>JAUCBN010000008.1:7500-5565000 GCA_035048815.1 Abelmoschus esculentus
TTGATCAAGATAATGGATACACGGATTTCCTACACCTCGCCAATACAATGAATGGTCTAATCTCTCCGTCTCATCAAAATGACCAATACATAATCATCCTTCTGCCTCACTAACATATAGGTCGTAGCCCAAGGATCATAGTCCACCCGTACTAATGATCTCATAAATTATATGG
Organism: Abelmoschus esculentus; assembly: GCA_035048815.1. Lineage (NCBI taxonomy): Eukaryota > Viridiplantae > Streptophyta > Magnoliopsida > Malvales > Malvaceae > Abelmoschus > Abelmoschus esculentus. The sequence goes on from JAUCBN010000008.1 coordinate 7,676, forward strand.
CATGCCAATTGTATCTAATTTCAAATCAAATCCAAGTTCAAATGCATTTAGGCCAATAGACAATTTCAATGACATTATCCATAATTTCAATAACTCAACAATAATGATTTTGACCCTTAGGTCCTTGTCAATGAGTCCAATGATCCATACCAGTATCAATAACAATGATAACATTATCAATGGTTCAATGTCATGTTCAATTATCAATATTTCGATGATTCAATGCTTTCACAATATCAATGCAACAAAGAAAGCTTACCAAATCTTACTATAGCCCTATATGGGTCTCAATATCTTTCCACGCCGATGTTATGCTACATGTCAATAATAAATAACGAAATGAGATGAGAAAAGCTCCTAACTTTGTCCCATAACTCTACTACACTCACATTGCTAAAGAGCTTCTAAGGTTCTTGAATGGCAACTTCTTTGCCCTTAGCTTGACTAGGACTCGATGATGAATCCTTGTGGTAAACTGAAAGAAAGTAAGTTTCTTATTCGTATAGTATACCAGAAGTATTCATATAAGCTTATATGTTTAAGCTTTAGGTAACCTACACAGATAACCGAATACTTGAACTGTTTACCTATAATGGTAATTGAATACTTGAATTGTTTACCTATACTGGTAATTACGCATAACACACGAACTGAATATTTGAATTGTTTACCAATACAGGTTATTACATGTAACAGTCCTCTACGACTTTAACTAGACAACCATAAAAATTGCTACTAACAATTTCAATCTTGAAAGATGTATTTTTGAGATTACATAACCTTATAATCAATAATAGTTTCATGGTATGACCTTAAAACCTATGGTCTTAACATCAATCTTTCAAGTATTCTTCTTGAAATTAAATATAAACTAACCATAGAATTCAACAATAGGAATAAGGGTTTTACTCACCAATTTCTTAGCTTTGATTTGGTACCTTTAAACCAATCAAATACCAAAGATGAGATTGAGTTGTTTGGTGAGCTCAAGGTAGAAGATGCCAATGAAGGTGTTTGCTTAGGTTTTGCAATAAAAGTGAAAGAGACAATATTGATCTACGTCTTTCTCTCGGTTAGCTTGAGTGTTAGCCAACAAGTTTTCATCTTTCATATATGCTTCCAACAATGCTGTATAAAAACTAATGCTGGGGTGTCTCCACTTCAACAAATGAGAAGCTTTCTTTCACCATGGGGAAAGCTAAACTTGAGTATAAAATTACTTCTTCTTATCTTTTTGTTTTCTTTCACCATGCCAACTTCACGTGAATCAGCGACTCAAGGAGGTGGCTATCACCTCAAATTGGTAAAATTATAAGGTTAGTCCCTTAACTTTTCAAAGTTTATACTTTTGCTCTCAAACTTTTAACTTTGTCACGAAACAAACTTTAATCCTTCCAAATCAGTCCTTAAGCCAAAATTAAACTTAATTGAAGTTCCATTACATAACAATTGAGCATAAAGGGTTTTGATATTATATTTTTGATTTTTCGGCACAAAGTTCCAATCATCGAGTCATAAATCGTACTAGACCGATTTTTGAGGTGTTACAACAATGGCTTGCTTTCGCTTTCTACTTTCATCATTAAACCTATTGAGTTTCTCCTCTTTCTCTTTTGCAAATTTAATTGTAATCATTTGTTCTAATTTATCTTGCTCTTCTTCATCTCTAAACAAAACAGAAATATAGAAAATGATAAGATTAAGAGAAATAATACCATGAAACATATTTTTCGAATAACCTATACCTTTTTATTTTATAAACATTTCTTTCCAAGGAATCGATATTAGAAACATAACCCTTTATCACTTCATTCTTTCCTAATCTGTCCTGGTTAATTTCTGAATCTCCTTTTGAGTGTGTATATTTTCTTATACCTACCTTGACCATAAAAGCTTTAGAGTGTGTATATTTCTTTAGAGTGTGTATATCTATCCTTTTCTAATCTGTCCTGGTCAATATCTATCCTGGTCGATTTCAATAGTCCTATCTTTATCCCTCCTACTGTCACTTCTTTCCCTTTCCTTTTCCTACTATGCTTTGGGATCGTTATCTTTCCCTCACAATATAACATGATTGAGATTTACTCCTATTATATAATCATTATAGATACAGCAATCGTAACCAACTCTTACAACCGAATAGTAAGCCATCAATCTCCATTGAAATGCACAGAAGGATACTTCTTGTTAAAATTTAAACACTTTATTTGTGTAGTAGTGAATATGCATGGGATGCACGAACCATTTAGCCTCATCGGTAAAGGAACGATTGTTGTTCTTAGAGGTTACGGGTTTGAGCACCAGTGTTGTCAGCTATTTGAGCGATCAATGTTGAAAGGTTGAGAGTATACTTTAGAAAAAATACTACTAACCACTTTAACTGAATAAAAAAAAAAATGCATGGGATACTCACTCAAGAATCTAACAAGCGCTCACAAAACCTATAGATTCATTATCCCTATTTCATGTACTATCCAGTAGTAAAATTTTAAATTTTGGCTTCATAAATCTCGAAACCCCAAACCTAAACTAATTTCTAAATCTGTCAAACCCTATCAAATAACCCTCAGACTCATACAATACAAAATCTCACCAAAAATTCTGAAAATTCCAGAACCATTATCAACCGAAGTGTAAGCACAACATGGGAAAATGATTTTTTATTTTTAAACCAAATCGGTTTATAAAGCCGAATCAAAGTAAATATGGTAGAAACAAAACAGATATAAAGGGTAATTTTCAAAATAACTTATAAGAGGGTTAGAATTAAAAATCATATCAACAAAAAATCCTAGACCTTAGACTATATAAATTAATGCTGAGCGGCCAATCTATTTGGCAAGTTTACTTAAAATCGGGATAAAGCTGAGCTTAGAAGAAAATACTGAAGTTGAGAACTGATTTATAGCATTGAAAATTTTTTCAGGGAGGTTTATTACTCGGGTGGTTTGGGAGGAAATAAGACACAAGCAGGTTATTGTCTCTTGGCATAGACTTTTTGGAGTGGATTAGTTATCCCAAGACATTCTTTCATATCAGGTTTTATAGTGCTAGATAGGTTGCCTACAAAATATCAAATGAGACAATGGGGTTGTCTTGTACACACTATGTATTTGTTATGTGAGATAGGTATAAAAATCAGGGACCATTTGTTTGGTACTTGCAAGTTTTCTTCTCACCTTTGGAGGTTAATATTGTTAGAGTGGGGTATAATTAGCTATCATGGTTGTTGGGGAGACATGTTCAATTGGGTCATACAAATTAGTAAGAGAAAATCCTTGAAAGCAATCACCATTTGGTTTGTTTAGAGAGGTTTCAACTATTATGTATGGCAAGAGCGGAATCGAAAGTTGTATAGAAAAAATCCAAGAGTAGAAGTTCTTTTTATTATTATTAAAAATAACGTGAGAGCAAAAATTCTTGAAAATAGGAATATAATTATATAGCGGGTTTTATTCTGTACAATGGTTTTGGGAATGAGAGTGATAATTTGTATGGTTTCTTTTTGTGTTCTTGGATGAAATAAAGTTTCAATTATCCAAAAAAAAATAAAATACCGCTCACAAAAAAATTATGTCGTCGGTCCCATTAAAGGTTGATAGATATATTATATAATGTAAGTGATAAAATATAATATGAGTTTATCACATTTGACGAGTATCATTAAATTAATTTATAAAGATTAAAAAATTTAAAGATTTAATATATAAATATAAACATTTAAAATAAAATTTTAATTAAATTATTTTTTATATATATTATACTTATTTTTTAAAATAATTGAATCAAATACCAATTTTATCAATTTAAAAGAACTTAAACACTAAACTTGAAATCTAAAAGCCTAATTACTAAATCTGAAACCATAAATTTGAACCATAAAACTTGTGAACTATAAACCTAAAACTTGAAAACCTAAAACTTGTGAGAAATATGTTAATTAAAATTTTATTTTAAATAATTTATAATTAAAATTAAATTATTATATTTTATTTTTTATAAATTAAATCATTGTCCATCGTTGATTGTAATGTATAATTGTATGAATTATTTTTCTTTGGATTCCTTTAGTTGGTATCAAATGCAATTATCTTCATTTAAGAAAATGGGACCCTCTTCACTCATTCAGAATAAAAAATTCTTGACAATATCAAGTTGGAATCAGATTCCACTACGTTGTGAATATTTATGTACAAGTTATAAGTATAAAATTGGATCTTTATTCAAAATAAATTAATAGCATTTTTAAGTGTAAATCACATAATTCAAAATAAAATTATGACGTAACAATTAAAAACAATTAAAAATCTTAAACCTTGAGACCTGGCCAAGTTTTTATATTTATTTTATCAAAAGAAATCTAAAAATACTTAAGTATCCATAACATTTTTTATTTTCATGTAATTGTTAATGTATTAATTTTGATGTTTAATAATCGTGGACAATTTTTTATTTTGTAATTTTATATAGCTTAGTCTTTTTGTATTTTTTTCCTTTTCAAATGTATTAATTATTTTTTGGCACATTTTTTTCTTAATCGATGTCTGACTTTTTTATTTGTATTGCTATTAAGGTTGGATTTAATAATATCATAATTTATCAAGATGACGTTATTTTATTTATCTTGTTAATTTTTTTATTTTAAACCTTTAAACTGAATTTAGGTACAAATTCATAATCATTGTTCTTGTTCTCGATTTGAATATTGTAATAGTTATGTTATCAACATCATTATTGTAATATTATTTTTTTATCGTTGAGTTTGTTGATTTTTATATCTATATTCTTTATGATTTAGAGATGTTAATTTTAATTTTTTAACTATATTCCTATCAAATTTGTTATCGAAAATATAAAATCTCATTATATTTTTTTCTTATTTTATTAAAACTGACACAATCTTATTCAAAAATAAAGTTAATCTAATTATTTTAAATTTTAGGAAATAAATTCTTTTGTTATTCATATTTAAAAAATCCATATTTTATTTGCATATGTAGGAATAGCGACAAATGTTCGATTGAGTCAAGTTAAAACATTTTGAATTGTTCGAGTTGACGAGTCATATTTTACCATTCTAATTTTATTTAACTTTTTTATTCGAGTCGAATTTAAGAAATTCGATTTAAGTTTTCGAGTTCTTATGAAAAATTAATTATAATTAATTATCAGGTTATAGTAAGATTTGATTCCAATTTAAATGACATTCTCTAATCATATAAGATGAGTATATGTATATATATTCATTTGAGATAATATTTCTTGATATTTTATATATAAGTATATACATCATAAAATATCAAGAGACTCATCCAGAACTTAAAAATAATTTTTCTAATTAATAAAAATTTTGAATTTTGAGACATTCGAATTTCTTTTTTATATCTCAAATTTTATTTTTATTTAATTTTTTAATCGAATTAAATTTTTTTCACCGCTATACGAAGAGATTGTTTTAATTTCCAGTTCTGCTAGCTTTAGTATTTTATCCTGGTGATGATACAATCGTAGAATAAAATCTTTAAAATCTATAAACCGAAATCTAAAACCATAATTTTTTTAAAACAATTAAAATCCATAATTTAAAAATATATAATAAGAAAATATTATAATTGAACTCTAATTAAAATAAAATATTTGATACGTTAAATTTAATTTATACAATTTTTAATTAATAATTTATAGACTCTATCACGTAAGGTCCTATTAATACATAGCCTATTAAACTCAAGTAACGTACTAAAAAAAATTTTGTTTGTTGAAATCTTATATTGATAGCGTTCTTTCATCCGACGATCAATCTACATACAAAAATAACAATTTTGAGTGTTAAACTTACAAAGCTCAATAGTACACATCTATTATATTATACTTCATGTTGATTATAAACATAAACATGCAAGTCAATATGAGAAAAAAATGGTAGATAAATAAATTTATGACGTTATCACTAGTCGCTTAAACACATACTAACATCAAAACAATCATCAATCATGACACAAAAGCCTCAAACATACTCGAGATCTCATCAAATCATCGAGATAGAAACACATATAAACAATAATAACTTTGGAGTAAGGTTAGGCCACAAAGCATCGGAACACACATTGCGAGCGAATCCGGATTACATAACATTAAAACATATACTTTTGCTCGAAATCATTCCTTGAGCATCTATATTCAAAGCGAGACTAGGTCACATTAACATCAAACTATACACCCATACTTAAAAATTTTCAACGGATATGTACAAATAAGGCCCGAGTCACATAATATCAGTAACTTTACGTGATACCTCTACACATGGTGTTGTAATACTCTTTAACTAGGTATCCGGATCCTATTAAATAATAGGTGACTCAACAAATCAAATACCTACCCAACATACAAATAACAAGATCTAAAGAATCTTTTATTATTACTAATCGATCAATACATCGTTTATATTATATTACCGAATTGTTAATACATTATAGATAAGTGTATAATTAATCTCATTCATTACCTCCATTAATCCATGTATCACATTTACCTTCATTAATTCTTGTTTATGAGTTTATAACATTCTTGAATCATGATATTTATTATTATTTAATCAATCTTAAAGTTTACGAAAGTTATTTTTACATACGTTTAACGCATTTTATTTATTAATATTAATTATAGATTTTTTCTTTCAATCGAATATAATTTTTTAAATTCAAAAATAATCTTACACACATTTTCAGCGTTAAACCTCTCTTATATCATTCAATTCATTCTCCTTCGATAATTTTTTTTATCGTTATCATTGTTTGTTTAAACATTTTCGTTTGTAACAACATTAAAATTTTTATGATCGATTAAATTAACTTAGAAATTTGAGTATGTATATTAAGAATTTTAAATTAAAATTTTAAAATTTTTGGATATTTAAAAAAATTAAAATTTTGGGATTTGCATGTTTAGGGTATGTATGTTTTTAATATTTTAAAAGTTTAATTATTTAATTGATTTTTAAATAAAATTCGATGAATATTTTTAACATTTTAAAATATTCTTTAACACCTCGTTTTTGAGAGAGAGAGAGAGAGAGAGAGAGAGAGAGAGAGAGAAACCATGACTTGTTGGAGAGAGCAAAAGGGTTGAGAGAAAACTAAGATTTTTTTTTTATATTATTTGGATTTTAGTGGAAAGGAAGAAAGAAACTTTAAGGCTTCATTCAGCACTTTCTCCCTCACTGCTTTTGGCTTATGGTTGGGGATACCGCTGGTTCTACTCTTACTTCTCTACATTGCACCAGGAGTGCGTAGGATATACAAACATTGAACCATACAGAGAAGAAGAAAAACTTGGGTTTTTTTAGCAATAAGCAAAAAAAGATGGGGGATGTGCATTTTAGCAGAGAGAGGTCAAGAAATGGAGTGCTGCTAGTTTTTTTCTGGATACTGAGTTTAATTTCAGTATCATGCGCGACTAGAGTAACTGTGTCGAGACAGAAGCTTCAAGCGCAAAACCACTTGAACCGCTTGAACAAACCGGCTGTTAAAACCATCCAGGTAGCCCGTGCTTTTCTTCGAATTTTGTTGGTTCGGTTCGAAGCCTTTCTGAAAATGAACCCTAAATTCACTCCAGGAAATGCTTATTTCTGTTTTGATCTGATCTTCTGTGCGATTGTCTTTTAAGTACTTTGTGTTTATAAAAGTGATTTCGCGTTGAACTTGTACATATGGGTTTAGGGTTTTCCGTGAAATCAAGTTATTCGGAGCTACCATTTTCTCCTTTTTAACTTACTGTAGAATTGACAATGTATTAATTTATAAAATGATTTCGTGTCTTGATTGGGAGTAGTACAAATATATGTCGATAATTTTAATTAATGGTGTACCTTTGTTTTGAACCGTGATATACAGAGTCCAGATGGGGATATTATAGACTGTGTTCACATATCTCATCAGCCTGCTTTTGATCATCCTTTTCTCAAAGACCACCAAATTCAGGTTCCTTCTTCGGCTCCTTTTTCCATTGTTGTACTGTGGACAGCATTTCCATGTATTTGGTATTTGAAAGATTGTTTTTTGTTTTGTTTTGGTGCATTAGATGAGGCCCAGTTACCACCCGGAAGGTCTTTTTGACGGGAACAAGGTCATTAACATTGACACCGAGAAACCCAAACAACGCTTAAAACCCATAACTCAGTTGTGGCACATGAATGGTAAATGTCCCCAGGGAACCATTCCCGTCAGAAGAACCAAGGAAGAGGATGTTCTGAGGGCAAGCTCAGTTAAAAGATATGGTAAGAAGAAGCATAGGGCCATCCCTCAGCCCAGGTCTGCAGATCCCGATCTCATCAATGAAAGTGGTCACCAGGTAATATAAAGGTTCTTTTTTTTCCGCTAACAATATAAAGGTGTTTGTTATCCTTTGTATTTCAATGTTTTTTTTTTCTCTCTTTGCATGTTTGTCTTGTCGGTGGTGATTAGCATGCGATAGCATATGTGGAAGGGGATAAATATTATGGAGCTAAAGCAACCATAAACGTTTGGGAACCCAAAATACAGCAGCCTAATGAGTTCAGCTTATCCCAGCTGTGGATTCTTGGAGGTTCTTTTGGTGAAGATCTTAATAGCATTGAAGCTGGTTGGCAGGTAATTACTATAGTCGTTTTGCTTTAAACAATTGTTCTACATGCTTTCAATTTTTATGTTCCAGTTATTCATTTTAATTTTATAAAAGTTAGAGGTATACGCATGTCAATGTAAACAGGTTAGTCCAGATCTCTATGGTGACAACAATACAAGGCTTTTCACCTACTGGACCGTAAGTCTACGATTTATAGGTTTTCACTTTCAATTACCTTTAGTCATCATATTTCTATGTATTCATTAGGATTTCCTCGCATGGTTAATGTGTTACAGAGTGATGCATATCAAGCTACAGGCTGCTACAATCTCCTTTGTTCTGGTTTCATCCAAGTTAACAGTGAAATAGCAATGGGAGCAAGCATATCTCCTGTGTCTGCTTATCGGAATTCTCAATATGATATCAGTATACTTGTGTGGAAGGTAAAAAAAAAAAACCCGACAAACTTCAATTATTAAGATTCTGAGCATTGACAGTAGTTTCTTATTATGATTTTAAAAAAATAGCCAAAAGAGATGGATTTATACAACCAACTATGCTTGTGAGCGTGAATGGAAATTGTCCTTTCCGAAATGAAATGCATTATTGTATTCTTGCATTACTAGCAGTCAAAACAGTGCCTCTAGATATGTATAATTGTGGGTTAAGAAATCAGAAATAACATCATTGAGTCAGAGATTCTGATATCTTTTGCATCATCTTTCGGGCACGTATTTGCTCATTTAATGTGATTGATGAATATTGCATGATAATTTCAATTTATATTTCTGCCACAACACCTCTCACGCCTTGATCTTGGTTTTTGACAAGATTTCTCTGTCATGAATGATCATAAAAAAAAACCTTTTGTAGGATCCAAAGGAAGGGCATTGGTGGATGCAGTTTGGTAATGACTATGTGTTGGGTTATTGGCCTTCCTTCTTGTTCTCCTACTTAGCGGACAGCGCTTCTATGATCGAATGGGGTGGTGAAGTTGTTAATTCGGAACCAGATGGTCACCATACTTCCACACAAATGGGCAGCGGACGTTTCCCCGAAGAAGGATTTGGCAAATCTAGTTATTTCAGGAACATACAAGTTGTTGATGACTCCAATAATCTCAAGGCTCCCAAAGGGATTGGCACCTTTACAGAACAATCAAACTGCTATGACGTACAAACAGGGAGCAACGGGGATTGGGGCCATTACTTTTATTATGGGGGGCCTGGTAAAAACCCCAATTGTCCCTAAGAGTATTTAATTTGACCCTTGTGCCTGTGTATCATTCAAACCCTAGTTCCCTCTTCTCTTCTATATATGCCTCTTAGTTTTTAACTATTACGTTGGATTAGTAACCTCTCTTTACTCTTTTCTTTTTTACTTAAAAAGATCTCATCCATGTAAGTGGTGTGGAATTCGGCCGAAGAGAAACCGCTTATGGGTACTCTTAATTCTGTTTCTTTGTTTACTCCATTGGAGCGGTTTGATTTGTTATCGTTAATGAAGCTCTTCTAAATCTTGCACTTCTCAACAAATGATATTTAAAAATCTATTTTCCATTCCGTGATTTAGTTGGGAATGTTGAGAAATGGGTAGTTCTAGGGAGAGCCTACTAAAAAAAGCCTTAACCGGTTTATCCGGTCACATTATATACACAATTTCTTACAAAAATCGTAAGAAAAACGGTACATACATAAATTAGCACAAAAATAGTAAGGATTTGTGTTTGTACACAATTTCCTACAAGAATACACAATATAGCACGAAAACGGTAAGAATTTGTGTTTGTACACAATTCCTTACAAAGTATACACAACGGCTTACGAAAACCGTAAGAAAAAAGGTATGTACACAAATTCTTACCACTTCAAAACCATGAGCTCAAGGAGGCTTCCAAGGGTAAGGATTTGTGTATATACACAATTTCCTACAAGAATACACAATATAACAAGAAAACGGTAAGGATTTGTGTTTGTACACAAATCCTTACAAAGTATACACAACGGATTACGAAAACCGTAAGAAAAAAGGTATGTACACAAATTCTTACCACTTCAAAACAAAACCATGAGCTCAAGGAGGCTTCCAAGGGTAAGGATATGTGTATATACACAATTTCCTACAAGAATACACAATATAACACGAAAACGGTAAAGATTTGTGTTTGTACACAAATCCTTACAAAGTATACACAACGGCTTACGAAAACCGTAAGAAAAAATGTATGTACACAAATTCTTACCACTTCAAAACAAAACCATGAGCTCAAGGAGGCTTCCAAAGGTAAGGATTTGTGTATATACTCAATTTCCTACAAGAATACACAATATAACACGAAAACAGTAAGGATTTGTGTTTGTACACAAATCCTTACAAAGTATACACAACGGATTACGAAAACCGTAAGAAAAAAGGTATGTACACAAATTCTTACCACTTCAAAACAAAACCATGAGCTCAAGGAGGCTTCCAAGGGTAAGGATATGTGTATATACACAATTTCCTACAAGAATACACAATATAACACGAAAACGGTAAAGATTTGTGTTTGTACACAAATCCTTACAAAGTATACACAATGGATTACGAAAACCGTAAGAAAAAAGGTATGTACACAAATTCTTACCACTTCAAAACAAAACCATGAGCTCAAGGAGGCTTCCAAGGGTAAGGATTTATGTATATACACAATTTCCTACAAGAATACACAATATGACACGAAAACGGTAAGGATTTGTGTTTGTACACAATTCCTTACAAAGTATACACAACGGATTACGAAAACCGTAAGAAAAAAGGTATGTACACAAATTCTTACCACTTCAAAACCATGAGCTCAAGGAGGCTTCCAAGGGTAAGGATTTGTGTATATACATAATTTCTTACAAGAATACACAATATGGCACGAAAACGGTAAGGATTTGTGTACAAACACAATTCCTTACAAAGTATACACAACGGCTTACGAAAACCGTAAGAAAAAAGGTATGTACACAAATCCTTACCACTTCAAAACCATGAGCTAAAGGAGGCTTCCAAAGGTAAGGATTTGTGTACATACACAATTTCTTACAAGAATACACAATATGCCACCCAAACGGTAAGTATTTGTGTTTGTACACAAATCCTTACAAAGTATACACAACGGCTTACGAAAATCGTAAGAAAAAATGTATGTACACAAATCCTTACCACTTCAAAACCATGAGCTCAAGGAGGCTTCCAAGGGTAAGGATTTGTGTATATACCCAATTTCCTACAAGAATACACAATATGGCACGAAAACGGTAAGGATTTGTGTTTGTACACAAATCCTTATAAAGTATACACAACGGCTTACGAAAATCGTAGTAAATTGTGTATGTACACAAAACCTTACCTTTGGATGGCTCCTTTAGCTCATGGTGAGATGTTGTAAGAAATTGTGTACATACCTTTTTCCTTACGGTTTTTGTAAGCCATTGTGTATACTTTGTAAGGAATTGTGTACAATATTTATTCCTATATCTTTTATTCGAATATTTTTATTTGAATATTTATTATACGAATATTTTTAATCGAGTATTTTTATTCGAGTATTTTTATTCGAATATTTTTATATGAATATTTTTATTCGTATATTTTTTATTCAAATATTTTTATTCAAGTATTTTTATTCATATACTTTTTATTCGAATATTTTTATTCGAATATTTATTATATGAATATTTTTATTCGAATATTTATTATACGAATATTTTTATTCAAATATTTTTTATTCGAATATTTTGTTTCAAAAATTTTTATTCGAATATTTATCATACGAATATTTTTATTTGTATATTTTTTATTCGAATATTTTTATTCAAGTATTTTTATTCGTATACTTTTTATTCGAATATTTTTATATGAATATTTTTATTCGAATATTTATTATACGAATATTTTTATTTGTATATTTTTTATTCGAATATTTTTATTCGAATATTTATTATACGAATATTTTTATTCGAATATTTTTTATTCGAATATTTTGTTTCAAAAATTTTTATTCGAATATTTATCATACGAATATTTTTTATTCGTTTATTTTTTATTCGAATATTTTTATTCTAGTATTTTTATTCAAATATTTATATATGAATATTTTTATTCGAATATCTTTTTATACGAATATTTTTATTCGTATGTATTTTATTCGAATCTTTTTATTTGAATATTTTATTTGAATATTTATTATTCGAATATTTTTATATGAATATTTATTATATGAATATTTTTATTCGAATATTTATTATGTGAATATTTTTATTCGTATATATATTTATTCAAATATTTATTGTATGGATATTTTTATTCGAATATTTATTATACAAATATTTTTATTTGAATATTTATTATACAAATATTTTTATTTAAATATTTATTTTATGAATATTTTTATTCGTATATTTTTATTCGAATATATAAAAATAAATTGGGTATCCATTATTAAAAAAAAATTAAAAAAAACAGTTTAACATTGGAACCGGTTGTTAACCGGTTCCCCATTGCCTTTAATGAAAGGCTTTATTTAGGCTTTTGTTAAGGGCTCTTTGTAGAACCCCCAGTTGAGAAATGCTCCAAGGCGATATTTGCTTTCGATTGAGAACCATGGACGTGGTGATGGGATGGTAGGTCCCACGTCCTTCCCCGGCAATTCGTTTAGCTCATCAGAACCGTTTGAAATTGCGTAAATAATGTCATAACAATACTTCTTTTTCCAGTCCCATCACTGATAATGACTCCTCTATCACCGACCCCACGCCAACTTTCAAAAAGCTGAACGCATTTCAGGGAAAATATTTCGATTACTTTTATCTGTATCAAAAAGATATGATTTAAAGCTTTTATCTGTATTACATAGAATCATAACTGAATTGGTATGAAATCAATTCTTCAAAAATTATACTAAAAATAAAACAAAAACACTAAAATTCAATTTTTTATAACGGAAAATATCAATATTTGTTAAAAGATTTTTTTAATTTATTCGATGCACTGTCACACAAAAAAACATAAAAAAATAATTTAGAGAACATGTCATTCAAGTTTAACACAAATAAACTCGTAAAATCCTCCATTACAAATTCAAACTCAAACGTTCTAATAGTTCAAACTCTCCGTAAAAAAACTCTCCATGTTTATCTCAGTAAAAAAGCTGATAAAACAAACCAACAGCCGAGTTCAAGAAATGAGTGTTAAATCAAGAATTAATATTTTTTTTTCAAATCTGCAAATAATATCAAAAAACACATTTGCTTAAAAATATCCTTAAATATGCATGCTTGTAGAAAAAAATTGACCACTGCATGTGCATCGAATATTAACATTTTTAAAAGAATATAAAGTAAAAAATATTTTCATACAATATAAAAATTTAATTTGTGTAACATGAATTTATATTAAAACCCCTTTTAGCACAAATCATTCACACAATAAAATCTCTCCATGTTTACAAATTCAAACACAAATGTGCAAACATTTATTCTTCTAAAACCAGAAAATGCACAACAAAAGTCGCAACTAAATGCTTCAACATTCACAAAACCTGTTATGTTTATCCTATTGAGCATCATAAGCATGAAATATTTTGATAAACAAATTTTAGCAAATGGAGGAAATTAGAATCCATCCGAGCAGCACTGAGATATGCATCCATTAAGAGGTACCCTAACTTTGACTGACATAAAGAACAGGGACCAACCCAGCCATTTTACCATCCCTTCCAGGTCGTTTTTTCTTCACCTGCAACAAAGTAGGAGTATCTGTTAGATCAGTAGAAAATAGTCTGCTTCATAGGGGTCTGGCTTTACCAAAAAGACACTGGTACCCATCGAGCTGAATACAAATGTGATGGACACGGGCATGTTTTAATTTTTTCTAAATATTTTTCTACATTAGGATCAGAGGCAAAACTATACACACGCAAACTATAATTAGATACATAAATTAAGCGTGGTCATAACTCAATTTTGCAACCTTCTTTAATAGTACTTACATAAAACCATCCATCAACTTCATACTCAATCTCAACCTCTTCTCCTGTTGTTAAGCTCAACTGCAATCAAGGAAATCATGCAAAGTCATCTGAGCATAGCCACCCAAACCAATTGAGATAATTGGATTATACCATCAAAATTTATTATTTATTAACATGGAATTTTCTTTGATTTGCAAAATTCAGAACCAGCGCTGAACACATCAAAGGGAAGCAAGCAAATCTGTTATGAACAAATGAACTATCTTCAAATTTCAAAAAGACAATCCGGACTAGCAAAGTCAACTTACCTCGTCATCTCCACCTGCAGTAAAATCATACAAAGCCGTCCCAAATTGTGGGTTTCCGGAAGACACATGATCACCACCATGGGATTCAAAACTACGGGACACATGTCCAGCTAAGGGGTTTTCAAATGAATCATTCCGTTCAGGTGATGTATATGGTGGAGGTTCTTCTCGAATCTGAGAATGTCTGATGAATCAGAACAAAAACATGAATCTGCAGACACCAGAATAGATTGCCTGGGGAAAGGAACACTTACAGGGGAACCATAACCCTCATTAATAGAGGAAGGGTTGTTAAATCTTCTTCCACTAGATCTCTCCTGCTAGAGGAAGTTGAACCCGGCCAAAATTAGAGAGTAAAAGATACAGGAAAGAAGAAAAGATCACAAACAACAGTAACATTTTGATCACTTTGTTAATAATTAATAAGAACAATTTTTGATCCTAGAAAAAAATGCACAACGTTCAAGGAACATGTACATGCACTACTAATACTAAACAAATAATTAATTGTCAAAAATGTAATAACCCTCCATGGTGTTTACGCTGTACAACCTAGTAATTTTGATTATGCAGAACTCTGTCAAAAAAATTATGCAGAACTTAACTATTCTACTAGGAAAACAGAATTTGTTATATAGTTGCAAAAGAAAAAAGTCTTGTTGAACATAAACAAAATAATAAACGCACAACTAAATTTTGGGCCACTGAAAATGAACAAATTCCTTTTTCACCCCTCAAATTAAACAATTCTTAATGGAAAACTAATGGCATGTTCATAGAGGGAAGCATCAGTTTATAATCAAGACACGGCTTCTTAACCAATCCATGAAAATGAATGAACCAAGAAGTATTTGCTTAAAGAATAGGTAACCCGTCCCTTCAGAGAAACTGTTATGAATAAATGAATAGAAACTTAGATAAGCAGAGTATATAAGAAGAACCACTGAATTATCTTATAAAAGAAAACCACCTATACTGAAAAACCACTTATTAACCAAGAATATTGATTGCATTTTATATACCGATGGTTGTGAGGACCCATAAGTAGCTGGTCGGGAACTGAACAATGAAGGATAGTTCATTCCACCGAAGTGAGATGATATGGAAGTTTCAACTGATCCTGTTGACTCAGGAGAAGAAGAGCCTGATGACCTGACATCATCTTCCTGCAACTCAAGAAAACCATTGAAAGATTCAATATCTCAGATAGCTAAAATGAACATAGTTTCGAACTCAAGTGTACATGGAGGCAGGAATCAGGTGGATTTAGGTCAAACAGTCTCCCTCATGTGTATTTCGGGTTAGGGTCATCTAAGATCCAACCAACTTAAACACAGACCCATCAGTTCAATTCAGAGTTCAATCATCTGGGGTTACGGGAATGTCATATTGGACTATTTTGGGTTCACGCTGCCAGGTTTTGAGTTTGACATTAATAATAGTTCTTTTGTAATCAATGTAAAATATATATCATCGTTTATCTAAAAAATTTAAGACAGCGTAATAGAAAAAATTGAAATTTAAAATAAGTATATAAATATTTACATTAATATAATGATACTATTTTTTTTGTCTATACACTCACTGTTGGTATTTCTGTGTGTTCTTATTCATCATTCTTTAATTTTTATTTCAAATTTTCACGAATTTATTTTATTCAACTTTTTCATTTAAAAAATGGAATTAATTTAATACTACTAAAAGTTTACAGCAATAAGAACTCAATATCTATGATGATTTAAAATTAATTAATATAACTTTGATTGGTTTTAACATTTGACCAATTTGGCAACTAATGACGATGAAGCATTAAAGTTTTATGGGTTTTAAGTTCGTTCAATCTTGAGTCGTTATGGCCTTTTCAGGTTCCAGTCATCTCTTCTTTAAAAAAAATTCTCTCTGGTTCTAATCTGACAAGTCAATCCAAAAAAGGCCAGGATTTGGTTCCAAGCATTTTGTTTAGTCCTGTCAAATTTTGATTCTATAAATCTATATCAATCAACATGTGAGGTACTTGGAAGAAATCATACCTCCATTTCTGTACTCTCCAGAAGTGTCTTGGCCCACATGTCATCATAACTAACAGAAGGTCTAGAGACAATGTTCTCATCAACATCTGGTGCATCAGTTCCAGCACCGGCAAGAAATTCATTTACCTAGCAAGACGTAGAGACAGCGTGAAACTCACTTGGAATATTAGTAATCACAACTTAGAAAAGAAAAAAGGAAACGTGCATAGATGTGATCCTGTAATTATTGAAACTTTGGGAAAGTAACTCAGATTCCCAATGCAAACATTATGATACAAGGATAAACCTTTGGAGTTGGAGGTCATCCTCAAAGCTGTGTGAAACAGTACTTGTTTTATACAACATGAAAAAGGCAACATTCAATAATAATAATAAGTTTTCAAGCTTTCTGATAGGGTCAAAAGCAACAAAAAGCATCGTGCGGCTGTAAAGTACTTCCAAGAGTTAATTTTTATGAGTTCATATCCATACTGGGTATATACAACATATACACAATTTGAGGAGTGTTGGTATATACAATCGTGTGTTGTAGGAGTTTTAGATAGAGTAGAAGTTGTATTTTATCTTTACTTCATCTTAACAAATAAGCTTAAATTTAAATTTTATCTTTGTAAAGGATAAGAGTCTTATCCTATAGGTTAACTACTTAGTGTTAAACTCTTCTGTAAAAGTCTATACAATAGACTCTCTTTCACTAAAGAGAATCAACTCACAAAGTGCATTAAAACTCTGTTTCTCACAGTTGGCTGCTGAACTATTTTAGCAGAACCAACTGAAGCTATTTGGTCAGTTGACAGCACCTCTAGAAACTTGATTCCTTATAGTTTCTCAAGTTAGTATTAAACAAATGAACTTATTTTTCAAAACAACAGCCAATGAGTATGTCAAGCTTTCCATGCTCAATTGAACTATGGATACTCCCTAATTCTTTGCTAACCATATGTTGCAAGAACTGATACTATCTTCAGTTCTCAGATCTCGTCAAGGATAAGAGTTGCCAGAGGTTGTTCTATAAACAAATTCCTAAGCAGCATTCAAGTGTTTGGTTACAGCCAATTGGATTCCTCAAGATTCCAGTCATCGGATTGTACAACAGAGTGTAACCATATTAGATATCATTTCCGAATTCCGACATAAGAGAGCCTTCCAGTCTTTCAGTCGACACACCTCTGTAGAGTGTATACTGATCTTTAGGCTTTGCAAGGTAAAAATAAAGTTAAGAAAATTGAAAAGATGAAATTGGGGGAGAAAAGTAAAAAAGACAGTTTCTTTTTCATTCCAAAGGCATGTCAGACAGGAAATATGGAGAAATAAAAAAAGGTAATTTTCCTTTCATTAATTGTCTGGTAAAGTTGAAAAATGAGAGGAAAATAAAAAATAATAATAATTTTAAAAAAATAAGCACTTATTTATAACTTTCTCGTTCTCTCCTATTATCATTTCAATTTGGAATAACTTGTTTTTAAGAATTATAATGGAAAATAAACCCCTTTCCTATTTTCTTTACTCTCATTTTCCTTTTCTACCACTCAGATTTTATATTCTTTCCCTTTTTCCACTCAACCAAGCACACCTTTGTGTGTGTGTGTGTAAATTTTTTATTTCAAAGAATCCATCCTATGAATTGTATCCAGCACCCCCCAAGCCCCTAAACAACACACATAGAGGCTAGGTATTTGATTCCAGAACTATAATTCTCAAACAGAAGCGTCACTTGAATCAAAATTCAGGCAAAACATAATTTCTTACCCTGTTCACTGCCGGGACATCACCAAGGTTGGCTGCCCAAACATTTACTAGATCATCATCCAGTGTATCAGATTCAATAGCAGCCGATTTGGATTCATAAATAAGATCAGAAATTCCAGTGGCAACAGCTGGATCACTCAAACCAGTTGATGCACTGATATTATGTCGTGTGCGATATATGTCGATAAGTTTTGCACTTGAAAAAAATACAAGGTAAAAAAATGAGAAAACCACAAGACTTTAAAATAGAATAAAGTACCACAAATGAAACAGAAGCAAATGGAATGCATTTCATGTTGTTCAAACAAGATATGTTTTCTTCTCTTTTCCCTCTTTCTATCACAGTACAAAAAAGTGTAACAAGGTTTACCTTATTGGCCCCAAAGGGAGATACTTTGCTCGTGGAACATAACAAAACAGTGAAACAAGATCCAGCAACCTCTCATGGGTTTCGTATAATTTCTTAAGCTCTTCATCTTTCCATTCTTTATTTGCATTATCATGGTTGCGTACTTCCCTGATTATGGACAATAGGAGCCTTTTTCATCATTATCTCCCCAAAAAAACGTTACAATCAAATAGGAAAGTTCTACACGCGTACTTGATTAGGTCATCTTGTGCACTATACATTTCATCAAGAACTTTGATCATAGGAGTTATTAGAACTCCAAGCCCTGTACCACTGGCTCCTTGATCTTCTCCATTACTGAGATGCATTTCAGATAACTGAGACTGCACACCACCCTGTGCTAAGGCATGTAAAAATTCATAGATCTGTAGCCTAAATGGCTCACCAGACCGGATTGCTACAGTTGTAAGAGCTTGAGCAGCAATAATGCGAACCTAATATGTCCATGCAAAATAAAAAATACAGAAACACAAAAATAAATCAACATCAGTATAGTACCTTAGAAGTTGAAATAAATCAGAATATGTTTGCAGGTGTTTATGCAGTTCAAGTATATACCACTTCTCAAATATAAATTGAACTGACTCAACCAAATAGTTTTACTGCCACAAGCCGTAGAACTTCAATTCAAAAGCAAATTTTCCAATGTAGAATCTATAGTCATATATTACTTAAAAGACTTTGTAGTTAGTGTTTTCCTAATTATTAAACTTGTACTCTGTAGTCTGTACCTTATCTTAGTAGGAGTTATTTTCCATTTCACTTTTTTTTTTCTTTCGTTCCAAGCCAACGTAAGAAATTGAAAATATAGTGAAAAATTAATACAACAATTTTTAGGAAAATACAAGGAGTCTTACCAACAAAATCATGTATCCACTAATGTGAAGTACGCGACAAGATATTACTCCCTTTGTCACAAATGGTGGTCACGTTTTGACTTTTGATGGCTTAAAATTTTTAATATTTGACCTATTCTATTATACTTATTATCGAGAAAGAAATAGGAAAAATATACAAAATATAGAAACCTTGATAAAATATTGTTTATTATTATACAATTTAATTAATTAAAATATTTAAAACAAAAGTTGGAAAACATTTATCACAAAATGTCAACAATGGCAATTTATCTTCTACATTTCCACTTGAGGTGATACTAGCATATGCTCCCTAAACTAAACCGTGACACCATCCAAAGCTAATTACAAACCTAAGTTAAAGTCAACCAAAAAGCAACACAGGCCACAGAGTACGTGTTTACAGGAAAAAAAGACGAAATCACAGAAGAAACACATCAATTGAAACTCATACCTCCCAGCTACCACTGAAAGCACACCTCTGGAGTCGAGTCAATGCACCTGCTAGTGTGGGATTACGGGAGCTGGCAGCAGCAACCATTTTATCCGCATCTAACATCATCAATGCAGTACCCGGAGGCGTTGCAGACTCCCAAGCATATTCCGAAGCAGCATAGTTAGCATTTTCCCCAAGGAACCACACCTAACAGCAGCTCAATTTAGCATAGCAATGAATCAGAATGAAAACTTAATTTAACAGAAAAGATCCTTACAGCTGCTTGGACTAATCTCTGTAACGCTAGAGCTGATTTTGGATCAGATGCAGATACCCTGTCTACTGATGTAAATCCAGACATTGATCCAGGTTGTGGGGGTGGGAGGTCTAAAACAATAGTCACTGCTTCCAATGCTGTGTGTTTCCCATCAGGACCAGCTCCAACAAGACAAGTCTAATGACAGAACAATGATTCAATCAGTATGTTAGGGGATGACAAAACTTAATCTGTCACAAGGATTTCGCAAGTCTGCTCTGAGTGTTATGTAAAATTTTAGAAATTCTAATAGAAGTTCTTTCTGATACAAAATTATGTAGTCATATAGTATAGTGTAAACTGATATATACAGTACATACAAACACTAAAAAAGTAGTTGTGTGCTTTAAGATAATTAAAAAAAACAATTAAACCATCTAAGAAAGATATGTCTGTTTAAGAAATCCATGGAAGTGGGGGAGAATGAGGGAATTTTGCAAACCCCACCCACCCACCCACTCACACACACACCGCTCTGTTGCCAACCGTATTATATAATATTTTAAAAATGAAAGCGTAACATGGCAAAGATATAAACATGAAAGTAAAGGACAGGAGAAACTAAAAGTGGAATGCGCAAACAGAGTATTATCGTTGCACTTCTTGTAAGTTTGGCACCGATATTATATTTGTCCCAACAATTCGAAAAGTCACTTTTAAGTCCTGAATCCTGGAAATTGTACAAAAACACTCCTCCCATTAACCCAACCAGTAACTCTTTCATGCTAACAAGAAGTTACAGCCGAGCAATAGGTATTACCGAACAGATTATAAAACTATTAGATAGATGAAATGAAATTCGTTAATCAAAATTCAAGTAAAAATGTGGCATTTAAATCAATATGATTAATATGTTATTTGGGTAAGCTCTAGATATAACACAGGCAATTTACTATCCAAAAAGTAAAGACAAATAAAACAACAGGTATAAATCTATATCAAGAAGATTAGAAGGGAACTTACTTTCCAAAGAAGTTGTAAGACATCAGCATCGATCTTCCCTGGAACTTTAGTAGCAAAGATCCTGGCAAGTTCAAGAAGAATGACAGCCATATCTGGTGTTGCCTGGTAAAGAAGTGAATTAAAACATTATATATGCACTAATAAACTCAATTGATTATTATTGGATTAAACAACAGGTAACCCTAAAATGTTCACTCTAAACTAAGACCTAAGGGAGGTAACACCCCAAGACGATGTAGAATAAATTCCAATTTCAGTCCACAATCCAACAAGATTTCCTCTAGCTGCAGAAAGATTGAAAGCTCAATTTTTGAAATGGTTTAAACATGAAAGTGAAATGTAGTGGAGAATATGGTGAACAGGAACATAGCTCATACAAAAACAAACTAGTTAATAATATCTTATCAAGAAAGAAACATGTAAGTGGAATATAAGGAATGTTAACTCACAATTGGTCTGCAGTTAAGGCAGCTATTCATCAATTTAATTATGCTTATCAACAAAGGGACAAAAAAATCAAAGAATATGAAGACCTAAATCATTGAAATAGAGGAGAATAGAGTGGAGTACAGGAACATAGCTCATATAAAAACAAACAAGTCTGAAACACAATCTTGATACTGTAAGGTAATCACAAGTAACCTTAACACAAACCCCAATTTGTTAGAGATAACATAGTGAACAGGATGATGGCCCTCATAAAAAAGAAAGAAAATAATGTTTTGCCGATCAAGCTTTTAATAAGAGTATGTGATAGTGCAGAAGGATGCTATAAGTTGTTTCCATTTTGTACCTTAAAACGAGCATGCAACGTCAGCAAAACATCATTCACAAGCGTTGCTGGCCAAGCTGGGTCAGAAAGCTCAGATGCAATAATGGATTTTAGTTCATCAAATGAATCGTGAGGACTTTGCATCCAAATCAATCCCTTAATCACCATTGCCCGAACATAAACACACTCACAAGCTACAGTTGTTCTAACTACTTCCATAAGCGAAGCTAGCATGCCTGCAATTGTATCCTTGCCACTAGCTGCATTGGATACACCAGTGGTTCTTCGGATACCTACAGAAAAAGAACAAAAAATGCACGAAATGTGCGACTTCAATAAGTAAAAAGATTGAAACGCATCAACTACAAAATGTAACCAGCTACAAGGAGATGATATGTCATGTCGTATTGTCATGGTTAGGATTTAAAAGAAAGAAGATTAAGAACAGAAAATAGTAGATTGTAGAAGAAAAAGAGATTACATATGCTGAAGAAGAATATTAGGGATTTCAGAGAGAAAATGAGAGAAAGAAGATGCAGTTTTTCATTCAATTTTGTTGATAACTACAACCTTACAACTTGAGGATTTTAATCCCCTCACACAAAACTCAGCGTATTAATTAAAATATAAAATATTAAAACTACATCGTTTTGTTATGGGGTCTAAACACGGTTCATAACACATCTATACATGTAGTAGAGAAAGAAACAAGGGAACATATGTAACTAGAAAGAGTGTAGAATAGATGCGACAAATGAATGCTTAAGGTTGATTGATAATAGCAGCACAAGAAATTTTATGCTTTGTGATCAGGAAACCCTCATAGTGCCCATTTTTATCAACACCTGTAAAGTCTTTGATTTGCATGGAACATATAGAAATACCATGGAAATTGCCAAAATTTCTGATTTTTATTTTTATTTCCCATAACCCAATAAGATGCAATTTTCTGCAGTCACTTTCTCCTATTTTCCTCATGGCATTAATTTTACGGAACAGTTGAAAATCTTGCAGGAAAAAGCAGACAAGAAATTCAAGAGAAAGGACTCAGAGGAACAAATATGGCACCAATAGGATATCAGTTTACTGTTAGCATCAATTATTTAAATCAATTTTCAGCAGATTTAAGGTTCTCTCTAATGCATTCCCTTTGACCAGTTCACCATAGGTCATTCAAGAGAAAGAAGTAGCAATCAAGGAATGATGCTGCTAAGACAGTTTTCCTACAAATTGTCCGGTGACTCAAGATCCCTAATGCAGGACCGTAACAAATTGGCTTTAGAGCTAGAGACAATGGCCGATCCTGAACTAGTGAAGAATTGGAGTTGTTTAAAGCATCAATACAATTGAAGATCAACTGGGTCATGTTGCGTAAAATTAATCAGAAACAGGAAAATCAATAAGAAACAGGATCAAAGTCTTCATTGAATCCCTTACAGACGAATGGATGTAAACAAATAGCGTATCCTTCCACTAATATAGATTGGAATGTCTGTATACCTAATCTATGCAGGGTAGGTGCTCTATTCAGCAATACAAGATGTCCCCGCATAACTTTTTGCAGTATTTCCCATATAATTGGCCCTTTTTCCCAAATTTTACTCTTAGAAACTCCTATGTTTGGAGCAAGATGTCTAATTAGACCGCGAATTACAAATGTTTGGAAAAGCTCTATTGCTATTTCGCGAGGCAATCCACAACAATGTAATGAAAGTGAGGGGCAACAATAATGACAGAACATCCGAATAACCGATTCGTTTGCCAAGCTAAGTCTCACGAAATCTTTCACTCTTTGCAAAACTTGTAACTGACTTTTGATGGGACAGAAGCCCCTAATTAGATTGCACCAATGCGATAAATTCTTTTCAAATCACAAAAGAGCAGAAATAGACAGAGTAGGGTTAGATGCTTTTCATCTGACAGGAAAGGCACAGATATTGTATTACCAAATGGAATCTTTCATGATAGGCATTCCAAGAAACCTATACCTACAGTTTGGAGTTTGGACCACCACTGCAAGAGAACCCTTTGGGGGATTAGCAAAATTGATTCCAAGAGCATCCGTGTAGATTCTATGAATTCAGAACCTTTGAGAAGAAGCAACATATACTTTCTGAAGGCATCATTATATTAAAAAGAATTGCAAAAGCAAGTTGGATAAATTCATCTACCCCATTTAAAAAAAATCTTCATAGGTAGAAATGGCAGAGAAGGGCTAAGGCTTGTGTTATAATTGAAATGTATCATATACAGTTCGACATCAGTATAAGAAACTCTTCCGGTCGGAATTATTTGGCGTAGAACCAGAAACTGAAACTGTGATTGAACCAGGTTGATTACATCTTCAACTATTTTGACTTCAAGCTTGAGGACAAGCTCTTTCACCAGGAAGGAAGTAATGTGAGGAGATTAGTTTATTATTGGCGTCAATTGTTTAATTATTATTTTAGGAAGATGTCAATTAAATTAATTCTTTCAAAATTTAATAGTCTCTGTAACGAGTCTAAGGTCTCTAGAATTTCATTTGACAAGTTCCACTAGTTCATCATAGGTCATTTGCGAGGAAGAAGTAGAAATCAAGGAAAGAACTCTGCTAAGATATATGATTTTCCTACAAATCGTCCGATAAGTCTATCCATAATGCGGCACAGCAACAGGAACATTTCTCACGCAAGCGATCATTGTGAGTAAATGTTCAAATAATAGTGATGCTAGAGTTTTCAGCGCATGCTCATAAAAGCTACTAGTAGTATGTATGTATGTATGAGAATGAATAGGGAAAAAGTTATCAGACTAACAATGCATGTCTGGCCAAAAAGAAAAGACTGACAGTACATGCAATTACATCGATTCTGTGGGTGTTTAATGTACATAGATTAGATCTCCTCAAATTATTGGTGAATCTATCTAAGTTGCATAATATTTGTTTACTAATCCGAAAAAACAGATTTCAATTTAGAGATCAAAACTCAAATTCAGCCAACCAAATCAGGGGTAACAAATAAGTCATAATTTATATAATCAAATAAAACTAAAAACAGTTCAAGTGTAAATCCAATTTCAAAGAAGCCTACATGCAACCTCAAACGTGTAAATCCAATCAAGAACACCGAAAATCGATATTAAGGTACCTTGATTATTACATAAAAGAACCCATAATAAAAATGAACCAATGAAAATCTAAGAGATTAAAGAATGGATAACATTCATTACCTTCAGGATGAAAGCTGTCATTCATATCTGAATCAAGTGAATCCACAGTGTCATACTTGTTCTCATAAGCTCCTTCATCAAGATCTTGTAAGCCTAAAGCATGTGCTGCAGCTCTGCTTCTCCCTATCTCCTGGACGACTCTAGCAGCAGCATGAAGTACTGGTCTAGAGAAACTACGAAAGGAACTCTCCAGCCTGATTAAAATGGAATGTGAAACCATGAATCAGAGAGAAAGGGGATATGATGGCACAAGATGCAATGAACGATGATGGTTTGTGTGTAATCGGTGGGTAGAGATTTGTTGTTTGAAAAAGATGAACAATATATTCTCCAGAGTTTCTCTGTATTTTCTTATTATTCTTAATTATCAAATGTATATAGAATAAGCCTTTAAATAGGTTAATATAGAGGTCTAATATAACTAAAACAACACTTTAATCTTTAATTTAAATAATACTTATTCCTAATTTAAATAAGACTTCTAGTAAATCTAAACTACTGAATAGGAATAAACTCTTAATTACACATTAAATAAAAATTCTGACAATCCTCGTCAACTTACACTCCCCTCAAGCTCTAACACTTCTCGGATAACTTATACTCCCCCTTAAGCTGGTAAGCAAACGTAAAACAACACCAGCTTGGATCTTGGGTGTGACGCCCTACTCATATTTCTTTTGTTGTTTGAGAAAAATGCTCACTTTTTTGGGAGCCATTGAGTTGAACAAATAGGATATGTTTCCTTTCACCGTCGTTGAAAATTTGCGGATTGGTTTTTGCTGGCATTGGACAATGATCATAAGAATTTACACTTCCCACAAGTTGGTAATTACACAAACTAGATTTCTAACTTGGATCTTAGATGTAGAAACCCTTAAAAAATATTATCTAGTAACTAAGGTTAAACTAAAGATAGAACCAAATAGTTTTTAAAGCTAAGTTATAATCTTTTCATCTATATTTTTGATAGGCGAAGATAGAACCATTAAATAAAGAACAAAATAGCAAAATTAAATGGGTAAAAGTTTTACCAAAGATGTAAGATTCTAATGAGGGAGAAGCAAGGAATGAATATGGTCTAATGACAGCAACAAAGAAAAAAAGAAAAACGATGTGCATCTGAACAATCAGATCGTCGGACAATTTCGTATTAGAGAAGGTAACAGTGGTGACGGCATCAAGAGTGTTGTTGGCTCATGATACCATGTGAGAAAAGGAACACGGTGGCCGGAGATGCAATGAATAACAATGGTTCGTGTATGATTGGTGATTAGAGATTTGTTGTTTGAAGAAGATGAACAAGATATTTTCTTGGGAGAACAATGTATTTCACAATATTTTTTATTATTCTAAATTATCAAATGTATAAAGAGTAAGCCTTTAAATTAAAGTTTTAGTATAACTAAACTATACTTTTATTGATTAGGAATAATATTTATTCATAATTTAAATAATACTTTTTTTAAATCTAAATTATTGATTAGGAATAAACTCTAATTACACATTAAATAAAAAATCTGACATTTCTAGTCAACTTACACAACCTTCAAGCTCTAACACTTTCTCGGATAACTTACAGAAACATAACAATTGGGTTAATTAACTGACTACTGTGCATCTAAAAAAGCAACATCTTTCAAAATGATCCAACCACATAATGATATTAGTTTCACCCAATGGATAGACGGAAAGAGGAAAGAGCTTTACAAACCTTCTCATTACAAGTTTAATGAGGGGTTGTGGACGCCTAGTCTTTTGGGATTTGTCTTTAGAATTTGATGGTGCTTCTGGTAACTTTAGAATTTCACTGGTTAAACGATACCACCCTGCAGCACGCTCTTCTGTCCTATAGTATATAAATGGAAGACCAGAAATCGTGAAAACGGTGCATCTAAGCAGGCTACAACTACCTAAAAGAATAATGATTGTATAACAATGAAAAATACGATCAAGGGCATACTTTTCTGCGTTATCATGTTTACCCAATATACATAGAATCGCCTCAAAACAGACTCTTTCACTGGGGTCCAGAAGGAGTTGATAGAGCACATAGTTGAACTGAGATTTAATGTCAGGCCTCTCTACTCAAACACAGTTGTGAAACCAGTTATCTAGAGCATTCAATAAATGCAAGAAGGCTTAGTCAAATGCACTTACCATCTAAAGATCGAGCAGTAGATACTGAATGGCACAACCTAGCCAAAGAAACTCTAGCAAGCACATCATGAAAATGGAGAACATCCAGCAGTGCCCCTGATTCATGTAGTACCCAAAAAAATTCAACAGCAATACCAAGAAAGCATGATAAGCAGCGGGCATAAAACTAGATTCGGATGAAACCTTTAAATGCCATGGGATTTTTTTCCACTATACAGATGTAAGACACAATTCAATATCATATCAGACAAGCATGTTAGTAAGACAATAAAACCTTTACCTCTATGTATAGTGAGATATTTGTAAGGCGTAATTTATAAGATATTATATGTGCTCTGGTATGATAGGCATTAGGAAATGTTAAGGATTAAATGAAAGGATACATTTATCTACTCTTACCATTAGCATCGTATACATAGTAGTCAACCACATGGGAAAACTCTAAATTACACCCAAATCGGCATAATCTTCAAAATTCCATCTAAAAAGCATCTTTATTACCACACAACCAATAACACAACCTGCCAACAACCACACTACTTCCGCACCTCAACAGTCATCTCTCCACCACCCTTACCTTTATACCACCCCTAAAACATCCCGCAAATTGATTCAACTCACCCATGGACAAACACAAAACATCCCATGTTGGTCAATACCAGAAGATAATCAACTAGTTTGCACGAGTCAACATGTGAAAGTACTGGCGTTCAGACTTTTCTTCAATCATCCAACATATGAATTCAAATTAAGAACATACATTTTTCAACACTTAGAATTCTCTATATAAACCAATATATACAAAGAAAATCAACTGAGTTGCCCAATTATTTTTCTCTAGTAGACAAACAAGAGAAAAGTAAAAAGAAGAGATCTATATATATTTGTAGATTACTTTACTACTATGGTGGAAATTTTAACTCTACTATAATGGTAAGATACTCCCTCTCTCAAAGGAACATGGATTCAAATATAAATATGATTTCAAATGTCTAAATACTAAAACACTTTCAGTTGTACAATTAAAAACAAATGTATAAAAATGTATATATCAATTACGTATGCAATTACCATCAGGATATAACTTACATGTTTTATGACTAACTATTTTTTCATTTACAAGTTTTGTATTAATTAAATTTATTAAAATATGCAGAGTTTGAATTCACTTGACAAGCATACCATTTTTCATAAACAATAACTAACATAATGTGAATGATAATAACATATTCCTTTCTTCTAGCTATAAGTGGGAAAATTTCTCCAAAAAGAATATGATGAAACCAAAACATATTTTACTTGCATAGAAAGAAGGTAAATCATTTAAAAATGACCGACTGAAAATAAAAATGGGAAATAAATATTTTGAATCTTCCTATTATATGTAGAAGTGTTGCTGACAGAAAATAAGGAATAAGGAGATTGATTGGGGTTGTATCTTTGAAGGTGGAAATCTGAGAGAACAAGGCAGAAGGGTTTCAATGCAGAGATTTTAGTTTGGGTCATGGTTTTGTGGGAGCTGGGGAAAAAAGACTTGGTGAAGATTGAACATGGAGGAACCAGTACGAAATATAGTGGGAGAGAGAAAAAAATATTAGGTTAGGTTTTAAGGGGTGTAAATATATTAAGATGCTAAAATTCAGCTTGGTCGAGAACTTGAGCTGCTGCTCAAGCTTGGCTCCATAAATACAGAATCAAATTCAA
Organism: Abelmoschus esculentus; assembly: GCA_035048815.1. Taxonomy (NCBI): domain Eukaryota; kingdom Viridiplantae; phylum Streptophyta; class Magnoliopsida; order Malvales; family Malvaceae; genus Abelmoschus; species Abelmoschus esculentus. Next base: position 37,192 of record JAUCBN010000008.1, read on the forward strand.
AAAATTGAGTACTAAGTATTTTGCAATCACATCTCGTTTCTACTACAAACTTTACACGAAAAATAACTTGACCAACTCTCATTTTATGCTATTATACTAGTTCTTATCGCCAAAAGAACAAAAGTTTTTCTAATTACTTTAGTCCCGATAATTTAAACCAAGTTCTCCATTTAGTTGCTTTGAACAGACTAAAAATCCATAAACATAAAAGCTTTCAAAATAGTATAGGATAGAAAATGCATTATAGTGAGGAAAGACAAACAATGGTATGGAGAAGAATGGTTGGAATTAAATACCTCCGGGGGCAACATGCTTTCCTGCAGAAAAATGAAACGGGTATTAAGCACTCATCAAGGCTGTAAGTCATATGAGAACACTTAAACCCAAAGATTAAAAGAACCCTGAAATTTCAATTATCAGAATCACAAATAAATTATTGCAGCTAGTGGAAATCTTGCTCTTATTCGAAGAACCTTGGGATTTGATAGGATAAATCTAAGGGATTTGATAGACATATTTGAGGGACTGTGTACAGCTAAATTAGAGGATTAAATATAGCATTTGATTCATTATCAGAGGAGATTTTAAGTGAATTTTCTTTCTTGTTAAATTTATTTTTTTGTATATAATCCCGGCATACAGGAGCTTTATATTATGATTATCATGTTATATTATTTATTAATAATTAGACAAATGACAGACGGTTAGGACTAGTATTATTAGATACTTTGGGAGCTGAAATCTATGGCAGGGATTAAAACTTTATTCATAACCAAGTATGAATAAGCTGTAAAATATTTACAGCCACAACTTCATATTTTGTTCAGCCTTTGAACCAGGGTTGGAAGGTTCAAGACCCCTATCAATTTTGACCATTAGCAAAGGAAGGGAGCTTTCGCCAAGTTTATCATGTCTTCAAGACTTTATATCTAAAGATTTGGTTCACTCTACCTTTAATGAGCTGAAAGGTTTCAGTATCCATTAGACGATTATAATACACAAACACACCATCATAACAATTTCTCTTGGAATTTCATCACATACAATCGCTATTTGAAACTGAAATGATATTGCCACTAGCAAGCTAAACCTCAAACCTTAAACAATACAAATATAACCCAAGGACCCATACCATATATCATTATAAAATAGCAATAAAACATAGTAGATTCATAAAAAAGCATTATAAAATCATTAATAGTTCTACCATTAGTTACTTTCTCATACAGGATTTTGTACTAGTAACTGCAAATGAAATCTTTAGAAATTTAAAGACCTCACCTAAAGCCATTGCAACTGCATAAGGGTCTCTTGTGGCCAAGTCAGAGATGATCTCCAAAGAGTGCCTAACAGCAACAGGATCAGCAAATGAAATCCTGCAATGAACAGAAGAGAAACTCCAGTGTCAAATGATACCAAAACTAATTCAAAATTTTTTTTAAAAAAAATACTGTGTTAAACACAATATTGGAGCTCATTTTTTATCTTCTCCGATAAAATATTTTCGACAATCACATGGTAGTGAACAAAAGAAACATAATTGCAAACTAGAGCAGAGGTGACTGTATGATGGAATAAAGTAACAATATGTCAAATACACGAGGCACCTCTTTTAAAATTTTACTATAACCTAATGACAAATCTACAATTGAAAAGAAACATTTACCGAAAGCAAAATGATTCAAAAATTTTGGGGAAAATATTGAGTAAAAAACAAAGTTGATGAAAGGGGAAGAAAAACTTCTATCAACAAAATAAAGAAATTGGAAAACTAATGGATGCAATTGAACAACTATAGTGACTTAACCAATATTCCAACTCAAAAAACAAAGGTCACGAAATTCTAAGTCAACTAATTGAATAAAAAACAAGGAAACAAGAAATTGCTACAAATTAGTGGCTTCACATTTCAGCAGCTAAAACCAAAACCCTATTAGGAAATTGCAACAATAAGTGTCTTCGCAAGGAAATTTAAATAAAAAAATAATAAGATAAACCCAAGTTCTCATTTCAGCAATAAAACAGACTCGGAACATAACAAATGAGATCAAATATCACTCACATTCTACGGATGCAGTTTAATGGAACTGATAGCTAACACACTAAAGCAATTGCAGGATTTAACAAAAATGGAGACTAGAATGAACAAAAAATCACCCCTGCACAGCATGATGCAAAAATGCTGGATTTCCAGGATCCAAAGGAAGTCTCCTCAAAGCACTTAGAGCACCATATTGCAGATTACTTCGGATGATAGACTGAAAAGCCAATATCACAGAGAAAATAAATGGAAAAAAATTTGTCAAGGAACTTACTATTTAAGTGAAGAAAGAAACAAAACGGGTGAAAATAACTATTTAATGTAAAGAAGGAAACACACCCAGAAACGATATACTCGGATTGGACCTCTATAAAAAGTAAAATATTTAATGAAGATGAGGGAAGCAATATGATTTAGTGTGAAAAATGAATTCCCCCATCTTCTGCAATACCCTATACTACCTCCTGACCACAAGCACGTGCAAATATACTCTTAGATCCTTATCTGGGTAATAGGTATCGGTTGGCTTTTAAATATCACATATATTACTATTGAAGTTGCCAAGTTGGAGTGGGGCTCGAAATCCCTTGTTCAAGATTCAACCCAAACTTCTTAGGAGTGATAAAAGTAGGAATTGTTTTGTACAAAAAATTGTGACGGGAAATAAATCCAAATCTTCCTAAATGGACAATAATTACACCTCTGCATATTCCCAATTTATTACTCTATCAAGGGTATATAAGCATCTAGAATTCTCTCCCACTCTTATCAATTCCAATCGAAAGGTAAGAGAATGCAAATAGTAAGATAATTAATGGATCTCAACATTAGGCAAAGGCAAGCTAGAGATGCAAGATCATCACTTGATACATAAGATAGCAAAGTTTACCGTTCACAAGAATCATTCAAAATTTTAGCACTAACCACAACCAAAAGAAGATATTCTTACCTCTTTATCACTCCCTTTAGCACCAAATATGCCTTTCTTACGCTTTTGTGGGATGTCACCAACCTAGAAGGACGGAGAAGTGATTGGAACCATTCAAAGTGTAACTAAATTACACAACAAAGCAAATGCAAAAAATTAAATAATTTTGTGTGCCAAAAAAGCAAACCAGAAAAATAAGTGACATACAATGTTCCAACAAAATAATAGCACCTAATCCTGGGCACTAATATTCAATAACCTCAAAATCACATCTAAGCTTTAAAAATTACTTGGATATTTTGATTATAACCAAAACCAGACCAACCAGCATGGTTTCGTTTAAAAAAATTATAGGTTAAAGACAAGATCATGCTTAGTTTCAAGTTTTGTTAAACCTCCATGCACTTGAGCCAGCCTCGGCTTCATATCCTAATAAAAATTAGTAAAAACTCCTTGCAAACAACTCTTAGAGATGTGACTCAATAAGGTGCCTGCTTGTGGCACCTAACCCACATCATTTTATTGGGAGAAAAGTATGACATCAAATCATTTAAAAAAGTAAAAGCACATCATTAACTGTAACCATTGTGCAATAAACGCTTGTCCTATTAGGCTAAGTCTAATTATTACAAAACTTGTCAAGTTTGAGATGTGGGGGAAATAGAGATATTCCGAACTATCTTGTGAATATTCTTTGGCTAAGGCCCTTGTAATTATTCTTAGCAAATGAAAAAGAAATATTTCAAAGGTTTGTCAATTTTTCTTTATTTACAACAAAATAAATTGCTTACTATAGTGAGACTTCCTTTATTTTCAAATCTTACAATAGTGACACTAGATCAAGAAATCTCATCCGAGAGTCTTAGCCATGTGTGGACCAAACGGGTCTCAACCCTTTGGCTTAAGATTAGTTAAGATATTTCCTGATGGAGAAAGGAAGGATATAACCCAATGGTAGGGAATGAGTATCACCTGAAAGTCTTATTTTGAGTATGAAAGCCCCTATCACAATGTGAATTTTTCCCTTTTCCCTTGAATCCTTGCATAGTCATAGACGAATAGATAAGAGGCTAGGGTAGTGGGACTGATACAAGGGGATCACTAAATTTTACAATAACTAAATTGTAAGATTATATGGTAGAGTTCTTTATGTAAATAGTAGTTTAAATTAAAGTTTACTTCCTAAAAGATAAAGTTAGAGCTCTTATGTAAATAGTAGTTTAAATTAAAGTCTATTCTTAAAAGATAGAGTTAGATGTCTTTTGTACTTAGGACTCCTAATTTTAACAAAAGCCTTACAGTTGAGTCTATAAATTCACAGCAAAGGGATGTAATTTTTTAATTCATTCAATAATAGAAAATCAATTCTGTTTTTCTTTTTTGCTAAAATTTGATTTTTTTTTCTTTTTTCTTTATTATTTTGTTTTCCCCTAAAGCTGGAAAGTTGATACATGGTATCAATCTAACATCAATCCTAGTTTGAATTCTTAATAGGATTCCCTTCAACAACCTTTAAGAAGCAGCCCATTGCAAGAGCAGACTGTTGCATTGGAGTTTTTCAAGCAATTTCAAATTTGACAGTAACTTGTGAAGCATATTTAACTCTCGTGGAGGATAAAGGCATATAGAACACTTGTTCTCCTATTGCACTCTTTTCTACTAAAGAAGCATCAGCATGGATCATTGACTCTGAAGCATCTGATTGAATGACTAATAATTGGGAATTATTCCTTTAATTTTTCAAATTCATCTTCTACAAATTCTACTAAAACAGTTGATGGCTCTTTCACTCCTATCAAAGTAGCTCAGTCCTCATTAATGATAATTTATTGCTTGAAGATGTTTTGTTTGTTCCTATTCTTGCCTGCAATCTCCTCTTTGTTAGTGATGTTTGAAATATCATTAATTCATAGTGATGTTTGAAATTTTACAATATGGTTGAAACTCAATTAGGATGTAAAATTCAGATATTCAAATCTGAAAATAGGAGTGAATATTTTACCAAGTCACTGAGAGAGTTTTTAACAAAAAAGGGATTGTTCAACTAAGCACTTATGTGGATACACCACAACATATGGGGTTATAAAAAGAAAAAATGGCCATTTGTTAGAGGTTACTAGGTTTTTTATGTTCACCAGTAATAATCCTAAGTATTTGTGGGATGAGACTTTATTAACTGCATCCTATCTCATTTCCAATAAGGTTTTGCAATATAGAACACTAAGAGTTGTTCTTTTTAGAGTTACCCCAATTTTCTTAGGGGATTTAAATGTCAATACCTAATGTATATCAAAAAGAAATGGTACAGTACTATGCAGATGCATTATTCATGCAGAAATCAATGGACGCACCTTATCAAGAATGCCAAACACAATTTCATACAATTTGGACAAAATCTCAATTTTGCTTGAAGGGGAGTAAGTGAGAGCCTTTAAAGCTTGCAATCTTCTTGCATGAACTTCAAAAACGGTAGAAAATACAAGTCAAACATAAGGAAGACAAAAAGAAATTACTCCTAATTTTAGTATGGAAAAAACCGGTTAACTTGTAGAGAAATAGGTTATAACAGAAACAAACAATAAAAAAGATCAATAAAGCAAATATGTAGAAGATCCTCCCTTCTGATATTTTAAAGAAAATATTAACCAAGAATTTCATGAACAAACAAAATGTAGTAACAAGAATTTTAACAATAAAAAAATGAAGAATCAAGCGCAAATAAGGAGTCAAACAAAGAAAAGAGAATCTTTACATTCTACATCAGCATTTGTGGCCTCTGTTGTAAGCTGATTAACAATCCGGGGTACAACATCAGCCCTCGTCACCCCTCCAACTGCATCAATATCAGCCAAAGCATCCCAGTTGGGTGTAGGAATCCCACCACCTGGGTTTAGACCCTGGGAACCAGTATCTGCTAAAATTCTTGCCAAGTAATAATAGACATAACGTAGGACCGTCCTATCCTCACATTGTTGATCAAGCTGTATGACGAAGAAAAAACAAATCAAGAAAACAAACCCTCATTGTAACAGATTTCAACATTGTTCTATTGAAATGTCCAAGAGGATTTGATAAACACTAGAGAACGGAAGATAAAAGTAGCACATACCATGAGAAGAGATGGTGCCAAAGAAGGATCAACAGAATTGTAAACAGCGAGTTTGGGGAACACATGATGCACCAGCTGCTTTTGAGAACTTTTCTACTCAAAATTATGAGCGGAACACCAACATATTACTGCGAGAATCTCAGAAAAGACAGAGACAAGAAAAGCGAAAATAAAGCAGCCAGTATTTACTTGATCAGACGTAGCAGCTAGTTCATGAATACTCCTCGCAAGTTGTGCGTATGATACAGGCTGAAAAATAACATACAAATTGATTTAACAACAGAACCTAGCCTTAAAAGTAACTTTATGCTATCTCAAAGTGTACGATATCCAAAATAAGATTTAGGGGGGGGGGGGGGGGAGGATAAAGTAAAATAACAACGGTAAACAGATCAATTCAGAACCCTAATTAAGAAGATCCAGATTGAGTGAGTAGATTTACCTTCTTCTGCTTCTGCTTCTGCTTCTGGTGAGAAATAATGTTAGTACGGACGGGGTTGAGAGCCGCCTTAGCCACAGAAATGGTATCATTTTGGATCTGCTGCATCAGAGCCGCTCTCTTGGACTTTTTCTCCCCCAACGTGGTTTTGGTCGACACATGCTGGGGATGCGTGGCAGATGGAGACGCTGCCTCTGTCGTCGATGACGCAGTTGAAGACGACAACGAGGATGTTGCCTCCGAAACCGGCGCATGATCTGCCGTTATTAGATCCATGAGCGTCGTCCCCGAAGAGTCCTTTAAGGATAAATAAACAAGTGATTCTTATCTTTTCTTTTTCTAGACTAAAAAATTGGGAGCGTGTGGTAGATGAGCTTACCGTCATGATAGCTTGAAATTGCTGCTGATCTACACGCAACAAGGCAGATGGTAGATATGAAAATTGCTGCTGCTGCGGAGAAAGGTCACCAAGGCTTTTTTTTCAGATCATATCCATTCTTATGAAGAAAAAATCGAACTGTCCTCGGTGTTAAAAGTCGTGTTTGGTTTGACCGAAGCATAAGGTCGGTTTTGGGCCTATCTTCACTCCACCGTTTTGGGCTTCTACCTCTGTTTTGATTCTTACATGGAGTTTCGTTTTCGGTTGGCTTGATTTGATCATTTAGCTTTTTTCGACGTTGATAGGATCTCATTTCTCTATTCAACAGTTAATTATTCACTTGATTCGTTGATTTTTGTGTCTTTCTCGGCCTTCTAACGGTCAACTTTTCTCAAATTTGTTTGGTGACTTCCTTCTCGAGTTATGTTTCGGTTGTCCCTACCTGTTATGCAGCCGGAGAAGGGGTTTATTGGCTTCTCCTCTTTGTTTCTTTATTTGGTGTTTGTTTGTGCTCGAATTTGTTAACCACTCTTACTTGTCAGTGGTGGAGAAATTGTAATTGTTTATTTGCGTGAGAATTAAAAGTTAAAAAAATTGACACAAAGATTTAAAATGGTTCGACTTATAAAATAAATTTGCATCTACTACTTAATACCCTCACTCAAAACCTTTCATAATGTGAACATTCGCACGATAAAAGAACTCACTCAAACTTAATACACTTGATTATATATTGATAACTTAACTCACATGTGTTTGTTTATGAATATAAAAATTCGAGCACTAAGATATTTCTTAATCTAATGACTTTTGACTTGATGGTCATTTGTTGTTGAAGCTTGAAAGTCATTTTTACACTCCCAATTAACTTTTTAGTTATTGGAGACCTTTATGATTTGATTAGAATTGTTGTGAATTCATTTGTACGTTAAAAATTATAATTTGGTGTTATCGATATCGACATGTGAGAGTGCGTATCGTTACGGTCCTTTTTATGAAAATAGCTATTATAAGTTGAAACCTAGGGGTTTTAAAACCACCGAGGTGTTTCAAAACCAGAATGCATGTACCGATACAGAACATGTTGCATCTGTATACAAGGTTTGGTTTTTAAAAAATAACTTTACATACTGGAACCAACCAAAGGTGTACCGATATAAACTTTATAAAATTAATATTTTAGTCATTTAAAGATATTTTAAAACATGTTAAAAACCTATAAAATCATCCAAACATATTTTTTAAGTTGTTTAGACTTGAATAATTTTTATAATCTTTTAAAAATAATTTAAACTTATTTTTTAATTATTATATCAAAATAAACTCTATATTATTATTATTTTTCTTTGGTCAAGAATATCTTCTCCCCTTGTTTGATCAATGATTTGCATGTTTGTGCATATGTCGGTCACTTGTATCGCGTGCATGTAAAAATCTAAGTTTGTGCATATTGTCACACCCCGTCACCACATGATCGAGGAGGCCGCACACCAAGGGGCCAACATGACCGAGGAGGCCGCACCACTAGGGGCCAAGACGGACACCATAGTTTCTGCCCAACACCATGGGGCGGAAGTCAGCACCCGACGTGCACACCAAGGAGCCGAGGACAGCACCCGACGTGCACACCAAGGAGCCGAGCACAACACCCGCATCACTCGTCCACCCGTGCGGGCCGATAGCAGCACTAGTCATGCGCAACCAAGGGGCGAGATCCGCGCCCACACCATCCCACCGAGGGGCGAACCCATTGCTCGCATCTTCCAGCAGCATCTGGGGTCCGAGGGCCTTGCCACCCAGACCGAGCCCGATACCTTGCGAGCTGCCCAAGTGTTTCTGTCCGAAGTCTTGGGCCTTTCTCAAGCCCATCCAGCCAATCCACTTGGAGAATGCACATTTGACCGGATTACACAAGGAAAGAAGGAGCCACCAACCAAATCCCCTGATTCAAGGAAAGTGTCTCCCAGCACTTATGGAAACAATCATCATTCATCCATGTATTGAAGGAAAGCTCACCAACCATGATTTTCCTTCCTTTATTACTTGTCTTAGATTAATCTTAGCCATCGATTTACTTCTTTTGTAACCGTTAGATCATAGCTAGCCATCCTATAAATAGTGGCTTCATTTTCATTTGTAACTCACTTCATTCTTCACTTTTCTCTTGAGTAATAGAAAGCAACACTTTCTCTCATCTTTCTTTTGCCTTGCTTTTATTTCCGCTGTGCTTATCCAAGCATTTCTCTTGGATTTTTAGGCTGACTTAGCCGCACCATCAAAGAGATTCGCGACTAAGGCCGCACGGTTCCGCTAGTAGAACCCTAGCCCCGTGACAAGTGGTATCAGAGCCAAGTTTTCCAGCAAGGATCCGATCAAAAGATGACGAACCCAGGTGAAGTTGCAACAAAAACTGTCGAGACTCGTTCGGACAAAGCCAAGAGGGCCAGTTCGAGAGATGCAATTTCTTCTTTGCAAGACAAAGTCACCCGCTTGGAGAATTCCACGAGGGAGTCAACGGAGCGACTCGATGTGGTAGATGACCGACTAAATGAGTTGGAGAACAAGGGGGACGGTCTTAAGGAAGAATTCCAAAGCCTCATCGATGATACAATGGAGAACTTGGAGTTGCAGAACGCATCACTTAAGTCCGAACTGAATGATCTCAAGAAGATCGTGGAAGTGATGAAGTCAGATTTGTTCGCGTATAAGAGTGTCATGTCGAATGGTGTGATGGCTAGCCCAACCAAGGTGTTAGCCGATGTCCCTAAGCCGAAGGTGTTTAAGGGAACGAGAGATGCTCAAGATGTAGAGAATTTCATCTGGAGCATGGATCAGTATTTTCGCCGCATGAACATTGTGGAAGAGTCCACAAAGGTAAATACTGCATCCACTTATTTTACTGACACTGCCCTTCTATGGTGGAGACGCAGGTGTACAGAAGAGAAGAGCAAAGACGCTCTTGTTGAGACATGGGAAGAACTCCAAGCAGAAGTCAAGGAGGCCTTCTATCCCAAAAATGCACAAAGGGAGTTGCGGACAAAGCTTCGACAACTCAAGCATGATGGTACTATTCAAGAGTACGTAAAGAAGTTCACAGAGGTGAAACTTCAAATCCCGAACTTGGGAGAAGATGAAGGTTTTTCAATCTTCATGGACGGGCTCCAACGATGGGCCAATTTAGAGTTGGAAAGACGCGGTATCACTGATCTTTCCAGGGCTTTGGACGAGGCCGAAGCCATAGCCAAATTCGAGAAGAGGGGCGAGTCTTCCAAGCCAAAACCAAAACCAAAAGGTAATGGTTGGGATCGAGATAAGCAGCCCAAAAGTGGTTCAGACAAGCCATCGAGTGAACATTGGAGGCATTCGAACAACAGGCCAAACAGGTTTGTTCGTTCGTGGGAGAGAAACAAGGGTCCAGTTAAGTGCTTCCATTGTGATGGGCCTCACTTCATCAAGGATTGCCCAAAGAAGGCCAGTCTTTCGGCCATCAAAACGGATGAGGAGTCATCCGAGGTAAGGGTCCAACTTAGTTCCATAATTAGTTCTCTTCAAACTAAGTCTACTCGCAGGAACAAGGGCCTTATGTACGTTGAAGTAACAATTGCGGGGAAGCAATTGAGCGCACTAGTGGACACCGGAGCATCCGAGTTGTTCATGTCCGAGGGAGCTGCCAAGAAGCTTGGCCTTCAAGTGGAGAAGGCAAGTGGATGGATCAAGACAGTCAACTCCAAGGAGGAGCCCATTGCCGGAGTGGCAAAACGAGTAGAGCTTCAACTTGGGAGTTGGACGGGTAAAGAGTCCATCAAGGTAATTCCCTTAGACGATTATGATTTGGTAATTGGTTTATCTTTTTTGGATCGGATTAATGCACTTCTCTTGCCTTTTGCCGATTGTTTGTGTATCCTCGACCGCCAACATCAATGTGTTGTCCCGGTGAGTCGAGAGGCAGGTGTGCAAGCCAAGGTGTTATCCGCAATCCAATTCAACAAAGGTGTGCGCAAGGATGAGGCATCCTACCTTGCAGTGCTCAAGGAGGATGAACCCATGGAGACCATGGAGATCCCCGATACCGTGGGACGAGTCCTTGAAGAGTTCAAGGATACCATGCCTTCCGAGTTACCGAAGGTGCTACCACCAAAGCGAGAGGTGGATCACAAGATCGAGTTGTATCCGAATGCGGAACCACCAGCAAGGGCCCCATATCGGATGGCACCACCAGAACTTGAGGAGTTACGAAGGCAACTTAAAGAGCTCTTGGATGCGGGCTATATTCGACCATCCAAGGCACCATTTGGTGCACCCGTGCTGTTTCAGAGGAAGCACGACGGTAGTCTACGAATGTGCATCGACTACCGAGCTTTAAACAAGCTCACCATCAAAAACAAGTACCCGATTCCTTTGATCGCGGACTTGTTCGACCAGCTTGGGAGCGCGAGATGGTTCACCAAGCTAGATCTTCGCTCGGGATACTACCAAGTGCGGATTGCCGAAGGAGATGAGCCCAAAACCGCTTGTGTGACAAGGTATGGGTCTTTCGAGTTCCTTGTCATGCCATTCGGCCTTACCAACGCTCCCGCCACATTTTGCATGTTAATGAACAAGGTATTACATCCTTTCCTTGATCGTTTTGTAGTTGTCTATCTCGATGACATAGTCATCTATAGCAATACTCTTGAGGAGCATATAAGGCACTTGAGAAAGGTTTTACAGGTTCTTCGCGAAAACGAGCTTTACATCAAGAAGGAGAAGTGTGCTTTTGCCCAACGGGAAATTCCTTTCTTGGGGCATATAATCGGAGAAGGAAAAATCCGAATGGACCAAAGTAAGATCCGTGCTATCAACGAGTGGGATCCTCCGACCAAGATAACCGAGCTTCGCTCATTCCTTGGCCTAGCGAACTACTACCGTAAGTTTGTCAAGGGTTACTCCAACATCGCCACTCCACTGACCGAGCTGCTCAAAAAGAACAACGAGTGGAATTGGAGTTTGAGTTGTCAAAAGGCATTCGAGGAGCTGAAACAAGCCATGGTAAGTGAACCAGTGTTGGCTCTTCCCGACCACACTAAGGCGTTCGAGATCTACACCGATGCATCAGACTTTGCGATCGGTGGGGTGCTCATGCAAGAGGGGCATCCAGTGGCTTTCGAGAGTAGAAAGCTAAACGAGACTGAGAGGCGTTACACCGTCCAAGAGAAGGAGATGACCGCCGTGATCCATTGTTTGCGTACTTGGAGACATTATGTTTTGGGTTCAAGGTTTGTTGTCTATACCGATAATAGTGATATTAGCTTTTTCTTAACCCAAAAGAAATTGTCTCCTAAGCAGGCTAGGTGGCAAGACTTTCTAGCCGAGTTCGACTTTACCATGGAGCATAAGCCAGGTAAAGTGAATACCGTAGCCGACGCACTAAGCCGGAGGTCTACATTTGCCATAATTAGCGAACCCGAGGGGGCCTTGATCGAGAGCATCAAGGAGGGGCTTTCCCACGATCCAAGTGCAAAGAACCTTATCGAGTATGCAAAGGAGGGTAAGTCTCGACGATTCTGGATCGAAGAGGGCTTACTTTACACAAGGGGAAACCGCCTCTATATCCCTCACTTCAACAACCTACGAAAGCAACTCTTGAAGGAGTGCCATGATTCGAGATGGACGGGTCATCCAGGCGTGCATCGCACCTTAGCCTTGCTAGCCGAGAGGTACTATTGGCCGCACATGGGAAACGATGTGGAGGCCTATGTCAAAACTTGTCTAGTGTGCCAACAAGACAAGGTGGAAGCAAAGAAGCCAATGGGCTTACTTCAGCCGCTTCCAGTTCCAGAGAAACCATGGGAGAGTATTTCTCTTGACTTTATAATTGGTTTACCTAACGTTAACGATTTTTCGAGTATTATGGTTGTGGTTGACAGGTTCTCTAAGTATGCAACCTTTATTCCAGCAACCAAGGTTTGTCCAGCCGAGGAGGCAGCCCGTTTATTCCTCAAACACGTGGTAAAGTATTGGGGAATTCCGAAGACTATCGTGAGCGATAGGGACACTCGCTTCACCGGCAGATTTTGGACCGAGTTATTTAAGTTGATGGGATCCAACTTAAACTTTTCAACAGCCTTTCATCCGCAAACGGACGGGCAAACGGAGAGGATCAATGCGTTACTCGAGATTTATCTAAGGCACTATGTAGGTGCTACGCAAAGGGACTGGCCAAAGCTATTGGATGTGGCCCAGTTTTCGTACAACTTGCAACGAAGCGAGGCAACCAATATGAGTCCATTTGAGATAGTAAATGGGCAACAACCGCACACTCCCGATGCGATTGCGACCAAGTATGAAGGTCCAAATCCCGCAGCCTTTAATTTCACAAAGGCCTGGCAAGAACAACGAGACTTAGCCGAAGCTTGCTTGCACAAGGCTCAGAAGAGGAACAAGAAGTGGGCGGATCAAAAGCGCAGGGACATGGAATTTCAGGTAGGGGACTTAGTCCTTGCTAAATTGAATCTAACACTTCGCAATTCTTCTGTTCACAGAGCGCTCGTGAGAAGATACGAGGGACCATACAAGGTGGTCAAACGAGTAGGCAAGGTGGCCTACAAGTTGGAGTTACCGGCAAAGCTTCGAGCCCACCCAGTTTTCCACATCAGCATGCTAAAGCCCTTCCATGAGGATGCTGATGACCCGGAGAGGAGTATATCCAGCCGAGCACCAGTTGGAGTCAGGGTCTCCTACGAGAAGGAGGCGCAAGACATCTTGGCGGACCGAGTTATCCGACGACCCGGACATAGACCAAGGCACGAATACTTTGTGCTTTGGAAGGGACTTCCCGAAACCGAAGGTAGTTGGGAACTTGCCGAGGACTTATGGCAATTCAGCGACAAGATAGCCGAGTTCCATCAAAGCCGAGCGACGAGGGCGTCGCTCAATTCAGTGCGGGAGAATGTCACACCCCGCCACCATATGATCGAGGAGGCCGCACACCAAGGGGCCAACATGACCGAGGAGGCCGCACCACTAGGGGCCAAGACGGACACCATAGTTTCTGCCCAACACCATGGGGCGGAAGTCAGCACCCGACGTGCACACCAAGGAGCCGAGGACAGCACCCGACGTGCACACCAAGGAGCCGAGCACAACACCCGCATCACTCGTCCACCCGTGCGGGCCGATAGCAGCACTAGTCATGCGCAACCAAGGGGCGAGATCCGCGCCCACACCATCCCACCGAGGGGCGAACCCATTGCTCGCATCTTCCAGCAGCATCTGGGGTCCGAGGGCCTTGCCACCCAGACCGAGCCCGATACCTTGCGAGCTGCCCAAGTGTTTCTGTCCGAAGTCTTGGGCCTTTCTCAAGCCCATCCAGCCAATCCACTTGGAGAATGCACATTTGACCGGATTATACAAGGAAAGAAGGAGCCACCAACCAAATCCCCTGATTCAAGGAAAGTGTCTCCCAGCACTTATGGAAACAATCATCATTCATCCATGCATTGAAGGAAAGCTCACCAACCATGATTTTCCTTCCTTTATTACTTGTCTTAGATTAATCTTAGCCATCGATTTACTTCTTTTGTAACCGTTAGATCATAGCTAGCCATCCTATAAATAGTGGCTTCATTTTCATTTGTAACTCACTTCATTCTTCACTTTTCTCTTGAGTAATAGAAAGCAACACTTTCTCTCATCTTTCTTTTGCCTTGCTTTTATTTCCGCTGTGCTTATCCAAGCATTTCTCTTGGATTTTTAGGCTGACTTAGCCGCACCATCAAAGAGATTCGCGACTAAGGCCGCACGGTTCCGCTAGTAGAACCCTAGCCCCGTGACAATATGTATGCGTCTCTCTAAACATGTGTTGGTCAACCTCTACACAGAGATGTTCAAGTTTGAATCTATTTATTTAATGATTCTAAGTTCTAAAATATTACTTAAGATCTTCAATCTTTATACCTTTTAATACATGTCGAAGCCTTGCTTTTTATACCTTTTTTCCTTCTAAATATATTTATCAAGTTCTAACATATTACTAACGGTTTTAGATCATTTTTGTTGTACGGTTACATGAGATTTTTATTCTCTTCCAATGTTATTGTTTAGCAAAATAAATGTTGTGGCTTCGGTCTTACTTTGTTTGCCTCTACTTCGTTGGTAGTGGAGTTCCATATGCTTTGTGTTTCGTATCTTAGTATCTTACCATACTTTTGGGCATCATTGTTGGAAATAAAATACTTCAAAACAATAGTGTGAATGTTGACAATAAAATCAAATAAATGAAATAAAGAATATAAATAATCGTATCCACTGCTTTAAAAATAAATACGTTTTGATATATGTAATCATAAACCGTTTGTTCATTAAGGTTAATATGATCACTTTTATTTCGTACACCCGAAATTAGAGTGAACTTCTATGATATTGCTCTTTTGATAATCAGATTTCTTTTTAACTTTAATAAACGAATTATTAAGTGATAATTAATCGAAATCAAATTAATTTTTGATTTTTTAACATTTTTAACCTTGCATGTAATAATCTATAAATAGAAAAGTGTTCTAATTAATCAGTTTTTAACCATCAAATAAAACTGTAAAAGTGCCTGAGATTTTAATGTATGATTGATTCGTTTTTTATTTTTTCTTTCGCGTGGCTATAAGTAAACTGGAGAACTTAAGGTGAAGTCTTATATATACTGTTATAATTATGGATGTTCATTCTATGAATGATCTAATTATTATGTTTTCTTATGGTGGCAACTTATAATTTGTTTATGACTTATTTATTTATTATCAGATTTGCCTTCGGGTAGCACTCAAAGTGTATTACCCTCAACGGATAACAATTCTTAAGAGGAAATCTCGAGAGCAGCCAGGTATGTTATATTTTTAATATTTAAAATTTGATTTATTTTGATTTTATTATTGATTGTTATATTGAATTATTATAGTTATTTATTTTATTATTTTTTAAATAGAATAATATTGTATAAAATATTCTTTTCCTTTTTTGCTTTTTTATTTATCCTCTATTTTTTCTTCTTTTGATTGATGCAGAAGCAAGAAGCAAGATAAAAATATGTTGTTTCTTTATTATTTTTGAACCGTGATTCACTCTCTAATTATAAATCTGGTTTTTATACCCAAAGTTCAAAATATAAATATTACAAGTTGTGGATATACATGCATTAAAAATACACTTGCTTGGATTTTTCAGATCTAATAATGTTATGTATTTCTTTTATGTTCTGACATGGTGGTAGAGCAAAGACGTCAGGCGGCTTGGACGGTAGAATAGTGACCGGCGCGTGAGGTCGATGAGTACATTACACAACGATGAACAGATGAAGGGTTGGGATATTAGTTTTTTTCGATTTTTAGGGTTAGGTTATTTATTTGAGTCTGGGTCTGATTGTAAATGGGTATGGGTTTTTGTATTGGGTAAATGGGTTATTGGGTTTAATTTTTAGTGGATCTGATGGGTTGATTTGTGAGTTTGGGGTTAATTGTATGGATTGAGGTAACATATAAAAACGGACTGTCAAATAGTTTGAATGATTCATAACATCTTAGTATACGTGTAGATTAAAATTTCAGAAGGTTATTGTTGAATCGTATAAGAAAAAAATTGTTTAAAATTATCTGATTTGATTAGTCCGATATAATAATTCAAAATAAAAATATTCAACAGGATCGAGTATCCGACCTGAGAACTATTAAATTGAATTTGGCTGATTTTTTTATTTACCGGTTACTTGACCCTATTAATTTTAATATAAATATAAATTAATTTTAAATTATATTAATATACATATAAATTAGTTTTAAATTATGTTTTTATTTTACATACTTTAATAATTATATCTAAAATTAAATTTAAATCTTTAAATTAGTTTTATATTTGTATTATATATTTTTAAGTTTTAAAAGTTTAAATATATTTTTATTAATTTTTTAATATTAAAAGAAAAAGAAAATTTTTAATTTTAATATTATTTTAGTGATAAACTTTAATAAATATATATGTATATATATATCTAAATATTCTAAAATTAACTTTAAATCGTTATTTTTTGTTTATTTATAATTTTTTAAAATTTATGTTTAATATACATATTTTTAATTTTAAAATAAAAAATAATTGATTGAATGTTCATTCTTTAATTAGTTAAATACTTAAATTTTATAAATACCCAATTTAAATAAATCAAGATATTAACTGAAAATTTAATATCCAAAGATACATAATACTTAATTTTTTGAATATCCAAAAATCGAGCACCATAATCAACACCCGTATTTAAAACCCAAAAGAAACAATAATAATAAGGGTAAACTACCTTCGTGACCACTCAACTATTTGGGGATACTTATTTTAACCACCCAACTAATGAACTCGTCAATCAGGTCACCCAACTTTAGAACTCTACCTATTTTGAATCTCTCTATTTTATAATTGTTTTTTTTTTTATAGTTTTGTGTTTTAAATTATATAAATATTGATTTTAAAAAATTATACTTTTTACTTAATGATTAAATAGTAATACTTAAAAAAATCCTTTACTATACCATACTATACGTAAACTACAACATCTATAAATTAACTATCACATTAGTATTTAATCATTATAATAATTAAAGACGTATTTCATTAGTCCAATAACATGTATGAAACTTATATGAATGTATTTTTTTTAACAGAATTAGTTTGAAATGTTTTGAAATTGTTTTTCTGTACATCTTTTGTTTTCTGATGCTATAGTTTTACGCGAACCATTTTAAACATTTTTTTATTGGAATTTGGTTTTAAAGTTTTGAGTAAAAAGATAAAAAAATATATATATTTTTATTTAAAAATCAATTATAGCTTTAAACCCAACAAATGTACTAATAAAAAATCAGATGATATTTAAAAAGTATATTTTTAGAGGGATATTTTGTTGAAGGATATTGTACCGCTGGTTAATATTATGTTTGTTTCTGATCATCCTTTATAACTTATAAAAATTTATTAGTAATAAAAATATTAAAAATATATTTTAAAAATTTATGATCAGTTATTTTAAACTTATAAAAATTAATTATTTAAAATATTTAATAACCTGGAATGCGAGTAAAATTATGTCACTCACTCGCATGAATCGACAAGCAGGTTTGCTTTGCAATTATTATCGAACAGTAGTAATTCGAGCTCCCTTCCACCACTTTATCAACCATTACCGTACAAATATAACAAACATCCCCTTATTTATAAGTATGAGTTGCAAAATTCAGTACTGAAATAGTGTATTAGAAAGTACTAGAAGAAAATATTGATATTTATCTCGGCCATAATATTGTTTTTATTATAATAGTTGAGTTATAGATATAATTATTGCTTTCCGCAAGACTGCTAATCCGATCCTCGTGTTTCAAGGGTTGGTGCATTGACAATAAAACGGTGTTTTCTTCTTCATACGTCAATTCTCTTATGTTTGCAGTTTTATCTGGGATTTTTTCTAGTAATTCACGGTCGCTTTGATGGCGTCCAATATCTGCAAACATGTAAAACAGCGTAGACATGTTAGCAATGATGATTCACCAATACATTTGGAAATTGAAGTGAGTACGAGAAACGACCTTGTTCTTTGTTGGCATATAGAAAGGTTCAAAAACAAGAGGGAATGGAGTGTCCAGGCCACACACTCTTGCTACCGGAGCTTCTAACTACATCAACACCAACAAATCCATTTTCATTAGTTACAATATGAAAATATCTGCCACTCCAAAACAGTCCATTTTTATCCCTATATTTCCACTGCTAATGCCGGATGTAATCCTAATCGAAAGCACAGTAATTATTATTTTCTTTGCCAACTATACCACCAGTTCATCAAGTCTTCTTTCATTGAAGATCTCACATCCCAAATTATTTCCTTGAACAGCCAATTATGGTATTATTGTTGATAGAAAAATAAAATTATAATTACTGGTCCAATGTCAGCACTCGGCAGCACAAGTGGGCAGCAGATAGTTTAGGCTGGTACTTGGCACCAAATGTGTGCTAACATGATGTAATCAAACAAGCAACCATATCATGTCCTACAGAAATTTGTTTCTCCATTAAAAACCGAATGCTTAA
This sequence comes from Abelmoschus esculentus, assembly GCA_035048815.1. Taxonomy (NCBI): domain Eukaryota; kingdom Viridiplantae; phylum Streptophyta; class Magnoliopsida; order Malvales; family Malvaceae; genus Abelmoschus; species Abelmoschus esculentus. Next base: position 56,187 of record JAUCBN010000008.1, read on the forward strand.
TATCTAAGTACTTGTAGATTAGGCTCCTACAAGTATTTTATATGGATTGGAAAACCTCATGTTATCATCCTAGGCCAGATAAATCATTTTTGTTTTTCCACAGCCATATTGCCAACAGGTCCTTATAGATTACAGCAGTTTGGGATCGATTCCATACTTGTACTCCACCTCCATTCCATAAAAGATAGTCTCAAGCTACTTCTAGTCAATTCTATTACATTTCACGCACTCCTGTCACCAGAAAGATAAGTTGGCATGTTTTACCTCTTCTTGCTTCTTCCTTGGTTTTTTAACTATTACTATTAATGGTTTTGGGGTGGGGTTTGCAAGGGAGTCAGCGGTGGCAAGCATGTATTGGAATTAGAGGTACAAAAATACAATTGTCTGTGCCTATGAAAGTCACCGTATACCATTATTTAAAAAATATATAATAGTTGAATGAGTTCACTGTAATAATCCATTAACAGAAGAAAGCAAATGACATCACTTACCCTTAAGAAGCAACGCTCAACAATGGAAGCAGAGATCTCTGCACCAAATCCTCCTGTAACTGGAGCTTCATGACTAATCTATGCATATGAAGAAGGACTTATTAACCACCAACCATTTTGAAGCGGATGTATTCATACTTACTAAAGAGCTATTATTCTTACAAGAACTCTTCCAGTTTTTCTGACCGAGGCTTCAACTGTTTCTTTGTCCCAGGGAATTAGAGTTTTCAGATCTATAAGTTCACAAGAAATTCCATCCTGCAACCCGTCATAATAAAACAAATTTAAATGTTTGCAATGTGAAAATTCTTAAAACTATCCAGACATATAAACATATAAAATCAACGCCTCGTATTGTGGATCACACAATGGCCATTGATCTACAAAAGTGAGAAATAGAATTACTAACCCTTTCTGCTTCAATACAGGCCTGTTCCATGATAGAGAGTTGCGCACCCCACCCTACTAGGGTGATATCACTGCCTTGCCGAATCACCTATGTGTTGAATTTGAAATTTTAAAACAAGTTCAGGATTTTCAATTGAGACAGAAACTAGCAGTTACCTCTGCCTCAGATAGAGGCAACATATAATCATGCTCTGGCACTTCTTCCACGGCCAAACGGTAAAGCCACTGGCATTCCAAGTCACATTAATAGTTTAGTAAAGATATGATCAAGAACAAATTCATTACAAATGTAACTTTCAAATTGAGACACGTTTAGCAATTACCTTTGGTTCAAAAAAGACAACAGGGTTTGGATCGCGAATGCATGACAACAATAATCCTTTTGCTTGACATGGGCTGCGAGGAATAACCACCTATAGCAGAAAGCATTTTAGAGGGAGAAAGCTTTACAAATTTCAATAAGATAAATCACTTGGCAAGAATTGTTCATGAACCAGAAAAGTACCAAATGTTTAGAAAACCTTGTGTAAAGATTTAGAACAAAACATCTCAACAGGGGTCTAGTTAAATAAGAAGTAAATTGACCAACATAAAAGGACAACAAAAGGATAATATCCAAGTTCAAAGTGCTACAAGTACTAGGCAAAAAGCAGATAGAAATGCTCAGTTCTTCTGTGACTAAATTAACAAATATTCAAAAGAAACACATCCTTTTGACCTGATAGAGAACTGCATTTGCAAAATGCAATAGTATATTTCAAGTAAAGGGGAAAAAGTGTAAATGCTAAAAGAATGAAGAGTTTAAATTAGAAGCAAATACTATAAGCTGGTGTGTTCTTGTTGCTAATTCATTCACAACCTGGGAACCATGTGCCTGTACGATTTAATGATGGGAAATGTTGGAAAGATACAAAATCAAGCTATTTATACGGTTTCTCTATGCATACAAGTACTAATGGACTGCTGCACTTGAAATAGAAGGGTATCGTCAGAGAATTAGAAATGAAAGAAAAACAAGCTCAGGAAGTGAAAATATACTTTAATACCAGGAACATGGCAAAAGAAAGCTTCAGGTGATTGAGAGTGGTAATGTCCACCATGGCCCACAGCGCCATAAGGGGCTCTTATTGTCAAACCTGGAAATTTGTTTGAAATTTGATCAAGCAAAAGAAAAAAAAGGTCTGGTTGATGGAATCAGAAAGAATGGCTATCCAATTAGAACCAATGAGGAAAGATACACTACCTCCACAATTGAATTGGTTGCCACTCCTATATCTAAATTTGGAGGCTTCATTCACAATCTACAAGAATAGATGATGTTTACCATAAAAAAGGAATAGAGAGGGAATTGAAAGGCTAAGAAGTAGAGCAGATGTTTGCCTGATCAAAAGCAGGGTAAATGTAATCTGCAAACTGGATTTCCGCTATGGCACGGTTTCCCTGTTATGTTCAACGAAAGAAAGAGGAATAGCAATTGCGTTAGACAGATTAGAAAGGCAAACCGTTAAAAGTTTGAAATTTTGAGCTTATGCAATCAGATGATTCAGTTCTCAAACTCACCATAGCAGCTAGGCCAATTCCAAACCCGACAATCCCCTGCAACGTGATTGAAATTCAAAAATAATAGTTATTTAAGAAGAGCAATATGAAAATTGAAATTGTTTGGGCTGTAAAGGTGAGCAAGCAATCAGAAAAGTAGGTAAACGGATGAAATTGATAGTAAACTTACCTGTTCACAGAGGGGAGTATTGAAAACCCTAGCTTTACCAAATCGGTCAGCGAGCCCAGTTGTGCAACGGAAAACCCCACCAAAGCTAACATCTTCTCCGAAAACAAACGCGCTGATTGGGAATAAATAAAAATATCAGTAAAAATACATGTCAGAAACATGTAATAAAAGATAAAAGAAAGAACCGAGGATCAGTTTCAAGCGCAATAAGAAGAGCTTGATTGATGGCGGAGTAAAGGTTGATAGCTTTGGTCTTGCCACTCTGAACGTTGCAGGTGACGGTAGAAAGTGACCTCCTCCCTGCAAGCCCGATACTAAACTTTCTACCCAAAATATTCCTCAAAGCCATCTGTCAAACTCTCTCCCCCTTTCTGCAACAAACAAATCCTCCCTTGCATCACTAATATATAGTTCTTGAAATTCACGCCCTCGCCGTGCTTATCAGTAGCGTGTCCATGCTTATCTTTCACGTGTCGATTCAGGAAAATGGATAAAAATATTCGAGACACGTTAGATAAAATAAAATTGTATTTAAATTATATTTTTAAGTTAAATATATATTTAATGTGTATCCATTATCTATTAAAAAAATTATTAACTAATAAAAATATGTGATGTAGTATTATTTTCTAAAAAATAAGTTAAATTTTTTAAGATATCATAGTTTTTTTAAATAATATTAAAATAATTCACAAACCCTTAACTTTTAAATTTAATCATTATCTTCAATGTAAGTTGTATTTTTGGTGATAAACTAAAATGTTATTTTTTTTATCTAATAATTTATATATTATTCATAGTTTTTTATATCGACATTCATTGTAAATTATTTAAAAAAACATTTAATGATTTTATCTAATAAGTTAAATTTTTTAAGATATCATAGTTTTTTATACGACGGACGTCGAACACTGTTAACATCAGTAATATTGAACATTGTTGAACACCATTAAATTCATTAATAAAAATTAAAATCTCAAAGACTCAATATGTAATTAATAAAAGAGTGATAAACTCAATATATAATTAATAACTGCACGATTAGTCCTATAGATTTTTATTCTTTATAAATTAATTTAATAATATTTTACGGTGTTCAATAATAATGACGTTCAGCGGTGTTCGACGCTCATTGTAGACTCATCCAAAAAAAAGAAAAATAGTAAAAATAAAAAAAATTAAAAAAAAAAGTGAAAAAACTAGAATCGTTTAGTTTTCGCTAGATTCGTGTGCTTAAATTGAGATTGGAAAAAAAGATCTTTGATTCACAATTAGGGGAGAAAATCCAATCGTATGGGTTTTTTATTTCTTACATATGTATGTCAGTCGTTAGATACGACAACTCTCTGTCGCTAATCGACGACGATACATGGTGATATGCAGTAGAATGAGGTCAATCGAGCATAGGGTAGTGGAAGAGAGATTATATCATAGGTCTGATTTATTACGTCAGTTGTGATTCTTAATTAATAAAAAATAACTCATTTCACCACTAATCATTTATGTAATTAATATAATTTTCAGAAATTATATTTTTTAGATGACATGAAAATATTAATGAAGATTCATTGGTTAAAAAAATGACTTAAAAAATACTCGTGACGATGGGATATGATTGATGTGGTAAGTCAGGCCCATAATATAATTTCTTGTGGAGAGATTTTTTAGATATTTTTAAAATTTCTTTTATATTTTGGATAAGCATGTTATATATTATCCAAGACAAGAAATACATCTTCTATGTGCATACTTGTGTATCCATCCCAAATTAAGGAATTTCTCAAGATCCGCAAATGTTTCTATTTACATCATGCATATGTATGATTCTATTTCGGATTCTAATACAAACCACTTCCTTAAGACAACATAAAATTTTTCTCAATATTCCTATTTGTATTACTAAATAATTTTTATTTTTTTTAATTATGAGTAAATTATATAAATGATCATCTGACTATACTCTAATTATCTTTTGCATCCTTCGACTATAATAAGTTATAAATTAATTTTACGATTTAAAAATTATAATAAATTAGTCCAATATTATTAAAAAATTAACAAAAATTAGAATAAAATAAAAAAGACACTCAGATAAAAACATAGCATAAAAATAGAATAAGTGAAAATTTGAGAACCGCCTCCTGTGTTATTCATTCCATTGTTATTTATATCGTAACAATTAAATTAACCCTCAAGATCTACACTTATTTTAAATTAATTCTAATTTTTACTAAACGCCACGATCCCTCAGGTGATTTTCTTCCACCGTCAATAGCACCAAACACTCCTTTTCCTTTCCTCATTTTCATCTCAGGTGTTAAATTCGCCTGAAAAAATAAAAAATCTGATCCGTCATATCCTTTCACTATCGTTTGGTGGCTTTATTTGTCGCTCTCACTACTAAACCACCCATCTCCTCCTCATCTTCATTTGAACATGTTTAAATTCGTCGGAGAATATCACGGTCTAGGTATCGGGGATCTTAAGTTTTGTGTTTGGGTCTGGGTTGGTGTCATGCATGTGATCCATTATTATAAAACATTCTATAGACCCCCCTTAATCTTAGTTAGCTCCTTCTTTTTTCATGTTCCTCATCCTCATCCTCATCCTCATCCTCATTCTCATTGTTTTTTAAATTATGTTTCTTTCTCTATCTCTCTCAAAATAGTGAGAAAATAAATAAAAAGATAACAAAAATAAGAAATATTTCACTAAACATAATTTTAGATTAGGTTGGTTTGTTCATAATCAGTGTTTCCGACGATGACTCACTAGTGGGGAAGTTTTTTTCTGCTTCTTACTGCGACCAAATGCGCCAATTGAAAGCATTCAAATTTCAAAGCCTTTCTTATTTTGGGTTCAGTGATCTCTCCATCTCATTCGCTGTAACAACAAGCGATTCTTTTTTTTTTCGATTTTGTTCAGATTTTTTAGAATATTTTAGTACAATAGAAATATGAAACTAAGAACGGATGGATGAATAGGTAGTTCCTGGTTCATGTGTGTATAACGTAACCAATTATGGAGTAGATTCGTTGGGGAAATCCGATATCACCGAAACACTCAACAATGCGATTACGGTTTCATTTAGGAGACCGAGTGAAAGAGAAATTATATCATGGGTCTGGCCTACCACGTCAGTCGTATTCTCATCCTATAATAACTACCCACTTCACCACTAATTTTCAATTCACTTTTTTTTCAACCAATAAATTTTCACCCATAACTTCTAGACGTGATAGGTCGGACCTATAATATAATTTCTCCAAGTGAAGGGATTTTGATGAAAGGTACCAATAATATCGACGGGTGTGAATTGATCTTGATAGTAAAAATTACCTTCTTAGTAAATCATTCCGGTTATCAATTTCCAGTACAAAAAATCTTATGATAAACCATCAATAAAATTTAATTTTTTTACTTTACCTTATAATTGATGTCAAGTATACACCTGTTGCTTGGAAAAACAAAACAGTACAATAAAATAAGACTAAATTGATAGATTATTAAAGTTATATGGATTGTTTTTTAAAATTAAGGTTAAATTAAAGTAAATGTAAAATTTAGGGGTTAATTATGAAATTATATTAATTGATATTAGCCGTCACATCATCAATTGTTAATTTTTTAATGATATTAAATTAATTTATTATAAATTTTAAATGGTGAAATTAATTTATAATTTAAAATAATCGAAGGATAAAAAAAATAATTAGAGTATATACTCACATAGTTTACCCTTTAATTATTAACGCTCTCTTTTTCTCAAAGTGAACTTTTAAGTAAAAAGTAAAATGACACCGTTTACCCATTGGTCAACTTGTGCTTTGACCCAACTCAAAAAAGGAGACCTACGTGTTTTAAAGGAAGGAGAAAATCACATGTTTAGCTTTCTTTTTCCATATCCTTTGCATCATTGTCCTTTACTTTGCATTTTATTAAATTTCAGTCTCTATAAGCGTTTTTAATGCTATTATTATTACTATTACTGTTATTTATATGTTTAATAATATATTTAATTATTTTGATTATTATAATATATCAATATTTATTTGTTTTAATCTAATTTTTAGAGATTCTTATAAAAAAAATGTACCTCAAACTTAAAGTCGTGTTGTTTTTTAATTCTAAAGTATAACATTTAAATTAGTATTATTTTTTTCACCCAAAGAGACTTGCAGAAATTATGTCTCCAATTTAAAGGGATGTACGTTTTTCATTATGCTAATTAAATGATTGTTTTTAAATATTTTTGCAGGGATCAAAATTTCCTAAAAATTAAAAGTTATAATTTCTATTGTGACATTATATAATCACTGAGTACTAAAATTGAGTATGGTGGGAGCATGAGCATTCTTCGCACATAACTATCTTTGAACTTATTTTTTAGTTTTTATAAATTAAAACTCCTTATTCTAATAAAATAACAAAAATAATTTCTATTAAAATAATTGAGTTTTTTAATAATCTAATCTTTTGCATCACGCTTATGCAGTCGGGGTCTTTATTACAATAGTAATTTTGTTACTACATGGGAACGTGATTCCAAGTTGAGACCAAAAAAAAAATAATCCAAGAGTTGGAAGTTAAACACGTGAAAATGAAAAGGCACATGATTAAATAGAAATAGAGGAAAAGTTGATGTAAGGAAATGAAGCGATTAGTGTGTGATGGATAAGTTTTATACGTGGTACGTTAAACCGATCGTTAAAAATCATTTATATTATTTTTTTTATATTATATATTTTTTAAAGTGAATCTTTATTTACATTTATTGTTAATTTTATTATTACATGGAACGTGATTTCGAGTTGAGACGGAAAAAAACAAACATCCAAGAGTTGAAAGTTGAACACGGGAAAAATGAAAAGGCACATGGTTAAATAGAAATAGAGGAAAAGCTAATGTATGGAAAGAAATGAAGCGATTAGTGTATAATGGGTAAGTTTTATATGTTATACGTTGAATCAATCACTAAAAATCATTTATATTTTTTTTTTCATGTTATATATATTTTAAAATGAATCTTTATTTATATTTATTGTTAATTTATTATAAAAATAGTTTTTCAAGTGAAGACTCAATTTAAAAAATATATAATATGAAAAATTAATAAAATATATAAATTTTAATGGTTAATCCATAAACATGTGATGGACTTACCCACGATAAAACCCTTGTTAGCTCGGAAGAAGTTAAAAGAAAATCTAAAAGGGGATTAAATTTGCGGTGGCAGAGAAAGACGAAGACGCAGTCAATGAAACTTTCCTAAACGACTTTAACCTTAACAACAAAAGCTATTCTTAGCAATGTAAAATGAATGTGTTCCATAATTCCAGGGTATCCATAGTCCAACATCATCTCCCATTCTCTCTCTTTCCCCTCTCATGGACTACAATTTTCTAATATTTCGCACCCAAATTGATGCTTCCCTGGTGAAGGGCGCGCACATCGGTGCGTGTTCCTTCCATCGTCATTGATGCAATGCCTATGGCCTTGCCCTTTCACCTTCTACTCCTCTTCTCCTTGCTTTTTGTCTTTCATACTTATACTCATACTCATGCATATGAATCTCCCGAGTCCGATGCCCTTGTAAAATTCAAATCCTCCTTAGACAATGCCGATGCTTTGCAAAGCTGAGAAAACAATCCCAATCCTCCATGCACAGGCCAAACTGCCAACTGGATTGGCGTCCTTTGCAACAAGGGCGCCATTTGGGGTCTCAAGCTAGAGAGTATGGGACTCTCCGGCACCATTGACGTCGATTCTTTAAAAACCCTGCCCGAATTCATCATCATAAGCGTTATGAACAACAATTTCGATGGTCCTATTCCCCAGTTGAACAAACTCTCCGAATTGAGATCCGCTTATTTATCCAACAATAAATTTTCTGGAGAAATTCCTCCCAATGCCTTTGAAAATTTGATTCAGATGAAGAAGTTGCATCTCTCACAAAATCAATTTACGGGTCCAATTCCTGCCTCGTTGGCCACCTTGCCCAAGCTTACGGAGCTTAAACTTGATCGTAACCGTTTTAACGGTACTATACCCGACTTTAAACACCCTCTGCACACGCTGGACCTCTCAAATAATCAATTGGAGGGTCCTATACCCCCAAGCCTTCGTAACATTGACAAAAAGATGTTTGAAGGTGACTCACTCACGATTCATCACTTTTTGTTGTCTATATAATTCATTTATTATTACTGACATTGGCAGTGACAGACTAAATCTAATCATCTAGAAATTAATGAATTTTCTATACAAATGTACACAAGCATGCTAAACAAGTATTAGTTCTGTCATTTTGCAGGCAATAAAGCTGTTTGTGGAGGACAAGTGAAGGCGTGTGAGCCTACCCCTACTACTTCCGATGATGATTCCAGATCTAGCAATAACTCTGGCTCCAGCTCCAGCTTGAAGAAGGCCCTGATTTGGTTAATTTTGATCCTCGTTGTAATTGTAGTGTTGATAGTAGTGGTCATATTTGCAGTGATCATGATGAAACGATCAAGAGAGCAGAAAGCAACATCTCCATCATCAGTGGAGGCTCCATCAGCAAAAGTGCGAGCAAAAGGGTACAACAAGGAAGAAGAACAAGGGTCCGCAGGCAGCTCAGAAGGCCCCAGAGGCGACTGTTAAACTTACTTTCGTGAGGGATGATAGAGAGAAGTTTGATTTGACAGACTTGCTAAAAGCGTCGGCTGAGGTATTGGGAAGTGGATCGTTTGGGTCATCATTTAAAGCTGCTCTATCAGTTGGGACAGTGGTGGTGGTGAAGAGGTATAAACAGATGAACAACGCAGGGAAAGAAGAGTTCCTTGAGCATATGAGGAGGATAGGGAGGCTCACTCATGCGAACTTGCTTCCTCTCGTCGCCTATTACTACAGGAAGGAGGAAAAATTCCTTGTCTCCGACTTCGTTAAAAATGGGAGCTTGGCTGTTCATCTCCACGGTTGGTTGGTTGTTCCTTGTTTAAATTAGAGAATAGAGTTAAATAAGAATGTGGATTAAAAAGCAACTGAATGAACAATGCATTTCTTCCTTTTCAGGTCATAAATCCTTGGGACAACCCGCACTAAATTGGTCAACTCGACTCAAGATTGTTAAAGGAGCAGCCAAGGGGCTGGCATACCTGCACAAGGAGTTACCTAGTTTGATTGTACCCCATGGTCACCTCAAATCCTCAAATGTTCTCCTCAATGAGTCCTTGGAACCCCTTCTCGCAGATTACGGTATGATCCCCATAATCAACCAGGAAAGTACCAAGAAGCTGATGGTGGCTTACAAGACACCGAAATACGTGCAACAAGGGAAAATTTCAAGAAAGAGCGACGTATGAGCCCTCGGGATATTGATTTTAGAGATCCTAACGGGAGTGTTCCCTACAAATTTAAAGGTTAAGGAGAGTGATGATCAGGAGGATATGGCGAATTGGGTGAAGACCGTAGTTGGTGATCAAGAAACGGAGGTGTTCGACAAAGAGATGGGAATAATAAAAGACGGTGATCGGGCGTTGATGCAACAACTGTTGAAGATAGGATTGAGTTGCTGTGAAGAAGATGTGGATAAGAGATTAGATTTCAAAGATGCTGTTGGGAGAATCGAAGAACTAAAGCACAAAGATAGCGTTTAATTCTGAGGAGGATGCCAAGAAATGATATATTTTAGTTCAAGTTCGGTGTTCAAAGCATTTTAATTTTGTTTTTCTCATTAGTAGATTTCCTTAGTACTAATATTATTTATGTATAATCTGCACCTACAGTTTATTCCCTATTACTCTCTGTATATACATATTGTATGTACCCATACTACGTCTAAATTTTAACTCCCTTAAATTAATTATTAAGATACTGACCAAGTCCTCTTTAATATGTATACATTCTTTTCATAGGAAATGAGTTTTAGGGTTATTTTTTTAAATAAACAATGTATAGTTTAAAACATTTTCAAAACACTTCAATATTATATATTTCACCTAAATTTTATGTGTAATTTTGATATTTATTTTTATTATTAATCTTTTAATAAAAGTTTAAGATTTAAATTTTAAGACGAAATATCATAATTATAGGTCATTGTTACACACCAGTACTAATGCGAAAATTAGAGTACCATTATAAAAATAGTTTATTAAAATTTTAATAATGTAAGGGGTACTAGTATGGATGGTACCAATATTTAATTCAACTTAAGTTTATGTATTTAAGTTATACGATGGACTCATATTGATATCCATGGACATATGACAAATATTAGTATGACCATTTCAACTCTAACCTAAATTTTGGACTATATCAAAATACGTGTATAAGAAACTTGCCTCTAAGATTTCATGAACAGTGGACACTGTTCAGGTGCCTAAAATGTATAAAAACTAGAAAAGATTTATCATTACAGAACAGGTATACCAGTAAAGATGTGAGCATATCAATATTGAAATGTTAATTACATGTTATTGGTGCACACCAATACAAATATATAAATAGGGGTACCAGTATGAAAATAACTCACTGAATATTGGTAAGGTACACTGTATTCCCAATAAGAGAATGCGAGTTTAAAACTTAGACGATATTTTTGGAAGAGTAATCTCTCATCCGAACATAGACCGTAAAAAAAATTATGTTTCATATAGCGTTAGAGAATCCTATCTCTTATATATAAGTAACATATTTTAGTTTTGTTAATAGAATATATTATACACATCTATTTTTAATAAATTAGTGTAATTATATTATAGTATTTATTTATACTTTTTATTAACTCTTTGATTTTGTAGGTGCATATAATCGGATCCAAATCTGTGAAAATATTGGTTATGTTATACACGCATGTTAAATATGCTTCAAACTTGACATCTCAAAAGACAAAGACTGCAAAGAATCCACATAATTTATATCGATCCTTTGGCAGATTTAAAAGAATCGAAATAACTTCGTATTCAATCGTGTCCACTGTTCCGCTGTGACAGCCCTCCAACGAGGAATTACTTGGGCTCGTTATTATGGGGAGAGCTTTCCATAAGGCAACCGTCAAGACCGTGAGAGACCACGCAGTGCTTCTTGGAAGCCACCTGATCCAGGATGTATTTGTTTACACGTCGACGCTGCTGTTTCAACAACTGATGATAATGGATCCATTAGAGGACTTGTACGCAAACGCAATCCTAGCGGTCAATGGATTTTTGGTTTTCAAAAGTCTATTGGTCTGAATTAGGGGCAATTTCTAGTGGACTACAGTTAGCTTGGGAGAATGGTTTTACTATTTTGCAGGTCCTATCTGATTGTGCAGAAGCCATCAAGCTGATAAATGAACCAGAGGCACGTCCGACCCCTGTTTCCCCTTCTCCGTTCGATCGCTCAATTACAGCAGCGATGTTGGGTTACAGAATTCATTTGGGTACCACAAAATAGAAATCGACCAATGGAAAACTCAGCTTACTCTACGTCATCTGGAAAATCCAACAGATACTTTGATTCATCTGCTTGATGTTGGAGAGATTATACGGTGAACTTGTTCACCACGTCATTCATGGTCTAAATAATCAGAACAGTTGATCTTTAAATAACTACTTAATAACTACCATCCATTAAGTCCATGTAAGAAAGAGGTGATGATTCATTTGAAAAAAAATTAAGATCAACGGTCATGATTGCTTAGGACCATAAATAACGGGGTGAACATGGTTCATCGTATAGTTTTTGTTGATGTTGATGCTCAGAACATCTAGTCTGTAATGACCAATCTTTAGGTCCAATTTTAGTTAAAAAAAAAAAAGATGAAGACTGGAGACATTTTGTGATCACTAATGGAGCAGCTTGTTGAGAAATATGGTACATATAATTATATTAAAATATAATATGCATTTACGAAAAATTATTCTATGGACCGGTTCCACCACGTCATCTATGGTCTTTAGAATAAAAAAACAAATCCACGTCATCATTTTTTTAATTTTAATATATTTTATTTAGAGAGATGATTTGAAAATTAAAATTAGGGTTTAGGGTTAGGGTTAGGGTTTAGAATAAAAAACAAATCCACGTCATCATTTTTTTTAATTTTAATATATTTTATTTTGGAGAGTTGATTTGAAAATTAAAATTATGAGTGTGCAGATGATGTGTAAAAAATGATGACATGAATTTGTTTTTTATTCTTAAGGACCATAGATGACGTGATGAAACCGGTCCATAGAATAATTTTTCATGTATTTACATTGACGTGAAAACAACAACAAATATATTTAGAATGATAAAAATACATAAAAAATAATAAATATATGTATAACAATATAAATATGTGGAAAATAATACGAGAGTATAACTGAAAATTTATTTTATAATCATCACAAAACTGAATAGAAAATTTATTTTATATATATTTAATCTAATAATTTTTATTTTTTTCTCTAATCAAGTGACTGTGTCCCCAATCAAGTGACACCTAATTGAACTTTGGTAAACTTGATGCAAGGGCATGACTCTTATCACTAAGCCAAGTACAATTTCATGATGTAAATCATAAACGTTAATATATGTATGTTAATTTATCATCATCCATGAGCTTGTTCTTTGAATTACCATTGCCAGCAACAAGATGATCCACTGTAGAAAAAGATGCATTCTTAGCAGCAGCCATAGGATTGAACTGAAGCTCATCAGAGTACTCAGGCTGCTTCAACAAGTCTCCAAACGCAGAATGTGACTCCATTACAGGATCAAAACCGGCTGTAGCTTCGGATGAAGTTGAAGTTTTGGAAGACTGGAATTTCTTAACCAGGTTTAGTTTAAACCGAATCAGACAAAGCATTTTCCTTCATGAAATAGAAAGGTTTGGAGCGAGGAAGATGTGAAACGGGATCTGATTTTGGAGTTCTGGTGTGACAACGACAATTCAAAGCAGTTTTACAAGTACTATAAGTGGTAGCAGCAGAAGAAGTAGATGATGAACAGTGAGAGAGCAAGATTCTGGGACAACCCTTTGGCATTCCAATTGAAGAAGATGATGAGAACAGTGAGAGAGCAAGATTCTGGAACAACCCTTTGGCATTCCAATTGAAGAAGAAGATGATGACGACGATGAAAGATGACTGTTGCTACCATGGATACTGTTTTCAACTCTTAAAAAGCTCTTCTAGAATCCTGTTGTATAAAAAAAACACCATATAAATTATTCATAATTTTGAAGGAGCCATTTCTAGGATCTCATTGTAGCTAACTCAAGCTAAAATACTGATTATAGTAAGTGGATTAGAACTCACAGGAAACTGATTTGAACGGATACGGGACAAGTTAGAGTGATGTTCTTGTTGTTTGACATTCGACAGCATCTGCTCAGATTTAGAAACACCATTTTCCCCTCTTGATTGAGCAAGATTTGACTAAGAAATGAGAGAAAAATATACACATACAGGATCAATGATCTAGTCTAGCTTCTTAAACCAATTGAGATTTTGAGAAGAAAAAAAAAAACGGCAGAGAGGAGGATTTACCTGATGCATCCCAGGGTATGAAGGAGGAATGGGAGAATGGAGGAGTAACTTGCGACTTTTGTGCTACGACGGAGGCATAAAAAGAGTATATCACAGCTCCTGAGACAGCGTATGCACGTATGGATATCACCATCTAATTAAATAATTATTTTGTTTTTTAATTTAAAATTAAATTAAGTTTAAAAATTATATAAATACCAAGAATCAAATATATAATTATATTTTTTTACCGCATCACATTAAGTCTATTTTAACTGTACGATAAATTAATTATTTCTTAACAATATGATAATTAAATTACAGATTGAATAAATGGTACACTTTATATTAAAGCGAACATACAAAATAAATAATCTCTTAATTTTGTATGATATCGCATTATATTCATTAAGTTGCTTGGTCAATGGAAGTTCTTGGACACTCTAATATAATACCTGGTCTTCTGAGGACTACGGTCCTGAACTTATGTTCCCTGTTGATATGTTTCGATACCAATCATTGTCATGTGCTTTGTCGAAGTATCACCTAGACCTAAATGGTCAAAATTTAGACCAGTGTATTCTTGATTATATTTGTGATCCAAGGCAAACAAGCAAAGAACATAAATTAGTAAAAAGTTAAAATAAGGATATCAAAAGAGGATTGATAAGCTCTGAATTGATAAACTTTGAAAGCACTGTAAATTATAAAATCTTTGATAAATTCTATAAACTTTTAAAGTTTTGATGAATGTTATTAAAATATCAAGAGCTTCTGAATAATAATAAGTCTCATAGAGACTTTAATATGCCAAGTTGATATTTAACAAAATCAACCTATTAAAAATAAACTTGGATAATCTATCGTATATCATAAGATTAAATTAAGACCAATGACATATGCTAATTTGTATTAATGTTCTCTGAATGTGTGTGATATCTTGGTATTTATGTATAAAATACTTTATATGTTATTATTACTGCCTCACTTGGATTATATAAGCCTAGTGCATTCATTCTCATGCATTGCAGGTAATTTAAGTTTATGTATACATTCAGGATTATGGGATCTAAAGTTGTGGCGCAAGATTCAATTAGACTTTTGGATTTTTTTTATATTTAATACTCTTAAGATGGTGGCACCTCGTACTTACATATAAAGTTAGATAAACGATGTTGGTTTGAAACTGATAAATTGAGGTTAATTTGGTACATCCTTGTAAAGTTATTATACAACCAAATTGTTTAAATTACTCCAATCTTTTAATATGTGAACAAGATTTAAATTTTAAATTGTTAATTAATATATAGTCTAAGATAGTAGTTAAAAAGATCACCTATAATGTCAATTAGTATAATGTATGAATGTTAAATGCATAGTTGATAATAATGTGAATGGAGTTCCATGATAGGGAATTAAGTTTGATAACTAATATGTTAAAATATTGTTTTGTCTATGGTTTATCTACGAAATCTTGCTTATTAAGTAAAGGAAAAGTATATGTAATTATTTAGATATAACAATAGCTAGTGTATCACTGCGTGAACTTGGAGATATGGATGATAGATTAATCTTAATAGAATCTAACTTATAATAAAAGAAACTTATTTTTAACTTTTAGTAAAAGAAACTTTAAAGGAGTTAAGAAAACATTCAGTTAAATTGTACTAATTAAAAGGAAAAACTTTGAAATTTTTTGATTCTGATTTTGGCTTTCTTTGTAGTAACGTTCTTAACTTTGGTTTTCTTCTAAGTCGGGTTAGGGATATTACAGAATATAATTGCCTTGGCTACTTTGCATACCCTTGCAAGAATAGACGTTCATTCATTAAAGCTTATATTTGGGCTTGACGTTCTAGGTCCATTGGGAGTTCAATAAATTATTGACTAAATAGACGAGCAAGGTTGTATTGTGATGGTGGAAAAGGTGAAGAACAATGGTAGGGACGGGTCAACCATGTGTATCTATAAATATGAGAAAAGATGAAGGATTAAGTGTTAGTTTGATACCGGTTTCAAGAGATGTGAAAAAAATAAGGATCCATTGAGTTTAGAAAATACAATCATTTTTAGCTTTTTGAAAAATAAAAGCCGATTAGGAAAACGTATTTAGTTTTTTCGGATTTATTCTAATTTATTTATATTCAACAATAAAACTAGATAAAATGATCATACATTTTGTGAGAATTTATCGTTCACCTAAAAAAATATGACACTGTTGAGTGATTATGGATCAATTGACTAAATTTGTGTACTTTCTCCCTATGAGCATGAGTTTCACCCTTGAGAGATTAGTCAGATTATACATCAAGGAGATTGTAAGATTGCAAAGAGTGTCATCCTTGATCATATCCGATAGAGACCCACGTTTTATAACAAGATTTGGAAAAAAGATTCATGAGACTTTGGATACTAAGTTATATTTTAATAAAAAAAATTAAAACGATGGTTAATCTAAACGATTCATTTAGATTTTGAAGGATATATTGCGATGTGTTATAGATTTTGACAAGAACTAGGAGGAGTAGTTACGATTGTGGAGTTTTTTTCATAACAATAGTTTCTAGTCAAGCATCAAAATGACTCTTTTTAAGGTATTATACGTGGATAGGTGTAAAACTCTATTTTTTAAGAATAACTTAATGAGAGAAAAATTGTGTAACAAGACCTTATTAAACAAATCAAATAAAAAATTTAGATCATTAAGAAAAAATTATAAGTGGAGAAGCTTTGCTTGACTCAGAAATTCAGATGAATAATAGAGTTGATAATTTTTTTTAAAAAAAATAAATATGTTTGAAAATATTTTTGAAAACACTATTTTTTAGACCTTGATCGTCACCCATAGGTGGTAAAGTGCATATACATAATTAATTTTAGTTTAATCCAACTGTCAACATGAACCTCGCCATCTATAATTGACAAGATCTAAATAACATTGTAGATTTTAACTTATTTTTAAAATCACCTTAGGTTCATTTATTTCTCTAAATATAACCGTAAATAACATTATGTCTCTAAATTTACCTCGAATAAAAGCGTAAATTGTTTTTATATGAGGAAAAAAGTCAAAGTGTAAGTTAGTTACTTAGTTTGACCAACGACGTATTGTTACAACAAATGTCCAATGTGACATCATTTTTGCGCCACGTCACCTTTCCGTTGTTTGGGGGACGGAGATTAACGATCGGTGGTGACTAAAAAGATAAATATTAAAAATATTAGTGATTATTATATTTTTAAATCGAGTGACTAAAATAAAATAAGCCATAATTAAAAGGATCTCCATCGAATATTACAAAAAAGAAAAGGAGAAAGACGCGAGTGAAATGTGAATGCGAAGGTGGAAATCAAAAGTTAAAAAGAAAACTTTGGAAAAAGGGGAAAGAAGAGCAGAATCGTGGTATAAAGAGGGAGGGGGGCCGACGGAGGTGGCGGTTTGTGGAAGAATCCAATTTCATGGTCGGTTTTCCTTTTTTTCTAGATCGAAATCAATCAATCAATTTCATTTAGACGCCCTTCTTTGCTTCTTTATATGAGCCGAGCAGGAAACAGTTTGAGCAGGTCAGTTGGAAACGATCTTGCCTGCTTTTTACAGCTTTTTCTCTTAATTTACTTCATTTTCTTTTCTTCTCATCTTTTTCTTGCTTTCATTCATAAAAAGAAATGTTAATTTTGAAATGAAACAAGTTCTTGGGGTAGATTGATTAGGTTTCTTTGATAGAGCTGCTTCCTTTAGTTAAACATATCTCGGTGTCGCGGTTAAGTTATATAGCATCTATTATAATTTTTTGGTAGAGAAATCTTACTTATTAACATTGCCCAAATGTTTTTCAGTTTTTGTACATCATAGATCGGTATGCGTGGTACCGGAAACAAACTAACTGATCATGGATCTGCCAAATCCTATTCATCTAAAAGAGAAGCTGGGTCTAAGCTAATTGCAACACTAAAATTTAAAAACCGATGCAAAGTTTCCCATGGCAGAGTACGTAAGCCCAAACATCATGTGAAGAAAGTTGGTTCAACCTTGTTGAAGAGGAAAGTTACTTCCTCTGTTACCAAGGGGCCGGGGAATGATATCTCATCCAGCAGAAAAGTGGGTTGTAAGACAAACCTGCACAAAGCAAACAAGAAAGGGTCTTCTAAGAAGTTGGGTTCATCAAAGCTTCAGGGTAAACATGCTACTTGTGGTAGTTTGGAGGAGAATGGTAAAAGGGCTAATGCGGATGTTAGAATTAAAAATCTAACCAAGAAGACAAAAAAGGGGCAAAATGATAAGGTGGAGCTGGACGAAGCATCTCGGTTGCAGAGGAGAACAAGATACCTTCTGATCAAAATGAAGCTGGAACAGAATCTTATCGATGCTTACTCTGGGGAAGGTTGGAAAGGTCAAAGGTACTAATCTTTCTTTCTTGCCCACTCAAATTCTTATGTAGACAGCAAAAGCCTCTTCAAGCTAATTAAGATAAAACATAAGCCTCACCTTAATCCTAATATAGCGATTGAGGAAAACCAGCTATTGGTTATACAAGTATTCATTTTTTTGGAACTATTTGTTTTCCTTCTGTCCTCCATTTACTTAGATTATCTCTTTTCGTCACAGTCGAGAAAAGATTAAGCCAGAAAAAGAACTGCAAAGAGCCAAGAAACAAATATTGAAGTGCAAACTTGGGATACGTGAGGCTATTCACCAGTTGGATTCACTTAGTTCAGTAGGAAGCATCGAAGGCTCTGTTATTGCTCCTGATGGATCTGTTTACCATGAACATGTAAGCTTCCTTAGTTGTTTATATCAAACTATAAATCATTATTTGCACGATTTCTATAATCAATTTTCTATTTTCTCATCTTCTGCTATCATTTTTTAGATATTTTGTGCAAAGTGCAAGTTACGTGAAGCTTTTCCGGATAATGATATAGTACTTTGTGATGGAACATGCAATCGAGCCTTCCACCAAAGGTGCCTGGATCCTCCACTGGACACCGAAAATAGTAAGTTCCAGTTGTGTAAATAAGTTGATCCAAATTATAAATTAATTAGCTTCACAATAAGATATTTTCAAATCAATGGACAGTACCTCCAGGAGATCAGGGCTGGTTTTGCAAGTTCTGTGAGTGTAAGATGGTGATTATAGAAGCAATGAATGCACATATTGGAACCCATTTCTCTGTCGACAGCCATTGGCAGGTTATTATTGCAATCTTTATCGAGTGTTGATCACCTGGCTGCTCTTTGTACTTGAATTGGATTTAACTGTTCCATCAATCAAATTAACAATGATTCCATTCTTAATGGGTTAGGATATTTTCAAAGATGAAGCTGCTCTTCCGGATGATGCAATTACATCACCAAATCCAGAGGAAGAATGGCCTTCAGATGATTCTGAAGATGACGATTATGATCCACAGAGAAGGGAAAACAGCTGCAGGATCAGTGGCACAGCCACTGATGGTGATGAATCAGATGATACAGACAATTCAACCGGTTTAAGTTGGTCTGTGGATAGTGAAGATCTTTCTGAACTTGGAAGGCGTGAAAACCATCCATTTGACAGTGGTCCAGATTCTTATGAAGTCAGTGATGGGGAAATTGTTTGTGGCCGTAGGAGGCGAAGAGCAGTCGATTACAAGAAGCTATATGATGTGAGTATTTGAAGAATTTTTGTTGCCTATTATTAACTTTTAAGTGAGGAAAAGAAGTTGATCTTAAAACATGTTGACGATAGAAATTTAAGTGATATATTAAAACTCTCAATGAGGAAAGAAATTGGTAGTGGCACGGAATGAAGAAATAAAGGAAAAGAAACACTTTCAGGAGTCGTGGAATTGGTTGAGGTGAAGGATAGGTCTTGGACTTGGTACTCATGTCTGCAGAGAAGAAAGCTTTGTGATATGTCATTGTTTGTGGCTAGAATGCATTGGCTGTACATTGGCAAATGTTGGACAAATTCTGACTACATGATCATGATTTGCCATCATAGTATTGCTTAAGCAATAGAACTTTTATATCAGGGTAAACAATAATGTGGACTTTTTGCCTGTTGTTGCTCAGTACTTAACCTTTTTTTTCATACTGCGTGTTTCTCCTTTCTGGGTAGGAAATGTTTGGAAAGGATGCTCCTCAATATGAGCAAGTAAGTGAAGATGAAGATTGGGGTCCTGGTAAAAAAAAGCATAGAGAAAAAGAGTCAGATGCTGCTAGCACACTTATGACTTTGTATGAAAGTGAGACAAAATTTTTAAACGTTGAAACCACAGAAATGAAAAGACAGCTATCTTCTGACCTGAAGAGCCGGCGACCTTTTTTCAGAATTCCTCCCAGTGCAGTAGAGGTAGAAAATGCTTGAATTTTCCTATAAAAGTGTATGATTTGAGTCTGCTAATCTGTTTGTCTCGTCCTCCATGCTGTTTTTTGCACTCTCTGTAAATAAATTTTCTGTCATGCTTATTTTCTACTCTATTTTCTATGCCCTTACAGAAACTCAGACAAGTGTTTGCTGAGAATGAACTTCCATCTAGAGTCACCAGGGAGAACCTTTCAAAGGAATTGGGTCTTGACCCTGAAAAGGTAGCGGCTAAGTTTTGCAAAATACTGAAATTTCAAGGACAGATGGCTACGAATTGATAGTGCATTTTAGTTCCCATAGTTACAAATGTTTCTCGGGAAATCAGAGTGACTGACTAACCATTACAATTGCTTCATGATGATTTTTAATTCATCCTACTGAAATCATTCTTTCTGAGATGCTTGCTGGAGTGTACCTTGATGTCAGTATAATAGAGGGTAATTTTTTATATCCATGGCATCTACTAACATTAGCCTGCGTGAGTTAGTATCACAGTTATCACCAAGATAAAGCAATGATCATTATTGGATTTGATAGCAAGTTCAGAGTAGCAATATTAGCCTGTGTAAGTTATTAAAACTGTTATCACCAAGATAAAGCAGTGATCATTGTCGGATTTGATAGCATGTTCAAAGCAGCAATGGAGAATTAGAGGAATAATGTTATATCCTCCTCGTAGTTTACACTTTGTAAGTTATTAGCTCTTTGTTCCTCGCACCTTCCAGTTCTTATCGTTGGGTTTAATGTTCCAGGTAAATAAATGGTTCAAGAATGCCCGCTACTTGGCACTAAAAAGTAGAAAGGTATCCTTGCACTCCTTGCACACTGCTGTAATTGCATATGTTCATTTCTTCCATGCATTTTTTCCTTGTACTGTATCAAACTTTTGAGCTCAAATCTTATAATGTATTCAGACTTCCACCTACTCTTCTCTCTCTCTCTCTCTCTCTCTCTCTCTCTTAATCTAGCAAGGTACTGATTGATGGTAAACCTTTAGATTCCTGAAAAGGAAAATACTTTTTATAAGTTTTTTTGCTGCTGCACAAACCTTGGCTGATGTCTTCATGATATAAATTGCTGTTCCTCTTACAAGTTATTAACTACCAACTTTACTGTGCAATAGCATTTATTATGTAGCTGATGAAAGCTAGAAGAATTTTTGGTCAAGTTCTTTTCCTTGCAGTTTAGAACTATCTGACAGTTTCATGTGTGGGTCAGGTAGAGAAACCAGATCTCCTTCAGAGCTCTTCTCCTAGAGTCGCCAAGGAACCTGGACTAGAAGCTCCAAAGAGTAATGATCCCGATATCATGGTATTGGAAGATATGTCAGAAACAGCTTTGTTACATACACCCAAGAGATTGAAAAAGAAACTGAGAAAGAGTCCAAACTCAAAATCGAACACCAATAAGGTATTTGGATAATATTTGGTTGTAACTTGTGCTCCCTTTCCCTATCTCTTTTTTTCTCTTAGCATGATTTATCATAGTGATTAAAGATTAGAAGTGGCCTAAAGACAGATGACCTTGCATTATTAATGACTGGGCTGCTGCATTCCTGCACTGCTCGGTTTCAAGATTTCCAAACCCGATTTTTTTGTAGGTGCTTTCAAATTGAGAGGATTTGGAGTGGGGAGATTCCTTGAAAATGGCATGTTTGTAAAATGAATGGAGAGCTATTAACCCAACAAAAGTTATAACAGATCCCTTTCTTTCCTTTCCCTCGAGGAATTGTATAATCTCCATCTGCTCCCGTTATCCCAAATGTATAAAGTAATTCTTCTGTTGAGTAAGACAACTCAATTTAAAAATCATTTCCGAGCTGGAGTAGTTTTGGTTGGTTGCAATGTCAGGCTATGAATTGCTCCGTAATGGTTTGTAAATTAGGATTGGAGCATCATTTTATAAACATAAAATTTGTAAATTGTCATGCATAAATGTTCCATTCTGACACATCTTTTTTCTCAGGTCAGTACGGAGCTGAGTGACGATGTGATATTGAAGAAGCTTTTAAATGTGAAAAAGAGGAAGAAGAAGAAGAAGAAGAGGAAGAACATTTTTGAATTGGAGATGGAAAGACTTTGTATGGCTAAGGCTATGGTTGAGAATCTGAAGCAAACATTATTAAGATTAGGAACTAGGAACGGTAAGAAGTTGAATACAAGGCGTGAATCTGTGATTTATATTCCGATTGCAGAGCTGAAGGAGAAGGTTGTATACCAACTACCGGTGCAGGAATAGGATTTTGTTTCCTATTTGTCATTTTACTGAGTGCATTTCCGTTGTTACCCAGTAATGAAAAGATTTATCTACTGTTAATGCGTTGAAGTTTTAAACAATCATCAGTGTTTGTACCTTTTTAATTTGTTCTAATTGAAACCTCCAGTGCTTCTTCATAAATCTCTATGTCTATTGATTAATACGATATATTTTGTCTATATAAAGTCATGATTAAAAAGAGTCGATCATTTACGATGAACAAGTAATATCCTGTATATTAAATTGTTAAAAAATTTTACATTAGTCCTACTTTTTTAAGAAAAATACATTTATATATTAAATTAAATTGATGATTTTAAAATATATATTTTTTATATTTAATGTAAATGTAAGATTTGAATCCATGTAAATAAGTATTTTCACTATTAAACGAATTAAAGAATTTATTCTTTTTCAACACGGATAAGATATATTAAAGTTCACGCTTTCTCTTGATATTTAATTTTCACAGTAAAGTGCACATTTTTTTTACTCCCCTTAATCTTAGTGTTTTCAAATTAAGAATATGAAAAACATTAATTTAGAGGGCAAATAATAAATCAATCTATACATCCTAGTATGTATCCAAATTTAAATAACTAATAAAATTAAAAAAGATGGTTTCATAAATAAAAAATTAGTATGTATCCAAATTTAATAATTAATAAAAATATATTAAACGTATAATTTCATAAATAAAAAATTAATATATACACCTAGATTTAAAAGTTATTCTTTACCAAAAAAATAAAATTATTAAAACTATATTTTAAAAAATAATTTTACAAATAATAAATCAATCTATACATCCTTCATAATATTAAATAAATAATTTTCATATTAGTTTCATCAAATATTTGTATACAATCAACTAATATAATTTATTAATTAAATATTTATTATAAAATATCAGTTGTAATTCGCTAATTATCAAATAAGGCTATAATAATTTAGACTGTAATTTCTTTTATAAATAGAGAAAAAGTGCTATTAATAATTTAGCCGATCTTCTAAAAGTTTTTCTATTTAAAAACACAATAAGATGGCTTATAATCAACATTTTAGTGATATAGGATTTATATATATCTATAAAGGAAGCCTGTAACTGGCCCCAAGAATCTAGATCCGCTATCACTTGTATAAAATTATATTCGATGATATTCGGTTTGATGCAGTGATAAGCTTAAAAGTAGAGGGTAAATATAGAGAAGACAAT
The DNA here is from genome assembly GCA_035048815.1 of Abelmoschus esculentus. Taxonomy (NCBI): domain Eukaryota; kingdom Viridiplantae; phylum Streptophyta; class Magnoliopsida; order Malvales; family Malvaceae; genus Abelmoschus; species Abelmoschus esculentus. The sequence goes on from JAUCBN010000008.1 coordinate 80,114, forward strand.
CGTTTTTTTTTTAATTTTTATATTTTTATAATCCTTTATAATTTTATAAATTATCTCTTAATTACATCCTTCACTAATTTAAAATAAGCGACTGAGCGATATTCCATAGTCCAGGACAAACGTGATATAATTATAACATCTATTGCCGAAAGGCTTTTCACTTCATACTAAATTGGGGATGCTCAACGGAACTACTAGGAAGCGTTGACAAGGCAAATAAAAAGGTTGTGGTTGTAACTCTTGGACTGTAATCTTCCCCCTTTCTTCACTAGTGGTACATGAATTTGGCCTTCTTACAAATCGGCCCTGCAAACAGTAGTATTATTGATCAACAGATTGGAAAAAGTGTGGTCAGAGTTTAGTAATATAACAGTCAAAGGGACCTGGATTCTGGGGCGTCCGTCGGCGTTAAGCTTTCTGACTTGGTACCTAATTTTGGTAGAGAAGCCGCTTTTGTTTGTAGCGAAGCACGCTTGCTTCCATCTGCACCCAAGCGCCTCTATTTAAAAAGAGATTGGTATAGGAATTGTAACATGAACAATTGCAAACAAGGAAAGAAACATACATAGACATCATTTCCAGGAGGTTCCTGTGAAAAAGGGGAGCCACCGTCACACTCAGACCAGGCATTCACCACCTCCTCGTAATTCAATTTCAATTTCAGCTTCAGCCCGGCAGTTGGGTTTCCCACAGCAGCACCCTTGTTTTTCTTCCTTTTCTCAACTTTGCCTCCACTGCTGCTGGTGTTGGGTTTGGGTGAGATTTGTTGCAAGTCCACGGTTGAGAAATTCCACCAGTTGGCTTGCTGCTCCACATGTCTCAATGCTCCCACTCCCTTCCTCAATCCCATGGCATTCATATACCATGAAGTGGAACAACCAAGTCGATTGTGCCTTATCATCTCATTTCCACATGTCTCCTGATTCACACTAAGCTTCCCCATAATGCTATCAATGTTCACACATTCTTCCTCCAGAATCGATTCCGCATCGATATCATCTTGGAATTCCACTTCCCTTTCCATGGAACCTCCTCCTACATGGGAGTTCACTTCTCCACTACTAGTATCGCACTTGTTACAGACGTTCTCCACCTTCGACTCCACGGGTTTTGGTTGACGGTGGAGCAAGAAACCAGAGTCGTGAATAAGGCGGAAAGGAAACAACAAGTCGGAAGAGTCATGGAAGCAAGAGTAGCGATGAGGCTTGGTGAATTTGAGCGGTTTGGTAAAGGTTTTGTCGGAAAACAGATAGGGATAAGCGTTGGAAAGGAGGGCAGCAGCTTCATTGTAGGTTTGGTTGAGGCGTTTGCGAGGGGTTCGGGGTTTCCGAGTGGAGATTGCAAGTGGGGAATTGCGATTGCTAGAAGAAGGTGAAGACTGGCAACTTCTGCTTGAAGTTGAACAAGTAGATTTTATTATTTCAAGCTCTAAACCATAAGGCCTCCCGCCTCTGCTTAAACACGAACTCATCTAATTCTACAGATAAGACCACTCTTCACCTCACCTGCAAAACACCATACCTGCCAGTCAAATTTGGAAGCAATTCCAAGAAAAGCTCAAAGCTTTCACTTGCTGATTCGGAAAACCCTAAACCCTGGTAGGAATTCTGCTTACAAAAACCCAGCTTTGAAGGAAAAGAAAGGGCTGTTGTATTGGTGAAACCGAGGGCAAGCGACAAGAAGAGCAAGTAAAATACTAGAAATAGAATATTGAAAGAAAGTGGAGAGGGGAGCGCGGCAGTCGGCAGAGGGGAGCATAAAACTAAAAGGAAACATCCGTTGCTGTGATAATCGTATACTAACAAAAATCATCTATTTCTAATTAAGTTTTCTTTTTATTTAACTTTAAAAAAATTAAAATTTTAATTTTAATCTTAATTTTTATATTTTAAGTCTTAAATTTTACTTCCCAAAAATATATATTATACCTAATATTTTAAATCTTAATTATAAACTATAATTAAGAACTACAAACCTTAAACTTATTATTTTAAGGGGGAGACATGATAAAGAATATATAATTAAAAGAAGGATAATTTTTATGCATAATAGATAGGCAGCTGAGCCCCTGTTTTTTGTGTTGGACATATTACTTTTAAAAAAATAGTGTGAAAGTAAGTTTGAAAAAAGTTTTAAAATATAATTTTAGATTATTTGATTTAATAGGAATATTTGGTATTGTTGTTAAAATATTTTTTAAATAAATAAAATATTTATTTAAAATACTTTTTAAGAAAATATAAAATAACTAATATATAAAAGAGAATAAATAAATAATTTTATTTAAAAATATTTTTTAAAAAATTAAAAATTTTAGCTTTAAAAATATTTTTCAAATTAAACTAAAATACTTTTAATATAGTCTATTTTATATTATTTTTAATTTTAAAATCATTTTTTATTTTAAAAATTGCAATGGTAATAAATAATTACAAGTTATAGCCTCAATGATATCTAGTTGGAGTAAGCAAGATTAGGTATTTGATCAATTTGATTATAATTGGTTTTGATTTCGGTAACTACTGATTTTTAAAATTTAGATTTAGTTTTGGTTTCGGTTACACTAGGTCTTAAATTCTAAGATTCAATCCCGTTACTAGTGAAAATCTGTACTAATATCGATACTTGGTCAATTAGATTATTATTAAGAAATATGAACAACAAGAGAAATTCTTTTTAGCAATCGATAATATTATATAATAATAAAATTAAAATATTATAAACTTGAAAATTAAAGTTTTAAAACGACTTAAACTTATAATATTTTTTTTGGATAAGCATTGTATATTATCCAAGACAAGAAATACATCACATATAATCACACTTGGGCATCCATCCCCCTAGGAAATTCCCCAAGATGTGCAAATGATTCTATTTACATCATCCATGTGTATAACTCTATTCCGAGTTCGTATACAAATGATTTCCTTAATGCAACATAAAATGCTCTCAACAGTTCTACTCACATTCCTAAATAATCTCTTATTTCGTTCTTCCCACACAAAGTAAACAAAAGCACCCCAGGCAAGCTTTAAAATATGAACTATCAAAGACTTTCCTTTCAATTTGGAGCTCAACCACTGCAGCTCATCATTTCATTCAAGCATCATTCTATGTAATCCACACATTTCCAAGACAGCAGCCCATATGCGTCTCGACAACAAAGAATCATAGAGTGTTTTGGCACATGTAAACCAACTTGTGCCAAGTAGCAGTGTCTTTGTCTTCTCGAATCATTCCCCAAATTGGAACCAACAGTCCACATATGTTGTGCCCCCTGTCAATTAACGCTTGCAACTTACTCCTTTGCTTCAGAATCCTTCTCAAACACCAACTATGCTGCTGCTTCAACTCCACACTCCAAATGTCACTCCCTTTTAATACATATACATGCACCCAGGCAACCCACAACGAGCCTTCATTTGCCAGCAGTTTCTTAAGCAATAAAACCAAGCAAATTATATTCCAGGACCTAAATTGCAAATACAAGGGATTGAACCCTATGTCTCTCGCATACAAAGCAAGTGCTCTATCATTTGAGTTATATCCTCACTTATAATATTCATACATAAAAAAATTTGATAAAAAATAAACAAAAAAATTATATGTTACAAGCAAGAAAATTAGTATTTGATATTAGTCCCGGTCCTAATGGGTATCCATTAGATACTAAATTCAAAAAATCAAGGCTCAATCCTGATTTTGGATATGACCGCAACTTAAATTTTAAATTCAATTTCGATTCTATCAAAAATCAATACTAAATAAAAATCTATTAATCTAACGGATCTAAAACCAAAATCGAATAATTGAATTTTTTATCCAACCCTAATATTTAGGATTCCTTGCTTGTACCCAACCCGCCCAACAATGGAAAAGACAATAATGGTTGGAAAAGACAACGAAGAAAATAAGATTTTTTTTTCTTTCAAAACAGATTTATTTATTCACTCTTCAAGGGCATGCTCGACTTTTCAGAGAAAGAAAATGATGAAAGAAGCTTTCCTCTTTTCTCCCATTCTCCTCTCTATTCCCTCAGCATTTTCTCACATATTTTCCTTCTATGACGACATGCGTAGCAGCCCTTAATTTCTTACTTTTTTTAGCATGCAAACACATAATTCCACGTGGAGTTCCGTTTAGTCCTTTAATAATTGGATATCACTTTTCTTAATATTTTAATTTTGGCCCTAGTTCCTTTAATTAATATATCAAATAATACTTTAAATTAATTTTATTTATCAATTCGGTTTATTAGTATATCGTTATTCTAAACCGAAGTTTAAGGTATTACACCATCAATTGACAGAAACTCAAGCAAACTAGTCATGGTTGACTGCTGTAGTATTTTAAACTATACATATAACAGTACCAAAGACCAAAAACATTCTAATTATAAGTAGCTATGATAGTTTTCATTTCTTTTAACAATTATTAACTTTGATTTATTCCGAGATCCTTTCGATTCTACAACCCCATACATCTCAAGATCATAGTTCCTATGGAAGTTGAACATTTCTATTCGTTGATGATTTCTGTTAAGCCACTTCTACAATGTCCATGCTTACCGCAACATTCTTTCATGTAGCTCTTGCAACATCCACCAATTTCTCTCTTCTCCACATTCCCACATGCATGCCTAGTCTCAAGCATTGGAATGTCTATAGCAGTGTGAGGTGGCTCACTATAATCTGTAAAACACTTGTCCGAGTACGGACGAGCCTTTGCGTTTAGGCCCTCCAAACAACAATGCTCTACAAGATTTCCTAAAGCATTAAGGTCGGTACGGTTTTTGGCACAAGTGAAATGACATGGATCATCTTTTGTCTCTTCCTGATCAGACGAATGATGTAAATCCACCTGATTTTCCCCACAGCGATCATTCCCTGAACAATAATTGCTGGGATTGTTGCCCTCAATCTCGTGATTGGCAGTTTTACAACTTCCCTGGTCACAATGCTTTGCTTCATGACTAAGACAAGAATCATGCGTCACTGCACATTTACCGGTCCTACATGAATTCGAAGATGAATGTGAATTGGAAGGGCTAGATTGACATTTTGAGGCATAGTTAGAGGAGGAACACTGTTGGGGCTCACATTCCTTTTGGACCTTTTTATCTAGGTTATCATGTCGATGGTTGTGAGATGAATGACAATGGCTGGTTTTACATCCATGTTTGTCTGTATGTGAGGAAGATGAAGACTTGCAACGTTTTCCTGCATGTTTGTGTGTCCCTTGTAAAAGGAGCATGCTATTGAATATCACCAACAGGCATGTGCCGACATCAGCAAGAACCGCTGCCCACACAAGCGGATGACCAGCAAATGCCAATGCAAGAATAGCCACCTTAGTACTGATGGACAAAATTACATTTTGAATCACTTTACTTTGAGCCTTTCTCGCCAGTTGGATAGCTTTAGGTATCTTTCTGATGTCATTTGACATGAGAATAACATCTCCTGTCTCTGTTGCAAGGGCAGAACCTGAAATGCCCATTGAGATACCAATATCAGCTGTAGCAAGTGCAGGTGCATCGTTGATGCCATCTCCAATCATTGCTGTTGGCCCTTCTTTCTTAAACTCTTCGATTATTCTTGCCTTATCTTCAGGAAGAAGTTCAGCATGGATCACATCGAGACCATTCCCCAGCTGCAAAAAACATTAGTTTAAGATGGTTTCTTACGCATCAACTCGGTTTTAAACTTCCCATCTTAAGCTAAATATAACATTAACGACAAGAACAACATGTTTACACAATTTCTGCAGAATCTCTAGTGACATCATTAGTCTTCAGATTGTGTGAAAACATTTGTAGCATTTCAGGCAAAATGTTCAAGACTCAAGACCTGATTGACCATGAGTTATTGGAAGTGCACCTGTTCTTGTACGTGTATGGCTGTTGCTTGATTGTCTCCTGTAAGCAAAGCAGTTTTGATCCCCATTGACTTTAGCTCCTTTACTGCCTCTGCAGCACCAGTTCGACAAGCATCTGAAAGACTGAAGATTCCTGTAGGGGTTGCTCCAGAAAATACATATCCAATGGTCTTGCCTTCCATCATATTGTCTCGTAGATTCGGAGCTATATACATGATGCTCGCATTAGAACATTTTATCAGAATGCTTAACTGTGGTATCTATTTAATAATATTCTGAATTGAGGTGTCTATCAAATAAGCAGAGGCAAAAGAAGCAAAAGATTTTACCTGTTCCATGGGCTCTCTCAGATACTTTTTTGCTTCCGATGTAAATATCTCTTCCATCAATTCTCCCATAAATACCTTCTCCAGGGAAATTCTGATAATCCTCCACAATTTCGGGCTTTGGTTCAATTGAATGTGATCTTCCGTATTCTATAAGTGCAGCTGCCATTGGATGACTTGCCTTACTCTCAATGCTTGAAACCCTTCAAAAATATTGTGACAGATATTAACTTCAGTGAAGTGCAAAATTTGGAAATCATGTTGCACCTAGTTTGGGCTTTAATTACAAAGAGCAGATTCTATATCGGTCAAATGGGCAAAAATTTATGTGTTAAAATGGAGGCAATTCATGACAATATCCTCTATTAACAAAAGCAGCTGAATATGGAAGAAATTGTAGAAGTTGAGACCATTAGCAACTCCAACAACTGGGGAATAGATTATGCTATGCAAGGCACTAAGTTTCAAATACGGAAGGTTTGGGAGAAATAATGAAAAGGTCCATACCAGTAAAGCAATGTGTCGACGCTTGTATCTGCACAGAGAGTTTGAAAATTGGTCACAATAAATTCACCCCTGGTAAGTGTGCCAGTTTTGTCAAAAGCTGTGATGTTAATCTTGGAAAGAGTTTCGAGATAGTCGCCACCCTTAACCAGAAGTCCTGATGTTGCTGCTCTTGTAAGTGCACAAAAGGTGGCAACAGGAGTGGAAAGAATAAGCGCACATGGACATGCACTCACCAACACAACCAATGCTAAGTGAAACCAGTGGTGAAGGTTACGCACTCTTAATGCAGCTGGAACCACAGCAATGCCGGCTGATACAACTATAATTGCTACAAATAAGAATGAGTAGTAGTATTAACTATTATGTTTGCACTTTGAAAGCCAAAAGCAAGCAATTTCAATTAAGCAAAAGACGTTGTTAATGTTCAGCCAACTAACCTGGGGTGTAGAACTGAGCACATTTGTCTATAAATCTTTGCGTGGTAGATTTGCTGTTTTGAGCTTCCTCCACAAGCTTTGCCATTTTGGCCACCACACAATCTTCAGCCACGGCTGTGGTTTTCACGCTAATGTAACCTATATTATTATATATAGAAATTAGAACAAGGCAACGAGGCGAGCACCAAAACTCCGTGAGTTGAGAAAAATAAAGTGATGGTACCATTTAGATTGATGGTGCCAGCCCAGACAGTTGAATCCTTTTGTTTGGGAACAGGGAATGATTCACCGGTGAGGGTTTTCTCATCCACTTCACATTTCCCATCTACAACGATTCCATCAATGGGTATAACTTCACCAGCTTTGACTGCCAGGACAGTGCTCAATTTCACTTCATCAGCATCCACTTCTTCTCCACTCTCTGCTATCACCGCTTTTTGAGGACTTATACTCATCAATGAAGACATTACAGCAGTAGCCTGATATAAAATTCAGCGTCATTTAATTGAAAAGTTGATATTTACGTGCAGATTTATCGGTGAAGGTGGGAGGTGCAATTAATAACTAACAAGCAAACCTTATGGCTTGCTCTTGACTCAAGCCATTCCGCAGTGGTGAAGAGGAAGACTATAGTGGCGGCTTCAGTGTAGTCTTTCATTGCAATGCTCCCTATCACTGCAACATGCAATTAACAGATACAGTTTAAGACCATAGTATCAACAATCCACGACGCATTCCCGCTATTGCCATTCATCTTAATTCAAAATGCCAATCTATTTTCTTTCATGTTATTGACAAATAATCTACATATTTCTTTCTTACAAATACTTTTGTATGCTTTGACATTCTATAAAAGACATCTACTTTTCTTATTTAAGATAAAATAATTAATATTCGACACATTGTCACTTTAAGATTTTAATTTTTACAAACAGTGTTTAAATACAATCACGTCCTAGAATCATATTAGAGTTAATTATGGAATGAAACTAAAACTTAAAAGTCAGGTATTATATGTTTTTGTTATAAAGGAAAAAAATCCTCAGTTGTGTTACTTAAAAACAATCATCAGTTATGAATTAAAATCTAACCTGAAAAAATTATTATACGGTCTCAACTCATATTATTTCATTGTTCATCTACTAAAACAACCAACTAATTTCTTTAATTTTTATGTTATTTTTTTAAGATAATTTTTTTGTTGTTGTTGTCATGTAAATAGAGAATGGGTGGTTACATAGAAATTAAAAACGGGACACTGAAAATAAAAAATAATTAACTATTTTTAATAGATAATAAATGACATTGAAAATAAAAATTGATTGTTTTTAATAGATATAGATAATAGATGACATTGTGAGCTTGGACCATGTCATAATTTCTCTCGGTAATTGGATTCCAATAGAGATAAGGATTAGTACTAGCAGTTGGGTGGTTCATGGTTGGATATAGCTTAAATGATGGGGAAGAAACGTTATGAAGTTGGAAGGGGAAACACTACTAATGGGGATGGAAAAATCTTAAGGGACTCAAATTCCTTTTTGCCCATTGCAATGCTAAACCAAACAAACAAAACCTAAGGGGCAACTTTTTACCGCCTAACAAAAACAAATGAGTAATCTAAATCCAAATTAATCAAAGAATGTAAAACAATAATCTTAATGGGGTGAGTTGAGACAACTCTCTAACTTGGATTTTAATAAGTTAGAAACTATTCTTGTGATGTAAAATAATTTAATTTCAGGCCATAATTATATGATTAAAAGAGTTTGTTTTAGGGAAGTTCTGGAGAAAATATAACGGAAAACAAAACAAAGATCTTTTGGGCATATCAAATGGTCTAAAAAGAAAAAGGGCAGCTTTTCCCTCATGCTTTATTACCACGAGAGAGAAGCTTTACGGGTGGGACCCCCACCTGATAAACTGACGAAAGCCATGTACTAAAAAGAAAGAAAAGGTAGAGTTTTATGAACCCAAGCAAAAGGAAAAACCCTCCCCTTTAAAAATACAGCACCACACTTGTTTTTCTTTTTACATTAATTTAATAGTTAAGTATGTAATTTAAAAAAATAAAAGAAGATAACATTATTTTTTGGGGTGAATAAAAGGTGCCACGTCAATCGCACGTTACTGTCCCATAAACAAAAAATACCACTATTATAAATGCACCAATCAGATTAACGATTTGTCTGAACAAGTAAAAGTTTAAAGGAAAAAAAAAGCTGCGGTAGAGGTATTAAGAGAAAATTTATTGTATTATCTATGATTTTATTTAATAATATTTTTTATTTTATTTTTTAATAAAGTAAATATTATTTTCTTTATATTATTAAATAAATATAACAAATCTCTTAGTATTAGGAGTAGCTTATTTTTTAGGCAAACTCAAAATACGGATATAAAATATTTTTAATTGATATTTAAGACAATAAAAACCAATTCATAAGACCTATTAAAACTTTAAGTAGAGTTACAAATTTTAAAATATATATCACATGTATGCCATATTATATTTTTCTTTTCTTTTAAAAATCTAAATAAATCTCCAATGTTTTATTTGTTTAAAAGGTCTGATGAAGAGTTTGAAAACTTTAAATTAATCATTTTTTTGTTTTTATTTGTTGCGTCTGATTTTCTTTTTATAATGAAGTGATGTACTACTACTAGTAGTGAGTGAAAAAAGTTGTGATTTACCAGCATTAATCGTTACGCGACGTCTTACTTGTAGTGGTTTTATGGATTAGTACCTGCTATTAGCATGAGAATGTTGATATCCAGTCTGAAATGGGTGATGGCCGCATAGCCCTTCAAGAGAATGGGGTAGACGCCAACCACCGCCGCTGCCACAGCTACCCATTGCAGAGGAGGGTACACGTACTTGAACAAGGATATCAAGAGCAGCAACCCACAAGCTATTGCAAAAGGACTTGGCCATTTCTTTTGGTACTTAATCTCCCCATGGGGTCTCACATTGGCTTCCAGCCTTGCTTGATTTAGAGCCTTTACTGTTCAAATGTAACATTTAATTTCGTAATCAATTTCTAAATCCGGTGGTACTGGTCCCCAACCCCCAACCATTGCTTAGCTACGCCTACCGGCTACCGTATATAACAATAATAATAGGCCATATACATTCCTAACTTCATCACAGATAATTTTTTTTAAAGCTGTATCTATACTTATTTGTAGCCTCCTATTTCAAAAATATCATTCATCAGCCTGCCAAGTATTTTAAAAAGAATTCTATATTTCTTTTTTCCTGCATAACAGAACTTGTGCTATAAGCTTAAAAACCGTTTCTTAAAGAAGATCAAAAGATGAGGTTTACCGATTTGAAGCTGAGAAACAAGGAGATTATCGTGAAGCACAATAACGGTTCTGGTAGGAACAATCACAGTTACTTCTTTGACCCCTTCAACTGATTTCAAGATGTTCTCTATCAGCGGAACCTCAGAGGAACAGCATAATCCCAACACATCAAAGTAGCTCTTCTGCAGTTTTTTCTCATTTGCGCCCATTCCTTGTTCTTCTCAATTGCTGCAGGCAACAAGGAAAATTAAAATTAAAAAGCTGATCCAATTTGAGTTCGGAAATTGGAAAGTTTCTGAAAGCTGGACTGGAATTCCATTGAAAAACAAGAGAGAATTTGGAGTTGGAAACATTACCTTTGTAAAGGAGAGGAGAAAGAGTTGGTTGGGAGGCAGCTAGGGAGGGTTGTTTAAGTAGAGAATGATGATCGGAACACCTGCTCACTAAGATGGCACGATTAAGTAAAAAGTAAGACAAAGTAAAGTGACTAAGACTGGAGAATCCTTTAAGAAATCAATTTTGTGTTTGATTTTGGACGGGACTGGGGAATAAAATCGACTTTTCTCTCTCACCCAAATAATGGAGAAGGGAGAGGCAAGGTTTGCGATGGAATCCACATGTGAATCCACCTTTATTTTTTGGATTTTTATTTTTGAATTCGCTATCTAATATTCGATTTCTAGCAAACCCAACTTTTTCGTAGAGAATTTGCAAAATTTCTCCTGTTCAGCCCCTCTTCATGTCTACCCCAAAACCACCTCTTCTACCTTTAGCGACTTAACCCGTCGGCCAACTAGTGGCCACATATTCAGCCCCACTAAAATGATGTTCACGGAAGGATTTTAGCCCACAAACTTTTTGAAGGATAAAATACATAAAAGGTTATTGAATAAGATCAATCAACTTATTATTTATATTTGATATATTACCTTTTATTTTTTATTAATAAAATTGAATAAACTATAATTATCACCACTTAATTTTTTTACTCTTATTTTGATTATTAGAGATAAAAAAAATTAATTCAACGGTTTATTTTTTAAAGTATTCATATTTTGTTCACTATCAAATGACATGTTTATATAAATAAAAAATTTTAGTTAATTTATAATTTCAAATTATGATCTTATATTATACTAATTAAAAACAAATAATCTATTAACCAATTAATCAAAATATTTTAATTTTAAAAATGATTTTTTTTTATTTTGTTTATTAAAATATCAAATATGATAATATACTAAATCTAATAGTTGTTCAATTGTGATAAAATGAAAAAATAATTAAAAAGTTAAAAAATTAAAAATTCACACCTATTAACCCTACTCAGAACCATAACTTTTTTTTTTAAAATAGAATGGTTAATTGTTAATTTTAAAATATTCAATTCTTATCTTATATTGTATCAATTAAAAAATTTAGGAGAATTAAATTAAAATTTGTACGAATGAATTTTGATGGCGTATAACCCTTTAGTTCTTTTATCTCTTGTCCTTGACATTGAGTCGGTTATTTGTAAGTAAAATAATTTTTTATTTGGATTAGTTATAGTGGGTATAAATAGTATATGTTTTAGAATATACTTTCGATTATTAGACATTATCCTTTTAATCTGGGTGTCGTAAATATTGATATATTCAAATTCGTGACCTCCATGAATAATAATTAATCTCTTTAACTACTGAAATAAGATGATTCATACCATTATTTTTAACGTTGGTGTTAATAAAATTATTATTATTTCACCGACAATCTACTAAATATAATTCTAATTTAAAAGCGCATATTCAATTTAAATTCACTCTACTCTTGGTGACTGGTGGATATCTATTCCTACTACTTTTGTTTTTTATACCTCTTCCGGTGTAACTGGTGTCCTGTTTTTCCTTTCCTGTGCCTAGTGGAGTGGTTGAGGAATCCATGCAGCATTCCACAAGCGTGAGTCCAGTACAATTTACAATTTACAATGCCTTTTAAAAGAAAATAAGGGTCTTGGTGGGTAAGGGTTTCACTCACTCCCATATCTTCCTATATGTATCCTATTAGTTAGTACACACGACAGCGTTTTGTGTGATTGTTGCTAGTGGCTATTGGCAATTGGCATACAACTCATTCTACCCTTTCTAGGGACGATGCTTCCTTCTCCCCATATTTTTTTATTAAAAAAGCAACCCAATTATTTGGAGACAAGAAAGTCATTATAACTTGTACTTTTTATCTCCAAGTGAACAATTATGTCAAATATATTTAGTACTAGGTTATAGGGTGGTTAATCTTAGTAACATGATAGAAGAGCTTCACTGATTTTTGTTGTTGAAAAGTACAAGGTCATGGTTGAGGAATATACTCAAATTATAAACAGCTTAAATTTTTTTCTATAAATAGTTAAAAAATCATTAAAAGATCAAATTATTTTAAAAAAACAAGACAAGTATTAAAATTTTAAAATATAAAAATGTGTTTTTCCTTTCCTCTATGGTCATGGTTATAAAAAATATTTTTAATTTCTACTTTTTTTTTCATCTCCATTACCATGATTCAAAGCCCAATGATGTACGCTCCCTCTCTGTAGCCTGTAGCCTGTAGGTACCCACAAAAAACATAAAAGTCAAATAGGGAGTCAACTTCTGGGACTGATGTTACTCAAGACGAGCACTAGGGTCTATGAAAATTAGTGGCTTCAAGTTCTTGTAGTTGTACACAAACACTGAGATGAAAAAAAATGTCTAGGTTGATTGCAAATTGCAATTTGCAAGTCTAAGTTCCAGGAACTAGTACGAAACACACAGCCACCGGCACTAACTTTTGAAAAACTAAAACTCATCCGTAAAAAAATACTTTAAATTAAAAGTCATCGTCTTACACTGCAACAGATATCGTAGATCCCCTATTTCTCTGCATCTTTTATTTAATAAGCTTCTTTCCCTAAAGGAAGAGAGAACGGACAAGATTTTATATTTTAATTGAGAAGAAGAAACGTCAACGGGCCAGCAGAATGCATGCCTCGGGGAAATAAACAAAATATTTTAAACTTATATTATAGTCACTTAATATTAAAATTGCTTTTGTTGTCAACTGCCAAGAACAGAAGCTGATGTAACATGATCACATGGAATCTTTTCAATAAAACAATATCAATCATGTTTTGCATGTTCACGTTATAAAAAAATTGACAAGGAAATATATAGATTCTAGGGAGATGAAGAAAAAGTTAATGCGACGAATAAGAGTTATGAAAGTGTTAAAAAATCGAAGGTCGTAAATGGTAGGGTTTAAAAGTTTATGCTTTTGAAAAAGAAGAATGAAGAATAATTTAATTTTTAGTTATGTGAAAATGTAAAAAATATTATTGTATTGAGAAAAATGTCATGCGATCATGCCACATTAAATTCCGTTAACAGCAGGCGACAATAATCACCATACTAAAAGTGATTTTAAATCTGAATGACTACAGTGCAAGTTTTAAAAATTGAGTGACCCTATTAAAAGTGATATAAAAGTTTTATGACCATTAATATAATTTACCGTTAATAAAAACTCAGTGGAGGCTAAACTTGTCATAACCTCGGCCGCCCTGTTGCCTTCTCGAAGGGTATGCATCCTTGTCCTTTATAGCATAGGATTTTTATTAGTACTCAAATGTTGAAGTGTAGGATAATTAATACTCGACATTTTATTTAATTTCTTTAAGAATCAATATTAAATATGAAAAGGAACTATGCGTTGTCTATAGAGTAATGCGTTGAGAGAATCCTTGGTTTATAGGCTTATAGACATGTTTCGAAATTTTAATTTATTATATTATTGGTGTGGTCATTTATCATTTTTTATTCTGACTATTTAAATTTAAAAATATTGAATCGAATATTCTCTTCTTTAAAATAAACTCATCGTAATCACGTGAGATACTATTTTATGAACAAACCTTACTGTTTGGTCCAAGACAACATGTTTATTTTCTCTACATTACATAATAAAAAATAAAGTGAAGAATCTTTTTTATTGTAACAATCCAATTAAACTTATCTACTTCCTATACATTATTAGTCAACGGTCTCTTGTACATAATTGATTGATTTGAGTTCGTTACATGTTGTAATTATAATATATTATTTACTTGTACTAAAGCAGCAAGGTTCAATGGTCATCTATTTTGACTTCAAATGTCCTTATCCTATCGCCTCCCTTGTGGTTTAGTGGACTCTTCAACCCAACCACTCGAGTGATAAGATTTAAACAATGGACTACTTTATTGTGAGACAGAGACCCCCCTGAATGTTTTCTTTTACTTCTAAAACGAATAGGAAAAATCTCAATCCTTGTAGATTCATTTGAAATATAAAAATCAGAGGAAGGAAGGTGAGGAATGAGGAGGATCGTTTGGAAGTATTCCAGACTCCTGGTCCTGGTCCTGGACCTGGACAAAGATGTGATATTCATATGGATGAGGTCAGATCTCTACCAAATACCAATGTTTACTGACTAGACTCTCACCAACAACTGCAATTGCACAAAAATGTAGTTTTAAGAAAAAAATAAAATTTAATTTAATTTATATAAAAGCTTTGAGGATCCATTTAAAGATGTGTGGTGCTTTTACAATTATATGGTCATCTTGATTAAGCTGATTTGTACAGAGATATTATGATTAATTGAAGTTTAACTTCCGCTGTCTCCAACCGAAACATAGCAAACTTTGATCTAAACCTGTTGAATCTAGTATTCATCATAAACCACGCAGATCGAAAGAAAACAGATCCTGAAATAACATGGTACTAGCATTCCAAGTTCCAACAAAAATAATGTCCTAGAGGCTATCACTCCATGATCTCAAGTTTCTATGACTCGAACCTTCACGGCCAGTGACATGATAACAAGATTCTCTCGGTGTCCGACTTCTCATGAAACTTTAGCTTCCTCATCCTCTTTTTCCTATTCCTTTACAACGTCATCTGCCGCTGTCTTGTACTTCAATCTTCCAATACAAAGCCCTATAGCCTGTATGTATTAAATCCCCAGCCCATTTCTCTCATTTCCAATTTCCATAACATTTTTACCACTTGTTATTATTTTGGATTATAAGATGTCAGGACTTGAACTTCGCTCTTATCAAATGTTAATAATAGTCTACGACTTACTATTAACTGCATAAATATGTTCCAAGTAGCCAGATAGTAGATGGTTGTGTTAACTTCTCTCGAGATCATACTTTATATTGTTCCATCGTGCATTTTCATCAATAAAAACAGACCTGATGAGGGGTGCCTAATTGCATATAAAATCATTCCTTATCAACAGGTACTCGTTTGAATAAGAAGTAATTGTCAACTAAAACTAGAAATGTTAGCTGGACAAATAGCATGCTCGTGATGAACAAGAAAGACTGCATCATAAAATCATCTACTTATTACATCAATATAGATTGAAAACCAAGCAAACGAGTCAGGTTTTACCTAGGTATGTTTGAATATGAGCATGCTCAGAACGAGTGACTTTTGACAGTTCATATCCAAATTATTTGAACTCAGTGAAAACAAAAACATATCGTTCATCAGTGTTAAATAAGCAGAGAAAAAAGAAAAGTGTAAAAGATAGAGAACAATGGACTTAGAAATGAATTGTCTTTTTCACTAGTATATACAATAAAAAATTTACATGGCATTTATGCAACACTCACAAATCTAACTAGGGAAAGAATAAACCTGAAAAATCTTAAAAATTAGTGAGTATTATTGGAACAAAAATCCTATTGATCTAATCCCATAAAATCAGTATAGAAGAGTATGCCAATCTATTAACTGAGTTGACTGTCAGAAACTCCCATCCCATGAAATAATCCACTCTAACACTTACCAGTTAGAAAATTGAACACAGGAGGCTAAATACAAGTGTAATTTTCAAGAAGATAAAAGACAGAACCAGGACAAGAAAAATGGACGTATTCGGTATATCATTAAACTGAAATAGCTATTGATAGCAATCAAATATTATTTTAGATACAGAAACGTTAACAAAAAAGGCAATTTTTATGTCTAGTTAAACGACAAATGTCACATTCAAAGAATGACTAGGTAATTTAACAAAAATTTTCATTTCTTATTACTAGGAGCATGTGAATTATAAAAAGAAATCAAGTTATCAACATAAGCAAGACTATTCGACACATCTTGAACACATCTTGAACTTCAAGCTGGTACGAATCATGCTTTTTTCTAACTATATCAGTCGTCTTATAAAGATTGATATCGTACATACAACAATAATTTTGTGAGAAAAATAAAAAAAAATAAATTAAATCCAAAGAAAGCAATATGAAGAACATTATATTAATGTAGAAGTTGCACAGTATCTATATGTAAAACTTTAACTAATTTCTCATTAGGTGGTTTAATAAATTTATTACGAATAACAGATTATTCTTTAAAAAAACTAGGAAAGTTGTTTATAAATGCAAACGAAACTGTAAAGA
Source organism: Abelmoschus esculentus (assembly GCA_035048815.1). NCBI lineage: Eukaryota > Viridiplantae > Streptophyta > Magnoliopsida > Malvales > Malvaceae > Abelmoschus > Abelmoschus esculentus. The sequence continues at coordinate 97,039 of JAUCBN010000008.1, forward strand.
AGGTCACAATTTTAAGGTTTACTAGATTTTAGTTGATTCCTGTGCCAATGGTAATTGATCGTTCACTTGATTCGCTCCATGTCATGTATCAGTCTATCTCTTCCTATCACCTCGGTGTCTTCTATCCCTGTCTTGATCATCATCACGTTCTGTTCTCCTGTGCCTATCCCTCCGTTCTATATGGCCAGGATCATTAGTTGCACTTCTGCGACTCAACTCATTCCTGTCTGCATTTGTCTTTGAATAATCTCTTTCACCCTTCTTGTCTGCATAGATATCATCATCCCCACTCCTCCTGTGATCATTGTGTCTTCTATTTGGACTACCGTTGTCAGTATAACTCTTTCTGTCATCTGCATCACCTCTCCGATCATCACGATGAATATCTGAACTGCTCTTTCCGAGACTGCGCTCATCTCTTCCTCTTCGTCTGTCTACATGCCTTTCTCCATCAACTTGGCCTTTAAGATGTTTTTCATCTCTCCTCCCACCAGATCGACTCATATCTGCTCTGTGATCTCTACTTCTGTTTCTCTGGGTATCCTTATAAGTGAAGTCTTTCCCCTCCATAGAATCAGAAGTATTCCTGTTTGTTTTGTATCTGCGTTCATTGCTATCAAAATCATGGGCTCGATGCCTTTTCCCTTGCCGAGGACTCTCGGGAGTGTCTCCATCAAATACCATCTCATACCTATTACAATCATGACATTGTCAATAGGAAAAAAAAAAAAGAGGGTCCAGAAGGAATGAACATAAAAGCATCCGAATTAGCAAACCTTGAACTACCATCTCCACCATGCTGTGTATTTTCATCCTTTAAAATATATTTAGCAGGCTGCAGCTGGGTTGCAGGTCCCCCGGTACAATCCTTAGCAATGTGATCAGGAGCACCACATTTAAAACAACCTCCTTCTACACCCAATATAACGAACAAGTTTAATGTGCTAAGTTCAGTTACTATGAAAAGTACATGCATAAAGGAATATGATATTCATAGACAAAGATTTAGATAAAGGAATTAGAAAACATGAAAGAAGCAATGAACCTAACTTCTAAGAGGATTTCTCAGAAGAAAACAAGCAGAATAAAAAACTCCTCTCCCAGCTTATATTTTACAAGTTTCCTATCCTTCCATATTCATCCCTGCGGGATCCTTTTTTTGCTAGTTTTGCCCTTCAGTTTCAAACCAAAAAGATGTATTCTGTAAGTACAACTTGCAGTGCCAATTGAGAACTCATATGCACTGATTCATGCGATTAAGTCCACTTACAGTTGTTTCAGGGCAACTAAAATTTAATTCAGATTGAATTCCCAGGTGGGTTTAAGCAGGTCTCTCCCCCTCCCCCTCCAATTAAAAATATGTCCATTTACAGTAATTGTAGGCTATTCAAGTTTGGTGGGAATGGGAATGGCATAAAGGACTATGAGAATCCACCCCACCATAAATCAATAGAATCCATCCATTCAGAATTTGATCATCAAAGTTGCAGTATTTTCCATATATTGACCCTAAACAACCTAAGAAGTCAGGTTGTACTCTGCACCAGAGTCGCTCTAACAGGTTCACTAATTGAACACAGAAATGTTTAAGCAATGTGACTGGTTCTAACTTTCCTTAACAACTATTATATATGTGCATTAAATTACTTGATGAGCGCCAAAGCATTGACGATGAGTAGGGTAGTTCAATAGTTATGACTAGAATCTCAAGCACCTAACCTTACACGACTGCAAGCAACGTATATTCAGCAGTAAATATACCTTTACCCTTTTGTTGATCCTTGCGCCTGTATTGGGACCAAAGTTTTGAAACACTTTGACTAAAATCTACATGTATCCTTCTGTCATCAATCAAAGCATTATCCATCTACAATGAAAAATTCGGTCAACAAACTTTCCACGCCCACATCAAAGAAAAGTATAGAAAAAATAAATATTTGATTCACGAACACATGTTCTATGTTTGAAAGTGTAGCAGCTATTTTAGAATCTTGATTTCTTAAAGAACTTGCTTGCAAATTTTCCAAAGAGACCATGGCATCATTTTTATATCCAAAAGAAAGATGTTGTGACGTTAATTCCAAAGGACAACATCACGCCAGGAATGTGTTTCATCTACACTGGTATATATTTAAGGCATATAAGTTAATATCAAATTAATTTTGCACGTTTAGCATGTACCCCTTATGTTTGATAAATTAAGAAAGTAGATCTGACCTTTTAGTCCAAAAGAAATTGTAATTGATAGTTAATCACATAAAATTAGTAATCTATTTATAATATGAGAGTTATTTTGGTAGACATAAGACTAGTTAGAGAAACCTTATGGCCAATTTGACAATTTTGGTCTAGCAATTTAACTCATGAAAGTATGTAACCCCCTCCCACCCCCCAAAATCCATCTATTCCAAGATTTCATTTTAAACCTCAGAATTGAAGACCAAAGTCCAATCAATAGGGACACACTTGAAGACAAGGTAAGTCCTAATTGAGAAATAAGGAAGTTGAAACAAAAGAAAATTAGATGTTCTTCACAATTGAATTCAAGAAACCTAAGATTTTTAAATGAAAAAAAAACAATATTACTTATAATTCCTCAGGGAACCCTTGTCTTCTACAGATACTAAATTGACCACCAATAAGAAAATAGTTACTTGTGCAATCAATCCACATGATCTTCTAATATCAAGTAAGAAACATGCAACACTGAATAAAGGAAAGAACAATTTTAGTATTACACCTTGAAATATGCTTGTTCACAAGCCTCGTTGGTCTCAAATTCTGAAATGACAAAATACCATTGGCATTAATATTTACCCCAAGAGAACATAACATAACAAAACAAAAAAGACTTCTTAACGGACTGCCTAAGTTTTGTCAAATCAAACATATCACAACCCATTGTTATCAGATAAAAAGTAATTCTACAAGATAGAAGAAAAAAAACTTCCAAAAGAAATTTGCAAGAGTTTTCTTCAACAATATTTTGAGTTTAAGTTGACCAGAACTGAAAAAGACTGTAAAGAGAGAATATTAGCTTAAGACTAAGATGAATCCAAGCTTCTCGTATAATGGGTTAAGAGATGCTCTTGGATTAAAATAACAAAATCTAAGATTCCACTCACCAATGAAAGCATAGCATAAGCTGTCTCCAGTCTTATAATCACGGATTACATCGGCCCTGGCATATAATTGCAGTGAGAAACACATTGAAAATCACAAGAATCCCAATATTGTGAACGATTAAGAATATTATACTCACGATACTACAGTTCCAAAACGTGAGAATATAGTATGCAAGTCCTCATCCTGCAGTTAAAAAAGGCAATCAAAATATGTGTTGCATGAATCTGGTTAAACTATATCTTGCAGGGAGGAAAGTTGTCAGGATTGGATTAGAAAAGAGGTTTTTTCCTCTGATTCAGTAAGATAGGATGCAAAGAGTGTAAAAGTGAAAGCACCCTAATGCTCTCGGCCAACTTATCCTTCCTTGTCAGTCCTTTATGATAAACTTCACCAATCAAAGTCACAATAAATGAAATAAATGAATGAATACACACATATAATGCCAACAATGCATACAAAATAAGCACTCACTTCAGTGACTGGATTCAATTTACAAACGAACAGAACATTGTCAGGAGGCTTAATTTCAGCATCAGGAATATCTCCTATCTGCAATGGAGATAAAAACGGCAAATAAGTTTAAGATAAGGTCACATTCAAACTAAAATAACACAATCATCGTGCACGCAGGAACTTACGCTTTCAAGTACAACTGCACTTGAATGGGCCTCCTTTGCACGGAGAACCTCCTCAAGCTCTGCAATACCTAGTTGTTCATCCATGGGAACCCAATCATCTTCAAGCCGAACTTCATCATCAACCTAGATGCAAGTATTGAGAATAGTAAATAATATTAAAATTTAATAGGAAATACTTGCCAAGGGCTCTTGACATAATAATTACTATCAGGGAAGGAGTATTGTAGATAATACTCAACTGGCCCAGGAACTTGTTAAAAAGGGTATACTAGAAAGAATGTCTCCCAGATGTGCCCTGAAAGTGGATCTGCAGAAAGCTTTTGACTCACTTAGTTGGGAGTTTGTTTTGAAAGTTTTGGATGCTTTGGGTCTGCCTGCACTATTTAGGGTTTGGATACAAGCTTGCTTCACTGAAGCAAGGTTTTCTATTTGTTTAAATGGAAGCCTGGTAGGGTTTTCTAAAGGGAAGAGTCACCTACTTGTTTGTCATAGCCATGAAAGTACTTTCTTATATGATGGATGCAGCTGCCGCAAATGGAATTTTCTAGTACCACCAGAAGTGCAAGAGAATGGCTTTAACACATCTGTGCTTCACAGATGATTTGTTAATTTTCAGCAAAGGCACAATGGACTAGGTGCTGGGAGTTCAGAGTGTTCTAGGAAGATTCTATGATTTTTCTGGTTTGAAGCTTAATGCATCCAAGTCTGAGACTTTCAACTCGGGGGTCTCTGCTTGAAGTTGAAGAAATACATGTTGCAAACGGGTTCAAAGCTGAGTACGAAGGACTGCTCCGCTCTCATAGATAAGATCCAAAGCAGACTTTATCAGTGGTCTGGGAAAAATCTTACCTATGCTGGGCGAATACAGCTTATTAGATCTGTGTTATTTAGTACGGGAAAATTTTGGTGCAGGCAAGTGATCTTGCCAAAAGGTGTTGTTCAGGAGATTGAAAAATTATGTTGCAGATTTCTGTGGAAAGGAAGCAATACATCAGCAACAGGGGCTAGAGTAAGCTCAAAGATTATTTGTAGCCCTAAAAATGAGGGTGGTCTTGGCTTTAAGGACTTCCAGACATGGAACCGTGCTTGTATGATGAAACTGATGCATTGTTTCATCCAAGAGAATGGGAGTGAGTCCTTATGGATTGCATGGACTAGGGAGTATGTGATCAAAAATGGAGATTTCTGGCAGCTTGAGATTAAACCTCACTAGTCACTACAGTTGGTGCTTGAGAAAATTACTTAAAATGAGAAATGAAGCTTACGCTATTCTTACTGCTGGACAACATCTTGTAGTAAGGAAGATATGAGAAGACATTAAAGCGGAAAAAGAGAAGGTGACATGCATAAAACTGTGTGGTTTCCTTTGCACATACCAAAGCATGCTATGATAGTTTGGATGGCAATTTTGAACCGTTCTCCAACGAGAGACAGACTAATAAGGATGAGGATTGTTGAGGATGGCTTGTGTGAGACGTATGGAATTGAATTGGAATCTCGCTGCCATTTTGTTTTTTGAATGCCCGTTTTCCAGGGAGATATGGGAGAGTGTCCTCAGACTTTGTGGCTTATCTCACAGGGTACAGAGCTGGGATGAGGAATTAGCTTGGTCATTGCAGTTCTGAAGGGTAAGTCCCTCATTGTGTGTATCCTCAGATTGGCTTGGCAAGCGCACATCTACCTTGTGTGGGAAGAGAGAAACTATAGGCACTTTGATATACTTGATTGTATCAAATCTATTATTTGAATTCGTTTACAGACTAGGAGTATACATCTGGAAAATGTAAATAGGAATCTTTCTTAGGCCTGGGGAATCCTCTAAGGAGATGGTACCAAGGGCATGCTTAGGTTTGATGTAGCAACTTTTGTTGCTTCTTGGATATGAAATACAAATTGCTTATCCCCCCAAAAAATATTAGAAACAGTAGCAGGAAAAACAAGGATGTACTTGATAAAATAGAAGAAAAACTAATAACAAAATTTTGCAGATCTTATTTGAGCAAGTCATGTCAATTTAAAACATTTAACCAAGTGGCTCAAAGATGAAAATGATGAAAGAATAAATCGGTTTTTCTGTGGTGCCACAACCAATGTTCAATAAACCTACAGAATAGCTAGCCTGATATTTTGTAAGTGTCAAATAAACTCAACCAGGTGTGAAGAAAAAAATGGGGGAGAGATAAAATTATAAAGTTTTGAGAGGCCAAAGCAAGAAATTTTCTGTTAAAAATACCTAAACTGAATTATTCATTTTCAGTAGGAGCCAAATACAATTTCCACATTTTAACAAAGTGCGGAAAAGCCGCAAAGGCCCCTTGCCTCCCCCTTGGATCCGCCCCTGAACTCAAACTATTCAAGTATTCAACCAATCATCTATTTTCAGATACAGACTTGAAGATACAAATTCTCTGCTATAACAGTAAAAAACTTTAAATCCCAAAACCATTTAAAGAAAACACACATACATATAAAGGAATATACTAAATCAAGAAAGGACAATTCAAAGACTAAGTCCTCTAGGGACAAGCAAAACACTTAACTGACGATACAAATTCTCAGCCGAACAGCTTAATCCCACAACCATTTGAAGAAAAAAAAAAAACTACTAAATCAAGAAAGAACTACTCCTAAAGCAACTTGCTCCTCAAATTCTCACTAAAAAGTTAGCAAATTCATACATTAGATGTATTCAAATGGAAATTCTTCATAACCAAAATGCATGTTAAGCAAAATGTAAAATAAATACCAGCAAGTTAAAAATAAAAAATTTGGCCTTCAAAAGCTCAGTCTAGGCAATCTGATGCAGTTCAATTTCAGTTTCTGATGCATACAAATAACTAACATTTCCAATTCTTCAAATGATTATTTCAAAAGTGATATGCAGGTCACTTACCTGCTGAACATTTTAAAATACAAATAACTAACATCTGAAAGAGTCCTTACCTCATCCTTTGGTTTTCCTTCAGGGGAAGCATCAGGAATCAACTCGAACAACTGGGAGGGATCATCAAAAGGATCCTCTAATATATATGTGTGTTTTATTCTGTTCAAGTTTAAAATAAATAACAAATAAATTATGTTACAGAAAAAATTGAAACAAACAAACAAAATAGAACAAGGCTCTACCGGATGTTTTTATACGGCCTGTTCTTGTCATCTACATAAGCTTCATTGATCCGGGTCAAAGTTTCAAATCCTTCAGCAACCTCCCCGAAGACCTGCAATGATAACACTCTTTTAGGAAATGTAGGATAATATTTTTCCAACTATTTCCTTATATTTGGAGGACCGGGACAACATAGCAATGTCCAATTTGAGGTGTTGGATGTGTTTGACATAAGTACACTAAAAGAGTAAAAGTTGAAGCAATAAAAATATAAGCAATCCAAAATGGACGACCAGCAACACAAAAAAGGCCCTAAAATACCAAAACCATTTCTCTTAGAACCACAAACATGGGGCATATGCAAGAATATGCCAGAAAGACACTATAGAATATTCTAATTGCAAACTGCACAGGTAAATAAATAGGTTTCATACTCTTCTGGTTGCCATTTTAAGTTTCTAATAAACAAGAACCTATTGACCAACACAGGAAGCAATAAGAAATACACATTTAACTCCTTCAGGCACCTATCTCAAAACTTCACTTACAACTTAACCTAACTGTAAAAACACGTTAATAATTCATACTAGGCTGTTGACTAAAATTGTTAAAAGCTTTGATCTAAACAATGAAGAAAGCACCATAAACAGCAGTTTCATGAGTACTTTTATAATAGCATTGAACCACAGTAAGTATGGTGGACAAGGACATGATATACTAAAAGGCAAAGGATGGAACAAGAAACTTACTGTGTGCTTCCCATCAAGATAGTCTAAATCATCACGAAGTGTAAAATAGAACTGGAAAGAAAAAAAAAATGTATAAGAAGAAACACAAGTGGTGTCCATAACGCCTAGAGCTACAAACAAACTAAGAACTGGCCTTATTGAAGCCTTATTCTCTGCAGAACATGAACAAGTTTGTTGTCATTAAAAAACTAAAATAAAATAGAAAATGAGTAATTGTTAATCAGGCAACAGAATCCCACACCTGGGAAGCATTAAGATTCTCCCCAGCGCTAGCCATTGCAACAGTGCCTGTCTTGGAATGCTTTAAATCAAGATGAATCTCGTCACTGAAAAACCGAGCCTGATCACCATATAGGAATCTGAAAAAATAAGAAAACAAACAAAAAAAGACTCAGAAATCTCAATGGTTACTTACCAGTTACCACAAAACTAGAGAACTTAAATAATAGGAAGAGATGGTAATCCAATATTATAACGAAAATAAACAGGAGACTGGCAAATGCAAGCTAAACTCGGAAAGAGATACCAAAGAGCACACTGTTTCATGATCTGTTTCTTACTTATAAACGGAGTCTCCACCTGAGGCTGACCCAGTAGGGTCCCCTGTTTGGGCAGTAAAATCCTTCTGAACCGTGTGAAATAGACACCCATTATAATACTTTATCCTGCACCCAAAAGAAGTTAAGTTAAATGGAAGAATCAAAAGGAATTATTATTGAATTAGCAACGAAATTTAGGAGAAATGAATATTGGGAAAAAGAAGTAACTTGCAAAGCTTCAAGAAGTTCTTGCAGGTCAACGGACATTTGTCTGTGAACAAATCCACGACAATATCGCCCAAGCTCGTCACTATTAAAACAGACATGGATTCTTAACACCGTGTTTACAAGGGATGAAGGGAGACAAAGGCCGAAAGAGAAAGTGAAGGAGTTGGGACGGAGGTTTGCCAACCCACAAACATTCGACTTCGAGAGAGATCTAGAGGTAGAGGGGGCAGAGCGGAGGGACAATTGAATTGGCCTAGCCGAATGATCTGCTTTTTGAACTAGAGTCCCCTATGTGTCGAGATCCAGGCTTGCAGCTCCGTCCGTCTCACTCGGATCGGGTCTAATAAATTGAAGGGTAAACCAGGTCATGCCAAAATCTTTAAATCTTTAAAATCAAAGACAATATTTTCGCCACCAAATAATTTAATATCTTATTTTTATTTAAAACATATAATATTAACAATAAAAAATAAATAAACAAATAAATAATATATTGTTATAAAACTAAATAACTAATTTTCATAAAAATCCAAAATTTTAAAAAATTAAAACATTAAATCTGAACGACATCACCGTAGCTTTCCATGGAACTGCAGCCGCTCCAACTGCCGCACTCGGTGGTGCAGACGCCGGAGCTGCTGTTGTGGAGGAAAAAACGGAGTTCGCTGCTGTATTGAACACCTTTGATAATCCTATTCTGTTTTTGCTGCATCCGTTGTATGAAACGTCGGTTATGAAAGCCCCTCTCAGCTACATCAGAATGAAATTTCTCAAGCGGATAAGAAAATCCGGCGTTCTTCCCATCCTTGTACAAAGCATAACTAAAGATTCGTTGAGCATCGGTCTGATCAACGCAATCTACAAAGATGAGGCCTTAGAATCAATGTCCATAAGGGTACAAAAACAGGGAAATCAAAACAAGAAGCGTCACTAAAATAGGTCTATGTTGCCTGCATACCTTCAAGCCCCAATTCAATTAACTTAAGATATCCTTCGGTTGCAGAAGCTCGCCGACGATTTTATGAGGCTCATTTAAGTCTCTCTCGATCACGTGCACTCGTCGACCATCCTGCATAATCAAAGGAGATGTTATAACCATTAAATCAGCTAACACGATTAATCGAACATCGGTCAGACAATATAAATAGGACATTTCCAAGGGTATAAACAAGAGCAGAACTAGCAACAGTAGCACCAACAATGATTATATCTGTAGTACTCACATCAACCTCACCATTTCTCGTTTTCTTTAAACATTTTTTTCGGGAAAACGCCATTGAAGAACAAGAACTCTTTGTCAGTTTGTCCTTTTGAATAATCTTGTTAATAAAGTCTTGTACAAAAACACAAGCCCCATTACAGAAGCTATCACTCCTCCATACAAAAACTTATAACTCATTCTGAAGAAATTCAGATTTGATTTTGAAAGAGTGGCTTCATGTTTGAGAGAAAAAACAAAGGAGAAAAACAGATTTTTCAAGTTTGGTGTAACAGTGATCAACTAGGAGGTACATCAGTGGTTCGATTGAGCTGATTTTTTAACAGCAGTTAGGTGACAAGGTGTTCTTAACTTTGTACGGTCAGATTTTTCATCCGAGCCTTATAGCATCGAAAATATACCTTTTACAACGGTTGTGTCTTTGTGATATTCTCTCGTTTTTCTCTCTTTTGTTAAAAGACTACTTGTTATTAGCCTTGTTGAAGCTAAATGCTTGTTGTAGGTTGAATATTGTAGTCTTGTAGTTGAACATTTTATGATAGTGAAGTTTTTTATCGGACTCTAAAGTCTCGTGGTTTTTATCCTTAATTTAGAGGGGGTTTTCACATAAAAGTATTGGTGTCTGATTTATTGTGTTATGGTTGCATTATTGTTTGGTGATTGATTAGTGTTGTTTGAAGACATATTTATGATTTGTGTTTGTCATAATTTTTGACTTGAGTTATAGGGAGAGAAACATCGATTGTGCTTCTACTTGGTTTCGCTTGTTTGGTTTCTTCCCAACAACAATTACAATCCATTTTTATAAATAAGATATATTATTAAATATTTAATTGAGTTATCAAGTTAATTGATATAGGGTAAATTATAATAAAAATCACTTAATTATGGTATATTTATATAGAATAAATTGTTAATACTTAAAAATAAGGATGAAACAGCATTCCTGTAATTTTAAAGAAAAAAATTTATTATTATAATACGTTGTTATTCCTTAAAAAAAATTATTCTAAATTAAATATTGGTATATGATTTTTAAATAAATTATTTTACTTAATAATGTTTTTTTTGAACCAAACGTTTTTTAAAATACGAGTGGGGAAGATCAAATTGAGTTTTTTTGGGTAGGATGGTACCACTTGAATGTTATGTATGTATTTAACAGACTAGTCCTAAAAAGCATCAAGTATAGGACAAACAGCAAACATTTTCGTCGATTTTGGAAAATAAATTTAAAAACTACCAGTAAATCAGCCAACACCTACACCTGTTATATTAAAGGGTAACTCTGAGATAATCATAAGAATGACAAAGGCAAATGTTATATAAGAATCATGGCCATTCGTAGGCTGTCTGTCTGCCTGGTATGTGAAGAAGACTATATGTTACGGGTCTAAAAAAATATATGCGAACACAAACCCTGGGGCCTGGATCAGATTTCCTACATCTTATAGCTTACCGTATGACCGACTCACTGGCATCAATGCCAAAGCTTCATGCAAAGGCCAGCAGGCACCGCAGATGTTTTTTTGCTTGAGATGAAGTCCGAAAATGTGTCCACAAGCTGCTCGGCAAGCGATGCTGGGTCTGCACTCAAGACATCCACAAAGACCTTAACAATCCTCACCTCCTGTTGGGTGGCTCTCAAACTATACCAGGTGAGGAATTTCTGCCGAAAGGTCTTCTCAATATGTCCCTCACACTCTAACCATCTGATAACCTTCACGCAATGCTCAAAATCTACTTCCGTGACACCGTTTTCCACACATTCTTCATCCCGCCTTTGCCCATTTCTCTTCTTGGAAGAGCTGCCATCATGGGGATCTTCTCCTTTACCAATCCCATTCTCCCTGTCCTTGTTGCTGGATTTACATCTCCCACTCCTTCCTTGTACATCTTTAACTATTTCCATCCTGCAGGGAGTAACAGGCAGGCCAGCTTCTGAGCAACCCACAAATGGCACACACTCGGTACCAGTCTGAGCAGGAGCATCAGAGTCATTATCAGTGCTCGTCTCCTCATTAATTGGGTCCTCTGATATCTGTTTTTTCTCAACATTTAAGACATCAGAATCAGGCATGGGACCAACTATCTCCATGGCACGGTCAACGCCCAACAGAGAAACTTCAACTGCAGGAATTCCATCTTCAACAAGGAAAGTGCGGTTGGTGTCACCTTCAGATAGATTTGTGGGAATAATTTTATCCGTGTCCTTGCAATATGTCACATAATTGTCATCCCGGTCATCATGCTGATCACTGAATGGAGTATTGTTATTAGTATCATCCTCCACTGAAGATGGATTAGAAAGGCTACTACAGTTGGTAGTGGGGCTTTGACTTCTTCCCATCACAGTCACAGGGCAGCTTGGGATTTCATCCCCCCTACCCGATGTCGAAATCGGAACTTCCCATGGACCGAATTCGCTTGTTCCATTAAAGGAGATGATCTTGAAATGATACTCCGTAGCTGGAGTCAGCCCTGTGACAATATACTTTCTATTTGGTACAAACAATGTACAAGTTGATTTAACAGGGTAATCTCTATCATGAACCTTACGATGCCATAAGGTATAACCAACAATACCATCTGGAAAAGTTTCTTCAGAACCCACAATCACAGTAAGGGAAGTTGGTTGAACATCCTCAAAGCATACAATTGCCGGAGGTTTTGAACTTGAACCTGCTGAAAATGAAGGACAATTTGAAAAACAAAATCAACAAATGTACTAGATCAAAAACTTACTAGAATGTAATGTAGTTGTGCAGTAAAGAACTTCTGTTGCAAGTACAAGATTAGACATGAATTACACTTCAAATGAAATTATATAAAGAGTCATTTATCATGAGAAAAACAAGTCAAGGATTACCCGGCAATGAAAGATCTGGTGAAGAATTTGAGATGGTATCAAAAATCATTTCGTCCACGAACTCGACTGCTGAAGAACAGAGTCTTTGAACTTCTGGTCCTGAAGAAAGCCTATTGACGATACCCCTACCCATCTTCACAGGCACACCAGTTAAAGGACCTACTTCGGTTTCGAGCTTCTTAACAGCTTCATCAACAATCTCAGAAAGCTTTTGATACTTCTGAGTACCGTTAAGAAGTTTTTGGCCTAAAGAAACGCGATAACAGAGTATGTCCACCCTCCTCGTATCTTTTGCAACCATCAGTTGTTTTCTCCAGCACCTATATGAATTTTGGAAGTGTATAGAACCAGTCTGATCAAACCGTATATTGACATTTCATGATTAAATCAATAACAAAAGCATCATTTATAATCAATATTTTTGGCTTAGTTTATTTATATTTACTTCCTTCTTCCTTATATAGTGCATATTGAGCACATCGATATTTAGCATCATTATTTCAACGACTTTGTGGAAATCAAACGTGAAATTTAGATTTTTTTCAAGAAAAAAAACTTCATAAACTACAATCTTTACAAAGCATGCACTACCATCTGGACTGCAGAAAATTATAGAAAATAGAGGAATTATAAACTGTACTTAAAAGTTAACAAATGTCCATAATTTCTATCATCCAAAAGATCAGTAAATCGCTACAGTGAAATGGAAAATAAAAGCTCAAACTGACTGACCAGAATACCAAAGTAGAAACAGAACAAAACGGTTGTTTACATGCATATATATACACACACATATACATAAGAGAGAGAGAGAGAGATTAAATAGCATCAAGGAGTACTTACCTAAGCAAATCATTTACTTTTCCACATGCTACACAATAAAAGCTCCCATCAAATCCTGCACGCCGTTTATCTTTCCGAAAACCAGACTTCTCATGTTTTAAAGCACACTCAAGATGACATGACATGCCACAAGAAATGCCCAGGAAAGGAGGCTCTGAGCTGCAAATTAACCACAGGCTAGGATCCTTGTTGTCATCGAACTTATAACAGATGCAGCAGGAACACCTCTTGCAAAATGTATCTTTTTGTCTCAAGCTAGCCCTACAGGCTGAGTTTTTACAATAAATTGCATTGGTCAGGTCATTTCCGTTATTAGTGATTGGAAGATCATTCACCGGAACAGGCAGTCGACACGGATGATCAGCTTTCCTCTGCCTTTTGGGTGTTTTCTGGCCATTTGGTGTGGAAGATTGCAATTCAGGATCCATTACACCCTCATGATCCTCCGAATTCTTTTCAGCAACAATTTTCAAAAGGTTTTCTATAATTTTCAGCTTAGTCAAGCCAGTATATTTCCTTTCCTTCCCCATCTCAGCACATAAGATCTGTAAAATATCTTGACGGCTCCATGATTGTAGCATTTCAGAGGCCCTGCTTGTCCTCTTTGATAATTCATAGACTAGCTCTCTCTTTTCATTCATACTCAATTTACTACATTTTGATGGATCAAGTGAAACTCCTATAGCAAAGGGAGCAAAAATTTCAAGTGAAAAAGTGTAAACACTAGAAGGTACCGCGACAAACCAGGAATCATATTACCTGCATCAACTAGAGAAAATGTTGAAAGTAATAAACAAGTGATTCATATAGCTATTTATAGTCTATCTACGAAACAATAATGTTGTGTAATTACTGTTATTAACAAATCATAACAGTCATTCAATAAGCTTGAGTAGAACACTCCACTCTTTAGATGCCTTAATAAAATTAATTACTGAAATTATAACCACTACAGAAGAACTAATAGTTGGCTTCAACTAAAATGGATGTTCCGGCTACGTTAAATACCAAGGATCATTTACCGGATAATTTGACAGAATTGGGTATGGGAAAGCATCATAACTGCCTTAGAACACGGTGCCATTTGACCTTAGGATACCAGGCTGTTCACAGTCGCCGGGGTTGTCAGATAGAGTGCAAATATGTAAACATGATAGAATATTTAGTTCATTCTCATATACATCTGTATAATGCATTGGTATCAAGTGACTCAGAGAAAAGACACCACATGCATTTTCCATTATGAAAGTAAATACATCAAATAAAGAGTCGACACACCATAAGGAATCAGTAAGAAACCAGTGTATCAGAATGCTGAAGAAGATCAAGACCGGATGATCTCATATTAAAAAAAGAAGACGAGATCATCTCTATTTTCCAGGAAGAAGAAGAAGAAAAGAGTCGTCTAACTGAACAAGTATGAAGGGACCCCATATACTTCAATCAACACCCACAGTCAGAAAAATCAAGAATATATATATAAACTTAGGAGCTTGACAAATTGCGAATCATTTTAAAGATCTAACCTTTAACAACCTTCAATAAACTAAAAGGAAAAAAGAAAAACATCCAATACCCTGGTAACATATCAAACAGAAAATTCAAAACGAAAGAATAGAGGAAGAAATCTTCATAAAAAAAATTACCCTGTAAAGAGGAATCCATGGGAACGAAAACTGAATAATAGGAGAGCCGTCAACACAACACCTACATCACCATCAAAATCCCAACTTTCTGAAACCTGTAACGGAAAAAGATAGAAACTTCCGCTTAAAAACACTGATCAAAAACAAGAGAGAACAAACCGTAATAAACAAAAATATTAAACAACAAATTCCATTTTTTAAAGAAAAAAGAGAGAGACAAAGAAAGGGAGAAATATTATGATGGTGGTGGTGACTGGTGATGACGATGATGGGAATAACAAATACAGAGAAAGAAGCTTGAGATTACCCCCACCCCACAACAAAAGGATCCGTGACTTAATTGGGGTTGAGAGATGAAAGCTTTTCTTATTCCGATTCCTTCTCTCTTTTTCCCCTTAATAATAAATTGAAAATTAGTACTACTACTACGGTAGATAGATATATAATAATAAACTAATATAATTTCTGTTTTTGTGTGTATTAAATGAGTTCTAAAACTTGAAGTGCTAACAGGCAGAGAAAGATGAAAGGAAAGAAGAACAGATGGTAGTACAAAAAGGGTCTGGTTGTGGGTGGGCCGGCGCCGCTGTTGCGAGCTGAGTGCTGAGAAGCAAGATATACGAGGGCAAAACTGGCATTTGAAATCGCATGCCATCTTCTTCAATCTTCATCACGTTTATTTTTTTATCTCTATTTTTGTTCTTATTATCCAATCCCCCCTGGCCCTGCGTTCCTATATAAAAAGATGTTTGTTTTGAGAAAAACTTAATAAATAGTAAAAAACAATAAATTTTCCCCCAGCCCATCCCTTCGCTTCTTCTTCTTTGTATAGATTGCATGTTGGTACTGTTGAATTATTTTAGATGGTATAACATAGGACAAATAGTTAACAACCTATACAAGAGTAGGGGGAAAGAGAGATCAACGTAGAGACAAGATGCTAATGTGCGTGTCGATTGTGAGAGATTTTTATTTATTTATTTATTTTTCTAGTTTAAATAAAAATTAATTATCTCGTATTTTTAATAAATTATTTTATTTATTCAAAATAATTATCAATTCATACATTTAAAGTATAGTCCGAAATCAAATATAAAAAAAAAATTATATGAGACCAATGAACCATGAATATTATATTCTTAAAAGTTTCACCCAATTAAATACAATTTTAAAATATCTACAATTGGTTCCTGTGTCTATCCAAGTGATTTTTGGAGGATCAAATGACAAAACGACACGCCCGTCCTCTCATGTCAGCTGCACAAGTTCAGGCAAACAAAGGAACAAAGGAGGTTCAGACCATTGGTTGAAATTATAAAGAATAATAAGATTTTGTTATTTGAAAAAATAAATAACTAAAATTTTATAGTATGAATTATGTTAAGAGAGATGTATCTATAATGTATTTTAGTTTGAATTAAATTACTTTTTATTTAACACATGCTATTAAAATTTTATTTAATTATTATGTATTTAAAAATTTTATTCTTATGACATACTAATTAAGGCTATTTGATCGTTTCTTAAACATATACTAGTATGTAAAACTAAAGAATCTACTAAAAGTTTCATCTACTCTAATCAGTTATATAATTGTTCATCCTCGTTAGTATAAAATAATACTCGAAGTAGATGTTTAATTCTTGTATAAAAATATATGTTATTGTTATATAGTTTTTAAGCTAAAGACACAAAAAGAGGTTAAACATATAAATTTGAGATACTATCTAAATATATGTAGTACAATCTCCCCCAAGATTGTAATGATGTGAGATCTGGTTTGTTTTGCAGAGATCATCAAAATGGAGGGAACAAATAGTAGTGGGGTAAATATCTGTCGGAGAAAGGAGTGGTTTGTTTTGTGTATAATTTAGAGGATATTGTTTAGATTTTAATGATCATGAATAGAATTTAAGATTTATATATAATTATAGATGAAAATCAAACCATCCACCTAGTACTTAAAATTTACACCTAACTTACGTCCCATTATTAACTCTAATTGTCAAATTCTAAACCCTTAAATATATGTTTTAAAACTGTTGTCAATTTATTAAATATAAATCATATTTTTATCTTATTTTTACAAAAAATTTATAAATATTCTTGTGTTTATTTTCATATAAAACGCTTGTAAAAATTATCGTTTGTATATCAACTATAAATCTTATTTTTATTTTCCTATTCAATCAAAACTTTTAATGCATCACTGCAATTGATCCCAACACAAATAACTTGTGTCCTCGCTTCTTCTTAACCAATCAACTTTGTCCACTCCTTGATTCGAATTCTTTCCATCCTGCACGTTTTAGTTGGATCCTTCCCCCGCTTCCTATTGACTTTGACTGATTATGATATTAGATGATTCTTTTTATACGGAGTCCTTACGCTTCAAAAGGAGTTGTAAACATAGTCCCGATACAAATCATCCTGATGCCTGAAGACGTAGAGTTATCAAGTGGACAAGAGCCGCAGCCAGCAGCCAGCAGCCAGCAGCAGTACTATGAGTAATGAAGTAAACTAATACCAAAGGACCTCATTTGATGATTTATTTAAATAAATCTTATATTAGTTTATGCCTGTAGCCTTAGGCTGTAATGAACATGTGTGGTGGTGGTAAACATGATACATGCGAATATTGAGCCACTTATTTGGGTCAAGGAATGGCAGAGCAGTTGATGCTCAACTAAAGTGGAAGAATAAGAATACTTTGTGTGGGGGGGTGGGGGTGGGGTGGGGTGTATTTTTCTTTTCAATAATAACGATAGTTGGGTGATTCTAGAGATATATTAAATGGGTTTACCAAACAAAAATCCATGAATTCAATAAACCAATCGAATTTTAAAATAAATATGTATGACATGCTATCTTTAAAAAAAAAATTAAATTGATCTGGTTTGAGTACACAATTCATTCTATTATTAAAAGGATATATTTTGAAATTAGATCTTTACAACATATTTTGCAAGCTTGCCATACGCTGCAAACTCATAGACCTTGATTTAAGGTTGTGACTTGAGTTCAAGAGTATAAAAAAAGTATTTGAGAATAATTTGTATTGTTTGGGGTAATCTTAACTATTATACATGATAAGAGAAGAATAAGAGACAGTATTAACTAATAATTTTCTTTTCTTATTAAGAATAATTTCCGAACGAGACTCTTAGTATTAGATGGCAGGGTTTCCTGATACTTGTTTAGATGTTGAATGGGATAGACTAGTTAATTTTGGGGTTACTATACTACAGGGGGCTTGTTTTATTTGTACGTTTGGTATTTTATGATCATTCAAATGAATAAAGTAGTATTCATCTAAAAAATCTGACTTCATCCAAATGAAAACCTCTTTATTTTCTGTGTTGGTGTGAGAGTTGTCATAACAATGTTGGACACGCATCGGCATACTCTGTCTTTTCTATGCAAAATGCAATATCGATTGATTGCGTAACTTACCCAATGATTAAATTTCCTGTTACTATTAGGCCTCAATTAACGGATAACTTTAATTATTTGGTTTTTTAATACAGGGTGAGCTATGATTTGCTTTGGGAATGGGAACTCACACAGGACACAGTTGCTAAATGCTAATTGCTTAGTTTAATGCAACAGACAAGGGACACAGCTCATGATTGAGAGTTGTAGGTCACGTCGAGCTTCATTTCAACCTAGACACGCATGCAGCTGCAGCTGCAGCTGTCAGTGACTGACTAAAGTAGAATTCAACTGTTTTCCTTTCCTCCATTGGTTACTGTAATGAATCGAAAGGCTGCTCATACAAATAAATGATTTATTAAGAAACAAGTATGAGGCGTTGTGAGCAAGCAAAGGTCAATCATTTTTGCCCAACCCAGGCCCAGCATGCAAATTGCAATGGGTTCATTTAGGGGGAAAATGAAAGCTGGAGTCACTGCAATGATTTGATTGTGTCCCAAACAACCAACAGACAGACAAAGTCACATCCGTTTCCATTCAACTGCATCAATGGCATTAGATTTTGCAAACTACACCAATACCTCGTCGCTAAATTTTACTTGGGTGCAACAGCCAGGGATGATGCACCCCTTCGGAAGTAAGAAACATACTATTGAATTTTATACCCCAACCACGATTTATAAGACGAAAACTGGGACTCATATAGGTTTTGAGAGGAAATCACTGTTCCAACAACATGGGTTGTCCAAAAATATTTAGATGATTAACAAAGAAAAAATAAACCGACCCCTTTATATCGTTGATACCTGTGGGGACTTTGACGGAACGTATGTCGAAAATTACATTTTTTTTAAAAGTACATGAAAAAACGAACAGAATTCATTAGACAGATCAACAAACTGAATGTTGTGTGTTTCTCCGCCCCGCATGGCTTGGCGCAACAGGGATATTTGTAAATCTTATAGTAACTTTTATTATTTGTGCTAATGATTTGAAACTCCACAATATTAGGAAAAGACTAAATCTAAGAATCAATAAAGCCGATTATTATTCAAAAGCAGATACACTGAACAATGGCAGGGAAACGTGAAATTTGCAGTTTCTTCTACTACTTTTTTTTATTAGAATTTCAGGGCAGAAGAGAGCTTTTCATACAACCAGTGTTTAGGTATGCATAAAATGACTAGCAGAATATATTTTGCTCTAAACACTGAAATTACTTTAGATAGAAGGTGTAGAGCATCACGACTGAGAACTATCTTAGCTTTTGTTCTAAAGACTGACAAGAGATTACATCACATTGACATACCTCAGGCATCTGTAAATTTGTAGTAATCATCAGTGGTTGTGTAAACAAGGCCCTCAGATGCAAGAAATTCTAAAGTTTGCCTGTCAAACCCCAAGATATTGAGTTTGTTTATTGCAGATGATCACAGTCAAATGTGAGTGTTTGCATAATTGAACACTCAGTGAAAGAGACATACCTGATCTTATCCACCGAAACATTTAGTTCTCGAGCCACAACATCAGAGCATACCCCCATCTCAGATGCACTGGAAACACAACAGAAACTCAACATGCTAGTCTAACACAAACAATATGTAGAGCAATTATTTATGACACCATTTCATTGTAAAATAAAATAATAATAGAACAGAATGATGATATTGATTTGGAGCTACTTCTGACCAAAAAACAAGGCTTGGGATACTTGTACATTCATATAACTTGCCAGCACTATTCTAGATGATTACCAACTGTTTACAGCGTTATTATCATGACCAAAGCAAACCATTGCAAGTCTCGGAATTTTTTTTTATCAAAACAGGAACCAATTGAATGGAAAATGGATATTCCATCCAAAAAGATACATCTTCATTGCCAATTTTATTTGCTTGTCGTTTCATCAGTGACTAAAATCTATGGCTAGAGTGCAAAGACATGAAATCCTGGACATAACTTTCTCTTAGACTTCATCACATAGGAGTCATTTTTGCCGTCAGGACATGTCATAAGTTTTATTTACATGTATTGATGCAGGAGATTAATCTATTTTACAATATTTATTAATTATTAGATATATGATAGACAGCTAAGGCTAGACTATTAAGTGTTATTTGGGTTATTAGTTACCATTAGGGTTTAAATCTACGATTGGGATGAAAATTTCGCTTGCAAGAAAGCAAGCCTGTATACATAAGTTATAGGTCTTACAGCCAACACAATCATTCTTATTATTTTCTTGAATTAATAGAAAGAAGCTAAAGGTTTTTACAACTTAACAAAAGCACCATCTCCATTCCTATATGTTTGTTCAGTCATAATTCTTTTGATTGCTTCTGTCCCCAACCCCACCCCAAACTACATCATATAAGATAATTGATTAAGCTATAACTTTTTAACAAACAAACAAACATGTAATAGGTATCTGTTCGAATCTGCAAACTCTAGGTCATTAGAAGTTCAGTTTAACGTGATTTATAGTCCAGCTGGAATTTGAAAAAGGGAAAGGAATTATTTAAATTCAACGAAATCAATCAGACTTGTCAAAAACATCATACACAACTCACAGGCATGCTGGCCGACGCAAGTATTGTAAGACCATTGAACTAATACCACGGATCTGTTCCTCATCTGTGCTATACTGACAATGACGAGAAAAGATGAGATCAGCATCAAGTAAATCAAAGATCTTTGCAAGATACTCTGCAATACAGTTGATTCACCTGGTTTGTCAGGTTAGCTTGGTAGCCATAACCCTTTCCCGAGTCGCCAAAATTTGAATTTGCCACCTGAGGCCCACCAATCAAATTTGTCATCCGAGGCTGAGTGGTCATGCAACCCTACATACAAAGTTGAGATAAAACAATTAGATCCTATCAATAAAAACATAAACATTTATATTCAAATAAGCTGGAATGTCAATGATATACTAGAGCATCAACTCTTACCCTCAACTTGGTGTTGTACAAATTAACATATATACACTCGATGAAGTGGTTTGTAATCTCACTGTAATCAGTAACAGGCCTTAAAGCAACAACAAAGTTCAAAGTTATTGAAATCTTATTGTAATCGGTAACAAAACCTTAAAGCAACAACAAAGTTCAAAGTTATTGAAATCTTATTGTAATCGGTAACAAAACCTTAAAGCAACAACAAAGTTCAAAGATAGAAGTCTAAGTACGACATCCAAAAACTTGACATGAGCAAAATGTAGAATAAAATAACAGCAAATCAGTATGGAGATACCATTATTTTCAACATATGGAACTATAAACTAAATTCCTACATCTTTCATTCAAGGTGACTGGAAGCTTTGCCCTATCTTATCCAGGGGTTTAACACAAAAATAATTCTAATTGTGTTATTGATTTTTCAATAAGTGTCCTAAAATGATTCTTGAAACCACATAGTATCATGAAATCTATGAATGAAGTCTACTCTAGAGGCCAAACGTTCAACCTAATGAAAAGTGATTTGAAACTTTAAAAAGAGTAACAATGTAAAACCACACCCAATTGGGAGGGAAAAGAAAGTGTGGGTGGGGGGTGGGGGGGAACAGTCTAAGAATAGTAAACTTATACAAAGAATTGCATTTAGACCAAGATCACCTTTGTTGTAATATCATGTAGAGAAAACCTAAAACTTATAATGGAGTAATAAATAAATGAACTGCAAAAGTCCAAAATAGAATATGCCATTTGATTTAGCAGTTGCGACTTGAGAGTCTCTAAAAGACCTGAATCTGATACCTTAAGAGAAATCAAATATCCTCGTTGTGCAGAAAATCCCATCACATATCATACTCATCGATCTACCTGTTCAACCCAGACTTATCCCCCCCCCCCCCCCCCCCCCCCAACACACACACACCTTGCCTTAAAAGTTAGATTGTCAACTTTACACAAAACAATGATTTTTATAGTCATCCAACACAAATGATGATCTAATGGATTGCAAGGAAGATGCATTTTCCCTTTCAACATATATACCAAACAAGATTAACTTTTCTGCAAAGAACACATATTAAGATTATTTATCTGAAAGAATGGAAATACTGCAAAAAGAAGAGTTGCATAATGCTCCTAAAGATGGTTTCTCTCACATGTTAAAAATAACTAAAAGGGTGAAAATGCAAAACATAATTAAATATATAAGTAAAATTTTAAATTCATACCGAATTGAAAAGGTGTGTACAGTCCTTCTACTTTGAATGTTTTTTAACTGACCATAGACACGGACATACATTCCAACCCTGAGATGAAAAACAAACACTTTAATTTCATGATATACAAAAAAAACTAGATGTCTTTCCAAATTGTGCTATCCAGGAAGAAACTCCTAAAATGCCTGCAGAAGTAGGCTAAATTGGAAGTGCAGCGGCAGATAACTTACGAGATAGCATCTACTTCAACTGAGTCTACATGTTCATGAACCCTGCAGAATATTCATAAAATAAATGGGAAAAAATTGTAGTATAGACTACAGAGTCGAGGTATTAAACAGTAATATTCTAACACTAAAAATTAAACGGAATCACTAAGATAAAGAGAGAAAAGTAACCATTTGGTGCATTCAACCCATCCTGTGCCATCATCAACCCTAAAAGTACATTCTGAAACAGCATTGTCTATCTTGGATACCATTCCCACTAACACAATCTAGAAACAAAAAATAAAATTTCAAACCTATTTTGAAAAATATTGATTATTCACACAGAAGAATAAAACAACTGGATCAAAGCCTACATTGTTAACATCAACACCTTCAATGGAGATATCTGATTCTCCACCTCTAGAGAGATCCTTCAACTGCTTTACTGTAAATGGAAGCAAGCTTCGTGAATCGTTGTTCTGAAATTTTCGAAAAGAGCACGTAATTGATAATAAAACCTTAAAGTTAAAAGAGAAATACAGTGAACAAAGAACCAAATTTCACGTTAATACTTCGAGCAAGAGGTAAAAATCTTAGACTCAGGTTGATTTGTGGTAAAAAAAGAGAGGCGAATTATAACTAAAAATCCATATTATGCATCAAACCATAAAAATAACCAAAATAAAAAGATGAACAAAACCCTAAACCTTAAAGGCGATAAAAATCAGGAGATGAAAAGAAAAACAATAAAACCTGAAAAAAGATAAAAGAAATATAAAAGAAAACGCGGAAAGGATGCGAAAGAGGATTATACTTTGGAAGAAGAGAAAGGACGCTCGGGAGCGGTCTGAGTGGCTTGAGAAGGCATGAATCCACCCCCGGAAAAGGCCGCGTTTCCATCAAACTCGTTCGCCTGCATCGTGGGTCTTCTAAAATTGATCGGAGTTCCGGGGATTTTCTTCTTTTATCCCAATTCAGTTTTGGGGTTCCCGGGCTGTGTATTCCCTCTTTAATTTTTAAGTTTTATATATTTGAGAGTGAATTTTGAAATTTTGTTTTTTAGGAAAAAGGATACAACTCAGGTGCCAGTAAAGAGAAAAAAAACTAATGTATAATTTCGACCTTAATTTTAATTTGGATATGTAATTTGATTTCTAATTCTGATTTAGTAGAGTATATTTTTTGTTCTACTTCTTAGAGAATAAAATTTATGGAATGATTCATTACTTGGCATACAATTGAGAATATTTATTTGTTTGACATAAATAAAAAATTATACTCCATATTTGGTTTACGTAGCATAAAATTATTATAATATATATTTTATAAAATTATTTTTTTGATATATTTTCATTTTAACTTGTTAGACTTTAAAAATATTTATATAAA
The DNA here is from genome assembly GCA_035048815.1 of Abelmoschus esculentus. Lineage (NCBI taxonomy): Eukaryota > Viridiplantae > Streptophyta > Magnoliopsida > Malvales > Malvaceae > Abelmoschus > Abelmoschus esculentus. The sequence continues at coordinate 121,200 of JAUCBN010000008.1, forward strand.
AAATTTAAAATATATACATTTATAAAATTATTACACAAATAATTGAATATAGTTTTAATATTATAGTATAATATTTTATATTTAAATATTTGTGATTTATTATAATTATATATTTGAATATACAGAAAAAAACAAATCCATAAACTTCTAATATAATTATCACATTTGCTATTAAATTAAATATAATAATAATTAATTAATTTATTTATATATTTTATTATTTAGTTTATATTATTTTAAAAAACATTCTTTAAATTTTAAATTTTTAAGAAAATTATAATGCGTTTTAAAATTGAATAATACAAGTTTTTATCATCTAAATTAAAAATACTTTTTAGAGAAAAAATAATATTAAATAATAAAAATTATTTTAACATTTATTATTTTTAGTGATGGGTGTAATTTATATATTTTAATATGTAATAATTTAGGTCAAATAAAGGATTTTTTAACATATCAAAATAAAAATATATTATTAAAAAAATAATGATTTATTTGAATATAAAATATTATTTCTGTGATATTTTAGTCAAAAGTGGTAGAAATTGTTAATACCTAAAAATAGGGATAAAATACCATTCCTACTATTTTTAAGAGAAAAAAAAACTATTATTGGAAATGTGGTATTATTTCTTATAGAAATCTATTTTAAACTAAGTATTAGAATATGATTTAAAAAAAAATCTTATTAATACTTTTTTCGTGAATCAAACGTTATTTAAAGTTCAAAGTGACCGAGTGGACAAATCAAAGTGAATTTCTTTGAGTAGGATGGTACCACTTGAATGTTATGTCTGTATTTAACAGACTGGTCATAAAAAGCATCAAGGAGAGGACATTTTCGTAGATTTTGAAAAATAAATTTTAAAAAGTTTTTTTTGAAACTTGGAATATGATTTCTTTAAAAAATTAAAATATTAATATAGTAATAGTTAAAAGTTATTTTTACAAGTGTTCTTGTTTTATAGTTTAATAATTTAACTTAAATTTTTATAAATTATAATTAAAATTTAAAATATAATTTAATTACATCTTAAAATTATAAAATCTTAAATTATAACTTTTAATCATAACTTTTAAATCTATAAAGATAAAATTTCGAATCATATACTCTAATTAAAATTTTTGTCGACACAGATTGTATTAAACGTGCAAATAAATTTTTAATTAAATAATCGTTCATTGTACTTAATGGATATGACCCCTAATGGCAATGAACCCAATCCACCTTTGGCAATTGAAACTTTCAGTTAGGGTTTGAACCAATTAGATTTTATAGTTGGGAATTTGCGAACACCTATTGTTTAGATTTTTTATAAATATTTTTAGGTTTTAAAATATAATTTTTTTAGGATTATTGCATAAAACCCCTAAAAATAACATTTTTTTGTTATAAACGAACTGTGTGGTTGAAGAGTGTTCGTAGCCGACTAGTCCAAGTCATAGGGATAGGCATACCCCGTAGTGTAGGAGAGGGATCTCCGTTGCCCCTTCAGTTGACACGCTTTCCAACATCTCTCTTCTGAGTTCTGCCATTCTGTTGCTGCAACTCCTTTTCTCCTTCTAAAACTAACCACCTAACAGGAAAATAAAGCAAGTAAAAAAACGGGGTACTTGTAAACAGAGGGTTAAACATGGTGGTTCTGGTTCTGGTTCAGGTGAGCAGAATGCATGCAAATGGCCAATGGGAAATAAATCCAAGGAGTCTCTTTTGCCTTAACCATGTAATACGTATGTGTAATTTTGAAGGGAAGAATCAGAGCCTTGGACACTGGGCTCCCTTTTCTCTTCAACAGTCTGTCACCTGTCCAGAACAAAAGATACAGATGAACAAAAACAAATAACGACTCACCCAAACAATACTTGACAGGACCTAGTCCTAGTCCTAGTCCTGGTCCTGGATCTATTTTGAGGGAGAGATTTAGGCCATCTATCTCTTTCCACCTTGTGAGTCTTTCTTTAGATCCATTGGTTTTAAAAATAATTTGTTATAATATAAAAATAGTAAAATTTTAATTTTAAAAATGAATAACAGCTCAAATGAAAATAACAGTAAAAAAATTTGAGACTGGTTTGTTTGTTAGTTTTTTTACGAGGTTCCTTTTAGATGAATAAAATTTAACCACTTATCTAAAAAAATAACAGTGAAAAAGAACAACACAAGTATTAAAAGTGACAGAAAACAACAACACCATTACTAAAAATAGCAATACGATTTTAGCCGTGAGTTATTGGATCTGATGCAGGCAATAGGATTAGTGAGTGAAAGCACGTAGAGTAGAGTGTAGTGGATACTAACATCCAGCTTACTTAGATAACGAACTCAGAAAAGTGAAGAGAAACATATATATCACTCACTCACACCACGTTTCAGTCTGGCTAAGAAGCCTCACCTTCCTATGCAAAAACTATACATGTACATGTGTACGTGTATGTGTATGTGTGTGTATGTATATGAAGATTGATTTCCCAAACCGTATTTATCAAATAATGATACGGACGGGATATTTTTTTTCAAAAATCATAGTTTTTTTTAGTTTTGTGAAGGATTTGTTTGGGGAATCGATAGTAGCTAAAAAGGGGAAAACCCTTCATTTTGAGAAGTTAAATCATTTAACATACAACATGTTTGACATATAACGCATGAGGTACGCAGATTCCGTTATGAAATAGTATTTTGGATTCTTTAAAAGATATATTTTTTATAATTAGAATTAAAAAACAAGTATATGATGTATTTTTTTTAATTTAATATTAGACATAATTGAAAAAAAATACATTTATTCTTTATTACATTTATATCTATGAGAAATAATTTCTAAAATGTACCGTAAATATTAAAAACTAAACTACACTAGTACACAGCAAATCTTCCTGTCAGTCACTCCAAAGCCCCAAATCAGATAGATAGGCCCCTCTACTCTTTAACTCTAAAACTCTTTTTGTTTTTTCCCTCTCCACCTTGCTGTTTTCCTTGTACTTGTTGTATCCCCTCTCTCTCCTCAAACACCTCCCGTCATTTCTCCTTTTTTTCTTCTTTATTCCCGCTTTCATTTCTCCACAAGTTTCCAGCTTTCATCACCCCCACCTTGCCTTTTTCACTCTTTAAATTCCGTCATCAACCTCCTCATCTCCACTCCATTGCTCATTTGTTCATTCACCCACGATGAAAGAGTATTGGACTTCGTTTGCTTCATTACTTGGGGTCTTGGCCTTTTGCCAGAGCCTCCTCCAGATCTTTTTCCCACCCGAACTTCGTTTTGCTTGTCTTAAGCTTTTCAACCGCCTCTTCAGTCTTTTCTCTTCCTACTGTTACTTTGACATCACGGAGATCGACGGCGTCAACACCAACGAGCTATATAACGCCGTCCAACTATATCTAAGTTCCTCTGTTTCCATCAACGGTAGCCGCCTCAGTCTTACCCGTGCGCTCAATTCCAGCACCATAACATTCGGTCTCTCCAACAATGATTGCATCATCGATACGTTCAATGGCGTCAGTGTGGTTTGGGAACACATTGTGACTCAAAGGCAAGCTCAAACATTCTCCTGGAGACCATTACCCGAGGAGAAGAGAGGCTTCACTCTGCGAATCAGGAAGAAAGACAAGCCCTTGGTTCTTGATTCCTACATGGATTACATAATGGAAAAGGCGAATGAAATCCGAAGGAAGAATCAAGACAGGTTGTTGTACACCAATTCTCGAGGCGGGTCTTTGGATTCCAGGGGACATCCTTGGGAGTCGGTTCCATTTAAGCATCCAAGCACCTTCGACACATTGGCTATGGATCCCGTGAAGAAGCAAGAGATCATGGATGATCTCAAGGATTTCGCCAACGGTCAATCCTTTTATCAGAAGACCGGAAGAGCCTGGAAAAGAGGTTACTTGCTGTATGGCCCTCCAGGGACAGGGAAATCCAGCATGATTGCGGCCATGGCTAATTACTTAAGTTACAACATTTATGACCTTGAATTGACCGAGGTCCATAACAATTCTGAGCTGAGGAAGTTGTTGATGAAAACAAGTTCCAAGTCGATTATCGTGATTGAAGATATTGATTGCTCAATTAATTTAACTAACAGGAAAAAGAATAACAGTACAGGCACTAGGAACTACTATGACCCTGAAATGAGATGTGGGTCGGGTTGGGGTTCAGGTCCGGGTGAAGAGGGAGGTAATTCTATCACGCTTTCGGGTCTGTTGAATTTCACGGATGGGTTATGGTCATGTTGTGGGAGTGAAAGGATTTTTGTGTTCACAACCAACCACGTTGAGAGGCTTGACCCTGCATTGCTCCGATGTGGGAGGATGGATATGCACGTTTTCATGAGTTATTGCTCCTACCCTGCTTTGATGATTCTGTTGAAGAATTATCTGGGGTGCGATGAAACTGATTTGGGTGCTGAATATTTGAAAGAACTTGGTGAAGTAGTCGACAAGGCAGAGATGACCCCAGGTGATATTGGCGAAGTGTTAATCAAGAATCGGCCATCCAAACAAAAAGCTGTCAGTGAGTTGCTGGAGGCATTGAAGACAAGGGCTGAGATGAATTTGAAAAGTGGGAATTTGAGGAAGAAAAATTCAGGCGATGTTATGGAAGACGAGCAGGAGAAGAGGGCCTTGGAGAGTCCTCCAAATGAAGGGTCCGAATTCGAAGAACCTTGTAATAAACAAGAGGACGAGGATGAAGAGAAGTTGAAATGATGGTGCAAAGTGCAAACCAAAACATAATTGAAGGCTGCTTTGATTCTTTTTTCTGTTCAATTATTCAGAAAGATTAAAGGTGTAAGTAGCAAATTGGTGTTTGAAGTTTGGACTGGCCAAGATCTTTCAAATTTTGTTGGATGTGAAGCCAAGATAAAATTATTTGCATGTATGTGGGTGTGGTTGGCCATGTGGGAGTTCCTTTTTCTGGAACTTGATTGATGTATTGTTTTGCTTATCCTCAGCACATGCTTCCATTGCAAAATCTTCCCCTTGGGCATTCTGCCTTGAATCAAACAATGGCAACTTAGTAGGTGTCTTATACAATTGGACAGCACATGCCACATGGGCAAAGCATTCATTCATTCAAAGCCTCAAACATAATCTGGTATTGAACATGAAAGGCTTTGTTTTCTTCTACAAAGTACTATTGCTTCACAATAATGCAATACCTGGTTCCTTTATTCAGTTTAACGTTTTTTTCCTTGTAAAAATCAAATCGTCTTATGTTTTATGGTACACAATTAAGTAACAGGACATGTTTCGTTTCCTGCTCGAATTTTTTTTGAAATGAAATGTCATTGAGAATTTGTTTTAGCAATGAATTGTAGGAATGAAGTTGCTTGGGTTGAAGCTGACATGGTGGGTGGATAGGGATTAGAGGCCCTTTGTCTGTATTTGTAGGGATAAATTGGTGAAAGCAAGTGTTGAAAAGGTGAAACAACCAAATATTTGTGTTGGGGAAAAGTAGTTCTTTTATAAACAAAAACAAAAGGCAACTAAAAAGTTGGAACCTTTATTGAGTTTGAGTTGTAAAACCATGGGCTGTGCCTGCTGTAAAGCCCTACCTGGTGCTTACCGTCTAGAAAATGTTCTTGTCCAAGCCAGTTAGCATAGCAGTTAGAAATAGAATAAACCATCTAAAACCTAAATAGCATAGTCCTGTGAATGACAAAGATGGATGTATAGATTAATAAAAACCTGATTGGATTAATTCTTAATCCAGCCGTTCTGCAACCAAACATGGTCAAGTCATGCACAGTAGCAATGTAGCATGATTAGATTGTAGTGTGTTGTAGTTGCATTATAAAAATATTGTGAATGGATATATTGTTGTAGACAAAGAGGAAAAAAGTGAAAGACTGATGCCACCTTTATTTACCAGAACCAGAAGTTGACTGACGTTCACATCTCTTTTGTTACAAAGGAAATGATTCCCTGCCCCTTCTATACTTCATCCTCAGTTGCCAGCCCTTTATTTCTTTTTTCTTACTTTAATTGTCAAAAACTTGAATATTTATATATATTATTTAGTGAACACTAAACACTCACTAAAAATCATGAATAGTATAAATGCAACTTTAACATACAATTAATTTTGAAAACCAGTCATATATATTTTCGGTCTTGGAGATTGATATGCTTGTCGTCCACTTCTATGCACGATTGACTAATTTCATCTACAAGAGAGGCCTCCTTAATTTAGCAGGTCATGTTTTTTGGTTCTTCAATGAATGAAACTCCTAGTCTTGCAATTCCCTGGTGTTGAAGTACTCTAACTACTTGCAGTTGAAGCCTCTAACCTCTTTTTTACCCTCTCAAATCATTACATTTGATATTATTTACTAGTATGAATGGGACATTTTCCAATATTGTATGTTACTTCAATGTAGAGTTCTACTCATCATTCTAAGTTTGAATGAATATTGCTATTAAAATTTGATATTGGATTATTAGAAGATAAGATTTAATAAAAATGTCCAAATGACAAATAGGAGTTGGTAAAGTTAGTGCTGCTGCCAAGCTGCCGGGTTTCAGCTTCAAACATATCTTGAGGACCGCCAATATCTGTAGTTAGAATAGCAGGGGCTAATGACTAATGCTTGCTAGTTCGAGGCGGGGGTGCGGGGATTGATAGCACTAAACAATTCTTTTGGTTTTCGGGGTGCCTCGAAAAATGTACAGATTTATTAGGATGTTTTTGATGTTCATGCTCATTTCCCTTCCCTTGACAGCAATTTGTTTGAGCACTTACTCTATAATGTGTTATTTTTCTTATTGGTGTCTGACTGTCTGTTCTCCTTTCAGCCTCTTCTAATCCTGATGAAGTAGATAATAATAAGACAGTGATCGTTTAATTGTTGGGGAAAAAAAAAGAGAAAAGGTTGACCTTTTCCTTTCGGTTTAATTTTCTACTAGTAAATAAGAACTTGGAAGTTTACATGCATGCGCTCGGCAATCGTTAATGAAGATTTCTGAATGCTTAAGATTAGTAATTCTGGAACATAATATAGTCTCATGTACAAGAAAAAATTCACATTCTTCAGTTTATGATTTACTGTTTATATAGACTCAAAGAGGAGACCTTTTTGCTTTTCCAATTCAAAACAAATATTGCAGCAGAAATTAAACATTCGTGTATTTTTCCTTAACCTGTACATGAACACCGTAGTACACATTAGTTGAAATTTATTTTCTGTTCTGTCTGTTTTGCTAACTTCAAAAGTTGCTTGGTGTTAAACTGTGGCTGTCAATTCAGTTGGAAGAGCTATAAAATTGTGCCATGGACATCCTTGTGGTGATTCTAGAGCATCTAGGCACAGACCATCTATTGCTGCTATTGAGGGTCAGATTCAATGTGTGGAAGCTGCATCAAAGAAGCTTTAATTGAGGAGGGAAAGCAGACTCTTCGGTGGGTAGATTTGGATAAATAAGAATGTGATGATTTAGCCCTGTTCCTTTGTGGAACCTCTCCAAGCTTGGAACCATTTAAGAAAAACACTCTTCGGGTGAAGAGAGAGGATACAGATCCTAACGTCAATGCTACTGGCTACTGGCTACTGGCTACATATGATTGGAATATGCTTGAAATGAAATTTTTTAATGATTTTTGTAAAGATATTGGGTGTTGATATAGAAGACGGATGATGTTAGTTCTGGACATGATATACCAAATAGTTGACGAAGAACATCCAAATTTTGTTTCCTGAAAATTGTAATTGATGGTGACTATGCCAAATCAGGCTGGAGTCCACATCCTAGCCTTTCTTCCATACACAAAAGTGTGGAGAACTTCAACCAGTGAAGGGTGCAGTTAATTTATTCAATCAGGTAAGACTAGAGGGGCCTCACTCACATACTTTGTTTCTTCTTTAAGCTGTGCTAGTTGCTACATTTCTTTTATAATCAGCCTATTGGACATGAATGTTTGCGAAGTTCTCAGGGAACCTAAACAACTCGATGCAGTGTTTTAACTGTGCTGGTGTGTTTCAGAGTCCAGTGCACTTGCAGTTGAGTTGTTCACTGCAACTCACGATCATTTTGATTTACAAGTAAACTACAACTTTGCATGCTTGAAAGCAGAGAGTTTAAGACGGTTATAAATGAAGGGCTATGACCAATCAATCGGCATTTTCCGGATAGATGCTTTAGTTTGTTTAAAATATGCAAAACAATATACGATTGTTTTTTTTCTTCATCTTTACTTTATTCGTAATAATATCATATTAAGTAGAAGAAATATATATACTATGGCATTCTTTTACTTAACCTAGCTTGTAGATATACATTTTATATAATTTTAGTTGACATGACATATTAAGTAAAAGATAAATAATAATGTAATAATTTATAATATGTGATTTTTAATTAATTTATTATTAATCTTTCAATATTAAAATATCAAAATCAAAATAAAATATAATATTAAATATTATTTTATAAGAATAATAATTAAGATAATGAAATAAATAAAATTAAAAACATTTTTATTTTTTGCAATTTGCATCCATTTGCGTATGTGTTTTAAAAAAGCGCCATTTTCCGCAATCTTTCCTTCCCAGAGGGAAATGACGAAAATTTTGAGCGAACATGATACCGCAAAGCCTCCTTCAATTAACCTCCCAAAAGTGCACGACAGGCTGCCCAATCCTCGATCGCTTGCTCTGCGGCGGCGTCCCTTGCGACTCGATAACCGAGATCGTCGCCGAGAGCGGTTCCGGCAAGACCCAAATATGCCTACAACTGTCACTCCATATCCAACTCCCTGTTTCCCACGGCGGTCTAGCCGCCTCTTCTCTCTATCTGCACACTGAGTTCCCCTTCCCCTTTCGCCGCCTTCACCAGCTATGTCTTTCATTTCGCTCCTCAAATGCCCATCATTTCCCAATTAATGACAACCCTTGTGATCGCATATTTGTGCAGAGTGTACACTCCGCTGATCACCTGCTCGAGATAATGTCTAAAACGGAGCCTTTCATTGAAAATTCGAAAACCCAAGTGCCGGTTCGTCTCATTGTGATTGATTCGATCGCTGCTTTGTTTAGGTCTGAGTTTGACAACACCCCGGCTGAGCTTAAGAGGAGATCATCCTTGTTCTTTAAGATATCTTCAAAGTTAAAGGCACTTGCAAATAGGTTTAATTTAGCAGTTTTGGTCACGAACCAGGTGGTTGATTCGATGGGACCTAACGAGGGGATAAATGGGCTGAAGATTGGGAATTTGGGATGTTTATTTACGTCAGGTAGGCGGGTTTCTCCTGCATTGGGGTTGGCTTGGGCTAATTGTGTTAATTCAAGGTTATTCTTATCGAGGAATGAAGAGGTTGTTCGTGAAGGCAACGGAGAATTAAATGGGGAATGCGGTGAATTTTTGTGTAAGAAAACCAGGAGAAAGCTTTATGTTGTTTTCGCACCCCATTTGCCTGAATCATCCAGCGAGTTTGAGATCACTAGAAAAGGGCTTTTTGGAATTGAAAAGTAGCTGACTGGTTGATTTTTGTACAATAGGAAGTCCTCTGGAGGGTGTGCTTTGTTTGAACTTGGAGCCTTTTTTTAGTTTGTTTATTTATGATTTGACATTATAGGAGATAATCGCCATGTTTTTCTTTGTGTTTTCACATTTATTATCTGCTCAATTTATATGTGCATTTGAGCTGGGAGCATATTTCAATGATCTCCTCTATCAGACTTCCCTTCCACCTTGTCTCTGTTTCTTTTATCTTCTAACACTCTAGCCATTGCCGGGGTTTTTATGAGTTGCTCCTCATTTTCATTTTTGACCAGCATGCCACAATGACAACGTGCATCAATCTCTTTCTGTCAGATTTCAAACGTGTTGGCTTCATATTGATAGGGTACTGATTATTGACTTGATCTTATTCGTGCAGTTGAGTTATGCCATGTTGTTGAGAAGGGAAATCGGTGTACTGTAAGTCTGTAACTTGTTTTAGTGTAGGTTGTAAAGAAGTGTTTTCTTTCAATCTCTATCAATGTCACAAGTTGTAGAACTCCGATGCAAAATTCCAATCTCTATCAAGCCCATAATCCAGCAAACTCTGAAACAGAATAAGCCTCTAAGGTAAACTTCTTTATACATGAATACATATATTATGATTTTTTTCTTTGACTGTCTTGCAATTGGACAAGTCAACAGAAAAGTGATATTCTTTATAGTTTGATCTCTCTAATCCTGTTATTGATGGTATTCTGGCTTGACACTTTTTGTGCTGTATGTGGTAAAGCAATGTGAACTAATTGATCCCATGAGTACCTTCATCCAAGTTGAGCAAACTCCTTCATTCAAGTGAGATAATATTGCTCTAGTTTTCACATTTTCCTAATCATTTGGGGAAGTTGTACTGTATTTACTATCTGCTATTGGTGAAGGGTAATAACAATTAGTATTTGATCTGCATTGTGCTTTGCAATATCAATCTTTTTGTTCAGGTCTTATGCACACGTTGCTCATGAAGGGACATCTTACTGTGAATTTTTTTGGGATGATTGTTTATGATATAGCATAAAATTTTGAGATCCCTGGACCTGGTCTGTAGAACTAAGAGTCCATGCACTCTTCCAACAGACCACATGATTGTTGGCAATTTGATGCTCATCTTTTTTAATTTTATTTCATTTCTCCCTCTTCAGTATTTTTTTTTTTCTGTGAAAGGGAGCTATGTGCATTTTGGTAGTTGCCTGTACCGAATGATCTGCAATATTCTGTCGTTGATTCCTTGATTGTTGGTTTGATCATGCTAATGTCTTTCAGTGCGTGGCACCTTGAAATGGGAATGACACAGACACTTGTTGAATAGTTAAACAAAGTCTTGTGAAAACAGTGTTTGTAATGTAAAATCTATTTTCCAATTCTGTCTATATTTGGATCCAAGCTAATCATACTGCTGACAATTCGTTGTTTGTTTTAACCAACGCAATATAGTACAACCGTCCAACTTGTCTAAAAACGAAGATGTCATTTAAGGTCTGACATTGGGATATTGTATTTGTTGAGGGTTATGTTGTGCTTCAAGTAGAGGATGGATCCAATTGAATCAACTATCGCTGTCTCAGTTTCTGTAATGTAAGTTGTGAACTTAATGCATTTATTTTAATTTAGTTAATTTTAAGTTTTGATCATTGTATTTTAGACTTTTGAATTCTCAATTCTAATCCAAAACGATTAAGGGGAAGTGAGACTAAATTAGAGAGATTGAAAATAATCAAACTAGAAAACAGTAACTAATAACATATTTAATGAGACAATTTAAACTTTTGATGAGGATAAACCAAAATATTTAATTTTAATAATAAATCAATTAATAAAATGTAACGATCATATCAGTCCGTACTCTATCCGATTCAGTTGTGATCTCCTTATCCTCTTTCAACCCAAGTCTGCTTCCATCGCCAGCCTTCCATTCCAATCCTTATCCCAGTATGTTTTGATCGGATTTATTTATCTACTTTCGAGCTTGCTGTACTGTTATTTGTATCCCGAAGGTTAAACTGCACAAGACTATTACTAGTACTAGTACTAGTACTAGACACATATGAACCCCATGTAATGTTGAGGATGAAGACTAGAAAAGATTTATCTATCAAGGAATCTATTGCCCAGAAAAAAAAAAAAAAAAACTATTTCTCACAGGCCCTCAACACAGACAAAGGAAATAAGGGGGAAATGGGAGATGGGAGGTGGATTAGAAGGAATTTCAAAACTGGGTCTATCAAAGAGGAGATCTTGGGCTACAATTTTTGGATCCATAATATTGGGCTACATTCAGACAACCCTCTTCTCACTGGTTCTAGTAGGGTAAAACAAAACCCTAAAAGGAGGGAAACTGCACTTCTAGTCAGAGACTTGGGGACACACTCGAAATCTCAACTTGCTGTAGCCGCCGCTCCGCATTCTATGGCCGTGAGTTTTTTTTAAACGTTTATTAATATTTTAGGGTTTTGCTCTATTTGCTGGAAATTTATTGATTATGAAATGTTTTTCTGCGATGAAAAATGACTACTGATTTCTAGTTGTATATATTTTATTACTTCCTTCTCAACTTTTGTTATCTTAATTTCTGTTTCAACGTTGTAGACAATACCAGTTAACCCTAAACCGTTCTTGAACAATTTGACTGGAAAGACTGTTATAGTGAAACTCAAGTGGGGCATGGAATACAAAGGTGATTCGATGCTTTTCTTTTCTTAATATGTTTTTTAATCTCTTGTTTGCAGTAGTTATTCAAACTTCTTGTTTCTTGCAGGTTTTCTTGCCTCTGTTGATTCATACATGAACTTGCAGGTCTGACATTCGATTCTATTACACATTGAAATGATCATAACTATATTGTAGGTGTAATATTGTTGTTTAAACTTGCAGAAAAAATTTATAATTATATTGAACTTCTTTAAAAAAAGAAGGGAATCTTCTCTTGCGTTGAATGGCCACTTTTGCTAACAATTTCTAATGAATTGATTTCCCCCCTTCTTTTTTTGGCAGCTTGGGAATGCCGAAGAGTATGTCGATGGACAGTTCACTGGAAATTTAGGGGAGATTCTGATCAGGTAATTTATTCTAAAAGCTAGATCGTTCTTTGTTGATTTGCCGTAAGGACATCAATTGCTGATTTGCCATCCTTTTTAAGGTTTGATAAAAGATTGTATTTAGTAATATGTCCCTTTTCAAAAAAAAAAAAAAAAAGAGATACTTGGGCCTTATCTGCCAACAACACAAGTTCTAAAACTGCATGTGTCTGAAAATTGCATGTTGTGACATGCTTCTCTTATACCTTAGAAGTTGTACAACTTTGATCTGGAAAATTAATGTTTTTTTCATGTTTAAAATAGAATGCAGTGAGTGTTTTTAATTAACTAATAACATAGTTCCTATGTGGTACAGATGCAATAATGTTCTCTATCTTCGTGGTGTACCTGAAGATGAAGATATTGAAGATGCTGATAAGGATTAGATTGGTTCACATAGGACTTAAACAGAAGCTGTGGCCAGGAGACTAAAATCTGCTGTAACTTTAGTTTATCATGGTTGAAGGTTGATCAAAACTTGTGTGTAGCTGTGTAGTTAACTGTGCTTTGTTAGACTGCTTTTGCCAACATTATCTTGAAAGAAATGATCAGGATTGCTATTTGCTAGTGTGGAAAGAAATGTTGAGGATCTTCCGATTGTGTGGTGGGATTTTAAAAAATGTTCTTTTTCCTGGATGTCTGCTATTGTTTTATCACCTAGTTTTTCTCTTGAATCTTAAAGAGACGTCTCCATTGACAAGTGCATGGCTGGCAGTTTGTACCATGACTTTGATTACTGTATCGTTGTGTGGGATGCATCCCGAACGGCTGTTGTGGACAGAAAGGAACCTGGCTTGATTGGGAATTGAAGAGCGTAAGGAGTGAAGTTGGAGTAAATGATCGAGAAATAATCTAACAAATTATTAATTTAATAAATGAATTAATAAAAGCTTGATTTTTCCCCCTATAAATATAATTACGTGGAATGAAATAGGTGTCGTACGATTATTTTTCAAGTTGGATTGATGTTTTAAAGGTTGTATTAAATACAATACAACTCGTGTTGTTATTTTTTTAAAAGGTGGTTGTAGAAGGCAACGAGATTGTCTTGGTTCAGTATTTATTTTAGACTTTAAATCCCGGTTTTCATTAAAAAAAGAGATTGTTTATTATCTTATTTTTTAAATATAAACTTAAACCTCCTACAAGTATGCTTGTGATTTGAACCGACTTGCCGGTTCTTTCTTACCAGTACTATACACATGTGATTCTATTACGTTTGACAGCAACACTTCCTGATACCCAATAACTTGATTCCCCCCACATCTCCTCCGTCCAAACCATGTCAACATATATATTTATAAAGGTAGGTAGGTTGGTTTGTATTCTCATCACCATACATCACGCAGATACCTGCCGCTTGTGTGTAGATTTTTCACCATCATCTCAGCCTCTGAGCTGTCCAGTGATCCCTGAAAGGAAAAGTTAGTCCACCCACTTAGAAAACAACAAACTTAGTATCTTATTAATCACTTTATAAGTACGAGTGGCCGACCACTCTATGAATGTCTACTTAACCAAAGGGAAAAATGTTGCTAGCGTAGGAGTATAAAATTGAAAAATGGCAGCTGCCAATCACAGATACGTGTACTGCAAAAATACCTGCTCTTGCAAAATAGTGTGTAGAGTTCGATGGACATCTCGGGCCATGCCCTTGGCATCACCACACACATATAGGTAACCTCCCTGAGAAATCATGCCCCAGATGTCCAAGGCCTGGAAACAAAGAGTTGCAGAGCTTCAAAATCAAAATACGGCTAGGGGATGGAATGCTAAAAAATCTTCTACCGCACAATTCATAGTAGGTGAAATATGTTCAGTACCTTCTCCATCATTTTATGTTGAACATATTCCTTGGTAGGTCCCTCACGTGAAAAGGCAACCACAAGCTCAGAAAGTGCATCGCTGTTCACAAAGTTGTTGAGCTCATCTTCATAGACGTAATCCTGAAAACAAAAGTGTTGTTGGATTACATTTCGTGGATTAATTACAAATGTATCCCTAATCATAGGACTGGAAACTGCATGACTTACCATTTGCCGGTTTCTGCAGCCAAAGAACAATACGGATGGACCCAGTTCAGAGCCAGCTTCTTTCAGAGCTAGTTTTTCCTGAAAAAGAACAAACATAATTAGTTCATGAAATTCGATCAAACCTTGAAAATATGACAAAACCTACCTGAAGGAATCCCCTGAAAGGAGCCAATCCAGTACCAGGCCCAATCATAATAATGGGTACTTTAGTATCCGAAGGAAGTTTGAAGTTCGATTGCCTGACAAAAATGTGTGCCCTGCTGCAGTCTTGGCTTTTCTCCAAGGGCACAGAATTCTGGGACGATAGAGGGAAAATGGGGATAAAAACTATATTACTAGTATTTAATGGCAAGAGATTTTGCATTAGTAGACCAGAGAAAATAACAGATGCAAATAGATTATCAATCCTCCTGAAAAATAAATTAAAAAGGTTAACCTATCCTGACCACATAAATGAGAACCAGAAAACATTTTGATTACCTTCATCCAAGTTGAACAAACTCCTTTGTGAATACGACCTGCTGGTGTTTTCACATAGACCAGTGCACAAGTTACATGAATCCTAGATGGTGCCATCCTGAAACATTATCATGGGACGTAAATATGTGCACATATATTTCAAAGTATTAGAATAAGACATAAAATTGGTCAAGTAGAAGGATGCTAAAGTAGGAAATGCTACGGAGAACAATGCTTAATTTGATAACTTCGTCATGATCTATAACCCAACTGATCTGGAGTTGAGACTTATCACCACAAAATCAAGCCAAATGTCACAACAAAAAAATTCCTCTAGCAAAGCCAAAGCCAAAGCACAGATGATAAGAAAAATAAGATTACCTTGGTGAGGATGAGATCGAATAATATCTAGGCTGCAATCTTGGAGCAACAGCTGCAAAGAAAACACCAAGTGGAGGCCTGGCTGAAGGGAATTCAGCCATGACCTCAAGGAGGCTTCTCTGGTTTGCAACAATCCATTGTGCATATTCATCCTGTATAATAAGAGGCCAGATGTTGTATCAGTATACAAATAAGCAGCAAAATAGGGTAACAGTGGTGATATAAATTCATTCCTCTAACCTTTCCAGCAGGTGATGCAAGGTGTCTTAGTCGATCAGCTTCAATTGGATCAGAGGCATGAGCAGCCAAAGCAATTAAGGCAGACTGGAAGTGGAGTCCATTAACGAATTACCCTTTTTATGCATAGAGAGAAGACTGTTATATGTTTATCAATAAAATAGTTAGTCTAACCTTTTTTGGTGAACTCAAAAGATCAGCATATTGAGCCATTGCTTTTCTCAGAGTACAGGGTGGGAAAGTAGGAGGCAAAGAGCTTCCACCAAGTGGCGTACCATCCTCTTTATCAGTATGAATAGAGAAATAAGCATCTGGGGACAAACCCAATAAACTCAATGCTTCATCTACAACTTCATCAAGGTTCTCACAGTAAACGCCAACATGATCCCCTGTTTCATATCTGCAAAGGAAGACAATTATGAGAAGACAAAGTTCACTACACTGTTAAAAAAGAAAACTTAAAGTCAACTGCACTCAGCATCTACTATTTAGAAAATGAGGATAACAATGCAGAGATGGCATTATAACAACACCAAAAATTTACAATCCAATAGTAAAAGATTCAAGAAAACAACTTACGAAAGACCGGTGCCAGCAATGTCAAATTCAAGGTGTGTGCAAGAACGATCAGATGCAGGAGTATGAAGCTCCTTCCTCACAGCCACATTAGACCTTCAAGTTAGGCGGTGTGTGTGTGTGTGTGGTCAGAATTATCAAAAACAAAATGGCTAACTGGACATCTGGAAAAACCATTCTAGCGTACCTGCATGGATGTTGAGCATCATAAATAGCATGGCCATTTGCATTACTCCACTTCTTATCCTCAAGGGGTGCATCTGCAGGATCATAAAATACAACACGGTATTCCAAAACGGCAGCAGTGTATGGGGTAGAAACAGTTGTCACATCATCTTCATCGCGTAGAAGCTGATCTAACTCAGGCCATACTAATTCACGCCTAGAAAAACAAGATAGTTCGATAATGGGTAAAGGGAAAATGAACAAGCTTCTGATCCAAAACAGCATTGAAGTCTTAATACCATGCTGTAAAGTCATCTTCCATGCATTGGTCATCGTCTCCGAGCCCCAAAGGAACTATGAGCTTTGCTCCTGCAAATATAATAAGAGGGATGTTAGCAATAGGGGGGTGATTTGGTGAAATAAGATGATGATGTATATGAAGCAAACGGTAAACAGTCTTTTACAACATGAATCACCATGCAAAAAGTTTCATGAATTGGAGTGTAGACTATGATCCTGCCTTTGCAATGTATGTTAAAGTTTTTTATGGCATTCAGCACTACCAGATTACTGAGGTAGATCATTTTTAAAAGGTAAATATTTTTTTCCTACTATTTGATAGAAAAGATATATTTTGAACTTCCACTTTCATTAAAAGGAAAATAAGAAGTATACCCTGTTCGGTAAGGATCTCGTCAACCACCTTTGCAACCTTGTTAAAATGTTCGTACTGTCTGTTACCAAGGCCAAAAACTCCGTACTTCAAGTTTTGAAGCCATTCTCCCCTCTCTTTTCCCTAACGATCAAAACACACATTTCAATAACAACTAATTAAAAAATCAAATATCACAGTTTACTAAAATCAAACAAACTAATTATGGTGTTTGACTAATTACCATTAAAATTTACCTCAGTGAACCATTTATAGAACCTAGCTGCATTATCTGTCGGCTCACCATCTCCATAACTGCAAGATCAATTCCCAACAAATATACAAATAGAAAGATATTAATATAATTAGCAAATTTTAGATATGCGTGTGATTAAAAATAACTTACGTGGCTAAGAAGAAGAAAGCCAAGCTCTCTTTCTTCAACTTCTCCTGGTATTCATCATCATCTGCCGCATAATCATCCTGTTTGTAGTAGGAACAAATCAGCGACTCAAATACCAATACGATTCCGAAAACATATATAGAAAAGTACAAGTTTAACTTACCAAATCTACAATTTTAAAAGTCGCCTTTTCATACCGTGCCTTAGCCTCCTCAGCTAGAGCCTATATATTTAGCAAACAATGATCAAGAAAAAAAAAGTAGGAACTTTAAAAAATATGAAACTAATAGATATAACGTGGTACCTTGGCGAAGCCTTCGGCGGTGCCGGTTTGAGTACCGAAGAAGATGGTGACTTTCTTCTTGCCGTCATCGACTTCGAGGTCGGGTTCTTTAAGTAGCAAAGGCTAAGTAGGGTTGAGTTGCTTGGGTTTTAGAGAAGCGGATCTACGCCAGACAGAAACGACGACGCAGCCGATGAGCACAGCGATGGAGGTAGTTAAAATCATAACGAACTCTCTGTTCTGTAAAAGGATGGTGGAAACCTCAGCAGCAGATTCGGATGAAGCGTTGGAAGGGTCCATTTTTCCCTTGATTATGGCGGACATGATATCGATAGGCGAAACTTTGAAGGAACCAGAAGAGGAATCCATTTGTTTGATGAAAGAAAAAAGCAAGTGCAAAAATGCAGAGGCAATGGCGTGGGACAGAGATTAACAATTTCTCTCAGCTTCTTTGTTAAAATGAGTTTGGTGGTGGTTGAGAGAGTTGCGATGCGAGGGAGAATTGTTGGAGCCTTGGAGGGGTTAAAAAGGGAGGCAAGAGCAAGGCTCCGAAGGAAGATGGAGGAGGGACAGTACCTAGCGCCAACGCAGACCAAACCCACCTAACATCTATGTTAAACATGGGTAAATTGTATTTATTTTTAAGGGATAATGACACAAAACCCACCTGTACTTTCACAAATTTATCAATATTGTGCTTAAAAAGATGTAAACATTCAATGTGTCATATGACACTTTTAAAAAAAAAATAATAATTTTTTTATCATTACCATAAAAGATTCTCGATAATTTATTTGTTTATATTACTTATAAAATATAATTTTATCTTTTTTTTGAAATGTTATATTTATATTTTTATTCAATTTAATAGGCATAAGTGTCTTATATTTTGATTTTTTTATGAAAAAGTAAAGTAATTTGATATGGTACTTTACTACTTAACTTTGTTAGCTTTTAGAAATATTTTTAAAAGACGACAGTAAAATACATGATTTATATATTTTAGGAACCTATTAAAAAAATTTAAAAAGTACAAGAGGTATTGTGTCATTATCTCTTTTTTAACAACACAATATTTTTATTTTTTAATAATTCAATTTTTTAACATTATGTGTTATCTTATAAAAATTATTTGAATTTATTTTTTTTCACCTACGAATATCCTAACTTTTTTAACCTTCGAAAATGTTGACTTATATAATACAAAGATTAGTATCCACAAGTAAAGATGTCTGTTTGAAGAATTAAAAAATGAATCAATCAGATTAATAAAGTCAGCAGTGAGCATAAATGGGTTGGGATTTATTTATATTATTATATATTTTTAATTGTTAGATAAATATTTTTTTACAATTAGTCTTATCTATTATTTATTTTTATCTAATGCTTTAAATAACTTTTATATAGACTACTCGGATGCTCTCCCTCTTTCCTCCGTTTGTTCCGTGTGGATTTTTTGTTTGTGCTCACGTGCCTATTCTTCTGTTTTTTGTTCTAAAACTCAATCCCTTGGATCCTCTCCTCTTCTCACACATATTTGTTAAAAATTAATATTAATTTCATAAATTTATCACATAATTAGTATAATTAAGTTATCAACTATTAAAAATAAGAAGGTTAACGTATTTGTTAAATAAAATTAAAATAATTATATATTTAATTTATATTATTTTAATTTAATTTTAATTATAATTTAATATAATAAATTAATTAGTTAATGACACATAGGATCCAATTAGATAAGAAAAAACGAACGCAACAAATTGAGAATGGCGAATTCTAACTGGGATGCCCTTGGGGTAGCGTGCTTTTGCCAGTGGACCATATATATTGGTATGATATAAGTATATCGTTTAAGATATATGTTAGATGCTTGTTAATATTAAAAAAAAAATGATTTTAAAAAATTCAAACATGACAGACTTATATATAAACATCTAATTCAATTCAATAAATTTAATAATCAAATTAAAATTAACAATATTTTCACATATTTTAAATTATATTTGTATATTTAGATTCACAAAAATCATTTTTATATTTGTACATTAAAATTAATAATAATTTAAAATTAAATTATATTCGTAAATTTAGATTCACAAAAATCATTTTTATATTCTAGATTTCATTTTTTCGGCTCACAATAATCCTCATTAATCAACTGAATAAAATCTTAGTTGGTAATAGTTGCCACGATTTTACTTTGCTGTCACATGTTTCTTTAATCTATTTGTGTTGTCAATATTTATTTCTTTAATCTATTTTTTATTTATTTTTGTCAGTTCAAACTTAAAATTAAATTGATAAAACCGTTGCCAATAAATAAATTTGTACTTATAAAAGTATTAAACTATCCATAAAATATATATTTAAAAATAAATAAATAAGATCGTTGATAAAACCCAATTATATTTTTAGGTTATTCTTATTAAAGATACTTTAATTTGTGTAGCTAATTTTTATTATCAATTTTAAATTTACAAATAAAATTAACATACTAACAAATCAATATTTATATATCTTGACGATAAATGTTACTATGTTTCATCATTTCACAAGTATGAAATTTGACTAACAAGTTAAAAAATCTATTTCTTTGTGGCCGGCGCTTTTAAAGTCCTTTCAATACATTTACAACGATATTTAAAGCATATGTTTTTGAGTTGCTAATCTAGATGAGTAGTTAATGTACGACTCAAATACTGTACAGACTCAACCTTGAATCCACTGTATTGACCCAAGGTTTTGAGAAGGTTTAATGGGATTTATGTTGGTTTGTTCAATTGAATATAAAAAGTTGATACAGAAGTGTGATTTTTAAGGAGATATTATAGATTTAATATTCGAATGAAACAGGTGACAATATACATTCAATTGATATTGTAGTATTTTTAAGCGTTATCATATCATGAATTATTGAAAATATCATAGTATCAATTGAGTGTTCAATAATTTGTATTAAAGGAAATCTAAAATTAATTGTACACATTTAGAAGTAATTGGATGACTGTACAACAACGATTAAGATTAAAAGGATAGAGACTTTAAATGTTGTAAGAAAAAAAAAAGTTTAATAAACACAATTGATTTACTTTATATAACGGTCTTAAAATAATACAACTTTACCAATTTTATATAGATCTTAATTTAACATAAATTATTTTAATGTATGAATCCACATACATATTTTATCGCGTATTTTTGATTGTGAAAAACATCAATGTTAGTAATAGGAGTGTTTATTTTAGATATTAGAATGGATTAGATTTAACTTATATATATATATATATATATATATAAGTTTTTAGATCGATAATAAAGTATTCGTATTTGATCCAAAAAACGGATATCTATATATTCGGATATTCGATTATCCAAAATTATAATTTGATTAAATTATTTTTTCGATTTTGAAAGATGTATTTATAAAAATTTTAGAACTTCGAATATAATAAATAATAAATTATTAAATATAACAAAATTCACATTTATAAATATTTTAAATTTTCAGCTTTTGAATATAACAAGTACTAAATTATTAAATATACAAGATTAATATTAATAAAAAATCGAATTTTTAGATTTTTAAATAATTCAAAATTTAAAATATTGTGATCCGTATCCGATTCAAAAAACTTAAAATTAGATCAAATATCCGATCAAAAAATAAAAATAAGATCAAATCAATTAAATTTGATATTTTTAAACTCCCCTAATCGACATAATTTTTTGTCAATAAAATTACATCAAAACAAATTTTAAAAATGAACAACACATGAATTGGACAAAATAAAAATCAAACCTAAAAGATACATATGAATATATTTAATAGTATTAAAAATATAATAATTAAATTTTTTATTAATTGCAATCATAAATAATATGAAAATAAATTTTTTATAATAATTTCTAATGGAAAAGGGTTGGAAGTTGGAAAGTCGAAGAAAACCACGGATTTTCCCCACTACTTGGCAAAAAGTCAATTCATACAACTTCACCCAACGTCATTGAAAATGAAGATTTCTTTCTTTTTATTTCTTCAGTGTGAAAAAAAAAATTTATTTCAATTATTGTTTTAAAATAAAAAATAATTTAAACTCTAAAGATTATAAATCTTTATTTTTATTTTTCAAAAAGTTAATTTTATAAAACTTTTAAAATCTAACCTTTTTAACAAATTTTATCTTTAACTTTAAATATTAACGGTGCAAATTGTCTACCCCTTCCTCATGTCTCTATTTATGTCTCAACTTTAAATTAGAGGGTTTAGTGTTTAGGGGTTTAATTTAAGGGTTTTAATTGGGGTATAGGGAATTAAGGGTATGGTATATTTTTTGGTATAGGGTTTAGGATATTAAAAAAATGGTTAAGGTTCAAAATTCAAATTTTTAATAAATTTACAAAAAGGACGTGAGACACATAAAAGAGACAAAGGATTTTTCTCAAATATTAAACCCTTCAATTATTTTCTATCCAACCATCGTTCAATGAACGACATATGTATGTATGACATTGAATTGTATGAATTTACAATTTTTCAGTATAATTTTATTTTCTTATCATATTATTTATTGATTTTGTTAAATATATATTTTTCACAAATTTTAATCTTAATCGTATATAGACAGAAGACTCTAGTAAAAAAAAAAATACCTTTAATGAGTCTATCATTTATGATTTCAGAATATAAGAGAATAAAGATAAACAATTTATTTATCCGACAGAATATAATCGCCCAATCTTATAAAAAAATAAATATAATTTAGTGACCCATATGAGATAAATATATAATCAAATGCTAACACAACAGCATCTACACTTTTGCATCTCCTGGATCCTGGGTTAAATCACATGTATACTTGATCCAGCACAAACACGATGAATCTATCGTACAATACTCAAAGGTTATCTGAAAACGAATGCTGTTGCGACACACACACCTAATTACTTTATTTTCTCAATACTCTAACCCATCACTTCTTTCTCCAACCATGGAGGCAAACCAAGAGTGGCAGGAATTCATTGGTAACGAGCGTCGCCCAACATGTTGGTGGAGAGAATCCCAACATTTATTTCCATGAGAGAGATGTGAGTCTCTGCGTGCTGCCTTTATTCCACATATATTCACTCAATTGCGTGTTGCTTTGCTCATTGAGAGCAGGGGCTGCAGTCTTGATTATGCACACGTTTGAGATCCTTACATTAATGGAGCTTGTGCAGAAATACAGGGTAACCATTGCACCTTTCGTTCCGCCAAGTCTCCAGACGTCAATAAATATGACCTTTCGTCTATCCGAATGGTGATTTCTGGCGCTGCTCCGATGGGAAAGAAGCTAGAGGATGCTGTTAGAGCCAGGTTTCCAAACGCTAAACTGGGACAGGTAACAATAAACACTTGGTCAAGATTTGGAGTGTTGTAGATTGGCTACGAGGAGAACGATGGAGAAAGATGGATGGTTGCACACCGGCGACATTGGCTACATAGACGAAGATAATGAGCTTTCATAGTTGATCGATTGAAGGAATTGATCAAATGCAAAGGCTTTCAAGTGGCACCGGCTGAGCTCGAAGCAATGTTGATTTCTCATCCCAACATCTCTGATGCTGCTGTGGTACCGTAAGTCCCCCTCTTGACATAACTTCATGTTTAAACTGTACTAACAAACCACAGTTTATTCATATACGTGTATGTATTTCAGTATGAAGGATGAAGCAGCTGGGGAGGTTCCTGTTGCATTCATTGTGAACTCCAAAACCACTGAGGATGAGATCAAGCAATTCATCTCGAAGCATGTAATATCAAAAGTTGTTATTAAGTTAAATCGAGTAATCAACTATCTGTATAGCTTAGACGGATATAAAATTGATCTAACAATTTTATTTACGTCGACTGTGGTTTGTTTTATTATTGCATAGGTTGTGTTTTACAAGAGGCTAGCCCGGGTTCTCTTCGTGGATGCCATCCCTAAAGCTCCCTCAGGCAAGATTTTGCGGAAAGATGTACGAGCAAAGCCTGCTGCAGGTGTAACTAACTAGTTCAAATGGCACATATATTGTCTGCATACCATGTAGAAAATGCTATCAACAGATGTTGAATTGTTTATTTTTCCTGCCTAAACTTGTGAATAAAAGATCGAAACTTTACACTATTGGGGACTGTAATGAAAATGTTTGTATTTGTTTATGTATATGATTCTGTGGACAAGTTTTAAAAAAAACATAGGTCCATAGTTTGGAAAGGTAGAGGCTGGTTTATCTCTTCTTTCTTTATTCAATTGGTCTTTCGACCTTTGCTTTGTTGTGCTTTTGTGCTATGACTATCCCACAGCCCAAATCTATTTGGAACTTTATGATTCTAATTAGTGATTACTAACATAGATTCCTTGAAAATGGTTTTCTCCTCTGTTTTTGTTAACAACACCATAGGAAACGTAGTGGATACTTTTATTTCACCAATAAAGAGGTATAATTCAATACATGGTAGTGTTAAATTTTGTTTTTTGACACCGCAAAGTTGGCTTGATGAGTAAGTTATGGTTTTGGCTTCAACTGCATGAGCTTGGTGGGGGAATAAAGCCTGAACAAGTTGAATGCGGAGAGGGAAGCGATCAAAATCATTGCCAGACTGGCAACGAAGCCACAGAGCAGCGACCCTCCGATTTGGACGCAGAATCGAGTGTATTTATCGCACCACTTGAGCCATTGGAACTTCTCTTCTCCCGTTACTACTAATAGTGCATGCTCCGTTGCCGCTAAGTTCCCTGCGAACACTAGGTACACTGCAGCCTGACAAAGCAATTCAAATGATACGAAAGTAAATACTATTAAATGATTTGATATACTTGAGAGAAATCAAGTTTAATGGGATGACATACCTGATCAAAAATAAAACGAAGCCATGCTAGATATATGGAAGATTCCCGTGAGATTCCTTTGCAGCAGGATGAGAAGGAAGACCAAGTTAGGTGAAGTAGGTTATAAGCAGCAGCCAATGAAGTGGTATACACTAATCCACTGTCAAAAATTAAATTAGAAGTTGATCAATCAGGAGACATGTCTTTACAAGTAAAGGAGAGTCAATGATGAAAATCTTACACGAGAGCACGTAAATCCTTGAAGGAAGCTTTCTTTTCAATGGAGAAGATGACCTTTGTTTGAGAGTCGGAGACAACTAAACAAGCAGTCAAAACCAACATGGATATCGCACTAAGCCTGAGCAGGGCTTCCTGTTTCTGAATCCCCACCTCCATCCCCCCTCGGTCTCTACTTCAAACGATGCTCCTACTTTCCGCCTTTTTTATATACAAGAATAAAATGGGAAAGAAAAGTCGTGCCTCGTGAAGTTAAAATAATTGAATCCTTAATATTTAAAATTTTTTATTGATTTGTTATTATAATCAGCTTGCATTCATTATTATATTTCTAAAGTAATTATATAATTGATTTTTCGGCCGTCATTTTTACGGATTAGTGTTTGTATTTTATTATTCAATATACGTACCTTTGGACAGCTATCCCTTAGAATATTTTTCAAGGTATATTTTTATTTACATCGTACTTTTGTATATAACTACTTTTTACACGTAAACCTATCATATTATGTATGCATTTGAGTCAACCAATACAATCTCTAGAACATTTTTAAACTTGTTATGATTTATCTTTCTAAATAAGATAAACAAATAAATTTTAGTAAGTTTACGAATGAAAACGATGACGTTTTTACTTGAACATACCCAATATAACTCTTTTTTTCAATCAACGTCTCTCGTTAACTTGATTAAATACCAGTGGCTTCTGATTTCCTATCCATAAAAAACAAAGGATGCATTTAATGTTTGTAGTTGCTTTATTTATTGATTTTTTGGTCTCTCGTTCAAAAATAATCCAACCCTATACTTGACGTATCAACCACGGACTTTAGTTATCCTTGCTGGTTGCACCATAGAAAACTTTACCGTGCTTTCCCCACGGTCGTATTCATATTTGTCTCTTGATTTTAATGGGACGAGAGTGACTGAAAATTAGATTTAAAAATATATTTTATTAATACTGGAAAGAAGTTGGTTAAGTCGTTGAAAATTTGTTGTGGTTCGACAAATACCATCCCTCCAGGCTCCACCTCATCTGTCTCTCTTCTCACAGGTTGAATCACAAGTCTCCGGTCGGGATCAAACAACTTATGGAGAGCAGAGGCATGAAGAAAAAACTCTAACAAAGTATTTTTAATAAATCGAACACTTACTAATATAACATAAAAAATGTAGGAAACAAATATAAACAATTGAAGCGTTAAATATGCGTACTCTTCTATGGAACAGTTTTAGTATTTTTTTAAAAAAATTCTGCTCTGTAGATCAACAAAATCAAGAATACCATCTGCGATGAGTATGAAAAGTTAGTTACCATCCAAATTAAAAAGTTCGGAAGTTCGGCATTATGTACCATTAAAAATCCATGTACAATCCAGCGAAGTTAAGTGGGCACATAAGGACGGAGTGAATGAAACCTGCCCTCTGCTTAGTTGATTTTTTTATTCTAATTATTTTCAATATTTTTTATTTTTATTTACATATAAGTAAACAGTGATAATGATTTAAAAGTTATACTAAAATAAATAAATATTATTATAGATAATAGGATAAATCAAATCTATCTAATAATAATTTCTGTATTAATTAGAAGATCCAACTGCATCAATAAAGACAATTGTTTATTCTCATATATGCCTTCTAAAATCAAACGACTATTATTCCAACTTATATTATTTAAAACATTCGAACTTATATTGACTGTAATACAAATAATTATCTTTATGGAGAGACCCAACGAAAAAGTTTACGATGTTTTCAATTGAAATACTGTTCAAACCGTAGAATTTAAATGAGTCCCTTACTAAAAACTGTAGACTTGATTAGTTTCCACTGGGGACTAGGACAGCTGCTACATTTATGGCCATAACTCCAGTCTTAAAGTAATCAAGTACTCGATAACAGCTACGATCAGGCAACAAAGGACTCCTCACAACTGTCTTCAGCTTAATTACACACAGTCTTATTTTTGGGATAAAATAAAGCCAGTCGAGTATTAGATTTTTTTATTTTATAATTGACACTGATTTTTTTTAATTCATAAAAAATATTATAATTACAATAAATTAAAAAAATAAAATATTTTTTTACGAAAATAAGCATACCATCAAAATTCAAAAGCTTTCTGAATCTCTTTGTCTCTGTTCAATCGAGACACGTAATGGGTGAATAAGAAGTAGCGAACGATCTAAACCATAAAAAAAATATTTCGCCACCCATGATTGATTATATTGGTATACAACCATTTAGAATATGATATATGACCAATTATTAAATAAATACATTTAAAGTTGAACCATTTTGATACATATAAAAATAATGATCACTATTACAAATTGTCCTGCAAAACTAAACAAACCTATTGCATCCACGTTAAAAATGACTTTTATGTCTTATATTTTAATTTGAATCTAGAGGCAAATTTGGGAGAATAATGTGGTTGGGTTTTAATTTTAGGGTTATAGAGAAATATTTAGAATTGTACAATAATTTTTATAGCACTTCGATAGATGATTTTGATTTTTTCCCCCCAACTGTATCATCACTCATTATTTAAAGGGCAATTACACTTTTGGTCGCCAGATCCTCCCTCCGCTGGCGCTCATGATTCATAGATGTCCTTTCCCCGGCCTTGACAAAATATTGATATTATTATACTAGCAAACCCTTCTAGATACCAAGGCATGACTCATGAGGCCCACACGTTCGTATTTGTTTTAATCCATTTTCAGTTGGGCCTGAAAAGAAACGCAAGCCCCTACACTGTAACTCCTAACTAGTCGGAATCCATCTGTTTCAGCAATGGCTTCTCAACAAAATGATTACGGCTCAAGTCCTTATCATTCAAACCCATGATAGGATTTCAAAGCTCGACTCACCTCCTCAAACTATGTACGTGAAGACATTGCCACAAGATGTGAAACACATGCGGGGCACTAGTATGTTATAATTATGGATTATTAGCAGAACATAATGGAATGGAGAAAAGGAGTTTATTTTCCCCCATATATAGAAACGAAGCTAATAATTACTTACTATACTATACAGTTTCAACCAAAGTACACGGTCGCTACTCCTACTTAGCATTTGGGAAATTACATAGTTTCTGTTAGCTAGATCCCAGTAAATGAATCGTCATTTAACAGAGAGCGCCAATCAAAGCTCTCCTCGGGCAAACTATAGTTGTTATCCACCTCAGAGACTTCATTGCGGGGCTCAGAAGTATGCCACCAACTAGGAACGGATGGTGATATCGTGGTGCCATTCCACACAGCTTCCGTCACGCCATTTACTGCGAAGACTGTAGAATCTGGATACTGCACAGTATTTGTAATCCCTGCATAATTTGATATACAAAGTGATGAATAATCAAATTTAAGGAAAGGGAAGGCGACTTAGTACCATAATGATGATTTGGAACTGAACTAATTGCAGGAGGATGGAAAGCACCATTTACGTCAGGTAGCATATATATATATATGGGGTTCTACAAACCAAACGACTGTGCTGGGAAAGATAGTTTCAAGGCCCTCACCATCAAGGTATGGTGCTGACTGAGAAGTAATCTCCGCTTCAAGAATATGAGGCTCAACATTCGTTTCTAACAAGTAATTATCGTAAACATCCGACGTTTGAAAACCATGTGATTGAAACGGCACTTTTGGAACCGGTGAGCTGCTAGACGTCGGCATTAACGTGTCCCCCATTGTTGGGCCGAGAGAAGAGCTCCCGTGGCTGAAGGAGTGAACGCCACTAAAGCTTGGAACTACTAGACGATGATCGTTGATTTTAGCAGCGTTGCGCTTTTTCAACGCCATTCTATATTTCTATTACAAACAAGAAGGAAGAAAGAAAGAATCAGGATCTTTGAAAGGATGCATGTTCAACTAGACTAGCATATGCGTAGGAGAAAATTAAAAATTACCTGTAGATGGCTAGCAACATGGTCCCGAGTGAGTCCTGGTTCGTTCATCATAGCCAGTATCCTCTTAGGATGCGCTATTTTTTCTACAAACCGAAAAGAAAGACAGTCATAGTCTCAGTAATTACATCGTAGGCTAGGATAGTCAATCTTTCTCGGTAAATATTAGCAGCTACTACTTACTTTTGTCTAACGTCTGAACAGTGCTTACAAACTTTGCGTCTAGCTCCGGGCTCCAAACCATCCTTTTTTTCTTCCCATTTTGCGAATGCCCAACTTTATCTGATCGAGCATCCTCTTGAACTTCAGTAAGAGAATTGGAAAGTCGAAAAGGCTTTTGATTTTGGTGATCCCTTGTCTTGTCATGAGTAAAATGGTGTCGAATAGTATTCATGATTTCCTCCACTTTAGGGCGTTTTCTGATGCAATCTACCCCCCCGTGAGATAGAGCCTTGGTTTTGTTTTCTGGGCTGGTATCTCCTGTTACGACTGCATTATCCGGCCAATGAATTACTACTTAGTTGGAAGAGTAGAGAAACAAAATATCTAAACTCTTTGGTTTTGCGAGCTTACTTATCACCGGTAACTGCATTTCATGCCCTATTGCCTCCACCAGCTTAAAAGCTTCCGAGCTATCAGTATCAACGTCGACAAACACAAGGTCAAAGCGGTGTTTGTTTGCATTCAGTATCTCTACTGCTTCAGCGGCAGTCTTCGCATCTTCAACTGCGTATCAAATTAGATTAAACTTGGTCTCCTTACAAAAAATCAACATATAGTAGTAGTAGTAGTTCCCCCCTTAATTTCAGTAAATTCTTTTTGAAAAAACAACTTGAAAGGTTAAGGCCACCTTGGTTTTTGCTAAACAAGGAACGAATCAATAATACATATGATTTTATTTGATTAAAAAAACTGTTATTTTTAGTTTATATGCACACTTCATTACATGGTTTTAGGTAAACTCGTTCCTATGTTGTGCGAAGAAAAACCAAATTTAAAGTTTAGTTTCTTGCAGCTAAAGGAACTGCAAACAAATAAAATTAACCCTAATTTTTAAAGAAAAGACGGATGAAACACTTTCAGGCATTCCCAGTCTATAAAACTCGAGGAAAAAAATAAATAACAGAAGCATCAAAAACAACTTGAGAAAAAAAATTATACATACAGAGACAAACTTACATTCCCCTAAACCTGAATTCCAGGTTTCTTTTCAACTTCGGTTTGACTATAACCTAGCTAAGTAAGCCACATGCAAGCAAGACTTGTGCTTTTATTGTCCAAATCTCGATTTTTGAAAAAGAAAACAACTCAAAGTAATAAACTAGACAGAAATAGCATATATACCTTTATATTTGCAATTTACGAGCGCAGCACAAAGATACAGAAGGCTGTCAAAATTGGCGTCACAAGCAAGAACTCGCAATTTCTTGACGGTGAGATCATCATCAATCTGAGATTCAATGTGTTTGTTAAAAAAGTTGTCTTCCATGTTGCGTATAACAGTCCCAGAAGAAGAAAGAAAAACATTAAAAGAAAGTATAAGAAACTGGATGTTATGAAAAAGTTTGGACAGACTACTTGACGAATTATAAGTCAAGGGGAGAGTTATATAATGTTAGGGTTTCAGAAGGAATGATGTCAAACGCAATACCATAAATAAGCGTGGTGGCCTACTTTTGGAAATAGGACCCATCAATGATTTAAATATTTACTTTTTAATTAAGATTTCTCCCTAGAAAGTCGGATGCTAAAGTTTACCCTTAATTAATGTCATATTTTTATTAATGGAAACTGTATATTGTTGATATGATGATTCATGATAATATTAAGATGATCTATAATGTTAATATGGCAACTTGAGTGTTCGTGAGATTTAAATTAAATTATTTTTAAAAAATATTAACTTAAATAATCATAATTATTATAAGGTAAATTAAGATCAAAATTATAAAATAACGGTAGAGTAAAAAAATACAAAAAACTGTAAATACTAAAAAAAAAAGCTTAGGGAAAAACACCTCAAGAAGACCACTTATTTAACTAGGGAAATCCCATTCTTATCGTCATGTTTTGGGTGTCAAATAACAATAGTAACTAGTAACATGATGTATCCACAATCGCAATTTAAATCATGATGGTAACCATAACGGTTTTAGAATACGTTGGAAGGCTTTGCGGGAAACGCTTTGTGTCTTTGCAATTGCAATTGCAATAATCATAGATCATGTAATTACCCTGCACCCATCTCATCTGCCCTTTCTTGGCAAAGTTAAAGCTCTTCTCAAAATCTTTCAAAATAAATAAATAAATAAATAAAGCTCTTCTCAAAACCATGGTTTTTGTTTGGGCCGCAATAAGATGAACCAAACGACCAAACTCCAAAACGCAGGAAGCTTTAAAAGGGGCTTGACTCCAATCTGTCTTCACAAGTCCGCCTCTGGTTGCCCAGTCATCGGCATTCCAAGCGTAGAGTACAACCGCATTTTTTGATTCTTGGGGAATGGAACACCCATGAACTCTCTGATGGGGATGTTATCCACATAGAATCTGATGTAGAGTGAACAATGATATATTTTGCAGGGAAAAAAACACTGCAGATTGATGAGATGCAAAATGCATGTTTGGTTTTGGTTGCTTACACAATGCGCTGGGGGTTCCAAAGGATGGAATAGGTGTGGAAATCTTCAGTGGGGTCAAACCATAGGTAGAAATGCTGCTCTCTCATGCCCTTGCCTTGGCTGAAGACATTGCTATGGAGTATAGAGAATGTAATGTTGTCCGCTCACGTTTCCCAGGAATTCAAAATCTATCTCATCCCAAGTTTCACCTTTCGAGGACAACTGTGGCACACATGCATCATATATGTTATATATATAAATTAATATCACAATGGTGTCTAAATGAATTGAAATTATAAACAAGTGGAGGACTTGGCGATTCCTGTGCCAGCAGAATTGCCAGGGACAAGCTTGAGTTGCATCTTGATCATTCCAATTTCCAAACAAATATTCATCATTGGATTGGAATCCAGAACCAGAGGTTTTGTCCAGAGACAAAGTAAGCAGGTCGGCACCTTCCTGAATCATGGCATGGCTGCCTTATCCCCAAACGACATCACAACTTTGGTAAAAGTTACCGTCAGCAAAGGCAGATACGCCTACCAACAAACTGATGAGCAACAACAAAACCATCTCTGTCGAAGGAGGAGAACATCCAGCCATTTTCTTGATGTAAATTCTTGTTGTTGTTTGATTTTGATGGATGGTTTTAGTTGTATTTATAGGTATAAGAGAGATCAAGGCATGGAGATGGCAGACAGAGAGGCAGGGGAGGTCGTGAGGTACATTAGTTCAACATGTATTGATATAAAACGAGTGGATGTGGCATGAACTACTGATACACCATTTTTAGGTAACAAATATGGGATATCTGTTTGAAAATTAACCTAAAACCCTTTCTTAATGTCTCTCTCGACTCTCTTTGTGCAGATTGATACATTGCTTGCATGCGGGGGCCTCTCAAAAAATCCTTTTCATTCAAGAGTATGCAGATATTATTGGTTCGTACATTTGTTTTCTTCCTTTTTGCATTCATGTATTGTCCTGTTTCCATAGAACCTTGTTTTGGAGCTATGTTTCTTTTTCCTCTGCACTTGTGTCTGCATTCCATGTTGCCAAACATTTTTGTTTATATGAAACAAGAAAAGGCAGAATTTTTTCTAGGGATAAACTAACTTTTGGATGTAAACATTTCTTAGAGTAAAGAGGAACTTGTAGGTTCCCCCTTAAAAATGTGAGTTCGTTCATGTTATGATAATTATAAGTTTCTACAAATGTAATCTTGTCTCCTCTGTACAGTGGAACCTGTAGATGCCTCCTTGAAAGCGTGATTTAGTGGCTGAGAGAACCTCTCTTGAGTTTGAGCTTACTTAGGGTATGATCATTTATAGCTGCCAGCCTGTCATAGGCAAAGATTATTTTTCTTCCTTGTCATGGAGACTTCTTAGAATGAAATTTTTCAACATTGTCTTACACATTATTGTTGAAACTCAGAACAGTGAACTTTGTAGTCAGTTATGGCTGTATCCTGCAGATTGAGATTTTTATTTGAGAAATGTACCCTTTACTGAAATCTAAATTCGTTGAAAGTTGAAACCACCTAGAAAGGCTAGTGAGGAAACACATAGTTTCTTATATCATTACAGAAGACAGAAAGACATTTTGAATTAGATTTCTGTAAATTTTCACATAAAACAAGTGAATCTGGTCATCCAGGAGGGTGTTAGCATCTTAGTTATTGTTGAGCACATGCTGATCAAAACTTGTAGCTTTCATGCTAATAATTTGGTATTCCCTCTTTGTTATTTATTTATTTAATTGGTGGGAGATGATTCACTCATGATTTCAGGTTTCCCTATGATACTTCCGTGTGAAAATGAGTCGGTGCTCTTAGGGGCTGCTATTCTCGGCGCAGTTGCTGCAAACAAGTATATTTGTCTCAAGGAGGCTATGAAAGCACTTCGTGCAGCTGGTCAGGTATGCTAGCAGTCATGTTTTGTTTTTATTGTTAGTTTGTGCTTTTACCTTGTTTAGGTTTGATGTTCCTTTCCATATGTGTCTCTATTTAATTATGCAATTGAGATGGTTGTCTCACTTGGCATCTCTTTGGTCTTTTTCAACTCTCGAAACTGTGCAGGCCTAGGTCATTCATCCATCAACAGACCCAAGGGGTACCTGGTGGCAACATTCAAGCTTTGGCATAGTTAATGGGGTACCTTGTGGCAACATGTGAATTTCAATTTGTTTGGCCGACAAAAGTTAGTATGTTACTTGATTTGTTGTAAATATCTTGTACAAATCTATGGTTTTGTATTTGCAGTTTGCAATTTGCAATTTGCATGTGAAAACTAGTAGAAACAATAGGGTATAAAAGATCAGTATATGAATCCACATATTTGATTCCTTTGGCCTCTGTTTGTTGTTGCCAATGTTCCAAGACAGTCGGGCTCTGTTGGACCCCGTGATTTCTATTTGTTTTCTGCCGAATTCTGTGTTTGTTAGTTTGCGTCATGGGTTGAGTGATGGAATACCAAAAGATTTGGGCTTGTATGGCATATATAACAGGTTCTTTTTCAATTCAAACATGACTAAAGGCTTCAGTCTGAATACCAAAGAAAGTGTTGTCTCTTCCATTCTCTGGGAAATACCTACATGTCTTTGGAGAAGGTCTTACCTGCTCTACTACGACTAGTACTATGAAAGTTCTACCATGGAAGTACCTCACCAGTCACCAGAGTGACTCCTGTTTTTCTTTTTATCTCTATGTATTGCTTCGACTGTCCCGCTTTCACTCACTAATCAAAACAATCCAACATGGGTTGACGTTGAAATGATTAAAGAAATGAGGTGAATGAATTAAGTAGGAGTCAACACTGTGACGACATGTACTTTAGCCCTGGGTCAGATAACTAAATGTGAACAGACCAATATATTATAGTACTAGTAATCGAAGTATCAAAATTTATACTAGTAGAAAATATATGACAAAGTACCAACACTTGTGCGGAAGTTTCTGTTTCCTACATGACTCATGCACCTAATACGCGGAGAAGCCTTTTCAACTTCTAAGTCAAAGTTTTCATGTTACACTTTTCCAGCGTATCAAAAGTCAAACTCCTTAGCTAATTTGTTCTGGCCGTATAATCTGTCTTCCTCCAAATCAGTAAAGCTCTGACTCGGAGTGTGTTTTATTTCGTAGAAATTTATCAGATACAAGGTAAAGTTCATTATGTAAAGAACAAGGGAAATCAACAAGTGTTGTGGATTGCATTGTCATTAATTAACCCTGTTAATGTTATATATTAAATCCAATCTTATCACCCTTGGAAAAAATGACAGGTGGTGAATAAAATAAACAACAATATTCATCAAAACTAACACTTACTTCTTGTCCTTACTATATCACGCCTAAGACATATACAAAACAAAGAATTATTTGACATTATCCCGTTCAGGTTCAGCACCAAGCAAAACTAAAGGGTTTGATTTTACGAGCGAGGGAACAACAAATCTTACACCTAATAAGATGGACGGATATTTAATATGTTAATCTTTAGGTGAGACAGCCTAAAGCCTAAAGCCCTAAACCTAAAAGAAGCGGTCAAAAAGGCAAACTAGAAGACCCAAGACCAATCCCTAGAAGAAGAAAGTACAAGTAACTTTAGGGGAGTCCTTTCTATAGCCTCTAGGACTAGGGATAATACATGGACACTAAACTTTTTGTTCTATAGAAAACCAGGAACTCAACTAATTAATTCTGCATCTTCCTCGAGAAAAATGAACCCTGCACAAGGACAGCACGTGGCAACAAACATTGGGATTAGCTGCTTAATCAGTTTTGTAGATATCTTAAACCAAACCAACTCTACCCAATTCCCACAAAACAAGTGGATTATCCATTGGGTTTGAATCAATTATATAGGTAACAAGCCAAGCAAGAAGAAATTAGTTTCCCACAAACAAAAGTCAACCAACA
This sequence comes from Abelmoschus esculentus, assembly GCA_035048815.1. Taxonomy (NCBI): domain Eukaryota; kingdom Viridiplantae; phylum Streptophyta; class Magnoliopsida; order Malvales; family Malvaceae; genus Abelmoschus; species Abelmoschus esculentus. The sequence goes on from JAUCBN010000008.1 coordinate 156,500, forward strand.
TTTTGTAGGTTTGCTATCAAATTATAACTCTATATGTATATTATATGTTAAACCAAAAGTGGGTCTAATTGATAGAATAGAAATATTTCAGTAAAGCAATCAGATTAGTTTGCAATTAGCACCAATCATTCCACCTTATTAATATAGTATGCATCCAAGCTTACCTTGTTATTAAAGGACTGATCCCACCCTTTACCAGCTCTCACTCAAGGACTCGTATGCTTTGGTCTTTGGTCTTATTGATGATGAAATGCAAGAGTGTATATGTCAATGCATAGATTCCAGGGTTAAGAGAAAAGACAAGCACAAACATGCTGTTTTTTTTAATTTCTAAATCTAAAAAACATTTTGACTCAATTTATTGATTACTTGTTTTTAATTTCATATTTCTGGTTATTTCCATACATTCATAATGTGTTGTAATTAGTCACATTCATAATCATGATAAATACTAATTAATTATGATAATAGTCGATATTACATTTATAATCACGATAAATATAATATAATATCAAACATATAAATGTTTAAAGTCATAATTGAAGTGTATGATTAAGATATTAGTATTTGGATGTTCTGTGTGCTTTTGAAAATTTGATAGTTTTCCTCTTGCTAATTTCTATGTAGTTGGGGTTCCGGAGACCCATCTCTTCTATTTTTGTTAGCTTAATAAAATCAAAGGAAAATATTATAGAAAGGAAACCAAGGTCAATGAATGGTGCTACTTCTAATTAAAAAGGCTTTGAATAATCAATCCCTTTGGTATTTTCTTCCTTACTTTATTAAAAGTATTATGTTTTTCCAATTCATTTACACAGCAACCCTAGCTAGCCAAGTTGTAATCGTTAGGCCGTGATAAAAATTTAAGCATTTTTTGGGAACAAAATGCCTCACGTCACCCACTATTTCTCACCTATAAATCTTGCTCTCTCCTTTGCCCATTCCCCCCAAAACATCTAACTAGCCTTTTCCTTTGCTTTGAAGAAACAAAAAGAAGCAGATCAGAAGAAGACATGGGTCGAGCTCCTTGCTGTGACAAAGCTAACGTGAAGAAAGGACCATGGTCACCTGAAGAAGATGCTAAGCTCAAGGCTTATATCGAACAGTATGGCACGGGAGGCAATTGGATTGCTCTTCCTCAGAAAATTGGTATATATATAGTATATACATGCCCTAGTTAGTTATAAAACTTTCTTTTGAATGCTTTATATATATACGGTGGGAGCTTATTTGCATGTTGTTGTATGATTTTGATTTAACCTAACCTTTTGTGTCTGTTGGGTAATATTTCATAGGGCTTAAGAGATGTGGGAAGAGTTGCAGGCTGAGATGGCTGAATTATTTGAGGCCAAACATTAAGCATGGTGGATTCTCTGAAGAAGAAGACAACATCATCTGCAGTCTCTATATAAGTATTGGAAGCAGGTAAATGAATCCCTCTTTCGTTTCTCCTATCAAACTTTTAGGCTTTGATTGCTTGTCCTCTTATTCTTTGTCCTCCATAGATACCCTTCACAAAAACTATATATGTAAAAGCTGCATCTTTTACAGTCAGATCTTTATTTATTTTTCATTTCCCTAGGGTTTCTAATATTCTCTCTTTGTTCTTCCATGCTTCGTCTTCTTGTTGTTGAGGATACTCTTGACTGAGTTGGATTTACTTTTTTAGGTGGTCCATAATTGCTGCACAACTGCCTGGGAGAACTGATAATGATATCAAAAACTACTGGAACACCAAATTAAAGAAGAAACTACTTGGGAGGCGCAAACAATCTAACAACATCCATCGCTTCTCCTCCTCCGATCAAGACCCTAATGATCATCACCCCACCTCCGATGATAATCATTTCTCCCAGGGTTTGAGCAACGCAGCCTTGGAACGACTCCAGCTTCATATGCAGCTTCAGGGTCTTCAGAATCCTTTCTCTTTCTATAACAACCCGGCTTTATGGCCTAAGAACATTCACCCCTTGCAAGACAAGATGATCCAAAGCATGCAGGCGGCTGTCTCCGATGGAAACCCTAACCTCCTTATGCAGCCGCCCTTTCCAAACCCTCGACCTGCAAATGAACAAAGTGTTGATGATCTCTATGATCCAAAAAGTTTCAAAGCCAAGGGACTTGAAGTGCTGGATAATACTTTTGATGGAATATCTCCATCGGATGGCTCAGTTCCCTTTGGAACCGGAGACAATTTGATGGACTCGACGATTGTGCCCAAGGGAAATGGAAATAACGGTGATGTTCAAGCAGTTTCGAATTTCCAGGGCGAGCTGGACGAGTTTCTTAATAACAAGACATCTGGTTATCCCCAGGAAGAACAAATGGCTGATCAAATACTGGATTGTTTCAAGGACATGAATGATTCAACTTCAAAGTGCAGCTTGATTTGGTGGCCGACTGAGTTCGATACAAAATCAGCATCTTCCAGCTCTTGGGATTCAACTTCTGTTCTTCAATCAACTGGGGTGTTTCAGGATTATGAATTAGGTTACCCTATGTAGTGATAGACAAAGATATAAAATAAATGCAGGGACTGGTTCACTGTTTAAGTTTATTTGCGATGAACATAAAGATTGGGAAGACTTCTGGGTTTCATGCTAAAGATATCATGTAAATTGTGTCAATAATAACGTTAATTTCCTTCTCAGCTCTATTTTTTTTTCCTGTAACTTCAATAGGAACCCTATGCGACTTGAAAATCTTGTTAGTTCTTTCACCTCCCTAAAGAACTGATATGACGCTATAAAGCCACCTATAATTCCTAAACTCCAAATTAAAGAAATTACATATTGGTGCAGAAGTAACAATATCAATAAAATTAAAATGAATAGAAAATTTTATGTTTTCACATATTTTGTTTTATAAGGGTGTGTCAGGGTATGCTTTGATACAATCTTAATGGTTCATATTGCTTGTGTTCGGTTTGTTTTGAGATTCTTATAATCCACTGTTTAGTGGTGTTTTGATCTATTACTACAAAGTTAATTATGCAGTGAAAAGAGCAAAGTTCAACACATGAGAGACAGACTAGGAGACCAAAACAAGTTTCCCGGCCTGTTATGGTAATTTTCTTACAAAAGTAGCTTTTACAAGTTTGTTCTGCAATGTCTTTCATGCGTGTGCACTCAAGTATCAAACTTTGAATAGATAAAACATTATATAATAAGCAAACAATCTCCAAATATAATGAAGTAAGGGCTAGGGTTTAGTTAAGTTTTGGGAATTGAAAATTTACGAAAAAGGTAGTTAAAAATTTGTATTTACTTTTTGGTCGGTAAATCAGATAGTAGAAAGAACTAGTTGAAGTGACCATCTACATCCATTGATGTTCTCAAAGAAGAAAACAAACAACTGCTTGCTTGCAAAACAAACATGCATCTCCCCTTAATTAACAGTTCAAACAAGAATAGAAATTTATATTTTTTTTCGGAGTTTAGGATTAGGATTAGAATTTATGAAATCTAAGGTAAGATGTATTTTTAATATCTAAAAATTATAATTTAAAGTTATAGCTTAACATTTGATTTTTTTATAATATGACATAAAAAAGACACAAAGTAAAAGATTTTTGTCTTCTGCCCAAATTTTATAGTTCTTAAAATTTATAGGCATGATCCGCTATTTAACCTTATGCACAGCCGAAACTATTTTTAGAAAATAAAAATAAAAAGGTGAAAATTTAAAAAATATAGAAATATTTTTCATTAATTTTTTTGAAAATATTTTGGGAAAGTAGGAAATATGAAAATACGAGTTTTTTAATTTTAATTTCATTTTGACCCAAGTTTGAATTCTTCTAATGTCATTTTTTTAAAATTTTGGTTTATTTGCTCATATTGAATTTATTGTTATTATAATAATATTTTCTAAATATATTTTATTTTAATTATTTAAAATTTATTTTGAAAAACTAGATTCTAAACATATTTTCACTATTTTTATTTTTGAAAATAAGTTTTCATCCTTATTAACCAAGCAAGTTTTCTAATTTTATTTTTATAACACTAAAACTAATGATAGTATTGCGATTTATTAATATAATTATTTTTCTATTTTCTTAATTGCTAGATTTTATGAGGTTATTTTTTGTAGTTACTTTTTAAGAGAAACATCTCATTTTTTTTGTATCTTCAAAGATTAAATATCTACTGATAATTATGATACTAGTATGCCAGGAGATGTGTTCAGGAAAATAGCATGAAAAGGGATAAAAAAAAATATGCGGTGAACGTGGATCGAACACGTGACTTTCAGTCAAACACTCTTCCAAAGGAGCTATCCCCGCAAGTCGCTCATCCTTATCTATCAATTTCAAAACAATATAGGAGACTATTGTAATCACTACATTTATCGTTTTAACCATATTATAAGCTGTTAGATGAACACTGTGTAGCTACAGGTGGAATCTCTGCGGTTCTTGTACTCTCCGCAGTAAGTATTTTTCTGCAGTTGGACTCGGAGTTGCTGCTGTTCAACTTGAGACACCGATTCCAGAGGACCTTTCATGGAGAATAATGTGTAATAATACACGGGTTTCATATTTGCATGCCATTTTACAGTTATGTGCAAGAAACAAAGCAGCCATCCACGGGAAAGAATGCCATGGACGGGCAATCCGTTTCGGGTTGCAAGAAGACACTACAACATCCAACGTTCTCATTAATATGTATTGTAAATCCGGTCTTTTGTCCAGCGCCCGCAATGTGTTCGATGGAATGTCAGCACGAAGCTTGGTTTCTTGGAATACCTTGATTGGTTCGTACGCCCAAAACGGGGAAGCCCATGAAGCATTAAATCTTTTCAAGCTCATGCAAAGGAATGAAAGCTTGTTTAGTGCATTCACCGTTTCAAGCGTTCTTTGTGCCTCTGTTGCAACTTGTGCTGTTTCTGTGTGCAAGCAACTGCATGGCTTTGCTATAAAGGCTGCCGTTGATTCAAACATGTTTGTGGGAACTGCATTGGTCGATGTTTATGCAAAGTCTGGTTTGGTAAAGGATGCTAGATGGGTTTTCGAGAGCATGCGCGAGAGGAGTGTTGTTACATGGAGTTGTATGGTGGTGGGGTATGTTCAAAATGAGTTATTTGAGGAGGCTTTATTGTTGTTTCGTAGATTCCAAATAATGGAAGGAGAACATGATCAGTTTTTACTCTCTTCCGTTATATGTGCTTGTTCGGGGCTAGCTGGTTTGATTGAAGGAAAACAGGTGCATGCAATTATATCTAAAGCTGGATTTGGTTCAAACTTATTCATAGCTTCCTCTCTTATAGACATGTATGCTAAATGTGGCAGCATCGAAGACGCTTACACTGCATTCACCTGTATAGAAGATAAAAACGTTGTTTCTTGGAACACAATGATTTCTGGCTTCGCTAAACATGCTCGTGCCTTGGATGCAATGATTTCATTCGAGAAAATGCAGCAGATGGGTCTTTACCCTAATGAAGTGACATATATTTCTGTGTTATCTGCCTGTAGCCATATGGGTTTGGTTGATGAAGCAAAGAGCTACTTTGATCTCATGGTAAGAAAGCACAAGATATCACCTAATGTCATTCACTATTCTTGCATGGTTGATACCCTTGGTCGAGCTGGAATGATTTCTGAAGCTTACGATTTGATAAAGAGAATGCCCTTTGTTGCCACTGTTTCTATGTGGGGATCGCTTTTAGCTTGTTGTAGATTCTATGGGAATCTTGAAATAGGTGAGGTAGCGGCTAAGCATCTGTTTGAGATGGAACCTGATAATGCTGGAAACCATATTCTGCTCTCCAATATTTATGCAGCTAATAAAAAGTGGGAGGAAGTTGTAAGAGCAAGGAAATTTCTTAAAGAAAACGTGGCGAAAAACGAAAAGGGCCAGAGTTGGATTGCCATCAAAGATCAGGTCCATGCATTTATGGTTGGAGAGATCAATCACTCAAGAATTACTGAAATTTATGCCAAATTGGATAAGTTGGTGGAGGAAGTGAAGATCCTTGGTTATAAAGTAGAGACTGAACATGACCTTCATGATGTGGAAGAGAGTCGAAAGCAAGAACTTTTGAAGCTCCACAGTGAGAAACTTGCTCTTAGTTTTGGTCTGCTTTGCCTGCCTGCTACTGCCCCTATACGAATACTGAAGAATCTCAGGATTTGTGGGGATTGCCATTCTTTTATGAAACATGCATCTAGCATCACGCAGAGAGAAATCATTGTAAGGGATATAAACCGGTTTCACCATTTTAGAGAAGGTCGTTGCTCTTGTGGTGATTTTTGGTGATCTATTCATTTCCGGTACGGTCAGTCACAAGTTTTACTGCTGTTTTGTAAGCTCACCACTCTGAGTGCCAACAATAGAGTCATTTCTTTTTTTAGTCGTTACAAACCTATAATAAATCGCTATTGTAATTATTTTTTAAATTAAATATGCAGTTGTATCTCAAAACAAATACTCGTATTAAAAGAAAATTTCCCTCCCAAATTTCAAGGACTGCAGTCCAAAGGGGAACACGTGTCCCAATCACGTATTTTTCTGTAGCAGTTCCATACCGCACAGAATTCCACCCCATTCTTGTCCTTCTGCATTTCGATTCGATTCCCAGGAATATATCGGAAAAGCGCCAACAAAGAAGGAAGTTTACAGTCTTCGCAATTATTCACCGCTCTATTTCTCGAATTCTCAATTTCACCCCTCTCGGGATCTCAACTCCTCTGGCAAGCAGACCCTCTCTTTTTGTACAGAGAGAAAAAAGAAGGGGTGCTGCTTCGCAGATCGGATCTAAGATTTATGCTCTGAGTGATCCTTTTTTTCCCTATAGTTAACGATATGGGTATTCTGTTTACAAAAATGTTCTCTTCTCTGTTTGGTAACAAGGAGGCTAGGATCCTTGTTCTCGGCCTTGACAATGCCGGCAAAACCACCATTCTCTGTATTATTTCTCTTCCTTATGATAATTTTTGTGATTCCAATTCTGTTTATATCGGGATTTATTAAATGAGCAATTGCCATTTTTTTAATTTTACGGTTCGATGCTTTTGGTTGCAGATCGACTCCAGATGGGTGAAGTTGTCTCGACAATTCCGAGTTAGTCTTTTCATTTTCTAAAATTTCTATTTTTCCTATTTGTTTGTTTGAAATGAATTTGTTGAGCGTTTCGTGTGTTACGGAAAAGTTAGTATTTGCAATTAAGCAGATCAATTAGTTTCCTTTTTATTTAAGAATTGCTCTTTGATTTTCTTTGTTCTTGATGGTGCAGCGATTGGATTTAATGTCGAAACAGTACAGTACAATAACATCAAATTTCAGGTTTGGGATTTAGGTATGCCGATTGCCGACCACTACTCCTTGATCTAGATCTTTTACATGTGGAGTGCATTTTCAAAATAATGTCTAGATTTGATTGTTTAAGGGCTAAGAGATGGAAATTCACAACATACCTATAGTAAAATCATATTAGATAACACCTCAGTTTTGCCTCTTATATATTTGTGAACAGGTAATATTCTCAGAATTTGAGCCTTCATGGTGTTTTTATATCTTTATATATTTATTCTTAATATTTCATGATATGGGCATTATTTCGTCTATTCTATCTCCCAGTATTGGACTGAAATATACTGTACCTTGTTTCTCAATTTTGTTTTCTTTTATCATTTAGAGCTTCTTTTTTTAAAATTTTAACATAACTGCTATCAGCTTCTTGTCTCAATGACATCTTTACCACTTATCAATGCAGGTGGACAGACAAGTATCAGGTAAATTTCCTAAACATGCATCATTTTTCTTTGCAGTTTAAGTTCATCCATTATTTGTTTATCTTCTGCTGTCAACTCTCTCCTCTAAGATATTTGGTTTGAGAAAGCTCTATGTAAAGTTTGCCTTTTGTGAGTCTACAGCTGGCCATTGGCTGCTTAGAAATTCAATTAAATAGTTTTTGCTCTTAAACTTATATGATACCCAGTGAATTCTTTTCATTCGAGAAATGTAAGGTCTATCTCTTTGTTCAATTAATGTAGTTAAGGGGTGTGCATAATAAAGAATCCATTTAATGCAAGAAATCAAGATTAAGTGGGGCAAGGTATAATTAACCATAAAATGGGAGGAGCAAAGTTCAAATGAATTGAAAATTGGGGTCTAAATATGTAAAAACACCCTATTATATTTTACAGTAATTTTTTGGGGGTGGAGGGACAATGTAGTGTTGCCCCTGAATGCAATAGTTGTAAATTTTTAAAGGACAGTTCATAGTTCTTCAAAGCGTATTTTTCTCATATTACTACAACAATTCATAGTCCTTATTTTTGCATTTGATGCAGGAGCATTCAAATTTTATTTAATTATTTGATTAATTGGACCAGCTTTTAGTTATACGTTAGTTTTTTATGAAGTTTATCTTTTGTGTTATTTTAAATAGTTATGTGGTTAGCATAGGGCTTTTAGTAAGCGTTTCTAACAAAATAGGACTTTTACTGAGAATTTTATTAAATACTATGCTAGAGGTTATTAGGGAAGTGATTATTATCAGCAAGAGAATTTTAGTAGAATTGGTTGTTGGAAAATCCCAGAACCCTTTTCTTTATCCCTAATGTCATTAGGTTTATTATATTTTTTTCTTTATTTTCAATATTCATAGCTGATTAGACTTTCCTCTTCATCAGAATTGTTGCTAAAAATAAAAATCTTTAAAAACCACAAATTATAGTTGGTTATATTCTTAGTCACCGTGCTTTAGAGAGAGAGAATATCTAAAACTGTTACCATGCGATCTGAACCTAGATTTTCTAGCCGTTGTTTATTAACTTTTCCATGTCCGTATAAGTGGATTTTCATTTTTTTTCTTTTTACCTTTAGAACAAACACCTAATTCTTGTTTCATTTTGCTCTACAGGCCATATTGGAGATGCTACTTTCCAAATACCCAGGCTATAATCTATGTTGTTGATTCAAGTGACACAGATAGGCTGGTGATAGCTAAAGAAGAATTTCATGCAATCTTGGAGGTAAAAACATCGAGATGCATTCCTTCATATTATAGTATTTTATTAGGTTTCCTATTGAAAACATCCTAAACCCTCGTTAAGGTATATCTTACAAATGTTCCATGCCGTGAAGATAACATATAGATCATTTGCAGGCTGTAACATTTATATCATGAGCAACTGTAGTAATTATGGTGATTTAGAAGTTTGATAACAAGAAAGAATGATACGTGAAAACATTCTTTCTGCTCCCTATAATGTTATTTCCCTACAAATTATCTTCAATTTTTAAATGGCATTTCAGGTTGTTATAGTCCTGCTGAATTATCTTTCCCTTTTGTGTAGTCTGTTTGTAGGCTTCCATGAAAAAGAAATAAACCAACCTTTTTTATTTCCCATTCAGTATCAATTAAGATGAGTTATTTATGCCTGTAATCTACAACTCATGCTTGTTTTTTACAATCTCCTTGTTTATTTGTCAATGCTTATTTTACGTATTTTATCATGCCACTTCTGGATTAGTTTCAAGTCTGAATCTTTTTGCAGGAGGAGGAGCTAAGTGGAGCAGCAGTTTTGGTTTTTGCAAATAAGCAGGTTTGGGCTATTATTTTCCCTTGTTGTAGTAGTGCATAACCTTCTTTTTTTAGGTGATTTTCTTATTTGACAATTGACAATGAGCGAAAGCCCTTGTTCCAAAAGGGAATAAACATGCAGTTTCTAATTCTTGAGGTGAATTTTGATTTTGCTTGCCAGATATTTATGGGATGAATTGGCGTATCATTTGTAAATTAGTCTTGAAATATCATTTTGTTTGTGTGCTCTATTTCTCAAATATTGGTACTAAATATATTTTATCCAAGTCCAGTATTTCAAATTTAAATTCCCAAATTGGCGAAAGAGGAATAGCATTTTAATTTGCTTAACATAGATTGTCTGCCATTTTGATCCTTTTTAATTTATGAACGTTTCTTTCAAGTCATATTGTTGTGTCAACGCAGGATCTTCCAGGTGCGCTTGATGATGATGCCATTACAGAGTCTTTGGAGTTGCACAAGATAAAAAAACGACAGTGGGCTATTTTTAAAACTTCAGCAATAAAAGGCGAAGGTCTTTTTGAAGGCTTGGATTGGTAAGTTTGATATCCCATATTATCCTTGAATTTCCTTTGCAAAATTGAATTCACCAGCCTAATTAACCTGTGAACCTTTTTTCCCCCCAAATCTTTCTTCTTGTTTGATCATATTCAACTCCTAAAGGAATATAGCATGATTGCAGGCTGAGTAATACCCTTAAATCAGGAAGCGGCTAAAAGCAGCAGAATCAACGGATCATCCAATCCTTCCGAATCACTTCCAAAGCAATTCACTATGAAGATATGTGATGTCCAAATTAAAACCATTGACACGACTGCTTTTTGCCTTTCCATTCATGTATGTTGTCGTACATTTATCTTTTAATGGCTTTGCTTATCGAATGCAGATAAAGAACTTTGATTGTAGAATTAGAACCTCACCAGTTCTGGTTATTGACGAAATGGATTTTATGAAGTAAATGTAACATTTTGACATCTTTTAATCTATTTTTTATGAAATAAAGAGTAACAACTGGTTAACACAATTATTAGATTTTGCTGATCCCATTTTCCATTGTAGAAAGTAGAGCGATTCACTATTTGAAACGGCTGGGGCCTGGGGTACGTCGTTGCTCTTATTTTCATATTTATGGTGGATTGAAGATTTTCAATTTCGGATTGTTTGTCAAGGGATTGGGGAGTGTTAGGGAGAAGAGCGGGTTTGTATTGGTCGGGAAGAGGAATTGATTAATGAATTTTGTACTTATAAAGGTGGATCCAAAAAAATATTTAAGGTGGGTACATATAAAATTTTAAGGTGGATACAACTTATAAATATTAAAAAATTAAAGGACTAACTCATAAAATTTTAAAAATTTAAAGGTAAATGTGTGAACTTTGAAGACAGTTATTTGCATATTATTAGTTACTCCTATATTTTTATTATTATCGTTGATGACGATATTAATATTTTATTATGAAGTATCATTAACTTTTATTATTGTTGTTATTATTAATAATGTATATTTATTATTTTTAGTTTAAGAATATATATTATTTTTATTATTATCATCATATATATACCGTCCTTAAGGTCTAAGTAACAAGAGCAACGGTTCAGGACTCATGTACTAATTACTAAAATTAAAATATTTATTATTATTAAAATTAATTTTATTATTAAATTATATTAAAAATTATGAATCATTAAAGTTTAATTATGAATCAAAGTAGTCCCTTCATTTTAATTATTTTTAAATTTAATTATATTCTTTATTATTACATTGTTAAATAAATTAAAAAAGCATCATTAGAAAATTGGTGATCTTACTAATTAATTATAAAGTTATTATATCTAATTAATCTAACTACTAGTTTATTATAAAGTCATAATTAAGATTATAATAATATTTTATTTTTAAATTTTAAATTGAGAATAAAAAATATATATATACCTATAAATAATATTTTTATTGTTCTTGTTCTTCACATCTCAATTTTTCGTAACTTCATCTATTTCTTATGTTATTTTCTTATAACTTATTTTAAATTTTTTATTTTTAATTTTTGATTCGATATTCCAAGAAAACAATGACTTGTTTATTTTTTATAATTTTTAATTTTTTTAATTCTTAGTATTAGGGGACTATTTTTAAATTTGCCTAGGACCCCTAAAATCTCATAAATTACTCTGTAAATACATACAATTAATCTTATATTTATTTGTTTTAATCAAATTTTAAATGAAAATGAAAATATTTTATTACAAATTCACACAAAAAAGTATTTCGAGTTTAAAGGTACATTTTCTTGTCAATCACTAGTACAAAGAACATCCTCTTAACCTCAAATTATAATATTAAAAACAATATTCGCAAAATTATATCTCAAATTAAAAAAATACAATTTTTTTGATTAAATATTAATTTTAGATATTATTGGACGATTCATCCTTTCCTATACATAACTACCTTTTAATTTTTTCCCCGGGCTACAATTATTGCTTTAGTAGAATACTTTATTAAAATAATAAAAATTTGTTATCCAACTCACCTAAATTAAAAAATCGTGATGACTCTAATAAAACTAATACACGTATTTTTTATAAAAAAAATACGTCATGCTCGTAGGCCGTTGTTCCATACAGCACGTAATCATCAGGAGTAAGATCGAAAGGTCGTGTCATGCATGATTTCATGCGTATAAAATAGAAGCGGTTGGTTCGATCGAATTGACTTTTGTGTAAAAATTGATCGATTTTATTTTTGCTTTAGACGATAACCACACGAAGGTTAGGTAAAAGAGAATAAAATATATGTGACGTAGGATTTATCACTAACTAATAGATTATTTAGTATATTATTTTACTTCTAATATTTTTATATCGTTTAAAAATCACATAAAAACAATGATATAATAGATAGTTTTTATTAATTAAAATTATAATTGATATAAAAAATCATATAGTTTATTAATTAAAATTATGATTGATATAATAAATTAGGATTATGATATAATTTATCAGTAAAATAGTGAATAATTTTTGAATATAAGATATTTTTATTTTTACATTTTTTTTTATAATTGACTCGTGTTGTATATTTAATATTGATGATTAAATTTATAGAATAAATATTCGCAACTTTTCTTGACAATCAAATTTTCTATAATTTTTAAAAATAGTCTCAGGATACAATTTATATAAACGTTACATTCACACTTCGCATGCATTGGTATAAAAAAATGCTCATCTTAAAAGATATATAGATTCAATTCAATATGTTTATATAATTTATATTATTTTTAAAGGATTAAAAGTATCTATAAAAATATATTTTTTAATAAATGTTCAATATTTTTAAAATAAATAGCCATTTGAAATTTTATTTTATTTTTCTGAAATAAATATTCGTTTTTTTAGTGAAATAGATGTTTAAATATTTCTAAAAAAATAGATACTAAAAATCTCAAATAACTTTAGAACAAATAAAAAAAATATTATTCGTTTATTTCAGTTAAATAATTTAAATATTTATTTTAATAAAAAATAAAACTTAACAATTATTTTTTTTAGTTAAACCCCGAATGGATTGACTATGAGTATTCTTTTTAAAAGAATTGACAATTATAATTAGGACAGAGCAGATGCTAGCTGTCCCTAGTTTTTTTAGAAGAATTGACTATTAATATTTAATCTCATTTGTGGAATCGGCTATTATAATTAGCAGAAGGACAGAGCAGATGCTAGGTAATTTTAAATGATTATACTTTTTTGTTTAATTAATTAAAATATAATTTTAAATTTAATTATTCTAGAAATGATTTTATGTTAATACATAAATTAAATTTGCATCCTATAAAAATAGATTTTAAATTTATATCTTATTAAAAGTGAATTTTATGTTAAAATAAAGTAAATTATTTTTTACCAACTTAATTCGAAATTCACAATTTATTAAAAGCAATCTTTAAATTTATATCCTATAAAAAGTGAATTCATTTTACCGATTTAAATATTAATTTTTATAATAATTGAAGATATTGTTGCTCTCGTGGGGAGATTGATCCCAATATTAAAGCTGTTTCTGATGATTTATTACGAGAGATTTTAGGGGTTACATTGTCGGGTGTAATGTGTAATAATCTTGTGATTGTTGTTTCTACTAAAGAAATTCAGGATGTGTTATTCTCCATGAATAGGGATAAAGCTCCAGGTCCTAATGGTTACACTGCAAGATTTTTTCAGAAAGCATGATAGATTGTAGGGGAGGATGTCATTAAAGATATCCAATATTTTTTCACTTCATGTTCCTTGCCTTTAGCTTTCAACTCTACTGTGATCACACTGGTCCCTAAAGTACATGCGTCTTCTTCTGCTATTGATTATAGACCTATTTTTTATGTTTCGTGATTTATAAATGCATCGCTAAGGTCCTTACTAATCGTTTAAATAAGTGGTTGTCATCTTTAATTCTGCTGAATCAGGGTGCTTTTTTAGTAGAAAAAGAGAGACATTGCTAATAATGTGTTGTTAGCTCAGAAAATTGTCAATGGTTATGGGCGTAAGAATTTATCTCCTAGATGTGTACCGAAGATTGACCTTCTCAAGGCATTTAATTCCTTAAATTGATCGTTTATGTTATAAATTCTCCGAGTGATGGGTTTTCCTGAGAAATTTCAAAGATAGATTGAAGTTTGCCTGATAAACTTCAGGTTCTCTATAAATCTAAATGGAGGGCTTGTGGGTTATTTTACAGGAGCAAAAGGAGTTAGACAAGGGGACCCGCTGTCTTCTTACATCTTTATTTTTGTGTTGAATGTATTTTCTTGTTTGCTAAACTCGACTGCCAAATTCAAGATGATAGACTATCATACTAAGTGCAAGAAGGTGAAGTTAACACATGTGTGTTTTGTTGATGATTTGCTAGTGTTTATAAAGAGAACTTTAGAATCTGTTCGAGGGGTAAAGAGGTTGCTGGAAACGTTCTATTTGATATCTGGTTTGTAAATTAATGAGTCGAAGTGTTAGTTATTTGCAGTTGGGTTGGGAGAGGATGGTCTAAGGAGAATTTTAGAGGACACAAGATTTTCTGAAAGTACTTTGCTGGTTCGGTACCTTGGTGTCCTTTTAGTAACAATTGATTGTCTCCTAAAGATTGTTAAGGCTTAGTTATGAAAATAGTGAGCAAGGTACGAAATTGACCTTCAAAGTTGTTCTCCTTTGCAGGTCGGCTGCAATTGATTCAAGGTGATCTTTAGCATTCAAAATTATTGGTGTGGAATGTTTTTGTTGTCCTCGAAGGTTTTGAAGGACACTACCCAAACCAAATTTATAATGCTTTTTTATGGAAAGAAGTTAATTCTGATGCAAGGGAAGCTCGTGCTCGAACATGGTTTGTCATCAAAAAAAAAAAGAGGTCTAGGGATAAAAAAACATTATTGTTTGAAATAGGGTTGCATGGTAAGGTGTCTTTGGAAATTTCTCATCCAAGCTGGATCTCTGTGGGTTGTTTGGGTATCTGCATATCTGTTAAAGGATTCTTTGATTTGGGATGCTTCAACAAAGATGCATCATAGTTGGGCATGAAAAAAATTGTTAGGGTTGAGAGATGATTTTGCTATGGTGGGCAGTTTTTTAGGAGAATATCAAGCAAGGGAGATTTGGAACGTTCTACGGCATAAGATGCCTAATGTGGCTTGGCACAAACTTGTTTGGGGGCTCCATCTTTACCTCGTTGCTCTTTTATATCTTGGTTGGTAATTTTAGATAGGTTACCAACAAGGTGTATGATGATGAGACGGGGGTATCACGGGGACCTTTGGTGTTTATTGTGTGGAATGGATGGTGAGTCTCGAAATCATTTGTTTAGGGAGTGTGTTTTTTCAAAGAATTTATGGATGATGATTATGCAAGCATGCAGTACCCATCTACCTTATAGTTGTTGGAGAGATCTTTTTATTTGGATCCAAGGAAATGACAAAGGTAAATCAATTAAAGATGCTATTCTACGGGTAGCTTGGAATAGTTTTAACTATTTTTTGTGGTAAGAGAGGAATAGAAGATTGCATGGGAAAGGTATACGATTGGAGTCTGATATTTTTGCTATTATAAAGTTTAATGTGAAATGGAAAGTTTTGGTTAGAATAACTACTGTTTTGTTGGGTTCTGTTTTATGTACAGTGTAGTTGAACATTTCCTTGTTTATGTGATTTTGCTTGGATAAATAAAATCTCATTTATCAAAAAAAAAGGTACTGTTATTTTCTAATTAAATAATTAAAATTATGATATGCTAGCTGTCCTTATTTTTTTATTTATTTACGAAGTTTTAGTGTCGAACAATTATAGAATTTATAGTTAAGTATAAAGTTGGTTTAGAATCTATTTTTCATGCTATATTTCTTTTATGTGTTTGAAAAAGTTTGACATAAAAAAATAAAAAGATAAATGATTTTTAATGATTAATCTTATCAACGTAATAAAATTTGCTCCTCCCTAACACGGTTGTTGCTGAGTCATTTTTTTGTTAGTTAGTCCTCTGTGGGTATGGGAGTGTTATAAATGTAGGGGAGATCCAGTTTCCAAAAAACAGTGTAAAAAAGTTTTTGAGTGAGAAGCGAGATGGAATATTTGGAACTCATTACTTTTTTAGGCAAACTTGCCAATGCAGGGATTCAACTTGTATCGGAAAAGCAGAAGTTGATTGCTGAAGCCCCGGAGAATGTGCAATCACTTAAAGAAAAGCTGCAGTTTATTCAACGCAGCAGACTCAAAGATTATGATGTCCACTTCATGGAAGACAGCACCACCAAATTGTATCTCACCCATATCTCGAACTTAGCTCGCGAGGCCAAGGACATCATCGACACTTTCGACACACAAAATACCCAACAGTACCAGAGGACAGCGGCCAACAGGGTCCTTCACGCTCTGCCTCACGGTCAAAAGCTTATTCGGATCTCCGAACGAGTTAACGACATCACGAAGAAGATGGAAGAAATTGATGGCTACTACACCAAGTATTGCAAACGCCTTTCATTTCCAGTAGCCAACCCCGGGAACAATTCAGAGTGGTTGGAGAAGCAAAGGAGGGAGGTTGAGGAGAACAACGTGGAGGGCTTTGACGTTCCAATACGTCTAGTTAGCGATATGCTGCTAACTAAAACACCAACGCGTCGAGTTATTTCAATTGTGGGGACAACAGGCTCCGGCAAGACGACTTTAGCCAAAAAGATCTACAATGGGATTATCCCACACTTTAAACATCATGCATGGGTTTTTGTGCCCAGCAATTACACTATGAGGGACGTGTTGTTGGGTATCATCCGTGGGGTTGGGGAGGGGACGTCAAAGGGCTCCGGTAAGACGACTCTAGCGAAAATCTTTTGGGACGTATTGTACCTTTCTCGAATCTTTGGGGAGGAGATGTCAAAACTAGAGTTACTAGACGATGAAAAGTTAGTAGAGAAGGTGAGGAGATTATTACAAAACAAAAAATATCTTGTTGTCCTTGACGGTGTCGAGGAAACTCAGCTATGGGAGACTTTAGAAAAGGATAAGGTATTCCCTGACGATGACAAACATGGAAGCAGACTACTGTTGACCACTCGCTCCAAAAGCGTGGCTTCACTAGCAAGCTCATCAACCAATTATCAATTTCATATGGAACCTCTTGATGAGCGGGCAAGGTGGCAACTCCTGGAGAATCTGGTGTTCAAAGATGGAACTTGTCCTCCACAACTGAAGAATGTTGGAAAACAAATCGATAGCAAGTGTGCTGGGCTCCCACTTGCTATTGTATCTTTGGCTAGTTTACTAGCTAAAGATAGAAGAGTCAACACGTGGAGAGACATACTTGCCAATTTGAGATTGTACCTTAATCGACAAGGTAGCCCACCATGTTTTGGGTTATTCCGTTTGACCTGTAATACTATGTCTCCACAGCTTCAAAAGTGTTTGCTCTATTTGGGTGTTTTCCCTAGCGGTTTTGAAATCCCTGCAAGCCAAGTCATCAGCCTCTGGATAGCAGAGGAACTTATAGAGGAAACAGGCGGGTCAAGCGCTGAGGAAACTGCATGGAGATACTTGGAAGAACTGAACAATCGAAGCTTGATCCAGGTTGTTAGAAAAAGATCAGACGGTGGTGTAAGAACGTTTCAAATCCATGAATTGTGGACGGAGTTTTGCGTTTCCATAAGTGAAGGCGAGTTTCAAGTTCACACCAAACCGGGATCAGATCCACGTAATACCGAGTCGGGGAGGCTTTCCATCCAATACGATTTGAGGTGCATATGGTCTAATCCAGATTATTTAAACCTACGCACTTTGCTGTGTTTTCACGATAAGGACGACCTTGATTCGAAAGGGCTTAAGCTGGAATTCCATCGTTTCCCAAAGCTTAGAGTGTTGGACGTGGGACCTACACCCGTTTCCAAGATTCATAAAAAAACAAAACATTCATCCCTTTTGAAGTATCTGAGGATAAAACATACTTCCTTGAAGCGTCTTCCTTCTTCCATATGTAGTCTCCCTAATCTACAGACACTTGATATTAAAAACACTCGTGTTCTAGTTCCATGCTTACCAGCAACGATTTGGGGAATGGTAAACCTTAGACATCTTTTGTTGCCTCCCCAGACAACGCTGCCTAAATGTCCCTATCCATCTGGAGAAAGTTTGCAACATCTCCAAACCCTTTCAGCAATAACTCCCGATGAAAACACTGAAGATCTCTTCAGTGGTTCCAGGTTTCCGAGCTTGATTAAGTTGACGTTAAATAGTCGAGACAAGGTGAAGACTAACAGATGCTTGTCTGGGCTGTGCAAGTTGAATTTTCTTCAAAAGCTAAAAATTACTGATCCTGTTACGTTCCCATCAATACCAACGACACTCCCAGCAAGCCTGATTAAGGTAACCTTGGTGAACACAGACCTAGTTGCTGATGTTGTAATGAGAATGTTAGAGAACCTGGATCACCTCCAGGTGCTGAAACTGCTAAAAGGGTCCGTTAGGGGACCAAAGCTGGAAATGAGACCCAACACATTTCCTCAACTCAGATTCCTGTTCATGGAAGAAATAGGTGTTCGAACATGGACAATGGGTGATGGAGCCATGAGAAGCCTTGAAGAGTTGACCATCACTCGGTGCCATCAACTAGAATTGCTTCCACAGCAAATTGGGGAACTCCATAACAAACTCCGGATAAAGGTGAATTCTCCCTCCGATTGTTTCAGAGGACAGCTTCAGCAATTAAGTCTGCAAAGAAGTGATTTCCAAGTATATGTTTAATTACTTCTTTATGAAAGCAGTGCTTTTTGTCGCTCCTTTTATCTTTAATGACTTGGCTTGTCGAATGCATATAAAGAAATTCACTGGAAAAGGAGGCAAATAAGCGCCGCTCTCACATTTCACAAATCTCTATAAAACCCTAATTTTCAAACCGCTTTCGGTGCTTGATTCGTGGTGTTACTTGTGCTCTTAGGTTAGGTTTTTGCTGTGTTTTGTTCCCTGATCCAACCCTGGTCTTCTTCCCTTTCCTGCAACGGCGTTTGGGTTTATGGTATTTTGAGTATGAGGTTTATTTTTGCGGGTTTTTTTGGTTCCTTTCCAGTTTATATATCGTCGTAGGTCGGTTAATGCTCTTTTGCTAGATCTTGTATCTGGGTTTTTTAACTGTGGGTGTTATATTGATATTATTTTAATAATCGTTTAGTGTATTTTAAAATATGATGATTATTTTTATATTAATCCCATAATATAATAATTATCTGTATAATTTACTTAAAAAACAAAAATAAATGTTGCGGAGAAAGTGCACTGAGCAACTAAAATTTGACAAGTGATTCCTGACAAAAGTGGGGAACTCTAGTCTATATATGACAAAGCCCAGATACAGGTGAATTCTCCCTCAAACCAAGTCTGCAAAGATGTGATTTTTTCCCCGTACTTTCAGGCATGGTTTGGATTGTGTATTTGATTTGTCTTTGCTTCCATCACCCAATAGGTGAATAGCTTTCTATCCTCCAAAGCATACACTATTAACAAAAAATGAATAGTTATAAAGATATACGATTAACTGCAAATCAAATTTGATACACAACAGGTTAACTATTCCTAGCTTGGCATTTCTCTTTTCATACATTTGACATTGATTTAATAGATGTTCATTCTCCATTCACCATGACTGACTGAAAAGGAACCCTCTTAATCTCCACAAGCGTTGAATAATCCTTGCTTATAGGTAGCTTCCACGGCTCACCATCCATCTGCATAAACGCATCTTTCCACTCTCCACCTCGTATCTCCAATCTCACTGATGAAGCCTGCGATAAAAGACTCATCAAACCAAACGAGTTTGTACAAGAGCTAGAAACACAATAGGAACTACCATGACCAGAAACATGGTACAGTGGAGAAGAGAATACAATGTTTGACTTGTGATGGAAATTTGCATGACCTGCGCTATGTGTTTTGCAGATATGAGTTCAACCATTACAAACGATGCATGCCATCCTTGCTTTAAACCTAAGATTTCTAAAATCCCATCATCAGCACGGGCCTCAACAAACCCCTTCTGCATAAATAAATAGTGAAAATCGGAGGCAATCAATTTAGAATGGGAATTCAATCAAGCCTTTCATAGGCTTAAATATTATCAAACAAAAAAAGCCTACGAATCATATCTAAACAACATAAGAATAGGCTGCAAAGTTGAAAGCAATTAAGTTCACAATGGTGAAAAATATAGGTCAAAAACCATGGCAGTAGCATCTTTCTGAATGTTTTGTGCAACTATGAGTTCTATTAGAGGACTATCTATTGATGACCAGTCATTTTAAACCAAGAACAATTCTACTTTCTTGAGTTTCCTGTCAGTCAAATGCTCTTTCTCTTGGAATAACATTTCCAAGCCAATTGAGTAAATAAACACAAATTCCTCACTTTTAGTAGAATTCATTCTAGTACCTGGATCATGTTAGACCTAATGGACGACATATGCAACTTCAACCATTTGTCTTTAAAAGTAAGACTACATGCCACGCCATTGATCTGGTTCACTCACATCTTCCAATAGATTACTCGACAGAAAATTTTTAATTCTCAAGCTGGTTCAGTAACCAAGCTAGAATTTTGATTTGCAAATGAAGCCAGAACAAATTCTAAGGCTCAGCATTTGAAATCTTAATTCAACCATCAAACAGTAAAGAGAGAGGGAGAGAGAAAAAAGACAGTATGACATGACACCATACTTAAAACGTAACATACCTTTTCCAAATACTCTGGCTTTAGATCTCCCCATGGATTTCGCCCACTTCCATAATTATGAAGATTTAAAGCTATAATTGCCCTTACACTAAAACAATACAACATATTGTTATGAAATCACATGCCATAGCTAGGGCAGAAATGCTCTAACATCTATGTTAGTGTAATTGTGTCACACAATGTTCAAATCAATTGGTATTGGGTGAATCACAGAAAAAATAAAATATAAACAAGAAAATTTGGGTACACAGTTCAGATCAGTCAAACAATACACCATTTGTGGAGCCTTGCTTAGAAATAAGATCTTCTAACATCAATGTATAACTCCCATTCTGAACTGTGTATTTTTGTTTGCTCGAATAAGAAAACTTTATGATAGACTAGTCTGAAGTTTTCAGTTTTTATACCAATGGGAATTCTATGAAATAAATTTCATATTTATCTTGAAAACACGTCATTCAATATGAATAAAAATCCTCTAGAATATCGCAGCACCAGTCAAACAAAATATACCAACAAAATGAATTCAAAATAAAATTAAATACATAGAAATGTACCTTTTAGGGATTGGAACCCTCTCCCATTCTGAGCAGTTGTCCCTTTTAATATACATCCTTAAAATGTTCTTGAGTCCCCTGCAGTTACAAACATTTTTTAAAATACGTTCACTTCAGAAAGAATGGTCGTTCACTACCAAATACCATTCAATGATAGCGTGACACTTCCTCCATGGGATTCAGGGATTACTTCCTCCCAGCTAACTATAAGTTGGACCGAAAGGAAATAAACTGGTTGGTTTAACTGAACATGAACTTATAGGCCATATTACAATATCAACAGTATTTGTTAATTTGAGAAATGTTAAGACAAAAAAAGTGGTCAAAGGCTCAAGACATTGTCAACTGTCAACGTACTAGGACTTCTGTAATTACCCAGGCACAAGAGTGAAACAAGGAAACAGTTGTCTAAGCAAAGCAAGGTGCTGATATAATACGAAGATAAAGGGAATATTTCACCCTTTACATTTTGTATAAGACACCCTCAAGGTACTAGAACATGTGTATTCCTGAGGCACGCCAAGCCTGCCTCTGCAGGAAGGCCTATTCACTGACTACAGTAGTGTCTGAGAAATAATCAAACCTTAACTAAATGTTTGATATAAATACATACGCACACCCCTAACATGCAGAGCAATATACATATTGTTATTATATGATGAGATGAAAGGTAAAAGTTCTACCATCATAATATCTAACCTTAAACCTGGATCACCTGCGCAAGGTGTGAGAAACCAGCCTTGAGTACAACTGTAACCGGAGTAGATAATCTACCAAAAAGATGAAGCAATTACAATTTCATACATAACTTTTAGCTAAAAAAACAAAGACTGAGGTAGATAAACTAATAGTTTGAATTTCAAATAACAAATCCCAGACTACAATCTAAGTAAATTTAGTGAGATAATAATTATACAGCCATAAGCAACTTGTGGATATTATAATCTACCATAGATGGCAGTCAAATACATTTGAGAAATCCAAATACCTTATTTGTAATAGGACCTTGTGCAAGAAAAGGTTTCTCATTACGTAAATGATGGAATCCGTAAGCAACTTGTGCATCCATTCCTGAATGTAAAATGGGGGGAGGGGGAGCAAACTTATCAAAGTATCCCTAGTAAGTGAAAATCTCCCTACGTGAAATGAAAATAGCCACGAGGTAGAAGTTAAACTGGTACACCATACCTATGCTAAAATAATTATAGAATACTCTTTCATAGCCGTTCAGTTCTTCTGGAACATCCTCATCAACCTCTAAAGTCTGCGCCACAGACAAGATTTGAATTTAAAACCACATAAGATAAGATAATCCGATATTAGACCAAGATAATGCTTAGAAATAGAAGCAATTTTAGATTTACAATGAGTTATAAAGGATCTCATTTTTGGAGTAGATTTTGATCTATGACCTCATAGGTAGTCTGTCTTTTGAAGGAAGTTGATTAAACAGAAGAGAGGGATTAAATCAGAGCGATTTATTACCTTTTCAAGACAACATGCTTCTGTAGCATGCAAAGAATGGGGAGGATCATCAACTTCACCACCAGGCATTTGCATCACAAAATGCCAACTGCATCGTCAAAGAAATAGTTAGCCATGTAACTGCAAATTAGTTATGAAAACACATTTTTATGTCACGGAAGCAAAACACAGCACTAAGCATCAGGTAATACAGTATGCTAACCTATCTAGATAGGAAACTGGACCGGAAGCAGCTCTGTGCAAAGTTTTTTTAATACCTGATTTCCAGGCAAAAGGAAATGAACCTCCCTGAAGTGAAGATATTGAGAGCATGGATTAGAAAACAATGGATAACATGAACAAATTTCAAAATTGAAAGGAATATCATACCCAACCAAAACTTCTAGACAAGTCATTTCCTGTACCAAGTGGAACGATAGCTACAGGAGGAACTGGCTCCCGACCCTTTTGATTAAGTTCTCCCAAACATCCAAGTACCCAACCAACAGTTCCATCACCTCCAGCAACCTACTCATTCATACAGAGTCTTACATGATCAATTATTTGTTCTTAAACCAATGAGCTAAATAAAAATTCAGAATACCAAATTTTAACATAGTCATTATGCATGAAAGTAAAATCATGTATTTTATACGGGGAAAAAAGTTATCACAATCGGATGATTCTTTAAAAAAAACAGCACAAGGAAAAACAACGTTCCACATTGAAAAAATCTGGCGAAACATACCAAAATTCTAATGTTCTGCCGTATCTCTTTGGCACAAAAATCTCCATTGTTAGCCCACTTCTCAAGGCAAGCTAACCCATACCTTACAAATTCATGCGGTTTCACATCTAGAAGGTCGAATACCTACGTTTCATTTTTTTAAAACTTTAGAATATATAATTTACATGCAAAAAAAGGTCGTAGGATCCCATCAAAATGACCCCCCCCCCAAAAAAAAAAAATTGATACCTGTTCTTCGCTGATTAATCGCTGGAGGCGCTCTTTAAGTACTGGGCCAATGCGGCCGCCGCTACGGGGGTTAATAAAAACAACCATGGGGGATTCTGGACAGGGGACATCGTCAGAGCCGCTTAAAATGAAATGATGGTCACCGCCGTCGACGTCTTGTTTCCTAATGGAATCTAGCATCGCAAGGCGTAGATATTGAGGCATCAAAAGCCTTCGTGTGAGCTCTTCCTTATCTATCTTAACACCGGCTAAACCCGACAAACCGAGAGACCTTATCGAATCCATCATGCAGGAACGAGCCACGATGAACGCCGTCGATGACTCACCTTCCGCCGACGGCGAATCCATAATTTCCAGAGTCTCTTCTTCCTCTCTCTTTTTTTATATTAAAAACGAAGATGAATAGGAGGCAGTTTTTTTGTTTGAAAATGCGTTACGACTCTTTTGTTTGTTTCGAACATAAAACATCTTCCCTCCCGGAGGTAGTTGTTTCAGTTTGTTTTTTCATTAAATTACTCAATTGCCATAAAACCATTAATTTAGGTTAAAATACTACAACAAAAACCCTCAACTTTTTTTCTTATTATACTTTTAACTATTTTCTATTGAATCTCTCTCCTTTCATTTGTCTTTGAAATGATTAACATTTCATTTGCATCTATTTTGAGCCAAATAAATTTTAATCTCAAATGAAATTTAAATGTATCTATGCCAGTAATGTACATATAAATTAAACATTATTCGAGTATAAATTAAAAAAATACTGTACTTATTGCCTCAATTTTACTTTGATTCTTGTTGTAAAATTACGAGAGATCTGGTAGCGCACTTTATCCTCCAACCATCATCTATAAACGCTGTCTCCGAATCAAATTTTATATGAGATATGGGAAGTCTTGGTCAAAATAAGACTATAAAAAGACTTGATCACTGGACTAGGATTGTTTTAAACGTAATTAAGTAACCGTCATTTGTACTATTTACTTTGAATTATTAATTTATAACTGGAAGACTCAGACTCATATTTTTGTAACTCATCAATTATAGTCATTTTATATTTTAGCTGTATAAGTGTTTTACGGTGCATATATTTATATCTTCTTCCAGCCTTTCATCCTAGACTGAAGTCTGTTTGTTAGGGGTGAAACTCATGCTTGCAGAGATGGATGGTTGGGAGGAAATGAAAGAAACAATTTGATAAAATGTTTAAATGACTTGAATCTCTCCCCAATCAAACAGAAAAAATATCATTTAAAATTTGATCTTCCATTATGAACAAAGAAGGGATGGAACTTTAGATATTGACTCCTATATTATGGAGCATTCAATACTGTAGTAGGTAGAAATTAGGGTAAGCGGTGCCGGTTGACATTGGAAAAGGCTAGTCTTACCCAAAGTTAGGCTACATGGGCATAATCCACCACAAATAAATATGTATTTTGTTTGTGTTATTAATTGAAACGTTGCATATGAATGCAGACTCGGTTTGAACCATTCAAATAATCCAACAAGTTGAATGTTGGTCACAAAATCGACCCACAAGTCTCCTCTTTCTCATTGAGTTAGTAGTTACCACCTACAGGCTACAGGCTACAGGCTACAACTGATGCTTTCAATATACCGACTGTTGAGATCAGGCCTAGGCCTAAGGGTGAGTCATGAACCAAATTCGCATTTATGATTGTAGTTGAAACCGGGCATCCTTCCATTCAATACAACTGTGTAGGTCCTTTGAAATGAATTCTATCAAGTGTAACATTAGGGTCGACCACTTGGTAGTTTTTTTGAGAAATGATATCTTCAGAAGCAAAAGCAGGCATTAATGGACTCTATAGGATTCTATCTTCAAATGGGTAGATTGATCCACTAATTCAAATTTGGATGGGAAAGAATTGACACCAACTAAATGGACTACTTAAGGTAGATTCCTTTTAAAACAAAGCCGTATGCCTTCATTAAACACAAGTATCCCACCTCGAATGTGTGTGCGTCTTGCCTTCACATAGATGATACGAGTATGCAAATGATGCTTGTGTGGAAAGGAATGGAGGTGGGAAATCTCAAATCAACCCTAGTCTTCCTCTTGTTGCTAAGGATTCCAAAAGGGTAAAAAGTGAGAAAATATAGATGCCACATAC
Source organism: Abelmoschus esculentus (assembly GCA_035048815.1). Lineage (NCBI taxonomy): Eukaryota > Viridiplantae > Streptophyta > Magnoliopsida > Malvales > Malvaceae > Abelmoschus > Abelmoschus esculentus. The sequence goes on from JAUCBN010000008.1 coordinate 182,433, forward strand.
TTTCAAACAAAGTTTGGGAGGTGGGGGATTTGGCATCTTCTAATTGTATCCCCTGTTTCAAAGAAACAAATAATAATAATGTTTTATTTGTTAGAAAGCATGAATTTTTTATGTCTTCTAATTTTATGTAAGATGAAGTATCGACATCAGTTATGTAACTAAATTTTAAACTCGTCTTCAAGTAAGGCAATATTTTTCAATTAAAATATTTTATTAGTTCCCTTTAATGTTGGAATAACAACTAACATTAAATTTGAACCCTTTTACTCTTCTAAAAGTGATTGTATCTTTCTTCTATTGTAAAAAGGCATGGTGAATCAATGGTTTTCTTTTGCTTGATTGGTGCTCATCCAATCAATAAAATGGGGTGCTTGAAAAAGTCTATTTGCTTTGAGTGCAAGAAGGTACCAAAACTTTATAGATAAAAGGTGGTGACTGGTGGTAGCTCTCCTATGCTCCCACAGCTGTGCCTACTGCCTATGAGTGACTTTGTTGTTATATTTATGTTTGCTTAAAGTTTGACCTTTCATGGCATGATTATCATACACACACATGCACTGGTGAAAAGAGTTCTGGGACCCTTTGTCTCATGATATGCCATCAATTATACTTACTATTATTCACCATCAGCACAGGAACAGGATCATGGATGGATGAATTGTGAGAGAAAGGTGCCTTTTTTCATGTTCTAAGAACTTAAAAAATGAGACTTTAGCAATTAGACGGGGGAAGAGGGAGCTTTTGGAATCATGGTTGTTAATAGTATTGGTGGGAGAATCAGCTTTTTCTCTTGCGAAGGAACCAACAACAAAGCAAGCAAACACCTTTTGACAATGATGGAAAGATAAAATAATAATTTTAAATATAGGAGAGAGAGAGAGAGGGAGGTGGCTTGATTCAAAGCTAATGGAAAGAGAGAGAGAGAGAGAGAGAGGTTTCAAATAAGGGGGGAAAGGTTTAGGCTCATGAGGTTACCTTTTAGTGTATTCTTTCCTTCTAAATTGAAAGGAATAATTGTGGTATCATATGATTAAAGAGTGGGTATGCAAAAGACAAAACAAAGGAGCTTCACCTAGAAATTTCCTTTCTCAATTATATATAAAATGGTTGGGTGATGTGAAAATAATCAAGTGAAACAAAAACATACATGTACACTCACTTTTTGATAATGTCAATTTTAAAATTTAAACGGATATTTTTGAGAGAACTATAATTTATCATTACATTAAACCCTTATTTACGCACAATTAATTTAAATACATAGTAATCTTATATTTAAAATTTTTAGAATATATAATAATTTAAATATTATCAAATTAAAAAGAAAATAATAGTATTAATAATACAGTGTAACTCAAATAAAAACCATATGATATATACGGTATAAAAAATAATTCCAAACACTATTAATTTATTGGATTCTTTTCTAAAAAATATTATTTTATTCTTTTTCACATAAAACTATTATTTTATTCTCTATTAATAAAACTAGTATATTATTCAACTTGTACTTGCTATAAATGTTTTCATATCTTCAATTATTCCAATAAGTGTGATGTACAACAGACCAGTTGATTTTAAACATGGCATAATTGGAGTTTTTTCCTCTCCTTTTGGTAGGAAGCACGTCCCATAATGAATATATGAAATAATTATGTCTGTTTAGTTATTATATAATTTTTTAAAAAATGATTTCTAATTTTTTATATATAAATTAAATATATATATACACAGTAACGTTGAGTGTTAGATTTACAAACGAGTTTACTAACTTATTTTAATCAAATATACCTTTGAAAACTTTGAGACCATGCCACCAGATCTAAAGACTGTCTTTGAAGTAATAATGAAAGCATTGAAAGATTTAGACTGTAGAAGAAACAGTTAGACTAGAATGTGGCAGAGTCAGACGGACATCATACAACCCTTACCAATTATTAAAACAATCATGTTTGTCGTTTACAAAGATTGCAATCTCCCACATCATGACCAGACAATTAATGCGTATCATATTTTTATTAAATTTAAAATTAAAAAAGGAGTTAAAATTTAAATTTCAGAATTATTAATTTTCTTGTTTTAAAACTCAAAACATACGATTAAAAGTTTTTAATTGATTTTTTTTTCTACCTCTTCGATAAGAAGTGTTAAAGTTGAGAAATTATTATGTAACAAGCATCTATAAAGATACTATTCAACATTATGTGCTCCATTATCTACCTGCACTGCCCATCCAAAAGAGCCCTGAAATATTCAAAAGTGGTGGGACCAATATTATTCACCTTGTCTCAGGCATATTGCAACACAAAACATGTATAATTGAAAAACGACTCCAAGGGCACAGCTAACGCTGAAAAAGGAAACTTATTAAATCGAATGAATATCACCCAGTATGAATTAGTCTCTCACCTTCGTATAGTTACTTTTAACAAAAAAATTGATTAGTACTCTCATCTAACTCAACCAATAAACTATTTTATCTTCTTATATGGTAAAATTAAATACATTAAGAAAAGTTTGAGGAACTCAACCTAAAAATATATTTAGAGGGATAATGTTACAGATCTTCAGTAACTTTGTAATATAACATTTCCAGGGACCAGATCCAAATTGGCCAAGTGTGAACATAATTTAAATTAGAATTATGTTTTCCTCAAGTTTAATTATAAAAATAAAAGAGTATAATTTGTGGGGATGAGTTGAGTTTCGTTTTCTAAAATGAGTCCACCATGATTTGAAATAAAACATGCAAGAGTTGTCTGGATCTTAGAATTAACTATTGAAACTTCATCTTATCCTACGAACCATTCAGTTTGAATCGTATTACTTTTTCTAACTAAATATCATACTCTTGTCCTAAAACGTGAAATGTTTTTGTTAAAAGTCCCTTTTCTAAAATAAACGTTAAAATAGTGATTTTTTCGTCCAAACCATAACTAGATTGGGAAGTCAAAGTTTACAAATCATGAACGGAAAACTTGTTCAAAAAAAAACTCCAATGATGAATTTAGAAATATACTTAAACCAGCAATCCTAAACTCTACATTATTTAAATCCTTGAATTTAAACATTTGTAAAGAAAATTATTTTCCGAAGTTGTATATTTTTCCACTGTAATCTTTCACTCGTTTCACCAGGTTGGAATGATTTTATATACACCAGTACCCCTTCCGTTACACCAGTACAAAAATCAACTTTTAGCTTCATTGAATGCATGATCGGTTTTCATAACAAGGAGAATACAAGGGTATTTTAGTCTTTACCAAGGGGAAACTGAAAAAGCATAGCATGAGGTGGCAAAAGATCCGTGAAGGGTAGTCTTGTCAATCCATAAAGTTACAAAGTCTCCCTCGGCCACCGGAAAAGGAATGGACAAAGTTTCACGACGCAGTTTTTGTAAGGAATCGAATTTTTGTTGTCATAGCACCACAATCTGGCGAGAAAATCCCAAGTTCCATCAGAATCAATGATCTCGACGGGAATGGGATCACCACACCTGTCAGGGATGACTTAGAATAGATTTCTTAATTATTTATGGATTTAAAACCCAAAAATACATCTGTTTGATATCATAAGTTTCTAATGATTTAAACATTCGTCATACAAAGACTAAAAATAAACATGACATCATAAGTAATATTTTTTAACTATCAGATTGGTCTGTCTGTAACATACAAATATCAGAAACGCGTAAAGTACTTACAACTCTCCTAGTCCTAGTCCTAGGCTAGTACAGAAGAGTAACATCATGTTACGTTATGATTTAGTGGGTTCAGCAAATGAAACACACCAACACATTGGTATATATGGAGGGAAGGTTGAAAGGAAAGACTAGATTAGAATGTCATGAGTCAGTTTAATTCACAGTGGATGATGTCAATATATATAGCAATTCAGATGGAAGCTATACACCTCAACTCAACGAACTAAAAAGGTAAATAACAAAACATTAAAAAAAATTATATTAAATAATTCTACAGGTACAAAATTCAATATAGATCTTTAGTATATTATAGAATATTTTAAACTAAAATATTTATTATCAATTAACTAATAATTTTTAATATAAAATAAAATTGTAAGGATAAAAAGTCTTTTAAAAAATAAATATTAAAACCAATTTTTAGTGTTCCATGAGTATGAAAAGGTGAAAGTCGTGTGATGCCTTTGTAATGTGAAAAACACATGAAGTAGTACTTTCAGTTTCAGTTTCAAACTCTTCGCCCCACTGCGCGTGACATCACTAAGTTTGAATAGTTATTAGGAAAAAAAGATTTAGTATATTTAATTTGAAATAATCGATTAATTATAAGTATATAAAAATAAACTATATTACAAGGAAAGAACCATAATTTTGATGTTAAAAAATTATAATTTGAATTTGTAAAAAATGTTATTAAATATATAATATTTTTTAATAATCTTAAATTAATTACATTTACAAGATACTATATAGATTTATATATATATTAAAAATTAATCTGATAGTTGTAGTAAAAATTAATTGATGTTGATTTTACAAAATAATCTCAGACTCAAAAAACATAATCGAACTTAATACATAGTCATAATAAAAATAAATGATGTTGATTTTAAAAGATCTGAATTTAACAAGTTGTGTGTATTGTTGAAAGGTTAACAATGTGTATGAGCATATATTATTTTATAATCATTTTTAAACTATTTACAAGAAAAACATATAACCTCACGAATAATACAACTTAGACTAGTATCTTCTAAAATGAATATTATCCCCTTCTATTAAGATCACTCGTTCGATTTGTTTAAATCAATATTTAAATTTAAATATAAATAATAAAATAAATATGAATCATTAAAAATTTTAAAACGTAAAAGACAGTTAGTACTAAATTCACCCATAAAAAAGCTAGATTTTAACTTTAGGATGCAATCCACTCCGCTACAAATTAATTATTACATAAAATTATTAAAACTACATCAAATTTTTATAAAAAATATTAAAAAATAATTTATTAATTATAAGATTAATACTATTTATTAAATAACATTTTTTCATACACTATATATTTATTTTAATCTTATAAAAAAATTTACTCTACCGCTCAATCCACATCTTTTGCGGTGACGAGGTAAATGTCCCCGAAAACCATCTTCGGGTCATGACTCAGATGACTGAACGCACTGCAATTTATTAAAACTAGAAAATCATTTTAAAACAGGTGTTTGTTTCACTTCATTATCTCTAACGTACTGCTGTGTAGAGACCAGAGCAAGTCAGTTAATTATTTAATTCCATACGAAGAAATCTGGCAACCAAGGGAAGGGACTCAGGGAATGCACTGCCCGGAAAGCATTGTGCAGAATCCCTTGGCCTTGGCCTTGCAGTAGAATCTCTCCAAAGTCTCTTCTTTTTAGATATAAATTCCATTCATTTTTAAATAAATACAAAACAGGTTTGCAAGCTTACCAGACTTCCAGACTCTCGCCCCCCTTCTGTTACTTTTTACCCAAATTTCTCTATAGAACTTGCCCTTCAAGTGTGCTGGACCTGGATATTTGGCGAATGAAATAGAAAGCAGGGGGATTTTCGTGGGAAAGATGGGATCTGATCTCTCCTTTTCTCGTTGAATCTTACCCACTTTTTGTTTTTTAAAAAGAAATTTGTGTGTGTGAAGAGAAGACAGATGGAGATAAGGATAGAGAACCACTTAAAGCGAACAAGAGCATAAGCTTATATATCTATATCTATGCTTTATTTCATATTCATGCGACCTTGTTTTTCTCTGGAAAAAACATTATGTTCGTTTGCTGATTCATTTCACTCTCAACATCTCAGATTTCTTTCTAGATTATAGAAAATTAAGACGATTTAGGAATATAGTAGATACCCGAAAAGGAGGAGGAAGAAGAATAAATGAGAGCTGGATTAAGCACGATCCAACAGACCCTGACGCAGGAGGCGGCCAGCGTGTTGAACCATTCGATTGCCGAAGCAAGCCGACGGAAGCACGGCCAAACGACGCCGCTACATGTGGCGGCAACGCTCCTTGCGTCTCCATCAGGATTCCTTCGTCAAGCATGTATCAAATCACACCCCAATTCTTCCCATCCGTTGCAGTGTCGAGCTTTGGAGCTTTGCTTCAGCGTCGCGTTGGACCGTCTCCCCACTGCTCAAAGCGCCAATAGCGGTGGCAGCCCGGGGATCGAACCACCGATTTCCAATGCCTTGATGGCTGCTCTTAAACGTGCTCAAGCCCATCAGCGACGTGGATGTCCCGAGCAACAACAGCAACCGCTCTTGGCGGTTAAAGTGGAATTGGAGCAATTAATAATATCGATTCTTGATGATCCAAGTGTTAGTAGAGTCATGCGTGAGGCAAGTTTCTCAAGTCCAGCCGTTAAAGCGACCATTGAACAATCATTGAGCTCTACGACTTCAAACTCGGCCAACACTGCCGGTCCGATAGGATTGGGATTCAGACCCATCGTTGCTCCTGTTTCGGCCGTTGCCGCGCCTTCCCCCAATCGGAACATGTATTTGAACCCGAGATTACAGCAAGGGGCAGTCGGGCAGCAAAGAATTGAAGAAGTGAAGCGGGTAATTGATATTCTGATGAGAAGTAAGAAGATGAACCCGGTTCTGGTCGGGGATTCGGAACCGGAATCGGTTGTTAAGGAGATTTTGAAGAAGATTGATAGTAAGGAAATGGATGGGGTTTTGAGAAACGTTGAGGTGGTTCATGTGGGGAAAGATTTTGTATCGGATAAGACTCAAGTGGTTGCAAAAATCAAGGAGTTGAGCACTAAAGTTGGGGCAATGATTGGGAACTTGGATTGTGGAGGGGTGATTCTTGATTTGGGTGACTTGAAGTGGTTAGTGGAGAACAATCAAGCAGTGAGTCTTGCCGGTGGGGTTCAGCAGCAGCAGCAGGCGGTATCAGAAGCTGGCCGTGCTGCAGTGGTTGAGATGGGGAAGCTGTTGGGGAGATTTGGAGAAGGGAGTGCCAGAGTTTGGTTGATTGGAACTGCTACTTGTGAAACTTATTTGAGATGTCAAGTTTATCACCCTTCAATGGAGAATGACTGGGATCTGCAGGCTGTTCCTATAGCTGCGAGAGCTCCCTCTCCGGGAATGTTTTCTAGGTACTTATTTTAACAACTTTGCAAGCTTGTTTTTTTAGCTTTGGTTTTTGAATGTGGAAGTGCTTAAATTTGCTTAGATGATGCTTGGGAAAAGTAAGGTTCAAAATCTTGGAATTCATTTAGAATATTAGTGGGTATCAGAAAATTTTTGTTTATAGAATCCATGGTTACTGTGCTACTAATGGATTTTATTCTGGGGGAAAGGTTGATTCTGATTTCTTTTCTTTTTTAACATTTTTCCCGGATCAGCTTAGTAATTGCTTAATGCAAAAGGGTTCTTTCAAGTCCAAAAGAGGCTTTTACACGTGTTTCGGTTTTACTTTGTAGTTTGTGTTGCTTGCTCTTATTTGGTTCCTATGCAAATTCTGAACTTAGATGCCACAATTTGAACCGTGGGTTTGGGACTCTTTTCTGGTTTCGATAAATTTGTTGCCAGTGGCCGATGAGTTTTGTTGATTAACTTGTAATATGATTGTTATCTTGCAGGCTTGCGAGCAATGGGATATTTGGCAACTCTGTTGAGGCCCTCTCCCCATTGAAGGGTTTTGCAACTACAACTGCTCAACCTAGGCAACCCTCCGACAATATTGACCCTGCTCAGAAAACTGGCTGCTGCCCACAGTGCATGCAGAATTATAAACAAGATCTTGGAAAACTTTTAGCAGCCAAGGAGTTTGAGGAACGTTCCTCTAATATTAGGTCGGAATCAACTCTGCCAGCATTGCCGGCATGGTTACTGAATGCCAAGACCCATGACAGTGATGTCAAAACCGTAGATCAGACGCAGGTAACTAGTTCAAGCCAATTAGAAACCTAGTCTTATTAGATTCTTTTTTGTTTGTATGTCCCGTGATGAGTATTTGCACTGGCAAATCTTTTCCCCTTCCATCTAAGCTTTATTGTTACGGTAACATGCTATATACAGACTAAGGATCAAGAGGTGTTCTGGACGCAGAAGACTCAAGAATTGGTAAAGAAATGGAATGATACATGCTTACATCTCCATCCAAAGTTTCATCAGCCCGGTCTAGGATCTGAGAGATTCGCTCCTGCTGCTCTGTCGATGACGATCCCGAACAATTCTAGTCTGCTAGGACGCCAACCTTTCCAACCCAAATTACCATTGAGCAAAAACATTGGAGGCACACTGCAACTAAACCCACATCTAGCGGCTAGCCAACCAGTGGAACAGACAAGTAGCCCACCTGGAAGCCCTGTAAAGACGGACCTTGTTCTTGGACGACCAAAAATCATTGAGACTAAACCTGAAAGAACCGATAAAGAGCGTCTGCGGGACTTTTTGGGTTGTATACCTTCTGAACCACAGTACAAGTTGCAAGATTTGCAAAGCAACAAATTGTTGACCACGTCAGATGTTGAATCATTCAAGGAACTCCTTAAGGGTCTAATTGAGAAGGTGTGGTGGCAGCGGGATGCAGCATCTGCAGTGGCCACAACAGTGACACAGTGTAAAATAGGCAATGGAAAACAGCGGCGTACCAGTTCAAAGGGTGACATTTGGCTATTGTTTTCTGGCCCTGACAGGATTGGCAAGAAGAAAATGGCATTGGCCCTCTCAGATCAAGTATGTGGGACTCATCCATTTGTGATAAGTCTTGGTTCACGACGTGATGATGGGGAATCCGATGTGAGTTTCCGTGGTAAAACTGTGGTGGATAAAATAGCAGAGGCAGTTAGGAGAAACCCTTTCTCAGTAGTAGTGCTTGAAGATATTGATGAAGCGGATATGCTAGTTAGAGGTAGCATAAAACGAGCAATGGAGAGAGGTCGACTTGCTGATTCTCATGGGCGTGAGATCAGTCTAGGAAATGTTATATTTGTCCTCACTGCTAATTGGATGCCAGGTAATCTTAATTTCACACCTAATGGTATTTCCCTGGATGAAAAGAGGCTTGCCGGTTTAGCAAGCGGGGGTTGGCAATTAAGGTTATCCCTTGGTGAAAAAACGGCAAAGCGCCGAGCCAGTTGGCTCCATGAGGAGGACAGAGCAACAAAGCCAAGGAAGGAATCTGGTTCTGTATCATTTGATCTTAATGAGACTGCTGATGTGGAGGATGATAAAGCAGCAGATGGATCACACAATTCCAGTGATCTCACAGTTGATCATGAAGAACATGTCCCGACAAATAGGTTGTTATCCAACTCAACATCATCATCGATATCCCATGAGCTGCTAAATTCCGTCGACGAGGCCATTGTCTTTAAACCTGTCGATTTTGATCCCATTAGACGTGATATATCCAACTTGATAACGAAAAAGTTTTGCAGCATTATTGGCGACAGAGTGATGATCGAGATTGTAGATGAAGCACTTGAAAAGATTACCAGTGGGGTCTGTATAGGCCGCACTGGATTAGAAGAATGGACAGAGAAAGCATTGGTTCCGAGCTTACGACAGCTGAAAACACAATTGCCCACGTTGGAGGAGTCTCTAGTGGTTCGCCTCGATCTTGATTCTGAGATGTGTCATCGAAACCACGGGGATTGGCTTCCTGGCCGTGTGAAGGTAGTCGTTGAAGATGGATTCTGGTAGCGAGGTAAATACTAACTATGCTATAAATAAAAAATATATTTATAGTCGAACAGATATTTGGAGCAGGGAATGCAAGACATTTCCGGATTTGTATTGGATAGAGATGTAAATATGCTCAACTGTCAACTATGTTTTCACGGTTGAGCGAGTCGATTAGGAGATGGTGATAGATGAGGGAAATTTTTAAATGAGGCAAGGTTAAGTAGGATTAAAATGAGGTGGATTTATATAAAGTTTATATTTTTATAAGAATTTGTATAAGTATATAAATTTTTATCAAGTTGATAAGAATTCTTACAACAATTGATAAAAATTTATTTAGCTATATAACTTTTTTTAGTCTATACAAATTCTTATAAAAATACTAAAGATTTGCGTCGCACTTCATTTTAGTCTTACTCTCATCTCTCCCTCACTCTACAATTTCCTTATTTTATTCATTCCACCCTGTCTTTTATAGTATTTGTTTTCTTCCTGGTTCCTGGTTCCTGGTTCCTGCTCCTTTTTCTTTTTGATCTGGTCATCTTTTATTATTATGATACTTATTGTTTCCATGTGTAAAGATAAATAAAAATATACAGTTTAAGTGTTCATATGCTTCATTGATTCAATATATTGTTGTTGATAGTTTGTTTGACTTGTAAGAGTTTGTTGAGCTATGGAGGCTGGAGCACGTGACGTGTTTTCCAGTAACATTTTTAAATCGTATACAAAGGTCCCTGACCCTGAGGCTGAGAGATGTCCGCATGCATTGGCAAAGCTGAAAGTGGAAGCACCCCAACTCACACTTGTCTTTTCTCTGGTAGCCCCAGCCCCAGCCCCAGCCCTCAAATATAGATAAAAAAATACTATGTCTTTGGCAAGATTAAGTGAGTGTGGGGTCTTCTAACTTCTCCCACTTGCATAGGTTTAGTACTGAAAGAGTAGAAAAAGAAACCCATCAACTCCAAACCCAAACTTTATAGTATCTACTAGACGACTAACAAAAGGATGAGATGCTAATTGCTATTTGCTAATCATGTTCAGGTAACTGACTCTGTCTTAGTAGTATAAGATAATCAAACAAACCATGCATGTGGACCATTGGGAATGATAAAAAGACGTGACAATTCATTATTCAAGGAAATTTAAATAAATATGTAACGGGAACCAAGGACGATAATATAAATTAATAATATCTAAATAATTTTTGTGCGAGAAATCCCGTAAAAAATGGGTGCATGCAGAGAGACACTTGGATAAAATGAATTCATTTTACCTTTTCAGCACATACGATTCATAGACCAACTTGGCCACTTGGGCGACCGTCTTTCCCCTGTTTTGGTGGGCGGAGTGAAGGTCCTAAAACAACAATGGGTTGACATGTGGGCTCACTGTCAAATTTCACTTGGAGAGTATAAGATTTAGACCCAGAAGAGCTGATAATACAAAGTACAGGATAATGTTGATAACGGTCAGAGAAGCTTCTGCTTGGTCTCTTTCCTTCAACCTATCTTCTGTATCTTATCCCAAACCATCTCTAACACTCAAAAACTATGCTTGCAGAGCCAGCTTAACTGCCCACACAAAACCCAACTCCAACTCCAAATCATGGAACCTTGGTCTTCTTTCTAGCAGGTATATGTTCCAGTTCTGCCTCAAAAATATTTTTTCACCATTTAGTCTCGATATCATTTTTGTATGATTTATGCCGTAGATTGAGCTCTCTAGGGAGTGGAAAATGCTAGATTTTTTTATGGTAGAAATTGAACTTTCAAGGACTAGAAGCTAAGGCTATATGAGATACTAGAATTATGCAAACAACTTTAAGAGCTTTGTGGACTAATGTTGATGCTTTGCTGTTTACGTTGGAATTCCTTCAGTAAAAAAGGATCTGTTTTTGATCCCTTGGGTATCAATCCAGATGTCTCTCCCGGTTTAAATGGTGTTTGGGAAAGTTTTCTAGCCTTGTTAGCGCCTACATTTGAGAGCACCTCCGGTACAAAAAAGGATAAATCTTCTTCAGCTCGAGGAGTGGCAGGTTCGTTTTAAAGATTTTATCTTTTGTTTATCAATTTTATCCGTCTGGGCTGTTGACATGGATCATTTGGACTTTGACAGCTGCAATTGAGGATAGCTCCATTGAGTTTGGGGACTTCTTCAAAGGCCCATTACCAGGAAAATTTCTCAAGCTTTTAGCTTTTTTAGCCTTATCCCGTCTTGGAGTTTATATACCCCTAGGAGGGGTTAATCGAGAGGCTTTCGTTGGCAATTTAGATCAGAACAGTCTACTGAGCACGTTGGATTCCTTCTCTGGAGGAGGCATTGGTAGACTTGGTATTTGCTCCCTTGGTATTGTTCCTTTTATTAATGCACAAATTGTGTTTCAACTCCTTGCGCAAGTTTACCCTAAATTGCAAGACCTTCAGAAAAGAGAAGGTGAAGCGGGAAGAAAGAAAGTTCTTCAGTATACTAGATATGCCTCGGTTGGTTTTGCTATAGTACAGGTAAAGAATTACATCCTTGGTGACTAATAGGTTAGCTAATTAGAAATGAAGTTTCTGTGTAGTTTCAACATGATGTCTGCTCTATGTAATGTTACAACCATAATATGTTGACATTGCTAGTTGCTAAATTATGCCTTTTGTAATTATTAAATAGATATTAATAAGATTTATTTCATGCATTTGAATAGCATTTCTTTTGTATTATTGTGTTACATGACAGGCAATTGGCCAAGTACTTTACCTTCGTCCATATGTTAATGACTTTAGCACGCAATGGATTCTCTCCTCTGTCACTCTTTTGACGCTTGGTGCTGTACTGATGACATATATCGGGGAACGAATTTCTGATTTAAAGCTTGGAAATGGCACATCCCTTCTAATATTTACAAATATTCTATCCTACTTGCCGGCATCTTTTGGGAGGACAGTTGCACAGGCATATCAGGATGGTAACTACATTGGACTTGTTGCCATCATTATCTCATTCTTCCTGCTGGTCCTTGGCATTGTCTATGTTCAGGTAACTCTCTCTCTTTTTTCTTTTTTTTTTTTGGCTCAAGTGAAGTTCCAATACTGATGGAAAAGGAAACTTAACAAATATCTCAACAAAGGATTTCAGGAAGCAGAGAGGAAGATTCCAATCAACTATGCCTCAAGATACACCAGCAGAAGCGGAGGGCTTCAGAAATCTGCTTACCTACCCTTTAAGGTATGTGTTCCAATGATTCCTAAAAGTACCCAATGCTATGATGAGTTTGACGCTAATAGTTGTGAAATCATTGAGGTGGAATGAAACTAGAATGGACACTTTGTTTGCATGAGAACTCAATGGAAAAGCATATCATTGACACCGTCCGTTTTTGTAGTTCTTCCTGTTGCTTGTTAGTTTCTGCGTACCAGTTTCTCCATCTTTTTACCCTTCTTGTCATTTCTCAGAAAGTTGTGTACCTATTTGATTTCCTGTGAAATTCTCTTTCTCTCCTGCTTCCCCTTTGCTTTCTGATAAATACATTTTTGAATGATGACAGTTTATAACTTGTTTAAATTTGAATTGCTAACCTCGTAGTGTTTGATAGAATATTTACATTTATTAAATTGGTAGTGAAGTTTCTGACATTGTGATGATACTTTTGATCTTGCAAATGCAAGCTGTCTCTGGGTGTTGTATGTGCAACTACCCTATCTCATCTTGTCTTTGTATCTAATTCAGTTGTTTTGGCCAACCAGGTAAACAGCTCTGGAGTGATGCCAATTATATTTTCTACATCATCCCTAGCTCTTCCTGGCACTTTGGCAAGATTTACGGGAATTTCTGTGCTAAAGCAGGTTGCCGTGGCTTTGAATCCCGGAGGTAAGATTAATGATCGACTGTTAGAAGTTCTTAAAGAATTAAAATTTATACCGGGTTGATGTGAGAAATAGTCCGTTACGTGTTCTGAGATAAACTCTTCCAGTTGAAACTAACATGTTTAAAATAGATTAATGAACGTGCTTGAGGTTGTGAATTCCTTATAAGTAGAGGTTATGAATGTTTATATACCCCTAGGAGGGGCTAATCGGGAGACTTTCGTTGGCAATTTAAATCAGAACACAACTGAGCACGTTTGGAATTCCTTGTAAGTTAAAATCTTCCAGTTGAAAACAGATTAACGAAAGCCTCCGGATAGGTTGCATCGACACAAATTTTGATGTCATAAATATAAGGATGCTTAAAATAGATGCTTGAGGTAGTGAATTCCTTATAAGTGGAAGTTATAAATGTTTGTAGGTTCTCTTTACCTTCCTACCAATATCTTGTTGATAGCCTTCTTCAATTACTATTACACGTTCCTACAACTGGACCCTGACGATGTTAGCGAACAACTGAAGCGGCAAGGTGCTTCAATCCCACTGGTCCGACCTGGTAAAAGTACCGCGGCATTTCTCAAGACTGTAAGTCAGTTTACAATAATGTATCCAAAAGGGATTTGGGGTGAATTTTAAACTGTAGTTGTAACTCAACTACATTCCTATTTTGCCATGGACTCATGTTTGCATCCACGATTGGAATATAGGTTCTTAGTCGGATATCAGTTCTAGGTTCAGTATTTTTAGCCATCCTTGCTGCCGGTCCTGCCGTGATTGAGCAAACCACACACTTGACTGCATTCCGAGGATTTGCTGGCACTTCAGTTCTTATTCTTGTGGGATGTGCAACCGATACTGCAAGAAAAGTTCAAGCAGAGATTATATCCCAGAAGTACAAGAACATTGAGTTTTACGAAATTGACAGGTATGGCCCTTGAAGGAGGTAGCACTTTGAGGAGTGGAGGATGGGAAGACCGAGTTTTCCTAGCCATGATTATTCATTATGTATATATACACTAGCTTTTTCTGACATTGATGGTTGTTATGAACACCCCAAACTACAGTTTTATTTTTCTTGCAGAAAGTTTAACTCAAAAGGGTGTTGGGTGAAGCAATTTTAATACTACTTCAATAGAACTGGGTTCATCAATTCCTTCCCTCCTCAACAACCGGGATTTGAAATGGAAAAGGGTTGGAGACGTGGCAAACAGAGGGCTTTCCCTCGTTTACATATTGAATCTTTTATTCCCGATTATAGGCGCAGTAACTGGTACCTGCCTACTCGCCAAACCCAACCTAATGCTTTTATCCAATCACCATTGACCAACGCCCATCTTCAGCACAGATTCCAGAACCCATCTTCAACGCACAGGAGTTTTTAAACATACACTATTTGGGAGACACACTGACCCAGCTTTGATCTCCCCACAACCGTATAGTTTGTCAACATTCAATATGATGTAACAGGAAAACTTTATGAACAAATATCTGGAACAGAGAGTTGGATGATGGTTGAGAGCTAGATGATGCAAACATGTCAGAGAAAGAGGGTTCATATATGAAGGAAACAACTAGACGAGAATAAAATCTATACAATAAAATGTCCAGATGCAAACATAGAAACAAAAGTACTAGTAGTAGCATTGTAGCAACATCCAAACCTTTAATCCCCCAAGTTAAGATGAGAAAGAGGGTCAACGCTTCCAGCCTTGATGATAAGCGTTGTCTCTCCTGTTGTTTCTGAAAGCACAGCAGCCAACAGAGTAGACAACGATAAGGAAGATGAGGAAGACGATGTTGACCACAGCTACCTTCTTCCAGGAACTCTTGAGGTTGTCTATGAACCCTGCTTTGCATGACTGGCAGTTGAAGCATAGAGTATCAAGGTTATTAGCCCACAGATTGCAGTCTGGATTGGTCGTCGACGCCCCAGTCCCTCTAGTCCAGTTAGTCGGCCCAACGTATGTGAACTCACAGTCGTCCGATGGCTTACAGCAACCAGACTGCAATTACACAAAGAAAATACCTCAAAATTGTGACGGATCGGTTCCCCTAAACTCTCTCTTAGAAAAGTTTAAGGTCAATTTAGAAAACACAGGAGTATATGAATATTCCCATTAGAAAAGTTGACAACCTTTTTTCCGACCAAAGTTAGAATCAACTTAAAGTTACAAGATCCACCCAAAAAGTTGATCAACAAATTAGCTAACCAAAAGTAGTATCCATTACCCTTCACCGCCTGACGAATCGAGCTTTATATAACTGTGAATATGTCTGATTCAATTTTTATATTAAGATCTCAGAAAAACGAGAGAGAGATAGTTTAGATACCTGAATGGCTGACAAGTGAGCCTTGTAAAAGTCCGGGAGAGAGGTATTAAGGTATTTATCATGGAAATCAGTACAAACTTTACTGTCAGTCAAACAGCTCTTAATCTTATTCCAGTTCTTCTGATCAGTAACTCTTTTCTGCAACCAGTCTGAGTAATCCCCGAGTCGATATTCCTTATAACCTTTCCCAGACAACACTTTCCCCGCCCCTTTATTCGTCACCGCGAAAGCAAAGATCGTGAAGACGATCCCCAACACGATGAGGAGGAACATGACGACCAAGTAGAGCCAGAGTAGCCATGTCACGCGACAGCACGCGCCGATTAGTCCCGCGAGTGAGACCAGCATAAGGAAGACTCCGATTACGATAACCGGCCTGTCCAAGAAGCGTTCGCACTCGGTCACTCCTTCTCGGCTGAGCCATATTCCGGCGCCGAGTATGGGGATGGAGAGGAGGAATGTGATGAAGTTGAGGATACCGAGTAGGTTGTTGCTCAATCGAAACGCCATCGTTTCAGTATTCCGGTAGTCTCTCTTCCCTGGTTTTGTTTTTAGTTTACAGAGAAGTTGGTAGAGAAGCGTTTGGAGTTTGTGAAGGAATTAGTGAGAAAGTTTTGTGCAGTTTCTCGGAGAGGTTGCGCTGCAGGCTGCAAATGGATTCTTGTCAGGCGATGGACACGTTTCACACATGCAACAACGAGGGAGTTTAATTGCTTACTCTGATTAGTAATAGAACCCAAATAAGAATTATATTATAGGTAAGATTTATCACGTATTTATTAGATCAATCATTACAAATTATATATTTTATTAAATTTTTATGTTATATTTTCTTAAGTGAATTTTTATTTTAAAAATTATTTTAAAAATAAATTATCAATAAATATAAGTAAAAATTCACTTAAAAAAATATGACATAAAAATGATAAGATAAATATTTTTTAGTGATTGATCCATTAATAACGTGGTAAAACTTACCCATAATATAATTTTTTAACTCAAAAGAATTTTTTTTTTAATTTTAATTTTATTTAAAGAGTGAGTATTAATAAATTTAATTAAAAAATATAAAAATAAATTCTTTTTTAACACTGATATTTATGTCCAAGAACAAGGATGCCCATTGGCCATTACCCGTTCAGTGTGTCAAAACCCTTGCCTTGCCTTGCCTTGCCTTGCCCAAACCCAAGTGTCAACACGAATAATTTATACATTATATAATAATTAATAATTAATATTAATAAAATAACAGAAAAACAAAAAAATAATAAAATAATAAAATATAAAATAAAAAAAAAATAAAAAAAAACAAACAATAAAGATGTGGGGAGTTACCATATTTTTAGTGGGTTGTTTGGGATTTTCCGGTTAAGGGATGTTGGGAGAGTTGTAGAAGTGGAATTGGAGTTGGTTTTGAAGTGGTTTGATTTAAATCCCTTTAAATAAGGATTCAATCGAAACATGGGGGGCTACCGACAATGGACAGAGAGAGGGATTAGAGAAGCAATGTCACTACTCCTAAAACCCACCACCACCACCACTCCTTTCTTCTTTGGATTCATCTTCGTCTTTTGGGGTGGGTGCCAAAGAGGGAAGGAATCCGACGGCTCCAATCTTCTGCTCGCTTCCATCGTACGGTCCCCAGGGAAGGTCTATATCCACTCTGCAGTTCCCACCACCTGACCTGAACCTCAAACTGAACAAAGGAACCTAATGGTCATAGGAGATTGAGAAGAAAGGATCCAAACGCCGCCCGATCCAAGCGATTGTTTCTAGTTCTTTGACAACAACACAAGCGACTGGAGGAGGGCAGAGCCGCTAGTACGAGCACAAAAATGTGGAACTTCATCAGGAAGCGCAATCCTAAGATCCATAGGAAACGTCTGCTTGAACCATTCCTTAGTCGCCATCATTTTAGAACCCGCGCCGTTGACAGACAAAGCACATCCCCCACCGGTCTTTACGGTTTTGATCACTTGAAGTCCCCTAAAGGTTTCCAACGCTTCGTCGATGACGCCATTGAGAGGTCTGCTGAGCTGGTTGATTATGTATCAGGCATACCATCTTCGGTTGAAATAATCCGAGCCATGGATGAGATTTCGGACACTGTCTGCTCTGTTGTTGATTCGGCAGAACTATGTAGACAAACTCATCCAGCCAGAGGATGGATTTGTAGAGGAGGCTAACAAAGCATCGATGAGGATTAATGAATATCTACATGTGAGTTTCTCAATACAAATCATACTCTTTATAATGCGGTGAAAAAGGCAGAGCAGGATGGTCATTTGCTTACTGCGGAAGCTCGTAGAGCTGCACTCCACTTACGTATTGACTTTGAGAAGGGTGGCATTCATCTTCCTTCTGGAAAATTAGACCGGGTTAATCAGCTAAATCTGAATGCTCTTAAGCTATGCAGGGAGTTTGTTCTAGGGGAGGAGGTATATGCAGCATCACCACTCCCTAAGAGCGTCAAGACCTGGGAGTTATCCGTTTGTACCTGGACTGGTTCCAAGCCAAGATCTCATGCTGATTTCATGCCTTCAAAAATCCCCCACAGCTCGGTTTGAAGCCTGACAGCCAGTGGCCATTTGCACCCTTAATAAATCCTCCGATAGCTTCATGATTATTTTTTCAGGGAACTCCATCGTCGACCCTCCCTTGTCCCGAGGTTGCTCACTGAAAAGACTGGACCTGGGATGAGTTTCTTTGAATGTCGATGTTGTTGTTTCATCAATCACTGGTCTTGGCTCGAAGGTGGCCTTTTCAGAGATCACATCGATACTTGAATTTTCGGATTTCAGAAAGCTGTTGGTGTTTCGAAACCACTTCAAGCTGAATTGTTGGCAATCTTCCTTGGTCTTCAATTCGTCTTGGAGCAGGGTATTGAGATTCTTCAAGTCCAATCTGACTGTGTTGAAGCTCGACTGTGTTGAAGCTGTCGAGCTTTTCAATGATCCAAAGGCGCCAATATTTCCTAAAATAAATAGAATATAAAATCAAAGAAGAAAGGGATTTTTTTTTAATCTTCAATTTTCGAAAAGAATTATTTTAGGGTTGAGTTTTGATTTTATTCTGGGTTCTGGTTGATGGATTCCATGGCTGACTGGCAACAAGCTACCACAGGAGCCGGGTTTACATAAGCGTTCGGCTTTTCTGAGCTAACCAATGTGATTCAAGTCCCTGAACAACCAGTTGGACCCTGCACAAGTCTGTTGTTGAGTGAGATATTAAGCCACGGGGATTCAAGGAAAGAACATGAGGAAAAGATGAATATGCAGCTCCAGCTTAGTTACAGTACTGTGACAACTACTCCTATATCTAATTCGCTCCTTAGAAACCTTGAGAAATCATCACTGGTCTTGGTCGAAGCTTTTCAAATGGCAAAGAGAAAGTGATGGGGGAAGCAATCTTTTTGGCTTCTGAAATGAGAAATAAATTACATTTCCATGGGACCCAATTGAAGGAAACAAGGACCACCGAATTTTGGGTTAATTTCCATAAATCTCAATTGATGGAAATGCTTCTGGGTCCTTCCACCGAAGGAATTTGAAGCAAATGGAAATAGGTGAAGAGGAAAGAATCAGATCAGGTACCAACATCATGTATTCGGGTTTTTTTTTTAATTAAATCAATTTGAGTCTTTATTTTTTTTAATTTATTTGTTTGTAATTTTTAAAATCACATGGTATATTTTTTAGGGTGATCACCTAATTTATGCTTAGTTAATTAATTTAGAGCATTTGAATCTTATGTCTCAGATACTAAAGAGGTTGGTATTTTGACGTACCATGATGACCTAGAGAGCGTACCTTGACATCGAATTCAAAACAACTAGTGGCATTAGTAACTTAGGTTTTAAATACTCAATTGATGGAGCTTTTTTTAGGATTAGAACTTAAAATGAACAAAATAAAAAATAATCATGCATTTTACTTAAGCCTTTTGAGGCGAAAGTTACATTCTTTTAAATTTGGGTGAGGTTTTCTATTTAGAGGGCGTCTCGTTCAACTCAAGTTTAGGGGCGGTGTAACTTCCAAATCAAAAGGATATCCGATTTCAATAATATTCAATTAACAATGGAAAATTAAATTAATATCTTTCTTTAAAATGTCAATGTCACGTAATGTTTTTCAAGGTACCAATGTTTTTCAAGTCAACCTTTTTCAAAATTAAATTATGTTTTCCTAAAATTTAGGTTTTTTAAGATTAATAAAATTCATATTTTTGAAAATCAATTGTCGAACACTTTTTCACCTTAAAAACTGCGTTTTCTTAAAAGAGGTCGCGACACCAAGCTTTTTTCCTTAGCCCTCAATCCTCATCGCTCTGGAGTGATCTGCATCCGCAATATGCAACCGTCACTTTGACTTGCCAATCCTTGGTGAACAAGAGATGCAATAGCAGTGTTTGTAACGAATTGGGGTTTGAAAACAAAAGATCAAAGTTTGTATGTATGAAGGGGAAGATGGGATGAAAGTATTTCAGTTGAGTTGTATATATTTTTCATTTTTATCCAAACTATGAATGATCTTGTAAATAAGAACGAAGTTAAGAGTGAACAGTGAATCAGATATACTTAGTAAGTTTAATAAGATCTTAAAAAGAAATTAAAACGTAAAAATTAAGAGAGTTTAGATTTAATTTTATAAAATTTAAAATTAAAGACCTTTAAAGAAATTAAACCATAAAATTAGAATTAGAGTTTCATTTTGTTATTTTTAGATTAGAGAGTTTTAAAAAATAACAAAATTAATTACAATGATTTTAAAATTCTAAAGATCAAAAATATCCTTCCCTCATAAACTTTAAGAAGACGACTCCTACCAACTGAAGTCTCCTATACGCAGATTCTGATACAATTTTCTTTACCCCTCAAACCTAACCTGATAAGAAGACTCAAGACATGACTTCCACCTACTGGCTACGACATCCTTCCCTGTACAAGTAACTCAGAGACAATGAAAGGTTTTGACTTTTGGTTTCCTTGTGCTACAAGTCAAACAGTAAAGTAAGAGAGAGAAAGGGAAATAAATGACAAGTCTAATCCATCAACAAATCTTTGTGGGTTTGTTTTCTTCCTTATAAGGCATGAGATGTACGTGGGATAGTTAGACTCCGATTTTAAAACTAAATCTACCCTGGTCTAGATTAATTATGTAAAAAAAAAGTAGAAATACATATAATAATTACGATCATATCTTTTAAAGATATTATATTTTAAAGATACATTAATCTAACGAGTAATCATATATATATGTATATTATTTTATCTTGTACATATTTAAATCTTGACATTAACCTTAAATATAATTATTTCTCTATTTAATAAAAATCACATTATATTTTAAGTGAACAAAGTTTATAAAACAGCGCAACACAACTCGATCTACTTTTTAAAATAACTTACGTGTGTACCATCCAATTGGTGTCCTACCAACAAAGTCGTAGCATGCAAAGCACAACTTGTTATTGTTTTTAATCTATGTACACACAGTTTTTATTTATCCAAAGGAATCGTTCCTTCTATTTCATTAGAAAACCTGGAAAAGAAATACCAACCAGAATTTCCTTCCATGTTAATTGACTCCATTTCAAGGAACCAAGTCGTACGGATAAGAACCTCTTCATGCTACAACTTCACTTACAAAACAATATCTATCTATCTATCATAATTTTATTTTTGTTTTGATCACCGAAGTAATCTATACTCTTGCTCAAAGATTTTAAACAAGGATTGCATGGAACCAACACTGCATAAACCTTGGGGCTTTCTCAACGCCTATCCAGCTAAGGAAAATCATTTTAAATTTTCAGTACAGTAACATAGGTTGGTATGACGTATTTCTAAACAAATAAAAACGCCATATCTTAATTATCTAAAAGAACTTAAACCAAATTTAGTACTTGGATTTTAGGTTCAACAGAACTAAATTTCGATACAATATCTAAATTTGACCTTACATTCTCCTTTATTCCAAAGTAATTCAAATTTGAGTGCATAATTGCAGAAAAAGGTAGCTAACTAGAACCAAGTGTTGCCGATGAAAGTTCAAATACAACACTTCAGTTAAGGTAACTCAAGAAATCAGCTAGGGAACAAAATCAACATGGGAATTCAACCCAAGCTAGTCAATAACTGCTCCCTAATCCTGATCTTTCAATGTAACAATTCAAAATTCCAACAAATTCAGAGCAAATATGACAGGTTGTTCATCTCTTGCCTCTTGGCAAGATGCGAGAGGATGTATTACATTCACATGCAAGGGATGAGTGAATTAGTTCATCACCCCATCATGGAACATGAGCTTTATTCCAAGGTCATCCATAGTGACAGAAACATCAATAAACTTAACAAATTTGGAGCTGAACAAAATGGTCCACCCATTGTGTACAGCATGGAGGAATAACGTCTACTGGTTTTTGAACAAACTCGATGGAATCTGAAAGAAAGAAAAAAAGATACTGTTTATATATAATTGAAATTCTAATCTTCATGCCATACATACAATTAACAATGGCAGGAAGCTAGGACATAAAACAAGAAAATATACCATAGTTCATATTCGTAAATGAAAAAGAAAAGAATAAAGAAATCATAATGGGAAAAAGTTCCAGGATTCATCTTAAATAGATAGTTATAGAAGGTTAATGGCATACCTTCACATGATGAGGCATGATCTTGATATCATACGGTGCATGAAGCCACGTCTCAGGTGAGTAGAGCAAAAAGTTCTCTGGTCTACTAGTGTACACATCAGCATATTGATGGATGTGATAAGCAAAAGCAGATTCTTGACCTTTGTCAGTGAGGAAGGTGGCCCCAAAAGATGTATTGAACATTCTCTTCATCATACTGCGCGCTTTCTGCCTCTCTTCATTTAATTCACCCATAAGTAACTTGTATGCTTCACTTCTCTTGCTACAGGGTACAGTTGCATGTAATCTCCCAAGAAGTTCCTGTAGTATGTGAAATTTTGCCTGCATTGAAGAAAAGATTGTAAAGGATAAAGTCGATTCCATTTTTGAGTTCACACATTGAAATCAACACAAGCTGAAATCTTTTTGCACCAGAGATTTGAAAGCATCATAATTCAATATACTAGGAAAGGTGGAAACAAAGCATCCCACGAGCTGGTTCATTTCATAATGAATATTTAAGACAACCCATAGTGGATTGAAGAGTATCCCATGTATCCCCCAAACGATCATGTAACATACGGTTTTATTAAAGCATAACTAAAGGTTTGTCAAAACAAAAAAGAACAATTACAAAAGGGTCAATAGATGTAAAGGTGAGAAAGAGGCCATGGTGGTCGGAGATGTAATGAATCATGGTGGTTTGTGCTTGATCGGCGATTAGGGATTTATTGTTTGAAGAAGACGAAGAGGATATTTTTCAGAGATAACAATATGTTTCTCAGTATTTTCTTATTATTCTTCAATCTCAAATGCTTATGGAGTAAGCCTTTAAATAGGCTAATATATAGTTTTAATATAACTAAAACTATACTTGATCTCTAATTTAAATAATATTTATTCCTAGTTTAAATAAGACTTCTGATGAATCTAAACTACTAATTAGGAATAAACTCTAGTTACATATTAAATAAAAACCCTAACCCTCCTCGTTAATTTAGACTTCTTCTCATGCTGTAACACTTCTCGGATAACTTACAGTAAGTATTTGACATTGTAGTTCATTCAACACAATCAATCTTTGAGGTGCCAAATAACTAAGTAAGCCAACCCCAATTCACAGTATCAAATAACATAAGAGAGTGATAATAGAAAGTTCCAGAAATCAGAGGCAGAAATACATACCTGTTCAAATCGATATCTATCTTCGTTCTGTATGCGTATTTCATTCTGTAATCAAACACAACCCCCCAAAAATGAAGAATTTGTCTTGTTAAACACCACAAATTCACAAAGACAAAAACCAAGAATGAAAGGATGCATACTTCTAGTTCATGGATGATTGCGGCAGTCCGCCAACCAGCTTTCGAAGGACCCCTCAAGTCACTAAATAGGTGATCACCAAAGTATATCACCTAATAAAGAAAACCAGAGCAGTGAAATACTCCCATCAGCAAGAACTTACCACAATCTAGTTACATGTGATTGAACACACTGTAGAAGTTTACCACAATCTAGCTATGCGTGATTGAACACACTTGTAAAAGATCAAATAAAATGCTACAAAGCATAAAACATGATATACCTCTGGGCCATTCCATTTAGTAATTTGGAAAAAAGATTTCAGGGATCCATGATAATATATTTTATTTTTGAGGAAATTGTCCACCTTTGTAAAAGCTAGAGTATCCTTCTCTGTGTCATAGCAGCTGCAATTTAAGTTCCAGGAGACTGATCAATACATATGAATAAGAAAAGCATGCACTTGCTATTATAGCAAGTGCACAACAAAGGCCAAGGAAGGGATAAAAATAAAAATAAAAGATAAGAACAAACCAATGCAGCAAAGAAAATTGAACTTTCTCAATCCTGCTTCCACATTTCTATTTTTAAGCAATTCAAGTAACTTTCATCTTCAGTACGGAACTCTTTTTTGAATTTCTGCTCTCTAAATTTTAAAACCACTCGATCAGTTTTCTCCGATTGTAGGAGGACCAGTTTGTGACCAAGTTTATGTTGGTTATTCACTTCTTTAAAAGCTAGTTTTCAATGGGTATTCTAAGTCAGATAGGTTGAAAATATTGTAAGAGTCTATTTCGATAGGCACTCCCTCAACCACCTGGCACCAGATACGAAACTAACTCTTCAATTCACACCAATTTTTCACATGATAATCTATTTTTTTTATCATGTGCATTACCAGCTCATATCATTGTAGCAGAGGTTGCCAAATTAGTTCAATTATGCTCTCTCATACTATTGTAGAAGAAAAGAAAAATTAACAAATCAACTCCATTACGAGCCATTTTAAAGAAATATGTGGAGAATATAAAAGATTGAAGATACAAACCGGAAAGGATGCTCAGAAGTATAAAAACCCGGCTTATTGGCTTTTGCAATTACAACATCAAAAAGCTCCCTCCATGAATCTTTGTTATTAGTCGAATCCTGAAAAACATGTCAAGCTTCTCAAAAACTCACAAATAATTCTAAACATGAAACTAAGAATGGAAAAGAATGATACCTGAAATATGCATAACTAGAGCAAAGTGATTTGTTCAATGCAAACACATATAGATGCAACTAGAGCAAAGTGATTTTGTTCAAAGCAGTAAAGCACATGAAAGTGCCAAAACATTATTAAAGATTAAAAAGCAATTCACATTACACAATTTCCATTCATCCCCTTCAAAACCAAATATCAATATCGTTTCAATCAGGTCCTTCCATCAGTCTAACCATTAACATGGACATTAAATGCTAGTTTCTATTTGACAAAGCATATTTAAAACACATGGATCAAATTTCAAATAGTGTGGACAAGTTGCATGGACAACTTGGACTTGATGTGTTAAAAAAATAGCCCTATTAAATCTTAATGGCAGTGTTTTTATCGTGTCAAATCCAAACTGTCCATGCAACATTTGCATGTTGTTTAAAATTTGATCCATGTATTTTGAATATGCTCCATGTCATATCCGAGCTAACATTTAATACTCAAGCAAACAGCTAGACAGATGAAGGGCCTGATTGAAACAATATTGATAGTTTGAAAACTTGGGGACCAATTTAGAATCAGGGCATAGTTTGGGGACGTCTAGTGCAATTCACCCAAGTTATTTTGACTAAACATATCATGTATTTTAAAAGGTCCTTCTCACGATCTGCTAAATAATTGTTTGAATGTATTTTAAGAAGAATCATTCACCACTGAGTGACTTCCACAAATGATATGATTGAATATATAGAAAGAATATTTACACAAATAATATCTTCTCTACCTTTAGAAAGAATAAGCAATAAATCAAAATTTCAAGCAAAAAGGAGGAAGAACGGTAAACTGCTTCAAAAATGGACCAAAACCAATACAAAATTTATAAGCAATAAGTATGAATCATCCATTATGATGAATAAAGAACATGAAATAAGAAGGCATCAATACTAGTGCAATGTATACCTCCAACAAAAACTGCATCCCTCCATCCACAAAGTAATACGGTGAATTTGTTAGCAAGAAAATTTTCTTCCCGTTCTCCTTTAACATCCTAAGAAAGCATAATAACTGGCCCTGAAACATACACCAAAATTAGCATTCACAGGAGGAAAGAACATATTTCACAGATGGCATGCCAAACTTTACAAAAGTCTTTCTTTGAAACTAAAAGGCACTCAAACTTAAAAATAACTAAAACATAAATAGTTAGAAGTTAGAACTTACATTTTTTACTAGATATCGATGAGGATCAGAAAGAATTCCTCTATGCATTAAACCGCTTTGATGAACATGTCGAATTGCACGATTGACATCTTCATATATATAGCAGGCATCAAATTCTAGTTTAGCATCAACGAAATATTGCACAATATCAGCAATGAGACATGCCTAAAAAGATTATGAAAGGAAAAAATCAGGAACTTTAAAATAAAATAAAATCTGCACTTATCATAAAGGCAAATAGTCCAATAATGGAGTAACAAACCTATAAAACATGATAATGCATTTTGACAAGTCTAAATATGCACTATCCGTATCAGTGTCTACAAGCGGATTTGCAAATTGACGGAAGGAATTTTACATTTATTAGAAGTATTGAAAAGAGAACTCCTTATACTATTTCATCAGGATTCCAGCCCTAACATCACCATCTGACTATAATGCTATGACAAACACTCAATAGATGCAACTGACAATTTTGAAAGCCTGCATCTTTTATTAGTTGAACATACCTGTACAACATTGTTATTCATACAAGCAATGCAAATACTGAAACCAACCTCACTAAAGCAGAAAAAGTCCATCAAGCCCACAAGATTTCGTGCCTGGTCACGGCCAATATGTCGTGTGCCATATATCTCCTCTATTTCCTTCTCACTAAGCTGCATTATAAGTTGCAAACTGAGAAGCAGGATATTTCATATAGATATGTAAGAATTTCCCAACAAATGCACATCATGCAAACTGATAAGAAGCCTGAAACTATTGCTGTTGGTCATTAATAAAAATGAAAGTGTTGTTTGTTTCGAGCTTTAAGAAACTTTAAATTCACTTCTTACTAGGTGTCAAAACCATCCTTGTTAATATTTATGGAAGCTTTTCTCTAATATTTTCCTCTTCCTCTCTCCCCCTTTTTCACCAATCATACACCACTACTTTATCTTGCTAATGAATAACTCATACTAATCACCAAGGCATAGAAATAACTAATAGTACCTGGCGACGACCATAGAAGCATCCCTCTGACTCTATGGAACCAAAAAAATCTAACTTCAAGAGACATCCATGTTGCCTATCGTAGTACAATCCTCTAATGGGGAAGGCTGAATCATATTTAAAACTCATACAAACCTCTGGATATCTAAACTGCAAGAATTCGACAGAGAACAATTTATCAACATTAACAACAAGCCGCACTGCAAAAACATCAATAACATAATTGCATTATTAAATATCACATAAATGCTAACCTCATTCACCATATGCTCCTTTGCAAGATCATATATTAAACTTTGCAAGTTCGCAGAGTAATGTACCAACGTAAAATCATAATCAAATCCGTACACTTGAATAAGATCCAATCTAATACCCCTATTCACATATATGCCTACATCAAAGCCAAGAAGAACATTTTGAATACTAAAGGCTTATATACAATATTTGCAAATCTGTAAAAAATATATTCAAATTAAACATAAGGGGACAAAACATAATTGAACCTTCAGGATTCATCTTGGGCATAGCCTTGAGTGCTTCTGGAATCTCAAGGAAACTCTGTTTGGCAGCATCAAACTCCCTCCGTATCTTATCAATGTCATCTTTAACCTCCGAAGAGTTTGCTTCTGCACGCTTTATTCGTTCCTCAAACTTGGATACTGTTTGCTTGTACCCACGAGCATTTGCGCCAAATCCTTTTTCTTTTTTGCAAGAACAGTAATATAAATCTCAAATAATTCAAAAACTCACTACCAGGTAATAAAATAATCGGAATGTGCATATTTGAAACATTTACAAAAACAAAAACAGAAATATATAAAACTCGAAAATCCAAATTTGCAGTTTTTTTATAAAAAAAATCAAACCGTGAACACAAACTAAAAGAGAGGGGGGACCTATATGAACTCCAGAAGAAGAAAATCTCGTTCTCTGCAACAAATATACATGACAAGTGAGATCATTGTTGCTTTAGTTTTGAAAATCTAAAAACAAATAGACAGAGAAAGAGAGAGGCACATACGTTGAGAGAGGAGCAAAGTGGAAGAAGCCTGCGAAAGGAAGCCATGAAAGTAAAGGAATTCAACTGAAGATTGGAAAATGGAAAATAGCAGATTTGTTATTTTTTCTGTTAAATTTCGGTCGTGAAAAGAAAATTACGGGAAAATTGAATACGGTGAAGGAGCATTCCAAGTTCCAACGCCAAAGACGCCTTTTCTGGTTTGCCCTTATTTGGTCTATTTAGTATATTTCCTAAGCAAAAAATAGAAAATCTGATTAAAATATTTCCGCCTTTTAAATTAAAAAAAAAAAAAAAAACACATCCAACGTTTGACAAAATTTCTTCTACTGTAATTAAATCTATTATAATTATATGAATGGTCTTTTAAAAATATATGATGATTTATAATCATCTAATCGTTATTAAAACATTATTAGTATCAAATATTTATTTTTTTATTTTCTTTGTATGTTTGATAGTGATGGAAACACCCAAAATTATCTAATTATTAATCTAAGTAAATAAATATCCGTGCTTCATTTCATATGCATGTCTTCATTGTTATATGAGGGGGTATTGACATTTAAAATATTTTTCATTATCTGACAATACGACTAAAAGGAAAGTAAACAAGCAGTGGAAGAGAAAAATTTAATAATGTCTTTTCCTTTCACACTAGGAAAGTTGAAAGCATTATGTTTTGAGTCACTGTCTAATACCTAAGACCAGACTGCAGAGCATATGATAGTCTAAAACACTATACAACTCTTAGTATGCTCAGTGCAACTGCCCCATTTGACAGACAGATGCATCAAAACAACAAACTAAAAGCATAAAGTAGAAAAATTGACATCTATATTCCAAACCCATGTAAACCTCTCTTTGTTCTTATTATAATCTTTATCTTGGAGCAGAGAGTTCCATGGCATACTAGTCCAAAGAAGAAGAATCATATTCATCCTCATCCATTCCTGTGCCGAACATGATGCTCGATTGATCATAACTTTTTCTATCATGTTTCAATCCCATGGTAGGGTGTGGCATGCTTTTGCTACTCAAGTCCATGGTGGGATGACTATGATTATGTGATGTTGCCCCCATCGCATTCGAGCATCCGGACAACTTGGGACATTTTGGGTCGGTGAGTCGGAAGGTATTGAGTGCATAGTAAAGCCACTTGGAGCATCTCTCCTACTTCAATCTTATCATAGTTGCTCCCTAGCTCTCTGTCCAGTAATACTTTCACTTTTCTTTTCTTGCTGAATTTTCTTCACCTGTCGAGCAAATTGCAAATGTTTCTCATTAGCTGTCTTCATTTCACATACATGTGTGTCAAATCTGTCCATGTTGATCTGATCAGAACCTTCCAACTCTACATTAAAGATTTCCTTGCAGTCAAATCTTAATAAATTTATAGTAAATCATTTTGAAATATCCAAGAACATTATCATTTACTACTATTATTATTTATTAAACTTTATTTTAAATAAAATATTAAAAATTTCAAATGAAAATCCTTTCCATCTCCGAACAGAAGGATAAGTTCAGACATACGTGAACATCTAAGCAAACGAATCGATAGGTGAGTGAGTGAAATTAACATAAAATTAGATTAACTGCGCACGTGACGTGATTAAGTAGATTATTATACTTTTGTTAGGAAAGAATAAAGTGGCGGGTGGACTTGGGGGGAAAGAATAAGAAGAAATGGAATTGGGGGAATTGAGCCTTCACTTGGTTAATAATTGGCCCAGTCCCCAGTGGACTTGGCTATCTCAGCCGCAGGCCAGGGGATGAGAATGTTGTGTGGGTGACTGTGGACGCAGATTCGACATTAGTTCATACTTCGATCATCAGTTGATTAAAAAAAATCATTTCCTTAGGAACCCAAAAGAGAGAAAGAACACTCTTTGTTATTTTATCAACGACCATAGATTTTTTCTAGTATTTTAACTTAAGTTTATAGTAGCATTTATTTATTTTAATCATTAATAAATATGTGTGAAGATCTAGTTATATAATATAAAAATTAATCTTAGTTCCAAAAAAAACATTTACAACTTAATAACTCTTATATTTTATCAATGAATCCTATTTTATATTTTTTTCATAAACAAAATTATTTGAATTTAAATATTTTAAAGAAAATAACATTTTTATTAAATATTTTTTTTGTTCACAATCCTAACGCGTATTAAACTTTAACCTGACATACAAATATAGAATAACTATTCACTTATTTACTTCATGACAAGATTTTTCTGTATGTGGGTTGAGTGCACTGCTTAGTGCCTATACATATTTTGGAATCCATTTCTTTACAGCTACTGTTAATTTATGATACTAATTCAAGTAGTCCTTTGAAGTCCACGTGGTACATAATTTCCGTGTTGTGTTCAAGACACCATGTCCACAAAGAGATTCCCACACTTTTGTGTTTCAATAGGGTAAGTAGGTAATTTTCAAATAGATTCCCACACCTTTGTGTTTCGGTCTCTGAGTCGCTTTGACCCATGATATAATTTCTCCTTTTCGTTTACCCAGAGTATCCTGAATACAAGCGGAACCAACGAGGCATCTCGTAGCAAGTCTCCCTATTCGCCAACTCAGTCGCTTATTCTCGCTCACAAAACTCATATATTTATCTTTTACTTTTTAAATTTTTATAAATTAATCATCAAATTTTTACAATATTTAAACTTTATCTTCACAATAAATTTTTAATTTTTTATATGTATATATCTTAAAATATATTTATAAATCAGTTATTAGTTGGCTACAAGGTCAGAGGGATCGACCCTGACACAATCAAACCAAAAACACTGGTTAAGAGGGTGCTGACATGTTTTTCCCGAAAGAGTTCTTTATTGCTTATAGATTATTTCCGTTATATTAACCAATTAATTAAAATATGTTTATTTAATTATTTATTTTATTTTTATTAAGCGACTATTAAATCATGATATAATTTCTTACCGTGGTAGGGTCTTTGCCTGTGCCATGAAATGTGCCGGCATGGAAGGCTATAGATGCGGAGAAAAAATTATTAGGTGAACTTTTTTATTATGTTATTTATTGTTTTAATAATTAAATTTATTTATTTAAATTTTTAAGATGAATAACTATTTATTTTTTATATATAATTAGTGTATAAAATAATTATTTAAGATAAATTATCCTAATTATTTAGATCATAGATGACATGACGAAACTATTCACTTAATAATCTTGGTGTGTAAGTGGGTGGTTTACTCTACGTACAGGGTAATAGGATATGATGTTTGAGTTTCAATGGATATGATCCCAATTTTCCATCTTTAATTTACATTTTTGCTCGCCGATTACATGGAATGGAATATGTTTAAACCAAAAAAAATGAATAACTCACACAATCTGTTTGAATTCTGTTAAATATACTTATCACTGTTCCTCTAGAGATTAGCCTTTTAGTTCATTTGTAAGCCACACATTCCCGAATCCCGATACGACAAAGTATCGATGGGTTGTGAATTAGCCTTAGTGGGGCTAAGCTAATTATTCCCGACTCCTTGATGAGCAGCGGTCCTTTCCCCCAAGTTTAGGCTGAACTGTATTTTCAGCTCTTTCTTCCGACACTCGAAATTAAAAACGGAAGCTTCTTAAATCCTTAACCCCATCGTTCGTAACCACAAAATTAACAAAAACGAAATTTCCCACATGCTCCAAGACATTCGCACCGGACCCGACCGGATCTCTTATTTATTCTCTGTTTCAAAACATAATCACATTCATATCTGGCTGTTGAAAAAGAGATCACTGCCTCGAGTCTGAGTTCTTCCATGGCTGAAGCCGGTAATACAATCTTTTTGCCATTGTTGTCGACATCCCCACAGCTCTCCACCTAATTCTAACTCTGTTTTCTTTTCTTTTGTTATGATTTTTTTATATATTCTTTTTCGTAGATTCTTTCTTCTCGAACAAATCTGCGAAGATCTACGTAGCCGGCCACCGAGGCCTAGTTGGTTCGGCTATAATCCGCAAATTACAATCTCTGGACTTTACCAACATCGTTGTCCGCACCCATGCCGATCTGGACCTCACCCGCCAATCCGACGTCGAATCCTTCTTCGCCACTGAGAAGCCTCAATACGTCGTACTTGCAGCCGCGAAGGTTGGCGGAATCCACGCCAATAATACATACCCGGCCGATTTCATCTCCATAAACCTCCAAATCCAGACCAATGTCATAGATTCCTCGTACCGGCACGGCGTCAAGAAAATCCTTTTCCTCGGATCCTCCTGCATTTATCCCAAATTTGCGCCGCAGCCTATCCCTGAAAACGCGCTCTTATCCGCTCCCCTGGAGCCCACCAATGAATGGTATGCCGTTGCCAAGATCGCGGGGATCAAAATGTGCCAAGCTTACAGAATCCAGCACGGGTTCGATGCTATTTCAGCTATGCCCACGAACTTATATGGCCCCAACGATAATTTCCACCCGGAGAATTCCCACGTTCTTCCCGCTTTGATGAGGAGATTCCATAAAGCCAAAGTGGAAGGAGCAAAAGAAGTGGTTGTTTGGGGAACCGGGAGTCCATTAAGGGAATTTTTACACGTGGACGATCTAGCTGATGCCGTTATTTTCTTGATGGGTAATTACAGTGGATTGGAACATGTGAATGTAGGTAGTGGAAAAGAAGTTACCATTAAGGAATTAGCTGAGTTGGTGAAGGAAGTCATTGGCTTTGAAGGGGAGCTTGTTTGGGATACTTCAAAGCCTGATGGGACTCCTAGGAAACTCATGGATAGCTCGAAGCTTGCATCAATAGGGTGGAATGCCAAGATTTCATTGAAAGACGGTCTTGTCAATACTTACAAATGGTACTTGGAGAATGTCAAGCAATGATGCAGGTGATATTGTTGTTTTCGTATGTTGTCATCTTTATTATTGCTGCTGGTGTTTGGATATTCCATTGAATAATTTAAGGCTAATTGTGTACCCATTATCTGGCATCCAAGTTGAGCATAAGGAATTCTTTTGTGGTATATTGAACTGAATAAGTTATGTTCTATTGTGGTTGTGATTTAATATACTCATCTTTGTTTGAAGGGAATCCATGAAAAAACTGTGAACTAGGATTCTGCTGAAATGTGGTAGTCATGTAATTACTTGATTTTGCTGTCACTATTTATCCTCCGAGGTTTAATGAAGACATCTTTGTAGTCTCTGAAATGTGCCCTGTGGGGATGGTATTGTAAGCTTTCATGTGTAATTGAGCTTTCGTATTAGCATATCATGTTTGAGAAATGATGGTTGATAAAAATCTAACTCCTGTTGTCAATACCCTAAGATGTATATATTGACTTGAATGGTCATTATTCCGAGACCTGCCATTGCTATTCTAATGTTTGGCTTTTATGCACGTATTATGTTACTACTACCATGTTTTATCATGAATGTGGAAGATTCATATGTTGTTGACTTGTAGAAGTATGTATAGTAGGATACAAACTATAGATTGACTAACTGAGGGATATGTGTGAACTTGGTAACTTTATTTCGCCGATGCATAACCATGTCCATGTTCTTTTTTTATCATCAGTGGGGGTTCTGAACATGCGCAATAGGAGGGACCGCACAGGGCCCCCTAAAAAAGAGGACCCCAAAATTTTGATAAAACATTCTTTAGATGATGTTAATTCCGAAATTCATTGAAAGATTTTGAAAATGCAATTAAGAAAGATACATTATAATTGTTTAAACGTTATAATTATTTCTTAAATACGATAATTGGTTATAGAATCTTATTGATTATTCTTATTATTATTGCTTCTATAGAACTAGTGAAGTTTTGGATAGGCACAATAGAAATAATCGCACAGGGGGCCCTAGAAAGGACATTTGCTTCTAAGGGTTACAATTTTATAACTAGCAAAAGTTATGGACAAATATTTCTAAGGGTCGTATTTTAATAAATTGCACAGGGCCCCCGAAATTTTTAAACCGCCCCAGTCTATCATGTTATTATAACATTACACTTTCTGTATGTATCACGCCATATATGCCACCCTGCTCATTCTAGAATCTCTAACTGCCAGGGTGTCACTGCACCCCATCCCTCCCAACAACATCCACTTTGGAATTGTGCCAAAAGCACTCGTTGCAGCTGTGTAAATTTCATTTTGTTAACTGAAACAGTAGATGTTAGACGTTTAAGTTGTTATCAAATAGTTTCCTACTACTTGATTGTATTTTGACTAAAGCAGTAGATAGTAAATGACACTATGAAGTAGGTGTTCTCTGTCATTGTACTGTGACTGCCTGAATTGAAACAGTATGAAGCGAAATTCAGTTAGTGCAATTGCTTATTGTGTAACTCGTACAATTTGGTCACGTGTTCTTTCTTTTTTTTCCCTTTCATTTAAGGGTTGTTTTATTTGATTTAAATATTGCTATTGTTGACGAGGTTCGCACTTGGTGGCTGTGATTAAGCTTTCCTCAGTATTGTGAGGGGTAAAACTCTGATGTGATGGTCTGATGCCTCGTTCGTCTTCCTTTGTTTGGCGTTTTAGAAAGTAGAAGCTCAGAAAAAGTATATGGGTCTCACCCGATTTGCTAACGGCCCAAAAGACATAAGCTGTAAAGCCACTATGAGGCATTTTCATCACAATGTGTTCTACTTATACAAGCTCTAGCTAACATGAAAGAGAAGGAAACGAGCAATTGAAACAATGGTTTTAGATTGCTGGATTTTCAGTCTGGATTTTCAGAAGGGTGATCCAAGAAAAGATGGATGCAATTAATTAATGAGTAAACAAGGAATGTAATGTAATTATAGGTAAGATTATATTTATGTCACTTAATTTTTAAAAGTTATAATTAGGTCACTTAATTATGAGTAAGATTATATATAGATTATCCATTCGTATTTAAAAAATCATCAATTTAGTTATGTTTTTTTTTCTTTCTAAATGATTTGTACACCCTTATAGATATTAGAGTACCTTATTTAAAATTATTAATTAATCTAATATATAAATTCATGTATATTTTAAACACAATGGGTGACCCAAATTAATTTAATCTACAATTGAGTAACCTAATATAACATTATTTATAATTTAGAGATCTAAATATAATTTTTAATATTTAGGTGACTTAAATATAATTGAATGATCTCCTTCGCGATTTATCCTTTAAAGTAATTTACATAGTTACGTAACCTTCAATACATGGGGACCCTGTTCATAATTATGAGTCTTCTATTAACTGCCTTCATTACATCCAACTCTGATTCATGCAGTAACTTTGTGGTTCCCATTTCCCAAGCTGTAAACACAGGACTGTGATGGAAGCTACGAGTATCAAGCAAAAATGGTACAAAAAACAAACAAATAAATAAGATAGCAGTGCTGGTTCAGGCTAACCAACAAAACATTGCCATTAAGTTTTGCAGTTTGAGACAAAACATTTTACCTACAAACCAAGTGCTCAGCTCAGTACTGGCCACTGGGTTTGCATCACAATTTGACTCATCAAATCACTGTTTGGAATTTCATTATTTCTTGGCTAAAATCTGTCTTCAGCTACACCATAAGACAAGATCATAAATTTGCTGACATGTACCACACTCTGTTTTTATTTGGACAATCACCTGACTCAATGCTGAGTCAGATTTACTTATTTGACTGAAATAAAAAACATTATGTATGAAAAAAAAGAACATTGATCCAAAAATGTAAATCAGATAAACATGAAAAATATACACACCATGAAATGGGAAAGAAGAGATGTATGGAAAATGTAAATACATGTTTGGACGTTGGAAATCTCAGAAAAAACACGAACCCATCTGAAACTTACAAATGAATCTCTCCATAATTACATTCAGAATACTTTGGGTTGTTTTATTCTATTTTAGTCTTTATTTATATTATAATCATTGAGAAATCACTTTCCAGAAAATTACCATCAATGAACAGGTCCCACACGCCGAAGATAACAAAACATATATCATCTGAACTCCTTTTCTGTTTTGAATTTGATGAGATAAAAAACACCTAACCTAAAGACATGCTAAAAAAACACAACCCAAATTCACGTGCAGAACAAAAACCGAAAAAGGAAGCAAAACCCAAAATTTGCAGAGCAGTGCAGGATGACAGGACACTTCCATGAATCCCAAACCCCATACATCATCATCACTCTCTTGTCTATCCTCCCTGTTTCTCAAAATTATCAAAGTTTTTCAAAAACTACTTCCATGGTTTCCCTCCCCTGCCAATGGCCAACTCTAGGGTTCCCTTCCACCCCACAAAATAAACACTTCCAGAACACTAGTAACATGAGAAGATTGCAATTTTTACAAAAATGGAAAACCCTAACAACAAATAAATATATATATTTCACCATAAGATGCACAATACATTACAAGCAGAATTGAGCTTACAAATTAAAGTTTTCATTGTTGAAGGGACCTCCAAAAATTTACCTCAGACTTGTTTACTGCTCTATTTTTAACCTCCTTTCTCATGATTTTTTTCCTTTATGAAACAAGAACAGGCACAAGCACTAACTAAAGCCAAGAGGAAGTTTGTCATTAAATGTTCTAAAACTAAGAAAAAAAGGAGAGGAAAAGATCAGAAAAGAGAGCAGCAACATACCCATGGCTTTTACCAACATTATGGAGCAACAATGTAAACACTAGGCAGCAAAAAAGGCAACCATTTTTTTTACTGTAATCATAAATGAACAATAGAAGAGATTGAGCCGACCCCGCCAATATCACCACAACCACCGCGGCCGCCGCCACATCCGCCATCTCCCATCAGCGTAAGCTGAAGAAGAAGAAGAGTGCTTGCTGCAAGGATTGGAGTTTGAAGAAAATGATATCCCTTTTATAATTGCCCCATTCTTCTTCATATGAGCATCCAAAACCCATTTGCTTCACATAAATTCTCATGGAAAAGCTCAACCTTACTTCAACTTTCTTTGTAGATGGATTTGCAACTGTAACCACCATATTCCCCCAGTATGGAAGAGAGCTTTCGCCCTCACAACACCGCAAGCCTATAATCACCACAACACAAAAACACAAAGAATGAGAGGGGAATAAAAGAAGAAAAAGCAGCAAAAGAAGAAATGGTCAAGAATCAAAGAGAAAATAAAAACATAAAATAAAGCACATGGGGTTGGTATCTGTACGTTTTGATTGTAATTTTCTTCTGCTTTTCCGAAGATAAAGCTTTCCTCGGATGGGGTTCCCTTGTCTTAACTTAGAAACAAAGATTTAGAGATATTCAAGGAATGAATAAGGAGAAAGCCAGCATCTTTGAACGAAGGAGCAAAATAAATGAGGTTGCTTGCATATGTGATATGTAATGTATGTCCACTCAAAACATAATGAGGCCAAGTAAATGTGGGCAAAAGAAAGAAATGGGTGTTTGAAGGGGGATTTGGTTTTCGCCTTCACTCACCAGTCACCAAAACTCAGCTTCAGCTGCTTCAACCCCAGAGTTTCACTTTACTTTCCCCAGATTAGCTAGATTTGCGCAAGCAACCTTTGTCCTCTTGTTGTTTCCTTGCCTACCCTTTTATCTTTTCTAAAATCCCTTCACTACCCTTCCCCCATGTTTTGGAATTTGGATTATAAATATACTAACCTCTTAAATTATAATTTTAACATTCTTAACGTTCAAAAATCCATGTGCATTAATGCAAGTTCTATTTTTTTATTTGCTTCTTCATTCTGACTGTACTGATGGAAAGCAGCAGCAAGGCCGAGGTGAAATTGATCGAGACGACCACCCCTACGCCCCCACCTCCAGCAGTGGTAATCGGCCTAGACAATAACATTTGGTTTTGTGGATTCTAGGGAGTGTAAGTGGTTAAGCAACATGAGAACCTACATCCACTCCAGTCTCTGTCTCCGTTCAATGTAGTTGGGCTTTGTGACTTTGGGGTCCCCTCCAGTCAAACGATGCCTACTTACCTCTCTCTCTCTCTTTTATTGTGGGACTAGCCCCCTTGGGGGGGCTCCTTTTTGAATTCTGGGACCAATGCCTACCAACAGGTTGTTCGGCCATTCGGCTCAACGGAGGTTTAACAATTTTAAAAGTGGAAAAGAAAGTGTACCCCGGATTTCACGTATACATGTTTAACAGAAAGTGTCAAGCCTTGTTGAATTTCCCTTTTGTCTTTCCCGTCTCTGCTGCTGCTTTTGCTTTGCCTTACTTTGATTTTTGTTATTGTCTAAATCCCTGTTTCGTCTTGTTGTTTAGACAGTTAATGTGGAATATCCACGTGTAGGGTGCATTATTAGAAGTTTGTGTTTGAAAATATTTTTACCTTTTGTTTGTTTATAAACTAAGATACCAAGTGGCAATATCAAAAGCAAAGTCGAGAAGTAGACTATCATACTAGAGAACAGATGAGTCAGAATGTCTGAGGAGATTTCAGAGAACCAGAAAGTGAAAACGAGTGGGTAATATTTAATTTCACCAAATAATAATTCTCTTTTAATTGATAATACAAGTTTTATCGTTTTACTATTTATTATAAAACAATATTCCTAAAAACTATTTGTTCTCCATTTCTTTTGTATCTACAAATGTAGTATTATTTAACCTATCTGATGGTCTTTGAGTGTGTATGTTTTCCATTGGGATAACAAAAAGCCTGAAAGCAGTGGTGTGTTTGTAAAGAGTTTGCATTTTTTTCTTTCCCTACCCTATTCGTATGTAGTTCAGTCACTGTTATTTTCTTGCATGGTAAATGGTAAGTATTATGAGTGTAAAATAGTACTCTGTGAAAGCACAAGAGCAAAGCCGTATCTCTCTGACAAATAAGGAAACTGGAAAAGGCCTAAAAAAGAAGACATGGATTATTGTGGATGATGAGATCCTGCCACTTCCTTTTTAGGGTGATAATCGAACATCAGTTTTAAAAGATACATGTAAGAAAGAATGAAATAAAGACAGATGAATGTTCCATTGTATGTGTAAAGTCCATACTCGTACTAGTTCACTTCAGATGTGGAATGATGATTTTTTGTTATTATAATAGATCTGTAGTCTGTAGTCTGTAGATATAAATCAAAGTCATCTCTGATCATACAACAACACAAAAGAAATACACGAGGATAAGGGAAGGAAACAAATGGATAAAAGCCTCCTACTCCGTCGTAGCCCTGAGGTGATACAGGATTAATGGATTAAAGGAACATTACACAAGCACATGATACATATATAGTCCAAACTCCATGTATGAGTGAACATTTTCAAGGGCTAGTTGTTGAAGGAGGCGGCGACAGAAATGGAAAGGATGGGATGGTAGTTGGTATTGTGGGAATGGATGGCATGGTAGGAAGTGGAGGTAGAGCTCCAGGCTTGGGAAACGATGGCAGCGTTGTCGGTAATGTTGGAAACGTCGGTTGTGGGAGATTGGGGACAGACGGCAATGGTGGCAGCGTTACTCCGGGCAAAGTTGATGGGATCTGGAGGAGTTGACGAGCAGCTAGCCCAACTTTGATGTTCGACAATGACAGAGCCATGAAAATGGCTAAAACAAAGAAATTGGAAGAGGACATTTGTGAAAGCCCTGCAAAGTGTTACTGTTACCTTAGGAAAGGAAGGTGGTTGTTCTGTGAATCTGAGTGAGGCATGTTTGGGGTACATATATATATATATCCTGGAAGCAGGGAACGTGGTCTCTCACGTTGTTGATTACTGGTGGGATATGGTTGGAAAAAGGACAGAGTCGTTCCAAATGTTTTGGTTGTTCATCTTCTCTTTGATGTTGGGATTAAAAAAGAGCTGTGGTTGGCCAGAAGTTATGGAATATAAATACCATGATTCTTTATCATGCCTCGTTCTATGATTTCTATTTAAAAAAAATTAAACCATAACATCAATTTTTTATATCTTCAACCTTAAACTCTATATCCTAAAAAATACACTTTACCCCTAAATTCCTTAAATTCTGACCACAATTTTTAATCTTATACATTAAATTCTAAACACATTAACTTAAAACGAGATATGATTAAAAGATAAGATGATTTATAGTCGCCTGACAGTTCTCAACTCAGCGTACAAATGGTCAACGTGTCAAATATCCATAGCAGGCCGTATTTTTCACTCAAATGCGTGCCTATAGTAGATTTTAAAGACGAGAAATACTAAAGTAATTTTAGGATTGGAGATCGATTTAATTCAGTTGGAGACTGTGTTTAGATGTTATAAATCATTCACGATAACTCAAATCAATTTTCATATTAATTTTAGCTATTTGATTATTAAATTTAATACTATAAAAATAAATTTATTTTATAACCTTTAACATTCAAACTCATTTTCATAAATATTAAATAAAATAAAATTCGGCTACTATAATTTTTACAGTTAATCTTCCTGCTAGCTAGAGTTAAAAATAGAGGGAATGGCAACGCTCAGAAATATTTACAGATATTTTTCTCCCCTTCTTTCTATATACCTGAAAAGAGTAGCTTTAATGAACAAAGGAGATTACAGTTGACTGTACCATACGAAAATCTAGTGCAACTGCCACCATGTTGGCGCTTATATTCTGAATATTTTATACAGTATGTACACTTTTGTTTCTTCCATCATGTCGGAATCTGCGGTTTCAGGGCAGGGATCAGGAAGGAGGTGGTGAATGGATGGCAGTATCAGGTAACATGGCTATCGTCACTACGAAGTATTCACATCCAGTTGGGTGACCATAGCGCTTCATCTGCTCCGTCCCTGTGTTAGAAGTTAGTTGATCCGGGGGATCTGCCCTGCCACAATCAGGTCTACTTGATGAAGGCAGCAGTGGCTTCACAGTTTGGCGTTCAATGTGCACAATCTGCCCGACAATGTAGCTAGGCTGGCTTGGAAGATGATCGGTAAACAAGGCCACGGATTCAGCAGACAAATAGTAGTTGGAGCAGTTTCGGGTGATGCCCTCATAATGGCCAGATGAATTTAGTACAAACGCAGCAATCTCATGGACTTGCAAGCGGCTGAAAGATATCCTTTCCTTGTTTGCCTGAAGCAAGAATTTCAAACCAGTCAGTTACACAGCAAAAAAGATGCTTATAATTCTACTCAAACATGAAAAGAAAGAGAAATATATAACAAAAACACGGGCAAAATATTTATTCTGCAACAGCTTGCTGGACATAATATATGATTAATGGATCTGCCAGAACAAAAGCCTACAGAAGTTCCTTTTCATGGTTTAAGAGCATGCACGTACACACATATATATGGTATAAACAAGTTACATCCACCCAATCTTACGAAGTTGAGAACAATGACAATGTTACCTGCTTCTCATGTTGATGCTTAGTGAACAGAGTTTTAACCAACTCATTCTTCTCTTCCAATTCCTTTCTAAGCTGTTCATTTATAGCTTCAACATTAGTGTACTTCTCATGCAGTTCTTCACGATGCCTAGACAAGAAACCAACTTTTTCAGCAAAGACCTGGATACATTTGTGGAACTCTACAGAGCCATCATCTTCGCCATCATTAATGGAACTGAAAAATTTAATAGCACAGATATTGGGACAATGTCATTGAACTGCCGACCAAAGAAGTTTGAAATAAAATATA
Organism: Abelmoschus esculentus; assembly: GCA_035048815.1. Classification (NCBI taxonomy): domain Eukaryota; kingdom Viridiplantae; phylum Streptophyta; class Magnoliopsida; order Malvales; family Malvaceae; genus Abelmoschus; species Abelmoschus esculentus. Next base: position 224,222 of record JAUCBN010000008.1, read on the forward strand.
ATAAAGATGTTCATGTATCACCCATTAAAACTCCAAAGGGAATAGATTGGATGAAATATAACTATCCCAACCTCGAAAGCACTATAGCGAATAACTTACTTGGCCAAAGACTGGGCCAAAGCATGCAAAGAATCAGCAAAACCGGCCATCCCACCCGGGACATAGACACAATTTCGTAACCTTTCAAAAAGACTATGCATCTTAACAGCCGATGCACGGAGGGAATTATATTCTGAGGCCCTCCGATCAGCAGTACAACGATGGCTTTTGGCTTCCTTTCTTGCTTCATGCAAACAAGTCTCCAAGTGAGCACAGTTCATCTGTAATCAGCGAGGGAAAATTAGAGTATTGCACAAGAACATGGTCAAATAACTGAATTCACACTATAATGGAAAATAACACGGGCTAGGCTTTTCTTCTACATCCCCTCAAATCTTAAAACTAGAGAAAACCAAAATGGAAATAGAGTGAAGGAACTTTACATGGCATTACCTGAGATTCATCGAGACGTTTACAACTTGTTTCCATCTCCCGCTTAAGGATGGAACTCTCTTCCAAAGCATCCTTAAGCTTGGTTTCGGTTTCACTTAATTGGTTCAACTTCTTTGCAAGGGTACTTTGCAATTCCAACACAAAATCCCCACCAACTTTTGAATCTAACCCTAGGTCAGCTGCTGTCCCACAAGGTAAAGCATTCAGAGGCTCAGGCATGCTTTCAGCAGTAGAACTATTAGACAGAGACATGCCAGACTGTCCCACCATCCTGTCTTTTCCATCCTTTGCCCCCACTTGCAGATCTTCTTGTTGTGGTTCTTGCATTGACGAATCCAAATGAGGGTTGAGAATTCCAGACGACTCCATCATATTCTCATCAACCACTTCTCGACCTTTGTTTGTCTGCCTTCCAGACAGTCCCAGCTTTGTATCCAAAGAATTTGAAATGCAAGAAGCTTCATCCATGGGCTCAGATGTTGCTATAAGTGGCACATTTTCCTCATAACCTGAGATTTCTGGCTTGTAATCAGCATCCTTTGAACCCCGAAGACCAAATTCAGTGACAAAATTAGTTATAGAAAGCTTCTGCCCTTGTGAGTACTGATCAGACAATCTCTGCTCCAGTTCCTGAATGCGCTTTTCATATAAAAAACACTGCATTTGTTTTTCCTTAAGCATTTGTTGGAGGTGCTTTCCGTACTCATCTTTTAAATGCAAGGCTTCAGCAGTTTTTTCTGCAGCATTTTTCAATAAAGTATTGACTTTACTATCATCAAGTGATTCATATTCAAATTCAGGACCCCAAGAACAAATCAGGGCAATTGCAGAAGCAAGTTCAGCTTTTAGTTTTGCATTCTCAACTTCCATCTTGCTAGTTCCAGCAATCTCAACCAATTCAGATCCCTCAAGCAAGTCATTGAAATCATCTTTTCTAAGAGTATCTGCACTGATCACTTCAGTATCAGCAGACTGAGAACTCTCATTTAACAAAGAACTTGAACCTCTTGAGCTAGCAGGTTTGCTAAGCAGTCCTGGTAAATACTCGGGAGCATAATTGTCCAGGTCAGTAATATCAATATCGAGCAATGCAGTGTCAAACGGAGCTATATTGACATCACACTGGTTAGGTGTATCATATAACCCCATGCAAGCCAATACATCCTTGGGTATGTACAAACCATGTGCTTTTAGAAACTCCTCTCGTCTCCTGACCTCGAATTCTCTCTTTGTTGCAAGCCTTTCAGCCAGCTGACCAGCCATGCCCATGTAAAGCTTCATAGATGCCTTTCTTTTTATTATTTCAGCAAGACATGCTCTATATGCAGGACAAATTCCACGGACCAACTTAAGGTCCATAAATATATCCTCCTGGCGAACCATTGCCTCTTTGAAAACAGGAAACTGAAGTCTGACATCCTTGATGTAGTACGTAACATATGTAGTCTTTCGCATGTACATGTGAACCAAGATGTTCATTTCATTCTTCTTATCCTTGCAAAAGTCAAGAAGCTTTGATATTGCATGTTCACAAGCCAGCATCCTTGGCAAATGAATTTTGTCATGGACATCATACATAGGACCCAGGGCTGAAATTGCATCATGAGGACGAAGGGAGGATGATAATTGAGAGGACAGACAATCATCTACAAGTTTCTTCACTGTATTGACATCTTTGCTGTAGTAACAGACACACAAAGTCATTAATTTCAAACATAATGAAATTTTACAAAGATCATTTATTATCAAAAATCATTGCATCGTAAGTGCACAAACAAGAAACACGCCAGCTGAGTTCTTCATAGTCTGGAATACAAATCCCTGCTTATTTTCCAAGACAACATGCAAATCAGAAATTTAACCTAAATCGTGTGCCCAGTAATTCATTATAAACATTTCTGGTGACTAGTGCAAAACAAAAATATAAGAATAACAAAAGCAATGATTTGGCATACTGCTTGAACACTCAAAATCTTAAATCGATCCCTGCAATAACAACTATCCAATATAAAGAAGAAGAAAAGACAAAAGACAATTTCAAGATTGAAGTGAATACATTAGCATAAACAATCACGACACTGGATCAACATTACATGATAAAGAGGTCGATTTCAAATTACTAGGAGACTAGTAGAAAAACAACAAATGCATAAACCAAAAGTGCAAACCTTAAAGACTGCATAATGCTCTTCTGTTCATTCAGGTACCGCTGATTATCTTTGATGGTTGATTCTAAATTCTTAATAGACAGGGAAGCTCTTGAGGTGAACAGTTCTTCCACCTTGCGTTTCACCTCACCAAACATCTGATTGAGTTGCAAAACTTTGTTCTCAAACTGCCTGTGGGAGCTGTTACAGTTTTCCACTGACTTCCTTAAGTTATCTTCCTTCACAAAATCCGACAAGTGTTTCCTAGTAGCAGTCTGTAATGTGGGGTGAAGCTTGGTGGACCTCAACTTCTGCATATCCTTGTCAAAGTTAGCCAACAAATCAGCATGGTAACGATGTTGTTGCTTATACCGCTTCATGAACTCCAAACAATTTTGCTGAATCATCCTATAATATTGATCTACATTACCACTTGCAACATCCAATGCCTTCTCCTGAACCTTCTGCTCCCTCAACAGCCTTTGACAATGATCAAACTTTGCCAGTGTTCGAGTAGATATAGCATGTCCTCTGTGATAATGGTACCTAAATTGCCTCTCATAAGAAGGTAAAGCCTTCAAAGCAGGGTCAAGAGCATCATCCAAAGGATGAGGATCACTAGAAGAAACTGGTGGCCGGGGTTCTGAAACTTCAACTATATCGACTACCTCGTGTGGTGGTGGAAGTGGGGAATTAGTCTGCAATCTTGACTTGTTAAATATGAAGACTTCCCGGTCGCTGGAAGGAAGCTTATATGCAGAAAGTGGCCTTTGAGGCTCAAGTTTCAACTCTGCACAAAGAAGGAGCTGATCGTTGAAGTGAATTCGAGAAAGTAGTTCGATTGATTGCATAACAACCTCCACCAATGTGGTTTCATTGCAATCGAGCTCAAACGAATGTCCGTTCTCAGCAATATGAACCAAAAGCTTACCTTCAGGAATCAAATCATTTGTGATACTTGAACTCATCTTTTCTTCAGCTCCCAATAAACCGTAATGTAAACCCGAAACAGACCACTCAAAATTCAATGTTTTGGCAAACTAACCCACACAGAAACGGGGATAATTTACCAAAATCTCATCCCTTACTGTTAAAATCCTAAATTTTCACCAAATATATACGAATGAAGACGGGAATGTTTCCTGGAAGTAACAAATCAATTAAAGTTCCCAAATTTATCGTTGAATCCTTCATAGAATCCCTGAATCGAAACAGAGCCACCATAAAATATCTTTAAAACGCCGAATTCTCAATAGACTCACCAACTAAAAATGTCACAAAACTCCGGTTTTCGTCAGCACACCACCCAATACAGTAAATTAATAGAGACACAAAAACGAACCTCGAAATCTTCAGCTAACCCAAAATATCCCTTTTAGCTTAACAAACGAACAAAAAAAGCAATATAACCCTCCACCCCTAAAAAGGATATTACAGAAGAGAAAAGGGCTTAGAATAGGAAGGAAGAAGAATAAAGCAGGAAATCCACGAGCAAACGAAATGAAAAGCGATTACGTGAAGAGAAGGGATTAAAGTTGAAAAACAAAGGTTCTCTTCAAGAAACCTTACGATAAAATAATTTGTAATCTAACATCGAAGCTGGACTAATTTAACATCAAAATTGATTTCTCTCTTACCGTTTTTGTTGAAAGAGAAAACTAATACCTTGGGCTTGTGGTGTACAAGATTCTTACTGGCATTACTTGTTGGAATATAAATTTAGTTGATATTACAAATTTCATGATAACTATTATAGCATGGATTTATCCTAATCAAACAGATAAGAAGAATCAATCTAGTTATAATCTATCACCATCAATGACTGTGAATAAATATGATTTATTAATTATTTTTTGTGTGAAGTATATGAAAATAGTAATTTGATATAATATTGCACGTGATAATATGTTTGTTGTATAAAATTTTAAAAATAACAGAAGTAAATGGATAAATTAGGGAATTATTATTATTATAAGTAATTTAAAAGAAGATGAGATTTTTGAGTTTTGTTTTGAAAATTACTGTAAATTTTAGAGTGCATGGAAAGACGTGACGGCGATCTAAATAAAAATATCACCTACAAATAACGGTTTAAATATTTTATATATCTAGCTTTATCGGTTAAAAGAACGGAGGTTACGGGTTCGAGTACCAGTGCGATCAGTACAGTATACTACTAACCACTGTATAGCTGAATAGAAAAAAAGATATTTTTTATATAATTTCACGTAAAATGTTCATATACAAGACGATTTTGAAGAAAAAATAATTAAAAAAGTATCATTTGCATGTAGCGTCTTCACATATGTTATTGTTTACGTGCGACGTTTTTCGCCTATACCGAAAAATTGTCATAATTTTTCAAAATACACCTTATATATCCAATAAAACCAAGTAAAACCTATGATTTTAATAACTATAAATTGGGTCAAGCTTAAATTTTTAAAATTCACAAAATAAATGAATTATAAATGATCAATTAAAATATAAAATGTTAAATTTTTAAATCGCAGATAATAAAAGTTAATAGTTTTTTAATGGATTCGAAGAATGATTGTTCATTTTATAAGATCTAAGTTCAATCTCTTTATTCGTAAAGTGTGTATGAACAGATGCATGGTTAAAAAAATCTATAAATAAATACTACCTTAGCGTAAAACTTGTTGACAAAACCCCACATCTATTAGGGATATATATTAAATACGAAAGATGACCCAAATGTGACATTACTTATAATTGAATGACTCAAATATAATTTTTAATAATTGGGTGATTCAAATGTAAAATTACTTATAATTGAATGACTAAAATATAACTTTTAATAGTCGGGTGACTCAAATATAATTTTACTCATAACTAAATGACATCCTTTTTAGCTTACCTTTAATATTTTTATTAATTTTCAAGGGTTTAATTGTTTTTTATTAAAATTTTGGGATCGAATTACATATTTATTATATCAGATCGGTTCGATTTAAGTAGATATTGTAAAATTTTGGATCAGATTTGGACGGCCAAAACTTGCACCCTTGTCATTTGTGATCCCTAATTCCTCATGGATTTTAGGTATTTCTTGTCCATTTCCTCATCGACCACCTGCCATCTACCTGAAGCTGAGGCTGAGGCTGCTTTTCTTATCTCAGCATCTACTGTTTTGCCTTTGCATGTGCATCGATTTGTTTTGAAAGTGACTTTGATTTAGGCTTTTTTTAAACTTGTCAAACTTTTATTTCAATATAATGTTCATTAGCATTTCGCTAATTTGTTACACGTGATATAAATTAACGAATTGTTGTTAATTTTTAATTTGTTGTCTGTAAATAGTTTGACAATTGACTTGTATGCCAATGATTTCCAGTTGGATGGAGATTTTTGTCACTAATTTCTGTATAAATATTGATAAAGTAGAGGGTTAGGGATGGAGATTTCCAATATGGAAAAGGTGGAAAGAATCATGAAGTTTTAGATGGCATCATTGAGTATGAGAAAGGTATTGAAACTAAATTATAGACTCGGTAAATATCAGTCATATGGAGCAAAGAACACAGGAAACTTCCGTCCTCTTGTTTCAGACTCTTAACGTTTAAAGTAAAGATGAATTCACATGGGGCCTGCAACATGTGAGGCAGATGTCTCAGCATCAGGCAGTTGGAAGCTTTGATTCCAATTTCCAAGGACCACTCAGCTCAACATCCAGACATATCTCTTCCATTTCTTTATTGTTACTGTTTGGGATAAAAGTAAATATGGCACACACACTCACAAATAGATTTTCAAAAGATAAAAGGACCACTGAACTAAAAATCTTGAACCCATTTTGTACAACTTCTCCATGCATCAATGATTTCTTACATTGAGGTTAGAGATGACACGACATTGATCCTTGTCTAAATCTGTTATTTTTTCAATGCAGGAAACTAGGCAGCTTGCTTAGTTAAGTATTCTGCATCAACATCTTTAATCTTCTTTCTCTGTAGTGCACGCGAGAACTGGCTGGCTTCACTGCTACCTGAGAGAAACAGCATCAGCAGCAACAGTAATAATACCAGAGAGACTAATATAATTTGCTTGACACACTAAGTTTTCGTGCAATATGCGGACATGAGTACCGGATACTTGGTGCATGGACTTAGAGAACGATGGACGATGGTATTGGTTATGAAACTATTTAGTCAAGTACATGTTGAATCCCTAACAAATCTGTTTGTTGAAGCAAAATAGCTCTTTTTTCGTCCACTTCCTTTATAATGCCTTCAGCTCCGTAATAATGTATCATCACCAGATTCAAATTCATGTTTAAACATATAAAAAAAAATCTTCAATTTCATTAAGATGGGGATTTTGAGGTTACATTGGTAGCCGATCAGCAGTCGCGTATTATGAGTACTAAAAAATGTTCCAGGCTCTGCTGCTTTCTGTTATTTTTCTTTTCCATTTCTACAACAAATACAGACGGGAAATAAAAGAATCATTTTTGCTGCTTTGCTTAAATTAATCGACAAGAAAACATCCTTGTTGTCCTGATGATCAGCTTCTGCAGCATAGAAAACGTTTGCTGCAACACATTCGTATTTCACATCTTTCAACGACCCTCGCCTTCCAGGAAAAGCAACAAGCACTAATCTATTTGCTACAGATGATTAACAATTTCTATGTAGTCGGAGCTATGACATCCAAGCCGGAAACACCATGCCTCTGTAAATCTCAGCCGCACAGTTTAGATTATAATTAACCAGAAGCGGCAGGAAGCAGTCTGCCCCTCATTTCCCAAGTTTCATCAAGTCCCACATGGATTTTCTCCTTGGTCCTCATTGAAGCTTGATGATTCTCAGGGGGAAAAGAATGTACAAGCTAGCTATGTTGAAAAAAAATATGATATACAATCGTCATTCTACTTGGAGAATCAGTTGAAAAAGTATGGTGACTTGAGAACCTCTCGCAAGTCGAAGTTGCCTCTCTCCGGGAGGGGAGGGAAAACCAATGACGGATATGATGTCTGGAAGCTTTCAAGCAACTGCAGAGAACGAAAGGTTAATATAAAGGAAAGAAACGGAAATTTCAGCAACACAGGAGGTAAATATTAGATTGGACATGGCTTCAACTTCCTACCACAGGGGAACCATTTTTCATCAACATTGTAATCAATCGAACAATCAAATATTTTGTTCATGGGTTACTTTCTAAGAATAAGAAGGCATCACCACACTTACATTTTCAAGAATTGGCATGCTATAAAGCTCCACAAATTTTTCTCGAAGTATCTGGTTCATCGTCTCCACATCACATGCGTGTGTCCAGAAAGAGTCATGGACCCCTGCAAATAGTTTTATTTGATGCGGACATCAGCATTTATGTTACAGAATAACATTATTAGATGGTTTTCCCACTATCATATTCAAACTGTGTAAATACTAAATATAACGGTTCACTCTTTTTTATTTTAACATGAATCTTTGTACCACCTAATATACTCTCCAATTTATTTTAAAGCTCATATTCGTAACAAATGTTGCTTCTATGTTAAGTACATTTATAACAGTTCTGATACATTTCTCTTCCGGAAATGCATTCATTTTTAAAAATAATATGCCAAGGCTCTATACAAGTTTGATTTATTTGTTCTCATAAAAAATAAGTCAAATCTTGGTCTAAGCTCTGCCTACTAAAAGATAGCAAGACATACCTGCAAAATGTAGACCAGCGTCTCTGCATGCAACAGCCGTCATCATCATGTGAGAACCATCAAGTGAGTGCACAAAATTTGGAGGGAATGCAGTTCTCTGTTTTCTAACTTCCACCTGGAATTGACAAAATATTAGTGATTCTACTTGCTTAACAACAAACCAAACAGAAGAAGGAACTCAAAAGAAGGGCAGAATAAGCAACTTACTGAGCTGCCCTCTCGCTGCAGAGCTAATACTTGTAGAGAAGTTCTTATCTGGAAAGCAGCAGTGAATTCTGTTACTTTAATGTCAATAATCTTTAATAGAAAGATTGAACAGAGTATGGCTAGTAATCTATTAGAGTGTATCCTAATCCAACTGCAATCCTGAAGCACGAAGTATGAGCACTAGGATAAAGACAAATCTTTATCCTATGCAATATAGACAAAAAGAACAATTATTCTTTTCCCAAACACTAGCTAAGAACATAAATTTATCATGAGTAATGAGGAAGCACTCCTCAAGCTCTAGTGCTTCTGCTTTGTCCCTCAAATTATTACAGTTACAGATATAGCAAAATGGTTCATCAGCATATAATGGGCAGGAACCTTCCACACACTATGTATCTTCCTATAGAATATCTCACCTGACTTAGCTGGACCGATGAAATAGATAGCCAGTTCTTTCAGTGGACAAATTTCCCATTGGATTGTTTGAGATTAAAACTCAATGTATATGATGATAGTTTTCAGCCTTTTTGCTGACCAATGGATGTGATAAATCAAAAATGATACTTCCTTCTGTACAGACCTAATAATCCAGTACACTGCAATTATTAACACTTACAAGGTGTCGTTCACTTTTATAGTAGGGCTGCACAACAGGGAGACCAAGAGGTGTTGTCCACCGCACCGGTTGATTCTCGGAAGCAACAATCTACATTACAATACAAGGATTTCACAGACTGATAAGTTGATTGTTCTAAAGTTCGTTGCTCCATAATTACCATAAGGCAGTTTTTGTATCATGTTTCTTGTAATATAAGAATTAATACCTTCGCACAGTCACCTAACCAACTCATTATGTTGCGAGCTGCTTGGAATAATTCTCCAAGGGCTGCCAACGTCACCTGTTATTTTTTTTTAATTTTAGTATCAAATTAGACAAGTTAAATTATTTCAATTTAAAAAAATTGATAGCATAATCTTCTATTTTGTCTTATTCACCCTTTTTCACAAAGTTATAAGCAAACAGACACACCAGCAAATATGCAGACACCCATGCACACATAAAATAGAACATTTGTTCCACCTTCCAAATGCTGATGCAATAGTTCTAGGAACAAAGCTCTTCTAAAATAGAAAAGAAAAGAAAACAATCTAGAATACTCCTGCTTTATATCGTCTAACAACAATTTTCAAAGTGTAAGTGTAAGATACCTAAGTCAAGAAATTGAGAGAAGGGCATAAAGTACAATTGGAGCAAGAGAGAGAGATCTAAATGGATGCATGTGCGCAGAAACAATAGTGCAGAGATTATCACAATTTGTGCTTGCATAAGTATATAAAATCAAATGAATTGCTTACTTTAGCAGTATAGCAAGCGGCAGAAAATAGCAGTCTATCATCAGTTATATGACCCTTCTCCGCCAATCTTCGTTTTATTTGCTCACGTGCCCCAACAAAAGTTACACCATACACTGAGGTCATTACTGTTTGCTTTACTAATTTTCGATCCACCTGAACATTTTCAACATTTTAATTTGTTAGTTTAAGTGGGGAAGTCCTAATTAAAAATCAATTTTAAATAGTTTAGTTGTTAACTGTTCAAGGAAATCTAGTAATTTGAATCTCAATAAAACCAAGTTCAACCTGATCGATTAAGAGCTTGGCTAATAAAACATTGGGATTTTTTGCAGGATCCTTGTTACTGTCCCTCTTCATAATGTTGTGAACCCTGTGAAGCCCCAGAAGATAAAAATAATGACAAGGAATAAGGAAATCTGTTATTTCTCATTTTCAAGTACTATATTTTGGAATACACACACAAAAAAAAAGTTTTCCAGAAACAAAAGCAGCAATCAAGAGAAATGAGGCTGACATAACACCGAAAGATAAGGCACCAAGAAAATAATATAGGAAAGATCAGTTTGATGAAGCATGAATATGAACACAAACTACATACAGGAAAGATAGCAACCCAGAACCGAGTATCTCCTCCTGGACCCTTGCAACTTTGTGACTGTCCTTAAACTCTTGTCAACCTTTATTTTATCTATTCTTCAAGTTTGAAAGGTTATTTCATTTGGGTTAAATATAAGATTTATCAGGACTTTCCTTCTAAAATTCTTTTTACCTACACGTCATACAACCACATAATTTTATTAACAGGTTCTCTGATTTTGGTTTACCAATCCAAATATATCTGCACCATAATTGAATTCCCGTGTTGTCTAATTCACATTGTTTCAATTATAAGCATCCCTTCTATCAAGTGTAATTTTTTTAGTAAAAGCAATATCCGCCAGTTTTTATCCCGATCAGACAATTACTATTTACTACGAACAAAGCACTTTGAATGCAAAAGAAAACTTTTTTATAGGACTAACATTAGAGTTTGAGTTTTAAGCAACAACTAAATGCAGCCAATCATATCAGAGAAGGTTAACTCTAAATGGAGAAAGAAAGTAGAGACACAGCAAGTTTTTATGCCCTATCACCTGTTCTCCAGATAATAACTAAAAGGAATTTAATATATATACCTCACAGCAATCTCTGAATAAACATCAGCAGGTTTCTCTCCAGCAACCAAATTAACTGCCGCAGCTTCCAACTATGAGAACAGATAAAAGATGTGAGACCACAGAAGCACTTTTAATAACATAACAGAAAAGAGTGGCTAATGATAAACTGATGATTAGTGGGCAATTATTTTGTAACCAAGATAGGTGTATAGGAAACAAGTTCAGATTCTCAAAAATATATTAAGAAAAATATTTTACGTGTGTAAAACCCAGGCATGAGAATATGGATTATAGATTATTTAGAACAAGGGAAAATGCCTATCTACAAACAGAAAACATACGTTGTCTCTTCCCAAGGCTGCATAGTGCTGTAAGCCATTGCATGAACCGTCCTGTATTAAATTTTTAAGGAAGAGAAGAAAAGGAAAAGGAAGGTCAGGAAGATGAAGCAGTTGTGTGGGGTGGGTGGGGGGATGAAATGCGAAACAAGAAACAATAAAGCAAATTAAAAAACTAAAAGAAGAAAAATTATAAAAATAATCATGTAAAGAAAATTGAAGAGGAACAAGGCTCAGATGTGTGTAATCAGAACTGATAAAGAATGCCCTTTAAAGAGGGAGAACAGAATAAAAAATAATACAGGTATTTTCTAACCAGTCATTCATAAAAGCTACTATCCTAGGTACCGGTAAAAGGTCCCTACAAGCAACGAATGTGTCATCTCATTCACATAATTAAGATTTACAACAGATGTCTAGCAGAATGGTAATCATACAAGGGTCCTCTATTATTATGTGCTCTCTTGGAATATTACTATGTGCTCTCTATTACTATGATAAAGAATGCCCTTTAAAGAGGGAGAACAGAATAAAAAATAATACAGGTATTTTCTAACCAGTCATTCATAAAAGCTACTATCCTAGGTACCGGTAAAAGGTCCCTACAAGCAACGAATGTGTCATCTCATTCACATAATTAAGATTTACAACAGATGTCTAGCAGAATGGTAATCATACAAGGGTCCTCTATTATTATGTGCTCTCTTGGAATATTACTATGTGCTCTCTATCCAAATGAGTAGTTCAAACGATTTTATTATTTTAAGATAGAGATTCCTATTTTCTGACATTTAACAAGATTAAAAAGAAAAGGGATAATTTGACGAAGCACACTACGATGATAGGTTTTTTCTGCTTCAAGGGCCGTAATGAAGAGTTACCTGATGAATTGGCAGGTGGGATACCGTACTATGTGGTGATGAGCTCTTTAAGGCTTCTGACAAATTAAAGCAGGCAGCTAAACACTGAAAAGGATCCTCAGCTGTTAACCACCATCGGTTACCACTGATAGGGTTTTCTGCTGAGTCAAATATTTCATCTAAATGGTTATCAACAAATACCAGACGCCCATCATGTGAAAGCTTCTCAACACCTCCTGAGTACAGATTTGCTAAATGTATTTTCAGCCAATGTAATCCTGATCTCCCCAGTGGTCGTCCTTCTGCAAATTCAAGAACTCCTCGACAGAGATCGGAACTTAGATGATTCAAATGTGGATGCATGGGGTATGCACGGCCTCGAAAATCAAGATTGTGAGGGTAATAAAAGCCTTCCTCATTTTCCATTCTTCGAGCCACCTGTCATACGAGAACACATGCACAGGAAGCAAATACATCAAAAAAAAAAACATCAAGCAATGCACATACTGATATATTTTTTTGGAGGGGGGAGATGTTACCGAAAGCTTCAGTTCAGTGTCACATCGTTGAGAATGTCTCTCACGGTTAATCTTGTTGGCCTTTCTCACGCTCCATTTCCACTCTTGGATTTCAGTTAAATCCTCTGAATGAGGTTTGTCTGGTATAGCAATCTAAAAACCCATTGAAGGTTTATTTCAGGGGGAGAAGTAAACCAAGGTAAACATCCACCCCATATCAAACTGGCTACATATTATTTGGCATGCAGCGTAAGTAAAAAACAGATCATAAGCATCTTAGAATCTTAAATTGTTATAATGTTGATTCACAGCGATTGTTTATGCCACAGTAATATAATCATAAACAATAGACAGGATTAGTTGCCCAAAATGTAAGGGCGCTTAATTTTGTAGGATGGAGTTTAAAGAGGTTCATGAATGCTAGACTAGTTGACAACTGAGATTCCACGTAAATATCACCAGAAGTTAAATTGGTATGGTGGAAATCCTGGCACGGTTTTCTAATAAACAACCATGACGAAAAGTAGATAGTGACCTTTTCATTCAAAGGATGATTTAATCATCATAAAATATGTTAGTAACTAACACTAGTTTTCATAGGATTTCAAGTCAGAACCATTAGAATGTGGATGTCGTTAACTAGCAGGCACCAAAGCTCTAGGTAGAGTATCATTCAAGCAGTGTTAGATAGCAGGGGGGAAAAGTAAAATAATAGAAGTAAATTTCAAAAGCAGAAGTTCATGATGTGCTCACATCATTACGATCAACCAAGCCTGCAATGTTGCCACCACTAGCCCAAATATTCTCTACCACAGCAAGTACCTTTTTGTTCACCCTCCATTTGGTGCTTCCAAGTGTATCAAGGGCCTGTATGCATATCATTTCAGAAAGTCAAGAAGCACTAACAATTAGATGAAGACTACTGACAATAACTACAAGTTCATGACAAGCTTTCAATTGCTCAAAAGAGTAAATTTCGTAACAAATTCTAGCAGTTCCAGTTTCTTGTTTTTATCATAAAACTATTGAAATCGATTACATATATAAACTCAATAAAATTTTATAAGAAATTGACACAGAAGAATTTGTCAATTTTTCCTTTTCATTAAGAAGGCATGTTAGAATAATCTTAATAAGTGAGGGGAATATAAATGAACACAACATTTTTTTCTTTTTAAGATAGACAACATTTGGGGGGGAGAAGGGCAAACCTTTGAATTGAACAATAAAAGAACCAGTAAAACATAGACCCTCAGAATTTATTGCATGATATGTCCCAAACTAATTTACGTCAGGCCAACAAACATATTTGGCCTTAACTTGTAGAACAAGAAAGAAATGCAAGAAAAGAAGAAAACAAAAAGAGTTATTACCTCAAACACTTTCCGCATATTTTTTACAGGGACACCCTTAAGTGCCTCTTGTTGTTTCCTTGATCCATGAGTTCGCATGAGATAAGAAGGCAAGAACAAGTAGCCGCCCTTGTCATACCTGGAAGGAGTTTGTGAATACTTAAGTGTAACTTACAGTTACTACCCTTAGTGGCTCAGTGCAAAATATACAATACTTTCAGCTCAATGCCTAATAATTGATTTAAATTTGTGTTTGTCTATTTGGCTTAAGACAGGGTAAGCTAGAAAAGGAATGTAGAAATGTTACATGCTAACTCCTTTAACTTCACATAAAACATTTTGCAGAAAAACATTTTGAATCCGGCAAGCAACATGTAATAAATTCCTGGAAAACAGACAAAACTATCAATCTATCCTATTTATTTATTTTTTCTCTTCAGCATACCCTTTCCATTTTTTTGGAGGCACCAACATTGGTACATAAGGAATCATCATATGCTTAGCCTGCATGCAAACAAAAGAAATAAGAGGTATCTGAGTTTCAGGAATTCAAAGGAAAGGAGTCAACGGACAATTATTAGTCAATACCCATACTGCTGAGTGCTGACTAAAATAACTTCTGAGCTTCGTAGTAATATAAATAATTATCACTGGCATACAAGCAAACAACTTAGACCAGAAAATCCTAATAGGGTAAAATGCCTTTGATTATACCTATTTAAATGGATGACTAATGAAGCTTATGTATGTGGCTAGGAAAAAAACAGCAAAGAGTGGAAGGGTTGAACAGGAAGTTGTAAAACTATAACTTGAAAGATAATTTAACTGCTAGGTTTCGAGAATAGAAAGCATAAATGAAAGGAAGTGTCAACTTACAGATTTATCGAGCCCTGAACGTAGCAAAGGATCACATTCAATAATCCCATATCTCTTTTTAATTTTTTGCCTATGACAACACATTAATCAGAAAATTAATTGTTACTGGAAAAAAATGAAAAATAAAATAGCATTACTGTCAACCCTCTTCCCCAAAAATGCAGCACCATCTGGGCTAAAAGCCAGAGGTCTACTGGAGGGATCTAGGAATCAAATCTGACATATACAGGCAATTCCACACCTAAGAAATAGCCCAGAGAAGAAGAAAAGTCTCACCCAGGGTGCCTCGATATAGTTTTAAATTTATGTCTAAAAGCAGGTCGAACATCGGGAGAGCTATCTCCTGACTGGTCAATTGGAGGTTGCACATAAGCTGTTTCAGTTAATAGTTCTAGAAGACGACTTCCAAGCTGCAGGGTAACAATTAGCTAAGAAAGGGTTCTCAAAATCTAAAACATAGAGGAAATACCTTTTAAAACCAATCAACCGTTAGGGAAAGAAGGTATACAAAGGGATGCAAACCTTAGCTTGAGCATCTCGACCCCAAGGTTTAATTTCTTCATTTTTTACCAGCTTCTGCACTTCAATGAGTCTTCTCCTCCTAATCAAACTATTAACACGTTTCCTAAGTATTTCCTTCTCCTTGCTCACACCTTCATCCTCATCTACAGTCTGCTTCCTTTGATAGTTCTTAGTTTTCTCCAAGAAGCTGTGAATTCTAACCTGTTACAACAACAATGATATAAAGAAAAAGAGTCAACCGACAAGGCCAACACCCTGAAATTAAAGGCACTGACAAAAGAAATTGAATGACGATAAGACAATTAAGCACATTTACTACTAAGGTAAAGAATGAAAGAAAATGTTTTTGTAAAGTAATATGAACCAGAAACCTTCAACTAATATGTTAGCGCCCATATCAATTATAAATCGATACATATCACAGTTTACTTTCATTAGAAACCCAGGGGAAATGTCATAAGAGGATGTTTTATCCTTTTGAAGTATACACAAGCTTGAGCCTTCGACATAAAATTGAAACAACCCAAACACGGTCTATCATTCTTTCTTAAGATGTTGAAATCTAGATTTAGAATAGCTCCTTAAGTTTCTCAAATGCATAAAAACATAATATCAAAGAAATTAAAAAGGAGAGAAAAAAATAAGCTTCATAGGTTAACCTCCTGTTCAACAGCCACACCAATATGCACAGCAGCCTGCACAACCTGCACATACCCATCTTCCTCGGCTCCCATAAGCAATCCCATCATCTTATGCATAACAATAATCGCCATTTTATCCGCTGGTAGCAAATCAATATGTGGGGCATAAGCCGCCCTCAGCTTCTTGCTTTTTCCCTTCTGAACCTTTTGTTCCCTAGCAATTGCGTCCCTCAAAGGCTCAAACCATCCCAGAAACAATCCTTTGACATAAGGCAAATTGGGAGCCAGTTTCTTCTCACACATTTCCCGCTCCAATCCCCTGTATTCTTCCACCATCTTCTCCCAAGCTTCAGTCTCTTCTTTTACCTGTCTCCTCCTAAGCAAATTATACTTCCTTTTCTCGATCTCTTTGTGCTCTATTTTGACAGTCTGGTTGGTTAGTTTGTAAAGACCTTTTAAAAATAAAGCTGATATCCATGGTGGGTCTTGGATAAATATCCTCGGAGCAGAATCTGGGGAAAGAATTTGGCGGCTGTGAGCATTGGGTACGAGGAAATTCGATGGGTTTTCGATGTTTTCTACGAAGTTGTCGTGGATGGAGTCGTATAGAGGGTGGAAACGAGGTGGGTTGGGAAGGGAATTGAAACTGAATTGGAAAGGGAAGGAGAACATAAGAGAAGGAAAGGAGTGTTTGTGAAGGGGGAAAAGGGGGGGGTTGTGGGGTTTTAGGGGTATGGGAGGCTTCGACTTTGAATAAGTTGGGTATTGAGTTACGGACAGTGAGACCGTGGCAGCCATTTTTGGTGGCTGGGGAGATAAGGGGGGATTTTCAGGCGGTGAAGAATGAAGACGAAGGAACCTCCCTTAAACCTCTGGATAGATGACCCTTTGAATGATATTTTCCTATTATCTATTTCAAAAAAATAATAAAATGAAATTTTCATTTTTATATATCTCTAATAACTCTATCTCTATCAAATTAACATATTTAGAGAAAATTTGAAATAATAATGTATCAATAAAAAAATAGAAAACTGAATCAATATAAAATTGATATGAATGTTATATATAACTCATTTATAACTATTTATATCTCAAAAAATTTATCATCGTATATAATTAGGCATAAAATTAAAAATAAATTTTAATATTTAATTTTTAGCCTTTTTAACATTTATTTTTATTATAAGTAAATATTTAATATTTTATTTTATAAAATTTATTTTTATTAAAGAAAAATTATCAATCAATTAACGTTCAATATTCTTGAAGATGTGATCATGTATATAAAGATATTAAATTTTTTAATAGTTATTTTTATATTTATTTTTATATTAAATTTTAACCATTTAATATCTCAATATTTATTTTTAGTTATTTTAACATTTTTAAAATAAACTCTTAATATTTCTATTTTTAAAACTTATTTTTGTTAGATAAAAATAGATAATCAATTAAAAATTACTACCCTTTAAAATTATAATATATTATATATAATAATACTGATACGATTTTTTTATTGATACGATACCATAATTAAAAAAAATATACTAAGTCTTTAATTAAGACAGACAATAACATATGACATTATCTAACTAATTTTAAAGTAAAAACATTAAAATTATATTAAGCAAAAGATGAAATTTGATATCAAGTCTACTAAATGAAGGGTTTTAAGTTCCATACTGAACGCTCAATAAATTCTTGGTACTCAAGTCCAAACGGCTTCGTAAGCTAATTCTTGGATCTTGTCTGCAGAAGACGAGCGTTGCCGTTGTGGATTGAATTCGAACATGCACAGTGACGGTGTTTGATTAGGAACATGAATTGTACAGGAAGAATAGGGTGTTAACTCGCTAATGTGATGGGTTTATGGAGTGACTTGGTCATGAACTCAAGAATGTTGGATTCATTTTGAAAATTATTTAATTTATATTCGATTACTTAATGTTCGATAAATTTAATAAAAATATGTTTAATTCCTTCTCATTAAATAATTTATTGCTTGATTTACTAAAAATATCAAAAGAATATGTGAAATAATATTAACTAATTTTGAATTAAATTAAATTTGAACTACTCGTAACTTGTTGGATTCAATTATCACCTCTAAATGAGAATTTAAAACGTGATTGTGACCAAAGTTGTCGGGATTTGACCTGTCCGTGTGTTTCCCGCCGTTTTGCATCAGGCTTGTGCGTGTGAGAGAGTTGGATTCTCAGTTTGCAAAGGAAAGCAGATGTCCGCAATAACAAGCACCTACTTTCCAACAAGAAGTCGGAATTTTTTCCTCCAACTCCTCAAGAAATCCACCGCTGTTTATCATCTCACTCAAACCCACGCCCAAATCATCATCAACGGCTTCCAAAATGATCTCTCCACCGTTACTAAACTCACCCACAGGCTCTTCGACCTCAAGGCCACCTCCTACGCACGCCACCTATTCCTATCCATCCCAAACTCGGATCTCTTCCTATTCAATGTCCTCATCAAAGGATTCTCCAACTCCCATTCCATCTCGCTCTATTCCCATTTGAGGAAATGCACTCTTCTCAAACCTGATAACTTCACCTATGCCTTCGCTATCGCCTCCGCTTCTACCCTTTCAGATGAGAAAGTGGGGATCTTGTTACATGGACATGCGGTTGTTGATGGGTATGGATTGGATTTGTTTGTGGGCACTGCTGTTGTCGACTTTTATTTAAAGATTTGGCGGGTTGACATGGCGAGAAAGGTGTTTGATAAAATGTCTGTAAGAGATACGGTGTCGTGGAATTCTATGATATCTGGGTTGGTTAGAAATTGTTGTTTCGATGACGCGGTTTGTGTTTTAGGGGATATGCTTAAAGATGGTGGGATTCGGTTGGATTCTACTACTGTTGCAGCCGTTTTACCCGCCTTGGCCGAATTACAAGAGTTGCTTTTGGGAACGGAGGTTCAGTGTTTGGCTTTAAAACTCGGGTTTCATTCCTATGTTCATGTGCTTACCGGACTTATTTCCTTGTATTCAAAATGTGGGGAGATTGATGCGGCTAAGTTATTGTTTGTAGAGATTCACAAACCCGATTTGGTTTCCTATAATGCAATGATTTCGGGGTACACCAGCAATGGTGAGAGTGAGTGTTCTGTGAAGCTATTTAGACAACTCCTTAGTTCGGAGGGAAAGGTAAATTCTAGCACAATTGTGGGGTTGATTCCTGTTTTTCATCCCTTTGGTTATTTAAATCTTACTATTAGCATCCATAGTTTCTGTGTGAAATCTGGTATTATCTCTCATTCTTCTGTGTCAACAGCATTGACTACTGTTTATAGCAGACTAAATGAGATTAATTTTGCTCGGTTGCTTTTTGATGAGTCCTCGGAGAAAACTCCAGCATCCTGGAATGCCATGATCTCAGGGTACACCCAAAATGGATTGACAGAAGCTGCAATATCTCTTTTCCAAGAAATGCAGATATCCAAAGTCAGTCCCAATCCTGTCACAGTTACAAGCATTCTTTCAGCTTGTGCTCAGCTTGGAGCTCTTAGTTTGGGGAAATGGGTACATGGCCTAATTAAAAGCAAGAATTTCGAATCTAACATATATGTCTCAACTGCTTTAATTGATATGTATGCAAAATGTGGCGGCATTAGGGAGGCTCGAGAATTGTTTGACTTGACGGTGGGGAAGAATGTGGTGACTTGGAATGCAATGATTTCTGGTTATGGTCTTCATGGCCAGGGTCAGGATGCACTTAGGCTCTTCTCTGAAATGTCACTATCTGGGGTTGCACCAAATGGTATTACATTTCTTTCTCTCCTATATGCTTGCAGCCACGCTGGCTTGGTAAAAGAAGGAGAGGAAATATTTCAGTCTATGATCCATGATTATCACTTTGACCCATTACCTGAACATTATGCTTGTATGGTTGATATCCTCGGCCGAGCAGGCCAATTAGAAAAGGCCTTAAAGTTTATAAAGGAAATGCCAGTGGATCCAGGTGCTGCTGAGTGGGGTGCATTGCTTGGTGCTTGTGTGATCCACAAGGATAAAAAGCTTGCTCAAGTGGCTTCTGAAAGGCTATTTGAATTGGATCCAGAAAATGTAGGATATTATGTTTTACTGTCAAATTTGTACTCAGCTGGGAGGAACTATCGGCTAGCTGCTTCAGTACGACAAGATGTTAAGGAAAGGAAACTGGCAAAGATTCCTGGATGCACTCTAATAGAGATTGATGAAACTCCGCATGTCTTTACATGTGGTGATCGGTCCCATCCTCAAACATCAGCAATCTATACAGAGCTAGAAGAATTAATAAGGAAAATGAAGGAGGCAGGGTTTAAGACTGAGACTGAGACTGCATTGCATGATGTTGAAGAGGAAGAGAAGGAGCTAATGATAAACGTTCACAGTGAGAAATTGGCCATTGCTTTTGGTCTTATTACGACAGACCCTGGAACTGAAATTAGAATTTTTAAAAATCTTCGAGTTTGTGTAGATTGTCATACTGCTACTAAATTTATATCCAAGATTACTGAGAGAGTCATTGTGGTTAGGGATGCTAATCGGTTCCATCATTTTAAAGATGGCCAGTGCTCCTGTGGGGACTATTGGTGATGAAAGAACAATTCAGCTCATTGAATAATAGTTCGGATAAAGAAGCAAACCAGAATTAAGTGTTATCAACTATATGAGGCATGCTACTCAAGCCTACCAGTCAATTCGGATAGAATCATTTATATCGAGGTTAAATGCAATTATGGCTTCACATTCCTCACCTATGTTCTATAATTGACTGGTTCTCTAACTATAAAACTGGGAGAATTCCTATGATAATCCGACCATTCAGTTTTCCAACAAGAACTCAAGCTTTTGGCGATCTTTAGATTTTCATCAGTCGATGCTTCCTGTTACCTCATGCCTTTGAAGAAATGTCGTGCATAAACATATTTTTGGATTTTTTTTTTTTACTTCTTATATAATGCTATATAAACTGGAAAATTCTTTGTAGCTTACTTTAATTGATGTATTTTTGTTGTTAGTCTTGGCATAACATGGATTTGCTTGACATTCCTCGCTATATACATTGATCATTGCGCATTGGCTCAACTACGCCAGTTTTTAATACGATTAACTTAAAAATTTGATGTGTCGCTTTTCCTGAACTAGTACTGATCAAGGATCCATGAAAAGGCAAACCGGATTTCACAAATCACAGAAGTTAACCAAAGCCCGATGGCATCATGCACCGAGTTCATAATTTGATGGTGGATAAAGAGAGCAAGGATAACTAGACGATCCACAATCACCATACGATGATAAGGATTGAGCTTGCTGGATGCAATTGGCACCTTCATCAAGCCTGTAAGGATCATAAACATCATCATTTTCAGAACCCAAATTTCCTTGTTGCATTTTCCAATCATCCTTCCTTCCTTTCTCTCCATCCTCCCTCTTTCTTTTCTCTCCATCTTCTCAGGGCTTATACCATAGCTCATCTTCTCATAAAGCATCGATTCTACAATATTCCTATGCTTATTTTGTTCATCATCCATGTTGAATTCGTGTTCGATATCATCAATATCCTCTTCCTCTTCATCCCCCTCCACTCTTGGACTCCCTTCACCACACAAGCAAACCAGAAAGAAGGAAAAAGGCAAAGAATTAGATACACTTCTTAGAAGAATTAATGGCTGCTGCACCAATCATGTTACTGGTAAATGGTGCAGAACATTTGAGGCGCTTGTATCTAGTTTTTCACTGAGGACATTGTTGACTCCCTTCCCTCCTTTCATACTCATAGCAAGGCCTACAAACAAGAAAACCACACTCGTTTCAGGCCACGAAAAGATCTCCGTCAACTGTCAACCCAATTTCGTCACTACAAATCTCACAAACTTGACCATCCAAGTTTTTAGAGGTTTAGTCTGAATGCACCCAAAAAATACAATCAAGAATCCACTTATCAACTAAAACAAAACAATGGGGTTTAAACAAACTGCTTCATAAAACTGATGTTCATTCTTTGTTACCTCTTCATGGCCATGAATGACAAGAAGTTCGTTGCAGTTGTGTGAGTCAGCGACAAGTCCAGCACTGGCTTCATTGGAGGGAATCAATGAATCAATGAGGAACAGGACAAAGGAGATAAGGGATGAAATAGAGCTTTGTTGGGAGCTTAACATGTGCCTTAAGGGACAGTGTCGTTTGTTGCACAGTCTACATTGCCTTGAAGTTACGCTTTCCTCTATTTTTTCAACCACCTACCTTTGCCCCTTTATCTTCGAGCTTCAATGACCAGACCTCCCATCAGTATATATGTAAGCAGTCAATTTTTTTCAATGGCCTTAAGCAAGGTCAAGGTTCGAATACTGGTGTCGTGAAGGGAAACAATTGGTTAGGAGGCTCGGCTATATTAAACCTATGCAAAATTAAATTCAGATTAGTTGGAACTCAACGACAGAAATTAGTGTTATAACCAGTAGATTTTGAATAAAAACTGAATATGTAAAAATTAAAAACATCATTTTAACAAGCTTGAACCATTTCCCGCAAAAGCAAACTTAATTGCTAGTTTGATCAGGCGGCAGTGTTTCATGTAGTTGGAAAGAGGATTAAAACACAAGTAAACTTTGAGAGTCCATGTCTATTGTCTGGTAATGCAATACGATACAATTAGAAGGAAAAAAACATATAGCTTTCTTGTTTGGTGACATAAAATAGAAGAAAACGAGAGAAGTAGAGCAGGCTTGGGGATGAACAAACTTAAAACCAAAGCAAAACTTGCAATCCTTATGTCAAGAACACGTTGAAATCTCTCCATCTTTTAGACAACCCTAACCATTTTTTTCCTTCTGGCTTCTTAACCTTAATTGTAGTCTATAAACACTAATATAAATGCTAATACATTTTTGAAGTATCCATATTCGGAATTCTCCTTATCAATACT
This sequence comes from Abelmoschus esculentus, assembly GCA_035048815.1. Lineage (NCBI taxonomy): Eukaryota > Viridiplantae > Streptophyta > Magnoliopsida > Malvales > Malvaceae > Abelmoschus > Abelmoschus esculentus. The sequence goes on from JAUCBN010000008.1 coordinate 247,303, forward strand.
TCTTAAAAATATAGTTTTGAATTTAATAATATGTCTTGTCATTATCAATTTTTATTGGTTTATTAATCATAACATTTAACTTCTGGATTATTCCAACAAGAAAAACATTTTTAGTCTTCAATCAAATATTTATTTCGTTTATTTTGTCGCGACCTGTGAGTAAACGTGGCAAAAACGGTTGAGTACTTGGGTGGGAGAGAGTGGCGGCGGTCTAATGGTTTGGTAAAGCTAAGAAAAAGTCGAAAGGTGTTCTCTAAAAATAGGCGAATTAAAAGAATTTTGATATCAAATTTTAATATCTACTAAAATTTTATACGTTTTTTTTTAAAAAATGGTATACATAAAAATTTTTATATTTTTTATAAAAATTTAATATGTATTAAAATCTTTACATTTCGAACAAAAATATTTATATTTTATAAAAAAGTCGAAATAACAATTTCGGAATAATTGTTTTTAACCTAAAATCGATACCGAAATTTTTATAACTCATGTCGAAGCGGTCTTATGTTTGCAAAGGAATTGGCAACAAATTTGAATATTGAATAATAAACGGCAATAGTAGTTTACAGAACTCCCTAAAATCTCATCCAACTGACTAAGCTTCATTCACAGGCAAACAAGTTAAAGATGCTCACAACACAAATTTGACTATTGACTAATAATCGGCAAATGAAGGGAGCATCTTATTCTTAGCTTAGCTTTACTCGGTATCTAAGGCTTCCTCAGCAGCAGCTGCCATCAACTCATCAAACTTCTCCGACTTCCCTAGCAGTATTTCAATCTACAATTATAACAGATTTCAATAAGATACGTTCTCCTGAGAATTCATGTAAGTGGTTAATGATTACAACTGGAGCAAAGTAGTACAAGGTGAATTTTACAATATATTAATATCATTTCTAACCTACAAATTTATACAAGTTACAGTCTTACAACTTACTTTTGCTTTTTGTACTGGTCGTCCACCTGATTCCTCTCTCATGTCAATGGTAGAAGTCATGATTTCTGTCATAAAACACATATACACCACGATACTAAGTTTGAGTTATCAAAATGAGATGAGAGCTAAAAGATATCTTGTTAAGGGTAAGACTCACTTTTCTCGATGGCCAGTCCATTGTTCTTCAATATTTCAGCAATGGTAACAACAGTAGCAATAGCTGTCGGGCAGCATTGAAAGCAAGTTACAAGAAGTAAAATAGTCAATATGTTTTCCGCAACATTCAAAACCAAGATGTGTTTGTATGTCAAGGTAATGTGTTGTAAAACAAATCCTTCACTTTGTTCCTTTGATCACATGGCAGTAGTCATGAATGGTAACAAGAATAAAACAGTTTGAGTATGTTAGCCACCCAGGTTGAAGCTATCAAATTATATGACAATTTCATCCCTCAAAAGCTAAACAGATGACATGTAATAAGAAATCCAGAGAGTAGCAAAGCAGCAAACTGCTCCTTCAATACTGACAAAATTCCAAGAATGTGTAAATCAAGCGAGTGAAATAGAATGAAAGTGCAAATAAGAGCAAAGAAAGAATACCCATTCCAAGAGCTGAGAGTTCCACCTCATTGTATTGCTGCATGTACCTCTGCCAAAAGGGATCAAAATAACTGAATAAACAACCAGTAAAAATCTATTTTAATTCAATTGTGTTCATATAATTCCTAGTTGTCCTGTAATTTTTCACATCGTGATCAAAAGCATAGAGAACGACATTCCAAAAAAAATGAAAACCCAAAGTCGTAACTTAAAGTCTAATATAATTCATTAATCACCGAGAGAGAAATTCAGAAAGAAAAAAAAAACGAAGTTAAGGAACCTTGGCGAGGTTAACGTAGAAGAAGAGGGGTTTCTGGGTATTGGAGACTTGGATACGATTCTTCTTGTTGTTGGAGGCTGATGAATCCACTGCCGCTGTTGTTCCCACCATTCTCGTTGTTTACAGAGAGAAAACAAAAACCTGAGTATTTATATCACCTAAGGTTCCACAAACCAAACCAAAGAAGGAGAAGATGAGATCAAAAACCCTTGAATTCCACTTCCCCTCCTCTTTTATCGGGGGTTTTCCATGCTTTTCGATGGAATCGATGATTTGGATTTTTGAGAATCAAAAGATTTGGATTGGTTTAAAACAAAGTAATACTAATCTTTTTACTCTTATTTTACAAAATTCTCATTATTGTGAGTACTGGATAGAACCAACGAAAGGAAATTGATTAAGTTTAGATTTACTTTTACAAATTACAAGTAACATTATTATAAAATAAAATAAAAAAAATTGTGTCTTCTATTAAATATTATTTTTTTCGTATTGGATTTTTATTATAAAATTCATTGATAATTAATAAAAACTAAAAACTAGATATATAATTATCTTTATTTGTTAAATTAAACATTATATTTATTGAATTGATTTATATCGTACTTCTAATCTTAAATCATATACTGTTTTTCTATTATTTTAAATGGTTTCCTTCCATTGGTTACAAATCCCAGGCAGATGGAGTCTACATCCTAGAAAGCAGTGAAAAGACCCAACATCAACCAAGACACTGTAGGTAGAAGAATGGAAGTGAACAAACAGATGTCAGGTGGTTGGTCTGAGGATAAAACATATAAATTCCTCCACACAGACATGGCTGGAACATCTCTCTTTTTGGTTATATACACAATAGGCAATAGCCAACTGGATGGAGAGGGAGAGGGAGAGGGAGAGGGAGAGAGCATTGACTGGAATAAAATGATCCGATAAAGAAACTAACAGTTGATGCCACACTGACCGTTTGCAGCAGCTTTTGTAGCATCGGAGGTGAAGGGGTCGATACGCACCCACAGCAACGAGAAGATGGAAGCGAGAAGTATAGACCACACGATGACAATAGTAGGGGTGCGATTCTGACGACCCAACAGACCTTTCAAGAATGGATACAAATGGGCAATCACCCAGATTGCAAAGAAAAGCCTTCCAAAAAGGGGTCCCCAGGATTGGTAACCACTGTTTATAGCATATGATACGCCAGCCACAATTCCCACCAGGTTGATAATAAGCACCGTGGTCGGAGGAATGAGAAGGGATGTCCATTTGAAAACATAAAGCTCCGCAAAATCGCCATCATCATCAGATGCCTTTGAAGTCACGGTAAAGTTTGTATCTATTCCAGCAAGAACCTTCAGAAGACCCTGGAAAACAGCAAAGAGATGAGCTGATGTCCCACCAATGACCCAGAATTGTTCATTTCTCCACCAGTCTTCGATACTGACACCACTCCACCTAAGCTCAAGTATTCCTGTGGCAAAAATGGAGACGAAAAGGAGAATGAACCACATGCTAGCATAGTTGCTGATCTGCATAAAAATTGGAGGAAGAACATTAGACTGCAGGAGTAGAAATCCATTTTAAAGCAAAAAGTGAAATCTATAAAGATCACTTGCCTCGGGAATGATAAATTTTCCTGTAAGAAGGCAAAAGGCTGGTAGCATGCAGTAAGCAAGCAAAGGAATAGAGGTAAGGGGGTAAACAATGGTGTTAATGTATGCCAATCTCTCCAGAAGCCTCAGTCTTCCTTTGTAACCATACCAGATGGGGCAATGCCTGCTCAGCAAAATCTCAATAGACCCCAAGGCCCATCGAAGAACTTGGTTCAAACGATCAGAAAGATTGATAGGAGCAGATCCCTTAAATGCTGGACGAGGAGGCATGCAATAAATTGATATCCACCCACGGGCATGCATCTTAAAACCAGTCAAAATATCTTCTGTAACAGAACCATAAATCCAACCAATCTGGTCACCGGATATAAAAAAACAAAAGAGTTAGTGCATATAACAAGGGAAACTGGGTTGGGCACCAATAAAGGTCATGGTACTTCACTAACTGACCTCCTTGCCCCATTCAGTCTTGTCCTCATATCCACAACTAATTACATGGATTGCTTCTTTTAAAAGAGTTGCAGGATTTGTTGATGGTGGAATGCCTCCTTGTTCCATGAAGGTAGCTGCGATAAATACAGGGGATTGACCAAACCGCTTCTCTAAGCTCTTCTGAGACACAAGAAGAGACCTTTCATCATCATATCCTGCAGAAAGCAATAAATGAAATTAAAACCACATAGTGGACAATCATTGATACTGAATAATATTGATGCTGGAAAATTACAATATAATGAAAATCTTATAGCAGCCACACAGAAGCGGGAATCTGCACACCATTTCATGTGTAAAATAAAGTGATAGGATCTCAGACTGGTGCAGAGAAAATCAAACCAATTGAAGATAAAAAAAAAATCAGAAAGAGTAGTTTTGACAAAAAGAACCCACCTTCAACCCCCTCCTCAATGTCTTCCATATTGAAAATAGGTATGGTCGATTCAGTTCTCTTAGCTGCCCTTTTCTTGTCAATGTATTTTTTATTTCCACTCTTTCCCTTCTTTCTTGAACCACAACAACTCTTAATGATAATATTTGGTTCCAAATCAGCTTCCGTTAGAACTGGATCGTAACCATATAGAGCTTGCCTGTTGAAACAACAACCAGTTCCCACATAGACCGGACCTTGGATGCCATCTAACCCTTTCAAGTTAATCTACAAAATACAAGTAAAATGAACAACCGTTACCCATTAACTAGTAATTGGAAAGAAACATCATCTTGAAGAGAAATTAAGTGATCTTACATCAAAGAACACAATATTTCTGTTAGCATATCGATCGTGCAAATCAATACCATCAAAACGTTGAGGGAACTGCACATAGCATGTCTTTCTTCCGTATGCAGGATCCATCATGAAACACATTGCTTCTTTAAGAGCTTTACTGTTATTGAAGTAGTGATCACAGTCGACATTCAACAAATATGCCCCATTGGTAAGAACAGCTGAAACACGAATCTGTGGAGCACAAAATGGCCAGATTAGAAAGCAAAACTGGGTTTGCAGTTGCTGGAAATCTGAAAGATTATGCACTAAAACACTTTGGTTACATGATGCATTTTTCTCAGAGTACCCCCAAAAGAGCAAAGAACATGTGTGTCTGCTTAAGGAATGCACGCTGAAATTGAAAAAAATAGCTGAGAATGGCATACCAAAGCATTCATGGCTCCAGCTTTCTTGTGGTGTTGGAAGCCAGGTCGCTTCTCTCGAGAAACATAGATAAGGCGAGGTAGTTCATTTCCATCAGTATCAAGTCCTCCACTGTGACCTAAAAACACCTGTTGGTCCACAAAAAAGATATTAGAAAATGGAAAGAATCATGATAGTAAGTAATACACAACCAACTTTACTGTTATACAACTCAGTTGAAGAACAATACCTGTATCATTCCTGGATGATCTCTTGGGTTGTTTCCAGGCCACGGCGTACCATCTTGCATTGTCCAACCTTCTTCAGGCATCTTCTGAGCTTTGGCAACAAGTGCATTGATCCGCACCTTGAATTCTTCATATTCTCTCTGTTGAAAGAATAATTCACCTTTAGCAATGTTAAAGCACGTGACATCCTTTCTTTAGTTTAATAGGTCTTATTTTCTAAAAGTCTGTCGTGTACTTGGATAAGAACCCTCTTTGAGCCTTCTGCAGATTTTATAGGTCTTATATGTTCATACTTGCAGTGTCTAAATGCAAAGAAAATATATGGTGTTGACTGTTTCAAGCAAAGTGTACAAGGAGGCATGAAACTATGTTTAAAAAAGGCATATGCCTTCCTATATTTTTACCAATTCAAATAGGCTATTATTTTTCCTTTATTTCATGAATCTTAAGATATAACCACATTTTCATCATGTTAAAGAAAATTTAATTCTAGGCTAACACGCAAACCTAGCCTCGGTTTTTTGGAGATCTAGACAAAAACAAGAAAGTAAAGTTCATCAAAATCAGAGAACTTCTCCAAATAACACTGACCTTCATTGCACGGCGCTCCTTGACAAAGGATGGTTGTATCTTGTCCTTTAGATAATCAATCTTTTGAGCAAAATAAAACTCAGGAGCTCTAGGCTCTATGTTGTGCTTCTTGCAGAAAGGTACCCACTTCCTTGCAAACTCTGCAGTTTCAGAGAGGGATTCAAAAGTCAACATAGCTGAGCCATCATCTGAAACGTAGCAAGCTACTTTATCCACAGGATAATCCACTGCAAGGATTGACAAGACGGTGTTTGCTGTGACAAGCGGAGGCTCTTTCAGTGGATCCACTGTACTGACAAAAACATCTACAGGGGCCAGCTGTGATGGTTCCCCATCTCGGTCATATCTAGAAAATACAGCCAACCATAATTAATATGATAACAAACACACCAAACATACACAAGCAGATAGAGAGAAAGCAAGGTAGTTTGACAGAAACATAAGAAATGATTCATCAATGAAGTAACAGAACTGACCTCAAAGCTAGCCTGTCAAGGTAGGTCTCACGATTTATGGGATACCATTTCGGAAATTGATCCAGAAGCCATGATAAGGCAAACCAAATCTCACAGATAACAGATGTTAGCCACAATGGATATGCATCTTTCACTGGATGTGTTGCACGATATTGCAAGAAAAAGCCCAAAATGATGAGACGGAGAATGATGACAACACGATAAGGGGTCAGGTGAGATGAAGAAATAGGCACCACACGACTCAAAGGTTGACGAGCGTCATCAGCCCTGCAGAACAAAAACTATTAAACTTGAAAACAAATGAAAATGTGAAATGGATAGATGACTGAGCAAAAAACATATCAATGTTGTCTGCAAAGTCAAAAATAATAGACAGAATTTGTATTTAGAGATAGAAATATGACAAAGTGACAATACAAAATCAAATTTAACCAAAAAATTGAGTAAAAAACAAGAACACGATTAAATATGAAAAATATAAACTTAATGTAATAAGGTCCTAAAGATATATACAAGCACTCAAGGGAACATAGTAAACTGATTTAAGTTTTATTTCAGACAAGATAAACTTACATTTGCAGTTCCTCCCCATTTGAACCAGTTCCTTCAAGATCTCCCTTCCCTTCAGGGTATCTATTGTTCATATGCATCACATTTTTATCCTGTTTGAGTTTCCAACTTTCAACCCTTTCCTTCCAATCAACATTCCCAAGGCCATAAGAATTCAAGTCCTTTGTTGGGTCCACAATTCTCACCGGGACTACAAAAACAGATGGCATTAACAGTTCAGATAATAAACCCTTCAAGGGAGGGAGGGGGAATCTTGTAAACAAACAAAATAACATAATTACCTGGTTGCCTTGGATCGACATAGGGAGAAGAAGTAACATTCTTTTCAGGCGGGCCCAAAGGACCTGATGTCGTTCGCACGGATTGATTGTCCGGTGTAGCAATTTCTCCAGAAACCTGAAAATGTTGACCTATCAGTTAGAAAGAAATGACAATTTTAAGTAGCAGAAAGCATAAATCACCAGAGACTGTATTAGAAAAAGGCAGTCACTTTCCCAAATACCAAATGTTTTTCTTATGCTTTAACCAAACCATGCTAGGCAATACATAAGAGTTAAAAAGCTAACAAGCAAAAGAATAAGCAATATTGCAATGAATAGGAGCAGAAAAAGCACATAAGATACCTACCGTACGGCCATTGGTTAGAAGGGGAATTGGTTGTTGAGATTCATTTCTTGAGGATGAAGAAAGATCCACGTCTTCACCCTGCCACTGCTGCCTTGCCTTACCGTGCCCTTGAGGATAATCAAACTCATTTTCCAAATCATCAACATCTTCCTCATCATCATCTCCGCCCACTCGAGCGCTCCCTAAAATATTCAGATATTAATTACTTCGCACATGATATAAATTCTTAGATGCCAAAATCAGAAAATGGAATTCAACGGCAAACAACAAACAAAGAAACATACAGACCTTTATGCCTCTTGTATCTAGTCTTGCACTGGGGACAACACTGAGTCCCATCTTTCCGTTCATACTCATAACAAGGCCGGCAAACTGGGAAGGCACACTCATTGCAAGCAACAAACACATCACCGGCGGAACCAACTCCAACATTATCACCACAGATCTGACATGTCTGTCCATTCAAATTCTTTAAAGGTTTCGGCTGCATTTCGAATTGAGAATTATCGCTAATAGAAATCTTCTGAAAAATTGCAATTGAACCGAATAGAGCTATTGTCTTAAATACAAAACCAAGCAGCCACAGAAAAATATCGATCTTGAATAAGGCAAACTATCGAATGGACATCAAAAGACAATACTCTACAGATGAGCTTCTAGGATACAAAAATAAGACCCGAACCTCAAAGATCCGATCGTGCTCACTACCCTACTAACATTTAGATCCTAACAACGACTACCCAATATCAATATCAAGGATAATGGTTTATACTTATAGCTGAGAAGTCCCTTTCCATGATAACAAACTCGGATCTTAACCTTACAATGCAAATCAAATATCAAGTAAAAAATCAAACAAAAGACTTGAATAGGATACGGGCAAGTTTAAGAGACAAACCCCACTATCAGAATCATGTCGAATCCGGACCAACTGGTTCCTCCGGTGAGATCCGGCTACCATTCCTGCACTTGCTTCCATGATTATCTTTCTAATTTCTCTTCTTTTACAGATCTTGATAGAAGATTTTTAAATTAAAAATGTATGTCTTGTGAAGGCTGAGAAAAGACAGTCGGCAATCTTCTCCCATTCAATACGCCATCTCCATTTTCCCTTCACTCATTCCAGGCCCAGCTATATGATCTTTGTGAATTGTTCCCTCGACCTCGATCTTGTTTTCACTGCCTGGTCTTTTTTACCACTGATTTTTCCAATTCTTGATTTTATTAACTCGTTGTCTGTCTAGGCAACAATTCTCACCGGGTGAACCAGTTGCTATATCTGTTACCCACTGGAGCTTGGCTTGCTCATATCATCGTTATAGCTTGGCTGCCCCAGCTTTATAACCATTAAGATAATTACACGTGTCCAGTTAACCGTTCGTATCTTTCATAAAATGGACAACAGCATACATTCTTTTCCTTGCTGGTAACAGCTGTACTCAGATTACCGGTCACACTGCATCGGTTGCTCATCGAGCTGTCGGTGGACTCAATTTCACTACCACTTCACATTATATTATAATTTTACTATTATACCCTCATAACGGTTATCATTTGATTCTATGTGCGCGAGGGAAGGGCTTCTTGTATTCTATTCCATTCGTTCTAATAGAAATAAAATACTATTATTTTTTGCTATAGATTCGACGATTTATTTATATAAATAAATCATTCTTATTAAAAGATTAAAATTAATAAATAAATATTACTTTATAATCATATTAAAATGTTTAATACAAATGTGGTTGCTATAATCAATATGCTGGAGTTTTACTTATACAAATATAAGTATCATGTTTTCCTTCTTCCACCTCTATAAAAATTAAAAATTAAAAATTTCATAAAAACATCCTGGTGGAAGCCAGGTGATGTTTCTTTCTTCCACCTTACAAATGATTTTCTTTATAACCTGTTTGTTGGTATAAACACTCCTCTGATCCTTCGATATTAGTTGAGAGTCCTAGTCCTACTCGTATTTGTCATAAAAAGAAAGGGTCCATTCTGTTGTTGGTGAAGCAATTGGACGCAGGCCAAGGCCTCACCTGTGGAGAAAAAGCCTTTTGTTTGTACATGGGTTCAGTTCAGCCTGGGACACAATCAAACATGTCTTTGGATATGTTTTCTATACAAATGGAATGAATATTGAAATGTTAATTGAATTGGATTGCATTGTTTATAAAAATAGTTAATTAATTAAAGTAACTTTATGTTAAAAATATGGAGAGAGATACATATACCTATACCTATACCTATACATGAATTATTATATATATTCCAAAAAAACCAAAAAGAAAGATTCCGAGGCATCAATTAAAGCAATTCCACTGTGACCACTGCATGCACCTCTCCTCCCTCATTTAAGCTTTTTAAAAACAGTGCCGTTGCCAACTGTAAAAATGTTTTTTTTATAAAGCCACAAACTTTAACCAGTTTCAACATGCTTGGTTTTCAAAAGTCATTCCTTTAAAGAAATGAAAGGTTTACAGGCTTTGAATTTGGATTTATTTTATTTTAAGAAAAAAAGGGGTTGGATTTTTTGTCTTGGCTTTCAATATTGACCACCACAGTACTTTTCTTTTCCAAACCATTTATCAACTGGAAGTAAACTCAGTTTCTTGAGTTTTCAAGGGTTTGAGAGGGGCCATAAAGGATGTTTTAAACTTATGATGATGTTCTCCTTTCGTCTACCAATTGACCCTATCACTCGTCTTTTTCTTTTCCTTTTCCTTTTCCTTTTCCTTGTTGCTTTTCACCCATATACTGCATCCTAGTAGGTGTAATACTAATACAAGGTTTTTTATTTTTCTATCGATTTTTAAAACTTTGACCTAATTAATATTTATATTTATTACCGACTTTAAATGAATTACTCTTTATATGGACCGTAGTTTCGTTTACTATAATTTTGTGGATCGATAGATGTTAAATCCCTAAAACAAGTTGTGGATTTAATTTTTTCTGGTCCCATTTTGGTCTGTTTGGTACACCAATCATGTTCAACAATGATTGCACCAACTGCACTGAAAATGGGGGAATAAACATCGATAAACATGTACAAACTATAGCACAGGAGAATTGCAAATTTTGGATGGATTCCAATTTAATTCTTATAGTGAGCTTTGGATATTTATATTTAGATGTTCATAGTTGAAAATTAACGACTATAAGCTTATTTACCCATAAATTTAATTAAATTAAACCTTATTTAGATTAATTTATTAATTTGATCCGTATTTTTTTTAATAACAACTCATAAGTTTACAGTGAATCTGTCTTAAAAAATAAAGTTAATTTGACTAAATTTATTAAATACATAAAAAATCATGAACTAATTTAACAAAATTTATTAACTTCGGATATCATTTTGTGTTATAAGATTAAAAGTAAAAAAGAATACTAATTTTGTTTAATGCGATCTTTATAAGCAAAAATATTTTAAAAATCCTAATAAAATATTCGGCAATGCCAATCAATAAATTCTGCCATCATTGTACAAATGGAATGGGAAGTCCCTTCCCTTCCCAAACATCAACAAAAGCAAGTTAGGGTTGAGGATTGAGGTAACGTAAAGCCAGGCTTAAAGTGAAACAAAGAATCTTACTAAAAGCTAAATCATGGATTGTAGTAGCAGACACACTAATGATTTATATTACATGACCACTTTTTGACTAGTCTAGTTTCGGAAATTATTTAATATTCTATATACCGATTAAAAATGATTTATAATGTAATATTTTAAAATAAATCAAATTATATCATGTTTAATCTTTCGGTACGTAATAAACTAATAAATATTTTTTAATAAATTACATATAAACCTTTAAATCTTTTATCTTTTCTTTATTAACTGCACCAACTTTTCCATCCCTAGACTACAATGAATTCTTTATATCTTTGTAGTTTTATCCCCCAAACCCAAAATGAATCAAAAATATAAAGAGTGAACCATGAAAGCCTATCTTTAAAAGCTTTGGAATCCTATGTGAAGTATTCATTAAAGAAATCACTCAAACTTAAACCCATCCGATAATCATAAAAGGAGAAATAATTTGGTCCAAAATTAGACTATTTCGTTGATCCTTATAAAGTACATTGAATGTTGCAAAGTACAATATATATATATATATAGAAGATAATTATCTTAGATGGAAATTATATATCCTAACTTTAAAATACTAGATTTAAGGTTTAGGGTTTAAAATTAGAGTTCATTAAAGTTTATAAAATTAGGTGTAAGATATATTTTTAAGGTATATAGTTTAAGGTTTAGAATGTTAATATCAGGGTTAGAATTTAGAATTTAAATTTTAAGTTTTTTTAGTATGGAACATATAAAATGAAACTGATTTCCTCTTACCGGTCAATTTATGATAATATTAATTATTAGCAGCTGATTAATAAGTTTTACCTCTTAAAACTATATGTATTATCAACCAGCGACAGAATTATCGGAATATAATTAATTAATTATGAAACTCATTGGTAGGGTTAGGGCGTGCATCTCTGCTGGCTCCATGATTTTGAAACCAAATTTAGACGGTCGAACACAAGGATCCGAGAATTTCATTATTTTTCTTTCAGAAAAATAATCTAAAATTCTTTATATTTTAATCAACACTTTTAAGTGAATTCTAATTCACAGTATTTTTTTTACAATAATAATAATAATAATATCTAATAAACTAAGATTTCATCGATTTTGTAATTAGCTCATAAAATGCTATTATTTTGGTGGTATAGTACGCGCGCGCGCGCTTATATATGTTAGCAAGTAGTACTCTATATATTCCTTCCTCTTGTTTTGCATTGGTTTAAACAAAAGCTCCCTGTTGTGGTCCAAGAATAACCCTCTTTAACTTTGCTTTGCCTTTGCAGAAGTACTGAGCAATTTGCTGGTTTCTCAAATCACAATAATCAAATATTTGTTGGACAATTTTCAAAACCAAAAAAGCAGTCTTATCAAAGAGGAAGAAGAAGATCACATACACTGATATCATATAACATCGCGGATGAGGATACCATAACATCAATTACATGCATGCATGCATGCATGCCCTATATACTTAAATATTGCCTTAAATACGTACTTCAAACATGATTCATCTAAACATACACAAACAAACAAAACGAAGAAAGAAAGACACATCTGGGATTGCCTTGTCTCATCGATCTCTCTCCTGGGACTGCAGCAGTACCTGAAACCAAAGTCATATATACACACAGTCTTAATTTGTGAGGAAATTACTTTACATTTTTAAAAGAAGAAGAAGAAGAAGAATATACCCAAAAATGAAAAATTCATTTTATTATTCAGTATGAAGATTTGTAGGCGGAGTCCCTTGGTGCATTGCATCTGAAACACTCCATCCTGCTGGCAAAGTTGTGCTCATTGCAACCAGACCTTGTATTCATGCATATCAACAAGTGTTCATCAATTCTAACGTCCAACTTTATGTTCAATTCTGCATTTTACATACATATATGTATATTACTATATATATTGTGTCAGTCGGTCAATCAATGAAATGAACCTGGCGCAAATCCAGTCTCCAGATTTCCAGTTAGAGCGACTCGAGCTGCCGCTTCCAAAGCCATAGCCCCTCATACGTGGGATGTCACCATCAAATCCTCCAGACGATTCATCTTTGGCTGCACCACATTTGAAGCAGCTTGATCTGTTGGCGAAGTTGTGAGCCCCGCAGTTGCCCATAGTGCAGTACCAGTCACCGGGCCTAACGTCGGGTCCAGTGAACCCGAAGGACGATCCACCCCTACCACCAAAGCTTCCATAGTCGCCACCGGGTCTCGGTTCTCCACAGCGCTGGCATGAGTCCCTCCTCTGGAAGTTGAGGTGTTGACACGACCTGCAATTCCAGTCCCCTGGCCTGTTCATATTTCTTTCTACAACACAGTTCAACAAAACATAATCAGCCATGCATGATGCATTCAATGCAACAATTACATAATGAAACCTAAAAGTGCAGACCTTGAGAAAACAGACGAGAGTGGAGAAGAAAGGATGCTGTGGGTTTAATTTAATAAGGGGTTTTGGGGTATTTATATAGCGGATTAGACCTTGAGAATCGGGTAGGCTGGACAGTGGCGGGGCTTAGGGTTTTCTTTTTTCATATTCCTCATCCTCATGCCACTTTAATTTCCTTGAACAATGGAATCACAATAAACTAAAATTGGAAAAAGAGATAAAGGAAATTTGAAATCAGATTCCAAAGGGGAAGAAAAAGCTCCAATTCAACTCCTTTTTAGGGCTTCCAGTTGCATGTAAATGAGTGGCAAGTGCATGAGCACATGCAAATTAATAATTCCATCAATTTACCCTTCGTTCTGCATGGTTTCCCCTTTACTCTCATAAAATGAATACATCACATGAAAACATTATACAAAATACATCAAAAATATATATACAATTCAATCACATAAATCAAAAAAATATATAAATTTTCCTAAAAATTATGAAAAGTGATTCAATTAAAAATTTGTTTGACTAATCAAAGCATTGGATAATGAGGAACAAAGTATTTCTAACCAGACAACCTGAATATCCCACAAAGTGACCCCAAGCCGACTTATTCTTATCTTAGAATGACCCAAGTAGGGTTCCTCTCTCGCTTTAATTATAATAATTAAAGCAATTACCCATCCCTTAACGTTCACTATATACGAAAAAAAATAGTGTTGCTTTTCCATTTTTTTATGAATATTCCTTTGTTGATGTACTTGGAATTTCATGCTTTGTTTTCCTTTATTTCATGTAAGTCAAAACTCAAAAGGGGTTTTTGCGAATTATCTTTGTTTCTTTAATAAAGATGTTGGAAACCAATCCTAGGGACTAAACTGCTATTTTCGACAGAAACCATGTACTCAAATATTTGGTTCCATGAAGAGTTTGCAGATTTGTTGGATTGTTTATATCTTGTATAAATTAATTGACAACTATAATTACAAATCTAATCATAATTGAACATCTTAACAACATATACATAACTTCTGATTATAATGTATAATCAAATTAATAAGTATGGATAGAATTTATGTACGATGGAACTCAAATATTGAATATCATTTTTTCCGTACTTCAACTTAATTAGTGATAAGAGAGTAATTGATTCAAGTTTTGAATTTACACCAAAATAGATTTTAGTGGCGTTTTTATAGTAAACATCGTTAATTTTATACATTAGAGACCAATTGTTTGTTGCATTTGTAAATACAAAGACCAATTGTTTTTCTTAGAATACATTTACATCGAGAAAGTTTTTAAATTTTAATAGTATTAAAAAATGTTATTATAAAATTTATAAAAAAACACCGTGAAAGACCTGTTTTATTGTAGTGTTAATATTTGAATGTACATTTGACGGGAAGGAGACTAAATCTGTACAACAATGAAGAGAGAAAATGATAGGGTTCGGATAAAGATAGTTTGAAGCTGAATGATGGGAAGACAAGTCTTGGATGTTCAAATTTTTGACCATCTTTTTCTCTTCAGTGCAACTGGCTTTTTCACTTTTATTTCCTTTCCCCTCTCTTGATCTCATCATCCAAACACAAATTAACTCCAAAAATTAAAAAGGAAAAGGAAATTTCTTCCCACAATGGTATTGGGGAATGGGTAAAGAAAAGCTGTAAAAAGCATAAAGAATTGCTTTGGGAAATGCGTCCATGCATGAACGATCCATGCTCATATTAAATTAAAACAAAAATGTAGTAATTGATATTTATATAAAATCTTTTTTACTTAATATATAAAAATGATAATTATATAAAATCGCATACTTAAACATTGTTTATATTAACATGATTCCATTTTTTTTTAAAAAAAATGCATATAGTTATCAAATGCTTCTTACTATTTCTGTCGCTTTTGATATTTTTTGATAAATTTTAAATTTAATCATAAAAAGAACAAGAAAATGTTGTATCGAAAGCAATAAACTATTATGAACTTGAGGATCAGGTGTGATGTTATGAAACTTGGAACTCTTTATGGTGTGCATGCACGTGAGCAGTTTTATAGCTAGACGGGGTGACGTGGGATTCTACTGATAAAAGTTAGGTTTGTTTTTTCTTTTATTTACTTTTTAGCCCTCCAACGTTCAAAGTTGAAATTCCCCTATCACTCGACTCCTGTACTGCAGTGCGGACAGCCAAACAAGAACACTTTGTTTTCATACTAACTACTGAAGGGATTACTGAGTGTCGATTAGCATTGAATATACTGGTACTGTAAGTGAAAAAAAAAACTATACACGGTTGAAATGATAGTAAGTGTCGTTTAAATAATCGCGGAAAGCAAGAGAAGAATGAAGAAAAGCAGGCTGACAAATGGAATGTGACATTCAATTTTCGATAACTAAAATAACCAAAAATCATGTAATGAAATATCCTATTTCAGACATACAAAACAAAACTATTTTATGACGTACTTAAAAAAAACGTTACTGACTAAACACAACTTTCATCAATTATATTTAAGTATTCAAGAATTGTCACTGGGATGCATTCACCTTGACTAGCTAAACCAAAGGCAACAAATTAGCAACCTTCCCCATGGCAGGCAGGCAGGCTCAGCTTACACTACAAAGTACTGTTGCTTTTGTTTAGGTCTGCATGTTCGTCTGGATATACCTGAAAACCATGGCCATTTCAAACACACGGATGGCAATACTACATCACAGAGAGATGTAGTTATATATACCTGATATAACCTTTCTTCCTTGGGGATTTTACTTCTATGTTTCAACTCTCCTCTGTTGGTTGTTAGCTCATCTAAGATCTCAGCATCATAAAAGTCATCTTCAGATCCTTCAAGGCGAGACTCACAGGATTCTTTTTCCTGTTCACCAAAGTGATTGACGGAGATCAGTATGTTTCAAACAACACATACATTTGGTATATTTGAACGATCCTATCCTTAATTACAAAGGAACAAACAAAAATGTACCTTGATTAAATCAAAGTGTCTTCGTGGTGTGCCAGAAATCTCTTCATACTCGGCAGCGTCGAGTTCCTGAAGATGTTCATGATGGAAAAGCTTTGGGAAGATGTGCTCTCGGATGGTGATGAGAAGGAAGAATGGCAGAGGAAATAATATCCCAGCTATGGGTATCCATGTTACCCCAAAACATATCAGAAGATACACAAATTGGTACAACGTAAACATCAAAATGGGTTTGAAAGGCATAGACTCCACAAATGATGCATGATCACCTTCGAGAACTCTGTTCCAACATATAATAAACCAAAAACAAAATCAACCTTAACATTCAATATATATACATATATATGGTTTATCACTTTATAAACAAAGTTAAGATATTTCTAGGCCACAGTTGACTTACTTGTAGCGCCTGCTAGGGGTGACAAAAAGTAGTAACAACCTTTCCCAGAACTGATTCCCTGGGAGGCTGTTAATGGCCATGTAGGCAAAGTATCCCCATAATACTGAGGTAGGTATCATTTTTATTACAGGCAGAGCACACATCGAAAGTCCAACAAGGAGTGACTGCACAAGGTTGCTTACTCTTTGCTCATTAACTCTAACTGGCAAATAAGGTTCAATGTCTTTCTCGGGATCAAAAGCTTCATTTGCGTTGTCTGCATCATCACCTTTCATTACAGCCTCTTTCAAGTTTCTCAACTCAATTTCAACTTCAGGCTGCAGTAGCATTCATATTACGATGTTGCACTCAATCAAATATACCTGCATGGTGCTCACATAGGGAATGGTCTAACCAGTACAACAACCAATAGTTCTTACAGGAGAAGATTGGTCCATTCCTACGAATACAGCTTGCATCCTTCCATAGATCTCTGAATAGCTAGCATGTTGCAACATTCCCTCTTTGGCACATTTTACCATTTTTTCCGAATCAACTGCAATAGATGGTGGATTATATAATCTATGTATCCATGGTAATGAAAATCATATAAAAATTTAGGATAATAGTTTGTAAAAGTACTTCACAGTACACCCCACCTGCTTCTTGAGAACTGAAAGGCTCTTAGTGTGCATAGGAGATTGTGGAAGGACCCCATTCGAAGGAGGGAGTCCCAGCAACCCACAAATCAAAGTCTGAAAACCAAGAGTTAAAGGAAGTATTTAAGCCTGAAACTAGTTAGAAATATACTTTTGAAAATACAAGTTATGAAAAGAAAGGGGAAGAGAGAGTATAGGTTAGAACTTAGGAGAGTCGATTAAAGTACCATAACTCCTAGCAACAAGACATCATAATGGTAAGCAGAGGGATTTTTAAGGTTAAACTCCTTCTGTTGCGCCAACTGTGAAGCAACGCTATGATCAAAGAAGTATAAACCTGCTATCATCAACGCTGGTATAATGGCAGCAAAGATGTACACTAGTGGAACATTTCCCATATCCTATTATAAGATAATCGATAAACTTTAAGCTTACGGATTTTAAAGACAATTCAATCATATGTGAAAAAGGATTCATAACTTGCCTTTACCACTGTCCAATGAGGTAACGATTCAGGTTCCCAAAGAAGTGGACAGAAAAGCCTCCTGGGAATTCCAGAATTAACTTTGCTTGGTACCGTGTAAGACAAAGCAGTCCAACACAGGACCATGAAGGGAACTCCATATTCTGCAATAAAACCTCGAAACCAACCTGAAAACAGACCTTTTTTTTAGAGAAACTATCAAATAATCAGTCAATCCAAGTTACTGAGTTAATATACCTGTTCCATAACACCATGACCTTGCCTTGTCTTTAGAGCAGTCAATAAAAGCCCAAATGAGAAAATGACTGCCAACAAGCCATTTGTATATAGCCAGGGAAACTGATATTTCTCCAGATTAGGATTTTCACCTTTCGGAACATTGAATTCACTCACCACTCCCTATGATCAAAAAATGGTTGTCATTATACAAGGGTCAAACCAAAGGTTTCTATCATCATAAATCTCACTTTATTTGGAGCAAAAGTCATTCAATACCTTAATAGCCTCTTGAATGAAGAGAACAGTTATCAACATGCCAAAAAGCTCTCCAGCAATTCTTGTAAATTTAGTGATTATGGTGCATGCATTGAATATAGCGAGAAGAATGAGCATCAAAGCTGTCCACAGACAGACCCTAGGAAACAAAATAAATAAAACAATCAATAACATTTCTAATGCAGTAAAAAGTTTGAAAAATATTAAATAAGCTCTTAAAAGTATAATACGAAAGATAAAAAGGAATTATATCCATTACCATGCTGCCCAAGCCAAATAGAGTTGCTTGCCTAACTCCGGCCGTTGTTTGCAGAAATTGTACAAGTAAGTGTACATTATAATTGTTGGCTCTGCAACACCTAATATCAACAGAGGCTGCCCCCCTAAAATGGAGTGAATGATTCCACATATAGCTGTAGAAGCCAATGTTTCCACTGGGCTAAGGGAGCCATCTAACAAAACAAGAAACACATTGTCGTATCTCTTAATGCTTATTCATGAAATAAAATGGCTATCATTGCAATAAATTCTTCCTAGATCATGATGAGTTGATGACTATTTAACATTCTGATTGGAGTACCTGTATCTCGACTCAGTTGCTCCCCAAAGGCGATAACAGGAAGAGCGGAAGCAAAGATGTATGTAGTCGGAGCTAATATCCTGATCGAGATATAAATCGAAACATGAATCAAAATGGGATACATGTACATCATATGAACATAAAGTATCACCAAAGTTTTCGAAACAATAACATACCGATATCCGGAGCGAAATCCACTGACCCAATCTTGCATGTAGCAAGCACTTCTTCCCTTGATGTCTCCTATTATCCCCTTGAATGGACTTCTAATGTTTTCCATAACTGATTCAATAGAAGAGAAAAACTCTTAAGGGGATTAATAGAACGAATCACACTTTTACCACTAAACTATAGCCGCTACAATGCGATTATTGTATATAAAGGGTAATAATTCATGAATCATATAATTAAACAACATTCTATTAAGGATAGCAACACCTGGTCACCTGTATCCGAATACCCTCTTAATCACGTATGACAAGACGGTGAAACTGCATAGTGTAAAATGTCTGTATGAAGTTGGCAAATCCCGTTATAGTATTTACGGAGAACATCATGCATGCATGCATGCATGCACGGCTGTTGCTTTTGTGAGCACCCATAGCGAACGAGATACATCTAATATGATTCAACTGTCTGCATGATAAACGAGAGAATGAATTGCCATAATGAACGAGAACATCTTATACAAGCAGTAACATAGTACAATACAAAAAACACCACCCAGAGGAAGCGAATAAAATGTAAGATTTCGATTTTGGAAGAACACAAAATGCTGCGGTAAATCTCTGAATCACGCGAAGCATAATACTTTTACTCACATTATCATGAAAATTAAGCATACAAACCAAATTAATGGTGAAAATAGATTTCAGATGAATTTGGGCGGTAGGGGATAAGTTGAAAAATTCTCCTTTTCTCTGCTGGGCTCTCTCTAATAGAGAAAAAAAACAACTTTGTAAATGTTTCATCGAAATTTGAATGAAGATTAATTTCTCAAGAAAATTTCTTTCCAAGTCTTCCGCAGAAAAGATAGAGGGAGAGAGCAAATTTCTGTAGGGGTCGGGGGGAGAAGGTTAAAACACTGGACAAGTGTTGCGGGCCCTGAAACATGGGTGGTGCTTTTGCTGACCTGGAGCTATCTGTGTGAGCCAGCTCAACAGTTCGTCCGAGAGTCTTCCTTTATTTTGTAAGAACTAATTGCATTCAATTGATATTATATTTATTATGGAACGTTCTATATTTACACCCACTTTCCATATGTTCAAACGTATACAGCAACAATTTAATTACAGATAACAGTTGTAGGAAAAGAACAAAAATCTTCTTTAACCACAGTCTTCGCTTCCAAATTTTCAGAGGTAACGGCAGTTGCCATAACCTACACATGATACATTACAATCGAGAACATTAAAACTACATATAGTTTGAGTATTCATGTACGGTTTTATATATTCCATGATCGTATTCAACTTACCTGGTTCGTGAGTGGTGATCTGAACGGTGCATGCAAAATCGAAGCTGAAAAAGCTCTGACCTTTAGTTCAATAGTAAGAATTCATCGCGAATGCAGCATGAGACCGGCAAGTGTTGGGTTCATAGCATGCTCCGGGATGAATCAGTGTGCAACCGATGCCCCCGTTACTACATGTGTAATCCAAGTTCGATTGCAGCTGCGCATTGCTGACATCAACTTTCGGAACACAGAACTTCTTACCTGATGGTGCTGGAGTTGTCGGTGTTGGGCCATTGGCGTCAATTTAAATATCAAACGTACAAATTCAAACACAACAATTAAACTTTAAACATATCCCGCAAGCTTTGTTAGAAGCAATCAAGCTAAAAAAAACAGGTTAAAAATATGCTTACCTGCCCATTGCGTAGAACCCCAACATCATATATAGGGGTCAAGTCGGGATTAATCATTCCCCAGTACTTGTCAACAAGAGGATCCGGTTTTTGATTCTCGTTAAACAACGCAAACATATGTCTTGAACGTGCGGTTTGACATCAAAGGTGTCCCTTTGCCCGAAACAATTCCCTTAACAACATTCCCATTGTAAGAAATTGCATTTTCCAAGGTAAATGAGACGGCTTGTAGGTAGTTTACATAGCGTAGAATGGATAGGAAATCGGTGAACTTTCAACAAATATACAACTAAGGATTATTCTTGGGACATACAGGAAAGCTAGAGTGTTAAGATGTTTCATTTGATCCAGCTCAAGTTTGAAACTCAAAAACTTCATGCCCCCACTTCCAACCTATTGGGAAAAGACCCTGGCCTGAACTTGTCACCCCCATATGAGAAACGAATGGCAGTCTAGTTTACAAAAACCATAAAAGAACACTTGATCATGATTTAACACGATCAAACATAGTAATCATTTGTATTCTAACGGGAAAGGGCGTATGCGGTGGCATGGATAGGATCTTCGGCTATTTTATCTTAGAGCTTGATGTTCCCATCAAGGTAGATGTGAAATTACTAAACACTAACTTCTTGAAAACGATCAGATTTGAATAGCATGCACAAGTAGCCATATTTTTATTGAAACAAGTAGCAGACTGGAACGATGAAATCCATATAACTAAATCAATCTGACAAGCACAGATCTCTATAACTAAATCAACTCAAATAAAACCAACGAGAGAGCCCGCGTACTAGAAAACGGAGAAGTATGTTAGAGAACTTCCAAAACAGAAACCCACAGAAATGAACAAGTAGGCAGCGAAAGAAGCAAAGGGGAGACAAGTACAGAGAAATAATTATGTTTTTTTAAAACGAAGGGAAGCAGTAACTTACAGGAAGCAGATGTAGAGTTGCACAAAATGGCAAAAACCAAGTTAGAAATGAATCGGATAGGGAAGGGATGATCCGGATGAAGAATAAGGAAAGGGAAAGGCATGGGGGGAGCGAGAGGGAGACAAATCGATCTTCGAATATAGTCTGTTCTGTTCGACTTTCAACAGTACGATTACAAGTGTCATTATTGTGTCAGGTGTTTACGTTACGAGATGGAACACAACTAAATACTACTAATTTTTGAACTTCCAAAATTCAATACAGTAGGGAGTAAATAATTAAATAGATTCTCACTTTTAATTGCAAATTACTTTGATCAGTTAAACATGTTTAATTGTATCACTGTTCATCACACTAATAACTACTACTGTTAAAGGAAACACTTGACTTAGGATCCAAAAGTACGATTCAATCCATCCATAATTAAATGCAACAAGTGACTTTCTAGTACAATTTAAACCTAAACAATATAAATAAGACACGGGTTTGAACTTAAAAGCATTACAATCAATGAACCCTGTTTTTGCTTTTCCTAATCAAACAAGAGTACAAATAAGCAATGAAGCAATGAAACATCCATCTCCACCTAAAGACCTGCATTGTAGAATAAAATATAACCCCAGTTCTAGTGTCTTAACAAAGGGACAAAAGGAAGGTGAAGGAATTTAAGATCCTACTTTCGAAACAATAGATTCAATGGACCGACCATACCTGACGCCGCGTATGTTACAATTGAATGGAAACTCACTTCTCTCCGTACCTAAAACTACGATCGAACCTAAAGAACAAATATGGAGCAAGCATTTTCATCACCACTTTAGTTGCCCAAACTATCCAAGAAGCTTTGCAACTCCTTTAAACCCTCAGCAGAAAAGCTCCTCCGCACTCGGGCACGAGGGATGATCAAGTTTGGGGGTGGATGGGATTGAAAGCTTACCACGATGGCCGTCAAGTTATCCCCACTTTTCCTCTTCAAAGCTTCATCAACCAGGTCCTTACTGCACAAGGCCGGATCATTATGCTCCTGAAGCCTCCGTCTAGCAAAATCAACTGCATTTTGACTTCGAAAAACATCCCAAATCCCATCACATCCTATGATAAGAAACTCATCGTCCTCAGTTAGATCTGCAGTCATAAGTTCGGGCTCTGCACTTAGTGGTCCACCGCCTGCACCTTTCATTCCTTCCATGTGCCAATCCCCTAATGCACGAGCCACATTAAGTTGCCCATTAAGGTAACCATCATAAACAGAACCTCCAGATGCCTCTATGCGCTTTCTCTCTCTGTTGCACATGGGTTTGTGATCTCTTGACATTTCGATTGCTTTGCCACGACGACTTAGAACTGCTCGACAATCTCCGGCATTAGCCACAACCAACATTCTGTAATCAGAAAGTAAATCAACAAATAAGTGTTGAGATCACATCATCCTTAGTAAACCTGAATAGTAAAATTAGAATTACTTGTACTAAGGGATATGTGATCAAAACAAAAATGAATTGGCAGACATAATCAACTCATATCCATCTCGTATATTAATAAGCAATGCCTAGCAACAGAATTTAGACCACTCTTTTTCATATTGTTTAAGCAGATTTATACACACCCAATAATCTTTGCTAATATGGTTTAATGCTCACTAATCACCATATATCATCACAGAAACAATGCACTGGGGTTATTACTCCTCTAAGCTCATAGGCATCTTAAATTAGTCACTATAATAGGAAGAAGTCATAGCTGTTGGATTTGTTAGAGTACTGAATTAGTTAACTGCATGACGATAGAAACATCATTTTTATCACTGGAAAAAGGAAGAGTGAAATCAGATAGCCATCCATGATTTAAATAATTGACAATGTCTCCATACTTAAGGCATGTAATAATGCTAATTATGCTATATTGCATTACACCTTAAGCTAAATAAGAAAATATTTCAAACAAAATACTTTCTGTTAGCAAACAATTCTAACCTCCCAAGAACAAGAGCTACCAAAGCAGTGGCACCAGATGCAAGGGCTGAATTCAATGAACAAGCGTCTGCAAAAGCAGTATCAGTTTGATGGAATGCTGAAGAAACAACCCTCTCAATCTCTCCAGGAAAGTCTTCATCCTCCAAAATGAACCTTGGCAAATGATTGCAAGCAAAGTCAGCCGCATGCTTCCCACCATGTCCATCAAACACCTGACCACCAAAAACAGTTGAAATTGGGAACACCAAACTGCTAAAAAAGCATATACAGATGCAAAGTAATCTATCAACCATCCCAATCCAAATTGGTCATGTCCCTATGGTTTATACAACTTTATACAATCCAAGGTCATCTCCCATGTAAGGAAGCACCAAAACTTCTATAAAACTAATAGAAAAATAGCTTTAAAGACTTTGTGAATGAACTAAACAGTTAAAATCTAAAAAGAACATCATATTTCAAAACTACTGACCAGAAAACTGTACTTGAAGAGAAAAACTACTCTAAAGAAATGTCATATCTAAAACATACTTTACCATGATTATATTTAAAACCAAAACAAGTACACCAGAGGACTAAAGTAATTAGGGAAGGTACATACCCCATAAAAGGCACTGGGCCCGTCAGCAAAATTCTTAACACCGTAATCATGCATAAAATCATCAATACACAGATATACGTCTTCCATGCTTGATCTGATCCCTATGTCAGCCCATGCTCCAGAACGGACAATAGGGATAAACTCAGCACCAAGGTTTTCCACCCCGTGTCCATTTCCAACATTAATATCCAATGCCTTTGACTTCACCTGCTAAAATTAGAATAAAAAATGCGATCTACATGAAAGACAACAAGTGCATACATTTTATCTGACGGAAACAATCGTTTGGAATTCTCAAAACAAATTGCTAAGCATGACAAAACACAGGAATCTCTTTTTTTAAGAACAGATTGATATCTAAAATTTTTGCTTCCAATGAAGTCTCCTTCCATTCAAAAATAATCCAGAGTGCACTAATTCAATCCCCAGTAAAAACCACCGACAATTAAAATGCCGCCGACTAACATAAAAACAAATAAATCAATAAATGAAAGGAAAGGTAACTTACAAGAGAGGGGTGTCGAACGAGAGACTTCTTACAAGGCTTCAAAACGCCATCACCGTTAGGAGACTGCATCGCATACGATGGCGTACGGGGATGCGGTGGCTTACCCTCGCTCGTGCTCGCATTATCTAGACGACCAAATCCGTTGTTTCCCTCCATCATCACATTCTCCAAATTCAACCTAGAATGCCTTTAAAGAAATTGTTTTTACCTTGGTGCGATATTGTGTAAACTCGGTAGTCTAAGTCCGCTCAAAATTCATAAAACAGCAAATGCAATAACAAGAAGTAGGTGAATCCCGTCCATGAGTCCCAAATTCTCCCCCAGATCCCAAATACGAAACAATAACATATTAAATAACAACCGATTTTCTCGCGATGTAGGGTTGTGAATGGTATGTTTCAAGGGACTAAAAGTAAATTAGGGTTTAGAAACGGGAGGAAAACAAAATTATACGATTCTTTTCCCCCTATTCCCAGAGAAGAAAAGAGAGAAACTTTGGGCGAATCACGATTCTTTTTCAGCTGGAACAAGCTCTATCGTCGACTTTTAAAGCCAATCGGTGGGACCTCCTAAACGATGTCGGTCAAGCGATTTTTGTGATTCGGATTCGCAAATATCAATTTTTAGATCCCCTTTTTTACATGACCGGAAATTTTCCCAGTAATACCAGCCATAGAATAGAATATCTTTCCATTACTATTTTTTAATTATTATTTTGTAACAATAAATAATTATTTAATTTAAAAATATTATTACAATTGCAATGACGTTTTTAAGAAATTATTATTAAATACTGATAGTCTATATTTTTAATTTCTATCATCTATTTTCTAGGCTGGGCTGCTTTGCATGTGTTCCCACATGCCAATTCTATACTATGCTTTGGAAACCGACACACTTTGTTTATTCAAGGAGATTCCAGATTCAAAATGAAAACCAAAAATCATTTTTGTATTTAAAAATGAAATCAAAGCCTTTTATTATTGGGCCAAGACTATAAGTCTAATTGGAACAAAGGTTGACCGACCCAAATCATAATTGCAAGCAAACCCTAATTTCATGACTCTTTGTCTGCTTCGGGGAGTACAGTCATCAACTCCTTCTTCGCCGCAATCAACCGAAAGAAACAACATTTCTTGTTTCCATCGTCGAATCACATCTGTTCCGTGTTTCGCTTGTCTTGACTGTGCCAGTGACGTGTCGGATTAGTATTTGGTTTCTTTTGTTCCGTTTCCGGCGTCTCCGTACGTTTTCCACCGTTTCAGACACCGATACGAGGGGGGTTACACCGTCAGTGCTTTTCAAGATTTGAGGATGAGTTCAAGAAGAGGAGCTGGTATCAACAACAAGCCATCATCAAAGGGGAAAGAGGTATCTGGAGCCTCTAGCCCCAATCTTGACCATCTCAGCCATGGGGTAGCGCAAATGAACCTGGATTCCGCACAAGACGATGGCGAGTGGGAAGTTTTTCAAAGGAAACCCAAGAACAAAGCTGGAAGCAGTGGTGCGAAACCCTGGGGTTCTCAAAATTCCAATCCTAAGCCACGGGGTGGAGGCATGCGAGGAAATGTAGGATCGGGAAGAGGAACTGGGAATGCTTGGGCTAATCAAAGTAATGACTATAGGATGGCGACTGGCCGAGGGAACCCAAGGCCCCCAATGGTCAACAAGAGCTTGGACAACAACCCTATGCCTCACAATCCCGTCATTCGTCCGCCTCTTGAGCATGGATGGAATTGGCAATCAAGACCTGGTTCCAATCTAGCCAAGACTGCACAAGTTAGCAACGGGAAAGACGATCAAAACCTGGTTGAAGAGGACAACGATGATATTGATGATGATTCGGTTGATGATGATGCTTTTGATGACTCTGACGATGAGCTTCTCACTGACGAGTTTGATTCTGATTCGAGTCAAAAGAGCCATGAGACAAGGAAAAAGAATAGATGGTTCAAGAAGCTTTTCGAGACCTTAGATAGGCTGAGCATGGAGGAAATCAATGACCCAGAAAGGCAGTGGCATTGTCCAGCTTGTCAAGGTGGTCCTGGTGCCATTGACTGGTATCGTGGCCTTCAGCCTCTAGTTACACATGCCAAAACGAAAGGAGCAAAAAGGGTCAAACTCCATCGAGAACTTGCCGAGCTATTGGATGAGGAATTGCGTAGAAGAGGTACTTCGGTTGTTCCTGCAGGTGAAGCTTATGGGAAATGGAGGGGCTTGAAAGATGACGAAAAGGATCATGAAATAGTCTGGCCACCCATGGTGATGATAATGAACACAAGGCTTGAACAAGATGAGAATGATAAGGTACTGCTATAACTTTTGCAATTTTCTTTTCATGTATGCTACAATTCATATAGCTAATTGTTTATAGTTACAAAGGCAATACTCTGTTTTGATATACTGCCCTGAACCTTTTATGTGCTGCACTGTCTGCTTCAGTGGATTGGTATGGGAAACCAAGAGCTTCTTGACTATTTCAGTTCTTATGCTGCTGCTAAGGCTCGCCATTCATACGGACCACAGGGGCATCGGGGGATGAGTCTGCTGATTTTTGAGGGCTCGGCAAAAGGTTATTTAGAAGCTGAGCGTCTGCATAAGCATTTTGCTGACCAAGGAACAGATCGAGAGGCTTGGGAACGACGTCGGGTCTTGTTTTATCCCGGCGGGAAGCGCCAACTTTATGGTTACATGGCTGCCAAAGAAGACCTGGACAGTTTCAACCAGCATTCTCAAGGTTTTCTCTATCATTTTCTTTCCAAATATGCATTTCTGCAGATACTTATGCATTCACTTGTGCATAAATGTTTTGTTTATTAGGCAAATCTAAGCTCAAATTTGAGATGAGATCCTATCAAGAGATGGTTGTTAAGCAAATCAGACAAATGAGCGAGGACAACCAGCAGCTTATTTTTTACAAGAACAAGGTTGCTAAAGAGCAAAAGCTCAAAAATGCTCTTAAAGAGTCTTTGGGTATAGTGAGTGATAAACTCCGTAAGACAATGGAGGAGAACAGGATTGTAAGACAAAGAACCAAAATGCAGCACGAGCAGAACAAGGAAGAGGTAATTGTTTATGTTCATATTATGATGAGGGTTTGTAATTTACATCTGGTTTGAATGCTGGTCTGTGCATTCCATACATACATTTGGTTGATGACTATTAGTTAGTAATGTTATTAGTAAGCTGCTAGTTTGTTACATCTTATGATGAGGGTTTGTTATTTGTCCATATTTGTTATGCTTTACCATTCTATTTGCTAGGGTTACAGACTAGAATGTCCCTAGAACTTCTATTTTCTGTTACAATTTCAACTTATTTTTGTGTATTGCTCTTCCCAGATGGATTGCCAAGAACAATTCTTCAAGGACCAAATCAAATTTATCCATGAAGCAAGGGATGAGAAGGAAGAGAATTTTGAGAAGCTGCAGCAGGAAGAGCGTGAGAAGTTCGTTAAGCAATCTGCCCCTAATCCTTCAAATACAGAGGAATACAGGCGCAGGTACATAATTTCGATCTTATTGTGAATTTCCTGGTGTAATACTGTAATTGGATAAAAAAACAAGTTAAAACCCTGCTAGATCTCCTTGTGCACGTCACTTGTGAGATATTTATTTTTCCTTTACTCTTTATATGTAGGGCGGATGAAATTGCAAAATTCATAAAGTTCCAGGAAGAAGAGATGGGAGCTTTTGCTGCTGAGAGGGAACAATTGATTAGTGTTCATGAAAAGAAGATGGTTGATATGAGACGAAGGCATAGGGAGGAAGAAGTTGAGCTCGAAAAGGAGTTTGATACAGAACTGAGCCGCCTCATGGAGAAGTATACTCCTGATAACTCGAAAGCCTTTACCGGCAACACTTGATCCCTAGTTTGTAGGGAAATACAACACTATCTAGGAAAGCATCAAAGACTACTGAAATCTCTCTCCTCGAGCTACTGCTGGCGGACAAAGAGTATTTTACAAAAAATCAAGGATATTTGAGTTGAAAAAAAAATGAAAAACCTATGAACTTAATGACATGGTTTGCCTCTGGGCTCGTCTTGTTTGCTTAATATTGTTCAAATCCAAACATTGAATTTTATCACCAGTTACTTCACTATGGTGTTTGCAATGTTGGTTGAACAACATAGCCGCTTTCTGAATGCAAATGCTTGGTCCGCGTCCATTTTCTCTTTCACCCATTTTGCATTAAGTTTTGCTTAATGAAATATCTTATATATTTTGCTACGTCCAGGTTGAAGATTCGAGTTTCATGAAACCTATGCTATTTGTTGTAGCCACATTTTTTTGTTTCATTTGAGTCGTGTCGTTCTACTTTAATACTGTTCTTTTTCAGCTTTTTATCATCTGATTTTTAACTTGACGGCAATTCATCAGCTTTTGGTTATTTGTAATTTTTCTCCCACTTTGGTATTCAATTTAGATTTGGTGGTAAATTTCTTAGAATCTTCATTTTTCTTGGACTGAAAGCATCTGATGGGAAATTGTATGTTCTTATCTTCTTTACCAAGTCGATAGATTCGATTTAACAACTTGAAATAGGGGGGAAAACAGATTTAGCCCTAGCCCTTCAAGGTTGCCAGCCGCTTGTGTTGGCCTCTCATCTCCTTTCTCTTTTCTTTTTTTCTTGTGACCTTTGTCTCTTTTAAGATTCTTTGTGTTTTGTAGACTTTTGTTTTTTATCTTCTTTTTTGGTGTTGTTTGGACGTTTTGTTGGTCTTCGCTGGCCTCAAAAGCTAAGGTTCGAGCCATGGCACTCGGACGTGGAGAGGATGATGGACCTGCATCTGTGTTTTGGGTGAAAATGATTGCAGTGGAGGGCCGTTGGTGTTTCTTTTCTTCTTTGTGTTTGATTCGATCAAGGTTACTAATGCAGATGATTTTTTTTTTTTTTTTGGTGTCGTTAACTTTTCAACTTTCTTTTTGATCGTGACTGAGGATGAATTATTTCTTATGGTGAAACTACTATTTTTCAAGTGATTTTTTTTTTCTCAAAAAAAATGAGTTTTAATGTCTCTTCCTTTCTTGTTTTTATCCTTCGTCTGTCAAATCATCTCGGTTGGATCCGATATTGATTCACGGTGTTCGATCCCTCTTGTCTGTCTAGATCTTTTATTTTCTATTTTTGATTTGTGCCTGTTTTTGGCTTTGTTGGAGCTCGGGTGCTTGTAGTTTAGATTTCCTGATGAACGCAAGAAGTGTTTAATTACTAAAAGGCAAAGAGGCGTAAGAATGGTGCAAATGTTCCAAACAGAGTACCCATCTGAAATGGGCTCAATAATGGGAAGCTGTTATTGGATTGTTTTTGGTTGAAGTTGTGCCTATCCAACGTCTACAGAGTCCATCCCCAGCCCGGCCCTTAGATTAACACAGTTGTTGCAGGGGATCTGACGACAAGATCTCGTTCAAATCAAAAGCACAAAATTCGATGTCGTTAAAGACTCAGTTTTTTCGAACGGGAAAACTTGTCTGAGGACTCAAAATGGTAAAATGGCGATCCTATGGTCGACACGTGTAATATGGTTTTGAATAACGAAAAATGTCCTCTCCACCGTCATATGAAGATGCACTACTCCTCGTGGCCGTCATTTTAACGGCGTTTGATCTTGCTTCCAGATGTAGTCACGGTCGAAACGTCAGCCATTTCACTAAATTCAGCCGCGGGCGGCAAACCTTTGTCGCTTTAAAAAAAATTATTAGATGAATATTTTTATTATATTATTTATAATTTTAATTAATTAAATTTATTTATTTTGTTTTTAGATGAATTACCAATTTTTTATATAAAATTAAAAATTAATAATTATTTTAAGATAAACGAGCTAATTATTCACACTAATCACACTAAAACACACTAATCATGATTTGCATTAAAACAAGAATACAAATTAACTATTAAAGGATATACAAGAGGTTAAAATTATATCAAGTAAATTAAAAAAAATATGCCTATAGGTACAGTATAATCAACACCAACACTCAGAGACGGAGGTACGTATGTAGTGGGAGGGGCTCTTGCCCCACTCGATTTTTTTGGTATAATAGCATTTAGGGTCTCTAATAGTTTAAATAGTGATCAAATAAGGTTTTTGTCTCTCTCATTTTTTAGATTTTAAAGTTTAATGGACCTTTACCCCTCCCAACGTTTGATCCTAGCTCCGTCCCTGCCAACACTAATATAAAAAGTACATATCATCAATGATGACTCACCAAAAAATAATATATTAAGCAATGAGATTAATTTAAGTGATAAACAACTTGATATTATTTAAGTATATCTTGTGTTCGAATCTTTGTGTATGTAAAAAGATCTAATGAGAACATTTATTAAAATAGGTGTACTATACAAGTCAATCTGGATTCATCGAAATAGAATCCTAAAATCTAAAAGAATAACCATTTTTAATTTTTTTATTTTAAAAATATCTTGTTATTTCAAAAGACACAAGATAATCCAAAATAATTAATCGACAAATCTTTTTATTTTTTTATATATTCCTTTGTGTTATTTAAAATACCATTTACTTAGGTCTTGTAGGCTTTTATTACAATACCCTAATCTCCTATATCAAACATAACTTATTCCTAAACTTTGTTGTTTCCCGTACCGTCACATGCCCCTAAATCACTTTCATAGGTTAATTGTTTCCAACTAAGGCAATCATATGCTTAAATCTTTTTTAATCCCGACTAACTACCAAAATTCTTGATAACATCATTCCCATCCCAATTAAGAAATGTGTAGCCAGTGAGAACAGTTGAAACCAAAGTACACATTCTCTTAATATAATATACACAGCAAATCAATGATCCAATAATATGTTTTTTCTTCTGTGATGGATGCTTGAAAAACAATTCAAGCTAAAGAATCCTTATAAGGGGAAACTAGAGGGAAGGGGCTACGTTTAGGTCGGTCCAATATTTGAATTTAGGTATTTAAAGCATGCAGCAGAACGACTCAATAGATATGAAAAGAGGTGGGGAAAAAGTAACGATCAGTAATAAATATGACATATATGATGTATAATTTAAAGGGGTTGATAAGGTTTGATGAGATCTTAAAACCTATATAGATTCAACCCAGCCGACCTATGGAAGTTATATTTATATAGAAATATTTTGATAAAATAAAAATTCAATTCAATTGTTAACAATTTTTAATATTTAATTTTGTCATATTCGCAAGCAATAATATTATACACTTTTATAAATATTTAAAATTACGAAAAGAATTTACGATTATCATCGTAAATGAAGTGTTATGAATATTTTTATAATATTAATATAAAAAATTAATCATTTTACTATATATGAAAAAAATTATAAATTATTTTTTTATTTAACGATGTAGAATTTTCAGTTAAGACTTAATTAAGTTTAGTTTAACTTGGTTTAATTTTCTTTTGCTATGTTTATGCATTTGAATAATATCATAAATTTATGTTGGTTTTTATATTAACTATTTAAGATATAAAAAACAGTTGCCTTTTTCGCATATTTGACATGTAGATATAAATCATTTTCTTATTTTACCTGGTTTTAGTTTATTTCTATGTTTAACGTGGCAGTAGTTAGTTTGAGAAAAAATCAAAACTTTATTCTCAAAAGCCGAAGTCTTATTTAATATTTTTGGTTATTATTAAAAAATTTTAATAAAAAATTAATTTAAAAAGTAAAACTCAAAAAAAAAAACACCTTAAACTCATATCACCACACCAACAGCTATTCTGTACTTTGTAAGCTATTTTTTTTTTATCTGATTCTACAATGCGTGCATAAAATACACTCATATTCAAATATATAAATTTATGGAAAATTTTATGTCTTACATGAAACACTGTTGAATATTATTAACTTTAAATATTGTTAAATATTATTAAATTAATTAATAAAGATTAAAAATTTAATGATATTATTTTTTTAAAATAAAATTTTAATTAAATTAATTATATATTAAATCTTTAAGATTCTTAATATTTATCAATTAATTTAATAATATTTAATGATAATAATATTTATTTTTGATTATTTTTTATTGAATACTATATATCGACGTAGAAATATTTTTTATAAGAAATCATATTACAAAGTTGTTTAAACATGAAAGATAACATAAAGAACTACAGATCCTATAGTTCGAGAAGTATTAATTTTCTGATTCACATGAACAAGCAATGTAAGAAGTGGATTACTACTCAGTTTGCCTTACTTTGAATTGCAAAAAAAGAATTGAAAAATAAAATCCGAGGAGAAGAAAACAACCTTGAGAAACAGAACAAATCCTTTTCCTTAAGCTTCACGCCTACATTAATACCTGCTGAGTGCTGAAAGTAATTACAACTTACAATCATAAAGAGAAATAACCCGAGTATCACTGTTTTCTTTGATTTTCTATGTGTTTTCCTGCAGTAATAACTCTTCCCTCCATTAACTCTTTGGTTTCCTTCTCTCTCTCCTGTGTGCCTTTCGATTCCCTTTTTTATATCCCACCTCATCTACAGGGAACTTTTATGAATTGAGAAAACAGAGCTTTACAGAGTGAAAAGAACAGGGGAAGTAAAAAGAAGATAACTTCAGAGGTTTATTTCTCTGTTGCATTTTAAGCTTTCTTTCGCTATCATACTTTTTCAAAAATCTTTCCTTTTTATTGGGATGGGTTCTTGTAAAGGCGTAGAACAACAACAACATCGTCACAACGAAGCTAACTATGTTTTGGTTCTGGGGCCTATCATCGTAGGTGCAGGTCCCTCTGGTCTAGCAACCTCGGCTTGCCTTAAACAACATGGTGTACCTTCTCTTGTCCTTGAGAGAAGTGGCTGCATTGCCTCTTTATGGCAATATCGGACCTATGATCGTCTAAAACTCCATCTTCCCAAACAGTTTTGCCAGCTCCCGCTCCTTGGGTTCCCTCAGAATTTCCCAAAGTACCCGACCAAACATCAGTTCATCTCGTACATGGAGTCCTATGCTTCACATTTCTCAATCCAACCTCGGTTCAACCAAACGGTGACGAGCGCCGAGTTTGATCAGGTTATGGGATTTTGGAGGGTTAAGACTCAAGATTCTGAATACATTTCAAGGTGGCTCATTGTTGCCACCGGTGAAAATGCTGAGCCTGTAATACCAGACATTCCCGGGATTGATTCTTTTAAAGGTCCGGTCGTTCATACAAATTTGTACAAGTCTGGTTCCGAGTTTAAAAACCAAAGGGTTTTGGTTATTGGATGTGGCAACTCCGGCATGGAAGTCTGCCTGGACCTTTGTCGTTACAATGCAATTCCTCATATGGTTGTTAGAAACACAGTAAGTTTATTCATATATTAACCTGTGCATTTTATTTAAGTTTCCATTGTTGCTCATGTTATTATCCTTTTGTTTTTTCTTGCACAGGTGCATGTATTACCGAGGGAAATGTTCGGTTTCTCAACATTTGGTATAGCGATGGCGCTTCTCAAATGGTTCCCTTTAAAGCTAGTAGATAAGCTGCTTTTGCTGGTGTCCAACTTCACCTTGGGTAACACGGACCGAATAGGTCTTCGGCGGCCAAAAATGGGTCCAATTGAGCTCAAGAATGTCACTGGAAAGACTCCGGTGCTCGATGTCGGTGCTCTGGCACAAATAAAATCTGGTAAAATTATGGTAATGGATGGTGTGAAAGAGATCACAAGTAATGGGGCCAAGTTCATGGACGGGAAAGAAATAGAGTTTGATTCGATAATCTTAGCAACTGGATACAAAAGCAACGTGCCTACTTGGCTCAAGGTACTATATTCATGACATTGTATTAATTCGTTTCGAACTCAAATCCAAAACACGGATACTCATTAGCTATGATTTTTCTTGGAGTCACTCTTTTTTTCCTTTATCGGAAATCCAGGGATGTGATTTTTTCAACAAAGATGGCATGCCCCAAACGCCGTTTCCTAACGGATGGAAAGCGGAGAGGGGATTGTACACCGTTGGATTTACAAGAAGAGGGCTTCTAGGAACGGCTTCTGACGCCGTAGAGATTGCTGCGGACATTGGTGAACAATGGAGGACTAACAAATAACAAGAGTAAATTTTAAAAATATCGATCTGTAAATGCAACATTTTTTTTGAGAGAGGGTTTTGCCAACTTTTTTTTTTTACCTCTTAGGAGGTAAATATGGTGATGCAAGTTCGTAAAGAATAAGTTCTAAAGATAATAGGGACCTTTATTAGAAAGTTGGACTTACTCCCTTTCGTTAAAATTGGCATTTATTAAAATTTTAAATTATTATGTTTAAAAAATAATTAATTGATTTATAGAAACTTATATATATGTCTAATAAGATTTAGATTAATTCTTACGTGAATATTATATACTATATGAAATATAATATCATCACAAGACAGACGGAACAACAGCATGACTTGGGGCAGTTCTCCCTCTAAGTTTGTTTTAATAAGATCCTTTAAACTCTAATTATTACTTCATTTAAATTTTGTCTTCAGTTTTAAAGTGATTCATATTTAATTGTAACTTCACGCCTCATGCTGGAGTTTGGTTTGTTGACGGAGGGAGTCCATATTTGTGTCCAAGTTAAAGGCGAAAGAATAAATTTTAAAATTTTACTATTTTAAAATAACAAAGTTCATATAATTTAAATAAGATTATTATATTTAAAAGTCAAAATATAATTTTATTTATTATAAATATATGAAAAAATTACGGTATTAATCCTGGGTCAGTTCAAGTCAGATTTTGTACCAAAATATCCTTAAAAAATTTTAATTTGTTTAGCTTAGAGATGATATTATTGAGAAGGATAACATACCAAACTTAATCATAAGATGAACATACATATTTTTAGATTTTTTTGATTAATCTAATATAAGATTATAATTATTATTACAATTATTTAAAATGTAAGTTTATTTAGCATTGCACATCTTTGGTACGTTATAACTTATACTGCTGTATTCAGTAAATTGGTTGGAAAGTACCTTTTTGGTGTCTAATTTGCACATTATAATCCAAAACCCTATCTATATTTTCATTTATTAATGTAACGCATTGTATCAATTCAAATAGATCTACGAAGCAATAGAGTTTTTCTATGGCAGCACTGAGAAGGCAATTGGTGTTCCTGAACACTTCACCACTGTCTCACTCCTCAGGCGCCACAGTGTATTATAACACACAACTTCGTCTGCATCTAGAATCTCTCTACCCTCAGCCTCTGTCGTTTCTGAATTATACAGTGACTATTTTACTTATACGTTTGTTTTGTTTTATTTTCTCCTTCAGAATGATAATTGAGACAATGGTGGAGCGATCTGACGACGACGACAGTGTATTTGTACGACTTAGCTCTCCTTCATAAAAAGGATTGACAGATCTGCCTCATTCTGCTATTTGCTATACACGTAACAGTCTGTTCGCTGATTGCTGATGCAAACAAATCCTTTGTTCTCTCTGCCGCCATAACCCAATTTTACAGAAAGAGAAGTGGGGCGATGGGAAAAGGTCCAAAGGGTGAGTTGAAATGGAAGGTGGGCATTTGGATTCTGGGAGGAGCATTGAATCAAAATGCATGCGTCACTCTCTTTTTCGTTTTTGAACTCAGAAGAGGTAGATTGCATTGTTTAACGATCAAACAAACCACGGTGTCTCGATATCCGTCTTTTGCATGCATCCCACCTGCTGGATGTATTGTCCACCGTTTTCTACTTCACCTACATCGGGTATTGGTCATCTTTTATCGATGTAGCTACCCTTGGAAACGGATTTCAGAGGGTGGCGCGTGAATTAATCGTGATGCCGATGGATGGTGAGGATTCGGGGATCGAGGAGATTGGCCTGCATATGTACTGATGGTTGTTGCATGCATGCCAAATTAGCATTCTCTTTGAACACTTATTTTGTTTAAAAAGAAAAATCTGTGCAGAGTGCAGTCGTTGCAGAGCACAATGTTCATTTACTGGATATAACAGTTTTATGATCTTTCTTTGGATCTTGATGAGATAATGATGAAATAATATATATTCCACTCCTCCATGGCTCAGTGCTGAAAGGTTTTGTTTTTGGGCCCTCTTCGTCTCAGTTCCAATGCCAGGTTGCTTGCTTGAACAGTGGCGTCGGCAGTACCTTAGCTGACAGAAGAAATGCCTCTAGACACTAAGAGAGAGACATTTCGATGCCACTTCACCTAACACAAACTCAAGAACTAGAAATAATATAATTGTATTCAAATCGATTACAATGAAATAAGTATTATTTTTAGTACAAAATTAAATTCAAGGGCGAAGTTATAGTTATAGTGGAAGACTGGGAGGGGCGGTAAATTTTGTCAAATAAATTATAAATTATTCAGTGCTTAAAAAGTTACTCCACGATTTATTTTTTTCGACTGAAATTTTTACTCCGTCGTTGAGTTAAAGTTGGTAAAAAAATAATGTAATCATAGAGTATTCGATCGAGTCGAATAAAACTTTTTTGAATTATTCGAGTTTACGAGTCATATTTTACAACTTAAACTTTATTTAAATTTCTTTCGGTTCGAACCGAGTTTAAGAAATTCGAGTCAAGTTTTCGAATTTTTATAAATATTTAATTATAATTATTTATCATGTTACAGTATGATTTGATTTTAGTTTAAACGACTTTCTCTAATCATATAAGATATGCATATATATATATTTCATATGTAGTAATATTTCTTTATATTTTTATATATCAATGTATATACATCTTAAAAAATTGAGAGATTCGTCTAAAACTTAAAATTTAATCCTTTAATTACTAAAAATTTTGAGTTATTCAAATTTCTATTTTACAACTCAAACTTTATTTAAAATTTTTTTGAATCGAATCAAAACGAATCAAGTATTTTTATCTCAAATCGAATTAAATTATTCATCTTTTTGAATCGAATTTTGCTCGCCCCTAATTATAGAATAATATAAACTTAGATATTGAATTAAATCTTGAAGTTAAAATCAAATAACTAATTACAGTAAACGTGATTTACTGCAGGTAGAAGAAAATCCGAAACGGGTTATATTACTCGAAAGTAAATGCTTGGGCCAACATGATTGTGTGTGTTTCTATAGATGGAAATTTTGTTAAAAAAATCTCCCATTGAGCCGATTTAAAACTACGCCTATTTGTGGAGATTCATGAACATCTTCTCTTCTGGTAATGAAATTAAACACCTTCGTCTTCTTTAATACGATAAAAGAAAAAAACAAAACATCATCTAATCTGAATTTTAAGGTTAAACGTTTAAATTTATTAGTTTAAGCAAAGGTAGTTTTATAAAATTTTGTTAGCAAAATATAATTTGCAAGTGTAATGTTTTAAAAAGTAGATTGACCTTAGATTCTAATGTTATGAATGAAAAAAATTATGTTAAGATAATTATCTTAAATTAAGCCTATGTAAAATTTAGTATAAATTAGTGTATCAATAATTAAAATAATATATAACTCATAAATTTATAATATATAAAATTTTTATATTTTATTTTTAAACAATTTTATTGCGTTAAAATGTAATTATACTAGAATTTCTAAATATCAACGAGATAACAATAAGGTTTGTGAATGAAAGCTTTAAAATTCAAAGGAATAAAACAGAAGCCTTAACAAAGTACGAGCCTATTACTATTATTATCCCTAAGAAACCTATCCAAGCAAACGAAGGAGGTCCAATCCTTATACCATTTTATTATTATTATTGCTATCTTCTTCTTCGTCCTGCAATACAAACGAAACCCTCCTCACGCGCTTTCATTTCACACACTCATTCCAAAGCTGAAAAAGGCAGCAGTAACAGCGGGACTTCACTCACTAATCGACGCCCCTCTCGACCCTTTCCGTTTCACTCCTTAGCTTCTGACAATCTCAATTCGGTTCAGTCTTTTTCTGGTACGATCCTCTCTCCCTATTGTATTTTTGTTCATTCGTGTATATACTAATTGTTGATTTTAGATTGTATTTTGTAGTTTTGAGGGTTTCGTTGAGTGCGGATGGGTGGTTTTGTGTTTCCCAGGTTTCAATTTGATAATTGTTGAATATTGGTCAACTTTTCCACTTTGTGTCGCTCATGATATAGAGTTTCGTGTTGATCGAGGAACATAATATATTTTCCGAAGGTGCAGGGTACTGATTTGAAATCAAGTATAGCGATTTTAATAGATTTTTAAAGAGTACCTACATTTGAGCTTGTTTTACAAATGGGTTTTTCCCTCTTCGAATTTCACTGAAGAATTAATCAAGAAAGAGAACTTATAGGATTTAGAAATTTTGTGCAGCTAAAGGAACTGTAATGGTAACCCCTGGATTTGTTACCGTCCTTTCATTTTATAGGGGATTTGTCCTGTAATGGTCACCTTCCTTTTTTTATAGGGTTGGGTGGGTGCCGCCAAAGTGGGGGTTTGATTTAGGCCAAACAAAGTTCTTGAAACAAAGATAATTTCCTTTTCTTTCAATTCTTAATCCGTTATTAATGTTATGTTAGTTAAAGATTATTGAGGAGTTTTGATTTCCATAGCTCCACTTTTTCTGAGAAATTTCAAATGAGCAATAACTATATATTGTTTAAACTGAATTCTGCACTTAGTTTCTTGTTTGTCATTAGAAAGTGTTCAAGACCTTTTCTTTGTGGAGGCCTGACTCCTGAGTGTTCAATTCGTTAATGAACCAGAAAGAAAATAGATGCAATGAAGTGGGAAAAATCCACATTTAATGTTGTTGCACTGATGCGCAGTTTGAGGGCTATAGTAGGATAGTGCAAGTGATTCCAGATGCCGGCGATAATGCATCTAAACAGTGTTGATTTTATCAGTTAATTTTTGTACTAGCAAATAGTTTTCGTTTCTTCTTTTATTATATATGTCTCTTTCATTTATAGTCAGGTCCAGAAGGGGGTAAGAGATCTTGATA
Organism: Abelmoschus esculentus; assembly: GCA_035048815.1. Classification (NCBI taxonomy): domain Eukaryota; kingdom Viridiplantae; phylum Streptophyta; class Magnoliopsida; order Malvales; family Malvaceae; genus Abelmoschus; species Abelmoschus esculentus. The sequence continues at coordinate 287,230 of JAUCBN010000008.1, forward strand.
TATTTTCTGATTTAATTGTATTTTCTTTCTCAAGGGAACAGGAATTGTCAATATATGCATCTTATGGTGGAAAATAATAAGTTGATCGCCGGAACTTGACCAATACATGTCATAAAAGTGCCCGTTGTTTCAGTGCTGTTAAGAAGTACATAAAGCTGGTAACCTTGTTTTAGGTTTCCATGCTTACATCATTTCCAGCTGTGTTGGTGAACTTAGATGGATGTTTCCCCTTTGGAACTGCATTCTCGAAATATTACTGATACCTGTCCATTGTTAATGGAGCGATCAGACAACTTAAGTGAACATATTATTGACATACCGAGGAGTGGTGATGCTTCCTCATCAAGCTTGTCTCATGAAACAACTTCAAATGGTTTGGATGTCTTGCAGCATGAAGACAGGCCATCTAGTAGTACAAGAGCGCTAGTTTCTCAACCTCCAACATCTTCTTCCAATGTTACGAACTCAAGAACCTCGTCTGCCATAAGGAGAGGGGATGCTCGTCGTCGTCGGAGTCCATTAAATTCTGGTTTGTGGATTTCTATTGAACTGGTTCTTACAGTGAGCCAAATTGTAGCATCTATTATTGTCCTGTCTTTGTCAAGGAATGAGCATCCCCGTGCACCATTGTTTTTGTGGATTGTCGGTTATGCATCTGGATGTGTAGCAACCCTCCCTCTTCTGTATTGGCGTTACCAGCACCGTAACCAGGCATCTGAGCAAGACTCAGCTCAACGTCACAACACTTCACGCATTAATGTCCCTGCTGGGCCCTTTTCTCTCTCTGTTACTAGGACTTCTGATGGGGGTGATCCTCATACCGCAACTACATCTCCTACAGGTGGTCAAAATGCAGGAGTAACTGGTGCAAGGTACACTTCTCTTATTGTTAATTTGAAATGATACATACAAAGTACAATTTAGTTGCCGATCTACTGATATTTGTCCTGCAGAATTAAAGCACTAGTGGAATACTTCAAGATGGCTTTAGATTGTTTCTTTGCTGTTTGGTTTGTGGTTGGCAATGTCTGGATCTTTGGTGGGCATTCATCTGCCAGTGAGGCTCCTAACATGTACAGGTAGTGGACTGTGGACCTAGCGGCACTTTTGGTATTTATCATTTAATTTGTAACTTTTCCAAGAGTTCATCTTTTTGCCTTGCAGGTTATGTATAGTTTTTCTTACATTTAGCTGTATTGGATACGCGATGCCCTTCATTATATGTGCCACGATCTGCTGTTGCCTGCCTTGTATAATCTCTGTCCTTGGATTTAGAGAGGATCTATCACAGACCAGAGGTGCCACATCTGAATCCATAAATGCTTTACCTACTTACAAGTTCAAGGCGAAGAAAAGTAGAAATGGTGATGGTAGGGAAATAAACTCGGGTACCAGTGAGGGTGGAGTTGTGGCTGCTGGAACTGAAAAGGAGCGCATCATCTCTGGAGAGGATGCAGTGAGTCTTTCTTTCGATAATTGTTTACAGAATTCAGTTAAATGTCTTACAGATCTCTCTCTTGCATATTTTCAGTTGGAATTCAGTGAAGGTGTCATAAACGACGTTTTAGCATATTAAGTTTTAACGAGCATGTTTTCTTGTGTTATTCAATTATTTTCTGCTCATCATATTATTTTGGTTTTGAAACCGCTTAGATTTTTAAGTTGCCATTATTACTCAACTATATGAGATCCTGGATGACTATAAGATTATGCAGTCTGTTTGTTTCTATGATTACCCTAAGTTGTACTGAATCTTCAGCACTGGTAAATTTACTTTGGAATTTTTTGTGAGTTTGTCTTCCAGTTCTTACTGATACAATGGCTCCGTTGAGATTCTGTGTAGATCTGCTGCATTTGTTTGGCGAAATATGCAAACAACGACGAACTGAGGGAGTTGCCGTGTTCTCATTTTATGCACAAGGAATGTGTCGACAAGTGGCTTAAGATCAATGCTTCCTGCCCTCTTTGCAAGAGCGAAGTTGGTGAGAACTTACTGGGTCCAAGTGCCACCATCTTGAGTTCACTCTCTGGGGCAAATGATAACCAGCGACAAGGTGAGAGGAGGAGCAGTAACAGTTCGACCAACCCCTTGTTTTAGTATACTAATAATAGTGTAATCTATTGATCCTTTGGAAGTGCAAGATATCTGTGCTCTGTTATGGGTGATTGCCTTTGCATGAATCGAAATGAAATTTGGTTAGTGGCTTAAATAGATAAGATATTGCAATTTTCAGTTTTTTGTATGCAAAAATATTTGTATTTTTCGCCATGCTCATGGAAACCAATGAATAAAATATAGGAAAGTCTTGATCCTGAAGCAGTCAAGCTGTCCGTGCTTGGTATGTTTGATTTTAAATAAGGGCTTTGGGTAGCAAGGTAAGTAAAGAGAGTGATTAGTTCAAATAATGATAATAAAGAAAAAAAATCCTTTTATAAGAAAAATATCATTTAATATTAAATCTCAAAAAGTGAGTGTAATAAATTATATTAGTATTAGCGTTTTAGGTAAATAATCCAAATAAAAAAAAGTTAAAAGAAGGTTTTAAGGATGCATTTTTTTTTAATTTTTGAGAAAAATAATTAAATATTTGAATATTTTTTATCCAATTAAATTATTAAGTCAAGTAATTTAATCAAAATATATTATTCTTAATAGAGTTAAGTTGAAACATCAAACATATGTATATACAATGTGTATTGTCAAAGAAAATATGAGTAAATACTAAGATCAATCACATTATTATATCAAAAAATAATTAGTATAAGAGATTATATTTTATAGTAAATACTATTTTAATTATTATTAGCTTGTTAAAAACCCGAAAATCAAAAACAATTACTATAATTTTGACTTACACCTCTAAATAATTTCCTCATATCAATATTTCTCTAATTTATTAAAACAGTACATCCATAATTTAATCGCATAAAATTGTAATCAACAATAACAAAAGTTGTGATCTTCTACCGTTATATGAATTTTTAAGGTTAATTATTTTATACATAAATGTTAGTAGAAATTTGTTTGTATAAGTATCTATAAAAAATTTGTTTATATAAATATTTTAACTTTAAAGATTTTATTCGTAGTTTAAAATTATAAATTTAGATATAATAATTTTTGATTTAAGACTTATAGATTAAAACTTAAATCATTAATTATATCACTATAAAAATTTATATTTTAAACTTAAATTTTAAATCTTACAATAAAACACTTAAACTTTAAACTTAAATTTTAAAATTAAAGTGCTTGTGATTTTTTAAATAATAACTTTTTAATAAACAATTATACGAATTATATATATTACTTTCTCTATTTTTTAGATATACTTTATTATACTTTATTATTTTAATTATTAATTATTAATAAATAGTTTAGGGTTCACGATTTCCTCGCAGCGAACCAACCAAGCTCTTAAAAGCCTCCAACGAGCCTTCGTCCTCTCTCTCTCTCTCTCTCTCTCTCTCTCTCTCTGTCTCTGTCTCTGTCTTATCTAAGTTCTGCGCTCTCGATTCAGGTTAGCTTCCTAACTTCAAAATTCTGGATCTTGTCTTTGATTAATTTAATTTTACCCCTGATTTTTTTTAGGTCCCTGTTTGATTTAGGGTTTTTATTTGAATTCGTTTCTCTCCTTGGGATTATACTCTTTTCTTTCATTTATTTAATGTTTCTGGATTTTGCATGAATTTTTCCATATCTATCGGTTATCACTTGAATTATTGTTATTATTTCGTTGAATCTCGTTTTTATTTGAAACAAATCGGTTTAATGTTTTAAAAATAATTTGATTTGATTTTGATTCTATTAACTTTCTGTTTCGTTTATCCCTCTTTTTCATTTTTTCGACTTGGATAGTAATCGATCTGAGTATTTTCCTTGGTTAAAATTATATGTATATCCATCCATCTTTTCTTTTTGAAATTATTTGTATATGCAGCCGTTTTTTTATCTTTTAATTAAACGATTTTTTTCGTTTAATGGTTTTAGCATTTTGGAAAAGCTTTAATCATTGCTTGACATGTTCCTTAACTTTGGAGCTTGATCTGCGTGTTTTTTCTTCTTTTTTTTTGATGAATTCAACATTTGAACTTGTGAGCACGATTTAATAGTATAATTCTGGATTGATGATATTTTTAATAATTTACCATGCAGTTGTATTTGTATATGTGTTTGATGGTGATGGTCTAGCATGTCCAACAATCTGGTATCTCAGCAGTTGTCGGTGTCTGGTAGCCAAATGGCTCAGCTTGAACCAATTTCTGGCAAATTTGATGCACCGATGTCCATGGTATTGATGGGATTTGGTGCCAATGAATCTTTGCAGCACCAGATACCTACTAATATGCCTATTGGACAGATGGGATCTGTGTCACATGCTCTTGTGTCACAGTTTGCTGCAGCACCAACTCATCTAGGTGGAAACACAGAGTCCCAGACATATACTCAGCTACCACAACAGCAACAAGGTGGAAATATTGGTTCACAAACCTATACTCAGCTACCCCAACAGCACTTAATGTCTAATAATCAAGTAGGAGAAATAATTCCCACCATGTTGGATAGCCCGAGACAACACCAGTTACCAACTTTTAACAAGCGCAAAGCACCAATGGAACCAATTTCTCTTAATTCTATTCCGCAAAAGTTATCATTTCCAAACAAACGAGTGGCACAAATGGAACACAGGCCTTGGTTGCAACCAATGTCTGCACCTAGTAAAGGACCTGTTCAGATGCAGACAGTTTCCAATTCACCAGGATCACAGCTTTCCCCAGCATCAAATAAGAAGGCAGTTCCAAATAAATCTGGGTCATCAGCTTCAAGGAATCAGCCTGCACAGATGCGCCCGTCCCCAAGGGTACAGACAGAGCCATTTGAATCTGTGAGGTCCAAAATGCGGGAGAATTTAGCTGCCGCACTATCCCTGGTTTCTCAGAAGCAAGGTGAAAATGCAATGGTGGAGAAGAAATTAAATGGTGAAGCCACATGTTCCACAGATAATAGAGAAGAGGGTTCTCACCCGGTTGATTCGAGATCTGGTAATTCAGATGTTGTTTGTTCAATACCCACAGAACCTCAGGGGACATTGCTCCCCAATTGGGATTGTTCTGCTGATGGAAATAATAATGATGCTACACAAACTTTGCAATATGATGGGCAGCAACTTCAATCAAGTAATGTGTTACTTGATGAGGTTGTTCCATTTAGTGACAACATTTTTGCTAGAGATGAACTTTTGCAGGGAAATGGCCTTTCTTGGGTATTAGAACCTGAAATAGATGTGGCAAAGAAAAAGGAATTTGAAATTAATGGAAAACAAATCCCAGATGATGAAAAAATGGGAAAGGATGATTTGGAGCAATCATTACCTTCTCCACAAGAGTTGGCATATAAAATTGAGGCAGAACTCTTTAAATTATTTGGAGGTGTGAATAAAAAGTATAAGGAGAAGGGCAGGTCTCTGTTGTTTAACTTGAAGGATCGTAATAACCCTGAACTGAGGGAAAGAGTTGTGTCTGGCGAAATTCCCCCAGAACGATTATGTTCTATGAGTGCTGAGGAGCTGGCTTCTAAAGAGCTTTCTCAGTGGCGACAAGCCAAAGCTGAAGAGCTAGCTCAAATGGTAGTTTTGCCTGATGTGCAAGTTGATATTAGACGTCTGGTGAGGAAAACACACAAGGGTGAAGTTCAAGTAGAGGTTGAACAAACTGACAGTTCTGCAGTGGAAGTTTCTGGTGGAACATCACTCCTTCAGCGGCCCAAAACTGATTCAAAACAAGCTTCTAAAAAAGATGGTTCAGATGCTGCAGGTAAAAAGAATAATCCAGAAGACCCAAATCTTACCATCACCATTCCTTCAAGTGACGGACCTGATCCAATGCAAGGGTTGATGGGAGAGGATGAGTCGAAGGATGCAGATTTTCTTCCTCCAATTGTTTCCCTGGATGAGTTCATGCAGTCTCTTGATTCAGAGCCTCCATTTGAGAACTTACCTGGAGATGCTGGAAAAGCAACATCCACTTTTGATAAGGGTGACTCAGTTGCTGTGTCTGACAAAAAGTCTTCTGGGCGAGTTTCACAAGATCCTTCGGATACAGTGCCTAGTAAACCTGGCAACACTTATTCAAGTAATCTGAAATCTGATTCAGATGTTAAGCCGAATGCCAATCCTACCAAAAAAGAATCTGTGGTTTCAGTGGCCCCTTTGAAGGGTGAATGTGTCTGGGAAGGGATGCTCCAGCTGAATATCTCATCCATGACCTCTGTCATTTGTATTTTTAAGGGGTAAGTTGTGCATGCAGCATGTTATTCAAGGCTGCTATGTAGTTCGTAGCTCCACCCCTTTTTTTCTGATCATAATTTATTATTGGTTGTCCTTCCTGTATCTGTTATCACCGTGGTCATTTCATCTTATCTGTATAGTAATATGGGTGCAGACAAGTGCTTACGTATAACAAGATTCCTGTTTTTATGTGAAGAGGGTTTTGGGTTAGACTTGATATGTTCGAGAAGTTCCTCCAAGAGCTTTAGGGTCATTTCATCTTAGCTGAAGAGCTTTAGGGTCATTTCATCTTTGCTGAGTAATTGTCCTTGGATTTTATCGTCATTTAATTTTTCATGGTGCAGTGGTGAAAAAGCTACTACAAAGGACTGGACTGGCCTTATTGATATCAAGGGAAGAGTTAGACTTGATGCGTTTGAGAAGTTCCTCCAAGAGCTTCCTATGTCCCGGAGTCGTGCTGTTATGGTATATAAAGTTCATTTAAATTGTAGTAAATTCCTGTACTTCCGTATTGCTTCCCAAAAGAAAATTGGGGGAACAAAACTTCTTTTATCCCAGTTTTTGTCTTCCATTTCTTTATTTTTGCTGAGTATAGTCTTAAATCTCATTTATGGAACATTGATAAGTTTTTGGACATATTTAATTTCTTATGAGGTAAAAATTGAAATGACGAAAGAGATGGAACTTGAACAATATTACTTGTTTGATTTGAACAAAAAACATGTAGACTAGATATATTAGTGAAAAGGATTGATCACGTGTCTGCAAGGGAAGGATTCATCTGATTGGTGTTGCGTATCAAATCTTATCTTAGTTGAACGATGAATACCTGAGAAACAATAAAACCTCGTGATCTCTACAGGAAATTGATTCAAGGCACAAAATGTTGCCAATACTGTTCAAAGTAATCTCCATTGGCAAATGTTGTGTTAATACGAAACATAAAAAAATGTCTCTAAATATTTGAGATACTTGAGTAACTAAACAAGCCACTATAGATGGGTGAAATTAAGTTTGCTTTGATCTTTATAATGAGTGAGTTAATTCGTTAAAATGATGCAACTCTTTGATATTTTGCAGGTGGTTCATGTTGTTTACAAGGAGGGATCAACCGAGAGCGACCATGGGAGCCTTCTTGAGGTAAAGAACATAAGAAACATGGGAATGCAGATTTTGTGGGCTGATCTTATTATTTTTCTGGTTGTCTTGTGAATTAATTGGCTAAACTTAGAATGATGGCCTTGTGCAGGCAGCTGATTCATATATTTCGGACGGGAGAGTGGGTTTTGCCGAGGCAAGCTCTGGAGTTGAAATTTACTTTTGTCCTCCATACGCTAAAACTCTTGAAATGCTGACCAAGATCCTCCCCAAGGACCAACTTCAGTCTCTTAATGCTATTGATAATGGTCTGATTGGTGTTGTTGTATGGAGAAGAGCTCAATTAGTTTCACCCAACTCAGCTGCACACCATAAATACACCTCCAAAAAGCAACAATTCACTTCTACTTCTACTCCTTGGAGGCCTCATGAAAAGGATGATGCTATTACTAACACGGTTGCTAATTTCCCTTCAAAACCTACTTCTGTTAGTGTTGCCCATGTTGGACCTCCTCTACATTCTGAACCCCCTCCTGATGACGACGACGATGTGCCCCCAGGATTCGGCCCTGCTGCATCCCAGGTCGAAGATGACCTACCTGAGTTTAATTTCTCTGGCGGTTCAAACCCACCTGGCCCTAATTACCCCATTGGTTACCGATCCCGGCGTGTAGGGATGACCTCTTCTCAGTTACATAGTCAAACATCGTCTTGCCCTATTGATCAAATGAGGGAGTTGATACAAAAGTATGGGCAACCAAATAGTAACGATGGACCTGTAGCCGTTCCAATGAAAAGGTGGAATGACGATGACGATGATATACCTGAATGGCAGCCTGAAACATCCCAACAACATCATCTGCAGCCCCCACAAAGCAAGGTTCGTAGCTTTCAACAACCAATGCATGCACATCATCAGTTACCCCACCAGACATTACCGGCCATGCATGTTCAAGGTCAACATGGAAATTGGTGGGTTCCTCCGCCTGCTTCACCTTCTCCAGGCCAACCATTTGTTAATGGACCTCACAGCAGAGGCTTTTAGTTCCCATCTTTTTTTTTTTGTAAATCCAGCGTTTATAGTAGCCTTTTTATTTAGCCGTCCTCTAGCTTTTGTAACCTTTTATGAATTTCTTTTTCATTACATAGCTTCTTTATTTAAATGAGAATGACAATAAAATAGACAATATCAGTTCATGGAAATTTAAGCCATGTGGTTCGTCGTGATTGATCATTCGAATTATACCCTTTGGTCTTAGTTATTAGAGGAGGTTCCAGTCCCGTGAAAACTTGAAGTAACTCAAGTTCAAACATGGAATTGATAGTGATCTATATATAAATTCATGTATAACCACCTCTAAGAGTTTTCAATTACAAATATACGCCACGATTATACATTATACACCATTGTATATCCAGAATAAAAAGATTCATTTTTTTTACTACAGGTGTCGGTAGATCTGTTTGTTCAGAGTTTAGTATACGGGTATTGTGTTTGAGTTGAGTCTGAATAATGGGTTGGGTGGCGCCTATGAGATATTCCCTACTTCACCCCCACTAGTGCTCGTTAATGTATTACCAGGCTGTCGATGATGTTACTGCTCTGGTGTCAGAAAAAATAAGTTCCATTACTACATTACATTTTTTTCTACCATTAACTAACAATTAAAGACTTGCCTTCAGAGATCTGCTTGAATTTGGCTTCAGTTTCTCTTTTATCTGTCGGGATGGCATTTCATAGCTAATTTCCTGTATGCTTTTTTGAGATCATCATCTGTTGCGTTCTTCTCCACCTTCAATATATTCTAATAATCCAGATTCATAAAAACACCAACTCCCCCCACTCTTATAAATAAAAAATCTGCAAAACAAGATCTATAAATTTACTGTTTCAACATTGGATCATGATAATTGGAGATTTTGATTCAATCAAAACCTCCTATTATTGACTCTACAAGGGGTTGAGAGATTTGTTTCGTATCTCTGGGGTGAAAGTGCCTGCATTTCTTCAGTCTACCAACATACCAAAAGTAACGGCAATGAAACCGTCAAAGTGCTGTTTCATGTTTTTAATCTACACAGTTAGTCACTAAACTACCAAACATTTTCAGTTTGGTCATTGTAAATTGTCGTGTAGTTTTTGCTTTGCGTTGGTTCCTGGCTACCCTGCAAGGTTCCAGGTGTACGTTAGCAGCCCGTTTTTCGATGTGGTCCAATGAAGTTTGAGTGCGACACGTGTTGAGAGTACGGATAGAGCAGCATCATCAGATTGGCTATAATACAGGCGAATGGATAGAGTGATGCCACCACACTTGAGGCACAGTTTGGGGCGTGGGAACCTACATGTTGTCCACTGTCTCCGTCAATTTATTAGCCTGGCCTGTGGACTAAAATAAGATTTCATTTTCTAAGTATTTACCAAAATGTGGCCAATTTCCAGGGGAAAAAAAGAAAGGAACAAGGAAATAAAGAAAATGAACTAATTTTGTCTAAAAATCACATGCAAAGAGATGATTTTTAATTTCTCATAATTTGTGTAATGGGCTCACTTTTATAATTCAATGTATTTTTTCTTTTTCATGTCTAATTAATTTTTAACAGACTAATATAATTATATAAAAATATCATTTTTAACATCATAATTTTTTTACGGATTATGTCACACATGCAAATTAAAAAATCTTCGGTGAAAATGGTAAAACAGAGCAGACAATCAAATTAACCAACAAAAGACTAAAAATTTAACTCAAACGTCCATGGTTTCTCCTCCTGTTCTTGTTCCTGCTGCATCAGCAACATGGACCCCCTCCCTTTGTGTTCTATTACACAATTATACAACAACCACGCTTTCATTTTCTATTATTTTATTTCATTTCTTCTCCAAAACCCTTACTTTGTCTACTCCTCTCCAGTCTACCCCTTCTTAAGCGTCTTCACTAGACATCAAACCCCTTTCAATTTCTCCGATCAACACAACATGGCTTTCGATGGTTTTGTCTCCGACCACGCCAAGGACATGCAAAACCTTGCTCTAAACGATCCCCAACCATCAGCTGCCGACCTCGATCACTGGGAAACAGACAAATGCAAGGCAGAGATAATGGGGCACCCCATGTACGACCAGTTGCTGGAAGCTCACGTCGCCTGTCTACGTCTTGCCACGCCTGTTGACCAGCTCGCTCAGATCGACGCTCAGTTGGCTAGGTCTCAAGAACTCTTGGCCAAGTACTCCTCAGCTGCTGCTGCTGCCGCCGCCAGTGCTGCTGAGCAAGAACTCGATCACTTCATGGTAACCCTTTTCCCGTTTCCTGATCTCTGGATCCTTTGTGTTTTTGATGGGTTCTTGATTATCTTTCTCGTTTGGGTCATCGTACGTTGACCAACTGGCTTCAGTTTTTTTTTTCATTTGGTTATACTGAATTTTTTGTGCCCATTTCTTTTAGCTGATAGATGTTTCTGGTAGTTCTCAAAACCAGCTGAAACTTTTACTCTAAACGTGTTTTTGGTTTCCTAGGTAATTTAGGAAACAAATAAAAACAAGGGAGAGAGAGAGAGGGGGTTTTATTATGTTTTATGTCAGGATTAGTATTTTATGTGTCAACTAAAAGAGACCCCCTTTTGCATTTTTCTGAAGCTTTCTGATATAATCATATTATATGCAATCATCGGCATATTTTCTATTTGAGCATCTTTTTTTTACATTTGGTGTAGGCAAATTATGCTCTATTGCTTGGCTTTTTCAAAGACCAATTGCAACAACATGTTCGTGTTCATGCAATGGAAGCAGTTATGGCTTGCTGGGATCTTGAGCAATCACTTCAAAGTTTAACAGGTAAACCGTTTTCCCTACGGTAAACATCTTCTGAAATGGATTGCAGAAAGTAGAATTAGCATGTCGATGCATCATTATATTTATATTGTACTGAAGCTATGTTATCTGTGTCGGTTATGAACTTCCCTTAGCCGATTTGTAAATGATGCTCCAATTGTTCAAGCCCCAGTGCTGTGCCACTTGGTCTTCCTTGTTTAACCTTTCTTTTTACTAATGAACTTGGTCCGGTCTTAATAAAGTACTTAATCCTTCCCTGTTTATTGTGATTGATTTGGAAAATGACTGCATTAACTGCTGACTGAAGTGGCCAAACTTTGAGCTCAACTAGAAAATATGAACAGGTGTATCTCCAGGTGAAGGCACTGGTGCAACCATGTCTGATGATGAAGATGAAGTTGTAGATAGTGATAACAGCTTGTTTGATGCAAGTTTCGACGGGATTGACAGCATGGGGTTCAGTCCCCTGGTCCCGACAGAGGCCGAGAGATCATTAATGGAGCGTGTTAGGCAAGAACTGAAGCATGAACTGAAACAGGTGTGACTTTACGAACTTAAAAACTAAAATCACTATACATGTAACACTGCAGCTAAATATGCTCTGGTCATTTAGGGTTACAAGGATAAAATTGTGGACATTAGAGAGGAAATTCTGCGTAAGAGACGAGCCGGAAAGCTACCAGGTGACACCACCTCGTTTTTAAAAGCTTGGTGGCAGTCACATTCCAAGTGGCCTTACCCAACTGTGAGTGTGTTTACTGTTTATGTTTCTCTTCTAGTTCTGAAATCTGATCATCAAAGTAGGTCGTTTTCAACTGTTTTGTGACAAAAGTGTTTCTTCAAAATGTTGCTTCAGGAGGAAGACAAAGCAAAATTAGTGCAGGAAACAGGTTTGCAGTTAAAGCAGATTAACAACTGGTTCATAAACCAGAGAAAAAGGAATTGGCATAGCAACCCCTCTTCCTCTCTGAAGAGCAAACGTAAGAGGTAGGGTGCAGGTGTCGTGTTAATGTTTATTGATCGAGATGAGCTTTTCTCGTGTACGATTGGCTGCTTTTGGTTTGGAAAAAGAAGTAACACAGGTTAAACCTGTAATGAACCTTGGTGTAATTAAAAAAAATATATATCTCTTAATAGTAAACTCCATGTTTAGGAGTAGATCTGTTCATAGTAGTAGGAGTTCAACTTGAACCTGTTGCAATGGGAATGGCTAGCATTCCTCGGTAAAGCATTTTAGCTCTACAAATTGCTTGAGGTGAGCAACAGTCAGTTCTAGGTCCAAGGTAATCTGCTGATATATGTGTAACAATGTTGCTTTAGATTCTTAATTTAGAGCATGTAAAAGACTGGAAAAAATATCAAGTCCTCTATATAACATTGATATGAGGATGATCCGATAACTCTTTTTTTGCCTTTGCCTTTATATTGTGGACAATAATGGCTTTTTTAAGTCATGGGTTCAATGTATTTCTTCTACTTGAATGAATATATATATATATATATATATATATATATATATTATGTTTCTACATGTGAACTCATTGTCTATATGATGTCATAAGGCTTCACAACTTTGATGAAGTTTCCAGCTGCAACCATTAATGTCTAGAAGACTTGTTTCTGCTTCCTTTGTACAGAACCAAGGTTCGAGTTAAAACAATACAAGTGCATGCATGTAAACTTAATTTGACGGGTGGTGTAAACTTCCAATATATGATGACCACTAACTTCAATCAGATGGAAACTCTAATGTTAACAAAATCAAGGAAATATAATACCTATATATAAAATAATCAAATAATAATCTTAGTTCCTTTCCCTGTGATGTGTACGTTCATGCAAAGCAGCAGAACATTCCCAACCGCCTGCAAATGCAAAGGAAACGTGAGATTCCAACAATAAGCAGACTGTCCAATATCATATTTGAAACCCGAGGTTGACTTTTCTGCTTATTTTTGTGGGTTTTGTGCCTTTGGTTGATCTTTTGCTGCAATTGAGCGCAACTCATTTGCAATCTCGATGAAGTTCGGTCTCTCTGATGGTTCAGATGACCAGCATCTCTCCATCAATGATGTCCATTCAGGGTCACAACATTCTGGAACCGGTGGCCTTAGTGTATTACTTACAATACCACCTGAATGAATTCAATTCAAGGCAAATGCTCAATGATACAAAATTTGAGTAATCAAAATAAAGAAGTTTGAACAAATTGTATTTGCTAATACATTTATAAATAATGCAATTACCAATAATTGCCCCATAATGTAAGTCTGAATACGGTTCTTCTCCGGTGAGAAGCTCCCACATAACAATACCGAATGAGAAAACATCGACCTAAATTACAGGAAATACCAAAACAGAAATCTTATGACATGAGGCAGAAGTTGGTATAAGAAATGAATTGGTCGTGTGAACTGAACTAAATAATATGCAATCACAAACCTTTTCTGAGACAAGACTGCTGCTGCCATTCAGAAGTTCTGGAGCCATCCACGGAAGGGTTCCACGGACACCACCTGAGATCAGAGTTTGACATTTCACCTTGGAAAGACCCAGATCACCAACCTGGTACCAGAGCAATTTGCGTGAGAATAGAATGAGTGATTGGTAATGAAATTAAAGTAATCATTAAGATCACTAAGCAAATGCATGAGAGCCTTAGTGTATCAAGTTAAGATAGACAAGAGTACCTGTACCATACAATCACCCATTTTGGGAATAGACTCAGCTTACCCCAGCTCTTAACAGGTGATCAAAGAACAAAAATATACCAGAAATCATAATTTTACTTTAAAACAAGGTCCTCAATGGAATATACATACATGTACTCTTAAAACCTAAATCAGTCTGTTATTCATAGTATTAGAGATTACTCTTAAAAGAGTTCAGGAACTTGCTCTGTTCATATATACTGAGTTCTGATGTTGAACCAAACATACCCGCATAAACCTCAATCCCATAATGCTACAAATATTTAAAATATCAGCAGCTTGGTTACGGAATTACTCCCCTTGAGAATTTAAGAATTAAGACAATCTTAAGTTACCAACTTAACCTACTCTAATTAAGCAAATATGTCCAATTAATACCCTGAGTGAATCCATATAAAATTTTAATTTCATCCAAGGATGTGTTTGGAATAAATAGTGAAAAGCTTCCCACCATAGAACTGGCACCAGAATGTATTGCAAGCAAAACTTAGACCCAAGCACTAACCTTGCATATTGGGCGATGGGGATCTCGAAGATTGACAAGTAAATTGTCACTCTTCAAATCAAAGTGCACTATATTCTTTCCATGCAAATACTCCATTCCAAAGGCCACATCCATGGCAATCAAAAGTTGCTTACGCTTATCAAGATTCCTGGAAAGAGTAAATCGTCCAATAAGTATTTATAATCAGATAAATGTTTGATTAAAACACCATTACAGGAAAGCTTTTACAGTATAGGGAACAAAACTAGAACTTTTAGGACCTCTCATTCTTCTGCAAAGCAGTCCTTAAAGAACCATTAACCATATATTCTGTCACTGTTGCCACAGAGCCACCAGGACCATCAAGAACAACTCCATAGAAAGCCACAACATTGGGGTGGTGCAAGTCAGCAAGCTTAATTGCCTCATTCCAGAAATCATCAATCTTACCATATACATTTACCACAGGACAAGCTGTTAGTGGGGTGATATTCCAAAATGGAACTACCATGGAGAAAATAGGAGTATAAAAAGAGAAAATAAAGAGCCAAACCATGCGTTCTTGTTCAGAAGGCTTCCCGGCAAAACATCTATCATTGATCCGTTTGATTGCAACATCAGTACCCCGCCACTTCCCGTGATAAACAGTACCAAAGGTGCCAGAACCAAGCTCTTGCAGCTCTTCAAGGTCATTGTTTTTTATAATCTGACAAATGAATAAAGCTAAATTTGTGGGCAAAAATGAGTTGACATAAAAGCACAAACAACGACTCAACCTGCAAGCAACCAATGCCATCCAAAACTCGAGAACTAAAAGTTGTTATGTCTGGTTCTTTCGTCTTGATTTCCTGAATTAAGAAAACAAAACATTAAAGATAGTCTAAGGAATGCATCTGCTTGTAGAGATCCAAATAGAGAATGAAGAGATCTTAGATTGCACACCACAAATTTAGCTTTATGATGCATTTCAATGTTTCTAATTAGAACATTTGTCTCTTGATTGCCCTCAAAACCGGATTTGTCAGTTGCTGCTGGTATGTCAGGATAGGAGGGTGTAGATGACTGGAAAACAGATGCAGCGACTTCCTCAGCAACAGCTTGTAGTTCTTTCTTGATAAGTTCCTCAGTTGAGTCTTTGATAGTGAAGGCAAAGACAATATACATTTACTCTGTGC
This sequence comes from Abelmoschus esculentus, assembly GCA_035048815.1. NCBI lineage: Eukaryota > Viridiplantae > Streptophyta > Magnoliopsida > Malvales > Malvaceae > Abelmoschus > Abelmoschus esculentus. The sequence goes on from JAUCBN010000008.1 coordinate 302,814, forward strand.
ATAAAGCAATAAATGCCAATATCCGTAGCAATCAGAAATCAAATAACTCACCTTGTGTGGATTGTGTGTGATCTGAAGTGAAATCCTTGTTCAAATGATTTAATGGCTGGTAAAAGTCATCTTGCAATTGAGCTTTAGATTCACCAACAATTACTGTCTGGTTCTCTCCAAAAAGGTCTTTGGTGACTAATCCGTCTCTCTGAGTTTGAATTTTGTTAGGTATAAGAGGAGAAAAGTGAGCATCTTGTCGTAAATTCCAAGGAACTTGATTACTAAAGAGTGAATGTGTGGAATCCAAAATGTCTCCACCTCTTCCGGAGGTTGAAAAAGGAGTTTGGGTGTTAGCATTTGAAGAAGCAACTTCAGTGTCATTTAGAACAATCTTCTGCTGTATCCATGAAACATCATCCACTTTATGTGCCGATTGAAGACCAGGAAATTGAGGGTTCTTATATAGAACTTCAACATAATCCAAGTTTTGCGCTCCAACTCTAGTTTGTGCATGTGTTATTATGTTATCTAAAAAAACCATCTCATTGAAGTCTATTTGTTTGCTAAAGATATCTTCCAAAAGCACATCTCTCCCTTCTATTTGTGGAGATCTCTCATCGAAGACATCTTTTCTGGTTTTGTAAATAGGTGAATTAACCTGCACATTGGTTATCCGAAGAGCCTCCATCATCCCATCAACAGGGATCAGACAGTTAGGGACAAGGTCTACAATATCCTTTTGGGGACCCGCAGGAATATTGCCATGATATTCTCTTGAGGCTTCGGGCACTGGCTGTTCAGAAATATGAATGCCAATAACACTAGTATGTGGAACCTCCTGTTTAAGCTGGTATTGAGTCGACAAAACATACTGTGATTGTAACGCACCTGCCATACCCATCAAACCCTGACTTACAGGAATCCTAGGATGCTCAGAATTATCAGTTCTCGGGATAATATTTTTTTCAAGTTCAGTTTGTACATCAAGACCTTGAGAGAATCCAAGAGCATTTGACTGAAGTCTCCCAACTTGATGATCAATGTGATGAAGCTGTCGAAACCCAGCTCCTTGTTCAACAATGTTATCCCCTACTCCTCCAGTCACCACAACTCTGTTTGCTGATGAAATCTTCATACCATCTTCTGGACGCAGCCTATGATAAGTTGAATTTGGATTTACTAAAGGTGTTGCACTGCTATTTCTTTTATCCTTTACCAAAGGATCAGAATGTGCATGAGGCAAAGCTTTCTGACACATACAACAGTCCTCTTGCCCTGAGATTTTCTCAGGAATACTTGCTTGCTGAAGCAATGATCCATCTGACAAGACAACATGCTCAGTTTGGGGAATATGATGCCAGGCACAACCTCCTCCGACCATTGTGGATGGAATCTGAGCCTGATGAACATTCTGACTCTGATCAACAGGAAGCTGAACTATCTTTGTAGCAAAAGTGTTTTCACCAGGATGATTCTCCATTGGAATTTGTTTGGGTTGCAACAGTGGCTGAACTACTGCTTGTCTAATACCAACATGAGAAGTGGAGGGAGCCATTGTCATGTGCACAGCAGGAACAAACTGATGAGAGGCAGCACTATCACAAAAAAGTTGTTGGTTGAATACAGAATCAGCATTGCTCACCAACCTAGGACTTGAGTACCCCATTTGAGGTGCAAGATGCACATAATCAGAACGGTTCATAACCTCATGGCGAGGATCAGTATAAGTAGATGCATAGTGTTGTGGCATATCATATCTCACTTGTTGAGGTGTTGAATTAAGGGGAATCGGCCTCTCTGACTCAACCGCAGGTTTAGAAGACGATGTTTGAGGAGCAGACTTAACCACCGGACTTCCTAAATGAACAGCAGCACCATCTGCATAAAGAGTTGGATTAGCATCCACAGCTATTATTTTTGGACCAGTATCAACGGAAATAGCTGAATTCCCTCCAGGTGACAACATGCTTGTTGACGGATCCCCACTAACATCCCCCTGACCAGCACAAATGCTATCAACAGCTTCACTCCCACTAAAATCAGAATTCCGTGTTGAAGTCAGACTCGGTGTGATGTCACCAGCCGATCCTTCCACAATTCCATTCACAGCCTCAACATATTTCTTCCCATTGTCAATTAAATCCCCAAATTGAACCAAACCAGAAGGATCAAACTCCGAAGCCGAAAACAAAAATACTCTTAACTTAGCTGACCCATCTGAAGACCTTTCAACCACTTTGTCATACTCATCCATCATATTATCAAGATCATCCAAGGACGAAATGGATACCAATGCATCAAGGTCCTCATCAGGAAGTTGGTACTTAATAACCACAGGTTGCCCATAAACTTCCACCATCTTTTGCACAAACTCATTAAAACTCACATCTCTCCTAAGACTAATAATCCTTGTCTGCCCCCCAACATATCTAAACACCCCATCACTAGGTCTAGGCAGTATCTTTCCCCAAAAACTACACAAAATTTTTACCTTTTTTTCTGACACAGAATCACCCCCACCCTCATCACTTACCTGATCAGCCCCACTGCCATTGCTTCTGAGTCTTGAACCTGATTTATGAGGAAACCCACCTAATAATTCATTATTCAACTGATCATTTCCATTTCCACCACCCCTAATTCCAATATTGGAATTTGGTCCCAAACCTGTGGGTGTAGCATCATTATTCACTTGATCACTTCCATTCCCACTGCTTTTATTAGCCAAACTAGGACCAGAACCATGTCCAGCTACCATATCATTATTAACCTGATCCACAGAACTAGCAACAATCATATTGCTCAAATTCGGTTTATAGCCAAACCCAACAACAGGGTTCATACTTGGGTGCCCCACCGGCACAGGCATTGGCATGGGAAGCCTCCATGCAGGGGCAACCGTTGTCAATGTCACTGCATTGGCATACCCTAAACCTGCATAACCAGCATTAACCATAGTTGCTGGATAAAAAACAGGCATGGTACCAGAACTTCCAGGTTCCCGAGATGGGATGGCAAAATACCCTCCAATATTTCTACCACTGGCATTACTAGTAGCTGCAACGCGGGGCTCGTCAGTTATAGTTCTAGCCACATTCAACGGTCTTAGATCTTTTGGAATAGCGTTGTGATCAAATGCCATAGTCTAGAACACAGGATTCAGCTAAATTGAAACTATTGACTTAGATTAGTGAAGATCAAGTACAGAAAAGATAAAGGTAGGGTTTTGGTTTCTGGGTTTTGTGTATTTCCTTAAAAAACACACTAGAATTTTCACATAAAATTTCGGAGAAACGGCAATAAAAGCTTCTTTAAAAAGGGAAATTCCTAAAAGCAACAAAGAGAGCAAAAATATATTTAAAAATGAAGAGCAATAAGAACCAGATTCAAACGGTGAGAAAGAGAAAGAGAGAGAAGATGGGAGTAGACGAGACAGAGACAGTGGGTCGGCGGTGGTCCGGAACCGCCTTTGATTCAGGGCATTTTCAGCGTTTTCGACGAATCGTTCTCTCCTTTTGTCTCTCAGCTTCCTATCGACCTCTCTTTCTCTCTCGGTAAATCCAGTCTTCTGGCTTTTATTTTGTGTTGAGACTTGAGAGGGGAAAAAACACCGTCGTTTTTCTTTTCTTTTCTTTTCTTTTCTTTTCCCTGGGGTTTTGATTTTCTCGAGAAAACCAAGGGGATTGAAATTGGCTGGCAATAACTTTTTTTATTATTATTTTCTCCCGAATTTGCAAGCGTTAATGGAAGGGAGAAAACAGATAGATTATGGATGACGGCACGTGGATTGCTCGCTTCATGCAAATTTCCAGTCAAAATCATAGGATGTTTTGATTTATGAGACAAGATTGTGACAATTTCAATCTCTGTAATCTCTCAACTGGGGTAGGTTCTGCCTCTTAAATTCACATTCTTCTGTGGAACGCTAATTCTATAGTTTTTTTAGTACATAACGATAAGTTTTGAGAATAAATTAAAATTTTAATGATTAACTAAAAAAAAAAAAACATTAATCTTTATGGGATGAAATATTAGATATTTTAAATAAAATTAAAAATATTAATTCTAATGTAGTAAACAAAATAAATAATTAAAAAAATAACATCATAATAAGTCTCTATATACCGTAATGCATGACTTAAATAAATTAATTAACAAATTAAATATTAATAAATAAATTTAAAAAATTATCCCATTAGCTCTAACATTTTAAACATCAATAAATTAAAACACATTCAATTTGATCACTAAAACATTTTTATCTCCGTTAAATGTATCATTAAACATTTTAAAAATCATGACATCTTTTCCATTCTCTTTACACGGTGTATGAGTTTGGTCTAAGTTCTTTAATATTTTAGTTTAAGATTGTTTTAAGTCTTAATAAAGATTCTGAATATTTTATATTTAATTAAAATTTTCAAGATATTTTTTCTACGATAAAAATAAAGTTGGTAGATCACAATTTAATTTTAACAGTAAAATCTAGTTTTACGATTAAAAATTAAAATCAAATAAATTATAATATGAAAATAATATTTTACGATAAAATTGAAATATTTTTTTCATGATCTTATAGATTTTATTTTCATTACAAGATATATTATAGATTTAAACAAATATTTATATAAGAAAAGTCAATAAACACTTATACATAAAATAATTATTAATTAATAGTATTTTTTTCAAACAAAATATAATAGATTCAACTAAAATCATTGCAAGCAAGTGCACTGATCCATCAAAGTATACCAAGAGCTTCATTTATTTATCTTACTTTTCCTTCTTCGTTTTTATTACGTACAAGCCGTAATTTCCCTCAAACTCGTAGATGAAGGAGTTTGTGGTAACCTAGATGTGAAATTTCTGTTTGGGAATTCATCCATTTCGCTGTCTTCATGTCCTTTATCAAAATTCAAAGCGTAATTCGATGGATCATATCGAAACTCCATTGAACGTCGTCTCCCATGAGTAACTTCAGAATTTTTAGCGTGACTGTGATTGTGACTATGACTGAGACTACGACGATGATTGGAATTACTATGTCCAATGCGATGAATTAAATCACGACACTTATGCTTAAACGCTTTGGGACTAGGAAGTTTTTTAGGACTTGAAGTTGTAGGGCTTGAAATAGGAGTCGGATGAGGAGTTGTCGGCACACTCGATGTTTGGTGGTGGTGGTGTAGCCATCGGAGACGAAACGAGTCCTTCAACTTTTGTTTTAGAGATTTCGGAGTAAATGATTCATTTTGGTTGTTCATTGTTTTTTTTTCCTGTTCTCAATAGATTTTTTAAGATGGTTCTTTTTATTTAGAAAAAAGGGATATGGGGTGAGGGTAGAGATGAAATTAAAAAAATGTACGAATCCTACGGAATTTGAGGAACAAGTAATCCGGTATGGATGTTTAGCGTAATTTCAGGGGGGAAATCTAGTGGAGGTCATTGTTGCAGCTGATGGATGGCCTTACGTAGGAAGCAAGCCTTTTCAATACCGGAATCAGGCTAAACTTATTTTGGTATAAAGTTTATCGGTCCAAACTCGAAAGTCGTTTTTTTCAAACACGGTTTATTTATAGTCCTATTCGAACTACTAGATAACGCGATCTCAACAGAGTTACGACTCTTATAATTCGAAGAATGCTCAGCATTCAAGCAGCTGCTTCAGCAGCAGTGCAGACCTTATTTATGACATGTATAAGATCTCCCACTTTAACCATCTTTGCCTTCCCTTCAGTAAGACTTTCCTTGCAAACCAAGTTTTGCCCGAAATAGATCTGCCATATCGTTGGACAATTAGTTATATACGGATTGTTTATGCGGGAAAGTACTCGAAGCCATTGCACCGGAAAAGATTTTTAATTTACATCTTACCTTCCCCTGTTGTTTCTTGTCCGGTCGCAGAACCCTATCCGACCTGAATTTCATAAGAGTTTCATTCGGTTCTGGACCAGCAATCGCAGTGTGTTGATTGATTGTAGGTATCTGATAAATGAAAACTCGTCTTCTTAGCCACTTGAGGATAAAATGTGCTTGAGCATATATAATTATTAATATTGTACGATTCTATATATGTGTAGTTTGCTACAACTAGGTTATCAGTCGAATCAATATGTATCTCTAAAGAGAATCGATTATCACGAAACACTTCGATGTTCATGTCATAAACTTGCACTTGATAAGTTGTCATCACAAAACTTGTACTCAAAGAAAATTTTTCATAAAATCATCTGAAAATGCAGAAAGGATAGCTTCTTACCTTGCAGCGAGAGCATAGTTTCACACCTTGAAATGAAAATTGACTTATCTTAATCTCTGTCCACAGGTCTTCGGAAAATGGCTCACAACCAGTAACAAGGATGCTATCACAAGAAAATGATTAATCAATTCATAACTTGTACAGAAATATCATAAGAGAAATATACTAAGACATTGAATTTGAAGGATTAAGCGTATCCTGTGGAAGAGTTGTTTAGGGTAGCAGCACACAGATGAAAACACATGCTAAATAGCAACCAAGGGTATGAGTCTAAAAGGGAAAAACAAATACTTGGGTCTGAAACGATTAATCAGTACGGGTTCCTTAAGAAGCTTGTTCAGTGCATCCAAAGATTCCTGCAAAAAAATATACTTACAATATCAGGTTTGAGCTTTATTGAGCTATTATCATCATCATCATCATCATTATCGTTAGCAGCATCATTCGAATAAAAGTAAAATTTGTTTCCGAAGCTGACCAACCTGAGATAGTAGCATGAATGGGAACAGGTCGGAAAACATTATAACATGCCCTTTAGCGTACATAGGATCCACGGGCCGCGTTTCTGATGCTGCGTTAATTAAATAATGTTGTAACCAAAATGTTGGCCAATATAAATTTGAGACTAAGACTATCTTAATACGCGACACTACGCTAACATGCCTGTAGGCTGTAACATTTATAACACTAAGCAAGAATATTATGTCATTATTTTCCCTTGGTAAACCCCAATGAATGCACTTAATGTCCTATTAATTAAAATCAGACCAACCTGCATTAAAACGAACCAGTTTACTGGGTTTCCCAAGATAATCCGTAAACCATTTTGAAGCCTCATCACCCTCATCCAGAGCAGAGCCAGACCATTCCCAAACTGAAACACCATCTGCCACTTGTGGTGGTTTACAAAGTGAGATCTTGAGTAAATCCATTCCAGGGGCTTTTATTTCTGCGAATGAATGTAAATAAGTCATGACAGAAAACCTCATGAGAATTCTAAAGAAATATGTGATCGTCTAGCATTGGACAATGGTAAAGATATAACATAATACTGCCAAGGAGAAGGGGCATAGAATTACAAGATAGAACCAAACTGAACCAGCATAGGAATCTTTACACCTTTCATCGTCTGCAACACCATACTGAGTAAAAGGGAGAGAAAAATGCACATGCAAGAAACTCGAAATAGTTCGGGAATTAAGTTGATTTGCTAGGAAAGATACGGGAGAAGCCATTGTTTAAAAGATTAAATGACAACAAATATTGTCATGTAAAGCACAATTCTGCTTCAAATGAGAACTATATAATTCAACACCTGTAAAAACTAATCTGTCAGGAATTAATGAGGCACAGATAATGATGAGTTGGACTTGGTCTTACCCATATAGGAGTTTTTGGTAGGTTCCCAGCCATCTGAGAATGCCTCCTCTGGCAGATTTACCTCAACCAGAGCAAGCTTTGGTTCAACCCTTTGAGTATATGCCCTCCGTTTCTGATTCACAACGAGCCATTGCCGATCCCATCGAAATCCTGTATATCCATCGTCACACGCATGTAAAAAATAAATCACACGTTGCTTGCATATAGAAAAATCGACAAACTGATAGGTTGTCGAGGCCTTTGAACAGGGCAAATTAAGATAACTATACTTACAGGCTTTCTTATAACGTGTTTTGCTTACACGAAAAAAGTTTTTGTAAAAGACACAGCATGACTTATAATTGATAAATATAAAAGAACATAAATCAAAGGGATACTCAGGGAACTTGAAGTTGAGGAAATATTTCAAAGGATTAAAGTCTTTAATGCAAAGGACTAGAAAAAAAATACCAGTTGGAGTGATGGGTGCTTGAGGAACAGAAATTCCACGGCATGATTTGATGGGATAGATAAAGATTGATGATATCTTGGCATCAGCAGCTGCAGCAGTTCCGGTTGATGATGAAGCCTTCTCCATACCTTTCTCCTTCAGTTCCCAAAGCAAAGATGGGTACTCTGTTTACTTGTTTCGTCCTTTGAAGTGAACGCTTGTGCACTCGGAATCCTCGTTATAAAGTATAAACACATGAAATGCATTTCTTTACAAGGAAAGTTCCAAAGTGGATTTGGATTTTAGCAGAATGGGATTACAAGAGTGGACCTACCTCAATCCAAGCTAGCCCCTACCAGGCCCACACCCTTGCCCTACAAATGTAGGTTACCATTACTTCTTTGTTTTTTAAACGTGCGTTACAATAAAATGTTGATTTGACCACTTTGACTTCAAACTGATGTTCAAGTCAACTTTGATTTGAATTCTTAAGACTAATAAAAAATAGATATATGTTGTAGATATTTATATACAGAAAAATCCATTAGACAAACAAGCTGCCAGAGCCAAGTATTAAAATACAAATTTCAGTCTGTTCGACTGCTCAAACTCGACTCATCAATGATCAGATGGATTTTGTCCCTGGAACCAAACTCAAAGAATATATTTCTCATTTACAGTTCTACTTGATACTGGACCAAGGAGCTTATGAGAAGGTACCAACCAAAGAAGAAACACGGCAGTTTCAACAACAGTTCGGGTGTTGGGAAAAGATCAGACGATGAAACTTAAAAATCATGTTATGGTTCCATCAACAGCTTCATTCAATTTCCTATTATGAGTCGAGAGGGACAAGCAGAGGATGTAAAGACATGATGAACAAGAACAAACAAATAGAGATCGTGATATTTTCGGCATTCACAAAATGTTCCAAATGCATATCATAGCTCTCTATTTTTCTTTTCCACAAAAGAAAGCACCCTTATTGTCTTTTCGACATATGCTAATCTGTCTACAGTCCTATCAAGTAAAAACTAATCTAAAACAATATTCGCTCTTGATAGATGTCCAAAGCTTCAACAACCTTCTCGATGAATAGTTTCCGGTGCAATCTGTACCTGCATATGTAAAACGTAAGAGGGAATTCAACTCAGCCTGTAACTAAGAAACACAAGAAGAAAAGGTAGGTTGTGTCAGAATCGCGTACTTGATTGCTGTTTCAAGCGTCCTCCTTGCTTCCGGCATAGAATCTGCAGGCATAAAATGGAAAAATAAATAAAATATAGATTTCAAATCCAAACAGCACTAATTTTTATCGTAATTAAATTAGCAGAATACAAGTAGAAGATATTTTAAAAATTGCAGCAATAAATGAAGATCCCTCGTTTAGGATTATGAGCATTCTAATCTTATATAGATCAAATAGGAAACTATGTTATCTAATTGATCAATAAGATAGAAATTTTCACCTAGTAATTTCTGGTCTTCTGCAGAAGTTGTAGGAAATTGTGCAAGTATCTGCTGACATTCTTCTTGTAACTCCTTGGCAGCTTTCCTTTCCATGCTAGGGATCGGAGGAACATCTCCATCAGACCATGTGGGCAATGTTCTTGCAGCTGCTATGACTGCCCCATCAACAAAATTGTCTCCTTTATCTGCTAACTGGCCTGAAAGTTTTGTGAACTTAAGGTTTCAAATCAAGCAAAAAATTAATTACCATTCTCATTTGAAAGGTTCTAAAAAGTTAGAACAGCTCGTACTGTTATGATAATACTCTCCAGGAAGACCGGATATATTGAAGACTGACAAAAAAGAGTCCAAGTGAATATGTGCATTGCCAGAGAATGGTATTACATCCCAAGGATTCTGCAACATTCAAGCCTAATGAGTTAATTTTAAGGGAAAATAAATTTGACAAATGATTAGGACATCAAACATTAGTTTATTTGAAAACATTTTTTTTGCAATGACATCTAGTATGATTCCAATAAATAAGATTTAATAAAATAACAGACTCAGATATGTAGATTGAGGATTAAAAATTGAAGCTAATTACCACAGAAGATGAGAAGCCATATCGTTGCATGAGCATATGATTCTGCTGTCCACTCATATAATCTATGGTCATCTGTCAAAATTTATGAAACTTTGGATATGAACTCATAATGCAAATAAAAAGCACTTAAGATCTAATTTGGTTTATGGCGACTGAGACCATTAACTGTAATGATAGAACAACATTAGAATTCAAAGGAGAATTATGGAAGAATGATACCTCCTCTCCTTTTTTAATCTTCTGTCCAGCATTTATCATCACCTCAACCATGCGATCCTTAAAACGCCAGTGAAGAAAACAATTTGGCTTAAATGAATGATTTAGCATGTCTGCGACAGCAAATGATTATGTCAAAAGCTTACTAAAATATAAGGTAACTAAGAGAAGAAATAATTTAAAGGAAATATGATGGCTTATGAACTTTTAGATAAGGCAGGGAGGGATTCAGTGGTGCCAATAGAGGCCAAAGAAAAACTAAAACATCAAGGCCTGCATTAGTTTAACTTTCTGATCTACCATCATTGATAAGAACACATAGATAGAGGAACCTTGTGCTGCAAGATCACCATACCAGCATAGGGAATTAGCATATTTGCATCTTGAACAAGTGCACCGATCCTAACTTGCATGTTAATGCATCGTGACTGCGCAATGCTAACAGCCCAAATGAATCTCTCAGGGTCACGAGCAAGGCGCTTTATTTTTAACGGAACACCGGAATGCTGTGTGAGATAATTAAGCACACAAACAATTTCATTGTTAGAGCATGCAAAAACTTCTTGAGACAAACAAGAGTATGGTGAGAGGTGAAACTTTTAGGGCAATAAAGACAAGATGCTTATACCCAGTTCTTTTCCCAAAATTCTAAGGCTCTTCGTTGTTGATTTCTCATAGTTGAAGCAAGGTCAGGATCCTGCAGCTGTGAGAGGTCATCCTGCAAGTATCGATTGAGTTTCAGCACAGAAAACTGCTTCCCATATAGCTACTCTTACAATCATGCTAAGCAAGATCAAGAAGCACTTAGAGTAAAAATACAGTTCTCCATAGCACCACAACAGTATGTAATCCGTGTGAGTATTTGAAATGCAACAATCAAATCCCAATGCATCGATGTTATCATTAGATTGTATCACTCCCCACCATCAATTCATCAAGTACAAAAATGGAATTTAGCAACAAAAAAAAAAAGAAAAAGAAAAGGGAACTAAAAATTAAGTAAAAGAAAAAAGAAAATAAACATCGACAATGCTAGATTGCTACATGTCTTCCCGTTTTACACACCTCAGTAGCAAGAAGCAAGCTGGTACACTCATCTGCACTAGGTAAGAAATCTCCATATAGTTGCCAAAAGTTATCATCCCTATCCAAAGCATACAAGAGAAGGCAAGCCAATCGCAGGTCCCAATCGGTCTGCCGAGAAAAATACACATGAATGACAGTAATTAAGTAATGTCCTAGTGCACTCACAGAATTGAACAATAAATAAAAATACTTGTCTGATACAATTAAGTGTTTCATGTAAAGGAAAATTCCAATTACCTCCGGATTGGTTGAGTTTATGATATCAAATATGGGGTGACCTAAAGGCACTATATCCGGGAAGAACATCCATGGCAACTTTTGCCTTATTGTCAACATCAATTCCAAAGGTATTTCCATAATAACCTGTTCAGGAAGTGTTAGAAGCAAAGTTACCAACACTTACAAATGAGACAGATAGTAAAGTAAAAAAAAGGCAGAAACAGACTCTGGCACGACGAAGAGGTTCAACATCTTTCGAGGCATAGACCCCAAAGCCGTCAGGTCCTTCCTTGAAGTCAATTCCATAAGCTCTCATACTTCGAACATAACCTATCTTGTAGAAATCAGGGTCGGCAGGCTCCAGCTATGAAGAACACGGTTCAAAAAGAAAAGGAAAGCCAAGGGAAGCGAAGATGTTAGAAACCCAAAAAGGCAAAAAACAATAGGAAGAGTGAATTGATAAGGCATGAGCATATATACCTGAGAAGGAGATTCTTCAAGTGGGGGAGGTTGAAAGAGTGGAAAAGGAGGAGTTTCGACTGAAGCATTAATGGGTCTAAAACGATACTTGGGACCTGGCGTTGGTGACAATCCCTGTCCATGGAAATGGCAATGATGGAATTTTGTTTCCGGGCGAGGGTAGGTGAAGCAGCCACTGATGAGACGAAGAGGAACAAATGACGACGCCATTGCAGAGACAATTGGAGTTCAAAATGGAACCATGGAGACAATACTGGCAGTGTACTTGTACTACTCTACTCCGGTACAGATTTTTTTTCTTTCGTTGTTAGGACAAGAAGATCAACTCTAAACTCAAAGAGAATCCATTAGAAAAAACGTTATCCACTCGCAAAGGGAGGTCGCGGCCAGAGACCAGGCCAGACCTGCAGAGAGCAAGAGGGGTTGCACAACAAGTAGCCCAACAAAGCCCATCTTAGTCATAATTGACCCATCCTATTTATTAGCTTATCATAAAGGCCTGAGTTGCTCATAATGTGCTAATGGATATCAGTGTCTAAAATGTTTGGAACAAAAAGAAGTTATGCTCTATTATTATTTTTTAGATAATTTTCATATAAACAATAAAAATTAAAATTAAAATCAGAATGTATTAGTTTTAACTTTTTAGGATTAGTGATTTAAAATTGATTTTTTGTAATTAAAACTTAGGTTTTACGGTGAGAGTTGATGTATTGTTTGTTTTAGGTAATCTGAATTTAAACACTATAATTTTTAGATGTAAGTGTGTTTATTCAAAGTTAAAATTAGACTAAAATATTATCTTATATTTTTAAATATGTGTATAATAAAATATGTGTCATCCCACTATAAAATTACTAAAATACCTTAGCTTAAAACCTCCTTGACCAAACAACAAACCAAAGCACATAAGCTCAAGGCTTAGAACTAGCCCAAGAAATTTCTTAAACCCAAACCACGAAGCTTAAATGTTTTGAGTTAATTCGACTCTCGAATCTCGAAATCTGGGTCATTATCCTCTAATTAGATGAATCAGACAAATTTGATTCATAGTCAAAAAATTATTCAAACCAAGCCATCCTTCAAGATTTATCCAATTTAGCTTTTAGTGTTCTTAATCTAGTCATTTTGTACTTTGTTTTCATTATATGTTTGAATCAACATTTTAGGTTTTTGGTTTGCCTAAAAGGAAGGTGTTATCTTGACAGGTCTTTACTTGTGGCAAATGCTGGGGATTCTGGGGCTGTACTATCACGGCATGGAACAATGTTAGAGATGTCAGAGGATCATAGGCCATGTTGCATGAAAGAAAGGAAACGGATCGAGTCTCTGGGTGGATTCGTCGACGATGGTTATCTAACGGTCAACTAGGTGTCACCTGGGAATAGGTGACTGGCGCCTTGAAGGCGGAAGGAAATGGGGGAGAGAATTGGCCCCTTAACTGCCGAACCAGAACTCAAAATGATAACATTGACCACGGAAGACGAGTTTTTGATCATCGGTAGTGATGGAATATGGGATGTTTTCACCTGCCAAAATGCTGTAGATTTTACACGGAGGCGACTGCAACAGCACGATGATGTCAAGTTGCGCTGCAAATAAATAGTCGAAGAAGCAATAAAAATAGGAGCTACAGACAATTTAACAGCTGTTTTAGTGAGTTTTCACTTGGAAGCACCTCTTCCTTCTATCACACAACAGCCAAGATTCAGGAGAAGTATTTCTGCTGAAGGACTTCAGAGTCTCAAACGCCTCTTAAAAGGATAAGTTCTATAAATGTTTATTCACCAATTCGAGGAACAAAATTGATCTGTGTATCTGTGCAGAGTTGGTTGTAAACAGATACAGTTCTGTCAAATATAGCTATGAGCTATCCTACTGATACCGCTTCGGACGGACGGGTGAACTCTACATCCATTAGAATGCCAACTAACAGCATTTCGTAAGCTGGTCTGCATTTTTCCTTTGAGGATAATAACAGCTTTGCAATTAGCAATTATATTGGAAACAACTCGACACATCCAGCCATCAGTGGTTGCATCAGGGAACCGAAAACATTGTCCCGAACCACGTTGAAAGCATTTACTCATCTGCATGGTCCACCCAAATCTTGTCTCTCGAGGCCACAACACATGAGCCCACATGTAAGAGTGACCAGTGACCATTCGAACACCAAAATCAATAAGTTAAACATGGTGGGTCTAGCCCAAAATCCTTGGGTGGGTCACTCCATGAATAAAGAAAACACACAACGTCGATTTACAGATAAGGCTCCATACCTACTTTCATTTAAGACTGGCCTATTGTTCATCTTCATCTTCATTGAAAATCTCAGGTCCCCCATCTCTGCACTTTTCTTTATGCTTATTTGTACACTTTTATTAAATTCTGTCTACGTCCCGTTTTTCATATCTGAGACATCTACAATTAAGATCTAAGATCATTCTCCAACCAATGCATGTTATTAAATCCTAATTTTTTAATGTTATTTGTGAGTTTTTGATTCTATGATAATGTAAAATAAAACATAAAAAGAGTCCTCCAAAGAGGTGCATCATTCTCAAACAAGTATGATGGTAATAAAATACTATATTATATGTACAAAACTCATTGTCTAACCCTAAAAAAACTGCAGCAATCCTGGAAAGCTGTCAAAATTTTCATTCCTTTAACTATCTGGAAAAGTTTTTAACATTGTTTTTGATTTCCCCACCCACTCTTAGTTGTGTATTGGAGGTTTTCTGTTGGCAGGTGAATAATCCATTTCAGCTATCTCCATAATGTCCGCATATTGGTCATGGACCTCGGAAGTTGTCGGTGAACCAACAGGGACTTTCTCTTGATTTCCATCAGTTTCTTGGTTTCCTAATTTGACTTTTGAAGTAGTGTTAGCTTCGTTTTCTTCGCTCTGGATACAATAACATGGAGAGGACATAATGTCAAAGACAATATCTAAAGTCTATATTAAGAAGAAAAGACGTTATAAATGTTGGAATTTGAAGAGTGACAGCATGAATCAACTAAATTCCGGGTCCATGAAACAAATTAGTAGCGGTGACTATTAACCAACCTTTGAACTGGTGGAAGATGCAGGAGTTGCAATAAGAAGTTTCCTACTGTTTCCTGCAAAAATGTAAGTGAAAGAAGTTCAGTTGGAGCAAGAGACATGGTGAACATTGCCTTCACAAAATGCTACATATAACATATAATTGATCCAACTCAAAGAGGAATTAATATTAATCATAGTTTTGAGAAGCTTCTCTGTGGACAAAACTGCTTTGTCAGAATATTCTGAGACCTTTTAAGGAATAATTATACTATCTGGCCCTGGTACTTCAAAATATGGAAGAAAACTGTTCCTAGGTACCTGTACAGTGCCCTTGTTTGCAGAAAATGACATCTCCCACAACTCCATTACGGCTTTTCATTAAAGCTTCTTCCTGCATAAAACAACAGGTCTACACTTTAAGTAACGTGGGGAACGCTTCAAATTATATTGAACTGAATGCGTAAAAATAAGGAAATTGGATACCAACATGCAATTTTGGATACCATGATGATTTGAAACTTTTCTCCAATCTAATCCCTACACACAATAAAACAAGAAGAAGATAAGATGCCAGAATTTGAATGATACGTAATGGAGGCTTTGTTGTGATACTGAGAAAGGATTGTTGGAATTTACCCTGAACACTGGACAGGAAAATGACCACCACCACAAAAGATACTGTTAAACTGGAAGGCCTCATTTGCAGGAATAAAAACAAAAGTGCAGAGAAATTGTTAAGAAAATCTGATGGAACTGTAAGGTCGTTTCAGTACGGTTGGGTTTCTCTTTCTTTGTATTAGGAAAGGAACTTTGAATGCAAGTGTCCTGATGAACTTCTATGAGCATTGGAAGTGCCTGCCTTCAGCCTTTATATAGACTACAACTTCGCTACAAGGATCGGCTTCAAGTTCCCATATTTAACTTGTAATTTATAATTTTATACACAAAAAATGTATTTTTTATACACAATTCACTACTCCCTCGAATTATCGTCTAAAATATGGTTTGTGTATAAAAATAATTCCTAAATATAATTACAAATGTTTGGTTCTGTAAAATTTAGAATACCAAAAACATTTTTTAACTTGAAAAAATCAATTTAGAAATACTGGAGAAGTACTTCATAGTCATCTTTTCTGGATAGTCGGTCCGCATGGCAACTCTTGTAGAGAATGGTCTCCTAGATGTTTTGCGGTTGGCGGAAG
Organism: Abelmoschus esculentus; assembly: GCA_035048815.1. Classification (NCBI taxonomy): domain Eukaryota; kingdom Viridiplantae; phylum Streptophyta; class Magnoliopsida; order Malvales; family Malvaceae; genus Abelmoschus; species Abelmoschus esculentus. Next base: position 319,185 of record JAUCBN010000008.1, read on the forward strand.
TGAGAACATGCAACGTGAAGTGCTAAGCCCACATGGCCCAATCACCTGCCATGTAATCCTTTGTGGTCCCCTCGTTGTAGAGTGGCCACAGCATTGGGCTGCTTAAGACAAAACTACGCTGGCAACATAAGGGCTATTCGGTGACACAATGGGTGACTTTAGATCTTCTCCGTCACCGACACATTCAATACCCTTGTTTCCTGTGACACGTGGGACTTGGCCCACCTTGTCTCCCTCAAATCTAACCATGAACTACAGGGTTGAGTATTCATTATTTGAGTCGATTAAATTTTTTAATTAATCAAACTAATAAATCTTATTTTATAAATTAGATTTTATTTAAAATTTTAATTTATAAAATTATAATCTAAAATAAATTGAATAAAAAATATTTTTTAGTTAAAATGAGTTTTGTTTATCCCTGTACGAAATATCTGATTAATTTCATCTATTATCTCATATTTAAATATGATTTTATTTATTTAAAATATATTAAAATTTTCTGAGTGTCATTCACGTCAGAAATTATATTTTAAAAAATTATATATCATAATTAATATTTTTTTATGAAACAAATAAAATTAATTTAGTAAAGTATAACTAAATAAAAGATCTGTAAATATAATTACAAATGTTTGGTTCTGTAAAATTAATTTCTAAATTGATTTTTTGAAGTTAAAAAATATTTTTGGTATTTAAAATAATTAATAATTAAAAATAAATTTAAATTTGAAATAAAAATTTATTCTCAAGTCAGTTTTAAAAGAAATATAAAATTCGTTTGTCTTTTATTTTTTGATATAATTATCAAAGTTACTTTTATATTCTAATATTTATCTAAAACAAATATTTTTTTTTATTTTTCTCACTATATTTTTAAATAATATAAAAAAATTAATCAACACAGTAAATCTATTTAAAACGCTTTTCAGATACACTTTAAAAATTAATCCCAAAATTGAACAAATTAATTATTAAAAGTAAATTAATGTAGCAACCTGATTCTATACATAAATCCTATTTTTTAATGTAGCAACTCAAGTAAATTAATCAGATATTCCGCCTCATAATTCCAGAAGCAATACGAGCACTGATCGGACTCATTGCTGCATAGACAATACACTTTCTCCGGCGGTTCAAGGTGCGTTGTCACCCACATATGAGCAATCATATGTTTCATCACATGCCGACAATGATCGATGATCTCAAAGCCTTCTTCCAAGCACATGTTATAAAGCGTTTGTAAAATTTGGTAACCTTTCGATGCTTCAGACTTCATACAAATTAGTTGTAAACCGAGAGCATAAGTCGCTTCAATCACTCCTTTTTGGGATGCTTCTCGTAAGAGCTTTATGCCATGATCAACGTCACAATCAAACGCACAAAAGCACTTACCCATCCCCTCCCTAAATAAAGCCTGAGGATTACGTGCGACAACTGCCTTTTCTAAGAACTCTCTCATCTCGGTCTTCCAGGGAATACAACCATAATTATGCAGGGACGCAGTCGCAAAAATATACTCGTCTGTGGCGGCTTTGTCGATGGTCTTGCAAGTACGACAGAGTTTTAATAAATCGTATACGGAGTTTTCAGCAACATGTTTCAAAATCTCTGATAATATATCACTGAAAAGATCTAAAAGACTTATTTCCTTCGCCATCAAACCAATCGCAAGAAAACAAAGAAGAAAATATAATCTACTTAGATATGGAGTATAAAACCCTAAACCCTAATATATATTTATAATAATCGATTACAAAGAAAACTTGTATGAAAAATAATTTTAATTAATATAGGTTTCTTACTTTTTAGCTTACGTAAAATAAAAGAATCTTTAAAGTTTCACTTTAAATCAAATCTTAAAAAAATTGGTCATACTATAAACTATTTTAAATCTAAATTACCTTTTATTAAATGCGGTTAATTTCTTTTTGTATTCTTATAATAATACGAATGATAGGCAACATTCCCTTACTTTTTTTCAAATATATTTTTTAAAGATTCTTCTATCTATATTTTTAATTTCATAAAAACAATTTTTAATAGTTGCTTAAATAATTTGTAATTTTTAATAAAATAATAATATTATATTTTAAAATAAATACTGAGATTCGAACTTATACAAAATAAATATAATCATTATATATACCAATACAAGATACCGGGATTTTATAATTTAAATTAATGTGCAATATTGTGGACATTACCTAAATCTAATTAAACAAATTTCCTGATATCAATATACATGTAAAACCTGAACAAATTGATTGAAATCATTGGCAACTATACGTAGTGCAATATTCGGGGACTCTTTGGAAGATATTGGACCGAATATGGTACAAATATGCATGTGTTCTTCCCAATGTTTTCTTTATGATATGTTATATGGTCTGCTTTGCCACCTAACAATCAATTAGTTACTATCCTTGGTTTCTTGAAGTGGTCCATTATCTATATGTTAAAGCTTTTTTTAAGATAAGATTATTAACTAGACTAAAGTTGATTTAGTAAGATGATTCATTTTAAATATACGAGAATTTAAAAGATTAAATAATTAATTGTATTATAATTTATGAGAAAATTTGTCTCTAAATAAAATTTATTAAACTACATAAATCATTATAGTTAACGAAAAAATTATATATCAGGTTCATTCCTCAACAAACTCTAATTTACGATTGAAAACTTTATAAACAATTTACATCTATAAATATAGAAGATTTTTTAGGGTTAAGTAATTCGTATTAAAAGCTTTTAGATGTATAATTTTGATATTATAATTAAATTTATGTTTGTATATTTTAGAAGCAGAAGCGGTTTGATGATTTTGAGGGTCTTGTGCAACTAGTAAGATATATAAGTTTTATTCTTAAAAAAATTACCTCAATAAAAAAAATATTATTAGATGCTTGAGTGATAAAATTTAAATTTTAAACATATAAAAATCGAACATCTTTAGTTTTTCATCTAAATTTTTTTTTCGTGTTTTAAGTTTTAGATAATTATTATATATATAATTATATATCTTTATATAATTTATAAATATTTAATTTAATTTATTTTTGTTGGGTTCTCTTTATTTTGGGACCTATACAGTGCTTCTATTACGCTTGTTCAAAATTCGACCGGTATCTATATTGTTTTTATACTTGCTAGGGATGCTCGCTGCAACATCAACTACAATTAACCGAACCACTTCAATATGATTTAGGTTTGTCCAACGAACAAGCTCATCAACCAGCAACAGTCGCAAGCCAACTTATTCGTCCCCCAAAAAAACAAAACAATAAAATTTTACGACATTTGTCTCACCATTCCAAAGCACTGCAACAACATCGATCTTTCTTCCTTGTTTTAATTAAACTCATCAATCTCTCATGTCCACATACTATAATAGGTTTGTTGTTACTTCCCATGCCTAGTCCTTCCCCATGCAACCTCACATGTTTTGTCCTACATAAATTCTCACATGGGGCGGCGTGAGTGAGTGAGCCCCTGCCTAGCTACACCTTGTATGTGAGCCCATCCACTTCACCTTGTTATCATATGGCGTGAGCACTCCAAGGAAGGTTGCCGATGAATACACCGACCAGTGTCACCATCCCATTGCTTTATACTTGGCCCTTGTTGGGAACACAAATTCCCCTTTTGGTCGTGTCCTCGAACGAGGTTGGTAAAGAGAATTGAACTTTCATAAATCATAACATATGAAGTATCACCGCTCAACCTAATTGTTTGGTCATGGCACGTTAAATTGCTGGAATGGTTAATTCATATGATTTGGGAGAAGATAATTGCAGTGCATGGTTCTGATTGAGTTGATGATCAAGCTTTTCACACATGGCGTGTGACAGGGGTGAGTTCCAGTCATATCATAAGAAAAGGATGGAAGCTGAAACCACCCCGACCGTTTCCGACAGTAATTATGTCTTCGGGTCGATGCTGTCTAAATTTTGGAACCAGTTGATCAGTATTCCTAATCTAAAATCGTAAATGGACTACTCCAATGTTAGGATATTTTTAAAAAGGCCATTGCAATTCAGGGGATTCAGGCCTGATCCAATGACATTGGAGTAGGCTTTTACACTTAGATGAGTGGCTTGCAAATCAAGCCCATTAGTACCATTGCCGAAGCATCAAATGCTCGAAGGTCTCATTTAATAAAACAAGAATTTTGTTAAAAAGGTTTGTTTTATTACGGTCGACCGACTTTTTTTGGGTTCCAATATTTGTTCATCTAATTTAATGATACGATTTCTGTCTGTTTGTACCATAATTTTTTGTTTATTTTTATGGTAAAGTGATCTTCGCGTTATGATCATCACAACTATTCTAAAATCGAAAAAATAATAATTTAATATAATTAAGAAAGAGATTTATTTATATAAAATTTTTAATTTTATTTTATTTCAATAAATTTTAAATATAATTTAGATTGTACCTAAAAAAAGAAAAAAATAATGTATTCCTAATGTAACTGAAATTTATAACATAAAAAATTAAGAAAATAAAAGATGAATAATTTGACCAACAGACTAAAGGTGTTTACTCAAATATTTAGACCAACCGAATCATATATACTGCCGGCAAGCGTGAATTAAGAAGTAGATCAAGAACGGTAGAACACAACAATTATAACGACCTAATTTGTTTTTGGATTCATCCCTGTTTCCTCATTTGTAGATTTAAAACTTGTTATACAAACACATAATGCAAGCTTCCTGCTCATAGCTGAAGAAATCCTTTGTGAATTCTATGCTGAATCCAGTGGGTGTTGATCAATCAAGTCAAACAATTCATCTCCAATCCCAAATCCAAGCATCCTAGCCATGTCGCTCGTTTTCAATCTGGGTTTCGGAATGCCATGATGTTTCAGCCATGAGTAGACAATGAAAACCTTCTTCATGATGAACAATTCCAAGGCCTCGGGATTAAATACAACGCCCATTCTCATACTCATCTGCCAACAAAAAACAACATTATTACGATATGAAAAGAAGAAGAAAAAACTTTCATCTATCAAGTTTTCGTTGCATATATGGTACCTGGTGGGGGACTAACATGGCAGCATAACGAGCTAATTCTCCGGCTCGCCAGTCCAACAACACGGGGAGCCAAGGATAGGCAGCATCCAGCCTTACAAACCATAACCTTATATCAGGAAATTCAGACAATTCTCGTGGATCATGTGGATCATCTCTTGCATAATTAATGGTAAATCCAATGGTCTTTTCGAGATACTCTTTTGGTTCAGCTGGAAACATTAGTGCCATTTTTCATTAATCAAACAACCTGGTCGAAATATAAGTAAAAATCGTGTCTTTGTTATGATCCATACCAGATAAAGGTGAAGTAATTCCGGTAGCAGTCTGAAATGGGGACAAATCAAGCCGGCTTATAACATCATTATCAAGATTTACTTCAATTCGGCCTTCACTTGGAGGCATTGGAGGCTCAACTTGAGTGGAATCTGTTAAGAAATAGTTCCGGATTCATGAATTTCCAATTCTAGTCATGGAACAACTAGACCCTTATCTACTTTTACATTCCTAGACACAATTTCAGTCTCTATTTTTCCAAATTCCATAAATCTGGCTAACTTTTTTACAGCTATGATGAAATCTTAGCTAAACTAAAAGTGGGAGCAAACAACGAAAGAAATCGCAGAATCTTAGCGTGGAACAAAGTTTATTCAGTTTCTTACCATCCTCAACACCATACAAGGATAGGTCAAAATTTCCAGAAGGATTGAAGGAAACAGAGGGTGCAGGCTGTCCTCTTTGTCGAGGGAAGTGGGAAATAGGCAGAGTTGGGATTAAAGCTGATATGGGTTTGCATGAAATCCATGGGGTTGAAGTTGAAGAGGGGATGTTATGTTTGAGGGAAGGAGAAAGGGGAAGTAAAAGATTAATGGCAGTAGCCATGGACTGTTATTGTCCGAATGCAGTTTTTATAGTTTGCTTATATTACTTCGGTTTCAGTTTTTATCTCAAGTTTCTGATGCTAGCGGCCATATGTTTTTGAAGCTCATATCATATCCGTTGTGTGAGGTTTTTGTAGGATGCAGCTCAATCCTATCGTGTTCCTTGGTTAAACAAATAGTTTTAAAGTTCTTTTTGCTCTAATTCGGTATTTGATTAAGTTTTTGTCTAAATTGGTAAGCGTTTGATTTTCTGGTCTAAATTGATTCTTATGAAATGTACTGAATTGAATCATGAAGCTAAGTTCAAGTACCAATTTTAAAAAAAAAAAGTATATTTAGGTACTTAATTGAAAATTTTTAGGTACCAAAATGAACTTAAAATCAAGATTACATACCGGAATGAATATTTACCCGTCTTTTGTAAAACGCAAAAACAAATGTATTTGGGGACAATTAAAAGTTGATGTGGCCTACTATTAGTCATAAATTAGTTTGTATATCTTCCATGGAGATTTTCCGCTTATATTTTAGTAGCGGAGCCATGGTTGCTGACGTTTCTGCCGCTAATTCCATAGGAAAGTTGAACACAAAACGACGAACATATCTGCATATTAAAATACGCAAAGCGTCAAATCTTGCATAAACCACATTTCCAGCAAATCGGTGAGCCAATCTCTCCATTTCCTGTCCCTTTAATGGCGGTTGCTCCACCCTCTCTTCGCCCTCTTCCCAAATCTCTGTTCCCGAAATACCCTTGTTTTTCTCATGGGTTGCCCTTTCGTCCTTCTCCTTCCCTCCATTTCTCTTCTCAACCCTTCCGCTTCACTGTTCGGGCGAGCTCCGCTGTAGCTATGGAGCCGGTAAACTCTTTTACTTAAAAATATGTTTTTTTTTGTTGAATTTCCACTAGTTTTGAGCAACTTGAATCATTGTGACAGATAAAAAGCTAGAATTTTGTAGTGATTGCAAGGTTCAGATTAATTAATGAAAGTTTAAGTTTTTAATTGCTTTCTGATGTGCTGAAAATACCATGCTACTTTTAGGTAATACATTACTGAATTTCAAGAGTTTGTCGTTGGCCGGTACTCTGCTTGTGTTGGATTTTTTGGGGTTCTTCTTTGCCCTTTTGGTTGTCTTGAATCTTTGTTATTATTTCTATGTGATGTAAAAGTATCACAGCTGAACCTTACATAGAGAAGTCGGATGCCTTGTTCGGTTGTACGTTAGGATTAATAAAAGACATTTTTCAGGATTTAAGAAGTCAGCAAGATCAAACATTGGAAACCGAGTTGTTTTCTTGCCCTGTATGCTACGAGCCGCTGATTAGAAAAGGACCCCCAGGTTTAAACTTGTAAGTTATAGAATATTTAATCTTTTGATCATGTTCTTGACTTCTTGTATGACAGGCTAATAATGGGTTTGCAAAACTTGCAGGGATGCTATCTACCGGTCTGGATTCAAGTGTAAAAAATGCAACAAGTCATACTCGAGTAAAGATGTATATCTGGACTTGACTGTCACTGCTGGATTGAGAAGCTACACTGAAGTCAAACCAGCTCGGACCGAGCTATTCCGGTATGCCTAGTTAATATACATACATGGATTTACACTTGATACCTTGACACACATCTGATTGAGTGTTTTAGCTTAGGAATGAGGTTAACAAGCAATTGAAATCCCAGAATTACTATATCTTTTGGAATCTGATTCAGGTAGAAAGATTATCAGCACTCTGTGAGTGAAGCAATGAACTAATGTTTAAATTCCAAATACATTGGAGAATTCTGATAACGTTGGAACAAAGATGACTCTGTAACAATTCTCAGAACATTTGTAGACCTTTGGAGTCTACTTTCAAGTCTTTTGAAGATATAGTTTTTGTACGCATTAGCTCATTTTTTACTCTATGCTTCCTGCTAAAAGTAAAAAGCAAGTAATATAACTAATAACCAATAGATCCCAAATCTATTATTTGAGTCACTAACTCGCTCTACTTATTATCATTTATTAATTTCTAGATTTACTAATACTCAATTAAGTTAGTAGTATCTTAAATCTATATCAAAATTACTTGTTTGATCGCAAATATGATACTGCTGTAAAAAATGAGATAACAGGACAATTACTAGTCCTGTACAATTCACATGTTGCTACAAAAATGATAACTGCCTCATAATGCACCTCCAACCATGGCATTTTGTTTCATCTTTTCTAGGAGTCCTTTGGTATCGTTTCTCTATGAAAGAGGCTGGCGTCAGAATTTTAATTGTAGTGGCTTTCCTGGTGCTGATGAAGAGGTAAATTTTTACTGGTTTCATATCACGTTAGATTAACCAACATGGATAATAGATCTTTGGTGATCCTCCAATGAAATGGACCCCTTGTAGACGATAAGTTTATACATATTCATATATCGTTTTATGTAGCCTCTCAATGGAAGTGGATGACATAGAAGGGTAATGTATTCCAAGTTGTTTCTCTTCCAAGCAAGCTGAATTTGTACCTACTGGATTATCACTGAAATATCATATGGCTTATCTGTTGAGTTTGCGTCGTTGCTATTTTTTCCCTAACTTTTATGTTTTCAAAATAATGTAGTTTAGAATGGCTCAGGAGTACTTTAAACCTGTAGAAGGTGGCACTTTAGTGGATGTTAGCTGTGGAAGTGGTTTGTTTTCCCGAAAATTTGCCAAATCAGGGACATATTCTAGTGTTATTGCACTTGATTTTTCTGAAAACATGCTCAGGCAATGTAATGATTTCATTAAGCAAGATGCGTCTGTTTCAGCTAGGTAATTATCTTTGCCACTTTAATTTTAAAGTTGAAGCAGATATCATTGAAGGTTTACATTTTGTCTCATGCCAGGAACTGATCAATACTCGTTGAAATTTGCAGCAATATTGCTCTTGTGAGGGCTGATGTTTCCAGGCTTCCGTTTTCATCTGGTTCTATTGATGCTGTACATGCTGGTGCTGCCTTACATTGCTGGCCATCTCCTTCCAATGCCGTAAGCATTCTTTTATCTGTCTTTATACTGCAGTTTTCCTGAAACATTGCTTTGCAAATCTCCCATAATGTTCTTGGTTTCACACCTCCAGGATCCATAAATTGGCTTTGTTCTTTTCATCTTTCTGTCCTAGTTCGATTTGTTGGTAAAAACTTGTTTGATTGGGCAAGTTTTTCCTAGAATTCATTTGCAGGCCTAATCTAGAGAAAAGAATCAAGTAAATAAGCATCTTTGAATTCATTTGTCTCGGATATTGGGCTATGAAAAATCCTCAGCTGGAGCTTATGATGATTAAATACCTTGACAATGGTTTCTTTACATAGCATGCTACAACAGGGAAACTTTTCTCTGGGCTAGAAAATTTTCTTATATCGCCACTTGCTTTTATTTACTTTCAGTTTGCTGAAATTAGTCGCATATTGAGAAGCGGTGGAGTCTTTGTTGGGAGCACTTTTCTTCGTTATACTTCTTCTACTCCATGGATAATACGTCCTTTTAGAGAGGTAAAGTAGAATGTTTTTGATTGTGTTTAAAATTTGTTACTGTGTACTAGGATGTTTCTTTTGTTCAGCGAACATGCCTATTTCTAAAACATTTTAGCATGAGATAGACATAATATTTGATCATGCTGCATTTCCAAGTTCCAACTCATATCCCATTTTATTTCTACCATTCACTTTTGCTAATATGCATTTGTTTCTAAATATCTCAACTATAAATAATAACCCCAACTTATGCAAAAGTAAAATCCCAACTGTTGCAGTACCGGGAGTTCTGTCAGACATCGTTCTTACCTTTCTGATTTCATTGCAATTTATAACATTTAAAAGAAAATCATATTTACATTAAAAAACATATTTCTTGCAGAGGGCTATGCGAAGTTATAGCTTCCTTACAGAGGAAGAGATAGAGGAATTATGCACAAATTCTGGTCTTACCAACTATTCAAAGAAGGTTCAGCGATCTTTCATTATGTTTTCTGCTCAAAAGCCTTGAAGTTGGATACTTGGATTTGGATCTGTTGAAGCGTTTTGTTGTTATCTTCTGATGACTACCAATCGTACCTAAACAATATGAGTAAGTGTTTGATACAAGTATATTGAGTTTATTTATGAATCATATTTGTATATTCATATCTAAGATGTATAGAATCTAGAATTGGATGCTTTGGAAACATGAAATTTATCGATGGCAGTTTCAAATTATAAGCGGTTCATTTTGAATGCTTTAGAAACATGAAATTTATGGATGACAATCACAGTCGCAAATCATACACGAATTGTAAACCAATACCATCTCGTGCCTTATATCACCACACCATTGTCGAAAGAAGCAACTATAAACTCTAGTTTATATATGTACAGTAAAATAGACACAGAAATGAACTTTATTTAGTTTAGCAATACGAGGGTGTTCAAGCCAAAATGGAAGACATGGAAATGCAACACTTTTGAGGCTTAGCCCGCGGAGATGACGAAATGCCAGATGAGACGCCACGTTCAACGACAGGGGACGGTGATGAGCCCATCATAAGGTGGTCGTCGTCAAGCTTAGCCCAGATTTCCTTGTCCAATTCGTTTCTCAAAGCCGAAAAGAACAAGGATCCAAGGCACAAAGACATACAATCGAGTAGACCTATCTCATCTCATGGACTTCTCTTCATCTGGCCCAGTAGTAAAATCTGTCAGTATTATATACTTCTCAAGATCAAAATAAAAATAAAATCGACAAGTAACTTTATGATATCTACCCTATATATTATAAGATGCGCTGTATAGGCATCCATCAAATATCAGTAAAAAAGGTATGATGAACTAACTCATTACGTCTTCCTCTTCACCTGTAATTGTTCGAGTGTAAGTAACAAACAGCTTCTTTTTACAAGCTAGGAAGTGACATTTGTCCAACATGATTTCTAAGATTATATTTAAACCACCTTTTTAATTTTTTTTCTCGCCCGACAAATCTATCGTGCAGAAAACTTTTTTGCAAGGTTGATTAGGTGGCAAACATCTTGTCAATGCTAGGGCTAGGGTTAATCATATATATATAAGCATTAAGCAACAAGTACTGCCCCCACGTTACCGACTTTAAGACGAGCAATCCAAGTTGAACACAAATCAATCTCAATAATTTTAACTATATAATAATATCTTTTTTGTCTCTGAGTCAATTTTGTTTATAATTATGGGAAGATATTTAAAAAAGGGTAAGCCTTCAAGAATTAGAAGAGATGTTTTATCTTCACTATGCACGCACTGTCGTTGTATCATGTATGGGTGAGTAAGACCCTTCACCAGTACTTACAATGTTGGAGTGACTGACATCTTATAATAATGTAGAGGGAGCAAATCCAATTGATAAGCTCCAAATCTTAGACTCATCATGTAAGGTTCCATAGAAAAACGCATATAAAATATTGTCATTATATACGACTACTTGCTAGTGGTTTATATTATAAAATCTTGATTCTAAATCAAAACAGGAATATCATATGTTCAAAGCACAAGGCAGGTGGTCCAATGTTAATGTGGCAAAACAAGAGTGGCAGAGAAGAATTTAGAATATTTGGTTATGCCACTGACTAGAGAAATTATTCTATGGACCGGTTCTACCACGTCATCCATGGTCTTTAAGAACAAAAAATAAATCCACGTCATCATTTTTTACACATCATCTGCACACTCATAATTTTAATTTCCAAATCACCTCTCTAAATAAAATATATTAAAATTAAAAAAAATGATGACATAGATTTATTTTTTAATTAGGGTTTAGGATTTATGATTTAGGATTTAGGGTTTATGGTTTAGGGTTTAGGGTTGGGGTTGGGGTTGGGGTTGGGGTTAGGGTTTAGGGTTATGGTTATGATTTAGGGTTTAGGTTAGGGTTAGGGTTAAGGTTAGGGTTTATGGTTTAGGGTTAGGGTTTAGGGATAGGTTTAGGGTTAGGGTTAGGGTTTAGGGTTAGGGTTTAGGTTAGGGTTAGGGTTTAGGGTTTAGAATAAAAAATAAATCCACGTCATCATTTTTTAATTTTAATATATTTTATTTAGAGAGATGATTTGAAAATTAAAATTATGAGTGTGCAGATAATGTGTAAAAATAATGACATGGATTTATTTTTTTGTTCTTAAAAACTATAGATGACGTAGTAGAACCGGTCCATAGAATAATTTCTCCACTGATAGCTACAAAACCCAAGATCCACGGGATAATTAAGAAACCTTTGTGTCTAGAGGATAGAAGGGGTCAAAAAAAAATTAAAAAAAAAATAAAGGTTGAGATTTGACCCAAGAAAACGTCGGCCCCCAACACTTCCAAACTTGCGGGCTTCCACACCATGTGGAGAGGAAATGAATGATCTGCGCCTCAAAGCCAACCGCCCAACCACATTCCTCCACTTGCTTTATTCGGTTGGATTTTGAATATGAAATTTCCAATTTCAAGGACCATATTACAAGTTGAGGCCATGTGGGACCACAACCACTTTGATTCCCATACATACAAAAACCAAGTGTCATTTTAACGAGCTTCTTATCCCGACCAATCTCACAAAGACACATGGAAACATCCAAAGCTTAACAACAAAACATGAAAAATTATTAGGTGAACCCTTTTCACCACGTTATTCATGATCCCAATTAATCAGGATCATTGATTTCACTTTTTTTTTTCTAAGTGAATTATCACCTCTTTCTTATATGTACTTAATGGGTGGATAGTTATTAGGTGGTTATTTAAAGATCAACGATTCTGATTGCTTAGACCATGGATACCGTGATGAACATGGTTCCTTAATAATCTCTCACAGAACATGGACAATGTTACGCTGGTGAATGCCATTTTGCGGAGTAAATGTTGAACTAGTGAAAAGAGTGCATAAAGGAATGCACCATTTCTAATTAAAAGTTAATCAGTACAACAATGTAAATATATACCGGCTAAACTAAAATTGGACATTGAATATGTTTATTCTAAACCAGGGGATTTGAATTGGGTCAGTCTAATTATATTCTTAATATTTTCGAAATCATTACTTTAATTGTATTTTGTTTCGTTTTAATTGATTAAAATCGTGAATCAAAGAGGAAAAATAAACTAAAAGGAAAGTTTAATCTAACGTCAAAAAAGGAAAAATTATTACATGGATCTGTTCCACCACCTAAGACGTGGTCCTAACTAATTAAATTAAGACACATAATATATTTTTTTATATCATATTCACATATAAACATTATTCAAATCGTCCACTTTAATGTCTTTGATTTAAAAAAAGCAAAAAAATATTATTAAAATTTTTTTATGTTGTCTTCCTCTTTATTGTTTAATTTTTTTAATTATTTTTTCTAACCCTAAACCCCAACATCAACAACAACCCTAACCCAAACACAAACCCTGACTCTAACTCTAAACTCTAAACCCTAAACCTAAATAATAACCCCTAACCATAACTCTAACCATAAATCATAAATCTAAATACTAAACCCTAAACTCATAATCCCTAACCCTAAACTCTAAATCACAAATTTATAAAAAAATAATTAGAAAAATTTTAAAGAACAAAGAGAAAGATGACACAATAAATATTTGATAATATTTTTTTTAAATTAAAAATATTAAATTGGATGATTTGAACAATATTTATGTGTAAATATAATATATAAAATATATTATGTATCTTAATTTAATTAATTGAAGATCATATCTTAAATGATGAAAAAATTCATATAATAGTTTAAAAAAAAACAACTCATATAATGCTAATTCATAATTGTTATTAAAAATGTCATTTTTGCTGACAGTACATTGATAGCATATGATATAAATATTTTTGGCCTATATAGAAATTTATTTTATAAAAATAATATTATTCTTCTCTACATGGTAAAAAAATATATTTCTTAAAAAATAAAATTAATTTCTAATATTAGTATATCAAATAATTATTTAAAAATAATAATAATAATAATTTATGTGAATTGATTAAGATAATATTATAAATTTAAAACAAAATTCATGCATTATTTTAAAATTTTGTAAAAATAAAAAATAATCAATGTCAAAATGAGGAAAAATAAGAATGACTTGGTACAGCCGCAAACAGTAAGATCGGGCGGTACGCCATGGTATAAAAATAAATAAAGAAAAGTAGAGGGGCAGAATCGCAAAACGCCAGAACTAAAAATTACTGCCCCCTCCCCAGATCCTATAAATGCATAGCTGAAGTGAAGCTAGGTTTGCCGAACTAAACAGCCAAACACGGCTCTTTAGAAATTCATTCTCCTTCTCTTCTAAATGGCGGCGTCTTCTAGAAAATCAAGAGAACCGGTTCTCCGATCCCTTTCACCATCGGGCCGATTCAATTCTCACTACGCTTCACTGTCTCCGTCATCTTCTTCTTCATCGGCTTTTGCTTATTCGAGTTCAAGTTTCTCTTCACGCTCTTCTACTTTTTTTAATCAACAGAGATCTATTTCTCCGCCGCGTGTTAATCTCTATAACCACTCTCCATCATCACCGTCTGTGCGTTTCTCGCTTGATAACCGTCCAATTTCGCCGAACCGTTCGATTTCAGCCGTCCGTAGAAATACCGAGGCGTTAAAAAATTTACAGAGCAAGCAGCCAAAGCGTACTTGTATGTGTTCTCCTACCACGCATCCTGGATCTTTCCGTTGCAGTCTTCATAAGGGTTTCAATAGTCCGCACACGGCGTCCGGTTACGCGCCTAGCAATCGGCTTTACGCGCGTAGATCTGCGATGACAAACTCGCTCGTTAGAATTGGAGGAGTTGAAGGAGATTTGGTTAGGAGAGCCTTGTCGTCTCTGATTAGGCCTTCCTCACATCAGCAGCGTCGCCGTGCAGCGTTTCAGCCGAGGCCAAGCCGGCTCTCCGTGATGTCGAAAGCCGAGGATTGATGAAGGTTCCTTTTGTTGTATGTCTTAATTTTCAAGCGTTTTGGTTAAATCTCCGAGATTTTCCTGTGATTGGAGATCCAGCCGTGGAGTGGCGCCCCACTTGCTGTCGGTGAGTTAGGAATCCGGCGAAGAGGTTGGTGATCTGGAGACTGGATGATGGAGCTGATATGATTTTTAGTGTACTCTGGGTGGCAGAAACCGTAGGATCAGAGCGTCATATTATCATTTACTTTGTTGGTCTAAATACACATCTTTGCAATTTTGAGGAGGTTTTGGACAAAAAGAATATTAAGACACTTATAAAATCTAATCTAATTTGAACCAAAATCTAAAAATTTGAACCCAGGTCTCAGTTTTTCTTGGTTTCAAATTTTATATCTTTCAGTCGTTTTGTTCTCCAAACACCATTCAATTCAATTCCATCCCAGCGTAAACCTTTCGTGATCCGATTGCTTTTCAGTTTCCTGTTTCCAAATTCTGCACCTTCTTCCGTTTGCTCCTTTTCTCTTGCGATTCGTCACGTCCATAGTTTTTCTTCTTCTTCAATCTCTCTTCTATTTTCCATCTTTACATAATTTTGTTTTTTAAAATCTGTATTTTTATTTTGTGTTACTGTTAATAATTTTGATTTGTTTTTTGTTTTTTGGCAGGCATGGAATTGGACAAGGCGGAATTTACTGGTCTTGATTTCACTTGGATCCCTTTAAAGGAGAAATGAACATAGCTTTGGATTTACTTTGACAAACTATTGAATAATCTGAACATTGGAGAAGATTGAACTGAACCTTTGGGAAAATTGAAAATCCTTTGATTTTAAGGATTAACTCGATAGTTTTAAATGTAAACTGGAGTGACAGCATCAACCCACTGTGCTAATTTCTTTATAAATTAAGGGTAAAAATATTGAACTTTGAAATACTAAAAAATCTGAAGATCATATTAATATGAAAATAATGATTGGTAAGGAAAGTAAATATGAGAAAGGAAGAAACGAGTACACGGGGAGTCTATTACTGACTTATACAGTTATATATATATAAAGTGTTGCAATGGAGCAGCATTGGATTTTAAAATTGCCAGAGCAATAAGAACTGGTCATCAATAGCCCGCAGAAATGTTAAATAGAAATAAACATTGTATAAAAAAACTGTAGTTGATTCAACCTGGATAATTTTCAACTGTGTTAGGTAAACTAAAATTAAAAAAAAAAACTACCTTAGCTGGAGTTATTTTTTAATTACTGAATAGTGGTTGTTTAGCAGTTTGTAGATAGTTCTATGGTTTTATAGTGTATATATTGGAGTGTTTTGTAAAGTTTATTTGATCTAAAATACTGAATAAAATCTTAATTTTATAAAGAAATTTGTTTAAATGTCTTTAGATGTTTTCATCCTAAAAACGGTTGGTCCAGAAAACCGGAAAAGATCAGTTCTCATAGCAACTATCATATGGACCATTCATTTCATCTTCATATTCTTCCGCATGCCCAGAGCCAATAAAAGAGATTCGAATTTCCAATGAAGTCCGTTGCATATTACCAAATGTTTCCCTTCCAAGTGTGAAAGTTTTTTTTTTTTTTCATATTCCCGTGATGACAAGTCCATGTGTTATGTGTCTGAGCAACCATGTGGAAGTGTTTGATGAATGGTAATCGACTCACTCTGTTTCTTTCTTTTTCCCTAGGATAACTGTAGATCTGAGTTTCCCTGAGGATTTTTTTACACCTTCAAAATAATACTAGTAGTTACTGTCTTGTCTCTTTGGGACATCTATTCTTTTATGTTTTGACTCCTGTTGTATTGAAACCAGCAAAACCATGATAGTAATTTGCTTGGTCTATTTTCCATTAGAAGATGGGTTTTCCAGAAAGAAAAGCGAGTGGGAGAAAAAGAAAGCCCATGGCCATATATTACTTTGTTTAGGCTCTTCACTACCTTCCCTGGTGGGTCAAAACCAAAGCATTAAATGGATGGACGGCTATGGCTATGGCTATGCAAAGCCCCGTTAGGGTTAGGCCGAATCATTGAATAAACCCATTGGCTGATAGTGTCTTGTTTAGTATCCAGTTGAACTTATGGTGTATTTTTTTGGCATAAAGATAATTTTAACCCTTAACGTTTATAATTTTTGTCGTTTTAGCCCTTATTCTTTTTTTAGGATAAATTTAGCCCTTAACCTATATCTTTTTGACAAATAGCTTATTTTTTAACACCATGATAACTGGACCATTAAAAATATACATATGATAATATATTTTAAATAACATGACATCTAACCTATCAAAGACATATATAATATAATTTTATTCTAATATAAAATATAAAATAATTAAAATACAAATAAAATATTAAAAAATTAATTAATTCTAAAATAAAATACTATTAAACATTCTTAACTCTAACTACGATATAATTAAAATCCTATATAAAAAAATAATTAATTTCGAATTGTGTTTATATTTTTTTAAGATAAGACTTTGATTCTATCATAGTTGGGGTTGAGAATGTTTAGTAGCATTTTATTTTAGAATTAATTAATTTTTAATATTTTATTTGAATTTTAATTATTTTATATTTTATATTAGAATAAAATTATATTTCATATATATGATAGGTTAAATGTCATGTCATTTAAAATATATTATCATATCATATGAAATGTCATCATTGTTAGATTTTTAACGGTCCAGTTATCATGGTGTTAAAAAATAAGCTGTTTGTCAAAAAGATATAGGTTAAGGGCTAAATTTATCCTTAAAAAAGAATAAGGACCAAAACGATAAAAATTATAAACGTTAAGGATTAAAATTATCTTTATGCCTATTTTTTTTGAACTTTTAATAACATATGTAAATAAATTATTCGAGTCCGATATTTTAAAAACTACTCTTCACATTGTTTAATATTCTTTTGCTTTGGAGAAACAAAGACGCACGTTACTGATGAATTTGAGGCTAATATGGCGGAAGTAATGTAAAATAAAACCGAGTCTCCAAATCCCTTGGTGCTCTCTCCATATTCTGGAAGTCGTTTTTAAATTAAAGCTTCTTTGATTAAGTTGAAGTATGAGTAAAGAATAAGAAAATAAATCTTACTGATTATTTGATAACGATTTTGATAAGATAGATAATATAAATTATATAAAAAAAAATAACTATACTCAATTATCGATATTCTTTTATAAAAATATTAAACTATAAAAATTAAATGAAAATCGTATCATAAAACCAAATGAATATAACAATACGTACAAAAATAAACAATAAAAGGTATACTTATTTGAAACTAAAAACAAAAATATAACACACACAAAAAGAAAAAAAAAAGTCAACCACATACTAAGGTAGTCATCTTCAACAACACTCTTAAAAATAACTAACGAATATATTTTTAAGAAATACTGCTTTTTTAAAGAAGGGAAGTTATGCTATGGATTGCCGATGCACTCTAATTCTATGGTTTGTAGGTTTATTTTAAGGTTTTATACGTTAAAATTTAAATATCATGATTAAAATTTTATATTTAGATTTTTAATTAAAAGTTTATGGTTTAAAGATTAAAACTTTTAAATATTAAAATTTTAATCATAAATTTTATTTTTTTATTAAAATTTTAACCCTAATTAAATTTATAAATTATAAAATTAAAACACTTATAATTTTTTTTAAAATAATTGTATATATGAACCAGATTAAGTTGTTAAATAACAAAAGAATAAGTAAGCATGTGACGATTGATGGATGAATCGAGTGCTGCACGAATCCTTCTGGCAACATAAAAAAGAAGGCCCACCAAAATCCTTTGTGTCGCAACAAGGAGAAGTTTCATGATTCGTGTGTGACAGAAGTGTGTTCCATGTGGGACCGAGGCATGCTCCTTACTTTAAAAGTTGAAGGGGGTAGTCTCACCGTCACATGAACAATTATTTTTTAGAATATTTAATTTTTTAATTATGCAATGGTTTTATATAAGATTACTGTTACCAATATAATTAAAAATTACATATGTAATACATGGTGTCAATTAATCAATAAGCAACTGCTTCCATAAAAAAATGTACGAATGATCATGGTCATTACATACCTTCCTTTTGCATCCTCTTTGATTCCAGATTGACGGCTTGTTAGAAAGAATCACAGGAGAAAAGGAGCAAAAATGGAAAAGAAAAACAAACAGAAGCTCCACTTGACATGGAAATATGACATGTAACGCAGTTGCAAAGTGGTCCGAATGCCATGTCATCACATTCTCAGACAAGACTTTTCCTCTTCCCTACTTGTCCTTCAAACGAGCTCTTCCTTGGGAATCTCAAAACTCACTTCTCTCTCACCAGATTCAACACAACGAGACTACCATTCTCCCTTGGTTTCCAAAACGCCACGCTCATCAATGGCGAACCTGAAAGCAGGGACAAGACCACCATGGCTTGGCCTTGGTGCTGCTGTCTGGGTGCAGATAGCATCAGGGAATGCGTACAACTTCCCTCTCTATTCCCATTCCTTGAAATCTGTTATGGGGTTTAGCCAGCATCAGCTGACAATGCTTGGTGTCGCCAATGATATTGGTGAAAACGTTGGACTCCTCCCTGGTATCGCTTGTAACAAGTTCCCGCCTTGGATTGTTCTTTCCATTGGTTCTTTTGCTTGCTTCTTGGGTTATGGTGTTCTTTGGCTCGCTGTTAGCCGAACTGTTCTAAATCTGCCATATTGGCTGGTAAGTTTAATTCTTTATCTGGATTATTCCTTTAAAAAAATCATGATTAGACTGGTTTCTATCTAGATCAACTCCTTATCCATCTGCAATTTTACCTGGAATTTAATTGCATCCTTGCTTTAGATCAGATTGTCTTAGATTTTTAACTGATTTGAATGTTTTTAACCATCAATTTTATCAGTGTGAATGAAAGCCACTTTCCTAAGTTAATTCCCTTTCCTTTCCATTTTATGGAGTTTTGGGAGATAAATATAAAGCTCTTTTAATCAGGACTCATAGCTACCCTCTACTGTAATTATTGGTACAAATTGGTAAAGTTGGTTTGAGTTGGCCTTACTTGATGCTTTGAAATGTTAGGAAATTTCTTATTTTTTCCTTGTGCAAACACTGTTTGTTGTAAATCCATGGTGAAACTTGAGCTTTATCTTGCGTTGCTTAATACTTACTACCTTTCAGTTTCTTCCATGTACAGAAACATATAGCTGAGGTGTAGTAGTAATGTTTAATGGCTTTTACATGTGAACCTAGAAGAAGGCAAACAGTGAAGGATTAATGAGAAGTGGTGGGAGGAGAGGTTTCCGATATTGAATTACAATATTCTAGGGTAGTTAAAGCGGTGGGCTACTGAATGGAGTATAAATATAATGGAGAAATTATAGTTAAAATTATAGTTTAGGATATCAATATTATTCATAATTTTGTATACCAAGCATCTTTGATACTCAGAATCATTTGCCATGCTAATATTCTGCAAATAACCTGATTTTTAACAATGCAGACATTTAATTTCATAATTTTACCTGTTCCGTAAGCTTGTAAAATCAACCTTGTAATACAATCATGAATATGAACTTAAACTAAAGTGATATTTGATCTTATGAATTTTGTTTGTTATTCCTCCTTTTTTATATTATTTTTGCTCCTTTCATCCCATATCTTTTTGCAATATTTGTTACCTAGAATCGTTAATAAAATTCATACTTTATAGCTCTCTAGATAAATAAGAGTTAGGACTCGAGAGTGATCAGTTTGCCTATCGCCTGATCATACCTATACATGCAACTAAAATATAGTTTAATAAAATTTTAAAACTCATTCTTTTAAATGGTTCTGTGTATACATTCCTTCCCTTTTAATCTGTGTTCAAGATTTACATATTTTCTCCTGCATATGCATATTGGAACAGGGCTTGTTCATTGTTTATCAGTGTTGCACAGCAGCAGCGGTTTCCACTTTCACCGATGTAAATGGATATGTAAACATTCAAAAATTAGACGCATTCATTCTGCTCTCTCTTGGTAATTTTAATCAGCAATTGGCTAACGATTACTATTTTCATTTTCTATTGTTCTGCAGCTATGGCTTGCACTTTGTGTAGCTACCAACAGTAGTGCTTGGTTGAGCACTGCAGTGCTCGTCACTAACATGAGAAATTTCCCTGTCAGTCGAGGCACAGTTGCTGGTATCCTCAAGGGCTATGCTGGGCTAAGTGCTGCAGTATTTACAGAAATTTACAGCACCGTACTTCGGAAGTCCTCTTCTAACCTTTTGATGTTTCTTTCGTTTGGTGTCCCTATTCTTTGCTTTCTCATGATGTACTTTGTTAGGCCTTGTACTCCCACCTTTGGTGCAGACTCCACAGAGCAACGGCATTTTCTTTTTATCCAAGTTGCTAGTGTGGTTCTTGGCTTGTATGTTTTAACTACTACGATATTAGATCCTATTCTTCATTTTAGTGCAGAGATTTCTTATGCCATACTTGTTGGAATGGTTGTCCTACTCATGGCTCCCCTTGCCATTCCCGTTAAGATGACTATTTGTCCCTTGAGGATCAAGCAACCAGAGATGCCTTACCAATCAGTTGCATCTTCAGATGTAACACTTCAAGGGGAAGGTAATGCAGATAAAACAGAACCACTGTTGAAGTCATCAGAATCTGCGACATACCTGGGAAGTTTTCGGGAAGGTGATGAGGCATCGGAGGTGGCCATGCTTCTTGCGGTTGGTGAGGGGGCAGTTAAGAAGAAGAGAAGGCCTAAAAGGGGGGAGGATTTCAAATTTACTGAAGCTGTAGTCAAAGCTGATTTCTGGCTTCTTTTCTTGGTTTACTTCACTGGTGTCGGTTCCGGTGTGACTGTTCTCAACAATCTGGCTCAGATAGGGATTGCACAAGGTGTACACAACACGTCAATACTGTTGTCTCTTTTCAGTTTTTGCAACTTTATTGGCCGTCTTGGTGGGGGTGTTGTATCTGAATATTTTGTCAGGTAAGGAGAATACATTTCATTAACAAATTTATTTAAATATGCCATTTTTATACCAGTTACTTGACTTCTCTTCTGGGCTACGAACTCTCCGAGCACAAAGTAAATTTGGCATGCACTAATATCCTTTGTTACTTGGTGTCAAAAGTAGTTTTTTTATTCAACTGTTTTACGGGAATTTTAGTGGCCCTAACCATTAGTTTATGATTGTTGAATAGTAATTGGTGCCAAAATTGCATTTTATTCTACATTTTCATATGTTCATGCCTAGGTTGCATCATCATAATATTTTTTTTGTTATTTGCAGATCAAAACTGGTTCCCCGCACCCTTTGGATGACATGTACTCAAATGATCATGGTCATTACGTACCTTCTTTTTGCGTCAGCTATTGGTGGTACATTATATGCTGCAACTGCATTACTAGGAATATGCTATGGTGTTCAATTCTCCATCATGATCCCCACTGTTTCTGAGCTTTTCGGTTTGAAGCATTTTGGTATATTTTACAATTTCATGTCACTAGGAAATCCTCTCGGAGCATTCCTCTTCTCAGGTCTCCTAGCTGGATATGTATACGATACCGAGGCCGCAAAGCAGCATGGACTCAGTCTGCTCAGTTCAAGCATTTCATGCATCGGTCCAAACTGCTTTAGGCTTACTTTCCTGGTTCTTGCTGGACTCTGTGGTGTTGGCTCAGTAGCAAGCATCGTTCTTACTAAGCGGATATGGCCTGTTTACCAAATGCTTTATGGAGGGGGTTCTTTTAGGCTGCCCCAAACTTCTAATCACTGAATGTGTAACATGTCATTTAGAGGCCTACTTTTGGGGCACATCTTGGACTAGATATTTCCACTCTACATAGTATGCAAACTTTAATAAATGCTGTTTATGCCGGATGCCTGTCTTCTATTTGCTCAACACGCGCATCTGGGCTCTGATTTTTACAACCTTTCTCTGATTATATAATCTATCTAGAAGAACATTGATGCATAGTTGATAACTTGATATGTTGGAGCATATTATTGTTAATGATGTTGCAAATTTGTGTGTACCATGATAATGGAGCTGCTAAATTTAGCTGGATGAAAAGGCAGTCTGTAAGTACTTATAATTGCAATCAACCTATACCTTTTCTTTATCTGTTTTTTTTTTAGTACAAGAAGCACCAAATCCTTAGGTTTCAAACACGAAATTATTGATAATTATCGTAAAAAATTTGTTGCCTTTGGAGATTATTGCTGATATCTTAAATTCTCAGTAGGCAGGGTGTATAACTCCTTTGTCTTTGTAGACAAAGACTTTAAGGAACCTTAGATGATGTAGGATACAAACTTTAAGATACTTTGAATACGGGAGGCTGGTATCCATTGCTACCATTTAAGACAGCGGCTGGCTGTTGTTAAAGAATTCAACTAAGCTATATCTGCCACATAGAAATGGAGGATGGAAATCATTGAATTCTTTTAATATGGCCAATGAATCTCGTGTCCTACTTTTTGAAGCAGATAATTAATGTCTACACCTAGAAACATTACTCTCCAGCACAGCAGCATCTGGTATGAGAATTAACATCTTTACAATTTAGAGGATATATATTTAGTGTAGAAACTTAGGTTACATGAAAGTTGCTGATACGAAGGATTTTACAGATCAAGAAGATCCTAAACAAACCATAAATCTTAGAGGATATATATTTAGTGTAGAAACTTAGGTTACATGAACTCAAGAAGAATACAGACTGTCCAGTGCTAATAAGTACCGAGCTTGTATCAGATTCACATGGATAGAAAAGCAGTTGTTACCAGTCATATTTGAGAAGATTCCTCAGACATGATCAAGTGGGTTTCATGTCCTGAAAAAGTTCTGCCCAGAACGTTTGGTCATCATAGTCTTCACCTGTTCTTTCCTTGTAATAATCACCATGAATCTTTGGGCTTGGAGGTCTTACAAAATTAACAGGTCCAGACAGTTTTGGACTCCTATGGCCATTTGTGAGCATCAACCTCTTCTGTGCAGCCATTGCAATATCAGCAGAACCAGAATTTATGGGGCTTCTATAATTGAAAACCATCTTCTCCTGCATTTTTCTATCAAGGGCCCCTGACAATTTCAAGCTTCTAGGAGGGACCAGCAACTTGTCTTGTCCTCTGTAATCCAAGGGGCCAGATTTTGCTACCTTCCTTGCTCTCAACACCGTCTCCTCTATCTTCATCAGCTCCTCGTTCTTGCCCTTCCGCGACAACGTCAGTGCCACTCTCCACTGATCTTGATGACGAACTGGCTCCAGCAACGGCTTAATCGCATTATTCTCGTGATGAACCAACTTGTTAACGTACTTGTTGAAGCTCTTTCTTGTCCTGTTCACTGCCAAAATGAACTTGGCCAGACTGTTTGAGGCTTCTCCTGTTTCCTTTTTAGCGAGCTTGAGAATCTCCAGCCTATGCTTGGCAACTGAAATCCCCATGCTCTGAAGAAACTCATGGTTGAAGTAAGCTAAGTCCTCCTTTTCGAGCTCATTGCGAGAGAAGGCAAGGCCATACTCATAGAAAGTGAGGGCTCTAAAGCAGTTCTCGATAACCACGAGTACCAGTCCATTGCGCTGGTGCTTGCCGTCAACTGTAGGGTGCTCAGAAAATGGGAGGTTTATACTTTATATATTGTCATAAGATGGTTGCATGTGACAAGTGGTCCATCTCTGGAATAAAATCACGGATGCTTTTTAGTTGAGTCGAATTTACTGTGCTTGCGATCATTGTATCATGATCAATTACAGTAAATATTTATAGAATTTGCAGAAAATAACTGTCGATTCAAACAATAAATACGAAGATGAAAGAGTAAGTAAGGGTGGTGGGTGCATCTGTAAGGGGAGGGTGAACATCTCTGTTTTCTGATGTAACTGAAAATTGGATGGTAGTTGAAAGTGAGGGACATGAAGCAAAATTGTGGAATTTACCTTTCCACTTGAGTTCTCTTTAGGGCATATTATCATATGACTTCATCAACTTTTGTCTTTTATTTTGGACTGCACTAGAGTTGCATGTGCTTACTATCAACAACATCTTACAACAAAACAAAAATTACATCCAACTCTAATTATACATATACGGTTGGCAACCTTATCTAGTTCAATGATTTTCAGTAGGTAAATGAGCGTGTGAACTGCATTCAAGCTTATGGCATTGGCAAAAGGGATTGTAGTGGACTGACTGTTCCGTTCCCACATATTGTCAGCAACAATGAACATGGGAGACGGTGGCAGATTCATGTCTACCTCAGGTAGACAGGCAGGTGCTCACAGCTCACCCAGAACTTTTTAATCTAGAAATTAAAAAAACTGAGGGGTTTATGCGTTGACAAACCCCAAAAATGTTTGTATGAATTCATACAAATTAAAAATCGATTAAAATATTTTGACTCGACTCATCAAAATTCACTAGTTGGCATGATAAGATTACTAAAAATTACAATTTTAATCCTATTTTAGATTTTATCAAAAATAAACCTTCAATAATTATTCTAAGAAAATGCTGACCATCCAAAAGGGGGAGGAGCGTTGTTAGCAACTCGGCATTAACGATTGTCCAAATTATAGGGCTTCCCAACCCTACCACACGGCGGGCACATGGTGCGACCTAACCTAAGAGAACGAGGCCAATTCAATACTGTGAGAAGAGTATTCAATGACGAAGTATATTATTAGAGATAGAGTCATATTAAATATTAAGTTTTATTTTTAATTAAATTTAATATTTTGAAAACACATTAATTATACTTGGATTTTTATTTATAAAAATATACATCAATTTATATATGAATTGTTTATATTTTGAATCATCAATGTAACATATCAAATAAATACTTTGAATATATACAATATTCAAATATAAAAATATAAAAACAGTAGAAGATGATTAAAGAATAATTAGACTAAAAAAGTTAGGGACTAAGGTATAATTTTATTTATTTTAAAAATAATAGTATAGGTTTAAACAATTTTTTTTATAAATTATAATCCTCGTCCCACTCAAAACAAAGAGAAAAAACTTTAAGGAAAAGAAAGGGTGTTATTACCGAGTTCAAATCGTATGACTTAAAAAAATTAAGAGAATAAAGAAGAGTAACTCGATGAACCGATCAAATATATTTGTTTAAATTTTAAAAGAATTAAATAAAAGAATTAGAAGCTAAATCCCAAATAGTTAGATTGCTAAAATATTAATCACTCGCATGAATCAACATATATATAACATCACCGGACCATGAAATAAGTCGTTGAAGCTATATATTATGGATACAAAAGAAGCTACATATTATTATTCCTATATTTAACCATCCAAATCCAAAGATGACTGAAAATAAAATCTATACTCTAAAATTCCATCTTCACACTGGATTCAGAACTCTGTGATGTTCCTCCATACTGAAGCCAATCCTTTGCGCAGATGAGAGCTTCAAGTGTCACTGGATGTAATGAACTGTGGTAATTATCCATCTTTTTTCTCTCTGTGTCGAAAACAGAATCAAAACTAACAGTAGAAAACGGAATTGACAAAATGTCGGAAGCCATCCTCCAGAGAATAGGATACTTTTTCTGGTTCAGTTTCCACCAACTCAGAATATTGAAATCTTGTTCCCGAGGCAAAAGCGACTCTTCGAGATATTGATCCAATTCTGATCTTGTTTGCTGGCTATTGCTGATCTCAGAGATATAGACCTCAAAATCTGAAAGTCCATCTCCAATAGAAATAAGGTGATCCGGAGAAGGTACTTCTTCAGAGGTTACTTCGTGACAGCGCATTTCATGACAAGCTACTTCTTGACGGGGAATTTCATGACACACTACTTCTTGATGGGACGTTTCATGGCAAGCTACTTCTTGAGATGGTTCCTCTTGAAGGTATCCTTCTTCGGATAGCCCTTCTTGAAGGTATCCATTTTCAGCCTCAGGACGTTCAATTTTAGGGATGATGCTCCCATTCTCTTCAGGGATACTGCTTTCATTCCGTTCTTCCACAAATGTGTCAGGTGGAGGAACATCTTGTGCGGTATATTCATGGTAGAGCTCATGAATCCCATCATCAATAATCTTAATCCACATTCCAGCATCATCACCATATATCCTAGAGAAGCTAAACTCGACAAGTTTCATTTTGAACCGTGGATCCATTACCACTGCAATCGCCAAAGCTAAGAAGCAGTCACTCCAGTATGTATCGAACTTCTCCTTCAATGGTTTGGTCAAGTTGCTGATAAATGGGTCATTGCTCGTTGAGGCATGTGTCAACTCTAATTGAACTTTTGACACTTCATGATAGAATGCATTGGCAGTTGGGTATGTTTGGGCAGTTAAAATACTGACAGCATCAAAGAAAAGCTTCAAGTATGTGCAGAGGATTTCTATTTGCTTCCAATCATCCATTGATGGGGATATGTTATAATCGGGAAAAGAGGTCTCCAAGCAAAGAAATACCTGCTTTAATTCGCAGGCGGCCGCCAACATCTCATAGGTTGTGTTCCATTTTGTTTGATCATCGATGAATATGTCTTTTGTGCTAGGGTCTTTAAGTTGTTCCTTTAGATGGAAAAATGTCTCTTCGCGAGTATCTGAAGTTTTCACAAACTTCACACTTTCCCGGATTTTATTCACAGTTACCCCCACAGACCATAGTGCCTCTTGTGCAAGAAGACTTATAACTCGAGCAAAGCAATTTCCGATCAATAACTGACCATGGAACACATAAGGATTCCTGACAGAAAACAGAGCACGTATACTTTCATGTATGTTCTCATTTGAGGACTGATCAAGAGTAAGGGTAAATAGCCTATTCTCCAAATGCCATTCAGATAGACAAGAAACAACAGCTTGTTGTAAGGCACCGTCTGAATCTGGAGACGGTACTGTGACCACATTAAGCAGGCAGCGATGTAAATTCCATTCAGTATCAATGAATTGTCCTGTTAGAAAAACATAACCCACAGTTTGATTTGAATTCCACAAGTCTAATGTAAGGCTGACACGACCTGGAATTTCATTGATAAAATTAAGAAGGTTCTGCTTCTCTTTCAAGTACATAGCAACACAATCTCCTTGAATAGTGTTGAAACTCATCATATTGAACTGGGGTTGAAGCGTCCGCACAAAATTATTAAAACCGGGGTGTTCCACAATGTGGAGGGGATACTCATGCATTATGATCATCTTAGCTATCTCATGGTTGCAATTCTCCTGATTAAAGGCGATGTTTACAATTCTCTGAGTTGCTCGTTGTCTTTTCCTTGATTCGTCAGCAGCATTACCAGTTTTAGGGTCTGCTATTTGTTGATTTCTCTGACGACTTACGGGGCAGATACCCAATGCAATGTGTCTTTTGAGGTGGCTAGTTCCAGCTAGCTTTGAACCAGTAATGTAAGCAAATGACTTTTTGCACTGGTTACAGAAGGCCCTGATACATCCATCTCCAACAGTCTCCACAGTAAAATAATCCCAGACAATAGACT
Organism: Abelmoschus esculentus; assembly: GCA_035048815.1. Classification (NCBI taxonomy): domain Eukaryota; kingdom Viridiplantae; phylum Streptophyta; class Magnoliopsida; order Malvales; family Malvaceae; genus Abelmoschus; species Abelmoschus esculentus. Next base: position 347,513 of record JAUCBN010000008.1, read on the forward strand.
TCTTCCTCCTCCGTTTATTCGACTGTACTTCAGCACAAAGCAGCTCACCATTCTCAGTAGGAGTAATAGGTGTATCAGGCACGGCAACAGGAACGACTGCAGTCTCCATCTAAATGTATACTGTATAGTCCTGTGAATATCAAAGACACAGCTGATTATAAGTTCTCAAGTTCTGATATTCACATTAGAGCCCAAGTTTATCGAATAAAAACAATTCCCTAGACATCTCCACTCCATAATCCATATTTACGAACTAATCATAAGCTCAAACTAATCCATATTTACAAAAACACGAAATAACTATAAGCTTCTCACAAACCAAAAGACCTAAAAAGCATGGCCGCACTAAAAAATGTGTAGAAGAAGGCGAGCTGCTTATTATTAGTTTTTTTAACAGACTTATTAAAAGATGCACATGAAAAGAAAATCTATAGTTCCCAGTAAACTCCATATATGTAAACTCAAAAACAAAGCTTCCAAACATAAATTTACGCTGAAATTAAAAAAAAAAAACAATGATAAAAGATTGAATACCTTGTTTCACCAAAAAGCCCGGAAAGTAGATTCGAAGCAAAGGTTGTATATTTATTTGCTTATTATTCTTTGTTCCTGAAACTGCAGGGAGTAAAAAAGTAATATTTTGAATTTCGGGTAACAGAGGGAAGCGCAAAGGAGAAGGAAGGTTAATTGGGCTGGAAGAGAGGCGGAAAAAAGTTCAGAGCTTTGTTATTGTTCGGTGAGAGAGAAACGCCAAAACCCTAAATTGGGATTGTAACTAGGCTAGGGCTGGTTAAACAAATATCAAAATTTAGGGCGCTTTTCATTTTTCGTTCGGAATTTAGGCCGCATTTATATATGGAAAAGGAGAAAAAGTCATACGAATTGGATTTGGACTCTCTCAAAGGTCCAACTTGTATTATTCTCTGGAGGCGCTTCTATCGTAATTTTCGTGGGCTATACTCTCGTCCAATTATCAAATTACGGTTTTTGAAGATTAAATATTATTTTATTAATATATTAAAATTAAATAAAAATAAATTGTATTTATCTAGAATTACATTTTTGTTATTATTTTGAAATATTTAAATCTGTAAAATAAATAATATCTTATTATTTTAAAATATTTTTGAAATAAGAAAAAACATTATAAAAAATTAAGCATCTGAATAAATAAAGTCCGAACTAGAATTACTTGTATATTAATTATAAAAAATTAGTAAATAAGGTTCCATGGTTTAGTGGTCAAGACATTGGACTCTGAATATAATAACAGAGTTCATATCTCGGTGGATCCTTCAATTTTTTTTTTTCAGAAAACTGAGAAAATACCAACCGTATATATATATATATATATATATCAATAGTTTTAGAATTTAATGAGACATATATTCGTCTTTATAATGGACTAGGAACAGTATGATTTTCTCTGGCTTCTGAGCATATGGAGGGGCAGAAACTGCTCTTTTACCAACAGCATATTCTCATCCCTTGCTGCGTTCTCAAAGTTGAAATCTTTGTATTTAAACGACAACAAATGGAAGGGGACGATACATATGAAAGGATGCCATCGTATGGTTTTATATGATTCATTCAGAAATTACATTTGACCTGACCTTTCTCAAAATAATTTGTCTGGTAGTATTCCTTCTTGCTGAAAGTTACTGCGCTCAACTATTGATCAGACCATTGTAGTTGGATTTCTTATAATTTCTTGGGGCCAAATAGTTCGCTATCCATGGAAGAACCAGTGGAGTACACAATAAAGAGTAGACCCTACACTTACAAGAAAAGAACTCCTTCAATACATGTCTGGAATTCATCTGTTCTGCAACAAGTTAACTGGTGAGATTCTTCATGAAGTTCAGAACATACTGATGCTCTTTACTTTGAATTTTTCCAACAATAGCTTGACAGGACTGATCCCACAAGCGTTTACTAACCTCGGGGACATAGAAAGTCTGGATCTTTCCTGCAACAATTTGACTGGTAATATCCCTCCTGAGTTTGCGATGTTACATTTATTGCAATACTTCAATGTGTCGTACAACTTCTTATCTGGAAAGACACCTGAAAGGATCGGACAATTTGGAGCCTTTGAAGGAAGCAGCTATCTGGTAATCCTTTTCTCTGTGGTTCATTGGCAGGAAGGAACTGTTCACCCGTCGCACCACCTTTGACACCAAAGGCTCTACTATGTACAAACGGTCGCTTATTCTTGCTACTATTTTGTGGAAGACAATCTCCCTGGAAAATTTCATGGTGGATGCATGTAGTTAAGCAGTATTCATTTGCCCCCCAAAAGAAAGCTGCAACTTTTTAGTTTTTGAATATTCTGTTCAGAATTTAAATGAAGAGTCTTCTGATTTCTATCTATATGAAAATTCAGTGACATTTTACTTTACTACAAACAATGTAATGAAATTCACATTACTTTACATTATGATTTTCAAGAAAGCAAAGACTATGCACATGAAGAAGTGGCATAAACCATTCAGATCAATATATTTTTTGTGTTTATTTACATTGTATTTGATTGCTCTGCTCTCAGACTTTCAAGCACGGGAAATCGGACAAAAGATGCCAAAAATAATGGGAAATGAGATAAATTGGAAGAATGCTCACCCGTAGAGCAGAGGCAGGGAACTGAATGATCAACAAAATATGAAATGGGGTGTATCAGGATTCAGGCACATCAAGAAGTCGGGTCAGAACTGGCACTACTCGTTTCAAGAATGTGGGTTTGGGGGATGGTTGCGCTTTGGCGTCCTAAGCCGTGCTGTGCTGACTGATCAGACCGCCCAAGCGAAGCTGATCCTACTTTGCCTAAGTTAATCGATTGTCTACAACGATTTAACTCTATTTTCGACAAGGTACTCTTTTCTATTTTAGGAATATTGTGCTTACAGTGAACTCATTATTTGTACATATTTTGACCGTTTTATTTCATATCATTAATTACAGTAGGCTCCATCGATGAGTTCCAGAACCTGACACAAAGGACAAAACATTTCATCAAATTTTGGTGATTCCAGAGTGGCGTCAACTCAAATTTAATATATTTTCAAAACTAAAATATCATGTAAATACTATTTCCAAAACCATATCTTCTACTTCCACTTCACTTACCCTATTCTCAACCAAATAATTTTGCTTTCGTCGTTCTTGGAAGCCACAAAAATCTACCTTGGTAAATATCAAATTTTGAAAACCAAAAACCCTAATCCGGACCAAACCCTAGTGTTTACCCTAACCGGACCCAGACCCAGATCCAGAAAACACTCTGTGCTCAGGTCTTTCTATTTCTATTTCATTCTCTCTGTCTTCGCTCTCTATACTATTCAACGTGTTTTGCTTTTTGTTAACTGATTTCATTTTTTATTTACAAGTGTGCTTCTTTTTTGTAGCATTGTTAAGGCAGAAATGGAGGTGGGTAGTCTCAGTCCAGTTGAAAAGAGAATCGGGGTGCGTTCTGTAATGGAAGATTTGTTGGCTGAGACTTTAGTTCTGGCTGGAAAGTCTCTTGTTTGCCTTCTCATGCTGGTATATTTTCTTTCTTTGTAAAGTCCCCCCCCCCCCCCCCCAAGTCTGAAACTTGTGTTGCTTGCTTTAGTTACTATGTTCTACATTTTGGGTTTTGTTCCAAAAACATTTTATTTGTTTGTTATTAAGGTTATTCTGGTTGTGTTGTGTTCTTCCCCACTACATTTACTCAATTTGGTGGTTGACTTGACCCTCTCTTTGTTGTCATTGAGGTTTTGGAGATACTAAAGTGCTAGAATTACTACATTTTCTGTTATGAATTTGTACATTGGTTGTTGTTCAGGGAAGCTCTGCTTTCAGCCATTGAAATTGTGTGGACCACCTCTTATGTTTGCATTCTCTTTCTCTTTTAATTGATTTCATTACGTTTTAGTAGCTTTTTTATGACTGAAACTTTTACTTACATGACATGGTGATTTTTTCCGTATCAAATTTAGTTTAAGCTTTGGTGTTATACTTAATATGATCTTCTTGCTACTAGAAAATAATATGCCACTTATTGTATTGTCGCCAGAACTTGAACAATACGGCTACTGTTTCTTTAAATTGCTTCCTTTGAGGCCCTGCAAGTTTTGATTTTTAGTTAGATTCAACATAAGATACTAGAATCCTTGAATATAAGTTCTAATGGTTTTTAACCGTGGACGGACGTTCCCCTGCACCTTGTAGTGCTTGGGATATTTTTCTGTGTTACTGTGCATCCCAATATTTCAACGTTTGTTGTGAGTTTCATTGTATCCTGCCAATCATGAATAAACTTCGGTCTTAGAAGTTAGAAAATTAGGGGGGCAAATTGATCGGGTAAGATTGCTTTCATTGTCATTTCATACAAGACCATGAATATTCACGAACCCTGGAGCAATTCTTTTCTGCTGCTTTAGACATGAAAGTCTATCTAGTTAGTTTATATGGTTATACCCCCACCAAATTGATATTAAAGATTTTAGTTGACAGTTCTTGATTTGTGGTGTCAAGGTTATTTATGACTCGATTTGGGTAGTCTGAATTTATTGTTGTCTGAAGATGAACATGATTATTTCAATCATTTGAATAAGTTGCTAACATGTCAATGTATAAAAAAAGTTGGCTTGCAAATAACCTCATACTGAGTTGGTTACTTTTCAATGGACCGTTTTTCCTTTGTTTTTCCCTCTTTCTTTGATCGTGATTATGTTTAAGGTGGAAATATTCATATAATGACAACCTGAATTGACGAGAGGAAAAAAAAAAACGTATTTCTGTTTCTCTGTAGCGTCGTTAAATGTGCATAAGCTTGTTGCCTATGAAAACCTTAAATCATTATTTGCTTATTATAGTATTTTGTTTAGGATACTTTCTGACATGATTTTGGATGTTGCAGACAGGATCAAAGCTGAATGATATGAATGCATCACTTAATTCGATTGCGGTGGATCAGAGGTATTGGAATTCCTTTCCTTTTTCATCTCAATTTACCAACCTTCAATCATTGGCGAGGAAATCTGACAGCTGACAGCTGATGGGATTGACTTCTTTTTCAGGTTTCCGTTTGACGCACTACTAAAAAGGGAACATCCTGGTCCGGAAAACAAAGATGGCAGTGATACAGAGGATGATGACGAAGACGAAGAGGAGGACAATGTAGATGATCAAGATGATGATGATGGGGATGATGAGGATTTCTCAGCTGAAGGCGAGGAAGGCGATCCCGAGGATGACCCTGAAGCCAATGGGAATGGAGGGAGCGGTGAAGAGGATGATGAGGACGACAATGGGGATGACGATGAAGATGACGACGACGATGCTGAGGATGAAGAGGAGGAGGACGAAGAAGATGAGGATGATGAGGTTCCTCAACCACCTTCTAAGAAGAGGAAATGAAACTAATCATCGGCCTTCAGATATTCTACTATTTCCTGGTTTTTCCTTGATGAGGAAAGTTTAGCAGGGAGGGAGAATTCAGTTTGTTTGTTTGCTTAGAGTAGAAGATTCGACATTCAAAATGAACCTTATTTTCGGCATATGTCATGTAGTCATGCTACAGGTGGTTAAGATACACATCATTGCATCTTGGACTAACAGTCAGGGGCTATCTGTTTAGTAGAACTTGGTATCCTTATTTGCATGTAATAGCAGTATTGCTTGATTAGGTCTTGGGCTTTAGTAGTAACCTGGTAGTGTTTGATCAAGCAATTAACTGTAAGATGGAAACTGAAGTTTATTCAATTATGTTAAATTAGCAGGATTCAAGTTACTAGCTCTAATAAGCGAAGTTACGCATCTTTCAACTTTGAATGGTTTCAGAAAGGCAAAGTAGTATTTGAGAAAGTGAAACTCCATGCATATAATTTGTGATTATGAAAGGAAGTGCCTCTATCATTGGCTCACATTCCCATGGATGCATGCTTTGTGAAAAGAATGACTTAAGTCTGAAAATAGAATATAAAAAGAAAGCCATTTCTGTCAAGAGAACAGTTCAAAGACTCAAGTTATTCGAAAATATGACAATTATCTCATTGAAAATCATATATATTGTATACTGATCAAGATAATAATGATAATAATAAATATTGAATACTAATTAATAGTAATAAAAATAGAATCAACTAAAATAATAATAACAAAATGACTACTGATCGTTATAGTCTGCAATTCGCATGAAAACAGGTCATGACAGGAACAACAAAATCATTCTTCATTCAACAAAACAGTAATATTATAGTAACAATGTTGTTTCAATTCTTTCCTAAATTGATCATAATCATCATCATCAATGTCATCATCTACCCTTTTACTAGGGCAAATTTTTACTGCCGATTTAACCTTAAGAGGAAATGATCTCTAGAGTCAAAATGGGTTTCAAGATGAAAATCAGAAGAGAACTAACAGGTGCCAGAAATGGTAACGTCTTCACTTAAAATATCTTAAAAAGCAGCCCACCGTGTGTAGCAAAGAAGGGAGCAAAGACAAGTGATTCCACAGCCATTAGCTTGATGAGGATGTTCAGTGATGGACCAGATGTATCCTTTAAAGGGTCTCCAATGGTGTCACCAATAACAGCTGCCTTATGAGGATCTGATCCTTTAGGACCAAGAGCTCTTGCATGTTCAGAAGCACCAGCCTGCATTTCACATCGAAATCCAGTGTGTAAATACTAAATATAGAGACATTACTTACAAATGTCAATCATATGCGCAACTCATGGAAGTCGGTCAAAATATGGATACCTCAATGTACTTCTTCGCATTATCCCAAGCACCTCCTGTGTTGGATGCAGAGATTGCAATCTGCAAACGTTACCCAACAAAAGAGAGATTAGGACAAACGTTCTATGGGAAACATTTTTAGCAGCAAGGTAATATGTAATTCCAAATCATAAAGTTATGGCCATGCAGAATATTTTAACTTGTTAGCATTACCTGGACACCAGAGACGAGGGATCCAGCGAGGACACCGGAGAGAGTTTCCACACCAAAAAAGATGCCGACAACAAGGGGTGTGAGCATAACAAGGGCACCAGGTGGGATCATTTCTTTGATGGAAGCATCAGTAGAGATCTTAACACAGGTAGCATAGTCAGGTTTAGTGGTACCCTCCATGAGACCTGGGATTGTGTTGAATTGCCTGCGCACTTCCTCAACCATCTTCAAAGCTGCACTTCCCACACTTTTCATGGTCATAGCAGAGAACCAGTAAGGAAGCATTGCCCCAACAAGCAAACCGATAAAAACTTTAGGGGTCAATACATCAACTGTTGAAATAGCAGCACGGCTCACAAAGGCACCAAAGAGGGCAAGGGACACGAGGGCTGCTGAACCAATGGCAAAACCCTGGGAACAAATGCAGAGTGTTCGCAAACATATAAGAGCTATATCCAGCAAAAATTGCAGCTATACTTTAACCTTAGTATGAAAACTAAGGTACAACCGTACAACAGTTACAAACTACATAAAAAATCATAGCTAGTCAAAGAGAAAAATTACTCATGGTGCAAATAAATTTCATCTACACTAAAGTCAAAAATTAGGACATGTAAAGGAAATGTGAGCTCCTTCAGTAGACCAATGCAACATTTTACCAAAGACACAAGTTCCAACTAAAACAAATAAACCTCCCTTAGGACTAGTAATCATGAAAAAATAAAATGAGAAAAAGAAGCCTGGTGCTTGAGTGTGGGGAAAAACCTTTCCAATAGCAGCAGTGGTGTTGCCAGCAGCATCAAGAGCATCAGTTCTCTCTCGTATTCTGTGGCTCATGCCAGCCATCTCAGCAATGCCTCCAGCATTGTCACTAATTGGACCATAAGCATCAATAGCCAATCCGGTAGCTATGGTGCTCAGCATTCCAAGGGCAGCAACAGCAATGCCATACATAGCAGCGAAGGTAAAGCTGACAAAAATACTGACTGCAATAGCAAATATGGGAATAATGCAAGACTTGTAACCCAATGCAAGGCCAAAAATAACGTTAGTTGCAGCTCCAGTCCTGCAGGAATCAGCAACGTCTTGCACAGGGCTGCAGGAGAAAATACAGAAAGTGTTAAAATCAATAAAACTAAAGGACTAATCAAGGGAAAAAATAATACCAACAAGACTAATTACCTATATGCATTGCTGGTATAGTACTCAGTAACAAAACCAATACTTAGACCAGCCCAAAGACCAACAGCAACACATAAGAATAGTTGCCTGCAGAATAAATTCAATGTTAAGAACTCTAATACAACTCTTGATATCAACAAAAGAAATACCAAGTGCTTACCAGTTCTTCACAGCTTTCTGCTCTCCAAAGTTGAAAATGGTAAAGGAAGATGGAAGAGCTATCCAACTAACAACCGCAATTCCAATTGTCATGAGAACAGTGGAGATGATAAGTTGCCTCTTCAATGATGGCTCAATCTCCTTAACAGCCTTAATCTCAAAGAAATCAGTTGCAAATAAGGTTGTGATTAAACAAACAATGATACCAACAGAGCTGATGATGAGAGGATATAACATTGGAGTGAACTCATGATTGATGCCAAAAGAAGAGATGGAAGCAACAACAAGTGCAGCACATGATGATTCAGCATAAGAACCAAAAAGATCGGATCCCATTCCAGCTATGTCACCAACATTATCCCCAACATTGTCAGCAATCACCTGAAAACATAAGAGCAACTCAGTCACAACCCAAGACAAGGAACCAGAACTCAGTCTCTGAATTTAAAGAGCTATAACATATTCATAGATACATGTTACTTACAGCTGGGTTTCTAGGATCATCTTCAGGAATGTTCCTTTCCACCTTGCCAACAAGATCAGCACCAACATCAGCAGCTTTGGTATAGATGCCTCCACCAACTCTACCGAAAAGAGCCATGGATGAACCTCCAAGTCCATAACCAGTGATTGCCTCAAAAAGACCACCCCAATCATCACCATAGTAGATCTTGAATAAGTTGATGGCTATGTAAAGCACCAAAAGTCCATTTGCAGCAAGAAGAAAGCCCATGACAGCACCAGATCTAAATGCAGTGATAAATGCCTTTCCAACTCCCTTTCTTGCCTCCAAGGTGGTTCTGGCATTTGCATAGGTGGCTATTTTCATCCCAAGAAAGCCAGAAACAATTGAAGTGACAGCACCGAGCAAGAAAGATATTGTGCTGAATGCAGCAGTGGCAAGAGCAGGCTTGCACATCTTAGATTGGTCATATGTGCAAGGCTGACTCTTTGTGCTGAAACCCTCTACCGAACCAAGGAAAACAAAAATCAAGATTGCAAAAGCAACCATGAAAATGCCAACATATTGGTACTCGGTGAAAAGAAATGAGGTCGCCCCTGTAAGATCATAAATAAAAAAATTAGCTAAGTGAGAAAGTCTTTACAATGATTGCCAACAGAGAAAGCAATAAACAGATCAACTAGATATACCAGTAATCTTTTGTAACGAAATTATACTTGCATGACATTGTCTCTATAACAAGCAAAAGTTTTCTTAATACCATCCAAGCTTCTCGACAAATTTCCAGAAACAATGGTATAACAGATAGAATTGAAATAATTCGCCTCCAACATAAAACAAACTGCATTTTGTTATGCAAAACTTTGTTGAGGGCAAATTAAAATTTATCAGATCTGATTTATTTTTTTTCTTTTCAACAACAGTGATTTAAAAAGAGGAACAAGGAAATGGTCCACCAGAAAATAGCTCCTTTGTGTTCCAACCTTCCAGAAGTAAAAGAAAAAAGGTTGAGCATATCTTATGATGAAATAGGACATCATTTGCTCTAGTCAGATTTTACTGTGACAAATAATTCAAAGAAAGTAATTAAAACATCCAACTTTAATGTCCTTGTTTTGAAAAAAGAAGGGAAAAATTTTTCGTCTTTGTTAAGTAAGACTTCCAGATCTGCTACAAACTCCTTCAATTCCATTTCAATATACTATCTGCTACAAACCTAAAACTAAAAACCGGATAAAAATAATTAAAAGAGGCCTAGAATTAAATTGTATTCTCAATTTTCCAGGAAAAAGAAGAGCCGACAACTTAAAACATTGTTGATAGTGGGATATAATTGTCAAACACACGTGGGGTCCAAACTGCAGATTCTCCCATCACCTTACACTTGGATCTGAAGAAAACATTCATTGAAACACATCTTTATATTAAGAGATAGCTTGCCGATGCTGTAGTTTTTCATGTGTTTTCAATAGTAAAGACATTCATATCTTACAATTGTTTCACAAAGTTCGTGCTCTAACTCTTTCTTTTCCCCGTAAAAACTCACAAAACAACTCGGCAAACCAAAAAATCTCCCACAAACCAAACATTATAGAAAACACAATGAGAAACAAAAGATCTAAACTTCAAGAACATAAAAATCCAAAACGTTTCCCAGGAAGAAGAAAAGTTCTGGGTTTTGTCAAAATAACCATCTCATTAGCTAATAAAAGCAACGGCCCGAAAACATTCACGGAAACTCGATATCATAAAAGTAATAATAAGACTAAAAAAATATAGATCTCATTCACTAAAAACACAAAGAAAAGTGGAAAGAGCAACGACCTTCTGAGATGGCGCTTTGAATTTCAGCACATTTAATAACAACACCATGGTCATTAAGTCCTTCTTCTTCCTCAATTAGGTAATCGGCGTAGTCGTTTTTCCCACCTGCACCGTTGTTTGTGGGAGAACCCGGAGACAGCTTCACATTGGAAACGAGAAACCATTGTAGGAGGGAAAAGGCAATTCCAATTACAGCGCAAACGGGAATCAGAATCTCGGTTCCGAGATCTGATAAAATAGAAGCCGCCATTTTAACCACCTTCCCAAAGAGCAAAAGACCACCAAATGCGAGTTATGACCAAGGAAGGAAGGGAAAAGAGAGAATTCTTTTTCAATGTAGAGGACGGAAATGGAGGGGAAATGAGAGTTTATATACCCGAAAAGTTTGCGGAATTGCGGTGAATACTAAAGTTAAAATGAAAATGTGTGAAAGTTAGACCAAGTTAGTTTGATTGATTGATAATTTTTTTAATCAATTAAGTGTTACAATAATATTTATTTTATTGATTTATAATTTAAAATTTAAAAATACTGTTCGTTTGAAAGGTAAATTACTTAAATAAATATTTAATTATAGCATTAGTCTTAATATTTTAATTATAATAATATAATTACTGATTTGTGAAATTATTCTAGTTATAATAATTTATTGTTAAATTTTAAAAGATAAAATAATGTAATATTAAAAATTTATATAATCATATGTTTAATAATAATTATTTGTACATTTTATTAATTTATTTTTATTTTTTATTTAATAAAATAAATTAAATATTAAATTAAGTCATAATAATTACATAATCGAAGGTTTTTACTTATATATATGTAATTTAATATTTTTTAATTAAATGACCACCTTAAGAAGAAAAAAATAAAATGCATTAATAAATTACTCTCTATTAGGGTTTAAATTTAGACAAAGAAAAAATAAACAATTTGATTTTGTTTAAGTAAGTTCTAAGTTAGAGATGTTATGTACACATAAAATCTTTATTACAAAATAATAAAAAAAATAAAAATATCATACATTTAGGATGCATAAATATATCTAAAATCTAAGTCACTAAAATAAATTTATTAATTAAATTAAAATTAATAATATATTTTTATATATTTTTAAATTATTGTTAATGTATGATTTTAAGTAAAAATACTTTTGAGATTTTTTGTATTTATATTAAATATAATAATTTCTATTTATTTGTATGATTTCACATATATAATGAGAAACATTTTTTTACCTTAATTATTGATTTTTATGTTTATTAAAATATTTAATTAAATATTATATAAAAAATTATATTAAAAATTCAAAATTTTAAAATTATATCAATTATTTTGAATTATGTTCAAGAGTTTAGATTCATTAAATAAATTTTAATATAATTTTAATTTTTAATATAATTTTACATATATAATAATTTAATGAAATATTTTAATAAATATAGAAATCAATAATCAATTTTAAAAATTAATTCAATAATTATATACATGAGATTATGAAAGAAATAATTATGGAAAAATATATTATTTTTTAAAATAAAGGAAAAGATATAACACCAGAACAATGTTTAGAAAAAACAAATAAAATAATCGAATCAAAATCAACAATAAACATAAAATATTATGAAAAAACAAAGCTTAGGAACTCACGCAATCACTAAACAATGATAATCTTCTGAATTTAATTTATTTTATTTTAAATATCATTATTCAATTCTCCTATTTTACTTAATTAATCCAATATCTTACGCGACGAATTATTACTACATAAATCTCATTGTACATGTATGAGTTTAGGTTAAGATTAAATTGATTTTTTATTAACTTTTAAATAAAGATTTGAAAGAAAAAAATAAATTCCATGATATATGTACGATGAATATAAATAAAATATTTTAAAATATATAGAATTTTAGGTGTTATTTTGGAGAATTTAAGTCTTAACGGTGTTATTTTAGGGTTTGTGTCGAATACCAGATCGGGACCTTTCAGCCGAAGCGAGTGGGCCCTACGGACCACTCTTCTTGGAATCTAAACTTTTATTGCACCAATTCCCTCCTTTGTGTGGTTTAAAATTTAAAACTCTAAATTATCTTTTAAATTCATATCAAACAAAAGATTTTATATAAATTTTATAATAGGAAGTTTGAATAAAGATAAATGGTTTATAAATTTATGGTTTTTACTTTTTTTAATATGAACTAATTTAGAGTTTTTATCTGATTTTTTTACTATTTAATTTGTCAATGAAGAGTAAAAATATTGTAGATAAAATGCATTGACATAAGTTTCATATCTTGAATTTGCTCCATTTTGTAATTAAATTAAAATCGATGAATACTTGTACATTAAATGTAATATCATCAGCATGACATAAACTTGGGTCCATAGCCAGTTGGCCATGTTGGTTAAATTTAATTTCCACCTAAGACGAAATTGTATCCCATCAATACATTTCAGAACATTAGCTGCAAATTGTAGATTGGAAGATTGCAAAATTAGGGTTTCTGTCATATCATCTTGAAGAACAAGACAAGAGTGGACACAGTAATACACGTCACACGATAGTACAATTAAAGAAAAGGGACGCTTGGTTGGGACTAGGTTGTCATGGCTGCCGATAGCTAACTGGTCACTATGGGAGTGGGACCAGTATGGGGTCTAAAAAAGTAGGCCCCTCCATGTCTCTGCTTCTTACAATTTCGAGTTTATTTCCCATTCATGGTTTGGGATTTTTGTACTTTCACAGAGCTGTTTTGAAAAAAAAAAGTACTTTCACAAAGCTGTTGCCTTCTGCTTTTACCCGAGGCCAAAAATGGAAGTAAAATCGTGGAATCTGGGGGTTGGTGGTGGTGGGGATCCAATGCCGATTTTTTTCTTATTTATTGATGATTTTTATTAAAACGTAACAAAATCTTATGCCTAGTCTAGGGTTTACTAGGCTTAAAATGGAATTTAGGGGTTTAATTGAGAAAAATCGGAATTTAAGTAATAAAATATAAGTTATTGAAGTTTAGTGATATTAAAAAAGAACTAGAAATGTGATGGTTAAACTGTGAATTCTAACAGAATTCTTAGAGCATTAAATAGTTCAATATATGACTTATTTAGAATTTTCTAATTAACTGACTGACAAAAATTCTTATATCATTTTATTTTATATAATTCAAATCTTAATAATTATTTTTTAAATATAATATCTTATTATTTAAAAACAAATTTGTCCCATTTGCTGTTCCTTTTGGTGACCGTTTGGCACTGGTGCCATTCTTTTTGATTTTATGCGAATCATTAAAAGGAAGATTCGTTTATGACGGTGGAATGTTTTAGGTATTCGTAAGCCCAATGTATTAATTTGGATTTCAAAAGTACGAGTAAGTGTATCCACTTGAGTCCAAACCCAATCCAATCAACCAGGCCCGGACCATGATTTAATTTGCGTTGTTTTTGCGCATGCCCAAATCTAGTGGAATGAGTTGGACGGACGCCATGTCAAGCACGTGTTGTTTTGTTCATCCGCTCTTCCGGTTTCCTATAATCTCTACAGAATAACAAGAAATTGCTGGCTCTGCTATTTCCGTCGACAAACAAATCAGATACTGACCGTTCAGGTCCAAGAATTGGACTTTGGGGGTTATGGTTTACTCCGCCGTTTCAGTTGCGTAGAAACAACTTCATCTGTGTTTTTAATTTTGGGTAATTTACTATATTTTGTTGCTTCCTTTTCTTGTAGGACTCAGGCAATTCATTATAATGGGAAAGAGAAGGACAAGTTCCAGACATCATAATCATAATAATCTTGGCCTTCCATCTTCGGGTACGTTTCTTTTCTTCTATTTAATCTTTCTGAAGAATCTTTTTTCATGTCTTTTAAATGTTCGAGGCACATGAAAATGTTTTCTTGTCTGAATTTATTGCTGCAAACCCTCGGAACAGAATTAAACTGGATTTTGGTATGCCACATCTTTCTTCTTTAATTTTTTTGTCGAAGAAAAATAAATGGGGTTTCCATGAATAATTGTCACAGGAATGCTTGATTTTTTTTTATTATGCTTTCTTGTGAATATTTGGTTTTGAGTGTTTGACAAAATTGTCGGATTCCATGAATAATTGTTCATACAGAGGATTGGTTTTTCTTCAGCTTTAGAATCGGATAGTGTGGAAAAGATAAGAGTTCCTCCTTGTTTTAATTTGAACAGTTAGATTATGAATAATTGCTGTGTTTTTTTATTGAATGTTGCAGAAGATATGCCGTGCTCATCGGGAACAGAGTTGTTAACCAAAGAGGTTTTATTTCATTTTTGAAGTTGTTGTTTATCTTCATTTTTACTTGGATAATGTTGTGCTTTTGCCCCTCCATTGATTTTGTTTTCTCTTTCTTTTATAGCCTTCATTGAATTTGGATGGTGGAGATAGTTCTGTCAAGATACATCATCGCAACTCTTCTGTTGCTCGACGCCATTACAATCTTGGGCGTTCTGTGTTTTCAAAACGATCCCGGCGTTACTATGACCAGCACTACCAATGGCAGAACTCTGGCAACCATTCTAATCCATCAACTTCTCGTAGCAAGATTAGTCCTCTGCATGATGAGAGATTATCCTTCAAGTTTACCGAGTCCAACTCAGGCCAAGCAGGTTACATGCATCTTTATTGGTTTTCATGCCAAGAATCTGTTTGTTTCATAGCATGTGACAATGAGATTACATTTTTATCTTGTTAAGATCATTACCCGCATTTGCAGCTTAAAATTTTCAATGTCTTACACCTACGTTCTGCCATATTAACTTAGTGTTCCAACTTCTCCAGATGGTAGGCATCAAGCACTCAACAGGCCCGAAAGGATTCGGTCTAGTTTGTTAGTGATGGATGCTGTGTCACCTGATAAAATGAAGATGATTTGTAGCATATGTCAGAAGCATCTGAGACAGAAACCATATTTTCTTGGACATAGCTTGGCTTCTGCTGAGTTCTCTGTTGTGGCAGTTCTAGTTTGCGGGCATGCATATCATGCAGATTGTTTGGAACAGAGAACAAGTTTTGAGAATAGGCGTGACCCGCCATGCCCCTTGTGTTCTGGTTCGCGGTCTCAAGTTTGATGATTGTACCTACAAAAGTCAGACAGATCTATTTCGTCATACTAATTTTAACGTATTGAACATAAATGATAGTGCATGGATGTAGGCTTTTTGTTGTGTTCTAAGCTGAACGTTTAGGATCTTAACCAAGTATTGTATTGCCAAGATTTCAGCTAGTTGAATACTGACAAGGCATGACAACGCTCTGCCTGTACTTTGAAACCTATTTGGCTATTTTCTTTGGCAGTGTTCGTTTTTTTAGCATTCCTAATCTGGCCTCAGAGTAATATATCCATCCCAATACGAATATTATAAAGTTAATATATCCATCCCAATACGAATATTAAGTTGTATTTTAAAATAATAATGACGTAATCAATGTGCGGAAACCAAGTCTGAAAAATAATTGTAGAGCATAGGAAAAGATTCGAATCTTCCCAGTCGAACATTCCAACCCATTCCCAACTTATGCTCGCCAATAAACCTTAAAAACATCAATTACTATTATTTTCCACATCTGTCTCTGCCATTAATTTTCTATATATCTATCGGAAAACTCCCAATTCTTGTCGTCGGGAAAAGGGTAGTTGGCGGTTAAAACAGTTAAACTTACCAAGGCTCGATACTCTTTGTCCTTCTGCACCATGGTGAGGAAGGTAGAGACGCCAGAAAAGGTGGCTTCCATTACAGAGATGGTCTGGCAAAGTGTTTATGGCGGTAGAAAAAGCAGCCGCCATTATTCTCACCATAAACACCATCCTAACCATCGAAGGCGGTATTCTTACGAGAGTGAAGATGAATACGAGGACAGGACCATACAGTTGATGCAAATGGGTGCTGAAAGAAGCAAGAATGTGCTGATTCTAATGAGTGACACCGGTGGTGGCCATAGAGCTTCCGCCGAGGCTATCCGAGACGCCTTTTGGATCGAGTTCGGAGATGAATACAGGGTAATTTGCTTGATTCTCTCGTTTCCTTTTCCATGTTTTGTATTGTTTGGGGTTTATTTTTGTTTCTTTCTTGTTATCCTTTTGTTTTCAAGACATTTTTTCTTGGATTTTTCCATGTTTTGTCCCCTTCCTGTCCTTTTTAATTCAAATTCAAACCAAGTCCTGAATCTGTTCATCTAGATATTGGATTTAATTTCTCGGTATTCAAGAAGTAAGATGACGTCTTTTGCTTCTCCTTCTTTTTTCCAGATATATGTGAAAGATGTGTGGAAAGAATACACAGGGTGGCCATTGAACGACATGGAAAGGTCCTACACGTTCATGGTGAAACATGTACAACTCTGGAAAGTCGCCTTTCACGGTACCTCCCCTAGATGGATACACAGCAGCTACCTCGCTGCCATTGCTTCCTATTACGCCAAGTAGGTTTATTTTCATCTTCCAGTTTCACCGAATTGAAGAATTCGTGTTGCCTTAGTGTCTAATTATTCCATGTTAACTATGATGTCTTTGAAGGGAGGTAGAGGCGGGTCTAATGGAGTACAAGCCAGACATCATCATTAGTGTTCATCCATTGATGCAACACATTCCTCTCCTGGTTCTTAAATGGAAAGGTCTTCAAAAGAAAGTGGTTTTTGTTACTGTAATTACAGATCTCAATACCTGCCATCCTACATGGTCAGTTTATCAAAGCCTGTAACTTCTGAATTTCCTTTACATCAAGTCATCTGAGTATCTTTGAACAATTGGGATTTGGTTCAGGTTTCATCCTAGAGTTAACAGATGCTACTGCCCGTCAAAGGAGGTAGCCAAGAGAGGATTATATGATGGCCTTGAAGATTCCCAAGTTCGGGTTTTCGGTCTTCCTATTCGGCCTTCGTTTGCCCGAGCAGTTCTTTCCAAGGTGAGGATTGCAGACTTGCAGTACACATAATAACAATCAATCCCTATGCCTGCATCACCTGGAGGGACTTTTGGTTTAATTCTTTTGCCTTGGTTTTGTAGGATGACTTGAGAAGAGAGCTCGAGTTAGATCCCGATTTGCCAGCGGTTTTGCTGATGGGAGGGGGAGAAGGAATGGGGCCTGTTAAGAAAACAGCAGTGGCGCTCAGTGAATCACTATATGATAAAGATCAACAAAAACCAATAGGCCAATTGATCATAATATGTGGCCGAAATAAAGGCCTTGCCTCGACATTGGAATCACAGGAATGGATGATCCCGGTGAAGGTAGTTTCATGTTTTTTTCCCCTATGTTTTAACTTACCACATGTAAAAATTAAACATACACAATGAAAACAGTTAATTAAACTATGCTTTACCTCCATTATAGGTCAGAGGGTTTGAAACCCAGATGGAGAAATGGATGGGTGCTTGCGACTGCATAATTACGAAGGCAAGAACATGAATTTGAATTTGAATTTAAACTTTCCTGTTTTTATGCATTTTTTGCTTAATGTACATAGGCTAACCTGTCTATATGAAATTATACAGGCTGGTCCCGGTACAATTGCAGAGGCCTTGATAAGGGGGCTTCCAATTGTTCTCAATGACTACATTCCAGGACAGGTTTAGTTACACACCTTTTCTATCGAAAGTTTGAAACTGCCTTATTACATCCATGGCACCTTCTAGTTTTGCTATTCTTATGTCTTAACCTTTACCCTTCATTTTTTTCCTGCAGGAGAAAGGCAATGTACCCTATGTAGTAGACAATGGAGCAGGAGTGTTCACCAGAAGTCCAAAGGAAACATCTAGAATTGTGTCGGAATGGTTCACCACAAAGACGGACGAGCTGAAGAGAATGTCAGAGAATGCTCTTAAACTAGCACAACCCGAGGCCGTGTTTGATATCGTGAAGGATATCCATGAACTATCCTGCCAACGAGGGACTTTGGCTAACATTTCTTATGTCTCCGATCCACTGTCACAAGCGAATTTAACGGATAACCTCGAAATCTTCCAAAAGTAACCGATAAAGAAGTGCAAAGTCCTGCTGAGAAAAATGTGTGTGAATAGGTTATTGAAAGTGTTTTAAGCATGTACAACAGAAAAAGTCTGGTAGACATGGACTGTCGTTTTTCTAATATTGCTTCTAATTTAAGGCAGCATCCTTATTGGTTAAAAGGTAGAAATCCAAATCACTTGCCAATCACGTATTCCTAAAACACTCCTTGCATTGGACTGGGACTGGTGGTTCTATGACTCTGTATTGACAGGCAAACAAAAGCTACCATTCAAATCAAAGAAAAGTTATGTTGACAAGGGGGCGTAATACTGTGCTTCAAAACATTAATTCTGGTGACCTCAATCACATTTACAAGTTGGCAAGGGTATAATTATCTCATCTGTAGTTTGTTTTCTTGCATCTTATGGGAAGGAGTAAGCCTACGAAGCAAGTGGACCCCGCTTGGTTGGTGCTGTGATGGACAGTCTGCTTTTAATTACCTCACGGGTGCCAACTGCCAACAGGGTTGGTAATGATTAGGGCAGTACATGAATGGAAATTCAACGAAGAAAGCTTTGTTTACATTTACTTAGGGTGGAAGTGTTAATAAATATTTAGGTATTTGATCGTTAATAATAGTTAAAAAATTTGTTAATGTGACATGTTTTATTTTTAAAAATATTCTATTTTTAAAATAATCTTTTAATCCTATAAGACTATATTAATCAGAAGGTAAACGTATAAAATTTTATGCGTCAAATTTATAAAATTTTAAGAGATAAAAATGACATTTTAAATTTTTAGAGATAAAAATGATATTTTTAAATTATATATTAATTTTAAATTTCTAGAAAAGAATATTCTTTCTAATCTTTTGATCCATCTTTAATACGAATGATCATGCATCCTAAAAAGATAAATTACGACTTACGACCAAATATAAATGCCGCCAGATTTATTATAAACGGGCCCAGGAAGAATGCTTTTGGTGGAATCCCTCCATATTCTGATACAAACGTAAAAGCCCAAACCCTTGTGTTCCCGTTCAAAGGCAACCTTGGAAAAGTTATTAAAAAAATAAAATATATTTACAAAAGAAAACTATTTTTCTAAGGTTAGATGCAAATAACCGAGTAAATGAAGTAAATTACAATAAAGTAATCATATAAACATTATATTATAGTATGTAGTAAATTATTTAAAATATTATGTTTTAAAATATAAGTTATATAGTTTTAAAAGTTATAATTACAATCACAAATAATATGTTTATAATCAAAATATATGTAGTAATCATATAAATGATGCCTTGTACATGGACCGTATTAATTTCAAATTTCAATGGATTTCTGTTGGTAATGGCAGAAAGTCAGGACGACGGCCCATTTAAGTAGTCAAGCTCCATTTGCATAGAACTAGGCAACGGAAAATATCGGTGTTGAAAGCTTTTGTTGCCTGTAAATGGCTCCTTATTTTTCTCCCATTTCTAGGCTCTAGATAGATGATTGCATGGAACAACACCCACCGGTGTCATTTGTCAAGATCAAACATAAAAATTTATGAACAAGGTTCTTAACATTGAAACATCTACATGTCGATATCTGTTAATGCATTATAGAGTGAACCAACGATTTCCCATTCTCTGCAGAATTAGGAAAATTCCAATTGCTTGATTTGGTCCGTTTGCAATAGGAAATCAAAAGACAATGGTATCTGAATCAATCTGGTTTAGTTTAAGTTATGATCATTGCTGGTTCATATTGACTTACAAATGATTGAGTGGCAGGTTTATCACTCGAGTTTTGTTGATGAGGAAGGAATCACCAAAGCCTGTGGCTGCCCTTTACTGCCTTTGAAAAGTAAAAGAAAGGGTCCTGCTCCTGTTTTGGAACAAGGTTGGATTCATGTTCTTTTTATTTTTCAGCATCATTGGGCATTCTTATTATAGGTTTTGATACTTGGAGATGGTTGTCTGCAGGTAAAACGGATATTATTGATGAAGCCATCACATTCTTTCGTGCCAATGTCTTCTTCAGGAACTTTGATATTAAGAACCCTGCAGACAAGCTCCTTGTGTATTTGACTTACCACATAAACTTGTCTCTAAAAAGGCTTGAGGGATGTAGAACCTTGGCGGAGGGGACCAAGGCAATTATCAACTTAGAATCGGAAAATGTTTCCATACCTGGAGAACCTGGTTTCCCTTTTACAGCGCTCTTTCATCACCCACAGTCTCAAGATGAAGCGGGTAAATCTTCTTACTGTCTTTTTCCCCCCCTCTCATGTTTCTAATGCTGTTTCTCTGAATTTGACCTGTAAATGCAGAACTGTTGAGGGATTATCTGAAGCAGATAAGAGAAGAGACGAGTGGGAGAGTGTTGAGTGTGGCATACAGGCCTAATGGAACACCTAATAAGTGGTGGTTAGCGTTTGCAAAGAGGAAATTCATGAACATCGCCCTTAACTGATCAAAAGAAAACTTGGTGTTGCATATTGAATGCCTGCAATATGACTAAGTGCTACGTTTTGCCAGATTCTTATGATGGAGAATCACAATGGTTACTTTGGCTGTTTAGATTAGACTGCTTCCATTACGAGTTTAACTTCTGAGTTGTCTGTAAAAATTGGGACGTAATCCGTTTAAATGGAAATTGATGTCAGCGGTGGCGTGTTTCTGTCTTGTATTTATTGGCTTTGTTTCCATCTGTAAGAGAGACGTAGGGTGACATGATTGTGGAAAGTATTAGAATCCAAAATAAAACCAAAGACGTAGGGTGACATGATTCGAGTTAAATCAATTTAAATCGAATCAAATTTAAACAGCCCTAGCCCCGCCCTCGCTAACAATTACACTTTGAGCACTTGTTTTGTTTCCTTGTTGGTTTCTGCACGCAGATTCCCGTACTTAAGTTGAAAGAAGAATGGAAATGGTCAAAGCATCAATCAACACTTTGTTTAATAAAACCAACAAAATCCTCGGTGGGAATCTTTCCGAGAATTGTTTGGGCGCCCACCACCCCATTCATTAAACAAATCATGCCGTGAAATAACTCACAAATTTCGTCATTTCTAGTTCAACTGCTTCCATTTCATTAGAGTTTTCATGGCAGCTTACGTGAAACAAACGCTTGCGTTTAGAGAAATAAGAGCAGATATGTTTAAGACATCAAAATTCCACTAGAGTTACTATTAAAAATATAGCATAGTCTTGAGCCAACCAATCATTGACTTAGCTCTAATAAGATACCTTCGAAAACAAAAGAAAATAGCATGATCTTTAATCATTTCTTTGGTTGCCATTTGGATTATTAAAAAAGATCACCTTTTTCATTTTTAAATACATATAAAAAGGCATATACCATGCAATGATTCCTGTACCCTTTAGGAGGCACCAACATAATTTTCACCTGAAAAAGATAACTCATTTAACAATGGATACATTCATATAGCTCACCCGGATTTAATTTCCAGGTGATGTCCATACGCACCTCACAATCATTATTGCAGTTTCCCAAGTGGAGAAAGGAAGAAGAAAAGGAATAAGCTTCGTATTTCCTAAATCCCAGTTTTGACACAGATTTTTAATACCAAAGCTAACCAAACAATAGAAGGAAATAGAGAACAGAATGAAGTTCAAGTTTTATAAACCTTTCATTTACAATAACAAATACATAACCAATTTATATCTACCAAACCAAAAGATTTTCCCTAAGAAGAAGAAGTAGAAGCAAATAATGACCTTTTCCTCTTTTTTCCATGTCTGAATTATGTTACCCAACATGATCAAGGTGAAGACCCCCACAAAACCTCAGCAATAATGGTGGCAGCCTCTGCATCATTAACAGATGCTTCCTTAATATTCTCTAAAATCTCTTGCTTGAAGGCCCTTTTCTCTCTTTGCCTCAACCCTTCCCCTACCTCTAATTGCACTGCAAATCTTGCCACACAGCTTGCAAAGGGATGGTTTTTCAGAAACTTGTTTTCTCTCTTCTCTCTTTTCCTCCCCTCGGTCTCCTGATTTTCTTCGTCAAATTTTCCCATCTCAATCAAATCCCCGCCAAATTCTGACCTCTGCAACTCCACAAGCTTCTTTATCAATCCTCCTTTAAGCAGTTCTTCAATTGCTTCCTTGCGTCCGAAGTAACCGATTACGAGAATGCAATCAAAGACCACAACTTTCATGTCCAAATCCTTGGATTCCAATAAAGTTAAAATCTTGGGGATTTCCCCATTACAGAGTATCTCATCCACAAATGGGGATTTGGTAAATGTAATCAACTCACATAGAACTTTGAGGCTATGGGTTGATTTCATCTCCAAAAGGGCGTGAATGGTATCCCCCATACTCACTTGTCCCACGAAGACGTCCTTGTTGAATCGAATCAAAGCGGCAACACAAAACGCTGCGTTTTCCCTGATCCGATTTGGACAAGTCGGATCGCAAAGGATCGGCTGCAAGACAGAGAAGGCTTTCGATTTCAGGACTAGATTCTGTAACTCGCGATCAAAGCCTTGTGAGACTCGGTCTTCGAACTGAGTCAATAACCGAACTAACTCCTCCTCGTCCTTCCACGGCTCTTTCAGTTTCAGACCCTTTAACAATCTCTCGATGCTCTCACGGTCCATCCAGGCTTGAATCTCGGACTCGATCGAGCCGGCAACTCGGGAAATGGAGTGAGTCGAGACACGACGAGTTAAGAAGCTCCTGAGTCCATGACCACGAGTCTTTTCAAGTGTTTCGACGAGGGTTTTGAGGTCAGAGAGGTAGCGAGAAAGAGTAGAGAGATTTGGGTCTTTGGAGATGATGGAATCAAACTCAAGGAGAGCTTTGATGGCGGTTGAGTCGGAGTGAGCTTGTAACTCGTGGGAAGCTTGTTTTAGAGCTTCGAGAACCTTTCGAACTCCTGGGTTATCTTCCTTGGATGATGGGTCTTCCATAGTTGTTAATTGTTATGGTCTTCTTCGTTCAAAGTTGCATATAAAAGCATAAACAAAGAAGATGAAATGTTATTTGGGGCCAGGGGGCTAATGGAGGTTGATTTCAGCCGCTTGGGCTTTATGAGTTTCCCAAGATCATACATTTTATATTTAAATTTGATTATAAATAAATTAAAAGTAATATCGATATGTTATTTGAGTCTTTTATCGATCCATTGTGGCCAATTAATTAATTATTTTTATATTTTAATATATTATTTACCGGTTAAGTATTAAATATCAATTGATAAATGAATTTTAGTTTGTCACAAATTATGAAATACAATTGATGTTTATATTCTGTATGTATAAATAATTATTTTGGTATTTTAATATATTATGGAAGTAAATTTATTAACTAATCATCTATTTTATGTTAATTTATATAATGATAAACGTTTATTATAAATTTTAAAGTTGTTTTTTTATAAAATATGAGAATTGAATTTTTTATTATTAATTAAAAATTATTTTTTAAATAAAATTAAATTATATATCTATAATTTAATTAAAATTAATATTCATAAATAACATTACATAATCAACCAACATTTTAAAACACATATTCCTCCTGTCCATAATAAAGTTTAATATAACCCAAGTAAAATTACAATTATAACAAATGAATTATATATAGGCCTATGTTAAAATAAAAGAAATAAAACTCACACGTGATAAAAATAAAATAAGAGTTTTTTATTTTTATTTTTATTTTTTAATAATTTATATTTAAAAGAAGAGATAAGATAAGTTTATATCTCATAGATTTTATATATTATATTATTGTTAGTATTAGATCTGGTAGATTTGAGGAAACATCATAACGTGTATCGTATTTTTCTTCTTCTATGTGCCTTTTCCCCTTCGTTTTTATAGTTAATTTGGAAAGAATGAAAAAAAAAAGTTTGAGGCATATTTATTTTTTCTTTAAAATTCCTTTTTAAAATTTGTTGAGCATACAGAATTTGGGCTAGCAATTATTAATTTCATACACATCTTTTTATTTCATTTGTCGAGTATAAATAATTTGAGATTTATTAATTAGGAAGTGATAAAAATATTTATATTATTCTATTTTATATAAATTTCAATTCTAATATTTATTTTATAAAATGTAATTTTCTGTGAACTTTCCTCTCTTCCTTGTTTTCTTTTGATTATTTGTGGCAGAAATTCTTGACTCTTTTATCTAGACTTTAAAAATTAATAAATGTTTTTAGTATACACTAAATTGTTCTCCGTGAGCATGATTTAGTCATTAAACATACTTTTAAAAGGGTTGATAATGTTAGTTTAGAATATTCGAATCTGGACAGGCTTATGTTAGTTTAGCCGATTCCACTTTGAATAGTCTTAGGCAGACGAAAAACATGAGCCACTGGTTGTTTCTTCAGCAAAGAAAAGATTGACGTGGAACCTATGGGGACCACCCAAAACTCTAAAGATTAATCAATCGAGCCCTTCATTGTTCAGCAGCCGTATTGCAGTAAAGTTGCAAAGATACCAGTCAGGATCTTTCAACCTTCACAAATTTTGCTTTGCTTAAACTATTTAAATATAATGAAAAATAAGAAAAACATGCAATTTTAATGTTAAATAAATAATACTATATAAAAACAAAAGGTGAAAAAGTCCATATACTCCTATTTAGTATACAAAAGGAAATAAGTGGTCAATATAGCAAAGAGGCATGTAGGAAAGACAAATGAAAATGACACAAGTCTAAAAGGGAAGTAGACTTTTCTTTACTCTCTCGTGCTACCGTCGCCTTGAAGTCTTAAGGTAGTCTGCTCTTATCCCCCATAACTGTTCTGCCACGGATTTCATTTCGGGCCTATCATTTCTTGTGGGTGCAGCACATTGAAATGCCAAAGCAAATATCTTCACTAATATCTCACCATCTACCACTTCTTCCATCATACCGTCCACCAATTCAGATACATGTCCTTCAGTATACCTTCGGAATGCCTGTACGACATTTGATAACCATAAGGTGCCATCGAAAACTGTGTTTTGAGTAATTTAAAGAGAACAAAGGGACAGCTTACCCATGTAAGTGTGACACGGTCCCGGTATGGTCTTCTTAAATCCACTGGACGTCGGCCGGTCAGAATTTCTAAAAGTACAATCCCGAATGAATACACGTCGCTCTTGGCTGTGAGGTGATAGGTTTTCATGTACTCGGGATCAAGGTAGCCAACGGTTCCTTTCAGTTTGGTTGAAATATGTGTTTGGTCGGAGTACATGGTACCAACTCTTGCAAATCCAAAATCAGCCACTTTAGCTCGCATGCTTTCTGTCACAAGTATGTTGGATGACTTCACGTCTCGGTGAATGATTTGCTTCCCTAATTCATCATCAATACAACCAATCAGTCATTGTTTCATCTATTTATTTATTCATTTTCTCACCTGCATAGAGATGGAGATAAGTAAGGCCATGAGCAACATCAATGGCGATTTCAAGACGCTGATTGAAATCCAGGATTTTCCCACGCTGACCTGTGCCATGAACATCACAGAGGAAAACTATTTTCTAAGTTTATTGTTGACCTAAAACTTGGGCAATCATTATGGTCAACAGGTCTTACCATCCAAATGATCTCTCAGAGTGCCATTGGGTACATATTCTGTAATGATAAGCCGTTCATCTCCACTATTGACATAACCGAGTAGCCTCACGAGGTTCCGATGATCGATGTTGGCTAAAAGTTCAACTTCACTGCTGAACTCAGTTTGCAGCTTCTCTAAATGTTCCTGCATAGTAGTCTTATGTCAACCAAATACCAGAATGAGGCAAGCACTGTTGCAGAGATAGTCATATTTACTCACCTTCTTTGCTCTTTTAATGGCAACAACCTGACCAGAATCTAGCAGGGCCTTGTAAACAGTTCCGAACCCTCCTTCACCAATACGAAGTTCCGGTGAGAAATTACAGGTAGCTCTGGCCACTTCTGTCATATTCAGATCCACTGATCCGGTTCTTCTAAGTTTTGGAGATGCTGGAAATAGGGAAGGATTATGCAGTATCTTTTGTGAGGTGATCGGAATCGATTCCCGTGGAGAATGAATATTCATTTCCAAAGGGGAAGCTGAAACCAATGCAAGAACAGATACACACAGTGTGGATCCTTTGTTAGAACATGTATTGTTTTTCATATATGCTATAATTTGTCCAAGTAAAAGCTTAGGGGAAAAAGTTAAGGCTCACATGATTTTGAATCATCTGTAACAACAGTCTGCGCATTTGCTCTCTTTCTCCAACAAATACAGCAGAGACTACAAACACAGCATATCAGAAGAACTCCAGCTGCTACCATCCCTATTATAGTCAAGTCCGAATATTCTTTGATATGCTTCGGGTCCGGATTATGATCAGCTCTATCATTTCCTTTCTCCTGCTTCTCCGATAATCTCCTTCCTCCTCCTACAGCCACAAATCAACTGTCAAAACGATAACCCATTGATAAAGGCTCTAAGAAACACTTTTCAAGTTCAAAATACTATGGTTACCGGACAATAGGTCGGAACCACGGTAATTGGTTAGAGTATTGCAGCCTTCAAACACGCAGTGATTTGCCTGGTGCAACTGTAGGGACTTGCAGAACAAACCTTTATCTACTATGTTACCGTTCAAATAAAACAATTCATCACCATATGAAGTTGAATAGATTATGTGATCATCACCACAAATCTTGGACTTCACTTCGATGGATGAAGCCAAGAATCTTGGCAATTGCATGAACAGCACCAGACTAAACAGAGAAGCAACCATTCTCAGTGAATTAATGAAAAGAAAATCACAAAAGAATCTTCATTCATCACCGAGAAAACACTGCAGAAGTCACTCCATAATTACTTCAACCAGTGTCGTCCCATTCAACAATAATAGAAAGTGAAAAAACAATGGATTTTCTCTTTTTTCTTCAAACTTGACAAATCAACCCGGAGATATCAAGGCAACAAAACGAGAAGACTTTGACTGAATCCCTTAGCTTTATTATAGATATGCTAGCTTCTTTCTCCACCATAGACTTTGGGATCTAAAAAACATATTTTATTCAAAGGAACGTAAAGGAAGGTTTGCTTTGAATATCTCGTGATGTTGAATATTCAACCCATTGTTAAACTTATTTTTTGGGGTATGCAAATATATGATATAATCAATTTTTAGAATATATATTTTCTTCTTTATTTAATACTTCAGTATTGAACTTGGCTGATACAATCCATTGCTCTGTTCGAATGGATTGATGCATACTTCCAGATTTAAAATCATTTAAATCGTATATATTCAAAGGGAAGTGCATAGGCAAAAGCCGAGGAAAATCCGAGAAGCTTCATATATGACTTCGACATGTACGTAACGTACCCATCGGGAAACTTGGTCCACCCAATCTGGGCCAGAACCAGCTCATCTAACATGTCAGAAGTAGACGCCATATGATTAACATGTATTGTCTGGTTTCTAGGATAATTCCAGCCTAAATAGTACCTTAATTTCGATGGCCATTAATACACACACATAATTTATAATATGTGAAGAAAATGTGACACACCATGATGTTACATCAACGAGGACGAGAAAAAAGAGTGAGAGTCCATTACAAGACAAATGTGAAGAGAATATAGGCAATGATCAACAAAATCAATAGCACCAAAGTCGACCTGCAACACAACAACAATTTGTACTTGGTATTACTGGAAACTCAAACGGTGCATGATTCTGATAGCGTTAAGACAGTGGACTATGATTAACATATAGACTTACATGATCTTGCAATTATTCCACCACATCGTATTCTTGTAACGACGAGATTGACTTTTGAACCGAACTGAATTCCCCTGCATTGAACTTGTCTTTTTGACCAGCAGCTCCAACCGATCGCCTCGCTCCAATACTTTCTCGATGTTATCAATCATTACACTTCGTACCTATACGTACAAATTCATCATTTATACAATATATGAAATCTGAATCTAAATTTCCAGATTCAGAGACATAAAAATTTAA
Source organism: Abelmoschus esculentus (assembly GCA_035048815.1). Taxonomy (NCBI): domain Eukaryota; kingdom Viridiplantae; phylum Streptophyta; class Magnoliopsida; order Malvales; family Malvaceae; genus Abelmoschus; species Abelmoschus esculentus. The sequence continues at coordinate 376,048 of JAUCBN010000008.1, forward strand.
CAATGATAATTGCAAAAATTGTCTACCTGGCTCATTTCCCCTTTTAAACGGTTTAATCTATCAGCATTTGGATCAGTTGAGAAATGGTCCATTTGCTGACTTACGACCCTGGAGAATTCCTCGTTCATGGCGTAAGCCGAAGCTGACAGAATGCCACGACCATATGTCTTTACAAATCTCTGATGGATATCTTCAAGGAAAGCAAAAGGGATTCTCCCTGTATTGTCACAACATCAACATGAATCAATTGCATATTGTATATGAAACATGATTCAAAATGCCTACGAGAAACTGCTTACTCCCGGAGGCATCATCGGCCATGCAAAGAGCGGTGAGACCATCCGTTCTCTTGACATGGAAAATATAACGATCGTGCGAAAACGAAGAGTTGCTATCCTCCTTTCCTTGGCTAAACTTTTCCAAAATCTGTCTAGCTACGGTGCTCGCATTTGTCTGGGTGGCGCTAAACTCCGCCAAAACCACCTTCCCCCTCGCCACCATCCCATACAATATCCCCATTGTCATACAAATTGAAGATGACTGGGGATCGAGGGTCGGGGGCGTGGAGGGCTGAAACTAGTTTTATAAGGGGAAAGGAAACGAAGGATGGAAAAATTGGAAAGATAAAATAGATAAAAGAATCGAGGTGGTTCTTGAATGGAGAATTTAGCGATTTTAACGAAACGTGGATCCATGCTATTGCGTTTGGATGTCGGGGACAAATGGCGAAAAGAAAAAGATGGACTACAGACAGTCTGGGGATGAAGATGATCTGGCTGGATGCAATCAAAAACACTTCAGGATTGCACTCAACTGCTCTCTCCACTTGGTATATTAAATTGTAAGAAATCAATTACTCAGAAATTTTTTTAAGTAGCGTTAAATGTAATTATAAAATAATATTTTTATATATGTTATAGATAAAATAATTTAAATTCGGTTTTAATAGGATAAAAATATTGTAAATATCATTTAAAATATATAATAATAATGATAATAAATAAATTAAATTTAAAAAAAAAACAAAATTAGAAGGATTTAAACTTGATTTTAAAAAGTTCAAATTAAAAAAATATTTATTTTTATATTTTTTTATTTTCCTAAAGCATTTTCGATAAAAAGAAAACAATGAAAACATTTATTTTATACTTTTCAGATTTTTATTTATTTTTATTTTTAAAAATATTTTTTTATATTTACAACCAATCATTTACTTCATTGTTTTCTGTTTTTCAATAAAAAAAATGAACAATATTCTCTGAAACGTATTTGACCTTAAAATTTTAGAATAATAAGTTTATTATTTTACGTCTGTAAACGATATGTTAAATTTAGAAGACTCAAGTTCAATTATAATATTTATAATGTATGTGTATTGTAAATGAGTTAATAATATTTATTAATATATACTACCTTAAAATTATAATCACTTTTAAAATTTTTAAAAAATGTTTAATTAATTAATTTATATCTAATATTATATAATTAATAATTTTAATTCAATTTGTTGTATTTATCGTTCGCCACTGATCTAACCCTTTTATTTTATTCCTGATCATTTAACATTTCTAAGTATCCAAACTTGATCTCCTCTCTATGTAATCCCATAGCACATCATATATTCTGATAGAGCTTACATCTCACCAGAACACGATTGTTTGTTGTAAGAAAAGAGAGGGACCGGGTGATAGAAATGGAGAGACAGCACATCAGAGTGAATAGAATTATATAATAATTTAAAATATTTTTTTCAGATGATATACTTATGCTTATCCCTTCGATCCATCTCGGATTATTACCCTACATTCACGTACTCTCTTTCTTACACAAATATATATATATATATATATTCTTTTTTGTGCATCATAAAGCCTGTCCTTCCCCCACCAATTCACATGTTTGTTTTGCTGTAGTCATCATCTTTTCCTGCATTCCCCACTCTCTATTATCAGTATCAGTATCAGTCCATGTACTTGGAGTAGCCATGGGAACTCTGTCGTTTTGGTTTGACTTCTCTCTGCATTTTCACAAAATCAAGTTTCATGTGTACACAGAACAAGATGAAATGGTATCTTCATGGTCAGTGTAATCACTGATATGCAGGAAGGAACAGAATGGTGTAGCTGAGCCTGAGATAGACTAGACAGATGAAAAAATGCAACCTATCAACATGCGATTAGAGTGTTATTGATTCAGTCATAATACTAGTCAACTTAAATGATTGATTAATTATTATTAAGTTATATTAATAAAATTTTAATTATTAAAAAATTAGTTATTATATCGGTTAAATTTAACGAGTAATTATTTTTTAATGTCTCGATTATAAGTTAATGTATAACTTATTATATAAATTTTTAGATAAAAAAATTTAGAGTTTATATATTAAAACATAAATCCTCACCATGTTACCCTAAAAATTAAATACTAACCTCTAAATTAAACCCTATCTTCTAACCTCTATCCCTACATCTAAACTTATATACTCTAAATTAAGTTTATTAAAGCATGCACTTTAAAAAAAATTTAGTTTTCACTACTAATAAATAAAATAATAATTCTATTTTTAATATTTAATTAAGTAAAATTATTTAACTTTAATAATCAAATTAATTAACTTATAAAGTCTGAAATAACAAATACAATAATTAACAGTTAAAGTTAACAATTATTAATTATTGTGCACACCCCGTGATTGAGGCCTAATCAGTACAAACTTTTTGTGAGTGCTATAATATAAGAGATTTAATTCAATGATCTAAAATAAAAAGAAATTAGAAAATATGTCAAATTTAATTTTGAAAAATTTGTCATAAAAACAAAAATACATGTTATAAAAGTAAATAAATTACTAGAAAGATAAAAAAAAGATGTATTGTTTTCGTTTGGCCAAAGATCCGCAGCAATGTGCCCTAAGAACTAGAAGCTTTGAATTCAATCATAGAACTACGAGTCTAGGACCTCTTGAGGTAGTCCTAGTCCTAGTATAGGGTTTAAATTTAGATTACATGCGAGATAGGTTCGCAGGTTTTAAAATCGTTGAAACTAATTGATTAATCTATGTATCTGAGGAATTGAGTTCGAAGGACCTTTCTCTTCCAAGTTGTTGCTTCAATCTAAAATCTATTGTTTGTTTGTATATCAAAGCTAAACGACAATCCGAGGGTAAATGTGGATTCATGTATTCGTAATGCCATTGCCAACTAGCATATTTTGGCAGATGCCTATCCATCGTAGAAAATCTTCACGTGAGCCAGGAGCTTGTTTGTATATAAATTCCCATTTCTCTACCACATTTCCAGTCAGTCTATCGGGGTTTGAAAATGGAGTCAGGTAAAATATCAGCTCTGCTGCTGATTTGCATGATTTTCATTTCCTCAGCCACTCCGATTCTTGGGTGCCGTTCATGTCGGACAAAGCATCGAAAGCCAAAGGGAAAGTCCCCTAAAGGTCCCATCACTTTGCCTCCACTCGTTAAACCTCCAATCAAGTTGCCACCGGTTGTACCTAAACTCCCTCCGGTTGAGCTCCCACCCATTGTGAAGCCACCCATCGACCTCCCTCCGGTGACAGTTCCTCCTGTTACCACTAAACCACCAAGTGGAAAAGGAAAACCCTGCCCATCACCACCAACTCCGAGCAAGGACACCTGCCCTATCGACACGCTGAAACTGGGTGCCTGTGTGGATCTCCTGGGAGGTTTGGTGCACATTGGCCTTGGTGACCCGGTCGTGAACCAATGCTGTCCGGTTCTTGCAGGACTGGCTGAGCTGGAAGCTGCTGTCTGCCTGTGCACCACTCTGAAGCTCAAGGTTCTCAACCTTAAAATTTACGTGCCACTGGCTCTTCAGCTCCTTCTGACTTGTGGGAAAACACCCCCTCCCGGTTACACTTGCTATCTCTAGAACCAAGGTAAGAAGCCTCTTAAACTGAAATATAGTTTTCATCTGAATTTTCTAGTCCTACCATTTTAGCAATGGTTTAGTAAGTAGGCACTAGGCAGCACTAATAGACTACTTGTAGGCATCAAAGTCTTTGTTAAAGATATATTTTTGTTGTTTCCAATAAAAACAATTACTAAATATTTTTCAAAAAGAAAACCTCTAGTGTTGCTCTACCTTAATCCAAGTCATTAGGAACAAAACAAACTTTAGAAGCGAGGTGATTCCCCAAAAGATAAAGTACACCAATAAATATTAAATAGAATTGTGTTTGACATGATATAATTTTTCCAAACAATGACTTGAGCTTGGTTCTATATAGATTTCATGGCATACGGATTTGCAGGTGGGTAGATGGATGAAATCGACATGAGAGGATGTCCAACTTTCTCTTTCTTCCTTTCTCATTGGACTGGAAATCTAATGCACTACTTCATATTGTAAGACCATTTTGTATTCACTACGTTATCTTTTAAAAAGATTGTTGCAACTGGCAACTGGCAACTGGCAACTGTGTTTCTGTATCTTAGACAAAAAGATGCAATCAAGAATTATATTTGTTCGTTGCTTTATGCGAAATTTATATAAAAACCTCTTCCTTCCTACACTATGATGCATGTGACCAGTAGAAAAACTTTTAAAACCTCTTGAAATTTAATTCGCTGATAAAGCATCGGCTCATAAAGTAACCCCGGGTCAAAAATGTAACTCAATCTCATCACAAGATGTGCTCCTAACGTAAATCAATGGGAAGGAATGAGGAAACGACAGTGTGGAACTGAATGATTACATATTTATCTGATTGTTCACTTTTTGGTTGTATTCAATCAGAAGATAGTGGGGAGAATTCACAAGGAACAACTTGAAGGCTACGGTTTGAATAGGAATGGGCAACACGACCCTGGCTGGCTGGGGACCGATGGCACATGAACCTTCTTTGTCTCTATCCCTTAGCAGCATGTGGTGTCTGTTGATTCGTTTCATATTCATCAACAGCACTCTTCTGCTACAATTATTTAACGATCAATAATACTAAAAGACTGTTTCTTATCCACTGGATTACCTATATACCTTACGAGGTCTACTTGGAAATTTTACCAACTAAATAAAATCAAAATATTATGTATGCAATTACACAAAATTAAAGATCGTGTAGCACATTGAACATTTGAAGAAATTCATGTGTAATTTTAATATATTTTTTAATCAAAACGGCAAACTAAAAGAAAAGAAGTACATACCCATCATCTACGCTTCTTATGTCTCTGGTTTTCAGCTTCAGTGTGCAGTTTACTGTCAACGGCCCAGTGATTTGATCATCCTTCCATACAACGCAGCAACACAAGTGTACCTAAGTGCCATTTGAGGGACTTATATTTGAACTGAGGGTGGTGAGTGGCGACAACGGACAAGTTTTATTTAAGGTTATGATTAAATGCCGAGGTGAAGGCAGCGATTTTGGTGCTTTGAGTATGGGGTTTAAAATCAATTCTAGCGGAAAAGGATTCAATCATGTTCATATAGTAGTCGATAAAATTCATCACCATCATTGTTCTCGGGATCATCTTCTCTCAGTTGCAACTGTAGCAGCTGCGGTTGTTCCTCTTCAGCAGGCTTTTGGTGGCTCAATCCTGTTCGTCGATAGAACGCCTCTCTATGGTTGTTCCAGCTCTCATCTATCTTCTCAACCATTTCACTTATTGGTTTCTCATATTCTGTTATTTGCTTTATGTTCTGGATATCCACCACCTCTCCAACCTCTTTAAGAAGAAATTAAATTGAAAACAGAATAAGAAAACAATTAAGATATACTTGGGAAATAAACATAAACAGGTTAAACCAGAAAAAAAACAGGCAAATTAGCTTTAGTATCGAGTACAACAGTTTCAGGGAGTAATTTCACACTGTAGGTAATGCAGAATTTTAACATCAACGCAGAAGGATGCAACAACAAAAGGTTAAAAGACATTCATGGAGAAATAATTAGCAGCAACATGAAATTATGAAATCGTGGATATGGATGAGGTAATGTATCTGACACACGCAACATCTCATAAGCCAATATATCAAATCAAGCTGGCTTAATCTTAGCTACATAAACAAAGTTGTTTGTGAATGACATGTTCAAGGTCAAATGAAACTTCAATCCAGGCTCTAAATGATAACAGCACCATCCTGATAATAAAGTGGTCAGTTTAAAAATATATGCAGCCGTGTTTAGGCATATTATAGAAGTTGATAGAGTGCCAGAAGAGTAGCAAAAAGATGTACCTTTGATGGCTTCTCTCTTAGCCGCTGCATATTCTGAGGACATTTTCTTTATCTTATTGAAATCAACCTCCATACCCTAGTACATTTAGTGTCAAAAGAGCAGATATCACATAATTAGAAAAAAGTCTAAAGCAAAAATAATTTGCCAAGGATTATAAGAGCAGATCCATTGCACCGGTTGCATGCATATTAAAGCTATTGATGTCTATAGAGAAAAAGGGTGCAAGTGAATTGCAACCCATTGACAATATGAAATTGAACATAATGATCGAAAATTTATGCAGAAATGCCTTCTGCAATACTAGGGATTGCAACCAGATAAGACCTGTACACTGCTTTAACTTCAAACAATATGCTCAGTACCACTTACAATTAGAAGGCAGTTGTGTCCTTTTTAATAGTAATTACTGCAGAATGTAGAAACATTAATAACATGTCTCGAAAGTTCCATCTAATTCATCTCATTATTTATATAATTGATAGTATAGCTTACCAAGTCCATGTGGATGCATCGCTCAATGTCAGTATCGGTAAATAACCTATTAGTGAAAAGGAAACCATCAAAGACAAAGAAATGTTACAACAAAAGTCGTAAACAAACATAACAAAATAAATTAATTTAACGACCTACTTCTCATATGCAACTTGTATTCTTGCATCTTGTATTTTTTTCAGGCTGTTAATCGTCTCGTTAACTGAGCTTTCATTTAAGTCCACAAGCCCAAAAAGAAACATATCTTTTTCCAGCATCCTTTTCACCAAAGTAGGCACTACTCTTATACCCTTTTCTTTTGCCTCAACAACTAGTCCTGTAAGTTTCTTCATCTCTCCTGTCAGTTAAAGGGACAAACAAAAGAAGAAAAACAAAACAAAGGGCACACATTATTACTAGTGGTTGTAACTTGTATATACCAGGGGATGCCTAACTAACAAGCATTGTCATTCTCAATATCACTAGTTGTTGAAAATAGCATTCAGGGGAACTAATCTAAAGTAATTGTGCAAACGTACCAAGTGAGAGATAAATCTTGAAAGGCGGTTTGAATGGTTGAGTTCCATATAGGCAGTAGAGGCAATAGAGCCCTCCAAGCCTGCAAGTTAAAGAGTCAACGTTGATCATGTGACCTGCATAAACGTGTAGGATATATAGTCAGCAATAGAGAAAATCATGCATGAAAAGAAACGAACAAAAAATATCACATTTTCAGAACCTAAAAGTGTTTAAAAATGGGGAAAATGAGGGAAAAAGAAACTTCGCCATACTGATAGAATGCGCATAGAGTGATTGCATAAAGAAAGCTAAGTTTGTACTAGGACTGGCCTCATAAATGTACGAGAATTTCATCCATAACCATATTCTCTTCATGTCATTCAAAGTTGATGATTCGCTCTGTTAACAATTAAAAAAAAAAAAAAACTCAACACACAAATACCCAGAGCCTAAATTATGATAAAATTGAGGGGTGGGGGAGTACCTGAACAAACTCATGGATAAGCTCGTCAATATCTTGCTTGAAGGGAGACAAATCCATATTCAGAATTACCCTGTGTTTCTTCTTAGCTAACCTTCATATTTAATCATCCCATGAAAAGAAAGAAAAGAATTCTAGTGGTAGTGAGACAGAAGCCAAACATAGAAGAAATAAAAGGGACGACGATAAATATAAGAGAGAAAGGTGAAGATAATAAGTAAATATTTATGGGTAAAGAGCGGCGGCGAGCTCGGCGAAGGCGGAGTAGGCAAGTATGGCGGTTTACTATAGAGAGAGGGGTTTGGAAGTCGGATTCGCGGAGTAACGGATGAAAGAGGGAAAAGGAAACTGAAAACGGGTTTTGTGTGTTACGAAGAAAAATGACCCAAATAGTATATTTGGGCTCATTCTTGTACCAAAGCTAGCCCATCCATTCTCTCTCCCAAACCCAATCAATTCTACTTGTTTAAATTAAGAAAACTATATTTATGCTCATCCAACTATAATTAGTTTTAATTTTAAATTTAAAATATCAATTATATTATCACCAATTCGAATGGAAGAGTTCCACATAACCCTTACCTAGACCGTCACTAAAATCCGAAAATAGGGATTTCAAAATAAAAGGTTGTTACAACTTTTTTCGTACACAAATTCCACTACATGATAATGCATCATGATTTAAAAATCCAAAAATAATTCTAATACAACCCGATATTACAATCTCCAAAATTATAACATATCTGAATCACTATGTTCACACAAGTGTAAAATTCAAAAATCCGAAAGTTTTATATTTTTCTCAAATCATAATGTCGTGTATGCATAATAACACAATAAACAATCAAAGTTTTAATACCGAAAACAAACATGCTATCAAACACAAATATTTCTCAAAACATAATGTCAAACATGTCACAAAAATCATATATATTTTCAAAAGAAACATATATAGCACCATATAAGAGAACACTTTTAATATTCTGAGCAGGAAGTGAAGATGGTGATATGATCTCGTCTATGGTATCAACGCCGTCTAAAAATATAAAATATTTGAGTTAATAGTTAAACTTTTAATGTTCTAAAAAAACGCAAAATATCACTTGAAATTTAAATCCGAACAACCTATCCACACTCTAATAAATTCAGATTTGATTTATTTTCTAATAATTCGATTCGAATCAGAAACCACTTGAGTACGGAACGTTGCACCCAGACGATGCCACACCGAATTACCCCTAACCAACTTCAATTTGATTCTGCTTGGAGAACAAATTTCCCACGAGATTGCTTAGCCCCAAATCCTAATTGTTCCTTTTCCATTACTGAAACCCACCAAAACTAATCATAATTCCTCAATTGAATTTTAACCACAGATCCATGCCGAGAAAATTAAGATTGTACAACCATATTTGGCACTACAAAAGCTATAAGGTTTTGAATCCAATCGGTGGTGCGAAAACAGGGCAATGGTGATAGAAATTCTAACGGTAGCAGATTCAAGCATGTACGATAACATTGTTAGAACTACACAAAAACATTACATTCAGTGATCACCATACAAAATGAAGAAAACCTAGTCGACGAAAAAAAATTACAGAAGGCATACCTAAACACCAATTGATTAACAAAACTATGGTGAGACAGCGATGCAAGCAAAACGGTAAAATTTATGGAATGAGTCGATAGAAGCACTGGTAAGCAATACAACAACGAAAAGAAAAATAATATATAATAGTAAAAAGAAAATTTATTTGCATCGTTCGTTTATGAACACTGTTGAATCACCGTTGAAACATAAGATTAAAAAAAACTGTACATTTCAACTCATACGTACTGTGCCTCCTCACCGCGACAATAAACCAGAAAAGCCAGCATCGTTTCTGCTGTAAAACCTGCAAACATGAATATATATATATATATATATATATATGAACAATCAAAAATAAGAAGACGAGGGAGACTTTGGGAGCAAATTATAAGAAAAATGGAAAGTGATATTGGCGCGGCTCAATCTGAGATCGTGTTTACGACCAAATCCATGCGCAAACCCGTCTTCGGATTAAACCGCACCAACATCGCTTCCTTTATTTTGCTGCAAACTTTTCCCTGAAAAAAAACAACTATCAATGATCATCCCACTAATGCAATGAGAAACACAAGGTCGATGTTTAAAGAGTTTGTAGCTTTTATACACTTCGCATGCTCGGTATCGCCTTTACCAACCAAGAAGAAGAAGAAGAAGAAAAGGTGGTTGAATAAACAGGTGTTAGATAATAGATATGGCCCCATGACAGTAAAATTTGATCCTTTCTTCAGTGTCCCAGGTAGGCCAAAAGAAGCCTACCTTCATGGAGTAGAAGGTGGAGATTATGGCGGTTTTGTTGTTGGTTGGGACTGATTATGACAAAGTGGGATCGCTAATACCATGATTTTTATTCCTTCATTAATTGTGTCAAAATCAAGGCACTTCTGGTGCTAAACTACTAACATGTCTAGTCAATCAAATGAATCATGAGGAATCCAAAAACAAAACAAGAACTGGCCGATAAAAGCATTTTACAAAGAAGATGAAATAAAAACCAGCTATTTTCCATGAACAAGACAAACACGTTAGGAATCATATATATGATGTTTCTTGGTGTGCTAAGACATAACATGTTGCTATACCATGAAAATGAGTGGGAAAAAGTAACAAAAGACAAATGAAGACATTCTTCTGTTGATTAAAAAGTGTCTTCTCTCTTACAGTAAACTTCGAAGTTTTCAGCAAACTGTACTTGAAAGCAATGCATTTGTATACTCAAATAAATAAAGAAGCAAGGCTTATTTTTCAAAGGGTTCAACTCAATTAGGGTTCAAACAGAAGAGAAATTACAAGAAATGGCAGTTATGAGATTGTCGACGATGATCGATAAATGTCAATAAAAGAAACAGCCTGGGTGAGGTTTTATAACTTTATTTGATGCACGAGAGAAGGTTTAAGAGAGTGGTTATAGGCGAGAATTTAAATACAAGTTACTACATCTCTATAATATGATCATGTAATTAACATTAATTTAAAATTCAGATTATGATAAATATTATACTCTCAAAAATATATTTATAACCATAATTTAAAATTCAGATTATGATATTTGTATGCAAGATAAATGATGTGAGGAAGAGAATAAGATAGTTGGCTTATTTGATCTTTGTATGGAATTTATATATTTTTTACAATAACGCACCAGTAATATATAGCGTTAGAGCAAATCTTCATTATGCATAATTATGTGTGTATATGGGGGGTGGGGGGGCTAAAATAGATACCGGCGCGTAGCGAATAGTGAAAGCGTGAAGATTTGGCACTTTGATTGCCAACAATCCTGAGCGGAGACACCGGAGCTAAAGGAGTCCTGCCTGGGGCCTGCACCTGGGAACACACTCCTTGGATTTTGCTTTATTTTCCTTTAAACTTTGAAGAGGGTCAGTCTGTCAGGCCCCTCCATCTTCGTCGCCTTGAAGATTTTGGGAACTGTTAAAATAGCATAAAGCAACTTTTTTTCTTCTTAATTTTAAAACTTAAAACCTCTGTTTCTCACAAAACTCATGCTTTGGGGCGATAAGTTAGCGTGCCACTACCAGTTACCGATTCCCCCACGCCTTCATTCCGTGCTCACCAGATCTTAGGGCACAGTTGATCATTGGAAGTGTTGATTAAAGGGGTTGTATGGGACAAAGAGACACCCATGTTTCTTACTCCTCTTCAAGTTGTATGGGAAATGGGAATGGTCATCATCTTATTCTTTTTTATCACCAAAAGCAAACATCCTTTTTAGCACCTCTCCCATGAATGAGAGTTGTTGAATGACTTTTGACTTTTCAAGTTTTTAACAAAACGTTGGTGAGTTGAGGTCTGAGTGGTGAATGTTTTAATAATGCAAGGCTAGTAGGCCAAACTCGGTTGTCAGCTTGTGGAGACAAGAAAGCCACATCTCCCTCTTCAGGATCTCGAGTTTACTACCCCATCATCGATATTGTTGAGGAGAACTCTGTGTCCACTGTCCACATCCACACATGGTAGAGAGCTGATCAGGTTGAGGGTACCTCCTAGAATCTCTTCTCCCCAAAAAATGTGTTTCCGCAACAAATGGATTTTGGAAGGCTTTTGCTTTTGTAAAAGATTTAGGCACAAATTTCATCTTTTACAGGGGATATCTGAAATGTCCCAAGGCTGGTACACCAGAGAAGTGAAACTAGTTCATGAGTTGTCGATACGTTATGGTATATCTCAACAGAAACAGCAAGTTTCTAACAGTACAAGAAAGAGACTTCCATTTTCAGTGATCAGAGAGCAAGAAATGGGGAAGTATCCGACAAAAGCATCCCAGGTTTAACCAACACTTTCATATTATTACGGGCCTGATAAAAAAAAAAAAAAAAACTCTTCCACACAGAGTGGGAGCCCATACTCACCAAATCTAATGGACGCCCACCGAACAGTAGAGAGAGAGCAGTCTATCAGGGCATCACCAAGTTGCATGAAAGGCCAGAGAAAAAGCTTACAGAATATAATTCACGATTTGCAATTGTAAATTGAAATTATTGGTAATATTGATTACAAATGTCTGAGACAGGTGGGACTGTTTCCATCTCGCAAAGCTTACAGAATCTTACAAAAATCCAAATCGGAAACAATATCTGACCGACACCAATTACACACATATTTATCACCCAGGCCTCTCTCAATGTCAAGTTATCAACTACATTTCCATATTAAAATAACTTTGGACACATCCGCGGTGTAAGTAACAATAGAATTATTTTTCTTCTAAAATTTAATTTTGGTTAAAAATACATTTTTATGAATAAAAATAATTCACCTTGTAACGAAATAAAACGTTAAGAATTCAAAACTTAATTTTATAAAAAAAATAAACTAAATTTTCCCATAACAAAATTTATATATTTATAACAGTTTATCAACAAAATATAAAAACCAGTCAAAAATGATAAACAAGCCCCTCACCTACATTATTTGAAGGCTCATTGAAAATATCGTAAAACTACGAGCCATTCCCTTGAAATCACCCCCAGGCCCCAACAAAGTGAGTGGTAGACGTCCATTCCCTTTATATCCAATCTTTCCATGGAAAACAGTCTCTGTCGGGTTGAAAAGAATTGCCTGCTTCAAATGTGGGTGGGAGAGGTGCCAACATTGCAACGCATGCAGCGTGGGGGGTACGCGGACTTAAAACTAGTTTTAATAAAAATAAAGAAATAATAAATTAAATATAAAAATAATTTTTTTAAATTCAAGATTAAAAACATAACACAAACAAAAAGCACAAAGGAATATGTGTTTTTGTTTCCACATGACAAAGTTATCTTTTTGGGAATACACCAGTTTGCATTTCTTGATGTGGGCTACATTGTCCACAACGTTTTCTTCCTCTCCCCCCATATTCTCAAACTAAAATAACAGCTGTTTTTGTACAGGAAAAGATGTGGTCTACCCCGACAAGTACTTTTTTAAAGATTTGTTTCTTGTTCTTTTTTGATCTGGATGCAATTTTTTACAAGTCCATTAGTAGTTAAGTTAACAACAAGAAAGTAAAGATGATGGGGGTGGCACTGGCCCGAGTTTCTTATTAATTTATTTTTTTTCTTAAATCATAAATTTTAAATTCAATAAAAAATATTTCTTTCTTTAGAATTTTCGCTCTTTTTTTTCTAGTTAAGACGAGGATAACTAAGAAAAACTACTAAAACTTGCCAGATTCAGTAATTAAGTCCTTAGGACAAAAGGGGTAGAAAACCAAAGAAATGTCCGTTTCTGACTGCATGGAAATCGAGAAGGTTGGAGTTGGAGTTGTGACTTGGGCCCACATAGTTTTTTGTTGGACTATCAAATCTGTAATAAACCGGAACTAAAGTCTTCCTTTATTCTCAGTGGGACCCCCTTTTCTAAATCTATGTTCTTAAAATTTGGTATAAACGTATTGTAAGTATACGTGTTCATAACAATAATATTAAAATATTTAAAATAAGTGATTCGATTGGAATGACTTGAGAGATTCCTTAAGGATGAATGTTTAAGTATTCGTCTTATATAATATTATAGATTTTTAATTTTTTGGATAATAAATAACAACTTATCCAAAAAAAAATTAGGTATAAACAAAGTGAACGGGGACATCCATTTTTAGGATGTTCTTTCTACAGCTGCATGTGGAATTCCTTCCGCCATTTTAGCACCCAAACCTTGTTTTGTCATAAAACTTTAAAAAAATATTTTAAAAATATAATTTAATTAAAATAACATATTAAAATCGATATAAAACGATTTATGCAAAATAAAAAGTTATTTTGATAAGAAAGAAAACGTAAAACATATAAATTTATAATATTTATTTTATATATAAATAGCACAAAAAAGATAAATTTAAATTAGTATATAACTTTAAATCAATATGTTAAAGCTTGAAAAGACCCTCTCAAATCTAAAAAATTCATTGCTTGTTTGCATACTCCATGGTTAATATCGTGCAAAGCGCCATACAAATATGGAAATGCCTTATCTGACTAATCAATTAGGAGTGAGTTCACTTTCTCTAATTATCTCTAACCAGCCTCATAAACAATGGTACACTACTAATCAATAACACTTATAAATTCAGTTAGAGAGCTAATCGTCCAACTAGTAAAAGCTTACCAGCTCACAATCAGCTAACAACTAACAACACAAACCATAAGCAAAACCAGAAGAAACCTGAGAACATTCTAGAAGCAACGCACCTGGACGTGCATGTGAAACAGGTTCATTTACCTCAATAGATACTAAGTACATAAGTAAATCATATACTCTAATAAATGATTGGGTACAACTTTTAAATAGTCATAGATTATATAACTTGTATATATCTATATGTTATCTGATGTTCACGTTATTCGTATATGTATGATTCTAGTGTTATTGACAATGGAATATAGTGAAAGGGGAAAATAGGTAGGCTAAAAGTGAAGCAAACTTGGCCCTACTTGACCAATTGATACCTATTTCATCAAAGGGCATTTATCAAAAAATTTAAAAGGAATAAATGCAGTATAATTCAAAATAACAGTAACGACCTTTTATAATTGTGAGATTTAATTGTATAAAATTACGTACATAATATCTAGAATTGTTAAAAATTTTAAGAAAAATAAATATATTTGTATTAAATCAATCTATTATATACAAGTTCTTCCATTTAAGTTAAAGTTTAAGAATCTGGTGCGTAAGGACTAAAATTTAAGGTTTAGAATTAGTTTAGAGTTTAAATTTTAAGATTCTATAATTTGAGATTTAGGTTTTAAATTTTATAAAAAATTGTATATTTTTTTATCTTATATATCAAAATATAATCTAGACTATTAATATCTATAATAAATTAAAGATAATTTTGTAGTAATTAATTGTAGTTTTGTTATTTTATGGTTAAAGCTAAACAAAAATAAAATCTAAACGTTTAATATACTCTTATTTATTATGAGCGTTTTTATTTCTCCTTTTCTCTCATGCTGTTTCAATTGCACTTTTCTTCTTTCAAAATATTGTTCTGTTATCGACGTACATGGAGCTGCAACTGGGACTCGCTCTTCCAACGTCCCTTATTCCCATGGAAATGTTGGACCTAAATTGCTACGGTTGCGAGCACAGGGAAGCTTTGGGATCAAGCTCTTTGAGTTGGCCTATGCTTAAACTGGGTCCATCTGTCATTGAGATTAACAACAGCAGCAGCAGCAGTTCTAGCGGCAAAAAACACTGCGGTGAGAGGAGAATTGTTCCCGAAACGCTGCCTCTTTTGCATTTGAGTAACCAACCAAATGATGGAGATGATCCCAGTGAAGAAATCGACGACAATTCTTCTTCCATTTTCAAGTAACTTCATTTTCTCTCTTTTCTCTTTGTTCCTTTACGTTGTCTCGTCCCTTCTTTACAGTTTGAAGTTGAACTGTCTTTTTGGATTTGATGAACTTTTGTTTGGGATTCTGCCATTGATGGGATATATATCAAATTTTTGGTTTGATAGGAATGACGGAGAGATAATGGCAGTGAAAAACTCGAGGAAGGATGGCGTATCTGATAACAACCGCACGGCGGACGCGGAAGCGATAGATAATGGCAGAGGTAGGATTTCAAAATCCACTTACGTGAAGGTAAAGATGGAAGGAGTTGCAATTGCCAGGAAGATTGATGTTAGCGTCCACCACTCCTTTGAGGCTCTTACCAGCACCGTGATGAGAATGTTTGGCCTATGTAAGCAAAAGCCAAACACTTTTAAACATACTCATGATTTCAATTATATTATGTTGGACTATAGCCAAACATGAGCCAACTGTCATTTTCCCATCTTGTTTGTCAACAGCTGATGAATATAGAGAGAGCTTTAAACTCACATATCAGGACAGAGATGGAGACTGGTTACTTGCAGAAGATGTCCCATGGAGGTACATTTCTCTTCCTTTCCCTAGACTTGTCTGAGATATTTTCCCTTAGGAATTTTGTTTTGTTTAAAAGTTTAGCCAGAAGCTAATAGAACCAAACGTGGTTATTTCAGGACCTTCGTTCGCTCCTTGAAATGCCTGAAAATAATTAGATTTAGACGGTAGCGAGTGTGTGTATTCCTCTGAAACAGCTCTAAGGCATCAGCTGTATGACAAGTGCAAAATGGTTAATATTTGAATCCGCTTGAGCCGGTTTTATGTTTATAAGCTTGATTTGTGTGTGAAATATGAGTGAATATCAGTCACCAATCCTATTGCATTCAGTCGAGTTATAAGAAATTCGTCGGTGGATTATACTGAACCTGCAGTAATTGATGTCTTTCGTTCCATTGGCTCTCTCTGTTATTTTCCCCTGCTCTTCTTTTTGCTAAAAAAGCATATGACAAACATATTAAAATTCGTTAGGCATACGAAACTTTGTATGATGTAAAATTATATAAAAGTATTAAAATATTAATAAAAATTTGAAAAATTTTATGATTACCAAATTAAATTATCAAGATAAAATAAAAAAATTAAAGTATAAGAAAATTTATAAATTTTAAAAAGTACGCAAAGGAAGCACAAAAGTGCATACTTGCATATATTATTGTCAAATTATATAAAGATATACACAAAATTTTAAGTTGAGGATATAAATTTTATATTTAATAAAATTATATAAAATTTTTAAACATTTTATGAATGTAAAATTAAATTATTGATATAAATATAGATTAAAACTTAAAATATATACGAATTTAAAATGCGATCAAGATGTACAAACACTCTCGGATTCATCTCCGGACATACATGTAAAATCATAGACTAAATATCAACGTCCCTCATTATGGTACACAGACACATGATGGGATTAACATGGATACACAAAAGGCCTCTTTGTGTATACGCTACAAAGACTGAACTCTGAACCGATGACAAACAAAACATCACATAAAAAGAAAACATGCAGAAGTGTTGAACATAATTATCAGACCAAAACAAAGGCGATGGACATGATGACAAGAGAGACGGAGGCAACAGGGGATGAAGCCGAGCTAGGAGGAGAACCGCTGGGGCCTGATCCAGGGGTTCCGGGTGCATTGGGGCTTGAACCAGGGGTGGGAACAGTGTTGACGGGACCATTTCGGACTTGGACACTGAGCTTTTGTCCGGCTTCACAGTGACCGGGTACAGTGCAAATGAAGTGGTACGTACCGGTTCTGTTAAGGACAATAGTTTCCGGTCCGGTAATATGAATAGAGATGGGATTGGTACCGCTGCAGTTGTTGTAAGCAGCTTCAGTCACCTCAGCAACAGTATGTGATCCGGTAACAAAGTTAAACACTGCAAAAAGAAAAAAAGGAACATTCTCTGTAAGGAAAAAAAAAAAAGAATCTATGAGAAATATAACTGAGTTGGAAACTCACGGAGAATATCCCCAAGCACGAAATTCTTATCGGCAGCCCAGTTATTATAGAATTCAGTATTACCACCGGTACGGGCAGTCCAACCAGTGGTATCTCCCACAGTGTAATTTTCAGCGTATGTGCTCTGCAAGGTTGAAGCCAAAACTACAGCTACCAATGCTGGCACGCTGATGATTTTCATCGCCGTGTTTCTATGCCACTCTCTCTAGATATTTACTGTGTTCTTTTCTTACAGTCTCCCCTGGATGTTTGTCTGCATCTCTTTCTAATGAGTTGCTTGTTTATCCTTCTTCCCTCTTAGAGTATATATAGAGCGGTGGAGACCGGGGTTTAGTTTAACGTTTTCTTAACATAGTTTAACGTTAGTTTTGAAGAGTGTTTTTGGAGAAAGAAAATTTGTGAATATTATGTTTAAATTCATTAATTTTATTACACTTCATATATTTAAAATTAAATTAAAATAAAAGGTTTTTATAATAATTTAATGTTTGTGGTTTAATATATAGTTTAATATTTATATGTCTAAATTTTACTAATTCAATTTAAATTAGCGATTTAAAAAATTCATTGAGCCTAAAACAATTTTGATAACCAAACGGTAAAACCAAGTCAATCCAAAGAGAAATTATTAAATAGATTTATTTTATTATAATATTTATAATTCATTAATAATATTCATTCATTTCAGATCGATCCGCGTCGCACACCTAATTTTGATGGATGAGTCTCTTATCAGAGTTTTTTGTGTACACAACGTCTTGAACTTGAGATTTGCTTAAGCAAAACCAAACTGTTTACCCCTTAAACCAACCATTGTCGATAGTTATACACTTTTAATGATACGTAAAAAATAAATAAAAATTATTATAATTTGAATCAAAATAATTTTTTTAATTCAACCAAAACCATCATCTTATTCATATGTTTAACCTTATAGTTTAAAAACGAAATAAATTAATACAGAGAGAAATAAATGTTACAAATGTTATTTTTCTAATAAAATCTAATTTGAATTTTTCTGTATGATTTACAGAATTTATCATTTAAAAATAATATGAGGAGAATACATTAAAAAATAAAGACTAAAGTTTGTAAAAGTCAACGTTCGCCGTTCGGGTAACGATGAGATGACGTTGAACAACGTTGACTGCTCATTTTTCCATTACCCATTTGTTTATTGTTTCAACTTTAAAATCCTTTTATATTCCCACTTCATTGCTCCGTGTAAACAAAGATAATAAAATTATTGTAGAATTTAATTAAAATATTTCTTATCTATTCACTTTACCTAAATGTTATAGATTTAAACGTTGAACAAACATAAGAACAGTAGCAATACTGTAAGAAGTCTTTAAACGTAATTAATATAATACGTAGTTATCTATTTTAAGAATTTTTAATAATTTATTTAAAAAAGACATCTCAACATGTAAGCCTGCATGAATTTCCAAAATTTACTGGGTCGACTCTACGTCAAGGGATGAATGAGTCTCCGATTGTTATTTCTATTGCTTTCAAAGGATTCGGTCTCTGGTACATATCAAGAGGAAACGAAAAGGAAAGATTTGAAAGAATCAAAAGATTTTGGAGATTTCGTTTTGTAATCTTTCAGGAAGAAATATATATATATTTGCATTCATGGACAGATGAAAAATTGTACGTAATAAGTATACTTTTTATATTAAAAAATCTAGGACTTTGTCTAATTCCCAAGACCACTATGTTTTGCAATATTATGATGTAATATATACAAAAGCTCAGTCCTGTTCCAGGAAGATGCAGAGCCTGCTGTTTACTGGTAAGAATGAAGAAAGGGTTCATCAAGAACTTCAATTCTTTATTGGTAATATACACAACAGACCACTCGCAAGAAAATAAAGTTAAGAGAACTAAAAATAAAATACAAAACTAAAATTTTATGACAATAAAAGACTCCCGGATTTAACTTTATTTACTCTTAATTTAAAATTTACACATTTGTTAACAAAAACAGCTCTAATTCATATAAAATTAAATTATAAATTTTAACCCTAAATTTTAAATATTAACATGAAGTCATAGATTATACAACTTAAATCTCTAAAATTTAAACCCTAAACTAAAATTTTAATTTTTAAAATAAAATTAAAAAAAAAGTGTGAACTGAAGTTTTCATGTCCGTGTATCAATATTTTTTCCAAATTAAGATTAGATATCAAAATCCATCATCTTTACTACCTCGACGCAATCAGATGCTTAGAGGTATGGGCCACTCATTTTCCTCATGATAGCCGGGTCGAGCCATCAGCCAAACTTTCCTTTTCTTCAAACCCTAACCTCTTCTCTTTTTATTACATAAAGGATACATAACCCAGTTCTAAAGCAAGGAGTTGAGGGAATAAAAGCTTTTTGGTATTTTGGCTTCCAAGTGTTGCTTTCTTCTTGTGGTTCATAATTACTATTTGCTAGGTGTTGCAGGAAGCACTATTGGTTCTCTTTACTTTAACTTCTTGCTTCTTTTTTCATTTGTTTCATCTTAGCTTTCTTCTTGCTGGTTTCTCTAAGTTTTAGTTTAAATTTAACATGAAAAACATGTTGAACTGCATCGATGTTGCACCTGAGCAACTCTGCTACATCCCTTGCAACTTTTGCAACATAGTTCTGGCGGTATCTCTTCTTCTTTTTTAAATGGAGGGAACTCTCTTTCTATTTTATGTATATCTTGATAATTTTGTTCTTTCTCTCTCTCTAAGATATGATCTTACAAAGAAAGAATTTTAGATCCTAAAATAAAGCTGATCCTTGCACCTGCTATCAGTTCATTTTTCTGAGATCTTTTGATTTTATTTTCTGGAATTTATTTATTTTTTCTTCCCACTTACCAGTAAAGTCCCTATCATCAAACTCTTCTTTTGCAGTCAAAGAAAAGACATAAAATACAAGAAGTGTAGAAGAGAGGAAAAGGCTTAGCTTTAGATAGAATTTACATTTTTTTATTAGTATGATTATGTTATTATATAGAGAGAGTAAAATAATTATCAACATCCAAAGTAGAAACACAGGCATTTTGTTGATAATTTGATGAGTACAACACCTCAACTCCCTTGCTTCACTGCTGTTGTTGAATAGCTTTCCCTTGCTTAAAATGTTGCTACAAGCTGCTTCCTTGGCTAACTCAGTTTCTGTAGCTAATGGGAAAGGAAAAGATGAAGATTCTTAGTTCCTTTGATCATTCCCAGAAAAGACCCTGCTCTAACACATTAAGAAACCCATCCATGCCCCCCTTGTTATAGTATTACCATCCATCATCTTCGCTATTGCGATGAACACGACACCATGGACATGCAAACTACAGTTTAAATTACCATGGGCATACTCTTCTTTAAGCTGATTCAGTTGTTGATGAAGGGAGAGAATAGAGCCTAGTTATACTGTTACATTTCGTATAGACAAGTTAGAAAACCCAGTTCTTCAGAATCTTAGCTGATCAGATCAGGGATTCTCTTTCCTTTGTTTCTTGCCTATTATAACTCAACTTTTCTTCATTAAACCAGCTTATAATTATGGGGTTAATGTGCAGGTGAGCGTTCCATGCAGCAGCCTGTTTGATATCGTGACTGTCCGATGCGGGCACTGCACCAATCTATGGTCCGTAAACATGGCAGCGGCATTCCAGTCACTTTCATGGCAACAGGTTCAGGTGATAATATGGTCCTCTTAGGAGAAAATAAACAAATATAATATATGTCTATGTCAGGATCTTCAAACCCTCTGAAATCTAGGGCTCCTCGGGGTACTTCAAACACCTCTATGAAAACTGTTTCAGAGTACTGAAACCCTAGATCGCAGCCGACATGATCAAACCCTATTTGATTTGCTTTTCCATAAGACTATATTTTGCGGCTTTGAGTAGGGGCGCCTATGAACATAACCTATGCATATATATTTTGTCAACCTTTTTAAAGATTTCTAGCGCTTTTTTGAGTCGTTTTTTTTTTCATTTTTCTTGATTGACAATATGTGAGTTAGGGTTCTTATGTTTAATGCTTTTCTTTTCAAGATCTGTATAAACAAATAAAAGGAAAGGAAACGCCGCTAACTACCATAGGGTTAGAAGGAACCATCAATGAGAAGATGGCTTATGTTTCTTGATTGATGTTTTCATTTTCCAGACACCCAATAATGCAAGACAGGATTATAGGACGACCGATTTTGGTTCCTCGTCCAAAAGCAACAAGTTCCCAATGCAATCTCTTGCTTACAACGTTGTCTCCGAGGAAAAGGAAAGGATGGTCAATCGACGTAAGCTAATCACATCATTTTAAATATCTCAAATTCTTCACGGTTTGTATCTGAATTGTACTCTCGTATTTTTCTTTCCAGCTCCCGGGAAGCGGCAGCGAGTACCTTCTGCATACAACCAGTTCATAAAGTACGAAAAATCCTAATGATTTTCATTGACATTGCATCTATCAGTAATATATATATATATATATAATTGTCCCATGCTTTACTAAATTCCCAATTGATGTAGAGAGGAAATCCAAAGGATCAAGGCCAACAATCCCAATATAAGTCATAGAGAAGCATTCAGCACTGCTGCTAAGAATGTAAGTTCACTCTAATCAGAACATGATCATTCATTTTATAGGGTTCCATATGAAATAATTTAGTTTTTTCACCCACTTCTTTTTATTCCTATACTGTAGTGGGCGCATTTCCCTCAAATCCATTTTGGATTGATGCTGGAAACCAACAATCAAAGCTATGCTGGATGATGTAACTTTTCTTACAATTGAGTAAAACCATTTTCAGCTTTTCTTACATTTGTTTTTTAAGGCTCTGAGGTTTGCAGCAATGCTGAACTCTATTAATTAATGATTTTGAATAGGTCTCTGAGAAGCTACCTATGGCTTGATATTTGCAGTGAAGAATTGTGTTGATCCAATGTGTTTTCTTTTCTTTTTATTTTCAAGGACATGGATTTATATCGTTTGCTTTATTATGATCATGTTATCCGCTTTTCGGGTGAACATACTTATATATCTATTTAATAAATTCCTCGCTAAAGTACATTACATGTACTATAGGTTGGTCACTTATAAATATATCATGGTGTAAATCTTCTTATCTTAATCGTGACCCACTTTAAATTAGTGGGTTTAAGGTTACATGTTAAGAAATTAGAGGTAGGGTATAATTTTAGGGTTTATGGTTTAAGATATAAAAAATAGGGTTAATGTTTAGAATTCAAATTTTTAAGAATTTTGAATAGGAAGCATTAAAAAAGACACAATTATATGTGTCAAATGATTTTTACTCAATATATCATATCAAAGATATTTTTTTTATAACCAATGGTATTTAGATTAGATTTTCTATACCCTACAGCCTAAAAAATATACTATACTCCTAATTCTCTAAACTCTTACCATAACCTCTAACCTTGAACCCTAAACCCTCTAATTTGAAATAGAGGCACCAATAGAAGCACGATTAAGAAGTAGATGATTTGCACCCTCTATATTAGAGATACTTTAAGCTAATTAAAGTACATTAAAATAGGATGCAAATCGACTATGTCATTAGTGTGTCTCTATTATTGGCCCACTTTAAAATAATGGGTTTAGCGTTCAAAGTTAAAGATTATGGTTAAGGTATAAGGAATTAGATGTATATTTTAGGGTATATGATTTAAGGTTTAAAATATAAAAAATTAGAGTTAAGGTTTTAAATTTAATTTTTAAGTGTTTTTTAGTATGTAACATAGAAGTATGATTAGAGTGAGAGAATTTTTGTTCAATAAATTGCCCGTAGGCATCAACAACTAACAAGATATCGAAAAAATTTGACAAACATTGAATTCTAGTGGTGGATAAAAAAATATTTTAAAAATGTATATATATAAAATCTCAAAATTTAGGACCAACACAATTCACAAAGATTACATAAAATAAAAATTAACTAAAATAATAAAAAAAATTAAATCAAACGTATAAAGTTTGGAAAGTTCATAGCAGACACATGCTAATCTACTTACATATACATCCACCACCGTTGAAAGCGTGAATCCTGATCGCTCATATTTAACTTTTATCTTTTATTCTTAATTTATTCTCATATTTTGATTTTGTAACTATTGTTTTTAATTATATTCTATTTGAGTAATGAGGTATCGGCATCCAAACAGTGTTAGAAGGGTCTAACAGCATCCGTGAGCTATTTGAAGATAAATTCGAAGCTTTTTTCCATGGAGGAGAATGAGCGAGAAAGCTAAGTTGCCTGAAGTATGATTGGATGAGCACTTAATCCTTTGAATTATTGCCAGAGTGAATGGGAAGAAAGCTACACCTCCATTGGGGAAGAGCCAAGGGGACATCCATATTATTAAGTTTGGGAAGCAGATATCTAAGAGAAGTCTCTGTCTGTCCAAGCATAGAGCTACACAGCTCACAAACGCCATAACCTCTGTGAAAAGTGGTATTTGGACCACTGTGCTGCTCATTCTCAACATGCACAGAAACTCCAAGAAAAAGCAATAAACTTTATATATGTATACGTATTTCCAGCCTCGGGTATGATTTTTTTATTCAACTCTCTGTCTGAAAAATATTTTACGTGTTAGTATATATCTATATATTATTATTCCCAGGTTGCTTTTATATTAGAATCATTAAATTTACTTTTTTCGTGAACAGTATCATTAGATTTATGAAATGGGGAGACGCATTATGTCTGCAGAGGGACAGCAATTAGGGCATCTCTAAAAACAACCGGGGAAGTGGAAATGTGGTCACACCATTCCCAGTGCTCTTTTGTCAAGAACAAAGTTCCTTACCACGCACTTTCAACCGATACTATGCGTATCTAATACACGTCAACACCCACACTTTTCCCTTTCGATGGCATAAGAAAAGAAACCTTAACGAATCATCAAGTGAACAGGGAAAGAAAACCGCAACCATGGAATAAAAGAGTGAAATCCAACTAGTACCTGCATCTGCATGTAGTATAATGTAATCACTGAGTGGACTCGGGATCGGGATCTGAAATTGGACTGTAGTAAGATTTCAAGCTGGCATTTTTTTGTCCTTAACAAATAGCACATAATCCACCGCATATATGATATACCATGAGTGATTGAAGAGAGGAAATGGTAATAAGAGAAGTTGGTGTGGTGGTTGACAGTGAGGAGTAAAAAGGTAGAAAAAAAGTGCAAGAGTTCTGACATAACAAAGAATCTGAAATGTCAATTTCAATGTCTTCATTTCACCTCCCGTTTCATAAACTTGGCGTCTCTTTCCCCTCCCTCGCCCATTGGACTCTCTTGTTTTGAAGCTTTGGGGCTGAATCTGATTGACATCATCCTTTCGGCAAATGGTGGGGTAACCTGACAACAGGCACAAATTCTTTGTTGTTTAAATGAGGACCAACACCCAGCGTGTCATTCCTTCCTATGGCATCCAATCCTCCTACTCCTCTTTCACATGCATACAGAGTCTACAATGTGTGAACAGCATCCCACCCACGTCCACCTAAACCACCCTTGTCTTTACTTGGTTATCTCTCACTCGTCTAAACCAAAAAGCCCAAAATATAAAGAAACAAAGCATCCCCTATCCAATAAGCCCAGATAATTCCATTTTCACAAAGAAACAATTATAAAATGATTCTTATTTTTTTTATAAAATAATTTAATATTTTATTTTAAGTCTAAATACCTTGTGTGCAATCTTCATCTGAGAATTCTGAGCTTTTCCAAAATCTATTGAAGACCCTCCTTTATTGCCAAAAACTGTGTCAGTGTTATCGACTTCAAAATTTGAAGCAGATGTTCTATTCACATTCGCAGCTTCGATGGAACTCTCTGCAGAAGCCACAGAAAATGAATTCCCTCTATGTTCATTCCCCTGAGCAGGACTTCAAAAACTGTTGGCATTAACATCTGAAGATTGAGATATTCTGCTTGAAGTGGCTATCTTTAACTCCTCAGACTTCTCCGTAGGTGTGATCTCAGAGCTTCTTTTACCATCTAGTGACTGAAAAACTGAAGAGCTACTGGTGCTTTCTTGTTCCAAATTATTATTGAAAGAATAGAATACATTTTTGGAAACATTGGAATTTCCCACCTGAAAAGGACCCATCAATGATGAATGAGAATAAACAGATCCTCTGGGTTGGATTTCTGCAGTACCATCATGTTGAATCCTGTGAATGGGAGCCAGAGATTCACGGCCATGATCCGCTATGTTGGTCCTCAACTTCAAATGTGTTCAAACAACAGTCATAGGACTCAAGTAAAAAATGTTAAAATTTAAGAGGTTATTAATATAAATTATATATTCTTAAGAGATTAAAATATAATTTTATCATTATCCAACTTAAAATTTGACTTAGATTTGCGAGAAAACTGTATTTTTTTTCATCAATTAAGTTATTGAAGCAAGAAATTGAATCTATTAATCTATTAAAACAAAAAATTAAATCAATTAAGCTTTTAAGATTAAATTTTGGTTAAAATTGATCAAAAGATTTAATTTTTTATTAAAAACTTAATTGGGTGTAAAAGAATTTTAAGGGTTTAATTATTTTTTCTCAAAAACTCTATAGCTTCTTAATCCTTATACTCTAAAGCCTTCAAAAAATTTTGGGTCGTGGACCTTATCGGTCAAGCCCCTGAACTCTAGGTTAAGACCTGTTTTCATGCTTGCTGCTCCCACTGGATCAGTGCAGCAGCGTGTTCAAATGCAGGGAATTAAACAGGCTCCATGTCAGGCAGTGAGTGTGAGACCTAGAGAAGGAGAAGTGAATTTAGATGATGTAGGTGCAGTTTTTGATGGCATTAAGGTGGAGGAAGTTATTCTTTTCTTCTTGGTTAGTTTTTCTCCGTCACACAAGATATCTTCTGACGCTAGCTTACAATTTTTTATTCATTTTTTGGTTCCACCAATACCAGTAATGGTAGTTATCAAATGTTAATTAAATTCAACTTAATTCTTCTCTGGATTTTAATATCTTTGCTGAGCAAAGCATTACAAGTCATTGTTTTTCTGCTGCCATATCAAATTGCGTCCCTCGTTGGTTTAAATTGTTCATTCATTTTGTTCTGGGTTCATCATTTACATTGAAAGAATGATAGTTTTGCTTAAGAATGAGGAAATAATTACTGTCTGGGTTAACTTGGTTGTGTGCTGTTGTGTCAATTTTCAAACGCTACATTTACTCTATTTGTCAGACAAATGTTCTGTCATATGTTATTTGTCTTCCTTGAGTAACTTTCATCTTTCATTGATTCCTATTTGTATCTTGCAAACCATTAATGCCATTGCTCTTGTTTGTTATTTTATGCAGCAGAGGTGAACTAATGAACTTATAACAGACGGATTTTAATCGTATACCTTGCAGTAAAATCTCTGTAAGTTCTCCATTTCATGGTTGATTTGCAATATCTATAGGTCTAGTCTGTATATGTTACTTTAGCTTCCAAACCTATGGGCTACGCCTATTCTTGCTTTTAAGATTTTATAGGCCATTTCCAGGTCCATGAACCATCGTCCTCCTATACAAATGGCCAATGAGTGTGGCGTGTACGTATCGTTTTCCAATTTCCAGGTCCATGAACCATGTTGATATGTTGTAGCCAGTAGGTTCATGCGAATGTCTTTTCTTTTTCTTCTTCAACCTTCCTTTTACCCATTACCCTACCATTCTAGATTTGTGGCAAAGGATCAGGTTTTAATGTCTACTGTCTAGACTGTATTCAATGATATGATAACAGCAATAATACAAACTAAAGCTTCCAACCTCCATGCTTGGAAATGCAGCCCTCACTTTCTGTCTTTTTCTCTCCTTGGATTTCAGTTGTTTTTTTACTGTGATTTGGCACTTCACTAGATTAGCAGCAATCTTCACCACTGTTTTGCTACTGCTGGTGGATACTCTTCCTACTCTTGTCTGCAACTAAACTCATCCCATTCCCACCAAATCAAACAACATAATTTTTGTCATACAAATTCAAGCTTTTGTTTTCTTCATTGAATAAAGAAAACAGCAACAGTTGTGAAAGCCAGCAGCAGTGTGAGTAGTAGTTGAAGTGAGTAGAAAGGGCTACTCTTAGGCAACAGGACAGGGCTACTTATAGACTACCCTTTCCTTTAATCAGTGCATCAGCCCCATGTGGTCTGCATTTTTTCTTACCCATGGGATGAGATATCATTAAATAACCTTCTGAATTTGTCTCTTCTTTTATCATTTAGAGGGAGAAATCTGTGCCCTCTTCTCACCTTTTTTTCCTTTTAACCTGCTACCGTAATGATGCATAAACCAATAAAAATGATACTAAGATGGAAAGTTTTCTGTTTTTCTTTCTTGTTTCTTCCTTAATTTAACTACAATAAGAAACTAAAACCATGTTTTGTTCGAACAAGTAGACGAAGAGATGAAACATTGATCTTTGTTCAACTTCAAACGTCACTCTTACTTCGTGTCGTCTGGAAGAGATAAGTATGGCGTCTACTGCATTAGTGTTTTGTTCCCTAAAAAGACATGTAAATGTGGCGTTTTGCAGTGCCAACACTCACATTTTGTTGTAATTTTCCTGACAAACACTGTAAAAAGTCTACTGTGATCAATCACTGTAGTTTTATAGAATAATCCAATAATTAACAACCTTCCATTCACTGTCAACCTACTGTTTCCATCTAATAAAAGATGATCTTTTTTATAATTTTGATATTCGATTCATAATTAAGTGTGTTTCACATTTATAATGTGTTTAATTTGATAACTGTAAATTAATACCTAAGGATGCGGTAGAAATGTTATCCTCATCATTTTAGTGAAAATAAATTACTATTAGGAGTGTAATAAAGAATTTTCTTACATGAAATATAGATATGAGATAGAAAAAAAATTATTCTCTTTAATATTATTTTTTTATGAATCAAACATTATCAATAAAACATATAAAAAGATACAAAAAATAATATAATTTTATTCAGAAGTCTAATTATAAAATCATATTATCAGTGGAACATTTGGTCCTCCTATAGCTTTGGCCATTACTTCACCTTTTATTTTTCCCTGTTGAGTGGCATGGACTTTTCTGAAGGAGCATTCCACTTTCCATGGGAATTAATTACAAGTACTTTGTACTACAATTACCAGCACTACATACCTTCATCTTACAAGTTATTTAAGGTCAATAATTTTCGTTAAAATATAAAAAAAGTATATTTTTTATGTAACTGACATAAAAACATGATAATTTGATCTCTTAAATATATTAGACATCTTATTATATTTGTATATCTTTAAATACAGATTTTAAAAAAGTGGTGAAAGTGAGAGTCAAGTCAGCTTACAAAAAATGAAAGAAGATGTAACTTCAGTCAATTCATCCTGGAACATGATGACAGAGGGTAACTATTTCTTGATATTGAGACTTCACCATTTTCTTAAAGTTAATATTCTATGGGACCCCCTTCCCCTCCCATTCCCACCATTTTCTGATCAAAAAGATGCATTCCATTTCTCTTCCTTCTTTTATTACTTGATGTTTCTTAATTCTTATAGTGAAATTGATGAGAGAGATGCTTCTGTTCCTCTTCTCTTTGCCATCAAATTATTAACACCTTCCTTGAGAAACAAACAAGCTCCATCCTCACAGTCACAGACAAGACCTGAATGATGGCTTCATTTAAACACCATCCACTGGAGCTAAAGGTCATGCTCATCTTGTACCTCACGTTTTCCCCTTCCAAATCAGGTAAACACACACACACTGTAAGAATCTATGTTGTTTTGTTGTTAATTGCTGATCATGTTTATTTTGGCACAGTTGGATCAGTTTCTGTACCAGGTAATCATGATAACAGCAGTTTGAACTTGAAGCAAGAGAAAATGGTTCTGGGTTCGAGGCCTCCCAAGTGTTTCAACAAGTGCCTCAGTTGCAGACCATGCATGGCTGTTTTAGTTCCTTCTCCGAATCATAGAAATATCCGAAGCTCTTCGTATCGAGGTGATGAAACCTATTATCTACTGGCATGGAAATGCAAATGCGGAAACAAAATCTTTCAACCTTGAGCTAAATATTTACGTACACATATATAAAACCATGAAACCCTGTAGAACTTTGCAGTTTTAGTGGTAAGGTGAGGTGAGGTTCGTATCTGAGATTTATCGTTCTACTTCTTCCAGTGTCATAAAACATGAGTTTAGCTCTGTATTATCTCTTTATGAATGGTTTTTGATAAGCTGGATTGGCCTGAATGTCTTACTGTATTTCTTTTGATTTTAAACAGTGCATTTGTGCATGCAATGATTGTGTCTGGTTTAAATTTACTAAGCTTTGGCCTTTGAGTCTGACGAGAAATCAATTTGCAGAATAAGAGAGACGAGCTTGATATCGTCCTACTGTTTTCAACCTCAGTTTCTTAATTAACATCTACTACATAACTTCTTGTTGACTTTCTTCCTTCCAATTTCTATAACTGGTTTCAAATCCAGGAAAAAACGCAGCACTACTGAACAGTAGGATTCCACAAACTTTTCATTCGCAGCCCGTAGCTTTCTATTCCTTCTGTTTCTTTACACCAGCCGCTGGAAGGAGGATGTACAATGATACATACATAATCACGTATGTGTATAACTGAATATATGTATAATAGGCTTAATATTTACTTTAGCCCCCCTCTATTTTAGGGCTGGAAATTTTTTTAACCCTTATGTTTCTTTCGATCGTTTTTAGTCCGTTGCCCGTCGCCACCGTTGGCCCCCCTTATAATCTTGTACCAATAAGATTATGTCACGTGTGCATTTAGAAAAATATATTTTTTGAAAAGATTCAAAGCTGTGATCAATTCTTCCTTTTAATCATTTTATGAGATTGCAGAAGAATGGGGGTATTTCTTTTGCAGTTCCGAGAACTTTTTCAATGTAGTGGTTCGCAAATTGAGATGGTAGCTCAGATTTCTTGGCTAAACAAATTCCGATCTAAAATTTATCAAAATAAATATTAGAAGGGTAACAAAGCTTCATTGATAATAACACAGCAGCTGCAGTTGTACAATTCATATGCAAGGATAACGCTACAAGACCTGGTTTCACTTGGAAAACATAACCAAAATGAATGTTGATATGGCAGATTAGAGAGCCACCGCCATGACTAAAAGAAAAGGAAAGCTAAAACACCAAAGTGTTGAGATGGAAACTCAAGACCATGACTTGATGATGGATCTCCAGGAACCATGGCTATGATACACAACAGACTCTCCTATGTCATGAAAGCCTGCAAAAATTGAGATGGATAGGCCATCTGCAAAACAGCCAAAAATCCCTGGGTAAACACCGAGACATAGAGCAACCGACATGGCTACTTAGTCGAACCGAAAAAAACTATGCTATGTGAGTTTGGCATTTCTACTCTCTTTAACGCCGTGTAGCTGTTCGGATCTGGAACAAGCCTTCGACCTATTAAAAAAGGATGTCACATATCACAAGCTCTCCATAAGCAGGTCAATGGTTTGAGTGCCAATTGAATTGCAGTGCTGGAGATTCAACCCCACCAGGGTCTTGCCCAATTTTTCTAGGAAGGTCAAGCTTTTGTTTGATACTCCGGAACAACCAGATAACGAAAGAACCTGAAGATTGAGTTGTTCTGCATGATACAAGGCACCAACGCCAATATCGGTGATTGCACACCTCGACACATCCAGGTCGCTGAGGAAAACACAATTTTGTCTGCGACTGCAATCAAACTTGCATCAGTAATCCTCTTGCAACCATCAAGATTAAGCAATTCAAGGGTTGTGCCATGTAGCCTTGTCAAGGACAAGAGGATCTCATCAGTCAAATTTAAGCAACCAGTCAAATTCACCTTCACAAGTCCTGCCTCACAATTCTGTAGAAGAGGAGAGATTACCACGTCATCCATTGTCCATGCAATCAGGACTATTGATCTTTAAATAACCACCTAATAACGACCATCCACTAAGTCCATGTAGGAAAGAGGTGATGATTCACTTGAAAAAAAAATTAAGATCAACGGTCCTGATTACTTGGACCATGGATGGCGTGGTGAACAGGATTCACTGTATAATTTTTCGTAGAAGAGGCGGAAGACCTGCATCGGTGATGCCGCATAGCCCTCTCAGATCTATACATTGAAGCTGAGGGCACAATTTGCCTACCATAGCCAGGCTGACAGTTCCAAATCCGGGGCAGTTCCTTATAGACAAGGATTTAAGGGAATTGCATGGGGAGGGCAAACGAAGTCCCAAGGATATATCTTTAATTCCCATGCACTTTACCAGGGTAAAAGATTTTAATCCACAGTTTGAGAGGACACCGATAATCCCAGATTGTGTGAGCCTGTTGCACTCTTCCAATTGCAGGCACTCTAGAGAACCTGCAGATTTGGCAAAAGCAACCAATCCATCATCAGAAATAAAGCAACAGCTGCGGAGGCACATCTGCTTCAGGTTTGAGCACCCCTTTCCAATGGCTTCAAGACTAATATCAGTTACCCCACAGCAAGAAGTAATCACCAAAGAGACCAATTTGTGGAGACCCAGAGCATTAACCATCACCCAAAATCCCTTCTCGCTTACATTTTGTAGACCACTGAGCATTAGATTTCTCACAGACTTGCCATAGTGTCCAATCACAGCAAGAGAAAAATCTGTGATGCTTAAACGCTGAAGCTTAACCTTTGAAAGGACGGAAGATGCTGAAGACAACAGGCTTGCAACTCCATTATCACCAACAAGTGAGCAGTCCTTGATATAGATGGACTGCAACTTGGGGCAGAGTTTTCCAATAGCTTGAAGTCCCTCGTTACCAATTTTTGGGCAAGATTCAATGCTCAAAGCAGTCAAATTAGGACAGTTCTCTGCTATGGCAATTAACCCCTTGTTTGAAACCAAAGGGCATTGGCGAAGGTCAAGATTCTCCAACAAATGACAGTCTTCAGCTATTTCAGACAGACCTTCATCTCCAACACGTGGGACATTCCACAAAGAAAGCACCTTGAGTGATGGGCAACCACGGGATATGGCAGATAGCCCAAAATTAGTTACTCCACATGAAGGGCTGCTTCCTCTAATAGAAAGTTCTCCCAAACCACCATGACCGCTTGTTCCAACAGCAACTGCAGCAAGCTTCATGTCAGTTGCTTTCTTCCCTTCCAAGCATCTTGTAAGATAACCATCCTCCTCCTCAGACATGATTATCTCAACATCATCAGAACTTGACTCAATATTCTCCTTGACCATCTTTGATGACTCATATTCGAGTTTACGGATGCTGGTCAGAAGCAAAAGCCAGTGCTTTGAGACACAAGCACAAGAGCTCCTTTCTCTCCCCCCAGGAATCCGTTTAAAGATCTCAAGAAGGCATTCATCAGGAAGAACATGGATTGATGGTTACTTATTCTGCTCAACCTCTACTTCTTCAAAGATAAATGGGGGACTGATTTGAGCTCTTTTACAAGGAGGGGAGTACACATCCACTTGGGAATTGATTGAGCACAATCTACCCAAATTTTTAAAAATTGTATAAAAAGATCCCCCAGAATAGAAGTCATCATCACTTGTAATTCCAGTAAACATATAATCATCACCTACTCAAAGACACTTCCAAAAGAAAAACAGACATTCCTGCGACAATATTTCTTTTCCCTTTCCAAGAACAATCAAACAACACACAACCAAGGAGACCCAAAACCAGGTAACACACATTCCAGTAAATATATTTTAAAAATAATAAACAAACTACAAATTCTGGGACACAAACCCTGCCCCGCTCTACAATATAAATGTAATTTTGAACAAGAAAAATGGTGCCTATATAGGCAACTGGGTTGCCAAAAGCATGATCACTTTTAGGCTCTCTTATGCGAACGAATAGAGAATCCTGTACAATGAATTTGATTCGTTTATAATATATTAATAATTTTTAATTCATTTCTTACAAATTAAAAATAAATCATGTGTTTGAAATTTGACAAATCAACTAGGAAATTGATGCATGCCTTGTATTTCGTTGCCTGGTCACTTTGATCCATTTATTTCGCTGCGCATTGAAAACAAGTGGTTAGCATACAGACTGGGTTTAGATCATGCTGCCAATGCCATACCTTGTTTGTGGGATGAGAATTACAACGGGGAAAATAAATTGAAAATACGATTCAGGAATCAAGATAAAATGGTGACTATAAAAACAACAGGAAAAAACATATTATATATAAAATGTTGAACCATTTGTTCATTTGAATGTGTGATAGGAAATGTCTGCAAGCTTCAGAATAAGCAGACTTACAAACGATCATCAGAATAAGCAGACTTACAGAAAGCCCAAGATTTTGTCTCAGGGTGGCCCAAATCCAATCATCAGAAGAAGCAGACTTACAAACGATCAACGAAAAGGTACGGTGAGATATTTTTATGGCACCGTTAAAATAATATTATTTTATATAAATTTTATTTTAAGTTTTATATAATTATACAAATTCTTATCAAGCGTTAAAAATTTAAGATATAATATAAAAATGTGTAGTTACACAAATTCTTACTTAAGATAAAATTTGTATAAACTCTTACTCAGTTAATAAAACCTAAATTATTATTCAGTCCTATATAAATTTTTATATTTTAATAAAAATTTATGTGAAACCTTATTTTAACCGCACTCTTACCTTAACGACTCCTAAAATTCAAATCATAATAATTTAATATTTTTAATTGATATGAAACTTTTATGCTCCTATGCATGCACTGATGCAACATAACGTCGACTGAATGTTAACAACTAGATCACGCGCGTTTCACTTTAATACTTTATCAGTTGCTCTAAATGGTTAATCCACTTATTTATCCAAGGTAAAAAAGAGAATTACAGTCCTGTTAGAACTGTTGCAAACATTTGACCAATGGACGGAAAACATCAACATAACGTCATTAGCAATAAATCAAGGAGCAAAAAACTCATTACAATATAAATATTTAGTATATTTTTTTATTAATATATGTTTATTTTATAATTTATGTTTAGGACGTGAGATTATTATTTTTATAATATTTGTCACGCCCCTAGATTTTCACACCCGTAGAACTCGGCAACTCTATCCAGAACGTGCGGCCTTAGGCTTTATAACTCTAGACAAACGCCTAAGTAAGCCTTTTCACCCTTCACGGAAGATCAAACTTCCCAAGCACCGACAAACGCAAAGCGTTCTATGCGGAAACGAATCAAAAGAGATGAGCTAGGAAGAACTCTTCAAGAACACTAAAGAACAAAGAAAGAAACACACTTGGAGATTTAGAGAAAATGCCTTTATTCCTTGGAAACTTGGAATACTCTGATACACCAAATGAGGTGGGGAAGGCCTCTATTTATAGTTGAACTCCCCTCGATCCTACGGTCTATACAATTTTACACCGACGGCTATGATACAACCTTATCCATTTACAAAGCATAATTCTGGGAATATTCCCACCTAACTATGGAAAGAATCTTCTGTGTTCACACAAAGTGTTCACACACCTTGGATGGATAAGTCTCTCCCTGGATCGGGCCAACGTTGGTGGTCTTCGCAAGCTCAACATTGCTCTTGGAATTACTTGGACAGGCCACATCACACCATGTGATGCCAATGTCTTGGACCCCAAACAACGGCCCGTGACAATATTAATTTGAAAGTTTAAATTCGTGCTTTCTTTTTTAAATGTAAAGTGTATTATCAATATATTTAATACTTGATGATATATTATTTAAGGATAATTATATATTTGATATTTTATTTTTATTTTTTATTTTAATATTTTGTTTATTTATTTTTTGATAGAATGATACTTAGTATTATGTTTTATTTTTACTTTTAAAATTTTACTGTTAAAAAATCAATGATATGATATAAAAAAATCGTATGTGACAAGATGTCACGCCATTTCTCTCATCTAAACAATATATCAAATCAACTAAAATTATAAAAAACACATGTGATGTGCTGATTAGAAGAAAAATTAATAGATCGATCTCTCATATATGTTTTTTTTCTTCTTATAGTCAATAAATTACATATACTTTTCTCTCTACTAATCCAGATGTTATTGATTTTTTAACGATGAGTACGAAAATAAAAATAACATATAATATTGTATACAATTTATTAAATAAAATAAAAAATATTAAATTAATATATTTAATTAATTAATTTTATAAATAATATAATAAAAATAACTCTTAATATAATATCTCGATATTTATTAATTTTATAGTATAGGGGTGAATCTTATCTTGAAACCGTCATCCTCATTAGGGAAAACAGATCCCACTCATGGGCTTACCTCACCTCACCCACCTGAATTCCTTAAAGTAATTAGTCGCTGCCCATTTCTTTAAAAGTAATGCTTCTTTTTTTTTTTCCTGCCTTAATGGGAGATGTGGGCCTAGATTGAACCACTTTATTAAAACACAAGAGAGTGAGAGAACACATGTAAAAGAACATGAAAGGCATTGGTTCTTTTGTTTGTATGTAAAATTGGGGAAATTAAATAATGTTAAAGAGGTTAATTAGTGAGGTAAGTAACGGATCTAAATCAGAATTTTATATTACCATGGGATTTCCTTAGGTCATGTGACTTTGTATTGATGTGGTTGCCTGTAATTGAAGCATACTTTTTTGAATGGGGCAGGGGATGTGTCATGTTCCACTGCCTTTGGGCGGCAGCTACCGAGTCTCTCAAGTATTATTGTCTGTTTTTATAATAATTTTGTCCGTCCAATTTTTTTTAAAAATCTTTTAAAATATTTATATTGGTTTTTAAATTTTTATTATATCTTTCAAATTTCAAAGTTCAGTTCCTTACCCTTGAGTTTTCAATATTTACTCCTGACTCTATTATAAACTACGAGGCAGTGAACCCTAAACAGTGAAAAAGCTATAAAGGGAAACACATTTGGTTGCTTTTTGAATCCTCTTCCCCTATCAGTCTGATACTTGCGAGCTTAAGGTGCGGTCACGAAAGTCTAGTCGATAGTGTGGACTGAGGAATAATTAATCTCTAACAATATAGAATTTTTATTGTTAAATGAGTATTTTTGTCATCAAATTCAATTAAAAAATTAATTTAATTTTATATTAAAAATAAGCATAAAGATAATTTTAACCCTTAACGTTTATAACTTTTATCGTTTTGGTTTTTACTCTTTTTGGGGATAAATTTAACCTTTAATATATATCTTTTTAAGAAATAGCTTATTTTTTAACTAATATGATAACTAGACCGTTAAAAATCTAAAATGATGACATGTCTTATACATATGATAATATATTTTGAATGACATGACATTTAACCTATCAAATACATATATATATATATGAAATATAATTTTATTTCAATATAAAATATAAAACAATTAAAACTCAAATAAAATATTAAAAATTAATTAATTCTAAAATAAAAGGCTACTAAACATTCTCAACTCTAACTACGATATAATCAAAATCTTATCTTAAAAGATATGAACACAGTTTAAAATTAATTAATTTTTTTAAGATAGGATTTTGATTCTATCGTAGTTATAGTTGAGAATGTTTAATAGCATTTTAATTTATAATTAATTATTTTTTAATATTTTATTTGAATTTTAATTGTTTTATATTTTATATGAAAATAAAATTATATTTCATATATATATATATGTATTTGATAGTTAAAAAATAAGCTATTTGTCAAAAAGATATAGGTTAAGGGTTAAGTTTATCCCAAAAAAGAATAAGGGTCACAACGATAAAATTTATAAACGTTAAGGGTTAAAATTATCTTTATACCTTAAAAATATATTTAATCAAGTATTTTAATTTGCATTTATATAATAATTTATGATATTAATTTTACAATCAAAGATGATGATGTGATAGTATCTTTGAGATTATGACGTGATAAAGAAATATATTTCATTAAGTATTTTAATTTGCATTTATATTTAATTATCGAATTTTTAATTAAAATCAATTATGATCTTAAGTTAAAAAAATAATTATGTTATCGAATGCGGTTAAAAATAAATTTAGTCATTTGGCACGCCTCTTTTGTCATATTAATATTATAATGATAAATATCAGTTAAATAATTAATTTAATGTAATTTACAAAATAAAAAAAATATAATTAAGTGTATTTTTTATGAAATACTAAATCTAATTAAGTCAAATTCATGTGAAAAAAAAACTCTTTTAACTTTTTTCTTTGAACCAAACCAACATAATAGAATTAAATGATATTTTTCAGTATTTTACAAATGATTCACTTACTATCAACTAATGACGAATTTAATTCAGTTGATGAACGATCAAGATCTAAGAAACATTTACACCAATGGCATGATTAAAATAATATAATTATATTAATTTTCTTAATAAAAGATTAATATCTCAAAATCTAAATTTATTAAATGTTATTTAATTAAGTCAAATAAATAATATTCCTTTTGCCATTTTATGGGATTAAAACATATGTTTTGGTGCGTCAACGCAATTCCTGAATGGCCCGTTCGTCATCAAAACAAAGCAAGAGAAATGGGTTGCCCACCAAATTGTATATTTTTTTTCTTCTTTTCTTTAATTTATTTATAAAAAGTACTGTGCCTAATACGACACCTCTGGCTCTCTCTTTGCAGAAATGTGATTGGTTGATGCATGAAAATGTTCACATGGCTTGTCTAATCAGCGTTCAAACAGGTTGGGACAATACGAGAGCCGCTCAACGGCTCAGGCGATAAAAAGGAAAAGCTTTACTATTCACAAAATTACAAACTACAGACACAAACTGTAGTGAAAAATAAACACTAATTTGGTTGTACAAGGAGAAAAATCAAAATCTATATTCTTGTTTTAGTAAGAGTAAGCTAATCGTTGAACAACACGATCCCTGAGAATTCCATGGTACAGAGCAGCTCGATTAGCAGGCATTCCTCTATCTTTACCTGCACGGAATTTCCTCAACTTCGGTGATGATTTCAAACTCGACGCTGCTGAATTGTTGATTCTAACACGATTTTTCAGCTGTTTCCGGAACTCTGCACCATCACTCCTTGGTTCCACCACATCATCAGCAAAGTGAACTTTCTTCTTCTTTTTCTTCTTTTCACCCCTCTTCTTATCTTCTTCGGAAGAAACCCAAAAAAGAAACATAAAAAAGTTTTAAAAAATAATTATGAGAACGCAATGTTCAAAACATAATCATGCAATCGTTTTGTATAGATATATACCAGAAGATATGCAGGAACGGAGGACTTGTTGGGAAGGGTGGGAGATTTGATCCAAAGATTTCTGAAGACGAAGAGCAAGTAGAATTACAGTGCCAGAGACTGCCATGGCTGTAGCCAACACCATTCCTTGTGAGCTCAACATGGGAGCCATATTTCCAACCAAAATCTGGGGAAAAAATCTATTTCCTGGAGGTTAAAATGGGTGAAAAGAGATGATGGGAGAAGTCAGGGATAAATAGAATAATGGTTTAGAACATAAACTAGTCTGAATGCTTGAATAAAATATTGGGAATCAAATGACCAATAATTTATCTCTCTAGAAACGAAAGGAAGCCCTGATTGGTGTTTTTTTTAGTATATTTATTTGTTGTGTGAAAAAATCGATGCAAGGAAAAACTG
This sequence comes from Abelmoschus esculentus, assembly GCA_035048815.1. Classification (NCBI taxonomy): domain Eukaryota; kingdom Viridiplantae; phylum Streptophyta; class Magnoliopsida; order Malvales; family Malvaceae; genus Abelmoschus; species Abelmoschus esculentus. The sequence continues at coordinate 415,320 of JAUCBN010000008.1, forward strand.
AAAGGCAAAGGAATGGTTGATTAGCGTTGTTGTTGGCTTTTAGAGGGGAAGACTGCAGGATTGGGATCTCTTAACAGAGGCTCGTGCACTACACGGCAATGCCCCGTCGAGAAAACAAAGCCCCTTGTTGCTGACATTAATTATATGGCCAACCCGATATCTTTTTTCCCACTAAATTTGGCAGCGCTTGATCTGGACGGTTCATTTTTAGGTTTTGTATTTTTTAGTATATTTCCAATTGGGAATTCATGTCTGTGTTAATACAGGATTCCATCCGTTTGTTTGTTTGTTTGGGTTGTTGGTAATAATTTTAATGCTTTGTTTATCTGCAAAATCAGTTAAAGATAGCTGATGCATGCATTGCATGAGAGGTTAGGTGGTTGCATTTCCATTTTTAAAAAAAGAAAAATAGACGTAGTTTGTTGTGTATATGGCAGAATTAAGGAAATAACCAAAACGGGAGGCAAAAACAAGAAGATGAGAACTTTGTAATGAACGGATCATGCTCTGTCATGTACAATGACAGACAAACATATGCTTTTGTCTGCAAAACCCTTACAAACTCAACACAAACGGTTCCCTTAGTTTTCCATTCGGAGAGTGAATTTCACGCTCGTATGAAAATTATAGGATCGTAGAGAGAGTTTCACTTTCACCTGCTGAATAACATGTTTAATTAACCTTTTAAGATTCGTTTGCATTGTGTCAGAGTCTGCCACGACAAACTATTGGACATTGGAGTTTTAAGATGCTTAGATCTCTCTGATGAACTCAAGATAGGAAAACGACTGTGCCACCAATGGAGGAAGAGCTTTGATAATTTACCAGAGATTAAAACTGGGAAAATAAAAGGCTGCCCTCTGAAGCCACATGCTTGTCCTTCAATCGTTGATGTCCTCTGGCAGTAATCAACCATATAGATCAAATTGTGGACAAAGCGGATGATTTTAAAATATAGTTGGACAGAAAATGGGAAACTGATGAAATAAACATCAAAATCATGAGATGTTACGTATTAAGAGGAAACAGGAAACTGATATAAAGAAAGCGTCGGCACAAGTGGGGTGCCATACTCTGATTCATACCAGATTTTCCGTTTTCTGATTGAATTCGGATAAGGGAAATCCTTTTCCAGGTTCGTGTCCGGCTTAGCCAAGTTTTTGATTTTACATCAAATCAACAGGTAAAGTTGTTTTTCTCTTTTATTATTGTGGTTTAAAATGAAACTTCTTTGCACAAAACGTTAATCATGCTAAAAAATCCCAGACTTTCAATGTTATGTTCTGGAACTTAATTTGTAGCCACCCGTTAAAGGCTTGATGTGAAAGCAATGAGTGTGTGTAGGAAAATTATGGGCGGGCATGGCCTACAGTAAGACAACATTGAAGGATATAGGATTAGGACCATTCTTTTTCCAAAGTAAATAATAAATGAAAAGCCTAAGCCTCTAGACCCTGACCATCCTATGGTCATGATTTACTGAAGAAAAGAGGCTTTGGTCGACAAAGGTTACTGATGGTATCCACTTGCTATTGTTTTCTGCATATGCTTGTTACAGACATATCCATCAACCAAATAAAGTCATATACAAAGCAGTAAATGGCGGAACTTTGGGTTCTACAAGTAGACCTCAACCAACAATATTAAGTTGAGACAACGAAGCTTCATGGAAAAAGAAAATGGGGTTTCCAGTTATCATAGGGAACATATTTTGGTCTTAGAAGAAACTGACAGGGCAGATTATAATTGTTTTCCCAACTTTTGCACCAACAAGTATGCTAGAAGATCATTTTAGAGCTTATTTTAAAATATTTGAACTACACATGAAAGAAGCTGAGATAAGTTTGGATGTTTACCAGATAAAATGACCTAAGCATTGGAAGTTGTATCAGAAAATATTGAAACCAAACTTTTGGTTTCCAGAGTGCACCAAATTAGTAATACATGAATTGGTAGTGAAAGTCTTGCTAATTGAATCACAGCCATGAGCCATTTATAAGGTTGTAACTTGCTGCTATAGATAGATAGCTTATTCTTTACACAAGAACTGTAACATTAATCGAATGATATCCGAACTGAAGCGTTTATCTTTCTTCATGCTGACCATATGGGTTCTGTATCATGTATCAATATATCCCTTAACCTCTTCCAAGTTTCAGGGTGTTGCTTACGGCACAAGTAAGATACTAATTAATCTATTCACTGCTGATAGGAAATTTCACAGGGGATTATTGGCAAGATGAGATAACCAGTTGGACAGATGCGTCATTGATCAATACCATTTCAACTCATTTGCCACACAAGACAGATAATTAAAGATAATTTCAGTCTAATTACTAAATTGCTGCTGCTGCTGCTGCCGCTGCCGCTGATTTTCATCTTTCAAAAATATGATAAGCTTTGTTGTAAGAGTGGATAAGCTGTGAATTTACAAAGACAGCTTATACGAAGAGGTGTCTGGACTAAGATCCTGGGCTACTTTTAGAAGGTCCTCTATATTGATATCGGGGTAGTGTTGTATAACCTTAAGTTAGCTGCAATATCATCACTCAAAAGCGCGTTGAAGCATTTCCTGCACAGGCATAAAGTGCTTATTTAAATGTACAACAGTACAAATAACCCCCCTCGTAAATTTGCAGTAACAGGATTATAGCATTAGCAAAGTAACCTGGATAAAGAAAGAGAAACCGACCTGGACACCAAAAGGATTACTGAGAAGAGAATCCCAGATTCTTAAGATGGATTGGAGATTGAATTCTTGAGTCCGTAGCAATGTTATCCACCGGAATGCATAGTACCGAGGCTTAACCTGCTGCTCATTAATATGTATGGTATAAGCAACAGGAGTAAAAAGAACCTCTCCACTAAGTAAATGCTCCATCATAATCAGTTTCTTACAGGAGTTAAAAGAAGCTCCTCTTTCAGCTTAGCATATTTTTGTGGATTTTCGATGAGCTCCTTTTCCCATAAGTCCCGAGATCGAGGCAAGTAACCCAGGAGCAGCTGCAAGAATTTAACATTGAAAGACGATAAATACTTATACTGAATACCAGCAAACAAATGAAGAAATCTATCAAGATTTTTTTTAGAAATTTACCTTCCAAACTGTTGGACCCAAATTTCCTACATCAGTTGGGTAGAAATCATCTGACTTATCAAACGTCATTTCATGTCTTCTTTGAATTTTTTTTAAAAAAATTAATTTTCAACTCTAATCTTTATTCTCTATATACTAAACCCTAAACAAGCATAAAAAAGAGGTAAATGATGTTGCAGTTTTCCCATGCTAAAAAAAATATAAGATATTTTTATACTTTATGCTTCAGAACTTATCATACAGATGGTGCATGAATACTTTATACTTACATTGAATACTTTTTTTAACTAAAAAAATATTACAGCATGCAAAAATATCGATCGTTTTGCTTCAGACGTAATTTAAATTATTCAATGTAAGCATGCACCATCTGTATGATAAGTCTGAAGTATAAAATATCGATCGTTTTTTTAGTTATGATAGAATTACAGGCATAAAGTGTATACTTCCAAACCCAGTGCTAACAATTCTTTGCAGTTTTCCCATATTTATCACCTTTTGAGTAATTTAAATTATCCAAAAAAGGAAAAAAGGATCCATAATTTCATGTTAATAATATCCAGTTATATCTCTCACCTAGTACTCAATATCAGACCTTTTCTCGTCATCTTTAATAGTTTTCATAACCGAAATATGAGTCGACCCGTCTTTTTGTTGTCTCGTCTGTCGCCCGTGATGTTCCAATTCTTCATCCACTTCCATCTTCCTCTTCACCGTTGCATCTTCTTGAACTTCACAATCTTCAACATCAATTTCACTTTCACGATCGGGTCCTCCGCTATCATCATCCTTGTCGTCGATACCGGCGACTTAACTGCCAAGCCAATCGGGAAGCTTGAGCCTTTTCCCTTTGAGCATGGTGGCGTCGTGGTAGGCGAGTTGGGACTGAGTCAGGGGAGAGTTGGTATGTGGTTATATTCCATGGAAAATCTTCGTTGAGAGGCTCCGGAGTAGGTTTCACGACTCGGAAAAGAAGCGGGTTGTGATTGAGGGACTTTCCTTCGCTTCATGAAGAAGACTGGTAGTTATAAACGGTTTGAATGTTAGTTGGACTACATACATGCTTTCCACCAGTTAGACAACTCTTACGGGTTTACCTTAAAGCTTAGCGTAACATACAGACCTAAGAAGAAAGAGACTAAACCGATGGCCCATGGGCATAATGTCTCTTCAAGAGCATATTTAAAGATGGGAAAACTTAGTTTGGGCAGGCCCGGCCTGAATATACCGTTGGTAATCTACGGATCTTGGTTTCAAAATTCTACCCATTTTTTAGGATACGTCGAGTACAATTTACACGTCTGAAGCAAAACGATCGATATTTTATACTTATATTGAATACTTTTTTTTAACTAAAAAATTATTACAGCATGCACCATCTGTATGTAATTCTATCATAACTGTATCCAGTGTCCTTATTTTACAGTAAAATTCATTTTTGCTGCATTCAAGTTCTGGAAAAACAAGACCTTTAACTCCTCATCTGCTGCAAAAACTTTATGAATGATTAGTAGAGATGTGTTAGAAAAAAACCCCTCAAAACGATAGAAATGGCTTCTTTTTTGGCTCTGCCAATGATAGGAATGGTTGGTAAACCAGAATGCATGCAACAACCAGGGAAAGAAAGAAGATAAAAGGACCACAGGCTGCACTGGGGATAATTAAGATTTAAGCAAGCTACGATTTATTTATTTATTTATTTACTTCACTTCCTAGGCTTATGAGGGGGCTGCTCTGCTCTAGTCTTTGACATTTCACCATCTAGCTGTACCGGTGGTCCTACGTTTCCTCGTCATCAATATTGCAGTTAGTAGCAAGGACCCAGCAGTTTCCTTGTTTCTCACCCTTATCATAACCACTCCAAAGTGAGGATTAATTAATTTATTTCTGGGGTTACAAATTTGATATTGGATTCTAAAATTTGAAACCCTTTTTTCAAGGTAGGTAATTAATGTTGATTAATAATCAATTTATAGAATTGGCAGATGAGATTAAGTTGTCTCGAGAATGGCCTTTGTATCGGAACTGTACTTGTGAAAAGGGAAGATCGGAGATTGATAATCTCCGACCTGATTAACTCTTTTCATGTGCTTCTGATTTTGGTGTTTGTGATTCTTATTCACCCACGACATGCTCTCGTGACAATACTATTCAACAGCTAAGCATCTGCTCCATGCACAGAAGGATAAAAGTTTACAAGCTGTATCAATATCTAATCTAAGTATCTAACTGCTTCCAGTTAAGTCTATTTGTGTTATCAATAGCTCCTTGAACCGAAAATTTGGTTTTGCTAGGTTATATGGTCTTAGATATGTAAAATAAACCGCTAATTATACCATTAAAAATAAAGTTCAAGTTCTATATAAAAACTGGCCAAAATTCTAAGCAGATAGCGCAGCAACCGGTGAGAGTCATTCCCCAATATCCTGCGTAGCGGTGCACCAATTCTTAATCTATCTTGCTTGGTGAGTAGATTGAAAAACTTATATTATTATAAATCATCACGTAATATATTCATATGCAAGAATTTGTTGTTGTCGTCGTCTTCTTATTCTTCTTCTCAAATCTGAACTAAGAATCCTTGCGAGAACCAAGGTGATTTATCCTAGCAGCTGATGCCGACTCATGATCATCCATTTCATTGGTTCCCTAGGCCTACATTAATAGTTATGTCCACTCCACGAGAAGCTCACAAACTCCCACGATTTCCTTGCTCAAATCATTCATGTGCTTGGATAATCATCTCTCCTTGCTCTTTATTCTGCATTAATATTAGTATTGATCATTTTAAAAAATAGTAGTTGTAAGGTGTGTCCGATTAATGTCGTTTTCTTAACTATATGTCGCATGGAAGCAGTTGATGACGGAGTAGCATGCAAGGTAAGCCCCAGTCATTTATTTGGTAGGTTCTTAATAAGGGTTTAGGTGACCATGTCAATTACGAGCTTCCTGATACAAGTCTGTCAGTTGGCCGACAATTCATCTGTTCAGTGTAGAGAAAGCATCTATATATCCTCTGATCAGCTCTTATGTATGTCATGTACTTGAATCATCTATGTATGGTGCTGATGGATTTTCTTCTCTGAGAGCCTGCCTGTTTCAGATTCAAACCAATTTATCTGTTTCCTGATTATGGTGCAATCAAAGAAGTTTAGAGGTGTCAGGCAGCGACACTGGGGCTCCTGGGTTTCTGAAATTCGCCACCCTTTACTGTAAGTCTATTCTACAATCTTTTCTTAATTACTCTCTTGAATCTTTTTGAGTTTGATATATCTGTATTCATATATCATGGTGCAGGAAGAGAAGGGTATGGCTTGGTACATTTGAAACAGCTGAAGAGGCAGCCCGAGCGTATGATCAAGCTGCAATCTTAATGAGTGGTAGGAATGCGAAAACGAACTTCCCCATATCACAAACACCAAGTGGAGACCAGCAGCAAGGCACTGCAAGTTCTTCTTCCCATTCGTCACCTCCGAATGAGCTGTCTGAACTTGTCCGTGCAAAGCTTAGAAAATGCAGCAAGGCGCCATCTCCTTCCGTGACATGTCTAAGGCTGGACACAGAGAATTCCCACATCGGCGTGTGGCAAAAGCGGGCAGGGAAGACCTCGAACTCCGATTGGGTGATGACCGTCCAGCTTGGGAAAGGTACTAATGCTCAAGTTTCTGCTTCTACATTGCCTTCCAAAACACAAGGGTCTACAGAAACTACCGAAGTGAGAGGAGAGATTGATGAAGAGGAGAGACTTGCCCTGCAAATGATAGAAGAGCTGCTGCACAGGAACTGTTCTTCGTTTGGTGTTCCAGCTGAAGGGGAGAGTAACTTGTTTCTTCTGTGATACATCGCCATTAAGGATCCATATTATATGTATATGCATACATGAGTATGCGATAGATCATAATTATAGGTTTACAGCTATAGCTATATAGAAGATGCCCAATTAACTTTATAGTTGATTACGAGACAGAAATAATTAATTCATATGACACATATAATTATATGTATTTTTTTATTTTATATAAACAGTGTTATCGGATTTATGATTTTATTAAATATTTTATACATATGTTCTTGTAAGTGTCTATAGACTCTATTCGATTATCTAAGATCAACAAAATCTCAAAATATATCTGCATCTGATACCTTGACCACGCCGGTAGAAAAATAAACCACCTAGATTCTTACGTCACCAAATCAGGGCATGGAAACACTCGAGGATATTGAATATTTTTCAAGGTATATTCTCAGCCCAAGTTCCTTTTCATACTTATAAATAAATATTATCTTATAATTAATTTTATATTATTAAAAATACGAACAACTTTGAGTTTGATCCAAGACTACATCCATCAATGAAGCGTCATTCCATTATAATACTTTGTAAATTTTTAATCTGGTTTGATTTTCCTCCATTTACGGTTATTTTGGCAGGATACTAGATTGGCTGTTGGCAGGAGACAAATCCTACCGGGGTGGGCGGTAAGCCCAAAGGAACCAAGAGAGAATATGCCATTGATATTACTTATTAGGAGTCATATCATCGTCTAAAACAGGCAACAGGCAACAGGCAACAGGCAACAGGCAACAGGCATTTTCTGAAATAAGAAACAACATGTGTGAAATCCAAATATAGATTGACTTGTAAGCGCCTTCTCTGTTATTTTCTTTTGAGTTTTAATGGTAATTTGCTTTTTTTATTTTGTGACAGGGATAGGGATATTCTAAATGCTTTGGAATTATACCAACGGCAACGGGGATAAATATACGTGACGAAAGGACCACACCTCGATTTCTGGACCAGGCTTTGCACTATGGGATCAATTGGTTTGGTTGGGAAATAATAAATGGGTTGAAAATAATTTAAAGATATTTATGTGTAATATTACAAGTATTTTTAAAACATAAAAAATAAATATAACTGACATCATTACATATTATTTTTTTATCAAATATATCTTACCTTTTAATATAATTGAATTTTTAAAAATATTTTTTTAAAACAAGAGAATTAAATTTTTTGGACAATTGAATTTGAATGATCAAACATTGGATCTCTCTGCCTCTGGCGTGGAGCCGCTATCAAAAGCCAAAAATCAAGACAATAAAACGCCCACGTGTCCATAGCAAATCCGTTTAAGATTAAAATAATACCAATATATACAATAATTAGACCAGGTAAAAAGGTACGGTTTGAGGATTTTTTTTTAAATTTTTTGATTAAATAATTATTTTAGGTTTTATTTTTTAAATAATTTAATTAACATACCATAATAATAAGCAGTAGATATTTTATATCTTATATAATTTTATAAAAAATTATTGATATAATATTTTTAATTATCATATAAATTTATTATTTATTAAAAATTTTATTATTAATTGATTGATAAATTTTATCTACAAAATTATTAATTTAATTTAAAATAGAATATTAAAAATTAAATAATTTTAAAAATATAAACTAAAATAATTATTTAATTAAAGTTAAGTATATTTTTTGATTTTATAAAAAAACAAAGAAACCGTTGGATATTCTCACCGCTTCCCTCCGAATATTCTTCAATTTTCTGTTATATTTACCCCTTTTCTCTCCCTTCCCCATCCTCTTATTCCAATTATCACCGCCTCCACCCGTTCCGTTCTGTCATTTTCTCAGCAACTGAGCACCCTGTTAAGATTCCAGCAGTAAAGAGTTTTCGTCATGAAATTTGGGAAGAGACTCAGTAACCAAATGGAAGATACGTTGCCTGAATGGCGGGACAAGTTCCTTTCTTATAAGGAGCTTAAGAAGAAAGTAAAGCTCATTCAACGTGATTCCGATGAGAGTCCGAATAAACGGATTAGATTGGATGAAAATTCTGGTGACGTTGTGGATGCAGGAGGTAACTCCTGTGATGGAGCCGTTATGTCGATAGAGGAGACCGATTTTCTTAAGCAGTTAGAAGATGAGCTCGAGAAATTCAACACGTTCTTTGTTGAGAAAGAGGAAGAATACATCATTAGATTGAAGGTAATTACAACTATGATTTGATTACGATTTGTTTGATTGAGGACATTTTTTTATTCGAGTGTTCTTTTCCTTTCCTCTCTCCTGTTTTCCCTGTAAACAAACAGGGATTAGTGCTCCTCTCATATATTAAACTATTAAAGTGTTGTAACCTTGAAGCAGAATCTTTAATTTGCAATTCTGCCTGTTAATTTGCTGCATATTAACTTTTCTTTTAGTGAAGTTACCTATCAAAACGCAGTGCCTTTAAATTGTTTGTTTGACGAGTTGTTTTGAGTTGTGATGCAGGAATTACAGGATAACATGGCAAAGGCAAATGATTCTAATGGAAAGATGATCAAGATTTGGAAGGAGATGGTGGACTTCCACGGCGAGATGGTTTTATTAGAAAATTATAGCGCCCTTAACTACACAGGTATTCCCGCTTTTCTTGGTCCCTTCCTCTGTATTTTGTTTAATACTTTAATCAAAGTTTTGACCATATATATTTGCCACTTGCTTTGTTTCAATCCTTTACATAATTAATAGCACACTGTTTTAGCAGGCCGAATGAGTTGTTTAGGGAAATTATTAGATTTGTTGCAATGTGCATACTCCTGTAGAAACAGCCTGTTGTTATATGCGTTCTTCTTGAAGTATAAATTAATTTATTATGTTGTATGCAATTCTTTTGACATCCATACTCTAATGGACAGCTTATCCACACCCAGACTTTAATTAAACATTCAATGCTCACCATTTCTTCAAATGGTCCATTTGAATGTGTTGGGAGCATTTGCTTCACCATGTGCTCCCACTGTTATGGATTTATGCCACTCTGGTCTGAGTTCAATTCTCCCAAATATAATGATTTATTGTGTAATTGAATTTGTGGGAACATTTCCTGGACTTTACCGTATCAAGTGGATTAGATGGTTAACTCTGTCCCATATGAACAGGGTTGGTGAAAATACTTAAGAAGTACGACAAAAGAACCGGTGCTTTGATCCGTTTGCCTTTCATTCAGAGGGTGTTGCAACAACCCTTCTACACCACGGACTTGCTTTACAAGCTGGTGAAGGAGTGCGAGGCGATGCTGGAACATATCTTCCCCAAGAACGAAAACCCTGCTTCCACTGAAGCGAAGGATGTGGAGAGCTTATATATGAAAAGCACAATATCGGCATTGCGGGTACTAAAGGAAATTCGTAGCGGAAGCTCAACTGTTAGCGTTTTCTCGTTGCCTCCCCTGCAAATCAACGGATGGGACGAGATATGGAAAATGAGTCCTGTCCTTGAACAAGCAGCCAAGTAGTTTAATTTTGTTAATAGGTGAATTATGCTTGAAAAGGGTTCCTCTTTATTTGTTTTTTCTTACTAAATTACATGCTTTTATAATGCAAGCTTTGGATACCGACACATGTAAATCCTATACAAATTGGGTATAATCATAAATTTTAGATTCAATCTCCTCCATTTTAATTGATCATTTATTCGGTCGATAGAGCATGCAAACCGAGGGACAACACACATTGATAATTTTATGCCAATTTCTTTTATATAGCGTACTCATGCAATGCAATGATGGTTTTGAAAGATGGTCAGAAAATCTGAACTACAACAAGTTAGTTGACTCGGTGGCTTTCATGTTTAGATTTTGATGACATTTCCGTTGCTAATGGAGAACCTTCAGAATCTAATAAAATGAAAAATATTAAGTTACGTTGTCGGGACTTGAACCCAAGAGTCCAAGTATCAGCGGACCAACAACAAAGATGATAAGAAAAGTTCAATCTAGACGAAAAGACAGGCCAATGATGCTCTACTTGATCCATATATAATATGCCAGTTTCCTTGGCTAATTCTGATTTGGTTTTGTGTAGCATCAGTTTAGAAAATGACGGTATTTTTTTTTGGTTTCTATATAGAAGAACTTGATTGAGTTCACGTTCAGGGTCAGGGATAAGGTTTTGCATAAAGGATTTCATTCTTCTTCATATCCAAAGGCTGAAGCTGTTGTAAGGCCTACAGTTTTGTTGTTGGCTTCATTTCCATGTCTCCTTTTGTAGTGTAAATGATGGCCTACAGTTTCATCCTTCTTCATTGCTGTTGGACTTTTGAGGATTCAAAGTTACTGATGTTGAAAAAGTGCAGCTTGAATACAGAAGGCTATTTTATCGTATTTGTCATGCATATTGTCTTGGCATAAAAGTAAGGGTAAACCATTCTAGTGGATACCTATTTTGATCACCAACTAAAGAACTCGTCAATCAAGTACCTTAACTTTAAAATCTTATCTATTTTGACCACTGTCGTTAAAATTCTAACAGGAAAGTTAACAGTAGTGACGTGATTGTTATTTAAAATCGGTAAAATTAGGATTAAATTAACAACAGTGATGTGGTTGTTAACTTTTCCGTCAGAATTTTAACGGCAGTGGCCAAAATAGGTAGGTTTCAAAGTCAAGGTACCTGATTGACGAGTTCTTTAGTTAAGTGGTCAAAATAAGTATCCCAAAATAGTTGAGTGGTCACTGGGGTAGTTTACCCTAAAAGTAAAGTAAAGAAAAACATAATTTAAAAAATAATAAATAAAATATGTAATAAATAACATTCAGCAGTGACCCCAATAGGTAGGGTTTAAAAGTTGGATAACCTGATTGACGAGTTATTTAATTAGGTGATCAAAATAAGTATTTTCAAATAGTTGGGTGGTCATTGGAATAGTTTACCCTTTTATTTAATACTTTTAATCATTTGTCATGTCAAGTGCGTTATTTGGTTTCAGATTTTTCTATAAGATTATAACTACATAGAATATCACCATAATCGTATTCCCAAATTGAAATTACAAAATGCCATGTTGGACACCACAAAACCTATTTCCCAGACACTGGCTCAAGGAGTTCTACAATGGATCTAGAGCCTATAGGCTATAACAAAACGTGATCTTGTCGACTTATCAGAGATACAAAAAGTGGTAGCAGCATCTAGAGTTTACCTTTCTACAAGTTGTTCTTCATCACTTCTCTGGCCTCGGTTAGCTGATCCACTAACCAAACTTCTGTGGCCCATAAGTTTTCCATGGGAAGCATGGGCATCTGCATTTCAAGGAGGTGATCTTTTAACAAGTTGACTGCAGTGGAATCCATCACTTCAGGAACCACGGTCTGTCAAGTAACAGAAATAACGTCATTTAACAAAGCATTGAAATATAAACTAGAGAACATCTTTAGACATTGAATATCATGTAAATATACTATGCTAGACCAAATAACTCACCCAGAATGTATTGATGCACGCATTGAAGATCATGGATACCAGGACGTCGAAATCATCATCCAAGCCGGTTAGTGCGCTTCCTGAACCAACTGTAACAGTGAAGTCTTGATCACAAGGATCAAAAACTGACCTAATGTTTTTGACAGTAATCATGTTGTGCTTCTCTAAAATTCTTTGAAGATGATGCGAGTATTCCTTCAGTCTCAGCAGTGTTGCTGCTCTTTCAGCATTGGCCCAGCAACACCAAGTACATGACCCATCATCTACACTTGCAAGCAGGAAGGTTAGGCACAAAATTAAGTAAAAAGAAAAGTCAATAACACGTATTTCTTTGGTGCCAATCACTGATTTCAACCGCTGATGTATAGCACATAAAATATTCTTTTCACTTTATTGAACAACGAAGGAGGGAGAAGCAAGTAACTTAAGAGAACAATCATCCAATAAGCAGTTTTGCATGAAGAAATGCAGGCTTTCAGAAAAATGGCTTAATTTATGCACTGCATATCAATTCTGGGCCAGTAAAACTCGAAATGCACATGAGAGAGCACAAGAAAGAAAGTAAAATCTTCAGAAAAGAAATGAGAGATTGGACATGCTTCTCTTTCCACCAAGTTTGATCTAGAACCTATAACATAAAGTTTAACCTAGTTAAGTTTGAAGTAGAAATGCTAAGTACAACAGAATATAACATGAATGAAAATACCAGATCAGAAATTGTGTATGCTACAAGCATAAAAAACAGACAAATCCATCGCATTCCATCAATAATCTCTTAAACAGAGGGTAACTCACCCAATATAAAGCAAGCAAGTGGAATATCAACACTTAGAGGTATGGATTGCATATTTGAGTTTAAGTCATCACATTTTTTGTTGCTTTTCTCTAGAACCAGCACATAAACAGCAACAACCTGCCACAAAATTGAACAATGACCAACAATAAGTTAAACAACTAGGAGACACATTTAAAGGCCTTTAAAAATGAATGTTGAAACTTACTCTGCAGCGGACTCGTTTTAGATTGCCATCTGAGCTATGTTTTTCATTGACTGCCCTTATTGAATTTACCGCAATGCTGGATTTGGCTGTTAACAACAAAGTACTTGGGATCCTAGGCCTGGACCCAATACATACCAATTACATCACAGCATTACTAGGTGTGAGTTAAAGAAATGACTTAGGTGCAACAAGTATGTCAAATAAAGAATGAGTCAAGACTGATAATATAATGCAAAGAAGATTGCATGCATAATTAACATCTTTAGCATCATTCTCAAATCCCACAACCAATTCTTCCAGATGTATTTTGAAACTAAATTCATATAAACTGAATAAATTCCAAGCATAGCTACATTCAGACAATACCATGTTTATCATCAAGATTTTAATTGATTAAAAATGTAAAGACAGCAACCAGTTAAAGGGTCAATAAGGACAAAAAAAAAACAGGAAAGATATCCTGAAACAGTACAGGATTGAAGCACAACCAGTAAATTAGTTGATTCCCAAAGTTCATACCGGAGATCAAGAATTTGTTGGAAAGTTGCATTTATGCCAGGCCCAAACCCAGTAGGGAACAGATACTGGTTAACAAATCCAAAAATCTTCACCTAAATCAATAAAATTTAGTAATAAGATAACTCATAATACTCCAGATAATGAAGTAAAAGATACCAGCATGGATTATAATAGGCATTTACGGTTTGATTGGCCACTGAAACATGAATGCAATGATTTTTTGTTCTATCACAAGATCCGTATTGATGAAGATCACCATAGTCCTCACGGCTTGAGCACATATCAGAAAAAACTTGGTCAAAACTGTGGACAGCTATTATGTCTCCACACAGAGACGTGAATTTTCTGGGAGGAAAGAGGCAATTATGACCAAGCAAACCCAAGTTCCCCTCTAGGTTTACATTCATTCTGGTCTTCATGCCCAAAGAATGACTAAAGTTCCCAAGGTTTGCATTTTGGCCGTTTCCCAATTCCTTTGTATCGCTCTCTAAAAGACCTGTTAAACTTGAAGAGACATGAAGATGAATGTCTGGAATTGAAGAACCACTGGCAACAGGCAGTACTTGATCTTTCGTAATGACATCATTACATAGAGAAGGATTATGCAATGATTTATCAGTGGTAAGAACCTCGGAGGAGAATGAGAGTCTTCGCAAATATGTTCCAGAAGTAATGGGAACTTTAACAACTTCTAAACCAGAATCCTTAGTATTACAGAGAGGACCTTCTTTATGATGCTTCATTAAGTGAAAACCACCAATCTGCAACAACTGAAATTGAATGAAAATGAACAAAACTGGTTTCTTCTATGAGTAAGATCCATGTACAAACAATTCATCATTTATGTGTTGTGTGAATAATAACATAAAAAGGGGAAAATAGGAATTTAAAATACCTGATACTTCAAATCACTTTCAGACGCAAAAACCAGAAAAACCTTCTTAACACTTACTTTACAAACTTTAATTTTTGCATCAGCCTTTATTCTATACAAGGTCCCTGACCTTGTAAAGATAAAATTATTAACACACTGTACGGTAGCAGTGCATGGAATTTCATGAGAGAAGCTTCTTCTTAGACAACTCGGATCCCCACATGTTTCCCTTAAAGAAGTGCCTTTCTCAAAACAGACGCTGCAAAAATTGCCCTCAAAACCAGGACCTGACAGACTAGATGCACAGTCAGTCTTCTGCCTCTTACTAGAATAATGATTTGCGTGGTTACCAACAGTACAGTCTATTAAAACCTTATCCTGATGTACAATTCCATCTTTCCCAGCTAGAAACAAATACCACGGCATGACAATGGCCTCAGCACACACAGATTTCTCTAATTTCATTGAATGTCCAGGGGGACAAAATTTGCGGGTTATGTAGATAAGATGAAATTTTCCGCTTTTGGTATCATCCAATTCATCCTCAGAGGCAATAGACGGATAAATGGAACGATTCCTGCATGTTGCATTACGTAGGTGAAAGTAGAGAAATATTTTTAAGTTCGGTTTTCTTGCCGATGGGAAGCCCTGGAAGATACTTCGAGGCAACGATGAGCCATCACTTGATAACTCCGGATGGTCTGATTCAGGCATGCCTTCCACAAATAGAAAATAATCAATGACCTGAAAAAAAAAAGAACAATAAATTGTTGTGGTCCATAAACCCTCTTGCAGATAAAAACAAGATGATAAAGAGAATGCCAAAATATAATGAATAAAAATGACCTCAAATATTCTATTAGGGTCCCAAAAGGATGGAAGGTCTGGTATAACAACATCAATGGTACCAGTCATATCAACCAATTGCAATCTTCCAGAAGATGGAGACACCTGCAGAGTTGAGATAGAACCATGATTAGACAACGATGGCTAATATTCCAAAAATAATAATAAGATGATTAGCATTTATAGTTCTTTGTTAACAAGCCTAAAATCCAACCCAAAGTTGCAATTGAGGAGCAATAATTTTTAACCTCTATGAAGAACTTGAATCTTCATAGCAATATACCCTCCATCAAACCCTATGTACTTTCATTATTCACTTTAGAGCTAAATGACCTCACTTGCCTACATATATACATGCAAGTTAAATTACAAACCCTTAACATTCCAACCAAAACGATACCCAAATCTTCACTCTGAAAAGCCTTCATTATCGATCGTTGATAATATTTGCCCACACATGAGACAGGAAGTACATTATCTGATGGTAGCAGTTCCTTTATCCAAAAAATCTCACAATGCTGGATGAAACCAGAGATGGGTACCACCTAAAAGTAACCACAAGACATAAAAATAATGGTTAACAAGAAAACCAAGGTAGCAAAAAGTAGAATCAAGTTCAACTAGACACTTGAAAAGTTTAATAACGCTAATTGACATCTATTCCAATAAAAAAGTACGGCCTGGAATTACCAACTTCAGGTTCCCATGATATGGTTCAGTAGCAGAGCAACATGATTCATGTTTATTGAATTCCATTAGCACGCCATGCTGACAAAGCAAATTCAAGACAAGATTGTAATGGAATGACCAACATAGAAACGTAATCACAAAATCAACATGAGTTTACTGATTTACCCGTGCTTGAAACACTGACGAATGCAAATGTGAGTTAGCAAATATTTGAACCAGTCCTTCGTTCTGAAAATACCTCAAAAATACCCAAGGTCAGATCAGCAGAAACAATTACATTGCTTGCTGAATACAAAAAAGAGATACTTCATAAAACTAGAACTGCATGCCGAAAAAAAAATCTCACAAGGAAAGGAAGTTAATTACATGTCTAGATCCCAAAATATTTTTTCTGGATAAGATACCAGAAAAAGTTTTCTGGAAACACGAAACAAGAAGTAGTACCCTGAAAGCCAAAATCTATATAAGTGAATAACATAGATAATTATGCACCTTAAAGGCTTAAACCAAGCGAACCATGAATATCTCAAGGAAATTTTCCATACCATAGTCTCCTAGAGAAACCCAACGCCTCAATGAAGTTCCCCAGCTGGCTTTGAGATTGTGACACAATAAGACACCTGCAGCATAAAGTTGAATTACATTTTCTGCATGTCAGTCATCCTTTCATGTTAAGTGTGTCAAATACCTTCATGAAACCATTCCAACATATAAATGGGTTCATCAATTAAAAAATATGAAAAAGAATTCAAATTCAGTTTCTATAGAAATTCTAAAAAGAATAAGACTGTAGTTATATGGCATTGCTAAAAATGAATAAAGGCAATATTGAAATGATAAGTTTTGGAATGAGTTATAATACCTTGTCTTTAATGGTGAGAATGATTTTACTACGACACTAGTATTGAAGCAAGCTCCGAGAACAATTAACTTTGCCCAAGGAAATTTCGGAACCACAAAATGGACATTTCTAATTGAAATCTACTCATAAGAACAAACAAATAGTTAAAGGTAAACAAGGCCGGCACTGAACAAGCAGAAGGTTATGATAATAAAACAATGAATGAATCAAATGATTATTTTACTCACAACAGCACCAATCCTAAGACCGTGTGGTGGCTTGAATGACTGATTCGTTAGCAAAAGCCACATTTCTTCCTCCAGCTCAATAACCATTCCTTGCATATAAACATTTTTTACAGTGCCTTTATAAGAACCACATACAACATTTCTTTTCTTCAATAACCTCGGCAAATGGAGAACAGTGTTCTCTGCAGTAACAAGCATCAAAATGGACTCTTGCTTCCCCATCAAAACCAACTTCTTCATCAAACCCGAAATTGTAACAATGTTCCCAGTGAGCTTCGTCAGCGCAGGATGCCAACACCAAGCCGGCCCACAAAAATACACAAACACCGGTGATGTAAAAGAATGACGATTCGTTGCTCCAAACAAAACACTGACTGACTCTTCTGAACGACACAATTTGCATCCACAAGTCATGATTCTCACTTGAAAACCTCGAAGATTCATTGATTTACTCGAATTTGAGTCTTTAACCGAACATGGAATAACAGAGACAGGACTAACTTCTCCAACTATTCCGTGAATTCGATAGGACTTAGCATTGCTAGTTTTAGGTATGCATTCAATAAAATTTGAAACTAAAGGAAAAGAATCTATAATCAAGCTTGAACATCGACTGAACCCGTGACTAGAATCCGGCAAGTCCCATTTAACGATTTCCAAGAATCCACTGGAAAGATGATCGGATGTAATGAAATTCCAGGTAAGAACGTGGATTTTCTTACCAATGGCGCGGAGGTCAAATCCAACAATGTCGCAGCAAACAGCGACTGAATCGTCAGAGAATTCGAGGCAGTTCTCGTGCGGGCATTTAATATTTAGGTTGGGTAGTCTTAGGGTTCCGACGATCATAGCTGGGTGACCGAACTGAGGCAGAGGTTTAGGATCCCGGTTAGGGTTAGAAGTGGAAGGGTCAGGTGGCGGTTGAGGGTTTTGATCAGAGATGATCGGGGGGTCGGGAGTTGACGATCCAGCAAGAGAACGGTCATAGCGGAGTAAATCGGAGACATTGAGGATCTTCAAGTCTTGCATTTTGTATATGTTATCCGACATTGAACAGATATGTTCTACGATTTTAAAGGTGTCGCCAAAAGCAAACGCGCGACACAAAGCCTTTTCCCGCCAACTGTAGTTCCCAATTTAGGTTACATAGGATAATCGACCCCACCCGTGACCAAATCGGGTTGAAGGATCGAGGCTTCGGGGTAAAAGTAATTTACTTTGCGTTCTCACTGCTAGTAAGAGGGAAAAAGATACTTACCACTAAATAAATACAAAAGAAGAGTCTGGTAATTGGTACGCATGTTACATTTGTTGGATTGATCCATTGGGAAATTAGTGAAAGAAGGGGGAAAGTTTCATGCATGTTGTGTCAAGGGTAACTTTTTGTCAAAATCAAATATTTGCGGCAACCTTATCACCATGTATGTTAACATCGAGTTGATACAAGAGGAACTTGAATCCAGAGAGATTGTATTGTGGAATGCTTTAATTTCTGGATATTATCAAAACGGAATGGTCTTGGATGCTCTAAGGGCGCTTTTATCAGTACTTTATATGGAACATTTCTGAGGCTCAAAAAGTTTTCAATGATAGGCTGATAGCTTCATTCCAAGAGAAGAAAAAACAAGGAGTGAAACCGGACTCAATCACCTTTCTTTATGTTGGCTCGTGCAGGTAGATTGAAGGAGGCAGAGACACTGATGGGTTGCAATCCAGGATTGTCTATGCTGTAAAGCTTGCTGTGGGGTTGCAGGAGATGTAGATATGAGCAAGAGAGTGGCTGATACTTTGATGGAAATGGAACCCTGTGAAGCAGGTCCTTATTTGTTGATGTCAAACTTGTATGCTGAGAAGGGGAAGTGGGAACAGGTAGCAAAAGTAAGGAAAATGATGAACCAGAGAGGAGAGAAGAACGAAGTAGGGTTTAGTTGGGCGGATGTTGGTGACATCAACAGCTCATTGTCTTTGCATGGAAATCCTTCAGGAGACAGATCTCACATTCAGTCTGAAGAGATTTACATACTGACAGAATGCTTGGGGGTTACAGATGAAACTTTTTGATAGAATCAAAATAATTTCAAACGAGAGAGATCCAAAAATAAAGAGTAATCAAAGCGAAAAGAAGCACATTCAAGATGATAAAAGCATCCATTAAAATCCCGTCGATTTTACATCATTTGCTTTCAGAAAGCAAACACACGAATGATCAAAAGCTTAGATTTCATATTTTCAGATATGAATCAACTAAGAAACAAGGAATCTAAGCTCTCTCTCCTCTAATCCTCCTAGCAAGCTGGATATCCTTAGGCATAATCGTAACTCTCTTGGCGTGAATAGCACAGAGATTTGTATCCTCAAAAAGCCCGACGAGATAAGCTTCGGCAGCTTCTTGAAGTGCCGCAACAGCGCTACTTTGGAACCTCAAATCAGTCTTGAAATCTTGAGCGATTTCTCTCACCAACCTCTGGAATGGAAGCTTCCTGATTAGAAGTTCGGTGCTCTTCTGGTACTTCCTGATCTCTCTCAAAGCTACGGTTCCTGGCCTAAAACGGTGAGGCTTCTTCACACCTCCGGTCGCTGGAGCTGACTTGCGAGCGGCCTTCGTAGCTAGCTGCTTACGTGGAGCTTTGCCACCGGTTGATTTCCTAGCTGTTTGCTTAGTACGGGCCATTAGATTAACCGACGATGCACAAAGAGCAGCGAATGTTTTGATGAGCGTGATTACGGAAGTATGGAGGGGATCATTTGTAGAGTGGAAATTGAGAGAAGCGGGGAAATATTTACAATGGGAAAATATGAGCCGTAGATTAAATAGGTTATCGACGACCATTAATGTGTTAAATAAATAATCCGTGTGATATGCAAGCAGCCAATGAAATTCATTATTTATGCCACTTCACATAACTTAGCCTGATAAAATATTCACAAAATGTTTGTTAGTGCACATGCCATATGAGCCCAGTCAACAATCTGGACATACATCACTCACCTAGCAAGCCTAAGAGCCCACTATGTTTAAAATCTATAGTTATTTAAGTTAAATTGAAATCGATTTTTATTTAGTTTATAATTAATTTACTTAAGTATTAAAAATAAATAAAAATATTTTAAAAGAATTATTAATTATTTTAAATTTTAAAAATATTTAAATATTTTTTAATATTTTATGATAAATATAATTTTATTTTTATACATATTTTTTTAAAGATTTATATTCAATGCGTAATGGTAAAAAAAATAGAATCGTATGTATTAAAATAATTTAAAATTTTATATTTTAACTTAAAATTTTAATTTTTAAACTCTCAAATCTAGATATTAGACTATGAATTTTAAATTAAATCTATAAAATCTTAAAATTAAAACACGTGTCAATTTTTGTCGTATAAAATGGTACGAAAAAGGGAAAACAGAAGTAACCATGGGTCGTGGGCTTTATATTGGGCTATGGTCTATAGTGTCTGGTTTCTTTTTGACGCTTGCATCAAAATAATATAATAATTGATAGCCGCCTTCTTCACCTCTTGGCGTTAGGTTTTGAAAACCCAAACCAAAGCTTTGTAGGTTGCAGAATACAGCAAAACAAAGCGGAGACGGCGATGGAGATGGAGATGGAGATGGAAACGAAGACAGAGAGCCAGAAACCTTTTCATGTAGACGTGGGCAATCTTTTGGCTTTTAACCCTTTTCATAATTTCCCTTCGCTCCCAACTTCCAGGTTTACCTTCTTACCTTTAGAGTATATGTTTGTCTTCTCTATTTGTGGTGATTTTTATTGGAAGGATGATACATTCATGGGGACAATGGGGATTTGAATCTGATGCTGTAAATGCAATTAACTAGATATACATTGGTTTGTAAAGAAGTTGTTTTTGTTGTTCATTGCGTTCCTTTTTCTTGGTCTCATATGTCTTCCGGACAATATGTTTAGGGATGAGCTAGTGAAGGAATGTTTACAGGAGGGTACCAAGTTAGTTCAAGCAGTTGCAGATAGTCTTTTTAACTTGCCTTCAACTGAAGATGTTGATGGGCCTCTTGTTAAGCTGCCTCCCCCAACAACAAAACTTCCTAGGGAGAAGCATGTAAGCTTAGACTTGTGGTTAATTCATTTTTTAACTTTGTATTTTGGCCTTCTGTAAGAAAAGAACAAGTTTATCCCGGCAAAGGAATTTGATTTTTATTTAGTTTGCTTTTTATTTCCATCAAAAACTCTAGTATGCAAGGTGCTTTGAGACCTGAAATTGTCTATTGTGCCTGTGTTTTCAGCTTCCAAAGCCTAAACCTCCCACAAAATGGGAGGAGTTTGCTAAAAAGAAAGGTAAATCATTTCACCTTACACCTGAAGTTTACATGGCTATGTTAAAGATTAAGTTCATCGCATTTCCATTGGTCTGAAGATTCTTTATTTTTACCTTTTCTCTTTTGAAATATGTTGTAGGTATACAGAAACGTAAAAAGGACAAAGTTGTATGGGATGAACAGACTGGTACATGGAAACATCGTTTCTGTTATGATCGTGTTAATGATGATAAAGATATACCAATCATCGAGGCCAAGATGACTGATGGTGAGTACTTTTAATGGGTTTTTAGTTTTTACTATACATGATATTAAACTGGTAATGTAGATGACAGTTGAGATAATAGGACATTCTGGATTCATTTGATTTTGTTGATCATGATTGTTGCTTATTGCAGAGCCTGGGGTGGATCCTTTTGCTAAAAGACAAGATGATAAGAAGAAACGGGTTGAGAAACAAGAGAAGAATCGCCTCCAGAACTTGAAGCAAGCTGCAAAAATTGGTGCTTTGCCAAGGTTTTGCGTACCCGTTGTAGTTTTCTATATGTAGAATTGCACTTGTTATCTTGAATAAGAAATTGATATATTAACCATATTTGAGATAGTATTGGTATAAATAACTCTGCCATTTGCTTATTCTTTATCTAACATTATTATGCTGCTTTCACCTCAAGTCTCATTTTCCTTTACATCCCATTCCCAACATTTATGTCATTTTAGCTGTTAAGGGTTTAGACTATGATAGCTGACTATGCTCATAGGATTTTTTATAAACATCAATGAGTATGAAGTCAACTTTGATTCTTTTTCATAGGCACCAATTTCGCTCAAACTGCTCTAGTTCTTGAGTTTCATTTAATTGTCCCTCATCTGATTCTTGTAATGTTTTTGTTAAGTTGATTTTAATATAGAACTTTTTGTTTCAGCCATGTTCAGCTTGCTGCTACGGCTTTGCCCATAACAGGAACACAGGCTCCACCTAAGAAAGTTACTAAAGATGAATTAGGGAATGTAGCTGGGATGGCTGCTACTTCTACAGCTAGTGGTGGGAAATTTGATAGGAAGTTGCCGGGAGAAAAGCCTGCTAAAAAGCAAGGAAAGCATCGCAAGGTTTGAATCCTTGACCTTTAGCTTTGGTGTTAATATTCTCATGAATTATATAATGGCATGCTGCTCTAATATGGTCATTTGTACTTGTGTTAGTTTTTACCTGTTGTCGAAGGATCAGGGATAGGTTCACGAGAGAAGGAGCAAACTGAGAATGTCCTAAATAAGCTAATCTCTAAGCATTCTCATGAGATACTCAATGTTAACAAGGTAAGATTGAGCCACACAGTTGAGTTGATCTGCTGTTAAAGTTGATATTCCTAATGGGAATTTTTTGTTCACCTGAGACGATTCTTTTTTCTGAAATCAGGCTGTTACGATGTACAATGTGAAGAAAGAGAAGAAAGGTAGGAATAAAAGGAATCAAGAAGGGAAGTCGTCATCAACCACAAACAAGTTGAAACCAAAAAAACAACTTCATAAGAAAACCGGAAAGAACGGAGCAGGATCTTCAAAGAAAGGAAAGACAAAATGAAATTATTGACCTGCCCATGTTTCAGTAAGCATGTAGAGATTTTGGTTATACTAGGAAACAAGAGACTTTTATGTATTGTTTGAAGACGGGTTTAAATTTTGCTGTGTTGGTTCTGCTGACCCCTTGATTTCTTTCTCTTCTCTTCCTCAAGGACTTCGCTATTGTGCTTAGAATATGGTCATACTCGTTCTTTTAATTTTTGCAAAATTGAGTTCTATTTGTCGATTAAACCACTACGCCCAGTTCATGTATACACGCGCATCAATCAATACATTACCCTTTGCAAGTGTATTTCACAAATAAATTGGTACTTGAAAACATTTTATAAGATAATCTGAAAATTTCAAGGGTCAATAATCTCCAAGTTTAGTGACTTGGCTTTAAACACTAGTAGAGACACTGTAGGAACAAGACAAAAGAAGGGAAACAAAGAGTTCAAGCTATTAACCTATTTGTGACCATTAGAACAAAAGATTATAGTATATTTCTTCCTATTAAACTTGCATGTCAACTGCAAAAACTCTTCTCTTATTGTTACTTATTTGGCTTCGACTTCATCTGATCATATTATAACAACGCCGGCTTAGATTGTGAAACACCATCTGCGGAGCTACTTTCACTCAACAGACGCTTCTCCACCTCCTCGATTCTTTGCAGCCATTTTAGTCCAAGGTCACATCCAGCTGTTGCTGCTATTTGAAATTGCTCTTTCGCCATTTCAACAGGGTTCTTTGTTGGGTTTTCTACATTTTTCCTTCCTCTTTTGGCAGCAGAAACCCTCTCTGAACTAAATTTTGTTAGGCGTTCTGGGACTTGAACACCTAAGAAGATGCCGATAAGAATGATACTTTATAAGAATTCAGATCATCATATGTCAACAAGAAGTAAAACACAAATCAGGTTAAAGTCACATATAGTATTAGCTATTAAGACTAATTCAATGCTATATGTTTCTCTTTTACCTTCACCCTAGATAATAAAAACTACATGTTTTATTTACCTCTAAGTAGCAGAGATCCATATGCTATCGCTGCTCCAGCATGTCCCTGCATATATTTTAAAAGATAGAAGGTAAAAAACTAGAGTGGGAAAAAATAATGCAAAGACTGTTCCTTATCACTTTTATACCACACCAGTTGCTTAAAATGAGGGATAACCAGATTTGTACTTCATATGTAGATCATTGATTTGAACTGAAGTACAACTATCTGATTTTTCTCAGTTCAGATTATGTTGGTCTTTAATTGGTAGCTACTAAGATTGAATTAACAAAATTCATAATTCCCGGTTCCCATACCATCAGGTTATAATGTTCAATTTAACAAAGCCCTTCCAAAAGTTCATAAGCATTACTGATTTCCAAATTTGATAATCATGGAATAACCATAAAAGATCCATGTGCGATAAACAAGATCATCAAGTATAAGAACAAAGAGAATCCTCACCTTCTCTGATGCCCTGTGGAAACACCATAATGCTGAAGCAATGTCTTTCTTTACACAGTCCCCTGTCAAGTACACAGCGCCTAGAAGGTAAAGTGCACCTGGATGCAACTATAAGAATAAGGAATTGTAGTAAGGTTTATGGAGATATCACAAAAGCAGCATATACAACTGGCTTCCAAAGAAACATACCTGGTCAACTGCTTTCTCCAAATAATAGAAAGCTTGCTGATCTGATTGAACATAGTCATTCTATCCAACAGGACAATGAATGTTAGAAAGGAAAACATGTCACTTGCAGGAAAATTTAACACATCACAGAGGCAAATCCCTTAAAAGCGTTCTAACCTCAACTCTTAGGCGACAACCCAACTCATATTGTGCGTCTTTATCGCCCATATCTGCAGCTTCTACTAACAAAGCGGCGCCTCTATCATAACAAGGCAATTAGTTTTCATAGGAATGTCCATTAGATAATCCAATCTAACATTTGATTACAACAAAAAACATAAGAAATCATATACACAATACATGAATTCTGCACTCTCATAATTTGGACAGGAATCAGGATTATGAATTTTAAGTAAACAACCCTCCACTTACATGGCTTTACATGCCCCAGGAACATGGTACTTCAAATGCAATTTGGATAGCCAATACCTGGCGTGTGTATTGGAGTTATCAGCTTCCAACGCCAACTCAAAATTCTCCTTTGCTGCCTACCATTAAACGTTAAAAATTAGAGAACAAAACCCACTCATAAAAAATCCAGTTACCGTGAAGTACCCTTAGAAGAGGGATGAGGCGTTTATCATTGAGCTCGCAGTAATCAATAACTCTATCTACTTCTTTCAAAGCACTCCACCCTTTTGCTATCAATTCCATTGCTTTCTTATTCCTGCTATGCATCTCCCTCTGTAACAAAAAACAAACCCAAATGTAAAAATTAACCAATCGACTGAAAATAGATTTAAAAAAATGAGAAATTAGGAGAAACAAAAACGCAGATAACGAACATGTGGATTGAACTGAATAAATCTGAAATTTCCATGTTTGGCTGCTGATTTTGCAAAGAGCTGTCTCAGCATCGTCGCCCTGAGTGAGTGAGTCGGGGAAGAAACAGCTTCTCTGCACTCGCGAAATCAGCTTTTTGGGTACCACCCGACCCGAATCTTTGTTATTTGTTGAAGCTCCTTTTTGTTTTCGGCTTGCCTTTGACTGGGCCTGGCTAGGCCTTTTCATTTTCCTTTCTCAATTAAGTTACTGGTAAAACCCTTCCATCACCCATCACCTTTCATTAATGTTTTATATTCATCCATCACTTTTAAAATTATATTTACCATCCATCCGTTTCCATCACTCGACTCCTATGACGTTAGCCAACCGTTTAAAAGATGGGATAAATTATAGATTTTTAAAAGATTATATATTTTTTGAAAAATTATATATTTTTCTATGAATGTGTTACTTTTAGTCAATAATTAAAAAACATCTTGATATTATTTATTTTTAATTAATTTGAAATATTCAAACGTTTACTGCCTTAATTTACACATTTAAGAGAATTGTTTTATTTGTTAAAAAAAAAAAGAATTGTTTTATTATTTTAAAGCAATCAGCTATGGGTGTTTCAAGCGGTAGACGAAGGTTTTTAACGAAATATCTTTTAATAATCATTTTATTAATAAAAATAATAATTAAATTATACCAGTTTTTTTTTTCTTAAAATCCACAGACATGCATGAAATATTCTCTTTAAAAATTACCCAAATCCCGTCATTATCAATTTCAAGAACAAAAATATTCCGTTCCCTGATCATTCTTTTATATCTCAAACTTAAAAATTAAATTTTAAACTCTAATAATAATTTTTACGTCCTAAATTATAAACTCTATACATTAAAAATACATCATACCCTTAATTTTTTTAATTCTAACTACAATTCTTAATAAAGTTATAAATAAAAACTGTTGATTTTTATCTTAAAATAAATAAAAATTATCTATCCCTTAATTACGTTTCTTTAAACTATTTACATCTTAAAATTACGTGCGTTTTTTTCGCTCCCTTATATACTTACAAAACCACATTGAAAAAGTCGTTCTTCACCACTTATCTTTGGACTCAACGTCCTTCACCTTGTACCAATAAAAACCTCTAAACAACTCCCCCCCTAAAAGTTCCAGAACATAAACAAGAAAGAAGGTTTTGAAGAACAGATGGAGGGTTTGCAGAGGTCTACGACGTCGTTCAGGAGGCAAGGATCGTCGGGTTTGATATGGGACGACAAGGTTTTATCGGGGGATTTAAACCAAGTGAGGGCTAACAACCAAGAAAATAAAGAGATCCGAGGGTCACCGGACGGTATGATGAGACGAAGCCGATCGGACGGAGGTAGCAGTGGACATACATACCACACGATGAAGGCGACGTCGCCTAGCGTGGACCCTCCTTCTCCAAAAGTGTCCGGTTGTGGTTTTTGTGGTGTTTTTGGCAAACCAGATACCGTGAAGAAAGGAAGACCAAACAAACGTAAGTCATGATCATATGTGTATATAAATATGTAGCTTAATTTCTGTATATGTTTTTGAATGTGATATACCCCTTTCGGCATTCCATGTCAAATTACGCGTGTGGGTTTTCTTATGAACCTGTAGACTTCCATTTGAAAAGCATCTCGTGAAATCGGACAAAATTTGCCCTATGGAAACACAAACCTGAAACAATATTAGTGTTGTAGTTTTGTTTTTTCAACAGTTTATGTTTCATGGGATTTTGTTAAATACATGCCTCTTCTTCTTCTTCTTCTTCTTCTTCTTCTTCTTCTTCTTCTTCTTCTTCTTCTTCTTCTTCTTCTTCTTCTTCTTCTTCTTCTTCTTCTTCTTCTTCTTCTTCTTCTTCAATACATGAAATTATTATTTTTTATTTTCTATATGTTTTGTAGTTGTTGAGTAGAGTTGATAAGGTAGCCGACTTTTAATTTGTTTGTTAGCCAATAGTCTATAGTTTGATTGATGATGTGCCGCCCACCAGGACCTAAATCGGTTACCAAAAAATTAGGTCTCCTTGTTTATGTCTCTGGCAAAATATATATTTTAATCGTTTAAAAGTAATATATATTTTTAACCTTTTATATTTTATATATATAATTTTTGAATTTATATCTTTTAAGATGAATATTATCTATTTTTTATTAAGACCTTTATTGAATCTTCCTTAAAAAATATATTATTAAGAATTAGTTCACTAATTTATTTTTAATTAGAATTTTACTACATAAATCATATAAAAATATAAGATTCTAACAAGAATACCCATAGTTAATATTATGCAATTAGATTTTTCATGGCTTAATTTATTTAGTAATACAAACAATTATTTTCTTTTTTAATTTATCAAATTAAACTAATACAATCTTATATTATGTTTATCTTGAATATACCATAATTTTCTAATATAGCCTCTAAAATTTACATCACTGGTTAATATAATTCCTCTTAATTTATTAATCTTTATCTCATTCAGCTCTTCAAATTTTTTTATATGTGGGTCCTTCATAGGTTGAAATAAATAAATAAATAATATTAAGATTATCTATGGGACACGACATGACCGCTACTTGATTAAATAAAACCAACATAAAGAGACCAATCCAGCCACAGCAAAATTTTCCAGGTCTCGGAATTAAAAAATCGGATTATGAGTCATCAGTAGACTAAAATAATGCAGGTAGGAATACATAATAATTTTACACTATTACAGCATTTTTACTATTTTTTTTGTCATTTAAATATGCAAATTTTAAAAAAAAATAGATAGAAAAGGTATCTATGTTTGATTAATATCCTTCCATCTTGTACTTAGTCTATTTTTCAATCCTACGAACTTTTGTTTTAAATATTAAAATGTATAGTTTTTCCATGGAGAAATAAAGAAAGCAACCTGTCGAGTGTGTAACGAAGGAGCCGAAATTTGAGCCCACAATGCAATGCCATGCAGATCCATAAACTTTATCAAACTCCTGTATGGAAAAGCCCAAAGTGTTAACTATGAGACAGATATATAGGACCAAAAATTTGACGTAGGAAAATGACTCAAGGGCAAAAGAAAAGAAAAGAAGAATGATTTGATTATTACAATATGATGTTGTTTTGTACTGAAAATTGATTTGAGCTGGCTGTTTCGACACATGATCTGTTGGATCATGGTCTGGTCTCGCAATGGATTCCAATACTTGAGGTTTCAGAGTTGAAACTCTTTGATTCGACTATATTTGTATATTAAATTGAATGAAATCTATTTCTATATAATATGCTTTTTTCCATGTTCAATGATGTGGGTAATAGTCAAAAATACTAGTCAATGGTTCCAACTTCCATGTGCCCCTTGGCACCTAGTTTCTGCTGAAATAAACAGATCGGAAAGAAAGTCATAATTTCTATCTGTCCTGCAGAGGATTGTCTTAAATCTCAATCATTCAAACTCAGGCAATTCCAAAAAGAAACACTTAAATTGTCAATCTAGTGGAATATGATTTTGCCATTGCCATTACATTCTGTGAAACTGTGTTCATATCAGTGTAGCAATGAGCTTTTGGAACATACCTTTTTGATGTTATAAGCCATGTGTCTGGAGCTCAACTTGTCCAAGCTATCATACGTTCTTCTGGCACAGCGGAAGGCATGCACTTGCATGAACCCTGGCATGTCGGAAACCAAAACTTTCACCTGTAGGAACGAAATCACCGACGCTAAATTCGTTTCGATGTGGGACACTGACTTTCTACCTTCGACAATCACCTCTGCAATTGCTCCTCCACCGCCTATTTCGATACCTTCCTTTTCGATTCCCTTCCGGTCATCTCTGTCTGCAGTTGGACCATTTTCGAGTTTCTTCAACAAGCAGCTCTGTGAAACAGACTTGTTAATTTCTGCTACATCAAGCTGGGATTTGGGCTTCAGATTTTTAGTACCGGACCTATAAAAAGTGTTGATGAAACTGCTTAGTTTCTTGTGCTTCTTCTCCTTGGAAGCCATTTTCGACTGACTCACTGCGTCTTGCTCTGTGATGTTGTATTAGCCTATGAAGTCAAGCAAGCCATGGAGGTGGCTACATATATGTAAAAGAAATAGCCATGGAGTCTACAATATTAATGATTAGAAAAAGTTGATGGAATAATTTATATAAGCAAACCATGTGATAAAGGGTGATGATTGCTTTCAACAGATTTGATGGGTTTTCTTTTACGCTGGAAAATTCAGTCCCGTGTCTGGTTTAGACTTGATGTAGAGCTTTGGGGGGCATATTTGTCTCCAATGTGGTGTTTTGATATACTCTATCATCAAACAAAAAAAATTTATATTTTAATTTTAAATAAAAAATTTTAAACTTTAAATTTATTTTTTTTAAAATAATAAAAATTTTATATTTCGAACACCATTTAATCATCCTACTTATCAACCTGTCATAGTCGGTTATTAAAAAAATTATCAAGATCACCAAATGTAGACAAATGCTACAATTACTTGATCTTCATGACTTTCATCCTACCATCCTAGCACGATTCACGTTGCAACATTGTCTCGATTTCAGTGAGATTAACTCTGAAGCATGGGCCAAGCATGTGCACAGGATTTGCTTTCTTCTAGACTAGGGAAAGTCTAAAGGGAGACCCGTTAAAAAAAAAGCTATAGGTAAACAAAATCGATATAACCCTTGGATCGAGTAAAACAAAATTTGGGTCGTTAAACTAAAATAATGATAAAATGTTCAATAGGTCAATAAATTATAAGATAAAGTATTACTCGGTTGTAACGCAAAATATAATATAAAAATAAGAAATTATTATATCATAAATTTTTATCTAATTAATCAAATCTAATTAGAATTTATATTATACAAAAATAATTTTAAGGAAAAACCTAATTCTCTTAAAATCTCCTACTGTCATAAATTTGTTTCTTCTTCTTTGAGTGTCGGCGGCGGCACCAATCTTAATATTGATCGTCGTCCGTCAAACTCTATCGTTTTTATTTTTTATTAATAAATAATTATGCTCTTGTGGCACGATTTACTCTACCTTTTGATACATTTCTTTTGTCGTTTGACACGTTTCTTTTGTCGTTTGGCATGTTTTTTCTTTTGTTTTGTTTTTCTAAGGTTGGATCTGGCGACGTCACGACTGATCAAGATGTCGTTTATTTGTTATCACGATGATCTTCCTTGCTTTGGACCCTCAGATTGAATATGGATACGCGGTTTGCGCTCGTGGATAGTTTACCGCGACGCTTTGTTTTGATCTGCGTTTCTCAGTGATCTTCATAGATTAATCCCCTTTTGGTTCGTTTACTAATGTAATCAGATTTGTTCGTATCTATCTTTTCGATCGAATCTTTGGATAAATTTTAACTTTTTCATATATGGTCCTTGTCTGATCTAGAGTGGTTAGTTTTAAGAAAATGATTAAATTATATTTTTAGTTTACAATGATAATTGTAAATCATTATTGTAATATTGAGTATTTTCTTGTTAATAAAATTAGTTGCATATATTAAAAAAATAGAATTTATATTATAACATAAAATTTTATTCAAAAATAATATTTTTATTGAATAAATAATATTTTATGTTTATATATAAATTCGTACTAATATCAACATAAATTATTATAGAAAATATAAAAAAAAGCTATACTATAAACTTTTCTATTCGGTTAAAGGATTTATAATTTGAAGATATGCGGTAAGTATTTGTGTTATTATCTTGTTTCTTATCAAATTTTATAAAAATTATGTAAGTTTTGTCTTTTAATTTTGGGCAATGATATAATCTACTGTATGGTCGCTCATGATATTGATTTTTGGAGACTAGCCGACGCATAGACCTTAAAATCATGTAATTATGTATTTATATGTTTTCAAAGGATGGCTAAAATAAATGTGCTTGATATGATCATTGATTGAAGTTTTTGGATTCTGGCTAAAAGATGTTATGGCCCCCCTTGATCGTTTAAGAATAATGTGGCCTAAAAGATGACACATTAAACCATTATTAGGAGGGTCTTTGATCATGAAAAAAATTCTTATCTTTAACGATAAAGTGATAATATATTATTCGTATTTGATATATATTTAAATATAAAGATATAATAATTCTTTATATGAAAAAAAATTTGAATGCATATGTAAGAGTAATCTTGGACATTAGTATATTGAAAGCATCTCTTTGAAGTTTCTTCAGTATTTTCCTGCACTTTATTAATTGACACAGTCTCAGCACATCAGCTTGACAGGCTCAAACGAATCTTGAATTCATGTAGCAAAAAATGAAAAATGTTCTGACATTAATTAGTTAATTAACCAATCTTAATCAGCCAGAGTTTTTCAAATTCTCCCTTAATTTTCGCCAAAGATTCCAAGATAGCCACTAGATTTGTACCGGGTGCTCAATCTTTGACGCCTGTAATTGTTGTTGTCTTCGAACGTGGCGGTTGGTCAGCGAACATGACTGAATAGCATCAACCGGCAACGGAATTACAGGCAGGTTGTCGCAGTTGCATAGTTCAATCATGTTACCGTCAGGATCATGGAAGAAGAGTTGATCGACGCGAATTCCACCTTCTTCTACACTACCCTTCACGTATTCTATATCCAACTCCTTCAATTTCTTCTCCAACGTCGCCATGCTATCACATTGGCACTGCAATCAATAAATTACTATAAGTACATATACACAGACTCAAAGCGTACGCACCGTGCAGACAAACTACTATTGACAACATTCGAATACTATGTTCTGCAACTTCGGAAACAGGGTTTCTAAATAGACCAATTATATACGAAACATGCCTGGAAAGAAATATGATTGTCCTTGGGATTGATACGTCGAATCTGAGGCATGCTTTCAGGATTTTCTGATTGGAGAAGATGGATGCCAATGCCATAACTGTACAGCCTATCCATGTTAAAAAACCACAACACAACGAATCAATATTTAACCCAAAAATACTTTGACAAGAAAAAAAATGGTTTCAAGAAGCTTTTTAGTAGAATTAAATTTAAATTACCAAGCACCAGAAAAATCAAAGGAACCAGGTCTCTTGACGGGGAAGAAGCCTAGAATATTCTGATAGAAATCTACAGATTCTTCAATTGATCTGCACAAAAGTGAGATGTGATTCAAGCACTTAAGTTGTAGAGGATTCTCCATATATTTCTTTTCTTCGCCCTGGAACTCTTCTGCTCAAGCAAAACAAAACAATCACGTACAACGTAAAAAACCGCTGTGTTGTTTTCTTAATTTATGCGGTTAATGAAAGAATTGTAGGAAATAGAATGAATAAAATAAGCTTTGATGAAGATGATGAGATTGGAGACATTGGTTCTACCTATTTATAAAGACCAGAATCTGATTTTCTTGTCACCGCAGGATATTAATGTCTGAAAATTTTTGGCAATCTTTCTTCCAAGGTTGGTTAAGACTGTATTTATCCTTATCTTGAGACTATGCGCTTACACGTAGATTCCACGTTTATAATTAGAGAAACAGCTCCATGAAAATTTTGACAAAATAAAGTAAAAAGTAGAACAAGAGAGAGGTGAGAAAAAGAGAGAATTATATATTATATTTTTTTATGTGAATTGTATCCTTGACTCTATATTTATAGATATAAAAAATAAATATCATATAAAATTCTAATTCTAATAAACATTAAAATTTTAACGATAGAATATATTAAATTTTTATAGAGTTTTGATATAATAGACATTCATTCACATAAATAAATATTTATAATAATAATATTTTAATTTATTACTTAACCAATAATAGTGTAATACAGATATATAATTATTATAAATTTAATTTATTAGTATTATAAATTCTCATTCTATTTTGTATAAATATCTCCACCGGCTTCTGCTTTGATTGGACCATTTGTTTGACCATGTAAAACCTGATAAACATGAAACTGTAACTCTCTCGGACAATTTGTCTTGTTTTATAAGGGAAACAAAATGGTTTTTAACTTCCTCTTGTTGGACAACTTAGGTTTGGTTGTTTCTTCAAGATTCGAATTGCAATCCATGTTTGTTCAGGCTTTCGTAAAAGTTATGGCAATGTTTACTGTTTTAATATTATTAGAACTTTCCTCTCTAATTCCTTTTCTCTCAACCCAAACAGACCCGTTCAAAGTTTCTTATCTTCAGATACTGAGTTGGATAAAATTTTACTTGGTCCATTGTTCTTGCAGGCACAACGTAACGTATGTTGGTTTTCGTTAGTTCTGCCTAAATAACGCTCTAGGTAATAAAAGAATAGTGGGTCTGCCATGAGACTGATATTTCTTAGGCTGATCATTAATCTCTCCATGCACGTCACGCGTCCACCGCTGGATTGATCCCGAAGAATGTGGAACCAAATTTTAAAATCTGAAACGTGGGAAATACCTAATTAATCAGCAAATCCAAACACCTTTATTCCTGCCAAAGAACAAGAGCCTAATAATTCGATAAGAAAAACACACACGAGCCTAATAAACGGGTAAGGAGAGTGGCTTTTGACCTGCTTATGGGCAAACTCATGAACCGGAATCATAGACAAAAAAATCCCAGCAGAGGTCAGCAGCGCGAACAAGAGCATAATGTCCACATAATTATTTAAGTTTACCGTTAAAACAAATTGAAAATAATAGTAAATAAAACTAAATTCGATTAAGAAAATTAAAATTATCGATTTGATTTGTAATTTTTTGGATAAATGATTTGATTTGTAATTTTTTAAACTTGACTTGAAAAAAATAAAATTTTGAATAATTTGAATAAATCAAACTTTTAATTAATTAATTAATTAATTTGAATATAAACTCGGATAATTCTATTTAATTCGGAAATCTTTTAAATAA
Organism: Abelmoschus esculentus; assembly: GCA_035048815.1. Taxonomy (NCBI): domain Eukaryota; kingdom Viridiplantae; phylum Streptophyta; class Magnoliopsida; order Malvales; family Malvaceae; genus Abelmoschus; species Abelmoschus esculentus. Next base: position 449,928 of record JAUCBN010000008.1, read on the forward strand.
AATTTAAGTTATAATATTAAATTATCTTAAAAAAATTAACTCAACTCAACTTTATTCATCCTAAGTCGTAATTTCTTAATTCGATTCAACTCAATTTTATAAGAAAAATGTGCGAGAGCATAGTAGTTTTTGCCTACGCCAGTGGGGTAAAAACCCTCTGTCTCTTATTATATCTTCATTCATAACTCACGTTAAAAAAATTAAAAAATTGAATTTTAAACCCTGACTCTTATTTTATATATTCTACATCCTAATCCCTATCCCTAAAAAATACACTCTACCCATCATTAATCCTAAACTCTAACCAAAACCCCTAACCTAAAATCTTAAATCCTACCCTTAAATCTCTAATTTAAAACAGAGGCACGAGAAAGAGCGTAGATGATTTCCACCCACGCCAGTGCGGTCCTCTAACGCTAGATATCTTTGTGCATTTTTGTTCTTGCCGAATTACTAATTACTTGAGAAATTATTACAGACAGGTTACTTATTCCATCAATGCTAAGCAATGGCATAAGAAAACAAAAGGAAAAGTCGGATTTCACTTGCTTTAAACTTGCCAATGGCAATGCATCAATGCTTTTAAAGGAAGAGAATCTAGTTCTTATCTTCATAATCATACATAGTTCCAAAAAGATTTTATGCTGAAAGGACTCGTAAATTATTGCACTCAGAAAGCCTGGCTTTTGAGATGAACTGATCCTGAGATTCCTTGAATCTTTATTTCTAAACTTCTGCTATCTTAACATTGAATTAAGTTTACTGCATTGGTTGAATGAAAAAGCTGGTGGTCCTTTGATTATGACTTGAAATTATCTGTTTGGTATTAGCCACCATTCCCAGTAATTTCCTTGGACCACCCCCCAAATGTAGTATTCAATAATGGATGCTTCCCCACATTCATACTTACACCCAGAGTGAAAGAAGGATAGTATTTCCATTAAAATATTGCAAAAGAAAAATTACAGGAAGAGATCTCAAAGCTTCATGTTCTGAAACCCAGAAAACTCTTCTACTGATCGGTGCAGCTTACATATGGCTATACTTAGGGGGGAGAGGCCTTGATAAGATGATAAAAGGACTAGTGATGAAGAGAAATTAGTGACATTGCTGGCAATATTATTCTTCCTAAATTCCTAAGCACCACCTGAAATGTAGAAGAGCATAATAATAATAATAATGTCAGAAACTTTGTATGCTGTGAAAAGATCAATGCTGCAATGGCTGCCAAGATTTCTTACCGAAATCTCTTGGCGTCTTGCATTTGAAGCATTCGATCCTGCTAGCATAATTGTGAACTCCACACCCATATCTGTCAAAACAAAATTCCAGTCACTTTCACTTGATAAAATATTGTGAACTCCACCCATTGCTGGGAAGACGGACAAGAATGCAATATCATTCAAATCAAAATGTCAATGTACTCACCTGGTGCACATCCAGTCACCAGTTTTCCACCCCGGGGGGACACTGCTGTCAGACCCCATCATACCATAACCACCATAGTCATTTTTCATGGTACCACATCGGTAGCAATTTATTCGGCTAGCATAGTTGTGAGCTCCACAGTTCATGGCAGTGCAATACCAGTCGCCGGCCATAACTTCGCTCCTGTTGTACAACAAGTAGGTCGATACATCAGGTCCCCCATACTTGGGATAAGCGCAGCGTTGACACGCCTCTCTCTTTTTGAAATTCTGGTGTTGGCAAGCCGCACACATCCAATCTCCTCCTGTCCAGCTCATTTTGATCCCTGGTAATCTATGTTACAAACCACAAATTCAGAAAAACAAATCAAACCCAGGATTTCATTTAGATTGAAGATGCTTACCTCCTTGGAAATAAAGGGCCTGTCGTGGGAGAAAACTAGTAGCTGAATAAATAAGTTGTTAGTGCAATTGGTGATTTAGATGTTTGGGGTGGAAGGGCTATATATACTTGTTAAGAGGGGGATTGGTTTGACACTTCTTCATGGGATTCTTAAAGCTGACATTTTTATCTTTTTTCTTTCTTTTAGACAAGTGTTTAGATAGAACCTGGCTAAGCTCTTCATAGTTCTGAAACTTTTCGCGGTTGTCGGGAAGATGGCTAAGCAGTACACTGCATGTTATATGAGTGCATGCATCCATGTATGTATACTTTTGAAAATTGAAATTCCAAAGCCAATGCATGCCAGCCTCCTCCTTTATGTGATTCCCTATCATTATTGCTGGAAATCAATGTGAAAATATATTCTCTTCTCATCCATATTTCCCTCTAGCAAGGTGTTATGAGGGGAAGCTGTTATTTGGATATGGAGGCTGCTGTTTCACTTCTTTTTTTGACAAATTTTTATAAGGCTCACTCACTAATTGAATGGTCCACAACCCTAAATAAGATCTTAAAATCAATATTTAGAAATGAGATTCAATTCGACTCCAAAATTAATCTGAATGCATGTGATTATCAAACGCCAAAATCATTGATGGCAAAAGAAATGATAACAGTTTAAATACGTACCTACATGCTAACCCTTTCAACAAGTTATATTACTATAGCATCACCAAGTATTGCTCCACCCATGTCCAGCAAAATAATTGCTGACGTGGGGTGTCCACGTGCATATATGCACGTCATGCTCGTTCCCTATCCGAAGCTGACATGGACAGACACGTCAAGAGACGAACTGGAAGGTCTTCCAGTTCCAGCTAGTTAGTTATACCTTCCCTGAGTAGGCTTATGCAGTGCCGGTTGCAGTTGGGACAGTAAGAAGAGAAAGGGCTAAGAAACATATGGGAGAACACGCATACATAAACATATGTCTTGCATTTGGAATTTATTCCTTCCAATGCACATCCATTGCCAAATTCCATTTTTTCTTAATTAAAATACTTCAAAAGCTATATGAAGATTCATATGAATTGGAGCCTTTTGCTTTCAGGCCTCTTCCAAATTACTCTTTCTATGTATATTCCAAATGTGAGTGGTTCTCGGCCTTCTTTCTAGCACTTTAACCACGATAGATACACAAAATGTTAGAATACTAGTACAGATTTAATTTAAAAATATTTAATATTTTTCGTATAGGTTACGGGATATTATATAAAAATCAATTTATAATCTAACAACACAACCTGATGTATGGTTCAGTAAATTAATACATGAAATAAATTGTGAATTTAGAATATTAAAAACTGCAAATATGTCACGTGGGAATCAAAAACGACACTAAAAAAGATGGAATGTTATGGTTGATGAATATTGTTCGCGGCGGACCGACGCTGGTATGCTATAAGTGGTCATTGGATAAAATAAAAAATGGAGCACTTCACATTATTGGACTTGCACATGAAAAATTCTTTTTAATATATATGATGTGATGAGCTGCTTTTCACAAGATTCGTAGATGTGTCAAATGTTAAGAGTACCCATCAACAACTAGTAGCGAATAAATAATTAAATAAATAAATAATATGCTTTTTTTAATTCTTTTAAACTATATTAAAAAAATAATTAGTAATGAACTTTTCTATTTTTTTTCCTGTCCAACCTATTCAACTCCCACTGAGTCTAAATGCTTGCTTGTTTGGCAATTTCACCTTTGATAAGTAGGAATTTAACCTGCAGACATGGTGAATATTCCCTCGTAGAAAAATACCTTAGAACTGCAGGCTGCAGCCATGGAGATGGGTTACAGATTTATTCTCATGTGAACGAGGGTCCATTTCACTTCAATAATTGTAGAGAGAATCCACAGTCATAAAAGGATGACCCTTGAAGAATAGCCGTTGATTTTAGATTTTGTATATTCTCTTCCTTGCCACGTGAAGTAAAAGTTTCAATCCTTTACTCAATCTGGAGATTAACCAGATGCGTTCGACAGTATTTTTTTATCAGACAGAGCAGATGAACAGAAACAAACTTCATTACGTGTAATACGTTAAAAATCAAATAAGTCCAGATCTTTTAGCTAATATGATCATTGATGGTTTGACTTCACTGCTTGAAGGGTTTAGATAAACGAATTATATTTTAGTGATCCACCTAAATTTATTATAGAGAATCTCTATCACAATGGGAAACATCCAATGTCATATGTTATCGAGCTTGTCTCGTTTTATTTTTATAAATAAAACTTGCTGTTTTTGTTCTATCTAAAATAAAGAAAGTTTCTTTTATCATTATTAAAGAGAGAGAACGAGTGATTGAATCTCACCCCCTCGATTTGGCAACAATTATTGTACCCGATTAGTAATTGATTGTCACTCCATGTGCTGTTAAGATCTGAAATAAAGTTAGGCAGGGAATCTGTAGAAAGGGTTTTGATGAATGTGATCCATCTGAACCACTCGTTTAAGCCCATTAGAAGAATATCAATCAACCAGACCCAATGCGGCATATATGGTGCGTGGATGCAACTCATTCTCTTTGTTCAGATGTTTAGGATCTTGATTTCGTGTCTTGTTATTATTTACTCATAAATATACCCCTAGACTTATGTTGAAGGCGAAGCATCACAAGTTACTAATGGATAGAATTTAACTGATACGAAGCCCAAGATAAGATCTGGACTTGGAAGTTGAAAACAAACGAGAAACCAGTTCAAGCTGAGTGACATAGTTTAGGACGAGTTAAGCTTAAAACCTTGTGCCAAGAAATCCAACACTCAAATCCCCGTAATCTGACTCTTCAACTTGTAGTAAAATTAGGCCTATATGGTGCCTGCCGCTGCCAACTCTATGGGAATTCTAAGATCTTGATTTTGAATTTCAAGATCTTCTCTCTCTTGTTATTTTCTTTCATAATATACTTCTGGTTTTATTTTTATATTACTTTCAACGCATCACTAGTTATGTTAATCATGGATAAAGTACAATGATTTTTCAACGATACGAAGTCCAAGACAGGACCTGGCCTTGGAATCGGAAAAACAAACTGGAAACCACTTAAAGATGAGTGCCATTATTTAGGCCAATTTAAGCTCAAAACCTTGCTATGGAAGCTAAAACCTGCAAACCAGCCAACTCCACAGAAAACTCATCAACTTGCACTGAAAATGGTCTAAATTTTGCCAGACACTCTCTACATATTGACTCGGATTCTTGTAAAGGAAAACCATCTTTATTTATATTACAAATACGATGGATTACATAGCTAATAGCAGCTTCTTAGAACACAAATTCAGCTCACCCCACCCCTTCTTTCTAATTCAAACCCTTTTTTATAGCCAACTGAATGGTTATAATTATGGCTTAAAATTTAAACCAAATTCAGATTCATGCCTCCATGTGAGGGCCAGGGGCATGCTTGAAGGAGTTCTTCCGTGCCGTGGCCAAAACAGTCTTGTCTGCAACGATAAAATAAGCAGCTCCAGCCGCTGCAATAACATAACCGGAACTTTTATTAACAAAAATAATTCATTACTAAAACAAGACACTGAGTTAAACTGGTATAAGGAAAACGATGAAAACCTGTGGAGATTATTAGAGCTTGTGCGGTATGATTGAGATTGGCTCTTGCCCATGGCAGCATCCTTACACTAGCTAGCTGCATTATGCAAACCACGTGCAAGGTTTGAAGTGTTACATTTAATCATCCCTGAGAAAAAAAGAAAGGATAAACTCTTACGAGATTGTCCGGTCCTCGAGATACTTACAGTTGGAATTGCAGTGGCAATGGTAGCAACAACGGCAGCCTTTGCTCCAGCAACCACGCCCTCTGATGGTGCAAAGCACGATATTAGAAAACAGATCATCAGTATTCAAGTTGAAGATAGTTACAAGGAAAAGGGAAATTAGTCAAATTACCATGAGAGCAGCTCTTGGCCATGGCCAGCTTTTGGTCAAGTGAAGCCGAGGTAGCAGATGGTGCAACATTTTTAGCCATTGTGAAGAGAAACAAAATGGTGATTATAATGAAACAAGTTTGAGAGGAAATTAAGACCAGTATATGATATGAATGCGTGAAGCTGTTTTGAAGAGATTGTGAGAATTGGATGGATATTTATAGAGGAAAGTTGGAGAAAATGAGGTGGATATGGAGTCGTTGAGAGTGGCTCAGCTCAGGTCAGTCAGGTGTATGGTGAGTTTGATGGTTTGGGTTGAATTCCAGCGACAGAGACACTTGTTTTCACTTGGATTTCTGCCATTGTCGGTTAGGCTCTGTTGCTCTTGCACTCTTCCCCATGTTATATTAAAAGAATAAAACTATATCTGTTTTTATCTATAAGGTTCGAGATATAAGATTTCAACATTTATTTAACTATATCTTTTATATGATATACAAAAATGTTCAATAATTTTAATATTATTAGAAGAAATGGAGACACTAACATTTTAACAATCTGATTTTATGTAATCTTTATTATATTATTTGATAAAATCATCTAAATCTAACAGACTATATACTAATTTACTGTTGCAATCTATAAACAACCGACTTATGACACGTGCAAGACTTTGAACACTGTCTGTATTCCTTACAGATATAGGAATATATGTATAAGTGGTGTGAAGGGTAGTTTAGTCATTAACAATTAGATAAGTTGATACGGAGTTTTTAGAAAACGGTGGGCGTAGCATTTTGTGATTTCCACATGTTATGTTCTGAATCGGACGGTTGTTTCTGTCACATGCAATGCAGAAATCCATACAATCTTTTTCAAAGCCTTTGCTATTTTTTCTCATCATGGACGCACGCTGCCCAAGCCACTGGTTTAGCCGAGACAAAGCTGTCACAAAGCACAAAACAATGGGTATTGGCTAACCTAACATAACCTAACCTCGTAGCTGAGTTAGGGGATTAAATGAAATGGAAATAAAGATATAATATTTTTAAAAACATTTTATTTCATATAATATTATTATTCTTGAGATTAAATGAACATTGACAAAATGATTATATCAAAAATATTATATAAAATTATTTATTTATTAATGTGCCATTCCTTTTTAATTTTAAGTAAGGGTGATAATGAGTCTAGCCGGCTCACGGGTTATTTGGGCTTGACTCGGTCAAAACTCAGCTCGAGTGAGTTTGATTCGGGTTCAGATTCGGCTCAAGAATTAAACGAGTCGAGTCGAGTTTATCGAAGCTCGGTTCGAAAAGCTCGTGAACAAGCTTGAAATAATTATATATAAACATACATATATTTATATATACATTAAAATAATTTGTTTAGTAAAAAAATAATAAAATAATTGAAAGTAAATCTATTAAAAATAAATTAAATAAAATAACTCGAATATTATTAAATAAAATAAATTTACAAAACTACAAATAATAAATAAAAAATAAACTACAAATAAATAAATAATAAAAATAATATAAAAAATTATTTATTTTGAATCAAACTAAGTCGAGCCGAACCTGACGAGCTTTGAGCCCGATCGAGCCGAACTCAAACCTAAAATTCCGAACTCGACGAGCCTCGGATCAAACGAACTCAAATATATATATTTTCGAGCCTAACCTAACCTGACTCGGACTCGGCTCAGCTCGTTATCGCCCTTAATTTCATTTCCTTAGTTCTTGATCAGTGATCAATGAAGTCCCGACACCCATAGGAATGGCCCAACTCTCAAAGCCTAATACTTCTCTCAGGCCCAGATAAGAAAATCCAACAAAGGAAGTCGCGCATGGTTAAGACCAAGAAAAGGAAAAGTGTAAAAGTCCTTTTTTTGAGCTAAAGAAAACACATTTGCTTGACTTTGTGAGAAAAAAGGGTTTGGAATTGAAATGGGGAACTTAATAAAGGAAGTTTTAATAAAGGAAAGAATGAGATATATCTTTTAAGTATATTTGTAAAAGAAAATTTTAATAAAGGAAAGGGAGAGAGAGTCTGTATATAGGAAGATTCGTTGGGGTGGTGACCATTTTCCTCTAAGTTCTTTGTACTATTTTTATGTCAGTTTATTACCAGATGGGTGAAAGGTAAGAACTATGGAGTACTAGATTAGAGATGACGATGTCACTTTCTCCATGCAACCAACACGACCAAGTGGGGTTGAAGTTGAAGTTGAGAAACTCGCGTGCTTCTGAAACCTGACCAAACACCGGTCCCAATATGGGTCACTCCAATTTGCCTTTGCCGATCTGTGTTCAAAGTTGAATCTACCTTATATTATAATTAACCTGTTGACCCTCACATTTTTATATATATTCCTCTACAATGTTCTGTCCCATTTATCCTTAATCAACCCACCTGCAATAACACCATGCTTGGTTTTGTCAGATTTTCGAACCAAATGGACCTAAACAGTTAACAATCAATAATTTAATAACTTATTCTACCACCTCCTAATCACAACAGACAAGCTTACTGTATGTCTCATGAATTCTCAGGATCTTATGTTCTACATCGAAATTTACAAACGGGATATGTTTATGTAGAAAAGGAGTCAAATTAACACTTTTCTCGATGCAATTAAAGTTTGATTATTTTAAAAACGAGTTTAATTAAATACATGGTTTTCATTTCTTTTATATTTCTTGATTATTATGCTGTTATTCGACCACACTCTAATAATCATGAAAGTGGTCCACACTTGATATCTTCACTATCTGTTTAGTCTTTATATTCGTTACAAATATAGTATTTTGAATTTTATTAGATTAATTAATTGAGAAGAGACTCATTCCTCCTATGAAAATTTTATTTTACTTTTTGTTATAATTGCTTTTGGTTGGGGCAGGAAAACATGATTGATATTTTGTCTCTCTTTATTATATTATTTCTTACCTTTGATCCGTGAAAGACATGTGAATGTGTGACGATGGAAGTGCTCATTTTGTGATAAGAAAAAGTTATTAGTTTTAAAATTTTTATTTTTTATAATATTTTTACCATCATTGACTAGAGTCATAATTGTCACCACATGAAGTTCATAGATTTCTCATGGTATCACATTGGTACAATTATGGGATCCCTTCATTTTACACGTAAGCTCAAGATATTATAAATTCAGAATACATATTAAATATTGTTAATCCATTCAAACCATACAAATCAGAGGCTTACAACAACTTAAAACAGGAAAAACAACTCTTTGCTTTGGTGTAAGACATGATTTTTTTTTTTCAGTTGCTTTGGCTATTTTAATTTACATCGCTAGAGTTAGGTTTCGTTCGAGAAATACCTTAGAAATAATCAAAATGGTGAGGTATTTGATATGGGGCATTTCTTTCTTCTTTGCTTAGCTTTGGAATGTGAACCTTACTGCTCTTCAGCTTGTATACATCGCTGGGGACTTCAGGTGGCTTTACTGATCTAATAAGGGCCCAATTCACCCCTTTGAAGATCTCATGCCTTTTGATTTCGACGGATCCTTTCAAGCTGCCGATTCTCTTCTTTGGATTCTTCACCAGAAGCTTGCTGATGAGATCTTGGACTTTGACCATCTCTTCAAACTCTTTGCCGCTTTTAATACTGATTCTAGGGAATGTTAATGGCTGTTTAAGGATGTTGATCAATGTTTTCTCGTTGTTTTCGCCTTTGAAAGGCGTTCTTCCGTACAACATTTCGTACAGAAACACACCCAGAGTCCACCAGTCCACTGCACTGCCATGGCCTTGTCCTGAGATCACTTCAGGGGCTAAGTATTCGTGGGTTCCGACGAACGACTTGGACTTAGCATTGATCGGTTCAGCCACCAGTTCCGGACAGACTTCATGACTCATATTATTAGCTTGTTCTTTGATTGTTGTGACTCTGGAACCTTTCTTTTTCATGCTGGAAGATGAGAAACAAGACAGCACCGGTTGCATGGGGGTAGCACATGAAGGAGTCAAGCAATAGTTGTCGTAATTTTCAGTCTCTTCGGAGCTGGGTTTATGTCTTACTAGCTTCGGAACGACGTCGCATTTGAAAGAAAGGTCGAAATCTGAAAGCATAATATGCCCATCTTCTCTAACCAAAACATTCTCTGGTTTCAGGTCCCTGTAAACAATGCCCATCATGTGCAGATACTCCAGTGCTAAAAGTATCTCAGCAGCGTAAAACCTGCATTATCACAATAGTTTATAATTAAAATTTAAACCTTAAGTCAATGAACCATTACTTGAATAAAAAATACAACTAAATAGTACATAATTAATAAGATAAACTTACTTAGAAGATGAAATGCTGAATCGTTTTCCCGGTTGGTGTTGCCTTGCAACATACAAGTCTCCGCCAGGGCAATACTCCATTACCAAACACGAGTAATGAGAAGCCTCAAACTCTGCATACAAAGTGGGGGTAAATGGATGATCCAGCATACCCAGAATCTCTTTCTCCATGTCAGCTCTCTGCAACTTCTTCCTTATAGCAAGTGCTTCTCTATCCACCACTTTCATGGCGTAAAAGCACTGAGGCAAACCTACCATAGGGTTCCTTATCTGGCAAAGATAAACATTCCCTATGTCGCCGCTTCCCAGCCTTCGAAGGAGCCGAAAATGGTCGAGCCCGACTTTCCCTTTGGCTCGCTTGAGTCGCTTCATGGCTTCCCATGCCGCCTGGTTCGCCTTGTGTGGCTTATGGGAGCTGTAGAGAGACGTTTCGACGGAAGAGAGGGAAATCGAGCTCCGTCTGCTCCCGAAGCTTAGGTTGCTCATCCAGCTGCGGCTGGAGTCGGGTACGGTTATCGATGAGGAGCTGCTGTCGTAGTCGGATTCATCTCTGGTTATGGACGCTGCCATTGTTGGTGTTGGAGCATGAAACAGTGATGATATTACTTGGGTATATGAGAAATTTATAATGTTTTTGTGTGAGTTTTTCTCTTTTGCTGCTTTCTCAGACCTTTTATATACAAAATACTTTGCCATGAAATTTGTAGTGCCTGATCGAAGAAAGCTACAAAGCCTTGCTTTTTCCTCTAATTGTGGCTTGCAATTTGATGAATAATTACTAATAAAGTGGCATGTTTTTATATGGTCATTTAAACGACACTACCTTTCCCATTATTACAATAGTGTCCTTGTTACAATTTATTCACCATAAAATTAGATAACCAAATATATTAAAATAACTATTTATGAAATCATTTCCCGTCCTATAACTTTACCTTTTCCAAAATCCTAATAGATTTAACATTTTTAATTCATAGGAAAATACGATATTTTTAAATTTAATAAATTTGTTTTTTTATATTTAATCTTAATTCGATCCGTAATAAAAATTGAGCTTTGAAATATATTAAAATTATAGTAATTATAGTGAATCTAATACTAATATGCTTGGGTTTATATAAATGGTCAATTTATGACATTAAATGGATGAGAGTCGATAAAAGTAGCTTTTTAATAGTCGATTATGAGCATGCCAACTGACACAACCACTAGTCTTTGTTTTCAGCAAAAGGTCTGCCAAATTGAAGGAATAATGGATTAATTGCTATACTTAAGATAGTAAAATCGTTCGTTGATTTATTTATTTTATGTTTTGGCTTTATTTTTTAAGATAATGCTATTTTGAAAAGGTTTAATTATAAAATGTATTTAAATTTTATTATTTTTTGTAATAAATGTTTAAAATATTTTTTTAAAATAAATATTTTATATTTTATTTTTATTTATTTTAAAGTTGATCTGTCAAAATAATTTACCATCCAACTATTATTTGATATGTATTTTTTACTTTTAAAATAAAACAAATTAAAATTTTATCTTATTTTTTAAAAAATTATAAAATAATTATAAATTCCTCATATCTGAAAATCACGTGAATTGAGTGACGCAAAAGACTCTAACCGTTTAATAATATATGATTGATACATCTTTTATTAATTATCGACGATAGATGATTATAAGAATATCGATGATAAGATAATAAAATCAATATTTTTATTAGATGTTAATTTTTTAAATATTATTTTAAAATAAAATTTTAATTATCTATTTTAAATAAAATAATATTTGCATCATCTATGATTACCGCTACCCAAATTAATTTCATTAATCCCTCAGAATTTGTGCTAGTCGGTCAAAAGCGTTTCTTCTTTTCCTGCTATAAAGCTTATAATGCACCGATTTTCAAGATACTTTTCCCAACAACCAAAACTCTTAAAAACAAATTAATAAACCATGTGATCAGTTATAACTAAAAACGATATCAAATTATCTAATATTCTTACAAATATATATTTGATAGATTCAACAAAAATAAAGAATTTACAATAAAAAACAAATCGTAAAGTAATGATAAAGAATTCTTAGCTGGTACGTATAAGCAGAGGTGATGATTATCGAATATTGGATCAGATTCGATTTTTTTGGAGTTTAAGATTTTTGGATCGATAATATAATGATTCGTATTCGATTCAAAAATAAACGGATATCCGCATATTGAATATCGGATATATCGGATATCATATTATTCAAAAATATAATTTAATTAAAATAATTTTTAAAATTTATTAAAAAATTTGAATTTCGAATATAATAAATAACAAGTTATTAAGTACAACAAGATTCACATTTATAAAAAAATTATTTTTAAAATTTTTTAATATACCAAATATTAAATTGAATATAACAAAAATAATATTAATAAAAATTTAAATTTTATAAATTTTTGGATAATCCAAAACTTAAAATATTATGATACGTATTTAACCCGAAAAAACTTAAAATCAAATTGGATATTCACTCTAAAAATAAAAAACAGATTAAATATCTTAATTTTTTAATCTACTTAATTAATAATCATACCAAATCGAATATCTTTAAACAACTTTACGCATAAGCACCCCAATTTTACTGTCAAAACCCCACCAAAACATTCAATTCCCCCCTACCCTTTTGAACGGTAGTTAACCTCTGACCTCTCAAGTCAATATATTATATTGAGATTTTAAAGTAAAGTTTATAAATTAATATTTAAAATATATGATAATGTTTAAATATTATATATATAATTAAATATTTTAATTATATATATATATATATTAATTACAAGTTTATAAATCAATTACAAATTTTAATTTTTTAAACATATTGGTGTGATTATATTTTTTAATCTTTTAATAATATATGTACAAATAAAAAAAAATTAAATCTCATATGATGAATATTATTTTTTTTTACCAAAATCATTATTAAAATCTATTGACCTAAGAATTAATTATAAAAAATAAACCTCAATATGTATAATACGTATGTGTAAATAAATTTCTGACAAATGTAAATAATAAAGTAACGGAGATTTTGGTAATATAAAAGATGTTAGGTGAAAGCATTGATAAAAGCTGGGAAGTTGCACGAACAACCCGTGCCCCAAAATTCATTTTTGCCTCACTTTTTTCATCGTTTCTTTTGATTCGTTTTTATATAAATATTTATACCATATTATGATAAAATAAGAAATATTTATTTGAATAAAAGATGAAGTTTAAATATATTATTTCACCCAAAAAGAAGTTGACGCATAAAATGAACTTTTTGAAGCCAATTGAACAAAAAATAGTTATCAAATTAAACTTTAAAACAATACTTGTCAAAATTTTAATTAATTATTTAATATATTACTAATAAAAAATAGTTCCACAAATAATATTATCATGATACTAATTTATTATAATGAATTAATATATTTTTATGATATTCTTGTTATGCATGTGAGTCCAGTATATAAATAGGGTACTATATGATGAAAATTGAGGTCCATACCTATGACTTTACCCGTGTCGGAATGTGTTGAAAATGTTTTGAACAAAGAAAATAGATCATCAAATTATGCAAATGTATTCATTTAGTATAAAATATTGTATATGTCTAGAACATGAATATAATAATATTTTCGAACAAAATAAAAAAAGTTTTTGTAATAATCTTTAATGAACCATATTTTTCTTTCATCTGCTTCCTTTGAGAGCTCCACTTTTGTCTGCAAAATCTTATCATTTTAACTTTTGGTTTCAGTTTCAGGCAGCAGACCCAGCACAAACTTGCAGCATTTCAGAGTGACAAACGTATAGGAAGATGCAAAGCTCCATAACTTGCCCCATACATACTTCTCCCCCAACCAACCTTTTCCCAATTTTTAGATTTTTCTTTAGCTACAAACACAATGAAACGTGTCAAAATTTCTTATATTTCTTGTAATACATGTAACTCTAGTACAAGCAAATGAAGCAATCATTTGGTTAATCTCTCAATTTCTTCTTATTTGATTCTTCTTTTCTCTTTTGTCAATAACCATAATTTGCTAAAAGGAAAAACTGGCCATTCTGGCAATTATTTTCCTACAACACTAATGATGAACAATCAAGATCTTAAAATGATGAGAAAATGTGATTACCATGTTATATCAAATATGTAAATCGTATTCCGAATTCGATTTCGTATTATATACGGATATAAGATTATAACGGTAACACAACTCTCATGTCAAAGATACATTGAATATTTGTAGGTATCAGTTCTCCAGTAAATGCATAGTATTTTTGCTACATGTGAGTTTCCAGGTAACTATATTTATTAACTCGGCTTGTCTACCGCCAGATTCACGTTCACCTACAGGCTACAAAACAGCTTATGGTCCTTTCAAGTTCCAAGAAACTGGTGATTGATTTAAATGGAATCAGACAAGTAAAATCGGTAACAATTTAAACTGAAAAGGACAATGGAATCAGAAGAGACCAGATAAACATTCAGACTACAATTTTTCTACCCTTCCAACTATAATAAACTGAACAAAAGATGGCCGGCCTGACAGCTCCACAACACACTGTTGTCAAATGTCGTGGTTATTTAAACAAAACATTCACAGCATCAGTTTTCAGTGAAAAGAAATCAGACCAAATTAAAAACGGATATGGATGCTGACACTGGGGGAAGTGTTTTTTTCTTCTTATTGAAATGGAGATTTTGTTGAGACATGTCATAATGGTCAGCTCCAACCCTTGGGGTCCAAGGCATTTGTTTTGTTCTTTTAGGCTGTGTTGATTTGAGTTTGCAAAGATAAGCCATGTTTCCATTGGTCCCCACATTCAAAGATCATGTCTTTAAGATAATTAGGGTCTGAATCTCTGATAACTTGAAGACACTCACCTAAACTATGAATTATTTTTTGAAAATTTAATTAGTATATTTAACTACAAGTCAAACACAGACACAGTATTAAAATAATATCCTTCTAGAGAAATATTATCATACAATATAGCTACACAGTGCAATAATTTCTTTGTAATGATTCATGCCTTAACCAACTTATTCATTTAACTTAGTCAAGGTTCTTCTATGTTTTTTTCTTTCTTTTTGGTTTTCCTTTATTCTTGAGCTCCAACTCTTCAACTAAACTTCAACCATCGCATAGAATATTCAATTTTAAATACGTGTTAGATCAATACGTTCAAGTGACACGGGGTTTAATATCTCTTAAATAAAATTCTGGGTGAATTGAAAAAACGACATAAAAGTTTTTTTTCTCATATTTTGGGGTCCAACATGACTTGAATATAGATAAGGTTGGAGCTCTGTGACTATTAAGGGACGGAGCCATATAAGGGTGGGAGGGGTAATCGCTCCTCACCCTTGAAGTTTTTTTTTACTGTTGTCCCCCTATTTTTAATTTTTTTAAAAATTATTTTTTTTATGAATTTATCTTATTACTTTTAAATATTTATGTTTTGTCCCCATAACCACAAATTCCGGCTCCGTTGGCTATTGATGCTAAGATTCACAGGAAGAACAAATTTCAATCCGATCTGTTTTTTTAAAATAGAACTAGTCCTGGCAACCCTTAGTTCCTACATATGTCTGGTTCGGTTTCTGACGCCCAACAAAATCCTTAGGGTCATCCCTAGAGTGTTAGATTAGACAAAGAAATACAAATAGCCCGAAAAGCTATGGGTCTGCTTAGTTAACAAAAGCAGCGGTCGCCTTCCGAACCTGTCCAATAAAAGAGGAGAAACTAAGTCGTAACGATGTAATGGAAGATTTTCAATTTTAACGAGTGTGTTTAAGTGTTTGCGATGGGAATTAATCTGGCGCCGGGAATTTAATTTAATTGAAATGCTTAGACTGTAAAGTGTGAAATTAAGCGATTCAATGTTTAGCGTTATTTTTGTTAGGGAATACATTTCAGGTTAATCACTTTGGCGGATAAAATAGACATGGTGGAAGATATAGGGAATTACTGATGGATAGTTTCGCCCGTTTGGGTTTGTCTTGGCAATAGCTTTGTTATGTACTCTTTATTTGTTCTAGTTGGTTGTAAGAAGAAAGTTTTTGTGGAGAGTGAATAAAATGATCATGATAGTAGCTTGAGACAGTTGTAGGACCCTAATGAAGCAAACCAATGTAAAACAGCATCTAATTTTCAAAGGAGAACATTTTGTGGGTAGAGAATAATACATGTATTCAGCTTAATTCTGCATTTTAAAATACATGTCATTGATGAGATGTATTGCTGTAGCTTGACATCTTAGCAATGCCACGACCTTGAATTTTGATAAAACTGGATTGATTACTGTTAAAGAAACTGATTGTGAGTTAACTGCTAAACTGGCTAGAATTTTGATGCAGTCATCTCTGCTGCAACCATAACTGACTGCAACATTGCTGGTCAATGCTAAATACTTGGTCTACAGAATCATTTTTTTGGTGTTCGGTCTGATATTTATAAAGCTTATCTATGTTGCGAAGAATCTCATTTTTCTAGGGATTTCCTGTTTCTTTTCTTTTACATGTTAGCCATCATTTCATTTTCTGCTGAATCCCAGTGATGATGTCATGTTTTGTACTTTTAATCATTCAGTTTCTGCCTTCTCCAGGGTCCACTGACTTGCATTAGTTTTGGACATTTGAGATTTAAATATGCCAAAGGAGAGAGGGGTCGTTCCCTATCTTCTAATAGGTGTAGGATATCCCCCTTCTCTTGTCACCAACCATCACCCAAATGCCCTTCAGAAACTGAGGAAAATCTAAAGGAATGGGAAGATGCCAGGTGCCCTGTCTGCATGGAGCATCCTCACAATGCAATTCTCCTCGTATGTTCTTCCCATGAAAAGGGCTTCCGTCCATACATGTGTGATACAAGTTATCGCCACTCTAACTGTTTTGATCAGTTCCGCAAGTCATTTTCAGATGCTACTGCTACAACACAAGATTCTCAACAAGAAGGAGCCCAACTTGTAACCACAGATGCGACTGCAACTTCAGAATTAACTGTCTCTGAGTTGCGGGAAGAAAGGACTGAGGAAAGGATCTCCACCCCATCATCTACTGTCTCATGTGAGAAGCAAATGCTCTCAAAACTAGTGTGCCCTCTGTGTCGTGGTGAGATAAAAGATTGGGTTGTTGTAGAGCCTGCACGGCATTTCATGAATGCCAAATCTAAAAGCTGTTCCTCTGAAACATGTACATTTACCGGTTCCTATAAATAAAGACCTAAGAAAGCATGCAAGATTTGAGCACCCTTCTATGCGACCGTCAGAGGCTGATCCTGAGCGACAGCGGAATTGGAGGAGGTTGGAGCGACAAAGGGACCTTGGAGACCTGCTCAGCACACTGCAATCTTCATTTGGGGAGTAGAGGGCTGATGACAGCACATTTCCAATTGATGATTGAAGTTGCCTTACAGTCTTTTTCCTTATTCGGGTGTTTCAGCCAGGGTCTAGTGCTAGGAGCAGCAGTTGGTCTGGCACCTCAAGGGCGAGAGTGAGTATTAGGAGGAGATCCACTAGACTTTGGGGAGAATGAGTCTTCAGATGGTGGTGGATCATTTCCTCGGAGGCGCCGTGTAAGGCGCCGGACATCTCCCGATAATCATCCATGACTGTGATTGTATCTTTATTGTGCTCAGTTTCTTGTTTGCATGTGAAAGTTTTAATCGTAAGTGCCATGCCAATATCAATCTATGTCATTTGCTTGTTTGCTTTAGTTTCTTTCTTGGTATAGCTGATAGATATTCTGGTGTTTTAGGTTGGACAAGGAGAGGAATATACATAAAGTCCATTGCTCGAGTGTTTGTGTATCTGTTGCGCTCAGGGTGGAACAAAGATGTCCCCGAGTTGTTTGCTGATTTATCAAATGAGTTAACAGAAATTTAAGGTATCTGGGTCATGTCTGCAATAATTTGAAAGGTTCACTTTTCTCAACTGTTGATGGATATTTGTTTCCTGTTCGTTCTTTGGAGAATTATGATGATGCTCAGAGCAATTTGATTAAAGAGGAATACATCTGAAATTTGAATTTGAAGCAAAGCCATAGTTGGTAGTTGGTATTTAAGGAAAATTCTGCGGCAGAGGGACACGTTGCAAAGCCTTTTGAGGAGGGGGCATAACAAATGGACCGTGGGTGTAATATGAAATGCGATTCGTGAATCACGAGACAGAATTCAGTGGCATAATTTGGTATGGTTTAGCCTTCATGTCCCAAAGCATGCTTTTATTCTTTGGATGGGAATGCTTAATCGGTTGCCAACGAAGGATTGAGGAATGTTGTGCGTTATGTGAAAGTGCACATGAAATCAGGGATCATCTCTTTGCAGGTTGTAGTTATTCGCGGGCTATATGGTCTGCTGTGTTGGATTTGTGTGGACTGTGCAGGGATATGTTTGATTGGGATGTGAAGGTACAGTGGTTGAGTGCAAAATTGAAAGGGAAATCCTTGTTGGTTTATGTTCTGAAGGTTGCATGGAGTGTCTATGTGTACTTCATTTGGGAGGAGAGGAATAGAAGATTGTTTAGACATTCTTTTAGGCCTGCTGATAATATTCTAGATTGTGTAAAAGAGGTTGTTCGTATTCAATCTCGAAATAGAATTATAAACTTTAATGATATAAATAGGAACATATGTATATCTTGAGGAATTCTTTAAGGATAGATGCCTAGGTGTACTATAAGAGTTATTCTTTTATCTTGGATAATAAATTATACTTATCCAAAAAAATAATACAACTCAAAATAAAGACCCAAAGACAATATTTAGGATGGTTCTTGGGTGAAGTTAAGGGTATACATCGGCGGAACCAGCCTTGTTACAGGGGCCCAAAAGTCTTGTGGGGAAATCTTTTATATAAGAATATAAAAAATAAAATTAACACCACCTTAAAATAATTTATCAATTGAAATTAACACCACTCCATCCGTAGGTGTATGTACAACTATTTAATTTGAGTATAGATTCCAAGTCTCTTTGATAAAAAAAATCAAGTACATAGTAATCCCAAATTAGTAACCATGAAATTTAAATACAATTAATATAATATATGTTGATATGTATTGTATTTATATGGATTTGTTAATCATCTTATTTATTAATTAAATATTTATAAGGTTTTCTCAATCACAATTTATAATAATATTTTGTTGTATGAGTTTACAACGGGTGTCGAACACCGCTGAATATCATTAATGTTGAACACCGTTGAACATTATAAAATTGATTTATAAAAAATAAAAACCTAAAGACTAATCATACAATTATTCATTATACGTTGAATTTATTACTCTTTTATTAATTACATATTAAATCCTTGAGATTTTATATTTTTATTAATTAATTTAATGGTATTCAAAATTTTTAGCGGTGTTTAATGGTGGTTGTAAAATTTTCCTACTTTAAACCCAAGGCCCAAGGGGAAGTGAGTAGTGAGGTTTTCATTTTGAATGTGAAAGGAATGCCAAAATAAAAGAAATTTCTTGTTTATCACAGGAGCACACACAGACAAAAAACAAAAAGAAAAGGAAAAGAATCTTTTGCATCGGGTGGAATGGCGGCGAAGAAGCAAGGGCTGGGTTGGATCGAATGGCTGAGAGGATGGATGTACGTGATCTATGAGATGCTTTTCCAGAGGATAATGGCGAGTCACCTGCATAACCCATTAGAACTGCCGCCCTTGAACGACCTCACCTGCATAGTAACTGGCTCCACCAGCGGCATCGGGAGGGAAATCGCCAGGCAATTGGCTGAAGCCGGGGCACACGTTGTAATGGCTGTGAGGAATCCTAAAGCAGCTCATGAGTTGATTAATCAGTGGTCTGCCTCTTGGCATGGGCTCCCTTTGAACATTGAGGTCATGGAACTTGATCTTCTTTCCTTGGACTCTGTAGCAAGTTTTGCTAATCTCTGGAATGCTCGCCTTGGACCATTGCACGTTCTTATTAACAACGCAGGAATTTTTTCAATTGGAGGTTCGCCATTTTATTTATTTCATTAAATATTAATATGAATCCCTTTATTTGGAACCAAAAGATGGAGATTTAAATTTCAACATGCCATATGCAGAACCCCAGAAGTTTTCAAAGGATGGGTATGAGGAACATATGCAAGTGAATCATCTGGCTCCAGCACTGCTCTCAGTATTGCTTTTGCCTTCTCTTATTAGAGGATCTCCAAGTCGAATCATTAATGTCAATTCTGTTGTAAGTTCCTTTTAGTTCAAATGAACTTGGGTGTGTCTTGTGTTCTTATTTGCAATAAGTATAATTCTCAATAGTGAACTTCAGATGCACATTGCGTATAGTTTGCATTACTATTCAAATTCTTACCATAGGTGGGCAGGATGGGCTGAAAAATATGAAATAGAGAATATGCCAGAAAAGGAATCATGTTATCATAACCCTTATTGTTAGAAATGTCATCATTGTTTTAGAAAATGCATATAGTTATTTTTTTTCATGATCTATTTGATTTTCCCTTGTGTAGATGCATTATGTTGGCTTCGTTGATACAGAAGACATGAATGCTCTTTCTGGGAAAAGAAAATACTCAAGCCTGTTGGGATATACTAGCAGCAAGCTAGCACAGGTATAATCAGAAATCTTAAATCATAATTTTATTTGTATTTGAAGATATTGAAGTTAAAATTTATTCAACTTGAAAAATGACAAGTTATTGTCAAGCTTTTTACTTTGGTTCACAATTTCACATATGTTCACATGTTTTTTAAGTTAGCTTAAAAAGGTAGTTTGAACTTGTTTGTTAAGCTTTATAAATGAACATAAACAAGCTCTAACTAATCATGATCATGAGCTGTTCCATCAAAGTACTGGCATACTTACACTCCTAATTTCACATTTATTCTCAACTTTAATTCAGGTTAAATTTAATTTGGGGATCACTCTGTATAACAAAGCCAAGGAGAGGTTCTCATCTTGCAAACCCCATTCTTATTATCATGGACTGAATTTGAGACCTAGTTAAAATTTCCAATTGCTAACAATTGACATGTCCCCTTGGGAATATGATTACAACTTTATATTTAAATTTAAATGTAGAGGCCACTTAGTTTGACAAGTAAGTTGGCCTCTCAACTCAATGCAACCGTGGGTTTTTCAATAGCATACATGCTTTTTCATCCTGTTGTAGCGACTGATCATCGGGTAATAAAATGTTTGATATAATCAAGATGTAAAGTAAAATATATTACCTTAACCAAGGCTTAAAAAACTGGTGCCTTTGCTTGCAGGTTATGTTTAGTAGTGTCCTCCACAAACGGCTACCTGTTGAGGCTGGTGTTAATGTTGTGTGTGTATCACCTGGAATTGTCCACACAAATGTTGTAAGTTTTCTCCATCTTTTATTAGAAGGGTCATTACTTGAGTGTTTGCATATTTCCTTTCATAGATTCTTCCTGCTTTTCTTATAAAATATAATATAATAATACAAGAAAGGATATTGTGATTATAGGAGAAAACATAGATATCGACAAATAAAATGATATCCCTTCTGAATGCATGCAAAATATACAAATACAAAAATGAAAATCAAATAGCCGTAGTATTCCATTATATTCTTAAAATCTTATCACTATCTGCATTACTTACCAAATTTTGTGAAGTTCCTTGCTGAACATCAAAACCACACTTATTGACCATGCTGAAGGCAAATCTTCCTGAAGAAGGCCTAATAATTTGATGCTCAAACACAATATTTACTAATTAAAAAATATTTGAAACAGCTAGAATTTTTTTACTTGTTTTATCGAAATTTATATTCAGTTTTAATTCCCTAGCAAATTATAATGTGTGATGTCTGTTTGGGCTGTACATGTGTGATTAATTGTCATGTTTGGCGCGGTTGAAGTTGAGAATTTAGTCATTTTCTTGGCCATCTGTAGTATATTGAAATAAAACACTTTCTCTTGTGATTTTATTAATCAACTGATATGGGTATACACACGCTTTCATTTGTTGCAAACAGTGTTTTGTGGCTCATCATATCACTCAGCCGCGGGTTCTTACATTCATCCTTATAACATATTTCTTTATGCCTTATATTGTATGTCATTGACAATATTGAAGTCTTTTTGCTGTAAATTCTGTGTTTAAATGTAGGCTCGGGATCTTCCCAGAATTGTTCAAGCTGGTTATCGTCTAATACCCTATTTTATCTTCAGTCCTCAAGAGGGTAAGTTTTTTCCAATATTGGTTCAGTTGTGTTTTCTTGATATTTTCTATTAAGCATATCTATCATCATCATTTAAATAGTCTTCATGTCAAAATAATGTTTTAGACTTTTCTTTTTGCCTCGTTCAATATCATTGCAGGTTCTAGGAGTACTCTTTTCTCCGCAACAGATCCCCAAATTCCAGAGTACTGTGAGTTGTTGAAAGCCGATGAGTGGCCTGTTTGTGCATTCATCTCCCAAGACTGTCGTCCTACAAATCCTTCTGAAGAATCACACAGTGTCGAGACTTCATTTGAAGTGTGGGAGAAGACATTGGATATGATTGGCCTTCCTTCGGATGCTGTGGAGAAACTCATTGAAGGTAATGAAGTCAAATGTCGATACGGCACTCAAAATGGCTAGCTTTCACGGAAAAAAACTACATTTGGTATGGATCTTGAACTCCATTCTAAACGTCCATTTTCTAAATGAGATTACTGAATGATGGCCATTCTGTTCGTGGCGGAAGATTACAGCTTACATCATTTCATTTGGTGCCATTTTCGTGTACTATAATTGTTGTTATTTTCATGCTTTTCCTCACGGAGGTATGCTCCCGTAATGTGTTTGATGCACGATGGACTGCTTCAGAATTATTTAGGATTCAGTACCTTGGATGTGACATTTTACTCAAGTAGTTATATTCTCCTAATAGACTGATTTATAAATGTGGACGAGTGAAGAAATCTCTCTCCGTTTCCAAGGGCAGAGTTAGAGCTAGGGTTGGGACAAAATATAAAGACATATGAGACATGGTTATAATAAGACTATTACTATTACTATTATTATTAATTTGTGTTCAACTGATAAACCCCCGATTTTGTATGTTTTTTCAACAATAAAATATATGATCCGCCAATTGTCGCCCAAAGTTTAATGTATAACCAAACACTTATACAGAACATCCCCAACAAACTGCATTTCCAGTTGCATGTCTGCAATGTTGGAATGCAGCAGTCGGCAGATATGTGCTGGATTAATAGCTGAAATTCCTTTTACTAAATTTTTCTTACATGGTATGGAAACTGCATCACCTTTTGTTTAGTTCTTGTTCTGTATGCATCTTAATTTTCTTTCTTTAGTCGAACTTCAAAACTATGATCACATTATAATATGATAGTAGTAGATAAGTTGTCAAATTGTCATATACATCTCTCTTTTTGTATATCGGACTGTACGTACTTGTGTTTCTTTATGGCATTCTGATATTTTTGGCACTAAACATGTCTGATAGTCTGTAGTGCAGATGATGCTAAAATCTACCAGAAAAAAGCTGTGGGTAAACTTTGTCCCCAACCGATTTTATCATTTTGTCAGAACCTTTTACTCATGGAGGGTAACGAACAAGAGAGCCTTGGCCGATCCCAGTCCTACTTGATTTATGTGCTCGATCCTGTTCTTGCAAGAGCAAACGTGGGGTCCCGAAACAGGTTTCTTATAATACTTCCAAAACATTATACAAGTTAGTTCAGCCGTCAATCATGCTATTGGCTAATGGCTAATGGCTAATGGCTAATGAATGAATGTATGTATGTATGTATTCGGTATCCAATTAGAAATCATTACAATTCCCTCACAAAGCAGAACCAGTTACTAGTCACGCCCCCACCTGGCAACAGTCCAAATGTTGATGTTACCCTGTAGTCGAGTATAAGGAACAAGAGTAGTTAATTTTTTTGAAAGAGAACTGTGAACAGCCTAGTGACAAACAATCTACTCATTGGCCTATCATGCACCCGTCCCTCAAGCCCTACCCAAGAAACATAAATCACTGTAGGTCTAGCAGTGACACTACAGTCCAACAAAAACAACGCTGGCAGTCAAGATTCAAAACCAAAGTCGGAAGTATATCTACAAGGATTTGTATCTAATATTTGGGTGGTGAAAACTTTTAGTTTCCACAGACACATTAATTTTAAAATTTAAGGATTTAACTGTAAAAATTTTAGAATTTAAGGGTAATAATTTAAATGTATGAGTGGAAGTTTTAACCCATAATTTTATTCACATCCATTAAATTTTAAAGTATTAAACTTAAACTTTATGTTTCAAACTAAATTTTAATTTTTGTATCAAATAATTATATAATTGAATAGTGTCTTAATGGGGCTCCACCAAATCCTCTGCATTGTCTCATTTGCTAACTCTTAACAATTGTGCTCCCATGTGATTATGTCCCCCACCCCCTCCCCCAACGGGGAGACACCGATTTCTCTATCTTTTCCGTTGGCCCCCATTTTTTTCCTTCTCCTTTTGTTATTATTCTTCAAACTTCCATGCCACGGAAAGCCTTCATTTTCTTCCAAGGTTGCAGCCAAAATTAGTACAATATTTACATGACATGACTAGTTAAATATTTATAATATTCAATTAGATTAATCAACAGTATATAATTTTGCCAATCATTTCAAAATGGGTGGAAGGATGGAAAATCTTGCCATTGCTCGTTGCTCTTATGCTATGGAGACTCGGACAAAGTTTGCATGAATCATGGCAGACAGAAGCCAGCTCAATTAGAGACATCTCTTGGATTAAAATAAGGCAGGTTTTCATCATGGATATAATTTTTTTTTCATACATATTTAATGAATTAATATTAGCAGGCTACCTAGGTATCTAAATATATAAAAAGGTATATCTCCATGCAATTATTAACTAGTAGTAAGTAGTAGGATTGCAGCTAATACAGCATATATATTAAGAATATGAGAATTTTGAAACATGCATACAAAATTTGTATATAAGGAGACAAATGAAGATATAATATATAAACGCCACGTAAACACTGGGTCCAGTAGTAAGGTAGGGGGGAGACATCTGTCTAGATGTCAATGTTGAGAGGCATGCTCAAGACAAAGCACAAAACAAGAAAAACCTATTTTAAATTAACCTAGGATAACTGTTAATCAAGGGAGATATATAACATAATTTCAATCAACATATTAGTTCCAGTTTAGGGTACGTCCAAATCACTCGATTATAATTGTAGTTTTATATAATATTAATAATGGTACGTGATGAGAAATTATAAATAATTAACCAAGGTGTAATTTGCTATTAATGCACTAGAGTGTCCTTAGATTAAGGAAATGAAGCTTAGGTTTAGCATGTATCATATATGGGATCACATGCTTTGATTCCTTTAACAAAAGCTTTCTGTTTTCTCATAAATATTACAAGGAAATGTACCTTAAACCATATGTTTCTTGGGAACCAGCAAATCCTTAAATAGAGCTTGCTTTCTTCTTTACTTTTGTCTTTTGTAAGTTCCTTTTTAGTTTCCAAAGTTGTTATTAGAGCAAATGCAGTGACTAATTTTTTTCGTGTTTTATTGGTTTATATAAGAAATAAACACTTGTCATAAGTTTTAAATTTACTTCATGTTTCATGCTTAGATCTTCGACCACTGTTTAGAAACCAATAAACCCTTGTTTTTTTCTTTGAACTGTCTTTATTTTTTAAAATAGATGTCTGCTCTTTGTTTTTTCTAATAAATGACAAGTATTCTTAATTAATTGCAGATCATATAGTATGATGAGATCTCAAAAAGTAGAGCAAATTTAAACAATATCTTACTTCTCGCTACATTCCAACTCACCACCCCATAAAGTAGTGTAGAGAAAATCAATGACTGTATTATCTTGTTTATAATATAGAATAAAAAAGAACATTTGCCTGCTGGATTAAAGCCATCTTTGCTTAAAGGAACATTTGATGTCTTCAGGTACTGCAACTGTTCTTACATTTTTTAATATTTGTAGTAACAAAACATAAAGATCACCGATCTGGGTGCCCCTTTCATTCGCTTTTGATTTTGTTTTTGTCCTCCCAAGCCTCGGAAAATGACAAGGAAACTTCGTCGTCGGTCTCTGTAGCATGCACAAATCTTACCATTTCCCACGAAATATCTCTCTTAAAAAGAATGTCTGGGTTACACTATCAGTGTTCAAATTAACTAATATAATACTATGTGCTAAACATTTTAAAAAACTGAAATTCAATAGAAGTAAATGATTTGTTTTCCGTAGGAAGAGGGAATTTGCATTATTAAGTGTGGTTGTAAGAACTAAGAAGTTTCTTCAAAGGGGCTTCAGTGAAACAGGGCAGCAGATAACTTTATGAATTGCATGATATTACAAAACTGTATATTACATACATATTGGGATGACGAAGAACACCTATGTACTTTGTTAGACATTTTCCCCAAAATCCTACAGGAACCGATAACAGGAGCAACCAAAAGCATTGGCCATGGAATTTAGCGGGGAGGGAAGGTCAGTTGTAGCAAAAGCAAAAAGGATTTGGCAGGAGTTTTCTAGTGACACATTTTTTTTTCGTCGCATATCTCTCTACTTTTCTTCTATGTTTTAATGGCAACAAATTTTGGGGATCACTGGTCACTCAAGTTTATATAGCATAAGCGCGCGCGCATGAGAGAGGTACACATACGAGATGGGATCAAATCAGGATCCTTTATTCTGAGGTCTAGTGGACTCCGGCAGAGGTTGAAATATGATCGGCGCTCCAAATTGTGGGTAAAGTAGCATCAGAACCGTTGGTGCATGTTGATAAGTCGGGGCCAACTTAAAAGAGAAGCGTTGAAGTATGATGGAAAGAGCCAACTTAGCTTGTAAAATCGCTAGGTTTCGGCCAATGCAGGTGCGGACCCCTATCCCGAACGGGATGAACCCAACTGGATGTTTCGCAGCACGTGCCACACCCTCGGAGAATCGAGCCGGGTTGAAGTCGTTAGCATCGTTCCCCCATATGGCTTGATCATGATGAACGGCCAAGATTGGTATCAAAAGCTCGGTCCCACGGGGGATCATGTAGCCCCCTAGCTCTGCATCGACTTTGGCCCGTCTGATCGTGGCTATTGTTGGTGGGTACAACCGCAGGGATTCATTTAGGATCATGGTCAGCTGCACACCACAACATGCCCGAGTTAAAACCAGGGCTTAAACAAAAGCAAAGAGACAAAACATATGACTTTTGTCTTTAATGTAAAGGGAAGGGGGGCCTTAGTTCTAGGCTTTCTTTTACCGTCTTAAGCTTTACAACATCATCTTTGGAAGGTATGTCACGTGATCCACACACCCTCAGCACCTCCTCACGTGCTTGTACCTGCCAATGGGGATGCATTGCTAGAAGAACAGTGGTCCACGTCAGCAAATTGGATGTGGTCTGTTTGCCGGCAAAAAAGAAGCTTTTGCACTCTTCGATTATGTCATGGACTGTGATATTTGGACTCGAATTTGAGGCCTGCATCATTAATCCCAGCAAATCCTTTGGTCCTTTCTCTTGCACTATATCTCCCAAGTTTTCTTTCCGCCGTTCGATTAGCTTCATCAACGACTTTTTAATCTCCCTGTCCAGTTTCCAAAAGCTTATGTTCCTCTTGGTCGGCAAAAATCTGAAAATTTTCAAGACCCCAAATTTAGGCATTTCGTAGAGTGGAGTAGTACTGAGACAGATGACCACACGACAAGAAACTGAAACCTTTTGATACGTGAAAAACTAGGACAAGGGATGATGGATGTAATGATTGATGACATGAAAATTTGAAACATTACCTATAACCAGGGATGAAAACTTTTTGAAATGCCTCGGCTGCCAACACCATTTGCTGAGCTTGTAAACGAAAAATGGCCTTCCCATCTTCATAACTTGTCCCAAACGCGGTTCGGGTAATGACATCTTCGGTGAGTGTTTGAAACCATTCGCAAACTTCGATTTCAATCTCCCCGGAGCTGGTCGGCACTGCCGACCATTTGTTGAGCATATCGGTTACTCTCTGTGCCACCAATGGCACCAGTAACTACAATAAGAACGTGAAAATAAATGTTTTATTTTAATTGAAAGTTGATATAAGAAATGAATGAAATAATAAAATGTTAAATAATTACTTTGAGGTTCTCCATATGAAAAGTGGGGGTGATGATTTTTCTATGATGAGCCCATTTTTCTCCTTTGAGACTCAGGAGTCCTTCACCTTCGAGCTGTTTCATAAGCGGGTGTGCTTCATTCTTTTCATAGGAATCAGACTTGGAAGTGAAGATTTCCCTGATGAGATCCGGATCAGCCACGGTGAGGCGAACCGTTGGACCAAACCAGACCAGAAACGTTGCACCTGTGGTGTAAAAATTACATCACCATATGAAACAAACAGCACATATTTTGTTGTAAACGAAGAAACATAAGAATTTTACACCAAGGAGTGAGTGGCAGTAGTAAATATCAAGTTCGCAAAAGAGGAAATAAATGACAACCCATTAATTATTTCAAAAGGAAATGATGAATATATATATAAAGTACTGTATCAACAAACACTCATATATGTGTATATAATATTAGAAAATGAGGGAGTGGTAAGTATATGAATTGTATTAGTTTAGAATATGATTGGTACACCACATGAAATCACTTTAAAATTGTTATTCACAATAAACCAAACTCTGGCACTGATACAGTTATGGAAATCATGCACTGACATAAAGTTTGAAATATGATTAGACAAAGTTTACGGAAGCAAATAATGGAAGCTCAATCACAGTTTTGGACTCATACGCAAAGGAAAATAAGTTCACAATAATTGGAACACTTTGATGAAATAAAAATAATGAATTACTTTAATAATGATGATCGAGAAAACAAAGACAACCTTCTTGTTTGCTTTAACAATACCCAATGGACTCAAAAAAAGACTGGTGTTGAAGAAGAAAATGAAGATACCATATATTTTCCTCCAATGGTGGTAGAAAGAGAGAACTCTGGGGAGAATATTGTGGGAGAGAGGCATGGGTTGAGAAGAAGCTTTTAACATCATTCCGACCAGCTCCTTAACATTTCCGATGAAGAAACGGTAAGGGGGTCCTCGTATCCCTTGTCTAGAGAAATGATCTTCGATCCTCTTTGGTCTCCACCAAAGCAACACTGTCACTTTTAACACAAAAACTAACACAGTGAAAGATATGGCTAACAGCTTCAACCACTGCAAAACACCCTCCATTTTTTCTTCAACAAAGAAGAAGAAGAAATAAAGAAAGACAAATAGCTTTAGTTTCTCTCTTTTCGCACAGTTTTCCTCCTTAGTGTGGAGCAGCCTTTTTTCCCTCGCTTATCTGCTTTAGCTTAGGTTGTTTTACTTGCCTCCTTTGTTCGCCTTTTAATACTACAACGAAAAGGAGAAAATTGAGTTTTATTTGTTAATTTAAAAATATTAAAATAAGGGTTGAGATGAAGCAAACCCATAACAAACGGCGTAGGGGCCGCCACTGGAATAAGGGTCAACGTGGAGAGTTTTGTTTTCTTTCCTATGATTTTTTAATAATCTTATTCTGACGTGGAAAATACCATTAGAAAAGGATTATCATTTCTTTTATAAGAATATCCCATTATTATTAACATCTAAATACG
This sequence comes from Abelmoschus esculentus, assembly GCA_035048815.1. Taxonomy (NCBI): domain Eukaryota; kingdom Viridiplantae; phylum Streptophyta; class Magnoliopsida; order Malvales; family Malvaceae; genus Abelmoschus; species Abelmoschus esculentus. Next base: position 479,694 of record JAUCBN010000008.1, read on the forward strand.
TGGAAAAACATTCAAATTAAGAAACAGACACCTAGCTCGTTTTCCAATCAAAAGGCCACGTAGTCTTTTCCATACAAAGATTAGGTTAGATTTAAAATGATTTTTTTTTATCACAATCTCTTAGCTAGCTTGTTGGGTTTTTCTAATATTAAGGCATGATTGAAGGGAAACGAAGGTCCAAGTGGAGTTCTTGTTTATAAGTTAGTACTGCTTGTAGGGGTCTATTATTAGGGTTTTGATACTATAAATATTTGTAATAATTTTGAGGTTTCGGTATCTAAGTATTTAATTTTTAACATTTAATTTTTTAAATTACTGTTGTGTTGGTAGGTGTCTAGTATTATAGTTTTGATGTTATAGAAATTATTAATAAGTAATTGTGGATGACGCAATAAAAAATTTATATTATAATTTCTTTATTTTTTTTATTTTAAATTTCAATGATTTATTTTTAACAAATCCAAAAAAAATCATGTGATTTTAAAATTTGATACGTTACCCATGAACCTAATAAGGACATTGTAAAAAAATCATTTTCCATGTAAACTCATTTTTCACATTATCATCAAAAGTCCAATAAAATCATTAGTCCAACATGACCTTCATATATTTGTATATATAAGAAATTTATTGTTTTAAAATTAAGGTATTTTTAAATACCTCTATCACTATTCAAACTATAAATATTATACAAATTTATAATAATTGATAACGTGCAAGAAAATCTTCTGTATTAAAACAATCACATATTGTTAAAATCGAAACCCTCCAATTGGTGTTGAATTTTTTGATCATTGTTATAAGCATTGTCGTGATAAAGGGTTTCGACAGATATATTGAAATATGTCTGTAGCTTGTGATAAAATTTAGGACCATATTCCTTGATTTGATGTTTTACAACATTCTATGAATTATAGTTCCAATAAATAATAATCGTTTTACTTAATACTTATATGGACAATTAAATCAAATTCAAAGTTTATACTTGTATATAAAATTAAAAAAAAAAAGATTGATTTATGATATAATTTCAGGTATGGAGTGGCACAAAGAGGTTTGTTATTTTGGAATGTTACTCTTAAATCTGTTCACATGGAAACCAAGGGTTGTCTATTTTTAGTGTTCCCCAACTTCGGTTAAGAGTCAGGTCAGGTGGGGTAGTTGTGCTTATCAGTCACTCAACAGTTGGGTACCCAGGCCAGTACAACACTCTTTCCCTAATCCACTCCTAAGACACACACATGTCGAGTCATATACGAAGACAAAGGCGTACATGTATTTAAGAATGTTATTTAAGATATCATTTATTTATTTAATTAATTTGTATATAAAATAATATTAAAAAAATATACACTGGGTGTCAATAGATATTCTAAGCCTTCGTATAGTTTTGTCTATATCTATATTCTCTTCTCATAAAATATAAATACATATAATCAAATAGATTAAACTTAGAAATTATCTATTTTTAATGCGTGAACATGCCATTATTATAATTGAGAAGAGAAATTGATATATCTTGATCTTGTGAGGTCGATGTTGAACCGATACCTCTTTAAGCAAAACCATCCCCGCACCTATGGCGTCAATCGTGTCGCTTGATTTATGCATCTGCCATGTGAGGATCATCTAGCTACTGTAAAACAAATTTGTAGGCATTTTATAGGCACTCTTCACTATTGTTTACAGCTTCGGATATTGTTACTTTTGTGGAGGTTGATTGAGGAAGCAATCTCAATGATCGGCTATCAACGTCGAATTAGTGTGTCTATGGGGATAACTTTTTAGTAGCATGGTATTTTAGGAAACAAAATTTTAATTTTCGTTTTATGTTTGAAGCTGAATATCGAAATCTTACGGATATAATTTTGAAAATTAAAAGAATTTTGTTTTGTCTAATTTAAGTGTATGTTTTTCTATACTCAAGTGATATGAAATAATAGTACATGCGTTGTGACAATGTTAGTTAATTTCGTCTTTCACTCTCGTTCGAAGCACATTAAATATCATTATAATGATACAAGTATTGGGTAACGTTTTGTCTTAAAAATAATAATACAGGTATTGAGTAACGTTTTGTCTTTAGTCAGCAGTCTTTTTCTTTGTTTTGTTGTTGCTATTTTATGGGGTATTTTATTTTGTTCAATTCTTGAATAATGTTTTTTAATGTTTTATCTTTTTCAACCCTTCCATATGTACTCTTTTTCTTCCATTAGGTTTAGGAAGGTTTTTTAACAAGGTATATGGTCGATGCTTTTTTCATCTTCAATCAAAAAAATATCATTATAATTATTAGTATTATGATTGTTATTACTATTTGCCCTTTAATTATAGTTTAATAATATATTAGTTTTATTATTAATGCATATATCTTGTATTTATTTTGTTTTAACTAAATTTTAAATTAAAGTAATATTTTTTTTTTAGTATGAGTTCTCGTGAAAAAGTACCTTAATTCTAAAAGGATAATATTTAAAATATTATTTTTTATTCATGGTATCGGGAAAATTATATCTCAAGTTTAAACGAGGTAAGTTTTTCGTTAGTCCCGTACAAAAGAAAACTCTTTTAACTATATTTTATAATAAAATTCATGCATTCATGAATCATAATTTTAAATTAGAATTGAATATGTAATTTCAATAGTTAAGATATTATGTAATCAATTAAATATTGATTCTTAAACGTTATAAAAATATTTATTATTTCTCACACATAATTAATTCTTAAATTTATTTTTCTAACTTTCTAAATAAGAAAATTTCGTTTACTCATTAGATTTTTCAAATGATAAAATGACAAACGATACGATTAAATAAAATTTTCTGTGTTGCATGAATAAATTTATTTGTTTGTAAATCGTAACTAAAAAAGTAAAACTTTGCTATCATTACGCTGTCACTATCTAGCAAGGAAATGGTATGTCAATCCATGAAATGATACGCTATTCAGTAGAGCCTGCAATCTTTTGTTTAGCAACACTTTAGGAAAAGAAGATTTATATAATAATAATACCCCATTTGCTTATTTATTCAAATATTATAGCTATTTGAAAATTTGAAAACTGCATACGGTAATGATGATGGATTGCAGGGTGCAGTACTTGTAGTTGTAAATAAAAAAATGAATAAAGAAAATGATCAAAACCATAGCGGGAAAGTGGTGAAGGTTACTGTGCATTTAAGCAAGTAATAAATTCAGGGTTCTTCGGAGTGGTTCATTTCACTGGAGGAAGAGCAATTATAGCATCAAACAATACAAAACAACAGGGGAATCGATAAGGACAGTTGCTGTTCTAATCCTATCCTATATATTGATGTCTCCGAGTCTGCCCCTATTGACGTTGGACCAACATTGTCCCATGGCACTGGCACAACATGTCCTGTTCCTGTTCCTGTTCCAAGTTTACATTAATCCACAAACAAGACTTTCTTCATACATTAATGTTTTCCTCATGTATGGCAACTGAACTTGGTTTGAGATGAAGGGTTGCAATCTGAAATAATTGCTTCTGTCGAATTCGTTTCAGTGTCGTCGGCATCGGTCGATGCACTCTGTTTTGGTTATGGACCGAAATGACAAAGCTTATGTTTTGTTTAGACTTAATTTTGAGGAATCCAGTAAAGGAAAAACAGTGAGGATTTATGATGAAGGAATAGACTAGCCAATTCACCCAAAGGAACAGAGAAAGCCAGCAGTGTGATAACAGGAAGAGCCCATTTTCCCCCAGAATAATAGCAATGGAAACCGACTTATGGAAAGAGCAGGGCCTAGCATTCACTCGGTAAATTGTGGCCCAACCGACCATCCAATCGACAGTAATTTTGCACTGCTCCTTCTGCCCCCAGTAGGTAGAATTTAACCCAATTTGGAGGGGTAATGAGACCCTGAAAATTAGGACAGTGTCGTATTGAGCCCACCCCACCCTGCTGGCAATGGCTAAGACCAGCTTTCATTTGCCCCACTCTCGGTTGGAATGATGTGGATTGCTTGGTGGGCATGAATATTCAATAGTGTTTTGTTACATTCCACTGAGACGACAGTTTAACCCTATTGGGTGTGCTTCGAACCGACACCGATTAGGACCACTCCCTTATCACTTGGGGACTAACTACCAAGTAGGGTTCCCTTTTTATAACCGAGTGAAGAGGGACAAAGGAGCCTTTGTTTTGTTTTATGAATGCTTGGTCTAACCGGGGAGGATTAGGGGAATATTTTATCAGATCAAGTTGAATTTTTTAATTAAAAATTTAAGCTTGAATTTTTTTTATAATCTTTTGTTTTGTTTTGTTTAACTCATATTTTTTACATTCTAAAACTTAAATCCTATAATTTAAAAAATATATTATACCTTTACTTTTTTAAATCTCAATCATAACCTTTAATCTTAAATTTTAAATTTATTAATTTAAAATAAAAATATGATTAAGATACAAACAATTTACCCAAAAATGATATCCCATCCCTATGTTTTAGAAAGTTGACCAGCAGAGCAGTCCACACATTTTGTACACACGGGCCACAATAACTTAAGAGTCTATCGGGTTTTATTTGGATCCAAGTCCAGATAATTTAGGTTCAAGTAAGTTTAGGTTCCGCTGAAGGGTTTTGGTTATCGAATTTAAAGGTCCGGTGAGTCCGCTGAAGGGTTCAGCATAGATTTATTTGGGTAAACTATATAACTAGTCCTTTAAATATAATTTAATTCTTTATTGAATCTTAAGACTACAAAAAGTTACAAATAGATTTTTAATTAATCACGACTATTAATTTTTATATTTTATTTTAATTTACTTAAATTTAAAATTTTCTTTTAATATTTAAATATTATAATATTTTAGTCTCTTAAATCCTAAACTTTATATTCTTCTTTTATAAAAAAAAAAACCATTACTAATTTACTATTAACAGTAATCTGTAAAACCATTTGTATGAGCAGTGAAAAAACATTGGAAAATCAAAACTTTCGTTGATGTTTATGGTAGCCATCGCAATAAGATACCCATATCAGAAGATGCATATCTTTCGTTTTAAAAGAAAAGAAAACGAAACTTAATATTTAAGAGACTAAAATATGATAATCTTTAGATATTAAGAACTATAATATTAAATTTAAAACCGCATTAAAATAAAAAATACAAAAGTTAAATTAATTTATTAATTATAATTAATCGAATGATTTATTTATAATAAAAAATTCATTAAAGAATCGATTATAATCTATAGATATTTTATATAGTTTATCCATTTATTTTTATTATAGTGCTGACATTAATTTAATTACAAAGTTCATTATTATTTTAATTCTTTGTTACTCTTAAGTTTATCCCAGTCGAAAGAAATCTCTTGGCAGCCTGGCAGCGAACTCGAGGGTGATGTCTTGTTGTGCTCTCAGGCTCTGTTCCCATTCTGAAAGTCGTTGGGTTGGGTCTGTACATGGGCCCATGTTATATTAGTCTTCTTTGTACTACTCTTTCCACGTCTAACAAAGTTGACGGAAAGAATTAGAGGCGTTCAGAAATTCAAAATAAAAAATGGTATCATCAAGAAACACATTTAATAAATTTATGAAATTTTAAAAATAATCAACAGAATATCTTTTATATAAATTATATTAGTTTATGAAATTATTGTATCTTTAATTTCAAATTCAAAACTCAAAAAATTCAACTACATATTAACTATAACAAAAAACACACGAGATTTACTTAAGGTGAGAATCAAATCTAAATCTTAAGATATTCGATAAACACATTATTATTTATAATAATATTTTTTTGTTTATAAATTTTATTTTCAAATAAGCTAAAAATATTTGAGACACATGACAATGGATTATTATCACCGACAACTTAGTATTAGTAATAACAATCCCATGTTTACTAACGAACCAAAATACAAAGCCATATTTTAATCTGTTGGGCTTAGGAGAAAATACAGATTTACTTGAGCAAACTGCTCCATTTTTTTTATATAAAAAATTCAAAGATAAGATGTTAGATGCATGCATGCATGTTTTCCGATACTTGAATTATTATTACCGTGGAAAACATAAATATTCCATTTTAAGGTGTTTTTCTAATGATGTGATCCTAGTTTGTCGGGTAAGAAAATACGAAGTTCACGACATATAACTTTAAAATAATTAGCCAAGTCTTAAAGATGGAGAGATTATATTATAAACCCGATTTATTACGTTAGCCGTAGTCCCTAACCAATAAAAACCATCATTTCATCATTAATCAGTCGTGTAACTAATATAATTTCTATAAAAGATGACAAATTTCAGACAATTCAGAAATTCCTAAGAAATATATATAACAAAAATATCTCCAGAAAAAACAAACTAAAATACACTGCTAATGAATAATTTATAATTTACCAGTGAATATGAGAAAAGAAGAGAATATCTATCCTTCTCTAACAACGGATCACATTCATGTTTAAACATTCCAGCAACAAAAATATAGTCTGTATTTGCAGATTATACGCACGCAAACACGGATGTATAGCCATAGCCCATAGGTTTATTTTCTTCCTTCAACTACCTTGAACGCAGGGAGCCATGTAAGAGTCTTAGACACTTCCAGTTCCATATCCTCAAACCCTGCAAATGGAGAAGCAAACAAGTCAGACCTTCGAATCTCGAATTGTGGGAGTAATTAATGAGTAAACCATGTTAAGAAGATGAGGAGATTACTGTTGGAATTCTATATTGATGGAGTCAAGAGCTATGTTGGTAATCCCACCAAAAGCTGTCTCGGACAAGACAATGGTGGTGGATTGAGTTGAAGTCAAAGACTGTGCGGTAGGAGCATAATCCACAATCTTCACTTGGATCGTCTGGTCGGGAATACAAGTCCCCGGCTGTGAAGCACTGATGCACCGAACCAGGTACTCTCGCCCACAAGATGCTCCATTGTCCCATATCCCATCTCCTGCTGCTGCAAACAGGTTGCTCGACGGAAATTGCGTCTGATCATCACCATAACACGCCGTCGCTGCAAATATATAACATATCAAGTAGAGTTTTCAAAGCTTAAAGATGCAGCTGTGGTATGGGGATGTAATGAAAACAGTTACTCACGTAGATAGGGTGGGTTGTATTTGGAAGCAGTACCAACATCGGCATAGGAGAAACAGAAAAGCTGGGAAAGAATAAGCAGGTATGATACAAGTTGCCGTTGCTGGGTCTGCATCTTTGCAAACTAAAGATGGATATGGAAAATAGCAAGTTATTTCCTGCTGATAGTGTCAACGAAGATCGTATTTTGCGTATATAATATTTTTTCTCACCAAAAGAGAAGAAAAAGAAAAAGAATCCCCTTTTAAGTCAACTTGATAAACTACGAATTTTCAATCTAGAAATGGATATGGAAAATAGCAAGTTATTTCCTGCTGAGCTATATGATGGGCTAGAATTCTCAAACCATCGCTTACTCCTCACGCGGAATGCCAGAATTAGGGGTAGCTATTTCGCTTTGAGGCAGGGCCCTTGCATGAAAGTAAAGTTTGTCCTCAGTAATAGCTGAAAACGCCAAAATAGATCTAGGAAGCAGCAGTCAGCATGTGAAGGATGAGGTGAGTCGGAAAGCTAACCGGCAACCACTGCTTCAGAGTTTTGATTTTTGACTTTTATACGTTTAGTCATGTGTTATTAGTATAGCAATAACTGTGGATGCCTTGAGAATTTAATATTTTTGGTTGGTAGGTTTTGACCATTGAACCAATCATTGTTACCTGCTTCTAAAGTAATACAGACTATCCAGTACAAATCATCTATTTTTTTTATGTCTTCATTTTAAATATTTGATTTAAAATGTTTTCATTTAATTTCTAAGGTTTAAAGTTAAAAATTATAGTTAAGATTTAAAAAATTAAAAGTAGAGTATATTTTATAGTTTATAAAATTTAAGATTTAGGATATAAAAAATATGAGTTAAGGTTAAAAATTTAATTTTTAAAATTTTTTAAAGAAGACATAAAATAATACATGATAATGATAAAGACATCATCTTGAATGCAATAATATCAAGAAGCAAGTATTGGTCAGAATTTAACACCCTTCTCAATTCAAATCTGTCACTTCATGCCTTGTGGCTAAATTTTAAATCCTCTACTTGAAGCAAATTTGATAGGCAACCATGTCTAGAAAAGCAGACGTGTGTAGCCAGGCAAAATGCCTGTTGTGCTAATATCCTTTACAGTGTCAATATATTAAACCGGGTTTAGCTCGAATTGACCCAAAACGATAAATAAAACATAATCACTTCCATAGCTTCCGTAGGGACATGTTTTTCTCGCTCTCCTTCTTCATCACCTTTGCCACTGCCATCTCGAAATCTTCTTGTGTTACATGGACTCTCCTTTCCCTCAAAGCAAACATCCCTGATTCTGTACATACAGCCTGCAAAATACGGAAGAGTGCCGTCAAACTAGCACAAACACCAACAGATAGTTGCTAGGTTGTGTTCTCTAATTAGAAGCCTATGGTCTTGCTAAAGTAGCAATTTGATTATCCAACTTATGTACTAATGTACTGAAACATTTTCAATAAGCTTGTAAGTTGTAACATAGCAATCATCATAGACCTCAAAGACAGTCGGAATAACCTCAGCATACATGACAAGATATCAAAAAGACTGGGATGACGGATCTTGCTTCTTGCATAAATTATAAAATGTGAGATGACCTATATTTCCTAGAATGCACAAAAGCAGGAAACATTTCAAATAAATAATCTCTTTCTCTCTCTGGCTTATGAAATCGGGGAAGGGGGTTAGGGATCTAGAAGAAAATATGCTATTTACGGCTTACAAACCATATTCCGATTGGAAGAAAGATATTTCTTATCCTAAGACCACATACAATTTAATTAATTGAGCATCTTCAAAACATACCTTAAGCTCTGCACCAGAAGCACCATTCATCTTCTCGGCAATCTTCTTCAGATCAATCCCTCTCATCAAATTCATTCTTCTAGAATGTATTTTTAAGATGTCGAAGCGAGACTGCATATATTGTACAGACAACATAAGTACCTAAAGTGGCATTGCATGCTCCTCTAGAAATTAGAGAAATTCTGGTACAAATTGCCAGGTTCTTCATAGTACCCCATAAGGGTTGATAGAAAATAAGAACCCCAAAAGTTTTGGCTTTTGAATGTAGTCCAAATTGACAAAAGAAGTTTCTATCGTATATTTGACAGCATTTAGCAAGATGAAACATTATGTGAGAACAAAGTGGCAATTATGGAGTGGCATTGTATAGCCCTAACATGAAAATGATAGATGATAGTACTAAAATGCTAGCAGGAACATAACCATGATGATATTAAATCGCATGTACCTCCTCATTAGGATTTGGAAATTCAATCTTCCTGTCAATTCTTCCTGGCCTAAGAAGAGCTTGATCCAAGATATCGATCCTATTTGTGGCCATAAGAACCTATCATACAATGCATCAAAGCAGATACGGAAACAAAACAATAAATGTAAGCAAACTGTAAGCTCATATTTCTAATTCAATAATTCGTTGTTCATTTCAAGTAATTAATACCTTGATCTTGTTGGATGCTTCAAATCCATCAAGCTGGTTGAGAAGCTCCAACATTGTCCTCTGCACCTCACTGTCACCATTGCCACTTCCAGATTCCATTCGAGCAGACCCAATACTGTCTATTTCATCCATAAATATGATTGATGGAGCATGCTCCCTGGAGAAGAGATAAGACAAAAACAAGGAGGAACTACTTTAAATACAAAAACAAATACAAAGCAAAAGCACAACAGTAAGGTAGATAATCAGATCGAGGGAGTTCTACTTTGTGTTACAGGCTACATGAGGACTGGCTATTGGCTAATGTGTAATTCCAGATGACAAGAAACTAACCACATTCAGAAAAAATCTCTCTGTCTTCATCAAACTCAAATTAAGAGGGATTAGAAATCAAAATTCACATATCGGTGATATTTAAAAGGGTTTTACCTAGCTAGCATAAATGTCTTTTTTTTTTCCTTTTTATTTGTTTAAGGACAAGAAGCAAAGAAGAATAAGAGCAAACCTGGCCATAACAAAAAGTTCTCTAACCATTCGAGAGCCCTCTCCAATGTATTTCTGAACTAATTCAGAACCAGAAACTCTGATAAAAGTACAATCAGTATGATGGGCAACAGCTCTAGCCAGTAGAGTTTTTCCTGTACCAGGTGGTCCATACAACAGGACGCCCTATAATTTATGAAGAGCAGTTTAGTCTCACAATGAAACCACATGAGAAACAAATTGACAAAATTCTATAATTTGGAAGTATGATAGTACCTTTGGCTGAGCTATTCCAAGACTTTCAAACAGCTCAGGATGTTTAATTGGAAGTTCTATAACCTGAAAATTTTACCACATAGCAGGTGAAAAGAATTGAATCATTGCAGAACCCAACATGGGATTAATAATAGAGCCATAGGAGATTAAGGGAAAACCAAAGAGATGATAAGCCATAAATGAACAAATTAAGGAAGTGCAAACCTCCTTTATCTCTTTAATCTGTTGGTCAAGACCACCAATCATGTCATATGTAGAATCGGGTACTTTTTCAACTTTCATAAGATTAACCAAGGGATCTACTTTGCTTGGTAAGATAAGATGGAGAACATAGCTGTCATTACGAAGAGCAACTCTAGTGGATGGTGTGATTTTTGTGATATCAATATTCTTATCAATATCAACAACGTATTTTCCCTCTGGATGAACCTAGACAAGAAATGAAAAGAGTTAACAGAGTAAGAGTGAAAAACTTAATCCAGAAATGACATGACAGATTACAAAAAGAGAACAATTACAGTTTCAAATATCTTTAGTTGATACGAAATAGTTAGTCAGCAACACAATATTATTCCAATTTTAATGACTAAAAGATAATTATGAAGGATCACGTACCTTGACTAAGACCTTGTTTTTACCCATAACTTTCACAACCTCACCAACATAGGATCCAGGCTCCTGAAGCAGCTGCAGTTCCTCTCTAAGCATTCTCACTGACCAATATGAAATATAGTAAAGTAATTACGCAAAAAAGCACCAGAATAAATAAAACATTCTGTTAAAAAGCATCCACTTTCCCTGGTAAAAAAAGCATGTTCCCTAACCATTGGCATGGTAGTCAGATGTAGCAAATGCTCTATCAAACTAAAAATGCAATGGTGTTTGAACAAACCAATCCTCTTCCAATTGTAACAATTCTAAACTGGTAAACAATGACATAAGTGGGAAATGAGGAGACAATGTTATAATGCAGCATCAGCAATTACCAGGGGGGATCTTGACATTGAATTTTGAGGTGACAACAATAAAACTAAATAAATTTCAAATCAAGATAAATATTTTGAAAGAATTTGGGAAGCGCTACATATATAAAGAGAAATTTAAAAAAAATGGTCATAAAGTAAATTTTCCAAACTTTGGGGAGCACAGGCTCCTTACATGGTTTGCCTCTGGAAATTACCAATATGAGTATCCCATTTCCAACCATGCCTAGTTTCCAATCGTACAGAAAAAGGAGCATGGCTTTATGAATGCACACTATTGACCATTAAATGAATAGTTCCAGCTACATTTTTATCCTAAGAAACTCAACCACAAATTTGTATAATCTTCTATTCACTTTAGTTAAGACTTTTCCAGATGGTTCTAAATTAGAAAAGAAAAAAAATTTCACAATTTATCTCCATTGCAGCAACTAAAAAATGTCAGATCTAGAACAAAGTTAAATAAACCTGCGAGATCTATATAATCCTTTGTTCCAGTGCCTTTTAAACAACTAAAAGAAACCAATTCTCTAAGTAATAGTAGATGCATGCACTGCCTTAAAAATCTACATCTTATCTCACTAGCCTTTATTCAAATGCCACTATTTTTTCACAGGTCAAAATAGCATGGAACCGACTCACCCTAAAAGTGAAAAAACCCTAACCCCAAATCGGGAATCGCAATTAAACCAAAATCGAACAAAATTAAGACAATACATGGAGATAAACAAAATAGATTATGGTTAGCGGACCTCGAGAATTGAGCTCGTTACGCTGGGCTTCAAGTCGGTTGAGATTGTGTGTTTTTTGACGGAGATTGAGCTGGAGCTCGTGGATGTGTTGAATATAGTATTGCCGGAGACCTTCCCCGTGCTTGGCGCCGCTCTTGGCGGTGCACATCTCTTCCGCCGAAGCCGTTTGCTTCCTCTCGACATTCACCGTCGCCATGAGTACTCTTAATTCTAGCTTTTGCACTCAACAACAATCCCGCGGATTTTGAAGAAGGAAATAGATTGTCTTTGAGACTTTGGGTTATATATGTACAAGGTCTTTCTCATTGAAATTCACGGGCTTTATGGGCTGTGATGGATAAGCATGGGCTTTCTATTATTATTGATAAAAGCCCAGACACCGAAAACATTTTTTTATTGGGAGATAAAAACAATTATATTGATTCGAGAAAAATCATCAATTATCACATATCACTACTTGATTATTTGTTGAAATTTCACAAAAATACCATTTATTAATTTGGGATTTTCTTTCAAATTTAAGTACTAATCAGATACAAAGAAAAATTATGTATCAACTTGAAAAAGCTAACAAGTTTAGATACCAATTTGTACAATAAGCCAATTACTTTTGTTGAGAAAAATGAAGTCTGAGGAGCCTTCCCTATAAATGGAGATGAATGGCAAGCTTTTCTTTGCGCCTTGCCCCCACTTTGGTTCTCATTGCTCTGTGCCTGACTTTAGATTTCTATGACCTTAGCTGATTTTTTGCCGTATATTTTTCATCATCAATCATCGTCTTGCTCAGAGCTCAGGGTTAGGAGGTGTGGACTAACGCGATCGATTCCCAAATCTCACTAATCATAGCGTCTTTCCCACCTGTATTTAACTGCCGTCATCCCCTTTTCTTCTTCGTTACAAACAGCTCAGAAAAGCACCCAGGAAAAACTAAGTTCAAGTTGTGTTTTTTATTCTTTGGATTTGTGTAGATTCGTTAGAGATTAAACAAGAATTTTTTTTTTCTTATTTGTGTTTGTTTTTTGAGTAACGAAAAGGAAATGGATAAGAAAAAGGTTGCTTTCCCACTTGTATGCCATGGCCATTCACGTCCGGTCGTGGATCTCTTTTACAGTCCTGTCACTCCAGATGGTTTTTTCCTCATCAGTGCAAGCAAGGGTAATCACTTTTTATTTGATTGGAGTTATGGTTTTGTACTATAATCGGTTATCTTAAAATTGCTTGTTCTCATCTACTTTTAGGCTTATTATTGTCTAGATTTATTTGATAAGATTTCATTTTATAAATCTTTATATAGTATGTAAAATGGCGGGTATATATTATAAATGCTGAGACTGTATTTTCCTCATAGAACTAGGATTGATATGCAGGGGTATTTTTTTTATCGATCTCTGGAGTCTGGAGGGATAATTTGGTGTTGATCTTATGCTTTATATAAATGGGGTTTTAATTGTCTGGTTTAGATTCCAGTCCCATGCTGAGGAATGGAGAAACTGGAGATTGGATAGGAACATTTGAAGGACACAAGGGTGCAGTGTGGAGTGTTTGCTTGGATACAAACGCTTTGCGTGCTGCTTCTGCTTCTGCTGACTTCTCTGCGTATGCTATTTCATTTGTGATTGTCTTTTGTCACAATATTGTTGTTATGGTTTGAAGGTTGTTTAATTGTTTTTAGTCAGTTTGTTTGTTATATATGCAGATTTTGCGTTTAATACTAGATGTCTTTGACACCTTAAGAGGCTTGCGTAAAATTCTTCATATATTTGTACTTATGGAGTTATTTATTGATAACAGGTTGACATATCCTGTGAAATTGCCTTTATATGCAGGAAAGTGTGGGACGCACTAACCGGTGATGTTTTGCACTCATTTGAGCACAAACATATAGTTCGAGCTTGTGCTTTTTCAGAGGTAAAATTTATTGCTACTCCATTTAAGCTTTAACTTGGTGGAATTATTGAAGCATATGTATGGTGGGATATGCTAGGAAAAATAAAAGAAAGAAATGGTGTTTAAAATGTGTAACAGAGTGGTTTAGGAATCATCAATTTTTGGTAAAAGGGTCTGTTTGATAAAGTAGTTAGGTTGTTGAACAGCTTTCTAGGTTACTTTGGTTCTCATTGGTAGTGTGCAAGAAGTATTTTCCATTTCTTCTAAATCTCATTCAAGGTTTTCTGATCTGGTTTCAGGATACACACCTTTTGTTGACTGGGGGAGTAGAGAAAGCCCTCCGTATATATGATTTGAAACGTCTAGATGCGCCTCCAAGAGAAGTGGACAAATCACCTGGTTCAGTCAGAACTCTTACTTGGATGCATAGCGATCAGACAATATTAAGTTCTTGCACTGATATGGGGGGTGTCAGGTATCCATTTCCCTCCATGTTTGGAGGTTCTTCTGTGTAATTTCATGGTTCATTGTTTATAAAAGCAGGAATTTTGTGTTCATTTTGATTATATGCCATCTATTACTATCATGTCTGGATAGCTTTTGTCCTGTTATGGAAACTGTTTAGAATATCCATTTTAAGATTACCTGAAATCCTTGTTATCTATAGTACTTCTATCTCTGTTTTCCTATTACTGATTTTCTCAGTGACTGCGCAGATTATGGGATGTAAGGAGTGGTAAAATGGTTCAATCGCTAGAGACCAAGTCATCCGTGACCAGTGCGGAAGTGAGTCAAGATGGTCGATATATCACAACTGCTGATGGATCTACTGTTAAGTTCTGGGATGCAAACCAGTAAGTTCTGATATTTTAGCCAGATTGGTTTTTTGTGCTGTTATTTCTTGTTTTATTGCTTAGTGCTATGTGTTTACTCAGCTATGGGTTGGTAAAGAGCTACGATATGCCATGCACGGTTGAATCAGCTTCATTGGAACCAAACTTTGGAAATAAGTTTGTTGCCGGAGGAGAAGATATGTGGGTTCGTGCTTTCGATTTCCACACTGGAGATGAATTAGGTATTGTTCTCAATAACATAAGTCGGACCATACTTTATGATTGAAGTAGATTCGTTGCTTGAATTCAAATTCCACATTAGATCTTGTGTTTATGATTCTGTCATTTTCCCAAAATGATTTACATCTGACGTGCAGCATGCAATAAGGGTCACCATGGTCCTGTACACTGTGTACGATTCTCACCTGGAGGGGAATCATATGCCTCAGGATCTGAGGATGGAACCATTAGAATATGGCTGACGGGCCCATTGACTCAAGATGACAATGAACCATTTGCAGCTAATGGATCGGTTGGGAAGGGGAAGGTAACTGCGGAAGACGTTTCATGCAAGATTGAGGGCTTCCATATTGCAGAAGGGGGCAAGACCAACTAGAAATAAACAGGGAAGGCGTTCTTCCTGCTTTGTCTTTGCAGTCCATGCATAACTGCATTTATCCAAGATCTTGAAGATATTTTATTTTCAGAGATGGAATCTAATCCAAACCCGTAGTTTGTATTTTCTAGTCTTTTTGCATTTAACTTATGTAGAGGACTAAGACCAATGTTTCTATACAAGAATATAATAATGGGGAACTTTAATTAATCCGGTCGATGTCATTCATGTTCTTCTGCTTGAGCTTTAATTAATCTGCTTGACCTTTAATTATTCTGGTTAATGTTCATACATGAAAGGATCTTGCGGTACAACTTATTACCACTAGAGAAATGTGTCTTATGGTGATTGACGAGGCGCTTCATACTCTTGTAAGAAGTAAGGAACTATTGCCTAATATCTACGTATCACTCATAGACAAGTCATCCAACAACCGATCTGCATGTATATTCGAACTCGAAAATTAAAAAATATAGATCATTAGGAGTAAAAACTACAAATTTCGAACATAAATTAAAAACGGGTATGTATTATATAAGAAACATGAAATTTAGATGGACTGTCCCCTTGGAACATCTACGGGGAAATTATGGATCTCATCCATCCATGGGTTCTTTTCCTGTTCCGGATTTATCGTCCTCAAAGCCTTCCACACCGCACTGTTACACTTGAATCCTGAACCAAATGCTATTTGCCATGTCCTGTCACCCCTCCTAATCCTACCTTTTGCTTCAGAATAAGCCAATTCGTACCAAAGAGAGCTACTTGACGTGTTCCCAAATCGGTAAAGAGTCATCCTTGATGGTTCCATGTGCCACTCAGACAGCTGCAAATTCTTCTCCATTTCATCCAGAACAGCTCTTCCTCCAGCGTGAATGCAGAAATGCTCAAAAACTAGCTTGAAATCCGGGATAGATGGTAACGTTGACATTGGAAAAACCAAAGGCCCCAATGTGGTAATGTTGGTCTTTAAAGCATCACCAGCAACTGCTATGAGATCCTTTGACAATGTAACGCCAATGTTGCCTACAGAATCTTCTTCCTGGGTAGCACAGGAAAAACATTTATCATTTGCACCCTTGTGAGTACGAACAGTGTGAACCAATTGGTATTTGGACCTTCTTTTGTCAGACCATTTGTTAGAGAGAAGTATCGCAGCCCCTCCCATCCTGAATAAGCAGTTTGATACAAGTTTGGAGCGGTCGTTTCCATGGTACCAGTTCAAGGTGATGTTCTCCATGCTGATAACCAGTGCATAGGAGTTGGGATGGACTTGAAGAAGATGTTTCGCAAGATCTATTGAGATCAAACCTGCACTACATCCCATTCCTCCCAAATTATAGCTTTGAATATTCCCTCGGAGCTTGTAATGGTTGATAACCATGGCAGACAATGATGGTGTTGGATTAAACAAGCTGCAGTTGACAATCAAAATCCCAATATCTCTGGTTTTTACGGAAGTCTTGGCCAAAAGCTCGTCAATAGCACCAAACATAACTGCCTCTGATTCTCTTCTTGCTTCATGCATTGAAGGGTTAGGGGGAATATTGAGGACTGCCTCCGGAAGATATGTTGAATCCCCAAGCCCCGACCTTTCAAGGATCCTACGCTGAAACTGAAGATTATCATCTGTGAATACACCAGTCATTTTTGACTGATCCGTGAACATCATTTTTGTGCATTTCCAAGATTCCTCCGGTTTGTAGCATGCAAAGTTGACAAGGTAAACGGAGCGAGGGCGGGTGAGAGAGTAGAGGGTCGACAAGAAAACGAGAAGTGTCGAGCAGATGATGACAGAAATGAGTTTGTATTGATCATAAAGATCCTGTACAGAAAATGTTGAGAACTCCGCCGCGATTACAACTACAAGAGGGGTAAGGAAAAGGTAGATTCTATTGGTGATTAGGTAATGGTATCCAAGCTTCACATACTTTAGCTTAATTGATTTCTTGAAGTCAGGTAGGTTCCTTGATGATGGTGGAGTCAAAGTTTGGTCTGGTTTTGAGTCACCCATGTTTTCCCTGCGAACGATTGAACTCGATGTATCAAGTGCAGAAAAAGGAATCAGAAACAAAAAACAACTTAAACCAAGGAGAAGCAAAGCCGGCAGAAGAGGAAAAATAATACTCTCTCCGTTCCATTTTCATGATCTTGACTTTTCAAGTAGTTTTAAGAAAGAAAAAAAAATATGTAAAAAATATAATATAAAATAATTGAAAGAATAATTTTATCTTTAAAAAGTTATATTTTGTTTTGTTAAAAAACTCAAGGTAAAAAAATATATCTTATAAAAATTATTAATTTTTTAATGAGATATTTTAAGTACGATAGTTTTAAAACAAAAATAAAATATTTTATATGAGAAAGAGGGAATATTAAAAAATTTTAGTTCAGATATTCAGTATGCTAAATTTTAAGGGTTCACGGGTCGGACCTGAACCAATTATAATAACATAAATATTATATTTAAGATATCTTTTAATTAATCTCTCGGAAGTCAAATAAAAAAATAGATATAATGCATATTTTGATTAAATAAAAAATGGGAAAATGATGAACAAAGTCAAATAAAGACAGAGTGGCTCAAGGGAAAACGAGTTTGTTTTCTTCGACGGGTAGCGCCGTCTCTAGAATCTCTCTCGGGGATAGAGGCACAAGGAGATTAAAACGTGTTTAAAGCTCAGAACTGCTGGAAAGTTTCAGCTGACTTTCGTTCCTGTTTTGTTTTATTTTTCAAACACTTCGCTTTGATATGTACGTAACACGGTACGACTTCTAGAATTGGAATCGTAAGATTTTAATAGGGTTAACCATTGAAATGGTCAAAAAATTTTTCTCTCCTTCACCACCTTTCCATATTCTTCTTGTATACTTACATGTTGGATATGTTGAATTGTTTAGTTATCAAAACACATTTTTAATGGCTTATCATGTTCATCGCCTTCCACCCCTAACAAAAGTTAGTCTTATAAAATTTTCCAACTCAGATGCTTGTAGCCCAGGACAGAATCTGGGTGGTTTTCCTTCAGACGCCAAAGTTGTGTCTAATTGTAACAACTGTTGGTAGTGCTACTGATCATTCTTTGGATTTGGAGGAGTTGCAGAAAGACTTGGAAAAAAAGTAGTACAACATGCTAAATCTGCAACTCTTGCAGCAGATGAAGGTGTACAAGGGGAAACATGATCGGTATTTGTGAGTCACTTAACCTTATAATTATACAAGAAGAATACGAAAGATGGATGGCGATGAACATGATAAGCCATTAAAATGTATTTTAATAACTAAACAATTAGACATATCAAATGTGTAATTATACAATAGAAAATATTGGGAAGCAAAGAATAAATAAAAAAATTATAAATATAGATCAAATATATAGTTATACAATTTTTTTATTCAATGATCAAAATAAGATTCAACTAATAATTTAAATAATTTATATTTTTATTATTTAAGTTGACCTTACTAATATTTTTAAAAACTGGTGCTAAATTCTATACTGGGAGTTAATATTTAATTATTAAAAAATCTAGTTAGCCATTACTTGGATTAACAGCGATCAGACAATATTATGTTCTTGCACTGATATGTTCGTCAGATAATTAGATCTCCAATCCCCTGATGAAATCATCTCGGTAAAAGAATGCTCCCATAACATCCTCAAATCAATGCTTTGTCACAATAATAATCCCACTTGAGCAACTCCCATTAAATAGCTCAGAAACCAGAAAACTAAATGCAAACATGCCCTGAATCCAGTGCCAAAACTACCACTTATCCTGCTATGCAAAAGCAACTGGGAAATTATGGATCAAAAGTGAGATAGGGAAATATTAAAACATCACCACAGTTGCAGCATATCCTTCTGGCATTTAGATGGAGGACACCCTTGGAACGTCAACTGGGAAATTATGGATCTCATCCATCCATGGGTTCTTCTCCTTTGCCGGATTTATCGACCTCAAAGCTTTCCACACCGCACTGTTACATTTGAACCCAGAACCAAATGCTATTTGCCATGTCCTGTCACCCCTCCTAATCCTACCCTTAGCTTCAGAATAAGCCAATTCGTACCAAAGAGAACTACTTGAGGTGTTCCCAAATCGGTAAAGAGTCATCCTTGATGGTTCCATGTGCCATGCAGACAGCTGCAAATTCTTCTCCAGCTCATCCAGAACAGCTCTTCCTCCAGCGTGAATGCAGAAATGCTCAAAAGCTAGCTTGAAATCCGGGATGTATGGTTTGACCTTCATCTTCAAAAGCTTCTTGCCAACCAATGTAGCAAAGAAAAGCAGCTGCTCAGACATTGGAAGAACCAGAGGCCCCAATGTGGTAATGTTGGTCTTTAAAGCATCACCAGCAACTGCCATGAGATCCTTTGACAATGTAACGCCAATGTTGCCTACAGAATCTTCTTCCTGGGTAACACAGGAAAAACACTTATCATCTGCACCCTTGTGAGTGCGAACAGTGTGAACCAATTGGTATTTGGACCTTCTTTTGTCAGACCATTTGTTAGAGAGAAGTATAGCAGCCCCTCCCATCCTGAATAAGCAGTTTGATACAAGTTTCGAGCGGTCGTTTCCAAAGTACCAGTTCAAGGTGATGTTCTCCATGCTGATAACCAGTGCATAGGAGTTGGGATGGACTTGAAGAAGATGTTTCGCAAGGTCTATTGAGATCAAACCTGCACTACATCCCATTCCTCCCAAATTGTAGCTTTGAATATTTCCTCGGAGCTTGTAATGGTTGATAACCATGGCAGACAATGATGGTGTTGGATTAAACAAGCTGCAGTTAACAATCAAAATCCCAATGTCTTTGGGATTTACGGATGTCTTGACCAAAAGCTCATCAATAGCACCAAACATAACTGCCTCTGCTTCTCTTCTTGCTTCATGCATTGAAGGGTTAGGGGGAACATTGAGAACAGCCTCCGGAAGATACGTTGAATCCCCAAGCCCTGACCTTTCAAGGATCCTACGCTGAAACTGAAGATTATCATCTGTGAATGTACCAGTCATTTGTGACTGATCCATGAACAGTTTTTTTGTGCATTTCCGAGATTCCTCCGGTTTGTAGCAAGCAAAGTCGACCAGGTAAACAGGGTGAGGGCGGGTCAGAAAGTACACAGTCGACAAGAAAACAAGAAGTGTTGAGCAGATGATGACAGAAATGAGGTTGTATTGAAGATGCTCCCAAAGATCATAAAGATCCCGGACAGAAAATGTTGAGAGCTGCGCCGCGATTACAACTACAAGAGGGGTAAGGAAAAGGTACATTCCATGGGTTATTAGGTAATGGTATCCAAGCTTCACATACTTTAACTTAATTGATTTCTTAAAATCAGGTAGGTTCCTCGATGATGGTGGGCTCAAAGTTTGATTTGGTTTCGAGTCACCCATGTTTTCCCTGCGAATCATTGAACTCGATGTATTAGACTCAAGTGCAGAAAAGGGGATAAAAAATAAAAGACAACTTAAAACCAAGGAGGAGCAAAGCCGGCAAAAGAACAAAAAACAAAAAAGCAGGCTTCCTAGGGTAAAGTTAACAAGAATTCGTCACATGTTCTTTCTTCATATTTCTGTGTGTAGCATCTAGTCTAGATATTGATTCTGTAGCTCTCAAGAGACGAACTTTATTGCCATGTAGTTCTTAAAAAGCTAAATCCTAAGTTCGACATGATAAACCACACAACTAACTCAGATTCTGCAAACCCAGATCAGCATTTGCATAAAAAACACAACTTTTTTCCAATTGAGATCAATCGGCAAGAGAAAAGAACACTAGAGGAAACTCTGATCACATTTCATAAGCAACTATAAATGAATTAAAAAAAACTCCAGATTTATGAACTGACCTAGATCCCCGAAAGCCACCGAAGGTGAGTTGAATCTATTAAAGGACGGCCGCGGATATAAAGATATAAAATACGAGAGAATGTCAAAGACGAGAAGAAATGCCAAGAGGAATACAAAAAGCAGTAAACAATCAAACTATATATTTAAAAACGAAAACCCAGAATTTGCTGAAATAGAAAAGAAAGGAAAGGAACGTGACAAGAAACGGGAAAATAATGAACAAAGCCAAACAAATAGAGAGTTGCGTAATGGAAACGCGTTTGTTCTCGAGAGGCAGCGCCGTGTCTGGAATATCTCTCGGGGATCAGTTCCCAAGGAGAACAAACGCTGTCGTTTAAAGCATCAGGGCGGCTGGAAGTTTCAGCCAAACTTTTTTCAAACACGTTTCTTTTTTGGTTCGAATTTTCAAACACTTGCCTTTGATATGTACGTTACGCTGCATATCTCCTAGATTTTGAATTGTATTTTTTAATATTTTAATTATTAAAAAATCTATTCGAAATTACAGAAGAAAGACCAAGTCAAAAAATTAAAATTCAATTTCGATGGGCGCTATTTTCTCTAGTTTACTCCTTCCTTTCAAATATGGACTGATATGATGTATCGACAAAGCAAAATGATTGTAATAGGAGCAAAAAGATGGCAGTTGCCTTAATGTTTTCTGGTCACATGGTTACCAACTGGAATTCACATGGACTTGTCTTTTTTGTCTTGGAAGCATGGTGTAATATTCTTCAAAGGTCCATGCCCAACTGTTGTCGACATTCATAAACATGTTTGTTTCAGCTTATTAATGCTAACTTTCAGGCAAAGTTTTCTATTCATGCAACCATGGTTGAATGACACTAGATATATAGTTTCAGCTTGTAGGGTTGAATACTTTGACACAGGGCAGATTGAGGGGATTTTTGGAACCTTAATTCACTGTTCACCATCTCTTTCGATCCCTCTTCTCTCTTGTTCTCTTCATATTTTCATGGACGAACCAGCTAAAAACACCATCTTACCCCATTCATCAGCAAGGATGTATATTGTTCAGTTTGGTCATTTAACCGGCTACTCGTACTGATCAGCTTTGACAATTTTTTTTCTTGGGTAGATGTCCCAACAAGTCAGCAGGCAAAGAGAAGTAGCAATTTCTAAGGAGTATATTCATGAAAAAGAAATCCATGAATATCAGTAACTAGCAATTGTTTAAGAGATTCATGAATATTAGAAATTCAATAAACACATGTAAATAACTCAATCGGAGAGAGGAAACCTGACCTCAAAAATTCCAAACAAAGGGAATAAGAAGATCTTAACAATACAAACTCATGCCTTTTGGGCAGTATATGTTCAACAGACTGTTCTATTATCAAGTTATTGCACCATTGGCTTTATTGAGCTACAACCAGGCACCTTTTTGACTCCAAGGTCTTTCATTTTTTCTCTAACCCTTTTTACATCGTCCCATCTATCAGCAGATGCATAGATGTTGGCAAGAAGCGTATGAATACTGGAATCACTTGTTTCAATTCCTACCAGTCGTTGAGCTATTCGTTCTCCCATCTCAACATTTCCATAGGTCCTGCAAGCACTAAGCAAGGAACCATAAAGTGGCACCATGGTTTCATTATCTTTGCTTGGTATATCATCTATCAACTTCTCAACTTCAGCTAATAGTCCAGCTCGACTGAGTAGGTCAACCAGACACGCATAGTGTTCCAACTTTGGTTCCATCTGATACACTTTAGACATGGAATCAAAAACCTTACGACCTTCTTCAACCAATCCTCCATGATTACAAGCACTTAAAACAGCAATAAAGGTGATATCATCAGGTTTTTCATCAGTTTGTTTCATTTCTGAGAATAACTCAAGTGCCTTGTTTGTTTCCCCATTAACTGCCAGCCCAGATATAATTGAAGTCCAACAGGCAGTATCCCTTTTCTTCAACCCATAGAATATCTCTAGAGCTTTCTCAACGCACCCACACTTTGCATACATTTCTATAAGAGCAGTACCAACAACAGTGTCTATAACAACTCTATGTTCACAAAGGTATCCATGAATCCATTTCCCTTGCTTGAGAGCTCCCAATTTAGCACATCCAGTTAGGAGAGAAACCAAAACAAACTTATCTGGTTTAACCCTTTGAATCTGCATTTCTTGAAACATTTCAACGGCTTCATCAAATCGGTTGAATTGCACATAACCATTAATCATAGCTGTCCAAAGAATTACATCCCTAACTGGACTTCTCTCAAACAACTGTCTAGCTTCAGACAACTGACCACAATTTACATAGCCAGACACCATACTGGTCCAACAATTAACATTTTTGCTCGGCATCTCATCAAAAAGTTCCCTGGCCATACCTAGACAACCACACTTACAATACATGTCTAACAGAGAATTCCCCACTATAGTAGTCAATTCAAGTTCCTCCCTCGCGTAACGGTCAATTTCCTTGCCAAGTTCCAATCTTCCCAGTGCCGTGCAAGCTGAAAGAGTACTAACAACGGTAGCCTCGTTAGGCTTAACCAGACCATCTTTTCTCATCAGCTCAAAAACAGTCACAGCATCTTCAAACTTCCCAGACTTAACCAACCCAGAAATCAACACATTCCAGGCAACCACATCTCTTTGAGGCATTTCATCGAACAACTTCTTCGAACACTGAATCCAACCCACTTGAACATACATATCTATAAGTGAATTAATGACATAAGAATCAAATTCAAGCCCGGATTTTGCTACCAACCCATGAATTTTCTGACCTTGGAGAACGTCTCCCAAGCTTCCAACGGCCTTAAAAACAAAGGGATAAGTAAAATTATCAGGGCACAACCCTTGTTCTCTAAGCTTCTGAAAGATCAAGACTGCATTTTTATGACTACCATTTTTCACAAACATCTTGATCATAACATTGTAAATAAACAAAGATGGGTATTGAATGAGATTGAATATTTTTACAGCGTACTGAAAGTTCCCGAGAGATGGGTCCGTACAAAAAGCAATGAGCTTGTTGAGAGTGTTGCTGTCTTGGTGCAGACCGAGTAGGAAGGTTTGGGTTTGAATTTGCTTAAGGTGGTTCATGGATTTGCAGCTTTTGAGAAGAAAGATGCATGATTGTTGGGTTAATGGAGAGTGGAAGGAGAAAAGGCGTGGCTTTGATAAAATGTAATGGCGGGAAATGAAATGAAATAACAGAAGCTGACGTTGAAGGAGCATCAGACTTCAGATCGGCTTAGTTCTCTCCAATCTTCGACTGAAAAGGCAAAAGTATTTAACGTGTAACCGGGTATGGAGTTGGGCTCTTAAAAGGGAAATTTTCTTGACACCCACCGAAGAATTTGTACATTTTAATATTTTAATTACTAGAAATTTTATTTGATTTTATAGGAAAAAGTTGAAGAGGCTAAAAAAATAAAATTCAATTTAGATGGAGCCCATCTTGTTGAATTAATCCTTTCACATATGGATAAGGACAAAGCGAACATGGTTGCTTCAGCTTATTAATGCAAACTTTAAGGCATTTTTTTATCCATGCAACCACGGCTGAATTACCGTAGATATAATTTGCTTCAGCTAATAAGTTTCCATACTGTAAGCATTAAATGTTTTACAATAAAGCAAAGGCTTTGCTGCTGGGGAATGTATACAGTTCAGTTTGGTCGTTTAACCGGGCTGCTGGTATTGATCAGCTTTTACAAATTTCATTCCTGTATGGTTTAGTTTGCTACATATCTATGACCTCTTGTTAGAACAAAATGCTTCACACTGGAAGTTGCTTAGGTAACAGAGACGGTCTTTTTCTGTTTCTTTGATTTCCACTTTGAGGTGTCAGTCGATTTGAGATAGGAACCGATAAGGATCTGTGGTGAGTATTCTTGCTAATCCAGAGAGAATTCTTCAAGCCAAATTAGAACTTCATTTATCATCAATGCAATCACCCATAGGACAATGTAGAGATCAGTAATAAAAACAATATGTTAAAGGACAACCTATATTGTTTCTTCGGACACATGTAAGATGCTACTCCTAACAAGTAGCAAGCAAAGTTAAGGAGAACCAATCTAGTAATGCATAAAAGAAGCAAATTACAAAGTATGCATACTATAGTGCTAGCTCAAGAGCAGAAGATTCATGTTAAATGTAGCAGACATATGGGAATTTGATTAATGAACTTTTCCCATGATCAAAGTTAAGGAGCACGTTTGCATTAGCATAATTGTTAAGGAAAGACGATATCATACCATCGTAATGCTCCATGTTTGTCCCAGATCATTGTAGCGTCCAAGCAAACAAACCATCTTTGGTTTAAGACCATCTTTAATAAGACTAGAGCGCAGCGCTTTCTCTTTCTCTTGAACAACATCCTCTGTCGGTTTTCCGCTGAACTTCAATGCTGCAGCAATCCCTTCTTCCACCTTTCTCAAGTTATCCGTTTCTTGACTAGGATCTGGCAGACTAATGAAGTACAGTTATACCGCTTAGACAGTTTCTCAAACTTCTGATGTTTCGGACCCTTGACCGATAAGCCTCACCTGCTTATATCTTTCTCCAATGGAAGAACAATTTGGATGGATACATCAGACAATTCAGGATCAAGTGCTTGGGTGAACACAGGAGTCGTAATTGGTACATTACACAGCAAATTTCACAAAGACTGGACATCAAAACTACCAGATGAATTTTTTTTTTTTTTTGAGAAAGTAAAAACCTCACCACATGGCTACAGAACTTTCCGTTGTTTGGATTACTGCCCATAACAAAAGTTCCAGTAAAGACCAGCTCAGGCTTCCAAGGCAAAAGCATGAATTTCATCACCATACTCCACCTTGCTGTTATCTCATAAGCTCCTGCCTATACCAACTCAACCAGTCAAATAAGCAAAGACCCAAGCTGAAAAGAGTTCTAAAACTATAGAAAAAGGCTATAATAATCGAACCTGCTGGTTGACCCAATGCAGTTGAAACAAGGGTCTAAAGAGATTCTTCAACAAAGAAATGTTAAACAAATAACCACTATATATCGTGCTTTGTTATGGGGTCCCTGAACTTGACTTGCTCATCATATGCCGTTGGATCAATCAAACAAATGGAGAAGATCATCATACAAGAAACTAACCCTTCAACAGCAACAGTTGGTTTCGGCGGACTGCTTTGCTACACCAGGCTTGGGCTGAATTGGGCCATAAAACATGATTCATGGCTGTGTTAAGCTAAGCCCGAAGTTGGCTTGCGGCCGTGGGAGAGCCATTCGCCCAATGCATTATGCACCCCGTCCAGTCTGCTGATCACTACTGTTTAGACAAGACATTCTTTCATTCTTATTAATTATTATTATTATTATATCCAAATATTAAAATATTTCAATTAAAAAAATATTAAACTATTTTATATTTTCATATATTTTTATATTTTAAAAATCATATCATATATGGAGCAATTTTTCTAAAGATCTTTCAATCCAGGAAAAGGACAGCTTAGTTGGAATTTTGAAAGCAACAGACAACTCTTCATACATATAAATCTTTAAGATTCTTTCTTCTTTATAAAAGAAGCTGAAATTAAGAAAATAGACATTTATTAATATATTATAAAAAATCAACTAGAATAGATTTGGGGTTAATTATCGTTCCACCACAGACACTGGGAAAGAATAAAGACTCCACAGGAACCTTTCACAAATGAATGGCAACAACTGAAAGATTAAGATGGGTATTTGATTGAATCCAGTAAAAAATCTGTGTGAGTTCATGAGTTTTATTTAAATATTTTAATTGTATTGTTCGAATATATATTAAAATTTAATTATAAATATTTATGGTATTATAATATTAATTAGTTCTAATTTAAACGATTTTTTATTATCATATATTCGATACGATTGAGATTCCATTGTTATGTTTTCTTTGTCTTTTCACTGCAACCAGCTAGGATATGACGTGGCACATTATCTCACAGCTTCACACACTCCCAATTCCTTATGCCACGAACCCTCCACGTAATCTCCTCGTGCTTCTCTCTATATAATCCTCTGCCTCTCTCCCACCTGTTTCAACCATAAATCTCCTGATTCCTTTGTTTTTCCAGTCTTACACACTGCTCTTTTAAAGTCAAAGTCAAAACCTAAAACTTCTTCTCGTGGATCTTTCGGTATTATCATGAGTAGCTCAAAGTCACGTGTCGTCATGCATAATGCTGACGATTGTATCATTAAAAGCTTCGTAAGCAGCTCAAACCATGTTGTTTTAAACTCAAACTTGTCGGCTAAACATGATGGTGGCCAATACCGAGCTCCGTCTGCACTCGAAGATGGAGATGGGGATGACGACGACGATGATGGCGGTTATGATTATGCTCCGGCAGCTTGAAAAACCTACTTATAGTTTTACAATGCTCCAAAGCTTTAGTTAGTATGTTGCAGTGTCTGTTTTTCCTCCTTTTTAGGTTAATTAGCATATAATAAGGTTACTTTAATTAACAAGATTGCTTATACATGTAGCACACACGCTTGCATATGCATGATGTAATCGTAATCCTATTAATAATAGAGATGAGATATTATTACTATATACAGCAAAGATTTATAATTGTTTTTCTTTTATTAACTTTTTTAATTTAATTTATTTTATTTACAATGTTAAATTTTAAATATTTAATAATAAGATAACGTCTTATCTTATTTGCTCGATTGATAATCGAGAGTTAAATGAATTATGAATGTAAAATAATAACTAATCCAACATGCTACCATTTTTTAATCATTGATGATGACTTCGCCAACACATTTTATGTGATGCTATTTATTTAATTTATAAGTAATAGAATGATGGGTTCTATATGATGACTCAAACTCCATGCATTTCTACGTTCATACGTGTGAAGTGTCGTATGATATGTATTTTGTACGTACGATACAAGAGATTATTAGGTGAACCTTGTTCACCACGTCATCTATGGTCTAAGTAATCAGAATTATTGATCTTTAAATAACCACTTAATAACTATCCAAACATTAAATCTATGTAGAAAAGAGGTGATGATTCACTTGAAAAAAATTAAGATCAACGATTCTGATTAATTAGAACCATGGATGACGTAGTGAACAGAGTTCACATAATAATTTTTCGTACGATACATGAACTTCAATCAAACTCCCCGACGTGATATCGAATTAGGCGACTTTCTATTAAACTATATAACTTGCATCAAATACTAATACTTATAATGTTAATAAGCATATATGTGAGAGTTACATTTAAAAAAATAGTAAGAAATAAGGCTAATGATAAAATATTTTTTTTCCAAATATTATCATTTCATTTTATAATATTAACACATCATATTATATATTTTTTAATTGACATCAAACTCATACATAATTTAAGCCTCATAAGGCGCGATAAACATGGATGAAATCATGTATGAGTGAGAGGGGTAATAACTAATTTTTTTAATATAATTATATTTTTAGTCTATTTTAATTTAAATATTAATTAAATAAAGATTTTTGTCCATCAAAAATTTTAAATTTAAAAGTTTAATAGATTTTTATCCTTTTAGTTCCATCCCGATGATAAACCTTATTTAGATATATTTTTAGTGAACATAATTTGTGATATTAATTTATGTAATAATTATTTAAATATGCACTACTAAAATAATAGCTTGGAAATAAATCACTGATTTAAATAGCAAAGTGTAAACACCTCCCCAAATGTTCTAATTTGTTAAATATAAAATGTTAAGACTAATTAATAAGACAAGATGAAGATGGTTTTACCTTTATCAGATTTATTCCCCAGTCGATGCTCTTAAGATATGGTGAGGATTTAATAATACCAATCAAGTGTGTTTATCTCCATCAAGATTCCCCTAATTAGTGAGAAAAGCATCCTGTATTACTATTGTTATATTGTCTGAAAAGCTTTGTAATTCAGTTGGTTCATCACAAAATATTTGAAAAATATGATTAATTTCATATTCTGCAAAATCAACCAAGGGTGTTTTTTCTTCCTTTTTTTTCAGATTGTAAGTGTACCTTTGAATTGCCACGGTCTATCCCACCACCCTGCCCGAAAAGGAACGTATACTTTTCACAAAGATGGCTTTTGCTGAATTGTCAGCTTAGGTGGCTGGACCGCATACCCCGACATATGCTCGGCATTTGGTCCTGCATAAGACACCACAACCTTTGGTCTTTACTCCACACTCCTCACGTGGTAGCCTTGTGGTAGAAATAAGCTTCCACCACCTCTGCCAACACCACCATCTATATAACCACATATGGCATTTCAACCCCAAACACAAGCCAGCGGCACCGCCTTCCTCTTCTTTTTGTGCCAAGAAAATGTCACCTTTATCCAAGGTTGTTGCTTCATGGTGCAAGAAGCATGTCGATGGAGACGACGATGACAACGATGGATTCGACTATGCGCCAGCAGCGTGCATAGAAGGAAATGGCGACGACGATGATGGAGACTATGACTATGCACCTGCTGCTTCTCTTGAGGGCGATGATGATGATGATGGCAGCTATGACTATGCTCCTGGTGCATGAGTAGTAGATAAATACTAACCATGGGGTTTAAAGTTTTAACCCAAATTTTTTGCAGCTCTACTATGGAGTAATGTCTGTCGGTATATGCAGCAGGAGTGGTCCCACTCCCCCATGTGCAGATTAGTATAAGGAAAACGTGGGATGTATTCAATGTCATTAGCAATCAGTGACAAATGCTAATCATACATGTCATGTATGTTTAATGATAATGATACTGATAGTTGGTGATCATCACTATATTATTAAATATTAACTACTCAAGTAGAGTTTTATTCAGGTTGCTGTGGAAGAAATTAAATAATATTATTACAGTTTTGAACTTAAATATAATCCAACAATCTCTTTAGAATTTAGATGTCCTTTGGGAGTTTTTTAGTATTTTTCTAAAAAAAATAAACATAAGCAACATCAAATATTTATTGAAATATAAATTATCATATGTCTTAACATTAAAATTTTAATCTTAATTGTAAAAATTAATAAATTTAAACTTAAACATTTATAGAATTTATAAAATATATTCAATTTTTTTAAAATTGAGATTAATATAAAATGTAATCAACTAAAATTATGTGAAATTGATAAGAGCGTTAACTTATTGATTAATCGTCCTTGATTGAAAACTTTCAAAACTTAATTTTCCTAAACGAAATTACTCAAATTTATATAGACCAATTTGCCCAATTGTAAGATTTTTAAAGTTTTCATAAAAATCTAACTGGGTAGAGGAAATCGTCCTTCCCCTTCGATTTTAATCTCTGGGGAAGAAGTGGCTCCCTCAGCCTCGCTGAGCGCTGTTCCCTCACGATATTAGCTAATCAAACAATCGGATTCTGCTTTCTAGTACATCGCTACGCCTCTGCCCAGTGCCCAGCACTCAGCTCTTCATCAACCATTTGTTTTCGATCTCAAAACTTGTCGGTGAATTTCTTTTTTATACTTTTAAAATTCTTTTTCCTATTAATTTGGTTTGTGTAGATCAATATCTTAAATACCCACATCCCCATTTCGTCCCGTGAAGTCATCTTCTTGTTCACATCCTGTTATAATCCCCACTAATTCATCCGCCATTATCCAGTTTCTTTGAGATCTATTGATTTTGTCTTCTCCATATTTGTTGTTTTCAATATAAAATCAGATCCTTTTGGAAAAGGAAAATGTCGGCTATTCGTTCTGATGCAACTAAACAATACTATGCTACAAGCAGTTTGGTAGTTGGTTATGCACTCTGTTCAAGCTTACTTGCTGTTATTAACAAATTTGCAATCACGAAATTCAACTACCCAGGTTTGTTAACTGCATTACAGTACTTAACTTCTGCTTTAGGAGTCTGGATTTTAGGAAAGTTTGGGTTTTTACATCATGATACTTTCACATGGGATACTGCCAAGAAGTTTTTGCCTGCTGCCATTGTCTTCTACCTTGCTATCTTCACAAACACCAATCTTTTGCGTCATGCGAATGTTGATACTTTCATAGTGTTTAGATCTTTGACACCCCTTTTGGTTGCCTTAGCTGATACAACCTTTAGGAGGCAACCGTGCCCTTCTAAGCTAACTTTTGTTTCTCTTTTGATTATTCTGGGTGGTGCTGTTGGGTATGTGACCACTGATTCGGCATTTAATTTGACTGCATATTCATGGGCGTTTGCATATTTGGTGACGATTACTACTGAGATGGTTTACATTAAGCATATGGTGATGAATCTGGGGTTGAACACTTGGGGTTTTGTGTTGTATAACAACTTGTTGTCCTTGATGATGGCACCCATATTTTGGGTTTTGACTGGAGAATACAGTGAGGTTTTTGCTACTTTGGGAGCCAATGGTGGGGACTGGTTTGAACCTGTGGCGTTTACCGCCGTATCTTTGTCGTGCTTGTTCGGTTTGCTCATTAGTTTCTTTGGATTTGCGGCTAGGAAGGCGATATCTGCCACAGCATTTACTGTGACTGGTGTGGTGAATAAGTTCCTTACGGTTGTGATCAATGTGCTGATTTGGGATAAGCATGCTACCCCCTTTGGGTTGATCTGCCTCCTCTTCACACTAGCAGGAGGTGTTCTTTATCAGCAGTCCGTTACTGGACCACCACGTGAATCAACTGTTCAAGCCGATGAGAAGGATGTTGAAGAGAACCAATCTAAGAGTGTCTCTGGTAAACATGCTTCCGTTTGAGTAGTATTTTTTCTTATTTTTCATGGCTCTAGCCACTAAGAATAATATTGGAATGTATTAGCTCTAGTTCTCTAATTTTTGAAGGATCTTTTCTCTATAAGATCCCACAATAGCTATCTAGAATTTAAACATGTTTAGCACTTAGCGCTTTAGCATTTTGGAGATTTATAAATCACTATGCTTCATATTTCATAGTTGACAATATTATGGTATTCTTTGTTGTTTCATGTACTGATTGCAATTTTCGCTCATATGATCTTTGGCTCATTGATGTTTACAACTATCTATTTTGTTGTTTGTTCTTTACATTTTTCCTTGTTCGTAGTTATTCTGATGACATTGGTTTAGAAGTTGATTTTGTTGTCACTTAGAGGGTCCCAGGGCCGGATTAGTTTGAAGGAATCTGATTTATTTGAATTCCGGTTCGTGAAATCTTAACATCAACCAACATAGTATCTCTTGGATGAATAAAACCTTGTGCCATAGCTTGAACTCTGAACCAATCGTGTGTCTTAATAACTTGACTCGATGTACATTATTGTTGTTGCAACAGAGAAGGCCAATTATTCACTATTGGTCTTAGAACTTGCTGCTACTTCACTTATTAATGCATAAGAGTATCAACCACTAGCCATTGTAGTTGTTATTTAGATGCTTTCTTGCCTATATGATAACCTTGAAAACATGATGTTCATACATAGCTAGAGTGCCACTTTCGTTCTTTCTTTTTCTTATAGCCTATAGGGTGTTTTGGCAGAATTGGGCTCGTTTGTGGTGAAGCCCCAATGGATTTTTTTAGGATTACGTTTATTTTTCAAGGACTTGTTATTTTTGAGTCAGAACAGGCCACTGAATTATTTTATTTGGATTACCAACCTATAACTTAAATCACAAATAAAAGTATTTCTTTTTTGGGGGAAATAAAACTTTGTGGGTTATTTCTCTGTCATGTATCATGTGGGCAATAAAACGATGGGTGGTGTGAATCATAACGTGACGGTGTCAGCCAAAAGAACGGAATGGGACACACAACTTAGGTGTCTGAACCAAACACAGCATGTTATCTCCAGGAAAATGTGATTCTTATTTGCTTTCGCTGGCCCTGTCTCCCACAGCTTCAGTGTATAAAGCATCCTTGATTGTTGTTACCCATTTCTGTTGTCTCAATTCAAAATTTCATATTTTTTGGGGTTTGCAAACTGGTCCCAAATTCCATGTTATATACTGGACCACACCACAGCTTTGCCCTCTCTCTTTAATGGCTGGGATCCACCCACATATTTTTAACCCTTTGCAAGATTCTGTGTTTCCCTGTGCCTTATACCTCATGTCATTCTACTGTTTTGCTTTTAAAAATCTCCCCCTCTTCCATTAATTGGATGCTTTTTGACTTTCTTTTTCGTATTAGTGATTGCTTTGATTTTTTTTATTCGACTCGTTGATTGATTAATCTGATTTTACTGTTTGCGACTATTATATTAAATGGTATGTCTCCCTTGATGTTATAATGTTTTGTGCCTGCAGATGTGAGATCAATGTACTTACATTCCTTTGAATTAATTAACCCAGGATTTTTCTTTTCCCCTATATTATATGAATATAAAACAAGCAAGTTGCAGATATAAAATACCATCAAAATCTTATTTCCCTTCTCAATTATGCAACTCATGACTCCAAATTATACTACTTTAATCCATTGCTACCTAATATATACCAACCATTCTTTCTTTTTCTTTTTCCCTCTTATTCGTTAATATAATTATAAATAAATGGTTACTAATAGTATCTGTTCTAAAATATACTTTTAACCATTGAAAATTAACTCTTTAATTATTATGTTGTAAATATTGATATTAGAACCCGTACTTTTAAAATAATAAAATACTTTTGTAGGTGGAAACAGTGACTTGCTGAGAGGGTGCACATAAATCTAAGGGAAAGACAAAAGTTGCTCTTACCTAATTAATTAACTAATAATCTGTGATCCAAATAATCTCAAAAATATGTATTGAATAATGATCTTCATTTAAGTACTAATTTTATTTTATCACTTTCAATATGGTTAAAAGGTCATTTTTCATACAAAATAGTATTTATATCTCTTATTGTAAAACTTTTAATATTATTTAGTCACCATGATTTCATTCTTTTAAAACAAGCATATTGATTAACATCTAAATCACTTTCGATTCTTATTTCAATAATCTCATTTTTAAATTAATGCTTTGTTAAAAAAATGAGAGTGGCAGCGAGTGTATGTAGCTTTTATTTTTAAGGATAAACTATTATAGTAGTCACTTATATTTAGAGTTTGTATAATTTTGGTCATTAATTTGAATAGTAAAAAGAATAATATATAACCTTTAATCTCTTACTCCACTCATATTTTAACTATCAGAATAAAAATGATTTATATAATTATACATTTAATTTTTTATATTTAAAAATTATTTAAATTTTTTTTATTATATCATATCATATTTCTATTAACATTTAATAATAATCACAATGATTAAATTTATAGATTATAAATATAAATGATCACAACGATTAAATTTAGAAATTATTGAGTAAAACTATAAAATTTCTAAACATAAATGACTATTGGTATGGCTTAACCTTATTTTTAATGCCTCTCTCCATTTCTATGCTCACTATCAGTCTATCACTCACTTTCTTTCTCGCTAAAATCTGGGTGTACTTATAGATCTCTCTCTTATTCATTTATTTTCGAATTTCAATTTCTTTTAGTGCAAAAAGGAGAAGAAGCTTGGATCATGGTGTTGTACGACTCCACCGCGTTAGCGGGTAATAGCAGCGGCAACTCACCCTCTTCGTCTTCGAAGCCGCCGCCGCCGTTACAGCCGCAGCAACAGCAAGAGATTGATGGTCTTCTAGCCGGAGCTGGATACAAAGTTAGGTCATCCGAGCTACGAAAAGTAGCTCAGAGACTTGAAAGGCTCGAAACCGCTATGGTTAATTCCCCCGCAGATTTCTCTCAGCTTGCTTCAGATACAATCCACTATAACCCTTCCGATCTCGCCTCCTGGGTTGATTCGCTCCTATCCGAGTTCGCTCAGCCTCCTACTTGCCCCTCCGAGTTCGTCATGGATCCTGTAACAAATCAGACGGTGGTAAACGACGCCTGGGCCACCATCGAGCCTAATATGCCGCAGGTGCACCAGAATATTTCTTACGAACAACAAAATTTGAACAACCAGTTAACGGTTGTCACGGCCATGGAAGAAGATTCCGGCATACGGCTGGTCCATATGTTGATGACGTGTGCGGAGTGTGTCCAACGTGGAGACTTCTCCTTGGCTACATCGTTTCTCGAAGACATGCAAGGGTTACTGACACGTGTTAACACCGATTGCGGTATCGGTAAAGTTGCTGGACATTTTATCGATGCTTTGAGCCGTCGTATTTTCCAAGGTATTGGCGCCGGTTCTATCAACGGTGGCTCCGCTTATGAGAACGAGATTTTGTATCACCATTTCTACGAGGCGTGTCCATACTTGAAATTCGCTCACTTCACTGCTAATCAGGCGATCCTCGAAGCTTTTGACGGTCATGATTGCGTCCACGTGGTGGATTTCAATTTGATGCACGGCCTACAATGGCCAGCTTTGATACAAGCCCTTGCTTTACGTCCCGGTGGACCTCCTTTACTTCGTCTCACCGGCATTGGACCGCCATCACCAGATGGCCGCGACTCGCTTCGAGAAATCGGGTTGCGCCTCGCAGAGTTGGCTCGGTCCGTCAACGTTCGTTTCGCCTTCCGCGGAGTCGCGGCTTCCAGGCTCGAAGACGTTAAACCGTGGATGCTTGAGGTGAATCCAAAAGAATCGGTGGCAGTTAACTCAATCATGCAGCTTCACCGCTTACTTGGATCTGATCCAAACCGGAATTCCCCTATCGAAAAGGTTCTGAGCTGGATCCGGAGCTTAAACCCGAAAATCATGACCGTCGTCGAACACGAAGCAAACCACAACCAACCAGGTTTTCTAGACCGTTTTACTGAAGCTCTTCATTATTATTCAACGATGTTCGATTCTTTAGAAGCTTGCACGGTTCAACCGGAAAAGGCATTAGCCGAGATATACATTCAGAGGGAAATAACCAACGTGGTGAGCTGTGAAGGGTCGGCTCGAGTCGAAAGACACGAACCGTTGGCTAAGTGGAGGACACGGCTGAGTAGCGCCGGATTCAGGCCCTTGCATTTGGGGTCCAATGCGTATAAGCAAGCTAGCATGTTGTTAACACTCTTCTCGGCGGAAGGGTATTCAATCGAAGAAAATGACGGGTGCTTGACTCTGGGTTGGCATAGTCGCCCCCTCATTGCTGCTTCTGCCTGGCAAGCCGTATCTGATGCGCCGGCTGAGTTCCCGGCACCGGATACTCATCTTCCTTCCTGATCAAAGTAAATAAATAGCTACAATTAAGACCTTGCTGTAAATTTGGGGTAATTCGGTTTCACTCGTTTTTCCTTAGCATTCATCGATGTTGTTTTCAATGGGAATTTGTTCCGGGGAATTTCCATATATATATTTACTTTTTTACCTATTTTCTCCTATATCCTTGAATCAGGCACACTGGTCGTTACGAAGAAGACAGCAGAGGTTCGTTGCAAGTTAATTTATTGGTGGTTAGTGCTAGCATTAGGCTTACAACTGGAGAAATGAATTCCATGTCCTACAAGACTGGTATCGCCAGCGGTGCCTCATCCTTTCCAAACTGGGGAATTTGTTCAGACACCATTTTCAGGTTCTGAGTGCTGCCTTCAGACACCTCATCTGCTTTCCTATTTTTCCTCTCAGAAATTATGATGAGTGTTGTAAGCATTAGAGGCATAATTCGGAAGGATGAGCCGTATGAATATCTATACAAATCCCATTGAATCTGTCAAAACATCATAAACACCAATTCCTACCATTCTTCTATGTTTAATACGTTTAATGTCGTATGCCTAATAAATTTAATTACATTTAACACAGAAATTTAAGCCAGTTTAGACTTGCAACTTACAAGGAATTATAAGGGTAGCAGTAGCACCAGAGAGAGACAATGATAAATGGCGCGTGAGAAGATATGCGATTGATGCATGTGATTTTTCTTTTTTTTTTTCAAAATGAAAAAAAAAAACTATTAAATTAAGAGAAAAAGTGACCCCTGAGCAAAATAATGAGAGTGGGCATCACCATAGATGGCATATAGAGGAACAAGATTTGCTCACATGTGTTTCCCTGCAAACTGTAATGTCCCGTTGCATTCAGACATCACACACTTCCTTAATTACGATAATAATGTTACTTAAGTTTAATAAAATTAACACTTAATTATTCAGTTAATGTTACTAATATTTTATAATTATTTTCTTAAAATTATTTTTTAAAAAATAATGTCAAATTAACCCTCAATGTATTTCGTTCAACTTCTATTTTGACAATAAATTCAAACCCCCATATGTTGCCACTACAAATTACTTTAGACCTTTCAAATTTTGATTGTTTTTTATGTCCACCTTTGATATGAAATTCTTGATTTTAGGCTGAATCTTACCATTTTTCAAAAGTATGGTACTAATTGTGATGGGAATTTTGATGTTTCCTGGCAATTTGATATTAATCTGACTAATTGCTTGGTTTTAGTCTCTATCATATTTTTTGTGTACCATTTTTTATACCTTAATATTAAAATTAAATTATATATTTTAACCTTAAAATTTAATGCAATGACATAAATAAAAGTATAAAAATATTTTTTTTAATATATTAACTAATTGATTTGAAATAAATAATATCAAATTTATAATAAAATTAATTCTTAATCTAATTTATTTTAAAATTTATATTTTATTTAAAAATTCAACACCTTATCTCTATAAACTAACTAATTATTGATTATAAAGCACCTAATTATATTTTCCTCCTCACTAAGAGTGGAAAATTCAACTGAAAATTGTAATTCCAAAAGGATTCGTCATTCACGTGTCTTTCTACTCGGATCTTTCCGGATCAAAGTGGGCCAATTTGGGCCCCACAGATGCTGGTTCCTAACATGTTCACGTGTCAACATCGATGTTACCATTAATTTTATATAGTATTTATTTTCCCTTTTCACATCCATCTATATTGTTATTAATTTAGATTTCCCATATCAAATATTATCCAAAAAATAAAATAAAATAATTTCATCTTACTCAACAATAAAATATGTACTGATATTTTTCTCATTTTGTATATATAATAATTTGATAATATCTTAAATATTATCCATTAATAAAACTATTCCATTTTCTTTTTAGATATTTCTTTGTTTTTATAAAATTATTATTTTAATCTTTCCATGTCTAACAATCCTAGTACTATGAACAGCCGCTTGAGCTGAGGCTTGAGAGGCAGTAATTTTTTGAATATTTTTATTAAAAAGTAGTCCATTTAAAGTGAAATGGACGTATCTTAAATTCAAGATTTCACCATCAATTGTGGAGGTCCCACGTAAAATGTATAGGAGGATTCCGCCTTTATGGCAATACAACAGTAAGTTGCTGTGAATCTGATTTTCAGACACGGGATCTCATAAAGAAAGGAATGTCATTTCTAAAAGGAAAATAGGAATCAATCAATTTTCATCAGCATATTGAAAAGACTTGCCTTTGTTTTGAGCAGCAATGTAATTTATCCATTAAGTCTGAGATGGAATTCAGACAAATGCTCTAAAACTCTTTGTTAATCTGCTGGTAATTGTTACAGTCAAGTGAGAAAAGGAAAGCTGTTGGTTCTGCTTTTTCCAAAATTTAGAAGAATGTCTACACTATGAACACAGCAAGCATGTACAGATCTGTCTCTAGTCTTCCCTTCCTGTTCTAACAGTAAAACATCACGTTCTTCACCTTATCTTTCAGTGCGGGTAAAGGCCGAACCGATGATCCGTTGGTTATGCGCGTGCATCGTGGTTTACCATTTTCGGACGCCTCAGGCTCAATGTAGAATCGAGCTCGGTAAGCTGCTAGATGAGCATAATATGCTGGGGGCACTGCATAATGTAAAAAAAAAAAAGGATTTTTTTTCCCATCAATTTGTCACAAAGAAGAGTGTTCAAGCATGCTATGAGGTTATGCAAGTTGCAGATTAGAAGTTACCAACTGAAACAGATCGCGTGCACCAAGCATACCTGCAATAAAGTGAATCCTTTTCTGTGAAAATAGCAACAAAGATGACTGATATAGAATCATAACAAGTAGGAATTATTACGTGTAACAGAGGTTGTTTGTTAGAGACTGGATTTCATCCGCTGTGAAGTTATTCTCATCCCAGAGAACATGATAATGAGCAGGTCGACTTGTCCCCTGTCAATTTCCAGTTTCGATATAAAAACATAATAAGACATGAAGTGCTACTAGACTTGCAGTAGCATGCCGACCAAAAATTCACAAATCTTATGCTAAAGTACCGGTTTCTAATTCAAAACCATTAAGGCATAGAATCTAAGACTGGATTCCATACCTGTATTCCTGCATGGCTACACAGATAGAAGTCGAATTCTGTCGGATGACAGATCTTGGAATCCACCACAGTACCTACAGTTGGAAACTTCATGTAGATACTCATCTTAACATTTTAATTAAGAAAACCGTGAACCCGGGAAAGAACAAGAAGCATAATAATTTACCAGGTAATATATTTCCACTCTTGTCAGTGCTGCTTCTGTCATTGTGATTGTTGGCAAACAACCTAGTGTGATGCCTCTTCTGAACCACTATGAATGTAACTGGGGGTTGGTAAGTGGGTTCCAGTGATGCACAAGCCTGGACATTAACAAAGTATTAGCCTAGGATAAATACATTAAACCTTCATTAAATGTCTTTATGTTTAACCAACCTTTCTTATGGCATCGAGCTCATACAGGAGAATCTGGTAGAATTGGCCTTCACTCACACCATCTCTACTCAAGTTTTTAACAACATTAGAAAAAACTTGAACTAATAGAGTAGTTTGAAGCTTAGCTATTACTTAAGTCTAAACAGCAACCTAATAGCCTTTTTATGAATCCAATTAAATGCAAGTAAACTTATTGAGATGAAACTGCAATTTTTTCTAATCATTTGAGTGTACCTGTAAAAGATAATCCTCAGCGGCTTTTGTCCAGTGGCCTTTTTGAATGCAAGTAAGAGCTCCCTGCATTTCCAATAAACTTAATAAATTTCTTCAGTATATTTGCTGTTGCTATCTCTCTTGGAATCGAGTAAGTTCTGCAGATTATAGTGCTTTGGCTCTTCATTTCTTGAGACATCCGTGCTTGGCATATATTTAACATGGATATGATATGACCCTCTGTTGAAGTTAATAAACTTTCTAAATATATAAGATGCATATACACAACACACACTCGGAGCCTTCAAATTATAAAAGAAAATCATCCCCTATTGAGCTTAACTGAAATGAGTTAATGCAGCAAAAACTTTGTGGATCCTAAAAGAGTTAATGCAGCAAGACCGTTGTTGAAGAGGACCAACTGGCTAGAACTTTGAAGTTTGAATTATGGACTTCAATTATATGACTAGACAAAAAATGCATGAATGATGAGCTACCTCGACCACGATGATAAAATCTTAAATGAACAAACCTGATCATGCCTCCACTAACTGTTCCTCGTTGTGGATCCTGCCAAGTCTTGAAGAGATCTTGAATAAGTTCTTGACTATGAGGCTGAGCACATACCAGGCCAGCATACTTTGTCACTTCTGGCCAGTCTTGTGAGGCCACAACCTGTATTTCAGAGATCATTAAGGCTAAGGTGAAAGCATATTATCAACTTTTAATATACAGGATTTCACTTACTTACAGCAGCTATCGACGGACTACAGTCCTCTCCGGACTCTGGATGTGTTACATCAGCTCCAAATATTATCGTTGGAATGTCACTAACCAAAGGAATTCTCCAATTTAAAGCATCTAAGAGAACAGTATTTCTTCCTCCCATCTTAAAAATTATGAAAAGCAGTATAAATATCATGTTTAATTAAGACAAAATATCATAATTTATAACAGACCTTGACGTTTATTTTAAGTGATAGATTTGCCAAGTACTGTCTGCTAATCTTGAAGACATGCTTTGTGAGGCAGCATTGAGAAATCAAACCCAGATCAGTTTCACAAATTCGTTTAAGATCACCTGAATGCAGAACAAATTGTTCTTAGTGTAAACAAAAGCAGCATGTCTCATCTCAACAGCAAGAGCCGAGAGGGTTTCGGTTTAAACCATGTGAATGAGTTAAAGCTTGAGAATGGTGTGAAAAACTTAATGCTCAAAATGTTAATTCTCTACTTTCATATGCAGGAAAAAAAATGATATTTTTTTCGTTATGATTAAATTTTTTCAAACAGGTTAATAGTTGCAAGAGCCAAGAAGGGGGATACCATATAAGGAACCATTGTTGTCTGGAAGAATGGCTATGAGTAATTCCAGTTCTTTTCCTTCAAGTTTGTTTGCTGCAGCATGATAAACATATTTCAATGCCTTCTTAACTTGATCTGGTCTTGCAGAATATATAGGAATTACAGGGTACCGATCGAATTCCTGATTTATAACCAAATTGATCAAAGATTCAAGCACTGAAGGAGAAGGGTGTCCATTCTAAGTAGTTTGAGAGATAAATTATAGAACTGAATTTAGTGGAAACAAAGGTTAGGAAATTCACCATGCCAGATATTTGGCACATCTGAACTAACTCCTGACAAAAAACATGTGCAGTGCTCTCTTGAACACTTCGAGAGAAGTTGATACAAGCCCAGTATCTTACAATGCTTCCATTTACCACTTTCTGCAGCAAGCCAACAAAGAGTTGCCTTTCTTTAGATAGAAGTAACATGAAGTTGATAAACAATGATGCCGTTTCTGGTGAAAGTCTTGGAAACTTTCACCCCTTTATATGGACTAACCTTGTTCATCATATTCCACTGACCAACTTGGGGCAAATATTCTTTTTCTTTTCCAGTGTCACTATACTTTAGCTTTAAAAGAAAAGAAGATAAAAGGAACAAGATTTTAAATAGTTAGAAGCTGAATTGAATAGATCATGTAAAGAATTGATAGTAATTGTACAGAGGGAGAAAAATGACTAACAGTGGTTTCAACATTACCCATGGAGCAGGAAGAACCCGAGCCTCAATTGATGCAAGTTTGCTGCTTATATTGATGCCAAACTCTTTTGCATAAGGATCATGATCATAATCATTCTGTTGAACTGTCTGTAAAGGCACCAAATAACGGTTAGATCAATTCTGTCCCCAAGCTAAAGAAAACATGCACTTTCCATGTGAGTTTAAATGATTATCATCCAATGTCTCTCGTTGAATGTAGCGAAACAACAAAGGATGGAAAGATCGATGTTATATTGACATAGACCCGTGATTCCAAACAATAAAACTGACGTTAGCCTTTAGGCCTTTTACATTGTATCGCTTTCATATGCATCTTTTTATATGAAGAAGGTAGAAAATACTGCAAGGAGCTGTATTTAGGACCTGTAAAATGTCCAATTCTTGTTCGTGTGGTCTTTGGCATGAAACTTTCAGAAGAGAGGTAATCTGTTTCTCATTCAGCCCTTTAGTGTATCTCTGTCCTTCAACTATCTTGCAAGCCTGTGATAAGATATATATTACATTGGATGGAACTCTAAATGATTCATGCAAAGCTTAAAGAGAATTGGGCTATACGAACCTCCATAGGCAAATAATTCACCTTCTTCTCATTTCCTACTTGAAGGCAAGGTAAGTGCGCATATCTAATGGTATATCCATACATATCTTGAAAGTACTCAACAACTGATTTCATGTTCATGTGTTCATCAAGTGGGAAACTGAAGAATGGAAAACATAAAAGTTAATGTCCAGGAAAAAATCTGGAAAAGGCAATGACAAACTTTCAATTCTATTAAATAGGAAGTTCAAGAAAAATATATATAGACAAACATTAGCTCCCTTGTTGGCTGAGTTGTTAACCCTGAAACTCGGTATTTTCTGCGTACATTTCCTCTGTGAGTCACTTCCACTTTTACGCCTCTAAGTGCTTTCTTAACCTATAGAACATGGCCAAAAACTAGGAAATGTTAATGCAATTTCAAAGTACTAAACCGTTGTCTTGAAAGTTAGAAAAAAACTATGACTGTTGCTGCAGCATTCATCAGTATTTGA
Source organism: Abelmoschus esculentus (assembly GCA_035048815.1). Lineage (NCBI taxonomy): Eukaryota > Viridiplantae > Streptophyta > Magnoliopsida > Malvales > Malvaceae > Abelmoschus > Abelmoschus esculentus. The sequence continues at coordinate 522,869 of JAUCBN010000008.1, forward strand.
CATTATGTTTTTTCTTGTTGAAAGCCATAACAGAATCCAGATTGGCAAAACCAGGATTCTCTTAAGTCATTAAGTTTTGCAATCTGTGTTAGAAATATAGTGTTTCAATGTGAAAGATACCGAACCTATGTATGATTTTCCAAGAATGCCAATTGCGATAATATATATGCTTTTCAAAGAGTGGGGCCACCAAGAGGTACGCAGTATGATATACCTTAACACGGTCTGCATCTGACATTGGCCTTGAATAAACATCTTTACCCAAAATTTGAGCAACAAAATCAATTACAGGCAGCGGTTCGATGAATGCAATCGTTGACATATCTAACACAAAATCAGATATTAGTTTAAAATCAGCTGATTAAGCAATGACTCAATCAAACGAAAATGCCTAGAAGAGTGTTTTTACCAATATTCAGTGACAATCCCATCTGTGTAGGCCTTATACTCTGGTAGAAACCCCGCCATGATTCTACGCCACCACCCAATGCTTGTGGTTTCTTGATATTGGGAGAATAAAGGAACCTTCCAACTGATAAGTACCTGCACTCATCAAATTAATTAAAGAGTAACGAAAAGTTAGAATCTGTTGCCAATGGCGTGACTGAAACTGAACAAGTTAAAACAAATAAGATGGTTACCTTTGAGCCGCGAGTTCCCTTAACACAGTATCAATGATGTAAAGGGCTCCTTGAGGGGTGTCAACTTGTTTCCCAAACAGAAGGTTGCGCAATTGTGCCATACTAGCCATAGCTACAAACTTTATAGTCACTTTAAATTCTCTTTTCCTGATTAAATAGCCATATTTGCATCAAATTTCTCAGTAGTTTAAAAACTGATAATTGGATTAAGGACACAAGTAGTAAGAAATATATTTCGTGAATGAATTACCTAACATTGCCGGTTTCTTCGTCTTCCTCAGTCAGTATGACAGTGAACGCCTTAGAGGTAAAAGGCAGTGATCCAGCAGTATATAAGTTTTTCCTTCCATCATAAACAGGAAGCTTCATCCCCAAGTCACTGTTTCTATAAAGCTTAACCAGCTCTGTCATGATAGCCTTGTCCAGTTTACGAGAAGCAACTTCTGGGTTTATTTCTACCTGTTCCAAAGAAACATTACACCACAACCATGATTATCAAATTTCAGTCACAGCATTTCAAATTCAACCTAGTTTACTATCATATATTTTACTTACTCTATAATGACTCAAGTCAGATCCTGGAATCTCAGCAAGAAAATGGTTGGCTTTATTGATACACTTGGTTCCCAACTGGCCATAGCCAGGTCTCTTATGGAACATAAGGCTCTTGCATGGAGTAAAACCCGTGCTTGGCTCAAGCTTCCCATCTTGTAACCTATCTACTTTATACCCTCGGCCTCTTCTCCTTCCATTTCTCCTTCCAGAACTCTTCTTACCATCTTCAAATCTTTTCCCCACTTTTGATGATCATTTGGGGTGATTTCTTCTGATACATTAATTCCTTTACAGGTTCCCTTGATACCACATAGTTCTCCTTGAGGTCTTTCATTTGCATGTGAGGCATTTCTGTATAACAAACAGATATTCACCAATTTGTTGATTTTAAAGTAGAATGTTATATCTCAAAGAGAGCACTAGAAAGTGAGAGGAAAAAAGGGGTTGCTGCACCAAAAGACGTGAGAGAGATCACAAAGTGATAGCTAAAAAGACTAAATTTGAAAGGTCATGACATAACATTGTACACGTTTTCTGCAAGAATCTTACTACAAGGGATTTGTTTTTAGAAACCAGTGCAAACAACTGGGAAAAACACACACCCAAGCAGTGTAACGGTTGCAGCAAATTAAAAAGAAAAGCAAGAGAGGATACAATATACATATATATAAATATAGGCATAAAATCTCGAGTGGGGTTATTAGTCTATATAACTCTCTCTCTCTCTGTATATTCTCTTGAAAACGATGACCGAGAAAAGACATGCAAACATGCATAAAATTAAGAATCCATGGCACAAAGATTCAGAAATCGTCGACAAAAGAAACAAAGGATTGTAAAAGTGAAGAAAGAAATTCAAAACACCCGATTTGTCTATTCATAAAGTTCATGCAAAAACATCATATAGGTACCATGCATCTATGAACCCAAAGTTAATTCCTTGCATATGATTTCTCATCTCTTCCCTCCCAAGGAGTCAACTCTTGAGGGAAAGAAAAAAAAAAGAGAAGAATTTTGAGTGAGGAAGAAGGACCGCCACAGTTTAAACACATATTCATAGATAGTCACATTGAAAGCCTATGGTCCATTAGCAGCAGTGGCATTGAAGGCTGCATTTTTTTTCCAACTTCTTTGCAGGACAGCTTGTAATTTAGCATGTTATAAGCTACTACTTTTTATTCCAAAAGGGGAGGCAAAAAGGACCTTTAATCATCCCAAAGCCTATCCGGCCAACGGTGACTAAACATTAAAGCACTCGACAAAGCCACATAGTCATTTCAACAGCGGCAACAGCAGAGTCGCAAACACATCACAAGACAATACAACAGATAGGAAAATCAGCGTCTCAAATGGGATAAACATCAAACATTAGTACCATCAATCGAGTTAAGGCTTAAAAATAACTGGGAGATTTTGATAAAAACTATTGTAGAGGGTTTTACTTCACACCTGTGCAGTTTTCGTTGTTGTTTAATAACCGGACACGTTGTATTGTTCTGAAATCTGTCATTTCCTTTTTCTCTTCCACATATGCATTGGGATACGTTTCGCTGCAATTAGTCAGAAGGTACCATTTTAATAGCAGAGTGGGGGTGGGGGCCATAGCAGGAAAAGGGTCCTTTTTTAAGCTTAGAAAAAGAGGATGAAGAGGCCAAGAGGGTAAATTTTACTAGTTAGTAGTTACCAGCCATGGGAATATTACAGGACATGAAGAACAATCAAATGATATGTCCCTTTCAAATTTAGTGGATGATGGAACTGGTCCGACCTCCCCACTTTGGTATTTAATTAGACTTGGGCTCAACTCGAATGGCCCATTCTGGCAAAAGAAAAATATACACAAATTATGATTTCAAAAATTATTTTTTTATAATAAACTTTCTTAAATAAATACTTTTATCTTTTAATAACTTATTACTTGTAGCATTTCTAAATCCCTGGCAAAAGATAAGTTGTGTGAATATATTTTCAAAAGTTTTACAGGGATTATATAGAAATTATACCATTTCTAGGGGCAAGTCTTTTTTTATAGAGAGTAGGGGATGAGTTTGAAATTTATATTTGTAAAAAATTGTTGTATGAATATCAATTCTATTTTATTTCTGCAAATAGTTTTATGTATGAGAATGAATCTAAAACATTCTTCTTTTCAGACTTTATTTGAGATCGATGTTGACAGATGTATGGCCAATACGGTCGATATCTAAACAAATGGAAATGTCCACAAAATGATAACAAGAGATAAAGCTTAAAGACGAGAAGACAAAATATAAAAGCTACCCTTCACCATCACAACCCACTAACAAAAACACCATTGATATGTTTTATAATGTTTCATATATATTTATTTCCTACCTTTAAGGTTCATAACTGTATACTTTTAATAGTACTCGAATCTAAATTACGAACATCACATTAATCATTAGAAAAAAGAAAGGTATTGAGACAAAACGAAATATGACTCCAAAAAGAATGTAAAATCAAATATTTAGATAAATTTTAGACAAAACGAAATATGACTCCAAAAAATATAAAATCAGATAATCGAATAAATTTTAGATCGAATAAAATCAAATCAGGTTAGTTTAGACTCGATCTATAGTCCTGCCCCAAGACACTGTTTTCTCTACATATCATGTAATAATGGCTTTAAAAGATAGTTTGAACCCAAGTAAACTTTCTCTTACCCTTAACCTATAGGGAAATCAGACTTAGAAGTGTCAGATTAGTCTTAAATGGCATAGACAATGGATAATAGTATGATGTGTGTGTAGTTTTAGGTTAAATGGTAGGGGATCCTCATCCAAGCACCAGTTACTAGTTAATGAAGAGGGAGAGAAAGAGAGGGTTGAATCTGGGAACGAACCTTTTGCTTTTACGTTTCTTCTATAGAAACATCGCGTTAACAATAACTGCGGTTATTTCTTCATCAGCAACCAGGATTTCCAGCTTCCATATTCTGCAATTTAAGAATACATACAAGTTTTTAAGTTCTGATTCATTTAATGGATTGGGGACATAAATAAAGCAAAGATCACAACAGTAGCTGCATTGGCCTTGCCCTCCTCCCTGCAGGCTGCAGCTTAGATATATGTGTGCCAAACAGCTGCTGCTGCGCCTATATAGCTAGCCTATATGCAAAAAAGGAGACAGTACATGGTAGTATAGGCCAAATCTTTGGTCAGGTATCAAAATTCAGAAAGATATAGATTTTGGGTAAGCCGATGAAATGGTGACAAACTGACAATTGGGATCCGGACTGATGGGCGTTGGTTGGTGGTGGGTAAGTTCTTGTAGGGGTTTTGTGAACATTTTAGATAAGCGATCAGCTATAAAAAAATACTAAAATAAATGGGGAAAAAATAGAGATTTTCTGTATGATATTAAACCAAAACTGCAGATATATGAACAACACAAGCTGTCAAAAGTAAGAGATAAATGATCATCAATGTGCAAGGTTGATCAACCAAGACGATAAAAATAATTAATAGTAACAATAAAGAGAAAAAATTGAAAGCCATTTCAGAGAACAAACCTTGATCTTAAACTCCCAAGAAAATCCTAACCTAGTTCAAACTTGAGTGAAAACTCAAAGGATAAAAGCTCCAGGAAAGGGAAGATGGTTGTTTTTTATTCCATCTGCAAAATATGAAATTAACTGTTTCTGAAAAAGAAAGAATGTCTTTGTTGGAAAACGAAGTAGCACGAAATACCAGTAAACACAAAGGAAGGTGTATGACTAAAGATCATGGGGAGTCGAGTACTTTCAGGAATCCAGAAATGGTTCTTCTCTTAAGGAATAACTTAGCATTATTTATTATTATTAGTGTCATTTTTATAATGATTATCAGCTTTACATCCATCAACGAACACTCATCACCTTTAAGAAAAGGAACTTTAAACGAGAAAGAGTGTAGGAAATAGCTTTGTGAGATGGATTCAAAGACCTTTTTAAGCTTTATTTTATTTCCATATTATAGTTTACAACTTATAGAACATGAAAGCATGCAACTGATAAAAACTGATGAACTTTTTTTTACACTTGAATTCCAGGAAAAGAGAAATGGGATTTGAATAGTAAAATCAATGCGTGAAAAAGCTAACGTTTAAACTTTACTAATTAAAAATAAACAAAAACAAAAAAGAAATCAATTAAAGGTGTGAGATTCCATACTCTGATTATGATAAAGCAAAGATAAGTGAGAGGCAAAGGCAATGGCTTTCAGTGCTTTTCCATGTTGCAGGTTACAGTATATGCGTATAACTGATTACTGAAGAAATATGGTTTGAATAATTGATTGAAACAGAAACACCGGGTGCCGGCGACGGGATGGCGGTGACAGGAAATTACGATTCCGGTGGAAGAAAGGAATTGATGTATGAGAGGTAGAGAGGATTGTAACTTGTAAAAGCAATAGCTAAGAGTTGTGCTTTTCCATATATTTGTGTTAAACTTACAATTTAAAATTAAGTGATGATATTTTATCGATTTTTCAAAGGACAATCACCATTGATAATACTATATTTTAATTAATAAATATATTTAATCGATTAATTACTATATTTATCTTTTCCTAGAATATTTTTCAACTGTACCTTGAGATTAGGGGTGAGTATTCGATCGAGTCGAGCCGAGTCAAAAAATTTCGAGTTATTCGAGTTGATGAGTCATATTTTACGACTCAGGCTTTATTTGAAAATTTTTCGATTTGAGTCAAGTTTAAGAAATTCGAGCCAAGTCGAATCGAGTCGAGTTTTCGAGTTCCTATAAATATTTAATTGTAATTATTTATCATATTATAGTATGATTTGATTTCAATTTAAACGACTTTCTCTAATCATATAAGATATGTATATGTATATTTTTTCATATGTAACAATATTTCTTTATATTTTTATATATCAATGTATATATATCATAAAAATGATAGACTCATCTCAAACTTAAAAAGTAATCCTTTAATTACTAAAAATTCCGAGTTATTCGAATTTTCATTTTATAACTCGAACTTTACGAGTCGAGTCGAGTCTATGAAATTTCGAGTTGGATCAAAACGAGTCGAGTATTTTTGCCTCAATTCGAGTCAAATCTATGAAATTTCGAGTTGAATCAAAACGAGTCGAGTATTTTCGCCTCGAGTTATTTAATTTTTTCGAATCGAATCGAGTTTTACTCACTCCTACCTGAGACAAGTGAAAATGTTCAAAAGTAAAAAAAATAAATAACAATTTCACTATGTGTTGTGATCTTGGTACAGTTACAGCAATACTTTGAAACACTCAAATTATTGTCCTCGATTCATCCAACCAGTCCCAGGCCACCATAAAGTCTCTCGGCTTAACCCAACGGGGGAAAAACAGGGTCCACAGACTCAGAATCACGTTTTCAAAGGCATCTTCATTCAAGGATAGTTTCCTAAGAGAAAGGGACGACTGATACCAAAACCTTGTTGGGTAAAAAAAAAACACATTTCACATCTATTGTATTAACTCTACCTTTTCTTGCCCTAAATTCATTCCCTTTTCACCGACATTCCTTTTGCTAAGAACGATGAGCTTAGGAACATGCCATTGCCAATCCCTGTTGGGAGTGATGAGGAGTACTTGGTTGGATAGATTTTGTAATCATTTTGTTGAGGGTGGAGAGACAAGACACGGTTCCAGCTTATGCTTTGTTGTTTGGGGAGAACATTGAGAGCGCAAACGATGGGATTGAAAATTTTGTAACTTTGGTTTGCTTCATTCTTTCCAGTATCCATACTCCAGTGTTCTTTTTTCCCCCTGGGTCACTAATGCTCGTTAGTCGTTTTTTTTTTATATTAAACGAACATCTATTTAATCTCTAATGATATTTATTTACTATTTTTAACGATGAACGTAGAAGACAATTGAAAATTTTAATTTTATCGTCCGATGGACGTTTATCACAATAACCTCAAATGAAGCTTAATTATTCAAAATTTTTATACCTAAAAGATAAAAGAACATTAATTTTAAACGTTAAAATTTAAACTATAAATTTATTAAATATCGTATAAATTAATTTAACTTATATTGTACATCTAGTACTAGTAGATGAACTTCTAAAAATAATTGTACACATAAAATTTTAAATTCTAAAAATACTTAAAACGATATTAAAATGACCTATCAATAGTTCATTTCATATGGAATTATTTAGATTCATACTTCAATTACAAACTCTTTTTTTTTTTTACTGAAAGACTTTGGCACATGAAATGACTCTTCACCGAACCCTGAGATTTATTATTGTAAGCTTGTTAGGGTGGGGGTTCCCCCCTCCCCCTAAAAGAACAAAAATAAGGAAGACATTCAGTTACAGACGGAGAGTGAGGCAAAATCTGTGGTCTGTAGGCGACTAGGAGCTATCCCTGTCCTCCTTAAAACCAGTACTATAAGATGGGATTTGTGGGCTAAAAAGAAATTGCAAACCACATGACATTTTGGGACATAAATAGTCTTTGGAAGTTTCTGTAAAGTGAAGGATTGAACTAGAAGGGTATGTGTCTGGGCATATGGAGTCAGATGGTTTATTTAGGAATTAAGATTGGGTTTGGAGGATCGTACAAAAAATATTGAGTTAATTAAATTTTATTTTAAAAAATTCGAATATAATTAAATTAAGTTATTAAATTTATATTTAAATTTAATTATAAATATTTATAATATTATAATTTAATTTAAAATGATTTTTATAATCGTATATTATATATACATATATTTTTTTAACATGTGATGTATATATAAAAGATAAAATTAAAAAATTTAATTTAAATTTAAAATTTAATTTATTAATTTAATTTTTATTTTATAACTCAGAGTTGTAGGTAATCTACCATACAAACGTTAAGAAACAAAACCAAATGAAATATGAAGAGAGTTTCAATAAATAATTCCAACTAAAACAAACATAAATGAAGATAGATTTCCAAGGCATACCATACACAGGGAACTCTCGTTTTAGCTTGTAAATACTACTCAGTTAAAAAAAAAAAGATTCCTTTATTTTTAGGTTCTTCAAAATTTGAAAATCGAAGCTTTAGTCTGAGTGAAAGAGGGGAAATGACGATCAACGACGAAAGTTCGGTGTACGTGGGGGGACTTCCCTACGACGCCACCGAAAGCTCCATCCGCCACGTCTTCAGCGTCTACGGTGCTGTCGTCGCTGTTAAGGTCTTCCTCTTTCCCTTGACTTTCATCTACGCGCGTTTACTCTTAATCCTCTCTGCTCACTTACGTTTTCTTATGAATTTAGGGTTTCTAATTTTTAGTCTCAATCCTTCGATTTATGTTTTCAAAGTGTTTAGCGGCATTATGGTTCTTGAAAGGTTTTAGTAATTTTACAGTTATTTTAAAAAAATCAGTTATTTTTTAATTAATTAGGGAATGATAAACTTGCCGGCGATGGAATTGGTATCTGTTGTTTTACTCGTTCTTTCTAGAATTTTAGTAAAATCCGGCGTTACTTGTTTGGGTTTTCTGAAAAATCGAAGCTTGACAATGTGGGTGATTCGCAGATTGTTAATGACCACACAACTAGAGGAAAATGCTACGGCTTTGTTACTTTTACAAATCCTCGTTCAGCTTATGATGCCATCAATGATATGAACGGCAGGGTATGTATTGCTTGTTGGTTCATGGAACATGGAATGATTCCGTTCTTGTTTTGAAATTTGTAGAGATTTGACATTGTTGAAACTTGAAACTGTAACTAGACTATTGATGGTCGAGTTGTGAGAGTTAATGAAGTGACCACCAGAGGGGGCAGATCAAATTTTGGCCGGGACCGTCCTAGACAGAGTGAGTGGGACAAGGGACATGATAGAGAAAGAGATCATGATCGTGATAGAGAACGGCATCGTGATCGATACGGTGATAGGTCCAGAGAGAGGGACCGGTCTCGGGACCATGATTCTGGAAGAGAAAGAGGATATGAGCATCACGAACATGATAGAGCTGGAGAATACTCGATGGATAGAGATCACGGTAGAGATGTGGAGGACCATATGCAAGGAGAGAGCAGGAGCCATATTCAGGATTGGGATAGGGATCATGAGCTGAATTTGGATCGAGATAAGGAGCCTGCTGGAACCAATGGTTATCGTAGAAGTGTTGATGATGACAAGGAGCAACGACTAAAGAGACGGAATGGGTAACACTCCCCAGTTGGTTGCTTAATGTTTTTTGTTTTTCTCACTATATATTCAGTAATGGAGTTCCTCACTATGTTGATATTAATTCTATTGTTCTTCGTTGCATGAACTGTTTGTCTGTTTCTATATTCTTTCTTATATCAATGGCTTTCAGTCTAAGGCCTTCCTGTTCCTCATGTTGATTCTATTAATTCTTCTTTATGAGCTGACTGCTGAGCTTCAATGTATTTTCCTCAGATTAATCACTTAAGTTTTATTTTTGTGTGTGTATCATCATGATAAATTTTTAAACTTTTGCAGCTCTACGAGCAATGATTATGGAAGAGAAATTTCAGCTGATTCAACTGATGATTACAATCAGGTAACCTCAACTCTGTTTTGATGCATGTTTGTGTGATCTTTTTTTCCTTTTCTTAATTATGTTTTGTTTTCAGATGAAAAAAGAACTTGAAAGATCGATTCAAAGCCGAGAAGATCTTAAAACAGAGGTCTGTTACATCTTTGAATTTTTGTATTGATGTTTCAAGGAAATCTGGTGTAGGAACTAGGAATATACTTTTTTAGGGTCAATTTTATCCCTCAACCCTCCAAGACTCAAAGAAAGATGTGTGTTTTGGTATTTTATTTCCACTATTGTGAAGTGGTAGGAAAAGACGAGTAACATTTTTCTGACTTGTCAGATTTCGCTGATGGAAGGGAGGTTAGAAGAGAAAGAGCAGCTTGTTTTGGATTTACAGAAAAAATCTAAGGTATCTTAATGAAATCTGTTCTATTTTATCTGGTCTGATATTATTTGTCTCAAAGAAGTTTATTCATACATACAGACCCTGGAAGATGCATTGGTTGCTGCAAAAAAGCTTTCTTCACGCCGCAAAATGCACTTAACCAAGGTAATCCTCTGAGATACACTGCTGCAATATGATTGGATTAAATTTTAACCTTTTCTTTTTGGCATGCACCGTTAACATAAAATGAATGACCTACAGCTGCATAAGTGTTTCATGCAAGTAAAGGAGTGCAGGGAAAAACTTAAAGGCTGTGAACAGGAGCTTGAGGTCAGCATCTTCAGTCTGTTCATGATTTTCATGCATTTGTCATTTCTTATTTGTTCTGTTGTCCGGTCGAAAACATGCTATGGTGAGCCGAACTATGGTCTCAGCCTCAAGTACCGAAGATTAAAGCATCTTTACTGAATCATTCATGGAAGAAACAGTTGCACTCATTATATTAACTCTAAACTTTACCTTGGCAGTCTCTTGTTGATTCAGCAATGCTAGAGTGTGAAGATGATGTGGGTGTACGGGGTAGCATTCTGGCGAATGGGGTCGCATGATCTGTGTTTGCAAATTCACTAATCCTCTGATGTGTCACCTTTTGATTGGACTACTTAATCCTTTATGTAGAGACTGAGACATAGGAGCATGAGTAGATCGGAAGGACACAGATACAGCAGATCCTTCTTTTGATGTATATAGTTATATATTTCAGAATGTTATTAATCATTGGATGATGCAAATTCTGAACTGAATCCTTGTTTGTTGTTTGCTTCAAAGTTAAACCAGGTTTCTGTTTGTATTGACCTTGAAGCTTTTGAGCCTGTTGTCCAACCTTCATCCACATCCCCCATAATTTTTATTTTTCAAATGTGTAGCAAATTCTCATCAATTGTAAAAGCTGTTTTCCATAGCAGTTTCTTTACAAGTGGAAGGGGAGGAAGGGTTCGAAACACAGATAGGTTATTTGAGACCAAATTTAAGAGTATGAATCAGAATTTCATTTATTTTGATCAACACAAGTTCTATTGAAGAATCACTATCCGAATGTGTGTGTTTTCCTCAAAAGTATTTAATTTGAATACTTTATTATAATATTGACACAAGAAAATTACTTTAAATCATACATGAATCGAATGTGAAATTTTTTTGAAAACATAACCAAAAGACTCAAACAAAAAATAAATACGAATAAATCTGATCACATTGACAAACAAACCATAAAAAGGATTAAGCTATTGAAAGATACTGATAACCACAAATTAGCTAGAGTCAAGTGTCGTAAGAACTATTCACGAATGCAAACAAGAGATCCAAAACAAGAGATCCAAATTCAATCCGATGGTTCAGAATAAGAAATATCTATATAATTACAAATAAGCTTCATAATGATTAGTCGTATCGTCGTTAAATCCAACATTTAAAAAACATAAAAAAAATAAAAAAAAATCAATTATTGATATGCTTATTTTCATAGGAATTTTATTTTTCTTTGTTTGAAGTTTTAAGAATTTTTAAATTTTTAATCCAATTATTTTGCTTCTTCATTACGTTATAATTATAATTTTCAATGGAATTAATAAAAATTCAGTAGCATTTGTTAAAAAAAACATAAAATAAAAAATATATATCAAAAATAGATAAAAATGTGTTTAAAATAAAGAAAACATATTATAAAGATATAATTATTTTTATTAAATTTAAAAAACAATAAATTATAATTAATATGTTCTCATTGCATTCAATAGTTACTTTTAGGTAGAATTTATATTTTATTAAAATATTAAAGTGACACTCAATATAATTTTTTAATTATTAAATATAAGAACAATGTGAGCTTAAATCATCCCGTGACAAATATTGTCATTTTAAGTCAACTTATTCTTATGGTCTGTAAGTTTATCCGTTACAAACGGAGGGAAGATCTTTCAACAAAAGCAAAACACGAAAATAACAGAAAACGCCAAAAACAAATAATCCAACGGCCAATCATTTCCCGAATCACGAATACAGGGAAACAACAAAACAAACCTTCACTTTTCCTTTATGGCATTGTTATCATCTTCACATAATTTTCTTTTCAAAATAAGAGCATACGATTATGCAGAGAAATAAACGGATACATGAGACATAAACCTAAAACCGTTGGAACTTGAGACTGATCTCACTTCCAGTGCTTTCTTCACAGTCCTCTCTCAAGGCAGCTAACCCTTTTCGTTGATCTCCAACACAGCCACCGTTGTCTCCGCTCTCACCTTTCCAGCTACTGCTATCAGATTTACCATCTTCAATGCTCTCCGAACGGTCTCCCTCTCCTCTCACGTCCGGCTCCGGTAGGATATGGACTTGTGATGTGGCCTTGTACATTTGGAGTTGATGCTGGAGGGTGGTGGGGTGCAGCTCGGGTGGATTTAAGGCAGGCCTTGCAGCGGCCGCCGTAGTGTAGAATTCTTGGGGGGTAGGGGATGCACAGAAGTGAGGAGGTGCATGGGAAGCAACCGGGTGGTGTGCACCATAAAGAGTGGGAGCTCCACCGTGAGCAGCTGCGGCGGCGGTGGCATAGTCTGATGGAACCCAGATGCCACCTAGGACTACAAGCTGCGGTGTTGAGGATCCTGATGCTTGCGGACTTGGACTTGGTCTCCTCGTATGCAACCTATATTTCTGTATTAAAAAGGTAAAACAAAATTCGTTATATGAATTTATCAGTTAATTTGTGCATTATTGTACTGTGTCAGTTTTAGTGTAAGAGTTCTTTCTTGCATGTCGCAGTTACCTGTAGATGGCTTTTCACTTCATCATTGGTCAAACCTTCAACCTTCATCAGTTCCCTTATTTGTTTTGGAGTGGCAACTGCATGTAATCATCACCACGATATGGTCAGATCAGAACCAATGATTTCAATAATGATAGTTTGACTTCAATTAAATTGCATTAATTCCACCAACGATCAGATCAACTCAAAAAAAGAAAAAGGGGGGGGGGGGATTTTACTCAATACTGATACCTTGAGAACCACCAAGCATCTGGAGAGCATTGACAAATCTCCTATGCAAATCAGGTGACCAACACCGCCTAGCCTTCCTATGAGGTTGACTACCATTTGTACTAGTGTTGTTATTGGTTGTTTGCCCATCAGTTTCGTTACAGCAGCTTCCTTTGCTTTGCTGATCAACTTTACCGGAGTTCTCTCTCCGTTGACAATCATTTCCACTGTCCAAACATTTGTTATCCTCCATATCTTTATTGACAGAGGCAAGAGCTAGTTCCGGAAGAGGTTGTAAAGTCGAACCAGGGATCGAGTTTCGGTTTTTTGAGAATGGAAGGAAGGCTCCTCCATTTCTCTGCTTGGTATCTAAGGCCAACTTGGGACTAACATTGAAACCGATATCAGTTTCTTTAGGAGACGTGATTGTGGACACTGGTTTCGTTTCGTTTCCAGCTTGGCTCCATAACTGTGCACTCGTCATCCAGTTTGCTTTGTCAGATATGTTTTGTGACTTGTCTGAGTTCTCGGAGCTTGAGTTTTTGAGGGGTATGAATTCTTCAAGAACCGGCCTTGATCCTTGATTCGCTTGGCATGCATGTAGTTGCTGCCTCGAAGCCTCCACAGCTGAACCATCAAAAGAAAAGTATTAACAAATGCTTTTAGTTCTTTAGAAAATGTAGCAACTGTCGGGAACCTTTAAATTCAAATATAGTCTACTAACAAATAGAAAACGAGCTCTAACTTCTATAAAACAAAAAGGTAGGAACTTGGAAACTAACACCTCAGCCGAAAGAACATGAATATCCACCAGTAGCTAGGAAAATACATTATCAATTTCTTTATTATCATTTGGATCTTTAACATATATATTAATCTTTTTTTTGTATGTGTTTATTGAAGATGAATCCTTCAAAAAATGAAATGTTTTGAATTTGACACGTACCATTGGTGAGAAGTTGCATGCAAAGGGGAAGCTCACGCTTGAAAGCATCGATCTTAAGGCGTTCTTCCTCGAGCCGGGAAAGAAAATCTTCAAGCTTCTGGGTTTGATCAATCTGCTGATCCCCAAATGATTTCAACAACATGGAATAGCTGTGGGGTTTGCAGTCAAAGGTTAATCCAGAAGGTGATGCCATGTTTTCTCCTTGCTTTTTCCTTAGGGTTTTATAAACCAACAAGAACCTTGTAATATGTCTTTTCTTCCTTCAGGAAAAGTTGTTGTTTGGAATGATATCAGTCATGCTATAATAGCAACAAACGAAATGATTTGTTTGTTTGCAAAAACAAACAAACAAAACAAAGACGGGACCGAGATAGCAGTGGGTTGGCTTTCTAGGTTTGAGAGATTGGGAGAAAGGGAAGTTATGTTGTGTTGTGAACACAAGGAGGATTTGAAGGTGGAGGATCGTCTCTTTTAGGGGTGAGTTCAGGGGGAATAAAGTAAAGCAGATGGGCATGGCAACTTCTTGAAAAAAAGCTTAAAGAAAGGAAAATAAAATATGAGAATCAAGGTGGTCTGACAGCAAAAGGATCATGTGCTGAGCCTGTGTACGATATTCAAAATCACCAATACAAAAGAGGATTCTTCTTATTACTGTTTTTGTACTTTTAATTTTTTTTGTCACTTTTTATCGTTACTACTTCCTATCCCTATTTACCTTTGATTCTTCTCTTACTTTATAAAAGAAAGGAAACAAATAATATAAGAGTATTTATCTAGGTTAGGTTAACTCGATTGATATTATTATAAACATATTAAACGTTGTAAATTAGAACTTCTTTAAATAAAAATAAATAATGTCATGAACTTCATATATAAACCCTAGAGTTAGTTTAAGACAGGGAGTTTAAAAGTTGAGTTATTATCTTTATATTGAGAAGAAAGTTTTTACAACCAGAGTTAAGTATTGGTTCATGGATTTAGATTTTAAGGTTTAATGTTAGAATTTAAGATTTTAAGATTTAGGTTATAAAATTTGGAATTTAAGGTTTAATGTTAGAATTTAAGATTTAGGTTATAAAATTTAGAATTTAAAGTTTAAAGTTAAAATTTAATGTTTATGATTTAGAGATAAAATATTAGGATTTTACGATTAAATTTTTAAATTTAACTAAAAAATAAATATTTTAATGTAAAAATTTACACTAACAGTATATCAAATTATCACCCATGTAAAATAACAAGTGGATGTAATGGCAATACACATTGCTCTCTCAAGGAGAAGAGCAAAAATTCTCTGCCCCTAACCATGCTCCATTAATTCAGGTCTTATATTAAAAAAATAAATATTAAATTTTAATCCCTAACCTAATTTTTAAGTCCTAAAGCTTAAAATAAGAACCTTATATTCTAAAAATACATCATACGATTAATTTTCTAAATCATAACGCTAAACTCACTGTTTTAAAATGGGACATCAAAAGAGGTATGATTAGAGAAAGACAATTTTCATACTAAAAAAAGGAAGAATCACGAATATCGAATATAAACAATAAAATAAACGTATAATTTTAAAAAAAAATCACCCATGTAAATGAATCTTCGCATAGTATTAGTGTATGCCCTGTATGGTAATTTAGGATCCATGCATCTGTTAAATGGATGTTGGACACGTGTACGGTAAGAAAGAAGCCAAGAGAATCATTAGTTACCTAAGATAAGAATTCTATCTTCCTTTTTGCAAGTAACATATCCATGAAAAAAGATATGACGATTCTACACGACTAATTAATTGCAACCAAGCATATACCAGCAACAATTTATTTAAAAACACAATTTTAGTAGTAATTTTTATTTTTTTTTAACCAACCATATTGTAGAGAGATAGAGAGAATATGAATCCAGCAATGCAAGTATGAAGGTCTCTTTATGTTTTCAAAAGTTGCATAATTGGCCTAAAATTGAGTGCAAATCAACAGAGGTGGGAATATCTAATCTAAAAACCAGACATTCATCGAGAAGGAATATAATATATGGGGGGCTAAGGAAGGAATATCTTAGTTCCAATTCTACGACTCTAAATTAAGGGAAGGGGGGGAGCTTAAAGCCCAATATCCCATCCCTAAAAGAATGATAAAGGAGCTTAACACCAGGGAATCTTCCTCTGCTACTGACTTTAATGAAGTGGCTCCCAAGGTAGCAAGATTCTCTACACAGTTGGTTTACTGCATTTCTTTTCTCAACCTACTTTTACTGTCCGGATTCGGATACGGGTTGCCAAACCAACTGATGTATGATATGATAATATATACATATTCCTTAATATGAATATGATCAAGGGACAGACTGAAAATAAGTGGAGAATTCCAATGTCATTTGGTATGAAGTTTGATTAATGGAGAACAGACCTGGTTCGTTCCTCCACTTTTCTTGGCAGCACTTGTTTTGTAACGTAAATATATTTCGCCCTATAACTTTAATAATTATATGTCTGTCATGTTGTATGATTTCTTGAATGAGCTGGTATTCTTATTAAGTAATTACGTAGTGTATAAATAACGTGAACATACATGCTGCATGGGGAAGAAAGATGGTGATTCATTTGGATGCATTCATTTAGGTTAAATGAAAGTAAAAGGAAAAGTTGTAAGAGTAAGAAAGACTGCTGTTGCTGCTGCTGCATGCACTGAATTCCCTTGGCCATAAACCCTCGGTTGTCAGCAGCACATAGCAGCAGAAAAAGGGTAAGAAAGCAAGCAAGAAGTGGTAACAATAATGATGGGTTAGAATTTAGATTCGTCAGTCTCTTTCTAAAAATCCAAAAGCACCGTAAAAGAAAACCCAGTCTCTTGTGGTACAAGACTCCAGTCCAACCCATGCCTTTTCTCTTCTTCACATCCTCTTTTCTTCTTTCCATCTTTAATGTTGCCATGAGAAAAAGAAAGAAAAGAAGAAAAGCAAAGCCAACCAAAGGAGATTCTCCTCGTGACAAGTGTCACTGATATTCCCTCACATCGTCCTTCTGAATATCCCTTTTGTCTGCTGTTTTGTATGTATGCATATAGTTCCATATTATAAGTACTATTCTTATATAACCCAAACCCCCTTTTCTTATTGCTAGAAAAGACTTAGTATATATATATAAATTCATTTAGATAAGAAATGAGATAATTGGATTTGAATTATGGTTGATTTTTTTTAGGTTTCGAGTTTAATATTTAATTCGAATACAAATTTAGCTTGTTAGAATGAATCGATTGTTAAACAAAACATTAATTTACTTGGTAATGAAATATTAAATAGAGGAAGTTCCTCTTCGTTTTCCACTTTTGAGCTTTTAATATATTGTATAAACTATTAAGAAAATATTTGTTGAGATTGAGATGAATATGGCCTGCATTGGATGTGAGATTCGAGACTCACATGATATGGGTTTTGTTCCTTGCTGGATTAATTGAGGGAGAAAGCGTATCTGCAAACAGCCTATCTCATGCTTTTTATCAGACAATTTGGACCACTATTTTTCTTTAAAAAAATATTTTTGGGAAAGGGTAATAGTTTATTTATATTCCATAGAATAACCACCATTATACCACACTAAGTCACTAACTAGTAATTTTGTAAGGTTTTAATCTTAATTGGAATATAATACAGAAAGTTGTTTAGATATTTGAAAATTGGAAGATAATAGGAAGAAGAAGAAAACGACAACAAATATAAAATTTTATTCTTGTGAATCGAAAAAATCGAAATTATGTTATCGATATGCTTTGGAGAGAAGAATTCAAAGTTCCCTTCAACTTGTTGAACTCCATTGTTTTTGTATATCTCAGATTCTTCAGCTTTGCGGAAAGCCACTGATGTTTACATTTACGGGTGCATCCAGGGTTTTCTTTCATGGCAATGGGATTGTTCTAAGAAAGTCCCGAAGTCACTCGGGATAGATTCGTCGTCCTTTGCTTTAGCATCACAAACTTGTTTATTGTTTATATGTATATATTCCTATATAGCTGTAGGGATGAGCAGGATTTGGATTCTTCAGGAAAACATTATCTTATTTTATTTTAAAGTTATAATGCTTAATGAAAAATTATATAGTACAAGACAATCAAGTTTGTAATGTAATAATAAAAGATTAATTCTTATCAGTTGTTTTCATTCTCTAATTTGATTCAAAATTTCATTCATGAAATAAGATTATAAGTTAAAGGTTAAATTTTATGCGTCAGTCTCTGCATATATATTAATGTATAAATTTATGATGTTTAAATAAAATTGTACCGAATTATTAATATTTATTCACGATGGAATCCATCGTCGTGCATCACTCTTTTTCTAGAACTATTTCAATAGTCTATATGGTTTGACCATACATTACAAATATAGAGAAATACGATGCTTTAGCATCCGAAGCACGAGAGTGGAGGATGGAATTAGAATCTCTTCGGTCGGCCTCTTACTTAAAAGGGGTAGGAAGCAGAGTGTAGGTGAAGACTGGAATTTTTGTTTGATCATTTTATTTGTAAATTAATAAATAAATAATTTTGAGGTGTTGTTTTCAGAAGTGTCAACACAAAATACAGTTTGTCTCAATTATGAAATCCAAAAAATTCCATACCTAATTGGATGTCTGTTCATGCATAGTTCAAGGCAAATCATGTGTTCTCTTGGGCTGCCATTATAGGAGACTTGGGTTAAATGAAGAGGCTTTGACAGGATTTTCTGAGATGCAAGAAAATGGGTTTTCGCCTCTAAAAATATTTTTACCCCAAAAGGATCTTTCAAAAGCAATACTAAACCTGGGAGGAAAGTTGAGTCATGCAGAGAATGTTATTATAATTACGGGCTGAGGTATATAGTTGATTGGTTTCGTTGTTTGTAACTTGAGCTTTTCTGTGCAGCAGACTCTGCTGATTCCCTTTGGATAAATAAAATGTTTATTATCAAAAGAAAGAAAAAGAAGAAGAAAACAGGGGTGATAATCATCAAACACAGGAATATTATTATACTGCTTCCATCATAATCATTTCATCTATTCCAGTGAACCAATCGTGTTGCGAGCGATATCGAGTATAGGCAACACACGTAGTAACAAGACTATTAAAACATGCCCCAGCTGACAGCCTTGCCAGTGAACTCTTCTGCAACATCCATATATTCCTTGGACATTTCAGATATCTTAGAATGCTCTGCTTTCCTAGCACTTAACTGAGCCTCCAAATTGGATATCTTGGAAGCCATATTAGCCAGCTTTTGGCGCTCCATTAAACCAATATAAGCACGAGCAACTTTCTTCAAATGTTTCATTGCAAAATCCACATTGAAGTTGATGCGTAAAGCATCCTTAATTGCATCCCTCCACTTCAGTATCAGATTTTCGGTGACTTGTTCGAGCCGTAGACCGCTCATCTCTTTGATTGAAGCACAAAGCATTATGTAGATGCCCTCGGCAATACTCAAGTTCATCTTAGTTGTTGTAGAAACATCACCATGGACCTCGGTGATGTTCTCTACGATTTGACATAGTGAGGGTGGGAAGCTATATTTGCCTACTGGTATCCGCTCACCACCTAAGTCAGCAAAGTCTGACAACTTCACTTTGCTCTCATCATCAACTTCAAGTCTCACAAGAATATCAGCCCTGCTTGCATCGTCATTAAATACGGAATGGGCTGTATCAAGTTCCCTTGGTGAAAACTAGACAAAGAGTGGGCAAAAAATATTGATAAGATATTTCAGTCATTATAATGTATGATATGAATTTGAGTTGAAGCATTAGATATTTCAAGACCAATAAGCTCAGACCAATATGCCATACCGTGTCAACAGATTCAGAGTTAGTTCCAAGGATATGCGGACCCTGCAAAACACAGAAAACAAATTGGTAATAATATCTGGTTTAGTGGTTATATAGCGTGCTTTATGCACCCAGTTCATAATGTAACAAATGCTTTTGAGGTTAATTACAATAAATATTGTGGTTATCAAAATATTTCAGAAGCTCACAGTTTCTATCTGGAGAGTAGAACATTGAGTCTTAAGCTGCTGCCTGTGAACACGCCTCAGTCCTTCCTCTTCTGACCTTTTACCCTCAAGTATTAGACAACCTTGCCCTATGAAACGGTCAAGCTCGGCATGAAGTTCTTTTACCATCTGATTGGCCTCTCTCAAGCGTTTAAGCTCAACAAGCATTTCATCTCTTTTCCGCTGTGCTCTTTCCAGGAGTTTACTCATAGCAATTTTATCTCTTTGCATCTGCAGTTCCAAATTAGTAAGTAATCCAACCTTAATATCAAAGTACACTATGAAATTCTTGATTTAACGTACAGGGGATAACATCGAAATTCTTGAATTTAAAAAAAAAATAGATATCTTTACCTTTTCCCTATACCTCTTGTACCTTTCATACTGTTTTGTTTTCCCTTCTCTTTCTGCCGGAGTAGGTTCAGATTTAATACCTCCTGTTTTTGTATTTGAATCAGCTGCCTTGATTTGGGCGTCATTTAGAGATTCCAAAGGTTCAGCCTTTATAGCAGAGCTAGAGATCTCATCAGTTTCATAGGCTAACCTAGACAGGTTCCCGTCAATTTCATTCCTGCTCCACGAACCATCGTCGACTCCAGATTGTATTTCATATGGCATCTTTGGGGTAAAAAAAGAAGTTGATCCATCTGATGAACAATCCGCCATGGTTCCAAGATGTAGAACTTGCGTGGGGTCTTGCAGTACTCCGAGTTTAACTAAAAAAAAGAAATAATTGTTGAATTCAAGCAGATTTCTGAAAAGAATTGCTCAAGCTTATTTAAAATAAACAGGGGAAGAGCGCTTAGTGTCTTACCTGAACTAACAAATGCTGACGAGCTATGCAGAGTCTTCCTTTGGCCGAAAACCTTGACTCTCTATATTAACCAACGGACGACCAAGGACATCTTTCCTAAACCTCATCGATCGAATTCTATCGCACGAAAATTCCCAACTTGCTGCCTTTTTCATATATATATATTTCTCGACCAACGACAGCAACACGGATCAACATCAGGGGAGAGAAATAAAATAATAAGACCGGCTGTGAAAAGCAACATCTGCTTCTCCACGGACCATGATCCAACATATCCTGCGGTTGATATCACTTCCAAATGAAACACACATTTCCTAACTTTCGAACGACTTGTTCAGGCTGAATGTTGACTTTAGAATGTAAACAATGGCCGTCAGAAAGAGACATTCTCGGGCAACTGGAGTAGGTGGTTGGTTTTCGAACGATGAGCTTTCTTCTAAACATCATTCTGGGTCGTCTGTTGGTTAATATAGAGAGTCGAGGTTTCTGTCTACAAGGAGGAAGGAAGATCCGGCATAGCATAGCTCTTTTTCATCCTAGTAAGCAACCAAGCTATCTGTATTTGTTAAATTTATTTTAAAGAAGCTTGAGCAATTCTTTTCGGAAATTCTGGTGAATTCAAAAACATGTTTTTTTGTTTGTTTGTTTGCAGTTACTATTGGAGCACCGGAAGTTCCTCAAGCAAAGTCTTCATCTGAGCAATAAACATGACAGATGGGTTGGCTTCAATTTTGACCTCAGAGACACAACTCGATATCAACCGATGGGCAGACACACTGGTGATCGAGCCTGGATCAGTCCATGGGATCCATATGTCTGGCATAAACGGTGGACCAACGGAGTCTCAAAATGAGCAGACTGAAGTCGAACCATCTGAAGCTTCAGTTCAAACAAAAACGGGAGCTGATATATCTAACCTTAGTCCAACACGAGCAAAGAAAAGAAAAGCTGACAAAAAGAGCCGCGATAAGAAAGAGGTAACGGAATCTAAATTTTATTCTCAATTAAATTGGTTTGCTTTGAATCAGTTCAAATTTAATCATGAATTCCATGTGTTTGATATGACTGTTGGATTACTTACTTCTTCAGGAAATGTTAGATTCTATTTATCTACTTTTACCTAGTAGCAGCAAGGTGAGTTTTCATGGATGACAAGGCTAAAACATTACTACTACTATTTAATTGACTTCCCAATTCCCATAATTATTTAGAACAGCTAGCGCTTCTATCAAGGTTCATTGGCTCCTGCAGGTTAAACAAGGAAGGCTAACTAAGGCAATAAAATTAGATGAAATCAAGAACCACGTGTTGTTACTGCAAGCACAGTGTGACATGTATAGACGACGAGATTTAACAATTGAAAAGGTGTACAGACAGTTTAATCTTTATTAAAATAATCTGATAAATAAATACAAAATTTTATATATGAAAAATTTCCACATGTTTTGCAGGTTCCTTCAACTGGTGAGGTTCTTTCAAGTGGTGATGCGTTCAGTCCTGACATTCTTATGAAATTTGAAGCTGATGTTGAGAGCCGGGTGAAGTTCTTGGACTTCAACTTAGAAGCTGAGCGCATGATCGTGGGGGACTATAGTTTCCCGCCCTCTCTATATCCCATCCTAAAGAGACTCAACAATGTCTATGGTGATGTTTCTGCCACTAGTAAACTTAACCACGATAGTATAGAGATGATCTACATCATGTTCTGTGCTACAATCAAAGAGATGGATGATACACGACTCGAACAAATCACCGAGGATCGGATATTAAAGTGGAGGGACGTAATAAAAGATGCTTTACACATGGATTTCAATGTGAGTTTTGCAATGGAACATTTGAAAAAAATTGTTCACTCGTACATCGGCTTGATGCAGCATCAAAAGCTGCAAGAAGTGGCTTCAAAAATATCCAGTTTAAAGGCTCAGTTGAAGATTGAAAAAGATGAGTATTCTAAGATACTTGCAATGTGCAATGTGGATGCTGTGAAAGAGTTCATTGACAAGCCTGTTAGCTCGGGTATATTTGAGAGTGTTACAACAATGGGCGGATCAAACATTTAAGCAGTTTTGTGTAATTTATTTTTAATAAACTCTTGATTTAAAATAAATAAATATCTGTTAGTTTATTGTATAAATAATAAACTATTTATTTAAAATAAATCCAAATAACACAGGGTAAATAGAGTTTAGTACGAATGAAAGTATAATCAAAGTCGAAACACCTATTAAGTTTGTAGTAATTCTGAAATAATCAAAACAACTAGAACCTGTGTTTCAATTCTTTTTCATCTCATATTCATTGATGTCATGGTAGAAATCATCGGGGATATTGGAAGGAAGCATTTGATGGAACACAGGCGGCATCATCAACTGTTGTCGATGGTTAGAAGCACCCACCTCTACTGCTTGCATGGCTGTAGCATTGAAACAGGTTCCCATGGCTGCCTTTGGTTCCTTGAACATCACATAGTTTTGCACGGCACTTGACCTGCTCGGATCATGAAGAACTGGAACCGACGATATCGGATCGAGAATTACACCGTTGTTAGGCAGCCGGTATATTGGATTGTGATGAACGAAAAACGAAGGTGGAGGAGGGTTGTAGTACATCACATTGTTCGGAATGTTGCTGTTGCTACTAGATGCAATCCTTGATTGGACTCCGAAATCAAGATCATTATTCATCATCGGCATCCTCAGCGATTTGTCGTTGGGATTCAGACTAAGGGAGAGCTTCACCAAAGCCTCGTCAGCAGGGGAAAGGGAAGGTCGATGTATGTCAACAGGTATAGCAGAGAGCGGAGGCGGCTGCTCCCCGATCACTCCAAACACCGAGTTCATTCGAGAAAAGGCTTGGATGCCATGACCTTTGATTTGATTATCCGTAACCTGTCGTTTCCAAGGATGTAATGCTGCAGCAGGGATATTGAAATTATCAGAAGCATTCGGCCTTTCTCTAGCAGATTGCAGCAACTTATGCTTATCATCTCCCTTCATCAACATGATCTTCCTCTTAACAACTTCAATGTTCGAATCGATTTTAGCGAGACATGAAGCGATCTGTTCACTGGAGAAATTGTCGATACGATCATCCCATGTCGGGAACTTTGCTTCAAAATTAGCTTTGCACAGTTTGGCGACTTCGTCGAGAGCTTGTCTCCGCCGCATGTCGAAAAAATCTGACATGCTGAAGGTCTTCTTTTGCGAACCCGAAGCAGCCATAGTTTGCTTGTATCTGTGTATGATGCCATCAACCCGAATAGGACCCAACGGCCAAGCTTCGACATTAGGAGGACTGTCTTTCAACTCGGGTGTGAAGATAATCATGCATACGTCCACATCACAAAGAGCTGAGAATTCATAAGCCTTCTTTTTCAAGCTCTCCAATCGCTTCTTTAGTTTTGCTTCTCGAGTCTTTTCCTTCTCTATAAGTTTCATTCTCATTTTTTTACGAGCCATAATCTGACAGTGTACTATAAACATGAAATTAACGAATAAAAACCATGTACTTCATCGCATTCAAACTCATAATCTCTAAATTACAGTAACCGTATTAACAGATTTAAGACTCATCACCAAACAAGCATATTTGGACACTTTTTAACCATGAATATTCGTGTTTTCTATAATGTCATTATTGTTTAAACTGTACACCTAATTAACTGTCATAAACAAGATGAGAAGAGAGAAAGAACATAGAAGACAACAATAAACTTGGCTTGATTAACCATAGAGATAAGAGAGGCGGCTTACCTTAGATTTTCCCCTGCCCTATTTCTGGAATACCTTCATCACGAACAGAAAAATAACCAGTTTCTCTTACTCTTTTATAAATGAGAGAAAAAGAGATTTTATTCTCATTAATTACAATAAAGGATTCTGATTCTTGATTCAGAAAAATTAGGAAGTTATATGATTCTTTGTAGGATCACACTACTGTTTGACATCGAAGATTCATAAATCATAAATGTAATCTTTGTTTCCTTTTTTCCTATTTTGATGAGGCAATATGAAACCTAATTGATGAGATTTTATTACTTCTAAGAGTTTCTAAAAAAATTAAATGTATTAATTTTCGTACACTTAAATTTCAATAAAAAACCTAAGTAATAAATTTAATGCATTTATGATTATGATTAATATTTAATGTATCAATAGTACATAAAATCTTACGCATCAACAAATATTTAGGTTTTAATTATTTTTATGTTCTTATAATTCAACTAACGAATCCTGTAAAAGAAAAATAACGTTGTCTTAGGAGAATTCGAGCAAATTTTGTAATATATATATACCTTATCAAAAGAATAAAAAATATGAATAAATATTAATCTAATAATCACCTTAAAATTAAATAAAAAATTTATTGTTATGTCATTACGTATTTCTCCCTAAAATCATGGCACTGTACATATTTGGACTGATAATGCAGTGAATGCACATAATAAACTCATATAAACCTAAAATTATGTTAATTATTTACAAGCTTTGAACTAACAACTAAGTCGTGTTTAGATACAGTTTTTCTTATATAAAAAATGAGCTAGTACGATACAAATTACTGTTAATTCAATATGATATTATTCTTATTTAAATTTCATTATAAATATGAAATCTAATTAGAAATAAAACAATAATAATAAGTGGCATTCAAGTAATTAAACAATCATTGATGACCGTTATTTTAAAAAGATGTAAAAAAAGAGAGAATGAACTCGTGGAATAAGATCACCCGTCATTTATAGTCCATTTACAAACAAGGGGATTTTTCTCTATGCGGGAAAACTGAATACTTCGTCTCTTCAATATGTTATCCATCATATTGTTTTTACTAGGAAAATTGTACCCACCATCTCAGCAAAGATGGTGGGTAAAAGGGGAATGAAAAACAAATCCCGAAAGCTGTACACTGAACTGTACAAAATTGTGCCATGCTTCTTTAAGCCTTCAATTAGGAAAGCTGATCCCGACTTCCATTCGAATCAAATGCCTTGGAAGCAGGAATCCTTGGTCTTGCTGTTTGCGGCGGGGCGGTGAGGGCATAAGTGAGTCTAGACGATGAATGCTCGATCAGACCGGCGACTCCAGCTGGAGCAGACTGAGCATTTGAAGGAAGGAAAAGATCATGTTTCTGATCTTTATAGGCACCCCAGACCTGCAGAGTGGACATGATAACAGCTAATAGATACGTGTATACACTATAATGAGTGAATGCCAAACACATGAGAAATGAATGGAAACTCGAAAATAGAATGTCCATCTTTAGAGGTTCATAAAACTTGTTAGCCAGATAAAAGCATGTT
The DNA here is from genome assembly GCA_035048815.1 of Abelmoschus esculentus. Classification (NCBI taxonomy): domain Eukaryota; kingdom Viridiplantae; phylum Streptophyta; class Magnoliopsida; order Malvales; family Malvaceae; genus Abelmoschus; species Abelmoschus esculentus. The sequence goes on from JAUCBN010000008.1 coordinate 549,081, forward strand.
CGAGAACTTACATTAGATGCGGTCAATATCTGACGCACTTTGATACAATGAGCCCCTTCTGTTGCAAATGCATGCAAAACCTGGATCAACAAATTGAAAGACATCATTTCATATACAACTCAATGACTAATGAAATCCACAAATATTGGTTTCAATGAAATGGAAATGATTATGCATTAAGAACGCGAAATTTTACCTATAATTATACACTAAACGACCATTCAGAAGAGAAACATAGAACTGGAAAAATAACAATCGCAAGCAATGGTGGTTTAAAGAATCAGTCCAGGGTGAAATGGAAGTTTGCTGGGAATGATAATATCATAATAGCCTAACCTCAATTGCAAGTACTCGGCCAATAGATGCTTCAGATTCATTCCATTTCATCTGAGAGCAAAATCCACTCCTCCCACCAGATCTCCAATCAAGAAGTCCCAAAAGAACTTCAACCAGACCAACCCTGCATCATTTAAGATTTTTTTAACATCAGAAACAACAGAACAAAATTCAAAAGATAACATGCTATGATGCTATGAGGCCCTTACCCCTGAGCAAATATATGATCATGACGTGCATTATATTAATATATCAATCAAATATAGAACCCATAAAGAAATTTTATCAGTATAATGTCGGAATTCTTAGAAAATGTTTCTTCTACAAAGAAAAGAAGATGCATCTTTGTGCGTGTACTTTATTCACACTACTTACTTAAGTCCTTGGGCAACAAGTGCGTCCCTAGCTCGATTACCAGCACCAACAAGACGTTTTAGAGTTTCCAGAGCTAGAATGCTTCCACCTTGCCATCCTATAGCTTTCATTAGAAGTGGAACAACCTGCAATAAAATTTTCTTCGGCAAATAAGAGGGTACAAAATTTCAAGGCTAAATATTAGTCTGACCAAAAGTATATGTACAAGCTTCCTTGCCCATAAAAAAAATCAAAGAGTATTAAAGAAGAAGGAAAAAAACATGTAAGAAAGGAACCAATTATATTGAAGAGTGCATGAAAATGAAAGGAGTTGAGCGGCAACAAATCAGAAAGAACATAACAGGCAAAGCAGCTGTTAGAATACATACTTGAGGTGTCCCAACACTTGTTGTGGCCATGGCTTCAGCACATATTGTACTGGCAGCAAGCTGATGCAGAACCCGCAAACAACTAAGACGCACAAGCTCTTGTGGAGTTTGTGCAGGTTGCTCGTCAGGTTCATATGCTCTGCCTACCATACTATTTCCATCTTTCGTCTTCACAGATGACATTGTTTCTCGTCTTCCTTCAAAAGCCACAACAGCAACAAGTTTGGGCACGTATCCAAGATAACCAACACGGTCTGCAAGTGCAGGGTGTACTTGCAACAATGAAACCAAAGCAGCAGAAAGAAGCAAAGGAAGCTCGGGGTCCACAGGTTGTGACTCATAATGCATGGCAGCAATAGAAGACAAGTACTGATCCAGAAGACCTTCCAGGAATCTCTTGGGATTTCTAAGAGGAAATTTGGGATCTTTAAGGAATAGCCTGACATAGATCCCACCAACCTGCATCGACTATGAACTTAGTAATTCACTAGGAAATAATGGTCGAAAATTAGATAAATAATACCAACTAATACCTGTGGCTCATCTCTCATTTCCTGCTGTGGAGAAGGTTGCTCAGGTACATCCCAATCAATGACACGACCTTTCATTTGTTCATGGTACAGATTCGATACCATAGTTGCAATTTGTGCAGACAAAGAAGCTGCCATGGCCGGTGTCCATACAAGTTCTGGTGTTTCAGTATTCTTATCAAGGGCAGAGACAACAGCTTCACCAGGCCCATCCTTTATGATTGATACTAGGCCATCTGGAAAAAACCTTGCTAATGTTATAGCAACTCTAGGTCCATGCATTGGCTGTGCAACAAGTTTACCCAATAAAGAGGCTGCAGCTGCTCTTTGCTGCCAGGGTATTTCTTCTGCACATAGCCATTTTTAACATCAATAAGATGGTCTTCTAAATAGAAAAGAATTGAAACGGGAAAGACACCATTACCTTGTGAAGGCAACAGAAGTTCTAGAATGTAAACAATACCACCATGCTTGGCAGCTGCCCAAGCAAGTTCAGGAGTGCTTGCCAAAGCATAGAGAATTTGAAGTGCCCCTTCTCTGCATGCCGGTGCAGAGTGAAGCATTTGCAACAAAAGAAGAAGACTAGATCCATCTACAACCATTGCCTCCAAGCAAGGAGCATATGCAGTCAAGAGAGATAGAACCTTCAGGCAAAGTTGAGGAATGTTGCTTTCTGACGCAACAGGCACAGAAAAACATTCAAAAAGGGGTAATAGCCTCTCTTTATTAGAAAATACAGATGCCAAATTTGAATGCGTGGTCAGCAAGTTCTGCAAAAGGAGAAAAGTGGTCAGAAACATTAAATTCTTAATAACCTCATACACACAAGAAAAAAATTACCTTAAGTGATTTGAGCCCAAATTGAATGTTCTTGGTCAGCATATTTTCTTCCCCATCTTTCGGTCTTTCTTGAGATATGGCCATAGAATCATCAGGAACGTGTTGCTCATCTACTGATGTACTAGTTGTGTCTTCCTGATGCTCATCAGACTTAGGGAATGACTTGTTGACATTAAGTGTTCCCCGAACATCAGAATCCACAGAGCAAAGATTGTGCACTAGAGAAGCTATAAAATCAATCAAAGCCACACAGAATGCTTCCGGTTCACTGATCTCAGAGTCTGGTTGATTATTATAAACCCTCAAATAAACATTGCCGACAAAAAGTTCCTTTGACAGTGCTTCATAGGCAAAGATATGAGTATCTTTGAGGTCATATGAACCATTTGGACCCAGGCTAGCACGTTGCTGATCCACAAATTTCAGCAGTTCCACTCGGGTTGAAGAGTTCCAAATGATCTATGACACGTAATAACTGAGATTAACAATATCAAGGCAGCTAAAATGGGACAACGTAAAAGCACATTGTTTACCTCTGGTGACTCCAAGGTTGTGTTCAACTTGGACAGTAGGTCTTTTGGCACTTCATCTCTCAACATACTGGCAAGTTTGGGAGTTAGCAAAGCTCTGAGCGCATTGACTAAAGATGCATTATAAGGTGTTGAGCTCTTGTCGCTGCACAACCCACTGAGCCTAGATAGAGCCTGAGATGCTCGTATAGCATGTGTGTTTTTTGCAATTTGAACACTAGCACCGACACCATGTGACTCTGACATATCAGATTTCTCCGCGGTTGAGTCGTATTGGAGCAACAATGGTAAAAGGTACCTACAGAAACCGTATTAACAAAATAAAAGGGGTTAATCAAATTTGACGTTTTCTTAAAAAACAAGAAGTAGGAATAATAACAGCTTCAGCAGCAATAGATAAAACTGATAAAGGTACAAGCAATTATCTGAAACTGCTCAGCTTCCACAATGTCATTTTCACCTATATCCAATAAAAATGTTAAAAAAAAGGAGTGGTTTTTACACGGAGCATATAAAAGAAAGCGAAATCTTAAATAAGTTCAAATATAAAATCATATAGAAACTAATGACACCGTAAGGACTATAATAACAACCCATAAGAAGAAATCAAGTATTACCCTGAGTAAAATATGGCCACAGAAAATTTGACTAACAGTGTTGCAAAGATGCATGAAAATTAATGGAACAAAAACAGATAGAATACTGAAAGGCGAGCTAATATACCATAACACTCCAGCCTTTATGAAGGCATCTTGCAAATCAGAAGACACAGAAACATGAGCAACAGTCTGGAGGGCAGCATCAACAGCTGCAGGTACAAACTCAAGTTCGGTGCAGTGCACTATGTCCTCAACAAGTCCAGAAAACTCAAGCATCTCAACCCTAGCAGTCTCAAGCTGACTCACAACAGAAAAGGTCTGCATCGCATTGGTAACAATGATAGCAGATGGTTCATTTGCAGTTGTAGTTGGTTGGACCACACACATGCAACGAGAGAGGAGCGTAGCAAGAAGTTTTATCCCACCATCTCTAACAAGTTCTTCACCATTCAATGAGGAAGATGCACACCTAACATTAAAATTAAACATACACACAAATAGATTAAATCTCCGAGTCAAATTTAACTACTAAAACCGAAGTTACAAAAACATCTGTTTGTAGGAAGAGGATTTACGTAAGCCAAACAAGCTCTGATGCTACAACAAGAAGAGATGCTCTCTCCGAGGCAAGAAAATTGTTATCTTCCTTGTCAACAGTCACGGCACTGAGTAACATGGGATAACCAGCATATTTAAATGGTTCCAATACATCTCCGTATCGTCTGTACAAAATGCATTGTCCTTTCAACAAAAGCAACAGCCTCCAAGGCTGAGGACCTTGCAAACCTTGCATAGTGACCTAGATAAAAAGAAAGATATGGTAAATTATTTCGCAAATCAAAGTGATAGAGGATAAATTATTCAAATTTATTCATGCAAGTTATCACACATTGAACTCATGAGCAAAAATCTACCTGAATTCGTTCATAAGCCTTTTGTACAGCAAGAAATTTCTCCCTCCCTTCAGGATTTTTGTCAGGATGGTATTTCATTGCAAGTTTCTTATACTGTCTCTTGAGTGTTTCTTCATCAATGTTTTCAATTTGCTTGGATATGCTAGATATCTCTCCTGTCACCTTATGAGAATACTTCTGATCAGCAACATCACCAAATACATCATCCAAGGTAATCTCTAAGATTTTGCAAGCTTCTTCCTCAGAAAGATCCATTGGTTTCCGTGTCAACTCTTCTCGCCACATTACTAGCAAGGACTGTAGAAACTCTACATGCTCAACAATTGGCCAATTTGGAAAATGGATCTCATCACATAGATTTCGAAGATAATAACGGTGACACCACATTTCATCTCTAAGCTCTGGATAAGTGACTGGTGGCATAGGAGCATAATCGTATAAAGAATGACAGTGCTGTGACAACTTCTGGGGAAAATCACCAAGATGCTGCAAAACCTTTGGAAAGGCATAAAAAAGTTATCAAATGCAGGATTTCCAACTAATAGTCGAATGCAGAGTTGCAACTTTATCCAAAAACAAACTGGCCTCAAGAGATATCAACTTCTAGCTATAGTTTGACCTAGTAGTTTCCATTCATCTATTTGCTTAAGTCCAGATTAGGTGAAGAGAGTCGAAGGCAATCTCTCAATACCAACTAAGAATAGGGGCAGGCAGTTGGAGATTCGCAAGGACATTGACTAGAAAAGAGGGGTCTAGCACCCCCGCCTCTTCTTCACCCAATATATGGAAAGTGATAATATAAGTCATAGGTATGGAAGACGGTAAGTCTATACCGATTTCCTCCATACACCGTTGGAGCTCCTGAGCTATTTTAATCAAGACTTCCTCAGAAAAGAAGAAGTCACCTCACTATAGTCAGAAATTGAACTATTGGAGACCTGTGGGGCCAGAAAACCATAGGTTGCAAAGGAGAAGGGGAACTCCTTGGAAAAAGAGGAAGGAAAAAGGATCTCTCTCTGTTTTTCCCTCTCACTCTTTCACAAACACACACACAAAGAGAAAGATGGTGGCAGAAAGAATTCAGGAAAAAAGAGAAGAATCATCATATGTCATCTCTTCTAGTTTACATGCTTTGATTTTTAGGATTATAATTTACAAATTAGTTTATACATTCTTCAGATATCTAATTGAAAATGTCAATAAATGATGAACTTACTAATTTTATTTCTTTAATATTATAAATAATTGATGTTAGAATTGAATAAATAAGGCATTGAGCTACCTTATATTATCAGTATTTATATGACTATATATTTAAATTTCATATAGGCCCCTGAAATTTCCCTGTTCCACCTCTGCATGTCTCTTTTCTGGAATGTGAAAGTACAGAGCAAGCTTAACATAATTAAAAAAAATGATTTTCTGCTCTAACGAATCACTATAGCATATTTTAAAAATTGATTCACCTGACGAATCAGATTTTCTGCTCGCATTTTGTGTGTCCAAATGATCTCAGGAGTATCAGAGTCAGAAACCATTGCAGCAGCAAAAGCAAGAGGGCCACCACGCTCTAACACATACAACAAAGATTCAGGCAGAAGCCCACCTAACGCACTACGTTTAGCAAGGGGTAATGAAGAGGAAACTGCAGCTTCTTCTCCACCATGAAAAGCTTGATGTACATGGGTTACCGAGAAGAGTTGTGCAATAGAAAGAAGGTTGGATCCAGGGTATGCCAGGGCAAAATAAAATGCACCAGTGCTGTACAGACGCATCATGGCCTTTGGGTTTCTGGTAACTATAGCCTTCAGTAGTGCAGCAGCAGCCTCTACAATACTTGGCTCCCCAGAAAGCATGGCCTTTTAAGAAATAAAGAAATAGACACGACTTAAAAAGTCATCATGCAAGTTCCAAGTTACACTATCTGCAAAGCATGACGACATATGGTACCTGTGCAATATGTGGAATGCAACGTGGACTTGACAAAATCCATTTTACCCTTGGTGTTGGGGTAACCATCTCACCAGCATCATCTAAGTCAGAATGTGCAGAAACCATGCTATGTAACACAGACAAGGCTGCCTCTCCTACCTGCAAATAGGACTGTCAATTAGAATGCATCAAGAAAGGGTAAAGATTAGGTTGGACCTCTAGAGATGCCTATGATTTTAGACCACAGTTTATGCCACAAAATATGTTTGATCATGCCTTTCCGATCTTCCCAAACCATGAAACTGTGCCTTTCCTATCTTCCCAAACCATGAAACTGTGCACAAAGGTACCTCACTTAAAAAACTAAAATGCAAGAAAGGGATAAGTATTGCTTTCCCCTTTAACAACACCTTAAATGAGTCTAGTACAAAATAAACTATAGATGAAGAAATCCAAACACGATTTCATATACTAGTTTGCTCCAAGTATGTCCAGAAATAGAATTAAAAAAAAAAACACAATAGACAAGAACAATCAGATGAAGAAATTCATATTTCCAAGTATCAAGTACTAACAAGCATAAATTAATTAATAAGAAGAATTCAACTCATTAATACACCAAGTTAGCACTATTTATGTATGATGCAAAAGTACTTGTGCAAGTAATATAATGCATGTCAGCAATGACACTGAGAAAATAATACCTGAGTCGGTGTAAGGACTGGAATCCGAACAGATAATGCCCAACGAAGCTCACGAATATCTCGTAATCTCTTCCAATCCATCATCCCAGAAGCCCAGCACCTTGTTGTCCAATCAATGGCTTTCTTTGACCACAACCTTCTGATAGCATCCTTCTCTAAAGGTCCAACCTCTGCACCATCTTTGTCAGCATACATCCATTCCTTAAGTGGCTCCATAAATGCAGTAGCAGCTATCAAATTCGATTGCAGAGGGATAGAAGTCCTCTCTGAAGCTTCATGAACCATTGTTAGTAAATCAACAGCTAGTACACACCCTCCCACTACAACACAAGATTCCACATTAGCTAAAACCTTCATCAAAACCTGCACATAAGTAAACAAAGTGTTGCTATTACTTTGAAAATATCAAGAGTTGAAAACAAAACCAACTTCTGACAAAGAACAAACCTACTACATCTCTTGCGTCTATCAAAAATTTTAAATAGAAACATTTACAGTTGAAAATATGTACCGCACCCAAATACATTAGTAAAGATACCTTCAAAAGAAGAAGTAAACGGTGTCTCAAAGCCCTATCATCAGTCCTGTCCAATAGAACTGTGATATGTGCAGTCCCTTCAAAAGGGCCTATTATATTGCAATGTTGCTCATACACAATTGACATAGCCCTTGCACAAAGCTCCCTAACTGAAGATCCTCCACCTCCTCCAAAGCCATCTAATCTTCCCATATCACACCAATCATCAGATGAACCCAGCTCATCCGGAACAGCACCACCTACCGTGAGGCCTACGTCAGCATCACATAAAAACCGGTGATAGAGTGCTCTGAAGAAAGCAACAGGATCACGAAGTGGAAAATCCTGTGCCCTGCCACTACTACCACTCTCAAGCAACAAGCGGAGATAATATTGACCAACACAAACCTCCTTGGACAAACTAGGATAACTGATAGAGAACTCAGAATAGTTCCAAGAGATCCTTGGAACACTATCTTGGCCACTCATACTCTCAACTGTAGCACCTCCAGGAACAATATCTTCAGTGCGCTCCTTCTCAACATCCAACTTATGAGCCTCAGCTTGCAAAGCCTCCCTCAGTTCTTGCCTAGTACGTTCATTCCAGATCAAATCTGCACGGTTATGATCAAGGCTGAAAACCCGCCAAAATTCAGGCCAATTACAAAGTAGGTGACCAGAACCAACAGGCATGTTCCCCACAACCACGTGAGCAGGTGTTGGAAGACCAGTGTTAAGTGCCCCAACTACATTGCTGTTGCAATCAACTGCATTTGAAGCCTTTATTTCTGATGTGCCATGCGCATTTGCTGATGGGGTATCAATGGATGCTGCCATAACAGAATGGTTATTTTGTGAAATTCCTGTGGAGTATGCATCGCTGGTCAAACTTTCCACAGTGTGTGCAGCATAAGATTGGTTTGAAAGTTGACTGGAATTATGGTCTATGGTAGATTTCTGGTAGTTTTCTGCCACTTTATGGTAACCAGTATTCATCTGCCTGAGAGCATCACCGCCCTCAGAACTATTAACAGAAGTAAAGGGTTGCTCTTGCGATGAAATTCCCTGCCCTGTACGACCTCTCCTATGCTTAAGTAAGCGACTCTGTCTTTTGCTGGTCAATGATCCTTCTTGACTTGAATCTTCAAGTACTCCATCAGAACGTGTGTGCAAATAAGCAACAAGTCCTGGAGGCAAAACTCTAGATAATAACTCTAGAGCTGGTTGGTAGGAATCTGCCCATAAAGCAACAAGCTGTCGACTAACCTCACGCCGCTCACCAGCAGAAATGAAAAATGCATGTAATAAATGCCTCAATAGAGCACCATCACGTAAAGCAGCATCCCGCATTGACTCGGCAGCAATTGCATCTTCTTCTGCAATAGTACGCATTATCACAGCAACTGTTTCCCTGACACTCTCTGCAGGATGGCCAAACAAAGCAAATAAACGGCGCTTCAAACCAGCTACTTGTCGCAACAACTCAACAAAAACCGTATATTGGGTAGTTTCACCATGTGGATCACATATCATAGCCTCCAGAACTTCAATAAAAGCCATGGACAGTAAAGGTGACACAGACATTGATTTCAATCTGTTGACAAGGACAATAACATAACCCTGTTGAGAGAACAATACAGATTTGGTATGCATAATTGTGGCATGTTGCTCCCCTTTAGAATCTGTTAGAAGATTTTTATCCCCTGGACCACCTCCAATGAGTGATGAAACAAGCCCTGCTGCTTCAGTAGCTACACCCTCAGATCCATTTCTAAGTAAGCCCATTATTCTTCCAACAGCAGCAGGAAAAGACACGACATGAGAAGCAGCACTTTTGGAAGCTAACAATCTACGTAAACACGCAACAAAGCCCATCACTGTTGCAGCAGCTTTAGGCGAAGGAGGAGGCAGGGGAGGGGACTCTGGAGGAAGATTTGGTGTTGCGGGTAGCATTGTAATCAAGGCCATCACAGTAACCTCGGGTACTTCAATATTAGTAGGCACTCCACTAAATGGAATGCAAGCATTGAACTCCCTTATTCTACGCCATAGCTTAGCTCTTGAACCAGAAATAGAACCACCTTCAGCAACAGCATCTTTGGCAGCAGCAGACAAGTGTTTCAAATGCATGGATGCACTGTCCATATCAGAAAGTTGCACAAATTGCAAAGTAACTTTTCCACAAGGTGGATCAATGCTATGACCAGGCATTGTCAGTCTTGGTAAAACAGGTACAGGAAACTGACCCTGGATAAGCCAACAGTCAACCAAACCAAATTAACAATTTAATTTATCAAGCAGTAATAGAACTTAAAGCCATAGATAAAAATAGCAAGTAAGATATGTAAAGAAAAGAAACCCTGTTCGTGTACTAGATAGAGCACATAGACCTACTTCTATTTGCAACACATCACAAATTGCAGCAAGTAAATTATCTCGTGAGGTGCTTGCATAGACCTGCAAGTCACGTGATTACATGTTAGTTGCATACCAAAAACAATTAAGTTTTCGAAACAAAAACTTATTCTCACATGGATAGGGCAACCATCATTGAATTCAATTGCAAACATCTGGGGCTCCTCTGCAAATCGAACAAGCGAGCTCACTGACGATAAAGGACGAACAATAACAGCCTGCACACATCTAAGGAAGATTCTCAACATTTGATAATCCTAGTTCAGAAAATTCCTTCAATGTGTTGAACTAACACTTTAGAACCAACACTTTAACAATTAACACTTTTATTGCTTATATGAAATGTAGGTAGTAAACTCTACCTGCACTTTAACTCATTCAAAGATGTATATTCTATTCTATCGATTTTGAATTTACAAAAGCAGTACTTTCGCAGAAACATTTTCCATCGAAATGATCTTGAAATATAGTTAAAATAATTAAGGAACAATCTAGTTACAACAGTTTGCCTCCGGGTTTAAAAATATTAGCAAGGATGGCCATATCAAGCATTCAGTCAGCCCCGTTTCAAGGGAAATTTTCAATTATAACTCCAATCGGAGCAAAGGTTGAAGTCAACAAGGGTAACACAGATGAATTGTTACCAATTTATGCAACCAGTAAATAGCATCTACTCAATGAACTTTTATTAGTGGATGAAGGCCGTTAGCTTACTTCATAATTATCTAGACGCCTTTCAAGAATAGAAGCTTTTGTGAGGATGAGTTGACGAGAGACAACATCACCATTCTCTCCAAGTCCTCCTTTTGGACCAACACTGAAACTCAATCCAGGAACATTTGAAGTTCCATGAGCAGCAGAACGCAATCTTGTCACAAACCAACCTCCGCAAGGGGTTTCTGCTGCTCCCACAGCTTCTTTGGCTGCATTTATTTTATTTTATTTTATTATTTGCATATTAATGAAAGAAAAACCAAAAGAATTACATCCAAGAAAGAGAAACAGAAAAAAAAAGGATAAAGAGGAAGTTAAAGACTGAAAACAAGGAAGTTATTTTTATTAAATTACCTCTTTGCTTTATATACTCTGTTGCAGTGAGAGATTGTGACTTGTCAACAGAAAGTGACACTCCAACCATTGACTTCGCAGATTTAGTCTGCAAAATTTGTTTAAAAATTCATCGGACAGGAAGAATTCCAAGATAATGGGAAGCACGATTGCTATGGTTGAAAACATGAATTTTGAAGAATACATTTGGATATGGATTCTTCTATGTACACACTAACAAACGCAGACAGAGTGTGTCTGAGGGATAGAGGTAAAAAAAAATACCCGAAAACTAGTTAAAACTCAGTGTGCGTATGTGTTTGAGAGGGTATAAGAAGCAGAATTTCAAATTTCCTAAATTATTAAGGGATTTGAAAGTCCAAATATTTAATATAAATCTACCAAGTCCAAAACTCTGAAAGTAATCAAGAAAACAATCATGAATTCTGTTTCCTATATTTGTACTAATTCAGATCCATCCCCCTTTGTTCTTTTAAGTTTACAAATGCAACCAAGGCAAAAAAATTTGATGAAAGTACATTAAAGATATTATCAATACCAGATACGAAATGATAGCAGAATTTGTTGTCCCTGAAGCAGCTTGAAATGCTTTAGATTTCCTTCCATATAAAGGGCGAAGAATGAAGCCACCATGATCAACATTTTTCTTCCCATAAGCGTCTGAGAATAGAACAATGGCTGGGGAAGACATGTCTCTAAAATCTAAGCACCAGCGAGGATCTCCAGATTTTAAATCAATAAGTTCAACTCCGACATATGTGACCTTCAATTTCTGAACAGGCAATCAAAGTGTGAAAAGCTTGAACAGACAATTCAATACATAAATTCAAGGTAACCACTAGTAATCAGAGACCATGGACAGTTACAAAACTACCAGTGCAGTCTACTATTTAGAAATACAACAGATCTACAACCAGTCTCAATTACCAAAATCTCTAATCTCAAATCTCAATAGTCAGATCTTGATTTTGTTTTCTTTATTTATACAAGTCTTGAATCCTAATATCTACATTCTCCAATTATCAAAATTTCAACACTCAAAATGTCCCATTCAAGTACCAATAATTCCTAATACTCTACAACTACTATAAACTAAAATGATATAAGCCTTCTAGGCTAAACCTTAAACCCTTACAACAACTAATTATTAATATAACCCAAAAACTGCATTAAATACTAACAATTATAATAAACAGTGAACATCTCTCGAATAGCATTAATAATAAAAGCTAAAAATTTTAATCTTAGCCAATTCTAATTCTTTAAAGTTTAATCAGATTCTATTTTTAATCTTTGCATCGATTCTGCCTTAATTCAGAAATTTTATTCTCTTGACTTTTACAATGCCGAAATTAATTAATTAATTAATTAAAAGAACTTCAACTACATTTTAACAAGAGCGAATACAAGAAAATAACGACTAGTTTCATTAGAATTCCAAACTTAGAACTTTACGAAGTCGATCAACAAATGCAAGAGCAAAACTAGATATAGCAAAACTTACAAAGAGGGCCCAATCGGAATGGCGTCTCCTAATAAGCAACACCGGGAACTCCGCCACTGGTCCCAACCGGTTCCACCTAATTCTATGCAATTCAGTTAAAACGCTCGCCCGATACGGCGACGAAAACTTTATGGCCTTATATTTTCCTTTACCATCGGTCCTCACGCTCATATTGAACTCAGTAGAATTATCATCCCTCCCGATAATTGGCATGGCGGACTCGAAATCTGTTGAGACATCGTAAGAATTCGTTACGGCCAAAGTCGATGGATCCAGCGTGATGATCGCGTCGTTAGAAATACAAAGGATTCGCTTATAACGACCGCGCCACGAGTGCTTGATGACGAAATAACGGCCAATGTACTCGGGCTCTTCGTCGTGTGGTGGTGTCGCGTTTGACGAACGGTGTTGTTCCATGGAAGAAGTGGGTCGGGTCGAAGGTAAACGGGCGGATTGTTACGGAGTCGATGTGCAGGAGGGAGTGAAGAGGAAGGTCCAGAGTCCCGCACGTAGAGCGGAGGGGGTACGTTGAGACAATGACTGATCTGCCCTCAACTTCTAACCGAATTCCCGAGATCTACCACTCTGGCCAGTTTCTTTTAGCCTGTTTCGCATCAATCCTAAGATATCGATTAAGAAATGTTGATCGAAAGCGAAAATAAATTGGATGGAAACAGAAAAAGGGGAATCAAAGCAGAGATAGAGAATGAACAGCTTAGAGAATAGACCGCCAAAATAATTTTATTGCACTGGGTCGGGTCTTGACCCAAAACCCTTTCATCTATTTACCTTACCCGCTCCGGTTTGGAAATCAATTTCCTTGTTTCACGTTCCACACCACACCGATTCGTTAACATACAAATTAACAAATAATCATTCAAAATAATATGAATGAAAGAAAATAATGACATCAAATATTACATAATACAGTTATTGGTTTGTTATGTAGTAACAGAACTATAACAAACGATCAACTGAAAAAATTGAAATTCAATGTTAAGAGAAAGACCTTTACACCAGAGGATCTTTTTCTCCACCGAAGCTTCAACATGAATGTTGATGTTCTATAACACATGTCTGTATCAGCTTTCACAAGGATAAACTTTTTTTTCCTTCAGAAACTCAGTAACTTAAACAAAAGACCAATAATCAAGACGAAGAAAGATTCGAGGATTTGTCAAAAGTGGTTCCAACATGCTGAATGACAAAGCCATAGATTTTCCGCTTCAACTTCTCAACCTTGTCTATCAATGGTTCATCCCCGTTCGATGCTGCCCGGTTTAACCAACGGTTGACCTTTTTCAACTGTGATAAAACGCCTGCAATGGAGCCACAGTCCAACCGTAATGCTTTACTGCCACCAGATGCGCACTCTCCGAGCATCCGGAAACCAGCATCCAAGGACTCCCCCAATGAAGCGAAGAAACCATATCTCCATTCTCCATATCGGACTTCAAGTTCAGAGCAGAACGCTCCGTCTCTTTCATTCCACCCTTGGTCCACATTGTAGCAGTAGGTTCCTGATGTGGCAATGAATCAGCTTTGAGTTGTTTTTTGGGTGAAGCTTGCACTTTGGACAGTCTCCTCTGCAGAGCCGATGGACATTCATTGGTTTGGGGGCTTAGAAGGGAGACTTCAAGATCAGTAGCCAGTGCAACTTCAACCCATAGAGAAGATTTCGAGTGTTCCACGTAGGAATTTTCGGTGTCAGAGTTGTGAATATCTGCAACAGACTCAGCAATCCCAGTATACTTCGCAACATCATCATAGATCAATAAAAAATTGTCGATGGTGGGCAGAGGATTGCCAGCTTTCGATTTAGAGGAGAGTTCAGAGAACGTGCTGGAAAATACAAGGGGCACAAGATTAGACATAAGTTTTGTTTACAAAATATGATGCATGAATTATTTCCCACATAAACAACCCAGTTATATTTTATAGATATTAAACTTCGATTTTTTTTATATAAAATAATTATTACTCGTTAAATGTTGTTAAATGAGTGATAATAATTATAAAAATTAGATAATAATATATTTATTTTTTATTTATAAATATAACTCATTTAGTTTTAATTAAAAAATATTAAATTAAGCTCTTATTATTTATACAATCTTTTAATTTAATCTTATATTTAATTAAAATAATTTAAATTGATTATGATAAATTAGAATAAAGATTAAATTATTAGCTTTTGTACAACATGGGGGTGGGATTAGGAATTAGACCAAAATTTACGTATATTACAAAATGAAAGGACAACGCCATCCTTTCATGTTTTCCGATAAAAAAAAAAAGGTAAACAACGTAAACGACCACCTCATTATATGTGTTTAATTTTAACATTATAATTATTCAATTATTTAAATAATATTAATTAGATTATTTATAGCTAAAATTTAATAAAAATAATATAAAATTATTTAATTTTATTACTTATATATTTTATCAAATTAGTATTAGTTTATTTAATGAAACCTTGGATTTGAGTAAAATTGAATCTCAAGTAAACAAGTTTGAGTGGCATACCTTTGTACGTATAATATAAAATACATAATTAATATACGATAATCTCAAGTACGTTATTTTAACTATAAAATATATTTTAAAATTGATTTATACATTTTACGACAAAAAGACACGCATTGGCATCGCCTACGAAATCATGTTGTCCGACGTCTACCACTACCATTGCGATCTCCGCTAACATTAGCAGTCACAGATGTTGTAGCTTATTTACTATAGAACAAAAATCAAACACTTACCTGCACAGTCTGCGCTTTGCTCCTGCCGCTAATTCGATCGATCTTCACAATGTCTGCTGCTTCTATTGTTCTCCCTTCTTCCCTTTCTTCGATTCGCTCCAATGGACATCTCCCTTCTCGATTCTGCCGCCTCACCAACACTTCTCGATCTAGGGTTTTTATGAGCGTCTCAGTTGGATCCCAAACTGTCGTCGATGATGCCTTGTTCGCTGATTACAAACCCAATTCTGCCTTCTTCTTTCCAGGCCAGGTTAGTTCTTTATTCCATCAATTCTCTACAGCTTTGAGCTCCACTAAGCTAAACTTGTTTGTTCGCATGTTAAATGCTTCTTACTATTTTAGTTTTTGGCTTTACCTGTATGAATCTGTTTCATATTGGTTCCGATGTATAAAATTAAAATTTCAGGGCGCTCAATCGGTTGGAATGGGAAAAGAAGCTCGAAATGTGCCTGCTGCTGCAGAATTGTATAAGAAGGCAAATAATATGTTAGGGTATGCTGAAATTTGATGGTTAAATTATGGTTTTACTCAACTTGTGATTTAGTTCTTATACTTTAATTTGTGATGATTTGGTTTTAATACTATTATCAATTATTTGCTTTAGTTCAAATCACTAACTAGGTTAAAAGAATTTAAAAATTGTTCATGATTGAGCTAGATTTGATTTTAAATGATAATTTAGTGGAAAATAACTACTTTAATGACCAGAATTTCAACTTTTAAACGATACAAGTAATTCCAAATTTTGAGTTTCCACTTTTTTGAATTTCCATCATTCATAGTAAGAGGATCAAGTTATGTCAAATTAGATTACACAGATTGAGTATAGTACGGTGATGAAACTACAATTTGACTTAAATGTGCTATCCCCTTATTTTAAAATTGTCTTTGTAGTTTAACTATGTTCCAGCTGCTTGCAGTTTTGATCTTCTAGATGTATGCATCAATGGTCCTAAGGAGAAGTTAGATTCAACTGTCTTAAGCCAGGTACTTTGCATTGCTTATGTATTCCCCCCCTTACAAATGATGCTGTCATGCTAATGTAGTGTTACCCTTCATCTTTGTAGCCTGCTATCTATGTCACAAGCCTAGCTGCTGTTGAGATGCTTCGTGCCCGCGAAGGAGGCCAGCAGATTATTGATTCTATTGATGTTACGTGTGGTCTTAGCTTGGGAGAATATACTTCCCTAGCATTTGCCGGTGCCTTTAGGTGAGTGTTTCCAATACCAATTATTGAAACATTATTTTGAGCTTATACCCAACACTTCATAATCCTTGTTTACCTGTACCATAATGACTAATTAAATCATCCAAAGATGTTGTATTTCCATGTTTAAAGCATATAGAAGTTCCATCACCAATCTACTACTGTTTGAGTTAGTTTGTAAAACTAGAAGAAAAATATGATTGATGTTCGTTCCGTGTGAATTTGATTTCATGCACTAAAGCTTTGAGGATGGACTCAAGCTTGTCAAACTAAGAGGAGAAGCAATGCAGGTAATGATCTGTTTCTGTCTGATAGTGCCTTGCAGTGTGGTTAATTTTATAATTCCTGATGATAATCGTCATTCTTTCTGTCTTTAGGAAGCCGCAGATGCTGCTAAGAGTGCTATGGTCAGTATTATAGGACTTGATTCAGAGAAGGTTCAGCAATTATGCGATGCTGCCAACCAAGAAGTTGATGTAGCTGATAAAGTTCAGATTGCTAATTACTTGTGTCCTGTAAGAATATAAAATTCATTTATCTGTCTTGTTGATTGAATGAATTGTGCTTGGTATTTTATGCTCATTAGAAGCCCATATATGCACCTAATTTGGCAGGGAAATTATGCAGTATCCGGGGGTCTCAAAGGAATAGAAGCAGTGGAAGCTAAAGCAAAGTCGTTCAAGGCTCGGATGACAGTAATTCTCCTTTTCATTGTCTATCCAAAAATGTGATCCTATTAAAGTCTCAAATTTCTTTGGTTGTGCTAATGCGTCCATTTAGCAATAATATGACTGCTAGTAATAACATAGTTTTCCCCTTTCACAGGTGCGTTTAGCCGTTGCTGGTGCTTTTCACACTGGTTTTATGGATCCTGCAGTCTCAAGATTGGAGGCTGCATTGGCGGAAACCCAGATTAGAACCCCAAGAATACCTGTTATATCAAATGTTGATGCTAAACCACATGCTGATCCTGAGACAATAAAGAAGATACTAGCACGTCAAGTGAGCTGCTTAGTACTTTTTTTTTCTCTACCCACAGGATAAGTACAGCGATTGAGCATGTGGATGGAATTGCAGGTGACCTCTCCCGTTCAGTGGGAAACAACAGTGAAAACTTTGCTAACCAAAGGGCTGAAAAAGAGTTACGAGTTGGGTCCTGGAAAGGTAAAAATCTTATTGATCGCTTTAGCACAAGCATCTTCTGTCTCTAGGCATTCCATCTCTTTCAGTTTCTCATCGTTTCGAGTTTGTTTGGGTCATGTATCAGGTCATAGCTGGCATAGTGAAGAGAATGGATAAAAGTGCCGAGCTTGAGAACATTGGTGCTTGAGGGGTCATTAGATGTGGCTACTCTAGTTATTTGATACCATCATATGGAATGGTGTAACAGTATTCGAGCAAGAAAATGATAGTTGGAGTTTTGTGCGGTTATGACTGGCCATATTGCAAACTGGCTGTTGATGATGGATTGTTACTCTCTGACTTAAATTATGATCATTTTTTTATAATATTAGAGCATAGTGTTATAAAAAATCAAGAATCTTGGCATAGTTGTGCGTAAACATGGTAAGGTTATATGTAGGGGTGTTTGATTGTCGGATATCGAATTTGATCCGATTTTTAGATCGAAGATATAATGATTTGTATCCGATTTAAATATATATATGGTTGAAGCGATAAAGATAAATCACAAGGTCAAGAGAAGGCCCAACCCCATCATTTGGCAAACCATGGTATATCTATCCGTGTAAAACAAAGCATAGCAAAAGATGCTTTTACCTAAAGCTCATAACGAGTAATGGGGAAATGCTAGCATAAGCATTTAACAACCGAATCTTAGCATAAATTCCTATCCAATTTCAAACATATTATTTCAGTGGCGGGGAAAGTCAAGAAACAGTTGGGCCGATTGATGAGCAGGACAGACTGAATTTTATTCTAAGGGATGAATCTATAAAATTTTAGGAGACAATCTGCTCCTAGTCCCCGGGTCCATCCCAATCGATGTTCCTTATTGGTTATTGCAACGTTGTTCAGAAACCATGGTTGCTAGTTGTGTAAAGAATTGTTGTCTCCACCTTATCTGTTTTTCACAGGAACCAACTGCTCTGCTGGTACGGTGGTGATTGGTGAAGCATATTACATATATACACGCACACATAGTTGAATTAGTAGTCTGATATTTTTATAATTTTATTTATTTGTAAAAATATACGATCATAATATACTGCACAAACTAGGGGAAGAAAAGAGAGAACCGATTTGAAGAAGCAAAACTTGTTATTTACACTATGTTTATCCTTCGGTTGTGGCAAATGACTCCTTAACCCAACAAGTCCTTAACTCTATGCTGCTAGCCTGATCCTGTTTTTCCTAAATCCAAGGGATGAGGCGATACCCGTCTTACAATTCAATCTGAAATAGAACGATCGTTCCAACACAAAAGCATGGAGACACAACGTCCCAAGATGTAAAACCGTGTCTTGTGTTGCTTTACCGTCAACAAACAACGATTTCTGAAACTGGGTTGCCGGGGTTTCTGAGACCTGAGACATCGTTTGGATTTGGAGGTTGATAAAAAGCAAGGAGCATTCGACATGGCGGAATCGGAATCGGACGAGAAGCGAAGCGAAGCTCTCTTTCACCGGGGTTTTACTACTTGATTCAACACGACTGCAACTGAGTCATGACTGGTTAGGCCCTAGACCTTTTATAGAGAGGCTTCAGTTTGACGGTTGTGGTCCCCCTTGTGTTTTAGATTACGTGTCCTCGTCATTTCCTGGAAGCTAACCTTCTTTATTGTACTGACATTGTTGCCCTTTTTACTTTTGTATTAAGAAATTGGCAAAGACATCTTTTTCATATAAAAATATTTTCAACTGTTTGATTAAAATAAAATATTTTTTATTTGAGAGTAATGCATGAACGAAAATGTTTCATAAAAAATATCAAAAACAAAATTAAAAATCAAACATTTTATTTTTGTTTAAATAAGAGGATAAAATAGAAAATTTGAAAAGCCGACATTTATTAAGGTCAAAGGAATGGTGAGGGTGAGGCGATACAACCATGGCGAAGTTGCAGGAGGCTCATAGGGTCAAATTTCATGGTCCACCTTTATAGTTTATTTTTTATTTTGTTTTTTTTTATAAAATATTAAATTATAATTTATTTTTAATATTATAAATTTAGGATTCTCTTAGTGATAAAGTATATAAAAATTTAAATTTGTTTTACTTAAAGTTAATGAATTGAATTTTATTAATAATATTTTTTAGATTTTTATTTTTTAAAACTTAAATTGTAATAAGTTCTTAAATTTTATTTTAAAAATAAATGTTATTTTTTCATTCGATTAAAAATTTGAAACAAAAAGTTAAATTAATTAGATTTTATCAATTTTGATCATTAAATCTTAATTATTTTTTAGATATTACGGCACATAATTTTTACGGTTTTATTATATTATATTTATAAATATATTTTTTATATTATATATATTTAAAACTTTTAAAAAAATTTAATAAACATATTTAAAAAAATCAGCGTGACACTATATCAATGGATTCAAAAAGTTATCAAAATTTAATGATGAAAATTGATCCAAAATTTCAAATAATTTAAATTTTTGTTAAAAACTTATTTGAGAAAAAAAATATTTTAAAAAGAATTAAAATCTTTTTATACTTTTTAAAATTTTTAATTATTTTAATTTTTAATTTTTGGCTTCACTTTGAATCCAACTAATATTAAAAGCGCCAAATTTATAGATTAACCGGCGAATTTTTCCATAAAAATAAATGTTAACAGTTCCTATTATATATAGAATTTTAAAGAGAAAAATGAGTGAGGAAAGATTCAATTTAAAAGTGTTGGAAAGGAATCCTATTCCGCCCCCACTTCTCGTTCCTCACCCTCGTAGCATTCCAGACGTCATTTTGCACGTTTTTTTCCTGGTGGACTAAACACCTCACGGTATATTTAATTAATTTTTTATAAGTATCTTTATTAATTTATTATAAATTTAATTTAAAAATAATTTTTATCAAATAAAATTAAATAAATATAAATAATTAATTAATTTTATAAATAGTATAATAAAAATGATTTGCTATATAATTTCTCTGACAATAGAACGTAGATAAGTAATAAGATGATTATGTAAGAGAAAACATCATCCGGCTTGGACCCACCTTATTTTTTTTTTTTTTGAAGGTGGCTTGGACCCACCTTATCTTGTCGACGGTGGGCCTAAATTTTTTCTTACGTCCAGCGGTTCTTCTCCTCTCTTTCCCTTGTGGGACAGTCCAATACCATACAACCAACAAACCACCCTTGTTGTATGAAGTCGAGTTTGGACCCAACAATGAAAAATAAGGGAAGTTTGAGCTTTCATTGTGTTCTTTAAAAGACTAATCCGGTCCGTGAGTATTATCATTCGTAGCTGGAGCGACCCCAACATAATTGACGTTCTTCAATTATTGCAAGTGGAGATCAAAAAAATTGTTTAGTTTATGGTACTATAGATGTCTTCAATTATTGTAAGCGTAGATTGAAAAAAATTAATGACTTACGTCAAAAGTTCGATGATTAAAATAAAATAATTTAAAAAATCGATAATTATCGATGTATTTTACCTTTATATTAATTTTGGATAAATCAGTAAAGTTATAAAAAGTTTTTTCACATCGTAAGTAGGATAAAAACGTTGCTTTATTGGGTGGATGTAATAGATATTTGTCATGGTAATATGTATATATATATATATATATATATATTTTTTTTTTTTATATTTATTTTCTGCTCAAATCTCAAAGCCTAGAACCCGACCCAGCACATGAAGGAACTCAAGAGGTGCAGTCAACTGAGGATAATGCTTATCTGCCTTGATAATCTCCACACTTGTCTCCCCTTTGATCTTCTTCTGCATGTAGTAGGCGACAGAATCAGGAACAAGGTCAATTGTCTGAATAATGGTGCAGGGAGTCGTAACCTTCTCCAGAGTTTCCCTTTCGTCGCTGTGAAACACGGTTTTGGCTAACGAGAACACAAATTCTGGGTTCGTACTCTTCAAGCATTTCAAGTAGTGTTCAACGGAGAGAGGATCATTGTTGTCCACAAGAAGCTTGGCGAAACTGCTCGTCCAATTCTCATAGTCCGATTCTATGCTGGTGAGCATGCTGGAAACTGCTGCAGCATCAAATCCACCTTCGTAATCGTCTATGTTAATGTACCTGGGTTAATTAATTCAGTTGCATTACAAAAAAGCACTTTTTCCAGAATAAAAAACATGGGCATAGACAGAGTAAAGAAAAGAAGAATAAAATACCTAGGAGAAGCTCCGACAAGTATGAGCCTGTTAAAGAGTTGAGGTTTTATAATGGAAGCAATGCATCCGATCATACCAGACATGGAATGACCGACAAAGATTGAGGATGTCAAGTGAAGCTCATCCATGAGAGCTATTAAGTCGTGAGCAAAGGCATGGAACGAAGAGTATTTTAAAGGATCGTAGAGGTTGGGATCTTTTACAGCTCCAGAAAAGAGCCAGTCGAAAACGAGAACCTGGTAATGTTTGGTCAGGTAAGGAAGGATTTTCCCCCAGAGAGATTGGTCTCCTCCGAACCCGTGAGCAAGAACCATGGTCTCGGTTCCAGACCCAAGTATTCTGGCGTTCATGGCTGCTTGAAGTTTTGTTTGTGGAATACACATATTCGGAAGAAATTAAGCAGGATTTAGGTATTCGCAGACAAGAGAAACGGAAAGGTAAAACTGATCTGAAGCTGAAGCTGAATTTTGGGTTAGGCCGTCAGCTGCTGGTCTGGGTTTGGTTATGAGAGCGGTGGTTATCTTGTTGAAATTATATAGAGAAAAAAAATCTATACGAACGACAACGTTTTGAGGTCCGCAGTAGAAGTCAAGGATGAATGGTAGGAGTACAAAGTAGAGACGAATAAAACTCATTTCGACTAAAAAACGAATATTTGAATTTTTTGAAAAAAAAAATGATTTATTCTAATCCATTTAGAAATTATATAAATTTAACTTAAAAGAATTAAATAAATTCTAATTATAAAATAAAAGTTTGAATAATTTATTTTTTTAAAATAATTATTAAATTAATTTATAAATTTAAAATAAATTTCTTTGATTTTTTATAGGTATAAGAATATATAAAATGTATATATAAATATAATAAAAATATATAAAATGTATATATGAAGATGAACAAAAGCATTTATAAGTATCGTAATCACAACTCACAAGTATGGGTAGTGTCATCTTTTGTTAAAGATGTTGACCGACACTATAAAACTTTTTAGAAATATTTATAATTTTTATATAAAAATATTAAAAATAAAATCAATACCAACCTTACAAGTATAGTGACACCACTCAAAAAAATTAACATGGAAATTATTATTCACAGTATATTTTATGAATTTAATTTTTATTAAGTTTCAAACCATAATTTAAGATTTTTAGTTTCCTCCTTTGATCGCAAACAATAAAATCCAAATAATCATAATATCCAAAATTGATATTCATCCTTTGAATAGTTTTCTGTCTAATACATACATACATACCATACATGTATGCCTAGAATTACATTGAAGCTATAGACTTAAAATTGAGGTAACTGTGAACCAAGCCATGCCTTAAACTCCCTTTGGTTTCATTGGACTCCAACAAGCTTTGTTTGGAGTCAAGGTGACGATGAGAATGCGGCATATACGAAAAGAGGAAACATAAATCATCATGCTTGGACGGCTGTTCGTTGGGGAACATCAACTAAACGCTCTAACATCTGGAGCTGATCATACGGTGCGATCTGCAAGAAGAAGAAGACGAAGAATGACAATGGTGCATTAAAAGGCTTCATGGTGAATACTGAAGGTTAAGCTGAAAGCACGGAATTGATGGTCGAATACAGGGTTTTCCACTGGCCGGTTTAAGTCCTAACTAGGAAATGATGTTTCGAGTTTATCTTAATGTCGGCATTAGGTTAGTAAGTTGGTAATTTCTTGACTGATAATGATATCTATCACAGTGCCCAAGTGTAACAAAAACCAGTCATCCAAGGCAAAGGAAACAAAGAGTATCACCTGGCTAAATCCATCTGGCCATGTAATTGACACGGCATAGTTTCCCATAGGCCGGATTTCTTCGGGTTCAATATCTTCTGGAATGTCGGTGTACTGCAGCTTTTGCTCACCGGTCCACTCATCCTGTTTTAAACCAAGAAAAAAATATGAAAGTTCAAACTTCTGGTGACAGATGAGTTCCACCAAATGTGCAGACTTTTCAAGGCTTATATTTTCTTCTTAGAAACTAACATTTTGTTTGCTCTGATCATTAGTCAAATGGTTTACAGAATAGCATTTAGATTGCTAGAAAGCAACACCTCGTTGCTCTTCAGTCCACTGTTCTAAGAAAGAATTTTGATTGCTTTTACCACCTAGTTTAATGACATAAGCAGAAAAGGAACGAGACAAGATGCCATACGTGCAAATAATTGGTTAGACAATTCTGAAGCACACACATGTATAAAGAAAACATACGAGTGTAGAAGGAAAAACATACCACACTTTGGGCAGAGCGGTCATTCCGTCTTACTGTTGCAGGATGTAGAAGGAATTCTTCCTCTGAATCGGGTACCTTAACCCTTATGGCCTTGATGGATTTGTCATAGGTAACTGCTGTTGATACTAGAACCAAAGCAGATAAAGAAAGAAAAAAAATTGTATTTCATCGAGAGAAACTTAAAAAGGACCGTATCAAAAAAAGCAAAAGATCATGGAAGTACCTTGCTGGCGAATCTTGGCGCACTGTCGCACGACACATACTCCAAGGTCTTGAAACGTCTTGGCAACTTCACCCTGAGGATCAGCCACCACTTCAGGCGTTCCACTATCACCAGAAGCAGAAAGCTACAAAAATTAAAAGTAGTAAACTATAAACTTGAATAGGATTTCAAGCAAATTTCAACACATTCTGTTCAAATTCTTCTTAGTATTTAATTAGAAAGAGGCACGTCCATGATATTTATCTATTAAGCTGTAAACTTCGCATATAAGGGTTTTCATGCTCAAATGCAAATTTGTCTACCATAGAGAAGGGTGTTTGGCACAAAATTATATTTTGGCAAAGCTTACTAGATATGAATCGGGAAAGTGCAGAGAAAAAGCTGATGCAATGATGTTTTCTAGCCGATTAATAACAGGACTAGCCTCAAGCATGCAACAGAACATCAAAGCTTTTCTAGATAAGCACGAACAGAAACATAGGACATACAGTTGGTCTAATGGGAAGATCAAACAGATGAGGGATCCCAAACTGCTGGACAACCTGCAAATCCGGTAAAATGATCAGTTATGCAGTTTTTTTATTAAATTTTGTGCACAATATACATACATACATATATATATATATATAAACGAGCTGAGTATAGCCCTATAATCAATTTCTGGGAAATGGTGCATGCCTGAGAGCCTGAACCTCGGCCAAATGGGTAGTAGCGTTTGCCATCCGCATCAAAGTGACACATATTTTCTACCACAGCAACACATGGGACCTATATGCATTAACAATGAAACAATATTTGAATATTTGAGGCAAGCAGAAAGGTTTTATCTTCTGATAACTGGCATACCATATTTTCAGAAATTTATGTTGAAAAAACAAAAAAGCAAGTAGAGTTTATGAAATGATCTAAAGTTAAGTGATTATAAGGCATAGAAGAGAATATTTGTTTGATAAAGGGGCCACCTTAAGTTTTGAAAACATGCGAACTCCTTTGGCAACATCAATAAATGCTAGCTTCTGAGGGGTGGTAACGATAACAGCAGCTGTTAATGGGACTACCTGCCATTCATTTTAAGCAACAGTAATAAACACCAGTTCGAGGAGGCATGTCAATAAAAAGATAATTATTAAAATTTCCTTTTATAAAATGGAAAGAAAATATATATATATATATATATATATATATATATATATATATATATATAAGATATGATATAGTGGGGAAAGAAAGATGATCATAGAAAAGAACCTGGCATAGAGTTAGCTGGATATCACCAGTTCCAGGAGGCATGTCAATCACAAGATAATCAAGCTCTCCCCTACAAAGTAGAATTAGTCAGGTTTTCAGAGTGCATAGATTCCATAGAAATAAGAATTCCAACAAGCTGAAAAAATATGCAGATTCATTAAAGCAATTCACGAAAAGAAAATCATGAAGTTACAAGCTCACAAAATGCTTCTAAACAACCTCAAATAGCATATTTAGTAGCACACCATACCACTCAGAAGTTGTCAGAAGTTGATTGATGACCCCAGAAACCATTGGACCTCGCATTATTGCACGACCTTGTCCAGCAAATCCAAACGACACCAACTTGACTCCTAAATAATCTGTTGGAATGATTGTTCTCTTTTCTGGGTTCTACAGTAAGATTTTAAACTCAGAACACCATTACACCACCTATGTGCACGTAAAATAAATGTCGAGCATTGAATACTACCATCTCTAGCACTCGGTTTTCTGGGGAGACCATTGTTGGTAAACTTGGTCCATAAACATCGGCATCAAAAACACCTACTCTAGCTCCCATTCCAGCCAAAGTATATGCAAGATTTACAGCAACCGTTGATTTTCCTACACCTCCCTACAGGGTTTACCCAAAACAGGAGTTAATGACAAAAATAAGCAACACATTCTGCATTACTTATTTTATGTTGCTAGAGGAAAGATAACATAACTAGCTAGGTCACAACAGACAAAAGCATACCAAATTGTTCTGAAACTCTTACCTTGCAACTTGAAACCGCCACAATATTTGAAATTCTCTGCAGACCAGCTGGAAGTTCCCCAGCAAAAATAGGTTTGGCTGGTTGTGCTGACATGGTCACATGGACCTTCTTCACCCATGGAAGCCGAGCCACTACCTCATTTGCTTGTTGCTCAAACTGTCAAGCACTAAGAATCTTGTTAGATTTTCCATTTCCCTATTGTCCCAAAGACCATATCTATTTCCATATTCAAATGCATGTGGCAATGGGCATAACAACATTGATCATTGAAGATGCATCACCCGAAAATTGTCTGCATAGTGCAGACATGTCCACAAAAAAATGTGCACAATGGACAAGCAAGAACAGAAAAGGAAAATTAAGGCTCCTTCTGTCTAGTTCATACTTCTACTTTTTACTCTTTTTGCTTTTTCATGCAGAAAATTAACAGAAAGCAAAAAGGAAAATACCAAAAGCATCAACAGACTAGCCTAAATAAGTTCTACGTTTCAAAAGAGTACCATAGCATTTACTAGTCAGTTTTAAGTTCAATATATGTAAAAAAAAGGTCTACCATTCCAAATATACGTCAGTTGTTGATCAAACAATGGTGGTTATGTGATTTACCATGTCCTTGATTGGACATGCTGGTGTTGTAAGCTCCAAGCGGAAGGAAACCTGCAATGTGAAGTTGAAACTTCTTAGCAGGTGTTTTTCCCCCTACTCTTTTTAGGGTATTTTATGGAAATCTTCCAACATAGAATTGACCTCTCCTGAAGCTTCATCAACGAGCAAATCTTTCACAAAACCACAGGAGACAATATCTGTTCCAAAGTCTGGATCAATGATTTGAGACAAGGCCTTTAATACGTCACCCTCAGCTGTTCCAGTTGTTGCAGCTGAAGAACCAGCTATCATCAACCAAAATTAAAATTTAGATGACAAAATAGAAATCCAGAAAACACCTTAAACAATAATATTGCTCCTAAGTTCTAAGCCACCAATTTTAGGGGCAAAAAATGAGCTTGAAAAGTATCTTTTTCCTAGCAATTACAGCAAAGCTTGAATGAAGACATTCAAGTTTTACAAGTGAGAAAACTGCAATCTTACAGCTACAAAACTTAGGATATGGATCTTTTCAGATGGTTACCAGAAAACAAATAGTAAAAGGACCCATACCAAAAAAGAAATATCATCCACTTTAAAGCCATTCCAAAATTAAGATGAACCCAATGTTTTCAAAAAGCTCCTCAGCTTAAAATGAAAAGCACTGAATATTGTGTGAGGGAGGGTACAATAAGGAAGAATGAGAAAGTTTTAGCCTTCCCGGGTTTAGCTTTGGATAAGATATGAAGCATTACCATCAACCGAGGTAGCTTTTGGTGCAAAGAAGCTAAAGTTGGACCGTTTATGCAATACCCATAACGACCTTTCCTGTTTTTGAGGCTGAAAGAAGCAGTTGGCAGTTGGCGGTTGAAGACATTTCTCAAGTGAAAGCAGTCCTGCAATAAAAGAAACATAGAATTTCAAGTAAAAAACTGAAACTACTCTCGATAATTGTTGCCAACATGAAGCTTATGTTAAAAGAAAAAAGGAAAAATTACCTCTTCGTATATTATTTCTGCTTGTAGTTTGAATAGAGGGATGAGACCAACATGGAGCGTGTAGAAGTTGCATTTTGGAGAACACGGTGAAGAGAGCTTTTTTTCAGTGTTAGCAAAAAGAAAGCATAAGTTAGCGGTCGGCCGTTTTGAGCCTCATGTTTCAGTTGTGAGTGATAAAACTAAATGGTTCAAAATCTAATCTTTGTAGACCAAACGACAAAGTTTCAAGTTGCTCACTTGTCCAACCTCATACTGTTTTGGTCTGGTATGGAATACAAGATTTTTTTTATAAAAAAAAGTCCACCTGTTTTGCTTTTTTATATCTGAATTAGATTCAACAAACTTCTTTAAACATCATATCTGGATTAGATTCAAGGTATCCATAAGCATGTTTTTCTTGGTTTGAAACATAAACCTCTCCTTTAAAAGGGTGCTGAAATAGGATAAATGGATGCAAAGCATACACAAGAAAAACATTCAAATGCCAATATGAAGACAATGAGGGAGAGACACCATGTAACCGGTAAGAGTCAAGGGTAGAAGAATAAATTGGAGGACAAATGGGTAACTTAATTCATATACCCTTCATTGAATTTCAGAAGGCAATATTACTCAAAAGCATCCATAAATACATATATATTTTTTCTCCATGCTTGAAAAGTACTGCATCAAATTGGATGTCCAAGGGAAAGCACCCCCCCCCCCCCTCCAACTAAACTGGGAAATGTGGCAGCAATCTGCGAACCCCAAAGACAAGACTTTATAGAGTGATTTAAAGTACAAAAGAAAATGCCTGTACAAGGTTGATGAAACAATCAGGGGTAAGGTCTGCACTAATTTAGTGCCATATCTTACTACAAAACTCATTCCTCGGCCTCTTGCTAGATATGATATCTGAAAATGAGTCAACTAACTGCCCTGCCAAACTACTTGGATCATCGATCAGGGTTTGAATGAATGTATGGACCACCCTGCGTTCTTGCTCCGTCGACCTCAAGCTAAACCATGTTAGTAATTTCAGTCTAAAATCCTGGTTGATATGACCCTCACATTCTAGAGATCTTATTACCTTCACACAATACTCAAAATTCTCATCCAAGGAACCTGAATCATTGGTGATTTGGAAAGGTGAGCTGTTTATAAGAGTGCTATCACAGTCATGTGTCTCTTCATTTGAGTTTGCTGCTCTTTTCTTGCACAACTCTGTATGAGAATCAACAGCAGGCACTTCCCCCCTTGGCCCATTAGTCCAGGTCTGGGAATCTCCGCTACCATGTGATCTTGCTATTCCGTTCTTCTCTATTTCAAGTGAAGCACCATCATCATCCACCTCAACAGCCAGTTCTAAAGTGCAACCATTATCTTCATCCCTGGAGAACTCAAATGGAGGAGGTAGTTCTTCATTTAGATCAGGCACCGAGACAACATTTAAGTCGAGCCCACCTGAAACGGGTGGCATGTGATCCTCTTCTCGAGTTTCAGGCTTAATATTTTTTATGGTTCCACAGCATTTTTCTAAATTGGCACAGCAAAACCCTTCAAAGTAGCCTTGCTGTTGAGCCAAAGCAAAACGTAGGATCTTTCCAAGCTCTCGAACCTTAAATCCAGAAGAACCAACCGCTGGGAGCTCCTTTGAAGTTCCTTCAGTAAGGTTATTCTCATTCTTCCGATTCAATACAACTGAATTAGGATTCTTGTGAATCATCTCTACACTCTTGGTGAAACATTTAGCTTCAGAATGGCCCAAATCACAAGCTTCAGTATAAGAAACAATTCGAAAGGTGTATTCGGTACAGGGCTGCAGATTAGAAATCAAAATCCTTCTCTGAGTTCTTGGAAAGACAGAGATAGGATCTTTTGTAAGTGTCTCATCTTTACTCTTGAAATACCAGAGCTTGTAGCCCTTAATATCATCAGACGATGCAGTAGACAGTTCAATTAGAATAACCACAACAGACGACGACGTCAGTTCTTCAAATAGAAACTTGCAAGCAGCAGGACGTGAATCTGCCCAAAAAAGGGAGAGCAAGTTTATCATATAACTAGCTTCAAAAGAACCAATAAGAAATAAAAGAAGCCATTGTTGGCTCTAACCTTGGCATTTTGGATTAGTATTAGACATAGTCACCAGCCATTCATCTGCTTTTTCAATTGCAAAGGAGCATAGTTTCTGTATATCACCAGCAACAGAAAGCCTGCTCACTATTCCCCGTGCCATTTTAGCAGAAATTCCATTCACAGGGCCCACTTCTGTTTCGAGTTTGGCCTTTGCATCTTTCACAAACTCATGCAGTTCTTTAAAGCGAGAAGTCTGATCTAGGAGCCTGTAACTCATGTATATCCTATAACAGAGTACATCCAGACGACGAGCTTCCCTAGCTATCATTAGCTGTTTCTTCCAACATCTGCCAGGAGCAAGTAAATCACATCAATCCTATCAGCTCAAACCTGAAAAACCTAAACCAGATACAGAGAAATATAGCATTTTACCGTAGTCTCTGAAACATGATTCATCACATTGTAATCATTTTCCAGATATACGGAAATAAAAACAGCAGTTTGTAAGGTTTGGAGAGAACAAAACAGAAAGCTGAATGGGGCATGAGCCGCAGAACCAATTACTTACCCAAGTATACCTGACACTTTACCACAAGAAGCACAACAATAACTACCATCCAGCTGCATCAATTGTCCAAGATCAACAACCCCCACCTTCTCACGATGAAGAGCACATTCAATATGGCAAGACAACCCACAATAATCCCCTTCACCAGATTCAGAGGTGCACACCAACCAAAGACTTGGGTCCTTGTTGTCATCAAATAAGTGACAGATACAACATGAGCATCTCTTACAAAATGTGTCATCTATGG
Source organism: Abelmoschus esculentus (assembly GCA_035048815.1). NCBI lineage: Eukaryota > Viridiplantae > Streptophyta > Magnoliopsida > Malvales > Malvaceae > Abelmoschus > Abelmoschus esculentus. The sequence continues at coordinate 579,957 of JAUCBN010000008.1, forward strand.
AAAGAACAGCTCTGCAAGCAGAATTTTTACATATCCATGAGTTAGAAAATCTATGGTCTGAAGGTTGCTCACTAAGTGGGAGTACTCTCATCGGGTTTTCCCCCTTTCTGTTTTGCTTCCTGTCAGAATACTGGCTGTTGGAAGTGGATAAAGCCTTTCTCGAATCTGACTTTTTTATGGTCTTGTTACCCAACTTTAAAGCTTCAGACATTTTGCTCTTTGAAGAAGCTGAATTTTTCTTGTCTTTATGAAAATAGGTTCGCAGAAGCTCCCTTCTTGGACCAGATTTCAGGAACTCTTGCAGGAGTTCTGGACTTCTCGAAGCATCATCTGAATGACCATTTTTCTCTGGAGTACTTTGCACACTGGAAGAAAGACTTTGTATGCCAGAAACTGCATTATTGGAAAATGTCATGATGGAAGTTGGTCAATGTCTAAATTCAATATTGAAAGTTGTCAATACGTTCTCAAAAGGAAAAATCTTGATGAGAAGGAAATTGAACAGCAATATTTCAATAAGTCCAACCACAAAAATGTTGAAAAACATAAAAGAATACCATATTAACATCGATACCAGCTGAACTAGACAATTGATGCATGTAAAGGGACCTTTTATCTAAAGCCTAAATAATGTTGGAAATATTGAATATTTGATGACTAAAATAGCTAGGAAAAAAGGAACAATAACAAAAATGGAATTAATCCACATTAGGCTGCTGAATGCTTCACTACAATTTTCATCATGGATTAGCATATAAATATATCTTTTATCCATGATCAGATGATGAGTTGCAATGCATCCAAATTCCACCCAAAAGGAGAAAGGAAGATAATGGAAAAAGAAAATCCAATCAGGCACATTGTTTTGAGTTAAGTTATTCAACAAAGTTAGGGTTTCAAAAGAATATCTATTTGAGTCAAATTAATAACCTGATTGATGACAAATAAAAATATCTATTTAGAGTGGGGTTTTATTGGACTAGAACTGGTGATGTAAAGATCCAGATACAAACAGCCAATGGTTTGAAAAGTTTCAACTATCATTTGAATCAAATTAGTAACCTGATTGTTGACAAATATATCCAATTCATAATGGTATGAGAACATTCTACCAAAAATGGAACCATAGAAAAATACTCAAGCAGATTACTTGTACAAACAAGTAACATTAAGTTCATGTTAAAAATGCATTACTTCAAACTTTAAATTAAATAAAAAGAGAGGTTAGTTATTTTCAAGGAATTACCAGAAAGAAAATCCTTCAACTCAATGTGGGAAGAACATAAATGTAGCTAATCTATCCACCCTTCTTACACCAGCAACTATCAATGTGTCTATGGTTGGTTGGTTTGATTCATCCACCCAAGTCCCTAGTGTATCTTATCTCAAAGCAATTTAGAATCCTGATTTGGCATTAAAACTAGTCATGATATTTTTACCTCGAAAGCATGGAACTTATTAGAAAGTAGAGGCATTTTCCAACACAGTTAGATTAAGGTTCATCCAAGCTATAGAAATTATATTTTTCCCAATTTCTCAAGTCAGTTCTTGATACTTCAGACAACAATGCCATCACAACATGAAGCAAGGGTGACATAACTATCTCGTTACTATGCATTAACATATAATCACTTCTAAGATCAAGGATTCACTACGAACCAAATGATAAAAGGAAGGGGTAACTAAAATGAACAAAAAGTAGATATGAAGATCATACCTTTAGCAAGGTATTTATCCTCTAAATCCATAATATAAATGCAAAAAGCTGCAAATCTTACCTCTTCCCCTGTAAAAAATTATCAGGATTGGATTCGACAACACTGGCAAATAATCTATCATCAATACAAGACTAATTCGGTAAACCCAAAAGGGAAAAAAAAAATACTCAATTTCCACATAAATGAAACCAAACAAGGAAAAGATAAACAAAAGCAATAACTTTCCCACAGTCTGCATGTGGAAGAAAATTCCATATTTATTTAAATCTTTTTCTTTCTTTTCCTGACTCTATAATGTAGTTCCCTGTCAACCCAAAAGATATATACAAGTAGCAAATGAAAAACTTCGCACCAATAACAAAAAAAAATACGTTTTATCCACACAAAAAGGAGAAAAGTAAATAATAATAAACTTCAAGCAGAAAAACTTATTTAAAAAACGAAATAACACCAATGCCTGTGAATGTAACATGACTAAGCTAAAGGAGAAGCAACATACAAAATAAAAACGAAATAACAATTTTAAAAATAGAAAAATCAAATGTAGGATATAGAAAACATCGTAAATTTAAAGCTGATAATGTACGAGAGAAAAAAGGACCGTAATTTGACGGAACCAAAAGGAAGTCAAGAAGAGAAGAGCCAGAACGGAAACAAGGACGGATCTGAGCATTTAAAAAAATATTTTTTTTAAATAAACAGATTAAAAGAGATTAATAAATCTAGGAGCAAACTGATACCTTCGTATAATGGAAAGAATCTAGGGTTTTGACAAAGCCAAAAAACCACCAAAAAATAGAAACAAGAAAGTTTTTTTTTTCTTTAAATCCAAACAAAGAGAAATAGAGAAAGTACCTCTTCGTTGTGAGTAGGATTTTGAAGAGGGATAAGAGTTTGGTTGTACAAGTTGCTAATGCTTTGGAAGTAAAAAGTTCAGGTGACATCACGCGCGAGCGGGAGCACGTCTTGGTTGTTTGGTATTTATGCAGTGGGTTTAAAGACAAAAATAGGATCATTTCATCTTAATATTATCAAAATTTTAAAATTAATATTATAATAAACTCGTCACATAAATACGATAGATTCTGGGAAAAAAACTCAAATTGATTTATTAAAATGTAGTGGTCTTATTCTTGTCGATAAAGCCTATGCGGCGTCGGTTTATGGTGGTTGGCAGAAAAAGTACGTTAAAAAAAACTGTTGCTTTTCTTGATTGATTCGTGATTTAACAGTTACCGGCCTAGCGCGTGATTGGTTGTTTTATCGATAAGGTTTGCTGGCAAAAGATTAATAAAACTCCTTAAATTCAGAACCGTTGGATCAGTATTAATTTTGATTATTAAATTGTTGACCAAAGATTAATGATTTTTAATTGACGGACGTTAAATTTTAAAATAAAGTTATTTGAATTGTTTTATAGACAAATTTTAAAATATATTCTAAAAGGAATCTGTTGAAAATTAATGCAACTTTTGAGGTAGAGAAAGCAAATAAAAAATCAACACGTGGCATAGAATCTTCAAAGCAATTGAGCCGAAAAATTCAGTTGACAAGAATTTGCCACGTCAATTATAGGAGAGGACTTTGGAAATTGGAAATTGAAAATTGATTGTAGTATCCCACCACGTTATACTGTAACTAATGGATATTATAAAGTAGAGAAACCAAATTATTTCAAATAAAAAAATATAAGGACTAGATCCTGAATTCAATTATAAATAGAGACACTAAAACCATAATTTGACCATAAGCCTTTAATCATTATTATTTATTGGTATTAGTTGGTTAACGTTTACTGTAGTTGGCTCTAGGCTCTAGCTGGGCAAGGTGTGCTCGGATGCAGAAGTGGTTGGAGACTAATTAGGAAAAGAGTTGATGGTGGACGAGTATAACAGAAGGTATGATATCCTACCGTTATTGATCGACATTAATCTAAAATGTTGTACGATATGAAATATGATAATATTTTAGTTGGATGGTTAAGTATCGAAATTTAGCTTCAAGTATCAATACTTATCTTTATGTTAACGTTTTAGGTTTTTGTAAGTATCGATATTATCAAGAGACATTAATCAAAAATATTATTAAAAATACAATATTTTTAATTTTACATTTTATAATATTTTTCGGTTCGTGTCGTACTGTAACCTACCGTAAAATATTGACAACCTATTCATAAATTGTCCCTTTGTCTTTGCTTTACTGCACAGAGTTGTGTTTGTTGGCTGTTGAGTCCTCCGATGTCCAAAACAGCAAAAAAAAAAAAAAAAGCCGAAAGTGAGTAGCAATCTGAGGTCCGATAGACATAAAGTTGCTGCTTTTATACACCAAAACTCGCATTCAGAGCCTGAGGGGCTAACCAAAGGAAGTAGTAGAAAAAGAGACAAGAAATTCCAGATACACAGATGCATGGCTATGCGTTCTCAGTTTTCTACGGTTAAACCATGAAACATACATAAACCACTCTTTCTAGCTCTGCATATAATGATTTCTCTGTAGTGTAGACTGTAGCCATACTAATGTTTTACTAATCAAGAGTCCAACGCTAATAAGTACTGTTCTTGTTTTAGAGGGGGAAAGAACTTGGTTAGAGCAAGTAGATGAAAATTGTATTGTGTAAGATCTGTTCTTGGAATAACATGTGAAAGTGACCGGGACCATGAATGAAAGGTGAGGATTTGACCGTGACTATGTGTGTATGTGAACAGACTGATGGAAAAAAAATCAAGCTAATGAAATCCTAAGACATATTAAGCTGGTAAGCTATCAAGATTTATAATGGATTATTATTATTTTCAATACAAATTTAAAGATATAACTCAAAACAGAAGGGGAAGATACGATTTTTATTTCTGTCAAAGGAGATTTATTTTCAAATTTCCACAAAATTCTAACCCAGGTTTCTCATACGCCAAACATAACATTCAGTTCCGGCTATTCAATCGCCTTCCATTCCACACGTTGCAATCTTATCTTATATCTATCAGTTATTAGCATACATTTATTGCTCTAGCATTGACATGGACCATGGTAGCTTTACAAAGAAAAATGAACAACTGGAGAAAAGGAGAGTTTTAAAAACATCCACAACACCTTACATGACAGGGGTCTGCACTAGTTCAGAAATCCGTGGTAACATAAATACGCACGGGAAGATAACATTAATCCTATAGTTTAGTCTTAGATGGGACAAACATCTTAGGTTACAAAGGATTCATTTAGTCTTAGACATGACAGACATCTTACGATTGCATAGCACATACGTAAAATCTAATCCGTGCAGCAAACCGAGAAGACCTGTGAAAGGAAAAACAGAAAACTAGTGTGTTATGAATATTTGGCAAGTAAACTGAAACTTGTGAATTTTCACTCGAATTGCATTCCAAGATAAATAATTATCACACCATCAACCCTAATAAATCATTCTGGTAAAAAAATATGTTTGATGATATCTTGTGCACATTGATAGCATGGTCTATTATCATTGCCAGAAGATCTACCTTTTTTTAGTGTTCATATCATGCTTATAGGATATTGCTTATAGTTCACGTGTAATGAGCCGATTATTTTATCCTCATTGTTCCAAAACATCTAACTTTTCAATACCAGCATCTTCAAAGACAAAGCTTAACCAAGTGGAAAGCAACCAACAGCAGTCTTCATGGCAATTGAATTTTGAACCTGACTAAACACTGTCAGAAATAGCTCCTTTTGTGAGCACATATAGCCTAATTCGGGGATGTTTCTTATGAAGGTTTCGATAAATAAGTAGTAACAAGTAACAACCCTAATGAGAAGGTGCCATTGCAATAAGAAACAAACTCAACATATCAGCAGATATATAACAACATAATCCAGAGAGAAGAAGAATTAAAATAGTCAGCACACAGCTCCTGATGTCTATCATTATTCATTACTATATTATAGCAATATACAGATGCTAAAGAAAGCTTCATAAAGCTAATTTCTAGCTACCATAAACTACAAATATTCAACATCAAGCAAGCAAAATCTCAATCTTCGTTTAAATTGGACAAGAAAAGATAGTCATGTATAGTTTTTTAAAGATATGTATTAAAAAAGAAAAGTAGATAGCACTCAAAAAATGACCAATTAGCATCTAAATCTTCGTTTCCAAGCTTTTCTAACTAATCAATTTAAGAGAAAGGGAACACGAAAAAAATTGAAATTCAAAAAAGTCGAACCTTTATTTTTACTTTGGTTTTAGCTTTTAAGAAGACGAGTGACGGCCTTCACAGAAAGGGCTTTCATCAAAGTTCTTAGATGGATATTTAGCCGTAACCATCCCGACTTCAAAGACCAAGTTATCCCCACTGGACCGGATACCGGTAATGGACCACCACTTGAACAAAGCCCGGACCCGGATCCCATCCAACTCCGCTATCTTTCCGTTTTCAATCTTCCCCGTTATCCTCTTCGAGTAAGTAGCCAGGTAGTTGTCAGGCGGGAGCGTGATCTTACATGTGCCACCGAGATCAACGGCGAAATCACCGGATGTTTGGTTAAGAGTGTACTTCTTCACCGAGGCCGGGAGAAGACCGATCGGGAAACCAAACTTTATAAGTTCGGTGTGGGCCTGGTGAAGTGGGGGTTTGGGGTTCGGGTTTTTAGGGTTTGGGGTTTGGGAAGATAAGGGTATAATTAGAAGAAGAAACGAGAAGAGAAAGAAAGATTTCATCTTTATTTTCCACGCAAATTTTCCTTTGTTGTTCAGAGGAGGAAGGAAACAGAAAGACAGCGGATATTAGTTGAGTGCCGTGTTGACGGGGTAAAGCTACGGGTTGAATGAAAACGGTGCCGTACCAAGTAGGTACCGGGATGGTTCTTGAAACCCATAACTCGCTGTTATTATCTTTAAATCTTCAATTAATATCCTCAATATTATTTTTTCCCTTTCTGTTGTACAAAAATTATATATTTGAATATGTTGCCGGATTATAAACCTTCTTAATTAGTACCGAACTCTGAAAGGTCAGTCCTTGGGGCTCTCTGAGATTTCCCAGATAGCCAAGATCTCTATTTGTAGCCGTAATACTTGATGGTTGTAATCTTGTGTTTGATTTTTTATTTTTGGTTTGGTGCAGAGGGCACCGGATTCTTCTTTCTCACTGAAACCTCCTTCTGGAAGTACAAGGTACAGACAGAACTTTCCTGCTTTGGCAGTTACATTATTGTCATTCTGCTAATTTTCTTTTATAGTAGTAACAATTACATACTTTGATTTCTACTAGCAAAATACACCTGCATGAGCTTGCACAATCTCGATTGAATATAGGACACAAATACACACTTACAGTCGTACAGAATTGAAAGATCATATTTTTATATCCGTATATCGATACGCATCGGATATGCATTGGATATCGAACATGAATACTTGAAGAAAAAGTCCGGATAAGGAATGGCCTATGGTTCTTCCTTTTGCTCTGGTTTACACAGGCCAGGCCAACAAAAACTTTGACATATCTATCAAATATATATGGTACTAAATGTTACGTAAATGATAAATCCAGTCTCCATTTACAACTTGTTCATCCATCAAGAAGGATCAGAGGTCCAAATCTCTGCGTTTTTAACCTTTGAGACACTCTCCAGCACTTCAAAAGGGATTACATCACCAATAACAACGACCCTTTTGTTTTCCAGGTCCACTTTATAGGAGGTCACTCCTGCATTTCATGGGGGCAGCATGAAATTACATTACAGTGAGAATAATGCTACAAGCAAATCAAAACCAAACTGAAAGGAATCGAAACAGGTCTCCCTTGTTTTACCATCCATCTTTGAAATGTGTTTCTCAACTTTTCTTGCACATCCATAGCAATGCATTGAAACCCTCAGTACCACCATCTGCATGCTCAAATCAATGAAAGAAAAGTTACTCAACTGAAAATCCTGAAGCTTTCTTGCTATCAAGCTTTCATTTACCATTTGGAGATGTAAAAGAATGTTACCTTAGGCTTAAGCTGAAACGCCAAGCTCTGGTTGCCAGAAACAACATCTTTCAATCTCAGCAACTGTGTTTTTTCAGATGTTACCAATGGTTTTTTCTCAAACTCATCATCCAGGGTGTTCATGCAGAAACAAGAACAAGAACCTGAAGACAGATACAAACAATCTAGCATCTTGCCAAAATTGAGTTTCCCCATTGCTCCCAGACGTTCAAACACAAGGAAGACAAATGTAATCTCTTTGATCCTCACTTAGGAAACTGAAACATGACTACATAACCAAAATGTCCATCTTATAGGAAGAAAATCAATCAAAAGAATGTATGTTTACAAACCCCAACACTATAATAATATATATATATGTGTGTGTGTGTGTGTGCAGGGAGACAGAGAACGAAAGCTAGAGGTCAAATTTTCTTGGGAAAAGAAAAAGCTAGACAGAACCTAATGAAGCTATTGAAGAAGAAATGAATCCTCCCAATGCAACTCAAAGCAAGCAGCGTTTCTCATGTGGTAAGGTACTAATAAAGACAGCACGCGTACACATGAAGAATTTACACACTACAAAGTTTGAGTGAGATTGACGGATGAAAGAAGGAAACATTCATATGAGATTTGCAGTTGGTTTTGAAAGTGAAAGTTCCATCACTCTTTCATTTGAACTATTGTTTTTGATCATGAAAGAGATTTTGAAAACAACTGAAAGAAGCTATACTATCCACATGATATAAAAAATATATATAAAACATGGGTCATGCTAACCAGCGCAAGAGATTGCTAAGAACAACCTAAACCAGACATGACATGTGATGTTAGCTAAGAAATAAACAATCACTAATTATCTAACTATTGAAGAATATGCTAGATATCTAATCAAGCTTACATGTAAGTAGAGATTAAGTGTGAGATTGATTTGATTAAACTAGTTTAATTTCCCCTTAGAGGGCGATGGGATGGATGTAATAATTCAGAAACAGTGAGTGGGTTGAAGTTGTTGGCAAACTTGTCTTGATCTCTATTGCTTTCGATACCAATATAGAGAAGATGGGGACAGGCAGCATTGAATTATTGCTGCCCTCCCTGCGCTCAGAAGAGATTAGAAATTATTGGACGATTGAATATTTGAATAAAATAGTAGCTATCATGTATTGTTTATTTTCTACATGGTTAATGTGACAATTCTCTAACAGGTTGGTCCATGTGATGGTGGCTCCTTTTAGTGGGAGGAAGGGTCGAATTATTGAAATAAATAAATAAAATAGATTGAGCGGTGAAGTTGTGTACTCATGTGTGTTAGTCTCGACATGACTATGGGCATATCCGAAAACCTATGCTCTTTAAATATGTCTCTTCTTGTGTTTTATTAAAAAAAATAAATCTTAAATTCTATATCTTACTCTTAATTTTTTATATTTTAGTCTTAAATACTTTAACATAATTAAAAGCAGACGATTTCTAAACATTCAAGAAATGTAAGTAACAACCATCTGTAAGTCTCAATTATATATAAAATTTCAGTTAGGTTACTTGGGAACAATGCTTTTAGAAAATCCTCAACTTGTTTCAGAGTTACATGTTACAACTATGCCATATTTTAGAGATAAGCTATATATACGATAATATTAGCTTCAAGACCATAGTTTTGAGAGTCAAACCAAAGAGATTAACCTTGAAGATGCAGAACTGTGTTTGTAATTACTAAAGCTATATTTACAAGCTTACATAATTGCATGTGGTTAAACAGTTGTAAATTTGGTGGGATTTGCACTGCCCATTCTCTACAACTGTCCCTCTGCAATCCTAATACTATTCTGGAATCTGGACGGTGCATGTTTATTAAAACAATTATATTAGTAGTAGTATTAAATCTTTGATTGAGACTTTGATACTATGAAACAGTATCCAACTTGAAAGTTTATAAATTTTCAAGATTGTAAGGCATGCATCAGTACACATTCAATAACTTAAGAAATCAAGAAGCCTAATTCTGTAGAAAATATTTATGACATGCTTGAATTCTTGGATTTCTCATTAAAAAGGCTTAACATCAAAAGAAGTGTCTAAAATATTTATCACATACTTAAACAGTTTGGTTGATACCAATTCTTAAGTAGGATCTGAAACAATTAGATTCCTCTTTATGAACTGAAGCTTGGAGTAAAAAGAACAGGGGAAAACTTCTAAATGAAGGCCTTAAAGATTACGTTATAGGCCCATTAAGCAATGCCATCCAATGGACCACATAATTCAAATGTTAAACAAAAGTGGGGCGTGAAAACATGTAGTAAAGATTAAAATTAATGTATCCTCAGCATCCAAAGTCGATATGTCTGAGTGGTTAAGGAGACAGACTCGAAATCTGTTGGGCTTTGCCTGCGCAGGTTCGAATCCTACTGTCGACGTAGCAAGCACCCATGGCCTAATAGATAAGGCGCTTGACTTCTAATCAAGCGATTGTGGGTTCGAGTCCCACTGGGTGTGCAAGCTTTTCAAGCCTTTTTATTTGATGACCTTCCATGTTGGTCGGGATTTTCCTTTTCAAATTTTGAATTTAAAAATAAAACTACAAATTGACACTTTTAATTCTTGCCTTTTGAATTTTGAAACCATACCAAAAAATGTAATTTCCTCTACCATTAAAACCCTATTTTCTATATTAGCTGCTGGGGGAATTCTCTAAGGAGATAGTGCCCCATGAAACTTCTTAGTTTGTTGTAGAAGTTTTTTCTGCTTCTTAGATAATAAATTTACTTATATATATAAAAAAAAAACTATTTTCTTTTCTTCTTATCCTTCACCGGTTGCGTACATACAGATAACAAGTGTTAACAGATTTTAATTTAATATACGTAATTTACTCTATTACCCCCCTTTGGAAGCCAGGCAAAAGAATTTGACATAGCTATAGATCCCAGGCTCTCTCTATTTCAACGATGCTTACTGTCTATGATTCAATTTCTTCCCTCTATATATGCAGAGTCAGACTGTAATGGCATTTTCAGCACTTTCCAAAACATTTTTTCAAGCAGCATAACTCGTCGTTTGTCTCCACTTCAATATGACGGGAGCCACCAGCATCCACACTGCAACCACAATTATCTTACTGTACCCGAATTCGAGTAACACGAGAGAAATGGAAACCTCTGGTTCTAGTAGAAGTACTTACAGTAAACACAGACGGCTAGCCATTCATTCACTATCCTGACCCAAGTACTGGTCCAACCAACATCGATTGTCCATCTGCAAAAGTACAATGGAGTAGGTTTTATCAACTCCATAACCACTCTGGCATAAGCTAGTCATCAAGAAGATGTAGTGCAGTGGAATAAACTACAAATGCACGAGCGGGGCATACTTTTTAATAGTATGATGAGTATTCCAGCCAATCAGTAGCATTGCGAAGTACATAGCACCAGTGGCAAAAACAAAGTGGAAGAAACCGTAACCATATGGTACTGCATCTTCAGCTCGTGCTTCCTTTTTCCTGAACTGCAGCTGTTGTCAGATGCATTCTCATGGGAAATAAGGAGATAGGAAATAAAACATGTGTGATTCAAGCAGATCAAACCTGAAAACATTGAGAATCGATGCCAGTTGAAAATGTAGCAATCACCATTGCCAGAAGCGCGACAACAAAGCTCTGAAAGAATTCAAAGAGTTATTTTCATTCTCCAAGTAAACTTTACAAAATACTATTATTCAATCTTAGAATCTCTTCAAATCAGGGAAATAAAGTATTTTTCTTTTTCGTTATATGTATCATAACGCCTTATGTTACAAAAGTTAAAAAGAGCATTCTTCGGGGTCAAAACGTTCAATAGATTTTCAGAGAATGGCGTATTACTATGACGGTGAGCCAGTCAGTCTTGTTTGAAGCCTCTGCCTTTCTGTTGCAACTTTCCCCAGCTGGTTCACTGCAAACAAGAAGTTATGAGCTTATCTGATTGAATATAACAATAACTTGATAAAACACTTTTGATTCTCATTATTGTTAATTTGTCATATTGGCAGAGAAAATGGGAAGATTATATATTTTCGGTTTTCCTAGGATGGTAACAGGAGGACATTGCTCCATAGGTCCGTTTTTTGTTTGAACACCAATTTCAGTGGTTGCAGTTCATAACCCTGAAATGTTTAGGAATGCACTCTGAAAACCACAGAACAGACTAATCTTGATCCAAAAAGCTTAAAAATACCTTCGAATGGCACACCAACAGATGAATACCACATAAAGCCCCATGAGCCCTGGAGTTAAGAAGCCAGCATTGATCTGTTTTGGTGAAAAAAAGGAAATCATGTGTTCAATTCTCAACAGTATTATAGCATTTAGGAAATGAATGTGCATGGATGGACCAGAACATACTTTCTGGTGGAGGGAAACACTGGTCATTAGTTGCAGGAGTACCAACGTCCACGTGATAAAGAAAATGTTAAGAAGGCAGGACGGTTCTGGTGCATACCAGATATACATCATTATGATCCCAATTATGCATATAATATATGCAGCAGTAGCAATTAACATCACGTGGATGTGGCTGCAAAAGGGAAGTAATATTTTAGCAGGATTAAAACTGAAATGCAAACTGAACCGGACCATAAAAGAGATGAGTCTTACCATCGTTCTGCATTTTTATCGGATTGACAACAATCATTCAACCATGTAATGAAACTGATTACGCTTACGAGCTGAACTAGGAGAAAGACCCTGAAAATGATGGGCAGAATATAAGATTTACTGAAGTGCAACATAGGAAGCATCTTCAACTCCCTGAACCGGACTATTCCAGTAAGATTGTACATGTTTTACATAGAGGAATTTAAAACAGGAATCTATGATACCCCGTACCCGGCACCAAAATGAGCAATCTCTCCTGTCAATAAGAGCAATGGGAGGAAAGGAGGAAAAGAGTGCAACATGTCAGATCATTGATGTTGATCAGAGTAAAATGAAAACTGAAGCTAAAGTCCTGTTATTAAATATGGAAAGAGGGTTGAAGAACGCGGACCATATATCTGGATGACGAAAGTAGGAATCAGAAAGGAGGTAACTGTCAAGGCAATCCAGAGGCCAATCTTTGCAGACCACCATCCAGAATGCCACGAGTCTCTGCAATTGTACATCCTTGGGTTGCAAGCAGTTGAAAGAAACATTATAAAATAGAATGCCTAAAATTAAATTAAGGAATTACAGAAACTATAAATCAGGTAGCTTCTAGTTCTTATTTTCTACATTATCTATAAGATTTGAGACAAGAGCTACTTGGTAAGGCCCTTCTATTCAGCATTATGTTATTTGACATGCTACACCTAGCTGTTGAGCTCTAAGTAACATTATCATCAACCAAGAGAGCACATCATAATGACTTGAGGATACAAAACATCCGAAGCTCACACGGAGGACTCCTTCGGCGCCCAAACAACCGCGGCCACCTTGGCAATTCTTCAGTTCTGCAACCACATTCCCACATACATGCTATTAACACTATTGACATTACTATCATAGAGCTCTAGCCTAAACAAACTGATGGCAAATGCAAAAGCAAGTATTGTGAAATCCATGTGACATTTTAACAAAAAATGTAGATGCAAACAAGCAACTTACTTTCCATTTCAGGGAAGGCATTGCGGCCATAATCTCGAACACCCCAAGCCAGCAAATTCGAAACCAGAAAGATCAAAGCATAGACATATCTAGCCATCCAAGGATTGGAGCCATTCCTGAACTGGCTAAACCACGAGTCATCCTTAAAAACCCATTGCCTCTCATTGCGGTTGTTGCTTCCTAACCCACTCTCCATTTCACTTTCACTTTCCACTCTTCATCACATTACAGATTCATATGTTTGTTTCCAAGAATGTAGAGAACTAGTCCACCGAAAATCTTGTTTTCTACAGTAAAAGAATTAAAGCAATAAAATAATAAATAAAGTAGCATTAAGATAATCATGGTTTTGTCCCGGTGGATCAACCTAAATGTCAAAAAGTGAAAACTCCGAAATTTGTGCTCATGAAAAACTGGATTTAACATTATAATTAAGCCAAAATAATTTATATTTAATTATAAAATTAATTAAATATTTTAACTGATTCAATTCTTTCATAAAAAGATTTAATTTTTAATTTCTAGATTTGAAGGTTCAAACCCATAAACTTAACTGATATATTTTTGAAGTCCAACACTTTTTCTGATTTCTCATCTGAAACAACTTACTGTTACAAGTACGACGAATAAGAAAGCTAAAAAAACAGCGTGCGATTCACGTCAAGTTTCTACCCTTTGTTCTCTCTCCTTTAATCAGAATCCGATGGATTTGAAGTTTTAAACCAAACCGTTGCACCGAATTAAATTTTGGCTGTTAACGAGAAACAGAAATAAATAATGGCAGTGGATTATAATCTTTGGTTCATTGAGAACAAGAATTACAACAGTAAAGAAATCTTCTTCTTTTTTCCCGGAATTGAAAAGAAAGTGCTTTGTTTTCTTTTTGCATGGAAAAGCGTGAAAGGATTAAGAGATGAGTAAAGGAATCTTTGAAATCTTTTTCTTCCATTGCAAGCAGTCCTTTTATCCAACAAAACTCCAGTAGGAGACGGAAAGAACCGTCCTTTTGGCTCTTTGGGACGATTCCTAATCCGGTGATTTGATTTGACCACCGATTAAAAACAGGGGTAATGATGTTAACTTGTAATCTCAAATGGCTTAATTCACAATTTACCCTCTAAACTATATTTACAACTGTTTTATACGTTGAAGGTATATGTAGAAACTCAATAATCCAGAAAACAAAGAAGAAACACCAACCTTTTTGGTTTCTGATTGCTATGAAATGAAGGGGGAAACTAAATTCCTCTCAGAATCCGAAACATTCCTTTATCGCCATTCGCATGAGGTCCGAAACCATTCTATTTCTTATCAAAAAACAATATAAGAATCATAAACTCAAAAGGGAAGAAAATAACTGAGCTGAAGTTACAGAGGAATGTAATCTAAGAAGAAATGAATGTATACCTCGAAGCAAATAGGCCCAATGCTTAAAGATCCACAACAGAAACAAAGCAGAGCTTTCTTCCACTCTATTTTCCAGAGCTAGAAAACAGAGAAAGAAGATGGAAACAGAGATATCGCGGATTGTGCGATTTCTTATTTGGTTCTTGTAAAATGGTGTTTTTAGGAAAATATAAAGAGAGGGAAGTTGCTTTTTATTTATATTTTTATTTAATAAAATAAAAAATATTCATAGATTATTTATAATATCGTATTTGTGTATAATATATTGAGGTCTAATGCTTGATAAGCACTCCTGCGCCGAGTTGGTTTCGAAAAGTGGGGTAGCAGCAGATGGCAAAACAGAACTGGTTTTATTGATTGATGTTTTCACTCAAAGGAACACAAGATTTTGCTTGCATGCACGTTTAAGAAAAATGATATCCCCATTCTCCTTGTTTGGTTGTCGAGAAAAAGATATGGCTTTGGTGAGAAAACTCATCATTTTTCTTTAAAAGCTTGTATTTTTTACGTTTGCTTTAAGAACAAGGCATTTTATCTGTTGAAGAAAATCTTTTGATGCTGTCCGTTTGCCTTATTGTACAGTAAGGGAAGAAAACTAAACATACTAGCAAAGATTTAGACAAAATAATAATTTACAAAATTAATAAAAATATTTAATTAATACATTATTTTTCAATAAATATATGTCCTAAACATCTTTACCAGCTTTTAGGTGAGCCTGGTTCAACTTTTATGATAAGTTTTTAGCATACCCACTGCAAGTAATCATTGAACCTATGCTTTTATAAGTGTTATTTTACAGAGATGCATTTGTAATTGATAATGATTAATGATTTTAATGAATAAAAATATAATGATTTTGAAAATACATATAACATTTATATTTCATATGTATGCAGGCTTGCAATGATTTTCTTGTGGATTTTTTAAAACGAAAAATATAAAACAAAGAAGAGAAAAGAAAAGGTGCCAGTGAATATTTTCCTTAACATTATACCAACGTAATTTCCTTTACATTAATTTTTTTTATTCACGTACACAAAATTTCCTTTACATTAACATATAAAAGATTATGGATATTTATAAAAATAAATTTATATAAAAATTTTAAATTTTTTAAACGAGTATAAGTTATAAATATTAAAAAATAATTTACAAAAATACGCAGTCAAACATTTTTTTATGAATTTGCCTCCTTATTTTTAAACATTTATGTGTTGTCCCTTCAACCTAAATCCTAGCTCCGTTTCTGACACTGAAAGTACCAAACTGTAACAAAAATCAACCCAAAATTTAAAATATATACACATTTTATAGACAAAACTTCTCTAACTCGAATCTTTTAGATAGATCAATATTGAATTGAGGCATAATCATATAGGTATAAGTTTGGACCGAGGAAGCTGGTTTAACTTACAAACTTAATCATTGAAATTGGGCTGAATAGCAACTTCAGAACAAGTTATGAGGCCTAATCATATAGGCATAAGTTTGGAACTATTTGATTCTTTCCGTGGAAAGAAAAATTACTCATATAGGTATAAACCAACGTTATACGAACAATTTACGAATGATCATAAGACACTTTGTTCATTGTTTATTTATGCCTTTACGAATTAGCTATCGGTTGATATAATAATCTTATCTGATTTTAATATATATATATATATATATATGTATTTGAATAAATAATTTTATTTTTATATAAACTTTTATAATATAATTCATTGCATTATAAATATATCTCATTGTTTTCCATTATCAACCAGTTTCTGATAAAAAGATGGCCATGTGCAGTTATTAGATGCTGAAATGAATGATGGCTAATAATTTGTTAAGGTGGTATCAATAAGCTAGCAACCCAAACAAATATTATTACAACCATTTAATACTACAACAAAACCTTTAGGTGTGAATATTAAAGAAAAGGCAAATTCCGACACCTACTCCTACAATTATCAACTAACATTCTAGATTCTCGTAGGGTTTTAAATCCTCTTCAATAAAATGCATTATTCTGTGCTTCCATGCTCATCTCTAAGGAGTCATTTGTTTTCTTAACAATGCCTCATCATTGGGGGGGATTTGGTAGAGAAATCTTTGTTTAGTTTTTAAAGCTATTTTATTCCTTCATGTGGCTGATGGAAGGGGTCGGTCGATTTTCATCTGCCAAATAATTTGGCCATTAAAAATATGAGCAGTGAGCTAACCCACAGCCTGTCAAAACCCAAACTCAACTAATTAAATGATAGTTATGTTCCTTTTTTGAGGGAAAAAAAAGCAACGGCTAAGGTGATTCACACAGTTCACAGGACAGGCTCTTAGTTCATGTCAAAACCAGACAGGAGTTTAACAGTGTTGTTTTCTTCAAATTTTGATAAGAATAAAATTGTGCAATGATGCATGCACAGAAGGGGTGCTTGACAAAAGTTGTTAGTAAACCCCAGAGGAGAAGATGTTGAATTCTAGTGTGAAAAAACCGAGAACAAGAGTCAAAGTAGCACTAGCCATCAATCACGGCGGCACATGGAGGGAGTTGAACAATTCAAATTCCATACTCTAAAAGACGGGTAAAAAGCAAAAGTGTGAGCGTAAAGATATCTGGTTCAAAGGAAATCCACCAGTAGGGGGTTGCACATGGGACTAAAACCCAACAAACATCAATCTCGTGATCAAAGTGGTTGAATAGCCTGTTTCAAGTTCAGAAATTTGGGGACTGGGATGAAAAAGATTCATTTTTTCCCAGCATTTACCAGAATTGCTAGAACAATACAGACAACCGAAACTTTCTTTCAAAAGTATATAATCTAAAAACAGAATCAAGGGACGAACTTGATCAGCAAATGGACATGAAAATTGTTCAACAAAACACAAAATAATCACAACGGAGGTAATGGTGAATGACTGAATTCTGTAAAATAAATCATACAAGATAGAAAAAAAAGTATGTATGGTAGTAAAACATAAAAAAGAGAAGGGGGGAGAATAATGACAGTAAAAAACACAAACTATGAGTAGCAGAAGCAGCGGCTGTTGCCCGGAAAACTATGGTTCTCAAATTCATCTTTATACATACAACATTCTCCGCAATCTAATCTTTTTTTCTCTTCCATTTTTATTCAACAATTCCAAACATCCATAACAATTTCAACTAAATATAGAACTCCCCTCATGATATATTCTTTCCACCATCTTCAATAACATAAACTGACTAGATTTTCTGTATGATTTTCTTCAATGAGCGATGAGAATTGCTCCCAAGGAGAAAGAAGAGTTGTTTTGGTCATGATGAAGTGCAAAGAAGAAGATGAAAAAGAAATCTTGATAACCAAATACAATTTTCTGAAGTTTTTTTGTGCTTTGTGTAGAAGATTAGAGAGAAATTCTCAAAAGAATCAATAGAAAGGAGGGGGAGGAGGTGAAGCATAGGATAGTCCAATTACCGGTGGCAATGGTCCATCATACGCAGGAGCTGGAGGTGGCGGGCTTTCATAAATAATTGGCGGGGGTGGTGAAGGTGACGGGGGTGGCTTGCAATGAATTGGGGGAGGCGGTGGTGAGTACTCTAAACATGGTTGGGGCGGCGGTGGGGGAGGTTCTATACATGGTGGAGGTGAAGGTGGTGGTGGGGAGTAAATCAAAGGGGGTGGGGGTGGTGAAGGTGACGGGGGAGGCGGTGGTGAGTACTCTACACATGGTGGGGGCGGCGGTGGGGGAGGTTCTATACATGGTGGAGGTGAAGGTGGTGGTGGGGAGTAAATCACAGGGGGTGGGGGTGGTGAAGGTGACGGGGGAGGCGGTGGTGAGTACTCTACACATGGTGGGGGCGGCGGTGGGGGAGGTTCTATACATGGTGGAGGTGAAGGTGGTGGTGGGGAGTAAATCACAGGGGGTGGGGGTGGGGAATGAACAGGAGGCGGTGGAGATGGATAAGTAGGGGGTGGGGGCGACGGAGGGGGAGGTGATGGTGGCGGTGGTGATGGATAAGTAGGGGGTGGGGGCGACGGTGGGGGAGGTGATGGAGGCGGGGGCGACGGTGGGGGAGGTGATGGTGGCGGTGGTGATGGAGGCGGGGGCGACGGTGGGGGAGGTGATGGAGGCGGGGGCGACGGTGGGGGAGGTGATGGTGGCGGTGGTGATGGAGGCGGGGGCGACGGTGGGGGAGGTGATAGTGGCGGTGGTGATGGAGGCGGCGGCGATGGTGGGGGAGGCGGAGGAGAGTATACAGGTGGCGGTGGCGATGGCGGAGGAGGCGGTGGAGAGTAAACAGGTGGAGGTGGTGAAGGAGGAGGAGGGGATGGTGGGGGGGGAGATGAATAAACTGGAGGAGGTGGAGAATAAACTGGTGGTGGGGGTGAAGGAGGGGGAGGAGGAGAGTATACGGGAGGGGGCGGCAAGGAAGGAACAAATGGAGCACATCTAAACGAACTGCAATCCTTTGGCCTAGACAAGAACGACTTACATTGAGCCGCTCTTCTTTGTAAAGGTCTCGCAGGCAAGCAATTTCTTCTGTCGTCAAAAGCTCGCAAATTCAAGCAAACCGGTGGCTCTCCAGTGAAGAAATTGTACGAGTATGTGAAGTTTTGCAGCTTCGGTAACTGACAAATACTAGCCGGAATTTCCCCCGACAACATATTATGAGCCACATTGAGCTGCTCGAGGTTCACCAGTTGCCCAACTTTCTCCGGCAAAGGACCCACCAGCTCATTAAAGCTAACATCGAAAACAGTCAAGTTTTTAAGCTCACCGATTTCCTCGGGAAAACAAGATCTCAACCCATTGTTCATGAGAATGATTTCTTCGAGACCCGTCATGTTTCCAAGGCTCGACGGCACGCATCCATGGAACCTGTTGTTGGCCAAGACAATAACAGAAACAGGGGAGTTGCCGAAGTTGTCCGGGATGTGGAACCTGAACCGATTGTGGTTGATGAAAATGGCATCCAAGTCCTTGTCGAAGAGTTGTTTGGGCACGGTCCCTTCGAACTCGTTGAACCTCAGATCCAAGAACTTGAGAGAAGGCAGCTTCAGAATCACTCGAGGGAACTTACCAGCAAACCTATTGTTGCTTAGATCCAACTCGAACAGTAACTTCAGTCTGTTAAACTTGTGTGGAACAGTGCCACAAAAGCGATTGGAGTTGATGTGGAACAATGCCAGATCAGTGAGTAACCCAAGCTCCTCCGGCAAGTACCCGGCAATATCACCATGGTTCAGATCAACACCGGCAACAGTCCTGACATCCTTGTCATCAGGTGCTGGAGCGCAGAAAACCCCAGTGTAATCACAAACACCAGATCCAACCCAATCACCGGTGAGATTATAAGGGTCAGACAGAATAGCTAGCTTCCAAGCTTGTAAAGCTATGTAAGCATTTCTAAGCCTGGGGTTTTCAAACACAAGAGAGGGGTCGACCGTCACATTTTCCCCTCTGTCACCACACTCGTCTCTATAATACAGAAGCTGACGCTGTCTGATGTACAAGACCTCCTTGTCACTGAGACCACCATGGCTGAAGATCGGATCTTGCTCCTCACATGAACAAAAGCCGACCAAGAAGCAGAATATAACGAAAAGTGAGAGATGAGAAGAACGGAGCTTGTTCTTCTTCATCTCACATGAGACATCTGCTTCACAGAATGCCACTTTGTTGTTTTCTCACACTCTCTTGCTTCCAGCACAGCTTGGTTTCAAAGCAAGGAGAAGACAGGGTTTGTGGTTTTGAAGAGAGAGATGAACCTTTTAATAGTGTAGTTTGGAGAAACGTGTGCGTGTGAGAGCAGGGCAGAATATTTTAAAAAGAAACCGAAGAAATAATACACCCGAAGACAGCTAATTCACAGCTCAAATTTAGTCAATATTAAAAACAAAAAAAAGGAAATTATAACTCATTAGGAAAGCTGACTTTATTTCTATACTAAATCCCAGACTACAAAAGAATCCACTCATACGAAATTATACAAAATAGTACCTAAACTGCTAATTATAATGAACTGACAATAAGTGTTGCCAATAAACCAATGTAACCGTTAGTCGGTGGAGTAGCCCTATTCCGGAAAATTTTGTTTATCGATATTTATGGTTTCAATTAATCAAGATTTTTGATCTTAATTTTTTCAAGTAAATTATCACCTATTTTTTACATATACTTAGTGAGTAAGTAATTTTTAGATGGTTATTTAAAGATCAACAGTCTTGATTATTTGGATCATAAATAACGTGGTAAACAAGATTCACCTAATAATCTCTCCATATTTCGGCGCAGAAACATATCCGACGTGTGTCCTGTTGATATCACGAGATTAAAGTGAAAATTTCACGAGTTATTGGTAGGTAGTGGGAAATCAATGAGACGGAGGCAACATTTTTAAGCTTCGGTGGTGGAGTCGTTCCGTTTCTTTATTGTGTCAATTCAGATACCTCTTGGACTGAATTAACCAGCAGTGACTTTCTGTCAAATGATTTACCACCCTGTTTTCTAATTGACCACCAGATTTGGTTGGTTTCTGAAGCTGTTTAGGATATCTATGATAAGATGATCAGTAGGGGAGAATGACATTTTAGTATTTTTGTAATTATTTCTCTCACAAAGTTGTAATATATATAATATTATCTATAAATAACTTTTTAATATTTATTTTATTCTATTTTTAAAATAATTAATGGTGTATTTTTATTTTGAATAGTGACAGATGTGTCCAAGGTTACTTTTTTGTGTGATCGAGAGCACAGCTTGGTTACAACTTTTCAACGGTCTCTCGTGAACTCAAGCGATAGGTTACTTTATTTTATGATTCGATTTTTTTATTAAATAAAGATTATATTTTTGTATAAAAATTTAGATTTATAAAAAATAAAATAATTTAAAATTTTTTAATCATTAAGTTAATCAATATATCCCACTTTATGATTTGATTTTGACTGCAATACTCACAACTCATCCGGGAGGAAAAAACTTGAGCGGTTTATTTCAAAAAAATGTTTTTATTAAAAAAAAAGTGAAGTGGGTCATTTTCGTCAAATGAATTTATTTTCATTCATAAATATAATATCTTGTAAAATTAAATAAATAAAACTTACATTCATCTGGAATGAATACTTGGTACAATCGGATGATAAAAAAATCAATTGGAAAATTATGTGAGATAATTTTGCAATCAAAATTAGTGTGATTTAATAAACCCTTTAAATGTAGAGATTTTATTATTAACCTTGTTTATTATGTTATTTATTATTTATCTAATCATATTTATTTATTTTTAAGTAATTTTTAATAATTATCAATTCATTAATTTTATATAAAAAAGATATGATAATTTATTATAAAAATAACATGAACGAATCTGATTAATTAAAATCATAAATAATATAATAAAAAGTCGATGATATAATTTATCCTTCAAACAACTAACAAAGACTTTTCTTAGCCCTTTAAAAATTTAATTTAGTTTTGGGTGACGCCGCTCTTTTTTTGGAAGCCGCTCTTTTTAATCTTTTTTTTAGAGTTTTGGGGTAATCTTTTTTTTTGTGTGTGTGTGAATTCTTTCTTCGTTCGATGAGAGTTTTTCCCCTCCGGTGTTAGCCGCGGTTTTATCGTGGCCCATCGAACGATTTTGAAAGCAGGTTATCCTGAAAAAGATCTTTCATTCTCGACTTCTACTTTGCTTTTTATAGTTTTATGTCCGTTGTTGCTCGAATCTCGGTTTCCCTTGCGATTTCTGTCTTCGTGTTGCAGGTTTGGAGGAGTTTTCAAGGTGGGTATGTTTTTCTCTTTGTCATTGTCACAAAATCATCACTGCTCCAGTGGTGGTTTTTTCTCCTGAGTTCGAAGGTACCATCATAGAAGAGGCCTTCAGTGCCCGGCCAAGTTTTTCGATATAGACTCTCTAGTCTCTATCTACGATATACGATTGTTCTTCTTTGCCGTTGAATCTTCTCACAGCTTACCATGGTTATGATTTCGTCAACTTTTTTCAATGGCCATTTTTGAACTTTGTTTGGTTCGCCGAGCTTCATACTTTCTGCTGGTTGATTGTTTGAATGAATGGATTGCTCGTTCTTGGTAAGAAAAAGGAAACTACGTGAGATATAAATTGATTTTATATAATTATGTTTAAGAAATCGATTTGTGCTATTGTTTCTTGTTCCCTAGGGGCAAATGAGAAATGACTTTCTTATTGTTATTTTTAATCGACTATGATAGTTAAAATAATATATATTTTATAATATAAAATCAATTATTATTAGATATTTATAATTTAGTTATAATATTATAATATTAATACTTAAATCCGTAACCTTAGAAAATAACAATCAACAAACAAATTAACTCACGTGTCACGGACCTAGCCCTCGCACCCCTAGGTGGCGGGTCTTAGCCCTCGCACCCATGGGTGGCTAAGCCGTGCGGCACTTGAAAAGGAACACATCCTAGACAAGTCAGCCTTCAACACGTCCTTCACCAAGGACCAATCACGGAAGCGTCATCTCGATTAGCGTCGGGTAACGTAACCAAACTAACACGGAATCCCGCAGGGCCTAGCGAATGCTAGAAGGCAACCTCATGGTTCCAAGTCGAGCGCGATATGGGGCACAAAGACCCCAAACCGGCCCTAGGGACTCACCCTAGGGAGACGTTGTGCCTTCCACTTGGCCCCAACGCCCGCACACCTAGGCCCCACGTAAGCCTAGGAGAAGGTCACTTACACCACGGTAGCTCCACTGCTAGCCTATGGCGAGGGGGCTGGTGGAGACCCAACACCAGTTCACTTCCCCCTAAAGAGCTAATAAAACTTACCAAGTATGCCACGAGTAGACGTTGCTTTGTCCCAAACGGGGATACTTTCTGAACAGGGCCTTCAATGCCTTCCAAAAGCATCCCGACTCGCATCCTTACTTGGTTGGCTCCTTAGGGATCGCTCAAATCAGCTCCAAGGCTCGCATCTGCTCGGTCTCCAACGGGTTAGTCACGATGGGATCTCGATGCAACATGAGACGATCGTGACACTCTCCCCCACTTCCTCTTATCGATGACCTCATCGATGTAGCCCACGACGGGTTAGCCTTAACAATCTTCCTCACTTCCTCTTTCAATGTCCTCATCGATGTCGACAGAAAAACTTGACCATGCGACGAGGCAACAAACACACCGGAGAACTCATCCTCAAACCCAACTTGGAAAGCTCCCCCACTTCTACTATGATTCAGGCTTCAGCAACATAACCTTAAACACAACGATCACTTTTACTCTGACTGAGGCCCGAGCAACATATCTACAAACCCAGCGATACACTCGAACAAGTTCCTTTTCCCACTCACTTATTCCTATCTGATTCGGCTTAGAGACAGCTTCACGGTTATGGCCGAGGAAAGAGGACGGCCATAACACTCTCCACCACCCAATTTGTCGACGTCCTCGTCGACCCAGCAAGTTTCAGCACCATCGTCTGGTTAGTGTTCACCTCCGTCTTGATCAATAGCCCTCAACATGACAAGTGCACCATTGCGTGGACACCCGAACATCCCATGAGAACCCTTGTCAACGGAAGCAACTCGGACCAAACAAGCTCAGTTTTCGCTTCCCCGATCTGGCATTTCTTTAATGCTATCCCACAAAACATTTGTAGCTCTGACTGTCTTCCCCCACTAAGTTAGTCGGAGTCCTCGCCGGCTAACTAAGGTGAGCTTCTTGATTAAGCTCCACTGGAACCCACACACACAACTTGATTCTGGAAATGGAAAGCACACCATGACTTTCTCCACATTCCGGAGGAACCACTGTACCCAAGGAACTCTTAAATCCCAACTATGCCAAAACAAACAAGGCATCACAATTCTCTATGTCCAAAAATCTGCCATACGCATAACTCGGTAAAACACCCTCATAATGCCACCGCATTAAAACGAGCAACCATGCTCCTCTGGGACAATATGCTCCATCACGCATTAACCCACGAAACACT
Source organism: Abelmoschus esculentus (assembly GCA_035048815.1). NCBI lineage: Eukaryota > Viridiplantae > Streptophyta > Magnoliopsida > Malvales > Malvaceae > Abelmoschus > Abelmoschus esculentus. The sequence continues at coordinate 604,617 of JAUCBN010000008.1, forward strand.
CATTACGCAACCACGATCACAAGGCTACTTTGTCTTTAGCAAGAACCAACATGCAATCGCAATACGATATCCCACTATAATAACACAAGAAGTCTCACAATGCAACATGTCCTCAATGCCACTGCGCCACAAAAGCGTCCCTGCTTATCTGCAAAGAACCACATCAAGCACAACTTGTCACAACTCAAACGCGCCACTGCGCCAGCAAAAGTGTCCTTGCCTATCTGTAAAGAACCACAACAAACACAACTTTTGTTAACTCAAAATGCGCCACTGCGCAGGGATAATTGTCGAGGTTAACGACAGCCACCGCGTGTGAACTGATTCCACTCCAATTATCCCAAACAGCACCACTGTGCTAGAGCAATCAATCATGGTTAACGACAGGCACCGCGTGTACATTGATTCCATGATGATTAACTCAAAGGCACCTTTAAGCCATACATGTTGAGCGTCACCTAGCATCAACACAGATCAAGTACCGCGTATGCATTGATCACACTAGTGGTAAACGATAGGCACCTCGTATGCACTATCCCACTATTTCACAAAATAAGCACCTTTGTGCTCACACAAGATCGAGCACCTCGTATGTAATGATCACTCTAGTGGTAAACGATAGGCACCGCGTATGCACTATCCCACTATACGCGCCACCGCACTATCACATTATCAAAGTTAACGTCAGACACCGCGTGTGTACTGACTCCATAATATTGAATTCGATAGGCACCCCACTGACCCTATCCACGGGGCCATTACCCTCTTCCTAAGAGACAAATCCGATTGGACGTGCAGCGCCAACGTTTTACCCACGAGGCCATTACCCTCTTCCAAGGGGAATGCCTAATAGGACGTGCAGAGCCCTCAATTTCGTATCATGATTCCATTGCGGCAATCATCTCATTTGTTCACCATGCCTACTTCACAAGATAAAGTGCTTGGAGTGACACTATCCACCCTGCCTACCCAACATGTCAAAGCGCTTGGTGTAATCCAAGACTACCCTGCATACTCAAACCATGTGAGCGCTTGGTGTGAGCTCAAACAACATCATCCTACCCTGCCTACTCTTTTCACAAGAGCGCTTGGCGTAAGAATAAATAGCCAAATTCAACGCACATTATCTCAACCGACAGATTCACAATCTAGCTCGGATACCACGTGTCACGGACCTAGCCCTCGCACCCCTAGGTGGCGGGTCTTAGCCCTCGCACCCATGGGTGGCTAAGCCGTGCGACACTTGAAAAGGAACACATCCTAGACAAGTCAGCCTTCAACACGTCCTTCACCAAGGACCAATCACGGAAGCGTCATCTCGATTAGCGTCGGGTAACGTAACCAAACCAACACGGAATCCCGCAGGGCCTAGCGAATGCTAGAAGGCAACCCCATGGTTCCAAGTCGAGCGCGATATGGGGCACAAAGGCCCCAAACCGGCCCTAGGGACTCACCCTAGGGAGACGTTGTGCCTTCCACTTGGCCCCAACGCCCGCACACCTAGGCCCCACGTGAGCCTAGGAGAAGGTCACTTACACCACGGTAGCTCCACTGCTAGCCTATGGCGAGGGGGCTGGTGGAGACCCAACACCAGTTCACTTCCCCCTAAAGAGCTAATAAAACTTACCAAGTATGCCACGAGTAGACGTTGCTTTGTCCCAAACGGGGACACTTTCTGAACAGGGCCTTCAATGCCTTCCAAAAGCATCCCGACTCGCATCCTTACTTGGTTGGCTCCTTAGGGATCGCTCAAATCAGCTCCAAGGCTCGCATCTGCTCGCATTTGTTCGGTCTCCAACGGGTTAGTCACGATGGGATCTCGATGCAACACGAGACGATGGGTTAGTCACGATGGGATCGCATCTGCTCGCATCCTTACTTTTATTTATTTTACTTTTAATTATTGAAAGAAAAAATATACACAAATCTTGTCCGTATTCAACACCAAGAATAAATAAAGATATAGTAATATAATGATTATTTATTTTATTCTTAATAATTTATATTATTAAAAGATTAATAGTTCATATAAATAAATAAATATTATTTTATAATTATTTTATTCTTCACGGTATTTTATGACGTGTGTAGACCTTGCATGTTACCCATCCCCTTCAAACCTCGATGATGATGATGAATTATCGTCATTCATTATGCATTGGACATGCATAACTGCCCTTTTGTATGCGGTCCCCATGCAGTTTAACCACATTAAGTGGCTCAACGCAAAGGAAAACTAAGGGAGCGTTTGGCACACTTTTACGGGTCCCACGCGTCACGTTTCGCAGCGCGGCCTCCAAAACCATAGATATAAAAAGTGCCCTCAATCCTCGCGTTCCCGATATGTAGCCGCACCGCGGACGCTACCGCATCGTCGCTGTCCTTATCCCATTTATCCAGTACAACATTTTTGGGTTGAAATCAATGAAATTCAGTTACTACTTTAATAGATATATGTTTTGCTCCAAATTTCACTCTATATGCTTCATCAACACCGTGTTGAGAAAAATAATTGGTTAGGTCCGATGATTGAAGGAGTGTGTTTAAAAATATTGATAGGCCGCGAAAGTGAAGACAAATACGAGGGTTCAGGTTTGAAATTTTTAGAAAGTTACGGTTTATCTTATAAAAAATAAAAATTTCAAAATTTTTTAAAAATTTAAAAAATAAATTTAAATAAACATATTATACGTCAAATATTAATTAGTTAATAATTTTTAATGATAAATAATTATCAAACAATTGATTTGAACTTTAAATAATCACCGAAAATAACAAATCCATTTGATTTTGGATGACTATAATCGAACTTATCCTTTTGTAGACGAATCCCTTGGGGCCTGGGGGCGGATCAACGGCTGGTAGAAGGTCACCCAGAACCCGCGTGGGCCCCTCTAATCCCCCTTGAACCGTTACCAACGCCAGCCTGTTAATGCTTGCAACCCTCATAAAACAACAGTTGTCTACTGATGGCTACGTGGTTATATTATGGACCTGATTTACTCTATAATTATATTCTATTTTAATTATAATTATTTATTTTATTATTATATTTTAAATTATTTTTTAATTAATAAATTTTTATTTATTTTTTTATGTCATTTAAAAATATATAATTTTAAAAGTTATATTAATGACATAAATAATTAATGATAAAATATGTAATTTTTATTAATTAGAGATCATAATTACGTGATGAGTCATGTTTATGATATAATCTCTCGTTGTTACGGCGTCATAAATTTTCCGAATTTTTATTGATTTATGATTTTGTATTTATATAATTGTATACGAATCCTACAGGCTAGAGTAGTTGATTTCTCAAAATCGATTGGGTCATGTCATTAGTCTGCAGTGCACTGTTGAATTAACAGTAATACAACGTTGATTAAAGCACAAGTGGAGGGATGAGGCTCTTCCTTTTCAAGGAACGTAAAAGGCATGTGTTTAGAAACAAGATTAATAGATTTTTATTAATAAATAATTCATCTCTTAAAATAAAAGTAAAAAGATGACTTTGACTTGAGAAAGCTGCAATTAAGGTGCGAGAGAGAAAGCGACTTCAAATAAAAAAATAATATAAAAGTCAATCGAGAAAAAAAACTACTCGAAGTTTTTTTTTATTCAATTATAATGGTTATAATAGTATATATTCTAGAATATACTCTCAATCAATAGATATTGATCATTCAATCATTGTGCTGATATTATTAAGATGATTTAAATTTAAATAATATAATATATAAATGTATATGTATATTTATTAATATTTAAATTGGACATAATATTCAAATAGAATTATAAATAAATATTTGGTTGTTTTCTCTAGTTGTACTGGGATATTGACATGGTTAATGAAAAGAAACGAGGTTTATTAATTGAGCATAGAGACAAATCAGAACACAGAGATTTTGGTTAAAAAAATCAGAAAACAGAGATGAGACCGACCGTGGGTGGTCCCTTGTACACACAATTGTGTCCTTCAACTCCCCAATCCCCTTGTCCCTAAGATCATCTCCACTGATCAGCGTTTAATAAAAATATCCAAGTAAAGGGATGGACACTACAAGCAGCAACCTATGAAACAAATCCAGTCCCTACAGCCAAAATTTGATTCGATCTCACGGCCATGCAACAACCAATATCATCTCACCAGAACCCTGTTCGGATGGTGGGGAGATATGGGCTCCAATCGCTGAAATATCAACAAAAAGAAGAAGAATCTTACATCAATGGACGTAACAGTATTTACGGTGCTATGCGAAGTGCAAACTACAACTTTTCTTGTCTTTAACGTCGGTTTGAGTTGTAAAGTTGTAGCCATTGGCAGAGGAAATCACGAGGTGGTGAAATTGCAACCCTAATTTATGAGAGGCCGCACATGTGTCCACATTTCAACACGACAACACCTGAACATGTCTTTTGAGTTTGGACAAATTGAATCCAACCATCTCATGTGAGTTCTCAGAAAATAAGTTTGGCAGAAACTCAAAGGAACTCTTTGTTTTCCATATTTACCTGCAAAACTGTCGGCATGTAAGAACAAAAAACTCCGATGTCTTTCATCATTCCAACCTAACCTAGATTCGCTTGTAAAACAGTTCTTCCAGTCAACCATGGTTTTAAAATATGATAATTAATGTTTAGTTCCAGAAGTAAATCATGCTTAACAGAGAGAATATCAAATGATTAGTCATGATTGGCACACTCTTTTTTAAAGCTCTTTGCTTTGTTTAAAATAGTTTATTTTCAACAAACCCAGTACACCAAAAGTGAAGGGAATCAAGGAACATGCATGAACACTAATCAACAATAACAACAAACTTGAAAGGAAATGACTAGAACCAAACCTAAATTTGAAGCAGTGGAGTTAGGTCCCATATCGGATAGGAGTAAAGATTTTTTAAGACTAGCTATGAATCACAAGTTTGAAGTTGTTGGTGAAACTGAAAACAAGTGGAATATGCATCTTTGGAAGTAGGCTGACAGGGTGTAGCTTGAAGTGGTTCAATCAACTCAGAAACCCAACAAGCTTCCTAATCCATTGATCAAATTGTAATAAATAAATTTGGTTCAGACAGATCAAATGTACATCGTTTGCTATGTTCCGTGTGTTACTGTTTCGGCCACATTGAAAACCTGATAATGATTGATGGGAATTTAACAGCAGCAACATGGCCTTTGCCCCCTTTTTTTATTTGTTCTGCATAAATGTGTAACCCAGTTGGGAATATCTGTTTCTGGGTAAAAAAATACTTTATCATCATCTCTGGCAAGTGGCAATTACATACCATATTATGTACAAGAACTTTGCTGACAAATTATTATACATTCATGTGGGTAAGTGCTAGCCAGGTTTCACTTGGGAATTAACCCACGCAATATGGTTTTCAATTGAATAACAGTCCTGAATAGGTTCACGGATGGGTATAATTTTACGGATTTTATGCGGTATTCATTTAATTTGGATTAGAATGGATTTAAGTTTAATGGATAGAAGGTAGGTGTGCTTGTAAAATGTTATACCTATCGTGAGTAGTGTGTGGCTGATGGGTTTAAAACTTTATCCGTCCCGTATCTACTCGTCTCACATCCACCTGTTATATGAATTTTGGATCATTTATGTTTATAGATTTTAATTATGTTTGTTGTTATAGTGTTTTATGTATTAAGATATTAATTTATTTTAAAATCTATGTTAATCTGTAAATTTATAGACTCTGAAATTTTCATTGGTGTAAATACGTTATACATATCCACTTAATCAGTCAATAAATTGTGCAAATAAAAAAAAATTATAAAAAGATATATTTATTTTTACATATTTCGATATTAGTAGTTGCTTATAAACATAGGTATAAGCGAGTATGATTTAAGTGGTGGATATCCAGTTGAATAAGTGTGTGGGAGTGTGGATTTAAGAATGTACTTATACGAGTATATGTGAATTTAAAAATTATATATGTCGTGGATGACGAGCAGGTGATATATATAAAATTTTTGAATAGGTATAAATACGAAAGAGGGGTATTCATAACTATTCCCCTATTTGACATCCCTAGCTTGTTCGATCAAATTACAAGCTGAACAAACGAAGATACACAATCTATAACATTTATCCATCACCTAATGATGCTATTGTTCATCATTTTACACAGTAACAACTCAAGTCTTCCATATAAGCCTGTAGTACTGCCTTTTAAATAACAGTTTGGACGTCGTTTGAGGAGTCTTCCATTGTCGTTTTGTTTGAAAGAAGTGAGAATCCACAACTTTGGACTGCATCTTCAATGGACAAGTAGAAAGATTCCTTCCCCATGACGTCTGTGAATTTCGCTAACGTCATCTTCTCCAGAACTTCAATCCTGGGGTTCACGATTAGTAACTGCAGGAAAGATCGTTTTAGTTTCTTTCTTACGTTTAAAACCAAAACTCCGATTTCCTCCTTTGGTGTAATGGGAAAAAATGGATTTTCATATTTACCTTGATACCCTTTGAGACCAGAATTCTACGTAACTCGACAAACGTTTCAATGCCTGTCATGTCAATGGATGAAACCCCTGCAAATCCAGTCAATGTTATGTTCGCATGTACAGACAAAACATGGATATGATTGATGCTTACTGACACCTAGATTTTGTTGTTTTAACAATATTACATCTGGTCATGGATTTTTGTAGGAAAATGATACCTAATAATAAATAATTACCTGACAAATCTAACAAAAGATGCTCGATAACATCAGTTTTGGTATCTGAAACACCCTGTTCCTCCTGAATGTACCTCAGAACCCTGCTCAAAGTGTAGCAAAAACAGAAACACAAATTACCATGATTAATGATCCTATTTTTGTTGAGTACTAATTAAAATATATATAAACCTTTCTCTTATGTAGGAGGAGTTTGCAAAGTAAATTGGGGAACCAAGTTGAAGAACAAGGATTCCTTGAATGGGAGTTGAGCCAGGGTACTGTTCCGTGTCACGATATAAATTTGAGTTTGGGATTTTTCCAAGCTTACAGGCACTAGGCCTTGCTACATACAGTAGTGCTCTGAGTAAAGCAAGTCCCACCTGAAGTCAAATAATACAAAGACTTCGGTTAAAGAAACATGAAGAATAAGGTACTATTTAGTGGAAGAAATTCTCACGGAGAGCATGAGGCCGACATCCATGCTTATGAAGCTGACACCAAGGAAGGCAGCCATGCAGATGACGAAGTCGAATTTATCGACTTTAAAGAGGTGAATCATTTCCTCGTAATTGATTAGTCCAAGCATTGCAGACATGATAATGGCGGATAGAGCAACGAGAGGGGTGTAACTGAAGAGAGGAGACAAGAACAGGAGTGTTAACATCATGAAAAATCCCATTATCCCATTAGACATTGCGGTTCTGCACCCAGCATTGAAATTCACTGCCGTTTTCGAGAATGGCCCTGCAAATTCAAACGTTAAATAAAATCAGAATTATATTGATTATTGAACAACTTCCTGGAATATTGAAGAACTATACATACCGGTCGTCAAGTAGCATGAAGTGAAGGATCCGATAATGTTCATGAAGCCGAAAGCAATCATTTCCTTGTTACCATCAGTCTGTTGATTTTTCATTATGGCAAAGCTTCGTCCTATTGCTATCCCTTCCTGCAAGTTTCATTTTAATGGCGATTCAATTATATTGAGGAAAAAAAGAAAAAGAAAAAAGGTTGGGATTCTTAGTTTCTTACAGCCAAGGGAATAAGTCCAGTGACAAGACCAGCACGCACAGTTACGGCAAGATATTGGGGGTCGAAGTTCAAATATTGAATTGAGGGAGGGTTCAATCCTTTCTTCAAGTCACCAACCTGAACCCCAAAAATTAAAGATTAGTTGCTATAAAGACCAACCTCTGGCTAAAAACTAAATAATGAAAAAGAGTTTGAAAATTTAATGCTAGAACTTACGATTGCGACTCCATGGTTCTCTGCATGGGCAAAGAAAGCAAAAAGACAACCAACCACGACAACTACCATTGGAGCAATAGCTGACACCCAAAATAGTTTTGGCCTTTTTTGTCTCTGAAAATGCATGGAAACTATCTTTAGAGTAACAGGCAGAATGGTATGATAATCTCTGATCTATCGAATTTATTTACTGACTCAGCATTACATATTGATAACGTATATAATAAATCAAAGGAAAGAAGAAAAAAAAATCATCACTTTTTCAAACTTTAATAGGAATTAAAGGTTGTCATAGAAGTTATGAATTTACCATATATGGTTTAGGGTAGTAAATGTCATTAAAAGAATCTTTAATTTTAGTATATTTTTCCTTAAAGGATTCGTCAGGCTCACCACGTATCGAGTGAATTGGAGGAAAGCAAGGAAGATGAGACCAACCACAGCACTTTGCCACCTCCACTGCTCTCACATATGTCAACAAATTAATTAGAATCTTAAAGCATTAGTGCTGTAAATTGTAATTAATGGATGAACTAATAAAAAATTGGATATTTTTTGACAACCAATGTTCTCCCAGATCACCAAGAGACCAACCTCGTCCCTGTGGCGGAAAACAGCACGAAGAACCGAGACCACATCGGTATTGGTCGTGAAATGTTTTACACCAAACATGCCTTTCAATTGCTGGAGGCAGATTATTATAGCAGTCCCTCCCATGAAACCAGTTATGGTAGAATGCGATAAGAAATCAACCAAAATCCCCAGCCTGAAAACCCAACAGATCAAAGATGATAAAATTACTATAATTGTAAGACATTTAAATATATATTGATAACTAGTTATGCTATTATGATCATTTAACCTGAGAAAGCCTAAAGCAGTCTGGAAAATCCCTGTGAAGAAAGTGGACGTGAAAATCAAGTGAAGATACAATGTGGGATTATCTTTCGGTGAGGCTTTATCTCCAATGGTTTCTGATAAAAGCAATGAACAAGCCGCCACTGTTCCTACTGCAAGGTGCTTTGAACTCCCGAAAATGGCGTAAACAAAAGGCGGTATAAAGCTCGAATCTGGATTACAGAAGTATTAGTATTAAGCCATGATTTTTTTTTTCCTCAGAAAAACGAAACAAACCCATTAAACAAAGCATAGTTTTCAATGAAGTTGGAAATTGAAATACTAACAGAGGCCGTAAACCGGAGGGATATTAGCGAGTTTGGCGTAGCTAATGCCTTGAGGGATTGCAAGGCTGGTAATGGTGAGACCAGCAAGTAAATCATATCTAAACAAACGTAGATTATAGTTTGGTAACCATTCAAACAACGGGATAAAGTATTGGATCGTTTTCTTGAGTTTGGGCAATGATTTTTCCTGTTTCAAGTTATGGAACGGGTCGTCAGGGAAGAAAGTTTCTTTGCAATCGGCTTTCAAGGCGGCGGTGAAGCCTCTCGGCGCTGCGAAATTCACCGCGTAGGAGGGGTTCGTCATTGGCTAAAGATGGAAGAGCGCGTCGGGATAATGGAAAAGAGAATTGGGCAGTTGCGTTTATATAGACACGCGTCGTCGAGAAAGTAGCAGTGCGGTGGAGAATTAACGCGAAACTGCCAAAAAGGGTTTGGATAGAAGCGTTTTTACACCTCCTCTCTCCAAGTTTATCTAACACCACTTTCCATAATTACTAGTAAAATTTTATTTTTGTTAATATTAGATTTTTTAAGATTTTATCTTAATTAATTTAAAATGATATAAAAATATTATATTTATTTTAAAATTTTAATAAATTAAACATTATAATATATTATAAAAATAATATATATCTATATATGTCTCGTTCATTCATTTAACACTTTTAAGTAAAAATTAATCTCATCAATTTAATCATACGTATTTATTATTTACAACATTATCGACCTATCCTATTTAAGATATTTTTTTTCCATAAATCTACCCGCGTCGTCTGTCTTTCCATGTCTCTATATGTTTCATGAAAGACTTCCCTATATCTTCCAAAACATCAAATTGCTTGTTGAATGAGGAGTCTGTTCCAGGTCATTTTAATGAGATGCTAACTGAGGTTTAGGGTTGTTGCTTTCGCTAGTCCTTAAAATTTTGAAGCTTTCTGGGGGAGGGAAGAGGAAGGTTGTGTGACCAACAAGACATTCAGATTCCCACAAGATGTAGGTTTCATGTCAGTTCATTTACATCAGTAATACAGATCAGAAACAGCTCGATTCCATGAAATTTCAGTAAAATATATGAATTTTGATTTTATAATTTTATTTTCAAAAAATATTCGTTAAATATATGCATTTTAAAAAATAAAGTATGATTACTCGTGGGTATGTCGGAATGAGGTGTTAAATTTTTTAAAAATAATCTTAGATATTTAAAATGTAACGTTGTAAATAGAGAAAATTGTATTTGCAAGACCATCCCGATAAACCTTTGCTAAGTCCGATTTGAATTAGTTGACTATCATATCGGATATAACTAATAAAAATATAAATAATAAATTCAACTTTTAAATTCAATAAAAACTACCTATATTTTTTTTATAGTTTCATTTGAGTATTAAATCTAAATATTTATAGATAACAACCCACTTTAAATTATTAAATTTCAAGCGGAAGTGAAAGGATCTGATTTGTTTTGAAACGAAATCATTCTTTCTTATATTAGAGTGAAACCCCACTTATCTTCCGCAGCTAATTTATTGTCATTTTACACAAATATGGGGCTAAATCATAAAAAAATATTAATTTTTTACTCGAGTGGAATGATTAAAGATATATGGTAACTTTTATCATGAAATTAAAATAATCGAAGATGGTTTTAGTTAAAATTTAAAGTAGCTTTGTTACTTGATGAAAAAAAATATCCACGATTGATGTGGATTATTTTTAAATTTAACCATCGATAATTGATGAGATTAAAGATAAACCATTTGATTAAGATTTAAAATTTTTATTAATTGGTCTAAGATTTAAATGTGATGGAGAGATAAAGACTTGTTGAATTAAACGTCATTTATGAACTTGCATGGTCGTTTCATTGCCTCCACGACCATACAATTTTTCCAATGAACCCTCCCTTAGATATGCATGGCCCGAGTCTTCACCTGGTGATCGATACTGTGCTACATATGAATAGACAGTAGATACACACTTACGTTCGTCACCTCAACTTTCAACCCCAAACTCCATGATTTATATGTATTTTTGGCAGCCTTTTTCTACTCTTTCAAACACTACGTTTTCAACTATCATTTCAACAGCTTCAATCATGAAAGGAAAACGCTGATAAAAAAACAAAATAAAGTGTATAGACAGAAGAGAAAGAGGAATCTGAGTGCGTTCTCATGCATGAGGCATATTCCCAGTACCGGTTATCAGGTTTCATAGAATTTCCGGGAGTAATTAGTCGTCTAAAATTCATATGATGAGTAATTAGTGGACGGAAGAATAAAGAAAAATATTAATACGGATAAGGTTTTAAATTTATCATCTATTCTTATGACAATTATGACTTTTTATATTTATTATCGCCATTAAACTTATATCCATCCCCATTTGAATGGGTACGACTCAAAGCAGCCCAGGAATAAGGTGAGAGATGAAGTGGAAATGGATCATTGTTTCTCAGACAGTCCCTTCCTCTTGGAAAATAGAAACGAAACATTTCTACTTATATTTATATTTTAGTAGTTTTTTTAATATTTTAAATGGATTTCAATTCATTTATTTAAGATATTAAATAGAATAAGTATTTAGATTATTTGTCCAGAATATTTTAGAGATCATTTTATTCTCTATTATTTTAAATAATATATTAAAAGTAGTGAGTGTGGATATTAGTCCCGGAATATATCTAAATTACATGATATAATAAGGTGAAAATATATAATATATATCAAAAGAGAAAAATAATAAATTAGTTATATTTGATATATAATTTTGTGTATCATTAGTGAATAAGATTATAATGTATCGTTAAGAATAAATTAAATGAAAAATTAAAATAGATGAAAAAAAATTAATTAAATAATTATTAATTTTTTAATGGATCTAAAATCAATTATAAGGTAGTATCTATTTATATAAATTTTTAATTTTTTAATAATAAACATACGCCTTATAAATAAAATGATTTAAATCCGTATTTCTTTTATAAGAATAATATCTGATTTTTTATTGAGACGTTCGTTGGATTTATGTTTAAAAGAAAATTTAAATTTGAATTATGAAAAATATATATATACTCTTAAATGGTTGTTATAATACTTTTATGTATAGTTAATTAATTGAAATCATAATCTACCTGATCAAACTTTGAAACTAACCTTAACCTCACCGGTATTACACTTTGTTCACATCTCCTCGGGAAAAAGCTCCTCTTTGAGTGCAGGAGCAATCCACTGTATCTGAATATAGGTAATATCCCATAGATCATCATCTTCCTTACGTACCAAAATCCCTGTCTCTTGCATCTTCGTTATCATCTTCCTCAGCAACTCCGGCACCACTTCCTTCAATTTCGTTTCACCATAATCCCCCAGATCAGCTTTCATGCACGTATCCATCCTTCTCAAAACCCCTAACCAGAACGTCCTAAACCCTGGATTTCCAACAATCTGTTGCAGATACTGTAAATAAACATCCGACAAAAGCTCCATCGAAAGCTTCAGTGTCCCTTCCATGCTCCTCGTCTCCCTCTCCGCGTTTACACGCCGAGAATATTCGATCATCTTCTCGTGCTGGTCGTCGACCATGGCGAAAATCACGAGGTTAAAGCAGTTTATACATTTTGTAGAAGATAATTCAAGATCTTCCGCTAGTTTAAATCCTCTACGAAGAGATATTATTGCGTGGTTTCTTATCTCTTCCCGACGTGCTAAGCTGGTTTTCCTTAGGGCTTCGCCTAGCTTGACGAATAAATTCATTATGAAGTTGACGGATTCCATGGCTTTTGGGTTATCGTCACTCGACGAAGTACTGGCGGTGCTTGAAATACTGTAACTATTCGGTTGATCCGATGATAACGCAGTTGTATACCAATGGATCAACAACTTCACCGACTCCGCCATTAGATCGAGGATTCTCAAGTTCTTCTCGAGGGGACTATTTTTAAGGGCGACGAAACCGAATGCACAATCAATACAGTAAGCATAATTTATCTTTGAGATATGGAAGGCATCGGACATCAACATGATCAAAGCTTCAACTGCTTGGTCATAGGTTTCTGGGTGTCGACCGGTGGCTGATAGCAAATGAAGGACTGATTTCCATCCGAGTTGAGTCTGGAGATTTGCTGGGTATTCTATTATAATCTTGCTAACCGACTGTATTATGAACTCACAACATGTGTCGAGAATCTCTTTATCTAACTTCCACATTAAATTTATGGACTTGAAAATGAGTTCCTCCGGTGTTTTATCTGCTTGGTATGAAGCTAGAAGTTTAAGACAGACTTTGAAAAGTCCCATAATGGCTTTCTCTGCAAACGGGATCGGAGAAAATAGAGGGAATTGAGCAACGGCAAGTAAATAATCATGGTAAGAAGCCCAGAACACTGGGAACCTTTGAATGTTGGCTAAAGAAATGGAGATGATCAAATCCCAACAAAATCCAACTGTTTCTTCTTCTTCAACCGGTGTACTGAACTTTTGGCCTTTACCAGCTGCTGCAAATATCAGAGAACGCCCGAGATTCAACAATGCCTCAGGGGGTAAGTGGGCGCTGTTGCCGAATATACTCCCGATTTGACACTGTTTTATAATCTTCAGATTCTGTTCGAACTCGCTCATTCCCATTGATATAGACTCTTCCAGGCTATCCATTGATAGAAAATGAGTGAAACGACTGACAACACCGGATGATGATTCGCGTTTGGAGAATTTAGGATCGTGATTGGGGAATATTACACCATGTTCCGATTTTGAACCATCGGTGGCGTCGTATGACGAAGCGGAAGCGATATCGAATTCGATGACTGATTGAGGAAGTAGCCTAAGCCTTTTGAGTTTCAACAAGCAGTCGACGATGTTCCTCCAACCACCTTTAAGTGATTTTCCAAAGTGGTTTGCTATGGTGAAAACAGCGAGGGTAGCCATTCTCGGTTTCATATCATTGCTGAATGCAAACAGGGTTTCCTCTGCAGATGCGTAAGGATTCAAGAGTGTCGTGAATTTGCAGAAGGAAGAGACGAGCTCATCGAGCGTATCAGATAATCCGTACTGGGCTATCCTAGCTAGAGAGATGAGACCTTCGATGCATTCGTGTAGCATTTCATCTTCGTCGGCATGTTCAAAGAACGCCGAAAGAGCTGCAATCGTCGGGCCAGCGACACAGGCGAACATATCTCTTCCTAGTCGACGATCAAAATCGCAAAGGATATATGGCTGTGTGATCTTGGTTCGGTTCATCAACTCGATCCATCTGCTAGGGTTCATTACGATCGGACCCGCCTGACCGAAAAGCGTGATCGCATTGTTCGAAATAGAATGAAAAAGCTCGGAGAGGTACTCTCTAGGTAGATCCTGCCCTCCATTGATTGCTCTGTTGTTCCTTATAAACTCTTCCTCGGTCATCTTCTTCTTCACTTGCGGGTTATGTTGATCCGTATTCAACATAATGAGAGAATAACAAAGTATGAACACTGAATCCTTAGCCACAAAAATCTCCGATGATTGTTGATCGAAAAATCTCTCGGAGAAAGCTTCGAGGATCCGTTGAATCTTCTGGGATTCACCTGGTAGCCTGAATGTTTCAAGATAAGTTCTAAGAGCAGAATCAAGAATCATGCCATGGAATTCAAAAGTTGCAGTGAAATCTTTAAGAACTTGAAGATTAAATTCGTCTGGATCCCCAAGGTAATCTCCGATCATGCTCTTGTCCAGCAGCGGAGTGTAGCGGAAGAAGTAAGCATAAGCTTTGGGATTTGGGGGATCACTGATCAAATGACAATGTTTCAAATACTCCAACCCTTTCTTTTCATCTCGATTGAAATGGCTGCCGGCGATCAAAATCTTCCTCTTTTGTGCTCTTCTTATTCGTATATACTCCACCCAAGCTTCCAAATCACCTTTTGGTTGCTCTACCCAGAAGGGTCGATATTCTGTAATTTCAACAGGGTACGGACCCCAAGGGGTTAAATCTTCGTCTTTGTCAATGTTTGTAGCAATGGTATTAATCATTATAATCAGTCCTTCGAAAGCCTGGACTTGCAACGTCGTCGTCGGACCAGTCCCCGGAAACGCCTGCTTGCAAAGCAATTTCCCGACTTCCTCGAAGATGTTTTGGCAGATGGGATCGCAGTCGTAGTTTACGTAAGCTTCGATTACGAAAGTCGGTTGCCGGAAAAAATTTATGATTGCTTCCAATGCCACCTCCTGGAGTTGCAAAGAATATCCTCCCGGAGCCGCAATTTTCAACAACACGTACGAGAAGAAACCCTCTAGTTGAAGGCGTATGAACCTGTAAAAACAAAAGCAACAATAACCATTAATTTTGATTCCAGTTTCATTACTGTGGATTACCAGAAAAGAACAACAGAATTGAAACCTGCGAAGAAAGTGATAGATATTCAAGACGGTACTGCAAATCATGGAAAGAACGAGTGGGCTTGAACAAGTGCCGTAATGGATCAAATGATGAAATAAATCATCTTGGACCATCCTTAAAAGCTTCGGGTGTCTTCCGATTTCGTCACCGCTCAATTCAATAGCACAATTAATCAAAACCAATGCGAAAAGCTGAACATCTTCATCGGCTGTATGGCAAGCCGCTCCTCCTTCGGTACTCTCCACAACTTCGACCACATTCAACAAAGAACACAAGAACTGAAAGATATCGACCGCACAACGAATTCCGTACCCCGAATTCTCGTCGACATCGTCGTTATCGGATTCCGAACTCTCCCCTTCGGTAACATCTATGTCTGGCAATCGGGAATAGATGATCTGAATCAACTCATGCATCGTATGCCTGGCGGTGCGTTGAAGCAAATCTCCCCTGGTTACAGATTGTTGAACGACCTGGAAACATGTGTTCACTATGGTACAAACGGCCTGGTCCGTGAGCAGAACCGAAGCTCTGTGTCTCATCGTCGCGGTTAAAACCTGTAAAATCTTCATCATCACAGCATCCTCCGAAACAGGGTCCGTTTGCTCCAGTCGGCAGCTGGTGATCCCTGTTACGACAATGTTTATTGCTTCTTTGGCTCCTGGTGTTTTCTCATCGAAGATTCCGAGTTTAAGAACCTTCAGAATAGCCTGAAGGGTGACTCCGGTGGCCGCTGCCGGAATACCATCGCTTTGAATAACGTCGAGGAAAGGGGAGAGGTAAATGCAAGGATCAATGGTGCGCCATTCTTGATGGGGGTTGAAAATGAAACCCCTTAAAGATTTCAGGGATTGTTGGAGTGAAGAGTCGAAATAGTCTTCTTGGGGTGAAATGAACTGTCCTGTGGGATCCATCGGCCGCCGTATCACGGCGAGGACAGCCCCCACCTCGGTGTTCAACATGCAAGAGAGTCCCAGCTCTTTCCTCCTAGATTTCGTCATGTCTTTCTTCTTGTCACCTGATGGGCAACTCCTTTGTCGTTCTCCCATACAAAAAAAATTAAGAATCAAATTTTTGTACCATGCATGCAATTATCATCTTATTGTTTTTTCTTTTAACATTTAATTTTAAGAATCATGTGTTTTTAATGTGATTAATTAGTGATAAGAGAGGTTACTTAACGGTAATCTAACATGATTGTGAAAAACAGCAAATTATTCCTCCAAGAAATTTGGAAAAAAGGTAGGCGGATTGTTTGGTAAACTAGAGGCTAATTAATTACTTTGTTAATTAACAGTGTTAAGTAAATTTAGATGGTTAAGGGTGAATATTTGAAGACTTCTACCACTAATATCTCCCTAATTTGTTCAGTTTTATTGACTCACAAACAGGAGCGAATGGCAAGGACCGAGGGAGCCAGGATCCCCCCCAAAAATTAAAATTTATATTTATTTTTTTTTTGAAAAATTTAATTTGATCTTTTCAAAATTTAAAATATTCTCGGTGCGTCTCAAAAATTAAAAATACTTTTAATCATCGTCTTAAAATTCTTAAAATTTTTCATTAAATTCCTCTAATTCAAACATACAAATATTAGGCAAATTTTGTGGAATAATCCACTTTTAAACGGTAATGAAGTTTTTAGGGATCTTTAAACTTTATTTGGGGATTTAGACCAAAAGCTACAGTGCACGTCTAATTAACGCCACCTGCTGTTGGCGTTTCAACCAATTTTATCGATTGAAGCTGAGCCGCGCCCAGTTTCGCATGCATGGAAGCGTGATTCTCGGTTGCATGCAGCCTAATGTGCTGGCGTGAAAGCCAGCCTAATCTTTAAAAAATAAGAGTGATCAGACCATTTTTTTACTATTTATTTCATACTATATATAAGAAACATGTGTTAATAATAATGAGTTTTTAAAGAGAAGGAGAAGAAAATATACGGGAGATAAATTTTTGCACAGGAAAAATTATTTCAGAAGAAGAATCAAAGGTATATTCGATTATATTTTTTAATTATTTATATTAATTTGTTTTTTAAATTTATTATTTATTTGGTACGATGGTTTCACTTTTTTAGTTTGAAGTTATAGATTAGGGTTTAGATTAATTGACGGTTTAGGGTTTAAATTAGTTTTGTTTAATTTTTTTAGCATTGATGTTTATTTAAAATTTTATTGTAAACATTTGTTGAGCTAATTTTATCATAATTTTTTATTATTTAATTAGTTATTTTAAATTAATTTTATCTTTATTTCTAATATAATTTATTTGTTCTCTTCAAATATAATTTAATATTTTTCTGGTATTGTATTTTTGGCAAATTATTCGAATATAATTTGAGTATGTTGTCCTGGTTTAGATTATTTGTATTTTTTAGTTATTTATATTAATTTATTTTTTAAATTTATTATTTTATTTGGTACGGTGGTTTCACGTTTTTTATTTTGAAGTCATGGATTAGGGTTTAGGTTAATTGATGGTTTAGGGTTTGAATTAGTTTTTTTTTTTTAGCATTGATGTTTATTTAAAATTTTATTGGAAACATTTGTTGAGCTAATTAAATAACTTGGCAGCCTTGCCATGCCAGGAATCAAGGCTGGCTTTCACGCCAGCACAGCAGGCTGCATGCAGCCGAGAATCACGCTTCCATGCATGCAAAATTGGGCGCGGCTCAGCTTCAATCGATAAAATTGGTTGAAACGCCAACAGCAGGTGGCGTTAATTAGACGTTGTACCTTTTGGCCTAGATCACCAAATAAAGTTTAAGGATCCCTAAAAACCTCATTACCGTTTAAAAGTGGATTATTCCACAAATTTTGCCCAAATATTAACTTACTCAAGAGCTAAATGCAGTGTTTCATCATCAAGCCCAGACAAATATTATTATGAAAACCAAAGCAGAATGTCACAAACAAGACTAAATTATTATTGGCAGAGTACATTGAAGCAGCTCTGGTTTTAAAATCACCGGGTTTTAATGTATTCAATACACCAAGGGTATATATAATTAGTGCCACGGAGAATCGTGGATGGGGGTAATGATGGACTTGATCTGGAGATACTGGTTAAGGGCATCCAAACCAAACTCCCTGCCAAATCCGCTCATCTTGTACCCACCATAAGGACAATCAAGATCAAATCTGCAGTAACAATTTATCCATATGACACCCGCTCGGATCGATCTCGACACCGTGTTCGCCACGTTCAAGTTCTTGGTTATCACCCCGGCCGCAAGTCCATATGTTGTGTCGTTTGCCCTCTTTATTGCTTCTTCCATGGTTCTGCAAAAACAATAAGTTAAACATGGCCAGGGCTGCAACAAAATACAAGGAAAAGAAGTAGTAGAAGAAGAAGAAACAAGAGAAGAATGTACTTGAATTTCATCAACGACATCACGGGACCAAAAATTTCTTCTTTTGCTATGGTCATGTCTTCCTGTATGCATAGCATTTTGGCAAAAAATATTAAAGCAAATTAACTTGGAAAAGAATCATAGTTTTTGTTAAGGGTTTACCTTAACATCGCTGAATATCGTAGGCTGAATGTAGAAGCCCTTGTTGCCGATGTGCTTGCCTCCTGTTAGCAAGGTAGCTCCTTCTCGGTTTCCATGATCGATGTAGGACAGAATTTTCTCGAATTGCTTCTTATCAATCTATAACATTTGGCCAAACATTACACCAATTAAAAACGAATACATATATAATGGTATGACTTGTAATTACTCTTACTTGGGGTCCTTGATCAACTCGAGGATCAAAAGGGTCCCCGACGATCCATGCATTTGTTTTCTCGACCAGTTTCTTCTCAAACTTTTCATAGATTCCTTCTTGAACGTAAATACGAGAGCTCGCCACACAAACTTCTCCCTGCAAATTTAGAAGATGGGAGACATAGCTAAAGTTGTTGGATTGTCAAACTTAACTAGACAATGACAAATAATGGAAGCGAAAGGCCAGCTTACTTTGTTGTAAAATGTTCCATTGAATGCAATATTTACAGCCTCGTCAATGTCGGCATCTTCAAATATTATTAGAGGTGACTTGCCTCCCAACTCCAGTGACACTGGTTTCAGATTGCTTGCTGCTGCTGCCGCCATTATCTTACGCCCAACTTCAGTAGACCCTGTAAAACTCACCTAGAAAAAATATAATATTTTTTTCATCAATGTGATTTCTTCTCATGACGTTGTACATGGAATTAAATTTGAACCTTATCAATGTCCATATGAGAGGTAATGGCAGCTCCAGCAGTCTCTCCAAATCCATTTACCACATTCAGCACTCCGTCCGGGATGCCAGCCTGAGATCAACAACAAGGCCAAGTTAAATGATCTGTTTAATCATTCATTAGTTATCCAGAGCTTATACTTTACCAGTTTCGCAAGATAAGCATAATAAAGGGCCGAAAGAGGTGTCTGCTCGGCAGCCTTGACGACCACGGTGCAGCCTGCGGCTAATGCCGGGGCAGCTTTTGTGAAGAACATGAGAGTGGGGAAATTCCAGGGAATTATACTTCCTACAACCCCGATGGGTTCCTTCAGAGTTTGGCCCTGAATTCCCTTAGACAATTTCAACACTGTTCCATGAATTTTATCGGCTGCACCTGCATAGTAACGAAGAATCGCGGCTGCAACTGGGATGTCTATGACCTTACAATGAGTGAGCAGCTTGCCCGCATTAATGGTATCCAGTGGACCTATTTCTTCTACATTTTGTTCAATCAAATCTGCAAATTTCATCATTATACTTCCTCGCTCCTGATATCCAATTTCAAGGGAAGAATTCAAAACAAGAATATGACAAATAATGAAAACAAATAAACGGTAAAATGATATGATTTCAAATCGAATGATTAGAGACGCGCAGCAAAAGGATTTAGAAGAGCATAGGAGAAGGTTATTTAGTAAAACGTACATAGCCGGACATACGAGGCCAAGGTCCATGGTCGAAAGCTTGACGAGCAGCCTTCACAGCCAAATCAACATCCTCTCTATCTCCTTCCGAAACTCTTGCTACGGCCTCCCCTGTTCTTGGATCAATTGCCTCGAACGTTTTCCCTGTTTTGCAGAAAAAGATGATGTTTTAACAGTTTAAGCCCAATAAAAACAAGAAATGCCTTGGATTCCAAAATAAAAATCCATCATCTTTAGAAGGAAAGAAATGGAGAAAACAAGATGTACCTGAAACGGAATCCACAAACTTGCCATTGATAAAGAGCTTGTAGAATTTTATTGGCGGAATCTTAACGAAAGATTCAGTGTCTTTTGAACTTCCGTTGCATTCACCAGCCATTTCTATGATTCAGAGTAATGGAACAAAGCCTTTGTACGTGTTTGTTTTGCCACTGTATTGAGCTCACTCTTCCTCGCTATTTAATGCCACGGAATATATTTTTTTGAAATATTGCGTCAAGGTGATAGGGCAAAGATGGTATACTTTTTTTTATGACTTCTTTTATACATCTGTCTTAAATTAGAGGTTTAAGTTTAATGTTATGGGGTGCGGTTAGGGTTTAAAGAAATAGGGGTAGAATATATTTTTATAGGTAAGGTTTAAAGTTTATGACATAGAAAATAAGGATTAGGGTTTAAAATTTACGATATAAAAATCGTTTACCTCTTTTTTATGTCTTCTTTCGTACCTTTGTTTTAAATTAGATTGTTTAAGGTTGAGGTTTGAGGGGTGCGTAGGATGTATTTTTTATGAGGTAAGTTTTAGAATTTATGATATAAAAAATAAGGGTTAGAGTTTAAATTTTATTTTTTAAAAAATTTTCAACTGAAAACATAAAAAGAAGGATGATAAAGAGACAAATAATTTTTACTCCAACGTACTATAAAAAATAATGATTTTATTATATTTCAAAAACTATAAAATAATCATTATATTTATCGAATTATTATAAAATATTATAAAATTTATGAGTTTTCAAATCCATTTTCTTCTTTGAAGCAATATAGACCTGCGTCGTGTTATTATGGACTTTGTAAAGAAAGGGAAATCATAAAAGAGGACTCGTCCTCAATTGAAAAGTTTTTTTAACGAAATTGAGATTAATTACATCAAATATATTAATATTCTTCTCCAAGAGTTTATTTTTAACTCTAAATAATAAAGTATTAAAATTTAATTTAAAAAGATTATAAAAATACAATATTTACAAAATTATAAAAAGATTATAAGATTATAATTTAATTTAAATTATCAGTTACCATAAGTGATGATTTGAATATTTTTTTGCAATGCTTGTGACACAAATTTTTTACGTATTATATGCATTTTGACATGATACTTTTTTATTAATTGATTATTTGATCGTTTTATTTTATCATAATATATATTTTTTATATTAGTGATTATTGATTGATACCTTTTATCATCGAATTTTAATAATATTAATATCTATTTTATCTTAAACCTTTTAAGTTAGAGTTTGATGGTATTTATAACTCAAAAACACTAATTTTTATGTTACTACAAGCTTAATTAAATTAAATTTATTATTTATTTTATAAATTCTTGTTATATTTTTAAATTTCTCCTCTTTTAATAATTCTAATGTACCGATATTAAAAAAATATATAGAAAACCTAATATGCCACATGCCATATATCTTTTTATAATATTTTTTCGTCCTTTAAGAAATCATTTTTAAAAAGTGGAGTTGTTAAATTATTTTATATCAATAAAATAGAAGTTGTTGACCCTATTTTTATTCAATAAATATGAAAAAGTGTTTTTCATAAATAGACTCCTAATCATTTGGTAATGATTATTGAAGAATAAAGATCTGGAAAGTTCCAACATCCAAAAGATTCGTATCTCCCAATATTTACTAAGATAATAAGTATTAATTATTTCCATAGTGGAGTATTATTAACAGAGGAGCTACTAAAATGGGGTGGGGGAATTTTTGTCTGCTTTCAAGGACAGCAGTTTCACGTGGTATTCAATTCAGAAGAAAAATAGTGAAAGCTGCTCTTTTGACGGAAAAGAAAGACAAATGATTTCCTTCGTAATATTTTAAAGTAATAAAATGTATTATTTAAATTTTCGTAACTATTACATTTATTATTTTAATAATTAACAACTCGATGATTAAAAATTAATAATTATTATATATTTTTAAAAAACTTTATATTTTCAATTTTAAGAATAAATTAATGATCATTTTATCCTTTATTTTATTATGAATATAACATGTCTGCACTTAGTGCTGTATGATTCAACCTATGCTATTCAAACCAGGTTCGAAGCACTGAGAAGTAGCCGCTGAAAAACAAGAACCCAGTTGTCAAATCAGTGTCAGCTTTACCAGAAATCCACTACAACCAGATACCATGCTGTTAAAACGACATCATTTAAATTTTAAAATCAATATAAATTTCGCAAAAATATTTAAACTTCTTTTTCAACCATAGGCAATGTAGGAACTGTAGATATTTTTCAAGCCTTTGTCCTGGAAAACAGATGAAAGCAATCAAGCCTTTGTCCTGGACATCATTGATTTGATTCTTTAGCTTACTTAAACCAAAATAATACCCACAATAATTTAATTTTTGTTTATTTATTGAATTTAATGTTTCAAGTTTAAAGGTTAAGACTTTAAATTTTGGATTTTAGGTTTTATAATTTAAAATTTATATTTTTAAAAAAGTTATATAATATTTTTTATATATATTATATTAAATATTTATACTCAACGGATTAATCATGTATATTTTTTACTAAGATTAACTACCCCTAAACCTACTCAATTGTTGATTTCGTTTTATTTTGACCACTAAATTATAATTTTTTATTTATGTGGGATTTTGGCTTTCATATCAAAATAAGTACTATTTTGTGTAGTTATGCCCAATTTTCATGTGCAAATGTAGTTTCACAAACACGTTGGTTTATGAAGTCAATGCCACGTTTCTCTAGTTCCAAATCAAACAATGGCCTAACACGTTCCATATTCTTGTCCTTCTAATTGTTTATAACAGAGAGTTATAAAACGGCACCGTGCCCACCACAATAGTTGTACACACTATATAGGAATTAGGATTATAAAGGAAGAATTATGAGTCACGAGTCATTTGCAAATAAAATTGATCAATTGTTGGATAAAATGGAACAGCCAAGAATATGGGTCCATACGAACTAAGCCCAGATTGTACGAATAACCACCTTCAGGCACTTTGGAGTATAATAATAGGCAAGGGGTTGAGGACACATGTGTCTGTTTATTTCCGAACTTTTGTCGAGTAAAAACAATAAATAAAACAAAATAGATTGTAGATTACTTAAATCTGATTCGATTAAAATATTATTTAAATTTTTAATAAATTAAATTAAATGATTTAATATTTAACTTAAAATACTCGTAAATTATTCGAAAATATATTTTACTCGGTAATTAAAAAAAACTGATTACATTAAGATAAAGTTAGGCTTTTGAGTTTGATTAAAGTGCTCTTCCACATGTAAAATGTAGGCTTTTGCTTTTACTTCTTTGAGCTGGAGAATTCGGAATTTAATTCTTCCTCTGGGCTAAAATTATAAATAATTAGTCCCGGTTCTCGTTCCGGGTCGTTAATGGTTACTATTTGGATTACGTAGTACGT
This sequence comes from Abelmoschus esculentus, assembly GCA_035048815.1. NCBI lineage: Eukaryota > Viridiplantae > Streptophyta > Magnoliopsida > Malvales > Malvaceae > Abelmoschus > Abelmoschus esculentus. The sequence goes on from JAUCBN010000008.1 coordinate 628,729, forward strand.
ACTCTTCAACGTAATGAATTGAGTACCCAAAAATCCAACCCACCCAAAGGCCGAAAGCCTACGACACAAGGCGTAGAAGCGTCACCCTCCTTCGATGGCTCCCAAACATGTAGCAAAACGACAGGCAAACGCCGACCCATAACGCCACGTTTCGTCCAAAACTGCAGCAGATTACGTTGCTTTAACGTGTGGTCATCACATTCATCCACCTAACAAGATACGCTTCAAGTATCTCCCCTGATATTTTTTAATCTATTTATTACGCATATAAATAAAAGTAAAATGAATTGGATAATTAGAGGGAAATAAAATATTTTTTCTATATTATTCTTGTGTTGCCAGTAAAGGTGGAACTGAAACATTCAATTCCTCTTTTTCCGTTCGATTCTCTTACAGAAATGGCGGCTGTGGGGAAGCTTCAGTTATTTACTTTACAGAACGACCAACAGTTTTGTTTCAAGGAACAACGAAGCAGCTGGCTTAATGTTAAACGTGGTTGTTTTGTACGGTTGCCCGTACCAACTAGATGCCGCCATGGGGCCAACGTGAAGAAGTGTCGGTCGTTTAAGGGAGACGATGGAGGGGAAGTGGAAGGGAAAGAGATGGAAAGCGAGAGAAAGCTCGGAATTTTAATGGAAAATGAAGCGAAACTGGAAAAAGGAGATGGGTTTTGGAAATCTTTGAAATCTGCAGTTTTCGGGGTTAGTAGATTCGGTTCTCAATCTCAAGATGAATATGAAAAAGCGGTGGCTAAAGTTGATGAAGTTTTCTCCTCGGTGAGTTGTATTATTGTAAACCGCCTTTAATCAATTGAATTTATCTCTTTTACTTCTTGGTTTTAATTATGCTCTATAATTAGTTTCGCAATTGTGTTTATGCATGTATCTCTGGACTTCAACTGAATTCCAAACTTTTATTTGTATATAACCTTTGGGTTTTTTTGTTTCTCATGAACCAGATTGCTATGCATATAGGAAGATATATTGTGACCATGATGAGCACTGGAGTGATTCTCATCACTGGTTTTCAGTTGTCAGGTTAGCCAATATACTTTTGTATCTTTGAATTGATTTTAGATGCTTTTCTGTCTCTGAAAGTTCACTTTTTTTTTTTCTGTAGGTGGAGACAGCCAGATGAATACATTAGTTTGGTATAGCTGGGTTGGAGGGATTATCATTGGAACCATGATTGGAGCTAATATGGTTCTAGATGAACACTGTCGAGCTGGTCCCAGAAATGTTGTTATAACTGGAAGGTACAATGTATAATTTGCCATCATATTTGATTTTTAGTTTCTTTACAGTTTTTGTTTAAGACCTGAGATCATACCTAGTAAGTTAGAAACACAATCTTAGGCTGATATGTTGCTAATGGATCTATGATACAGAGAACTTACCCTTTTTGTTGGTTGTGTTTGTGTTTGACTGCCTGATTTAGCACAAGGGGATTGGGAAAGGCACTTGCTCGAGAATTTCTTCTTTCTGGAGATCGTGTCGTTGTTGCTTCTCGCAGGTAAAGTACAAAATGACAATTAAGATAGTTTATGATATTAATACTTTATGTTCAGTTATTATTGTTATTATTATCAGTATAGTTCTCACAGCAACTTTTCCTTATTGATCTTGTCAAGACAGTCCTGAGTCTGTTGGTTTGACTGTCAAAGAACTTGAGGAAAACCTGAAGGAAGGGATGATCGCCGGTGGTTCTTCCAGGAAGAATCTGGAACAAGCGAAAGTGGTTGGCATAGCATGTGATGCCTGTGAAGCCGATGATGTCGAAAAATTGGCCAACTTTGCCATCAGCGAACTTGGTTCAGTTGACATTTGGGTGAGTTGTATAGCCTTTTCTTTTTCTACTGTCGCTCTCTTCCCTTGCATGCCATGTGAACGCATGCATACAAGATTACAATATTGTGCGTCATGTTAGCATGTTGATGCATACAAGATTGATGATGACTAATGTAATTGTTGAGTGTCTGAGTAGCTGCCATGTAGCTCCTGTTAGTCGGGGCTGGAGAAAGAACGTTTACTTGTGTGCTAAATGTATGATTCTGATCTGTTTTATCACCCCCAGATAAATAACGCTGGCACTAACAAAGGTTTTAAACCACTACTACAATTCAGTGATGAAGATATTAAACAGGTATCAATCTTTTATTTGTTAAGATATGTTATTTGAGCAATTCCACCCTTTAGCATTTCGATAATATAATCTCTCCAAATTGTAAGCTTCATAGGAGATAGGATCATAGAATATTGAATTACCAGTTCTGTACATTTACCATTGCCTCAATTGATTCTACGTGTAATTAGTTTCTGTAACACAACTAAATAGTCGATAGACAACTAGATATCGATTCAGATGCATGAACTCCAATATGCAGTGGCTGAAATGGCTTTTAGTTTATTGTTAACGAGATGAGAGGGTCTTGTCTCTGACTTGCTGATTTATGTGGATAGATCGTCTCAACAAATCTCGTTGGTTCTATTCTCTGCACTCGGAAAGCCATGCGCGTCATGAAAAACCAGCCAAAGGGAGGACACATATTTAACATGGACGGTGCAGGTTCTGGTGGATCTAGTACTCCTTTGACTGCAGTGTAAGTTCTCATTATCTGGCACTCTAGTTCTTTTTCTTGTGGGCTGCTACTTATCAACAGATCTCAAAGTTTCATAATGTTTCAAAGTTTTCGGTAGTTAATATTGATTGTTGCTATTTTTTAGATATGGTTCAACAAAATGTGGTCTCAGACAGCTTCATGCATCACTTTTGAAGGAATGCAAACGTTCTAAAGTAGGAATCCACACAGCATCTCCAGGCATGGTCCTTACAGATCTCCTCTTAAGGTATGTTGGATACATCCTGATTTGTGAAGTTGTCTCTTTTATTTTTTGAACATTTAATTCAAGTATTTTTCAAATTTTTTTCTTTATGCTCTTTTGCAGTGGCTCAACCTTAAAGAACAAACAAATGTTCAATATTATTTGTGAGCTTCCTGAGACTGTTGCTAGAAGTCTAGTCCCACGAATGCGGGTTGTAAAGGGAACTGGGAAGGCCATCAACTACTTGACCCCACCTCGGATACTATTGGCTTTAATCACTGCCTGGCTGCGACAGGGTCGCTGGTTTGATGAACAGGTAACCTTGATTCTCAGAGGGAAACATGTCACATAGTTTCCATCCATATAACAAAAATGGTGTACCACAGCTAATGAATCCTGTAGCAAGGAAATGCTTGTCAAAGTTTTGTTCTTACAATCCTTTTTATTGATTGTGCATCTTCAGGGTAGGGCATTGTATGCAGCAGAGGCAGACCGAATTCGAAACTGGGCTGAAAATCGTACTCAGTTCTCATTTACAGATGCAATGGAGATGTACACAGAAAACACTTGGGTGTCTGTGTTCTCACTTTCAGTTGTTTGTGCCTTCATCATCCTCTCTAGTACGAGCAGCACATTGCCTGGCACCTGAGACTGCACAGTCATAATAAAAAAGCATCAAACACTGCACAGTCTACACCGGCCATTTCTAGTTTGTGTTTTTCTTCACCTGCAACCTCTTAGTAAATGGAAATATATCTAACCATTGGATCTTGAGACCAGATTTATGGTTTCTGAATACACCAGCATATCATTGAAACATTCTTTATTCCTATATTGTAACATGTCTTCATGTAATGAAATTTAGATCCTTCCTTCCACACTCTTACTCTCCATTATTGATATATGTTCAAGGACATTCTAAGATGCCTTTTTCTCAAAGCACATGTTGCTGAATAGAAAAAAGGGTCTGGAAATGCCAACATAACACCCGAGTTAGTAAGTTTGTTCCTATTAGCTGTAGATTCCAAATGGCATATAGTAATTTGGAGACCATGAGGAAACAATATATCTGTGATGTGCAACAATTAAACAAACCTATGCCATTTGGAAGACAACCGTAGCAGAAATGGCGTCATGTAGGAGACTTGGTCTCTCCCATGGAACCAACCATCCGAGTTAAATAACTAGAAACCGCGTTGATCATTGCTATTCATCGTCACGTTATGGACACAATTCCAGTGTATAATTACAAGTTAAGTCCTTCCAATTTTGATTAGTTAAATATGGACTATCCAGATTAAAGATATGATTCGCTTATGGAATAAACAAAAACTGAATAAATTGATTATACCTTACTATTTTTTCCAATTAATAGCTGGATTGAACTGAATACTTTGGGATTATTTTAGTCATAGCCAAACCAATGTCATGCCACTAATCATGACAAATAAATAAAATATTAATGGACTGGGACTGGGTCATGTGTCGTGATCATACCCCCTGGACAAAAGTAAACAAACTCTACCCCTTGCTGTTTCCATTACAAAATCCTGCGTCAATTATGGAGGATGAATTGCACTGAAATGTATCCAGAGACGCCAAAAATTGACATCATGCATCCAATCCAACTCCGGCTGTATCTGGCGACTGGGTCGTCGACCTTCAGTTAGAGGACAAAATAAGTGGGGTAGCACTTACCTTCGGCATCTGGTCCTCCCAAGACCTAACGGAGCCAGCAGGTTCATGAAGCATACAACATTGGAATGGAATACAACGCTTCACCAACCTTGGAATGTATCCACAGACGCTCAACTTTTGAGTTTAAAAGATTAATTTAGGGATGATTTGTGGTAAGACCATATGACTTATTAAATGGAGTCTTATTTATTGCTATTAATCTTATCGTGAACTAGGTCCCCATCCTAAAGTGTTGAAATTCGCTGTTGGTTTACAGCTGGTTTTTGCGTTTAACTTGGAGTAGCAGCTATCGAACCGCCTTAAATAACGCTTAAAATGAGAAAACAGAGCAGATGGAGACTATAAATTGTGCAGACCACTGGGCTTTACCTAATCATTGACTTACACATGAGAGTACATTTTATAATGAAAAAAATCCAACTCATTTTTATTATCTTATAATAATAAATTTAATTTTTAATTTTTATATATTTTATTAATTTAATGTTTTTTTTTAAAAAAAAACTAATTTTAACCCTTAAAATTTTCAAAACATTTAAAAAATCGCAAAATTATTCACAGCTCGGCTTTTCATTATGTTTAATTTTCTGTTGCAAATATTGAATGGATGTCTTCTATATTATAAATATTAATGTAATTCTTAGACCAACCCGAGACAATTTGTTAAAAAAAGGGGAAAGAACTATTTCGAGTTTTATTTTTAATGAAATTGAATTTTGGACTTTAAAAAGATAATTATTTATTATATAAATTTAGTTATTTAGATTATAAAACGTAAATCTTAAATTTAAATAGATAAAATTATATAAAAATAAATTTTATAAAAGCTGAATAGATTTTTAATAATATTAATTAATTTTATGTTAAGTTTTTGAGATTTTTAATTTTTATTAATTAATTTAATAGTATTTAACTATGTTTAATGTTAATAATATTTAATTTATGTTATAAATTTTCGTTTCTTATACTATATAATCTACTCATACAGTTGGCAAACCAACCTAAAATGAATGTTGAATAAACAACTTCAACAAAGAGTTAACACACGAAACAAGACAACGTAACTTTTAGTCCTCACTAGACCATTTTGGGGTTAAATGTAATAAATTATAAAGCTGAAGGATTAAATCATATTTTATCCAAAAGGAACGAGTACAGTAGGATGAGAAATGAAAACCGCGGGCCAGTCGCGTAAGGTGTCTATTTGTCCAAAACCGGACAGCCTAGCAAAGACAAAACGGGGCGAGTATTTTTTTTGTTTTCTATACACTTTCCCAGTAAGAACGGCAGGGCGGAGACGGGCCACCTGCTGCATGTGCAAAACAAACTATTTCTTCCTCTGCTTTCAAACTTGCAACGTTCCTATTCAAAACTTTCTTAAACACTCATCTTGTTCTATAACCCGAATCCAAAGAAAGTTTTTAGTTTGCTTTTTTCTCTGTTGATTTAGAGACAACGATGTCATCGCCATCACCGGGGGAAACTCCAGCACCAACATCACCGCCGACAACCAATACTACATCCCCTCCGCCGCCATCTGTCGCTACTCCGCCGCCTACTACCACTCCTTCCCCACCACCCGCAACCCCATCAGCTCCTCCCCCTTCAACCACTCCAACCCCTCCTCCTCCCTCCACTTCATCACCTCCGCCTTCATCCTCTGATTCCCCACCTCCTCCCGCCACTACACCTTCACCCCCATCATCCTCGACTCCTTCTCCCCCTTCCCCTCCTACATCTACTCCATCGCCACCGAGAACTCCAGGAACTGCATCGCCACCACCGCCTCCGGGGAATTCCGGGACTCCATCTCCCCTGCCTCCATCTTCTTCGTCTGATTCCAGCAATGGGGTGTCGACGGGGCTCGTAGTGGGGTTAGCTATAGGAGGAGTCGCCATATTGTTGGTTTTGAGTTTGTTGTTCATATGTTGTAAGAAGAAGAGGAGAAGAAGAGATGAGGAGAGTTACTACGTGCCTCCTCCACCTTCTGGACCAAAAGGTCAGATCTTTTCCTCATATTAGTGTTACTTAATTTGTCGCAATTTCATTTATTCTGTTATTATTTTTAAACAGGGGAATTCAGTTATGCGTATTTCCTTTTGGTTTTGAATAAAAAAGATGGAATTTTGATTTTTTTTTTTTTTTTTTTGCATAATGTGGAGAAGTTCGATTTTGGCTATCATATGATCGGTTCTTTGTGTAATCAAACATTATTATATTTTCTTGAATGCCAGTTTGACTGAGTTTCGAGATTTTACTTATTTTGGTTGCTTGGTAATCATATAGAGGCAGATGCATTTGTTTAAGTGTAAAAGGATTTTATTCAACTTCTTGTAGCCTTACTTCATTGACTCTGGCATTGGGTTGTTGTAATAATTTATCTTGTTTGTTGTTCGTTTCCAGATGATCCACATGGCGGCCAGCAGCAGTATCGGTGGCAACAAAATCCTCCGCCACGAATGGAACAATACAGTGCTGTGGCTCCAAAGCCAACTCCTCCACCAGTTACAGCATGGCGACCTCCATCTCCAGGACAATATTCTACGCCTCCGCCACCTTTTATGAGCAGCAGTGGAGGTTCTGGCTCTAATAATTATTCAGGCTCTGAAAACCCACATCCACCACCCTCGCCTGGTATTTCGTTGGGTTTCTCGAAGAGCACTTTTAGCTACGAGGAATTAGCAAGGGCGACAGATGGATTCTCAGATGCAAATCTTCTTGGACAAGGTGGCTTTGGGTATGTTCACAAAGGAATTCTCCCTAATGGGAAGGAAGTAGCAGTTAAGCAACTGAAGGCGGGAAGTGGGCAGGGAGAGAGAGAATTTCAGGCTGAAGTCGAGATTATCAGCCGAGTTCATCACAAACATCTTGTCTCATTGGTTGGATACTGCATCTCTGGGACAACAAGAATGCTTGTTTATGAGTTTGTTCCTAATAACACTCTGGAGTTTCACTTGCATGGTAAGTTTGTCTTTGACGAATATTTAATGGTAAACAATGTTCAATTCATCTGGTTAATTGATCTGCCTGTGAATGCTAATTGCAGGGAAGGGGCGTCCGACCATGGATTGGCCAACAAGGATTAGAATTGCTTTAGGTTCTGCAAAAGGACTAGCATATCTTCATGAAGATTGTATGCCTTCCAACTCTCTGACTTTCTTACTTGCTCAAAATATAGAATTTCGACCTCTTTGTGGTAACAAATACCAATGTTTTCAGGTCATCCTAAGATCATTCATCGTGATATTAAGGCTGCCAATATTCTTGTGGATTTCAAGTTCGAGGCAAAGGTAGCTGATTTTGGATTAGCAAAGATTAATTCCGAGGTCAACACTCATGTCTCCACCAGGGTGATGGGTACTTTCGGGTAAGAAGGCTTCCTGCATTCTTGTTACTCAGCCGCAGTCTGCATATAGGACATGATTAAAATTCTTTTAGAAGTTTTTTCACTCGCATAATTTGATCTGTCTCCAGGTACTTGGCCCCTGAGTATGCTTCAAGTGGAAAGCTCACAGACAAATCAGATGTTTTCTCCTTTGGGGTCATGCTTTTGGAGTTGATTACCGGACACAGGCCAGTCGGCTCTTCTATTATGGAGGACAGTTTGGTGGACTGGGTTAGTTATTACTTTGGTTTATATTATGTTCTCACTTCTCACCATACAAGCACACACTAACATGCATGAGTTCATCTGCCGTTTCCGGTCTCTCTTCGAATCAGTTTTAGCTACCGAATTCAAGATTTAAATTTCTTCGAATCTTTAGTTAAGTAAATCTGATTTGGCATTGCAGGCTAGGCCTTTGCTTTCAAGAGCTTTGGATGATGGAAACTTTGATGGCCTGGTTGATCCAAAGTTACAAAAGGATTTTAACCCCAATGAGATGACTCGCATGGTTGCTTGTGCCGCTGCTTGTGTGCGACATTCAGCAAGACGTCGACCACGAATGAGTCAGGTAAAATGTCTACCAGAATTTCTTTCAAATTGTGACAGTAATCTATCTATATTACTCGAAATTTCAATGCAAGAGATTGCATATTACAATCCTCGTTAGACTCTGACCCCAAGTTGTAATCGAGCAGATAGTCCGTGCTTTAGAAGGAGATGCATCATTGTCCGATCTCAATGAAGGAATCAGACCTGGGCAGAGCGGTATGTACAGTTCTTACGGAAGCTCTGACTACGACACTAGCCAATACAACGAAGACATGAAAAAGTTCAGGAAGATGGCTTTGGGCACCCAAGAATATGTTACTAGCAGTGAGTACAGTGAACCAACTAGCGAATACGGTTTAAACCCTTCCGGCTCAAGCAACGAAGGGCAAACTACCCACGAAATGCAGATGGGAAGGATGAAGAAGAATAGCTATGGATTTAGCGGAAATTCAACCTCTTCACGGTGATCATCGTCCTCGTTCATTCCTTTTGTAAAGATCCCATCCTTACTTTTCATGCTATGACTTGGAATATCACTTTGATTGCAAAAACTGGCACCAAGTTTTTTTTTTTTTTCTCCCATGAGATAACACAAATTATTATTATTTTTTTATCCCACCAATATTTGAAATTACGGGTTTTTCATTGATTTGTAATAATGAGCGATACAAACAGAAGTAATTGATAGATACATACAGGGTGGATGTGATTGATTCTTTTATTTATCCTAAATTTGATTTCTTTTTTTATACATAAGAAAAAATATAGAAAGTAGAAACTCGTAGGTCAGGAAATGGGTTAGATTCAATTCATGCCGTCACTTTGTTGTCCAACGCATCGTGTGTAAGCTTTGAACGTGAGGTTGAAGAAAGTTTAAAGAAGATAATGGTTGGATGGCCAGCAGCTCATCAAGTGGGAAGATTCTTTCAACTTTGAAAATTCGAAAGCTTAGCTGAGGAAGATGAGGGGGTTTGAATTGATTCAGTCAGTCACATGCAAGGCTGCATTTGTAAACATCCCAAAATGTGGGGGAATCAGACAGCTCATTGTGGTCCTCTCTGCCTCTGGGTTCCTACCAACTAACCTTACCGGTGAAGAAAGTGGAGTTGCCGTCGCCATGAGATATTAAATATTCTGTCTCAGTCAAATATCCTGTCTCTTTCTTGTCAGAGGTGTAAGGTGAATGTGATCCAAATCCAATCCATTGCCAACCTTAAAATGCTTGCAGCTCGAGGGCTCCACTTAAGCTTAGATATATTATAATTGATAAGAACAGGAGGAATAGGAAAGAGAATTTGAAAAGGAATTGGCTGTTGGCTTTGGCATTGATGGGGGGTCAAGTTTCATTTGAAAAAAGATTATATCATTTAAGTTTTTTAAGATAATAAAATTTATTTGAATTGAATATGCATAAAATTAAAAATATATTGTTAAAGGCTAACCTTAACCTGGATTTTATGAACATGATGTAGCATATCATGGTTTTCCCGTTCGTTACTCATCTACATATCCGAGTTCAAAGTCTGTTGTGCTGCCGCCCGCAAAATTTTCAAATATATGAACAGGTACAGCACTAAAAATTGTGAAATGTAGGAAACAAGAAAGAAAAAAAGGTTTCATCCACATCCCCTATAGATTGGCCAATCGATCAGAGCCAGTTCGCCTTCGCCTACGCCGCTTTTGTCGAATTCGCCAAATGCTCACAAACAGTACAATGCCTGAAGAAACAATACATCGATCAACACAGCTTAAAAAATAAATCAAAGAAGATTTTACTACCACATTAATTTACCAACCTGAAACTGCAACTATTGCTGGTACAAGCCAATGACTGGCAACTAGTTCTGGAACATCCAGCTGAAAACGCAAGGAAAGTTCATCATTGCTTAGATTTACTGTATGAAAAGAGTTAACGAGTTCAACCAAACCTTCTGATTCTTACCTCATCCCCGTATAGAAGACCCAGGTACTTGTTTCCCAAAGAATCACCCTTACTTCTCTTTGTAAATTTGGGGTGTCTTGATCTGGTAGTATAAAAAGTGGAATTTAATCCTCTCCCCAAGTCAATAACATGATGGCCCGGCAGTTTTTTGTTTCTGCCCCGAACTTGTAAATTGTATCCTTTAGTTCCCCACACTTCAAATCTAGAATCACTTTGACAGATTAAGTCCTTCCCCGTAACAGCAGAATAGACAGAGTGATTTACATCAGTTCTTCGAGACAGTAAGCGGTTGTCATCTATATCTTGCTTGATAGACTCTGAGAAAAGCACTGGATCTTTAATATTTGAACCAGTGAAGTCCAATATTTTTCTTAGAAGCCAGTAGCAGTTGGTAACCATATGGCTGCTGTCCAAGCAGTTCGAGTCCCCATATACAGCAATGTTACCTTCACCAACATCTAACAGGCCAATAATAGGGGAGTCAGCCTGGATATGAAAAACAGATCACATCATTTCAATGTTTCCAACCATAAATGGTTTAAAATATAAAACATATCATTGTGCCGAAATAAGGTCCATGAATCCCCAAAATAAAGAGCATCTATGTCTAATCACCTTGATCGTGCCAGAATTCAGTAGTACATTTTGAGTAGCCCCACTCTCTGAGCTATCCACAAAAGGAAAACTGTGTACGTAACCGCCTTTTGGAAACCTCACTATATTTGTTCCAGATGCATATCGGCTCTGCTCACCATTAATGGAGAAGTCACCATTCAAAATCTTATCCCCAAAAGCGATCCCAAATGGTTCCAAAAGATCATTCAGTGCTGGAATATTTGCACCTCCAGTTACTGGGGTCCACCAGCTCCTTGTGTTGTCATCAAAAAATCTCATTTTAACCATTGTGTCCAAATTATACCACTCAGCAAACACAGCCAACCCCAACCCAGTAATAATAATATCATCCCTGAGCTTTTCAATCTCTTCTTGGAAGTACTCATCTTCAGGATCAACTAGCAAAAGTGTCCCGTATTGGATGGCATCAAAGCATGTAAAAGGAGAACCGAGCGTCTCAACATAATAGCCAGCATCGCTTAACATGTTGAACATAATGTGAAAATTTGTATGAAGGTGATCCCCATGCCAATCAAGAATGTCATTCCGCACTTCCAATGAGTCTCTTGGAATATATCCAGGTGGATATTTTATACTGTGAAACTGATCCCACAAAACCCGTTTTGATCGTGGTGGGGTTGGAACTACATTCAATTTCAATTGAAGCACACAAGTACTACTTCGAGCACTTTTCTCCCCTTGCGCTGGAGGACTGTATATTCTAACAGTTACATTCCCCTTAATCACTCCAGAAAAATGTGCACCTTCTTCCTTAATTTGCATGTGCAGTGCTAAGTAACCAGTCCAAGGCCAGACGACTTCTGAATAATTAAAGCGAATGCTTAAAAGATATCCTTCCTCAGACGAAGGATGCCATGTTGGTGGACTCTGGACATAGCCAATGACACCCATCCCATTCAGAATGGTAGAATTAAATATAACAGGCATGGCACCAGCATAGAGTGCTTGACGACAAAAGGGCCAGGTATATGGACAATCTGTATAATCAAGAACACTGGGGAAGATGCTTGCTCGAGGTTGATATCTCTTCAGAATTTCAAATGATTCTAATCTGACAACAAAAGTAAAAAAAAAAATACCATAGCTGCTTCAACTGAACTGGAGATGCAGATAAAATAAAAATAGCAAAAACTAATAACCTACTAAAAACAAAAAGATATAATTACAAATGTTAATAGGAGAACCATTGGGGTTGAGTGAACTTACAGATCTACTCTCCCTGCACCCTGCTCATACATGTTCGGAGCAGCAAGCTTAGCAGCACCCTCAACCAGAGCTTGTTTCATGCTTGCAGGATTTAGAATCTCCTTTCTTTTGTTCTCGGGAATGATACCGACAAGCAGACATACAACACCAGCAACCACAGGACTTGCCACACTAGTACCTGATAAATGTTTACAACCAGTACTGATCTTGGATCCCATAATTTCCCGCCCATATGCCACAACATCTGGTTTGATACGCCCATAACTGCAAAACATAATCTTCAAGTAAAATCTTCGAGCATTAATCAGCATCATAAAGCTTGCTTATTAAGAGAGATGGAACATCATAACAAAAAGAAAAGGGCTACTAATCTGCACTGGAAAGGGGTTGATACCAATGCCTCATTACATTTAAAGAAGAGTTAATATCTTAGAATAGAGATACGGTACCCATGAGGAATCTCCCAAGTACTCATGCCACGTGATGAAAATGAGGCTATGTGATCATTATAATCAATGCCACCAACACCAATAACATCACTTGGTCTGCAGGGTTGTTTAAAGTGCCATAGAGTGGCCCATCATTTCCAATGGCTGATACCATAATAATATTGTTGGCTGTAATTTCCCAAACCTGGAGAACCATAAAGCAGAAAACATCAACCAAAAAGGTGCAGCTCCATTGCAAAGTATGCAGAAGTGAATTGCAGATGGCTATTGGACGTTTTGGAAGCAGACTGGGTAACCTCACCGGCTGATATTTCCATATTCGAAACAAATATCCAGAGAAAACAAGCAATCTTCTCAACAACTTTAATGAAGAAATAAACCGCATTGATTAAAGTATTTCCATGTGGCATGGTAACCAAAATCAGACAAAAGTACATCAGATTAAAGCCAATATTTTGTTCACTATTTTGCAATTTTGAAACAAAATTACCAAATGACGGTTGACATATGAGCCCCAATAAAGCCACAGAACATAAGTTGTACCTTCTCTACAAATGGGAGATCCAAGTAATCAGGGCCACCTATGCTCAAGTTTAGCACATCCATGTTGGTTGTAATAGCATAGTTGAAAGCATCGAGGAACCAAGACGTATAAGATACCTGCAATAAGCTGAGAACAAAATTCTCATAATCTAGTCAAATTTTATAGTTAAAAGAGAATGTCATTAGGTTGATGGATATATTGTACGATGTTTGCAAGTCTCTCATATCTTACCTATTCATCATCTCACAATTCTAATATCTTTTAATTATAGTATGATTCTAATGAACTGTTCAAAAGAGCACCCGGTTTCTGTAGTGCATGCTAAGCATTCTCAAATGGATGACCAGATAAAATTGAGAAGAAATTAAGTACAAAAGGGGTGAGATTAGCTAAGGACAAGCACAACTTCTAATCACAATACAAAAGCAAATAAAATATCTAATACCTACTTGTGTTACCTGTGCATCAGTAAAAACACGAAAAGCATAAATCTCAGTATCCGGTGCAAAACCAAGGCATTCTGCATCCGCACCAGCAATAACACCAGCCACAAATGTCCCATGTCCAAGATTATCATTCAAAGTGTCCTCATTAGTCCAATTAGTTCGTTCCTGAAGAATTTGCTCTCAAGGGTGAATATTAAAACTCATTGAAGCCACATTATTAGCTTAGCCGAACAGAGTCATTTTCAATAAGATAATAATTTGGAAATTGGAACCAACAAAACATTTTCCCACTACTGACATATCCATACCTTAATGTTTCGAAAATGAGGGTGATCGGCACGTAGTCCGGTATCGAAAATAGCCATTTTGACTTTAGCACCGGTATACCCTTTTCGCCATAGAGCATCCGCTCCGAATAAGGAAGTAACTTGAGACCTCTGTGACATCAAAATCAGAAATTCCGTAACTTTCCTCCCAATTCTAAATCCATTTATATTCTCGTAAATTTGACTTCAGGAAATTTACTTAATCAAATTAAAAGCTTACCTGCATCAGAAGATGGCGACTCCAATTAATTGAGGAATTACTTAAACCCGAATAGTGGAAATGTTTCTCTTCACTAAACGACATCGAAGTGAAAATCTTTCCGGGTCGTTTTTTTCCATTCTCAAAAGCACCAGTACGCAATCCCCTATTATAGCTCAAATCAACACTCACATCTTTAACGAGTTCCAGCCTTTCAGTTTCCTCAATCACGGCTTCTTTCACCGAATCCCTAATCGAAACTAATCCAAAATCTGTGGGGAATTTAGCGGCCGGGTTGTATCTCTGGATCCACTCCCATCCTTCGGATCGAAGGCTGGATTCCAAGTACGAACGGTGATCAGACGCCGGTTTGTAACTGGTGAACCGGACAATGTAGTTGCTACGAGTGTCTTGGGGTTGGATTCGGTTACGGGACGAACGGAAAGAGAGTCTGAAATGGAGAAGGAAAAGGGAGAGAAGAAGAATGAAAAGGGAGGATTTGAGAGGCAACGAAGGTTGAGCAGTGACCATGGTGAGCGGGACTTGTTCGGTGGGAAAATCCCCTCATCGGATTGTGAGAAACGGAATTGGAAGAAGAGATCTCTGGTTTCTGTTATACTTGAGTTGCATCTCGAGCTTCCGACAACCTCGTCAATCTGAAAACGGAAGACAAAATCCAACTTTTCCAACTCATTAAATTGTTCGTGGAAGTGATGTGTCACGTGATCAGCCAGTCCGGGTCGAATTTGGGCCGGACTTAAGCTTAGTATTTTACAGATTTCAAACTGTTGCAAGCTTTGTTCGGTCCGTAATTCGGGCATTTTACTTGCATTTTCAAAGAGAACACTTCAATTCAACAGAGTTCTATTTGTCTGTCTGTTTGAGTAGTAATTACACAAGGGCAAACGCCGGTAGTACTTCAACCCACTCGATGGCGCGTGGCCTAATTCTCTGTTCACAAGCCAGCACCATCGGCAAGCTTTCATTTTCACTTCTCAAGCCCCGCGGTCGCCGCCTCTGTTATGACGGACCTCGAAATATACCTTCCACGCGGGTCTTTTGCCATTGCGCTGGCTCCCAAGTGATAAATTTAGCAGATATGGCTACGTACAATGAAGCTTTCTCCAGGAGAATGGCTATGGCAGGAATCAAACACCACAACCGTGTCGGTTAGTTTCTTTTTGCTCCTCTTTGTTGGGTTTCAGCTTTTCTCGAGTAAGACAACAGGATACTAGAAATCGATGGTTTTGCCAGATAATGCTATTTCTCATCCAGTTTTCGAGATGGAAAAAAGTGAAAACGTGGCCCTGCAAATTAGTAAATCATTGATTTTATCTCTGGGTTTGTTTGTATTTTAGCTGTAGGTGTATCTGGGGGACCGGATAGCATGGCGTTGTGTGTTCTAGCAGCTAATTGGAAAAATGAAGTTCAATGTGGGATTGACAACAGTGGGAAATTCATTGATGGTCTTTTGGCAATAATTGTTGATCACGGGCTACGTCCAGAAAGCGAAGATGAAGCAAAGCTAGTGGGAAGTCGGGTTTCAGATATGGGTATATTTTATTTTATTTTATTTTATTTTATTCTATTCTATCTGTGAAGTTGAGTTTCTCACTTATATTTGGATGGCTAACATGAGTTTTGTGTAGGAATCAGATGCGAGATTGCCCGTTGTGATTGGATAAATGGCAAGCCTAAACAAGGTCATTTGCAAGAAGCTGCTCGCCACATGAGGTTGTTTGTTTCTCTTTTTGAAGTTTGTTTGAAACGCTTGCTAGTCTGCTAATATTCATTTTCTGTCCATTATTGTGCTTGAATTTCAGGTATAAAATATTTCAAGATGTTTGTATGCACAACCAGATCGGCGTTTTACTCGTTGCACATCATGCAGATGACCAGGTTTTTATCAACATTATTGTTCTTCAAGCAGTTTGCACATCTATGCCTAGAAGATTGAAAAAAAAAGTTTTGTTAAGCCTTAGATATTTGTTTTTTTAAGTATAAACAGCTTCATTTTATTTGGTGGAGTTTCCTGCTGAATTGATTGAAACATGATCGCGGAGGCAGTAATGAAATGTAGTTTTTTTTCTTCCACAATGCAGGCTGAGTTATTCATTCTTAGATCATCTCGTGATAGCGGTGTTCTTGGACTTGCTGGCATGGCATTCACATCACAAGTGTTCTCGTCACATACAAATTTGTATAACAAAGATTGGATAAATCACAGTGTTCTTTTAGTGCGACCACTGCTTGATTTTTCAAAAGAAGACATGTATAAGGTTCGTGTGAAGAATATAGCAAAAAATGTGATCAATGCCTCTGCCCAACTTTCAGTTATTTATTTGCTGTTTTAATTCTCTTTCAATTATAAGCTTTTAATGGGTCCTTTTTTCAATTATGATAGATATGTCAGGGGAGCAACCAGGATTGGGTTGAAGATCCAACAAATCGAAATCCATTATTTGCTCGGAATAGGATTCGGATGTCATTAGGAAATCTGTTATCAGGTGAGTACTGATATATTGGGCTGTTTTGGTCATATTGATACTGCTATCATTCATAACAATCTTGTTGGTTCAACCTTTAACTTGCTGTTATATACAATTGTTTCCCGTGCTGATCTTGCTGTTAAGTTGCCAAAGCTTGAGGTTATATATGATCCGCTTTGTCAAAGCCTTTGTGTTAATACAATACATTTGCTCTCTTCCAGGATTTTATGTTTTGGAAATAATGCCTCTGTTTTCCAGGTATCTTTAAGTCTGAACTACAAGCTGTTATTTCTGCCTGTCGAAGAACACGCATGTATGTTGATCAAATCTGTAGCAATTTAATAAAGCAGACGGTCACTGTAATGGATGTAAGCATTCTTTGACCTTTGGAAGATGCTTCTCATTCTTACTTTAATCCAAATTTAGTATGATACGGCAAGCCAATTAATTATGATGATCTTTTCTGCAGCAAGGTTATGCCATTATCGATTTGAAGGCACTTGATCCATCAAAAATTGATGACATATGCCTGTCTAAATTTATTACATTGGTTTTACAGGTATTATTCCATGAACGACATCTCTAGTTTCCTGAATGTTTCTATTAATTCCATTTTCGTGTAACTTCTCAGTTTGTTTCACAAAGGCAGAGGCCAATCAGAGGTAGTACTTCAAAATTGTTGTTGCAATACTTCTGTGCCATCCCATGCAAGGTAAACTACTGATGCTGGTACAAATTTAGTTTTTCTGGTGCAATTATTTAGTTTTTCTTTGTTGCAAGTACTAATTCTTTATTATTACTTTCTGCAATTTCTATAGACTTCCCTTACTGCTGCTGGTTGCTACATTTGTCCGGCTCCTGGGTCTAAGGGTGCCAAAGCTCTGGTCTGCTGCTCTGTCTATTGTCCTCTTCCTTCAAATGCAGAATTATTCCACACATTTTCGGTTGAAGAAGAGAAGCATTGTTTTTCAAACGAGTTGGAACAAATTATCACCAATGGAAAATCATATTCTAAAAAGCTTGTCCCTGATGCATCACAAGTGGAGTTTTTGGACATGGGGTGTGAATTCGTGCTAGACGAAGCCCGTAAATTAGATATCATCACTGAATCAACTTATAGAAACATCATTTTATTGCAAAGGGAGGAAGCCAAACACTTTAAGCTCAAAACTGATGAAGTTGCATCTAGGTGTGAGTCGAAGCAGGAGAGTGAACATGTCAAATCATTTCTGAGTGAACAGCTCCTCCCTGGGCAAACATGCTACTTCATGAACCGTTTCATCATCTCATGGAAACTAAGCAAGGCGATTGACAGCGATGTGTTGCCTCAGGAATCTCATTCTCCGTCATATTTGGGAAGGGAAACTCTGCACAGTCATTGCTGTTGCGTAAACAGTGATGGCATGGTAGTCAAGGTGCGTACCATGAATGATGCTGATTGGCTCTATCTAACCGAGTTGTCAAAACAACCACATTTAGATAATTTTGAATCGCCAAGACTTCCATTAACCGATAAGATGAGATGCTCAGATTATTCAAGGTTGTCAGCAAATATAGCTCTTAAATCGCTGAAATCAATCCCAGTCGCTGCAAGAAAAAGCATCCCTGTACTGGTCAATGACCACGGACAGATACTAAGTATCCCGGTATTAGACTCTTTCTTTTAGACTTCCATTAGAATCTTTCTTATACCTAACAATTCTTTTTTATTTATATTATATCAGAGCATTGGCTTTAAACATTGTCCTTTCATAACGGCATCCGCTGTATTCAAGCCAAGAGTACCTCTTGGAGGAGGCCACAGTTCCTTTCTTTAGTCATGGTGATTTAAAAGTTCACCAGGTATGTAAATTTCTATCTGCAATGCGTTTCAACATATATATATAATCGTATCGTGTTTACAGTTTTTGATTGAAAGATTGATTGTAGAAAGTTTAACAAAGGTGTTTCCCTCCTAAAATCCCAACATCTAAAACCCTAGTTGGCATTTTAGGGGTTGTTTCGTTGAATTCTTTCTAATAGTACATGACTATGGGTAGCACACTTGACAAGATGATGAGTAAAGGAAATGAATGGAAACACAAAAATGGGGGCAGAAACATCACCATCTGCCGTGGCCTCCCCCGAACCTCCGTTTCCATGGAGCATCATTCTGTTGTTCGATCCATGACAAAAGTGCACAGTCTAACATGCAGAAGATGTTAACATAAAGGAGTTGATATCTCACAGGAACGTATCGGAAATTCGCAATCTGAACAATCGGCCATATACCACCCTCCAAGATCAAGGCCGGGAGAAAATCTCTCTTAACATCTTCCTTCACTTGAGGAACGGTTTTACCAGTGGAAAGTCCCATGTAAGAGAAAAACAATAACAAGTCAAAGGGGCTAAAGATGATACCATCCATAGCTACTTTGGCAGCAACAAAGGTAGCCGACTTCGGTCGTAGATGAAACCTCGACTTTATAAATCTGTCCAAACCTTCATACCTAAATGCCCAAAACAGAGGTTGTAAGCCAATGGTATATATAAATTAGCAGACAAGTGAAACAAAAACACGAACCAGTAGTGTCCAACTGGTCCAACAAATCCAAATCCAAACATACTTATGGCAGCAGCCCTTTTCCAATCGATTTTACATTCTTGCTCTGCCTCCTGCACATGAAGGTCGACAATTATGAAACTTTTCTAATGTTTTCAACAAACCATGAAACATCGACATTATCAGAAACAAATCACATTAGCTCTTAAAAATGAAACCTTTAAATTGTTTCTTGTACATTACCATATACCAACCAATAATAACATTGAATATTGCAAGAACCAACAGAGGGACAAACACAGGGCTTGCTGGGAATTGGAACTAAAAGGTGCTTACTTTACATTGCAGGCGTTTCTTTGCGGTGGAAAAGGTGATGTATTGAGCTCCGACATCGCCAATGGCCCATAGGACACCTGAGCTGATAACCTGTGTTTTTACTGGATGAAGAGATAAGCATCTCTCGTACCATCTCCATATCTTCAACATTTTATGTTAACAGGAAAAAAAAATTGAAGGGAAGAAGACGAGAAAAGGGTAGAAATAGAGGGAAAAGAAATCAAAACTAGAGGAAATTTTCTTGGTTTCATTCATCGTCACCACTACATTTGACATTATACTGTTATGTTGAGCGAGAATATCTCTATAGATTATCGTCCAATAATTTTTCTAGTTGTATTATTAGATAATTGAAACATAGATTAAACATTTAGATTTTTTTAATCTAATAACAAAATCTCTTGTCTACCTTCCACTTTTGTTCTAAATTTTTCAATGGTATGATATTATCATAATAATATTGAATCTTTAAAATAATTTATAAATGTATATTTAGAAATCAAAATTTCATAATATTACATTATATCCTTATTTATTTAATTAAATTATATCCTTATTATTATAAATATTATATTAGAAAACTATGAGATATTTATTTTAAAATTTCATAAGATTACATTTTTTTCAAGTATTACTATTTCATGTAATGGCAATGATTTTTTTTCTATAAACATGTCTTATTTTACATTATTATAAATCCTAAATTCTACCTTCTAATATATTATTACACCTTTAAACTATAAATTAGATTTTTATATTCTAAATTAGACTTGCTTATAGGTAGACGAAATATTTTCTCCTTTTTAAAGGTTCTAATATAGTATTTAAGATAGGTTTTTAAAAAATACTCCATATAAACGAATAAAAAATGACAAAAAAACGAGTTTAAAATCTGCGATATATTGATTTTTTAATGATTTATATAAAATGATCAAGATTCCCACTTTCAATATAATTTATACCCTTAGATTTCAATACCCAACAAAATTATTCTTGCCTTATTTGAGTAGAGATGGTGTCTCTACACTCTTTGCCTACATTGCTTTCCTTTCAAAACCCTAATCCCATTTCAACCCAATTTTCCAAACCCATCAAAAACTATAATTTCACCTCCACTCCCTATTTCAAATCCCTCAAAATCCCTAATTTCACAATCATCAATCTCCACCGAACTTCAAAACCTCACCTTTTAATCCACACCCTTTCCAAATTCCCCTCCAAATTTACCAAGGTTTGGGGGTTCAAGATAGAAAATGCGATAACTTTAGGTCCAAGGAACCAATTTCAAGGACTTAAGCGCTATGGGGTTAAAGAATCTGAGGATACCGATAAAGTGGTGGACTCTGGTGGTGGTGGCGGCGGTGGCAGTGGCGGAGATGGAGACGATGGAGAGGTGGAGAAGAAAAGTGGGTCATTGCCAGAATGGTTGAATGTCACTCCTGATGATGCAAAAACGGTTATTGCTGCTGTGGTAATATCGCTTGCTTTCCGGGCTTTCGTGGCTGAGCCGAGGTACATTCCTTCGCTGTCGATGTATCCTACGTTTGATGTTGGGGATCGAATTGTTGCTGAGAAGGTAGTTATTGTCTGTTTGATAATTAATTGGCACAAAGTTTCTAGTGGAAAGATTGATTATATGCTATTGATTGTTTGATGTTTGTGTTTGTTTTTATGTTTTCTTGAGGATAAGGAATGGTATTTTACTTTTTAAGTTTCAAGGAAAAAGCTTCATGTTAGATAAATAGTTTGAAACATTAGTGTTAAAGTTCACAAGCATTCTTAACTTTCAGTGAAGGTCAAGAAATGACAGGTCTTATCTTAATTTTCTTGATACCTGAAATTGGCTAGTAAAATCATATGTTGTTTAGGAAGTATATTATTCAGTGCTAGCCTTATAAACTATGGCTAGAAGGATGTGTTTGCATATGATTTACCAAGAACTATACCCTGACTAAAGAAGGAATGTGATATAAACATAAAATCTTGTTTTGTTTTAGACATGCATCAAGTGAACAAGTTGTTTAGTTCTTATGTATTTATGAAAAAATTTAAATTTAAATTTAAATTCAGGTTTCATACTACTTTAGGAAGCCATGTGCCAACGATATTGTCATATTCAAAAGCCCACCAGTTCTTCAGGAAGTAGGATACACAGATGAAGATGTCTTCATTAAACGAATAGTAGCTAAGGAAGGTGATACTGTGGAGGTAAGGTTACTCTCTGACAGTTTTTGATCTTTCATGTTTCACCTTATGATAAACTGGTTGTATATGTTTCTCACTGTATTGAGAAAATTATTACTACATGTTAATGTTACATTCTGGGACATTGAATCACTGGAACCGAGGAAGATGTTAGAGTAAATGGATATTTTGCAAGCTATCCAAGTCGTTTCTGTTGGCCTCCTACATACTATGCACATTGACATCTTATCTTTTTTTCTTAGTTTCATGTAAGGTGCCACTCCCTATTATGCTCTAACACTTCATCGTGTCCAATGCATATTTGGACCTGGGTATGGACATATGATCCTCAAAAAACCCACCAAATACATGAAAATCTAACATACTTGTGTTTGACACTCACACCAGTGTCTGAGTAATATAGAGTTGTTTTACAATATTAAAATTTGTTCCGATGCAGGTTCATAATGGAAAGCTTATTGTTAATGGGGTTGTACAAGATGAAGAGTTCATCAACGAAGCACCTTCTTATGAAATGACACCAATTGTACGTATCCATAACTAGAGTTAAGGCGAAAATAATTCACAAGTTGTGCAAACTTGTAGTTTTGATTATTTGTAAATTTGTGTCAATCTGTTTATGATTGATACCTGCTATTCATGTTGCAGAAAGTACCTGAAAATTCTGTCTTTGTGATGGGTGACAATCGTAATAACAGCTATGATTCTCACGTTTGGTAATATATTATTCTCATACTGGTTGACATATCCACATCCTTGATACTTCAAATCAGAGCATATCTTTGTGTTTGTTTTGTGTAGGGGTCCTCTCCCAGCCAAGAATATCATAGGAAGATCAGTAATTCGGTATTGGCCCCCCAAAAGGATCGGTGGCACAGTACTAGAGCGTGGCTGCGCTATTGACAAGCAGGAAGAGAACGCCAAAGCATCTGACTGAATAGAAGTATTCAGCCTTACTGATTTTATAATTTTATTCATATGAAAAGTCATCCTTTGTCTGTTTACGCCATTTTCCTCGATACTAGATTTTATTAGTAGAAGAGCTATTCTTGTAAGACGGATCGTTTTGCTCTGTCATATATGTAATTGACCCTGTTAATGATTAATGTAACTATTTTTCTGCTTTCTGTGGTTCCATTTCTAGTTGATTTGTTGAATTACAATTGAAGGACTTGAAATGATTAACTTATCATATGTCGGCTCCCCTTGTTCCTTTTTCTGTTCAGAATTACTGAATCTTTAATTTCTTACAGACGACTACTATTGTAAGGCACAACCTGTATATGAACCAGAACTTGTTATATCAATCATCACAGAAATCATACAGGCAATTTCTTAATGATTCAAACTTAATATCCTATCCAGAAGATATTCCTGCATCAATCTTGGAATACCTTTTTTTTCCTTTCGAATTCCACTTCAAACTGATCTGTTCTGTTTTCTAAGCAATTATTACTTCCACACTTACCACATCACTAGAAGCATTGAAAATCACTTAAACGCCCAAAACCCCACCATTTCCACAGGTATTTGTCTCAGTCGTATTGGCATGAACTGTTTCTAAGCTTGAGAGGCTTGCTACTGTGAGAGTCAATAACCAAAGAACAAGAGATACGTATCCGATGTCTTGACTTCACCAACTTTCCGACCACATTCCCTCTGGACCGAACTTCAAAGATCAACTTCATTGGAACTCCACCTCCATCATGTGAAATTGCGAAGCTTGCCCCTGCCCCATACAAAGGAACCTTGTCTCCATGGAGACCACCGCTACAGTTCGATGACTCTTTCTTGGTTGATAGTACTTCTTCAACTGCAATCAAAGAATATAAAAACATAAGATCAAAATGCCAATACTTTGAGTGGTCGCAGTGAAAAAAGTCTCAAGAAAATGCTACCTGACCAGTGGCAACTGTGATTTCTGAGTACATTAGGTTGACTGGATTGGAGCTAACATGAATACCGAAGAAAGTTGCAGGATTATTTACTGTCATCCTTAATGAACAATTTATTGTAAGCATCTTGCTTGGAACTCCTGTCAGGTCGGTTCCCTCTCCAAAATAGAAATTATGGACTGTCACGCTCTGCAAAACAAGGAACTTCTTTTCATTAAGAAAGAACAGAACTTTCCCATGTTTCTGACAAAACCCATTTTTTTAATATTACTTTTTTTCGAGTGTCTTATGTCTAAAGGAAACAAGGTTATCTTAAATAACGACAAGAACATTGTGTTGTTTTCTAATAAAACTATAAAAGCAAACCTTAACAGCAATTCGAGCTTTGTAAGGGCGGCTGGCACCCCAAATGATCAAACAAAACAAACTGAAAACCACAATAAACCCAAGCACAACCATCAAAATCTGGCACCTCCTCGTTAACCCTTTGTCTTTCCCGTAATCCCCTTCTTCTTCAATAACGTTACACTCGGTCCAACCCTTTTCGTTCCTCTTCCTTCCTTTCTTGAGAGTTCCCGAGAATCGACTAGCGGACGAGGCCCTGGAGTGACGGCTGTACGAAGGGTGAGAAGGAGATTCCATGGGGCTGCTGTAAGCAGGCGTCGCCTGCATTGATGATGACTTGTCGCCATCGTGGGAGTCCCTGGAAGGGCTCTGGACGTAGTAAAGTTGTCGTTTGGGGGATCTCGGAGACGACGGGTCGACTGAGCTTGTTACGTCGGAATCAGATTTTGTATGCATCATCGGTGATCTTTTGAATTGAATTGTTTTTGAAAGACGAGAGGGATCAGCTTAGTTGTGAAGCTACAGTAAAAGGAGTGAAGAAGGGATGGAGGACTAAGGGAGTGAAGAAATGGACCAACTATTACTGGGTTTAGGTTCGGAGCTTAGGTATGGGATTTGTGAAGCTGGAGGTTCGTGAACGAGTGTCGGCAGTGATTCCGTTAATCTGTTTGTTGGGTTTGGACTGACGTTAGCGTCATGTTTGACGGTGCATGCGTCTTGAATTCATGACCGGAGTTACGACCTTTTTTTAAAATTCCACGTAGTAGTTGTAGGGACTTATATCTCTCTAATTTTCTTTTTTAATTTCAATTTACATTGATCTAGCTTTATATATTATTATAAACGTAATATATATGTAATAAAAATAATATCGTATTAATATATAAAGAAAGAGATGACTTTGAAGAGTAAAAATCCTCTACTTTTTTATTATGTTTTTTTTCATGTTATCTATTGAAATTTTTTAAAGAATTGAATTTTAAACTTTAACCTTTATGTTTTATATCCTAAATCCTACACTCTAAAAAATACATCATATTTATAAATCTAAGATTAAAACGAAAGCATAAAATGATAAAAAAAAAACAGACAACTTGTACCTGACTTTGAACATGTCGAATCCAAACTCATTTTTAGATAAAATACTTTCTGAAGCTTGGAATACCTATGATTGTTATATAATTTGTGGATTTCAATTCAACACATTCAGAGGCAAGTTGAAACCCAAAACCATACATTTTATATTGAAAAGTCGAGATAAAAAATAAAAAAGTATAATTTTTTATTAAGTGAAAATAAAATGTCATTTTTTTAAGTACAAAAATACTAAAAATTTAAAGACATGGATAAACTACCTACCTCACTGACACCTGACCCGTAATTTTAACCCAACTATATTTCAAAACAAACAGTGTGACATTTAATATTGCAAAACGAGGAACCTTGCCTATGCACAGGTAACATACAGAAACCAAAGAAATTTATAACTGTAACCACATAGCTGGAATGAATCAATAGAGTTAGGTATCAAGTTCGTACACAATTTGTAATCTCCTGAAAAAATCCTGCATTACCGAGACATTGATTGCGTGAGGCACTCTAATGACTTCAATCTCACACCAGAAAAAAAAAAAAAAAAAAACAATAAATAAAGAACTCTACAACTGTCACCTTAAACCTCAGCTTAAGTCGGACATACTTCTTTCCAGCCGCAACCGTGAATCTAACGTTGTTAGGATCTGTGGCATTGACATTCCCCCAGACACAACGATTTCTGCAATAGAAGAATGAGTGAGATATAAGCTTAATTTGGAGCAGGGAAAGTTATAGTACTGCCTTTGCTCCATTATATTTTCTTCCCATTTTCATACAAATATTCTAATACCAATAACACTACTTCAAAATAGAGAAACCATCCTCATTTCAAGTGGCAATTTCAAACCAATTACACCAAACAATGGGAGGCCTATAACACAACATACTACTCAGTAATAAGAGGGAAAATGCTTGTAAATAATAGATGACAACAAAAGAAGGGGAATCCTCACCAATTCCTTCACGAATTGATAGATTCGGTCTGATAACATCCTTCGTATTGATGAGGAATAGATCACCGATGTAAAGATGATTCGTGGGAACATAGACGCAACATAGCTCTTCTTCCCCAGAGAAGTTCTATGAAACAGGAAAATAAGTAAAGACCGAGGAAAGTAATGCCAAAATGATAGCTTTGGAACAAAAGCTGTGGTTGTTCACCTGCAGAGTAACAGATGAAGTGATGAACCCAAATGCATATTCTCCAAGACGTGGATGCCTTATGATGGCTACTTCCTTGAAGGCTTGTGTGTTCTGATCTGAAATGCAATAAAGATGTAAAACATAAAAAGTGATGTAGCACATAGATAGCCATTTGTTGCTACCAAAACCAATTTTAATAATGACTAACTAAACTAATTTATTTTACAAGGAAGAAAACCAGCAGAACGTGCACCTGGTGAAATAGCAGAACTAATCTGCTTGGAGGCATTGTAGATATGGCGAACAAATGGCATCCGCTTGATAAACCACTCACCAAGTCCCAGAACAGATGCTCCCAACCACGATGACATGAATATCCCAATCAAGAAGATGAATGTAATAGAAGTTACAAATCCAAGTCCTATCAAGAAGTAAAAGGAGGAGAAAACATAATGATACCTCTTAAGTTATCAGGATGCTACAACCTCTTAAAATCAAAAGACATTCTTAGACAATGAAGAGATCAATATTTAGATACAGGAGATGGGTAGAGCATTTGCAAAGGCCACCATGTGAAAAGAAAATTCAGCTTTCTTGCGTTACATACCATATTTGGTAAGATCTCACATTTAAAATGCATAAATCAACAATCTAATAAGCACTTCTATCTAAAATGTCCTGAATATATACATATGTGTGTGTGTGTTGATTTCCAATACTATCAAGTATCAGCCTGATTAACAGAAATTTCTCCAGTCTTATAAAATACCGTCCAAGCTCTTACAGTTATCACTCCATCACAGTTATTTTCACCATCTCACACAAAAAAAATTGTAGGTCACAGTTGTCCTTGTTCAGAAGCCTCAAGGAAAGATAACATAAGTTAACAAGCTCCAAGATTCAATTAAAGGGGGAAATAGGGAAAGATTTAACAAATCACGAAACAACTTTACAGGTCTAGATGGAAAAAGAAAAAAAAATCTTTAGCTGCTAAGTGAAATGCTCACCAAATACATCAATGCCTAGTTGATCATAAATTGGAGAGAAAAAGCCATCAACAAAGTGAACAAACCACCATGTTATGTAGAAAGTGATTGCTATAGGAAACAAAATGACACTGCAAAAACAACTATGAATTAGCTGCTGCTATAACAGAAACATTGAATGACAACATAGATTTAATAAGACAAAATGCCACGAGAATATATTCAGTATTAGAAACTAGATCTTTGAAGTTTCTAAGTTCATCAAATAATAGATTAGCACAAATTCATGATGGCAACAATTATGAATTTGATAGATAAGTAGCAGAGGAATTTCAAGAGAACCAACCAAATTTATGAGGAAAGCAAGAAACAAGGAAAAATTAAATGATGGAATCAGGCTGGATATAAAATTAAATCTGCCACACCAATTTCACTTCTCAAATGAAGATTCCAACATTACTCTTCCAAGAAAGCATTGTGAACAAAGAAACTTGTTATACTGAACAATGGCAAGGAAAGAACATCATATTGCATCCCAATCATTCCACTGAAACGTTTATTTTTCACCAAGCACTTTGTATATAAAATAGATGGATAATTTTGAAACTATTTCAAGGCATTTACATTTATCACTTATTCAAAAGTTCTAAAAGCTAACTCAGTTCTAAAAGTCACTGTAATAATAACTAAAAGTGAAAAGTTAGACAAGGATAGTTAGGTTCTCTGTATTAGTGAAAGCATTTTCACTCGAGATCAAGGTAAATAGAAGGCATGTGCTGATCATTTTTCTGTAGGAGATAATAGAGTATGCAAATCACTAAATATCATACAAATGAGAATTGCACAAATATCTCACGAGTAAATGAACCTTAAGCAACAAGAAAAAGAATGCTGCTTACCATCCGCTCAAAAACTTCCTTGAAGCCCAGCTCTGGAAAACTTTGTAAAAGGTCTGGATAAAACAAAACTTGTCAGGCACCGGTCACGTTTAGAAAATAACACCCATGCATCATTACATAAGTACATGGGTAAGCATAAGCACACAAGTCCTATACAGGCCAACATGCTGAAAACATTTATTTAGAAAGATCTCTTTAGGAACCATAACATTTTCTTAGCCATCTAAAACGGTGCTAACATTTGTTGAGAGTGGACGGCTGATGTAAAATTCAACTCCACAATTCAGTAACTATATATCCAAGAGCATTTGTAAAGAGATTGGATACAAATATATAAATCATCATAGAGTCTCTACTATAAGCTTTACATGTTCCAGTGGGGGGTGGGGTGGGGTAGCCAATGCATTTGAACCCTATCGAACATCAATATGTAGTTATATTCCTCAAACGGTCTTATCTTCTGGTACCATTTTTTTAAATAAAGATTAGAAAGGGAAAACAGTTGCCTCATTCTCAACGTCTAAGGTAAATTATTCTTCTTTCAAAAAAAATTAAGGTAAATTATTCTGCAATCCCATTACACAACAGAAAATTCAATGTACTACATGTTCTGAAGACTGAAGTGAATCATTTCTCAATTAAATATCAATTTGGAACATCCAATTTCTCTGTTAACGACCAATTCATTCAAACAAAAACAACTCCAGGCCAGGTGAATTCGAATTCCATCACAAATGTAACGCCATTTAACAAACAAAAATATTTTTTCAACAAAAAATGAAATGAGAAAGAGACCTCGCGGCCGGCGTGATGCGTGGGATTGGAAGGAGAAGGTTTGGGGAAATCATCGTCGAGGGAATCACCGACCGGGATCAGAAGCTCTCGATCTCTACTCGCCATCGCGATCAGCGATTTGTCATCTCCCATTGCTGGAAAATCCCCGCTGCTAGTCTCCTTCTCGGGAATACCAAAATAACCCTTAATTCGTTTCGAGCCTATCTCTCGACTCACGGTTTATCAGTCGAGAAGAAGAAGCCTCAATCATAATGATATGAGTTTGGAACCTGCGATTTGCCTTCAAAGACCGTATCCTTAATTCAGAAAATACAATTATGTGAAATTTATTTACTTAAATTATGCTACTTATATAAGTTCTAATTATTTAATAATACGATCTTTCATTAAATTATAATTTTAATTATTATTGAGTAGACTTATCGTTCCAACAATAGAGTAATTAAACGATCAATATCAAATGATAAAGATTATATTTAATTTTAATTTTTAATCCTAATTAAAATTTTTAATATTAAAAAAAAACATAAATAAAGAAATAAAAAAAAGTAAACTAAAAATAATATTACAAAACTTTAGCAAAAACAAATTAATATATTACAAGAAATTTTTAATAATGTTCCTCTACATCGAGTAATAAATTCGGCATTATCTTGAACCTAAAATTAACCACATGGGTTATTTAACACACCAAATGATAAGCTCAAAACCAAAACCAGTGGCTGAAGCCGGAAGCTAAGTAGGTTTTGCCTCTGAGGTTCTTTATCAAGCAGCTGATCTTCTCGCCCGTCGAATGAAAGCTAAGATATCCCCCCTCGGCAATGCTTTCCTATACAAGCCTTTGCGTCCCAGTTTTTTATTTCCTTGCTGAAAAACATACCACCGACCAGACGAAAGCTAAATCAAACTAATTTGATACAAATGAAGTTGTGGGAATTGTTCACTGAAGATATATTATGAAAAATCACCTGAAAATGGAATGTAGGATTAGAACCCTTTGACAGAATCGAGACGCCATCACGAACAGGCACTGGGGAAAGTTAAGAAACCCATTATGAAAAAGCAGATAAACAAACCATCAGAGATTTGAAGGAAATTAAAGTTGTTTTTTACCCAATGTTGAATCAGAGCCACTTTCGTCAAAATTAGATTTGAGAGATGGACTCTTAGATAGTGAAGGCTTGTCTGTACAAGTGAAGAAGAAAAGTGGCACTCCATCAGTGTCAAGCTCATGCTTGTTTATGAGCTTTGCAGGACTTGCAACAATGGAGACCCTGAAAATGGTTGAAACCCATTAACCAAATGTCCATAAATTGAGGTAATATGAAAGATTGAATCAGTGTTGATGGTACCTTGGATTTTCATTTGCTTTCTCCAGAGTTGGTATCGATGCTGTCAGTATTTAGAAAAACAGAAACAACAAACAATTAACATAAAGAATGGTTGAAACTCAAACCAAGAGGCATAT
The DNA here is from genome assembly GCA_035048815.1 of Abelmoschus esculentus. Lineage (NCBI taxonomy): Eukaryota > Viridiplantae > Streptophyta > Magnoliopsida > Malvales > Malvaceae > Abelmoschus > Abelmoschus esculentus. Next base: position 659,129 of record JAUCBN010000008.1, read on the forward strand.
AAAAGAGGTGATTCGGATAACTACGTGCAGATAAATAACGCCGGTGGTGTCTTGGCAAAACCGGATTCCATTTGACTCTGGTTAGAGCAAGCTTGTGAGCAAATTGTTCGCATGCGAGAAGTCTCTGGTACAACATCAAACGAGAGGTATATAAACGAAATGTAAACGCCAATATTCCATAAATCGAAGTTGTGAGTATCAGAAAATGAATATATCACTGACTTGTTGGAGGCAATTGATTCGGAGCTCAGCCTCAGAAAATGAATCCGTCTGGGAAATGGAGTGATTTAGATTAGCAGAGACGTTCCCCAGATGATCAACAAAGGTAACCACTGCCTTGCATATGTACTCCTTTGTGTTTTCAACCACACTGCAAATTACCAAACACAACATTCCTTAAAATAAACCCAATTCAGCCATGAAAATCTTGGCTTGACTGCTCTAGAAAACAAGGAAAACTTACGTTTTCTTCTCTTGGGAGTTCAAAAACGTTGTTTCGCAGTAATCCGCAGCGTAATGAAGCTGAGACCGCAAATCTCTCAGTTCCTATAAACATTAAAAGAAGCATAATATGGAATTTTTGTTCAATGAAAACCACTCCCAAGTCCAAAGTCCCAACCTGCAAAAAATAAGAAATAAAGAAGTAAACCTGGAGAGACTTGTCAAAACGAAAGCCTTGTCCCGAGTCATCTTCTTTCTTCAGAGGAGAAACCATTTCTGTAATATGCATTTCTTTTTCCAGTTTCTTGTATTTAAAAATTGAGCTTCGTGGTGATGGTGGACTGTATTTAAAAAGTATTGAAGATAAGGAGAAATGAACCAGTTTTTATCTCCCACCGATATTCTTGTTTGGAATCTAGAATTTAAATTCCTTGTGATTACATTTGAAAGTGAGAGAAGATAGAAATGAGATGAAGTGATTCAAGAGAGAATCTACATATCGTATAAATCTCCATGGTTGCGACTGGGAAGAAGACCAAAAGATGACAAAAAGGCATTGCAGTCCCGTGATCTTATGTTTTCAACTTTTTTTAAATTTTTCTGGAAAAAGAGCAGTCAGCTACTGACAAAATCAGCTCGTGCCACTGCCACACACTCCATCTGCAGATTGCAATGACATGCATATATATAAATATATATATTTTTGGTTTAACTATGTTTTTTTGTATTATTTTGAAATTCAAAATTTAATTTTTATTTGAAATCTTTGGATATTTTCAACTTAATTTTTATTAATTATTCAACTAATCTGTTATAAAAATATGAAATATTTTCCAGTTCTTTATGTTCATAATTTTATCACTTTTAATTTTAAAAAAATAAAAAAATATCACTAATAGAAAAAATATTTTTTAAATTATTTATATTTACAGTTTTACATGCCATAATTTAATTATTTATTTTATCATATACTTTTATAATTATTTGATGTAATTATAAGATAATATATATTTTTATGTTATATTAATTTTTTTTTGCTAAATTTATTTATTTTTAATTATTTATATTTATTATTTTTAAATTTTTTAATAACGTACGGATATTGTATAATAAACCCCTTGATTTGGGCCACCCGAAGTGAACAACGCTGAAACCCATGACATGTTCAAATTTTAAAATTAAATATTGAAAACCAAAACTATATTCATCATATTTGTAGAAAAGAATACTATTAATACATCAATCATTCTTGAAACTAGAATTCTAAATTACAATTAATTTATGCACCGCACAAGAGAGTACATGTATATCACAAACTTCGACATAGACAAATATCGAACGTTAAAATTTAATCACAAACTTCTTAATTAATTTTTTTAATAGTGATTATGTAAATCAATTTTGGATTAGAAGGTTGTTTTTATATGTACGTATTTAAATTAATTGATGAATCAAATATTAATAATTAAACTAAAAATATCAAATAGATACCGTATAAAATTGTACAGAATTTGATCGAAAATGATATAAGATTTAATTCGAACTAATCAATTAATAGATCGAATGGTTGTTGGAAATATGTAATGCTTGAATCTCACACTTTGTTTTTATAGGTTGTATGAGAGCAGTTTAGTTGATTTAAAATTCTCTTTGAATTTTAAATACTTAACCGAATAGATTTAATAACAAAATATCTGAGATTTAAATTGATATTTTCGGTTATAAAATCTACTATTTTTAGATAGATATTAATAGATTATCTGAGATTTAATTAGATTTTATCTGTTAATAAATCTAATTTTGAATAGATTTTATCCGAGATTTAAATGGATATTTTCGGTTAGCAAATCTACTATTTTTGGATAGATATTATCTGATATTAAATTTAAAATTTAAATTTAAATCAGATTTTATTTGATTATCGGACAGATTTGCCTCTACTTTCAACCTATAAATAAGATGCTTTTCTCTCATTTTTAATCATCCCATTCAGAGTTCATCTGTCTTACTTGAGAGAGAATTAGAGAGCATCATTCTGTTCGACTCCGGTTCCGACGATCATTTCCTCTACAGTCCACTCCAAACTTTGATGTACACTGTTTGGAGGACCGTGCTAACCTTCGGGGGACAACCGCCTAAAATAGCGAGTACACACATCGGGGCGATTTGTTTCTAAGCCAGTGGTCTCCATACCACGACACGGTCAAACTTTCTATCAATTCGTTCCTTTAATTTTTCCTGTCAGTGCTAACACCCTGTTTTGCAGTCTATTTAACCAACAATTTAGAAACAAATCTACTGCAAAAATGATATTATTGTTAAGGTGGTTTTGGGTTTGTTCAAGCTTGACGCACTTGACGGGTCAATAATCGAAGATGGTGGTGATCTTGAAGATAAGAATCAAAATCCTAAAGATAAGGATATTTTACTATCAGTGAATTTTATTTATTTATTATTACTTTTAGTAAATTATTTTCGTGACTAACCATATATAATTTTTATTTGAATTTTGTAGATTCAAAGTGGTTATGAAATATCGGTCACGATGAATTTTGGGATCATGATACAAGGATTGAAGTTGCAGACATGATCAAAATAGGCAAGGTCTATATGAAATGTGTTCTACTTATAAGGTCAGATTATTTAAATCATGATTTATATTACATGAATTTATATTAAAGTCTTTACCTAGTTTATAAGCTTAGAGAATATAGTTTAGACTAGGTTGTAAAAGAAGGTTAGATGACCTTTTTGAGTAGAAAACTTATCTTGAGTATGCTTAATAATTTTTTTTTGTGGGGAATATATATGTTAAGCATAATTTTTAAAAGATCTAAATGAGGAGAGAAATATTCATAAGAGATTAATTGAAAAGTAGTGAGATAGTTTAAAATGCATGTCTAGGATTGGTTTTTTGAAATATTTGGTATTTAAGTGTGCTTTATGTGCCACCTCTTTTTCTAAACCTACCTGGTGCATTACTATGCTCATTATTCCAATTTATAAGATACTATGACTAAATAAATATTCTATACTTAATGTAGAAGTTAGAATAATAATCTTAATAATTTTTAAGATATATTTTTAGTCATAGTAGATGAATATTTCTAGTGGTCTTTTAAGGTAAGAACCTTGTCTAAAATAAAGAGAAAATGATAGACATTAATGCTACTAAAAGATGTTTGTAGCTATTAAATCTCTTTCAACCTATAAATAAGATGCTTTTCTCTCATTTTTAATCATCCCATTCAGAGTTCATCTCTCTTACTTGAGAGAGAATTAGAGAGCATCATTCTGTTCGACTCCGGTTCCAACGATCATTTCCTCTACAGTCCACTCCAAACTTTGATGTACACTGTTTGGAGGACCGTGCTAACCTTCGGGGGACAACCGCCTAAAATAGCGAGTACACACATCGGGGCGATTTGTTTCTAAGCCAGTGGCCTCCATACCACGACACGGTCAAACTTTCTATCAATTCGTTCCTTTAATTTTTCCTGTCAGTGCTAACGCCCTGTTTTACAGTTTATTTAACCATTGTTGGTTAAATAAAAAACTGGCCAGACGGAGATTGTACAATTGTTCGTCCATTCTTTCTTTGATCGGCAAGTTGTAGCCTGCAGGACTAGGACCATATCTTGCTGAAATTCATTTGTTGAGTGATCCCTTTCTTTTTCTTTATACTTAGTCAAGGGAACTTCCATCAGAAATAAGGCCATGTTAGCCAAAAATAGCGACCGAATCGAGACACGTTAGTAATTACCGACCTTCCCTAACATTGGAGAAACAAGACAAGAAAATTTGATATAAAAAGCAAACTAGACCAACTAGAGGACAAGGGAAGATAATCTTCATATTCTATGTGATTGTCTCAAGAAATCATGTATGACGTTTTTTTGGTAAAATCAAAAAAATACTAAATTGATATCCCTTTAAATTATAATAATAATATCATTTTTATATTTTTATATAAAATTCAAATAAATAACTAAAAAACACAATTTTAGAATCCGACTTATACCAAACGTAGGTGATATAAAGGAATAAAAATATTTTCGATTAAAAATAAAATAAAAGAAAAGAACAAAATATTAACACCACCATACGCCATAAGAACGACGGCCCACCCAAAGTCTCTTTAGTGCTGTAATAATAATTCAAAAAATTCCGTCTTATCGCCACCTGTCTTCCCCATGACCGTGTAAAATTAAATTCCCATTCGAAATGTCCAAACTACCCCATCTTCATCTCCTTTCACTTAAACTTTTAGAGACAGGTGTCGACACTAAATCAAATTCCCCGCCTTTTCTCGATCGCGACCGACGGTGTATTCCCAAATCACGTTTAATTTGTATCTTAACGACCAAAACCAAGTTAATTAATTTAATTAAACTAAAAAATTAGGAATACAATTAGAGTATTTGTCTCTTTCTCGCGCCTTTAATTCAATTCATTTTTCTTGAAAATAAGAAAAACCATTGCCTGTGCTCTGTTTGCTTAATTAAGAAAAACCACCTTCTCTCTCCCAGTCTCCACTCCTCGTTAACTTCCTCCCCCGGCGCAAGATAGCATATTCCTTTACTGTTTTTTTTTCGTTTCATCGCGAAGTTTCGGTACCTTACATTGAAAGTGTCATTACAGTTCTCGGAAGATTACGTACGGCAGATCTAACAAATCATCCTAAGCAAGGTGGATTTAGTTTTAGCTTTTTGATCGAATAGTAGCTTGTTTAGCGTTAACCTTCGTTTGATTCATTTTCTAATTACCATTTCTTTGTACGGTTCCTAATGTTGTTTGATTTTTCTTTTTACAAAAACTTGTTTGTATTTGTATTGATTGAAGAAGGTGATTTATTTTGATTTCATAGTTCTAGTTTGGTTCAGTTCAGAGATCCTCTGTTTTCCCATTCCTTCCGTATTGCTGTTAAGAAAATCAAAGAAAAAGATAGTGCCGGTTTAAGTACCTGGTGTCAAATTAATAGTAACCGGAGTAAGATTATTTTTATGTTATTATATAATATAGTAAAGAATAGTTTGCCTTTTTTAGGGTGATCGCAATCTTAATATCTAATTTTAGTATAAAAGCGATTTGATTGGAGATTTTGTTGAATTTGATTGAGTGTTGATAATTAGAATAAATTACAAGATATTGAGCCAAAAAAGGTTGTTGAGCTTGAATCTGTGTTACTTTTAGATGAAAGTTCTAATAGGGGGAATAGACAGATTTTATGTTAATGCTCTTTTTTCGCGATGAAGGAAATCAAAATTTCATGTTAAATTGCTAATTTGTGTGCAACTTGCAATGTGGCAGCACGGTCTTTACAAAAATACATAAGATTTGAGTGATTGAAGTTGAAGGCCAGAGCTGGCTACTCTAGTTTGGGATGTGGAGTCATCATCAACGTGAAGCATTCTCCACCTACAAGAGGATGCCATCAAGAGACCGTTCAACTATAGTTGATGATGTAGAAGAGAACTCGGGTAAAGTTATTGATTATAGATCAACTGAGGGTTCTGCATAGTCATGTTTCTGTAGTCGTTAGAGTTTGAACTGCCTGAACCACGTAACAGTATTGTTCTCTTGAGAGGTCTTTTTGAATTCTACATACGGATTTTTTTTTTACGAAATGGAAAGATTTTTGGAATTTGGTTCTGTTCTCCAGCTCTAAAATTTTCAGTTCTGGAGTACTTGGGTTCTCTTTTCAATTCACTCTTCAAAAATTTGCATTCAATTATTTGCAATTATTATGAGTTCCAAAATTTTTAGGACCAGCAAGTCACTTTGAAAGACTTCTGTACTTAATTTGTGTGTTTGTTTAGCTCTCTTACAGAACAGCATGGACATGGAACCTACAAGTCCTTCATGGTTGCTTTCCTTTCCGCATGTAGTAGTGGCAACCATAACTTCACTCCTATTTGGCTACCACCTTGGGTTTGTGTGCTATCTTAAACTTCATCTTCATATTTTCTTTGTTTTACTTGTTTGTTTTGATAGTTCCCATAACAAGATTAGATTTTTATGTTTTGCATGTTGTCCATCCTATACAGTGTAGTTAATGAACCACTTGAAAGCATCTCCATAGATTTAGGTTTCAGTGGCGATTCTCTGGCTGAAGGTGACATTTTATTCCCCCTTTTCCTTCTAGACCTTTGCTTCTGGACCCTAGACCTCTAATATTATAGACTTCATTATGAAATGTTAAATAGGTCTGGTGGTGAGTACATGTTTGGGTGGTGCCTTTATTGGATCTCTGTTCAGTGGTTGGGTTGCCGATGGTGTTGGACGTCGTAGGGCATTTCAATTGTGTTCTCTGCCTATGATTATAGGTGCTGCTACAAGGTGATATACATTGCTAATGAAATGCTTGGATGAATGATTTTCAAGCTATGCTCTGAATTTTAATTCTTAATACTGCAGATAGTAGCTTTTGATTCAAATTTAATACTATTTTTTAGAATATATTTGATTTATCTTTAGTTCCATCATTTTTATAATCTATTTGATTTACTTTGTTACTGCAACAAATTATTTTTATATTTTTACAATCTTTTGAATGAAGTAAGACTAGCTATTAGCTTAGGACCTTGATTAATAGTTTTTTCTACTTTGATCTGTGATAGCTTTTTACTCTTACACCTTTGCTTGTGTAGAGGTTATGTTTTAAACTGGTCAATTAAATGGGTCATATATAGAAGTTTATTTGTACTCTTTTGTTTGCTTGCTCCCCACACCATTCTGTTCTCTTGATTTCACTTCATAAGTTTGAATAGACAAGGATGGTACTCTGACAAAAAAAATTCATCTTAGTGCAACAACAAAAACTTTGGCGGGTATGCTCCTTGGAAGGTTCTTAGTTGGGACTGGAATGGGACTTGGTCCCCCTGTTGCCTCTCTTTATGTTGCAGAGGTATTCACGCTGTCAATGTTATGTTACAGTAATTGTTGACATATATAGCACTCTTCCTTTTTGCATGATTATAATCTTGGACTTCCGTTATCTGATTCTATGCACTCAAATTGGTGTAGGTTTCCCCTGCTTCTCTAAGGGGAACATATGGAAGCTTCATCCAGATTGCAACATGTCTGGGACTTATGGGAGCTCTGGTTATTGGAATTCCAGTCAAAGAAATTGCTGGCTGGTATGAATCATGCTTTAGGTATCACAGTATATGTATTTATGTGTCAGACTTATTTTGCATAATATTCTCAGGTGGCGTGTTTGTTTTTGGGTCTCAACAATTCCCGCTGGATTACTTGCATTTGCCATGATATTTTGCGTGGAAAGTCCACATTGGTTGTACAAGGTTTGCTCTCTGGTTTGCATGTAATCATCTGACTTTATATTTGAATATATAGTTTGTAACATATTCCTTTAAGTGTAATTATGTTGCTGCTTCACTTTTATAGATGCAGCTGATTGGATAGAAACATTGTCAAATATTACTGAATCCTCTTTATCATTGTTATTTTATTCTTTTAACTTTCTCTGTATAAACTGCTCCCATTCCATGCTGAAGTAGAATCGTTATGTTATCTTGGTGGTTTCATCAGAAAGGTAGAAGTGCTGAAGCTGAAGCAGAGTTTGAGAGACTTTTAGGTGGATCACACGTCAAATATGCCATGTTAGAATTATCTAAATTGGACAGGGGGGATGAAGCAGACACTGTGAGGCTCACAGAATTGCTCTTTGGCCGCCATTTTAAAGGTAGATATTTACCATTTCTTGCTATGGTATGCTTTTAAAGGGTTTTAGGGTCCCGTTCTGTTTTACTTCTTTTCTTTTGGGCTTTGTTATTCATCTTCTCCTTTTGCAGTTGTTTATATTGGCTCAACCCTATTTGCTTTACAACAACTATCTGGTATAAATGCTGTATTTTATTTCTCTTCATCTGTATTTAAAAGTGCGGGAGTACCATCAGATGTTGCTAATGCTTTGATTGGAGTAGCAAATTTATCAGGTATACTTTGTTCTTTGATAGCTTGACCATGATATATTATGTCATTTTGTCCGTCACTTAATGCGTGTTGTTTTGTTCATGATAGGATCCATTATTGCGATGCTTTTAATGGATAAACTAGGAAGGAAGCTGCTTCTTTTGTGGAGCTTCTTTGGCATGGTAATTTAAAAGAGATGAATTTCTCATCGATACCCCTTTCATTTATCAGTTGTATTCTAGGAGAGCTATATGTGACAAGTATAAGAAAAGTGAAGAAAGAAACGCATATTATTTCCCAAGGGTCATTAGAATTTACATCCCTCGATGCTTTACCATGTTCATCTAATGTGCCAAGAGCGCTCATGGGTTATATTATTATACACATCTCCTGTTCGAGATGGAACGAAATTGATATATTTTTTGTTAAAGAAGCTAGATTATAATTCATAATAAGGATTTAGGAGTATTGACTTCTGATTATGGTGCTGCGACCATGCTGTGCATGGTTCATATAAAAGCAAATATCTTTTCTTTTTTCTTAAATGAACCAATGAAAATTGATTTTATAAATCCTGACTTTATTTGTGATTTTAATTTACTCAGACCATTGCAATGGTTCTTCAAGTTGCTGCGGCAAATACTTTCGTGTCAGGCTCTAGATCTTTATACCTATCAGTTGGTGGCATGCTAATGTAAGTATTGGTGTAATTTACATATTTTAAAACATCTTTAAACGCCAAGGTTTTGTATGGCATTGGAAGTATCTTAAAACTGAAGCTGGTAATTTTGGTATGGGTCCTCTGTCCCTGATTGACCCTGACTATTGGAATAAGCAACAACTTTGAAGTGGAAATTGGAATCATGCAAATGATGGAATGATTACCTAAAATATCTAATTGTTTGTTTTCTTTGCAGAAAACTAGAAATTGCCCTATGACATGCATAAATATCTAATTTTGAACACTGCAGGTTTGTCTTAACATTTGCTCTAGGAGCTGGTCCAGTTCCAGGTCTCCTACTGCCTGAAATTTTCCCCAACCGAATCAGGGCAAAAGCCATGGCATTCTGCATGTCGGTGCACTGGGTAATTTCTTCTCTTCTCCGATGTTATCTGTTTGCAATTTTTCTTCCCAGCAAGAACTTGTGATTGCGACAGCTGTCGCTTAGCAGCTCTGCGAGCTGGGATATCGAATTATCGAGGAACAAACATGACGTAGAGAATCTTTCTTCTGATGTTTTTTCTTGTTTTTTCTTGCGTGGCTCTTCAGGTAATCAATTTCTTTGTTGGTTTGCTCTTCCTGCGGTTGCTGGAACAACTTGGTCCGCAGCTTTTATACACCATTTTCGCAAGCTTTTGCATGCTGGCTGTCGTCTTTGTTAAAAGGAACGTAATGGAGACCAAAGGAAAATCCCTTCAAGAAATAGAGATTGCTCTTCTCCCACCGGAATAGAGATGGTACGTCATCTTCCAATGTTTTTTTTTATGTTGAGCTAAAATAACCACCCGACATGTACAGATGTGGTAGTACATGGTATGTATTGTGAATCATAGATCATTCCCTCCGACTTTGTAAACTGAAAGATCAAACATAAATTTGAAGAGCATATATTTTGATGTCATGCAACCAAATTTAGGTATTCATGTGAGCGTTTGGCATGACGTATGTTGTATATCCATATTGGACAAACATATGTTATGTGGGCTTGTTTCTTTGTTCGCAATACTTCGCAATCAGTGTACAAATTCAATGCAAACGACAATATATTACCCACATTTTTGTACAATCCAGGAGACTCCCCTAAAATTTTTAAGGTTTTATTTTCGTCTTCCTAAAATTTTATAGGTTTACCCTGACAAAAATTTTAGGTCCATCAATTATCCATCACCATGGTTTGTCTTGTTCGTGCTTTTTTTTAGGTCGCCAACTTTCTACTTCTTTTAAAAAATAATCATCAGTTTTGGTTTGGGGATTCTGAATGTGTTTTGATGTATTTATGTTTAAAGGTGACGTTTCGTTGGTTGGCATGAATTGTTCAGCTGTGCCATTCAAACTTGAAAGGTGAAAGTTACAGTTTTGGTTTAACCTACCTTTGAATTGTACCATTACCATAATTTGAAATCGAAAATGAATTTATGAGAAATCCGGAGGAAGAGGAACATGATATTTTGATGTTTTCTATGACAAAGAATTACTGTCAGCAAAACTTAAAATCCGTGCATAACTCACGACTGGTTAATATTGCATTAGTTATTGCATTAGAGGGAATATTCAATAAGTCGAGTCAAAAAAAATTAAATAAAAAAGTAAACCATAAACTCAGGAATTCAATTATAAAACTGTAAAGTTTAGTTGTTTTTTTTTTTGAGTTGGGAAAACTTCAACTCGGCTAAAACTTGAATTTTTTTGAGTTACTTGAATAACTTAAAATAATAAAAAAATCAAGTTGAATCAAGTTTTCCTCACCCGTAACTACCATACAACGGGTAAGAAAAATAAATCCATATTACTAGCCACTTTTATAAGCTGTAAAGGTTGTATAAGAAGATGACCAGATTCCAAAGGAAAAAACGCAATCACCTCTTTGTATAAAGCAACCCTGAACCATCATCGGCACTGGAGACAATGAACTCACCTGTTTACCAAGAGAATGACCCTCTTGGAACGAGTACCAAGCAGTTACTCGCCAAGGTCAAGCTGAAGAACTTGATTCAACTCTCATCTAAGTAGAACTTCCATTATTCCAAGAAACCAAATCATTATTCTAAGTAGAACTTCCATAAAAGCTTGAGTTTATTCTAAAGGATTCCAAAACTGCAAGCTTTATTAAAGAAATCAAATATGTAAATGAGAAAAGGAGTTATGCCATAGGATCTAGCTCAAACTAACAAGCACCAAGCCACCAACAGACAAAAACAATAGTATCAGAAAGCTATCAGGCCATATATGTCATATTATTAGAATATTAGCAATGAATATGTTAATACCTTGGTTTCTCTGTTGCTGCATTTAACTTTTATGATATATCCATCGGAATCCGGTGTTGTCTCAGTGTCAGTGGCAAGTTTAGGCGATTGTTCTTCCATGTGGCCACCATGACCCGGGGAAAATTAATAAATGATTGTTTGTTTCTCATGTCTACAGGGAAGAAAGAGCTCAAGGATAACATGAATCTGGAAAATGACCATCCAGCTCCATCTTCAATATAACCTGTTACTGCTGTAACAAATTCCTGATTGCAATTCCCTCCAAAGCATAATACCCGTTGAAGAATCTCTGGAAGATCCCCTCAATCATTAGGAATGCCACAAATGATTAGCACATAATCAAGCAACCAGTGATACCAGAACAACAGAAAAGAACCAGCAGGACTGATTTTGTAGACATACAACTTTTTGTTATTTGGTAGTTGCAATTATTGCCAACAGCAATTGCTCCCCTAAGGAACAAAATCAAAATGTAGCAACATGAATCACGTAGCAATTAGGAACATGGACCATATGCAGGGGTAAGCGATAGGGCAACAATAATCACAGCTAATAAAAACTGATCATATATGTGATAACATTTCACATTATCGGTGATTAATACCTGAATTCAAATCCCTCAAGCAACAAGCTAAGAGATGTAATTTCTGCGGAGTATATTATTATTAAAGGCCAATCAATCTCTGAACATGAACCCTCAAAAAAAGCTTGTGCTTGAGGAACATTAACAATTAGATTCCTGACAAACATATCTATCGACCGATCCTAGTGAAATTTCATGAACCTATCAATTATAAACCAACAACCCCTTGGAGCAGGCAAAAGATTTCAATTGGCCGAGCTATGGAATTAAACTTTATGATTCACTCAGTGCAAAACTATATGTAAATTCACCTTGTAAGTGGATCATTAGCATAACACGTCAAACGGTAAATTCATGTTAAAGATTGACATCAGTATGGAGTATATCCAGAAAGCATGTTCTTGTCTAAGAATGACACGGAAATGGCTCCATCAAGTTAGCATAACTGTACTTATCAATCATTTTATCTGAAATATGGTAGATATTGCAAGCTACATACCTGGAAAAAAAATGAACTTCTCCAAAACATATGGACTTCCAGAAAAACTAGGACCTACTAAAACAAAATCAGAGGGACCAGTTAGACCGGAGCACAATGGCCATGGTTTGGCAATTTTCATCTACTATATATGCCACGCCTGGTTTCAAGCTAAATCTCTTGAATGGGTTAAATTTTACATAGGATTCAATCTGAAAGTGGCAACAATTTCCTGGACTTTCAACTCCACCGAGACTCATACCCCAACCATACACATCTTCAGAAGTATCAGAGAAATTGACAGCCCATTCAAGATGTTCTGGATTCGCTTGTTTCATCTCAATCCAACCGGAAAGCTTTTTGTTTTCATCAAGTTCTGATTCCAGCTTTAGGGCAATAGATCCAAATTCCAGCATGTTTGTTGTCAAAGATGGAGAATATGATTCATCGTCTGTTGTATAAGTATCTTCATGAGGCCTAGAAGATCCAACAGGAATAGTAAATGCTCCGAGACGGATATTACAAGCTGCCAATTTAGGCCCTCGGTGAAGGCCTAAAAGTGAAAGTTTCAATCCTAATGGAAGTTGACAGACAACTTGTCCAAAAGTACTCAAGCAATGATCATTGCTGATTCCAGAGACAGATTGAGCCAGTGAAGCAATGATATTCGACATCCTCATTGTCACCCCAATTGCACTTCCAGTTTGCTGATGCAACAGGGGAGGCCCCAATGATAAATCACTGAGACCCTTTTCATCCTATACAAAAAGAAAAAGAAAAAAGAATCCAGGTTAATACAGAAAATGAGTTCCAAGAAAATAAAAAATAAAAAAAAAAAACTTTAAAAGCTCACATCATTCATGGATTCTGATCAGAAATTAAAGTAAAATTCATACAAATAAATGCACTCGATAAATGCAACGCACAGAACAGTTTGCACAGTTCAATTTAGACAGCAGTGAAGGGTAGGACTTTGTAATCCAAACTATGTAATCCGAGGTCTAGTATATTGTACCTGAATGTAAAAGTCAGAGGCGACACCCAGATCTTTAACCTGAGCTCCAAATGGAATGGCAATGGCGGAAAACCAATTCGTAGCATTTGCTTTATAAAACAACTTAGATAGCGAAAGTGGAGTTCCATGTACATCACCATCATTACTTGCAACCCTTTTCCGATCAGTCGCGAATTCAATCCCAACGGAATCTTTATCCCCAACAGTTGTTTCAAATCTAAACCTGGAATCAACCCCAGTTCCGATTCCTGCCCGACCAACCCCATCCCAATGTTCCTCTTCAACCTTGGACATGAACAATACGGCTCCAAGAAGATCGACTTCCCCTCTCAAAAGGGTTCTTGATTCTCGGAACGGATCGTCCTTTGAAGTTTTGTAAAATGAAAGTAAACGCTCGACTTTGTCTTGTCGGTCTCGGAGTTTCATCAAGCTCGAGAATGATTCTCGATGTAGCCGCTTCAAGATTTCAATCTTAAAAAAGAAACACGCACAAAAGCTAAAATCAGTAGAAGAAGACGGAGATACACAAAAGAAAAGAGTACAAAAAATGGGGAATTTTTTCAATACAGGATTGCGGCGAGATGAAGACGGACAGCCTTTAACCAAGCCTTGAGCGAACCCTTTTAGTTTTTCCACCGCTAAAGCTATAGAATCCATCTTTTAACGAACAAAATTGCAGGAAATATCAATTCACAGTCTTAACTTCTCCTATTTGAAAAGCGGGAGCGGCAAGATTTGTTCCTGCGCTTCAGTGTTCGGTTAATACTTTCAAGGATTTAATAATGGGAAACATTCAAGGTTTATGTATATAATTACTTTATTTTTCAAAGCCATTTTCAGATTTTTGTAACAGAACAAAACTAAAGAAGAAGAATTAAATTTGAGGGAGAATACAGAGGAGCAAGGGGAGGGGAGACACAGAACAAAGAAATTAGGAGAGAAAACAGAAATAATTTCATTCAATCGATAAAGAAAAAACAAGAAGATAGATTTTCAGACTTAATAACCCAATAAGAAGTAAAACGGTGCGTTTCACTATAACCTAAAATAATCAAGCAAAAACTTAAAATTAATAAAGAAAAATCCAGCTGGCATTTTGACTTTGACCCTTTAAATTTTTTAGAATTTATTCATTTAGAAAATATTTCATGCGGAAAGAAATCCAGACGGATTAACTTTAGGTTATGGTTAAAAATTTAGTTTATAATCTAAAATTTAGAATTTAGAGTTTAAATTTAAAATCAAAATATAAGATTAAAGATTTATATTTTAACCTCAATTCCTAAATTTATTATAAATTAATTTAAAATTAAATCTGAAATCCTCTATGGATTTTTTTTGGGCATAGGATAACCATTCTTGCTCCAGTAATGCCAAGAATCCAGATGAAATTTACATTATATATATATATATATGACTTTATGTTATGTATCGGAACAGTCCAGCGCTAAAGAATTACTAATTGTGACCAGAACTTACAAATCAATTTGGTACAATAAACATGCAAACTTCAAGAAAATGGGGACTCATCTTCTTATTCCAAGGGATTCACAAGATTTGGTTATTTGAATGGTGCAAACCCTCATCTTAAATTGGTAAACAAGTCCATTGATTTCATGTAACCTGCAGAAAAATTTTCAGTGGAATTGTTCAGCTTCGAAATGATTCTGTAAACAATGTGTTCTCCCTACTTCTTACAGCTTTCTTTTCCTGTTTGTTTCAGCTTTTTAACTCCATCCCCATGCCTGCACAGAAAATAAGCTTTCATGTAATCAGCTCCGAGCTTATTGTCATCACTTCCGAAGTCGTCGGTAAAGATCCCACCATGTTGTGATTTGTAGTGCTCCAAATCTTTGCTGGAAAAATGAAAGTCTAAAAGCCATTGCTTGTCATCAAAATGGAGAGAAGATAGAGATGAAGGGAAGAAGATAAAAGGAGCCTTGACAGCTACTCCATCGAAGGCAGTGCTGGCTGAATATATATACCATGACGTAGTTTCTTTCCTGTTCAGAATCTTAGTGTCAAAATGACATACATGGTCACTATTAAAATCGTTTTTAATAAATAATTGACGAGATTTTTGTTGTTTTTATGATCCCATCCAGCTCAACGTAATTAATTTTTGTTTAACAAAGGATTAAACACTTGGGTCAATTCACTTAATAAAGGATTAAAAATCATTTTAATTAATATTTAACGAGAAAATTTTATCTTTTTATGATTCTATTTAATTCAATATAATTAGTAAGATTTATATATGAATTCATTAAATTTCAACATGTCGAAATAATTTTAATTTTTTTTTTGTCTACAATATTTTCTCCCACTCATGTTTAGCAGCTAAGCTTAGGTTTTAATTAGCAGTAAATTAGAGGGAGAGAACGAGATCTGTTCTTACAAATCACCAGGCTACAGCCTTAGCACACAACAGGATCCACGAAATAGTCTAGAGAAAGAACATCTTGTATAGCATCACGAGCAATCAGCCTTACAATTTTTATAAAAATTTAACAGAATAACTGCTCGTGATGTTATACTTTTTTCAGCAACGATGGTCTCTGAGTATTTTTAATCATTTTTCCCATCACAGTTCTAAAAACCCTAATATCTATCGGAATAACCCAGCACCAAGAGCAGGCGGAGGAGCCCAGTAATCAGCTCCATTGTCACCACTCCATACTTCAAGTGTGAATGACACTGGAACCAAGCACAGCCCTCTACTACACAGATCCTTGTTTCCTTCTTCTTTACAATCCTTCAAATCCCAAAAACAAACAAATAAATAAAGAGTAAAGCTTGCTATAAAGCTGACAACACTGTTCTTTCAACGCTACATATCTTTATATAATGCTTTTCTTTTCAAATCCAAGTTTTCCCCACTAGTTCCTTTGAGGTAATGGATCCAATAAAGGCTAAAGCTTAATTATTATTACCTGACAAGGGTCTTCCCCTTGATCCTAAACAAAAAGTTTTGTGGTAATCATTATTATAGTTTACTTACAGATACAGACGGTTGGTGTCTCATGTTTGCTGATCCATTGCCCAGGTAGGGTAAGCTGAGAGCCTATATTCAAGGAGAAGAAATTAATTCAATTGTGAGGCTGACAAGCTTTGTAACAGTGTGCTATCACTATCGCTGCTGGTTCATGGTTGTTTGCAAAAAAGAAAAAGGGAGAGAAACATCACCTCAATTTGACTCTGAAGGAATCTAATATACCCAATAGCTTCTGACAATACAGAGGCTGTGTCGGTCTGCAAGAGAGAGAGGGGGAAAGAAGACCGCACCAATATTTAGTTCATTCTGGGCACAGAATATCTATGAATTCTTTACATTAGTTTCACATTCACTGATTAAAGAATGTTTTAATACCTTCCCGAATGGAGAAACAAGCTGGTGAAGTGATGTTATTCTGTCTCCTAATTTCTCCTTCCTTACCTGTTATATGTACTTGAATTACACCAATCAGAAGAAGACTGAAAGGGTGGTTTTAGTTAAAGGATTAAAGCTTATACTGGCCTTTTTAATGTGTTTATTGTAACATTACCTTCAAGGTAGGTTGGGTTGCAGAAGGTTGAACCCTAGCCTTCTTCAACGGCCCCCCAGTTTCAGTGCTGTTACACTGCAGAGAAAAAAGAAAGCATAAGATTTCTGATCGTACATCAATCTGCAACAAACCTTGTTGAAAACACAAATCATATCAACCAACAGTTTCTACTTTGTACAACCATATCAAAGTAGAAAAATAGATCAAATTATGGGTATATATATGTTATTTTCTTTAACTTTTCTGTCCCCTCTCTCACCTCAGAAGACTGGTCTGGCGGTGGCTGCCTTGGATGATTAGCTTTGTTGCCTGAAAAATCCAACATGTTACTGCTGAAACTCGTGACACTGGACTTGGGAGAAGAAGCAGCCGACGATATCTGATAAAACCAAGCCGGTTTAGTTGCCTGATTATGATGAAGATCTTCATTTGCATGTCCGTACACATAGCTGCTTGCAGAGTTTTCTTGCTTTACATCCACAACGGAATTAGCATTCGAGACCTGGTGTAACGTTTGTAACCCCTTCTCTTCTTCTTCCACCAATCCACCCCTATAAACAACACATGTAAGTAACATAAACTAACATAAATTAATGCCTATGGCCCTATTTCCCAAAATAAAAAAGGGTGAGAACGAGTTACAAGAGAAGTTGACTCCATGACTCAGGAAGCTCCTGGTTATCATGCCAAGAAGGAACATGAAGCGAAGAAGAAGACGAAGATGAAGAAGAAGAGGTAGGCGTGTGAGGGAAGAAAGTAGCGGTAGGATGCAAAAAAAGTGAAGCAGCCGGTGTTGGTGGTCGCATGGTGTTGGTGTTCCACCAGTTAGTGTTTCCGGCCATCATCTGCAACAATCCTCGATTCATGTCCCTTATGAATCGATCTCTAATGAGATGATTTCTCTTTTCGTCCCTTGTTTGGCTTTCCCTTTCCCTTTCCCTTTTTAATGAAACTATTAGCTCTCTCTCAAAAGTGTTTGTAGAAACTTTGAGAGGTCTTCTTACTCATAATTTATTAAAAGTTGAGTGGAATTTAAATCAATGGAGGTCTTTGGGAAAAAAAACTTTGTTTTTTTCTTCGTTGCATTGCCTTTTTCTTTCTTTATTTTATGTTTTCCTTCACTTTCTTTGCTTTTCCCCTTGCTTTTGCTTTATCTCAAAGTGGGTCAGAAATATAAAAGCAGAAGCCATTCTCACTTTCTAATTTTTAAATAACGAGTCCAAATCCTCTGCATTTTTTTCATGCTACTATTTATGTCACGCTTTAAATTAGAATGTTTAGGGTATAGGGTTTAAGGGTCTAAGTTAGGGTATAGAAAATTAGGGGTAGAGTATATTTTTTAAGGTTTAGGATATAAAAAATATGGATTAGGGTTTAAAATTAAATTTTTTAGTAAAATAACAAAGGAAACACAAATATGAACATAAAAAAAAGACAGAAGATTTTTACTCTTAAATAACAACCTCAAATAAAAGTTTAAAAACTGATAATCTATCTAATGTAACTTTGGGGACACCATTCATCATGTTTATTCAGACCAAATTTACTATTAATTGCCATGTGTATACAATAATTCTATGATGTACTGTTAATATTTTTTATAAACATGCTTTTTAAAGATTTTGAATATATTCTTAAATTTTTTAAATCTTAACTATAAATATTAAAAATAATTTTAAGGTAAATTACGAGTATCATTTAATAAAATAATATATATTTAAATTTATATTTATATTTATATATAGTTTAGATTTCTCATACCTATAGGTTTTAGCATAGAGACATTACTAAATTATTTCTTGATTTCATTTTTATAAGGAAATTATAAATTAGTGAAATTTAGAAGAAAATATACAGGGAACAGTGGTTGAGGGTAGGCTGGTAGATGACGTCAGGATGATGACAATGGAGAGACAAGGGTAAGGGTGTGTGTGGATTAATTTAACAAAAGCATAAATTATTCTATTCATCCCGTTTAATATGTTCATCATTAAATTTTTATCTAATTTAATAAAATATTTTTTTGAAAAAATAATTTTAATTTTCAAAAAGTTAAATAAAAAAATATTTTATAAAAACTATGACTTTAAATATAATAATTTAAAAACATAAAATAGATATATTAAATGGTAGGAGAGGACTAATAAACTCCCAAACGTGCGATTAAATAAAAATAAATATTTAAATTATATATTTTTAAATGAAGTGTCTAAAGATTTTTTAATAAGAATAGATGTTTAAAATTTTGATCATTATAATTTTAGGTGTTTAGTTATTTAAGAAAATTTATTATCTAATCAAAACGTGTCAAATGATAAGAATATTGATTTTGTAAATTAATTTTAAATAAAATATATTTTCATAAAATAATAAATTATAAAAAAAATATACAAATTAATCCCTAAATTCTTAAAAACAAGAAAACCCTAAATCTTGATCATGGTTCTATCATTCACCATCGCCGATCTCGTCCATTTAGCCGCTAGGCTCAATAGGTTATTCCCCCCAACTCATCGTCGATAAAAATTGGCAAACGATGTATCAATCAAATATTTATTTTACATTCATTGTTTAATATTCGGTTGATATAGATAAAAGAATATTAATTGGGTCAGTCGATTAAATGAATGAAATTGATAATAACGGTCGAGTGTGACATCGATAAAGATTTCTGTGTATTTGAGGACTATTTATAAAATTTTAGAATCTTAAGTTTTTATTTTAACTTTAAATTTATTAAAATAAATAATAAATCAAAAGAAATTATAAATATTAAATTTCCTTTGAGACCCTAATTTTATTGCCCCTGGAAAGGTTTAATTTTTAATTTTTAGTTCCATAAAACTCGTTCATGCTTTAAGCATTGTATTCCTCAAAATCACATACTTTTGTACTACTAAATATAGTGATTAGGATTAATTAAAATCGTAATTCTTCTTCTTTGTGATCCCAAGACGTGCCCGCCTACCCTAATGGCTCCCTAATTTCTTGTTTTAAAAATCCTTTCTAAACAAAAGGAGAGAAATCTATACTGGATAGGTACATTATTCACCTAATCGTAATTAAAGGTAAAAAGCCGTTTTAGACTAAAAAATAATTAAACTAATTTTGGTGCTCATTATTCGAATATTATAAATAAAGAGTGGGATTTTTCTTAGGTGTCCGACAAAGATTTAAGATGTATTCTTTTAGGATGAAAATGATGGTTAATTATATTAATACTTGGCTTGATATGCACGCATTCCGAGGCATCCAATCAGTATCATATATACAAATTAATAAGTGGTTAGTAATTATATTATTTTATACCCATAGGAAAACATAACATTTTTAAATTTATATAATAATAATAATAATTAATTAGTGGGTAATTAATTGTGCTTTTTCTTTTTATAGCTTCCATGTGTTTAAAGTAAATTTTGCTAAAACATAATAAGTTCGGGTATCAGTAGAAGAGAAAAAAAACTTATAGGTACTAATTTTGAAGAAAAATATTTAATCCAAGTATTGATAAAGAAAAAATTAAGCACCAATATAAAAAAAGAATTTAATTATATATCGAATATACATTTAAGTTTTAATTCTTTGATTACCAATGGAACCCAGCACGAAACACAATGATTCGACCTTTGGTCTACTTATTATATAAACCCTAAATCTTAAAATGTATAATTAAACAAAAGCGTAAAAAGAGAAAGTGGGTGGGTGTGGTTGTTAAATTTTATTATTTGAAGAGTTTATTAAGAATTTAATTGTTGCCTCTCAAAATCGAGTTTAGAACATGAATTGATAAATATTTTTTAAATATGAATGATAACTCAATTGTAACTTTACTTATAATTAATCTAACATAAATTGATAAAACTTTTTTTTAATATGAATGGTGACTCAAGTGTAACCTTAATTATAATTGAGTGATTCAAATATAACCTTTATTAATTGGGTGACCCAAATATAACCTTACCCATAATTAAGAGACCTAAATATAAATTTTAATAATTGAGTGACCTAAATGTATCCTTATCCATAATTTAGTGACATCTGTTATAGTTTACCCTTATTTAAACTATAGTATATCAATAAACAACAAATAAAACTTGATGAATGTATAAATTAAACAAAATAAAAATAAAATATCCAAACAAAAAGTTTTAAAATTCAAATTTTAAATAGAAACTTTATCTTCAATCTACATTAAAATTTCTCAAATTATTTAAATTTAAATAAGAATATGAATAATTCTTTACTACATTTTTGATAATTTTTAAAAAATATATAATTTTACAAATACCCTTATAATATATGGAGCAATTGGAAATCAAAATTTCAAAGTCCAATCTAAATAATTGGGCCAACAGCTTTATTGGCTAAATTTTTTACCTATTATTTTCATGGATAAGGCCTCTGGAGGATTCTCAGCACAGAAAGAGCATCAGGATTCATGATACGATAATGTTTAGTTTAGGTGAAAAATTATACAAGTCAAAGTCAAACTAATTTTGCTATGTCTTTACTTGATGCTGAATTCTTACTGCACTTGTTGTCATATAGTCAATATGATTCTACTGGCACCAATTATTGCTTCATGAAAGCTGCCAAGTGACATGTACTGCTACTGATTTTCGGTGATGAAGATGAAGGGTTTGGATTGAAGCCATCTTGCTCTCAATAAGTCAGCCGATGCAATAGGTAAGGTCCCTTTGAAAGAAAATGATGTCCAGCTCCAACTCCTGTTCCAAAGTCACAGTACTTGTTTCTGAATCTGACAGTGCATGGATATGAAATGCCACTTGACCCTGCAAATTTGTCTCCTACAGGATACAGTTCATGACTCCTGGGAGATTGAATCTATAGGAATTTTTACTCCTGATATTGAAATAGGAGTTTGTTTCGGCTGGGGAATCTTTGGTTGATGGCTTTGAATCTGACAGTAACTAAAAGAGTGTTATTTTAAATTTTAATCAGTCGTGTCAACGTGAGATCTAATTTCGCCGAAAAACTATAAGCATTAGAACTGAAGAATACGCTTACTGCAAATGCAAATTCCACACGTTCAGATGTACTACAACTGAAGATATTTGTGCTTCCCTTCGGTCCTAATCATAATTGACAATATAATTATATTGCGAGATTAGCGGACAGATTAGTCCATATGGGACCTCGAATTAAGTGGATTAGTAAAAAAACTACTTTACCCGTTTCAAGTTCAATTCTCACTTAACGGGAAACAAGTTGAGTAGACTCTTGATTTCGGACGCTATGGAGTATGATTGTCATAAAACCACTGAAAATGAACGGGGATGATTCTACGATAAATATATGTATACTTCACCACCACCACCACCACCAAACTTCCGTTTTTCCCTTTCATTTCACCCTTTCCAACACTTGGCAGCTTTCTTTTTCCTGCCATCCAAACAAAGAATCAGCCAAAAAATACTATCAACGAAACGCGGTTCTGATCTTTCTTGTCGCTTGAAAATGTGAGCATTTTTTGCCGTTTAAAGAGAAAGGGCTTTTACAACAAAAAGTAGCAAACAGCTATCGTCCTTTCTGTTTCTTTTGATTCCCTGAGGTTCTACCCCTCGTGTCGTCCAAATGCTGTCTGAAACATGGCGCGCTTTACTTAAATCCAGACACGTCAGATTAAAGATGGTAAACGTTAGTACATCCGGCGCATTTCCGTTAAAGTTTGCCGAGAAAGAGAATTTCCCGTAACTTTGTCGGAAGTGGTTCCCCACAAAATAGCCGTTTTATTTTACTTGAAGAAAAGAACCAAGAACGGTGAAAGTCCTTTTCTGTTTAAAAGATAGAATTAAATTCCAATTTAATTGAATTTTTACTTCATTTAATATTTTTCTTTTGGGTGTCATTATATAGAAACAAAAAGGAGTACCCCAAGGCCGAAAGCTTAAAAGAAGCCTCCTTCGCTTTGGTTAAAGATCAAACTAGCAATATTTCGCTCTTAAAAGAAGTAAAAAGAAGGATTTTTGTTTCTTTGTTTGTTTTTGTTTTGTGGTTGATCTCTTCTTTTAGTTCTTGATGTTCTCATTTTGATGTCTAAGACAATACAGCATGATTACATAGGTTTGTCAGAGCTGCAGCTTCCTTCAATGGAGAAAAGCTCTGATATTAATGATAAAAACAATGGTTTACGCTTAAAAGATACTGAGTTGAGACTCGGTTTACCCGGGTCCGATTCACCGGAAAGGGAGGATCATGACCAGAACGTGCTTTCACTGAATAGTTTTGTGTCAGGAGCAAAAAGGGAATTTTCAGATGCACTCGACGGTGGCGGGAAATGGATTTTTTCCAGTGGCAGCGGAGGAGGATCTGAAGGGTTGTTTTCTACTAGACGTGGAGGACATAATCTTTCTGGGCCGGATTCGGGTTTGGGTGGTCCGGTTTTGAAGGATGGAGCAGCTCACACTCCCTTGGTGGTTCAGGAGAAGAAGTCCCATATAGCTGCTGGCAGTAGTCATGGAAATGGGAATACTGCTCCAGTTTCAAAGTAAACTTATATCGCTTCATTTCCTTCAATTTTTTCTGCTTGATTTACTTTATTTCAATAACGATAGCAACATTTACCAGGTCTATAAGAAGTGGAATTAAGCTTTAGAAAAATGAAAATTCTGAAGAATTTATTATTTCATGATCTAATGCTTTATCAAGTTTTTACCTGCCTATATGTTTCTTGCAAATTAAACTTCTTCTGGTTTGTTTTCAGCTGATGTGAGTAACTTACCATCTTTGTACAAGAATATATATTTGTTACTAACCTCCATGTTGTCTTGGACAAACTGTTTACGTTTTGGCTCTCAGCCTGAGAAATTTAGACCTTTATCTTCCTATTGATGTTTTAGCAGGGCACAGGTAGTTGGATGGCCACCAATTCGGTCTTTCTGGAAGAATACAATGGCATCTCATCCCCCAAAGAATGATGATGACGATAACGCTGAAGCCAAGTTAGGGTCGGGATGTCTGTATGTCAAAGTTAGCATGGATGGTGCTCCATACCTTAGGAAAATTGATCTCAAGATCTATGGCAGCTACAAAGAACTCTCCTCGGCACTCGAAAAGATGTTCAGCTGCTTCACAATTGGTAACTTTCCCTTCAAAATTCTTGTTCATCAAAATTGACATCTTTGCTCAAAAGGATCTGCATGCCATGTAATGATCGAAGTGTCATGTGTACAACTGCCAGAATGGCCTTCTGAAACGGTTTAATTTGTGTTTTTGTAATTGACTGGTTCAGGTCAGTGTGGCTCGCATGGTGTTTCTAGCCAGGATGGGTTGAGTGAGATTCGATTAATCGATCTCCTGCATGGCTCGGAGTATGTACTCACCTATGAAGATAAAGACGGTGACTGGATGCTGGTTGGTGATGTTCCTTGGGAGTAAGTTGATTAAGGATACATCTTTAGTCTTTGGTTAGATTTTATCCAAGCATTAACATTCTAACTGTTTCATGAGATGCAAGAATATCCCACTAATTTAAATGTCCCATTCCATTGCAGGATGTTTACCAACTCTTGTAAGAGATTGAGGATCATGAAGAGTATTGAGGCTATCGGCCTAGGTACGCCATAGTCGGATTTCTTCTTGTGTCTTGATTATCTACTATTGCGGATGCTAAACGGACATCTTTTCTAAGTTAGTCCGATAATGTTTAATGATGAGATGTCATGATATATATGTGCTGGTTGTCGAAAACCCTGTTCCTTTGGTTACACAGCAGTGATTAATTCGAAACAAGCAACCATTTACACTTTTTTTTTTTTTGCATTGTGCAGTCCCGAGGGCTATGGAGAAGTGCAAAAATCATATGTAGACGATTCAATATTGCTGTAACTACCGAAGCAGATGATGGAAGATTGCTACCATATATCTGAATGTCAAAAGCCCACTCTTGATCAAAACTGGTTCTACTATTTGATGCTTAAGTATGTTTCATGTTGTGTATAATGGACTAACAGTGGTAGTAGGTTTATAGGTTTGTTGTTTTATGTAATGTATTTTGTTGTCTCTGCCTACGAAAAAATTACATTATGGGTTAGTCCCATCACGTGGCCATGGACCAACCACTAAAAAACACCTACATCACCAATTTTTATATGTCATATTTTTTCAAGTGAATCTTCACTTTAAAAAATATTTTTAAAAAGAATTAACAATAAATATGAGTGAAGATTCACTTTTAAAAATATATGATATGAAAAAAATGATGATATAGGTAATTTTTAGTGGTTGGTCTCATAGATGACGTGGTGGGACTGACTCATGATATAATTTCTCTTGATTACAGCTATGCTGTCTTCATATGTAAATGTTTTGCGAAGTGCTAACTGTTTATAATCTCTTATCTTTCAAGATAATAAATGTTGGAGAATGTTGCACTAGAATTACTTTGTGCAGCCTAAATATGAATGTGGAAGACTGACCGAATGGAGTTACATGGGCGGTCAGCTTCTCTTATCTTACATTCTTAATTTTTTGTTGATAACCATAAAACTCCAATAAATCATGTAATATTGTTACGGCCGCGGGTCAATGCAGTCGATATCCATGCCAGCCAGCATTAGAGTCAGCAACATGTAAGATAGTGTAATTTGGTTAATGAGACTGGAACAATCCAGGACAGTACACATATTGCATGTCAGAATCTGAAGCATAAATTACTGGCAAATAAAATACAACAAAAGGAAAATGATTTTCATGAGGAATTGTTGCTACAGAAATAAAATGCTTAGAGTTACTATTTGAGAAGAGAAGAAAGCTAGAAATTCGTACATACAAATGCAGTATTCAACTCCAGCAAAGAACAAAAGTCTGTGAGAAAAGCAAGGCCCATCGCAGCGTATTCAAGGCCATAACAATGTCATACTTGACTGGAAGTAAATATTTTACGCTTCAGCTCTGACTAGAGGCAGCAGGATTGGTACCTGGAAATGTTGTTAAAACATTGTTATTATCCGGATTGGTGCACTCTTCACTGGCATGTCGAACAAACTCCTCAGGGGACATGTGGGTTCCATGGCAAGCACAAACAATCTTTATCTGATTTGCACTGAATCTGTAAGTAACACCAGAAATAGTTCTTCCATGTGGACCAGTACCTGTGGTTGAAACCCATGGTAAATTTGGATAAGAACCAGATCCACCAAATTGCAGGTCTGCGGCAATTCCAGGCTTTATGGCTGAAAAGTCGAGAATTAAGCCTTCAGATGTTGGACGATCGGATGCAGCATTTCCTCGGAGATTCATGCTGCTTCCTTTCACATCTTCCTCGGCACGGGTAGAGGAACCTTCCTCCATGCCATGTTGTTTACCTTCACCTTTGGCTCGTTCGAATATCCTACTATCATATGGTGCAGCATCAGAGGAATTGCGTGCAATTGTAGGCATGGAAGCTGCATTCAACAAAGGTAGATTACAGGAACAATTATCACCCTGATGATTAATGTTTGACATTAAAATTCCATACATACAGAAATTTGGTTAAATCTGAAAAGGTACCAAGACAGACTAACAATAGGACAGTTTGCTTTTACATCAAGAATAGTAACTGAGCAAGAAAGTAACGAAATGCAAAAAATAAATATCATTCCTTTAATGTAAATCAAGATAAGGTTAGCTCAAAGCACTCTATGAAGATTAGAAAAAAATAATACTCCAATGCTACGCATATTTACAGACCATACCATCCAACATACCAATTACCTTGCCCCTAACCATTTTCTTCAAGGAAAGGGATAAAGAGATACCTTGAGATATTTTCAATCCATCACTATGCTTATCTGCATTAGGAGGATTTCTACCAGCATAGGAAGGTGGAAACTGAGGAGGGTGAGAGACCATTCCCCACGAATTATCCTTATCCAGCAGTGGAAGTTGGACAGGTAAGTAGCCAAACATAACTGGCACGTTTCCAGGATTCACAGACTGGGTGCCAGACCGTTCAGTATTTCCAGTAGGCATCACCTGCATCATGCTAGGTTGTGTATGACCTGATGAACTGGGGATTCCAACAGAATTAGAATCCTTTGTAGACAATGAGAAAGGTGCATTTGTGACATTGACCGATTGTACCGGGAATGAGTTACCATAAGTCAAGTTTCCCAGCTTAATTTCCTTGGACACCTCAGGAGAACCACTAACACTAATAAATAGCTTGGATCCATCATCATGTTGTGAAACCAACCTCGAGGTGGAACCCTCAACTTCAGACTCTGCAACATCTTCATTCTCAGCAGTGGAACCATCTTCTGTTGTTATGGAGATATGTGATGCTTTGGGTTTTTCATGAAAATCAGTATGACGAGCTTCTCTTTCAGGCTTCTTCGGATTGTTTATCTCATTAAACAACATCTTCCGTTTACTGCCCGATTCTGACCGTTTATCTTCTTCAATATCAGCAGACCTATTACTGTTCATACCCCAGAGACCTCTACCATTCAAGTTAACAGAAGCTTCTGCATGACCATTACCCTTGGAAAGATCATTAAAGAAATTTTCCAAAGGCTTGACTGGATCACTTCTCTGAGAACCCACACCAGGGTCTTGTTTTTCCATTCCAGGTTGAAGAAAGTTTTTGAAGTTATCCACTATCTTGACGCCTCTATCGCCTTCTTCCGTCCTAGTATCTGAAGAGCTACTAAGTTTGCCTTTGGATTTGGCAGTTGATGCACCACATGATAGACCCAAGCTAAGCTCAAGCCCGTTATCATCCTCCATTCTATCAATTCACAGTATATTCCAGTGGTTCAACTATAATAATCCCTGCCCATCCTCTACAGACCATTCATCATACAATAATACGTAATACAGCCTCAATACATGCTAAAACCATCTTAAACATACATATCTGCATAAAAGTCAGATCCATCATGGGAAAACGAATAAGGAGCTTGAGAACAAAAACCTATATTTATCAATTATCTGTATCCATTCATCGGAGGGAAATTTCATTCAGATCCATTCAATAGCGAAATCAATGAAATCAAAACCCTAGAAACAAATACTATTAAGAAAATAAAACAGTTCGGACTAGAATTCATAATTAGATCTAATCAAAACTAGAAACCCATTGTAAAAAATCAACGAACATCATGAAAACCCTCCACGGATTCAATGATAATAATGATAAAAGGGAGAAAATCAGAAAGCACAAACCATTAAAACTATATGAAAAAGAGCCATATACTTACCTGAACAAATACAGATAAGAATTAAGAACCCTAGGCAAGCTTGTCTTTGCACCTCACAACGACAAGTAAAGATCACAGAACACTGGAAAAATGGAATGAAACGTTCGAAACTACCTAATAATTTTTAGTATTTATTTATTTTTATACCATGTGATTATCATGTGTGTGTAGATATATTTTTCTTATTGCCGCTATTATGCCACCAATCAATTACCGTACATATTTTATTTTATTACCCGCCAAGTCCAAAGTATTTGCTAATTTTCACTTTTGTCCCCCTGTCCATTTAAGATTCACTTTTGCTAATTTTCCTTAGGCTAGATGAGTTAACTTTTTAAAAAAGAATCCATTAATATGATTAAAAATATTTAAAATTATTTCCGGTTTTCCTCTGTAGAATAAATAGGTACGTGCAGCAACGGATAAATACCCAAAACAATGTCACGTGAGAGCTGGATTTGAAAGAGAAGAAAACACGTGCCCACCCTCAATTTTGAAACCTAAAGCAAAGAAAGCCCCCAAAACCAGAACCAGAAAACCTCTCTCTCAAAATTTGCTGTTGTTTTTTGTATGATTTTTGGGCAACCGAAATAGGAAGCCATGGAAGCGATACTCACAGAACGTGTCCAAAACAGTCTCCGCCATTTCATGTTCAAAAACGCCATCTTCCTTTGCGAACGCCTCTGCGCTGAGTTTCCATCCGAGGTAACTCACTCACCCGAAAGATAATGTGAAAATTTGACCTATTTCCTTTATTTTTTTCCAAGATTTTTTCTCCGTGCGGCACGAAAGAATCTGGGAATCTTTTCAGGTTTCTAGTAAGAAGTTTAACTCTTCCGGGTTTCTAAAATCGGTTGCAAAAAAAGGGAAAAAATATAAATCTGTTCGTTGGATTTTCGAGATCGACTGTGCGTGTTGCTTCTATCACTCCTTATCGATTAATTGATTTTTAAATTTTGTTTCTTTTCCCCTTTGGATTGTACTTTTTTAGTGCTTAGTTTACGTTGTCATCTTTAGTTTCTGATTTGGTTTATTTTTCAGATTTCTATTTGATTTTAGAAACTATTTCGGGATGCATTAGTTTTGATTCGGGTTTCAAGCTTTCCTTTGTTTCTGTAGAGAACATAGATTTGTGGTATAGTCAAATTTGATAAATTAATAACATCGAGATTCTAAATTGGATAAATTAATTTTTAAGTGGTGGTTCTTTTACTGTACACAGTTAACTAAAACATCACCGTTTGACTTATATGCAGGTGAACTTGCAGTTGTTAGCTGCGTGCTACTTGCAGAACAATCAAGCTTACTCTGCTTATCATATTCTAAAGGGTATGCGAATTACCTTGTTTTAAGTTGTTTTGGTTTATTTACTTATAGCCTTTTTCCATATCATGACCAGTTTGTTATCCTGTTGTTAATCTAAAGGACTTTTTTTGGTTATGTGAAGGAACACAAACCGCTCAGTCTCGCTATTTGTTTGCAATATCATGCTTTCAGATGGATCTACTTAGTGAAGCCGAGACAGCTTTATGTCATGCTAATGAGCCTGGCGGAGAGGTATTGGGTGATGGGACACATGAGTTTTGTAAGTTTTCCATGTTATTATTGGGATGACAATATCTAGTTAATTCCTTGTGCTTTTCTTTACAGATCCCGAATGGTGCAGCTGGTCATTATCTTCTTGGGCTTATTTACAGGTCAGTCGAGTTATTTCTTCTTTAACTACGGAAGATATGACAGAATTTTAAGGAGAAAAAAATATTCTCGCTGTTTTCTGAAATTTTCTTAGACTTCGCTTAGTATTTTCTCCTAAGATGGCTTGATAAAATGGGAAGGATGTATATGGATTAGCATTGATGGCCATCTTTCCTTTTTCTCTTTCATATGATGTTTGCTTAATTCACTGCTTGGCAGGCATAGAGATGCACAATCTTAATTTGATCCTTTATAATGAAGGAATCTAATCCTTAATGCTTTGATTTGTCCTTTTCTAATCACTGCTACAGTGGATTTTTTTTTCCAATTTTCTGACAGTTCTGATCTCCAAATTTTGGTATTCCCTTTTTCAGGTACACAGATAGAAAGAAAAGTGCCATTCATCATTTTAGGCTGGCTTTATCTATAGATCCTTTACATTGGGCTGCATACGAGGAGTTGAGTGTATTAGGTTTGTCTAAAAAAATACTCTTTTGGTTCTGTGTTCTTTTTGGTGCTATGCTACCTTTCTAGGCTGATCAGACCTTTATCTCACTAATTTTTTAGTTAATAAGTTTAGTTCAGTTTTGACTCTTCTACTGCAGTTGGAATTAGGAATACTATGTCACTTAAATGGCTCCTCAGATTGTTTTAATTGGTTTGATCTTGTTTCAATCAATATTTGTTTTTTCATGTGATCATGTTCTAGTACCATTTTAGTGCTTGTTCTCGTATATTCATTCATATTTATTTTCTTTTGTGTCTGACTATTTTAGGTGCTGCTGAAGAAGCAACTGCAGTTTTTGGTGAAGCAGCTGCTCTTTGTATTCAAAAGCAGTACTTACATCAAGGGACAGCTGCCTCAAATTTGCAAATTTCCAGTGAGGATTATAATTTGGTTTCTTCGCGGACCTTTGCTTCTGAAGATGCCTGCCCTAGGCAAGTCAAACACACGCAAGGAAATAACTATAGAGATACTCCTGGTAATTATCATGGAGCGGCTGTCTCGAGTGGAGCTGCTTCTCAGCCCCAAAATGGTGGTCCTTCACCATTTGTTAATACTCCTTCACCAATGGTTTCACAGGTAAGATGTGAAATGCAACATATTGAATCACATTTTTTATGTAGAGTTTGTTTTAATTAGTTTGGTACTTAAGGTGGATGAATTGAGGTTATTTACTTTGATTGATCTTTTCCTTCCTGATTATGGGCAGCTAACCTGAATTCCTCTGCTTCTTGTAGTTGTCAGGTGTAGCTCCTCCACCTTTGTGTAGAAATGTGCAGCCAAATGGTTCCAACCTCAACGCGGGTAATACTGATGGTTCTCCGAGGTCAGTTGTGAACTCTACCATTCAAGCACCTAGAAGAAAGTTTGTTGATGAAGGAAAACTACGAAAGGTAGAAATGATTGTAAATTTAGTATTCCATTTTAATGCATTATTAGAGTTTAGAGCTTTGGTGAATTTGTAACTTTGTATGCATGGCTTTCATAATGCTTAATCATCAATATATGGTTATACCTGTTTTGAATGTTTCTAACCACAAAGAACTGTTTAATTTTGAGTTATAGAGCACATTCATGCACACAGTCTGTTCTGTAAATTAACAATATCATGCTAGTTGGCTGTGGCATATGGTTCTCTTCTGGAAGTATTTGGGTTGGATGGCATCATTTTAAATTGCTTACTACATTGGAACTCTATTCAAATAGGTTTCACTTGTTCTCTTTAATTACTTGTGGTAGTACGATACATCAATTTCCTGTTAGTGGAACCAGTACTTCTATACTATTATCCTGGTGTTTTTGTGTTATACTGTATGAAGCTCCCTTTCCCCCTCAACACGCACACACACAGACAACAACCCCCAACACACACTTGGAGTGGTTTGTTGATCCTTTTTTTGTTTTCAGATTTCTGGGCGTCTATTCTCTGATTCTGGCCCCCGTCGAAGCACAAGACTCTCTGGAGATTCTGGGGCTAACATGAATGCAAATGTCACAGCTGTTGCTGGAAATGGGACTAATAATTCTTCTAAGTACCTTGGAAGTTCTAAGTTGAGTTCTGTGGCTCTTCGTAGTGTGACACTTCGTAAGGGACAGTCACGTCCGAATGAAAATATTGAAGAAGGTTATAATCTTATTATTCACCACTTGTTCTCTGATATCCGCACTTCATTTTTTTACAATTTCTCTAATGAACACTCCCGTTTGCAATTGTTATTGATTGATTTATGACTGATGGACACGACGGTAATAAAGTTGATTTGTTTCATGCGTTCTGTTTGTGACAATTATTTGATTGAACTGAGTTGAAATTTTGACTGTTCTGATGAATAAGAAGAGAAATCCTTCTTCCAGTTAACTACTTGTTTCTAACTGCTCTGATGCTTAGAAACCTTGATTTCTGATGTTGTTTAGGGTTAAGGAATGAGGCATTTGATGATGCTCGTGCTAATATGGCATCAGTGACTTCTATTTCATTCCCTTCTGGTGATGTTAGATCTCTTAGCCAAGATGGGGCAACTGTTCTGGTTGGTGGGGTTGCTATCAATAACTCAAAAGTCATAAGTGGTGTTTCAGAAGTATTAAGCCTTTTAAGAACCCTTGGGGAAGGCTACAGGCTTTCTTGCTTGTACAGGTGTCAGGTAATTGTATGGTTATCTGAAAGAAAGAGAACTTGAATTCATATCTCTGGGCAATGTTCAATGCTCTTGATAACTCTTCTGCCTACAGGATGCATTGGATACCTATTTGAGACTTCCACATAAGCATTATAATACAGGCTGGGTATTGTCCCAGGTAATACTTCCGGTGCAACCCATTCTGTTTTCTTCCTCTGTTATGTCTGATTGTCTCATACCAGGTTGAACGAGCAGTCTTATTTGTATCATTTTTTAATAATGAGGTCGTATAAAAGATTCTTGCATGCTGTATTTGAGTAGTTATAGTTTTTCAAATTTTATGTATTTGATTTGAATACTTTTCCAACTGAAGGATTTAGATATGCTTGAAAGTTGCATGCATGTGCGTAAGAGAGAATCAGTAACGATTGATTCCAAATTTCCATGGTCTCTGCAAAGTGTTTTTTTTTAAAAAAATCTATTGCAGATCGGAAAAGCGCATTTTGAATTGGTGGATTACTTAGAAGCTGATCAAGCATTTAGTCTTGCCCGTCGGGTGTCTCCTTACAATTTAGAAGGAATGGATGTTTACTCCACTGTTCTATATGTGAGTTCCACTTGTGAAGGCTATAGAGGATGTAAAGTTTTCTCATTCAAACCCTCTAATTTTATGGTAAATTTCTTTGCTGATGGCTATTATTTTCTTGCAGCATTTAAAGGAAGATATGAAGTTGAATTACTTAGCCCAAGAACTGATATCAACTGACCGCTTAGCTCCTCAATCATGGTAGATTTATCAACCTTCTTTGTAAATCTTACCAATTTCACTAGCCTATGTTTCTTGAAGCTAATTATTTGCGGAGATTAATTTCTACCTGCATGCATGCTTCCTAGCCAAGAGTTTAGAGGCTGCCGTTCTGAGAGTTCTTATGATCAATTATTTATCATTGTTCTATTTTTTATATTGAATTAAATTGCAGGTGTGCCATGGGAAACTGCTATAGCTTGCAGAAAGACCACGAAACTGCTCTGAAAAATTTTCAACGAGCTGTGCAACTGAGTCCAAGATTTGCATATGCACACACCCTTTGCGGTCATGAGTACGTTTCCACGGACCTTTTCCCGTGTTAAACATGCTGATAACAACACCACTTGTTTATTGAAAGTTTTACCATTACATTACTATATGCAGGTATGTTGCTTTGGAGGATTTTGAGAATGGAATGAAGAGCTACCAGAATTCACTTCGTGTTGATTATAGACATTATAATGCCTGGTATGGTCTAGGAATGATCTATCTTCGTCAAGAGAAGTTTGAGTTTTCAGAGCACCACTTTGGAATGGCTTTCCAAATAAATCCACGCTCTTCTGTTATAATGTCTTTTCTTGGAACTGCTCTTCATGCCTTAAAGGTAGGCTACTTTCTACTGTTTATTTCATCTTGACTTAAACAATATCATCTTGAGGAGTGCTTTGAACTTCTATCGCAATTGTTTTACAGAAAAGTGAGGATGCTATCAAGATAATGGACAGGGCCATTCTGGCAGATAAGAAGAACCCTCTTCCAATGTATCAGAAGGCTAATATACTGATGAGCTTGGAGAAATTTGATGATGCTCTAGAAGTTCTGGAGGAACTTAAAGAGTATGCCCCTCGAGAAAGCAGCGTGTATGCTTTGATGGGTAAAATCTATAAGCGGCATAACATGCATGAAAAGGCCATGCTTCATTTTGGTATTGCTTTGGATTTGAAACCATCTGCAACCGATGTTGCTACAATTAAGGTAGGTATTGTCTTTATATTCAGTCTTTTCCTTTATTATCTACGGAAAAAAAAAAAAAAACTGTTTACAGCAATGGTCTGATTTTTTGACATTCTAAACAGGCTGCCATTGAGAAGTTACATGTACCAGACGAATTAGACGATAACCTTTAAAATCTGCAGGAGTTTGAATAAGCAATGTAGAAGGGGATCTCCTGTATACTTCCTGGCTGAGAAACATGTTTGCCCAGAGTGATTGGCTCTGCTTGTGCTTTCGATTGGTGCTTGAATAAAATGGTAACAATTTTCGTAGGGCCAATTTGTTTGTGCAGACAGCTGATAGGCAGATATTGTGGAAGTGACCCCAGTTTTGCAGGCGATTCGCGTACTTACAGGATTTGATTAGCAAAACTAGTGAACTGAAAGCTGCCACACTTGTACCCCATTGTTGTATTATCATGCTGAAAACAATGGCTTGTACCATTATCTTTATAGTTTCTACTTGTTTTGTAATTTGTTTTATCAACACATTGAGGCAACATGAAATTCAAGTGTTGGCCCAGAGCTTCATTTTAATTTTAGTCCCATCACCTCATATGCTCTATCCTTAACTAAAGAAGGAAGATTAGGTGAGCTCCCAGACATTGAGAGTTTGGCACTGATCTGAGGAGCATTCTGCCCCCGTCCAGCACAATAGACTCTATCCTTCTCAACTATATCAACTTTCTGGTTACCCAAATCTGGTCCTGTGCTAATAAGATCATAGACATGGTTCCAGAAGAGATTAGGAGCCAAGCCCCTAGACCAACTTTCTTCATACTGATAACTATGAAATTATTGTACGACTACAGTTAACGAACAGCTGAGATAATTGCTACGCTCCCTCACACTGATGTGACACATGGAATGGAAAAAGTCAAATAAATATTTTTAAAAAATAAATTATCGAAGAAGTAATTTATATTTTGATTGAGGAGACTTTAATAATTAAAATTTTTTTTTATCCTCGATTTATAAATTTTTGATAATTCAAACAGTATGAACTGTTAAATTTAGATGATAATATAACAATTGAGTGATTTTATATGTATTATCCTCGTATTAAAAAATCTTAAATAATTTTGGGTTGGATTTATTTAGAAACCTCTTCCCCTTTCTCTTTCAACCCTAAAGAAGGTTTTGTAGAAGACCAAAAAGAAGAAGATGAAAGCAATATTCATCCTATATTTGCCTTTGAAACCTAATTCTTATATTTTCTTGTTGCAATCTATCATCATCACAACAAAATTTAGTATCACTAACCTCAAGCTTTCTTAAAAATTTTTATCATCCTCAACTTCTGCTACATAAACATGGAAAAAATATACTAAACCAACGACTTAATTTATCGACCGAGTTTAACTGTTTATAACATTTAGATTATCAAAACTTTATAAATCGATAATGAAATTGATCAAAATATTTAATTTTTTCTAAAACATCTCAATCGAAACATAAATTATCTCCGCAGAAAAAATAAAAACTATACATTGAGAACAATATTACAAAAATTAAAAAAAAATCAATGCATAATATATATTAAATAATGTTAGTATTTTTTTTTTAAATAGCATTACAGTTTTTATAATATTATTTTATTTAAAAGCTCATTTTTAATAAAAAAAAACAAAATATTATTAATTAAAAACTCAATTAAAAATATATAAAAATATTAATTTTTATGTTTTCTTTTTTAAAAAACTGAGGTGTCATGTGACACCTTTTCAGTTTTCCCTATACATGACTTTACCATTGAAGATAATTATCCTACTGGTCCTTAACGTATAATATTAATAAATCTCTCATAGATTCCAATATACGCACCATCCGATCATTTATTCACCCATAGGAAAATTATAACAAACTTTAGCGTTTCCGAAGGGTCTTGACCGAGTAAAAGGAAGCATCCTATGGCTATGGAGTCCCACAGAAAAAGTATCGTCTTTCTTTGTTTCACATTGGCCTGTCGCTTTTAACCTGACTTTCCACACGCTTTGCGTGGAGCTTTGGGTTGGGATAAGGTTTAGAATGTATTTTTTACGGCGTAAAATTTAAAGTTTAAATATAAAAAATAAGGGTTAAGGTTGAAATTTTAATTTTTAAAAAAATTTCAAAGGAGACATGAGAAAGAGAAATGATTTTTATCCGAATTGGATGAAATCATCTACCTCTTTCTTATGTTTTTTTCTATGCTTCCGTTTCAAATTAGAAAGTTTAAGGTCTAAGGTTTAAGATTAGAGTTTGTGATTAGTGTTTAAGGAATTAGGGGTACTGTGTATTTTTAGGGTGTAAAATTCAAGGCTTAAAATATAAAAAATAAAGGTTAAGGTTGAAAATTCAATTTTTTAAGAAATTTTTAAAAAATCAATTTTTTAAAAATTAAATTTTAAACCCTAACCCTTATTTTCTATATCCTAACCCTTAAATCCTACACCCTAAAAATATATCCTACCCTTAATTTCCTAAATCCTAACCACAACCCTTTAACCCCTAATCCCTCTAATTTAAAACGGAGACACAAATGAAGGTAGACGATTTACACTTATATTAAAACAATTATTTGTATGATTTGTAATGACATGTGAAACAAAGTAAAAATCTTTTACATTTTTGTCATACCTTCTTTTATATCTCTTTTGAAAATTTTCTAAAAAATTAAATTTTAAACCTAACATTTATTTCTTAAATCCTAAACCTTAAACTCTAAACCCTAAAAATATACCTTACTTTTGATTCTCTAAACTCTAATCATAACCTCTAACTTAAACCCTAAAAACCTAGTACTTAAACCGTAAAGCCCGCGAAAGGATTACTATAAATGTTCATCGCCGGAGCTTTGGAATCATAGCCGTTAAAGACTCTTCCTTTTCTCCTTCACCGACTCAACTAATCAAGCTTTGAAAACACAGCACTTAGAGTGTGGGATTCCGATACACAATCCTACTCGCTTTGTTTAGCATGACCAAAATGTCAAAAACGACAGCCGTTTTCCTAAAAATACGCTATTTCAACGCCGTTTTCCTTCTTCTCTTTCTTAGCCATGCAAGCTCCCAACTTCATGGAGCTCGGGAACAAGCCATCTTAATCAAACTGAAGCATTATTGGGAAAACCCGGCGTCCATCAGCCATTGGATCCTGTCATCAAACTCCACCGACCATTGCAGCTGGCCTGAAGTCACTTGCATAAACAACTCAGTCACCGAGTTAAAACTTCATGACAAGAGCATCACCGGTACAATCCCATCTCTCATTTGTGAGCTCAGGAACCTTGTATACATTGATCTTAATTACAACAACATCATGGGCGAATTTCCGAAAACTCTCTACAACTGTTCAAAACTGGAGTACTTGGACCTCTCTCAGAACTATCTCGTCGGCACCATCCCTGATGACATCGACACACTAGGCCAGCTACGGTATTTAGACCTTATGGTTAATAATTTTTCAGGTGAAGTTCCTGCCGCCGTTGGATCGTTGCACGAGCTAATGACCCTGCGGCTTGTTAAAAACCAGTTCAATGGTTCTCTCCCGCTTGAAATGGGCAACTTGTCCAAGCTTGAATTTCTGGATTTGGCATGGAATTCAGAATTCAAACCGTCTAAGTTTCCCTCAAGCTTCAAAAACTTGACGAAGCTGAAGAGATTATGGATGTCTGCAACAAATTTAATCGGTGAAATCCCTGGTTTCATTGCAGATATGACAGCTCTCGAGGTATTGGATTTATCTAAAAATACACTGACGGGAGAAATCCCAAATGCTTTGTTCTTGTTGAAGAACCTGAAGGGGATATATCTTTTCGAAAACAAGTTGGTCGGAGAGATTCCTCAAGTGATTCGAGCTTCCAACCTGACTGCAATTGATCTTTCTCAAAACAACCTGACAGGAAGAATCCCCAGTGATGTCGGGAAACTTGAAAACTTATCGAGTTTAGTTCTGTTTTTTAATCAACTGTCAGGAAAAATTCCGGAAAGCATTGGACGCATCTCCACATTGACAGACGTTAGATTGTTCGGTAACAGATTTTCAGGCACTCTACCTCAAGATCTTGGCCGATACTCGAAGCTCGAGAAGTTCGAGGTTTGTTCTAACAGGCTTACTGGGACGTTGCCTAAGCATTTATGCAGTGGCGGGAAATTGCTGGGAATTGTAGCTTCTGATAACAAGCTTGTAGGGGAATTGCCAACATCACTTGGTAATTGTAATAGCTTATTAACCGTCGACGTCCGCCAGAATGGTCTTAATGGGAGCATTCCTAGTGGACTATGGACCTCGTTGAACTTATCAATATTGATGATAAGTGACAACATGTTCACCGGCGAGCTTCCACGGAAAGTGTCGGATAAGCTCTCCCGACTTGAGGTAAGTAACAATAGGTTTTCCGGCGAAATTCCTGTTGAAGTGAAGCAATGGAGGAATCTTACTGTGTTTTATGCCAGTAACAATTTCTTCAATGGTTCAATTCCTAGAGAATTAACTGCTCTTCCTTCTCTGTCAACACTTTTGCTCGATCGAAACCAACTCCATGGTTCCCTTCCATCAGATATAATCTCATGGAAGTCACTCAGGACTCTAAACCTTAGCAAAAACCAACTTTCTGGACAAATTCCAGAGGCCATTGGTTTTTTACCGAGCCTTGACCAATTGGATTTGTCTGAAAACCAACTCTCTGGCCAAATTCCTTCTCAACTTGGTCGTCTAAGGTGTACTAACTTAAACCTTTCATCCAATCATCTCACCGGGAAGATACCGAAAGAGTTCGAAAACGGTGCATATTCGAACAGCTTCCTAAACAGTCCTGGTCTCTGTGCTAGTACTGCAAATGTGAAGCTACACATTTGTGGTTCACAAAGAAACTCAAACTTGAGTTATCCCCGAGATCTTATTTGGATTTCTAGTATAGCAGTTTTTGTACTCTGTTTGTTAGTTTCAACCTTCGTCGCTAAATTTTGTTGGAAGAGAAAGCGTGTATTAGATTCGAGATGGGAGATCACCGAATTCCAAAATGTAACTTTCACGAAAAAGGACATCTTGTTGGGATTGGAAGATCAAAAAAACAAGATTGGAGCTGGGGGATCAGGAGAAGTATACCGTGTCGATATATCCGGCCACGGTGATTTCGTTGCCGTTAAGTGGATTCGGAATAAGAAAATTCCGGAGAGAGAATTGGAGAAGGAGTTTCAAGCTGAAGTTGTGACATTAAGCAAAATTAAGCATCTGAACATTGTGAAACTGATATGCTGCATGTCAAGTGAGGATTCGAAACTTCTTGTTTACGAGTACATGGAAAATGATAACCTGTACCAATTGCTGAAAAAGCATCGAACATCAGGTGTTATCTTGGATTGGCCCA
Organism: Abelmoschus esculentus; assembly: GCA_035048815.1. Classification (NCBI taxonomy): domain Eukaryota; kingdom Viridiplantae; phylum Streptophyta; class Magnoliopsida; order Malvales; family Malvaceae; genus Abelmoschus; species Abelmoschus esculentus. The sequence goes on from JAUCBN010000008.1 coordinate 698,788, forward strand.
AGAGATTTGGAATTGCAGTTGGGGCAGCACAAGGACTCAGCTATATGCACCATGATTGTTCCCCTCCCATTATCCATCGAGATGTGAAGTCCAGCAACATCCTCTTAGACTCTGAATTCAATGCAAAGATTGCCGATTTCGGTCTAGCTAAGATGCTGATCAAACAAGGAAAACCAGCAACAATATCCGCCCTGGCTGGTTCGTTCGGTTACATTGCTCCTGGTGAGTTTTAAGATTGCAGATATGTTTCAACATTACACTCAAATTCCACCACCTTAATTTCTAGTTATAACACTATCTGTTATTTTGAATCAAATTGTAGAATATGCTAAAACAATGAGAATCGATGAGAAGATCGATGTTTATAGCTTCGGAGTCATCCTTCTAGAGCTAACAACGGGACGAAAACCGAATCATGGAGATGACCACAGATCTCTTGCAGAATGGGCTCAACATTACTATGAAGGAGACAATTCGGTATCAGATGCCTTAGATGACGATGTCAAGGAAGCTTGTCACTTGACACAAATGTGCAATGTCTTCAAACTCGGTCTTTATTGTACCAGAACACTGCCTTCATTACGACCTTCCATGAGAACGGTTCTGCAAATCTTACTCAAAAACGCTCCTCCCCCTGATTATCAAACCAAGACTGCTGAAAAGGAGTATGACATGGCTCAGTTGCCCTTGTGTAACGATATTGTTTATTCAGTGTGACTTGTATAAATCGTGGGTAGTTATTTGCCTTGTGACGATGTACATAATTCTACCTAAAAAATATGTATATGTACGTAGGCGTAGCTGAGTGTGTAGCAAATAGCAATGAAAGGAAGCTTTAGATTGAGCTTAATGAATTTATGGGCTTATATTTGCTAAATTAACCAAGTCGAATACCTAGTTTTCCAAAGGCCCACGGTTTGGGCCCAAAAGGAACCGTACAAAACTAAAGAAGTTCTTGACTTGTAGGATACGGGCTTTAGGCTTCGCTTTAATAAGTTCAATTGTGAAAGTCATATAAATGATAGGATTTGAATTTTAAAATATTGAATTATTTTTCTCGATAATTTAATTATCGGTATTCGAATTATGATCGATTAATTTTAATTAAATTTTATAAAGGTTAAATATAAGGGTAACTTTACTAATTTAATTCTCTCGTTAGATTCGAATATTTGATCTTGCTCAAAGGTTTATTGTCTCATTAACTGATTAATAATGAACTTTGGTGATTTTATGTAATATCTTTATTTGTTCCCGTGATTTACTTCATTCTTTGCAATGTTTCCCTGTGTTTTAATTATTCAACATGTCGGACTAGAAAACATGTCCAGTTGTTTGATATTTCTGTAGGCAAAGAGCGGGAGGGTTTCCCCACAATTTGTTTAATATATATGAAGGGATGGGAACGGAGGATCTTGAAATGGTCCAAAAACAAAAGCATCAGGATTTAGGAGAAAAAAGAGCAGAAACGTTAAACAAAGGAGAGCCCACAAAAACGGAACAGCACAAAGGCGCTAGCTCCCGTAATAGAAACACAAGAAGTGGTGCACAAAAGCAGCAGGGTCCATCAGCCCGTGTCAGACTCAGACTCAGAGGGACTGCCTGCGTGTCAATACAAAGCTCGGCTGGCTGGATCCCTACCACCCTTCTTCCCCTGTTTTCCTTAAGACAAAACGACAACAAAACAGTCGATGAAAAACACAAACTCAACATAATAGAAAGAGAAAAACAAAATCAAAGTAAAAAAGAAAGAAAGAAGAAGATGTCTCCTTTCAACCATCTGTTTGGTAAATCCCAGCCATCTGTACTTTACTTATATATACCACCTGCATGTGAAAACTGAAAACCCACCCATTATCAAACATCAATCCATATCTCTTCAACATTAATTAAAAACGTGACTCGCAGTAAAAGGTAAAAGTTAAAGCATCAACCGCGTATTTTATTTTTGCAGTAAAATCTTAGATTTAGTGTTTTATGGGTGATAAGAGGAGGGGTCCTTCGGTGCATGCATGCATGCGCGCGGGGTCCTGAAATTTTGTAGATAAATTTCAGTCGTCCAATCACAAAATGATACGACTCATGTCGCTGAGAACACTGCCAAGTCTAATTAGCAGGGTCTGGGCCTGAAAGCCTCTTTTTCCCACCTCTGTTTTGAGTTTTGGTTTTCGTCTTCGTCTTCCTTTTTCTTCGTAGCTTAGCCTGCTCACTCTGTCTCTGATCCACGGCACCTTTTAAGGACTGCCAGAGGGGCAGAAAACCGAGTCCCTAACTGCACGTGTGAACTGTCACGTGGCATTGCCATCTCTGTAGTTTTTGTACTTTTTTTTAAAATATTTTTTTGTTTTTCTTAATTTAGTAGGAGTAGTATTTACTTATCAAAAGATATCATAAATGGATTTAAAATTTTCACAAGCACCCCTCGTAAAAACACCATTTTACTTCTTGGAAATTGAGCCAATCCGACACCCATGACGTGTTCTTATTTAAACCTACAATCAAATTAAAATTTTAAAATGTTTTAACTCTTAAAATAAATTTATTAATTAGTCTATCAATTAAAAATATTTATTATTTAATTTTAAATAAATTTATAGTTGATATATTATTTTAAAATACTATACTTTTAGGTGGAATGAAACATTTCTTTTAGAGTGTAAGAGATCAGTACTTAAGAAAATATCATATTTATTATCAAGACAATGAATTAAGGTTAATCAGAATTAAAATGAATTAAAGATTCAATTTGATGTCTTTTTATCACACAATATTTTAATCGATATGTTGATTTCTTAGGTATCATAAATTAGAATTTAATGATTTCATGTATACTATCAAATAAAATTGAACGTTTTCGAAAAAAATATTGTTGAAATTATACTAAAATGGACAGAGAAGTGAATATAAATTATTTATTATTTATTTATATCATTTTATATTCATATCTTTAAGATTTAAAATTAAAAAAATTAAATATAAGATTACTTTTTAAGATTTTAAATTTATATATTAAAAATTTAAATTTAACGTAAGAAAATAAGAATAAAGATAACAAGAAATAGAATATGAGTTGTAAAAATAAAAGACGACCTCAACTCCTCTATTAATATACCTATCTCCGTTGCAAATCAAACCATTCTGTCTACCTATCTTCGAACCAAAGCTTAGCGTCCATACAAAGTTAGAGAAAGGGAAAGGGAAAAAAAGCTTCTACGAGAGTGTGTCTCTACTGAGTTTGAAGTGCAAAACAACAAACAGGATTCGCTTCATCTTTGATTCTTCTTCTCCATCATCTTCTTGCTTACCTCGGTGTTGTCGTCCTCCTCCACCTCCTCGTCATGTGTAATCAAGGCACCGCCGCTACCCTCCCAAACGTAACCGAGAAATCATCTCAATCGCACCTTTACTTCAATCTCTTACCACTTCCCGACTCCATAAAAGACCCTGAAAAGCACCAGCTGCAACACCAAGAAAATAATGGGTGCATCTACCCTTCCATCTCAGAAACCACATCCGAAGTCAAATCACTTTTCAGTCTAGCCTTCCCCATCGCCCTCACCGGTCTCATTCTATATTCCCGTTCCATCATTTCCATGTTTTTCCTTGGCCATCTCGGGGATATCCAACTGGCCGCCGGCTCTTTAGCTATAGCCTTTGCAAACATCACGGGCTACTCGGTTCTCTCTGGTCTTGCTTTAGGTATGGAGCCACTTTGTTCCCAAGCCTTTGGTTCTCAAAGACCTAAGCTTTTATCTTTAACCCTTCACCGCTACGTTGTTTTCCTCCTCTTCACTTCCGTATTAATATCTTTCTTGTGGATAAACATGTTCAACATTTTAATCTATTTTCATCAAGATCCTAATATCACCCACATCGGCCAGAGATACTTACTTTTCTCCCTCCCTGACCTTTTCACCAACTCCTTCGTTCACCCAATCCGCATTTACCTTCGCGCTCAAGGCATCACTTTCCCGCTTACTTTAGCAACCCTCATCGCCACCGTCTGCCATTTACCCATCAACTTCTTACTCGTCTCATGTTTCAACTTCGGTGTCGCCGGTGTTGCAGCCTCTGCTTCCATCTCTAACTTCTTTGTGCTCGTCTGCTTGGTTCTTTATATTTGGGCCTCGGGGCTCCACGAACCCACGTGGGAGAAGCCGAGTTTGGAGTGTTTAAAAGGTTGGAAGCCGCTGCTCAAGCTAGCCGCGCCGAGCTGCGTTTCGGTTTGTTTGGAGTGGTGGTGGTATGAGATTATGATCGTTCTGTGTGGGATTTTGGGGAACCCAAAGGCGCCGGTCGCTTCCATGGGGATATTGATCCAAACGACGTCGTTGATATACGTTTTCCCTTCTTCACTAAGTTTCGCGGTTTCGACCCGCGTAGGAAACGAACTAGGTGCGAACCGTCCTAATAAAGCGAGATTATCCGCTGTGGTGGCGGTTCTCGTGTCCGCCGTGATGGGCTTATCAGCTTCGACGTTTGCTTCAGCGATGAGGGATAAATGGGCCCGGATGTTCACATCCGATCCCGAGATCCTACGGCTGACATCCATCGCCCTTCCCATCCTAGGTCTATGCGAGCTCGGGAACTGCCCTCAAACAGTGGGCTGTGGGGTCCTCAGAGGGAGTGCCCGTCCTTCCACCGCAGCCAATGTGAACCTCGGAGCGTTCTACCTGGTGGGCATGCCCGTAGCAGTAGGGCTCGGGTTCTATCTCGGAGTCGGGTTTCCCGGTCTTTGGCTGGGCTTGTTTTCGGCGCAGGTGTGTTGTGCTTTGCTTATGTTGTTTGTGGTGGGATCCACAGACTGGGACCTACAAGCTAAGAGGGCCAAGATGCTGACGTGTGTAGATACAAGTCTTCCCGATGAGTGTGATCATAATAAGGGTGACGAACATCAGCCGTTGATCTGCATTATGGTAACTACAGCCGCCTAAATTAACCCATCTTCCATAGTAAAAAAAAACTAGAGAACTAATATGTAGTAACTCTTTTTTTTTTTTCAAATGTAGTTTTTCACTTTCTCATTTGTTTACTTTGCAAACCATTTCTATATATTTTTGTGAGAAGGTGACAGTACTTAGCTGCATCAAAATAATAAAAGAACATGTTTTGTTTCCAAACATAATTTCCTTGTTCTAGATTAACACAACATCCACGTAAAAAACAACCACCCAAGGCTTCATCTTTAGGTCTTGAAAGAGAGTGCATGTCTCAAAGATTGAGACAAAGACAAGGGTTCGGCCTTTGTGTTGCACACAGGGACACATGCCAAGTCTTGCCCTAAAGAATCACACCAAAACAAAGGAAAGGGTTTGGGTTTCATGAACCCTATGCTAACAGCATCTCTCTCATCCATATATCGATTCGAGATTTTATGAAAAAGTCGCAAATAAAATCATACACTTATCCTTTTAGACTCTTATCCTGGTTTGGGAGCAATGAGTGTTATCTATAATGTATGTGGATTTATATTTAGCCAAGTTTCAACGGTGGGCGATGGGAGAAAGGGGAAAAGGCATTTATTTCGAAAAGCTGAGGTTACTATACGATTAGTAGTCACTTGTAATCTCTTGTCACTTGAAAGATACAATTTTGACATTTGCCCACGATATTTTGGGTTACTCACCGACATAATTGTTATTTAGTTGTCTAATAATTACATGAAAATAATGAAAATTCGAGTATAAATTGAATTCTAAATCTTTGTTAGTGGAATCAAGGACATACAGTTAATGTAATAAGTAAATTTTAACTTTGTAAAATGTTAGTACAACAGCATCTTTGATTCCCCTTGTTTCTAAAATCAGAAACTGTTTTATGAGCAAAAGCTTATCCATGGTAGATATGTATGCACATAACCATGCAATTATTTTACATGTACATACATCATTATCAGTAACTCAAACTCATGTGATTATTAAATGTCAAAATAGATTGCAGTTAAGGGGTCAACTTGCAATGCCACTTTACTGAACTTTCCTTTCCAATAGGGAAAAAAAAGGCAAATAATTTAGAAAGAGTTTTCCTACAGATGAGTCCATGAGAAAAGAAACAGCAATTCCAATGGAAGTGAAAAAACAAAAGAGAGTGTTGTCTGGTTGCTGAAGTGGGCTGCTGGTTTTAATTTCTGGATGCAGAGATTGCACGAGGGGGGGTTGCAGTCCTCAGAATTTCACATCAATCACGCCCATCTATTTTGTTGTTTTCTTCATTTCTCACTTCCATCTTCCTGTTCTTAATCTTGCCATGGCAATGTGGAGCCGCAGAAAGTTCATCACTTTCCTTCTCCACATGTAAAAATACATCTTATATATATCCATTTGTTTGATTACAATTACCTCCCAACAAAGGGCAGGATATTGATTTCCAGGTGGTGGGAAAGGAGACATGGGTACCACCAAATTAACTCTTCAAAAACAAAAGCCTTAAAAATTCGAGTTCGAACAGTTTATGTTTTTTTACTGCATTTTTAAAGAATGTATTAAGAAAACAAATACTACCATGTAATCACGTCAAAATATTGAGAGAGAGAAAAAAAGACGACGGGTTTTATAAGAATTATCTAATATCAACGTGACAACAATCTTATCATTTCAATTGAATAATTCATCCCTTTAGAATGCATGTGACTCTCTAGAAGGAGCTGGAAATAAACATTTAATGGAAACAGTCATGGATGATAATTCATATATAGTATTTCCTCCATTTTATATTGGACATAATGTATATATTTTTGAGAAAGTCAAACTTCTTAAGCTTATCATATAAATATAATGGTGGGATATTATCTTTAGCCTAATTTCATAATGGAAGAGTTTGTTGAATCTTGAAGACATATTATACGGCGAGATATCTCGAAATGTTTTATTTCTGTACCTATCGTGGAAACTGAATCCTGACATTTTTACTTTAAAGTCTGTATGGAGATATACACATAAAGTGGATACTGTTTTCCTTTACTATAACATATACATGTGGTAAGCTGAAACATAGCCTATGCTTAGTTAGGTGGCCCGAAAAAATATCTTCAATTGCCATATGGTTGAGAAAGTTAGATGATCCTCAACATAAACCACAAATTTTCTATCCAAATCAGCTAGCTATCTGCTGCACCAGATACTTGAGCATAATCTGCTGCTTAAACAGCTAAGACTTGCAGTTGATTTTCATTGCTTGACTGATAAGAATTGGCATATGAGATTCTGTAAGCGGGAAAGTGAAAAAGTTTTCAGGGATTGGAATCTTAATTGGTGCACGAGCATTTTAAAAAGATGGTGGGAAAAGTAAAAGAAATTTCTCAATTTCAGTGTCCGGCTGGCCTTTCTCAAAGTCACCAAATGCCTGCCTGCCTGTCTGTCCGTTTGTCTCCAGCTCTCTTTTTAGCAAATGTTAAGAATCATGTACTCTTCTGCCATTCCAACTCTTTGCCTGTTCACGTACACGGTACACCACTCATTTAGCAGGTTCAAAGGCATGTATGCAATCATTCACAAATGTGGCAAATTGTTTTTCAAGTTAAAAATAACCTAGCTATATAGCTAGCTTCTGTGGGTGTTTTAGATCAGCAAACCAAGAATTGGTGTAGGTAGATATTTTTTTACATAGAGCAACCCACTCATGTAGTCAAGTCCCACCACACAGATGGCTAGGGGTCATGGTTGCCATGCCTTTTTTCTAGTAAAGATAAAAGATTCAAGTGTTAGAAAGTGAGACAGCATCATTCTAGACCATCATGCTTCTCACATGGCTACTCTTTTTGGCAACCACTCCATTTCCCTCCTTTCAATTTCATACATCTCTCTCTTTGTCCCCTACCCTTATCTAAACCAACCCCATCATGGTTGTCTCTTTTTTATATATTTTTCTGTACCTGCTATGCTATATTTAGGACACACATGAAACAAGCATTAGGCTATATTTAGGGCAAAAACCTTTTGTCCTCCTTGTAAGCAACAACTGGCACCACCTTTTGAATATTCTTCCTCAGCTGCAGCATTCAGTAGGGTTGGGTTTTCCCATGATTTGTTCAACTATCCCCTGTTTCTTTTATTTCTCAACTTGCCTTGAAATGTCCCCTTCACCATCAACTCAAACCTTTCCTCCTCTCATCTACTGGCTTCAAGGTTTCTAGAGCATAGCCGGCATGGCGGTTGGGTCCACTTTAATTAATATTAGCTACTACATACTTTCATTAAACAAAAAACATGCAGACATGTGCTTGTGTTTTGTCAACTTGGATTTAGAGAAACAAGAGCAGGATATTATTAATTCAAATGCATACAGCTAGGGATATGTAGAGCATGCATGTTTTATGCTCTCTAGCTAGTTAAGTTGAATTAGTGAAAGGTATGTGTTTGACATCTTGTTGGAGATGTGGGGCAACCACCATTATCTGAGGGGACATTGTATGTATAATCAAGTTGTGCTGCAACGAATTCCGGAGGTGTCGATGCATTACATCGGACGTCAAATGAATACTGTTGAGGATTATCCGGCATGGTCGAGTCATGGTGAACCTATTTCAGAACTGTAGTTTGAGGTACTGCTGAGTTTTGTCAAGGTTACAAATATGCAAATATCAGAATTTGAAAAAATGGGTTAAGGTTGATGGCCTCATAGGCTCATATAGTCCACCAAAATGACCATACTTGGACTGCTGAGTCTGCCATCACATGGACATTGGGTTTTGGTTGGCACCCTCCTTGGACCACAGAGAGTTCAAGCTGCTAACGTTAGGCTAAGCCCATTTCTCACCTAAGAAAAATAATAAAGTCATAAATTATAGAAAAAATAGAATATTGTTTATAACTCCAAGTCATAAACCTGGAATCAACCTCATGTTTCAAATTGCTTCATACTTCTCTCAAATTGCAGAGCACAAAGAACAGTGAAAAAGAGTTCTGCAAATCCAGAGATGGCAGAGGGTCAGAGCTATGGCTGTGTATGTGGTGGGCACAGGAAGAAGGAATTAAGAAGAACAAGATATTCATGCAATATATAGCTATTTATAGAATGCTGTGCTATCTGGTTTTTCACTGTTTGGATGCTGGGAATAAACTGTACTTGTTTTCTTTTTACTGAAACAGTGACGTATCGTTTCATCTGTTTAGAAAAAGAGGTGGCTTCGGGATTCGCTGTACTCAATCCTATTCTGAGTTTCAAGACAGCTGCAGCCACAGCCGTAGATTAGATGGGTAACATTTTGAGATGGTTGATTGACACGCAAAGACGACAGTATTTTAATTGATTAATTGTAGTTATACCAAGACTTCCATTAAATATTCTTTTTTTATATTTTAAAATTATATATATTACTAAAAAAATTCACTTCCTTTTAAATCTCTGATTAATCTCAATTAATAATTCTTGTTTAATAATAATCTAATATTTTCTTTTTAAGACACTGAATCTTTCAGCGCCATGCTTTTGTCATCTAATGCTGTTTCTCACCAGCCCAGCAGACCCTTTTTTATTCCTTTTTCTAATAAACAGTTTGAATTTCAAACACTCTTCATCAAAATAATCAAAATCCCACGTTTCTGTTTGTTTTTTCCTCAAACATCGACGTTACTTTGAAATTTTAAAATATTATAGTTTGATACTTTGTATATTTAATTGTATAATAATTTTGAATTTGATCTACCATTTTAATTTATTAAAATTAATTAGTTAATTAAAAATTAGTCTAATAAAATAAAATATTAATTTTATAAATGATATTAAAAAATTTAAAATTATAAATAAAATAATTAGATTAAGGTTGCCTTTAATATAATTTGATTAAGACCACTTTTTGCAACAGGGAAGAAAGGTCTTTTGATTGTGAGCTTTGCCAGCTTTTTATATAAAATGGGGTATTTTGAGATTTCACTTTTAAATTAAAACCCCTTTTTTTTACAATCTTACTCTCCAAGTTACAGTTCTTGGAGGAAAAGCGATGGGGAGGGCTTCAAGGTGGCTGAAGAGCTTGTTTGGGATGAAGAACAGCAAAGACAACTTGAATCCCAGTGAAGGGAAAGACGAGAGAAAGTGTAGCGTTAGACATTCAGGGCGAGATTCAAGCAGCCCCACAACAATATCACCGGATAAGGTTGCGTGGCTAAGATCCTGCTATAACGAAACAGAGAAGGAGCAGAACAAGCACGCCATTGCGGTGGCCGCAGCCACTGCAGCAGCCGCAGATGCTGCAGTAGCCGCTGCACAGGCCGCGGTGGAAGTGGTGAGGCTGACAAGTCATGGTAGAGGCACCATGTTCGGCGGTGTACAAGAGAGGTGGGCTGCCGTCAAGATTCAAACAGTGTTCAGAGGCTATCTGGTAAGTGAAAAACTGAAAATCAAAATCAAAACTCGTTCTTAATTGATTTAAACAAAAACTTTTATTTAAAATTTTGGGTTTTGGGTTTTGGATTCAAAACAGGCCCGAAAAGCACTGCGAGCTTTGAAAGGATTAGTGAAAATACAGGCACTTGTTAGAGGATATTTAGTGAGGAAAGAAGCTTCTGCCACGCTCCATAGCATGCAGGCAATGATGAAAGCACAAGCTACCGTTAAATCCCAGAGAGCTCGTGGAATCAACAACAACGATGCCAATAGATTTGACATCCGAGCACGGAAATCCATGGTAAATAATAAACATTCCTTTTAATTTGATATTTCTACTCTAATTTCTAAAGTTTTTTTTTTCTTAATTTTAAAAAACAACCATCTTGTAGGAGAGATTTGATGATACTGGAAGTGAACACACAGTTTCGATTCATAGCAGAAGACTGTCAGCTTCGGTCGACACCGCAGTTAACGTCGATGAAAGTCCCAAAATCGTGGAGGTCGATACGGGCCGGCCTAAATCAAGATCTCGGAGAACAAACGCTTATTTATCGGATTTCATCGATGACCCTCCTTACCAAATGCCTTCTCCGTTTCCGACTCGGTATCCGGCCCGTTTGTCGATACCGGATAGGCACCATTTTCCAGACACCGAATGGGGATTAACCGGAGATGAATGCAGGTTCTCTACTGCACACAGTACACCTCGGATTACTAATCGTTGTATGTGTAATGCCCCGGTCACACCGGCCAAGAGTGTGTGCGGCAACAACTTCTTCCGACACGGCGGTGATTCTCCGAATTACATGGCGAACACTCAATCTTTCCGGGCGAAATTGAGGTCTCATACTGCTCCGAAGCAAAGACCGGATCCGGAGCCAAAGAAACGTCTTTCCCTCAATGAAATGATGGAATCCAGGTGCAGTTTAAGTGGGGTTAAGATGCAGAGATCGTGCTCACAAGCTCAGGAAACAATTAGTTTCAAGAATGCAGTGATGGGGAAGCTTGACCGGTCCTTGGAATCTGGCCGAGATTCTGAGAGAAACCATTTGCAGATCAGAAGGTGGTGATTTGCGAAAAAATGTAGAATTTATATGATGTAAATCAGATGTGAATGTGAAGGAATCTCTGTTTCTTTCTTGTCAATGAAATGAAATGAAATTCCAAGTGTGAAAGTTTCAGCTCTTAGAACATTTTCTCTGTTCTTTCGTAACGAATTAACGTGACATCGATTTTGATGGCATATTCACGAAAATAGCATATTTTCAAATTATGTATTTTAAAATAATATTTAAAAAGAGGCCGTAAATATTTTTAATAATAGAATAAGTATCGATGGTTAATTAGCTAAATTATTTATATATTTTTTTAGATTTTAACTTTAAAATTCGGTAAAAATATTTTTTAAAATAAAAATAAAAATAAATTTTATAAAAATAAATGATAATATATTTTATTTAAATATATGTGCATTATATATTTTATTCTTTTGAGTGTTGTTTTTAATTCTACAGTAGTTACAGTAATATATTTTAAAATATATTTTTAATCATTTAATTATTATATAATACTATTAATGTTTAAGCTCATAACATCTAAAAACAATAATTATTCTTTTAAGTATATATATAAAATGATTCGTGTGTTAATTTTAAAATTACTTTTGTGGTTATTCCTCTTTTTCTCTATTGAGTTGATGCTTTCCTTTTCCGGTCCGGGAAAAGCGGACTGTTCCGCCCTTCAATCTGGCGGGCAATGTTTTCAACCTGATAATCTAGTTTCTCATGCCTCTTTTGCATTCAACAATTACTACCAGGAGCATGGGCTCACTGAGGAATCATGCAGTTTTGGAGGGACTGGGATCGTAGTTTATAGTGACCCTAGTAAGTCCATTTCATTATGCAGAATCTGATTACATGATTTTTCAAGGTCTAATCTTTCCTTTATCATTTTTACTATTTGTGCAGGCTATGGGAATTGCATCTATAATGGTAAGTACAGATCCTTAAACATCTCAGCTCATGTACAATAAAAGTTTCTACTTTTATATTTGATTTCATGAGAGAAACCGAGATTTTTTTCACAGTAAAAAGCAGCGATCCAAATGGAAGAACTTGGTGCGTTGCTTCTAAGCAGGCTTCTCCAACGAACTTACAGAATGCATTAGATTGGGCGTGCGGTCCTGGAAAAGCTGACTGTTCTTCAATTCAGCCTAACCAGCAGTGTTTTCAGCCAGACACTCTACTTTCTCACGCCTCCTTCGCATTCAACAATTACTACCAGAAAAATGGTGCTACTGATGTTTCGTGCAGTTTCCGCGGAAATGCCATCAAAGTCGATAAGAATCCTAGTATGTGTCTACTGTGGCTTAACTTGTTCCAATGTTGTGGGTGTCATTTAGAATTCTGATATGAAAGTATCTTCTTTGCCTGGAAATGCTTATCTATTTAATTTATTTGTGCAGGCTATGGTAATTGCAACTATTACTGTAAGTACAAATCCTGAATCATCTTTTAGCTTTATCTTATCTTTTTCCAATTTGTACAAAGGAGAAACATATCTTTGAAATTTAAATCTGATGGAGTTCTTGTGATTCTCGTGCAGGATTAGGAAAACTGAAGCATGTAATACGACCAAGGTGTACGTATGGGATTGCTGGTGTCTTTCTAATGGTGTAGTTCCTTTATAGTTTACTCTTGGTATTTGGCACTTGGCAGTGTTAATACTGAAACACTGAATAATAAGAATGTATCTCCACTGTTCTCCTGCTTGTATCCTGTTTCTATCAATGCCAGTTATGTTTGATGTATCTCCACTTCGAGATTCATATTTTCATATCTAAGTATCAGACTCAGACACGAGTGTCAGATATAGATAGTTCATAAAAAACGAAAGAGAGTTGGATATAGGTACTTCATAAAAAATAAGAAGAGTCCAAGCGATATATAGATGTTAATGCTTTTAGCAGAAAACATGTTGGATTAACTTACCAAATCCACTAGAAAATTGAAATTCTTTGTGAATGTAGACACAAGTACCTCACTCCATATCTTGAGAATGCAATCCATCAAACAAGAACAGAAACAAAGCAGGAGGATCACAAGCATATCACTGTTACAAACATCAAGCCTAGTGTTTCTGGAAAAAGGTTCCACTTGACTTTTAATACTAGTAATACTGTTATTTTAAATGCATCCAGCCAAGAAGAAATGGAACGATTAATGCACACCAAAGAAATTAAAGAGCCTGTTCAATGAGATAATCACCAAGCCTTTCGACAATCATGTTGCACTGGCCAGGAGTCATTGGCTCGTCATAGACACCGATGATCAAGGCTTGATTGGTCTTTTTAACAGTAACACCTCCAGGTCCCTGAAATTAAAATAACAAAAGGCTCAGAATGCAACTATCAGATAAAACCAAAAGTACAAAAAACTATGCAGTAGTGGATATGAGATTTTGGAGTGTCATAAACCAACTGAAAAATAATACTTAATCTTAGGTACTCTGTTTATTAAAATTATGCTAGGAACAAAATGTATAAATGACAAATCTCTGTGCATAAAAAATGCATTTGAGAGCGAGATTATTCAATGTTATAAACAAATAAAACTTGGAAGAAATGGACATTGTCACCTTTTTCCATCGAATAACAGCCCCGGGTTCACCTTGGATCACCATGTATTTTGTGCCACCAAGGTACAACCCAGTGGGGGCAAGTGCTCCGGGTTCGTCAAAGTCGTTCATAATGGCAGAGATTTCTTCTGGCTTGAACTGAAAGTCACCATAAAAACAAGAAACATGTTAGTAAAAATAGCAAAAACATAACTTTCCATAGTTTAAATCTACCTTTAAAATGGAATAAACAGGGTTGGCAGAATTTTTTCACCCACTTATTACCTATATCATCATTGCTGATATCATGGTCATTTGCAAAATAATAAATATATATTATTACTTAAAATAAATTTTGAAAAAGTTTCGAATTAGTTCTTGAAATATTATTTAATGAATGAATTATTTTATAAAATAATAATATGTAATTAAATTTTGAAAATTTGTAGGCGACGTGAACCGGACGCCTGAAAAAAAAATATTTTTGTACAATTTAAATTTATTTAGCTAGTTTAATTAAAATGTTTAAATTACCTAAATAAACTTAATAATTTAAATAAATAAAATGTTGTGAACTTTAATTTAATTATTAAGTTTATTTAGGTAGTTTAAATATTTTTATACAATTTGTGTTTATGTATGCCCTTTTAATTCATATTTACTTTATTTTTTATTAATATTGATAATAAATTAATACATATATTAAAGTTTGTGGTTTATATCACAAATTTACACTTATTCACTTGTACTCTCTACATGCTTATTACATTATTCATTGAAGCAGCATACTTTACGTTTGCCTTGAAATAAAATAAACCAGAGAACCAACCCACGATGCATGATAATTGATTTCGGTAGGTCCATGCAGAGAGGGGACGCTTCTCATGGATCGAGAAGAATGACCGAACACGAGTAGAGATAGGCCCAAAATCCAGATCAAATTCAACAACTTTTAGGAGAGAAAAACACTTTCAGATGTTCTGCTCTGGGTCCGGAGACAGCTAATTTGTTGAGAAATAAAAAGACTGGGGATTGGGGAAACAAAGAAAGTGATTGTGTATTGTCTTGATGTGACACTTGAAAACGTTAAAACAACCGTCGCTGTTACCTACATCCATTTTCCTTTTACTTGGATTGGTAAGTAAAATCAACATCGGATCCACATCAAAAAGTTAAAATTCGTAATACAAATCGACAAGACGAACTAAAGCCCTTGGACAGATGAAACCAAATCATGGGGTAACATACTTTGTGCATTGATGATTACTTGGAAAGCCAACTGATGAATTTCTTGTTCTTTCGACGAAATATATGTAGGAGTCGGAGTATTAGTTAAGCTTTCTTTTTCACTTTTATTGTCGAGAAAAAAGGAATATAAAGTGGTGGGAAAAAAACAGTGAAAGCAAACAACATAGCTGGGAAACTGGGACATAAATAATAATCCTTCAGTAATTCTCCATCATTTTGATTGAAGTTTTTAGTTGAAGTTATGATAAGATATCCCTCCTGTTGCCTGTTGGGTCCCTCGTCATACCAGCGATGTTCTACAACCAATCCTATCGTGCCATGTCACCTTGCTACGCTTGCATGACGCTCACATGACCTAACCATGTTCCGACGTGACCCACCAAATACACTCTCTGGTGAGGTCTCGACTCTTTAGGACGCGATGCTTTGAAGATGGTCCTACAGCTTCTAGACTTTAACTTGTCAAGGTCAAAACTTGAGGTTTGAAACATGGATTAGTGCACCCTATCAACACGAATATTACGCATTTAAGATCAACTAAAAGGAATGTTAATGAAACGATCTTTAAGAAACTTGGTAATCTGATTAAATGAATATAAAAATGGTTGATGCGAATTAATTATTTCAATTATGGAACGATGAGACTGTGTGGATGGAGCCTGCATCTGCATGTGCATATTATGAAAGCATTCAGTAGCGTAGTAAGGAAACAAAGATGATACAGTACTAATACCTGGGGATTGGGGGAACGCTCAAGCTAGGCATTCACGCTTGCTTCCCACTTGCCAGTCAGCCCATAAATGCCCCACCCACCCACCGTAATGGAAGAATCAGTTGGGTGTCGGTCTAGAAATTTGGGGGAAATAAAGGGGTGAGGTTTGAAAATGAAGCAAAAAGGACCAGTGAAAATTATGGGTAAAATGATGATGTTGGGATTACCAAAAACTTGGGGACCAATGAAATGTTGGCGATTAAAGTTAAGACTGCCATTGCATGGAAAAATCATATCATTGGTCAGTTTATCACATCATCTATGGGACCGACCAATGATAATTATCCACCTCATTATTTTTTTAATTTTTAAAGTGAAGATTCACCTGAAAAAAAAATATGACATGAAAAAATTGATGAAGTGGGTAGTTATCATTGGTCAGTCTCATGGACACGTGGTAGACTGACTCATGATATAATTTCTCCACTGCATGGCATTTGATCCAAGACACTACAGGAAATGCTGGCGTTTTTCTTTAATTTAAATTAGATTATCTTAATTGCTTTTTTAAAATTAAAATTAAAACATATATTTTCAAATTAAATTAGATTATCTTAATTGTTTTTTGGCAAGTCTGCATTGTTTGAATTGACTCAAACGTCACAAACATCCACGATCCATTTTATTAATTGAAATTAAATTTAATGGCTATGAATGAAACAAATCATAGAGTATGTAAGTTTTAGTTCGGCCGTTTATTAATCTTAATTAATTTATTAATTAATGTGACTATTTTTTTGGATCATGGGTTTGGTGGATCAACTACCAGAAAAAAAAAAAACATAACAATATCTGAAACGATTTTTTCCTTAGCTGTCTGGATTGCAATTTAAATGATCATTTGTACAGCTATTTTTGTTTCTTAATTAATAGGAAATCTCCAAAATTAAAACCAAAAATAACAGAAATGACAACAAGACAAAACAAGTTGGATCTGTGATTTTTATTATCAAAAGGAAAAATAAAATTCTGTTAGCGCCGTCACCAGAAAAACGGAAATCAGGCGGTGCTAGTGAATGCCACGTCAACAACCCGTGAGTTGCTGCAGCTAGTATCTAGGGAGGATTTGAATGGAAAAACGAAATTCCGTCGGTGACGGGTTGAGGTCGTCAGGTTTCCCAGACAGACCATCCACCAAATCAAAGTCCAGCAAGGAATGGCCTTACAATTTTGCCAGCCTTAAAACAGCTGTTATGGGTCCCACATTCAGGGGACTTTGATATTAAACTCTTGTTCTCCTCAATTTATCGGATCGGTATCTTTTTGGATATAATAATTTTTATTTTATTTTACCAACTAAATCTCTAAAAACATATTTCAAAGTTATTATTTTATTTTTAGTTTATTAGATTCAAAATTCGTAAATTATGATATGTTAGAACACCTCAATTTAATTCTATAAAATATTGTTTTTTTAATATGAAAGTATAATGCCTTAGATATCTATAATTGTCAGAAGATAATTATGTTTTAGTTGTGTTATATTTGATAAGAAAAAATATAATTATATAATTTTAAAAAATTAAAATTTAAATATATATCTAAATGTTTAAATCATTTTTTATTTTGTTAAATATTTATATTATCATTTTGTGATTAAATTAGGTGTTAAAAAATTATACACATGAAATAGAAAAATGTGATAATTTAAGTACTTATTATAATATTAACCCTTAAAAATTTAAGATTATATCCATCAATTAATTAAGTGATGAAAATATTAATATTATTATATCTCATATTAATTTAAATCTAACATTTAACATAAAAATATAAACATTTCTTCCCTTAACCATTTTTTAAAATTATACTATTAATTAGAAAATTCATGAATTTTCATTTTCCCGCGAATACTCATTGTTTGCTTTTCCATATCCTCTCTCTTTCCATTTTCGCGGGAGAAGAAACAAACCCAAGCCGACCCATGCAAAGCCGAAAAACACATCACCAAACATGCTACTATTTCTATAACAAAACACTACTGAAGTTCCTAAACACACAGACAAAGGAAGAGAAACATTATACAGGAGGTTGGCTGTAGAGACGACTACGAGACTTCCACAGTTCAACCCACAGCTTAGATGTTTACGAGGCTCTTCGCTGCCGACGGCGTTTATTTCGAGCTACATCCATTCTTTTGAAAATCTGCCACACACAATTCCCTCGAAACACCCGGAAAAGGATAATTCGTACGATGGATCCATGCCCATTTGTTCGTTTGATCGTCGAGTCATTGGCTCTGAAACTCCCACAAGCCACAAAACCAGCCGGTTCCGGCGTTTACCCCACGACGACACCGTGTTTTTGCAAGTTGAGACTCAAAAACTTCCCGTCCCAAACGGCTTTGTTACCTCTCAGCAACTGCTCCGGGGATTCCCCGCCCGAATCCTCAACATCCGCCGCTGGTTTCCACCTCGACACCCTAACTCTCCGGCGTCTATCCGGCAAGTCCGTGACGCTGCGTATCGAAGTCTACACTGGGCGAATGGGCCAGACGTGTGGTGTCCGTTCCGGGAAGCTGGTGGGTCGTGTTCAGGTCACTATGGACTTAGGTGTGTCACAAACCAGGCCCAAGGTATTCCAAAACGGGTGGATGAAACTGGGTAACGAAACGGAAAAACCAACCGCTAAACTTCACTTAACGGTGAAAGCTGAACCAGATCCCCGGTTTGTCTTTCAATTCGGCGGAGAACCGGAATGTAGTCCGGTCGTGTTTCAAATTCAAGGGAACATTAGACAACCCGTGTTCAGTTGCAAATTCAGCGCCGATCGTTCAAGATCTCGGTAAGTCCTGTTTCCTTTTTCATTTTCAATACGGTGCATTTCCAGTGAGTTTCACACTTTCGCTGGATGCCAAAAGCGAGTTAGTGCAGTCTTCGATTTGGGTCTCCGTCACTGTCGGGAATATGGGATTGTTGCTTTCTCTTAGTAATTGGAGTAGTAATTTACATAAACATGTCTAAATTTCCCAACACAACTGGACCTGGTCTTTTGCTCTGTTTCATTTGAGTACAGGTTAGCTGTGGGCTTTGGCATTGTCCATTTTTTGAAATATTGACTTTCATTGAAGCTTTACTGGATGGGATTCCATGAAAATAAAGGATCTATGGATTAATTACCCTGACCTCTAGAGTCTAGAGTCTAAACATGATATTTGCTCAAACAAATATGTTTGATCTCTTATTTGTTCTGTCACTGCTTTCTTTATGTCAGCTTCTCTGGACTACTTTACAAGTTCAACTATGAATGCAGTCATCAAATTCCATTGGAGAACTCTGTGTCAACTTCAATTTTCTTAGAAAATGATACACTAGAGAACAAAATCTCTTGTTGTGGAATAATATCTCTTGGTCTCATGTTTAGTTAATGTCAAACAGACAATTTCCTTTCCAAATCTCCCGAACTGTCACCTTTGATTCTCTTCCATGTGCATAAAAACGTGATGATTTTTTTTGGATATCCCTATTTGATGGAAATGGAATCATGTTAGTTTAATTAGTGTTTTTTTTAAAAAACTTGGTATCGATTGCTTACTTTTTTACCTCTTTGTGGATTGTACAACCAGGTCCCTCCCACCTGATTTTAGCAACAAGAGTAGAGGATGGATGAGAACATTCTCAGGAGAAAAGGAAAGGAAAGGAAGGGAGAGGAAGGGATGGATGATAATGATACATGATCTCTCAGGCTCTCCTGTTGCGGCTGCTTCAATGATCACTCCATTTGTACCCTCCCCAGGCTCGGACCGTGTTTCCAAATCAAACCCTGGTGCGTGGCTAATTCTCCGCCCCAACGGCATCTCTGTCAGCAGCTGGAAACCATGGGGACGTCTGGAAGCATGGCGTGAACGAGGTCCTATTGATGGATTAGGCTACAAGTTTGAACTTGTCACCGGGAATGGACCAAACAATGGCATCCCTATTGCTGAAGCTACAATGAGTTGCAAAAAGGGTGGCCAATTTTGCATAGATAGGAGAGTATCAAGAGACTCTTCTGCATTGAGTTTAAGGTCACCCGTCAAAGGATTCGTCATGGGGGCGACCGTCGAAGGTGAAGGAAAAATTAGCAAGCCAGTGGTACAAGTTGGCATGCAACATGTGACATGTATGGCTGATGCCGCATTGTTTATTGCACTTTCAGCCGCCATTGATCTTAGCATGGATGCTTGCCAACTTTTCTCGCGTAAACTCAGGAAGGAGCTTTGCCATGACCATGACACGATTCTTTCTCTTTAAACCCTATTTCACTGCAAAATCACCCTTCTCTCCGACCTTAATTTTTTCCCAATATTTCTTTTTGCACGGGGTGTGCTCGTTAATCATCCGGTTTCGAAGAGGCTCATCTTCGGTTGACAACATCGATCTTTACACGTGATTCACTTATTTTTTTTCTCGTTTGTGTTATTTTCTTTCAACACAATATACAGTGAAAAGTTCTTTGATTTTCATACGTACCTTAAGCAGAAGACTGAAATTGTGTAGATAAAATAATTTAATTGTTCCATTGTTGTTTTGCCTTTTCATTCTTTACTACAATCAACAGCTTTTGTTCATAATAAGGAAACCAATCTGAGGCATACACGTAGAAGAGTTTAAATAAAACAATGACAGGGAAGGGAGTACTTATCAGACGCGTGTGAGTCCACTACATTAATAGTATGTATATACAAATTCTGTAACTATGCCATAGAATTTAGCATTCTAAAATGTCTATTGGGCATTTGGGGTTTGGACAAGCGAGCTAATTTCAGTTGCACAGAAAACCTCAATAGGACACTAAATGAGACAAACGAAATACTGTCTTTTATAATCGGATCCTTGAATTGGGTAGTCAAGATCCGATTATAGAAGTATTCCATTTCTACATGAATATTCTATTATCATATTTACAGATCCATTTCTGGTTTTTTTTTCAAGTACCTGAAATGTCT
This sequence comes from Abelmoschus esculentus, assembly GCA_035048815.1. NCBI lineage: Eukaryota > Viridiplantae > Streptophyta > Magnoliopsida > Malvales > Malvaceae > Abelmoschus > Abelmoschus esculentus. The sequence continues at coordinate 719,673 of JAUCBN010000008.1, forward strand.
TATCCATTTAAGGACGGATAACACTTATAACAAAGACGTGACTCAAATCCATGAAGGAATGAACGGGACACTTTGGCAACCATCACCGACCTGTTATACAAAAACACTAACTTCTTCTGTAATGAATGAGATTCATGGAGAAGATGATGATGTTAGATCAGTCTCCAAGTTCCCAAGCAATGCCCCACAAACAAGAGGCTGTGCTACTGGAATTCTCAGACAACTCAACTCACTTCCAGGGATCACAGAGCACTCTGGTTGCGGTCTCTGCATGTCTCTCCCGGGGATACAATTGAGCGAGAAGTCGAAACCGGCATTCCCGATGAACAATTTGGAGCAGTCTTGGCTAAACCCAGAGAAGAAATTGTATGCAACAGTCAGATTAATGAGGCTCCTCAAGGAACAAACCAAGTCAGGTAGCTCACCGGATAGTTGATTGTGTGCCAAGTTTAGAACCTCAATGTCACTCAGGCAAGAGATTGTGTCTGGCAAATGACCCATGAGTGAGTTGTGGCTCACATCGAAAACTTGCACCTCTGAGAACACCCCAATGCCTTGAGGAATGCAGCCTGTTAGCTGGTTATTAAGAAGCAAAATCTCCTTCAATTTTGAACTCGTGAAGCTAAAACTAACTGGGATGTTCCCACTGAACTTGTTGTTGGCTAAGTTTATCACTGAAGCTGGAGAGTTCCCCAGATTCTGAGGGATTTCACCCTCGAACTGGTTGTTGTTGAGGAAGATTGCATCGAGTCCCTTGTTGAATAGATCTTGAGGGATGGGTCCCGAGAAGCTGTTAAACCTAAGGTCCAAATAAACGAGATTTGGAATGTACAAAGTGACTGTAGGGAAAGGACCCGAGAGGCGATTGTTACTGAGATCCAACTCCTGAAGCGACGAAAGGCCTCGAAAAGTGTCGGGAACGGTGCCTGAGAACCTGTTGCTGTTAAGATGAAGGATCGAAATATCTGTAAGAACGGAGAGTTGACTAACAAGAATACCTTGAAGATTTGCATGGTTGAGATCTATGCCAGCAACAAATGGTTCAGAATCAGAATTCATGGCACAAAACACTCCTTTATAAACACACACATTTGAGCCAACCCAAGTCTTCAAAATCCCCAATGGGTCGTCACTGATTGTAGTTTTCCACGCTTGGAGAGCAGTGTAAGCACCGCTCAGCTTTGACACAGAAGGACCAGATGGAGGAGTTGGGGTGTTGCCGATTCCTCCACCAACCCAAACACCACCACCACCAACCACGCCGCCATTGCCGATATCAATGCCAACACCGCCACCCACAGTGATGTCTGCTTCCTTTGGAAGTATCTGCCAAAGGATTAAAAAAGCCAGGAGCGGGAGCCAGCTCTTCCCCATTCCTCTTCAATGCTTTCTTTCCCTTTACTTTTTCTCCCCTATACTTTTATTTTTCATTTTAGGCATATTTTTGACAGTTTTAGGCTTTTACTATTGTACCAGTATCTTTTCTGTATGCAAATATCGAGTCGAGAGGGCATGATTAGGTTGCAAATGCACGAGAATAATAGGGATCCGATGTTGATTTTTCATACTTGGGGGCCAGACATGTGCTTAAATTGAGTTTTTAAAAGATTCATCTGTTGTATCTTCAACCTCACCTTCCTCACATAAAGAAGCAACACAGACCATAGCCGCATTGATTGTGATGTGAGCCACGATTAAATAAATTCATCTAACCTCTGTTGAACAACTCAATGCCAAAGTTAAACAACGAGGCACATTCCACGAACAAATATCAATCACATCCGACATCCAACAAGGAACTGACTGAGGATCAGGATCGGGCCCTGCTCGTTTTCTCTAGTTCGAGGCTTGATGACAACCGGGTCATAACAAATCTTTCCAAGTTTCCTTCCATGTCTGAAGGGTGGGACTTGGGTTCGAACAAGGGAGAAAAATGGAGGGGGAATTTCACGTGAACGCAAATTAGTGAATGAATAAAGCAAATTTCATGTTCACTTACGTAGTTTATACAAACACAAGTCAAGGAGAATTCCTTGTCGTATTGCAATCAATCTGTTGGAAGCGTCCCTGTGACTTGCCATGGCTTAGGGTTATGTAGAAGACGATGCATCAATTACGTTGGCATTTATGAGCTTCTCCGGGTGAAGTGTTAAATTAAATAAATAAATAAATATTTTTTAATTGATATAAAATTTTAAATTATAAAATATAAATAATTATTAAGTTTTAAAATTATATCACGACAAACAATAATCGAAGTTTCACTATTAATTATAGTAAAATCAAGTTTAAATACGATCAAAAGAACAATAAGTATCAAATTAAACTAAAGAAACAGGTTTAGGTAATAAAATATATATTTAACCTAAATTGAAATAAATTATTGTAACAAATCTAATCCTTTTTTTATTTTTTAATTATTATTCGTACAAAGTGAAATCCACGCTCTGTCGTATCCAATCTTTTGCGGTCTCCTCGATTTTTTTTTCTTAATTTCTATTTTTTTTCAACCCCTTGCTTTGTTTCTCAATTCTTCGAAACTATTTATCATTTTCCTAAATTTTAACCAAATCCAGTTTATGCTTTTCGGGAGATGAAGATCGAGGAATTGGATGACGCCGAGAATGATCGTGGAAACGACGGCGTTAAGCAGCTGCAGATAGTTAGAGTTGACGACGCGAAGAGAGTTCTAGTCGGAGCAGGTGCTCGGATCCTGTTTTATCCGACCCTTTTATACAATGTTTTCAGAAACAAAATCCAGTCTGAATTTAGATGGTGGGACGAAGTTGACCAGGTTTCTTTTTATCTTATCTTTAATTTCCCTTGGTCATCAACCATTTTTCTTTATAAGAATTAAATCCCAAATCAGTGTTTCTCCCTTTTAGTGATCAATTAGGAACTGTGATTTTCAAAAGGCAAAAGCGGATCCTTGGCCTTTTTCTCTGTTTTGACGATGATTGCTCTTTTATTTGATCAAATTTCAGTTTCTTTTGCTGGGGGCGGTCCCGTTTCCCAAGGACGTGCGGCGATTGAAGCAATTGGGTGTTGGTGGGGTGATCACTCTCAATGAACCTTTTGAAACTCTGGTTTCTACTTCTTTATATTGTGTAAGTTTTATTGACCTTATCTATTACAGAGTAATCATGGAGATGAAAAAGTGATTTTCAAAAATTGTTATATTATTGTTATTAGTTAGAATGTTTCAAAAATAGCTTAAATTTGGTTTTCTGTAATTTCAATTCTCTTGGGCATTGATTTTTAATTTTATTGATTCATGGTTTATTGCAGGCTCATGGAATTGATCATCTAGTAATTCCAACGAGAGATTATTTATTTGCTCCTTCAATCTCAGATATAAGCAAAGCTGTGGGCTTTATTCATAGTGAGTAGATAATTCTTTTAACTATCACCGACTCTGTTATCCTCTGTGGTTGTCTAACCCGATTTTGCGTCCCCTTCCGCTTCGATTTTTGCTGCAGAGAATGCATCTTGTGGTAGAACCACCTATGTACATTGTAAAGCTGGACGAGGAAGAAGTACCACTGTTGTGCTTTGCTACTTGGTATTCTCTGTCTAATGCATAGAGCTTTTTTGACTTACTATTGTTCAGAAACATCTAAGGTTAGCTCTAGGTTTGAATTTAAGTTGTAAGAGCTTGAATTCGTTTTAAACTCTGCAGGTAGAGCATAAGCAGATGACCCCTGCTGGTGCCTTCAAATATGTTCAGTCTCGAAGACCTCGAGTTATGCTTGCCCCCTCGCAATGGAAGGTAAGTTTCATGGTGCTATCTTCTGTAGAGAATAAGTAAATCTTAGAAACCCTGCATATTTTTTGCATGTTTATGATTATGCATGAATTGCACCTTTCTCATGTTGCAAACAATAATCTCCCCTCTCTCGAATTGTCATTTACTATATGCTCAGAAAAAAAAAAAAGACAAGCTTTTATGAGCATTATGATTGGCTATTATAGTATATGTTTCAGGATAGCATTAACTACCAGTCACAAGCATGAATGAACATGTTTCTTAACTTTCTTCCCTCTTGTTTATTACTTGACTGTGAATGGTTTTGCGCAGACAGTTTTGGAGTATAGCAGGCACCGGCAGCCAGCTACTGCAAACTCTCCATCAGCAGATGCAGTTGTGATTACAAAAGCAGATCTTGAAGGCTATCATAGCAGTTTTGATAGTATTAGTGGCAAGGAGCTTATCGTTATTCCCAGAATGGTGAGAGCCAGGCCCATGATAGCTAGACTATCGTGCCTTTTCGCATCGCTGAAAGTTTCCGGTGTTTCTGGACCTGTGAGTAGTAGCCTACCTGAAGCACGTGCTTGCTGAGTCTGCTGCTCCTTCACCAATCAATGGACATGGATGTTTCTTGTACAGACAATGCAAATAAGTATAGATTGTAGAGGTCTTGATAAAATATATGTTCTAGTAAGTGTGAATGCATGCGACAGAAAGAACACTACAAAACAATGAAAGCTAGAAGAAGGGCGCTGTACTGTTTTATACATCCATCTATGGATCATGTATAATCCCCTGTTTTCAGGTGCTGCCTAAACTTTGTTATATCTAATTAACAATGCTTAGTGAAATCAACTAGAAAATTAGCCTGTATTTCCAAACAGATGTTGCGTTAGTCAGTTTCTTGCAAGTCGCCAAACCCCATCTCATTTTGATGAGATAGCCTTTATTGCTGTCAAAGAAATGAATTTTCCAGGCTCAAGTTTTGGAAACTTGCTCCAATCAGACCAACCAGAAGCAATGGTTTGAAAAGAGATGACAATGGATGCCAGGGTCCCACAAGAAAAATAACATCGGTTCTTGTCTGACACTCTAGCGACCAATAGATAGAAGATCAACTTGTAATTAGATTGACCTTCGGAGTATCTAACCTTATTTTATTTTTAGGGTGTTTTATTTTATTGGGTATTTTTAATTAAAATATCTGAAATTTTAAAAATGATAGTCTATTCGTGATTTTTCTCTGGTAGTGGCCCAGTGGGGTAAGGTTAGGGTCAATATTTTTATAACCTGATACACGGTCCAATAATTTTAATTTATATATTTTTAAATTTTAAATTCTATTTATATTTTAGGTTCCTTATTACTTTTACTCAAAAAATAAATTAAAACCTTTATTTTTTATATTTATAATTTCAATTAATATTTTTTCTGAAAATTGTTTTGAATTTGCAGTCGAGCTATTGTTCGGCCCAGACCACTTTCAGTGCCATGTTAGCTCGATGATTGTCTTCATTGTGGGTCAGGTGATGTTGTTTCGTACTGGGGATTATGTCTACTGAGAGGTATGTTCTGTTTCAATTTAATAAACTCCTAATAATTGCTGAGCGAATATATATATATATATATATATATATAATATCTTAAAATTAACTTTAAATCATTAATTTTATATTTAAATTATATATTATAAATTTTGAATTATATATATATTTTATATTATTCTTATAAAAAATAGATTAAAAAATAAATCGGAAACTCGATATCCAATTTATGGTTCGATTCTTATAAACTAGGTTACGAGTTGAATTTTTAGTACTTGAAAATCTCAAGTACAGGTTCGTGTGATTATAGTTCACTGATACTAATCAATACCAACTATGTTGCATTCATCTCAAATTTTTCTAATGTTATCTTCATCTCCATCTATGAATTCAGAGCTTTGTTAGGAAAGAAAATGGGCTCATAAGAAAATGCGCGACAACTTTCCTAATTACAACCAGTTAGGTACATTTTAACAGTGAAGAGTCTTAACTGCCACGCACAGGCACAGGCACAGCCGCCTGCACCTCCCGTCGAGTAGTTCAGAGACACAGCACCAAATGGGCTGTATATTTCAGAGTACAAAAGAAAATTTTACCAAAAGGAATCCAACTTTAGTAACCTTCACTCTCTTCAAAAACGCATGGACTAGAATTAACCATCACAATTAAACTACTGCCTACAGGCAACTGATCGATCAAAGGAAGGTTTACTTGAGTGCTATGCAAGTAAACGTGAAAAATGACTGAATCACTTTCCATTCCCTAGAAATACACAAATAGTATTTGATTTTAACAAGCCTTATGAGAAGAGTTAAGTGGGGCTGGTTACTATAGCTAAAAAGAAGCTGCTGTTGAAGAATCAAAAAAAGGTGGGGGAAGTGCCATGTTGTGATATTCCTTGAAATTTCTTTATGGGACCAAAACCCCAAAGCCCTAAAACACTGGTAAGTAATATTACTGCTTTCTAGTTTCTTTTAAAAGCACCAGAAATCTCCCATAAAGCTAAAGAAATTAGGATATCAGCTTTTTAGGTTGAACAAGACATGTCATTCGCTTTTCTTTTGGTTGCATGTGGAAACAGACACATTTCCTCTTTCCCCAATATAGTATTCATAACCCCACCATCCCTACTAAGATTGAATTTTCCCTTTTTGGTTTATTATTTTAACCTATATAATTATACACTATCATCAAGCGTTTCTGCACCATAGATTTGTAGTCTCCCAACCCAAAACCCTTTTCTTGCATATATGTTTTGTGTGTGATACGTAGAGCTTATGTAAGTCTCCATATAAAAAATGACAAGATGACAGAATATTTCCCATCAGCTATGAGAAAGGGTCATTTCAAAGCATGCTTAAAGGTTATCCTTGTCTGCTCATTGGCTTGTTCAAAAGCTTTCAGAAACTACGATGAAGCTGCCTTGCCATTCATCTTCTATTTATCTTGTATTAATCCAAGCTCATGCACGTCTCATGAAAGCCAAAAGATGACATGCACGTTACTCTCCCTCACTTTATTTCTTTGTCTTTGTGAATGCTCAGTCTGGTGGGGAGATGAGTTCATTTCATTTGCCCTATATATAATACAAAAGCTCGAATCTAAGGGGTAAATTTAAAAGCAGAAAAGAAGCTTCCCAACTAACAGAAAACAAAGAAAAAGAATGATGCTTTTAAAACATGATCTGTGCTGCTATATATATAGATTGATGACAGTTTCCAAATCTAGAAGATGATATGTAATTTAATTAACATCCAAACAAATAATGGTAAACACTTCGAAATAAATCATGGTGCATGACATAATAATGTCCCATCTTCCCCTCAACATGATGTTAGGACAGATTTAGAATTAGATAGTGAGAGAGATATCAAATTATTTTGTATAATATTTAAAATTATAGAGACCTAAATCGTCATTAAACCAAAATATTTTGCTGATAAAGAAGCAAAATAAATATTGAAATGAATACTTGAGCTCATAAGTCAACATTGCACCAACTTGGATCTTCATGCATTATTAATCAGCAGTAGTTGTTGATTTGGTGAGCATAATTAATTATGCCACTGCTATGTTGTCTCCTTAGGTATTATTAAAGATTGGAGGGACAAAGCAATCAAAGTTTACTTCAAACAAGGGTTTTGAATTTGACCATGCCATGAAAAAGGTTACCATACGAAGATGATGATTGAAAAACTTGTTAATGACGTGAATCGAGGTTCGTGATTAAAATAATAGATTCGAACACTTAAGAATACAGTTATATTAAGTATTTGATGAGATTTTTTATTTATTTATATTATAGTTATGTCTGGATCGACGAAATTAATCTTTATTTAGACCATTGAATTAAATATATATTTTATTTTATTTGATATATGAGTAAACTGTTAACATTTTTTTCTGCTTAACACTGTATTTTTCATCATTTGCAGTATACTTAAAAAACAAAAATATAAACCAGAATTATACAAGTGTTTTTGAAATAATAAAATTAAGAGGATGGGAAGGAAGAAACATAAAGATGTCATATAATAATAATGAAGATAATGGTGATGATTTTGATGCAGCAGCTCGGATATTTCGCTTTGGGTTCTTGTGTTTGTCAGAAGAGAACAGCCTTCTTTGTTTTTTCTTTTCTCTTTCGCTTTCATTTTATTCTCTCGTTCTTTCTTTCCAACAACATCAACTGTGTGTATATTGTACAGGTAACTGAGCCAAGACGTTGGGAGTTATGAAACAGGCCTCCATCCCCATTAAACAAAAACAAGGAAAAAGAACAAACTATATATAGTACTTATATAACTGTATATATATGTGTGTGTGGTGTCCTGGCTTCTTTCTCTCTCCTTGGAAAGGACTTTAACCAGAGATAGGCTTCGTTCAAATATAGTACTTATTATTTTGGAAGGTTTGTCAAAAACTTTAGCTTTTTTTTTGGCTAGCCATGATGGTCATGGTGGTCGGAGTCAGGCCAGAAAGTGGAGTACTTCAACCAGTCGGCTTCTTGTGGGTTGTTGATTGATGACTCCTGCCGAAAACAAAACAAAACTTTGGGTTAGGGTTTTACCTATAAACAACAAATGAAGAAGCTGCCTTTTTGTCCACTCTACAACCGACTAATCTCATGAGGCAACGTATGATAAAAGAGCTTTCATGTTGCTGCAACACTCATTCTTTCTTCTTAGTCACCTTTGTCATTATTCCAACAAAAATGATGTTACTGATGGTACAGCTAAATTTGATAATTCGAGTATTTGTATATTTCATCGTATTATGGGTTAGGATTCATGATATATAATTTAAGATCTGAGGTTAAAATGCGATTTAATATTTTAATGTTGATTATACGAGGCATAAAAAAGAGGGGGAGAAAAAGGACAGACAGTCTTCTGTTCCTTATTCTTAAGGTATTTTTCTTTTTCATTGTCTGCTCTTTACAGCAACATATAATCAAATATTAATCAAAAGGGGATGTAGGGAAAGTAGTCTACGTAAGGACATTCTATATTGTTTCCAAAATTTACTTAATTTGGAGGCTATACGGGTTCACATTCTACTGTAATCAGTTTTAGATTAATTATTGGAATTCTTGTTCTTTATTATATATAATTAAGATATTTTTTTCATTCAATAAAAATAATATAAAGGAATTGCCATAACGTATTGATTTCTACTGAATCTTAAGTAAGTGGTAAAGGAGACTTATGGTGTTGTTGTTCATGTCAGAAAGCAGATAATTATGTATAATTCTCTACGAAGAAAAAGCAATGCACTCACTTTAGCACCATTTTATTTATAGTATGATATCTACCTTCATGTCTTTAAGGATGCTGAATTCCATACTTAACTCTGATGAAAAACGAAAAGATGAAGAAGAAGAAGAAGAAGAAGAAGAAGAAGAAGAAGAAGAGATTTCTTTGGTTTCTATCTTTCCTTTTCCATAAGAATAATATAGCCAAAGATTTTAGGTTTTTACCTTTTTTTTCACTTATCCTTTTTTATTATTTATTTGTATTTCCCCTTTCTTTTTCTTTCTTCTTGCTTGGTTGGTATTATGAGGATCAGAAAGTTCATACTTACTTCTTTGATATCACTTGAAGTGCAACTCATTATTAGTTCTTCCAAACCTGTTGCAGACCTTCCTCCCAGCTTATGATTTTGCTGCTGCAGCTGTTGCTGCATTTATTCAGTTCAACAAATTATAAGTAAACGACCAAAAGTATTTATCCTGAAATATTGTTCCAGAATCAAGATCATAACTTAAATCAAGCATGTATGATCGAGTCACCCTTTAGCTTAATAAGAGCTGTTGCTACGAGTTAATAGATATATAGATGCAGCATGTTCACGAGAGAAAAGTAGTAAGATTTAAAACTGTGGTTTCTCGAGAGAAAAGTTAATAATTGCAGTAGTAATGGCAGGTTATTATATGGGGAGAAATAATTAATGGAGTAATGATGATGATATATATTACCTGGAAACTTTCGTTTTGAAGCATTATTCTGGAGACATGAAAGGAGTCTTCGTCAAGGATGATGGAGGTGTGGTGGAGGGGAGGTGGCGAGATGATTGTGGAAATTGGATGCGAAAGCCTGTTAACGTGTAACGCCGTCGTAGCAATCTGTTGCTGCTGGTGATGATGAAAAAGATGATCGTGGACCATATGATTTGGCCCCCGATGATGCTCCGGTATCTCTTGGCTTGTGCCTTGAGTCGGCGTTTCACTTGCAGCTGACGCTTCTACAATCCCCACCTGCAATAGACAAACTCCCCTCCATAAAAACTGTTCGCTAGCTAGTCCATTTTCAAACACAAAGCATATTCCAACATTGCTTTAACTCCTTTTTAATTACTACCGTTCTCTTAGTCCTTTCAATTTTTCTATAATATTGGCCCTATTGGTGAGTAAAAAAAAATAGTTAACTCAGAAAGATAATCAAGTGAGGGTCATGCAGATTTTCTTGTTCTTTAAATGCTGTACATGCAAGCAACCCTAAAACTTTAAGATTTATTACTTTTAATAAGCAAATTTTGACGTTTAAACTTAAATATGCTTTCAAGAAAATATTGGATTTATTCATAAAATTTTTGAAAGTTGTAAAAGAGAGAAAACCCATTGAGTATAAATGAACGAAAATGTACCTCGTCGAAGCTTTTACCAAACGGGGAGAAACTGAGAAGGTGATCAGGTTTTAAGTGTTGGATATCCATTGCACCGGCAAGACTTGATAAAGCGACCGCTGCAGCAACCCCGGCTTCCGACACTTCGTCTCTAAGAGGGATTAATTGTTCCTTTGAAGAACAATTCCGAATGCCGCTATCTCGCCGGCCATTAGGGTCGACGGCAACGACGTTGGTTCCTTCAACAGCTGCTGCAACAGTTCGATCGGACCAGTTGCACTGCCTTGGTTGGGTCTGGTAAAATATCTTGGACACCACAAGCTCTCCTTCCTTCTCTTCCTCGTGTTGACCCAAATGATATTGGTGCATGACCCAATTAGTCTTTTCGGGTTTTCTGTTCTTCCCAAAATTCGTGTAGAGAACCAGGATTTTCTTGCATCCTTTTTGTTTGCCACTCACCATTACAGGCCTTGTCTTGCCGGTTTTGTGCCACCTTGTTTCTCCACCTTGCAAGTCACATTCGGTTTGAATCTTCCTTCTTTTTCTTGTCCCGGTTGTATAAGCCTTTGATGGTCTATGGAAGAAATGCCTGCTTAATCCATCTCTGGTCACTCCTGCAAGAAATATGTAGAAAACATTAACTAAAAATCAAAGTTAGGTTGGTTTAGGTGCAACAAACCGGAATTCATGAATCATGATAGTAAGACCTAATAGCATTGAATAATGATGGAATCAAATATCAGACAAGATAAATTAGAAGGATTTTAAGACAACCTGGGAGTTTCTCGGGATGGGTGTAACAAATCCCATCTTCTCCTTCAATTGTCGGGATGAACTCATCAATCAAAGGGTGAGACTTCATGTCTTTAGCTTCCACTTTTGCTTCGAGATGTTCTATCAGTTCTTGATCTGTCGGATCAAATTTCACTCCTGCTGGTAGACCTAACCAGTCCTGTAATATTTCCTTATTATTCAGTTCAAATTAAAGCTAAAAAAAGAGAAAAAGAAGAAAGCTTTAATCTTATATTGTTCGTATATATTTTAAAGAACAACTTGACCATCCCAAAAAAACTTGATTAGAATACAAGTATATTTCTGGTATTCTTTCCTTGATTCTTCTCTTGTCAAAATCTTGGTGCTGAAGCCAGGAATATTATGAGATGAATCCGTACCGGTTTTCTTTCGAGTTTGTGACCGCAACCAGGACAGTGCTTGGATCCACACAACTGATGCTCCTCGAGCTTTGCATCGATGAGATCGGAGCTGGTGATGGAACTCAGATTACTCTTATTCATTGCTTCTGTTATCTTCCCCCTTTGTTTGGTGTCGGTAGATGCTATCTTCGTTCCCTCAAAGTTTTAAAGTCTTCAATGAAATAATAACCAACCTTGTACAGCAGCCGACTACTCATGTCCCACTTAGCTTCTCTATATAACAGAAACCATAAACCCGTTTTAGATCTGATATCCCTTAAAAATATAAAAGGTCAAGGAGAAAAACATACCAAAAGCCTCTAAATTAAGTCAGCAAACAGGGAAAGAAGATGATGATGAAGAAGAAGAGGAAGAAGAATTGTCATATATATAATATATATATATAAACACGTGTTTAATATCCTCGATGCTATCTTTGTGAGACTATTACCTAATCAATCACCCCCAAAAGGGAAAATATGCAAAACCCAGTTGAGAAATATCAAATATGCTCCCAAAGAAGAAATTTCTATTTTTCTCACAAGGAAGATGTACTAACAAAGAAAGGGAAAGAGTACTCAGAGAGAGAGAAGAAACGGGGAAGATGTAACAGTGGGATTGAGATATAAACCTTCTTTAACCATATACAAATCACCAGAAATTCATCACATAGCTTTACTTTAACTGAAATCTCCAAGTGGGAAAAATGGTCGGCCTTCATAAACTTAACAAACTAGCTTTAAAGCCTTTGCAAACTCAAGTAGAGTTCATGTGGCCAGGCGGTTCAAGAGAGAGAAACAAAGAAAATACAGCAAAAGTAATTACATATATATATATATAAGAAAAGAAAAATACTACCAGTTGTCTGTATTTCCTTTCCTTTCTTTCTTGGCTAAAGTTTAAGGTCTCCCACACCTTTGTTTTAGAGGGCTTGACTACTAAAGCAAAAAAAAAAAGAGAAGAAACGGCCTGCACAGCTGAGCTGAGGTACACATTCAAAAGCATGAAAACCCTATCTGTATTATAACTTAAATATATATATTCTTTTTACTTCATTTTTTTAGTAAAAAAAAAAAAGCCCCAAAAAAGATTATTTGATATATACAGATGTTTAACTTAGATAATATTCAAATTAAATCTATTGGCTAAGTTTTTGAATGGTTTATATAAAGCTGTGACCTGAGAAATTCTCCCACGCTATAAGATAAAAAGAAAATACTAAAAACATTTCAAACGTGGCAGTAGAAGACCTTTGAGTAATGAAGACGATATCTGGGGAAAAATTACAGTTTTCCTTTACCATGTACATAACAGAAACAGATTATTGATGTTAAAAGGGAAAGTTTCTTTTGAGAAGGAGAGAAAGATGGAGAGATTATGGAAAAGAAAGAAAAAACAAATAGAAATGACAAGAACTCACATGGTTTTCGAGAGGGAGTAACGCTGATCATGATTCTTTTGCCATGAATGTTGCAGAAAGGGAGATGAAAATAGGAGAGAAGAATGACGGAGTTGCTTGATATACAAGGCAAATGAGCAGTATAGTTGATGGACCACCACTCTTACTTTCTTATTACACCCATACAAAATCATAGAAAAATTATCATATTATATATATTATATTAAAAATAATTTAATCTTTCGGTGGAAGCACTTGAGGTAAATTTTTGCTCATATGGAAACAAAAAAGTAATATGTTTAATAAGTCATAACTATTTAATGATCATGGGGCTTTTTTTTACAGTTTTAAATTGTAAATATTAAAAATTATAATATATATATATAAATTATTAAAATTAAGGTTAATACTTGAAATATAAATTAATTTATATCATATACCAAAAATTTAGGTTTAAGCTTAAGTTTTAGAACGAGAATTTAATAAATTTAGTGTAAGATATATTTTTTAGATTTTAAAATTAAATATTTAAATTTTAATATTTATCATAGAAAAATATCAAAAAAATTATTCAATATTTGATGTACAAAGTCAAACAATATATTTTTTTTATAAATTTTAAAATTTTAATTTTAAACCTTATATTTAATTTTAATACTCCAAAATATAAATCAATAAATTCTAAATCCTTTTAATGTAAATTTGGTAACTATTTCTTTTAACTTTCCCGAGAAAAATCTAGAGTGCATAACCCTCGCACGAATAAATACGGTCCAAGTGAGAGTAACCCTGAAAGAAAGACCCAGATTATGTGGGGTCCAAATGGGAAATGTTTGATCAGAATGATGAGGGGGCCACCAACATGTTTTGCAAAACAGATAGGCTGCCATCATCGTTTCTTTTCTTTGTCTAATAATCATAATAATCGTTCTCCTGGATTCTCTCGCATCGTTATGTTTGTTATGTTTTATATTAATCGTGATTAATAATTAATTATATTTGTTAACATTAATCTTGTATTTTATTAAACGAGTTTTTATGGCATAAATTAAAATTTAGGTATAAGACCAAGTGCGCTAAATTCCTAGAATTTGGTTGTCTTGGGACCATAGCTTTTGAGTAGAAAAGACAGACTTAAAGTATAATTCATGTATGAGAATATCTCCTACATGGGAATAATGCTATTATCCTAATCAAAGTCAACTATGTACTCTTTTAAAGCTAGAAAAATCAAACCTAAATAAAAAAAAAAAATTGGTTGTGTTACAAAATATTGATTCTGTTTTAGGAGTTAATAATATTAAAATTTTATGCATATTAACAAAATATTTATTTTCTTTGTTCCAAGGCAGTGGGAAAATATGGAGTATGAGAATAGAAGCACCAAATCTTTTGGGCCGAGACCTGTCCAAGGAAATAATCGACGAGTTTACTGCTAGGATTTGGGCTGCCGACCTGGGTGCGTAGGTTGGCCCACGTGCCTACGGTAAATGTGAAGAGAAGTTAAAGAAAAAAGACATGTGGCCCGTGGGGTCGATGAAATGGCCCATTGGGCTCTTCCCCTTCAACAAAGTGTTTGGTTAAGTTGGGTGATGGATAGATTCCCTCCTCCATTGTATGTCATACCAAAGCCTCCTTTATCGCACCTATTAAGCTGTCGGCACAGTTTTTGGCGTAGCTACAGGCAACGGCTCTGATATGGAAATGGCAGTACGGCAAATAGAACGTGCATAAGGCTCTGATTCCTTAATTTTGTTGGACAAGGGAATATGAGTAATAAAGATTTATATGTACGATGCAACCTGAAGTCGTTAAAATTTTCCTTGAACCTGCATGATAACTCTGTTCTGTTCAATCGGATATATCTGAATCACTCCAATTTCCACAGATTTAAGCAGTGATAGCTCTGTTCTGTTAAAATTTTCTTTGTTATCCTCCAATTAGCTTGCGGGGTTTAGATGGAAGTGAATCCTCAGGAATGGCTGAGCACATCTCCATCCATGGAAGATGAAACCCCGTGTTGTTTCAGGGATACCTGTTGTATTCTAGTACTTTAGTTTTATTGGACAAGTCACGTTGCCCCCGTGAGACACCCAGACAGACCTTTATTTTTGGTATGAAATGCCAGACTACGGCAATGGAAAATGACCGTCCACGTATATCAACTTTCTAGAAAAAAAAAATAATCTCATTCCTACGGTTTTAAATTAATTATTCATTTCTATGATCTTAAAATAGACATTATTTTCCCCCTTATTAGGACCGTTTGAGTTTAAAAATAATGTCTATTTTAAGATATTTAAGTTTAAAAATTTTATTTGTATGATATATTTTACTAAAAGTAAAAAATATAAATAGATGTAATTTTATAATTATCATCATTTAAAAATATTATTTTTTTAATAATAATAAAAGTAATCTTTTCTCTTTTGCTTTTTTAAAAAATTAAAATATAAAGATCCATTAATTGGCCTAATGGTCAAGGATACTCATATTACTCGATATCGTATGAGTTTGACTCCTAATATAAAAAAAATATAATCTATCTACTTAATAAAAAAATTAAAATATATATTTTTAATGTTGTTTTCGGTTGAACTAACAATCACCTAAAATAAATTATACTCGTCAATTGGCTAAATGCTACATTGTCTAGTCAACTGATTGTTCTATTTTACTTTTATTTGAATAGAGAGAAGAAAATGAATTGAATAAACAATTTGAAAAGGTTGGAAATTTCACTTAGGAACGAGAAAAGTCATTAGCTGCAGGCTAAAAGCCTAAAACAATGAATTTTTTTGTTAAATTCTTATTATTGAAAGATAAAATTAAATATATGATCGTATAATAAAAAATAATAATTAAGATTTATGTGAAAAATATTTTAAGAAAAAAACACAAATAAAAAAATTATTAAAATCAGAAAAACAAGAATACAAGATACAATTTAACATGATTTATAATTTATTCGATTATTTTTTAACTTTAATTAAAAAATTTATTTATAAGAAAGATAATTACAAAAAAATTATATTTTGAGTGATATATTTTTATTTTAAACCAAAATATAATTATAGAGGTATAGACATGTAGAAATAATAACTCCAGAGACATATGCCTTAATCCCTTCTTTTCTTTAATTTTATTTTCCGTATCCAGAGACCTACTTGTTGCAAAAGAAATTAATTTCCATAATGAACTTAAAAACTCCATAATATATTATTAAAAAAGTTTAATAATTATTATCCAACGTGCGCCATAATCCAGGTATTGGACTACCCAACCCGCAAAACCCGACCCAAACACCAACCTATCGGTGCAAAACCGTTATTTCTAGACCATCCTTCCCTCTGCTATATAAAACCATGCTTTTAAGAAAAGAAAGCTCATCCAGAATTTCATAGTCAGTCAAAAGGATTTCACAACTATAAACATGGAGTTCTCTTGGTTCAATTTTCCGTCAAAAAACTCGTCTTTATGTTCCTTTGAATGGATTCCGTTGTCGCTCCGTCGCCTTTCTCTTCTCTTTTGAATCATTGGAACAATAAGAATAATATTTTTTATTGTTATTCCCACTTTTCAGTGCCATCAAGTGCTGGAATCTTTTGTTTGAGAAAGTTCACCACGGTTAGTTTCGGTTACGATTATCGTTACCGTCGTTGGAGGAGGAATCTCCGTTGTTCGAGGATCGAGTGCTCGAGACGTAGAGTCATGGATTCGTCTACCTCGCCTGAGTTTTCAAAGCCAAAGATCGTTACCGGCCATGATGGTTATGTTCTTGAAGATGTTCCTCATTTGTCGGATTATATTCCCAATCTTCCTGTAAGCTTTCCCCCCTTTATAATTATACGACGACTCCGTTACCGGTAAAAAGGATTAAAAACTGATTTTTCATGTCTTTTTGTCGGCAACGAATCACAAAAATTAATATTTTTCTATTACATAAGAATTCGATTGATTAAAAAAAATTTCTAGATTTCATTGCTTTTTTCCTATGACAGACTTATCCCAACCCATTGCAAGACAATCCAGCATATTCTGTTGTTAAGTAAGTTCGATTTTACTGCTCTTTGATACGCAATTTATTTGTTATATTAATTATCAATTATGGTAATTTTGATAAATTAGCATTAATTTAATCTACTTTCTTATTTTATCAGGCAATATTTTGTCCATGTAGATGACACCGTTCCTCAAAAGGTTATCCCTCCTGAGTCCTTTCACACACACATAAATTTTTTACCTAAACTTATATTTTCTGTTCATAGGTTGTTGTTCACAAGGACAGTCCAAGAGGAATACATTTCCGACGAGCTGGACCACGTCAAAAGGTATGTATTTAGTGGTTTATGAATAAAAATCGAAAGAATGAAATGTTGGATTGTGTTTTTACATTGTGTGTTGGATGTTTGATAGGTGTATTTTGATTCTGATGAAGTTCATGCATGTATTGTGACTTGCGGCGGGCTCTGCCCCGGACTCAACACTGTAATTAGAGAGATTGTATGTGGCTTATACCACATGTATGGTGTGAAGAAAGTATTAGGGATAGATGTAAGTAATTGTTTTTATCTCTTGTTTGTTGTCTTTTATGGAGTTTGGTTAAAGCATATTAGTGGTTACTACATAGACTTCTTCATTAAATGAGTCGGCCTTTATTTTCATTAGCAAATAATGAGTTGAATGCTTTTGTAGGGAGGATACAGGGGATTTTATGCTAAAAATACTGTGAACTTAAATCCCAAGGTTGTTAACGATATCCATAAACGTGGTGGAACAATCCTCGGGACATCACGAGGCGGGCACGATACCTCAAAGATTGTTGATAGCATTCAGGATCGCGGCATTAATCAGGTCTGTATAAAAGTCTATGATGTTTCTGATTGTTGCTTAGAAGTTGAAGCTCAAGACATGATGGTTTCTGGTAACTCAGGTTTACATTATTGGTGGAGATGGAACCCAAAGAGGTGCATCTGTTATATTTGAGGTGATTTTTTTAATAGAGTATACACAAATTCTTTTATTATGTGAATTTGTGCGTATTGAAAAAATAATCAACACTTTACAGGAAATAAGGAGACGCGGTCTCAAAGTTTCAGTTGCTGGAATCCCCAAAACTATTGACAATGACATTCCGGTAATCTTCTTGGTTTTTTGTTTATAATGTTGATGTGCCATAATCCTGTTAGGAATTGCAACCTGTTTTATTTGGTTACTTGAAACTTTATTTCTTGTTCGCGCATGACAGGTTATAGACAAGTCTTTTGGTTTTGACACTGCTGTTGAGGAGGCTCAACGTGCCATTAATGCTGCTCATGTTGAAGCTGATAGTATCGAAAATGGTATTGGTCTGGTGAAGTTGATGGGTCGGTACAGTGGTAAGTTTCTCTTTTAGTCTTTTTTTATGTGCTAATTTTGCATTTGAAGAAGTGAGCGAGCTACAACTTTATCAAGTGATGTACATTTTCGCTTTTCTTGTTCTAATGCATTCATACTTTGATATATGGACAGGTTTTATCGCGATGTATGCTACGCTCGCTAGTCGAGACGTGGATTGTTGCTTAATACCAGAGTCACCCTTTTATCTAGAAGGATCTGGAGGACTTTTTGAATACATCGAAAGGCAGCTCAAAGAAAACGGGCATATGGTTATAGTGATAGCAGAGGGTGCTGGACAAGAGCTGCTTTCGGAATCAATGACACTGAAAGATGCTTCAGGAAACAAGCTTCTCAAGGATGTTGGGCTATGGATATCACAAAAGATCAAGGTCTGCTATATGGATTCAACTCAAAATCTCAGACAACAATTCTTGACTTCTTGTTATGTATGCTATGGAACTTTTTTATGTGACATTCATATACCTTTGATTTTCAGGATTACTTTTCAAAAGAAAGGAAGATACCCATAAACCTCAAATATATAGGTTAGTGAAATAATTATTAACTAGTGGTCTTTATGAGGTTAATTGCAGAAGTTTTTGAGCCTTCTACTTTGTTTCCTTACAGATCCTACGTACATGATCCGTGCCATTCCAAGCAATGCATCCGACAACGTTTACTGCACACTTCTTGCTCAAAGCGCCGTTCACGGAGCGATGGCAGGATACACCGGCTTCACAAGTGGTCTAGTTAACGGCAGGCAGACATACATACCATTCAATGTGAGTACATATGATCATGTTTGCTGTCACAAGCTGCTATCTACATTTGCATTATTTCTGAGACAATTATTTGGCCCTGATTTTTGTGCAGAGAATTATAGAGAAACAGAATAAGGTTGTAATTACGGATAGGATGTGGGCGAGGCTTCTGTCTTCGACGAATCAACCAAGCTTTTGGAGCCCCAAAGTTTCCATTGGAGACGAAGGCAATGGAGAAGAAGAACCTACCGAGTTGTTGGACAAAGGGATTTGTGGCGATGAGACTCCTCATTCGAATTGAGGTCGGTAGTTTCTAGCGTTCATTCCTCGTTTTGGGGCTTGTAATTAGTGTCCATTTATGATGACAATGTAGTGTTATCATTCTGATCCTTAAACAGGTACAATGGCAATGTCAGGCAGGCGAGCAGAGTCTATTAGCAGGGTGTCCGAGGGGCCATTTGCTTTTGCTTTGATAGGCGGGAAATAAACAGATTTCATTAAATATATGATTATAAGACGTAATAACGGTTTCGTTACTGTGAACCCTAAACTACAAGTTGTTTCACTCCCTTGATGAAATAACCCATGATGACATGGGATCGTCATTTTTCTGTTGATGCAAGCAGAAGTTGTATTTTTTTAATGATTACACGATATTTAATATTTATAATTCCAAAACTATAATTCAAATTAATTAAGTATAGTGACAATATAATTAAATTATAAAATTTAAAATCATCGAATTAAAGATTAAGAATTAGATATATAATTTAATGGAAAATCAGCAAGGACCGACCCATCTCGCCCTCACCCTCGAAGGCGAGATCATCCATACTTTGCTTATTACGCAATGAGCAACAGGTTATTCTTTTCTCAAATATACTGTATCTAGTGCTACTGCTTGTAAGTAAGCAGACATCATTCCTTCAACAGCTCTGGGTAATTTTTGACGTGCAGAGCAAGCAACTACACCAAACTCTGGTCTTTGGCTTAGTTTAAAAAGGATTTCTAAAAAGTTAAGCTTAAGAATTTATTGTTTTTCGGTTTGGTGAATTCCATGGCCTTTTTTAAATGCTTGGATGATGGAACTCACCAGGATTTTCATGTATTTTTCTTCCTGTCCCAACTTTGCCTTTCTTTTCATTCCAGCTAGTACATGACGTGGTCTATAAAATCAATTCATTTACTAGTCGTCCGATTATATCACGAATAAGTAAAAAAAAAACTTAAATTTGCCCATTTTTTAATAAAAAATAGCTATCAAATATTAAAGCATAATTATACATTTTAAAATTTTATTATATAAAATATTTTTGATAAGATATATGTATATCGTTAAATATGATTAAAAATATTTATCAATGAATATTGTTTTTACCGTCAACCGACCCTACGAGTTGACCAAAAAACGAACAACATTGTTTCTGCTCACGTGTCTGCAATTAGCAACACTTTTTCCTTCATACAAACGCCATTTTTGTTTCATTCACTTCATCGTCTTCAACCAATATTCGTTTTATTTTAATGACTTTACTCAAATTGATGTTGCTGATTTTCTTCCTCCATTCATTTATGCCAACAACCATTTCTTCGAACCCTTCACTAAGCAAAGAAGTCTTGGCTCGAATCGGACCTGACTTCCTTGAATTTGCCAAGAATCCAGAGATTATGGATTGGATGGTTGGTATTAGAAGAAAATTACATGAGAACCCTGAACTTGGTTATGAAGAGTTTGAGACTAGTAAGCTTATAAGAGCTGAGCTTGATCTGATGGGGATTCCTTACAAATACCCTGTTGCTGTTACTGGTGTTGTTGGCTATATTGGCACTGGAAAGCCTCCTTTTGTCGCACTTAGAGCAGATATGGATGCTCTTGCCATGGAGGTACTCTGCTTTAATATTGTGGATTATAGTCGATCACAACAGTCATTATGTAATTATTTTGTTGTATATATGAAATTTATATAAAAGAAAATTGTTGGTTTTGAATTTTGATGCTATAGGAACTGGTAGAGTGGGAGCATAAGAGTAAGGTTCCAGGAAAGATGCATGCTTGTGGACATGATTCTCATGTCGCTATGCTTCTTGGTGCTGCAAAGATGCTTCAGAAACATCGAAATGATTTGCAGGTTCCTTGTATTTTTTCTCCATGCTAATTGATGTAGCCTTTGTAAAATATTAGCTTCTTTAATAAATATTAAGGGTTCTTTCCCCTCTCTTGTAATTGATTCAATTAACATTGTTTCCATGGCTTCTATGTTTCTCTGGGCTGCTTTGCATTAGAATTTAGAACATTGGTGTAATCTTCATTTGAAGCTTTTTCTAAGAAATAAATGAGTAATCCATGCATCAGCAATTCTTTGTTTTATAGGTTTTGATATCATAAATGATGCATTCTTAATCGAACTCTGGTTGCATGATCTGATACATCTGCTGTTTGAGTTAAATTTGAAAGCGTTGTTTAATAGGGGACGGTTGTTCTTATTTTTCAACCGGCTGAAGAAGGGGGTGGAGGAGCCAAAGAAATGTTGGATGCTGGAGCTTTAGATAACATTGATGCCATCTTTGCACTCCATGTATCTGCTAGATACCCGTGTGGTGTTGTGGCATCCCGTCCTGGCCCGCTATTAGCTGCAACCAGTTTCTTTGAGGCTGTGATATATGGAAAGGGGGGACATGCCGCTTTTCCTCAGCATACAGTAGACCCAATTTTAGCAGCTTCCAGTGTGATTGTTAGTTTGCAACATCTAGTTTCACGTGAGGCAGATCCCTTGGATTCTCAGGTAAGCTCTGCTCCTATGGTTATGCGCTCCAACAGTCAGCATTAACTTTACTTCTCTTTGTATGTGTCCCATTCTCTCCCTGCTAATTCAAAAAGTTTGGAAATGTCACCTTGGAAAGCTGTTGAATTTTTCACCAAACTCCACCGAAATGTGTAACTTCCCCATCCTTGTTTTCTCAAGGTAACATCACTTACAAATTGTAATGGATACACACATTTTCATCTTAATCATGATCAATATGCATAATCTCTAGGAAAATTTACTCCAGAGCAATAAGCAACTTATGGTTTGGTGTGATGGAACTTCCTCTGCTTTTTTTCTTCTTCTTCTCTTTCTCTCCATAGAAAATGCATTTTCACTTATATATCGTGCTGTAGATATAATGTCAGTCCAAGTATAATGTCAGTTTCTTGGACTGAGATCAATAGATTTCACTTTTGTTCAAGATCATTGCAGATTTCATTTCTGTTATTGCTTAAATGTCAGGTTTTTTTATGTCTTATGGTCTTATATATGTATTCTGCTGAAGATGCTTTCTTCTTGACATGAAAATATATTTCTATTTAACTAGCTTAAAAAATATGATCTTGTTGCAGGTGGTTAGTGTTGGGAAATTCCAAGGGGGTGGAGCATTTAACGTCATTCCAGATTCTGTTACAATAGGTGGCACTTTTAGGGCATTTTCGAAAGCTAGTTTTGTACAACTCAAACATAGAATTGAGGAGGTACTCTTGTTTCCTACATCCAATCTGCCTAACTTTGTTCTTGAGGAAATAACTGTCTGTTGGCTTTTCCCCTTCTGCTGTTCTGCACTGGTCTCCATTTACTCAGTGTTGGATGTTAACTTACAATGAAAAGTTGCAGGTTATTACGAAGCAAGCAAGTGTACATAGATGCAGTGCAGAACTCACCTTCGATGAGAAGTCTGCATACCCTGTCTTGTCCAACAACAAAGAGTTGCATGAACATTTCAAACAGGTTGCAGGGGAAATGCTGGGTCTTCACAACGTTGAAGAAGCAAAAGTTAGCATGGGAGGAGAGGACTTTGCATTCTATTCAGAGGCAATTCCAGGACTTTTCTTTTTTCTTGGAATGAGGAATGAAACTCAGGGACCATTTCATTCGGGACACTCACCCTACTATAGAGTTAATGAAGATGTATTTCCATATGGCGCAGCTCTACACGCATCATTGGCGACAACGTACCTCTTGGAAAATACACCCAAGCATGCTTCACCACCAGAAGGAAGTTCTCATGATGAACTCTGAGCAGAACTTCTGTGATATCTCGTCCAAACTATACTATGAATTTATACAGATTTGTCATCACTCTTGTTTTAACTTTCTATGGATAAATGAAGGCATGCAGCTAGGGAAATGCCAACTTATTTGGCATTTTTCTTGATAATATGTTTTGCTTAGCTTTTTATTTTTCTGGTAGAATTTGTGAAGTAATTTGCATGACTATATGAACATTGTTCTAGCATGAGCATCATCCATCTGTGATGAAATCTCCCTTCAACCATAAGCCAAACCGTTCCAGTATTTAATAACATGATATCATTGCAGAGCAGCAAATAATCATTCCACAGGCAACTAATAGCTATACTCAAATCGTTCTAGAGGAATAAAATTGGCAACACCATGGCTACGAGGTGTTTAAACCTTTCATGATCTTGGAAACATATAAAAGAACCAAATGTTACTCAAACCCAAAATCATTCATCCAAAATCACAATCTCCGGCGATTCAAATAAAAGTTCATTCCAATCCTTGAAACCAGTAGCTAAAAATAGGTATCTTAAAAACATTATCAAAAGAAAACAAAGACTTAAATTCCATCTAAGCTTGCAACAAAACTTCTTGTCTTGGTCACCTAGATAGCTCGCTCACTTCTCAGATGAGTTAGGTCCCCTCTTTTTACCAAATCCAACCACTGTAAAAAAAAACCCATATAAAAGAAATTACTTTACATTCATATTCTATTTGTTCATTTAGTCTCAGAGATTATCCAAGTTGATAATCAAAAACCTAAAGAAGAACAAAAAAATCAATAAAGAAAAATAATAACCTGCGGTAACGAAGCGACGGTTGTATTGCATCCTCTTGTAAGCACGGCCACGGGGCTTCTTCTTCTTGTCTTGTTTTGCCACTTTAGGAGTTTGGCCTCTCACCTTACCGGCACGAGCCAGAGATCCATGAACCTTACCTGAAATAATCAACAGGATCCGAAATGATCCAACACTGAAAGGAACCGCAAAAACAACCTAAGAGAAGGAAGAGAAGCTAAGAAATGAATGTTTGAAGAATTACCCATGGCGAATAATTGTCAAAAGATTGTTCTTTGGCTGCGGAGCTGCTGGCTTGTTGATATCTTCGTTCGCTTCTGGCGGTAAGCAAGGGTAAAGAAAGGTTAGGGTTTTGGTACGTTAATATAGAAATGTTGAGTATTTAGGCCCGGTTGAAACCCGAAAGTTGAATTTGGACCATATAATAGTCCGAATGGATCCTTATCACTGGGCTCGTAAGGCGCCGTGTTCCAGCTTATAACAAATAATAGTAATCACCTAAAAGATAATATAAATATAAAGTATATAATTAACTAATTATCCAAATATATATATAATTAACTAATTATTATAAATTTGATTTTATTTTGTAACTTTAATTTTATTTTTAAAATAAGTAGAGCATAGAAAATTATAATTCGAACTATATATTCTCGAGTCCATTTTCTCATCTTATTAACAAAACGTTAAAGATGGAGTATGAAACGACATCGTATAGCTGCATTGTCTAATCTGAACCTTCGAGATTCAAGTTCAGCATCTTCGGCCTTTCGACCGCAGACGGCGTACCAATCTGGTTTGAAAATGAGGAAACTCGCGAGACAATTTCGAAGTTCTGAAGATGCAAAATTCTCTCTCCCGACCGTCGACGACGATCGTCCCATGGATATCAACGGTATCTTTCTCTGATTTCTCTCTTTCACCTTTTCCCCTGATATCAAATCTGTTTATTTGATTAATAATCATCTTTTTTTTTGAATTTACAGAACAAGAGGAGTTGGTTCGTTCTCTTGAAAAGATGCATGCTCAACAAAGTCTTCAATGGAGGGTCCTCCTCTTTACTGTTCCAAAGCTTCTATCTTTCCCTTTATTTCTATATATACTTGGTAATCATTGTAATCTTATTTTTCAATCTGCAGAGCGTGTTTGCAGCACTTCTCTTTTGTTACTCGGCGTTTCTTCTATACTCCATCTATCACCAGACCTTATTTCCATGGGAATTGGTATGAATTACTTATGCATATAATACCCAATTCCTTGATATGTCCTAAAAACTTATTTCCATTTCGGATCATAGTACTCTTATAAAACTTTTCACGAGTATGATTATGGAACTGCTAATGTAATTGGACTGTGTCAAGGTCCTTGATGCACTTTGCTTTATAATTGTACTAGTACCATTTATTTTCTTTCTCTTATCACAATCATCGAATATAACTTGTTGCTCTTGGATTAACAGCGGTACCATGCTTATTTCATGGAAGATGTTGATTCTTGGATGGTAATAACTTCAGGTTTGATTGCTTGCTTATCTTCATTGATATGTATTCGTCTATCGGCTTCTTATGCCTGTCACATTTTGTTAATTGTTTCACAGAAATAGCAGACTGTTGATTTCAAAAATCCTGATTTTGATTATTCTTATGGTGGAATTTAGCATTGTCATTGCACATATTTTCCATTCATTATTGTATTCAACATATCTGATATGGTTTTCTAACTGTTATATACAGTAAATTTACTAAGTTTGTATGTTAATAGATTTGGTAGCTGTATTGGCTTGCTCAATGGCCATTATAGGTCTATTCAGTAATTCAAAGGATCACAGAAAGTGGATATGGTACTCATTGTCTCTTGCCATTGTGCTTGCAATTTTCTGGATGTATCATATGATGAGGTACATCAGAGTCTCAGAATTTTAATTCCCATGTTTGATTCTTGTTTCCCATATTGGTTTCTTGATTTCCATGGAAATTTGTATGTATACTATGGTGCTTAATTTAGGGTGATTTTGTTTTTTGGTCGGGGGAGGGGGATGCATGATGTAATGCATGGCCAGCACCAGTCAAATGTTGGATTCCGGTCGATTTTACTCAGATACAACTGTGTTGGTTTCTATGACATGTTGACATAAATGTAGTCTAAGCAGTTTCAGGCTATGAGGAGGGGGTTGATGTGATTTAAGTAGGATAGAAATGAAGTAATATGTGGTTAGCGCATTCAGACTATGTATGCCGGTCGTTTTTATTCAGATGCAATGAAGTAATGTGTGGTCACCGCATTCAAACCTTTGGATTCCAGCCGTTTTTAATCATATAAAATTGTGTTGCATTCAAATGTTTGGTTTCCGGTCTCTGAGTTGCATTTGTTATACATGAAATTTGGTTCATATCTGCCTTTTCCATCTATTTTCTTCTGTAGTTGAGATTTATTTTGGGGTTCTTCTCGGTTTTGCTCAAGATTTTCTTTGATTCCTCGACGTGGATTTCTAATATCTTACCTCCCGTCACGTGGTAATTGATGGAATGCTAATTTGCATGTAGAATGCCAAAATTCCGTTGGGATGTTATCTGGCTTCCTCTTGGGCCCGTATGGTATGTCTATTTTTCCAACCTTTCTTCCTCCTCATACTGCTTATCAAATTCTTAACTGTATGATGAACTTGCAGCGGAGCTGGAGTATGCCTCTATGTTGACCATGTCCTTTCCGAGTCATCTGAAGAAGTAAGAAAACTCAGAAGCTATATGTATGCTTTCAAAGCTGGCTAGTATCAGACCACACCTCAGGATTGTTTAGCAGGATTGAGCGAAGGCGGTCCAAGAAAGTATGTCTGCTGCTGTAGTTTTGCAGCCGAGAGAACTTGACCTCACCTGTCTGCTGTCTGCATCACAAAGAGAGCTGCCAATTCACCTGTTATTCTCTCTGGACAGACCGGAATGAAATCCAAGTTGGGGATTCTTGTTCATTTCGTACCTCTTTTATTTTGGAGAGTAATAGTTAAAGCTTGTTATTTTAAGCAGAAATCTCGAAAAAATCAAATTTTTTAATTCAACTTAAAATTTCATAATTTTGTTTAAAATTTGATTATAAAAGTATTTAAATAAAATTTAGTTCTAAAATAGAAATTCAAATAACACAAAAAATTAATTATTAGTGGATTAACTTTTATATTTAAGTATAAATCACTAAAATTTTAACTGGTCTAAAATATGAAGAATGACATATGAAAATACATGATTAAAATTTTTTGTAGATTTACACTTGCTTCATTCTGGGTGAACATATCAATCATTTTAATTGACATGTTGAAAATTTATTTATCCTTGTCATTTAATGCAATTGGGCTTTAAATAACTTGTGGCTGTTCCACTATATTGTAAGCAGTAGCCTTGATGTTCACACAGCAAGAGATTTTCAACAACAAAACCAAATATTCAACGAAGTTTAATGTCACAAAACTCTGATGTAAACTAGGTTAACAAAATGGCAAGGTTTTTAGTAAACAAGAGATGTTAATAAATTTACTCATCATCATCATCGATGACCTTGGTGCCTAAACCCTTCAATCCTTCAGCTGGGATTTCAGCAACAGTTACCAGAGAGTAGAGCTCTTCCTTTGCATCTTCATCGTCATTTCTCTTGCGAGCGATTCGGACCCTGATCCTTCTTGGAACACTTCGGATACCCCTGCTCCAGATGTGCTTGTTCAGCTTGACATCAACTCTCACATCTTTAGTCCCCATGGCTTTTTCTGCAAACTTCCTGATCTCCTTTATAGCCTTGGGAGCTTTCTTCTTGAATGTGCTGTTTACAACAACAGTACCAATAAGATAGCAGATAATTGGTTATTCAACCGTTTACTAGACATCAAAAAATGTACGGTCAAGTTTATCATTGTAGCATAACCATGCTTTTCTTGGTTCCATCCGAACTCAACTGATTCGACCCAATAAACAACAACAATTATAATAAGCTTATGGTATTAAAATCTTAGTTTAGGAACTCAAAGCAAGAAGGCTATGATTTAAACGCAGTTTAGGGTCCTAAACATATTTCCAAACAAGCTACAGAAGAAATAACCTTGGAAGGCAGAGGCGTTCTTACAATAATTCCACAAAGTTATTGATGTTAAAAGGAACAATGTTGTAAGATGTAATATTTGGCACCCTGTAATGATCGAGCAACCATCTTTCTACAGAGAAGAGCTAATTTAAAGAGGAAAGATGCGTTACCAGCCATGAAGGCGCTTGTGAAGGTTGATGGTGTACTCTCTGGTCACCACTTCTTCCTTTCGTCCCCTTGTTTTCTCAACCATTTTCGCTCTCTAGAGTTAGTTCTTACCTGAACTCAGTCACCTATTGGCAGTTCAAAACTAGCTCTTAATATAAAAATTAGAAAATAAAAAGAGAAAACAATTCGTAGTTCGATTTTCTAAGAAACCAAAGGGAGAAGGGTGAGGAAAACCCAGACCTGGATGCGTACGAGGGAAAGCAGAAGCCACAGAAGGCGACAGACGGAAAAGATCTCAGCTAAAAACGAAACACAAAAAACCCTAGTTTGCAGCGGCGTCGTTTCAGAAAATTATTGGATCATGGACCGCAACTTTGATTGGGCCTTTTTTATTAGATTCAAATCTGTAAAATGGTAAAAAGTAACAACCGTTCCCAGCATCAATTGTTTGAAAGTTGAAACCCAGAAGTTGATCCAGTGGCTGCCTTAAATTAAATTTAATGGGGACGTTCCCGATATGTGCTCGAGATGGGACGGTTAAGGGACAACCCAATTTTAATGGGGACGTTCCTAAATAAATTTACTTAAAAAATAAAAAATAAAACATTCATTTTTTTTTAAAGATTATCATATATAAAAAAACTCTCACTAAAGAGCTTAGAACATACTTTGAATGTAAATGTCTAATATCCTGGACATTAATCTTTGACACCTATGCATCTAATTATGATTTTTTAATTAAAAATTTTTTAAAAAAATAATTTTTAAACTCTAACCCAAGTGATTAAAAGAACAGTTGTTGTTCTTAGAGGTCACAGGTTCGAGTACCAGTGATGCTAGCAGAGTAATTGAACGATCAATGTCAAATGGTGAAAATTATATTATAGAACAAATACTACTGTAATCATTATCAGCTTATTAAAAAATATATACTCTATTTTTAATGCAACATCATCATAAACGACGAAGGACATATTAACCAAATGTTTGAACATGATACATGAAAATGATATTGGATTAATACGGCATTCGTCATTTTCAATGATGTTTTAGAAAAAATAATCGACTAAATCAAACAATCAAAAAAGTATGTTTCAGGGGTGATGATCGATAACGAAAATGACAACAATTTTGACTTAAAAAAATTTAGAAAATTTGAGATTATTTTGTAAAAAATATTTTTTTGCGAAAGTTTATAAAAAATAAAGAAAAGTTTTCTTTCTTTTTTTAAAAAAAAATCAAAACAACAATTTATTGTCACATCTCAAGCATTGATTGATTAACAAGTTTTTAACAATAATTAACAATCAAACACATAAAATCATAACGATATAAATTTTAAGCAACTATTTAAAAAATAGTTTAGTTACCTAAAGTTCGAAAGAGGTACAATTTAGGTAATTTTTTAAGTATAATACAAAAAATACTTCTAATGTTTCATTGAATAATCTTTTTTAACCTATATTTTTTAACCAACTTAGACCCTAATGTTCATTTTGGGTCTATAAAATATTTTATATCTGAAATTATTAACCAACTAACGATAAAACAACTTAAAAAAACGTAATAAACCTACATAATAATACACCCCGCAATAGCCGTATCACTAAAAATTGTTAACTTTGCCTAATGACATATTAGTCAAAAAGTATTTTTATAAAATTATATTAAATATGAAATACTTTTATTATAATGTGCCATTCTATTAAATTGTTTTAAGTTATTTATTCATAGAAATATTATTTTGACATAAACTAAAATATTAAAATTAAATTGAATCCAAAAATATATACTTCTAAAATAACTATTTATTTAAACGTTAGAATATTTAAACATTAGAATAATTGTCGATTTAAACTAAGAAATATCTATAAATAAAGATTTGATAATTCATATTTAATTTGTGTTTGGGCGTTTGGTCTAGTGGTATGATTCTTGCTTTGGGTGTGAAAGGTCTCAAGTTCAATTCTCGGAATGCCCCTTATTGTTTTTTTTCTTTTTAATTTTAGGGTAAACTACACCAGTGACCACCCAACTAATTTGGGATACCTATTTTGACCACCCAACTAAAGAACTCGTCAATCAGGTACCCCAACTTTGAAACCCTACTTATTTTGGCCACTGCCGTTAAAATTTTGACGAAAAAGTTAACAGCAGTGACGTGGTTGTTAATTAAAATCAGTAAAATTACACATTTAATCCCTCTAATTTATTTATTTTTTTAATTTAATCCTAATTTTAAATTAATAAATAAAATTAACCATCCAATCGTGTCACCACCTGATTGGAGAATGATTAGTGGAAGAAATAAAATCTAGAGTTTTTTGCATGCAAGGGGATTTGAACTCACAACCTCCAACATAGCAAACACCATACAAACAAGTGAACCACTTAGCCATGTTACTTTTAGAGTCATAATATATTCACATATATTATTAAGTGTTAACATTTCAGTAATTATTCAAACAAAAAATATAAAAATATTTAAACAACGAAATTCAAATATTCGAATAATTAAAATCTAAATATTTTTATTTGAATATTTAGATTTTAATTTATTCAAATAAAAATCATAAATATTTAAATATTTTTTATTCGAATATATGAATAAAAATCATGAATATTCGAATATTTGAATTTAAAAATATTTAGATTTTAATTATTCGAACAAAAAATATAAAAATATTTAAACAATGAAATTCAAATATTCGAATAATTAAAATCTAAATATTTTTATTTGAATATTTAGATTTTAATTTATTCGAATAAAAATCATAATTATTTAAATATTTTTTATTCGAATATATGAATAAAAATCATGAATATTCGAATATTTGAATTTAAAAATATTCAAATAAAAATATTTAGATTTTAATTATTCAAACAAAAAATATAAAAATATTTAAACAACGAAATTCAAATATTCGAATAATTAAAATCTAAATATTTTTATTTGAATATTTAGATTTTAATTTATTTGAATAATTAAAATCTAAATATTTAATATTTTTATTTAAATATTAATTGATTTAAACAGTTGACTTTTGTTAAGGTAATTCAAATTCTAAGAGATAACCATTTAATATCACTCTTTCAGATTTCATATCTCAAAGTTACATTGGCCCAGTGGTTTAGTCCCTTGCTTTATAAGCAAGGGTTTAACTCCCCTCTTGGGCATTGTTAATTTATTTTCAAGCTTTTCTTCTTTCTCACCAACCAGGTGGTGACACGTGTCACCACTTGATTGGAGAGAAAAATATATTAATTAATCATAAAAATAAATTAATAAATAAAATTAATCACCCAAAGCTTCTCTTCTTTCTCTCCAATCAAGTGGTGACACATGTCACCACCTGGTTGGTGAGAAAAATATATTAATTAATTATAAAAATAAATTAATAAATAAAATTAATCACCCAATGTTGTTGTGACACGTGTCAGAAATCGGTTGGGTGATTAATTTTATTTATTAATTTATTTTTATGATTAATTTAAAATAATAAATAAATTAGAGGGATTAAATATGTAATTTTACAAATTTTAATTAACGTCCACGTCATCACCATTAACTGCCACGTCATCACTGTTAACTTTTTCGTCAAAATTTTAACGGCAGTGGCCAAAATAGGTAGGGTTTCAAATTTGGGGTACCTGATTGACGAGTTCTTTAGTTGGGTGATCAAAATAAGTATCCCCAATTAGTTGGGTGGTCACTAGTGTAGTTTACCCTTAATTTTATTCGATGATTAGAACTCTCTGTACATATCTGTGTGATTTTAAACGATGGGCGTTTGGTCTAAACGACACAGCATTTTCGCTAGTCTAAACGAGGTTTTGGCCGTCAAATTGAGGGTTTAGCCGTTCAGCTCTGGAACTGGTTGAAGCGAGAGAGAGATCAGAGATGGGAAGGAGGATACTGAACGATGCGTTGAGGTCTATAGTGAATGCGGAGAAGAGAGGCAAAGCGACGGTGGAACTGAAACCGATCTCCACCGTTATATCTTCCTTTCTCAATATCATGAAATATCGAGGTGAGCTCGTTTCTTTTCCATCAATAAAGGTTTTTTATTGCATACGGCACCGAAAAGTAGAGCACTTTGTTTCATTGATGTGGAATCCTGAGACATTCTTGAAGTATTTAAGAGCACTAACCAAGCATCGAACTGAGACTAGATCACCGTGGCTAAAGAGAGATAAGTCATCCAGAAAGCATAGGTGATTAATTTTTAGATCTTTACATCCCTTGTGAGACTTGTCTTAGGACCTTTTTACGAGGAAAAAGCTCCTTCTAAACTGCCATTCACCATACCCGAAAACTTATAACCCTTTCAACAAAATGGTGAGAAATTTTAAACCAAGGAGAACCTCTATAAAGTCCCAGTGCAAGGAATCATAAGCTTTTCTAAGGTCGATCTTCCATTCCTGTGAAAATTCCTAACAAGCTCATGAGCCAGACAATATGATGTCAACAATTTATCTTCCGGGCACAAACGCAGATGGACTAAGTATATTGATTCTGGAGAGAATAGGCCCTAATCTACCAGTTAAAATTGTGCTAATAACCTTGTTGAAAACTGTACAACAAGCGACCGGACTGTAATCTCTAAGGCTTTTAGGATTTTTTTTTTTTTTACTTTGTTTTCTATTATGGCTTTTGATCATTTAATTTATAAGCATGGATTTGTGCTTTAATTTAAATTTTGTTGATTAATTGAATTGGTTATGTTGAAGGGATTCAGCTAACAGTTTTGAAAGTTGCTTGCTGTTGCTTTAAATCTATATATTTTTGGCTAATACGATATCATTTGGTTATACACTTTTATTTTGTCTAATTTGGATGTTGTAAGCATCTGGTTCAGTTTTAGACTGAATAAGTAACCATAATTTATGAATGTTAATGCCTTTTGTCACGAATTTGATGAACAATGGAGATTTACTCCGCTGATGATGTAATATGAAAGTAGTGCATCTTCCTTCTCTATTCTGGTTTATTTTCACTTTTGATTGTAACACGGGTGTTTATACTTTAGATTGACTACCAGAATACATGGTTCTATCTTCTGTTGCCTGGTTATTTTATCAATATTGTGTAGAAAGAATTATGAGAAGTTTTCTTTTTTCTTTTTATCAAGCTTAATTTTTTTTAGGCTTTGAAAACAATACGGAAACATGTGCTTTGTGATGCATTGGCGCAGTCGTAATCTCACGATCTAAGTGCCTTCAAGTCTAGTTGACTTGTATATTTAGACTTGTGGCAACTGCTACTTTTGAATCTATTACTTCTTGTTCAGTCTTTGACTCGTTTATAATTTCGTTTTGGAAGGATACATTAAGAATTTCGAGATTCATGATCCACATAGAGTGGGGAGGATATCGGTTGAACTGCAAGGTAGGGTAAACGATTGCCGAGCACTCACTTACAGGCAGGACATCAAAGCAAAGGATATCGAAAAATACAAAACTGTTAAACTTCCAACACGACAGGTTTGTTAAAAATCCTTATGCCAGTAGAATCTTCATGTCATGGAACGATGTCCTCTTCTGGTTTGATACCCACCTTTGCTTATTGTTCTTATGAGATGCAGTGGGGTTATGTCGTGATTTCAACTCCAGATGGAGTTTTGGATCATGAAGAAGCCATTAGAAGGAATGTAGGTGGACAGGTTCTGGGTTATTTTCATTAGATTCGTCTATCTATACGATCACTGTCTGATCTGATATGGAGAAGGGTAGTTCTTTTGAGCTCTGCTTTATCTGTGAAACTTTCAATCGATAATTTCTTTCTAGATTTGGTATGATTTAAAACCGTATCATTAGTTAATTACTGTATAACATTTTTGGCTTAATCGTTGATTTGTTTTGATTTTCATAGTAATTGAACTACAAAGGCATACTTTAAATTTAACTGATTTCCCAGGCGTCGTATTTGAGTATTGGAATTTTACAGTGTTTGTTCCTCTGGCAATCTGCTAACACTAGTATTTAGAAGCCAGTGGACTGGATCTAGTTAACAGAGATATCTCGCTGAATTGCTGGTATGTTTCCCTACTTATTCACATCATATCCACAAGAAATGGTGATATTGATATATGCACACACAAAAATTCAGATTTACATGACTCAACCTGATAAACTTATTGCACTCTTAATTCTCTCTAGTCCCAGAGGAAATGCTTTATTGCATTACAGCAAGTTTCAAATCAAATAATAAACAAATAATGTTCAACTCTAGAGGGTAAAACAACCCTGTAAAGTTCGAAAAATAATCTGTATAACAAGCAAATTGAAAATAGCCAGTAATGACATAAACACGGCATATCAGAAATGTATCTATATATTAGCGATTTTGTCTGAGAGAATTCAAGTGTGCGGTCAAGGCATCATAATCGGGAAGCTTTGGATGAACATGAGTACGAGATCCCTCCCCAATTGAAGTTTTAGCATTTGAGCTTTTGGGACTACCTGATGATGTTGTACTCTTCCATAGAGGAGCAGACTGTTGTTCCTTTTCTGATGACTTCGAAGTTCCACCAACCGAAGCACCTTTCGTCTCTGTAACCGGCCTTGAAGTTGGTTGAGGTGCCAACCGAGAATGATGAGAACTTTCCTGGTGATCTATGTTCTTTTTCTGAGGCTGTCTCTTCGGAATTGCTTCAGCAGCATCAGTACTCCTTAAGGTTGTTTTCTTCTGCTCACCGTGGTCAAAGGCAAACACTACCGCTGGCTCGGAGGAAACTGTAGTTCTGTGATTGGAACTTCTCCGTGAGTATGCAAGAGAGGCCTTTGTCCTTCGAGATAAACTTGTGTTTGAATGAGCCTTCAAACTCGCTTTAGGAGAATCTTCATCAGAATCATTATTTCCAGAATCAAAATATGGGACAGGTACCCTTGAGCTTGATTTTTTATTTCCTTCAAAAATTGAATTTTTATAGTATTGACCTTCAATGATACTAGAAGTCTCTTTTGGTTTATCCTCAGAACCAGCATCACTAGAGTCAACCTGAATAACTGATGCTCTAGTGCCCAGTTTTCTTTCATCATTCCCTTTCCTACTGTAAGGCTCTTGATCGTAAGATCCAGAATTAACCAAAGCTTCCACCGCTGCGGGAGAGGATGATTGCTTCATTCCAGTTGATTTGTCACCGGCTGCTTCTACAGAGGAAAACACATCGTCTCGTGGAATATTTGAATATGGTGGGTACCTATTACCCTTATTTCGTAGGCCGCCTGTTAAGGTTCCAAATTTCAATTTCTTACTTTCTTCCAGAGACTCGTTAGAATGTTCAGTATCTTCAATGCTTTCAGCCAACTGTGGAGTCGAACTACTGTTTTCAGGCTTGTAGGAATCCATATTCTGTTTACCACTACCTATATGAAAATCGGTACTCTTGACAAACTTAGATTTGTCTACCTCCTCTTCGCTTTCTGAACCAGGGCCATAATCATCAAAAGTTGCAGGCAAGTCATTCACATTAGAAGGAACTACAGAGCTAGTCGAACTTTCAAAGAATGCAGAAGTAGTCTGCTCCTCAGAGAAAATATGTAATTTTGAAATAGACTTTTCAGGGGAATTGGTGTTGTGCTGAACGCTCCAAGAATTCGTAGCTGTAAATGGATGACTAGGTGATCCTTGACCTGGAGAAGAAAAGTTCATGTTGTACTCGTGTACTTTATGCTCTTCCTCCAAACCAAAATTATCTTCATAATTATCCGATCCATAATCATCAAAAACTGCCGATGCATTGTCGAAAGAATTTGTTGTTTCTTTCGTGCTTCTTGGAAGGCTCCCTTTATCATCAGCAAGAAATAAATCCTCATCAGAATCATCTCTGGACCTCTGAGGGTTTAAATTTGAAACTAGATCACGATCATCATGAGTCTTTGTATCATGTAGTTCATTCTCAAATTGCATCACGCTTTCACTCGTATTTCTCTGATCATTTTCTGAATCCCGCCAATTTAAATCGGAGACAAGATCATGATCATCAGCGAAAGTGTTTGATTGAGAATGAGAAGAGGAATAACTTGATTGTTCTCGGACCCCAACTTCATGATGATCAAGATCCTGAGGATTCTTAATATCATGCAGTTCATTCACAAATTGCATCCCATTTTTGACCGAGTTTCTGTTGATACCCAGTTCAGCAAAATGCTCCATCTGCCTGCCTTCGGACGTGTTTATTGGAGAATAATCATCTGCAGTTTCATTATTCACTGATGCTTTTTCATTGAAGGAAGCTGCTGTCGACTTAAAGGAACTGTGAGTGGATTCATCACTCCTTGCAATATTATTATGTTCATAATCCCCAGAATTCCTTCCATGATGGGAATTATTAACTGGATGTCTGGCATGATGTTCATTTTGCGATGATGAGGAAGTATACTTTCGAAGTTCCTCATCTTTCATACTATGAGACATGTGTGACTCCATTGGATGCTGATACGAGATATTCCCACGGCTTGAAAGTTCGGCAGCAGCTCGGGCAGCCATGCTTGCTCGCTCTGCAGATTCTGCAGCTGCCTGAGCAGCAGCAGTAGCATCTTTAAATTCCATTTCCCAATGTTGCCTTGGTAATGAGGAAGGTCTCTCATTTCCAGAATATGAATTCCTAAATTCCATCCCTTGATTTTCAATTCCTGGAAAACAAAGTACCCAAATATTTAGTAACAATCAACATGAATGATTGAAAAAAATATATCAAAAGATCAACAATCTAATAACTAAGATACCATGAAGTTTTGAATTCAGTGGATAAGTTCCAGAGGACATCAAATTATTGGTACTAGCATTTGAATAATCAAAATCATTAGGATAAAGAGATGATCTTGAGTTGTGCTCATAGAAACTTGTTGGCGTATCACTTTTTCCTGTGTGTTTTGAATCTTGAACATGAGGTGGCTCCTTATCATTATTAGGAAGTTGAAAGCCTGGAGGTCTCTGCTCAGGCCTGGGTGAAGCTTGAACAGTTGGAGGATGTGGCAAAATTTTGGTGGCCTCCATATTAGTATTTGGTCCCTTCTGCAGAAGCAAATTCATATGGAGTCAAACAAATCAATTAACCACTTCATAGTCAAATATTCTATTATTCTTACCAGCATGTCATCATAAATCTTTGATTCTTTTGCTCCAAATGATTCAGGATTCCAGTTGATTTTATGTTCCTCGGCAATTGCAGTCAAAATTTTGAGTTTAGTTGGGCCATCAGGTGCATTAGCAGATAGTTTTTCAACCAACTAAAGGAAACAAAAGGATTTTGTCAGCGCTATATAATTCTCATTATGGTAGATAATATTACTATGAAGTTTGTTCCATACTAACTCACCATCCGACCAACACCACAATTAGGACGCAGTTCAAGCGCGGAAGAAGTAAATTCTTTTCCATACTTTGCTGTAAACTGTTTGGAGACATCCTTGAGTTCTGGTATTTCTTCACACCTTGCAGATGCAAATACAACACTTGATATTGCTTCCTTCAAATCAATGGGGCAGTTTCTGAATAATTCAGGCCAGCAAAACAAAACTCAGTTATTAACAGAAGAAACAACTGACAATTTAATTTGGCAGAAAGACCAAAAGAAAATAGAAGATCATCCTCCCCCAAAACCAACCATAATATGTTTATGATTTATAAAGCAATACATGCTTACCTATCTATGCATTTAAGCACACAAATCCAGCCATTCAAAGCCAGTGAAATAAACAGGCGCTCCAACTTCTAGCCTAAGTTGCCAATCTACTAAAAGTTCAAATCAAAGTAGTTTTTTGGTACTTGAATTTAATATCAAGTAGTCTGGCATTTGCTATGTTACTCCAGATGGTGTGAATGGCAGATATATCCATGTTCAAATCTTTTGCAAGTTAATTTTCATATATCAGTGGGGTCCTTGCAAGTTCCCAAGGTATCAAGGGAACTTAACCGACTCTAATTGGTTTAACAATGAAGATCTTTTCTTCTCTACTTATTCAAACGCTAGCTAACTCAGTAAAATTACCCTAATTCCATAAAAGGCGATTCAAATATATGAACAGTAAAGAAAGTAATATTACATACTTCTGTGATTCGATGATCGGCATCCGTGCGACGATAAGTTCACAGTATATCTCGAGAAGATTATACGCTGCCACAGTCTTTTCTTCCCTAACCACATGCTCCACCTGACAAATTAAAAAAAATTAATACCACCGGAATCCAAAACAAAAGCATGATTGATAAATTTCGATTGAACTTAAATACCCGAATTCTGGCCGTTTGATCCTGTCCTGACTCCAGTAATTGAGCCAATTCCCTCTTTAAGTGCTGAACCTGTGCTTCTCTCCTGTTCTTCATTAGCTTTATTCGCGGTATCGCTAGCTTTAAAGATGTTTTGCTACATCATAACAATATTTAAAAAATGGCAAACGATCATACTTACTCTTCCGTTCACAAAACAAATTAATAAAGAGATATAGAAAGAAATTAATATAATAATTTTACCATTTGGCCGGCTTGAAGCTCCGGTGAAGCATATTTCTTGGAAGGGGTGTCCGATAATTCGTTAAAAGAGGAAAGAAAAAAGAATTAGAAAAGGGTCTTTTACCGAAAATGAGATTGGGATTTTGCTTTGGTGGGATGATTGGTTGTTAACAGGAATCGGGATCTTAGCAATGAAGAAAGAAAAATATTGGAGTCCGATTGGATTTTCGCGGAAATTGAAACGTCGATTTTTGAATCCCCTTCAATCTCTTTCGATGGTCAGATCAGAACTCGAATCTAATCAGAAATTCCAGCACTCAATTTCTGGGAATAACGTAAGAAAACGTGTGGACTCAAATTCCAGACATTTTATTAAGAGAGGGAAGGCTGAATTAACGACGGTTGATCCCTATTAACAATGAATTTACCAAAACGCCTCCCAAAGGTACATCAATTTCTAGATCTCTGTTGTATCTAGACGCTAATACTTTTTCTTAGTATATTTATATAATATTTGTCTAAGGAGTATTAGTTTATTCTTAAACTAGTTTTAAGATTACGCTAATTAATTGTCTACTTTATCAATTTGAAATCATCTGTATTTAATATAGTTTATATAAAACTTTAGAAACGTTTAGTATAATAAAAACTTAAATAGAATTAAGATAAATATAAAATGGTATTCGTTTATATATATCATTTATTTTTTCATTAAAATTATTTATTAAAATTATAATTAAATTTTATGAGTTTTCTTTATTGTTACGCCCCGTGAATTAAGAATTTAAAAGCAACATCTAATGTTCCACGTAATCTATCCATTTAAAGGAGAAGGCTAAAGGTCCACGTAACTTGTAAGCCTAGATAATGCTCGTTTGGGCCATAAACTACTTGGTGATATCTAGGACAGGCTTTACGCGGCTGGTAGTTGCGCTAATTCCTAACCCCAATTACTGGACTCAATCGATTCATTCAAATGGCAGCTGCTTGTTTGACAAAATGAAGGTTCAGATGATTCCTTCAAAATACCAACATTATACCAGATGGAGTAAATTAAGTTGAGCAATTAGAGCCCATCATGCAATCGGCTAAATAGGATGGCCGAATCCATACCTTGCATCAACGTAGGCACAGCCATTTGAATGGTACAATTCCGAGAAAATCCAACCTTGACAGATTTCTGCACTTTCATTATGCATCTCTTGAACTTCTCATGGCATTTTACGTTAATCAAACCTGAAAAGAATAAGTATTACGTTAATTCTGCATTTCTATTTGGGACCTTTTTTATCGACTCGCTCGTCGTAGATCTTGCAACAAGCGTTCAGATCATCGCACAATTATCATCAATCTTAAACACAATTATTCTGTGAAGATGACAGGAACAGCAAGCGTCCAACTCTGTATAAAGGCATTCACATCCAACTCCCTGAAAACCATACCTTCCCACAATCTCACCTGCACAGAACCATCAAAAGCACTCCAGCCCAAACAGAGTGGCAATACCAGCATCTTCAACTTTCGGTTCTTTCCTGTTCATACACAGATTCTTCACACAATCCAGAATGACTCAGTACGACCAGGGAGACTACACAAATTGCATAAAAAAGAGTTATTTTGATATGCCCTTGTGATTCTGATTTTAGAAAGCATGACTTCCTACACTCAATAAACTAATATTGGGTTCTAATGCATAATGGTACAACATAAAGCAAGGAGTTGAATGGTATTATTAATATAAAAACTATATAATAAAAAAGCTTGACCATCACTCTTATGGGCAAAAAGTTGATTATTACCTGAGAGTTGAATGGTATGTTATGATAATGTATGATCGTGATGATGGGTTTGTTTATTATTTGTCAATTTAAAGGATCTTCAATTTAAATTATACTTTAAACCAAAAATTGTAAGAGTGGTAATATTAAAATCATGATTCATGGTTTCATCTCTTCGTGTTTGTGTAGCCTTCTAAATTGACTTCCTTCCATTGGTTGGTACTTGGTATCCAATTTGGTTTAACTAGTTTTCAAGTAGACAAACAAGATTGTGTCCTAATTAGATGATGTCTCAAAAAGCAACACCAAACAACACATTTCTTGCTTGAATTAAATAATGACCAAAGTCAAAGGCAATATAAAAGAAAAATAATATTTTCATAATGAAGTTTAGGTAAGAAAGAGAATACAAAGATCACAAACTAACTTCCAAATTCAACAAATGGAAGAAATTCAAAGGGAACTTGCTTCACCAAAAGCAAGAAAACAAGTAGGAGATGAAATCACTTACACCTAAACAAGAATATGTATCAAAATCGTATCTAATATGATTTACAATGGCAAAGAATCTAAATGGGTATTGAAAGTAGAAAAAAATCCCACCCAAAACCAGTTGATTATGGATCATATGGACATACATTTTCACCGAGTTTAGTTCCTTCTTCGTTCCATGAATTTATGTATTCTTTCAAGTGCAATCTCAAGTGTCTGCTCACTCATGTTTGCAAAACAGACCCTGAACCACCCTGGTTCAGAGCAATGGCAGGAGGATCCAGGCGATATGTTTATTCTCACTTCGTTCAAGATGATCTTCCAAAGCTCCAACTCGCTTTCTCTGCTCGGTTCTTCCAACAATGGACTTAGATTCATCCAGCAAAACAACCCAGCATTGCCTTTCAAACATTCGATTCCGGCATTTTTTAATCCTTTGATGATCGTATTGTATCTTTTCGTTAACCTCTCTCGGTTCGTCTTGATGTAGTTTTCGCTGAATTCCTTGTTGGACAACATGCAAGCCAAGAGATGCTGTGTCTGAGACGAGATCAAAGTGAAGCTGGACATCCTCCTGGCGGTGGTGACAACCTTGTCGTTGTAAGAATATATTGTTCCGACTCGAAAACCAGGGAGGCCGAGATCTTTTGAAAGACTGTAAACGATGTGGACTCTCTCGGAATCTCTGTAGCCACGGGTTTCGAGGATTTCAGCAATGCTGATGAACTCGGACGACGAGAATGTCGACCCAGAGTAGATTTCGTCCGAGACAAGGTGTATGTTTTTGTTTACGGCGAAATCGAGAATTTGTTCCAGGACAGATCTTTGGATTCTTGCACCTAAAGGGTTCGAAGGGTTTGTTATCAGTATTCCCCGAACTTTCAAGTTCATGGATTCTGCACATCGATATGAAGCTTCCATGGCTTCTGGTGTAACCTGGAAATTGTTTGAGCTATCGCAATGGATTGGGACAATTTTCACACCGGTTCTCCACCTCAGATCTCTATCGAATCTGAAACAAAAACAAAAAGGGTTCAAAATCAGCACCGTTACATCACAAATAAATGGAGTTCGGAACTTGGGAAGTTATAATCTGAACTTGTTCTTAAAACTTACCCTGGGTAGTATGGAGTTGGAACCAGCAAAACATCGCCAGGATCTGCTAAAATGAAAGTTAAAAGCTCATTAGCTGCGGTTGCACCAGCAGTTAGAACGATTCTATCAGGGTCGAATTTGGCTCTTCCTCCTCTAATTTGCTCCATGAAACTCGCCATAGCCTGTCGGAAAGATTTTAATCCATGGTAATCTTGGAACAAAGCATTTTCTCTGAAACCAGGAACTCCTTTGCCCCAGCTTGATGCTTCAGAATGCTCTTCCAAGTATTTCTCCAACAAATCAAATGAAACCTGTACGAGGAACAACTAAGAATTAGAACAGTATTACCTGCAAATTGTAAA
The DNA here is from genome assembly GCA_035048815.1 of Abelmoschus esculentus. Taxonomy (NCBI): domain Eukaryota; kingdom Viridiplantae; phylum Streptophyta; class Magnoliopsida; order Malvales; family Malvaceae; genus Abelmoschus; species Abelmoschus esculentus. Next base: position 762,086 of record JAUCBN010000008.1, read on the forward strand.
TATTGCTTCAGCTTGTGTAAAACTTACTTGATTTTCAGCCAGCCCCATCTGTATAACACCCGAGGGGTTGCTTGATTCATTGTAAGGGTTTTCCTCATACGCTTTCCAGCCGGCAAAATATGGAGAGTCTTCTCCATGAGTCTCTGAAACTGCAACTTTTGATAGTCCAACACCAGGTTTCTCAATCTCAATAGCCATTTTCTAACCCTTTTTTTCTCGTAAATAAAGAAGGGATAGAAGAGAGCTTATTGCAGACTGATGAATGAAAACCATTGTCAAGAACTTGCATTTATATATGATCCAAGAACAACTAGCCTGGTTTCTTTCGGAAAATATAAAAATTTAAAATTTATATATCAGTGATGAGTGCATGGTGTAAGCAAAATCAAATGTTCTGATGGTTTTGTTTTAACTCAAGTGACAACTGTTTAGTTTCTGTCAACTGGTCAAATCTTTCTTTATCTCAATCTCAACGATATCCATAACAAATATGGTGGTTGATAGAGGAGGGTAGGTGCCTATTTTAGGTTTTAATTCCCCAAAGGTTTGTATTTTTACTAATTAATCACCTTCTTGATTTAAATAAGTGTGATTTGAGTTAACAAGTGTAAATTATCATTATTTTTATTGTATTTATTAATATTTTATTTTAATATCGTAGGTTTAAGGTTTAAAATTCAGGGTTGTGGTTAGAGTTTAAAAAATTATAGATAAAATCAAATAAGTTGGTTTAGTATGATAAAGCATTAATCTTTTTAAATGAAATCAATGATTTAAATTTTAGTATTGCAGGTAGAATAATTGAGTTACAAGGGTCACCTTATAATAAAAACATGTCGTACTCGATCCGAATTAATTAACGAATGGTTAGATATTAATAATTATAAAAATTATGTATTATCATGACATAGTTACGCTGCGAGATATCTCCGAGTGGTTAAGTCCTGATGACTTGACAAAGATCCCAATTTACCCAAGATTAAGATTCTGATTTGCAAACAGAAGTTGGGACTAGGGGTGTAAACGAGCCGAGTCGAGCTCGAGTCGAGCTCGAGTAGTACTAAGCTCGACTCGACGCGTTAAGATTTCGAGTCGAGTTTGAGCTTGATTAATTTTAAACGAGCTTAAAAAATCTGAGCTCGGTTCGACTCGTTTAGAACTCGAGCCGAGTTTGAGCTTTTTTCGAGCCTAATCGAGGTAAGTATTAACCGATCTTTGACCATGTTAGACTTGAGTAAATCTTATCTCTTACGTCTCATTTAAAGCCTAACTGAGAAAAAACTTTGATACACAAGTTGTGTAAACTCAAGTTTGTTAATTTAGGTTTTAGTACGTTAATTTAGAGTGTAAGACTTATGTTTAGGGTTTAGATTTTAGGGTTTTAAAGTATATTTATATTTTTCGAGTAGCTCGTGAGCTTTTCGAGTCGAGTATCATGTAGCTCGGCTCGGCTCGTTAAGAACTCGAGCCGAGTTCGAGCTCAAGTCGAGTTTTGACCGAGTCCAGTTCAAATAGCTCACGATCTGTCTCGTCTTACTTACAGCCCGAAACAGAAGCTTCGAAAAGATCTGAAATATGGTCCCTCCTCAACTGATGCCATTAGTTCCAATAAAAAAACATAATTTAATCATTTTCAAACGTTTTTTTAAAAATCATCATCATTAACCTAATCCAGCATTTCATGTTTTAATCACTCAGTTAATGATGTACTGATTGATCATTAGTAAATTCAATTAATTAAAGTCAAATACTTTACATTATCAACTTTGTAAATGGCTCATTAGATTCATTTAATCACATGTTTTCTTCTAAACATGTAGATCTATTCCAACATGTAAGAATTAAGATTTTTGTCAAGATCATGTTTTTATTAAAGAATTCAGGTAGAGAACAAACAACATACCCAGAACTAAAACCAGACACGAAGAATATGCTTCTTCGAGCATGATTTCAACAGCATGAGATTAGTAATTTGATTGCATATTTATATAGCGGTCCTAATATACAGAACATAAGATGGAGTGGTGGTTGATGACGACAGTTTTGAGGCTCTGGTCTCTAGGAGAGAGACAAGTATCAAGCAATGGTCTTTCATTAGATGTTGGAAAATTTTCAAAAATCAATCTTTATTTTATCGAATCTTTTGGAATATTAGGATTAGTAATCCTGTTGTATTATCAGAACAGGGCAAAAATGTGATGGTTTAGAATTCGAAGTTAAGATAAATATTGAGATTATAAATTATAAAAATAGTGTAAGAATCCATATTAGCGAAAATGGTAATCAATAGTTACTTTCATTAATTTTAAAACTGGCAGGGATTTAAAAAATAATTAAACCAAAAATTCTTGAGGGTCAATAACTTCATCACCATGATTTTAACATTATCATAGCTTAAAATATAATTAAATTAAAATTTTAAAAAATAATTATTCTTTACCCATTAAAAATGCACCCTTCTATAAAACTCTCAATCACATGATTAAAATATGAGGTGAACAATTAATTATAATGCATTGATATTTAAATTTTAAATTATAAAATTATATAATAAAAATATAATTTTTTAAATAATACAACAATATAATATATATTCATACATATTTTTAACTTTTAATAAACAATAAATATCTTGATTCAAATTAAAAAATAATCATAAAAAAAAAGTCATCGTCTCAATATTGAACTATATACGATTCCTAGCGTGTTTGTACGAACACGTTACCCCGAAAAGCATGCCAGGGGTCTTCGAAATAATGTTCAGCCCAACGCACTGCATGTTCTTTGACTTTTTATTTAAATATTTTTGATGTCTCTTCATTATTAGAAGTTTCTTCTACTCGTGATATCATGACTTTTTCCTTCAAAAGAACATTTCAAACGTTATATAAACTAATCTCTCTGATTTTATTGCACAGACTCGTAAACGTACTAAACAAATTTATATCTCCCACTTGCTAATAATAATAAACTAATGATAGTGGACCATTTCATTTCCCAAGACACATAATTCCTACACATGAGACAATGGGGGCCTTTTTCCATGAAAGAATTTTCCATGTCTCATCTCCATGTGAGTTCTCCGCCCGCAGTATATATGACATTTATTTCCATATAATTTTATTGAAGTATTGAAATGACGGTCAATTAGGAAACGGTTTCTTGTGCTTCCCTGTATTGTTTTGACTAAACAAGCAACAGGCCCCTAGGTTTCATCAAATAAAGTATTAGACATTCTTTTTCTAATGTAACAGTTACATCAAATAACCAATGGACGTGAGATGAAACAACCGATGTGGGATTTGAAAGAAAAAGCAGTAATTGCTAATACTCAATATTACAGTTAATTCTTCATTATTTGTAAGTATCCGATTGTTGGATCGATAAATTTTCTCATTCTGATTGGCTTAAATGTTATCATCCAGCTCTTGCCAACCAGGGAAGCAGCTGGCTAGCATATATATCGTATCACAATCGTCCGTGCGCCATTATCTGACATTGGAACTCTTGAAAATAAGGTCTTATATATACTAAATATATGTTAGTTTATAAATTAGAATATTAAGTACCTCGTAACTTGATGAAACTTACACATGCTTTGCCAACTTGATGATTATCAGTAACCTTACTGAACACCCTTTTGACTTGAGAGATTACTGAGAGAGTGTTTCTAATGGAAATAGTAATATAAAATACATTATTTTTAAAAAATATATTTTAATAAAGTATATTAATAAGAATTTTTCTTATTTTAATCTGGGTAAACTTAGTTGAGATTTATTTTTAAAAAATATATTTTATAGAAAACATTTTTAATAAAGTATATTATTCTATTTAAATTTAATTTTAAAAACTACAAAATGTTAATGTCAAATATTTATAAATTTAGATTTACTTTTCAATGGGATACTTAAATTGCATATTGTAAAATTTTCATATATAGTCTTCAATGATCGTATGTTTTTAAATGAAATAAATAAATATTTCATCCTTGAAAAGAATACGAGCCCATTCGTAGCCCAGTCCAATTCCCATATCAGTACGCTGTCGTATTGTTGCAAGAGATTCCACCAGTTTTTCTAGTGTTTTTTTTTTCTTAAGAGTTGAAAATGTCTTCCATCGATTAAAAAAATAATAAATTAGTAAAACAAATTAAAATATTTTTTATTATAACAGATCAGTCTTTAACCGTTATAAATATTTTAATAATTATAAATTTAAAATATAAATGATTATAAATATTAAATTTAAAAATTAATGACAAAAATATAAAAAAACTCTTTTTTTGTTGTTGATAAATTGATAACTTTAATAACCTCGTCATTATTTTTCAAACATTATTAGTAAAAAGAAAGAAAGTTACTAAAACATGCGTGACAGCTTACCCTAATCTTCCCACACTTAACCCTCCACAAAACCCTAACCACACAGTGTCTTACAAAAGAATATGGGTCGCCGTAAAAGTAGCAACACGGAACAAAGCACCATGAACTCTTCGAATAATTTTGAAGGAACTAAGATTCGTTTCCAAGACGCCGATGGCGATGAAATCGCCACAGAAAGCTCAAATCTCGATGATTCAACCGTTGCCGTCGATAAAGCTCCTGCAGATGTTTCTATGGGTGAACCCGACGTCTCCTTTTTCGGTTGTGATGGCGATGATGATAAAACCAGTGCTGATTATTACTTCGATTCTTACTCTCATTTCGGTACATTTTCTTCTTTCTCACCCTCTATTTTTTACCGTTGATTAGAGAAACTTCGAATGTGGGAAGAAATTTTCAATATTTGCAAAAGTTGGAGTTCGTTGAGGTCAACAGTTTCGTTATATCCATCTAATTTCTGTTTAATTGGTTGCATATTTATGGAACTAGCACGTTAGTATTAGGTGGTGCATAGGATTGAATTGACTAAGGTTTCAAATCTTGTACATTGTTTTATTTACGTCCAGTGAGCACTATTATAATCCCCTTTTTGTATGTATATGCAGGTATTCATGAAGTAAGTGTGCAGCAACTTGGATCGTTGAATCTTGTTTCGTTATTGTTACTTATTTATGGAATAGTTTTGTTTTGTCACCATTCCTTGGAGATATTGGGTGGAAAATATCTGTGAATGAAGGGTTGATTGTAATTGTTCCTTTTGTTTAAGCTCACCCCCTTAGATCAAGGCATCGAACTTCCTATTCAAAATAGTTATCTGCTTTTAACTTACCCTTCTTTTTATGTAAATTTTTTATGCATTAGTATTCTTGGTTACAGTGGAAGAACATGGTAGGGCTGTATATTTTTTTTCATTTCTTTTTTGTTTGGAAAATGTTTTTCCTTTATGCTAACCTCGAATCCTTGCATTTCAGGAAATGCTCAAAGATGTAGTGCGAACCAAGACTTATCAAAATGTTATTTATCGAAATAAGTTTTTATTCCAGAACAAAGTAGTTCTTGATGTCGGAGCTGGAACTGGAATTCTGTCCCTGTTTTGTGCAAAAGCAGGGGCAGCGCATGTTTATGCTGTATGCCTTCAGTATACATTTTTCTTTGATTTATGTTCTGTGTATTGTTAGTTTATCGGTCTGATTAAATTCTTACTCTCCTGGTGTCTGTCTCTTGTTTTCCTAATGTTGTTAATATTTCTCCCGTTCCTAGGTTGAATGCTCTCATATGGCTGATATGGCTAAACAAATTGTTGAAACTAATGGCTTGTCTGATGGTGAGGTTATTAAAATTGTCTTATTGTATTGCTCCCTCTATCTGAGAGCACTTTTTACCCAATAATTATTTGATTGTTACAGTTATCACAGTTTTGAAAGGAAAGATTGAAGAAATTGAGCTTCCAGTTGCAAATGTTGACATTATTATATCAGAGTGGATGGGTTACTTTTTATTATTCGAGAATATGTTGAATACAGTGCTATATGCCCGTGATAAATGGCTTGTAAGTCACTGCTATTTTCGATACTATAAATGTCAATAGTCAGTTATTTTCATGGTTGGGAATCTGTTTTTGCACTTTTATGATGTGGTAGGAAGTTCTTGATTAGAAGTTTGCGTGTGCCATGCAAAACTGAATTTCTACGTGCATGCATATAAAGGTGGGAAATTCAACACGATAAATGCTTGGCTTAACACATTTGTGGAACTGATTGTGTTAGGTATTACTTATGTTTAGTTGTGAAGAGGCTGCCTGTATGTAGTCATGTGGTGTTTCTTGTGACGAATCTAATATGACAACAGAGTGGTGTCTTGTTTTCTTGAGCTTTTCCTGTTCGTACACTTTCTAGTATGGTAAGCTCTTTTTCTTGGTTGGAGGCACATAGAATGGCAGTTAGCTACTAGGTTCATTAAATTCTCTAAACATGATTGCTTACATGCTCTGTTGCATGTCTTGATTTGCTCAAGGTGGATTCTATGTGGAGACATGGATCATTTTGAAACTTCAACTCCATCATCGTGCCAACTTCTCTTGTGCATTTTTCCTTTTGCTTTCATGTGGTGAAGGGGGCGGGCATTTAAAATTCATTTCCACTCATTTTCTCATGAAAGCAATTTATTTTTTGTTTCTTATATGTGCAATATTTTTCAATCAAATTTTCTTATTCCTTTACCCATGTCAGGTCAATGATGGAGTTGTGCTACCAGATAAAGCTTCTCTTTACTTGACAGCAATTGAGGATGCAGAGTACAAAGATGACAAGATTGAATGTGAGTATAGCAGATTGCTGATTTGTTATTATTTTAGGTTTTCATGCTCATATTTGTTTGTACACTTTCAACTAGTTTTTCTATTGTGGTTCATCACAATTCGACTTCTGTAATCTTATATATACCCATCTTTTCTCCATGGTATCTTCTTACTACAGTTTGGAATAAAGTTTATGGCTTTGACATGAGTTGCATAAAAAAGCAAGCATTGATGGAACCTCTTGTTGACACTGTTGACCAGAAACAAATTGTGACAAATTGCCACCTTCTCAAGGTGAGAAATACATAGCTGAAGCATTCCCATGTGTATTTACATATGATTGGTATCTATATATACATGCTTGCTGAAAATTCTTTTGACAATAATGCGTTTAGAATATGTTTGAATTATTCATGCTGCATTTCTGGTTTCAGACAATGGATATTTCTAAGATGAGTCCTGGGGATGCTTCTTTCACTGCACCTTTCAAGCTTATCGCAGAACGTGATGATTACATCCATGCTCTTGTTGCATATTTTGATGTTTCTTTTACCAAATGCCACAAATTGATGGGCTTCTCTACAGGTTTGTATTTCCATTCTTTCCCATATTCCATTTTCAATCTACCAATAGATCACAAAATCTTTCCATGCCTGTCCTTTCTATCCTATCAATGAAATACAAATCTGCAAGCATCCTACAATAACTTTGCCTCGACTAATGGCATAAGGTAGTAATGCATCCGCTACATTATGAAGTTTTGGTGCAACTAATCTTTGTTTCCTCCAACTTCTGAAAAACAAAATGCAGGACCAAAGTCTCGAGCCACACATTGGAAGCAAACAGTCTTATATCTAGAGGATGTGCTCACCATATGCGAGGGGGAGGCAATAACTGGGAGCATGACTGTCGCACCAAACAAGAAGAATCCCCGAGATGTGGATATAATGGTTAAATATTCATTGAGCGGTCGGCGTTGTGTGGTTTCAAGGGTTCAGTTCTATAAGATGCGCTGATTTTGTTGCCATAGTATTTTATCACTATTAAAAGCTGTAACTCCTCTCCATCACCTTTGTTACCATGTTGTTGGAGATCTTTATCTGCCTGTTACTTTGATTGTTTTCTATTCCTTTACTGTTCCTCTGCACGCAATCACCCTTTGTTCTTCCATTTCTCTCAAAAATTGAACAAAAAATCTTATAAAAGTGATTAACCTGCAGGAAATTGAATCTTGAACTAAGAATATATATGCTACAATAATTTCAATCGTTCAGTAACAACCAAATTACTAAACCCGCAGACTCAATCTTTGGAATTCCCTTACCAAACAGTTAAACACGTCTTTTCTTCATGTCAAAGAATGATTTTGTTCTGAAGAACTGTCTGCTTTCTTCCTGCTCTCTTTCCAGGAAAAGAAACCCACTTTCTCTATCTTTAAATGGCCACCAATCATTATCCCCCGCCGTCTCTTTCCATTTTCTTCATGTAAATGATGACTCGATGTTTCAAAACCAGTGGCGTTAAAATATTTGAAGAAACAAAGAGGTACGAAAGTGGTTTGCACATTAGACATGCAACAATGGTATAGTCGTTGAGTTTAGAAATTATGATGTCGTTTTTTTATAAGATGTGATTTTAAAGATTTTTTTATATAAAATATGATTTTAGTAAGAAATCAATTTTCTTACTAATTCTGATTATATTACGTCGGATGTCATCTTCCCCTGTTTTTGTATATAATTAAGTAGTTGAACCGTATACTTTTTGTATGGAAGTGAAAATGCCTGCATCCCATGTTATTGCCTATTGCCTAGTGGTTGATATCCTGCTGCTGAAAGCAACATTTGCGGTGACAATTCTTCCACCAATTATTGCCTTTCCGCAACTTTCAAATCCTATTCTAAGATTGGAACACAGAATGTTAGGCAAATTTGCTCCAATAATGCTATAACAAGTATTCGTAGAATTAGATAGAATTATATCTTTAAGTTATATGATGGGTTGATTAGCTTTAGTTAAGAATTGAGTAAAAAAATAAATAAAATATAATTTTATTTTTAAAATGTAAGTAATTTAATCGGAGTTTATTCAAGTGACAAATAGTTTGATTTAGTTTAAATATATTTTAAAATAACTGTTATATATGTAAATTTTTTTACTGAAACCTACCTATCAAAATTAGATATATAACACGGATTGATTTAAAGTAATCAAGTCAAAACTCTGAAAATTAAAAAAAATAAATTTAAATAAGATTATCTCTATAATATATATAAGAGGGATTCCTTTTTATTCTACTGCCAAATAAGTTTCCTTATGTAATTGTTTTCTATGCCCCTCACAAAGGCATTACTATATTGTTTCAACTTGTCAGTGGATGCTTTGGTTTCTTAATATATACTTAAATATAAACAATGCCGGTCCAAATCAAAGATAATACACTATAATAAACCTATTATGGGACAAAGGCAAATTGGCTAAGATATCTTTAATTATAAATATAATCTCTAATATTTTATTATTCTGATTTAAGCCACTTTCCACCGTGAAATGTCATTTCATGATTAATAATATTAATCCATCAAATTAACGGATAATAAAACAAATGTTTCTTTTTATGTTGGAAGTTCACAACTCCTAAAAATTATAATTAATTGAACACTAAATCCCTAAATTAAGAACCCAAATCCTAAAATTTAAACATTTAATCTTCAAACTGATAGTATGTTCATATACCTTTTAATTTTAATTTTCACATTCTAAACCCTAAAAACATACACTATCTATATAAATTTTTTAAATCTAATTATAATTTTTATCATTAAACTCTAAACTTGATTATTACATAGATGGATGGAAAAGAAGAAAAAAGAAAGAGATAATATAAGATAAGAAATGTAGAAAAGGAAGTGTAAGCAATTGTATATATAATTTGGAGAAAAAATATCCAACAATAAAATATGTCCATCCAAATCACCTGCTCTAGGTATGCCTCCATTCTCATAAACCCCACACCTACTCCATAATATATACCACTGCCACCAAACCTATCTCTTATTTATTATTACCTCTCGCTCATCTCTACTTCTTTTTCTTCCCTTATCTGATCTCACTCTCTTTGGGTGTGTTGTGTTTTTTTTGGTACGAGAAATTGAGCTTTGCCTGTACAGAAATGGTCAGGAAATGCTCACATTGTGGAAACATAGGTCATAATTCAAGGACCTGCATGACCACTTTTAGAGGCAACACTACTGTTGTGGGAGGAGGCGGACTTAGGCTCTTCGGTGTTCAACTCGACATGAACAAGTGTTTTAGCATGGACTGGTTATCCTCTTCGGACTCTCCTTCTTCTTCTTTGTCTTCTCCTAGAATCTCAACGGATGACAATTCTGATAAACCTTCTAATATTTGTTATCTTTCTGATGGGCTCATGGCCGCTCCATCTCCTGAAAGAAAGAAAGGTCTGTTGATTTCTTTAATATTTTTCATCATCTGGGTTTTGTTTGGGGTCTATTTTCCCTAGAAAATAAGTAACTAACCAGAAATATTATTGGATTGATTAGGAGTTCCATGGACAGAAGAGGAACATCGAGTATTTCTAATAGGGCTGGAGAAGCTAGGGAAAGGAGACTGGAGAGGCATCTCTAGAAACTTTGTCACTACAAGAACTCCAACCCAAGTTGCAAGCCATGCTCAAAAGTATTTTCTTCGACAGGCAACTCTCGACAAGAAGAAGAGACGTTCAAGCCTGTTTGACATGGTATATTTTCCTTAAAATTTACAATTCTAACCGAGGAAATTTTCGATTATTGAAAACCAAGACATCTTACATGACAGGTCCGAAGCAGTAGAAGCATGGTCGGATCCCATGTTAACACCTCAAACTCCCAGCATCAGCATCAACATCACCATAACCATCATCATCATGCCGATTTCGGTAAGTTTCAGTTGCAGTATGGATTCATTGATTCTCGGATAAAAACATCAAATGCAGTGACAGCATCCATGTCTGCAAATCCGGCGCTTGATTTGGAACTAAAACTTGCCGCCCCAAGGCCTGGTTTGGAAGAAAACAACAAGCCATCCCCTACCACTCTCTTCATCAGATCTATTAGTGTTACATGACAACTTTTATTAGGACCAAACTGAATGAATAACCATGTCGTTGATGTTCAGACTGATGAAAATGAAGCCACGTAGGGCTAGTAATTGATTAGTAGTAGTATTTGTTGTATTTTTTAAGCTTAGCAAATACTATTTTTCACAAGTAATCTTTTGATAATGAAGTTATTTTCAGACTTTGTATGCAGATGATGCTATAGGAGGACTGAGGGCGGCTATACATTATATGTAGTAAGTAAATTATTATTTGTAGAACTAAAACAATAATTTTGTTATTTAATTTGTCCATGATTGCAAGTGTGTGAATTAGCCAATCAAAGGCATTAAAGAATCAGTTATTTCGATGGGCTTAAGCTGATTTTTTCCACCTGTTTTTGGCATGGAGGTCTAGAAAGTCGGAAAATAGCAGCCTAAGTAACGAGTTTAATCTATGACAGGGATTTAAAAATGGTTCGTATTGTGTTTATAGTCATGGTTGCTGATATAACAATTGTTATTTCAATTGTTGCGAGAGTTGTGATTATGAATTTTTTAAACACTCACAATTTATTATAAATCATAATAGATATAAATATAAATTAAATTTATTTGTGATTTTTTTTAAAAAAATTGAACATCTGAAGATGAAATTTGAGTGATAATTTTTATTTTTCTAAATTTTTTTAAAATAACAATACAATACCAGATCATTATTGTCGTTAGTGATCATTAACCATTAAATTATGATTGTTATTAATGTGATTCTAAGTCTCACCGTTATTTATGTTATTAATGATTTCAGTTAAATAAGGACCGGTATAGTGGCTACATGACTTTTCTAATCCATGATTTATACATTATTGAAGTTTCATTGCTACCATCATCATCGACATAGACATACTTAAAATTTTATACGAGAGTATAAACTTTTATGCTTAATAAAATTATATATATTTTTATTTTTTTAGATATTATGACTATCGATTATTTTTCATACTGTCTCAATTTATCTTTGATCATTGATAAGAATATCGTTATTATACAAAAAAAAATATCGATCGATCTAAAATAGTCTAAATGTTAGAATCTTTTCTTTTTTCAATGTTAAATTGCCAATATGGTCATATCACACTACCTTTTGTGTCTTCTTTAGCTCCATCTAAAAGCTGATTATGTGCAATTGTGATAACCTTTTTTATTCATTTTAGGGCTAGCTGTGTCAACAACGACAGTTGTGGAAAAGAACCAAACTTCAGATCCTTGAAGATAAAAAAGAATGGATAACTTTCTTTTGGAAAAGAAATGGAATCCAAACATCTGAGATTTCCTCAAAATTGACAAAAACAATATCATCCAAATTATTAAAATTTTAATTGAAGGTCTAAGGTATTAAATGGTGTAAGTTTACCTGGTCCAGATCCTTCTTCTGGAATTTATGAGCACAATTTTAATAAATTTGACACGGGTGGATAAATACATGGGAAAAGACAAAAGTATATATTGTCCTAGCAGAGAGTTTGGGACCAGCCTCCAATCTCCATGGATAGCAAATTCAGCTAAGACTCTGGAATTTGGTTGGTCTATAGGAGCATTATTATTCTTAAAATGTTTAAATTCTAACAATTTATTTATATTCTTAAAACATATTTGGTGTAGCCTGTAGGGGACCTTCTGTCTCCCTCCTAACTCTTGTGTCTCTGTCTGTCTGAATCTCCTGAAATTTCACAAATTATTATGTTACTTTTAAGTTACAGTGACCCTTCATCAATCTGACATGTTTTTATTTATTATCTGTGACAAAGAGTGGCGTGTTCCCTGCAAACCTTTAGGCTTTAGCCAGACTTGAACTCTTTATTTATATAATTTCTCCATTGCAACCAAGTTTTTAAGAGAAAGCCCAAATGTCAGTCTGTTTGTCCAAGTCTTTAAGACTGTTAAAACATAAGTTTGGGCGTACACATAGTTTCCCCCATAAAGCTAGAAATTTGTTTAATCCAGATCCAGTCCAGAGGTGTTAGGGGTTCTACAACTAGATCATGTTTAATCTGTCGGTAGATTATGTTAACATGTTAACCACCAAAAGTGTCGGTTCTTTGGTTTGGTTTTGTCTGAATATTGTGGCTTTAAATGGAGAAAAAAGTGCAAAAATGTAGACCCAACTCACCCAACAAAAAGATTGAGAGTTCACACAAGAAAGGCAAAGCCAAATTTCCTTCTATTTACTTATTTGTTTATTATCTCCTCGCCAGTGACGTTGCCGCCTGTCGGCCGTCGGGCAACTTCCAGACAGCCTTGTAAGCTTTCAGATTTGTATGCTCCAAATTTGTAAAACATCAGATCCAAAAACAAATACTAATCCAACAGTGACATGAAATTTAATTTCTGATTGAATTGTGAGGTCACATTACGTATATCACGGGAAGAATATGAATGAAAAAGAATGCAGCAAGCTAAGAATTCCTAGATTGTATTCTTCTACAGGTAAAAAAATGGCAATATGCAGAAATATTGTGCAAGATCATACGGAGAGGTCACTGGTGTGCAATGGACATGCATGGAATTAAATAGTTCATATCGAATCACGTGTTTAGTTCGATTCTCCAGGTGTTTTAAACGGAGCAGATACAGATTCAAGAGTCAGGTCTCCAACTCTCTTTGATGGACCAACGTTGTCACATGGCTGGCTGTGCATTTCAATAGCATCCTTTATTTTCTGAAACTGCAAGTGACATGGAAAAGAACTACATAAGCAAATCAATCATCTACACATGCCAGTTTCGAAACCTGGATCTGCATGAGGCAGATAGTATGTTCAATGGCTCAGAGGGGGATAAAGTACACACCTTGGAAAGTGAACATGGAAACGACTCCAATTGTCCATGCGCTCCACGGTAGAAGTGGAAATAGGGAAGCACCCTAATATTCAAACTTTTACACATAGCCTTATTCTCATCGAAATCGACTTTGAGGAACAGAATTTCCGGGCGATCTTGAACCGTCTTGCAGAGCTGCCGGTTTCATCACAAAGCAACACCAGAAACACACACACACACTCAGAATCAGCATAGCTACTTCGAAGCAGGGAAATTTCAGATATCAGAAAGGCATGGATTACCTTGGGGAATAAAGCTTTGCAAGAAGCACACCAAGTTCCATAAAATTCAACAATAACTAATCTATCTTCAGCACCATTTAAGGCACTCAAAAATTCTTCAGTAGAGTGAATGTCGATCATATTAGGCCCTGTATTCTTTTCCCACCATTTCGGTTGGCTTGTTTCAGTGATAGTTGCATGCACCTACAGAACAAGAACTTGTCAATCTCAATTGTTTTCATACAAAACTGCGTGAACAAACCGATTAAAACAAATGGGTCATCATAATTTAAATTGAAATAAATTTATAATTACAATAACGTACCTTGAAAGATTGGAATTGTTTCCTGGAAGTCGAAGGATGGAGAGAAACACCGGCTAAAGAAGAAGAAGAAAGATTACAACTTTTCCTGTCCATATTATATTTGGGTGAACGACCCGGTTGTCGAGAATTCGACGTGCATGCAAAGAGCAACGATGAACAATGGAATGCCCCCGCCGACAATCTTATAATATCCGCCATCTAGTCTTGTCTAGCTTAGAGGTTCTTAAGAAAGAAATATACACTAAACGTGAAGAAAGATTTTTATATACTAGTAGTGTAATGAAGTTCTGGTTGATCTCAAACTTTGGTGGGATTTAATCATTAATTTATATAGGTGAAAGTCAATAAGAATGAGAGTTCGACAAGGAAAAGGTCAAACTGTGATACACACATACATGAAAAGGCAAAGAGAAAAACATGCTCTAAATTTTGGTAGTTTGTATACAACTTGTACCGCAAGCTGTGAATTTTGAACGAGAAATCTTCTTCTTTTTTCTTTTTTTTTTTTGCAAAACACATGGTCGGAATTTTTTGTTGGTTTTGGCTTTAGAATCTTTGACAAGTTGGCCGGTTACCCAATTTTCACATAGTATTTGTTTTTCTTAATATTCTTTTCTGAAGTGTAAAAGGAGAATAGTAGAGTGAACTTTCTCCTCTGGTAACCGGAAAGTAGACAGAAACTGCCAGAGCAAAGCCAGCTGAAACATGCAATTATCAAACTTGATTAACGACAAGTTGTTTCTTTCTCCTATATCCCATGAATCTTCAAAGTTAGCATTTGTAAAATTACAGGGTGGCGATTCTAGCGTCGCTGAAACCTGAAATGGACATGTTTTGTAAACATCTAGTTTGCAAGCTATGACGACACCAGAAACTTGTAAGAACGCGTGGAACGCTACTTTTCAAAGGAAGATTCAGGAAAGATACAATACTTTGTGTGGCCAGAAATAGTTGCCGAAATATCTATGCTTTTTTCCCCGTAAACCTAAAAAACGCGACAAAAATAACCAAGGTTCTGGTTCTCCCAGGTATATGGGAGTCGGCAGTTTGGGCAATGCGTCTGTGTTTGGCTTTTGTTAGGAAAAAAAAAGGTAGGTAAAAGCTGATCCCTCTAACTTTCAACTTTGCTTTAGATCCACGTAATATTATTGTCTTAATGAATGTAAAACCAAAGACATATAGGAAACTTATTCATTGATATTGTTCTTCTTCCACGTTCTACAACTGCATAAGTTCAAATATCCTACAATTTAATACTCATTTTTCCCAGTAAGAATGAGTTCAATTCAATTCAAGCCTTGCCTATACGCTTGACAACTTGGAAATCAGAACAAAATCAGAGCTCAAGAAGCTTGGCAAGTTTCTCACAAGACAAGACAAAAGCATATATCTAATTAAAACGGCCTAGGTCATGTATAAGAAGGGGACAGAAACAGAGACATAGAATACTTTGCTCTTCTGCAATGTAATTTGACTATATGCTTTTAAAACATCATAATGTCACAAAATAATGAGTTTCGGATGACATGGTCCAGATCAAATACATGAAAAAATGGGAGCCGAGGAACTATTGGAGATATAAAGTACAAACATTTGATACTCATCTCAAAGAATCCTATTTCACTAACATCCTTCTTCTGCACCCTGGCATACATATTTTGGCTTTGCAGTTATCATCTTGCCAATTTTATAGTATATTTCAGCAGCTAAGATCACTCGAAACATGCATTGGAGATAGTTATTACTGTCTAGGCAAAAGAATAGAATCGGGAAATGCTGAAGATCCATTATTGGGAGCACCGGGTATATTGAGAATTGAAGTTACTAAGTTATATATCTGAACATTCTCAAAAGATGGCACCTTCTTCCCCCTGGCGAATGGAGGACCATGACCAATAAAAATGCTCCTCATTGAGAAAATCGCATTGTCATATCCGTGTGATCCTCCGCACTCTTTTCGCTTAGTCCTTTTCTGCTCCACCTTAAAGCTCTCCTCAATCAGCCCGATTATGGGAGGAATCCGGTCACTTGCAGCATAATGTAGCCGACTAGGTAAGTCCTCCTTAAGATAAACCTTCAAATATTTCCCATTCTCAACCTTCCCAGATTCCAGTCCTTCGTTCATCTTTGCAACAACATCCGATGGTGCATAACCTGGAGGTGGACGAATAGCAAGCAACGGACTATGAGACAGAACCCATTCGTCTGGAATTTCAATCCACGGCGCCAAATCCTCGAGAAAAATCAGCTTTTTATCACATGTACCGACCATTCCATG
Source organism: Abelmoschus esculentus (assembly GCA_035048815.1). NCBI lineage: Eukaryota > Viridiplantae > Streptophyta > Magnoliopsida > Malvales > Malvaceae > Abelmoschus > Abelmoschus esculentus. Next base: position 778,565 of record JAUCBN010000008.1, read on the forward strand.
GTCTCCAACCATAATTATAGTAACATCCTCAAAAACACCTCTTTTTTCTAAACCATCAATCAATCGCCCGATCATTCTATCAATTCTAGCAACAGCCTCAGTGATCTGAGGATCATCGGGTCCAACCTTGTGACCCTGATGATCAGGATCCTCAAAATACAGAGTTATAAACGCAGGAATCTCCCTACTAGGCAAATCAAAATAACTTAAAGCAGTATCCACTCTATCCTCAAAGGGAACAGAATCATTATATTTCATACACAACTTTTCAGGGCAATTCCAAGAACCCTTTTTCACCTCACTTCCAGGCCAAAAATTGGTCGCAGCCTTTAATCCATGATTGACCACGGTCTCCCAAAGTGGCTCACCTAACCACCACTTGGGTTCATGGCTAGCACTATGGAAAAACTCGCCAGTTTTAGGATCAATAAAATGGTTGTTTATAATACCATGATAAGCAGGATAAAGACCAGTAACAATGGAGTAATGATTAGGAAAAGTAAGAGAAGGGAAAACAGGAATCAAACCCATCTCAGCCTCAACCCCGTTTTCAATCAAACGGTGGATGTTCGGTGTTGGGGTCTTGAATTGGTACCCAAATCGAAACCCATCGGAGGAAACCAAAAGAACCACTGGTTTTTCCAGTTTCTTCAAAGGACGAGAGAAGTTGCGCGCTGTAGCTGAAGATGATGAATGGGAAGAAGAGTAAAAGAGGAAAGCAAAGGCAAAGGCAGCGGAAAGAGCAACGAGAGAGGTGAATATTAAAACAACGAAGACGATAGTGGTGCTGGGCTTTGAAGAAGATCCTTTTCCTTCCGGTTCTATAGAAGAATCAGTGTTGAAAGACAGTAACGCCGTGGATTGGGTCGAAGGATCTTCTTCTTCGGTCGACAATGGTATTGGCTTTGTTTGACCCAACGAATCGGATCCCATCATCTTTTTCTTCTCCCTCCTCCACCGTGAATCAAAGGCTCGTAAAGAAGAAGAGAAATCAAGAAGATTTGTAAAGTGATAGGTGGTAGATTGGAGCGTAGAATGCAAGAATTTTGAGGCGTTTCACCGATGGTTGGTTGGCGGGTCGCCGAAAGAAGTCTTTGTTGCGAAGGTGAGTTGGACCAATCACCAATGGTGTCCGATTGAAGATAAAGACAAGCTTTATTTCTGTTTTAAACTTTTACAAATCACTACAATATTTTTTTATTGCTATTGGGAATATTCCAGTCGGCGGTGAATAATCGGCGGTGACTAAATGACTTTACCGTCAGTTGTGCGGCTGTAGCATCGTACAATTATTGTCGGCTTACAAAAGGAAACGCTGTCGTTTCAAAAGGCAACTTCCGTATTCTGTACCTTGAAAGGAAAAGTCTAAAAGCCAGGTTGAAAATTGAAAGATACACAATTGAGCTCGAAGAGACGATAAGACGTATCTTAAAAATATATATAAAAAAATTATGACGAGAATATATGAATAATTTTATATAAAATTAATTTTTAAAAATTAAAAACTTAATTTCTGATAAATTTGTTTAAAAAGTTGATTTAACATAAAAATTATCTATTTTTAATTATTTTTAATCTCATTCTTAGTTTCAAAAGTTAATTCGAAACTTTTAACATGAAGATATTGTATCATAGGCCCGGTTCGTTACGTCAGTTGTGATCTATAACCAATAAAAAATATTTATTCTACCTTTAATCATTCATGTCATTAGTATATCTTCCAAATTTATTGATTGAAAAAGTATCTGAAAGTAATAGTAAGATGAGTGATTATAATTGAATGAGATCATAACTGATATGATAAATCTGACTTATAATATAATTTCTCCTCGACAGGACACTCTTTCTAACCATAAAAATACACCGTCATTCACTTACAGCATACTCCGAAATGGGCTTTGTAGCGGTTACTGCGGATTCCTTTGAAAACAAAAGATGAGTTCTCCGTTGTTTAATTTAGCCCATTGCTTTCCATCAAATTCCACCTTCAGCGATAGGAGAAGAGATGCTGCTCCTTTATACCATCATCTAATAGAATTACATTTAAAGGTTTTAAGAGTTTTGATAGGATATTTTGGACTCATTAAGACAAGTTTATTAAAGTGTCATTAGTTATACAGTTGGTCGAAGTTTTAACCGTTAGTTTTATTATTTAGATATTATTTTAGGACATATTATATAAAAGTATAATATATATAAATATATCAAATCAAGTCAAAAAATTTATTACCCAAAACTTAATCTAGATTCGACTTTAATTTCCCAATAATCCAATTTGATCGCGATTTTGTTTAAATAAAAAAAATTATTCTTATCGGATCGAATCAAATCAAAACCCAATAATTTTGAATTAAATTTTCAACTCTAAATGAAACAAACCAGGTAGCACATCTCAAGATAGTACTAGAAAGTAAAATTTAACTCTCCCCCAATCTTGTGTTAAAATCCACTTGTTTCTGTTGTAGTTGTCGTACCAGTCTCTCAAGCTATTTAGACAAAGCTACTGCTTACAATCAGACATGAACAGAAGACAATGTCCGAGACAAGATTACATTCTCCTAGGCAACGTTCAGAAACACCAGGAATAAATAAAATAATTAAAGCTGAAACCCTAGGTAGCCTTTGAGTCATCAACATCATATATGAAAAAAAACGATGCTAAATGCCCCCATGATTTTAAAGTCCAAGCCAATGAAAAATAAACCCTAATGTCATATAGTCTGACATTCAAACATACGAATTACCATCTAATCACATCTGCATGCCACTCGTAGCTTAAAAAAGGTGTCAGGCGATGCGATAACTGTTGTTCACGTGACTCCAACAAGCGGAGGTAATTCCGAACCCTAATCCTTCATTAAGGGGAAAAAAGCTGCTGAGTTATGAAAAATCAGAAAGCAAAACACAGACAGAAACTAGACAAAAACATGGAAAGAGACGGAAATAACACAGTAAATTTTATTAACTTCGTAGCATCATATATATAATAAGAGTAAACAAGCTCTAAAGATCTCCATGCAATGTTTTTCCTTTGGAAATCTCTGTTGTTTATTTAACTAATTATGTTTTCCTCACACACCTTAGTTTTTCTCACTCACTCGTACAGTTCAGATATTTATGATCTAGCTACACACACTCCAACGTTATTAAAACCTTAAAAAACATATATATATATATATATATATATATATATATATATATATATATATATATATATATATATACCAGCTGGTGGAGAGAGTTTTCAACCATGAACAAGTCCATAGGATAAGGCCATCAGCAGGATCGCGGCTTCTTTCTCATCCTGAGGAAAAACACGATGAAAAGCTGAATTCTTGCTCAAGATTATCCTTAAATCCTCGAAACACAGTTTCTTTCTGCTTTCAGATTGAGGATTATGTTTGCACTTTTTCTTCTTGAAATGATGAACACGAACGTGGCTTGATCTCTTCGCCTTATTTTGAACCTTACTGTTCATATTTGCCGTTGTCGATGTCTTGGCAAAAACAGCAGTGCCAGTTGCCGCAGCAGCAGCCATCGCTCTTCTCGCTTTTCTTTGTCTAATTCCACAAGCGTTGCAAAGGGACTGCAGCAGGAAGACCAAAGTCAAAAAACATCAATTAATTATCTTAAAGAACATGAGGTAGACTGGTAGAGTACTTGACTTTATAGTTTATACTCTTTAAGCTGGATTCTAGCTAGGGCAAGGGTTTTGTTTAATTAATAAAAAAAACTAGGAATTTAGTATTAGAACCTTGGGGCCTCGAGGTCCACTCCTCCAAAGAGGAGTCTTGGTCGTGTTGCAATCAGCACAAACCCTAATTGTGCTGCCGTTGTTATTATTGTAAGAAAAGTTGTTGCTGTGATCCGGAGATGACGATGGCTGCTGCTGCAGCTGCTTGTGTTGATCTTCTGATTCCAGCTTATAATTATTGGATATATCGACGTGATCCGAGTTCATCAACTTTCTCAGGATCCTCATCTTCGAAGGCATCCACTCGGCATAACTAATATTCTCATGACTTTGACGAGTTTCAAGTTCAACCCTTTCTTCTTCTTCGTTGTCTTCTCTCCATATTGATAACTTGAGCTCACAGTCGCCCTTCAATGGTCCTTCTTGCGAAACATACACTTTTTCCTGAAGTTACACATATATATATATGCAAGTGATCATCAATTATTCACCGCAAAAAGGCTAAAAGAACTCAAAGAAAACATGAAAGAAAACCTTAATTTTATCAAAGAAAGATTAACATGAAAAAAAAGCGAAAGCAATGATGATTATATACCTCTTCAAGTTCTAGATCACGGAACTGGTGCTGATCATTATATACCTCCTGGTTGAGATCAATAGGAAAAGGATAAAGAGATGAATAACAATTACTAGAAGACATGAGAGGAGATATCAGGTAAGATGGAGCAACCAAGTGATGTGCTTGGCGTGTGTCGTCGTCCAGTAAAGGTGTAGAGATCTGTGTTTATGAAGATTAGGGAAGGGATGGGTGATTGAGAGGAAAAGGGCAAAAGAGAACCTACGCCATGGAGTGGTAAGTCCCTTATAAAAGGCAAATAAGAGGTTCACGTGACTTCAGATATATGAATGATACCCCAAATAAATAAGTTAAAAAGGGTGAAAAGCAAAATGTGAAGTCTTGATCTTGAATGCTTTGCTACTGTGCTGCTCCATCATATTCCAGAAAGGAAAGGAAAGGAAACCCTATCTGAAGATTTTAACCCCACCCCACTTGAAAAATGAAATAATTCCAAAAGCTAAAGATAGACTCCACTGAAATGTAGCCACATAAATTAATTAATTACGGGTACAATTTAATTTCAATAAATCATTAATGAATTATATTAATAAGGAGATTTTAGAGGGTAAAAATCTTCTGATTTTTTTTATGGATCCATCCATGTCTTCTATTAAAAAAATTTAAAAAATTAACTTTTAAACCCAAACCCTTATTTTTATATCTTAAAATCTAAACCCTACACCCTAAAAATATATTTTACCCCTATCTTCTAAACCCTAACCTTAAACCCTAAACCTTTAATTTAGAACAGAAACACGAATGGAAGTATGAAAAAGTGGAAGGAGAGAACAAAAATCTCATGCTCCTAATTATCTCTCTTTCCTTGCATCACCGTAACCCTAATTTTTATATCTTAAACCTTATATTATACCTTTAATTTCAACCATAACCGTAAACCCTAAACCTAAACTCACTAATTTAAGGTGAAACATAAAAAAATTATAATAAAAAAGTAAAGAATTTATATCCATATAAATAATAGTATATGAACTTCAAAACATACATTAAAGATTAAAAAAAAACTGAGCCAGGAAAGAAACAACACAAATAAAAAGATGGTTGGTGCTGAAAAGCTATGCCTACACATAGCTATCGTTCATACTAATTCTATTCATCTGAAAACACAAGATTTCTACTTTTTGAATTTTAACGAATTCTGGGTATTTTTCAAATTAATCTAAGCAGATCACATGATTTCAGTCTCTCTCCCTCTCCCTCTCCCTCTCCCTCTCTATATAATTGCTTGCAGTATGTAATAAAAGCATTTGTTACTCTCTCTTTCTCCCTGTGTGTGTCCACATTTGTTTCTACTGTTGTTCTTCCTGAAAAGACGGACCAATTGTCAATTGATCTTCCTTTTTATTTAATGTTTTTTTACTGTTAGATCCACGTAAAAATCGAATTATACATCCCAATAAATAACATTTTGTTGAGTTAGTCAATTGACACAACTTCATTCATCAGGACAAGATTACTAACGTAATTCTTGTCGTTGTTGTTGTTATATATATTATACGTTGAATGTAAAGTAAATTATACATACAAACTAATATATGTAAGATATTTTTATCCGAGCAAACACGTCTGACCAGTTAGTCAAGTTGTTTATCTTTGTTATCATATATTACCTTAACTAACGGGATTGAGATTAGATTTAAGATTTATTAAAAATGATTAGATTTTATTTTGGTATATTAATTACCAGTTCAAAAATAGTTTTTTTTTTTTTCATGATAAGGGAGCAGGCTACGTAGGCAGGTTGATAATGGATCCTATGAGATTTTGTTTCAGGTAGAGACATATATGGATAGAGACTTGATGATGTCTGTAAGGTATATGTCCAAGCATGAGTTGTTTTCAATGATCGGCCAAGGGGCCATTCCCCCCTGAACCCCTCCACCACACTGTTCCTTAATGCCAAATTTATGCCTCGACATCCCATCCCTGTCCTTTCTCTGGACAAGATATGGTGCCACTGCCTCAAGTTTTTTTCATGGGCAAATGAATCCCCCACATTTGTTTTATTTGCGGTCATTATTATTTTGGATAATTGTGCGATGAGACATACCCAGTCGCATTATTTGGGACATAGGTTGGGGTCGATGAGCTGAAGAAGAAGCAGTGAGGACAAGACCAATGGCTAGCATAAACCCGGCTAGGGTTGGGCACCATGCATCAGGCACAGCTGCACAGGACTCGTTTTAGCTGTGCAGAAGAAGCCTGAAACAAATCAGAAACCAAACTCAAAGAAACAATAGAAAACCTGGGAGAAGTTTGGAGTTGAATTGGGAGAGATTTACACATTTATTTACTCTAATTTTTGAATAAATGAAAATCGAACTTGTTTTACTAAGAATTTCCAGAATTCAAATTTTGTATCAAAGATTGGTCCCGAGTGGTGAAGAGAAATTTAATAACGTTGGTCAACAAACATCGTTAGACACCATTAATACTAAATATCATTAAATTGATTAATAAAGTTTAAAATTTTTAAAGATTTAAAATTTAAGACCCTAAATTATTAGTAGGTTTATGCTTTAGTATATATATTTTTAAATCCAATTATTTTAAAATATTATATATTTATCTAATATCTAATATATAAAATGTTAAAAATTAATTTTTGAATTAAAATGAAATCAATTGAAATTCTAAATACCAAATTAATTTATCAAATTAATTAGATTCGTGAATGACTGTAAATAAGGATCGATCACAGCTTGACAAGGTGTAATAATTAATTTATTTTAGAAGTAAAACAGGGTTTTTGTGTAGCAGTTAAAGAATTGTCCAAAAGTTTAACTGCTCAAAACGAAGAGGAAAAGAACTAAGACTTTTTCAATATGTTAGGTGTAGAAAGTAGAATTAAATTGATTCTATCTATGTTGTGGGATGATTTAGGGAAGAGATATGAATAAAAAAATACATGGTTTAATTATAAAATCATTCCTAGAGTAAAATTTAAAACTCCAACCCTTTAAGTATTTATAATAGGAAATAAAATATTGTGCGTACATTTTTAAAGGATAGAAAAAAAAACCTCGATATGTTACACCTTTCCTCCCTCCTTCCCTCTCTGACTCTTTTCAAACAAATGATGACGGCGAAGACTTTGAACGTTGATTGACCCCTTAAAAAATGAAATATTTTATTTAAAACTAAAAGAATTAATTTATTTTGATTTGATTTATAAATATATAAATTTATTTTAATTGATTTTTTAAAATATAAATTTGAGTAATTTAAGTTTTTTAGTAATTAGTTGATTATTTTTTATATTTGAGTTGGGTTTATTAATTTTGTATGATATATTATATATATCACATATGAAAAATATGAGTATACATATGTATAATCGTTAAAACGAGAATCAATATGTGCGCCGTCCAATCTAAGTACATGTGTATAGAAATATATAAGTACACCACTATATATATGTATATACGCGTATATATAATTAAATTTGTACAAAATTTTAAAAATTTAACTCGATTCAAATTTTATAAATTTGAATTGTTTTAAAAAATAAATATAATTTAAATCATAAAATATAACTTATAGATTTAAATAATTTAATTCGACTAACTCATTCGAACACGTAGCTCTAACAGTCTATCTCCATGTATCATTCCTTGGTTTTTATTGGTTGTATCATTTCAATAAAAAAACCTGGACAGTTTCTCTAAATACTTTTCCAAGTTCTCACTTTACCAGACCATTCTTTCTTGTGTGATCTTGACCTTTATTACCATCAACTGGATCATCTCATCATCACTTTCTCGGAAATGATAAACCTTTCTAGAGAAACAAACAATCAATATAATATGAAAAGCCAGCAAACAGCGGTTTAGAGATCCAAAACAAAAAGAAAGTACTCATGGACGCTTTGTTCCTCCTCGATGAAGCAGCCCGTTCTAGTTTTCTCCAGTTTCTCATGCAGTCAACTGGCTGCACATACATTTGCCTATGGTCCTACTCCTTCCTACAGCGAGCAAAGTAATCTATCTTGTTCACTGGCTCCATGCGCATGATTTATGGTTTGGGTAACTAATGTTTTGATTCAATTTTATTACAGTTGTTTAATTGGTTTGGATGGATGTTATAATGACGCAAACATGATCCAACCCGAAGCTTTGGGGCTGTTCCTCGAATATCGGCAACTAATATTCCCTCTCGAAAAGAATCAGTATGCCCTTACAGCTTGCTTCGCTGCCTTATTCTTTTCCTACTTAGTCTTAGATCATGGTTTCGCCATTAACCAGTACTGGGATCTGATCTCTGTGCTACAGTGACCTCGTCCCAGGATTTGCTTTCAGAAATTATAGTCCTTACATTGAGCTGAGGGAACTGGAGCTTCTAAACCGAGCATATCATCAGACACAGCGACAGTTTTATCGGGTAAATTAGTTAGATCAATATAGAAAAGAGGGAAAAAAGAGTGCATTTTCTTTGAACGGCCACGGGAACTGACACCTTTTTGTTTTTATTACAGGAAGCGGGAATTAAGGTTTGTTCATTCTACAGTCAAAGCTTATGGCACCTTGGATCTTCGTAATAATCAAATAATTTTGACTTGGGCTTCTTTTTCGTCTGCTGTGTATTACAGACGGCTGTTTTCATGGGATGCAGGAGTGGCGAGATTGAGTTAGGCTCTCCCAATGCGGTAAATGTAAGCTAATAAACAAGGAGATGGAAATGAGGAATTTATATTTAATCTGTGATTCTTTACAATACAAACATATATATATATATATATATATATATATATATTTGTCACTGAAGTAGTTCATTATCTTGTTAATAGATTAACATGGAGATGGAGATGAGAAGTGTTTTTCCAGAAGATTTTCTAAGGTGGGGGCAATCTCCGGTGGCTGTAGGAGAGAAGCTGCTGCAACCCACCGATCTTAACAGGCCATCTTCATCTTCATTAACGTCACCGTCGACAGGTGGTAGTCCAGACTCTAATTACCTATTGTTCACCTACCCAAGAGCTCCTCGGCCGCGACTTCCGACCGGTGAAACCACACCCTCGTTATTGCTAGCCAAGGCGACTTCTTCCTCAGTCTATGATCCACACCAACAAGCCATGCAACAAGCCTTATCCGATCTTCGGAGCAATATAAGATTACCGACGTTAGAGAGCGAAAATGCAGCCATAACCAAAGCAATCCTTGCTGTTCTAACGTCTCCTTCTTCCTCGTCCTCTTCAACATCCCATCATAACTTACCTCACCAATTAAACCCCCAGGCTACTGCGTTTAAACGTTATGGCTCCGAGTTCAGCGCCGCCCCGACGATAGCGGCGAAAGAGAGTTTACGAGCACAAAGCATGTTCAAACGAGCCATTCAGTTCTACAGAAGCTTCAATTCGGTTAGGCGTGAACAACTGCTGCGAAGCCGCCCTACTGCCAACCAGTTGCAGCATATGTTGTCGGAACGTAAAAGGCGAGAAAAGCTCAATGAAAGCTTCGACGCATTGCGATCGCTTCTTCCTCTCGGCACGAAGGTACACACCGACATCGAATTCATTTTATGCATCGAAATCGAATGTTTCAGTCATTATTTAAAAAGCTTTAACAATGTCGGTGGACACCTTGGGCTTTTCATGTAGAGAGACAGAGTTTCAGTACTCACAAGTACAAGGGAATACTTGGCCTTGCTGAAAGCTCAAATTACGGAACTTAATAGGCAAAACCAGTCACTGCAAGCTCAGCTGTCGACTACTTCAGGCGGTGCTGCCGAAGAAGTTAACGGTTCATCGAATGAGAGATTAAATATTCGGATTTTGCCGGCTTCTGAATCGACATCGGAGCAAAGAATCATTGAACTGAGAATCAACGTTAGAGAGGAAAGGCCGGTGGTGGATATCTTAATCCGGTTGTTAGAATTCTTAAAGCTCGACAGAAATATAAGCTTGATGTCTACTGAGGCTAACACTCGCGTAACCGAACTAGGGTCGGTTAATCATGTTAACTTGAGATTTAGAATCGAGGTAAGAAATTAATATGGATTTCTAATGTTAATAAATGACAATTTAATTGATGTTTCTTAAAGTTTTAATATATATAATGATATATAGAGCAATGACTGGGATGAAGCCAGCTTCCGAGAAGCAGTGAGAAGGATATCAACTGATCTGGTGCAATCAGTGGACATGTCCAAGCAGGCGTAGGGTGCGATTCGTCTAGAGCGGTCGGGGTAAAGATGGTAATTTGACTCGTCCCGATTCGATTTAACAAATTTTGATTTTTTATTAAAAGTTAAATTTCACATCAAATCAAATTAATATAAAAGTAAAGTCAAATTAAGATCAATTTATTAATATATTTTTATCAAATTAAGATTGGAATGGTCAAAAATTATCCCGATTTAACCCATTATCATTCCTATCGGGTACTTTCAATAAAAAAAAAAAAAAACATTCCTATCGGGTAGTGGTCGCAACCAGCGGTGCTGAGAATTCTACGCTATTTAATTGTTTTGATGGGTAGCTATTTTATTTGATGATGTTGTGCCTCCGTCATCAGTGCGGGAGAGTCACCACACAATTTTGATACATGGTGAAAGTGATGCTCAAGTACTTTATATAATTGAACTATCAAATACATGGTGAAAGGTAGCTATTTTATACATGGTGAAAGTGAGTCATCAGTGCGGGAGAGTCACCACACAATTATCATTGGTGACTATTCATCAGAATGAGACTATCAAAGTAATCTTGTTCTTTTTATTTGGTTAAGATTCAAACAAAGTATTGTTTTTTAAAAAATATTTTTATTTGTTTAAATTATTTTATAATCATTTATATATTGTTGAGTGTCAAATATATATATATATATATATATATATTTACAAATTGTTTCAATCCATTGTTATGGGTTATAGATTAAACTCAATTGAGAAGGTGTCCAAAATAATCTATTACTTAGATACATGTTAACATTTTATTATTAACGCAATAATAAAATTTATAAATTATTTTGATGGGGATTATTTTATATATCGAAAACTATTTTTTTACAAGTGTCTTAGTTTTAGGGTGTAGTATTTTAAGTGCATAGCTTTATAAATCAAGGATATCGATTAAATTTTACGGTTTACATGTTAAAATATAAATTCTCATCATATTATTTTAATCTCTAAACCTTAAATTTTAATCATTAAATATAAATTCTAAGATCTTATACCTAAAATCATAAACTCAAAACTCTAAATCAAATCCTTAAATTCTAAAATTAAGATATTTATAAAAAAATATAGATATTAGAAATTCAATGTTTGTTATGCCGTCATATTAAGATTCAAGAAATCCAAAATTCTGGTCATTTGAAGGAGCTGCGGAAAACTTAGACCATTTTTTCCGTGTCTTTTTTAATTATTCTAGTCTTTGTATTTTGATTGACGGCAGGACCGGACCGGAACCTATAGTATTCCCAACAGCGTTCGCCGACAGCGTTTTTATATTTGTTGTATTTAATTTAATTTGACAAGGAAAAACGGTATTAACTTTTTTTACCTCTTAGTTTTAATTTTAAGTCTCCCTTTAGATTATGACTCGGTCAAGATTTTGAAGCAAATACTATAAAAAGTTTAAAATCTAATTGGAAGCAAATACTAGAAAAAGTTTAGAATCTAATTGGTCACAAGTAGAATAGAATACTAAGGCATACGTATTCGAGAGTTCAAAGAAACACAAACGTAAAAGAAATATCAAAAAATTTCAACTAGCAGACCACAATTCCAGATCAGGGTCCTATCAACCAAACAGACCAGACCCAAAGGAAAATGGACTCTCCACACCAATCATTCATGGCATGACATGAAAAATGTAGAAATAAATAACCACCAAAACTGCAAGCCCCCTCCCAAGGGAGTAACACCGCCATGCATTATCTGACATTGCAGCATGTACAATCTACTGCTGCTTGCAGTCTGGAGGCCTCTCACCTTGTGGCCCATCGCCTTGTGGTCTTCCATTCATCTACAGCAGCAGGAAAAGAACCATCAGGCATAATTTCAACAAGAGGGGATAAAATAGATACATACATGATTTGAAAGTGGTGTACCTTCTGTGCAGATGAGGACTGCAACAGCATTTAAATGAGATTTAACATTGAACAGGCAAACAATCATCAATCAAAATCAAAAAAATTAAATGTGTATACATATAATATGCAATGAAAATCTATCACACAACCATACCTTCTTTTTAGGCTTAGTTTCTTCCGCTTCATCGTCCTCCTCCTCATCATCATCATCATCGTCGTCGTCGTCCTCATCCTCATCAATTTCATCCTCCTCCTCATCTTCTAACTCAAGCTCATCTCCCTGAATAGCTTCTCCTGTAAACCATGACACGGCATGTGGAATGATCTTGTCTCGAATTGTTGACCTACACAAATAAACAGATAGCATAAAGAAACAATACATGTTAGATCGAAAAAATGACATCAAAAATTAAAGTTCAACTGATGAATAAACTAAAATGAAGCATGCAGAGCAGTTCAAAAAGATAAACAAGACCATGGCGAGAGTAAGACGAAAAGAGAACACACCCTATGTCATAATCCTGTTCCATTAGATTTTGTAGTTCCTCGGCCTGCACAACAAAGTAAAAAAAATGAGAGCAAAACAAATTAATCATTCATCAGAGTCTACACATATATGGTGAACTTGGCCCTACAGTATCTTCATCAATATCTTCATCATCATCGGGAACTTGAGGAGGATTGAAGAAGTTGAAGAAACTTTCACAATCTTCAGTTTTTGTAATTTGCTTGGCATTCTTTGATCCCTTCTTAGGCTTCTTTTTAAGGATTTTCTGGGTTAAGCATTTTCCTGGATACCATTCAATCTCCGTCCTACAAATTAGGTTAAAAAATGTTTAATCACATGAAGTATAAAATCAAACTGCCCAGTAAAACACTTCAAAAGAAAAAAATTGGTAGACATTTACCCAATAGCCTTCTCAAGAATAGGTTCATCTTCATCAATCATGTGATATGTCTTTGTCAACACAGTATTCTTGAAATAGGGATTCGTGTCAAAGTAAAACTCCAGCTTGAATCCTTTAGGATCATCAATCCTATACCACTTGATATCTTTTAAATATTTTAGAGCTCCTTCATCACGATCAGTGATCTTATTCCAAACACAGAAAGTCGAATGAGATCCCAAAAGAAAAATGTGCAAGACAACAATTATATCTTGATCACAGAAAGCACACCTCTTCAGAAAGCACATCGTTATTTTTCATTGCAATAAGCCAAAAATCAGGTACTCCTTTCTCTGCATAAATCATAATTGAATTAAATATACATACACATGGAAATAAATGATCTAACGGAGGAAAAAGAGGGGGAACAAGTAATCAAAAAAGATCATTACCTTCAGCAGCTTTCTCCTCTCCTTGATCCATGGCAGATTCATTTGGAGTTCCTTCAGCTTCACCAGCACCATTCACAATATCATAACGCTGCAAATTTATGATGATCAGTCTGCTAATAAAACAACAGCATCAGATAGAGAAAAATACAGAAACAAAATTCGAAAGGCAAACCTTAGCATATAAGGGTTGATATAGTATCTGGTATTTAGCTTCAAGTGCTGCCCTTTCCTCAAAAAATTTAGTCTCTAACTCGTCATGCTGGCCCTGATATTGAAATTAGAAGAACCCAGATTTCTTAGAAAAAAAAAGGTTGAGTGATCATAACTCCTAAGCATCAGGGGGCAATCAAGTTACTTAGTTACAGAAGCAAATCAGGCCTCGAGTTCTATTGATGTGGCAAAAAAACACAAAGTGAACTAAAAGTAATGTCAAAGTAATGGTTCACAGCACAGTAATGATGATGTAGAAGTCTATCAAGTAAGAACATACCTGGATCTCCCTAAGAACTTCCACGCGCTTCCGGACATTCGGGGACAGGCTCTCCAGCATATCAGTATGGTCTCGAGAGAGATTCTGAAGTTTATCCTACAAAATCACATCAGCAAAAGTCAAAACACCAACAAATGAGTTTTTTATTTAAAAAAAAAAATTGAAATCCAGAAGTCACCGACCTTGAGAGCGTTGACGAGATCAGCTCGACCTTCCTCGTTAAGAGCTGCAACCAGAAAATAAAAGACAACGAGTGAGCGAAGCAAAGAAAGTGAGAAACATTAGATACAGAGTGTTTAGTGGAGAAAGATAAGACCAGCGCCGAGATCGGCCATGTTTAAGTTGCTCATTGACGATTGTTCCAGCGAAAGGAATGGTTTTGAGGAGGAAGAAGATGGTAAAACCCTAGATTGAAGAGCGTGAAGCGAAAAGGGGGAGTTTTGAAGGGTTGGAGAGTGAGATGCGTGCAAAACTGTACTGTGTGGCCTCACGTTCAAATCCCTCCCCTTTCCCTTGCAACGAAACCCTAAACTCCCCACAGAGTCCTTTTTATTCTTGAGACCGCGGCAGACAATAATTTTATGTTCTTTTCCTCTTTTGGAATTTTTATGGTATAAATTCGTTTTCCCCTCTTACACAATTTTTCAATCCTCGTTTTTCATATTAGCTTTCTAAATTAAAAAATAAGGGTTAACAAATTTAAAAGTAATAGATTAAATAATAAATTTTTAAAATTTTATTAAAATTAAATAATATTATAATTAAAGGACTTCTCAGATGTAAATTTTAAAAGATAATATAATTAAAAAATGATAAAATGTTATCTGCTAAATGATTATTTGTTTAACATCTTTCATATATTTTTATCACAAAATTCGAACCAACAGTTTAGTTTTAGATGCTTTTAATACGATGTTAAATAAAACTTTAAATATAAATAAGGAAATTGATTGGCTAGATGCTTTATGTTAGATGGACCGATAATATTGATTGTTTTTGAAAAATTAAAAAGAAAAAAGAAAAAGATACCACTTAACATGATTTGTTGATTTGAAGCAAAGCAATTATACTAGAAAAGCAGCAAGCAGCTTATTCTGCAAATATCCTGCAGGAAAATAGAGTGCAGACTTGCTATCTAGTGTTGACCCCAGGATATAAGTGACTACCATAGAGAAACAAGAAACCAAGCAACAAATTCAAATATTCGGTTTAGTGTTCTAAAGGGAAATTCAGCATCCAGAATAGTTGTCACATGACCTGGAAATGAGCTCCAGTTTCTGCAGAAGGCAAATGTTATTCTTCAAATTTCAAACAAACACTTGCAATCATTCGATATAATCCACATTTGTTTCTAGTTCTCACAACCTGCAGAGTGAGGAGTTTTATGGGAATAATATAGAAGCTCTCACTCAGAATTTGACACATCAACAGCCTTGTCTTCATCACTTTCTTGCTGGTTATCGGTATCTGGCTTCTCCAAATTCAAAACACGTCCTGTCATAGGATCAACGGGACGCATGTCACGTGATCCGCCTTTGCGTGCCATTGCTACCATAGGAGGTGGGGGCAATAATCCAGCTCTGAAGAGAATACGTTGGACTGGCTCCGAAGGCTGTGCCCCAACCGATAACCAGTACCTGTAGGAAATGATGACAATAGAAGTTTTATCTATATAGGGTGGTTTCATCGCCAACTAGAAGAACAAGACTATGGTAGTTGTCAAGGTTTTGCAATTCAAGGGATTCATCGCCTTCTGCCCTTTTCCACAACTATAAGAAAGTACGATCTTGATACTTCACTTTCCATCTACAAAGCTTATCAGTGTCAAGCAAGCAAAGGGAGACACATTCAATTACATGAATACGATGAACTACAAGAAGCAACTACATCTCCCCTAATATAAAAAAATCCGGATTTACTGCATCTAAAACTGCATATTCAATTAACTAATTCTATGTTGAATTCTGAAATCAAGATTACTTTTTCTACACTGAAATGGGTTCGCAGCAACTATGAATATTCCTTTGCTAACTCTAATGTATTAAAATTTAACAAATATAACAGCTATGAGCAATGGATTCACCCTAAATAGAAATTAGGTAGCAGATCCTCTTCAAATGTTCATATTGAAATTTTTAAATATAATTAATCGGTTCCCATATTCTGCCAATCTTGATTGCCTAGCAGAACAAAAAGGCTCTTCCTGGCAAGTTCAGACACCCAAAGCAATAAACCCTATATTGTTCCTAGTTAGAAAAATTCGAAAATACTGCTAACTATAGCAATGCTTGAAAGTGTTTCTCCAGTTGAAAAAGAGATAAATTCTATGGCCAAAAAGTAGATAATAAAGTGAAGGATTGAAACTTACTTCACTCTTTCAAAGTTAAGACCCATTCGTTTTCCCCCATCTTGACCTGTACAAAACAAATGATGCAATAAAAATATATTATAAATTCCCTAATTCAATCAGCTTCCCTTTCATTTCAGGAGGATGGCAAGAGGAAGAAGACCTGGTAAAGGATTGTAGTAACCGAGAACCTCGAGATGCTTCCCATCTCTTGGGGATCTGCTATTGGCAGCCATCACTCTATAAAATGGCTTGTTTTTGCATCCGAACCTCGACAATCGAATCCTCACGACCATTGTTTTCTCTTTCTGCTGTCTCTTTGCTTCTCTCCGATATGATTCGATTGTCAATTGCTTTGTGCTAGGGTTTTGGGTTTTTGTTCTCACTGCGCCAAATTCTTTCTTTAATAATGTTCGACATAAGGTAATTTACCCTCTTTTTTTTAATTTTTTTATCAATATATTGTTTATTCTTGATTTAAGGGTTCAATAAGCTCTTAAATTTTTGTAAAAAATCAATCAAGTTCTTAAATTTTTTGTGCACCCAATAAAACCCTCAAACTCACTAAAAAAAAATAATTTAGCACTTAGATTGCTGTAAAAAATTAATTAAGGCCTTAAATTTTTTGTATCCAATTGAACGCTCAAACTCAAGAAAAAAATTAATTTGGCCCTTTGATCAACTATGATCATTAACTTTAACGTTTTTATTTTTTAACACTTATCGCGACAAGATAATACCATTTATCGTTTAAGAAATTTTAAAAATATAATAAAAATATAAAAACATTATAAAAAATATTGAAAATTTTAAATTATTTAAAAATATAAAAAATATTTTTTTATAATTGTAAAATAATATTTAATTTTTTATTTTTAATCTTTTAAAAAATATATATTTATCATTTTAAATTAATTTTTGAAATTAATTTATTTATATTTTAAAAATATTTTTTTATGATTTTTATATATTTTTAAAAATTTCTAAAACGAAAAAGTAGTATTATTTTGTTACAATATGTATTAAAAAATAAAAAAAATATATTAAAGTTAACGGTTAAAATTGATAAAAAGAGTTATTATCTCAGCTAGTACGGAGCCTGAAAATATGGTCGTTCGGGAAGGAAATGTGGTTAATAGAGGTTCTGAAGGTGTTGTTTTCCAAGTTCAGGAATTAATGCAACATAAATGGCAATAGATGAAACTGCGCAGATAATGGGACTGGAAGAAGCCAAGAAGGTCAAGATTTATTGAATCCAAATGATATGATGGTTGATAGTAGCATGGAAGGCAACTGTTTTCAAGATGGAGAGATGGGTCGTGAACCAAGGCTAATGTCTGTTTTAGAAAATATTATGAAAGACAATGTAGATTGTGATAAGTTAGTAACCCTTTCACTGAAACATTGGGTAAGAATCAGGGTGATAATTACACAGACTTATTGTTGAATAATCGAAAAGGATATACTGATTGAGCCACGATGTTCTCAATTTATAAAGCTAAAGAGGGCCCAACCAGTTCCCTCAGCAATCTAATCTGACACCGGTCTTCGGTGCCACTTGTACGGTACTCAATGCGGATAAAAAATTGAATCAATGTGCTTTAAAATTTAAATGAAGGCAAGGTAAGGATTAGGCTTTTGGCCACTTCAACCGCATCCATTGCTGACGTGGCATCATATTATCGGTGGAATTTTATATTCTCATTTGTCTTTTTTTCCTTCAATAACGAAAGATATTAACACAGGGGCACGTGGCGACCATGCAAAGGAAGGACCGAATGCTTGTCGTGGAGACAGCATGATCGTATCAATCTAACGGATAGGAGCGGCCATTGCACGGTGAATGATTTCTCATCACAAAATAAATGGAGGAGGTTACCGTTTGTTATTCAGAAAGAAAGGGTTGACCATTTGCTTCACTATGATTACACGTGGCGTGATCTCATGGAGTGACTATTGAAATAAAACAAAATCTAGGGTTTAGATTAGGTGGAGACAATGACAGGATAGCTACAAATGGCAAAAAGGGAGAAAAGGAAACGCAACGTGGCAATATATCCTTGTGTTTGGGAGTTTAGAGTTAAGACAGCTGACAAACACCGTCGTCAATGTAACCTGCATAATTTCTCTTATTAATTCCTCCATTTTCGCTGCCATTTACAACTTAAGAACCAAAGCTAAATCCTTCGTAGAGGAAAAAAAAAGAATGAACATGGTGGTGCCGGACAATGGAGACGGAGAAGGGTTCAGTTTGAGTTACACAACGGTGTTTTTGAAGAAAATGGCAGAGGAACCGAAGTACGATTATCAGAACGAGTCGGGTATCGTAGTAGTCAAAGAAGAGCCGGTACCTGAATCTGACGGTGAAGATTATCAGGAAGCTTTGTTGAACTTAGTTAAAGAGGAAGATGATGAAGAAATGGGAGTGAATGATGTTATGATCAACGGCGAGGATTATAACAACTTGGTCAGTAATATCGGGTCGTCTTCTTCCAGTTCATCTGATCATTTTCCCAACGCAATGGAAGGATTAGACGAGTCGGGTCCTCCACCGTTTTTGAGAAAAACATACGAGATAGTTGAGGATCCGGAAACCGACCCGATTATTTCCTGGAGCATTAACCGCAATAGCTTCACCGTTTGGGATTCTCATAAGTTCTCCGAAGATCTCCTTCCCAAATACTTCAAGCACAAGAACTTTTCCAGTTTCATCCGCCAACTCAACACTTATGTGAGCATTAATAAGTATTCTTTCCCTATCAAAATTCCAGTCATTTTCCCGCTAACGCTCTGTATATGTTTCTCGGATCTTTTAGGGGTTTAGAAAGATTGATTCAGATAGATGGGAATTTGCAAACGAATGGTTTCAAGGAGGAAAGAAGCATTTGTTGAAAAACATTAAGAGGAGAAGTAGATATAATAGGCAACAACAAGGAGTTTTTTGCGCTAACAATTCAACAAGTAATATTGCTATTGGGTTGGAATCTGAGATCGAGATGTTGAAGAATGATCGGAGTGTACTGCAATCGGAAGTTCTGAAACTGAGACAACAACAGGAAGAATCAAACCATCAGCTGAGTGTTGTTCATGAGCGGATTCGTTTCATCGAGTATAGGCAACAACAAATGTGTAGTTTCATTGCTAAATTAGCTAGACATCCCTATATTCTTCAGCGATTGTCTCAGAAAAAGAAACAGCAAAATAAAGAGCTGATTGATGAAGGGGAGCTTAGGTTTAGCAAAAAGAGCAGGGCACCAGAAATGTCTAATGTTTATGATGTTATGTCCGAAAACCTTCTATGGGAAAGCTCATGCGTTGAGGATGTAACAGTTGAAGATCTAACGTCGGTGAATGATTCCAAGTTTTATCTTGAGCTGGAAGATTTGATCAACTTGAAGCAATATAGCTTGGGGAGTTTTGCAAATGAGTTGGTAGAGCAAACTGGCTGTGTCTGACAGAAGCTCGAGTCCTTGACAAAACAAAAGTAAAATACATTACATGCCTTGTTAATTTCATTATAGTTGTCATTGATTTCAGTAAGGTGACTGGTTGCTTTCTTGCTGCTGCCTTTGTTCTAAATCTTCATCGACATATGAATATGGATCTACCATGACTGTTTGTTGACCATCAAGGTAACAAATGTTCAGTATAAATCAGTGACATTTTTACTGTCACGGACTGTTCATATGATTTACTAGCTTTCTGTAGTGTCCTTTCGTTCCTTCTTTTACAACTTCATTAATAACAGAGGGTAATATTTTCTATTTTGATG
Source organism: Abelmoschus esculentus (assembly GCA_035048815.1). Taxonomy (NCBI): domain Eukaryota; kingdom Viridiplantae; phylum Streptophyta; class Magnoliopsida; order Malvales; family Malvaceae; genus Abelmoschus; species Abelmoschus esculentus. The sequence continues at coordinate 798,877 of JAUCBN010000008.1, forward strand.
GGTTTCATGGGTAGGTAAAGAATTTGATGACAAATGTCATTCCTTTTCTTCCATATGGATTTGGGCTTTAGAGATCGAAGGGGAAACTGTGGGGATATTATGCACATGATCTGTTGGTCTAGACTTTAGCAGGCCCTGGAAACACAGGTCCCTCCATGACATACTATAAGATAATGGAAGAAATTAAGCATACTATTCTCCCATGCCTAAAGTAAAATATTTTGACCCAAAGTCACGGTTCAGCATACGATGGAAGAAATTAAGCAGGAAAACGACATTGTTTTCAGAGTAGGAATTTGAAATGTCTCCACAGAAAACCAGAATTGTCAATTTCAAGTGTCGGAAATTATTTAATGCAAAAACCTTTACTTCATTCGCAAACACTTGTCGGAGGCGGCTGTGTACAACTTTTCAAACACCATAGGTCCAGAAATTCTCCATTTTTCTTTTATTTATATTTTAAAATAAAAACACGAAATTTCCATCTGTCTTCTCCTCTCTTAGTATATATTATTTACTCGTACCATACTCATGTTCAAAGCATTTTATAGTTATAAATAATATTAAATTAATTTTAATATACCTGGGTTATTTTATTTTAAATCGAAGTGTAAGCTAAGTGTGTAATTGGAATTCTCCACCATAGCTTCGTGGCTGAGAAGTTCTACAAAATAATGGTTTTTTTTGTAGTTGGAAAATTCTACAAAACGACGGTCTTAAAAAAATTAAAAAAATAAAAGTATCATTTTTTTTATAAAAATTGAAAAAAATTCGGTACACACTTTTTGGTATATACAAAAATTTTATAATTTTTATAAAAAAAATGGTATATACCAAAATTTTTATACTTTTTGTAAGAATTTCGGTTTACAGTTTTTGTAAGAAATTCGTTATATACTATTTTTCTTATAAAAATTAAACAAACTTCGATATATATCAAAATATGTGTACTACATTTCTTATAATTTTATAAAAAAAAACTGTATACTATTTTTTAATTTTTTTTAAGACCATCTTTTTTAGAATCACATTTCGTGGCTTCTTCGTATTTAATAAATATTATTGTGATGTAGACATAATTAATTCTCCTTCAGTACCGTACTAGATAATAAATGAAAAGATTCTTCGTATTTAATTAATTAAATATTATTGTGATGTAGGGAAAGAAAACATAATTAAGTCTCCTACATTACCGTACAAGGTAATAAATGAGAAGAATCTTCATATTATTTAATATTCACTGAATTAATAGAATCTTTTCCTGTTCACATTGGTTTCTATTTTCTAGTAACAATCTAATCTCTCTCGTTATGAATTAGTCAGCTTGGAGTCATGTCAAGATCAGGCAAAGAATCAGGAATCGAATAACCAGATTATTAGTAAGATATCAATGAAATAATATACAAAGGGAATGGTATAATTAAATATATCTTTCTTAATGCCAAGGATTTTATTTATATATTTTTGTATAATCCAATATAACAATAGATAAATTGAGTATTATAAAAATTGTTAGAAGGATGATTTTTAAATTAAATTTATTTGATTCACAAGTAATATTTAAATTTTTTCAATTTTTTTTAGGATTTTTAATGTTTTATTCACTTAATAATGTCATACAAATATAATTTACTCGATTTTATAAGTTATTGTCTACGTTGAAGTGAAAAAATTATTAGTTGAGTCTGATTTAATATTTTGTTTTTTTAAAAATAATTTTTATCTTATTTTTATATTATTATATAATTAAATTTTATTAAATAAAATCATAAAAAATATGTTACGCAAAAACTATATAATAATTTTTTTGAAATATACGGGGAGGGGACATCGGCAACTATTAGCCGCACTTACCATCTCTATTCCCAGTAAACTAAATGTTCGTTTATTTATTTATCTACAAGTAGTACTTTATTGTACGAATATTCTACTACTATGTATATACCGACATGCAACAATAGAAATATATAATGTATATTTGTAAGATAATGGTAGCCGACGACGTAGATATTTTTAAAACGTCATCGTTTTAGTTTATTTAATAGATTCAAATCTAGAGTTTAAGTTGGTGGATTAATGTACATTGGAATCAGTCCTTGGAAATTGTAACCCTTTTATTCATTCCCTTTTATTATTATTAATAAAGTATTGTTAAGTTTAATACATCAAAATAGAATTACTTATTTTATGAAAAAATACATTTATTTTCCTTAACATTGATGGATTATTTGCTAATATCTGAAATTTTATTATAAAAAAAATCTGAATTCCAGTTTTATATAATATTTTATTTGTTAACTACTTTTACTGTATGAAATGAAGTTCGAAGCTTATAGGAAAGATCCTCTTAGAATTTTCTAACTATATGATTAATATATACACAACCAGTCCTAAAAAAGTATGTCGCCGACAGTATAAACAATTAATGCTTATAATTTTGAAATTTATAAGATTAAGGTATATAGATATTGTTAGGGTTTAAGGTTTATATAATTAAATATAATAATTTTTAATTTAATATACGTTATATAAATTTGAATTGAGCGTTAAAATTTAAACTATGAATTTAAGGTTAAATATGATATTATTTTTATATTTGATTCGTTTGAAATTATTATCTATGAATAGTTTAGATATTAAATAAAATTAATTAGTTAAATTTATGGATTATGTAAATGGGTAGATGAAGAAGATCGGTCAAATTACATAAGCTATGAAGCCGAACACTACAAAGTGTTTCATGGAAATAACGTCTGAAATGATAGTCAAAAGAATTGATGTAATTGTTTTTAAATATTTAAAAAATAAAAAAAATATTCATTTGATCAATTTAACAATTTAGAAAATATATAAAATGATGAATTTTATATTACGTATAAATAAATTATATATATTTATGTTAGGATCTATATTAATTTTATATTTTTAAAATTATTAGACGAGAGTAAATAAGTGCTTAATTAATAAAAAATTATTAGACGAGAGTAAATAATGTTGGAAATTATTTTTATCTGAAATCGTCATGTAGTTTTATTATTAATTAAGAATATTTATGCTATCTTATTTTATATTAATTATAATTTTAATATAAAAATATTATATATTTAATTAATAAAAAATTAAATTTCCTCCCAATACGTGGACACAATTTCTGATTCATTCAATTTAAGTTGTTGAATTTACAAACTTAACTAAAATAAAAACATTATCTATTTTAACAAGCAAAGTGTGCCTAGCAGCCATGCTAGCTGTTATCGTCTTGTTATATAATATAGTTAACATAATAAAGAAAGCGGATATTGTAAGTAAAATATTTATAAAAAATATTAAAAGAGATAATGACGGATTTGCAGACAACTGACAAATCTAAGTACATACTACCAACTAATCAAGCAGATGCACTTCCTTCGCCCCTCACCCTTGGATTTTGGGATCAATTTCCAGCGAGAGATGTTGATTTATAGGTTTAATTTTAATGTTTGTAATTAAAATTTATAATTTTATTAAAATTTAGAGAATATATATAACGAATCTAAAAACATGTAAAAAATAAACTTATACTACTAATTGTATATGAGACGATTATTAACGTATAAGTTGATATTTAATTAATTTTTTGTATATGATATTAAATGAATGAGAAATCTAAATTTTTATTTTAAAATTTATATTGATAGAATATTATAAAATAGAATAAAATTTTTTTGTTTAATATATTAAAAACTAAAATTATAATTTTTACATTATAAATCTTATATCTTATACCTTAAAAAATATATTTTACTTTTAATTTTTTAAATTTTAAATATTAAATTTTAAATTCACTAATTTAAAATAAAATGTAATTAAAATATAATCGATTTACGCTTTCCAAAATATTACTCGAGTCAAATTTCGGTAAAAGTGTTAAGTGCGGATCTGCTAAAAACGGAACTCATGACCATCCTATTACTCTTCCCAAGGTAAGCGTCGGGAATCGGGAATGGTTTGCCAAAGAACAGGAAGTCAAGAAAAGTGGTGGGGAAATGAATACGAAGTTGATATGTGACAGCAGCAATTGACAATAACAGAGCGAAGAGCAAAACACAAAGCTTGAAAAACACAAACCAAAGTGGCGCGTGATTGACCAGACGCTCGTTGACTGCCACTGTTAAACATAACACAACAGCGTGACTCGAGATTTTCTTTAAAAACTTAAAAGCCGCTTTCGTTTATTATTTTTCGTGGAAACGTTCCTTCCTTGTAAATAAGCTTACTTTCATTGACCAATCTCTTCTCTCTGTAATTTACCATCTCTATATAAAATATATGCAAATTCGTTTTTCCACCTCACACGTTCCAGGAAGGAAAGGGGATGACCTATGAGTTTACCTTCTACAAATTTTCCAGTAGTACTTCCAATATTCCAAGCTTTGAATCCATCAAACCATGAGACTTTGCTGAATTAGACCCATCACAAGTTAGAGATATGGGATTTCAAAGGCTTACGTGGCTTTTTTGTACGTATCTGAAGTTCTAGTTGAATTTCGTATATATAAAGAGAGAAGGGGGTCAGAGAAAAGGAAATATAGTTTTGATCATCTACTTGAGAAGTTGTTTCCCAGATTGGAATCTCATTTATCAGAGAAACAGAGGAAAACAAGTAGGTGGTGTTCAGTTTTTTTTTTTTTTTTTGTATTTTTATGTTCCATTATTGGTTTGCCTTAAACTGGTTTTTCAAATCATGTGCAGGTACAGACAGGGTTATTTATTGTGTTGTAATAAAACAAATCCAGGCTTATGGGATTGTCGCTTTCCTTGCTTCTCTCCGCCTGGCAACAAATTCTAAGTCACAGGTTTTTCGATTTGGCTTACAACGTCAGTCTCAGTTCTAAAGATGGAGAGGTGACCTTGAGGGTGAACAGCTTCAAGAGAACGGATTCGGACACCATAACCAAATCAGATTCCGGGTCGGATGAGAATCAAAGGAAAAATTCATTACCTGATGATAATATTATAGTGCTTGAGAAAACGTTTTCGTTCAAGAATCTGGTTCAGGACCAAAGGAAGCCGTCGGGTTCTGGTGCTTCGAATGGGTTACTGCATAAGCCAATGCCCATGCTTTCACTGCCGGAGCCGACGGTTTTGTTTTCGCCAAGACCCGCCAGTGAGCTCGATGCGGCTGCTGTTAAGCTTCAAAAGGTTTACAAGAGCTACCGGACTCGAAGAAACCTTGCGGATTGCGCCGTGGTGGTCGAGGAGTTATGGTGGAAAGTATTAGACCTTGCAGAGCTCAAACAGAGTTCTGTTTCGTTCTTCGATGTTGAAAAACCTGAATCTGCCGTTTCACGGTGGGCGAGGGCAAAAACAAGAGCAGCAAAGGTGGGAAAGGGTTTGTCCAAGGATGAAAAGGCTCAGAAATTAGCTCTTCAACACTGGCTTGAAGCTGTAAGTTGTTTGCAAACATTTACTTTTCACCCACTTTTCTGGTTAATTCAGTTTATCCGGACATAAATACGCAGACATATATGACTCAACTGTTCCACGTGTTGTTGCAGATTGATCCGAGACATCGATATGGACATAACTTACATCTGTATTACAACATTTGGTTCTCAAGTGAAAGCGCACAGCCATTCTTCTACTGGTAAGTGGTAATTATTATTAATTCTTTCGCAGCCTGTAAGATTTTTTCTTAGCTATTCATCATCCCATAACATTTTCCTTTCTGAAAAGGTTGGATGTTGGAGATGGGAAAGAAGTAAATCTTGACAAATGTCCACGGAAGAAACTACAGCAGCAATGCATCGCATATCTTGGACCAGTACGTGTTCATTTGGCGGCTTGTTTTATATAATTAATTTATCAGTTTGACAGTTTCAGTAATTATTGTTTGCTTACACGACCATTTGTTTTGCAGAAAGAAAGGGAAGAATACGAGGTAATAGTTGAGAATGGGAGGCTGGTTTTTAAACAAAGTGGGTCACCAGTGACTACAACAGCTGAATACAAATGGATATTTGTCCTCAGCACAAGTAGGGCATTGTATGTGGGTAGAAAGGAAAAGGGTAAATTTCAACATTCGAGTTTTCTATCCGGCGGTGCCACCACCGCAGCCGGAAGATTGGTTGCTCGGGATGGAGTTCTCGAGGCTATATGGCCATACAGTGGTCATTATCTCCCTACGGAAGAGAATTTCATGGAATTCATAAGCTTCCTTGAGGAAAATCATGTGAATCTCACTAATGTTAAGGTACAAAAATCTTAATTATGGATTAAGATCAGATTAAGAAAGGGTTTACTTGGATAAGTTTGCTTATATGATGTTTTCTCTGTTTAACAGAGGTGTGCTATTGACGATGATTACCCATATGGTCAAGCCCCGGCGAAGGAACCGAAACGGGGACCATTGGCCGGTTCTGATCAAACCAGGAAAGTTGATGTTGTTGATGGAGGTGACAGCATCAGGAGGGTGGAAACAGCCACGGGTGATGAAAATATCAGCGCCATTGGTTCCAAGGCGCCAGTACCTGTGTCTACCCCGGCTAAGAGATTGTCTTGCAAGTGGACCACAGCGGTTGGACCCCGCATCGGGTGTGTGCGCGACTATCCCATTGATCTTCAGTCAAAGGCACTGGAACAAGTTAATCTGTCACCCAGGGTTACTCCTGGATTCAAGTTTGGTCCCATTCCTTCACCGAGGCCGAGTACAAGGATACATCTTTCCCCCAAGATTGCAGGCATGGGACTGCCTAGTCCAAGGCCCATACTAATACCTAACTAAGCCACTTCAACCAAGGAGATGGCTCACTAGGTTTGCATTACATGGGTCAAGAGCTCTAAGATAATCAAACCAACCCTCTAAAACACTGTTTGGGCCGAAATGATGCAATTGGATAGTCCACGTGGGGAGGAATCAATCAAGTTAACCCACAAAATGTTCATTCTTTATTTTTTTTTTTCCTTTTTATTCATAGTTTTGTATTTACTTTTTGATTTTCTCTTTTTTAATCAATAATTAATTAAAATAAAATAATATAAATATTTTTAATCATTCTTTTTACCGACTCTCTCAATCGATACTCTAACCTTATATTGTTAAAAATTGATAAAAAATTATGAACATTGAATACTAGATCTTTAACGATAATATGATATTTAATGGTGATAAAAAATATTTACATATTCGAGGTTATTTTGTGATTCTTTCTTCTTATTATTTTGTTTGCTCATTAAAAATTCGATGATATAATTTGTTTTTATTAATATTTGATTATAATGTGCATTTTATTCATATTTATTAGATATATAAATTTTAAAATAAAAAACCCCATAGAGACAGGAAAATTGGATTTGAAACTAATACGTCTATAAAATAACACCAATTTAATTAAATCGAAAATTTATAATTGGTTCAAAATAATAATTTATTATTTTTTTTCTATTCTAATACCGTCTTGAATATTGATTGCAAAGAAAAAGCATTAGGAAAAAAAAATAATATTTAAAATTTAGTGATTAAATTGAATATTTTAAAAGTCGAATGATCAAAATAAATATAGAGTAAAGTTGGATGATAACTTATATATTGTACCCTTAATTAAAAAAGAAAGAACCCCACATACCTAAACACACACAGCTGCCGTCGTTCAATGCTTTTCTTCTTTTCTTCCTCTTGCTTTTTACTGCTTCAATTGGATCAATTCCAGAATGCGAGAAAATAAAGTTCTTAAAGAGAGAAAATATGCTAATACATCCGTTTTTCAAGGATCCTAGGTTTTCTTAGCTACTCCATCCCATTTCCCCCTTTCTTTAACCTAACATAACCCTAGTTTTTTCTTTTCTTTTTTGTTTGTTAATCTTTATTCATTGATTTTTCATGGTTAAAACTAATATGAAACTCTAGATCTTTTGATCTTTTTTTACGTGATCAAAATTTTGATGTGTATGTATTGTCCTTGTGGTTGATTCGGTGTTTAGTGTCGCCAAATAATTTCCTCGCTTTTTATTTGGGGGATGTTTCTAAATTAGGGTTTCATGGTACAGGTAGGGTTTCGTTTTTCTATTCTTTACTTATTTAAGTTGAACTGATGGAGCCTCGTGTCGGCAATAAGTTTCGACTTGGCCGCAAGATTGGTGGTGGCTCTTTTGGAGAGATCTATTTGGGTTCGTTGCATTTTTTTTCCTTTTCCCACCCCCACCCCGGATTTTGAGTTTAATTTGGTGTTTTCTTCTTCGCAGGTACAAACATCCAGACAAATGAAGAGGTTGCCATCAAGCTTGTAAGCAGTCCTTGCTTGAATCTCGCTTTCCATATATATATACGTATTTAAATTTTGCATATTACCATCGCTTTTGTTTGTGTGTTTGTTTATAACTATTGTTTGTTGCATTCGAATGTTCAATAAAGTGGCTATTCAGTTGCCATTCTTGCTAAGTTTTAAACCGAGCTGTCGTTATTGGTTTCCTGTTTAAACATATTCATTTATAACTTAGTGATGCATTTAAGTCATAGGCTTGTAGCACACATTGAAGTGAGTGTAGGCTATAGAGATAAGTTGCTATATTTTCAAACGTTTTCAGATGGTGAAATTACAGTTTTATGTTGACACTTTGGTTTGTATTAAATTAATGATTTTTACAGTTTCTAGACCCACTTGAAGGAAAATGGATAAACAGAGAAACAAAACAAAACATTAATTAAGTTTTAAATGGTTGGAACATAAATATTTTAACAAATGGAGGGTCAATTTTTTAATAAGTTATTTCTTTTTTTTTTCCTGATGGTTTGATGTTATAATTTTGGACAAGAAGTATATTCCACGGGATGAATTTTCTTTTATGTTTTTGATTACCAACTTATCATTGTTTATCCATTAATTTCTTGATATTTTGTCTGAACTGAATTCATTAATGTTTAATCAATGATACATCTTCCATTTCAATTGACATGCTTAACAAGCTAACTTTATACTTTAATTTGTTGTTTGATTCAATTACTCTAAATTCGGATGTTATGTATATGTATTGCTTTCTTATATTTAGTTTTGTTAGTGATTTTTTCTATTCCGCAGTTGTTTTAAGTTTTAACCATGTCATATTCTTTTTGGTACATCAGGAAGTGACAACATTTATCTTTTTTAAAATGACTAGGAAAATGTGAAGACAAAGCATCCTCAGTTGTTATATGAATCAAAGTTATACAGGATCCTGCAGGGCAGAAGTAATGATACTTTTTCCTTTCAAGAACATAAAATTGTTGTTTCAAAGTCGAGCTTTATTTATACCATATTTATTTATCATACTGTTTTATATGATTGCAACGGTTGACTTCTTCCCATCTTGATCTCTTTCTTGGCAGCTGGGATCCCAAATGTTAGATGGTTTGGAGTTGAGGGAGACTATAATGTTCTGGTTATGGATTTGCTTGGACCTAGTCTTGAAGATCTATTTAATTTTTGCAGTAGGAAACTTTCCTTGAAGACGGTTCTCATGCTTGCTGATCAAATGGTAGTTTCGTATAGTTCGATACATTTTGTACTTCGGTTTCTTTTCCTTTAATTGTTGCAACATCATGTTGTTTTTTCCAATCCCCAGATCAATCGTGTTGAATTTGTTCATTCAAAATCATTCCTGCACAGAGATCTTAAGCCAGACAATTTTCTTATGGGCTTGGGGAGGCGTGCAAATCAGGTTTGTACTTTCTTATCAAATTATTGGGTTATATTTGTGCAGATTTTAATGTATTATTATTTTCCACTTTATTGTAGGTCTACATCATTGATTTTGGCTTGGCTAAGAAATATAGAGACAGTTCAACTCATCAGCACATTCCTTACAGGTGAGAGAACCTTGCAGGAATATGAGCTATTGTATTCTACATCCAGTTTGAAAGGCCTGGATTTGCACCTCTCATTCCCTATTTTTAGATTGATTTTTTCTAATCACTGGTGTGTTTCACATCTTCATCATTGGTTTACTAGTATGACTGGAGTCATCTGAGATTCTCTTGGTAGCACCTCAATTGTTCAACATGTGCTAATTATTTGTAGAGTTGCTGCATCATCATCGCCAGAAGAGACTACTTTTGTGTTTATGTTTAATCTTACACATAAAAATGCTTGTAGTGGAAGTGGAGTGATAATATACTTATATAACCCATGTCAGTGTATGGACAAGCTATTGTCATTTAGAGAAGAAAACTGCTCTGTCACCTGAGGAGACATGTTTCGTTTCCTTTCCTTTTATTGTATGATAATCTGCCTTAAGATATTCATACCTGTCTGATTCCTGTGTTCATTTTGCCTTAAAAGTTCTGTGATCTTTTTGGTATGGCATGTATTTGTTAGTTTCACAAGATAATGCAGTAAAGCATTGTGTGGAAATATCTAACTGAATGTGCATCAGTTGCACTGATGGCAATAATGAAGCATCCAACTTTTTTGCCCTGCGCTGGCATGCCTATTTTAATTTTCTTTTTACTAATTTATTCATTTGTAGTTTGTGGTGGATGTTCAAAGCCAAGTTTATACTTAACCTGATCATGATGGTCTCAGGGAAAATAAGAATCTGACTGGAACTGCAAGATACGCAAGCATGAATACACACTTGGGCATTGGTATGTATGTCTGGTCAAACCTTTTTGTGGTGTCTTTTCTTTGATCTATAACCCCCTTTTTAATCTTCTTCATTCTAATTATGTCATTTGGTTCCATGTAGAGCAAAGCCGTAGGGATGATTTAGAATCTCTTGGATATGTGCTTATGTATTTTCTAAGGGGAAGGTGAACCTTCTACTTATGCTACTTTTGTTTGTTTTGTGTTCATGTCTTTAATTGTTTTCATTATTAATCCCTCTTCTCTTGACAGTCTTCCTTGGCAAGGTTTGAAGGCTGGAAATAAGAATCAGAAATACGAGAAAATTAGTGAGAAGAAGGTTTCTACTTCAATTGAGGTAAGGATATATTTGAATCTTACAGTTGCATTAGGATTATGTAAAGAGGTTGTTTAGATAATGGAAAGATGTATATGTTTGGCTTAGAGTTCTGATTTTACATTGGAATTTGTGACTAAAGATCAATGATGTTTCAGGCCTTATGTCGAGGTTATCCAACAGAATTTGCATCATATTTCCATTATTGTCGTTCACTAAGATTCGATGATAAGCCAGACTATGCTTACCTCAAAAGAATCTTTCGCGACCTCTTTATACGTGAAGGTTTGATCATTTACATTTTTATCTGTCGTGGCTGTCAATTTGTATAAACTCCATGGATCATCATGATGGTTTCACATCTTTTATTGTTCTTGTTGATCCTTACTAAACAGGCTTCCAGTTTGATTATGTATTTGATTGGACCATTTTGAAGTATCAACAATCACAGGTTTCCACTCCTACAGCTCGAGCCCTTGTGAGTCCTTAGTGGGATTCATTTGTTTATTCTTTTCTGGTGGTAATTGGGATGTAATGTAAGTTTGTAATGCTTGTCTCTATTAGGGCCCTGGTGTTGGAACAAGTTCTGGTTTACCCCCTGCAGTTGCAACAAATGCTGACAGACACACAGGTAACTAATCCTGTACATATATTTGACTGTCTCTTACTGGCGATGCTACTAAGATATTATTTTTTTTATTATTTTATTTGGTTGTGTATCTAACCTTCAAGAACATGTGAGTACACCGGCAAGTATTTTTGCTTTTTCATTTTTTTATGAAGAACTCTTTGATATTTAATAAGAAAATGAATAGTATCGGAATTGTCCAATCCATTTCTTTGAAGTTGAATCACTTGGCTGCAGCTGGGCTGGGGCAGGATGTGCGAGCTGCTGGTATGTCACCAATGGATTCATCTCGTCGAAGAAATTCATCAGGACCCTTGATGTATTCTGGAAATTATGCTAAGCAGAAGAATCCTATTCCTAATGATCCTAAATCAAAAGACTCTGCGGTAATTATTATATTTTACAAGTTTATGATTATTCAAAGCAATATTGTCTCTCAGATTTGACGGCAGTCTTGCATTCAATATATACTGTTTTGCTTCTTTGTAATTTTGCGATATATCTCTAGGTTTCATTGTTGCTGATAAATGGGATGACTGATATTATAAATGCTGATAGGTTTTCCATCATCCCCTTCTGTCTTTTGCAAGTCATTGTTTTAGTATTTGTATATTAGCGTTAGTGTGTGTATGCATGTGTCTTGAATTGGGTAGTTTTGAACTGCTACTATATGTGTCTCTATATATTTTATTTTATTTAACAATGGAATCATATATTTTATTCCATCCTTATATTTTGTTGCAACTTGTGTTTTACTTGGATGAAGTTTATGGGACAGTCAGTTGAATCTTCTTCAAAAAGAGCTAGCGGTCGTGAAGCAGTTGCTGGAAGTGAGTTTGTCCCACAACGTTCTCGTGCAACTGATGCTAGCCCTGGAACAATGCACAGACATTCAAGTCAGCAGAGAAATCTTGTTGAATCATCTTCGGACTCTAAGCAGGCAATGTCTGGAAGAAATACCAAGAACTATGAAGCTGCCCTCAAGGGTATCGAGGGCCTTCAATTCGAGAGTGGAGAGAGAAATCATTATTAAAATGTTCAACTATGTGATTTTTTAAAAGCATGAAGTGGTTGATGCTTAGTCCTTGTTGGTGGGTTGAGTTCGAATGGATTGCAAAAAGTTTGAGCTCGTGTAGTGCACCCAAAGCATACATTTCCGCTCTGATGGAAGGGTTTGTGGACTGAAATTCATATAAAATGTTGGTGGGCTGGTACTAGGGTGTGGTTAATTTCTCAACACATTCTTAACTTTCTGTTTTATTGTGCCTTTCCTTTGACCTTAAGATTATTGCTTTCTTATAGTTGTGTCCGTGACTTCTCGAGGTTTGAAACATTATGACGACGTAAATTTATAGCCACACGCTTTTCTCACGTTTCTTGTTTCCTTTTGTTGTATCATTGAAAGGCAATTTCAGTTCATCTAGTAGATCACCATTTATACTGCAACAATCCTTGACGCTTATGATGCAAATGCTAACATTGATGTCCACCCAATGGAACAAGCAACGAATGTTAACACTTACACCACAGGCATCCTTAGAGCACCTAAATCTCTTCTGCATATACCCATACACCCTCCCTTGCCGTAGATTTTATAGCTGACTACCCGCTTCTTTCTATGCAACTCAGATCATTTAAACTTGAAATTTTATTACAATACCCACTCTTCTTGATTTTGAACTTGACATTGTTGTTGTGCTCCTAAGTCTGCCCTTGTTCTACCGATGAACCCCCAAAATTCTATCGAGTACTGCATTTTGTAATGAGCTGAAACGGGCCAAGAGTCCAAGATTCATTTGACCATTTGGGCTCGACCGGTTTCAAGAAAAAAGAAAAGCTGTTCTAGCTCGGTTTAGCATTAATAAATAAGGAAATTACAATGTTCATTTTTCCACAAGTCAGCTTTCACTAACCAGAGGGGAGTTTTTCTCGGTATCTCCAATGCCGTTGTCTTGAAGAAAACCCTAAACATTCTCCCTTTGCCTAAGTTAAATCAAACAACAAATAATCCCTCGACAGCTTCGGCTTTGAAGATCTGTTTCATCCGAGTCTATACTTTTTCATCTCGATATCTGCACCTAAATCTCTCAACGTTTCCCAGATTCGTAATCTGCTAATCTCTTACCCTTTGAAGCTGAGTAAGTTATGTTTTCCTCGTTTGCTTTTCAACTTATTATGCAGATCTGTTTCTCCATTATTTCATGCTTGCAATTTTTTTTTTTCGTTTAATGATGTTTCAATAGATTTATTTGGTATCTATAGTTTTAGGTTACGTTATGCTATTTCTGTTCTATGTTTAGTATATAATTTGGACATATATTGATTCATGTACTGAAATAATCTTCTGGTTGTGTTAACGTAGCTGAAATTATTTGATTGCCTGAAATGAGTGATAAAAATTCACCTCCTGGGTCACCCAAACAAAACCCAGATCAGAATTCGCAGACTAACCCATTGCCCAAAGATGATAGCTCACTGGAAACCATTGTTCGAAAGATTCAGGATTCCATGACCTTATCCAAGAAACATAAGTTCTGGGAAACTCAGCCTGTTGGTCAATTTAAGGATGTCGGGGACACAAGTTTACCAGAGGGATCGATCGAGCCCCCCACCCCATTGTCTGAAGTGAAACAGGAACCTTATAACCTTCCGAACCCATATGAATGGACCACCTGTGATATGGATTCAGAAGATACTTGTACTGAGGTTTATAATCTTTTGAAGAACAATTATGTCGAGGATGATGAGAATATGTTTAGGTTCAATTACTCCAAAGAGTTCCTTAGTTGGGCTTTGCGTCCTCCTGGTTACTATAAGAGTTGGCACATCGGGGTTCGTGCCAAGGCTTCAAAGAAGCTTGTTGCTTTCATTACCGGTATCCCTGCGAGAATAAGGGTGCGGGAAGAAGTTGTGAAGATGGCCGAGATCAATTTCCTGTGTGTTCATAAGAAGCTGAGATCAAAAAGACTTGCACCTGTGATGATTAAGGAGGTTACTAGGAGGGTTCATTTGGAGAATATTTGGCAGGCAGCTTACACCGCTGGGGTTGTTCTTCCAACACCAATTACTACTTGTCAGTATTGGCATCGGTCTTTGAACCCCAAGAAACTTATTGATGTTGGCTTCTCTAGGCTTGGGCCTAGGATGACAATGAGCCGAACCATCAAACTCTACAAGTTACCCGATTCTCCGGCCACCCCCGGGTTCAGGAAGATGGAGCTTCGTGATGTCCCTGCCGTTACCAGGTTGCTTAGAAACTACTTGAGCCAGTTTGTTGTTTCTCCAGATATTGATGAGAATGATGTGGAGCATTGGCTTCTTCCCACTGACGGGGTTGTGGATAGTTACTTGGTTGAGAGCCCGGAGACGCACGATGTTACTGACTTCTGCAGCTTCTATACTCTTCCCTCCTCAATTCTCGGAAACCAGAACTATTCGATTTTGAAAGCTGCCTATTCTTACTACAACGTCTCCACTAAGACTCCATTGCTTCAGCTGATGAATGATGCTCTTATTGTTGCCAAGCAGAAGGATTTTGACGTTTTCAATGCGCTTGATGTCATGCATAATGAGTCTTTCCTCAAAGAACTGAAATTCGGACCCGGTGATGGGCAACTTCACTACTACCTCTATAATTATCGAATACGAAATGCTTTGAGACCATCAGAACTTGGTCTTGTACTCTTATAGTTTGACATCCTTTGGCTCAGTTCGTGCAGTTTTGTTTCCAAATCAGGTCTGGATTGCATCATATTTATTAGTTCCTCTGCCATTCACAGCCGGGGAACTCTGTTTGCTGTGGATGCAAGAGCAGTCTTTGTCGTCTTCGTGAGCTTTAATTGCCTAGGCAAATACAATGTTGCCGTTGACAATGCACATCGCTCAATGGACATGAATAATGTTGAGCTTTGGATTGTGGTTTACTTTTTTAGTTTTTGTAATGGTCTTGCAGTTTTTCGTTGTTTTTCTTCTTCTTCTTCTCCTTGCTGCTTACTTTTGTTTTAACGATTAAACAAAGCTGCCACAGCTGTAGCTGTTTGTCTCTATATGAAATACCATGATTTTCTAGAGCTCTCTTAAGTACATGGTAAATCTTCTAAAAAGGTTTAAATACTCAACTCCTACACTTGTTTCGCACTTGGTTGCCTAATGTTTACCGTGGGCACTATAACTAATACACGTGGAAAGCAGATGATGACAGTAGAACATCTCAGCAATTAAATGGCACCAGACAAAGTCCTCCCCTATCCACCCCCTGAGATTCCTTATATATGGCAAAATGAAAATGTATGGTAAAACGAAAGAAAAATCTTCAGAAGAAGCAACAGCGAAAAGAAACGGAAAAAAGAAGCTGATTTTATTTTCAAAATCTGGATTTGGTTGCACTTCAAGAAACAGATTCATGCTTTTTATTCCTTTTTTTTGTTAGTTCTGAAATCCGAAGGTGATTATAATGGAGTCTGTTGGAGCTCGGAACTTCGCCGCAATGGCGGTTCCTACGTGGGCCTCGTGGAGGAGAAATCTGATGTGGAATAAAACAGCGCTTCCGTGTCACCATCGGTTTATCTCCTTAAAGGTAAGCGCTAGTGGAGCAAGCAGCGAGAGTTGCGTTGCGTTCAAGGAAGACTTCGCCGACGAAGAAGATTTCATAAAAGCCGGTGGCTCTGAGCTTCTCTTCGTTAAAATGCAACAGAACAAGGAAATGGATAAACAGTCAAAATTAGCGGATAAGGTTTCCCACTTTGCTCCCTTATTTCAAGACCGCGATTTTCATTTGATGGAAACTAAAATTACTTTTTACTTCTTTCTGCGTGTTAAAATGGAGTCCCTACGGGTGGACAAAGTTGTCTTTTTCCAGGATTGCGTTTTTAAATTGGGGACATGACGATGGTAAAATAGTAATTGAGGAAAAAAATATCATGGTTAGTCTTACCACCTGTTCATGGGACAAACCAATAAAAATTGTCAGTTTTATTAATTTTTTCATGTTATAATTTTTTACTAAGTGAATTTTTAGTTAGAAAATTAAAAAATAATAAGGTGAACAATTTTTATTGGTTAGTCTTATAGATGACGTGGTGGGACTTACCCATGAATTTTGGTGGTAACTAACTAGTGACGTGAAGAAGCTGGATAACAAAATCTATAGAAAAGAATGTTTGCAAAGTGGGTTTTTACTGTTTCTTAGGAATTTTCCTTTTGAGTTCCCTTCTCTTAACATGTATATTTTCACAGTTACCATCTATATCAATTGGAGAAAACGTGCTGGACCTGGTGGTCATTGGTTGCGGTCCAGCTGGTCTTGCTCTTGCTGCAGAGTCAGCTAAGTTGGGTTTAAATGTTGGACTTATTGGCCCTGATCTTCCTTTCACCAACAATTATGGAGTCTGGGAGGACGAGTTTAAAGGTACCAATTCATTTTCTAAACATTTTATGAACTATTTATTTCAAAGCAAGTATATATTCATATCCATACTTAGTTTGAAAAGTTTTAAATTTTTATCCACCTGGTGTTCATCACAATCAAATAAACATTTAAGTTAATCTAATGTCATTTTTAGATCTTGGACTTGAAAGATGTATTGAGCATGTTTGGCGGGATACCATTGTATACGTTGACGATGATAAGCCTATTATGATTGGTCATGCTTACGGACGTGTTTGTCGGCATTTGCTACATGAGGAGTTGTTGAGGAGGTAGTATAAGTTCTTTGTCAATGATGTTTATGGTCTTTTTTCTCCAGGTTGTTTGTTTCCATTTTCCTTACCATCAACATTTAATTTTATTAATTTTGTGTAGGTGTGTCGAGTCAGGTGTAATGTATCTTAACTCAAAGGTAGAGACAATTATTGAAGCTACCGATGGTCATAATCTCGTAGCTTGTCAACACAATCACCTTGTTCCTTGCAGGTAGGATAATTTCTGTTTCCCCTGCTGCCATTTGTAAACTTCAACCGTTTAGTGTCACAACTTCTTTCAATCCCCTAATGTGTTATTCTAGGCTTGTTACTGTTGCTTCAGGAGTAGCTTCAGGTAAATTGTTGCAGTATGAGGTAGGGGGGCCTAGAGTCTCCGTTCAAACAGACTATGGCATCGAAGTTGAGGTATGTATAATATGGCAACTTCAATTGTTGACAATCATATATTTCTGAACTTTTTAATAGGCTACTTTTTTCTTATTATTTCAGGTGGAGAACAATCCTTATGATCCCAGCCTGATGGTTTTCATGGATTATAGAGACTATACTAAACAAGAAGTTTCATCATTAGAAGCACACTATCCAACGTTCCTTTATGTCATGCCCATGTCTTCAACAAGAGTTTTCTTTGAGGTTTGCAACATGCTATTGATTCTGTTTATTGTTCGTGTTGTATCCCATGATTAAATACAAAGTGATTCAAAAAGTTGATCTGCAGGAAACTTGTCTGGCTTCAAAAGATGCCATGCCTTTTGATTTATTAAAGAAGAAGCTCATGTCGAGGTTAGAGACCATGGGAATCCGGATTTTAAAAGTTTATGAAGAGGTAAACTTCAAGTCTAATTAAGATGCCAGATTGGTGAAATGTTTAACCCATTCAATTATAATGTATGTGTTTCTATATAAATTTCCCTTTCTTTTTTCTATTATGGGAACTTGTTCAAATTCTCCCAACATATACTTTCCTTTTGGGTTAATGATCAAAAGATACCCTCAAATTTAATATTTAACTTTCCAATTTGTTAGTAGAAAATGAGAGAAAACTTCTTATCACAAACAAGCCACATCAAATTCAGGATTCAACTTTCTATCATGATATCACATAATTTGCACTTGAGTTGGTTTTCGTTCATAACTAAGGTCAGTGGTTGAGGAGTGCAAAGCTCACTACTCTTAATCCTGGCTTATGGGATTAATGATTGTCTATCTTTCCATTTTTCAGTTAGTAGTCTATCTCATTGATTCATGACATTTCCATGTTCCAACTGCATCATGAAGTAACATTCGTTGAATGCCAATTTTTGTCAACAAGATGCCATTTTCTTGGATAGAAAATATAGTTCTAAGTGTTACAATCTTCTGCAGGAGTGGTCTTACATCCCGGTTGGTGGTTCCTTACCAAACACATAGCAGAAGAGCCTTGCATTTGGTGCTGCTGCAAGCATGGTGCATCCTGCTACTGGTAAGAATTGGGTTAATAGATATTTCCTTCAATATTTGACTTGATACTGCCGATATAACCCCTTCTTAACAGGTTATTCGGTTGTCAGATCTTTGTCAGAGGCTCCAAATTATGCTTCTGTAATTGCAAATATCCTAAAGAAGGATCATTCTAGTGGCTTGCTTACCGGTGAGAGAAACAATGGGAATATCTCAATGCAAGGTACGCTGTATGATTTATCCTCTTTTCTTCTCAGCTTCACTGGGGTTAGTAACCACTTTCTTTCATCTCAAGTAAGACGGAAGTATTAGCAATCATTCAGAATTTATTTTTTTCATGTAAATGGCATACTGCGTACTGCATATGCATGCATGCATTTGTTTCTATACGTGTGTCAGCTATTTCAATGTTCTTTTTCAAGAGTATCATGCATTGCTCATGTTTACCTTTGTAATCTCTCGTTTGTCTCTTGCTTGGCTTGTATGCTTCTAGTCGCTGAGTTGTCCTTAGGGTACTTTGCATATTCATTGTATGTTGTGATGCTATGGTGCTTATGTAATTTTCCTACAACTTAAAACTCAATGCATGGTATCACCTTCTTATGATATGTTATTCTAATTTGGATCAGCTTGGAATACTCTCTGGCCCCAAGAAAGGAAACGCCAAAGAGCATTCTTTCTGTTTGGATTAGCACTCATATTGCAACTAGATATTGAAGGCATTCGAACGTTCTTCCACACATTCTTCCGTTTGCCGAGTTGGTATGACTTGAAAAACCAGGAGAACTGTTTCCTTTAATAATCATGACTAGCCTGAGTTGCGTGATTAATATTTTTCTTCTTAATAATTAGCAGATGTATTTTATGGCAGGATGTGGCAAGGATTTCTGGGGTCTACTCTTTCCTCTGCCGATCTCATTCTGTTTGCCTTTTATATGTTTGTCATAGCACCGAACGATATGAGAATGTCCCTTGTCAGGCACTTAATGTCAGATCCAACTGGAGCAACTATGATAAGAACATATCTCACTATATAGATGGTACCTTTTGTATTTCTTCTCTTATTTGGTTGTATTTTTCAGTTGCTTTTCAAGCAATATTATGAGGAGCTTATCCACCATGAAAATAAAGGCATTGCATATTATTCATACACATGTATTTCTTCTTTAGTTAAATATAATGCACACCTGAATTGCAGTTAACTTGTTCTGTATTTTTCAATCAGCAACTACTCGGTGTTTATCAAACTATTTTATGGATTTTAACAAATAAATCCACTTGCCATGAAAAGAGCCTGGAGGCTAAAACATAGAATCAATTACTTTATGAAATCATCTCTCCTTTTAATTGAAACTTTCCCAGTTGTCAACATTTGTGTTGGTTCAATTGGTTGAGTATTCATTAGCATTTTGGTAAAACCAAGGTTGGAGTCTCACTGGTGACCCCGTCTGACTAAAAGGGCTTGTTAAGTTAGAATATGCCTCAGATTGGATACAGCTTGTCTTCATTTTTTGGTTTATTTTTTGAATGGGCCTTTTGAGGTTATGGAATCTTTAGTTTGTTAACTGATGCATCATAAAAGGTCGACTATTGTCACTGTACCCAAATTAAACTAGGTTCTATCTAACTGATGGTTTTTATGAAAACTTCAATTTTATGGAGAAAAATGAGGTTATGGGAATTATTGCTTTGGCATCTATTGCATACTTGCCTTCAATGTCATGCATTTATTATAGACGTGTACATGGATGAAACGTTTAGAAATGTCAGCTGACCCTGTAGAGAGATGAATTGACTAAGAACATGCAGCAGCATAACTTTTACGGGTTACAAGCTACACAGTGGAATTGACCAATAAGTATAAGGCATTTCTGTTTGAAGGTTTCAACTTTCAACTATGGCGGCTTCTACTAATAGTGGCAGGTGACCAGTCATCTCAACACAACTGCTAGGTTTGGAAGTTGCACTGAAATTGGATATTCTTTTGATCAAGGGTTAGGAACTTGACTTAATTTGGACGTTTATCAGTTCTGAACCAGATGTGCAGTACACAAAGAAAGAAAGAAAAACTATTAGCCATTTTAACATAAGCGTCGAGTCTCTGCTCTTCTCTACCGAAAACATTGAGCTTTTTTATCATGGATTTCATTACCCCTGTGATCAGCATAGTTGAAAGATTATGCACAGCTATGGCATCTCGGGCAAGCCGTGTTATCAATTTAGACAGAGGGATACAATCATTCGCTACAGAACTAATTGAACTGAAGGACAAGAGAGACGACTTAAGGAATCTCCTTGAGCGAGCTGAGCTTGATGGATCAAGACGAACAAATGAAGTGCAGAGGTGGCTGGCAAGAGTAGAGGTTATTGAAGCTGAAGCTACCTCCATCATAGAGAGTTTTGGACAGAGTACACGGCGCTCGGGGTGCTTAAATCTGAGTTGTTATTTGAAATACAATCTGAGCAAGGAGATGATAGAGAAGCTGAAGGAGCTAAGGGAACTGAAGGGGAAAGGAAACTTTGAGAGACTAGTGACAGAGCCACGTCCTGCTCCTGTTGAGGAGAAACCATGTAAGCCTGCAATTGGCATCAACGTTCTGGTACACAAAGTGTGGAAGTTTCTTGAGGAGAGTAAAGTGGGAATCATTGCATTATATGGGATGGGTGGAGTTGGGAAAACAACTCTTCTGAAGATCATCAACAATGCATTTCTTACCAGAGATCACAGTTATGATGTGGTAATATGGGTCTTGGTCTCTAAGGAATTTGTTGTCACTAAGATCCAACAATCCATTGTGGCAAGGTTAGGGTTGCCATGGGAAGAAAGTGAAATCCATGAACACCTAACTTCAAAGATTCACAATGTTTTGAAAAAGAAGAGGTTCCTCCTATTGCTAGATGATGTTTGGGAGAGAATTGATTTGGGGGATATTGGGATTCCTCTTCCTGACGAGGAAAACAGGTGCAAGGTGATATTCACAACGCGTTCCCTGGATGTATGTAGCGACATGGATGCTCATAGGAAGCTCAAAGTAGAATTCCTGACCGACGACAAGTCATGGCAATTATTCTGCGAGAAGGTTGGAAGAATGGAGATTTTGGAGTCACCGGCTATTAGAACTTATGCCAAGACGATCGTCCAAAAATGTGGAGGTTTACCGCTTGCTTTGATCACGGTGGGTAGAGCCATGGCCAATAAGGAGACTGAAGAAGAATGGAAGTATGCAATCGAATTGCTCAACAAATCTCCATCGGAACTTCGAGGTATGGAAGATGTATTTACACTCCTAAAGTTTAGCTATGACAATTTGGAGAACGAGGCAACAAAGATGTGTTTTTTGTATTGTTCTCTATTCCCTCAAAGCTATTCTATTGAGAAAGAACAGCTGGTAGAGTACTGGATTGCAGAAGGATTTTTGGACAGCTCCTACGACAGCCATGCCTACAATAAAGGGTATGCTGCAATTGGGTCTCTAAAAGTCGCCTGCTTATTGGAAACAGGCGAGGAAGAAACCCAAGTAAAGATGAACGATGTTATCCGAAGTTTTGCCTCGTGGATAGCATCTGGATGTGGGGTAAACAAGGGATATTTTTTGGTAGAGGCTTGCTTGGGCCTTACAGAAGCTCCTGGTGCTAGAAACTGGGAAGGAGCACAAAGAGTTTCTTTGTTAGACAATGGAATCACAGGGTTAAAAGAAGTACCAATGTGCCCAAATCTGTTGACTCTTCTGCTTCAGTGGAATAATGGCCTGAACCGGATACAGGATGATTTTTTTCAATCAATGACTGCTCTTAGACTACTGGATTTGTCATTCACAAGCATCAGAAAGATCCCGGTGAGCATCGGTGAGTTATTAGAGTTGCGTTATCTTAATTTAACAGCTACAAAAATAACCACATTGCCTAAGGAGCTAGGAAGTTTAACAAAGTTGAATCACCTGAATCTCTTGCGCACATACTCTCTTCGAACAATTCCACGTGAGGCTATAGCAGGACTTTCTGAGTTGGTGGTCTTGAATTTGTATTACAGTTATGAGCTTTGGAAAGATCAGAACTCCGAAAGTGAAGGTTATGTCGGACTTGATCTATTGGAGACCTTGGCACACCTCCGCATCCTCGGTTTAACCATTTCTACGATAACCTCGCTCCGCAAACTTTCTGGGAGTAGAAGTTTACTTAGATGCATACAGTATTTATTCATAAAGGAATGTGAAGGTCTGCATGAATTAGAATTATCGTCAACTTTCGGTTACTGTAAGCTACTGAAAAGACTTAGCATCAAAGACTGCAATGACTTAAATTGCTTGGTAGTGGATGCCGAGGATGGAGAAAATTGGCTGCCTAATCTGGAGGTTCTAGCCTTACATGGCCTGCCTAACGCAACTTCAGTTGGAAATCCCCACCGAGAGAAACGTTCCTGCAAAATCTCCGGTTGTTGAATATCTGGTATTGCCATGGACTGAAGAATATTTCGTGGATATCATCGCTTCCGAAGCTAGAAGCGATTTACTTGTTCTACTGCAAAGCATTGGAAGCAGTGGTAAGCGAAGACGATGAACTAGAGCCTGACTCAAAGACATTTTCGAGGCTCAAAACCATATCCATCCGTGACCTCCCTGAACTAAGGAGCATTACACCATTGGCATCAACTTTCCCTTGCTTGAAGAACGTTGCTGTGATTGATTGTCCAATGCTGAAGAAATTATCAATCAGAATAACTCATGATTCCTCGACTGCGCCGACAGTGTACTGTACTAAGGATTGGTGGGAAGGATTAGAATGGGATGATCTCAGCACCAGAAATTCTTTCCTTACCAACTTCACATCAGATTGATGCAGCATCGGCATGGACTCTGTTGTGTTATTTGGTATGTCCTGCTTTGCTTACTACTGATACGAACGCTTTATATAAACAGCTCTTGTTCCTATAGTGTGTCTTGTTCCTATAGTGCTTCACTCATAAATCATAAATTAGGCAAACAAATAACAAGTCCTTTGCAAAAGGAAAACAAAACATGTTCAAACCTGAACAGTTTCACCATGAACTATAATTATCTGCATAACTGGGGTAGTGAATCATAGGGTTAACCTCTGGTGGTGGACGAGAGTTGAAAACACTGTATGGAGGTAGAGGAGGCATCAGCCGGGGGCACGGCGGTCTTCCCATCATTGGCGGCGGATGATAAGGGCGAAAGGATTGATAGTACGTCCTAGGACCACCGCCATAATCTAGCATTGGGGTTCTGGGAAACTGCCATCTAGACGGTTCATCCGCCGTTGCAGGCGATGCCGGTACCCTTACCATGGTTACCTTTGCTTCCCTTTTCTTACGAAACACCATTTATTGGCTTTTCTCTTTGTGATTTGGCCGTTCGAAGTGACGTCGGGATTGTTGCTCTTGTTTGATCCACCACTCTCGGAACCATTCTGATTAGGATTTTGATTTTGATTCATGATGGAAATGGCCTTTGCCAGTGGCTTGATTAGGAGACCGTTCCAAAAACAAAAGCTCAGCCTTCCTCCCCCATTTTGCAATCTTCTTCACAATAATCATTGGGTTTACTTTTCCAGAAATTGTTAGCACTCATAAGAATCACAGTCGATGAACTCCATTCCTATTATAAAAAAAAAATTAATTATATTATCATTTGAACTCAAACTTTAATTCAATTAATTCGTATAATCATAAGATCACCATTGATTTCTTGCAGCTTTGCAGCTTTTCCTTCGCTTTCGTTCGACATTCGTCGCAGCAGTTGACCTTCACTTTCAAAGTGCAAGTCTACAAAAGGAAATACATGAATAAAATGTAAAATACTAATAATTACTATAAAATTATTCCATTGAATTCAACTGAACTTCAGTAGCCTATGAGATTATGATATGAACTTAACTGGTTGGGATTGTTCCATTGAATTAAACTCACTTCAGTAACCAAACAAGAAAGATTTCAATTCTGTTCGGATGAGAACTTTGAAATGGATAAGAAAACACAAAAACAAAGAATAAGATTTATAGTTAAAATATGGGAAAATTTCTTAATTTCTTTCCAGTAAATTTAGCCTATGATTCATCATTCGCTCAAATCCCAAAGATCCTTGAAGAATTAGATATTTTATACTTATTCAATAATATATGGAATGCTAATCAATATATTGTATTAAGATGTAGTTAAAATCAATAGCTAATCAGTTACCTTCTATTTGGGACGACAGATCCTTCAATAATATCTGCATTACTATTTAGATCATAATTTATCAGGTAGTATGACATTTTGAGGTAAGACGTCTTAATTATGAGGTTAAAAGTAATACATTAAAATATTAAAAAATATAAAATCTAGAATATTATCAAAATATATGAAAGGATTTGCTAGGTTAAAGTTTCGAGTCCAAAATCCGATTCGAATTAATTCACCTAGAACTCAACAGATGGGCAAAGGATTCACTTACATTAACTACTTCATTACTATTTCTAATTCAGGAAGTTTATAAATTGTTCTTGATATATGAAAGGATTTCTGCTCTTTTTCTGGAAAGGTGATATATGACGGAATTACATTCTCAAGTATGAAAACATTAACAAACACTCCAAATCCTCCGGTCGGATAATCATTAAGCCTCGACTTTGGACCTTGTCTCTGCGACAGCCGCTCGAATAAGTTATGCACTTGCAACAAAAATTACATATCCTCCATACTTTTTATGACTTCGGTTTCTGCTGACATTCTTTGGGAGTACACCGGCTGCATTCTGCAAAACAAGAAGGTGACACTGTTGGTTTGACTCCATTGTTATGTTTTAAATATGAAGAAAAGACCAGATATATTTTATCACGTCATAGTGAAAAGCAAGGTTCCTGAACAGATAGGAGGCAAAATATGTAACCAGTCCAACATCTAATCACTTGAACTTTAATTCCGAAGGAGAAAGTCCTGAAATGGTACAGAGCAACACACATTGGGAAATTATGATCAAACTCAAGCATACACGTACCACATAAGTTCTAAAGATGCAAGTGGTGATCCTACACTGTTGAAGTAAGACATTAGGTCCACATTCAAGCCATCATACATGTTCAAGAAAGGCATTCCCTGCATTCACATTGAAAATCATGAGTAAAACAACCCTAACAGATACTCATTCGATTTATTTTTATTACTTGGAAAGGTGCCATGGAGGAATCCGGATATTTACATACCAGCAGCTCATGAGCCGACTTTCTTTCATTCGGGTCTTTTTTCAGACTGTCATGGATAAAACAACCCCAAGTCAGGTTTCGGTAAACTATACAATCAAACAATTCTATAAAGTACAAGTAAAAGAAAAAAAATACAATTGCAGAGGCCATCTCTCCGGTATAAAAAGGAAACTGATAAATGCTCTCTTTTGACAAGATCAATTTGAAGAAAACATTTAATTTAAATATATATATATATATATATATATATATATATATATATATATAAATCAATAGCCCCATTATAGTGCAAAAATATTCTATAACATCTTTTAGGCAAGTTTATCAAGTATCTCATTTTAAAAATTAATCTTTACCATGCAGATATAAATGAGCAAAATTCAGGAGAAAATTGATCTGAAGGTGCAGAAGGTGGTGGTTGTTCAACAACTTGTTCCATGAGCTCATAAAAGTTAGTCCATCCTTCTGCCTGATTTGGTGGGGAGTAGGGGAATTGACCAGTTGCACACTCAAGTAACACTAGTCCTAAGCTCCAAATGTCACTTTTATTGCCATAATTATCAGCACTAATTCTCTCAGGCTACAAAGGAAGTAACACAACATTCAAAACTAATATTTTTTGAACAAAGAAGAATAAAATAACCCTAGCCACCAAAATTAGTTTCC
The DNA here is from genome assembly GCA_035048815.1 of Abelmoschus esculentus. NCBI lineage: Eukaryota > Viridiplantae > Streptophyta > Magnoliopsida > Malvales > Malvaceae > Abelmoschus > Abelmoschus esculentus. The sequence continues at coordinate 825,422 of JAUCBN010000008.1, forward strand.
TTTGGTATAGTAAATTACTTACAGACATATAGTTGTATGTGCCAACAAAAGTGTTTGCTTGTCCTGAGGTGCTTGTTATTATTGCACTCACACCGAAATCAGTAATCTTGACTTCTCCTCTATGATTTATTAACAAGTTTGATGGCTTTAAGTCTCGGTGGATAATGTGTCTTTCATGATGAAGATACATCAAACCCTTAAGCACCTGCATTTTTTAGAAGAATATAAAACGAATACCAGTATATCTGGTACATACAATTGATTTATTCGGACTGTAAATGTACCAACCTGCTTACATATTGCAGCAAGATAGGGTTCGGGAATGGATTTAACCTTAATAAGAAAATCTGCTAGAGATCCACCATCCATATACTCCAAGATGATTGAAATGGAACCATTTTGATAGAAAGACTGATAACAAACAACAACATATGGACACTGAGATGATTGATTTATTTTCAACTCCTTTGCAATCTGCTTGCGTGCTGACTCTTCGATATTCATTTGAATAATCTGATAAACGAAATCGAGACAGAATTTGCTATATCATGAGAACAAGGGGGGAAATCTATTACGAATTCATAGTATAACCAACAGAAGAAGCATCTCTTTAACAGGAAATGGATCATAATACATTTGTCAAGCATGACTTGGGAGATATTTTTGGTCATCATTTATCATGATAAAACCATAAGTGCCAAAAAATTTCCATGAATCAAGGCCTTCATTTGAATACACATAAGGCAAATGAATAACTCAATCCACAGAATTCAGACATTTTAATTGTATAAGCCAAAACAACCACTGAAGTTGCATATTTTCTGAAGCATCATCGAATTTAACAGGAAATACAAGATTCCAGCATTCACACAATGTAATTTCATTACCCTACAAGAGATATTACAGAATCATGCAAATGGTAAGAGAGAACGCTTGCTTAACCAAGGAAAAAGGACAGTGTTGAAATTTTTTCTAAAAGAAAGTGTTAAAAACACTTAAAAGCTTGGGCTCTTGGATATTTACCTTCAATGCAAAGAATTGGCCAGTCCATTTGTGTTGGACCAATTGCACAATTCCACCATTACCCTTACCAATAACTTTAATCACGTCTATATCATCTAAATTCAACTGGTCGTCCGAGTCAGATTCTGATGGCTTAATAGGCGGAGGCTAAAACCAAGAGGGAAAAATGGAGAGAGATTAAAATCTTTGAAATGTTACGGTAAACATCTATTGAATCAAAAGAATCTCAACAATGCAAATCATTAAGAATAAAAGAAGCAATTTCATTGAAAAATAAGAATAAAAAGATCTTACAACTTCAGATTCGGATTTAGATACAATTCGAACTCCATCCTTGTTAACGAGGAGATCGCCGTCTTTGAATGTACCGCTCTCGGTTCTGCCATGAAAACAAAATAACAGCAAAATCAAACTTTGAAGAAAAAAAGTTTGAATGAGTGGAGGTAATAACTAATGATGCTTACAGAAAATTAGCGAATGAGAACTCTGGAGGAGTAAGAGATAGCTTGAGATTAGGGCTCAAAATTCCCTTTCCCTTATTCATCATTTGAAATAATTGAGAGAGGAAGAGAGTAGTTGACAGTGTTCCAATGGCTGATCTGGTGGATATATATATATAGGTAGAAAGAGGAGAGAGCCGCAGACCAGTCTTCCTTCATGATCCCATGACTTCACGTTGACTTTTCTTTTAATATCATCGACATGTTTTTTTAACTCGACGTATATTAAAATGAATTTTAAAAGAGGTATAATCTAAATTTTTATAAAATTTATAAGAATATTAATATCGATTTTTTAATATATATTAAATTTTTTTATAAAAAAATATTATACTTTTAAAAATTTAAATATTTTATAATATATATATATCAAAATTCTTATAAATTCTATAAAAATTCGATTACATCTTACCCATTTTAAAATGTTTCAGGTTAAAATTTCTCATTATCAACTCTTAATCTATTTTTATTATCTAAATGGTAAATAAATTACTACCCCATATATTAAAAACGAAAAAAATAATTATTCTCTCGACCTTGATGATTTAATTACATTTTATGTCGTTTATAGTTTTGAAACTACTACGATAAAAAAAATGTCTTATAATTATTTGATTTATTATTTTTATGCTCAATTCAGTTTTAGAAGGGTATGGTTAGAGAATTTTTTTTTCAAAAATATTAAATCAATTAAATTATTTCTTATAATATAATAAATAATTGTTTAAATTAGATTATTTTTAATTTGCCTTTAAATAATATCAATAAAAATAATAAACATTTTTCAAAGACGAGAAAGAGCACTCTGTCTTCAAACAATAACATTTTTATTTTTTTAATTTAAGCTGCAGACTATGTATAAAAAAATAATGAAATTTTACTGTTTAAAGATGAGTTGTTTGTTCCCGTCTTTGAATAATATTTATTATTTTATTAAAATATTATTTAAAAACGGATTAAAAACAATCTGATTCTGATTTGAACAGTAATTCATTATATTATGAGAAATAATTTGAGTGGTTCAATATTTTGAAAGAAAAAAATTATTCAATAATATTAGTAATTTATATATATACTCTTTTCACATTGACTAGGTGGGTGGGAACATATTTCTTATTAAAATAAAACAAGTAGAAGGAAGCAGGGAAAGTTACCACATAAATTTCTAAAGAAAAAAAATTGGGTTGCTGTCATATTTATCGACACTTAGATTAATCAAATCAAACACCACCATAATAACGTGTGTAATTGACCATTTTGCCAATCAAATTCTTCACTGTTTGCGCACACATTTTCCACAAACATCAATCAAGCAATTTCTCGTTCAAAAAAAATCAATTTGGTAACCACCTACCGAATTTAAGTACTGACAAGCTGTTCTTCATTTTTAGCTGGCCGGTTATTGACTATAGAAAACAAAATTTAAAAAAACATTAATAAAGGGGCAATTCGCAGATATGTACCGAACGGCTTGGAGTCATCGGGCCGGACGATTTCTCGATTGCGTCGGGTGGCCGCTATCCAGGTCAAGCAAATTATTAGCAAGTAGCAACGGTTTCTGGTTGCCCATAATTTGTTTTTGTTGTTTTCTTCGTCATGTTTAGTTGTTTCTATTCTTTTTGTGGGGTAATTCTCTAACCTAAAAGTGGTTGTAGCTGGAAAGAAACAGGATGAAGTTACTGCAAATACCCATCATGTTTGTTTAGATTTAGATTGTACAATGAATCCACTTGAAACCTGCAAAATATCAGATAGAGTAATGAAGCATTAACGATGTTGGGGACCATGTAGCTCGCTCTCAGCCGTATGAGAAATTATATCATGACTTAATTTACTATATCAATTATGATTTTATTTAATCATAATCACAAATGATTTATCGAGCAGAATCTATAATATAATCTCTCCGGCAATCTAAGGTTGACTGCAGTGTATAATGGTAGCGGGGACTTAAGTTCGGCAAAGACTCGTAAAGTGGGCAAAGGGACCTTTCGCACTTGACCGCTTGCCGTCTGTGAAACCCTTGGGGTTGACTGCGTTTTATAATCGAAGCGTGGACCTAACTTCGGCCTATACCCATAAAGTGTCCAAATGGAACTCTACCTGCCTGTTTGCCGACATGGGTGAAACACAACCTATAAAACTGCAGATAGAGGAATCCTTGTTGGATTCAGTTTCCGCTATCAAAACATAGATGTGAGATTCTTGACAGAATTTTACTTATCCTTGTTATTTACTATATTGGGAATTATTTATTTGTTTATTTAAGTCTAACCAATCCAACTTCGAATATAATCGGAACTCAATGTAATATTTTGATGCGAGTAATCAGTAATGAGGGACTCAGCCCTAACTGTTTCAAACTTCCTTTGACTGAATCGTCGACTTGGTTTGCCCGTTTCCAAAGAGACTACTTTCGTACAGGACACGGGCGTTTAACAGAAACAGTAGCTTACTCGGTATAACAGGACAGGCATGTCTTCTACCGACAGCTGCTAGGGGCGGGGGGACAAGTCATAATAAAGTCTAAAAATTGAAACGTCCTGGAAAAGAAATACAAAAGCAAACAAGATAAATTTAATATTGTTGGGCTCAATGTTAGTGCATCACGTCCTGTAAGCAAACTATTGTATAAGTATACTATATATATACAAGTGTGTTCGAAAATTTCATGAAAGATTCAGCTTCAGCACATATTTTCTCCCCTGAAACCCATGGATTATGGTAAATAAACAAGTTCTAAATGTCAACAATGTTGATGGAGAACTTGGATAGCAACTCTGGCACTCCTGATATTATCGGCCCGTATGTCTAAAAAAAAAAAAAACATAACAAGCATGAACACGAGGGAAGCGCAATTGTATAACTTGGTTTTGATTGAATGTTTGAGCACCAATTCTTGTACCTTGTGATTTTCATGAACTTGGCGCAGTGGAACTGCGAGCAATTTCATGTTCTTGGGTACGATAAATTTTCGACTTTCGGGCAACCGCACAAGGAAGAGTTTGGTGCACTCCTATAAGATTTAGATTATCATGAGAACTGATAAAGGTATGATATTGCTGCAGGATGAAGATTAATGTACCAACAAACCTTGGGCTTTTTTGCATTGGGAGGCAAGTAAGGATACATTAACGTTTCAAAATCATGCCGCCACCACATGCCAAGACAGTCTCCAACCTATACGTTTAATACATTGAGAATATTCACACCATTTCACAATAATATGTGCAAATACAAATGGGGTGGGGTGGGGTGAGGGGGACTGCTTTACCTCCCATTCAGTTTCATAGCCATCTTCTGTAGCAGAAAGCTTCCTGGAAAGCTTACGTTTCAGTCCAACGATATCTGGAAATTCAGCTCAATCTTAGTTCCATGACTCGAGTTTACAAGACAATTCCACAGAACTAGCAACTTACCTGATTCACCTGGCCTCAAACGACCCCCAGGAAGCTTAAAGAAGGAATTTCTAAGTTGCAGAAGCAGCAAATGAGGATGTTTGAACAACTCAACCTGAAAGACAACATTGCTTAGAACATATGTATAAAAGCATAAGTAAATCAATACATTCAATCTAATTCCACATGGACATAACGGTCTCCATGTAGAAAACAATCTACCCTTTACAAGCAGTCGCATCTGAGGACTAAAAATCGTTGTGCTGCTAATTGAATACCAGTTTTCCATGGACTACAAGCTGGAAGTCTCTTTCAAATTGTTTTGTTTAAGAAAAACTACGGAAGAGTTACATATTTTCAGCCTTGAACAAACCAAATTCCCTAGATTTACACCCAAAAACTTCAGTAAGATCTCTTAACCTAGTCAATTATCAGTCATTCATATTACTAAGCACAGGGTTGCTATTCCTTCACAATTAAACAATTTACAACATCGTTTAATACTTCATAGTTCATAATTAAAGAATTTAGAAGAACAGAGCAAAGAAGCTGAATCCAATTAAAAAAGAACCAACCAGAATAACAGCTTCTACAGAAGTCCTCAATCCATAAGCTGCATAACTAGAGGGAAAAGGTTGCAAAGTGTTAAACCCCATAAGCATAAGAACCCAATTGAATTTACAAAGAGAGGGGTGAGGGGAAGTACTTGGATTTCATCCTGTTAATACGATCGTACAGAGTTTCATCCTTGAAAACAATGGCTTCTTTGGATCCAAAATAGTAACAACTTAGAGGGTAAATATCCACCCTTTTTCTACCATCATCGCTGCTACTATGATCGGTGATTGCGTCTGATTCTGCTCCCATGTGAATATCTCCCATCTAAAGCTTTCTTTCCTAGTAAACTCAAGAACGGCAAAAGGAAAACAAGTGTGTTGGATTCAAATCTAACGTGTCTTAAAAGCAGAGCATGTTCTTCTAGTTCCGACTGTTTAGTGGTATTTGACGTGGCGTTCCCTAGACACTTGGTTTCACACAAGACTATAACGATAGTCTGAGAAAATTAGCGGCTATTAGGCAAAAGACAATGGGATGCTCTTGTCGGGAATGGACATGGGAGAGAGACGTCTCTGGGCTTCGACACTTCGGTTTACCAATTCGGTTCTGGGCCTTAGCCTCCAATGACGGTCCCAAACATTAAATAAGGATAATTATTTAGTGTTAATTTTTTAAAAACATTTAATCCTAGTGTGAATATCAAATAAAAATGAAATTCCTTACATTTATTTAAGAAAAAATAATTATTTTAGACCTTCCATCGTTAAATCTTCCTTGCATCAAAATTTTAAAAATTAAAAGAAAAAATAATAATTTTGGTGCATGGTATCATACACAGAGACGGGAGTTATTAAGGGTTGAGGAGGGTCAATCGCCCTCGCCCCGAATTTTTTTTATTTTTGTTTTTCTATTTAATTTTTTTTAAAATTATTTTTTTATGAATTTATCCATTTATTTTTAAATATTTATATTTTGTCCTATTAACCTCAAATCTCGACTCCGTCCCTAATCGTATATAGTATAAATTGTAAAAAAATCCAAAGGAACTCTACTTCCCATGCTTCTTTTTCTCAGAATTTTCCCATGCTTCTTCGGTTCCTATATCCCAACAATCATTTTTTATGAAATGATGACCTATAGGCTATAGTCGTCAAAAACATTTATCCATGTTATAAATAATTTCAAGAAACTGCTTTTTGAAATGGGGTCATCAATTGAACAGGAAATATTCCATACATGTCCTAACTTTAGGATTAAAAACAGATTAGTTAAAAATGAATTATTTAAAATTTATCGAATAATTATAATAATAAAATAAACATTATTATTTTTAAAAGTTCTGATTAATAAAGATTTGTTTTTTATGTTTTTTTTTTAAGTTCGTTTGAGAAAATATTAGATACGTATTTAATAAGTGAAATAAGAACATATAACTTGCTAATCACTGTAATAAAACTTGTTTTATTCATTGGAATGGATTAGTGTTATGAACTATCAATCTATACTTACGACAATACATCCAAAAAATACAAATTAAATACGTACGAATTTTGACGAACTATAAATTAAACGTGTTAGAAAACAACAGCTTGTCTACCGGGCGCGCTAAGCTAACCACCTGAAATGCTTAGCTGTAGAGAGTCTTAGAGGACACTTCGTGGTCTCTGCCTGTCCATTCTTTATTTTATTTAAATTTATTTACGTGATATTTATATATTTAATTTCTAGTCCCTACGACAACTTGCACTCAACTTAAAATGCCAATAATAATAATAATTAGTTCAATCCCAGACGTTAACCACGCGCGTCATAATCACTGCATCATTTTAAATCCGTTCATGTCTTGCATCAACAAAGAAAAATTTGAAATCCTTTAAAAAAGTTCAGGAAACCAACCATGGGGGACCTGCCTTGTGCTTATCCTTTTTCATGAATTTTGACAATTCTCTATTTCGTCAAGAAATCGTAGGGCTGGGATGAGATCCAATTGCGAATTTTTTGTGAACGATTTTGGAGAATTAGAAAAAATAAACTAAAAATTCAAAAGGAATCGAAGGATTTAATTTACATATTTTAAAATAAATTGTATACTAATTATTTTATTTTTTTAAAACTTTAAAGGTTTAATGATTTTTTTTAAAAAAAATAAGGGATGGTTTTAATTAAAATATTGAAGAATTTAAAAAAATACTATAAATTTCTAGAAGACGTGGGAGTCAGATTTTTTCTTTTAAATTTTAAATTTTTATCGATAAATGATTGTCCAAACGATAAACAGTTTGATATCTTTAAATAAATTTTAAGTTTTGATATTTTATGTATGTAATTTTTATTAAAATAAAATACTCATTAAATTCAGTGTGAACGAAGTCAATTTAAATTAACTAAATTTTTATTAGATTGTGTGTTTATAATATACCACCTAGTAAGGTTATTCAGTTAGTCCAAGTTTATTTGGTCTCTGATTAATGTTTTGTTTTTTTTTAGCCGTTTATGGCGTTGATCCTGTAAGTACTTGCTTGTGCACTATTCTTTTTCCATTTAGGTTTATGAAGATTTTTTGACGAGACATAAGCGTGTACAACTTTTTACCCATAAATTTTTTTTGAACGGTCATTACCCTCTAAGCCTAAGACATATATCCTTCCTCAAATAGTTAGTATTATTATTTCTCAGAAATGCTTGGGGGCCAAAACCGTGATTTTCCAGCTCAAGTAAATGTCACGCTCCATGAAATTGACTAATTGAGAGGTGAAGCGGGAGTTTTCGGGAAAATATATATTATTTTTTAAAAGTGAGCCATAATTTAAAGATAACAAGTAGTACTAATTATACACTTTCTATAATTTGAAAATAATATTTATTAAATTTATAAATATTTCTTATAAATATAGCAACTTAATAAATTAAACAACGATTTTTTTTTTTAATTTCTGGCCAAAGTGGGATGCAAAAGGGTGTGATCTCAATCATTTCAAGCACGTGTAAAAAATAAAATCGCAAATTCAAATTAATATTCTTACAAGGTTATATAGTAATATAGATTATACACATAAATTATTTAAAGTCGTTTTTTATACAATCCATAATTAATGATTAATATATAATAATTATGGTGTTGTGTACTGGGATTTTAATTAATTAAGTTGGCGTGTGTATATAACTATATATAAATATACAAAAGTTGGTGTTTGTCTGTCGGGTAGCCATGGCTGTATTTGTGTGCTGGAAGGTGTTTACTGTTTAGGTTAGAAATGGTCAATAAATTATTTTGGATATCCGTGGAAATTGCAACATTTCATAATACTATAATAAATTAAAGAGAGATAATTTACAGATATACATATTTCGAGAGGATAATAAATTTGTTGATAATATAATAAAATTATCGTATAAGATTTTGTTTATTATATATAAAAATTATAATAATTTAAATAATTAAGGTTTTTTTGTTAATATTTAGTAGTAATTATATTTTATTCTATTTTTTTGTTAATATATTTTAAGAATAATATTTATTCTTAAATGGTTATTGATTTATTTCTTATATTGAAATGTTTAAAAATACATTAGTTATATGTTAGAAGAAAACTGAATAGTATATATATTATATTAAAAGTAAAGGGGCGTTTTTTAATAATTCCGACACATTACCAGAAAATACTATGAAATAAATTAATTGTAGTAACAATTATTTCCGACATATTTTTAAAATTATTAAATACTTAAATAAATATATTTGTAAGAGAATCCGTTATGTAATTAATCACCTAAATTCTAAAACAGTTTATAAAGCCTTTCACCTCGGGAACTCGAGAGAACCAAAAAATACAAAGAAATACTCGAAAACAGCCCCTTTTCCCATGGAAGTAACCGGAGATCCTCCGCCGTTATGGCCACTATTGACTACCTCCGCGCCTCGCCGACGGCCACCGTCTCCTATTTTCAGTCTCCCAGTCCTCATCATTCTCTTACCCATTCTCGCATTGCTTCTATTGTTTTTGGTAGTCCCACCTTTTCTCTCCGTCACCGCTCAGATTCTTAGACCCCTCGGTGTCAGAAAAAGCTGGGACTCCCTCAACGTTTTCCTGGTCCTGTTTGCTATTATTTGCGGCGTTTTGGCGCGAAGGAACGACGACGACGAGACCAGCAACGGCATCAGAAATGATGGTATTAGTGATAATAGTAAGGCCAACGGCCAACATGTTTCACAACAATGGTTTGAGCATCCTGAAAGGAAGACATACGATGGTGGTGCTCCGATCAACATGAGGCCGTCGCCGGCAACCGGTGTTAGGAGATTGAAGAGAAGCAGTAGCTCGTACCCAGATCTGCGACAGGATTCTTTGTGGGATAATAATGAAGATCGGTTTCGGTTCTTTGATGATTTTGAAATAAACAAATATCGATCTTCAACGAGTTACGATGATCAAGTTCACGAGCTTCGTAGGAGTTGGAAGAGTGGATTTGAAGAATCAGAAGCCAATGTCATTTCTGTTAATAGCTTTGTGCTTCGTTCTTCTCCTTCATCGCCTCCGTCGAAGTCTCCACTACCGCCAACGCCGCCTCCACCGCCACCTCCACCTCCTGGTTCCCGCTATAAACCGAGGCGAACTTATCAGGCAGTTGGACAGAGAGATCGTAAGGTGATGAATCAGAACGATCGTGATGATTTCAGTGAAATTAAATCTCCATCGGTAACACCACCACCGCCTCCGCCTCCACCTCCTCGGCGACCACCAATGGCCACTAGCTCAAGTGGGGAATAGATCAGAGCAGAAGTATGGGAAATTGGAACGTAGAAAAAGTAATGCAACCAAAGAAATAAAGATGGTTTTTGCTTCGTTGCGGAAGAGAAAGAAGAAACACAAGTCAAAAGACTATGATCAGCAAAATTGTCCCTTGCATTCTCAAAACGAGCAACCGCCTTATTATTCTTCCGGAATACGACCAACATCACCGGCACCTCCTCCACCGCCGCCGCCGCCGCCACCATCATCTGTCTTCCAAAGATACAATATCTTCAGAAAGAGCAGCAAAAGCAAAAAAGTCCATTCTGTTCCTCCGCCTCAACCGCCAACAGCAGCATTTTCGTTTTCAAAAGGATTATCCGAGCACAACACTCGGATCCCACCAACACCCCCGCCTGCACCACCACCGGCTACTTTCTATTCAAAAAGATCATCAAAGCAAAAGAGTCAGATCCCACCACCACCGCCACCACCACCTGAACCTTCAAGGAAACGAACTACGGCTAATAATGGCAAACCCCCATTGCCTACCAAAGCAAATACCATTCGTTATTATGAGGATAACGTGGACAGCGGCGGACAGTCACCGTTAATTCCAGTGCCGCCACCTCCACCACCATTTAAGATGACCGATTTTAAGTTCGTGATTCGTGGGGATTTTGTTAAGATACGAAGCAATCCTAGCTCCCGGTGTAGCTCTCCCGACTTGGAAGAAACGGAAACTGCCAGCATGACGGAGGGTGATGATGATTTTGGAGTTCCGGGCGTCCCTGTTTGTTGTCCCAGTCCCGATGTTAACGCTAAAGCTGAGACCTTCATTGCCAGACTCCGCGACGGATGGAAAATGGAGAAGATAAACTCCGTCAAAGAGAAGATTAATCTGGTTTCTCCGCATAAACAAGATTAAACAAAACGATACAACAGGGATATATACGTATATATACTCATCAGTGTATTAATTTTAGATGATGGATATCTAGGAATGGAAATACATCTTCATGGATTAATTTTTAGTTCACTGTCATGAAGATCTAATCCTTAAGTTTGGGTTTTTACAGTTTCTGATGCTTTGAAGAGTATAATCCTGGATGGCGGATGCCACCAGGGATTATTGGCTCTGACTTTTTTTTCTTTTTCTTTTTTTCCGGTTGAAGCTTAAGCTGGAGGAGATTTTTTAGTCTGAGCTTCTTTTGTTTTGTATTGACATTAATGGAAGTACTGGTTGTGTGCTTGTATCTATGTTTCTTTTTTCTTTCTTGTAATAGTAGAATTTAAAAATGGTGCGAGATTGATGTTATCATAACGTTGTTCGAACTTATGATCTCTAAGAATAATAATTATTTCTTTAATCACGAAAATAAAATAGTTTGTTTATATGTATCGATATTAATCTGAAAAATATTTTTATCTAAAATTTTATTTGAGTCAATACAGAGTAAACTCTTAAACCTATTTGATATTATAACCCAAAATTAATCCTAAAAATTATTCCCTATATATACAAACTCATGGTTTTAAGGTGCTAAAGTAATTAATCGAATTAACTTCACAGACTTTATTGTTCACCGAAATTAAAGATGAGTTTCGGCTACTCCCAAAGGGGATAGATACATAACTGGCTGTAATTGTTTGGCAGAACCAAAAGAGGTAGTAATATTTATTGAGGGACTTGAATTTAAAGTGACAGAGACAAAGGATGATTACAAGCAGCACTCAAGCTACAACCTCTTAAAGCTCTCCTCTCCTGTAATCAATTATGTATTTATAATGTTTCTTTTCTTGGGTGCCATTCATATTCATTGCTTCAAATCAAACCAAAACTTCAACACAGTGCTTTGAACTTGTCATTTCTCAGGTTTAAAATGGGAAGATGAGTTTTGCATAAGATTAAAAATTTAGAAATAAAACATATGGTTGTATCTTGTAAATTTGATTAAAATTTTTTATAAATAAAATTATTTCACTAAAAATAATGCTTAATTTGGATATTACAGCCTTCATAGAGAAAGTGATAAAATTGTTTAATTCAGCCATGTCATGGGCCATACCATGATTGACATTTTGAAATTGATGATGGAAAGTCTCACCCTCCCTCCATCACTTTTCTAACATATTTTGGGTCCATTTCATTTTTTTAAAATAACCAAGAATCAATTCAATTACTTGTGTCGACCCCTGAAATTTGGGCCACCAAAATTAGTCATGAGATTTGAATATAACCCAACACAACTCAAAGTAGTTAATGTAAAAACGAACCAATTGATTAATTAATAATTCATCACTCGGTTAAATGTTGTTTATACCATAATCTCATTGCATTAAAGGTCAAACATTAAAAGACATGGTATATTAGACTCACTATTGTATAAACCCTTAAATAATCTTTCTTCGATCAAATAAGTGAAGGCAACAACACAAACAATCTTTCAAAATACGGCTAAAGAAAGCTCTCTCTTTTACTTTATAACCTATAAAGGAAAACTTTTATACTTCACTTTTGCTTGTAAAGAGCTACAAACAAGATGTGGGACACTGCAAGCAAGTCTGCAACAAGGATATAAGCCCTCTGTTATATGAAAGCAGAGGCAGCCTAGTTATGCCATGTTAGCAATTGCTAGTTGGTAGGTATTGGTTTAGTTAATTGAGCCTACAGTTTAAGTAAAAAAGTTACCATATTCTGTTGCTTTCTTGATTGTATGCAAGCCTCTCATCGGTAATCCTTGTAGAAGCTTGTCATATGGGTTGCATGGAGTTCTGATGGAAGACAACTAGCTTGTTGCGATCAACAGGTACCATGATTTATGTTCTTTTATGTTGGAGGTATCAAATTTGTAACCACCTTCAAGGCTGTGTTCCTGAATCTAACTAGCGGAAGCTTCAAGTCTCTCATGATGGGTATCTGCATATTTATGACACTGAAGGGGAAGCTAAAATCCGGGCTATTTCAGGTCATTCTAGGTGGGTGTAGAGCTTGGATGCTAGCTTTCAAGGTTATGGGCTTTTCATATGGCAGCAGCTATAGAGACAATGAGCAATCACATACACAAGCTTAGGCAGTGACATTTCAACCTGGTTCAGGGATCATTAGCAAGCAGAAGACGGGAGCTCTTCTCGGTTCAAAGGCAAAGCTCATTGCACATCGAATTTGCAACCATGAAGGGCCAATAAAAAAGCATTTGAAATCTAAATTGAAGTAACTTCCATGGATATTTACATCTAAGTATCCCCCATTGATAATCCTCTTCAAAAAGACCAACTTAAGAGCATAAAAATCTTTAAGATGCAATATGCCCAGGCTCAATGATTCCCACATATCGCATATAAATTAAACAAGCAGCTCTTTCAAATGATAATGAATGATCATTTTCCTTTCCACATGTTGAGAAAAGAACAGTAAAAAGCACAAACAACTTCATGGCCAAGACCCCACACAAGCACAACTAATTCCAAGCTTCAGAAACAAATTTATTGAGCACTTTCCTTGTACAATAAACATATGAAGAAACATTCAAAATCCATAACTCCGCTTACATACATACTTCGTGGCACTAATGCAGAGTGATGATATCTAGCTCACAAATCTGATAGTCCAAAGCCACATAGTAACCTTTTATTGAACAATTTAATAAAGGAACTATAAGTCTGTAACATAATCCTGATCTAGGTAGGGAAAAAAACATTATGCTTCTGATTCAAAGAAGTTGAGATTATTAATGTGGCTACAATCTAGTGAGGAACATCGTATAACACGAAGAAACGCAAGGCACTACCGAAATCAAAACCAAGCATAAATTTCAGATAGTACAAACTGCAGCAGCACCTAGCGTTTTGGAGCTTTATCTCCCAAATACTTCATCAGCACATCCATAACAGAACCGAAATCTGCCTTCACTTGCATGGGCGGATTAGCAAACCCGCAAGCCATATCTGGAATCTCTTTCGAGTGATAATCAACCTTAGACTGAGTAAACTTCAATCCATGAGCTGTACTAACCACAACAGTTCTGTCACCAGCTCCAATAATCCCACTATTCCTAAGCTTCATTAAAGCAGTCAATGCAACTCCAGTATGAGGACAAATAAACATCCCTGTAGAATCGGCCTGCGCCATTGCATCCATTAACTCCTCCTCAGTAGCTTCCTCGACAATGCCATTTGAATTTTTCAGTGCATACACAGCTCGATCTATAGAAACAGGATCACCAATTTGAATAGCTGAGGCAAAAGTAGTATTTGCCTTGACTGCCTTAAACTCACTCCACCCGGATTTAAAATACAAATAAAGTGGATTGGCATTGGCTGCTTGGGCACAAACCAATCTAGGTATCCTATCAACAAGCCCTAGTTCTTGACACATTTTGAACCCTTTGTAAAAAGCATAAATATTACCCAAATTACCACCAGGAACAATAACCCAATCGGGAACTTCCCAATCAAACTGCTGTAAAATCTCAATCGCAGCCGTTTTCTGCCCTTCGAGTCTTAAACTGTTCAGTGAATTGGCAAGGTAAATTGGTAGCTCGGAGGTAACTTCCCGGATTAGCTTCATGCAACCGTCAAAATCGGTGTCAATACTCAAAACGAACGCGCCATTTGCAATGGGTTGAACTAGCTGGGTAATGGAGATTTTATTCGCGGGTAAGAAGACAATGGAAGGAATCCCAGCAGCAGCGCAATAGGCGGATAAGGCAGCTGATGTGTCACCAGTAGAAGCACAGCCGACTCCGACAACTGGCCGTTTCAGTTTTCGCAGTCGATTAACTTGACTGACCAAAACGGTCATTCCCAGATCCTTGAAACTGCCGGTGTGGCTGATTCCACAGTGTTTAACCCACAAATCGTTCATTCCCAGAAACTGTTTCCCGAACCGTTCCGCCCAAAACAGATTGGAGTTCCCTTCGAAAGCCGAAACGATGTCATCCGAGTCGATCTCGGGTAAAACCCATTCCTTTTTGGACCAAACTCCAGACCCATACGGCCACGTGGTTTTCCCCACGCGCGAATCGAATAAGTCCCTCCAATACGCGCCGTCGAACTTCTTCAGAGCCTCCATATCGTGTTGAACGTCGAGCAGTCCACCAGAACGGCTCCGGTAAACGATCTCGTCGAGTGAGTATGATTCAGTGGAGTCGGGTCCGGCGTTGAACGGAACATATTTGGCGGAGAGGGTGTTCTTAGCGGTGGAGCGGTGGCGGCGAGCCTCATCGCGTATGTTCTCATCAGCATGGCGTCGGTTCTTTTGGGTTGAAGGGGAGTTGTCGTTGGAGGAACTAGTGGTGGAAGAAGAATCGAATGTGGAAGAGGATGAACATGCGATAACAGTAGGGGAAGGACGATTTAACCTGCGGTGGTCGTGATGGTGCAGCGACGGGAACTTGGATTTGGAAGCGATAGAAGAGTGAAACAACGAAAAAGAAGCCATGTTTGAGAATGGAGGCGGCGGGTGGCGGCGTTATTCAAGTAATGGAAAATTGGGAGCGCAAAATGGAGATGTGTTGTTTTGTAGGGCCCTTCTCGATAGACCTTTCTGGCCGTTCGATTTTTCGTCTGTTGATCTTTAAATCAATCTGTTTTTGTCTTTTTTTCTGAAATTTTATTACATTAATTTTGTTTTATTTTTATTTTTATATATAGTATTAAAATTTTAAAAAATAATAAATAAATTATCGTTTAAAATAAACGATGTGCATCTCTTAAAATAAATAATATTTATTTCTTTATTGAGATATCAAATTTATATAAAATATAATTAATATATATATTAAAACATGAAAAATATAGACGATCGCACACAAACATTTTAAGCATCACATATTTTAGAAAACAATGTAAAATTTTTTAAAAAATATTATTTTTTTTACATATCATGTTAATCAATTTAATTGGTAAAATTATTTATAAACAATATTTTAAATTATAAAAAATAATATTTCAAATTTTAATTTTACTTAACTATGATTAGAAGGTAGCATTTGTCTAGAGTGATTTAAAATATATTTAATATTTTTTTAATCTCAAATACTTTCAACTCGATAGGTAAATAAATTTAAACTTCACTGTACATATTTACATATATAATGTTAATCAATTAAGATTCCATACATAAAAAAAGTTAAATGAATGAATAAATAATACATGACATGATTTCGTACTGTCATGTGTCAATATCGTAGACATATCACATCAAATATATTTTCATACTTACTTGCAGTATATAAAAAAATCCATTTAAAGTGTGTTATGAATTAATTCAATAAACTCAATTTATAAAAATATTTTTAATTTGACTATCTATATGATTTTTTATATTAAATAAAGGTGTTATGTATTTTTATTATTTTTTATTTTAAGTTAAATTTTATTTAGTTTAGATTACATTATATTATATATTTAATTTTTATAAATAAATTTTTCGAAATTTTTTATGTACATAATAGTTTTGTTTAAATAAAATCAATCTATTTATTATTTAAATCAATTCTTATTAATAAAAATTATTATATCTTTATATTGAAATTTGAATTTATAGAAAATGATATACTAAAAATACTTTTTAATTAGGGGTGTAAACGAACCGAACTTGAACGGACAGGGGTATGTCCGTGTTCGTTTATTTATTTTTGAACTTGTTCAAACTCTGTTCGTGTTCATTTAAATTTTTAATGGTATGTTCAAGCTTGGTTCGTTTATTTTTTGTCGTGTTCGGGCTTGGTTCGTTTAATGTTCACGAACGTGTTCGCTTAACCTTCACGAACGTGTTCGTTTATTGTTCGATAATTTGTTCGTTTAACGTTCGTGAACATGTTCGTTAAGCGTTCACGAACGAGTTCGTTTGTATGTATTCATCAACTTGTCTATTTAGTGTTCACGAACATGTTCGTTTAGTGTTCATAAACATGTTTGTTTAGCGTTTGTATATAAAAGAACATAAACGAGCTTATAAATGAACATAAACGAGTTTGTTCGTGAACATAAACGAGCCGAACGTACTTATGAGTACGTTCGGCTCGTTCGTTTATTAATCGAACATAAAATATCTGTTCATACTCATTTAGTTAACTTAATAAACAAACATAAACGAACATTATACGAACGGTTCACGAGCAGCTCGTCGAACACCCTGTCAATTTATACCCCAACTTTTAATCATTAAATTAATAAAATGAATTTTACTGTTTATATAATTTTATATTTTTTTAATTTAAATTATTAGTCAGATAAAAGATTCTAAAAAATTAAAAAAACAAATGACAGCTCAACTATTTTTTTAATTGAAAATGACTGACCATCTTTGCTTTGCTGGGATTTAATTTATGGCAAAATACCGTAAATAATAGCAAGTATAAGACTTAAAACACTAATCATACTCGAAAAATTAGCATAGTTAATCTAAAAAACTCTCACTAATATCAATATTAGAGCAGAAATCCCACTGTTTTTACCACTGTGTCGACTGCGTATGTCCAACTTGACTTTCTTCGCCACCTCTTGTCTTGGACCCTCCAAGACCACTGACCAGTGAAAAAAAAAACTTTACGCCTTTCGCTTTTGTATATAAACCACCTCGCCATTTTTATTTATTTCCATATATATTTTTAAAAAAGTTGGGGGCGAAAGCAAAAATCTCGAAAAAAATTGTTTTCTTCTTTCTATCGTCTTCTTGTGAATTCAACTGCCATATTTCTGTTTACAGTTTTGTTTTTATTTTGCTGTTAAAACTCTTGAGCTACCGTTTGGTTTTGTGTTCCGATCTGACTTGCTGAGTCCGTTTTTCATCGACTCGGTTTTGTCTCGGATGAGTTGATAGGGGGAAGAGAAGATCGCTGCATATAATCGTGATGGTACTCGATTGCTTTGATTGTTTTTCTATCTTTTTTGGCTTGAATCGGTTGAACGTTCCATCTTGTTATTCGATTCATACTGTACTCTTTTTTAAGAGATTTTATTTCGTTTCATCTATATTTACCATGTTTCTCAGTTTTGCAATCTTTAGAATATAGTTAGGAAATTATTTGATCTATTTCCTGCTGTTTCATTTTTGTTTTTTTCATGTTATATTGGAAAACGATGAATGCATTTTGAATTATGCAGTAAAAGTATTCAAATACATCAGTTTCTAAGATTAGAAAGCTTAAATATTCATGTTGACTTAAAAATCAAAATGCAGTGGAGATGTAGAGCTATAGTGTTTCTCTGAGTTTTTGCAATTGGATTCGATGTAAATGAAGTGTAGACTTAGGATTAGTTTATTGGATCACTTTAAGAGGTAAATAAGTATAATCTAGTTTATTCATGATTGGGATAATAACACTGAAATCTTTATTCTTACCAAGTATTATTAGCTATCACTGGATCTCTAGCTTTTAATAGAATACTGGTGAATTAAGTTGGCAGTATTATCCATGGCAGTATCATCTGTGACAATGATAACTTTTAGTCTTGGGTTTTTGATGGTAAAAATGGTGATAGTTACTTACTAGTATCATATAGTTCAACTTAAGTTGGCAGTTGAAATGGAGGTTGAGGATTTGACTCAGGGCTATAATCCAGACTATCTGACCCAAATAGTCACATTCCCATTTCCCGAGCTTGATTCGGAACTTGAGACTCAATACTTGGCTGGAGATTGATTCCTTTTTTTTTTCAACTTGAACTTGAATAGCTTGCAAGAACGAGCACCTGATTTACACTCCTAGTCATACCATGGTGATGTTACTATGTCAGTGAGTTTGATGAGTTCCATTGGCTAATAGTCTATGATTCTTTTGGATGTTGAACTTATATGCCATGCTGTAAATTCTGTTAGCATGAGAATTTATCTTATGAACAAAGTTCACGCCGTAGTGCTTGATAGAGTTTTGTGCTGTTATGAAATTTGCACAGAATCTAGAAATCTTTCTTTGCTCGTTAGGGTTACATGCTTTTATTTACTGTATTAAAGAAACAGAACTGTATTACTCCTTGAGGAACACTTCAGTTTAATTTTGCTTAGTTTAAACTGGTATGCTTTGTTTACGATGTGTAATGTTCATTGGTTTTGCATATTTCTTGTTTCTGGAAATAGAAATTAATTCTTTCTTGATCTTCCTTTCACGAACTTTTTTTTTCTGTACTTGTTTCAGCCAGTCATTACTGTTTGTGTTTCTAAACTTTGTTTCTTTCTTTGCATGGCTAATACTTTCAGGCTGCTCCAGTTAATATTATTGTAGGCTCTCATGTATGGGTTGAAGATCGGGCACTTGCATGGATTGATGGAGAAGTTTTTAAAATTAGTGGCGAAGAAGTTCACGTCCACACAACAAATGGAAAAACTGTGAGTTTATTTTATCTTTTTGTTGTGTATATCTGAATCATGTCACTTAATCATATATATATATATTTGTGATTATTAACTCTACTATTTCAATCCTACAACGTAATTTACAAGTTCGAAAGGTTGACAAGGCCATATATCAAGCAATTTCTAGCTTAGCAGTTGGTTAGTAGAATCTGTTAGTTATTTCAGAGCGAGCTTTGATGTTTAGAGCTACTGAATTTTTTTATTTATTTATGTTTTCTAGTCTTCTTTTTTTGATGGATTGTACTCAGTCTTAGTTTTCTTACTGACCAAATAATCGATACCAGGTTGTGGCAAATATCTCAAATGTATTTCCGAAAGATACCGAAGCACCTCCTGGAGGTGTTGATGACATGACAAAGCTCTCATATTTGCATGAACCTGGAGTGCTGCATAACTTGGCCATGAGATATGAACTTAATGAAATCTATGTAAGAAATATTCTTTCTCTCTTGTCTGATCACACGCTGAAGTAGATTTTGAGCAAAGAAAATTGCCAATTTATATCTAATTCCAAAGCCATCATAGTCTTGCATGCTGAAGTACAGTTCTTTGTTACTTTCCTCAGACATACACTGGAAATATTCTGATTGCTATAAATCCATTCCAAAGGTTGCCGCACCTGTATGATACTCACATGATGGAACAATACAAAGGAGCTGGATTTGGAGAGCTGAGTCCTCATGTTTTTGCTGTTGCAGATGTTGCATATAAGTAAATGTCCTCTGTTCTACATCAAATATTTGCAAGTAGTAGATACCCTCTGTTCTACGTCAGATGATTTTGAGTAATGCTCTCCCTGGTTTGTCATGTAAACAGGGCAATGATGAATGAGGGAAAAAGCAACTCAATTTTAGTTAGTGGAGAGAGTGGTGCTGGTAAGACTGAGACTACAAAGATGCTCATGCGATACCTTGCATACCTTGGTGGTCGATCTGGAGTTGAAGGGAGAACTGTTGAACAACAAGTTCTAGAAGTAAGATTAATCTTAAACCTAAAAGCTATATTGGCTTCCTTCTTATTTGCTTAAATCTGTAATACTTATGTAGTTTCTACTATGTTACCTACTTACCTTACATCACCAACCTGATATATGTGGATGTTTAATTTTCGCAGTCCAATCCTGTTCTCGAAGCTTTTGGAAATGCAAAAACTGTAAGAAACAACAATTCAAGGTGTGTTTGCCATAGGATTTGAAACATTACAACCTTCTTCATACATGATAACCTATTCCACTCCTCATTTGTAATATCAAATGTTGGATTCTAAAGCGACTTTAGATAGATGGATTAAGGGTCAGTTAATGTTTTAGCCATTGCAGCCAATTGGTCTATTTTAATATAAAAAACAATGTTTTTTTTTTCAGTTAATTATTTTATTTATCATTTTGTGTTTATCTGAGTTTTCCTGCCTTTTGGTATACTATGTAGTCGGTTTGGTAAATTTGTTGAGATTCAATTTGACAAGAATGGGAGGATATCTGGGGCGGCTGTCCGTACATATTTGCTGGAACGATCTCGAGTTTGCCAAATTTCAGATCCTGAAAGAAATTACCACTGCTTTTACCTTCTTTGTGCAGCACCTCCTGAGGTATTAATGTTTCACTTTTATAATTTCTGATTTTTGCATCAATCTTCATGTGCATTTAGACTTGCATGTGTGCCTAATAATAGACAATGCTTCTGACAAAGCCATAATTATAGTGACAAGAGTTGTAATTTGGCATCATAGACCAAGATTCAAGCCATGCGTACCCCCATCCCCCCCCCCCCCCCAAAAAAAAAAAGGCAGTGATTGATAATGTTTTCTGACAATTTTCAGGTCAGAGAAAAGTTCAAATTGGTAGACCCGAAATCTTTCCATTACCTCAATCAATCAAGCTGCTATGCATTGGATGGGGTAGATGATACTCAGGAGTACCTTGCAACTATAAGAGCCATGGATATAGTAGGAATTAGTGAAGAAGAGCAGGTCAGTCTTCTCTTCCATTAGTTTGAAAAAATTGTGAACTTATTGCTGCATTCATAGTTTTCACCATGAATATTTCTTTCAGGAGGCAATCTTTCGTGTTGTGGCTGCCATTTTACATCTTGGGAATATCGAATTTGCTAAGGGAGCTGATGTCGACTCTTCTGAAATCAAGGACGAGAAATCTAGGTTCCATCTTAATACAACAGCTGAACTGCTCAAGTATGACCTGTTCATCTTTTTGTTGAATATATTTCTTGATTTCTTATCTCGCCTGTATTATATTTTTAATCAATATGTCTCCTAAACACTGTATATAACAGGTGTGATGTCAAGAGCTTGGAGAACGCACTAATAAAGCGTGTGATGGTTACCCCAGAAGAAATTATTACAAGGACTCTTGATCCTGTTGCTGCAGTTGGTAGCAGGGATGCCTTAGCTAAAACAATATATTCTCGCTTGTTTGATTGGTAAAGTAACTTCATCTCTACTTTATATTCATCCATGGTGCCTGAACTTCTAAAACATTTTTCTTTGTTTCCATCAGGCTTGTGGACAAGATCAATTTTTCGATTGGACAAGATCCAAACTCGAAGCAGTTGATTGGAGTACTTGATATTTATGGGTTTGAGAGCTTCAAGTTTAATAGGTAAAACTTTTTCCTTGAATACTATTAAATGGAATACTTGCTATTGTAGCTAACAAGGTTTCCTCTATTTTCTTGTTTCTACAGTTTCGAACAGTTTTGCATCAACTTTACTAATGAAAAACTGCAGCAGCATTTCAATCAGGTTTGCAACTTCTATATAGGTCTTTTCCTTAAGACGCTACCTTGACCATTGTTATTCTGAATACCTTTGCCTTTGCAGCATGTTTTTAAAATGGAACAGGAGGAATACACAAAAGAAGAAATCAATTGGAGCTACATAGAATTTGTTGATAACCAGGATGTATTGGATTTGATAGAGAAGGTCAAACGTTGTTTCTTGCTTTTCTCCTTTTTTTTTTTTTTTTTACTTTCTTCATAAGTTTTATGTATTCTTTACCGTCTTCTCATATATCATGTTGTAATTCTGCTCTATCTTTCTGCAGAAACCTGGAGGAATTATTGCACTTCTCGATGAAGCTTGGTATGCATCTACTATCTTGCTTTATTTGATATTACTTTTTTGAAGTCTTACGGGACCTAAGTCACTATGGTTGCTATGTACTTCATGGAGCCTCCACGCACAAGGGCATATGATCCTGTACTATATTCTTACCTTTGGTTGATTTCATGTTTACTTAACTGCTTCATGCAGTATGTTTCCTAAATCCACACATGAAACATTTGCTCAGAAGTTGTTCCAGACATTCAAAAGCAACAAGCGCTTTATCAAACCAAAACTATCTCGTACTAGTTTTACTATTTCTCACTATGCTGGAGAGGTACTGTATTTTGCCTTAATATCTATGCAGTTTATGTGACTATGACTCCATGAGGATAACTGAATCTTTTGTTGTCCTCTCCTTAGGTAACTTATCTGGCTGATTTGTTCCTTGATAAGAACAAAGATTATGTAGTGGCTGAACATCAGGATCTCTTGACGGCCTCAAAGTGCTCCTTTGTGTCTAGTTTGTTCCCTCCTGCTGAGGAGTCTTCAAAATCATCCAAATTTTCATCCATTGGATCACGCTTTAAGGTATCATTGATCCATATATAAAATTCTATTTATTAGATGAAATGTACTTTTTCGAAGTTACTTTTCTATGGTATGAAACCCATTGGTTCATCCCAATGCCAGTTGTTACAAAATGATGGGTTAAAACTAATTGTCATTAGAAAAGTGAAGCTTTCAAAATGTTCCGAACCTACCTAAATAAAGAGATTAAAAATACTCGTTGACCTCTAATTCATAATATGGCTCTATAATCTGGGTTTTGGGAATCAGCATAGACATTTATTCCTGGTCAAAAAACTAAAATCAGACCTTACTGGAAAAGCAAAATAGGACCACGTGAAATATAATGCTTTTGGTGTGCTGATGGTATGTATTAACATGAATAATTTCTGGGAACAAATAGCTCCTATTCGTTTGCAATTGCAACTACTAACTTATTAACTTTGTATTTTATATAATTTCCTGTCTGATAATATGAATATTTTTATATATATTTAAATTGCAGCTGCAACTTCAATCTTTGATGGAGACATTGAATTCAACAGAACCCCACTACATTAGATGTGTGAAACCAAACAATCTCCTCAAGCCTGCTATTTTTGAGAATGCCAATATAATTCAGCAATTAAGATGTGGTGTGAGTATAATTTAGCTGTATAAATATTTCTATTTGTATTGCTCTAAGATATCAAACTGGTTCATTTGGTGGTCGTTATAAAGTTACTTCTGTAATTCTCTTTCTTGTAGGGTGTTCTTGAGGCCATTAGGATCAGCTGTGCAGGATATCCAACAAGAAGAACATTTTATGAGTTTCTTCATCGTTTTGGTGTTCTTGCTCCAGAAATTTTGGAGGGAAAGTACGTTGTAAATCCTTTAGTTTTGTAGTTGTGAAAATTTTGGAGGGCAGAGATGATCATATTCATCCAATGGATGCCGGCCTTGATATTGTATAAGTGACAAGAATGCATCACAGTCCTGCTAATTTAACATTATGTGATAGACCAACTAAGACCCTTCTATTCATTATTTTATCATGAAGTGAGTGATATAGAACTTGAACATGTGCTTTTGAATTTTTTTAGCCAAAGACTCGTCGTTGTACTCTGATAACCGACTTTATATTATATTGGTTGATGTTGGAATTAATGTAATACATTTTTTGTGGTTTTCATACTTTAGTTTTCCCTGCTCTTGGATGTGGTTTTACCATTTACTTTTTTTCTTTGTATGTGCAGTCATGATGACAAGGTTGCATGTCAAATGATCCTGGATAAGATGGGATTGAAAGGTTACCAGGTAACTGGAGCACAACCTTACAGTTTTTAATTATGGTAATGAAGAGATTGATCGCTTATCATCTAACAGTTCCTTTTGGTTTCCACCATGAATGCTTAATTTAAGTGTCCTTAATGGCTGAATGTAGCCTTGATGAATTCTGTTAACTTGCCGTCTAGCACTTATAGCTCTGATTGTAATGTTCTCAGCTCTGATTGTAATGTTCTCTGTGATTGAAGATCTTGTGGGATTATCTTAGGGAACAATCAGTGTGCATTATCAGTGGGTTTGTAATTTGTGCATTACATTATGTTTAACACGATTGGCATGGCAGATAGGTAAAACCAAAGTTTTCCTCAGAGCTGGTCAGATGGCCGAGTTAGATGCCAGAAGGGCAGAAGTCCTAGGAAATGCGGCCAGAACCATTCAAAGACAAATTCGGACATATATTGCACGGAAGGAATTCATTGCGCTACGTAAAGCTGCAGTCATGTTGCAATCTTGTTGGAGAGGTATCTTTTTAGTGTCATTCGAAGTTTAAAAATCAATGTATGAAACTGATGATACTCAGCGGTAGGAAGTATAGAACTATTCTCTGAAATGCACCTGTGGTTCTAAGATGTTCTTAGTTTTGGCTTTGAGCTCACTGAAATGCATATCCTGTTTATTTCTAACGACCTGTCTGATTTCCTTTTTTTACTATAATTAGGTATGTTAGCCTGCAAGCTGTATGAACAGTTGAGAAGGGAAGCAGCTGCGTTGAAGATTCAAAATAACTTTAGGCAGCACATTGCCAGGGAATCCTATTTAACAGTAAGACTGGCAGCAATCACATTGCAGACTGGCTTAAGGGCAATGACTGCTCGGAATGAATTCAGATTCAGAAAGCAAACTAAGGCTGCGATTATCATTCAGGTTCAGCAATCTTCATAAAACTAATGTATTTTCTGGATGAAAGTTGCACATTATTGTGACGCTATGAAGGTCTGAAAATCAATTTGGAGAATTTAATATTTACCAATTACATTTATCAACATCCAGGCTGCTTTGCGTTGCCATGTTGCACGCTCTTATCATAAGAGTCTCCAGAAAGCTGCATTAACTACTCAATGTGGTTGGAGGAGCAGGGTTGCTCGGAGAGAGCTCAGAAAGCTCAAGATGGTTTGATCACATTTTTCTCAAAGCAACTT
Source organism: Abelmoschus esculentus (assembly GCA_035048815.1). Classification (NCBI taxonomy): domain Eukaryota; kingdom Viridiplantae; phylum Streptophyta; class Magnoliopsida; order Malvales; family Malvaceae; genus Abelmoschus; species Abelmoschus esculentus. The sequence continues at coordinate 851,083 of JAUCBN010000008.1, forward strand.
TTCTCATAAAAGCTCTAACACATTTCATATTTTAAACACACTTTATAACCTTTACTCTAAATTTATTTAGGCTGCCCGAGAAACAGGGGCTCTCAAAGAAGCAAAAGACAAACTGGAAAAGCGTGTAGAAGAACTTACTTGGCGTTTGCAGCTTGAGAAACGTTTGAGGGTAATTTATACCATCTTATGTTCTAACCTATATTTTTAACAATTAAAACCTTTTTCTCTGTTTTGAACCTAAAAAAACCTTCTCCTTTTAATTTAATGACAGACTGATTTAGAAGAAGAGAAAGCACAAGAAATTGCCAAGTTGCACGATGCTTTGCTTGCAATGCAAATACAAGTGGAAGAAGCAAATGCTAGAGCCATAAGAGAGCAAGAGGCTGCTCGGAAAGCTATTGAAGAAGCTCCTCCAGTTATTAAGGAGACACCTGTTATTGTTCAGGACACAGAAAAGGTTAATTCCTTGGCTGCCGAGGTAGAGACTTTGAAGGTACGCATTCTAACCTTCATGATAGTGGTCAGTGTATGTCCATTCTGCTCCTATGGGATTCTATAGATAAAAATAATTAATTACTATTTAAAATATATACTCTCAATGATTCTCAGCACCATATGCAGATATGATTTAGTTCCTGCTAGTGGCTACAACATCATTTTGTTAGGGACTAACTGAAAACCAGATGAAATTACCAATAATTACTAAACAGATGTATCAATTTATGTTAATGAATCTATGAAGTTGCAGGATAAATGTCAGTCAACAATAACAGTAAATCAGCAATTATATACAGTTTTCTTTCTTTGATGTCCATATTTTGTCCCATTTTTTACTTTCTGAAATTAGCTGTTCATGCATTTGCCTTGTGTTAAATGTGGTTTGACTTCTGCTTGCAAGATACGGTCAAACGACTAGCTTTAGACATTGTTGGCTTTCTATCTTGGAGTCTTTAGAAACTTTAATGATGACTTGTCACTGTAGGTTTCATTGCTATCAGAAAGAAAAGCAGCAGCAGAAGCTCGTAATGCTTGTACAGATGCTGAGACCAGAAATGCCGAGCTGGTAAAGAAACTTCAAGAATCTGAACGAAAAGTGGACCAACTTCAGGAATCAGTGCAGAGGTCTGTGTAGAGACATATGTTGCTTCAATACAAAGATATAGGTTTAGGTGTTAAGCAACCAACCTAAAAGCAATTGGTAATAGGGGAGGGGGGGCAACTTTAATACTAGGTCCATATTGGGGTAAATGCTGTTTGGATACGAACTAGTGATACTCATAAGTGTTGAGCATCCAACCTAAAGCCAATTGATAATGGGGAGGGGGGCAACTTTAATATAAGATCATTTGAAACCTAATAGTTAACAGATGTGTGATAATGCCACATAATAGTTAACAGATGTGGGATAACACCACATAATAGTATCAAAATGTGAAAAGGGGCCCAATCCCAATAACCTTAGAGCTCATAAGTTGCAAAATTAATTATATTTTTTCCTATCCTGTTTGGTTGTCAGTTGTCACGACACACTTGTTGCTTCTGTTTGCATGCATCCTTCCTTCGCTTTTCCCCCCTTTCTGCTGCTTTTTAAGTTACATGTCTAATTGATCTACTAATGTTCTGCTTATTTAAGTTGATTTGTTCTATGCTCAGGCTAGAAGAAAAGCTTGCCAATTCGGAATCTGAGATTCAAGTACTTCGCCAGCAGTCACTGGCAATTTCACCAACTGGGAAATCTTTGACTGCAAGACAAAGAACAATGATTATTCCGGTATGAATTAGATATTATTTGTTCATTACACATCCTCATTCTGTAAACTTTAATGTACAACCTTAGAGAAATATATTCTGATTATTTGTTAATTAATTTGCAGGGGACACCAGAAAATGGAAATGTTATAAATGGAGAAACTAAGGTTCCATCGGTACTGACAGCATTATTTGTGATAATGGGAACTTAGAATTCATAGATCATATGATGTCCTAATACTTATATTTCTTTCCGTTCAATAACTTCTCAGGATACAACTCTTGCCATCTCAAATGCACGTGAGCCTGAATCTGAGGAGAAGCCTCAGAAATCTCTCAATGAAAAGCAGCAGGTTAGTGGCCATTGTGATTCATGAACTTTTTTACGGAACTCATTCTAATATCTTATCTGAAACTTCATTTTCAATAGGATATTCTTGTTCACATGGATGTACTGATTTTTCTTATTGCTTCCATCTGCCTTTTGTCATTCAGGAAAATCAAGACCTACTGATCAAGTGTATATCACAAAATTTGGGATTTTCCGGGAGCAAGCCAATTGCTGCTTGTGTCATATACAAATGTCTTCTTCACTGGAGGTCTTTTGAAGTTGAAAGAACAACTGTTTTTGACCGCATCATTCAGATGATAGCTTCTGCAATAGAGGTAAGCGATGGTTTTGCTTTTAAAGGTTTCTGCGCCAATAATTTTTTCATCAGCTCTCAAAAGCTCATTTTTGAGGCTGAGAGAAGTGGATTGGAAGCAGCTGCAAGTCACCAATAGCTTGTCTTCATATGACTTCCGGATGAAAATAATATCATTAATGTAAGCACGTCTGCCTTACTGAAGGTCCAGGACAATAATGATGTCTTAGCCTATTGGTTATCTAATTCATCAACATTGTTGCTGTTGCTCCAACACACACTTAAAGCAAGTGGGGCTGCTAGTTTGACACCACAAAGGCGAAGAGCATCGTCAGCTTCACTCTTTGGGAGGATGTCTCAAGTAAGCAACTTTATCTATCTTTACCAAGATAATTATCCTAGCCTTTCTGTATATTAAATTAATTTTCTTCTCCCTTTTTTTGAACAAAAAATATGAATTCTAGGGTCTACGGGCATCTCCACAAAGTGCTGGACTTTCATTTCTTAGTGGCCGTGGGCATAGTAGACTAGATGACTTACGTCAAGTTGAGGCCAAGTACCCTGCATTACTGTTTAAGCAGCAGCTTACGGCCTTCCTTGAGAAGATATATGGAATGATGAGAGACAATCTGAAGAAAGAGATCTCTCCATTGCTTGGCTTGTGTATTCAGGTTATTGCTAAGTTATCTCCTTTTTCAGTCTAGATATTTTGTTCCTTTTTCGCTTTTGAAAATGAAATTGAGGATATATTTTTATTTTTTGAGCGGGTGTGAGTGTGGGGTTTACGGTTAACTTGCGAATTAAGGATGCAAATGAGTATGAGTAAATACAGAGAATCACCTTTAATTGCATATTTCCTATGCAATGCAGGCTCCTAGGACATCACGGGCAAGTTTGGTTAAGGGACGTTCTCAAGCAAATGCTGTTGCTCAGCAAGCTTTAATTGCTCATTGGCAAAGCATTGTGAAAAGCTTGAACCGCTACTTGCAGATAATGAAATCTAACCATGTGAGATCTCGATCTTTGATTGAAATTAAGTGTATATATATCATCTTCGCTCTAGGGGATTTTACAACTCTCACTTTTCTGGTTATACAGGTACCACCCTTCCTAGTCCGTAAGTTATTCACTCAAATATTTTCATTCATCAATGTTCAGCTATTCAACAGGTATTGCTGTGTGTGTGTATGGTCATGTATGCACATTTGTTTTCTTGATTACGTCATGAAGTCAAGGTTGTGTACCCATGATAATTGTGTGGCATTTTTCTTGCAGTCTTCTTCTGAGACGTGAGTGTTGCTCATTCAGTAATGGTGAGTATGTGAAAGCTGGTCTCGCTGAATTAGAACATTGGTGCTGTGAGGCGACTGAGGAAGTAAGCTATATTCAACCTTTGGTGATTGTTACATCCTGCCATTTTTTCTTGTTACTTGATTCAAATTCTTGTTAACAGTATGCAGGTTCGACATGGGATGAACTGAAACACATAAGACAGGCTGTGGGATTCCTGGTTAGATTCTTCTTACATTTCTTGGCAGTAAATGTTTCGAATCGTGATCTCAAATGAATCACTGATGGATCATTTCTTTGAAACAAAGGTTATTCATCAAAAACCCAAAAAGACCTTGAATGAGATAACTAAAGAACTTTGCCCGGTAAATGACTTTCTTGTTCAGGATTCCTCGCCCTCTTTTAACTTTTTCCTTCATTATATCTTTGTCCTTTTCTTTGTGTTTTGCTGCTTTTCAGGTACTTAGCATACAACAATTATATAGAATCAGCACAATGTATTGGGATGATAAATATGGCACACATAGCGTGTCATCAGATGTAAGTTCAAAAGCTCCAAGCTAACACTTTTTGTTTTGGCCCTTCGGAACTTTAAAAAATTCCACTTTTTAGACTTGCAATTTTATAGATGAACATAATCTCACAATTGTACAGGTGATTGCAAACATGAGAGTGATGATGACCGAGGACTCCAACAATGCTGTTAGTAGTTCTTTCCTATTAGACGACGACTCAAGGTTAGTTTTTCCTACTTTTAGCTTCGTGTAGAAGATAAACTAATCCCATATTGTCTTCATCAAACACATTATGATTTCTATATTCACAACTTGTGTCAATGCAGCATCCCGTTTACGGTGGATGACATCTCCAAGTCCCTGAAACAAGTGGACATAACTGATGTTGATCCTCCGTCGCTAATTCGTGAGAATTCTGGTTTTGGGTTCTTACTCCCACGTTCGGAGTCATAAACACGACCATGGTCTGTCTTGTACGTATCAATCCTCCGAAGTCACTAGTCTTGTGCATATAGCTGCATCATCTCTTTATTTCCATGTGTATACTGGTTTTAAGTGTTTTGGGTTACATGATTGTATTTTCCCATGTTTTAAAAATTTGAGAATAGCCGAATAGGGTATTTATTAAGAATAGGGCTGGTCTTCTGCCCACATCGGGCGTTTTGCTATCCCTTTCAATTTTTTTCAATGTCTTTAGGGGCAAGGAGCTCCTTCTGCATTTTTTAAATTTTGGTTCGAGTTTGCGGGGTCATCCCCCTTTTTGAGTGTAATTAAGTACAACACTTGGTCACTTGCATTTTATAGGTCGCGATTTGTTGTATGAATTGGTGTGGTAAATTCGATTTTCCTTTAGTCCAAATCATTGCACCATATAATGGGCTTAGCCATTGCCTTCACCAGATTCAGATTTTTTTTCACTTACTAATTTATGCACGAAAAAATGGCTGAACCATTTCTATACTGACCCTTTATCGCATTATAAAATAATTAATGGCTTTGAAAATTGTATTAAATCTTGCATTGCATGTCATGGCATCTACATTTGACTTTTCAAGCTAATGGCTTGCCGGGAAGCATCTGGATTTGGTAGGTAGACAGGTAATGATTCAACAATCTGTCGGTTCATCATTCTCAACTACCATTATCACATCTGAATCTTCATAATTCTAATAGCTACTGTTTACAGCTACATTGCATGAGGACTTTTTTTTTTATGTGGTTTTAAATCATATTTATTTAAATATAATTACAAAATAATATATAAAAAGAGAAATTAAAAAAAATGCATGAATAGCACTCGTATGGCATCAGGAGATAAAATGAAGATTTTAAAATTGTCTTTTAGCCTTCAACGTGTAACGTGAAGTTCTCTTGTTTGAGAATGAGAACAAACTTTGAAGTTATCTTCAAGTTTGAAGGTTCCGTCACGTGGGAGGGAAAAGGCATATTCCAAAGGATTTTTGAACATTTTGGGTAATGCGGGTAAAAGCTAGTATGGAGGGAATTTTCAAAATCCTATATTCTTATTTTTCAAATCATCTCTACAAGAATACGATGCAATTATTTTTTCAATTATTCTCATCAACTGCACTATCAACCACACAGAAGTTTAACAATAAAGAATTACAACATCAGTCATTATATTTTAGGATTTTTTATTTTGATAGCTGAATTATGAATTATCTCATTTTCGTCATTATTTTTTATTTAATTATTTTAATTATCAAATCATTAACAAACGAATAATTTAATTTTTTATAGTTTTTTTATTAAAAAAATTATGAGAACATACAAAAAAAGCTTTACTTAATATTCTAATTCATGGGTGTTTTGACTCTTTGGTTTGACGTAACAAAGGCATACAAAGGGAAGCCGCTTGCGTTGCTTAATCATGTGAAGTAAGGTATCTATGCCGTGACGAAATTGAATATTGTCAATGGGACAGGTAAGCCTAAGCCTTAAGCGAGCCAGAGACACCACAAAATTCAAATTCCAAATTTCCAACTAAAAAACACTATTTTTTTTTTTTATATTTACAGAACAAAACATGTGTTTTTCATTAATTATGTTTCTGTCCCTACTTTTTTTTTTATTTACGTTCTTTTCCATGCCCTACTTCTAATTTTATCTCTTACTCTGCTAGCTCTGGTATGTTATAGCATTAGAACATTTTGCCAAAATATTTAAATAAAATACGTATGATCTTGTACCTATTATAAGAGGGGTTAAATATGAAAAATGGAAAATAACAAACACTGGAAACATATTTCGGACAAAAGATAAGCCCCAGCAACGTAAATACCATGTATAAAAGAATATATTATTATTATCCGTAATATGATTATGAACGACGAAACTTCGTATCTCGATTTGAAATTTTGGACTGAGAAAAAGGCAGCGGCAAATCAGAGACGACAGGGAACAGCCGATAAGCGACCCGCTGAGACAAACGCGCCTTAATAGTCTCCGCCACTTTGAATCACTTCCTGTAAGATTTCTTTTTTGTGTTTGCTTGTGTCTTTTTTCTTCTTCATAATTCTCAACTCATTTGGTTGCGATACTTTGACATCTCCGCCTGATTCTATTTCGGCTCAACTTGGTAATTTGATTTAATTTCAGTTTCTGGGTTTTTACTTGATTCATTTATTCTTTCTATGTTTTTGTTAGATTTACTGGATTTTGTTTACTTGATTTGTTGCTTAATATGGGTTTTTTATTTTTCATTTTATATAAAATAGATGATGTTGTCCAAAGCTGAAACTAGGAAGAACGGTGAAGATCCAGGTAATAGGAAGTTGTTGACTGAAATTGAAGCTATTAGTAAAGCTTTGTATTTGGACAAGAACCCTCCAAGGACTTCTTTTTCTGCTTTGAATACATGGTCCAAACCAGCTGGGAATTCCCACTTGCCTGATCCAAGATCTAAGTTTAAAAATAGTAATGAGGACCCATCTCGTAAAGACAAGAAGTCCATTTGGAATTGGAAACCGTTGAAGGCATTCGCAAATGTTAGAAACCGTAGGTTTGCTTGTTGTTTCTCACTTCATGTACATTCCATTGAAGGTTTGCCGGCCAGTTTTGATGGTCTTAGTCTATGTGTGCATTGGAAGAGGCGGGATGGGGGGTTAATGACCCGTCCTGCTAAAGCTTTTGATGGGACTGCTGAATTTGAAGAGAAGCTGACACATACATGTTCGGTATATGGAAGTAAAAGTGGACCTCATCATTCAGCCAAGTACGAGGGGAAGCATTTCTTGCTCTACGCTTCTCTGTTTGGGACACCGGACCTTGATTTGGGAAAGCATCGACTTGATCTTACGCGTCTGCTTCCGGTTACATTGGAGGAATTGGAGGAAGAAAAGAGCTCGGGGAAGTGGACAACAAGTTTTAAGTTATCAGGGAAGGCCAAGGGTGCTACAATGAATGTTAGTCTTGGGTATGTTATCATTGGGGACAATCTTGTGCCGCTTGGAGATAATCAGGTGAAGCAGAATAATCTGAGTACAGAAGAAGCAATTACTAGATTTGGTCACAGTGATCAGAAGGGCACAATAAGGCGGGTTGAGAGTCTTCCAAGTTTGGTTAACCTCAAGTCTTTTGGCTCATCGCATCTCGTGGAGGAGATAAAAGATCTTCATGAAGTTTTGCCAGTGTCAAAGTCAGAGCATGATACAAAAAGGCTAGATCAGAAATTTGATGATGACAAGTCAGATGCTTCAGCTGCTTCTAAGCCTGAACCTGATGTTTTAACAGAACAGTTTGATCCCATCAAACCTCCATCTTATTTGGGATCTGAATCAAGTAAGGAGAATATTGAAAAAGAAACCGAAGATAATGACTTCTCCGTTGTGGAACAAGGGATAGAATTATCTTCCGAAGAACAGGCTATATCAGCAGTAGAAACTGCTCAAGTTGTTGAAACTAATCCCGGCACAGGAGTAAATAGTGAAGAATGTTCTCATCCTCGTCCCTCGGATGAGGCGAATAGTAGTAATCAAAGTGATGCGCTTGTGGTGCAAGATTGTGAATCCAAAGAGGATTACCAGTGCTCAAAAGAATCATTGATGAGAGAATTGGAGTTAGCTTTAGATGGAATTACTAATTTGGAGACGGAATTAGATTCTCCTAATCTTGAGGACCCTCAAGACTACATGGAGAATAAAGCTAGTTATAGAACTAATAGGAAAGCAAATTCAGTTGACTTGGATAAAGTTACAGAATCTGTGGAAAGTGAGTTCTTGAATATGCTGGGTCTTGATCATAGTCCAGTCAGCTTGAGTCCGGATACTGAACCAGAGTCACCCCGGGAACGACTTCTCAGGCAATTTGAGGAAGATGCCCTTGCCAGTGGTTTTTCCTTATTTGATTTTGACATGGCTGAGGGAGAGGACTTTGACACTTTAACTACGTCTAGTTGGGGTAACTTGACTGAAAATCTGTCGTTTGTTATTCAAGATGTTGAGCAAGAGCATCCGGTGGCAAATAATGAGAGCAACAAAACGAGGGCTAAAGTGTTGGAAGACCTGGAGACAGAAGCTTTAATGCGTGAATGGGGATTAAATGAGAAGGCTTTCCAGCATTCTCCACCTGACTCTTCCGGTGGATTTGGGAGTCCAGTTCATTTGCCTCCTGAAGAGCCACTTGAATTGCCTCCTCTTGGAGAAGGTTTAGGCCCATTTCTTCAAACAGAAAGTGGAGGCTTTTTACGGTCTATGAATCCCTCACTTTTCAGCAATGCTAAAAATGGTGGGAACCTGATCATGCAGGTGTCTAATCCAGTTGTTGTACCTGCCGAAATGGGTTCCGGTATAATGGATATTCTTCAGCAATTGGCCTCAGTTGGTATTGAAAAGCTCTCCATGCAGGCAAATAAATTAATGCCTTTGGAGGATATAACTGGTAAGACTATGGAACAAGTAGCATGGGAAACTGCCCCTACCTTGGAGGGACCCGAGAGGTCTGTAGCTCCATATTTCGTCCTTACACATTTGGGTGGGGGTGGGGGTGGGTAAACCATAGGATGTACTGATATTGTATGTTGTTGCTTCTGTGCAGGCGGTGTTCGTTGCAGAATGGGTTTGAGGTTGGGCAAAAGAACGTTAAGAGAGTATCACCTCTACTCAGTTCTAACAAATGTAGCTCAACCTCTGTCAATGAGATGGGCTCAGATTATGTATCCCTTGAAGATCTTGCTCCATTGGCAATGGATAAGATTGAAGCACTCTCGATGGAAGGCTTGAGAATTCAATCCGGCATGGCAGATCAAGATGCACCTGCAAACATCAGTGCACGGTCAATTGGGGAAATTCCAGCCCTTCAAGGAAAGGGGTTTGGTATCAGTGGGTCCCTTGGTCTGGATGGAACTGGTGGGTTGCAATTGTTGGACATAAAAAACAGTGGTGATGATGTTGATGGATTAATGGGTTTGTCGCTAACCCTTGATGAATGGATGAAACTTGATTCTGGTGAAATCGATGATGAAGATCAAATAAGCGAGCGAACCTCTAAAGTCCTTGCTGCTCATCATGCTACATCGTTGGACTTGATTCGCAGAGGGTCAAAGGGAGAGAAAAGGCGGGGTAAAAAGTGTGGTTTGTTAGGGAATAACTTCACAGTGGCATTGATGGTGCAACTTCATGATCCTATAAGAAATTATGAGCCAGTTGGAGCACCAATGCTTGCGCTCATTCAAGTGGAGAGAGTATTTGTTCCACCAAAGCCAAAGATATACAAAACAGTTTCATCTTTGAGGAATGACAATCAAGAGGATGATGATTCTGAGTCTACTATGAACAAGGAGGTGAAAGAAGACGGGATAAAAGAAGAAAATGCTTCCCAAGAGGAAGAGATTCCTCAATACAGAATCACAGAAGTCCATGTTGCAGGCTTGAAGACTGAGATTGGCAAGAAGAAACTTTGGGGTACGAAGAGCCAACAACAATCGGGTTCTCGATGGTTGCTTGCCAATGGAATGGGAAAGAACAATAAACATCCATTGTTGAAGTCCAAGGCTCCTAAATCTTCAACCCCTTCAACAACAAAGGTTCAGCCAGGTGACACTCTGTGGAGCATCTCATCTCGTATTCACGGTACTGGAGCTAAATGGAAAGAACTGGCAGCCCTTAATCCACATATTCGTAATCCCAATGTTATATTCCCCAATGAAACTATAAGATTAAAATGAGTTGCACATGCATTAGAATCTGTGGTGATTTCATTGTATTTGTATGGAATGTGTTTATTCATGCAAGTTCAAGCCGAAAGCAAAGGTATGGTTACATTTTTCGTTAGGGCCTGTAAATTTATGTTTTTGATGATCAAGAATGCTTGGTGTAATTTATGTCTCAATGCAAAATGTGTTTTGTAATATAGCTACACTTGATCTTTGGCTCCACAATTTCTCCCTTGTAGAGTTCGTAACTCGAGAATTAATGGATGAAAGGTCAAATGAGAATCCAGTTGGTCTGTTTGATATCAGATTACCCTTGTCACAGGGTTATGCATTTAGATTTTAGACATTTTTTTTTCAAGCAGATCTTGGCTATTTTGGCAAAACCTTTGCTGCTTCGGCTGTAGATCAAGTCCAATATGAATGTAGTTTTGAAATAAAGATTATTAACCCGTCAGCAGGCACGAAAGTAGGATGGTAATATAATCTGAATTCATCAAGTTAAAAAAATAAATTTGGGTTAAATTTGGTTTAGAGTAAAAAAAAATCGGCCCAATCATATATAAATAATATTTAATATTTTTATTAATTTTTTGGTGGATCAGGTTTCGTTGAATTTTTATTATATCAAATTAGGTTAGATGATTTAAGGGTTGGGTGATCAAAAACTTGCCCTATTACCATCCCTAGACGACTTAACTTTTTTAATTTCTTATTAGTTTAAATAAAAATCAAATTAAATTTCTGTCCTTCCGATTTTTTAAATTAAATACTTAATAAAACATTATTATTTTAAACTTATATAATTTATTTATCTTAATATTTAATTATAACTCTATCTTTGACATTAATGCAAATACATTTTAAGCAAACGTTGATGTTAATGCACAAAACTACTTTCATGTATGGAATGAAGGACCAAAAAAATGAACAGCTTAAAGCTAAGCCTGCCTTACTGTCTCGGTGTTTCCCAATATATGTGTGGTCCAATAACTCCACTTTCCTGTATGGAATCCAAGGTTGTTGGGGCTTCAAAGATTTGAACTAAGCCCATCATTTTCTCCAATGGGGAATTTCAGACAACCCAAAGTCTAAAAAGGAAAGCGCAGCGGAAACTAGGATCGGGAACCAATCAATTCATCAGCAGTAGTATAAAAATGGAAACATCAGCTGAACCCAACTCTGTCTCCATCGACTCTTCTCCTACTTCTATTACATATACCCGGCAATTTCACATCGCAACGGAATGCCGATGCCATTATAGCGATCCCCTCCGAACCAATGTGCTTCAAAAAGCTAGTAACCTCCGATGCGATTGAAAGGTGATCTTGGTCTTTATTATTGTTTATAAGTTGCTTTGGGTCAGTGCAGAGATTCCCTGATCGCTTTAATTATAACGTCCGAGTAAAGAGCTACTCACCCAGACCGAGTCTCGTTACTCGAGTTTCCTCAAACTGCCAAAAAGAAAAAGAACGCAACCTAACCACTGATCCTCAGTTTTCTCAGAAAACAAGATTTTGGTTCTCTGTACGGTAAACCCTAAACTCTTGTACTTTTTCATTATTAATGGCTATTTACTCTGATCTCTGAGAGATGTAAATGTGTTTTTGAATGCTTCCTCTTTTATTTCTTTTTGTTTTCATTTTCCAGCGGATTTTCGTAAACGACAATGTTGACGTGTATAGCTCGTTCCAAGCAACCTGGTGATGACTCACTGAGTAAACCAGAGGAAACCGACTCGTCCAATAATCCTAATAGTAAGCAGAACCAAGCCGTGAAATCTCTAACGTCTCAGGTAAATTCACTGTCGGTTTTGTGTTGTCAAGATTTTCGGACTTCTTTGCTCTTTGTTTTATAGTTTTGATTTCTGTTGTTTTAGTTGAAGGACATGGCGTTGAAGGCGTCAGGGGCGTACAAGCACTGCAGCCCCTGCACAGCGCAGACTCGGTTCAAAAATGCACCGGACGGCGGCTCTGACGCGGACTCGGATCGTTCCAAATGGTCGTACCGTAGGACAGGGAGTTCGAGGACGTGGGGGAAGGAGATGGAAGCGAGATTGAAAGGGATATCGAGTTCTAGCGGAGAAGCCACGCCGAACTCGTTGAGTGGCCGCCGTCCCGAACCGATCGTGTTCGTCGAAGAAAATGAGCCTAAAGAGTGGGTAGCTCAGGTGGAACCCGGAGTACTCATCACCTTCGTCTCGCTTCCTCGTGGCGGCAACGATCTCAAGCGTATACGCTTCAGGTTCGCCTTCTATTTTCCTCTGAATTTCGCGGTTCTGATTTGTTTCCAAGCGTTAGATTTCTAATCTTACCGCTGCATTTGAATTAGTATTTTTTTATTTTTTTAAAATTATTAAAAACTCATAAGGAAACTCCAAACAATTTTTAATTTTTTTTGAATAATAATGTTTTCTAAAACCCAAAGTTTGCCAAAGTAAAAATAAAAGACAAGGAAATGGAATTTCTTTTCTAAAAGCAAAGGTATTACCTTTAAATTGTTGATTTCAGTTCACGGTTTTTATGCTTCTTTTCAACAGTATAGAGATTCCTATTCCATATAACCTTGGCCACTAGTTCAATTTTGTCGGTGTTTTAAATGGTTTTGTCCTTTCTACTTACATAATTTAATGAATAAAAATATCTATTTTTAAATAATTTAAAAATATTATAAAAATATATTCATAAATATTTTTAAATTTTTAAACATTATCTTCCAAATAAAATAATTTAAATGTTGAACTATTTTGTGCATATTTTCTTAATACATTTTCAGAAGTTTAAGTTTGGTGAGGGGGGTCCTACAATGTAAACAGTAGGCCTTCACTCACGCCTAATGAATGCAATCATCCTATAAAAGTCTTCAAGGGGAGAAGTTAAAATTGAGGCCTCATCATCACATCAAATGGGTGTGTGGGACAGGACGGGGTCGATTGTGTTGGGATTGACAAGCTTTTTCACTGATGCTTGTCGTCTTGTCGGGGAAGTCTCTCTTCCTTTGCTTTTTCTTTTCCTTTCCATTCAAACAAACAAGAAAAATCTCAGTTCAGACACACCCATCTCTTGTCATAGTTGCCTACTACTAGCCGGGGAATGCCCACATCATCTGCCACTCCAAAAACTACATGCAAGACAAAAATATTTGACCCTTCCCGAATCACTAAGCTTATCTTTTACCAACAAATGGAAAATGACAAACAGCAGGGTGGGGATAGAACAGATAGAAATATAAATTTTAAAAATTTGGACCATTTGATTTTAAAGATTATATTTTTGTATCTTTTCTAGAACTAATTGTATTTCAGTTAGTTTCTTAATCACCACACTTTCATGTTCGTATGATTATAAATAGTTTAATGGTTGATAGAATTCCTCATTGGTTTTAGACTCCCAATGCTTTTGCTTTTCGGAAGATTAGTGTTCTCACTACTTTAAACACAATGATTATGCCTAGAAAATTTTTATATTCCCCTTACCTAAGGTTTGGTGGCTGGCTAGCTTCTTTTATGGACTCAAAGCCGGGGAAATGTTTAGTCAAAAGTTGTTTATTAGGCAAATCTAGTGTCCCTGCATTATAATTATTTTTTTCCATTCAAATAGAAAAGCATAATACTGCAATGATACTGGTCATGGTTGGATTTTAAAGTTATTGACTTATGGGGAAATTTTTTTTGAAGGTAATAGCATGCCTAGAGTGTTGTGTTAATTTTGTGAAAACAGGGCTGATTTTCAAATAATTTTTTTTACCTCAAATTGTGTTTTACCACCCTGATGCATATATGCTATTACTGTGCTTCTGGTATATGTTAATTCAATGAACATCATGAGTGCTGAAATATGGTTTGTTTTGTTTGACCAGTCGAGAAATGTTTAACAAATGGCAAGCTCAAAGATGGTGGTCTGAGAATTATGACAGGATCAAGGAACTTTACAATGTGCAGAGGTTAAACCGCAATGCATTTGCGTTACCAACACCTCCGATATCCGAAGATGAGGCAAGTTCTTAGGGTGTTGCCTTCTTATGATTGTGTGAATTGAATCAAAGTTTTATTTTCTTTTTTCCAATGTTCATAACAACATTCTTTTGATTCCTTCCAGAGTTCAAAGATGGAATCAGCAGAAGCAAGCCCTGTAACACCACCATTGACTAAAGAACGATTACCTCGTAATTTATATCGTCCAACAGGGATGAGCGTGGGATACTCATCCTCGGATTCACTGGATCAACATCCAATGCAGGCTCGGAATTATCGCGACTCTGGTGTTGCCTCAACTCCAAAAGTTTCAAGTATCAGTGGTGCCAAGACAGAGATATCATCTATGGATGCCTCTATGAGGAGTAGCTCATCAAGAGAGGCCGATCGCTCCGGGGAGCTATCCATCAGCAATGCTAGTGATCTTGAGAATGAATGGGTAGAACAAGATGAGCCAGGGGTTTACATTACTATCAAAGCCTTGCCAGGGGGCAAAAGGGAGCTTAGGCGAGTTCGATTCAGGTATAGTCGGCAATATCCTCTGTCATTAAATTATTCCCTCACTCTCATTGCTAACTGACATAGTAGCCTTGACTTTTTATCTGATGGCTTTTCTTGCATATTACGGACTATGATAGGGTTGAATGTGATGTAACTTGCACTCTCCTCAACAGACTTTCTAGATTCATTCACTCTGCTTCAGATATTGTTGCCATCAAATTATCAGACAGTAAATACTAGATTTGCTTTCTGTTTAATTGAATTAAATGAGAAATGCTCCAAAAAGTGAAGGCAGTTTGTTAGAGGTTAAAACAGTTAAACATTGAAGACTCATTAGAGGTGCTCCAAAAAGCCATTTTCACCCATGGATATGATTCCATTGTTAAGCTGATGGGTCCAGCACAGGCCAATTCTATGATTAAGTTCCACCTTAGAAAAACAATTATGATATGTTATGAATTACTGAGTCAGAAATAGATCTCTTAGCTGGAAATATTTGTGTGTTTTCTTTGACAGCATCATTACTGGTCAACTTATTCTGCTTTCACAAATAATTTTACTCCCATCCCATGCGGATCCAAATCTACCAGGAACCCCTTTTTTAATATTCTAGTGTGATTACATTGTAGTATTTGTTCATACTCTTTTTACCCTTTGATATGCTTGTATGATGCAGCCGAGAAAGATTTGGGGAGATGCATGCTAGACTGTGGTGGGAAGAGAACCGAGCCAGGATCCATGAACAATACTTGTAAAGGAGGCTATGGCGGTCTTCTGGGGTTATTAAAATTGTAGAATCCCTTCTGCAGTGATGTAAGCCAGGTGTTCTTATTTGAGCAGCTAAGTTTTCCCAGCTTCATAAAAGCTTAATTAGAAATGTCGTGGTGGGATTTTATATTAATATTATTATTAGTTTCTTAAACACTGGTGGTTGAGCATAAAGAGCATCAACTGTGTACCTGGGTGGTGGTAAAAAAATCAATATCAATGAAATCATGTGTTTCCTCGTTTTTTCTTTGATACTTGGTGCTTTGTCTGCCTGCTACTCTGCTTACATGGAATTTAAGTGTTTTTTTTTTAAATAATTTAGTGTAGACACCGAGTGAGAATTTTCATATCGGTACAAGATCAGCTTAACAGCTTGCCAATGAACCTCTTAAGGAGCATGCATAAACTGACTCACCTTACTTACACTAAATATGGTATCGGGGAGTGAGGCACATATTGAAGAGCCCCAACACCAACAGTGCGGCGATATTGAGTGATATTCTTCAAAGCTTCATCCCCACTAGCAGCAGAAGTGTAGGATAAGACACCATCAGTGCTGGTTCGGTCTTGGAATCGGCCATTCCTGTCTTATGAAAAAGCTCCGGCACATATCTCTTCTGGGCCGAAGATGCATCACCACACAGACGAGTGACTTCATTACCCAGAAAATAGCTTAGTTCACCAAGATCCTTTAACGAGAAGTTGCTGCACTATTGAATCAACAACTTGAGAATCATCACCGGTGATGATATCGTTCAAATCCTGTCATTCCATTATCAATCAAATCCTTCAGCTCAGCATACGCAGCCACAGGCCACGCCACTCGGCCCCCGGGACTTCCCATGGTATCATGAATTTCAACAGGCTCTCGATCCTCATCACCTTCTGCAAGAAAAATAAATTTTTTGTTTTACGATCCCTGTTTTTCTACCTGTAAGTTGTAACCATGTGATGAACATTTTGAGGCTCAGGACACACAGTACGAACACTGTGGCAACTCAGACTGCACTGAAGGGCTCGGTAACCGTGACAACAAAGGGGAACTGGTCAACAGCAACTCTCTCTCCAACACTCCACATTAATTGGTTCATATGAACAACCAGTAGATGAAAAGGACTTCGCATTGACAGCAGGAATACTCAAAGACCGATACGAGAAAGACAGTCTAGTTAACATTCTGCTAACTTACGAAGGGACAAGACCGCTGTACTTGCATCTGATTTACGTGCTAAAACTATACAAAGATGTTAATGCTTTTTTGCTTCAACTTTCATAGAGTTAGAAGCACGTGGTAAAGACATAATCTTGCAAACACCCCTTAAATGGTCCATCTATTCTGGAGTTGGTTGGCTTGAATTTGCATTCATGGAAGTGGTTACAAGTACAAAACAAGCACTAGACAAGGAAAGAATATAGAGAATGAGAATTTACATGAGCAGACAGCAGTTATTCCCTCCACTGATTACTTCATATTTTGTGACACTGTTTTTCATAATCAACTTCATACGTCTGTTAACAAAAAACAATCCCTTTAAAGTGAACTTAATTTGAAAAAACAGAATACCCTACACGCAACAGCTAGTCACTCGGTGGCCAACCATAAACTTCACTTTCTGTCCCCAAATTTCAAAGATGGTGAGCCATTGGAACAATAAAGGATAACCTCATTCATCAATTCCAGCATTAGAAACCGCCACGTAGGATAGAGATAAAGCTGACATCGCAAGACAAGGCCACCTCATATCTCAAATCATTCCCCTCCTTCCATTTCCCTTCATTCATTCCAAAAATTCACAGCTGATAAAATTATACATGTTTCTAGAGTCAGAGAGAGCGTTGAAGAAAGAAACCAATGGCTTCCACTTCCACTTCAGCAGTTTCAATGGCTCTGCCATTAGCTGTTGCTACCCAAAACAAGGGGCTTGGCTCCGAGGCTTTCTTTAAGCCACTGCCAGTAAAGCCATCAATGGAAGGCTTAAAGTGAAGGCTGCTGCTTCACTCAAGGAGAAGGCAGTCACTGGATTGACAGCAGCTGCAATCACGACATCCATGTTGATCCCTGAGGTTGCTCAAGCTGCTGATGGAGTCACCCCTTCTCTCAAGAACTTCTTGATTAGCATCGCAGCTGGTGGTTGTCGTGGTTGTTGCCATTACTGGAGTTGTAATTGGTGTGACCAACTTCAACCCTGTCAAGCGGACCTTAA
This sequence comes from Abelmoschus esculentus, assembly GCA_035048815.1. NCBI lineage: Eukaryota > Viridiplantae > Streptophyta > Magnoliopsida > Malvales > Malvaceae > Abelmoschus > Abelmoschus esculentus. Next base: position 868,896 of record JAUCBN010000008.1, read on the forward strand.
ACCATTTTACTCTAAAATGCTTATACCATGCATCAATTGTTCTTTCTTTATATACGATTGCAGTAATGAACTCTGCTTTTGGCTGAAATTTTCATTTTCTCAAGACAAAACACCGGGGCCAGTACTCATCCTCGAGCACAGTCTCTCTGCTGCGTCATGAGGATAAAGTGCAATCAATCTCCATACCATTTCCAAACTGACATAACTGCATTTGAAGGATTGCGCTCGCACTGCGGCTAAACAAGGCATATTAGATTTGAAGAACTGAAGACAAAAGCATAAGCTAAATTACTTGAGCTTTAAACCGAAATAGTTAAGATGAACCTCAGATTAGGAATATGTTCATCCATAACCATTTCCACAGGGAATTTCCTTGCCGATCACCCGATTAAGTTTGCCCTTGAATAACATGGACAGTACATCTAACACTACACCTAAGATACCAAAGGTGGGTTTCATTCTCGGAAAGACAAGGATATTCATTACAATTTTGGTTTAGCAAATGGTTGATGTGCCAGAATACTGACAGAATCAGAAGTGATATTGGAGATTTCAAAAATCAACTTGAACGAAACTAATATCAATATAACACAACAAGAAAGTACAAGAAACCACAACCTCAACAAGTCTTCGGGGCCAAATTTTAGCTACAAAAAAACTCTAGGAAACTCGCATAGTCTAAAAATCAAACAGGTGACAATGAGCACTGTAGTCTTCGGAAATTTAAGCCATCACTGGAACCTCAATATCAGTTGGCTCGGGCTCTACATTCCTGATAAAAATTTCATCCTCCTTGGGAGGGTGGATTGTGACAAGATCAGGAAGGGGAGTTGTAGGACCCTGCTTACCCTTGGGATCCCAGTCAAGCATGATCTTGACCTTGATACCAAGCACCCCCTGTGTTAAGAAACCCATCAGTAAATTGATCAAAAATGAAGATCCAAAAGGTCACAGCAAAGTAGAGACTGAACAAATCACCTGTCGCAAAAGAACATGTCTGACAGCAGAGTCAATATATTCATTGACTGGATGGCCGGACGAGATCATGTATCCATCCTTGAATTTCATAGATTTGGCTCGCTGTGCTCTTAGCTTTCCACTAACAATAACCTATAGTAGAAGGAAGCAAATTCTATAAAATTTTAAAAGAAATCAAATAAAAAAGAGAAATATAAAGGTATATGAACCTCGCATCCCTTGGCACCACTCTCCATGACGAATCTCAGCACACCATAGCAGGCCCTGTACAAAACAAGCCAGGTATCAGCTTAATTGCACAGAAAGGAATCATACCAATTCAATGTTCATGAATTCAAAATCAACATTACAATCAAATAATTACACCAATTAAGTACATCTATATACCCCCCAAAATGTTACTGTAGAAAACCATTGAATTTCAAACAGAATAATTTTAACTGAGGATCAGATTAATCTTTCCATCTTCCAACACAAGATCAATATAGAACTAACCAATTTGCCTTATTGATGACTAGTATACAGTCAAAGAGTGTAGATAAACAATGGAAATATTCAAATTTGATTGTAAAAATTAAAATGATTTTGACATTGTTTCTTCCCCTAAATGTATTGCACGAAAAACAAAAGTTCAGCAGGAAAAGGGAAAAGAAAAATAATATTTAATGGTTTTGTCTACCCTATGTCACAAGGTATATGATAAGGTACATTTAATAACATTGATTAAATCAAAGATTCACCTAAAAATAACATACTCAGTAGACAAAAAAAAGTAGACAAAGTGCTAAACTTAGAGGTTATATGCCAAATACAGAAGGCATGTTTCATCAATGACATTTCAGTTGCAATGGCTTTTCTAATCCATGGGTCATGATCAGTGATAATTGTCTGCAGTGGCATACAATTGCAGACGTTTTATGAAACAGCAAAAAAGGAAACCTTCATTTAATCAAGGTTATTAAATGATACTTATTCTATATCTATATCTTTTGGTATAAGTTAGACAAAGACTTATTTAATTACTTTTGTCATCGGAAAAATTGGCAGTGAAGAACCAATTTGCTTTATAGATGACCTTAATAACAGTCGCTGATTAAAAAATACAGATTGAATTAACAATATTAACACCTTTTAACTCTGTAAAACGAATAGAGTTTGACAATGTACCTGCGGACGGCAAGACCTCCGAGTAGCTTGTAGCGAAGAGATTCAGCCTGAGCAATAGCACAAAGGCCTCTGTTATTGACCTTCTCAGCGTAAAGCTCGACGCTGTTTTCTGGGAACTTGAATCGCTTCTGAACTACGGAGGTAAGCTCCCTAATTCTCCTACCTTTCTCACCTATAATCTCCAAATACCAAAATTTAAAACCCTCATGAAAAATTAATTAAACCCAGTAGACGAAACAAGATTTTGTTAAATAAAAAATTACCGAGAACGTTTTGGGTGCGGGTGGCTCTGATGATGATCTCGGTGCGCATGGGAGTAACTCTTACTTCAACTCCAGAGTATCCATCCTCGGCCAATTCCCTGGTCAAAACCTCATTGAGTTCCGCGAAGAAGACTCCATCCGCGACGAACTGAAATCAGAAGCAATAAATAAACAAAAACTAGTTAAAGAAATGATGAAAAAAAGGAGTAGTAAATGAAACAAAAGCGATATATGCAAAGATACCTTTCTCTTTTTGCTGATTTGAGCGGCCGCCATAATTTTTTAGTCTTAAGTGAGTGGAAAGAAGGAAAGTTGCAGAGATATGAAAAATCTGAAGAACGACGGCAGAAGATCTACAAACCCTAACGAAATGCATATATTTAATCCTGGGTATGGTTTTGGATTCCATAAATTGGGCTTTGGATTTCATCAAGGCTAGTAATGATCGGTCCATTCAACCATTAATGGGTCTATATCTTTCTCAATGTAATTAAGAGTGAGTATTTAATTAAATCAAAAAAAATTAAATTAATCGAATTGATTAATCTTATTTAATTTAAGACAAAGTGGAAACTTTTGGACTGGACTTTGTTTTCTTCCTTTTTTTCCAACCTAATTGCTGGAAATGTAAGGAACAAAAGGGAGGAAAGGGAAAAAGTAGATTCCCATTCTCACATGGTATGCTTTGTCATTGGCTTTCATGTTTTAGTTTTCTAATAGATTAGACACCATAATTATATAATCTTAAACACTTTAACATCATTAATTCCCTTAAACAACTTCTAATCATTATTATATATTTGTGAAGGGTCCCACTATAATTATTTTTATAAATATAAGTTTCATTTATATATATATTTATATTTAATTGAATTATTTTTTAAAATTTTCTCAATATTTTTTTACATTCTAATCATTAACCTTAAATTATATCTTCTCGATCTATTATTAAAAATATTAAATCATAATTTTAAATTATTTTCACCCTGTATATTAAATTAAATAATTATCTACCTTCGTTTTCTCTCTAAAAAAAGAAGGAAATTAGGCTGCCCTTGATCCCTCCAACAAAGAAACCTGCTCAATCAAGAGAAAGACTGTCTGGGAATATTCTCTTTTAAAAAATATTTATTAAGTCAAAATCTCATCTGATATATCAGATTCTGTTCTTGTTTGATTTGATTAGAAACCAAAAAAGATTATCTTAAAAGGCTGTTTTGCCTTCTTGCCTTCTGGAGCATCTTCACAATCACAGATACATATGCTGAATGCATGCACCTGTTCTCAGTTCTCCACAAACCACGTAAACGAGATTAGTTCGAATGGTAAGTAGTTTGGTATTGTTTAAACAAGTCTCGAGTTTAAGGTTATGTGTATATAAAAAATCCCGCTAAGAGATCCACCCACCAAAATCAAATGTGTAACGAGGGTCTAACAAAAGGCAATGCCAACAATGATTTTCTTTTTCTCAGCAAAGATCAGATCATGGAGGAGAATAGAAAAGAAAGGTCTGGTATCATGGGAGTGGACCTGAAACAGTATATCTTTAGATTTCAGATCTCTTTATATATACCTACATTATTAAATGTTTTGGAGTTTTGGTTGAGGTTGGAAAGTTGAATAAAGGGTTGTAATGGGGGAGATTGTGTCTGTTTCCATCCAAAAGTAGATATGAACCTTCATGGTAAAGAATCTGAGACAGAAAATGTTTGCAAAAGACTCATTATTGCAGATATCAGCCTTTTTTGACAAAGAGGAAAAGGTTAGGAATTAGGATAAAACTTAAAGCTCTTAACAAGTGCATGACAGAAATAAAGATCAGTTCCTTGTAAAAGCAACCAAATAATTAACATTTTTAAGATGAAAAAGGAAAAGAGATGGTTTAACTTTACAAGTAATAACCTTTTTATTATCCATTTCAAAAACAGCAGCAACACCCCCATATGCTTCTTCATTTCAACCAGATCCCATGGTTACAAAGAGTTACAGTACAAATAGAAGAAATTTTCAATGTGAGAGAGCAGTGATGGAGAAGTAAATATAGGGGAGATAGTTACAAAATCAGACCATTTTTTTCTCTAGTTTTCTACTCCATTTGCCACCATGCAAAAGAATTACTAACAAAAAGACCCCAAGTTTTTTGTTTATTCTTTTCATTTCAACTAAATCAAGCAGGCCTGTTTCTTTTGTGACTGGCTTTGCCATCTGATCTCATAGCATCACTCAGATCCTCCTCGGATGAGGTGTCCATGGATTTGGTAAAGGAACTTGAAAGATCAGCATAGAGCTCTGCAACTCTTCTTATGTTGTTGTTGAGCTCCCTGATTAGACCAACATTTCTGCTCAGGTTGTCTGGGATCTTGGACTCATGATTCTGGTTTATCTCATTGATAAGCAGCCTATTCTGATCCAAGATATTCTGGACCTGGACAAAGCTCTTTTGAAATACCTGCACCACCTTGCTATCCAAATGAGTTCCATTGTCAATCCCTGAGAATGTGTCACCTTCCATTGTTTCCTTTTTCCCTTACTTTCTGGTTCAGAGTTGTATCAAATCAAAACTAGTCCTGAACCCAAAGTTACACAAAAATAAGAGGTTAAAATAACCAAAATGTTAACATGGTTCAGTAAAGCAAAGAATCACAGACAAAGCACGAAGAGAGGCATTCTGAGCATGAGAGTCAAAGACCTGCAGTAGAAATCATGACCTCCATGGATTCTACTTTTCTCAGAAGAATCGGTTAACCAAACATGATAACAATAATATCAGTACTAAAATCTTTTTTTGTTTGTTTTTATTACTGTTATAGTTGCCATTATTAATATATTTATGATGAGAATGTGAAAAAGCAGATCCCATTTCCATAAAAGGGATCTTTTATGAATTTTCCCAGAAAATGCCCTCCTAAAGCACTTGGTTTCAAAGACCGAAAAGAAAAGAAAAACTGCTCTCTTAACTCACAAGAGTCATGATAGAGTGCTCTAAATATACAGTCATACAGAGAGACAGTATTACGTTTATGAATCTTTTTACTAACAAAAATGAAAATCTGAAATCTAAATAAACAAACAAACATTAAAAGTACACATCTTTAATAAAATTAAATTACATTCAACACAAAGAAAATGAAATTTGACCAAAATTCTGGGGAGAAAAAAGGAGATACCTGAAACTAAAGCAATGGGAAAAAACCATCAACCATTTGGGGAAAAAAAGAATCATAAAAACTCCAAAATTCCCAGATTTTCAGCCCCCAAAAATGATGAAACAAAACCAAGAAGCTGGTAGGATCCAAACCATGTAAGAAAGGGGGAAATGCAAACAAAGACCGGGAATTACAGACATGCCAATCATATAAAAAAATAATTTTATAACCGTACCTTGAAAATCTAGAGCATTATTTTCAGGAGAAGGAGACAAAGATTGTAAGAAGGGAAATGAGGGATTCCCGAGAACAGTTGAAAAAGATCGCCGATTAAACTGAATCTTAAGAACGGAAAAAGAAAATCTGAATTATGAGAGAGGGAGAAAGAAGAAGAGAATATGTAGATTTGACAGCCACGCTTTCGAACCCCTTTAGTTTGTGTCTAAATATTACATAATATTCTCCAAATATATAAATAAATATCCACCTGTTTCTTTTTAATTAATTTTATTTTGGTTTTATTGTTTATTTTTGGATTCAGTGGGGGATATAGGATTGCTGTTCTGTGTGTTTTGCTCAGATCCGGGGAGATGATGAGTGATTCGAGATGGTGTTCATTATTTGCCACGTGTCATTTTATACTAAGATGGAAAATTACCATCTAAGAATTGAAATCGGTCCCACAAACCCAAGATATCTTAAACAGCTTTGATCATTGTTTTGGTGTTATTTATTGTAAACTGTAGTGAACAGCCATTATTATATAATTCTAGAGATAAAATTAACATTTAAAGTTAAAAAATAAAATATAAATAATTAAACTTTATTTTTTATCAGTGTGTTAATGAGTACTTAACTAACTCAATTAATTCATATTTTTAAATTATTTATTTCATAATTGTAAAGTATTAAATAATATTACAGTTTCGTATTCAAAAAAAAATATTACAATTTGTGTTATATAATCAGCATGAAACATGTGTACTATTATACGGTAATAATAATGACACCTATTTTTCTTCTTCGTGGAAACAACCTAAAAACCGAATCAAAGCCATAAACAACTGTTTCCAGCGAATGTGAAACAGACGCGTGTCTGTTGAGGTTCGGGGGATCTACAGGTTCCCGAGCCAGAGCATAGAATGATTCCTTTACTTGGTAGGCCGTGACCAGGGTCCCGCAGCTCAGTCACGCGACACGAGTTGTGAAAAATATGGGACATGAAATCAGTTGTCCCCTGCTTGTATTCAGGCATTTTGGAGTATTTAAAAAGGCTTAGCTCAATCCTTCGCTATTGAGTGCTCTGTCTCTCTAAAACAAATTCACAATATTTTAAAAAATCACCGCTAAATAAAAATTAATATCTTTAAAATTTAAAAATTCTTAAAATCAAAAAACATCGATATACATAAAATTTTAATTTTTAAAATCTTGAAATTGGTATTGTTATCATCGTCGATAACCTAGTCGTTATCATTGTCTTAAATCATCACTTACTTTCTCCAATCACTATTATTGATAATGGACGAGAGACATCTAATTGAATGTATGACAGTTAAAATATTTTATATTCATCGTCTGACATTCAATTAACATTCTTTTTGTTGAGTAACCGCGATGAATAATTAAAAACAATGAGTGGTTACCTTAATTAAGGACGATTCTGGAGTTATAAAAAAGTATTAACGGTAATAATAACGTTAATTTTAAATTTAAGATTTTAATATTATTTTATAATTTTCAAAATTTTAAGATATTATTTAATTTATTTTTAGTTTAAAGTGGAATTTGAATGGGAGAAAAGATTACTTACAGTTCGCACGATTAAAGAATGGTCTATCCATTGGTCAGTGCTCTTATTGTCAGTTCCCGTCATTACAACATACTTGCTATTATTTTTTTTTTAAAATTACGACACTTGTCCTTGCACTAAACTTACTAATAATTTTTATTAAAGATAATATATTTAATATCTTACATTTACTCTTCTTTTTAATAATAAAATAAATTTTCGAAATAAACTGTATTGTTGTCGAGATTCGTGTAATTTGACTGCGAGTGGTTTTCCACGTGGGGATTGATTCATGGTCGAGACTGAAAGGCGATGGTGACGAAAGAGACCAAGTGGGTGACACTGAGTCCCCGGCCCAGATGGGGGTCAGTCGTCGCCCAGCTGCTTCCTCACCTGAATAATGTGACGACATTAATTCCTGACAAACTCGAAAAACTAAATACTAAAAACAAGGAGACAACGAGGAAGTGGACCTAGTCAAGACCAATCTGGTCCATATATATTTCGGTCCCACATCATAAAATCTATAAGGAAACTCATGTTGTACAGATCTTGGGTTCATATATATTACGTACTACATTTACCTTTCTGAATGAGAGAAGTTAGAGCCTGGCCTGGCCCTGCCCACATCTTCCCTCAACACCTTTTCCCATGTGAAAACCGAACCAGTAGTATTCCCTTTTATCAGCTAGCCCATTAACCCATCCCAACCGAGTCATGTGCCGGCCCACTTTACGGTTACTGCGCACGTCGTCGTCACCTACTTCGATCCACGAAACAAAGACCTCCCCAATCTCCCCCAGTTCCAGTCCCGTCACAAAGTTTGGTATAGTTGTTCTAAGGTCAGGTCAGTCAGGGCTATTCGACAAGCTCCGTTCTTTCCTATTCTCGAACTGTATATCTGTTCATTAGTTTATGCTTTCTGATCGGTATATGCTTTCTGATCGGTATATGCTTCAGTTTCTTAAGTTAATTCTGTATCCAATTTTTTCTTTGTTTATTATGATTATTTTGGCTGAATCCATTGGGATTTGATTATTAGTCTTTGCTTTTCACGCATTTCTAAATACTGGGTTTGTGATTTGGTGATTGATTTTTATCTTTTTGCGGGATAGATATTATGTTATGGTATAGGGTTGCAAGTATTTCTCTCCAAATGGGTGCTTAGCATTATTTTATTAATTTGGTGGATTAATGTTCATGTTGCTGTTAGATTCTAACAATTTCGAAAGGGGTTGTTTGAATTTCGGAATTGTTGAAATTGAGCTTGATTGTAAGTTTTAAGGTATATTTATTCATCCCGGTATGATCTCGATTTTGCAGGTATATTGATGTTTTATTAGCCTTTGTCGTAGTATTAGCCTACTGCTTCTTGATTTTAGTGTTGTGTTTGAAAGCTCGCCCTCTCTTTTCATCTTCATCTTCCGTCACTTTCCCTTCTTTCAAACACCTGAAACAACCTATTGCTTTATCCACCAAAACCTCGAAGTCCTCAATCACCATGTCCATAGTTGAGCATGTGGTTCTTTTCAAGGTGAGAGATGACACAGACCAGGGTAAAGTCAACGCGATGCTTAACAACCTCAATGGCCTGGTCTCTCTTGATCCTGTCCTGCACCTCACTGCTGGTCCTGTCATTCGCACCAAATCTCCGATCTCCAATTTCACCCACATGCTTCATGGTCGATACAAGTCCAAAGAGGATTTGAACGCGTATGGCATACACCCTGATCATCAGCGTGTGGTCAAGGAAAATGTTGTTCCCATTTGTGATGATATCATGGCTGTTGATTGGGTGGCTGATAATGATCCCACCCCGCTGTCCCCGCCCCCCAGTTCTGCTATCAAAGTAACCTTTTTGAAACTCAAAGAGAACGTTCAGAATGAAGTGCAAGGTGAGATTCTAGGGGAAATGAAAGGGATCTCTGGTGTTCAACAGATAACTTGCGGGGAGAATTTCTCGGTAAGAGCTAAGGGCTTTTCGCTCGCCTCCGTCATTGTATTTGCTGGAGTTGAAGAAATGGAGGCAGCCGTGGGGAAGGAAGAGCATGTGAACCTACAGAAGCAAAAGGTCAAGGACAATTTGGAGGGTGTCATTGTTGTCGATTATGTGATGCCGGCATTGTCGCCATAGATTAACTACAGAGAAATTCTTGTTACTCGAATAATGGAAGCTTTTGGATCAATGTGCTTGTGTGTATGTTTATTTTGGATAAGTATGTTTGATGGAGGATTGAAACCTTGAATAAAATAGAGATTTATTAACTGCCGAATGGTCAAGACGCTTATGTTGTATCGTCTTACATAAAGTATTCACATTTGACATATAATTTTGATACATGATAGTGAAAATACGATCACTTTTCTTGCCTTATTCTCCAAGTTAGAAGTTCAGAGACTCAATGTCTCGGATAATATAAAAGTAATTAAATCTTTGACACTTTTGCTTTCTTTTGCTCTTCTACAAGAAATGAACTTTGAACTGATCTCCAAGTCAAATATACCCACCACATAATGCCACGCATAAACTCTCTCTCTCTCTCTCTCTCTCTCTATATATATATATATATATATATATATATATATATATTCCTCAAGTTTAGAACATTATACAGCAAACAAGATTTCAAGAAGTCTATTCAGACACCGAAATTCACTCAAAAACATAGAACTTGGCTGACTTTTGTTTTTTTGGATGGATTGTCTTGTTTTAGTAACCACTTCATTGGTCTTCTTCCTCCTCTACGGGGTTGCAAAACTTTCCTATTCCATTTGGTTGAAACCCAAATGGCAGCAAAGGCTATTAAAGCAGCAAGGAATCAGAGGCAGGGCTTAAAATTTGCTGGTCGGGGACATGAAAGAGTTCATAAAGCGGATAACTGAAGCATGGTCCAAGCCTATTAATCTATGTCACCAGATTGTTCCACGTGTTGACCCTTTCACACATGATAATGTCCAGAAATATGGTAGGCCATAAAGTTGTCTCAAACAAGTAGCCAATTCAAGTACTGAAACAAGTTTTTCAAACTTTTTTTTTTTTGCAGGGAAAATATCATTTTACTGGACTGGAACAAGACCAAGGTTGATCATAAAGGATCCTGAATTGGTGAAAGAGGTGTTGGCCAATAAGCAAGGTCACTTCCAAAAGCCACCACTGAATCCTATTATTCTAGTTCTATGTAGAGGAATCACGACTCTCGAGGGTGAGCAATGGTCTAAACGCAGAAGGATGATCAACCCCGCCTTTCATATCGAGAAACTCAAGGTACAACCTCACCTTGCTTTTTACCATACGTCAGTTGGATTACTTGAATATTCAGTTGGGTTCTCATTGTTCTTTCAGGGGATGATTCCTAGATTCTTAGTCAGTTGTGTACAGATGATAGAGCAGTGGAAGGAAATGGCTACCTCGCAATCAAGTTGCGAGATTGATGTCTGGCCCGAGTTTCAAAAGCTTACCGCCGATGCTATTTCCAGGACAGCTTTCGGAAGCAGCTATGAAGAAGGGAAGAAAATCTTTGAACATCAAAAAGAGTTAGTTTCATTGACTCTTGAAGCAATGCAATCATTGTACATTCCTGGTTTCAGGTGCATTTCTGTTCACCAATTTGACACAAACCACAAACTCTTTCATATCTTCGTAGTTCTCGGTATACTAGTAAGGATTACGTGATACAAATCCTTGACTGTTGTGTCATGCAGATTTGTTCCTACAAAAAAGAATCAGAGGAGAAAGAAATTGAACGAAGAAATCACATCAATGCTGAGAAATGTAATCCAGAGGAAAGAGCATGGAATGAGAATGGGACAAGAGAGGGCTGATGATTTGCTAGGCATGTTGTTGCTTGCTGGGCAAGAAAACACAAATGGAGGAGGCATGACAATTGAAGATGTAATAGAGGAATGCAAACAGATATACCTTGCTGGCCAAGAAACAACCTCAAGCTTGCTAACATGGGCTATAATAGTCTTAGCTTTGCACCCAGAGTGGCAAGAAACAGCTAGACAGGAAATCTTACAGGTTTACAGCAAGGAGCTCGATTTTGAAGCTATAAGACACCTTAAGATTGTGAGTGTTCCACAATTCTCATGATGCAGTAGAAGCAATGATATGAACTAGAAATCCTTTTTTTTTTCTCATATTGATCAAATATCGAACGATGTAAATTTTCCTGCAGGTCACATTGATACTTTATGAAGTGCTGAGATTGTATCCACCTGTCATAGCTCTATATCAGTATACTAACAAAGACACCAAGATTAAAGAACTCTCACTTCCGGCTGGAGTTGATATAACACTGCCCATCCTGCTTATGAATCATGATCCTGGACTTTGGGGCGACGATGCTGAAGAATCTAAACCAGAGCGATTTTCTGAAGGGGTTACGAAGGCATCGAAAGATGAACTGGCTTTTTTCGCATTTGGCTGGGGCCCGAGGACCTGCATCGGGCAAATTTTTGCCATGATTGAAGCTAAGGTAGCTTTGGCTATGATTCTAAAACATTTCTCATTCAAGCTCTCACCTTCCTACTGCCATGCACCATACACTGTTATGAGTCTTCAACCACAGCATGGAGCACAAATAATCATACACCAAATCTAGATGGCAAGCTGGGACTTGTGGACTAAGGTGGATTTACATTTCTAAAATAAAGTTGAGTTTGAATGGGAGAAAGGATTACTTACCGTTTGTGTTGCATTTTCTGTAAGAGTGATGTAATAAATGGATACTAGGACATATGATATGCATAAGTGCCCTTTATAATTTTCAGAAATAAATTTTCCGCCAGAATGCATGAAATATTTTCTCGTGTTAATATATATTAATGATAATTTTCATATCTTTAACGACCAAATACAAAATAAAAAGGGAAAAGTTATTCAGTTTACATGTGAAGCGACAACGTTTCCGAGAGAGCATTTGCAGTTATAAAAATGTGGTGACTGTCATAAAAGAAAAAAACATGAAAGAGTCTGAGACAGTCAGAGAGTGAGGCGGGGAGTACGTGCGTGGAGGATAAAAAGTGTACCCCCTCTGTTACTGTAATCTGACTACTGCAGTGAATGGAGAAAAGCAAAGCCATCCCACTTATCTGACCAACCCACCCACCAGAACCTTCAGACCAGTTTGCAGGGCTTCCTCCTCTTTTTTTGCACAAAGGTTAAGCCTGACATGACCTGACCTGACCACACCTCAACTGTTCTCCATCTTTATTTCCCCCACTCTCTTTCCTTAATTCATTGACCAACCTCTCATTGCACCAAACCTACATTGTCGGCTGGTGTTATTACAACACAAATCAGATTTATCTTCTTTAATGTAAGAATTTTGTTTTCTGTGTTGCTATAGTTCCTATATCAGTAATCATACAAGTCATATCAAACAAACTGTACTAGGAACTTAGGAACACAAGGGTTATAAAATTGCCCGTGACCAGCATACCCTTGTCTCCTCTGGTGAAACATGTAGTTTATGGAACAATCTAACTGGCCTCACTCTTCTTTTTGTTAACAATGGTGAAACCTTTTGTTTTCTTTTTCTCGCTTTTGTTTAAATACAAGTTAAAAAAAGTAGATACCCTGGGAAACTTTCGGTGATTATAGGAACAATGGAACATTACGTTGCATACTGCTGTACTAAAGCAGACAGGGCAGAGTACATAAAAGAAAGAGGTGGAAACCAACACAAGCTTAGTGGAACACTAAAGATGAAGATGAACATGGTAAAAAGTGGTTTCTTTCTACTTTTAATAGTGGAATGTTTTCCAAAAGGCCTAAACACAGCTCTCAACTTGGATGTTTTTAAGACATGATTATCTTATTTTAGCCAAAATGAAGCAAAATAAAGGGAAAATATCATATTTTCTCCTGCAAGAATGGTACAAACTAGTTTAGATTCATTGGACCATTTAATATGGTTTTGGCTTGGCGTGGCAAGGTTTGTTCTTTTCAGAGAAACTTCAATACATGGGCGTACTCAGATGCGACAGATTAGCAAATCATGGGAACATAGGGCAGGGCCCCCCCAACTATTATTATTACAATACAGCAGCAGGTTGAGTCTTAATATTTATGAATTAAGAACTATAAATTTGCAGTAGGAAAATAACATCATACCAGTAACATAGAAGTCATTGGATCCTTCATTAATAAAAGAGATAAAACATAACACAACCCAATTTAACCAAATTTTGCAAAAACAAAAAGCCGAAGGAGAAGAAATAAACAAAGGTAAGACTACTAAACAGTCAGAATTCACAGAAAGAAGTGATCCCCACCAAGTACATCCTTGGACTTCAATGCAGAAACCTACTACCGGGTATTCAACCATCTGCAAAAACAAATACAAAAACTCTCAAGTTTTTCAGACCAAAATATGAAAGGAGTTCATTGTCTTAGGAGCAAAAGAAAGATACCATTATGAGCTCTTGAATTGAAAATGGGAAAGTCGTGTGAAGTTGAAGGGATGGATATGGAGAGCCTGGTTGTTGAAACTGATGAGCTGTTTGATGTTTTATCGTCTATATCGAGCCATGAATCTCTATGTTTGGGTGGCCATTCATCAAAGAAACGATGGACTGTCTTTGGGGGTTCACCTTTCTCAAGTTCATTAGGCATATCGAATTTGATATAGCAATGCTCATCATCGTCCTGCTTGCTTTGTTTTATGCTGTGATGATCGGTGAGGCTTTGAAGCTGCAAGCAAGAGTATTCACTCTGTAATCCAGAACAGCTCCTCTGCTTCGAGGAAGAAGAGCTCATGGTTAGTGGTGCAAGTTGCCATGAATCAATATCCACAGATGAACCGGAGAAGCTCCTCATCGTCCCGGAAGGCTCAGAGAAAAAAGCATGCTCATCCACCTCTTCTTTCATCCCATAAACATAACTGTTTCTTCTTCATAGAAACAAAAACAAAAAAAAAAAATCAACAAAAAAGAACACCAAACCAAGTACAGTAAAATGGATATTCCAAGGTTCTTTTAAAAGGGAACCTGTAATCCGAGTTTATCTGGGAGTACGAGCCAGAATCCAAGAGAGAATGGGTAGTGTTTTCTTGAGATGACAGGCCAACCCCTGGTGGTCTCGATGCATGGGGATACATAAAGGGATGATCGACCTGGGAGTGAAAACCATGGTGGCGAAGTTGATGGTGGTGCTGTTGGGACTCAGAGGATAAAGAAAAAGAAGAAGGGTGAGTCCTGGTGATTGATGAGATGTTCTGGGTTGTTACTGCTGAAGGGTTTGCCATTGTAGTATTATTACTATTAACTTCCACAGGCTTTCTTGAACGGTTTTTGCCTCTATGCATGTGTCTTTCGCAGTACTTTGAATCTGGGTAGGCTTCTTTCGAGCATCTCCATTTCTTTCCATCGGTTCTCCTACACCTTCCGGGCTCTGGATCCACCTTTCTTCCAAATCCCATCTGGAAACAGTTCCATCCAACTGCCAACAATAACAACAGGAAATTCTATGTTAAAAACCCAAAATAAAAAAAAGGTTTAAAAAGTGAGATGGTAAGCTTTGGGGCTTTTGACTTTACTATGTTGAGGCTGGTAAGAGAAAAGACTTGAAGGAAGTGATGAATCCAAACAGCTTCTCTTGATGGTGAAGAGGAGATCAGGTGGTATGGGGATGCCTGAGGCCATGTACTTGAAGATGAGAGCTTGGTGTTCAAGCTCTTGATACTGAGATGCAGTCAAAGAAAACCTGTTTCTTCCACTCATCATTCGAAGTGAGAAACAATGGACAAATTTGTTGAAATTAAGCAAAGCTAATAAATAAGAGAAAAGGGAACTTTTCAGACCAAACGGACAAGTGAAAGAGAAACAAACATGAAGGAGAAAGATTGGAACGGGTTTGGTTTCTTTGAAGTGTGAGTTTGGTGGTGCATTGCTTATTACTTAAGAAGCCTGAGCTGTTGAATGCTGATGTAGACTGTGTATAGAGTAGGTATATTTATTTCAGGGACCATTTCACTGCAGAATCTTCTGTTCATGGATAAAACTAATCCTTCTGATTATAATGCTGCCAATGCCATCAACCTTTTCTCGCTCCTTTATTTCTTCCCCTCTGACATCTGACTCTTGAGGGTGAGAACTGAGAAGAGAGCAGTGGCTCATATTATGACTGAACCTCTCTGGTGCTTTTCTGGTCCTGCAGGCTAAGCTGTCCCTCAGTAGCAGCTCTTGTCTTTCTGACAACACTTCTGAAACCCATAAACCAAAGTTTAGTGGGTTAAAAAAGGCTGTAAAAACAAAAGAGTTCATTGTTATTTGTATTATTTTAACGTACAACATTTGGTGTTAGTGTCTGAAGGCCAAATGCCTCATCAGAAGTTTGTACGGTGTAGGGCTTTTACTGCTACTAACTCTTTTACTTTTTTTTTTTTCTGTTCCTTTACCTCAGACTCTCAGGTCAGTATCCCCACTTACTAGATAAATCTTTTTTCAACTTTGGGAAATTGGGAAACTGAAAGGTTAATTCTACGGTTCTTTGGAGGCTTATCCAGCCTAACTCCCCCCTTCCCCCTCATTTTACCTTTTTTTTTCAATGTAATAATATATTCATGTCCTGTCTGTTGTTTTCCCTAAGTCTCAAATGAAAGGAACATGGGTTTGGTTTGTCTGTCTCTAGTAAAGTAGCCAAGTCTGCTTAAACCAAACAACCTCAATTAGGCACTGTCTTAACTTTTAACCAGGGCCATTGATTAATACCTATTTTATAAGTGAAGGGAGAAGAAAGAATCAACTTTTTAATAAGAACTGGTGATATATAAAATATATCAGCTAAGTTCTATGGCAGCTGTTCAATAGACTCCTATGTCCTAAAATACTACTACTACTACTAAGCAGCTAGGTAATGGAGGGTCCAGAAGAGGTTATAATGGACACAGCTATGCACAACAGTCTTCAAATGATACTTTTGTTTCTCCCTGTAGTTGGAGAGAAGACGACAGATTATATTCACAGAAATTGAGATTGAGATCAATGGAGTAAAATGGAACCCTGGGGGCTTTCGCCTTGCATTCAATTCCCAGTCACCGTTGTCGCATTATAAGTTTGGCAGGCGTTGGTACTAGAGGACTGTTTGGGACTGTTCAGAGCTGTCTTTATCTCCCCTGCCACCTTCAAACACATGCAAACCACCTTTAAAAGATTACCCACTTGACCGGATGTACGCAACCTCCCCCATGGTATTCCTTGCATATATATGTATATTTACAAACTGACCCTAAACTTTTTCCTCAACGTAGTTTGGTTGAACCCACTTACAATGCTCCCAAAACCAAAAGTACTGATTAATGACTGATATAGGAATGGTTTTGAAAACTTGGGAGGTCGTATGATTGAGTGAGGTAGTGGGAAATATTGGCCTTCATTGATGGTCCTGGAGCCACCATTCACACTGTTTTACCTTTAAGGGCTCCAACTCCCCGACTCAAATGTCAAATGTGGTGGGTCAACAATAAGCTACACCTGTAACCATTTTTTGCAGTTCACAGAAAAACATATTTATGGTCATTCATGTCTTCAAAATCCCAGCAATACCGTTTTTCCCACTTTGCCAAGATTTTGCTTGTTTTCTCGTTCATTACTCTCTGCCACATCATCACAAAAGCTTGAAGAAAAAAAAAACTGTTCTCATCATTAAATACTCTACAATCAATCAAAGATATACAGTTTCAAACTCCATTAGTCCTACCCACGTTTCTTCCATTAATTACCAAGGCCCTACCATCAGGGCACGCAAGGGTAGTAGCAGAGGGTCTGTCTCAATAGCTCAGACTGACTGCTTGACTCTTTGAATGCCACTTCAAGACTAACAGAAAGAGCTTCATTTCCATCTGAATATTTTTTTGGGAATTATTTAGAAATCTACCTAAACAAAAATGACTTCATTTCCATGTGTTGAAGTGCGTTTATATTTGGTTTGGGGATCCCATTTCAGAAATTGTTACTTGTATTTTTTTCAATTTCATGGTGCCTAGTACAAAATAGCATATAGAACTGGGTTGAAGCAAAAATAGATCTACACTTTTACAAACCTGTAACATACTTTTTTGAGGCTGATATTGATAACATAATTTGACATTATACAACTTATGTCCAAGTTACAGCACTAGAATAGCAGGCCATCTTTGGATGATTGTGGTGTCCTATTCCTTCTGGATAAATGAGAGGACAAGATCTGTATGTACAGTGAAGAGTTGTGTGTCCACAAACAGCTGGGACAAGAAGAGGAAAACTGTCAGTATATGTTCAAAATCTGCTATTTAACATGAGCAACATTCAAAATGAATACAGAAATGATCATCTGGAGGGAAATGAAAGTAGATGGAAAACTCAAACTCGGTCCGATATACTACAATTATTCTGAAATGAGGAGGCGAGGCAAATATGTAGAGATTTAGTCAAGGGAATTGAGGGACTCACCTTCATAAATGGTCGATCGCGACTAGGGAATGAATCAATGAAACTCTCTTTTAAAAGCAATGATACCTGAACATGGAAGAACTTCAGGGATTTTATCATTTGTTTTCAAACAATTCAAGGTATCGCAATAAAACATAAATACTATGAATTATAACTTATAAGCTCATAAAGAATATCCATTCATCAAAGCCCTTATGCCCCCCCTATGAAATCCATATCACTTTTACACTAAGCTTGTGTAGGTTTGTCCAGGCACCAAAGAAAGCTGCTCCGCTGAAACATTCTAACTCAACGAAATACAAACCTTATCATTGTTTGACTGTACATTTGTAATTGTGTGTGACCGCATGTTAGAGCAAAGGGAATCCAAATATGATCTTAACACTGATAGAAAACCTTTGGCCGCTTCAATCTATACCATTAAACAGCATCAAGACAATGATTAGCAAACCACTGAAATATGAATGTGGTACTTCATTAGATGACCATGACCAAGCAATCAAGCAATACCCGAAATGAAACAAATAGAAGATGATTCAATGGATAATACCATACAAAGACACATGATCAAATTATATGCTTCATAAATGGTGGTAGTCTAGTCCACCCCAAGATGGTAGAATTTATAAATTATGGTTATACCTCACACTATAATTGTTAACACTTGATATTGCATAATTTCGGACAAGAGTGAACCACACTCATGAATGTTAGAATTGCATAATTTTGCAGGATATATCATAG
This sequence comes from Abelmoschus esculentus, assembly GCA_035048815.1. Lineage (NCBI taxonomy): Eukaryota > Viridiplantae > Streptophyta > Magnoliopsida > Malvales > Malvaceae > Abelmoschus > Abelmoschus esculentus. Next base: position 887,420 of record JAUCBN010000008.1, read on the forward strand.
GTAGACTTCCAAGTAAAAGGTCTTTTGGATTTAAGATTGCATGGAAAATGGAAAACTGAAATGGATGGCAAAAGGCATACCTGCACATCTGTGCACTCGTAAATTGGTCTTTTCTTCCCCAAATAACTTTCACCAACAAGCTTTGCATGATAAGGACTTAAGCAAGCGAAAAGCTCCCTATGTTGTGGCAGTTGTGGTATTGTGGACGCCTTCTATCACATCATGCAATGAGAAAATCATAACAGAAGGGATCAAATCCTAAACTAAAATATTTCCCAAGAACAAACATCCTCTTCAAATGCACAATGGAAACTAGGTACTCAAATGTAGTGCACAAACTTGTTAGCACTAAAAAGTCTAAAAATATGCAAAGAAAAAACAAGTAATTTGTGGATTTGATCTTCTGCTATATAAGCAAGAAAATGGGTTATTGGACAGTGTGATTAACTTTTTCCTCCTGATCTGAGAAAAATTAAACAGATCTACAAGAACTTTCTAATAAAATGCATATGGTTGAATACGAGAATAGGAACATCAAACCATTCAAAATATAATTCGGCAAGCAAACTACAGCAACAGAATTTCTTTTAAAGAAGAGAGAGAGAGAGAGAGGAAATGCAATCAATAGCAGACTAGTCAAACTTAAACGCTCACTTTAGTAGCAAAAGGAGATAATATTGAAAATAAAAATATACATACATATATATATATATATATATATATATATTAAAGAATCTATAATGTATTACATAAATTACACCATGTTGTAATGCAAGCATTTGAGAAGATGCAAACCTGGTTCTTATTAGCGTCAACCAGAATGACATTGGCCAACTTTGACTGCACTTCACTGATTTTGTTCTTTACACCAACCTATAGATGAGTAAATTTTTATTAACAAATGCATTATACATCAGGGAATAAACTGAAAAAACACTACTAAAGAAAAACTGTGATGTGTAAATTTTTATTAGTACACATATGATAATAATCAAGCCTTTTCCAAGTATGCAGATTCAGTTAAACGGGTTACACGGGCCATTTTGCTCAACTTAGTATGATATCCTCATAAGCTTGATGACAGCAAAGAAAATTACTCTACCCTCCAAGTATGCAGAGTAATTTTCTTTGCTGTCATCAAGCTTATGAGGATATCATATTATTATTTTTTTTAATCACATGAGGATTTCATATTAAGTTGAGCAAAACAGGTTACACGGACTGTTTTGCTCAACATGGACGAAAGTCACAAAACCCTTTCTTCAGTCTGGCCTTGATTTTCCATTTGACATGAGCATTATCATCCACTCAGAACATCAAGTTTCATTCATACATATTGATAAATTATTGACCTAAATATTCGTAGTTAACTAAATAACTCAAGCATGCAACATTAAACCTTTTTCTGAAAACTTACAATGTAAGGGACAGGCGCATCTAAAAACTCTAGCATATCGTCTGGCAAAACCTGCAAACTTTTGAACGTAAGTACAAAAACATGACTAGTCTAAATAACAACTTAGAAAATCTGAAGAGATGATTGAGAGATTATACCGGCATCAGGAGGCTTTGCCATTGGTACGGACGAATGAGAGGAACAATTGACAAAACTATAGCTGATAAGATCCCCTGCATATAATTTCAAATCTAATATAAATGCATAGGTTCTAAATTTCTAACTATTAACCACTTGAAAACAAAAAAAAAAAAGAAGAAATAATCCATACTATTATTCAAACGTAGTATAAGTCATCAAGCAGAAAATCTCAAACAAGATATAAAGTCTTAACCCAAATCCATGTGAACTCCAAGCTACAATCTAATTATAAGAAGTTCCAAGATGATGGATGGAACTCACCCTAGAGGCCATGGCAGGAGATACACTGGTTTTAAAGTTGGGAATATATAATAACAACCCATTCAAGGTTTTAAGTTTTTAACATGAGGATTGGTAGTTGAAACATAGTCAACTAGAAATCGATTACTATCATTAAGATGATAATACCTACCAAATTCGAACAAACAACAACAATCTGTTTCTCCAGCAATGCTCCAGCAAAGATTGTTAACACCTGAAGTATAAAAAGAATCAATTCAGCTAGCCTCTCAACAACCTATAAGACCAAGCAAATTTAAATCACTAATGTCCATTATATCTTGAGGGAACAGTCATGTCACATACACATATACATGCAATAAAGAAAGAAAAACAAATAAATAGTGTTTGGTAATTACGTTAAAAATATCAAATAGAACAAGGTTTTAAAAAATGGTCAAGACTAGCAAATTCTATTGACCTTAATTTCACAACACTAAAGTGAATCAGCAAAATGTATTATATGAATTCCAAAAAGCTCAGCGTGACATAAAAATGAACTTAGAAGAAAACCTCAGACAGCATGTTATGCTTCTGTAAATAAGCAGGGACATATGTTTACATGTTCAAGCCGCAGAGATCCACACATGCATGCAACAGCCCATGTTGACAGAGCGATTGCTTCCTCTTCAGCCAAAAGAGCAGTGTGTGCCTGACAACAGAAGATAACAGTGAAATGGAATTGAACCCCCAGGTCCGAAATGAGGAATGCAACATTATTCCATCCTATGAAACTAATAATCATGGTTACCTCAGCAAATTCAAGACTGGTACTGCAAGATCTCAAATCAATGGTTGAGCCAGCAATATGCAGAACTTGTTCATCGGGTCTATGATATTCCAGTGGATGAAGGTGCTCCAAAGGAAGAAACTTAAGTTTTGAACCCCTTGCCGGACACTGTAATCGATAATATTCGCATAGTATTTGCAATGATCCATGATTGTTTGCCTGGAAATCGCAGGAATTACTTTCTCTAAGTTGTAGGAAAAAATGGGGCATGCCATAAAGGTAAGGTTAAAAGCTTAAATTACTTGAAGCATGGCATATTCAAACCTTAGCCCATTCAAGGATATCAAGGTGGTCACTAGAATCCTCCTGGCCAGAAATAGATGCCTCTTCTGTTTCTGTCTCATTAACATCACTCCTCAAATTCCTGTCATCGCAAGGAGAACCTTGAAAACTGCACAGACATCAATATCATATTTATTAAAATGATAACTAAAAGAGCAGACTACTGAACATGAAAGACCCAAATGCATTCTTCAGCAAAACAAATATAAATTTGTTCACCATGTAAACGACCAACTAAAACAGCTAGAAGCATCACAAAGCATTCTACCTGCAAGAAGACTCAGAACTTTCATACTGATAACAGCGCAGAAATGGCAGAACAGCATTTGACAACTGTGGTTCTGCTGTTTGTTTATTTGTAGCGAAACCATCAACATCAGTATCACAATATTCAGGATATGCACCAATAGATTCTATTTTTCTTTTAACCGTCTCCGTTTCCAGATCAACGGGAACAACAGTATCAATACTGAAGACTTGATTTGAGTCAAAGTCCCTCTCAAGCATTTGATGGTCCAAACTATTCACATCAGCAGCACCTTCAAGTTTAGAATCAGCGGAATTGAACTCGGAGGTTTCAGTCATTGCATTCTGCATGTCCTCCAGAGCTCCTTGATATGTTGTTAACACATCATTTATTTTTTCTTCGTTGCTATAACTCTCAGACAATTCCAAATCTATATCACCAAGACTTTTAGTTAATCTTTCCAACCTTTCTTCATCAAAGATGCTGCATGAAAATTTTAAGGAGAAAAAAGTTATGAAACAAGTGAGATGAACTAAAACCATGTTGCTAGCATCAAGTCCAAAAAGCTTCATCAAGTAGGATTGCTCCATTAATGCACGAATCTTAACTGATGTTTTAGTCCAAGTAAATCTACATTTTGCTCTTAGTGGAAATAATAATAATTTAAGAGATTCTCATTATCATTTGCTGTATCTGATGTTAATAAAGCACACCTATTCAGAACACCAAAGTGCAAATCAAAGCATGGAAGTCTCGAAAGAATGCAATAACATCTGCGAGTGGTCATCACATAACGACTCAGAGACGGATAGGCAGGTTGTCTATCTGAAATCAAGGAAAGCAATCCAGAGGGCTTTTGTACTATTTCTTCAACTAACACACAGCACCCATACAAAGTGGAATTATCGGCAACCTATATAGAGGGAGGGAGAATGAAAAGTCACAGAAATATAAACAATAGAAGATATGAAGGAAACAACAAAATGTGATCTTCATTGAAAATAAAAATATACACATAATAGAGCTATAGGTAGAGATATGGTAACCTTAAAGATTAAGTATAGTGTACAAATGAGTAAAAGATTCAAAAGATATATATTTATGTCCCAATAACAACCCTAATAAAAAACAAATCTGTTAGCAGAGGATAGCAACAAGAACAAAGATTTTGGTATCAAAAAAATAATGTGACCAAGTCAGTTCAACAAAATTCCAGAATACATTAGCCTCTATTAATAGCTCTTCTAGGAGCATGAGTAGGTGAGAAGTACTTGAGTTTCACTTCGGTACCTATTTTAGAATGATGAATGATCATCAACATCCAACATGTCAAGCTTTGATCATATAAGCAGAGCAGGCAGCACAACTTATAACGGAAAACACAATGAGACAAAGGTTACCTGTAATCGAAATACAAATGATAGATCACTTTGTTTTAGGTGTTCCTGAAAGAAATGAATTGTGACACAAGGAGATTATCATTTGACATGACATATCTTTTGCAACTATAAATGTACATGCACGTGCTTATACAAGTCTCTAAATTGAGAGGCTATAGAAAACAAGATTTGATTTACATTGTCAATCAAGTGATAAACTCGAACTATGCAGTCTGAAGCATTCATTTAAATAAATCTAGAGCTCATTAAAGATGATTTTTTGGTAAATCTCCACAACAATGGTGATGACCGGAAGGTACAAAGTCAAAAAGATTTAGATAATCTATTCTCAAAATTCAAGTGGAACAGCTTTAACATCACATTTTAGCAAAAATACCTGTGAAAGAAGAATTTCATTCAGCTCACTCATTGAAGGAGTTCTCTCAACGGCGTGAACCTAAAATAGCAAAAACAAAATTTAGAGAGAGAAAAAAAAACAGCTTAAATGTGCACCTATAGTGCAAATATATATTTGCACAGTAAAGATACAGAAATTAAATTGACAAACTCGCTCAACTGAGTATTCACAGGACAGAATGAGTTAGAACACTTTTTAGCATGGAAATTTCACACTGCTAACCACTGCAAACAATAAATGGAGGACGGCGAAGAATTATTAGCCAACCTCTATGCCTCCAGGGAAGCAAAACGAAAGAAGATCTTTGTATTTAAGAGGTAGCTGCTTTTCTGGTGGATAAACAAATAAGACCTGCGGTTCAAGGCAAGGTTCGACACAAGAATTATTCTGACAACTTAGAGCACTTCGCATCTTCCCAGAACCTTCAAACTGTCTAGTGCCATATTGCCTTTGAAGAGCCTGAACATCACAACTAGGAGGAAGTCCAACAACTACCATGCTCTCGAACAACCTTGAGGGTTCCTTAAAAGATCTATGATCCTGCACACTTAAAGATTGAATGTAATGGAAACTGGAAACAGTTTTGAGAATCTTGGTTTCTAGTTAAACACAAGTAAGATAAAAGGGTTTATCAGACATCATATTAGGCCTTGCAATAAATATGTATTAAGTGACAATTAGACAAACAAATACTTCACTTATTAAGGGTTGTAAAGGCTGCACTAAAACAACAGCTACATAAAGAAAATTACGACCCTCAGTATTTACTTCATAGAAAAGTCTATAACAGGTCTGAGTAGCATTAACAAGAAAATGTCCAGTAGAATAAAGTACTGTACCAGATATTGCAGCTGAAAGCTTGCCCACTGACGCTTTTGGCTAGTCAGAACTTCTGGATTGTAAGTTCCACGTCTGACTTCAGAGGGCTGCGAGAAGCCTTTTAACACTCTAGAAACATGATGTTGTAGCTTCTGAAATCGGCTACCAGTATTTTCACCTTTCAATGAATACACAGCAGATGGCCGGGGAGAATGAACAGCAGTTGCGGCTGCAGCAGCAGCAGCAACTGCTCTAGCAACATCCTCCTTTGTCGGCATGGAAAAGGATGCACTCCATCCAGGGCTACTGGAATCTGCACTCTTAGACATCCTTAAAGCCACAAAACTGCTAACATACACAAACAAATAACAAATAAACATACACAGTTGCTAAAACAATGCATGTTCCAATGAATTTGACTAAATTTACTAGCTTCAAAATTTACGCCCTTGAAGTGGAAACGAAAATAAAGATTGCCTTTCAACAAATCATATTCGATCATCTAAAAAGATTACTGATCTAATCAAAGAAACAAGTTCAAGAAATTACCAAAATAAACCTACGAACGCAGACAAGATACACTAATTAAACGTATATCTTATATAAGAAAATCATTCAGTTACTTCTATTTTATTAAAAAATACTTCAGTTACAACTTAGACAAGCTAGCTTGAGAATAACAGAAAGTTGGAACCGATCAATATTGTTGCAATAAAGTAAAATGCTCCGAAAAACACTAATTCGCACATAGTTCTTCATAAACTCGAGAAACCCAAGCACAGAAAACCGGATAAACAATCTAAAGAGTAATTGTGAATCCAACGGGTGAAAAAAAAAAAGAGCTTTTCAGATAAAAATGCGTACTGAGATTAACCTCGGAAGAAATTAAACACTGAAGAAACCAAAAAACGATTTGGAGCCGCAACAAAACGATTATCGTCTCCCCACTTCACGGATCGATGAATTAAGGGAAAAAATAATCCCAAATTTAATAAAAGTTTTTAAGCAGCCGCCATATAAAGAAAAGCAAAGCTCTCTCCTTGAGGTCAAATGCCATCAGTTTTTTTTTTCTTTCTATTTTTACTAAGCGACGAGGTAATTAATGAAGGGTTTTTAAGAAGCAAAACCAACCAAAAAAAAGGATTTTCCTTTTCCTCGTATGCGTCGTCCAAGGGACCAAGACGATATTAGAAATGAAAATTATTTTAAAATGACAATAACCCAGACCAAATAAGAAGGTCTAAAAGCTGCAAACGAATAAAAAACGACAACAGACGAAGTGAGGAGACGGTCAGTTTCAGTTGCAATCTGTTTCTGTTCTTGGTTTTTGTCATGGTGTTAGGCTAAAGCTAATTTAGACAGACAGTTTGCGATTATGGAAAATAACGTGATACTGGGAAAGATTCCACTTTACCCTAAAATAAATGGATCCAATGCATACAACCTTTGAAATTCAACCATTAGTTTAATTATCATTAATTAAAGTATTAAATTGCTAATTTTAATTCCATTGGGAATAATAAAGATTTTTTTTTCTTCTTTCTTGTGCGCGCAATGCGTCAACTATAAGGGGGGGAGAGATAAATTTTGTTAGGATTCTTCAGATCATTTTTGTTTTGGCTTGAAATAATGACACGTGTACATAACCACGGTGCGGACATGATCCTCGATATCCGGTTCGGTGTATTTAGTTGTGTTTTGCTTTTGACCGTATATTGCTTCTCCTCACTTTGAGAAATCAGGGAAGATAAACATAAACAATTCTGAACTTATGATTTAGACGGCGTCGGGCCATGCCCATGTACCTCGGTGTCTCACTTGCTGACAAAGGTGGGCAGACTGGGTCCAGTTCCTAGCTATTTCTATCTTACAAGTTACGACTACAACAGTATCCAAAGTCCAGAACCCGTTTGTCAAAATCCCGCAATGAGAAAACCATGGGGTTGGTTTCTTTAACATCCTTCCAAACACGACCTACTTTCTATTTCTTGCTGTTGTTTTAATTAAAATTATTTTCAATCCATTAGACTTATTAATTAGGGTAAAAATCGTCTGTTTTTTTTATGTCTCTTTCTATACCTCCATTTTAAATTATAAGATTTACAATTTAGAGTTTAAAATTAAAAGTTATAATTAAAGTATATTTAAATATACGATATTCAAAAATATATGAAACTAATAGGACGTTGAATTTATTTTGAGATAAAAAAAATAACACGTAAATGTTATTTTTATACTCATTTTATAATTTATATTTAAAATTTAAATAAATATACATCATCTCCTTAAAAGACAATTAAGACTGTTTTAGGATATTCTTTTCCACTTTAAAGTTTTACGATCATCAAAATCTATGATGATTCGGTCCCCACCACCCTTGAAAACGTGATACCAGCAGACAAGACCTGACCGAAAAAGGGAAAAACCAAAGTGGAATAACAACTAACAGGAATTGGACACGCATTTGAAATCATAATAACCTGTAAAAAATAGGGTAAAAATACTTAAATCATCGTTAATTTTTTCTATATTTTATTTCCATCCTTAAATTTTGAAAATGAATAATTAATTTATTAAATTTTATTTTTAATTATTTTTAATTATTTTATTATAGATTATAGAATAAAATTGAGTAACGATTTAAATATTTTACCCTAAAAAATAATACAACTGAGAAAGAATTTCGTCAAACTGTAAACTGAGGCCTCTATTTTTGTTAGCAAATGCAATACTATGACTATCCCCAATCCAGTAAGATTGGGCTCAAATTTTATTAGGAGCCCATGTCCTAAACATGGTTTTATTTCATTTCATTATTTTTAAATGAGCGATGAAATTAGTTGAAATGGACTTGGCATTTCAATAGCTCGTGTGGATTACCCTGTTGGTGGTCAGGCGCCTATGCATATACACCCTGAGGCCGCGGAAGTCATGGTGGTTATTCAAGGCACAATTTGTGGTGGATTCATATCCTCAGACAACAAAGTTTACATCAAAACTCTGGAGGTGGGAGATGTCATAGCTTTTCCACAAGGTTTATTGCATTTCCAAATCAATATAGGTGAAACTCAAGCCTTGACATTTGCATCCTATAGCAGTGACAGCCCCAGTATCTATGTCATGGACAATGCCTGGTTTGCAAATGACTTGCCCACTCACATACTGCATGAGACGACTTTTCTCGATCATGATCAGATTAAGAAGCTGAAGGAACTTCTTGGTGGAACCGGTTAAGATATCTAAATGTTTAGGGTCTCTTTTGTCTTCTCGTCTGTCGTAGTTTCTCTGAATAATACTAGCAACAAAGTAAGTTGTTTGTGTCTTCTTATGTGTCGTAGTTTCTTTGAACAATACTCGCAAAAAGTGAGTTGCTTATGTCTTCTTGTCTGTCGTAGTTTCTTCGAATAATACTAGCAAAAGAGTGAATCTTGTAGCTGTTGCCTGTTGTGAACTATATGTAGGCACTGCCACTGTATTAAATTTACCGTTTTTATGCCAAAGATCGATTTAATAGATCACTTCTATGATGTATGATTTAATGACTTTCTAATCTATCAAGTGTTTTTTTATATGAATCTCTAAACTTTGAAGGTTTGTTATTTCGAAGATGTGCGTAATCTCAAGATTATGTTAAAAACTAAGAAAAGTTATCAAGTTGAAAAAGTTACATGGTTATATAGAGATAAATCCAAGATAAAATATAGTAGAACGAATATCAATGATAATAAAATGAAAATCAAGGTTAAATTGTTAGGCTATTAGTTTAAAATTCAAATTTTGTAGTTAAAATCTAATTTGTCTAAATTAAAAAGTAACGTAAACATAATTAATCGATAACAACATGTACAAAATTCATTATTTATTGTGTAAATAGTCCACTTTAAATATTTGAATGACCCCCATAATTTTGAAGTTCATTATTTGGTCCTTTAAAAATTTCATTAGACCCTTTCAAATATTTGAACATTTTTAATTATTTTAAAAGAATTAACTATCAAAAGTTTGTATTATATATATAAGATCTATTTAAAATATTTAATTAATCATTCAGTATCGAATGTTAAGTTTCGTTATCGATTCGAACTTAATTTAACAGTCCGCTGGTTAGGGCTTACCCTAGGTAAAGGATATTGAACTAATAATATCTTTGTAGTCAAGTAGACCTTGGACTAATAGCAAAATGAATTGAAGACTTGCAGTGTTGTTATTAGCTTAGATTATTTTCCTTCTGAACAAAAAAGTCGAGCAAGTTTTTACAAGTGTAACTAGATGCCTTGCCTTGTAAGACAGGTCTGCAGATACTATTTTCCATTGAGATAATTAAACTTATGAGCAGAATCTGTTAATAGGCGTCTAAAATGTCTTGTATTGCCCTAAGTACTCCGCCCACTATTAACGTACCGGTGGAGCCAATGGATCACCTAGTGGCTATTGGCTATTCACATCAATTTTTAAATCTCAAACCTTAAACAATGGCTTAGGTTTTCCAGGCTAGTTAAGCCATAAGAACAGCAAGTAGCAACAGGCTATATTGTCTCTGTATATAGACAACTTCAATTTGAAGTTACCAAACATGGGGTTGCCGAGAACATAGGCAATGTTACACACACAAACTTCCTCAAGTTCCATCAATCTATATAAAGGATGAACTCAGTCTTCAAAGCTCAACTTAAAACATTATAAGTTTATCAGCCCTAAAAAGACGAGAGTCAAATTGATGTTTCTCCAAATCCTTTTCACTTTATCTTTCCTATTCTCCTCCTCCAATGCATTTGATTTCTGCGTTGGGGACTTAAATGCTCCTCCAGGTCCTGCAGGATACTCTTGCAAGGAGGCTAAAGCAGTCACCGTGGACGATTTTGTTTTCTCCGACTTCCGTGTCGCAGGAAACACTTCAAACTTCTTTCAAGTTTCCATAACACCAGGATTTTCGAGTCAATTTCCCGGTGTCAATGGACTTGGTATTTCAATGGCTCGTGTGGATTACCCTGTGGGTGGCCGGGCGCCTATGCATATACACCCTGAGGCATCGGAAGTCATGGTGGTAATTCAAGGCAAACTTTGTGGTGGATTCATATCCTCAGCCAACAAAGTTTACATCAAAACTCTGGAGGTGGGAGATGTCATAGTTTTTCCACAAGGTTTAATGCATTTCCTAATCAATATAGGTGAAACTCAAGCCTTGTCATTTGCATCCTATAGCAGTGACAGCCCCAGTAACTATATCATGGACAATGCTTGGTTTGCAAATGATGTGCCCACTCACATACTGCGTGAGACTACTTTTCTCGATCATGATCAGATTAAGAAGCTGAAGGGTCTTCTTGGTGGAACCGGTTAAAATATCTAAATGTTTAGGGCCTCTTTTGTCTTCGCGTCTGTCCTAGGAGTAGTTTCTTTGAATAATTCTAGCAGCAAAGTAAGCTGTTTCTGTCTTCTAGTGTGTCGTGGTTTCTTTGAACAATACTTGAAAAAAAAGTGAGTTGCTTATGTCTTCTTGTCTGTCGTAGTTTCTCCTAATAATACTAGCAAAAGAGTGCCTTGTAGCTGTTGTGAACTTTGTAGGCACTGCCACTGCATTAAATTTACTGTTCCTATATATGCCAACGATGGAGTTAATAGATCACTTATATGGGGTTTGGTTTAGTGACTATTTAATCTATCAAGGGAGTGTTTTCACATGAATCTCTAAAATTTAAAGTTTTGTTATTTCGATGATATAATATTTTAAAATTATTCTTAAAAAATAAAAAAAGTTATTAAATTAAAAAATATATAATTATATAAAGACGAATCCAAGATAAAATATCTATAAAATGAATATAAATAATAGTAAAATGTAAATAAGGTCAAATTGTTTAGCTATTGGTTTAATTCAAAATTTGAAGTTTAAATAATTTGTCTAATTAAAAAGTAACAAAAACCTACGGAATACTTATGTAACACTCCGACCCGGATGTCATATTGGGCCTCCGGCCCAAACCCGCATTTTAAAATTTCCTTCGAAAGTCCAATAATAAAGTCAATTCAAGTCCAAATATAATACGAATAAAATCTATTTAATTTAAAACAAAAGTTCAAAGTAGTTTAAAGTGACCGAAACTCCAAATTACTACACTCATTTAAAACGTTGACCCACTTAAAATAACAGAGTTATAAAAATACATATAGGTCTGATAAAGTACTAGCCCACTAAATCTATCACTGTACCCTGACACAAAGTCGATGCTGAAATCCAAACCTTGATGGTGCTCCACGGGACCTGCTTCACTTAACCTACGCACGAAAACAGATTTCGAACGCTGAGCCACACAAGCTCAGTGGATACGCCAAACTCGGCCAACATCATGCATATCAAAAGCAGTAAAGCATGGCATATAAATCTCGTGCATGATATGATGATCTAGCATGCTCGCCTAACACATGGCATAAAGAAATGTATATTATCGCACACAGCATATACAAATCAACCAAGTCAACACACAAGAGTGAGGCCCGCGTCCACACAGCATCGGGATCCTACACTCAGGATTGAGGCCGCCCTTAAATTCTATGCCCGGAATGTTACATCGGACATCTTCGAACGAGGCCGCCCAACGTTCGGAAAGGGTGGAGGCCGCCCAACCAACCCTATGCTCGGAATGTTACATCGAACATCTTCGAGTGAGGCCGCCCAACACTCGGAATAAAAGTCTTCAATCATCACCCGACATGTTACATCAGATGGCCTTCAACGTGTTGCAACACTTATGGATATCCGGATTTCCAACATACAAGGACTCGACCACACAAACGATCCACCTAGGATCTCATCACAACAAGATATATTAAAGTCTTATCTCAATTAATCTTTCGGAGTTATAACCTCAACCTTAGCTCGACAATTCATTACATAGCTTTTAAATTAAAGTATTTATTCATTAAGATCACTGAAGCCTTAAATTCTACCCAACTTAGCCAAAACACACAGGGGTATCGATACCCTTAAGTAGGGTATCGAAACACCTTGTATCGATACCCACCCCAAAAAGGTATCGAAACACAGAGGTATCGATACCAGTATCGATACCCCTTGACCAAAGTCAAAGTCAACGAAAGAAGGAAGACTGTTTCGAAACACGTATCGATACCAAAAGTTTTTGGAAACCCTTAGTATCGAAACAAGGTTCGATACCCCTAGGCAACAAGTCAAAATACACTCACTGGTATCGATACCGGTAGCCCGAGTATCGATACCCCCTGCACGAAATGCAGGTTTGCACTTAGAAATTCTAGATTTTCAACCCCAAACTCAATCTAATCGATCCTAAAGTGTTCTTACTCAATATTAATGATGTTTAAAGTGTTTTAACACCAATTTCTAACTCTTAATCACATTAATACGGATTCTACCATTAACACATACCAAGCTCAAACCAAGCACACACATGCACCAAACCTATATGAATGCTTCTACCATGATATGCAAAATAATTAGAAGAGTTGGGAGTACCAACCTTAGCAAGCAACAACAAAACGAACTCACTCTCCCAAGCTCTTTCTTTGCCCAAACTTGATAATGGATCTCCAACTTCTTTCTCTACAAGAAAGGGATTAAAAACCAACTCTTAGATACTCTATGGATGTTTCTAACTCTTAAAAACATCATGAAAACCATATAACCAACCCTCCAAACATCAATCCCGGATTCCCCACATACCTCTCTTTTTCACCAAACCAAACAACTCATACCTTGTTTTGTAGATCAATAACAACTCTAAAACTTACCCTTCTGACACAAAACGTGATTCCTCAGCAAAACCAACAAGATCCAACCTTTTTCTATCTACTTCCTTGCATCTAAGGGGAAGAGAAGTGAAAAGAGGGGAATGAGATCACACTTGCAGAAAATAAAACCCTCATCCCCTTCTCTTTCTCATCTCAAAGATAAATACCAAAATACCCTTATTAAACCAAGCCCAACTCTCAACCCAACAAGATTAAGGCCCAAAACCACTAAACCCGGGGCCTAAAACCAAAGTCCAACTCCCGGGTTAAACCGACGCTCGGATCCGAATCCGGATCGTTACAACTTAATAAAAAATGATGATCAAAACTTAATTTATTTACTTTAAAAGTTTGACAAGGATTTAAGAAGTACTATTTAAACAAATACAATGGATTAGGACGTAATTTAACTAGTTTCATCAAAATATAACCCATAAAAAACTTAAATAGTAAAGTTTTAAAATTTTAGGATGCTCTTGTTACGCTTTTAATTGTAAAATTACGTGAGACATAACACTAATCATATGTGATATTTGGTAGGGATCGGTGAAGCTACGACCATAAAATTTTAAAAAATCATTATATATTTTGTAAATAGTCCACTTTAAATATTTGAGTGACACCCATAATTTTGAAGTTCATTATTTGGTCCTTTAAAAATTTCATTAGACCCTTTCAAATATTTGAACATTTTTAATTATTTTAAAAGAATTAACTATCAAAAGTTTGTATTATATATATAAGATCTATTTAAAATATTTAATTAATCATTCAATATCGAATATTAAGTTTCGTTATCGATTCGAACTTAACTTAACAGTCCGTTGATTAGGGCTTGCCCTAGGTAAAGGATATTGAACTAATAATATCTTTGTAGTCAAGTAGACCTTGGACTAATAGCAAAATGAATTGAAGACTTGCAGTGTTGTTATTAGCTTAGCTTATTTCCCTTCCGAACAAAAAAGACAAGCCAGTGTTTACAAGTGTAATCTAGATGCCTTGCCTTGTAAGACAGGTCTGCACATACTATTTTCCATGGAGATAATCAAACCTATGAGCAAAGTCTGTTATTAGGCGTCTAAACTGTCTCGTATTGCCCTAACTACGCCCACTATTAACGTACCGTTGGAGCCAATGGACCACCTAGTGGCTATTGGCTATTCACATCAATTTTTATATCTCTAACTTTATAAACAATGGCTTAGGTTTTCCTAGTTAAGCCATAAGAACAGCAAGTAGCAACAGGCTATGTTGTCTCTGTATATAGGCAACTTCAATTTGAAGTTACCAAATATGGGGTTGCAGAGAACATAGGCAATGTTACACTCACAAACTTCCTCAAACCAAGGGTTAGTACTGCTCCAAAGTCCCATCAATTTATATAAAGGATGAACTCAGTCTTCAAAAGGCTCAACTCCAAACATTAATTATAAGTTTATCATCCCTGAAAAGACAGTGACAAATGATGTTCCTTCAAATTCTTGTCATTTTATCTCTCCTATTTCCCTCCTCCCAGGCATTAGATTTCTGCGTTGGGGACCTTAATGCTCCTCCAGGTCCTGCAGGATACTCTTGCAAGAATGCCGATACAGTCACCGTAGACGATTTCATTTTCTCCGGCTTCCGTGCCGCAGGAAACACTTCAAACTTCATAAAAACTGGCGTAAAAACAACCTTTTCTAGTCAATTTCCCGGCGTTAATGGATTAGGCATTTCAGTAGCTCGTCTGGATATTGCTGTTGGTGGTCGGACGCCTATGCATACACACCCCGGGGCCTCTGAAATCCTTGTGGTTATTCAAGGGACAATTTGCAGTGGATTCATATCCTCAGACAACAAAGTTTACATCAAAACTCTGGAAGAGGGAGATGTCATGGTTTATCCAGAAGGTTTAATGCATTTCCAAATCAATGTAGGTGAAAGTCCAGTCTTGGCATTTGCATCCTTTAGTAGTGACAGCACAAGTATCCATATCATGGACAATGCCTGGTTTTCAAATGATTTGCCCACTCACATACTGCATGAGACGACTTTTCTCGATCATGATCAGATTAAGAAGCTGAAGAAACTTCTTGGTGGAACCGATTAAGATTTCTAAATGTTTAGGGTCTCTTTTGTCTTCTCATCTGTCTTAGGAGTAGTTTCTTTGAATAATACTAGCAACAAAGTAAGTTGTTTGTGTCTTGTTTTAGGTCGTAGTTTCTTCGTATAATATTTGCAAAAGAGTGAATAATTCATAGACCGATAGGTCGAATACAAGGTTACTACCTTCATAACCTTATCAACTACATAAAGTAATAGTACTTTATATGGTCCAAATTCTTTTGAAAATTATACTGCACCAGCATGGGCATCAGGAACCACTGAATCAGAAATGACTAGAACTAGAAGGTTGAAAAGAACAATGGTGGAGCCATAGGCAAAGCAAATATTAATTATCTTATGTTCCAATCAGAAGCTTTTGCATTACATATAATTGATATATTTTTTAAATAAATTCATAACTATATGGTCATTTCTATGATATATTTTTTAAATAAATTCATAACTATATGGTCATTTCTAATTTCTTCTACTTAAAAAATTTAAAACTGAATTATAAGAAAATACCATTTTTTGGATAATAAAAAAGACCAATATTTGCTGCTCGGGAAGACTGGAAGAGACTGTGTTTTACTTGTAGTTTCATACAATAAAGCTCTCATCTTTGTCTCAAAGCAAACTAGCCGAAAGATGACAGCCGAAACCCAATAAGTTCTTTAATGGGTCCAAAGTTCTGGGGATAAAGCCCAGGCCTTTGAACTATCTGTCTTGTTTTTCGAAACGATAGTTAGGCTAACACGATGAAGCAGTGAGCCGACGATCTCTAACAAAACCAGGCCGAAAACCCTAATATTTACCATCCCTCTGCAGCTAGCATCGAGATACCCCATTTTTATATCGGACAGCCGTAAGATCTTGTTCTTTCTTATCTCACATTACTTTCAATGTCAATCGTTCAAATGCTCAATGATCATTCTAATGGTCTAATTTGTTTGTTGAATGCTTGAGATCTATCTGGGTTTTTTTGGCTTTTTATGGTTTAATATTCATCTTTTGGATTGAGATTGAGATTTCGATCGTTTTGCTATGGTACCGTATTTGTATTGCTCTCCATCTCCATGAAGAGTAGAGAGTTCAATCAAAAACCCAACTTTGAATCTGGGGTGCCCAGTAAAAAAATTGGTCATTTTCAAGACGATAACTTTGAGCATCGAATTAGGCCTGGATATGGTGCGGGGTTACATATGACCCTTATATCATTCACAACTCGTGCCTCAAGGGTTCGACCCGCCTCCAAGTTCTTCAGTCCTCAGAACTTCGTTCAGTTTCACGGAGGGTTTCACCCGCAAGGCTATAAAGATGTAACCGTTGTTCAAAAGCACGAGGCATGGTTTGTTAAGGTTGTTTGCACTCTATTTTTTTATTCACAGCCTTTGAATGATTCATCTCTGGATTATTTGAGCAAGAATTTGACACCTTCTATTGAATTTCAAGTTGTTGAATGGGTGAATCACCCGGCTTTTGGGTTGAAGTTTTTCGAGTTCAGTAGATTAAATTTTAATTTCACTCATTCTTTTAGGACTTATAATTTGCTCTTGAGGTCATTTTGTAATATGGGTCTGCATCATTCGGCTAAATTAGTTTTTGATTATATGAGGATTGATGGCCATTTGTCTAGTTCTGTGGTAGGATTTATGATTTCGGCATTTGCGAAGGCAGGTGAATTTGGATTGGCAAAGATGTTGCTTACTGAGATTCAGTCTGAGGAAGTGGGAATCAGCGTTTTTGCTGTAAACAATTTGTTGAATATGATGATTAAGAAAAATAAATTAGAAGAGGCAGTTAGCTTATATAAAGAGAATCTAGGATCAAACTTTTACCCCGATAATTGGACTTTTAATATTCTAATTCTAGGTCTGTGCAAAGCTGGGCAGGTGGATCAGGCTGTTGTGTTATTCAATGATATGAGGAGTTTTGGTTGTTCTCCTGATATTCTCACCTATAACACCATTATAGGTGGGTTATGTAGGGCAAACGATGTAGATAGAGGTCACAAGTTATTGAATGAAATTCGATCAAGAGATGATTGTTCACCTGATGCTGTGACGTATACGTCTGTCTTATCTGGTTATTGCAAGTTGGGTAAGATGGGGGAGGTTTCTGCTCTTTTTAATGAGATGATTAATTCAGGAATTGTTCCAACTGCTGTCACTTTTAATGTTTTGATTGACGGCTTTGGCAAGGTTGGAGATATGGTTTCTGCTAAATCCATGTATGTGAAGATGGTTTATTTTGGTTGCACTGCTGATGTTGTGACCTTCACTTCCTTGATTGATGGATACTGTCGCAATGGAGATATGAACCAGAGTTTGCAGATTTGGAATGCAATGAAAGAGAGAAATATATCTCCTAATGTTTATACTTTTGCCATTACCGTCAATGCTCTATGCAAGGAAAATAGACTACACGAGGCTCGTGAATTTTTGAGGGAGTTGATATGTACAAATATTGCTCCAAAACCGTTCATTTTTAACCCTGTGATTGACGGGTTCTGCAAGTGTGGCAATTTGGATGAGGCCAATCTGATAGTAGTGGAGATGGAGGAGAAGAAATGTTATCCTGATAGAGTGACATTTACCATTCTCATTATCGGGCACTGTATGAAAGGAAGAATGCTTGAGGCAATTGGCATTTTCAATAAAATGTTATCAGTTGGTTGTACCCCTGATGATATCACTGTGAAATCTTTAGTATCTTGCCTTTTCAAGGCCGGGATGGCTACTGAAGCCTCCCGTATTAGAACAATAGTATCACAGGACATGAACATGGCAAATTCATCATCCTTGGATAACAATGTTCCTTTGGGGATAAATAGAGTTGTGCCTGTGGCTGTTTAGTAGAAAAACTCCTCATCATTGAACATGGTGTCTTACTGTGACGTTGAGAAGGCTTCTTTGTCATGCATAACGTACCCAATGAAGCATATCCAATTTGAAGCACAAATTACCTTCCATTCAGTAAGAGCCTTTGTTTGAATGATTGATGTCAAGCTGTGTTTATTACTTGCGGATTATTCAAGCATATTCATTCTTGTTCCTATGGGCTTGCAGGATAGCAGATAAGCATTTTTCCTTGTAATGACTGAAACCTTAACGGATTCCGTCGTCACCTATTACATTTTATGAGGGTGTTGTAACAGATTCACAGCAGGCAGCTACATCTTAAATTTGAATGTGGTAGAGCATCACCGATGAAGATATTCTTGGCTTCAAATGCTGAAAACAACAGGCATGAGTCATAAGTGCCACGGAGGTCGACCCTATGCCCTTGCAGTTGTTTACGCCCAATGAAATCTCCGGACATGATCATGGAAAACAATTCTGATTCATGTTTAGGATAAAGAACATGAAGACAATGAGTGATTGTTTAGATTTTTGTTTTCCCTTGTTTTATCTGGACAATTAAACAGTCTCTGATTCCCCCCTTAGTCTGTACAGTAGTTTAGGGAATTTCAAGAATACATTTCAGGGTCAATAAAGGCATTTCAAATGATAAATTGTGCCATAATCTGTATCTGCTACAGCTAAATTCCTTTTGGAAAGTATGGTAGACCATTGCTACAGAGCTTTAATGGAGATGGTTATCAAAAAAATACTAAATGTAACGGGTCCAACCAGTTATATGGTGTCTTTCGATTGGTTTGTTCATCCCAATTTCTTCGACTGGACTTGATTGCAACCTACCCTTCCAAAGTAATCCTCCTATGGTCAACAACAAATTTTATTTACAAATAATGAAAAATAAAAAACCATGCAACATGTAAATAGTAAACGGTTACTGCGTGTTTAATTTTCTTCTGGCGGGGGATTTCGTAATCATATAAAACGTCGTCGTAGCTTCCAATGCGAAATGACAAGAGTATCCATTGACTTCCATAAGGTGACGACAGGACGAATTCTTCTCTCAAATCACCCCCTTGTTTGACAAGGTGACCTGTTCTAATTTATAGTCCATACAAAATATTCTCGTAATTTATTTTATGAGAAAGATAAAATAAAAAAATAACCCAGATTTTAATAATTAATGATCTAGTTTTTAAATTTGAGTTGATTTTTTTAATTTTATATAATATTTATATTATATATAAAAATACATAATATATATCGTATATACTTATAAAAAATTGTCTCTATATTGAATATTAGAAGATAGGTTGAAGATGGTCTCTATATTAAAGTAAATATTCTAGAAGCCAGCAAAATGTCATCTACTTGTGTTTGAAGTTTGTACAATTGTACCGAAAGAACATATTTTAATCCGAATTCATTATCCTAAATATTAAGTTTGAATGTAAAAATAACGAGAATGATCAGTCTGACAAATATTAAAAAATAATATGATTAAATAAAGTAAACCATGATTTTTACTTTCAATAACATATATAAACCCAGCTTTTTGAAATTCAATTGATTAATATAAAGTTTAAAATTTACATTTTAAATTTTATAAAAATTATATAATTTATATATTAAAATATAATTATTTAATTAATATTTATGGTCTATTTAGAGTCGATTTAAAAAAAATCAAAGTCAAGAAGCAAAAGTGGTCGAGAAGGTTTTTAGTTTTTGATTTAGTTGATTTGATACATAAAAATGATTGATTTAATCAAAATTTAAAATATTAAAGAAAAAACAGAATATTTAAATTTCAATACAGTACATATCTAAATAAATTATTATGTTTTTATTTTTATACGTACAGTTAAAAAGTTACAACATGGTTCTTTCGTTTTTTTTAATCTAGATCACAATTAAGAATATTTAATGATTATGTTATTATTCTTAATATGATAAATAACATCATTTTCTTATTGAAATTACTCTTTAAATTCATATTTATTATTTTTTTAATTTACTTGTTTAGTAAATCAGTTGGTTTTCAGTTTTATAACATGTTAGAAATAACTAGTTAAATGTAGCCACTTGCAATAAAATTTATGTATAATATTAGAAAACTCAGTTTAAAACCAAATTTACTTTTTTATTTGAGGGATTAAATTCAAGAAGAAAGCATAGTTCAAGGACTATTTTTAATATTATCTTTAGGTTTTAGAAAGGTGGAACTTGGAAGAATTCTTACATTTGTTTATACGAAGACAAGTTCAAGGAAATCTCGAAAGACAAAGGAAGAAGAAGAAGCTGTGAAACCGCTTTCTCCGTGTCTGGGTGTTTGAATATTTTTCCGATCTTTTAAGCCTCCCTTGCTCTTCCTATTGAAGTCCCTGTAAATCTTCGCATATTCTTCACCTTTCTCTAACATTTTTCCGACCTAATTGTCTGCTTCTATCGAATCATTACCAGGAACCTGTCGGCTTTCCATCTATTCCGCTACCTTTTTTGTCATATATATTAAGCTTCAAGAAGTTGGTTTGCAGAGGTATAGGTTTAGATTTAGAAGAAAAACAAACAGACGACAGTTATGAAATTCTCATGGAGATCTATCATCCCGACCTGTTGCAAGGATGTCGTGAAACCAGAAGCCAAACCTAAGAAAGAAGTTTCTAAACAGACTTCATTTAACAGGTTTGCAATGTTTTCTGAAGATATGTCTATCTCGTTTGTCGGTTCGAATCTACACGTTTTCACGCTCGGGGAGCTAAAGGTGATAACCCAAAGCTTTTCGTCGTCTAAGTTTCTTGGCGAAGGTGGGTTTGGACCGGTTTACAAAGGGTTCATTGACGATAAGCTTAGGTCTGGGTTGAAAGCTCAGCCTGTTGCAGTTAAACTCTTGGATTTAGGAGGTCTGCAAGGACATAGAGAATGGCTGGTGAGTGCTTTAAATCTAAATATTTGGTTACTTTCAGAGAAAGTTTGTTGTAATGGTTTGAGAGTTGATAAATGTTTCTTTTTGGTGGAACAGACGGAAGTGGTGTTTCTTGGTCAATTAAGGCATCCGCATCTTGTGAAGTTGATCGGCTATTGTTGCGAAGAAGAACATAGGGTGTTGGTATATGAATATATGCCGAGAGGCAGCTTGGAGAATCAGCTGTTTAGAAGTATATATATTTCTTTCTGCAAAGTACCATTCGGTTTTAGAAGAAAAGCTCGAAATTAATGCCGATCTACTTGTTTGCAGGATATTCAGTTTCTCTTCCATGGGCGACAAGGATGAAAGTTGCTCTTGGAGCTGCCAAGGGTCTCGATTATCTCCATGAAGCAGAAAAGCCGGTTATATACCGAGATTTCAAAGCATCAAATATATTGTTGGACTCTGTAAGTATATAAATATTGTCCTTACATATAAAATAACATGTTTTTCCCAGGATTATCTTCACTTTTACTGATGTTCCGTTTTGTCCCAGGATTACAATGCCAAACTTTCTGATTTTGGTCTCGCAAAAGATGGTCCGGAAGGGGATGACACGCATGTTTCCACCAGGGTTATGGGGACACAAGGCTATGCTGCTCCTGAATACGTCATGACAGGTCACTTGACAGCAATGAGTGATGTGTATAGTTTTGGAGTGGTACTTTTGGAGCTTTTAACAGGGAGAAGATCTGTAGACAAGAGCCGTGGTCCGAGAGAACAGAACTTGGTCGAATGGGCAAGACCTATGTTGAAAGATCCAAGGAAACTTAGCCGAATCATGGATCCTAGACTCGAATGCCAATACTCGGAAACGGGCGCACGAAAGGCTGCTGCCTTGGCTTACCAATGCCTCAGCCACCGCCCCAAGCAAAGACCCAAAATGAGTGATGTGGTGAAAACATTGGAGCCACTTCAGGACTACGAAGACATCCTGGTTGGTACCTTTGTTTATACGGTTCCAAACCCATGTGATTCACCAAAGGTAAACAAGACCAATGTCACTAAACAATGCGAACCGAAGGAGGTAAAGAAGGAGAAATCCCCTTATCACGAAAACCCCAGACACCGCCACCGCCACCATAGGCATCTGAGATCGCCGAGGAGGTCTCCGTTTCACCCGGAAAACGCTGCCGTAAAGCGAAGTCCTAGAAATAGGTTGAATTCTCCTTTGCACTATAAAGTTGGGGGAGATGTTAGAATACTACAAAATGTAAATGACGGTGTAAATAGGCAGTAACTAGAAATTGTTGAATATGGCAAATGTCAACTGAGTGGGAGTATTCTTTGTTCTTGAGACCAAAGACTTTGGCAAATCACACTTAAATATTATCAAACTTGCTCATTCAATTGATTGCTTAATTGTGTTTATCGACAATCAAAGGAAAAGATATTGTCCTCTTGCATGCATATAACAAATTCCGGATTTCAGATGATTTTGTCAAAGATTTTCTTCTTTCGATGTGTTTTTAGTTGAGATGTTTATCGACAATAACAATCTCAAATAACTAATGTTTGATTCTAAACTCTCGTTCAATAATTAGATAATTTTTATAAATTAAAAAAATTAAAATTAAAATTAAAAATTTTAAATCTTATTTTACATTCTAATCTTTAATTATTTTTAATATTAAAGCATAAAAAAAAACAGATGATTTTAATCTAGAAATTGTTTACGCAAGAACTTAACCAGGACAAAAACACGTCAGAAGTAAGAGGGGAGTATCCAAAAGAATTGTATGGTCGATCCATTTGCATTTTAAACCTGTAATAATTTTAAAATTATTGAAATTAATATTTATTCCAAATTTAGATTAAAATATTAAAAACAATTTTAAAAAAATATTCCTAATAAATATAATTATAAGGATATTCTAACCACAACATAAAAAAAAATGTAATGACTTTATTGGTTATGATTTTTTTTCGAAGAATCATAACCCATATTTTTATTGATTAATATTTTTTAGTAATTGTTTAACAGTAATATTTTTTAAATAAGAACTTTAAAAATATTATAACTAATTTTTTAAAAATTATATAATTTAACTATATATTATTGATTAAATCATTGTTGATTCAAAAAAAAAAACTTAAATCATTGTAATAATCTCAGCCCAAAGTCAGACCCAGGCCCGAACACTTGCTTTCTAAAAAATTCCTTTTAGTAACAGACACTCGAGCTACTACGCGCGTGCAACTCTGCCTTTTGCGAGCGTATTTTTATACGGCTCTCCTTTTCAGTTTTCCCCTCAACAAAGGCAAAAAGAAATTCTGCCCGCCCTTTTCTCTCGATCGCAGTCATGGCTACTCTAGATTCCGACGTCCCGATGGTTCCCGTCGGCGAGGCTTCCAGCAGCGCTGCCCTTTCCTCATCCACTAAGAAACCCAAGCGATTCGAGATCAAAAAGTGGAGTGCGGTTGCTCTCTGGGCTTGGGGTACAAACCTAACCCACTTCCTCTATCTCTCCGCATTCTCCTTACCTAATTTCCTTAAAGCTGTTTTGGTTGATGGATGCAGATATTGTCGTAGATAATTGTGCGATTTGCAGGAATCACATCATGGACCTATGTAAATCTGTCTTGATTTTATTTTTCAACTTTTTATTCATTTAATTTTATGTTTTTTTCATGGTTTGTTAATTCCGATTGTTTAATTTAACTGTTCAGGCATTGAGTGCCAAGCCAACCAAGCAAGCGCCACCAGCGAGGAATGCACTGTTGCATGGGGTATGTCTTCTTCTTCTTTCATTTCTTGAAACATTACTCGCTTATTTATATCCCATACCAATAGCTGATCATTTCTTATTGGTATTATTATACACTGGAGATTGATGCTAGGTTGCTTTGTTTAAGTATGATTTATACCGAACACAAGGATTGAGCTTTAGGACCCATTTTTCAAGTAGCTTTTTGTTGCTGGTTTCATGAAGTAGAGGAATCAATATTCTTGTCTGGAAGTTGAAGAGATTTTGAAGAAATTATGGTGATTTCCTGAAGTTTGAGTGAAGTTGACAGAGTCTGAGTGAGTGTTCTTGTCTGGGTGTAGATGAGAACAAATTTGTCATCAATGTTGAACAGTTGAAGAGATAGTGCTGACACTTTTTATGTTTCTGTTGAGAACATATCAAACAATTACAGCTTTTAAGATGCTAATGTGATAGGTGTTATCCATTTTTCATTTCTAATGCTTTCTTCTTAAATAATCTGCACCTAGTAGTGGCAGCCAGGTTCCAGCTTCCTTATTTTGTTTGTATGTTCTTCTTTAAGATCATCTGCTTAAGCAAGTTGACACACCTGATGGTTAGCTTCATTGCTTTTGATGTTATACTAGTCTTATTATAATGTTAAACTTGTTATTTTTTCCCTCTTTTTTTGTAATCTGAAGCTAATTATTTTCCTTACTTTTGGGTTGATCGAAGTATAGTATGAACTAGATTGGTTGTTATTCCTTTGATTACTGATTTAGCGTTTGTAGTTAGCCAGAATCTTTACATTTAACCAGCATTAAATGTGAATAGAATTCCATAACTAATGAAGTGCTGAAAAATTTAGTTGTTAAATTACAGTTTATGTTTACTTGTATGTTCATGTTTTCTGAAGAGTCAAATATAATTTGGTGGATGGACGCATAAAGAACATGACAATGGACAACCATCTTAAACGACATTAGAATATTTGCTTGTCAATGATGCTTTACTCTCGGGATTTTATGTTTTTCCTATAATAATTGTTTCATATGTATCTTGAATTCAATTTTTGCTTGTCAGTATTTCATTGCTTGAATTCATTTTTTGACACATACAATATTAACATGTGTACTGAGAGAAGAATGCCTGAATTCATCTTTTGACATTTCCCCTTGGATACCTGAACTCTTTCTTCAGTATTTAATCGCTTTTGTGTATGTAGGTGTCTGCAACCATGCATTCCACTTTCATTGCATCAGCCGATGGCTGAAGACTCGTCAAGTGTGTCCTTTGGGTATGCTTCATTGCTTTGCCTCCCGTGTTTATATCGCTCCGATATTTTGCTCCATCCCATTCTTTTGAGTACATGGAATTAATGCTATGGTTGTTTTGGTTTTTGCAGATAATAGTGAGTGGGAGTTCCAAAAGTATGGTCACTAGATTTCTTTAAGCTACTACCAGTTGAATCTACTTACCTTTCGCCCCGCGGAAGAAGGTTGCTCGTATTTCTTCAGCTTTCTGTTTATTCTTATAATTTTTGTTTGGAAAAAGACATTTTGCTGTATGAATTAGGATTGGAATTTGATATGCACCGCATGCAATATGCAAAATTTCTAATTAGGATTATTCTTTGTGATGATCCCTCCCTTCCATTTTCATTCATGATAGCATCCTCCATATGTACAAATTTTACACCCCCATTCTTACATCAAAGATGTTGACTACTGTTAGAAAGCCGTGCACATGTGCTTTAAGAAATAGAGTGGCTAGTGCAACAACCAATGGCCCATTGCGCCTCTGAAATCATGCTCATTTTTTTTACTTCTTTTCGAATCCATTTGAACTCATCTTAATTTTTTCGTTTCAATACTTATTGAAATATCTCCAAGATTTTTGTCCTTGAGTTGATACTGTCGTTATTGTAATATCATAAAATCTTTGAGTTTCAGCGTGTATAACATATCTGAATTAGCTCGATTGGTAATTTTGTTGTAATGTCATAGTATTCTCTGATGTAAGATTTGGTGATTTTCCTAAAAATTTAAGTAGAAGATAACCAAGATTGCTTAATAATACCAGCAATGGTATTCAGAGTAATTTGGACCACATCTTCCCATCAAACCTATTTCGAGTATGCTGGATATTATTCTTCCACTAGTAGAATCAACTTGTCAGGCTGTTGAAATCAAGGCGTTGTCCTTTTACAACAAAATTGACACCACCGTCAATATATCATGATCTGACTTAACTCGTTAAATGTAATAAATTAAGGTTGTCTTCGTTACACTCCAGCAGAACTTTTAAGATTTTATATTCTTCATAATGACTAGAACGATTCTTTTCCTTGGCAGTACAATCAATTATGTAAATGAACTGCCAGCCTTCGTCTCAAGTGACGAATTTAGGCCCAGGACTTGGCTTGTTGCGAGGTATATGTTAATGTTGTGTCATTGTCTGCAATTTCCATCCACAAAATGGGTCAATATTTCTATGCATGCAATATCTGGTGTCAAGATTATGCTCCCCCTGCCAGTTTTACCATACCAGAAAACAACACAAAACCAACAGCTCTGATATTGAAACCATGGCTGGCTTTACTCTCAATTCCGCAAGTAAAACGCTCAAAGCAATGTCGATAACTCGATGTCAATCATAATGGCTACTGCTTTTTGTTTCTTTCCATCTGGAAATGCTCACCTGGGGGACATGGGAAGAATCCAAAGATATCTAGAGATAAGGTACATTGCTCAGTTTCCAGAAGGGTAGCTCAAGTTAGCTCCAAACATCCGGTTGAAACTTTGGGGTTTTCCAGAGAGCTAATTGTCACAAAGGGTCTATGCCTATCAGTCACTTTTGGCGCCGAAAGTGATTCTGCTGGTTTATCCAATTCCCATACACGTGTGACACTGAATCTTTATGCCTCATTTCTTTGCTTTCATCTGTGGGGTTCACTTGATATTATTAGCAGTAGTATCAGGCTGAGGATTGTAGCAAAATCAGTGTCTCAATCTCAGTTCCCACAGGCTTTGGAAGCTAATCTCAATGAAGGGTGCAATTCAATGGCTTAAAGGAATGGCCATAACCATTAACCAAGGGAATTGCAGAAAAGGAATGCAATATCAAACAGAATTGACTAGTCCAAACTTAAGGAGGTAAGGTAACTTGGCCTAATACTCTTTTGCCACCACCTTATTTGGTTGGTCTTAGGGGAAAGTTTTTTTTTTTTTTTTCAAAACTATCAGACTCAAATATGGATCAAATTGTTGCCAAATAAAATAAAATAAAACAAGGAGAAGAAAAGGAAAGGCCAAGATATTTTTTTATTTTATTTGATCGTATATGTTTCTTATTCAGTCTGCAACTGTGTTTTCCAGCAACTTCATCTTCCCTGTTCCAAGTCATATTATGAAATGAAATCTTGGACGTAATCTACCAACCGGAATGGCCTTTCCCTGTTTAACTTTTTGTCAAACCAATGGAAATAAGATATATATATGTATATATATATATATACATATATATATATATCTATTGATTATATTTGGCTGGACATGTCTGGAAACTTCTTTGTTTGCAGATGGCTATTCTAATCGGTTACCACATTTGCACTATGACTCAGTTTATGGTATGGAATGAGATCACAGAAGTGACAGAAAACAGATTTCAAGAAAATAAATACTCTTTCTGCCACACCATTCTTTGTTTCCAGGAAATTTCCTTGCAATTTCATAGTCTGTCATCTTCTTCCTTTTTTGTATGTGTGTTTACCTTTTATGCCAGAATCCCTTTCCATATAAGCCATTTGTCACAGCTAGGCAAGCTGAAATTTGATTCACAAAGCCGGCACAGACATTGCCATTTTCATAAAACCTCACATGCTGTAAGATTGATTTCTCTACCTAATATGCAAAAACCATGACAAAACACAAAACCAAACCACCTGACTGCTCATATGCTCAACATTCAAGAACATGGATTAAAAGAAACTTTGAAACATGAACCATATATAAATCATACATAAGGTGGATTAAATTCAGATGCCCAAACATTTGAGATTTCTAGTCTAGATAACAATCAATGTGATACAGAATAAGAGTTCTTCGGTTTCCATCTTTTACCACATATATTTACCTTTTAAAACTCCAGTTTGAGAAGAGAAGAATATGTTTCAGATGGACAGTGCTGAGAAACAACTTTCAGATCGAAGCAGAGGAGGGGGCTTAACTCGTTCGAGTCCAGGCAAAACGCTGCTCGATTTAGTCCTAACAGCTCTGGGCGAATCCAGGCTTCGACGAAGAATCCTCCCCATGGCAAAAATGGGGTGCTCCGTCTCATCCGAAGGACTCCACGCCCGAAACTTCTCACAAAAACTCATGTGCCGCTCCAACGCTTCCTCCGTGGAGATACGCGTCACCGATCTCAGAGCCTCGTCTTTGACAGCCTCGATGCATAGCCCGCAAATCCAACGACCCTGGTAACGTTCCCGGACGCGCACGATGTAAGCAACAGTGCATTCTTCGGTGAAGCCACATGACTCGCATTGAACGCAGTGGGTTTCGGTCGGGGAAGTCACTTTGCTAGACGGGTTTGGAGTGTCGGAGCCTGAGATTGCCATTACATGGAACCGAACATTGAATGCTCTGTTTTCTTTGCTGTCTGTTTTCTTTGAAATCTGGTCTGTAACTTTTGTTTAGTTTATATGGTGAAGTGAGTGAAACAGGGGAGTGAAAGAGATTTATAGCATGTGATGTTGGTGCAATGAAGAGAGAGACAAATCAGAACATACTGTAAAACAATAGTGGTTTCTCTGTTTGTGGGCTGTCATGGATTATTATGAAATCTGGGGCTTTTTAATCTTTGTTTTTTTTAATAAGATTCCTATTAATTAATTGTTTTGCCATATTTATTATAAAAAATTAACGCGAAGAAATTATTAAGATTTAGGGTTATAAAATGCGGGGCTTCAGGATTTCTAATGTATCTAACAAAAAATGCTATATTAATGAACGAAAAATCAAAACTTTAATTGAATTATAATATTTAAAAAATGCTATATTCTTGTAGACTGTAGTTCAATGGAGATTTCATATTTTCAATCTTGTTCATGCTAGAATTGTATGTGGTTTCATTGAACTTCATAGAGTTGGGCTTAACAGATTCTGGATTCCATCTCCTTTCAGAGACAGAAAAAGTCATATCAGCAACATAATGCCTCGTGGCTTAAACATGAGGCATGTGCAGACATTTTTTCAGGCTTGTGATGTGATAGGCACACACCAGCTTCCAAGCCTCTAAGGCATTTAGGTAGCACAAGGGATTCTTCTACCATCTGGGTGTTAATAGGGAGTAGGAGGGTCGCCATAACTACACTTGAAGCCCCTCATAGATTAGACTTATGTAGAGCATATGATTCTGGAACATAACTGATATCTGACTTCCCCAAGTCGCTTTGGTTTTAGTCGTGTATTCACAGGAAATATCAAGATCATTACCAGTTGTGAGAATCTGATTTGGTGATTAATGAATGGTCAATAATGTGGTTTGTTTCCATGATTTTGTTGGTGCTTTTCTTTGTTGATTTCGAGTCCATTTTTTCCTGTATGACGTGATGATTAGGTGAACATAACTCCCTTGCTGTTTTTCCCTCTTCAATTTTCTTTTTGGGTACTATTCTTGTTTTGCTCATCTTCTAAAGTGTTTCTTGCAATTTCATTTTGAGTAGAAACTTGTTTTGCTGCTGTATTTTTGTATGGCACTATCACTTTCATTCATTCTTTAACGTATTTAGTCATGTTTCATGTTCTGCTGCTCGTTAATAGATCACCAGAAAATTTCAGATCACGAATTTATGATTAACCAATCTCTTGTACATGTGAAACAACACGTATATAGCTGAACGAGTCTGATGGTATGGCTAGACTCGATAATTTTTGACATAACACGGATACCGGATAGGGAAAAATAACAAAAACATGATACAAACACAACAGGAGCTGTTGTGTTTACAGATATAGCAAATGTATATTAAAAAGATGAGCAGTAGCAATAAGATCCTAAACCGTTTCAAGATGCTTTCCTTCAGGTATTGAAACCAGTATCAGAGTGGTACTTTGTTAAGCTTTGTTTCAGCCAGGATAAGAGATTAAAGAAAGGAGCTGCTCATGTTTGGGAAATCGAGTTACAAGCTCCGAAGGTTTTGCAAGCTCAAAGTCTTGGAACTGGAAGGCAGGTGCGCAAGTGCATCCTACAAGTGAGTAATGGCTCTCGGCATCCCTAGATTCATTTTTCGTCACCACCCCATCCGTCGAAATGTGGAAATCCTTTGTTGGAAATGCACCAAACCAAACATTTGGAGGCACTGTATACTGCACCTTCTGATCATTCAGCAAATCAGGCCCAAGACATGTTAGTTTTACCTGCCCATCTTTCTCATCCAGCTCCAGGACCTGTTTCAAGTAACAAGGGATTTATAACCCAAAAAAGATTATGATTGCGACACGATTCACATTTCTATCGACATAAATCAATAATATTTCAAGTTCCCTGTCATGATTAAAAAGGAAGATTGGTACTGGTATGGCTTCAACAAGGTCATGTAGGCCTTTTACCGTAAGGGGCTCTCCCAAATAAAAATGCCAGGTCTCAGCACAGGGTATACGGTGAAGGTGTGACACGCTCCCGGAGGGTAACAAGAAGTAAATACATGTGCTAACAGGACGTTCGACTTTGTCTGCAATGAAGATACTATCATTTTACAATGGGAAATACAACTAAGGAAGGACTAGTAAATAAATATCGGCATACATGGGATAAGAATAAGAATACTTAGAAACTGGAAAGAAACCAA
This sequence comes from Abelmoschus esculentus, assembly GCA_035048815.1. Classification (NCBI taxonomy): domain Eukaryota; kingdom Viridiplantae; phylum Streptophyta; class Magnoliopsida; order Malvales; family Malvaceae; genus Abelmoschus; species Abelmoschus esculentus. The sequence goes on from JAUCBN010000008.1 coordinate 918,446, forward strand.
TTTCATAAAAAAAAAAATCAGAGCTTTCATGAATTGCAGACACAGACCCCACTATTTAAACTTCTAGGAAATCAATCCAAAGGACAATGGCAATATGGGTGTAATTTTCAATGGAGTGTGCTTTACAGAGTGTGAAGCATTCCCTTACAGACACTGCAAACGGAATGCAGATAATCAAAATCTTCTGCTTCCTATAAACTCTCACCAAAATTAAGAGCTTTGGGGTAAAAACAGGGTAAGAAAATCACAATTAGCCTCATTTCTTTCATTCTGCAAGATAAACCAGATCTTAGGCTTCTTGTATATAATATATATGTATATGTATATCTGGGTACTTCTGCATCTAGTACACTAATATCAAAATAATTCCAAATGATATTCGACATCACAAAATATAGACCAGTAGCATGAAAGTGGAATCATAAACTCCAATTGAAAAACATAAAGCTAAGATTTACCCAGAATCAAAGATTTGATCTTTAATCTACTGCGGCAGAAGTGCAGATACCACATCACAAATTCACAACCAATGGATAAGGCATGTACAGAAAAAAGTGCTTACACGGAGGAGGCAGTTGAGATTTGGAGAGCATGACCGAATTATCCCTGAAAGTTTCAGCAAAGAAACCACCTTCAGGGTGTGGAGCAAGATTCAACTTTGCTGCAATCTCTGATGCAGAAGCCATGTTTTTTCCCCTTGCTGCAAAACACTGCACTTTTTAACTCAAAAGGGACAATGTTTTCACTTCAAAAACAACAAAACTTATGTTCATTCCTTGTGGTGATTCTGTCACTTAATAAGAAAATGGAAAGGCAAGGCTTACCTAATACCTAACCCCACATTTTTTTTTTCAACATTTTCTATTGTTTTTTCTAACACGTTGCATAGACCTGGAAAACTTAGCAAATACATCGTTGAATTCTTTTTATTATCGTTAGGTATGGACCGGTTTCAGAGAAAAGTGTGCTCGGCCATCTACATATCTCAAATTTAAGTTCCACCTAAACATTGGGTTGGGCTTATCAAGCTTTTAGAAAAAAAATTAGAAGTTTATAAATTGCATAAACACATCAATACTAAATGAATGTTCAAAGTTATAATTTTGACTCTAAAATAACACTTTTGAAATTTAAGTTTTTTTTATATATATATATTTATTACCTGAAATTTAGAGTTTTGCTCAGATTCAGATTAAATGTGTATCTGAAATGAAAATCAATACACAAAATGTGATGACATTACCATGCAAGATGCAGTACAAGCTGCCCTTGGGCATGTATGATGAAACAATAAGCTTCTCCTCTTTCCTAAAGTAGTATGCTAATGGCGTCAACACATTGCAATGCTTCAACTTCTCGAACCGTCTGATTTCGGCATCAAATGCATCTTTTCCCAACCTATTCATCCCCTCATTCTCTTCACCACCACGGCCAGTCCACCCGCCAACTTAGCCTTGTATGCAGAGCAGAACAGGCCATTTCCAAGCACCTCAGCTTCTGCCTTCATCAAATCCTGCAACCCGAATTCACCTTTCTCACCATTCACCACGACCATGTCAGTCATCCCACTCTTGGTGGCCGATGCAGCCGAGTCCCTCCTCGACCTCGATTTACTCCTCCATTTCGACTCGCCAGCCCTTCCATGCATGGATGGATTCCGGGGGTAATTGGACCGACAGCACCTCGTCTTTTACAGATCCCTTACTTACAACGCCGTTTTTTCTATCGTCCTTAGTCCTACGCGTTTCAGAAATGAGGTAGGCTATCACAATGCACAGTAAAAAAATAAGGTCGTGGCTACAAGTATTACCTTGCCATCCGAAATGGCTTTGGCTCTATCAGTTTCAGATTGGTTTCGGATTTTGCGCTGGACTCGCAGCAACGCAATCTTTTGCCATTGGTTTCCCTCAAAGTCGTAAGTTTCCTTGGAATGAATTAACGCCGAACATGGCCAAACTTTCTGGGATTTCCCCTTCCAACTTCCAAGTGATTGAGCGATATGTTAAAAGCTGCCGGTAAACTGTATTGTGGTTTTGCGAGGAGGGTGGCTATCAAATTACATTTGGTACTAATAATAGAATTGGCAATTCAGGTTATGGGATTGGAAGGAAGAAAAGTGAGGCCTGCAGGCTGCAACTCCCTTTTGACCTTGTCAATGCCATTGATATCTTGGGGTTGACACCAACCATTGAGGATTTAACTTCAATCTCGGACTAGGAATTAAGAAACTATTTGTTGTGCAGCTGCATCCTGCATACATAATAATATCTAAAATGTTTGGTTTCTCAAACACTCATGTCTTGAAAACCCGTTAATGAATTGAGCAGAATGTAATATGATCGAAATTAAGTCCTTTAATTGCAATTAGTAATTTAGATGATGAAATTATTAGTTTTGAACCTACTGGACTGGTTTTAAAATTCACTTCATTAACAGGACAGATTGCAACACTACATCACCTACCAGGCAACCAACATAATGAACATTGCTTCTCGTTGCCGTGAAAGAGAACGAAGATTTAATTTCAGTCGTGTCGATCCATCATCTGTCATGCAGTTTACATTTCATGTAGAAAAATTCACCATTTTCAACCCTTTTTTACATTGCAAAAGCAAAGAGGGAACAATCTGACAAAAGTGCCTTTCCCTTTAGGTTTAGGATCAAGGTTAGTGAACAACTACAAGGAAGACACGTTTCATAAAACAAATAAAGCACCGTACAGCCTAACGCATCCCAAAAAAAATCTTGAGAATTTAATTCGTTCTCTCTCAACTTCACCATTACAGACTTCCCTTGAAATGCACTCCTCCATTTACGAACGAGATCCACCAGCTACTGATAGTTAACATTTCACCTAAAAAAATACATCCTTTTTCGATTTTTCAGTCTTCTTGTACATAAGATCCTTCTTTTCTGTGTTCCAAATCCAATTGCCAAAAGAGTTTTTCTTGAACCAAAATCCTCCCATCACTAAAAAAAACCCAGAAATGGTGGAGACATTGCCGGTCGGGAGGTCTCAATTACAACAACAAAGGCTGGAACTTAAGAGATGGATTGTGGCATTCCTTTCGTCGCATAGAACTCTCTTGACTGTCCTCTGGATCGCGGCTTTCGGTTCGGTTTTCTTATGGCAACGGAGTATCGGTGGGGCTGGGTTCTCGATATTCACCAAAGCTGGAAGGGGTCGACCTATACCCAAGATGCGGCCTTTCGCGTTTAATTTGACTGATTTTGGTGGGATTGGGGATGGGGTCGCGGATGAAACGGCGGCGTTTGAGAGAGCTATCTTGGCGATCTCCAAGTTTGGGAAGAGAGGCGGTGCGCAGCTCAATGTACCGCCCGGGAAGTGGCTAACGGCGCCATTCAATCTTACTAGTCATATGACTTTGTTTCTAGCTGAAGATGCTGAGATTCTTGGAATCCAGGTTTGTGATTTCAATTCATTAACAATGATGATTCCACACCCCCACCCCACCCCTCTTAAATCAATCTTCACGCTGAACTCAATAGCTTATAATTATGTTTAAGATTGCCACTGAACTCAATAACTTATAAGTATGTTTAAACAAGCTTCTTTCATGAAGACAAGATTGAGTTTCTCACACAAATGATTTAACATGTTTAGTTATAGGCTAAGGGTTGGGAGGGGGGTTAATGAATTGTTGTTGGTTTAAGTAGTTTGACAATGTCAAGCTAGTTTTTTTTTTTTTTTTCCTGTTTGTTTAAAACTTCTGGTTTTGGTGGCTTCAAGTTGTGACTTTTGTTAACAATTACAATGTCTATTGCTCATTTTAGATGTGATCTTTTTCTTGTATATACAGGATGAGAAGCGATGGCCTTTAATGCCTCCATTGCCTTCATATGGGCAGGGAAGAGAGCGCAAGGGAGCTCGGTTTGGGAGTTTAATTCACGGTCAAAACCTCAGAGATGTTGTTATAACTGGTTAGCTTATTTAATTTGCACCCTAAATAAGCCAGTAATTTCAGTTTTTAAATCATTTTTGTACTGTTTACTTTAGTTGCTTGAATTAAAAGTTTGCTCACAATCACATGATTGACCTTTTTCAGTTTCTGTATCTTCAATCTATGACTTATTTGAATGTATGCGATTTATGATTCTGAAGTCTTGGTAAAAGAACTGCAAATGGAAGTTATATTCCAAGGCCATGTCCATTCCTCTAATTTATGACAATTATCACCAAAACTTCATGGTAAACCTCATTGTTGTATGATGGAATTTGTATTTGTAGTCTATCCCTTCTGAATGAACCAATTTAGCTTTTCAAAATCATAGCATATAATAGGTGATGCCTATCAGCCTATGAAACACCATCTTTGTAGGTTGATTTCTAAACCTGTATTGTGTTTTCTGCATCCTTTATCTAAGTTTTCTATCCTGCATCTGGTATAAATTTTAATTCCACTTCCCAAATTGATGATGCCATCATAATTAATAGAAAATTTTGCTCAGCTGCTAGCAACACATGTAATGTAGATTTGATTCACTCAAATTTAGACTCTAAAATCTTAGCAGCTGGAAAAGTCCCTTGTAGATGTGATTTGGATAAAACGATGATTTTGACCTATATTCTGCGTAAATCATTTCTTGATGACCGAGGCTGATTTTACCCTTTGTCTTTACAAATCAACAGGGCACAACGGTACCATAAATGGACAGGGTCAATCATGGTGGAAGAAGTATCGCCAAAAGCTACTCAACAACACCAGGGGTCCGCTTGTGCAGATAATGTGGTCAAGCGACATTGTAATCTCTAATATAACCTTACGAGATTCTCCGTTTTGGACTTTTCATCCATATGACTGCAAGAATATAACAGTCAGGAATGTTACAATTCTGGCTCCAATATTTGAAGCCCCAAATACTGATGGAATTGATCCTGGTATGTAATCCTCAATCATAAAATTTAAGCTTTTGTCCATGAGAATTTTTGGTTGCTACGGCTCTAGATAAAATCTTTTCTTACTATGAACAGTTGTTTACAATGTCGATTCTCCTTGAAAATTATAAAAAATATCCATTCATGACATGAACTGCAAGAAACATTAAGGCTAAAACTTATAAATTAGCATCCTGAACTGAATTATATGAAATGTGGGCAAATTGCAACAAATTTGCTTTCATTATTGTATTTCATCTCCTTTTCTCCTTTCCTTTCTGTTGTATATAAAGTTTATTAACGCTGTGTATCATATTGCTGGTGCGGTCAAATCTACACCCGGGTATGCTACATTTCTGCTTGTTGATTTGATGTGGGTAAAAACAGATAAATATTAAATCATTCTAAATGTAACTAAGTGCAAGTTATCTTTGTCATAAATAGATTCATGTGAGGATATGGTAATAGAGGATTGCTACATAAGTGTTGGGGATGATGCAATTGCAATAAAAAGTGGCTGGGACCAGTATGGCATAGCTTATGGACGACCCTCAAGAAACATTCTTATCCGAAACCTCATAGTCCGCTCTATGGTCAGGTGAAGTTTTTTAATTTAATTTTCCCCCATCTTCATGAATATTCTACCGCCCGATCGTTTTTCATGTTTTCATTAGCCAACCATAAGTCAATAACTGTAGGCTCCATGCAATCATCTGTAACTACTACACATAAGATTTAGTAGCATTTCAGCTTCCTTTCTTAAACCATGTTGCAGAATTCTTAGGATAGTTACTAAAATTTTGTCTTGGCTGAACCATGCTACAGTGCTGGCGTATCGATAGGCAGCGAGATGTCTGGTGGGGTATCTAATGTAACTGTGGAGAACGTCCTCATCTGGAGTTCCAGGCGTGCAGTTCGAATCAAGACTGCGGTTGGAAGAGGTGGATATGTTAGAGATATAACCTATCGGAATCTTACGTTTGATGGTGCCCGAGTTGGAATTGTCATCAAGACAGACTACAATGAGCACCCTGATGATGATTTTGACCGAAAGGCCTTTCCAATAATAAGGGACATCAGCTTCACTGAGATATATGGTCAAGGAGTCCGTGTACCTGTCAGAATACATGGTAGCGAAGACATTCCCATCAGGAACGTGACTTTTAGGGATATGTCTATCGGGATAACATATAAGAAGAAGCACATATTCCAGTGCGCCTTCGTTGAAGGCCGCGTAATAGGGACCATCTTCCCTGCTCCTTGTGAAAACCTCGATCGATATGATGAAGAAGAAAGACTCGTCTTGCACTCAAAATCCCAAAATGTAACAGATATTGATTATGACATCTGAGAAAATGGTGGTTCACCGTCAGCCAGCCATGTTTATTTTGCAAGAACAAAGGTGGAGCAGAGCAAGCATGTTTGTTTGTTTCCATGCCGTTTTTGGCTCCACTTATAGAACTTGTTGGATTCACTGAGTTGTGTACAGAGAATTTCAAGTAGTTTATATACATTTTCATCAGCTTACTGAAATCAAGTCCATAAATGCATTACACCCGCCCCCATTTTACATTCATGCAGTAAAAAGGTGTTGAATCCTGAAATTCAGAAAGTTCTTTTTATAAATCGATAATTAAAATATGAAGCAGAACATGAAATATTAGACATGATGTTGGAAAAAATAACTAAAATACAATACACATGAAAATAACAAAAGACACTAATAAGTCAAAATGTCTATAATATAAACCAATAGTTCAAACCATACGAACCCAGTGAAGGTGGTAGTACTGTGGGAGAATAGAATCATACATGGACGACCGACACGTCCGCCTCCCATCAGGGATGCCATGTCGCCGGAAATCCCTCAAGAAGCAAGATTTAAGCAGCCTCAATGTCAATAGTCCTTTGGGGGCTTAAATAAATTCGGATTGAGTTAGCTAGTTTGGTACACCCAACTTAAGATATGTTTGAAGTTCAAGCATTTTATTATCTTTACATGTGACTCAAAGGTACAAACCCAAATTATGTTGGTCCAGTCGTATTTTTCTATGTAAAATTCATTTAATTTTATATATGTGAATAGTTAGAGAAAAATAGGTTATTGAGTTTTTTTTATTTTTAATTAAACAAAAAATTATTTTTTTATTATTAATCTCAATCATTCATTTATTTTTATCTAACAATTTAAAAATGATATAAAAATAAATAAATGTTATACAACCTCGCGAATAGATTTTGAGCTGCCTCAATGTCAATAGGTTGGTTCTCGGAGGCACTGGCATGCAGTTGGACCAGTTCGGTTGGTGGTTCAGAAATAACGAACATTTAATCATTGCTTAATTACAATATATAGATACACGTTTTTCAATCGATTAACGAAGTTGCTGCCTCATTTCCTACAAATTAATTACTTAATTAATTAATGCAGCACATAAACATAATATAAGCTCCAGGACTCTCAGTCACTAATTTGTAATCATGTTAGTGACACAAACGACATAAATCGATCTTGAGCTTATCAGTCACCGTTAAAAAAACGTGATGGAAAAGAAAGGATAAATAGAGAGAGCTCACGGTTTTAGCATGAGAACGGCCGTCCTTCTCAATTCACGAGAAAAAATTCGTTATGATAGAGTGCGGTAATTTTCACCAAATGGAAGGGTATTTCGTTATAAGAATCATCCACGTGTACCATTATGATTGGATAGTCTGTTGATGTGCGGTACATGTGCGCCTACTACTAACCCTTTCTTTCTCCACTCTCCGCGTTTCTCACGCGAGTTTGACTCTGCCTCGTTTTTTTTTTCATTATTTTCAGCAATTTATTATTGCGATTTCTTTTCACATCTAATTTTTAAAATAAAAATGATCGCATTTAAGGAAAAATAATAAATAAATAAGGGGAACAGCTGTTTTTTATTTTCATTTTTTTAAAAAAAATATTCTAAATAATTTAGATCAACCCATATTCACACTTATTTTTTTATATGCATATACATTTAGTTTTTTGGCTTAATTTAATAGTTTACTTATAGATACAGTGGTTATGTGACTAAAAAGTGGAAGATGCGAAGCACTGGCACAGAGGGGTTGGCTGTTGAGGAAGACGATCGAGGAAGCGGCGGGTGGCAGCCAGCTCCAAGGTCGGCACCGTCGCTAATAGGACCTGGCAAGCAGAGATCAGCCTAGAGTAGTACTTCAAGCTTTATGTATGAAATCACAAGAAATGGGACAAGACATGTAACAATGGGAACAAGAACATCCCAAGAGAGCAAGGTTGTTAAAAAGAACATATTTCATAAAATAATGATTTAGATTAAAATTAAAAGTTTAATTAATTAAATTTATTAATTTAAATATTTGATAAATAATAAATTAATATTTATATTTAAACTTAATAATTAATTAAATTATATTAAAATAATTATAAATAATATATTAATATATAGATCTTCAAATATGCAACTAATGTTATATTAAAAAATATTTTTTTTAATCAAATTAATTAAACAAAAACATATAATATGAACATCGTTTCATTATTTAGTGGAAAAAGGAACGCGTAATTCCACTTCCTTTTATTTCAAGATGGAAGAAAAAGGAAAATAGAAAGTGTCACTGTGTTTTATATTTGTGGCGCCCACTTTGCTGTAATATTAAAAAGAAAAATGCGAGAAAGTTACGAATTTTATATAATAAAATTAGAGTAGAATAAAGTTCTACGAGAAATATTTATATTATTGTAATAAAATTAATTTAATTTTATATCTTAATAAATTAAGTAAAATAAATTATAATATTATTATAAAAATAAATCAAATTTTTAAAGTTTTATATTTTAATAATTCAAATAAAGTTAATTTACCTTTCATTCTGAATGTAACTTCACCATTTGTAGACGGATGTTCATTTTCCTGATCCCAAGTTTATGAGAAAGTATATCTCATTATTCTATTTGTGGTTCATATAATTAGATTCGTTTATTTTTAAATAATTATTTATTAACTAATTATATATATAAAAGTAATGATTCAATTTAAAAAATATCAATTTGATGAATTTTATTAATTAAGACTATCGATAATATAATAAATATGGTTCGTGATATAAATTTTTTAAATTAATAATGTTCCTGCGACAAAAATAAAAAATAAAATCGTTCCTAACTAGGGGTGTGTTTCCATAAACATGATATTCTTTTCCTTTGTGTAGACTTTTTGACTTGACCCTGTTGCTCGTGTTCCATGTTTGACTGTCTGAGTTAGAACTTTCAGACAAAGAAATGTATTTATTTTTGTCAAAGAAACGAGCTGAGTAAAACAAAAATGTAGTTTTCGATACGTCAAAACTGTACTCCTTTCAGAAAAAAAATGCAGACAAGACAAGTAAACTCAAAGTCTTGTAATTAGAATCTTATTACAACGTTTTTTTGGAAGTAACTAAAAACAAGTGATGAGATTTAAATTTTGTTTTCTAAAATGCAAATATTGTACTACGTAGGTATTATTATTATTTTTAAAATTTAAAATAACAGTATTGTATTTATATGATGAAATATAAAAAATACTATTATGAAACAATGCAAATATAATAACAATTTCTTATTTTATTTTGGGGTTTATCATTCTAATTTGGAAAGAAAAAATATAATACAACTAATTAAAAATATAATATCAAATAAAACGTAACAATAAAAAACATTTAAAAATTTAAACTCCGCACACGTAGGCTACTTAATTAGGAAACCCTTGAGAATTGGACCACCACTCCGACAAAGTGGAGAAATTATTCTATGGATTGGTTCCATCACGTCATCTATAGTCCTTAAAAACAAAAAACAAATCCACGTTATCATTTTTTTACGCATCATCTGCATACTCATAATTTTAATTTTCAAATCATCTCTCTAAATAAAATATATTAAAATTAAAAAAAAATGATGACGTGGATTTGTTTTTTATTTTAAACCCTAACCCTTAACCCCTAATCCTAACCATAATCCCTAAACTCTAACCCTAAACCCTAAACCCTAAACACTAACCCTAAACCCTAAACACCAATTAAAAAACAAATCCACGTCATCATTTTTTTAATTTTAATATATTTTATTTAGAGTGGTGATTTGGAAATTAAAATTATCAGTGTGCAGATGATGTGTAAAAAATGATGACGTGGATTTATTTTTTGTTCTTAAGGACCATAGATGACGTGGTGGAACCGGTCCATAGAATAATTTCTCGACAAAGTGATATCGACATATAATTTGAAAGAAATTATTTTATAGATCGATTTTATCACATTATCTATGTTCTATATTATTTTTATAAGAATGAATCTTCAGTTTTTATTACTATATAAATAGGTGATGGATGATTAACAAAGATTAATTAAGAAAAAATAATATAAAATATAAAACTAATTAATTAATTTTTAATGATTAAAAACTATAAATAACGTGATAAAACCGATTCATAGGATAATTTGTCATTTGGGTTTAAATCTCACTATAAACATTTTTTTACTTTGAATTACATTATAATATTTTGTTTGGTTGAATATAAAAAACATGAGAAAAAGATGTTGAATACCGATTAAGTGTTAAGTATAAATTTTTAATTAAATTAATTATATATTAAATTTTTATAGTTTTATTAATTTAATAATATTTAAATATATTTAATATCAATGATATTTAACAATATTCTATATATATAATAAGCTTATCCTAACTAAAAACGTGTTTGAAAACCTAAAACAAAGGAGACAACAAGATATTGAAAACCCTTTTCTTCGAAGCTGGAAAACTCAACATATTTTAATTTTTTAAAAAGAAAAAAAAAACATTTATTCCTCGTGTTTTATAAACCACCACCACCATCCTTCTCTCAATTTAAGTAGATCCTTAATGAAATTGTAAAGTAAGTTCAAAGATCGAGGTCATTTGATTTCTAAATCATTCTTTGAAAAACCAAAAGAGCAAAAGGGTCAAAACACTTGGATTCTGTTTTGTCGTAAGTATGTCGTATTCCTCGGAATCTACGGGTTTGAAACCGGCGATGTTACCGGAGAAACCAAACTTTGCCCATACTTGTAATTTGTTGACTCAGTACTTGAAGGAGAAAGGCAGCTTCGGAGATCTATCTCTTGGAATGACATGCAACGCTGAAACTAACGGTAAGTTATTCGTTTCATTTAAATTCCTTGCTTGTTTCTTCCTTTTTAATCTTTTTTCAGTTCTGGGTTGCTGAGTAAACTGAGAAATAATCACTGAGTCAGGAAATATTTTCGAATTTGCTTTAAAGCTAGTTTATATTGATGATGTTTAATTAAGCTTTGTGCTGTTTCAATTACTTCAAAGTTCTACCTGTTTAATGTTTGTCTCTTTGGACAAGATGTTTGATTACCCGTTTTAGCTTTCAAAAATTCGAGATGGTTTTTAATCAAATCAATGTCCAAACTTAGGATGTTTTTGTCCTCAAAATCAGATTTGCAAATTGACATATTCATAGTTAATGATTCGAAACAGTCAGAACACCTGCCCTTTAATTTCTCGGTCATTACCTGAAATGACTCAAATTTGGAAAGTTTTGGAAAAAGAAATTGTGAAGAAGAAACAGAGCACGTGATTCAAAAGTTTCAATTTTTTGCGGGATGATGAGATCTAAACCATGTACGTATGTTTTTTTAGAATAAATTTCTGTTAAGAATTGATTGTTTTTAACTCGACAGGATCGTCGGATTCTTCGTTATAAAAAAAAAACATGAGTCGTTTGAAGTTTTGAACATCAAACCAATTTCTACGACAGAATTTGAGTCTAATATCTAATGTATCGCCGCTTTATTTATGGATATGTTGCAGGGACCTCACAGGTGCCACCCACGACCATGAATTTGTTTCCGGTCGATAACAAGTCCGGTGATGTTTGTAGCCGAACCATTGGAGCTTCTAGGAACTTGGGATCCATGGATTTGTTTCCTCAACAAGCTGGTTTTTCGACACCGGACGATGTTCGAAAAAGGGTCGATTCTAGTGCTACTAACAGGAACATGTTTGAGCCTCAAACTAAACAAATGACCATCTTTTATGGTGGACAAGTGATTGTGTTCAATGATTTCCCTGCTGACAAAGCTAAGGAAATCATGCTTTTAGCTAGCAAGAGCAGCTCAAAATCCAAAAGCTCCAATCCCACCCTTTTTACTTCCAGCAGAGCAGGAAGTCCAATGGAATCCAGAATTGGAGTTCCTCTTACCTCGAAAGCGGTTCAACCTGCTCAGCGACCCCTTCCTGGCGGTAATCCTCATTATGCACTTCACTTTTGTTAATTCGAGGAGTTAGGGAGATGTACTTTTGCTTCCTAGTGCATGTTTTATATTGGATTTCTTCTTAGTTTGTGTATCTATTCGCAGCAGATCTGCCGATTGCAAGGAGAGCTTCGCTGCATCGGTTCCTGGAGAAGAGAAAGGATAGGTAGGCATATTACTATAGAAATGTCATGCAATTCTTTTAATTTTTCATTTCATCAGTGTTGTATAAGTTGTACCGAATTATCTTAATAGGATCTTAGCATATGCATTTCATGACACAACTTTCCGTGTCAATTTATGGATGTTGATATCGTTATGATCATTTTTCAGGATCACCACACAAGCACCATACCAGATAACTAGCTCTGCCACATCACCTACCAAGTCCGGCGACAATAAGTCATGGCTGGGTTTGGCTGCTCAATCACCATAGTAACCTAAGCCAATGTCTGAGCTCTTCTTTTTTTTAAAGGCTTTTCTTAAGCCTTCTATCCTTTGTTTGTCCTTTTTTCAGCAGGGTAAGCCTGTTGTTTTCTTACCTATCTTATCCATGCTTGCTTCGAGTTATCAGCTCTAACGAGCCACCGTAGATCTTATCTTAATTCCCACAGCCAAATCTGACTGTGGATTAGTTTGTTTGATGTTATTTATGTAAAAGAATTTCAAGTTTATGTTAATTCTGAATCAAAATTTTGTTTTTCTGTCATGTTGGCAAACACTACATGATATGGCTATGCACACATTCTACCCCATAAAACAATTGCTGCTATTGATGAGTTTCAAATCACCACATACGTACAATGACGTGAACTTGCGGTAGATACAGCGGGAAATGGGAGGGAGCTCCGGCAGTACTCCGACCCTCCGTTCCCATCTACGATTCGACATTAAAGAAGCTTGAAAGAACCCTTTCAACATGTGAAATGCATTGCCATGGAATACCTGTGAATTGTGATCGTCAACATTTTTTCTTCTCTCCCTTCAATGGAAGTTTCTTCCATGAAAAGAAATCTCAACAAACACGCGTACTAGAGAGACCAATTTGAACACTCAAACCATAATAATACGGGAACGGGAGGCGTCTATGTATATGCAGTCCACACTCGAAAGTCAAGCATTTTTATAATTTATTTTATTCAAATAAACTTTAGGGGGTTTATCCGGTTAAGAATTTTAGCACGAATTCTCTTAACTTTAGTATATCGGTATGATTGAAATACAAGTGAATGTCTTTCTTGCTAAGTTGTTGTGAATCAGTGTGAATTCGTGTTCTCGATTCCTTTTTATGTTCAAATGGAAGAAAATCGTATGTTCCTTTATTGTCTCATTCGCTACCATTCCTACTTTACTTACTATCTAGAATTTCATACGTCACTTGAATCATAGTAAGTCTAGAACTAATGTCACGTGATTCGGGCAGTTGACACTGCTGGAAGTTGCTTTGTTTCCATCATGATCAAAGAAATTCTAAGCAAACTCCCACGGAAGTAAAAAAAAATCAGATTCATTAGATTCAACTGGGTTTAATTCTGTTAAGAATTCGGGCAACAGAGTTCAGTGTACAAATATTGGGAATAACATAACAAGTCGACCAAGTGTTGTTAAACTGGTGTCTTCAGCTGTTTTTCCTGCTAGCATCACGGCTGGAGTGGAGCCGAATCTGTCTTTTAAGGATGTTTATCAGTGAATTGAAGTTATGCTCAGAGATTTCTGATTTCAGTGATCCCGATAAAGTTACTTGTGAGCATGATCTTAAACAAACCTGCAATCGTTGCAATGTGTATTGTGAATCCTGAGTCTTCCTTGCAAATATTACCAGTCGGTGAATCGGAAGTTAGTGCTGCCAAGTCCCAACTCAAGAATCCTGTATCTTCCTTGCAGATATCATCAGTCAGTGAATCGAAAGTTAGTGCTGCCCAACCCAAGAATCCTGGGCCAGCGGGTGAATTGAATGTTAGTGCCGCTAAACTCAAGAAGCGTCAAGCGGAAAAGGCTAGAAGGGACGAGATAGATCAAAAATTAGACTTTCTTTACAGTCTCATACCTGCGGTTAAGATATATTTTAGGGGTCATCTTTACATTTATTTTCTTGGAACACCCTTACTCTCTTTTCATATCTACTTCCTCAGTTGTTTTCTTATTTTTTATTTTTTCTTCAATCTTCTTATTTATTCGTCTTAATTGTTTTTATAAAGCACAGAAATAAGGCCCATAAAAGCCACAAAGCTGGTGGAAATTACGCATTACAAGTTCAAGGATATTTATTACAAGTTATAACACTTGGTAAATGAAAATAGAGAATGTATTTTTTATAGAAAATAAATTATAATAAATGAAATTTTTGGGGTTAAATTTACCTTTTATGAACTAATTAAAATTTATCTATTACCAAGTTAATAGATAAAGTGTCTGCAGTCCTCTAAGCTTCCGTATCTTTGCTTTTAAAATTTTAATTTTAAATTTTCTTTGATTTCGATTATTGTTTTATGATTATATATTATAATTATATTTAATTTATATATATTTACCTTATAATTATTATATTATATAATATATATTTTCTTTCCGTTATAATTTAATATTTTATGCATATATATTATTATTCATATATAAATTTTTATTTTGTTAGTATATATATTTATATATATATATTCTTTTTGCGTGATATTTGATTCTCTAATATTTAATTCTTGTAAAACAAATAAAATAGTTTATTTTCAAACATAAAACCCAATTAATGGTAATGAAATTCGGAATGATTAGTTGCATGTTCAATGCATATTTTTATAAGATTATTAGAAAAAAAGAGAGAAATATAAATGGAAAAAATTAAAAAAAATGTAAAAGTAAAATATATAATTTAAGAATATAATTATTTATAAAAACATTTTTTAATAAAAATATAAACACAAAGTATAAGAAACAAAAATACATAATTTAATTTTTAAACTATCTTTTTATAATATAATATAAATACAAACATAAACATATTTTTTGTGAAGATGGTATATCCTTATAGGTGTCTAGAGATTTTCACGTTTTGTTTCAGTTTGCTAGGTGGTGGTTTGTAAGAAAAACAATCAGGGGAGTCTATAAATGATAAGGGGTTAGGTAGGATAGAGAAATATGGGCCGTTGGATGGGCCAAGTTGAGAGTACGAATCTCGAGATTCTGAGAATCGAAAGCTAATATGCTAATATGCCTAGGTAGATCCCAATCACAAATGCCGAATTTTATGTTAATATTTTTTATGCGACAGATGTTTGATTTTAATTGGTGGTTATTTTTCATTTAAAAAAATAATAATAATTGGTGTGTATTTTCACCTCTAGTTGCTATCTTGATGCTAACTGTTTGATCTTTTGCAGCAGCAGAATAATATTCATACTTAAATTTGTAATTTCTAAAATAATAGTAAATTTTTTAATCATTAAAACAAAATGTTTCATACAAAGTTAATATAAATTATAGAACTAATATTAATGTTCATACGTAATCAAACTTATATCTATATACTTAATATAAACGGTACAACTAATATTTTATATAAACATACACATACCCTTATATATATTAATTTATTAAATAAATAAACTAAACCAATGGTAAAAATTAGTTTCTTTAAATGAATAAATTTAACAATGAAAGTTTGAGATATTAAATTAATTATTTTAAGCAATAAGATGAATAAAAAAATTTTATCCCTCTTTTGTATTCCTTTTTATATCTAACACGAAAATAAATTGAGCTATAACCTTAAATTCTAAATTGTAAACTCTATAACAATACTTAAACCATAGTCTTAAACTCTAACTTTAAATCATAACCTTAAATTATAAACCTATTTTTAATTTTAAACACCAAAAAAATTAAAAAAAAATATATTCGTAATTAAATATGAATCTATTTTTAATTTCCCTTCGGATCTCAAAAAGAAAAGAACAACAATATCTAAAGTGACGAGGCCCAAGGTCTAGGAGAGGTTAAGGTCAGTTTAGGCATGAAGCTAAAATAACTGTCATAGTTATTGTGATTTTTGGGTAGCCAATGGGCTTTGACCCATTAAACATGTATTAATTTATTATTACAAATTCTTAAGAACCAGATGACTCTAGATTTAGTCTCAGTAAGTCATTTCAAAATACTTTTCACTTGGATTGTAATTCTTGTCTTTCAGTCAAGAGTGTTCTCGTACCACAAAAATAGATTCTGGCTGTAATTTTTGTCCAAGAGATCTAGAAGTTTCATTTCAAAGCTTTTGCAACCAACCACGACTTGTTGTGCACGTGCCACGGTCGTGTAGGGGAAACGTTGGTGTTCAAAACTGGATGGTTGTTGATCTAGGAACCACATGACTTGGTGCATTGGGACAGATCCACGTCAAAATTGTGGCCATGTGGAGTGGTATTTGGCTGCCGCGTGAGCCGAGAGCCGCCCACAGTAACGAAAAATTATATCATGAGTTTCATTTATCACGTCAGTTATAATTTTATTTAATTATAATCATCCACTTCATTAATAATTTTTAATTTATCTTTTTTAACTAATGAAATTATTTCTTATCTTTATAATGTAAAACTTTTAAATGGGTTATTTGAACATTTATCCCCTTTTAAAATATTTAAAACTGTCTTAAATTTTAAATTATAGTTTTATCTTTAACGTTAGAATTTAAACTCTTAATATTATTTTAGATGTTTAATATTTCATCTCATTAAATTTATTAATAATCTAAATTTTATATTAAAATTATATTTTATAAACAAAATAATAAAATCTAAATTTTATAAGATGAATATTTTTCATTTTTAATTGAAACCCCTTATTAAATGGTATGTTATAGTTTTAAAAAAATGACAAGCTTTGTTGCTAGATTTATTATAATTTAAAAAATTAAAATTATAACCAACATAAATTTAAATACATATGAATGGGTATGAAATCGATTCAAGTGAACACCCACTATCCTATTTTAAACTCATATCACATTATTTCATTAAATTACTGTGACACCCTCGCCCCGGGGTTAGAAGACGGGGACGTCGACCGGACTTACAAACTCGAATAATGTATTCGAATTCAAACAAAAATTTTTATTTAAGTAACGTTGCGAGTTGATCTCTATTAGTACTTACTTATTTTACGGACCAGGTCCTTGTATTACTTATACAAATTCGAGACAATTTAAAACTTTTTCGATACTTAAACAATTTCCAATTCGAATCTTAGATACCATTCATTAACCATTTGTAACCTCAATTAAATTGATCTAAACTTTCATATCAATTCGTATTCGTTTAATCACCAATAATTAAGCAAATTCCCTTATTAGATTTGAACCCATGCAGTAAGGAGGTATCGATACCCCTAATGTTGGTATCGATACAGGGGTATCGAACCAGGTATCGATACCGGTCTTTGGTGTTGACTCGTTGACCAAACTGGGTAATCAGTATCGAAACGGGTATCGAACCAAATTGGTTACTGGGAGCTCCAGTATCGATACAGGTATCGAACCAATTTGGCTACTGGGAGCTCCAGTATCGATACAGGTATCGAACCAATTTGGCTACTGGGAGCTCCAGTATCGAAACATGCTTCGGACCAATTTGGCTACTGGAAGCTCCAGTATCGAAACATGCTTCGGAACCAAAAGTTCTGTCAAAGGTGGTATCGATACCCAAGCTAGTGGTATCGATACCCCTGCTCGAAATTGATAATTTCAAGTCTTCTAAACACTTAGACATGTCAAAAGGGACTATCTAGAGGTCTCAACCCAACCCTAAGCCATAAGGATCATTATACATGCTTAGGTAACCTATATCGATTCGCCAAACTTGTTCATTTTAACCCATTCCATCATGCATTTCCATATTCGAAACATCCTTACTAGGACCAACATCTAGCCTTATCTTTTCTATGACTACTTAAGCAATCAAAAATTAGTGTCCTGGGTTCATATGATCTAGACACAATGTTAAGTTAACCATATACCAAAGGCATTCCTCTAAGTCCAACATACCAACCATAGCCAAACTCAAAACACACAAGGCTAGCCTACCATGAATGTTATGCCTTATGGCTTACAAACCAAAGCTTAATTGATCATATAATTACATACACAACTCATGGGCTAGCTAACAAAATGCATATTCTAAACTAACACGATCACTATGCCACCATATATTAGGAGTTATAAAAATTATCAAAATACCATACTTTGGCTTGCTTTCGTGTCCTTGCTCCGGTTCAAGCTTGATCAATCTCCTTAATTCGTGAACCTATTGTTTGGGAAGGAGGAAACAAAGAGTGTAAGTACTAAGAAGTACTTAGTGAGGTAGCCTAAGTCTAACCAATTTAGATATGAATTATAACAAACGATATACTTCAATGAGCAACAATTCAAATACATATGGCAATTAGTACATCATATAATCATGCTTAATGTACAATGGCAAGTCATATTCAATGCTTAAGGTCAAATTATAACGAATGCTCTATGGCAAGTACATATCGAATGTTCAAGTTCAAAATATATCAAATGCTCTATGGCAAATACATATCAAATGTGCAAGTTCAAAACATGTCAAATGCCCTATGGCATATACATATCAAATACTCAAGTCCCAATCATATCAAATGCCCTATGGAAAGTACGTGTCAAATGCTTATTAGCAATTATATTTCAAATGTCCTATGACAATTATATTAATTTTAATCTTCCGAATTAATTTTAAACGTTGCCTTGGTATAGTTAGACTAGGTAAGCGAGTCAACAGAAGTACCCTAAGGTACTAACAAAAGTGCCACTAGGACACTAACAAAAGATACCCATGGTATCTACAAATGATAACTAACCACCAACAAAGGTACCCATAGTACCAACAGAAGTACCGAAGTACTAACAAATGAGCTCAGACCCTAGGCATACCGTACTACCTATGACCAACTATAACCCAAGGCTCAATCAGAATCTCTTATTCAATTAGTCTTCCATTATACTTAGTCAAATTTCTTATTACGGATGATGTACATAACATGGCATATCAAAAGCATCAAGTCATGCTATCAAGTCCAAAGCATAAGTGTCATGCTACTAATATATCAAAACATATACATATTATCATGTTACCAAAACCCAAAAGCATAAGTCATGCTAACATACCAAAAGCATATACATATCATGCTATCATGGACATAACTCATGCATGACTAACATACCTGGCATTCTTAGCCGCGTGCCATTACTTACCTCGGCATTTCCGAGCTATGCAAATGTTCTAAACTAGTTTATCATCTAGTACTCAAACATAAAGTCAAACAAGTCATTATCACTTAGTCCTCCTTCCCGTATTGTCGAATATTTATTTAATCCGTTTACCTTACAAGCAAATCAAATAATCAAAAATGGTTAGGACCCTAGGTCCTAACCCTAAGGTTTGCTACACTCACAAATACTCCGAGCTATCACGGGTTGTAGATCGCAACCCCTTTGCCTCTTTTCCTTGTTGCCTCGAGCTTCTCTTGCTCTTCAACTTCTTCTCTCA
This sequence comes from Abelmoschus esculentus, assembly GCA_035048815.1. Classification (NCBI taxonomy): domain Eukaryota; kingdom Viridiplantae; phylum Streptophyta; class Magnoliopsida; order Malvales; family Malvaceae; genus Abelmoschus; species Abelmoschus esculentus. The sequence goes on from JAUCBN010000008.1 coordinate 938,198, forward strand.
GATTATCTAGCAATTAACATATAATAGCTATGTATCAATACATTTTCAATTGTCCATTTCAAATATTCTTAAGCCTAACAATTACAAACATGTACATTTGTTCCTTTCGAACAGTTTTGCTACCCTGTAGCGAAACGAACATATCTCCTAGCTTAGATATCCGATTTTAGTCCATTATACCTCGTTGGCAAGCTAGAAGAATCCTATACAAGGTACAATTAACCTTACATTTTAATTACTAATCGATCAGCTCTAGATTTTATTCGAAACAGATCTGGTTGGATTTCCCGGAACTGTTCTAGTAGCCTTATGGAATAGTTTATATCTTCCTCTACCGGACTCGGATTTAGGTTCCGTAAATTTCCTTTCAAACTAGGTATACATGAGTATCATAGTCTATAATTTCAGCTCCAAATTCCTTAAATTCTGACCTACGAAAATTCTCAAAGATAACTACCCGGAAAAGCAATTTCTAGGTTATTTTCGGCCAATCCCCTTTCTAATTGTCCGAAACTAATCCGAACTAAGACTTATAAATTTTCCAGCATCTTCAATTAACCAATTAACACAAACATATTACTTATATAATCTCAATTCCTAAGTTTCCTTTCCACATTTGCTCTCTCATGTTCATGGGTCCAAAATCATGCGACTATTAACTTCAAATCAAATTTCTAATCAACATAACCTAATAATTTGCTCTCCCTAACTCATCTTTAACAATTTCTAACATTATACCAAAATGAGGATATCAATAATATTCAAAATCCAAGAATTTAACCTTCACTATTTCGATTAGGGAGAGAGGAACTTACCGAACTATGTGAATCCAATTCCTTATTCGAATTCCCCTTTCATGCAAGGCTTTTAACACTCCCCATTGCTTCTTCCCTTAAGCTTCTACAAAGTTCTTTTCTCCTCTATTTTCTTTTACTTCTCACATGAAAATAGAAGGAGGAGGATGACAACCCCTTTCTTCATTTAGCTCATGAAAGGTCTATTTTACCCCTCTTTTAATAACTAGGTTTAATTCAAATGGGAGGGCAACCTATGAAATTCTATCATTTATCATGCAAGCCTCATGTTTGTCTTCTAATTCTCTTTGGTCACCCTTATTTAGTCCTTCTTGTTTTCTTTTTATTTTAATTAAGTCCTTTATTACAAAATTTGACTCCTAATTAGTCAACCTAATTATCAATTGGTCAGGTTACCTTCTAGGCCTTATTGAGGGTGTTACAATTACTTTTTATGTATATTTTATTTTATTTTATTAATAAAATAAAAAATTAAACCCTAAACTCTAAAGTCAAAATAAAAAATCTAAATCACTAAACATTAAATTATAAAATCTAAAAATTAATTTAAAAATAAAAATTAAACTCTAAAATCAAAATAAAAATAAAAATTTAAACCACTAAACATTAAATACAAACCCTAAAATATAATATTAAAACCCTAGATCCAAAACCTAAAACCAAAAATAATAAAAATACTAAACCATAAACACTAAATCCAAACCATAAAATCCTAAATTCTAAAATAACAAAAACCCTTAAACCCTAAACCTAAAACCTAATATCTTAAACTAATTTTGGGTTTTAAATTTTGGGTTTATCCTTTTTAGAGTTTCATTTTTTCTATTTTAGGGTTTAGGGTTATATTTTTAGATTTTAGGGTTTAAAATTTTATTGTTTTAAGGTTTAGAGTTTATAATTTAGTGTTTTGAATTTTAGTGTTTAAGGTTTAATATTTTAGGCTTTTGACTTTAGGGTTTTAAGTTTTTTATTTAATATTTTCATTTTTAAAATTAAAAATAATTTAAATAAATAATTTTAAAAAATTAAAATAATATATATAAAATTTTAAAAATATATTTTAAATAATTTAAAATTATATGTTTAATCCTTAGAATTTTAATTTTTATTAATTAATTTAATAATATTTAACGATGTTAATCTTTAGTGGTATTCAACAATGTTCACATACGTAGTAAACTCATCCATAATTTAAATATTTATGACGAATTAGAGTAGTAATAGAAATATATGAATGGAGAGAGACGATTATCTTTTATATCTATTTTTTATTCTTAACTTTTTTATATAAAATTAATTTATTGTAAAATTTATCTTTAAAAAAAGTATCTTTCAATCATCCTTAAATTAGATTAAGGTCAAAATATCTCTTTATTGATAATATATAGTGAAATCCTTCTTGAACGAGATTCCATAAAGATTATGTTCATTGATCTAAACCGCGTAAATAATTTAATTGTTTTTTATTTACACTTTTTTACTTTTCTATTACAAAGGTTGAAAGAAGGAATCGATGGTGATAATGAGTTAAGTTTGATTTAAAATTTTTAATTTGAATTATAAAATTTTTGAATAAGTTCAAAATAATTATAAATATATATTATATATTTTTATATTTTAGTATTGTTCATTTGTTATCATGGTTCAATATTTTAGATCTCATTCTTCTTATAGACTTTATTATATTTTCTCAAATAAGTTTTACGTATTTAAAAATAAATTAAAAAAATAACAAACCAAACTCGAATCAAAAACTGAATTTAAATTATCTAATTTAAACTCGACTTATTATCGCCTGCCTGAAATAACTACTACATTAATCCCTTTCCTACATACTACATAGTTCTACCAATAATTTTCCTTAATCTTTGAGAATGTTGTGTATAGAGAATTGGACTTCCCCCGGACTTAACTTCGAATAAAATTTGTTTTAAATAAATTACATATAAGAATAAAAGTTAAAAAATAGGATAAAAAAATTATCTTTTTCACCTCTTCGTAGTTTCGTCCATGTCATTATTTTTCGGTAGCATTCATTAATATTATTATTTTTTAAATATATGTTTTTTTGCACCAGTTAACTAAATGAGTTGTTAAGCATACTGAGATTTGTATCAAAGTTGGCACTTTGATCTTCTCTTCTTACCTGGAACTCAGAAAAGTATGAACTTTGAACCAACCAACCAACACAAACACAACTTTGTGTGGGAAAAAAACATGATTCATTTGACAAATTTTCCAGAAATGTCTACTTTTCAAACTTCAGACATCTCTGCCAAATGTGTAAAACCAGTCCCTAACAACATTCAACATGTTTACGGCTAAGTTTCCATACCTTTTTCCACCACTTTACAATGGTATGGATTTGCAGCTCAAGCAAGGCTCAGGCACTTTTCAAACTTTTTTAAGGGAAAAAAAACATGGGTTTTAGATTCCTATATGAACATGTTATAATTTTCAGACACAAACAGCTGATTCTTGCAAGAAAACTGGATTTTTCCAGGAAACAGACGAGTGTAGGGCTCTAACGACTTACTAGGTTTCTCACAGTGGATAAGTTTAAGGCGAATATCATGTTCTGTGATGTACTACTAGTCTTATTTACCTTAATATACTATTAACTGTTTTAATTAGTTTTAAAATTTTAAAAATAATTTATTTTATTTTAGAATAAAGTTTCTTTGGAATAAAATCTTAAAAATAATTTTTATGTTTTTTTAGATTTATTTTATTGTTTAATTCAAAAAATAATTAAAACTTTTATTTCTATAGTAATAATTCCAACATTTAATTTAAGAGTAAAATTCATAAATAGTCATTAAATTTTGATCAATTATTCAATTTGGTAACTAAGATTTTAATCGTTTTAATGTTATCATTAAATTTTTAGTTTTATTTCAATTTGTTCATTGCCGAGTTAACGATCATTAAATTAACGGTATAATAAAATATTTTATATAACCCATTTAGTCATCCACGTATACTATCCACATCCAAATAAGTTAGTCCTAATTACGATTATAATTATTTATAGGATATGAAGATACTCAGAAATTTGAAGTTCATCAGTCTTACTTAAACAACCAAATGACGTATTTAGCGAAAGTTCCCTTCACTGACGGACCAATTTCGCATTTGCAAACCAAAGAATATTATATTAAGGAAGTAAATATTGGTCTGCCATTCCTCCATTTCAAACTCTTACTTCAATTCACGTGCCTTGGACAAGGACCTCTGGCGTTACATGCAACTATATAACATGCAAAGTCTATAAACTTTCATCATCTCAAACCCTTAATTTCTACCCCAAGATTTCTCTACCAACACCCGAATCCAAAATTTTTTCAATGGCTGATCTTCACCGTGAAAACCCTCCTTTGATCATTTCCAAGATTGCCATCATCGGAGCCGGTGTTAGTGGCATCGCGGCTGCTAAACAGCTATCTCGGCATAATCCGGTTGTGTTTGAGGCCACGGATTCCATAGGTGGGGTGTGGAAAACATGTGCTTATAACTCCACGAAGCTACAATCGGCTCGTAAGGATTACGAGTTTTCGGATTTCCCATGGCCTAATAGAGACGATCAGAGTTTTCCCAGTCATGTTGAGATTGTGGACTACTTGGAATCATATGCTAAACACTTTGACGTGTTGAAGTTCGTCAAGTTCAATTCAAAGGTGATGGAGCTCCGTTTTGTTGGTCACCAGGAATCAGTCGAGCTTGCTGGAAAACCTGGGGACTATGCGAGTCTTTTGCCGGGTCACCCTGCTTGGCAGATTGCCGTGCAGACTAACAATTCAGAAACCCTTCAGGTTTGTTGCTTTTATTAACCACAAATATCCGACTTATTGACCGACAAATACGACAAAATTAAAAGGGTTTAATGCTTACTTTTCAGTGGTATGCGTTTGAGTTTGTGGTTGTTTGCATTGGGAAATACGGGGATATACCCAAAATCCCAAATTTCCCAAACAACAAAGGACCTGAAGTGTTCCAAGGCAAGGTCCTCCATTCCCTTGATTACAGTAAGCTGGACAAGGATGCCGCTACTCAGCTACTGAAAGGGAAAAAAGTTGCAGTCATTGGCTACAAAAAATCAGCCATTGATCTAGCTGTAGAATGTGCAGAAGCAAATCAAGGTAAAGTATCTGTTGTGCACTTCTTCATATCCAGTGTTACTACTTACTAACCAAGTGATATAACGAAACTAATTATTCTTATCTGGAAATAATTGTCTCGTACTGTATTCAGACATAATAGCAGTTGTGCTTTTGTTGTCTTTCGTGTAAGATTTGCTGTAGTGTTGTACGGGGGCAGGTAGGGGCCAAGTGGCCATGATTTTCCACGTTAGGAAGGTCGAACTTTGCATGGATTTTGATCTGTGTTTTGGGGGTTACAAGTAAAAAGGTCAAGTTTCAAACAGATGACCAACCAAGCCATCCAACCACGCGTGGTTTGGACTTTTTTGACCAGCATGTTTTCAACGTTTCTGAAACATAACATTGGAATTCCAACATGGGATTTTAGACTTTGATCAGTTTGATGATAAGATGGTCCAGGTGGACAAATCAAGAAACTTTTAAAGAAAGTGACATGCAAATCCGTCTTAATCAATCTTTTCCTATCTTAGAAACTTTTGAAGTTATTTCATTTGCCAAATATGTAAAATATTAATTCTATATGACTTACCATGGTGCTATCTTCTATTCCAAACGATGACTTACAGGACCAGAAGGGCAAGCATGCACCATGGTCGTAAGGACACTTCACTGGACTGTTCCACATTATTGGGTGTGGGGTTTGCCGTTCTTCTTGTTCTATTCAACAAGATCTTCTCAGTTCCTCCATGAAAGGCCTAACCAAGGCATTCTCAGGACCTTGCTCTGCTACCTGTTATCTCCCTTGGTGAGTCAACATTTCTCAACTTAAAACCCTTAAAACACAAATACACTTAATTTTCATACATATACTGATATATATGATGCTTTTATTTTTTAACAGAGGCGAGGGGTTTCGAAGTTCATCGAGTCCTACTTGCTTTGGAAACTTCCATTGCAAAAGTATGGATTGAAACCAGAGCATCCATTTGAAGAAGATTATGCATCATGTCAGATGGCCATCATGCCAGAAAATTTCTTCACTGAGGCTGATAAGGGAAACATTGTTTTCAAGAAATCAGCGAATTGGTGGTTTTGGAAAGAAGGAATCGAGTTCGATGACAGTACGAAAATGAAGGCCGATGTTGTCATTCTCGCAACTGGTTATGACGGAAAGAAGAAACTCAAAACTATTTTACCAGACCCATTCCGTAGTTTAATCGAATATCATCCATCTGGAATCATGCCCTTGTATAGGTAAAAAGATCATTGGAAAAGAGAGCTTGTTTTGGGAGTGCTCCATAAGTTTTTTTTAGACTAATTGATGTTTAATTACTGCATTTTTGACAGGGGCACGATCCAGCCATTGATACCGAACATGGCTTTCGTGGGTTATATCGAAAGTGTTGCGAACCTTCACACATCAGAGCTGCGTAGCATGTGGCTTGCTAGATACGTAGACGAAAAGTTCAAGCTCCCAAGTGCCGAAAACATGCTGGAACAGATATATAAGGAGATGGAGGTGTCGAGGAGGACAACCAGGTTCTACAAGAGGCACTGCATCTCGACGTTTAGCATCAACCACAGCGATGAGATCTGTGAAGAAATGGGATGGAATTCTTGGAGGAAGAGAAGCTGGTTTGCAGAAGCATTCAGCCCATATGGCAGTCAGGATTATAGCCACAAAAACTAAAATGATCACTCAGTTAACTATTTTTTATTAATGTGCATCTCAGGAAAGAATCAGCTACTGCTGAAAAGGAAAATAATAAATGTTAATAAATGAAGTAGAGGTAATCATCAATTCATCATAGAGAGTCGTTGAATTTTCAGTGTCCTTAAAGGACTTTTAGGGGGTTCCTGTCTTTTTCATATCAATTGAAAGAGGGGAAAATAAATAAATGAGTGAAAGAAAGAAAGAAACTTGTTCTTAACATCATTTTGATGTATAGAATCAGTGTCACAGGAATTATTAGGAATTTAATATGGGATAATTGATGCCAAAACGATCATCTCTTACGGATAGTAGATGTTTGTTGATCCAATACAAATGAGAAGCTACAAAACTGAATGACCGCATTCTCCTTGCTCGTTTAACTGAGGTTAGGTGCTGTATCTTGTCTAATGTGGTTTTGGAACATACCCATCAACAGCAAAGTTCCGAGTGGCAGCCGGGATTGCTAAACGAATTCCATCGAGTTCAGGCCTTGCGATTATTTGACATCCAAGTCGAGACCTGAGAAGTACAAGAACCTGATGATCCATTTAGATTAAACTTCAGCACACACACACATTCTATGGTAAACTAACTCACGTTTCAGTAAGTCCAAAGGCCAGGTCCAACATGTCATTCTCTTCATCACTTGGATCTTTTAATTTATTATAATACTCCATATCCTAGCAAAAAAAGTTGAATGGTTAGTCTCTAATAGTTTAGGTTGAAGGAATATTATGAATAACCATGAATCAATCAACAACAGGAAAACTGCTTGATTAGCATACCATCACTATGACGTGGCATGTTGAACAGGCAAGTGAAGCCTCACATGCTCCTGAAACAACACAAGCAGACATTAATTGTTAACAAAGAAATGTAAATCAATCTATCAAGTAAATAAACCATCTGTCTGTTACCAAAGTGAACAGAAAGTATTTCTAGACAGAAGCATCATTGTAGGACTTTCAATAAACAGATTACTCCAAGTAGACAACAGTTAGGTCCAAGGAACGCTACGAAACTATGAAAAGATCAACAATAGAGCCTTACCTTCAAGCTCTACATCATTTTGATGAGCAGCTTCCAACATCGACATTCCAACAGGCACTTGAATGGGGATTTCTTCTCCATCCTTTGAAACAAATGTGACGGATATCCTGAAAAATAGGATACTCTGATTTGAATAAAACGGAGGGAAAACAAAGTTATAGATTAAATGCTTATAGAACCAAATAGTGTTTAAAGACCAATGGTGTGGGGCTATCAAACTTCAGACTTTCATTGTCAATGAATGAATTGCAATCTAAATCTTCCACCAACTAAAAGTTTAAGAGCCAGATTGTGTAGAGATGAACAGTAAAGCAGAAAAATACACAGTCTGATCAAAGATGCATGCATACTTAGACAAAAGTCCTCCTGTTGAGGCATTCTGGATGCCACCCAACCCCCATATCAGCTGAGGCATTAATGGACCCTGAAGGTTCAAATTCACTTTGAAGCAGGAAAAAAATTGTCTAAACAATATGAAGTCCTGACAAGGAAATGTTTTTCCTAACTGGTATCAGGATAGTGTAACTCAAAATTGAATTCACATTACTTCATCTCTCCAAGAACTAGTAAATCAACATTATGTTTGCATATTTCATCTATACAATCTAAATAGTTCACCAACACAGGAAGACAAGCACTAAAAAAGTTACACAACATCAAGCAATCACATAGGCATGGGGCACCATGCTAACACAACTTTATGTTAAAAACTTACGTTTCTTTCTGTTCATCCCCTCCCTCAGAAGCATTGTTGGAAGCTGAGGTAGAAAAATCATAATGCTTCTGAAATATGCCCCCATGAAAAGCTTTACGTTCTGGCAGTAATTTGAGCTGTCCGAAATAATTGAAGAAAGGAGAAACAGATGATGGAAAATTTTACAAACTATTCCTAAAAAGTGTAATCTTCTTTCTTCAGATAAATAATTGATACAGAAATCCATTTCTTACCCAATTCTGTAAAGTGCAATACCAACTATAGGGTAACATAAGTATCTCGATCATTCAAGACAATTAACAGGGACAAGCTTATCATAATCACAAGAATTAACTATAATTCATATCCTAGGTTGATTTCAGTGACAACATATATAGATAATGCATGCCAAGTTATATTTGTATCTTTTTGAAAAAGGAGCCCCCGCCCCCTCCCACGAAAATATAATCACTGACCGGAGACCGCTGGTATTGTCCACAGGGCCCTTGTCTAAATCTCGTTCTAGAGATACAAGTATATCCGCCTATGGAAAAGAGAGCAATTCGGAGTGAAGTCAGTAAACGAAAAAAATCACTTCATTCAAATCAAGCTTCGGTAAGCACCCGCAAAACATACCTCTCGATAGTTCTTTGGCAATCCAAAATCCAACTCTAGAAAGCCTAGAAATCAACATAATGTAAAACAGAGCCCTGTTTAAAAGAGAAAACATAAATATGCTTACAAACTTAAGAAGCGTCAAGCTGTTAACAAACATAACAAATATGAAGGTAATTAATCAACAAAGCCCAACTGGGTATTCAGCTAAGAGGCTGATAATTAATTGGTATAGGCTTCAATCTCCAGAGAGCTCAAATAACGACAAAATCAATTGAGAAAAAGAACGTACCTTTTTTGCAAATAGATGGAATTGGAACCAGTTTTAGATTTTTACAACGAGTGCTCCGATTTCCTTTGAAGCGTTCGAAGGAAACAGGTCATCACCGGCAAGGGCGAGTTTTTTGAGTAAACAATATGCGCCGCAGGGATAGACGAGGAAAACTAAGAACAACGCTATTATCATGGAGAGAATCTTCTCACTCAGTGGGAAAAAAAAAAGTAAAATAGAATATAAAACTACATTGGAGATGCGGGGGATCGAACCCCGTGCCTCTCGCATGCAAAGCGAGCGCTCTACCATTTGAGCTACATCCCCGAATGAGGCCGTTTCAAATTAAATTTTTTTTCTTCTTTATGAACTGAGAAAAGTAACATAAATAAGAAAGAAAATTGGAGATGCGGGGGATCGAACCCCGTGCCTCTCGCATGCAAAGCGAGCGCTCTACCATTTAGATATCCCTCAGACAATGGTCGAATTAATATAAATATTATATAAAGTAAATAATTGTAGTTTTAAACCCGTAAAGAATTGAGCCCTTCATAAATCATAATGCGCATTGTAATTTTGGGAATCAAAAAAATGTTTTAGAATATATTGATCTCATATTTAATGTCTTTGAGATTTTTTTACTTTTAAATCTGTTATTATATATATATAAAGGTTGGTAATTGCTAACAGTTGCCCCAATAATGATTCAATGGGATTGCAGGTCTCCAGTGGCGATACCCGGGTTGTGGCTTTTATCTTTAGCATTGTATTTGTCGGGCATATGGCAAACAAACGAGGGCAGCCTCTGAATTCCAATCGGGTAACGGGCTGGGATAATGGGTTCAAGTTTTGTTCTACGAACAGGTGGATTTCTATTTTACAAGGCAAACCATCCTCTCCGCGTATCTGGAGCTGACCCCTTTCAACCTTTTAGCGGAGTACTTGGTGTTGCATTTGCTTTAGTGTTGGCAACCATTTTGTATCTTGTACATGCATGGGAGGGAAGATTTGCAGCAAAAAGTAAAGAAAAGGCGGATATTGTGGTTTTTTTACGTGTAGTTTACGCCATCTGAAATGCAGAAGATAAGAAATAGAAGCATGGCGATGGTACAGCAGTGTACAGTTTGCAAATAAAAACAAAATTAAGAGAAGATTTGAATGAAAAGGTGAAAGCAAAAGACACTTGAATTGAGGGGCGGAAAACGCCATGTTCAAACAATGCCGGCAGAAACAAAATGAAATACAAACAGGCTTTTCTGCTAAATACTTATCAAATTGAAACTCCAAAACAGCAATTATTATTCTCCAGAAAAGAAGCAGCCCATTGTTCCACATATCCTTCACTTTACTCCTCTGCCAAAGGAACTGATTCAGCCTGGAACAACAACAAACCAGTAGCAATATAGTTAAAAAGAAGATACATATAGACGAGACCAAGTCAAAGGGAGACGTGAAGGACAGAATTTTACCAATTTGCGGTACTTAAGTGCATAGAACATCTCGAGATAACGGCGGCTCTCACGGCGTTCAAGGTTGGAGACATGCTTCCAGAATCCGTACACTCCGGTGAGGGTCAATAGTCTCTCGGAGTAGATCTTCCATGTATATCTGGTTTGTCAAACCATTTGTATTTCGTTAGAACTAACATAAAATGTATGCACAAATATGAAGAAGTACAAAAAATTTTGTGGGAGCTTACTTCTCCTCAATACGTTTCAAGCCTCCTTGTGAGATCTTGTCCCAATGAGATGGATCTGCCTTGCACTTCTCGAAGAAGTTGACAAGTATCTCGGCTGCTTGATCACCGTGGTATGGATCGATGTTGAAACCGGATTTACCGTGGACAATGATCTCAGCCGGTCCACCGTTGCAAGTTGCGAATGTTGGCAAACCGCAAGTCATTGCCTCCACGACTGTCAATCCGAAAGCTTCATACAATGCAGGCTGTACAAATGCACCTTTGGTGTCGCAGATGTAGCGGTAAAGTTCTCCATTACGAATACGGTTCATTTGGGATGATATCCATCTGAATTGGCCGTTCAAGTTGTACATTTCGATCAGCTCAAACATCTTCTTCATTTCAGCTTTCTCTTCCAAATCCTTGGATTCCTTTCGCCTGTCTCCACCTACAACTACGAGGTTAACCAACTCTCGCAACTTTGCATTCTTGCCATACCACTCAACAAGTCCGGTTAAATTCTTGACACGATCTAGCCTTGCCATTGTAAACAGAATTGGCTTGCTGCGGTCATTGAGCACACATCTGTAGGACAATCGTGGACAAAATGTTAGATCAGACAACAGATGCTTGAGTAATCGGTTTTGCTAGTGGAAAACTTGCACTTACAAGTGTTCTTCATTCTCAACTTTGCTGTAAAGAAGGTCTTCGATCTCGGGATGGAAATGCTTCAACCTCCTCTTCTCCTCGGTGTAAGGGAAGTATATCTCCATATCAGCACCAGGGGAGACAATGTTGAATTTGGGATCGAACACATCAATTCCATGTACAACTCGGTAGAGACCTGGAAGGGTGAAAGCAGTGTGGCTCTCATATTGACCTACAGTATCCTTGCTGGAAATCAATAGAGAATTATATGAGTTAGTGATCTTTATCCGAGCTAGAGAATGGTATTTCGAGAAAATATCGAATCAAATACCGAGAATTCAAATCATCTATATATACCTTCCTGCAATTTCCTGGAAAGTACTGGTGATGATGAAATCAGTATGGTTCATGGCAAAAAGATCAGCTGTAAATTGGCAGGAGAAATGATATTTGTCTTCAAGTTTCTTCCAGTAGATGTCCGAATCTGGATATTTCGTCTTCTCCAATGCATGGGCAATGGTACACTACACAAGGGTGAAAAACCAAGTCATTGTACCGAAATGGGATCGAATATATGATAACATATAAGATCCTGCAAATTAGTTCAACACAAACCTGTGTGACACCCAATTTATGTGCGAGCAAGGAGGCAACGATATTACCATCACTGTAGTTTCCGATGATCAGATCTGGCTTGCCTTGCAATTCTTTGGAAATTTCATGAGCAACATCCTGTGATGTACAAAGAAATTTACTAGTAAATAAAACAAATTTGATATACAATCATAGAAATGAACATAAGAAGATCAATGTTTCAAGTGGTTCACCTCGGTGTAAGTTTCCAAGTATGGCCAGACTTCAAATCTAGAGATCCATTTACGCACAATTCCCTTCTCTGTTCTGAAGGGTATTCGAAGAATATCCGAGTGCTCTGTTCCGTATACCTTCTCAAGTCTTTGACCGCAAGTTGTTCCGACAGCATCAGGAAGAAGTCTAGTAATCTGAAAAGGGAACAAAGAAATTAACATACAAGATAGCTAAATCATATACAGAAGCCCGAAACAAAAGATATTTAAAACTACTAGCAGTAATCAAGAGCTCTCACAATGAGGATACGAGGGGTGATGTTGAGTCCTTGCTGCTTGATACGGAGGAGCATCTCATTTTCCAAAGCTCGGACTTGATCCAAGATATAAACGACCTGGCCACCAGTATCAGGGTACCCCAAAACATTGTCTTGAGCAAAGTATCCGTGGGGAGTAAGAATCACAACATTGAACACCATGGGGATCCTCCCAAGGAACTTCTCAAGGGTGCAAGGATCGGGTGCCTCAAGAAGATCCAAAAGGAGTTGGATCATCTCTAGCACACGTTCTGCGGAGTCACCCCAACCTCTCTCCAAGCCAATTTCCTGGAACCTGTGTTCGAATTCGGAATACGGTGTCTCGGCAGGCAGTGTACCAAGATACTCCTCTGCTTTCCTCAGAACATGTTGGAGAGAATTCAGGTTCTGAATTCTATCATTCAACATCATGCTCTACCAACAACAACAAAAAAAAAAAACTAAAACCCTCACTAATTTAAACCCGCAAGGGCAAAACAGATTATACTATGAATGTACTAAATATAAGTATCAACATTCAAGTAAATCTATGTCTGATCTATGCACTGACAACAAATTTGAGTGATGTTTTTATGGGATATATACCTTGCCCTTGTGGCAGTGGACTCTGAGGAATTCAAGCAAAGGCTGCATGCTCTCTCTGTCATGGAATAATTTTGCCGAAAGGTGGCGATTGAGGAACTCCACACCATTACCAATCGACTTGGAAAGAGTCGGGCGAGGGAAAGATGAATTGAAGGGCTCAAAATCCAACTCCAAAACAAAGTTTCCATTTGAACTGCAAAACAAAGGGGAAAGGGAAAAACATTGTTAAAAAAACCAACAAATTTTGAATAAACAGATCAAATTAACTCCACAGTGTATATATATTGTTACCTTCCATCAACAAGCTCTTCCTTGAAGTGAAGATACTCAGCAACAGAGAGCTCTTCAACAACAAGGGCGTGAACATTCACTCTAATGTATTCCCAAACACCTGGCCTTGGACGAACAGCAAGTGCAACCCAAGGGGGCAACACGATCGCTTCCTGTTAACACAAAAAATGACCCAGATCAAGATTCTGTAACCAAAAGAAACGAAAAGAAAATGGAGAAAATGGTTTGTTCTACCTGACTAGCCTTCAGTATCTCAAAAAATGCACCATCAGCGAGCTTCTTCCTGTTTTCTTCAGGAACAGCTTCAAACTCGAGAATGATCTGATGATGTTGCAGAATTCCTTTTCCTTTACCCTCGATCCTACAATAAAACACAGCAAATATAAACACCTCAAAAGCAAAAGAAAAAAACATGCAGAGCATATCTGAAAGTAATCTTTGAAGATTACCTTGAGAGCAGGGCCAAAATCTCGTTCCTGTGAGCAATAAGGGTCTCGTCCAAACGCTCGCGGAGACTGTGGACACGGGTAAGCGCACGTTCGGCCATTTCTTTGAACTAAAAAAAGAGAAAACAGAGATCAAACCCAGAGTAAGATTTAAAATCAAATTATGTTTATTGTTCAACTAAGCTCCAAGTCATATGACATCCCTTTTATTTAAATCTTAATGCAGCTCAAAGAAAACCATTAAAATCATCACTTTGAGTGGATCATAATGCACTGTTTTTTCTACAGAAATTTGGGCAGAGAAACACCCCTGTTCAGCCTAGAAAACCATATCTGCAATCTGACAGAGTTTTATTTCTTCAACATACAAAATTTTGGAGCAAAATGACCAGAAAACAGAACCCCAGAAGGTCAAAATAAGAACAGCAACATGGGGAATGAAGTGACTCCTTCATCAACAGTTTCGAACTTAAGATGAAGAACACAGAACGAACTAAAGAGCAGATCAAACATAAAAACAAAACTAAATGAACTAGATAGAAAAAGAAAAAAAAAAAACAGAGCAACATAAAAATCACCTAAACGAAAATAACGAAAGGATGGTTTTAAGTGTTTAACGCAATGAAGAAAGCTGGAGTTGGGAGGGAATTTATAGAAGGAAGAGCAGATAAATTATGGTGAAAAATAAAAATAGTATCGATTTAGTATAAATTAAAAAATCAACAGTAACTGCAGTTAAAAACTTAAAAAATGACTTTGAATAAGTGTAAGAATCTGGAGGACTTCGAAAGAAATTTCAGAAGCCGACAGATTTTTCTTGTCGGAGTGGCTATGTCGGTAATTTCAACATTAACTTGATGTCAAATGTGTCCATCACTGAAAAAAAAACAGAGATTCGAAGAACCGGAGAGAAAAGAAACCGCTAGTTTGCCCAAAAAGAAAAGAAAATTCTGCGAATTAATTAAGGAAAGAGTAAAATGTTTAGTTATTTATTTTTATTATGAAAATATATTTTAAATATTTGGTGATATTTTGGTTCAAGTAAGTACTATATATTTAAATTTTGTTAGAAAAAATTGTATTTAAATATATATTATGATAAAAAAAATAAAGAGTAAAAATTGTATTCATTCATCAAAAAGTTCAATTTTCTGCAAGATTTCTGCAAACTTTTTGTTAAAATTTCCTTTTTTTTTAATGTAATACATTTAGGTGTTAAAGTGAAAAAAGTAGTATAAAATAGGGATTCAAATGAACATTAAGCCAAAAATTAAAATTCAATACCGCCTCCGCCCCCGTACCTTATAACCCACCCGTGGTTTTGTTGTTACTTTCACAATACCGCTTT
Source organism: Abelmoschus esculentus (assembly GCA_035048815.1). NCBI lineage: Eukaryota > Viridiplantae > Streptophyta > Magnoliopsida > Malvales > Malvaceae > Abelmoschus > Abelmoschus esculentus. Next base: position 953,576 of record JAUCBN010000008.1, read on the forward strand.
TGTTTGTTTTCAGCCTCGTGTTGGGGTCCAGTGGCTTATTGAAGAATTAAGATTACCAGAATTTTTGCTTAAAAAATAAGATTATCGTATTTAATATGTTTGGATGAGTTTAGCTTTGTACTAATTATATTTTAAAGATAATATTTTTAATTGCTTTGAAATTTATTATTAATTTAGTGGCATTTGGATTAAGCATATTATTTTTAAATGGTTGATCCGAATACATTAAGAGGTTAAGAGCCGCCACGTAATTCTTTACGGGGGAATTTAGTCATTTCAACTTCCTTAATAATTTGTTAAAAATATTACATCCGTGACGGTTCTCAGCTCTGCGTGAATATCACGGCGCGTCAGTTACAGTACGGGGTTGGGAAGAAACTCAAATATCATCGGGTAGCAACGTGGCAATGTTGCATTTCTCCATACACGTGGCAAGTGGGGTCCCAAGGAAAGAAAGCGGAAAACAGTGTACTCTAGAACTGGATTTGGCCGGGAATTCCACCGACGTCGGAGGTGGCCGACAATTTTCTAAAAGTACTTGGTAAATAAATAGATTCAAAAGATTATAAAACAATTAATTAACTTAATATTATATATTTCATTCTAGTTTCGGAATTTGAAAAGACAATAATGTTGTCTGAAAAATCCATAGGATGGGGTTGAGGTCACCTGGTATTTGATTTTCCATCCCCTCAAGTGGTTTATGACCTAATATTAACTTCATAGATGGTCGGATCTTCGGTGGATTTACGTATAATATACTGTATCAAATCACCTGATATTTGTTCGGTTGATGTATATTTTAAGCACGTTAGTGAAATTAACGATTATGGCTAATGCTTGCCTGTGGAAACAACTAACAAGAGATGGGAAAGGGATTAAGATTTAAGTGAAATGAAAGTCACGTGGAGGGGAGACAAAAGAGACAGCAATAGCCAATAAATACCATCAAAGACTTGGCTTGTTTCGAGGTGTTTATTTAAATGGACCGCACGTAGTTTAGACGGGTTGGGGAGGAATGCGCGACGGTAAAAATGCCGCGGGAACTGCCAAGGTCGTCCCTGACCCCGTGACCGAGAGAGAAATCAATTTCCGCTAAACAAATAAACCTGTGAATTAACTCAATGTAATGAAACAAAATACTGACTCAACCATTGGTTGTTTCTGGTTGACACCAGTTAACTGCTTTTCTATGAATCTGCATATACGTGTCGGTTTTGGCGTCAACGCCCACAGTGATGAAGGTTTTTTACGAATTTAAAACTATAGAAAGAGAATGAAGGGTGCAATGACAGAGATTCCAATGTTGTCATGTACTAAAAGTTATTATTATTATTTTTTCTGAAAATAAACGATTAATTATTAAAAAAACAGGGTTAGGCGCATGAAAAAAATAGTCATTGGATATGAGTTACAAGATTGAACATCAACCAGTGTAGCATTCCAATCAGCATCCACCCAATAGAAAAATGTATTTTTATAGTTCCCTACTGACAGTACGAAACTAGATAAATCAATAAATTTGTAACATTTTAAGCTGGAAAACGATGTTTTGTAGGCCCCTCGACCTAAATCCACTGTGGATAAGTCTTGGCCAACGATCTCTGCACTTGAGTTGGGTCTACCTAACAACACCTTGATTTTCAAATTTCAAATTTACAAAGTTATAATAGATGGGTTTACCTAGAATGACGAAGAGATCATGTTTAAACTTTAATATATATTATGTTCACCTTATATTAAATTAAGTTTTTTTTTAATTTATTATATTAAATCGTGACTCATAATTATAACTTGTCACGTCTAAAAGCCTAAAGCAATGGCGGATTCATGTTATGGGTAGGGTCAAAAGTGGGCACGAGCCCACCTTAAATTTTTTGAACTTCGTATATTTACCTTTAATTTTTTAAAAATTTTATGATTTAGTACATAAATTTTTATAATATTTAAGATTTATGTCTACCCTAAAATTTTAAGAATTTATTTATGCCTACTTCAAATATATTTTTAGATCCGTCACTGACCTAAAGCGACGATTGTTGCATCGTGTGTTTAGATCATGAATCCTATACCAATCTGTCCTACTCATCGTTGGTGATATGGATTATGAGTCGTTGAAAGGGAATTTTCAATGTGGTTGAAATCATTTCATGTGGTGAGGTAACAACATCGGTGGTTCATTTTTTTTAAATTAAAATATTTATAATAATATTACTTGTGTCTTACATAATAGTAAATATTAAAGAAACTCCAATTAATAAAGCAAATACTAGAAAAAACACCTATTTTTCATCGTTTGTAGGTCCATTCCTATAAGTTTTTGCGTGCTGTTAACGCAACAAAGATGGTTTCCTCATCAAACTCATTAAGAGAAAGAAAACAACCTTTTTTATACCAAGGAATCTTTGTAGTCATTGGCTCATGGCTACTGAAAGAGCTGATGGGTCATTAATTGTTGGATTATAGGGTTTGTATCCAAATAAGCATGTAAAAAATTTTAGCACCACGTCATGATCTGTGTCAAAGTCTCCACCCATGCTGATTGCTGATGCCTTTTCTAAGACTGAAGCGCCACCACTGCACATATCTGTCTCCCAATGGCAATGATCTGAAATGATGTGGGTTTTATAATGGGATCAAACCTAACAACAAACGTAAAGTCGGAAAAAGTTTTACGCTCTAAATTCAATTTAATCGTGAGATCAATTTCTGGGGTTTATTTCAATATTCCTTGTTTTTTTCCACTAAAATACCCCGTCTGGAATTCCCTCCAAACTTACTCTACAAGATACTGTTCATCTAAATCAATATTTCCCTGTTGTCGAAACTTGTACCATCCAAATATAAATCGTATATTTTTATACAACCTTTCATGTTCTGGGTGATGAAAAAGAAAGATCCAATCTCAAGTTGCGTGGAATCAGCACGGTCCAGTAAAAGTATCTGGAAAATGGAAAGAGACTTGGATGGAAAGATCGAGAAGGGTGGAATTTGGGAGTGGGATTTGACGTTTTGTTGTTGAAGATGGAATCGATCAATAATTATGGGCTTTGGATAGGAAAGAGACCAAGAGCCTGTCCAACACTTTGCACGAAGAAAAGCGCAAATCAAACTCAGTTTGTTATAGAAAATGAAGAGGAGGACATGGACATCACAAAAGCTTAAAACATTATCGCAGAAGGAAATGAGCGTCGGATCGGGTTTGGTTCAAGTTATTTTTAAGTTAGATTAATTTTTAATTTACTTTTGGTTTGAATTAAATTGAGTCTGATTCAGATTTAATTTTAGACTATATTATTTCAGATTTGATTTGTTCAATATGGATTAATTGAATTTGAGACAAGTAAATATCAACTTAACTTTTTTGGGTTAGATCTAGCTAATATTGAATCAATTGATTTTTGGAATAAGTCAATATTTGTATAAATTGTTTTTTGGGTCAGATCAACATCAAATAAATTTGTTCAAAATCCACATTTCGGATTAAGTTTATTAAATCTATATATTAATTAAAAATAGATGATTTGATTTTTTAAAATATTAAAATTTAATGTACACTTTAATCCTTTAACTATATCGTTTTTCTCAATAATTTAAATTAATATTTAAATTATATTAATTAAGTTTTTTAATAATTTTTAAAAATTGGGCATGTGACCTTATACAAATTTAGAGTGACATATGACGTTAAAAATAATATACAATAAAATGATACAGTGACATATGACATTGGAAAAAAACACGAAAAATTCAAATTATATGAAATATAATAAAGAAATAATTCAATCAACTGTATAAAATATTTAAGTGTTTTCTTTTATTTCTAAAATCTTTCAAAAATATATATTTTGTTTATTGTCGATCATTTTTTAACGGTATTGATAGTAATAGGACGATTTGACGATAAATAATAACGCTATGCCTTGATCCGGAACAAAAACAAACTAAAAGGTCTTAACTAAGATACACAGTATAATTTAGGGACTCAAATATGAATTAACCCTAAAACGTATAAAACGGTATAAAGGTACTTCTACCTATTTCGTTGCTGAAAGTGCCAAGCAGAGATAAAATCTTTGCCCTAATTAGTCCCTTTGTCCCTCCCTCCCTGCATCTGGGTTTTTGCCGTCGCTGAACCTGAAATATACGCAAAGCCGTAGCCCCTTGCCGCCCTCTTTGCCGCCTTTTCTGTTAGAAAAAGAAACAAAAAGAAAATACAATGGGAAGAGAAACTCCAAAACAGCAACAACAGGTTTCTTACACGGTGGAGCAGCTTGTGGCCGTCAATCCTTACAATCCCGACATCCTACCTGATCTCGAGAACTACGTTAATGAACAGGTCCATCTCGCTATCTATAAATCACATCATTCGATTTTATAGATTTTCATCCTCTGGAAATCTTTTTATGTGTTTGGTTTAAAGTTCTTGAGTATCTTGATTTTGGATCATTCTGTATTTGAACGGATGATGTCGGAATCATCTTTTATATTATTGGATAATCTACATAGATTTGGCTGTTTCTTTAATCTTTTAATCCGGACTGTTCAAATTACACAACGAACAGTTTCTTACCATTAGCTGATAGCATATTACATTGAATTGTTACGGGATCCCTGCTAAATTTGATAAAATCTCTGAGTTTCTGTTTAGGGTTTCTAGCCCTGAACATGAGTAGCAATGTTTCACTTTTTCGATGTTGGAATTTAGTTTCTGCGGTGAACCCCTTCAATGTGTTCTTAATACTGTTGAAAAACATGTCATGCGTTTGAACTCCAAAAGGGCAACCCACATTATCTGGAAGTTGCTAAAATGATTACAAAATTTGTCTTTTCCAGGTTTCATCGCAAACATACAGTCTGGACGCAAACCTCTGCCTTCTTCGTCTCTACCAGGTACTGCCATTCACTCATTCTCTCTTGTTTAGGGATCTCTCTTTATGTAAGAGAAAGAAGGTTTAATAAGTTACTACTTTTCTTAGTTTTTACTGATCTGGTATTTTCTTTGTCCTTGTAGTTTGAGCCTGAGCGTATGAGCACCCAAATTGTTGCACGCATTTTGGTTAAGGTATGTTTTGGTTTTTGTTTATACCAAATTGTAACTATTTATCTGCTTATTAGTAAGCTAGGAACTGTCGTTTCTAATGCTTTCTTTTCCTCCTTCCCTCCTGATTTTGTGCAGGCTCTCATGGCGATGCCAGCTCCGGATTTCAGCCTTTGTCTCTTTTTGATTCCAGAGCGAGTGGTATCTTTCTTGTTGTAGATATTTCCTTTCTGATTTCCATTTTACATCAGCATTTAAGCATGTTTAATGGGTGTTGACATAGACTGTTTGTCTTGGCTTTTGGCGTTAGTCAAGTTTTGTTGATCATTTTAAACTATAACAATCTGTATTTCCAAGAGATCAGTGCCTACCTGTGAATGATAAACCTGTAATCCTTGGGAAATTGAAAAAGTAAAGAATTCTCATTATCCAGAAAATTATGCAAATTTCATTAGTCATTACTGTAAATTTGATATGTGTACTTATTTTTGTTAAACATGGAAATGTCTGCCTATGACTGCTATAAGTGTCTTATGAATGCTTATTTCTATCTGAAGTGAGTCATAATTAATTAGTTTGTCTGATTTGGGGAAGCACACATTTTTCAAAGCTTTATCATTGTGAAATCTAAAATTCTACCTTTATATGTTTTATTGTTCCATCTTCTATGGAATTTTTTTCATTGAATTTAAGTTCTTGCAATTATTGGTAATATTTTGCATGTGATATCAGCAAATGGAGGAGCAGTTCAAGACACTGGTTGTTCTCTCTCACTATCTGGAGGTATGCATTTGCCCTTGCTCAGTAATCTATGAACAGTGATGGGATGGATGATTTCATTGTACATATCTCATTTGTAGACGGGAAGATTTCGTCAGTTCTGGGATGAAGCAGCTAAAAGTCGTCATATAGTTGAGGCCGTGCCAGGTAAATGAACTCTGATGAGATGCATTTTTTTATTTGAATCCAGTAACGATGCATCAACCTATGAAAATGGCACAACAGCTTACTAGAGTATTGAATACAGGTTTTGAGCAGGCAATCCAGACATATGCTATCCATGTCCTCTCCCTGACTTATCAAAAGATTCCGAGACCTGTACTCGCCGAGGTATGCGATATGCATTTATAGTTGCGATTTAAGACAACCTCTTATGCGTGATGCTTCAAACTTGTGCTTTTGTTTGGGGTGCTTGACAGGCTATTAACATTGAAGGCCTATCCTTGGACAAATTCCTTGAACACCAGGCAGCCAACAGTGGTTGGATTCTTGAGAAGGGCCATGGCAGAGGTCAACTGATAGTCTTACCTTGGAATGAATTTAATCATCCCGAGCTGAAGAAAAGTGTTGCCGATACTGTTCCATTGGAACACATCACCCGTATTTTCCCCATTCTTGGTTAACTTTTGAGTCATTTCCTCCATGTTGTCATGACATTGCCACCTCTCTCTTTGTTTGTTGTCTTGGATGGATATATACCAAGAACAAGAAAAGAGTATTTTAGGACAGACTTGTTTAACTTTCTCAAAGATAAGCTTTGAACGGGTCCTTTTTTATTTCCATTTTGACACTCTTCCGAAATTTAGAATATAGTTATTTATCACGCTTTCTTCCTTGATCATATTATGCTTTTTCTTGTTTTTAATCGCTATGCTTTTACTTCACTTTGAGTAGTTGGATTTTTGATCTTGAAAAGGCCAGAAAATTACATTAAATAACTATTTTGAAAAATAAATATATTTTTCGGTTTTTATTTCGACGAGAAAATAATGTAGGTACCTATCTTTATAAAAGAGTATACTTTTAAATATTTGTTTTATAAAAAAAGCTTTTAAGCATTGAAATGAAAAGTTAAAGCTTTAAATACGTCTCTTTTTGCAATAGGCACCTGAAATATTTTTTAACTGAAGTATATATTTAAAATTCTAATTTTCTTATTTTAAAATTAATTAAAACGTTTATTTAAACATTTATTTTAACAAAAAATTATACACCTATTATAAAACTTAATTTAAAAATTCATTTATAACTAAATCTAAAAAATAATATACTTTAAATATTTATTTATAATATTAATCCTAATTTTCAATGCTGATCATTATAAATTTTAAAAGGTTCCGAAGAAACCACAAAAGGCTTACGTATTTCTCTCTTGAAACCGTAGAAATCGCAGTCCATGAAGGGTATTTATGTAATTCAAGTCTCATTCGTCCACCTAGCCCTTTATCCAAATTCCTGATCGTTCACCACCTTCACTTTTATTCCCAATCCTCTAAACCCTAACGGGAAGGGAAAATATAAATTAAAAATAATCAAAACCCTATACTCTTACGATCTTCGGTTCATCGGTGTCAAATCCTTAATTATCTGCGACATATTACGAATTATTATCAATGACTTCCTCGAAGAAACATTACAAGGAGAAAATTGCTCGTCGCAAGTAAGTATACATTAGTTTCTTATCGATGTTTCATTTTCTTTAAACATCGTGAAAATTGGATATTTGGTGCGGTATTCTCCCTTAATTTATATAATAAATGGATCTGAGATGGAAATTAATTGCGCAGAGAGGAAAAAGCGGAAGAACCAGAGCAACCAAAGTACAGAGACAGAGCTAAGGAGCGAAGAGAGGATCAAAATCCAGATTACGAGCCAAATGAATTAGGTTCCTTTCATGCTGTTGCTCCTCCTGGAACTGTCGATCTTCGGTTAGATTCTGCAATTTCCCCCTTAAGTCCCTAATTCGATGCAATTTGTTAAAATATATGCTATATGTTTTTATTAAAGTTGATCTGCTTCGATAATAATTTATTAGATCAGCCGATGCTCACAAGATATCTATTGAGAAGAGCAAGTACCTCGGAGGTAGGCTTTTCACTTTTCATTGTTATAACTTGAAAATATTAACAAGTTGATTGATAGGATGCGTGCAATTTTTTTCTTATCTTGATGGTGTCTGCTACATTCAGGTGACGTGGAACACACCCATCTGGTGAAAGGGTTGGATTATGCTTTGCTTAACAAAGTTAGGAGTGAGATTGATAAGAAACCCGACGATGGGGAAGAAACTGATGGAAAGTCTAGGTAAGTAAGTTTAATTTGGTTTCATGTCAGTCGAAATCAATGTACAACATTTCTAAGTAGGGCTGGTAAAAAAACTGGCTGAACTGAAGTGTTGAACAGTTTATGTGATACAAGTTTAAAAACGGTGGTTAACTGTTTCAAATCCTATATTTTATGTAATTTATAAATATTTTTTTTATTTTTATATTGAAAAAATAAATGTTCTACATTTCAAATAATGAAAATAACTTATAAATATTCTATAAGAATGGTTAATTGTTTTACTTATTTGAAAAATCAACTGTTCTAGAAATATTTATGTAAAAGACTGAAAATTTATCAAATAAACGTAAAACATTAAACAAATCCATTTTGTTAAAATAAAGTAAAAAAGAAAAGCCAAACAAAAAATTAATATGGGAAAACTGAGAACAGAACCATTCCAAACAAAATTAAAATGGAGAGTTCAAAAAACCTAAGAAACCCGGCTGAACCGAACCCATCTCACCCCTATTTCTAAGAGTTAATACAAAACTTAAAGATTTGCTTTGGTTTTACTATTTGCTGATTGTATATCTAATTATTCTTTCATTTTGTTATAAGGTTATCTGTATTTTAGGGCTATGTCGTCATTACTAATATACAATATACAATGGTTGTTTATGTTAGATGATGGACTATCATTACGTTTAAGTTTCAGTAATTCCCAATTTATCTTTTAATTGGAATTGATAATGTTGTAATTGTTTTATAAACAAATGTTATTTTGTTCCGACAGAAAATCAAAAGAAGACCAGCAAGTATCATTCCGAACAGCTATTGCTAAGGTGCAATATTTTCATCTTAAGTTATGGAATAATTTTTTCAGTATAGTTTACAAACATTATTCTTTTTATTGGTTTAAGAAACTGTTCGTATTGACACTCTTTTAAATTTTCTTTTCCAGTCAGTGTATCAATGGATAGTGAAACCTCAAACTGTTATGAAGACAAATGAAATGTTTCTACCTGGTCGAATGACATTTATTTTTAACATGGTGAGAATCTTGGACATTCCCACTCTGTTTGTATTATTTAAAGGGGGATACTATGGGTTCTTCTCCATGCATGAAACTTGAGCATTTAGTGGTGTAATTGGTCCATGTTTGCAAATAACCCCCCTCACTGTTGCACTCTACTTTGTATTTGGGATAAAATTGAATAATTGTGCCAAGTTTTTATCCATGAGTTGATTGCCTATATAGCATTGTTGAATGCTCTCAATTTTAATCTTATAATTCCAATTTCCTGACTGAATTTTCCTTTTTTTTAACCCAGGAGGGTGGATATTCTAATGATATCCCTACCACCTTGCACAGGAGTAAAGATGACTGTCCAGTGCCAGATGTATGTATTCCCATAATTTATTTTGGTAATTTTTATTTTGATGCTAGATGGTGTTTCAGATGTTGATTTCAGACTTCTTGTGCAGGAAATGGTTACTGTCAATGTTGATGGTTCTGTGCTTGATCGAATTGCTAAAATTCTGTCATATCTTCGCCTTGGGTCATCTGGGAAGGTTCTCAAGAAGAAGAAGAAGGAAAGAGATGCCAAAGGTATTTTCTGGTTATTTGTCTATTATAATTTGAAGGCTAGCATTTTAATATGGGTTCAATGTCGGATTTTATTTGTGACTTAAGTTTTCTTTTTTTTTTTTGTTCTTAATACATTTTTTTTGTAACTAATGTTTTCTATTTTCTCATTATAGGGAAGAATTCATCGCTTGGTGAATATTATGAAGAGGAAAAGTCATCAAAGCCTCATGGTGGAATGTCTAATGGTAAAACTGAAAAGGAAATTTTGCCCCCGCCTCCACCCCTCCCAAAGAAACATCATCTTGATTCGAGGGAGAAGCAAGGCCCAACTATTGCTAGAGCAGAAGAGGATGATATATTTGTGGGGGAAGGCGTTGACTATAATAGTCCCGAGAAAGTTGTGGTCCCAAGCCCTCTTTCAGAGGATATGGAAGAGTCGCCTCGACATAAGGAAAGAGTTTCTTACTTTCCTGAACCTGCTTATGGCCCAGTCCAACCTGCTGCTGTTCCTCAGGAATGGCAAGAACTGGTATGCTTTTTTTCCTTCTAGTTTTTATTCTTTTGTTGAATGCACAGGAGAAACATAATGTACAAAATGAAATTTTATAGAAAACTCTGGAGTTTAAATAGTTAAAATACTCTTCAATTCATTTTTAGCTACTGAAGTACTAAAGAAAAATTGTCTGTTCGTTTTCAGAATGGTTATGATGCCCTGCAAACACAGGCCTTGGCTGGTGGATACCAAGGAGAGTGGCAGGACTACCAATATGCTGAACAATTAGCTTATCCCGAGCAATACCTACAGGCTAACATGCAAGGTTATGAGGTACAAGCTGGATCGAACATTCCACAGGATCCACGATATATGACTCAAGAAGAGAAGGATCGAGGATTAGGGTCTGTGTTCAAGCGGGATGATCAAAGGCTTCAGCAATTGAGGGAGAAGGATGCACGTGAGAAGGATCCTAATTTCATATCTGAGAGTTACTCGGAATGCTATCCTGGATATCAGGAGTACAACCGGGAGATTGTTGACAGTGATGATGAAGATGACTTGTCCAAAATGGATATGGGAGGACGAGTAAGCCTATTTGTCCACCTTAAATTGGATGCTGTAATTCATTCATTTCGGTTTTAGTTGACAGATTGGTGATGTTTATGCTACTATTAAAATGATTTCAACAGGCAAAGGGTCGTCTTCATCGATGGGACTTTGAAACAGAGGAAGAATGGGCAACATACAATGAGCAGAAGGAAGCAATGCCAAAGGCTGCTTTCCAGTTTGGTGTGAAGATGCAAGATGGAAGGAAGACACGGAAGCAAAACAAGGACCAGAAGCTTAACAATGACTTACACAAGATTAACAAAATACTGGCAAGAAAGAAGATGGAGAAAGAGCCTGGTGGTGAAGGTGGAGATCATAGCGATGATATACAACCCGGAAAGAAACTAAGGATATCAGGTTAGAAATCCCTTTACGGAGCAGATGTGGTAACTTGCATGAAGAAGGCAACCTCATAGGCAAAGAGTGCAAACTCATGGGAAAATCTTTTCAGACTGAGGGGGTGTCAACCCATCAAACTTGAAGTAGTTGTTATTGTAGAACTCTTGAGGTTGTTGCTTTGCCGACCATAGCCGGAATGCTTTTGTATCATTTCATTTATGCTTTCGGCATAATGATGTTAGAGATGAGAGTGTCTTCTGAAATTATGTCTGATCAGAATTGTAGTTCATTGGTAGAAGCTGAGGAATGGAAAATGGGGTTTCTATTTATTACTTATTATACATGATTAGGTGCTTAAGTTGCATTTAATTCCAGTGTAATCTAACAATTATAATGATTATTCAAACATGGACTAGGAATTTGTCTTAAGGGTACAATCGCAGGCTCTAATCAGCCCATTGCTTGATCTAAGAACCTAACTGTGATCTCCGATGGCTCAAATCTAATCCATGTGCAAGGAATTTAGGATGTAAGCAGATCAGCCCTTCTAATGCCCTGAGATTTCGAGCAGGTTGCAACAAGAATGGTTGCCAACCTACGGTTCTATGGCGATCCGTATGCCACCACTGTCAACATACTACTCGGGACCGTGGACAGACCAAAGAAAGTGAACACTCCAACTGCAGTAGTTGTAGCAAGTGAACACTCTACACCGTCAAATGACAGAATCCCAAAACCATAGGAAGCAAACTCTTAATCTTGTAAAAATATTTTCTTCACGTTATGAAATTTTGAAGTTTATGGTCATAAAAGTATATTACATGATTACGAAGTGGGGTAATATGCTTCACGTAAAGAAAGTTTATGGTCAAACTGAATAAATAAGAATCTTTATGTGCCAAAATGATAATAAGTACAAAGCATCATGAGTCAAAACTACTATTTAACCTTTTTTAATAATTTTAATTCTACCAAAATTTGTATAGAAATTTAACATTTATATTTAAAATAACACTAATTTTATTTACATTTATAATTCAAGTCTAAATAAAATATTTTTTTGCAGAATAAAAATATTAACACTATATATTTCACTAGTTAAATGACAAGTGCCTCAGTCCAGTCCAGTCCATATTCTTTTGGCCCGCTTTTAACTCCTTTTAAGCTCTGTTCCTTTCCTTCCACCACCATATTCATTCCGCTCTCTCTGTTCGTTTTCGTTCCACATTCTCTTTCTTCATGCGGAGATGTTTTAACAACACCCAACGAGGAAAACTGGGATCAGAATTGTGATCAGAGTGACCGTCATGTTCTAGCAACTTACGATGAATCGGAACCTGGAATTGACCTAGGATGGTCATTATGTGGGATGCGATAGCCAGGCTGTTACTGCTGAACTCAGTGGAGTTCCTCATAGCAAGTTTCCTGTTACTGCTGAACTCAGTGGAGTTCCTCATAGCAAGTTTCACTTCTTGCAGTATAGTCGTGTTGTTCGAAGCCTTGATTAGACAATCTAAACATGTTTCCTGGTATGTGATTGCGCTGCTGAGCCACGTCCTGATGTCGTTAATCATGGCTGTTGACAACATTGTTTTCTCTCCTTGCCCTGTTTGCATAATTGATATTGATTCATTGATGTATTCAGAAGCGTCGTCCAAAAGGTTTTCTCAACCATCCAATGCAGCACGCACCCGGGGATCAATATTCACATGAGAAGAGATAATCTTTTGGGGCAAAGACGAGAGCCTCATCAGTTCATCGAGTGCTACTTCCATCAACAGCGTGAAGATTTTCGAAGGACCAGGATTTGGTTCGGTATCATTCAAGGAGATCCTAAGGGAAGCTATGCTTGAACCGCAAGAATCAGGATCTCTTGTCACATTACACATTGCCTTGATGCTCTTGGAAGTGTAAGTTGGTGGATCCTCTTTGGACTTTGAGTTTTTCCAAGGAAAAAGTGTACCAAAAACTGAACCAACGATGATGGCTATCAAGACGATGGTAGAGAGTCCGATGATGATGCAGCGCTTGCGTGTTCTTCTTCGATAGGCCTGTTCTTCGAGCTCATCTGCCCTGCAATAGCTCTGAAAGGATTTCGTTGAATCCCATATATGCTTATTCTCGCTGTTGGTACAAATGCTACGAGCAAGAGAGTAAAGCAATATTTATGAACCCATTTTATAATACAAATTTAACTATGGTCGACTAAGGTTGGCTGGCTCGATAACCATGGTCGACTTTTGATTCAATTTTGGTTTGGGTGGATTCGACTTTAGTTTTGGTCTATAGTGATTTAGTTTGAGTTTCAAGTCCTGTCATATCGGGTTTGATCAATATGAGATTAGTCAATTTCAATTAAAATTTTAGGTTAGACCAGTTTTTTACCCCGAAGTTAATATATTTGATTTTTTTAATATTTTTTTATTTTGAGTTACTTCTCGGAGTCTATTCAATTAAAAATTATTTTGAATCTAGTTTAGTTCAATTAAAATTGAAATCGGTTTTAGTTCGATTTGATTTATTGTGAGTATCAAAACGAATTCGAGTTGAATCTAGGGTCTTTGAATGGAAATTGTGCAGAACTTGCTTTATCTTCGAAGACAAATGGCTGAAAGACAAACATTTGTAGAAGAAACTCGGTGTTTCATTTGTTGTTTTCAAACAACACCAAGAGCCACAGGGAAATTATTGTTCCTAGTTCCGAGCAGTTTCCATTTGTCCAGCAGCTTTCAGACTTTAAAAACTCTCTACGTCTTCTTGAAAGGGTCTGCCGGCTTAATTACTTTGAAACTACTGGTGACAATTACATCACGCGATTTTATAAATATAAAATAACGTTATTTTGTTTGAGAAAAATTTTAAAATTAAAATAAAAGTATACAAAATACAGTATTTAACAGTCTATTGCAGCCCTTCATCTCTCAAGTATTGGTTTATTCCCCATTGGAGCCAGAAAGTTCATCAGCTCTGAGTTCCTTCTGATTGCAGTCAACTGCAAGTAATATATATCAAATTTCAGATAGTTCATAGTTGGCCATGGCAGCAATCAAGCTTGACCGTATGCTACACAGTTTCTTGTAGCAGATTTATCTGATTCTTTAGATACTGAAATGCAATACTTATCCAAAAGGAAAGCTGAAGAGGAAACTATGAATAGTATTTGATTATTTATTTATCTAGTTCAAGCTATAAAAAAATAGAATTAAATAGTTTTCAACTCAAGGAAATATTTGCTAGGGGAGCGAGGGAAATTCTATAACATCTGTATTCATGACCTTAAATGATCTCTGTTAACCAGTACTATTTCTTGAGATAATTAAACACGACGAAAATGAATTCTTAACTCCCCAGTCCCATACGAACAGAAACGCCTGCTTCCTTTACCCAAGCCCCTTTTAAGAATGTCCCTACTGTATATCTCTTGGCTTCTTCCCTGTTAATGTTCCTTCTCCCTGCCCACTTCACTCTGCGGTCAGTTCTCGCGCCAGGTCCTGTGTTGTTGAACTCTCCATAGAAAAGGGTGTTAAGTGCAAAGTCCCCTTCCCATTCAAGCCATCCAGCAGGATCAATGAAACCTTCTATCTGTGATTCCATTATGATGGTCCTTGAGTATTGCTTCCAAGGCCTGCCTAGGTAGCTCTTGAATCGGTTTGCGACTGGTTTAAGTGATTCTTCAGGTAATATCTTACAGTTTTGTAGCACGAAGCCGGTGGTTTCGGACTTGTCTTTCCTCCCTTGGGCAGTGACGATGTTCTTTTGGTTGGGATTCGGTTGCCTTACGTAAATCAAGCAGTTCTGGAACACTGCTGCTGCGTCGCCGAAGATGAAATCTATGGTGCCGGTGATCACGCAACTTCGATAGAACTGGCGGTGAGTTTGTGCGTATAAGGTGTCTTGGTACCCCTCGAAGCGACAGTTGAGGAAAACCGCCTTATCACCGGAGACTCTCGCTGCCACTGCTTGATGTTTGCTGGCCCCTGCGGTGTTCCTGAATCCCATGCTTTTTGCCATAAATCCAGGAGCACCAACCGCTGAAACAAAAACATAAAAAACCTTCCATTATACTTCAAAGTGGGAATGAAAATGAACAAGTTTCTGAATTATAGGTTTAGCCGTTTAGTTCCAAAAGGTTAAATTCATATTCAACATACCAAAAGTTGCCGTATGGTAAGTGGGGATTCCATCAACAAAAGTTTTATTCCCTGTGATAATGCTCTTTTGTGATCCTTCACCATACATGGTAAGGTTCACCATGTTCTTGGTAACAATTACAGTCTCGGCATATATTCCCTTCTTGACAAATATCACATACCTATATGCATGTTGAAAATGAGAATTATGATGAAAATGATCAGGTGAATTCAATGATGAATCATTATATATATGCAATATCATACCTTCCTTCATATTTTGGTGGCATGGCAACAAGTGCTTCATTAATTGTTCTGAAGTTTCCGGTACCATCTTGCGCCACAGTTACATTTGGTATTGGCATGACCTCTTTCTCTTCCTTCAACATCCTGCGTTCTTCATGGTTCATCCAGCTGGGAAGCCCATCATTGGCCAACAAAGGAAATCCGGTTTCTAAGAGGCGGTGTTTGGGGATTAGCTTCTCCTGGTGTAGATTCATCAATCCAGCCAAACGTCTAACCATGGAAAGGGAATTGATAGTATGAACCTCACTATTGTTGAGGGTAGTTCCGAATTCGTGTTTCAGTGGTCCCTCAGGGAGGCTATCGATGCACGTTTCCTGGTACGATATCACAGCACTTAACCAATTGGTCAAGTCACCGTTGGTTGGTAGCTTCCCTGGAACAATTGTTCCTACTCTATCAGCAGAACTCTGTAATTCTTCCTTGGCATTTGCCACCACTTCTTTACAAACATCAAACGCTCTTCTTTCAAATTCGGTATTCAATCCAATCGTGCTGGCTTTGGCAAAGGCCTTGTCAAGCTCTTCGGTCGTTGATGTAATGGAAGACTTGACAAGTTCTTTGGGTTCAGTCGCCAACTTTGGATTCAGTGCTATTTTCTTCATAAGGGTCTCCGCACATAAGCTCTTGTAAGTTGAACCCTCGCAAAAAGATGTCACTAATTTTGTATGTGTCACATTTCCCTCGGGTGCTGCTGATGGAGTTAGAGCCGGAGCTGGAGCTGTAAATGGTGGCAATGATGGTATTGGTACATGTAATGGAGGTAGAGGCAATGGTGTTGGTAAAGGTGATGGAGATGGAGAATATGGTATCTTTGCAGGTAATGGAGGTAGAGACAATGGCTTCGGTAAAGGTGATGGAGCTGGAGTTGGAGTTGGTGCAGATGATGGGGGTTTTCGAAATGGAGCTGGAGCAGGTGATAGTTTTGGAGATGGAGCCGGTGCAGGTGATGGAGGTTTTCGAAATGGAGCCGGAGCGGGTGATACTTTTGGAGATGGAGCCGGTGCAGCTGATGGAGGTTTTCGAAATGGAGCAGGAGCAGGTGATACTTTTGGAGATGGAGCCGGTGCAGATGATGGAGGTTTTCGAAATGGAGCATGAGCAGGAACAGGTGATACTTTTGGAGATGGAGCCGGTGCAGCTGACGGAGGCTTTCGAAATGGAGCTGGAGCAGGTGATACTTTTGGAGATAGAGCCGGTGCAGCTGATGGTTTTGGAAATGGCTCGGGAACTTTCTGAGCTTTGGGACGTGATGTTTTTGGAGACGGTGGTGTCGTTGCTGCTGGGGTTGAGGGATGAGATTGATCGTTTGATTTATGCTCGTGTCTGCTATTCCCATCGCCTGTGTTTTCCTTTTTCTTACTATTTTGGGTGCTATTTTTAACAGAAACAAAAGCAAGTGCAGCGGCTGCCGCAATACCAGCAATGACCAAAATAACTACCAAGGCAATGATTATCTTCTTCTTTAAAGCTCGTTGTCTCTCCTGTCTCCTACGTTCTTGTATAATATCAAAATCTTGAAACGCCATTTTTATCAATCATCCACTGAAGCAGAGAAGAGAGATCTCTCTGCCTTAGGCTCAAGCTAAGGCAGAGAGGGGAATCAAACAATTCCTATATCTTCTTCTGTGCCGCCCTTCAACTTGTTCGGATTTTGAGGTCCAAACTTAATGCCACGAAAAGCACAAATGGAGTCTGGACAAGAGAGGTTTCAGGCATTCTATCTAAAAGTTAGTTATTGTTTGCAAATTTCAATGTTTTCCTCTCTCCTTACCGCATTTCCCTCTGTTTCTAACATTCACATTGCTTTCAACCGTATGCTAAAATTGGCTGCTGTGTTAAATTAGGTCCAGTTTTGGAAGGCTAATAAATTGCCTGCATTGCATTGCTTTGCTAAACATGGACATTGGACAAAACACATAAGGAGTCTCTCCGGCACCGCCTCAGACACCGTGCGTAAGTCACCACTGCCATCAGCCGACACGGTTACATTAGGAGTCTCTGTTGTCACCTGTAACAGTCTCGTATCTCCCATCCAGTGTGTCGCTTGCCTCACCTTTTAAAACCAAGACAATGCAGTCAACACTTAGTTTACTAAGAAGGCTCTTGAGATCATCGGCTTGTTGAGAAATTGATTTTTTGAAGTCGGGATACTGCGAGAGATCTTGTTCAGCTTTGAACAGTTCATTCAAAGTTTCATCCTCCAGTCCGAGACAGTCATCAATGGTGGGTACTGATGAGCCAAGAAAAGCTTGTTCTTACACTGGTGTCTCACAAACACCGGAGATGCACATTTTTGATGGCAGCCAATGACTAGAGTTGGAAGCTGTCTTAAGGGAAATTATAGTATTTGGTACTATTAAATACTACCAGAGGCGGAGATGCACATTTTATCATATATTTTATTTAAAATTTATAATAAATTTCAGTTAATTTTAAAAACTATTAAATTCTAAAACTTATATTAATTTGATTATAGTTAATTTATTCGTGAAGTGATAATTAAAAATAAGATAAACTTAATTAAAAATAAGATAAACTTTACAAGTAATCACTCGAACTTGATTTTTTTTCTTAATCATTAAATTGTTTTTGTTAAAAACATTTTTTAATTAAATATCTTTTATTTTAACCTCATCCGTTAAAAATTTAATGTAATCGTTAATTTGATATTTTTATTTTTATAATATTCTTTTGGTTCCACTCACCAAATTTAATGATTATTATAGTATTTTTTTTCATTCAACCAACTAGAAGGAAAACCAAAATAAAAAAGGCGATTGTTAAGCGACTAAAATACGAAAAAAAAGTGATACTTAATTAAACAAAAAGAAACAAAAAATACGATTTTATCAAAAAATAATTAAATAATTAAAACAATAATAATAATAATATATTGACCACCCGTGAAATTTCCCCATAAATATACTCCTTAATTGATACGAGTTTTTTAAATGGTACTAATGTTTTACTCTGTTTTTTGTCATTTTATTTCCTTTCTCTCCCCCGTACCTATGCACTCGAACTTCTATTTTCTTACTCGGATAACGTCTACTCATGCCTATGGTCCTATGGAAAGAGCAGCAAAAGATTCTCAACAAAATAATTAGCTAAAACTCCTTATGGTAGGAGAGCTTTCAACTGCACCTTGAAAAGATCACCAAGGGCTCCACGAACATCCATCTGAAACATCAACGACTTTGATTAACATCAACTTGTTAATACAAAAATTAATTTTAAAAAATTGGGAAGATTTACCTGGTCACAGCAAATAAGTTTTGTAAGCAAAGGATAGAACACACCCAGGTTATTCTTGAATATCTTATTGTTCATGAAGCACATGCCGTTGAGCACCTGCAAGAACAAATTGACAGAGATTCCCAATGATGACCGAGATTAATAGAAGTCACAAGAGCAAAGAATCATGTTAACAAATTAACAGTTCATATAGAATCCAAGAATGAGGTAGACATTCACTTCAACGCACTGATTCCCACTGTTTTTCTCTGGCAAAGGTTATATTGTATTATTGTTTCATGGAAAGCAAGTAGACGTTATTTATACCTTGACAATAATTGGAGACCGCAACTCCAGAACACGATGAACATCGACCGAACTAGTTTCCCCTATTGTAGACTGGAGGTCAGATGTGTCCCTGAGTACCTGCGCACAGAAAGTGACCAGCTTCTCCTCTGCTATACCTTCCAATCTTGAACCGTTGATGTCTGAAGATATATCAGTATCCTGTGAACTATTGGGTTCTATATGTTGCCCAATATTGTCGGTAAACCCCGAAGTTGTTTTGCGCAAGACATCCAAATAAATGCATGTTCCTGCTAGTTCCTGGCGAAGAAGATTTAGAGGGGGCCTGACGAGATATGAAGTTATTAGAAACCCAGCTTCCTCCCAGAACCAACAAGGTGATGATAAACACAGAAATCAGGAGATGTGATTTTTCTTACCTTTCTGCAGGAATGTGTTGCATACGTTTTCTGAGGTTAGAATACGAATTATATGATGCAGCAAATTCTACCAAGGATAACAAAACGTCCATTATGGCAATCTTCTGAGGCGCTTTCAAATTCTCCCAGTACTTTTTCTGCCAGTTAAACATATTTTAATTGGTAAAAATTTACAGAAATATACCACATGACAAAATGTCCAAAGATGCAAACCTGAATGCCATCAATAGCACCTAGAAGCATTAACTGAGTGATGCACTTGCCCCTAACGGTTTCCATAACAGGACTTTCCTCCTCATCCTTCGTTCCAGGTTCAACAGCCTCAGGAAGCTAGAGAATATCACAGATGAAATAAAAGAGGAATGAGTAAAACTAACTAAAGGATAGGCATATAACGCCAGTTACACATTACATACATAAATGAAGATGGGGCAGATCCTCTGCCACTCTACATTTGATCCTCAAATAAAAACATCTGCGGGTTTGAAATAATAAAAACAGCTTCTAGGAAGCAAATATTTCTGAAAACATAAAACAAACTGAGTGAAATAAATAAATTCATCTTTTTTCTATAACAAGTGAAACAAGCAAGCAAGCTTTTTAAAGGCTTATGTGAACCTAATATTTGATACTGGTGGAGAGTGGAGACTGATAATCAAGAACTTCTATAATATCTTCTATAAGTTGAAAAGTGCAACACATAAATAGAACATCTCCTGTGATTGATCCGCCAGAGATATGGGAACATTACACACCCACAGAAAGGAATTGCTAACCACCAAACAGCACAACCAAAGATGACATCTTTCTTACCTTTCGTGGTGAAGAAGGATCTGGAATATCTGATGTACCACTCTTTGCTTTTGCAGAACGACTTCTAAGAAATAGGTTATCCATCATATTCCCCATGATTCTTTGACCTATTGTTTGACTTCGTTGGAGACTCGCAGCTTCAGCTTTCTGGGCTTTATCTGATGGTGAGGGAATACCTACATAACAACAATGTATACATTCACAAGGTTTGCTAAAGGAAGAATTCCAAATGACTTGACTGGGCTGTTTCAACAATAGCATAGGCTCTTCCCTTCACTCACGGTATGAAGGAAAACCAGACATCAGAATAATACCAGAGGAGAATTGAACTTTTTCTAAAAGTTTGGAAGACTTCTGCAACTGATTCCGAAATAACGGATGACAGATACAGTTTCCCAGTTGTCTAAAATTTAAGCAATAGCAGTTGGGGGGAAATCTCAACAGCTAACCTTCAGATCCATCTGGGTTGGATTGTAACCCAGATTCTTGATTGTGATCTTGTGAAAGAGATGCATCAGTATCCCTTTTGCTGGTATTAATGCCAGAACTTGGGGATTCATGCAGTAAAATATTTCCACTATCAGCAGAATCAAACTGCTGGACCTCGCCACCTGTATGAGCTTTTAGATCTGCAGTTAAAATTGAGTGGTTCATTGGATTCTCTAGCCCCAACGCATTGAGCAGCTCAAGCGGTTGTGTTGTGTATGATGCATCTCTGGTGATAGAAAAAGGTAAAGAGAATACATTTAACTAACAAATGCAAATTCTAATTGTTACGTGTAACTAACAAATATTAATTCTAATTGCAAAAAAAATATGAACTATCCTGAAACCATGTGACATACAGACCTTATGCTTTTCAATAACATATCCCAATCACTATCACTGAACTGGTGTCCACCAACCTCTATGAGATGCACCAACGCACCAAGAGAAATTGAAACCACCGTCTGATCTGTCTTTTTAGCACAGTCCAACAGCAAACTCAAGAGTGGTGACAGCATAAAACACACCTCCTGTTGAAGAAAGAAATTCAAGGTACCGATAATTTGTGTACCATTTAGAATTTAGATGATATTCAGTTTCCTGTCACAACTTAAAACCTAATTACCCCCGACATATTAAATCACAAAATAATACAGTTAAGAGGACTATTAAAACTAGTCTACCTTGTAAAAAGTGTTGAAAAGGTTGCACAACAGCCGAAGTGAGTGAATGCTATTTTCACGAAGCCACTCATCTCCAGAGGAAACTAAGCTGTCCTTTTCAGCATGTCTGACGTGATCAAATATGGGAAACAAGGTACGATGGAAAATGCTTTCCCAAAATGGAGTTGAGAACTTCCTACCTCTTTCATTAACCAAATCAAACAAAACTTCAAGCGCACAACTCCTAACCTCTGGTCTTGAATCTGATGTTAAATCGGATAAACCAGCTAGCATTGGGAACCAATAATACTCAGCTACATCAAACGCTGTGCCAGTATTAACATCAGTCAGTTTCCGAGCCCCACCAGGAATACGTCCCTGTAATTGAAAAGTATATTGAAGCATTTAAGCAATATGTCAATTACTAAGAATATAATGTATCAGAAATTGAGAAGATTAACAAAGATTGTTCGAAATAATCATCGAGAGCAAGCAGTTAACCTGAACCTCTTTTTTGTCTCTTAAGGAAAACGAGCATATAAATCTTCACAGTATTAAGAAAAATTATGGCATACTTATATTATATATATAAGACAATAAACGTAGTCTTCATGTTCGAAGGGAAGGTGACCATGGCTGGTTATAGATCATAAAGAGAATATATTTCAGTTAAAAGCCTTCTACAAATGAGTTTAGATATTCAAAAAGTTAGATGAGTTTCGAAAATATATCTCGCTTCCAAGCACTGTCGCATTAGTAACTAATTGGTAGTGGAACCTTTCTTCCTTGAGATCAAAGATACTTTTATCATTGAGATGCTAGATTGACTTTTTTAGACCTGATATTGGAGCATCTGTAGTGCTGTGAAGTTTTTGTGCTAGAAGTTACCACCCTTCCTGAGTTTTGAAGCAACAAGTTTCAGTCCAGTAATTTCAAGGCTAATTCCAGATCCACATCAACAAAGGCTTTGAAGCAATGGCATTGATCACTAGGATACTGAAGAGTTAAATCTGCTCCAGTTCATATGTTCAGATGCTGTTCCACTACTGGTGCTGGCTGGCAATTGTCCTACAGCTGTGAGGAGCAGCTGATGATTTGGGTCTTAAAGCAAATATTTTCTGTTAAGAGCTATTTTCTGAAGCAGAACAATACGTTCTTTTGGTTTATTAAACCATGAAATTACTATTAAATGTTGTTACTTATTGCTAAATGCCAAGGTTTTAGAGTAAGAACAATTTGCATCAGCTGAGAGACTCCAAACCCATTAAGCTAATTGAAAATTTAGGATGAGAAACTTCAAGTGACATGGTCAAATCTAATGGATTTCTTTTTGACCACGTCAAAAACCATCATATGCAGAGTATAAAGGTCGCTATAACTAAGGGTATGCAAAAAATCTGATCTGACCAATCCGTTATTTCACATTCAGATCGGAAATTTGGTTATCCGAAAAATCATTTTTTAGATACAAATCTTGTTATATTCGATATTTTTACTCATTATACATGAAAATTTTGAAATTTTCGTGAATACAAATCTTGTTATATTCAATAATTTATTGGTTTTTATACTAGAAAACCCAAAATTTTTATGGATAGGACCGTCAAATTAAAAAAAATACTGAAATCAAGTCATAAGTTCGGATATAAGAATATCCAATCCAAAAATCTGATATCCGTAAACTAGATCGGATACAGATCGCTAAATTACCAATCCAAAAAATTTGGATATCTGAAATTTCGGAGCGGATCAAAAATCCAAAATGCACAACCCTAGCTATAAAATAAGATACAAATGTATTTTAGGATATGTAACAGCCTAAACACAGGCTCCACCCCAGTTACTTTCTGTAAGCATTTGCCTACATAGACAAACATGGCAAGAGTAGACCAACAAGAAAAAAACAACTGGTCAACCATCCCCACCTGAATTAACTAAAAAGTTCAACAGCCAGAAGCTGACTTATCTGACTCTGGCCAGTTGCCACCCTTATGAAACAAACTTGCTTAAACAATAATAAGGATATAAATGCAGATCAGTTCAAGATGTTGGTCAATGTGTTGGTAGAGAAAAAAGTATATCTCTAGAAGTGGGAAAATAAAATGATGAAAGCTAATTTTGATAGAAAGGGATAGACTACGTGCTCAATTAAAAAAAAAAAGCTGAAGGACAGGAAAAAAAACCTCTGCAAGACGATTTTCACATATACGGAGAAGGGCAACAGCCTTCAAACTTATGTCGAGCGAAGTTTTGTTGTTGGCAAACCTAATAAGACAGTTGATGCAGTCCATAAAACAATCTCCAACAACTTGATCAAACAGTTCCAGTATAACTGCAAAGAATATGATGTTAAATTAATTGGAAAAGAAAAAAGAGAAGCATCATGTTGGTAGAAGAACAATGGCATATTCTTACTTTGTTCCACATTCTCGAATGCCTTTTCAATAATCGATTCAAAATCATCATCTGCAGCAGCAGTGAAAATCATAAAAACACTTTGCCATCCAGACTTTATGCTAGCAACTTTGGATTTTATCAGCTGCAATAACATCATCACCAGTCAAGGTGTGTATTAACTTAAAAATATGTAGATAAAGGAGGAGAGGAAAATAGCAGCTAGCAAGAGGACTAGTTGTTCAGGAAATCTGAGCAAGCACACATACTTGAACAATGCAGTCCACAATAAGGCTCCTTATGGTTTCACTTTGACTATTCCGCATAAGAACAACAAAAGGTTTAAGAATATCATTTTGGAAAGTAAAATTGGTCAGTTCAGCATGCTCCAAATACTTCATACCAAGCTGCCTCAAGGAATCTATCGCATATACAGCAACCTTCTCATCAGCATGGCTGCCAGCAGAAATAAAATGATTTGCAAGTACAGTCCATATTCTAGTCCAGACCTGTAGGGATAGTATTAAAACTTTTTAAATGTAAACCAGTACGTACTTTAGCAGGGAAAAGCAAATGATTTTCAATCCATTAATCAATTCATAAACTATAGTTAGATTCCACTAAACATCAAAATAACAGCTGATGAGTGATCAAATTGAACATCTCAAAACTAACTCATTCCCAAAAATAAAAGGCTCTTTAAACTTTACATATATTTTTGATTCATTTACATGATATTTTTCAGAATATTCTCCACAAGCTATCAAGCGCCATGGTACAAACACACACAATTTATAAACCATTTTCCTAAATAACCAGAACTATTAAAAAAGGAATGAAAAGAACAATCCTATCTCTATTATCCTACGTGCTTCTCCTTAACATTCCAGTCGCCCACCCATTGAAGTGATACAAATCCTAATCCACATGATGAGGTTCAAAGCATGACTAGCCATTTAAATCTTGATAATAAATATAAACATGAACAAGAGGGTATTATGGAGATCGGTTAGTTTAAAGAAAGTACCAAATGTATACGAGCAATATTGTAATAACTGATCTCAGCAGCCCTTTGCAAGCTGAAAACACGAGCTGGAACCTGTTTTAGTTCTTCTGCTGATACACCACATAGAGCAGTGAAGAACTCCACAACAGAGTCACTAGGCAATTTTTCACTACTCAAAAAAACCTGTTCAGCTGGTTTCCCAGCCTGTTCTTTCAGTGCCTGCACAACAGCCTCCTTGGCGACCTGATTTAATCCATGCATGACAGTTGCAGCAACAGCAGGGGTTGTTGTAATATATTCAAGCCGAGAAACACATTCAAGAACAGCATTCCATGTGTCTTGAAGACAGTCTGGTTCTACATTACATAATTCCAACAGAGTCCGCAATGCTTCCACATTTTTAATACGCATTTCCTTTGGGGAATGCAAGAAAGTAAACCTAACATCCAAAAATTTACATATCAAGAATTACAGCTAAGCTATTCCCCTAGGTTTAAGAGTGTTATAATGATCAGACATAGACTGCCTAGTTAAACAAATAATGTAATAATGATTGATGCAAGGGCTTTCCAAAGTCAGGAGCGGTATTTCTTCAAAAAAAGAAAATAGAGAAACCAGACAAGGTGAGAAAAACAAAGCAAGGGGCAAAGGAACTAGGTAAATAACAGAAGCAAGAGGAGCTTTTTCAAGTAGAACCAGACAGCAGTACCTGATCAGAGATGTTACAAAGGCAAAGCGCATGGTATCCATTCCAAGGGCATATGTGAGATGTACCCCAGCTCTAAATCCTTCCATACAAAGAACAACCATTGGCTTGTCTTCACTTTTCTCCATTGTAACAGAAAAGGTAGCTAACAATGGCCATCCTACAGCTTCAACCATTGGGCTCACAAGTTCAATCTCTTGTGCAGTATAAAAAAACCCTCTGCTTGCTCCTTGGTTCCGGATGATATCCTGTGTCTGCTTAATTATTGCTTCACTTTTGGACTTAGCATCACTTGATGACTTTGTTTTAGGGAGAGACAGTTTAAGGATACTAACAAGGTAGCCTCTCTCTGCATCCTCTGGCTTTTGCTTATTATCTTCCCCAATGCCACCAGCAGGATCTTTCATTTTTATCTCCTCTTTAACAATAGAATCATATATCTCTTCCAGAATTCCAGCAGGGGCACACTCTTCAGGATCATATGTGGTATTCATACGAATAAAATCTGACTTTGACATTTTAGGCCAGATCATTGGGTCATGAGCATCAGTATTCAGCAGAATAACTGCATATGCAAGAACATATGCAGTGCCTGCATTCTTGAAAAGACCTGGATTATCAGCACAATACCTGTAAAACACAAAATGAGACAATTTACTGTTCGATGAACCATTCTACCAGATTATACGGTGAATGTTCTTCTAATACAATTATTATGGAAGCACACAGCCTTGTTGTGGTTTTGATCACAGGGGTTACACAACTTTCAATCTAAGATTAAAAAGGAAGCACACAACAAATGGATATTTGAAGGATGCTTCAGATATTCATCTAATGATGATTCCCTTTCCAAAGGATGTTTAAATATGTCGCCATAATTTGAAGGATGCTTCAGATATTCATCTAATGATGATTCCATTTCCAAAGGATGTTTAAATATGTTGCCATAATTAAAGGTCATGCTTGTTTTTATATCTTAAGAACAAAAGACAGTTTTCTGCACACATCATCAAAATGCCCATACCTTTCTGCAAACTTTTCCATGATTCGATCTATCTTTTGAGCCTCTCCAGGAAGATAGAATCCTTTAAGAAATTCACGTATTGCAGTATCAAACTTTATTCCTGAAAAGGTAATTGAATCTACATAAGCATGCATGACAGCAAGGGGAAACTCCTCCTGTTGGCCTAGATAATCACCGATCATTGCCTGCAACAATGCTATGAGTTAGACCACTTCTCTAGGAATTGAGCAAAGTTTGTCTTAGATAAGAGCTCTCTCTACCTTGTCAAGACTGGGAGTATTTCTCAGAAATTGGGCAACTGAGGCAGGAGTATTTTCCACCAATTTATTTGATATCAGATTCTCAATACCCTTCACCGGTTGCCTGTTGAACTACAATACAATTAAAACTATGTTTAGTGCCTGTTACAATACAATTTGTTTTGCATTGCAGAAAACGTCCAGTCTAAAATGATAAAGTGTTAGAATAAAACATGTCCAACTACCTCAGAGATGGCAGCTGCCATGGTAGATTCATGAGATTCTGCCTTCTCAAAGTTACCAGTAGCATCATTTGATTCTCGTGACAAATCTTCTTCAGGAGAATGGCTGCCTCCCCTATTCCTTTCTGTTTGTCTTTTAGATTTCTCCCAGTCAATAAGTGATTGTAGTATGTTGACAAGGCACTAAAGAGGTTTTAAAAGAAAAGCTTTATCAAACAACTACACTGAACATGGAAGCATAGAAATATAAAACATAGATAGTGCTAATAATTGAAGATCTGATTTTGTTGAGTTGTTTAATAGATAAACCGACCTGGAGTGAGGAACCCCTAATAGATGTTGTCTGGTTGACAGCAACAGTGTTTGAGTCAGCATTTTGTGCCCCTTGAGCTATTTTAGACAGAGTTGTCACCTAGAAGGCCAAGGCAAATGAGATACTTACCTAAAAAAAGCCTAGATAAAATATATAAATAATTGTCAGGTTGACCGAGTTCATACCATGCGTTGGAACAAGTTAGGTGCCTCAGGATCACAATCATAATTCGCATAAATATCAACAAGCAGCTGGGGATTTTTGCAAACTTTCTCAAGCATCCTAGAAAAATAAAATCAAAAAGTTAGACAATATAAAGAACACACTAGCATGGTGATGACAGTATACTTGAAAGTGAAAACCTCACAAATAACTAAAAGCAATGCCCCAGTATAATTGTAATATCCACTCAATTAGAAAGGGCACCATACCGGAGAACACTAGTTTTTTGGTTAATGGGGAAGTCTGCACCATCCAATGACCGCAAAACAATCAAGGGAAAAAAGAAACCAATTTCACCCTAAAAGGGAATAAGATAAATACTCAGGCATAAAGCAAAGATGTTGAATATCACAGCAATAATGCTTTATTTGAAAGAAATAACTTTAGTAATTTGTAAGGATAGTAGTCATACTTTAAGACTTTCTCGAAATCGCAACAAAAGCACAGAAAATATCCCAGTAGCATACTGCAACATGAAATCCATCAAAGATATTCTCAAGGCAGATTCTTCTAAAACAGGGTAAAAAAAGAGATAATTATGTATTTATGTAGACGCAAAATAACCTGAAATATGACAGGCGATTGTGAAATTGAAGCCTGCAGCAAAGCGTATAAAAGATATGCTTTCACTGAATCGATGAGATGGAAGTCCTTTGTATATGAATGGCTAACCCCTCCCAACAAATCCTGCAATGCCATATGGACCAGTAAATATGATCAAGGACATTAACTACCTATTCTTTTTTACAAATAAACAAATTTTAGCATTTTGAGACAATGAGTGTATTTTAGAGTTCCCCATATATCCAAACTCAAATACAATGAGGTTACACGAATACTTTTCCCTGATAATAATAAGAATGAAAATAACAAATATATCCTTTTAACACTGGGAAAAAATTGAAGCTTATATAAAAGTACCCAACATTGTTGGAAAACAACTGTGTTGTACTATAAAAAACGATAAACATTCCTAGAAAGCATAAAATAAATTCATAAAGTTAACCTGAAGAAGCTCAAGAGACAAAATATGTGTCTTGGTGTCGTCAGTATCTTCCTTCTTGCTCATCTGGAAAGAAAAAAAAAATTTCATGAAGTCCTAGCAAAGATTTAAAAATGCATAGAATAACGGGTGAAAGTATAAGCAGTACCTTGCAAAGGGTACGGAACACTAGCAATGCATCACGTTTACCAATACTCATGCTCTCAAGGTCAATTCCTCTAAGATAAGTTTCAGAGTCATGACGGCAAGTATCAACAAACAATTGCAACAAAAATATCAGCCAAAGAAACAGAAACTAGCAATCCGGGTAAAAATATTTTGGTACATACCTCGTGATCTTTTTACCATCCTCAACATTCACAATTTTGTCAAGAGCTGCCTCTAAACTCTATAAAAGCACATAAGTTTCATCTTAAGAACCATAAAAACCAAAAGAAAACTTCACCAAAGTGAACACATAGAAAATGGTACAAAACCTAAGTCCCACAAATCAAATGAAACAAAACAACAACAAATAGATGGATGAACCTTGATATCAGCACCACCAGCAAGTTTTTGAAGTTCCTCGATAGATGGAAATGGGGCATCCTTGACCCAGTTAAGTGCATCCCCTAAAGTTGTTCCATTGTCATTTTGGTCCTTTGAGGAAGCTCCTTCTGCTTTTGAGGTGGAATTATCTGAAGCAGCAACTTCAATATGATCTGAAGAACCAGATGTAGGGACCTGAATTTCAGGTTAAAAGATATTAACTTCTTCCATATACAACCAAACGCAAAAGTAGTAAAAAGCTTAGAAATAAAATTCCATACCACTTCAGTCTCCATTCTCCTAAATAGGATGCTAATCATCTGTGTCAACATTGCCTTTGATGTTGCTTGGTTTATAGGGCTCTTGCTACAAATCCAAGCCACAAATCCTGAGTACTATTTTTAAATGGAATGCCACTATCTTCAACAAATATAAAATAACACCTGTGAAGAGTAATATTGTAGCAGACTCTGATAATTCCAAGCAAAGGTTCCCCATGGACTGCAATTTCAATAACAAAATTACAACAAGACTCGTCTCAAATACTCGACAATAAACAAGATAACTAGATCCTGGACAATGTACCTCTGAACTTCGTGGACGCTACAGCAGTAAGAAGTACCTTCAGCACTTGCAGTATTGTACTGCAAATTGTTTTCCAGAATTAAAACTACGTAACAAACAACATATGCTAAAAACAAGGTTAAGAGACACAATAGCCCATACCTGTCAGTTGAAGAATTATCAACACAACTGCAAACCATATTCAGAATATCAGTAAACAGAGGAACAGTTTTACCACCATCTAAACCAGGATCTCCCTCCAGATGATCATAGGCAATTAGTTTCTGTGCTTATGCAAATAAAAACAGACCATGACAGTAATCATTAAGCGAAAAATGAAACATTTGAATTTCCAAAATCAAATAGAAGAAAAATAAACATGAAGACAATTAACATTCAAAATTAGAAAATCAAGAAAGAAAGCAACTGCATACATGAAGACAATCCAAAGCCGGTTCAAGGATTTTTAAGTTCTTTGTCTCAAATGCAAGTCGAAGAGGATTTAGAACAAGCTCCACCTCAGGTCCTTCCAAGGTGTACCCTGCACTTGCCAAGGCAGTTGTGATGGTTCCACTAACACGCTGTGGCCCGATGGAACTATAAATAAAACAAAAAACAAAGATTGGGGGTCATCCATCAGGTACCTTTCTAGTTTCATTTCCGATGGAACTACAAGTAAAACAAAAAGAATGGAGGTCATCTATAATTGTTACATGTCAGTCATGATCACATTACAGCAACTGATATCAATGCTATATTAGATTTAACAAGGGCAATTAGAGTGTTAGCTGAATCTTACAAAGGATAAAGTGAGAGAAAAAACTTCAACTCATAACTACATGAAGCCTAAATAATCATAAACAAATTGAGCAGAAAACATGCAAAAAGATTATTTCATTAGGCCTATATCTTGGGTAAGAAACTAAGAACAGAAAAAGGAATAGCGGATTATAATTCCAAATGGAATAAACCTTCCATCTCCGGGTGGTGCCTGATTTGCCTCGGTGGATGAAGAAGGCCTATTCCTTTGTTTAGGAGCATCTGAGAAATGAAAAGGTATAGCAATGTAAATTGATGAAAGCAGTGACCAACCAGCAACAATTTTAACAAGAAATTAAAGGAACAGATAAGTTCACATATTAAAGGAAAAAAGTAAAGATATTATATATTAAATGCATTGCCTGGATATCACTACTCTCCATTCCTCCTCTTCTTAATGACATAGTTCCTATTTCAGAAAGCAACCAACAATATTACCTTTTGAAGAATTAATCAATCGGGGGAGAAGAAGAAAAGATCAACTCCTAGAACGACCCATTCTAACAACAAAGGGATCACTATCAATTTGTTTTTCATCATTCTTTTCATTATTCCTTTTGAATAAAAACAATTCTGTATGCACGCAAGTTTGGAAACAGAAAATCCTACGCATTTTCTCATAAAATTGTAGGAGTCATTACTTATATACAAAGGCATCAAGTACTTGATTGAAACACCAAGCTTCTTAATCAAATGTTAGAAGCGATACAACTTTTAAATTCCACAACTACTCCAAAATCCGAACTTATGACTTAGTGCCATTCTAACTGTATTTGAAAGTAATATTATAGTTGAAAGTGAACAAATATGGAAGGCGACACTAAAAGAACGAAACACTGGCTAAAGCAGTAGAAAATTCAATAAAGCACATACCGATACCAGTAATAGGAGTTGGGACCTTTTAATTTTTAAACTCACAATGGTATTTAATTCACTGAAATGTCTAACGAATAACAACATAAAGAAAACATATTGAATGCGAAGAAATTATAATCAAAGCATCATTACCCGAACCCGATAAAGAAGATAAATAGAAATCGCAAGTAGAATTCTGCTTCGGATCTAAAGAAACAATAAAAAAGACAAGGATCCATAAAACAAGATTTAAAAAATAAACTACAGATCTGACCTAAATAAGTTTGAATAGCCTTGTAAAGATCAGGGTTCTTTTTGGCGGAACACTCCTTGAGCATCGACTCGAATGCTCGGCTTACAAATCCACCTGCCGCCATTTTATTACTCTCTTCTCCAGCGCTTGAATGCGATAGTTTCCAAGTTTCCTTCGTTGTCTCACCTGAAACTCAAGATTGATTGACCAAACAGATCATAGACGAGAAGTGTTAGGATCTGCTGTTACCAATAGAAAAATCTTTACAGAGAAGAGGGAAGGCGAAAACAAGAAACCACCGTTAATAAAAGAAATCGTATTTATAACCCATCAAGATCTGAAAAAAAGAAATCAACAGATTTCTTGCAATGATTCTTTTCAAGAAAATGTTTAAAAGCGCGTGTGCATTTGTTTACTGGGCTTTAGTTGCGATGAACCCGGACAATCCCGGATTTGTAACGGTCAGTTTTGTCCTTTTAATCTTTGCTGTAATTTTTTTTTACTTATAATCAATTATTAGTTTTTTACGGTGTGGTAAAAAAAATACATTTTAATTTTAAAGGATTAATTATTGTCCTTAGATGCGAGCCCAAACCAACCCATTGGGTGGAATCTGAGGTTCGAACTCAGTCCACTTGAATGGGCTGAAGAGATGGGAAGGATACTCGTATCTAAATTCTATTCGGTTGTCTCGCGAATTGAACCACATATTTTCCTGATGCTTAGACCCTGGAAATGAAGATTCTTTCTTATAATATCAACCACTTGTTTTTTTTTTTTTCATTTTCAGATTACATATTTATATATGCTTAACGAACCTGGTGATTTTTTTAAAAAAAAAAAGAAGTATATAATAATTAATGATTCAATAAAAAGAATATTAACATCCTCGTGTCATGTTTATGGTTAAGAACAGAGTCATATTTAGTATAAAAAATAATTTTAGTAAATTAAAATTTGAAGCAACCCGAAAATGAAAAACTATTACATGAACCCTTTCTACCACTTGCGATATGGTCCCAACCAATTAAAATAAAACACATAATATATTTTTTTTCATATCAAATTTACACATAAGCATTGACCAAATCATCTAATTTAATGTTTTTGATTTAAAAAAAGAAAAAAATATTACCAAAGATTTTTGTGTCATCCTTCTCTTTCTTTTTTAGAATTTTCCTAATTAATTTTTTATATAGATTTAGGTTTAGGATTTAGAGTTTAAGGTTTTTGTTTAGGGATTAGTGGTTTAGGGTTTATGTGGTTTAGGTTTAGGGTTTAGGGTTATAGATAGGGTTTAGGGGTATGTGTTATTGTTTAGATTAGGGTTAGTGTTTAGGGTTAGGATTAAAGTTTAGGCTTATAGTTTAGGCTTAGTGTTTAGGGTTTAGGATTTAGGGTTAGAATTAAGGGTTTATGGTTAAAGTTAGGGTTTAAAGTTTAGGGTTTATGATTTAGTGTTAGGGTTTATGATTTAAGGTTAGGGTTTAGGTTTTAAGGTTAGGGATTAGAAAAAAATAATTAAAAAATTGAACAATAAAGAGAAGACAACAAAAAGAAATCTTTGATAATATTTTTTTCTATTTTTAAATCAAATGCATTAAAGTGAATGATTTGGATGGTGCTTACGTATAAATATGATATAAAAAAATATATTATGTATCTTATTTTAATTGGTTAGGACCACATCTTAGATAGTGAAAAAAATAAAAAAAGGTTCATGTAATAATTTCTCCCCGAAAATACTTTATATAAAGAGAATTATGTGCGGTTCAGAGAAAACCAAATCAAATAATAATGATAATGATAATTACCTCTTGACTAGAAAAAAAAAAAGCAATCAAAAGCTTCCTTCAACAAAGTTATTCCACTCATGGTGTTATTATTTTTAAAATCTTCAAATGAATTTAGTGACTTTTTTTTTTTTACTTTTTATTAATTATAAATTTTATAATTTCATGTGGTAACTTTACTTAAGAGTGAAGACATAATTGTCATGTAATGAAAAATTGAAAATTTAAAAAAAAAAGAACGTATTCATTATATATACATACACGTATGAAAAGGGTCAAGCTACTCCAAAGAACAAAATTGACCCTTTTCGCTAGGCTGAAACTGAGTGCTAAAATATACAGTAACCATTGCTCCATCTCAATGATTAATTGAGCAAACAATATGTAAATAGAAAATAGGTAAAAATACTGTTGGTCAAGGAAGAAGATCGTCCCCGAATAGGTAAAGAAGGCGCTCGACTGCCCAGCTGGGTTCATTTTTCGGCCACACCGAGCATTGTGACGAAGTGAGCAAAGGGGATCTGCAAAGTGGGCAACTCTTGTGGTTGTTATCGTCTTCTTGATCGTGATCTTGATCTTCATCGTAATCAACCCATCTGTCGATGCAATCTCGATGGAACACGTGGCAACAGTTCCTCAATTCTCTAACCTCGTCACCTTCATTCAGCTGACTCAGGCAGACCGCACACGTGTCGGAAACCCATGGTACCCTTTCCTTAGCATCCTCGAAGGTTGTCAAAACCAGACTGTCTCGAATCATTTGAGAAGAAACTGGGGAAGATGAATCGTCCTGGGAATCGGATGAAAAAAGGATCGTACTAAAGAAGCTGATGTCTTTGAACCTGAGTATCCAAGACAAGACCCATCTTAAAACTGCTAAAACAACAGCTGTTTTGTAAAGGAGATGGGTTACAATTAGACCCGGATCTTCTACAAAGAAACTCATTGGAACGGTGGAAACAACAACAATGGAAGGAAAGAGAAGGGAAAGTAATCTGGCAATAGAAAGCAGAGCAAAGGAAAGGAAAAGGGGGGAAATAGAGGAGTATCTTGGGGGGCTTATATAAAAGAAGGGTGAAGCCCAAGAGGGGAGAGATAGTGGATGGCTGTGTTGGAATTTTGTCGGTGTGTGAGTAAGCCCTTTGTAGGCAAATTAAGGTTTTATAAAAAAAAAAATTAAAATTTGGAGTTAAAATGATGAATAAATTAATATTTAAAAATTAAAGTACTTGGTTTCTAAAAAGATTTAAAGTAAAGCCTGTGGATCAGATCAGATCAGATCATGAGACTGGATCTGGTGTTTTCTTTGTAAGCATTGAGCAATTTAATGTCATGTTGTAGGTTAATTGAAATACTTTTCTCCTCCATGTGCTCTACTGGTTGCTCTGATGTGTGTGCCCCAGGCCTAAAGCATTCCATTCAAGGAAAAGGAAGACAATAATGACCCATTTTAATCATCATCCCACATCATCTATTTAGTACAGAGCATAATACTTTCATATTGTTAGGTAGAACAGAAGAAAAATCTGATCCCCTAAATGCATGTAAAAACAAACAAGATTGGTTTGATTTTTCATTGACACGTTAGAAATGGTCCCCGCATCGGACGTGGGTTTCCACAATCCAAGTCAGATCCCACCAGGTTCGATGGCAATGAGGGAAGAAAACAGATTGAAGGATGCTTGAAACAAAACAGCCTGTACAGTGTTGGCTTTGACTTTTAGGTAAAAGAAGAAGTTTTGTTACCTAAAGATAAAAAGCCATCCAAGAATTCTGGCAGACACATGTAAAAGAATGAAAACAAGCACCGCTCATTTCTTAATGACTACCCTAACCCTTGTGATGGAGAAGATTAATCCCTAACCCTTTTTAACTCATTGTATGGCATTGAAAATGGGGGTTTGAAAACGACCTAGCTTATCAACCGACCAAGGTGGCCCATCTCATTTTCTGGCACACGTTATGTTTAATTTTCTGTTGGGTACTCCCACGTTATGAGTTATTATCAGACTTGCATAATTGTACTAACAAGGTGACCCATCACATTCTCTCTCACACGGTATCTGTTACCAGAACAGTAACAAACCTAACGAGTTTGGTTGGTAATTTTCATTGCAAATTTTGCATTATTGCCTGACAAACACCATCTGGATTGAGCATCTATGTCGTATGTGTCTTGTTTCATGGCTTGTGTATCAGATATAAAGCATAAAATAACATACAGTTGCAGCATGATACTTATAATTTCTTGTTGGAAGCTGACGACATGAAACATCATAAGAAATAATTTGTTATTGAAGGTGATGGGTGAAGCTAAGCTCAGTCATGTTGACCAACAGGGTGAAACTATCCATCTTCCTTCACGTTTGCTTCTCTATTTGATTTCTCCTTATGATCAATCTTTTTCATCTTGTATTCCGAAGTGAGTGGTGCAGAATCCATTGACGTTTCTCTTGAGAACTGGTTTGAAGGTCACAAATAATTTAATTATAGTAACGGTCGTTGTTTTTAAAGGTTACGGGTTCGAGCACCAACAATACCAGCAGAGTAATTGAGCGGTCAATGTCTAATGGTTGAGAATATACTCTAAAACAGACACTACTATAATAACTATTAGCTGATTCAAAAAAAAATAACAAAGGATTTGATGAATTTTTTAAATAGTTCGATAACTTAGCTAACTCTTAAATGATATAAACATATAATTTAAATTAATCAATCAATGAATTAAATACTAAATAATTATAGAATATAAAATTTATCATAAAATTTTAATGGCTCATCCAAATGGACCTTTCAATAAGTCCATGGTTCTACTAGCAATAGCATCCATTGAAAATGGGCCAAAAATAGACAAGGATTCCAATATCTTGGAAATGGGCCAAAAATGGACTACAACCGTAAATTTAGTGGTCATTTTACAATATCTTGAATTAGGTGACCAAAATGAATGTTTTTATAGTTGGGTGACCAACTCTGTAAACTAAATACTCATTATTAATTGAATTGAAAAAGAAAAACGTGGACAATATGACATCAGATAATTAAATTATTCTACAATTTGCTCTGTTGATTTTGAAGACTCATAGAATGGTCCCCAACCACCTTTTGAAAACAGCCTGGTTTATTGTACAATAGACACGTGTGACAACAAAAAAGAAACCTAATCACCACCCTTGGATCAGTTTACTTTCATTTTCATATATTTTCACAAAATTATATCTTATTAAATTAAAAATATTATATTTTTATATTAAAATAATACAAATATTTTAACTATCTGAGTAATCTTTTCCCCCCTAAGTTTTTAATCACGTTTTGGTCTGCTATATCAAAGCAGATCAAAATTTAGCAACGAAAGGAAAGGTCAAAAGAAAAGGAAAGGCAAAACAAGGTTTCCATGGAAGGGGAAGTTGGTTCATACGAGGAAGTTAAGCCAAACGTCGTCGTTAAACAAAGTAGCGGCGATGTTGTCGGTGATAACGATGTTGCGAACCTGGAATCCGTTGAAGCCCCTGATTTTCTTTCCAAGAATCAGATCCAAAATTGGTAAGGGTTTTGTTTTCTTTCCACGGAAAGAAGAGAAATCTTTCTGGATATGGGTATTATTTGACTTCAGTTAAATTGTTGTTGAATTTTGGTTTCGAAAATGGAAAGGTTTCACTCTGTGTTGGTTATCTTAATTATCTGAAAAATAATGCTTAAATAATTACCCTAATCTCATTTGCTGAGGATAATTATTCTACTACGATCTATCTATTTCATGCTGGGCTATTCATCGGTACTACATATGGAATATAGTAGCAGTACTGGTAGCTTTTATTGAGATATTAAATGGTTAGAACTTAGAACTTGGAAGGTGACCCATGCTTTGCATATTTCGAGATGGTAGTACTATCAGTTTTTGTGATGGCTGGAAGTTAACCCACGCTTTCTTGGATTTGATCAAGTAGTCATCCTTAAAAATGTAATTTAACAAGACCCGGTTAGGCCAGTTTGGCTTTGGGGTAGTGATAAGGTTGATGGCTGGAACTTTTCCCATATTTATTTTGGGTTTTAGTCTGATTGTTCAGTTTCACGTCTTGGTTAAATTATTAGCACCGGGAAGTTGCAGTCTTTTTTATTTCCGAATTAGTTATTTATAAAAACATGGAACGGGTATAGTGAATCAAGTTCTGGGTATTAGATTTTACGGTAGTGTGTTAGGTTTCTGCTGAGTTTTTTTTAGGGTTTCTGGTTCTAGTTAGGTTTTTATGTAGCTTTTTCCAGAGCACATGAAGATGTTCAAGTCTTTATTTATTCTACAAATATTTATAGTGACAAAGACATTGGTTTGCATGGTATGTTGTGTTCCTATGACAAGCTTTTATGATGTTATCAAAACTTTTTTTGTTCTTTATGGTGAACAAGTTCTGTAACAATGCCGCCATCTGGACTAAACACCACAAGCCCTGCTCCATCCCAACTCACCATCTTCTATAATGGAAAAATTTGTGTGTTTGATGCAATTCCAGCGGAAAAGGTTGGCCCTTTTTTAACGAAGATGTTACTAAGTTTTAGCTGCAGGAGGTTTTA
The DNA here is from genome assembly GCA_035048815.1 of Abelmoschus esculentus. NCBI lineage: Eukaryota > Viridiplantae > Streptophyta > Magnoliopsida > Malvales > Malvaceae > Abelmoschus > Abelmoschus esculentus. The sequence continues at coordinate 991,589 of JAUCBN010000008.1, forward strand.
TACCAAAACTCACCACTGATTCATGTTTGTCAGGTGCGGGAGATTATGCTTATTGCTGCAACTGCTGCAGCCAGTGCTGCTAATGTTGTTGACATGAAGAGTGTTGCAACTGATTGTGCCACCACTTCACCAGTTCTTACGAGATCTCCTTCGCTTCAAAGTACTGCAACTGCAACTGCTTTGGCTTCACCTCTGGCACAAGTGTATCCTGTTAACAGGCCCGCCTTCTGCAAACTGCAAGGTGGTAACTCTCAACTAATTTATCTAGAAGATGGATGAATTAGAAATGTGAATATTCTACAATTAATTGGTTCAGTCCATGTTAGCTAATATAGCTTGATGTTTTTGTAAATATCTATTGGATCAGAGTTACCAATTGCAAGGAGACACTCCCTTCAGCGGTTTTTTGAGAAGCGTCGGGACAGGTATCCCTTCCATACTGAACTGTCTGTTCATGTTTAGATTTATGATCCTAAGCATTCATGATATTGCATGAGTGTTGTTACTAATTGTTCTGATATACTTTGGATAAAAACTATCAACTATTCAACAAAATGGATAACATTAACTATCTAGAATTTGTGCCAAGCTTGGGGATTGGGGAATATAGTTGAGGTGGTAACTGTTGCCATATGCTTATTTCTTTTCGCAGGCTGGTGAACAGGAGCCCATATCCTCCATCAACACCAAAATCATATGATGACACCAAAGCTAACCTCAGTGCTGCAGCTTCACCAGAATCAGGTTGCTTTGGTAAATCACCTGTTCCTCAAGAAGAACCAAAAGCTCCAGCCCATGCTGCCTAAGCTAAGCATATGTGAATCCTTATATATATTTAATAAAAACTAAATGTAGCTGTGTCATTATTGTGAAATGCAAACTGCACTAAGATAATGACTTTGATCTGTCTTTGGAATTGATGTTAATTGCAAGCGTACAACTCAAGATAGTTCTCATGGTAGGTATTGCTATTGTTTCCCATGAGAGTACTGCCTGATGTATGATGAATACTCCTGTTGTGATGCCCTTAAAACCTGGTTACCCTGTCTAATATGTCTGACAATCGACAACCTAAGCTATCTAGCCTTCGCTGTGAATGTAATGTTGACTTGGTTGTTGTTTTTTCTGTTGTTTTCATATGTGAAGACTTATAATTTGTGTGATATTGATGGAACTTTTGACGTTGCATTATTTTGCAATTAGCATTCTGTGCTTCTACAGTGCTTAGATAGATCATAGAAACGTTTAAACCAGGCTAGCGTTTGTACGTTTCATCGACCTCAATTATTTAAAAAAAAACAATGGATTATTGGATTTACGGCTGGTACTTGAACACTAATTGACAGGTTCTATCTCTGCTAACCCCATCACGAAGATGTAAATTAATCATCTGTTGCAACATAACGATAACGCGAGGTGCATCATTGAAGGTGCGACTTACCCAAGTCCATGGGATGAGCCAAAAAACGGTTTTTCCTGGGAATCTCAATAAACTCAATAGTGCTGGACGGTTGACAATCCTACTGCAAGAGGCAGCTACTTGCTGCCACTCTTCATGTAGCCCTAACGCCACACCGTATATATATCTAGCAGAACAATCGGGCACCCGTTGGTTTTTGAAATAACTGAATCTTTGGGTTTTGGCTAAAGTGGAAGAAGTCTCATCCATGAAATACCAGGACTGGCTAGTGGCTACTACCAACAAATCAAATCGACCAATCCCTTTTATTGTAAATATTGACTTTCCCTTCATTTTCCTTTGCTTTCCAAAAGAAAAATGGGATGCCAACCCGGCCTGGGGTTAGATTGATAAAACATGGTATGGGTTGAAACTGTGGGTCCGCCCATGGATGGTGGCATCGAGATCCGAGTCTCTCTGTTTGAAAACACAGCACAGCATGGAGAAAGATGTAATTAACGCCTTTTTTTTTATCTCTTTCCAGTTCAGATTAATGGTTTTATAATATTTGTTTCTGGGGTTAATAGGAATTGGCTCTTGCTTCTGGGGCATTTTGACTTTTAATCAACTAAGATTCCTCAACGAGGAGGAAGGCAAACAAAAGAAAGCAAATTATACCCAACAAGAAACTCTGTTTTTTCTTTATATTGCTTTTGCTTTATGTGTAATATTATAAAGGTCAGCAACCCAACAGAGCCTCCTCAGACGGGCCTAAACCCTTCACGGTCTCACTCCTTTGACATAGGAATTCCCTTCTTTTCTTTTATTTATTCAACCAGGGCTACGTGTGATTTCACTTTCTTTTATGATTAAAGTGCAAAAAACAACAAACAAATTCCTTGAGCTTTGAACTTCTGTTTTAGTTCACGGGATGACCTGAACCAGAATCCAATGCACCCTTCTCTCTCTCTCTCTCTCTCTATGTTACCCTATAGTACCAAGTCTTGTAGTCTACTCTTGTAGAGCTGTTGAGTTAAAGAGTCAACTCGGTAGATTTTGTTTTGTTTTCTGCTTTGGCCTTCTCTTTTTCTTCACCTTAACGTTTGTTTTTCGTAGGAGTATAAATCTGTGATTTTGCCCTCACTCGTATGCCCTCTTATATTGTCAACGCTTACGAAAAGAGGAACCTTGGGAAGTTTACTACCTCCGTCCTTCCTCTAAAGCCCATCTACTTTCCTTTCTTTGCCGTGTTTCTTTCTCTTTTATTTTGTTTTTGGGGCGGTTTCAATTTTCAACTTTGCTCCTTTGCTTAATACCCAAAGCTCCCACTACGCTTCACTCAACGCTTATCCTTCAGCTTCGTATCGTATCAACAGGTACATTTGCCTTTCCCTTATCTTTTTGACATTTCTGTCTTCTTCTACTTCTTCCATTTGAAGCTCATTTATGATTTTTTTAATCAAGCTTTAAAGTGCCCTTTTTCTTCAAGGGTTATATACAGTTAAAATCAAAACAAAAGAGTCTCTTGCAGAATGCAAATCGATTGTCTTTTAAACAAATTTTACCCCTTTTATAATAGTTCCTTGAGTTTTCCCTCTTTAGTTTATGGTGTCCCGTGATTGATGCACATTTAGTAACTTTCCTTGAAGAATTTACTCTCTGCATTCATTGAAGTGAAATTGGGTGGAGCTGATTCGTGTTCTTGTTGGACCCCTTTTTCTTAACCATCAAGTAATTGTCACTTCTTCAATAGTAGTACTATTAATGCTTTACCCTACTTTTTTTCCCAAAGAAGCTATTTGGTGTTAATATGATGTAGGGGTTAGGAAAAGGAGAGCCTCTTAGTGTTTTATAGTCATGTGTGGACCTTTAGTGTGCTTATGTTAGTTAGGTTGTCAAATTTTCACTGATTTTTAATTGATGTGATATTCAAGTCTTTTTTGCCTTGTTTCATATATTCTCTACGATGTGGATAAATTTGAAAAGGAATCTGGGTTTTAATTCATATGCTTAATGGTATAATGATAAGTGTTAATGGTCTCTTATTAATAGTGTTCTCTTTATCATTGCAGGTTGTTTTCTGAAATAGTCTGCAAATGGAGAAGGCTAATGGTTGCATTTCGAGGCCATTGAGGAAGAGAAAGTTGCCTCAAGGCAATGATATATTGAACTTATCCTTGGATGAGTTCACTGACGACCTCCTTGAAAGGGTCCTTTCATGGTTACCAACCTCGATGTTCTTTGCCTCGGTTCAGTGTGCAAGAGATGGAAATCAGTTGCTGATTCTGAAAGTTTTAAGCTTGCTTGCTCTAGGATTCCTTCAAGGGAACCATGGTTTTTCATGGTGGATCCTAGTCTTAATCAATCAGTTGTCTTCGACTCTGCTGAAAGAAGTTGGAAAAGACTCAATCATCCGTTTCTCCTCTCGAATAATTGTAACAGTGACTCCATCCCTGTTGCTGCAGCTGGTGGGCTTGTGTGTTTCCGCAATATGTCTGGTGATTACTTTGTATGCAATCCGGTGACAGGATCGTGTCGTGAACTACCTCCGGTGAATCCAGAGTTTCTTGATCAGCCCCTTGTTGCTATAGCACTGAATGCATATTCCAATTACTCGTACAAGCTAATCTTAGTCTCTGGTGATCTTTCAAAGCTTTCGTTCAAAGTTTATAACTCTAGTGCTGATTGCTGGGAAGAGGAGATTATGCTAAGGAGAAAAACCAATGATTGTACGGAACAAGTTTCGAATGAAGAAAATGAAGATGCTGTGTACTTCCTTAGCAAAGCTGGAAACGTTGTGGCAACTAACATGCAGAAAAGCCCATCCAAGCAATTTTCATCAGTTATTACCCTTAAAGATGGTGAGGAGATTGTTTATTTCCTCAGCTCATCTGGGACAGTTGTGGCTTGCAATCTGACCCAGAAACATTTCTCTGAATATCCCAGACTGTTGCCTGTCTTTTACGAGTACTCCATCGATGTGGTGGAGTGTAAAGGAGAAATGTTGGTCGTTATGTTATCCGAGTTCTTTGAAAGTGCAAGCCTTAGGGTGTGGAGATTTGATGAGAAAACAAAGACTTGGAATCAGATTGCAAGCATGCCTCCTGCAATGTCACACGAGTTTTATGGCAATAAAGTTGACGTAAACTGTGTCGGGGCTGGTGACCAGATATTTATCTGCTTAAGCTCTGTTGAGCTTTGCAGTTATGTTCTCTGTGATATCGTGGCTAATGAATGGGTTGAACTTCCCAAGTGTTGTATGAATGGTGAAGCCATGGACTTCATGTCTGCTGTCTCCTTCGAGCCGAGGATTGAAGCTTGTGTATGAACACATATTGTGGACTCTGCTATGTTTTGAAGGATTTGATAATGCCCTCTGTGATTCATTTTTCCCTTTTCTTAATTTATTTTGTACTTTCTTGTATTCTTTTAGAGCATTGATTTTCTTCTTCTTCTTCTTCTTCTCTTATTTGAATTTGTTTAAGCAAATCCATCCCCTTTGCTGAATGTATTAATTCATGCGATGATGTTATTAGACTATTGGTTTCCATATACGATACTCTCATTTTTACTTTGGTTGCCAATGTGTATGTCTCATCAAATTTTCTTAGTTTCTTGATGCAGTTGGAACTCATACCAGAAAGATGAAAATAGTTTTCATCGAGTCATATCAAATAATAACTTTCGGGTTGGAGCGAACGATGACACATACTTGACCCCTTTCTGCAGCAATGTCACCACCATGAATACCTACGTTTCTCCTACATTCAGCCAACACTGTACCATAAATTTCCCACGTTCAGGTCACGTTTCCATCGCCGCAAAGGCATGCATCCGAGAAAGTCATCAACATTTGTGTCCCAACTAAACCGAATTCGAGTCTCATGTTACCAGCGCATAACCATGTAAATTCTGTTCTTTTCTCGCTGTACTCTTCATACGGGGGGATAGTGTGGACCAGGAAGCATGCTAAAAAGCAGGGTCTTGTCTGAAGGTTCCGCATTTCTTTGCTAAGACTTGTATCATGATGTTTCTCGCAATGTGTCTTCACCCTTCACATTTCTGCATGATTACAACCCGTACCGTCTGCCTCTCTTTCTCTAATCCCTAGCATAAATCTACTTTCTTGCATGTTATGGTAATCTGACTTTTATGATTGCAAATGCAAGTAAATATCATCGCAGTGAATTGCGCTGAAGATTGACGACAAAAGCCTAAAACCACGATTCTGTGACCACAGCCTTTCATCTCTACTCCTACAGCCCTCGTCCATCCCTGTCTCTGCAGGCACTGCTTATCGTAGAATGGCTCCACGATATAATGATGGGTTGGTTTAATTTCACACATGGATGCAGATTGCAGCAGCTACTGTACTGTACAGAGGACTAGTATAAACTCATTACCTTTCCTCTTGTAATTATTTTTTTAATAAATTTTATAAATATTTCGAATATAAATGAACGAACCCGTTAGATACATGCTCGTGATATAGACTAGAACAACAGAAGATATTTTATTCAAATTTTATAATTTTACTTATATATTTTCTTTTATTATTTTCCACTTTTGTTTTTTCTTCTTCAATTATTGGGAATTCTTTGTTTATTTGTTCAATTTTTCATTAATGAAGAAAAATAGTTCTTGTTTTTTTTTTCTTTAATGTAATGGGCCATTGTCCCAACAACTCATTGTTTAATACCGTGGGTCTACCAGATGTTGGACCGCTTAGTTAAAGGCTGTAGCGCTGAAAGTGGGCATTGCTGAAACAACATCGAAGTTGGTCCATGTATTGAATTCATTAGCAGTCTACAATTTAAGACCATCACCAATACAATAAAAGCACTTCTCAGTAATATCCCTTAATATCTAATTTCTTTAGATCATTGAGGTGAAAAGGGAAAGATTTGGCTTAAGATCTCGTAAGATAAAAGTAAGGTCGAGAGATTTTAGGGATTAAAATAATATTTTATTTAAAATTTTAAAATAATATTGAAAATTAAACTTTTTAACTAATATATTATCTCACAAACTGACGAGACACAATAATCAAAATAAAAATTTTCAATAACATTTTTTTGAATGTGTGACCAAAATAGAGCACAACCTAAATAATAAAAAAAACTTTCAATAAAATTGACTCATTCTTTAAAAATACACCATTATTGTTTTATATATATATATAAATGCATTGTTGTTTAGTGGAGAATTTATTACATGGTTTGGGATCATTACGTCATTCATGGGTTGGGATTAGGGTTGTAAATGAAATGAGACAGATCGCGAGTTACTTGAGTTCGACTCGGTCAAAGCTCGATCAAAACTCGACTCGATTGGACTTGGCTCGAACACGAACTCGACTCGAGTTCTTGACGAGTCAAGCCAAGCTAGAAGATACCCGACTTAAAATGCTCATGAGCTACTCGAAAATATAAATATACTATTTTTATAAATTAAAATATAAATTTCTAAACTTAAAACCTAAATATAAGTCTTAAACCCTAAAATAACGTACTAAAACCTAAAATTTACACGAGACTTGAGAGATAAGAATTACTCGAGTTTAACACGATCAAAGAGTTACTCAAAGTTTTTTCTCCATTAGACTTTAAATGAGACTTGAGATATAAGAGTTACTCGAGTCTAACACGATCAAATATCGGTCAATACTTGACTCGATAAAGCTCGAACTCGACTCGAGTTCTTAACGAGTCGAGTCGAGCCGAGCTTAGATTTTTCAGGCTCATTTAAAATTACTAAAGCTCGAATTCGACTCAAAATCTTAACGAGTCAAGCCTAATTAGCACTACTCGAGTTCGACTCGGCTCGTTTACACCCCTAGTTGGGATCATAGATAATATGATGCATTAAACCTATTTGATATTTTTTTTTATGTTTAGTAGTTGTTCTTCAACACAATAATATTTTAGAGTAACACCTTCTCATTATTAGCGCAACAAAATTAACTAAAGATAAATTAAGATTGCATCTCTAAGAAATTAAAATTCTCATTATGTGTAAATATTTTTATTAAATAATATATTTTATCTCTTAAACTCTAAATATAAAATTATAAAATTAAATATAATAACTTTTAATAATCTCTTTACCCCTTTTTCTTTTTACTTATAAAAGTCGCAGAATGGGATAAAAAGAGATGACAAGTTTAGAATTCTTCTGGAGTTAAATCTCTTGAATGTCATCATTTAAAGATATCTGCATGAATGGATCAGGTTAAGGTCGAAAAGTCCTTTTTATATAGGAAAAGAATCAAGATATGAACATGATGATGCAACATACTGAAAAAAAGGTTGTAAATTGTAATAAAAACAAATGTATATACCGTCTTGATGAAATGTACCATTTCAAGTGAATCAGCATCCACATCAGCAAATTTGGTTTCAATAGTAACTTTCTCAAATCAAATGAAATTTGCTTAGCAGTAGAGTTTCTGGACAGGTTCGAGCCAAGCCAAATCCAAATGAATCCATCCACTTGACAAGCTGAATGACAGATTTCGTGTCTTGAATATTCACTGTCAATGGTAAAAAATGGAGTGGAGCCATTGTTTATCTGGATATTTGAGTGCATGCATGGGGCAGATGTGTCTGATATTTTCCTTCCCTCCTGCATGTCACCTCTCAACATCAGCAAGCACCTATCATGTGCATGCATTAAAGTGGAATAAAATTTACCTATCTTTCCCAATATTAAAAATATGATAAGATTGAAAGATACCAGAACTGCTGCACTGCAGTTCTTTCTCTGTGGTCATCCATTTGCACTTTATATTTCAGAGAGAAGGACAGTGGTTTGGCTTTGGCATGGATTTGGATTGGTGATTCTGGGTTTTTATTGGCTGCAACTTGTCATCCATACAACCATAATCAAAGCTGTAATAAGATTTATTTTTATAAGATAAAATTTTGTGTCCTCTTTGAACTTTATCATCTTTAGGGTTCTTGAAAGAGAGTTGCGTTTGCAGTAGCAGTGTGTTGTTGGTGGCAGATTGAAATATGGAAATGGTCCCACTGCCACCCCCACGCCCTCCCACTTATGGCGGAAAGTGACCATACACTTTCGAGGGTAAATGGAGAGGAAAAACAGTATGAGGGAGCTGTATCATCCCATGAAAAAAACAACTCGAATTTAAATTTTAATCGTATTATATTTATTACTAAGAGTTATGACAATAAACATAACGAATGATATTGCAATTGCAGTAGATATATCACTTTGAAGCACACCTTGACCTCCTCTAAATTCAATTCAGTGCGTGAGGGAAGAAGACCATTCAAGTATAACAGCTGCAGTTATTAAATACGAAGTCTGAAACATCAGCAATGTGTTGGTGGAGATATGGCAATGGCATTGACACAATATTTCCCTTTCTTGTTTTTCTTACCAGAATCCTGTTTGGTCAACCGATAGAATTCAATGTGTTAAATGAGTTGAACGGCAAGGAATTAAGAGCAAGAACGAGTATTTATGGTATTCGGGTATTACAGATTTACAGACATATATGAGAAAAGGAAAGTTGTTTTTGGACAAAATTAATTATATAGGCTGGCACACAGTTTTTTTTCTCAAACAAAACGGTTTTAGACTTATAGTGGCTCAAGTTGCTTGAATTTGGATAAACATTGGATATGGATTTTCTCTTTCACTTTTGCTTCTATCAACGATTTGTTCATGTTACGTTCATTTGTATCAGTTATGTGGATTGTCTTGACAAAATGTACATTGAGATTACAGTAACGCAAGTGTGGAACTGAGAATAGGGAAATGAAGCGAAAAGGAACGGGGTAATGGGGTAAGAGGGAGAGGGAGAGGGAAAGGCGCAGGCTTTTTCGGCGGTGGGCAGTGGCAGCCAAGAAGTTGTCCCTTTCCGTGCAATCCAACGTGGCAAACTGCCTCTTATTCCGTCCACAAAGGTGGGAACACGTGGCATAACTTTGTCAGGAAATGCTCCCCTCGGTGGAAAAGAGCCGTTCATTATGTCCCATCGGCCATCACATTATCTCCGTCTGTACTTTGCAGGCAGACGGTCCCATCCCCATTCTTAAGCAACGGGGTAATCAATTTCAGATCAACCTTCCTCACGCACAGGGTAATATACGAAGTTATTTTTTAATCAATGGGAAGTGAAACTACTACTAATATACCATGACTGAAAGATAAACCCTCTTCAAAGTCATAATACCATTTGCATTTCTAATGCCATGCATTCTTATCCATTCTACACCAAACACATTTATCTCCATCTATTACAATTTTATATTCTGTTTTATCTTTATCACTTCTGTCTGTTCTGGTCTCACTTGTAAGTATCCAATGGCTATGGTTATACATTTCACATGCTTGGTTCTGTCAGTGTTCAGTATTTACTCTATTTTCTCTGCATAATTTCTCATCGTATCTGTAATTACTAATTCATCCACAGTATGTAATTATCCTGTGCCGCCAATGCCGACACTTTGGTAAAGATAAAGGCTGTAGAATTCTTCAAGTTGTGGATAACTGCTCGTTTGAACAGGTGAAAATGACTTGGCACACAATCATTGGCCTACGGGCAACTTGAAGGGCAAGCAAACCATTCTTAGGCCATAATGATGAGGTAAGCGCATACAGAGATATCAACTCTTAATTCAAAGTACAATGTATTCATATTTGTTCATACATGTCAAATGGGTGTGGATTTTGGAAGCAGATTAGCTGATTCTGAATCTGATTTGTGAATATTACCATTACTTGACCGCAGTAATAATATTATCTCTTCTCTAGGCTTTTATTTCCTCCGTTTTCTGGTGCCTGAAAAGCTCTGATAGAATCAGCAGAAAACCATACCTCTGGCTCTGCCACCTCCAATTGGAGTAAGAACTACAGTTGCAGTAAAAAACGAAAGGGGTCTGGTTAAAATGGCAGCAAACAGTTTTCATGACATGGGACAGACTCAAATCATGTCCAACTATTTGTTTGATCAAACAGAAGAACTGAAGAGATTCGAACATGTATTTCAACTTGCCGTGGAATGGATTTATAAATGGTAAATGTCATTCAACCAAAGAGTTAAATACAAATAGTTACACCAAACAAGATGTAAATGTAGTTGAACGAGAAGAGCAGATGGGTAAAAGTGAATCTGAATTCTTTAACTGCCCATTTAAAGCATGTAATAAACTGGTAACAACAAATGTTGATTACCAAAACCAGGAAAAATCCAAAATAATTGAAAGCCCCTAGGAGACCGAGTCCCCACCTCCACTGCCCCTCAAGTATTTATAACGCACCCCTTCTCTCTGAAACCTTCAGTTTCTTAACCATTATCAAAACCTCTATCTGCTGCATTCTGTACTTTTTCTTTTAAGAATATTTGAGTGTGAACTCAATGATTCTTCCGACCAACTCTTTCTCTACTCAGTTCTAACTCGAAAACCAAAAACAGAAAGCAAAAGAAACTCGAGCTATGAAGGGTCGATCTTCCAGGCACGAAATGAAAGATGGAATGGAAAAGGATAAAATTAGTAAACTCAAACAAGAGCCTCATCTGTCCGGTGCTTATATCCGTAGCCTCGTTAAACAACTCTCCACTTCCAGAACCAAAAAACACCCTGATGACGGTTTCGATGGCCGCAACTCAGCCCAATTCGGTGAAGGTTTCAGTGAAACGCCGCCACAGACGACCCAGCAACAAGCCCATACACCACCACCACCTCAGCAACATAAGAAGCAGGTGAGGAGGAGACTCCACACCAGCAGGCCTTACCAAGAAAGGCTGCTTAATATGGCTGAGGCCAGGAGAGAAATTGTGACTGCACTCAAGTTCCATAGAGCTTCCATGAAACATGCAAATGGACAACAAAACCAACAACAGCAGCTGCAGCAAGAGCAGAAACTGTCCCATATCTCTCCTCTTTCATCTCTACCGTCACCTTTAGAACAAGAACCGAAGACAAAGAGTAGGAGAAATCCTAGGATATACCCATCAAGCACCACAAACAACTTGTCAGGTTATAATTTAGACAGTTTTTCATCTTTCTCCCAACATAACTCTCCTCTTCCTCCTCCTCCTCCTCCCTCAAATCCATATTCTTGGCCTGCTCCTCGTCAGGATTGTCTTCCATCTCCCACAGATGCTATGAATTTCACTCTACCAAACCAAACCTTAGGCCTAAACCTTAACTTTCAAGATTTCATTACCATGGACACCACCAGCCTTTACCATAACAACAACAAAAACAACAACCCATCAATCTATTCATCTTCATCTCCATCGTCTTCGTCTTCACCGACTCTCTCTGTTGTAACCGAAGAAGTTCCTTCGGTTGCACCATCCTCGCATGAAGTGCGGACAGGAGCTGTGGGCGCTGATCTGACTGAATCCTACAGTGGGGTAGGGCTGCATCATGCTATGGACGATGAGGAAATGGCGGAGATTAGATCAATAGGAGAGCAGCATCAGATGGAGTGGGATGACACCGTGAATTTGGTAACATCGGCATGGTGGTTCAAGTTCTTGAAGACCGTGGAACTGGGGGCTCCCGAAGTGAAAACTGATGAGGAGGATGGGTATCAACCGTTTGATCAAGTCATGGAATTCCCTGCCTGGTTGAATGCAAATGACACCTGCTTGCAACACCATTTCACGGATCTTTGCCCTGATGACTACTTCCAGGACCCTGCCTTACCTCGGTAAGAATCCTAAACATTAAAAAAAATCAGAAGAAAGCATACCAATTCAGGAAACTGATTCGGATTGAATAATGGATTCAATTACATATTTGAAGTCAACTCAAATAATTTTAATTAAAAAATTCATCACCCTGGTTTGATCGGCTTTCACTTATCCTGATCATGTACAAAGTCTGTGAATTTTAATAAAAAAAGGTAAGATTTTTCAACTTCTGACTTGGTTTTTGTTATTTACTGCTTGTGGTACACAGCCTTGAGATTGGAGAAATTGAAGGCATGGATGGAGAATGGCTGGCTTAACAAGGATTGATTGTGTTTTTTAATTAATCAAACCTTTTGTTTTCATTTTTAATCCCTTTCCACCTATTTTGGTACTCATATTTATAGAAATCTAAATAATAAGGCTTGCAAATATGTGAAAGGTCTGGTTGCCGTTGCAGGACATTGAGAAAAATAATATGATTACGTATCAAAGCAAGAAGAGTTGAGATCCAATTTAAATGATAATTAGTTTAATTTTATTTAAGCATGTATTTGAGCTTAATGTGTCGTGTATATAAAAATATTTTTAAAAGATTTATCTATTAAAATTAAATTTACGGTCTGAATTAATATAAATTAATCGGCATGAAGAGCTAAAGTTTAAAATATAATAAAATAATAATTTAGATTTTTTACGTTTATGTGCAACTTAACATTGGATTTATTGCTTAATTCATTTGTTTGTTGTTTTAGTATAGCCTATAGGCAAGGGAGTTGTTTCAAGTAATTGAAAGCAAGCCCTCGTTGAAGTTAAAACTCTTTATTTCAATGGATTCATTTATTGTTCTTGTTTTACGTTATAATACCTACATAACACCTTATTTAATACGCGTATAGAGAGATAAAAGTATGATTTTATGCCATATATGTATAATTTTAAAAATATTAATAAATTCTAAAATTAAATATTAATAATTTTTTTATTTAGTTGTAGTGGTTATAATAATATCTATTTTAAAATATACTCAATCATTATGTTATTATTATTAATGTTCAAACTTATGATCTTCATAAACAATAACCATTTTTTTAACCAACGAAACTAAATGATTCGTACAAATATTAATAAAAATATTAGTGTAAGAAAAGGGAAGCAACGTGTAGAAGAAGGCCCAAGGGTCTGCTAGAAGCTACTATTTCGTCGGTCCAACTCCAAGTGTAGGCATGCCGGCATGCAAAGGGGCAAGCGTCGAAGCCTGGATTTATTAAGCCTGTTCTTGCCATGCAAAGTGTCAAGTCATTTCCTGCATGTCTTCACCACATAAATCATCTCAACAATAAATAAATGTTGATGAAAATGAAAAAGAAGAGTTTATATCTACAACTATACTACCAACAACGAAGCCGCAGCTTTTATATTGAGAATTCCAGATAGTTTGATGTATTGAAAATCACAATTGCCATAATCATGTTACACATACAGAGCCATCCGCTTTGCAGAAAAAACAGTTTACGTGCACCAAAGGAGACGGGTCAATTCTGAGGCACACTCAGCTTCTGATCCAACGTATTTACAGGCCAAAGTTCAGACATGGGCTGATATTATGTGAACAAGGTAGACCAAGTTTAAATTAGTCGAAATAAAACATTAGGAATCGATAGGAAAAAATTGAGAGTTACGCTTCAGTAGTTTAAATGGAATAATGATAGTTCCACTGCCCCGGTCTTGGCTTTTTGAACATACTTTAGTAACTTGCCTTGATGATGTTGATTACAGAGCTGAAAAGCAAAGTTTTCTCTGTTTCTCCTTTGATGCAACCTTTAACTACAAACCTTCCTTTATGCTCAAGTATGCAGTTATTTTAGTGAACAATCTACTGTTCTAAATCTATAACCAGTGATAATATAAAATTGGCCATACCCGAAACCTGGGTCAATTCCATAAACTAGAGCTTCCTTTAGTTTTTGTTGGGTCTGGGTTGGTTCCTTCTTATTGTTTTGACATAATACTAATACAGTAATACAGTAACAATGACAGCAGAAAGACAGTGGGAAGCTATATAGGATCTTGCAGGCACTAGATGGCTGAACAACAGGAGGAGAGATGGTTCACATGGTACATGACATGAGTCATGTCCATTGTCCCATTTCTAAAATATTGCTGCACTAGGCTAATGGGATGGTTTAAATCATTTGTTGGTGGACTAATCCCATTTTCCCTTCGTCATGATATGCATACAGAACAGAAGAAATGTGGCAGCCTGTCTGCAACTCCATTTTCCCCAGTAATCACTGCCTTTTCGTACGCAAACTGAAACCACTTGTATGATCCAATCCAACCTAACACAAAGGACTGGTTGGCTCGTTTGAAACTGGTTCAGAATCAGTGTCCGGACAGTATCAACGTAATTATTTCACTAGATTTGCATGTCGTCGTCTTACTGCAACTCATTTTTTTCTATCCCTTTCCATATAGTACACGGTAAATTCAAACAACTTGTTTTTACACTGTAAAAGCTTGTTTCTCGATTCAAATAATTTACTGGTTTTAAAACTTTTTCTTAATATTTATTCTATATAGAGAGATTAAATTAAATACATGATGATGTAGTTACTTTAAAGGCATCAGCTTTATAGTAATATGGTAGGAACCCTAATTACTAATGGGGTCAACTTTAATAAGGGACATTGATATTTGTATACAGAAAATGATTCCAGGTTTAAAACTTACTAATGTTTTAGATTTGGGTCTCTTTCTACAATATTATTAGGGAAATTTTTTTAATGTGATATCTCCTCCACAAATATTATTTAAAAAAGTGAAAATATCTTTTCTATAGCACATATAACATCAATTATTAAATATGTTTTTTTTATTAATATGGTAAACATGGTGTTCAAAATAATCTAATTTTTCATATCAATATTAACATGGACTTTTTTTACAAGTAGAAGAATTAAATTATTCAAAATTAAAGTATGAGACCAAATCCCAACTTTGAATATTGTAAAGGGACCAGAACTGTAAATTAACATCTATTTTCAAAACAAAGTAGCAAAAAACGCTGCAGTTTCTGTAGTTTAATGGGTTTCCGTTTCAGTCCCATGTACTTTATTTGTTCAAATGACAGGAAGGAAAACCATTAATTAGTTATGAGAAAATTTTGGAAAAGGGAAAAGCGTCACATCAAAATCATTTAGAAAGTCGTATGAACTATGGAGTATAGCAGCGAGGTGGGGGGAAATTGCAGTTTTTTGGATTCCAAAGAACCTATTTTGGATTTCAAGCCGTGAGAAAAAAAGAATAGTATTTTTGAAGAAGACAGCTCTCCTTCATCGAAGCCACCACCAGCATTTGATTTAATGATCAATACGTGATTTTGTAACTCAGAGTGGAGTTGGAATCTTCTTTTCTTCAAAAAAATGTACTAAAATCGTTGCCGCCATTTGCACTTAAGGAAAGGAGAGGCCTCAACAATGGTGGAGCCCTGCAGCCTTAGCTAGGTGCTCGTGATTTCAATGAAATCATAACCCCATTTCGTAGAAAATGGGAAAGGATCAAACTTTTTGAAGCACGAGAAATTTACAGTAAAAAAGAGAAAGATGGAATTGGCGAAAAAAATATCCTGGGGTCTGGGCACTGGCTTTTCTGCTCTGCTAACTTTGAACATTTAGCTCCTTAGTATTCAAAAGATCACCGAATAGAGCAAAAAAAAACACACCCAAAATTTTTCTCTCTGCATTATATGTCTATGATTATGGCAGACCCCCAAAAGAAACCACTTGCTTCAAAAACAATTCACCTTTTCTTTTTACCATAGCCTTTTTATATATAAGTTAACTAGAACAAATAAAAACCAAAAATCCTCCTTTCTTCTCCAATCTCTCTGATCCCATTTGCCTCCTCTCTTACTTTATTTGATTCCTCTTTTTTTCTCATTCCGGATTCCTTCTTTTGACTCACTTATTTCGTGTTTTCTTCCCTTGGGTTCATTCAAATTCGTTTGCTCATTTTCTTATAATGTTTGAATCTCTATCTGTAAATTTTAAGTGAATGAGAAAAAAAGAAAACATGGGTGGTCTTAACAAGGTGGAAGTAATAAACAGTAAAGGTTGTTCAAGGTTGTTTGATGGTTTCTCTTCTTCAGTGCCATCATTCAGAAGTTTCCAATCTTTTGAACCAATGTCTCCTGCTCCTACTACCTCTCTTGGTTATGAACCTTTAACGGTTCGATCCACCGGTCCGTTTACTGGTCTGGTTATTTGTGTCACTGGCTTGTCTAAAGGTTCGTAAAATTGCATCTAAATTCAACCCTGTTTTTGTTTCCTTTTCCCTACTCCTCGGCTTCTTTTTATATTTTTGGTCTGGGTAATTTTTATATTAATTGTTCTGTTGTGCTTGCAGAGGCAAGGAAACAAGTTATGGAGGCAACGGAGAGATTAGGTGGTCAATACAGTACTAGTTTACATCCTCAATGCACCCATTTGGTGGTTCAGATATCCTTTCTCATTACAGTGATTGCTTTAAATTACTTAGATTTTGTCATAATTGAAACTTGGCTGATTGAAATAAAGAGAAAGAATAACCAATGTGATTGTAAGTGGCAGGTGGATATTATGTGCTTGATGATGATAATACTGTTTCTTATTGTCTTGTCTTTGAATTGTCTCCCCTACTGCCAGTGTAATTGTTAATGTGAAGCCTTAATATTAGTTACAGCGTTAGCGGACCTAAGTTCGAGCATGCTCTAAAACATGGATCAAGAAATGGTCTATTCCTTGTTAAACTTGGATGGTTTGTGGATAGTGTCAAAAGGAATGGTAAGATTAGGCTGCATCTCAATTCACACTTTCCTTTTTAGATTTAAGTTGCGATATGATTTGCTGTTTTCGATTTGCTAGAACTAACAAGTTTGTTCAATATGTTACCAGAAATGGCGGTTTTTGAAAAGTAAAGGAATCTGATTTCAGTTTGTTTATAAAATATATATTTTTCTTCATTCATGCAGTACGGTTAAGTGAATCGCTCTACGCCGTGAAGGGTATTAGAGAACATTTTACACCTGTAGATGAGTTGAATCGGCTTGCTAAGTCTACTGCTTCCGAAAGTTCGTGTATTCCTGCCAGATTTCATGAAGCCAAGAAACTAGACATGATAGAAAAACCACATTCGCGACTTTACCGAAAAGGTCCTAATAGAAGTATGAACTCACTGTTATCTGGTCATACCATGTACATCGATTCTGATATTTCGGTTGAACTACGGAATAAGCAGTTTGCTTCCTGAAATTGAGGTCATAGATTTGGTGTATCAGTCTATGCATCACTGCAAGACTCATACATAACTCACCATGTTAGTTCTGGTTGATTTGTTATCTATTCGTTGAGACATCTAGTATGTTGATAGGTTCTTGAAGCAGCTTCAAAAGAAGGGGCCACGGTGGTAGATAGATGGTTTTGTTGGTTGCGGCGCAAGTCATGTGGTGTGCGAAGGAAATTCTATCCATCGATATATTGGCCATTCAAACAACATTATTTCCGTGAGTGTTTCTGCATTGCATTATGGGAACAGAGTTTTTTATGCATGACCATCATACTGCTGTTGGTTCTGGCACTTTTTCTCTCTCAGCAATATGCATAGCACCTGTAAGACCAATCAACCTTTGTTATGCTTGATGTGTTTTGATATTTAATGTCTCAGCCACTATGGGTCCTCAAAACAGCTAAAGATAGGACTTTGCAGAGACTTGTTCACATGTCTGCTGATTTAGCCAGGCAGACCGGGACAGTACTCGAAAATGCTCAGAACGCCGTTGTAGGAGAGGTACTGTTTTATTATAATGATAAGGGTACTTGAATTCATTGAGAAATAAATTTCACATTTCTTTCTTCTATGATGACAAAAGAGCCATGTTAAGCTTTCTGTTAACAAGATTAAGCTTTGGTTTCAACCGGTAATACTTGACAGTTTTGATTGTCTTGCATTATGCTAATGTTAAAGTTTCACCTTTTTTTAATAGGAAAACAATGTGGCTAATTCAACGCAATCTACTCCGAGCGTCAGAAGGAATGGAAGTCTACAAGAGAGGCAACAGATTGTACATTTAGCAAAAACTGGGGTTAGAAATCGCCGCAGTCACCGAATGCAGGCAAGTTGTTCTGATCATGCTTGGTATGTCCTAGCACTTGCTGGTAATATGAATTCTTTCATTTCTTAGAACATCTGATTTCTTTCAGACTTGTCAAACCCCAATCCATCCTATAAGCCCAACCAGTCTTCTAGAACCGGTTTGCTGGTCCATATCTGAGCCAACTTCGACCGCTTCTATTCTCGTCAACACTTTGAGCGGTGAAGATGTTAGTGGTCATCAATCTGTATTCTTGGATGCAAATGGTGACGGCAAGGATTCTGAGGCCTCCTTTACGAACTTAACCCGGACACTTACAGAAAGGTGATGGATCACTCTTCTTCAAGTGATTTGTCCCGTAGTCTTCTGATTCCTTCTAATGTTTTGATTTAATAATTCTCATGCAGTGAGAAAAATGAGTTGATATTCAAACCCCACTTTCTTACCATACTGTTTCCGGTTGATCAATTTTCTGAGATGGGGCCTTCTTCAAGGACATATTTCAGTGATAACGGCTTTACATGTCTGCAGGTTTTGGATTACATATATGCTTTTTATCAGGTATGAATGACTTGGATATGTTTCTCGTCCCTACATTACTGTGCTGATTAGGTTATAAAAGTATAATGTTTAGGGTTTACAGAAGAATAATGTTGAACCAGGTTTAGTACCAATCGTTACACGATTTTTCTTTTTATTTTCTGTTGCTGTTCTTTTGTAGGAGAACATGTCACTTCATGAAATACAGACTGCTATTCACACAGACTCGAGCCATGCTGACCAGCTTCGATCAGCATATACGAGCAATGAGATGGCAGAATGTGGATATATGGTTTTCAGACGAATTGATTTCTTAGGAAGTCGTAAAAACTTTGAAATGCTGAAGCGCATTAGCGGAGATCGTAAGACGAATGTATACGAGCTCTTGATCAGACCTTAACATGTCTTTGCATCGGATGCCTTCATCATATATACCAATACTGAAGATGGTTTTGAATCTTCATATCAGCAGCCTTAGCATTTCAACCAAAAAAGTAGTTGTACATTGTGTTATGGCCTGATCCCTCTTTAATTTTAGCGTGTCAAGTGTGTAGCGGAGTGTGAATGAGTGAACTCGTCAAATTTTGTTATATATGATGAAGGCATATGGAGAATGAATCGGAATGAGTGAACCGGTTTGCTGGTCCATATCTGAGCCAACTTCGTAAATGGGCGACTGCTGGATAATACAGCATTCTCGGAATGAAGGCATATGCAAATGTCTCAGGGAATGAACCGTCGTGATTCAACCAAAAAAGTAGTTGTACATTGTGTTATGGCCAGATTCATATGGAGAATGAATCGGAATCAGGGCGGTGATTTCTATATTGCTGAGAACCTTCTCTTATAAACACCGTAAATGGGCAACTGCTGGATAATACAGCATTCTCGATACCTTGAAATAGAAAGGTGTTAAGTCCCGACGATGAGATTCCCCTGCTGTTCAAGTTCATAAAGCTTGATGCGTACCGCGGTGTCCCCAGAACTTTTGTTTTTGTCAGCCATGAGACATTTGCATGCTCTCCTCTGCCTTCTGTAATGCCGAATCTCAGTACAAAGCTGATCATACTTATTCGGCATGGTCCAACTAAATTAAAATCAATCAATCCTGAATCCACCCCCTAATTAAGGGACCATAGAGTAGAAAGATCAAATTTACAACACGAGTTATTTCACGAATCATACTATCATGTATGCAAATCAAATCTATCAGTTACATCTGAGAACTAAGCCCAAAATTTAACAAAGTAAGATTTAAGATACAAAATGAACAAACCAGAGAAAAGTTGTTGGTTACTGGCAGTGTCTCCCCCAGCACAACCCCTTGCCCCTGATGCTACCAAAATGTAATGGCTGAGGTCCTCAGGCAAATGATACACTTCTGCTGCTTCTTTTTTTCACCTTTTTCATCCCCTAAGTTCTGTTTTTAGAACCCCTTTTTTCATTTTTTTTTCAGACTTCATCTACTCTTCCATTTCCTCCCATGTACAGATGCAAGAATTGAATAGGGTGACTATGACTTGATTTTTTTACTGTGGTGTCAAAAACTCCTATACCTCAACTCAGTCAAGTCCATTGTTTCAATATATCACAACTCGAAGCAGCCCTGGCTGTGGTTCTGAATAGTCAAGGCCTTCTTCAAGAAGATAACGTTGTACAGCAACTGGAAGTCTTGCCGGAGTACGAGAACCCTTTGTATGGTGGCCAGTTCCAACACAAATGTATACCTGCAGGTGCTGATCTGCTGCCCGTGCTGTGCTCCTCAGCACTGATAGTTCCTTCTTCAGCATATGAAGGGCTTCACTAACATGCAATCCATGCAGGTCTATCATCCGCTCCTGTCCTCTGAAATTCTCTAGAGGAACTGGGTTCCTATATTATTATAGTTTGTAAACAATCAAACAAGAACATTTAGTAATGAGCCAACCAAGATAATGAACATGAGTTTCAATTGCTGGAAAGAATGAACAACCAAGATTCAGAACCAACAAACTCAGATATATTAGGCATCAGACCTGTGAGCAGGAAAGTTGGACATATAGTGAAAGGAGAAAGGATGGGTAGTAGTAGTAGAAGAGAGGCATACAAACTAACCATACTTAATCGAATAAATAATAACTAATGCTTTTATTCTCCAGCAGAAAATACCCATTGATCAACAGATCTTAAAAGCAATCACAATAGTTGTTGTGGTAGTAGTAGCAAGAGAAGAATTGCTTGAAGCCTTTAAACCACCCTGTCAAGGGACCAACTACAACCGGAAAGAAATGACAAACCTCTGTTGATATATAGATTCCTGAGCTTTTCCATGTGCTGCCTTCATATGCATATTGTACATTTGTCCTTTCACACTAAGCTCCTTTGCTAGAGCCTTGTTGCCAATGAGAAATGCTTGGCGTGCCTATGTTAAATATACAAGAAATATCATCACTTAAAAATATGGGTAAGTTGTGTGGACTTAGTTCAGTAGGGTAGAAAGAAAGAATGAGCGAGGGATCATCAATGAAGAGAAGACTTCACGTGCAAGATCTGGCACAGGTCAACCATAGAAACTTGTCTTAGACCAGTCTAATAATTGATGCACTCTGAGTTTTGTATAGTTGCATTGCATTAACTTTGGAAAACAAGGGCCACTCATCAAAAACATGCTCGTTGCACATTTTGAAGCTTCTTTTTTGGGATGGGGATGGGGGTGGTGTGGTGGGGGAAATACTGCTGGCGTTGCAGACTGATATAAGAAAAATTAGTAAGGAGAGGACTAAAAAAAGTAAACTCATTTCCCAGGGTTGCAAAATGGGGCACAATAAATAGGGAAAATGGTGGTTGAGCAATTAGAACACATGCTCAAAATTTGATTGCTTGCTAACAAAACGAACCTATAAACAGAGCAGTTTCAACATATGAAGAAAAAATACAGTGAAATACCTGTTCAAAATAAGCATTCCGTAAACGTGCATGGTCTCGAGCTTCCTCCCGTAGTTCAGAGTATAAATTTGCTGACAGTTCAACAATGTTAAAGCAAATAGATGTGCACAGAGGATCTATTCTCCTATTAGGCTCTATAAATGCACAAGTTTTATTAAGTGCAGAATATTACCCACTGCATCTCCAGTTTCAAGCCAAACAGGAGCCGAACGAGCTGAATCACGACTCTGAAACCTATTAGCATACACCCCTCTTCCAGATGCACTGTAGGAATTAGTAGAGCCATTAGAAGTTCTACTTGACCCAATAGTTGAATCAGGAGAACCATTTCTATCATACTTCCACATTCCAGAATCTTGAGATGCCATTTTCCTGACAGCTGATGCAAAATCTATGGCACCTATAGTTGGAAGGGATGAACTGGATTTGAACATTAGCAGATTGTCCTTGTCAGAAGATCGATAGGGACTGACATTATGTTGAAGATCATCCCCTGCATATTTTGAAGGACCACTCTGACTGCCTGACACCGTAAGTGTGGGAAAGTCCATAGTACTCAAATTGGGAGCTGACAATGTCTTTGAATTCAGGTTCTGGTTGAAACCACCATCAACCTGAAGCTGCAATAAGAATAGAAAAGACTCATGGAATGCTAAAAGATTTAATACAGTTGAAAGGAACATATCATACAACAAAAACTCCAGGAAAAAAAAATTGAGGATGCAAGAAAATTGTGAGCCAAAAACAAAAAACTTAGAATGTACAACTGCAAGAAAGAAGAATATCCTAAAAAAATATCTCTGTACCAGGCCACCAGGACATTATAAGCTAGAGTCAGCACAGAAATCGAAAGGAACAAAACATACAACAAGAACCCCAGAAAAAAGAACTTGGAAGATGCTAGAAAATTGTGAGACAAAAAACTAAACCTCAGAACTGCAAATGCAAAAAGAAGAAAATCCTCAAGAAAACTCTCTCTGTAGTCGGTACCAGGACACCAGGATACTATAAGCACCAGTCAATGCACACAAGACTAGGGTAGACTTGTGTCACCTCAAAACTTTGAGGAGTCAGCTTTTCCCTGTCAAACTACAGTTATCATCCAAACCATTACCACCCATGGCATCCACAGCAGATTCCCAAGATCCCATAAGTACAACATAAGAAAAAAGTGAGAAGCAATTGCAATGAAAATAAAGGAATAAGATAAACTTTTAAAAACAATTCCACATCCAGGTTTTGACTATAGACCCTTTACTGATTCTGCAACTTTCTAGCAATTGATATTGCGAAAAATAATATATTATCTAAAAATAATATAATCATAAGATAAAAATATCTACATATAACTTGAGGTGTAAACTGTAAATATCTGTTGCATCGGTACTTGAACAAAAAGGGAAGATGCAAGCACTTGGACCAAAACACAAAGTTGAGGACCACTCACCTCAAGCTGTGTGAGCATCTCCATAGTCAGATTTAAGTCACAACCATTGGCAAAATAAACTTCAGCAAGGCTTTCAGCAGCAAATCCAGGGAATTGAGAAGACAAAAAATCCACATGACTCATTTCATTATCATCCATGTTTGTGTGCTCACCCAAAATATCACTGACGAATGCATGTCTAGAATTTCCATTGTATGGTTGTCCCTCCCTCCCGTTGCCAATTGGTTGATCATTGTTAATAAGCAGCTTGTCCCAAGGTTTGAGTGGCGGGTTCAAAAAACTAGCTGAAATAGGATCCTCTCCATAAGAAGGGTATCTCATATTTTCAGCTATGTTGCTGCCATTACCATAGTGATGCAGTAGTTCCTGCTGATCATCAAATACATATCCACTGCAAGCAGGAAACCTTGAGGCGTTGCTACCATCATGCAAGGACAACCCTTCTAAGGAGAGGTTCCCAGCCTCAATTCCTTGAGAACCATCCTCATTAATAACCTTAAAGTCCGGAGTAATGTCATCAGGGAGCTGGTATTGCCAGAACCGATGAGCCTCGTCATCAGAATTATTTGAAACAGAAGATCCAGACCGATCAAGCACCGCTTTCCCTACAGAACCAGAAGTAGCAAATGTTGCTGTTGCAGCAGTGACTCGGATGCTTCCTGATGAAGACGGTGACCTAAGAGAAAAGGGAACGAACTCGGCTGCATTGGGATTCAGAGTTGTTACCTTGCTAGGGGTATTCAGTTTTGTGTCACTAATTTGGGTTCCTTTCTTGGACAAGCTCATTCTTTGCTTAAATGTATAAAAGTAGATTCTATGTATATAAAGGAAACTGATGCAGACGTTAAACGCTTCAGTTTTGCTAAACTCTAACCGAAACCTGCAAAACCATCCATCATTCCACGATATTAATTAGTCAAACTTACAATAGAATCTAAAATTGAAGACAAACAGACATGTACAAAATCAATCCTGAGCAGAAAATAACTCAATAACCGAATATAGAATGAAATCAACAACAACAAAAATGTCCTCGTTTTAGAAGCTTTTATGTTTATAATTTACATGAATATACTGATGGTGAACCGTGGCCGACTAAAATGAAATGAAACATTAACCATATTTGACTCTTATGCATGCAAAATCCATTGCTTTAAATGAAACATAGTGCTATGATTAATTAACAACCGAAAGAAACTCACAGCCTCCTATATAAATAACTTTAACAATTAAGCCCAGAGACTATGAATTAATAGCAAGATTTTCATTTAATAAACCAAAATTATTCCAATATACAGTTCAAAACCTTGAAATTCCCCTATCAACAAGAATTAAACCTGAAGAGAAAAGGAACTGACGAAATACTCACGTCAAAATTAAACAGTAAGCACATTTAATTAAAAACCCTAATCAACAAAAAAAAAATCAAAATTTCTAGGCAAATAGCTAAACGAGCAATTAAAACGAAAAGGCAGTATACGTGGTAAACTCTACAATCTTTCATTATCCAAGTCCCAAAGTTTTTGAGATCTCAAGTCAATCCACAAAAAAGGGGGAAATTCTGTAACAAACATAACGAAGAAAGACAGATTAAAGAACAAGAGATCTACGAAATTATACCTTTGCGAAACAAATCAAAAGGCCTCATATCTAAAGATATCAGATGATAAAGGGGACGAAATGAAAAGGAGGTTGAAGATAAGGGAACTGATGAACAAAGTAGGTTTTTTCCTATAATTTTTTGTTTGATTACAACGATTGGGATTTGAGCTTTGGATATTATTTCCCGTTTGGCTGCAGTCTTATTATCTCAGATTTTCGTTTCCCAGCACAGGTTTCTCTGTTTCTTCTCTTTCTGGCTTTTCTCTTCGAGTTTTCTTTTAGTTCTTGAGAATAGCTTTAGCAGCCCGCCACCACAAAAATATATACATCTAAAATTCCCATCCAACCCAAACCCATTCGCCACTGGCTTTGACCTTTTTCTATCATTCGTATTTGTTTGAATTTAATATTATAAATAATTTTAAAATATATTCAGAAAAAAAAATAGACCATAAATTCAATGAGTGGTGGAATGCGAAAATTTAATTTTTTTCTTAAAAAAATGATTTCGATAAACTTTATTTATATGTATAGAAATTTTATTTTAAAAATAAATATTATAGAAATATAGTAGTAAAGTCTTATTAATTTTTTTAAAAAATATAAATTACTCATCAAACCACAAATCCATTTTAAAACTAATATGTGAAAATATAAGTACTTTAGTTTTATTAAATGAGAGAATTTTTAAAAATATAATACTAAAAGTTTATAACTCGAGTAAATTAATTTGTTTTATATGTATTTTTAAAATCACAAAAATTAATTATTTAGATCATAAATAAAATTATACAAAAAATTAAAAATCCTAATTTAAAGATTTAAAATAAAATAAATACAAATATTATTGAAATTTAACGATAAAATATAAAAATCAACAACAAATAATATTAAAAAATATATATTATAATAATAAAATATATAGACAACGTATATATTATTAAATTATAATAAAAAACAGTCAAACAATTGATTTAAAAAATATAAAAATATAGATAATATATACTAAAAGATAAAATATGTCATAAAAATAAATCATTAAATTTAAAAATTATAAAATAAAAATTATTAACTATCAATAATTAATACTAAAATTAGTATCGTTATCTATAAAAATAAATACAATAAAAATCGTTGAAACTATAGAAAATGGAGAGGCGACAAGGGTTCTAGTAGAGACTAATTGTAGTTATTTTTTTTAATAATGATTGAATTATTAATCTAATATCTTTTATAAGGAATAAATAGTTAATTTCGAACCGTGATCAAATTGTAATAAGAAAGAAGACACGATAATTGTTTACGAATATTATACAACGACAACAGTTAAAACGAATAAAATATATTTGATTAAAGTATCTTAAATCGATGATCGATCAAAACTTTATATCGAACAACAACATCGAAGGATGGCGAAAAAAAACCTTTGAAGAAGGAACGTGGAGGGAAGGGAAAAGGGAAAAGAATTCAAAATGATCAAGAGTTCAATTACAGTATGATACAGACAAAAACGGTGTCTGCGGGACTGGCGCGACTGCTATTGTTGAGTACGAGCATAGGAATGTTGGTGGCGGTGGCATCAGCACAAATGAAACACAAAAACGTGTTGCCCTCTGGACCGGCACCCCACTGCGGCGTTGGCGATAAGACGATTTCCTGCTCCTTTAAATGCGGCCTTCTGGGTTGCCTTGTGGGCTGTTCGACAAATCACGAGATCATATGCCCCGCCATGTGCTATCCGGAAAACGTGAGCTGCCAGTTTGGCTGCACCCTCTTTGACATTCGACGCCCACCATCCCCTGCCGAGCTCTAGAAAAACACACGTATATATACATGTTAAATTTTCATTATTATTACAAAACAAAAGATGATGTTACACAAGCATGCATGCATGCATGCAAAATACATCAACAATTTCAGTTACTGTTATAGCTTGTCGTGCAGCTAAAAACCACCACGTGATATATATTAAGCACTCTCTGCCTTCCCATATAAACACAAGCTGCCCTGCTATGTACTTAACCTAGGTATAACCAGCTTATTCATATATATTCAAGGCCAAACTGTTTGAATGTATGTAATTCGTAATAAATATGGGTGTTGGACTGATATCCAGGGCTGTGAGTGTGGCACTGGCACGGATGTTCTTGTTGAATCTATGCATATGAATATGGATAGCGGTGGTGGCGACGTCCGAAACTGATATCCACCATTTGTCTTGATATTGTGCTTTATTTATTATAATGATTTTTTCTTTTTCCTTTAATTCAAAATATTGGGTTAGTTTTTAGTATTTTGAAAACTGAGCAAATAAAAAGTGCATTATTTTTCTATGGTCAAACTGTGGTAAGATATTCCAGACTTTGTGCACAGAGAGGATCAGGAGGAAAAAGTAAAGGAAAAAGATAGGCAACGGCTGATGCAACAGAGCAGAGCAGAGTTTCAGTCTAAGAGCGTCCATGTATTTTCCCAAGGCACCCATTTCTCTGGCTATATAAAATACTAACTAATATTCCTCTTAAAATTTAATTTATTCTTTGGTTTCTGGGAAAATTTTTTATATTTTATGAAGGTACAGATCTTTTCAACTTTGACCGAAGATACAGAGAAAGAGAAGGTTACCCAAAGGCCAAAACCAACAGCTTTCTCTCTTCCTTTCTTGTTTTCTTGTTTTGCTTGCGTCTACATCTTTCTTCTTCCCTGTTTCGCTCTTCTTGAAAATTTTTTATATTCAAAATGTTCACACTCCAACAAACAATTCAAACTTTTTTTATTTATACTAATAAAATAACATATCCATAGCTAAAGAAAACAATTTTTTTTTTTAACTCTTTGGTTCGCCTGCTCCAATTGTCCAAATCCAAAGCTATCCCTGTTACTCCATTAACTTTTACTAGACCCTTCTTGTTGTTGTTGGGTAAGTTACTTTTTCTTTTTTGTTTTTGTTTGCATCTTGTTGAAGTTCCCATTTTTTCTTCTTTCTTTAGATCTTTTTAGTTTCTTGGGGCCTGATTTTGGAGATCTCTTTGTTGGTTTTGTGGTGATTAGATTAGGAGGATTTTGGCTATGCTCATTTTGTGTTCTGATTCTCTGTTTTTTTTTTTTTGTCTAATTAGTTCGTTGCTTCATCCTACTGGTTTCTTATTGCTTCTTTGAAGTGAATGCTTTCTGGTGCGTGATCCGATCAACTGCTAAGATTTATAGTTCTTTCTAAACTGGTGGGTTGGTGAAGAGCTGTGAGAATGTGATTTCTGTTCGTTTGATAAATCGAGAACTTTTTAGTCTCTAATCTTTTATGGAAAAGTCGAGGAAGCATGGAAATTATGCTGTAAAGTAGGGCGGTATAGTCCAAAACATCGCAAGGAGGGTGTATTGATTGTGGTTATGATGAAAACATAAATGGACATTCATGTATGGTGTATTAGTTTTTGTCTAACATCTGGCCATGTGCTTCAGTGTCATGGTCTCATTATGTTTGTAGATTCACGTGAAATGTCATGGAATTTTGGTTAGTAATTTGCAGTCTTGAATCTGAGTGGGGGGAATTTAATCAATTATGATATGCTATAATCTAATTCTACACTTTTGAAATGTTTCATATGAGTTTGTTCATAACCTGATTTATGGCCATTGAATCCATGTTTCCAGGAGTAGAATTTTCTTTGATTTTGCCTTGCATAGAAAGTTTATGGAGTTGGTTTAAGCAATTTCATAATTTCTTACTTGAGGATCTGTTGACTGTTGTAGGGAGAGAACTGTAATCCTTGCCGTCTTACATACAAATACAATATCAGCAAATACATTAACAGGGAAGGGCATATAAGATGCCTTTCCGTGCTTAATTTACCATCTTCTACGCTGACTACTGTTCTAGAAATATGGGTTTATTATGCAGTAAAAATCATCATTACAATGAAGCTGATGCCGAGGAGAATGCACAGGTAAACACGTTTTGCATGGATGGTCTATCATCCTTTTATGGAGTCCAACCAGACACTTTTTGTTCATTCTACTTCCAGTTTAATTTTGAGTTTGTTCTTTTTCAGGCTGCAGAAATTGAAAGGAGAATTGAACAAGAGAGGAAGGCTGAGAAGCATATCCAAAAGCTTCTACTACTTGGTGTGTACAACTTAGATTACACTCCTTGTTGCCTCGTATGCAAATAACGAGCTATGTACTCATATTTTGACTGTTGATTTCTCATTCCTATGAAGCCATCAATCAATGCGGAATCATATTAAATACCACGCCCCCCTGTGGACTTGATGTGCTTATCAGTCATATCAGATGATCTTTCGATGGCTGCATTCCACTATTTTCATTCATTTTCATCTTAGACTTGTGAAGTTGCAATACTTATCATGTAATTGTTGTAGGCTAGGCAGGCGGGCATTAGGTGCTTAATATACTCACTATCCCTTAGCAGTTGAGATAAGAAGTTGAACACCCCAAACTGTTCATGCTGATTTGATGCAATACTTTTTTTTCTTTCATGTTCTTTCAATACTCTTCTCCTCTTTTCTGAATGGCTCCATTAATGATAGAAATATCCATTGTTTTTAAGGTGCTGGTGAATCTGGGAAGTCAACAATTTTTAAGCAGGTTAGACTGATTGATTGACCATGTATTGCATTTATATCATATATGTTGACAATACTGATATGTGTATCATCATTTTTATGCTTCATGGCTTGTCTGCAGATAAAGCTTCTGTTTCAAACTGGTTTTGACGAGGAAGAGCTAAAGAGCTATATCTCAGTCATCCATGCAAACATCTATCAGACTATAAAAGTATGCAAAACCTGAAAAGGGTGTGTTGGTTTATTCCCTTCAGGTGTCAGTTATCTATGATGAGAAATTTTATTTCTATTATGAGAGGATGTTAATCTATGTTTTTAAATAGCATTTTACATGGTGTATAGATACTGTATGATGGATCAAAGGAATTTGCCCAAAATGAAGCAGATTCTTCCAAATATGTTCTATCCAGCGAAAAAAAGGTTTGAAGTCATCTCTTTCTGCTATCCGGTATTTGCAAAGTTTAATAATTGCTTTTCAATTAGTTTCTCTTCGTCCTTTTTGAAATTATCTGTTGTATCTGTGGTCAAAGTATTTCATAATTATTCTATTCTCTATTAGGTTATTGGAGAGAAAATATCAGAAATTGGAAGCAGGTTGGACTGTCCATGTCTAAATAGAGAACTTGTGCAGGAGATAGAAACTCTCTGGAAAGATTCTGCAATTCAGGTGACTATGCTGTATATGCAAATGATATAAGTTGATTTTGTAGATCCATTGCTTAGTTTTTGTGTTTAGGTGTTTTTGATGTTGCGTTTTAGTACTTAATCACTTGTATACTTATAGGAAACCTATGCTCGTGGTAATGAACTTCAAGTACCAGATTGTACTCAATATTTCATGGAAAATTTGCAAAGATTGTCGGATGCAAATTATATTCCAACAAAGGTATCGCAACCTGCCCTTCAAAACAGTCGTCGTATATTCATATATGTATGTTTAATACCCTCATAAAGATGAGCATGCATGATAAAGAAAACCTTGAAAACGAAAATTAGCTTATTTAACATTCAAGTTGTTGGTGGCATTGCATTATAACTCTCTTCTGAAGATAGTTTCTCTAAATCAGCTTCCTAATCTGGTGTGTGTTGTAGGAGGATGTTCTAAATGCAAGAGTTCGTACAACTGGTGTTGTTGAAATCCAGTTCAGGTGAATTATATTTAGTCCCTCATTTGCTTATGCAAATTCATGGAGTTCAGATTTATATGATTATATAGATAAATTAAAATGGGTACACAATTATGGTTACATCTAGATGCTATATAGGTTCCTGTCTGCATTTTGTTGGATGATATATTGACAAATAACTTGTGTTGTCTATGATGTCTGCTTTGCAGCCCTGTGGGGGAGAACAAGAAAAGTGGCGAAGTATATAGACTCTTTGACGTGGGAGGCCAGAGAAATGAGAGAAGGAAATGGATCCATCTTTTTGAAGGCGTTACAGCTGTGATCTTTTGTGCTGCTATTAGCGAGTATGTTACTTTTTCCTTTCTCCATCTCTAAATTCTGTTTTGCCTGTATACCGAACGGTACCCAACTGTTTGATACTTTGATTGTGGTTTTAGGTATGATCAAACACTTTTCGAGGACGAACAGAAGAACCGGATGGTGGAGACTAAAGAACTCTTTGATTGGGTCTTAAAGCAGCCATGCTTTGAGGTTCTCTTTATGCTGTATATGCTCCTTGTGTATCTAATAATTAAGTATCGCTTATGGCTGGAATTTTGCTCAATCTGAAACCTGCTTCTTTTCTTGCAGAAAACATCCTTCATGCTGTTTCTCAACAAATTTGACATATTTGAAAAGAAGGTTCTAAAGGTAAAGGCCAGTAGAATGGTAGAAATTTAAGGATATTTATGTTTTAGTATCCGTGTGGTCTTTGACGCCCAACATTATGTAGGTTCCACTAAATGTATGCGAGTGGTTCAAAGACTACCAGCCTGTTTCAACCGGGAAACAAGAGACCGAGCATGCATACGAGTAAGCAATATTTTGAAGTCCTTATGAAGGACTTTTCATCCTAATACCGTTCAATGTTCACGATTCTCTTTCTGTTCAGGTTCGTAAAGAAGAAATTTGAGGAGTTATATTTTCAAAGCTCTGCCCCTGATCGAGTAGACCGAGTCTTTAAGATCTACAGAACTACTGCACTTGACCAGAAGCTTGTGAAGAAAACTTTCAAGCTCGTTGACGAGTCTTTGAGACGGAGAAATCTGTTCGAGGCGGGATTGTTGTGAACGATGGCAAAGGACTGTTCATAATTCAAAGTCCCATTCTGGAGGAAGCACCCATCTTTTGAAATGCTGTCATATCCTATCATCTTTTCATCCCAAGCTGAAGTTTTGATTTCCCATATTATTGTTGATCATTTTTTTCTCTCCAAAATCCCCATGATTCTAGTGCCTGATGAGAGGAATTTGTTTTCCATGTTTGTTTGTGTTTCAGGGTGGGGGGATATTGGATCAGACATGAACATCAGAAGATGATACTATACTCTTTATTCCCTAACAATACAACACGTTGTTTATAATATTCCAAGTCATGTTCTTGATAACTATTCTTGTCTGTGGCTTTAAATGTTCCAACCAAAACCTGTTTGCCTCTTCCCTTCATGTAAGTGACCTGTGAATGTGGAGGAAAAGAAGACGGGACAAATTGAATCAAATTTCAGTTGATTTGAAAATAGATTAAATCAAATAAATTTAAATTAATTTTTATCAAATTAAATAGATCTGAATTGATTTCATCAAAAGTAAAAGTAATTTGAATCAATTTATATCCATACATAGTCAGAAATACATTTTAGTATAATTTTAAATAATTATTTCAAAATAATATAAAAAATATTATTAAATAAAATCATATATATAATAAATCAAATCTATCTAATAATTTTTACAAAATATAATACTAATCCAAAACCCTTGTTCCACGTGTCACATTAAAAGATCAACGATTAGTAGCATTAATTATAAAATTCTCATCAAAAAATTATTACATAAACCTATTCCACCAGCTAAGATATGATCCTCAATTAATTATATTAAGACACAAAATATATCTTTTTCATACCATATTTACACATAAGCATTGTCCAAATCATCCAATTTAATGTCTTTGATTTGAAAAAGGAAAAAAAAATATTACCAAAAATTTCTTGTGTCATCTTTCTCTTTTTTTTAAAAAAAATTTACTAATTAATTTTTTTATATATAGATTTGGGGTTTATGGTTTATGGTTAGAGATTAGGGGTTTAAAGTTTAGTGTTTAGTGTTTTAGAGTTTATGTGGTTTAGGTTTTAGGTTTAGAGTTAGGGTTTAGAGTTTAAGTTAGGGTTTAGAGTTAGGGTTTAGGGTTATAGTTAGGGGTTAAAAAAATGAACAATAAATAAAAAGACAACATAAAAATCTTTGTTAATATTTTTTCTTTTTTTAAATCAAAGGCATTAAAGTGGATGATTTGGATGATACTTATGTGTAAATATGATATAAAAAAATATATTATATCTCTTAATTTAATTAGTTAAGACCATATTTTAGATGGTGAAACAAGTCCATATAATAATTTCTCCCAAAAATCAGAGATATTCCCGTGGACGTGCGTTTTGAAATCTTCTTAAGTGCCCCGTTTCTGTTTATAAATAAAATAAAAATGGACAACATTAACGAGTTGATGAGGATAAGCTCCAACCCATTTGCTTTAAACTATCAAACTAGCTAGGGTTCATCTTCCTTGAGTATTGCTTATTTGCTTATGTGAAGATGTCGAATGGATTGGAAAACAGAGATTCGTATAATCCTTCCAGATTTGAAGACACCATGATGGTGAAAAAAATCAAAGATACGGAGGAGGAAGATGATTGTTCATCGTCAACAGCAACGTCGTCCTGGATAGGAATGAATAGTGATGATGCAGAGACTGGAGGATACGACGAAGAAGATGAAGTTCAAAGCTCCTTTAACGGTGGCTTAGACACCATGGATTCGCTCCAACAGGTTTTGACTATGCGGTTCGCTCCTTGTATCTCACCTTAGATTTACTAAACTTTCTTTTCTTAAAAAAATCCATCAATTTAAATTTTAATGTAAACGAAACTCTGGGTGTTTGAACTTTGAACAGGAGAGGCAAGTCTTTCACAAGTTTAGCTGAAGCTTCATCGACTGAAGAGATTGCAAAACCCGAAAACGCCTACACATGGAAGAGGCGAAATCTATTGGCAATTAACCATGCATGAGGAAGTAAGAGGTTGAAAAGATCCATTGGATCAAGCAAAAAAACAATGGCTTTTCTAGCAGTTGCCATGAGCAGTATCTCTGCTACCACAAGTGACAACAATGCTTCCAACTTCATGTCCTCAGCTTCTTCCTCTTCTGCAGTTTGCACCCAACCTTGAGGCTTAACCTGAAACTTATTTCACTAATATAAACATAGTAGCCTTCGTCACGGTCTTTAAGTTGCCGGTTCTTCTTGTGGGCTGATGTACCAGTCCACCGTTGTCGGCAGCAGTGCACTCAAGACTCAACCATCAACCCTGCACGGAGATGCACCGGTTCTTGTTGTTGCCGAGTTTGCTGTATACTCGAACGGGAATCAGGCTAAATTCGTAATTTTCTTTTAATCTAAATGCACGTTGCATATAATCTTTGCTCGGTACATTTTTTAACAAAAGAATTCTACATGTTAGATTTCAAGTTTGCATCCGTATCTACTAAGTTAAAACTCTGAATTCACTTGAATAAGCATTAAGCACTATGTTCATGTTTGTCTTAGTGATGGAGAAGGGTCTTGTATTGGTTGCTGATGTCTTGGTGAAAAAATTTCACAATAAGGGTGTTAATTTGATGATATAATCTGATTAAATAAAAAAGAATATGCATTACATAATCCTTTTCAAACTATTATTCAAATTAAAAATTTATTTAAAAACTATTAATATAAAAAACTTTGATTGTATAAGTATTAGAAGCTCATTTTAAATAATTTTTTTAAAACTAGATTGGTGGGTAAGACCAGTAATGGCAGTTGTATGTACAATCTAAACGTTCTTTATACAGACAAAAGAATACAACATGAAAGCATTTCTACAGTTAAAACCCAGTGTGTAAGAAGGATGAAAAAGGAGAGGACAAGCTTCACAAGTAAATAAACCAGAAGCACCCTGCTCGATGCAAAACGCTTAGGATCCCTAAACAATGACAATATTGTGGTTCCCTACAACCTACCACTACCCAATGTGGATGCCATCAAGAACGATGGAAGTTCATAGGTTTAATTTCACAACCTTTTAGATTATCTTTTATCTTTGATGCATTACCTTCAGACACGAACTATACTGTGGTTTCAAATAGCTGCCTTCTGATTCATATGGAGGGTTTACTTTTGATTCTGAGTTAGAAGTTGTGCACACGAATATTCCAACAAGAATGCAGGGAGTTCGATGTCGGAAGGGTCTATTGCTGGTATTGCGATATCTATATCTTCAGTTGAGAATGGAATGCTGCAATCAGGAAATGATTCGACTTCAATAACAAGTCTAGGTGATATACACAAACATGGAGGATTTTGGCAGAGGAGAAAAACAGGCGTTCAAAAGGCAAACAGTATCTTCATTCAGGTAAATTCCGATGATAAATTAGACAGAGAAAACACATTACCTCAGATCATCGTCCAGCAAGAACGAGTTCGAGGCCAGATATTGGTTGTCCTTGTTCAACATCTCTCTCATTTCAGCAACAACCTGGTGATGGATGATGTCAGAAACCCAAGTGACATTGTGAAACATAATTTACCATAGACAGTGAGTCCATAATTCACCTCATTTGACACACTCTGGGTGCCATATTTATCATCCCAGTACATAGTACTTATTCGGTAAATTTGCCTAATTGTCAATGCCTGCACAAGTTCCACAAGAGAAGGAAACATGATTAACCTATAAAAGGGGGAATTGAAATAGGGGATTCAGATAAGCATTTGCTTACCGGACACAAATCGTTATTAATCTCGGCCAAAGACTTTTTTCTCTTCTGATGTATTACCTAAATAAATGTAGAACAAAAGAGTGAACAGACATAATAGTTTATACCTTAATAGGCCATATATACATGTATGTATGTATGTATGAAGCTGGGAATGGGATACTAACCAGAAAACCAACAGCTTGCCTAATATAGTTTAGCTCATGCCAAGAGGTTCCTGCAAACTGTATATTCCCATATTTTAGAATAAAAGACTATTGCATTCAATTAGTACAATAACTCGCTGAAGAAAGTTATTTACCTCCTCCTTTGCATTGACTATCCATTTTTCTAGTTCTGCTAGGCCAGATTTAACATATTCGCCGTTTGAGAATGAACAACATTCTCGTCGAAGTAAAAGACTGGATAAAATTTCATCTTAATAGTTTGATCATTCAACCAATTGATTCTAAAGACAACTTTAAATAGAATGAGCATATACCTGTTGAAAAGAGACATATTGATGAAGGAGAAAACCTGAGTTATTAACTTACGAATGAAGAAAGATGGTACCTACATGCACAGGGACTGGGTCAGAGAAGGTAATAGAAGAAACACAACCTGAGATGATTTCTATCGTTACTGCTCTAAATAATTTCGTAAGAGAGACCATTTTTACTGTTGATAAAGATTTTATTCAATTCTCCGAACAAGTATTGCACATATTTGATGACCTACATGATTTTCACGTAAATGATCCATAAGGGAATCCAAGAATTTGATGATGCTATCCCATTGACTACTTGGTGACTGTTGGGTAATCCCCCCAGGAGATCTTGATTTCCCAGCAAGCATCCGTGCATTTTTTGGCACCTTCAAAATCAATAAACATAATCCAGCAATTAGAAATTTAGGTTTCCAACCATATGATTCTTTCTCACAAGGACCCCGAACAAATATACATTATTTTAAGAAAACAAATAAATAAAAGAGTCGCACATACATGAAGAAAAACATATATGAAAAAACATTGATCAAATCATAATCAGACAATGAAAGCCTTTTTGCTCAAGTTGCTTTGTACAGTGTCAAACACCATAACATTCAATACAAACCTGAATGCACAGTCCCAAAAGCGGAGATAATTCTTTCTTAATATTGTCACGTATCAAGCCAAAAATCTTCTCAACACAGGCTGTCAGTTGTTGTTTGAACAGTATTGCTGGATATCTTGCGTCTATATGTGACATACCATCCTCAAACCCAAGGTATTTGAATGGTGATTTTAGACCCTAGAGGTGACAAAGAAAAATCAGCTTACAAGACGTGATAAATTTAAAGAGAATGAATACAGCAATGATGATGATTATTAGAAATAAAGCGGGCTGCTTCAGTCATGATAACAATAACTTAACAAGCAAAACTTGGGATTTATTTATAGCAGGAATTGCATTAAAATTTCAAAAAATGGAAATAAGAACTCTACTAAATATAACAAAATTACAACCAGAAAGGTATTTTCAAAATATTGCAATGGAGCTCACATAGGAAACCCTCCCAGCTAAACCAGTATTTCCTGCAGAACGTTGACTGGCGGCAGAAAGAAAACCATTTGATCGTAAATTCTTTTGCAGCAGACACAAAAGTGTTGAGGTGTTGGACAACCAATAAGGTAAGGTTACATTTTCAGGTCCAACCTGAAAAAATGTCAAAGATTGAATATGGAAAACATTCACAAAAAAGCAAAAAAAAAGTATTAAAAAAATAATTAGGGATCGAATTGTGAAAAGGAATGAAATATTATCAAATATTATTATCAATATCTATTACAAATTATGGCCTTCTAGTTTCATGAAAGTTTGTGATGATGTACTACAAGTACCTTGAGAACATCATTGATTCCTTCTATTATGTAGTCAAATATAGCAGTTCGTTCAGACTCGAAGGAATGCCAATGATGAAGACTTTTGTATATGATACAAGCAGCCAGCGGTTTACCATTGTGAAACCCCAAATTTTCTTTGATACATCTTGAAAGAAATTCATAATTTTCCTGTGGAGAGATTCTTATATTTTAAGTCATCTAAATGCAAAACTATCAAAAGATCTTATTGAGATCAAAAGAATAAATTTAAAATATATTAGTATAAACAAGAAACCTGTTGTCTCTCTGCTGTTAGTTTCTGCCTTCTTGATTCTGACATGCTATGTGAGAAAGGTACAATAAGTTTTGAAGGTGTGGGAGATTCCTGCAGAAGAGAATGTAATCAGGAAAGCTTAAACTTGCAACCCAGTTGGAGCTAAAACTACTCAAATGCAGCGATATCTTTCTAATGGAGAAATGAGAAATTTAGGGGGCAGGTAGTCTTACATATACTTGCTTTCGGTCAGTCTGAGGAAGACTCAATGTACCACCATATTTCTGGCTCATCAAGAAAATAATAATTTACATGAACCACTTCTCAGTAAGCCCAATAAATGCAAATTTAAAGGAAAAATAATTCGAGTAAAAAAAGGATGTCAAGCCAGCGTTATCCAAGATAAACAAAAATACAATTAATGCAAAGATAAGTCATCTAAGATAAAACAAACATGCACTTACTTCTGAAAAAGACTTTAGAAAGCTAGCACGGTTGCTTTTCGGGGATGGGGTCAATGCTTTTTGTCGTAGAACAAGATTTTCATCTTCTAAATGTGATAGCTTCTCTTCCAGACTTGTTAAAAAACAACAAAGAAAATGAATCAGGAAGTAAAATTAATTAACGTGCAAACCAAATTAGTATATTCACTTCAGATGGCAAGACAACAAAATAATTCAATGTAAAATGCAGTCAGTGGAAGACTAAATTATAGCAGAACAAGATGCAATGTTACCATAACAAACAAAGTAAAACATAAAGTATTCAAAGCATAGAATATGAATGCATGTATTTAAGTCTAAATCACAGTTTCAAGATATGAAAGATACCTTTTCATGTTATTCTGGAGCTCAGAATTCTTTTGTTCCAATTCCCGCAATTTTTCAACCATATCATTGGCATCTTTTACAGCCTTCCTGAGCTCAAGCTCTAGGGTAGAATTCTTCTTTTCCAAGGTATCCAAAGAATTCTGAAAAGTAAACGGAAATCAAAGGAAAAAGTTAAATTATAACAAAGTAAACTACAACGTTCAAAAGAGTTTGCAAATAGCTTTCTTAGACTAATCATAAAAAACTGGTAATCAACATCAAAACACAAACCTTAAGTAATGCATTTTCCTTTCTCATTTCAGCCATCATAGTAAGTTCCTTTTCAAAAGATGATTTGTCTTTTTTCGATAATTCCAATTGATTTTGCAACACTACGTTCTTGTTGCACTCACTAATTGTTGCCAGCTTAGCTGCATCTAACTCGAGCTTCAATGATTCCAATGCTTTCTGAAGTTTTGTAATTTCAACTGACTTTGTATCTTCATTGGAAACCTGCAGATTGCCACATTTAAATAAAAATGGAACATAGAATAACATAACACTTTTATTGCAGAAAAAGAATAGAGGCACAAGAAAACAGATCTAAGAGCAAAGTACAATCTTTCCAAATTTAAATAATTATAGCTTTTCCTAAACAAGAGTTCAGAAACCATAAGTGATACCCGCATTCGTTTTTCTAGATGCAGACGCCATGTGAGATCTTCTAATTGCTTTTCAAGCTTGTTCTTAGCTAATCGTAAGGCACCCGCTTCGTTAGCCTCCTGAAAAATGTATATGGAAATGTGGTCATGCATTGCAAGAAAGTTATTGATATGAGTAAGGTATGATGGTGAATTGGGACTGCAATGCATACATAAGTACAAAGATTCCACCTCATTGTATAGATGGGTCTGTTCTTAAATGAATATTCACTTTTCAAGACAAACTTAAGAAAACAAGGAATTATTACTTATTGCTTTTCTGCAATTCATTAAATCCTTACATGAGTACAATCAGTAAGTAATGAATAACATTTAATAAACCTGGAAAACATAGGACTTCCCTACACTTACTTATTATTCACACATATTAAGACTGTTGACCAACCATTTGACTTACTAAATAAATGCCACAAGTCCACAACAACTTAATGAGACACAAATGAAGTTTTATGATACTAAAAACACAATTTTCAACAAACAAGGATTCTATTTTCTTGAAATACTTTTATTGCATCCTAGAGGTAGCACTCTCAGTAGATTCCACAAGACAAATTTAACATGATTTTACAGTGAAAGAAATCACAAGAATAAGCAGTTCCACATACTTGCTTAAGCCTTCGGAGTTCTCTTTTTGCAAGTTTTTGCCTCCAACGGCATTGTATTGCTATGATATATTTTTTATAATTATGGAAAGCAGAACGGAATCTGTACAATCTCCAATGGGCCTGCTCAATGCGGAAAACAGAAGACATTAAGAGTCAAATTCCAGTCTGCAGGGGATTTTACCCAAAAACAAGCAACAAAGGTGAAACGGCTTCAAAATAAGCAATTAAATGAAAACCAGATGATAGCATATGAACACACAGAAACAAGATCAAGTTTAGCTCACCTGGATCACAGAGGCAGCTCTATGCTTCTTTCCATGCAAAAACTTTCGACGAGCTGAAAAGCCACGGATGTTGGACTGTATAAAAACGGATGCCGAAATTAGTTTTAGATAAGCACGCCTCAATAGCCACCTGCGGACATATTTCTGCAAACAAACAGCTGCTGCTGCCTCTCTTCTTGAAGCAAACATCTTTCGAGCAAGGCATCCTGCAGAAATCATTGTAACTTAGCACTAAGCAAAGAGACGATTTATTTGAAATCATAGTTAATGAATCAAATACATTTTATTATCAGAAGAGGCTAAAATATTTTGAGTATTCTGTAATGTCAAATCTGATTTAAGATTATATATTTCAAGTTTTAGGTAGTTAGGTTACTTTGTATATTGGATTATCTCATACAATTTAGGATCCATGGTTGGAATTTAGGGTTTCATATTTAGGGTTTAGGGTTTAATATTTAGGGATTTCAATTTTGAATTTTAGCCTTACACCGCATGTGTATGAGATAATTGTCCTTGTTTTATTTAGCATCTTCTTTTCTGTTCATCTACATTCCCTCTTTTTCCATTTTCTAGCTTCTTCTCAATTCATATTCTATTTCTATCCACGCTTGTGTTCTACATCAGATATTAATTTTTTGTGTAAATGAAAATATAGCCAAGCATAACATTTGAAGAATATATAGAAAAAATCCTTAAAAAAGAAATCTCAAGCAATGAAACAAAAAGTGAATTATGGGTTATTTAGAAAAGAAAAGTAACCTCTGCAATATGCTTGGAGTGCAGTTGCAGCAACCCTGGCTAAAATAAACTTCCTACGTGAAATAAATGTCCGCAAACGGTGTTGAATACGTCTTGCAGATGTATCCAAAACCTCAGCCCGTAGAGAATCTAAAACACCAATCTGACCAGCTCTAAGAAACACTTTTGTCTTGCCCAACTGCACAAAATATTTGAAACGGAGAATCAGAAAAATTAGTCCATTCAATGAAAAATCGCAAAAGCAGCAACATAAAATTAAAAATAACTAAATTATACAATGTTAATCAGGATTACCTGAAAATTCTGAAGGTTTAACTTCTGCAGAAGTTTCTCTGTCAATGATTTTTCATCATAACTGCAAATAGAACTTTAGAAGTTAAAAAAGAAACAGAAAAGGAAGAACAACAAAGTGGAAGAAATCGATTTCTTTAGAAGAGATTCTCAAAAAACACAGCAGTAGGGGAGCAAGGATGCCCTTTACTATTCACAAAGAATAACAAGTCGTAAGCAAATTCCTGAGAAAACTAGATGTGCAAGGTATAGCATAGCAGAGATTTTAACAGAAACGAAAAAAGGATTACTATATGCAATATGGAGACATACCAGTTATAATTTAATCATCCTAACAAGAGAACTTATAAGAAAATATGTAGTTTGAATGTGCTTATGATAATCTGCATGGCATGCAGGTATGTTCAAAAACATTTACAACCTTGTATCCATGAATTCTGGAGCTAACAAGCCAAAGCGATCCACAAATTCAGAATAAGTTCGTCGAGTTGGATAGCCAGCTAGACTTATTCGAACAGCCTCCAGAACACCCTAATTTCAAATCAAAGAAAATTATCTTAGCAAATCGTTGAAATATGAAATGTAATACCAATCAGGTGTCACTTGGGACAGGGACCTCTGCCATCAATATAGTAGCACACTAAGTATTTGGCCTGAATGATG
This sequence comes from Abelmoschus esculentus, assembly GCA_035048815.1. Lineage (NCBI taxonomy): Eukaryota > Viridiplantae > Streptophyta > Magnoliopsida > Malvales > Malvaceae > Abelmoschus > Abelmoschus esculentus. Next base: position 1,033,111 of record JAUCBN010000008.1, read on the forward strand.
TTATCTGAAGTTTCTTGTAACAGATTTGTTTATTCTATTACTTTATCAGAAAGCGACTTTGTCAAGTCTGATTGAAAATGCAAAAGTTATGCTTTTGTTGTTATTAAGCTTTTAAAGTACTTTCCTGCCATTCTCATGTAGAAATTAATGCAGTCATAAATCAACTGAAATCAAAGAATTTCCTGAATGAAATGGAGCCAAAATACATAGATGTGATTTCCATGTAAAGAATGGAAGGCCAACCACCAACGTCAAATGTTACAACACACTAAACAACATTGGGAGTACAAAGCTTTAGAATGACCTTTCCATTGAGATTGATAGCACTATAGTTCAACAAAGGAAGCATACATAAAGAAACTACTTACCCCACAACGAAGTTGATGAAGGATACTGAGGTTCTCAAATTTTTGAGGTCGGTTCAATGAGTTTGGCTTCACACAACGTATATAATGAGGTTCTGTTGTGTTGAGGGTTTCCATGAGTGCTTGAAGTTGTTGCTATAAAGAAAACGGGAAAAATTAACAGCATTGGCGTTGATGAATTATAGACATTATCTCTCATGTGCTTATACAGTGAAACAGAAAACTCTCATCAGTAAACCGCAAATAAATAGGTATGTTAACTAGGAAAATTTTCAGTAATCAAGCCACTCAACCCAAAACATCAATAAAGAAAAATAAATCATCAAAGTCTTCAAAATCATCCCACTTCCTAAAAATAAGATACAAGAAAGAAAAATATCAGCACCACAGAGAAGAAAAGATAGAAGTAGCCAAAAATTCATGCGATAAGTTTATTGTCTTAAAAAATAAACTCAATGACATGCCTAAACCTTCAGAACAGCTACCTAAAACAAGTGTTCAACTATTTTAGATGGACTCAGATACGAGTATGTCCATGTATCATACTCATCTTCTGGTAAATATGGGACTTGCAGATTTGGCTCAAAAATAAGATACAGAAAAGGGATCACTGTAAAAACTAACATGAATATAATAATGCTAGCTTATAAGAATATAATGATACTAGATTACTAGTACAGAATTGAGTTTTTTCAGATTTTCTGTACAAGAGAGAGAGACCATAGGAGGTTAGAAAATCCCGAGTTAATGCACTATTGAATGTCAAAGAACTAAAAAAAACAGTATCTGAAACACAGATTGGACTCTTAGTTAAGTTCTCAATCAGCAAGCATATTAATGTCATAATAAAAATTATCTGAATATATCATATGAAATAACTAGTAAAAACTTCTTTAAATTTCTAACTCCTCAGAAAAGCCATCAAAAAACAAAAAAAGTTCTGTACCTTAAATCTTGTGGCGACTGAAGAAAATTTGTATGATGATCTTGAAGATTCCTCTGGAGGTGAAGGGAAAAGACCCGCCACAAATGGGCATTTAGAAGAAGCTAAGAGATTACAATGTTCTACCACAACATAATCCCGGGTTTTGTCTATAAAGGAATCTGTTTGATAAGTAACCTAAAAAGAATGGAAGAAGTGCATCATCACTATATCTGCCATATCCGAACGTAATTATACTATCCAAGACAATATTCTGCCACTTGCCTTGCCAGCATAATGTGAAACAGTAAAATCTGTTTCTGAAAATTTAGCCTTCTCCAACCTCGGATGACCTCGGAAATTCTGAAACAATTTGGTCGAAAGTGTTTCATGCGTGGATTTTGGGAACATGCTGCACAAATAAGAAAATCAGGATAAGGATTAACAGAACATACTAAATAGTATAGAGCAACACGCACCAATTTATAATGAAGCATTTAAACAGTACCAAGCTTCATCCAAGAGAGCAATTATCCCAATGGGTTTCTGCATATTTAAATGGAAAGAAAGAAAAAGAAGAAAAAAAGTTAGATGATATAAATATTTAAAAATGTAAAAACTGCAGTTACATATTTGGTCAAGCGCAGGTTTACCGAGTGAAAAATAATAACTGTACGTATATGTACATTGCTAAGCAGTAACAACTAAATATCATCCAACATTAATAAGGGATATTGCAAGTAAAATCCAAATAAACTATGATGATACTGGTAGAATCTTAGATAAACCTTCTCAATCAAATCCAAAACATCTTGGTTGTCTATAAATTCGATGTAGCTCCAATTAATTTCTTCTTTCCTATATTCATCCTGTTCCATCTTGAATACATGCTGAAACAAATAAAGAAAAGAATGTAAGAAAAAACAAGGGGACAGCAATAGCACAAACAGAATAAATGTAGACTTCATTGTATGGAAGATGAATTACTAACCTCATTGAAATGCTGCTGAAGCTTTTCATTTGCAAAATTAATGCAAAATTGCTCAAAACTAGGGCACAGAAGATGACAATCAATTAAAGAAAAGATACATGGATACAACTGTATGCAAGTATAGACAAATGTATTGCACTAGAGATCAGGGTACATATGCATACATCACATAAGAGACACTAAAGCAATAGATTTAAATAATAATAACAATAAAAACATTAAATGAACAATCAAAACCAAAGAGTTGAATTTACCTATTATGTTTAAAGCATTCAAATCCATAGATGTCCAAAACTCCAATTTGTACACGGGAATTCAGATCTTGCCCCACAGACATGTTAATCTTATCAACAAGCCTTAGGAAATAAAAAGAAAAATTCAGAACAGAAAAGGTTTTATTATCATATAAAATATACATTATGAAATAAATATGCATTAACATAAGTATACCAATCAAACAATCGAGAATATACTGTCTTTGCCAATGCATCTCGACTAGCCATAGCAGCATTACAATCAAGAGCTTTAACAATACTTCCTTCACGGGTTTGAATGGTACGAGTACACAATGTCGCCAACAAGAGGTTCCCATCACACCTGGTAAATGAACAATTTGGTAACGTGCCTAAGCGTACCAAGAGAATGAAAATCTACAAAATGAACAATGGAAATTGAATAGATCAACGAGTGACTGGCTTGAACTAGCCATCAACCTACAATTTCATTGTGGAAGTGCAAGTTACAAGCTATTTAATAAACTCAAACCTACATGCCAAAACATTAAGTGTTTAAAATATATACCTTTATTACTGAAATTTGAACTAATTATACTACTGTTTCCACACACTACTGATAATTAATTAACACTTTGGTTTTCATTTTTCTTTGTTCCAAAAAAATACTGAAAATATATTATTAAGCGATGTCTTGTTAAGTAACCAAACTCAAAAGGATGATTATCAATGATTTATTAATTAGCACATGTCATAGAACAAATCAACATAAACTATCGATTGCCAAGTAAACAATGTGATTCCAAAACCAAACCTCAAGTTCCATATGGTATTTTTGCCTTAAGATTGTGAAAACATCCACGAAGAAGGTTACATGATTGATGCTTTACTCAAGAATATATGACTAAAACAAGAAAAGAACAAAAGTTATCTTCTAGTATCACACACCTAAAAAGATCAGCAGCCATCTGCATATGAAATGTAGATTTCTGATCTTTAATAACTGAAGAATCATGCTCTCTTCCCGGGGAAAATTCAATATTTCCCAGGTGCAAAATAGCAGCCAACGTGCGAAATATAGCTTCCTGATAAAAAAAAATAACAATAACATAAGGTAATTCAGGGGAAAATAAATAAAAGGCACAAGCTCAAAGTAATATTCTCAAACCTGATCCTCATGACTAATTCCAACAATATCCATTGCCCTTCTTGTCTTCATATATTCCTCTGCATTGCTCACTCCTTCAAGTTCATATGTCTTACTTTGATTTAAATAGTGAAAGTGGCTTGGATGGCCTAATTTGTACTTTTCTGCATCCTGAACAAACAAAGTAATAGGGATGAAAATATGCCAGTTAAGGGATTAAGTTATCTAGGCCTTTATGTTATGCCCTGAAATCAATGAAATGGCCTTCTAAATTCTAATAATGCAATGCAGCTCACCTAAAGCCATATTAAAAAAAGTAGCCGTACAAACAGCTATCAGCACTACACAGACTTCCTGTAGGCCTATATAAAGTATGTTAATAAAACATTTGTAGGACATATTCAACCACATGAAGAAGGAAAAAAAGGGGATGAACATTCATACAAATATGTCTCATAGAGTGTGTAGATGCATACAAACACGATACTCATAATAACTGAAAGTGCATCAATCTACAATTTTAAACAGGACATTCACAAGCATATATATGGTGCGTGTACACAAATTGTACACAAGCAAAAACACGGTGAGACAGACAATGAAGAGAAGGGAAAGAGAAAAAGAGACATGTAGGACCATAAAACAAGATAAAGAGAGCCAGATTACTTTCCCAGATGCACACAATTGATAGAAGCAATGGTAATTCCTCTCAGGATCAGTTATCTGAACAACTCGGGACCGTTCAAGAAGGTAAGTTCTAACTGCAGCACCAGATATTCTACCATTTGCATCAAATTGGATCTCAACAAACTTGCCAAAACGACTGCCACAGACAAAATAAAGGATTAGGCAATGGTACCAGAAGCTAAATAATTATATCCTGTCACTTCCACCTTGTCAGCATACGACAACAAACTGGCATGAATTATGGAAATTGGAAATAGAACAGGCTTAACATATTTCTGAGTTGATCTAGCTTTAAGTGACATAAATAAATAAAAAAGTCATCTTATATTCCACCATTTTGATGCATTTAAAATATATAAAGACAGTAAAGAAAGCAGAATTGAAGATGAGAGAAACAACATGGATTAGTAGAAACTCTTACTTCAAACTTCATAGTAATTAGGTATACTTGAAAAGGACTATAACCTACACACTGCAGATGAGTCTATAAACTCTATAAGTGGGCATATACACTAGCCAGTAGACATGTATTTCGAGAAAAGGGTTCTAAAGCTCACCTCGAATTGTCATTTCTAACAGTCCTTGCATTTCCAAAAGCTTCCAACAGTGGATTTGACTGAATCATAAAGGAAATGAAATCAAGAGCATGTTGGTAGCAACGAGGGGTAATGCATTCCCAGAGTACGTAAGAAAACATGAACTCAGCTAAACCACATAATTAGTTTATAGGATCCTCTACGCTTCAATAAAACTATGAAATAAGCAAAATCAAAGTTTGTTCTGTTCTAAAAGAAATCTGCATAAACCTAGAGCAAAAAATGTAGTAATTGTTTAACTTTCATAAGACAATGGGATACCTGCCATGTCAGTCCACCCACTCTCACCACCCAGAGAAAAAAGAAAACACATAAACACAGAGACCATATGTAGCAGTAAGAGAAACCCCTAATAATAGCAACCAAAAATTATATATGCAGCCATTGCGTTCGAGTAGTAATGAAGTTAATCAACGCATGTAATCTTACTTCAAGAACTTGCTGCTCGACAGTTCGGTCATCACCAGCTGCACGGCCTCCAACAAAAGTAAGATATTGCATAATTAGCTTCGTTGTCTCAGTTTTACCGGCCCCACTTTCTCCACTGACTAGTATAGACTGGCTTCGACCCTCATTCATCATTGCCCTAGATAATAAAATAGGGGACTTAATATATAACAATTAAATCATCGCATCCTCAGGTCATTATAGATTAAGCATCAAGAGAAAGACGACATACCTATATGATACATCAGCCACAGCAAAAACATGGGGACTTAGCTCACCAAATGGAGCACCCTTGTACTGATCCATCATATGCACATCGTAAAGATGAGGAAGCTTTGTGAACGGATTAACTGCTATCAAAATGCTTCCTGTATATGTCTATAAAAGAGAAACAAATTTGTAACCGGCCATGATAGTTGAAAAGTATCAACTACGGATACTACAAATCAGGAAAAAAATTATAAGAAGAAAACACAAGTGAATGTGCAAAAACGCCGCATAACCAATGAGAATAAAAAACAATTTCTTTATAAACTAACATATGTTAGTCCCAATTAGCTAAATATCACTAGTAACAGCATTAAAAAATCAGAGTCAAACACTAACAAACGCATAATGAAACTGAATAAACAAATTTGACATATACAAATTTAGTCAATGATGTCTTTATCAAATGAATAAATCTCCGCGAGTAAGAGAAAGAAACCATGCCTAGATAACTATCATAGATCTCCAGAGTCCAGATTAACAGGTTCATGTGGTATGCTAATTGAAACAACATAAGGCGAAAGAAGCCTAACATAAGTGAACAATGTCATCATTATACTCCTTAAAGACACAGTCAAAAGGTGTTGTTATTTAGTTAAGACCATCTAAAATAGAATATCTAAGCGAAAGAGGAAAGCAAAACTCTAAAGTTGGTACAATAACCACTAGAAACTCTAAATTTGGGAATAAGTAGAAATAAACGAAAATGAATGACTTGCATGCCTTGAAAGAATCTAAACGGGTTTCTTAATTAATGTGAGGGGATAACCAGTTCTCCTGAGGAATTAAAATCCAAGCATTTGTAAGAAACATATTTTTAACCAAAATTGGAACACGTGTTGCTTGAACTCCATAAGTTCACTTACATGAAACGCAAAAAACCGGCAATTCAGGCATCAGCAGGACTACATGATCAAATTTAACTAACAAATAGAACATATTTTTGCTGTGGAATTAAAATCCAAGCATTTGCTTTTAAACATCACTAGGAATGAACAAAGATAATATGCGTGAAAAAGCAAGAATTAGGTTCAAAAATAAGCATAATTTTAATCACAATGAATTAACAAATTTAAACTTACATAAATATCATTCAAAGCATATCTCCTCTGAAGATTATAGAGCACACCAGGCTCATTCAAATAAGTCAATTTCGTCATATCATCAACACCACCATGTTCTTCCTCTTCATCCGCATCTCTAGGAAACAATTTCTCTGGCAACGCCAACACCTGAACAAAGAAATGAAATCAAAAGTTCCAAAATTAAGCAAACAAAAACAGTCCAGAATACCCATAAAAATAAATAATCAGAAGTGAATGGAACTTATACCGTTTTACCAGAGGCAGCTTGGACTTGGACCTGTTTGCCTCTAAGATCAGTAATTTCAGCTGCAACCCAGGCCAAGTTCTTGTCCTCAACCCACACCTTAGCGCCCTTGCGCAAATTCATGTTTGGTTCCTGGGAAAAAAATCAAAAATTCAAGAAACCAAGAAAGAAAACTAATTAAAATGAAACCCTACAGAATCTCGCTTCCGTTTGTTTGTTACGGTGAAGCGAAATGCGGGTACGACGAGTGTGACTTTGGAAATTTCAAAGAAACCCTAAACGGACATAGAAAGACAAAACAGGTAGAGAGAGAGATAGATTACGGGCATGTTATTAGCTGTGAATTTTTTCGACTTCCCGCCCTAACTGGTGCTGTGGACTCTGAACAATATTGAATGAGTATTTTTTCGATTTTTTTATTTCTTTAATATTTCGTATCCGACACGTCAGTCTTTACAGTACACCCTTTGCTTCGCTTGGGTTTTTACTTTGGAGCGGGGCAGTTTTCTTGATCTTGCAGAGTAATAAACTTTCACCGCCTGTTTGGTTGCTGGAAAAATTGAAAATTTCAGATCTTCAAAAAAAAACTCCCCAATGTTCTTGAAACTTTGGATATTAATGGTTTTTAAGAACGGCGATACCCATTCGGCCATTCCCATAGCCATGAACTGTAGTTTTTTCAGTTAATTTTTCCCCTTATATTCCTTTTTTCCAACGTTCCATTTCCATTTCTATTCCTCCTTTTTTCCTTTTTTGAAATAGCAGAAAATTTAAAACATTTTCCCCTCGTTCAAAATTTTTATATTCATTTTTACTGTAAAACTCCAAGAAGAGCCGCTGTGGTAAAATTCGTGGTGGTTAGGTATAAGCATGGAATGAAGTTTAAATCAAGAAGATATGGTAAGTATTAATGATACAACCCAGAAAAGAATGCAGGTGTTTTAGCCATTACTGGCTGCTGGCTGGGGTATTCAAAAGGAAGACAAAATTTAATCTTTATCTGTAATAAGTAGCAGTCTATTTTTTCAACACTATTAACTTATAAACAGGCTACATACAGTTCAAGCCCTCACCAAAAGAACTTTTTTTGTATTTGTTGCTTTCATTTTTTATTGATTTTGATTTAAATTCAATTCGAATATTATTAAATTTATTTGATACTGAAAATAAGAGGCCAAAGTTATATTATGGTATTTATTTTCAATATATCATCGAGATGAATGAGTGCAGAAATGTTTATATTTAAGGGACGCGGTTGAAATTAATTAATACGAATGAGAGATTATAAATAATATATCGAAGATATTTTTAAGCTTCAGGCATGTATCTAAAATTATTTAAGCTTTTCAGCCTTTTCTATTTTAAAACAAAAAAGAAATCTTACGGTGCAAGCGAAAACAAAATGCACCTTCAAAGAAGTTGCTATATTGATGCTATCAAACCTGATGCAGGTCAGAGTCAGTAGAGTTGTCGCTTGTAAACCGCATTGAGTATGGCGGTTGATTTGTCCCTCTTCATTGTTCTATGTTTGGGATGCTTGTTTATCAAAGAGTGTAGCACAATAGCATGTTAATTGGCTTGATTGTGTGTCACCATCAGCAGATCAATATTTATAGTTTCAACAACTAAAATACTTGGTTTTAGGACAATTCTTATTTGAGATTTCTCACCAACCAGAAGCCGGTTTATGAACCAGAGCTGGAAGAGCAACCCGGGATTCACCCCATGGTTATGTTAGGTCTACTGCTTCAGCTACAGGTGTTGGCCTTTGCATTCTGGTTTTACTTGTACCAGAGCTTTATGAGTTTCAACCTTCATTGGATTAGGCCGAGTTCATATTATTCATATGATAGACTGGTGGCAACTTATCACAATCTAGTCCCAAGGTGTATGAACGTAGCTCAGCAATATCATGATAAACAACATATATCATTTCAAGAGAAAACGATGCAACTGTCGCACCAAGTATGTTTAATCAATTTGAAAATTTAAACATAAAACTGAAAAAAAAAAATCAATGGTATAAAGCGTGGACAATCAAGTGGAGAACGGCTCAGAGCCTCAGATACTACAGGGTTATGATCATAATCCAAAGGCATATCCCGCAGCAATGAAAGCTGTAACAGCGTACAACCACATGTGACTAGGTCTAGATAAATCATCGGCACCACTGCATTGATCATTGGCACCACTAAAGCATCCAGGTCTCGAAATTTTAGCTACACCTCCCTGTGGAACAAAGCTACTATTAAGCTTACCACTGCTGAACAGCACACACCAGAAATAGGGACCCCCACCATCCGTGCCGGTCACAGCAGCCCCAACTTCTGTGTGGTTCTTATTGTAAAGAATTTCCAAACTCTTCTCGTTTTCCATCAACATCGAGAATGCCTCAGAAGGCTCGACATATTTGGATTGACATCCAAGTAAACGGCCAGTGATTTGAGTGAGGGTCGAGGTGTCAACATCACAGTTGGGGGCAAAGAGTTCAGCAAACAGAGAATCTGAAGGCTTCTTGGACTCTCCTATAGCTTTACAATCACCTTGGAAAGCTTTTATATATTGCAAAGCAATGCAAGCCAGGCCTTGATTGTCAGCCAGAGATGATGACTTGTGTGCTGTCCTATTGGCATTAAGCACAGCCACCAACTTATCCGCAGGGTTATCGGTTACTTTGGCTACAATTGAACAGTTCAATCATTAGGGCTAAAGAATCACAATGCAATTAGATCATAAACTCAAAGCACAATGATAGCGCTCAGTTGCAATTTCCACTGTAGCACAATGGTTAAATTACCTCTTCTCTATTCTACAAGAGATGTTTATTCCTTATCATATTATATCATCGCTAACCAGAAGTTCAGATTTATATGTTTACAGATGCCAAATCCTAATTCCATCTTAAGATTCCATGTATAAATCTCAATGTTTGCTACTAGACAGCCATTATATACTTAAGAAGATCTATAATTCTATATTGAAAAATGATGAACGGGCATTAAAAAAGAGAAGCTTCTAACCAAAATACGAGGAAATCTAAGATCCAAAAGTAAAATCCTTTCCCTTTTCAAGCATAGCAAAATAACCAACTAAAATACACAGCTTTAAACCCGATCTCCAGGAAAAATGGGCAATCATCAAAAGTTTAAAACTGCAATGCCTGAGATCCAGATCAATACCATACCTTGCCAAATTAGAAATAACAGCTGCATTCCGAAAATATGAAAGAAACCCAGAAATAATCATGGAAAAGGAGCAGTTTTTATAGCTATGAAGCAGATTAGTTCAGTTCGTAAGGCCGGAACGATGTACGAAGTCATTCATTCATCACACACACACAAAAAAAAACATTTTTTGGTCAGTAGCTAATAACTGGATAAGAGAAAGGAGGGAGACTTACTTTGAGTACTGGCAGAAACGGAGAGGAAAAGAAAGGGAGAAAAAATAAGCCACAAAGCCATTGCCATTGTTGCGGTGAAGAGTAACTGAGTAGATCTGATGCAGAAGATAGACATGAAAGAGAGGGAAGAGTCAGTAAGATGTCGACTTCGTTTCGGTTGCTTTACAACTACGGCTAATCTGTATCTGTTCTTTTGGGGTCTTTATTTGCCGACATTGCCACCAGGTTTAAAAATGTTGTCAACTAATTTGTTTTAAGTTAAGTTAATAAAAATTATTAGTAATTAAGTACAGAACACACAAGCACGTCAACTGTGAACAGCAAATATTTTAAAGCCAACTATTCAGTTTTAAGTTAATTTGTTAATGCAAGTAACCCCATGTTTAACTATATTTTTTATTTTAGATAAATAAACGAGATTGATTTAATTAGTAAATAATTTAATAATATTTAAATAGATTTAAAGCTTAAAAGATTTTATATGTAAAAAGATTATTGAAAATTATTATTGGGAGACTCATTTAGAAAAATTAGTTGTGCTACATGAATTGATTCAGATTAATTAAGAAGAAGTTCGAAATTTGAAAGTGCTAAAGAATGAGTTCGGTTGGTTTAGAAAAACAACATTTGTGATTACTATATATAATAGAATAAAGATATATCCCCTATCGAGCAAGGGCGATAGACAACACGACGGACAGTATGAACCACCCCAGCATGAAATATCCCACCAATCTCGTCGGCCCGACGTCCTCAGGTTCCTGTAGCACAAAACATCAATAAAACTCTCACGACGATTCAAAACTGATACTTATAGTTATAATTGGCTAAAAAGAAACGAAAATGGCTGATTATCATTACCTCTGGTGGAGGTTCCTCCGTGGGAGTTTGGGTGATATCCGCCTCAAAAGGCCAAGCATATCTATCTGGGTTTTCACTTCTCGCCAAGCTCCAGTCATACAGCCTTCTTTCCTCCACCGATGACAAAATCGAGTATGATTCCTGAGGGGGAAAATGAACTTCTCACTTCTCAACTTATATATGATTATAACAAATACGAGATACATAAATGTTTTTAATATTCAAAGATTGACTTTTAAGAGATCCAGTTTGTTGCTGAGTTCTGCTTCATCCAGCCCCTGATTCAGGAGTTGATCAACCTTGTTTCTGTAGGCAACTGTGACCTGTTCATAAGAACATCCTCTTTGAAGGCCAAGTCTACCATAGTGATCTACATCTGTTATTGCTGCATGCTAAAACTAAAACCTCATCAGTACTGTTTTTTCCCATAAATAGATCGAATGTTAAGTTAATTAGTGAAAATGTAGTTCGTTTATGGCCCAAGAGAAAGAATTACTATGGAGGATTATCTGCAATAGCTGGTTTTAAAAGACATGATTTACTCATAGCTTGGTGGGAGCTTGAAGGGACCTAGATAGTGCTGCTCTAGAATTTTTGTTGTTGCAACAGGGTAGGGATTGGATTGGTGTACTCTGTTTTATATAGCATTTTGCTACTATGTTTTTGAATGCGGTATATTCTTTTCCTCCGACTAGTATTAGGAAATTTTTTAACGAGGCTTACAGTTAAAGGATTAAGCGTTTTATGATTAAATGAATAAAACCTTATTTGCCTAGCAAAAAAATGATGATTATGAATGCATAAGGATTCGACCTATATATTGAAATAAGTGAAGAGGTTTGATCATGAGTTACCGATGCCACGCAGAGCTCGTTCAACATTAAGAGCAGAGATCAGAGAAGGAGGTCCTTTAGGAGTTTCATCAATGGAACTTTCTGATTCTGTTTCAGTGACTGCAGGTGACTCGGATGATACATCACCGGAACTCCTGATGCTCAGTCTTCTTCTCTGCTTTATTGAGAAATTAAGGGTAGAATTTGAGAATATGGAGGCGTTTTGGGGCGTTTGGGCATGAATGTTCCTGCCAGAAATGTAGAGTGTTGCAGCAGTGGTTGATACAGCCATGAATTTTGTCAAACTTTCCTGCTTCTCTACCTCCAATGCCTTGGCTATTCGACAGATACTGGAGATAAGACGTGAGCTTGTAACCAAAGGATCATTATCTTCTCATAAAGCATCAACATTATTTTAAAAAAACTTGTCCTCATCTTGCAGTTATTTTATCAAATTATTTTAAATTATTTATGATTTTCAATCATATCACTGGTGTTCGAACCATGACTTTTAAGAACAACAACGGTTCCTTTAAAAACAAACTTGAAATCGCCCCCAAAAAATACTAAGTTAAAAAGTCATAAATAATGTGGATCCAATATACTTTCTTCTCCAATTACAAAATAGTACTTTTAATGTTTGCATAATTTACCTGAGAATCTAAATAAATAAAAAAGGATACATTTTTAATTTGTGTTATGGATATATTAGAAAATAGAAGAAAATACGTTGCAGGTTCATTTTGTCGACTGTAACCTTTCATAGCTACGGCGAGGACCAAGAAAAAGACAGTTACATGGCCGGTAAAGAACCTTTTTCCATCACATCAAGGAACTCACTTCTGCTTCGTACAATCCTATGAAAAACTTCCCGGATATGCATCTGCAAAGGCGTCAATCCTTGTTCCATTACCCCACAAATCTCCCTCAGTTCTGCCACATGACCAGCAACTTCCTGTAATTTCTCAGCGTCTCCGGGGAACTGAAAAGAATCAGTGAAGTCTATCAAATTCTGAGCAGATTTCTCCATTTTCTGCATTTCATCCAACAGACCACCCATCCCTTTCTTCTCTTTCTTCTTCCACTCGTCGGCGATCTTCTCTTGTAACCCGATCAAGCTATGGGCCCAAGTCAGTTGTTTGGGAACCGGGAAGTGGGTGGGTAGACCGGTCCTCTCTTGACAAGGTATCGCGGCTACTAATGCCCACATCACGAAAATCATGATCACGTTCATTGTATAAATGGCGGAGGGTAAGCCGGAAGCCTCCGCTCCACGTGGCGCGACGAGGTTGTAAATCGTAGATTGAATCTGTTTTGCGGCGGACCAATTCTTAGCCACCTGCCAAGAAAGTGACCTGAAATGTCCGGCGACCCGGTCTTTATTACCATTTCGGTGACCAAAGGACCAGCTCCTTTCCGTTGATTTAGCATGGGTGCCTTCTTTATCGTCCAGGTTTATTGCCGACATGAGCGTAAGCAAGGCCCTTTTAGCTCTCTTTACTTCGCCGTCCCCGATGGGTTTCTGGTCCAGAGCCGAAATAGCAATCTCGGACAGTTTTTGACAATGTCTTATGGACTCAACCCCGTTGGTAACGGCATTACAAATGTCCAGAGCCTTGACGGCTCGGTCCAGGAGTTCAGGTATCAAGCGATCAAAAGGAGGCTTGGAGAGGTGAGAAGGGTCACGATCCATGAGGAGAATAGCTTCGAATTCTGCTTCGCAGCAGAGGAAAACATCAAGGAGTTTGCGTAACCAGGAAATGGAGAGAATGGCATCGTCATCGGACGGGGAAGATAGTTCAGAGATACGATCGGAAACATGCCTTTGGAAAATCTCAATGTCCTCAAGCTCTTGCTCGTGGATAGCGTCCATGACCACGACTTGGTTCCTCCGAATACTGATTCTCCCCAAGAAAGAGCCTTGGTACTCGCTGGGATTCATTTCCGCCGGAAATACTTTTGAGATTGAAAAGAGTGCGCAGTCTATGTCTATGTGAGGCCAAATAAACGGAAGCGAAAACGATGGGAAATGAATGGTGGATGGAGGGGACGAGGCTGGTTCTTAGGATGCTGACTCGGGACTCATTCCTTAGCTGTTATATCATGGATTGGCCTGTCCCTGTTACTCTTCCGCACGATCACACCCATGTAATGCTTAGACACATTCAATTAAATAATTAAATTCCATCAAATATGATTATGGTCAAATAATACTACTTTATAGAAAATAATTATTTAAACTACATAAGAATATATGTTTTACTTTGTATTAAATCGAACTACATTCGTCGTACATTAGACTTAACAAACCAAAGGTCCAAAACATGATGCTACATAGCACCATAGGCCTCAACTCTTGCAAGAAAATAAGCTTACGTCTGAAAATACTCTCAATCCACGTTAGATTAGAACTAAACTGTTTCATTACAACTCGTCTTGTCCTAAGCTCCAGTCACAGAATCTACCAATTTCATCCCTGGTTGAAACAAAAAGAATGAGAACTCGTTGTCAAAGAAATACATGAGTTAATGGCTTCATATCAGGTACTTATATTCTAATGAAAGAATGTTGTCTTCTATTCGAATTAAACTACGATATATTTCTTCCCTTTCTCAAACACTCGAGTAACCGTTATCTTCTCAAACGGGGATCCCTACAAGTTTCAAGTGATTAAAGCCTAAAAATTTATAATTTAAAACAAGTAACGACAAATGAAATGAGTCAAAGAGCACGTATCTAAACATAAGACGAATGGCAATGGTGATGTACTGAATGAGGATAGTGTTTATAGTTCATCGTTGGATAAGCTTTCCTTGTAAGAAAGGAATGAGGTGGAGATGCTCACCTATGACATAAAACACTCTTCACCAAGTAGGTGATGAAGATCAAGTGGTTGCATATGTTGCGTCGGGTCTGTCTTGATTGACTTGGTTGAGATTTACATGTTGGGGAAGAAGATTGTATCGTATACCCAGCTCCTCAAAAATTCTCTTCAACTCAAGGACTAGTTCAGTTCTACGCCTGTTCTTCTCTCTAAAGTCCTGGAAGTTCATCGTGTGATTGCAAAAGAGAGCCATCTTTAACTTATTGACATTTTCAATTTCCCTCACCACCACAAGGTGGTTAGGATGCCACAAGGTATTGGTTTCCAAATGCCTGGTTAGACATAAAAGCAGAGAGAATATGAATTTACAGATTGAAAATGAACTCGGAATGCAAAGGAATAACTTCCGGTAAACATTATGAAAATCATACTCAAAGATGGAGATCAAAATATTGCATGTTTCGCTATTTAGCTATCAAATTACATGACTTGATCTTTAAACTATGGGTAGATTATTTATTTCTCTAATGGTTATTTGTGCCAGATAAGGTGTCAAGCCATGGGGACACCTGCATGAAGCTAATGTTTGGTTTTTATCATAACCAAACCTTACATGAATTAAAGGTAGGATAAAGCAAAGCTACAGACAACTTACTTCTTTATTTCTTCTTTCAGCCTGCCTATTGTCTTTGCTGGGGTCATAAAATCGATCGAGAACTCTATCGTATCACTCATATCTGGACTTCTGTAATAGTTGCTGATAGGCTTTGTAGCCAAAACTGAATTTGGGTAGTACACCTTCTCATTATCAAGCTTCAGGAAGACGGTCGTTAAAATATTCATTTCCTCGACCAGCAACTGTGAGTTAACCAAGTGATAAGAATAATTAGTAATCTTTTCCAGACATGTATGTATGAGTATGTCTTTTTCAATAGTTACCTGAACACCATCAACCACACAACGATCACCAACATCAAATGGATGCATCACAAACACGAATATGATAGCTTCAAATATAGTCTTGCAGGTGTTTCCAAACATAAAAGCTGCCACAACCAGCTGTGATGAAAGTAGCAAAAGCAATTTTGTGGTTGCAATTTCCACCAAAAGAAGCCATATTATAATAGTAACAATGATTACAATCACCGTCACGAGTGCATTCAACTGTTTTACAGCTGTTTTGGTGTCACTCAAAGCATGTCCTAGTGTTTTCCGATCCTGGTAAACCTTTATCTGCATGAAATAAAAAATACATGGATGTTAATCAAGAAGCCCTATCTTTAGGGATAGTTTTCCTTCATCACAGAAAAAAGCTATAATGCCGGGGTTGTGTCCAAACCATCAAAACTCAATTATGAGATCACAGAGTGTATTTTATAAACCACACAATTTTCTCTGAATAAAACAACTGGATATTATGTTCATTAACCAAAGTCTACAACAATGAAGACATATGGAGTATGGACAGTATGCACTCCATTAAAAAGATGTGGTTTTACAGAAATCGAGTAGATTTTGACTTCCAAATGTAAATCATTAAGTTATTACAGTCAAAATATTTAACTTTCTTCCTCGATCTAACTAGTAAAATTTGCCGCAGTACAACATAGGACATACGGCGCTCCAGCAAATAACATGAAATTTTGTTTCTGATATTGTCACATACTTGCATAAGTATAAAAAATTAAAAATGTTACTCGAGATATTGGATTAATATAGAGCTCTTACCACCCAATTTGTGAAACTTTTTCTGTCAATTTTTCCAGTGCTCGATCCTTCAAACAATGGAAACACAAGATCCACCTCCTCCTTAATCATGAATCTTAAGAGGTCATCCTCATCAATGTAACTGATCATAAAGAACATATGGTTAGAGTACAAAATTTATTTTCTGTTAAAAATAGTTGGCAGGAAAATCACTAGAAACATCATAGAAGGCTGGTTTTCTCACGTGCGGTTGCGATCACCATCAGGTCGGGCTACATGTGCAAAAATTTGATGAGCAACATACAGTGCTTCCTCCTCATTGGTAATTTCATTACCTGCTTGTTCGCCACCTTCATCACAAGTACTTTCCTCTAATGCGTTGGAGACTGTTGAAAGCCCTGAATTTGTGATAGCATCTACCAACACCTTCATATGCCAAGCTGAAACTTTCTCTCGCTTCAACCTGTGGACCTTTCCCATATCAATCAACCTTTTTGTTTTAGGTTCTTTACCCTTTTTTGCATTGCTAACAATCAACTGAGCTGGCGGTTTGTGAATCCCATCAATCTCCATAAACGGTGGTCCAGAAAGGGTCCTAAGCACATAGTGATGGAAGACTGATTCTTGTATTCTGTCAAAGAATTTGTTCATGTGGAAATTCGAAGCCAATATCTTTAACAACAAAGTCTTCAACAACCACAAAAATGCTCCAACGACAATGCTTACCAGAGTCCAGGTTACATGATTGAGAACTTTTGTTGCAGTCTTCGATCTCTCAATATCAAGAAAAAGAATAACCCAGGTAGCAAGAACTATGCTAAGCCAAATAAACACCTGAACACTCTTCTTCAAACCATGAACGAAATACAACACTTTCTTCCGAAGCAGAAAGTTAATCTCAATAACGAACACAACCAAAAGCATAAACCAACGAGTAACCAAAAAGCCACAGAATACAACCACCACAAGTACACACCACTTCCAAATTTCCAAACCCCATAAAAGGATGTTATTTTCTTTACCTATAGTTAAGCTAGTTACTAAACACCCCAACAGCAACATAAACACAATCCACTCAATCACAACCTTGGGTTTCACTCCATTGTGCTTCTCCCTTTGCAGTTTAACTTTCTTAATTATCTCCTCATTTTCATCTTCTCCAGCGGAGCCTCTAGAGGCCATTGATAACGTTTTCGACACGGCAGAATCAGTCCTAATACATCTAGCCGACTTGTTATTAGGGGAGGCCTTATTAATGGAGGAGAGTCTATAAGGTGAATTACCACCACCATGTTCTTGATAAGCTAAATTACTGTCTTCCATATCATTAGATTCAGGGACATAAGATTGTTCTCCAAATCTAGACTTGGGTTTAGCAGATGATCTTCGTCTAAGAATAGCTTCATTACCTGCAATTGGGGCTTTAGGTGGCTTATTTGCAGTAGGACCAGCAATAACAGAGCTAGATTCGGTCGATGCTTTGTTGAGTGAACCCTGAGAATTAAGCTGGGAATCCAACGCCTCTGCTTCTTTTGGATAAGACCCTTTAAAATTTTCTTCACCGGAGACATTAATCACCACTTGTGTTCTTCCACTGTTTCCCTCCTCGGCCATTGCTTTAGTTTTCCGTGAAACCTCTGGTAAGAGAAAGGGGAAAAAATGAAGCAAAGAACTTGGTTCGACTTACAAAACAGAATCAGGTTTACGTTTAGTAACAAAAGAGGCAAACTTTACATTTAAAAAATACCACCTTTCTTTTATGACATCTTAACAGCTGTTAAAGTATCGTCAGATATCTCATTAAATCAATGGCACCACATTGGAAAACAAAGAATCAACCTTTTCTTTTTCTTAACTAAGAAATAAGACGATTATTATTCAGCTTTAGCATCAAAAGAAGTGGGTGCACTTTACCTCAGATACAAGGTTTCCAGAAAGAATAAGCATCCAAAGAATCCCCAGAAAGAGTAAAAACAAAGAACCACGAGTTCATGCCTCAAGCAAGCACTAAGATACCAAACAAGGGGCAGGAAAGACCCGGAAAACGAAGAACATGAAAAAGACCAGGATTGAGAGATGTCTAGTTCAGACAGGAAAATGAAAAATGCTGCATATGGTGGGAAACGGGGAAATATAGATTTTGAAACAGTCAACAGGGGAATTTAAAAGAAAATCATAACCATGGTTACGGCTAAGAACGTAGTTATAGGTGAGCGAACTTATAACACTATATAATATTAGTCTGTTCTTTTCAACAGTACGAGCTATGGAGAAATTTTACTTTCCATTCATGGACGAGAAGAACCATTGTTTTCTTTTCTTTCTGTGGTGATTTATAAGCTTTTAGTGTAGAAAATTAGGGAGGGACTGGAAGTAGACGATGAACAGACAAAAGGGTATATCCGGGAATTTAGAGAAGTGTACCTATGGGTTAGGGTTTCGCTCCTCTGCAACGCGGTCCATTATTTATTTTGAGCGTTAGGCACGATGTGTCTTTGATTTGGTTGCACACATCGTAATTATAATTTCTCGTGGTTTTTTATTCAGGAAATTTTAGCGGTCAATCCAAAACGGGTTATATTTTGATTATGTAAAAAATATGATAAAATATATAAATGATCATTAAATTATCTTAAATAATATAAAATAATTATTAAATTTTTAAACATTATATAATAGGTATTTAATAATCGGCCACGATTTACTTACACCCTCACTTGATTTATTTATATTTTTTATATCGGTTTTAATATTTTATTTTATTTATTATATAAAATCGATGATAAATGATGTTATTTTTAAAGTCATTATAGAAAATATATTATTTAAGAAATATAATGATTTTTGTTATATTTTATCAAAAAATTAGAAATATTTTTTTTAAAAAAATCTCCACATCTTGTGTACTAAATATTAGATTTAATTGAAGAGTTTAAGACGTCGTTGGGTTGTGTTTTTCAATATGACGTACGACTTGATTTAGAATAAGAATTTAGAGATTTATTTTCATTTTAAAAGAATATAAAAAATAAATTATTTTTTTAAAATAATGATATTGAAAGATTTGGTACGGATTTTTGAAATTTAAAAGAGCAAACTTTATTTTTTTTTCAAAATTTTAGGGTCATACCCCTAGTCCCACTCCCCGCTACATTTCATCCCTGATTAAAATTTTAATTATTACTTTTATGTATTTTTTAAAGGGTTGAGAGTTGTTAAAATTTTATATATTTGTTTGAATTTTTTGAAACTTAAAATATTATATAATATATATTAAAATAGTGTCACGGGTCGTACATTGGGGTCCGAGACATTAACATCACATGATGTATTTTGGTCTGCCTAAGTATTTCCAAGAGCGATGTTGGGCTTGCGAAGACCACAAACGTTGGCCCGATCCAAAGAGTTTTCTAGAAGACTTATTCATCCAAGGTGTGTGAACACAGAAGATACTTTCCATAGTTAGACGGTAATATTCCCAGAATTATGCTTTGTGAATGGATAGAGTTATATCATATCCGTCGATGTAAATCTGTATAGACTGTAGGATCAGGGGAGTTCAAGTATAAATAGAGGTCTTTCCCACCTTATTTGATGTACTGAGTTATTCAACTTTTTAAGAAATAAAGGTATTTTCTCTAAAATCCTCTAAGTTGTTCTTGTTTCGTTCTTTATTTGTTCTTCAGTGTTCTTGAGCGTTTTTGAAGAGTTCTTCTCGCTATCTTTTTGATCCGTTTCCGCTTAGAACGTTTCGCGTTCATCGGTGCTTGGAAAGTTTGATCTTTCGTAAGTGTTGAGAAGGCTTACTTAATCGTTTGTCTTGATGACTCGATTAAGGTCGCACGGTTTAGCTGGTTCAAAAGTCTAGCCGACAATAACATCATAGTTTTTAGAAAATAAAATATTAAATTGATATTTTGACTAAAACCCAATGGTCATATTATAACCTAATCTTATTTGTTAAGTCTTATGAGAGTTAAGGTTTGAGTAATATTTTTGAAATCAATAAAAAAATTATCTTTTAATTATGTTTTATTTTATGTCTTATATTATTTAAAAATAATAATAAATTTTAAACCTTAATTTTAATTTTCATCCTAAATCTTATAAACTTTATGCACTAAAAAATATATTATGTTCTTAATTCTCTAAACTCTAATTATAAATCTCTAGTTTTGAATTCTAAATCTTAAATCTATTATTTTAAAGTACGGTATCAACGAGTGTACAATAAAATAATTATTTTATTTTTTTAAAAATTGATTGTCATTGAAATGAATTGAATGAGAGATATTTATTTTATTTATTATAAAGATATAAGAAAACCCAGGATTTAATTTATACTATGTAAATTGCATTATTAAGGATAATTTTATTCTAATATTTTATTGCATTGAAAGAAAATTCGGACTTAACCATGTCTACTTGTATAATCAAAGTGATGCTACTGTAAGGAAGAACACTGCACTAAGCAGTACTTCTCTTTGAATCTGGTTTTGAAGTTTGACAAAGTGGATGTAATGTCTGCAAAGACCGGTCTAACAGAAGCATCTTCGTCCCATGACCGGCGAATCAACTCGATCACCTCTCTCAATTCGCCGTTGTTTTCTGGTAGTGCTGGCCTGAGCTTTCTTTCTCCAACCTCCAAGGCAATCTAATCACAAACATCAAATGGATATATCACATATGTATTAAGGTCTAGTACACTTTTGCACCAGAGATATAAATATGATACTGTTAATCGTTAATGGATTGAATACCTTGGCCGGTCCATAATTTGTCTCTATATAAGGATGATTGCCGGTGATGAGTTCGTTGAGAACGATCCCGAAGCTGTACACATCGGACTTTTCGTTGTAAGGCTCACATCTGATAATCTCTGGTGCCATATAAACATAAGTTCCCGTTTCTCCTGTAAGTGCCATTTCTTCATCGTTTAGAAACCGAGCATGGCCGAAATCAGCGACCCTGACATGCTTGGCATCATCTAGGAAAATGTTGCTCGGCTTCAAGTCACGATGCAGGACTTTGGGTTTTTGTCCATGGAGATATTGCATTGCTTGGGCAATCTCCACTGCTTTGCTCAATCTCTCTTCAAAAGGAGGAAATGGTGTTGCTCTGCCTTTTCGACGGTTATTTCCAGGTCCATGCAGCCAATCCTTCAGTGTCATGCTCAACAACTCTGTCACTATCCAACCTCGCGTAGGTGGCTCGAGGCATGCACCCATTAGCTGGAGTATAAAACGATGGCGCTGCTTAGATAATGTTTCGACTTCTTGAGCAAAAAACGCTACACCGTTTTCATTTTTTTCGAAGAAATCGGGGTATACACACTTCACTGCAACTTCAATGCCTCGCCATATGCCTCTGTATATGTCTGCAGTGCTCCCTTGACCAACTTTTTCTCGCAACTCAATCTGCTCCAATCAATTATTCATCAAACTCTTAAAAAGTTTGGTTTTCAACATTTGCAAACACTTATCATTACCTCGAGAGGGTCGACGAACCATCCATTCAACTTGGCTCGATCGATGAGTAGGCCAAGATCTGATTGGTGAGAAGCTGAGGTAGGGAGTATAGGAATGGTGGCACTACTGGCACTGGCATTGAGGACGACATCCCGAGAAATAGGAGATTTTTTGTTAATGATATGGTCCAAGAATCCATTATCCTGGGCTATTTGAAGACAGTACCTTAAAGAGTCTTGTGTTCTCTCCATTTTCATTTTGTACACTGTCCGGATTTCCTTCTGTTTCTGGACTTCCTTTTCAAGCTCTGTCACCTTAACCAAAGCCCAAAACACACATAATTAGAAGTCCAAAAATGGTCCTAAAACCAATCTATGCCGACCATTTCGTTTATGTGTTTTATAGTCTATAGTTTTAATGTATAGTTGAAACAGTGGTTTGTCAGACTGAAGAAAGGGGTGAATGGACCACACTATCATTATGTACATTTTCAATCTGTAAAACCGGGACCTAAACAACTATCGGTACCAAAGGAAATGAAATGAAAACACATGATGCATCCAGGATTCACCTAACCAATAAAAATGTGGTCCAGAGGCTATACCTGCTGCTCTAATTTGGAGGTCGGCCGATTGGGAAGTTGTTGCTTTCCTAGTTGCAGACGCTGTGGGTTCGTAGTGGCAACCGACCCTTTTCCCAAACAATCCTTAAATCTAAAGCAGAGTTGCCTAGATGGTGTAACCTTGTCTGTTTTTACCAGGGAACTTGTTGTTACAAGAGGTTGTCGATGATTCGATACGTTGGCCCTGTTCTGCTCTGGGGTACCCGAACTCGAGTTCATCCTATGTTCTTATTAATGTTTTTTTGGGTTAGTTTAGTTAATTGTTGTGTAAGAGGAAGGGAAACATGAAGGATGACAATGGTGCTTATAAACTGGTTTGATTCTTGTTGTTTAGTGTTGATTAAACGACAGTTTTGGACGGATATTCCAATAGCGTAGAGGCTAAATCTGATTGTAAACTGGGATTGAATGAGTTGTTGCCGAAAATGGGTAGGGTTCGTTTTCCTATGACGTTCAAGTGGCGATGAAAAAAATGGACGGCTGATCCGTCATTCGTCAGGCGTGGTCACCTAAAAAGCTCATTTCAGAATCCATACAAAATTGGACCACAAAAAGGGGTCCACACCCTGTGGAATTTGAAAGCGTGCATGGATGGTGAAAACTAATGCAATTCTTTTTCTAAGATCCTTGGAAGTTTACAGGCTACGTTAAATGGACCAAAGCAAAAGTAGTCCAAGTAATGGACCATCCCCAAGTTGCAGAGGCAGATTCCATTTCCAGCTTACACACGGTTTAGCCAAGTTTAAGCTTTGGTTCAAAGGGGTTCAAGTTCAAGAACGGCGACTAAATTAATTAACTTGTTGCCTTGTTATTTGGTTAGTTAGCAGGCTCCAGAATAAATTAATTCCTATCAGCATTTGAAGATAAAAACAATGAAGATTTCTTGTTTTCTTATAGGAAGACCATGGAAGACACCCTGGAAGGGAACCATAACCATTAACCTCCACTGCACTGCCACTGCCGTCTAAGCTGGTTGGTAAATTTGTTTATCTTCTTCACGCCTAATACGACACAGAGAAACTTCAAAAACTTAATCTAATCCGATGCTCCGAACTCCATAACTCGATTAACTCAAACTATAATTAACACAACCTTGGGCCCCAAACCCTTTCTGGCAACCTTTGAAACACAAGATTCTTTCAAATATATATCTGTACAATTAACTTGAATATATAATCTGAATTGGTCAAAGTTTGAAGGGTAATTTATGGAGTAATGAGCCTCAAAACTGAGTAAATTCCAACTCAAATTTGAACTCATCACAAAAGTAAGTTCACCTTCCCAAATCCCGAGCCTATCTTACTATTATCCCACATGCTGTAAACTAATTACAAGTGAATAAAGCTGTACGAGTTAAAGAACATGATGATTATAACCCTCAAGGCTCCTTATGAGAATAACTTGGCTTATAACCCTCAAGGCTCATTTCAATCTTATTATATTAATCAATGAAGCTTTTGTTGAAACTACTTTCAAGTTTTTCAAACTCTAAAGTGAATAGGGCATTAAACTAAAATAAACAATTATTTTCTCCGCCTACAATTCTTGAATAACAAGTTACAAGTCCACTGCTGTCTTGAGCTAATGTAGTTTAAAGCTTGTTTATTAGTTGTATGATGAAGTTAGATTTTGACTTTAAGAGAATTTTCATCATGTTCGGTGGATGATTGATCATGGTCATGTGGTTCTTTTATCAGAATTATTTTTACAGGTACTGCAACTAGATTGGTCCATTTCTGGTCAGTCTACAATAACAAATGGCTAATTGTGAAGTGTTTCTGTTCTCAGCTCACAGTCTTCAATCTTTCGGACAAAGATAGATTGTGAAAAGTGTAGGAAAATTCACGAGCAAACTTACAGTGCTTGGACATATTGCTTCAGTCGCCATTAAATTCTGTGGACCAGCTTCCTCCAAATTGCTTCCCTAGAAACAAAGATGATGCTTGTTTCTGTTGATGATCTGACATTTTTTTTACATTTTACCTGTAAACTATAAGCTTCAGTAGGGCATTTACTCTTTCATCTTTTTTCACAAGAAATTATTGTACAGTAAACGATTTTAAGAGAGTTTTGGATTTAAGGTTGGGTTCTTAATACGAAAGAAACAATTCTTTAACTTTTGATATTCCCATGGGGAGGAAGAAGATCTGCCTTTGCCTTTACCATCACAATCCACACATCCCTTGTTCAATCAAATGCCATTGTCAGTATCTCTTCAGTTCCAGATCATGACCAAGGAATAACAAATCCCCATTTCTTACTTTTTTCAGAAAAAAAGAAAAGACAATCTAAATTCTATGTTTCCCTTTTCTTTTTCATGTGACATGTTAGCTTTAGTTTCCTATTTCACTTAAAGAACAAACGGTACCTTTAAGTAAGCACAAAATTAAAGTGAAATTCATTGGATATTTACACCAAAATTGGTCATAAAACAATGCATAAACAAGATTAGAACTAAAAAAATGTAATAAAGAGTGAGACTTAATCATGCTACCAAGCCATTAGCAATGGCTCGATTTGTTTCTACATGAGTAGTTTCATACACCGGAAGCTCTTCTCTGTACTTGTTACCAATAAGAACAAGATGGTCCAACTCGAACAAATCTGAACTCGAATAGCTGGCTGCATCATCTTCATTTTCATCCTCGTCCATCTCCTCCGTTACATAATTACTGCTACTGTTCCTTGAAATAAAGTCCTTTCCTTGGTTTAGATGATATTCTTTCAAGAACTTTGCAGCCTTTTCTTCCACTCGCCTAGCCTTTTCCATTACTTGAAACTTTAACTCTTCTTCTACCTTTCTCGACGGCGATATCCGAATTTTCCTTACGCCAGGGACCGTAACCGACACTGAACTCGATTTGTATACGCGTTTTTGTGCACATGGTCTGCAGTCTTCATCAACGATTACACTCTCCGCCTCCGGGCAAAATCTAACAGTTCTTTTGACTCCATTACGCAGCCTTTCTCTTGTGGAAGGCGAGTTCTTGCTTAGACATGATCTTGAAAACGAGGAAACTGAACAACACGTTGAAACCTGCTCGGAATTCAAATTTCTTACATCATCACAGCTTACGATCGAAGATGAAGACCCTCTTGTTTTCTTTGTGTTACTTGTCTTGAACAAAGAATTGATGAAACTCGCGAGACGGCCGCCTGGTGAAATGGGTTGTTTCACCTTCTCTAGATTGCTGTAATTTTTGGTGGCTCTTGAATTTGACATGAACAGACTCTCGTGGAGCTTTGGTGTACTAAAGTCAGTGGCTGAAATATAATGATAATCTTTTCTCCCTGTTTTCTCTGTTTTGACTGCTTTCTCCGACCGAACCGACACGTTGGTCCGAACAGGTTTCGGCCTCGATGCTACAAAACACGATGGTTTGGATTTCGTAACATGCATAGATTCAGTGTCGGACGATGAGAAACCACCGGAACTGGAATCCGATGAGGTGGAACTGGAGCTAAAGAAAACCACATCATGTCCATGTTCATGACGTGATTTCCTTTCCAAATCAGAGAAAACATGTTTCCTTCCTGCATTTGCCTTTTCATTAACCTTCTTTTCCATCCATTTCTCGATCAAACAAGCTTGCCGGAGACCCGACATCACTTCATCTTCTTCCTTTCCACGTCCTCTACTTTTGTTGCATTTCACGGCACCTTTGCTCTGTTTCTTCTGCATTGTTTCCCTGTAGAATTTCATGTCACCATTTGTGGTGTCGCCATCATCAATGGAACGGTAGATTTTGTCCAGCAGAGTAGAAGAAAAGGATGGGTTATCTCTCTCATGCCTGTACATGGTTTCTGGTTTCGTAAAAATGGGCTAACAAACTGAACAGAGAAATGACAGCAAAATTGCAGGGTTTTGAAATGGAGATTGAAGTGAAGAGGGAGCAAAAGCTTGGTACTATATAAAGGTGTTTTACATCTTACTAACAATGGAAGCCAATGACAGATTGTCATCTGTCTACGTGGCAGTCTTCTGCCATTTTTTGCTAATCCCCAGATTAGTCCTTTCAGTCTCATTCATTTGGAATTTTGGACCGTTTGATCGGATCCATTGCAGAAGGAAAAGGAGGTTGTCAGTCTTCTTGTAGAAAAATTATACAGTGAACAATATTTACCTCGTCATTTATGATCTCAAACAATCAAGATCGTTGATCTTAATTTTTTTTAAGTGAATCAGCATCTCTTTCCTACATGAATTTAGCGGGTGAGTAGTTATTAGGTGGTTATTTAAAGATCAACGACCCTAATTACTTGAACCATAAATGACGTGGTGAAACATGATTCACCGTATAATCTCTCCTTGTTTGTTGTGGTTCGTATGTTCGTCTAAGAATAAAAAAGTATTGGGTAAATTACAACACATACCATTCGGTTATTTTTAAGATTACAAAATGTCAATTAAAATTTTAAAAGTATTATTACTAATAGAATAACAATAAAGTAAAATAATTAATAAATATTGGGTGTAATAACAAGACACATTATTTTTTCAATAAGAGAATTTGAGTTCAAATCTAGAATAAGATACCATTAGAAGTTAAAGTTATAAATCTTAAACACAATAACGAAGTTAAGAATTGGAGTTGATAAGCCAAAACGTAAATATTTAAAAGTGAGTGAGATAAATTCATAAATAAAATATTTATGATATAATACTATTAAAAATAGGCATAAAGATAGTTTTCACCCTTAACGTTTATAATTTTGGTCATTTTAGCCCCTATTCTTTTTTTGGGATAAATTTAGCCCTTGACCTTTATCTTTTTAACAAATAACTCATTTTTTAACTACCAGGATAACTAAGCCGTTAAATATTTAATAATGATGACATGTCATATATATGTAATAATATATTTTAATAACATATAGTATATCAAATACATAAACGCGGGATATAGTTTTATTTCAATCTAAAAATATGGAACAACTAAAATTTAAATAAATATTAAAAATTATTATTTTTATTTATTAAAAATTAATTAAATCTAAAACAAAAGGCTACTAAACATTTTCAACCTTAACTATAGTAAAATCAAAATTTTATCTAAAAAGGTATGAACATAATCTGAGAAGAAAGTGTTTTGTATAGTTTGTTACAGGTGAATCAAAGATAAATTTTTTTGATAATAATCAATTGAATTTTTATTATTTTAATTCAGAATTTAGGTATTTTAGTTTTAATCTAAAACGGAGTTTTAAGGTTTTATAAAGATATTTTAGTTTAGTTAGGGTTGAGAATATTTAGTAAATTTTTGTTTTGCATTTAATTAATTTTTAATATTTTATTTAAATTTTAATTTTTTTCTATTTTATACTGGAATAAAATTATATTCTATATATATATATATATGTATATATTTAATAGGTTAGATTATATGCCATTTAAAATATATTATCACATATATATATGATATGTTACCATTATTAAATTTCTAACGGTTCAGTTATCATGATAGTTAAAAAATGAGTTATTTGTTAAAAAAACATAGATCAAGGGCTAAATTTATCCAAAAAAAGAATAAGGGCCAAAATGATAAAAATTATAAACGTTAAGGGTGAAAATTATTTTTATGCCTTAAAAATATTCATTGTTATGTTTTATAAGATTTATTGTTAAAGAATTTTTTTAATGAATTCATCGGAATATTTTGTTATCAGTTAGAAATGACACATCAAACAAAAGGTATTTTTATTAAATTATTATTATAATTATTAAAAAAACAATTGTCTATCGAATACTTAATCAAAGAATAAAGGTTTGTTTTTTATTTTTATTCTATTGTTTCTGCCAGTTAAGGAAGGTTCAGTGTTGGTACTTGGTACTGTACTAGGGAATTTTAAATTGCCACTATATTATTATTATTATTATTATGGAAAGGAAACACTACAACGCACCAGACAAGAAATATAATGGAATTATATGCATTTCTTTTTTGAACATGAGTTATATATAGTTTTTTTAACTAATTTTATTAAATAAGAAAATGTTTTAAAATATAATAAAGGTTCACGATTATTATTGTAATGTAAATATATAGTTTAAATATTTTCTTAACTTTATTTCCAATATAATGAAATATTTTTATATTACCAAGGCTATTGAAGGACAACTTGATGTGTTTTGTAACTAGTATCATTTCTAGACATGGGATTTTTATATTTAATTTTCCCGATATTTTAGCATTTCCCTTACAACATGGGAAATATGTACTAAGCATTGTTTAACGTTTTACTTAGCATTTGAACCTTGATGTTACGTAGCTGAGGCTGAGACTCATGCTTTTACTATATGAGATGCCTGTGTAGGAAGGTGCAGCAGGATAAGATCAGATTAAATATACACATTACGTTACCATAAAGAAAAGGTAGGCCCTTTATAGACAGATATGTATGTGATGCCTCGTGCGGCATTGCATGCACCATATCCCAGGGCCAGGGCAATATTGAATGGCAACTTGATGAAACCCATCGAGTCTTTTAATTAATTTCGTGGCCAAGAGACCCACGGTTCCAGAGAAACCTCCCTCCCCACCCTCATAAGTAGGAACGCTAATGAACAAAGTACGGACCGACTGATTTTATTTTCTTACTCTTAATTAAAATGTGGGGGTAGGGGGTCCAGCGTGAGTAGAAACAGCTATGACCACAGTCTTTGCACGGGCATCACGCCCTGTTCCAATCCCCAGACTGAGGGGACCATCTCCAAGGCACGTGAACTTCGAAGTCAGTAACTCACTGCCTATGACACGTCAGCTCATTGAAAAGGTTCGTTTCCAGATGTCCACCAATAATGACTTGCCAGTTGTATACTAGCTTATTTCATTATCTAGCAGGCAGCAGCAGCATGACTTCATCTCTATCAAGATATAAAAAGCTGAAATAAAAGAAGGAAATTAGGTAAGGAGTCAATTATATAAAAGTGGGGTGATTGAGATGGGAAAGATGAAACAGATTGTGCCCCCAGTGACCAATCTGAAGAGATACAGAAGGGGACATAGACTTTGCAGGGCCGGGAGGTTGCCTCCTCACCAGAGTACTGCATGGCCACACTCACTCTTCCTTCTGCGTTCTGGTGGACAACACAGTACACTTTGCCTGCCTCACGCTTGCGTTACGTTTACCTTTTCTTCTCGTGTGGACAGGACAGGATCGCACCACCATTAACTTTTGTTTCGTTTTCTGCTTGGCTGAGAAGAAAGGAACCGAAGAATCGTGTTCCTTTCCAACGAAGCAAACAAGGCGGGAGATAGGACGGGTTTCTATATAGGGCTCTCCGCTCTTTGCTTTTGCTCATGTTTGCAAATTGCAGTGAAGTCGAGCATGATGCATCCACGTGCTGCGATGACACGGCAGCTTCCAACAAGTCCGACTTAGGAGATGAAACCACCTTTTTATGGGTGGTCTCCCATGTAGAATACTCATGTGAATGAAGGATAATCGTGTCTCTTTCAATATGGAGTAGCGCTGAGGGTCTTCTTCTTCTTCAATAACCATGTTTCCATTCTCAGTAGGCCTAACTTTTAATGCATTTTCGGGGTATGCATGCATGGTACTTATTAGGTTAGACCCACATTCTCTGCTATCCATCCACTGGATTTGACTTGCCCCTTCAACCACAAACTAAAATGAAAATGATAGCAAGGAGAAGACCAATGGTTGACTTGATCTACATTCGTATTTGATGATGGAACCCATGGTTTCAGACTCACGGAAATACTTATTCAAGTAGAACAAGAAAAGCTGATATCAGATCACAATCACTATTCTGGGTTATTGATCCCTGTTCCTGAATACTAGATTATTCTTCCAGTAAGACTAATCAAATTAAAGTCTTATCTCTTCTGACGAGGGTTGAGTGATCCCAAGCTATGCAAACGGCTCCAGCAGCATCTCGAGCAGGTGAACAAGTTGCAACATATAACTGTCATTTAGAATTTTGTTTGAGAAGAAAGAAACACACACACACAAGAAATCCTTTATGCGCAATCAGATATTCGTGTTCTAGACAGCACAGAGCTCTTAATCATCCGAAGACACTGATTCTGATGAATCGACTCCACTTCCACTATCCAGTATCAATGGTGAGAGCATGACTTGTATAAACAAGTATTTATCACAGCATAATAAATCAGAGGGAAATAAAGTACCTTGTCTTCGCTACTCATCTAGAACAACATCAGAGTCTAGCATGTTAAGCTAACCAATTACTGCCCGCATTCTAGTTTTGACTATAAAATGACATGATTAAAAATTAATTTTGATATGTACTAGCATTGTCTCTCTTATTAAAACAAACAATAAGTATGCAAATTATGAGACTAGTACAGCTTGAGCTAAGTTTTAACACATTGCTGTGAAAGTAATTTAATTTTCTCCCTCTAAATTAAGTGATGGTTTTGGAAGATGATCAAACATGATAAATTCCATTTCATCAATTAAATTTGTTGGTCGCTTGGCAGAGCAAATTCAGCAGGTAATGTTTAAATATAAAAGAACTGATATTTACAGAGTCCCTCACAAGTAAAGAACTAGTAAGGACTCCATGGTTTAATGGAGAGCACACCTCTTGAGGCATATATCAGCTACCAAAAGTCAATGTTGAAAATGAAATTAATTGTATAATGGTTTAATGGAGAAGTAAGCACACCTCTTGAGGCATATATGATATATCATTGCCAATTCTTGAAAACCAATGTCATGAGCCTATACCAATTCTCCCAACATCTGCATGAACTATTGATGATTAGCTTCCCACTTAGAATATTACTCACCTAGTCTATTTCGCTGCTGAAAACAATTACTTGTCAGTGAAATCTCACTGTAGAAGATTTTACAAAGTACTTCATCAAATAATAGCACAGATGTAAGGACCAAATAACTGTTACATGAAGGTGAAAAGATGATTTGCTATATATGATCTAGAAAATGATTTTAACAAAAAAATTATGGGCAGGGTAACATGTTGATGGATGCGAAGTCTTAAGGGAACACCCACCTGTGTACAAAATGGTAGGAGTCATCCCAATAGTAAAGATCTTGGATTACATCAAATCACCAATGTAATATTCCCTGGAATACCAATATCAAAAAGATGGATCTGTAGTTCCAAAGAATTCGTAAATATTATGCATATCAGCTTCAAAGGGGGTCTTCAAAATGATACCAGTAAACTTTATAATTGTCTGAAGGAAGCTGCCAACTTGACAGCACAGAGATTACGGAACATTGGTGTTTGATTACTGATACACGCGCGCGCACACATATATATTTAAGACTAGCATACAGACAAGTTAGCGGCAAAAGGTAACTGATGATCATTTTCTTGCAGCAGGCAGGCTTTGATGATACCAAACAAGAATTGAGACAATCAGAAGAACGATAACCGAGTATTAGATGGTCTAGTCATCTAGTAATACAGGTAGATGAAATGACAGATGTTGCACCAGACCAGAGGCGATCATTCTGGCTAATGGACAATAAATTACCTGTGGCTCCAGAATGTAGTGCATTTTCTATATACTATCATGCGGGATAGGAAGTGCATCTACCTTGCGGTGCTTGGCTTTCAGCTTTTTTACCAGTACCAAAGACACAACATGTATACAACTTATCCCCACAGCCAACTATCGTGATCTTCATTTGATCAGAAACTTCAGCCAGCATGGCTGTTGAAGGAGATGCATCATGCCCTGCATCTATATCTTCGGCATAAACTGGGAAACTGTCATTAGAGTACATGTAAATGTAATTGGTGAACACCAAAACCACCATTTCATGGAACACCAATGTGGTTTAATATTCCACCATATATTTGTGTAAATCTTCACTTCCATTTTCACCAAAAATATTTAAAAAAAAAGAAAAGAAAAAGGAAATAGCATCCAAGGAGAAACCTTGAGACATAGATAAGAAAAGAACTCACAGGCAAGACAACAAGCTGGGCACCCTTTTGAGAAGCCTCCTTGATGGCCTTACGAGCATGCTTCATGTTCCTCTCTTTTATCAAGTGTCACCGACAACTGACAAAGCCCAATCTTGAACTATAGCAACAACCCAGCCCAAACATATCACACTATCATACACAGAATTAAAAAAGAAGAAATTATAGCAACAACCCAACCCAATCTTGGACTTTGGTAAAGGTTTTTTGGGGATGACTTTTTTTATATGCTTGCAACTTCATTTCCTTTTTATCTATTATCACTCTATTTTCCTTGTTCGGGGCAGTAATAGCAGTACAAGACACGGTTCAGCCCAGAACAATGGTCTGCTTGATGATGGCTCTTGGGCCAAATGGTGTTTAACTCGACCCGTATTTGAATAATACACTTAAAATCGAAGTAAAAAAAATAAAAATGTGATGTATGGATGTATGAATAGAGAGATATTTTATCCCTTCAAACTGTGTTTTTTTTTTGTTCAGCCGAGGATTGTTTAGTACTTGGTGAGTGGTGACAGTGATTAGATTAGATTAGATTAAATCCGAGTCAATGCTGATCTTATTAAAATATGCCAAGTATATATGATATAATACTTGTTCTTGGTAGAGACGCCTTATCCACCATGAAAGGCACATGACTTGCATCATGTGACGTGTGAGCCAACCTTTTTGTCCGCTTGGTTACTGTAACTCCATTAAAAGGAAAGGAATTTGGTTCTGCTAGATTGTGTAAAGTGTAACTGCAAGTCTGCAACTGCCGAGTACAATAAGCATGACAAGTGATTCCATCGGTGGCCTTTTTCATTTTTCTCGGGATGTTTTCACGGCTGTAAGTAGGGTTCTTTTTATATATATTTCACAGATTTCGTATCCATACTCTGAATCAAGTTTTTTCTCGAAAACATTAATCTTTTTTATATAATATTAGTATATGTTATGAAACTAAAGATCGTGAATTTTCCATCATGTATCTTTGTTTCATATACAATGTGTAATTTTCCCATCAGCCCCTGGTTTTTAAATCCCTCTTGATTGTGTGCGACTCTTGGCTCCCAGATTTTTAAAAGGAAAACGAAACTTCCCCTAGCATTTATCACTTCTCTCTGTTGCCTGACGACTGCCGCCAACCATAGCTTCTTTAGTTCATTGCATTTACCGATGCTGATGGCAGTTTCTGGATTAAGCTGTAGATTTACTTTCCCCATTAAAGGTGAAAGTGAACACTAATCTACCACGTCTAATAATCTATTAAATGCTGTACCTGAGACTTGAGAGGATTCAACTTTTTACATTGTTCATATGTAATCCCATTCCCATACCAAGGCTAAACTAGCAGGCCAATGGAATATTATGATACAGTTCAGAGAAATGAAAAAATATATACAAAGAAAGTCCAGACAAACGAGACATAGTGAAACATGGGCTAGAGGTATCATTCAAATCTGTGCCAGTGTTATTGAGTAAGGGGGCATGTGATCTCCCTGTTGCTTTTGAAGATGCCCCTGCTGCTGAGCTCTATTTTAAGGATGCCCGGGGAGTATTTTGTTATTACATATTTCGACTCAGGGCACCGTGCAGGTGACCTATATAATTAAAACAAATGAGACATTGTTTATTTGTTTTATATATAAAAGCAGGTGGACTGCTCAATCTTTGGATGATTCACTTTTGTCGTTTTTAAAATGTTCTTTTAACAAATGGGTAAGGTTGTGGTTGAGATTTGAGAAGTTCAATGTGTTCTATGACCCAAAGTAGGAAGCTTTGAGTATTTACCCTTTTCTGTATCCAAGTTGTTTGTGACTTTTCAAGTGTTTGAAGGGCACACACAACCAAGGTTATATCATGTTGGCATCTGGTAAACTGAAGCAAGAAATATGATCTCAAATTGATAATTTTTTTCAATCATCATTTGACTTACAGTAATAGGTTGAAACCATGAGCTTTTTGGAGTAGAAAAAGGTTAGAATTGACCATATGAAAAATTTAAGTGACACAGATGAAAAAGAAAGAAAAATCTTATTGATATAAGTTGTACATTGATAGTGATCATTATCATTACAAGGCCAAGATAAGAAAAGAAAAAAATTTACACCTGGTAAGCCAACAGGGAATAAAGGTTCAAGCTTGTGAAAACCAGTATGTTTTTCCCCTCCAGCCGCCTTATGAAGTTAAGCTCTCTTGCCTCTTAGTTGATAACCGTTTCAAGAACTCATAGGTAGTAATCATGGTTGTTGCGGACATAGACATTGACGCCCATCTCGGTCCCAATCCCCTATAACATGCTGCTAATCCGCCTTCTTTAACCAAGTTCCTCACCGTCTGCACAACCGTCATAGGTCGTCTTATGCCATTCTCTTCTCCATCCATAACCTGTAATCTCGTCTTGATCGTGTCAAGTGGCATAGTGATTAGAGCTGAAACGCCACTCGCCATTGCTGCACTTAAACCTTGGACAGCTATCAGGGCCTTCGGATCAGGCTTGAAACCAGCTCCTCCAATCACACCATTCTCGTCCCTTTTACCAATAGAACAACCAAGACCACCCCAAATGAGCTTGTGAGCAACAGAGTAGGATGTCCACCAAACCGCATTAGATGGTGCGTATGTCAATATGGAGATCCCAAATCCCCTATACAACCCTTTAAGGCCATCAGCATACAGAATCTTCCTAAACGCATCAAGGCCATTCTTATATCGACAAGTAGAAATTGGATATTTGCAACTGTTGCTACCTTGAACCATCAGTCTTTGGCTCACCACATCGATTGGAGTCCAAACAAGCTGTGCAGCCATAGCTGAATTTAACCCCGCCGCAGCACTAGCTATAGCAGTGGCTGTAGTATCTGAAAATCCTAGACGAACAGTTGCCGTGCCAACACTGCTCTTGGTAACCTCAAGGGCTCCCATGTAAAGTGCTCGAGCTGGGATTGTCCCCATCAAGGAGGTACCAAAACCCCTATAGAATCCTCTCAATCCCTCATATCTCATGATAGAGAGAGACATCTTGGAGCAAGAAATTTGAGCGGATGACACTTGTTGCCTGGTTTTCAAAACTACTACAGGGTAAAGAGCAAAGGATACACCAGAAAATAAACCAGCACCAAGGAAAAAGAACTTGGATTTATCAAGCATATGCCAATCTATATCTGCCGGTGAATGAATCTCTGACCCTGAATCATCCTCGGCCGCACTTAAACTCATTTTCGCCACTTCTGTAAAGTATTTGAGTGCAAACAAGTACAATCTTTGTTTTTTTTCGTTATCCTTCAACCAAAATGAATCAAAAATCCAATCCAAAACTCAATGTAAACCAACTGAGCTCAAGTAAAGTAAAACTCCAGCTATTGGGGTTTTCTATAATATCAAAATAGTTTGAGAGTGAAGAAAAGATCCAAAGGTTTCGAACAAAGAAAAGAGAAGAGGAGAGGAGATCAAAAAGGCTAAAAAAATGGGGTTTTATATTTTTAGTATTTGGATTTAGGACTGAGTTAGGAATTGGAAGTCGAAATGAAGATTTTTTTCGTTAATATCAGGTAAAAAACCAGAAAAAGAAAAGGGTTTGTTGGTTTTCTCTTCTTCCTTTTGCGAAGCCAAATCCGAGGGCGAACGTGGGTCAGCAGAGAACAATTGAGCATTTACTCACCATCCAGAACCCCCAGACTTTATTTTTGATTCTGACCAGAAAAAAACCAAGCCTTTCCAACATCTTCAAGGCTTCATCTTTTTGTCAGTAGATAACTGGAAATAATCACAAAAAGAAAGAGAAAAGGCACAGATCTCAATAGCAAAGCATATGAAGGAAGGTGGGAAAAAAGTGGTTTTGGTGGGTTTCACAGAAAGCGAAATGCCTAAATGATGTTGTCTAAATGAATGAAATGTGCAGAGAGGAGTGAAAGAGTTAAAAAAGAGAGCTTTAACTGTATAGACTAGAGAGAAGGACATGGTTATGGATTTTATCACAGCGTTTTCTGGATTGGGGAAAATGGACACGTGTCGGTAATCTACTCCTATATCTATATGCATTGTAGTCTGATTTTAAGGTTCACTTGGTTTCAGCAACTGCCCTCTGTTTTCCTAACTAAACCGTGGCTCGGATCAATATCTTGTCAGCATTTACAGAGTGAACTTATAATAGATAATTTATTTATCCACCTTTAATGATTCAAATTTAATTATTTTATTTGTAAAGTGTACAATTATTAATTTATTATTAAAAATTTAACAATATATAAATATATATTTTTTAACCACTTTTAAATTATTCAGAGAAAATATTAAAGAACCAAAATTAATATTATTAATATATGGTTCGATCGAACAAAAGAAACGAAAATTACAACATAATTTGTTATTTTTATGAAATGTAATACGATGGTAATGCTAATCTTGTTTAATCTGTTTAAAAGGGAATAAAATACAATTCATTGAAATGTAAAATATTTTTTGAAATTTATATATAACTATTGTCATGATATAAATACATAACTTTAAATAAAATGGATATATTTTTTTAAATAAATGAGATTCTGGCAATAGCTTGGCCCAAGAGAGAAATGGGTAATTTTTTTTCTAGCCCTAGAGTTGAAGGAGATCCATACCCGAATCTATTGCTTAGCAAAATAGCCCCTAGACTTGTTAATTGAACCTCAATATGTGCAGAATATTACAGAACATTTGCCAATCTTCTTCAGACTTCTAGACAGTGACAGACCCACCATCTTTTCCATCTTTACCGATAAATCTCGAGAACTCTCGTCCCTCTTGATTCTCTCCTTTCTAGTTCCTATTTATATGGATCAGTTCTTTACCTTCAAACTCAGTCTGAAATCAGTTTAAAATATTCGAACATTATTTCTCTGTTATTTCAAAGCTCTGGTTAATGGATTTGAGGAACTTGGGGTTCGATTCTCCACTCTTCACCATCCTGGAAGATATGCTTGACATCCCAGAGGAGCAGGAAAAGACACGAAACAACCCTTCTCGAGCCTATGTTCGGGATGCAAAGGCAATGGCGGCCACTCCGGCTGATGTGTTGGAGTATCCAACATCTTACGTATTCATCGTTGACATGCCGGGTATAACCCACGGCGAGATCAAGGTCCATGTAGAAAATGACAACGTTCTTGTGGTGAGCGGGGAGCGAAAGCGTGAGAAAGAGAAAGATGATAAAGAAGGTGTTAAGTACGTGAGGATGGAAAGGAGGGTAGGGAAGTTCATGAGGAAGTTCCAGTTGCCTGAGAATGCGAATATGGATAAGATATCTGCAGTTTGTAAAGATGGGGTTCTGAGAGTGACGGTGGAGAAATTGCCTCCGCCTGAACCTAAAAAGCCAAAGACCATTGAGGTCAAAGTTGCATGAGAAGAGATGGTTGGTTGATTTAAGAACAATGTTGAAGAAACATTTCTCCCTGTGTGTGTTTTGTTTCTTTCTGCAAATTATGCGAGTGTTGATGTTTAAAAAAGCATATGGAATTGAATAAAGTTTGTTTCTTTGTTACCAAATTGAAGCCATGGTTGGTCTTAACTTCTCCTTTTATTTTTATTTCCTTATTAGGAATGAAACTATTATTTTTGAACTTTGTTCAATGTGATATTCATAGTTTAAGGAATCAGAACTTTAGAAAAAATTTACGTAGTTTTAGGAATGAAATTGTTATTAGGTAAACTTTGTTCAATACGACATTTATAGTTCAAGCAATCAGAATCACTGACGAATGTACCCTTTAAATAGGGTGGGCCTGTGCCCACCCTGAACTTTTCAAAGTTCGAATATTTACTCTTAATTTTTATGGTTGGTTCTTAAATTTTATAATATTTAAGCTTTGTGTCTATCCTGAGATTTTGAAATTTCATATATGCTCACCCTCAAATAAATTTTTAGATCCGCCATTGATTAGAACCTTAAAAAGAATTTTGTATCGGATTCCTCGAAAGGAAACGGGAAGATGATCTAAGTAAGTTATTGGTTTACCGGGGATTTTCATGGCTCCTATAGATCAACTAAAGTTTCATTTTGGAACTCCAAGTATTTCTTCTTCTTTGATTCAAGTGCCCTTAAATGAAAAAAAATATGAAATGATCATCTTTTAAATTACTTTTGAAAAAAATAAAAATTTTCCCTTATCAAAGTTCATTATCAAGAATATAATGAAAACACAATTCAATTGATTATGTGACCATTTAAGGTTATAGTTTAGGCTTTGGTAAATAAGTCCTTCAAGCTTCGGACACATATTGTCTTTGTATGAACAGGCAACAGCACGTGCTTTGATTCTTTTCATTTTTTGGGCAAAACGGCTTGTATTTTGATAAGGTGATTCGACTCGCCATAAAAGTTCCACGACTCATCCTATGCCCATGCTAGTCCTATTCATCTATCAGCTGTTATCCTTTCATTCATATCTACCTACCAACCATTACTGTAAGAAACTTGAAGTACTTGTACTCTCAGCACAGCAAAAAGTTGAAGGATCAATCAAGCAGAGCACAGCGTTTGCTAATGGAGACTCTAACGCAGGTACCTTATGCTGCTATGGCGAGGCTTATGTTGAGTGCCTTGGAGCGTAATTTGTTGCCTGATGCTGTTATAAGGAGGTTGACTCGGTTTCTCTTGGCCAGTCGTCTTCGCTCTGGCTATCGACCTTCTACTGAACTCCAACTCTCGGATCTCCTTCACTTTGCCCATTGTATGTAATCATTCTTGGATGCTATCCCTTTTTTCTTCATTTTTGGGCTTACCCCTCTTAACTATTTGATTCAATTCTGTTTCCGTAGCCTTGAGGGAGATGCCTATAGCCATCAAGACAGATAAGCCTAAAACGCAACATTACGAGCTGCCAACCTCTTTTTTCAAGTTGGTTTTGGGGAAGAACTTGAAATACAGGTTTTCCTTTTTCTTTTTTCCCACTCTTGTACATTCATCATGTTGAAAGGGTTTGATTTTGTTGCACTGTTCTTGACATCTTGTCGGGTGATATGTTTCCCCCCCGATTTTTATGGAACAATGCAGTTGTTGTTACTTTTCTGATGGGTCAAAAACTTTGGAGGACGCTGAGGAAGCAATGCTGGAACTGTACTGTGAAAGGTCCCAATTGAAAGATGGTCACTCGGTTCTTGATGTCGGCTGTGGATGGGGTTCACTTTCTCTTTACATTGCCAGAAAATACCCCAATTGCAAGGTTACAGGGATCTGCAATTCCACCACACAAAAAGCTTTCATAGAGGAGCAATGTCGGTAATGCTCTCTACTTGGTAAATGGAAATAGTACTCCCATGTTGATTGCTTCCACTTTTTGAAAAGCATTTTTTTGTTACCCTTCATAGGGATGGACAATTGCAGAATGTGGAGATCATTGTTGCAGACATAAGCACATTTGAAATGGAATCATCATACGATAGGATATATTCGATTGAAATGTTTGAGGTCATTGATTTTGTTGCCTGTCACTGCTACTACATACAGGTTTAATGTTGATAGTTTGATATTTGACAGTGTCTTCTTTTAACAGCATATGAAGAACTATCAGGATCTTCTGAAGAAGATATCAGAGTGGATGAACCAGGATAGTCTTCTTTTTGTTCATTATTTCTGCCATAAAGCATTTGCTTACCACTTTGAGGTATGCATATAAACTGACTGTGCCTAGAAACATTATTTGTGATTTCTAGCATAGATTTACTGTTTTCAAAAATATGTCTTACATCCTGTCAAACTACTTTGTATAGGACATAAACGAAGATGACTGGATAACTAGGTACTTCTTCACCGGAGGTACAATGCCTTCTGCTAATCTGCTTCTATATTTCCAGGTAAGATCTGTATTTCGCATTCGAGACCTTGGACTTTCTTTACATCTTATATATGCTATGAGTACTGAAAATTGAAATTCAATAGCCATAGATTTTGATCTCGTACTGCTTCTTGGCTTATGTATGAAATAAAAATGATAGGCCATGATGCCCTATTGCCTAACCTTACAAAGGAATATGCAGATCTGATCCCTTTTATCCATCCTTTGTGTGCAGGATGACGTTTCTGTTGTCAATCACTGGCTTGTGAATGGGAAACATTATGCACAAACAAGGTGAGAGCAGTTGTTTTATAGTACAAACTTAAAAAACTCATTACAAATTTACAATAGCTGTACTAAATTTTTAACATATATGATTTTTCCTGGAGAAATACTGACCTGTAGGGCTTAACTTTTTATATTGCAGCGAAGAGTGGCTGAAGAGGATGGACAAAAACTTGCCTGCCATTAAACCAATAATGGAGTCAACCTATGGCAAGGATCAGGCTGTGAAATGGACTGTTTATTGGCGAACATTCTTTATCTCTGTTGCAGAACTCTTTGGATACAATAATGGAGAAGAATGGATGGTTGCACATTTCCTATTCAAGAAGAAATGAAGCCCTCAATGCTCCTTTCCACCTTAAATCTGCTTTGGGCATTAGGGGATAGAAAAATAAGATAAACTCTACCATTGCTGAAGTTTATAATTCCTACCTACTTAAGTCGCACGTCTTGTAGTAGTTCCATTGAGAAGAGGCATGCATTTTGTACTTTAGACGAAATCAAACACCTGAATGAGAACCTAAATGGCCTAATTTGGCTTCTTCACCCTTCTGATATATTTCAATATCCCCCAACCTCTTATGGCAGCAGCTTTTGAAATTTCACTGATGAAAATTCAGATAGATTAATTCCCTTTTCTTTGGGTTTTTCGAAGCATCTTACATCATGTAAAACCATGATCATTTTTGGATTTTAGGGAAATGGATTAGTCAGATCTGGTCAACTACAAGTGGATCCGAACTCCCCATTTGTGAAAATTATTACAAAATTTGTATATTTTTATTTGGCTTGTGCGTTTTTCAACTTCTTCGGAGTCTTCTTTATCTACGTTCATCAAGTTAAGACAGAAAGAACCAGAGAAACAACTTAATATCCAAGGACAACTGCTTTCTTCGAGTTATACTTCGTCAAACTTCATAAAATTTTGAGTATCTAGTTCCCCATTCACTTCAGGTTTAAATGCTGCCTCCATCTCATAAAGCTTATCCCACACAATCTCCTTGAACCAAGGATGAGCCTGATATAAGCAAAAGTAAACAACCAAATGAGAAATAGATGGTAGAAAAAGAATAACATCTCCGTATACCATAACCTTACTTTAATTTGATGTGCCCCTCCGGTACCCAATCTGTGATCGACATCACAAAGCAGT
This sequence comes from Abelmoschus esculentus, assembly GCA_035048815.1. NCBI lineage: Eukaryota > Viridiplantae > Streptophyta > Magnoliopsida > Malvales > Malvaceae > Abelmoschus > Abelmoschus esculentus. The sequence continues at coordinate 1,074,987 of JAUCBN010000008.1, forward strand.
CTCCGTATGAGATCCTTTGCCTCATGACTTAACTTCAAATCTTCAGGAAATCTTAGGTGAGTTCTCCAATGCACAATCTAAAGATGATTCATGAGCAAAATGTTAGGAAAAGAATGATATGTCCAAGAATATCTAAGATAAAACTAGATCTAAGAATATCTTGAATTTGGAGAGAGCACAGAAGAAAGTTAATAAAACGAATACATCTAAGATAAACTAGAGCTAAGATAATAAAGCCAGACAGAAGTGTCACCTTCCTGCATGTGGTAATCGGATCATCTGAATAAAATGGCGGATATCCAATTAGCATTTTATACATTATTGCTCCTAGTGACCACCTAAAAGAAGTCAACAGAAAAGGCAGCATACTTAAGTTATATAAGAGAACGTCACAAAGGAACATGTACCAGTGCAATAGGTAATTGTTAGTTCCAACATCCAAATTTGTTACTGGAAACGTTTCTCCCTATGTGTGTTTTCTTTCTTTCTGCAAATTATGTGAGTGTTGATGTTTAAAAAACCATATGGGATTGAATAAAGTTTGTTTCTTTGTTACCAAATCGAAGCCGTGGTTGTTCTTAAATTCCTCTCCTTTTATTTTTATTTCCTTGTTGCGAATGAAATCATAGAGATAATTAGGTGTATTTTGTTCACCACGTCATTTATGATCTAAACCTTGAAATTGAATGTAATATCGGATCGATGGAACAATTTTCCTTGGAAGGAAATAGGAAGATGATCGAAGTAAGTTATTGGTTTACTGGGGATTTTCATGGCTCGATCAACTGAGGTTTCATTTTGGAACTCCAACTATTTCTTCTTCTCTGATTCAAGTACCCTTAAATGAAAAAAATATGAAATAATCATCTTTTAAATTACTTTTGAAAGAAATAAAAATTTTCCCTTAGCGAAGTTGATTATCAAGAATATAATGAAAACACAAATCCATTGACTTTGTGAACATAATCAAAGCACATGCTGTTGCCTGTTCATACAAAGACAAAATAAGGTGTAAATAAGTCTCTTAAATTTCGGACTCATATTTTGTCTTTGTATGAACAGGCAACAGCCTGTGCTTTGATTATTTTCTTTTTTTCTTTTCTCGCCATAAACGTTCCACGACTCATCCTATGCCCATGCTATTTCTATTCATCTACCAGCAGGCATGTGCTTTGATTCTTTTCTTTTCTCGCCATTAAAGTTCCACGACTCATCCTATGCCCATGCTATTTCTATTCATCTACCAGCATGCATGAAACAGGCTGGCAACTGACAACTGTTGTTATCTTTTCATTCATATATACCAACGAACCATTACTGTAAGAAACTTGAAGTACTTGTACTCTCAGCACATCGAAAAGTTGAAGTATCAATCAAGCAGAGCACAGCGTTTGCGGTTTGCTAATGGAGACTCTAACGCAGGCACCTTATGCTGCTATGGCGAGGCTTATGTTGAGTTCCTTGGAGCGTAATTTGTTGCCTGATGCTGTTATAAGGAGGTTGACTCGGTTTCAATTGACTAGTAGTCTTCGCTCTGGCTATAGACCCTCTACTGAACTCCAACTCTCCGATCTCCTTCACTTTGCCCATTGTATGTCACCATTCTTAGATGTTATCCCTTTTTCCTTCATTTTTGGGCTTACCCCTCTAACTATTTGATTCAATTCTGTTTCTGTAGCCTTGAGGGAGATGCCTATAGCTATCAATACAGATAAGCAAAAAACTCATCATTACGAGCTGCCAACCTCTTTTTTCAAGTTGGTTTTGGGGAAGAACTTGAAATACAGGTTTTCTTTTTCTTTTTTCCCACTCTTGTACATTCATCATGTTGAAAGGGTTTGATTTCGTTGCACTGCTCTTGACATCTTGTCGGGTGACATATTTCACCCCCGACTTTTATGGAACAATGTAGTTGTTGTTACTTTTCTGATGGGTCAAAAACTTTGGAGGATGCCGAGGAAGCAATGCTGAAACTGTACTGTGAAAGGTCCCAATTGAAAGATGGTCACTCGGTTCTTGATGTCGGCTGTGGATTGGGTTCACTTTGTCTTTACATTGCCAGAAAATACCCCAATTGCAAGGTTACAGGGATCTGCAATTCCACCACACAAAAAGCTTTTATAGAGGAGCAATGCCGGTAATGCTCTCTACTTTGTAAATGGAAGTAGTACTCCCATGTTGATTGCTTCCACTTTTGAAAAGTATTTTTTTTTGTTACCCTTCATAGGGATGAACAATTGCAGAATGTGGAGATCATTGTTGCAGACATAAGCACATTTGAAATGGAGGCATCATACGATAGGATATATTCGGTTGAAATGTTTGAGGTCATTGATTTTGTTGCCTGTCACTGCTACTACATACAGGTTTAATGTTGATAGTTTGATATTTGATAGTGTCTTCTTTTAACAGCATATGAAGAACTATCAGGATCTTCTGAAGAAGATATCAAAGTGGATGAACCAGGATAGTCTTCTTTTTGTTCATCATTTCTGCCATAAAGCATTTGCTTACCACTTTGAGGTATGCATATAAACTGACTGTGCCTAGAAACATTATTTGTGATTTCTAGAATATGTTTACACACTAATTAGACACCATACTGTTTTCAAAAATGTCTTACATCCTGTCAAACTACTTTGTATAGGACATAAACGATGATGATTGGATAACTAGGTACTTCTTCACCGGAGGTACAATGCCTTCGGCTAATCTGCTTCTCTATTTCCAGGTAAGATCTGTATTTCGCATTCGAGACCTTGGACTTTCTTTACATCTTATATATGCTATGAGTACTGAAAATTGAAATCCAATAGCCATAGATTTTGATCTCATACTGCTTCTTGGCTTATGTATGAAATAAAAATGATAGGCCATGATGCCCTATTGCCTAACCTTACAAAGGAATATGCAGATCTGATCCCTTTTATCCATCCTTTGTGTGCAGGATGACGTTTCTGTTGTCAATCACTGGCTTGTGAATGGGAAACATTATGCACAAACAAGGTGAGAGCAGTTGTTTTATAATACAAAATTAAAAAATTCATTACAAATTTACAATTGCTGTACTAACTTTTTAACATATATGATTTTTCCTGGAGAAATACTGACCTGTAGGGCTTAACTTTTTATATTGCAGCGGAGAATGGCTGAAGAGGATTGACAAAAACTTGCCTGCCATTAAACCAATAATGGAGTCAATCTATGGCAAGGATCAGGCTTTGAAATGGACTGTTTATTGGCGAACATTCTTTATCTCTGTTGCAGAACTCTTTGGATACAATAATGGAGAAGAATGGATGGTTGCACATTTCCTATTCAAGAAGAGATGAAGCCCTCAATGCTCCTTTCCGCCTTAAATCTGCTTTGGGCATTAGGGGATAGAAAAATAAGATAAACTCAACCATTGCTGAAGTTTATAATTCCTACCTACTTAAGTTGCACGTCTTGTAGTAGTTCCATTGAGAAGAGGCATGCATTTGTCTGGGACCTTTTTATAAATAATGATTTGTTTGGGTCTTAGAGGAGAAATAATATCATGGGTCAATCTCATCACGTCATCCATGGGACCGACCACTAATAACTGTTCATGTCATTATTTTTTAATTTTTAAGTGAAATTCACTTGAGAAAAAAATATGACATGAAAAAATGGGCAGTTTTTAGTGGTCGGTCCCATGAACACATGGTGGGACTGACCCATGATATAATTTTTCGTCTTAAAGGGTTATTTTCTCCATTTCTTATATTTAGTTAAACTTGACGTTTTGATGTAAAGGGTTTAAAAGGTTTGCCTTGCCCTTTATTTCATTTTATCGAATAAATTACGGTGTGCTTTGGCTCTCTTGTTTAACAGAGAGAAATTCTTGTCTTCCCCTTCTCTTTATCTTTCCTTTTTCCCTTCAATAATTCTTGTTGTTAGTTTTTATCCCTTACAGCATTTTGTACTTTAGATGAAATCAAACACCTGAATGAGAACCTAAATGGCCTAGTTTGGTTTCTTCACCCTTTTGATATATTCCAATATCCCTCGACCTCTTATGGCAGCAGCTTTTAAAATTTCACTGATGAAAATTCAGATAGATTAACTCCCTTTTCTTTGGATTTTTGGAAGTATCTTACATCATGTAAAACCATGATGATCATTTTTGGATTTTAGGGAAATGAATTAGTCAGATCAGGTCAACTACAAGTGGATCCAAACTTCTAATTTCTGTAACTTATTACCAAAAAAATTTGTATATTTTTACTTAGCTTGTGCGTTTTTCAACTTTTTTGAAGTCTTCTTTATCAAGTTAAGACAGAAAGAACCAGAGAAACAACTTAATATCCACAGGCCACAGAAACCATGTATAATAAATTTTTAAGGGAAAAAGACAACCACAATTACATCAAATCTAAACCAAACATTTATCCTCGAAACACAAAAACAAAAAGACTTGGATAGAGGGAAAACTAAAAGGGCCATGAGAAAGAACTCAAAAGAAAGGTGATCTCTCCCAAGAATCACAAGAAAACCCTACAAAGGCTAGGACTTTTTTATTATCATGTACCAATTAAAGAGTTTAACCTTCTCTGCTTCTTGAAATCTTTGATCTCCCCACCAGCCATCACACGGTTCCTCCTCTTCTCTCTCAAATAATTGGCTATGAAAATAAATATAGAAACTTTAACTAAAAAAAGAACGACTACTACCAGATTTTGTCAACTGAAGTAAAGTCTTCTACTTCCCCCTCTTTATAGTTGTTTCAAAAAAGGGGTTTTTTTGAACTATTTAACATATGGGATATGAGACATGCAAAAGAAAAGGTGCCGGAAAGGATGGCAAAATCAATGGAAAATAAAGTACATAGGTAAAATGAAAAGGACAGAGGGGGAGATGACAGACGTCAAATTTTGAAAAGTATGGGCGGTTGAAAGATTTTGGGGTCCTGTGCAATTTATTAAAATGCGACCTTTAGAAATAATTGTCCATAACCTTCGCTAGTTATAAAATTGTAACTCTTAGAAACAAATGTCCTTTCTAGGGGCCCCTGTGCGATTGTTTTTATTGTGTCTGTCCAAAACTTCACTAGTTCTATAGAAACAATAATAATAAGAATAACCAATAAGATTCTATAACCAATTATCACATTTAAGAAATAATTATAACGTTTAAACAATTATAATGCATCTTTCTTAATTGCATTTTCAAAAACTTTCAATAAATTTCGGAATTAACATCATCTAAAGAATGTTTTACCAAAATTTTGGGGCCCTCTTTTTTAGGGAACCCTATGCGGTCGCTCTTATGACTTCGAACCCAGATGAAGTTCTGACCATCTATCAGAGAAAAAAGAACGAATGGATCTTGTAGGATTCCCAAGAAATTTTTCGATTTCTTCCGGAAGCAGATGATTATTCATACGCTTCTCACGTTCCGTGAATAGCCGGGACATTGAGGAATATCCAGAAAGGCATTTAGGGAATCGGTCTGATTCTATCTCCGTTCGTTCCGTTTGAAGAAAGGAAGGATCCCAAAGAATCGATCTTTCTTTTAGTTGTTGAATCTCTCTTTGATTGATCAATGTGTGATATTCCGAATCCTCATTACTAATGGAATCGAAACGATCTCTGGATTGATCAGAAGATCCTTTCAATTGGCTAGAATCCGTTACTTGAACGAGCATATCCAGAACCCCACCGTTGAAAAGCATATTAAAGCATCTCCACCCATTTTTCTTTTCTCCTGAGTAATATTTTTTGAAAATTTCCATACTTCAATCATACAAGTTTCTTTTTTATAAATTCTATCTTATTATTATATTTATATGAAAAGAAGAATCCTCGTATTCTACTACATGTAGATTTTGTTAGGTTTTCTGGAGATCAGTATCTGGCAAATTTTTCAATGTTGGCATTATAGTTAACCAACATACTATAACAATTAACCTACATATTACGTTCTTAATGTAATTATATGATAATGTCTAAAAATAATATGCGCATATTATTATGTTTATTCTTATTATAGTTAACTAGAATATAACGGTTAACTATGAACACCTTAACTTAAACAATTGATTTATATGTTAAGCTATTGGTAAGGGCCAACTTTGACCTTATGTTTTCTTGTTAGGACAACGACAATACTACTACTTTTTGTCAAAGGGCACAGGAGTTCTTTTTTCAGGCACAAAACCTCTATTTTTTCTATGAATTAATTTCAAGCCAATATCATTTCCTTAAATCGAACTACAAGAGTCAACCCTCAAAAGCCCGGTTCAGAGCATCCTAAATTCTCAGTTCTCATGAAAAAAATCTCAGTTCTAGAATCCAGACAAAAAAAATGTTGCTTTAGTTTAAGGAAAAGGTTAATCCTGTCACCTAACGAAGGAATAAAAATGTCAGAACACTATCTTCTACCACAAATGCATGCCTGTTAGATGACTTGGAAGGAAAATAATACTTGCCAGAAAGCAGTATCCAAAGCAGCAATTTTCAGGTGGTGTTTCCTTTAAAGGAGCACTTAATAATTACATCAATGGACAAAGAAAGAAAGGGGATAATTGCTTAATAATTTTATCAGAAAAATGTTACTTCCCCAAAGCTAATTTATATAGTATTTTGCAAATAAGTTTACACACAACAATTGGAGAATCATTGCTCCCAAAATGGCTTAATAAAGTTTCACATGAGTTTGCTATCACTTTAAAGTTTGGACCAGAAACTGCCACTAGAGAAGGCAAATTTACCAAAGCCAACCTGGGCAGCCAGGGCCAATGCATCATCGAGTTTCAGAACCCTCGGCTGGCTTCTAACACACAGCCTCTTTTGGGAGGAAAAGGGGTCTTTTGAGTGCTTCTACCAGTCAACCAAAAGCCAACCTGGGCAGCCTCTTTTGGGTTTTAAAAATTTTGTTTACATACTTCTATACACTTAACAAAGTGGTTCCACATATGAATGTATGAGGTTGTCACTTTAGTTATTTTATGACAACATGGGATCACCAGCTGATGCAAGCATTTGCACCTCAGTTTCCTCGGCTGATCGCCCAGTAGAATAACGTACCCCTGAATCACCTGCAGATATTAACTTAGTCCGTTTAATAGTGAAGACAAACAAATTAATATAATGGTAGAAAGTTGAAATGAAAAAAAAGAATAAGACAAACAGATAGATACATGAAGTAGAAAGATTCATTACCATACATGGAATCATGGGATTGCTGTTCAATCGGCTGATTCTTGAAATCTACACAAGAGAAATAGTTTAGGAAATGATATCAATCTCTTTACTATTTAAAAGAAAAACTGGATACTGGATAATGAGAAAATTAAATATTATATTTCCGAAGCACTGGTACATTTTTTTTCATTTCTCTTTTATATGATTTCTTATAACGATATTACTATTGGACGTTGCAAAAAATTCTACCAATGTTTTTGAAATAGTAATAGCTAATAATATGAGCTGTGGATTCCATACGTTGAAATGAAATCTTGCAGTAGCACCATGTTTGCATGTTATCACGATGAGTTCAACATTCATTGATTGATTCTTCATCCTAGCTCCATTCTCATTGTAACCTACAAATCTAAATCTAACTCCTTAACTATACAAATTATTGAGCTTGAGTTGCAAAGATTGTCAAATAGTCTTAACACAGGCTATTCCGGAATCTGTGATTATCTGTTGCTCTTTATACAGATTCAAAAAGGGAGTTGCTGCTTGACTACCTAGAACTAGTAGCATACTGATCCTGCCAGAGGAAAAGGTAGAGTTGCAAAGAAATCATGGCTCATTCTTTATGGCGTTCTGTATGTCTGCTGCTACCTTAGTATCTATTTTAACCTCCAATTTCACAATTCATACTTCCTCGTGATATGGATATGAAGAATGTGAACGAGAATTAGAAATTTATAATCAACATTAGTAAGGACAAGTATAAATAGAGAAAAAGGTTGAAATCTTGACAACTGAGTGAAATTGCATACCAAAAGAATGGCGCAGCCCTTTGACGGCATCAAAATTCTTGTATGTATAACCAACAAAATTTAGATCTTTAGGTGTCAAAAGCATCTGCATTAAGTAGGAAAACAAATAATAAACTTCAACATGTTTAGGCATGTCAGGTACTCACTACTCGGTATAAATAATATCAAGATATAATCAAGCATATTCATAGCATTACCCGATCATATTGTAGAACAAAAACTAGCAACATACTAAGATAAAAGTTCAAGTAAAATGAAATACACTAGTTGGCAAGTATTTTCTGTTACAAACCTTCCGTGAAGGTCCCGAGCTAGATCTTGCAGGTGATGGAGCATCCAACTGGTGAGAATTGCAAAAGTGGTCAATTTATGAGAACAAAAAAGATTATCTTAATTTCACCAACATGGATAACTAAATAGTGGACAAAGTGATTAGCATTTGGAATAAGAAAAAAATAGAAGCACTAGATAAGGGGAAATTCGAGTTATACTTCGTCAAACTTCATAAAATTTTGAGTATCTAATTCCCCATTCACTTCAGGTTTAAATGCTGCCTCCATCTCATAAAGCTTATCCCACACAATCTCCTTGAACCAAGGATGAGCCTGATATAAGCAAAAGTAAACAACCAAATGAGAAATAGATGGTAGAAAAAGAATAACATCTCCGTATACCATAACCTTACTTTAATTTGATGTGCCCCTCCGGTACCCAATCTGTGATCGACATCACAAAGCAGTCTCCGTATGAGATCCTTTGCCTCATGACTTAACTTCAAATCTTCAGGAAATCTTAGGTGAGTTCTCCAATGCACAATCTAAAGATGATTCATGAGCAAAATGTTAGGAAAAGAATGATATGTCCAAGAATATCTAAGATAAAACTAGATCTAAGAATATCTTGAATTTGGAGAGAGCACAGAAGAAAGTTAATAAAACGAATACATCTAAGATAAACTAGAGCTAAGATAATAAAGCCAGACAGAAGTGTCACCTTCCTGCATGTGGTAATCGGATCATCTGAATAAAATGGCGGATATCCAATTAGCATTTCATACATTATTGCTCCTAGTGACCACCTAAAAGAAGTCAACAGAAAAGGCAGCATACTTAAGTTATATAAGAGAACGTCACAAAGGAAAATGTGCCAATGCAATAGGTAATTGTTAGCTCCAACATCCAAATTTGTTACTGGAAAAGACTATAGATGATGCACAATAAAAAAAGTAGAGCAGATATGTCTTGCACATGAACATATAGTAACAAAATGGAGAAAAAGTAATAGATGCCGATTGCAACCATGACTGAGGAGAATTGAAATGAAATACAACTAACCAGTCACATTCCATGCCATATCCTTTCTTCAGTAACACTTCAGGAGCTATGTAATCAGGCGTTCCCACAGTTGAAAATGCCTTCAACAAAAAGAACAGAAAAATAAACTAAAATACAAAATACTGAAAAACTGGCCTGCAAACTATACCATGTCTTTTACATCATTATCGGATTGCATTACTGCTTATGCAGTAATTCAATTAGTTACCAAAAACCTTTGTCCTTGAGCTTTAAGGTTCATTAATAGTTAACAGTGCAGTTATTTGCAAACAAATTTTAAGGAAAACAATTTTTAAAATGCTTATAGGAATGTGTGTGCCATTTGTTTCCATTGAGAACACAATCACATATATAGAGGAATTTCTAGAATTTTTTGTTGACAAGTGGTCTGATAAAGAAAGAGAAAAAGTGTCATCAGTCCAAGTATCAATCAAGCACCAAAATTAGAGCGGTGTTCTTTAATTAATTAGTATGCTGGAAATTTCAGCAACTGCCTTATCGGTGTTTGTTGATTTATCTGGAATGTACTTTGAGGATACATGCATTAAAAGATAAAGACAGTGAAGCAAATTGTTTACTCACCAACTTTCTTCTGTTCATCTGCCAATGTTGAAGCTGCTCACGAGGGCTTCTAAAACGGCTCTTATCAGCAATACATCCATCAATATCCATAGGTTCCGTCATATTTTCATCATCCATGGGCTTATTCTCATGGATTGCTGGTAAATTTGTACAATCGAGAGGCTTACAAAGGCCAAAATCTGATAACTTCATATGACCATTTTTGTCCAGAAGAAGGTTGTCTGGTTTAATGTCTCTGGAAAGAAAGTGAATGTAAAGAAAAAAGATGAGAAAATAATAGCTTGTAACAACTATCAACAAAAATTACCGCATCAACCTAGTTCAAAAAATGATTTAATTAGGCAACATAATAGGGAAAAGTAACATATTAACCTGTGGATGTAATTATGTTTGTGAATAGACTCAATGGCCAAGACACTTTGAGCAATGTAAAACTTAGCCACATGTTCAGTTAATGTATCCTCCCTCATCAACAGAGTCATCATATCACCACCAGGAAGATATTCCATGATCAAATACAAGTATTCAGCATCTTGAAATGAATAATAAAGTTTCACTATGCAGTGGCTTCCAACTTCTGCCAGCAAGTTTCTCTCAGCTCTAACATGTTCTACCTATGGAATGAAAGTACATTTTGGATTAGCAGTATATAAAGGATATTGATGGAAGTAACAAAATAATAGAATTTGAAGCATGTGGCGTTTATAAGAAGGTTAGGTATCAACCAAGGATCAGACAACAGCCGAATATTAGACAAGATTAAACAACGTATATTAAAGCATGAAGCTAAGGTGTAGAGGGTATATGCATAAGTTGAGGAGTAATATAAGTAGATGGTTGACAAAAGTTCCACCCACCTCAACTCTAACTTTGGAGGCATCAATTAAATGAATGTTAACTGCATGTTACCTGTCCCCTCATAAGCATTTCAGATTTCTTTAACTTCTTCATTGCAAAAATATTTCCAGACTTCTTCTCCCGGCACAATCGAACCTGCAGAAAAAGCATGAGCAGCAAAATAATTCAGGCAGGCAGTGAATGGTGATATAAATAAGAAGCCAGAAGCAGCATGTAACTCTGAATCAAAGGGACTAAGAAGCAACAAACAGTTTTGACATATAACAAGAATTAGCATTCTAACCTCACCATAGGCTCCCCTTCCAATAATGGTTAAAAGATCAAAATCGTCAACACAAATCTTGTGCCTTTTAAGTCTCATAAACTCTGTTTCTTTCCTCTCTAAATCCTTTATCAGATTGATCTGTTCCTCCTTTGGCACATCTGAAGCAGCTAACTGTCTCTCTAGTATCCATCGTCTGCAACAAAACTAAACCATGTTATTAAGTTGAAATTGGCATTACCAACTCCAAGCATACAATTGCTGACAAAATTTTGAGAAGGCTACATCAGGTTAAAGAAAACACTGTTACGAGGAATAAGAAACATCATTGCAAATAAATCTTAATTAGAACATATCCCAAAAGTCATATTCTAGAATTGATTAAAAAATCCTTTATCTAATAAGGCCGAAAATATCATTAACCACACAGATTAGTATGTTTTGTTAGGATAAATCTAAAGTTAATACTTGACTAGCAAATCATATGCTTTACTCAGCATACTGCAACCCCCACACGTGGATATCATGGTTGTGTACTTGTGGTGAATTTCTATATACCAATCCAATTTTCTACAAATAAAATCTGCACATCCTATAGATCAGTGAAGCAAAGCATGCTTTTCTTCATTTTCTTAATAAAATATATATTGGAATCGATATGTACCTCATGATAAGTAGCATGAAATATATGAGTATAAGGTATTTATACAAGTACTGAATTTTCCATAAACTTTTCAAAATTAAAAAAAATGCTTCTAAGATTTTGTTTTCTTGAAGACACAAGTTTGGATCATCAAAATTGCCAACTCAAGAAAACTGTAAAAGACAATTAATAGTAGCTTCAAATTGGAGCAACTTTGCATTATAACTTAAGCATTCAGCGGATCAGGTTTAATACTACCATGCCATTAATTGACGAGAAAAGCAAAGAAAAAATGCACAAAAACTTTCTTGACCATTTTTTTCCCGAAAAAAAAAATACCTGATTTGGGAAAACAGTTAAATGCTCCTATTAAATGCTCCAATTTCCTAACAATGGAAACCTAGCTTGACATTAATCCACTCCTCAAACACTAACAAAAAAAACATGTAACTAATCCCATACAAAGAAATCAGAAAATTGAATTAAAGAAAAGGAAGCAATTGAAGAGAGTTTCAACCGATTACAGAGTTCATTGATTCCAACTAAAATGCACTAATCTAACATCCAAAGCTCGTATCACTCTCTTTTTCGATTTCTCAGCAACCAAACAAAGATCATAACCAATGCAAAAAAAATGATTTTTTTTGTTAAATGTACAAGGAAAAGAATACCTTGCTTTGCGTTCTTGAATATTCTTCATCTGAGATCTATAGTGATTCTCAATAAACTGTTTAGCCGCCGCCACTTTCTCCATCGTCAAGCTTGACCCTAGCACCTCCTCTTCTTCCTCTACGCCTTCCATTTCCCCCCCCCCCCCCCCCCTCTCTCTCCCTCCCTAAAATCTCCCGTTCTCTCTCTGTATCGAGATATATATTTATATACTTCCTCTTTAAGAAAGCTCTCAACTTTTCTCTCTATCTTTACTTCAAGAAAGAAGAAGATTTTCTCATTTACTGCAACAGACAACGAATAGGGCTGAAGGAAGAGAGAAACAGAGAGCTCTTTCACTGATCTTCCTCTTAATCCTCAACTTCCACTCCCACCTACCTTCCATCTTCAAGCCCAATAAAGATCATCCACGTGGGTATTTAACCTTCACGGTGATGCATTGATGCTTGTTTCGGAGCGGGTTCAGCGTAGGATTGGGAGCAGCGAGGGTTATGTTTTTTATTTAGGGGGTGTTGTCAGCGTAGGAGTTGGAGGGAAAGGAACTCTCACGCGCGGTAATAAAGGCGTGAGTTGGCTTTGAGATGTGTTGGAGAGAGGTGTCGTTTTTACCTGTCATAAATGATTACTTAACATATTGGGGTCCTGTGTTGTTATTGGTCCGTGCTGGTCACTCGCCTCGAATACAATGTGGGTTTTTGTCTGCTTCTTTTTTTATTTTTAATTTCTGGTCAGCAATTGTCTGTCTTTTGCTGCATAAAAAGCGAGGGCTGATCTACGCTACTAATACTCACACACAAACTTACCGTGTGCAGTATTGTTTGCTCCCTTGACTTAGTCGTAATAAAACAACATAGATCGAAATCTACGACAACCTTAACATGATCCGTTTAAATTATTGGTGTTAAAAAAAATTAAATTTAAACATGAACTTTAATTAAATGTATAATACGATACGTGAATCTTAAGTATATATAACTTTAGTTTTCATCCAATTATACGTACAAAATTTTGAATTTAAGTCAATTAAAAAATATTTAAGTATATTTATATTCTTGGTAAAAATTTAACCCTTAATCAAAAGTGCTTTAAAGTTAGTCTAATGTGACTTTTCAAGAGCTTTATCATTAATCAAAAACTAGAAGTTTTTATCTTTCTTTTACAAATACTTCACTTATTTCAATCCGAACACTCTTATTTTACATAACTAGAACCACATGCGGTTAATATTTCTCTTAAAGAAATATCCAGTTTGTTAAATAAACAATCCCCCTGATTTACAAATTCCAGTTAGAACATGGGAGTGACAAGAAAATTTAGTTCCTTTAACCATTTTCTGAACTGGTTCAACCATCTCAGAGATGAAGTTGAAATACCATGAATCTTGATTTCACAGAGTGATGGTCATATGCTCTAATTATAGCAAAAACAGACAGTAAAAATTGTTGACAAACTCAAAAGGCAGCCTTTTCTCTTGCATCATTTGGTTTCACAAGACAGTTTTTGAAGGAACGGGCCAGGTTCAATTGACTAAAACAAGGCAATGGCGGAAAATAGACTCTTAAAAGTTCATTACACGACCAAATATTTCATTGCACCCTAAACACCAGGAGGGAACAACACCCTTTCCAAGGCTTCTTCTCCCTTGCACATTCACATCTTCTTTAAACAGCAAGAGGTAGAGGAGGCATTGGCCTGGTGGTTGGGGTGGTACCTCAATCCGTCGGAACACAGAATTTAGGAACATTGCAGTGTGACACATGGACGAAAATTATCGATTCATGATGACTCCTTATTTCTCATCTGATGACAATGTGCCGGCCAACACCACGGCGGTGGCCATCGACAAAGATAAAAACAGCCCACATGCTGTACGTTGGGCCATCGATTACCTTGTCATCTCCAATCCATTCATCATCTTGATCCATGTTAAGCATAAGAACCGTCGGTATCATCTCTCTTGTGTCATAATATAATATCTAGAAAAAGACATTCATTTCTGTTTTTCTGATCTGTCTTGTTCTTAAATCAACATGCAGAGGGTGATAACGAATCTGATTATGACATAAACCAGCTTTTCATTCCTTTCCGAGGCTACTGTGCACGCAAAGGGGTAAACACTTGTCTTATGGAACATTTAATTGAAAAACTGATCCACCTGACTCGAATTAATCGATTTATACCGTTATAGTTGACATATATAAACTCATTGTCAAGTTCAGATTCAGATGAAAGAGGTTGTCCTAGAAGATGTTGATGTTTGCAAAGCACTTCTGGACTATGTCAGCAAAAACTTGATTCACAGTTTGGTTGTCGGTGCAACAACAAGGAATAGTTTATCAAGGTTAAGTAGCGTAATCATCTTGTTTGATTCGAACAAATTCGAGTAAATTGATCTCTCTCTCTATATCATTTCTAACAATCTTAGGTTTCAGTTATTTAAGTTATAGGAAATCCAAGAATGACATTCCCGGGACCTTGATCAAAAGTGCACCGGAGTTTTGTTCTGTTTATGTGATTTCCAAAGGTAAGATATTGACTATGCGGACTGCACATCGGCCTGTTTCGAACACTGCTGCCCCGCCGAAGGTGTCTTTGGGAATGCCACTGCAAATTACATGTGATCAACTTGAGGACGATGGAAACAGACGACAACAATTGGTTAGGGGAGAGTTGAAAAATGGACCGGATGGACTACTAGAGGACATTGATACAACTGCACGAGTGATCGGGTCACAGCCTTCATCTAGCAAAGATACTTTATTTACGGATACAGATTTTTCAAACAAACTTTCCCATGGATCTATAGACATTACTGACCAAAATTTAGATTTTTCTATGGTTTCCAATACCCCTGCTGGAAAACAGCTTCAAAACACAGTAAGAATAATTCAGATAATGGATTTTTTAACATTAAAGCATTGTCTGTTTAATGGAGAATTGCTAATTTTCATGGCCGGTGAATCGCAGCAAGACATCGAAGCTGAAATGAGAAGGTTGAAGCTTGAACTTAAGCAAACCATGGATTTGTACAGCACAGCTTGCAAAGAAGCTCTTACAGCTAAAAGAAAGGTAATCTTAATTCTTATACCAAAATAATCAATACATTCCAAGAACACCAATTTAAGAAGACAATTGATTTTGGTGAGTCTAGGCTAATGAGCTTCATCAGTGGAAGATGGAGGAGGCTCGCAAGTTCGAGGAAGCTAAACTAGCCGGAGAGACAGCTCTTGCAATGGCAGAAAAGGAGAAGGCTAAATGCAAAGCTGCATTGGAAGCAGCCGAGGCAGCTCGGAGATTGGCGGAGATGGAAGCACATAGAAGAAGACAAGCAGAGCTTAAAGCCAAGAAGGAGGCTGACCAAAAGACTCGGGCTTTAAATGTTTTGGCAAACAATGATGTCCGATATCGAAAATATTCCATTGAAGAAATTGAAGAAGCAACTGAAAACTTTGCAGCATCTAATAAAATTGGAGAAGGAGGTTATGGGCCTGTTTATAAAGGCAAACTCGATCACACTCCAGTTGCCATCAAAGTTTTAAGGCCTGATGCTGCTCAAGGAAAGAAACAGTTCCAGCAAGAGGTAAGTCGTCATGTCAAAATTTTCATTAGGAAAAGACCAAATATGCTTGTTGGCACGATTATCTTAAGCTAATATTTGGTTGCATAAATACAAACCTGATACAGGTTGAGATTCTTTGTTGCATGAGACATCCAAACATGGTCCTTCTCCTTGGTGCTTGTCCTGAATATGGATGCTTAGTATATGAATACATGTTGAACGGTAGCTTAGAGGATAGGCTATTTCGAAGGGGTAATACGCCTCCACTTTCATGGAGGAAACGGTTTAATATAGCTGCTGAAATTGCGACTGCCCTTCTTTTCCTTCACCAAGCAAAGCCAGAACCCCTTGTGCATCGGGACCTCAAGCCGGCTAACATTCTACTAGACCGCAATTTCGTGAGCAAAATCGGTGATGTCGGCTTAGCACGATTAGTTCCACCTTCTGTAGCTGACAGCGTGACACAATATTACATGACTTCAGCTGCAGGGACATTCTGTTACATCGATCCTGAATATCAACAAACAGGCATGCTAACAACTAAATCTGACATATATTCCCTGGGAATAATGCTCCTCCAGATTATTACAGCCAAGCCTCCAATGGGTATTGCTCACCATGTAGGAAAGGCCATTGAGAAAGGAAATTTAGCCGAGGTACTTGATCCAGCCGTGCGAAATTGGCCACTTGAAGAGGCTCGATCATTTGCTCAATTAGCCCTCAAGTGCGTGGAGCTGAGGAAGAGGGACAGACCCGACCTTGGCACTGTTATAGTGCCAGAACTTAACCGATTAAGAGATTTCAGAAGAAGCTCCAGCTCTAGTAGTTGGCATAATAGATCCAATTCTCTTTCAAGGCCAAGAATCCAATCAGAAGATGAGGTTTGAACTCATCTATAAATAAACAGAAGAAAAATGAACAATCATACAAAAAACTTTCTTGAAACCTGGTTTTCTTACATGGTTTGGTTGTTTATTGGCAAGGAAACATGAGTATGACTGCAA
This sequence comes from Abelmoschus esculentus, assembly GCA_035048815.1. Lineage (NCBI taxonomy): Eukaryota > Viridiplantae > Streptophyta > Magnoliopsida > Malvales > Malvaceae > Abelmoschus > Abelmoschus esculentus. The sequence goes on from JAUCBN010000008.1 coordinate 1,091,873, forward strand.
GTTCGGACAAAGTTCTAGACCAGATTAAACGATTGAGGGAAAAGAACTGCTTGCATCTAAAGAATGAATACGAGACGAAGAGGGAAGAAAGATGCTGGATCATACAATATAACATAGGAAATCTGTACATTTACATTATTTTTTTTTTTTTGCTCGGCAAAAGTTGTGCTTGAAAGAAACTGTTTTCGAAATAAAACTTTCATTTTTATCCAAAAAAAGCCTTACTAAACTACATCATGTTTGTGATTGCAGAACAATTAGCAGTTGGTAAGAACTGAAAATTTGATATCCCAAGCATTCGACATCCGACCCGAGCCTTATTACACCTCTCGGTCCCCATCAGAATCTGACGATATATACTCGCTGCCCTCCACCATTAGAATCGGAATCACTCCCTCCATCTCCACCACGTCCACCCCCACCAGCACAACCATCATCATCTTCTTTAAAGGCTAGTCCTCCATCGCCTCGGTTTGTAGGAAAATGATCCAATTTATATCTAATTTAAATATTAAAAGATTTATGTTCTGTTAAACTATCTAAGACGAATTCATTATAAATTTGTAGGAAAATGATCCAAGAAATCAATTTTGTGTAATAATTAGAAAGGAACGTCATTTGCATTTGGACATGGGTCAGGCATATACATGCATTTCGTTCTATTTACTCACAAAACCTTTCTTGTTAAGCCCAAACAGTTACATTCATCAAAGCCGAAAACCCTAATTCAATAAAGCATGATTATGACCTTATTTTTTTTATAATTTTATTTAAATATAAGTTAATATTTGTGTTGAATTTTTAATTCGAGTTAAACTCAACCACATCTGACATCAATAGGTTAAAATATTCGAATTTGAGTTTTATATGTTGAACGCATCCAAATCCAATAATATCATTCAAATTTATAATCGTATAAATTATTTGAATTAATAATCAATTAAAAATAAAACATAACAAGATTGTTACCAACTTTTTGAGGTATTATTGGATTAACTAAAATGAGTCATTTTAATGAAAATATTTCATTAACTAAAAAATAGTATCTTGTCGACCATGAATTATTTTAATGTCAAAATTTATAAAGTCATGTAAAATTTAATTTACTGTATATTTAAATATACATTTATTTTAATGACTTTCATTCAGATAGTAAATTATAATCATCGTCAATATTTTTAGTGTTGGTTATATTTTATTGAAGAAGAGGAATTATAATTAATTATAGTGTTTTTTTTTTTTATTCTCTTGAAGTCTAGGTCCTCCTAAATGTCTAAATTGATAAGTAAAAATCTTAATATCTGATACCTCAAAGCATGCATAGCTCTAATAACTTATTTATTAAAGCAGACCTAAATAACTTTACCAAGAGAAAACCTAACTAAAGAAAATTGAAGTACGTTAAAAGTGTAAATTAACAAATTCTAGTATAATACAAGATAAATACCCATAAACATGTGCAAAATAAAAATTAAAAAAAAACATTAAGGGATTATTCTAAGTAAAATAAATTTAAAAGAATAAAAGTAAAAATAAATTAATTAAAATAGATCAGGGACGAGTTTGAAAAGAAACTTAATTCGGGTGTGAAATTTAACTAAATTAAAATAAAATTTAAATTTTGAGCTTAAATTAATTATAAAGGGCAAATTGAGAAGATCTAAAGTTGAATAGCTTGTGGTGCCAAATTAATTAAAGACACAGGCTTGGTGCTTGGGTGATGAAGGACCCGAGGGTTTGGATGCTAGAAGGCGGGACGTGGTGACTGCCGACATCATTCTGCGGTCAGGGGATGAACGGACAGTGGAAAGACAAGGACATTACGATTGTCGGCGTCGATGAAGTATCGCAGACCTGATGTTCATGTCTTTATAAACTGATGTTCTTCTTTATCCTTAATTAAGAATTTCCAACTTCCTTGTTCATGTCTACATGGTTAATTTCAGGAGTTTCACATGTTACAACGTTTGTAGATTCTGCTTGAACAAGTTTATCTACAGATCTGATGCAAACAAGAAAAGTTATTTGCCATGAACAATTTGGCACAACTGCGGAGAATAGATCCACCAGTGCTTGAACCTGCATCTCCTTATTAACAAGGTAACTACATATACCTAGACCAATATATATACACGGTAACATGATGTCTGAAATATACATACACCAACATATCCAATATATATAAAGAAAAAATGAAACCCTAACTTATGATGTTGAAAACAGGAAACATAAACAGAAAAAAAAATTAAAGAATAAAGAGAGAGAGAAGTGGATGACAGATAGAGAGTGAGCACGCAGAGCTTCAAGCATGAAAGGCTTAAGCATGCAAGAAAACAGCCTGTGTGCTCACTCTCTTCTGTCACCTCCCTTACCCTAAAATCCCCTTTTTTAGCACACCAAACCCCATGCCTTGGAGATGGAGTTGTAAGACTTCCCTGGGTAGATATAGCCTATAGATCCTATACATACATGATCGTTGTATACCCAGAAATGTTTCAATCTTAGGCTACTGAAACATCTCTTGGTTTTGTGTTGCTTTTGGTGTGGGAAACAATGGAGTTTGGGGGATTTATATAGAATGGTAAAGAAGGTAGTTGCGTCACGATAGGAATAAATGTGGGTGATCTGGTATTGGCCACCCACTAATATTATAAAACCATTTTAAGAGTTTGATCAAGTATTTGTTGTTGTTGTTTTTGTTTCAATTAGCTATTTTTGTTCGGGATAAACGGAGGGCGAATTCAAAATTATATTTTTAATTGAAATAATTAATCATTATAAGATTTCTAAAAATAAATTTTAAGGTAATTAACGTATCAGTATATATATTTTGAATGGATTTATTGTTTTAGAGCGCAAATTACCTATAATAATTTTAATATTTATATTTAATACATATAAAAATTAAAAATTTATACAATTATCTTAATTTTATAGTTTTGAGATTTAATTTAAGGTATAGGTTTTAAGAGTTTAGATTTAGATATTTAAAAATTAGATTAATTAAATTTAAAGATTTAGAGGTTGATATCTAATTTTTAAAGTAATATAGAAAATAATTTAAATTTTAGCCTATAAACTCTAAACTCTAATTTTTAATCAAAATCCTTAAATTCTAAACTCGCAAAACATATTCTAAATTTGATTTATAATATCTTAAACTAAAAACTTATAAAAACTTTTAATTTAGAGTATATTATAATATACAATAAAATATTAAACCTTAAATTTTAATTAAAATATTAAATTTTACGTCTAGTATATTAAATCAAAATTTTTAAAATTTATTAAAAACTTAAAATTAAAAATTTTAAAAATATGCATTAAAATATTTTCTTTATTATTATAATAAATTACTATTTTTTTTTATCAACACCTAGGTCCAATGGCCATACAAATCTAAGCAGACTCATTTATTCCGTTACAGAAAACTCTTACCGAGGCATCTTGTAAGTCTAAATAGTTAAATCCCCTCCCAAATCATCAAGCTTTATCTGGTAGGAGGGTTTCAGTTCTCTCGATCCATTCAATCCTCTAGCGTTCATCTTTCCCCATAAAAATATTTGAGGCATCGTCGATATAAATTTTAGTTTACATAATACATATATTTAAAATGTAAAGTTTAATTTTTTTTAATTTAAAACTTATAAAAAAATTAAATCGTAAATTTTAAATAAAGTTAATTCGTTTATCCTTAAAAATATGAAACAAGAAAAATAATTAATTAACTAGTTAATTATTTTTTTAAAAAAATTATGATTCGAAGTCCATCTTAATTATAAAAATCGGGCACTGAAAACTCAACGCAGCACATGAAACCTAAACCCAAGCCTTGCAGTTGCAGGCTTCCCTTTATTGCAACGATGCCATCCGCCTTGATCCAATGATTTAATCTTAATCAATTTAATAATCACATATATGCAGTATTTATTGGTAGGAGCTACCGATTATTAAAATATTTTTAGAGTGAATATAGATCATAAAAATCTTAAATTTTTACAACGATAATGAATTATAATTTTTTTTAATTTAATTTAAATTATATAAAAATATAAAATATTTTTTTAAATTTAATTTTATTTATTCATAAAATCAAGATTTGAATCTAACAAGAAATATTAGATAATTTTGATTTATTATATTATTTATAATTTTTTAAATAATTTTTATATTATTTTTTATTTTTTATGTAATTAAAAAATAAGTAATTACTTAAAAATTATATTAATTGTTAATAAATTATTATTAACTTAACAAATGGATTTATTTAATAATTTCTCAAAGGAAAGCGATCTGGTTATCCTCTCTGTTTCTCCCACTCTCGGCCAGTGGGTAGAGATAGGTGGGTATTACAAATGTCAAGACGGGAGAAGATTGTACCTGTTGGCCGAGACATATACCCACTACCTGCAAAAATTATTAAGTGAATCATATTTATCACGTTATTTATGATTTTAATTAATCAAAATCGTTGATCTTAATTTTTCTTAAATAAATTATCATCTCTCTCCTATATAAATTTAGTGAATGATTAATTATTAAGTGATTATTTAAAGATCAACGATCCTAATTACTTAAACTATAAATGACGTGATGAATAATATTCACCTAATAATCTCTCCACCACCTGACTTTACCTTGGCATCTACTAGTCCACAGTCCAGTCCATTATTTTTTAAATGGTGTCAAATCAAATAATTAGTTTAATAGTAATTTTATCATGAAAAAGGATAAGGTAAGGTCTATACAATAAAAGTATTATTAAAATATTTATTTCGTGAACAAATTTTGGTAAAACAGATTTATTTATCTTTTAAAATATTTAGTTTAAAATTTTGAAGATCTGATTAGGAGAAATTATTCTATGGACCAGTTCTACTACGTCATCTATGGTCTTTAAGAACAAAAAATAAATCCACATTATCATTTTTTACACATCATCTGCACACTCATAATTTTAATTTTTTACACATCATCTCTCTAAATAAAATATATTAAAATTAAAAAATGATAACATAGATTTATTTTTTATTCTAAACCCCAAATCCTAACCTAAACCCTAACCTTGACCCTAACCCTAACCCTAACCCTAACCCTCACCTTAACCCTAAACCTAACCCTAAACTAACCCTAAACCCTAACCCTAAACCCTAATTAAAAAACAAATCCACATCATCATTTTTTTAATTTTAATATATTTTATTTAGAGAGATGATTTGGAAATTAAAATTATGAGTGTGCAGATGATGTGTAAAAAATGATGACGTAGATTTGTTTTTTATTCTTAAGGACCATAGATGACGTGGTGGAACCGGTCCATAGAATAATTTCTCTCTGCTTAGAGTCTCAAAGAGGTTGATATTTAATGGATTTTTATAAAAAAATTGACAGATGACGTAATTAAAAATATTTAAAGAAATAAAATTTTAAAACTTTTGAAAATACCATATTAAAAATAAAAGACCAAACATGAATTTTGGAGGCCAAGCCCTCACCACCATACGTCTCTACTATATGAGTTTAAACCACCCTTACCTCCAAGACTGTTCCAAATTAATGACAGTTTTGGACAGCAGCAGTGTAAGGAAGAAGACAGTCATCTGTTTCTTCCCAAGAAAAAGAAAAACATGGAGTATCTTAAGTATCCTAATGTCTGAGGGAATGGGAAAAGGCCGTGTCGTGGGTTGAGAGTGTGCAGCTTAGTGGTATGCAGGTGGGTGGATCAGATGCAGATGCAGATGCATGTGCTTTACTCACATGTTTCTTTAACTTTGTAACATCAGCCTTGGCACTTGGCAGGCCATTGGCTATACAGGGTCGGCAAAACACCACCATTCCCATCCATGCACGCATGCATGCGTTACGTATTTTTTAAAAAATAAAATACAGGATTTAATATATAATTATAAATTATTTTAATTAAATTATAATCTTTAATCTGATGATGGATCTTTTTAGTTTGGTGCTTGGGTCGTTGTTCTTGTATGAACTATTTCACCTTATTTTTCTGCTCAAAATCAAACTTGACTATCTTCAGCTTGATGTTTCCTGTCTTGCTGGCAACTAGCAATTTAAATATGCGTTGCTGTTTGCATTCATGGCTGGTGCAGCTCCAGAAGGATCTCTATTTGATGGACGCCAGTATGATGCTAAAATGGATGAGTAAGTTTACTTTTATTTTCTCTGTTTGTAGGTATTTAGCTTTCAGATTCAATGGTGTTTGTTTTAAGTTTTTATGTTTCTTCATGGTTTGTTTGATTATTTCACTGCTGCGCTTATAATTTGCTAAGTTTCTGAATTTATTGAATGAATTCTGAGTGTCATACTATGAGGTTTATGACATTTTTGATGCTATGGGATAGCAAGAAAATCTTCTTAGGGGCATTTATGGTTAGGGTTAATTGGATATATTTCGAGTAATTTGTTTTTAAAGAAACCTTGAAGGGTGCAGAGTGTCATACTATTATGCTTTGCTATGTTAGGTAGAAATGTAAAACCTTTTTGGGCCTTACAGGTGATTCAAATTCGATTACCCCGTTACCAATTTATGTTGCAACTTAAATGCACGTTCTATCGAGATATTGTGATTTCCATGGTGAAAATCTGGGCTTTCAAGCTCTACTGTGAGTTTCATTTTTCTGTATCATTCAAGAATTGACTGCTTTACATTGGGAGTGGTACAGCTGCTTGAATGCTAAGTCAAAATTTTCTGTGAAGGATTTGAGAAGCAATCTGCAATTCAACAAAGGGGAATTGTACCGTTCTGCAAGGGACTTGATGTAATTCAACAAGCAGTCCGGTACAGGAAAAACTGCAACTTTCTGCTCAGGAATCCTACAGCATCTTGACTACAGCTTAGTTCAGTTCAGTGCCAAGCATTGGTCCTTGCACCAACCCGAGAATTAGCACAACAAATTGAGAAGGTAATGCGGGCATTAGGTGATTGCCTCAAGGTTCACACTAGTGTAGGTGGGACCGGTGTCCATGAAGATCAACGGATCCTCTTCACTGGTGTTCGTGTGGTTGTTGATACACCTGGCCATGTGTTTAACATGTTGAGGAGACAGTCTGTCCGCCCTGATCGCATAAAGATGTTTGTGTTGGATGAAGCCGATGAAATGTTCTCGAGAGGTTTCAAGGATCATGTCCTTTTTTCATTTATAAGCTGTATATATATTATTTTTTGTGCTTTGCCTAGGAGACAATGACCCTGTTTATGCTTGAGAGAATACTTTTCCAGTTTGTATATATATAGTTAGGAAATAGGAATTTTTTGGGGAAATTATTTTTTTTCTTCTAGCTTGTGCTATGATATCTGTTTCTTCATTTGTTGTTTTGTTGACTTCTGCTGTTTGCATATGCCAGATTTATGATATATTCCAGTGCTGCCACCAAAAATTCAAGTAGGTGTGTTCTCTGCTACAATGCCTCCTGAAGCCCTTGAGATCACAAGGAAGCTCATGAACAAACCTGTGAGGATTCTGGTGAAGCGTGATGAGCTTACCCTTGAGGGTATCAAGGAATTTCATGTCAATGTTGAGAAGGAGGAATGGGAGCTTGAGACACTTTGTGATCTCTATGACACCTTAGCAATCACCCAAAGTGTCATTTTTGTGAACATCAGGCGTAAGGTGGATTGGCTAACAGACAAGATGCGTAGTTGTGACCATACAGTGTCTGCTACCCATGGAGATATGGATCACAATTCAAGGGACATTATCATGCGGGAATTCTGATCTGGATCCTCTCGTGTGCTTATCACCACCTTTATCGGATTGATTGCAGTGGAAAATTTGGGAGAAAAGGTGTTGCCATCAACTTTGTGACCATGGATGATGAGAGGATGCTATTTGATATCCAGAAGTTTTATAATGTTGTAATTGAGGAGCTTCCTCCATCTAATGTTGCCGATCTAATTTGTGCAGTTTCGGATTCTTGGTAAACAGCTCCATGGAAATGACAAGTTTTGAAGGTGGATTTTCTGGCCCCGTACATTTAGATCAGCTCCCATCACAAGTTAAGAAACCTGATATTCAAATTTTGACTTGGTGTGTGCCTAAGACAAGTATGCACTATGGTTCTAGTTTTGTCCTAAATCATGTTGGTTTACCAATGTATTTTTCTTCTTCTCATCTCCAGTGTATGTATGTGAAGAGAATATCATGTATAGTTGGAATGTGAGTACATTATATCATTGGACTTGCCTTTTGGCGAGTTTATTTATTTATGTCCCTTGTCTTTCTATTTCAATGGCAATGCCATGATTGTTTAAGATATTGGGTGGACTATTTCTTGGTCATGCATTCAGAAACTTCTGTGGAGCGTGGTCCCTGATGCAGCTCACCACTATCAGTTGGGTAAGATGCGGCCCATAGCTTTTGCAAAGCATAAGCAAAAGATGCTGCTGCTACATCTTTCTTCAACTTTAATTTCCCCCACATGCATACTTGTTACGCATAAACTTACCATGCCAAGCTTTCAACGACCAACTTTAAAAATGTATTTAGGTGAGTTCTTGGACTGCTTCAAAGGGTATGAGTTGGATTAGTGAGCTGGTTTTGGTTCTTGGAACCAAGCAAGCATCGTAAAAATAACACGGGTTGGCTTTTGGGTTCATCATTTTTGCTTATGGAGACGAAAAATAGGTTCTGTTTCGGGGAATGACTGGTCAATGCAAATGTATTGTACCAAGAACCAGGAGAATATAAATAATTGCACTAGGCATTGGACAACATGATTCCCCCGTTAAACACGCCAAATATGAAAAAGTAGCAGATGCAACCCTTAAATTAATCCAAAGTATCAAGTATTTTATCTCCTCCATTCAATTTTTAAAAAAATATTCCTGTTTCTTCCCTTACCTGTAAGATCAAAAGAAACCATCCACCAACTAGGCCACCCCCACCTCCTTCAGGAATTTATCTCTGTAAAGTATTCAATGGAAGATTACGACAGATCAAGGTCATATGGTAATGGGATGATGGAGGTGGACACCTACCATGGACCACCTATGCCTTCAGCTTCTTATGATCTCAGGTGCTATAGTGCTGCCTATGCACAGTCCCAGATGGCTAACAACAACAATAACTCAGGGAACAGCCGGGACTACAAGTCGAAGAAAGGGAAGACTACTTCGAGCTCATCTTCTTCGAATGCATGGAGCTTTGGTGATCCTGAGTTCCAGAGGAAGAAAAGGGTTGCTAGCTACAAGATGTATAGTGTGGAAGGTAATGTCAAAGGGTCCTTGAGGAGGAGCTTTAGGTGGCTCAAAGATAAGTACACACAAGTTGTCTATGGATGGTGGTGATTCTGGCAGTTTATCGCTTGTTCCTTGATGCTCTTTTTCATTGTTTCTCTTGCTTGTATTCAAGGTATTTGTGAAAAAAAAATCCATTTTCTTTCCTTAAAAGGAAGATTTTATATGAAAGTTGTCGATGCCATTGGCCACATCTTGACTGGCATGAATGTAAATGCAGGAACCTGGAAATTCTTTTCTAGGTGTAATCTTATTCTATATATTCAATAATTTATTATTTCATTAGTTTGATCTATTCACTTGGGAAGGAAGGTTTTGATTAGCATTTAGCATAGGCTTCTTGGGGATCTGCATATTGTATTGTCTTTGGAGCAAGCATTTGATGCTTGATTGTTGCAGACAGTAATCCTACTGTAAAATTTAGAATTTTGACCGGGAAATGGTACTAGGAGAAGAAATTGCAGATGCAATGGGATCCCATCTTTTAACCCCTGCTGCTTATGGTTTCTGCTTCCATTTTGTTCTTTGAATCAATTTGTTAATCCTTTCTACTAAGCAATGAGACTGTTTGTAAGCTTTGTAGCTAGAAAATTCAGATCAGGTGCCTTGCTTTATTTGTTCCCATTTCCCATGAAAATGGTAATCTAGAATAGGTTCCATGAAAGTTTAAGTTCCCTGCCATCCATCGTAGCTTCATGTTAGTCTGGGACTATAATGGGTTCTTGTAGTTGATTAAAAGTGACCCAAACTTAAAGCCATCTGTAGGTGATGCATTATAGGTCCAATAAGTAGTGGGTTTGAGGGTAGAAGAAACTAGGAAGTAGTTTGTTTAAATAGCTTGTTTTCTTATCTCTGTTGGAGAGGGCAGTTAGCTTTATATATATATATATATATAACTACTGTTCTTTGACCTATTACATAAGCAATCCTTCCAACCCCTTTTCATCTGAAATCCCTAATTTCTCTGTTTAGTCCATGACAAGGAAACCGTGAGCCATCATAGCATTTTTGCCCCTTTTCTATCTGCTTACTGTTGGGAATCCAATTATTCCACCCCTCCACCAACATGAGCACGCGGGAACCAGAGGTCACTGTGTCTGCAACACATATACAGTATCACATCCCTCCATCAAATTATTTAACTTATGTAAGCCACAACTTTCTTCGTATAAAGAAAACACATTCTAATTTGCTACTGCTATTAAGGATACAACAAAAAGAAGAAAATGTCAAATTCTGGAAGTAAAAGTATCATTTTGCCAACTTGAAAAAACAAATTGTTCTTAAAGACAGGAATATATTTATGGAACAATCAACTCAGAAGTCAGACTGAGAGGACAATAATGAAAAGGATGATGTCTGGTTAGGAAAACAAAGCATCAGTTTCGAGTTGGAAAAGGTGGTAATGAAAGGACCGGTCGGTCCCCATGGTCATTTCCAGAATGAACAGTGAGAACCAAAGGAGAAGAAACTGGAGGGGGGGACCCCATAGTTCTTGTTTGGCAGAAATAATGGTGGGGATGCCTCTTCAATCACTCGTGGTCATGGACACGTCTGTTCAATAGTTGGTAGCTTTTGGATTATTGCAGCAAACTAATGAAGTGAATGTTCCACAAGGAAAACAACAATTTCGAGAATCATACCAGGCAGTGATGGGGCCACTCCTGGTGATTTTAAACCAATATCCTTTTTTATTATTTAGTTAGAAAAGTAATCCTATCTAAAATTATTTAGAAAAATAATAAAAAAAGAGATTGATTTTAAAATTGCCGCCACTCCCCCTCTATGAAGTGGCATGACGAACCATTGACATAGGCCTGTTCTATTCTCTTTTTTTTCCTATTCTTTGAAAACAAGTGTTGTAGTATAATACTACTAAAAGAAATGGTGCAGAAGATTGAATTATAAAGATGCCTGCTGCCGACAGGCATTAGGACCGCCACTTTGGTGGCTTACTGGCTTACTGCCGATAGGCCAAGCTTTGCCAAGGTACATGTTTCTGAAAAGTTGCAGACTACCCATCGTCCATCATATTTTCGATTATGTTTTCTTTTGCTCTCTTAAGGATTATTCCTAGCTTGTGGAAACATGGTTTCAAAGCATTTTCCACTAGTTTTTGATGGCACCAATCAACGATTCTTGGCATTTGAATAAGCCCCAGATCACAGAGGGAATGAACCATTGGCAAAATATCCCTAAAAGTCTAGAAAAGTGGCAGTATAAACTGAGATGGAATCATTGGCTTGGGGGTTAAACCCCTATGAATCACCATCTCTCGAGATTAGACCTGAAGATGACCCGAAAGCCTTGTGATCCACCGGTTATTCTAGCAGAAAATCATGTAAAGTGGTATGGGTCATCCCCATTCCCTACTGTAAAATGTAAAGAGGCTTTGATATTAGTTCCCCTCTCCTTGAATGCCTTACAAAGCCAAATTGACTTTAAACTATATCACTAACAAACACCAGGAAGTTTTTATAGTTAAACATGATTTAGTTGCTTGAGATTCTATAACTGAACTGCTAAATCCAGAATCTGTCCCCAACTCATGCACCTTATCCACCCAAAGTGTTTGCATGGTGGGGCCATCTCACCACACCTTAGAAGATTCTGCAATAAACTTTTTTGCTTTGTAAAAGTCTTTTTGTCTTCAATATGTATAGGTAGTTGTTGTACTAGCAACTTCATATGACTAAAAGATCTATAGCAGAGTTTATGGTGAGATGGCCATATATCACTGAATGTCTGTAAAACAGATTTTAATCGGATCAAATCCGTTTTTATGGTAATAAAAAGTACATGGTAAACGACCGATACTTGCCCCATCCAAATAGATTGTCGTACACAACAAAATGATGAATCACACCAGGAATAAACACTAAACAGTGGGAAACCTAGCATCGATGCTTCATTATGCATGTAGTTGCTTAGGATAATCACCAAGTTCCTCCATTTGCCAGCTTTCGTGAGGAGCCACGTGTTCATGGGAAGGCGTATATTGCTGCAAAATGTACTATGAAGTGTTAAGAGCCTGCATTTTGAAGCTTTTGAACAGTAAAAGCCTGATTGGAAAGCAAGTTCCCTTTAATGTTATTGTACAGAGAAATCAGATAACATACAGAAAAGGAAAACTAGCCTTTTTCTATTAATGATCTCTTGTAGTTTCTTTGATTGAATTATTTTCTTTTCCAGGACAAAATAAGGCCAACTAAACAGTTTGATCCGAAAAAAAAGGATTTGGCTAAAGTTCATACCTCCATCTTCTCCAAAAGTTCTTTGGCTGTTGGAGCAGAGACAATTATATGCCTAGCACCTGGCTTGATGAAGCCCTCTTCAACACCATTGTCAAATAAAGCGAGCAAATTATTGTAGTAACCATCAACATTAAGCAAACCAACCTGCAATAAGAGTAATGCACACCGCAAGATTAACAACCATTCACACAGCTAGATTAATTCTGCAAGCTTGATTAATGGAGCCTTACTGTTTTCTTATGTATTCCAAGTTGGGACCATGTTATCATCTCCAGCAACTCTTCCATTGTTCCATATCCACCTACAACATCAAATATTAAGGTTAGATGTCTTTTTCAATCATTAAATAACAAGACCCTTTCAGCAAAATTTCCCCTGTTGTTCTTTAGTGGTGCTGAAAAAGGTCAAGGTGTATTTTTACCAGGAAGAGCAATAAAGCCATCGGCTTCTCGAGCCATTTCAGCCTTGCGTTCATGCATGTCTAAAACGGTTCTTACTTCTCCAACAGTTTCTCCTGATATCTGTCAATATTATCCAGGATTATGCACTAATGAACAATATCATCCAGGATTTTCCATCAAATTCTTTTACCAAGATGTACCAAATACAGTAAGTTAAACGATAAAACTAGATAAAACCTTGAACTGGTGAATGCAGGAAAGCATAAAAACCTTAAACTACAATCTTCAAAAGAAAGACCAATTAAAATGAATTAAACAGGTCACTTGGATCCAGTATTCAGGAAACAATAGTTAATATAAGGTTGCAACTTGCAAGTAAAGATACCTCGAAAGGCATGAGAGCTTTTGGAATTATCCTGCATGTAATGAACAATTATTTACTTAGTAATAAACAAATTGCAAACAAGAAGGAAGCTGCTTGTGCTTGCAACTATCAACAGTTTCTGCAGAGAAAACACTGAAAACAGGCTCTTCGAAAAATTCAAAACCAGGCAAGTTGTTGCTCACTTACCCAAGAACATGACATCCTCCATCATACACAGTCTGGGATATCAAACCCATCAACCCAACACTTCCCCCACCATACACCAAGTCTATTTTCCTCTTTACCTGCAAATCAACACCAAACATAACCAAGAACACAAGTCCATAAATTATTAATGAAGGCAAACAATTTAGACATGGTAGACTTAGATGTCAAGCTAATGAAAAACTAGAGAAGACTCATTTTGTGAAACACCTAACTCGCATCAAGAACCCGGTATTTCAACTCATGGATATTATTCATGTATGGTCAAAAAGAAGTAAAACACATTCAGCAGGGGGAAAAAAAGAAACACTGTCTTGATGGTCAACACTCCAAACAGAAACAACTCCAAATCGGTACATGAAACACCAACAAATTCACCATCAAAAAACCGACTAACACCCACCTATCGTAACCTCAAGATTAGTACTACAAAACTCTAAAAACTGAAAGATTCATCTTTTTAAGACCATCAACACAAACTTTTTCTTTCTTTTGTTTAAAAATGATGTGTATAGAGATAGTGTTGAAGCAAAGAAATCAAACCAGTTCATTTCCCAATCCCAGAGCAGCCTCGCTGAAGATTTTTCTATGGCCAGAGTTGCTTCCACAGAAAACACATAACCTTTTGAACTTGCTTGTGGCTTTCTCTTCTTCCATTGACAATATCTCTCTCTGTCTATCTATTTATATATCAGTTTTTTTGTTTTTACCCCACTCTCAAATCATCGAGTTTAACTAAAGAACACAAAAGGCAATAGCTTTTTTCCTTTTGAGAGATGAAATTATCCTCCTGACAATGAAAACTTTCAGAAAAGAAATACAAGAACCAATCAAATATATATAAAAACTAACAAGAAACACCAAAAACCACTTCTTTTGAAAGCAAAGCAATCTGGGTTGATCTTGAATTGCTAAATAAACAAGAAAAGATCAAATTAAAAAAATGAAAGGAAATCAAGACAGAGCGTTTTATATTTGAGAAGAGACCATGAGGAAAGCCCGCATGCTTCCAAGACCTTTCTAATCCAACGTCTCTCTGTCGGCTTCAATCTCTCATTCTGAGATTCATTAATATAATAATAATCAAATTTACTTGCTAACCATAACCAGTATGTTGTTTTCTCAAAGTCAAAGGACAATCCAAAACAGAATTTTATTCATAAAAGCCAGAGAATGAACTTGAAAAATAAGCTGAGAATTATGGAGTAAAGGGCTAAGTTGTTGCTTTCAGTAAAAGACTTGAAAGTTATTGACTTGTATCAATTTTCATTTTTCATTTTCTGTAAAAATAATAAATTAAAATTCAGATAATTTTTCATATAATAAGAAGATAAAATTTGTTTTTAATGTGAACGGCGAAAAAAACAAAACTTAAACTCAAAGTTAACGGCCAGGTAAGTTGTTCCTATCATGGAAAAATTAAAACGTTTTTTATTTTAATTTTCAGAATAAATTTTATTTTCAATTAGATTCTAATAATTTTCCATAATTATGAAAGAGTCTTCCCTCTAAATTGGGTACAATATTAAACAAATAGAACGTGGCGACAAAGTTGAAAAAATTAAATATTTTCTTAGTGATTTTGAGTTTTGATCATCATTGGAATCAAATAAAATCCATCTTTTATATTTTTAGTTTTTTATTAATACCTCACATTAAAAAAAATAGAATTAAAATTTAAAAAATTAAAAATATGATATATTTTTTAGAGTTTATATTTATTTGAGATTTAAAACGTAAGATTATGATTTAAAATTTATTTATTTTATTATTAAGATATAAAAAATATATTAAAAGCAATAATTTTTCATTTTCAAAAATACATTTAATTCATAAAATTATAATTACATTTTTAACATACGAATAATTATGAAAAATATTACCCTTACTGGAAAAGACATATTTAAATATATATATATATATAATTATATATATATATATAATTATATATCAGATTTTTTTCTCACAATAGTTGTTCAGAGTTTGTGCTCATCTAAAATTAGATAAAAATTGTATGTCGGTCTTTTTAGTGTTTTTACTTTAAAATAGTAAGTTCAAGGTTTAAATTTTAAGAATAAAAAAATTAAAGTTAAACTGTAAGGTGTTGAATTTAGGATTTAAGATATACAAATTAGAGTTAAAATTAAATTAAATTTTTATTTTTTTAAATAAAATATAAAAAACATAATTAAGGACAAATATTTTTTTCTCTAAAAATACCAAGCCAAGGTGATGAGTCATCAATTTAAGATTAAAACAATTACTTGTGGTCAAATCCAAATTTACAAAATGAAGTTGACAAGGAAATTAACTACCATAACTGCCAACGAGTTTCAAACATTAAAACTCCCACAAAATATGGAAACAAAAATGGCGATAAAACTAACATAACGTTCTTTAAACTTTCCAAATTTGTCATTCTTGGAGAAATTAGTTACCATTTTCAGCATGTGGATGACTGCAACAATGGCGATGATCACTGGTCTCTGCGGGTTTCGAAGGAAACGATCACCGGCTTTATCAGATAGACAAACAGAACTGAAAAAACCCGAACAAACCACCATCATTACAACCCCAACAACCGCATTCGAAACCGAGCAACAGATGATCAAAGAACTGCCTCTTCCTCCAGGACTGAGAACATCTCGTTCATGCAACAATTTCATGGCTAAACCCGATTCCACCAGAAAAGTAAGCAGAAGCTTGAGTGTGAAGCACATCAAAAGCATTTCAGTGAAGCTTCGAGATAAGAAGAAGAGATCTAAAGACGATGATTCGATCTGGAAAAAGACGATCATATTAGGTGGGAAATGTAGAATATCAGATGACGACGACGATGCTGTTATATTCAATGGCAAGCGTGATACAGTATTGGCGTACCATCCTCGGACCCAGAGTAGCATATCCGTTTCCAGAACGGGTTTGAAGAATAAGATAGGGAAGTTTCTTGAAGGAATTCCTGCAAAGAACAAAACTTTTCCTAGCAAAGGATGATGGAACTAGCTGAATCGGTGTCCGACAGAACAGAACCTTGTAAGACTTGAGGATTACCTAAACAAAATAATTTCTGATCTATGTTTTTCGATTAGATCGTGTCTTGTCACCTCGTGACTTATAATAATAACAAGAACAGAAGGAAGAAGATTCTTGTCTTGTAGTTAATAATCCGGTCTTAAAAAGGATTGTAGGTTGAGATTTGTGTATGTTTCAATTTCATTGCCATTAAAGATGAATTCAATTTCCTCACTTTGCTTGGATCCATTTTTAACCTTTTGGTGTCAACATATTGTTTTATTTATTTGGTTTCTTATGAGATCTGTCGGAATGAATCACATAACTAATCATTCGTATTTTGTTGGTTCATATAAAAAGAAAAGAAAACCATTGATTTCAGAGAAAAGAAAACAAAAAGGCTGGTATTACATCAAATCATTAAAAAGTCTGGAACTTATCAGAACTGGAACTTCATTGCCGAAAACCAAGTTTCATCAACAACAGTATAAATATTAGCAGTCCAACCAAATTGCCTTGTTTTAACAGGTTGCAGAAGACTTTGCAGTTGCATTTGGGACATGGGAATCAATAGACTTATCTTTGGGTCATCATTGTAAATCAGAGAAAAAGTTTTCTGCTGGTTGGACTGCTTGTTTTTTTCATTTGTTGGTAAGGGTGTTGATTTCGTTTTTGTGGAGCTTCTTCTAAATCGAATGAGCATGTTTGATAATTCTGATTTTCGCGGGTTCGAGTCTGAAAGAGATTTTAAGATCAATGGTTCTTTCCCTAGAAAATGATGACGGAGAGAAGGATGGTTCTCAGTCTCCTGTTAAAGAACCAAAGCTTGAAGCTTCCGATTTCTTCAAACATTTAGCACTTGACCAAGGGAATGTAAATTTAGTTGTTTCAAATGATAAAGCCAATGGAATCGTTATACCTGTAAAACCCACCATAATGCTCTCCAAACCAGTGATAATGTTTTCTCCACGGCCCCTAAGTGAGCTCCATGCTTCTGCAACTAAGCTACAAAAAGTCTACAGAGGTTATAGGACAAGGAAGAACCTTGCAGATTGTGCAGTTGTGGTTGAGGAGCTCTGCTTTGTCACTTTATCTCCATATAATAAGAATTTGCCGTTGCTCTTTTTGGTTATTTATTTTTTTGGAGTAATTTGTTTGGTTCTAATATTAATTCAAACATTGCAGGTGGAAAAACCTTAGACTCTGCAGCATTGAGAAGGTGTCCAGTTTCATTCTATGAAGTTGAGAAACATGAAACTGCCATGTCAAAATGGGCACGGGCTAAAACAAGGGCTGCCTAGGTACTTTACTAAGCTTTCACCAGTTGCTAGTTTCCAAGTTTGTCACCCTTTTGAGTTTTGTAGGTAGGGAGGACGAGAAGGCTCAACAATAGCCCTCTAACATTGGCTTGGAGCTGTAAGCTCATTTAATCCTTGCCGACTTAGAATTATCCCTTTTTATTTATACTCCGGCTAGGGACGGCCGCAAGTAATGGGTTACAAACTATTAGGAAGTAATATTAGAAATATAGGGGGTGCAGAATTAGATTATCAATAGAAAATATAAAGGAATTATCTAAATTATTGGAGAATTTAAATTTTTTAGTGGTGAGACTATCCCCTTCAGTACCCCTAGGTCCATCCCCGGCTCCAACCGATTAGGTATAACATAGTAAAACTCTTTATTTTCATGTCTAGCAGCTATGTCATAGGAAAACAAATGCTAAGATATGGTATCATTTGAACCTGGTTCATGTGCCTCGTTAATTTTGAGATGCATCAGTTTCTGTTCTTAAATGATAAAAGGGAGCTTGGATTTGAACGATTGATGAAATGTATCAGATTATGGTCGGCAAGCAAGAGCACTCAACCTTTCTTCTACTGGTACTGTATTTCATTAAACAATGAACAGGCTTGACAGTGACATACCTGAAGGTTGCTCCATTATGCCCTCGTGTTCTGATATCTTGAATTGAAGGTTGGATGTTGGTGATGGCAAAGAATTGAATCTCAACAAGTGTCAAAGAACATATCTACAAAAACAATGCATCAAATATCTTGGACCAGTGAGTTTTATACTTATGTCTTACTTGAAATGCTCCGATTATGGCTAAAATGTTTCTTGCTTTTCTTAACCATGTCTTATTAACTTACTTGCAGAAAGTGAAAAGCTTGTTTACAAGCAATCTGGGATGCTTGTTAACACCATTGAGGGCTGTAAATGGTGTTAAGTGCTTGGCACAACAAGATCCTTGTATGTTGGGAAAAAGAAGAAAGGGGTTTTTCAGCACTTGAGTTTCCTTTCGGGAGGGGCTACAACAGCTGCTGGAAGATTGGTGGCTTCTCATGGAGTTCTTGAGGTACATTGTACATATAATTGAAATTAAAACACCAATAAAACCAGTTTAGTTTCTTAAATCCTTGTCTCCCTCTCCAGGCTATTTGGCCTTACAGTGGTCATTATATCCCAACCGAAGACAATTTCAAAGAATTCATTGTTTTCCTTGAAGAACACGAGGTGGATCTGACCAATGTTAAGGTAATAAAACAATCTGAAGTTTTCATTAGAATTTAACTAAGCTTCTTGAAAATTCAACAACCTAGGGAGCTGCCAAATTTGATTAGTCTTGCATTCTCATTTCTTGTGCAGAGATGTGCTGCAGATGAGGAACATACCTCAAATAAAGCTGCTGGTGATCCAGCGGCAACAGCAAAATCAACAGATTCAAAGGCTAAGGAAGCTGATGATGAGCCGGCAAATGATGCATGCAACAGAGCTGAAAGTCTTGAAACCAGCATGGACACCGGTGCTGCCAATTTGGAAGCACAAACATTTCACATACCTTCACCACGACCAAGCAACAGAATTCGAGTCTCACCCAGACTTGCTTACATGGGACTCCCTGCACAACAAGGATCATTAACAAAGACATTGATAATCACATTCTGTGATTCCCTTGCACTCAATAATTAAGACAACAAGTCCTTTGAACCTCGGTTCTTGTTCAGACTAATGGAGATTTTTACAACTGATTGTGTCTGTAAGATGTTCACAGTTTCCTGGAAACAAAAAAAGCCTGTTTGGAGTTTGACTTTTACAACGGATGCATCAAATAAAAGTTACCAGCAGGATGAAACGAGAAAAGGACAAGAAAGTAGACCTGAAAAGTTAAAACACATCCAGCCATCAAAACCCAGTGGACAAGACACCCATCACACCTTACAATATGTCCCATACAAATACCCCACTCCCCCTGCAAGGTTGCGACCATGGCGAACTTATTACCTACAATGTAGTATCTCCATTTCTTACACACCCCAGTATTCCAACTCTAATTTTCTTTCACTATTTTTATTTTATTTATTACCATGAACCGTCGTTCATCTAGATCGTTGTCTTGACAAGACAAGAAGATTGTACCACTGAGGCACTGCCTCATTTCCATTTTAATGAACATGTCTCTTTACATAATAAATAATGGTATAAAAATAATAATGATTTTCTCTCCTCCAATATCAATTCCCTGACCCATTAGCATTATTGCTGCAATGACCTATCAACTGTCCCTGGCCCCATGCCCTCTTCAATCTTCATCTCCTCTTTGTCCAGTATTTTCTATGGTTAATACCAGGTCCAGACATATTTTGATTGGTCCCACCCAATCCAATTTAGTGTTCTTTTTAAAAATAAAACATTATGTACGATTTAATTTTTTTAATAAAATTTAATATTAATTTTATTAATTAACTAAATCTACTCGATTTTTAAAATATAATGAATAAACTAAAATAATTATATTATAAAAGAATATAATATTATAAAAACAGTTTGGTAATTACATTTAAAGAATTTTTAAAATTAAATTTACTATAAACACAAATAACCTAATAAACTAAACTAAAATAAAATACAATAAAAATCCTCCTCCTCTTTGTCGTTTAGCAAGCATTCCGATTAATAGCCGACATAGATTCAGAGCATGACGCCACTGGGTTCCTACCACCTGCCCCATGTGTCAAACATCAATCGGTCAACGAAATCATTTAAAAAAAAACGTCCTAAATTAATTTTTAAATTAAAAATACCAGCAGCGCCGACAAGTGAAGAGCCGGAGAACGAAGAAACAAGGGATCAACTAAAGTGCGCCACCGGGAATAGCAAGGACCAACTCGTAAGCACCGGTGAGTGAGTGATGATGAGTTTAAATTTAATTTAATATAAATGTATATAATCTTATTTTGAGATAAATTGATATAGTTTAAAAAGATGAATTTAATTTAATGAGATGAAAGTTATCATTAAAATAAAAAACAAAGCAAAAAACTTTATATTTTTTATGGACAATTATTTTGTACACGGACGGTATTTTTTTTTTTATGAACTAATTATAGATTTTAGAGTTTTAATTTAAGATTTAAAGTTTATAATTTTAATTTAAAGTTAGAGTTTAGAGTAATAAAATTATTGATATATTTTATTTTACCTCATAATTTTAATTATAAACACGTTAATCAAAAATATAAAATTCAAATATAATATATTAACTTTTTAAAATCTAAAATTAAAATGATTATAAAAAATAAATTTTTTTTACCTATTTGTGCATAAAATAAATGCTTTTTGAAGGGTTACTCAACTATAGGTAAAACTATATATGGATCATTTAATTTTTAAAAGTTACGTTGGGATTACTCAACTATGGGTAAGGTGAGTTACCCAATTAGTAGATATTATATTTGAATCACTTAATTATAGACACGATTATATTTGAGGTACTTTATATTAAAAATATTAATTTATATTAAATTAATTAATAATTTAAATAAAAAATTATAATATTAATGATAATATATAAATGATTTTGAAAAAAGTAACTAAATTAATATAATTTTTTAATCACTCGTTCTTATTTCTTTGGATCCAATAAGTTTGTGATCCAAATTCGGGTAATGGGTACGGAGTCGTTGTCAACATCATGTCCTAGATCATCGCCTCACCGAAAGTACGGAGCATGTGACCACTCACGTGTGGAGTGTCTTAAATAACGAATCGTGTAAGAATGGCAAACCACAACTTTCTTAAAGAAAAAAACGACCAGACGCTAGGAAAGCGCGTGTATGATATTCTATTAAATATATGGCAGATCAATACGAGAAGTTATTACAATAAAAAGGGAAGGGTGGTAATAGAAGTTACAGTAGAGATATATTAAAAATATTTATATAATAAATTAATATGTATGTATTCATATTAAAAATATAAATATCTATTATGATAAATTGCGATTATTTAAACCCTTTTGGTCTCACAGCTCTACCCAATTAATAAAAGCCACGTGGTATATATTCCCTTCCCGCAAAGCCCACAATCCTCCACGACTGAAGGAGAGTGAAACACAGATACCACGTGGCATGAAGGAAACGTCACGATGACGTGAGGAGTGTACTTCGTTTCCGATGATTATGTCAAACCAGTTGGGGTCCTTCTTCCCAATCAGTGTTCGCCAGAGGTGGATAGCTTTTCATTATAGCAGCTGTAGACTGTAGTAGTAGTTTCTTTTATGGAATAGATGTTTATTTTAAAATTTATGATTGAATTTTATGTTTTTTTAATAATATTTATTATATTCGATCTTTGTTGATCAAATGTTTTTTTTTATAATAATGCTGTAGATAGTATTCGGGGGTGACTAATGAAAGTGAAAAAAAATTAAAAAATCAATTTAAACTGAGTTATATTTTTCGATTCAATTCAAGTTTATATATTATATTTTGATTTTCGATTTAATTAAAATTTTAAAATTATAATTTAATTTAATTTTGAATTTTTCATATAAAATTCGTTTATTTTATATCGATCCAAATTAACAAAATATTATAATACATATTAAATATATTTTAAAGATAATCTCTTAAAATATTTGAATTTAATTTTTAAGTTCTTTTGAAATATTTAAATATTTTTTTATAATATTAAATTAATTAAATTTAACATTTTAATTTCGATAGATATTTATATTTCAGTTGGTGTTATTTGAAATTATAAATATTTTTCATGATTTATTTTAAAATAAATATAAATAAATAAATTTAAATAAAAAAGGAGCATTATATTACGTAGAGGGCGGGCACTAGGGAGGACGTAAGAGCTATGGTTTATACATTACCCTGTCTAGTATTCGTTCCACGTGGCATTGAAGGTGACGTAACGGGCGGTGGTGGTCACTTACTACAATCACCAACCAGGCAACCATCCCATGTGACTGCTCCGGCAAATATCCAGTATTTCCGAACTACCGTATAATTGTGACGCAAGGTGTTGCTCGTCCCCTCACACCTTTACTGTAGCACGTGTAATCCACGCCTTCAAATCGTTTATTATTTTCTACGCCTCTTAAGTTACTAATCTCTCGTAAAACTCAAATATAAATTATTTTAATTAATAAGACACGGGGAATCTGATTTTAGGGTAAACAAAATCTGTTAAAATCTTACGAAAGGACCCACTTGTAATATTTACAATATTATTGTCCTCTTCAGAAATATCCAACCCACGCCATCACTTCCCTTTCTAATCTTTCCTTGTCAATAATTCCAATATTATACGTGCCCACATGCACATGTCTATGATCATACAAAACAAAACACACCCAATGTTGCTTAAAACAATTACCGATGTTAACAAATGTTAAATTCGAATTAAAAATATTTTAAATATTTTTAAAAAACCTATGTAACATAGTACTTTATGACGTGAGCAACCATAACTCAAGCAAAGTCTCTTTCTCCTTCTCTCGGTTATATAGGAAGCGTTTAAGTCACTGATACCATTAGTTTTTTCCTTCATTATTGTTTTGGCGATGCAAAGGTTAAGAACCTGGTCAAGTGACGTTGCTCACCTTGATCTAAGTCCATTACCACCACCGCTTTCTTCCTCAAACAACACCCCCATGAGCGCCACCGCAGCCATCAGCGGCGGTGGATTTTCCATTGACGAGGAGGAGTCGACGGAGACACGAATCAGGAGGTTGATATCGGAGAACCCCGTTATCATCTTCAGTCGGTCCTCTTGTTGCATGTGCCACGTGATGAAGAAGCTCTTGGCAACCATCGGGGTTCATCCGACCGTCATCGAACTCGATGACCATGAGATCGCTTCCCTCCCTACAACACCTGCTCACGGTGGTCTCTCCATTTGGAATCCTGCTCCGACCGTGTTCATCGGCGGAACGTGCGTTGGCGGACTTGAATCCCTGGTGGCTCTCCACCTTAGTGGACACCTCGTCCCAAAGCTCGTGGAAGTTGGAGCTCTCTGGGTAGGATATACATAAATTAATAGCATTAAGTAAAGAAACATATAATCAAGCTGCCATTTTATGTTTTTTAAATCTGGGGTTTCCTTATCATCATCACTGTAAGTTGACGAACATAAAATTAGGCAGTCCAATTCCAAGAAAAAAACAATATCTGCTTTTTTTGGTCAAAGAAAGCATATTGAAGACAATATTTAGGGAATTTGTAGTAATTGAATCAAGTGAATGGAATTGTATTGTATTGTGTGAAAATTCCTATTTTTCATGTTTTTCTTTGAGTTATGGTGTTTCAGTGAAACTCGGTTTGGTCTGAGTTAGTACAGTGAGTCAGTGGACAATCAGTGGAATGGGACCCATTTACCAATTATTGAGCAATCAGAGCCGTTAAAATTTGTTCCGGGTGGATGAAAAGAATGATTAATGCTGTGATCTGGGTTTAATTTTGTGTTAGTGATGCTTTTTACTAACAATGACGAGCTCCAATCAAAGAGGGGTATTGTCGCATAATCTGACAAAATTCTTCCAAATTTTATAAAGAAAAAGTTAAAAAATCCTGGGAATTCTTACACCCCTTTTTTCTGTCTGATTCCCTGTGTGGATTTCATTCCACAATTTGTGGTTCAATCTCTTTCACTGTGGTTCCTTCAGGCTTCAACAATTCTTCTTAATTGGTCTGAAAAAGTTCAACTTTATTCTTCTTTTTCTGGGTTCAAGCTGTACCTAGAGCTAGTTGCCTGAAAGCTGTTTAAATTACTGTTTTAAACTCAAAAGTAGACCCGTTATGAGGTTTTTAATGGCTATTTAAAAAAGGGTTTTGATGATCCCAAGAACACTTTGCCAATGGGCTGTGAAACAACCCAGAATTCCAGATTCTTACAGTGCAGTGAAAAAGCTTTGATTTTTAGTGCATGTTTGAAGGCTATCAGACAACATTTCAAGATATGTCACGGCTCTCAATTCAATCACCTTATCATTTCATTACAAATTGAAGAGTGGGTGGTCAGCTCACCTTTGATTTCTGATTTTGTAACACTTGAAATTTACAAAAATGGTTACCCATCTAGAATCTTTACAGCCTAACGTCAGAAGAATCTCCTTCTGATTCTCTCTGTGGGATGAAACAGGGAAGCTACTAATTCTTTAATGGAAGTAATGAGAGATGGGCACCCCCACTGAAAGTTCTTTAATGGTAGAATTTTAGGTTAAAAACTTAGTCTAAAAGCTTCTTTAAGTACTACATCAATTCATAACCTCTTTGCCTTTCTTTTATGGGGGTGAAGTCATGGTTTTGCTTTGCCTTTCTTTTATGGCTTTCCCACTTGTATTCATGTGTTCTTTACTGCTCTTTTTTTATTATTTTCTTACCTAATCTGTCGCAATACTTTGGTTTAGACCCAGTGTTTATGGCTCACAATCCTCTCCAGTTAAGACCTCCCCCGGCTCATACTTTGATCAGTAGCCAAACAATTGCTTCCAACTACAATCTCCCCCAATCCATGAACTTGTTGACCTCGTCGTACAGAAACAGAATGGACGCAGCACCAGTACTCCTAACAACATTAGATAGTGCTCCACGATAAAATGAAGCCACCCCCTTAAGGAGTCCAGCAGTTCCGTGTGCTATGATACAGTGGTTTTTCCAACCCAAATTGCATCATCATCCGCCTTCTAGCGGCCCGGGTACCACAACAATCCAGCAGATCTTGTCACAGACTGAGCTACTACCTCCAAAATATAGACCCCGATGAACAATCATCCCATGTAGAGAGGCAGGGAGACCACCGTAAATTCCCCGAAATCCATCCTTTCGGCGTACTGTACTCGAGAAATGGTAAATACCATCATTCCAGCTGCAGCTCACATCACATGCTTCCATTATATGCTCCTATATAGTAGGCCAAGCCAAAACATTGAAACATTACATATCAGCAGTAGCTGATAGCCTGATATTAAGCAACAAGGTTCACTCTGCTAAACTAGACCCTCATCATCAGCCATGACCCTGAATCTTCACAAGAGTGCTAGAAGCTTCAAATTGTTCTTCACCATGCATGAACTCAGGTGATATTAGAACTCACATAAGAATCCTAGCATGATAATCTATGTATCTCCAAAAACATGTTATATTATTTTCTTTCTTTTAATATATCAATATTATTGGATAAATAAATTAATATATTTTAATTTTTAACGATATAAACACACTTCATAGATAACACGAATTAAATTCTAATTTTTTAAGACCAACATTATCTCTTTCTTATCGTAACCATTTGTTGGGTTTGTCGGCGCTGAACAACGGTCCAAGTGGATCTAGTTTGGGTTTGGGTCATTAAATAACGGATCGGGTTAGTTATGCAATAGGGCAACCTCCTCCCAACTCCCTCCTTCAACCTCTGTTTCAGTCTCAAATTTACATTCAAGCAGTGCGATTTCAACGTCCATCTTCATGACTTCAGGTAAGCTGTTCATCGATCCTCGTCCTTTTGTTTTTGGGAGATTAGAAAGCATCATAATTCTGGAACACGAATGATGCTTTTCTTTACTTTTTTATTGTTTTGTGGGTTAATTTGTTTTAATGCTCCGTTCTGAGACATGTAATTTCTTCAAACAGTTGAAGAGCAGAGAATTTTAATCCCAAACAGCCATGGGGAGAACCTTGTCGGAATCTTGCATGAAACAGATTCCAAGGACCTTGTTATCGTTTGCCACGGTTTTCAATCAAAAAAGGTGATTGACTTTCTTATATTACAATCAAATCAGGAATTGTGAGCTAAACTAAAGACCAATTCACCAAATAACTCTGGGTTTTCATTTGCAGGAACGAATACCCATGGTGACTCTTGCCGCTGCTTTGGGAAGAGAGGGAACCAGTGCTTTCCGCTTTGACTTTGCTGGAAATGGGTAAGATGATAAAACAACATATTCTGAAACTCCCAAGGTATATCTACAAGCTGCATTTTCTTCATAAAAACAACGGTTATTTCTGCTGTTGGCTTCCAGGGAAAGTGAAGGTTCCTTTATGTATGGTAACTACCGCAGAGAAGCTGAGGATTTACGAGCTGTTGTCCAATATTTTCGCGACAAGGAGCGTATAATAACTGCAATTATCGGCCACAGCAAAGGTTTGTTCAATGTAGAATTGTGATATGAATCTATTAATCAGCATTTATCTTGCCTGAAAATTTTCTGTCAAGTTGTTGCCTGTAGGATGTAGGTAGTTTGTTAATTCTGAAAAAAAAAAAAGTAAGGCAATTTGCAGATGATGAAGGTTTCTCAAGCCAGATGAGGCCTTTTGTTGCTTTCTCATATGCTCTCTTACGTTTTTTTTTTCTTTTCATTTTCTGAGAATGTGATGTTTTGATTCAATCATCAAATCCTTTTAAGTTGTATAAAATTCTGAAAAGGGTTCCTGCAGGGGGAAATGTGGTGCTTCTATATGCTTCAAAGTATAATGATGTATCCATTGTTGTCAATATTTCCGGTCGATTTCATCTCGAGGAAGGCATGGAAGGTCGATTGGGTAAAGATTTCTTACAAAGAATCAAGCAAGACGGTTTTATTGATGTTAGGAATAAAAAAGGTAAGCTACTGTTGTCACCCTCCAAGTAACAATTTTGTAATAAGCTAGTTTACTTTTTTTCTCTGAAACCAAGCATTTGTTCATTAATTTGCAGGACAGTTTGAATATCGTGTAACTCAAGAAAGTTTGATCGACCGGTTAACCACCGATACTCGTGCAGCATGCCTTTTGATTGATCAAAATTGCAGGTCAGAAAAAAGGCTACCATTGATTGCTTTTCTAACGTTCATGATACAAATGAACAAAATGTACTGTTCTGGAATTATTAATTTACATTCTCACTGAAGACGAGATTACTGGTATAGCTTTGTCACTTGACTTTTAACTTTTAACCATGATTGCCATCATTTTCAGGGTGATGACAATTCATGGATCAATGGATAAAATTGTACCAGCCAAAGATGCCCTGGAATTTGCCAGGTTTATTCGAAATCATAAGCTGCATATAATTGAAGGAGCTGATCATGAGTATACCCGGCACCAAGCTGAGCTAGCTACAGTTGTGCTCGACTTCTTAAAGGCAGTTCGTGAAGAAAAAAACATGCCCAAACTTCTACAATCGTGCGAAAGAGGGACTAATTTCATCAAATCTCGAATCTGATAAACTGTCGAGTAAAAAAAATGTTCAATGTTCCTCTGATAGAGGAAACGAGACCGAAGTTTTCGGGAATTTATATAGTCTTCAAACAATCTAAAGTTTAAACTTTCAACCATATTTTTATACCTGTGTCGCGCTTTTGTTGTACTAAAGAAATCTCAAAAGTCCATCTGCAGTACACTTATATGCTACTTTAGACTAGTTATCAGCAGGTGAAGGAACAAAACTTATGTAATGAATCGCCTGCTGATGAGTCCATTGACGATGCTGTCAGTTCATATATTACCAAAGAATAAACAAGAAGCAAGAGGTTAACAGTATGCAAACTCAGTCGCTTCAGATTACTATTAGCAGTGGCTTACAGTGAATACCTGTAAGTTTTGGACATATTACAGTAATTTTCCAGTCTATCAAGCTATAATAAGCAAATAAATACAGAACAGGTTCACAGTGTAAATTAGTTCCTGCACCAAAATGTCACGAATCAAGAACTTGAGCAATATTACCCTCTCATGTTCGACCAATTTATAACCAAGTCTATATTTCGATGGCATGTACAGACCATGCTTTGACATGAATAGTCAAAAGGGCTGCAGCACCATCTATGAAGGACTTAAAAGTACAACAAGATAAACAAGAACTCCCTCTCATTATTGACCACCTAATTTGCTGGCACAGTAAGTGGCTTCACCCCGATTTTTCTCCAAGAGACGCTGGGCATAATCTGTTTTGTGTCAACACGATCCTTGAACTCGATAGCAAAGTTGAGCAATGAGTCAAGAAGAGAATCTGAGAGGATATGCGGTTCGAGTCCAAGCTCAATGAGTTTAGTATGCTTTGCGTTGTAATAATGTTCCTCTGCCTCAACTCTTGGGTTGGGCACAGATATGGTTTGCACATCAAGTCCAAGCTTCTTTCCTGCTTTTGTTACAAGGGCAGCCAGCTCATTGACGGAAAACTGCTCCGTGAATTGATTGAAGACACGAAATTCACCAGGTTTTGCTGGATTTGCAATTGCAAGTTCCACGCATTGAACTGTGTCTCTTATATCAAGGTAACCCCTAGTCTGAATTTATAAATAAAACATGAGAAAGGGTTATATATGAAAGCAGGAAAATCGCCATCGTCTAATTATGGCTAAACATGACTATATCTAGGAATTTCAAGCTTTATTAAACACGCACACCCATGTTTCATGTTTCTGACAAAATGTATGTTGCATTGCATAGAGATACAAGAGTAACAAGGCAAACATTGGGTTCATGAAAACCAATTAAGTTATTAATGGATTGTAGTTCCTTAAGTTATTTATTAAAACCAAATAATAAATGAAATGTGCAGACCTTCAATGCTTTAGTAGAGATTTGGAAGAGGACACTCACCTGGCCTCCTTTCCCATAAACTGTAAGAGGATGACCAACAGCAGCCTGAACGCAAAACCGGTTCAATGCAGTTCCAAATACTCCATCATAGTCAAGCCTGTTACACAGCTGTTCATGCATTGAAGTTTCATCGGTCTTTACCCCATAAACCACTCCTTGATTCAGATCAGTGGCTCTGATCCCCCAAGCTTTGCAAGTGAAGGCTATATTATTTGAATCGTGAACCTTACTGAGATGATAAAAGGAGCTTGCTTGCTTTGGATAAGGCAAAGTATCAGTCCTTCCATTGTGAGTAATTGTGATATAGCCCTCTTCAATATCTATGTTTGGAGTTCCGTACTCTCCCATTGTGCCTAGCTTCACAAGATGGCATTGTTCTCTGAATTCCTTTATTGCAAAAAGAACATTCAGCGTTCCAATGACGTTATTCTTCTGAGTGAACACAGCTCTTGATCGATCAATCATCGAATATGGGGCAGACCGCTGCTCTCCGAAATGGACAACCGCATCAGGTTCAAATGACTTGAAGGTTTCAGATAAGAACTCAAAGTCACAAATATCACCAATGTAAAGTTCAATTGTCTTTCCAGTGATAGCCTTCCAACAACGGAGCCGGTTATGGATGGAGGAAATGGGAGTTAAGGAGTCGAGACCAAGCTGGTGGTCCATGAGCCGCCGGACAAGGCTATCCACAATTGCGATTTCATAACCTTTGTTGGACAAGTGAAGGGCTGTAGCCCAACCACAATAGCCATCCCCACCAATAACCATGACCCGCTGAGACTTTGAAGAACCACTCGGGGATCCATCCGAACCAGACCTGGGATTAACTGAAACTTCATTGCTTACAGGGGCAGTAGTTGCAAGAACCACACAACTCTTTCTTGCTCTATCTCCTTTCGACACAATCCTTTTGAAGGGTGACTTGGAAGTCTTAATGGTAAACGAGTTAGGAAGTGCGTCTCGAACCTGGTTCAAAGGTCGACCACAAGGTCTGTTGCTACAGGAGATCTTTACTGAGAAAGAAGTTGAAAGCAAATGTGCCATTTTACTGTTTGGTTCTAACCATCAATATGCAAATGCACCTGCGAAATACCACAATATGGTCCAAAATTAGTTCTAAAACCAAGAGAAATATGCTTCAGGCTAAAAGGCAATCTACTTCAGTCCTGTATTATCGAAAATTTTCTACTGTCCAATACAAAAAAAAAAAAAAAAAAAAAAAAAAAAAAGACAATTTAAACAGTTAAAACCGGAATTCTAGCAACCAACATAGCTACAAGCTCATATAAACAACTGCATAGTTGGACCATTCAAGTAAACCCACTTGACAAATCATCAACCGTAAAGACCCAACAGTTTAAAGTAGTTAACTTTCTCATTTAAGAACAACTCCTCATTTCAAAGCACCCAATAATAAATAGAAAAGATGAAGTATTTACCTTGAAAGAAGTAAAGCTTAGAAACGACGTCAAGAAGATGTTAGTAAGTAGAAACCGGACATGAGATGAGAAGAGAGGCTTCTGTTTCGGGTTTAAGCGACAAAAGAAGGGCCTTTGCTTCTTTATATTCCATTCTCCGGGACGAATCAAAGCAGACAGGTATCGCATATTCTTATCTACTGAAACTATTCTGAAGTGTTGAGCAATTTTTATTTTTGTTCTCGGATCCAAAAACGAAGCCCTATCCAACCATCTATGGGCTTCTGAATCAAAACCCATTCTTTTCAAATTTTGTCTTTTAAGAGGACTAAAACTGTATCTGCCACTTGCTATAGGGTTCTCATTACTAATTACAACTAAAATTCAAAATGAATAATCTTTATGCGATTAGGAGCATCAAAAACATGGTTGGTCTATCGACACTTCTTTCTTAAAGCAATGTAACTTGATCTATCTCTTTGTTGGATTTCCATGGTAAATAAAACATGTGAAAATCTTTATTACTATGAACTTTGAAACCATTTCTCGTGGGATGTTTATGTCACTTGATATGCTGTGCTCATCTTGGATGGACTTGTTCCATGGTGGTTTGCAGTTGAAGATTCAGCACTATTTATTCCCAAGCTTTAGACATTGTCATCTAATTATACTAAAAATAAAACCTACAGGTAACTGTACAACCGGAAAGTTGTGGTTTGCATCCCCCACCCCCGAGCAGCCCAGTCTGACATTGTCGAGACAGATACATGAAAACGATTTGGTCAACCAGGTCCTGGAGTAACGCCTTCATTGTACAAAATCTAGCCTCAATCTGACCTGTCCTATGGCCTATATGCCATTTTCCAGTGTTCTGCTTGAGATTTTAAATTCCACCGACAAATACTCATTGTAACTGAAAATCATAGGATTATATCTCAGATGAAACACAAAGTCGGCGCCATTGAATTCAGCATCCATTCCAGTTCCACAGGCATTGGGTGTGGCTGGAGCTGGATTCTTTAGCCACGTTCGAAAGTCATTAAAGAAAATCATCAATTTCAACAACCTAATAAAGTACTAATATATGATTGGACTGACCACCGCCCACTATCAAAACATAATCGTTTACTAGTAAAACATAGCAAAAGTTAAAACCTTTAATCGACGCCGCTTCACGATTTCACCTGCTGCTGCTTCTCAAAGAGTCGATTCCTAATACTATATGACACTAGGGTTAACTACACCACTCAATCTAACCTTAAAATATGTTGTTTCGGTCGTAATTATTTCAATCATCAAACGATTCATTTCGTATAAATTAATATAATAATTATCATGTAACTTTTTAATACATTCATCAAATAAAGTGAAAAATCCAAAGTCTCATAAAAACACCAGAGCAGCATATACCACTAGTTTCAACATCTTCATCTTCAGACTTTTGTTTTCTCTAAATCTAATGACAATGAATTTCCGTCTTTTACAAACCCAAAAGAAAAGTTATTGAAAAAAAAAATCAAACGCATTGAAAAGAATACATTTAGATAAAACAATTGGGATTTGTGACCTGTTTCCTAAAAAGTCCAATTCCAGATCTTGATTCGGAGATCAACCTTACACTTAGCCCCAGCAACATTAGCCAATGACGGAGATTTACCTGTTGGAACAACACCTTTAACTCCATCGCACGAAACCCTGATACCAACTTTCTTGCTCTTCAATCCACCCATTTTTACAGTCACTTTCGTATCCATCTCGACCTTCAATGAGATCCCTTTTTTATTCTTCAGATCCGGTCTCAGGCTGTTGACCGTGTCCGCATCTAGATCACTCGACGTCGTCACCACAACTCCCTTGAAAGTCGTCACGTTTTGGTTGTTACTGAAGAAAGCTGGTAATGTCCCGTTGCCTATAAAAACATCGCTGTTGCTCGATACACATGAAACGATGAAAGGGTCGTAAGAGAAGGAAAGGTGTGAGTTTGGGTTTCTGGAGGAAATGGTTAAGTTGAAAAGGGTTGATAGATGGGAGGAGGAGGAGTCGGCGGTGGTCGTTAAGTTCAAGCGGTGGATACGGAGGGAAGCGAGGGTAAATGAAGGTCGCTGAGGACGGTATAGTACATAAAAGACAGAACCGGCTATGGCTACTAAAAGCGCGAGGATGAGGATTAGAAGGATGGTCCAGAAACAACAGCAGCAGCAATAGTTTCGCCGTGGACGGTGGCGGCGGTTGTAGGGTTGTGGACGATATGGTGGGCGAAAAGTGGGGTTATAGAGATTGGATTTTGAGGTGCCACCGTTGGTTGTACCGTTTGTACTGGCCGGATCTCCACCATTGGCGACCGGTGGAGCTGCCGCGGCGGTGGTTTTGGATGAAGGGAAGACTTTGTCCGACATTACGAGGAAAACACACACAAAAAAAATCGAAAGGTTTCTGAAAGCGTATGAAATTGAAGAGAAAAACCAAAGAGAAAGAAATATACTCTCCACCCAGAATCCACTTCAGATTTAGATTTAGAACGAAGACATAAGAATTCGAATATATAAAAATTATATAAATATTCAAAATTATTAGATCCAGCTGAGCCAGAAATATTTACACGTCTGGTAGCTTTTTTTGAGGTGGACGAAGGAGTAAAATAAATTATCAGAAAAAATTAGTCACATTTAGTACTCCCTAAATTATAAAAAATAATCATTTTAATTTATCAAATTACAATTGATCGCTTAATATTACAAAACAGTATAATATTTTGATTAATCTAATAATTATGTTATTATAATTTAGTAAATTTAATGATTATTTTATAACTGTTTGTAAATGTAATAATTATATATAATTTTTTACAAGATTAGTAACTGAAACAATTATTTTTATAGTTTAGTGACTGGTTACGTATAGTTGGAGATTTTAGATCCAACGGTATACAAGAGTTTGATCTGATGGTTAATAACTTGCACTAGCTGTCTCCAGGCATTTTTAGGGCAAATGAATTTACCTAAATTATTAGGAGATACATAAATTTGGTAATAAATAAATAAATCCATTCTGTTGGAAATGATCAATTAAGGAATATTGGTTTGGACCAACTAAGCATTCTTTAATTTCGTTTTGTTATTTGGATATGTGAAGGCAAGAATCAATTCTTGACAAAAAGAAGTTATTAAAAAATAATATGATAATTAAAAAAATATGTAATAATATTTTAATTTTTAATTATAATTAATTTATTTTTTTATTTTTCACTCATTCATTGTACATGTAACGGCTTTGGCCAAGTGGTTGACACGATAATAAGGATTAAATTTATTAAATTAATTGATTGTACAAATATAAAAAATCAAACGTCATTATATAAACTTTTGTAATTGTTATGTTATCTCTTTAATGGTCATTATATCAAGTTTAAATTTAATAAATTAATGAATTTTTTTCAAGATAATTATATATATATATATATTGAGTTCATATCCGAGCTTTTATTTGAATCTTTAAATTCATATTCATTTAAAACTTCACTAATATTACGTTTGAGAATATAAAATTATGGATCGATTTGAATTTTATTTAGTATGTAAAATGATAATCCCCTCATAAGTATTGAGTGTGATATTAAACTATATTATACTTTTAGATAAAATATATTTAGGGTTGAATAAAGATCATGTT
Source organism: Abelmoschus esculentus (assembly GCA_035048815.1). Taxonomy (NCBI): domain Eukaryota; kingdom Viridiplantae; phylum Streptophyta; class Magnoliopsida; order Malvales; family Malvaceae; genus Abelmoschus; species Abelmoschus esculentus. The sequence continues at coordinate 1,126,350 of JAUCBN010000008.1, forward strand.
TTAACTTTGAAAATATATTTTAAATTTGATTTGATCTAATATTTTAAAAACTCGATATGATCTAAAAATTATATATTTAAATCTCACTTCGATTTGATTCAATCTGAAATCTCGCTTAATAAAAACTCAACTTGGATTCAAATTTTATATATATAAAAATGTCTATCACTAATTATATTTAAACGTCGAAAATGATATTATTAAAAAATACAATTATAAATTCCAGAACATTCATCTTCATGGATCATTAAACAGGGCATTTTTGGAGCAATTATATTTGGTCAAATGACTAAACTGTTAAGTTATATATAAATAGACCCATTAAGAATAATTCTTTTTCTCTTAAGTTATAGTGTGCACATGCATGTGCATTATGTACGTGTGTGTATAGCCATATATACCAATGTATATGTGCAATGGGCATGCATGATGCACCGCACGATGAATTTGTCTACAGACCGATTTGCATGTGAACAACAAGCATGTTTCTCATCTAAACACGCTCTTTCTTGTCGGTGGGGTTTTGAATAAGCGCGATAAGAGCGATTGCACAGGACCCCTAAAAAAGAGACCTAAAATTTTGATAAATTACATTCATTAGATGATATTAATCTTGAAATTCTACGTTATAATTATGTCCTAAATATGATAATTGATTCTAAAATCTTATTGATTATTCTTATTTCTATTGTTTCCATAGAACTAGTGAGGTTCTGGACAAGCGCAATAGAAATGACCGCATAAGGGCCTAAAAAGAACAATTACTTCTATGAGTCACATTTTTAGAACTAATAAAAATTATGAATAATTACTTCTAATAGACACATTTTAATAAATTGTACAAGGCCTCTAAAATCTTTGAACCGCCCTTGTTCCTCATGTGCCAAAAATTTATATTTTAATGTTTATTTCTCATGATTATTATCAGATATAGTTGTTGAAAAAAAATATGAGAAATACAAAACATAATAAATAATAAAATTCATGATACAAAAATTATACCATGAATTATTTGTTGATATTTTTAAAATAAATATTAAAAAATAATATATATATATATATATATCAAAATTTAACATAAATTATCTATTTAATTTTATACTTTAAACAATCATTTACCTAGGGTTAAAATTTTAATTTTTATTTAAATAAACATTATTAGTCAATGAATTTTGCCCCTCAATTAAAAAAACGAAGCTTTAACGACAGTTTTACTAACATGTTCCTCTCAACTAACCGTAAAAAAGGTGTCGACGGTTTTATTTGGTTCCTACAAAGTAACCTTAAACGTATCTCCCAGTCCCAGAGTACGATGAAATACATTAATTCATTAGAATAATTATACAAAGACAAATTTAAAATAATTATTATTGAATTGAACTGTTGAAATATTATTACTTTTTAAATTTAATGATTAAAAATTTTATTTAATTATTTTGAAGGACAAAACTGAAGACGCTTAATTAGGTAAAGTTATTCTGTCCTTCTACATCGATAGATGAGAGGAATCAATGTCGACATAGGCCAAGTTATTTGTTACCATAATGTCGTAACTCCGACACTGCACGCCATCGCTTTCAATTGTCACTGACGGTTTCGTCAAACAATGTCGACACTCTCATTTCTCTGCATCTTCCCAAACCTGTTTTATTCTCATGCATGCAGATGTATAAGATTACCATCTCTCCTCTGGGTTGTATTCTTCTTATGATCACGGGAAATTTGAAACAGATTCGCAAATTGCAATCTTTATATAATCCCAAGACTCTTATTCACTTTCGTTGGTATTGAAAACCACCAACTTTCTTGATTCAGACAGTCCAATTCAATTCCCCCATGTTCTTCATTGAGGTTGCGATCGCCGAATTCAAACCCCTCGTTTCTTCTTTCGTTTTCTTGGTATTTATTGGGTTTTCTTTTTGATTTCTTGTTTGGTCAGGATATCTGGCAAATGCTTTGCCTTGATTGTTCCGGATCAAAGACCAGGTTTTCATCAGGTAAATTTCACTTCTTTTTGTTTGTTCTCTCATTTTTCTGGGATTTTAGGATTTGGTATGGACTGATTAAAGAAATTCAAGATTGAAATGTGTTATTAGAGAAAGGATTAGGGTTATATATTTGAATACTACTTATTTGGGGGAAAACAGAGTCCCTTTTACAGGCAATAACTGATTCAATGAGCAACACAAGATGCCAGTCCTCGGAGCCAGATAATTGTCGTGACGAGTTAGCCGCATTGAAGTTAAAGCCCATAGCTATAGCCTCGATCCTCGTGGCTGGTGTAGCCGGCGTTGCTATTCCACTCATCGGCAAGCACCGTAGGATCCTTCGTACAGATGGAAGCCTCTTTGTTGCTGCCAAGGCCTTTGCAGCCGGCGTAATTCTAGCCACTGGTTTCGTCCATATGCTGGCGGATGGTACTGAAGCTCTCACGGATCCTTGCTTGCCCGAACACCCTTGGTCAAAGTTCCCATTTCCAGGCTTCTTTGCAATGATTGCTTCTTTGCTCACATTGCTCGTGGATTTTTTGGGGACTCAGTATTATGAGAGAAAACAAGGTTTGGCTAGAGGAAGTAGGGAAGAGAAGAGTCAGGTCGGGTTATTAGGGACGGATTCGGAGTCGGGAACCGTACCCCTTTCAGAAGGGAAGGATTCTTCTGGGAAGGTTTTTGGGGCAGAAGAAGATGGGGGAATGCACATTGTTGGGATGCATGCACATGCTGCACATCATAGGCACAGTCATCCTCACGGTCAGGATGCCTGCGAGGGACATGGGCATAGTCATACACATGACCATGGCTCTCGAGATGAGGATGACGATAATGGAGTGAGGCACGTAGTCGTTTCCCAGGTAATTGTAGACAACCTTTTTTAGCATCTGGATTCTTGTGTGATCTCATTGTAGTAGTATGTGTTCATTTTTGTTTCGGTTGTTGCAGATTTTGGAGCTTGGGATCGTATCCCACTCGGTTATCATCGGCTTATCATTAGGGGTTTCCCAGAGTCCATGCACAATAAGACCCCTAATTGCAGCATTATCGTTTCATCAGTTCTTTGAAGGGTTTGCACTCGGAGGCTGCATCTCCCAGGCTCAATTCAAAACGCTATCAGCCACAGTCATGGCATGCTTTTTTGCAATAACGACCCCTATTGGAATTGGCATCGGAACCGCCATTGCTTCGTCCTACAATTCTTACAGCCCGGCAGGTTTGATTACGGAAGGTGTGTTAGACTGTTTGTCAGCAGGAATTCTTGTTTACATGGCTTTGGTAGATCTAATCGCTGCTGATTTTCTGAGTAAGAGGATGAGCTGCAACTTTAGGCTTCAAGTCGTCTCTTACTTGATGTTGTTCCTAGGAGCTGGTCTGATGGCTTCCCTTGCAATCTGGGCATAAATTTTGGTAGGAAAACTTCATTGTTTAGCCTTTACTTTTGGAACCCAAAATTGAAACCTAGGCTAGATGGATGATATGGTGTAATTCAGAGTCTGCCTAGTGCCTACCTAAGTTCATTAATGCTCATGCTGCAAAGATCTAATTATTTTTTATTTTATTATTGTTTGAAACATTTTTTAAATTAAAAAATTAGCACAGAGGTGAAAGAAAATTGAGTATAAACAATAATCTAGTCAAATGTGTCTTAATCAATGTTCATAGTTAGAGTCTCTTTCACTTAATTAAAATTTTAATTTAGGAGATAAAATATTATTCATAATTGAATTATAAGCAAATTGAATTTAAAACCATCGTAAAAAATACAATAAATTCACAAATAATTAAGAAAATGTAACATTTTTTAATAAAAAAATCTTAAGTACAATAGTGATCCAATATCCATGAAGTTCAAAACAACGTTATTAGTGAATAAGATCCTAATAATACATCGTTAACAATTAAATTTACTTTTATGGTATATCATTATTTAATTTACTAATATTATAGAAAATTGTACATCAAATATAATCAAATAATTTTTTTCTCAACCATCAGGTTGGTCGAAGTGGTAAATAGTTTGGTTCTGCTTAAACAAGTCTCAAGTTTGAGACGTGTACGCAATAAATCTCTGCTAAGAGACTCACCCACCAAAGGTAGGTGCGCGACGCGGGTTGATTTGGATTAATCAGACCCTGAAATCAGAAGAACAATAAAAAAATATTTTTTAAAAATAAATCAAATTTTAAAATAATTTATATAAGAATATCAAAGTTAAAAAAATAAAAATTTTCGTATGAGACAATTACCCCTTCATATCCCTAAATAACTGCCCCGTGAACTAGTATAAATCATATAAACAATCATAAAAAATTATCTATTCCCAGGCCATTTTCATGCATACAACAGAGGAGTGGTGATTCACAACCCTCTACGTAGCATGTCTTTTCATCATTAGAAATTTATAAGTAAAGATTATCCCCCAAAATTTATATATCACTCATGTTTTGTCTGCTTACCTTAAACCAAACATCATCGTAATCGATCTACGTTGAAATGACTTGACCTGAAACCTTGTCGTAGAATGGTGTAAGGCTGTCGAGAGTCGACGGTTTTCACTTCTTTATCCAAGATATCTTCAAGTTCAGACAATAAAATCTTTTGTCTGTTCTTTCTTAATCTAAATACACGATAAAATCTTTTGATTCACGTTTACGTTCATATATAGGATCAACCCATACATGCATCGTATGTATATACGTATTTATATACATATATCATGTGTTAGCAAAAGGGTATATACAGAAAACAAATTGTATGGATCTGCAGATTGGTGTATGATCAACAAGTCGGTTGATTATGGGGAATATGGATGGTAAAAATGAAAGAAATTTATGGAAGATATTATGAAGAAAATGGATTGGATCAATTTGGGGAAAAGGTGTGGGGACTGAAGGGTGGGCAGCGCCGGCCAGCAGTGTCGCTAAGCCTGCACAAGCATTTGATGGCATTTTGGCCAGACTTTGAGCACACCGTTCAATCCCATGCAAATCTACAGCCCCATCTCTTCCACTCTGCAAAATCTGGCCTTTACCTCTCATATTCCTTCCCCAACCTTCCAAAACTGCATTTTTTTGAGCAAATTAACCATGCATTCAACTCTACCTGTGGACGTGTTTGCAGAAGTGATTTGGTTATGGCTTAATCCGTTTTAGATATCCACTTAAGTTGTCATCAACAACCAGTAATGTTATTTTATAATTTAAATGATTTTAAGAGGTGAATGGTTTTGCAGATAGGGTTTTGTCTTGTCATTACATATACTGGTGTAGTAATCCAGACCAGACCTCCTTTATAATAGCTTTGTCTTGTTTATCTTGTTTTTGTCTGGGTGAAATGATGTCACGTGAAGGCCTCTCAAGCCTCTTCTTTAATCTTCTCACGATCCTTAATGTATATAACACCCCATTTATCACTTTGCTCCCTTAATTAATTATACTTTTGTGTTATAAACTTTCTTCGATGCTGAAAAATACTCATCTTGCCATAATGGCACCGCCACTGTATGATCTGAACTCACCACCCTCCCCCTTTCCCCTTGTGGATCTAAACGAACAACCGCAGCATCTTCAGCTATTTCTTTCACTGCACCAACATACTGCAGCTTCTCCTTCATCTGCTGATCTCAAGGCAAGAACATTTCTTTCTGTTCTTTCTTTTGATGCATATAAATTATAGTTTATTTACATATGTATTTTATGTGGACGGAAATGTTTGATTTGATGCCATCTTATCTACCTACGATTATAAACAGGTCAACTATTACGTGACTGGTGGTGTCGGATCAAGCAATCACCTGAACAAGTTTCAATACCCGGTTCATAATGGCGAAGAACACAATTCTTTGAGCAACACTAATAACGCCATTAGAGTCTGCTCCGATTGCAACACGAGCACGACACCTCTTTGGAGAAGTGGCCCCCGAGGTCCCAAGGTGAAGTTTATTGATTCGGTTGCTTTACCCTGTCCCTGTGTAATGTAATTAATCATCTATTATTAAACATAGATGAAGTTTACTGATATTGTTGAAGGTGAAAACTTGGGCAGTCACTTTGCAATGCTTGTGGGATCCGGCAAAGGAAGGCTAGACGAGCCCTGGAAGCGGCGGCAAGTGGAGCGGCTGTGGTGGCAGATGCAACAAGTTTGAAGATTAAGGTACACCGCAATAAGGAAATGAAGAAATCAGGCACGGTGTACAAGAAACAGTTGAAGAGGCGAAAGGAGCTTTGCTTTAAGGAATTTGGTTTAAGTTTGAGCCAGAAGTCGGGTTTGAGGCGTGTGTTTCCTAGGGATGTGGAAGATGCTGCAATCCTCCTCATGGAACTATCGTGTGGCCTTATGCACAGTTGATTTTTATTTTACTACACAATAACTTTTGTAGCTTTTTATGACAGAATGAAAGTGTGATCCTATTCCTATATATGTAGCCAAAATAATAACTAACATTCTAAATTATAGTAATAGTAGTATATACTAATTTGTTATTTGGTAGCTTCTCAAAGTTAGTGGAATTCAGGAAATCTAATGGCAATCTGTTTTTAATTAAGTTGGGTATTTATTATTCAGAAAATATTAATACGGTACAATCCTCTTAATTTAGTTCTCTCTATTCACAATATTGAGATTTAAACTCATGATTTTATTCAAAGATCTAGCCTAACCTCTCATCCTATTAGACCAATTAGCTATTGCCTGTTAGTAAGATATTTTTCACTATATGTTTCAGCTGCAAAGCCCAACAAATCCTCCACTGTTATGCAACCTCTTAAACTGAAATAAATCTGATCTCACATTCAGAGTTTCAGAGTATGATGGTTGCTCCTGGTTATGGGACTTCCCATACACCACAGTTAATTCTTTTAATTTTTGTGTTTTAAACATGTGATGATGGAGGAGGCTGGCTGAGATTTGTGAGATTGTGAAAGAGATTCTGCCACCATTATATAGACCTCTAAGCTTTACTTAAAAACAAAGAGTCGAACTTTGTTTTTCAAAATAAATTATTTCTGGGTTTTGTTTAAATCAGAAGGATGAGATGAATTCTGATCCATTGAATCTCAATCTGTTCTTCATACCATTCATTTTTGTTCCGGAGATTTGTGATGTCTTTTATTTGCAGAGTCGTGATATATATTATCCTATGGGGAAAAAAACTGTCTTTTCTTTTCCTACTTGGGTGTAAAATCACTGACCACCCACTACTTACCGTACTTTTGAAGCACACAAATTTCCTTTTTTTTTTCTCATAAAAATTTAATCTTTATATCTTTAAGATATTAATTCATGATTTAAATGCAACCATATATACGAATGACTATATATATAGACAGATCTTTTAGCTTCTTTTCCTCAACGACCCTAGTTTTCTTCCTTGCATTTCCCATACCAAACCTTCTTAAAAAGAAAGAGAAAATAAGATTCTCTTCATGGAGCGTGCAAGGAAGGTGGCTAACAGGGCAATCCTGAAACGTTTGGTTAATGAATCCAAGCAATCACGGAATAGTGAAATAAGCACTAGATCACCTGTTTCGTACTTTTCTTCGAGGTATGTGTCTTCACTGTCACCATTTGGTTCTAAGAGTTATAGCAGATCAGATTTACTAGGTGGTAGAAATGTGTCCAATAATGTTGGTTTCGGTGTCGGGTCGCAAATCCGATCCATTTCTATTGAGGCATTGAAAACAAGTGATACTTTTCCCCGGTGCCATAACTCTGCAACCCCCGAGGAGCAGACCAAGATGTCTGAGTCGTGTGGATTTAATAGTCTCGATGCTCTCATCGATTCAACTGTGCCTAAGGCTATACGCCTATGCGTATTGATTCCATGAAGTTTTTCAAGTTTGATGAGGGATTAACTGAGAGCCAAATGATTGAACACATGAAAAGTTCGATGAAGGATTAAATGTTGATCAGGGGGGCCAAGAGTTTTCCTACATGACATCTAAGAAGCTAGGGCTAAAGCTATACCGGGTGTTTACGATGATGATTTGAGCCTGGTGCATTCTGTGGTGAACCTGAGCTTCCCTAGTTCAATCCTTGTGTTGCTGGTTCTACTTTGCACAGTCCATTGATTATTGTTATACAAATATAGATACATAGTCGTAACTATATATCCTGTCTCCTATCAGATCTTCTTAGGGAAGCAGCTTAGGTTCATTGCAAATTTTTTAAATAATATGCGACCGTTAACTGGTTTCGCTCATCAGAGAGAATGTGTGTCATAACACAAAGGTATAGTTGGCTTAAGTAAGATCAAAGACCAAGGACTTCAGGAGTACAGGATGCACCCTAAGCTTGATCAGGTTTCTCTTATTTTGAGAAGCTAAAATTGAAATAATGTAAATGGAGACAGATAAAGTCCCTATTATGCACCATACTTAGGTGCCTTCCAAAGCTTAAATGCTACCTCGTGCAGCATCCTGTCAGCCAGTATGGTAAGATTTCCGGAATGCTGCAACGTAAAACAGGCAATAAGCACAAGATGCTGAAACAAGCAAACAAATCATAATCAAGAACATGAGACAAAGACTATTTTCATGCTTTCTATGTGCAATTCACTCCGGTTACAAAGATTGGAGTCCAAGTCAAGATTACTTCGTAATCTATTGAAACAAATGGAAAAAGGGTTTCAAAAATCATCTCTATGTCAGTTTGTACCTCCTTAAAATCTTCAACAGAAAATGTCTCTACCATGTCCTTGCGGGTTACAGCATACTGATATTGAGCGAATAACATGGGACTGTGGTGTCTGTTGATCGTATATTAGTTAAATAATCCACACGAAAATGTCAAAATGTGCAAAATGAATCAGGGTTCACAAATTTTATTCTTACCGAACATCATTCCTTGGACTTTCTCCTCCCATGGTATAACTCTGTCTAGGGAAAAGTACTGAAATATGAGTATTCTTCTCATCTTTAGTGCTCAAAATGGACAAACCAGGATCATGAGCCTTCGACACACATCCGTAGCTCATTATGAGGGACAAGAGTAGACGAGAATCAATTTCAGTACCAGGCTTAGCTATACTAAGAATAGCACCAAGTAATGCGTTCATGAATTCCACGCCACTCACAGTTGCATTGTCACTTTCAACATTCGAATTCTCCCCAGACCCAACATGCAAAACCACAAAATCAAACTGGTTGGATCCCATTAACTTCCCGTCTTCGAATCCAAGTAAAGACAGCAATTCAGAAGCAAATTATCAACCGATGGAGCAGGGGGAATATTGTTATCTCCAAATAATCCATTCAAGTCCGGTACATCCAAGCCGAGTTTTTCTCCAAAAGATTTCATACTAGAATTGTTACTCAATACAGCAGCTTTCAATCCCATAAACCTGAGATAAAGCATCATGGTCACTGCCATATTCGAATTGCTAGCAATTAAATCCCAACAAGTGCATGATAATACCTCTCTGAAATGGTTGGGATCAAGGATGACTTCTGAGACTTCTCACTAGGGAATTGTCCATTCTGAAAAAACAAATAATGAAAATAAAGAGAATTGAAGAAATTATATCATGAAATTAACTTTCCAACAACCTAGAATAATAGGCATCTCACCTTGTTCAATACCTCAAAGGCATCCACCAGTACTGCAAACTCTCTTACTATCCTATCATCCTCGCTTTCTGCAGTCTAAATCCAAGTGAATTCCCATTTCTAAATACTGAAAAAACAAATAGAAAAAGCTGGTGATTGTCCTAGCAATCTAAAAGTAAAAAATGCAAAAGAAACCCAACTTTCGGTGTTTGGGTGTGCCTTAAAGAGATTATATCTTCATTCATTACCCATTATCAAAAGAGGGAATTGAAAATGAAAATTAAAGTGACAAGGAATTGAAAAGGGGGAATGGGGAACCTGAAGAAGGAGCATTTGGGAGGTTCAAGAAACCGCAGTTGGCTATAGATGCGAGAGAGTGGAGATGGGAATGTGATGGTTGAATGAAGCGAGCCAACCCGTCCCCGTATAATATCAACCCTCGACTTGGCTTGTCTGCCATTGCTGCTACTCAAATGCTCCAAGAATAAGCTCGAAGAAGAAACTGAGAAAGATCAAAGGAAAAATGGAGAATACAGCGTGGAGAATGTTTACACGCGGATCGTGTTAGAAGGAAAAGCTTGCACTTGATGCCTCTTTGATTAAACGAAGATAATATATTCTGTACCGGATTAAAACCATACGAGATGCAGATGACATAAGATGAAGAAATATAAAAACAGATCTTATTTAAAAATAATTTAGTTAAAATTAAAAGATTTAATAAAATAAAGGTGATGTAGTGTACGGCATATATATTATTAAATGTTAAAAAATATTATTAAACAGATAATGTAAATGGAAACTAACCCTTGTTCAATGAAAACAAAGGATTTATTCCAACAGTTGCTGACAAATTCATTAACAAGCAGGAATTACTTGGGAGAACAATTTCTCAGAGAGATAGCTGGACGGACTTGGGAGAACAATCAATCTTAGACAACAAGCTCATTGAAAAAAATTCAATCAGTTTCAAATCTTTCTACTGTACAACATTACGAACATAATCTATGCACTCCGGACTTCAAAACCGTCTCTATCGGACATATATTCGGATACAATCCATTGAACTTGGCACAAACCGGATCCGGATAAAATTAATTGGTTACTTGTCACTTGCAGGTGGATGCGTTATATTAACTCACCTCCAGCAATGACATGAACCAAAGCTTCTTGAAACCAGGATGATCCACTAAATCAATAGTTTAGTACCCTTGAATCTCATCGAATCTTTGTATCATTTTGGCGTAACATCACTTTGTGTTGCTAGTCTTCAACTCCGGTGTTGTAAACAAAACTGGGAAAAAGGGTTGTAATGCACCTGAAGATCAATAATAAGATAAACGAGAGACGATAAGTACCAATAGCAACTAAGGCCTAAAGGGGTGAAGCATGCAAATAGATTGGGAGTGTAATGCTAGAAATAGAATTTCGTCACAAACTTTAAATCAGGAAGAGTCATGTTCTTCAAGAGGCCAGGATTACGAAGCACAAATGCTCTCCATTCATCTTTGTTGATTCGACTGTCTTTGTCGGTATCCACAGCGGCGAAGGTCTGCAGAGAGATGATCTGGTAAGCCATTGAATGCTCTACAAAACTACACCAGTAAAAAGAAGAGTATAGAACTTTGGTGAGCTCACTTTGTCAATGATTTCCTCAAGAAGTTCATCTGACAATCCCAGTTCGGATTCCATCAAAGTGGCAATTATCATTTGCTTAACCTGCAATCAACCAAAAGTTAATTACTCCCATGATTGCAGAAAATGCATCGTCTCATAGTCATTCACAGGACACCAAATTCATGTTAGAACTGCTTACTCACTTCTTCCCTCTCGATAAAACCTGTTTGTCTCAGGTCATACAACCTAAATGCAACTGCAAGACATTAACAAGGATGTACATAAGTCAAAGATATACATTAATGATATAAAGCAAATGATTTCACAAGAACCCTTACAATCAATTTTATCTTCTACAGGGGCATACGGATGAAACACATCGAGTGCATGGACGAATTCCTCGAATTCAATAACCCCATTTTTCTTCTCATCAAAAAGATCAAAAAACTGCAATTTAAAAGATTAACAGAGATATGAAATCAAAGGAAACTGCTCAATCATTAGTTTTAGCACACATCAAGACTTAAAAATGAACTCAACTTAGTACATTACAATTTACAACTATAACAATTCCTGAAAATCAAGTTGAACATATAGAAGAAACTGGGGTATTTTTGCAAACAAAAAACTTACCCTATCAAGAAAAAGATTGCTACCGTACGGTGTCTGGAACAATGCTAACTGAAGCTCTTCCTATAACGCAAAAAAGAACTTAGAATTTTACAAATATTTTGACATTTCAATTTAATGGCATTTTAAACAAATACTGAAACATAAACTTGAAGCAATGCCATAACATGAAATAAGCCATGAAAAGAAAAACCCTAACCAATTTCATGACTGAATTTGAATTTTACCTTATGAATCAAACCGTCATCAATTATTGAGCTGCTCAACTTCTTGAACAGTTCGTACAATGCCTCTATTTCGTTCACCGTAACTGCGCCATAAGATCCATAACCAACAAATAACCAATCAACCATGTTAGTTTTCTAGGCAGGGAAAAAAAGCAAAATTAAAAACTCAGTTTGAATAACGCAAACCGGCATGTATCAAATCTAAAAGCCTACATCGGGATTCATTGGCGAGCCGAGTTAGATCTGTAAACCCATACAGGCATTTCTTGGGTCGGGGCCGGTACCCAAAACACTCAGTGGTTGCAAAAATAAAGAAATCGATCACTGCAACAATCGGAATCATAGCTACTGCACAGATCGACTCTCCGATCGTCAGTGAGCTCGACCGCTGTGACCGAATCAACCACCTCTCAGAACTCATTACAAAGAACAAAAACTGCAAATTTAGAAGATATTAAACAAAGAAGAAACATGGGTTGTTAAGAAATACTACAATGACTAAGCTTTTGCTGGTTGAATCCAATGCTCCAAACAATCAGACATTCTAGATTTCTCTTCCTTTCATAAGGATTTACCCTTCCCCACAAGGTTGTCTTATAGAAATTATCTTATTTATGAGTCTGATAATGTTTTTTAAAAAATAATAAAATAAAATAAACCATGTTTTTTAAAATAATAATATTCGTTGCATGTTTGGATTATCTTTTTGAAAAGTAAAATATGACGGCCAAGTAGGTTCCCATTTTAGGGGAGGCGAAAATCACCCGGGGTGAAATTAATAAATATAAATGAAAGTCAGATCTTTATTTGAGCATGATTGATTTATCAAACTATTTTTCTTATATTTTTTAATCAAAAGTTTTAAATTTATTAATAATATTTTTATTCAGGTCTTTCTACTTATTATTCTCTTTAATTAAAATTTATTTAAAAATTAATTTTTTATAATTAAAGTTATTAATTTCCTAAAAATGATTTTGGCTTAAAGTTCTCGTTCCAAAACTTCACGATTCGACCACATATATTATATATTCAAAATATAAAACTTTGATTTAAAATAGTAAATATATTATTTAATTTTGATTATAAATTATTTATATTTAAATTTTTTTTGATTTAAAATTTAAAATTATATTTTTATTAATAATAAATTTTAAATATAAAAAAACATAATTATTGGTACATAGAAAATATTATTACCGGCGGTTTCTCTACTTAATAATTACCTTATTCCAATGATTTATCCACGTGACTTCAACTTAGTTAAAACCTTATGGCTAAAATAAAAGAGCAATGACTTCAACTTGCCCCTCTATAATGCGTCTATATCTGCAACCCTACTAATCAATGCTCTCTTTTTCTCCGGCCTACGAAAAATTATAATATATAATAATTTTGATCTATCATATTATTCATAATTTTTTAAAATATAATTATTTTATATAATTTTAAAGATAATCTTTTTCTTTTTTATGTTATGTAAATAAAAATTAACTATGAATGAATTTATGACATAAAATTATTAGACTGGATTTTTAATAGATAAAGATCGTAAAACATGATAGATCGACACTATAAAATAATTTCTCCTCACCAACATAAAAGATGTTACAAATCGCCTTATATAGATTACAAAATGTTGATCTTGCCCTTTTCCTGTTTCATCTCCTCTTAAACTTCCATAGAAATTCGGGTTTTAATCGGTTTCAACTTCAACCCCATGCTTTCCGGCGAAAGAAGCTCCGGGGAGATGCAACATGGACTCAAAGGGCTTCTAGGACTAACACTAAGAGTCGCTCGGTATAAGCCGTATCCTGTAAGAAAATACTCTATTGGTATCAACATGGCATGGGGCTGCTCCTCTGTCACCATTGACCCACATGCTTGAACCTGTTGGTTCCACCGGTCTCATGTTGTTAGCTCAATGCCATATGTTTTTTTCATGTTCTAGATGTAAAGATGTTAGAAAACGGGTTAGGCAATAATCTGTTTGCATACCTCCACTAAGGCACTATATCTTCTATCTAATTTCGATGTCATGTGAAGAGCCTCGGAATGGAAAGGAGAGTTCTCGCCAACAAATATTAATGAACGGCAATGCAGTTTTCTTATCCCTTCGCTAAGGTCGGGTCTCCTGATAGATGGTAAATAAGAGTTTAATGCCGGACCACTACATGCATGCATTGAAATTGTTTCTATCTTTTTCTTTTCCATAAAGGAGATAGAGAAATCTAACTAATCACGTAAAACCTGTTTGAAGAACAGTTTCAAAAAGAAACCTAATCTACCTAAGTACCTATCTACCATGGAGATAAGCTTACCGGTTCATTGCTTCGAGAAATTGCCAAATATTTTTACTCTCCCTTTCATCTAGCAACTGCAGGGAAAAATGCCATGTGACAATAAATTTATAATGCCGGTTGCAGAGTAAATAAGAGTCAAATGCAAGGAGTTCAAGAACTAACTCTTCTGCATGCCTGAACTACATCAGATTCTGGTACTCGAACACAACCACGAACTTCCTGCCATTGTCATTCAAAACCTCATCACCCAACTAATCAATTCTAGGAAGCGAAACGGCATATGTTTTTGGAGCCAAAGAATACCTTGCTGAAGTATCGCTTAAGCAACAACTCCTTCACCACACCACACATGCCATAGAAATATAGTAAATTTGACATTACCTGCAATAATATGACAATCCATTAAAGCACATAACCATTTAACCACCAAAGAGGAAATAAAAAGGACCGGAAGGGGAACCTTATTTAACAACCACTCTGTCCATGAGGGTGCTCTGCAGAGGGGTGAAACAAGTATTAACCCAAGCACACGTTGCCGGTATTTCATCTATTAAGACAATACAGATTACAGAATAATTATTTGCAAGATTACAACAGAATATTTAGTTCTTTATCTGGAGCTGGGAAAGGGAAAGGGGAAAAGGGAAATTTTGTGTTCTTAGCTACTTGACTTACAGCAAATAGGGTAAGAATATATGCTCCAGCTGTAACCCCCATACACATTACAGCACCAAGCCTTCAATTAAAAAGAAGATGAAGAATGGAAGAGTTAAACAAGGAATAAAGCTTGTTTGCCTTAATTCTTTTCCATATAAATAATTATTGATAGTAACATATTGAAGAAAATGACATCTTAAGAACTTATACAAGGGTAGTAGGTGCATCAATTCATATCATTTTCAAACAACTAGTACAATAATTACCCACCAACAAAATATACTAAAGTAAAATTCTAACCAGCTGAACTTGAGAGAGAAAATAAAGTAACTGTGGAATTATATGATTACCCAAAAAAGTTGAGAACCTCAACAATTTGATCTGCTAAGTCATCAACAGAAGGCATAAGATCATCAGAACCGATGGGGGCAGCTCCCAACTGCAATATTTCTTGAAGAAAGTCCCGGATAAGAAAGCCATGAATTATAGAATTCAACCAAATTTTTTTTGATTAAAACAGGAAATACAAGATTAAAACATGAAAAGAACTGACCTCGTGTCCTGGAGGACTTATATGATATATGCAAAAGTTGTGGAGGAGTAATGAACTAGCCTCTGGACAAAAGAACAGCCCTTGAAAACAGGAGGTATCTGCAAAATCTCACACAACCAAAGTTTAGGTAAGAAACATGAAGCATCCTCGGATAAATGGTCTTGCTCATCATGGAAACCAACAAACTATAATGTTATGAACTTCAACATATTACATTGACATGTAAAACTTCAGCTCAAAGCAATCAAGTCACAAAATCTGGGAAATTATGATGAAAACACAAAAGATCTCAAGTTTAAAACAATGTCCATGTTTCGGGAGAAAAATTCAAGCATGGAAAGAGCAACCTTTTTACCCAAAACTGTTGGCAAAAAGATCATTTTTCACTCTGAAAGCAGAAATGTTGTCCTAAGAGGGAGGGAAAAGAAGCAGTACAGTAAGGTTTCTTGCATTACTTACGATTTAGAGCTAAATCAGGATATGTAACAAGAGCCGGCTTATCTTGGTCTCCAAACACAGCAACTGAAACTGTACCATGGTGAGTTCTCACAAGGTACTCCTGCAGATAGATTTTACAATGCATTAAGAAACCTACTCAAAAACGACCAAAGATCAAATCGAATTACCATCCACGGAGAACAGATACCATATTATCTCGCAAGGCAATGAGAGTCTAATTGACAAGAATTCCATTTACTTTAAAAAGAGGCGTATTCAAGCATAGCCCAAGCTAAGTATATTCTAGCTAGATAGAATTAGCATGTGCAGCAGAACTTTTTTTAGAGACTTAACTGTTTTGCTCATCTAGGCATATTCTGCATCATCTAAACTCCTAATTTGACAAGACTTCGACAAAACACTAATGAAACTAGACCAGTCATAAGAAATCCTCCCCAGAACATTATAATTTTCAAAACATCATTAAAGTTAGCTTATTACTAATGTAATTAACTTAAATTTATCATAGTGTTCCTAAAATGAGAAAAGTTTAAGAATCCATTAATCATTTGACCATAAAGAATAAATTATATTATCATTCAAGATTAATTGTAGCCAAAACGTAAATAAAACTGACTGCTACTGCAGAAAAGGAATGAACAATATATGCTTTGAGACGAAAAAGAAATAAATTAGAAATAAACAATATATCCAGCTTAGCTAAGCAAAAGACGGATAGGTTCATTCAAGCTTTACGAAGGAAAACATTTCTCCCATTTCTGTTTCTCCTCCCTTCCCACATTTTCCCGGTAACCAAACAAGAAGATAAATAGAAATGCAGGTTACCTTGCCGCCAAGAGCGAACGTTTCCATATCAATGGAAACCGAGTCGCTAGAATCTGTCATTTCGCCTCTCTGTCACTCAAAATGAAGACGCATTTTTAGAATTGGGTTCCATGCCTTTTATACCAAATCTTTCAATCTGTCCCTCATCGTAGATTTTCTCTTTCCATTAAATTAAGAAATAACAATGAAAACTTATGTACTACTATTTTTTTGAAAAACAATTAATTTATAAATGCATTGAAACGTTGAATATATTAGATATTAATAAAAAGATAGTATTTTTAAAGAGAATATTCAAAATTAAAATTTTAAACCTTTTAAATATTTATATAATAGTCTCCCTTAATAAACTAAGTATTAATATAAATTTAAATATACTTCACGTATAATTATAGTTTAAATTAAATATAAACTTCATTAAGAGTATTTATTTTTATATAACGAAATTTACTTTTTAAATTATAATAAAATTTAAATTTAAATACTATCAAATATCAGAAAATATTTTTTAACTGAAATTCTTAATTCGTACCAAGTCACCGACGCTCGACTTATCCCTATCAGTGAAGCCAAACTCACAGCTTAAAAAGGTCACGTAGAACCGGACCTTAACCAGGGACATGAGTTAATTTAACCCTAGTTAAGATGCCGACAGTTTTTCCAACAGTACGCATTTTCTTTCATATGGAGTAATTTCTCTAAATTTAGAAGTTAAAATATGCATTAAAAATATGATTTTAAACAAGAAAAATTTTATACTAGGTCTCAAACATTGTTAAACATCATTAATATTAAATATCGTTGAATATCATTAAATTAATTATTAAAAATTAAAATTTTTAAAGACTCAATATATAATTAATAAGAAAATGATATATTCAACATATAATTAATAATTGTGTGTCGAATTTTTAAGATTTTTAATTTTTATTAATTAATTTAATGGTGTTCAGCGTTGTGTTCGACGCTCGTTATAAACTCATCATTTTAAATATTTATAAACACTTTCACAAATCTTAAATTTTTTTTTAAATAATTCATTTATGAATTTACCCTTCACTTTTAAATATCTATATTTTTCTCGCATACCTTAAATTCGAACTTATCCCTAACTATATATACATTCAACTAGAAATAATGGTCCATAACTAAATTGGAGTATAATTCGAGTTGCGATATTATGAATGTGAAAAATTCAATTAAAAACGAATATTATAATAAACCTCTATAATATATAATTTGGATTAATAAATAAGAATTAAATATTGATAATTAAAAATAAATCCGCTAATATTCTTTGTCCGTCATGCAGATGTAAGATCACCATCGCATCCCATTTTGGTAAAGATATTTTATTTATTACTCTAATATTTGTTTGTGTTTTAAGTAATGAGTGAGAGTTAAACAACATTGTCACCTCTTAGCTAGAATATATTATTTCTATAGCGTTAGGTTTCACTCACAAAATAAAAACATATTATTTAATATTATTTTTAAGATAATCCCTTATTTTTTTCCTGTAAAAACATATTATTTTTAATTTAATAAAAATATATTTAAAATCGCATTGAACAGGTATTTTTTAATTATACATTAATGACCTTCGGTCGTCACATTAAATATTTTTGGTACTTTGGTTTTAATTTAATGGGAGTGGATGAGACTTAATAAAAATGCAAACTACTCTCATCAGATATATTACCACATTTTATAATGATAGTAGCTATATGATATTTATTTATTTATTCTATATTTTTCATTATTTAATATATTATTTAAAAATAAGTCTATATTAATAAAAATATATTTGCATGGAGATGCATCCTAGTAATAATGGGGTGAATAATAAAAATAAATCTTAAGCTCGGATCTCAAAAATTAGTATTAAATTCAACCCATAAAATTAAAACAGATCAAACATTAATAGCATGATTTGTATATTATTCACATTTATTAGTACGTACGTTACCCATCAATTAATTCATTTTTTTTGGGCATTTAGGGTTCAGAAAATTCATTGGACTGTATTCGAGAGTAGATGTTGAATTATGAGGAGCATGGGCGTTTTAAAATTTTTTGGGTATTACCATAATTTATTAAAACGTATCTTTTATAAGCAATTGTTTATAACTTTCACTAATTCTAAAAATATAACCTTTAGAAGTAATTGTTCTTTATAGGGTTCTTGTGCGATCATTTTTATTGCGCTTGTTCAGAACCTCACTAGTTTTATAGAAACAATATGAATAGGAATAATAGATTCTAGAATTAATTATCACATTTAGGATATAATTATAACATAGAATTTCAAGATTAATATCATCTAATAAATGTAGTTTATCAAAATTTTGGGACTCTCTTTTTTATGGGACCATGTGCAGTTACTCCTATCGTGTCTGTCCAGAACCCCACTGACGAAGAATATATTTTAATTTATTATTTATATAAAATACGAATTTTTAAATGATTATGTTAGGATTAGATAACATGAATGTATTACGGATATTACATAAAATACGGATTTTTAAATAATTATGTTAAATGATGTATTTATATAATCATATTGTGTCATTTTTACATCATCCTATGCAAAAATTTAGAGCTAATTAGATGATGTTGTATAATAAAATGAAATTAGGTCAAGTGTATAATTCATCATTGTCACTTGATGCTATTAACTTAATCTCGAATCTTTGACTAGAAAATGGCCAAGTGTGTGTATATTTGTAGGTTCCAATGTCCTTTCTATCTTTTTAACCCAACAATCTCATTTATTTAAACGTACAAAACATACTCGAAATATATTTTTTATTACAAAAATATACAAAAAATTAGGAGCCTGTGTTTCCTTTGATATTGTTATCTTTCTAATTTTCTGAACCTTTCCCTTTCGTGCTTTATGTATTTTCTTTAATCTGGTATGGCTTCAAGAGGTGAATTATTGTGGTTTTAGGGTTTCAAAGGATTTCTCTCTTGAATCAAGTCTAGAAGACTATGAGATGCCATTTTCAGGGACAACGCGAAAAATAGAGACGAAAACATAATCAAACATTAAGAGGGGTAAAGGTTTATCAAGCTTTTAAATCTAAAATTTTAAAGGAACAAAAATCTTATTTTATTATTATTATTATTTAAATTAATAAGGATCATAAATGTAATTATACCCAAAAAAACTGGGAGGGGCTGACACTATTTAGGGTTATATTAAAAAGTTATATAATTTTTCGTATTTAAACTATATATCTAAAATATATATTTTTAATTATTTTTTAAATATGATTGATTTATACAAAATTATATTTATATAATAAAAATTATAATTATATAAATATTATGTAATAAAATTATTTTAAATAAATGATGGAATATATATATATAGGAGTATGTAATTTTAACAATAATATACGAGTTTAAACTAAGTATATAAACCTTAAAATAACTCGTTTGTAAAACATTTTTTTATCATTAAAATATATTATATAATGCATAATACTATATCAAAAAGATAATAATCCATAATACAATAGCTATAAAATACTACCGGTGAATCTAAGATTTAGACCAGGGAAAAGTTTAACAACAATGTACGAGTTCTCGCACTACGTGGTGCTGACGTAATGAAAACAAAAAGTTGAGTGATCTTGTAGACTCTTTAGCCAAAAGCTTTAATTATTAGTATGAATTTAATATTAAAAATATTTTATTTATAAATTTATTTATTTTTATTTATATCATTAAATATTTTATATTTTTAAAAGAAATATTTAAAATGTATATTTTATTTATTTAAAAGTAACTTTTTTTATAATAATATCAAATACTAATATTTAATACAAATAATCTAAAAATAATTTTTAAAACTAATATCAAATTGACCTAAAAAATATATCGTACCAGTCAGACAGTAGATAAAAACAATATTTTATTTGAATGAAGATATGGAATATTTTTTTTAATCATATCACAGTGTTGGAAGCCGTATGTAAATTAGGAGAAATTATATCATACGTTAATCCCACCACGTCATCCATGGGACCAACCAATAAAAACTGTCCACCTTATTATTTTTTAAATTTTCAAGTGAAGATCCACTTGAGAAAAAATTATGACATGAAAAAATCGATGAAGTGTGCCGTTTTTATTGATTGATCCTATGAACAGGTGGTAGAATCAACTGACCATGATATAATTTTTCGTAAATTAGGGTCACTTAATTTATTGCGGTAAAAAAAATTTAGAAAGTTAAATAAGATTTTCAAGTTACTATAACAATTTTTATAAAAATATTAGAAATGAGCCCTGTTGACTTATCAGTTACCATGGATTACACGTGATGAATTAAATCTTCTTTTATGTCATGCCCTTTGCCCCATCCTACCAGAGTCAAGTAAAAACAACTGGGGTTTAAATTATGCCTTGCCTAGTTTAGCCACGTCAAGAAATAGTCCAAAGAGTTAGTAGGCCCAGTCTTGTGTTACCCTATTTCGAACATGGGATAGAGTCAATTATTTTAAAAAAACACGAAATCTATGAGACTCGGTTCGGATGTTTCTTCTCTATCTTATAACTCAGTAAGTTCCAACTGAACCTGTATAATTCATACACCAGGAATGGGAAATTGGGTTGTAAGTGCTTCGACTCTACTACGGAGATTCGACACCTTGTCTGTCAACGGAAACTCGGGGGACGCCACAAATTTCAAGAATTCTTGAAGCTTTGACGACCCAGAAACTAATCCTTTAGCATCGATGGTAACCAGCACACCCTCATGAATGAAGTCTGCAATTGCTGCAAATTCCTTTTCTTTGAATCCTCGGGTGGTCATAGCCGGTGATCCAATACGAATGCCACCTGGAACAAGTGCACTCTTATCCCCTGCAAAGCAATGTTTTGATATGAATAACCACTGGTCAGATATCCAGACATGTATATATGTACATAAATGAAAATAAGGCAAGAACGTACCGGGAACAGAATTTTTGTTCAAGGTGATAGATGCCATGTCAAGTACTTTCTCGACCCGAGCACCATCTATGCCCTGTTGGAAGAGAAGTTCATTAATGTAAAAGAAGAGGTAGGGTGTCAAGAAAACAATCAGAAAAAGAATCTGGAGAGATGGTAACTGACCAATGGCCTTAGATCCACAAGTACAAGATGATTGTCACTGCCACCAGAAACCAGTGTATATCCAAGCTCAACCAATCGATTGGCAAGAGCTCTACAATTCGACACTACCTGAACAATGGAGTATCCATATTTGACTTGACCTACATGACAACTTCAGCTGAATTTTTAACTTCAAATGAGAGTACCTGATTCTGGTAAGCCTTGAACTCAGGCGACTGTGCATGTTTCAAGCAAACTGCTAGCCCGCCAATTGTGTGGTTATGAGGACCACCCTACATAGACAACATTATCAGGCGTCTCATGACATAGCTAGTTCAAAACTTGAGTACCTCAGCTTGTAAGCCAAAAGAAGAAGGTTGGAATAGGGAAATTCATGATAGGTGCCAATGACCCGAGTCAAACTAACCTGTAATCCTGGAAAAACAGCATTATTGATGGCAGATTCTAGATCAACTCCATGAATAGGATCCTTCTTGAAGAAGATCATGCCACCTCTAGGACCTCTCAGAGACTGGAAATAAGTAAGAAAATTAATTTATAAGCGAAATTTGCCATGCAAGAAGGAAGTAAATATTCTCGAGTACCCTTGCTATAAATATTTCAACAAGCAAAATTAGCAAAATATTAAGTGAATTTGAATTAAATAGAGGTCAACGCAGCATTTGAATATATCCATTACGAACCTTGTGCGTAGTTGTTGTCACAATATCACAATATTCAAAGGGGTCAGCAACTACAGAAGCAGCAACAAGTCCACTTATATGAGCCATATCCATCATGAGAAATGCACCAACAGCATCTGCAATCTTCCAACAGATATCAATTCCAATAAGTTACATGCTAAAACAATGAATATACACAACTATATATAAAAATGTATTTTCCTTGAATGATAGCTAAACAATGGTTGGCATTATATAGCACAACCAGCAAGTGTACTACTTACTTTCCTCATGCGAGGATAGTCAAAATCACGAGGATATGCACTGGCACCAGCAATTATAAGTTTTGGTCGAAACAGGGTAGCGGTTTTCTCAAGCATGTCATAATCAACAAGGCCTGTTTCAGATTTCAAATAAATTGATTCAACCACAAGACAAGCATACCAACCACTAAAATGCAGTAAGTCAAACAATGAGGAATAACCTGTGGATTCATCAAGACGATAAGGCATTGACTCAAAATAGATTGATGTGCCAGATACTCGTCTTTTGGGAGTCATGAATCCATGAGACAGATGTCCCCCGTGTGGTAAGTCGAGACCCTATACAAATTATATTTAGAAGCCATTGATTTGAGCACCATCCAATCCAGGGGAGGGTCAAAAATAACTAAATTAAAGCAGCTAAAACAGGCAGAAGTAGCTTACCATTATTCGATCATGTGGATTAAGAATAGCTGTATAAACCTCAAAATTAGCAGGAGAACCCGACAATGGTTGAACATTGACACCCCACTTCTTTTCATCCAAGTGAAATGCTGCCAAAGCCCTCTTCTGGCAAAGTATTTCAAGCTCATCAATGTACTCATTGCCACCATAGTACCTGCAATAAACAAAAAGCTCATTGGTTGCAATCAATTAAATCAAAACCAAAAAAGCATTAAATCTCTATGCACTTTTCTCAATTAGATATACCTTTTACCAGGCAGTCCTTCAGAATACTTGTTTGTGAGACATGACCCGACTGCCTCCATCACTGCACGGGATGTAAAATTCTCGGAGGCAATAAGCTCAAGGCTTTTGAACTGCCTCTCCTTCTCCTTACTAATAATTGAGCATACCTCAGGATCAGCTTCACTGAGGCCATGGTCCACAAAGCTATTTTCGAGCACAGGGACAGAGAGTGAAGAGCTAGGCCTCCCAGTAACTAAGCTGCCTTCAAGTTGAGCTCTACAGGGTTTCACCGAGTTAAGCTTAATCTGATGAGGGAATCCAGTAAAACGAGACCCTTTTAAAGGAAATGATGGTTTATTAACCCTCATAGGCTGTTGCAAAGACCCCATCATTGCAGCTCCACCACAAGCCTGCATTCTGCCTTTACAATAGTATTCCTCTCAAATTTCCTACGAATTCACCAGGGAACAACAGAGTATTAAAATGAAAAATTCATTCCAACATCATTTTCCCTTTAAGACTTGATAAGATAAGAAAAGGGAAAGGGGAAAAAATGGAATCTTTCTTTGAAAAAGTAAGTTCTAGGCATCTAGCAGGAAACTGACACTCAAAAAAGGTCTAAAATTTACACTAAAACACGTATTAACTAAAAGACAAACAGCGAATCTTAAGTTAAAACACAAATAGAAAAACAAAATAACAATTTTTGGACTAAGTAGAATCGTAGAGGATGGTAGAAATAATGAAGAAATTAAAATCTAATTATATGAACAGCAACCTAAAACCAGGAAGTAACCTGGCTAAAACCAAGAAGTAAATCCTGGAGAGTATATTTCAATAACAGTATATGAAAATAACGAATCAAGAGTAATGGAAAATCAAGAGACCATACTTCCGCAGAGTACTGTTCTTTCGTGTTCCCTTGGAGTGCACTGGGCTCAAGTGAAGCAGCAAGCGGCTAAACCTTTAAAACCCTAAAACTTTATTCAGGTAATAGAGCCGTTTGAGGGGGAGTAAATAATTCCCCTGCGGGTTGGTCTATTGCGTTTCTTCCTAGAATCAGCTTTGATGTTGCCACCTCATCTTTCATGTATTTCCCAACATTAAAAAAATGATAAACAACACTATTAATCATTAAATTATATATGTTTTTTTAATCATTCAATTATTATTTTTGATAAAATTATCATAAACGTTATATTTTTTTTATTTTATGACATTAAAACTCACTGAAAAATAATAATTTAGTGATCAAATCATAAAAAAAAACAATAAATTAATGATCAAAATAAGAAACAAAAAGGTAACAATAATGACCAAAATAGAAAAAAGCTATAACAATTGTATTATTTATTTTTAAATATTTTTATATAAATTATTAAAAAATATTTTCTCTTAAAAAATTTAAGGTATTGTATGACCACCAACTATACTAGGTGACTCCGTCCATGTATTGACAACTTTTTCCTTTAAATTAAAACAAAATATTTGTTTAAGGCACCCTGTAGTGTTTTTTAAAAAATATTTTAATTCATTGAAATTATAAATAATTTGGCTTATCTGTGGAAAGCTTACATTTGTATAAAGTTTCTTTGCTAATCTCTGCGGTTTTGAAAATTGTCCTTGTAATATGATTTTATTTTTAAAAGCAGAGATTAAATAAAAATTAAAAGCTGGCTATAAAATATTATTTTCTGATCATTTTTAATTTTAATTTTATATAGAATGAGAGAAAAAGAAGAAATATTAAAAAAAACATTTTTAATAAATCTAAATTTCATAACTTAAAAAATATAACAAATAAAAATAAACAATTTAATCAACTAATTAGAAATATATTAAATACTTTTATATTATAATGTTATATTATTCAACATTTCCAATACGAATCCTTTAAAGTAAACAAGAACGTAGCTTCCACGTTACACAGCTTGCAACAGGACAACATTCCCTGATGGACAAACTAGAGATTGACAGGTTAGATTATATAACAGACTTTATATACAATATAACTTCTTAGTAACAAAGAAGAATTGATCTTATTCTCACAAATGAGGTGGCCCACAACAGGATATCAAAGAAAGAAGAATATTATTATTCTTGGTGAAGAAACTGAAACAAAGAATGGGGAATGGGGATTCCTGTCGTTGTCAGTGGAGAATAAGAATATGGTTTCCATATTCAAGAGATGGAATGAAAACGGTGGGGAATGTAATTATTCCTCGATGACTACAAAAATCCAATTAACCCAACACCTTAATCAATGCACTTGAATTGTGATCTTGAGAAAAATCTCTTGAATATTGATGTTAAATTTTTTTTTTTAAATTTTTTTTTCCCATTTTATTTCAGTATAAAGGGTGAAGACGAAGTCAAAAGGTTTCGACTTTAGCATCTTTTATATGAATATTGCATGTTTCTGTCTTCTCCCTTTGCACTATTTAAAGTCGGAGTCTTTTGATTCCATCTTTACCTTGCGCTATTTAAAGTCGAAGCCTTTTGATGTCAACTTTAAATCATTATAGAATCATCAATATTTTAAAAAATAAAATGGTAAAAACAACACTTTAAGAAAAAAACTTCAACATCAACATTTAATAGATTTTGCCGTGATATGGCCATTAATTTAAGGCCCACACTGCCACACAAGGCACCAACGACCACCATCCCATAAGTGCTTCAATGGGAAATGTCTGGTGAATCTAAATTTAGAATTTTTAGTGTTTATGGTTTTATTTATTACCAGGCGTGAAAGTTGGAACCAACATAGAAAAGGGAAAAGCTGAAAGAAAAAAGAACACAAAAGGCAAAGGAGGGTTGCTACTTGGTACTTGCTAGCCATTCAACAAGGCTAAGGGTCTTGGCTTTTGTTTTTAAGGACCCCATTAGCTAAGGGTAGGGGAGGATAGGGGATATTTTCCATTAGTGACTGGTGAGTGGTGGACAATGCTCTCAGAATTATTGACAATATTTAATGGTTTAATAGTGTAAAGTGAGATCAAAAAGTTTGAACTGGAAATGTTCGATTTAATTATTGTAAGTGAATGTGCTGGCACTCTTGTTTGGCTGAAGAGAAAGTTAGAAACTGAGGGAAAACACCCACACTAATAAAATAAAAGGTTATAAAGTAATGAAAATGAGATCAATCCATAATAATACTGAAATCAACAAGTCCAAACATCATCCACCATGATTCATCTGTGCAGTACATGCTCATCTCCCTCGACTATGATATATATAGTCACTATTACTACTAAAATCCCACATGAAATTCAAAATACGAAAAGATGAACTATATAAACGAAAAATCAAGGACCATTTCTCTACACCATCCAAAGCTAGGAACCACCAGAGTTGAACATCCTTCAGATCCTGAGAGTAGAGCCGAAAAGCAGAGCCATGACGGCGGTAAAGAGAACATACACGAATGAAGGGGAAATGGAAATGGTTCCAGACGTGGGACTTGGAGCTGGGGCATCAGCAGCGATGGCTAAGCCCATGAGAGCACAAACAGCGACGAGAACAAGCATCAGAGAAGCCTTGGAGAGAGCCATTGCCGCAATTCTTGAGCGTTCTTAAGGAAGAAAGGGGTTGAAAGATGGAGACAATGTGTATGATTTTGGAAATCGGGAAAGGTAGGGTCTTGATATATATAGAGAGAAGGGGAAATAAGGAAAGGTCGGGCAGCTGCCCGTGTTTCCAGCCTGGAAATCGATTTCGTAACATTGTTACAGCTGGTCCTCTCGGCGCCTACCGGTTTCAAAGAATTTCCTCAAGTTTACTCCTATGGAGTAACAAATACGCGTGTAATTTTTTCATTTTTTTATTATTTATTTATTTTGTGACGATGACAGGGTTTGATTGACGTTTCAAACGTTGTCGTTTTCCGGCGATATTAATGTTTCTTTTGGCGCTTCTTCTCTGTACTTCCGTCCAATGGGATTAGAATTCGATTTCTTCGTCATTCCAAGGAATGGAGCGTGATACTCCTCGCGCATCGAATGGGTAATGGAAAAGGTTCGATATTTCTCCGTGTTAACACGCGCAGAAAATTGGGGTCGTGAGTTCATAATAGAAGAAATGAGAGGAGGGACGGGTGGGGGAGGGCAGCAATGGACGGATTCCGTCGCGAAACAATTGAAAAGATCCGGGGACCGGGATTCATTACGGGACCCTAAAAACATCACATGATAGAGGCGGGGGTGAGACAACTGAGGGAGAACACGTGGAGGGACCCAATGGACACACATTTTCTTAAAATTATTGTAATTTCGATAAATAATTATCTTAAAATAAGATTATAAATAAACGAGTTTAATCTAATAATTTTTCCAACCCAACAGCCTTTTCTCTTTAAACCCTGGTGCTCTGCCATGTCCTGCTGTAAGAATCTCTATAATTTGCCAGGTATAATAATAAAAGCTAATATTGGTATTTGTATATATTTATGGAGGAAAAAATCGAAATGCAAATTTTGATTTACATAAAATTTTAAATTTAAGAGTTAAAATTTAATTTGAAATTAAAATTAAATTTTAAGATTTAAAATTAATATTTAAAATTGTGATATAATATTAAAAAATTATTGTATAAAATTTATGTATCAAAATTTTATCGTACCTAAATTACTTTGTGACAGGGAATTAAACAATTTTTTCCAGGCATTTTCATTGCGGATATCAAAATAGGATGATTGTATGCCTCCAAATATAATGAAAAATACTATAATGAGCAACTATATTTATACATAAAAAAATCAGTCCAATATATTATTATAAATAATAATAAATTAAAATCGATCCCATATATTACAAACAGATCAGTCTTGAGAGTTCCAAAAAAATTAGGAGCGTGCACAGGTAAAGCAAAGAAAAAAACACATCATGTAGTACTGAAGAGTTAGATTTTACCTTTGTATGAAATATGACTAATGGGATGGATGGATGGAAGGACCTTGAATCCAATCTCCATCTCAAAATTTGCTTCAAAATCAAAATCTGGCAGTGTCAGGTTCTATGTTTAATTCATAACTCAAAAGTCAGAACCCCAAAACCTTTGGTGCTATCCGTAACAAAGGCTCCATGGCGCTCGGTGCGAATTTTCTGGCGAAAAGAAAGCAAGTCGAACTCAGCTGATCATTATACTTGCACTGGTGACCTTCGTGGATTCTCTTGACAAACTCTTCTGTAATGTCTGATCTACCAAATGTAGCAGGATGAGGCCCACCCCTTGACCAATCAACCCATGTGATGCTTCTATTTGCCAAGAGATTTGGTGTTTGGATTGTTAACATGGTGGGGAAGTAATGCTCGTCAACGTAACATGCCGGTCGGCAGAACTGTAGAAACTTCGGATAAAATGTAACATCTTCCACTATGTTGACTGCAAGTTTTCGGTTGATTTCAAACCATTGGGACCCCTTACGCCATTTGCTGATATTCACCTCAGGAGCCATATTAGAATTGTAACGTCCTCTACCAAATGGCCCAGGGTCATCAAATGCACCCATGAAGCTATATTTGGATTTCATTATGTACCGGTAGGTGATGCTGAAATTGTATACCGGTATGCAAGACTCGGAGAGGAGGATAAACCATTCATTGGATATGTCCAGCAAGGCATTGGCAAGGAGCCTTCTCTCGGCATCACACATGCTCATCCTTCCCCATTCAGCGGCCTGCCAAGGAAGCAAATACAGAAATCAGGAACTCCTCTACCCCCAAAAGAGGGGGGGGGGGGGAGGCTGCAAAATGTATACAAAACTATATTTGAAATGATGAAAGAACAAGTGCCAATAAATTATTTAATGAAAGATGCAAGAACAACAAATTGCTTATGTCACGGGCCACACCACAGGGACCGAGACAAGCACACTACAGGATGTTACAAATGCCCTCAAAAGCATGTCGGGCGTCTCAACACCCACTCCAGCACTTCAGGGGCCCAAATCCAAGATCCATCACACTGGAGAGCCCAATTCCGAGTTGGCCCAACACTTGGGGGTTGGTGAACATTTTCCATCAGATTTGGCAAGTTTATCACATTGAACCTTATCTTTATCTCTTAGCCTTGTAAATATGGAATGTAGCATAAAATAGGGGATTTAGTGATAAGGTTAAATCTCAACCATTGATGTACTCTTTTCTTAACCGTTGGATGTAGGGGGCTCTAACTATAAATAGAAGCCTTCCCCCACCTCATTTGTCACACTTCTTCTTTGAGGAATTAAGAGCATTCACTCAATCTCTCTTGTCTTTTTTACCTTTCAAAGTTCTTTTTATTTCCGCAGAGATCTTAGCACTCTAGCTTTGATCTGTTTAGGCTTACTTAGGCGTTGCATCGAGCAAGAGCGTCTAAGGCCGCACGTTCTTGAGTAGAAGAGTTCTACAGACGTGACAAATGGTATCAGAGCAAAGTTCCGAACACCTGTGTTCAAGAAGGATGGCAGAACAAAGTGCAGCCGAGGTCCCAGCATCCGATCGTGGGACTCGTGCTACTGCTGTTGCCGGAAAGAAGTGTGAGAGTTCAAGGGACATCATTTCGTCCTTGGACAAGAGGGTCACCAAGATTGAAAATTCAATCGCTGATCTCAAGGTGGCAAGTGACGAAGCCGATGAGCGCTTCGGGAAGATGGATTACTTGAAGGATGACATCGCGAAAGACGTTCAAGAGAATCTCGATGGCCTGTACAAGATGTTGAACGATCAAGACAACTCCATCAAATCTCAGATGGAGAAGATGAAGGAAGAGATGATGAAGGAGATCAAGAAGCTCAATACCGAGCTCCAGATCTACAAGAATGCCATAGTGAATGGCATGGTGGGGAAAGACCTCTATTTATAGTTAGAGCCCCCTACATCCAACGGTTAAGAAAAGAGTACATTAATGGTTGAGATTTAACCTTATCACTAAATCTCTTATTTTATGCTACATTCCATATTTACAAGGCTAAGAGATAAGGATAAGGTTCAATGTGATAAACTTGCCAAATCTGATGGAAAAGGTTCACCAACCCCCAAGTGTTGGGCCAACTCGGAATTGGGCTCTCCAGTATGATGGATCTTGGATTTGGGCCCCTGAGGTGCTGGAGTGGGTGTTGAGACGCCCAACATGCTTTTGAGGGCATTTGTAACATCCTGTAGTGTGCTTGTCTCGGGCCCTGTGGTGCGGCCCGTGACATTCTCCCCCACTGAAACCAGTGACGCCCTCGTCACTCGACTGGAATGATACTTTTCCATCTGGTCTTTAAACTGCCAAAGATCCTCGATAAGCTCCCAACTACCTTCGTTGTCAGGAAGTCCTTTCCAAAGAACAAAATACTCGTGTCTTGGTCGGTGTCCTGGCTTACGAACGACTCTTTCTGCTTGGATGTCTCGTACATCATTATCATAGGAGACCTTCACTCCGACTGACGCTCGTTGTGACTTGCCTAGATCTGGATCAAACTCATCCGGGTGGTATGGCTTGAGCAAACTGACATGGAAAACTGGATGAGCTCGGATGGTCGAAGGCAACTCGATCCTGTAGGCCATGGTGCCTACCCGCTTCAAAACTTTGAAAGGACCCTCATATCTCCGCACAAGCCCCTTGTGCACCGTTGAGTTGCGCAAGATCACAGTCAACTTGGCAAGGACTAGATCTCCGACTTGAAAATTCACATCCCTCCGTTTTATGTCGGCCCACTTCTTAGTCCGTTTCTCCGCCTTGTGCAAACAAGCTTGAGATAAGTCCTGATGGTCTTGCCACTCCTTTGCCAATTCCCGAGAGACCATGAGAAAGTGTTTCGATGGATTTTATTGTCGGTTTGCCCACTACTGACGGATTGTCAAACATTATGGTTGTTGTTGACAGGTTTTCGAAGTATGCGGTATTTGTTCCAGCATCAAAGATCTGTCCAGCCAAGGAGGTTGCTCGTCTTTTCCTCATGCACGTTGAGAAGTATTTTGGGGTGCCAAAGATGATTATTAGTGACCGAGACACGCGGTTCACTAGAAAGTTTTGGACAGAGTTGTTCAAACTCTTGGGGTCGAGTTTGAACTTTTCAACAAGTGTCCATCCACAGACCAACGGGCAAACCGAGCGAGTAAATGCACTTTTGGAGATCTACTTGAGGCACTATGTGAGTGTCACGCAACGCGACTGGCCGAAGCTGTTAGATGTGGCCCAGTTTTTTTACAACTTGCAGCGGAGCGAGGCGACAAACCAGAGTCCGTTCGAGATTGTTAATGGGCAGCAACCGTTTACACCCAGCACGGTTGACACTAAGTATGAAGGGCCTAATCCAGCAGCTCACGAATTTGCCAAAGAGTGACAAGACCATCAGGACTTATCCCGAGCTTGTTTGCACAAGGCGGGGAAACGGACCAAGAAGTGGGCCGACACAAAACGAAGGGATGTGAATTTTCAAGTCGGAGATCTAGTCCTTGCCAAGTTGATCGGGATCTTGCGCAACCCAACG
The DNA here is from genome assembly GCA_035048815.1 of Abelmoschus esculentus. NCBI lineage: Eukaryota > Viridiplantae > Streptophyta > Magnoliopsida > Malvales > Malvaceae > Abelmoschus > Abelmoschus esculentus. The sequence goes on from JAUCBN010000008.1 coordinate 1,158,359, forward strand.
GTGCACAAGGGGCTTGTGCGGAGATATGAGGGTCCTTTCAAAGTTCTGAAGCGGGTAGGCACCATGGCCTACAGGGTCGAGTTGCCTTCGACCATCCGAGCTCATCCAGTTTTCCATGTCAGTTTGCTCAAGCCATACCACCAGGATGAGTTTGATCCAGATTGAGACAAGTCACAACGAGCGCCAGTCGGAGTGAAGGTCTCCTATGATAATGAGGTACAAGACATCCAAGCAGAAAGAGTCGTTCATAAGCCAGGACACCGACCAAGACACGAGTATTTTGTTCTTTGAAAAGGACTTCTTAACAGCGAAGGTAGTTGAGAGTTTGCCGAGGATCTTTGGCAGTTCAAAGACCAGATGGAAAAGTATCATTCCAGTCGAGTGACGAGGGCGTCACTAGTTTCAGTGGGGGAGAATGTCACGGGCCGCACCATAGGGCCCGAGACAAGCACACTACAGGATGTTACAAATACCCTCAAAAGCATGTTGGGCGTCTCAACACCCACTCCAGCACCTCAGGGGCCCAAATCCAAGATACATCACACTGGAGAGCCCAATTCCGAGTTGGCCCAACACTTGGGGGTTGGTGAACCTTTTCCATCAGATTTGGCAAGTTTATCACATTAAACCTTATCCTTATCTCTTAGCCTTGTAAATATGGAATGTAGCATAAAATAGGAGATTTAGTGATAAGGTTAAATCTCAACTATTGATGTACTCTTTTCTCAACCGTTGGATGTAGGGGGCTCTAACTATAGATAGAGACCTTCCCCCACCTCATTTGTCACACTTCTTCTTTGAGGAATTAAGAGCATTCACTCAATCTCTCTTGTCTTTTTTACCTTTTAAGGTTCTTTTTATTTCCGCAGAGATCTTAGCACTCTAGCTTTGATCTGTTTAGGCTTACTTAGACGTTGCATCGAGCAAGAGCGTCTAAGGCCGCACGTTTTTTAGTAGAAGAGTTCTACGGACGTGACACTTAGGTGTAACTGAGAGAGAGACACTTAATACAACAAAACAACAGATGATGCAAAGATGACAGTACCGAGGAGAAGAAGGAAATTGCCCCTCAGGCTTAACCCTTACAGCCAACATTTTACATAGTAATTATAGGTCATAATTTAGGAGTTATCGCAATCATCTGATTCCAAAGAGTTGAAGAAGAGAAAGATAAAAGTACAAACTTCTCTAGTAAGAATTGAGCCATTCAAGATTAAAAGAACTAATTTTCATATATGTCCTAGATTGTAATATATCCGGCAGAACTTCCGGTTGTTTTCCTCTTAATCATAATCTTCTATATTCCAATGGAAACCCAAACATCACCTCTTTCACTCCTAATTTCACTTAAGGGCCATGATTTTAAAGCAAAGCAAGAATCCTGAGAAATCTCTTCAATGAAATTCAAATGATAACAAATTGTCTATATCCACCTGGTCCTAAATCAAACCATCAGTTAACTAGAAGCACCCATACCCATACCCATACCCACACTCACAACTTGAAAGGCTTCTAAACCATACAGTTTTCTGTCACTCTTACATGGCACTGAAAATGACCTTGTCTCTCTAGCTACAGCAAGTCTCAATAACAATGTGTGATATAATATCAGGGGTCACAAAAATCCATATTGCAGTTTGAAGCACAAAACAAACACACAGACAGTATAAAGAGATGGATCTCATAAATTGATGGCAATGACAGATCCAATCTGAACAAGAAAATATATCTCATGCTACCGATATGGGTACATGTATGCCTATAATCAACAAAAAACAGTGATTTAAGGAAGTAGTTCTATGTATAGCCTTCAAAAAACAAATTTCTGATAATTTAAGTAAGCATGCTAACCTTCCCAGTACTAAGAATTCCCAGAAAACAAAATTTAGAACTCCGCAAGCATGCTACTACCACTTTCACCATAGAAGCTACAGAAGAAAATTTCTAAACAGAATAAGAACAATGCAAGGGAACTAACTCATCAGAACTTACAAAAACAAATGAAAAAAAACACACCACAGAGGAACAAATGTGCAAGGGTACTTAACATAACAATGAAGAAAGAATATTTAAAACAATTAATAAAATTCAGAAACCCGTGAAAACTAAGATTAAATAATGAATGGAAGTTTAAGTAGCATACTTGACTCGGGATTTGTCTCCGGTAGAATACAGAAGAACGAGGGAACTCGGCCTTGAAGGACGGCATTGAATGAATGTAGATGGAATAAAGCCTTTCATGGCCCTTGAAAAACCTCTCCCAAAGAGGAGCAAGTGGCAAGGGGCCCTTGGTCAAGAACATAAATGCAATCTTCGGACGTCTTCTAAATGGGTACTTCTTTATTCGTGGCACCAAAGCCGCCCTCCATAACAACTCGTTATCACTCATTGAATGAAGCAAATTCGTTGGGGGTTTTCTCCAATTTTCTAAACTGTTTGATTGTTCATCGCATGGCAGAAAATTAGACTTGGCTGTAGTTACCGCGCTATAAATCCCGGAACGACGGATCGTATATATGGTGATGATCGAAAAGGCAATACAGAGAGCAATAAAGAACCCAAATAACTGAAGTGCCCTCCATGGCAGTCGCAGAGTCTTGTATTGGTTTGTCCTAGTTGTGACCACCGGATCCTTGCCCTCCTCAAATGACCCAACCGACCCAATTCTTGTTTGCATCTTCCAAGACAACTCTGAAACCCGATTTCACGTTCTGGGGACAGATCCAGAACCCCCTTCCTCTGTTTCCCGGTCAAATGCAGTAAACTAAAACCTCTTGCATTTTAGATCCCCAAACGATTATTTCAGTCAAAAACTCAAATTAGTATCTAAAGATTTTAAAATCCATAGCCCTTCTTAACAATAGAAACGATAATGGACTTACAGATCTAGAGATGAAAATTGTACTAATCTGACCCCAAAGGAAGAATCTCAAAAGTATTGTAGCGTGAAAATCAAGAGTTTATACGAAAAGGGTATTTGAAAAACAGTTTTCTCATCAAGAACCTAAGCCCAGATCAAGGTGGAGAACTAATCTAATGAAAGTGTGATTCCTAAAAGTCATAAACCGCAGCAAAAGATATTGAACATACCCTGTAAACGTAAAAAAGAGGAAGTTTCTAAAACAAGATTTTAGGTGCTTGAAAGGTGGCCAGATTACTATTGCTGATCAACAATATGGAAGAACAGTACAAGAGGCTAGGGAGAGGAAGACAGACAATTTTGGTAAAGGAAAAGTAAAGAGAAAATAAGAAGGTTGACTAGTCTACGGGATGAGATGGTAACATAGATGAAAATTTGTACTTGATTTTGTAGATTTAAGGCCTAAGCCGAGTGATTAATTATGTTAACGGTATTTAAAAGTAGCTTGATTTTATACACTCGTAACGCAACGTGGACCAGCCGTTAAGAAACCCGGTGTTTTTCATTGGGTAAAAATACATTTTGTTCATCATTCAACTTTCACTATGTTTTAGTTTTGATCAATTCAAATTTATTTTTTTTAAATTTAATCACTAAAATTTTAAATTATTATTATTTTGATTGTTAAATTATTACATTACAAATAGGGCTATAAACGAACGTAAAATTTAACTTAAAATTCAGAGAAAAATAACTTCAAAGTAGAATCTTAGCTTTCAATAATATGAAATCAATAAATAATCTCTTATTCAATTAGAATTTGACTCAATATTTTTTTAAAACTCGTAAAATTTAATCTAATTTTTTTTAAAAATAACTAATTATAATCTTTATCTTCTGATCAATATAAAATCAACATATAATCTCGTTCTTATTTATTTTTCTATCATTAAAATTCAAAAAAAGTTACTCTAAAATCAAAAATAAAAAATAATGAAAAAATATTTAGTCATTAAAAAATGACTAATTTCATTTTTTTAAAATAAATATTCTGTCTAGTTAATTGTATAATTTAAAAGAACATAAGTTCTTTTACCGGCTGAAATAAATTCCAGTATAACTTCAAATTTTCCACCCGACGATAATAAATGTTATACTTATCGGAACAGTTTTTCGTTCTTTTCCAAATCTGAAACAGAAACAACGAAAATATCTTTTTGAGAAAAACAAACGAATAATCTTTAAAAATATAACTTAAAAAGAAATGCAATAGCTAAATGATGGTGTGCAATATCAGTCAGCCATAAACTTTGCGTTTGTGGATGGAATCCCCCGAGAAGGGTTAGAATGGCAGTTCCTGATCCTTGGGAGGTACCAAATAAATGACTACTTGAATCGGGGTTTTGAGCATAAAGATTCCACTGCCCTGAAAAAAATGAGCCTAACCCTTGGGGATGCGGTAATACATCTAAGAAATTATTCCATCGAACATATTCCCCCCGGGATCCAGGAATAGCGACATGGACTAAGTGCCCTGTCCAAGCCAAGGAACTTACTCCGAATAGTCCTGACAAATGATGATTGAGACGAGATTCGGCGTTTTTGAACCACGAAACGCTCGGTTTCCATTTCGGTTATAGGTGTAACCAACCCGCTATTAAGGATAGAGCAGAAAGAAATAATAGAAAAACAGCTCCAGTATAAAGATCTTCATTAGTACGTAACCCGATTGTATACCACCACTGATAAACACCAGAGTAAGCGATATTCACTGGGCCAGGAGCGCCCCCTCTAGTAAAAGCTTCAACGGCTGGTTGACCAAAATGAGGATCCCAAATTGCAAGAGCACTCGGTCTGGCTCTGAACCTACGTGCCTATGACTTCGTTTCACAAGAAATCCGTGCAGCGGAAGATCCCGAATTTGAGACTTTCTACACCAAAAATATTCTTTTAAACGAAGGTATTCGTGCTTGGATGACGGCTCAAGATCAGCCTCATGAAAACCTTATATTGCTCAGTTAGAATAGATTCGTAGACCTGGTCGACTGATCCGTCGTAAATTTAAAATAGTTCTATGTGGTCCTTTCCTATTCCTTCTATGTCGTAGGGTTAAAACCAAAAAATATTTATTGCGTTCCCGATGTTTCCTTACGTTATCGATAAAACCTTCTCGTAAAAGTATTTTTACAATGTTTTCAGTGATGTTAGTAGATCCTATTCGAATCGTTCCTTTTCTATTCATGTCAGCATTTCGTATAAAGGTTATTATGTCAGCAATAGTGTCCTTACCCATTGTAAACTAAAATTATTGTTGCTCCCGAATTTTGATATAACCAACGTGTTCTTTTTTTTTTTACTTAGTAAAGGTATATACGTGAGACACAATCTCCTAATTAATCTATGTCATTTAAATACTCTAATTTAAATACTATAACTATGTCATTTAAATACTCTAATTTAAATACTATAACTATATTGGGGTCTCGTCTTATAATACCTCAGGAGCTAATGAAACTATTTTAGTGAAATTTAACTGTCTCAATTCCCGGGCGATCGCACCAAAAATTCGAGTTCCTTTTGGATTTCCTTCTTGATCAATGACAACTGCAGCATTGTCATCATATCGTATTATCATTCCGTTGTCACGTTTGAGTTTTTTACAAGTACGTACAATTACAGCTCTGATCACTTCTGATCTTTCTAGAGGTGTATTTGGTACTGCTTCCTTGATCACAGCAACAATAACGTCACCAATATGAGCATATCGGCGATTACTAGCTCTTATGACTCGAATACACATCAATTCTCGGGCCCCGCTGTTATCTGCTACATTCAAATGGGTCTGAGGTTGAATCATTTTTTAAATCTCTTCTTTCAATGTAACAAAGGACGAAGAAAAAAAGAAATATTGTTTGTCAAAAAAAAGGAAACCTGCAATTTTTTTTTATTCCCAAGACAAGACTTCTTTCCTTTGGTTCTATATTCCTATCCTGAAATAATGAATTGAGTTTTTATAGGCGTTTTGGACGCCGCTATTGAATCCTTTACATGTAAGACCGATTGCTCATGCAATTTGGGATCCTCATTTTGGTCAACCAGCCGTTGAAGCTTTTACTAGAGGGGGCGCTCCTGGCCCAGTGAATATCGCTTACTCTGGTGTTTATCAGTGGTGGTATACAATCGGGTTACGTACTAATGAAGATCTTTATACTGGAGCTGTTTTTCTATTATTTCTTTCTGCTCTATCCTTAATAGCGGGGTTAATTCCATAAGTTTCAAACTTGAATTTTGATTAAATTAATAAGAAGTTTTATCTTTTCTCCCACCTTTCAGAAAAATAAAGCATAGGCGTTTCGGGACTATCGTCCGTTAGATTTTTCTGAAAGGTAACTATCTCGTTTTCATATCATATAGAAATTTATATAGAATCCTTGAAAAAGGATAATTACTATGTTACAGCACGCAAAAAGAAATGCTTGAAAAAAGTCCTTTTTGACTTTGTTATTTTGTTATATAGGTTATAGGTTTTCTTTTACTTTGTTATATAAGTTATATAGTTATATAAGTTATATAGATTATTATTTATTTATAGAGAGTATTATTAATCTATAAATAGATAGATTCTAAATTTTATTATTATTATATAGATATAGATTGATTATATAGATATATCCAACTTTTCTATAGATATATAGAACTTTTATCAGTAATTCCATTTCATTTATATTCTATATCATTTATATTCTTAAATAAAACAAGGGCTCTAAAGAAAGAAATATCTCAACTCAAATAAAAAAAAGAAAGAATATCGCTTTGATTTCGCCCAAAAGGGACTTTTTTTATTTCCAATTCAGGAGCACTCCAAAAGTGTTTCAAAGAAAGGAAGGGTTATCTTGACGTAGGTCTACTTCTGGCCTAGATCAACCTAAGTTAAATGGAGTCTCTATCATCCTGATTAAAAAATCAAACATGAAACTTCATACACCTTAAGATTCATAGGACGAAAAGAGCATTTTTGAGGTCCTTATACTCATTATGCCTAGCATTGAATAGACTGGGTATTCACCCTATCAATATCTCAAATCAACGATGGGTTCGCTTCGAATCCTGCCTAAACCCGAATCGGACCGAACCATTTGTCAGGCTATTGTTCTCTTGTTTTGTTCTTTCAAAGTAATGGAGTAAGACATTGATTTCTCAAAAGGATCAATTCTTTTGATTGCATGATAGACTTCCCTGAAAAACATTAGCGCCCTTAAACTTTATATCTTAAATCATAAATTTTAGGTTCTATAATATACATACTTTTAATTTTTTAAATCGTAACCAAAATTTCTCGTCCGCAAGAAAATGACAGAAGGGGAAGTTAATGTACGTGCATAGAGTAGCGATGACGTGTAAAAAATAATTAATAACGATTTTATCTTATTTATTAATGAATTTTTTATTTGATATTTAACACGTAAATTATAATCAAATATTTATTTCAAGGCGGTTAGTCGTTAAACCCGAAAACCAGATGACTTGGTGAAATAAAAGAAGCCGTTTCATTTTAGCGGGAAAAAACCATTTAACAGAAAAACTAGAAAGAAGAAGAAGAAACACGCGATCTTATATATATGGAGGTAACACTTCAGATTGAAGTAATAGAGAAATATATATATAAAAAAAAAAAAAAGAATCGCTCTGCTTGGATAGTCCGATCGCATGGCTTTCTATAACCTATCTCCTCGTGGTCACACTCACTCTCCTCTTCCTCTTCCTCTCCCACCTGGCCCAGGTTCTTGATTTCGTAATCTCTTTTTATTTCTTTTCATTATCGATTTCAAAATTTGTATTCTGGTCAAGATTTATGTTCTTGATTTTTAGTTTACATTTAGCTTTAGTACTTGTGTACTATCTGGGATTTGATTTTTATTCTATTTCCTTAATTTGTTTGGATCGGTGGGTTTAGGCAGAGAAAATAACCGTAAAGTCCGTTCAAAATCTTCAGGTCACTGATCTTTAACTGTTTTTTTATTGAATTGATATTTTTGACTGAATTTGTTTTGGATTAATTTTGATGAATCGATTACTGTGTTGCAGGTGACGAACATATATTTCTCAATAAGATTAACTGCTTCAGTTTGCTGGTTTAGTTTTGAACTAACGAAAAATTTTGCTTTCTCTTTGTCGATAGTTCAAAATTTAATTCTTATTTGTCCAGTAAATATCAAATATTTTTTGCTTTAATCAAATATAATATTTAACTAATTCTATCTTACTGTTTAAATATGTAATGCAGAAGATTTGATTTTTCTTAGTTAATTTCTTAATATTAGTTCTTATTTGTTCAGTAATCAAAATTTTGTTTTTATATCAAATATTTTTTCAATAATTTATCAAAAATTTAATTATCATTGTATATGTTATTATTTATAATAATTTTATTTGAATTTCAGGATGGCACCAAAAAATGTATGAATGCTTTGTTTTTTAGGAGAAGATGGTAGAGTTATAATCAACTCCGGTAGAAAAAAGGAGTAGAGCCTAAAACTATTGGTGATATAATGGATGGGATGCTAGGTATGAGGTTAGGATACGTTTCAGGACTTGATTATGGGCTCAATCCTAACAAAAAAGTTCAAGTGCAGATACAATCGAATTAGAAAAGCATTTAAAGAATAAAGAAGATGAACTTAATACTTGTAAGTCGAATTTTGAAGTGATTCAAACTCAAATGGTTGCTATGAGAACTACTTTCTTAGCCGCAGGAGTTCAAGTGCCACCACTCCAATTTTCAGGTAAATAGTATAATTAATCAAATAAATATGATTATATAATTTTAATTATAATAATTAATGTATTAATTATTTTTGCAGATTCAAACAATACATCAAATTCGTTATCGATAGGATCGCAACCAACTCAAGATTTGAATTGAGATTCTCACGTCTATTCCAAAAGTTATCTTATGGTTATATTATTTTTAAATATTTATGTTTTTATATCGTTAATAATATAATTATTATATTCTTAGTGAATAATATATTTTATTTTTATTATTTTGTAATAAATAAATTATATATTTTTTGTATTCACATTAATATAAATAAATATTTTTATGGTTTCTAACCAATTATAACAAAATATAAATTATAAGGTTTTATTTAAAGCATTTCTTTGTTGTTGTGAACAAATATGTAATGGCTTCATTTTAGCATATAAATTGATGATATATATGATGATTAAAATATGATGATATCTCTCTCGTCATATAGAGGTTGATTTTAATATACTATTTGTGATGATTTAAATTATTAATAATGAAATTTTGTATATATTAATGACGTTAATATTTGTCATTAATTATAAATAAAAAAGTAACGTTATATTTTTATTGTCATGTAAATTATTATTAGGTGACAATTATGTTATTAAATACGTGATAGTATTTTTTGTGTTGAGATTTATTAATAACACTTTCATATATAATTTGATGATGTTATTAGTTATCATTGAATATAAATTATAAGGTGACATTTGATATTATCATCATTCATACTATTATTAAGTGACGATATATCATGTCACTAACAATGTGACACCTTTCTTTCGTCGCATATATAATAAAATTATTATATTTTTGGTGACGATATAAATTATTAATGACCAAACTTTATATCATTGGGTGATGTAATTTAGTGTCATTAAATAAAAAATAAGGTGATATTTTATATTGGTGTCACGATAACTCTATAATATGACAAAAAAATATACATCGTCACATTTAACATTTAGTGACACACTTAGAGTGACGAACGCGACACAAAATTTTATGTCACAAAATTCAAATTGTGACGTAAATATAGATTTAGTGATAATATTTTAAATGTCACTAATAAGAAAGTTTGTTGTAGTGGGAGAAGGATGGAGTTGGTTTCCTCCTTATGCAGGTTAGAGTAAAACCACCTCTTTTCTAGGTTCAGCATGACTTTGTACGTCATTCTTTAACCCTTCTCCCTGTTTATTCATAATCAGTTCTCTTTCTAGCTTTATTCCATCCAGCTAGAAAGGAAGGGTAGAAAGTCTCTGTTGCTGCTTCTCAAACTAGACGCTTCATTTGTATAAAATAAATTCCAAGCTTAATGATTTTTGTCTTGCCTACCTGCAGGATCCCTCGTTTTGGCTTTTCAGACCATTACATGATATCATGGTCCGTGCTGCTTCAGATGATGTCCGCTTTCTTATATACATCTACGGCAAGATGATAGAGAGACTAAATGAACGATCCCTATGGGTTCGTGGATCGTTGCGTTGCCGATTTTCTGCATCAACAATAATAACTATGCTGATTGGCCACCTCTTGCTCCCGTGCCAGGTTCTTATATTCATAATCATCAATGTATTACGCTGGTTTCTTGCTAATAGCCGTGGAGAAAAATATGAATTAACTTTGGTACATAATATGGATCTCCGTATAAATTCCTGATAAGTGGATTCTACTCTCAACATCAAGTAGGATAATGCAGCGTATGTTTGAAAATTTAAATAAATGTATAAGACAGTGTAATTTCTCAAATCTCAACGAGTGTGTAATTTGGTAGTTGCATTTTATTAGTGCAATGGACAATTGTTTCCCAAATGCAAGTAAAAATGTTGCCCTTCTAACAGACAGGACTAAGGGTGATATTTAATTTTGTAGATAGCTTAAAAGTGGTGGTGGTGGGGTGTGGGTGGGTGGGGGTGAGGGGAATGCTCCTGAGGAAGAAATACTTTCTATTGTTGACGTTCCTCCAGGGAAGATGGGACTTATTATTGGAAGAAAAGTGTCTTCCATTGTGGCAATCAAGGCGTCTTGCACGTAAGTATACTCATGTCCAACCACTGCATGCATGTCTATCTCGGGTTTAGAGCTATAAATTTACTGGCGTGTTCATTTTGTTCCAGGGCCGAAATTCACTTTGGGGGTGACAAGGGTCCAGACGACAAGGTTAGTCTTTGAGATCTTAAAGAATCTCTTTCCCATACTCTTGAGTATTTTTCCTCCTTTTCTTTTCTGAATGGCATATGATATCTCTCAACTTGCTGTTTATTATGCATTATAGATTCCATGTTTGAGCTCCAAACGGCTGGGTTTCTTTCTTTCTTTTTTTTGGCATGCAGGTATTCGTCATGGGACCTACGAGTGAGGTGAGGAAAGCTGAAAACATGCTGAGAGAGAGAATAATAGGTTGAATTTCTTTTAGGGGTTTATCTTTTCACACTGTTTTACACATTGCTTTGATCTGATTGTTGAAACAATTTTGTTGGATTCGGAGGAAGGCTTTTTAGATTCAATTTTAATGATCTCTTATCTGGTAAAAGCGATGAAAAGGTGGTCTTCCAGTAAGGTCATGATGAATGCACTCTACTACCTATATGAACATATATTTATGTGTCTTAATTCTTTTTATATGTAAAGGAAAAGACATGTGAACTGTATGCATATGGGGTTTACGAGATGAGAGAAGATGTTGCCAATAACCTTATTAACAGACAAATATAGAGAAACCGTCTCATCAATGGTAAGTTCAATAGACTGACAGGCTTTAATATTCGGATGATCCTCCGATACACAGACTATACAACTTGATTCAGGCAACGCTAAATTAATCTCAAGGTAGTGTGTGGGCAACAATAATATGGTGCTAACTTAGTTTGAACCAAACCTCAACAACTTAACGTTTTAAATGGAATCACAGACTTGGTGGGGAATGTGATGATAAAAAACCTAACACACCAAAATGCACGACATGCTGGATAAGTTCGAAACAGGAAAAAGAATGCCAAGGGGAAATGAGCAAAACTACTTAAAGCCACCAAATTGATACTGTTGGTGGTTGCCAAAGTTTGAGAATAGATCATCTTCCCCAGCTGCACCGGTAGTAGAACTGAACCCAGGTTTACCAAGACCAGAGCCGGTCCCCATTGCTCTCCCCATATAAAATGAAGTTGGAGGTCCTTTTTCCCTTTCATCTGCATCACTCAGTCCACCAACTATTCCTACATCCAACAGTGAAACCTTCTTGGCTGCAAGTTTTCAAATGATAAAACAGTCAAAAAGATTCAGATTACAAACATTTTATAAGCAGGAGTAGAGACTAGAGTGAGATGACTTACGAGCAGATATATTAAGATCGATTATTCCACGGCTCAGTGAATCTGCCCAAATTCCAGACTTAACTTGAAAACCATCCTTCTTTTGAGAAGCTTTAGAGTGTTGTGATAACTTTGTGCTCGTCTTATTTAGGTTTCCAGCATTAGTAGAGGGGTTTTGTTTTGGTTCTTTCGAAGTTGAATCAGAATGAGTCGTGAATGAACCAAAAATGTCAGATCCATCAAAATTGTTAAGTGGAACAGCAGCAAATGGATCGACAATGTTAGCATTTACTGGCTCAATATTTGCTGCCATGGCTGGTTGCACAACAGGTTCAGCAGTGGAAAAGAGGTCAATAGTTGGAGATGCTGCAGGTGAAATTGCAGGCTGGGAAGCAAATATATCAATCTGGCCCTGCACAAATGAGAAAAGAAGTGGATTTCAGCTTCTCATGATTAAAAGATATGGCCCAACTCCTTCATTAGCTAGTGAACCAGTGTTTCCATCTGTAGGGACATTTTGTTGCATTAAAGGGGAAAAAACTGGGGGCATACACGAAGTTAATTGAAGGAACAGCAAAAGATGACTTTATAATGCTAGCATTTGTGGGCTAATAGTCTGCTACCTTTATGTCTGGTTGCACAACTGGATCACTTGCAGCAAATAAGTCAACAGTTGGCGAAGCTGCAGGAGTAATGGAAGGCTGGGAAGCAAATAGATCAACCTGTTGTTGCAGAATGAGAATAGAGAAAGAAGAAACAGATGTCAACTCCTCAAGATTTAAAGGATATGTCCTAGACTCTATTAACTAGTCATATAACTCTGTTATCCACTGAAAATCCAAATAAATGTGTTAATATTCTAAGGCTCTTCTCGGTTTTAAGGATGGAAACGGGTGAGAAAGAAAAAATTGTTAATCTAATGGTTATGCTACAAAGTACAAAAGTTATTGAGAATCTTAACCATTTCATTAATATTTTTTTCATCCTCACTCCTTTCCATCCTTATAACCAAGCAAAGCGTAAATACTCGAATAAACGCATTTTGGAAGACTATCATGCAATCAAAAGAAATGATCTTTTTGAGAAACCAATGCCTTACTCCATTACTTTGAAGGAACAAAACAACAGACAAATATTAAAGGTTCTTGAGCAAACTTAAGGAAAGCAAGCTATGGTCTTTAATATCAAATATAAATGGAGATATTTTTCCATCCAAGAGAAGAGAGGACAAGGGAGAGGGAGGGAGGGAGGGCATCAGTTAGAGATCATTGAACTTCAACATTTAACCAACCCTATTGTTACATGAAATATTTTAAGGCAAAGGGAACAATATAGTGTAAACTAGTTATTTACATAAACAGACAACAGCTTTCTTGAAGCTCAATTCGATTGGCAGAGCTGAAATAATTCATTGTTGCATTTCCAAAACTGAGATTTAAAAAAGGTCTGACCTGTGCTTGGGAACTGGATTTGTGAGCCACCTCGACTGGTGCTGACAGAAAAGTTGCATCAGCAAATAGATCAACATCTGCCGAATCAGTATTCGTAGCAGACTTTTCCACAGGGACTGATGCTGGTGCATCAAAGAGGTCATCCATCAAACTAGGTCCAAAGAGATCTACTTGATTAGAACTACTAGACGCTGGTTCTGTCAAAAGAATAAACAATGCATTTATAAAACAAATCCTACATAAAACCCATTACTGAAGAGTAAGGAGCATACATTCAACAAATCATAGGGCTGTCAATAAAATGAACTAGCAGAAACAGGACTTATAACATGTTCAAAATTAAGTTAGAAAGATAAAAAGAAAGCATCTGAAGAATCAGTCTCAACCAAAGGAATGATTATTTTTTCTTACTAGAATTGGATGTTCCCCGGGGATCAAAATCATCAAATTCAGCATCATAATCATTTGAAGGGGTGCTTGAGCTTTGACTATATTTATTTGAATCACTCAACTTCGACGAGAATTTTTTCTTCGAGTCCTTGCTGCAAACAAACATTACTATATAAGATTTTGTAAGAAATGCTAGGGAAAAGGTGGGAAAAAGTTGCAAAATAATTAATAGGTATATCTGCAAGGGTTTCAGGCGCTATGAACTTGCATCACCAAGGTATTATTAATTGTGAAAAAAGGTATCTTCGTCTAAAACAAATGGATTAACAACAGCATCATGATTCATATAACCAAATACATGGCAGTGCAGCGTGTAATGATAATTACGAAGTTCATAACCAAATAAAAAGGACATGCCCAAGAATTTTCTCCAACTTAAAGATAACATTGTAAGCCAGGTTATTAAATAACTTTCAAATAATAATGAACAGTGTAAGACATAAACCTGCCATGAAGTCCAGACTTAGAGGAATTCCCTTGGCTCTCACTTGCATTCCCTCGATGCGACTTCACGTAGGTATCTGTATCAGACTTTTCTTCATCATATCTATAACTGTCACTTTCTCTTCTGCTACTTAGGCCTCCGTATCTATCCCCACCACCTTGGAAGCCACCACTACTGTATGAGGATGCACCGGACTTGTAAGTTATGCCACTAGATGAAAGGCCAACATACCTAAAAATAGTAACAGGCACAGTTAGTTGATGAAAGTGACACAAGCAAGCATAGAATTTCACTTCCTGAACGAAGACTTACTTGTCACGGTTTGCGGCAGCTTTGTTCCTAGCTTCTTGTATCATTTCTTTATTACTCAAAAGGCCCACTATAGTTTCTGCTTTCTTTCGGACATTGATTCCCATATCTTTCCCACTTGGCTCAACATATTCAAAACTTGTGAGGGACTTCAAAATGCAAAGCAAATAGAAGTGCAATATTAGAGAAATTCAAGTTTGCTCCATAAAAAGTGCAAGGAACTCAAAGAAAAACAAAGGGATTCAGGCCTTACAGAGATCTGGAAAGTATGCTCTATTATGTCATCAACCGCACGTTCAGATCCATGAGAAATCAAATACTCAATAACAGTCAATGCCTGGTAGAGATTTTGTTTCAGATGTTCAAGGCATGAAAAGCATAAACCAACAAGTTTTGGAAGATCAATTCTACCATATCAGATGGCTAGCCAGAATAGGTATACCTTGTAAACATAGCGCCAGTCCTTTCCAGTTTCGCCCAATCTTGTCCAAAGCACATTCATAACCATCTGGAATTCAGAGCTACAAGGTATGGTAGCAAATCAAATTAACATGAAGTGTCAGATATCTTTCAAACATCAATACCACAAAAGAGAGCAAAACAAAATGTTGAAAGAAAACATTTGCAAAAGTAGACAATTACAATTTCTTTGTGGCTTGTGCTATTTCAGCCAATACAGTGCCATGAGGACCCCATGGTTCATTATCTGTAGCATCCAGTACCTGCATACATTTTCCATACAAAATATGCAACCAGATCAATCTCAAGTTCTCAACACAGAACCTTACGTGCACTTCAAATGGAAACTAAAGTATTACCAGAAAAAAATTTAATGTATCATCATGCAATACTGCAATTCATTTATATATTTCCTACCAAGTTCTGAACTAGTCACTAAATTACATAATTTAAAGGATAAAAACACCAAATTTCACCACAAGATAACAATTTATCCCAGATATGGTGCAACATCATAAACTTTGACCCTTTCTACTTTAAAAAAGCGAAGTATGAAAGATAGAAAACACTGAATATGACAAAGGCAATTCATTTTGCACCCCTAATCACAATCCAAGCTTGATGAAAAATTTTCAACGCCAACTTACAAACTTATAATCCAAAAGGTCAAGTAGAATATTAACATAAATTACCTATGATGTCTTTGAACTGAATCAAAAGACATCCTAGCAAGTAATAACTGACTTCAAGTTCAGCTTCCAATAATAACATAAATTTATATTTGATCTGTTGCTATTAGATTCGTTAACTTTGTTTTTTAAAGGATTTATATTTTACAAGTTCAGCTTCCAATAATAACAAGGATTTATATTTTACACTCAACCCTGTCAAGTCTCCTTTATATACCAAGCTATAGTCTTACTATTTCCTTCAAAAAACAAAGTTAACGAATCTAATAGCAACAGATCAAATCTTAAGCGTATTTCGCCATGCAACATGAATTCAAAGAAACATTTAACTTGTAACCGATCTCACCTTCTGCTCGATCTCTGGAACCTTCAATACCTTCAGATTAACTTCCCTCTTTCTGAAATAACAAAAGAAAAAGCATTTAACATCAACTGATCTTTGATGAAAAACAGTAGAAATTCAAACTTAGAGTAAAGGTTTCAACCAACGGAGGTTAGAGCTTACATCTCGCGCACCGTCTGATCGAAGACCTTCATGAAATCCATCACCGATCTAACAAAAGGAGCTAGAGATTAAAACTATCGATAAAAGTATGACTCGGAAAGACGGCGCAGATCTGCGAGAAATTAAGAGTAGTAGTGCTCGATCTTGAACTCTTTTGTAGAGGCGACGGATTTACTCAGCTCGTGCTTTTTTGAGATTATGAGGATAATTGATAAAGGGTTGAGCAGCGATATCTCTTTTTCCTTGCTTGCTTGCTTTTTGTTTTACCCTTTTCAGCCACCGTCCCCTCCGCAATTTTGAGTATTTAGAGTATTTAAAGATTAAAATTTAAAAATAAAGTATATTGAAAAATATTTAAAATTTTGCTGTTAAATAAATAGTGGACGAAAGACGATATTTATAGTGTTTTATATTTTTGTTAATTGTATTTTAAAATTATAATGGATTATTATAAAAATATTAAAAATATATAACACTATTTATGGATGATGTCTTTCTCTTAAAAAATATTTTTTTATCCTAATAAAATTAGTATTTTTGTATTTTAAAAATTCCAATTCAATATAAATATTTTTTAACTTTTTTTAGTTTTTCAATACAAATAAAATTTATTTTTTTAATATAAATTTATTATTTAAATCATTAAAGCATTTTATTATAGTGTATATATAAGAATTTAATTAAAATTATAATTAATACATATATTTACATAATTACAAATAAGAATATCCATCATAATGTACAAATAAATATACTAATAATTAATATATAAGAATTTTCACCATAATGAATAATTGAATATGAATAGGACACGCATATGATAAGACTTAAAACAATATTAAATATATCTATTAACTTAAAAGCAGGCCGGAAGTTAATAAATAGTGGGGGATGGACCTGCAGGCTGCAGAAGCGGTAGTAATAAGAAACCTTGGGTAGTTGTTGTATAAAGAAAACTAGGGCTGAACCTTCGGCCAATCTTGGGCCTTGGCGCTGACATTTCTGGTTCGGTTTAAAAATTCAGGTCTGTATTAGTATAAGTAGGGGTGTAAACGAACCGAGTCGAATTCGAGTAGTGCTAAATTCGGCCCGATTCGTTAAGATTTTGAGTCGAGTTCGAGTTGAGTAACTCTTATCTCTTACGTCTCATTTAAAACCTAATGGAGAAAAAATTTTGATACACAAGTTGTGTAAACTCAAGCTTGTTAATTTTAGGTTTTAGTATGTTAATTTAGAGTGTAAGACTTATGCTTAGAGTTCAGATTTTAGGGTTTTAAAGTAGATTTATATTTTCGAGTAGCTCGTGAGCTTTTCGAGTCGAGTATCATGTAACTCGGCTCGGCTTGTCAAGAACTCGAATCGAATCCAATCGAGTCGAGTTTTAACTGAGTCGAGCTCGAATAACTCGCGATCTGTCTCGTCTCATTTACGGCCTTAGGTATAAGCCATCTTATCGAAAAATTATACAAGGAACCCTGTTCACCACGTCATCCATGGTCCCAAGCAATCAGGACCGTTGATCTTAAATTTTTTCCAAGTGAATCATCACCTCTTTTTTATATGGACTTAATGGATAGATAGTTATTAGATAGTTATTTAAAGATCAACGATCTTAATTATTTAGACTATAGATAATGTGATGAACAGGATTCACCGTATAATCCCTCCATCTTTTCACCCTTCGCTATGTACCAAATTCAATGTTTTATAAATTATATTCTTCTTCAATTACTGTTTCCAATTCTTTCCACATTCACAGTTCACCCTCAACCATCTGTTCAATAAATAAATGTATTTGCAAATTTATGAAACATGTTTCCTTATCATCTTCAATGTAATTGAAAATGCATTAATGGGATTCTTACAAGCATGTCACAAAAAAATACATTTATTTTCTACTAAACTTATATTAACATCACATCACTAAAATATATATTTTAAAATCACCGCTACGAAACTAACCCTTAGTATACGCTGCGGGTAATTTAAAAAGTTCAGCCGTCCAATCACATGCGAAGGTAGGATACACTGCGGGTAATTTAATCAAATCCTGATGATGCGCTTTGCTCTACAAGTTACGCGCCTTTCGGTCTCTCGAGTCTCACTCTCATTTTCTTTTTCATTACTTTTATTTCCTACTAAACTCACGCTAAATTTATTTCCTTTACTAATTATTTTAAAAATATATATTTTAAAAACTTTAAACATCTTAATAACCATAAATTTATAACTTAAAAAATGCATAATTATATTTATTGAATTTTAAAATTAATGATTAAGTTTGTAATGGAGGTAAATAGATGCGACTTTCGTGATAATTAATCCATTTTAAAATCACCGTTACTAAACTAACTCTTAGTATACGCTGTCGTTTTAATGATAACGCTTTTTCCGGAAGCTTGCTTAAACGGCTCTTACAGAAACGCTTGTAGGAGCTGATTACATGTTCACATTTGACCGGCTTCAAAAGTCAAAACTGAAAAAAAACTAACTTAACCAATCAAGATTCAAGAAAGAACCAAGCTCTTGTAAGTTTACCCTTTCTTTATATTTCCCTCGTCTTCTTCAACCCAATCAGAGGGGAAATAACCATTTCTTTTTTTTTTTTGAATTCTTATAAATTTCGGAGTTGTGGAAAATCAAGATTTATAGCGAATAGTAGCAGAGTTAGTTTTTCATGGTGGTTTCAAGTTTCAATGGTAGTTATTACTCGAAAACTGAATGTTGATCCTTCATTCTAATGAATTTCATCAACAGCGCATGGCTCGATTACACTCTCGCTTTCTCCATTGCTTCTCCTTCCTCTTCTACACCGCACTAATCTCTCATTCCTCTTCTGCATTTGAATCTGATTTCTCGATAATCGATTCAGATTCGGAAGTTCTTTTGTTCCAACAAGATTACTCTCCTCCGGCACTTCCGCCTTTTCCTCCTCACGCCCCGTCTGTATCTTGCGCCGATGACCTCGGCGGGATAGGTTCTCTGGATTCCACGTGCCAGATTGTGGCCGATTTGAACCTAACCCGTGACGTCTACATAACGGGAAAGGGTAATTTCTACATCCTCCCCGGAGTTAGATTCCATTGCCCTTATTTAGGCTGTTCCATAACCCTAAACATCAGTGGAATTTTTTCCTTGGGCGAAGGTTCAACTATAGTTACCGGTACTTTTGTGCTTGACGCTTATAACGCTACTTTGTTCAATGGATCGGCCGTGAACACTACTGGATGGGCGGGAGATCCACCGCCACAGACGAGTGGGACACCTCAGGGGTTGGAGGGAGCGGGCGGAGGTCATGGAGGCCGCGGGGCTTCTTGCTTCGTGGAGGATGGGAAGCTACCTGAGGATGTCTGGGGCGGTGACGCTTATTCATGGTCCTCGTTGCGGACTCCGTCCAGTTACGGGAGTAAGGGAGGGACAACGAGTAAGGAGGTTGATTACGGTGGGGGTGGGGGTGGCCGGGTGAAAATTATAATTAAAGATTCCTTGGAGATGAATGGGAGCTTGTTGGTTGATGGTGGTGATGGAGGGAGTAAAGGAGGTGGTGGATCAGGTGGTAGCATCTACATCAAAGCTCATAAAATGTATGGTTCTCTCCTGTTAACTTAGTTTCTGTTTAGTGTTGCTTTGGTTTGTTTGGTATCCAAAAGTTGGATGGTTATTTCGTTGTTGGTTGGTAATCCAAAAACTGAATGTAGGCAATAATGAGAGGAAATAATTAGTTACCAAGTAGTGTATAATTACATTCTTAAGCTACTGTTTATGTGACCCTGATAAGAATAATATTTAGGACTGTTTTGATTTTAACAAGTTAATCGCTTGTTGAAAGCATTGAATAATAATTGAATATTGTTCATGTTATACTAGTAGTTCAATTAGGCTGTCAAGGGCATCAACTGTTGCGACCTTGTAATTATAAATAAATTGGACCCGTTAACTGAAGCCTTTTAAAGCTCTGCTACTTTTCCTTATGATGCATGCCAACTGTAGCGCAGGAAATTAATGAAACACATCCTCAAATCCACTTTTCTTTGTTTTGAACAAAGTTTTACTTCATCTGAGGTACTATTTGCTATCCATTGCAAACATATAATGACTGAGGATATAAATGCTTCTGGATTTTTAAAATGCATCTTCAATTAATTTAATGTGGAGAACCTGAAGCTTTCTAACCCATTTGTTAGTTGTAGAATGAGATTTAGGTCTAATTATCATTTGTGCTCCATTTAGGCCATGCCTAATGTTTCTTTTTCTTATGCTTAGCACTGTGCTATTCTGGAAATAGTTTTCTTTGTCTTCCATTAGTTACTTGGCTCTCTTACAATAACTATGGGTTAAATGTCACGATATTACCTGGGTATGATTAAGGTTTTAATGTTTTAGTGTCTTGTTTTTCTGTTAAGAGCAGGATTGGAAGTGGCCAGATAAGTGCTTGTGGAGGTAATGGTTTTGGTGGAGGGGGTGGTGGAAGAGTTTCAGTTGATATTTTCAGCAGGCACGATGAACCAAAAATTTATGTGTATGGTAAGGTTTCTCTTGTTTTGCAATCATTGAAGGAGTTATACATTTTTAAGATTAGGAAATTAAAGCTGTATTTTTATAATTTTTTATGAATACAATTTTCCTGAACATCAACAAGTGCAAGATTTGCAAGATATTTTAATTGTGGTTTAAATCAGTTTTTGATGATTATAGTATTTTGAACAATAGGAATGCCCTTTGATGATGTCGTAAATGAATAACTTTCATGATGAACGAACT
Source organism: Abelmoschus esculentus (assembly GCA_035048815.1). Classification (NCBI taxonomy): domain Eukaryota; kingdom Viridiplantae; phylum Streptophyta; class Magnoliopsida; order Malvales; family Malvaceae; genus Abelmoschus; species Abelmoschus esculentus. The sequence goes on from JAUCBN010000008.1 coordinate 1,179,408, forward strand.
ATTGTTGGATGATAAACTTGGAAAATGCTTATCTTTCTAAGCTTTCTGATGTCATTTTCATTATTTTGTGTAAATATTTTTTTCCTACCCCATTAGCCCATTTATTTGGTAATCTATTGATGATCATCTTGCAGGAGGAATAAGTCATGGTTGTCCAGAGAATGCTGGTGCTGCTGGAACCCTATACGATGCTCTGCCCCGAAGCCTTACTGTTGACAATCATAATTTGACATCAGTTACTGAAACTCTTTTTCTTGAGTTTCCTTATCGTCCACTTTGGACTAATGTCTATATTAGAAATTTGGCTAGGGCCATTGTTCCATTGCTTTGGAGTCGCATCCAGGTTTGAGAATTTGAAGTATTTATTTTTGTTTTGAGATATTAAAATATGTTGCTAACTCTTAACACTCGTGAATTGAGATTATTACTCTGTTCAGTTAGTTGCTACCCTCTTCTAGTACCTCTTTCTGCACTGTATGTTCTATAAAATTTCAGGAGATACAGTTAGGTTTATCACGAGGAATCTAATTCAGCATTTGTTCCTTATATAGGTGCAAGGACAGTTAAGTCTACTATGTGGGGGGGTGTTGAGCTTTGGGCTAGCACATGTTGGGTCTTCAGAGTTTGAACTAGTGGCAGAAGAACTGTTGATGAGTAATTCTGTAATCAAGGTGACTGATACTTTTCTTATGAACTTGAATGAGGAAGTCTTATGGTCTTTCTTGTCTCATTATGTAAATCAATATCGTCCATATTTGCTATTAATTGCCTTTCGAACTCTTATTGTTGTCGACTTGTCATATTGCTAAGTCCTTGACTAGTTTGCACAACAGAATACCCTAGTTGAAAGAGCAGATTTCATTTTAATTGGAGTTTTATCTATATGTGGTATCGACATTTTCATGTTAGAACGTCTTTGTAAGTTCCGAATAGAAGTAATTTAATGTTTTCTAATGAAAGTATTATATAATTTGTCTTGGCCCCTTTCTGTCCCATTTTCTTCCTTATTTATAATATGCTTCAATAATTAATGATCTCTGTGTTTCTTTCATATCAGGTCTATGGGGCTTTACGCATGACTGTGAAAGTATTCTTGATGTGGAATTCTAAATTGCTAATAGATGGTGGTGAAGATGCAACTGTTGCAACTTCATGGCTTGAGGCTAGTAATTTAGTTGTTCTCAAGGTGTTTAACCCATCCTTTGCTCTTTCTGTTTCATGGTTCTTTGGATGTAAACATTCTTGACCAATCCCTAGCCTTTTCTTTCATACCTAGGAATCATCAGTCATACATTCCAACGCAAATATGGGAGTACATGGACAAGGTTTATTGAATTTATCAGGGCCAGGAGATAGAATTCAAGCACAACGTTTGGTCCTATCATTGTTTTACAGTATTAATGTAAGTGATTATTTTTATGTGATCATTAATCGGTTGGTTTCAGTTCCTAGTTTATAAAAAATAATATGGTTAAAAAAATGGTTTGCTGAGTACATTTCTGTTTGGAGACTAAAGTTTATGGCTGTTCACACTTTTAATGGTTCAGTGCAGTTTTAGGTGACAATGATGCTCTTCCTGGTCTCTAGTTGCAACTCATATAAGTTCCATGTGATATGTAATGTTATGCACAGTTAGGGTTGAGAGTTCAGTAAAAAGTTTTTGTGGAAGCTGTTTTTGGATGGAAGTGGGTTGTTGGTTTTACTGCTGTACTGTTCTTTACATTGGAGGACAAAGCAGTATTTATGTATTGACTTTTTTCACCAACCCCAAATTATTTAATCACCAAAATAGTTAAATGGAAAGATGGAGCTCATTTATGTAGTCTCTTGTATGGTATAAATAGTTATAAATGCCACTTCCAGTTTTGATGAACCCTTGCTGCGGGATCTATTACTATATGCTTGGAGATTTGCATTGATTGTCTTAATTAATGAATTCATTATATCTGTTTTGCATGAAGGTTGGACCTGGGTCTGTTTTACGTGGTCCCCTAGAGAATGACTCATCTGATGCCATGTAAGTTTTGGTTGTTTCGCTTGTACGTCTTATAGTATATCTCACTGTTCTTTTTGTTTTTGGCAGTACACCAAAGCTTTACTGTGAGCTCCAAGGTTGCCCCATTGAACTACTTCATCCACCCGAAGATTGCAATGTGAATTCATCTCTGTCTTTTACTCTTCAGGTATTTATTCAATACGATGGTGCAGTAATGAACTGAGGATTATGCTTTCTTCTGCTTATTTAACTGTTTCATTAATTTTTTTGTTAGATATGCCGAGTTGAAGACATCACTATTGGAGGTCTTATTAAGGGATCTGTTGTTCATTTCCATCGGGCAAGAACAGTATCTGTATGGTCTTCTGGAATAATCAGTGCATCTGGGATGGGTATGTTTCTCCATTGTTGTTTAGGTTCTATTTTCTTCAATTTCTCTCTGCCATGTGTGTATGCGCCTTCACGTCTTTAAATAAACCCCACAGTGAAGATGGTTTCATAAACCTTTTTAGTTTTTAGCATCTATTATATCTAGATGGGATTCTCTTTTTTCTTGTACAGGATGCATAGGTGGTGTAGGTAAAGGAAACTTCTTATACACCGGTATTGGCAGTGGTGGTGGCCATGGTGGTAAAGGGGGGCTTGGATGTTACAATGATAGTTGTGTTGAGGGAGGTATTTCATATGGGACTTCAGAGTTACCCTGTGAACTTGGCAGTGGAAGTGGAAATGAGAGCATGGCTGATTCGACTGCAGGTGGTGGGGTTATAGGTAAGGCCTTTGTGTCGCCTATTTTCACCGGAATATATTTTTGACTCTTGCATTTTAATTTCTGAAGATTGTGATAGTAAGTCTTAGCAGTACTAGTTTGAAACATTTTTATAACTTCAGTATGTTTCTCTAAAATGTTTATACGACTTGGTGAATTCTTAATGCCCTTACCGGGAAGCCAGAACTTTACTGTGACTCATTGGTTGATTTAAGTAACTCAAATTAATCTATCTAATTTCTTCTTTGGGTTGAAGTTTGATGATTATCTTAGGTTATGATTTACAGGTGGGAATGTTGAGAAGTGGTTAACTCTTTTCATATGCGAACAAAAGCCAGGCTTAGAACCATATTTGAGTTGCTGACTTGTCTTTAGACACTTATATTATGCTTGGTAGGAAGGTTGCATTGGGGAGGAAAATGTTGGAATCTAATGGTTGAGCTACAAAATAGCACGATGGAATCTAAACCATTAGATTAAAATACTTTTCATCCTCTCTACCAAAAGATTTCTGAATAGCTACCGCTTCATATAAAATTACCCTTATTTCTTGAGATTATGTTTGAACAGTGTTTGGTTCCATGGAGCATCCCTTGTCAAGTTTGTTGGTTGAGGGTGCAGTGAGGGCCGATGGAGAAAGTTCTGAAGGAACTGTCTGGAAGCAAGAGTATTCTGTTTTTAATGATTCAAGCATAGCCCCTGGGGGTGGCTCTGGTGGTACCGTTCTTATGTTTCTGCACACATTGACTCTCGGAGAATCTGCTATTCTTTCAAGTATTGGAGGATATGGTAATCCCAAAGGGGGTGCTGGTGGAGGTGGTGGAAGGATTCATTTTCATTGGTCTGAAATTTCCTCCGGTGATGTCTACCAGCCAATTGCTAATGTGAAGGGAGGCATCTATGCTAGGTTTGTTTCCAAAGTGATTTATTTATGTGGATCCCAGCTTAAATATGGTCTACACATTTGATGAGATTTTTATATCCATGATATGTTGGGCAATCAGTACTCCCAAGTGGTATATGTCCACAAAATGATATTGTATGATAACTACTAACAAGCTTTTCAACCCAGAAGATCATATTCTTTTACTACTACATTAATCAGAATAAAACAATGTAAAAATTAATCAGAATCTCTTTTTTCTCAACCATGAGTTTCAGGTACCAAATTACACTCAGAAGTTTCATGCATATGATGGAATGCAATAACGTAACTGTTATATAATTTCTGAACAAATATTATTTAAGAATATTCTTGATTGAAGCCTCAATCTGCAAATATCATTTGTGTAAGATTTGATTTTGGGACTATATTTTGGTATAGGCTTAATTTTTTATGGTATAATGCTTAAATCTTCTATTGGTGCTAGGAACCAAATGGTGAAGCTTTTAAGTTTTTGAACTTACCTTGGCACTAGCATTAGTGAGTATTTGATCATTATTATATCTGTGCTTTGAATAACTTTGCCGGAACTAATATATATCTTGATCAAACTGTTTTAGCATAAAATTTATACGACAGGCAAGTTTTTACTTTCAACATGATCACTGATTACTTAAAAGGACTTCTTAGTTTTCTGTTTTTCTTAACTAGAAACTTTATTTCTGCCTTCTAGTTTATACCCATTGTTTAATACTTGTATTAGATGCTTGTCTATGAGTTTATCATCTTGGTATCATGGTGATATTTTGATTATTTTTACAGGGGAGGACTAGGTAGACACGAGAGTGGTGATGGAGAAAATGGAACGGTGACTGGTAAAGCTTGTCCAAAAGGGCTTTACGGGACATTTTGTGTTGTAAGTTGGCGATTGTGTTGCATTTGAAAAAATTTAGGTTCTTTTCATTTAACATGGCATATGGTAGTTGGGGTAAAATTTTCATTTGAAGCTCTTGGAACATTAAAAATTTCTATCACCGAATTAACATGAATTCTATATTGAACTTTTACATTTGGGGGGGATTCTATATTCAATTATGGGCAGTTTAATATGAGTGGAATTTTTGGATAGAGTATTTTGTCTGATACTATGCTAATTAACATATTCTGTACTCCAAATTGATTGGTGCAAGTCTTATCTTTCATCTCTTTCTACTAGTAATAGTATGTAAAAAGATTTTTTCTTCCTTTTGACTAATACAAACTGAGGTTAATATTTGCTGCTGTTGAGTTTGTTAGCTATTTCTTTTGTCTAGGAATGTCCTGTTGGTACTTTCAAGAATGTTAGTGGATCCGATAGTTCTCTCTGTCACCATTGCCCTTCTTCTGAGCTTCCTCGCCGTGCCATTTATATTGCTGTACGAGGTAATTTGAAAGTTGTCTTTATGGAGTGAATTTATCTTATATGAGATTCAAATGCATACTGCTCGTATACTGCAATTATTTTCTTCTCTTTCTTCAGATTTTAAGTTCAATTTAAGAAAAAAATAGTTTTTTCTTCATCATAGAAAATTAATTTCCAAAACTTTCTTCTTCACAGGTGGCAACATTGAAACACCGTGTCCTTATGAATGCATTTCTGATAGATTTGACATGCCACACTGTTATACAGCTCTTGAACAGTTGATTTACGCATTTGGAGGGCCTTGGTTATTTTCTCTTCTACTTGTGGGTCTTCTCATCATCTTAGCACTGGTGCTTAGTGTTGCGCGGATGAAATTTGTGGGGGTTGATGAATTACCTGGTTCAGCTTCCACTCAGAATGGCCATCAGATAGATTATTCTTTTCCATTCTTGGAGTCATTGAATGAGGTTGTATAATATTTCTATGTTCATTCTTTTTATTATTTCTTAGAATTCCTTTCCATCTATGCTGATATTTGTATTCTTAATTATAATTATTATTGTTTGTAGTAGTATCATTTCATAAAATCCCTTGTTCTTTTGCAAATCATCCCCTCTGGTTGACTTCAACTGTGCTTTTTTTTCCCTTTCAGGTAATGGAAACAAACAGAGTTGAGGAGTCCCAGAGTCACATGCACAGAATGTATTTCATAGGTCCTAATAGTTTCAGTGAATCTTGGCATCTGCCCCACACTCCTCCAGAAGAAATAAGAGAGATTGTGTGAGTATATTGCTATATTTTCTGTTGAATTGCTTTACTTATTTCAATTTGTAATCTCCCAGTGTGCCGGTACTTCATTTTATAAATATTTAATCATGATTGTTAGACATTGATCTAATGTCTTTGACCTGGCAGATATGAGGATGCATACAACATATTTGTGGATGAGATTAACGCAATAGCTGCCTACCATTGGTGGGAAGGTGCAATCTACACCATTCTGTCTATTCTTGCATATCCCCTTGCTTGGTCATGGCTGCAACAGCGGCGAAGAATGAAATTGCAACAATTACGTGAGTTTGTTCGATCAGAATATGACCATGCTTGCTTACGTTCTTGCCGTTCACGGGCTCTCTATGAGGGGCTTAAGGTATCTATTTACTTCTCTTGGTCTAATTACATTGCCTCATTTTATTTGATTTACATCTCATAGTTGTTATAGTTCCATCTTTTTTTTTTCCTGCTTTCTCATCGTCATCGTTTTGCAAAAAAACTACTTTGACATTTCTGAGGCTGATATGCATTTTCTCATAATTTGGGACTCTTTTTTCCCGTTCAATTTGCTTTATAAACATGTTCAAGTAGGCTTCTTTTCCATCTGATGGGTGATGAGAATTAAATTAATACACTGTTAGATGTATGCTACATTGCTACTTTTGGGATGTGAAATAGTTACCCTTACTGCAAAGTTCATCATTGGCTGGGCTAGTGCTGTATCTAGCATTATAGTTGCTTTTGAGTCAAAAAGGCTAAAAAGGACACATCAAAACAGATCTTACAGTTTAATCTTTTTGGAATCTATGCATTAATTCTATATTGACTCTTTTAACAGTTTTTGAATCTTGATACAAATGTAGTTAAAACACAATTTTTTAGAGTAGCTTCAAACTTGAAATCCTGTATTTGGTTACTGTAGGTATCTGCAACCTCTGATTTAATGTTGGCTTTTGTGGACTTCTTCCTTGGTGGAGATGAAAAGAGAACAAACCTTCCTCCTCAACTCCCTCAAAGGTCTCCCATGGGTATAATTTTTGGAGGTGATGGAAGTTACATGGCTCCATTTTCCCTTCAAAATGATAACATTCTTGCTAGTCTTATGAGTAAGGTTAGATCTCTGATTTTAACCATGTGATTGATTGGTGAAGGGTTGGCTTCACTGCAAATTTTAGTTAAAATGAAATGCTAATTATTTCTTACAGTTGGTGCCCCCTACCACTTGGTATCGACTGGTGGCTGGTTTGAATGCGCAATTACGCTTGGTTCGCCGTGGATGGCTGAGGGTAACATTTCGACCTGTCCTGCGATGGCTTGGAACACATGCTAATCCTGCTTTGAGAAACCACGGTGTATGTGTTGAGCTTGCCTTGTTTCACTGTGCACCTAGTGGTCATTGCCGGTACGGACTCTTGGTGTATTCTGTTGAAGAGGAAAATGGACCTATATCCCTGGAAAATTCTGATGGAGACAGAAATGAGCTACATTCAAGGTAAGATGCCACTGTGTTTTGTGCATCACCATTATTTATCTGAACTTTGGGCATTTTAGTTACATGTTGGTACGAATGTCATGTTGGCATATTTTGAGCAGTATTGGATGAATAAATAGAAATATTCCCAAGCACTGGTATAGGATTACCTGTAAGGAATCTTGGACAAGGAAACTAAAGTTGGCAGTTATGCTTGTAATGTATGATGGAAAGAAACTCAAATTCTTACAGAAATGTCTGCGTGCAAGCACACATATGATGAATCGTTTGATACCTAATTATCTGAAAATTAACCTGGTTGTTTTCCCATTTGCTTCAGTTTGAAGGCCATATACACACAAAACCAGTCTAGTTATCTAAGAGATGTGCTTTTAACCCTAGATCACCAAAGCAATGAAGGTTTTGTAAAGGAGAGGAGGAGTTACGGGGAAGTTATAGATACTAAGAGCTTGCAAATGCTTGAAGAGAAGAGAGATATGTTTTGCCTTCTCTCTTTCTTAGTTCATAATACTAAACCTGTTGGTCACCAGGTTAGCTCACACAAATTTAAGATTACATTGATTTTTATCATCAAATATTTCTCTTAACACCTTTGTTTATGGTTGCAGGATCTTGTTGGGTTAGTCATATCAATACTACTCTTAGGAGATTTTAGCTTAGTGTTGCTTACATTCCTCCAGTTGTATTCAATATCATTGGTGGATGTCTTTCTGGTTTTGTCTATCGTACCTCTTGGCATTTTTGTCCCATTTCCGGTTGGCATAAATGCTTTATTCAGTCACAGACCAAGGCGTTCTGCAGGTCTCTCACGTTTCTATGCTTTATGGAACTTAACATCCTTGGTGAATGTTGTACGTTCCTGTAACTTTTCTTGCTCCTATCAATCAAATACTTGATGGCAGTTTTTTTCCTCCCAACTTCTTATCTTGTTAGTCTAAAAAATATCATCCCTTCTTTCACCAGGTTGCTGCACTTCTTTGTGGGTATATTAACTATAACAGTCAGTCATCATCGCGTAGAAGGATCGTGACTCTCCAGCCATGGAATATTAACATGTAAGTCGATCTTTTAGCAAGTGCAGAGGGAATTTTACCTATGATACCATTCTTACTTTAAATATGGGTGTGGCCTTTTGGATGCAGGGATGACAATGAGTGGTGGATCTTCCCTGCTGGGTTGGTTTTGTGTAAACTTGTCCAATCACAGCTTATAAACTGGCATGTCGCGAATCTAGAGATTCAAGATCGCTCATTGTATAGTGATGATTATGAGCTTTTTTGGCGGTCATAACCCATCATACCAACCAAACACATACCTGCTAACAAGGTTCTTTTGTTCATTTTTGGCTGCAAGTTACTTGTAAGAAGTCAATTCTCCACTCATAGTTAGAAATATAAACAAAGAAAGGTGGGAAAAATCAGAAGAAAAAGATTGGCATGGGATGACATTGCCATTCAGTCTTGCAAATTCTAAATGTTTTCCTTATAATTTTGGGAGATCCAAATGTAAATAACCAATTGGGTTATCTGCTAATGATTTAAAAGTTGGATGACCTAATTAACGAGTTTGTTAGTTGGATGATTAAAATAAATATTCTTGATTAATTGGGTGGTCATTGGAGTAGTTTACCCTTCAAAATAAATGAGACACTGTCTTAATTTGGTTTTATAGTTAATTTTATTTTATTTAATTAAAAATAAGATCAAATTGATTAAATAAATAAATTAGAGGATTAAATATATAATTTTATAGATTTTAATTAATCGACACGTCATTGCCGTTAATTTTTTCTGTTTGAATTTTAATTATGATGACACATTTTTTCTGTTTTAATTTTAATTATGATGATACAAATAGATAAATTTTAAAAGTTAGATAACAAATAGATATTCTTAATTAGTTGGGTGATTACTGAAATAATTTACTCTCTAATTAACTAAAAAAGTTTACTGCTTTTAATATTATACTAAATATCATACTTGCTATCGTATTACCTAAATAGGTGTAATGTTTGAAGAAGAAGAAGAAATGTGCACCGTTGTTGTTCGGCCGGGATACTTTTGTCGTGTGTTTGGTTGATCAGCATTCGGTTCACATGTATGATAGTTAATTGGTCTGGATATTTTTATCGTATGTTTCATCGATCAGTATTCAGTTTTACATATATGATAGTTGATGATTGTGTGACGTATCTCAGACTAAATTGGACGAGTTTAGCAACAGATCCTTTTCTGTTTCACGAGGACTAAAATATATTTAATCATATTTTCCTTTTATCAATTGAGCTATAATATATTTTTAAATATAAGAATTAAAATTGGCCAAATTAAAGTTTAAGGACTAAAATCCACCACTATAGTAAAAGGACTAGTGAGAGAGTTTGACCGTTTATTTTTTACAGTTAGTCATTTGGGTTAATTTTCTCTAGTAACCCTCAACGGTTTTAGACATTTACAAAAATTCCAGTTCTCCAATTGGTGGGGCCCGTAACCCTTTTTCAAGCTCAAGGTGTTGAGCTACAGATCCTGGTCCATAGGTCTAAAAATTCACCTTACTTAGCTAATGTCCGTATCAGATTTCCAACATGACAGCCTTGTGACTCTAGCCTCTTTTCTAACTAAGAAACGCTCCTTCAGTCGTCGGATCTAAACATTGAAAAATTCGAAATAAAGATAACACGTGGCACAATTGATGAATTCGACCGTTGGAAATGGGACTTTCTTGGTCCCACTCCAAATCCAAATCCATAGTTCCTATTCATAACAACTCTTTTATTTTTGTCATTTTTATCTTTTTTTTTTCTTTCTCCATCAAATAATAAATTCCTCATCGGTGTTTTTTTTCTCACCCGGCCTTTCCCTCTCTTTCCCCTCAAAATTTCTTTTTGCTCTCTTCTCTCTTTCTAAAACAATGGCGATCGCTGAGACCAACACTCAACAACAAGAAAAGGTTGGAATTTTCTTTCCCATTTTTGTTTTAATTGTTTTTCTTGGAAAATTGTTTCATTTTTCTTTTCATCCTAAAAGGAACCAAATAATGCTCGATTTCTTAAATCTTTTTCTTTTCTAAAAGAGAGGGTTTTCTCTCTATATTGTTTAAAAAAATCCCAAATAGGGTTGATTTCTACGGGTTCTAATGGCAGATTTAGGGATTTTGATAAATTTTATGTCTGGTTTTCGTATCCTTTAGTATCTAGGGTTAGAGGATTTCGAAAAAATTTGAACGGCGCGTTATGTTATTGGTTTGTTTAATCTTTCTTTGATACAATGTTGGGGGATTTGGGTATTTGTATTTTAATTTGTTCATGATAAAACTTTGACAGGTTTCTTCAGAAGCTTCGTCGGGTGAAAAGAAAAGATGGACGCTTAGCGATTTTGACATTGGAAAACCCCTTGGGCGAGGAAAGTTTGGTCACGTTTATTTAGCTAGAGAAAAGAGGGTTTGGTTCTTTCACTTTCTTTTCATGGATCCTTTTTTGTGCTAAGAAATAAGAGGAAAATTGAATGTTATTTTGTTGATATATTTATCTGGTCATAAACTATGCAATTTCAGAGTTCAATCATTTACATATAATATGATTATCTGTGAATCTAGTACTAGCCTGATCCATATGCACTTATGGAACAGAGCAATCATATTGTGGCACTCAAGGTGCTTTTTAAAAGCCAACTGCAACAGTCTCAAGTTGAACATCAGCTTCGTCGCGAAGTGGAAATACAAAGTCACCTGCGCCATCCCAATATATTGAGACTTTATGGTTATTTCTACGATCAGGTATAGAGGCTTATCTTGATGCTTCCTTGTGTATGAGTTAATTGAAATGAATTAACATTTGCTTTTCCTGAATACCGATTTTTACAGAAACGTGTTTACCTGATACTGGAGCACGCAGCCAAGGGCGAACTTTACAAGGAACTGCAGAAATGTAAATATTTCAGTGAAAGACGTGCGGCCACAGTGAGTTAACCTTTTGGTTTTTTGACCAATTGAGTCTTGTTATAGTTTGTAATGCTGAAGGATTTACTGAAAAAATGACTAATTTGATGTTTGGTATGTATGCTTATGTTATTTGTTGCAGTATGTTGCATCATTAGCTAGGGCACTCATTTATTGCCATGGAAAGCATGTAATACACCGAGACATCAAACCTGAGAACTTGCTAATTGGTGCACAGGTGATTCCTACTCTATAGGCTGTACTTATTATTTGGGTTTTCTTACATTGAAATTTGAAAGTCAATAATGCTCATCTTGTTAACTGGTATTCCTTTGCCAGGGTGAGCTTAAGATTGCGGATTTTGGATGGTCAGTACACACATTTAACCGTAGACGGACTATGTGTGGCACACTCGATTATCTCCCTCCTGAAATGGGTATGTATGTAGTAAATCATTTGAAACCCATTTTGTGTCCCAAAATGCAACATTTATGGGTGCGGGAAACAATTAGAGTAAGACAAAAAAAACTGAGTTTCACCTTATTTTTTATGTTCTCAGTTGAAAGCATCGAGCATGATGCTAGCGTTGATATTTGGAGCCTTGGTGTGCTATGCTATGAGTTCCTTTACGGAGTCCCTCCTTTTGAGGCCAAGGAACATTCCGACACTTACCGAAGGTAAGTTTCACCTCGAAACAAAGAGAAATAAATGACATTTTTCGGTTAGATGTGTATGAATGACATGCCTTACTTCACCTCGTCGACAGGATTGTGCAAGTGGATCTGAAGTTCCCTCCTAAACCCATCATTTCATCAGCAGCAAAGGACCTCATTAGTCAGGTAGCGTCTGTTTCCCTTTATAAACTCACAATTAACAACATTTACTTCATATCCTGAGCATTTTAACTTTACTTACAGATGCTTGTCAAGGATTCTTCACAACGCCTGCCGCTGCATAAGGTTCTTGAGCACCCATGGATTGTTCAAAATGCGGACCCATCAGGCATCCATAGAGCTTAAAGCTCATACCTTACCCTAAATTCTTTTTTGCGAGGATGTTTCCGTGGCAGATGCATCCAAGCTTTGTATGAATAACTCATTTGTATGCTTAAAGTACTATGATTTGTCAACTTTGTCCGTCATCAAATTGTTTCCTAATGTTTGCCAACTTTGTCCGTCATCAAATTGTTTAATGACAGGGCGGTTCAAGGTTTAATACAATTTATCAAAATCAGATCTTTACTCTATAATTAATAAGGTATATAATTTTTTTAAAAAACAACTTTAATTAAAAAATATTAAATTATTTTCTTAAGCAATAAAAAGTATTTTATTTTTGGATCCTTCCACTTTTTAGAGACTGTACGGTTACTTCTATTATTCTTGTGTACACCCTATTACTTGATGAATTGGGTCATGTTGCGTGCACCAATGTTCATGCCACGTAGGCATTGAGAGAATCCAGGTTATGATTTGGCGCCTCCCTATTGGACCCATCCGTTGTCTACCTTTGATTATCGTTACGCCACGTTAATATATCCATTGAGAAGACGCCTGAAATGATGTCGTTTGATCAAGACAAATATCAATAACATCGTACAATCCTTAACTTAAATGACAGACCAATAAACGCACGCAAAGATGACAGATGGCCTACCCCGATGAATAGACAATGCCACTTGATTTGTCCGTGACGAAAGTTAGCGACCTCAGTGTCACCGTGTATCCGACTGTCACGTTTATTAAATTCCTTCCATCTTTGATGATTAAGAACAACTGAAAGGAGATTGTTTCTGAGAAGATCGTTGAATCAAAGCTTTTGATTTGATAAAATGTCGTCTCCAGGAGAGTAAGATTCCGAGACGTTCCTTTTTGTTTCTTTTCCTCTCTTCCTGGTAAATTGCATTTCTCTTTTGGCTATCTCGTGTTTGGATGCATAGAAAATACAAATAGAAGAACAATATACTGTTTTGTAACATGATTTGCCTTTGATAATAGTTTTCTGTACATTGCTTATCTTACAATTACACTTTGAAACTTTTACTTCTCATCTTTTTCACATTTTGGTGAAAGTCAAGTTTTGATTGTAAATATTTGGATTCACTAGCCAATAATCCTCTGATTGTTCTGATATCAATGTCATAACTTTTTATTTACTCTTTTTAAGATTCTACAAATCTCTGCCACCGATCACCAAAGCTTATGGGACTACATGTTTTATGACTACTGTAGCTTCGCATCTAGGACTATATCGAATTGAAACTATTGCATTAATCCATGAATTGGTGTTTTCAGAGTTTCAGGTACTGTCTTGCCCTTGTGTTCTATACTGGTACAATACAAGTGAAATCTAATAAAGCAAGTTCTGCCATGCTGTTATGAAGAGTTTTGTTAACTTCTCTTACAATTCTTTTAGGTGTGGAGGCTTCTTACAAATTTCTTTTTCTTTGGGAACTTCTCTGTAAATTTTGGAATCAGTCGATGTAAGTATTTAGAATAGAAGCTTGTCAAGATTAATGTCCTGAAAGTTGTGGACGTGTTATATTTATTTTCCCCCTCTTTATTTGAACAGAGTTAGATATGGGGTTCAGCTGGACCAGGGGGCCTTTCAAAGGCGTACCGAAGATTTTCTCTGGATGATGATTTTTGGTGCTCTTTCATTGTTTGTGTGTATTGGACACACAGCTTTTACATTCTACCTTCTACTTGTTTTATAATTTGGTGAATAAACTTATAGAATTTTGTGTTTAGGTACTATCTATGATTCCAATTTTGTGGGGTGCATTTCTTGAGATTTCACTGGTATTCATGCTTGTATACATCTGGAACAGGGAGTTTCCAAATGCCCGAGTCAATATATATGGACTTGTTGCACTCGAGGTAGGCAAAGTTAAATTTCTCTGACACAGTTGTGCTTGAATCATATTGTAGTATTCTTATCTTTACAATTTTGGGTTCTGCTAGTGTTGATGCTTATGTTACTATAACACAGGCCTTTTATCTACTGTGGGCAATGCTTGCTTTGGATGTTATTTTCGGTTCCCCTCTTACCCCAGACCTTATGGGGATCCTTGCAGGGCACTTCTACTACTTTTTTCCTGTTCTGCATCCTCTTGCTGGAGGAAGAAACGTGATAGCTACTCCAAAATTGGTGTATCCTTTTATGTTATTTATTTTTCACAAAATTCCTATCCTGAATTTTAATACCTATGTTATTTTACAGTCCAAGAGGTTTCAAGCATGATTTTTGCTTGGTTGGTGAAATTGATTTTCACTATTATCTTCAGTTCTGTTGTAAAGAGTAAAGAGCAAAAAGCAAAAGCATTAATGAAACCGAGCGGTTGTACAGCAAAATTCCTTGATTCACATAATGCAGGCTTAAACTTGTTGCTCGTGCAAGGCTTGGATATCCAACAAATGCTCATGTTCCACAAGATAGGACCACTGGTGGAACATTTACAGGGAGGAGGTATCGGTTGAATGCATCCACTGGTCGAGGCTTTAGCTTAAGAAGATTCTGGTCATCTTGACAACCTAACTATGGTACGAAAAAACAAATATCTTTGCCCCCTTTCCATGCCTATGTCACTTTTCTATGTGATCGATGGAGAAATCCGATTTGATTGTATTAGTAATCTAATTTGTATTGTAATAAACTAATAATTTTATAATTTTTCATACTTCTCTTTGATAATTTGTTTGTATATTACCCAAGTAAAGAAGAAATCTGCTACAATGTAACAATAGTATATCTAAAAACCTGATACTCCGGTCAAGAATACCCCAAACCATACATAATTGCAAATTAACAAAATCAAACCTATAGACATTTTACTTTTAGCTTAAATTTAACTATTTCTTTAATGAAACTTAAAATTACTTCCATTTCTTGTTTGGCCTCTAAACTGTCTTCTGTTCCTCTCCTATCAAATAAAGTAAACGTGAGCATTCCAATCAAGTTTAAGGATGAAAGTAAAGACTTTCAAGTTAAACTCACTGATCTAGGGTGTAAATTACCCTAATATATATTACACATATTTTTTTATAAAAATCCTAGTATGACATCTTCTCCTCAACGCAATACCTAGTGTGCTGGTTTCTCGATTTTTTAGTGTATGTACTAAGTGGAGGTCGACCAACCCTGTTGTGTTTGATAGAAAAGGATGAATTTGGCTTTGGTTTCCAGGATCCTCGGAATAATGGCTGGGACCATTTTTCTTCATATGATAACTCCTGCATATGCTTGCATGAACTCTAGTTACAATGTCTCTGTGTGCACCCTTATTTATGATGATGGAACAGTTTCAATCTGGTAGAATATGTGACGTGAGATAAAATATGGTTATGGTATTAAGGTCTTGCTGAATGCTGCCTACTCTAAAGTTTGAAGTTTGAACTATCAATTGATTCTTTCAGTAAATTTTGTTACTATGTAGGGAAGTAGGATATTGAGCTAAACAAACCTCAATGGAATGTTTTGCTTGAAAGTTACATTTTCTTCTCATGGTTTGCATGATGCTATGCAGATAGAGCGGGAGACAAATGTGATGTCGCAGAGTCAACCTTACCCAAATGAGCATGCAGATACATGCAGGCAATTCTCGCGTTTCTTTTCCCTCATGGGCTTACAAAGAAAAGAGGGAGTGAGTGGTCAAGAAGGCTTCATCTGGGAGGGGTGAAGAAGCTTTTGAGAATGCTGGTGCTTTGAAGAATCTCCTAAATCTCATTTTTGTACCATTTTTGAGCGTTATGGAACAGTATCCTTAATCTCTTGATGAATCATTCATAAACTGACACTTTTTAGGAAGATAAGGAAAATCCATGATGCACAAACTGACAAAAGTATGTTCAGCTAGATTAAAACAGTACAGTAGCTTTTTCTAACCTAAACTATGCTAATACATCCTGTGGATACATTATAATCACTCCTGCCATGCTAATTTTTCTTAGTGTGGAAATAAACGAGCAAAACTCCTACGTAAGGGAATCCTTTTGACATGGCCTTGCATATGGAGCAGGCATTCCGCACGGTCAATCAGACGTCATAAATCATTCTGTCATCTTCCTTGGATCCCTTCTTACTGTTCTTGTAACTGGAAAGATAAGTGCCAGTGGCACTGACAAGAAGTGGAGCTGCATCAATGTTGCTAATCTTTTTTTTGGTTCCCTGACCATCCTCTGGACAACAGCTACGAAGGACATGCAATACTTCCTTCATGGAAGGTCTAGTAGAGGGAGATGCACGTGTACACACGATTCCTATCTTGAACACCATTATCATTTCCTCCAAGTAAGATGATTCCCTCAACTCTGGATCAAGTATTTCAGCTATTGGCTTATCCTCTGAGAAATGATGCCATGCCCATTCGACCAGGTTCATATTCTGATTTATGTTATTGGCTTCTCTTCCTGTCACCAATTCCAAGAGTACAACGCCAAAGCTGTAAACATCTACCTTTGCATTCACTTTCGTTGAATATGCATACTCTGTTTTCAAGTGACAAAACTGTGTTAAAGAGATGTTCTAGATTTTCTGATTCAGAATATAGTCTATATTCTAAAGGATATATCAGTTAAGTTTTGAGGATTTTTACCTGGGGCTAGGTAACCGAAAGATCCTGCAACTATGGACATTGTGTGAGAACTTGCATGCCTGGTTAGCATCTTAGCAAGTCCGAAATCTGCAATTTTTGCCTTGAATTCAGAGTTCAATAAAATATTGCTAGACTTCACATCACGATGGATGATTGGTGTTGGGCACTCATGGTGCATATAGCATAGCCCCTGAGCAGCTCCGATAGCAATTTGCAACCTTGTCGGCCAATCCAAGACAGTATGGTAAACTGAGCCCGTCACTGACGATTTTTTATTCCCATGAAGCCATTTATCAAGGCTATGGTTCTCCATGTACTCGTATACCAGAAGCTTTGAATCTTCACTGGAAATGCAACACAATAACTTCACTATGTTGGAATGGCGAATGCTGCCCAGTATTTCAACTTCTGCTAAGAACTCCTTCTCAAGATTGTAATCTAGTTTCTTAGTGTTCCAAATTTTCTTCACAGCAACAGACTCATTTGAAGGATTAATGGTAATGCGGTAAACCTTCCCCGATCCACCACTTCCTATGAGATTGTCATCTGTCAAATTGGATAATATATTTCCTTCTGTGAAATCCAATCTCTGAAATGAGGTCAACTTCCAAGTTGTTAGATACCGTCTGTGCTTTTTTCTCCTATAGTCTCGAACTATGAAGAAGCTCAACACAAGGATAGCTAGGGAAATAAGGATAGCAAATGTTAGAATGATGGCAAGATGTCTAGAGGACAACCCCCTGGATTCACGGAGTTCGGAATTGCAGTCCGGCAGCTTAACAGTTGGATCATCTGCACATAAACCAGCATTGTTCAGAAAACTGTCTTCAAATGCAAGATTATCCAACTGACTCGGAATCCTCCCAACAAGATGATTAGATGACAAGTTGAGTTGAGTCAGCCTTATGTTGCCAAGTCCAAGAGGAATTTCACCAGAGAATTGGTTTTCTGATAAATCCAAACTACCCAGGTCAGGTAATGAGCCAATTGCAGCAGGGATTGCACCAGAAAGCTTGTTATTGGAGAGATCCAGTACAGTCAACTGTCTCCATGATATTACTTCAGATGGTAATTCACCAGAAAATTCATTACCGTTGAGAAGCAGTGTTGTAAGGCTAGAAAGATTCGTTATCTCCTTCGGAATTCGACCTGAAAACAAGTTGTTGCTAGCCTCAAAGACGACCAAATTTGTCCAATAAGCAACAGTGGCTGGAATTTTACCGGAGAATTTGTTGTCACTAATTTCCACCCTCGACATATTCCATGCAAGTTCACTTGGTAGTTCACCCGAAAACGAATTGTTACTTAACATCAACGTCGACAAATTGAAAGTTGTCCATAAACCTTGAGGGATCTCACCTGAGAACCTATTGTTGTGAAGTTGAAAAGTGCGTAAAGTGGGACAATTTCCAAGCGACTTTGGCAATTCCCCACTGAGATTATTTGTATGAGCAACCAGTCCTTGCAGAACGCCTCCAGCACATAAATTTGCAGGCAGTTGGCCACTGAATTGATTCTGTGACACCTCAAACCCTTCAAGCTTCGAATGAAGGCCAAACTCCGGTGGCAAGACGCCGGTCAAGTTATTCCGAAAAACACGAAAATCTGTCAGGGCAGGAAGAAGACCAATGCTTGCCGGCAACTCTCCCGTCAATTGGTTTGAATACAGGTTTAAGAAGTCCAGATACTGTAACTTCCCAAAGTCCTCTGGAACGGAGCCAGTCAAATTATTCATCGAAAGATCAATCTCCAGTAAATTCATCGCCTCTACGGGTCTGGGTATCTCTCCGGTCAGCTTATTGTTGAAGAGATAAACATTCGTTAGATTCAACAAGAACAGCCTATCAGGAATTGGACCTTCCAAATTATTTCTAGACAAGTCCAAGTGTTGTAAACTGGAAAGATTGTTGAAACTTTCTGGGATTTCGCCGATCAGATTGGTCTGCGCCATCCACAAGTACCACAACTTCGACAACCGAGCAAACTCTTGAGGTATTCTCATGGAGGAAAACTCATTATAAGCCATACCCAAAACCTCAAGATTGGATAAGTTTCCAATTTCCTTAGGAAATGTCCCATTGAACTGGTTCTGGTACACGTATAACGTCTGCAAATTCGATAATCTTCCGATACTTGGTGGAATATCACCAGAGAAATTATTGGCACCGACATCCAAATAAACCAGAGTTGACAACCGATCAATCTCATCAGGAATTGGACCAACAAAATAGTTCTGAGAGAGGTCTAAGGTCTGGAGCTTTGAACAATTGTAAAGAGGCGGGAACTCCCCAGGGATATAATTGAAAGCAAGGTCAAGCAAAGTGAGATTTTTCAGGTCACAAATTGTCGTAGGAATAGGTACCGTGATGTTTTTGTCGCGGAGATTAACTTCTGTGACAGAGTTGTCCGTGCATTTGATCTCCGGCCAATCGCAGGGTGAGGAAGATGATGTCCAAGATAGAATGGACGGTGGATTGCCAAGTTGTTGTTTAAGGTTGAGAAGAACATTCCGCTCGGCATTTATATCTTGTGACGTTGCTTTGAGGGGTATTGAGATGAAGAGAAGGAAGAGAAAGGAAAAACATAGTTCAGACATTTTCAAGACTAAGGCCTTCGGCCGGGGAGGAGGATCGGAACTCGGGATACTCGTTGATTTGTGAGATTATTAAATTATAAAGCCTTCCGCTCTACGGTAAAGTTTTTATTTACATTTCTGCCATTAATATCTTGACTTATCTAAAGATGGGTATTGAATTTTTTTTTTTAATCAGAGTAGTTTCTACTGAAATTATTATTTTCAATGTAATTACTAAAATATAAACATGTTCTATATTTTCAAAAAATATCTAATAACTAATTCGAATTTGATTCATTCATAATTTAATAAATTCTCGATTATAAATTTATAATAAATTCGTTAATTTTTAAGATATTTTTAATAATCAATTTTAAATTATTTTATTTAAAAATTAAATATAAATAATCGATTATTAATTTAAAATAAAACTGAATTTATGTTTGATTTTAAGAAAGTGCTTATCGTCAAATGAAGCGTGCAAGTATAAGTTTTTTTTTTTTTTCTTTTTTAGAAATACTGGTTGAATAGTCAACCAACGTGGGCTGATTTAATGGAGCCGATGATCACGCGGTTTCATAGTTAATTAGTTGGAGTTGGACAGCTTCTAGATACATATATATTAACTTTAATTGTTGTCATTTAAAATTATGTATTAATTTAAAAAAATTATACCCAAAAATAAATAGATTTAATTATACCTTTAAATTCTCATATAATCTACTTATACCATAACTGTAATAATTATAATCATAAGCGAAATTAAAATATAAGTATCATATGACACCCTAAAAAATTTATTTTTTTTATAAATTTGATATAAAATAATATTAAAAATTAAATTTATACAACTTTAAATAAATATTAATATTCCTTAAAAAATTTAACATCTTTAAAAGAAAATTGATACTCATTATTTATTTTCATTTAATCAAAAAATTTATTCATAAAAAAATAAATTATAACATCTTATTAAAATTCTTGATTCTGTCCTTAATTACAATATATTTATAAAAGGTTTTGACTTTTTTATTTATTTATTTTCTATTGTTGTTGGTTTTAGACTTGGTTGTTAAAGTCAACTATTTATAATGAAAGGATAACTAAGTTTAGATTAAAATATTAATATATAAAGATAAAGGTAAGATATAAATTATAAAATTATAAATTTATGTGCATCAACATACTAAATTATCTGGATATATGTGATATCACCTTGATGAAATAAAAGCATTTTTTATTATTAAAATCATTTTAATAATTAAAAATTAAATTAATATGCTCATATAAGGTATTTCAATCAATACAGTATCTAACATAAACAAAAGTCAAACGAAAAAGAGAGTAAGACACCTACTAATGATTTTAAAAAATATGATGATATTTGTTTTAAAATATTTAAATATTAAATAACTGTTATTTTAAAATTATCTTAAAATATATTTTATATTTTTTTGGACACGTCATTAATACATTTGTTTTAAGAACGTCCTGTATTCAAAAACTTGTCTCTTCAACTTGCCATGCTTTCGGTTCGTGTTGAAGAATCTCTCTCTACCCTGTAGCATTGATTCTACTCGCACACTTTTCTCTAGAAAACAGATTTCCCAACTCCACCCACTCCTCAAGGGTGGTTGGCCGCCTCTTCCTCTGGTATTTGGGTATTAAGAGTCTCCTTCTAGAAAATAATGTTATACCTTAAAATAGACCGGCATGTATTATTATATTATGTTATAAAATAAAAATAAATATAAATTATTTTTTTGTATTAAGATTCTCTTTCTAAAAAATAATGTTATACTTTAGAATAGACTGACATGTATTATTATATTATATTTTTTAAAGACATCGAAGAAGAATTAATTTTTAAGGATGATTGAGTCTCTTATATGATTAATGTATCATCTTTAATCACTCCGATCACTTAAGATAATTTTATTTTCTTACGTTCAATTTTATCAATGTTATAATTGTTTTAATATTGTGGTTGCGTGTAAAAAATATAGTTATACTGTATTTATTTTTAATTTTTATGTTTTATTTTTATTTTTTGTCTTATTTTATTAAAATATTATATTTTTTATTTTTTAATAAAATATTCAGTCTTGCTGGTTAAAAAAATAGATACAAACTATTTTTATTTTATCATATACCATCAGTTACACATTAAATTTAGCCGACTCTAACATATATATATATATATATATATAATTGGATGTTTATTTTTGTAGAGACCGGATGAGGGAAATTCCACCAAATGTCCGTATCCAGCAGTTTCTGAGTTAATATTGTAGTAATAATAGTATGTCTGCCGGTTTTAACTTTAGCTATCGGCTGCCAACAAGGTTTGATTTTGAACGTATATGTAAATTTATAAAAATTTCGTTTTCTTCTAGAAAAAAAAGGATAAATTATATATCCTAATTATACTTAATTCTTTTTATATCTTTAAAAAGTTATAAATTAATTAAAAATAAGCTGTTAATAAAATGATACTTCCTCCGTCTTAAAAATAATATTTTTTATTGATTTTTTAAAAGTTATTTTTGAAAATTTTTGATTATAATTATATTAAATATTTTAAATAATTAAATTTTATAAATTATATATCTAAAATTTACTCGATTAAAAGTTTTTAAAATATATTTTTTATATTTTTATGAATAATAAATTTTAAATAATCAATAATTACAGTTGAAAAAGTTTGACCTAAAAAAAATCAAGGCATAAAGATAATTTTAACCCTTAACGTTTACAGTTTTTGTCGTTTTGACCCTTATTCTTTTTTTTAGATAAATTTAACCCTTAACCTATATCTTTTTGACAAATATCTTATTTTTTAACTAGCTTGATGACTGGACCGTTAAAAATTTAACGATGATATATATATGAAATATAATTTTAAATGATATGGAATGTAACCTATCAAATACATATATATATATGAAATATAATTTTATTCTAATATAAAATATAAAACAATTAAAATTTAAATAAAATATTAAAAATTAATTAATTCTGAAATAAAAAAATCATTAAACATTCTTAACCCTAACTACGATAAAGTCAAAATCTATCTTAAAAAATATAAACACAATTCGAATAAGATTTTGATTTTATCATAGTTAGGGTTAAGAATATTTATTAATCTTATATTTTAGAATTAATTAATTTTAATATTTTATTTAAATTTTAATTGTTTTATATTTTATATTAGAATAAAATTATATTCTATATATATGCATTTGATAGGTTACATGCCATGTCACTTAAAATTATATTCAATATATATATGTATCACCGTTAAATTTTTAATGGTTCAATCATCAATCTAGTTAAAAAATAAGATATTTGTCAAAACGATATAGGTTAAAGGCTAAATTTATCCCAAAAAAAGAATAAAGGCCAAAACGATAAAAACTGTAAACGTTAAAAGTTAAAATTATCTTTATTCCAAAAATCAACAAAAGAAAATATTTATGGGACAGAGGGAATAGATAATAAAAATTGATATAATAACATATTTAGTCTTAAAATTTTATAATTTATTTAATTTGATCTTAATTTTAAAAAATAAATATCTTATTTAAATTTTACATATTTAATTGTTTGATTGAATGAATTAAAAATTAAAGACGAAAAAATTAAAAAAAAATATGAACTAAACTGATAGAATATTATTTTAGAATTGAGATCAAGTTAAATAAATTAGAAGAATTAAAGACTAAATATGTTATCGTATCAATTTTATTATCAATCATTAATTTTTTAAATAATATCAGATCAATTTATTATATTTTTTAGTCAGATGATCAATTTATAATTTCTAATAGTTAAATACCATTTTTGTAGTTTATAAAAAAAATAATATCACTTTAGACAAGATTTTATATTAAGACTATATTTTTTAAAAAAAAAAATAGTAAGACATTAAGTGGAAAATTATTATCAATATTTAGTTATAATCTAAGATTTTCAAAATGCTTGATTTTTCTTAGAAAAGAAAATGTTTTGTTATTGAATAAGTGGATCGCATAAAAGTCCTCCCCTCTATGGAAAAATATTAGGCAGGATGAGTTTTCGTTAGGGTGGGTTAAAGTCTACGTATTGTAATTGATTTTTAAAAAATTATTTTATTTGATAATTATTTTTTATTTTTTAATGTTTTTATTAAAATTTTAATTTTATTTTTCATTTTTCGTTTAATGTTTTGAATCATTTTGATCAGTTCTTCGATTATGAAGTTCGTTCTGTTGATCAAGGATTGTCTCTCAGTCAACTACTGATTCGATATAATGAAAAAGTTCAAACACTTCCAAGGATGGAAAAAGGGAAGGATTACAAGTACTGGTCTCAGATGCTACCAGCGTGGCGGTGTCCGAAATGGAAAAAAGCACCATTTCATTTGTACTCGAATGATGGCACAGGAGGAGCATCAAAGCTCTCCAAAACCTCAGTTTTACTTCCACCACCTGTTGATGATTCCTGCTTCTTTCCACCACCAAAAAGACCTCCAAACCATGAAGATGAAGATGAAGAGTCTGATGATGATGGGGAGCCCTGTTTCAAGCTGTCCATTGATGCAGGGGCTTGGCTTGGCGATTGTCCCATTGGATATCCAGGCATGCCGGCTACATTTGGTGCTGGCTCTTCGATCATAATAGGCATCTGTGGCTGGCTGAGGAATTTATTCAACATGATCCCAGCTCCTTCAATCAAAGCAAGCAAAACACCACCAAACACTGCTGATCTTGAAGCAGCACCAAGTCCTTGCCGCATTGAAAGGAACCCTCCTGTGGCAGCACCAGCTATAATCGAGTTCCATGGATCCTCTTTCTGTCTCATGTACACCATGGTGCAATCAAAGGTGGAGAAAAGGCCACCCCAAACAGCAAAGCTACCGCCTACACGAGGGGCATTCATGCGCACAGCTTGTGTTCCTCCGATCAACCGAGCACCACTTGGGGAGTTATATGTGCCTTTTATGAAGTGGAAGGCAGCACCTCCAACCGCTCCCATACCAAAAGCACCACCAAGATCATCAAGAATTCGATCAGGGCATGGCTCACGAGAAGTTTCAGGGGTCCCCATGGTTCACAAAGATGGTGTCTTTTCTATTAACAAACCCAAAGTTCCAAACTTACCTACAAAATCCAGCCGTCAAAAAATTACTCAAATTTCCACCGACAACCAAGAATTATAGCAAAACAAATTACAAACTTGGGTTTGTTTATAACAATTCCGCAATTAATTACAACAAACTAATGATATTAATCAACCTCAATGACCTACAAAATCAAACAGAATAAACACAGAACGGCATGACTGAAACCATAATATTATTATAAAAAATGAAATATTCTCAAAGAAAACGATGATCATAAACGCGATCCAGGCTAAGAACCCGAACGAACAAAGCCAAAACCGAGTGAAACCCTAGAAAAACATCTCTTTTCAACCAAGAAGAATCAGTCTCAACGCAACCCAGAAACTACTTCTACTTGGGAAGATAAAAAG
Source organism: Abelmoschus esculentus (assembly GCA_035048815.1). NCBI lineage: Eukaryota > Viridiplantae > Streptophyta > Magnoliopsida > Malvales > Malvaceae > Abelmoschus > Abelmoschus esculentus. The sequence continues at coordinate 1,204,345 of JAUCBN010000008.1, forward strand.
TAAACAACTCTATCGTATGCAATAGTGAAACTAAAGATTTCTTACCTCGATCTTGAGAGGAAAACAGGGATTTCCAACGGATAAAAGATTATGGTTATTATTTATGAAACAGAGAATGAAAACATCAAGAAAACGATAAACCCTAAAAGGCCGAACTAGTGGAGGGCAAAGGAACTTTCCTTTCGGGTATAGGGTTCTCTGGCCCTTTCTTTTAATATACAAATGGCCTGCACAAGTTTAAGGCCTTCGACTTTGGGCATTTCTTTATATTTTATTATTATAATTTTAATGAATAAAATTATTTATAATTCAGTTAATTAAGTAATAAATCAAAGATTATAATTTAAAATGTATTACATATAAGAATTTCTAATCCAAGAGTTACTTTCGTTTTTTTTTTATTTAAGCAATTGAAAGTATGATCATCAAATTGAATAATTATTTAAAGTTTATTTATTATTTGTGGATTTTATCTAAAAAATAATATAAAATTTATTTTCTAAATTTTATTCTAATCTAATAAAAAAAAATTGATCCTCAAAATTTTAAAAATAATTAAAAATAATACATAATAATACATATAATTTACACAAAGTTTATTATAGAACCATCCTATTAAGTTAATACAAAGTAACTTTTAAAATAAACATTTTTAACATCTCTATCGTTTAAAATTAACAAAAATGATATTGTGGTTTGGGATGATAATAATTTTAGTCCAAAAATTTATATAGTATATTTATTTAGAACAAAATCCCATCAAAGTTTCCATTTCCAAACACCTAATTGGCCTATAAAACTAAAAAAAAAAAGAGCAAACATTAAAATTGAAATACATCTCAGAGAATCCATCAAGATATATTCACAAGCTTATTCTATGAACATTACAGCTCATATGCCACCAGAACTTCTCCACCTGAAATATTAGCCATCTTTCATAAAAAGTTGCCTTCAAATATGGACTGCAGGATCCAATGGGCCTATACTGAAAGCAGCAAAATCCCCCAGAGTTCTTAGAAAGTTGATCAATGGAAATTAATGAACATGAAAGAAAAAGGTGCAGCTTACCTTGTAGAGTTGAAATTTCAGAACTCTTCAATAAATGTAACCTCTTTGCAGTAGAAACAAACATGCTGCCAAATATATGAATTCCAGGTTCAAAATTATATAAGAAATGAAGGATTCTTTTATATGAATTCAATTTGTGTAAGCTGATGTTATAATCTAAGACATTGTATAAAAGAAAAATGCTTACTGCCATGGGACATCTCCAACTAGAACCCTGTCTCCTTCATCATCTTCATAAATTAGAGTGTATTCCCCACTTCTAGATAATGAGCCTGCTTCTGCTTTGTCCAATTCCTTGATCTCGCATTCGTTTCGGGTGGCAGATGGATCTCTTTGAGCTTAAGATATAATTGTAAAATAAACCAGTCAATTAAGCTTAACATAAACTATGGTGGAATGAATATTTAGTATTATCTGGTTTACGGACCAACCTGCAAGCAAACCACTGAACAGTTCATCTATAACAAGTGAGAGTTCCTCATAGTTGTTATAGGCTCTGAGATTTATTTTCCTTCCAATAGGGATTCCTTCCATGTTGATCTTTACAAATAACTGAGTTTTGGTATTTTCTGGTTTGATTCCAGTGTCCTTATTGTTATTTGATGATTCAAAAGCTGGCTTGGACAAGCTGTTGCTTGCAAGATTTTTTCGGAATGATCGAACCGGAGGCCACCCGACAACTGGGGAATATGCAATTCTGCTCATTTTCAGGCTGCACAAAGAGCTGATAAGAAATATGATCATACTTTAATTGCATCAACCAGGGGCTAAGCAATAAAACTATGCAACAGAAAGAAATGGAAATCAAAAGAATCTTTTCTATTCCCTATCATACAACCCAAGTGTCAAAAGTTTTAGGAATAACAACCTTTTATTTGAGATATTGTTCGACGAGGCGGTTGGATCAGCAGTAGAAAGAGTACAGCATGCTTTCCTATCTGCAAACTCGACCTCTCCCACTGTCATCTTAGAGCTGCATGGCTGTTTAAAGTCCTCAGCCATCCCAGCAAGCTTCTTGGAGATCGGTAAGCTTTGGAAAAATGAAGCCTTTGAATGTTGTGGTTCCATCTTGGCATCTTTCGGAAAACCAGAATATATTGTAGAGCCTGAGGACCATGGAGTTGGAGTACAATTCACTTTATCACCTCCTTTCTCTCCTATTCTTGTCTCAGCTGTTGTGTGATGGAAAGCTCTCTTTTTTCCATGAGTTGTATTGCTGTTGTTGCCATGGACTTCCCCTGGAGGACCCAGCCTTAGCTCCAACTTCCTGTCTTCAGAAACTTTATTATTTACCAGCCATTCTTTGTTCATAGTATTTAGAGTTAGAAACTGAGGATACTCTTCCATCTTATCAGACACCATAACAAAGGAAATATGAAAGATAATCCTAGTTGGTTCTATGTATCTTGGTTCTTAGACAATAGGCTTGGTTTAGTGAAGACAAACTGCAGGGAAATTACAACTTCAATCAAGAAACTACTTGGAATTCATGTGGATCAAAAGAGAACTGCAGGAAAAATCCAAGTGCTTCACCAGCCTATACATATGAATTTTGCTGTATTTTCATGGAAAATGGTGATATATGGCTAGCTTATTGGGGAAAATATGGCTAAGTGACTCTTTTAACTTCTTCAAAGTTTGCTCTCCTAGTTTCCTCCCCAGACTTAGTTTAGGACAGACAAAAGGAAACTGCAGACAAAACAGCTTGCACATAATACTGATTCATGACCTAGACAAGACAACATTATTCTCTCTTCTTGTTTGTCAAGAACCTAATGCTTTCTTAGACTCTGATGCCTAGGCTTTTAGGCAGATGGACTCTATACATGATAAGGACAGCATTCATTTGTACATTTGATTAAGTACATATCCTGTCATGTATTCTCCTCTGCTGTATTAAGCTGATACAATCTTACATATATGTATAAGAGGAAATAGAACTTGTTAATTAAACCCAAGGAAAAGACACATATATATACACCACGTTTATAACCATCCCAAAGAAGAAGGAAATGAACCGTCTACTGTATTTCAAGACAGTTTTGTGTTAGTACAAGTAAACGCAGTCAACTCTTTCAATGTGTACAAAACGAGGAAATATTTTCCAACATTGTTGAACTGAGAAACTAGAATCCTGATGAGGTCTTGATTTAAAAGACAACTCAAAAAGTAATAATTACATATATTTTACAATGCCTTGGGGTTTTGTCATTATTATATTGTTGACTCATGAGCCTCTTTCAAGCATGCTTTCTGCAATCCGCGTTTCATGGATGGGTGGAGACGCCTACCTTTTCTTTGATGGGGTTAGCATTTTGGGAGAATGAAGTTATTTTCAAGTTACCATATATCATAGGATTTGAATCGAAACCCAAATACGGTATTACTATGTTACGGACGTAATGAATGTTATTGAAGTAAATTGCAGTGAATATCGATATCATGGAAAACCGAAACCACAAAATAGAAGTTGTAACCCCATGTTGCAGTCGTTTTCTAAATGATGGAATATGTAAATTTTTATTCTTTACAGGATAGGGGAATGGAATAGAAATGTTCAATGAATATTGAGGGAAAAGAAGCAAGAAGAAAACAAAGTTACAAGTCTTGGCCATCATTATTATTTGCAGAACAACTAACCCTTTTGAGCTCACCATCTGTAAATGGTGGTGGAGCCATAATATCCCACTTATTAAGATATGATCCATCCCTGCCTGACCTGATAATTCCCAACTTCACTTTAAGAGGAGCCTTTTTGGACCTTTTCCTTTGCCCTTTTGTTTCTTCCTTTTCTTCTCTTTACTTCTTTGATCTTTAGTTATGATTACAAGTCTGCCAGCAGCCAACCAAATCCATTCCCCTTAATTCATAATTACAACTACAGCCTCCATCAAATATGCTTGAATTCGATGAGTTTTTGTACAGAGTCTTGATTTGTTTACTTATGAATGATGGTTTAGCAGATACTTACAGGACAAACACCGTGCAAAAGTTCTTTTTTGATGTGTTCCTGCCAACCCACAGAGTAATGGAATCGAGTTATGGCGGGCGCCGGGGAAGCAACTTGATAGTACCGTGTCACTATTTCTAGCATCCGATTTACAGGGCACCTTCATGCAGCAGTGCAGCCTGTCTCACCATCTGAATAAAACCAGACAAATTTGTTCCATTACAAGTTATAAACATGGCAGTGTCGGTATAAATAATATGAGAGCTGGAAGTAAATAGCGTGCTTCTTCCTCAAGATTGCATGCTCTTGCTTGATTTGTATACGAGAAACGTAGAGAAGAAATACATTATACATACCCTTCAGCATTTCCTGCACTGCAGAATTCTCTGAACAAATTAGCAGTCATTGGTCAGCTTTATAGCTCCAATGCTTAAAAAAATCACAACTCAACATGGAAGACGACTTCTCATTGGATATTAATTCGATTAGTATTATTATTGTTAAAATATTTAGAAAATCGTGAATTTAATGGGTTATTATTCTATGCATACACAGTGAAAAATACTAAAACTAAATAAACATGCTTATTTTTTATTTTTAAAACTAAATAAATTCTTACCCCTAAAATCTAAACTTACAAATATAAATTTTAATCATAAATTATTAATTTTAAACCTTAATACTTATATTTATAAATTTTTAAATTTAAAATAAACTTTTTAAACTCTAAATTAAACTCACGTAAAAAAATCATTTTATCGATATATGAAATATTTTCTATTATAATTTTCACGTGAAGCTTCAAGACCCAAACATGACTTAATTTTTATTGGACTGGACAAGTCTAGTGTACAGATTCCTCACGGGCCGATTATCCATCTTATAACAGCAACAGAGAATAAATTCAAAAAAAAAAAGCAAGTAAAATAAATAATATATTTTAATTTATCATTACAAAATGATTTTACATCATTAATTTAGAATATAAATATCTAATTTAATATATTATTTGATTAAAGTCAAATTTAAATATTTAATATCATAAAATAATCCCGAATAATAAATATTATAAAAAAACATATTTTAATTTGAAACGTAACCTCTAGTTAACTTAATCTTATAAAATATATGTAAATATTTTAAGAGTAAAAATAAATTCAATTATTTCAATAGACTATTTAAATAATTCAAATATTTATATTATTTATAGAGTAATATTATTTATCATAACAACTTTAGTTTGACATATATATTATTTGTGTTAAAAACAATCAAATAAATAAACATGTTAAATTCGCTTAATAGTTATATATTTGTTTTTAATTCAGAAGTTTTTAGGTCTAAATCACATTAAGTGTATTTTTTCACATTTTCTTTAAAAAAACAATATTGTTTTAAGTTATTTAATATTAAAATAATAATATTAAAATAATATCATTTTAATCTAACATTTAAATAATCACGTCGTGTATTATATTATTGTTTTGTTAAAAAAATTAAAAATACAATAATATAAAATAAAACTTTGAAATAAAATTAAATCAATTAAAATTGATAAAAAAACAAATTGATATTTATAATTTAATATATCTAACATAATTTATTCTTTATATTTATAATTACAAAATATTACTTTACAATTTATGAATCCAATTTAGGTGGACCGTGGTCTAAAATAGAGAGGAGCAACCGTATTCATGATTGGGCTCTATAATTGCTCCACGCTCCCCAATTCTGAAACCCCAAAATTAAACTCAATAAGCCTTGGCTGGTGCAAAATCTCGCTTAGAACGTGAACACCACACGAGCGATAGACTCGCCTGTAGTGTTAAAAAGCGTGAATGATGGACCGACCTTTCCAAAAATACTTTGAATTCTTTTGGTCACTGAAGGGGACCAGTCCTTGAAACCTTCAAAATTCAAAATGTTCACCATGAAAAGGACATGAATTAAGATCACCAATTGAAAAATATGATTTTTTATAATATTATTTAATAATAAATTTTTATTTTATTTTTAAAATAATTTTTATATGATATTAATTAGATAAATCTTATTAAATGAGACTAAAAATAACGTAATAGGTCGAGATGATTTAATATTTTTTTTTACTAATCGAGATTTTTCTCTTCTAATTAACCTTTCTTATCGAAGCCGAGGACCAAAACTCCACTACACCCCTATCCCTTTCCTGCATATCCCCTCTGAATGAAAAACCCACCATTAAAAGATGATGTAAAGCACCCGTAGGTGTTGTTTTTATGTTACAAACACTGTTGGTAAAGCTACATGGATGGATAATTGAGGAGACAAGTGAAAAGGTCGGTCGGGTAAAACTTTATGAAGAGTCGTATTGGGCAACGTGACATGATTAACAAATAAGATCGAAAAGTACCACAAAACACGTAAACTTATAAATGTTTCAATAAAAAATAAAGGATATTTAGTATAAAAAATATAAATTTAGATTATCTTATTTTATAATTATCTTTAATGTTAAAATTTATTCTAATAATTCATATATTTATCATTAAAAAAATTTAATATTTATCGTCTGATTCTTAATATTTTCTTGTATTTTTATTTTTAATAGCCCTAATATAATTATAAGAAATTATCACATGTTCATATTTTTCAACAATTTAATAATATATATTATAGATGAAATTATTTAAATTTAATTTTTTAAATAAATATTAGTTTTATTTTTATTATTTATTGGTTTCCACTTTCAACTTAAATCATCAAGTTGAGAAGGGTTCCTTGATGGGTTTCATGTGCCATGTGACCCTCAATTTGGCAGATCAAGAACCTAATAATCCCACGGTATAATCTGAGTGGACCCTTTGAGACACAAATTTATTCATAAAAAAATAAAAACATTCTTTAAAAAAGAAAGTGGGATATCCGAGTCCCTGTTTGTATATTTTTAAAGTTTCAAACTTATTACGAAACCCTAAAATAAAAGGTCTGAAAAGAGGGTCCAGACCCTGATTCGAGGGATACGGGTCGGCTACACGTCATGCATGCTTCCGTCTATGATTTTGGGGGGAATTATTATACTTTTCAGTACCCAATGGCAGCATTCAATCTACATTACTGTTTTTTAATGCTGCCATAAATCATCTTTTTGATGTTATCTTACAAAGAGAATATTGAACTGACTAAGGCATATTTGATTTCATCATCCCACTTCTCAACCACAATACCGAATAATTTATTATAGTATAATACCATTGATTAGTTTCTGCAGACCGAAAAGGCAGTGGAGAATGCACAGGAGTTCCACCATGAAGAACAATTATAAATACGAAGCCAGAATTTTTTTAAAAGGTGTCATTTTTTATCGATACTTAAGAGAAATTAATTATTTATAAAAGGATGTCAAATTATTTATAAATGGATGTCAATTATATACATAATCTTACTTTTTTTATATAAATTACATGAAAAAATATAATTTTCAAAAATTGTTGACACACCAAGCATATATGTGCCTCCGCCCATGGGGAGATTGCCTTCCCCACCCCATGTAGTTTTATCCTTGTATATTATTGTATCTGAGAAGAGACAGGGATATTAATATTAAATAAAAATAAAAAAAAGTTTTGAGATATATAAATGATGGAACTATACATTTTATATTAATATTTTTCGAGAAGAGAGTAGTGACCATACGATAAAAAGTATCGGAGTGACTCTTTGAGTTCATGATATGTTAATTTCACATAAAAATGAATTTGGGATATATAAACTGTAGCATTGCATATCCTATCTAACACATTTTTTAAAGGAGATGATAATGATCCTTCCTCGTGACAATATACTTTATCTATTTTTAATATTAGACTAAAATATAATTTAGATTCTATTAATCTTAGTAATAAACTAAATATTATAGATTTATAGCTTAACTGGTACTCAGAATTAGAATTTTCTGGATATAAAATAATTTTAAAATTTAGTATATAATAAAACATAAAAAATCACGAAAAAGATCATGTATTACTCGTGCCCCTCATGTTCACCCATTCCAATGGTGGGATTCAGCACACATTCATTTCTCAATAAATCAAAGCAAATTATACATCAAGTGATGAGTCCAGAAGAGTTGTAGATTCTTCACTCCTATCCCCTTTTAAGCAAAATTATGGTGGAACAATTAATTACACGCTACAAGACAAAGTCAATGTCCTATATTTGTACAACTTTCACATTTGGACAACCAAAATCAAAAGATATGTGCGATCCCTAGGGTTGTCCACAACTATATGGCACTAGGTAATAAAGGACAGTGCAAAATGCACTCAAACAAAAATATTATTTTTAATAATATGGATTTCAATGTTTGAAAGTGCATTAGTGTTAAAAATATAACATTTCTTACATTCACATCCATAAATTTGAAATAAAAAATTATGATGATCCTAGAAACTGGAGAAAGAAAAGAAAGCAAAGCATGCATGGTGTATGAAAAAGACAACACACTGTATATTCCTTCGAGAAAGAAATGGTGCCGGTGGGGTCTTCCAGTAAGAAGAGAAAGAGCACTGAAGGACTGTGCAAAATTCAATACACCCTCCTCCTCCTCCTCCTTCTTCTTCCTCTTCTCCTTTGCCCACTAGGTTCACTGTTATGATTTATATCTGTTAATGTTATAATCCTTATAATCATTTTTCAAGTGGAGTAGTAAATTTAGTCAAATAATATTTCAAGTATTAAAATGAATTTGTTCATATTTATGAATATTTTGCCTTTCTTGGTAACTCCTTTTTCTTTGCTTTTACTGTCTAGAAAGGGTATGTCCTTTTCTTCCTTTTGTGGGAGAGGGAGGGGGGAGAATCCAAGACAATGATGGAAACAGTCAGTCCAAACAAAAGGGGTTGAAAAATTCTGCTGTAACGTTAGCCAGTCATGACTCATCATTTAGTTCTATATCACATTCCCTTGCTGCAGTTCTATTTCAGCGGGAGGATAAAATATAAATATTTAAATAATAAATAAATTTATAAATAATTATAATTTTAAAAATTTAAATAAAATATAAATATTTAAATAATAAATAAATTTATAAATAATTATAATTTTAAAATTTTAAATAAAAGATCTTTAAAGATAAAAATATTTTCGCTTTCTTTCTTACATAATTTCGTCCCTGCTCTCACAGTTACAACTTTTGATCTAAAGCCATTAGTACTATTTGTCTTCAGCTCCACCCTTCTTTTCCTTTATTTTTTTTTTATATCATTATTTAGCCAAAAATAATTTATATTAAACAATGGGAGCCGGAGCACAGTTGAATGCTTTGATTTAAATGATTCTATTAAACCAAAAGGAAGCAGTTAAGTACTGCTTCATACTGTTGTAGGGTCGTAAACCGTTTGCATGGCTGATTAAGCATCTCATAAGAATGTTCTACTCTTGTTCATTATTAGGTTTGAGTTTCATTTAGAACATCAAATCCCAGTTGTAATAATCTTTCCTGGTCAAAGCTAATTCATGATATTTCTGACTGTTATTTATTTTAATTACCCTCACTCCATTGCCTTCTAACTTTGTATCACGAGTATCTTAATTTGACCCAGTATATTATTTTTTTTTTACCTAGAAAGGATGGATTATTGTCAATAATAACCCACTAAACATGACTGGAAAACATGGTTTTACTTTCATCAAACATCAAAATTACACTTCATTATACTGTTCAATCTAATATACTAACATCAAATAATGAAATTTCATTAAACAAAGGTGGGTTAGTCTGTTCATCAAAGCTTTTCAACGGTTACAGAAATCAGTTTCAGTCAAATTAAAGACCGTGTTGTTGGTAATATCCGACAAAATCAGAGCCTTTTTTGTGTTCACTTTCAACCGTTTGATGTTTGAAAGGCAAAGTAAAGTTGTAATCTTGTAATTATTTGTTAATTCAGTGCCCCATTTCTCCATTATCATCTATTTATACACTCAACCGTTCACCCTACCATCTTCACTTTCAATAGTCACCACCAAATCTATACCCTTCCTGATATCTTCTTCTGATCTGCCACAGAGTTCATTTGATCTTTGAAACTTACTGTAAGCTAATGATTACACTTAGGTAACCATCTTCAACCATATCTCATTTGATTTTTGCTTGAAAAACATATATATATATATGTTCATGCACATCTGTATTATATTTGATAAAGTAGAAGCGTTTATTAATTGATGTATGTATGTATGTATGTATGTATGTATATATTGACTCATTGTTTATTTGCCTTTTCAAGCAGCTTGGGATCCCTGGAATTATATCAAAGATCAACTAAGGTATCATCAAACTAAAGATGGAAAAGAAAGGAGTTCAAGCACGTCCCGTTGTTGTAGTGTTTTTCATGTTCATGTTCTTGTTTTTCAGTTTTGTCGTGTCTGATAATGCTGAAGAACTCGAACTTCTTTTGTCTTTCAAGTCTTCAATCCAAGATCCTTCAGGTTTCCTCTCGAACTGGGATTCATCTGCCACCTGTTGTCAGTGGCATGGTGTCACCTGCAATAATCTTTCCCATGTCGAAAAAATTGATCTTTCTGCAAAAAACTTGTCTGGGAAATTAGTTTCCTCGTCGGTTTTCAGTTTGCCATTTATCCAAACTTTAAATCTCTCCGACAATCAGCTGTATGGTGAAATTCCCAAGGATATATTTTCCTCATCTTCTTCATCGCTTCGGTTTCTCAACCTCAGTAACAATAATTTCACAGGCCAAATACCAAAAGGTTCCATTCCAGGCCTCGAGGTATTGGATCTTTCAAACAACATGCTTTCCGGGAAAATCCCACTAGAAATCGGATTGTTTTACAGTCTAAAATATCTCGATCTTGGTGGGAATGTTTTGGTCGGGGAAATTCCAATCTCGATATCTAACATCACAAAGTTGCAGTTCTTGACTTTGGCTTCGAACCAATTAATTGGCCCCATTCCACATGAACTAGGCAAAATGAAGAGCTTGAAGTGGATATACGTCGGCTACAACAATCTTTCGGGTCAAATTCCTGAAGAAATCGGTACGTTAACTTCCTTGAATCATCTTGATCTTGTCTACAACAATCTCACCGGTCAAATCCCATTATCCCTAGGAAATCTCAGCGACCTTCAGTATCTTTTCCTTTACCAAAACAAGCTTACAGGTCCGATTCCAAACTCCATTTTTGGACTGAAAAACCTGGTTTCTCTTGATCTTAGTGATAATTCGTTATCTGGTGAAATCTCTGAACTCGTAATTCACTTGCAAAACTTGGAGGTTCTTCATCTTTTCGGCAACAGCTTTACGGGTGAAATCCCGAAGGCTTTAACCGCTTTGCCTCGTCTTCAAGTGCTTCAGCTTTGGTCCAACAGATTGTCAGGTGAAATTCCTGAAAGTCTTGGAAGACGTAATAATCTCACGATTCTCGATCTCTCCACAAATAATCTCACGGGTCGGATACCAGACGGACTTTGCAGCTCGGGTCGGCTTTTTAAGCTCATCCTTTTCTCAAATTCGCTTCAAGGTTCCATCCCGAAGGATTTGAGCACCTGCACGAGTTTGCAGCGAGTAAGGCTTCAAAACAATCGTCTGTCGGGCGAATTATCCTCGGAGTTCACGAAACTGCCTCTCGTGTACTTCTTGGATGTCTCGAACAACCATCTTTCCGGCAACGTTGGAGACCAAAAATGGGACATGCCGTCGCTTGAAATGTTGAGCTTGGCAGGAAACGGGTTTTCAGGGAAGTTGCCACATTCATTCGGCAGCCAAAAGATTGAGGTCTTGAACTTGTTGAGGAGCGGGTTTTCGGGTACTATTCCACGTAGCTTCGGAAGGTTAACGGAGTTAATGCAATTAAGCTTATGCGGAAACAAGCTGATCGGTGAAATCCCCGAGGAGTTATCCTCATGCAAGAAGCTTGTGAGTCTAGACTTGAGCCATAACCAACTCAGTGGTCCAATTCCAACAGGTTTCGCTGAATTGCCGGTTCTTGGTCAGCTTGACTTGTCGGAGAATCAATTATCCGGCGAAATACCACCGCAGTTGGGGAAAATGGATTCGTTAATTCAATTGAACATTTCTCACAACCATTTACAGGGTGGTTTACCGTCAACCGGGGCTTTTCTTGCTATAAATTCAAGTGCAGTGGCTGGTAATGATCTTTGTGGAGGAGACGAAACGAGCGGTTTACCACCATGCAAAAGAGTTAAGAATTGGTGGTTCTTTGTTATTTGTTCTCTCGGTGGGTTACTTGTGCTTACTGTTGCTGCTTTTGGCTTCATATTCATTCGACGAAGAAACAACTTGGAGCTAAAAAGGGTAGAAAGCGAAGACGGAATATGGGAATTGCAATTCTTCGATTCCAACGTTTCGAAATCGGTAACAGTCGATGATATCACACTCTCTGCAAAAGAAGCCAATGGTATATGCAGAGGTAAGTCGTTCGTGGTGAAAGAAATGAAGGAAGTGAATTCAATTCCGTCGAGTTTTTGGTTTGAAATCAAACGAGTCGGCAAGCTTCAGCATCCGAACATTGTTAATCTGATCGGAACATGTCGGTCGGACAAGGCTGCATTTTTGGTTTACGAGTACATAGAAGGGAAACTTTTAAGTGAAACCCTTCGCAGTTTAACCTGGGAGAAGCGGCGAAAAGTCGCTATGGGGATTGCCAAAGCTCTACGTTTCTTGCATTCCTATTGTTCGCCAAGCGTAATCGTCGGAGACATGTCACCGGAGAGAGTTATCATCGACCGGAAAGATGAACCACGGTTACAGTTGAGTCTTGCTGGGCCACTTTCCATAGCGAACAAGCCCTCCATCTCTTCGGCGTACGTTGCCCCAGGTACGTAAATAATAGTAGTAATAGTGTAATACATACTATATAGTCTATAGCCCTTTTTTACTTGAAAATTTCCCTGTGTGACTGTGTAAAGTAATAGTCAAATATCAGCTTCATTATGTAATTCTGTCGCATATGAAAATATTTTCTTGGCAAAATATTCTTCAGTCAAACTAGAAATTATGAGATATTATTATTAGTCTGGCTTTACTAATGGAACTTGTACGTGCATGCAAGCTAATGTTTTCTTGCATATATTCCCTCTGTTGCAGAAGCTAGAGAAAGCAAAGATATGACTGAAAAGAGTGATATCTATGGATTCGGCCTCGTTCTGATTGAATTATTAACGGGGAAAAGCCCCGCGGATGCTGAATTTGGAGAGAAACACCAAAGCATGGTAGAGTGGGCACGTTACTGCTACTCAGATTGTCATCTTGATATATGGGTTGATCCCATGATCAAGCCAGTCCATGCAACCAACGTCAACCAGAGCCAGATCGTTGAAGTAATGAATCTCGCTCTCCATTGCACCGCCGACGACCCCATAGCTCGGCCATCCTCAACCGACGTATCTAAAACTCTACAATCCGCTTTCAAGATAACTTCTTGTGTTTCAACCCTAAAGTTTTCTTCAGCTGTCTAGGCTTTCTAATAAATAATTACTCCATATAGCATGACTTTGTTCAGAATTTTTGGTTAATTTCCTTTTTGTTTTCCCATGGTTTCGAGTTTTAAGCTCTTAAAATGATTGTCATCACTCAAATGTTCTGTTTGATGGTATGCTGAATACGTATTGTTGAGTGTAAAACTGTAGATAATTTAAATGCATGCTTTCGTATATGAATTACATTTTCTGTTTCTTCAGTGATACATGATTTATAAGCATGATTCATGGTCTAATTACAGCTTGTTTTTACACTTGAAAATAACATTTGATTAGATAGAATTCACATGGATTTGGAGTTGTGGACTCAACATCATGGCCTACTTCTTTCACTTTCATTTCCTTCTGTCTTCCCTTATTCCTGTAGGAATTTGTGCCCCTTTTTCTTTATACTTTTGTTGTAATATTAGGCTCAAAAACACTGCTATCTGGTCTTTCATGCCATGGATTATGTCATGCTTTTATAATCCGAGTTAAAAAAAAAGTTGTTCACTTTCTCTTTCTCATTCGTAGTTACCAAAATTTTGACCATATCACTTAAATCTTCGAGTGGGATTCTGGTTTTCTACAATGACTTGCAAAAGATCTTCTGTTTTTTATCCAGAGACAGCAATGCACGCCTTGTTTGTTCTTTCTGCAAATATATATATATATTATATGATTAATATAACACATGCTTGCCTACACAAAAAGTCAAAAGTTATATTCACAGTTCACAAAGGGAATTGGTTCTGCATAATTAGATCGATTCAGAAATGTTATACATGTCCATGTTTGACCCTTTTGGGAGTTTGGTTTGCATGTGAAAGTTTTGCTTTCAACGGCAGTGAAAGGCTTGGTTTCACGCCCACCCGCTATCGATTAGGTCAAACAGCTAGAAAACAGGGACATTGTTCATGCTGAAAGTGGACCAGTACTCTCTATAATAAAAGTCCTGATGTTCTTGCTGATGATATCGTTTGTCATATTGTCGGACCACTCTTTTACAATCCCATATTCATATGTACAAAAGCAAGCTGCTAAAAAAATGCCTGCCCTTTTATCCTTTATAATTATACTTGAGAGGCAATGATCAAAGGATTTTAATATTCCAATGTCTGCAGCTCATGATGAAGAAAAGAAAACCCTATTTGCAGAAGAAAAAAAATCACCTAGTGTTTGAAGTTTGAACAGCTAATGTTTGATAAATTAAGAGTTTGATTGTTGATAGTTTAAATGAGAGATGGGGCTAGCTCGTTTCTTTTCTAACCTTTCTTGTGACAAACTTTGCCTTCAAAGTGGCAATGATGATGTTGAATGTTCTCTTTTTTCTTTTTCATTCTCTGTAAGCAATGATGGCATTGACAAACCCCCTTTTTTCTCTTCTCTTTTCTTTTGCCCAATGAGAAGTTATGGGGAGGAGATGAGCTCACATTGTTGGAAGATTCCATCACTAAAGCATTAACATTTTACAAAAACTTTGATGATATTTCAAGGAGCAAACCAGCTCAGTTTTGCTGGCACAGATACAGTTTTTGATCTTAAAAAAAGCATGGAGATATCAATTATGGTTTTTCTTGGAGACCATGCAAAAGTCTCTTCCATCTGCTGCTTTCTTATATTCAAAAAAGCTCCTTTTTTTGTTTAAAATTCTTGTTTGATTCAATGGGGGCATGGTTGCTGATCTTCTCTTTGAAAGTTTTGCCTACATATCTCATCAACAACTCACAATATCTATGGTTTTCTTGGTATGCGAGAGATTAAAAGTGGGGTAACTGTGCAGTTCCATTACTCAACATGCCTTCTGTTCCCCATATATTACAGTGCAGGATCAACCACATGAATCAGACAACAAAAACTCAAAACACAGTCCAAACATGTTGGGTTTTGAATGATTTGGTGGAGTAGCTATAAGAGATAATTGACAACTTCCAACTTCATCAAAATACAGTCTACAAGGATTGAGATTGACTCAAGATGTGAAAGAAATCCAGACAATTATTTTGTCTTAAGAAGTCTAATTCTTTGTGGAAAATAGGTCAAATTTGCTTTACCACTATATCTATATGTCAGATCATGGAAGCAAAGTCTTGAGGACTGGAAGAATATGGAAGATTTGATAATCATATTAGTTTTTAGTGGATGTCTTTAGCAAAGCACATTGTAAGTTGGGAGGATGACAATTTCAGTCTTTCAATTGTACAACAAAGGGGTTGGAAATGGATAAAGGGTCAGGCTCAGACTTGAATCTGCAGCAAAAGAATCAATAGAGATAGGTTCATCATGGTGGGGTTGATAATTCATTATCTGATTTTACACATTACAATACAACTTTTTGTTTATCCAGCATTAAAAGATTTGACTGATGTTTTGCCATTTAAGGGATATAAAACAGAAATAGATGATCAATAATTATAGGATCTATGTCTAGATTCCATGTTAGATGCTCAACTTCTTGTTCCTGTGGGAAACCAATAATTGTCACAGAGAAATGACATGCATACACATCAGAACTTAGCATAGATCAAGTAAAGGAGAAAATTTTACTGGTTCTGTAAAGGATAAATGTAAATGGCATGTCTGAGTCCGCAAGGTGAATCATAGGCATTGGATTTGAGGGGTAAAATGAAGAAGGCATATTTCATTACAAACAGTTATGTAAGAACTCCATGATTCGATATCGATCAATGAATTAAGCATGAAGCCAATACAAAAAATGGGGTTAAAATCGAGCCTCCCCCCGGATACCATTCGGTTCAACATCCTTATAACAGTATCATTTCTTCATCAGTTAAAGGTTTCTGCAAACTCAAAGAACTAAATAAATGGAAAGAGAAGTTCTTCTAATCTAGATGATACTTTCTTCTCTGAGAATTTTCATACAAAAGACCAGTTCATGAACATGAAGCAGATACAATGGGCATTTTCTTCGTCGTTTACCACTTTCCAAGCGACTGCTCTCTCATACGAGATTGGCCTCCCCATGCTGGACAAGCAGATACCACCTTGAAGACACATAAAACCCTGTTCAACCATATCAACCATCATTATCAACCTCATAAGTTGATTGTGTTCCAATTATTGATTCTAAATAATATGCTACTCATATGTACCTGCTGCATCACTTGTGGGAATTCCGCCAATAGAGCTTTTCTTCCATTGTCATCGAAAATTTTCTCCAGAGTTATGTCCTGAAGTGCTACCAAGGTTGTTTCAAGCATGTCAAGTCCTGCTTGATTAGCAAATGTAAAAACTGGTAATGCCTGCATAAATTACCAAGTAGGTTATATTTTGTACTAGGCAAGGTGTAACAAAGATGACAATTTTAAGAATATCTTAGAACTCGATCAGAAGAAATGGGAATGAGAAAAGTTTAAGCAACTACCTTCAAGGAGCAGCATAAAACAGCGTCGGTGTGATGCCAAAGCGATTTTAGAATTGATTCACTTCCTTCATATTCCAGCAGTTCCACCCCGATATAGCACCTGCAATGAAAGGAACAATCAGAAAATAGTTAGCTTGAGTCTGGAATGATATAATTGGCATTAACAAGAAACTAACACTAGGTTCATAATTTAGAGAAACAAAAATGAATAAAAGAGAATTGACTGACACACCTATAGCTCTGACAAATCCAGCGAGCTAGCGTCTGTGCTTCAGGAGAACCAGGAGGTGTCTGAAAACCAGCATGAGAACTGAGATGGGAGGGAGATAGTGCCAACGCCACCCTTTGAACAGAGGCAATAATACTACGAACATATTGCCGAGCCATAGTAGCCACATTTTCTTGAAGGTGGATCTCATACACAAATTGGAATGCAATCGTCATCACAGACTTTGTGCTTCCATAACGACCAGAATTATCACCTTTTGGTCTATTTCCAGCAGCTCCAACTTCAAGAGTTGAGGCAAGGTCGAGCGTGCGATTTGGACTGGATGCGTCCTACACAAGGTTTAAATTCTTTTAGTAAGAAACTTACTTGAACAAAATTAAACAAGAAAGGAAAAAAAAAAGTGATAACATAAACAAAATTTTAGATAGTATCATGCATGTTAAAAAATTACCATTCCAGAATCAAGGGGGATGATGCGAAAACCGGAAGGAACAATAGGCACATCATCAGAGAATGAAGAATCAATGGGGGCAAAGATGAGTTCAGCACAAGTGCCAACTGCATTCTCATCAACTCCACTACAAAACTGAGA
The DNA here is from genome assembly GCA_035048815.1 of Abelmoschus esculentus. NCBI lineage: Eukaryota > Viridiplantae > Streptophyta > Magnoliopsida > Malvales > Malvaceae > Abelmoschus > Abelmoschus esculentus. Next base: position 1,222,047 of record JAUCBN010000008.1, read on the forward strand.
GATTCACACAAATAAAAACATAAAAAAGCAATAAAGCAAGAATTACGAGGAAATGTAAGATTGAAAACTAAATATAAAATCAGTTGAGGGATTGTTGGTGAAAACTTAAGTACCTGCAAGAGGAAGATATCACCGGGAATGATCGTATCCTCCCGATAGTGGCCCATATTTTCAACCTTAATAATCTCCATGAACTGCAACAAAAAATGAGGAGCAATCAGCAAAAAAATACTTTATGCATATTGATGCCAAGATTACTGTAATCACCAAAATTCAGCCAAAAAAACTACCTCTTCATGCTCAATGGTGTGAGCTAGTGGAAGAATGACCTGACCACCAAAACTTCCACCTCGAGCTACCGGCAAACCACAGGGACCAGCTTTAACAGCAGCAGCAGAGTAAGCATCAATACCACTATCCGCCCACTCTGATCGATGTTCTCGCAAGAATCTGAGAAGTATTGCTGGTGGCACATTCTACAAATAAAGCCAAAGAACAGGTTCATATAAAAGAAACACATTTGATGACATTAATAGTTCAAGAAGCCGTAATATGTATTGCTTCAATTTTGGTCTGTTATGCTATTCTGGTTTCAAAACAGAAATAGATGTTAAAAAAACTTCAAAATGTCAACCGGGAAAAAGCAATTCGATGGATTATTTTGATAAAAGACTCCGTATATCCAAGAATTTTTGTCTTGTTGTCATGTGATCAAAACATTGAGAAAAAAAACATTTGCTTTGTTTCATATCTTTAGATCTTCTGCTGCTATTGACAATTTTGCAATGCATTTAGCAGCTGACCTGGAGTAACATGGATGCTTTAGCACATAGAACTGCATTTCCCATTGAAGGAAACCCATTGCCATAAGGAAGATTTATGCCCATCATCTTTCCAGGAGATGAGTTCACAAGGAGAGTAACATCATCAACACCATCACTTTCCAACATAGACCATCCCTCATCGGTAAATCCATTAACAGCCTCATTACATCCCCTGGACAAAATAAATTATAGTTTCGGTTCTATACATTTATAGAAAAGAATTCTGAAGTTCATGATGAACATACTTGTTCAACTTCTGACCAAGAGAACGGCAGCAGGTCTTCTACCCCAACTTGTGACATTTGGCTGAGATATTTCTTGCGAAATCTGCCTCAAATGACGCAAGGCCTGCACAAGTTCCGAATCCAAGGTTGTATCCTTAACTACTCTCAGCACTATCTTGGCACTAAATACCAGTCTACATCTCTAGACATTTTTGTAAAAGCTGTAATTACAGATGCAAAGAATAGTCTTACCGCCATTGTTGTCTTCTGAGCAAGTAATGTCGAGGATTCATAAAGAGGTCGCAACACTTCAGGAACACTCCAAGGCTGCATATAAGCAAGTAGAAAATTGATTTTTTTTTACCTTTTTTTGCGAAAAGAATACATACGTTTCAAAATAGAAGCAAGGTAATTTACATACCTCCAAATCCATGTGATCAACTATGTGAATGATGGATCCTCCACCCTCACAGGGTCTAATCAGATAACCACTAGGCAATAATTCTGCTCTCACAAAATTTGCAGCTGGCGGCATACTTGGACCATTCTGAGTGTTGTTAAGTGATCTCTCACATATCTAAGCAGCATATCACAATTAAAAACAAGAATATAAAAACTTCACTGACTATATAAGTCTAAGGAATAACAAAAGCTCCAAAGCAAACATATATACCACAAGACTACCATCCTCCAAAACAGATGTATAGCGCAGCAACCAGAAGTCTCGAGCTGGTGCTAATGTTGTTGGGGAATAGACCTAAAAGAAGAAGGCAACTGAAATTCAGAACTTTTAAATTTTACCACAAGCAATTTCCCCATTAATTTCAGACTCAAGTTACAGATAAAATGGGAAAGAAAGGGAGCCTGGCTAACCTGCATATAAAGCAGTTCAACGGTTCCACCATTTCCAGTAGAGAGCACGTTTATAACATCCACAGCTCGGCAATCACGATACCATGAAGGTCGATCTTTAAGGATTTCTGCGACCTACATGAAAAAATCATCAGTTGGTTCTTCTCCAAATTTGAGGCAACAAAAGAAATCTCCTCTGAACAGGAAGCAAAAAGGAACTTACTCTTGTAGGATCAAGTCCCACAAGTCCGCATGCACGTGCTGCCACGCCTTTGCGACCATGAGAAATTGCAACGATTCCAATGGAATCCGGACCAGGCTGCACAGATAAGGAGGATATGAGTACATAGTAGGCAAAATTGCGGCAGGAGTCGGAAATCAGGATCAAAAGTTTTACTACAGATAGCTCTTTTTTAACTAGCATATTGATATTGGATTAACCATTGTAAGACTAGAGCATGCTTGAGCACCTAGGTACAATCTGCCTGTAATCTGGATAATGTTACAATAGAAAGTAGCATATCATATGTACCTCAAAATTTCTCCACTCTCATATTAATCAGTATTAGTTAATTATTAACCATCCATAAGAAGAAGAAAAACTTCCCCAGAACATATTTTTGGAAGCCAGTTGGTTTTCCTAAAATCAAAGAATTGAATTTATTTTTTAAAAATCTAACTCGTATGGGAAACAGGGAAATATTAGTAATGTATAGAAAAATGGGACACGGTCGGGAGTTTTCCTCGATATTGACATAACAAATATGTGTTTTGATGTTGCTTAGAAGATTAGCAAGATTTTATGCTTTATTTTAGATGAGATTTTCCTCGATAATGACAAGGAATAATGGAGTGTATATAGTTTAGTAATGACAAAGAATAAAGGTATAATGACAGTAGAGAGGGAGAGAGAGAGCAGTTACCTTCATCCCAGGCATTTGGACCCACTCGACAGCAGTTCCAGTAGCCTTTGAAAGAAACTCTGTTAAAGTTTCCTCTGCAATGGACAAAAGTCTGGAAAGCAAAACAAAGCACATAAGGAGCATAAGCAAAAATATACAGCAACAAACAAAGGTTAAATTTTTTATAGAGGAACGAAAGGGACCTAACAATGGGAGTGAAACAGTAAAAACAAAAGTCACACTAACCCTGCAGGGCTGGCATCCCTTGGTGGATGCTGAGGAGTCAAATGGTGTTGACCACTCGTCACCACTGATTCACAGCTTGTATCCGTGGTGGCTAGAGTCGTCTGCAACCACAACAAATCCACCACAATTAAAAAAAAAAACATAATTCAAAGCAAATCAATCACGTGAAAGGGAAGATGAAGTTCATACATTTTGAGTTTTTTGGCGGAAATAGCTGTTTTCATAAACAAGATGTGAGACTTGCTTTTGTAACCTGTCATTCTCCTCCATTAACAGTTTATTCATGGCTGTCAACTTCCTATTCACAGCTTGGAGGCGTGATGATTCTTTTCGTTGTTTTTCTCTACATCTGAAAAAATCATCAAAAAGGACTCAATAAGTTATAGTGTATCAGATTCATGGGTAGGGTTGATTACATGATTTAGATGACTGCAATAATATGTACCTGCGATTTTGGAACCAAACTTTAATCTGTTTAGGCTCGATGTTGGAAAGGATGGGACAGTCGCGAATGTGCTGCTGGCGACGCATGGAGCTAAGCTTAGGACACTCATGGTAGAGACGTTCTAAAGCTTCCACTTGCTCCGGCGTGTACCGTACATACTTGCCATTATCCATTGCTATCCTGGTCCCTTCTTTACAGGATGAGGTCACCGCCATCGTCACGTCCAAAATCCCTTCGAAACCAACAACAAGTTTCAGTATATATACATAGACCAAACACACACACACACCAAAGCATTCATTTTCAAAAGTATACGTAATACCATATAGTAGCAAAGACTAAAAAGTAGTGAGATAAGATTAATTACACCGTTCTCTTCTCCGGGAACTAGAAACGGATCACCGGTGTGGCTTCAAAGATCCATTATTTGAATTCTCAAAACAGAACAAAAAAAGATCTTTCTCCTTCTATAGCAAGTTCTAAGCTTTGGGTAATTCAGAACATGTTAAGAAAACTCAGAAATGAATAGGCTTCTCTCTTTTGTTTGGGAAAAGATTGTTTTTTTTTTCCTTTTAAAATGGAAAAGAGATAGGGAGATGAGGGACTGATTTGATGCTGGGAAAAATAGGCATGGGTGATAAAAAAGGCAAGGAGAGAGACCCCTTAATACCTGACAGAATTTCAGACTTTGTTTTTTGTTTTCACATCTCAAATCTCAAACATGAAAATACTATTACTTCTGCTGCTGCTTTCCTTTTCTCCTTTATCAAATTCAAAGCTACTTAAACAATAACGATTTTAATTAAAAATATACTTTCAATTCCAAATATCTAACTTTAATTTTGTAAAACATAATTCATGGGACTGTGTTATCAACAAAAGGAGGAAGAAAATGTTTCGTTTTGTACTAAAATTTTCAAAGTTGATATTCTTTGTTAAGACTCAAAGACTTGGTAATGTGTTTGGAACCATTGATGTCTATTGTTGAAGGAGTCAAAGCTTCTGCCATGTTAATTACAGATCAAGTCACTTGAAAAATGGGAGATCAAAATACTAGTAACTGGTTACAACCTTAAGCAATGGCAGACCAATGTCAGTGGTGTTTGATTCTTTGACTACCCGCACCCTTAAGTAGAATACGCGTATATACTTTCATACACTTTTGTCATGTTCAGATGTATTTAGAAACACAAAATTAAAATGTTTGAATTAATCAAATTCATGGTGTTGGGGGATTGCTCTACTTTTTCTTTTTGGAAAATTCGTGGCAACAAATAATCATTTGACAGGTGTACCACAAGTGAGTTTGACGCCATCAGACCAAATCCTTGGGGTTTGTGGGGACCCCATGTGTGGCCCCCGCACGCCTGAAGACTCGCCCCTTTCGCTTTACAACGTGCTCCCTTCCCTAGTCCTCCTCGCCACTCACCAGCTCAGGTGTACGGTGTGCCCCAGTTTTTCTTTTACAGTATAAGCGTGCTCCGTGGAGCAGAATTCAATTGGAGGGATTACGAGGAATAATTCTCAAGTGGAGTATGAATATATTTTATGCTCATTTAACCTTTTTATATGAAAGGAACATGTCTTTGTTAATAAAATGAAGAGATTAAGGTTGTAGATCATGTGGGTGGCAGTATAGATGAAGCCGAATGCACCAAAAATGCTGCTGCCAGTGGGGGAGGAGTGGGACGGCCGACAAGCCAATGACAGTGGCAGTGTTCACTCACAGGCACGGAAACAGAGAATTTGGTATATTCTTCTGCTACATACTCATTTCCTACGGTCAATTACCCTTCCATGTCTTTTGCTTTGTCATTTTTCACCGGAATTATTTAAAACACACACATAGTGAATGTTAGGCGGCGGCACTTTACGAGATGAAAACCTCCTTATTTAACTCAATTTCATCGTTTTAGTTAACAAAGTCTGGTGGTAGTCGGTGAGTAGTGAAGTAGATTAATGAGCTTAATCCATGGATAAGTAGCAAGCTGCTTCATTCTTAAATGATCCTTCTAACTGTGTATTCTTCACTTTCGCAAAATTGATAAATAAAAAAAACAAACAGATAAGATTTGAATCTAAAACTCGTGGAATATTATCTACTCTTTCAAAAATAATTACACGAATTGATTTTTAGTGAACCTGTGAGCAGGCTTACAAGCCCATGTGAACTACGCACATTCACAAGCCCCAAACTTCTATAAAGACAAAAGTATTTTTATTTAAGACTACTACTAGATCAGTAATACATTTCACTAGGATGAAACACAAGATTACATTACGTATAATGCAGATTAAGAAAACATTAAATTATTTTCATATTTAACTTTGGCTATGATTGGGAATTATATTATAGATTATAACAAATTGTACTACTTAAATAGACTACCAAGTTACACTAACTGATGAAATTAATAATTATTTAAACAAATAAAAATATGATGATATTAAATGTTTTTAAAGTAATTTATTAATTATTAATATTTTATATCTATTAATATTAATTAGATTATAAAAAATATTTTTTAATATAACATTATTAAACATATTTAAGTATCTATATATTAAATTATCATTTATACAATTATTTGTTATACAGTTTAATTAATTATTAAATTTAAAAATAAATGTAAACATGTAAAAATAAAATATTAATTTATAAATATCACATTGTAAATACATGAAGGTAATTCTCTAGTTTCAAAAAATTCTTATCAGTATTTTTTTCAAATTTACAAGTTTCACCTTCAATATTTGAATCCGCTATTCACCAACCATCTATATAAGTGAATTTAACAGGTTAAACCTTTATTTTTAGTTCAAACTGTTATTTACCAAACAAGGCCTTTGTGTCAGTAAAAAATGTTAAACATGACAAACAAAATCCACCAATCAAATGCATAAGACAAACAGTGAACTCACACCTTCACTTTGTAAGTTATCCAGGACCAGGAAGCTCGGTTTAGTCTCTACTTCTCTGTAGGTGTACATCTAAGATGTGGGAATCAACTATCAAGAATCGAAGTCCGTACATGACCGTCGAGGTATAGCCTTAGACCAATCACCTATTTTCCATTTACATATTCAAGGAGAAGCCTGTCGAGCTCAAAATGGTGAGCTAGAAGCCGCTGCAACACAAACAATATCCAAAAACAAATTATACAATAACCTTGAATGAGATTACATGAGTGCTGAACGTGCAACGTCAACCGCCAACCAAAAGACGACTTTGCTTATGGAACTAGTTTCAAAAGATTTGCATCATGCATATATGCACTAACAACATGGACATTACCGTAGTTATAGGAGGTGTAGGCAATGCTTCAACATTGAACTCAGGAAAGCGTGAAACCTCGGTAGCATTTTCAAATAGTATATATGTAGGAAGCTGTCCCATACTCCCTGGGAGTACAAAATTTCTACGTAAATTCATAACAACTAACAACATTCACAACAAGTAATACGGGATCTAAAACTTACAGAGTTCTCTTCATAATTAATATATATGTTACCTCCAGGAGAGATTCCAAATTTTTCTGCAGCATTTGGAAAAAGTCCAAGATCAACTATTCCGAATGATAGATTTTTGTTTGAGTATCTGAACAAGGTCAACATTGAGTATTATTAGAAACTTATTAATGACAATAAAGCAGCAAACAAGATAATTTTGGAAACCAACATACGTGATAGACAGCTCAGGAAAACACCGACTAGCCTGTCTGCAAACAGATGAAAATGAGGCTCGGAATTCTACCTGCCAAAAGAAAGGTTGTTACCCACAAAAAAATGGGGAATTAAGTTCATTAAGAGAATAAAATTGAATTTTGCAATTGAATGTCGAGTTTTGTAGCATCAAAAGAACTTGGCTTACAAATTTACTTCTTTAAGTTGAACTTTCCCGGTACAAAGTAACTTCTTTAAGCATAAAAGAGCAATACCTGTACTTTAACCATCTTCATATATAATACCATTGTTCCCCTTATATTGTTCAAGAATTGCCACCAAGTAATGAGTACAACATGACATGGCTTTGATACAACTTAAATGCAGGTTATAACAACTATCCCGTAAGTCCCAAGAGCATGCAATTCTAAAAGAGATCATCGTATACAGTATTGAACCTTAAAAATCTAAGGAAAAGAAAACCGGAACCAACCAGCCAAAATCTTGATGTGTTCCCTTCGGTTAGCAAGGCTTCCAATTGCAATGGTGTTAACTTACTTGAAGAACCTAGAAAATTCAATTCATATACAAAGGAAACATCATTCTTACCAGGATGGCATACTAGTCATTCTAAAGAGGAAAAAACTATTCAAAATTCATTAGTACCGAGTTTTTCAAAAGGCGGTTGTTGTGCTAAAACATACATCGCTGGAAAAAAAATGTCATAAAAATCAGCAATTTTTAAAGGTCTAACAATCAGTGCATAAAATTACCAATAGCAAGATAAGCAACAATAATACCTGAAAATACCACTATATACCATAAAGTCAAGTGATAATCCATTATTAGGGTAAGGGCAATAAGAAAGATCTGAGAAAAAGGAAAATTTTTAGTTCAAATCGTATCCAATAAAATGAATCAAAAAATAAAATAAAAGGGTGAGCTAACCTTTCCCAAAAACAATGTATCAGCAGTAAAACCCTCCCATGTTTCTTCTCTTGTCATCTGTTAGCAAAGATTAAAAAAACAGTCCACATTTTTCAAAGAAATTTTTTGCCTAAGTTACTTTTGTTACCTTGTATGCTGCCAGCATCAAAAAAGCCAAAATCGCTTGAATTTCCTAGATCCAAACAAGAAAATTAGTTATCTGTGAAGGTTAGAAAAAAAGGGGGTTATTTGGTGAAAATAAGAGTAAATCAGTAAAGGGAGGATGAGAATTACCCTGTGGAAGAGATGTTGAGTGATTTGGGGGGAGAGGACATTGGCGGCAGAGCTCCGAACGATGAAATAAGAGAAGAAAGCGAGGAAATGGAAGAAATAATACGGCTCTCCTACCATTTGATTCAACCACTCCATTATATTGTTTTGTTTCTTCATTTTCTTGCTTTTCAGTGATCGGATCTGCCTCGGATTAAGAGATTCGGTTCTCTATTACAGATTCCACCATTTTTGTTTCCATCAGCTTCGAATGAAAGAAGTGTTTTTCTCTATCGATCTAACGTATGTGACGATTTCTGCCAAGGAACTACAAACCCCGATAGCAAACCAGGAGAAAAACCTTGGGCTTCATTGCCCGAATTTCGAACATGAATACAAGCTCTAGTATATTTTTTGCAAAGTGAAAGGCCTGAAACTACTGGGTGGATCTGGGCTTTTGGAAGAGATATTTGTCATGGGCTTATGGCTCGCCACTTCATTGGGCAGTAAAAGTAAAAAAATAAGAAAAACTTACAGATAGTATTCATCGATAAAAATATTTTTTATTTATATACAAAATAGTAAAATGGATAAAAGTTTTCACAGACAAAAAAATAAAAATATATATCCGTCACTAAATAGGAAAATTATATGTTAAATTTTTATAATTGAATTAATTAATGTTAAGAACACTAAGTACGGTTGACGTGATATTTATAAAAGATATGTATACTAAAAGAAAAAAGAGTATGGGGTCGGTGATTCAGTGTTTTAGCAAAATGGGAATAAATATAAGCAACCATTCCGAAAGCACAACGATAACGTCCCGACCCACGTGAGATGTCCCGAGGGACGGTGGAGGATAGACACATGTGTCATCAGTATTCTCACGTGACCATCCGGCACGTGTCCTCACGTTATCGTGAAACTATATGCTAAAAGGAGCACGATAATCTCATCTCATTTGATCGAATTCGAAGCATCCCGGCAATGGAAGAAACAAATAAGATCAAGCCACGTGGCATTTATCACCGTCAGATCTGGCTTTTGACACGAGCCCAAGCAGTCACATGGGTAGCTGACACCATCACCCTCCCGCCCTCTATCACGTGCATGTTGGACCCATTCATGCAAATCCCAATTAAAATAAATACCTAAGTCGAGTAAAGAAAGTTTGTTGAACGGAAACCTCCACGCCAAGCAATGCCTTCGGTTCCTTCACTTTTTTCAGGCTTTCCTTCTAAATTCTAATTCAAAGTTAAAAGAAAAATATATTTATATTAAATAAAATAAATATATTTACAGCAATAACTAAAAACAGTTAAAGTCTTATCCGCTCTTCAGAGTAGTCTCGCTTTGGGATTGGTGTCATTGGCATGGGACCCACTTCTCCAATCTCTCCTCTTCTGGATGCTTGCCACGTGGTCATGCAGCCGCATTTCCAAAAACGCGCAAAAATCGCATTAATTAGCAGTAAATTTTATATTCCATTTCCTACGTGGCAGTATAAGTTGGCAGCTCTTTCTTCTGTAAATCCTGGCCGTTCAGTTAATCTAGTTTAGCTGTAATACTCGTGCTATAGACTGGGCTTGAATATAATACCCGAATTAGCAGGTGAAATTAAAAAATAAACTTTAAAGAGCGAATCTCAGAGAAGAAATAATTAAAAATCGTCAGCGCAATTCTCGAGGGGAAATAAAGCAGAGGAATCGGGCTGTAAACTTGGATGCTAATTGCTAATGCATAAGCCCTTTGCGACAAGCTTACAAGATCGATTTCATAAGGATTGGATTCGAACACAATTTAAAATCTATTCTCCCCCTTAATCATTGATTAATTAATTTGCTATTACTTCTTTACCCCAATTATACTCTGCAAATTATCTTTAATTAACTCTGACTAAAAAATTAAAAAGATACAGATTTATTTGAATTTCCCTTCTTGCCCTATGTGACTTCGTGAGTAAACCGTGTTGTAAGCAATGAAGTAATGATTGTGTGAAGACGTGGTGCGTATGATTGTTGTACACTTGGGTGCTCATCACCAGTCATTACCATCATCAACTATCAACGACTACACGTGCGATAAGGTTTTTATAATCAAAATAAAGCGAAATGCTAGCCTTTTCGAGTGGAAAAATTATTTAATTTAATATTTTTATATATATCATTTAAAATATAGAATTTGTAACACCTGACTCAGATGTCACAATTAGCCTCCGGCCCAACACCTATATTTCAAAATTTCCATCGAAAGTCCAATAATAAAGTCAATTCAAGTTTAAAAACGACCCATATAATCCACTTAATTTAACACAAAAGCCCAAATAGTTTAAAATGACTGGAGCTCCAAAATGCTACAAACTCATTTAAGACATTTGACTCAATTAAAATAACAGAGTTACAAAAATACATATAGGTCTGACAAAGTACTAGCCCACTAATTCTATCACTGTACCCTGACACAACGTCAATGCTGAAACTCCAACCTCGATGGTGCTCCACGGGACCTGCTTCACTTAACCTACGCACGAAAACAGATTTCGAACGCTGAGCCACACAAGCTCAGTGGATACGCCAAACTCGGCCAACATCATGCATATCAAAAGCAGTAAAGCATGGCATATAAATCACATGCATGGTATGAAGGTCTAACATGCTTGCCTAACACATGGCACAAATGAGTGTATACTATCGCACACAGCATATACAGTCATATAAGTCAACACACAAGAGCGAGGCCCGCGTCCACACAGCATCGGGATCCTACACTCAGGATCGAGGCCGCCCTCAAATCCTATGCCTGGAATGTTACATCGGACATCTTCGAACGAGGCCGCCCAACGTTCGGAAAGGGTGGAGGCCGCCCAACCAACCCTATGCTCGGAATGTTACATCGAACATCTTCGAGTGAGGTCGCCCAACACTCGGAATAAAAGTCTTCAATCATCACCCGGCATGTTACATCGGATGGCCTTCAACGTGTTGCAACACTTATGGATATCCGGATTTCCAACACAAAGGACTCAAACCACACAAACGATCCACCTAGGATCTCATCACAACCAAAAATATAAATTCTTATCATACTTAGGTCTTTTCGGGGTATGATTATCAATCTCAATTCAATGATTCATTCTATAGCTTTTAGATTAGAGTATTTACTTATTAAGGTCACCGAAGCCTTAATTTCTACCCAACTTAGCCAAAACACACAGGGGTATCGATACCCTTAAGTAGGATATCGAAACACCCTATATCGATACCCACCCAAAGAGGGTATCGAAACAAGTATCGATACCGTTGACTAACTCCAAAAGTCAACAGAAAGGGGAGGACCCGTTTCGATACAGACATCGATACAAAAAGTTTCTGGAATCCACGGTATCGAAACAGGTTTCGATACCTCTGAACTACAAGCCAAAATACACTCACTGGTATCGATACCGGTAGCTCGAGTATCGATACCCCTTGCACTAAGGACGATTCTGCACTTACAAATTCTAGATTTTCAACCCGAAACTTAATCTAATCGATCCCTAAGTGTTCTTACTCAATATTAATGATGTTTAGAGTATTTTGACATCAATTTCCAGCCCTTAACCACATTAATCCGAATTTCACCATTAAAGACCCATTTCAAGAAATCAAGCAACACAACATACAAGCATGAATATCTCTACATGTCATGCAATCTACCATGAATTGGAATGATGTAGGAGGAGTTGGGAGTACCAACCTCAAGCAAGCAACAGCAAAAACGAACTCTTTCCTCCCACTTAAGTTTTCTCCTTTTCCAAGCTTGAAGATGGTGTTCCAACTTGTTTCTCTACAAGAGGAAGACACCTAACCATTAGCTACCAGTTAGGGAGGTCCTCAGAACATCAAAGACACTAAAAACTGAGATTCAAACCCTTAAAACTTTATTCCCGTTTTTCCTCTCAAACCAACTCATAAACCCTCATTCTCACCAAACTAACACATTCTTACCTCTTTAGATAGATCTCTAATAACCCTACAACTTTCCCTTCAGTTCAAAACCGAGATTCTCCCTCAAAACTCCAAAGATTCAACTTTTATGCCTCACTTTCTCATAAGGTTGCAAGGAAGAAGATGAAAGAAGTTCCCAGCACAAATGATTTTCCTCTCTCCAGCACACACACCAAAACCCTCCCTATTCAACCTATTTAGATAATTACCAGATTATCCTCCACATAAAACTCTCAAGGCCCAAAATCTCTCAAGTCCAATAACTAAACAAGCCCAACAAAACCCAACACAAAATCGAGACCCAAAACCACTAAACTCGAGACCAAAACCGAAACTCGTAACTCTCAGGTTAACCCGACACTCGGATCCGAATCCGGGTCGTTACAGAATTAACACAACACAAATTAATACTTGAATATATATAAATATACATTAAAGATATTATTATTTAATGTATATGATTTTATGTAATTATAATAATTTAAGTATTCAAAAAGAAAAACAAATACTACAACAAATGTTTAATAACTAAAAACTTAAATCATATTTGTAATTATCGATGGTCAAACTTTAATTTTCAGTGACCTTTTCTACGATGAATGATATAGATTTACTTTGATAAAAAATATTTAATTTACTTCTATTTATAATAAATTTATTAAATTAATTTATAAAAATATTAATTATTTATATATTTATAAACCGTTGATATTGTTGTTATAATAATATTTTTAAAATATTAATTTAAATGCGTTAAAACAGCATTAATCTTAGAGGTACAAGTTTAAGAAAATCGTGAGTAGTTTTGTAATAAATTAATTCTTAAACCAACAAGTGACGTATACAATATTAAGATACGTTATATTTTTTAATAATTTATTTATCATATCATTTATTTTATTTTTTGTAATATATAATTTATTATTTAAATTTTATTTTTTAAAAAAATAGATTATTTCATATATCTTATATTGATATAATCAATATTATGTTTATAATATTATTTTTTTTTTTTAAAACGTGGCAAGGACATTTTCTAATAAATTAAAATGAATGGGCAAATAAATGCACGATGGTTGATAAAGTAACTTTGCCCAAAACTCGAAAGGCAAAAATCCCGAAGAAATGGTTAATAAAGTAACTTCCTACTAGATTTTTCCTTTGTCCCAATTAAAGCTATTTAAATTTTAAAAATTTATATACTTTTTATTAATTATTAAAAAATAAATAAACTAAAACGTCGTCAAACTGCACCATTTTAGCTGTCTGCCTTCCCCCTTCCAACGCAAAGAAACCCTCTCTCTCTTAAAAACCACAACTCCCCACACTTCTCTCTCTCTTTCTCTTTTCTATCTACACATACATTTTCATCACTAAACTCTCCCTTGCACGACAACTTCCTTCCCAAATAAAGAAAACGTTAAAAACAAAAAAGAAAACGGTTATGGATGCCAAAGAATTATTTCAAGCAAGCGCCCGTTCGTCTCAATTCACGCCGGAGAAACCACCGCCAGCCGCTGACAATTTCATCGTAGAAGACTTGCTAGATTTTTCAAACGAGGACGCCGTTCTAACTGAACAAACCTTTGAGTCTTCGGCTGCTGGCCATTCCACGGATTCTTCAACCGTTACCGTCGTAGACAGCTGCAATTCGTCGTCGTTCTCCGGTTGCGAACCCAATTTAGTTGGTGGTATTGGTTGCCGTGGTTTTAACGACGGTCATTCCTCGGCTGACCTATATGTCCCGGTAATTTCCCACATACATGCAATAATATGTCTGGTTTAAAAAATTAACAGAAAATGTGTTTTTGAATTTTACCTCATTATTTTTACTGCTTCTGCAATTATATTTCCTCGGAATTCTGGTTCGATTTTCAAAAAATACAGTAGCAAGTGTTTTTAACGTATTTTCTACTTGAAAATTTTCCACGCAACCAAACGAAGATAAAAACCCATGTACAGGGTGGCAAACGCAAATTGGTTGAAACTGAAAATTTTCTGTTTTTATTTTTTTAATTCTTTTGTGTACAGTGCGAGGATTTAGCTGAACTTGAATGGCTGTCGAATTTTGTGGAGGAATCATTTTCAAGTGATGACCTACAGAAGCAGCAACTGTTATCAGGAATGAACATCCGACCCGACGAAGCATCTGATACCCGAGGGTTGCAAGCCGTTGTGCCGAACCAAATTAATGACGTCATTGATAACGGTGACAACAACCACGGTTACAATACCAACAACCCAGTTTTCAATCCGGATATGTCGGTGCCCGCCAAGGCTAGAAGCAAACGCTCTCGGGCAGCGCCATGCAATTGGGCTTCCCGCCTCCTTGTTCTCAACTCAAAAACTTCGTATTCCGAGCCCGACATCATCGTTCCGATGCAACCGCCTCCGCCGAACCACCACGGCAAAAACCCCGTCAAAACAACGTCGTCGAAAAAGAAAGACGGTGGCGTGGCCAATCCAGACGGACGAAAGTGTCTGCACTGTGCTACGGATAAGACGCCGCAATGGAGAACTGGTCCCATGGGTCCTAAAACACTATGTAATGCATGTGGGGTACGGTATAAATCGGGGCGGCTTGTTCCCGAATACCGACCCGCTGCGAGTCCGACGTTTGTGCTCACTAAACATTCAAATTCTCACCGTAAGGTGCTTGAGCTTAGGCGGCAGAAAGAAATGTTAAGGGCTCAACAGCACCATCAGCAACAATTCATGCAGCACCATCATCCGAACATGGTTTTCGATGTTTCCACCGGCGATGATTACTTGATCCACCAACACGTTGGCCCTGATTTCAGGAAGCTGATTCTGGAGTAGGGAACTTTAATTAAAGTCGAGTCCTTGAATTTTTTCCCCAGAGTTAATTTAGTTAATGAATTCATTAGTGAATTCCAGTTTTACTTTTTTAGATAATTTTCGTAGATTAATTTTCTTCTGAGTTGGGCTTTTCCCTTACCTAATTTGGCAAACTCTCAAAACTCAATGTTCTTACTTCAGGCAATTTAGTAAAAGTTCTAATTTTTTTTTTCAATTTTGATTCTTGCTTGGACAGTTCGACTTACTCCATTAGTGTGACCTTTAAACTCCATTACAGAATACGATATAATATTTATTTATATGTTAATTCTCTGATAATGTATGTACACATTACAAATAAAATTGCTTGAATCAGTCTCCTAAGATAAATATAATCATTTTTCACTGAAACCACTGATCGGTAAATGTCTTTGTGTAATGTGTATGCTAATCTTAATCGATCGCTAAACATTATATTAGAAACTTAGAAGAGTCGGCAGCAGTACATTGTTTACTATTTATTAATTTAATTTGCATGCCTTTGTAGACATCACATAGAGTTTTTGTTTTTCTGAATCGATTGAAGACACACGAAACATAATCTTCAAGGTTCTTCCCCACCGGCAGATTTATGTAAATGCGTACATTTTTCAAGGTCTCTATCTATTTGTATAGGGATAAGGTCCTCGTTACTAGGGGATAAGGTCCAAAGTTTGATGTTTTGAAGGTTAATGTGCAAGCAATGCACGGACTATTATGGGAGGGCAGATATATCTGATTATTTTAAGTGATTTAAGACTACTACTCCACTATGGAACTCAATTATCAACATAAATTTCAGTGAAATGAAACGCTCATGAATTGATGAAGTAGCTTTAAAGTTTCACAACTATATATACAGAGAATGTTTATGAAATCAATGCCGATACCAGAACTGTTAACCTTGCTTTCTGCAAATACCATTAACCCTTCTTCCCTTTGTTTTGCACAAGTTTCCCTACAAGAATGAGATGATTTGATCATGAAAAGAACAGTTTTTACAGGAACATGAACATGGGAATTCAGGTTTTGATGAATATTATATGTAGGAAATTAAGTTTTCAAGATGTGTTTGAATTTTCAAAATACAACTTATTCCATGAATATAGTAAACCATGCAGCATGTGATGTGAATAAGGATTGGGATCCAGCTGAGGGATTTTAATGGGGAAAATATGGTATATGTGAGCAGTCATCAGCTACAAATTCTGGGGTTTTAGTTTTATTTTATTGTCTATATTCGTTGACGATGCTACTGTCTATGCACGATCCTAGGCAATGCTGATCCCATAGGCCTGCGGAAATCAGTTTTTTAATTAACTATACAGATATAACATATTAAGATATTCTCAACACATGAACCACTTCCTTGCTTCCTTTGTCTTGTTTGTTAAAACAAACGAAATAACAGAGAGGTTATTCTTGTAGTTGTGTTTTTTACAGACATTTTTATATAATCAATTAATTTAGTGTGAAAGCTGATAAAGGAAGCCAAGTTTGCGGCAGTCACATGCCTTCCACTCTCTGGTCTCTTGCCTCCTGCATGCAATGAGTCACTGAGTCAGTAGACTCGGTACTCGATAAATATAAGTAATTATTTTATTATTTTAGTTTGGAGAAAAAGGGATGCTCAATTATAAGCAGAGCTTGGCTAACTTTAAAGCTCTCTCCTACTCATGCATGGAAACTTTGATATTATTGTTGTTGATATTCTGAGAACAATAGTTAATAAGGAAAGAAAAGCAAGTTCATCTTTGAATGTATGCTCCTATGGCTGGGGCTGGCTGTATGAATAAGAGAAAATGATACCAAATTCATTTTTATTAGAAATATTCAGATATGAGAATAAATAATGGTGTTATGGAAACATGGGCATCCATGCAGAGTGGTAATATTTCCTTTTCGAATAGTAAAGAAGCTGTCTCCTGTTGCTGTCAATGTCTTTGCATGCGGACAACTTGCAGGTTTCACTTTCAACTCTCTGTTGCACTAACATGGAAAGTTTCTTAATATGAATGCAATTTTAAAGAAATGTGTCAACAAAATCATATTTATTACAGTAATATTTTTCTTATCTGGGTGCGTGTTTTTTGATTTTGTCGAAATCAATTTGCTTGTTAATTGTTATGGTGTTTCCAGATTCTGCTTAGGCTTAATGCTTATGCTTTTGACCCTGGTTGAGTACCAATGTACGTATTGAACATGAATACATGATGGACTCTTTGATATAGAAAAAAGTATAACATGACAAAACAGGATAACCAGACAAG
Source organism: Abelmoschus esculentus (assembly GCA_035048815.1). Lineage (NCBI taxonomy): Eukaryota > Viridiplantae > Streptophyta > Magnoliopsida > Malvales > Malvaceae > Abelmoschus > Abelmoschus esculentus. The sequence continues at coordinate 1,239,497 of JAUCBN010000008.1, forward strand.
CAGGGTCGATCATGCAAATTGCAAACATTATCCTATCTATAACTATTTCTTCCTTGTGTTTGAAAATGCATGGCAACACATGCTTGTTTTTTACAAACACGCCAACATGTGGAAATTAGAAAAGAAATTATACAGAGGGAAGCTAGGACTTTGAGAGGGATGGAGACCCCACAAGCAATACAAATGTTTTGTTAATGGTCGAGACATGGGTGCCATAGCCAAGGCAAACTTCGAAAGGAACCAGAGACATGGGGACAACAGCCCATCTCTTCACTTTCATCTTTCTCACCTGCAGACCTTAGGAAGATTATATCATACCTTAAATATGATTATGATGCGAGAAAATGGCTTGATTTACACGGAATATCAAGTCTATTTGGAGGCAAACAGGAAGTTTTAGCTGGGAGATTAGATTTAGGACGGGTATAGACTTTTAAACAAAAACACATGGCTCAGTAATTGGCCCAATGAATTCATTACATCCACCATGTCTTACAAGCCATGAGAGAAATGGAGTACCTGGCAAAAGCAATTCTATAATTTAAAGTAACCCAGTTCAATCAACTGCCATAACTGAAATCTATGGAGAGAATTTCCAAAATTGTGCATCTGTGAATGAACTCTAGCAGTATAACTTATATCAAGCATCCAAGACTTGAACAATTTTGTACTATGATGCAAAACCAATAGATAAGAGAGAACTTGCCACAAGAGCATTCAAAGTGGCAATAAGACTTGAATAAAGGCATCTTCCATCATGAAGGTGATGGTAGGCATCATATCATAGGCTTCATTGAGGGAAATTACGCAAAGGTGATACAATGGGAATTATTTACTTTTAGCCCTTTGAAAACATACACACAAATACAAATAAACTACTTGAACCCAGATAGCCTAAAAAGAACAACACGTTATAAGAACAATTATTTTTTTTGTTTATAAATAATAATAAATAGCTTTATTTCCTTCTGAATTTCCATTGAATTGCACTAGATCACCCCTAACAAACTTATTGTAGGAAAAGCAGCCCCCTAAATGGTTAGGGTACATGATAGTCATATAAGAAATGAACATTCCGGTGTCCTAGCAACAATGCCAATTGGTATTTCCTACTCCTACTGATGGATGGTTAGAGATATCCTCATCTACCAACTGATTTGATTTGTTGTATTCCTTGTTCCACAGCCAATCACAATTCAAAGGATATTCCTCCTGGGAACATACTAGTTGTGAAACGATTAGATTAGTGACAGAGAAATGTGGAAGGACAGCATTACAAGGACTTATTTCTTCAAGAACATTAGAGTAAGTTCAACCTTCCTGTCACCGAATCAACTGCTACTTTTGGTCCTGCACAATCACAAAAAAAAAAAAAAAAAAAAGATGTATTACAAACTTATCTTCTTTTAGTTGTTTACGGGATTCTACTTTTATCTCTCATTACTTAGGTTGATGCAAGTGAAAGTGAATTGCTGCATCCATAAGTGAGGAAGCTGCATGTGATCATATCTCATATCATTTTCATCTACTAAGCAATGGACTCATCATGGCATATAAGTTATAACGAAGTATCTATCAAGGAAAAGCAAACACAACAACAGTTCTGAAAATATAAAAGAAGCAAACCAGGTCCAACGGCAAGAACAGTCTTTGACCCTGCTGAAACCTGTTAAAAAAGGTTGTCATGAGACCTTCACCCAAAGTTTTTCTTCCAAATAATAAGCACTATGAATTTAAAACTCGAAGATTGAATACAAGAAATTAAACAATCATACAAAATGATCTGCAGAAAAACTGGGGGGGGGGGGGGGGGAGAGGAACTGCTTAGAATCCATACACAGTAACACAGTAGAGTCTATTAGTTCAGATATACCTTTAGACCTATAAGTTGCCATTACATTCAAGTAAAGTGGTTGTGAGATTACGAGAATTGATGCAGAAAAATACCTGTGTTCTTCCAGCATCAGCGACAACAAAAGTGGGAAGGCCAATATTCTCAGCTGCTTCCCTTAGCTTATTCCTGACAATAAAATGAAAGTACACAGACACAACTATAGATGTAAGTTGACATATACGGTGACACCCCCCAGTTCCCAAAGAAATCAACCACTTACATTTCTTGTTGATTCCGGCATGTAACAACTATTTTGGGTTGCCCACAATCCTCCCATTGTCTTAGGAGGGATCGATCACTGAAATGTTTTTAATGACTTATTGTTGATCAAACAATTCACTTGCACAACAGCACAAGTAACTATCACTGATAAAAAGGATCTTCCAATAAAGTAAGGTCACAAAGTGAAAGTTGAATTAAGAAATTGACTTGTTATGAAGAGAAACATACCTATGCATCAATTCTGCATACATGCCAGTGGCAGCATCTGTATATTTGGTCAGGAAAAAATCGGTCAAATAATTGAGGGTTAGGATAAATCGCAAGCAAAATTTCAGATTTTAAGAGTAACAGAAGAATCTTACGGGCACATTGAGATGCAATCTTCCCTGATTTCATCTTAAGGTCTTGTCTAACCACTAAAACCTGCCATAAGCAGTTCAAGACTCAAAACCTCAGAGTTTATATACCATTAGTCATTACTTTAAGGTGATGCTTAATTATTAATCATGAAGACAAATTTAAGTCAACTAATTCAGCAAAGCATATGGAAATATACAATCAAGTAAGCATTCGGAGGAAGAGAGCAAAATTATCTTCTCGGATTGATTACATCAAACAAGTACACCCACAAAGTCATTCCTTTTTATACTAACATAAAATCAGTCATCAAAGCAGCCTAAATACACCTACACTAGAATGACATAACATTTGTTATCAGTAACAATTATAGTAGGAAACAAAGAAAACCTCAAGAAGTGACAATACAAAGGAATGGGAGAAAAAGCATACCATTTTAAGTTCTTGGTCAGCATTTGAGGAAACAAAGTCCTGATCTTGAAGCTTTCCAGGTAGGAAATTCTTCTTCTTGGAAAGGGTTTTAGTGGGTTTAGACAAATCCCAGAATAACCCAAGTATGAAACCGATAACAAGTCCGGGAATGAAGTTTTCTGGTTTGAAACTCACTCCCAATAATTCACTTTTCTCCCTCTGCAGTTTCTGATATCGCATAAGCACTATCGATTATAACAAATAAAAGAAAGACAAACAGCCAAAAAAGAGAAATAACTGAGATGTACCTTGTTTGAAGGTTGAGAAGAGTTTCGAGTGGAAGCCCACATGATCTTTAGGAACACAGACTGGATTGCGTTTTAACTGGTTCTATATCGAAACCCGCGAGTTGTAGAAGAAAGCGATGAGATAAAATGATTTTGTCGCAGACTCGCAGTGGGTTTTTTCGCTGAACACAGGGATACTATAAAACGCTGTCGTTTAGGATAATTTAAGTTTTATAAATTTTTCAGATCGTTTAATAAGATAAATAGATTACAGTACTGAAATTAATTCTTTATTTTTTTTCAAATAATAAATTTTACATATTTTATTGTTTATACCAATTATCTGTTTTATTAATCTATTTATTTTAAAAAATATATTATATAGTCAAATATTATCTATTTCATATATTTTATTATTAACATTAATTTATTTTGTATGAGTTTTAATTTTAACATTTAATGTGAAATTATAAAAAATAACTTATTAATCTTAATCTTTATCCTTAATCTCTAGACTCTATACTTTAAAATATAATCTTAATTTTTACTGTTAATATATAAAATACTTTAAAATAATAATCCTTAATATATATAATATAAGTGCATGGAAAGGTAGATAATCCATAACATAAAACCAGTATAAAATAATAGTTAATAATTCTGCGCACCAATTATTTAAAAGAAGTTAGATTTACATTAATTTACACGACAAAGTTTGGTAATAATTTTTGATGTAGCTGACTCAGAGTTCAAATATTGAAACTAATATGGTTGCTAAAGGACAACATGCCGCATGCATTGTTCTCATGCTTCTTCTACTTTTCCAACCAATCGCATTATTTTACGAACATAAACATCTAGTGATATTTAAAGGTTTAAACTAAAAATATTGTGAAGAAAAAAAAATCACTTTTGATTTCGTTTTAAATTTTTAAAAAAGAATTTTCATATCTCATTTCCTGATTAAAGAACTTGTAAATTTGAGAAATGGGTTGTTCCCATATAAACCATCGGATTTGAAATTAGTGGGGGTGCAATACGGATACCCTTGCAATCTTCATCGATTTTGTCTTCGAGTAGATTTTATTGTTTTTCTCTGGGTTTTATCCGTTCAATTCATAGAAAAACTTGGTTTAGATTTTCTTATCTTCATGTCGACACTGGGTGATGATGAGTTAAGCTTAGTTCTTAAATGGGTTTATGATCAAAACGACAGGAAATCATTCTCTCTAGTCTGCAAACAATGGCTGCGAGTGGAAGGTTTATCCCGGTTATCGGTTCGGGTTCTTGAGCCCGATCTCCTCCCAAGTTTCATGCCCAGATTCCCAAATCTGCTCTTCTTTGAAACACAGGTTTGTATCTCCGATTCTTACATTGAATTCGTGGCGAAAACATGTCCGAGGCTCCAAGTTCTTAACCTTAATCTTAGGAAAACACGTGAAGAATTCGATGAAGTTGATGGGATTTCTGGCTTTGAAGATGTTGGGGATGATGGGATTAGCGCTTTGGCTAATGGGTGCCGAAATCTAACGAAAGTTTTGTTACGAAAGAGAAAAAATGTAGGCACCGTTGCTGTTATTTCCCTCGTTAAATTCTGCAAGAAATTGGCGTCTCTAGATTTAGGAAGGTGTGATTTGGTGGATGACCAAGCTGTTGAAGCAATCGGGTGTTCGAATTCGATACAGGTTTTGAATTTGGAAGCTTGTTCATTGATTACTGACCATGGATTGGCTGTTTTAGCTACCGGGCTCATCTCAAGAACATTAAAAAAACTGATCCTTTCGGAGTGTGATCGAGTTACTGATTCTGGTGTGTCAATGCTGAAGCACATGTGTTGTTTGGAGGAGCTAAATTTAGCTGAATGTGGTCCAAAGATAACAGATTCCGGTGGCCTCGCGGTTTCTTCACTTTCAAGTCTCAAGAAATTGAATTTGGCTTGGCTGATCAACTTATCAGATGTTACAGTCATTGCAATTGCTAAGAATTGTGTGACTCTGGTGGCTCTTGATCTAACAGGTTGCGAGTTGGTCACCGGAGTCGGTGTCAGAGAATTCGGGAACCATGAATCTCTGGAATACCTTGTGTTGGCTTCTTGTCATAATATTTGTATGGATGATTTGAATATTGTGGTCAGATGCCGGTCACTGAAGGACATTGTGCTGGACAAAGGACTCAGAATGTGGATTCCAATGGCAATGTCTGTGCATATCAGCATGTTCTGTCAATTGCACTGGCGTTGAAGGATGAACAAAGGGTACTTGAAAAAGCCTTTTGCATGATATAATTCGGATCAAATCAAGGTTAGTGTTTATTGTTGTTGTCAGAAATTCGTTAAGAACAAAATCCATACAAGCACAACTTCAGATCTTTCTGTTATTTTTCACTAGTTTCTTACACTTCATCATCTGTTCTTCATGTTACTTTTTATGATTAGTGCCTACTGATTGTTTGGTTAAGGCAAGGTATTGATGTTGTTCAAGATTATTGGTGAAGGAAGCTGGAAACATCATTTGATGGAAAAGCAAAAGGAGTGTATTTTGTGACTGGAAATAAAGTACTACCAGACATGATTTCTTAGTCAAGTTTCAAATTTTCTTTTCTTCTTTTCTTAATGCTGTGGAATGTGGTTGTAAAGGTGTTGCTTTACTTAGGGGGGCGGGGGGTATGACACAATAAATCAAAAGTATTTATGTTTATTCGTTTGATTTTATTTGAACAAATAAATAAATACGAACATAATCAAACATATTTTTTTTTTTCATGTTCACTCGTTAACGAATGCAGTTTGTATTTATTCATGCTCATTTGTTAAAATAATAAATGAAAATAAGCGAACATAAATAAATACAAACGAACAATGAACAGTCCTAGTTATGTGGATAAACGAACGAACATAAATGAACAAACATAAATAAACATAAACTAACGGATTCTCAAATATTTATAAACATAAATAAATGAATAAGATCTTTATTCGTGTTCGTATATTTAATTAAACTAAAACTCTTATTTATATTTATCTATTTAATAAATTAACGAACATAAATAAATTTTTCGTCGAATAATTCGTTAAACGTTCGATTCTTTTATGTTCCTAGTCGGAATCGTCGGCCCATTTTGTGCTACAGTGCAATTGGTAAGGAACTAAGACCTAAGGCCTCATATATGCGACCAAGGTCCAAGCTATATCCGTTCGTTGTCCGAGGAGGTGCAAAACAACACTGTCCTGCTCTAACCGTTTGTTAAGAAACCCAAAACAAAACAAAACAAAATCCCACATCCCTAGTAAAGCAAATAAAAAATGGGATCATCTTCAACAGTGAGAGCTGTTGGTGCTGTTCTTCACAGATTCACAAATGGGGTTCCCTCAACTTCCTGGATTGTTTCTCGAAATGGTCTCTTAAAAAGCAATGGGAAATTATTATCATCTGTTTCCTCAATATCATATTCAACTTCAATACTGTATCAGGTTAATACTGGCTGTAATGAGCATCAGTTGCGAAGCATCTCCACTTTCCCTCCTCTATGCATGGGGAGGCGCTCTTCCAAGATTGCCGGCAGAAAGGTGTCTTTTGTCTTATTTCTCCTAAATGCTCACATTTTGATGAATCTGCAAAGATCTTAATTTTCAAAGAAAAAGTGTCTTTTGAATAAATATAGCATTTTTAGTTTTGTATGCTACCTGTTTGATGAAAATCCTAACAGAAGACAAACTTAATTGTAATGTATGAATGGAAATGGTTAAATACTATGTTTATACTTGTTTTAGCGTGGAACTGAAATATGCTTTTACCTCTTACATATGCGGTCAGAAAATCAGAATCAATGAAGTGATTTTTATACTAGTGTTCTACTTAAATTCAGGGTGCTCAAGATGCAAAGAAGGCTAAAACCTACTCAAGGATTGGAAAAGAAGTTGTATCTGCGTAAGTTGGTAGCTCATAGTCCTTGCTTGATTTGCTACATTAATGCTGAAAAAGAGCATTGAAAATTGCTTATATTTATTTGTTAACTGCTGGAAATTCTTATATCATGCTTTACCATTTAGTTATGCTATTCTGTCCAGCTTCTATACATTTTTTATATGGAGACTGAATCTCGTATGTTTGATACTTTATGCAATGCAGTGTAAAGAAAGGCGGTCCAAATCCGGCATCAAATACAGTTCTTGCAGCTGTAATTGAGAAGGCCAAGGAGCTTGATATACCCAAAGAAATTTTGGAACGCAATATCAAGAGAGCTTCGGAGAAAGGGCAAGAGGCTTACATTGAGAAAGTTTGAGGTTGGCGTGTCCTTACTGTCTACTTTTATTTATAGATTTGTTGCTATAGTGATAGCCATTGAGGGTATCTTCTTGTATTAGATGCTTTGATGGTATATAAGATTGGGTTTTCTTAACTCCTCAAGTATAATGCTTCTTTCAGGTATATGGTTATGGTGGAGTTAGCATGGTTGTAGAGGTCTTAACCGATAAAATAACTAGATCAGTTGCAGCTGTTAGGGAGGTAGTCAAGGACTATGGAGGAAAGATGGCAGATCCTGGTTCCGTTATGTTCAAGTTCAGGCGTGTTCGAGTTGCGAATATAAAAATCACCGATGCTGACAAAGACCAACTCCTTGACATTGCATTAGATGCTGGAGCTGAGGATGTTATTGAACCTCCAATATATGAAGATGATACTGATGAGGATAGATCAGAGAGGTAATGCTCCTTCAGTTTCAAACTGAACTCTTGATTACTTTCTCCTTCTTGTACTTACTGCATTTTTTAACTCTTCTTTTCATTTTCAATTTATTTAATACGTGACATAAACTAATTCCATACTTTTCTACATAAATTTAGAGGAACTAAATATAGTTGTCTTCTCTAAATAAATTCGCATGTGTAGCTAATTTAGAGGAACTATAATTACTGTATTATGACTCTACAAATGCTTCGCACATACCTTTGTTATCTATATCAAATCTGTATGCTTTAGTAAGTCCACGAGTATGATTGTCGATGATCTGTTGCAAATCAATCACATTTTCTTTTTTCAAGCATGCAAGTTGTTTTGCCACTTGGACTGGGTAAAGTCTGATAAAATTTCTCCTTGTAGCTATTACAAGATTGTAAGCTCAGCGGAAAACTATGCAACAATACTTTCGAAGCTACGCGATGAAGGAATAAATTTTGAAACTGATAATGGTTCTGAGCTAATTCCACTAAGCACCATCGAGGTACTTTTCTGTAACATAGATAAGATCTGTGATCTGCCTTTGATTTCTGCTAACAAGTATCTTCTTCCTTGTAAAATGGCTGATGTTCACCTAATGATTTGCTGGATTCTTATCAGTATTTGATTGCCTAATCACCTTGGTTCATCATCTTGCTTATCACAGTGGTGCCGTCATTGATATATATTGATTGGTTTCAGGTGGACGATGAGGCAATGGACTTGAACAAGGAACTTATGTCTAAATTGCTTGAACTCGATGATGTCGACGCTGTTTATACAGACCAGAAGTGATTTATATCTAGACACCATTTCAGCTACAGAAATTGAACCCGTAGTTGGTCTTTGCTACATTGTTGCTCGATTTAGCTGGGGATTTCCTAAAGGACCTTTATATTCTTCATTTTTAACTTTTTCAAGTTTCAACCCTCTGATAATGGAAGGAAAAAGAAAGGGGTGAGTATTTTTAACTTGTATCACAATGTAAAGGGATTAACTCCCAATATTTCTTCTTTCAGGGCGCATAAATGTCAATCTTACCTCTGCTTTAAACAATAAGAAGCATAAAACAACAAACATGTGATCCCATTTTTCTTGTCTAAAAACAGGAAATTTTGCAGAAAAAGTCAACAAAAATATATTTTTTCTAGTTGATGCATCCCCCTTATTCTTATCAGAAAGGTTTTTCCCACATTTCAAAGTTCAATCGTCAGCGGATATATGCTTGGCCAACACGATGATATATAACGAGATCAATACGGATTGTTTTATTCCGGATATTGTGTTCATATAAATATATCACAGTAACACAATAATTGTTTTTATTTGTTTCGAACATGATTTTTTTCTGAGAAACTAAAGTTCGGAATGGTGAGTCGCCATTGCTTTGTCTTCAAACAATGTCTTGAGATTGTACGGTCGTACGATGTCTCTCGTTCCAGACCACGCTAATTCCGCTAAATCCCGGCAAGCCTTCTCAGTAGGATGATAGCAATCAAAGAAGAAGAAATCAGCAGGATTATCACATAAATAGTATTCCGTTACCCCTCTCTTCCCTCCACAGCTATAAACTCCGCCGTATGGACCAGAACCGCAACACGCTGCCGTCGCATTCTTGAAACCTTCACACCCCCACAAAAAAGAAAGTATCTAAAATTACCATATTGTAAAGGCCAAAGGGAATATAGCCTTACCATATTTTGAAGGGTTGCTCAACCTTTCATTAACAGATTGATACAGATCGTAAATGGAATATTTGAAGCCTTGAAGCTCCTTCTCCAACTTAACCAGGGTTTTGGGAAGTCGAGCATTATGAAGCTTTGCTATTGCTATTAATTCATCGTTGCAAGGACCCCCTGCTTGTGCTTTCATGTGAGGTAAACAACCCAACGGTATCATATTCCAGAACCCAAATTTTCTCCCTCCTTTCTTGTATATTTCCTGCATCAGTTTTTAAAAAAGCATGGATTTTAATCAGCTTCTGCAAATGAATGGCGAAGATAGAAATCATTGCTTACTTTGAGAGCAACGGTGAGGTTGCCGAGCACCATGGAAGCAAACTCTTGGTCTGAAGCACTTGAGTTTTTGGTCAAGTAATCATTTCCTCCAACGCTAAATATGTAAACAGCTCTGGACAACAATTGCTTGGCATCTGCATCTCCTAGCTCTTGTCTCAATGATTTCTCAACTCGTTTGAAGTATTTTATTTGAGTTTCTAAATCCACAACCTGGCGTTAAAATGAATCAAGAATTTCATCAAAATGTGAACTGAACTCAACTTAACTGAGCATTTAAGATGTCAAACCAATATGACATACAAATCCTTGATGAGTTTCAACAAGAGCACCGGATCCACCAGATGCAAAGTTCACCCCATCTGTAAACTTCTGCTTTCCAGGCTTTAAATATGCTGGAATGATCGGTAAACCAGCAAATTGTGCTGGAACAAAACAAAATGGTAAGAAATGAACCAAAGAGAAACTCGAAACTCAGAAACTTCAACTTTTGCTTCAAGTGTTTACCTATAAAATCCGGAATCAGACGACCATCAGAGAATCTCCCAGTAGGGTATTCGAAGAATGTCTCACCATAAGGAACGAAATTTGCCTGATGATCCGTGGTGGTGTTAATATAATTATTGTTTCCAGCATCGAACAATGAATCACCAAAGATGAACAAAGCAACATGGTTTTCAGACAGACTATGGCAAGTGCTAAGGTTGACAAAAGTTGTAAAAGAAAGCAATAAACAAATATAGGGACTTGATTTCTCCATTCTGTGAAGAAAGAAAACTGATTATTGCGTTAATTTATGTTCCATTCTTTATTAAATAGTTCATGCGGTCAGTTGCTTACTTGTTTTAGATATAAAATTTATCAGCTCGGAGACATCCATATCCGAAGCAATCTAAATTCAAGATTCAGCAAATACGTTTGGAGGATACACAAAGAAAGTCATTAATAGTAATTCTAAGTAAAGTTAAACTGGTAAAAGTCATTAATAGTAATTCTAAGTAAAGTTAAACTGGTAAAATGATACCAAAAGCACTTGAACATACGTAGGGGGTAAATTTTCGAGGGAATATATTATTTTCTAAAAAATGAGAGAATAAAATATATGTTGTGAATAAAATAAAGAATAAGAATAAAATAGGAGAATAAAGATGAGAGACAAAAGAGAGAGATTTGTATTATATCCTCAAAGTAGGGTTGTGTACAAAACTTTGGCTAAAAGTCTATATTTATAGGCATAAGATGAAAACCCTAATATTCATAACACTCCCTTTGGATATCCATGAAGATAATGTGCCTCATTAAAACCTTACTAAGATAAAAATCCTGTGAGAAAAAATTCTTATTGAAGGAAAAAGAGTACACACATCTTTGATACGCATAACATGTTGCCTCATTAAAAACCTTACCAGGAAAACCTATTGGGACAAAACCTCGGTTAAGGGAAAAAGAGTGCAATGCGTATTTATTTTCCCTCATGAAAAAATCACATAAGACCTTTGAATCTTCATAATTCAATATTGTATACAAACTTCAAGTGTTGAAGTAGATCATGCACTAGTGGATAAATCTTCCAAATCATTGCTTGAAATGATTCATTGAATAATATTCATCTAAAAATCATGAGGGACGAAACTTGAAGAAATATATTTCATTATATCATATTTGATATATCCACTTTGAGATATAAATTTTGTATTATCTCTTTACAAGATAGCTTGCATCTTATCTTGTGAAAAACATTCACATATCTTCAGGATATGTTTAGCCAAACACATATTTCGGCTTTGCCTCATGCATAACAATTATTTAAAGGTAATGATCTCTGATGAGTGTTCGAATTATATATATTTTATTAATAATTATTTTTCGTTGTCGATTTGATATTACTAATTTGGTTCTATTTTGATCATTTTCAGTGTAGAAACTTATTTTTCAGAACCAACAGAAAAGAGTGAATTCTGCATTTTTTTATTTTTCATCATGGTTGGAGTCATGAGCACGACATAAGGCACGACGCTTTCCGATCTGGCAGATTTGGATTATCCAGTCAGCAAAAGTTTCTAGAAGATAGTCCAGTCAGCATATTCTAGAAGGATGAATGGATTATTTTAGAATTATCCTGAAGATTTATCTTAGGAATTTAAATTTTAAATTTTAGAACATTTATCTTTATCTTTTTATTTCTTTTAATTTTGAATTGTTATATTTTTAGGGTTTTAGAATAATATAAATACCCATAGAGGTAAAGCTTGAGATGTACTTCATTTTCACTTTTTCCTTGAGTTATAAAAGTTCTTTCAAGTTTTTATTTACTTTGAGTTTTTTTTTTTTATTTTTTTTCTTTTAGAAAATGTTAAGTATGATTTCAATCATGCTTAGCTAAACTTTCATTTAGCCGAAAGCTAATGACGACTCAATCCATATTGTGAGAATCGTGAAGCACTTAATTCCTTCAGATAACATTCTTGATTTTCTGAAATCAAGGATTGACAATCGGCTTTTTCTTTAATGATCTCGACGCCTTCATTTCAAAAAGTGCACGTTGACTTGAAGAATGTTTAGATCTATCGTTGGGAAGAAGAACCGACTGGTAGCAAATTTGGCTTCCTGTGAACAAACTTAGTGGCGGTCCACTAAGGGAAATCAAGATCAGGTTTGATTCTCTGTGAGACGGTATAACTCGAGTTAGGCTTTTTCAGTACTTAAAGTTGTATTGGCGCTAACGGCGATAGACGTGGTTAGTCCAGCAAAGACCAAATTCTGGAGATAGACTTGGGAGTATTGGTTCACCGAAGAGAGAAACAAGTTACAAGGGTTGGGCCTTGTAGACTGTAACTGGCATGGATCTTGAAGAAAAATATATTTCGATGATCAATTAAGATTTGAGGCGAAGCTAAGCTTGAGGCTATATCCTTTAAATTTATTACTTTCGAATATTTATTTTTTTAATTTCAGTTATTATTAGATTAAGTTTATTTTTATTTTTATAATATCAAACCTCCAATTTTATAATTTATTATTTTTTTGGATCGGGATCAATACAATTCAATGTTGAAAATTCCTTAATCCCTGTGGATCGATCCTACTTTCTCTATACTATATTTCTATTCTTTTATTTATTTTTTTTAGAGAAATATGAATTATTTATTTGACAATTCGACGCTTGTCAATCTCGTAGCACTTAAATAATATTTTTGGACCATCTAAGATACGATGCTTCTAGATCAAATAATGTATATATTATGCTTTTAGACCAAGAATATCATTACCCTTTTCTTGAGGCATAAAGAATCTTTGTTTACACTAAGAGACCTAACAACCATAAGGGTAATTAATGAACATGCATTATTCATGTAAAGTCTCTTTCAATATTTTTATGTATGTCGATTGATGTACAAGGATTTGAGTAGATCTATTCACGAGTCTCAACTATATTCAAATCATCGACAACAATAAAAATTCAGAACTAATTCACTTAATCAAAATGCTAGGGGAAATTAAACAATTCATATAGCATTATAAGTATTTAATGAGGCGATTATACCAAATACGCCTAAATTGTTTCAAGCCATAAAAAAATATATTCAATATAATGTTCTCGAGAACTTGAATGAACTGCTTATGGCAATCAAAATTTTTTCGGAAGTTTCATGTAAATATTACTATCAAGAGGCTCATTCAAATATGATTGTAAGCTCAGCGGAAAACTATGCAACAATACTTTCGAAGCTACGTGATGAAGGAATAAATTTTGAAACTGATAATGGTTCCGAGCTAATTCCAAAAAGCACCATCGGGGTACTGTCATTTTCAAACTGAACTCTTGATTACTTTCTCCTTACTTTCTTCCTTTTTCTGTAACGTTGATAAGGTCTGTGATCTGCCTTTGATTTCTGCTAACCAGTATCTTCTTCCTTGTAAAATGGCTGATGTTCACCTACTGATTTGCTGGATGCTTATCACGCATTAGATTGCCTAATCACCTTGGTAGTTGGTTCACCATATAAATGTTTCCTGGGTTCGGCCTGGAGCTACTGCCTCAAGGGTTGTTCATAAAGTGAAGTTTTGTGGTCTGATTTTTTTTGTACGTTACAGTTCTCTTTCGCAAGCTGATTTCTAAAGTTCTCTTATATCTTTTTTAGAGGTCTAAAATTCGAAACTTTAAATTCTAAACCCTAAAATCTAAACTTTAAATTATACGATATATTCTTAAACCTTAAAAGGTAATACAAACACTTTCAAAATATGTTCTTGAATTGTTGAAACTACAAAATATGTGGTTCAGGCTCGACCAATAACACCTTGAAAAGAGAAAGAAACACTGTTTTAAATTCTCTCAGTAGGTCCGGAACTCACACCAAACATGTGCACATTCACTTCCATCGAGTTTTCTTTCTTATAAACAAGTTTTAATGAACACTAGAGAATATGACTTTGATAATGAAATGATTTTGATTTGTCTGAAAAGCTGGTCCTGCAATGAAGCAAAGGTCGACGTTAACTGGCGTTCACTTCACGGTATCACATGGCCCTAATTTTATCCTGTCTCCAATCCTATGCCAAACCAGTCCGACAACAGGATAAATGGACGTAAAAACTTGCAGACAACTCAGTTCTCGCAGTGAAAGCAACATTTGCAATGTATCTCAGATATGGAATTGACACAGGATGACTGGCACTTCACCGCAAGATAATGCCATACAAATACAATGTACGATGCTAGTTTTTAGTGCATGCAGCTAGACATCACCTTGCTGTTTCCTGCAAGCTGAAACATCGAGGGTTGCTGTTTATTGTGCAATAATTTGGTGACTGTTTTTTGCCTTGGGTGAATACAGAAAGGTCATGAATCCGACAAAGGGGTGCATCAATCGTTTTCTTTGAAAAATTTGGGCGGTTTGCTGGGGTCGGGAAAATGTTTTCTCACTTTCATACTTCAGAGGATATAGTTTGGTTATTATTCTATACAAAAAAAAAAACTGGGTAAATTTGGGACATGGGACAGTAGTTTTGTTTATGTAAGCTGTCTTCCTTTGATTAAAGTTTTCATTAGCAGCAGTAATGAAGTTTTTTCTTTTGAACAGTGGGACCCTTTCTCATCATCAGCCAGCTTTTGTCTACTGTCATGTTTTTGTCATCTCAATTATTGGAACCCTGTTTTTTTTCTGTTTCATGGTAGAAACTTAACATAAACTACTGTTTTAATAAAGACAAATAGATATAAAAGTAGAAAAATACTTTCAGACAATTAAAAATAAAAACTGATTTCTATAATACAGATGGTTTAAAACACAATGCATTTGTCAACAATTCGCTCTCTTCTAATTTGAGACGATTTTTTTTTATCTTTCTTCGATGACATTTTTAATATCTAACACAAAAAATAAATTTTAGTTTATAATATTAAATTTTAAATCATAAATCTTAAAACCTTAAAAATATATTATGCTCATAATTGTAAGTTTTAATCCTAAACATCTACATTAAACTTAAATCTAAAGCTCTAAACTTAAATTTTTAGATTGAGGGCATAGAAATAGATACAAATATGGACAAAATTATACCCAAAATTTTTTAGCGTTATCCCCTATATAATTTTTATATATTAATTTATTTATAAATTTATCTTTTACTTTTAAACGTTTATATTGAAATTAAATTTTATCCCTAAATACTAAAAAGAGATCGAGAATTTATATTCTTTAAGTTGGGAGTTGAAACCAAATTTTAAATTTGTACATGTCATAGATGTAGACTGACTTTTGATTAATGAAATAATCTTGATGCTTTGAGGATTCAGTTAGAATGGGGACCAATTTAAATCAAGACCATAGCTTGAGGAGTTCTCGTAATATTAACCCAAGAAAAGAACACATTATTTGTGGCTTTAAAACATAACGGCAGCCCATAGAGAAGCCGACACATCAACATCATAGAGAAAAGCTGATGATGATGTGATTGTTTCGATCTGACGGCTAATCATTCACCACAGGTACGCGTGGTTTCACTTGATTGGTGAGAAAAACAAAAAGATCTCAAACCTGACGATTTCGCTGGGCCATAGGGCCCCACAAATGAACGTGAAATTCTACCGGGTCCGAATTGCAACGTTCTGGAAAATTTACGATGCCGACTTCCTCCGGCTGTAGTTAAAGGGTAGAAATTTTCTATTTTTTTATCGGCCTTTTTATATGTTTTTTTATTAAAAATATTTTATGAAATTAATTTTTAAATTTTAATTGTTACTTTTTATATCTTAAATCTTAAATTTTAAATTTTTTGAAAATATATTATACTTTTAACTTTTTAAAATTTAACTATAACTCTTAACCTTAAACCCTATAATTTAAAATACATGGATGGATGGATGAAAAAGAGTTAGATAATTTACGCCCGTAATTAAATTACTAGAGCAACCCTAATTAATATATTCATTGAATTTAAAGTAAAATATTAGGAATATTTTTTTTTAAATTTGAAGGTTTAAATAAGGGATTTTAAAATTTTAAAATCTTAAAAAAGCTAATGAATTTATTTAAGTTTAAAACCAATATTGTTAGCTAGATATGATGTCATCATCTCATTTGCCTTGGGATATATTATCCGTTTGATACAGTTAAGGAGACAAACTTAGTCATTACCACCTAATTCCATATTATTCCTCTCCTTAAGTCTTAAACTACAATTCTTAACGTTGTTAATTTGGTTTTGTCGGATGGACAAAAGCTCCCTTATTTATATGACAGGCAAATTTGGTCGCATCAAATCAATCAAGAAGATTACACTTTTATTTATATATTACTAAGTAAAGTTTTAAATTAATTAATAAATTTTATGTATACATCAATAAGTAATTCAAAAAATTCTTCGTATTCATGCGGTAATACCGTAATATGTAGTCGGTGACTATAAAAGAACGAAAAGCGAAAACAAAAATTCCATTCAATGGACGATTCTTGTCTTTTTCATTTATCGTGGGGTAAGAAAGGGAAGGCAAGGATAATATGCGCATTAAAATGGATTTTTTGGACGTAAAAATCGTGAACACACAATAATGCAGCGACGAGACATTCCAACAAAATCTTCTTTTTATATATATCTGATTAGTAATTATTTTTTATTATTTTATAGATTATTTTAACTCGTAGTTCGACCGTCCACTCATTGATGATAATATCATGGAAAAATTACATTTGTTCGATCACAGACTAATCTGAGACGCTTGCCTAGTTGCCTGCCAGGACAGTGAAAGTAGACGATAATCTAAAGGTGCTGCACCTTTATATGCACGAAAAATGTGGTTTCCTTCAGCGAGATATTGAAGAAAAATAACAGGTAAAGTGCTTATATTTTAAATTCAAAGTATGAAATGAGTAGTATCTTTTGTGGACTTTTTGACTTGGTGGCATGCTTGATGCTTCATTAAGGCCATTAATAGTGTAAAGGTTAAAAATACAACTATACATGTAAAGGTTAAAAGCATCTGACCCCAAAAGTCACCCTACAACCTTTTCTTTCCAAATAAGACTTAAAAATGAACGAGAAACCCTAATGGCATGTTCAACACTTGTGTTCATGGATAGTGACCCTGACCCGTACCCATCTGACAAACCATGTCATGAATAAGGTTTGTTCTCATCCCCACGTGGACTATGTAAGCAGGAAACGGTGGACAACGCACTGCAGATGAGACTGAAATCGGGTGTTGGGTGTCTTGGAAGGAGTGGAATGGAAGCTTTTATTAACAAGCTCAGGCTCTGAGTCCAAAGGCTGAGTCTCTGAAGTATCACTATCAGAGAGCGGTGAGTTTCCTTGCATAGGGTCCAGACTCCAGACTAGGAATCTCGCACTTCCATATTGACGATGGGAAGACATGCATAAATAGATTCAATTAATACAAAACTTGGCTAATACTTAATCATGTGATCTTTTATTAATTTTAAAATAATTAAAAATAAATTTTGTAAAAAATAATAAAAAAAAAAGTTTTATGAAAATATGAAAGATACAGAAAAACAATACAACCAACATCAACTTAACAGGTTCCCTTTTCATTCGGTTCGTTTAAATAAATTATTACTAGTATTTTCAAAATATCATTATATCCAGATAGAAATCACTCCTTTCTTTTCTTGTTGATTTGAAAATGAAATCAACCTTTCAATATACCTAATTTGGAACTATCAGCCACTAGGGATAAAAGGTGGTGAAAAAAGCCAAAATTTATTGCTTTATCCTTTTTTATATATAATTGTTATCAGAATTTTACGCATATTTTAATGTTAAAATATTAAAATAAATGATTTAAATTATTTTTTTATTTTTTAACTGATAACTTTATATAATCAATTATTAATTTAAATCATCTGTTTTGACCCCTAACAATTCCCTAAAAAATGAGAGAAAATGTATAATAGAATGACATGGCTGTATCGATAAATATTTAATAATTCCTCATTGGAGGAGTCATACCCATTATTTAATTTCATATTTAATCATGCTATTTTTGTTTTATTTTTCTTTATAAATATTATCTTATTTTCAAGTTGCCATGGCGGAACCCCACGCTTTCCGATTCTAGATAACGGTGATGATTTTAAGAATAAAAAAACATGTTCTAATTCATATTCATTACTTGATTGATTTACTTTTATATTCCTATGACCCCAATTAGTATTCTATAATCACCAAATAATGATAATAAAAAATGGGAAATGCCCGGCAGCAGGAATCTAAGTAGAATGAGAAATCATCAACTATGTATTATTTTAAAGTAAATTAGGAAAAAGAATGAAAAAAAATTGATTTGTTTGTTGTTTCGTGAAGTAATAGTGATGTAATGGACTCGTAAGACTCAGAATCTGTCCAAGAGAATGATTAGGTGAAGGAATTGTATGGTATTAAATTAACTGCCGATAATTATAACGTATATTATTGTTATATTAATATTTGATTTAGTTATTGAGTTTAATTTAATATTATTGAGATTTATTACTAGAACAATTTTTGTGAATTTATTTTATTTTTTGTATTTTTTTGTAAATTTTCCTATCTTATACATCAAAATTTTGAGAGAAATTATATCATGGGTCAGTCCCATCACGTCATCTATGGACCAACCAATAATAATTATTCACATTATTATTTTTTAATTTTTAAAGTGAAGATTCACTTGAAAAAAAATATGACATGAAAAAATTGATGAAGCGAGTAGTTGTCATTGGTTGGTCTCATAGACACATGATGAGACTGAACTATGATATAATTTTTTTAAATTTTAGACAAGGAGACCCGAATTTACACTTTACACAGGCATAAATAAATAGATAATTGGACAAGACACATGGCAAACATAGATTCTTTAGGTAATAAAATCTAATATCATATCTCAAGATTAAGATAAAGTAACATAAATTAATACTTGTTGAAAAAAAATAAAAAAATAAAAGAAACAAATAATTTAATGCTTCACTATTTCTTTTCTTGGATTTCAATATTTTTTTAAAAAATTAATCCATGATTTTTTTCCTTAAATAATTAAATTTGGAAAGAAAAATCGAACGATTCGAGAATATATTTTGTATTTTTTAATAAATTTTACAATATTTCATCTGGCCAAAGCATTCCAGGACAATTAACAAGTGAGTCCCCTGTTTTTACTTTATGTTTGATTGAACTTGAAAGAGACTTTTAGCATAGTTTTCTTTTCCTTTCTTTATGACGATGAGTTGTTTTATATGATTTTTGTATTCCCAGTTGGAAATTGGAGTTATAAAAGAGAAGATAATGATTTCAACTCTCTGTTCATCTATACTTCTTTATTCAAAAAACGAACAATACAGAAGCATAGAATTTCCAGTTCTGTACACTAGGAGTCATGGAAAGAGATCACATCAACAGAGAGAAAACACCAAAATAACACAAGGAAAAAGAAATCACTAAGAATCCCAGAGCAAACCTTCTTCCAAGCCATTGATTAAACGATTACAAACGAACACAGTCTTCCATGCTTTCAAGCCAGGGGGAAGAGTAGAACCATCTGTCCATGGAGTCTAGAAATAAAAACTCACTCTCCAACTCAACTAAGTCGTAACTTGTACCTAGACTCGGTAGCTCCACTATCTCACTCAACTCCTCCTCCGACCCTGAAGATAAGTCCAGACGAGAAACCAAATTCGATGATGAAGTGGAAGTCGAAGTCGAAGGCGATGCGATGGATGGTGATGGAGAGTCGAAGTTTTCCATCTGAGCAGCTTTGGCTGCCGCAGCTTGTACGTCACGGGGTGCTAAAGACACGGGTCGAGGGAATGAGTTGGCGAGTTCCGGGAAGTTGAGAATCGCTGTATTGCCTTTGATGCTTAAAGCGGCCACGTCGTGTGCCCGAGCTGCCATTTCCGGAGTAGGGAAAGTACCGAGCCAAATGCGGGATTTTTTTCGGGGCTCCCTGATTTCGGACACCCATTTCCCCCAGGCCCTCATCCGGACGCCACGGTAAATCGGGTGCTTGCTTGAATCCCCCCTCATTCTCTTCATCCTTTTATTACAATCAGCGCCAGTTTCAGGTTTACTGTTTGTAGTCATGGTTGAGACAGGGCAAGAAAATGAGTTGGAAGTGCACTCTGTTTCCGAATTTCGCAGCTCTGACATTTTTACTCCCCTCCTAGCAGTGATTTGGACTTTGAGCAACTAAAACTACAACTCTCTTCCCCCTTAAAACGTACAGAGCGAAGTACAGAATAAACAGGCAGGCAAGCGGAGTCCGGAGTTGTAGTTGTTTGCTGCCAAAACAGAGTAAATTGAAGTGACAGTTCTGAATGGAAAAAAAAGAAGAAGAAACAAAACCCAATGGAAAGTTCTTCTTTTGGAGAAATGCTGATGAAATATTAGAGTGAAGAGAGAGTAGTCTCTTCTGGGATAAACAAAAACCCAATGCCTCCCACCACACTTATAAATGTTGATCGAGAAAGGTGATATCCCACAATAGCAATGGGTCACCCTGCTGCACCCTATGGTTCTTCTGTCTAGTACCACGCAAACTCCATTAATTTTTCTTTTACCAACTCTGCTGTTCATTTATCCGCCTATCTTCGAACCTAATTTTTTATATTTATAATATTAACACTTCATCTCTGATATTATCTAAAATAATTAAAATTTTAATCATTAAAATCTTATCGTCATGTTAATAAGATTACAGATTGATTAACCGGATATTATAAAAAAAGTTTTATTATAGTTTTAATTTTTGAAAATCCAAAGACTGACTACATGTAATCGTTTTAGCTCTTCCTCCATGGGATTAATGGTTATATTATGCTAAATGGGGTTTGACGAGCTCAACCATTTGATGTTGCTTTGGTTTCCCTTCATCAGACATAAATTTAAAATAAACACTAAATATGCCAAAATTCAGACATCAAATTAACGACTAGCAAAAAAAACAGTCTACCTTTATTTATTTATTTTTATTGGGTTTTTTTTCTCCGTGTACAAATAGGATAGTTAATTTTAAAAATAACTATATATTTAATATTTAATATTTTATCTTTATTTGTTTTTTATTTTAGTATATCATATTTTTAAATGATATCTAACGTATATTTTAATTATATCATATTTCGGGTATAAATTATACGTCTTTTTATTATAATATTTTTTATTGTTACGAGTTTATGGTTTAGATTTTAAGATTCTTTACTCATTAATTCCCTGCCTGCAGAGTACTAAGTGGGTCCAGAATACCCTCAGCCATTTCTCCGACCGGTAATATTCATATCGACTCACATGCTTCGCTGCAGCCTGCCATCTGGTGTTTATGAATTCATCTAGGCCCATACATGGAGGATCTGCAGAGGTTTTAAACCTATACCTCCATCATAACTATGCCTGTAAGATCTGTAGTCATTTATAACCATCCATTCTAGTCAGTGGCTCATTTTTGTTTTCAGTTCATGTGGTCGATGTACCAATTTGGAAACATTGATTTTTCTGTCTTTGGGAGCTGCCGGTCATTAGGAAACACAGGCGAAGAGTTTTTCCCACGACCACCAAGTAAGTCATGTTCTGTATCCGTTATTTTCCTGACCCAAGTCTGTTGGTTTTCTTCCAATGTCCAAAAGATTGTGAAGGCCCAAGATTTTGGATCTATAACCAACGAGGAATTTATTGCAAAGTTGGGGCCTTTACAACTTTTATGCTTGAGTTTTAAAACCAATGCAATTATAAGTTATATTATTATATATACTGGTTTGATAATGTATAGATATATATTAGTGATAAAAAATAAAGTTTTCACAATCAGAATTATTTAAAATTTAAAAAATTATTAGTGCCCATAATTTTAAAATTTAGAATTTAATTTAAAAATAAACTTGTTTGTGTAATTTAAATTTAAATTTTATGGTTGAAAGATTGACCATAGATCTTGACATATTTTTTTATATTAGTGCCCATAATTCATTATGATTTGTACATATTTTAGATCGTTAGATAATATTTTAAATAAAACAAATGTTTAATATTTTTAATATTATTTAAATAAATATTTGTTGTTAACGTTGATTAATTTTTACCGTTATATAATTCGTGTCATCTTCTTAAATTTTTAAAATTTTATTTAAAAATAAATTAAATTAAAAATAAACTCTCAAATTTCAAAAAAATTTATTTACTGATTGTCTCTTCAAAATTCTCATCTATCTCGTCTTTCACGACACATTTTTTTCAACAATCGATATTTTTTATCCGACACTAAATTTTCTCAACAAATAAAATAATTTTCACTTAAACTCTTTCGTACAAAAATCTAAGATTCTCAAGTACTTGAATTATTGTTTTGTTCTAGTACGGAAAATGATATAATTTGAAGACTGTTAAGCCTTTGATTTTTTTAACTAGATCCCATGTGATATTAGAATCTACTTAATAAATCTTACAGGTTTCATTATGGTTCTGTACTTTCCCGTTCCACGTCTCATCTTAAATAATTGATGTCTTGAAGCAGCCTCTTGACTGAGGATACAAAGAATATAAGCCATGGAATTAATTCTTAAATAAATCTAATTATTTATAATTTTATTCAATAATATTTTTATTTAATTTTTTGAAAAATAAATCTTCAATTTCTAATATATATATTTTATTTTTTAAATAAATTTTATTATAATAATTTGTGTTCAAAGGGGTGATGTAAGTTTCAGCTTTCGATTAACTAACTCCGTGTTCCACCCCCTTCCCGGTTCCACCCAATTGGTTGAACGCTGTTGCCTGCTTTATTTGACTCCCACTCCCAATAATTATAAATCTGGGAAGTCGACCGTCGAAATTAATATTTCCACTTTATCAATTGCTGAGACAGTTATAGCAACAGAAAATGCAAGTCAAACTTTCTCTTCTTTAATTGAACCATTCCGAAATTTGATTACCTAATTCTGGTCTTAAATATGATATAATCTTATAAATATTTATTTAGAATTAGTTTTAATAGGATTGAGAACAGATCTAAATTTTAGATCATGATTATGATCAAGACTAAATTTTGATTTTTAAATTTGATATTCGGTGATTACTCGATATTAATATGTTATGCCTATTGAAACTGGGATCAATTCTGAACATACTGATCGGGTACTCAGTTTGACTCACCCCTACTTCTAACTACATTATTTTATTAATGTTTTTTACGCGTCTCAATGCAGGCACATTATCTATATATGCCGTCCTTTCGCTTCATAAACAATTTGAGAAACATAAGGTGCTTCCTACAAATAAAGAAAAAACATGGCATGTTCTTATTACGTCCCATTTCAAGGGTATTGCACCTTACGAAAGCCCACAACCTCATTCTCAAACAATGTTAATCTCCGCAAGAAAACTGATCACCTTTCTTCTTCTTTCAAGGTCAGTACCTATCTTTCTGACTCATAAAGAGAATTGGATGAATGTAACACACATACATACATAGATAGATATATTACTTGATGATATATATGTTTATGGTGACTGACAGCCTTTTCTGAGAGAATTTCAACAACTGGTTTTTGGATTTGATGTCCTGAAAACTGCAGTCAAGAACACTTCTATTAAGTTGCTTGATGCATTTGTGGATTCAGCTTTCGAGTTCGTTGACTTTGCTTCGGATCAGGTATATATATGTATAAATAGATATGTAATTGCATATATATACGGATGGTTTCTTGGTTTACCTACATTTGCTAATGTTGTACAGAAAAATACTGCTCCAGTTGATGAATTGAGAGAAGCTGCAATTGTCACCAACATCCATGGCGATATTCCGACTGATTTTCCTCAAGGAGTCTACATAAGAAATGGTTGGTCCCTCCTCCATTACCATATTAAAAGCTCAAGGGTCTACATTAATATTTCTCATGAAACAGAAGAGACGACTTTTGGTGATTGTTACGTGACATGGATGGGAAATCTCTTTGTTTAAAGTCATAGTTTAATTACTTTCAGGGCCAAATCCAACGTTTGGAGGATTAAAGTCGACAAAATCTATATTTGGTCAGTCAAATCCGATATGGGTTGAAGGAGAAGGAATGCTTCACGCTTTGTACTTCAGTAAAGACACTAATGGAAGATGGACTGTTATTTACAATAATAGATACGTTGAAACTGATACATTCAAGCATGAAAAACTTCGAAACAAACCCTCTTTCCTTCCTTCCGTCCAGGGGGATGCTCTGGCTGTTGTATCCTCTCACTTGCTCAATTTGGTGGGATTGCTTAGCCAAACTCCTAAACATATATGAACTAAAGTAACTAAGCTTTGGGTTCATGATGAAATTTGATACTGATCGATGTTCTTATTTTTGTTGGTATTCCCCAGCTGAGATTCGGAAAACCATACAAAAATATGAGCAATACCAACGTTTTTCAGCACTCGGGGAAGTTGTACTCCATTGCAGAATATGACTTGCCTCAGGAGATTGACATCTTCACACTTGAAGCTTTAGGTGATTGGGATGTCAATGGAGCATGGAAACGCCCTTTTACTGCCCATCCTAAGGTACTTCACCAGATCTATATTAATGTTGTTAATTTATTATAGATAAGATTTTACTCAATAATTAACTTGATAACTTCATTTTTGCACATGACAGAGAGTTCCAGGCACTGGGGAGCTGGTTACCATGGGACTTACACCAACTAAACCTTTCGTTGAAGTGGGAGTGATTTCAGGTTGATTCTATAGCATACTTAAAAACACACTTCCGACATCATCATAATATCAACTCAGACACCTGCAACTCTAATTTTCAGCTGACGGAGAGAAATTACTTCACAAGTTGGATCTTAAACTCGATAGATGCCCTCTTTGCCATGAACTCGGAGTTACCAAGAGGTGCAAATTTAGTGTTTTTGTGGAAAACTGCCTACTCAAAACAATTAAGTTTCCATGAGGGGTTTTGCTTTAATTTGCAGGTATATTGTGTTCTTGGATGTCCCGTTAACTGTAGACGTAAATAGACTTATCCATGGTGGCCAGTAAGTTCCTAGTTCATATTCTTCGATTCATTACCAGAATATATTCCTTCTTTGGCTTAAAAAAAAGTTTTACGTAGGTTAATAAAGTATGAAAGTGAAGGATATGCAAGAATTGGTATAATGCCTCGTTATGGAGATGTAGATTCAGTCCAGTGGTTTAAAGTGAAACCAAATTGCACATTTCACATTATTAATTGCTTTGAGGATGGTGATGAGGTTGTTGTATGGGGGTCTCGAGCTCTTGCGTCAGTCATACCAGGACCTCAACCGGGTTCAGAGCAATTTGAGTGGTTTCCAGCAAAATTTAAGCCTGGTAAACACATGGAAGATGTCATTTCAGAAGAACAGTTATTGTTTCATCGGCCATACGAATGGAGACTGAATGTGCGAACTGGAGATGTGAAGGAAAGGTTTCTGACAGGAACCAATCATTTCCCCATGGAATTTCCGGTGATTAATGAAGCTTTTATAGGTATCAAAAACAAATATTGCTACACCCAAGTTTGTCATTGCGACTCCAGCTCCACCTCAGGTAGTAGAAAAAACAAGCCTCCTTAAGTCAAATTCTTGTCAGATTTTTAAAAATGACAACATGGTCTTTTCTTTTCATGTGGTTATTCAGGCATGGGGAGATTTGTTGGACTTGCCAAACTCTACTTTGAAGACCAAAACTCAGGGATTTCTTCTGTAAGTATAGGTTTCTGGTGCATTTCCATTATCTTCAAAGTTCAATCCTATGTTTCTCATTAGGAAATTCACTCTCCCGAACTTAAAATGTGGCACTAGGGTGGGACTGGGAACCAACCAGTGGACGGTTCAATCAAAGTAGAATATCACATGTTTGAGAAGAACACATATTGTAGTGGAGCTGCCTTTGTCCCTAAACAAGGCGGTGTTGAAGAAGATGATGGTTGGATTATCACATTTATCCACCATCAAGATACTGATATATCTCAAGTAAGCCCAACAAGTGTTTCTGTTTTGATAAATTATAAACAGAGAATGGGGTTTGATTTCCTTGGATTCACGATTACAGGCTTATATAATTGACACCAGGCACTTCCTCAACGAACCAGTTGCTAAAATTACACTACCATGCAGAGTCCCGGATGGTTTTCATGGAGCCTTCATGCCAATCCCGCTGCAAAAATGAATCACATAAAGGATTCTTGAAATCTGATGAAAACGCAAGTATCTGTTGTTAACCGATTCGTAAGAATTTACGTAGATTTTGTCTTTTAACTAGATTTTCGTAGCCCAGTGTTTTTTAATAGTTACAGATCTGGATTTTCAATGATAGATAATGTATTATATATATAAATGTAATAATTGAGATTGAAAAATTATTAAACGAGTCTGGCTCACTATGTTGTCTATGTTCCGATTCAATAATAAATTTTCATATCGTTTTTTCAAAATAAATCTTCGTTTTTTTCTCTTTTTACAATGTGAATCTTTACTTTTTTTATATGTCATTAAATAGATTAATTTCATTAGATAAAATTATAAATGACGTGATGATTCAAAACCATGTAATTATTTCTCGTGAGGTTGTTACGCACAAATGGTTTTAGTATAAAACGAAAATAATGTAAATAATACCCAAAAAAGAGAAGAAAAACATGGGTATAATGTTAACATCACAAATTATACAGTAGGATAAGATATTAGTCAGATATTTTAATTTTTATTGTGAATGATGAACTCGTATTAAATTTTTATAGAATTAATGCAACGTAAAACAAACGAATTAAGCGAATTGAGAATTCATTATTTTTTAATATTAATCGTTATAATCAGTGATTTTGTATTGAATAATAATGGATGAAATCTTGACATGAAGTAAACAGGGCGATGACAGCAAGTATTCATGATTTTATGCAGAGATATGCAGCCATTCTTGAAAAGCAATCTCCATTATGAACAGAGATTTAATTAGTTAACCCTTTTATGAAGCAGAGGATTTTTTGTGTGTGGTCAACAGCCATGTTTACACAAGCAAGGTCTCGTTGTGACAAATTTAGTAGCACTTGCGAATCCCCAACAACACCCCAACTCCTGCTCGTATATTCTTCATTAGAACTGATCTTTATCAGCGGTGGTGGCTTAAAATCATCTTCCATAGCCTTTGGTGCTGATCAGCTGACCAAGAGAAACAATGCGGCAGTTGCAAGAACCTTGGAGAGTTACTTCAGTTGGTAGTGGTACTATGTGTTCGCCCAGTGTCCGGCTCTGATCGCATTAACTTGCATCATTTATGTTCAAGACAAGCTAGGATGGAAAATGGGATTCGGGGTTCCTGCAGTTTTAATGTTCATTTCAGGTCTTGTCTTCTTCTTGGCAGCGCTGTTGTATGTCAAGTCGAAAACCGGGAAAAGCTTGTTAACTGGTTTTGCTCGAGTTCTATCGGCCTCTTTTTGGAATAGACACATCGACTTGTTGTTCCAAACCGGAAATGGAGTCATGTTTTTCAGAAAAGGATTAGTGCTTCACGTTCAAGTGGAAAGCTGAGGTTTCTGAACAGAGCTTGTGTGACAAATGACCCTCAACAGGATTTAACTTTGGATGATAATGCTTCAAATCCATGGAGTCTTTGTACGGTAGATCAAGTGGAAGAGCTGAAACCATTAATCCGAGTGATTCCGATCTGGTCCACGGGAATCATCATCACTGTTACATATACTTTGGATTCTTTTGTAGTAATTCAGGCAGGTACCATGACCAACATATAACTCCAAAATTTGAAATTCCAGAAGGTTCATTTGGTGTGTTCACCATAATCACTTTTATAATAGCAACTGCATTGTATAATCGGGTAGCTCTTCCTTTGGCATAAAAAATGGGGATTGGACTTCTTGGTCTTGTGGAGCCATGATACCGGTAACAACCGCGGAGTATATTCGAGGCGAGATTGCAATCTGGGAAGGCGTCTGCTGGAATTATGGCGGCAAGTTTCATAACAAGTGCAGATGACGATGTCATTAAAAGAAGATGGGAAAGTTGAATATCGAGCAACATTAACAAGGGTCATTATAATTACTATTATTCGCTTCTGGCTTTCCTTGGTTGTAAATTCTTTCTATTTTCTAGCGTGCAGCAAGGCTTATGGTCCTTGCCAAGGAAATGAAGCTTAAACTCTGGTTCGGGTACATGCATTAAAGCAAAAAAAGGGAGGATTTCATATTCAAATTGTTGTTATATCCTTTAAAATGTATAATGTCGATACATTCTGGTAACGAATGTTAACAAATACCATCAAAGATCTATTGATTATCATAGTCCAGGAGGTTTGAAAAATGGAGCCAAACCAAAAATACCTTCCACATCAACAGGCACCTGAAGAGCAGTTTTAAGGGCCTCCGGTGTTGTGGTCTTCCCTTTCCAAGTGTTGAACCATGGTCCTCCTCCCACTTCTAGGGCTGCTATGTCACTTTTAACATCCAAGATTAGCTGCATATTGAAAAGATTACAAGTGTTGGTTTATTATATAACTTCCTTTTCTCTACTGAAAGTCACCATGCTGTTAACAAGGCAAGAACTAGGTTTTAACATATTGAATTCAATCAAAATTTATGGAAAACAAACGTAAACACCAACAGAAACCTTAAAAACAGAACTATTACATCACTGAACCTTGTGTTTCTATGAACAGGTAAGTTCATAACTGCCAAGAAAGTTACAAAAACGTACCTTCCCCTTAGTGCCACCATATTTCTTTTCCCAGATCTTCAAACTTAGATTACCAAAACAAGTGTCTTTACAAGCAGGAGCAAGGCCGGCCTCTTTTGTTGGAGCACGCAGTGTTGTACCCGGATCATCTGTTGTCGCCTCTAACTCAACCTGCTCAGAAGTAGGAACCAATTAGAGGTACACAAAAAACCACTATTGGACAGCACGGTAGCTTTACAATCAATTAGACCCTATCATAATCGACTGGTAAGTTCTAATAATCCACAAGGTCTAAATGTCCGTAGATATTATATTTGGAAAGTCCATATTTTGGGTTTAAACTAGCACAATGAAGGGAAGGAAACATCACCAACAGACTGGAAAATATTACCATATGTGCCTCGTTCTCCCCAGCAATGTACCAATAACCCCAGGGAGCAATTTCCCAAGATAGAACACCTTTCCATGGCACGAATTCATAGAAAATCCCATCATAGTGCACTCCAATCTGCACAAGCAGTAAAAGGTTCATTCATAAGTCAAGCTATCGAATCTAGTAGTTTGAAATAAAGAATATATTTGTTCATATGGTTAGCAAAGCATGAAACAAAGGATGTGGTTTTAATGAGTTCTCTTGAAACATGATAATATAACGACAATAATAACACTTCAGAGCCAGTTTTCAGAACATAGGAAATAGCAGCAGACCCACTGAAGCACGTACTGACAATAAACAATGGGAGCATCCTAAAAATATATGTCCAAGATTCCTGTTTGCGTAAAAATGGCAAGCATATTTCATAGAAAGGAAACTTAGGCCAAAAAAGAAAATATCAAGAGGAAAATTATGACAAAAAAAAAAAACATTGTGAACACATTTCCCCCCTTCTCCTCCTTTCCTTCCATTCTATAGCTACTATTTTATTTCCAAGCTACAGAAGTCATTGACTGACTCGGAGAATCAAGACTCAAAGAAAACATAAACTTGATAAAACTGAAGTACCAATGCAGCATTTTCATAGGTCTCTGTCAGGCCAGGCAGTTGCCTCAATCCACCACCAGCAGTCAGTGCAATTTCTCCGCTGGCACCTTCAAAGACATTACATTGAGCCTGTAGTAATATGTCAATGATCACCGTGGTTAATAGGAAAATGGTTAAGCTTGATTCAATGGAAAACTCAACACAACAAAATGTCTTGGACAACATGATCAATAGTTAGATAAGCATTCAGGGAGGCATGAAGGAATGAAGATTTACCCAAAACCATTTCCTAGGGAAGGCTCCACCCCAATTCTTTTCCGAGTATGAAGGGGCATCTTGAAACTCAAACCTTTCACCATCCCACTCTATCCAGCCTGTAACCCAAAGTCAGTTATGGTGATAGGAAGTGATGATGAACAACATATTACACCATGCAAAGATGCAGATTAAGGACTAAAGAGAAGCAGCAGGAAAGCAATTCAAAGTTTAATTGACAATAGTAAGGAGACAAAAAAGTGCCTGTTGAAAGTCCACCAGCCATGCAAATTTGCCAATGGGGTTCAAATATGGGAAAAGCAGCAAGCCAGCCAGCTGTTGACTTCTGCTTGGACCCAACATCACCCCATCCATAGACGGGACGAGTACTGTACTCCCAACGAGCAGTTTTAACAGTGTTTGCATAATGAGTCCTGCAATTAAAACCCAAATCAAGTAAACATGATTGCTGAAATCACTGATAGCGACTGAGACATTTTGCTTATGGGTTCAATATGAGGAGGCACCTGCCATCATCTCGAATAAAGCCTTGATGCCAAAGTGGGCTAACTTGGAAGCCTTCCAAAATTTTACTATTGAATTCCTACAAGAAAGTACAACCGGTGAAAATATGTAAAGTTAACAAAGGGTCAAGATTAAGCAACATAAAATATCCCATATCAGCTGCATTAAGGTTTGTTTTGCAGGGATTTTCCTTCAAATTGTAGAATCCAAAAACTGCTTATTGACCTGAGGAGGAACCTCCTTACTTGGAGGTCGTGAGTCTTTGTTGGCTAAAAAAGTATTCCCCAATGCTAGCTCATGCCTGCCTATGCAATACAAAATAGTAAATTAGGCATAGATCACTGCCATTTAAGCATTTTATCACTGCATTACTAAGGTAAATCTCAAGAAACAACAAAAGACAGATGATGATATTAATAGTAGACTAACTCTAGCTAACAACTAAACAGATACAACTGCACTCAATTATAAACATGACGCTTAGAGGCAAGAATTACTTGTATGGCCCAAAATTAAAAGTTTAAACAACTGAAAAAAATCTCGAAAAATTGAGACAAACCAGATATCACCGAAGTTTTAAATTGCTCAAGTCTAACATGACCAAAAGATTAAGAGAAAACAATGCATAAAAATGGATGAAACATCACAACGCAATAAAATTCAGAGGGTGAAATGAGTTGGCATGAAGTTTTCCTTGGTGAGAAGAAATTGATATATCAACATTCGGTTTGAAAAATTCAGGCCATAAAAGACCAGATCTTATATTAAAATCTGACTAAATCAATAAAGTAACAAACTTACTTCCCCAAAAGTTTTGAGATTCATCAGTGTATTGGCATATATACTTGTCATAAGCACCAAGAATTTGAGCCCCAACTCCGGTAAATCTAGGTCCATGCTGAAGCAGCTCAAATTGCGTCAGTTTCCTCCTAAATGCAGGATTCTCCACTGAGTACATGAAGCAAAAGCTCTGTTTTCGTTCTGGGATTGATATCTTAAAGTACCAACCCTCAAAAAATTGTCGGCTGGTTCCATCAAAGTGGTACCTGTTGTATTATACAACTAAAGTTTTTCATCAACTAATATAAAGCACTACAGTGATCACAATGAATGAAAGTAGCCTCAAAGATTCTGTAATTTAGATTATAGCAAAACAACTTCTAAATAATTCATTTTTAAACCTACCGTAGTTCTTTTTTTTTTCCCTCTTTTTTTATCGATCTGAATAGAAAATTTACCAAAATCCAACCTACATCGTTCAAATTCATAGAACACAACTGAACAGAAAAGTACCCGCTGTGAGGAGTTCGAGTGTCTCGATTAGCCGGCGTGGGGGTATAAACCGGATTAACGGAGACGGGCCTCTCGGCCACCGGAGAAGAAGTTTCGGTTTTGGTTTCAGCGGCAGAATTGCATGCAATAATCGGCGAGTTCGAGCGGAACCCTAACCTAAGCGGGCGGATACATCGAGGAGAGAGTCCACAGAAGGTTGAAGATTGAACGAATTTAACAGGAGAACGACATCCAACATAACAAGAAGTGGAATGGCAGAGCTCGCTGATAGAGTACGTTCTTAGGTCCATTGAATATAGCAAGAATCTGAAAAATCAGTAGAAATAAAAATTGAAACTTTTAATAATAATAGAAAAAAACAATCCATAATCCATTTAAAAATACATATGTGGAGCAAACTATATATAAGGAAATAGAGTGAAAATCATACCAAAATTCTCTTGAAAATCGTGGCGTGATTCTTGTATAAAATATGGGCGAAAGTCGGCTTCATAACCTGATGCGTGACGACTTCGGCTATGTCATGACCACAAGACCACAACTTTGGCATTACATTATGATTGCTACTGGTTCAAAATTTTCTCAGCAATTCTGGTTTTATTTATATTTAAAGTGTATTTTGTTATATTTTTCTCTATTTTTAATGAAATCAAGCTCTTGTTTAGTTGTTTCCCAAACAAAATGGAATCAAAATGATTGCATAAACCAAATATCCTATAATACAGAACATAGACCATTGGTGTAAGATCTTAGACATTCAAAATAACAGTGTACTTTAGATGCTTATAATGCTTCTTCTACCTATGTAATGCTACTGATTAGTTTCTGTTCAATAATAAATTTACGACTGCAACCTTCGGGTGATGACCAGCAGTCGAGAGTTGAGACGATAATGGTAGCTCGTATCTTTGATCTTCGTTGAGAAACCAAGCGATCGAGGGCTTTGAAGCAACAGCATATTGAAGGAACATGCATGGTATGAGAAGGAAACCTAGTTCAACATCAGCCTCTATGGATCCAACGAACTGAGAAAGCAAAGAAAAGATATTAAATATATCAATGAAAATAATGGAGAAGATGGAGAGAGAGAAAGTGAGCAAGAGGGTGATTAAGATGAAAAAGGAAGCAAGGAGAAGAACACAGGCATGAAGGAGTCATAGAGGAAGGCTAGAAGGAACAACTCTAGGTTGGGAATCATTAATCTTTTAAGAAGCAAGGTGATGGAAAATAATGATGATTGGTCATGGAACAATGTTTGATGAGATGGTGGAGGGGGAAAAAACTCAATTTAAAAAAGTGAATGAAGTGAGTTGCACTCATTCTCTAGAATCCATATCGATGTTATAATTACCCAGATACCCTTTTTGCATATATCTTGAAGGCATATGTACGTATCAACAATGTAAGGAAAGAATCAAATCAATAACAGTTTAATGAACATCTCAGTGCAGTTGCAGCCAACCTATATATATATATATATATATATATATATATATATATATATATATATATATATATGTGAATAACCAAAATTTGCTTTCAACTTTACCCCCCAAAGGATAGCTACTAGCTAAACCCAGAATGGGAGCCAAAAGTAACGATACCGCCAGCATTACACAGGGATGGTCTCTGTTCGGCCATCCTTTCCTAACTAATCCTATGAAACTCTCTCAACCAAATTCAGTAGGCAATGCAGAAATGGAAAAAATAATATACCGGACAAAGGTTTTGTTTACACTTGTCTGCAAATCACTCAGCTTTTTGGCTATAAGGTAAGTACATCAACGATTGGCAATGGTATGCCACTTGGTTTAGGTTTCAGTTGAGATGAAATCTCCTTTGATGACAGTTAAATGCGATTTTTCGCCATCTTTCCTAAAACAACGAACGTGAGAAATCAGATAAATCCAAATTAAGATATAATTGCTTTGCTTTGTATTATGTTGCTTTGTTTTCCTGTATATTCATCCCTCTAGCTTCGATGATAAATACACTGAACTTGAGTTAATATAAAAATGCTTTTATTTCCATGTAGATTTTTAGTATGACAGGTGAAACTTTTATATACTATGATTACTTTAAAAGAATAGACACTTACCTTGACAACCAAAACTAACTCCTTTCACATATACAGAGTTTCATGCAAGTGGTTCAACATTAAGCTCCCAAACCATGATTCTTGTGCAGTCCTGCGGTAAGCCTTCCATCTGGCTTTCGTCTTCCACAACTCGTTCAATAAACAAGCTTGCCTGCAAATTCAAATTGATAATGTTAAAAGATTGAAATGAAATCCACCACCAGTATGTAGCATTTCAATATAGGTTATAGTGCAAAATACTAATTCAAGGGGTACTTTTGGGAGGAAGAAGTCAACTGCTGACATCCTTCTCTGTGTTACAACTTACAACCAAAATTGACTTAATTGGCAGACACAGTAAATGGCAACATCTCTGATATTTATCAAAACATCACTGCAGTAAGGTGAAACAATAAGAAACATAAAGACAACCAAAGAAGCACCAATAAATACTAACGAGGAAACCATCTTTGGCTGTGTCAAGCTGCCTTATCGGTTCAAGAGTAGGTCGGTGCCATCGCTTTGGATCCCAGAGTATGGTACTGCTGAAGGCAAAC
Source organism: Abelmoschus esculentus (assembly GCA_035048815.1). Classification (NCBI taxonomy): domain Eukaryota; kingdom Viridiplantae; phylum Streptophyta; class Magnoliopsida; order Malvales; family Malvaceae; genus Abelmoschus; species Abelmoschus esculentus. The sequence goes on from JAUCBN010000008.1 coordinate 1,274,263, forward strand.
CCTGACATATCAGCATGGAATCTTCGGAATCTCCTACTTAATCCATTAAGGTGCCATCCAATGACTTGAGGTCCATTACAAACAGGGCCCTCCAATATAGCTTTACTTCTGTCAGATGTTTGTTTGACCACAACCCATGTCCCAAACCGCCTATAAATAAATTTCATAATGAAAAAAAATGATGTAATAGGTACCAATAAAGGGATCATTTAAAGAACACAACTTGACAGAAAATAAAAATACAAAGGAGATACCTAATATGCCTCATTTGCTCAAAGAGATCAAGTGAGTAGATGTTATCTTCATCGGCAAAGTAGACAATTCCATCGAGACGATGAGTTTCAATGTGAGATAGTGCCACGTTTCTTTGGTGAATGCTTCTGTCTTTTATATCAGTCAAATTTTTCTTGCAAACAAGATGCCTGTACATTACACTGCTCTTTCTTAGGATGTCGGCTGCTTCATCAGACTGTGAGGTCATCTCCACAACTAGCCACAATAGAGGAGGTTGAACCAGCTTTAATGTGTATGCCAAACGATTTAAATAATAGGCTTGAAATGGTCCAGCCCGTGTTGGAGTCACAACTATCAAAAGCTTACTAGTTTCCAGATCTATATCTTGTGGAAGCGACTGATTGGACGGGGTGATATCTAAATTCCCTTCTGTTATTTTTTGTCTTCGCACTAATCCCTCAAATGCGAAACTATTAGCAACCCCACGGTTGCTCATCATTGATGTTACATTTCTTTCTGAACTGTTGTGTGTTTGAAATTTCCCAACAGTCGATACTACCTCGAAAGAGAATGCCTGGTGCCTTGAAATGGGATTCATATATGAAAAGTCCATTGAAATGAATGGTGTAAATCCAATTAAAAAACCAACTATGAAACATATGAAGAAGTTAAAAACAGCCCTCCTCCAAACTTGTCCCTTCTGTTTTGACCTGTCAATATGCCTAGAGGATCTTGGTGAGAAAAGACTGAAAAATAAGGATCGAGAATCTGATAAACTGAAAGGAGACATTGGCAATCCAACAGTGGCTGGGGAATTCTGACTGTATGATGAAGACTTGGACAAAGGAGAAGGAGCTGAACGCTCAGCCTCTCCAACAATCAAAGTCCCCTGTCGAGGCACCGGAGACAATGTTCTTCTAATGGATGCCATCAAATTTCAAATCTGGTTTACTCTTCAATCAATTAACAAAACACCACCAAGACATCAACCAAATTCATCACATTCTTGTTTCCTTTACCAATACACATCTTAAAACAACAGCATCTGAATATGCAATCTGTGCTCCTTGCTCCATTACACATCCATTAATACATCTTATTTTAAATCAGATCAATCCTACCAGATACATTCAGCTATGCGAATCCATTTTCAAAAATACAATTTTCCCTCTCACCCTAATGATGCTTGTAAATATGTCAAAGCCAAATCAAAGTTCTTGATCTATAACGGATTGTTTAAAAGCAACTAAAGTAATTTCAAGTCGAACATAATAAACCCAAATACCCATTTACAGAATCAGAGTTAACTTAAGAACAATGAGACTGAAAAAGGCAGCCGAATTACCTTGCAAAGGAAAATGGATCTTCGATCTTCTTTCCCGAAAATCACAGAGGAGAGAAAAGCAGCAGCAGCATTTGATCTCGGAACTTTAGTTCAAAAGACGAAGAAGAAAAACGTAACCATTTTCCAGATCTTCATTTGTCCTAATTAAAGGGTCAAAGGGGCGAGTTTTAAAAAGGTAATGGAAAAACAAAAGATGTTGAGGGAATCTTTATAATGGCCTTGCTTGAGAGCTTGCACTAAAGTGAGAGAATTTAGAACAGTTCATAGCCCACGTTCCCTTGCACCCAATCACAAACATTCAGAGACAATGAGTATGACAACCCGAGAACTTGAATTTCTTTTACTATTACTATTATTATTGGAGGATTTTAAGGGTTAATGAGACACGAACATTATGTGTTTATCTGTTCTTAAATGTTTGGTATCTAAGCGAAAATGCACCTAGAGACCAGAGTTGACTCAAGAAACAATGAGAATTCCAAGGAAAATTTTGCGCTACTTATTCGCCCAGCAAGGAGATCCTTCGGACAATTTAAAACAACAATGAATTAATTGCAGAAGTAGATTCCACTAAAAATATTACCATTTAATTAGGATAAGTTTAAAAACAAACAAACAAAAATATTTGGGGTTATACAAGTTATTAAATAAATATGGTTCATTACGTGGTTTCGATTAATAAAATTATTTTTTTTTATTTTTAAAGATAATCTTTGCATCTTTCTTAGTGTCAATAAAAAATATATAACTATTTTAAAACTAGAAAAATATTAATAAATTTTATTAATTTAACTATGAATAACATAATGAATTGAATTCATCTAGTAATTTTTCCGAGCATTCTATTAGTCATATCTTGTAATATTCACTTGAACCTTGTATTGATTGTGTACCAAATCAATGTAATCTTCTTAGAAAAATTTTACATTAGATGCCGAACATTGTTAAACACCACTAATGTTGAACACTATTAAATTAATTAATAAAAATTAAAAATCTCAAGTACTCAATATGTAATTAATAAAAGAGTGATAGACTCAATATATAATTAATAATTGTGTGTTGAATCTTTAAGATTTTTAATCTTTATTAATTAATTTAATAATGTTCAACAACATTTAGCGTTACTGATGTTTAATGATATTCGACGCCTGATAAACCGATACAATCATCAAATGCATCTCAAATCTTGATTATGGCAAAATCTAGTTCTGGGGTTTTTTATTGCACAAATCTGTAGCATCGTTGTTGTCTTAAATCTATCGCCATTATCTTCCAACTGTCAAGCTCAAAATAGTTCAGAATGTCATCATAATTTGGTCACCGGAGGAGATTCGTAGCAACTTACCAAGCTTGATTTTCCATGGAAGCATTGGCCGAGCTAACTTAAGCAAATGGGTGTCACTTTATACCTATTTTTTAAAACAAAGTTTGCATATGAAAAATAACACCACTTTAAAATATATTTGACACTTAATATAGTATAAAAAATAAATAAAAATAATTTTAATCTTTAATTATCATTATTCGAACGATATTATTTATTATTAATTTCATCCATTCATGACTAATGATTAATATAAAATTGAATAAGTTTTATCTCATTTAACTGAATTTTATCTAAATAAAGAGATTGGTGAATAACATATATATTATTTAGGAAGAGGAAAGGAAAATAAGAAACAAAGATTAGTTACCAAAAGAAATAAATAAAATGAAAAAAAAAAGAGGGGGACAAAAACAAAGATCAAATTCCACGTTCACGCGCTTACCAAGCTCTTCGAGAAGCGGTGTTTATTGATTTAATGCTTGTCATGTCGACAAGGTCTCCAAACAGCTTATCCTCACCTTTAGAAGGCTTGCCTGGTGGGACATAAGATGTAGTGGGAACCTGGTAGGATGAGTTTCTCAGGCTGTAGTCATCTCCGATGGATAGCACATCCATTTTCTGATCTAAGTACTGTAGCTCTCCGCAGTCATATGCTCCCATTTGGTTGTCATACATCAATTGTTGAGGACACATAGAAGCCATCTGGTTAGTTGCCATTTGTTGCGGATTTATGCCCATATACTGTGCTCCCTGTTTCGGTTGGGGATGAAAACCAGAAAACTGGTTTCTCGGAGCAGCCTGGTTGTTAATTTCTGACAAACTACCATTCATGATTGGCTGAATGTACACACCCACCAAATGATCACTTCCCATCTGTTGAGGTCCTATAGGTAAGGTGTGCGTTACAACAACTTGAGTAACCATTGACTGGGGATACTGAGAACCTGATACTGGGTTAGAGTTTGCTGCCTGCGCTTCCCATGGTGGTGGTGGCAATGAGCCACTAGTTTGGGCACCTTCTCAACATTCAAAAATCATTATTAGCAGCAAGAGTACAACTATTAACCCAACCAAGGAAGCCTAGATATAATCTACATGAATTTGGAGAGATGAGACTATGACGATGTCAATCAATAATTCCTAGAGCGAAATGTGTCATGCTGTTATTGTTACTGTCTACCTGAAAACTGCAATAATCTAGTTTACGCATAAAAAAACATGTTATAAACAGAAACAAACCATAGACGGGTGAGGGCCGCTGCTGCTGTTGAATCAGCTGACCACTCCAGGCAGGACTTGTGCCTTGAGCATATGACTGCTCACATCGAGGTGATCCCATGTTTGATACAGTTCCATCTGCATGAAAATTCTGCTGCTGCTGAACCATATGGCCATTCCAGGAAGGACCTGTGTCTTGAGCATTTGACTTCTCATATCGAGGAGATCTCGTGTTTGGTACAGCTCCACTCACATGAAAATTCTGCTGCTGAGCTATCTGGCCATTCCAGGCAGGACTTGTACCTTGAGCATGTGACTGCTCATATCGAGGCGGTCCAATGTTTGGTACAGTTCCATTCGCATGATAATTCTGTTGCTGCTGCTGAATGTGAGAAGTCAAAGTATTGGTTTGTCCAGCCGAGCTTGAAGATTGGATTCTAGCAGAACCAGAGGTGCTGTCACCATCAGAGAACATATCCATGAGAACAAGGGCATTTTGTTGTGATGCAGGAATTGTTTTTTGTGGTTCTCCCAAAGGAACAAGGGCCAGTGTATCCGACTTTGGTGAATTGTGGTTGCCATTACTAAGCAGGTCCACTTTGGGACCGACTGTTGCTGGAAGAGTTGAGCCGCTAGTTGCACCAGTGTTTGAGGTAGATCTGTGAAGAAATACCGATAGTTAGCTCAAACTACTGAAAACATCTAATTAAGGGTTTCAGATAATCCAGCATTAAATGAATTTCAATGCAAATCCCCACAACTTAAAATTGGATAAGCAATTTTAGTTACTCATGACAGAAAAAAAATACTACTAATCACAAGATCTAAGTATTCTTAACAGGTTTCCCACTTCAACATAGTCAAGCATCAACGATAAAGGTAAATTATTTTGAAAAATCTAGTATGACAACTCTGTCAAGACTACTCCAAACAAAAAAATCCAATTGGTGACACCCTAAACCAAGTTCCAGGATGAAGCACCTACCATTCCATAATTTCATGTAGTTGTACAAAAACAAATAATTTTAGTTATCACATCCTTATATATGTAAAGCTAGTTCAAATAAGCTTATTTACCTCCCATCAGACTGCTTGCTGCTATTTCCAGTATCAAGTAGGGGACCATTGACATTCACATGTTCTCTTGCAGGTTCAGGCTTATGCTTGTCTGCTTGAGAATAAGTTCCTGAAGCTAATTCTTCATGCTTTGTCAGTACTCGTTGCAAATCATCATTCAGTGCTAAACCTTGACATAGAAGTGACTCATCCCTACAAGAGATGAAGAATCAAAGCTGGTATGTTTTAAATGTGGAAGTTTTAGTAAAAGAGAGGATCCTTACGATGTAGAATCAACAAGGTGTACAATTCTTAGTTTGTAAGCACGGCACTGGTCAACTAAGTCAACAATAACATCCTGCCTTAGACCCTGAAATTGCAGGGGGAAAAAGCTAATGTAAAATGAACATAAAAGAAAACACAAATTTGTTATAAGATTGGTAGAAGGTTTTAGCAGCGTGAAACTTCAAGTACTTTTGAACTGCGTTTTTAATCATAATAGCTGGAAAAACATGAAGTTTACACTAGAAAAAAACTAGCTCGCATACAGTTGGAGTTGAGCATTTACAACCAACTTATTACACAAATGTCAGTTATATCAAAACTTCACTGAATCACTGGTCACGTTAAGTCACTTAATGACTTGTGGGGAAACTACGTTATTGTAAACAAAGTATCTTCATTTTCTCTATCTCACTCGAGGACACATACCTCCTTTCCAGGAGCTAAAGCATTTAGAATTTCTGCAAGGACATCCATAATACCTCGGGCCTTCTGAATTTCTGTCAAACTAATAAATAATACTCAAGTTAAAAGAAGACTAGATGCATCATCAATAATATGGCAGAAAAAGAAGTCCACAAAACCTTCTACACATTATTTTTAAAAAAAAGATCAATAACTGGTGTGACACTATTAGATAAGGATAGGGATCAGTGCTGACCAAAATTATCAGCAAAGAAGGTTTTTCTCCCAAAAAATAGGGTGTGATACAACTAAATGGGAATAATGAAAAAGACAAAAATGAACATGCTTTTACCACTCAAATAAGTGAGGAACAGAAATACCTCAGGGTTGAGAACTCCGGTTCTTCAGAAGACTCATACATCTCTTGCCGACCAGAATTTCGAATGTTTTGGGGATAAGAAGACAAAGGTTGTGTCTGAGGAGGAGTAAATACAGGTGCAGGCCTGTCGGATCTAGGAGGAAATACTGCCCCAGCACGCTGAAAAAATAAATCAGTTTGGCTCAAAGAAGAGGAGGGGGAAAAAAGAATGTCTCGAACAGTTAGGAATAAAAGGCTTCAACAGACATACCAACAACTCTTGGTATGCAACAAAATATTGTGGATATCTTGCCCTTGTTCTTCCGAATGCTTCTTGCCAAGTGTCAATCATAGTCAATATCTTCTCTTTGACATAAAAGTCAGGCTACAATTGACCAGTAAAAAATCTGAGAATAAGTTTTGCTAGAAGAAAATAAATAAAAAATGTAAGTTAAAAATGTACTTTCAACCTTTTTCTTGACTATTCTGACCATTTCTTGAAGAGTACCTCTCTCAGCAACAAGCATGTGGACAATCTCCCCACAGTTTTTTATGAGAGTCTCTAGTAGCTAGACAATAGGCAGTAGATAAAATTTAAACATGTTAAGACTTATGCAAGGAAAAATTGATAAAAAAACGACATCAAAAGTTATGATTTATATAAAGTAATAGTAGAAAACACTTCAGTGTAAGAAGTTCAGGATCTTACTGTAAGTGCAAGAAGTTGAACTTTAGAATTTTTACTTCCAAGCTTCTTTTTTATGCCTTTCACAACACCTTTTGCTTGCCTGAGAAATAAAAATCATACTGTATTAAAATACTCATATTGGGCAAGCACAAAAAATTCTAGCTTACAATGTATAGAACCAGCTATTCAAACCTCATTCCCCTGGAGGAAAAAGAAGGAAAAGAAAACCAATAGTAACCAAATAGTCAGCAAATAAGAACGGAAACCTTTCAGCTTTGAGCCTTTGACGATAACTTATATTAACTAAAAATAACCCAGAAAGAATTACCAGAAATAATATACAAAAACAGTTGCATAACTCCTAACTTGAACATCGAATTTATAACCAGATTAAATGACCAAACATTAGGCTAATCATGTGAAATTAAGACCGAGTTCCTATCTAAGAAATTAAAATTTAAACATTAGGATGATTACGTCTAGCACATGGTAATCTTTCAACTTAGAGAAATGTGGCTGAATATAAATCACTAGTCTATTTCGGCATGAAATTATCTTCCCTATCGATAAATAAAAGCCATATTCTAGTGTTACATCAGATACATCCACGAATTAAATTACATATTGAACAAAGAAAAACACAAAAGCGAACTGATCAACCCTGATAAGCTTCCAAAACAAAAGGTCTCTGTCTAAATTTACGTGCGATAAAAGAAAATTATCTAATTAAAAGCGAAAATCAGTGCAGTTAAAAGAACATCAGGTACAGAAACAAAAAAAAAAGAACGTAAAACTCAGTCTTTGGTTACATTATTTTTGAGAAAAAAATCAAAATCGATCACCAATTGATTCATACGAACAATATGTATAACGATTTCTCACAAAGAGACGAGGGAAATTGGAATCCAGTGTAACGCATACCCGGGTTCACTAATAAGCACATCGCAGATCTCGATATTCTTAGCCCAATCAGGACCGACCAGCAAATCGCTCGTTGCTGTCTCCACCATAGATTTCACCATCTTCGTTCACAAAAAAAATAGAAGGAATTCGATTCCAGTCACCGTCTGAAGAGATCACAGCGAACTCCAGAGAGCCTTTCGACAACACCTTCTTTTATGTAAAAATGATAAAAAAGAAAACAGTACAAAAATCGACAGTTCTATTTCACTCCATCTCTCTCTTTGGCCAGTATACGTTCCGATATACATGCTTTTTTTGCCAGTATACGTGCCGATATGTAGATAGTTTCGCTAACCGCTTTCATAAAAACGGTTTTTTATAGTTTACTGGACCAACTGTTTCGTGCGGGCAAATTTTGCCTATGCACGACGTCGTTTTAAGTATAACGAACTTTGAAGGAATAACTCCTCGCTCTTTCGATTTTACAGTTATATTATATATAATGCATAAAATTTTATATTAATTTAAGATTATTATAAGTATAAATTAATAGTTAAATTGTTTTTTAAAAAATTATGTTTTAATTTTTAAACTCAATTTTTAATTTAAATTTATCTAATAATTTTAAATTAATGTAAAATGTAAGAAAATTTTATAAACATGTTTTTTTTTTCTGTGACGATTGCCAAAGCCCAAAAATATAGAATGGGGCCGAGCTTCTTATGATTCGATAAAGATTGGACCAATGTATAAAACAAATTGAAAGCCCCAAATCCCAAACCCTAATCTCTTTCTTCTTTTGCTGTCGTTCACAGTCGACGATCCATACTATCATACCGAATCTCTTCCTCGAGGTCCTCAGCTACTATCTTCTGCAACGATGGCAGCCAATTACGATTACGAGGAGGCTTCAGGAACCTACGACGATTCGAACAGACAAGACCTTGGTTACGACCCGAACTTCGTTCCCGACTCCGTTAAGTCGTTCGTCGTCCACCTTTACCGTCACATTCGTGAGAAAAATGTGTACGAGATTCATCAGATGTACGAGATTTCGTTCCAAACACTCTCCGATCGTCTCTTTAAAGACACTCCTTGGCCTTCCGTCGACGCAGTTGCTCATTACGTAGATAACGACCAAGTATTTTGCCTCCTTTACCGTGAGATGTGGTTTCGCCACCTCTATGCTCGCCTATCCCCCACTCTCAAGCAGAGGATTGATTCTTGGGATAATTATTGTAGCCTCTTTCAGGTAATTTACTTTTAATCTGCGTCTGTATTCTGATTTATGGCGCGGGTTGATTTATTTGTGCTCTGGTTTCCGTTTAGGTGGTGTTGCATAGGGTAGTAAACATGCAGTTACCAAATCAATGGCTATGGGACATGGTGGATGAGTTTGTATACCAATTCCAAAGTTTCTGTCAATACAGAGCTAAAATGAAGAACAAAACTGAGCAAGAAATTGCTCTTCTCCGCCAATTTGATCAGGTAAATTAAATCTACCTTGATTATAAAGTTAATTGTATAGTAGGTTTTGCTATTATTATTGTTATCATTGTGGCGATATGAAGCTAATTTTTCCCCCTTGTAGGCATGGAATGTGTATGGGGTGCTCAACTACTTGCAAGCGTTTGTAGAGAAGTCAAATATTATTCAGATACTGGAGCAGGAGAAGGAGGGTGGGGAACAATTTACTGCTACTGATGGGTATGATTACAGTGGTGGAAGCAATGTCTTGAAGGTGTTGGGGTACTTTAGTATGGTTGGTTTGCTGCGGGTCCATTGTCTTCTGGGTGATTACCAAACGGGGCTGAAGTGCCTTCTTCCTATTGACATTAGTCAACAAGGCGTTTACACCAGTGTTATAGGAAGCCATATTGCTACCATTTATCATTATGGTTTTGCCAATCTTATGATGCGTAGGTATGTTTATGTTTTTGCTTCTTAATGGTATGAATGTTTTCTTCTTAAAACTTTTTTTCAATTTGGCTTGATAATGATATATTTAATCTTAATTAAAGGTATGTGGAGGCTATTCGTGAATTCAATAAGATTCTCTTGTATATTTACAAGACAAAGCAATATCATCAGAAATCTCCACAATATGAACAAATACTGAAAAAGAATGAACAGATGTATGCCTTGCTGGCGATTTGTCTCTCACTTTGTCCCCAAACAAAACTTGTTGAGGAGACTGTGAACTCTCAGTTGCGAGAGAAATATGGTGAAAAGATGGCTAGGATGCAAAGATATGATGATGAAGCCTTTGCCATCTATGATGAGCTCTTTTCATATGCATGTCCCAAGTTCATTACACCTTCAGCGCCTAGCTTCGAGGAGCCCCTTGTAAACTACAATCAGGTAATGTTTTTTTTTCTTTTTTAGACATTCTTAAGAATGATCTTGGTGGAAACTGGAAACACATTAACGAATTCATTTATGATTGTTCCTTTATTTACATACAAAATCCTTAGTTTATCAAACAGACTTCCAAAGTCCTTCTATTGTGGAGGAAAGGAAGTAAAAAAGATCAATTGGCGTGTTGTTAAGCTTGGTCTTCTTATCTTATCTTGTCTTGCATTTCTTTTAATATGTATATTTTGTCTTGTGTACCCACCTCCATTTATTTACATGCAGGATGCCTATAGACTTCAGTTGAAACTGTTTCTATATGAAGTGAAGCAGCAACAGTTGTTATCAGGTGTCAGGACATTTCTCAAAGTGTATTCAACTATATCTCTTGGGAAGCTTGCAAATTACATGGAAGTGGATGAACCCACTCTGAGGTTGACAACTCTTTTCCTCGCATATTTTGATTTCAATGTTTGCTACTTTTATTGCATGCTGATCTTACCTTATGTCTTATAGGAGTATCTTGTTTACGTACAAGCACAAAACACATGCTGTTGATTCCAATGGAAAGATCATCTCTAATGCTGACGTGGACTTCTACATTGATGATGTATGTTAAACTTTTAGCTTGCTAGCAATTTTTTGTCTGGAAAACAAAATATGGATTAATCTGAAGCTAGCTAATCTATGGTTTTGGATAAATATTATACTAGGGTTTTAAATATTTTGCATTTGGAGATTAGAAAGAAAATCAAGTAATGCTTTGCTTTGATGCAGGATATGATTCATGTTGTTGAATCCAAGCCAGTTAAAAGATATGGTGATTACTTCCTGCGACAGATTGTCAAGGTATGGTTTGTGTGTGTGTGTATGTATATGCTTTCATGACCAATCTTATTGGGATTCATTTAGGTAATCTTTTTTCAACTTTCTATTACAGCTTGAAGGAGTGATAACTGATATGGATCGGATAAAGCTGGAGTAAACAGGCTACCTACATATCTTGCATGGGCTTGACATTTTTTTACTTCGATTGTTTTAGTTTTATTTCAGAAATTTATGCTATTTATATGGGGCTTTAATTTTAATGGAATTTTGTTAGTCTCTGGTCTTTTGTAGTTTTTCCCACCTGCTGCGGTATTTAAAGCTAAAAGCTACAATAGTTTAATTCCTTTATGAGAGCACTAAGAGCTGCGTGGAAAGGAAACATGGAAAATTGACATTAAAAATTCCATTTCCGTTTGGTAATAAATGAAAAAAAAAAAAATATTGGAGGCTTTTAGCTTAAAGATAACACTATCTCAAACCTTTCAAAAAGGAGGAAGATGGGCTTGAGGACTTACCAATTTTATTCCCCTTTCCCGGTGTTCCACATTCACTGAAATCAAGTATCCTGCGCTCTGCCTGCAACAAATAGCCATATTGTCCTGAATGAATTGCACGAAGGAAGAAGGATGATGTAAAACATGGTTTATAAGTAATACCAAGATATTTGAAGCCAAATGTGAATGGTTTGTCCATGTTATTTTGATTGTTGATGCTTTTCCTTTTATAATTGATTCCGGAGTTTCATTTCCCAGAACATCCAAGGCATCGGCATAAGCAGCTGCCTTATGCTCACTTAACTGTTTCATCAACCCAATGGCATCATAGCTTCTCTCCACAGGGCTCATAAGATATCCTATGTCCTGGAAACAAAATTCCAATTATCAGGAACCATAAACAGAGTTTTAGGTTGTAAAAATGTACCTCTTTACCTCGATTGTTATTTCTATGTCAATTCTTGGACCGGGAACGAAAGAGTTGATAAACCAAGGAGATTTCCATGCAGATGGCGATTCAATACTTCTTTTGAATGGTGTATCTCTAAATCTGCCAATCCATATCAAGACAGCAAAACAGTAAAACTACTATAACAATACGACAACAATAGGGAGCCGTTCTAATCTTACATATTATAACTTTCCGTAGCAGCATTATCCCCAGTATTATCAACCAAATTCTCTAGTGTTGCTGATGAATCAGTACACTGTACTGTAGTATCAGCAACTGAGTGACCTTCAGTCTTCTTTAATTTCAGAGTAGGGGAGCTAACAATGCATGCAGTTCTTGGAGTTGGCATTTTTGAAGACAACAACGATCTGTCTGCATTAGGACCAACATGATCAGGAGAAAACAACAATGGATCATTTAAATTACGCTCAATAAGCACAGCAGCAGGCCGTTGAACCTGTAAAAAGTATATAGGAAAGTATTAGTAAATAATAAATCAATTCACAATTAGATACAAAATGGAATGTATATGCAGTAAAGAAAAAAGAATTAAGACCAGTATTTCCAATTATGTATATGTATATACGAAGAACTCACAGATTTGTAAGAATCAGTAATTGCAGTCTTGCCCTTGGTATGAATTTTGCAGCCTTCCTTTTCTATGTTTCCTTGGGAACTAGTTCCATTAGAATCATTCTTCTGAGCTCCATCAAGATCGATGGAATAAATTTCAAACTCGTAAGATGAAAGAAAAATCCCTAAAAAATATCAAGAAAGCACCCACTGATGACTGAACTGACTTTGAGCTTCGAAACCGAAGAATGAAGAATCTGATGAGTGCGGAAGTAGAAACGAAGCGCATTTGCAGATCCAATCGAGGATAGGTAGAGAAAGCAAAGCTTGGGTTCTGCAAATGCACTGCGAAGATGACGAAATGAAAAGGCTAAGACAGAACAAAGGAAGCCAAGAAAGAAAATGAAACGGTCTACAGAATTATTCAAACGTAACGGTTTCAAACATTTGGTTAAAGATCGAACATTTTTCGGATTTGACGGTCCAGATTTCTTCACCTTGAATTCGCGGCCTACCGTGGGCCTTTTTCAATCCTGCGTAACTATCAAAATGTATCGGGTAAAATACACAAATGGTCATTAAACATGCTAAAACAATCTTATAAGCATTAAACTTTAATTCTGTAACAAGATTGTTTGTAAATTTATTCAAAAGTATTACAAAATAATTTGTAAATTTATCATTAGTGGAAAGTATTCTGTAACTAAATTAAAAAATTAATAATTATTTTATAATTTTATGATCACTATACTTTACCAAAATTTATATTCTTTTGTTAAATTTATAATTATTCTGATTTTGGTATTTATGTACAATATTACATCTTAGTCCTGAATCCTGATCTCCAAATGAAGAATTACCTTTTGGATTAATATTAACTGTCAAATTAAGATTATGCACAAAAAAGGGTAATAAACTTGAAGAATGAAAAGAAGACGTTTAAAATCAACATTCCAGCTACAAGAATAAGTTTATATATTAAACCAAATAAAACTTGTGGCTTGCGAAGCTAAGCACAAGCATAAACCATAAAAAAACAAGCACCATGGCCTATTCGCCCTTCGCCCCATAAATTCTTAAGCTATGGTACAAAAATGATCTGAGTCCATCTAACGCCATAGATGGATGGCTCTCACCTGCTCAAGTTCTTCTAGCTTTGTTTGGGGAATGATTTTCTCTTCCCCACCCTCGTTTTCCACCTCTGTAATTCTTTCCTCCCCTGATACAACGGGAAACAGTTTAACAGGTGAATTTACATAGAAGACAGTTTAACAGGGGAGGGGGGTCATAGGGAATTGCTTATCCAGATAAAAGAACAAAGCTGTAGAAAATGTTCGTCAGTACTGACCTTCCTTGAAATCGCTTGTTTCCACGGAACTTTTCTTGGCCACCACGAAGTAGACTCCAATATTCTTTCTCGATATCACCTAAAAACAAATCCCAGCTCTTTATCAGTTCCTCATCTAATGCATCAGGGTTATTTATCATAACATACAGTAATCAGTTCCTCAAGTACAGTGTATTATACCGATGTATGCAAACTGAATGTTCCTCATCTAATATATCCAATATTTTGATATAACATGCAACGGAAATTAGAAATAACGATTAGATTAAATTAAATCAAATGGAAATTGCTTCTTTCCTTACCAGTCACAGGTTCTAAAGTGGCGATGAAATTTTTGACAACCAGACCACCTTCTTTAGCCAGGACAGCAGCAGCACGAGCTTTCTGGGCTGCTTCTGGTGTATCAAAACGAATGTAACCCTTATCCTCACCGATTTTGAAGTCGACAAACTTCACATGTAAAACAATTAATTGTAAGAAATACTTAATAAGAAATCTCCAATAACTAAAAACAAACTTAAAAGAAAAAAAAAATCTAGGACAAGGTATGTTACTTGATCTTTCTTCTAGTTTTTCAATTATTCAATCTTATAAAACCAACTTTTTAAAAGTAAAATAGTATAGTTAAATGATCAATCAAGAAAGGAGAAATCAATATCAATAATACCTTCACAGTACCAAATTTTTTAAAGGCTTCCTTCAAATCTTCACGCATAACAACATTTAGATCATCTTTAAAAGCAGATGCAGTGGATTTATGTTCTTTATCCTCATTCTTTGGAATGGGACTTTTGCTGCCTGTTTCATCAGCAGCATGTTTATCATCATCAGTCTTTTCTTCATTGTCTTTGTCATTTGTTGTAGTCTCCTCTTCACTCTTTTCAGTCAAAACTTCCTTTGCATGTTCACCAGAACCATTCAGTTCTGCAGAGCCCACAGCTGAAATTTTCTTCAATGAAAATGCAACAAGCAAGCCTTTGGGATAACTGTGACAAATCATTACATGGAGTTTAATAACAAACATAGAACAACAGAGAAACTAATGCCAGTTGAAGATTGTGATTAATTACTTGTCATCAGCATTAGAGTGATTGTCACCATTTGAACGTGAAACTGGATGATTATCCTCAAACTCCTCTGCTTCTGCTTCTCTTGTAGCATCAAAATCCTTCCTGCAAAGAAAATAGTAGGAACAATCAAGTCAGAAAAGAATTAACAGCAGCTACAACCTTTGGTTTCACATACAACACTAGTAGGAAACAGATTGTAACAAAACAAATAGCCAAAAGTAAAGCTTACTTTGGTTTCAATTCCAATTCAGCTCCTGCAAAAACCAAGCTTAGTTCCAAAACCTTTTGTGCATCTTCCTCAGCTGAGAATTCAATCAAAGCAGTGCCACAAAAATACTTTTTGTTCCCTACATGTCGAGGTAACCTCACACTATTGACCTAAGAAATAGGGAAGAGGAGAGGACAATCAAATTTACATTGAATCACAAACATATTTGTAACCTCTAAAGATATTATCAATGATCAAATTGTAATTAAAATCAGCAAATATATGATAGAGCAGTCATTACTTCCACAGCGCAAATACCTTAGCATATTGACCAAAAAAGGCTTGCACATCTTCCATCTTGACATTGAACTCGAAAGGTGATGCAGCAATTGTTCTACTGTCTAATTGCTCAATTAATTCGTTAGGCTCTAATAGAGCAGTGGCTCTGCCAACTTTCTTCCCTGAAAGATTGAAACCCACATTTAAAATTAATTATATCTAAGCCTTTTTTGTCTTGGCTAATGAAAAATAATTCTTTTTTGGATTTGGAAAAACTGACCATCTTCAGAAACCTTGAGGGAAGAGGAAGTTCTGAGAGTTTCAGCAACGGCTTTCACAGTAGACTCTGGTACATCTTCAGCCTTCACATCCCTTAAATTCAAATGGCTTCTCATCTTTGAAAACGAGCAAATCAATGCTAAACAAACCACTTTTTTATTTAAAAAAATTGAAGTCAAGAACAACAACAATGAGCAGCATCGAATATGTAAATAAAATATGATTCAAATAACGGAGGAAGTAGTTTAAAAAAAGAAGAAGAAGAAGAAGAAAGGATACAGCCATCGTCGCTTTCGCTGATTTTCTTCTTGAGAAAGGTATCTCTCGGAATATTGCTATCACTGAAGTAGAACTCTACCTGTAAAATTAAAAACAAAAATTAAGCGATTGAAAAGGAAAAAAGGGAAACTAAACTAAAATATACATGGGAATGGGGAAATAGACCTGACGAAGAACAGCCTTGGCAGTATCTTCGCTTAAACAAGGCGTCGCCATTATTGGAGACCAAAATGGAAGGAGTATTCGAGTTAGGAAAACGAAAACAAGACGAGTGATGCGTGTTTAGGGTTTTTGGGAATTGTTTTAGCGTTTGGGTTGGGACTTGAGTTTTATAGGGTGATTCTGGGCTTTTTACTTTCTAAAGCTCTTTCTTGTAACCGGAAACTAAATTTAACTCCCAAACCCGAACTAACGCGATCGGAACATTTTGTTATTGATGTTCCATCCAAGTGATGTAATGGAAAAATCATAATTTCAATTATAATAATTTAAGAAAATAGACTCAAATTGTTTTTTAATATTCTAATGTAATTATATAACAAAAACCATTTTTTATTTTAATTTTAAAAAATATTATACTTGTAAATTACGTTTTTCTCCCAAACATGTGTCGGTAACTGGAGAGATTATTAAGTGAACCTTTTTCACCACGTCATCTATGATCCAAGCAATCAGGACTGTTGATCTTTAAATAACCACCTAATAACTAAATTAAGATCAACAGTCCTGATTAATTGGGACCATAGATGACGTAGTGAATAGGGTTTACCTAATAATTTTTCCGGTAACTGTCTTAACAAACGATTACTCACATGATTTTCTTTAAAACCTTGTTAACCTATCATTGTATTTTTCAACTTAAAAGATCACATTTTTAACCAGGAATAGAGATACGTATCATGTTTATGCTGCAACTATAACAGAAGTTCTACTCCCTCGCCATCAACTTTACCCTTCATTCTACTCCTTGAACCCTAGAAATGACAAATAACGCAATACATGCAATTTTCATGTACGTCGGTGTTCAGTTCCATCGTCTTCTTTTTTCTTGTCATAAAGTCGATTGAAATGCTAGCGTCTTTAATCCTTCACATAAAATCCTCTTCAACTTCCTGAAAAGACTTGCTCGTCTCAGCAATTTGTTTGTTTGATGTCATATTTTCAGACACCATGAGACCCTTGTAGCTTCGTATCTCCGCTTGTCTTTCTTTTTCAAGCCTTTCCAGATCCTCGCGTCGTTTCTGAAAGAAACATATAGAGCCAATTGTGTAAGTATTGGACAAGTCACCTAAACACGGCCGCAGCAGGATCAGATTTTCAAGACATACTTGCATTGGTAGCAACAAAGGAAAGTTGAACACAGGCTCATTCAAATACGAGACATTCGAATCCTAGTTTTTCTAGTTCCTGTCTAATTTACTTAGGTATAACTATTCTTAACAACCCCCCAACCCCCAACCCAAGCAAAATCAAGTAGAAGTTATCTTGCTCCTGTCTCAATTTCAATAAATGCAAATGAGTTTGATAAATTTTTATCATAGCTTTCCAATTTTCATGTTACACACACATCTTAATAAAACACAAACTAATTATGTAGCCAACATCAAATTGACAAAATAAGGAAAGTCCAGTCACCAAAAAAGAAACTCACTTTTTCCCTTGTCTGTTGCTTTCTTTCGGCTTTTTCCGCTGCACTAACCGCCTCTCTCTCAGCTGCAGCAACATATCGTATCAAGTGGCATTAGTTACATGACTTACATCAATATTGAACAAAAGATTTCAAGAACAACGTACCTAGTCTAGACTCTAGAGTAGTAGAGTATGCGAAAGGCATACATAACCAACATTACAGCATACTAGGATTGAAAAATAAGGAACATAAAAGCAGTAACAAGCAAATATAAACGACAGAAATCAAACCAAAAAGTGTTAGTTAACAATGACAATACCATCTTTAGTTCATAATTCATCGCAGAAAATGTAACCGTGGATGTGTAATACCTTTCAAATCAGGGGTCCTTTCTACTTTAGTCCTGTTCAACCTGTTAACTATCTCATTTATCCTCTTCTCAACTCTCACAGTCCGGACCTAAATCAAACGGTAAAAATCAGACAAATCATCCTCTTATGAAGCAATTACATCATGCAGAACATACTAGTAAAAAGAAATTTACCATCTTGGAATTGTGAAAGCCAACTTGACCAACATCCATGGAAGGGGTTTTCTTCAAATTGGACCACGGGGTGTAAACAACATCAATATTGTTCACTTTGTTGCCTAATCTCACATAACAATTATAACAATAAAAAAGAATGCAATTTGTTATATCAAGCATATTTCACTGCTAACATTTTAAAGAAGAAATTGATGATATTAAACTTTATAATAAACCTTGAATGGAGTTAGCTTTAACGAGCTGAGCACAATCTTCAAGCAGGCCTTCGCTTATATCATCGATGGTTTGTCCTTTTTGAAGTCTTAAATAAACATGGGCGGAAGACATTTTATCCACATGGAACCTGTAATTAAAAACTAAATTCAATCACCCAAATTTCTATGAATAAAACTGAAGACCCTTTAATTGGTGAAATTCCAAGAACTTCAAGAAAGAAGAAAATTTTCAAGAAATTACCAAATGTCTTCGGGGAAGCCATATTTGATGAGTTCCTCGTTCTCGTACTTGTCGAGACCCATGAAAATGGTGTAATCACCTGCCTCAGGTCGAGCTTTGAAGTAGAACACCATTTTGTTCCCTTTAAATTTCTTTCTTTCCTTCCCTTTCCTCTCTCGGGAGATCAGCGACAAAGTTCAGGGTTTTTGTTTTTATCTTTCGAGGAAGTAAATTGGGATCGGATAGCGTTGAAAAAAAGGAAATTCGCTGTTTCTTGTGCCTCCGCCTTTCCAAATAAGCGTTTGGATTAAGCTACCAGCCTAACTTCATTTTTATAATACATATTTAATAAAGACATAAAAATATTTTTATCTTTTATTTTATTTTTAAAATATATTTTAAAAAATAAAAATGATAATTAAATATTTAATTTTGAATTTTCTTTTAAAATCTTGAAAATATTTTAGACAACTCTAATTATAAAATAATCTTACTAATAATGTAATTAGCTTCATTTGTAAAACTGAAATTTGTACACCAGAGTTTAAACATGGATGAGATTAATATTATATATTTTTTATCACTAGATTAACTACTAATTAATTAAAATATATTTAATAAATTTATATTATATTTTCTATCAGAAATGTTTGTACACATCGTATAATTTTTTCGATATTGCTCGAGGAAATGATAGAATAGCAATTGGCAATGCCACTGCTGAATGCTGATAACAGTGGAAATTCATGAGTCCATTCTTGTCCAAATAACATAAAGCTAGAATTCCATTCATCAGATTTCTTTTCTAAAGATTGTCACCTGATAAATACAGCAAGCGAAGCGAAAATGGAAACTTCATAAAAGAAATAAAATGATTGACCGTCTCCTTTCCCCGCAAAACCAACAAATGGAATGAACAGACTAGGTCTAGGCTAGATCTACGGGGGGATTGGAGCAATTAAGGAGAACATGACAGTTCAGCTTTCATACTTGCAGAGGTTTTCGAATCCCATGTACTCATGCCGCTCAATCTTACCAATCATGTTGGAGATGCCGACGCCACCTACCAAAACAAACCACAAAATTGTTTTATTCACAAGTCTCAAGTAACAACAAATAAAACCATGAACAGCAACGGAGCTCACCTAGTGATATTGCACTAATAAATATTGTGGATGCTAGAATGAAGATGATCAAAGATGCCCTTCCGAATAAAATTATCATCCGTCGGACAACGTGTTGTCCGACAAGGGCAGCAACAGTAGCCACGGCAGTGAAGTAAAGAGCTGTATAAGAAAGTAAGAAACATGTAACTTCCAGAAGGGAAAAAATTTGGAACAACAATATCCTTGAGTAGAGGCAACTTACCATAAGGTACTGGAAAACGTTTCAAAAGGTAATACTCTACGACGGACATGGACGAGGAGAAAGTCATGGCAAAGGTAGCAGTTGCGCTTGATACCTGCACAGTAAGAAACCAAAAGATTAGAAATAACAAGCAATGTATATTCTTCCAAGTCATAACTTCATACGACACAATTTAAGGAAACAGAGACTCACTTGAGGAGGGATACCCAGCTCCAAGAATAGTGGACCCATGATAAATCCTCCGCCTAGGCCGAGTAGACCGCCAACAACTCCAGCTAGTACTCCAAAAGCACAGTAGGTAAAAAGCTGGAGCACCCGAAAATTTGTGCCTTGATCTCCCTTGGATGCTATTACTCTACGTCCTTTATAGAGACTGACTGCCTCATATAGAGATACCCCAACTGAAACTGGGATCTAGACAACAAAAGGACACATTAAAACATACAATCAATGGAAAGAGGCACTAGGGGTGGTGGAAGAAGATAGAAATTTACCTGCAGCAAGTTCAACACCCAGTACAATACCGAACAAGTGGCTGTATTATTCTGTTGCCAAAAGTCAGTATTTTATCAGTTACGATTCAATAGTTCAGACTTGAACCTTAATCTATATATATGTGGCTTAAGTTGCTAAAAGTTCTCAAACTTTCATAAAAAAATAATTGTCTTTTTATAGAAAAGACAGATAACAATATAACATAACCTTGATAATCTGCAGAACAAGGAATGCAACCCAAACAAAAGAAAGGAGTCCAAATTCTTTCCAGCACACATTCTCCCAAACAGAGACCTGACATGATTGCATTATTAGTTTTAAGGGGGAAAATGGAACTTATTAAAATAACAGCAGATTACAGTGAACCTACTTTCTCTGTGTTGTCCTTAGGAGGACCACTGTTTGGGCCGGTAGGAAGAGGCTTGTACTCCACATCTCCATTAGCAGTATCTGTGTTTTCAAGTCAGAAAGAGAAGCATGAGTAAAGGGTCACTTGAATGCTCTTAAGAACCAAATAAAGGGGGGTAAATCAAGTGGGCAACTGACCATCAGATGCTGAACGCCTGGCAGCCTCCTAAAATCCAAGACAAGCAGCGTTGGGTTAGCAATTAAAAATCTATATGTTTCTGTATTGTTTTTAATATAGATTAAGCAGCGAAGGCACAACATTCTTAATGAAATAATCTGAATGTTGTCAGCAGTTATGATACTTCGAAATCAACATGCTTGACAATTTGTGTTGGAAAAAAAAGGAAACGAGTTTGAGAAAGAGTTTGGTAAAAATTCTCTAATCCAACCTTATCTAAGATATTTTTAAATATATACCTTAAACTACAAATTTTAATCATAAACCTTAAATTTTACCCCTACAATCTAGACCCTAAAAACCAATGTGTGTGTTTTATCATATTTACAAATTTGTCATTGTATACATACACATATTTCTTTCGTTTTCTTGTTCCATTCTTCTGCTGTGTTACTGCCTCTCTCCTAAACTTCCTTTATCTCTTTTTTTCCTTCCATTTTCCTTCTATATTTTCTTGCATTATATTTGAGTTTTAAATGTGCATATTCTCTTTTTTTTTCATTCTATATTTTTCATCCGAATCTGTTGTTCTTTTTCAAGATTTTTTATGTTAATTTGCAAAACTTTGTTTGGTTAAAAAAAATAAAATTAGTGAGAAAATATTAAAAATATTTGGTTGCTCTTGGGAGCAGATGCACCATAAAAAATGTTCAAAAATCCAACTTCTCACATGAGTCTAAGTCTGAGTCAGTAACTTACCTTTTTCATAATGGTTTCCTTTTTCCATGTTTCCACACCCTTGAAGAATGCCTTGCTTGATGTTCCTGCAAAGTGCAAACCATCCACTGAATTGAAATGAAACCAGAATGACTACATTATGCAAGAACAGATGAACCAACCATTACCTATAAAGAGAATAATAAGTAAAATAGTGACCATCCAATCCGCAAAGACGACATTAAAAGCGACTCCAATGCTAATTCCCATCATCAGCATTGGCTGGATGAGAAGAGCCAAATCATAATCAATGATAGGCATATCCAGTGTAGGATGCCGAAGCTTAAGGTTGTAATAAACAGTTGAAGCTGCTCCACCCATGATCATACCTAACAAAATTCAAAAATAATATATATTACTACACAAGCATTATTCATTCGTGATAATTTATTTCCAGGGATGCAGTTAGAACAAATATAATTTTGGAAGCATTAAAATTAGGGAGGGATTGGACCAGATGGAGTTTTTGGTTGACCAAAAAATTCAAAGTTTTTGTATGAATTTAACCTGATATTTGATGATGCTCCACTCGATCCAAACACAACCCGTGTTGTAGAGTAAAAAACGACTCGATCCAACATAAATATTTTTTATTTATATTTGGCAAAATAAGGAGATAATTGAAAAGATATATAGAAATGATTGATTCGAAACAAATATTTTTCGTTCTATATCATAATACAAAAACATAATAAAAAAGATTAGCTCGAAACCCGTAGTATCAACATCAAATGACCATCCATAATCAAAATGCACCTATGTACTTATATTGATTTGTAAATTTTAAAATCTAGTTCAACGGCACGGGACGTAATAAGTCAGATTCATTTGATAATATTTATTTAATAGAGTTATTTATCTTCTTTAAACCAGAACTCTCATTCAACAACAAAATCTTTTAGCAAATTCCCATTAAGCTCAATAACAAATCAAACCAGAGCAGAAAAGGTTATTAAAAACAAAGTACTAGAAAGAAGGAAACCCTTTTTGCTTGATTCTTGAAAAGTAAGATTTATTCCCTTTTTTTCGTTATTATATTGCTTAATGTAAGTTTCGCCTAATGCTTAAATCTCGACAGATCAACCCGATTCCTATCTCTTCATGCAAAAAGCAAATAAAATAAGAGGCTTACATTTTGAAATAGCTGTGGCTGATTTTGGATCAAACCCAATAATAAGGCTAAGCATAGGAACAAAAATGCCTCCGCCACCAACTCCACCGACACTTCCAAACGCAGCTCCAAAGAATCCGATTAAACTTCCCAACACAATTTGCCAATTAAACTCCATTTCCTGTTCCCCAGAAATAAGAAGAATTAGAAAGATTCAAAAATAAAATACTACAACAAATGAACTATGAAGGGGTGGAAAGTAAAAGGAATTAGACTGAAATAACTATACTTACAGGCCAAACATGGTGATAACCTGACTCGTCGGATTTCCACAAGAAATGAATAGCTTTGAGAAAATAATTGTTTTTCGTTTCAGAATCCTTGATGGTTTCTCCATTTTTCAAGCTTCTCTCAGCTGAAACAAGCATGAAAGCTATACCAAAATTGAGGAGATTTAACAGTACCGATCTCAAAACACTCCTTTTCACCCCAAACAGCGCCATATTTTCTTTTCCTTGGTGAAAACTGTCTCGCTCTAGAGTTTTCCTTCTATATCGAATAATCCCTTTTTTGGAATTAGAATCACTCCTTTTCCACCGTTAGCTTACAAAGAACAACGCCAAAAGGCGTTTGGATTTCCCAGAAAATAAAATAAAAAATACAGATTTTGAGATTCAAAAAAGAGTTGCGATGATTGTAGAAAAACTAATTCTCGGATTCGTGATTGGAAAAACAAACGTGAACGCAATGCCAACAAAAGATTCCAGAACTCTTTGGCACTACGTCTCTCGTCTATGTTTTTCTCTGTGAAAATGAGGGGAGAAGGGGGAATGTCTTTAACTCTACTGCACAGGAGGATTATAAAACTGAGGAATTCTCAACTCTGAGCTGAAGCTGGTGAGCTTTATAATTAAATATTTCATTGTTCGGACGCTGTTTGTTCATGGTTAGGTGGGGTAGGTTGACTCAGTTCTTTTTTTCGACTTCGTTTATTGATTACAATAATTTAGATTTTAATAAATATTTATTTATTTTAACGTTTAAGCAAATATTTAATAATAATTAAAAATTTAATCGACAGTCGTTTATTCCCGAGTCATTACGAACATCAACCCAAATGTCTTAATCCAGTCACCCAACATTTCCCTTGTACCTTAAATATTGAGGGGACCGACTCTGGAAAATAATATAAAAAATATTCGGAAAGAGAATATCAAGAACAGAAAAGGAAATAAACTATTTGGGGAAATTGAGGAAATTTTGTTTCTTAAAATTAATTCTAAGGTAATATAAGGAGTTTTAATTTAAATATTATATTAAAAAAATAATTTATGATATAGTACATTTTGACAAGAAAAAACAAACCATCATTTAATTTTGACATTAAAATCATGTCTGTTAAAGTTTAAAAATGAAACATTTAACAAGAAAAAGTGAAATTCATGACCGTGATCGTTGGTGACAATTTTAGACGGTTTATTTTATTAATTTAAAATAAAAATTAGAAATAATATAGTGATTGAAATAAAAGAAAAAAAATCTAAAGAAGGTTTCGGGTAAAAAAATCAATTTCATTGAATATATAAATTGTTTGATATTTTTATTAGAGAAAATAAAATATTTAAAAATTTAAATTATAATAAAAATAAAAAATATCACTTAAATATGACAACTCGCGGAAAAACGCGATGTACAGAAGTTTAGAGAACAAATGACTGAGATCAACAAATACGTATTATCTAGGGATGGGCATGAAATTCGAACCCGATAGGTTTCGACCCAATCTGGTTTGATGGGGTCAGATTTTTTAGTAAAAATTTGGGTTTGGATTTAGGGTGAAAAAAATTAGACCCGACCCGAGACTAATAGTATAATTTTTTCACATATTTTAGGGATATTTACAATAATAACTCTTTTTTATATATATTTTATATAATTAGATCACTAAAATTAATTTTTTACAATTAAGTTACTAAAATTAAATATTTTTATAATTAGATCCTTAAATTTATTTTTTTACAGTTTAGTCCCTAAAATTTTAATTTTTTAATGATTCGGATCGAATCAAGTCATGTCCGTTTTTAAAGCTTAAAAATCGAGTCGGATCGGGTGACGGGTGGATGGTATAATTTTTGGGTCAGATGCCGATGAACCAAAAATCCGACCCGACCTTTGGCCATCCCTAGTATTATCCCTTTGTATTCCCAATAAATAAATACAATTTCGGGCAGTAGGTATAACAGAGGAGATACGTAAGTGCACGTATTTATAAACAAAGACATATGCTGATAGTGCATTGCTTTGACTTATCAAAACAGTGCAGCTGACTGCTGAGTATTGTCGGCAAAATGAATTGTTCATGTGTACAAGTGTCGAAGTTGAACCAAACACGGCACTACATCCGCTTCCTTTATGTCATCTCGCCAACAGCAATGGGATCTAACTAGGCAACGACACATAGATTCAAAGGTTTCACATTAGTCTATGTATTTAGGATTAAATACAATGTTGTAATGACTGAAAGTATGAAAAATGAAAACAATGTTTTTTTTCTCGAAAAATTAAAATTCAGAATATATACTTATTATATAAATCATTATGTGTATTAAAATGCATATAGAGCTACATATTTTATTATAAAAAAATGTTAATTAAAAGTTTTAATCATATACTTTATAAACTGTTGACAAATTTTATTAAATTAAGTAATTAACATTATTAATCTGTTAAACTGAAATGATGCCTTAAGAGACGAATATATAGTTGTGACGAACGAAAGTGTTTAACAATCAAACTAATTGTTATATAAATATGTTTAAATATGGATTTCTTTCAACAACTCTGCCCTATTGTACTAATTAAAAACTAAAGTCAAATTAATTGTGTACAGTATAATTAGGGGTGCTTAATGAATTGAGTAACTCGTGAACAATTCGAATTTGATTCAATCAAAATTTGATAAATACTATATTTGAATTAGCTTGACTCGAATTTAACTCGATACCTTAACGAGTTGAATCGAGCAAAGTCTAATTCGATTTATAAGTTCGTAAGCAACTCGTTAATTTTTAAAAATAATTTTTAGTAATTACTTTAAAATAATTTCATTAAAAAAACTAAATAATAATTATTAATATATGAATTGTTATTTTAATTTTAATACGTTAGTTTGTTGTATTTATGAATCGTTACTTTTGAATTTAGACTTTAAAAATGTTTTATACAATCTTTTAATATTTTTGGTTAAATTTATTAATTTATGTTAATATTAAGCCTCAAATGGTGTTGTTAAATTTTAGTTTTAATTAAAAATAAGTCAAGTTTTTAATGAGCTTAACGAGCAGCGAATCAAGTTCAATAATAAGTTGAGCATAACAAGTACGAGTCGAACACAATTTTAACGAGCAACGAGTTGAGTTAAACAACAAAAAATTTTAACGAGCACAAATCAAACAATATTTAAATCGAGATCGACTCGCTCGATAAGCACCCATAAATCCGCCGCATATAATTAACACTACTACTAGCAACGTGATTCGAAGCCTTTTGCATGTTAGATCACGTGTAACTGTTTCCCATGTTAAGAGAGAGAGAGATTACTATTAACTATTAAGTATTAAGTGGGTATGATTAGTTTTAGTATATATAAAACCATTAATAACGTATTTAAAATTCATTTTATTTTTTATTTGAAAAATAAATATTAGATTTTTAAAAATGTTTTTTTACTTATTAAGTAGGTATGATTAATTTAGTATATATAGGAATACTAAAAATAGTTTTTCCTATGTATTTTTTTATATAAATAGCGACTATTCATCAGAGATGAGTATTCCATCGAATCGAGTTAAAATTTTTTGAGTTATTCGAGTTGATGAGTCTAATTTTATCACTTAAATTTTTATTAAAAGTAATTTCGAGTCGAGTTTTTGAGTTTTTATAAAAATTTAATTATAATTATTTATTATGTTATAGTATAATTTGATTATAATTTAAACAATTTTCACTAGTCATATAAGATATATATATATATATATATATTTCTTTTTTTTTCATAATGTGACAATATTTATTTATATTTGTATATACCGATATATATCATTAAAATTTAAGAGACTTATCTCGAGCTTAAAAAAAAATTCTAATTACTAAAATTTTTGAGTTATTTGAGTTTTATTTTAAAACTCAAGGTTTATTTAAAAAAATTTCGAGTTTTTTGAATTAAATCAAAACGAATCAAATATTTTAGACTCGAGTTGAATTTATTCACCCTACTGTTCATCTATATTATTTTTATACAAACATGATAATTAATTAAATAGCTTAATTTCATGTTATTTTAATTTCGTATTGTACGGATGTATTAATTTTGTAACTCCCTCCATTCAATTATTATTAATTTGTCGGGCTGAATTAATTCAGATAGGTGACGACGACAATGTCCAATTATTACACCCGGTTACTTGGTTAATTAATTAGATTAGTCGCGGTCCAACCTAACTTGGGTTGTGTTTACTCCTAAACTAAAGGCTTGTTAACTATGTTAATTGAAAATAATTTTCAATATGGAATTGGGATCTCTTATATAAAGATTATAAATAATTGATCAGTAAAACGTGCAAGACAGAAATAGGGTGACGTCTCAATGGCGTGGAAAAGTCAGAGCTGGGGTTGTCGGTTGGAGATCCAACACGATTAGCATGTGCGTACAAACCCAGTACGAGCCAATAATTACGGACCCAACCCTGGTACGAACCAATAATTAGAGAACCAACCCAAGCAGATTGTTTGAATTACAATTTCACCAGTCGCTTTCAAAATTACGTGTTAGATTTTACGCCAATTTATTTTATTTTTTGCGTTTAGCACGCAAGGTTACTTTCAGAGTTTCACTTGAGTATGGTAAATGCTAATCCATACATTTCTTTGATTCAATGAAGGAAACTTATTAAGGGTAATTATTTTACTATGGGTACTCCATAATAAATATTTTTAAAATTTTTAAATTTATAATTTGAGGATTTAATTTAGATTATATAAATTAAAATTTAATTTTTAATTATATTATTTTAAAATTTAAAGTATAATTTTTTTGACAAATGTTACTGAATTTTATTAAATCCATAAAAATTATAACTACAACATCCTCTTCAAGAAGTGAAAAATTGGATTAAACAATCCAACTATTTTACAACAAAAAAACCCAGAGAAAATAAGATTCTTATAGAATTAAGCATATCAATAAAATTCAATAGCTTCTTGAATCACCTTGTCTCTATCCAAACGAGACGCATAAAGAAGGAAGGAGTTGTAGACGATCCAAATTGTCATGTAAAAAGCATTGCTACCCAAGGATTTCATCGGCAAACAACCATCAATCGGAGTGGAGATATAACTTTTCGAAAGACCACCGACAGAAATATAAATAAAAAATTAGCGTCGATTGAATCAAACCACAAAAGAAGATAAATCAAACCATCGACAAACAACAATCGATCGCTAGGGTATGCTGTAACGTGCCACAAGAGCATATGAATCAAACCACAAAACGAAAACATATCACAATTCACAAAGACAGAAAAAAAACGTGTCACAGTGACAAAAAAACGTGCTACAAAAACAGAGATTCTTATTAAAAATAAAAATAAAAGTAATAGATTTATAGATCCGATGGTCGACAACCAATACTAGGATTGATTGTCGACCACCGATAAAAAAAAATCAAAATAAAAAAGATTAAGAACAAAAGAATTTCAGATAAAAGAGATGGCTTAAAATATAAATTTTTAAATCTTAAAAGTTAGTTAATTTTTTAATATATCAAATAAACTTATAGTAGAATGATAAATGTATCAGTTCAACCTTAATTAAAATTAGATAATGAATTTGATATTGGTCCATCATTTAATCTAAATTAGTGACCAATTAACGACACATTTATATTTAAACAAAACTGAATTCACAAGGTTGCCGTACGTTTGAAGTTACAACATTAATAGCGGCAGATTTGTTTAAAGATGTCCTCACTACTTTATCATTTACATCATGGTTTTGTTTCTATAATATTAAACTCGTGTTAATTTTTTTATATGTATTTATCAGAATAACTCTTTTTTATATATTTTATTAATTATATAACATAATAACTCAAAAATTAAAAATAATATAATATAATATAATAAAAGAAATGTTTCTGGACAGGGGTTTAAGTTTTCAAATTTAGCTGGTGGAGGCGGTAGGTACGTTGTGTTCACACTTGAGTAATGAGTATGACTTGAATTAATTTCATATTTTTCCTTTTGTCTTTAAATATTTAATTCTGTCGGGATTTATAAATATTGGTGGCTCACGTGGGAGATTTATTAGGGGTATTACAGTAATTAGCATTCAGCAATAAGGTATGTAATTATTTAAAAATATAATTTTATTATTATTAAAAATAGTTATTATTGTCAATATAGTAGACATATTTGACTTCTATTTTGGCTATGCGTACGAAAGAATATGAAAGGAATAAACAAGTTTAACAATTAAAAAAACGTGAAAGTAAGAGAACTATTTAAAAATTTTAATATTTATTAATATAATGTAAAATTAAAAATATATATTTTTAGATAAAAATAATAAAAACACACGATTGCAGTTAATAATAAAAAAATAAAAAATGAAAATAAATTATTTTTATTTTAATTTTTAAAAAAAAATATATAAATAGGTATTTTATTTTAATCATATTTAAACTATTAAAAAATTATAACTATGAAACCAAATTATTTCTCCATGTAAAACAAAATCAAATAATAGAATAAAACATAACACTATTAACCGACCACTTAAGCAAAGCGATGATCCTTCTCTCTGGGCCTGAGATTCTATGCAGATTAAGGTCCAAATCAAACGAAAAAGCCCAGTTGGTTTGCGACTCTTAAAATCCTTTTTTTAACTGACCTTTAAGCAAGTATCTTTCGTTCCAACGACATATTTTCAAAGAAATGGGTCTGTTTCAGCTTCAACAACAGGTCATGGCGCTGAAGCCGTATCCATGCACGTTAACGTCTTTAGCTTCCTTTTATCACCCGCCTAATCTTTCCAGAGTTTGTTGTTTCCGGGCTTTCCCCACACTCAATGAACCCATCAAGATTCATCGTCTTCATTTTCTGCCGACCGTCAAACCTCGTTTGGTTTGCAGGATGAAGGGCTCAGGTTACTTCTACTCCCTGAAATCTATAATTGTAATTCAAAATGTAGTTGTATTGATACTTTCGTTTTCTATATATGAAAAAAAAAACATCTCCGTGCTGACTTTTGAATAAACTCGACCAGCTCGGCATTTTCCCGAGCATGTAATGTGCAACTGCTGATATAAACGTTGGTGTCTTGAGAATGGAATAATTTATCAGCCGATGTTCTTTTCAGATATTATTTCGGATCTAGAACTTGGAAAGCCAGGGGATAGGCGAAAACCCGAGAAGAGTGTCAATGGAGTGTTTTGGATTATACTTCTTAATATTGGAATATATGTTGCTGATCACTTGTTTCACGTACTATTTTCTTTTTCTTTCTTTTGATTATAAATAATTATACTTTGTCTACTGAAAAATGAAGTTTTCAGTGATTCAGTTATGAATCTTCTCAACAGGTTCAGGGCATTCAGTCTTTATACTTATACCATAGTTGGCCTGTTTGGTACCAATTTATAACGTCAACGTTTTGTCATGCTAACTGGTAAGCTCTGTATATATTACTGAGATATAAATGAATTGCTGGCATTTTATGTGTTTGCCTTTGCATTTACATGTTCATTATTCTGCTTTTCGTCTTGTTCAGGAAGCATCTTTCGAGCAACCTTTTCTTCTTGTACATTTTCGGTAATCATTTTGCTCTTTTCGACTTGAAAAATGTTTGCAATCTTACGAGTAGGGTGTGGTTTGAATTGAATTGATTTTGGGAGTTTGATTGTATCTTTATTTGTAAAACAGGGAAACTCGTCGAAGAAGAGGAAGGGAATTTTGGATTGTGGCTTTCTTACATTTTTACGGGTGCCGGAGCTAACATAGTTTCATGGTTAGTTTTACCTAGAAACGCAGTTTCTGTTGGTGCTTCCGGTGCTGTTTTTGGTTTATTTGCAATCAGTGTCCTTGTAAAGGTATGCTGAATTCTGCATACGAATATAGAACCATGTGAATGGATACTTTTATAACAGCTATTTTTAGTTGTTCAAGCACAGGAAGTAATGAAATGACTTGACCCCTTTTGCTTGTAGATGTCCTGGGACTGGAGGAAGATTCTTGAAGTGCTTATATTGGGACAATTTGTTATTGAAAGGGTCTGAAATTTTGATTTCACAACAGTTTATTTTATGTTGTTTGAAAGATTGTAATGAAACGGCTTCTGGCAGGTGATGGAAGCAGCCCAAGCTTCAACTGGTCTGTCTGGATCTTCCTACACATTGCAAAGTGTTAATCACATTGCACATCTTTCTGGTGCTCTTGTTGGTGTTCTTCTAGTGTGGCTTCTCAGCAAAGTTCCTTCTCAACCTCTCGATACAGATTTATCAGATTCTCGAAAAAAGAGAGGTTGAGTTTTCTTAAGATTTATATAATTATGCATCGAATTGCAAGGTAAAACGTGATGGAATGTTGATTGAATACTTGTACATGATTGCTTTGTTTAGAAGAAAATTTGTATGGTTCTATGAAATTTTGAATGCTTCTCATATGTCTATTCTCATCTTATGAGAGAAATAAATCAATTAGCTTTTCTTAGTTGTATTTTTTCAATGTCCAAAAAGTGTTGAAGGAACAAAGAAAAGTCTAAGACGTTTCTCTGAGCCCATTTACAGAGAAAAGTCCACTAATAACATAAAAGGGCCCATTTACATGGAATTCCCATCATCCTTTCTGCCATTGTCATAGGAAAAGTTAATGCTTTCAAAGTTGGACAGAACTAATGCACCACTTTAGTAGTTTTTTAAGGTTAATACGCCGTTTTTATGTAAAGAAAATTACCAATATCCATTGACATCTGAAGCAGCTGCAATGATACATGGTTTTGTTTTATTTGGTTTGTCTTCTTTCCTGCAATCTTTGAAACATATGGTGAGTCACTGTCCGAGTGCAAATACAACATGGACCAGCCTTGTTGTCCCCATATGATTACTTTGAATTGAATACAAATTTCAAAAATAACCCACTTCACCTTCCAATCATTTCTCATCTTGGCAAACCTTGCAGCATCTTAAAGCTCTGGCCTTCAAGGAAACATATATTATTATTAATGCGCATGCTTGAATAATGAGAACTCATGACAGCAACTGGAGCAGTATTTTAGTGGGGAAAGGGAAAGGATAGTTTGAATGAGTTGCACTTGTTTGAAGAAGATAAATACAGCAATACCCTGGAGAAGAATCCTACTATTCTCATCTTAAGACAAAGTGCAAATTGGACAAGTGGGTTTTGATGTTTTGCTTTCACCAAGCACATACACAGATTGATGGATCTGTAAGAGAGAGAGAGTGGTGGGAAAAAACGAAGCAAGCTATCCAGCTTCAACTTTTAATCATAAGGGGTTTGAGCTTTTTCATTCTTCCTTTTCTCCCTGCTGGCTGGAGTTTGATTCTTCAAGAAAAAAGTGCATGATCTTGGACCCTGTACTTCGGAATGTGCATGTGATTAGAAAGGTGATGGGTCAAATTTAAGAGAAATAAGATTTATTTGGATGAGTAATTAAATTTGCAGGGATTAAAACTATTATCAGACACAAAAAAAAAACCCTAGTGTGACATCCCTTTGGTTTCCTTTGTAGCTCGTGTCTTGTGGACATGGTCTAAGTTTTGAGAGAGTGGCGGTCCCAATGATCATTAGCACAGTTCTACATGAAGTGGATCTCTTTCCCTTAGTGCGACATTATCTTCTTCTTCCTCTTCTTGTTCATATCATGATGAGATTCAAAGTCTGTCCATTTCATCTATTTGCATGCGCTTTCCT
This sequence comes from Abelmoschus esculentus, assembly GCA_035048815.1. NCBI lineage: Eukaryota > Viridiplantae > Streptophyta > Magnoliopsida > Malvales > Malvaceae > Abelmoschus > Abelmoschus esculentus. Next base: position 1,307,118 of record JAUCBN010000008.1, read on the forward strand.
CGTCTTGCCCTTGTCACCACGCCACCACCTTTCGCACAGAAGTCCATGTTATCCACAACTTACCTACACCGTGTGTTTAAATGGTTCGATTTCGATTATAGTTAATCATTGTATTAACATATATTCAAACAATTTAAACACAAGAAACTTATATAATTATAGGTTGATTATACTATATGAACCGAATATCGTACAATTCAATGAATTGAGTCGTTACATCGTGCGGAAAATACATGTGACTCAACCTACCCGGCACTGCCATGGTGAAACATAATTTTTGTCTTGTTTTTATTGTTTTGAATTTAAGAAAATATTAATCATGTATTCCAATCCTGTCTTTTTCTTGTTGTATGAATGATCATTCCTTTGACTAAGGCTTCCCCACCATCCGATCCCATGTAGCAGTCCAGTTTTAGGTTGATAATCCATCCATCAATATCTTTTCCTTTTACCTTTTTCATCAAAACCCATTCAATCAAGCAAACCAACTCATAACATTATTATTTGATACGGACTTCATTATCTTACTTGATCGAAACATTTTGATAATCATTTATTACTTAGACAGACGGTTAATTTAATTTAAAATTATATATAAATTTTAAATTTTAAATACTACGACCTAAATTAATGTCTAAATTAAACTGATTTAAAAAATAAAATATTTTTTCAACTTATTTATTTGTGTTTGGTGGATTTCTTTTGTAAAATAAAAATCAAATTGTACTCCCCAATACAAATCATCTTTATTGGGTGGGATTGGGATTGATATATTATATGCTTTTGTCGAACTAACAAGGCCAGCTAATAGATGTCTCAGTCCAACTCCGGAAGCACCCACCTACTTGATTTATAGTTGTGATATATGAAGTCATAAAATTTATTTTGAATTAAGAGACTCAAATATATACATAATTACATATGCATGCATTGAACCATCTCTATTAAAAAATAAATGAATAGTTAATTATATATATTTTTAATTAATTAAAAAATAGTACTATACGTCTCGTTAAAAAACATTTCTAACCTAAACGAAGGAAAAAGAGTATATATAGTATCATTAAATGAACCAAAAAATTAACTTGACATACAAAAGATGTAAATAAATTATCAAATAGTGCCTTGATTCATACGTCTATACCGATAATACGGTGGGCTAAAGCGATCATAATGGAAGAGCGCGATAACTTGATCTGGTATATATTCACGAAGAGTATATAAATTATAGGTGGTGATTAGTAAAGGACAGTGAAGTAGTTGGACATGAAGAGTGATTTTAGGAGAAATGGTCCAAATGAAGCTATGTCTTACCAACAGGTATGTATCTACAAATATGGATTTTAGCCAACACATGATGTTAATTAGGCTTCCTGTCTGAACTTCAACTCGACTGAAAACGACCATTTTTTTTCTATTTTCCTGCAAAATGTTTTTTTTTTTTTTTGAGTTTTCATCTAGATATGTCGATATTTTATTTATTTTTATTTACCGAAAAATGATATAATTTTATCGCATGTAATATAAGATGTGCAAATCAAAGGGTACAAATTGCCTACCTCCTAATCGTGCCTTTATTAATGTCTATACTTTAAATTAGTGGGTTTAGATCAGTTTAGGGTTTAATATTAGGGTTTTGGGTAGGTGTCTTTTTAATGTGTATAATTTTAGGGTTTAAGATATAGAAAATTGGGGTTAAGATTTAAAATTTAATTTTTTAAATTTTTTAATAAAAAATATAAAAAGGATCATAATTAAGAGGCAGGATATTTCTATTCCAAATCAAATACCAAAACATACTTGCTATGTAAAACTCAGTATTTTAATTCTCAAATTCAGTCTCTCTTGTAAACAAAACATCTTAATTACATATATAACATCCAATTTCGAATTTCGCTCTGTCCCTGAAACCAAAAGTATTAATGCCTAATTAGGGGAGAATGGAAATGTACAAGATGTACAGATAATTTTAAGTCCACCCCAAATCCAAACAAAGAACCAAACCTTTCTTGTAAAACACTTTGAAATTCAACTTTCTGTCATGACCCTTTCCAAAGGCTTGCCATGACAGTCGGCTTGGGTGTCATCTTGACATGGAAATAAACCAATCAAAATCCACTGCATGTTCGTCTCTAGTATCTTCGATCTTCAGCAAAAACTCTTTGTTTCTCTCTGATGATCTTAATTCAAAAAACCCAAGAAAATTTGAAGCCAAAAGATAAAAAAGAATCAATCTTGAACTTGGAATCATGATTGCTGCAGAAGTACTGAACGAGTGAAAGCCGTACGATGTTTTGCTTCATGTTTCCAACACCGTTCGATATCTTCTGCAATCCTGTTAGCATCCATTGATGTACCTAGCAATCCACGTTTAGTGAACCCCACTGCGTATAGCCCATTTTCACCTTTCCAACCATTAGGAAATGGCCTGCGAGGGTACCCATCTTTCTCTGAGAACATATCTCTTTCCTGTCAATAGTTCCTTTCTTTAAAATCAAGTTGTGATTTTGAGTTTAAAAGCAAAAACTAAAGGGAAAAGGGAAAGTAGACCTTTAACCAAGAGGGTACATTGCTTTTATAACCAGTTGCTAAAATGATTGCATCAAAGCTCTCAGTTTTCCCATTAACAAACTCCACTGCATGTCGTTTTAGGCGTTTGATGCTTGGACAGACCTACAGTAACAACAGCTCACAAATTATTGGCCAACTATATTTGTGGGTACGATAGTTGAAACACGGCGTATTGGCTCAATCAGACACCGGTTCGTTAGTTGTCATCAGTGGTTTGAGCAACAAAAAAAAGGTGATGTGATTTCAATGACAAATGGTAAAGTACCTTAATGTCTCCACTTTTGATACTGGCTAGCGTGCCAACATCTAAAACCGGGGTCTTTCCAGACAGATTCTTGAGTTCCAAGGGACCCAATCGTGGCCGGTCCAATCCAAAGCGAGCGGTGTCGCCCAACATCAACCACGATACAATCAGCAACAGGCGGTCGACGAACCGAATGGGCAGCCACTTGAGCAACCACATGGACAACCCGAAAGTTGATCTTCCCAGCATCTCTCGTGGAAGGATGTGCACCTTCGGTTCCACAAACCAAGAAAAAGGTGTATTAAAAGGAGGGCAAAAATAAAGCTAAGAGTTAACGGGATGGGCTACTTGCGTCCAGGCCATTGCTCCAGGGGGGGATTAATCATAGGGACAAAAAAGGTGGGGATTCCTAATGATTACGACAACATATGATCTTAACTATGTTGAGCATGCTTGGGGATCCCGAGATAGTGAGAGTTGATAGAATTTTTAAAAATTATATTTAATGAAACTTTCCCTATCCCAATTATGATCTATTTGGACATAAAAAAATCTCTTTTGTCCACCCAATATTTAGTAATGAATTGGTTTGTTATCATCTTGAAGCGACACAAACTGTGCAGACTGTTGTGAACATACTTCAATGCCATGAATGAATGTCACTGTCATGTTCTTAGATTAGCTTGTTTTGCTCATCATGTAAATCACTTTTGAATGCATAATCAGACATACACAAAAAGAAACCTAAAATTGGAAAAACTTGTTCAGGCAAAAACATGGATGGGGGACAGCTTAAGAAACCCTATTCTCTTGTAATGAAACATGTCTGGTTTTTGGTAATGGGGAAGATGAATTATAAAAATGAAAAAGAAGAGAGAAAGGGAATGAATGGTGAAGAGTTTGTAGTTCTTACTGTATCTCTGACAACTAGTGAAGGTCTGGCATTATGATTGCAAAGATCCAAACACACCTCCATCCCTGAATTCCCACACCCCACCACTAAAACCCTTTTCCCTCTGAACTCCTCTCCACTTTTATACAAACTCGTATGCCTTATGTCCCCACAAAATTCTCCCTTTCCTTCCATCTCCGGCACCACCGACTCCGCATTCTCTCCCGTCGCCACCACCAACCACCGGCACACGTATTCCGTCTCTTCACCGTTTATCCCTACGCTTTTCACTCGCCAAAAACTCAGCGTGTTGTCGTACTCGGCTCGCGAAACCGTCTCATTGAACCGTGGTTCAATATCAAACTTCTTAGCGTACGATTCCAAGTAATCCACGAATTGTTGCTTAGTAGGGTAAGTAGGGAAATTAGTAGGGAAACCCATGAGAGGAAGTTGGCAGAACTGTTTAGGCAAGTGAAGGCGTAGGCGATCATAGGTCTTGAGTTGCCACAAAGATGCTATGCAGTTAGATCTCTCTAGCACTACACTCGGAACTCCTTTTTCTTTTAAGCAAGCGGCTGTGGCCAGGCCCGAAGGCCCTGCGCCGACGATCAGTGGCCCCGGAACGCATATGCAACGCCGAGACGACAACGCGTTCATCTTCTCAAAGAACATGGGATCGTGAGCTTGTTTTCCTTGAATTTCTCTCAAGCAATCCATGAACAGGACAAATCTTTTTATGCCACCACTATGTATGCTTTTTTTTAGCTATACGTACGTATCTACTAAACAGCTAAACAGAAGTAAAAAAAAAAGGGTGCTGAAAAAGAACAGAAGTATCAAAAAGGGCAAAACAAATGGTGTACGTTAGGTTTGAGATATTAGGCCTTGAGCTATTGATAATTTGCTATCTTATAATATACTCCTTTCTAAAGAGATATGGGGTTTGTGGGTTGATATAGCTTGCTTTGAAATGAGTTGTTTGAATCTCTCTGTACTTGTCGTATTCGAGGCTTAATCAGCACTCATTCAACCAATGAAAGAATAAAAGATAGATGGTGATATTCTGGTCTATATAGGAGTAATAATAAAACTCTCTCGATGTGCTGCAAAACCCTAAACTAGAAACCCCATATGGGATATGTTGTTAAAGTGTGATTAATGTAGCAAATTGCAGGTAGGATTCTCACAGGATTTTGAGTTTTGATTATGGTTGGCAATGATAGGATAGGACCAAGTTGGGGGATGGTGGGTTTGAGAATTATAGCCAAGATGTCCTCCGCATCCAATGGTCTTCAATTTGGACTATTGTTATTTCCTATTAGGATTTTCTTTTGATTCCAGGGGCCGCTTCTGTCATCATGGGATATTAGATTAAAGGCAGTTCAGTTGTTTCAAGTGTTGAGAACTAAATAAAGCAATATTCCATGTGCATTTGCCATTTGGTGATCAGTTTGATGCATGAGTTGCCTCCCATCAATATGTTCTCAGCTTGGTTTTTCTATCTGACAGGACTAGAAGGAGATATTCATGTTTATTTGTTCTGAAATTGATTCGGAGTTTGAATTGAATAAAGGGAATTAGAAAGTGGGAATTCGGTTGCCGATGTGTGTTGGCAAATGGCAGTGGTGGTGCCTGGTGGGGCGGTACTAATGAAGCTTGAGGCGGTCAAGGTGAGGATGAATCTGTGCCCATTTCTGCATAGGTGACAGACAGGGCCAACAAAGAATATTTGAAGTGCAACAAAGGCCCTACCAATGCCCATGGATTTCTTGTTCATGTTGTTTTGCCCATTGGTACTGCAGCAAGCTGGAGACTCACTGTATTAGCACTTCGCAGTTGATCCAGTGGAGCTGACATGATCGTAAATACATTCATTAGTATCATATATTAAAGGATTTATTTGAACTATGAGGTTAAGTGTTCGATTACTATCACGAGTCAGAAATTATAGTTGAATTATGAAGAAAAGAAAGCAGGAATTATCAATCAATAAGATGGTATCAACGACCAGCAAATTCATCTACCAAACTTTGAGTCTTGTCACGCTTCAATTCCGATTAATCATTGTTTTTTTATTATATATATATAAACTTTATGTAATACACATGCATATTATTACAAAAAAAAAAAATAGAAATTGAAGAGTCGAGTTTGACTCGCCATCTAATCAAAATGAAGCAGGTAAATAAATTCCAAGATGCATGTGAAAATGAACCCAGACAATTTTTTTATTAATAATAATTTTATGATAAATATTAATATTTAAATTCGTATAATAAATATAATAAAAAAATATTTTTAATTATTATATTAATTAGTGGATTTCATATCCCTTTATTTGCTAGCCAATTATTTATTATTTTTATACCCTATAAAAATACGAAATGACATTAAGAGAATGTTTGCATTTTATTAAAACTGTCGGAAAAATAATATTTGATGACATTTATTTAAATATTAAATAAACAATTTTTTACTAACCATTTCAAAAATAATAATAATAATATTCAAAATTTTAACATAAAAAAATTATGTTCGTCTTAAACTTCAAAGACAAATATATTCTGCAGAAGAATCTATAAAACACTTTTACAGTAACTTTAAAAAGGCAAAAAATTATTTTGGAATAATTAAGTACAAATGCTGATTAGGATATCATTTCACTTCGGATTATATCATTTAAAATACCGTTTTATTAAAATAAAAATACTTCGATTATCGAGAAATTATATCATGGGTTAGTCTCACCACGTCATCTATGGGACCAACCAATAAAAACTGTCCACCTCATTATTTTTTAATTTTTCAAGTGAAGGTTCACTTGGGAAAAAATTATTACATGGAAAAATTGATGAAGTGGACAGTTTTTATTGGTTGGTCCCATAGACAGATAATGAGACTCACTCATGATATAAATTTTTCCGATTATCATATACATATCCGCACACAGAAAGTCAGCTTTATTTATTTATTTTAATTATTTTATCATGCTTTAGCTAAGCACATTATTTTGTTGGACAACATTATGGAAAACCAATGGAACTTGGAAATCTACAATACCACTAAATGGTTACAATGCACCCATGTGCCTTTTCTTCTTAATACACATTTCCTTTAATTATAAATGTTTTATTTTCACCATTTTATTATTTTTCGATCAATTATTTTTTAATTTTATCATATTTAGTGTTTAATATTTAGGACTTATAGTTTAAATATTACAAAATTTTTTATACAGTTTATGTATTAAAATACAACTCATTTACTGCATTAGAGTGATTATTATTTTTTTTACCTTTACATGCTAGATTAAGATTATTAAATTACTAATTTCTATTGTTTAGAGAAATTACCTAACACACTTTCCCAATTCAAATGGTTTTAAACTCCACTAAATCGGAAGCTTCATTTCCACGTCTCCATAGCAACATCTTTAATCTAACTTGCATACAATCCCTACCTGATCACCAATATCCTTCTATGATGAAAAGTTAAAAAGATTTTACTGGATCTAAGATTTTTGTATTAGTCAACGAAATTAATTATCTAATACCAATGCTGGTCGGTCCATTAATAAAAAAAGTGGAAGTTTCATCATAATTTGGGGGGCATTAGAGTAGATATTGTGCTACTAGAGAAAGGTGTTTTTGGATATTTGTATATCAAAAAATAAATAAAATTTTAAGATAAATTATATACAAAGACCAAAGTAAAAAAATAAAATTTTCTGGGGTACGAAGGCAATTGTCTTTCCCGATCTCTTATTGTTTTTGTCTTTGATTATAACTTCTTATTTTCCTCTTTCAATGATTTTATTATCTTGAGATTTATTTTCATGAGCAACGAGATTAATATCAACGATGATGATAAGATTGATTATCATGATGATAAAATAATGTGATTATAATAAGCGATAGACACGAGTTTTTTTTTATAAAACGGACTTATATAACTATAGAGGAGAAAACATATAAAATTTTAGATAAAAATTAAAAAAAATACATAATTTTTGAATAAATATATATTAATTTTGTCCCAATAATTATATAGTGGAATATGAAATTTCGTCAAGCTATGCATTAGTTAGTGCTTTCTTGAACATCACTTTAATCTGTTCTATTTTTTTCTTTGCCGTTGCTAAATCAAATTAATATGGTCTTATAAAGGTAATAATGCCCATCATTATGTATATATAGAAAATAGTAATTCGCGTGCTCATATAAATCTATAACTAATTATGTACTTCAACTTGTAAAAGACCAGCATTTTTTGTAGTTAATCTTCATTAGACAAAAGAAAATCATCATTAGAGTGTTAATCCCACAATCAAATTTTAAATGAAATGACATTTGAAATATGGTTAGTTAACCGACGAAAATAATATATTATATGATAATATGTATGATTTAATTTAAGTTTCTGTTTTTATTTAATTTAATAAAGAAAAGGTAATGTCTAGCGTGATTAAGAACAGTTAAATGTTCTCAAAGTTTGGATTTAAACTATTATCGCTTCTTAAGAATCTTATATATTATATGTAAACAAAACAATCAAGACAAGTGGAGATATATCAACACAAACTTTACCAATTAAAAAATAAAGGGAATGGTACCGTATTGCTTTAATATAAATAAAATATTTATATTATTTTTCGATTTTCATGGTTTCACCCTAATTAATCCAGACGATTTGTATCGTACACCTAATTTTAATAAGTAAGTCTTTAATATTTTTATATAAAAAATTTAAATTCGAGATTTATTTAAACAGAATCAAACTAGTTTAATTTATAACAAAAGCAAAACCCTTGATTTAATTTGGTGTAGAAAAATCTGAAATCCTTGTTAGAGCAACTTAATCTATTACTATATGTGACACGGAATCTTTTTTATTTTTTTTACCCTAAGAGACCACGAATCTGCTTATGTTTTAAATCACTTACAAAGCTTGATTAGACAGTGGGGACTTGTCTTCTTCTTCCCCCCATGATTTAAAGTGCATTTTTTCCCAACAACCAATTTGCAGGTCCGAAAGAATGTATATTTTATTAAATAATTATTAACTGAAAATCATATATAATAAAGAATTCGACAGTTAGCTCAAGGATAATATAACTACAAAAGCAATGGTCTTGGGAATTAAGCATATTTCTAATAATTAATTTCAAATGGGACATAATTTCATAATTATCTGCTTAAAAATTTTATGTTATTCTTTTTCGATTGACAAGAACATTGTATACTACGATTACACTTATGGCACAATAGTTAAAACCGAATCTCAATCCAAATCAAATTCATTCGAATCGAGTCTAGATAGTTCACAAACTGGTAAAACTCATTATCAGTCTTAGTTTCGAACCGAGAAATTGTTGTTTTAGCATAGCTGAAGGACTTGTGTACTAGAAATATAACTCCACGAGTGGAAAGAAACAACCCCCATTTGTTGTTTGGTGTGTTAACCTGATTCATGTGTTTTGTTTCATCATTTTCTTCCCAATATCCCTAGACCCGAGTTCTCCTGCACTTTAATCATTAGTAGTATCCAATAAAGAAAATGAGACCTTAAAACCGCCCCACCTATGAGAATCCAACAACAATAATGGATTCTTAATAGGATGATCGGAGATTGGATTCTTTAAAATTTACGATTTATATATAATTTAAAAATATTAAAAGTTTTTAATATATTTTTTATTAAAAAATATTTTTGTAAATTAAAATTTTATATGTTTATCCTCTAACATAACATCTTAAAACACTTTAAATAATTATATTTTAAAAAAATATATAAGAGAAGATAAATTAGTGGGACAAAGATAGGGTTTTTGATTCGACCCAGCACAACCGGGTCGATTTTTTATAATTAAAATTTTAAAACATATAATTTTTTTTCGTAATTTTTTAAGTATATTTATAATAATACCCCTTTATTTATATATTTTTTATAATTAGTTTTTTAAAATTATTTTTATTTATAATTTAGTCTTTAAAAATATAATTTTTTTATAATTAAATTTTCTAAAATCATTTTTTTTAGTCCCTAAATTTTTTTTATAGGTCAAGTTCAAATTTAATATATTTATTTTCGATTAGATCAGATAATATTTTTTGAAAGATAAAAAATTTAATTTGATCCGACTCGACCGATGCATATCTCTGGTGAAAAAAAATCCTACTCCCCCATATTATAATCCGTACCTACAAAGCTACAACTTTTCCTAGCTCGTATTTAAAGTGGAAACTTTTTTGGGTTTATAAGATTGAAGCCCAGTCTGAGTTCCATGTACCATTGGGTAGTTTAAATTAGTTTGGTCCTGGACTGAACTAGAAAAATACATGTTGAAATTTTTCAAACAATTTCTATGGAATCAATTTTCCGGTGACTTATAACTGCATCCTAGGAAATGTACCTTAAAATTTTATCACGGTCAACTCCAAAAGTGAGCAAGATTGAATACCCATAGGTTTAATTAGAATTGATTTCGATTTTAGTAATTATTAATTTTAAAAATTAAAATCAATCTTGATTTTAATTATATAAGATTTTAAAATTTAAAAAATAATCTCGTTATTAGTAGAATTCGATATTAATATCGGGTATCCGGTAAATTGATTTATTATTAATAAAATCTAAGTAATAAGAGAAAAAATTTAATCACCAATAATAATGTTGAAACATTATTGACTTAAAAATTAAAGTTTTAAAATGAGTTATATTTATAATAGTCATACATAAAAAAAATTGATAAGAAAAAATAAACAAAAAAATATTATCTATTACAAAAACAAAATCAATATCAAGTAATTAATATTGGTTTCGGTCTTATTGGGTACCCATCGGGTATTGAATCTAAAAAATCAAGATCTTATCTCGATTCCAGTTATAATCGAGACTTAAATTTTAAATTCAATCTCGATCTCACTAAAAATAATTTTAAATAAAAATTTATTAAATCTAATAGAATCCGAAATAAAAACAGGGTAATTGGGTTTTTTTCCACCCTAATTACCGCCACTCTCAAGCAGATGATTAAATAAAAACCGTTTCTATCTTTTAATTAAGAATTAATTAAATTAAGAGTATTTTTTTAATTGTTTTTTGTACAAGGCAAGTATATTATTTGAAATTTAGGAATGTTTTTTCACTCCAATTTGTAAATTATTTAAACTTGTTTTTTAAGCTTACAGCAAAATATATATTAGAATTTTCCAATGATTTTCAATTTGACTATTTATTTTATATGAATTTTCAATTAAAAGACAAATTTGCTCCTAATATTTCATATTCTAATTCTCCTATATATACTGAACAAAAAAACTCCTATATAAAAGGACGAATTTTGATTTAGTATTCTTGCTAAGAGACTACAAGAGGAGGTTAAAGCAGGAGTTAACTCGAGCGGGACAAAGGCGGGATATCAAGGGTTAGGGTTTTAAAGTAGAAAAAATTATACAGGCAATGGCTGTTCAATCTCCGTCTCTTTTGAAAAAGTAAGATAATTCCTGGGCAATCTTTCCATTTACTGTGGAGTTTACTAGCTATTACTCACGGCATTGGTTTGTAAGAATCGATTTTAGGGTTCTTCACGGCTTTTGGTTTCCTGGAATGTAGTTTCTTGAAAGTATTTTACTGTAAGAAATTGTTTTCTTGGCGGTCGTTCAAAACTCTTTGATGTTTGATTTTCCTTGTATGTTTTATCGATTGATAATATTTGGGAAAAGATTTCATCGTGGGTACTTCTTTGTTATATTTTTACAAAATATGTCAATCTAGGATTGGAATACTCTATTTGTGCGTTGAATATTTCTGCCACTATCTTAAATTTTCAGGTTTTGTTTTTCCGGTTAAGTGGAGGTCTGCTGTGTGAGTATGGCAGAAGTCGGTGGAACAAAGGACCTTGAATTCAATTGGGGTAAAAAGAAAGGAATTGGTGGGAAAAAGAAAGACGTTCAGTTTTATGAATCATTTACTTATGATGGTGTTGATTATGCTCTTTATGACAATGTTTATCTTTATAAAGAAGGTGAACCATTGCCTTATCTTGGTAAACTTATAAAAATATGGGAGACTGGTGATAAATCGAAGAAAGTGAAGGTTTTATGGTTTTTTCGACCTGAGGAGATCTCAAATTATCTTGTAGATGGATTGGCACATCCGAATGAAATATTTTTAGCATCTGGTGATGGAGTAGGCCTTGCCAACGTTAATCCATTGGTAATTGTGATTTTATAAAAAAAAAAGTCGGTAATTGGATATTTCATTTATTAGAAGCAGACATCATAGTTTATGTGTGCCTTGACTTGTATTCCCTGATTCTTGTTTATCTATCAGGCTATTTGAAAGTTTCTTGCATGAGTTGGGTAGATAACAGTTTGACTGGAACATGTCCAAGAGTTCTTATCTCTTGTATTCCTTGAAAATGGATATTAATGTTGTGAATTGAATTGCTTATGATTTTGTCTTAAGGAGGCATCTTGTTAGATGTGGTTCAGTTTTTAAGTTTTCCTGTTTTAAACATACATTCATCTACTTGGTTTCTAATTTTGTTAGCATTAATTCAGGAAGCAATTGGTGGAAAGTGCAATGTAATTTGCATTTCAAAGGATAGCAGAAATCCACAACCTTCAGACGGAGATATCCAAAGGGCTGATTTTGTGTTTTACCGTACTTTTGATGTTGGGCTGTGCACTATCTCTGATAAGATAGATGAAAAAATTGCTGGAACTGAAGGTATTTAATTTCCATTCATCTATTGCTCTATTTCATTGTGATTTTGATGTTGGTTGTATTAATTGTTGAAATTCCTGTTTCTATTTCTCTATTTGTTTCAGTTAAATTTATTTTTAACCTACCTGGTTCTCTGAAGCCTTCTTCTGTCCATAACTCTAGCGTGGATGATAAAAATGCTAGTGAAAATGCTATAGGAACAAATGGAAGAGTGATTTTATCTAAGCTAAACACATCTGAGGATCAAATTCCTGAAGAAGATAGACAAGAGGAACAGAAACCTGTGGTTGCAGAGAATCTTGCTCCCAATGATTTACAAGAGAATGGCTTTAACTACAAAATTGCTTCAAGTTTTAAAGTTGAAGAGAATTCAGATTTAAAATTTTCATCAGTTAAACCAAATGTGTCCCATAGAGAGAAGCTTGTTTCAGGTGTAGTTACAGAGTCTGGTGGACTGGAAAAAAGAAATGACAGAGAGGAAAATACTTTTGGTGATAAGACAGATTTTAGCCGTAATGTTAAGGAAAATGCAAACACTTCTGCTGAGAAGATAGGTCATGTCAATCAAGTGAAATTTGATGATAAATTAAAATCCATCAAGGATACAAGTGAGTTGGATGAGAGGCCACATAAGAAAGCAAAGCTTGATAGTTCTGTGAAAGTCTCCAATGACAAAGAAAGCCCAAGACGTCCTACAGATGCTTGCTTGATAGCCAAAAACTCTTCCAATAAGCTGAAAATTGAAGATAAACTCACAAAACCTACTATCTGCAAAACTCCTGCAATGTCTCCAAATGATGGTAAAAGAACTGGTGACAAAGTTGCAGTTACCCGTATGCCTGTTTCTGTAAGTGGTATTTTTGGGTTGTCTTCTCTTCTTCTTTTCCTCCTATCAACTTCATTTTAAAGATATTATCTTGAGGGGACACAGTGTTCACTTCTAATGCACATTAAGCTCAAAGCATGGGGTTAGCATTAGCTGATAAGAAAGATGCGATTACTCTGCAAATTTAGCAGTCTTTATGCCAAATTTAGAAGTTCTTTTCTATGTACGCCTCACCAGTTTAGAGCCTAATTTCTTCCTCTTGAATTTGATCCTTTGAAAAATAAATGTAAATAAAACCACATGGCCTAAAATTTCTATTTATTTAATGTTTAATCAAAGAAGAGTGTAGTCTCATACGCTTTTTTGTCCTACTTGGTTCCTGCCATTACTCGATGTATCCTGTTCAATAGCCTATGGCAGGTTTTTAGTATCCTGTTATCCTTGTTTTCTCTGATGTGAAAGTTCTTTGTGAAGATTTACTTCTTACAGTTATTGTTTATTCATTCTGACAGGACAGGAGCAATTGGTTTGGTGAAATTGTAAGTACTTCTCTGCTCCTTCTAAAGCGATTACTTAAATTGTTTCACAGCCAATTTTTAATGTTATGTTTTTAGTATCCCGTTATCCTTGTTTTCTCTGCTACTTCTGTTCTACAATCTTTAAGTTTAAAATGCCTCGTACATTGTTTTCAGCCTTGGGAAGAAAGAATGCAGGATGGACATGAGCAAGGAAAACTTGTTCTGTTTCAAAATTTGGATCCAACTTACACTTCAGCAGATGTGGAGGTAATTTCTATTATGAATAAAATAATGTTGTGTTTGTAGCATTTTGTATTTCCAAGCATAGATTTCTGTTTCTCTCTCTTTACCTTTCTGCTTTGTACCATTTTTCTTTGTTATGATGAATACATGTTTCTATTTCAGGATATAGTTTGGACTGCCTTCAAGAAAACTTGCAGGGCAAAGGTGGTCCAGCAGGCTGCATGTTCTAGCCCTCATTCCGGTATAAACATATTCTATATGAAACCGTTCTCCTCCCCGTGGAACTAACAAAATGTAACGTGGATTATTTGAATTTGGAACAAAAAGTTGCCAAAATAATAGGAAATATCATCTGGTACTCTGAATAGTTAAAGGTCCTGATGTGGAACTTTGATATTATTCTCTCATTTGGACATGATATCTTGTCAATATTTCGTGATACCAAACAGGAGATATCAGAAAAGGTAGATGATAAAGGCTGGCCTGACTGTTCCTTAAGTGATTTTTGAAGTCATATCATGTCTGTTTAATACCATCTTTTTTTCCTATGTCACTGCTTCTGCTTCCTGACATAGTTTATCTATATATATTTAAAATGTAAAACTAAAACCAGCCTTCTTAGGTTACCTCAAATATAACTTGCAGTGGATAAATTGAGCATTTAAGGAAATTGAATTGGTTATGTTGTAGGTCAAGCTTTTACTATATTCGATACAAGGGAAGTAGCAGAGGAGGTTATTACAAAATTGGATAAGGGATGCTTGTTGCTACCGAATCAGAGGTATGTTGCAATTGTTTCCAATATGTGGTGCTATACATATGCTATGATAGTCCACACCCAGTTTCATGCTTCTTGGACGAGTGGGTTCAACCTCCATTGTCAAGCTTTGCTAGCACTCATCTTGGTTATCGTACGCTGTATAATGTACTAGCATGCACTTTACCACCCAGATATGATGGGTTTGGAAAGTTTTTCTTCACAACTTGTGGGTTTTCATTTTGACTTGTTTTAGGTTTTCTGATCATGTGTCCCTTTCTTATACCCCTCTTTTTATAATGTATTTTGCCCATTTTCACCTTATTGTTTGTCTGGGGATCAATGCCGGTCTTTTTATTTCGAACTTGTCTTATTCATAGCCTTTAGATCAATTTGCAGCATGTGTAGCTGTCCCTAAGAGCTGTGATGATGCTATTTGTTTTCTTTTATTTCTTGCTGTGCAGGCCGCTTGTTGCTAGCATCCCAAATCCCTGTTTCTCAAGGAAGCAGTCAATGTTTGCAGGTCATCTCATTGTTGATAAACTCAAATCCCAACGGGAAATGGTACCTATTTCTTTTATCTTTCTTAGTTTGTTTGGTGTTAGCATGTTTGCTTTGTTAATCACACCTTATGCCACATGGATGCTGTAAATCTGATTTTATTTTGTGGTTTCCTTTTTGTTTCTGTTAATTTGATACTGAGTATTCCATTTTCCCACAGAAAGAAGCGGTATCTACTTCACATTGTTCCCAACCCAACACACTTGAATATGATATGGCCATGGAATGGTGTTTAATGGCAGAAACATCCAATCTGTTCTGGAAAAAACTATATGAGGTTTTGAATTACTGCCATTCTTTTTATGTGTTTCTACCTTCTATTGCATTGTGTTAACCATGCATTTTGGATTTTTTAGCAACAAGGGAAAGAGATAAAAAGATTGAAGGTCAACTTTAAGTCCAAATGATCACTGTTAATTTGTCTTCCCCTAATTTTGGTAAGTACAACCTACAAGCTACTACCCTTCTCTTTTAAGCATAATACATCTTTTTATAACCGACTTGGCTGCTAAAGTGTTCATTTTCTGTTCAGTATATTTCTTTGCATTAAAAGGAAATAGTTTTTTGAAGCAAGTAACCAATGTGGAGTTACTGATACAAAGGTATTGTCTCTACGACTATTCTGTTTCCCTACTTTTTGCCATATCGCCTTGTTTTTGTCAGTTGGGAAATTTTTAAGACCGTCTTCGTTGATGATACTGGTTTTGTTTCGTAAGTTCGTTACTTTTTTTTTTTACATTTTGTGATCTATTCTTTTGGAACATTCTTTGCAGTTGTGAAGCTGTAGGAAGTGGGGAAACTTGATTGCAGCTGTGTTCCCTTGCACTTTACCTAGGTGATGCATCTGCAAAATGAAGGTCTGAGCTGAGGGGGTAATTTTTTTTTTTAGTTCAGTAATTATGATCTGCAGTTATGGTTGTATTTGTTATCTATTATGGGTGATTTGTAGAATCCATTCTGCGGTTCCTTCTTTTTTGTTTGAAGAGGTCCTCCAGGCTGTTCTAGTCATGTTTCCTGATGCCGAACACCTCTAGGGCTGTGTTTTTCTTCAAATTACAACCAACTTCCGTGGTCAGTTTTCCCCCTGAAATATAATCTTTACTCTTGCAAGTTCCACCAAATCTAATCTTTAGGCCTGTACAATATGCTTTTTTCGTCTGTCCTTCACTTTTCTGTTGAAATGCCGACAATTTTTTGTTTTAAAATGCTATTTGCTTATTTAACAAGACAAATTGACATTTTGAACGTGAAGGAAATCAATACAACTTTAGTTCATTTCAGTCTGCTAAAAAACTTTGAAGGTTCAAAACTCTCGGAAGTTCCAGCATTCATGTTTAATTAAACACATGCAAGACGAGTACTAGACTCCATTCATGTTTTTGTTTATTTATATATAAAGGAATTTCCATCTTTATTTTATTTTTTATAAATTAAAATATATAATTTTCAATTTTAACTGTTGAAGTGGAAGGTGTCACGCTGAAAACATTCCATAATTTTCCGATTAAATTTGTTTTACAATAAATAATTTTTTCAATGAAACTATTTATTATGCATCGAACTGGTTCAAAAATGAACAGGAGAGTCTAACATACAATATATTTAGAGTATGAATATTATAAAAAATTAAATATTTTTTATATGAATTATGCATTATAAATTTTAGCAGTCTTTTCATGCAAACTACGGATAGGTAAGCCTAGTTGGCTCTAAAAAGTAAAACCTTATAAAAGACAACTTTATCAATGAGCTTAGATCATGCATACAGATTATTTATATTATTAAGTTACGTTACATGCGTTTTTTTTTTTTTTTATAAATCCCGTTATTCATTTTCACCCAAGTCTACAAACATGAGAAGACTGTCCTACTATTCCTTCATTTCTAGCTCAGCCATGGAAATCAAAGTATGGCAGAGCCAAAGCTCGAGCAGAACAGAGACAATCAAATTAGGCCGAAGATGATCGCTGGAAAACAAAGAGGATAACGTTTTGGAAGAAGTTGAGAGGGAAGAAACCCTTCCCTTTTTCTGATGTTGGATTCCAGGCTTCTTATGACCCGGATGAGTATTCACAAAACTTCGATCAAGGAACTGGGTGGGCCGAACCGGAACCGGATAATCTCTCTCGGTCTTTCTCAGCTCGGGTTGCTGATATCTCAAGGAGGAATGAGTTCGCATTCATGTGAGAAGGGTTGTAAATGAGACGAGACAAATCGCGAGATACTTTAGCTTGATTCGGTCAAAACTCGGTCAAAACTCGACTCGATTGAACTCGGCTCAAACTCGAATTCGATTCGAGTTCTTGACGAGTCAAGCCAAGCTACATGATACCCGACTCGAAAAGCTCACGAGCTACTCGAAAATATAAATATTAAAAATCTAAAATTAAAACCTTAAAATAACATACTAAAATCTAAAATTAACAAGCTTGAGTTTAAACAATATGAGTATCAAAGTTTTTTCTCCATTAGACTTTTAAATGAGACTTGAGAGATAAGAGTTACTCGAGTCTAATACGATCAGAGATCGGTCAATACTTAGCTCGATTAGGCTCGAAAAAAGTTCGAACTCGACTCGAGTTCTTAACGAGTCGAGCCGAGCTCAGATTTTTCAAGCTCGAACTTGACTCGAAATCTTAACGAGCCGAGCTTAACACTACTCGAACTTGACTCGGCTTGTTTATGCCCTACTCGTTTATGCCCTACATGTGAGGGACAAATCAAACATACTAGCTATGGAAGTTCTAGTCTAGCATGTGTTTAATTATCTTTCTCAGTTTGAATGTTGATGACAGAATTTTGATGCCTTCACTTCACTTTTCAGTATAGATTTTGTATTTTTATCCACCAAAGATTCTCCGGGAAAAGAAAGATCATTCTTTATCATCCAAAAAAACTCACTTAAAATACTGTCGACATATATTTTTTTTTATAAAAATATAGAGTTTAAGTTATAAAATAAAACTTAAATAATACAAATTTTATAGTAACTAGGGAATCAATTTAAATTTAAGCTTTTAAAATTTTTAAATATATTAAGTTGACCCTTTGAATTCTATCATAAAGTTTCGTTAACGGAGGTCAACTCAATTGATATTAATTAAATTCATATAAAGTTTAAGTTATAAAATAAAATTTGAATAATATAAATTTTTAGTAATCGATAAATCAAATTTAAGTTTCTTCCTCAACTCTAATCACATATGTATATCAAATATAAGAAAAAGTATGAAAAAATTATATCATATAGAAATTGGAACCATTAATACCAAAAAATTTTAAATGTTTTAGAATTAAATTTAAATAAAAATTTAAATAACTCAATTCAAATTTATAAAATTTTATAAATTTGAATTGTCTAATAAAAAATCAGATAAAATTTTAGTTTTAAACTAAATTATCTAACTTGAATAACTCGTAAAAATATAATTAATTTTATCGAATACTCACCCTAATGAAAAACTACTATTTAGAGTTAGAAAGTAGAGTGGATCCCAAAGTCTCAGTTGAAGCCCAAAAATAGAGGTCTAAAGGGACGAGAGGCTTACTAACATTTTGGGCCCAAGTTCAAAACCGAAACACGAAACCGCCATGGTGGGAGAGAAAAGTAAGGAATTATATTGCAAATTTAATCAGCAAATCCGCGCAAAATAAATCCCAAGATCCATAGTATTAAAAAACCCTAATTCCCGACCCTTCTCTTGGAAATAATCTAAGACATCTCCGATTGTGAAGTGTTGTGTTGCAGATTTCTAGAGGGATCCGAGGTGGAAATTAACGATGGCAATGGAAGTAGAAGAAATGGAGAAGGCGCGAACAAGGAAACGGCCTCGTCTTGTTTGGGACGTGGCACCATCTCGTCCAGAGGTTGGTTCCTCTTATCAAGATCCTAAAACAATAGGTGAAAATGATACGAAAATTAGGGTTAGGGTTACAACATGGCCAGATTCAGAAGCGAGAAAGCTAACCTAAAGGGACAAAAGTTGTTCCCTTGGATGTCACACAAGTATCTGACCTTTTTGTGTTGGGAATTGTTTTGTAGGAACAAAAAGCTTTGGTGACGTCTCGACGTTCGTCACCACCCAAAAGGGATGATGACCATGAAGGTCATTACGTCTTTAATCTCGGTGAAAATCTCACTCCAAGATGTAAGCACTTCATCGATTATTCACTTTTAGCTTTTGCATGTATGTATATGATTTTATTTTATTTTTATCAATGATTTTTGTAATTATGTTCTCTTACAGATAAAATTCTTAGTAAGATGGGTGAAGGTTAGCTGTCAAAGTGCTCTGCTGTGAGATATTTTAATTTTTGTGATTCTGGTTGTAGCACATTTCAGCCAAAATTGCTAGTGTTGTAGGCACATTTGGCCGAGTTTTGGAATGTTGGGACCGCCAAAATCGGGAGTATGTTGCAATTAAGGTAGTTAGAAGCATACGTAAATATCGTGATGCAGCAATGATTGAAGTTGATGTTCTTGAACATCTGGCTAAGAATGATAAAGTCACCTCACAGTACGTGTCCTCCCATTTTCAGTTTATGGATATTGCATTGCATCTCATTTCAGTCATTCACATGATGGACTCTTTTGGTTACTTCTTGCAGCTTTGTGCAGATTCGAAATTGGTTTGATTACCGCAATCACATTTGTATAGTAAGTATTCAATGAACCTTCTTCTAAGCATTGTGTTCCTCTTCAGTTGTGCATTTGGAAAATTGGTATTGGTAACTTTACTTTAAGAAAGAAACTAGCATAACATTTTACAATGTAAGAAAATGCTCAAGTGTTGAATTTGCTTGTTCTTTTAGAATCAATGGTGCTTGTCTTCTCTGTTTGCTGTGATCCTTTTTAGGTGAATTAGTTGAAATTTGAAACTTCGGATGAGATCATTGAATATGCTATGATTCCTTTATTTTGTTTTTGTCCTTGTTGACTTAGTTCATGTAAATTGGGACTAAACATAAACCTTCACGTGGATGCATTTTAATGGTGTTATCAGGTATTTGAGAGGCTTGGACCAAGTTTATTTGATTTTCTAAAGAGAAATAAATACTGCCCTTTTCCTGTGGATCTTGTTCGGGAATTTGGACGTCAGCTTTTGGAATCTGTAGCATGTGTGTGGATTGTTCTTGCCTCCTATTTCATCATATCTCATCTTCTAACCACTCATCCTGTTCAATTTATCTGTGCCTGATTCGTTTGTTCAGGCTTAGTGTCGGGTTGCTGATTCTGTCCCTTGGTTTTAACATATTTCTCGGCTTTAAATATCTCTGGCAGATATGCATGATTTACGCTTAATCCACACTGACCTGAAGCCTGAAAACATTCTTCTTGTATCTTCTGAATATGTAAAGCTTCCTGGCCGCAAGGTATTTGGCCTTCTATAATCCGTGATTTATACCATTTTAGATGTGGGGTTCAAACTCCGTCATGACAATGAAAATGCTTCGAATGGTACAGAGGAGTTCTTCAGATGAAATTCATTTCAGGTGCTTGCCAAAGTCAAGTGCCATTAAGCTGATTGATTTTGGTAGTACTGCATTTGATAATCAGAATCATAGCTCCATTGTTTCCACGAGGCATTACAGAGCCCCTGAGATTATTCTAGGTAACCAATTATTGTGTTGGAAAATGAGAATGTGATTTTCCCTTTGTTTTCGTAGTATTGTGTTCTATTCCAAGTATAAAATGCCATCGGGAGTCTTCTACTCTATTCCCGCTTTCCAGGATAGGTAAAAGTTCATTTTCAGAGGGAATACTTCCAGGTGGTACTTGAGTTAAGGATGACTGTTCAAAGATCTCATCATAGAATATAAGGGTGCAATGATATAGATTGACTACCCGAAAAATACTAACCGGAAATTTATTTAAGCCTTTCTTTGACATGTCTTTGGGTGTGTTCTATTCATTCAATTGCTGGCCTGGATTATTAGTTTGATTTTTGACTTCCTGCCGGTTCCTTTTTACCAAGCTTGTTAATACTTCTGCTATGGACTAATTTTGACACCTTTCAAGTTTCAACGCGGCAGAACTATTTTTGACGTATTTGTAAATAAATACATTGGCGCAGGTCTAGGTTGGAGCTATCCATGTGATCTGTGGAGTGTTGGCTGTATACTTGTTGAACTGTGCACGGTTGCTCCTGCATTTCTACAGACACATTGCTTCATTTGTATGTGGAACATGAGATCTTAGTCTGTTTGAATTTTGTGCAGGGTGAGGCATTGTTTCAAACCCACGAGAACTTGGAGCATTTGGCAATGATGGAGAGGGTTTTAGGACCTCTTCCCGAGCATATGATCCGAAGGGCTAAGTAAGTTGCATAGTTATCCTCTAATCTCGTATTCAACTGATTCTAATACATGTCTCACCCTTGTTTGATTTTCCCCACAGCCGGGGTGCTGAAAAATATTTCCGGAGAGGCTCTAGACTAAATTGGCCTGAAGGAGCAGTATCTAGGGAGAGTATTAGAGCTGTTAAGAACCTTGATCGTCTGAAGGTATGATTTACTTTCAGGCCACGTGTCTGGTTTGACAAGTGACAATGTTTTTTCTTGTTTCCTGATCAAAACTTTCTGTTTATTTCAGAATATGTTATCACTGCATGTAGAGAGCTCAAGATATTCCCTGTCCGACCTGTTGGAAGGTTTATTGAAATATGATTCATCCGAACGTCTCACTGCACGTCAAGCTCTAAATCACCCCTTTTTTAGTTACCCAAGTTAAGTGGACAGAGTAAACTAATGGTTTCGCAGTGCTTGGATATATTTATGGGAGACAAATGGCCAAGGCCTGAAATTTTGAGATTCCCTTTGTATACTAATAATGTTTGTTTACCAAAATATGTTGCATCTTCTTCTGTAAACTCCTTGAAGTTTCTGGTTTTCATCCTCTACTACTCTGTTGCTTTGGCTACTCCCCGCCGTAGAGGTGGTCCCGCTTGTTGCTGTTTTGAAGCTGCCTGAAACCCCATATTTTTAGTGCATTCCCAAGGGATTACATTCTTCGTTTCAACCTTATTTGTTAATAAAAATGATTCACTCATACTCGAAAGATTTAAGAAGCCTCAGATTCTCCACTGATTTTACCCGCATCACTTCGAGCTTTTTATAATGGTTATAAAAATAATCCTGGGAAGCATGCAACTCAACATGAGCCTAAGGTACACGTGTGCATAATAGTAACACGTATAGAAAACAGCCTACGGGAGAGAAGAAGCTCATTATCTTTTTTTAAAAAATATTTATAGTTTTATTTAATAATATTTTTTTAAAAAGATAAATTTTAATATGATAAATTGAATTCATCGTTAGTATTACTCCGGATGGATGAGGTTAAGATTGGCATCTTTGCCTTGATGAATTGACACTGGATCAGCTTTATTCCGTCTTTGCTGTGAATATTATTTGGGCTTCCATTCATTATCTATTGGGTCGAAATATAAAATAATGTAAGAAAAAAGAAAGTGTTACGTTTAGAATATTTTTCGATGCTAAGAAAAATGTCAGAAGTGGGATTTGAACCCACGCCCTCTTTCGAAGACCAGAACTTGAGTCTGGCGCCTTAGACCACTCGGCCATCCTGACTTGACCAAAACATTGAGGGATGGTAAGTTATCATCTTGCTTAATAATATTTTGATTAATTTAAAAATTAATCAAATTAATATATATTTTTTAATTTAATTAATAGTTAAAGAATTTAAATTTTTTAACTAATAATATTTAATAATTTTAATTTTATCGATTAATTGAATTAATTGATTTAACACCCCAACGGTTCCTAATTTATCTTATCAATGTTGACCACTTTGGAACTTTTTTGTTCTCCGTGAGAAGTAGAATTGACCCACAATAATTATAAAAAACCGTTAAATTGGACCCCACATTGCCAATGTCTATAAATGGAAAAAATAAATGGGCGAAAACGAAAAAATTCCTTCCTTCCTTCCCTCCCAACCACTCTCTGCTTAATATTTCTCTTACCCGCTCACAGTCAAATCATAATCAATTGCCTGCTATAATTCATGGGAAGAAATCTTACGGATGTAATCGATTTTACGTTAATTTGAATTTGTAATTGGATCTGGAAATTTAGAAATGGAAACGAAGGCGGGATCAGGCGAGGGAGGAACCGAGCCGGAACTTAGCCGGAACAACAGCATTACCAATTACAACCGTATCGGCAGTAGAAATAGGTATAGACGCAGCCTGAGTTGCGGCGAGGAAGATAAGGTGCTTTTGGTGTATTCGGGGTGGGTGTACCATGTAGGAACCAATTCGATTGGTCATGAGTTTTGCCATCATCGATTTCTCTATATAAAAGGAAAATACGTTGAGATGCATAGAAGAGATCCTCAAGACAACCCCGGCTCTGTAAGTAACGTCATTTTTTTTTTCTGATTTGTTTGCAGTTTATTGCGGATTGTGATTATGTATATGCCTTGTTATTTTCTTTTTATTCTTTTTTCTAGGATCAAGTATGGTGAAATTATGATATACTATTACTTATTGACGGTTGAAATTAATTTAGGTAGTTGCAATTCTTAGAAAGATTTATGCATTAGAGTCTGGAGTTTAATTTCATTTTAACTAGAATGGCTTCACTATTGCCGTTACATGGTTATGAAATTTGGCTTCTAAAAAGGCCTTTGACAGTACAACCGCAAGAGAAACCTTCAAATAAACTATTGTAAATGTATTTTTTAAAACATGTTTTTGCTTTGTTATTTCATTGATCTCTCTAGCCAATATGAACGAATAAACAATTACTTAATTGGGTTTTTCTGGTTGGTGATATGTTTCATCGTCCAGAAACCTATGAGGAAGGGTATCATAGGACCTACACTAACGGTGGAGGAGACAGGGATTCGAAAAATCGGTAACGAGGTAAACCTGTGTTAATTTTCATTTTATACGTTGTTAGTTATTATTCCCATTTTTTTTTAACTTTGCCTCTCAGGCAGTACATTGTCCCCCATCCCCCACCCCCCACCCCACCACCACCACCACCACCACGCACGCACACATAAACTATGGTGTCTTGCTTGTCTAAAATGTTTGCATGGTTAATGAATTGTGAAGCTCAATCATGTGCTTGACACTGTTATTTTTCTGCTAATTAACCATTTGTAGGAGCTCTACACTATTCAGATTTACAATCGATTGGATGAGACCAAGAAAGGAGAAGTAAGTTTTTTTCAGTA
Source organism: Abelmoschus esculentus (assembly GCA_035048815.1). Classification (NCBI taxonomy): domain Eukaryota; kingdom Viridiplantae; phylum Streptophyta; class Magnoliopsida; order Malvales; family Malvaceae; genus Abelmoschus; species Abelmoschus esculentus. The sequence goes on from JAUCBN010000008.1 coordinate 1,331,667, forward strand.
CAATTTGTTGGTATGAGTTTGTTGACTTATTGGATATTACCTTCCAGGTTATATAAATGTTTGGGTCTCATGGTATGCTTGTGTTGGCCTACTTTTTAACTTCTATATGTCAAGAGATATCAAATACTTTTATTTGTTCTTCCTCTGGGATATGTCAAGATAATACCTGATCGGTAAACCTGACCTAATATTTCCATGGTTATTCTTTTAAAATTTTAACTGATTTACTTTATCTTTACCTTTTTGGCTGGCTTTAGTTTTATCTTTTAGAGTTCAACTGAATCCCTAGAAAGTTTTACGTCACTTGTTAAAGCTGTCTTGGTTCTTTTTGACTTCGCGAATGTGTCAACAATCAATCCTCAAACCATGCTGCTCAGAGAGATAATAGTCCCCAATCTCCTACAATAGTCAAAAGGAAAATCTCTTCTACCATGCAGCTCTAAAATCCTGGTTTCTTTGCTCCCATAGTTGTCATTGTTTCAGTAATCTAAACAATAATATTTTTTGGATACAAATCCTTCACGCCTTTAGGGAATCGATGATGCACTTTGTTGGTTCTCCGATGAGTGATGACATCGAGTCCATAGCATAGTGCAAATGCCAGCTTTCTATTTTTCTGCTCAACTCTTTGAATCACTTATCTTATGTCTGGCTAATTTAGATTTTTCTGCTTCAAGATTGCTTTTACCACGGCTGAAGAATCGAAAAAATGGATGGAGGCATTTGACTATGCTAAGAGCCAGGTACAAAGAAGTCAGAAAAAATGGTTGGATTGATTTGAACTTCTTTTACTCTTCATGATTTCTTCTTATTCATTTGCTACCTATTTTGACAGGCTGAATATGAGCTTTCAAGAGTAGGAGGAGCCAGAAACAAATTAAGCATAGAGGCTGAGTAAGCAATTCTTCTTGACTATCTTTATACAATAGTTCCATACTTCCATTGATAGGTTGAGAAGAGACTAAGGAAGGATACTTATCTGTGAGGGGAATAAAAGTAGTACAGCTACATAATCCTTTAGTGTAACTTGCGTGAAATAGAAGATACAGTAGGTTGTAGCTACCCGTTACAAAATTGCCTGTACATGTTATTACTTTTTTTATAATTTTTTTGGTATCGAAATATATCTTTTTTTAATGTTATTACTCTTTTTTATTGAAGTATTGATCTGGAAAGCAATCGACCTCGAGTAAAGCGATATGCATCTGGATTAAAAAAGCTTATAAGAATGGGCCAAAGTGAGTTGATGTCAGTCTTTTGAAACTCATAGTATTTGAATAATATTTTTTCGGTCCACTTTGCATCAAAATTACGTAAAGCATTTGAAATGCAATCGAATCATAGTAAGTTAATACTTCATGTGTATTCCTAGTCAATTGGATGTTTTTGAGAAAGAAAATTTTGTGACACAGTCACATGTTATAAATTTTGAACATGCCTTTTCGAAAAATCATAATTTTGAATAATAATTTTTTTAAGCAAAAAAAGTGTTAGGATATTTGAAGTTAAATTTAGAAATGAACTTATAATGAAGAGCCTTTTCTTTCTAAAATCATTTTCCCACTTGATATTCTTTCTATTTATTTTAATATAATAACATTTATGTTTATAATAATACATAGTAATGATTTCTCAACTTAATGCGATTGGTTTATAATGCATATATGATTTATAATTCTTTTATTTCTATTGTTCATAGGTGGTCCGGAGACGCTTTCGCGTCAAAGCTCAAGCTTAAATAATGGTTCATCATTTGGGGACTATGAGGGGGAGTGTGGTGATGCAGTTGAAGCACATGAATGGAAATGTGTTCGTACGATCAATGGTATATTGCTTATATCTTTTTGGGTTAAATGAGACGCATTAAGCCAAGTGAAAAATGACAAGCTAAAAAAGCATAAAGAGTACAAATGGAATTGAACTTTTTAGACTGGAGCAATGATAAATAAAAGCAACACAGACAGTAATCCATGAATAACCGGAAAACCTATAATGGTTGATTAGACTCAAATCTATCCTTTAAACAATTTTTTACCATAATTTCTCTAGCTATGTAAATGAAAGATTTCATTATTTGTAAAGGTATGTTACGAGTCTCTCAATAAGAACAAAATGATCCTAATGAAAAAGGTTATATAATTATCTAATTGTTCACTTTGATTTCAGGAGTTCGAATCCTCGAGGATGTGTCTGATTCAAAGGTATTTATACCATTATATTTATTATTTATTTTACTTTTTATTTTTAAAATTTAAGACAAACATCATGATTAAATTTTCCATGTAATTAAAACTTTGACCTTATCTCGTTCACTTTGCTGACAAATATACGTACAGAAAGATTAGAATATTCGAGTCCTGTGTTGCTGTAGCTTTCTTCACCTTAAACCCAAAGTCAATTTTCTTAAAATACCAAACAATATCAAAACTTTTCGATTTCTCTTCATCAGATGAATTACTCAAGCTCTTCTTTAAATGTTCTTTAAATTATCTGTAGAGTGGAAAAGCTTCTCTTGTAAAAGCTGTTGCTCTTGTAGATGCAAGTGCAGATACTGTTCTAGATGTAATCCTAAACACAGACCGCCAAAGGAGATACGAGTAAGTTGTTCCACCTATGTTCCATGATTTCATATTTTCTAGTAATGCAAGCTTGGTTTCACTACTAACTATCTTCACAGGTGGGATATGCTAACAGGTGACTTGGAGCTAATAGATTCTTATGATGGAAGTTATGATGTTGTCTATGGAACATATGATCCTAAATATCTTACTCGGTAAGTTTTTTCAGAATTGATTGCTTGTACTCTGAGGAACCATTTGCCAACAATGTGTAATGCATATATCGTAAAAGCTAGCAAGTAGATTTCATCATGCACTTCCAAATTTGTACTCCCTTTTAATTTTGTAACACCCCAATCCAAATCTTATTAACCGGCAAATGAAAACAATGATTTCGAACGCTGAGCTTATAAAACTCAATGTTACATTTCTACTCTACCATAATTTGTGAGTATCATACAATAAACATGTAAGATAATCATCTAACCTACACTAGATAGAGTTCTTAGATTTCTTATCTCAAAGGCACCATTAAGTCTATAACAAGTATTACATATTCGACAAAGTTTTGTCATTCATGAGGTCACCTAGCTCCTCAGGTTAAAACATTCGTAAGCTAACATATGAGGCACACAAGACCCAAACATACTTAAGATTTCATCAGATAATCTATGCGAAAATATACAAAGACACAATCATAAACCTTGAGTGAGGCTCGACAACACATAGTCTCAGGGACGTACACTCAAAGTGAGGTTCGACGTCATATAACCTCAAAATCATACACCCGGGGTGAGACCTAGTACCATATAGCTTCAAATCAAGCACCCATATTCAGAATCTCTCATCGAGTATTAACATACGTAGTCCAGAATCACATAGCTTTGAAATACATGTTCAAGTCACTTACAATGATGTTGCAACACCCTTATTAGATATCTAGATCTCAACAAACAAGGGTTGACTCAACTAACTAGGTGTCCATTCCAGCACATAGTCAGGACACTACCAAACTGCACACAACATCGACACGAATACCATACAACATATTACTCTATCTCAATTATCATAATTGTATGAGTTCTATCGATTATTAAGTCACCCATTAAATTTACCAACTTGTTAACATATTATAAAAATATATACTAATCATCCTCATGAAATATCTCATTAATTAAAGTGACTCAATTATCTAAGTATTTATTTTATCACATAATAAGGACACGATTATTACATAACACACAATATCACACGATCTATTAAGGATTTTTATGATTACTATTAGAAGCGATTCACCGAAGCTTCATCAAATTAGTTAAACATTATTCTCACAAATGAGGTTGAAAACTCGATTTATTAGTTTTACTATTTATTTTACCCCGTTAGAGACCCATTGGACCTCAGTCCTCGAATTATAGAGCCGTCAATCTCAAAACGTGGTATATGTGTTAATTATCGTTTACATTAAAGTGGCATATTTACCACCCAAGTCCCTCAACTTACAAATTTACCAACCAATAAGAAGGCCCATAACCCGGATCAATGCCTGAATTGTTGATTCAAAAATTCGGGTCATTAGAAATTTATCCTCATAATTTATTTTTCTCCTGGATAATTGGTGGTGGATGTATTCTCATAACTCATTTTTTTCATTAAAAGTTGAACAATGTTAGGTTCCTTGGTTAGCGATCAGCAAGTTAAATTAGATGGACACTGTCTTGTCTTTTGGGTTATTGCCTTGCATTTACTTTTCATGTTACATGTTTGTAGATGGCAATCAAAGAAAGATTTTGTCTTCACTAGGCAATGCTTTCAAGGCCAGGATGGAACATATAGTAAGAGGACCTGCAAATAACAACTTTAAGTTATTTATATGAAAGCAACCATTTTTCTTCCCCCCATTTCACTCACATTTGACAAGTATTTATTGGCAGCAATTTTGCAGCTTCCTGCTGTACATAAGAAGCGTCCTCCAAGAAATGGATACCAACGTACAACAATTAAACGTAAGAATCTATATCGTTAGTTGCTTACCGTCTGTGGCGATTATATAAGTTCTATACCTTGCATAGATTGTGCCTTTAACATAAGAGGCAATGTCACTATCTTCCTTCGGTGGACATTGTATGTTCACTAGGTAGTTCAAACTTTGAAGGGAATTAAACCGCAAGTATTTTTATCTTCTCTAGTAGCAGCAATTGCTCTGCTTTTAGAGGACAAGTTTCCATTCAGTGGAAATTTAATTTTTCATAAGGTAGTTATTTATGGCACTAAATGATTTCATAGGTTTCGTATGTGGGACCTTTTGATATAATTACTTTTTATATCCATTCGTAATTTGCATGTATATTTCCATGGATTGCAGCATCTACTTGGGAGATTAGAAGTTTAAATGAACCCGACGGATCAAACACTGAAAAATGCCTTGTAACACATATGTTGGAGATTAATACTTCTGGATGGGGCAAATGGAAGAAAAATAGCTGCTCAAAGTTTGAAAAGACAATTCCGTACGCTTTATTATCCCAAGTGGCAGGTTGAGTTATCTAATCAAGTCTTTATTATCTGAATTTTGATCATCAGCTAACAGTTAATGACTTAGAGAGATCTAGCATTATGCTGTCTCGGGAAATCAGGTCCGGTATCTCTGTTAGATAGGTGGGTTTTCAGATATTTTGTGCAGATTAGAGACTAGATGAACTAAGACAACTTGACCGCACTGATCTCCAAAAAGCATTGTTGTTCTTTCATATCCCTAGGACTTTCATGATCAAGGGATGATGGACCGCTTTTATTTATCTAGGCACTGGTCCACTGGCAGTAATAGATTCTATTGGACAGGATTGATTTTTCTTTTCTCAACCACTTTTCAGGTTTATAATGTGTATACATTGCTTGAGTTTCTGACAGTGACTAGAATGGAGTACTTTCCCTTCCTCAGATTTTACACAGATACAGGCAACAATTAGAACATAAATGGCAATTTTTTCAGGAAATATTAAACCTGGATTAAAACCTGGGTTTTGTCACTAATACCATATGTGTCAGTCACTTCGTTGTTGGCATGTCAGTAATGTTTCCTTGATCTTCTGAGACAACCCAATTTCCCTGATATCCATCATACGTATCTTCTCTTTCACATCCCTGGGCCATTCATGCTTAAGGCAGGGTTGACCTCTTTCATTTGCCTCGGCAGTGGTAGATTCTATTAGATAGGATTAATTTTTCTTAGCCACTTTAGGTTTATGCTGAGTATACATTGTTTGAGTTTCTGACAGTGTCAGTATAAAGGAGTACTTCCACATATTACACACAGACAGACGCTGGCAACAATGAGAACATACATGACATTTTCAAGAAATTTCTAAAGCTGAACCAAAACCTGCAGGCTTATCTTACTGATATTATTTAATTTATGCCACAATCACTGCAGTGTCAGTTATGTTTTATTGTTAATGTGTTTCAGGTTTAAAAGAATACATTGGAGCAAATCCATCACTCAAATGTGAATCTTCCTCCATGGGTGAGCAGTCAAAACATCATGATGGCGAGTTGCCAGATGAATTCTATGATGCAATTTCCGGTGCAGAAGCTTCAACAACAGACGACGAAGACAGTGAGGATGAACCCGAAAAGGAGGTATCCTTTCCTCTTCACCTCATTGAAAAACACGAGTGTTTTCCCCTCCAGTTGTGAATTGATGCAACTTATGTATTAATCATTTTCTTGAAAAGTCTATTATTTATGCTTAGCTCTCAACTTCATCAGGAAAAGCCAATCAAGGAGAAGACTCCATCTAAGACCATCTCAAGCTCATCTTTGAAGCAAGCTTCAGGTTCTTTCTTTTATTAAATCTGTATTTGGAAAGATTAACCTGCTTTTACTTTTTATTTGAAAAAGTAAGACTTTATCCAGGAAATATTTTTTATATTTATGCATTCTTTTTGTTGTTGTGATGTCACCAACAAATGGTAATAGCTTATAGTTTAAACAAACTTCTAATCTTGATCCCTTTGTGAGCTATTAAGTACACTAAGTATTAAGTCACTGCAGATGCAACCCAAGATACAAATGAGGAATTAGATCCTAGCGTACCTCCTATCCATGTTGATGCAAGTCAATTCAATGGTTCCCTCCACAAAGGAAAGGATGATGCTGACACAAATTGTTGGACTTCTCCTGGTGGCGCAGGGTTTATGATTAGAGGAAAGACTTACTTAAAAAACAGTGCCAAGGTGAGATTTTCCTTTCCGTGTTAATCATTTGACATGCATTTGTCTTTGTTTTATTTGTTCTGAGTGCACTTTTCTCACATCTTATATCATCAAAGCATGAAATTAAGATTTTATGGCTTATCATAATGGAAAAAAAAGAGATACAAATTGGAATTGACAGCTGTTTTCTGCTTGGTGTAATTATTGATACATACCCTTCTGTTGGCCTGTTATTAATTCTGTTAGCAAATCGTGTGATGCAGTTTCATACCTAATCTTGCCAGGTCTGGTTTCTAAAATTGATTAACTAACTGAAATCGCCTTTACATTTGCATGCATTAGTGGTATTGCTGTCTTCCTGTTATATTCTTTGTTTGTTTTCAAGGTTGAGACCCTCTTATTTAGTTCAGTAGTTGGAGCTTCTTTGTCTGAATCATCATCATATTTGGCCCGTTTATTAGTTTTTGGATTTTTTATTTCAAAAATTTGAAAAACTTTAATAATATTTTTAAATTTTAAATGAAGTTTCTAATTCTATTAACTGTACTTATCTTACTTAATTAGTTTTCTGCTTGCACAACTACAGATTCAATACAAAAAATGAGGATGCTTGGTTTTCCCTATGATGACATTTTTCCTTTTATAGCTGACAGTTCTCCCCCTATGTTTTTTCATATATCTGTAATTAGCTTCACATTCCTTGTTCTTGCCAATACACCGCAAGGAATCAATTGAGTGACCTACAAGCTTTTTTGCAGATAACAGGTGGAGATCCCCTTCTGAAGCTCATAGCTGTTGACTGGTTCAAAGTTGATAAAGCCACAGATAAAATTGCACTGCATCCAAAGTCTCAAGTTCAGGTATTGCACTAGGTTTCATACTTTGTTCTGTTCCCATTTCTTGGCAAGTGTGGAGTATTATGAAAGTCGTGTGAAAGTTGCTTCTTAATTTGCTTCTTTGATTGGATCCTTTTGGTTTTTATTTATTCAAATACTTTTCAGCAATCATTATGCATTTTACACTATAACTTTGAGTGCTAAAATCTATAAGATAGTGGGAGTACCACTGTCTATTCTTGCATATGTATTCCCAATTGTGCAGACAAAACAGTCATATTCTTCGTCACACAGGACAAAAATGTTCCTCTACAGTTGGAAAAGGCTAATTCGAGAATATTGGAGGCCTCGTGCATGATTTTACATGATTAGAAAAACAGCTTTACGATCTATGACCTAACTGCTATTTTTCATTTTCAGTCTGATGCAGGGAAAAATCTTCCGTTTGTCCTCGTGATTAATCTTGAGGTACGCATGTGGATGCATTTCTACCTACTTTATCAGCACATGTTGTTGAACAAACCTGTCATAGACTGGAAATTTTACAATTGCATAAGATGGCTATGAAATTGTTTTCCTTTTTAAAAGATTAATCCCGTAGAAAACTAACTATTAAAAGCTGAAAGATGTTTGCTTAGAACATAGGTTTGAGATCATTATTGGTAATGATGCTTAGGTCATTGTTCTGAACACAAAATGATGTGATCATAGAAAGAAATGATAATCCCGAAATAAACATATATATAGTGGATGATATGAAGACTAAAGTTGTAAAATTTGAAGAAATTTTATTCTTGTAGATGGTCAATGAAGATCATGTTCTGACCTTTAGATTCACTTCCATTTTCTACTTTTCTTCCAAGCGTACTGACTTCGGTGGTTAACAATGGGAATATTTGTAGAGGAGAATTTTTATGGAATTAATTTTCACGTTGGTTTTTCAAAGAGGATATATGTTCTGGTGTCTTTCTTTCAGATTCCTGCAAAACCGAACTATAGTTTGGTCCTCTACTATGCTGCTGACAGGCCCGTGAAAAAGGATTCTTTGCTGGAAAAGTTTGTGGAAGGAACAGATGCGTTTCGTGATGCAAAATTTAAATTGATACCAAGTATTGTTGAGGTATGGAATGCTATATTGTAAACATATCAACTGGTTTTTATCGATTGTTCAAATGATAGTGAAAATCTTCGTTGTTGCTAAATGCACACAGGGGTATTGGATGGTCAAGCGTGCGGTTGGAACAAAAGCTTGCCTACTTGGGAAAGCTGTTACATGCAAATATTTCAGGCAAGACAATTTTTTGGAGGTAATGCAATCTCAGATTTTTATATTTTCTTTGCCTCAGTAGACAAGCTAGCATTGTTGAATCTACAATTTATTTTAAGTATGATATTGATGCACTTTGTCCAGAAACTACAAAGATATGAAAACAAAGAATTCCATGGTTTAACTAAGCATGCATTAGCCTCTTGGGAACAAGTGGGAGCTTGAATCTGTTTTATTCCTTATACTAGAAGACCAAGTCATGGATTTTATTGCAATCATGAAGCCCACATAGTATCAGGATCTGAAGTCTTTTGATATATGAGGTCTTTCTCATCCTATACGATTGTTGAATCTTCTATTATGCAGATTGACGTGGACATTGGGTCATCATCAGTTGCAAGAAGTGTTATTGGCCTGGTCCTTGGATATGTCACAAGCTTAGTAGTAGATCTTGGAATACTAATGGAGGTTTGTGCCTATAGTACTGGTCATCTTAGTCATTATGGTCTTCTAACATGCAGTTCTTATTTTGCATTCTAGTAAATGGTATAGACATTTTAATGGTTATTATCATGCAATGAAAGCTCTAAAGAAATACAGAGTAGCGATTTTTTTATTCGACTCTTCAATTTTCTTCAAGTACCGTGTCCTCGACACATATCCATATCCGACACACACCCAAATCCAATTTACATAGATGTGAAGTGCGTGGTAAGTTTGAATACTGAAACATTTTCCTTCTGCAGGCAAACGTAGAGGAAGAATTGCCCGAGTACATTCTAGGCAGTGTTCGACTGAATCGTGTGAGGCTTGAATCTGCCATACCATTGGATGGGTGAGGAAATCGATTTCTACTCTGCTTGTGTTTAAGCATCTTGTACATTCTAGGCTTGAACAATATATTTTTTCCCTTTGAAAGCTTGAACAATATTATATTATTCTGTACAAAGAATTTCCCACATACATTGAGATTCTTTTCAAACCCCTTCGGGTTTATTATATTATTCTGTACAAAATCATTTTTTTGACCAAATGTTCATAATGAAGGAAACCTTGGAAAATCAAAACTACACTTCATTCAAACCATAGCTATGGCTATGCCCCAACCTAAAACTCAAGGCCAGCCAGTGGTCATATTTCAATTAAAGTGGGTGCCTGCTTGTTGCCAATTTGCCATTGCTCTGCCGTTGAGAAAAGCAGAGATGCTGTATTAGTTGGTAAAGTGTAAACATGTTTAGTTGTACTTTAACTAATTAACTTAAGATATTAAATCAAATCAAATATGAACCTAAACCTAATTCAGCTCCTTTTTTTGACTACTTGAGTGGGAATCTAATTCGTTTCAACATCAACACTTTCTTTTACCCTAAAAAGCTGTGTTCTTTTTCCACGTCACACGGCCATGCATGCAGTCGGTGCCGGGTCATTTTCAATCCTGTCAGGGTGAAAACTATTCAGACATCTTCCTTTTTAATCCAACTCTGACTACTAATCATGGTTTATAGCTATTGATACTCAATCCCCCTCGTGTGAGTTGATTAATGTGATCTTTAAGAAATCACCTTTTTTCTCAAAGTTAATCCTCCCCCAAGGACTTGAAATAAAGAAAAAAACAACATAATTACTTTGAAAACACTTTCGTTTGAGAGATTCCAGGCAATGCCCCATGAGGAAACGAGAAGGGAAGAAGTAATGATACAGATAAGTTAGGCTTTTAATGGCACATGAAAACTCTCTCAAACTCTGGGGGTACTTCATTTGGTTTACTGGAGTTCATAATATCTTTCTCAGAGCCAGATTTTTTTTTTCATTTATTTATCCAACCATTAATTGGAATTTGAAACGTAATTATACGACTCAGCTGGATCCTGGACTGTGAAATTCTGTCCTACCTTCTGTTTCTCGTGAATGGGTGTGGGTTCCAAGTATTTAAAGCTTCGCACTATCTTCCATTATGACTATGGACGTAAGCTCCCAATATTTTCAGTGAGGGAAACAAAAGAACCCCATTTTTAATGAACATAAAAGTCCAGAATTTGTTGTCACTGAACCAGTACTCTTGTGTTTATCAAGTTCCATATCTATGAAGTTAAAATAAAAACCAGACTGAATCTATGGTCCCACAAGTCAAGCAAACCACAAATAAAGATGATTCTGTTTATGTTCATGTGGTCACTGGTCATGTCTAGCCATGGTTAAATCCATAGCTGAATCAAGCTGACTGTGGTCAAATTTACCGTTAAGTAGAAGTTAAAGGATTGGGTGTGGTTTAGTGTTAGTCTTGAACTTAATTCTTTGTATGTGTAATCATTGGATTGCATGTGGACCACTGACACTAAACTCTCACTGCCAAGGAACACGCAGTGCAAGGAAGGAAAGAGGGGTTACCTTTATTCTATTTTGTTTTATTTGAAAATAATTACATGTTTAAATTAGTATCTTTATTTAAATTAATTTTAAACTTTTTGAATTTTTTTAATTATATTTTCAGATTATAATTTTGAATATAAATTGATTTTTAAAATTTAAATGATTAAATTTATATTTAATTTATAGGTTTATGTCAATCACAGTTCATGAAATTACTATAAAAAATAGTAATTGATGTATAATGTATAATAGTACTATAATATAAATAATAATTTAAAGATAAAATTAAAATATTAAAGAAATAAAATTAATTTAAAATATATATAATTTAAAAAATAAAATAAACAAAAAGTTTAAACTCAATTTAAAATATTAATCATAATTTTAAAACATATAGTACAATTACCTCTTTCAGCACATCGTCCAAGACTGGAGATGTTGGTCGGCTTTTCTTACCACTCTCGTCTTTCCTTTTTCTTAGCTTCTCCGTAGCTGCTCCTGTCTTTTCAACCACATGGCATGATCCTATCAGCCATCTCTCTCTTTGTCCCGACAGATATAACCACAGCTTCCATGTGGAAAACTAATGCAATGACGATGTAACGTTAGGATCACCCTAATCATTTCTTTATTTTTTTGATATCACCGTTTAATATTAATTATATGAATCAATTAAATAAAATGTGGGTTTTAATTTGTTTTCAATTTCCATCTACTTATATGCTCTGTTCACTACCAAATGATTTATGAAAACTATAATCATTAATGTTGTAATGAATGATTAAATAGTAGCTGTCATGTTAATTGGCTAATAAGTATAGATTCTTAGAAATTTATCTATGATTATGAAATTTTGGTTCAATTACAATGTGGGCCATATATTAGTAATCAAAATTAAGAAAATGTAGATAAATTGTATAGGATTCTCTACAGTGAAAAGTAAGCAAATTAAAGATGGCTCAAAAGAAAGCTTTGTTTGGTAATGGAAAACATCATCCAGATAAACTTAAGACCGTATGTCCCCATGTTGTCCCCAAAAGCAAACCAATATTATTATTCTCTCATATCAACTGATTGCTATTTCCCATGCAACCAAATTCATGTAACAAAAGCACAGGAAAACAACACTTGCAGGGGCAGCATAGTTTGTCTCTATTCCTTCTTCCCCGCGAGTTCCAATGGAGATTTTCCCATGGCTACACTTGAAACTACTATTGTCTTTCATGTTAATGGCTGTGGTGTTAGCTGCTGATCCTTATTCGGATGCTCTGTTGAGCTTCAAATCTGAGATTATCGACCATTTCCACAGTCTGGATGATTGGGTGGTTCGTCATGGTGAAAGCCGTTCGGGAAAAGTTCATGCATGTTCTTGGTCTGGTATCAAATGCAACAAGAACTCCACCATTGTTATTGGTTTAGACCTTTCTACGAAGAAACTTGGGGGGAAATTACCTGGAAAGGAATTCGGGGTTTTCACTGAGCTTGTTGAACTCAACATCAGTCAAAACGCATTCTCTGGAGAGATTCCTATTGAAATCTTCAACCTCACCGGTCTAAGAAGTTTAGATATCAGCAGAAACAATTTCTCTGGCCATTTGCCTGGAGGCATCTCCGGTCTTAGAAACCTGGTTGTTTTTGATGCTTTCAGCAATAGTTTCTCAGGTCCATTGCCTGTTGAGCTGTCCAAGCTTGAATTCCTTAAGGTTCTCAACTGGGAGTTACTTCAATGGACCGATCCCATCTGCATATGGGTCTTTCAGGAGCCTGGAATTTCTTCACTTAGCTGGGAATTCCCTCTCTGGAAACATACCACCAGAATTGGGCAATCTCCAGACAGTGACACATGTGGAGATTGGGTACAATTCTTATGAAGGGAACATTCCATGGCAATTGGGAAACATGAGTGAGCTTCGGTATCTTGATATTGCTGGTGCGAATCTCTCCGGCTCGATCCCAAGACAGCTCTCAAATCTCACCAAGCTTCAATCACTTTTTCTCTTCAGAAACCAACTCACTGGATTGATTCCATGGGAGTTCAGCAGAATCTTGCCTCTCACCAACTTGGATCTCTCTGATAACTTGATATCTGGGCCTATTCCCCAGAGTTTTGCTGAATTGAAGAATCTAAGACTGCTGAGTCTCATGTACAATGAAATGAATGGCACTGTCTCAGATGGCATAGCTGAACTTCCATCACTGGATACTTTGTTCATATGGAACAATTTCTTCACTGGGCCACTTCCAAGAAACTTGGGAAAGAACTCGAAACTTAGATGGTTGGATGTTTCAACCAACACCTTCATTGGCAACATTCCACTCCATATCTGTGCAGGTGGTGCGCTTTTTAAATTAATCCTGTTTTCCAACAAGTTTACAGGCAATCTCTCACCTTTATCCAATTGTTCTTCGCTTGTTCGCATTCGACTTGAGGACAATTCATTCTCAGGTGAAATTCCTTTGACTCTCAGCCATCTTCCTGATGTTACATACATAGACATTTCCGGGAACAGGTTTACTGGTGGAATTCCCTCGGATATTTCTCAAGCTTCAAAGCTTCAATATTTCAATGTCTCTAACAATCCAGAACTAGGGGGAATGGTCCCAGAAGAAACATGGTCTTTGCCACTTCTTCAAAATTTCTCTGCATCATCTTGTAACATCTCAGGGAATCTACCTCCTTTCAGATCATGCAAGTCCATGCTTGTTGTTGAACTGCAGATGAACAATATGTCAGGAGTTGTCCCAAAGAGTATAACCAATTGCAAGGCACTCAAGATCATTAATTTAGCCAGCAATCGGTTGATTGGTCACATACCAGAGGAGCTTGCTGGTCTTCCTGCTCTAAGTGTCGTGGATTTGTCGCATAATAATTTCAGCGGTTCAATTCCTGGAGAGTTTGGGAAATCTACAAACTTGTTACTTCTAAATGTATCATTCAATGATATCTCTGGTTCCATTCCCTCAGAAAAAGTGTTGCAATCAATGGGTAGAAGTGCATATCTTGGAAACCCAGATCTATGTGGAGCACCTCTCAGATCATGTTCAGCTTCAATGGCACTCTTTGGAAGCAAAGGCACCGGAAAGCTTAGGTTAGTTCTTTTGCTCTCTGCAGCTGCAGCCATACTCATTTCAGCATTGGTTTTCTGGCTAGTTTATCTCCGCAGGGGAAGTAAAGGCCAATGGAAAATGGACTCTTTTATCGGACTCCCACAGTTTAAAGCAAATGACGTTTTGAGGAGTTTCGATTCGAATGAGTCCATGGACGAACTGCCACCGCAATCGGCTGCCGTTTGCAAAGCAGTGCTACCTACCGGAGTAACAGTTTTGGTGAAAAAGGTGGAATGGGAGCCAAAGAGAATGAAGATTGTCTCAGAATTGGTAACACGAATGGGAAATGCAAGGCATAGGAATTTGATCAGATTACTTGGTTTCTGCTATAACAAGCATATGGCTTACATCTTATATGATTACTTGCCTAATGGAAATTTGGCCGAGAAGGTAAGAATCCCAAGAGATTGGTCAACCAAGTGCAGAATTATAATTGGAATTGCAAAGGGACTTTGCTTCCTTCACCATGACTGCAATCCTGCAATTTCTCATGGAGATTTGAAGTCAAGTAACATAGTCTTTGATGATAATTTCGAACCTCGTTTAGCCAATTTCGGGTTCAAGTACCTGATAGAGTTGACAAAAGGTACAAGTTATCTATTTACTTCCCTCGAATTCCTTCCATTTCAAACAATAAAAGTAACAATCTTGAATTCTAATTTGGAATTTGAAACAGGTCAATGCAATGAAGCTATCAAAGATGAAGTATACATGGATATCTACAAGTTTGGGGAGATAATTCTGGAAATTATAACCAATGGTAGGCTGACAAATGGTGGAGAAATCATTCAAAGCAAACCAAAGGATTATCTTTTGAGAGAAATATGTGATGAAAATGAAGCAATTGATTCCAACAATTCATTGCAAGATGAAATAAAACTGGTTGTGGATGTTGCTTTGGTTTGCACCAGAAGCAGGCCAGCTGATCGGCCATCCATGGAAGATGCATTGAAGCTTCTGTCAGGGTTAAAGGGACAAGCTAAATGATACTAAATACTTATGAAGGTGATTTCCGATATTTGCTTCAAATTTCAGGGGAAGAAGAAGGACCTGAACAGATACATATATATAGTAAATATATATTTGTGTTTTGATTTGGTTGATCGGCTTGTTTATATCAACTAATATCAATAGTTATTTCCTGAACAATTCCTTCTATTTTAAATTACATGAATGTAAGATAGGCATGAAACTAATGAATATAATGATTAATGCCACTTGAGTTTAAAATTTCACCCTACGAAAAGTTACAAGATTTGTATAGGAGCAACGAGTCTGAATTTAAATTTGAACATCAAGGATGATTTAATTTGAGAAATTCATAAATTTCAACTACGTAGTTCGTACCTTCACCGCATGCAATCGTATCATCAATGTAATATTTATCTCAGTTCTTTTGTCTTCCCTTATGATATCTGCAAGTCTGTCGTGGTCTTCAACACCGGAGACTGGTGGTTCTTCTCCCACTGGGAAATTTAGGGTTCTAGAAATCAATTTCAAATCTGCCGCGATCTGAACATAAGGACCAACTCATAAGAGCCGTTAGCTGTGATCTCAAGTTGTTATAAGATTGACAAGTATTCTGATGAAGAAGATGCCAGATTCGATTACATTTTGAACCTGGAAATGGTGATTGTATCACTGGAAGGATTGATCTGCATTGAAAATAAATCCAAAAATAGCGTACCTTCGTAGTCTTGAAAAAAATTGACATCAATTCGTTGTAGATAATTAAATCTAGGGAACGGAATTCATAGATTCCATCTACGTACCTTCACCGCATGTTATCGTATCATCAACATTGGAGTATTACTTTTTCTCAACTCTTGTTTCTTCCCTTACGATTTCTAAAGAGTATTTCGTCGTCTGCAACATTGGATAATCTTCGAGTGGAATATATAGGATTCTTGCCAGGAGCATAGTGGTATGTATTCCTGCGCCAGTCATGCAGTCCCAGGTTAGTTATTGAAAGAATACACATCATTTCGATTGATTCAACACTGTCTATATAGCCAAAGTTTGAAAACAACGGAGAGAGGGAGACAGTACCGGCAATGAAATTTTGGAACGGTTTCTTGGAGGCTTTGTGGTTCGCCATAAGTTTAGCTTGCATGAACAGTTTTTCATTACATCATCCGACAGCATTCTGTATTTACAGAACTGACTTGTCCTTACAGTTTGGAGCAAAGGTTTTTCTTATGGTTTTTATCATTGGGAACTTGGCACCCAACGAAATTCTTTTCAAAGTCAGCAAGTTTTCAAGTTAAAACTGACGTTTGCCTTTCATAGGATCCTACTGACCACTCAATAAACTCTATATAACGAAACCACATTCCAATATGATTTTAGTGGAAGGATTTTCCCTTCAAACACTGCCTATATGATCTCCTTGTCAAGAACAAGGCATTCACCCCTCCAAAACACACTCCATGATATCCTTAAATGCAGTATCCAAGCTACAAAACAATGTTCCCTCTTCCTATTCTATGATCTGATGAACACTGCACAATAGAATGCATCGACGCATGTGACACTAAAAACTCTAGCTCAAAGAAAAACCACAGTACCTAAATTCAATATAATCAACCAGAGAAGCGAAATCTAACACAATGTACTCAAAAAAAGATTTGATAAAATCAAATGAACCCAAAGTTGCTAACAATGTCATTCAAAACACTAATAGAAAAGATCCCGGCTGGTTCCAAAAATATTAAATCCGTACATAAGATAAGTCTGAAAATTAACTTAGAATACTGGAAAGAAAAGCTTGAATCCCAATCAGCCCATCAAACTTAGAACCCTAGCTTAGTACGGCGCCAGTGCCTACGCTTAGCGTTATACCTTCAATGCAAAAGGAGGAAAGAATCAATAAATACTCTGAAAAGCCTTAAAAAAAGTCGTAAACGTGATTCATTAAAAAAATGAAGAATAAAAGTACCTAATGGTGTTGTCGGTGCGCATGCGGATCCAGTAAGGAATAGGCCTATTCTGCCTCATCTTCTTGGCCAGCTTCTTCTTGATCATGAAGCTCTTGTGAGAAGGCTGTCAAATTAAGCCATTCAAGATTCAGAATCTAAACTTTTTTCTTTACCCAACAATTTCAACAAAAGGGAAAGTGAAGACAAGAACTACAGAAATGTGAATAGCTCAAATATTATCAAAGGTGATGAAGAATCGAAGGAAAAGGGAGTGCAATTACCATTTTGGCACTTCCGCTGTTGAAATGAATGCGGCACGAAGGTCCACAAGGCTCAAGATGCTGCTGAGTTAGTGTTACGGAAACAAGGACCGTGAAAACCTATTATATTTGTGCTGAAACTGCGATTTTAGGGTTTTCCTTGATAGGCCTTTCATGGAGTATGAAACAGAATTTTCCCCCTATGTTTTTTCGGCCCAAACGATGCTGCAATTTGCAATGTAGTGGATTGTTTCTCCTCATTGTTTGGGCCGGGCCTTTTCCAATATTCTTTACCAACTTGGAATTGTAGCAGTCACCTGTATGTAGCAGGAGACGGGATTAAAATGGTCTTCCTCATTTGTTCTTTATTAAAATCTCCATAACCCTTTAACTTGGACCAATGTATTAAAATGGTCTGTTTTCATTTCACCTATTAAAATGGTCACGAGACAGCATTAATGACTGATCGTTGATTAATTTGTTTGACTTGGAAAGATTTTGTTTAGATCTTGTACTTCCGTACGGTACGATTTTGTTGTGTTTCTCATTTAATCGACATGTTGATGTCAATTGCATTATGTTCAATTGCATCCTTCTTTGCATCATCAAGCGTTTGCATGTATTATACGTGCTGAATCTGTACCTATTAATGTACTTCCTTGGAAGCATTTTAAGAGAAGGAACAAATTTGTAATGCAGACCAGCTTGGAGGATGGATCATCTTCCTCAGGATGTTGTCCTTGAAATACTATCAAGACTTCCTATAACAACATTGGTGCAATCTAAGTCTGTATGCCGATCCTGGCGAAGCATAATACAAAGCTCACTACTTGCTAACAAGCATCTGTTATATGCGGCTGACAATGCTTACTAGATTGGTCGCTTCATCGAATGGCCTGCTATGCCTATGCAATTATTCAGTAATCCTCATTGCCAATCCCTTAACCAGGGATTTCATAGAACTGCCGAAGTTAACAAGGGAATATGTAGAAGTGGGAATTTTAGGATTCGGTTTCATTCCAACGAAAAAGGAATATAAAGTGATTGGAATCATTCATGGAAGGACTAATCCATTTCAATTCCAGGTTCGAATTTTAACTCTTGGTGACTCCCAATGGAGAAGTTTAGGGATGGTACCATACCAAATTGTTCAAGGATCACAAGTTACAGTGAGTGGGAGACTTCATTGGATTGCTCGACCTGAAAATACCATTATGAATGACCGGATCATGTCATTTGACCTAACAACTGAGCAATTCAAGTTGGTTCCTCAACCTGATTATGTGACCTTAGACAGGCGATTTTTCGAACTAGTGGTTCTCCGAGGCCATCTTTGTGCCGCCGCATGTAATGCTAGTCGTGGATTAGACATCTGGGTTATGAAGGAATATAATGTGAAAGAATCTTGGGTCAAAGAATTTATCATTGGAGGTTACCTGCCACAGGAGTTGCAAAGTAGGAATGGACCTTTCTCTATATCAGATTTTGGAGTTGTATGCAGTTCCAAAAGTGGGAAGATCTTACTGGAACGTAGGGGAACAAGCTTCCTTCTCTATGATCCGGTCCATGAAACATTCGAGGATCTCGTGTTTGAAGGAGAGATGAACTGGCATAGAATGATTGTTCATGTTGGCAGTCTGGTAAGTATCTAAAGTACTAAATTAAGCAAGAAAAACTGTGGTTTTCTGGTTGTTATAGCTGAACTTGTGTTTTATGTTACTATATCTACTTATGAGTTATCCTTAGTGTATCTTTATTTTATAAGAATTCCATGGAAGACTTTGAATCAGCCATATTAGATTCTAGCATTCTAATGGTTCGTGTTTAGGTTCTTATTTTAATGGTGGACGTCCCTGTTTGGGATTAGAGCTCAGCAGCCATTACAAGGTCGAGACAGCTTATTATCTTTATTTACAAATATATAAAATTATAAAAAGTTAAAAATGTCATAAAAGTTAAATATGATTTTGGACTTCATCTTTGGTTGCCTCTTTTTAAATTACATCTCCTTCCTGCACCTCTCCATTTACCTTTCTCTGTCCTTCCTTCATTGTGTTGACCCAACAGATACTTGCATTTCAATCCAAATTCGTCCAATACTTAACCAATTGGAAACATGGCAAAGACTACTCGGGGAAAGGCTTGATCCAAGGGATTAAAATGATATAAAAGAAAACCAATCAAAGCCTTGCTGTATTTAGCTGGATGGCCACCAAAGTTGTGAAAGATTTGTCATGGCATGAAACCATTAATTGAATCACTAAGCAACTGGCTTAATCACAATATTCGTTGCTCCCCTTCGGTTGTGGATTGTTAATTAGTATGATATCACCCTGATTAATCACTCACTAGCATATTTTTTATATGTAATACTACTATAGTATAAATTAATTTTGGGTTAATCTAAAGCTCACATGAACAATATTTCCGTAGTCAACTTATAGACGTGGCTCAATATGAGGGCTATTGCCACCCCCGGTCTTACACAACAACATCGAAATTTAAAGTGTACTTTTGTAGGTACTTTTGGTTTTCGGAGGGCACGCTGACCTAACACTAGGGTAGGGCATCCCTTCTTTCCTATTTTTATTGCGTGGGAGTTGCCCCTATTTTTACAAAATAAGTCTCATATTTTACAATTAAAATATTTTCCATTTAAATTGTAATTAAAGTTATCCAATGACTTTTAAAGGTCAAAATCCGTTAAATTTATTGGTTACGGATTTAAATTAGGGTAAATTAAGAATTTGAATAAAAAAATGGTAGAGGTTTTTTTTATACTCTATCTGTCTCATAAATGTTGTCTTTAATTGATTTTTTTTGTCAAACTTTTTTAACTTTAACTCTTGATTATTTAAAATTTATTATTGATAAAAATATGAAAAATATATTTTAAAAACTTCTAATCGAGTAGATTTTAGATATATAATTTATAAAATTTAATTATTTAAAATATTTAATATAATTATAGTCAAAATTTAAAAAAATTGACTTTCAAAAAGTCACTAAAGGACATTATTTTTGGGACGGAATGAGTATTTAATATGTTACTTATCACTTCCATTATAAATATATTAAATTTAAATGATATTGAACGTACGATTATTTATATAAAATTATTTGATAAAATTTAGATGATAGTTGATATGCGTAAAATGATAAACAAGTGTATAATGTATTTAGTTATTAACTATATATGTTTTATGATATTTTAATTTTTATTAAGGTGAAATTATTAAAATAAAATATTTTTGATAATAAATTAATTTTTTTAAAAAATAGTGAATATTTTAAAAAATAATATTTTTTAATTAATATTGACAAATGTTAACCTTGTAAAGATTGATACATACTATTAATCTGGTATAAAATATCAACACTATATTTCCCCCCTACTCTCATGTTTTGCTATAATTCCTTAATTAAAATAGACTTGAGAACAATCCCATAGAGTATTCTAGTAGTAAAAGATAATATAATTTATTTAAGTAATTTAGGTTCAGACGTTATGTATATATGGTATGTCTTATTATAAGATTAAAAAAATAAACATATATTAACTTATAATTACATCAACATATTTAAAATTAAATTCTAAGTTTTGAATTATAAAATTTAACCTCAAATTTTAAAAATCTTATAATTTAAAATTGAACGCTTTGAACTTTAAAATAAACGTTAATATAATTGATATTATTGTCCTAACATTTAGGAGGCCACATACTTAAAATACACAACTTGGATACAAAAAAACATAATTCTAAATAATAAAAAATTGTCAAAAATGAAGATTGTTAAAAAAATTATTAAAAAAGATTTCGGTGTAGAATATCTCAATAAAATAATATTACAGTTGCACATGAAAGAAGCTGTTAGGCTTAAAAAAAATTTGACGGAAAGCACTCAAAGAAGGTATAAAGTTACGATAGTTTGAAAGGACGATGACATAAAACAACCTAAATTACCTTAGTACAAGGTTATTTAGGGTTCATCTATACCTCATTATCCTTTTTTTTCATGATTAGTATTTTTGGATAGACTGTCGATAAAAAATCGAATGGTACCATAGGGATATCATGAAAATCTATGGTATTTATTTTATGGTATTGATTGTGAGATTCGAGAAACAATAGATTGTATGAAAAGGGTTTGAGATTGGAAACTGACTTGTTTGTTCTTATAAAATTAAATATAAAATAAAAAATCTCGTGATATAATAAGATTGGATAATATGATAATTGTACAATTGAGAATCCGGGTTAACTAGATTTTATCTTTTTTGAGTTTTGTTTGTATATAATATATCGATATAAATACTCTATTTTTATTAATGATTCTTGAATAATAAAATCTCATTTATCCAAAAAAATTTACGTTTAAAATCATAATTAATTTTCCAAATAATACCAATTAGCATTAAATCTCAAATAATTACCATGTAAATCTTCAAGCTAATCTTTCGTAATAAAAGCATTTGATACTTAATTTTAAAGTTTAAATTTTAAATTGCTTAATTTCAAGCCAAAGCTGTTAATCCACACTTAAAAACTATAATAAGGAAAGTGTGCCTTTAAAAGAAGTTTATATTAATTGAAAAAACTATAAGACCGTTAAATTTTTATAGGTTAAACCCAAACCGACGGCCTAGATTGCGTCATGGGTTGAGTCATACGGCAGATATAGGAAGGTCTATTTATGTCAGTTAGTAACGTTTCTAGAGAATTATTTCTTAAAGCAGGTAAAAATAACAAGAAATGGCTTTGAAAAAAAAGATTATAAGCAAAGCTCGATTATCAAAAGAATTTTCAAGAAAGAATAAAGAAAAGATTCTCTGTTCTGTTAACAAGAAAAAGCTAAAGACAAATACAGAGTAGATAGAGAAAGGAGCAGAGGCATCATTGTTTCTTTTACTTGCAAAGCTTGTGTTTTTTTTTCACGGTTTCAGCTCCCAGTTATCTCTCACTTTCAATCTTTGTCTTTGTTCTTTTTTACTTGCTTTTTAGGGAGTTCGGGTATCTGGGTTCTGTTAAAAAGATTAAAAAACAGTGGATAAAATTGAAAAGATTGAAAGCTTTGGCTTTCTGATCTCTGTTTTCGTTTTGTTTTCTCGTCTGGGTTGTTTAGATTGCTTGTTTTATCAATGGCCATGGAGGAGAAAATGGGTGGTTCCAATGGCGAAGATGGTGGCAAAGACCGGTTTCCAATTGGTATGCGTGTTTTAGCCGTTGATGACGATCCTATTTGCCTCAAAGTTTTGGAAACTCTGCTTCGTAAATGTCAATACCATGGTTAGTGCTTCTTTTTCCTTTTGAATTCTCTTGGTCTTGTTTTGAGCTTGAAATTTATTCCTAGATTCTGCTGAGAAATTACGTGTTCACTGTTCTGTTATTCTGAAAAAAAAGTACAAATCTTTAATCCAAGATTTTCATTTCTTGTTCTCAAAATGTTCAATAAACTGTCCCAGATGTGTTTCTAACAGGAAGATCTGTGTGTTTTGCTTTGAAGTTTGCATTTTGGTTTGGATCTTTCTTTGTGATTGTAGTATGCAAGGTTTGACTTTTTGACATGTTTTTTGGAATTTTTTTTTCTGTAGTTACTACAACAAATCAGGCAATTACAGCCCTCAAAATGTTGAGGGAAGACAGAAACAGATATGACTTGGTTATTAGTGATGTTAATATGCCAGACATGGATGGTTTCAAGCTTCTTGAGCTTGTGGGGCTTGAAATGGACCTACCTGTAATCAGTAAGAATTAACCTTTTTCCCATTTTTATGGCACTGAATTATATACTCATTTGTTTTTCATCTTTTCCCTCTTTTGTTTTTTGAACTTGTAATATTCTTTTGGAGTTTCAGTAGTTTTTTTATGAACTTGTAATTGTTATGGATCTAAAATTGTGTAATCTGCTTGACCATATTGTCTCTCTGTTGATGAATTTCCAGTGTTGTCAGCTCATAGCGATACCAAGCTTGTAATGAAGGGTATTACTCATGGTGCTTGTGACTACTTATTGAAGCCTGTTCGCATTGAGGAGCTCAAAAACATATGGCAACACGTTGTGAGAAAAAAGAAACCTGACTCTAAGGATCATAAAAATTCTGCAAATCAAGATAAGGTTCTGGGTGGAACCGGTGAATCTGGTCCAACATCGACATGCAGTTCTGACCAAAAGGTCAACAAGAAACGGAAGGACCAAAGTGAAGATGAAGATGAAGACGAAGATGGTGAAGATAATGGACATGAGAATGAGGACCCTTCAGCTCAAAAGAAGCCTCGAGTTGTTTGGTCTGTAGAGCTGCATAGGAAGTTTGTTTCAGCTGTCAACCAATTGGGTCTTGATAGTGAGTTTTCCTTTCGTTCTGTTCCAGTGATCCTCATGCCACAGCATTTTTATTTATTTTTACCCCTTTTCTCTTTTCTTTTTATGCAGAGGCCGTTCCGAAGAAAATTCTTGACCTTATGAATGTTGAAGGTCTCACAAGGGAAAATGTAGCAAGCCATCTACAGGCAATCCCCTTTCTTCTATGTTGTTTAGTTTCTGCGTTATGATTCCTATATATTGGCCCTTACAACAATTATAGGCTTACTATCGTATGTTGTCTTGCAGAAATATAGGCTTTACCTGAAAAGACTCAGCAGTGTTGCAACTCAACAAGCTAACATGGTTGCTGCATTAGGCAGTAAAGATCCGTCTTACCTGCGCATGGGTTCACTGGATGGCTTTGGGGATTTTCGCACATTGACTGGCCCTGGAAGGCTTTCCAGTGCTTCTCTATCGTCTTATCAGCCAGGTGGAATGTTTGGGAGACTGAACTCTTCGACTGCTTTAAGCCTACGTGGGATTTCTTCTGGCGCAATTCAATCGGGACGTTCTCAAACATTGAGCAGTTCGATTAATGGTCTTGGGAAGATCCAGCCAGTTGTGTTACCTGCAAACCAGAATCAAAATGGAACTTTGTTTCAAGGGATCTCAACATTGGTAGAGCTCAACCAATTATCACAAAACAACTCCAATAATCCCTTTGGAGAATATAATCAAATTAATGATCCTAATGTTTTCGGTGTCAGTACAAACTTCACCGGCGCTAGAGTGTCGGTTGGTAGCTCAAGTAATACTGTACCTACTACCTCAGGCAACCCGCTGTTGTTACAAGCAAACACACAACAGACACATAGTGGTGCGTTTGGTAATCAATCGACTCATGGCCTGACATCACTGAATCAGGAATCATTTGACATGCATGTTCGCGGTTCTAGTTTTCTTGATCATGATAGATGCAGTGAAAATTGGCAAGGTGCGGTTCAATTATCTCCTTTCCCATCAAATTCATTGCCAACAAGTGAAGCTTTCAATCACGAGCAATTGCCAACTAATAATTTGCAAGAAAGCATTTCTTGGGTGAGTTCTCACCTTAGTAACAGCCCTCTTGGTCTTACTTCTCCCATGGCGAATTCAGCAAGTTTGGAGGACTCTAGAAGAATATCCCAAGTTGGTCTTAATAATAATGCCATTCAAAATATCGATTACACTACAAAGCAACAGTTGGGAGATCTGAGACACGATTACAACGGAAATGTGAGTCGTCCGTTCTGCAGAGTGGACTCCCTGGGTTCTGCAAGTGGATCTGTGGTGGATCAAGGCAATGTCGTCAGTGATAAACTAAATGATGTTTCTTTGTTCAGACAAATAAGTGGCGACAATGCTTATGTTCTTCCACACGTTGAGGGTGAGAAATCTGCTCTTGACACAAAACTGAGATCCAATGAGGACTTCCTCTTTGAGCAGACTAAGCCACAGAATGGTTTCAGTCAGAATAATTTTGAACCCTTGGAGAATATAATGATGTCCATGATCAAATCGGTAAGAAAAGAGAACATCCATTGCACCTCTTAATTTCGAACTCTCAGTTAAGTCCCTTAAAATGGCTATTTTCTCTGATGCAGGAACAAAATAACGAGTCCCCATTGTTTGACGGGGAATTTGGATTCGATGCATACTCCCTCGGATCATGTATATGAGAATGCTGCTGCTGATGATTCTAAAATATAAGATGGTCTGCTTTAGTTATTTTCTTGTTGATATTTTGAGGACAACAACATCTTCCTTTTCGGAATTCTTTCTTCATGTCCTGCATATTGATATTAGTTCGAGAAATTATCAGTTTCTCAGTTCTTAGTTTTAGTTTCGTTTGTACCATGTTTTTCATAATTTGTTTTAAGGTAACACAGAGTTGTTATGAGTTTATAACTTTGTGTTTCAGTACCTTAACCACCAAGCAACATAGATGGAACATGGAAAGCCTTAACGTGTGTATAAAGAAACAGTGCTTTGAATTATTCAATGTGGAATGCTTCAATTACTATAACTATGAAAATGAAATGAATTAAACAGAAAGTTTACTCCCCTTCTCAACCCATTTCCCTAGCTCTATGCTCCCATATTGTTAGTTTCTTCTCCTTTATCAGCAAAGCCTCTGCCCATTCCCTCGCCCCCTCACAGGTTTCCGTGGCGGCGATGCATTTTTCAGCTTCCCTTTGGTACTGGGAAGCCACCCTTTTTGCTTCACCAAAGGTGATGTTCATATGTCGAGCGTGTTCTTCAGCCACAGCCTCCTGCAATTTCAGTTCCTCTGTTAAAAGGTCCACAAATTGCTTCTCCATCTCTTGCTTGAGATCAGGGTCATTGCTTCCACAATCTGTGCCATCACCATAATTCATAATCATATCAAGCAAAATTGATGAATCTAAAGAAACAAGGCATATCGTTAACCAATTTGAGTTGATCCAGAAAAAGCACTAACCTGTGTCTGAGAGATTGGCCAACCCTGCAAAACCATAACAATGAACAAATGCTGATCAATATCTCGAATTTACCAAATGGGTATTTCTTAATTACACTCTAATTAACAGAGAACCAATCAAAATCAACTTTTGATGACGACCAAGAGTTTAAAAGAACGAAAAAAGAGGATGGAAATGGCCTAAACAAGAGAGGAGGAAATTACAAGGGGAAATCTTGATAAGGGAAAGAGGAGGTGGGCAATCGCAGATGCAAGGAGGACAAGAGAATTTGGAATCAGCAGCCAATCTGAGAGTTTTCTTGAATCTCCAATAAAGAGCAGGTGCGCACACGCCCAATGCTGAAATTACTGCAAACATTATTAAACATGATCTTAAACAAGTCCCCGATCGACGTGACATGTTTCTTTCTCGTCTCTCTTCACTCTACTTCTCCTTTTGGATTCTCTATTTCTCTGTGTTTATGGAAGCCAGAGATTCATTGAATGATGGCTCAGAGAAAATCATAAGGAAAGTTATCCAGGCCCACCAACATCCAAGTTTATTGGACGGTTAATTTGATTTTAGTTAAAAATCTGATACCTCATTCCGCTTAGACTTAATAATCCATGAACTCTTTCTCATAAAAAATACAAAATTTTCAAAGATCAAGTGGTCATAGTTTATCATATAAGTAATATAAATGGCGGATTTCCATATCAGTACGAGAATTTAGAATTAGATGTGTCAAGAAAATCTAATACCTCATTCCGCTTAGACTTGTTTAAGTTCATAAAAGGTGATAAATGTGTCAAGAAAATTGCTTAATCTTGATTCAGATACCTTTTTCTGTGACGAGAGTTATGATACTGGCAGATATATTTCTCAGCACACTGTATGTAATTCAAATCATAGTTCAGTTTCATTATGATTGAAATTGATGATAATATGGGCTCATGCAAGTTGTAATCTAAGAAGCTAATCAAGCAGATGGTTTCTAAGCACTAACCCTCCTCTGCTCCATGGATCCTGCATTCCATTATTGCTACCAAATCTCTTCAGTACTTTCTCGATTCTCGGCATTCGAAAGAGACATTAATAGATCAAGTTGTGTACGCTGGTAATAGAACGACATGTTTCTCGAACATGGTACATCGGAACAGAAAGATTCATGAAGGAATAAAAATAAACTCACTTCGCCGCCAAATTCAGTTGTGATCCAATGTTGTCGAAGCAACCCTGAACACTACGTATTTCATTTGGCCTTGTTCTGCAAACTTTTTATAATCAAAGCCGGATGGAGGAAACATGCTCTCATTAGACTTTAGAGCAAGTCATTGGCATGACCATCTCTGTGCATGTCTGCATAAATCATTCAGAGAATTACCCTGCCTGCTACGAATGCATCAGGGGGAGTAATCAAACTCTAGTTTTAACTTTTGTATTCCAATCAACATTCGTTCCAAAGATATTGATCATCGATCATGATCAAACATAAGTACACAGAAAAGGTAATGACAAGCTTTGAAATTGGCACATTTAGAATTAGATAGAAAAAAGAAGTTTACCTGCTAGTCCCAACCTTTGAAGGCCATGAGTGTCATCTTCATGTTCTACCTCGAAGCAATTTTCTGTTCGAGAGTAGTTGTAATATAAGCTTTCTGCAGCAAAAACGCGGCTAAGCTTCGTTGCTCCTTATGGAGATTTATCAATTATCTTATACATCTACATGTAAAGAATGGCTTAAATGCTGAAAAGAAGAAATCAGTAAGAGATTTTCGAAAATGTTAGAACACCTTATTTACAAGTCTTATTTGCTGCACAGGATAAGCAGGCTATGGCTTCAAGAAATTTGCCTCGGTTGGATAATTAGTTAACCATGGCAGTATAAACAAAAGCAGTCCATAACCAACCTAGAACAGAAGCTGTTGAATGAAGGATCCTGAACTTTGAAGACAGAAATATGATTAATTATAAGGAAACTAAGTACAATGCATACCAAAATTTGGTTCATAAGTCCTAACATTAGCAATGCCAACTTGCACCACAATCTAACAATCGGAATCAAACTTCGCAAACAAGTTAATATAATCTCAGTTCATGACTCACTTGCAGGTTCTGAAAGCTTTGCATAGTTCAGCCAGGCCTTTCTGAGTGAAAATTGCCTCCAGTTCTTCCCAGCTCCCCTTTATCACTTGATAGCAATTCTGGCTTACAACCTGGATTTTATCATATTGATATGATTCCTTTGTTTGCAGTTATGTGTTGGGTTCCTTTTATAGATAACATGCAGAGATACAAAGAGTCATATTGATGATGATTTTCTATATACAATCTAGTTGGTGCAGAAGACTAAGATAAAATGATCATTAAATGTGATAATTAGCGCATTCTTATAGTATTTTGTAAAAATATTTATATGGTCAGCATCAATATTTTATCAGTCACTTCCAATATAGGAGAAATTGGGCTTATAAATAAAAACTAACAGGCCCTTCATAGTCCTTGGCATAGAGATTATATGTGACACAAAGGGCTTGATACCCAAAGCTATTTTAGTCAAATGTAAGTAGTATTACAACCAGAAGAACATTTCATTAACCTAATTAAATATTAGGAAAATTCCTTCAAGAAAGCTAACAAAATTAATTGCCATAAGTAATAATTAAATTTTAACAAATTAAATTTTAACAACTCAGCAAAATCAAATATTTATTGCTTCCTTGCAAGATAAGTAAATTTTTGTATCTTTCCCAAACTGAAAAACTCATATGAAAATGGACTAAAGACTGAGCTGTTCTTGCCAGTATTTTCCTTTTCTTCCACCTTAAGTCTGCTTCTTCTCCAACCTCACCGTCACAAAACCCATATGACCCAAAATTGTTCATACTTCCATACAAGGCCCAGAAGCTTCCATGTGCATCTAGGAGTTTCAACCATTCACATATGCCTACACATGAAAGGCTCTTAGTCCTCCACGTCTCACTTGGGATTTTCCTGTTCTTTTTGCCTATAAATCGGCTTATCAAGAATCAGCAAAAAGTAGATTACAACCAAATCCTAAACCCCACCAAAAACATCTCTCTTCTCTTTCAATCTACTGCAAAAACAATGTCTCAGAAACCAATGGAAGTGGTGAAGAATTTGGACATTAAAAGATATATGGGAAGATGGTACGAGATTGCTTCATTCCCATCAAGGTTTCAACCAAAGAATGGGGCGAACACAAGGGCTACCTACACTCTGAACGAAGATGGTACAGTGCATGTGCTTAACGAGACTTGGAGTGGTGGGAAAAGAGGGTATATAGAAGGCACCGCCTACAAGGCTGATCCCCAGAGTGATGAGGCAAAGCTGAAGGTGAAATTCTATGTTCCTCCTTTCTTGCCCATCTTTCCTGTTGTTGGAGATTACTGGGTTTTGTACATTGATGATGATTATCAGTATGCTCTCATCAGCCAGCCTAGCAGGAATTATCTTTGGGTATGTCATTTATCCTCTAAATCTATTTTGTAGCAGTTACAGTCATTCATGTGGTGAAGATTGAAGATTGGTTCTATTTGAGCATTAATTTCTGGGTTTGCTGTTGTTGGTGTAGATATTGTGCAGGCAGACACATATGGATGATGGGATCTATAATCAGCTGGTGCAGAAAGCTGAAGATGTGGGCTATGATGTGAGTAAACTGCACAAGACTCCACAGAGCGATTCTCCGCCAGAAAGAGAGGACACCCCCAAGGACACCAAAGGCATTTGGTGGATCAAATCCGTGTTAGGGTGGTAGAAATCCATCAATCATGAAAATAAATGTTGCACCAAATTCCAGTTTGTAGACTAAAACTGAAGTGCTGTTATTTGGTTCTTGGAAATTGGAATCCAATGATGAATAGTGCACCAATTCCAGTTTGTAGACTAAAAGATTATGCATTCGGATGATATGATACAGTCAAATAATATGAACATCAATTTTGTAAACATGTTGGTTTCAGTGACTTCACCTCCCTTTTTATGAAGCTACCAGATTCTCTATGATAAACCGTGTAACTAAATTACAGTTGCCATTAGAGCTTGGGGTACCGGAACAGGTAAATGCAACCACAGGAGATGATCATGTTGATCTCTAAGCGACACAAATGGTACTTGTAAAATCCTCAGCACATGACCTCTAGTTTTGAAGAAACCGCATCAAATTTCAGCAGAAGATTTATCTTTATACAAGCATGCCTATCTATAGGCTCATTTCCAGAAATTTGGTGCATATTTTTCTCCTTATTACTAAAGGAATATTATGCGTTTGAGTGGATGGCGTTTCACTGTGACCACTTAAATCTTCACGACTTGTCTTAGAACTCAAAATCATTGGATCTCCACCTTCAGATTCTCTAGTCTTCCTAGTGTTTTCTTTATGTTTCGTCGCATGCCCCCTTTGGCTATCTGAAGCATTGATATTTGATAGCATGGTCACTTCGAGTGCTTGCCCTTTCCTGCTTGATTTTTCTGTCATCACTGTTAAATTGGTCAACTATTAAAGATGGTAATGAAGTAAGTGACCATGCTATCAAATATTAATGAAGTTGTCACGATAGGATCTTTTAGAATTATCTTTATTATTGTTAATAAATTTTTTCGTAACTAACCATATATAAATTTTATTTGATTTTAGTAGATTTAATTTGTCACAATAAATTTTAGGATCATGATACAAGGATTAAAGTTGCAGGATGGTCAAAATAGACAAGGTCTATATAGAATTGTGTTGCTTATAAGGTCAGATTATTTCATTAATGATTTATAATACATGAACTTATATTAAAATTTTACTTAGTCTGTAAGTTTAGTGGATCTGTTTTAGACTAAGTTATAAATGAAGACTCGATGACCTTTTGAATAAAGACTATTTTTTATATTAAATAATTAATTTTTTTAAATAAAAATATTTTTTATATTAAATTTTAATAAAAACATAATTAAAAAAATAATAAAATCAAGTACGTGATCTAACATCTTTTATAAATTAGCTCTTTCAGTCCATTAAATTTTTCGGCACTTTTTAAATTTGTTTTGCAAAATTATTAAAAAATATTTATCAAATATTAAAAATAAAAAATTAACTATCAATTATCTATTTATATCTAAATAAACTAAAAACTGTTTAGAAAATTATTTACCCAAAGATCCTTTAATTAAAAAAAAAAAAACTATTTGTCAGGCAAAAACAAAGCGGTGAGGCCCAAATATTTTTTTAGTGGCCAAGGCTTAAGGTTTTTTTTTTTTTTCAAAGTGAACACAATTTTAATTTCGTATATATTTCATCATAAATAAACCCTTTCTTCAGATCGTTGAGAAATTCCCATACTCGTATGCTGTAATCAGGTACTCCTATGAAACAGTTTGTTCATGTTTATCAATCTATAATGTGTTTATACTTATTTGAAAAGATATCTTCACTTTTCTTTGCAATATTGTGGAAATTTTTTAGATATGAAGTTTTCTCCTCATTCGAATTTCTGTTGAAATCCCAGAAAAAAAATACATTTCTTTGCTAGATCGTGAGTATATTACTTAGATGGGTTGCGGATGGTACAATCGATGGAACTTTCATTTGATTCTTGTGATCTTAGCTATTTGGATTTATCACAATTAAATTCTTTACTTCTAAACGAGAGATCTGATCCCGGACTAAACTGTTTTGCCCAAGGGGATTTTCACAAACAAGTGGTCAAGAGTCACCAAATCTTAATTGCAGAACTAAATAAATCCAGTCAGCTAATTTTTCACAGTTAAATTCTTAAATTGTTCAAAATGGAGTTAACTGAGAAGTGCATGTGTATTTTCCCTGCGTTTCACATACCGGATGGATGATTCATTTTGTCTGCAGTTTTCTAGCAGCCAAACAGAAAAACAGTATTTTATTTTTCTGTAGAAAATGATTGGAGCTGGGAAGATAAAGCAATACTCAAACATCCTTGAGAAGCCCCTCAGCAAGGGCAAACAAGAGGTTCCCTCACTCTCTCTTGCACTACATCCTCTGAAATTTATCTAAATATGATATGAAGTTTAAACTGGAAACTTGCTTTTCTTTTTCCGTATTTTAATTATTTAAATTGTATATTCATATTATTAGCCATTAAATTAGTTGAAGAATTATGATCCAATGACATAAATTAGTCTTAAAAACTAATTCCATTGAGAAAATTATTTAGAATATAGAAAGTTTTACATAAACCAGAACTGCTGTAGCTTCTATTGAGGATTTGTCTTATCCAATTTGGAGTCAAATTCAAACTGTTGACAATTGTGCTTCTGTTGCAGGTTAGCTTGAGTGCATTTGCATTCTTGTTTTCTGAGCTTGTTCAATACAATCAAACACAGGTTGACAACATTTCTGAACTAGAAAGAAGGTATTTTTTATATTTGATAGTTGAATCTTATCTTTGATGACTGATCTTGAGATCGGATTGTTTATAGAAGATTTCGGAAATAGACCAAACGTCCTTATTTCAAATTAAAGCAAATATTGGCATTATGCTTAGTTCAGTCAGTGATTCTTCAATTGTCAATGAATCTAATATCATTCATGGTAATTGATCAGGCTGGAGGATGCAGGGTATGCTGTTGGGGCTCGAGTTCTTGAACTTTTATGCCATAGGGATAAGGTACAATACATTCAAAGACTATTCTTGATACTACTATAGCAACAAAGTTCTCTTTTTATTCTTCACTAGCATTCTCGAGGTATTATTACTTGTAAGTTTGGCATCTACCTTGTTAAAGTAGTCTTGGTTCTTATAATTAATCAGGTGAGAAAAGTTTGACGTAATACAAGGATGCTGGCCTAACTTGCCTTATATGTCTGGTGCTGATATCTCCATTAAGTTTGCTTTTATGTTTTGTTTCTGGTTTAGCAATGTGTTTGCATACATGTGTGCTTATTTGAACGTCAACTTTTCCATGGTATCAGTACTAGTACTGTGAATCTATGCTTTTCTTCAACTTCTTCATATATGTATATTCTCTTTTATGCCACAGGGAAACAGAAGGGAGACACGATTGTTGGGTATTTTATCTTTTGTACACAGCACCGTCTGGAAGGTGTTATTTGGAAAGGTAACAAACTTGTCTGCTCATGAAAGAAATTGGAAGTTTGATGATATTGTCATATAGAATTTGCTTAGTTTCCTAGAAGTCTATAGGCATGATAATCTAGCTGGTTAACACCTTTGGTATGTGCTTAAAATCAGTTTAGTACTTTAGTCTCAGTTTTAGTGCTTGTCTTACCACTTACCAGCTCATTTTTTGTACTCTGTTAGGTGGCTGATTCACTTGAAAAGGGAACTGAGCATGAAGACGAATACATGATTAGCGAGAAGGACCTCCTTGTGAACAAGTTATGCACTTTTCATCACTCATTTCTTATAATGAAAAAGTTTCTACCAACTTGACATCTAGTTCTATGTTAATAACCAACTGGTCTGTTTGCACTGTAGGTTTATTTCAGTTCCAAAAGACATGGGGACATTTAATTGTGGCGCATTTGTTGCTGGAATAGTGAGGGTAAGCTCTGCATTCATTTCAATTATAAAATAACCCATCACCTGGTGGAAGTTCTTATCGGCTCTTTTTGTTGGTTGGAAGGGTGTTTTGGATGGTGCAGGATTTCCAGCTGTAGTAACAGCGCATTTTGTACCTATGGAGGGTCTGCAAAGACCTCGGACAACTATTTTGATAAAGTTTGCTGAAGAGGTGAAGACTACTGTTTTGCTCTTGCATCTGATATTCCCTCATTACTTGAACTCTGGATTTAAAGATTAATCCTGCTCCTTTATTTCTGCTTTAACCAGGTTTTGCAAAGAGAAGCCCGGTTAGGTTGATTCTTGTGCCTGCGGCTATCTATCTCAAATTGTCCACGTCTGTGACACTTCGAAGTGCACAGTGAGAATTTAGCGGCTTCCTTCATCTAACACGGATTAGCCGATTAGCGATGATTTGTGTATTATTTGTTTAATGGCACCATGGTTGCAAAAGATTCCTGCAAGTGATGTAAAAGTAAAATGTCATCATTACTGTTTTGTGTTAATATGACATATGGATTATTACGGAGGAGAAAACTAGTTTGTTTGTTTCATGGAAATTCTTGTTTTATTGATATCTGGAAAATTAAATTATTTTCTTGGAAAGTTGATCCCAAATAATCTGTTGTATTTTTACCAAAATGAAATTGTAGTGAGTGATATAAAACCATCAATTGTAAAGCTGCATTAAGTTAAGTGGAAGCCAATATCATTGCTTGTGGATCGTATCCGTAATACGTTTAAATATATTATTATGTCATCAGCACCCAAGAAGCTTTCATAGCTCAGTTGGTTAGAGCACCCGTTTAGTAAGCGGGAGGTCTTGAGTTCGACTCTCAATGAAAGCAAATATTTTTTTCCTCCTAAAGTTCAGTGTGCTGCCGATGCTCTTGCGTTGGGTCGTGGCAACAATCCCTACTTCAGCTTTTTACCTTTCTCCATTGTTATGTTTCCAGAAACCAAAAACAATATAGTCTGGAAATCACACTATTTGTGACACATTTTATCATCTCCGCCACTCAGCAGATAAGCTCTTCAATTTCTCAACTCTCAGGTCAGCTTCCCCCTTTTTTGGGTCTTAGTTCTTTTCTGTGATTTCAGCTTTATATTATCTGAAATATCCGTTAGTTTGACTTTGTTTCTTTATCTTTTGTTACCTGGAACCATAACTTCCGATCCCATATCCATGTTGTTGAATTTATTATATTATCTCCCTACGGATTCAAATTGCTTGAATTTTCCCGATGTAGACTTTGGGTTTTGTTTGTTTTTGTGTTGGAAAATTTGTTATGGCATCTACTTCATTCAAATTTGGATTGCACTGTGTTTGTTTTTAGATCATTTGAGTTGTTGTAAAAGTATCTTGAGATCTTAATGGCTATTTGTTTTTGCATGGGTAGAAGTTTGAGATGGTCTGTCCCATCCTGAGATCAAGTCGTATTGAGATTCCATTTTGTTCCTAACTCACCAATTTGACCACAAATTTTTGTCTCTCAGAAACATTGCTTCCTATACCTCCAATTATATGGTTCTCTTGCCTATGTTTTTTGCAGTGAAGAAGTTGCAGACTTGCAGTTGCCCAACCTGAGGTACCAACTGGCAACTGCTCTCGGTGAGCCGATGGACATCAACACAACCTTGCTTCTTGAGTCTTGTGAAGCTCACAGTGGACTTGCTCGTGGCTTACATGAAGCTGCCAAAGCAATTGAAAAGCACAATGCCCATCTTTGTATTCTAGCAGAAGACAGTGACCAACCTGATTATGTTAAGCTGGTCAAGTCAGCATAATGTTAAAGTCCTACATGCACCTAGTTCAACAACCCTCGGCAAGTGGGCTGGTGTAAGTAACATTTCATATACTCATTTATGTTTTTCAATGATTTCCTTGCATTTGCATTTGCAAACATGCCGAGGATACCATCTGATGCTTTAATTTCATGCATGTTCCTTGTTCTTAGTTTTAATCAGTTTGTTTCCTGTGAGACTGACTTCATAGTGAATAGTACTGCTTATTGTGCCACCCAACTAAAAGAGACTGCTTGAGATGCTAACCTCTGCATGCAGCATGCAGCATGCAGTTGTGCAAGATTGAATCTGAAGGAAAAGCACGTAAGGTAGTTGGCCGTACGTGTGGTCACGGGTTCAAGCTGCCTCAGTCTCTACCCAAGCGAGTCACTACTCAGTGTTTCATCTTCTCTTGATCTCTGGAACCCAAATTATTTGCCCAATTCATCCAATATCTGAACTAGAACAACCTTAGATTCATGTTCCATTTCCGGTTGCTAACTTGATCTTGTGCTGATTTTTTCAAAGGGTAATTTAAAATTAATACTAATACAACCAATTATTAATAGATGGAACCTTATATATAATAAAGGAAGTATATTAGAGTACCAACCAGCAAACAAACAATGGGAGCATGTTTTTTATGGTGCTATGGTTGTAGTTCAACAAACAAGGTTGGAGAGGATGGAGTTGGTGGTTTTAGTATTTTTCAATTGACATGGAGGATTAGGAATTGGCTTGTCTGATTATTATTGGGTAAATTATATGTTTCGTCACTTAATTTTTTCTCATTTTTACTTTTATTACTAAAATTCAAAATATTTTAATTTAATTACTCAACTTTAACATTATTGTTTTTTAATCACAACATCGTTACTTCACTAAGAGGGCAATGACATGACTTTTTTTTACAAATGTTACTGAATTTTTATTAAATCCACAGAAAATTATAATTACAACGTAATCAAGAAGCAAAATAATTGGATTAAATTTACTTATATATATATATATATTTCTGATTAGGTTGCGGAAAAACTGAGTTTATAATTAATGAATGACAATTTTGGATATTTTGCTAATACCTTACTCAGGTAACTAAGCTAAAAACGACGTCGCACGAAACGCACTCTATTTCTTCTTTTCCTTGTATAATACTAATCCCAGCCGATGCCCTACTAGATGCAGAGAGAAAGACGACTCGTTTCTCTCTTTCCTTCTTTGGCAACAACAAATCAAAATCATTCCCATTCCTATCTTCTCTAAATCACAATCTATAAGCAGCTAAACACTTGATCAAACTCTTTCTTTCCGGTTCCTTTGATTGAAAACAGTTGTTTGGGTGAATTATGCAGCCTTGTAGCCGTGAAATGCAAGGAATGAACTCTCTACTAAACCAAACTCAACAATTCCCTCTACAAGACCTGCAAAGCAACGCCCAACAACAGATCCAAAACCCACAGTTCAATCCCACATCGTCCAACGACGACTTCCTTGAACAGATGCTCTCTCCTCTCCCTTCTTGCTCATGGTCCGACCTCAAGTCACCATGGGATACTCCTGCCTCAGATGAAAACGGAGCTTCTAATCCCGACAATAGTGTCGCCTTCCACTACGATGAGATTCTGGCCTCAAAGCTTAGACAACATCAAATTAACGGAGGCGGAGGAGGGTCTTCTCCTGCTACTGCAGCCATGAAAATGATGATGCAGCAGCAGATGATGGTACCTGGAAGAAGCGTTACCGCTGCAGGTGGAGGAGGTTTGACTATGCCCTTGTCTTTGGGTAACGAAATCGTCGATGGGTCTTCGTTTACATCCTCTAATCAACAGGTTGACGTCAGTTTTTAACTCTCTTTGGTTTAGTCTTTAACGAGAGTATAACTGAAATACAGATATATGAATGAACGATTGCAGGGTGGAGATGGTTCCATGCAAGGTTTGTATAATGGTTTCAGCGATGGATCTTTGCATGGCCATGGAACTAATCAATCACCGAACCAGCCACCGCATTTTCACCATCCTCAGGCAAGCCTGTTTTTCTCTTTTACTCTTTGCCCAACCAAAGAAACAAGAAGAGCCTAAATGGTTACAAGTATTTTATCATATCAATATGCAGACGCCAAACTTTGGAGCAGCAGCAGGGAAAGGGATGAACCAAAGTCAGGCAAGTGGTTCGACGACCGGAGGTACACCGGCACAACCCAAACAGAGAGTTCGTGCTAGGAGGGGTCAAGCTACAGACCCCCACAGCATCGCTGAAAGAGTAAGCAAAGCCAATAAGGTACCCTAATGATATGATTCGATCCATTTTCTGATTTCTGAAATCGATACGTGTTCGTAGTTACGCAGAGAGAGGATTGCAGAGAGAATGAAAGCTCTTCAAGAACTGGTTCCCAATGCCAATAAGGTACCCTACACTAGTTTGCTCTCGTCTCGGCCTTGAAACTCTGATTAATTTTTATGCTTCATTATGATCTTTAATAATTAAATTAAGGGTAATTAAAGCGATAATTATACATAACAATTTGGAGAAAAAAAATTAATCCATGTTATTATTATAAGCATGTTAATTATTTTTAATGATTATTTAGACTACTGAGTAGTATTTTAATTTTGTGGGTGTGGAATGGCAGACAGATAAAGCTTCAATGCTTGATGAGATAATAGATTATGTCAAATTCCTCCAGCTCCAAGTCAAGGTTTTGCCACCCTCTCTCTTAGAACTTTTGAATTATTTTATGAAAAGAGATTATGAAGGATTCCCTGACATTGTTGTTAATTATTTACACTTCATCCAGTTGATGGGTCTTTCTGACAAATAAATTCTTTTGCATTTTCTTGCTGTTTCCTGGAAAATGGAAATTATACAGGTTCTGAGTCTGAGCAGATTGGGCGGTGCCCCCCTTGTTGCTGACGTGCCTTCTGAGGTAAACCCTCGTTTGATTTTATGGGAAATACATGTAGTATAAAACATAACAAGAGGCTTTGATCTTGTCTTGTTTAAATCATTCTGTTTCTCTCCGATCAGACCAGAAAACGACAACGAAAGTAGCACGCTTGCCCCCCACTGCTCCTTTCCCTCTCTCAAGTTTTAATTTTCTCTTCTTTTTTGAGTTTTTAGTTATTTAAAAATATTTTTATTGTTGCAGGGAGGAAGCGGTTGTGTTCAGACAAGCGCTAACGGTGGTGGGTCCATTCAGCAGAATTCTAACGCCAACCAAACGGTTGCGGACAATGACAACGTTACCGTAGCGGAGCACCAAGTGGCCAAGCTTATGGAAGAAGACATGGGGTCCGCCATGCAGTACCTGCAAGGGAAGGGTCTCTGCCTCATGCCTATTTCCCTCGCCACCGCCATCTCCTCCGCTACGTGTCATTCCAGGAACTCCATGATCAAGCCGAATACAGGCGGCGTCCACCCCCCTTTCCTTCCATCCAACGGCGACAGTCCTTCCTCGCCTAGCATGTCCGGGTTATCTGTGCAGTCAGGTACTAGGTGTATCGTTGGTCTTGAAGGTTCCGTTAAAGATGCCGCCTCGGTATCCAAGCCGTGACGACGACATTGACTGACTTGGAGATCAAAAAGGTCAATCAAACCAACAGCAACTAAAAAGTAGAGAAATATTTGTGGAGTCCCAGGCCCGAGGGACTTCAGAAGGAAGCTTGAAGTCTATTAAAATAAGGTGGTTTCTAAACGACACCGTATTTACATCGACTTTGAGTAGAACCACACCAACAACGAGGAACAACTTTTTATGATTCTTGAAATAATTTCAATTGTTTTCTTACTTTATTATATGTTTTTAAACTTCAATTTGAAATCAAAATGTGGTATTAGCGTTCTTCATTCTATTTTAAGTATGTCGTGGTGATGTATGTATTGTTGGTGTATAGTTCTTCGCTCTAGTGTGTCACCTTAATGGTGAATAAAATAATATAGACAGAACAGAACTATTGAATTTATTATATGTGGATGACTTGAGAGTGGGAGAGTAAGTATTTTGTTTGGATCAAATATTTTTTATGAAAAGATAAATTAAAAACAATTAAATTTAATTAAAAGAGTACGTGATCCAAAACTTTATGAAATAAACCAATAACCGGCTGAATCCCGAATGGACCCTCCACTCGTCGGCCAACCATCCTGGCACCATCGGTGTTGATTTTGCACCACCCTGCTGCGCTGCTGGCAACCAAAGGAAATTAATACAAGTATAAGCAGAGTCAATATGCATTGACTGAACTAAATGAAGTGAAAAAGGACCACTCTTATCTCAAAGATTTATTTTTATTTTTAATTTTTTAAAATTTATTTATAAATTTATTCTCTAATCTTAAATTTAAACTCCGTTCTTACCGACGTGTATGTTTTTCATTAAAGTGCGTTAACTCCATTTGTCCTTGTTACTTTGTCTACTCCATCTGCTTCATTAGATAATCCCCTAAGACACATTCAACCAAAACATGACCCCCTAATGCCAAAAGCAAAATCCATTCATATCCTTCCAAAACAAAAAGTACTTGTCTGATATATGTTTGGTTTGTTTCCTGTCGGCACCATTCGTAGATTCCTAAAACGGATGGTTAGTCACTTCATTAATTATCTTTAATAGTATAAAAAAAATCACCTAAAAAGGTTTACCTATTGACACATGGCAAAAACCACAACTATATTTTTTTTTATATTTTCATTTTAAATGGGTCGATTTGCGTACTGATTTATAAACCAATTTTAAATAATTTTCTTAAAATTTAATTTCTGTAATTAGTAAATTATAATTGTATTAGTAATCTATCATCATTCAACTTAAGATTCATTAAACCACACCCAATGTGAGAGTACATTCATAGTATTAATAAAATAAGGTTTGCTAGGTCAAGAAACATAAGGGCCACAAGCTATCGAAAGCTGAAGCTAGTAATGAAGTACTAGTTTGACCGACAGATTATTTTTAGAATAAACATAAAAAAGGAAGTGCGCAGCTACTCCGGAGTGCCGAGTCAAAGCGCGTTGACTTGACGATCCTATTTTTAGAATAAACCCACGACCCTGTTTACATTGTCAAGAGGTAAACTGCATCCAATAAAATTCAACACCATTCATTTCTCTACAACCCATAGCCGACAACCTTGAGTCCGAGTAACCCAGTTTTCCCAAGCTGCTAGGCTTCCCGAAATACTATCAACTTAGATTAGAGGTTGGTAGAGTTGAGAGTACAGCGGTTACCTACTCCAGCTTCTTGGC
This sequence comes from Abelmoschus esculentus, assembly GCA_035048815.1. Taxonomy (NCBI): domain Eukaryota; kingdom Viridiplantae; phylum Streptophyta; class Magnoliopsida; order Malvales; family Malvaceae; genus Abelmoschus; species Abelmoschus esculentus. The sequence goes on from JAUCBN010000008.1 coordinate 1,372,578, forward strand.
ATTGACTTAGACTCACAACAACACATGCAGTAATCTCTTCATAATATTCCATTGCCTGCATGAGAGAGAGAGAGAGAGATGTGGCGACTAATCTCGAACCCCAGCTTCAACAAATCTCATGCATATGACATATCTAATAAAATCATACATACACAAGGGAGTATTAAGAGACATGAACTCCACTACTTTGTGTCAGTGACGTAATATATGGAGTTTTAAATGCTATAAGCAATATACAGAATATATTTAGCCCACTCATCTGCTCCAACAAGACAGTAAAAGCTACTAGTCCATGGTCTAAATTCATCCTATCATAAATTTAAAGTTCTGTGTGCATGTCTACAGAGAGTGTTACATGGAAGAAGCCTTATATTGCCTTAGGCACACTCACACAAAAAATAGCCTCTAGCAAGAGTGAAGTGCATTGTGAATTTGTGTTGGTTGTTTTTGTGTGTATATACCCGTCTATGTATTTATATATAAATATATAACTCTAAAGTCTAAAGTGCGGTCTAGATCATTACACAACATGCAAAAATTTTAATGGTCAGTTTGCTTGGTTTCCTTGTGGTGAATGTTTTTGAATGCTTGAATAAGAAGAATAGAGTTTGATATCCGGCAGAATTTTATATGCTTATTGCCTTACAAGAAAAGTGTGCCTAGGCATACCAGGCATTTGCTTGATAAAATGAGCATTCCCTGAACGGATCTAAGGCCTTGCCTAATAAAATGCTTAGGCACATAACATGACAGCTACGGGGAAAACAAAGATCATCAAATACATGGAAAAAGGGATCTGGAGAAGAATTCATAACAAAGGATTGATGCAACAGTACCTAGCCATGATAACAAAACAGAACAAAGCAATGCAAGCCTCATGCAAAGAATGAAAGATAGTCTAAACTTAGAACAGGATGAAAACTTTGATAAAGAGTTGGGAACAGGAAGTTAAAAGGATTGATGAAGAAGAAATGCCTCTCAACATACAGACCTGTGCACGGTAAGTGGAAGAAGTCTACTAGAAATTTACATGGTACAAGCGCAAAGTTCAATTTCAATAACATGGAAAGCCAACAGTTGGCACAAGAAGTTCATTTCACAGTCAAAACCTTAAAACATACATACTTCGTATGTATGCCTGAATTAACAACAGATGGATTAGAAAATATAATAAATCAACAATTCCCCAATGGTTCTGCAAATCATAAATCCACATCATTGGGGTCATCTCAGTGACAGACCATGATGGTTCAATCTTCATTAGTGGCACAACCCAAGCCTTACACCCCTGCCAAAAATAAACAGACTTCAAATTCATCAATAATGCCACTTCTATTGCTCCCAAATTTGTATATCATTTATGATCATCTTTACAAAGCATTGAGTCAAGTCAATATGAACAAAAATCACCATAAATCACAAAAGAAATGAGATCATAGAACCAAAAGGCAAATACAAGCCAAATTCATAAACCAATATCACTTCTTTACTAGATATTCCGTTTCCCATCAAAATGTGTAAGCATTTATGTCAATGTATATCCTAAACACTACAGATAGCAACTTCATCAAGCTAAAGAATCCCCTAACAGTCCAAAAGCTTCAATGAGCATTTAAGCAGAGGTTGGGGGCTTGAAAGTGTAAGGCTGTGGAAGTGACAACGGACCTCTCCTTGTTTCCTTATCATCAAGCAACCTCTGCGTCCGCTTAGTCTTACAATACTGCCTATCAAAATGCTTCACCTACAACCAAGCCAAATCAAAAGAAACCAAATGCAGCCCAGGATCAAAAACACGGAAAGATGGAACAAATTTTATTGTTAAATACCTAAGATTAGGTAGTAATTAGTTACCCAAGAAACTCTACAATTCTTAACGTATTCATCCCTGGATCTTTTGCATTCAGTGGGGTATAGGAGTCCCACTGATCCGATTTCAGTGGGTTTCTTGTCCGAGTGATTTTCCAAGAACGAATAAAAAGCATCACGAGCCTTTTTTCACCCAAACCGAAACGAAGAAAAACAAGATTCAGATTAGGGTTTTCGCAATAAATTAGAGAGATTAAAAACGTGGGTATGAAGAGAAATACCTTGTAGCAAGCTTGTCTGGCTTGCAAAAGCACGTCGGTGTGGACTTCATCCCGTTTCCCCGATACATAAGCTTCTAGCGCCATGGGTTTCCGGCGTCACCCAACAAAGCAAGAAATATGGTGACAATCTTATTTCGTTTCTTTTTCTGGACTCTGGAGGAACCCCAATTAGGATTTGAAGGGCCCAACACTTGATACCGGAGGCACCACAATTTGGATTTGGGCTAAATAGAATTAGTCTGGGCACAATTCCACTCTGCTAAAAAATATTGAATTTAAAACGTAATATTATAAAAAGAAGTTGATGAGCAGTGGCAATTAAATTCGGTGGAGTTTAAGTCGTGTAAAAAGTGTGAAGCCATGTGGGTGATGGTGGGTTAGGAGCCACTAGCCAGTTGTAGTCACCACCAGAATGTAAGGGATGATGTTGTTCACATGAACCAAAACTTGGTTCTACATCTGACAGCGCCTCTTTGTCTACCCCAGTTGCTGTCACAGTTTTACGTCCACTTGCCACATTCGAGCAGGACGAGTCAATCTTACCAAGTACCATTCCTAACCTCTCCATCTACCATACCCATACCCTGAACAAAGCCATGGAGATAGATGAGAGGGTGTCCCGTATACAGAAAGAAATATGATTCCTGAGCTTAAAGCCAAAAGGACTTATGAGTTGTGAGTACGTACAGATACCGAAGATATGGCAGGAAAGATATGGCTTCCAAATTCGACACTGAAACCAATACGGGTAAAGAGGCTGCCATTGTAGGACAATAATTGGGAAGAAATTAAAATGAAATGAGAGTTTGAATACGTTAACCAACAAGGTGAAAGGAAATCATTGATGAGAACTTTACTAAAAACTAGATGGCAAGAAGAGAGAAAAAAGGTTGAAGATAAGAACAAAAACAGGAAAGAATCAGCATAAAAATGGAACAACAAAGACATATTATTCCATGTTACCATGTCATATCATCCAAATCCAGAAATACATGATAGGAAATAATCAAGAACAGAACATGCTCTGTTTCTGGTTTCCATCTAGAGTCTAAACAATACCAAAGAGTACAGTGGCTAAAATCAGGAGATAGTCGAGTTATCAGCGGGCGACATCCAGACGATGTCCTTAAGCGCCGGTCGGAGCTCTTTGCTGCAAAACTGGTTGTACTCAAGGGTGTCACCATGGTCTTTTTTAACTTGCACCACCAGAAACGATGGTGTCAAAGCGAATATGTCAGCAGTAATGGCTAATCTCCCTTTCCTTCCACATTCCTGACCCTGCAGCCTCACACTTGACTCGCTCTTCTTGACGCTGAACTTCATCGTCTTGGCCACCTCCTCCAGTCTCGATATCACACTGCTGGCCGGCTTTGTTGTCGCGAATCTCAACTCCTCTTTCTCTTCTCTCTTCTTCTCTTCAAACAAAGGTGACAAATCAAATCCCTCGGATAAAGAAATTATGTGGAAGGCATTCAAAGTTTCGGGTTTTGATGATTTCTCGCCGGTGAATGCTTCGAATTCTAACTCTTCCTTGGTTCTAATAGTTTTGGGTGTTGATTTCTTGAACCAAGATGACTCCATCACCTTGGAGATGGGGATTCGGGTATTTGGGTTCGGATCTAAAAGCTTAGTGATTAATCTACGAGCTTCGGGGGAAAACCAAGGTGGACACTTGAAATCTCCTCTGTAAATCTTCCTATACATGGAAACCAAATTGTCATCTTGAAAAGGTAAGAACCCCGCGAGAAGAACATAAAGGATTACTCCACAAGACCAAGTATCGGCCTTAGCTCCGTCGTACCCTTTTTTCCCAATTACTTCAGGGGCAACATAGGCAGGTGTTCCGCAAGTCGTGTGCAATAACCCATCTTGTTTCAAGTGCTCGGAGAAAGCACTGAGTCCGAAATCTGTGATCTTCAAGCTGCCATCTTCATCTAAGAGCAAATTCTCCGGCTTCAAATCACGGTGGTAAACCCCGCGGCTATGGCAGAAATCAATAACGGAAACCAACTGCTGGAAATAAAGTCTGGCCAGGTCTTCCCTTAGCCGACCCTTGGCGACTTTCGAGAACAGCTCGCCGCCGCGAACGAGTTCCATGGCGAAGTAAATCTTGGACTTACTCGCCATGACTTCGTGCAACTCGACGATATTAGGGTGTTTCACCATCTTCATAACGGAAATCTCCCGCTTGATCTGCTCCATCATCCCAACTTTAATCACTTTCTCTTTGCCAACAACTTTCATGGCAACATTCTTCCCTGTCTGAAGATTCCGTGCATGATAGACTTTAGCGAAGGTTCCATGGCCCAACATTCGACCAAGCTCGTATTTTCCATGTAGCAAAGATGGGCATTGGTCACTTTTTGTTTTCTCTGCCATTTTTATCAGCTCTCGAGAAATACAATACAAATAAGAAAAGCTTTGATCTTTTGTTTGGATCTAATTTATTGTATATACAAATACAACAACGCAAGAGATAACATAGTAAAGAAGTAGAAGATTAAGAACAGAGATGGGGTTTTCTTCTCTTTGTTAATGGATCACCCGTCCTCGACGTGTTTCCGGTGGCAACTCCTGTCGCCGATGGACCGCTTGCCGTGCCCACACAGCTCAGGCCTTGTCAACGATGCCCCTATCATCTCTCAGCATTCCCTCGTATTTTTTTTGGCTTTTAGAACGTAAAAGCTTTGCTCTGATATATGAGGAAATTGAAGCTTTGCCTTTCTTTCCGAGTTCCGAGCATTAAAGGTTCCACTTTTATACAAGTTTATACGATACTAGATTTCCCATTTTATCCTTCTTTTCATCCAACGGCTACAATTTAAACTGATTGGGATGAAATCCACATGTCGTGGTATTTATGGAGTACTGGATTATAGAAGCAATCGGATAGTAACACGTGTGTAGGGCTAACGTAAGCATATGTAAAATAGATAGAGTTTGTGTCTTGTTTCTCATAAAATTAAAATATGATACACCGCATAAATTTAATAAAAAGATTAATTATAATAAAATAATTATAAAATATTGAGTTAATTTCATCACTAAAAATAATTAAAATACAATGTAACGTTGTTATCGTTATCAAGGATAATTTAAAGGTATTAGGGTACAATCATAACTCTTAAAATTTTACTTTTTACATTATATATTTTTATTAATAATTTAATTTTATATCTTATATATTTTTAATATATTTTATTAATAATCTAATTTTACCTTTCAAATAATTAAATTAACTGTTATTGTTTTTTGGATCACAAATTTAAACGTATTAATAGAATATTTAAACAGTTAATATCAAAATTCTGTGGTATCTGTCAAAAAAAATTTAATTTTAAGTTATGTACGAGTAACGTTCTCTTACATATATCGTAAATATTGATTTAGATTTTAAAATAAGTTTTAAACATCTTATTTTTTAAATAAAAATTTTAAATGATTTATATATTCAGTAACACTCTTGTCTACCTTTATCTAAGAACAAAAATGACATTTTTCTATGAAGAAAAAGGAAACGGATTGCTTTGCTTAGTAGACATTGGTTGAAGATTCTATAATACCAATTTTTAATATATTGATTAAATAATATAATTCAAATCCTGTATTCATTTGTTTAATATCAGTTTTAGCACGTGGTTAATTAACCCGATGGAAGAAGAAGAGGAGGATGAAAACTTGATAACTAGAGAGTTCAAGGCTGTCTGTAGAGCCAACGAAATCTGGAGAACCGACTAACTAATAGCCACATGAATCGGCGGTTCTCAGGTTCGGTCCGAATGGAATATTTGAGGGTTGATTAGTCTTGTTCAACGGCGGAGATAGAACGGACACAGTTGTATCTTTCTATCTTAGGGTCAACTCCAAATATCTGAATTAATTGTTTTGTTTGTATTCAAATATTATAAATATAATATCTTATAGATGAAAATATTGATTTAAAATTAATTTAATTATTAAAATCTATTAATTAAAGGAATAACTAAAAACATTTTTTATATATATAAATTCAAATTTTAATATTTATATTAAAAGTATAAATATTTGTTTTTATAATAAAATATTTAATTATTAATTAGAAGCTTATTATCATCTAAGACATCAAGATTGTCTTTTAATAATAAATATATCATTATTCAAAGAAAAATATATTTTAATATTATATTTATTATTCTCATTAAGATCGCCGTTTTAATAATATATTTACTTTGTCATTAACACACCTTATTGATGGTACCATGTTTTTTGTTTTGCTCATAATTGAAAAACATTAATGTAATCAAGCTTGTTTTTTCTTGCTAATCAACCCACAACCCAAGTATTAGACAAATAAAAGAAAATCCCCTTAAAATAATTCAGCCCGGTCTACTATCGTGGGAAATATCCACATTAAAATACAATAAGATGAGAATAAAAGTTGGCCGAGAAGAAAAAATATATAAAAAACAAAGAGAAATATTCAAATCATATTGTAGAAATAAATTAATTTAATTTTTTTTATAATAAACGCTTAAAATATTTATTTTAAATTAATCAATTAACGTATAAATATAAGTAAAAAAACATGTTTAATTTTCCAAATTATTATATTTGGTAAATAATGTGATTGAAAACGAGGATGATGATGTCATAAGATAAAGTTTGGTGATCTTATCCAGAAACTCTGATTTGAATCATAATTGTACAAAATAAATATCAGATTCCTAATCAACTTGAGTGAACAACAAGCCAAAAAAATAAAATGATCTTGGTAACATGGATTGATACAAAAACATGCCAACTCAGAGTTTTGTAATAAAAATGTGATAAATATTCTAAATAATTTTTCGGTTCATATAATAAAAAGACTTGTTACAATTTATAATGATCATTAATTTTTATTATAATCATAAAAATATTAAGATTTTAATATATTTTTAAAAAATACGATTGATTTATTAAAAATATAATTCAAAATTAGAAAATATTAAAAATTTTAGGATAGAAAATATACCATTAAAATTCATAAATTTTTTGAATTATTTTGTCTTTATCTAATCGAGACGTATAAAGAATAAAAAAGAGTAATGATTGATCAAAATTATCGAATAAAATATTTCGTTATTTAAGATTAATTACATCAGCAAATAACTATCAATCGAACGAGGTGTAATTGTCCATATTTACTAACAAAATCATAATAAAAAATTAATATCGTTAAAATTTATATACAAGCAACAAACGATTGTTAGAATATATTAAAATTATGTTATAAAAATAAATAAAACAAACACAAAAATATATTACAAAGATAAACTTTTATCAAATATAAATAATAATAAATTTAATAATAAATAATTAATATTAAAATTAATTATGGATCGTAATTTAATTATTTACTAATATATTAAAAAAGGTTGTTAATTAAGTGTAAGTCAAGACCGAAGACTCTTCGGTATATATCTTTCTTTGTTTCTTTATTAAAGTTTAAACTAAGGATAATGAAACAGAGATGGAAGGATAAACATCAAAATAATATTAATATTTTAATTAAAAGTTCCTAAAACTTTACACTACATGCAAAAAATCACAACCATTGAATTGTGTTGGATACGCTTTTGTTTTCGACAAACTTTATCTAATGGTGTTTCCCCATGTTTCTTGTTGTTTATTACCTTATAGTTTATGGAAAATGATGAAAACTTGTCTATATCTCCTTCGATATTTTTTGAATGTGATATAAATACAATAAACTATTCGTACCAATTAGTTATCCACCACCTACAAGAACCCAAGGCTGCAACGCAAGGTGTCTGATTGGAAAATGATGGGTTTGGATTTTCATGATGGTTCAGTTCATTGACAGACATCATTGAGACCAGAATTTGTCTGAAAAACATGAACACGGTATCAATGGGAATATGCCGTTCCCGTAGGTCTTCTCGACGTTTGTTCACAACTAGGCCCAGCTACATCCTACACCCTTTTTTGCTGATAATATCGCAGGGCCACAAAAAGCATGAACGCTATACAATTGAAGAAAAAACATCAAGGAATTGAAACCAGTTCTGCAAGAAAATGGAAGCCATTTTTTATTACCTGCCCAAATTCGAGCAACAACGGAACATAGGTTCCAAACCAGAGTAAAAACAGCCATGGCCACGGCTTTCTTATGTGTGCATGACTCCCACGCATCTCGAAACCTTCGAATCCAAAACTTACCTACACAGGTCGAGCTTTAGATTAAGAAACATAATAAAAACCAAGTTTTTTTTCAGACTTTATGAAAAGAAGATGATACGGGTAGCTGGTCGAATAAGAATCCGATGACGAAGATAATGATGTAATGATGGGGAGCTACTTTAGTACCCATGAAATCTACCTCCATGGGGACATCATCAGATCAAACCAACAAAGTAATATTTTGTAAGGGTAGAAGGAAGTGTGGGGGATGGGATTTTTACCGTAGGCAGTTAATTGCTGGGAATAAGAAGAGCAGACTTTTGGAACTGTGAAAACGCCAAAAAAACCTGAGGCAGTGAGCACAACCAAGTGTCAGTTCAGATTTCATTTCGCTGTAAGAATTTTAACAGTCTGTCTTGACTCTTTAGGCTCAGGGAGGTAAAAAAGTAGAGATCTTTAATGTAAAAGCAACCAGGGTTCTTTGGGTAAAACCAGAAAACCCTATGTTTTTTATGATACAGCAGCAAGTGTATTTCTTTTAAGAAAAAATGAAGGGGAAAATGTGATTTTTAACCAAATAAACTTACCTAGTTTGGTCATTTTCCAGATGGTTATAGAGCTGCCACACCTGGCCAAAACAAACAGCAGCACTGCCAACTGCACATTCTATCAAATGGATCAACTCTTGTTTTTAAATGAAAAATGAAAATAAAAACAAATGGTTGGAAAACTGGAAATTTATTACCTTCATGGTTGTTGCAGGATCACCTGAAAAGAGTGCTCTCAGCTTTATTAGGAACTCATTCAAGTAAGGAAGGACCAATTTAAGTAACCAAAAGGCTTCTTCTTCTCCAACCACATAGCTTGATTCATCTGTATCCACAACTCCCCTGCAATGTCATAGAACCAAACACAAGGTTTACAAAAAAAGGATTAAATTTCGGTAAAAAAAAAAGGAGAGACTAAATTTCAGTAACTTCACAATTAATGGCGTATGATGAGAAGTTTTTACCTGCAGATTATTGATCTGTAAAGGAATATGACAGCTAGGTAAACCAGACACATATAGGAAATTGCAGAAACACAGCTGTAAGAAGGGCATTGATCAACACATAGTTTCAGTAATTCAGATAAAAATGAAGAAAAAAAATGTAAAATTCCAAATTTGAAACTTGTGTTTTAGTGACCATTTACAGACCTGATGTTGAGGTCTTGAGTGTAAGAAGAGGAGATAATGATAAATGTTCCCATCCCAAACACCAATGTCGATTTTGATACATCACTCCACATTGCTAAATCAACTGAAAGATTAACAAAGACAGACAAGAAGAAGAATAATTAAACAAGTTGCAGATATGAAACTCAATGATCTTGGCAGGAAAGGAAATAACTTCCTACCTAGATTCTGCCATTTGTTCTGAGTTTGTGGGAAGCTCTGGTAATGGTAACCATCTGAGGCTGAAACTTTTGTAGGAGTTTTGTAAAGTTGTGTGGCACGTTTTACAACTGGTGGAGACTGTTTTTTCACTGTTGAAGAAAATGATGCGGTTCTGTTATGGAATTGGCTAGTTTTCTTGACTTCATTAACATCTTTTACAGGTTTTGTTTCTGGTAATTCCTTGACTTCATCAGCCACCTTGTCAGGCTTCTTCTCTTGTATATTCATTTCCTTGATGTCATCAAAACTCTTCTTTTCATTCCCAACCACCTCAATTTCCTCCTCTTCTTCTTCAGAAGATTCTTCTTCATCTTCAACACCATTATCACCTGATACTTCTGGAGATGATCCTACTAAATCCCCATTGCTTGTACTGTTTGTAATGGCATTTTGTTGTCCTACTAAATCCTCAGACCCAGATCCATTCTTCTCATTATCTTCAATGGGAACATCATTTACCTCCTTTTGATCATCCAAAACCAAAACTTTTTCATCCCCATCATTTCTTTTCTCATTACTTGCAGCCTGCACTGGATTCCCCTCCATTTTCTCATCAGCTTCGTTACCCTTTTTGCTCAGCTCAGCAGACTTTTCGAGGAGTTCAGATCGTGTCTTCTTCATATGAATTGGGCTTCTCTCAATTCCATCAACAGACTTACTCACCTCCCTCATTCCTTCAGATCTTCCTTTCTTGACCTGAACTGGACTCTTCTTATTAATCCCATCAACAGACAAGCTCAAATCTTTGCAATGCTCCATAGATCTCCCTTTAGCCACCTGAATTTGGTTTTTTCCTTTGGAAATCTGAATTGGGTTCTTCTCTAACCCTTGAAAGCTTTCATTTTTCCAACTCTTTCTCTTTCCCACACCGCCGCCAACAGTTTGGCCTTTCTTCAAGCTCAGTCTTTTATTCTCAGTACCACCGGCATTGTCATTTTCTTCACCATTAAAAACCTTAATTCCGCCTTTAACTTCATCATTCTTCATTCTATTTTCCCACACTGACCCTGCAACAACAACACCGCTTTTATCCTTAATCACTGTAATTAAGTAGGAGTGTGACACGGATGTTAATGATTGGATAAGGGGAGGCTTTAAGATGAAGCAATGGAAGCGGAATTGGTTTCTTATTTTTGCCTTCTCTCTCTCTCTTTTTTTCCCTTTCATTTTTCTATTTCATATAAAGTGATAGTGGGGCATATGATTAATGGTTGTTAAAAGATAGATTTATTCAACCGGAGAGGCTACTGTCTGCAAATTGCAACCAAATGAACTTAATTTTTATGCTCAACTCGTCACCACAAAACCAGAGCACCGTCCAGAAAAACAAAGATTTCCCATGCAAGCAAAATGACACAAAATCCTTACGGTCCGATCGGTGAAGATTGTCCCTGTTCGGCGACGTTTTTGTTTTGGTTGGTAAGGCAATGAGTCATCATCATTAAGGCCGAAGGTGCCCCAAAAAATTAGGATAAAAAAGCACGATGTACAGTATTCTCTATGTGATTGGTAAGACTGTATGTTATTATACTAATAAATATTCAGAGATACAACAGATCCAAACTGTATTAAATTTTAATGGAGCAGTAACTAAAATATAAACTCAATTTCCCTAGATTTTGACATTGTCTTAATCATAATAATTTAAGCAGTTAAGTAGACCCGATCAGATATTTTATTCCTTCTTTATCTTCCCCAAATGTGCTTGCTTTCTGATCTTGGGATGAATATTTTAAACCGATAATCAAGTAGAAGAAATCATATTATTATTAACCGCATAACTATCTTTGATTTGAAAGTGAGATAGCTTTCACCTCAAATTCCATTAAAAGGAGGCCGAAGTCATGGAAGCTTGGAGTGACACCGGCTTGGGCAGACAGTACCTGACTTCTGACTTATAAGTACAGAAAACATATGGCTTCAGGTAACTTGGAGAACCAATCCCTAGTACTGTTACATCAAAGGATGTTATAGACAACCTTATACAAAACATGTTTTGCTATGGTTGCCTCGGCCTCATCATGCATCCAATTTGTTCATTTCATCTTCCTTGATTTAGGTCCAAAGTAAAAGTATTTTGCCATTTTGGTCCCATGATTGTCTATATGAACAAGGTTGTGTAATCGTCAAAGTTACTGCAACTAAAGGTGTTGGCCAGTTACCCAACTTTATGCAAAGAACCACTCCATGATTCTGTCACATGCTCTTCCAAATCAGAATAAGATAGTAAAGCAGTTGCAGCTGCAGCTGCTCACATGTAACAGGAATTTCTCTTTTTCAGAACAAAAACACGAGGGTTAGAGATCTGAAAACAATAGCAATGGAGCTTTGACAAAAGCTAGGTCAAAAGATGAAAAGCTAAAGTTGCTTGTTCTAAAGAGAAACAATATGCACGATTACAATATGCAACTTCAATGTATAGTGATTGAGCACAACACTTTACAATATCAGATCTCTAGCATTTCTGCAAATGGTGGTTTAGCAATCGGTTTTAATTTCTTCGAAGCAGAAAGTAAACTTTGTACAACATGAGACTTCAAATATCACCCTCTTAAGGCTTGTACTAATCTATGATTTGGGTTTTAACTGTGAGTTCATACTATATGTTACTGCTACCAGGAGTTGCATCATATAACCGACGGAGGTGGAGTTTCCCATATGTCAAACACATTTTCCTCGTTATGAAGTGCAAAGAGACGATCGCCCCCAATCGAAAAATTGCAGATAGAGCCTCCGTAACTCCTTCGAAGCCTAGATGTTAGTACCCAATCAGGACCACAAAACACCGAGATGCAATCGTTCATTGATGAAAACAACTGCCCGTTATGCAATGCCAACTTGGGATAGCAAGGCTCATCAGGCATTTTCCCCTTGAGCAACCTACTTCTGGAACTCCATCTCACACTTCCTCCATTGATCCTTAAATCTATGAACCCCAAATCATCATACTCATTCACTACACAAATAGAATTACATTCCTCCATTGCAACAGCATCTCTGAGACTCTTCTCATCAATGGTCAGCGGGGCACCGATATCGGACCAAGACCAAACCATTCTCTTGTCTCTAATATCAAGTAAACTGATGTAGCAGTTATCTTTTCTGGGAAACAATGTGGCAACTAATAAACAGTTACTACCATTCAACCATTGTAGTTTATCAGCATCACCAAGAGACCAGCCGGGACTCTTGTAAAAGAAATCCATTTGTTTACCGGTAAATTGGTCCCATACTCATTGCTTCTTCCTTTACAGCTTGCAAAAATCTTATAATCTGGACTGAAACCCAAAGCTCCGGCAGTGAAACTCTTGGTTTGATTATCATGAACAACGTTAAACTTGTGTCTTAGATCTCCAGTTGATGAACTGAACAACCCCATCCCGCCGTCTCCATTGTTCAGTATCTATCAGTAGGATCCTTAGTCCCTAACTCATTGAAACTTATTGTCATTGTTAAGCATTTATGGTATATTGTTTGGATGGGTGAATATATATATTGATCTTGAAATTTACCTTATACTTGACACTTACATAAATATAAATGTATAATTCGATTTAATTTAATTCGTTAAATCAAGTCGGAAGAACATATACTAAAACTCTTCTTTAATGTACATGTATCGTTTAAAATGATTTGGTAATTCTAGAATATTATTTAGTTGCGGGCGTCATAAATTTATAAAAATATTCGAAACAACTCTGATGACGGAGACATCTTCTAAAAAAATCATTAATTTTTTTTTAATTTATAAAAATATTCGAAACAACTCTGACAACGGAGATATCTTCCATCTCCATCTCATCGTCTGGATCGAGTCAAACTTGTTAGGTTTAGAATGGAGGAAATGTTTTGGACTACGTGCCTTGTCCTTGAATCGAAGATCAAGAAAGCGATCCGGGAATAAAAGGATTTGTTAAATAAAGAATACCATTTATTTGTCGATTCTTGCAACAAAAACGGTATATTATTTTTTTTACTGTTTGGTTAATAAACGTGTAAATTTTAGATTATATAATTCATTGCATCGATAAAGTTGAGAGTTATAATTATTTTTTATCGAGATTTAAGAGCATAATTGATTTTAATTAAAAGTGATTATTTAATAGTTAAATTTTAAAATGAAATTTTAGGAAATTATTGAAAAAATTAAAAGATATATAAATTTGATAAATAGTTTATTTACATGTAAATCTAATTTAATGAATAAATAATTTATTTACATTTTAAACTACTTAAATCGATTTATTTAATTATTGAATAAAATTCTCCACTTAGTTATCACCTAATTGAGCTCCTACTAATTACAAAACTAACTAAATAAATAAATTCCTTCATTAATATTTCTGGCATTGATTATTTAATCATGAATTTATGTTCGTATCATATCTTCGTCTCATAATAATTTATCATTAAGACGAATCCATTCACAGTAAAGAAACAACCAGAACCAGTAGTGTGTATTAAATTATAAAATCTTGGGAAACGTGTTTTTACAAGGAAGTACTAAAAAAAGATAACCAAATGTCAACTTTTTAATCGTCATTGTGATTAGGAAATAAGATTTAAAAAAATTAAAGAAGATAAATTCAAAGTTCAAAATTCAAAGTTCAAGTTTTTAAATTACAAGCAGCAGCAGCAGCAACAGCAGGAGGCTGCTCACAAACCAAGGAGATCTTCTCACCTTTGCTTATGCTATTATTACAAGGTATGGCACACTGTCTTCCCTCTTCCCTGCCCTTTGTTCAAAATTTTAGTTTTTTTTGATTCTGATTTCAGTTTGATCCACGTATTTTTAATAAAAACGAATTGATTTAATTGAGATTATTCGACACTTATATATAAGACATAGTCAGTGTTTTTTTCTTATCAAGGATGAGGTTAAGTGATAAACTGGATTAATTATGAATTTATTTTTCATTTTTTACTCCAATACCTCCTAACTTAGATGGTAAATTAGCATCTAAAAAAAGAAAAATAAAACGACGGTTAAGAAAAAATATGTTACTTTGATGGATTGAAAATGAACATGGACTGACATAAATTCAGTATACTTGTTACAGTCCATATCTGTTACCCAGTTGAGACTAACCCTTCATTATAGACTAACCAACCCATCAACTTACCTGTTCTAAGTTCTAATACTGGAATATCAGATCACTGCTGTCATTGAAGAGATGGAGGTTACTGTAAAGGGATCAACCATGATATGTCCTGATCAACATACTCCGAAAGAAACACAATGGATTTCGAATTTGGACATGATGATGACAACATATCATATACCTTTGGTCTACTTCTACAAACCAAATGGTTCCTCAGATTTCTTTAAACCCAAAGTCTTGAAGGAGGCTTTAAGCAGGACTCTAGTGCCATTCTACCCTATGGCTGGGAGGTTGGGATGTGATGAGAATGGTAGACTACAGATAATATGCAACGCAGAGGGAGTTCTGTGGGTAGAAGCGGAGACTACATCGGCTGTAGATGATCTTGGCGGGTTTACTCCCAGCGCAAATCTGAGGAAACTGGTTCCCGCAGTGGATTACTCCAGAGGTACTAGTTCGTACCCACTGGTTATAGCCCAGGTAAGTAGTCACTGAGCAAGGATGTTAGACTGGAAAACTACTGTGTTATCAATTGCAAACTGAACAGCTTAAAACTTTGATGTCTGCATATTTTGGTAGGTAACGACTTTCAAATGCGGTGGAGTCTCCCTTGGAGTTGGAACTCACCACACTTTGACAGATGGCACAACAAGCCTTCACTTCATCAAGAGTTGGTCTGAAATGGCAAGAGGCTTGTCCCGGATTACGGTGGCACCGCTCATTGACCGAACCCTTCTCCGAGCAAGAGTGCCACCTACCCCTAAATTTCATCATGTCGAATATGACCCACCTCCTTCCTTAATCACTAGTGTGTCACCATTTGGACCTACTCCTAAACCCTCCACTGTATCTGTTTTTAAGATCACACAAAATCAACTTAATACCCTAAAAGTCAAGTCTTCCATACATAAAAACAAAACCAAATACAGCACCTACGCTATTCTAGCTGCATACTTATGGCGTTGTGCAAGTAAAGCTCGAGGCCTCTTATATGATCAACCAAGTAAGTTATACATGCCAACGAATGGACGCCCCAGACTAAGTCCTCCCCTTCCAGCAAGCTATCTGGGCAATGCAATGTGTCCGGCTTCTTTAATCGCTCTCTCTGGAGATCTCCAGTCAGAACCATTTATAAATACCATAGAGCGAGTTCATGGGGCATTGCAAAGGATGGACAATGAATATATAAGATCGGCTGTTGACTACCTTGAAACACTGCCAGATTTAACAGCTCCCAGGAGAGGACCAGATACTTTCCAGTGTCCAAACCTAAACATCATCAATTGGATGAGGCTGCCTTTATATGATGCAGATTTTGGATGGGGTCGTCCGATACACGTGGGTGCAGCAAACATTGTCCATGAAGGGAAAATATACCTATTACCACCTGCGACCGATGATGGAGGCTTGTCTGTCGTAGCATGCCTAGAGACTTCTCATATGAAACTTTTCGAGCAACATCTATATGAAGGCTTGATTCAATTTGACAAAATAAAGGCTCGTGTTTAGCTCTCCATCAATATATATGACAAAATATGGGTTGCTCAGAATCAACAAAACAGAAAGATGTTTTTAAGAATTTCTAGCTGTAGTTGGAATTTGTGTTGGTTTTTACTCGATATCTACTCTTTCTTATGTTCAAATTTAGTAGTGTTTTTTTTTTAAATTTCTGTTGGTTCTTTACCAGTGTAACTTACACCATTCGAGTGGTTTCTTGTTTGTATTTTTTTTCTATTACGAGTTTACGACTACTACAAAATATACTTAAAAGTTAGAGTATACTGGTCAGGTATATTGCATCCCAAAGAGAAAACTCGACTTCAAATTTTGGAAACGACAATATTGGGAGAAATGGTTCAATCCTCTTACTCCACTTCTAACTGACAAAATATAAAACTAAGGGGTAGGGTTTTTGAACCTAATGGCTCATACTTGTACTTCTGGGTATGCATAATTTCAAATAAAATTATAGCAAAACCACAGAAAATGAACTTAAAAGGAAGCCTTTGCTAAATCCAAACAAGATCAAATAACCATTAAAATAGCACAATATCGAGTAGAAACACATCAATACCAAGTTAAATTGAACAGAACAGGAGAGACAGTTTTCACTTACATCAAAAGAGAGGGATAATTTAAAGAAAACTATGCAGAGTAATAAAGTGGAGGCCTGTATCCACAAAAACAGTAGCATATAGTGCGTAGATAATCCCAGGAACATAACCCAGAATAGTTACCAGTGGATTAACTAACACACCAGAAATGAAGGAAATCTTTTTCAACGACTATTGAGATTTGGTTTTGTTGATGGACAAAAAACACATCAGAAATAAATAAAGAATTCTCAAGCTCCAACTTATTAGATCAGGACCCTCCATTATGGTGAATATACTTTAATAAACGATCAGGATTACTCCAAGGTGTGATCACGTACTCGTTTCATTCACCACATTTGGTTAAAGTCAGACTTGCTAATTGCTTAGATATTAAACGCCGATGCGGTGACAGTAGGCCGTCGGATTAGCTTATAGATCAAGAGAAAGCAACATTCGTGTCCAAGGTACTACTGTGGAATACCAATGTGATCCTGGTGGATGCATGAATTGACACTTGACCTAACATCCAAGCTCCTATCTTTCGTGACATTTGAACTAACATCACCACACACGTCTGCATAATTATGCTTCAGGACCACACACACCTTAATATTGTGGATTCACATTTCTCATCAAAGCTCACAACTGGAAGCATACTACAATACCCAGTCTATGTGCTAAGATGGAGCATGGCCTGTACCTTTACATTGCTTAGCAAATGTAACTTGACTACTTGAGGAACATTCCAACAATCATTTACAAAAACTATTGCAAGATACAGAATTAGTGTTTCGATTACTACGACCGGCCAACCAAAGATGAGCAGCAAACAGTAATGATGCAAGTAAGCTATATTTTCTGTGAAAATACATCGAATCCGGAAGTAGTGGTTTTGATATTTATCATTATAAATCCAATAGATGCAACTATATTTTATTTACATAAGAGAGGAAAATGAAGAAAGTAAGCACATAGGGAAATTAAAAAAGGGAGGGAAACCAGCTAAATTCACTAGTATTCCAATCCTTCAAACTATGTAGTAAGCACTTCTAGTACAAGAGACTTACACTCTCAATGCCACCTGATCTTGCCATGAGATCTTTCTTTTCCCGGTTCTATTTGGCCCGTTTCCAGTGTTCCTGCAGGCCGATATTTTAACACCATTGTGCTGCTCTTCACTTCCAATTCTGATTGAACTTCTCTTAAAGTCCTCTATTCTCATTGAATTAGTTTGAGCTTGTAGTTCTTCCTCCTCTCTCTGCATTGAAGGAGATTTCGGAGACATTAGCTCATGATAAAAGATCATATAGCAAACAACTTTTTATGACATAAATAGATTACCGAAATCTGGTTTAAGTCAAAAATTGGTTTCATGCTTCGAGCAGTGGCATCTTTTCCGCCATAGAGCCTTTCCTTTTGGTTTAAGTCGAGAACTGATAAAGAATTTCGCAAAGTAGGTTCCTCCTTCCCACCGAAACTCTTCTGCTGCTTATGTTTCAAGTCGAACATAAGGGAAGGACGAGTGAAACCGGTTCCTTTTACACTGTTAGCCTTTCCCTTTTGGTTCAAATCGAAACCCATAGCTCGGCTTGGCGAAGCACCCTTCCCTGTTGATTTCTTTGCCTTCAAATTTGATTTACTTTTAAACACCATGTTCTGTGGTTGCAAAAAATGTCTTTCTTCTGGGGACTGGTTTTGCATCAAGAACTCGTGCCTCCGTCTCAAAAACCTATCAACAGAAAAAGATTTCAACTTACCATCAATAATCTTGATTCTGAAATTATGGAAATCATACAAATTTATGGAGGAACAAGATCATACTTGACTTCAGCCAACAGGGTCGACCTTTGCTCTTTCATCATCTGCAATTTCTTTCTCATGGTCTCCGTTTCCTGAAGAAACACAAAGAAAAGAAAGGATTATTTACTAGCTTGTACAAGGCAAGATCTTTATCAATTCGAAGCCAAAACATAAGATCCGCTCTTCTTATTATCAACCAATGGATACAAACATCATAAATCAAGAAAACCAAGAGGATTATAAACACTGGGATCTAATAAAATCTGACTGAAAGTATCTCAAAATCTAAACAATCCGCAAAAAAAGTTATTACCTTGCGCAAGTCATCAAAATCTTCCATATGGCTCGGATACCTGAACCTTACCCTTTGGTCCTCATACAAATCATTAACAGCATCAGCAACAGCAATCCCTTTCATCTTCTTCATGTTTCATATCACAGCGGTGAGATAAAAGAAAAAAATCCCAAAAAGCCAGAACAAGGAAATACGTAGGAAGAGAACGGGGCAAAGGGGAGAAAGAAGAGTATTTAACGAGTAGGAAGAAAGGGTAAATATAGAGAACGAGACAAAGAGAAAGATACAGAGGAAGGTTCTCGTCTCCCTGTTTTCTCTGTGAAAACTCTGACCGAAACAATGAAATCCCAAAGAAGCTCCACATCAACCGGCGAAAAAAGATTGTTTCTTTTGAGAGGAATAGATGAAGATGGGATCTTTTGGGGTGGGATTACAGAAGGGTATTTCCGGCAAAGAGAAATAGAGAGTTTTGCGAGGTGGTTTTGATTGGAGGACATTTTGAATACATCTACAACTCTTTTCTTGCTTTCACCGTTCTTTCTTTATCTTTCCTTTCTTTTTTGCACATAAATTTTGGTCCAGCTGGGCCATTGAAGAAGAAAGAGAGAGTTGGGTGGTTTTGAAGAGGGTGCGTGGAGTTTCCATGTTTCCCCCGGGTAGAGAGAGAAAGAGAAGGAAATCAAGTTCCTTTTTCTTTTTTCTAGAGATAGAAAGATATATTCTGGTAAAAGGGGCAGGACGATCTTCTTTACGTGTTGTTATTGTAGCCGGTGCCTGCCTGCCCTTCGTCTGGTGTTTTAGTTGTTGGATTGTAACATCAGCTCCTTGGTCTTACCAGATATTATAAATTACAGTTGCCTTTCGTTTCTGTTAAAAACAATGAATAAAGAAATAGTCAAATTAGTTAATTAAATCCAAAATTTTTAAACGGTAAGAATTTTGATCCCTCATGTTGACTTAGGGTTGTTAAGCAACAGTTTCAGTGGTTTCAATGCTTTTCAAGTTTGAGGGTAAGTCTCAATTCATTGTGTCTGAATCTTGGATACATAAAAATAAATAAACTAGCATAGACAGCTTCAATATATGAATGGATATTTCTTTTATTTCCTCAAGAATACAGATTTTGAATTCTTTCTTGACAGAATGACAGGAATAAACGAAGTACTATTATGCTTGTGAATACATGGATACTTCAATTTCTAGAAGAAATTGCTCAACAGTTTCTCGAGGATGAAGGAACCTGTATGGAGAAGGTTAAGAAATCAACAGTGTTTATGATTGAAGATTCAAAACTGAACCAAATGGTAACTCGTGGATGATATGCAGTTCTGATTTTGCATCAGGTCAATCAATCTTCACAGATGAGTAGATGAGCCTTGTGAACCAGAAGCAAGCATAGAAACCAATTGTACCGGTGAGCATGAAGAATGCGTAAGAGACTATCAACATATAGCCGAAGTATAAAACCCCAGATACCGGCTTGGTGATCTCGAGCTTTGTGAAGAAGTAGAAAGCAGCATAGAGGAACAAGTAAAGTGCCGAACAACCCGAAGTCAAATATGACCTCCACCACCATTTGTAATCCTCACTGCATAGCTGGAAGTAGCAGAGTACTACTGTGATCTCGGCACAAGTGATGATAAGAATGACAAAGACGATGAAGAGGAAGCCGAATATGTAATAGAACTGATGCAGCCAGATTGAAGTGAGGATGAAAAAGAGCTCAATAAAAACAGCCCCGAATGGAAGTATGCCACCAATCAGGATGGAGAAGGCAGGGTTCATGTACCAAGCCTGTTCTGGGATTTGCCTTGGGATCTTATTTGTTTTCACTGGATCCTCGATTGCTGGTTTCTTGAAACCAAAATAACTCCCCACATAAACAAGTGGGACGGAGATGCCGAACCATAACAACACTAATGCGAACATGGTTCCGAATGGCACTGCCCCAGAAGACTTCTGGCCCCATATCAGAGCATTCAGGACAAAGAAAATGGCAAACACTGTTGCAGGGAACACAAATGATGTTCTGAGTGCAACTTTCTTCCATTTGGTTCCCTTGAACAGCTTATAGAGACGAGCTGAGGAATATCCAGCAAACAGTCCCATGAAGACCCAGAGTAGAAGCATGGCTGTTATTAAACCACCACGATTTGAGGGGGATAGGAAGCCGAGGAGGGCAAAGATCATGGTAACAATAATCATACCACAAAACTGAACCCCTGTTCCAACATACACACAGAGTAAGTCAGAATTTGTTGGAGGCCTAAAAATATCCCCATGCAGCAGCTTCCACCCTGTCTCCTCTTGTGCTTCTTCTTGTGTTTCGAGCTGGTTGTACCTGGAGATGTCCCGATAAAGAGTTCGTAGCATGATCATAGCCACCATCCCTGAGAGGAGAATCACAATCATCAAAGAATTAACAATTGAGAACCAATGGATCTGATCATCAGGCATTAGAAGATAGGCATCCCATCTGGATGCCCACTTTATATCACTTTCCTGCAAGATGACAACGAGTAGTTTATTGATTAGAATGGATTTACATCATACGAACCAGCCAAACTGTAACACGCAGCAAGGTATTCTCATGTTACAGACAGACACAATACCGACCTGGAATTCGACATCGTAAGTAAAAATGATCTCCTTATTCTCTTCAACCTCCTGAGGAGATTCAGAATTAGTAACTACACGTTTTGCATGGGGATCACAGGTTGTCAGACGAGTTTTCTCATTCCACTCACCCTCATATTCATGTTTAACACTGCATTCGTGTGTTTATCGAAACAGCTTGGTAAGAAAAGTAGAAAATGAAACCAGTGGTAAACGAAGGAAATAAATATTTCTCTTATCATAAGGACTTGAAAAATTTTAACCTGAATGGTTTGACCTCAAATCCAACAATCCTTGCAGAGTCTGACAACGGATCCTTGTGATATTTGACTGTAAATATCAAGTGATTGTTTATAAAATGTTTTTCTTCCTTGTTCTGCAAGAAACCAAACCAGCATTGCGTTGGACACATAATGAAGAAAGTTGATCTAAACAGATGCTGGCCAATCTAGAACTTACCCCGGAATACTGTCCTTTGAGACCAACATAATATCCATGCTGGTACACTACAGCATTTTCCCGGTCGGGCCTTCTTATCGGAACAACCAATGGAAGGTTATCTAAAATCCTGTCACAAACATACTGTAAATATCAGTTTTTACTCGAAAGAACGAATGGGAACTACAGAATGAGATCCTCACATGTTAACTCGATACTCATCGTTGATCTTCTCCTTGAATGCCTTTGCAGCTTTTTTGTCAAGAATTGTACGACATACAATGTTGCACATTTGCGGTTCTCTCATTTTAAACTGCAAATAGAAAATCCTTCTCAGCCACTGACAGAACAAAGTACAGCAAATAGACATAAGGAAGTGATTTTGGAGTCCAAACTCACCACATAAGGAGAGTTTTCGATTCGATCGCCATGAAGGACTTCCCCGAGATTCTCAGCACTGTCAACTATATGCTCAGGCTGACAAAAGGGCAGGTAATAATAGGAATAAGGAAGTTGCGTTTTAGTTGAACTCAGCTTGTTCACTTTCACCAACAATTGATCCCCCTGCATAAATGGAGAGAAGAGAACATTGAACAAAACCACCTTAAACCATCTGTTTGATTAAAGCAAAGAGCCAGTAGAACAGAATAGTCCAATATTACATGACAATGCATTACCCATGCATGCAATTTTGCAATGTAATAACATGAAACTGACCTTATTGAAATCTTCAGGGGAAACACCAGGGAGGTAGAAACACTGGGCTCGAAGGAAGAAGAGAGCTAACAAAGAGAAGATCCATGCCACGTCAAACCTATGACCCGACATGGTTTTTAACCTTGCCGAGTTGAAATTTCTTGTTTGTGAAAGGTGGTTTGTTGGTAAACACTAGAGGAGAATCCTGGTGGCAGAAGTCTGAATCTTATACGTTTATAGAGATGAGCCTCCCTCCCCTACTCACCCACCGTTGGGGTAATAACTTCTTTCTTCGTGGTTACATCTTTAATAACTACAACTCATTTATGAGAGAGTCGAGAGAAAAGGAAGTTTGGTCCATATGGTTTACATGTGCTTTATGGGTTTGTGTCAGTCTTAGTTTCTGAAAGAAATAGAGAGATCGATTAAAGAAATTAGGTCCTTATGCTTTACATGTGCTTTATGGTTTTGGTCCATATGGCTTCGTCGCTGATTCTGATTGCTTTTCTTCTTCAAACCAAAGCAGTCTAACTTAATCTTCGCCGGAATTTATGTACAATCAGTTGATTTTCTATCATTTGTTTTCAATATTTTTATCACTCATATAGAAATTAATGCAGGTAGAATTTGATATGTTAGATATTACAGGAAAGAAAAGATAGGTCTTAATTTCGAAGTGCAACAATATTAAGTACACATTAAACATGTTGTCCGATACATAATCAGAAAATAAATGTTGATTGAATTTTGAAGTAGACACAGAAAAGAATTGGAAATCTCAGACTATATATAGATACATAGAGTGGAAAACAAATACAAATACAACTTAATACAGTGTTTAACTGTTTATGCAACAAAGTTATTTTTGTATTCTATTTTTAACCTTTTAAGTATATTTATTAAAGTGTGAATCGTTTACCTCCTAATCGTATTTTTTTCTCTATATCTCCACTTTAAATTAGTGAATTTAAGGTTTAAAGTTGAAGTTTGTGGTTAGAGTTTAGGACGTAAAAATTAAGGCTAAGATTTAAAAATTAATTTTTGAAGTTTATTATAGGAGGCCTGAGAGGAAACAAGATTAAGAGATAGAAGATTTTTACTTTATTTAGTAGTAATCTTAATAGAAAAACAAATGCAAACGATAAGTCACTCGAATGGTGTAGTTTACACTGGTACAGAACTAATAGAAATTCCAAAAAAAACACTACTAAATTTGAACATAAGAAAGAGTAGATATCGAGTAAAAACCAACACAAATTCCAACCACAGCTAGAAATTCTTAAAAACATCTTTCTGTTTTGTTGATTCTCAGCAACCCATATTTTGTCATATATATTGATGGAGAGCTAAAAACGAGCCTTTATTTTGTCAAATTGAATCAAGCCTTCATATAGATGTTGCTCGAAAAGTTTCATATGAGAAGTCTCTAGGCATGCTACGACAGACAAGCCTCCATCATCGGTCGCAGGTGGTAAGAGGTATATTTTCCCTTCATGGACAATGTTTGCTGCACC
This sequence comes from Abelmoschus esculentus, assembly GCA_035048815.1. Taxonomy (NCBI): domain Eukaryota; kingdom Viridiplantae; phylum Streptophyta; class Magnoliopsida; order Malvales; family Malvaceae; genus Abelmoschus; species Abelmoschus esculentus. The sequence goes on from JAUCBN010000008.1 coordinate 1,396,822, forward strand.
CATGTGTATCGGACGACCCCATCCAAAATCTGCATCATATAAAGGCAGCCTCATCCAATTGATGATGTTTAGATTTGGACACTGGAAAGTATCTGGTCCTCTCCTGGCAGCTGTTAAATCTGGCAGTGTTTCAAGGTAGTCAACAGCCGATCTTATATATTCATTGTCCATCCTTTGCAATGCCCCATGAACTCGCTCTATGGTATTTATAAATGGTTCTGACTGGAGATCTCCAGAGAGAGCGATTAAAGAAGCCGGACACATTGCATTGCCCAGATAGCTTGCTGGAAGGGGAGGACTTAGCCTGGGGCGTCCATTCGTTGGCATGTATAACTTACTTGGTTGATCATATAAGAGGCCTCGAGCTTTACTTGCACAACGCCATAAGTATGCAGCTAGGATAGTGTAGGTGCTGTACTTGGTTTTGTTTTTATGTATGGAAGACTTGACTTTTAGGGTATTAAGTTGATTTTGTGTGATCTTAAAAACAGATACAGTGGAGGGTTTAGGAGTAGGTCCAAGTGGTGACACACTAGTGATTAAGGAAGGAGGTGGGTCATATTCGACATGATGAAATCTAGGGGTAGGTGGCACTCTTGCTCGGAGAAGGGTTCGGTCAATGAGCGGTGCCACCGTAATCCGGGACAAGCCTCTTGCCATTTCAGACCAACTCTTGATGAAATGAAGGGCTGTTGTGCCATCTGTCAAAGTGTGGTGAATTCCAACTCCAAGGGAGACTCCACCGCATTTGAAAGTCGTTACCTACCAAAATATGCAGACATCAAACTTCTAAGCTTTTCAGTTTGCAATTGATAACACCGTAGTTTTCCAGTCTAACATCCTTGCTCAGTGATTACTTACCTGGGCTGTAATCAGTGGGTACGAACTAGTACCTCTGGAGTAATCCACTGCGGGAACCAGTTTCCTCAGATTTGCGCTGGGAGTAAACCCGCCAAGATCATCTACAGCCGATGTAGTCTCCGCTTCTACCCACAGAACTCCCTCTGCGTTGCATATTATCTGTAGTCTACCATTCTCATCACATCCCAACCTCCCAGCCATAGGATAGAATGGCACTAGAGTCCTGCTTAAAGCCTCCTTCAAGACTTTGGGTTTAAAGAAATCTGAGGAACCATTTGGTTTGTAGAAGTAGACCAAAGGTATATGATATGTTGTCATCATCATGTCCAAATTCGAAATCCATTGTGTTTCTTTCGGAGTATGTTGATCAGGACATATCATGGTTGATCCCTTTACAATAACCTCCATCTCTTCAATGACTGCAGTCTTTCAGTCTATCACTTAGCCTCGTCCCTGATAAGAGGGAAACACTGACTGTGTCTGCCTGTCTGGTAGGATAGTCTCACTTAAAATCAATTCGTTTAAATTTCAAACTTTCTGTTGATGGAAAACATGTGTATGAAACTGAGATCAGAACCAAAGAAAACTAAAAATTCAAACAAAGACCAAGGGGAGTGAAGACGGTGTCCATACCTTGTAATATGACAAGCAAAGGTGAGAAGATCTCCTTGGTCGAGAGGCAGCCACTGCTGCGTATAGATAAGATTATAGTTACATCACACGATTTTTAAAGGTCATATTTAAATCACTTTTTATATTTAAAAGTGATTTTCATTACAGTTTACTCTTAATATAAAAGTAATTTACATTTTAAATAATTAAACTTAACATTCATTTTCATTTACATCGCAAACCTTCAATTTAATCAAATTACATCATTTAATTTTTATTATTAATAAACTAAATCATTTACGCTAACACAATTAAATAATTTTAACAAAAACACATAAATTAATACTATTACTTAATATATTTTTTACATATCACTATTAAATAATGTTTAATCGATAATTTTAATAATTTTATGTGCAAATTTTCTATTTCTTTTCAATATGTTTAAAAAAATAATAAAAATTCTTATAAATTTTTAAAAAGTTAAATTACTAATTAAATATTATTTATTGATGATATATAAAAAATATATTAAACTAAAACATCAATTTCATTTTTTTTATTAGAAACATTTAATGATATTAATATAAGTGACTTAATTTATAAATAATGAAAGTTGATGATATAATTTAATTAAATTAAAAGTCTATGATGTAAATGAAAGTGAATGTTAAATTTAATAATGTAAAATATAAATTACTCTAATACAAATGATTGTTTCTTCTTTTTTTCAAATTATTTAGCAGCATGCGCAAGAATCATTGCACCCGACAAAGAAATAATATTCTAATTTAAAATTATTAAATTGATTTAATTTAAATATAAATATTTTATATAATTTTTTTACATTTTTAATATTCAAATTAAATTAACATTATATGTAAATAAAAAAATTTAAATCTGTAATTTTATAAAATTTTTATAACTGCCATATTATCTTTTTATTATTTTTATTTTAGTTTTTCAATGATGATGATTAAAATAAATCAATCTAATAAATTTTAAATAAATTATTTAATTCAAAATCAAAATAAATATCTCGCATAATTCATAATAATATAAACAATTAACCTTTACATTGATTAAATCATTTATTGATCATTTTATAATAATCTAATAATTTTAATACTCAAATTATAACTTTAAAAAGTTATCGAATAAAACAAATATAGAGTATTAACGTGCTTTATCTTCTCAATAATTCAAAGATAAAACATAAAGTATTAACGTGCTTTATCTTCTCAATAATTCAAAGATAAAACAGAAACTATTAATGTGCTTTATCTTTACAGGAATGTGTCCAATGTTATATTTTTGAGTCAAGTTACTTAAAATTAAATTAAAAATTAATTTTTGAATCGATTTAAAATGATTAAAATTATATTTAGATTTAATTATCAAGATCATGTTTTAATATGATTGTATATCGGGTTTTGAAACGGTTAAAATTATATTTAAGTTCGCAAGTTAGCATCACGTTTTAATATGATTATATATGGTCCAGTTTAGATCGACTAAAATTCATCCGGTTATTACTTAAAAATATCAAAAAAAATATTAGTTTAAATAATAATTAATATTATTTTTTTGATAAATTAAACTTTACCCATCTAAGAATACCTAAAAAAACACTATAAAATATTAATCATCTTCACCTATCCCACCTGAATGAACTATTCACATAACCCCTTTCTCATTGTTATACTTTGATCGAAATTTTTAAAACAACAATCAACTAATTTAACATCTTTTTTTATGAACCAAAATATCTCCAATGTTTGTCGTTGTCCATTTTCATATACTCTACAGTTTCGTTCAGTTCAAAGATGATAGTTAAGGCCACCCCATGCCAATAGAAGCAAAACTGCTTTCATAGATTTGCCTTTACTATTGTGTTGTAACCACTCGAGAAGCTCTCCCACCGAACATGTTCAATTTGTTCCTCCAATTCAAACAAAACTAGTGACCAGATATTGTTATTGATATGCACTAAATATAGATAATATTTAATTTTAAAATGATGTGTGAGTATTAAGAATTACCGAATTAATTAGAATGTATTAATTGAATTGAATTTGTGATATATGAACCGTATAAATTAATTAAATTTAATTTTATCTAAATAAGTAAGATTTTACTTTTTAATTCCCATACGAGTAAAATTTAAATTTATCTTATTGAAAATATGTTACATAATAATTGTCATAAGTATCTGAAGTTAGGGAGGAACAATTACCCTTAATCCCTTAAAAAATTTATTTTACTTCTCATATAAAAGTTTTTAAATTTATTTATTTATATATTTATTTATTTTTAAACATTTATATTTTATCCTTTAATCATAAATTATGATTTTATATTTGTCTTGAGCCTTAATAGGTTGTAGAGTAAAAAATTATAGTGAAATTGGATAATCTTAAAGTATTTCGTACGATAATCAGGAATAAAAAATTTTATCCCCTAGTCATGTCTCCGCTTATATTCTCACATTATAAGTATTTAAAATTTAAAGTCAAAACATTAACCAAAATTTTTAATTTCTAAAACTTAAACCGTAATAAATATATTATACCCTTAATTTTTTTTAATTATAATCACAATCATAAACCTTAAATTATAGATATATTATTTTTAAATAAAAATATAAAAATATAATAAAAAAATTAGATGATTTACATCTAACAACCGTAGGTCATATGTGTAAAATACTTGGTTGTCCCGACTGATGCATGGTCCGAGCTCCATCTTGCGAGGCGTGCTTGTTTGTTGTGTTGGACCCAAGACTACCTATGCTGTTGGGTACCTCTGTTTCCTTTCTTTTTTGTTGAGATAGTAATGGCTAATGGCTTCAGAACACAATTTTAATGCGATCTTCATTTTAACCTCATAAAATTTACTCCGTAGATACTAAATCTCGTAAAGAAGCGGACCGGATAGTTTCATGTGACAAGTGTCCGAGCATGACACAACAGACAGGCTCCCATCACTTGTCGCATTTTGCAAAATGTCTCCCCATCTTGGACACTTTAGCCGTTCCTATCCGAAATCTGCATCAGAGAGGCAACCACATCCAACTGTTGATGCTGAGATTCGGGCACTGAAAACCTTGCTCCTCGCACTGGAGCCTTCACATTAGGCACCTTCTCCATGTAATCGATAACCGACCTTAGATATTCATCATCCATTCGCTTCAATATGTCCTTGATTCTCTTTGCAGTGTCCGAAAATGACTCTCACCATACAATGCTATGGTTGCAGACATAAATATCACCAGAAGTTCGGCACTAAACCAACTCATTCTCGACAGGGTGCAACTGGTGCAGGTGTCATTAGTTCAGATTTTCCCAAACCAGCAAAAAAGCTGAAATGCAGTTCACAACCACACATAATCAGGTATTGTTTCTCTTTGCTGAACAAGAAGCGACTCAACCAATACAGACAATTACAAGGACTCCATTGGAATCTTCTTCATTTCAAGCGTCTTTGTCCCATTCGATTCACCATTATTCTCCATTGGTAACATTAACTAACATATGCCATTACTGGTCTCTAGTCTCTACAGTAGGTAAGTAGTTTTCATTTACCAACAACAAAGTTTATGCGGCACAAACTGTGGTGCTTTCCCCCTCGAGCTAATGGTATGTGCACCAACTAAAAATCCTATGCGTGAATCTGGAAAAAATGGTTTAGGATTAAATTTTGATCTAAGAATCCCACTTCAACTACCCAACAGGCCAACACCATTTTATCTTACTAGGGGAGAATCAACAGCTATTGTGCAACCTTTAAGACTTTCTTTCAATCTAAGTTGGGTTTCCTCCAGGACAAGAAAAAAAATCTAATGCTTGCTCATATGATTTAGTGAGGTGAGAAAATATTAGAATGTACGTTGCGTGTATTCGTGTTGACTTTACACCATTTCTGCAATTCACAAAAACGCACTTGGCCGGGCTTTTACCATTTCAAGTTTCAACCACTCATCCAAAAGTATACTAGTTGACTAAAGCTTCTAAATTTACAAATTCCAAGTTGATTTTCATTACTTTGATAGTTGAAACTGTCGATTCATCTTCTGTGAATTACCAAATTAAAATCTCAACACAAGGATCAGATTATATAGGATCCAACTAGAAACTAAGCCTAAGAGAGGAACCAACTCCCGTAGAAAATGAACCATATTATCATCATTTGTTAGACCCTGTTTAGCATAACTAGATCAAAAAGGTTTGTTGCCTGCTGCGTGCTGCCCTTTCTTCTGGCACAAAGGGGGGGGGGGGGGGGGGGGACGATGTTAGACAATTTCAATATCGCAGGTTGAGCATACGTCAGATGTTGGGACTGGCTTCAAGGTAAATCTAACTCTTATGGAAGACCATGTCATGCCAAACCTTGCTAACATGTAGGAATCAGCAAGCAAGCTACTATTAGGAATCAGCTAGGTACTGTACTCGTAAGACAAAGGTACATATGACTAGAACACAAAATAGCACTGGCAAGTGGCTAGCACAAAAACATAGAGCATTCCAAATTTCCAATCCATTGACAAAAATCACAGGGTTCAAAATTAGACCCAATTTATCTTATTAATCGAGCTGTAAGCTCTGTGAATGTCACAATGCCAAAAACAAAACAAAGGAACCAGATTAAAGGAACATATAAGAAAATCATGCATTAAAATTCACCAAGAAAAAAATACATAAAAATTAGTAAATAAAGAACAAGTACAGGGCATTTAGGTCCTTCTTCCTCTCTTAAGATACATTAACCTGTGAAATAAACCACATATGAGGATCACAATTCCCTGGTATTACTAAGAAATGGCCATATTAACTAGCATATGGAACCTAAACCTAAAATCACAACATAACAAAGCTGAAATGCAGTGAATGAAGCAAAAGAAATCTGATCCCTTTGCCCTTGAATGCAAACCCTTATAATCATCATCCAAATTACTCTCCCTTTAGCCCTTATTTAAAACCTCTCTTCCCGTATTTCATATCCTAAAACCAACCACCGGCCTGATCTAACTCTGAGATTCACTCTTCTTGCCATTTCGCTCGCTTTCCCTTTCTTCCAACAACCTCCCAGCTTCCTCATCGGCCTGTGCAGTCTTTTTCTGAGCTTCTTTCGCCTTTAAAGCCTGTAACTTTGAATGATTATAGTAAGCAACACCCAAAAACGCTAGTCCATATCCAAACAAATTGATGGGTGTCACGGTATCCTTAATGACAGACCAAGAGAATGCAATCAACAACCAGTCCTTCACCACCCCAGCTACATTCATGGTCAAAGCAGAAGTCTTCCCAACAAGTAAGAACACGGCTAGATTCAGAGCAAAAGCACACAAAGAATTGGTCCCAAAAATGGCGAAATCGAAATGGAAACTCGATGCCACTTTCAAAACCGGAAGCTCAACAAAAATCCATGGAAACAACAAGAAAACGAAACAGCAGGGAGCAACATAATACAGGGAAGTAATCGGATTCAAGGTGATCCCTTTAGATGTAAGCAATATTTGGATCATAACCAACCTGGTAGCCTCAAAAGCTACGGCTCCAAGCTGCAGAATTACTCCCCAGGTATCAAATCTAGCTTCGCCGTAAGCTGCAATGGCGACCCCAAAAGAGATCGACAACATGTTGACCATTGTGTCAGTCTTAAAGCCCTCTTTTTTAAAAAGAACCCCAATGGAATAAACAGCAACAGGCATCAGGGCTTTGAGCATCTGGATAAAGGAAACAGACAAGTAAATGTAAGCGGAGTTAGAGAGCCAAAGGCTGAGAGAGTAAAGAGCACCGATGGGGACGACGGAAGAGAGATAAACATCTCGAGACATGGAGACGGGCTCGACAACTTTGAAGACTTTGATTAGGAGGAAAGCTAGTGTGGAACAAAAGGACATGTGGATCATGGTTAGGGAGATTGGGAAAGGCCAATTGTACATCTTCTTGTCGAGGATGTACTTGTTGTAGACGATGACGGTGAAGCTGAGGAAGATCCAGATTGCTACATAAGTGTAGGAGAGAAGGATCTTCTTGATGACGCCGTCGCTCAAAGACCCGCCCTTGCCCATTGTTTGTTTAGTTTTTTCTAACAGATGCCTAGATGAGGGGATGGTGGAGGAAGAGGCGGTGACGGTGACGGTGGGGTGGACGACGTAGAGGAAGGGGACAGAGCGGATTTCTGGGAAGGGGTTGGTCCTCACTTGTGTGAGCGATGAGACGAGGAAAGCAAGATCTGGTTTTTAACGTAGGAAAATGGAAACTTTTCGCTCGGCTATTTTTGCTGTTACTGTAATGGGCCTATTTTTGGGCCTTTCCATCTTTACCTTTTTGAACATTTTATTACATAATCCCATTTTAAATCTTAATTTACAATTTTTTAAATTTAAATCTTAAATATATATTTTAAAATCTAAAATTCTAAAAATTAAAATATGAAACATTTCAATATTATAAATCTTCTTATTAAAATTACCCTCAAAACTATTTCACCCTTTAAATTTTTAGTTCATCAAATTAGAAAACATTGTATATATAATATTTGATCTATAATTGTAATATTATTATAATACCAATAGTTGAAATTAAATTAAAATTTTATTTTACTTTAAACATTATAATACAAATAAAGAAAATAAATCACTGGGGTGCTAAATTTGTTTAAATTCATGGAAAATTCTATAATAGAAAAAAAACTATATATATGTAAAAAGTGGATTTACTTTTCCTTGTATCCTACTATTTTTTCTAATTAATATGGAAAATGCTATATGTATGGAAAATTCTAATTTTTATAATTCGGGAAATAATGGGGTTTTGACCCACTATTTATTTAAATCATAAATACAGAAATCTGCTCAAAATCTCAATTTCTATATCTAACCTATATGTTCTTTTTAATTTGCGATTTTAAAATAAAAATATCAAAAATAAATAAATAAATAAATTCAAATATATAATTCAGATCGATCAATTTTTTAAAAAATAAATTATTAATAAGATTATTTTTTAATACATTTAATTTAATTTTTATATAATAAATTTAAATTTTTGTTAACATTTTAATTATATTTAACATTACATTTAAATTTATATTTAACACTAAAATTAATTAGTTATAAAAAAATTATAACTAAAATTTATTAATAATATAAGACTCAATTATAACATTAGAAATTTAGAATTTTAGTCAATGGACTTGGGTGCACGATAGAAAAATCCGCGCGTCCAAAGTGGGCTGCATGCGCTTACGGCGCCTTGTTCACTGTCTTTGCCACGTGACTATCGCGCGTTTTCAACACTTCGACATCACGTTTTCGGGTTAACGCCTACGGTAACGCTTGCGTTCAGCCTTTTTATTTTATTTTCTTCCTTTTTTAACCGACAAAATTAAGAGAATATTGAATCATATAGTATTTTCGTCTTTTTTAACTGGCAATTAAAATAAAATTTACAGTTAATAATTTTAAAAAATTAAATAATATATTAAAATAGTTTTAATTGTCTTTTTATAGAAGAGGATTTCACTATATATTATAGCATTTATTATAGTCTTTTTATAAAAAAATTACCTTCTTAACAGCATACCATCGTGTTCCAAACGTATCTCATTATTTTTATTTTTATTTTCTTATAATATATTTCTTATGTCTCATATATAGTGTCCAGTATTGACTTTTTAAAAGTTAAAATTTTAAAATTTTTGATCATAGTTATTTTAAATATTTTAATTTATTAAATTTTATGAAATATATATTTTAAAACTACTTGATTAAAGTGTATAATTACTATTATAAATACTAAATTCATATAATTAAAATAAAAAATTATAAAAATACAATGAAATTGGACCTAACTATTAGATTTATCAACCAACGTGGATGATAGAATCACAATACCGTAAAGGGCGTAAATGATCAAGTTAGATTTAAATAGTATTGGGTTTGATTCGATTCGTTAAATATTTGATTTGAGCCCGACAGAAATTTAATAAACATTGAATCTCAACGAACTCAAATATTAAATTTAAAAAATATAAGAATTTATTAAATATTTAATAAATTTTGCATAATACGAGATTTTATTTTTATACATTATATTAAAAATCATTATAAGTATTCCCTGTATTTTTAAATGATTAATTTAATAATTTGTGTCTTCTGAATCAAACGATCCATGTTTCCCGTTCTTAACATTATTAATTGTTTTTATCAAAAATACTAATATTCTTATTTGTCTTCTTCTTAACTACTCATCTTTGTGCCTGGGTAATGCAAAAATTGTTGTCCAAATCAATCGCCAAAGGGCAGACGAATCAGGTGAAAGCCTTCTTAGACTTTGAGAAAATAAATACTAGGAATATATTTTGATGGTTGTTTTCAATACAATCCAGCTTCACAAGTTTGGTTGGTTTTTAAGAATAATGATAATCGAAACTGGACAAAGAAAAATACACATATTATTGCAATAGACAAAAACAATGAAGTGGTTTTTTTTTTATCCGAATTATTTATAAATTTAATTTTTAATCTGATTTAATTAAGATTTTTATTAAAATTTTAAGATCATATTATATTTTTATTATATCAGGTCAAGTTAGGGAAAAAAAATATATTAAAATTAAGTCAAGTTCAAAAAACCAAAAACATGATCTGATTCAATTAGTTGTTATTCCTTTTGTAGGGGTTAAAAAGGTTGATTTATAATTTTATATATATATTTTTTAAAATTTTATAAGTTTATTCTTAACCTAAGAAAAAATTTATGTTTTGTCCTGATATACATACAAGATGCGAAGTGTTATGATCGTCCCCTTTCCTCGGCCATAATCAAGCAAGCTGTGTCAAAGACAACCGTGTGTGTCACCTCAAAGATTGTTGATGAATAAGTGTTCCCCTTTTGAGCGTTTTCATGTTTTAGGAACAAGATTCTTGTTTTAATGTTTTTCTATGTTTTTTAAGAGTTTTCCTTTAGGCTATGGAAAAGTGTCTTCTGTTTAAGCAAATAAACATGTACTCAGGGTATTTTCATATAGTTTTATTCGCATATATGTAGGGGGTGGACAGTTGAGTGTACTGCTCCACGGATCTAGGCATAGGTGAATTCCTACACATCATCGGGGCGACCCCTACCGCTGGACGATGATGTGCATTTGTCTTTCTTGTAATCCCAACGCTTTATTTAATAAGACCACTTTTATTTTTCCTACAAAGAAAGTCGAGGTCTACTTGATGCATTCGCTATGCTCCACGATTTCGGCTATGGCTTAAAGACTAGTGTTGTGGATGAGAATAGACTTATGTGGCCTTGATGCTGACGCTTTCGTGATGGATCTTTAGTGAAGGATGTGTGGTGAAAGTTGTCTTGTCTAGGATGTGTTATTTTTCAAGTGCCGCGCGGCTTGGCCACCTAAGTATATGAGGACTAAGACCCGTCACCTAAAAGTGTGAGGGCTAGATCCGTGACACAAAGCATGTATTTAGGATTTGTCAGATTCCTTGTTTGTTGAGACGTGGGGCTGTGCCGAATACAATATTCACTCTCTTTGTTAGACCCAGTTTTTTACTATTTATGATTATGGAAGAAAAATCCAAGGGATGGGATTGTATATTTCATTGAAGAAATGGACTGGTGAGTGAGTCCAACAGAACACCAAACTCGGATTGATTGTCATACAGAATGAGTCAAATGAGTCTCTGGCCTGGTAACAGATTTCAGTTTCCCAATCCAGATTTTCAGATGCATAAGAAACAACCCACTCTGGAACGGTGCAGAAATTTTGAAGTAAGTTGGATTAATAATGCAAACTCTGTGACAGACATTATTAAAGGAGATAATTAGCTACTATCATGAATAGGAGAGGCTGTGGACGATCGGATTACGAGATTTAGGATTATAGTTAAGATTTAAGAAATTAATTTTAAAATAATGAATTTAAGGTTTAGAGTTTAAGATTATAGTTGCGATTAGGTTTAAAGAATTAAGTATATGATGTATTTTTTAGAATACATAATTTAGGAGGTAAACATTAGTATTATGGTTTAAAATTTATTTTTTTAATACTTTATATAATATAAAGTATAAATAGAGACATAGGGACAGAAGCATTTTACTCCACATGCATTTTGGGAAACCCTAATTACTACTCAATTATTGCTTGATAAGAATTCTATACAATAGTGCATAGGTTTGTAGAGTGATGGGGTTAAGCATAAATAATCATAATTTACTAATAAATGTTTATTTAAGAAAAAGGTCGCATTGAAAAGTAACTAGTTATTGAGCTTACTCAAATTGGTTTCAAATCAAGATTGAAGCAACAAACTCTGGTACACCAACTACAAGAAAATCCCATTAACATGATTCAAAATAGGGTTGAGTTTTTGGAAGTTTTAGGTGACAAGGAAAGCTTTTCAGAACTGAGTATAGACTACATATTTGTGGTATATATTAACTATGTGCAAATTGCAATTAAGGAGAGAAGGGGTGCACCCTGCACTTCCAGACCAGAATTCCAGAAAATGTATAGGTTGAATTTACTTACTCAAATTTCCCAGTAGATACCAAGAAACCAAAATGCTGCTTTGGAAGAGGTTTTATTCCTCGAAGAAACTCAAATTTGCGAGTAATTGATATGGCCAGATTCATTCGGGAAAGGTGACAAGGTCTGTAAAATCAAAATGGTTGCAATGCAAAGCTCAATAGGAATAGAAACGGTTGAGCAGAAGCTTCACGTCAGTTACTTTCTGGTCCTACGAAACGTAAGAGGAAACAATGCATCGCCATTAATGTTATTGTCCTATCTGAGTTGGACCGGTTCATAATGTTGGTGGCCAAAAAGAAGTATCCCATCAGCTGATTGATGAGTCAAGTGAAGGCAGCAGTGGGGAACTATTGGACTCCGTGTAGAATCAGGGTGCAGGCAAGCAAGACCAACAATTAATGTTCTTTTCACTTGTTCTTCGTTGAATTCGCTTTATAGCATTTCGGTTGAGCAGTTCATTTGAACTATATAAATTCCATACTTGATCCACTAAGTTATTTTCATCCATGATACCCTTTAACCTTCTCCCACAAACGAATTCAATTACTACCATGCTGAAGCTGTAAACATCAGATTTCTGTGTTGATTACTTCGGGGGCCAAATATCTTCGAGTCCCTGCTAACATGGTTGTCATTGCGGTATTGTCTTGGAGCAACCTTGCTAGCTCGAATTGGCCAAGATGAGCGTGGAATTCCTCGCCCAACATAACAGGGTTGCCCCTGTCTTCATGAAGAAAAAGCAATGCTGATGCTAACCCTGTTAATATATTCAATCGAGTCTCCCAATCCATAACATAGCATGTTTTAAGAGCAACGATGTTAACTTCAGTAGATGAGACCTTGTTTCGAGGTAGCTGAAATCTTCTAGACAGCTACAATTGTTGGGGGATCATCCTCTATGGTACCTTCATAAACAGTCCCGAACCCACCAGTTCCAAGCAGATTTTCCGGACTGAAGTTATGAAATGATCTTGTGTGTGCACTTTTGGCACGTTTGGGCAGTTCTTGTCGGATTTCAGTATCAACTTTCTGCCCAGCTCTCCTTTTTTTTCACGAACTTTTGAAAATTGAAATGATGGAAGTAAACATACTAATACAATCAATAATCCCATAATGATAGGAACAACGACCGACAAAATAGTTTTAACCCATGGCTGTCGGGATATGTAACAATGGAATTGTACAGAAAGTTCAATCAAGGACCTGATGCCACACAGGGAACTTTACTAGTTCCAGCTGTGAAGCCGACAAACACTGTACTTAGAACTGTGTTTGCCATATTAATAGGTTAATTACTCAGTAGCTCGTTCCCAGAGTATGCCATTGATATCTGGTGCATCTTTTTTTCTAACCATAATAATCCATTTTAACCTTGATGTTTCCTTCACTTTTGAGGTCAATACCAGCATTGTTCAGGATTGGAGCTTCAACTGGGTTCAGTATATGCTTATTGTATCGACACCAATATGGTTTGCATCCGGATCACATTCATTATTGAAACTGTTTAATTACACCGCCTGAAATTTGGTTTCTTATGACATTTAGAGTATCAAACTTGAGATATATCTTGGGATATAATGAAGGCCATGAAATCACCAGATAAGGGAGAAAACCCGACGGTGATGTGGTGAAGATGGAGGTTGCCCAGGCTGCAAAGGGGACGGGGACTAGAACCCGACCTACTGGTTCTAATGCTGAGCCAGATGAAACTGAATTGTTGTTGGGCTCTGGTGTGAGGATCAGGTATGCGTTGCCTGCAAACAGGGAGTCCATGAAGGTTATGCTGCCATTGTTGCAACTGCTAGGATCAATGGATTGGTGGGGAAAAAATGTCCTGCTAGCTCAACTCAACGAGAGGGGTTATTAAAGAGGCGTGGTCAAGAAAGGTAGCGGGGAATACCATACCAATAGCATGAACATGTGAAAATATATAGAAAGAGAAATTTTAATGTTTATGTTGTTATCGCTTAATTCGTTAGGAAAATGGACGCTCAAAATTATAAAGGATACAATAAATATAACAAACAACTCTATAGCATCGCGAAATCAATGTCCCCCAAGGGTAAATTTTTCCACAATGATAAAAGCTAAATCCAAATTAAGTTCTTACAAAGGGATACAATACCTCTTCAAACGTTCTAACCAACTGGAAGTGCATCTAGCAACTGATTTATAAAAGCAGTCTTATGTTTAAGAACAAATACACATGGTTTCCAGCAACAACACAAACCACAATTAATGGTTTGGACTCAAAAACCCAGCCACAGTTTAACGCACCTCCATTATGACGGCACTACAATAAGAAAATCGTTAAGCAGTAGAAAATTTGCTTGAAACTGACATGAAATATATGTCCAACAACATATAAAGGAAGCAGAACGAAGACAATAAAAGGAACATACTGTATGTAGATGTGTCAATTTGCTCAGGAAGCTCCTTTATATCCACTTCAAACCTTTCCTGGACCTGCAATGGATTGAATAATTTCATAAGAGGGATACATCAGGGGACAATAAGTTCAGATGTTCTTAATATCCCAACCTGGTTAAGAACATCAGAATCTGAAGCAGATGAAACAAATGTAATTGCAAGACCCTTAGTGCCAAATCTACCAGCTCTACCAACCTGTAAATAAGGTTAACTACAAGTTACATTTAAAAAGAAGCAAGACTAGTACAGTAATGTAGTCAAAATAAAACCCACCCTGTGCAGGTATGTATCGGCAGAATCAGGCATATCATAGTTGATGACAATATTAACACGTTCTATGTCAATTCCCCTTCCAACCAAATCTGTTGCCACAAGAATTCTTTTATGTCCCTCCTTGAAACCCTTGTAGCGAGTCAACCTACAAATCATCAATAGTCCAAACCACATCATATTAAATCAAGGAGCACTACCCTTCTGGAGATTCAAACAGAAAACAAAACCTGATTCTCTCGACATGTGGACAACAAATAAATAGATTAATAGACACAAGTCAAACCCTAAAATGAGGTACCAAGAATTGGGGTCTTAGGGAATCAATAATACCATCAAAACTCAAAAAACAGAAATTAAATCAAAAGGGGTTATACTTAAAAATGGGAGAAAGGGGGAAATGGTTATGTTGATAACCCAAAATTATCTCAAAACCAATGTTCCACCATTCCAAGTGCATATAAATCACAGCAACCGAAGTAGCAAAATAAACAAAATAAGAAACCAAACCATCATACCCAGAGCATTACAAAGCATGACAGGAAACCTGCTTTAAAACCTTGGATAAGGATCCTCAAACAGATGGCCCTTATGTAATTATTTTAAAGAATATAAAGTCAGCAAAAGTCTTTCCCATTCAGAAAATACCAATCATGAAGAAAAAATAAACAAAGGTGCTGATAAGTACAAACCTTTCTTCCTGGGACATGCCAGAGTGAATGCATATAGATGGAAAGTTGCACTCCACAAGCAACTTATTCAACTCAGCTGCTCGGTTCACACTTTTGACAAAGATAACAACTTGGTTGAAGTCCAACGCATCAAGGAGATCATTCAACTTGCGATTTTTCTCCATCTCACTCAGTTTGATGTAATGCTGTCATTGGAAGCATTTTCCTAATAAATATTTTAACCTATCTTTTAAAACATATTAAAAACTCAGGGAGGATTCGCCAAACTTCACAGATACCTGTACAAGACCATGAAGGGTCAACTTGGCCTCATCATCAACATAAATTTCCATCGGCTGAAAGGAACAAATGTCACAGTAAATCATATTAGGGAGCTTCGTCAAGCAAATGGAATCCAGTACGATATGAATTATGGATGCACATCCTTGAATTGAGATTCTGGTCCAATAAGCCTTGCCTCCTTGCGGATTTGTTACTTAGTCACAGAATGAATGTGCTGCCTTCCCTTAAATTAAAGATTTTATTACATGACAGACCCTGCATGCACCCCAAACAAAAAAATGCCTAACCCTCCTAACCAACCCCATCTCTAAACCCATACTGATAGTCTAAACAGAGAACTGAAACAAAATAAAACAACTCAACTCACACAAATCCACTACTATAAAACCCTAAACAGTGCAAACTCATGAATATAGAGATCGACCCACCAGACGTAAAATTTTACAAAACTCTGAGGAACCTGGACAAGAATTAAAAAGATACTTCTAAATTCAAGTAGTATTGGCCATGAAAAATTACATCTTGCATAAATTTCTTGCAAACCGGACGAATTTCTTTGCTCAGTGTTGCAGAAAACATCATAACTTGCTTATCGTGAGGAGTCAACTTGAAGATCTCTTGCACATCTCTCCTCATGTCTGTATAAGATAAGAATAAATACCAGAGATGCAATAGCATAAGTAAATTAAACATTGAAAAGATCAAATCCTTATCCAGCTTCGGGTCAAGAAAAGCATACCAAGTGATTCAAGCATCTTGTCACATTCATCGAGAATGAAATGCCTCACATTCTTCAAAGAAAGATCTTTGTCTCTTGTCAGAGCCAATATCCTTCCAGGTGTCCCAACAACAATGTGGGGGCATTCATTTTTCAATAGATCTTTGTGAACTTTGATGTTGACACCTCCATAGAAGACAGCAACCTTGATATCAGGCAGATAAGTACTGAACCTCTCGAACTCATGACAAATCTACAAGGGGACAACAAAATGAGTTGAAGTATATCATGTCACATTGAAGAAGAAAAGCAACATTTTATGATCTCAAAGCTTCCAACAAAAGATGCAGAACTTGTTCTGACCTGGTAAGCTAACTCCCTTGTATGACACAAAACAAGGGCAATAACCTGTCCTGGACTGGGTTCAATTTGCTGTAGAGATGATAGAACAAAAACTGCAGTCTTTCCCATCCCTGATTTAGCTTGGCAAATGACATCCATACCCAATATAGCTTGGGGAATGCATTCATGTTGCACTGGTGTAGAACCAAAGAAAAGTGCATGGAAGGAACCCGTGGTGAGAAAAATATAACCTCCGCGATCCATTTAATTGAACATTTATGATAGTGGTATATTACCTGGAAAAAAATCAATCAATCAAACAGAAAATTTAGACCAAAAAATATTTCATACAAGAGAACATTAAAAAATCAAACATTATGCATTCAAAGCCACATACATGGCAAATTAAAACATAATAAACAACCAAATAACAAACCATCTATGAACTTTAACATATAACTATGGATTTAAATATGGACTATATATATGATTAACAAACATAAGAAAGGGAAAGAGAATCAAGGGTTTGCCTTCTGAAGGGTGCTCAAATCCAGAGTCAACAATGGCACGAAGAAGCTCCGGTTTCAAAAGGAAGTCTCTGAATCCTGAACTGTGGATGCCAACATAGCCCCTACAAATACAAAGAAACATCATAATTAGAACACGAAAACCCTTCCATGAATTATTTAACATGACAGTCAAAAGCGATACAGATTATTTATTTATTCTTTCTCAAAACAGAGAAGAATAAAATCATTTCATAAATACTACATAGCAGTTCAACAAAAAACAAAAAACGAAAAGCATAAAAGAAGTCAAACTCACTTCTTGGCGCCCTCGCCATTTACTTTAGCAGTGAGAGAGTCGGGTACCTTCTCTTCTTCCTCGTAGTCTAGAAGCTCTTCCTCGTAAGCATCGTTGTCCCTTGTTTCTCCCATTGATCTACAAAAGGCCCAAAAGAAAAAAACGAACAAACAAATGTTAGGGTTTAACAAATAACATAAGATCGAGAAGCTAGGGTTTGAAAGAAAGAGATATGTTCCAGAGATTTACCTTCGAACTAAATTAAAACGGTGAGAAAATTGAAGGTACTAGGGTTAGGTTTTGTAGTGTCTGCAAAGCCAAAAAGGGTTAGCTCTTTAAAAATGAATATATTTTAGTGTCGTACTCGTGGCGAGAAAAAACACAAGCTTTATTGAGACTGATCTTTATAAGCAACGGTAATTTTATTTAGTTTCCTAAAATACCCTAGTTGCTTATTATTATTTACCATCTACCGCGGCTCTGAGCTGGACCTATCTGGCTGTTAACGCCTGGTCCTTATCCAGCCCATTTTAGGCCCAAATTTAAAAATATATCATTACTGAAAAATTAAAAGCCCGAGAAGTATGCATTAAAAGTACTAGAACTTTGTCGTACCTAGGATAACAAGCCGAGTACGAGCCAGGTTAGGCTCGAGTTCGGCTCAAAATTAATATTATTGGGTTTGGCTCGGACTTGATTCGGAATGGATAATTTTTTATATTATTTTTATTATTTATTTATTTATATTTTATTTTTATTTATTATTTGTAGTTTTGTAAATTTATTTTATTTAATTTATTTTTAGTGGATTTACTCTCAATTATTTTATTATTTTTCTTTTCTAAATAAATTATTTTTAATATATATATATGTTTATATATAATTATTCTGAGCCTATTCACGAGCTTTTCGAGCCGAGCGTGGGTAAACTTGGCTTGGCTCGGCTCGTTTAAATATCGAGCCGAACCCGAGCCCGAATCGAGCTCACTCGAGCGAGCTTTGATCGAGTTTTGACCGAACCAAGCCCGAGTAGCTCGCGAGCTGGCCCAGCTCATTATCACTCTAATTGTACCCGTATTAATAAGTTTATTAAAAATATTTATATTATAACAATTTAATTTACATTACAAAATAATTAATTCTAATGATAATTTTTTTTTTTAGTTTGAACCAAGGTATTTTACCTTGTCAATATTAGTCACTAATTTTCTCGCTGCAGGTATTCTCGATAAGAAGTGAACAATTTGATCATAAAATATATTTCGTTCTCATTGGTAAGAATCAAACTTCTGATTTTATAATTAAGGGACGAGATGAACAACCACCGTATTACATTTTATGATTGCTAATACAATTTTAATTGTTATTATAATTCTATGAATCTATATATTTATTTTTTTTTAAATTTTTTCAATTGTATTGGTGCATATATTATCAAGCAAAATATTTTGATACTCAAATTTGCAATAAAATTTTAGTTTACATCATTTCTTCTTTGCATTATTCAAGCAAAGAATGACTTAAAGTCACTGTTAAACCCAGTTTTTTATTCTGGATCCATTCAAGAATCATGCACACTGCTACCTGTGTACTAAGCAATACGAATATTTGATTTTTAATATTATTAAGATCAAATTACTTGTATGAAAAGACAACTCTTACCCCTGATACATTGCTTCCGGCAAAGTGGTTGCCGGGAAGCAAAGTTGGGATCTGATTCCTACTTCAAATGCCAATGTATATTGTCTCTTTCTTTACACTTCCATATGAGAGTAAGTATAATTGTGTGGAGAACATGACGCATCAAAATCTTTCCCATTAAACTCACTCTTAAGGCAATCACCTAAAAGCTCTATCCCTTGTTGAGGAAATAGGAATAGGAATATGTATATATTGTGGCTGCACTGCATTTGTTACTGATATTGTTAAGAATTTGCAGGTGAAACAATGGAGGAGCAGCAACAGTATTTATTGCATGGGATACTTTTTGCAACAATATATGGGATTGATGAGATACATTATGGATGTAAAGAGAACTTTTGCCTTGGGGTAAGCAAGTTTTATCTAGGGACTATATGTTGATGATGTCTGAGTTGCATTAAAATTGTATATATCATGTTAGGAATAACTTATCAGTTCTTCTGTTATCTGAACATACATATCGGACACTTACCTCGAGTCTAGATAAACTGATAAATATATGAAAGAAAGAATGGGGAAGAGTTAACAGTGTCTTTGGCATAGTTGATTTGAAACAATCAATTTAATCATGTAATTTTTCCATAAAATTGTTTCATTACCATCTGTTAATGCTTAATATGAGCAAAAATAATGGACTTTTGGTACTAATGGAATTAAATCCGTGTGCTCTTGTTTTCTTTAAATGGTGGAGACGATGAACGCAGGCAAGTTCCAGAAAAGATGTCTCGCCAAAGCCAAGAGAACGGTGTCATACCTGCCTTATCCTTTGACATTTCACTTAGTCACGTTTAATCTATCGTGTTCTGAAACATTTCAATAACATCTTTTTACAGGTCTTAGGTCCACAGATATATGCAACAGTCGATCTAGACAAAGCGAGGGTTGCCCGAACAAGAATTGTAAGACACAGGCCATCGTCGCCCCATTGGAACGAGAACTTCCGCATAAATTGTGCTCATTTGATCTCACATGTTATATTCACAGTAAAGGATAACAGTCCCATTGGGGCAGTGCTAATAGGCCGGGCTTATTTGCCTGTGGAAGACATAATCAATGGGGATGACGTGACTCGCGATCTTCAAATCCTAGATGAGGATCGTGAGCCAATTCCCGGACGGTCCATAATCCATGTACAATTGCGGTTTCAAAGTGTCTCCAAGGTTGAAAGCTGGTCTAGAGGAATTACAAACCCAGATTTTGGAGGAGTTCCTTTTACTTTCTTTGGACAACGAGCGGGATGCAAGGTTACCCTGTATCAAGATGCCAATATTTCGGATCGTTTCGAGCCTAAAATACCTCTATCTGGAGGGATGACTTATGAACCTCGTAGATGTTGGGATGACATCTTTGAGGCAATTGATAAGGCCAAACACTTCATTTATATAACCGGTTGGTCTGTATATACTCAAATAACTTTGATTAGGGACCCAAGTAAGCAAAAGCCTGGAAGTGATGAAACCCTTGGGCAGTTGCTTTTGAGGAAGGCTAAGGAAGGGGTGAGAGTTCTGTTGCTTGTTTGGGATGATAGAACCTCCATTGAATTGCTGAAAGAACAAGGCTTGATGTCAACCCATGATGAAGAAACAGCTAGTTTTTTTCGGTTTACGGGTGTGCATTGTGCCCTTTGCCCTCGTAATCCCGATAATAAACGAAGCTTTGTTCAGGGTTTTAAAATTGCTACCATGTTTACTCACCATCAGAAGACATTAATCGTTGATGCTGAAAATCAGAATCCAGGATCGGAGAAGCGAACGGTTGTCAGTTTTATTGGTGGCATTGATCTATGCGATGGGAGATATGATACTCAAGACCATCCTCTATTCAGGACTTTGAACGACATTCATCGTGATGATTTCCACCAGCCAACCTTTGCGAACTCTTCGATCAAAAAAGGTGGTCCGAGGGAGCCTTGGCATGATATTCATTGCAAACTAGAAGGCCCGGTTGCTTGGGATGTCCTTTACAATTTCGAGCAAAGGTGGTTAAGACAAGCTCGGTTTAGGAAACATCTCCTGTTTCCTAGGAACAGACTCGAGGAAGTGACAGTCCGACCACCAGAGAACGTGCCTTTAGATCACAGCGAAACATGGTGTGTCCAGTTGTTTCGATCCATTGATGACGGGGCTGTCGTTGGCTTTCCAGAAAAACTTGAGCTAGCCAACACACTAGGCCTTATCAGCGGAAAAGATACACTCATTGAGCAAAGCATTCAAGATGCGTATATCAATGCAATTCGCAGAGCAAAGAACTTTATATACATTGAAAACCAATATTTCCTGGGAAGCTCCTTTGGTTGGAACTCGAAGGATATCAAAGATGAGGACATTGCTGCTTTAAACCTCATACCGAAAGAACTATCCCTAAAGATCGCAAGTAAAATAAAAGCAGGGGAGAGGTTTTCAGTCTACATTGTGATTCCAATGTGGCCAGAAGGTGAGCCAGGCAGTGGTCCAATGCAGGCAATCTTAGATTGGCAAAGGAGAACAATCGAAATGATATACCGTGATGTTGCACAAGCCCTGCAAGAAAAAGGTCTAAAGACACATCCTCGAGACTACTTGGCGTTTTTCTGCCTTGGGAACCGGGAGACAAAGAAGCCTGAAGAGTATTCACCTGAAGAGAAACCAGACCCTAATTCAGATTATGGCAGAGCTCAACAGTCACGCCGGTTTATGATCTATGTCCATTCGAAGATGATGATTGGTATGTGATGAAACTTGACATAGTTTTAGTTTAGCAGAAATCTCCGAACCTTTTATTTATAGCTTCTTGTTGTTGTTGTTGTTTATCAGTTGACGATGAATACATAATTATTGGATCTGCCAACATCAATGAGAGATCAATGGCTGGTTCTAGAGACTCTGAGATTGCAATGGGAGCATTTCAACCACACCATTTAGCTACAACTCAACCAGCTAGGGGACAGATTTATGGTCTTCGTATGTCTCTTTGGCATGAACATCTTGGACAGTTTCGTGACTCTTTCACTACTCCAGAAACCAAGGAATGTATCAGGGAAGTGAATTCCATCGCTGAAAAACACTGGGATTTGTATACAAATGAAACGTTTGAGGAGGATCTTCCGGGTCACCTGCTTCGTTACCCAATTAATGTTGGAGAAGATGGCTCGGTTTCAACACTTCCGGGGACTGAAACTTTTCCAGACACCAAAGCTCCAGTCCTCGGCAGCAAATCAAACATCCTCCCTCCAATAATTACTACTTAGTTTCAATGGTAGCAATTCTTCTGAAATTGTTTTTCGTTGAGAAATAGTTGTAATAGTTCTAAAATTGGAAATCTAATTTCAGCAAAAGAAGCTCTCAAGTTAAATCTTTTGAGGAACAGGAATATATAATTATTACAATCTTAAATCATTTCTAAACATGTCTGTTACAAAATTTAAGCCGGTTGAAGCAAAAGAGCTACAAGATTAGAGAGGAAATATATTTGTCATAATTTACTGGGATTGCCAATTGAATTCTTCTCTTCTCTTATTCCCTGCTGGATTGTTCTGACATACAATATAGGCTACAAGTCCTTTCAGATTGGCAAGAAAAAATCTCATTGTTTCCAGTAATTCTCTATCAGTTTCCAACAATCACTTAAAGTGGCGTAGGTCCATCCCACTGTGTCTGCAGACCCTGCAACAGTTGTCCTGTGCTGATGTTCTAAACATTAGCACCACATCTTGCCTATGGCCATGGCCGATGGGTTCCTTTGCCACAAAAAAAGTGGCCCCATTTGTATTATTAATGCACATGCACTCAACTCACGATAACATTTACTATTTTACATATATGAAAAGGCACAATACACAAGTTCATTTATGAAAAAAATACTAACAAACACACAAAAATCCGAACTAATAGGTCAATAAATCGGATATAATAGTTTAACAAAAATCATAGCTAGTGGACAATAAAGAAATAAAGCACTGACTGTGGAAAAAGAAGTTAGCCAGAGCAAGTGGGATCTGTAATGGACTAGTCAATCTGAGAATCTATACTTCCCCTGCAATTTCCACCTTTCATGAGTTGGAGGAGAAGACCCTAAAGAAAGACTTGTGAATTGCGTCATTTTAATATAATCTGTCCCTCATGGAAGATTTTTATTCCAAATGTCTGTCTTCAACTTTCAATTTTAAAACATAAAAACAACCACCTAGGAACATAATTCATGCATTATGTTGGTTAATTTAAAAGTGTCTTTTACTAATGTAAGTGCTAGGCAGAGAAATTATACAATGGGTCAGTCCCACCACGTCATCTATGGACCAACCAATAGAAATTGTCTACCTCATTATTTTTTAATTTTTCAAGTGAAGATTCACTTCGAAAAAAATTATGATATGAAAAAATTAATGAAATGGACAGTTTTTATTAATTGATCCCATGGACAGGTGATGAAACTGACTCATGATATAATTTTTCCAGTCCCAGGGTACTGTAAGGAACATAAAGTTCAACTACAGAAAAGTAACCCAAATCTTTGTCAAAGAAAGCGTAGAATATAATAACGTGACATAATTATTTAAAGTTTATTATTGATAAAAATAATATTATAAATTTTATTCAAATAATTTATAAATATATATTTTACAAACTTAAATATTTAATATAATCATAATTAAAATTTAAAAATATTATATTCTAAAAAATCAATAAAATCAATTTTCGTGGGATAGAGAAAATGATATTTTCCATTATGCAAGCGTAAAATGCAAATTATACCGATTATTATTTGATTTAACGTATTAAAATATTTAATCAGAGTTTCATCACTAAAATTAAATATATAATAAAAGTTGGTTTATATTAATCAAAGCAAAATACTGAAAATAAAAAAAAATATAGTTAGAATAGTAAAAAAAAACATAATAAGATGCACGTATTATTGTATACATGCGTGTTTATGGATTTTTATGAGTTGTAAGTCCTAAGAATAATATGTTATTATAATTTATTTTTTTCATTGATTTTGAGTACATATTTTAGATATTTGTTTAATCTAATAAAATTTTAGGACAATAATCATATTATTTAAGAAGTCGTATAGCAATGTCAACTTATTTTTGAAATTAATTAAGACAGACCAAATTAAGAAGTTTCCTCTTTATTTCTGTATTATTACCCTTGCGCACCCTAAACCAAACGATAATATTATTTTTTTAAGTGGTTATATCTTTTTTTCGTATCAAAATTTGAATTCGTATAAAATATGATAATATAAGTATTTTTAAAATATAATTAAATATTTATTTATATTTTAAAATAAAATTTTAAATCAGATAATTTCTGAAATTCCTAAAAGAGAAAGGCAGCAAAATGTGTTATTGAAAAATGAGCAATGGAGAAGAGAGAGAATATCTAGGAAGGAAAGGGCAAAGCTTCGCCACTTTCTTAGCTCAAATACATTGCATCTGGTTCTGGGTTATTTTATTGTGTATTGTTGCATACCCAAACCTCTTTCCTCCCATCATAAAACCAACCCCTTTCCCTTTCCCCAGCCTATCTTTCATTGATCTTCTTCCACACTTTCCATTTTTCCTTTCTCTCTTTTTTACCCTATTTGATAGGGTTTCCACGTCCTTCTAGCTCCAATCTATCTCATGCATTCGTGTCTTCAAGCTACATACGTTAAAGTTTTATCCTTCTTCCTTGTTGGTTTTTTTTTTCCCTCTCTTAGGAGGGTTTTTGAACGGCAAACGGTACAGGTTTTACCTCCCGGGGCTTTTTTGAGCTGTAGTCATGTCAAAGCTCTTATCTTTTAGTGGTAAATTCTTAATCTTTGTTTTCGTTTTTCTCTATGGGGATCTTTGGTTTTTGTTCAACTTGGTTTGCAGATCGGATATGATCATATGATAAAGTTACTTATAGTAGAAGATATCGTTGATGGTTTATATTGCTTTGGTTTATTTCCATTTTTTTATTATGTTTTTTTTTTCTGTGGTATCTGGATGATCAGGTAAAGGTTGAATTTTGATTCTTGGTTGTGAAATAGTTAACTCAGTAGAGGTTTGGGTGTTTCTTAGCTGAATCTGTTTATTGTTTTATGCTTCTTTCTAGTTGAGAACCATAGAGGTGTTTTGCTTGTAGACCCGGTCAGTTCTGAATGGATCGGCTGGGATTTTAGGTTCGGATGGCTATATTTTCAGTTGTAGGTTGTTTTTTGTTTTCCTGAGACTATATCTGAGATGGATTCGTGAGTTATTAGATCCAAATCCCCAGCTGGTTTATGGATCTTCTGGATTTTCCTTATGGGGAAACGTGTGAACCTTTGGAGTCGAAAGTTCGGCGTCTTAAGAGAATATTCATAGGTTCCTTTTCATCTTGTTTGTGTTTGTTCGACATGATATTACTAGAGATGTTTTTGAAAGCTTTATGTGGTCAATGAAACTGTTTGTAATATGAAATATCTTTTGAAATCAACTTGGTTTTCTTAAATTATTCTGCTAGAATTCTCTGTTCTCATCGATTTTTCCCTTGTTTTTCAGGAACTGATAATTTTTTGACTGGGGGGTTGATCTACCCAAACCCCAAGGAATCAAATCTTCTTCTGTCCCTTGGACACCACGCGGATGTTTATTTTCCCCCTAGCAAGAGGTCCCGCATCGGTGCGCCTTTTGTTTTATCCGTGGAGAGGTTTGAGGAGAAGAAGCCATCGATTGATGTTCTCCCAGATGAATGCTTATTTGAAATCTTCAGACGGTTACCTGGAAGCCAAGAGAGGAGTGTCTGCGCCTGCGTTTCCAAGCGCTGGCTTACACTTGTAAGCAACATCCGCAGAGATGAAATCAGTGACAACAAGACCACTGAAGCGTCAAATCTGAAGGATGTTAGTTCTGAGGTTGAGGATCAGGATGTTCAGGGAGGTGGATACCTCTCTAGGAGTTTGGAAGGGAAGAAAGCAACAGATGTTAGACTTGCTGCTATTGCTGTCGGAACTGCTAGTCGCGGTGGATTGGGCAAGCTTTTCATTCAAGGAAGCAATTCAAAACGTGGAGTGACTACTGTTGGCCTCAGGGCTATTTCCCGTGGATGTCCTTCTCTAAGGGTTCTTTCCTTGTGGAATTTGTCTTCTGTTGGAGATGAAGGTCTGCGTGAGATTGCCGATGGGTGTCACCAGCTACAGAAGCTAGACCTTTGCCGCTGTCCTGCTATTACTAATGAGTCTTTGCTCGCCATTGCAAAGGGCTGTCCTGATTTGACTGATCTGACCATTGAAGGTTGTGCAAACATTGGAAATGAAGGTGTCCAAGCTGTAGCACGCTGCTGTCCGAATCTAAAGTCTCTTTCAATCAAAGATTGTCCCCTTGTTGGAGATCAAGGAATTGCAAGCCTGTTGACATCAGCTTCGTATTCCCTCACAAAAGTGAAGCTTCAGGCCTTGAACATTACAGACGTCTCTCTTGCTGTTATTGGACACTATGGCAAGGCAGTGACCGACCTTTCTCTTACTAGCCTTCCAAATGTGACTGAGAAGGGCTTTTGGGTAATGGGAAATGGTCACGGGCTACAGAAATTGAAGTTTTTCACAATTAAAGCCTGCCTCGGAGTGACAGATCTGGGACTTGAAGCTGTTGGAAAGGGTTGCCCGAATCTGAAGCAGTTCTGCCTCCGCAAATGTCCTTTCTTATCTGATAACGGGTTGGTGTCTTTTGCCAAAGCAGCGGGTTCACTAGAGAGCTTGGAACTGGAGGAGTGCCACAGGGTCACCCAATTTGGGTTTTTTGGTTCCCTTCTTAACTGTGGTTCAAAGTTCAAGGCTATTTCTCTTGTGAATTGCTTGAGTGTCAAGGACCTAAGCTTGGTATTACCTCCTTTATCCAGTTGTGAATCCCTTCGATCCTTGTCCATCCGGAACTGCCCTGGTTTTGGTGATGCTAACTTGGCTGCGTTGGGAAAGTTGTGCTCTCAACTGCAGAACGTTGAATTGAGTGGGCTTCATGGAATAACAGATGTTGGATTTCTCCCATTGATCGAGAGCTGTGAGGCTGGTTTGGTGAAGGTTAATCTCAGCGGTTGTCTCAATTTGAGTGACAAAGTTGTTTGCAAGATGGCTGATTTACATGGGTGGACCCTAGAGATTCTGAATCTTGATGGTTGTTGCAAGATCAGTGATGCTAGCTTGGTTGCAATTGCAGAGAACTGTCAGTTGCTCAGCGATCTAGATGTCTCCAAGTGCGCAATCACTGACTCTGGAATTGCAGCTCTCGCTCGCTCTAGTCTGATCAGTCTTCAGATCTTATCCGTCTCTGGTTGCTCTATGGTCTCAGACAAAAGCCTGCCGTCGCTTGGAAAATTGGGCCAGATCCTCTTGGGGTTGAACCTACAGGAATGCAAGGGAATCAGCAGCCGTGCAGTAGACCTGCTTGTGGAGCAGCTATGGAGGTGTGATATCCTTTTCTGAACAATACCGCAGTATCGGATTATCAACAATTTGGGTTTCGACCCACCAAGAAACTTTCAGAATAGCCTTTGTGAGTAGCAGAAGTTTGTGTTAGATTTTGGGTCCATCAGCTATGGGTCTTCTACAGTCCGGAACTCGCCCCCTTTTCCAGTGAATACGGCCATTCTCCATTATTTTTTTTTTTTGCAGGTTTCTCTTCAGTAGAGATCTGTTGACCAGGTTTTTGAACCCCAGTAATGGGTGTTGGTTTCTTCATGGCCGAAGGTCCCTGAGAATATAGTTGCTGCTGGGTTCTGGATTTTAGAGTCTCTTTTTTTCTTCATGTTAAAGGTTTCAGTTTGCTGGGTTTCTGTCGCATGGTGTTTTTGCTTAGCTGTGTTCGTTTCTACCTGGGCTAAGCTTGTTGTCCTTCGTCCATTGTTGGTTTTACCGAGTCTCTCACGTTTTTGAACTCAATGTTCTGCACGTGATGGTTGGTCTTCTTTTGTTTTCTTCAACGGCGGATTGAAAATCTCTAGTCATCGTAGCTATGGTATACTTTTGGCAGTTCGGAGTAGGTTTGTTGTCCAGCTTTGACGGGCTTTGGCCATGGCAGCCGGTTTATATAGTCTGCCATGACAACTCCTGGAGTTGTTTTTCCCCTTTTTTTACCAAGCCCAAGTTTTGCTGGTTTTATCTGCGTCTGAACTGTAGTTTGTAACCTTTCTGCAATTGAACGAGTACTAAATCCGCCATTGGAGGTCTTGTATGTTTCTGTTTCCATAATTAAATAAATGCAAACGAACTTTAAGCATATAAAAACTGATGAATGCTCACTCAACTTCCTGGGATTCTGCTGGTTGTGAAAGATCTGCATGTAAAAACCCACTACTATAAATCAGCTTTGTACCTGAACATACACTTACAACCATTGCCATGCTTGGTGCAATGGGGCTATTGTTCTGACTCCAACTGTCCTCAGCCTACGAGGTTGGTTAAATGACCATCTAGTATTTTATTCATCAGAAAATTCACAATGTTGAAGACAAGTAAAAGTGCTGCCTGCGAGAATACACAATATATCTTGAGAACATAATATAAGCACCAACCACTTTCCTTTTCTCAGCCCGTTCGTCACACTTGAAACTAAAACCATAATCTGGACGAGGTTTGGCATCAATTTTAGTTGGAGTTATATGAAGCAATCAAGGATAAGCATGAACACGTGAATCGGGAAATAGAAGCCTATAGAGTGCACTGCAAATGAAACTCAAAGATCAACATATTTGAATTCTCACATGTCATAATGTATATCAGACAAACTTACAGATTGCAGTGTCCTGTCCAAGAGAGAAAAATAAAATTTCTTAGCTTCAAGGACACTTTGACAATCATGATACAATGGATTATATAGTTAAAACCGATTATAGTCAAACTCGAGTAATTGCTTTGCTTAATAAACTGAATCACCAAAATGGCAAGGCAGAAAACAGAAACGCTTATAAGCCGAGATAACTTGTATTATAGCTAATACTTGATATTACAAAATTTCTGAACAACAATCTAATAAATATACAGGCCAAATGAGATGCTAAACATGATATTGATAACACAAATTTATAGAATAATTCCAGTAACCTCTACTCTTTTAATTGCTTGTTATCTTGGACCAGAAAGCCGTACAGCTGAAAGATAAGCATCACTGTTGCAGTCTGATGGTGCTGAGGCTGATGCCGAAGATGTGCCCTCTCCGCTCATCGTCATCGATTTGAAGAAACTCGAGTAAAGGCGAGATCCTAATGGAGATGACATAGGTGGCTTTGGAACTGGGGAGAGACCTTCTAGCATTTGAACGACTTTTGTCATAGATGGCCTTAAATGCATATCTTCTTGTATGCACCATAATGCAACTTTGATTGCAGTATACACTCTTTCATCTTCCCCTTCTACGGTCAGCCTCGAATCGAGGATATCTATCAGCTTCCCTTCGTCTAGCATCTTGAAAGCATACAATGGCAAATAAGATTTCTCTGAAGATTCTCCGGGATCGAAGTTTTTCCTTCCACCGATGATTTCGAGTAACAACATGCCGTAGCTGTAAACGTCGCTCTTCTCTGATATCGCGTAGTTTGTGATCCACTCGGGTGCAAGGTATCCTCTGGTGCCCCTTAGAGTGGTGAAAACATGGCTTTGCTCTCGAGTCATTAGCTTTGCCAAGCCAAAATCCGAGACTTTGGCTAGGAAATTGTCATCAAGCAATACATTCTCTGGCTTTATGTCACAATGCACAATCTTTGCATCACAATCTTCATGGAGATAAGCTAGCCCTTTAGCTGTTCCTACTGCGATATTGAATCTTGTTCCCCAATCCAGAAGGGCATCTTCTCTGTTTCTCTTGAAGATCCATCTTTCCAAGGAACCATTCCCCATGTATTCGTAAGCAAGAAGTCGATAGTTTCCTTCAGCACAAAAGCCTTTCAATCTCACCAGATGGACGTGATGGATACTGCCTATAATACCGACTTCTGCTCGAAATTCTTTCTTTCCTTGACCGATGTTTTCCAGTTTCTTCACAGCAACTTGAGTTCCATCCGGAAGAGTCCCTCGATACACCGAGCCGAACCCTCCATGCCCGAGCTTAACCGAGAAGTTATTTGTGGCAGTCCGAAGGTCATTGTAAGTGAAACGAGTAGGCATCCCAGTTAAAGTCCCCAAGAAATTATCCTCTTCTGAAGTATCATCAGGAGATCCTGGCATTTTCTTCTTTGCACTGTAGTATCGATATGCCACAAAGATTAAACCCAAAATGACAAGAACCGTAGCAACAACGATAATCACAACATATAGGAAGCTTTTCCTGCCGCCGCCATCCCCTACGTCATTTCCATTGCTTGACATTTTGACAAAAGCAACTAACGCAGACCCCTGGTTAGGGTTTTGGAAGCTGCCAACCTGGTCAAAAAGGAAACAATTCCTCGAGCTATTGTCGTAGAACATAGCCATACAAGAACAATTACTCAAGCAGGATTCTTTGCAACCGCTCATATCGGTTTTCAACGATGGAGAAACATAGTTGACTGCAAAATAATCGAGCCCAGTTCCGGCATCTACAAGGCTTATAGATTCCTTTCCCTGACTGCAAGGAGAGTCAATGCCTGTTTTACAGGCACTGAAACTAAGCGGTGATGGACATTGGCACCTCGTGTTGCCTGAAGGTCTAGAACAAACTAAATACGGCGCACAAGCTTCCGGTGAGCCACAAGGATCGTCTGGGATCTTAGTTGATGCCGAGGAATCTCCTGAATGGAGATTTAAGAAAGATATAAAGCCATCACTTCCCAACACTGCAATCCAAGTGGCGTTTGCATCAGTAGGATCCGAGATTCTAAATTGCCACAACAAAGCTTTGCTTTCATCAAATAAACTCCATGAATTTCCATCAATGGATGCTGAAGTGACCTCCCCACCATTCTTATTAATGTTTCTTCGCGTGTCCTTCCCCATGGACCAGTACGGCTGTGGGGTTGAGTAACCTGCCGAAAGAATCATGTCGCCGGACTTAATCTCGAGAATATAGCTCAAATTACTGGGGCTAGGATCGCTTACAAGTCTCATTCCTTCTCTAAACTCTTGGTTCGAAATAAGGGTATTGGAAGGATGATCAAAACTCTGCCACATTACCGTGCCATCATTCCCTTGCAAAACCAAGTTCCCTGAATCCAGCAACACCACTGCTGAAACTCCTTTGTCACCGGTATTTGTCGTCCAAACAACCTTTCCCCCTTTCTGTAATAACACGTTGCCGTTCTTGTCGAACACAAAGGGATCAGAATTCGAAACAGGGATGTTCCTGTTAGCGGCCCAAATTACTTGTGTGGTCTCCATGTGCATGACAACAAGGAGAAACAATGTGACATCTTTGGTAGTGGTAAAGCCAAAACCAAATGCTGAATTGTTAGATACAAGAAACAACCCATCATTGTCAATCCAATTCATTTGAGTTCCTTCAAAACCCGGTTCAATCGACCCGGTACTTCGAATGCTAGCCGTGCAGATTCCAGAGAGAAAAGACAGTGCAAAAAATCCCAGCAAATGAATAAACCCCCCACTTTCCATTAAAAAACTCCCAAGCTGAGAACCAAAACCAGGAGTCTTCTTTAGCATAGAACAACAAAATAACCCAAAAAAGGGAAATATTTTTGACCCGACGAGGGTTTCTAAGCAAACATAATTTCTGGGTTTCGGGAAATTAATCCACTAAACTCCTCCCAGAACATTATTAAGCTACGGAAGAAGCAGATTTGAAGAAACAGACACAAAAGTCTAGATTTTGAAATACAAAGAGAAAAGAAAGCAAAACAGAGCAGAAACTTCAATTCAGGGGGTGAGAAACCATCTCAAAAGAAGAAGAAAAACAACAAACCCTACCAATATAATAAGATCAAAATAAAGGAAGAGAATCAGAAATGGAAAGAACAACTCAACAAGGGATGGGCAGTTGGGCACTCCTCATTTGATCATGGAATGGAACGTAGAAAAAGACCCGACCAATTAGAATCGATGTATGTTCTTCACCTTGGCATGGAAAGAAGCCTTTTTTGGATAAATACAGAGACTAGTAGAACGAGAATCAAACTCATAAACGAGCTACTCCCCTATTTACATCAGTAAAGAATTATGAAGGAGAGACTGCAGAGCAGATGTAAGGTGAGATTAAAGAAACAGGTTAGGTCGTAGCCTCTCAGCAGAATTAATTGGATTAGATTGGATCAACAAGTGCCTTTGTGACTATGGGTCTCTGGCTTTTCCCTAAAGCTGATTTTGCTTCTGTCAGAGAGTTGAAGAGAGATCTGAGCTGCGTTTCCATCCTTTTCAAGCTTTTTTATTTTTAGAAACTGGCAAAAAAGTACAGGGATTTTTTACACGGGATGGGATTTGGTTGATAGATCCAATAAATGAATGTAGGGAAAATTTTGGTTATTTAACAAGTATTTTAATGAAAAATATAATATTTAAATTAAAATTTAATTTATTTAAATTATATTAGCTGAAAAAAATCAATTTATTTTAATAAATATTAGCTGAAAAAAAATTAATTTCTTTTAATTCTCAAAACTTTTGAGCATTTACTAGTAATTAATAAGAAGCTGAACTAATTTGCCTGCCAATTAATTTACAGCAAATAAACAAATAAAAATATCCCCAGTCCTGCAGCAGTCTCTCCCGGATAATTTTATAGGTGATGAGTTATAGTCGTATTTTTTAAAAATTTTATTTTTTTATTTTTATATTTTAATTTAATTTTATATTTTTATATTTCTAATATATTTTTTTAATAATTTATATCTCTTTTATGAGTTCCTGAGTTTCTCTGCTTCGTGCTTGAACTAGTGGATAGGGATTGGAATCGGATAGGGCAGCAGATCTTTTGTAGGCCACTGTCTATGCCTCGTGAATTAGAACACATCACATGCCGGTCGAATATAAATGCAAGTCTGGAACTTTATTCTATTGCAACTTGGCATATTGAATTTGTCAATTAAAACGAAGTATATAATATTTTATATTTAATTATATAGATTAATAATAAATTAAGATGATAAAAAATTGTTTATTAATTATAATAATTTTAAACAATAATATTTATTTTTAATTAACGATCGTTTATTTTTAACAGTCGTTAATTACAACAACCTAAAATAAACCTAAGTTAAATAAAATTCAATTAAACGTAAAATCAAATATGGTGGAGTTAGGTGGGGAAGATCCTGAAATTAATTAATATAAATATACCCAAATTATAGTACTAATAATTTTCCGACGTCGATGAACCAATACGGATCGACTCTCAATTTCACAACTATTTACTAACTAGTCGTTGCCTTGTCCGATTGTAAAAAGTATTTTTTATTAATTCTTTTAATCAATAAATATTAAGGTTTCGGGCAAAAGTTGTTATTATATGGTTTTTTTCTTACTCGTAACCAAATTCAAACATGTTTTCGACTTCTTTGACACGTCTCCAACTGGATTGCATCGTCACAGAATGGAAGGGGCATTGAATTTACAAGATTAGGTAATTTAGTCTAGTATAATACATTTAATTAAGTGTTAGTAATCATGTTTAGTATAGCCTAATAGAATATTTGGGTAAAAACAGTACTTTAGAAAATCTATTAAAAATAATATAAAATCTCGTCTTTTAGAACATTTCATTGTATTTGTAGTTAAAATAAGATACTGGATATCAGCGGAGACCGTCATAAATGTCAGTACCAACTATATATAAAATATATATTGTTAGGAATTCATTTAATCAAACACATTAATTAATTAATTAATTAATTACCGATGATGGACCCCTCTAAAGTGAAGGTGCCGAACCAATCAGTACTGTACTCGCCCGGTTGCCATATCGCAGAGCAGTTTTTTTTAATTACGATATTTAATTTATTAAACAATTAAATTGGATTTTTTATATATTTATAATAAAATAATTATTTTAATTTTAATTTTATTATATTATAATTAAAATTTTATTTAAAATGTTTAATATTTTATCTTATTAAATAAATCGATTATTGCTAATATCTAATAATATATTATGACGATGAGTCCAGCTAATCCTAATATACAATTTAGGGGCGAGGGGGCATTAACTTTTGAGCTGATTATTGTTAGTAATTAATGTCTTTAATAATTCGGCTTGTATTTTTTAAGTCATCGTTTGTATTATTTCCTACCATAAATTTACAATCAACTATTTAACGAGATTTTTAAATTTAATACATGCATTTTTATTTCCTTTAATAATATGACACTATTCTAAAAATTAATAGTAAAAATAAAATAAAAAAATCCATCGACAAAGTTAGGAGTGATTTTTGAATGAGCCAAGAGAAATTTTTGAATTAATCGAATGGATGAATTTTAGTTAAAATATTTGGGTTTAAATTATTTAAATTTTTATCTAAATTTAATTACAATAATTTATAATGTTATAGTAATAATTAATTTTTGTTTAAACATTGTTTTATAATAATATACGATATATATTTTTTCATATTTTTTTTTATGTGTGATATACATGTATCAAGTATAGTTGAGGTAAAACTTAAAAATTAATCCATTAATTATTAAAAATTTAGTTATTCGAAGTTCTGTTTTATTAATTCAAACTATATCTGTAGTTTTTTAGACAAATTTATAAAATTGCGATACAAGTTAATTTTTTCTGCGTTAATTTAAAAATTTTAATTTTTTCCGAATTGAGTCGTATTTTTCTCACCCTACTAAAGTTGTACCACATATATTTTAGCACCAGTGCACAACCAACTCCCACCCTTGAAAACGAAAGAAGATATATATATTTTTGTTACCTACTTTGCCCAATGAAGTAAAAGTCACCTGATGTTTTTCCTTTGCCTGGTCTGTAATCTGTATGCCAAAGTCAATCCAAGAGGCCCAGGGACCAGGGTAGGGTTCCACTCATAGGGATTTTGCATCGACTTGCACAAGGATTTTGATCCGAATCTCGACCCATGATCCGCATGGCAAAGAAACAGCATCTCATGGGTTTATCACATGGACATATAGGATGGGCATGAACTGGGAACTGGGAACAAACATCAGCTTCTGTAACTTGCATTTGCATGGGGTTTG
The DNA here is from genome assembly GCA_035048815.1 of Abelmoschus esculentus. Taxonomy (NCBI): domain Eukaryota; kingdom Viridiplantae; phylum Streptophyta; class Magnoliopsida; order Malvales; family Malvaceae; genus Abelmoschus; species Abelmoschus esculentus. The sequence goes on from JAUCBN010000008.1 coordinate 1,432,129, forward strand.
TCTTTTGCAAAGATTAAGGTTAAAAATACGCCAGACCACATGCACTAGGTGGTGAGGGGTGATCATCGTGCATGTATATGGGCAGCATGTTGGAAATATATTATGTTACCATGTGATGTCATGTCACTTTTTTATGTTATAGTTTTATTATTTTTGTACAAATTAATTTCGATTATATTTTAAAATATAAATTATATCAATAGGAATTTACATAATTTTTTACGATTCAGTTTTTAATCATAAACCCTAAATTTTAAACTTAAAACCTTAAATTCTAACTATAAATTTTAAATTTTCAACTTAAATTTTTAAACCTTAAAACTTACACAAATTTTTATATTAAAGTATTTTTAAAGCTTCTAGAAATAACAAGTTTATTTGGACCTGTTAACTTTAGACTTTATACTATGGTAATTTATGGAGAAGAGTCAAGTGTTCATATATATAAACCCTAATCAAGGTTTGTTAACTAACACTTTGATTTCTTTACAATTTATATATTATCTTATTACATTTTGAAAAGTATAGATTTGTTTATTGTATATTTCCTTAAAATATAAGTTTATATCTTATATATATAGCTAATTGTATGAATATTTTATGTTTTGTGGGGATTGTGAAATTAATCTATATTTAGTTTGAATACCGAAAATCTCAATCGAATTATTATTATTTTATTTTTTAGAAAACTCATAATCTGATTTTATTTATTTATATTGTTATGGACATACAAATCTTTGACAACTGTTTTGTTGAAGATCATACAAGCATTCAATCATGGAGAGATACATATCATGAACATGTGAATAATCCCCTACTATAATTAATATTCACTGCTACCAGGGAATCCTTCTGGAATCTCAGATGAATCTTACTAACAAAATTTTATATTTATTCATTTATTAAAAATAATATTGATAATATTATTAATCGGTTTGTAAACTATTTGAGATTGATTTGATCAAGACTCAATTAAAATTCAGTTCGAATAAGTTTAATTTGTGTTCGGATTTGACTTGGGATCTTCACAGGTCGACAAAGATCGAAAAAGGCTGCAAGGTTCTTACATGGGTTGAGGGAAAGACTTTTGAAACCCCCTTTTAATCTAGTGGACGTGTTTGAAAACCCCATCCAAAAAGAGTTTTTTTTTTCTTCTCAAAAGCATGTCTTAGGTCGTCTTATAAACCTTTTAGAAACATATCCTTTTCAACTAATGGGTTGAAGTTATTGGTTCCACCCTGGGAATCAAATGTTCACATTTAGAGTCTGATTCTAGTTTTAACCACCAAGTAACTTCATCTTATTCTAGTTTGAATTAGGTAAGAAATGTTTGTGTCGAACAGTATCTAAGTAGTTTAACCACTAAATTACCACCATTGGTTCCTACATTCCGAAGGGCATTGGTATAAGCCCATGTTTTGCAGTGCTTTTTAAAATCAATTTATAGAGTTAAAAAAATAATTTTTTATCTTTTATTTCTTAAAAATAAAATTTTGATAAAATATAAAAAATATTCATATTTTAAATTGAACAATCACTTTTTAAAAAAAATATTTTTTATTATATTTTTTAAAAATAATACTAAACTGGTACTAAGTAAATTTTTTATGCCCGGCCCAATGATTCAAAACACCACCCCCTACTGCTTTTCTCAATGATTTTTGCGAGCCCAATCTCCATGGTTAAGACTTAAGAACAAAAATTTCAAGCTTTTTTTAGTGTCCTAAGAATTAAACTTTCAACCCTAACCTTAAAATCTAAAATATAAATCTCATACCTCAAAAATTACACCATACACCTACCCTCCAACTCTAAATCTTAAGCATATATTTTTAATACAGAGACCAGAAAGTGAGAATTTTTGTTCATAATAAAGGGGACAGAATTTCTGTTGCAAATTATAAGACTCTTGCCCTTTACTCACCGAAAAATTATACGGTGAACCCTATTCACCACGTCACCCATGGTCTCAAGCAATTAAGACCGTTGATCTTAATTTTTTTCCAAGTGAATCATCATTTCTTTCCTACATGAACTTAGTAGATGGATAGTTATTAGGTGGTTATTTAAAGATCAACGATCCTGATTGCTTGGACTATGGATGACGTGGTGAACAGGGTTCACCGTATAATCTCTCCTATTCACCGCATGCTCTATCATAAATACTGGAGTCAAAATGCACAAGTCTTCTGAACCAATCAAGTTTCCCTTTGAACAACCTCATCAAATCCCATATAACTGAAGTCAGAAACTTTGATCAGTACTCAAGAGGTTTAATCTTTCATCAACAGTTCTCATGAAAAAAAAGAAAAGCAAAAGGTGGATTCAAACTCTGGTGCCTCAGGTTCCTAATGGCAGGCTCTCATGGATTAAGCGACATGCATCCGTCGGTTCAAAACTCTGATGCCAAGAACCGCACTAAACTTTTTTAAGACACAACTACATCACCAGAGAGGATAATATTCTCCACTACAACCAAGGTTGTGAGACTTGATGAAACAGAGAAAAAATATATAGAGTAAAGATTAGAATCTGACCCCACCATTGGCAGCAGCTAGTACAAATACCTTCAGAAACAGTACTCATCAGTCATCCATTAATGATGTCTAGCCTTCCTAATTAGACCAGGTATAGAGGGTCCACACGACAGGCATCAAGAATATTGCCCCAAAATAATACTGGTTAGATTTTGAACAGAGACCTTTGTCCCCTACTACTACACTTACTAGCATTTTCCTACACCTTAATCTAATAAATCATACACGTGTCACAACCACAACTAAGCGGAATCAATCACACAAAAAGCACATGTCTAAGTTCACATTCACAAGCTTTCAAGATTAAGTGAGTTTTTACCAAATATATTTTGGTGCAGACAGATGGAATGGTAAGGCACCGAAAGCGAACATGATAGGGTTATATTTCTACAAGCAGCAACATGCAAGGCAACAGTCTTTGTCTGTCACAGTTCAAAAGTCTTTGGTCATTTTGTCGGTGATTCCCTCATCTAACTGAACTCATTCAAATATTGTAACTCTAAAACTCTAGCAACATTTTAACACACTGCTCACTAACACATGATTTCTACAAAAAGAAGGGAAAAAAGGAAAAGAACTCCAGCAGCACATACTCACCAAGACGATGTCAATGGTCTTAAAGGACAGCCTAGGATCCTAAATGTTTCATTTTTCCAGTTAAACCGTAGCAAGGAAGCTTTGGCGGCAAACAGAATTGTTGATCGACTGGTGGACCGTAAACCGTCTTTCGCTTGCTCAATGTTGCATCTACATTCATATGCCCACCTTCAAGGCTGCAGTCGTTTGAAGATGAGTTCAAGGGGGCATCTTGGTTGCTCCTTGGGCAGGAAGATAAACTTTTATCAATTGGTGGTGTCCAATGACTGAACCTGTTCCACTCTAGAAAGGTGGTACCACTGTTTTCAATTTCGTTGGACAGACTGTTTTCTGCACTCAGGCAAGGTGTTGAAAGAGGGCCCAAACGCAACGATAGATCACAGGTAATTTCATGTGGGTTGTTAGAAGTATTTCTAACATCTGTCTGGTTCATCGTACTTGAAGAGTCCAGATCAGGAGAGATGTTACAAATGCCACGCATTTTAGCAGGCTCTACTGTGTTAGAAATCGACTTCAGGGAGATTCCATAGCTATGCTGCAGTTCTTCATCTTTAAGTTGGTTCCCATAGAAAAGAGGATAAACCGAATACATACTTGGAGCATGCTTCTCCACATTACTAGGAAAAAGACCATTCTTAGATGGAAAAGAGAACTTGTCTGTAGCAACGTGTTTCTGAGCTTCCGTGCCCACATGTGCCACATTCACCGTTGTATGTTTTATGAATCCAGAATAACTAGCCATGCAATGTGAATTCGTTAAGACATTTCCTTGAGTAGTGTTCTCTGCTTCTCGAGTGCCTGGATTAAGGTAACACCTCGGACTGCAATTGCGTTGACTCCTCAAAGTTCTTCTCGCAGTGCAGCCCAAATTAAGAGCAGCTAACCAACAATAAAATAGATAAATTACATCTCAGAGAAAAGGTACAATTCGAAGTAACTCCTATTTATAATTAAAGCCAGAGGCAACACAGAACCAACAGTAAAAGTACCTTCAATACAAGGTTGAAGAAACTTTCCAGTTTCAGTACTCTCATCACGCATAATGATCGTGTTAATGGCATCATTGGTTCGATCCCAGAGGGTTTTAATGTCCAGATATTCAGCCTATGCAATAATTAAAATGCAAAAAGTATGAGCTTGACATAACCAACCTCATCCCCTCACCCTAAAGAAGATGAGAATACTATAAACATGTTTGGTTGGCTTCCCAAATATCATGATCAAGGCTTGTCCTTTTCAGCAAAAACTTAGCATGAAAGAGCAGAGGAAGATAAACAGTGCTACATTTCAACAGAAAGTGCAAAAATTTACCTCGGAATTGGCTTTAGAATACATAATTTCTTCTGCTTTTAAGACAACAATAGGGAGCTTCTCTTGCCATTCCTTGTTCTTCTTAGTTGCTGAGCTATGAATTACATTAACAACTCTAAAAATATACAAACACATATAAAAAAGAAATTACTGGGTAGAAATACATTTTCATAAAAGAAATACAAAAGCAAAAGGGGGGGGGGGGGAACCTGAAAATTTCTTGAATGAGAGAACCTCTCATGGGTTGGTGTCTATCACTGTGCCAACCTCTTCTTTCACAGACATAAGGTCTTGGACCTGATCTAGGCATCTTCAACGATTCCTTTTACTGAAGAAGAAAGAAAAGAAAAGCCCTTTGCTTCTTCAAAGAGAAACAAAAACAAAGGCTTAGCCAAGGCCACCAGGCTCTATTGAAAACGTGTTGGTAGCAGCACTAAAAGCTTATGCTTAAGGTTTTCTTTTTCATACACCGACCCCCCAAAGCAAATTGCAGTACTGTAGCAAACAAGAAACATCAAGCAGTGAGAGAGAGAGAGAGAGTGGGAAGGGGCTGCCTTTTTCTTTCTCCTCTGTCACAAATTTCAAGGAGGGTTTAATTGATGAGTTTGGTGTGTCCCCCACTCATCCACATGCCTGCTTCCCCCAGCCCCAAGAGTCTCTCTCTTTCTGATTTTTTTGAAGTATTTTTCCCAATAGTGTTTTGTTTTGGCCGTCTTTTTACTATCTTGTCCTGACCAGTGACCATGCATACAAAATACGAAGGGTGTGGTGGTACTGGAGCTGATAGGGGTTGAAGAATTGATAACATTGTCCCTGTCGGTGGCATATCATATCTATGAAGTATGTAACCCAACCCCTTGCCCCGTATGGCATATCCTCCCTCTGCTAACACTTAAGACATGGCAAATTCTCCATCACAATTCTCACGCCCTTTACACCAAACACATGATGGTCTCGCCTGGACCCCTTCAATCCCATACTTATTCTGCAAACATGCCTGCCCCCCCCCCCCCCCTCCCCCATTCTCATGTTTCATGCTAATCAAGACATCCTTTTGAAATAATAATAATCTAACAAAATCATAGCACTCGCTGGATGATCACGTGTTTTTTCGCTCTTGCTTACTTTTTAGTTTTTAACCTTTTTGAGGCTTATAAAATCCTGGTTGCCAGAAAGAGGGGAAAATTGATGTTAATAATGCCCGGACTTGACTATCAAAATATGTTGGTGAAATCTTCAAAGAAATTTTATTGTGTTGATGAAAATTCATTCATTAAGACCACCCACCTTCCACAGAAACATTAACTATCATATCCATAACCTCAAATTATAAATATTACTCATGCAGGCATGCAGGAATGAATACATACATACATACATACAAGTGCATGTGTTTTTTAATGAAGAAAATATGCCAAAAGCAATTATATCGGTCTGAAACTAATCGTAAGTAAAGAGGACCGTGTAGAACAATCTTATTAAGAAATCAGGAGGAGATTCAAAAATAGACAAAAATCCATATGAGGAATTTGCTGACTTGGTAAGGCCATCGACAACCATGTTTATCTCTCATCGAATTAGTCAGAAATCAACCATCCAAGCGATTCTCCATGATAGCATACATGTGCATGTGTTTTAATAAAAAGATGTATGGTTATTATGTTCAAGGTGTAATAAACAAGTTTGCTATAAGGAATCTGAGAGCAAAGTGGTGTATTAACAATGGAACCCACATTGTAAAAAGGATGAGAAGATTGTTGTATACTTTAAAATTGGCTAATAAATGTCTCTGTTTCTGAAGCAAAGACACCTTCCATTTTTAGCCTAGTACTTGGTAGCAGCAATTACTGCCACCAGCACTTGTCGGCTCGATCCACTCCATCGCCACCTTCACATGGATTATTATTACTACAAAATTTTCCAAGCTAGACAACCTATCTTTGTTCAGGATCACATGTTTATAGGATTTACATATAAATCTCTTCTCTTAGAGAAGATTAAGAACGGTAATAAGTATTCATCTGAACTAATCCATATCGAACCCATAGTTTCTAATAAACCCAACTCTCAAATTTTGTTAATCAGTCAACGAGTCGTATACCAATGAATAAAACATGCTTAGAAGTTAGAAGATGGAGTCAAGTAATGGTTTTGCTGAAATTTTGTAGTTTTTATTTCAGATAGTATATTCCAACGAAAGATTGGGATGCTATATTTCTTGGCTGCATTAAGTGGGAGGAATCATGTCCTTTACTCCCGAAAGACCCACACCGCAACTGATTTCTCAGTGCCTGATTAAGACATTGGAAGCTAAAAGATGCCATGAACATGGTTGTTTTCTGGCTCTATTCTAAAGGTTGTGGGAAAATGCGGGTTATGGTCTTTGATGGGGTTTGGGAGAAATCTGTGGACTTGGTTCCTTGGCTGGTCCTTATCTACCGACCGTCCCGAACAAAGACAACAAAGTTCTTTTCCAAAGCTATTAACATCATGATTCTTGACTTGGAACCGCTGTTTGTTTTCAAATTGATGTTCCATTCACTTGATTTTTTTCTCAATAAGCTCATGTTATTAACCATGGTCCCGAGGAGCAGCTTGGACGATGGACCCGAGCCTAAATTCTGCATGGACCACCATTTTAAGTGTCGGATTTTGATTCCCCTCGATGTTAAGCCATGCTCGAACACAGAAGAATCTTACCTGTCATTGGGGCTTAAAGTTAAAAAAAGAGTACGGGCACTCAATGCTCCCCTTCTCCAAGATTTCATCGGCTTCTTAGCCAGCAAGCAAAGCTATGGAGTTGTAGTGAAAGTGAATGCCCCACGTCGAATCAAGTCCTTTGCTGTAGATTATAACTTCAACAGCCTTTTCAAGCTCAACCCAAGGTCTATTTTATTTTCCCTTGGGATTCGATTTTAGCATACAAATGTGACAGAACTCAAGCATTTGATTCTGTAAATATACCATTCTTGAAATGTGTAGTTTAAAACTAAAGTAGATTCCTCCTTTTTCTTTCAAAAAAGAATCCCACAACAGCACTCAAATAAAATTCTAGTGCTAACAAACAAAGAAACTAACAAAGGGTATATACAAAACATGATTAACATTAAATATTACTTAAGTAATAAGCTTAATACATCAAATAAAGCAAGCTAATCGGAATTAATTATATGCTTCCATCATCATGTTCTTGCTACCTTAGGCTATATAGAGATTTATGCTCTCACACTTCACTCATTTTACATGCTTTTACAACTACAGACTTATTGGAAGGAATAACTTGATATTTAAAGCAACATTAATGTTTGGTAAAGTAGTAAATTTTGCTGATAAAACTCGACTGCAAATCCAATGTTTCAACCCCAGTTCCTTACTATTTTCAGCCGCTGCACGCTCCTAATAAAACTTCTGCAATACCAACATTAAATAAACTTGTTAATCATCGTATATCCGTTCTTTTTGATGATATGTTAAGATTCGAACTTTCAAATAATTAACTGAATTGTTTATATTTGATCCTTCTTCTAGTCCATGCATAGTTACTATTGTTTGCAACCATTGATTGTAAAAAGATAAGCAGACAAAGGGCCAATACTTACTGCCATGGAATATCTCCTGCAATCAGCCAATCTCCTTCTTTGTCTTGGTAGGTAAGAATATAACGTGTATAATCGTCGTCAGCACATTTCTTGTCTGTTCAAAAAGAATATATTGAGATCTTGGGTACTTTTTTTTAATTTTTGAATGAGTTTTGGGAGGGGATTTTTATATAATTAAATGGCATACATACATACCTTTGGCAAACACTGTGATCAAGGAGTTGTTAAGTGTCTGATAAGAGTGATAAAGCCTTAAATCAACCTTTCTCGTGATTGCAACTCCTTCCATCTTCACCTTAACATAAATGGATCTGCCATTCTCTTTACCTGCAACTCGGTTGTTCTCGATTCTACAAACTCGATGCTGCTGCTGGAATATTTTCTTCCTCCATGTTTTAATGGGTGGCCACCCCACCACTTGATCAACGTCCTCTGCATCATTCCTGCTACAATTTCAATTTTCAACACCAAACTTAATAAACTTGTGTAGTTGTTGTGCTATACTTCATTCTTCATTAAAATGGCAACAAAAGAGCTACTTACTCATCAATGGTGGAAAATTTTCTTTTCTTTTGATCCTTTTGATCTTCTTCCTCATTTGGCTGACCACTCCAAAGAAGCAAGGTCTTTGTTTTACACTCTTGTTTGAACTTTCCAAGAGCCTGCTCTAAACTACGCTTACTTTTGTCAGTACCACGCCTGTCTTTCGGCTGATCGAGTCCGTGGTTGTTCAAGTCGAAACCCTTCATTATATTTGGTGTTGGGAGAGCAAGGCCAAGCTGAAACTCCATATTAGGCATGGGAAATCAAAGTACAAATTAACAATGTTAAAACCCAATAAAATATAAAAGAGAGAGATGGGGATTAATGCGAATGAAGTGTCTGCTTGAAACTGGGGATGTATTTATATATGTGGGAATATAAGAAGGAATTGACCTGTGTCTTGTGGAAGAGGGGAAGTTAGGGACAGCATGGAAGTTAGGTCGGGAAAAAGCCTAGCAATGATTCGGACAGGTAAGGAAAGGATGCACCAACGTGCCACTTGCCAGAACCAGAACCGCCTAGTTCAGTAGGTTACTTCCAAGTTTTGTCCCCACCAATTACCAAACGGCCCCCCCCCCCCTCTCTCTATAGACTACAGACTGCTTAATTAAGTATAATCTTAACAGTCTATATCTGAAATAACTAGGCATTTGCTTTGTTTCAGCTAGCATTTGCTGTCACGAAAGTATATTTTAAAATTGATTTTTTAGTATTTATCGATCTTTGAAAATGTAGATTCGAATATATAAGACGATCAATCGAACAGAATAAGTCATTTACATTTGGAGCCATTAACCAGAGGAAAGTAAGTTTGCTCTGATATACCCAAGAAACTGGCATTAACAACTTTGTTGATGATTCTATCAAATTAGAGGTCGTAAATTTTCTCAGTTCTGGTGAGATCATGTGCTTGTTTTTATATTGATGTAAACCTGACAGTAGGAAATTTATAAAATATAGTCCGTGCACATGAGTTCAGTTCCTAAAACATGTACCGACATGTCTGCAGATGATCTTCAAACACATCATGATGCATGAACTCTCCCCTTTCAACAACATCCATGCATGATAATGGAGGGTTTGAAAACATTCTATTGATCTTCTTCAATGTAATGATTTCAAACCTAAACTCTTCTTCCCCATTAAAATAATATCGATTCTTCTTGTCGGAGTTTAATTCTAATTTCTACAATTGTAGATCAATAATAGGGGAGAGAGAGAGAGAGGAGTGAACATAGACAAGTTTTCCAACAACATATTATACGTCTGGTACGTGTTTTTTTTCTCTTCAGTTTCTTCGATCACGTTCACCCGTGGTGGGGTTGCGAAACCAGGGTTGAAGGACTTTATTTCCAAACATACGTTAAGAGTTCCCTTGTGAAGTTCACGTGAAGGGCTCGACATGTTTATTCCCGGGGCCGAACACATTGAAACCATGCTGCTGCCTGCCATCCCAGTTCTTCGTCATGATTCAATCTGGTTTTGGATCATCATGCTCGTGTGGTGGAACCCAACAGGGGAATAGATGTATACCATATTGGTCACATGATTTACTGTCCCTTCAGCTGGCATGTGTGTATGTATATGTTCCCACGTTACTTTATAAGCTTTGTTGTACCTCTAAACTTATGAAATTATGAACCATTTTTTCAAGTTTAACAAAACCTGGAATATGTGCTGGATTGATTGGATGTTGTTTGAGCAAGTGGTTTAAAGAGGAGACAGACCCCTTTTTTCTCCACCGGCAGAGATGATAGGAAACTCTTCAACAGATGCGAGAAACTTGTCTCGTATTGTTTTTTATCAATTCGCTTATATCTAATTTATTGGTTAACTAATTCAAAGACACATTATAAGATTGATCCTTCCGACTCAATTTATTCCATTCACGATTGAACCTTTAAACTGGTTATTGATTACTTCTCGTTTCAGTCAGTCCGAAGACATCATGTCTTATAAACTCAGCTATTTTAAAGACACACATGGTGGACAGGGGGCTCACTTCACCTTAAGGGTACATCTCCATCGTTAAGGGTCAGTGCTACTTCCCTTATCCATGACACTGTTTAGTCGGCTCGTTTGAATAAACATGATGCAGTTTTAATATTTTGAGAAAATGATGGGTAATAAGATATATTTTAAGATTTACGGTAAAAATAATAGTGTAGAAAAAATTTTAATTTTATCTTTAATCTATACAAATATTAAAATATTATAAATTATAAAAAATCGTTATCTATAAATAATATCTTCACCCAAATCGTCATCCGTAAGTGATGACTTTTCCTAAAGGGGTGTTGGAACAACATGATTCCATTTTTGTTTTTGCGTATGACTTTTGTTCTTACCAATTGCTTGACCCATTTACACTAATTTCGTGTAAATCTCGTTTTACGCTAACTAAATCTGCAATCAAGAGCTTATAACGACAATCATTTTGTTTGTTGTTCTAAATTCAAGGAACCATCCATTCAGCATTGGCAGATGAGATCATCAAATCTTGCTTTTTATAAGCTCGAGCAAGCTCAATTCAAGTGATAAATAATTTAATTTTTTTGTTATGTATATAGAAAATTTTTGTTGAGAGACGGATTTAGTTATAATTTAAGATGATGGGGAGATCGGAGTTTCATAGTTTGTGGCAGTTTATTTAGTTAGAATGAGACGGATTTTTAGTGTTAATTGGAAGAAATACCTCGAAAGGGCTTGAAGAGATGACAAATTTCTAATTTGGGCTTTTATCTTTCCATAATTTAGTTCCTGGAAGACGATGCTTTGTCCACTTTAAATAAAAAGATAATTATTTAGGCCCAATATCTCATAACTGGAGTTCAATCGAAAAACTTAGCAGTTCTCTTCCTGCTTTTTAATAAATACTCATAAAGTTAATGAAATTTTACATTTTCTAATTTATAATTTATTTTATATAAATTTTAATAGTGATAGGGAATTGGTTAATTTTAAATTTTATTAACGAGTTGTTATCATAGAAATAGAGCATCATAAGTAACAAATTTCATATTTTTGACTCGAAATATTTCTTAATATAATTAATTTATAATTACAAAAACTTGAAAATTAAATTAATTTCTTAAAAATATGACTTGTTGAATCTTATGTATAATTTTTTAAAAAGTAAATTATTATTTTTTTAACGCTCATTAAAAAATATCATCATCGATATTCGAAACGATGAGAGATTTATTGATTACTTTTATAAGAAAAATATTTATTTTGATGTTATCATGAATATTATTGTTCATAGATGCTTATATAAAAATTCTTATAGATTTTTATGTATCGGTCATTTGTAATTTAAATTTCTCATAACTATTGAATGGTCCATAAATACTAGAAATATAAAAACTCGTCATGAATAATTTAGTCACTTTTTTATACTAGTAATTTATAACTTGAATTTTATATAATTTTTAGATTTAATTTTTAATAACTTATTCAATTTATCTTTTGCATACGATTATATTTATTATTGGTCAGTGAATTATTATACTTAAATTTTTAATTCTACCCATATAGAAAAATAAAGTTATTGTGTCACATCAATATTTTTTTAACAGATATTATTAGGGACATAGTTAGGATTTAATATTAACAGGGATAAGAGTTTATTAAACCTTAAAATTTAAAAATTGGATGGGCAAATATCTTATTTAATTAAATATTTAAATTAAAAGAACTAAAAATATAATTATACCAAAAATTTTTATAGAGAGAACCACCCCTTTTAACCTTACACAGCTCCGTCTAGGATGTTTTTAAGAGTGTTACGAGAAAAATGGATTAAAAATTCATTGATTGTAACATAAATTTTAAAAATTCAGTGATTAAAATAAAAAATTTGATGATTATTTATATAATTTAACCTAACAATTTTTTTTATCATAATACTATAAATTTGATTTTGTGATTGGATAGAAGAGATCATCATCATCATTGAAACATCAGTATTAACAAATCTGTTTAGATACGAAAATAAGGACTAAACAAACATCTTAGGAAATCCCTCGGTAATTAGTTCATAATTATTTTAAAATGTGAAAAGGACAATAAAGCCCACAATTAGTTATCTCTAGACTATCCAATCCGTAGGTAGGGACGATCAAGATTAAAGATAAATATTTAAAAATGAAATAAATAATTTTTTGAATGTCTTATCCATCTAATGAGTAAAAAAATAATTTTGATTTGATGAAATATTTTTTTAAAATAATTGTATGCAATTTTCATTCCCAGATGTCATATAATCATAAGCTGTAAAGATTTGGAAACGGATCGTACGAAGTCCATATCTAATTTAACTTTATAGATTTGTGGGTCCAAACAATATTATTTTCCTTTATTAAGTATATTTGTTTAGAGGCATGGAAGGAGAGGATTAAGATTGGAATTAGGATTCGCTACGAGGCAAATATTGCCGACAACACATTTAAGTCGACACAACAACTACAAGAATCATCAAGTTGTTAAGTCAACTTAGTTTTCAAAAGACAATTTCTTTTTGAATGTTTTGTTTTAAAAAATCTAATTGATTTGGTTGATCTAGTATAAGACTTAGTCACAAGCCCTTTAACTTAAGTAATTAACGGAATAATTGTTATTTTTAAAGATTATAGGTTCGAGTATTAATGATCTCAGCAGAGTGATTGAACAATTAATATTAGATGATTAAGATTATATTCTAAAACAGATATTACTGTAATCACTATTATTTTATTTTAAAAGATAATTTTTAATAAAAATTAAAAAAAAGTTCGGGGTGTATCACGATCTTTCTCTTCACCCATGCAGTTCCGTGTCTGCATCCAGCAGCTCTGTCATTGGCATTGTCAAACACGAATTCGGCCTGAAATTGTATGGTGCTGATTATGAAATTAAAAAAATGCAACGCTTTGACTCGAACAAACATCAAACCAACAAACGAGATGAATTGATTGCTGAATATTGTTGTTTTCCTGTTCAGATTGGATTTCTTTAATCAAAGATTTGGGATGAATATAATGGTATTTTAATAGTTTTATTTTTTATTTTTATTTATAAGTTTATTATTTTTGATTTTTTTTCATTTTAATAATTTTATTTATTAATATATTATAAATATATAATATACGAGAAAGATGAAAATTTATTAATTTTAATTCTTAATATTATGTAAAAAATAAGATTACGTGAGTTTATTTAATAGAATAGGATCATAGATAAAATTGTTAGAATTTTATAAAATTTTAAAATTTATTTTAAAATATAATTAATTATATATTAAATTTTAAAATTTTTAATAATCTATTAAAACTAATTAAAATTTAATAATATTTAACCGTGTATTGCATAATTAATGTTCAATGAATGGACCAGAACTCGTGTAGATCGCGCTGATCAAAATAAACGGTGGAGATGAAGGATAAGAGTTCAGTGAAAATATCATGGCCGTTTAAAGAGATGTAAGAGGGAGGATGAGGTGGAAAAAACATAAAGTAACAATAATCTGTGGATCCATCAAAAAGTGTTAATGATAACGTTATTATGTATTTTCAGTACACTCGCGTGCGCATGAACAGTGAATCCCGTACGTTTATTTTTATTTTATGTGGGTCCGGCATATATAAAACTGCGGCACACGCCGAGGCTGCTGCGCGTGTGTTTTATTTTATAGGAAAAATTACAGTACAAGAATTTGATTATATTAAGATTATGTTTTTGTCATTTGATTATAAAATTGTGTATTTCTATCACTTAACTAATTGTTTTATTTCATTTTAATTACTGCGTCGTTAGCTTTAAAGATAAAGACGGGATTACAGTTAAATAATTGACGCAACAACATATTTATCTCTTAATATTTATATAATTTATTAATTTGATCTAAATTATAAATATTAACTCCAAACTTTCATATTTCCAGCTTGGTCACGATTACAGTAAAAATATGTGATTTAATTCGTTATTACGATGTTCCATTTATTTAAATTAGACCTCACAAATCTTCCGATAGAAGGAGAAATTATATTATGGGTCAGTCCCACCATGTTATTCATGGGACCGATCAATAATAATCATCCACCTCATTATTTTTTAATTTTTAAAATGAAAATTCATCTAAAAAAATATGACATAAAAAAATTGATAAAATAAATAGTTATTATTGGTCGATCCATGAACATGTGGTAGGACTGACCCATAATATAATTTTTGAGAAGGATGTTCCTATGATATGAATCTTCAAACATGGGTTCGTGTTTCACGGGAACTCTTTAGAGTGTGTTAATAACGTGCATGGGTTGAGCGTTGTGAGAAAACGAATGATGACGTCACACGTATCTACCACCGGGCCCACCACGTTAAAATAATAGTAATAATATATGGTCAATTTGGGGAGGAAAAGACAGAGCGCCTAGATGATCAATCCACCTACGTGGCAGTATTCCACTGTGGCTCCATAAACCCCACCCCTTTCTAGAGCCCCACATCAAACTGTTACCATCCTTCCATTATTCCACGTGTATGGCCCATCTCGACTCAATCACGTTGTCCAACGTGCCACGTCATATCACAGGGAGAGCTCAGTAAACATGTCAATATTTTTCCAATATAATTAACTTTTATAATTTAAAAGTTTTATTTTAAAAATGAACTGTTTCTTTTTATGAAAAATAATTTATTAAATTATAAAGGTTTTGAAATTTCCAATATGAAATAAGATATTATGTGATTCTTTTTATGTAATTAAATAATAATTATATTTTAAAAATGTAAATCAAGGGACCACTCAACTTCCAAAATCTGAAAAATCTTCCACTACACGATTCTCTCCCAATCAGTAGCCGTCAATTAGATCCGAATGACGAGAATACCCTTACCTAGTTATTCACAAAAGACTAGCACGGCGGGGTTTTGAAAAATAAAACTTTACAGTTATATGATATTTTATTTATGGTATTTTATTGTAAAAAAATAATACAAAAAATATTAAAATAATGTTTGACGCCTAAAATATTGTCTAAAATATACGAAATGAGATTATCTAATTTTTTCTATGAAACATATTTTCCCAATTTTTAACTTATTTCTCACATTTAAAATGATTTTTATAATTATTTAAGAAAAATATTTTTATGAAAATTAATAATAAAGGGTAATCCTTTTCTGGTAGCCAAACAGCTCCCAAAATTAAAAGGTTCGTATATTCAGACAACGTGTATTGAAAGGAAAGTTTTGTCTAAGGCTGCGTTTGTGTGTTCTTTTAATACGTCTTGGAATCGGTAATCGTAATTCATAGAATCTTCTTTTCGAGATTATGGAAAAAAACCCGGCAAGTTTAAATCAACATAACTTTTTATTTAATTAATTAAAAAAGTTTTTTAAAATTATTTAAAAAGCGAATTTTATACTCGCATCCATCCTTTTAAAATTGAATTTTATATTAAAATATAGTAATTATTAATTTTATTACAAACTTAATATAAAACTCGTATTTTATTCATCCTATAGAAAAAGAATTCACATGAATTTGCTTTATCTTCTTTTAAAATCTTGAAAGAAAACCTTGGTTCTGAGAGCCTTAGATTTGATATCCTGACTGATCAGCAGACATCGAGAAAAATTAGATCTTGTATTGAAGATTGCATCTTGCTAATCCTACTTTCACCTCTAGGCGCGTGCTGGAAAGATCACTGCAGACTAGTATTTTTTCACCGTCGGATTATCATTAAAGACAGTGGCATTGACCACAGAAATCTATGACAATTCGGTATGAATAAATATTGAGGAAACTGTTTTTTAGTGGTTTAATTAGAAAAATTATTAGGTGGACTATGTTTATTACAGGTTTCAATTAATCAGGACCGTTGATTTTAATTTTTTTAAGTGAATCATCATCTTTTTTCTACATATATTTAGCGAATGGTAGTTATTAGATAATTATTTAAAGATCAATGATTTTGATTATTTGGACCATGAATGACGTGATGAACAAGGTTCACCTAATAATCTCTCTTCATAATATGTGGCATTTGATTTATTAACTGAAATTTTTATAAAAATTAAATATAAGATATAAATTAATCTGAATTATAATAATTATATAAATTCTATTTTAATAATTTAAATATATTCTAAAAAAAGAGAATATCAGTCTCATCATTGTATGAAACTACAATTTTCTTATTGTTCACCTAAAAAGGTCAACATTTTCAAACATATAAAATAAAGTCAAACAAAATCTTAATCATGTTTTTTCAACGCAAAATCTCAATCATTTAATTTTGTAATATAATGATTAGACAATATCCAGCTAACATTATGTAGCATATTGAATTATAAAAATACAGGTAAATAACGTATATTCATTAAGTGTTAAAAAAAAAACTCGTACATAAATTATTATATTAATTTAATCTATTAATTTTTTAATTTCTCACTTCAACGTCTTAAAATTATTTTTTTACGTACATTCTAAAATGAAAAATTAAAATAAAATATTCATCAAAATGATATGAAAGACTTTTAATTCTTGTCCGACTTCATTTAATTTCTTTTTCGGACATCAATATTTTAGTTATTTTACCCAAGATCGAGGAACGTCGACTCGTTAAAAGGCATTAAATATTGAATTCAGATTCGTAATAAAAGGAATTTAATGGTAGGCATGAGTAATGCGTGAAGCGCGTGACATACATGGTTTTAAGGCAGCGTGATAAGTAACAGTGACTTGGAGCCAGCAGAAATCGACAAAAGATTATACTAGTATTTAATGCACATACCCTCCCCCTTTCTTCTCTCACTCACCGGCATCAACACTGGGGGAGAAAGATTTGATCTTTCAGATAAGTTTTAGGAGGGACATTCCAAACAAACAAGAAAAGATACCAGAACCATAACCTTCCTTCAAGTGTCTGATTCTTTTCCGGACAAACCCAGAAGTGAAAAGAGAGTATACAAATATAATAATCTCTTTGCTTTAGCCATTGAAGAGATTATCACAGTGTTGAAGTAGAGGAGAAAACTGAGTTGGAAGAAGGGATGTTTGCAGCGGAGAATGGACTCAAAGGGGACCCAAGGCTACAAGCCATATCTGACGCCATTAGAGTGGTTCCTCACTTCCCTAAACAAGGTTCTTTATTTTTCTTTACAGAGTTTCTTTGTTTTGTTTGAGGATCTTTGATTAATCTTGTTGTTTGTGTGTATGGTTTATAGGGATTATGTTCCAAGACATAACAACCTTGTTGCTGGATCACAAAGCGTTTAAGCATACCATCGACATCTTTGTCGATCGCTACAGAGACATGAATATCTCTGTCATAGCAGGTACTCTGCATCTTGTCTCTTCTCAAGAATCCTTTTCTTTGGTCCTTTTTTTTAAATAGTGAAAACTGTAAATTTTGTTTTCATGTTTTCTGCTCGTACTTTTACTTTTTATTAATCATATTTTCTTTGGGAAATGTTTTCCTCAGTAAACTGGTCATTTACTCTTGACTCTTCTTTTACTCTTTGCTCTGGTTTATCCTCCTCGTTCTGCCTCACAGTGATTATACCATTAGGATTCATGTTTAATTCTGTGCTCAATATTGTAAATTTATCTCTGTAGGAGTCGAGGCTAGAGGATTCATGTTCGGTCCATCAATTGCCTTAGCCATTGGTGCGAAGTTTGTTCCTCTTAGAAAACCCAAAAAATTACCAGGTATCACTGTTATCTCTAAGTGTGTCATTGAGGGATGACAATCTGAACAGCTTTTAAGAAAGGAATAATGATGTTGGAGTGCCGAACTGATTGCTTATATCTTGATACATATATAGGTGAAGTGATTTCTGAAGCTTATGAGTTGGAGTATGGAACTGACTGTTTGGAGATGCACGTCGGGGCTGTTCCGCCTGGTGAACGTGTTATAGTAATTGATGATTTGGTCGCAACAGGAGGAACCCTATCAGCTGCCATACGACTCTTAGGTAAAATCTGGGCCTTTCTTCAAGCTTATAGATGATTATCATCAACTCTTATAACATGAGGTCACTGTTTCAATAGAACGTGTTGGTGCTCATGTTGTCGAGTGCGCTTGTGTTATTGGACTCCCGGAGGTCAAGGTAAAACCTTTTCCCCTCGTTTAAGAAAACTGTGATAAATTAAACGATTTTAATTTACTGTAATTTCTTCCAGTGCTGAATTTGTTTGAATGTACTGATTGATGGCATGTGATTGATTGACATCGACGATTGTTATTGTTTTTCAGGGGCATCGCAGGCTTAATGGAAAGCCACTCTATATCCTTGTGGAGCCACGCGAAATCGATGGTTGTTGTTAAGGTATTTATTTACTTCTAATGCATGAATTGTAACAAGTTCCTATTCTGGATTTGCAGCAACTGCTTTAATTCGATTGTGTTTATATTAACGGTAGAGTTTACTTGACTGTCATTGTATCTGATTTCTGGTCGACTATCTCTTTGCTGTTTTGCAGAGAAAATAGGAGGCATGTGCAGCAGCTTTGTTGGATAATTTCTCTCTCCTAATTTCGTTAGCGAAGTGAATCTGTCCCTTCACAAGGCTCATTTTGTACGATTCTTTTTTCTTGTTAGATTTGTCTACCTTTTCCCTTAGTCTTAAAATTATGTTCTCATCCACAAACTGCGAACAAAGCAACAAATATTAATGAAGAAATGCTGTTTCTCCTTGCTGTTTATTTCCCGTTTACTGTTAATTCATCTTGTATCCGGATTCGAAGTATTACGGGTCACTGAAGCATAATGTATACTTTCACATGGGAGAAATATAAATTTCTTCCCTCCCCACTTCTGCAGAACTCAACTTACAGTAGCGTGCAAGGCAGGGCATCTTCTCTTCAGTTCATTGATTAGAATATTTAAGCAGTAAATTTCATTGTAAATGACAAGTCGTGCCCCTTCTATGATAAAGGCGTATCACTCTCGTAGTCCACTAGCCCCTTCTACCCTGTCCCATGAAGCCTTAAATTTCCATTGTGTTCCTCTAATTAAACGAATATTTTTAACTCTAAATATTATTATAAAAAAGAACATACATATTATAACTGTGATTTACATCTACACATTCATATTTTCTCTGTCAAATGTATTCATTAATTTGATAATCTTTGGTTAAGCCTCCTAAGCCATATTGAATGCATGACCATACGCATTATATCATATGGTTTGGCCGGTCGATTGAGCACGAAATGTCTTTGTACGGCGAGGACACTCCTTTGTTTGTCCAAATATTCCTTCTCAGAAATCCCTTGTAGGATTGTTTTGATTTCCGGTATCTTTGCCATGGGAACAAAAACGGAAAATTTACTCCAGTCAAGAACATCGGTGAACGGTAGTGCATAGTGATCAGCAACGATCACCGGAACACAACCGGAGAATATAGATTCAACCTCTCTTGGACTTGCAACTTCGTATCCGCTAGGGCAAAGGCAAAACTTACTTCGGCTTATTAAGTTACTGTAGTTTTTGGGTTTTTTGGGTTCTGGGGAGATATCGGAATACAAGGACGTCATTGTCTTTCTGCTCCTAATGTTTGAACAGTATTTTCCTCACGTCCCCATGTTGGCCACCGGCGAAGAATGCTAGAATCGAACGGTTGTTCGGATGTTGGCCCTTTTGAGGCTTCCCCAGCTCTCCGTACCGAAGGTACATTTCCGGCAGTGAAACGTCTCGATCAGGTTTGAATCCTTCGGAGGAGTTGGCATTGCAAAGAACCCTAATGAAATTCTTGAAAAGCTTCGGATCAGCTGCTGAAACTTCCGGTGCCTGAAAACAATCATTTTGATCGTAAAAATGAACCATCTGATAATATACACGTAACAATGTTTATATATCTATACCCAATCATGGCAAGAGATCATAAAATGGTCAGCTCCATTGCTTCTATTCCAGTAGGGATATCTAGTTGATACAATGCCGATGTAGTCCTTCACGATGTTCTGAAGACGCTCGCGAGAGTAATTCGGGTAAGGCCTGTAAACATTCTTTATAATATTCACGACGCTGACGGGGAGGAAAAATGCAAGCGCCTGATCGGGTGTTGGTGCTAAGAACGGTGAAATATCGCTCTCCAGTTCATCAATGAATTGCCCCTCGATCGAGTATATATCGTTGAGTGGACCTTTATGAAACAGCGGCACATCTCCTTCCTTGAACGGCCACACTCTGAATCGCTTCTGCATCTCGATGTGGCTCCTAAATCCTGCATTAACTAGATTAGTTAGAACCACTCATTATTTAACTTCAAAGGATGGGATTTCATGTACTGGCAAAGTAAATTTAGAAATTGAAGACCATCTCCAAACTGATAGTGTTTGGGGTATAAAAGAATACACAGACTTTTACAAACTAGGGTTTAACCAACTTATTGATCGAGGAAAGCATAAGATTCTGAACCCTTTCTTTTTTCATTACTATAAGGAGATTCCCATTCCAATGCCAGTTTTGCTGATTGGAGTAGAAATAGAATTTTGTGCAGATCACAGCCATATATTGGCTTAAATCAAAGGCGATCTCTTAACTGTTGAAACGCGTAAGTATTTCTATAAACAGAACCCTTGGGAACGTAACTCTCAGGCCTGTTGGAACTTGGAAGTACACTGCCGAGACCGAGATGCTACTCGTATCGCCTTTCTTGCCCTCGCCAACCCTTGTTCCAAAATCTCAATCTGGCTCTTCTCTTGAGCCTGTTGAAACAAAATAAACAACCCATAAATTTAAAAACAATAACTAGTACTAAAAATCACCGTAATGCTTTCATTATATCAACTTGACATCATTACTCACAAAGCTAATTCCTGGAGTCGGAGAGTTTGAGAAGTGAGAAGAATTCTGTGGGGAAGAAGTGTCCGTTCGATTGGATATATTAGAAGAAAAAGAGTAGATATGGTAGCGGTGATTGACGGAAGCGAAGAAGAGAATAAGGAAGACAGAAGGGTAAATGAAGAAAGGCAGTGTGCAACCGAGGTCAGCCATGGGCGGAGCGTTGGTGCAGTGGGATGAGATACGAAGTTAAAATTGATTGATTTATAAGAAGTTTGAGGTTTAGTCAATCACTAACTCTCCTTTCTCAACAAATAAATCTATCGTAACTTAATTAGTAATATCCATATTATTTATGATCTAAACAATCATAAATATTCACCTTTAAATTATCTACTAATTAAGTAAAATATATTCTTATTAAAAAGGCGGGTGAAATCATTTTATGATTTTAATTTCCCAAAGTTAGTGAAATCATTGTCACAATTGAAAATTAAATTACAATGCTTCTTAAGTACCATCACGCGCGAACCAACTAATTACAATTGTCTTCCTATTGAATCTTGATTTCGTTCCTGCTTATCAATAATTTTAATTTTGGAGTGAAAAGATAAAAATTATAGTATAGGGGTAAATTCATAAGAAACAAAAGTTTAAGGTTTAAAGTGAAAAAAGTGCATAAGTTGAAACGCAATGCGTGAATTTAAACCTTTGATATTTTTATATAATATATTCTTTAAATAAAACAACTAAACATATTATTGAGGGTCACACACAAGAGTCAAATTTGATAAAATTATATTCAAATCTTATTTCACCCCACTTATAGTTATTTATTAAATTAATTTCATAATAGTTAATGAAATCACATGTGTATTCATTAATTGAATTTTTATTTTTCCACTTTTGTTTGATGACAATTATAAGAATAAGATTTTGATACATAATATACGTAAAAAAAATTATATAATATTTTATATTTAAATTATAAAACTAAAAGTTTTTAACCTTTAAGACTAAAGTATAAACTTAATACTTTAAACAATAAAGTTAATTTTAAATTTTAAATCCTGTAATATAAATATTAAATATTAAATTTAAAAATCATATAAATTTTAATTAAAAAAATATGTATCCAAAATTATATATCCAAATTGTCATAACATGAGATATATTGAAATAGATATATCTATATTAAAATAGATTATTCAATCAATGAATCAAATATTAATAATAAACAATATATATTACATTAATCTATGTAGTTAAGACACATCGAATAAACAGACAAATTTTGTTCATTTATTTCCAAATCATCCCATTGTAACAAGTATCATATATCATTCAAACAAAGAACATCCTGATCCAAAATTCTCGGTGTTTTTTTCCTTCCTTTTCTTCCTCATTAGCAAAAAGCTCTCTTTCTTACTATTCTTTGAAAATAAAATCTGGGGTTGTAAAGAAGTTCAAGAAAATCATGGGTTTCTTATTCGGTATGTTCATTGGTCTCTGCATAGGTATCGGGTTGATCATTAGTTTCGCTAAATATGCAAAAATCCGATCCACCAGACGGACTTTTCTGGTAGTTCCATTTCATATGTATCAAAATCCAGCATTTACAATCTTGTTCTTTCATTTCTCAACGAGCATTTCATCTATAATACTGGGTTTTGGTGACACATTATGTTTTAGGCAAGGACGGTTGCTGCATTTGCAAGGATGACAGTGCAAGATTCAAGAAAAATCCTACCACGTCAGTTTTATCCACCTTGGGTTGTCTTTTCACAGAGACAGAAGTTGAGTTTTATCCATCATTGTATCAAATTGGTATCTTACATTGTTGTCATGGAGTCTACTAATATCGCTTTCTTCATTTATACAGTTAATTTGGCTTAATATCCAACTTGAAAAGATTTGGCCATCGGTCGACGAGGTAATTTTCTAAGTTCTCTCTTTCTTTGTGTATGTATGTATGAGGGGAAACGAGAATATCTCTTCCATATGATGGTATAGGCGGCATCGGAGCTAATAAGAGCGAGCGTTGAGCCAATTCTTGAACAATACACACCAGCTATCTTATCGTCTATGAAGTTTGACAAGTTAACTCTTGGAACGGTTGCACCTCAATTTACAGGTATATTTTTGTTCATTACAGCTATGGTTTGTGTTAATATTGAGAATAGCTTGTCTCCCCAAAGTTTGAAATCTTGACGAGTTGTCAACATTGTTTAGGTATTTCCATCCTCGAGAGCGAAAGCGATGCTGATGGAATCACATTGGAGATGGATATGCAGTGGGATGGCAACCCAAATATTGTCCTTAATATAAACACCAGGCTCGGTGTTACCCTGCCGGTGCAGGTAATCTTTGCTCCTGTTCAAACTTCCCTGTCTGGATTATATAAAACCCTGTTCTTCTTGGTTAACAATGAGCACATTACATGGTTGTTCTTTTCCTTAACATCTCTTGGTTTTAACTTGTTGAATTAGGTAAAAGATATTGGGTTCACTGGGGTTTTCAGGTTAATCTTCAGACCATTTGTTGATCAATTCCCTTGTTTTGGGGCTGTCGCCTATTCCTTGAGAGAGAAGGTAACTGTCAATATTCTTGTTAACATTACCACTACACTAGTTTATGAACATGATTGACTAGAAATTTGTTCGCCTTCCACAACTTATACAAAATTACAAGCTCAAAACATTATGTTCTGTAACAAAATAGTCCATCAATGCTAGAGATCTGTGTGCATTTACTTTTTACACTGATATCATGATTTCCTTGCATGCTTCTCCTTACAGAGATCTCTTGATTTTACACTTAAAGTCGTTGGAGGTGATCTCTCATCACTACCAGGAGTTTCCGATGCCATTGAGGTTCGAAGAAACCTTGTTCTTTTCTGTTATTTCTCTATTATTTTTATTTTGCTGATTAAGTTTTTTGAAATATATTTTGCCTAGAAAAATATGCATGTTAGTTTCTAAAATATAGGGCAAATTTAACAAGTGCAAAGTCTGGTGGATTTTCCTAGATAGAAGAACTGATCTTACAGTTCTGTACTTGCAGGAGACAATTAGAAATGCTATTGAAGATTCTATAACATGGCCTGTTAGGAATATTGTACAAATAATACCCGGGGATTACAGGTATGCTAAGTTTTCATGTTCTTTCTACAAAGGATTGAGAATTCACTGTTGATTTGTCTTTAGATCAATGTTATTGGAAGTGTTTAAGCACCTGCAATCATAACACAGCTGCAATCATTAATCTTCCTAGCAATCAGCTCTTGTTTTCCTGTGGTTAATCCTTTACCAGTGATATGGAGCTGAAACCAGTTGGAACATTAGATGTGAAGCTTGTGCAAGCCAAGGATTTAACAAACAAGGACATCATTGGGAAGTCTGATCCTTTTGCTGTCTTATTTATACGCCCGCTTCCCGATAAGACTAAATCCAGTAAAACCATTGTAAGATACTTACCTTCCTACACATATGATTTCCTTTCTCCAGGATTTATGTTTTTAAACTCTATAGTCATTCAGGATAACCAATTGAATCCAATTTGGAATGAGCACTTTGAGTTCATTGTAGAAGATTTGTCTACACAACACCTGACAGTAAAAGTCCTTGATAATGAAGGGGTTCAAAATTCTGAACTCATCGGCTGTGCTCAAGTCGCATTAAAGGACCTTGAGCCAGGTAAAGTGAAGGAAGTATGGCTGAAACTGGTCAAGGATTTGGTGATCCAAAGAGATAACAAATACAGGGGTCAGGTAGGAATCCCATTGAAACTGTTCTTTGAATGTTGCAGCTCCTGATAAATTTCATGATTTCTTTCAAACAGGTTCAGCTGGAGCTCCTTTACAACCCTTATGGCACAGAAAGCAGCTTGAAGAACCCTTTTAACGCTGATTACTCATTGACATCATTGGAGAAGGTCCTTAAGCCTCCAAAACTTGAAACGGGTGCTATTGACCCTGGAAAAGCAGCTCAAAAGAAAAAAGAGGTGATTGTTAGAGGAGTACTATCAGTGATAGTTATATCAGGTGAAAACTTGCCACCGGTTGATTTGAATGGCAAGGCTGATCCTTTTGTCGTCCTCACAATGAAGAAATCCGAGTCAAAAGCCAAGACAAGGGTTGCTAATGAAACCTTGAATCCAGTTTGGAACCAAACATTCGACTTCGTTGTGGAGGACGCATTGCATGAAATGTTGATTCTGGAAATCATGGACCATGACACTTTCAGAAAGGTAACTCTCACCATCTTGTTTATCATTAAACAAACCATTGCTTCTGGTATTTGAGAGACATTGCTGTAATCAATGTGTTTAAGCATGCTCAATTAAAACATTGTTTTCAGGAAAAAATCGGAAGAATTGCAATGACCATGACTAGGGTGTTATTAGAAGGGGAGTTTCAGGACACTTTTCCCTTAGATGGAGCTAAATCAGGACATCTTAATCTCCATCTAAAATGGAGCCCTCAGCTAGTATTCCGTGACCGTGATACTCAATGAAAACATCCATTGCCATCTCCTTCCGGGCACTGATGAAGAGAATAATAAAATGCTTGATAATTTTCAAGCTGTGTAAAACTAACATGGAGGAACGACGTCTGCTGTTTTCCTTCTAATAAATGTTCTTTTCTATTTAGGAATTAGGATACAAGAAATCTTTTATATTCTTAGTTTTCATATATTTAATTTTGATGAGTATTTTTTTAAATAGATTCTTCTATTATGACTAATTTTTTGATAAAATTTTGAAAATAATCTAATTTAAAATTAAATTTTGGAATATAGGTGGTTTTCAACTTTAGATTCTAAATCAATTTTTATAGTGCAGGTTACAGAACATCATGTGCACATGACCTTATCCTTTCAGATTTTATAAGAAAAACATTTTAACAATAGAAAAGTCATCTATAAATGACATACATCTACTTGTACCGTAGTTTTTTACATAGATTTTAAAATAAAATTTATTTTTTAATAAATGTTACTGAATTTTTATTAAATTCATAAAAAATATTATTACATCATACTCGAAAAATAAAATAATTAAATTAAATAATTTAAAAATTCTTACAATCCAAAAATTTTAAGTAAATTTTAAAAAATTAACTTGATTCAGTGCTGAAAATTAGCATGCGGTTCATACCAATCGTTTCTCTAAGTTGATTATTTTTTTTTGATGAGGTTTGAATTTTTCAGACGACCGGTTATGGTGGGGGCAATGAAGCTCAGAGTGAGAAGAAAAAAATAGACTAAATTAATAAAATTTTAAAATGTTAAGAGTTACTTTTTAAAGTTAGAATTAAATTAAAATAAAGTATAAAAATTAAAGACTAAATATATTATAATAACAATTTTTTGCTAATTGTCATTTTATCGATCCTTAATTTTCTTTAATGATATCAAACAGATTTGTTGCTTTTTTAAATTTTAGAATAATTTATAATTTTTAATAATTAAAAAATTTAATAAATATTCTATAATAATTGAGGGATCATTTATATAGTTTACCCAAAGAATTAAGTTGAACTAGTCGTCTATTACAATACAACGTGTGAGCTCAATCTCCACCGAATTTAAGTTTGGCCCACTACCATCAGCAGCATCAGCAGCAGCAATTAACAAACAATAACTAGGATTGAAAAGTAGTGTCGGTCGGCGATTGACGGCTCAGAGTTGGATGGAAACTGGAATGTGTGTAGAAGCAGAAGAAGATTCTGGCATACGTTGATAGATATTAGGGTTTTGCGCTTCATCAAAGTAATTGAAGGTTTGGTAGTAATCATAATTATATGTTGGGACTGGTAGTTGGGACTTCCCTTGGTTCTCTCTCCTTTCTCCCTCCCACCACATGCGGTAAGCTTCGAATCTAAGCAGTATTTCTGGGGGGGAAATGGATCAAACATCAAAGCAAGACAATCAACACCTACTTCCACTCTTAAAATCCCTCCAAAAAGCTTCAAAAGATCTCCAGAAAGATCCCATATTTTCAACACATGAATCCCAATCCACCATTGATCCTTTCTTAGACCCTGAAAAGGATGCAAACACCATTTTTGATAACGACCCTAATCTTCTCAAGCCCTCTCGGCTACTTTGCAACCTCAAAAGCTTGCTTGAAAAGCTCAAAAAATACCAGGGTTATAGCCTGCCTCAAATCCTCAGGCGCCAAATCATCAACTACAGGATTTACCAAGTTGCTCATGCAATAGAGACTGAAATTCAAACCTATTTTGATCGAGAAAGCGTTCAAAACCTTGTGGGAACTCTTGAAGATTCAGCTGATGAGGATGAGAAACTGAAGGCTTTGGTTGAGTTTGAGAAGCGTTTATTAAGAGGTTTTGATATTGATTTTCAAGATTTAATTTTGAAAGCCAAACTATTCTCGATACTCGAACATTTACTCTGCAACTCTTCATGCTCGATTAGAGTTCGAGATCAGGTAGCAATGGTGATTGATGCATTGGTTAGATTCAATAAAGATGTTTTTGTGGGATTGGTGCTAATGGGTCCAACTGTTGGAGCTCTAATGTCAGTGTCATCTTGTTGTTCGATTCGAGTTCTTTCGTTACTGATCAAGTTTATAAGAATTCCCTTGGTTGATGAATTAGAAGCACACAAAGAAATCCCAAGAATTATAAGCCTTTTAAGCTCAGAAAATGTGGCGATTCAAGCTGAAGCCGTGGATTGCATACTCGGGATCTCGTATTACGGTAGAAGAGAAGCCATTGAAGCAATGCTTGAAGCAGGGTTGGTTGAGAAGCTGGTGAAGTTGCAGGGATTGGAAAAACAATCTAATGTGGATGAAAATGGAGCAGCTAATGAAGAATGCTCGAAATCAGACCCGAAAATGGAAAGCAACGAAGGTTATGTGGGGAATTGTCCATTTGAAGGTTGTGTTGCAAGATTTGCAATGCAATTAGAATCAGGGGAAATGTTAAGCAAAAAGGAGAAAATAGAATTAAAGTTGGAGTTTTTGAGGAGAATTAGAGAAGCCTCTGTTTCTGAGGCAGAGATAGCTTCCATTGTTGCAGAGGTACTATGGGGTTGCTCACCTTGAAGTTAGATTTGAGGCACAGTTAGAGCTGCTGTAGAAATTTGTAATTCATGTGGTTTAATTGCAATGAAGAACCCAGAATATAATGAGACATTGGTAAGCAAACTTTGGCCACGAAAGTCAAGAAAAAATGTTTTACAAGCATGAATTACTCAACTTCAATTTTTGTTGTTGCTCTGAAATGGGATTTTTTTTAGAGTAATTTAGATCCTTGTTCTTTGGTGTTCAATTTGGTCCAAATTATACGGGCAAGTGTTAAAGGTTCAGTATTTTTAGCCGAGCAAAACCAGTTAGTCGACTTTGCCTATATAAACAGATCGAAGTAGCAACAATCTTGCCATCCTTCATTCAAAGTACAAAGATGCACAACCAAAATTACCAAGGAATCAAAACTATTCCAGAAATGTCAGTATGTCACATCCTTCATTTTCGCTTTTTAGCTGGTGGCTGAAGCTATTCTTCCTCCCCTTCTTCACCGTCATTGTCATCATCATCCTCGTTTCCAATGCCACCAATGCCATCAATGCCATCAAATATGTAATTATTTTAATAATTATAATATTATCTCATATATTTTTTAACGGGTGAATTATCATTTTATTTTATAAAACATAAAGATTAATTATCATTTAGTAATATTTGAAAGTTTGATTATCGTTTTGTTTTTTTAAACAAAATTCAATGACATTTTGGTACTTCACCAAAAAAAGTTTAGTTGTCTACTAGGTTTTACATTAAGAAAGAAGAACTATATAACCTAGACATACATTAAAGAGTTATCAGGCCTGGGGTTGGGGTTGATCCAACACCGCAGATTGCGGAGCAATGGTACTTGCCGATCCATTCTCAGTGCGTTGGGATTGGGTCTGGGGCGCAGAATCCCATTTGCCCTCTGATTCAAGTGGTTCAAACACATAAATGCTACCATTAGTTAGGCCTATGGCAAACTGGTTGGGTTCTTGGGGATGGGCAGCAACTGCAAGTGGATATACAGTTGAGCTGCAATAAATGAACGAAACATGTGTTAGATATGCTTATCATTGACATGCACATCTTGGGCAATATGTTAATTGACAAAACCAGACATTTTAAGTACCTGACATCGGACGGCAGAAAAGCAGTGGGATTTATCTGGCGCTGTAATTGAAGATTTGAGGTAGTGAATATACGCATTGTTCCATCCATAAAACTGGTGTATACTAACTGGCTATCACATGAAAATATTCCATGGGAGATTGGTGCTGAAGATTCTCCTATAGCCAACTGAAATGACACAGGACATTCCATTTTTAAAGCTTTCAATCGAACAGATTTCCTCCTCCCCTCTTTTTTGCTAACAAAATACCCCATTTGCATATATAGACATACCTGCTTTATAGACTCCATTTTCCTCACGTCATATATTGCTAGTTGAGTTGAGTTTACAGCTAGCAAACGTGTCTGATCCTGATGAAACTGAATCTGGGTGTCTGACCTTGCTGTCGGCGTCCTTCCTGCTGGAGTTTGCAAGAAACAACCATTCTTCCTTTCCCAATTATTCAAGTCCCACACGATGATCTGTGATATCAACAAGATAAAAGATTTTATCATATCAAGCTATAATAGGACTGGTGGGACATCGAACCAAAAGTTCACGTATATATGCATTTAAGGGGAGGGGACTTTACCTGAGCATCAGCTCCAGAAGAAACAAGTATATTCAACAGATGGGAAAACGCAAGACCAGTGATTCTCTTAGAGTGTCCCTTAAGCTTGCTCTTGACCTTTTATGGGAAAGAATATGAACATCTATGAGCTCTCTTTAGTGCTTATGGATGAAGACATTAGTCCTTCCATAAATAATGATAAACCATACCTCGTCTAGACGAACATTGTATATGTAAATTGTGGAATCCTCCATGCCAATAGCGATTATATTGTTATCTTGAGGGTGAAAAGCAAGAGATGTTGCCACAGGTGGTGGAGACATGAATGTTACCATTTTCTGTAGTTATTCACCAAAAATCTAAAGTGGTTAACAAAAATGCAATATGTTTCTCGGTACCATTCGCATGAGGAGATTGAGACAATATATTTTTTGTACTATAAGAATTTTTTATGCTGCAAACTATACTAGTGTTTAGAACCATCTATCCTGAAACAATATCTTTGAAAATGTAGAACAAATTTTAAAACTCCTAAACCATTGCAAGTCATTGATAGAATGAATGATTTGAAAAAGTTACCTTAAATGTCATCATGTTGAACAATGAAATTTTGCCTCCTGATGAAGACATGACATAGGAGTCATTCTTGGACAATGCAAAACATGGCACGGTTTCGACAGAGTTACCCTCGATAAGATGATTGGTCATCAATATGCCTGATGCTGGTTGCACTAGTTGAGGGGTAATCTTTGTTGTTGCCTACACCACAAATAATTTGATAGAATATAACCAAATCAATTATTAGCATTTTTCTATTCATTAGGCTCTTCAAATTGATTAGCAGATTCACATGATATAGAGGCGAATGCTTTACCTTCCCACTTAAATTAAGGTCATTTTGTGGCCATTTCCACAGTAAATGAATGGCGTTAAATGCTAATGCCAAAATGGCATTACCAGAATTAGTATAAATCAATCTTTCGATCTGAAGCAAGTAAGAAAAAGAAGCATATGAGAAATTTATGGCTACTAGAAGAAAACTAACAGTTTCATTAGTTTCTATGGAAAGTACTAAAGCATAGTTCTGATGGTTGACTCCATCAGTATATTCAGATATTACATTCAATTCTTTTAATGTTGCCCCAACCATTGAAGATATTAACAAAATCAGTAAAAACAAACAGAAAAATAACTGAATTAAATGTATTGATAGTCCGAATCAACAAAATCATTCAAAGTGATAAACTTTGATCTGGTGAAAATCATACCTTATCTGTTTGGAAATGAGCTGAGAGTTTGAGTGCACAAAATTGAGCAGGTGTGCTGATTTCAGTGAGCTGGCCTGCTCTTACTGGGTTTACTCCTTCCATTGAATTTGGTCTTGTATTTTCTGACTTTTTTGAGTCACCATTCTAGCAAATGCACCAAAAACAGACCAAGGTTCATTCGTTAGAGAGTTGAGATGAGAAAAGGAAAGAAGAAATATAATCAACGTAAAAAGAAAAGGTCAAGAAGAGGATTTAAAGGCTGAAGTTGATTCAGTAACAAAATTTTACAAGGTTGATAAGGGAATGAACCTCAGGTTACCACTTTGATAAAGCATTTTCCACGGACTATGCATAGACACTGTAAGATTCCAGAACTAGTTTATTACCTTTGCTGGAGCAGCAGATGGAGGTTGTCTTGGAGCAATATGGGAATGAGTTTCGTATGTACGCATCAAGCGAAGACCATCAGCCGTTGCCAAAATTTTTATTTTATTCTCATTTGCCGAAACAGCCAATAAGGAACCCTCCTTGTTGAAGCGGATACGAGGACTTGCCTTGAAATCAGAAAAGTGTATCAGCACACTGAACCGTGAATCTTATGATGCAAAATATGTAATTTTCATTCAAGCATTTATCCACTACCGACATTAATGGAAATTAAAAGTAAACTAACCGGTAATCCTCCCTCAGCATCAACGGTCAACAGAAGAGTGGAATTTTCCATATCCCAGAATTTAATTGAATAATCATCACCAGCTGCTAAGAAATGATTCCTGGAAGTATCAAACTGCACAACTCCCAAAGAACGTTTGTGAAATCCTTGGTAGGTTCTCTTCACAGTACCTTCATTTTCATTCCATTCAACCATGTGTGATTCCCCTTCTTTTGTAGTTCCACAAGAGAACAACCTAGACATAATTCACAAAGGGGACTGGGTTCTCATTTTGTTCATAACACTGGAAAATGATGAAAATGACACAAGTGAAAATATGTCTTCATATATATAAACCTTTTTCCATCAGTGCTATAGGCCATTGTAGCACAAGAGCGACCAGGAGCATAATAATCGACCCTGGATCCCATCATGTCATATAACCATGCCTTGATTTTTCCATCCACTGATGTTGAAAAGAAAAACTGAAGAGCGAAATAATACCATACAAAGTAAGCAAATATCAATCAGAAAAAAACATGTGTATCAAGCAGAGGCCTTACATGGACATTTTCTTTGTAATGAGGACAAACAGAATGTACTGCAGCTTCATGACCTTCAAATGTGTATAATTTAACGCCAGTACATACATCCCACACCTAAACACAAGAAATCAGTATAGAAGATCTGTTTTTCTTATCAACAAAGAAATTACTATTCAACCATAACTAACCTTGATGATCTTATCATCACCACAAGTAATAACCGATGGTTTCTTAGCGGGGTTACAGAATGCTAGATCATTTACAGCACCAACATGAGAGTCAATCTAGAAATCGAAAGTAATTTGTTATTAGAAAATTAAATACTAATAAACTAAACTAAATGTAGGAAAAATATATGAGAACACACCTCCAAATGTTGTCGAATATCATTCCCTCCAAAATAAGTGTACAACTGCAGCATATGTTTAGAATATGCAACTCCTGTTTGGAAAGAGAGCAACAGCTTATGAAAAAATACTACTACTAAATTGGTAAGCAATTTCAAACATTAAAGTGATTCCATATGTTCATTCTCACCAAACAAAGAACCATCAGGGCTCCATAGTATACGTCTTACTGAGACAGATGGATCTTTGATTAAAGCTGCCTGTGTAGCAAAAATAGTTTTTGAACTGAGATCATCTTGGAAAAATAGAGATCAGCTATAAAATCATTAGATTTCTTTACTTATTTTCAAAAGAAATATACCTTTAATGCCATCGAACTTGCTCCAATATCCCACACCTGAAAGTTTCTTGAAACTAACTTCTCTATTGAACTTACTTCCCACAAACTTATGTCCCCAATACTTGTTCCAGCTGATAGTAACATTGTACAAGGAGACGTTAGTCATTATGAAGCAAACCAAACAAAAAAATTATCTGAAATAACAATCATAAAAGTAAAACTAACCCAAAAGGAGCGTTTGTTGAAAAGGATGGAAGTCCATGCTTGTGGTAACTGATCCTTGGTTCAATGTGCGTGCAACAGTCTTAGGCAATTCTTCAGTCACGTTAAATTGCAAACCATTCTGAGAGGGACTCGTTCCTGGTGGCATTCTCTGGCCAAAATGAACATAATTTTGAATATAAGTAGGTTATAATTGAAACAGAAGCGTAATGATGTACTTGGAGTTTAACTCACTCACCCTGTCAGGAACTGCTGATCCTGAGAGACCCTTTGACACAGCAGCTAGACCTCACAATAGAACAGATAAAGAAATCATAAATTAAATGCACAACCTCTATTCATAGCTTGAAAAATATAACTGCTTGCTTACCAGGATTTGACGAGCAACCAAGGCCAACTCCTCCAGAAAATACTGGGTGATTCATGCCAACTCCTCCAGAAACTACTGGGTGATTCATGATTGAAGTAGTTGTCACCCATGCATTTGGAGGAACTAAAACTGATGTTGAAGCAGGTTGGAATGGCTTACAGAGGACAAAGAATAGGGAAAAGACTTTACTTTTTTGGTGAAATTCAGCAAAGGATGCTCAGAAAACCAAGGCAAGCCAGTTTGTTATGCTTACCCCATTTGCACACACTGGAATGAAGCTTTCTGTCTTTTGTGCAGAAACCATAAGCTGATTGTTTGCGGCTAGTTGTGTGTATGGATCAGTGGAGTTTCTACAACTGTGATCCACCATAAGAGTTCTGATATCAGGATTTTGCCTAGGATTTGGACAAAGGGAATGTTGCCAGTTTAAGCTGTCAGGTGCAAATTGAAATTAGTTTACCTTGTATTGATGAATGTTACTAGAAATAAAAAAATAACATTAAGATCAGGTGCTGAGTGCTACTATTTGAATCCTCACTCGATTCAACGGTAATTTTGATTTGATAAAAAAAGAACAGTCTCTTTCACTTTGATGGTCTTCAAAGAGAAGTTTACCTTTGATTAATGAGCATCCGCAACCTTGAACTTTTAATGTTAGGGAACTGCAACTTGTCACAAAAAAGAGGATTTGCCTCAATAAGCTTCTTGAGCTCAACCAACATAATCGATCTTGCAGTCTTTGCATCTCTATAACTTGCTAGTTGCTCATTCTCCCTGCAGAAACTGAGTAAGTTACTAAGACCAACTGGGGGAAATGTTCTCAGTGTTTTAACCAACGAGAAACATCGAAATTCAAAAGACGTCAACGGAACATGTACCTAAAATTATCTAATGTCAAGAGCTGAGTGATTTCCTTGAATAAATCCTCATTAAAAGAGGAAAAAACTTTAAGATCATTGGTGAGGATATCAAGAGCCTTGGCCCTGTCACGCCTGATCAACATAATACCATTAAAGCATAGAAAATATAATTAGGTGAAACTACAGCAAAATGGATAATCAAACTGTATAACTAAAGAAGACTCTTAATTTTACTTATCCAAGGCCTCTAAGTATTTTTGCTTGCGGATTTCAAAAAATATCTTCATGGAATAACGATTATCATCAATTTTAGTGAACCCATAAAGATACTTCTCAACCTCCCCCCATTTTCCGCCAAGGATCAGGTCCTCAAAGTGCTTCATGCTGAAAAACAGCCCTGATTCCTGCTGAAGGCTGTTCAAAACATTGAAGATTGCCATATTAAAGCAATAAAAAAAACTAAAATCAAAAATACCATTAATGGTAATGCTTTCAGTGTTTGGGTTGAAATTTTACAGGTAAACAGTTTCCTTCAACTTTTCTTCATCAAGGAACTGCATGATCAGGAAGATTAGATCTCTGCTAAGCGATGTCGCCATTGAAACTAAACCTTCTTTATATCTACAACTTCCAAATGAACCTCAATTAGTTGAAATGAAAATAAGATATTCTCCATAAGACAAATAAACATAACTGACAAGCTGACAAAACGGTTCTTTTTCTTTTTCTTTGTTTATTCTTTTACAATATATAATCTAATTTGATTAAAATATGAAGCAATGGATTCAAAGTTTTTTTTTCCTCTCAATTCCTTGGTTAAAATCCTGACAGAGACAAACTAACAAACACCAAATGGTGATACCGTGATGGCGTTTTATAACGAAAGCAAAACATCAAAACTCGTTTTCAAAACACAATCAGGAATTCAGATTTCAGAAACCCAAGACCCAAGGTAATAGATTGAAAGTAAACTACTTATGAAAATCACAGAATTGAAAACAAATCAAATCGGAAAGAGAAAAAAGTACAGATTTACAAAGCCAAAATCAAAAAAAAATAATTATGGGTTTCTTAATAACCGATCAAAAACAGTAAAGTAACTTTAGTGTGTTGAAATTCAAGTTGCTGTAAAGTAGAATGTACAGAAAAGAACATGTGAGCACAACTTCATGTTAGAAAAAGAACAGAAAAAGGTAGAATGAAAAACGACGAACAAAGAGCTTACTTGCAGAAACAGAGAGAAAAGAAGAGAATTAACAGAGAGGAAATCGAAGAACCGTGAACAAGAGCTTTCTCTCCTTGTTTTCTCTTCTCCCAAGGGGACGCCGATTATTGGGTTCTAAAGCGACGGAGGCAAAGGGGGGTTTATATAGGGGGAGCAGCACTTTCGAGGATAAGTAATTTGACGTATCACGATAAGGGCATTGACCATGATAAGCACATTTTGAGTTCACAGGTGCTGAATCGTGGGTCTCTCTGACAAAGGCTCGGCCGACAGCTGTTTTACCTTTGTTAAAAGATAACAACAGTTGAGTTATAATCTGCACCTCATTTTCAGCAAGTGAACAACACTCGCGACCAGTTTGCAAATTAAGGTTTCTTTCTTCTTAGTGGAGGAATAAAATAAAACGGCTCCGCTCAGTGCAAAATTAAACAAGAATCCTCTGTTTAGTGGGTACGTGAGTTCAGTGGCTGAGAAAGCGAGTGAGAATGAAGTCCACTTTGGTCATTGTGATGCATGACACTAACGTGCGGACAAAATTAAAGTATTCTGCTTTTCTGTGTGGTCCACAGCCGAAAACAACGCATTAGTTCTTATGTCAGTGTCACAAACAGTAGCACCAAACTTCCGTCCCTCTAAGTGGGTTGGAACTTGGAAACATGCACTTTAAATTTTAAATTAAATATAAAATTGATTAATGCGTTTTCTTTTAATGTGTTGAGATATTTGATACCAAAGAAACGAGGTGAGATATTTCATTTAATATGTATGTCGTGTTTTTAATTAAGTATGATAAATTATAATAGAAGTTATTTAATTAATAATTATAAATATAATTATATTTAAATTATTCGATTATTAAATATTATGTTTAAATAATTTAATTATAAACAATATGATATTTGAGTCACTTAATTTATAAATGTTATATTTAGATCACTCAAATTTTGATTATGTTATATTTAAATCACCTTTTATATTTTATAAAAATATCAATTCATGTATTATAGATTAATTGATGGTTTCAAATAAAATATTCTAGTATTAACGAGAGTATACAAGTGTTTTGTTTTTTTTATCAAATTAATATATTTTTTTAAATATTAAGGTCCACATAAATATAAACTTATTCATAATTAAGTGACTCAAATAAAAATTTTAATAATTAAGTAATCTAAAAATAATCGTATATACAACTAAGTGACGTATGTTATAATTCATTTAATTATAGGTTAATTTTAATTTGTTGTATATGTCTATCATAAAAAATATATGAAAGTATAATTATAACTCTAATATAATTTATGAGTATAATTATAAAAAATTTAATATGTTAGAATAGTACTAGAATATAATTTATTGAGTCTAAAATCAATACTATTAACCTGTTATTATTAATATTGAATATTATAAATTTCATACTTACCTGATGCGGGGTGAATCTGGATCCATTTAAATTTTTTAAAATTTATATATTTATTTTTAATTTTTAAAAATTATTTTTTAATTTTTTAAAAAATTATATATTATATTCGCTCTATATTTTTTAAAAATTTTATGTGTCAACCATAAAATATTTTTTTATCCGCCTGTTTATCAGCCTAGCCCAATGGGGTTTGGCATCGAAAAACAATAGTAATGGGCGGACCCCACCTATGGGACCCACGTACCACAGACATATATAACCGCCCACCATTTCACCTGAAGACGAGCCAAACCAACTTGGCTGAGCCGAGACGTGGACCTTTTCAAGCCATCTGAATCGTCTTAATTTTTCCGGTGGTCTTTTTTAGAAAATATTTATAAACCATGTTTAACTGTAATTTTTCTCTGTTTTCACTATTTTAAGCACAATTTAAAGGCTCCGATGGTCAACAAGACAATAACAGATATTGTAATTGTATTTAAGAGATCGAAAAAGAATAAATTTAAAATTTTATAATTTAATTGTTGTCAATGATGTCAAACAGCTGTGATTTGAGACAGTAATGAATCACAACCGGTGACAAGAGATTTTGATCGAATGTAAGAATTAAATTTATATTTATTTAAATAATGAGTCAAATTAAAAATTAGTTATTTTTGTTAATGTGATACGATAACACTCAATTAAAATTAAAAGTTAAGAGATCAAAATAGATTAAATCAATATCGTAAATGAACAAAATAAAACATGTCAAAAATAAAATAAACTCTTCTATGGTTATCTAAATAATATTTTTTAAAAATTTATAATAGTTCAATATATTTTTATGGCATATAATTATTATTTTAGAAAATTTTTGATGTCAAATCAATAAAATATTATGTTAGTATATTTGTAAACGTGTCATCATCCCATCAACAAATCGTATTATACAAATATAATACATCATCAACTGATGATTTTTATCTATCAAATATAAATTTTAAATAAAAATAAAATATTAAAATTAATTTATACTAAAATAAATAAAAGTTAAAATAATTAAAAGATCAAATATTAAAAAGCTATTTTTGACTCTATTCTGTTATAAAATCGTCTTCAGAATTTTTTTACATTAGACTGAATAAAAGTTGAGATTAAAACGATATTAATAGTTGGAAAACTTAATTAGATTATTTAAAAATTAGAAGACCACTTCAAAATCTGAGCACGGGTGTTTGTTAGAGGGTTGTTACTCTGTTGGGCCATTGGGAATTGGGCAAACAAACTCAATTTTGAATCCAACTCCCTATTTACTTCATTAGAAACCTAATGGCTTCTCTTTAGATCTCTGGGCAGCCTTCAACTGTGAGGAGAATTGCCTTTGCGAAGCTGAATGATGAGACGCTCAACTAGTAATTCCTGGAAACATCTTGGCGTTAGAGGGGGAGATGGAGTGCTGCAGGCTTTGCCTTTCCGTGCTTGGATACGTCGATGGGATTGGAGTGAGAGGGGTTTTGAATATAATCCGAGGGATGTGAATGATGTTTGCAGGGTTGAGTGGCACACTTTGAATCTGGATAATGGAGAAATCAGTGAGACTCTGAGTATGATGCCAACAGACGCTTGTGAGGATGGAACTGCCGTTGCTTGTCGCAACCGCATTTACGTGCTTGGGGGGCGACGTCATCTTTGTCCCGATAGAGATAGAAATTGTACGTATCCCCACCCCGTTAACGATGTTTTCTACTTTGATTGTGCAAGCAGTGATTGTGAATGGAAGAAAGGTATTCCTATGTTGGTCCCGCGGTATTCACCCTCGGTTGTTGCTACACGACGAAAGATTTATGTCTTCGGGTCAACAACTTCATTGAGTGGCGGTCATTTTGCCGAGGTATTTGATATTGAACAAAATTGTTGGAATCAATTGCCGGCCCCTCCCGTTGCTTCTGATTTGGATCCTCGATCTGTATCTCACCCAGTTCTGTTTGATTCTTCCCGATCTCGAATACTGGTACACTTCCGTTCCAACAATTCTCTTCACGCCTTCCGACCTCATGATGCATCATGGGAATGCCTAGATCCCGAATTTGGAGATTGGACTCGTTCACCTGTAATCGTGGACAACATTGCCTATTTTCTTGTTAATTTAGGACCGTCGGAAACGCAGGACTGTGTACGTTCTCTCCGGGCTTATCATTTGGTTGATAAGAAATGGTTTCCCGTGAAATGGTCGAATGGAGATTCAACAATTCCTGTATCCTTTCCAGATCTGTTTCATTTGGGCAAGGATATAATGTGTTTAATTTTTTATTCTTGGAACTGTGGTAAATTTATGTACTTAAAATTCCGTGTGCGCTTCGAATCCGAAGAGTTTCGTACAGATGCAGACCCTACCTCTTTCACCACTGCTTCATTTCAAAGCACACGTAGTCGGGTTTCTGTGTTCTAAATGAAGGTTAGTTTTCCCTTGTGATTAGAATAACTATTTGGATATAATTAGTTAAGGATGGAACAATGATTCTGGGAAATAGTTAAGTTTATTAAAGGAAGCTACTAGTTTGTTGAAATCAGTGATAAATTAACAAAGTTGTATGTAAATCTGGTAAGTTCAAGCAACATGGATGGAATCAGATTGAAAGTAAGCAAAGGATTTAAAATCGTTTAAAAAGCAAACCTTTATATTAGGGAAGGAAATAGTTACTTTTGGTATAGTTTATGCAACAGACCTCTAAATAGCTTGACATGTGAAACCTCATTGAATTTGTTGTTGTTATTATCCATGATTTAACATGTAAATGTTGGTATAGTTTATGCATATTTCTTGCTTCCTTGGCTAACGAAATAACTCTCCTATGTCCTATCTTGTTGAGCGGTAAGAATGAAAAATGGTATTCTCAATAACTTGCAGACAACATGGGGGTCTTGATATGCTTTTGTTAATGATTTATTACATTTGAAGATTATGTTGTGGACGGTAGGTGCATTATCTGGAAACTGAAACATTATAGACCAGGGCATTGTTTTTCAATGTGTTTGTTTCGTTCTGATGGAATGATGATGGAAGCTATTATTATTATTATTAATCGATAACTCTGATTTTAGGGTCACATTTGTGGTCTCTTGGTATGCTTTGTCGTATTGAAGTTTCAACTATTTTTATTTCTGTTGCTCTTATTTTCGTTATATTATTATAAAATTTTTTTATTTGTAATCTTATAGATGATTTTTTGGTCTCAGATGCTTTTGAGTTGAGACAAGAACTCATGATAATGGTAAATATTACTTTTCAATTATATAAATTATATTTTAAAATTTTAACAAAAACAATACAATATATATATTAGAAATTTATCAGCTTTATCTTATTATCGTTACAATGCCTGTATAAGTAGTTAGAGATTCGTATTGATTGAGTAAAGATAAAGTTTAAAAAATTTACGATTTTCGGATGTTTTTCTAAATAGTTAATCTTTCTTTAACTTTTCAACCTAATTCTTCTCTAAATGTTTTATCTTTTATCTCTCAACAACAATCAAATAAAAGGTTTTTGTCTATCTTTTTTTATTTATTATTTTATCTAAATTTATTACAAATCTAGAATTATCAAATTCGATCCAACTAAATGGATGTGCTCTAAGAATGAATTTAGATCACACGTATTCACTACGAGTAATGAATAATGTAAAATAAATTGGTAAGTATAAATAATACAAATCAAAAAACGAATATTTGAGGTATAAAAATATTAACTTACCAACAATTATCACTAAGACACTATAGAAAAGAAAAGATTTCGGCATCTAATTTATAATATTCTTTATTGAAAAATAGTCATTTATTTCAAAAGATAAAAAGATAATTTTTAATAAATTTTGTTAGATATTGAATATATATCTGATTTGAACTTTATTTTAAAATAAGCAAAATTTTAATTTTATTTTCTGCAATAATCTATATGTCCGAGTCTGACGAATTGATACACACTTGTTCAATTACTATCAGTTATAAACTAACTCAAATTCTTAACGAGATACCAAAAATCAACTTCATATCATTTTTTATATACTCAAACCTCTGGTATTTGGAAACATGTTTTGTTTCGTACAAAACAAGTAAACTCTTACAATGTTTAAGCTTTTTAATAGCTCAACATAAAGAGGATATGATAATCTGTTGTTATGCTCTGTTTTAACACAAGAACGGTTAGTTTCTTCCAATTAAAAGGGTTAACCCCATTCACTTATATTTTATGAAAAAACTAGTATACGAAATTTTATTATTCTTGTAATATTTTTCTGATAGAAATGAGAGGATGTTGGTTTGAGTATATAAAAAATAATATAAGTTGATTTTTGGTTTCATTACAAGAATTTGGGTTGAACTTATAACTGATAGTAGTGAAACGAGTGTGTATATCAACTCGTCAGATACTAGTACATGGATCACTGTAAAAAAATTAAATTAAAGTTTAGCCTGTTTTAAAAGAGAGTCTAAATCAGATAGATATTCAAGATCTAATAAAATTTATAAAAAAATTATTTCTACTTTTGAGGCGAATGATTATTTTTCAAGAAATAATGATTATAAATTGGATGCGGAAATCATTTGTTTAAAGTGTCGTAGTGACAATTATTGATAAATTAATAATTTTTCTACCTTTAATATTTGTTTTTGATTTTAATATATATACTTATTAATCTATTTGACATTATTTATTTTTTATAAGACATATGTGAGATCTAAATTCATCCTTAGAACACATTAATGCTATATGGAACTTGATAAATCTAGGTTTATGATAAATTTAGATGAAACAATAAAAAAAAGGAGATGGACAATGCCCTTCTATTGTTGTTCCGTATCAGAGAAAAAACATTTAAAAAAAATTGGAATGAAAAATTAAAGAAAGATATGTTACGAAAAGCATTTGAAATTAATGATTCTCTTGATATTTATCTTTACTCAATCATACGGATCTCTGATAACTTATACAGACACTGTAACGATGGTAGGATAAAATTGATAAGTTTCTAATATATATATATATTATACTATTTTTATTAAAAAATTTAAAATATAATTTTATTTTGTAGGGTTTAAATAAAATTGATGTCGAGAATAAACTCTCTATTATTATCCCAAAGTCGTATGTGACCATCTTTTAGATACGTAAAAGTCAAGAGCTTGTACAAAATATTATATATAAATATAAAGTATATTTTGAGGAGTTCGTATTTTTCAGTTTATGTCGTTTTATAATTGATTTTGAAGATAATATAAATTCAAAGACTTAGACATATAAATTTACCTTTTTTTTACAAGTTCTGCTATTGTATAATTAACTTTAGAGGTGATATAGATTTAGACTTATGTAAATTTAATTTGTTTTTTAAGTTTCTACTGTTGCGTAATTAGCTTAAATTCAATATATTGTAATTATGTTCAATTCTCATGAATTGAATAGCATATCCCACTTTCTCAGCAGACACAAATGAACTAGTTCATAAATTTTGTATTTTAAGGAGCTCCAAATTCGTTGGATAGCCAAATAATTTAAAAATGGATGTAAAAGCTTACGTTTTGAATGTCTTAAAATATTTTTATTGCTCTGAATACATACATTATTTGCACATGAAGCTATAATTTTGATTGATTGATTAAAAGTACTTAATTTCATTGTTTGCATAATTAAGTTTGAAATTATTATTAGTTAAAATTTATTTTATAAATACAATAATAATATTAATATAAATTTGAAAAAAAAAAACATCAATTAAATTTTAAAATAAAATTTAATTTTTAATATTAATTTAAATTATTTACCATATTAAAGCATATAATTAGTAAAACTAAATTCCTTAATTTGAGTGGGTTGACTATACCTAAATTATAAAAATTATAAGTTACCAGAGATCCGTATGATTGAGTGAAGATAAAGTTTAAAAGATTCACGATGTTCGAATGCTTTTCTTAATAGTTGATATTTCTTCAAATTTTCAGCTCAGTTCTTCTCTAATTTTTGTCTTTACCTTACGATAACAATAAAATAAAAGGTTATTATTTATTTTCTTTATTTTGATTATTTTATTTAAGTTTACCATAAACTAGATTTATCAAGTTCAATTCAGTTAAATGTATTTAGCTTAAGGATAATTTAGATTTCACATGTTTCCTAAAAAAAAAAAAAAATTTAAATAAATCGTTAAGTATATATATTAAAATCAAAAAAATATTAGAGATATAAAAAAATTATTAACTTACCAATAATTTTCACGATACTCTAGAAAGAAAATGATTTCGACATCTAATTTATAATCGTTTTTACTTAAAATAATCATTCGCCACAAAAAATAAAAAGATATTTTTTTTATAAATTTTGTCAGATGCTGAATATCTATTTGATTTAGACTCTCATGGGCACTCGGTGTGATATCGGGCAGTCAAAGAGTCGCTCTGATATCACTTGTCAAGGGTCTAGAATCGATATAATAAAATCGTGCGGTCTTAGATCTCGACTCGCTTAAGTCAGCCTCTAAACAAAGCCCTCAAAGCTTTGTAACTCGCGGAAACAAAACAAGCAAAGAAATGAAGGCATAACAAGAGAGAGCTTTTGAGTGGATGTTTCTTTACTCAATGATAAGTGAATTGTGAGAAAGGTTGAGCCTCTATTTATAATTTGCCTTCATTACATTCGATGGTTATTATTAATTTACATCAACGGTTAGGATTAATTTTTACCAACCATAACGACATAATTCTAAGAATATCCCCGACTAGTTATTAAAGAATCCCTATGTTCACAGGGTGTGTTCACATAAATTAAGTGAACAGTTTTAGTGGGCTTGGTAAACCCAAAATCTTTGTGAGATAAACTTAAGTAAATTGAACTGTAACAATCTAATCGTTAGATTCGTTGACCGTAAGAATAACATACTATCATACTCTCTTTATTTTGAGATACTAAAATCTTATTTATTTCAAGGATTTTCTCATTTGTTTTGTACAGAACAAAACATGTTTCCAAATACTCTTCTATATTTAAATATAACTACAACTTTTGCGGTGATTCACCAACGAAGTAAATTGTGAATTCCCTGAAAGAAACAAAATCGCCTTTATTAATATAAATTATTTTACAATTATATGTAAATTAAAATGATAAGTGATAATTATATTGATACACCTTCCTATTAATGTAGGTTTTTTCCCTTCGCTTACGCATGTGCCTGCTACAAGCTAAAAATAATAATGTCAGCTCTCAAGATTTAAATAAAAACAAATTACATAAATAAATACAATAACTTACCTGTTTCAAGAAATGAGTTATTCTTCCCAAATTCTAATACTTTAGATATACCTGGAAAATAAGCTATACTTTCCTAATAAAAAATAGTAAGATTGATAAATGAGAATATGAAGTCTCAAGAACAATGTTTTTCTATGACTCTGAATGTGAACATAATATGTATACTAATTCATTTTTTTTAGTAAATTACATGTCTATTATGATATTTTATGTTCAAGATTCGTGGTTTTCTTTCTCAACAATATTTTCTCCGAATTAATTTTATTTTTTTAAAACAAAATAGTTAAATTTAATAACATCGATATCAAAAAAAAATTCTAATTAGCTATTCAATTGATCCA
Source organism: Abelmoschus esculentus (assembly GCA_035048815.1). Classification (NCBI taxonomy): domain Eukaryota; kingdom Viridiplantae; phylum Streptophyta; class Magnoliopsida; order Malvales; family Malvaceae; genus Abelmoschus; species Abelmoschus esculentus. The sequence goes on from JAUCBN010000008.1 coordinate 1,477,084, forward strand.
ATGACAAAAAATCAAAACTTTTCGAGAATACAACAAACAAAATTAAAAAATAAGGTGAAAGACGCAAATGCCTCACAAACATATATGCACATGGAAAATAAGGAATCGAATATAAAATAAATAAAAATAGAGAGGGCATCAAACCTTTTTTCTTATAAGAGTTTTGCTGCTATTTTCAACTGTTTCATTCAAATGGGGACGATAAAATGACGAAAAATAGTAAACAAAATATTTTATAATAAAAGTCTTTTCAAGTGAAATTGTTGTCTTTACTTTTAAAGAAAAAAAATATTTTATAATAAAAATCTTTTCAAGTAAAATTGTTGTCTTTTCTTTTAAGGAAACAAAATATTTTATAATAAAAATCTTTTCAAGTGAAATTGTTGTTTTTTTTAAAGAAACAAAATATTTTACCTTAACAATCGATTTTTGGTTTTATTTCGTTTAAAAAATTAAATCGAACCCAGATAACATTCCTTTTGTATTTAAACAGTAAACATGACATTAAAGTTTTGCAGCTTAATTCTAGAAATGATATTATTTAAAATTAAGATTAAATTAATATAATAGATATCTAACATAGATAAAATGTGTAATTAATTATATAAATTTTATTTTTAATTATCATATTATTTTTTTATTAAATTTTTATTAGACTTTAGCGATAGTTAAAATAAGGCCAATTAAATAATTTGATGATTGAAGTTTCAGTGTTCACAATTTGATGATCAAAATAAGTTCAAACTGGTCACCTAAGTAATCCACCCTTATTTATTTCACATCTTCAATCATATACCTTTGCAACCGCATAACTAACACTACTGTCTCTGACTCTCTGGTTGTTTTGCAACGACTTCAACACGAACTTAGGTTGCTCCTGGAATTGTTTCTCTGTGCTTCAGCTCCATTGCACCCCATGGTCCTCTTGCTTTTTTTCTATACTGTGTGAAAATAGAGATTTAAAATCTGAATTGTCTAATTTCAGATTTATTTCTTATTTTTAGGTGCAAATTGATGGTGAAAATCATATTCCAATTTAAGGAAAGTTTCTAAGTTAAGGGGTCGATTTGTATAATAGTACAAAATGATGACATATACTTTCTATATGAAAAACCAACAACATGGTTTTACAGATTACAACCAATAATTGTTGTATGATGATGATGAACCAATCAAATCATATACTATCACTTTTGCAAATTGTAGTGTAAAAATAATAGACAAAATGAATGACTGAACTAGGCTACATGCCAAATCACAAAACTGAACCTTTCAATATCACACTTCACAAGCTTTTGTTATTTGCAGCCATAGCAAACAACGAGCCAGGCAAAAAATAGACCTGCAATAACACAGCATCAAACACCATTAGTCATCTTCAATCGGTCCAATCAGCGCTAATACATGGACGGAAAGAAATCATAAAGCAAACAAGATAAACGGCCACATGATCAAGGGAAAAGTAGTGCAGGACAAATGATTGAATCCGATTGACGAAAATGACTTTTCATTCATGAGATGATAAAAAGAGTCCCTATCTTAGCAGATACTGTGACAAAACGTTGTCATGGCAAATTGGCAATTGCAGATAAAAGAAGCTGAAGAGTACTAAGTTTTACCTATCTTAGAAGCACGCAAACATTGATCTTGGAAAATGAATTAAATAGAACTGAAGCACTTGTCTAATGACCCACAAGAATGCCCGATCAACAGAAAATTTAAAGATTCTCCAAGAGAGAAAGAAGCTTTGGAGACCCGCGGCGGAACAATGGCTCTAGCCGGAATGATGGAACACCAGTCTGCCACCTTTTAACGTCATACATCTCATTCCATGCCTGTATAATCTCGTCAATTTTAAATCCTAAACCTGCAAAAATTGGGATAAAAGCTCCTCATAAACAAAATTTTTCCTAACAGGACAACTGAAATTTACAGAGGATTCTTTGTAGATACCTTCTGATGCGTTCTGGTTCGAACAGTGGTTCTTAATCATAACAGCTAGATCTGTTGTCGAAGCTCCAGCAAGTTCAAATTTCTCAACTGCAACCTCCAAACATTCTTCCCAAGTTGGCAACCCAATCTTGTATTCCACAACAGAACGCTCATAAAGTAAGGTGCCCCATAATAGGTATATCTGTGAACTCATGTTTGCAACCTGCTCAGCAGCTTCTTCAGGGGAGACATCTTTAAACAGATCATCTAGCCCCATTTTCAGCAACTGGGTCTTATACTTATCAAATTTGGAGAGTCCATTTAGCCTCCGCTCCTCCGTTTCCTCCCAAATCTGCATGCCCTTCTCCATGCTGTCCTCCGCCTTGTTAAAAAGCTTCAAGACTTCTTCTGAAGGCCCGCTCTCTAAATCAATCTTGCAAGAAATTGCATGGTACCAACACAGTTTTGCTTCCTCAAATTGCTTTTGCCCCAATGCAAGAAGACCTTCATAAAAATCTGGTTTAATCTTCAAAGCTTCCTCATACCTCTTTTCTGCCAATAAATATTCTTTCTGTGCCCACTCGTAGGCAATCTTAATCTGCGCAAGCATAGATTCCATTGAACCATCTTCGGTTAAGCTGACATGCTTCCTTGCCCTGGACATGTGAACATTTCCCCAGTTGAACAATGCCAGAGCAGCCATCTCTTGGAACTTATCTACAGCGATTTCAAACAGCTCCTGCGCGTCTTCACTTGTCACAGTATCTTCTATTGCTTCCGAATATAATTTCATCCCCAGTTCGTGAAGATCCAAGTACGAATCAGAATCAAACCCAACATGGTTCTTAAAAAGTAGTGCAAACTGGACAATCCAATCCTCCATACATGTTCCCTTTATAGCTTCACCGTTCTCAACAACATCATTCAATTTCTCTTCCCTCTTGACCATTTCCTCTTTACTTACTCCTTCATAATCTGGTTCCTGGTCTGGACTAACTTCAACAATATAAAACCTAAGCGATCCTCCTGATACATTGCCAACTGATTCAGCTAGCCTAAGATCATTTGTTGAAGTCATTGTAACCAAATCACCCTCTGGATCCTTGTATTTAACAAGAACACCCTGAAGCCCTGGAAACCTATCTCGAATGATATCCCGCACCAAATTAATAGTACAGTTCACAGGTAATTGTGCCCACCTAATATCCTCCCCCAACACCAACTTCACGGTCTTTGTAATCGCCTTATTCTCCTTAACAGCCTTCTTCTCTTGCTCGACGGACTTCACAACAACCTCTTCAACTTTGACTTCCTTGACAGGACTAACCTTCTCCCCCACAACTACCTTATCCTCCACCGCCTTCTCTTCTGTAAGGTTATCAGCAGTCCTTTTGTTTATCTCAACATTCTTTCCTTTGGTTTTCTTCTTCTTCAACTTCTCTTTCACCACTTTTCGCAACCGTATAACCCCAGAAGGCTCGCTATCAAACAAATCAAGTTCATTTTCATTAACAGTAATACCCTTCTCATCCATAGCCTTTTTAACACTGTCTAAAAGCTCCAAAGCAGACGAATTATTGGGTTCAATAGTTAAAACGTTATAAACATCCTTATAAGCTAAATCCAATCTATTCAAAGCTTCATAACCTTTAGCTCTTCTCAACAAAGCTTTGGTGTATTTAGGAGAAACCTCTAAGGCCAAATTACACTCATTTATGGCGCGAGGGTACTCACCAAGACCCAATTGCATATAGCAAGCAGCCATGTTGCTGCGCAAATAAGCGACATCGATATGGTTCTTAGGCAAAAGGTTAAGGGCTTTTTCATACTTTAACATCGCGCCTTCATGGTCGCCTTTCAGGAAGAGTCGGTTACCTTCTTCTTTGAATTCTTGAGACATGTTGATGAAGATCGCCGTGTCCTCGTCGAAGGCTTTGGAAGTTCGTTCGGTGGCGGCGGCGGCGGCGGCGCCTCCCTTGTTCTGCTTGTTGGCGTCCATGACTTTCTTCCCTGTTTCTTGAAACTTCTTCTTCCCAGTTGGCTTCCCCATTCTGTTGGATTGAGGGAACCCACAAACGAAGAGATTAACAAACAACAAAGAAAAACAATCCGCCAATAAAACTAATAACAGTAATTTTTCGGAACTTGTAATCTAACAGGGGAATATTCTATATTCTGTTGATTGTTCTATGAACGGCTGAAACGGAAATGAAATGAAAAAAAAAATCTTATTAATTAAATCTTTGTATTTTCTTTGCCAGATTAGGGTTTCATGGTCAACGTTATTTTTACAGGCCAATAAGCAGCTCCAGTCAACGAGCTTTGAATATTTTATTTTTGTCCTAACAACTTTGTATACACAGGCTGAGGTTAGGTTTGATCTTCATTTTGGAAGGAGCCATTAGGCCCACATCATACTGTTGACATTAGATTTTATTTCGAAGGCTTACTGATTTTAAGATTCTAGTTTTTTAATATGTTGGTGTAAATATAAAATAATATTTATTTTAATTTTTTAATCTTTTAATAAGATAAATATATAATATTCGATCCTAAATTATTTGGATGAGTTATATATTCTGTATCACTAGGATCACTATGTATATAATCAATATCGTTTGAACTTATTTTGCTCAACTACAACATAAAATGACAGATTATACGTTACTAAATTAGAGAAATTAAACACTTTCGATGAAATTAAACTTACAATAAAGTAATTTGTTTTAAAATAAAATTTGTGAATAGTTTTAATAGTAAAGAATGATATATTTTATCTAGGTGATTTAGGATAAATACCATATATATAAGATATGAATGCATTATTAAAAAAAAAAATTAAATAGATAATATCTTATAATCACATTGATCGTACTAAAAAAACATATCTTAAAAATATGCATATCTTTTAACACCGGAAGTTATAACATACAAATCCTGAAATTAACAGCCATTGTCGGACACATTCTCTAGTGATCGACTATAGAGGGCCACCAGATTCTAGCACCTGTGGCTGGACTCCATAGAAAAACTGGAATTTTGGTACGCCACCACTTAACGAACCTTGATTTTTTTCATTAATGGCGAGGATTGGTTACGAACCACAGTAAAAACACATTCATGGCAAACCTTGTTTTTCAAGAGTCTTTGTCTGTTTCAGGGCCCTCGCTCGTGTGCTTCGTGTAAAGGCGACGGCGTCTCTCTCGTCCGTATATTACCCAGAAGATTAATGAAAGCATAACTGCAGTTGAGACCATTACCAGCCCTATATAAACCCATCTGCTATATCGACGTAGACCAGGGCAGTGTTCTACATAAACCCCTGTGAAAGTTTCCCTAACAAATGTGCAGTCTTGTAACTGAACCAGGAATGGAGCATAATTGTACAGTGCCGAGCCTACGTTTACAGCTGCTGTCATTTGGTCGTAGAAGGCCGGAGTTATTCGTCCGGTTGTGATGCATATTCCGGTTGCAGAGACCTGACAGACATAATTCCCCCATACCTGTAGTAAATCATAGTCTCTTTAAAATACATAAACGTCCCAATGATTGTTAGCAGGTAAATAATGTTTGGATATTGCAGGGTCCAATGAATTTAATTACCTCGGTTGCATTATCTGCATTCACTTCACCAGGAGTGCAAATTCGCTCGGTTAGGTCGGGAAAAAACGGATTGCATAGTACCGGCACCAATGGACCGGATTGATTGAAGTACATGGTTGGAAAGTTTGGTGAAAAATTGATGTTGGAAACGTTGGTTATGACCTGGTTGATTACTTCAACGAGCTGAGAAGTAACTTCCCTGCTTTTCATCAACGTTTCTTGGGTTGTAGCATTGTCGACGCAAGGCAGTATGTCGTCTAATGCTGTATGAGCAGTGGGGTTTTCGATCCATTCGTGCATTGCAACACAAGTATCTGCTGCCACACTAGCACATAAAACCAGACATCGTTCAGGTTTCGGAATCCAAAGAACTAAGTCGTGGAGATACAGAGATAAAGCTATGTTCGAACTTACTTATGGAGAACAAGGAATGTACCACAAAGTAGGAATGTTCCAGTGACAAGCAACCATCCTAATATCACCAGGCTGAAACAAGAAGTTTTAAAACATTTTGCTAAGACAGATCCACGTTTGAATCAAAGTAGTATCAGAGAAAACACAGGAGAATCGAAATTTCGATGTTCACATCATTAACTTACATGTAAACAAGAAGCTGCATCCCAAAAATTGAAAATACTGAAACAAAAAGAAGATTTGCATGGGTAAATTAACAACAAACTTTCAAAATTCGGGGGGAAAGAAGAAGAATTCCAAACCATGGGAACTTACAGAATCCAAGAAATGTCAAAAGAAGCATGATAGCAGCTGTTACAATAAGAGCCACTCTCCTGTAAGAACAAAGCTTTTTCATAAGAACATTAAAATATACATAGGTAAATTTCAGAATCCTTTACTTACAGAGAATCTAGAAGATCTCGAATATCATCAGAATTACCGACTGTCTTGTCAGCTAGAGCACCAGCAGAAGAATTTATTTTCGTTCCTATCTCATCGATATCAGTTTGAACATTAGACGGTAGAAATACTTTATCGACTCCGACCTGCTTAGCCATTGCAAGAGAGTCGGACACATCCTTTAGTTTCCTGACAGTCATATCTGCTTGATTTACAACATATTGTAATGTTTTAGTAGTGCTACTATGAAACCTCTCCTGACCAACATACAGTACAATGCAGCCAAGCCTGAAACCAAAGCACAAAGCATCAACACCTAGGAACTAGTATGCCATTAATTTTCAACATGAAAATGACTCGAGAAAACGATTCATTTACATTGCAGCAACTGCGAACAACACAAGGAAGATGAGAGAGATTGCATAAGCAATTCGTGAATATCCATACGGTCGCCTTTTACAGCAGAAATAAAAGATTAAAATGAGCAACAAGCAGATCCCAAAACCAACAAACCAGATAGCAGCAATTGCAAACAGGGGAACTGCAGAATAAGTCACAGACTGCACTCAAACAAAACCGGAAATGATTAGTCAGGACATAAATCTTAAACCATACTTACAGGTGCAAATGTGCAATACAGTCAATTACAAATAATCCAATTGCTAGGACATGAAAGTGGAATACAGGGTGAGCAGCATTCAGAAAACCTTAGTGCAAAACAAGACCTAGAATCAAGTACAAAGTAAAGGATCTATGCAGCACCAAACTTATTGGTAGAGATCATGTTCGTCAATCAACTTATTTATGCAGATGTTTGTTACGTAGCTAACCACTTCAACCAATAACTGAAACCATGTGCAGGATTTTTGTCTTTGTTGGCTGCAAGTGTTTGGTAGCACTAATTACTGGTGTAAATATTGCTTGTTATATATAGAAATTGGCTATGCATTGGTAAGTGCTGCTAAATGCAGTGTATTTTCCAACTCTCTAATGATCTAATTAGACTACCATTTGCTGTAAACATTAAACTGAAAAAAAAAAGGTGGTGAGAAATAGGGGACCCTAACGAGAAGTTTGATAAGCAAGTATACCCCACGTGTCAAAGGACATAACAGTAAAATCATCCATATGACAACATTGAAACTGCGAACCAGAACCAAGGGTCCAATAGTAATCATGTGCAGGCAAGTGGAAATTAACAGGTGTGAAGAGCGTGACCATGGAGAAAAGTAGGAAAAAACCAATAATCAAAATAGTTCATGAGTTCATCTTGACTCTCGGGTTTCGGAAAACTTACAGCCCAGTAATGGCGCTCCCTAATACTCCACCCTCCTGTGTATCTCTTGAACCCGTTAAGCGGATCTTTTCTGTAAGTCCTCTGAGCAGCCAAAACAAGGGATGAAGTAGTAGTGCTGACCTCCAATGGCGGCAGAGGTTCACCAACCGGCACCTCCACCGCTGACCTCCGAGTATCCCCCCATGAAAACTCCGCCGCACTCTTTGTCTTACTTCCATTTGCTTTCCCTGAAAATGAACGCCAAAATAAATAACAAAATAACAGTCCTATCCATCTTCTTTTCAAAGTTCAAACACATTGCTTAATAACGTCATGCACGTATTGTTAGTAGTAAGTTTCTTTTCCCTCGGAAACCAGACAAGAATGGAGTAGAAAAAGACATGGGATCGGACAAAGAAGAGAACAAGTGAAGTACCTGAAGTGAGTTGTACGAGGGGAGTGTGAGAGAGAACAGAAACACCATGTGAGAATGTTGAGAAAGTTGAGAAGAAGAGAAATGTGATCATCACAAGAGAAAATGGCAGTGAATTCCGAGAAAAATCCATCACCATTGTAACTCAAAAGCAGGAAGAAACTAATAACGGAAAGCGACAGAAAATTAAGGAGTGGAGTAGTGACTAGTAACCAATCAAGTGTTGTTGGGGAAGAGTAATAGTGATGAACAGGCATTGGATACTTCACCATCACAAATAACAATGGCAGACATTTTTACAGATTTACCGCTTTCACTTTGTACTGTAATCCTTCATTCATTGTGATTGAAGAAGCTTTTGAGACATAAATACCCTCGGATACTCATAAATCCTATGAAAATGTCATAATAAATTATGGTTCAGACAGCACTAACTCCTAACCCTGACTAGTGACGACTACAAAAACAAAACAAAATCCGGTAATGCTGTATAGCTGCATCATTATTTTCATCTCTAACATAAGGTGATTACTTTGCAATTGCATGACTGTGAAATCTGGTATAAAAGTGGTCGAAAAGTCCAGTAAAGAAGAAACTGGAGCGGACCCAATAAACGCGTAGAACTAAGAAGAGCTCGCTGCCCAAGGAAAATGGATTACCTGTGCTACTGCTAATGAAAAAAGTCCATAATTTCCGCTTCTCCCAGCTTTTATGCATGTGCGTGTTCCCCGCCTTTTTGTTTTCAACACATTATAGAAATCTTAAAATTAAATTGACTGGCCAACAAGGGTTAGATACGTAGATTTCGGTGGTTAAGTTTGAATTTTGAAGACACTTATCAGTAAAAACATAAAAATTCTGATTAAAATATATAAATAAAAATTAATTGAGTTATAATCTGTGTAATTTACCTAAAAAGAATTACAAAAAGTATTGACAGAGTAGCGTTTGATTCAAGTGGGCTTACTTTATTGGGCTGAATTTTTTGTCGAACTTTTAAAACTCGTTTAAGGCCCACAGATTTTCATTTAGCCAGGCTCATTCTTCCTATATTTATGATAAATTAGTAATTTATATTTTGATGTACAATAAACATAAAAAATTTACATAACTCTTTCTATTTTAATTATAAATAAAAATCATAATCTAAACAGTGCTGCTCGGCCTGCATAAAGCACTGGATTGACGAGCCAAAGTTCTGTTCCTTTTAACTTAAACCCTGAAGCAGTCCCATTTGAGATCCTATATTGTTGTAATTTTAGAGAAGTTGGATATGTTGTGATTGATCTGGATGGCCTTCCGTTTACCGGAAACGATCACCATTACCATTTCCGTTTGTTCTTCGAGACGGTTGAAGTCGATGGATTGCTATGCCAATTCCTCTTCCTCTGGTTGATGAACCAATTGTTTATTTGCTTTAATTGTAAACCTGTTTCCTGAACCAACCTTTCCTTATCTTCCTCCTGCAAATTTGTTACGCAAGAAATCAAGTGTTGTTTCGGGTTCAGAAGCTATTCATGGTGGCCTAAAACTTACAGTCGGGTATGGCCACTTGGAATGCGCCTGCCACCAAGCTTTTAAAACCGAAGTGGTGTCACCAGGAAGTTTTCCTGCCCTTCTCTTGCGCAAAATTTCTTCCCTAATGTCAACAATCTTCTCCTTGTAACCCTGTCGAAGGATTCTATAAAGTCTGTAACTTTAATTCTCAACCAGAAAATCTCTAATGTTTCATCCATCGATTACCTGTTTGAGTTCATGCTTGAGTTCTTGTCTCACACGCTCCATCAAAGACCTTTCACTCTCTGTTGGAACCATAGACCCGAATCCCATTGAATCTAGACCATCCAAACTGCCATCAAACAGGTTAGCTTCACTGTCTACTCGGTCATCATCATCATCCGACATTGTTGCACCTGTACCTTCTCCTGGAGATACTCCTGTTTATGCGCAGAAAACACATGGTATATTTACAAGTATTGGAACATGATGCGAATTATTGGGGAACTGAAAAATCAATAATGGGAAAAAGGAACCTTCACTGTTGAAGCAATTAGGGAAAATATCCAAAACATCGTTTGCTAGATATTTAGACTGTACCTGTTAAGCTCTGTAAGGATTGCTCAATCTCCCAACAAGCCATAACCGCTTCCATTGCATGGACCCGAACATGTTGTTGCAATTGCTCTTTAAATGAACAGAGCAACATAACATAATGCGTCTACATTATCAAAGAAAAATAAAAGTTCATATTATATACGTTGATTATAATATGAATTCTCGTATTTATTAATAAAATAAATACAGATAATTACCATTCTAAAACCGTAATTGTCATAACTAAGAATCACCCTGGTCTTGTCAGAATTTCTTTTTAGATTAGAAAGAACAAAATCGTACACTTAAATAATTGTTGTATGAACGTAGGGATGGAAAATGTGTGTGAAAAAAAAAAAAGCTATGGTTCAGACAATTCAGATAGCCTTAAATAGCAAGGAATCAATCACGGAGCAGTCGGGGAAGCAATACTTTTTTCCTAATTTTTCCAGCCACTAAATTACCGGATTGCCATGCAGATTTTTTACAAGAAAATCCAATACTATAGGAAAGAAATTATAACAGCATAACAGTATGATATAGAACTGGTTCTGAATGAGCATAGGCATACCATGAATTGATCAAGCTCTTTCTCACCGCCGACCAAACCTTGGACCCCACCACCCAAAGTCGAGTACTTAGCTACCACTTGTTGTGACTGAGCTAGCTGTGAGTCAATCCTCGGAAGCTGATCCACTGGCGTGGCGATCCTCAGACACGCCACGTGTGCAGACAATAGCTGCTCGTACAAAGGGTGGGATAGTATCTCCGCCTTGTACCTTGCATTCTGCCAATTCACAGCCCCATCTCCCCCTCCTCCGATTTCCACTGCAACGCCTTCACTCTTATCGTTATTATTCAACTCGCTGTTGCTTCTCTTCAATTCTCCGGATTCCACGGCGACCATGGATACCCTATCAGCTCCTCCACCTACTGTCCCCACCGCCGCCATGTCATCGATAGCATCACCGTGATTATGTAATAGAAGAGAAGATGACGAACGGGGGAGCCACTGGTTGGGAGCTTGTGAAGCCGAGGTTAACTCAGAAGCATTTGTAGTAGTCTGAAGGTTAAGGAAGTTAGGGTCTGGGAAGTGAGCATGGTTTTGCGGCGGTTGAGTCTGCTGTGAACGAAGGAGAGCCATATTCAACCAATTAGGAGCTGAAGTTTCCGTTAGTTGATTCTCCTGTTGTTGTTGGTCAGTAAAGTGATGAAGAGGAAGGTCCTGAGAAAGATGGTTTGGATGAAACGCCATGTAACCCTTTATTACCTAGTGTTTTCCTATGAAACCTTATTCCAAAGAAAGATTACAATGAAGACGATGATGATTACGAGGCCATGGTCTGATTGAGAGAGAAAATGAAACAGACGATGTACAACAAGGGTTGTTGTTTGAAAATCCTGAGATGTTTGTTTAAAGATATATATTTTGCATATCTGATCAGGGATTTAAGTATATTAATATACAAGAGTTCATATAAACGAGAGCGATGCTTCGTCTAAGTAGGTGTAAGAAACGTGGTAAAGAGATAAAGCGATAGACAGAGAAACTAATAGCAAAGGAGGAGACGGGGAGAGTTTGTTTTCAGGTGAAAATATCTGATTTTTTTTATGGTCACGGTGGCAGTGCGGTAGAGGAGAGGAGGTTTATTATTATGGGCGGAAAGAACCGGTTGGGGAGGGGACCATTGCCATTTAATTTTGATAATATCCAAAACATTTCTATTTTTAAATTCATTTGAAGGATCTTTAAAATATTTTATACGTTACGTTTAGATTTACGACCATTCTTATAATAATATTATTTATTGAATTAAAATTATTTAAAAAATTATTTTTTATCATTAAAGTTACCCAATATAAATTTTAATCGTAATATTGTTTAAAGAAAAAAAACTAATAATAAATCTAAAATCTATAATTTTAAAATAAATAATTTAATTAATTGATTAGCTGTGCTTATTCTGAGATGAAGTGAAGTGGCCAGATGGCAGCAAGCTCTGGTTGCCTTTTTCACCACTTCCCACAAAGGACAACAATAGACAAACAGTTTAAATCACCGACTTTAGCGGTACAATTTTTTTGCCTGAGAACTTCTAACGTAGCTTAGTGGTTTAAAATTCAATTATATAAATTCAGTTGATTTTTTATATATATAATATAAAATTATTGTTCAATTCCCCTAAAAAGATAAACTAAAATTTGTATCTCTCGATTTAACAGGTTATTAATATTAAAACTAATTAAAAAATAATGATATTTATTATAAAATATTGGATTTGAATGATTTTATTTATAAGAAATATAAATGAAGTCGTGAATTTATTGAAGTGTAATTTTTTATGGTATTTAAGGGGTCACTTTATTGAAAAAAAATAATGTCACTTAATTATATTATTCTTTACGTAAAACATTAAAAGTTTAAATTTCAGACTTTAAATTTATATTTTAACTTATTTTTAAAGTAAAATAAAAAAATAATTAAAGGGAGACGATTTCCATCCGATACCTCCTTTACGTATAAAAAAAAGAAAGAGGAAGTGTCCCAGTCCGTCCCGCGTGATAAAGGTTTATAGTCTTTGCCCCACCCAACCGATATGATTTGCCTTATCCCTAATCATGAAAGGGTTCCTATTGGGTGTTGAAGGCTTAGTTTTGCACTTGTCATACAAACAGTCGGCAATGGTTTGTCCCAACCACAATGGATATCTAATTCGGGAGTAGAGGAATTCGGACCAAAGAGAAAGAAAAAAGGTTCGGTTCTTCCAAGAAAAATACTCAACGCTAATCATTAACATGGGAAAGTAAGCAGCTGTTTCCGATTCAACAAGAGACCCTTTTTCTTTAACTATAATCATGATTTCGATATTGCATGGCTTTTGAACATTGATTGAGTTGAAACATCAAGTGACAAGATCCGAGGCTAGTTCTATCATGTTCAGATTTTGGAAGGCCAAGGGGTTTGAATTGATGTGGATGATACAGTGGCATGCTGGCATTCATGATCACTTTCTCAGAATTGGTTCCATTAGCCAGTGGTCGCACCACTCCATCATGGTCTTGAACCATATAAACCTAATGTGAAGCCACTCTTCATGGTCCACAACCGCAAAGAGCTCCAACCGACTGTTACAGACGACTTCCATTAACCCCTTCCCATTCATCCTCTCTATTTTCATTTTTCTTTATTTTACTTCATTCTTTTCTCTTAACCACCTGTACTTTAACAATGCAAGTTTTATGTCTTGTTTCGTCTTCGACAATAAATATGAAATAATGTTGAAAACATGACTGATAGTTCGTGTACCGGCAGCAGAAGAATCAAACCCTGTCAAAAATCAAAATCTAGAAGCAATGCAAAAAACACGTGGTAGCTAAGGTCGATGTCAGGTTTGCTGGTTAAACACGAGGATTAATAATCAAATATTTGTTGTTTATATCAATCAATTCAATGAATTTGCAATGTCATCAATGTGAATGTTAGGTTCACTGGACTAAATATTCCAATCTGTTAAGAACATAAACATCTCTCTCACTAATAAATATTTTTTTAATTTCTCTCTGTATGTCCAAAGGTGTTTCAATCGTCGCCATACACGATTTTCATGCTTTTTGGAGTCAGTTGTCGGGGTTCATTTTCAAGCACAGTCGATGCTTCCTTCGTCCCCAGATGGCATTAGATTTAGATTCATTGGCCAACCACGAAGAGAGTACCCCACTTTCTATCGGCATGCAGAGCAATGGGGACTAGAATTGAACATTACCATTGGTATTCAACTCATCGAGTACTGCAAATTCATTATGGGGTCGATCTTTCCAACCCAATTTGCTCCATTCAAAATATCAAGATTCAAACCTGTAATCTTATTTAAAGAACTTAGTGTCTCATAACACTATACCAATTGATCATTAGTTTTCTAGTCATTGCAGGAAATCTAAGAATTTTGTTCAAACAATCAACATAATGTCATTCACATTTGTAGATCCCAAGGGGGTAACATCTTGTCCAAAAAACACAGATTTAACTTATCGCATGCCATTCTCACTTTGCAGGCGTACCTCGTACATTTTAAGTTGTCTAGTAATATAAATAGTGGAGGGCTGTCATTGTTCAATTATTTTGCAGCTAGTTGGTTTAGCTTGTATCTGTGCCGGGCCACGTGATTCTTAGATATGATTTGAGGCCCTGCACAATTGACAACTATTAAACACATTCTTAGATATCCTTCGTCTCTGCTAAGAATCAACATAGATTCATTATGAAATACAGCACTCCCGTTCTAATGACTCATCTTAAGTTTTAAACACTGAAATCTGATAATGGATATAATAAATGGTCTATTTGCAGGCTGCAGCTGAGAGCCGACACTCTATTGAAACATTCATTATGACATGGATTCATCATGGTTGATAGTTGGGGAACTCCCCACACACAACAATTAACCACTTTGCTCACTATGTTGGTTTGCCCCAGACCCAGAGAACCTCCCCTCTTGCTTGGAGTTGTCAAGGCTGAAGGTACCAGTAAACTAAGCCAAAAATTGCTGTTCAAAAAAATGCATTTTTCTTTGTATACATGTGGAATGAATCCATGGGCTTATGATATGCACAGTGGTCAAGTTGTCTCAATGCCTTTGCCTGGTATGTGTTATCCTTTCTCTCCTAGAAAGCATTTATTAAAGACAGGTGATAATGCGACAGATACTATGAAAACTGTAATGTAATATCGACAAGTAGTACCCAAGTGCAAACGACAATACCTGTTGCACTATTTTATTTCGTTTAATTTAATGGCATCGTTTTTGACCAAAACTCTTGTAGCTGCCTGTGATTATTACAACGCTCCTTTTTCAAAGCATGGAAATTTCAATCATCAGGTAAGAACCTTTTGACACAGTCAAAGGAACATCACTGACAAAAGCTACTGAGTAGCTACCTGCAAAACCAAACACGAGTTCTAGGTAGGAAATAGGAATCCAGGTAAGAGTCAATTACAATTAGCATATGGTCCAGTCCAGTTGGTGAAATTTAGAACTTGAGGAATTTCACCAGTCATGAAGATTATAGAGAAACAATTTCAATCCTTCCTGAAATTCCTCCACCATAATGCACATAATAATCAAAGGGGGGGGGGGGGGGGGGCTGAATAGTGAAAACAAAGTTTTTAACAAAAAAATTCTGGAATTAGATTTCAACTAGTCTATACACGGCCAAGCCTTCAGGTTACACCGAACAATCACAGTTTTTCTGATTTAAATCCGTTAATATGCAGAGACAGGGGTTTACCCCAAAGCAGGAGCCTGCACCCTGACAAGAATTCTTGCCATCTAAAGGCTTGGATTCCTACACTACTTGCGTAATCTTCTCCATAGCAGGTCAACTTCTTCTGCCTTTTAAAGGGTTAGCAACTGATGCAAGCTCAAACTGTGATATTTGTTGCTTCACCTGAGTTTCGTTATAGTTAATCAGCAAATAGCTCATTGCCTTGGCCAGTGTCACCAGTTTGTCACAACCTTCGGCTGTGAGAAGGGTTAAGTACTCAAATCTTCTTTTTTCAGGCGACGATATATAAAGTCTCAGTGACAGAATCATCTTCAACGGGTATCATATTTAGATCAGGTAGTACAACCTTCCCCCCATAGGAAGAATCTAATAATTCTCTACGATCATCAAGAGCATGTGAGGGTGAGGTCGAGGGGACATAGTCAAGAGTAGAGGGTACTACTCTCTGAGGGGGTTGAGAAGAAGGCACTTCCTCGGGATCATTCTTTACAATTTGCAAGTTCAAATCAAGCTGCAATAACAGAGGTTTACATTAGGAAAAGGGAAAAAGAAGAATCAAGTTATTAAAGAAGCATTTTGCTGACCTTCATTCTTTTCAAGTTCTCATTCCTGACTCTCTGTTCTTGGTAAGTAGCACGCATGGATGCTATCTCCTATTCAATGAATAAAAAAATGACTGTAAGGTTATCTAGAAGTAATCAAAGAGGCATTACTAACCCAATTAAAGTACCCCGTTAAGAAAATTCAACACACCTTTTTCAAGTTAACCCTTTCCTTCAAAAGCATATTTTCCTCCTCCTTAAGTTCAGCAAAAGTCTGAAAATAAGACAAATTTTCCGAGTTAATACACATACATGAATCATCCTCAGTTTTTTTCTTGCATAAAACATTTCCCAGAAAAATAATGAACCGTAAAGATCAGTTACTTTACCTTCTTCCTTCTCGATTTCTTCGTAGTTGTGCTAGTTGTTTCATTACCAGCAGTACCCTGCAACGTACATCAGCCAATCATTTAATTTAACCCAAGGCAAGAACCATCAGGCTTTCTGAAGTGATTAATGTACTCGACCAAAAGCCAGGGAAGTTGGGACAACTAAAACCCTCCTATGGAGGATTTGGAGATCATTTCGGAGGACAGCGGCGTTGAAATTGGGAAGGCAATGCCACTCCTTTCTCGCACAAGTGAACCGATAGCAACACGCCACGTCATATTTACAAGCATGTCAGACACATGAATGAATTTAATGCTTTATGGCAGCCTATGTCTATAGTATTTCTACGTATACAAATTATAAACCTACGTATTTTCATCACCTAATCAATTTTTCCACAAATCAAACGGTAGAACGATAAACACGAGAGAAAAACCCGATCACAGATACAAATACGGTTACAGATAGAGATGGGAAGGGAAGATTCACAGGATTTAACCGTACACGCGTCACAGATGATAATTCCTCTCCTGGTAACCCAAATAAAAATGCCCATCCCATCCGCCTCTTAACAACATTACACCAAACCCCCCACACTTCTTTCAGTGGACCCTACTTATTTTACTATGACTCAAATACCCTTTAAGGAGATCCTCTACGGGGAAGTTTCCGAGTTCATACGGTGGAGAGATGGATGGGCCCGGAAAGAGCCATTTCCTTCTCCTGACAAAATTGCCCGGCCCGGTGAGTAGAAACTAGAGGGGGTTAAAAGGGTGGTTTAGTAAATCTAAAAATAGCCAACAATAGAATGACAGCTGACCAAAGACGAAGCGAGAAGAAAACGTCAAACGAGTTCCAATCTGGTTACAGTGTTGGCCTCGCGCGTAAACTGTAAAAATCCTTATAACGGCAGGGTATTTTAGTCCAAACGGGAAAAAGATGGCATAGCTTGTTTAATGGTCTATTCATTTTGTTATTAACGTTATCCTGTTAAACCGATGGTCGGAGAGATCAAACCCAAACTGAAAAGTTGAAGATAACGAGAAACGTATAACAAAGGGCAGATTAAGCCCCGACGAGTTCTTGTACGGAAAGCTTCGTCGGCTGAAGAATGAAAGGGAAAGAAATAAACCAATTGAGATTTTACATGACACGGAAACAAATAGGAACGAATAAATAAGGAGATTAAATAAGGGTTTAATGGTCATTTCATATATAGACTAGGGAGTTTTAACAACAGAAAAGAAGATATCCGGTTAGAAAAGAATGTCTCGTCGACGAGATACAAACTGAAGACGATTGTAGCGGCACATAATTTGACATGCGATAGAGGGACATTTCCATCTAGCCTGACAACCGCATGACACGCCGAAAGATCAGGTGTTGAGAAAGAGAGAGGGAGAGAATGTGAGATAAGTGAAAACAAACCTTGGATCTGGTAGGCGCGGCTGGTGGGAAGCGGAAGACTTGTTTACTGGTCTCTTCAAAGCCGTCGGCGGCGGAAGGAGAGGCAGCACCGCCGCCACCGCTCCAAGAAAGAGGCGTTGTAGGGCTACGTCTAGTGCTGGCGTTGAAATCTCCGTCTCTCTTGGCGTCACATCGCATCGACATAGGTTTAGACCTCGGCTGACGTATCCCCCATTTGAGTGTAACCGCCGCAGATTTCGGAGCCGGTAGTGCAGCCTGCGCTTGTTTGAGCCTTACCAGCAACTCCACCACCATGTTATCGTCCGTCATCGCCGCCCGAACCCACTCATCTTTCATCATCATCATCATCGTCACCAAAAACCCAACACCAAACGAAACAAGAAGAAAAAGAAGAAGAACCCAGATATTGACAAAGAGTGGATATGAAGAAAAGGATAATACAAGGGGTTTTCAAGAGTGAAAGATAGACGAAAATATTAGGGGTGGCGAGGAATGAAAGAAAATGAAAAGAGTTAAAAATGTTGAAGAAAGTGAAGGACATGGGTGTGGGCAATACATACATATACAAGACTGCCTTTTTCTTTTTCCCTTTTTTGTTTTAGGGTATTTATTTATTCATTTTTTAATATCAACATTTTTTATTTGAGAAAAAAAGTGATTTATATCTGGTTTATATCAACAACGCTTCACGCTTCTCTTTATATCTATCTGGTTGTTGCTAAAGCCTACAGTGGGCCGCGCCAGAACGCGAGAAAGAAGAGAGCGATGTCTGTTAGTCTCACTCTGAACTTTATTTTCTTTCTCATTTATTTTAGTTGAGAAAAAAAGTGGGGTCCATTATTGACATGTGGGTTTCAAAAATCAATTGTTTTAGGGTTATAGGGCGTCGGAAACTGATATCTCACCGCCGGTCATTCCCCTTATCATGTCATATGACCTATCAGCAGGCATACAGGGATGATAATGGTAATTAAAATATATATATATTAGTATATGAATTACGTAAAATTTATATTATTTTTTACTTAAATTATAAAATTTAAACTATAACTTATACCCTTAAAGTTTTAAATTTATATCTCTTTATGTTGTTTATATTTTTATTAACTAACTAATTTCACACCCCTATACTTTTAATATTATAATATATTTTTAATGATTTTTGCTAAGGTGTCTCCTACAATTATACTGTAATTATGTTTCCAAATACGTAATAAAATTTTTAACTTATAATTATTTATCTAATTGTGTTCCAAGTCTGATCCAACCAATTATAACCGTGGAAAATAAACAGTAACAGCAAGTGTCTATGATGAAGATAATGATATGATTAAGGGAAGGGAAGCTAAGGGTAGCGTGGGAGACAAGACTGGTTTGGGGCGTGGATCTTTCGGCGATACGGAGAGCAATCGAATCAAAATTCATTTCAAAGTTAATACGATTAAAAAATATAAATAAATAATTTTTAACAAGAAACGGATCAATTATAAATATTATTAGAATTTATCCAAATTTATATAATATTTAAATTTGGAAAAAAATATTTTCCATTTCTATTTTTTAAAATAAAATATTAGTTATAATATTTATATTAAGATAATATATATAAAACTAAAAATAACCTAAAGACATTAAATATATAAATATAATATTATTTAATTTAGAATACTCGTAAAAATTAAAATAAAATCTTTACTCAAATACAATTTTATTTATTTTAATATGATTTTTCTAATTTATGAAATAGTGTATTTCTTATAATATCTTAGAAGTCATATTTAATTGGATCTGATTATAATAATATTTTCCTTAAAAATTCTCAAACTTGAAGCTTCGTGAAACAATTTTTAGTTAATTTTTTATAGTTTATTATTTAAAGTAAGATTCAACAGTATTCTACTTATAAGATATTATGACAAATATACTAATTTTAAAAATAAATTAAGGACCATACGTTAAAAAAAACCATCACAATAATTATGGATTTTTTTTTAATAAAATCATCTAATATATTAAAATGATAATACGTCTACTGAATAACTAAAAGTCTAATAAATTTAAATGAAAAATTTTATAACGGGCGTCGAACATCACTAAATACCGTTAATTAATGATACAATATCGCTGAACATTATTAAACTAATTTATAAATATTAAAAATTTAATGAGTCAAAATATAATTATAGATTATTTAAATTAATTTTTTATTAAATTATTTTTTATGTATATTTTATTTTATTAATTAAATAAAAAATATTAAACCCTAAAAAATAAAAAAAAAACTAAACTCTAAACCTGAAATCAAAATAAAAAATCTAAATCATAAAATATTAAATTATAAACCCTAAAATATAATATTAAAATCATATATCCAAAACCCTAAACCTAAAACTAATTTTGGGTTTTAAGTTTTGAATTTATGCTTTTTAGAGTTTTTGATTTATAAATATTTTATAAGTTCAACGCACGTGGTAGACTCATCTAATTTAATGTCATTAATATTATATAATAGTATTCAATTATTTTATTGACATCGCTGGTGTTCGAACCCATGACCTTTAAAAATAACAATTCGTCCTTTAACCGCTTAGGCTAAATGGCTCATGCTCCAGTATTATAAATTAATTGCACCTTTGTATAATAAATTTCCATTAGCCATTCTAAACACATTAAGCATGACATGTAAATCGTTTGCCCCAATTATTGCTTGCAAAGACTACATTTGGTAAAAAAAACTATTACCAGTCTAGTATGTTATATTAATTTGATCATTTTTAACCTTTGTATTATATTTAAATTGTAGATTTTTTATATATTTTAATTTATTCTTTTCAATTTCTTTGTTTTTAAAATTTAAAATTTTAGTATTACTTCAAATTTTAGTCATTAAATTTATAAACTTTTATCATTAGTCCTTATATTACATATAAATTGTATATTTAATTCAGGTTCTTTAATTTAATCCTTTTAAGTCCTTAAAAGTTTGTAATATTAAATTACATTAGAGAGAGTTAGAATTAGACTTTAAAGCAAATATATAAATAAAAAATAATATAGTTAATAATATATTTTGTGCACAGATTGAAGATTTTTATAGTTATCCCCAATAATATCTTGTATTCTTGTAAACAATGTATTGTTTTTTTGGATGATAAACATGTATTTTATCAAAAATAAATTAATAATATCATCTTTATATTTCCCGTTAAAATATAAAAAATAATTTTTCATAAATTATAATATAAAAATTATACGTAATATTAAGTTCATGCCATTGATTATTCGAATTTTTATTACGTTGTTGATCCTTAAATAACACTTAGCAGATAGAATTTCAAAAATAATAAAAAAATACTCAACAATTGAGTCTTTAAACTTTTATTTGTTTATTATTTTAATCTCAAACTTTATTTATTAAAAACTGTTTTTTTTTTAAATTTTTATCAAACTTTAATTTGTCTAGAATAATAAAAATCGGGGCTTTAAATCAGATCTGATCATCTAAGAGTTATCCCCAAAGAACAGAACAGAACATATGTCTGAGCAGGTGGTTCGGTCCATATGAAGATACAATTTTATTTGGGCCTGATTTCGACAAATATGTTATGTTGGGTTTTGTTGGAGGCCGAAATAAAAGTTATTCTATAGCTTAAGAACCTTACAATCAAATGATCCAAAAAAGAAAGAGAAATTAAAGCTCAAAGGCTTTTATCAATTGTAGCTTTATAAAAGAAAAGAAATCAAAAGTTTATAGTACAAAGATTTATGTTGAGGGTAATAATTTTCATGTTTTTTTTTTTTGAATTATTATTATTTTAATAGCCTGAACTTTTCAAATTCTGTCCTTGCCATGATTTTTAACAAGAATCAAAACCCAGACTTTTGTTTTTCTTGCTGATGAGAGACTTTTGAAAATTTGCTCTTGCAAGTGGAGCAGAGAAGGAAAAACTGGGGCTATGAACAGCTTGGTGAAAGTAGATCAATGGTGGTATTTAAAAAAAGCTGCCCACATGATTGTATTGTGTGAGCTTTGCCTCTGCCTGCCCCCACTCCCAACATAAACAGAACAGCTTTCCTCTGTGATTCCTTTTTGCTTTTCCTACTTTTAAAACATAAAAAGCCAATTAAAAGAAGAGCAACCCAAAGTCTAGAAACTAATAGCCTACAAGTCTACCGTATCCAAATTCCAAAACACAGGTTTTCTCTTTCTGTGTCTGTCATATTTGAATTGAACCCACACTTCCAAAGCCTGGGGCTTTGCTTAATATCATATCCCTTCATGTTTTGAAGATTTCTCCGGTTCTCCCCTACTAGGAACAGTGAAAAAGTATTATTATTGTTTGAAAAGAAACAAGCGATGAAGAAGCTTCTGACTCTGTTCATTTTCCTTGTTTTGACTCATGAAACCATTATTGTTTTAGCCGTGCAAGGCCATTTTGCTCCCTCTTTAGCCCCTGTTTCGTCACCCTTTTCCAGGCCCATTTCTGCTTCAATGTCTGCATTCTCTCCAGGTAGAACTGCTTCAAAATTTAGTAATGAAACTACCCATTCCCTCTTTTGTTTTTGTTTCTACTCTGTTAACTAGTGGACATAAAGCACTTGTTTTTTACCCGGCTGGTGGGTTATTTCTGGTTAAACTTTAAAAAGTCTTATCTAAAGTTCAAATTTTCATTCGGTGCATTTAATGTTTTGAATGTGGACAGTGTTCGTTTTGCTTCTCGGAAATCTTAGCTATTTTAGTATGTCGTCTTGTTTTATTTGTTTACTTGATTCTAAAATTACTTAATCTCTTCAGATTTCTAAAACCATAAAGCATTTTGCTTGGAGGAGGAAGTTTTCATTTTTCCTTTCTATGCTAAAAAAGGTTATGCTTTTGACTGTATGAAGTGGTTGAGCTAGCAGGATTTCAACTGGAAAGCGAGGAACACAAAAAGAAGGATCCACCCAAGAAAATGTTAATAGCTCTCGTTCTTGCTTGCTCTTCCTTGGCTGCAATTATCTCTTCCTTGTTTTGTTTATGGATTTATTACAGTAAAATTCATACAAATCCACCAGAAATGATGGTAAGAACTCAGGTGTATTCTTTTCAGCCCATACCTTGTTCATTTTTTCTTCATAGTTCTGGGATTTTGAGAATTTGAGTTTAGAACTGATGCTTCCTTCCTTATTTCCCCCTTCCTTTTGTGGTTTTGAATATGAAGATGCTGAAAAAGGGGCTGGCTTGACACCATTTTTTGGTAAATTCAAGCCCAAGAGGACAGTTTCTAAGGAGGGTAATGCTTCATTTATGGATTATAAGATGCTTGAAAAATCTACAGGCAAGTTTCATCAAGGTAATATTCTGGGTAAGGGTGGATTCGGGTGCGTTTACAAGGCTCAATTCGATGATGGTTCTTTTGCTGCTGTTAAGAAGTTAGACTGTAAAAACCAGGATGCAGAAAAAGAATTTCAGGTACATTTTTTTATCAGTCCCTATATGTTTTCCAGAATTCATATCATTTTGATGTTGAGTTCTTGTATGGAACTGCAGAATGAGGTGGATTTGCTATGTAAATTTAAGCATCCCAACATAATCTCACTGTTGGGTTTCAACAGTGAAAACGAGACAAGGTTTATTGTATATGAATTAATGCAAAATGGTTCATTGGAAACTCAGATACATGGTAAATACTCTCTCTGAATCCGGTAAACAGCTTAAGAAATGAACAATATAAAGAAATGTGTTAAACATTGTTTCTGGAAAATTTTAAATTCTAATTTATATCTCAGGACCTTCTCAGGGCTCATCATTAACTTGGGATAGAAGGATGAAAATTGCTTTGGATACAGCAAGGTAAGGCTTTGTTTCCATTTTTACTTAGTCCTCTTAGTTAATGAATACTATTTAATAAATAACAATTGTTGACCAGAGGATTGGAATATCTGCATGAACACTGCAACCCACCAGTCATTCATAGAGATCTCAAATCATCTAATATTCTTTTGGACTCAAACTTCAATGCAAAGGTACATTCATTATTAATATTTTGTATGAAGTCTATTGAATCTCACTTTCTTTCCATTTTGTTTCATCCAGCTTTCGGATTTCGGTCTAGCAGTAACTGATGCAGCCCATAACAAGAATAATTTGAAGCTTTCGGGCACTTTAGGTTATGTTGCCCCAGAATACCTTTTAGATGGTATGTAAGCTAAATCTGAATTGTGTGTCATGTTCTGCAAATTATCTGAAAATGGAGTGAAGCTCATATACAAGGAGCCTAAATGTATTATCTGTTTTTTCTTGTTTTTTTTTTTTTTTTTTTTTTTTTTTTTATCTAGGTAAATTAACAGATAAGAGCGATGTGTATGCATTTGGTGTTGTGCTGCTGGAACTTCTATTGGGAAGAAAGCCTGTGGAAGAACTGGCACCAGCTCAGTGCCAATCTATTGTCACATGGGTATGTATACCTTGCTCTTATGAAGGATCGTTTCAAAACTTGATGCCATATCTATTATTGAATGCAGGCCATGCCTCAGCTTACTGACAGATCTAAACTCCCAGACATCGTGGATCCTGTAATACGAAATTCAATGGATCTAAAGCACTTGTATCAGGTTGGTAAGCTACTAGTGACAAAAGCACTTGGGAGTGTCATTACTGAGCTAACCTGTCTTTGTTTATAAAATTGGCTGCTTTGTCAGATAAGTCTCACTGGTTATGGTTAGGGTAGGTAGGAATGAGTGAGCTTAGAATCCATTAATTCACTTTGCAGACTGATTTACTTTGTTTTACTTGATTTGAATCTATTCCCTCTGTTCCTGCTTTGGTAAATTAAAAAGTGGAATTGTACTAAACAGGTCGCTGCTGTTGCGGTGCTATGCGTGCAACCCGAACCGAGTTATCGTCCGTTGATAACTGATGTTCTCCACTCGCTTATCCCTCTTGTTCCTATGGAGCTTGGAGGGACTCTGAGAGTTACACAAGCTGCAGCCCCTTAACACCAAAAACTACCTCATGTGTGTTTTTCATGTTCCGAATCAAAGATCGTATTTGCGACGATTCCATGTAATTGTGGGTTTTGTATTCGATTAGATCATACATGCACATCTGTTCCATTGCCCACTATAATCTATATGCAAAACATTTGTTGATAATTTATATTATACCTTTGATGTGAAGATTTTCTGATTGTAAACAGCAATAAAGTAAATATGGAAAAAGCATAGCAGATATGTTGATATAAGCCATAATTATAGTGCATATTAGGTACACCTGCATGGGACGTGGAAGGTGGTGTGAGGGACAAGAATTATTGTTTTGTGGAAATTAATGGGTTATTTTATTTTATTTTTTTATGACTCCCACCATAAGTTCACAACCACAGTCCACAAGGTGACGAGAGGGAAAAGCATTTCTTTTTATCAAAAGAAGAGGCATATGGTTTCTTTATTTGTTGCCACCAAGAATGGGAAGCAATAAATACAAGACAAGTACAATTGCTGTCATGTCACCATCTTGAGGATCCAAGTTAACATGGCATAGGCGACTGAAGATTGCTCTTGGGATGGTATGCTTGTAGGTTGTAGGATCAGTTTTCATTGTCATAATTTTTTCCCCTTACATTTGCTGCCACTAAGATCTTGTAAAATAAGAATATTACATCGATTATCCCTGGTTTCCCCAGGTATGAACCGTGTTTTTGCTTTTGGTGTTATACTATTGGACCTTCTACTAGGAAGAAGGGTTTCAGAAATTTTGCAAAACATCAGGGCAAGAATGTCTTGTAAGATGCGTTTGGTTGCGCCTGCTGTTACATTATTAGCTGTCAGAAAGTTTGGATTTAAAACATCGAATATTATCATTTAATGAATGCAGGCCAGAGTTCTGCATCCAACAGACATGTAATGCCAGACATTGTGGATCCCGTGACAAGAGGCGCCATCCACTTGAACCAGGTTGGTCTCGAACTGTATGGATCGAGCTTGGAGGGACATTAACAGATTAGTACTAAATAGGGATGAACTGAAGGGGAACGATGGAGCAGTCACTTCCCTAAAGTATATTTATTATTGATAATTTTATTTTATATACCCTAAAATTTTATACCTAACACTTGTAATTTAGAATTTTAATAGTTTGTAAATCTCACATAAAAATCTGGCCTACAATTCTTTTCAAAGTAGTTGTAGTTTCTGAATTATTTCATCTGTTTATAACATCAGTGTTTTTTGTACACTGCAGTGGGTTCTGGGATGCTCTGTGCAGCACTTTAAGTTAATCAGTCTTTTTTCTCACGGGAAGTGATCAATCCTTGTTAATTCAAGCCTTAAAACATAATTAGCATCATGAAATAACATAAAAGATTGCGTACATACATGAAATATGAGAACTAAATTTCAACAGTTGTTTACCAACACAGGAACTCTTCGTTGTTATGTTACTGGAAAACTTCAAAATTCCAACATCCAGAAAAGCAAACTAGAGGTTGCAAATTGCCTCTATCAAAACTTGAAGTGAATCAGTGTTTAACACACATTATTACAAATCCTTTTGGTTCAAAACAACAAATTTTGAGCTACCACAGTCCCAACTTTTCCTTGGTTTTAACTCACATTGTGGTAAGAATCAGTGATGGCATCTGCAAGGTATTCACACTTAGCCAAGGATAATCCTGCAAGGGATATCCTTCCATCCTTGGTCATATATACGTGCCACTTGTTGGTCATGTTATCACACTATTAAGAAAAAACAGCAACAAATAAACATCACAGTAAGAATATTGTCATACAATGCATCAGAAAAATTAAAAATATGATACTTTTATTATCAACATAATCCATGTTTAATCAAGTATCTGAATTTTGAATCAATTTATCATGTTAATGCAAAGGTAATGATACCATCATAAAAATACAGATTTGGTCTTAATCCAAATATGTTCTAATACTTCAAAGGCTTTAAAAACATTAATCCTACACGAGGTTATTGGTCAAATATGTGGGGATATAGCTATATTTCACTGTCAAATTAAGGTGCAATAAATGAATACCACAGAAATTTGCAAAGTACGAAGAAAAGGTGGGATGAGGCTATTACCTGAGCTTTGTTTAAGCCAGTGAATGAAAACATTCCAATCTGCTTAAGAACGAATGACCAATCCTTCCCAGTTTTATCTTTGGAAGAAAGACTGTCAAATAGTTTTTGTCTCACATTCATAATTCTCCCAGCCATCATTTCCATCTCTGCATTCCACTCTTTGAAGAGAGCAGCATCCCCAACAATACTGGCAACAATCCTAGCCCCATGAACAGGAGGACTTGAGTACATTGGTCGAGCAATTCTTTTCAGTTGGCTCTTAACCCTGAAAAAGAAATAGTAAGAATGTAACTCGGTCCCTAAACAATATATCAATTACCATTAAAAAGGACTATAAACCAAAAGTGAATTATGTGTAACATGTCCAACTCATTTGAACTACTATTCGTTGGAGAACCTGGTGGAGGAACCAGGATGTGAAAAGACAATAATTCTACGATTATAACTCTGCAGATAGGTTCACAGATGCAAATATAAAAATTAGCCATCAATTATTTTCTATAATATCAATTTTCTACGCATCAGAAAGCAAAAAAGTATTAAATATGACAACATATTTAAACTTGAGCACCATCTTGTCACTCTCAAGGATGAATATTTACTGAAAAATAAAAGAAATCTAGCTACATGGTCTATTCTGCATTAGTAATCATTTCTGGTTAGCTTAATTGAAGAAAAGGCTGACACCATAACATTTCAAAATCTGAAGCAAAACTGCACCTTGCAGCAGCATCTGATGATGAGCAAACAACATTAATTGCTCCAATCCTTTCTGCATAAAGGCCAAGGTTTTTACTGTAAGACTGAGCAGCAAAGACCTCCATACCACGGGCCACAAACATCCTCACAGATGCTGCATCAGCATCAAGGCTTCCACTTGCAAATCCCTATCACCAAAAGTAATTCGACAAGTTCTCATTATAATATCATATATTTCATCTTAATAAAATATTAGCATATTTATTAGACACCACTTTAATCAAGTTTTATACCATGAATTCAGGCAACTATTACCTGGTATGCAATATCAAAAAATGGAACATGGTTCTTCTCTTGGATGACATCTGCAATTGTCTCCCACTGTTCAGGGGTCGGATCAATACCGGTTGGGTTGTGTGCACATCCATGAAGAAGAATAAAAGACCCCTCAGGAGCTGCCTGCAAGTGTGATTGAAGAATAAGTTGTCTAAAACAGAGAGATGATATTGATATATTCTCATGTCTAAGCCAGAAGATGACCTTGATGTCTGCTATCATTCCTTCAAAATCCAAGCCAACTGTTTTGGGGTCGTAATCGGTATTCTGACCATGGGACCCTAGCATCGTTGAAAATGTTCTTGTGATTACCTGTGAGACAGTTCCATTAGCAATAAGAATGCTCAATATTGAACTAGTTTCACAAATAAATTGAAGAGGAGACAATACTCACCCCATGTAGGAGATGATATCAGAACTTTTGCCCCAGGAAAATATCGTTCTATAAGCGCAGCAGCCAATCGAAGTGAACCGGTCCCTGAAAGTCCTTGAACTGTTGCAACCTGGTCAAATGAAAAACGGTAAATAAAATGAAATCAATTTCAATTTTCTCCAACTTCACCAGAAATATGTCATTATACTGAGCTAAAATATAATTTTGTTTTACAAGATAATAGCCAAAATTCTCACTTACTCTTTGTTGTTTTATAACCGGGTTGTCTGCTCCAAACAACAGCTCCGCTGTCACCTTATTGAAAGCAGCCAAGCCTTCAATTGGGAGATACTGCATGTGAAACCAAATATTGTAAGAAACCTTAAGGGAGGAGACGACCTCTGTTATCCCATCGAATTAACGAATCAAGTTACCTCTCGGTTTTCCCCCTTCTCCAGTAGAAGCTTATCTGCCTAGAAGGACAGTTTCCAAATCAATTTCAGCACAATATAATAAACGTTGAAGAAGTTAATACTCACTCATGAAATCAATAAGCAAAGTAAATAAAAGCTATGTCAATGGAGAACCTAGACCAGGCCATCATTAATGAAATTGTACTACCTACTTTAGGAAATAACACTAACCTTTTTAACCACATCAAGAACATAGGGATGCAGTTCTTCAGTTCGGTAGGCCCCCACGCCAAGGTTGAGCTTCAACTCATGGTTGTCTGCTTTGAAAGCTTCAGAAACCCCAAGGATCGGATCCGGGGGAGCCATTGTTATACCTTCAAAACGAGACACGTTGGAAGCTACAGTCATTGAGATTCGACCAACGGACTGCAAACAACCAAATAAATCAGATGAATCAAACCCTTTGACACACAGATCAGGGGAAAAAAGTCATTACGGTTACTTAACCATACTGAACATGGAGAGTTGATCTGAAATTACGAATGGAACAGAAAGTTACAGAAAAAAAAAAGTACCTTTGTTTTCAAAAAGGGATTGGTTTCCTCCCTTTTGAAGCGCAAGCAGGAATTTCCAATATTCAATTTTCCCTGTGAAAATCCACTCATTTCAGGGTAACCAAACAGAAAATGAAGATCAAATTTTACATAAAGGGATGAGAAATACCTTTTCCATTACATGATAAGAAAGTGAAGCAGAGGGAACTGCACAAGCCAAAGAGAGTACCGACGAAGCCATCTGGAATTCTAGCAACAAGGAGATGGGTATTCGATTAGACCCAAAATTTTAACCAATGTGATGAAACTAAGAGTGATGGGTTTGGTTTAGAAAGCAAAGGAGGTCTTGCGTAAGAACGACTGAAAGGGGCGATGAAGTCGAAGGTTTACAAATTTTGTAATACTTTATATATCTTTGGGGGTAATAATTTAATAGCAAACTGATTTCTCCTTAAAACTACGTGCCGTAACATTTTGATTTTTTTTTAAATAACTTTAATTAAATAAATTAATTGAATTAAAGTATTTGATTTTTTAATTTGAATTGTATTTTGTAAAATAAATTAAACAACAATTTTGTATAAATATCTCCTAGATCCTTATCAAATTTTAAGATATACTTACTATATTAGTTTAACTCAATCTCAACAAAAATTATAATAAAAACTTTAAAATTTTATAAAAATCTTAAATTATATTTTTTAATTTTCCAAAAATAATAAATTCAATATTTAAAATAAATAAATAATCAAATAATAAGACTCCATTATATATATATATATGTATTTTTTTAAAACATTTTATTTTTAAAATTAAAAAAAATAATAATACGACACCATTAGATATATGTGGTCATTCATCTATCAAAATTTCTTTAAAGTATAATTTTAAAGTATTAGTCGATCTGTATATAAAGAAAAGGCAAATTTGTTGTAATATTGAGGTTGGGAAAAACATTTCCCAAACTATTAAAGTTAAGTTTGCATTTTTAAAAATATTGACGAAATAACAATGAGTGAAAGTTGGATCTTTTAGATGTCGACTTTCAATAATGGATTAAATAAAAATGGCACCAGGAGATACCGACTTACACCCATTCACCTTTTAGTTTTTTGCTGCAAACTGCTCTACACACTCAGGACTCTAAAGTCAGAGACTTCGAAACCAATCCTATTCACCCTTTAGTTTGTTGCTGCAAACTACTTTGCACACTCAGGACTCTAAAGTCGGAGCCTCTAAAACCAGTCTTCCTTTAAATAACTATTGAATGCCGGCATTTAAATGATCCGACTTTCACTTTACCGTTCATTCATCAATATTTCTGAAAATAAAAATTCAACTTCGATAATTTAGGAAATATTTTTTCAACTTCAATATTGCCGTAAATTTACCATAAAAAAATATTTATACTGATATTTTCAAATTTTACACATTTAGTTTTAATTTTAGTTATTTTAGAATTTTAATATTTTAAATATATCCAGTTGAAAATATATTATTAGATTGTTACAAAAAAATCCTTTTCTGATGTTTCAGCTCGCATGCACCTTCTAAATCAATGACGTACTAAGATCTACTGCGGAAGACAACTGACTGACACGTACGATTTCATCACCTACCCCGTTTGTAGGTTCTTTAGAAACCAAGCAACACAAGGTCAGCGGGGGTTTTCTCGATGGGTTTGAAGCACCCAAATACCAGAGAATTCAGACTTAACCGACCTGTGACTAAAACCAGCTAAACTCAAGTCTGGACCCAATTGAATTGGGCTCATACGCCCATTATCAGGCTATGGAGTTGGGTCTTCATTTTTTAAATAAAAAAATACACTCAACATGGGATGCCAAATAGTCCTTTTATTTTTAAATTATATCAGAAAAGAATATAAAAATACTATTCTTCTTCCATCCAGACACATGATTTTCTTCCATCGACCATCCCTGCACATGAGATGTACTTACCAACACCATGTGCTGATGCCTCATCAATCAACAACTTAGTTTTTGCTAACCATTTTCAAAACACAAGTTATAATTTAGATTTAGATTTGACTTTAGATTGGGATCGACAATTATAATCAATTAAAAAATTTATCTCGTCCTTTCAATTTTATTAATTTTTAGCTAATCATCTATTAATGTTATTTTTTATTTTATAATTAGCGGATAATAAATAATAGATAAATATGTAGCTAAGATTAAATAAATAAAACAGTGACATGCACATGTAAATCTTGAGACGTATTTTTCATGTCAATACTATTGATGAGATACATGAATGATATTTAAAGTTGGATCCGCTAATATATATCATGTATCTCAGCAACAATATTTTTAATTTTTTATAATATTTAAAGTTTATGTCTGTTCTGAGATTTTAAAAGTTTATGTGTTTATCTTTAAATAAATTTTTGAATTTACCACGAATGGTATTAAAAAAATTCAAACGACCATCCCGGCTGCCTTTCTTCTCAAATCCCTTAGACTCCATCACGTCCCTTCCCATAACCCCTTTTTTTCTCATCGTAATAGTCGGTTACGATAAATAAATTGAATCGAATTGAATTAAAATTAAAAATAAAATTCTATAAATATATTTCGTTGTTGTTCGTTATTTGTGTGGTTTGTATTAACATATTTTTTATTATTTTATTTTAAATTATTATTGGTAAGGTGTTTATTATATTTCCTTTTTTTTTTTGTTTCCATGTGATACCGCGTTTGCATTGCAAAGTGTGTCTTCTCAATGTTCTTTTTCCTATGTATGACTTTTCTCATCGACCTTAATAGACGCTCTAGGTTAGGTTTAGCTGTAAACCAGGAGCCAGACCAACTTTTTTAAATGTTTTCCTGGCCAATTACATGCTGTTTGATGCTGCGAGTTCCATCCAGGAATGAACGTCCAACGTTTATTAGATGCAGTCTTTATGAAACACCCTAAAACAAAGATCAAATCCCCTGACACCAGCATGCAGTTGCTCAAGAACTGTATGAAAAAAGTTGAAACACATTGTCAAATTGTGAGGAACTTGCTGCCGTGTCTTCTTGTGTCATGCGGATTCATTAAACCTGAATCGAACGAACAAAAGGGTCAGGAATAGCTGCTGAGAAAGAAGAGACTCCACCATGTGCTCATGACTTGATAAGCATGTGAATTGATGTTTGAAAGTTCTCTTCAGCTATACATTAATTCAGCAATCAGCCAACTGTAACTAAAGAGATAAAGGACAAAGGATCGAAACCTTGGGGGACCCATTCTATTTTTCAAGTTGGAGAATGACAGTGAATTTCATCACCTCTGTCAACTACAAAAAGGCCCTCCCCTTCCCTCTCCTTCCCCCTACTCTCCAGCATCACTCTCATTTGTTCATTCAGGCATTTCGACAAACACCTTTTTCCCCCAAAAGCAACGTTTCTTTCACACTAACATGGCTAGACCGCAACAACGATATCGAGGTGTCCGACAAAGGCATTGGGGTTCTTGGGTTTCTGAAATCCGCCATCCTCTCTTGTAAGTTAACTTGATTTTTTGAAAACCATGAACGTTTGGCGCTCTTCAGCCATGTGTACTGACTTGAACGTTTCGTTTGTACAGGAAAACGAGAATTTGGCTGGGAACATTTGAAACGGCTGAAGACGCGGCTCGCGCTTACGA
The DNA here is from genome assembly GCA_035048815.1 of Abelmoschus esculentus. NCBI lineage: Eukaryota > Viridiplantae > Streptophyta > Magnoliopsida > Malvales > Malvaceae > Abelmoschus > Abelmoschus esculentus. The sequence continues at coordinate 1,510,025 of JAUCBN010000008.1, forward strand.
TGAAGCTACTAGGCTTATGTGTGGACCGAGGGCTAGAACAAACTTCCCTTATAATCCGAATGCACCTCAATCATCATCATCCAAGATACTATCAGCAACTTTGACAGCTAAACTACATAAATGCTACATGGCTTCACTTCAAATGACCAAACAACAACAACTGCAGGGGTCAAAAAGTGATCCACCAACGCCATATATCATCAGCAACAATGGCATTGCAGGTAGAGACAATGGAATGGGAGGGTTTCGCCTGCCGGAGAAGAGACCATTGCCAGTTCAAGGGACAGAAAGTAATTGGGTTGTCAAAAAAGCACAAATAGAAAGAACCCAGTCTTCCAAATCTCTTGAAGAGGATCACATTGAACAAATGATTGAGGAGCTGCTTGACAATGGCTCCATTGAACTATCTCCATAGGATATCCTCCATTCCTTTCTTCTTCCTCTCTACATTTCCTCCCTTTAGGTCCGAGTGTCTACCATGTTGCAGTGTACAGTAAGTTCTGCTATGATATATGTCTATGTGATATTATCATCTGCTCTGTCTCTTGCTTTTCGATCATGGATTCGGAGGATGAAATGTAGGAGTTTCCATTATTCTGCATTGCAATGTTCCCAAGTATTGTATAATAAATTACCTTTCATTGCCATGTTTTCACAATTCAAATAGACTTAGAGTTATCTTATCTTCCTAGACAAGGCAAAGTCATGCTTGTAATTTTCAAAGAAACAGTAAAACCATCATCCTTTTTATTATAATTTTTAAGGTTTCCACACCAAACTGTCGACCTACACGCCCATAGTAAGTAGAAACAAACAAAAACGCACCCTACATATATTATTCGTCACTATCACAGGTTTTTGCGTGATGTGCGGATCATTTCTTCATTCTTGTTCAGTATAATATGATACAGTGATAGGAACATCTTTGTTCTTGGCAACAGTCTTTTACAGTTGGTGAGGAATTGTTGACATTATTTATTCATCAAGAGTTTGAACTTGTAAGATGCTTCTTCTGAAATTAATCAATGATAATCAACTGAACAAGACCTGGAAAACTTAAGGGAAACAATCATATTAACGAAATTTTTTATGGTAAAACGGAATTCGGGATGCTTCCTTTGTGACGGATCATGTATGATAAAATGACTGGCCCTTGTTCAATTATTAGGTTTGAAAGGGTGGTTTTTAGGTTCCATTTCAACCAAAATCCATACTTACCAAGACAAGCAACTTCCTTTTTCCATATTCACACTTCAATTTCTAAACAAAGTAAGCTGGCAAGCATTTCCCAGCATTATATTCTAAGTTCATCAAACGGTATAGCTAAAAATAGCAGTATCTTCACTTCTAAATTAGGTAAGAGAGCAAATTAAACAATCCCAACTCCCAAGAATGAGGGGAGACAAATAGAGCACCTTTAGAATAAATTAATTTAAAACACCTTGATTAGCCAAAAATGACTGTGGTCTGGAAACAACTTGTCCTGTTTGACAAATATGGAATTAAGGAAGATGCAAGGACACACGCCTAGTTAACCTTTTGCCCATAGTTTTTCTTAATGAATTACATGTGTCCATCATCTATTTGTTCAGCGTTCTAAGCATGCATTAATCTTGTCGAGTCGAGTAGGATCACAACTCACAAGAATGATGAAGTCCCCTCATCAAGTATTTGATATTATTGTATCCTCAAAAACTAGAATTCAAGACTTTAATTGAGCTGAAACAACTCCTTATAGATTGATAACCCTTAATGGTTAGGATAATATTTAACTGATAAGTCTTAAAAGTATAAGCAGGATTTCCCGGCTAATAATTCTCATGTAAAATGATCCAAGAGCAAATATAATTTAACCTAGTCTTCAATGATTAACTCGCATGGATGGGTTATTTTAATTATAAAACTGAATGCTTGTTTTTTGGTTATTGGTGTCCAGTCTCCATCATTGAAACTTCATGATGGCTCACCTGTTTGGAAATTGATTTTGTTCCCCACAACCATTTTAAAAGAAAACCAATAAAGTTGTTTTCATTCTCATTATATTGTTCTACTTTTGGTTCAGCAAAGTTGATTAAATTCATGTCATGTTAGTGAGTTTACCATCATTAATTGTTTGAAACTTTTGTCACCTTTGCTCTCTGATGTTTTTAACCTGGCCTACCAGAGACATTCTGCAATTCCACCTTAGTTTGAACTGGTTGAATTCCCTTCATGACCACAAAATGCAATAATCTGAACTTATTCATGAGGCAATACAGTGTTGAATGCCATTGTAATTGTTCATGGTCACAAATGGTAAGATACCTAATCAAGTACTGAGTTTGAAAATAATAGTGTTTGTCTTGTCTAATAAGTGGAGTTGATTCCCTTGGATTGCACATCCCAGTGAAAAAGAGAGAGGGAAGAAGAACACAGGAGTCAAGGGTAAGATCTTCCTTAGAAGAAAAGTGGTCAAAAACCAATCATGGTGCAAAGAATCTCGTGAGGAAATGTTGGGGGGGTAAAGACAATCAAATGGCCTTAAACCCCTTTTCCAGAAATCACCCAAGTTTTAGTTTTTTATTTGAGCTGAGATTGTTATCCTATTGGAGTATTATCTTTGTTTTTGATTCGTTGAATTCATGCAAAAATCCAAAAGGCTAAAACTTTTTTCAAGAGTGGTACACCCTACACCCTGAAAAAGGCCAAGACCAAGATCAGTTTCAACAAGTTCTGGTGAAAAAAAAAAAACTTTAAAATTGTTGAACTAACAAAACTTCAGATTTTTGTATGTAGGGCCTCGGGACATCATGGTGTAGTGCATGTCATGGCATGACGTGTCATCTTCTTCATGTTGTTTCTTTCTCCATGTGAATGCTAACATGCATATGGTTAAGGTCCTAAAATCTCCATTTCTTTATGTTAGAAAGACAAGACAAAGATGAAAGGGGACCCCACCGTGTCAAACTTATTATTAGAGCATCTTTTAAGGGAATTAATTATGCACCAATTAAGTGTGAATATCATTTTCTTTCGTCTAGCTACTGCTATCACTGTCAGTATCATAAATTCAATTATATTGAAACCTTCCTCCTGCACTGTAATCCACTAGTATTCAAGTTCCATTCCCTCCAAGTATAGACATTTATGTGTACTTATTCATTTAAGCACCGGAGATTTCATTAGATTCCATTTCGATCGTGACTGTTTTTCTCTTGTCTGTAACATTTAGTACTGTTCATTTCAATCAGTTATCAATGACTGCAATAGAGTGCAGTTGAAACGTCAAATACTGGGAAAACCTTCCTCACCCTATGGGAGGAGAGGGGACACTGGCAGGGGTCATCTCCTCCTAAATGGGAGACTTTCTTTTCTAGTCCTTTCAAATTTCAGTTTAATCATATGAAAGGGTAGTGACATTTGGAGTGTGGAGTTGAAGCAGCAGCATAACTGGTGTTTGAGAAGGATTCTGAAGCAAAGGAGTAAGTTGCAAGCGTTAATTGACAGGGGGCACAACATATGGACTGTTGGTTCAGCTTAGGGAATGATTCGAGAAGAGAAAGACACTGTTACTTGGCACAAGTTGGTCTGGTTCAGTTTACATGTGCCAAAACCCTCTATGATTCTTTGGATGACAATTATTAATCGGTTGCCGACCAAATATAGGATTAGAGCTATGGGGAGGGATGTTGATGAGAGCTGTGTATTTTGTCATTCTGCTCAAGAAACTAGGGACCATATTTTTGCTGGATGCAGGTTGTCGAGACGCATATGGGCTGCTGTCTTGAAATGTGTGGATTACATAGAATGATGCTTGAATGGAATGATGAGCTGCAGTGGTTGAGCTCCAAATTGAAAGGAAAGTTTTTGATAGTTCATATTTTAAAGCTTGCCTGGGGTGCTTTTGTTTACTTTGTGTGGGAAGAACGAAATAAGAGATTATTTAGGAATGTGAGTAGAACTGTTGAGAGTATTTTATGTTGCATTAAGGAAATCATTTGTATACGAACTCGAAATAGAGTTATACGCATGAATGATGTAAATAGAATCATTTGCACATCTTAGAGAATTTTCTAGGGGGATGGATGCCCAAGTATGATTATAGGTGATGTATTTCTTATCTTGGATAATATATAATGCTTATCCAAAAAATTGTATTTCGGTTTATCAGGTTCCATGACTTGGAAAAACACTGCTGCAGCTCCATTTGGTGTCTGAAGTTAAAGCCTTATGGGCCATATAAAAGATGTCTGGCTTGGAATCAACAATGATGACAGATTAGGGCTGACAGCTTTAAGTAAGGATTCCGCTGTTCAAAGTTCAAACCCACTTCTGGATATTAAAGTTGGGCTCAGCCTTATCAGACACTGAACAAAGACTTCAGCTCACGTGGCACTGAACAAGTCTTTTTCCTCTCGTCTTTATGCAGTGAAGCTTGCATGCACGGATATTTCAACTAAAAAACATGAGTATTTGAGGTCATGCCGATTGTTTCATTAGATAAACACAAAAATGCAGAATAAAACCATAAGGAAATATGAAGCCCACATCGTCTTTGACCCAACAACTCCATATACTTGGGGTTGGTTGCCCTAATCAATTAAGGTAGTTTGGCAAGGCTCGTCGTAGCTGGCATGCAGCAGGAAGAGTCTGGAGAATATTTAGGTAAAGAGTTAGCTTGAAGTTTGGAGACATTATTAAATTTGCACATCATCATCATACAAAAATCCTTCTCTTCCTTTGACTAATCAGTAAATTACTTACCAAGTTAGCAGGTAGCTAGTTTTTTCTTTTTGTCTTTGGTCTGCCTTTCTGGGGGTAGATTCAAGATTGAATTTTCTCACTGCATTGTTAAAACCGCGTCCTGGTTCAGCTCAGTACAAGCAATTCACTGGGTCAACTTTCTCTCTTCTTTCCTTGACAAGCTCCTTTCAAGTCTTCTACACTTGAATCTTCACATGTTTCTCGACCCTGTACGATTCAAACTTTTACAAGTCGAATCTGCAAGTTGAAGTTGTTGGTCACCTCTTAATCGTTCTGGTCAACTTTGCCTGTTAATTGTCCTTGTAGGCAAACTCTTCTGAGAAATTAGTTTACTCACCAATGGCGAAATGCCGATGCTATGAGGCAAATCCCATTCCCCTTACAAGACAAATTTTAAGAGCAGAAACATTGAGGATTGATCCAGGCAATATCTCGAACTTCTAATCCATCAAATCTGTTGAGGCTTTTGGGTGGAAAAGTTGGTCACTTTTGAGGATTGCCGAAGAGAGTTAGATCACCGACATCTGGGAAAAAGAAATAAAGCTTAATTTTGTATTTCTAAATAGCCCTCAGGCTCATGAATTGTAGCAATTTTATCCATTTAATGATAGTTGATTAAAGAGATTAATAAATTATACGATATATAGCTACTAATTATTTTTACATTAGTCATTATTATTATTATTATTATTATTGTTATTATTATTATTATTATTATTATGTCTTGTTATATCAATAATGATGAGATAGTTCATGTTGAGAGTTTTAAAATTAATTAATTGTTTTTAAATTCTATTTTTAAAAATAATATTAATTGTATAATTACACCACAAAAATTAAATTATCGATATCTTATCAGAAAAAAATAATTTATCAAAAAAATTATATATACAAGTGTTAACTTAAAAATTATTAATTATTTAACGGTATAATATTTAACATATTACAAAATGAACAATAATGATTTTTGTTAGTCAATGATTATTAAAGGGCAAACTTGATGCAATTAAAGAACTTGATTACTAAATTAATAAAATTAAAAAATGAGGGGTAATATTATAAATTTTAAAAAATATAAATACCAAACGAATAGAATTAAAAATGAATGACAAACATTGCTAACGGGAGAAAATTAACCCCTAAACCATTATTCTTCAATAGTTTTCTGAAATTATTTGGTGGCATTTGCTTGTTGTATAAGTAACAGAGGTTAAATATCATATTTAGGATATAATGTTTGGAATTGGTATTGGACGAGTTTCTTTAACCTAATTTAAAAATAAATACTTTAATTTCGTTTTGATTTAAATATTTTTTTAAAATATCTAACGAAAAATTAAATAAATTAAACTTCACTTGATCTAATTTATAAAAGAAATAGAGATTTAATTATAAAAGATCTTTTTTGGGATTTAGTTGTAAAAATATAAATTTAAAGAGTAAATTATAAATAAAAATTGATTTTAAGGTCTAATTATAAAAATTATATAGAGAAAGAAATATTATTATAAATATTCTTAAAAGATTTAAGAAAAATTCACATAAAGAATCCTAAATCAGATTAAATATTTTTTTTTATTTAAACACGAATCTGATCCGGTTGGGTCGGATTTCGACCGGATAGGGTAAAATTACTATTCCTCCCTAATGTAGGGATAAGTCTGTATGTACTAAAATCAGACGACCTTCGAAACATTTTCCTGGAAACTTCACCCACTCCATCCCGATTCAGCCGTGGAAGATTGTCTTTTGTTGAGGGTAAGGATACTAAAAACGATGAACTGGTCCAACAAAATTGCAAGTACACGGATGTACCAGCTGTCCGAATTAAAACCAAAGAGGAGACACTGCCAGCTTGGTCTGGAGAGCTATCCATTCATGACTTGAAAATAAACAAATCCGATGAACCGCTGGGACACGGCTGCTGCTTAGCTTTCGAACCAACACTTCAATACCTCCAGTTTCGATGACCCAACTTCACTACAAAAATGTTGTACAAAGGGACAACAATGAGATCATCTCGACTCAACCTGTCGTCCTCGTAGCAGCAAAGTGTGTTAATCAAACAGTTAGGATTGTTGTGACAAACTTGAATGAGAATTGGTCCAATTTTGAGAATAATTAATAAAGCTAAATCTTACACGAACCCTTCACGAGGAAAAATTATATTATGGGTCAGTCTCACCATCTGTCCATAGGACCAACCAATAAAAATTGTCTACTTTATCAATTTTTCATGTCATATTTTTTTTCCAATTGAATCTTCGCTTGAAAAATTAAAAAATAATGAGGTGGACAGTTTTTATTGGTTGGTCCCATGGATGACGTGATAGGACTGACCCATGATTTAATTTCTCCTCCACAAGATTGACAAAAGTATGTGGCTTTAATTTTAAATAAATATAATTGATATAAATATATTTAATTTTTAAATTATATATTTATCATCAAAATAAATAATATTAGAGAAGTTTAAGTTCGAAGTTGGTATAAATTTTTATCGTTAGAAACATAAATAATATTTTATTTTAATTATAAGGTATGATTGGATTAATGAGGCATATATTAGAGTATCTAGTATATTTTATATAAATAAATGGTACTGTTTAATATAATAAAACCCGTCAAACTTGAAGAAACATTAATATATAATTATTCAACATTGTTTGCTAATATAATTAATATGATTTTTTATCCCATAATTTGATTAAATTACAATAACTTTTGAAAATTACAAAATTTTCAGGTAGGAAAGTCTTCAAGTCTCTCTGGTCGCCATTCTCAACTCCATCCTTATAAGGCCCTGCGGATATGCAGCCAACATTTCATAGCCCTCGAAACCTCATTTCACACAAATCTCAACCCAACAAAGGATGCCTCTTCAATCACACAACCATTCCCCCTCTTTCCCTTCTTGTTTCCGACCCTGCACCACCGCACAGAACAACTTCATAGAACCTCCTCCTCCTCCACCGCCGCCACAAATCTCAGGGAAAACGAATCTTGCTACGAATCTCTACAACACAAATCTCGGTCTTTTTTCCCTCACCTGGTCACGGACTTTCCTTGGCCACTCTCTCCACCTCCACCTCCACCCTTCCTCTCAGTACTCTCCCTCTTCTCCACTCTCTCTCCCTGCCTCGCTTTCAGTCTCCAGCCTCCATTTTCATCTGCATATTAAGCCCTTTCTTTTTTGGAAGAAACATGGATATAAAAAACTGAGCAGCGCCACGGTCCCTAATGTTCAAGTCTTCTGGGATCTTTCCAGGGCCAAGTTCGGATCCGGGCCTGAACCCGATTCTGGGTTCTATGTTGCCATTGTTTTTGACGGAGAAATGGTGCTGCTTGTTGGCGATTCTGCGAAAGAGGCTTATGCCAGAACTAGAGCTCAAAAACTTGGGAAAAGCCAAGCTCTTGTTTTGAGAAGGGAGCACGTGGTGGGCAACAAAGTGTACAACGCCAAAGCTAGATTTGGAGGCAGAAGTAGGGAAATCTCTATTGAATTCAAGGCGGATGAGGATGGGAAGCTATGTTTTAGCGTTGATAACAAAAGGGTATTGCAAGTGAAGCGACTTAAGTGGAAATTTAGAGGCAATGAACGTATTGAAGTAGATGGCGTCTCAATACAAATCTCGTGGGACGTGTATAACTGGTTGTTTGATAATGATTTGAACAATGGTCATGTAGTTTTCATGTTCAAGTTTGAGAACGAAGGCTCTGAAATTCTTGATGGAGATTATCAACAGGCCGGGGCCGAAGAAGTAGTCGGTCCTTTCCACGAGAAGAATGGGGTCGTTTCGTGGCAGCAAAGTTCATGTAATTTTGGCGTTAATGGAATCGAGTGGAAAAAGATGAGGAACAACTTGTTGAGGACTGCTAGAAGCTCATCATCTTCTTCGCTTTCGATGTCTTCGGCCTCCTCCGGAGGCAGCTCTTCCATCATGGAGTGGGCAAGCGTGGAGGAGAGTGAATTAAGTGCTCCTACTGGCTTCTCCCTGCTTGTTTATGCCTGGAAAAAATGAAGATTTCCCCCTACAATCATCTAATCCTTTGTTGATAATCTCTCTATTCGATTTCTCACTAACCCCATTTGTTCTTGAACATAGTATAATAAGAATGATACATTAGGAGCACGAAATTATATATAAAGACAGATTTATATATTGAATCATTCCCCCTGGTCCTGCGTTCTCGAAGAGATTAATGTTTGCGGTAGTAAATTTGGTAGTCCTGCCTTGGTTGTAATCAAAGATTGAATGAGAAGCAATTGTTTCTTTATTTTGGTATTTCATGTACACCATTTTGTTCTTGTTTTAATGGTTTTCATTGCTGGGTGTAATTGGGAAATTTCCAAGTTTCCCATATTGGAGACGGTGCAAATTAGATTTGGATCTCGTTTGTCTTAAATGAGCTTTCCTTGGGGGATGCGTGTAAAAACTTATAACCAGCCAACCAAGCAACTAGCAAGCATCCCCCAACTATGTTGACTTGACCCTGTCTTGGATCTCTCAAACTGAAAGTTACTTCGTCGGTCGGTAATCTTAAAACTTTGAAGTAACAGAACCATGTCGTACTCTATCGAACGGCACAGGAAGGTAGTTGAAATGACCAGATTGTGTAGGGTTTAGTTGTCTGACAAAATCACTGTTTCCTTTTCTATGTGCTGTATTTGTTCGTGGAAACTGAAGTAGATGAACCTCCTTGTCTGGGTCTCGGAATTCGGCATAAGTCGAGCTCCAAGTTGTCCAATATTACAGTCTTCATATCTACCTGCCCCTGGTCTGTGTACAAAGAATCTTGCATCTTGAAAGATCGTCCAACAAATCATTAAAGTTGCCGACCCGAATGCCTCCACATCAACTGGATTTTATTAGTATTATTCTTGGCTGACGTTCCCGATGCTCAGCACGAAATGAATCTCTTTTGTGGCACAAACTTTGAAACGTGGAACCAGTCACTTGTCGGCACCTAGCATTATGATTGTTGTAAGGGATTTTTTTTTATGTACGGGAGGACTGGGGTTAACCAAGACGGCATATTTTTAAAGAAATTTTTATAAATAGTATTTAAAAACGATGAGTAAAGAAGAATTAAAATTTGTAACATTAAATAATTTAACTAATTAAATAGAATAAATAATTTTTAGGGTCAATAAACTTTTCTCTCACACTTAAAGTGGGGTAATCATTGCTGTCACTAGATTTATTTTTATAATATATATTTTTTATATTTTTACGATATATATTATTATTTTATAATATATTATATATTTTTTATAATATATATATCTTTGTGGGTTTGATCTTGAATATTTGAATGGGCTGGATCAATGAAAGATGTTATTAGCACCCAATACAAAGTTAAAAGACTTTTGGGTAAGGAAGGAGATACGTTGGGCTTCAATAACAACGCAAATAAACCAGTCAAGAAATTCATAAATTCCATTTATTTTACAATTAATATTATTTATAATAAAAAATTATAAAAATTGAAAGTTAATATTAACCGAGAAGGTTAGGCATAATGATAAGATATATATTTTTTAAATAAAAAATTTAAATTTAAACTTTAGAGATAATATAATTAAAAAAATACGAATCTTGAATATTAAAAAAAAAAAGCGAACTTAAAATTTTGAAATTCAACAATTGTCAGTGACGGTTGTCAATGACAATGGACGACGATGGTGAGTGATTACCGTCAATGAAATATTTTAATCAAATTTAAGAATAAATTAATATTTTTATATAAAATTTAGGAATAAATTTTGCAATCTTCATGATTAAAAATGAAACTAGGATTATTCTATGAAAACAGAAATAATGGATTTGAGCAACATCATCCCTTATGTAAACAGGTATTTGAAATTCCGAAATTAATTAAATTCGTCACCCTTGTAAACAGAGAAAGATGAAGAAAAATTATAGTCTGATAAAAGCTTGAGTTAATTATTGCATGTTGACAAGGAAGTTCCGAGAGAAAGCATTAATTGTTTGAGGAAGCAACCCGATCCTCATATCGATTCCTCTGGATTCAGTGGGATTCTTCATGAAATAAGCAACCTGAGGGACTGGAGAAAGCAATGGAGACACATAGGCTGCTTCTCCATGTAAAAAATCGATCTTGTGGAACGGCATCCGAGTCCAATCAGAGACAAGGGTCAGCTCATTCAGTGGAGGGAGAGTGCCCTGAGGTCCATCTAATGCCTGGTTATATGAAATCACATAGTCGTTGTTAATTGAACTCTTGGCTTCCTTTATCTTCTCCACAATAGCTTCATGGCTACCTGCTTCCAGTTCTTCAGCTGTTAAGGCAACAGAGGCTAAAACATAAGCGTTGCCACTGAAGCCTTTTGGCAGTGGGGGTACCATCTTGTTCCTTATGTCCACCGCGAATTGCAAGCAAACCATTGCTCCTTTACTCACTCCTAAAGCCTTGGTTCTTGCCTGAGAGTAAAGAAATAATTACTAGGAATTAGGAAATGTATCTATCTATCAGCTGAAAATTGAAATTAATTTACCTTCCATAAGTGAGCTGCTATCAGGTCAAAGGTTGAACATGAAAAACTGCTTCTCCTCTCACCCAAGACCTTGTGTTTTAAGCTTTCAATCATTGCACCACTGAGGTGGAATGTCTTGAGAACTAGATTGGAGTTCCCAACAACATCAAGGTTTCCAGTTGTATACTTCATATTATCAGGACCAGAAGTTTGAGCAGTCATAGCCTGTTTTATCAACTGATATAGATGATCTATGGCTACAACCCTTGTGACCGAGCTAAGACCCTGATCGTCTGATAACAATGCCTCCCTATCATGCACGGGTTTGTAAAGCTCGGTGCCTCTCTTTTGTTTCAAAATAGCAGAACTAGAAGCCCATGCATGGAGAAAATCATAGGTGGCTGGTCCATCAAACAAAGAGTGGCTTGCACCAATACCTATTGAATAGCCTCCACAACCAAACCTCGTAACCTACACCATATAATAAGTTGTTGAGCATGCTTAGTGCTTCAAAAGAATCACGACGGGAAAATGTTCTCACCTGAGCAACAACTAAAGGCATCTCCGACAAATTCCCATGAAAATCACGCTTGTAAACCAGATGCTCGAAGAATTCATTATATTCAGAAAGATCTCCAAGTTCAATGATCTTAGCACTGGTAACTGCCTCCACGAGAACTGCACCACCATTGTTGCACCAAAGATTAAGTTTACCATCGGTCGGATTCAAGCTCAGTCTACCAGCAGCTGGATACCAGATCGAAAGAGTCTCTTCCAACCCAGATTTCAAGCAACTGAAAATTGAACCCAGGGACAAGTTCTGGAAAGCAGCAGAAGATTTGTAAAAGAAAACCACGTACATGAGCAAAGGACACTGCCTGTCCAAATTGGACAGATGGATAATTTGTTGCGGGTGTAAGGATTTTGGGAGTACGGAAACTGTCTTAGTAACCCGAACAGCTGGAGCATTCTCATCATGTTTGGTAGCCATGAAAGTTCCTTTGCTGTGACAAACAGAAGGGAATGACAGTCTATATTTATAAAAAGAATAGCTTAGATTCCTAGGAACAAACCTATGCCATTGTAGTTCTTGCCTTACATTAAACTAATGGTTTGCACGGTACTGTTGTTTGTTCTTTTGTATATTTAAAACGCCGACGGCATTATCTGGCTCGCACTCCCAAGGGATTGGTGGTGACCTACTACCTTTTATATACTCCAAACTCTCATAACAGCATCAAATGAATGATGGCCCCTTATGTCTATGGGATAATCAACATCGGTAAGCTAGGGTTCTTTTCTTTGGTTATCATGATTTATCACTCTCATATTTACTGTTCTATTCATTTAAAAGTTTGTATGTACATGATACAAGTGAATGCATATAAAGATGAAATTGTGTTTTCCATTGTTAATATATATATATAATGATATGTGAATCATTGAGAAAATATGTGATGAACCATGTAAGAGAATCGAAAACAAAATCCAGCAGGAAATCCCCACATGGCCACATTCAGTGAGCTTTTGTTAGCTAGTGTAGTTCAATAATGAGATTCTATAGACACTTGCAGATTAGAAATAAAAGCTTAGAACAAAGGAAAAGAAAAGAAACTTTGTATTTAAATTTTGCTCAAAAAGAAGAAGAAAGCCTTGAATGGAAAAACAGGTTGACATGTTATGACTTATGAGATTATATAGTCTAGGGAGTGGGGTTGTTGCTGTAAGTATAACAACTAGCAAATTAAGCATGCGTATATTTTAACCACAGACTTGTGTCGACTTGTCTCCACCTTCCCAGCAATAAGCCTGATTTCCAGCTTATAATTTCTTTCGGCACCTTCATTTCTCTATAATCTATGTCTGTCCCACTGTGGATTTCAGACTTTAAAAGGAAGGAAATAATGTATTAGTTTTCACTGAAGAGTGCTTCCAGCTACTTTATATACATGCTTTACAGAAAGAGAAACGTAGACTATTCGATTCGAATTAATTAATGTTTCGATTGTGTTAAAGGCTTAGACCAGATACTGTTATGTTCTTTGGTTTGCTTGAAAGAGTAATTGGTTAGCTGATCTGTTGAGAGGTCAACAAGCGAAAGCTGCACAGTGTTTACTGATAAGCACTGTTTTAAGCAACAGAAACCATTGATTTGTTTTGTTGGCAACTAAGTTTTATTGTGCTTAAATTTGCTTTTTTAAGTGAAAAATAGCCAACGTATGATCTTTATTCTAGGATTCAGTCTGATTGGAGTTGAATTTGTCTTTATTTAGAGGCGCATTTTAAAAATATACACAGGGATTTTGTCTAATTGCATTATCATCCCTAAAATCTGATATTATAGTACTAATCAAATCAATTTAGTGACAAATGACGATACGAGGATGCTTCAGTTGAGTTTTGTTTGCTTTCGATGTTCAAAATTCGCATTCCAACTTTAGTTAACTTCTTCTACAGTAGCTGGTTTCTGCACTCCATGTTCCATAGGTGAGCCAATCTCAATTTTGTCCCAAAGGGTGGTCGTTGGTTAGCAGGTGAAGTGGACCTTGCAGCACTGATCTGTGATGCCGTCTGCATGTGCAGATGTACCGACATAAGAGGATCATGCTCTGCGGTTGAAAGAATCCAGATATGTGTCGCCACAATCTTTCTCCGAAGAAGGGAGGTTCTTCAAATCAAGAAGACATTGTACCTCCAATATCTGACAGAAATGCAACAAGTTGGGAAAAAATAAGAAATCTGTTAAATATATGAAAAATGACCCTTGATCTTACTGGTTAATCATTTTTGCATTTCCAAAAAGCTGAACAAAGATTGAAAATATACTAACCACACCTGATATTGTTATATCATATATGTTCGAGCCAAACCGAACACCAATTCCAATCGAACTGCTTCATTGTTGCAGACAGCTGCTAACACCATATAATCTACATATATGTTGATCCTTTCATGCTATGAACTATATCTAATCTACATTATTGGATAATTCGTCGAAGAAACTACACTATGGCTAAAACTAAAAAGTAGAAAAGAATGTTGACTTACTATGATGGACTCGGGACTTAACAGTCTTCTATATGGGAATGGTGCTCAATAGGACTATTCTCAACCAATTTTATACTGCAAGATAGTACAGCTTACCATTCATATCCATCAGAAGTGGGAACTGAGAAGTCGCTTGGGGAGGGATCCCTAATGATCATTCCTTTGGCATTTCTGCAACCTTTCACCTGTTCTCTGGCTGTGCAGTAGTCACCTCATATGTTTTCAACTCACTCACCCGATGCGAGCAAACATCAAACAGCATTAAATTGAATATTCCTATGTCTCCAAAGATTTAGGAATCTTCACTTACCTCTCCAAGGGGAAACGTTCCATCATTCATAGCCATGGAGAGACGGCAATCAAGTTTTTTATGCCCAAACATGATCAAGAGTCAAGACCTCAAGAAGTTGAGTATTAACAAGAACAAACTGTTACGCAAAATGGAAATAGATGAAGGGGATAAAATCTAAGATGGACGCAACACTGAATGATTAAAATTATTGTTGAAACACTAACTGCATAATTGAGACATGATTTCAACTAGGAAACCAGTTAAGGTTTCAGTTACAATGCAAGCAAAGGAGATAAGCTCACAACTAAATTAACAATCATTTTTGCCAAAGTATACTACGAAAAGTAAACCTCACACTGAAAGTAGTCTACATCCATTAAACTTTTCCCAATTATTTTTCTTCTAATTAGTAGTATTCTGTCCATTTTCAACCCCTAGACCATACAATACCCCTGCATATTTCTCTGTGGATCCATTGAAGAAGTTATCTCTCAACTTCCTAAATGTGCACGATGTTAGCAAACTATCCGAGCCAGCTTGATGACATACACCAACTCTTTCCACTTCCAACAACTCAGCAAGCTTGTTCAAACCACCATGCAGGCTATTGCAAAACTTCATCATATGCTTGATATCGTACAAGATGGGAAAATACATATTGATCAAATCAAAGAACCCTGCTTGATTATCAGGCAAAGTCCTGCAAGTCAAAAGCTTTAGCAAGTACCCAAAGTCATATCCACTATGAAAAGTTACCCAATTCACACTATCATTGAGTACAATCCCGGACGACATCAAAAGCTCACCAAACCGCTTCACATCAATACCCTTCTCATTGTTCTTCTTAAAATCAATTCCGCACTGGCGCAACAACTCAATCGAATCACTAGCAAAGATATCTTGGCTTAAATCAAACTCGCAGAAATTGAATTGCCAAATGCAAGAGCTGTCAGTTCCGCAGGTGGGAAGATTCCCATTCTCATCCGAAAAAGTGAGACCCAACTGGATCAACTTCAACATATCCACGTTATCTTTCAAAGTTTGGTAGTTGAAATCGTTGATGTTCTTGAAAGATCCAACAGGACGGAGAACTACACCCGGGAACTCTGTATCCATGGCCACATAATTGTAAGTATCAACAATTTCACGGATCAACGCAAACTCTTCTTCTAGATTATCATTCCAAACTTCTCGAATATGAACCGAATCGCCTTTGGGTAAAACAGACATTTCCTGTATACCAAAACAAAGCTAAGCACATCCAAATTTCAAACCTTGATACACGTTTTGATGTTGTTATCAGATCTGAAAACAAAGAAAAAGGGGGAGGTCAAATATTGAAAATTTGAACTACGGGAGTTCGCAAGGAAACCGTAAGGGAAAAAGGAGAAGGATACGAAATCTAACCTTGAAACTATGAAATCGGGCCTTGTAAGTAACAGATCTAGAGCTTGTAAGCAGTGATTCGAGTTCCGACTGAGTCGAAAATTTTCGGTCAACGAGTCAGGGGAGCTGAAGAATGAAGGAAAACGCGGACGAGGTTAAAGCCCTATACTCCCGGGTTCATCTTAAAGGGAAAGACAAGTGGTTAACAAGGGAAAGTGATCGAGCCAATCATGGAATTGAACGATGTCAAAAACGATGGCGTTTGAACTCGAATGTCCTTTTCATACGACATCGTTCTGGGTTTGTTTTTTCGGTCCTGCCCATTTATGTAGTTTACTCAAACAAAAATACTTTCATTTGTGTAGTTAATATATCCCGATAAATTATTAAAATAATATAAGTTAATTATTTAAAATTAAAATAAATAAGTATGAAACTTAATAATTAATATAAAAATTTTAATTACATTAAATTATTTATAATTTTTTTAAGTTAGGAGATATTTATAATTTTTAATAATCTAAAGATATAAAAATGAATTAAATTACAATTAGGGACTATTTATATATTAAACCCTTTTTATTTTCCGCCCGATTGATGTGGAGAGACAAAACATCGTATTTGTAGTGATATTCACGTTGGGTTTGGACTGTTCTAGAAAGAAAGGGGCATGAATCCTACCACGTTGTACAAATGTGATTTTTATGTGTGTTTTACTTTTGGACAAATTTGGTCACTAGTCCATGCACTGTAATATGAATTGTGGATTAATCCCTATACTTCTTGCATTTTAAAAGTTGAACTCTAACCCCAAACGATAGAAAATTTCAAGGGAATAACACTTAAATAGCTAACACATAAATATAAAAACTAACAGGAGAGTTTGGCTTGACACTTTTCATAGATACTATGGAGTCTTAGGGAAGAATTTGGTTTACGGATTAATGAATATTGCTCGAATAAAAATAATTTTTTTTATCTTTATCGCTTTATTTAATTTTTTAAAAAATTTAAATTATATAAATTTATTCTTTAATTTTAAATTTGTATATTTTACTCTAATATAAATATCTATAAATTAATCAAGTGAAGCAAATTGTCATAAAAGATATAAATACTAATTCAGTACCAAAAAACAGTACGGTTATTGTTGTCGTGAAAAACATGTACTATTTTTTTAGACGTGGACAAGTCAACACTGTGTTCCAAGTCTTTGTTTAGACGAGCCGACAGCCTAGATGGGCTGAGTGGGGCCTTATGGTTGTTGTTTTTGGAAATGATGTGGACCTGGTTGAATAGCAGTAGAATTAAGTTTAGGGTTCAATTATTGGACTGAAAGTCATTGCCTCACATACAGGAACGTGTCATTTTCTTCCAACACTTGAAAATTATGATAATGAACTATAAAAAATTAGTCTAATCCTGCATTATCAGAACTATACAGATGTCATTTTTCAATTAAAAAATCATGGAATTATTTTTATAATTTCTATTTTTTTACATATTGATTGTCGAACACAAACATATTTAATAAAATATAAAATATTTTTTATGATATATTATTTTATTAAATTATTTTTTGTCAATCCACTAACAGTTTTCATTCACAAACCGAACATTGGGTTCATCACTAGACTTCCATAACATGAATCATTCAATTTAGGCCTGGCCCAAACATCTTTAACTATTTGTATGATGAAAAGGCCAGGTGGCACGGCCACTATTTTATTACAGGCCGTGGTACATGAAGAATGGGATTCTCAGAGACACCGGTCGGCTTTCATTTCATAAATCATAGGTACTACCCAATATTAATACTTTAGTAGTATTTCTTTAAAGTACATCATATATCACTTATTCATTATAGATTTAGTAAGATAAATATTTTTTTATTTTAAAGCAATATTTTTAATGATTCAATTAAAATTTTATAATAAATAAATTATTTTAAAAAATATTCATATAGTTAAAAATAAAACATAACACATAATCAAAATAGTTTTAGTCATCAAAACTAATATATTTTAACAATTTTCTCATAGTTATAAAATATTTCAATAAGTTAACTCATCGTTTAAAAATGTCGATACTATGCTCTCATGATACACCATCTGATCATTTATCGCAGTTTAAAATATAATTCTTTATTTTGATAATCAATATATATGATAATTCAAGAGATACAATTACGTTATTATTAGATAGTTGATAATTTAATTAAATATACTCAATATAATTTTAATATTTTCCGTTAATAGAGATAGTTCTCCTGCTTATAAAATTTTTAAATATAAAGAACTAATTTATTAAATCACATTGTGTTAAGACTAATTAAACATCATATAATTTTAAAGTTTAAAATTATTATCGTATAAACTCGTCTATTTTAATTTTTAATAGAAGAATGATATCATAAAATTTTAATTGAATGATTAAGTTATCACTTAAAAAATAATATATTTACCGCCAAACAAATATTCAAATAATTTATTTGTCATGAATTTGTACTAAAAAAATTAAATTAGAACTTTTTAAAAATTAATATAATTATCATTAAATCTGTAATTAATTAATTAATCACAAAATTTAAATTAAATAATTATTTTTAAAAAATATAGATTTATTTGCTATCAATTTTATAAATAAATTATAACTTTAAAAAAACGACATACACTAAATTTATAAATAAAAATTATATCATGATTAAATCTTATCATGTTATTCATACTCATTAAAAATTATATATCTTGTTATTTTTTTATATCATATTTTATTAAGTAAATTTTTACTTATATTTAATGTTATTTTAAAAACATTTTATTCAAGTAAAAAATTATTTTAAAAAATATGATAAAAAATTAATAAAATAAATAAATTTTAATAATTGATCTTATGAATACGTAAAACTTATTCATAATATAACTTCTTGGATAAACAATATTATTAGACAAGAAGCTAATCATGTTTTAGTGGAGGTTGCAGATGCCACGTGGACTCTTGGTTGATCCCAAGTCAACAAAATAAAACTTTCCCGAAGTCCAACCTCTTGAGTCTTCCGTATTGTATTGCATACGTTTTAAAGCGATCCACGTCAAACGCCTTTCGATTATATGGAATAGACGGCCCAGATGAGAGCACAACACCAATGCCGTTGCACATTTATAGATTCTATCATCCTTTCTTTTCACGTTTCTCCCTCTCTTTTACTTTTGTATACGTTATTTTTAATTTTAACTATTATATATTTAAATATTTTAATTATTTAAAATTTATTAAAAAATGTATATATAAAACCTATTTTAAAATATATTCTTATTAATAATAAATTTTAACGTATAAAAAATTAAAATGAAAAATTTAGCATTAAAAAATCAACATATGATATTTTTAGTTAAATATAATGAATAATACTTATAATCATAATTTACTAAATATATTGAGAACGGCTTTGAGTATTAAAAAGTAATGAAAAAATAATAAAATTATTAAGCATTCATTACTACTATAACTTCTCTGGTTTCAATAGTTTTTTTACCGTAATTAATTCAGTAATATCTACTATTTTTTTTTATTTTAATATAGTTTATGAACACAATTTTATTAGTTAAAAAAATAATTATTATTTTTAAAAATTTTGAATTCGAACATTAATGATATCAATATAATATTTAAGTAATTAACGTTAAATGATTAAAGATATACTCTAAAAAAGATAATATTGTAACATTATAATTGATCTAAAAAATAATATAATTTATGATATTATTTTTTCTTTTTATTTAATTCATTATTCTTTAAATTATTTAAATAAACTTAAAATAATATGTATACATTTTTTACATTTTAATAAAATATACATGATTTTATAAAATAAAATTAGTTAAACATATATCTCATATAATAAACATTTTTTTTCTACTAAATCATTCGTTGGAGACCTAAAATTTACGAACCCAACCTAAAACTTTAATCAAAATTTTATTCTTAAAATAAAAAAGTTTTCGACTAAATAATATATGTACTTTATTTTTTTAAAATCGTCATAATATTTTATTTAATATCTTAAACACAAAAGAAATTATATAATAAGTCAGTCTCGCCACGTCATTCATGAGATCAATCATTAAAAATTACACACCTCAATAATTTTTAATTTTTCAAATATAAATTTACTTAAAAAATATAACATAAAAAAATTATTAAAATGGATGATTTTTAATGATTGATCCATAAACACGTAGTAAAACTGATCCATAATATAATTTTTCCAAACACAAATATAAAATATAAGCGCACGGTGGCTTCTATAATACGGCTCCAACTCCTCCTTTTATTTTTTAATTTTTAAGATTATTTAATTTCTTTAAAAGTACAGAAATTAAAACTGATCATAAAATAGGCAGAACTACCAACCCACACCATTAACGCTATCCAAACAGCCCCTATCTTTTTACGGTGTATTTATTGTATTTTTTCCATTTATTTTTCTTTCGTTCTGACATATGCACAGATGTAGTTATAAATAAATAAACAAACAAACCCAAAAAAATAAATGAATTTTCGATCAAAAATAAATAAAATCTCTCTTGCCTTCTTCTTCTTC
The DNA here is from genome assembly GCA_035048815.1 of Abelmoschus esculentus. Taxonomy (NCBI): domain Eukaryota; kingdom Viridiplantae; phylum Streptophyta; class Magnoliopsida; order Malvales; family Malvaceae; genus Abelmoschus; species Abelmoschus esculentus. The sequence goes on from JAUCBN010000008.1 coordinate 1,530,596, forward strand.
TTTGTCCTCTCTAGCTTGAATTGTACTTCTCTCGAAGGCAAAGTTGCCATCTTTTTTTTTCAATGTAAAGTTTGATTATTTTGCTCTTTCGAACACAAAAGAATGGCCAAGTGTCAAAGAAATGATATCGGATCCGTAGCTATCGATCGCCCTTCCATCACCAGTACTACCGGCAACAACTTCAGATTATGGACAGCCTTTTCCGGCGCCGCATTCCGAAGGAAAATCTTCGATGCAGTAAGCTGTGGAGCAAGCTCTCGCCACCGCCACCAGCTCATGCAAGATATGCTCAGTGACACCGTCTCTCAGCAGCAGCCTCCTCCACCGACCACCTCGATGAAGCCGGCCTTGAAAGAGTTCAATGAGCCGAGAGAGGCAGACAAAGCAGTGAAGAAACCCAACAGCAATGGACGTTCGGAGAAGCTAGGGGATCTCTTGAACTTAGTTGAAACTAAAACTGATGCTGAGACTAAGAGGAAAGTGGAAGCTTTGGAGGAGTTGAAGCGCGTGGTCATGGAGTTGCAAGGGGAAGACAAAGAAAGGAAGAGAGAAGCTGCGAGTAGAGTTAGGTCGCTTACTAAAGAAGACTCAGAAGCCAGAGTGACTTTAGCCATGCTCGGAACCATTCCGCCATTGGTTGCAATGCTTGATTTTGAAGATTCTGATTCACAGATCGCTGCTCTCTATGCTTTGCTTAATATGGGAATCGGAAATGACGTGTAAGCTTCCTAAATTTGCCGTTTTTCTTGTAAAAAAGTCTTCTTTTCTGAGTTAATTTAGCTTTCCCTTTTCTGATGTTACTAATCTTAATCTAGAATTGTGTTCTTATGCTTCTTAATTATGTTTCTTGGCAATGTTGGGTTTTAAAAAATAATGTCTGAAATGATAGAAGGGAATTTGGTTGGACAAGTCGTTTTCCGTGATTTTGCTTTCATATCATGTTATTTTCTTGAAACAGATCCGGATTTGTAGAATAATGCATTTAATTTCTTTTTAATCTAATTCATTTCCTTTTCCTTTAATCTTTCCAACTGACGTTTTCTAAGCACAGCTTTGTTTGTTTGATACATCTCTTTATAAAACCCTGTTGCAGGAACAAAGCAGCCATTGTCAAAGCAGGGGCTGTACACAAGATGCTAAGGCTTGTTGAATCCCCAAATGAGCCAAGGGAGGGGATTTCGGATGCGGTTGTAGCAAATTTCCTTGGCTTGAGCGCATTGGATTCGAATAAGACTATCATTGGATCTTCAGGGGCTATACCTTTCTTGGTAAAATCCCTCAAGATTTTGGACACAAAAAGCAGGTCTCAAGCCAGACATGATGCTCTTCGAGCTCTTTATAATCTATCGATCTCCCCATCGAACATTTCCTTCATGTCTGAGGCTGATTTGATACCTTTTCTACTGAATGCCTTGGGGGACATGGAAGTTAGTGAGAGAATTCTTTCGATTTTGAGCAATATAGTATCAACCCCGGAAGGTAGAAAGGGGATTAGTATTGCACCAGAAGCATTCATGATTTTGGTGGATGTGTTGAATTGGACTGACTCACCGGGTTGCCAAGAGAAGGCATCGTATATTCTCATGGTAATGGCACATAAAGCGTATGGAGATAGACATGCCATGATCGAAGCAGGCATCGTTTCATCATTGCTTGAGCTAACACTTTTGGGTAGTACATTGGCACAGAAGAGAGCTTCTAGGATTTTGGAGGTCTTGAGAGTGGACAAAGGGAAGCGAGTATCGGAGAGCTTTGGTGGGAACATGAATGCAGCTGTATCAGCCCCGATTTGCAGCTCGTCATCTTCTTTGACAAATCCGAACAGAAAGGAGTGCTTGGTGGAAGAAGAAGGCTTGATGAGCGAGGAGAGGAAAGCCGTTAAACATTTGGTCCAACAGAGTTTGCAGAACAACATGAAGAGAATTGTGAGTCGAGCCAATTTGCCACAAGATTTTGTTCCATCGGAACATTTCATGTCACTCACAGCAAGCTCAACTTCAAAGAGCTTACCCTTTTGAAGAAGATTAGCAGTAGTCTGTGTCTTGTTTTTCAATCCATTGCATTGTGTGTGTGTTTTCTTTCTTTGGGTAGCTTTTGTCAATGTATGATATCACCATTGTCAATATCCCATCATCATCATCATCATCATCATCATCATCATCATCATCATCATCATCATCATCATCATCATCATCATCATCATCAGCTTTGTAGAAACGTTTTCTTTTCATTTGGTCGAGTTCAAAAACACTTCAAACCCATGGTGTGTGAATTGTGCTTGATCTGATCAGGCATTAAATTAATAAAAGAAACCTTGGGGGGGATCTTGACTGGTGGTGAAGCTAAATCTTCCCCAAGTGATTCCTGCTTGTCGGTGGTCTGCCATGCAAAACATGGAAATCTGGAGGTTGATTTTGTCAAATTAGATTAATGTTTTTTGCCCATCTCTGTCCCTACCGCCCTGCAATCAAGGTCAAGGAGTCATTTTCAACCCTCCCCAAAGGTACAGTTTTGTCTAAAGCCATGTCCCTACGTCTTTAATCCCCATTTATTTATTTTTCAATTTTCACCACACGCACCTGTGAAGCAAAGAGGTGTCGGTCATTTTCCCTGCGCAGAAACAAACAAGGACCATTCTTCGCAATTTCCATCTGGGAATCTCTCCCCCTTCGTAAACATCTCTTTGTAAAAAATATATAAAAAATCCACCCCTGACCATCTCACCGGGAATCTCAAGATTTACAGAGTGAAATTCAAGCAATTTATGCATCTGCTGTGGAAACATAAACCCAAGGTTTTCTTTCCTTCAATATTTTAAACTTATGCGTTGACATTGTTTACTGTGCAATTTTTAAACTTGTAATCTATTCTCAAACTCACAGACCAGTTTTCCAGTTCAATGACAATGGTGAACTGAAGTACCAGAACTTAGTGCACTTGTACTCTTATTGTTTGTCGATAACAAGTACAGAAGACAGTAGCCATGGGTTGCAGCTTTAAAGTAAGACATTAAGAAAATCTACCGTGCAAATTTCACCATTTAATGACCTTGGCAAGGAGCAGAACCGGCTGCTCTAAAGGCATATGTATAGGGACGATAAAGCCAAAGGCGAAAATGATTATGCATGACCTATTGTTTCCTGCTGCAACAAACTGACACCTTTCTTTTCCCATAAACATAAGACTGTCTGTAAGAAAAAATAATTGAGTTCTGAGAGAGAAAATGGAAAGGACATGAACCATGACCCGTGGGTCTGCCTTTTTTTTTCAACCACTGTTACTTTGTAATTATTCTCACCTTTGCCATGAATGAACCCTTTGGTGCGTGGGGAGTGGGACTAAGGAAATGTACAATTTAATTAGTAGCCATAATCAACGGAAAACCAGCTAAGAAAAAACCAGTGAAAATGATCAACTTTCATTTAATGAATACTGGATGAACTATTATTATTATTATTGCAGCCTTCAGCTATCCATTTAACAACTCTTTGAAAAGATTATCTAAAAATGTATAATATCACAACTCCTTTCCCATTTCCTGTCCTTTCCATCCAATATACAACTAAATAAACCCATCAAATTGTGTGTTGAATCATATAAAAGCTCTTATATGTATGAACTCTGAAGATCATGTACTTATTTTTTCAACTTAAATAATAGTATTGATTCTGTTTTTCGATTATAACAATGATTATATTAACCCAACAAGGAACCTCAGTGAAAACACATGATGTTCAGCTTAAGCGATTCGAGTTCAATTATTTTATTCGTAAGAGTTAAAAACTCGTATGAACAAATATTACTTTATAATCACTTTTAGACAATTCAGCATCACAGAGTGGGTGGGAGTGGACAGTAGGGAATGGTTTCTTAATGCGTCATGGCAGATCTTGAACGAGGATTGTGGAAGGTAACATATAATATGGACCATGGTGGTCGAAATTTGCATTTAATGCCAACCATACCCATTTCTTGCACTTACCTAAATAGAGCTACTCTCTTTCCACTTCCATCTCAGATTTTGAATATGTAAGAGCCCACCGTAACCAATTTTTTAGGCTAAATTTATGACAAGTTTTGGATTTTTTTTACTATTTTAAATTTGATTATGTTTTTTTAATTATGTTAAATCATTAGAAATAAATGGTTATAAGATTGGTAGGTCAATGATTGGTTGGAATTCAAGGTATATATTTTGTTGCCAACAAATACCTCGTGACGCTGAAAGCTTGACCTGGAGATAGAAAAATTATATCATGGGTCAGTCTCATCATGTGTTTATGGGATCAACCAATGATAACTATTTACTTTATCAATTTTTTTATATCATATTTTTTTTCAAGTGATTCTTCATTTTAAAAATTAAAAAATAATGAGGTGGATAGTTATCATTGGTTGATCTCATAAATGACGTGGTGAGACCGACTCATGATATAATTTTTTTTTAGATAAAGATGATGAAATAGACCGGACGGGGTCGATTTAGGGTTAAAGAAGTAATTTAGTTTTTAAAGGCCGCGGGTAAATTGTCCTTTGTGGGGGGCATATTTTGAGCCCAATTATTCACTTTCCACTTATACCCGCTCAATCTTACTCTTCCCTTGTAGATTAGATTTGAAGCCAATCCTTATGTGAATTTAGCCAAATTTTTTTTCAATAATACACTAATTTTTTATTAATTTTATAAAAATATTATAATTCTAATGTAAACAAAAATAATAATAAGATTAAATTTATTTAATTTTTTTTACAATTTAAAAAAATATATAAAAATAAACATACCATCAAAAATTTAGAATCTTCTTAATTTTTTGTATCTATCCAATCGAGACACTTAATATGTAATGAGTAGTAAGAAATCCAAACTATCAAGTAAAATATTATACTTGCTAAGACTGATTACATTAATACACAACCATTAATCCAGTAAAGATCAAAAAATAATAAAATAATAAACATTAACAAAAAAAATCCAATATAAAAATAATTATCGCTTATAGACTAATTTAAAAAATAGATACCACGATAATAGGCTAATCATAAAATTAATAAGATTAAACCCTAATTTTTATTTTAAAATCAGTTTTAAAAATATTAATTTTAAAATAAAAACTTAAATTATTTTATAATCTCGTTCTCGTTTTAGTTTCTCCCATGATTTTATCCTGACTTCGCCCTAGATATCTCTAAATGGACCACTCTTACCTTCATTATTCATATAGAAAGCAAAACCCAACTTTTACAGTACGAAAATGGTTCTTTGTGAAGAAATTATATCACAGGTCCGTTCTATCACGTTAATCGTGATTCATCTAATAATAATTACTCACTTTATCATTAATCGTTAATTCATTTTTTTTAATAAATGAATTTTCACTCATAATTTACATATCATTTTAAAAATATAATTTCTGAAAATTATATTAATTACATGATTAATTAGTGGTAGAATGGATGGTCTTCATTAGTTAGGAATCACGACTGACGTGGTAGATCGGGCCTATGATATAATCTCTCTTCTTTATGGGACATGGAAAAGAGGGAAAATGAAAACACGAATCAGTACCCAACTAAAAATCTTGTTCCTGGATTCGATAGTTAAAAGTATTTTTTAATTCTTAAAATTAAAATTTTATTATATATTTAAATTTGAAAATATATATTACAATTATAACAATATAAAATAAACTAAAAATCACCCCCCAAAAAATATATATTTTCAGTTTATCTTAGTGGACATAAAGCTATGTTTTTCGAAATGTAGGCTTTTTATACACATGGGAATGGGGACGACTTTACTTTTATATTCTTAGGACCAAACTCTCTTTCTCACGATAAAGTAAAAGATTTTGGTCGAAATTATAGACATACTTTGGTACATCAATATCTCATGTTCGACGAGTATAGATGTATATCATCCACGATAAATATCGATGAATATTATTAATTTAATTTTTAAAAATTTAAAAATTTAATTTATATTTATAAATTATTTAAATAAAATTTTAATTAAATAATTTTTAAATAATTAATTTTAGCCCAAAACCTAAACTCTAAATAAACACTAAAGTCTAAACCATAATCAATAAACTTTTATCCTAAATAAATCAAAAACCCTAAATATTAAATTTATGGTTTCAAATTTAAAGTACAAGGCTTATGAACAGGGTTTCAAGGTTAGGGTTCAGTGATTACTTAGGGTTTATACTTTATAGTTTAGAGTTTATAATTTAAGAAATAAAAATAAAAATAAAGAATTTATAAATTACTTAAAAATATTCATTTAAAAAATTAAATAATTTATTTAAAATTTTATTTTAAATAATTTACAATTTTAATTTTTATAAATTAATAATATTTATCCATACTCATGTACTCATCAATATTCATCAAACATGAAGAACAATGTATCTTGCCCAAAAGGAGGATCAAGTCCAAACACAAGAAGACACCGAAAACAGAAACCAATTTGCCAGATGATGGGGGGGGGGGGGGGGGAGAGGCCCAATTGCCATAGGATTATCTGAAACACTATTTACCAAGAAAGAAATTTGTTTCTTTCCCTCCAAGCATAAAATCGAACCTATTATATAAGTAGTTTACTGTTAGAACTTGGAACTCCTTCGTCATTGTTTCACCTGGAGAGCTCAGCACCGCCACCAATACAAAACCATATCAATTTTGACGATGGATTCGGATTTACAGGTAGTAAGAGGGGTATCATTCAGAACCGGTCAACTCCCGGAATGGGTGAAGTGGAGGAGCCTCGGCTCCGGAGCATTTGGAGATGTGTATTTAGGCAGCGTAACAAGGCCAGTCCCCCGAGTAGTTGCCGTCAAGTGTAGTTCATCTCTCAGCCTTTCGCTTCTAAAGGAATATAGGGTTCTTCGGCAGTTTCTTGATTGCCCTAATATCGTTCAATGTTATGATGAAGTTATAACATTCGAAGATGGAAAAATAAATCAGAATCTGCTTCTCGAATATGCTGATGGAGGCGACCTTTTGAATTTGATCAGAAAGTGCGGTGGGAAAATTCCAGAATCCGATGTGAGGCATTATACTCAGATGATTGTCGAAGGGCTTTGTGTTATTCATGACAAGGGTTACGTTCATTGTGATATTAAACCGGAAAATATTTTGGTTTATTGTTCTAATCAACCGGGCTGCCTTAGTACTTTGAAGATTGCTGATTTCGGGTTGGCCAAGGAACCTGGGGAAAGAGATGTGGATGCAATCGTATCGCCTTATCAACGAGGTACGTCCAATTACATGTCGCCGGAAGCTGCATATGAAGGTGATATCAGCACTGCAAAGGATATATGGGCGCTGGGATGTCTCGTTGTCGAGATGATGACCGGAAAACTTCCATCAATGGAAACACCAAAGAATCTCCCTCGGGATATGTCGATGTCCGGCAAAGATTTCTTGATGAGATGCTTTGCTATGGATCCCTCTCAACGATGGACAGCAAATAGGCTTCTGACTCATGAATTTCTTTGTCCCGATTACACACCAGGGAACTTTTTCTTCCGTATGTTATGATACATCAAAACCGGAATGTGTTGAATCCATTACCTGAAGTCGTAGACTGATGCCGGTTCAGTTTTCAAAGTTTCTTTTCGGAATATGTTTGAATCTATGTATAGTGTATGTGGAAATTCTTTAGGCTGAGGGATCTAAATTGTAATTCAGTAGTTTGGTTTAAGGCTTTGTGATTAAAATTTAGAATTAAAAGTATAGCTTTCCCGATCCTAAATTCTAACACATAAATCTAAACCCAAAACTGTCCACGATTTTTCGAGTTTTGAGCGGAAATAGTTCAGTGTCATATGGTTCGGACGATGGGGTGTGACAGTATATAACCAGTGGTTGCTTATGCATGTAGTGATCGTGGAGCTAATGTATGCATCTTGTTGTTCCCCGAATATTTTAGCCATTATGCTATTGTTTTGGTGTCTTATTCCTTTTATTTTGCCTTGGTGTTTTATCCTCTTAATATTATCGTGTTATACTTTTTTCTCCCCGTCATAAACTTATGAAGGTTTTAATAAGATATACGATAATATCTAATTATATACTTTTGGTACTCTAATAAAATTATACTTGCTGATAAAAAGTTGCCAAAAAATAAACAGTAAAACGAACATGAATCGTAAAAAAGTTATAAAGTTTCGGAGGGCTCTGTCTGATTAGTAGTATCGTCTCAAGGTAGATTGCATGCAAAATAGAGCATTCGGCAGAGAAAGGAGTTCTGTAAAACATACTGATACGGTAAAGTGGCAATTAGCTACTAAAGAAACAGGCATCAATCACCAACAAATCCAGAATCCATGCACCTGCTTTACTTGCTTTCAGTAATGGGGAGGTACACACCCTCTGCAGCCAACCAGACATTATCTGCTCGCTTTTCTGTAACGCCACAAACCTGTATAATCATGTGGAAATGGTTAATATACCAAATAGTTACAAGGACAGAAAAAAATTCAGAAGTAGCCTGCTGCTCTCCTTCACCATTAACAATTTACTCGTGTTTAGAAAGCAATGAAAGTAGCCTTTTACACTAAAAAATAGCGGAGTAGCAAGTACCGAATATTAATGTTGTTAAACATGATGAAGATCGATATATTGTTTAGCATAGAATTTAAAATAAAGAAATGTCCAAATAATAATATAAAAAATATGAATTATGATAATTTTCATTCTCACCTCTTGCTGACCACCAAGTCTGGAGTATTTCTTGTTGTGACTATGAAGGTAGCCACCAGTGTCAACATGTTGAAGCCGAATCCTTTGATCTTGCTTCCAAGTTTTTCCATTTCCTTCAATTATGAGCCTGAGAGGAGCATCCATTAATAAAGCACCAGCAAAACAGATAATCAAGAAAGATACGCATAACCTTGACGAAAGAAAAAAATTAGGCCTCACCTCCAATAATCGCCAGTATCCGATTCTGATTCTCCTCCGAAGCAGCTGACCTATAGCCAACATTGAGAGGGTAATCATCAGTAAGTCTCAGTGAGAAAAGAATTCGAAAGCTAACTTTTATCAAATTAACAGGCCACTAGTTGGGGATGCCATATTGATCCAGTGTGTGTACTGTGTGGTTCGGGTTTGGGGACTAAAGATCATCTGCTTAGAGAATGCATCTTCTCGGGCCAGGTTTGGCAGTTTGAGTTGCAAGCTTGTAGTTTGACTGTATTTTATGGCTGCTGGGATGAACTATTCGACTGGGTGCAAGAGCATGGGAAAGGGTAGGCCTTGAGGGCTACAATTATTCAGCTAGCATGATTAGCTTCAACTATTTCATCTGCAAGGAACAAAATGGTAGGCTGCATGGGGGAAGCTTGAAAGCTACTCCAGCCATTTTTACTCAAACTAAGAATGTTGTCTCATTGTTCTATATTCGATTTTTCCAATTCTTGTTTAGCTTCTGGATGGGGCTTAGTTGACTGATTTAGCGGGGCCTGGTTGGATCTGGCTGCTGGTTTTGGTTTGGATTGGTTGTAGTTGTACAACTTGGAGTTCTATTGGATCAATAAAACTTCATTTATCGGGAAAAAAAGAGAATTCAAACAATGATTGGCTGCTGTAACATGTGAAAAATACTAACCTCAAGGTTTCCTGATAATGGGGATGCATGCAAATGGCTATGCAGCCATTTCCTAGTCTTCATATGTTGCAATCTAATAATTGCCCCGTTCGGGATGGTGTCTCCTTGTTTAGCAGATGTATCATGTGTAGGCTTAACAACCTGCGAAGCATGGTCTCAAATGAATTTGGTTGATAAAAAGTGCTCTAGTGACACTATTAAATGAGAATTGCGCTGTAAAATGTACTACAAACCAAGCTCTGCCAAATTTAACTCAAGTTTCAAAATCATTTCAATCACAGGGTAACTAATAAATACACGAAACAAACAACAATGTTCACCATAAACTTGGAAAATTCATTAATACATTAGAATAGACATGGAAAATTAGTTTGATTGCATAATGTGGTTAAAACACCAACACAAACGTTCCCAAAACCATATTCAATTTAGAAACTAGTTTAGAAGATCAAGCAGGTAAGAGAAAAAGAGAGTACCCAGTAGCTGTTGGAGTCGTCTACATTAGGAAAACCGGTGACAGATTGCTGCCCACTTCCAGAACCGTACGGAACATCGTGTGAATGAAGCCTAAATTTTGTTTTCTCGTGCATCAGCTTTAAAACCGTCCCATAAGTAACCTGTTCCATTCATTAAATCTAATTATTATATCAAACAAGGAATGCGAGGTTAAAAGTGAAATGAGTGGAAAAAAGATGTATAAAACCTGAACGTCCTGAGATGAGGATGAGGCGGAGGTGGAGGCGGAGGCGGAGGAAGGAGAACCTTGATCGAAATCAAAAGCTAGTAGGAGGAAGAGAGCAAGGCCAAATAACCCCATCGCCATCAAGAACAGCAATCCAATGAACCAGTTCTGTTGCCAAAATGGATAATCAACCTTTGTACTCTTTCTAAAATATTCTTTCTGCTCTACGGTGCTCGGACCTGAACTTGATGATGATGACGACGAAGACAGTTTTCTGCGACGGACGTCTTGCGGCCCCGACGTCGCCACGGTGGAGGATATTTTTCAGATCTAACGGAAATTTAACTGATTTGTCTAGCGAAATGGCTTTTAACGGATCTAGTTCGGAATGGGGGATCATATGCTTTTGAAGGGGGAACATTTCTTTGACGGTTGACACGTTGGAGTGACATGATTCCATCCAATAGAAATGTGACATGCGGAGAAATGATGATGTGGAAGGTTTTGGTTGGGTGGAATCGGGTCTTGGAGGAAATGCAAAGAAACCGACGTTTATTGTACCGGTTCTAGTGAACCACACTTTCGGGCCGTTTTGGGTTTGGGCTTTTCTTCTCAACGAAATTGTCGGATTCTAAATGGATCTTTGGCCTGATAATTACAAACAAATAACGTTAACTGCTAGCAGAGTTACAAACATATTATCACGGGACGAGAGTTAAGGTCCGAACTATTGAGACCATATAATGTATAAACGCTTATTCAAAGGACTTTAACAGAAATTTTGGGCTTCAGAAGGCTATTAAAGTTGATCAATTCATAAAGGATTCTAGAAAATCCATTCACTTTTATCTACGTAAGCTTATCATTTATATATAAAATTTATTACCATAAATAAAAAAAATATTCCTAGAATTATATTATTGTGGTTGCTAGATTTTACTTTTAACCGTCGGTATAAATTCAGAGTAAAAATCGTCTACCTCTTTATCATGTATTCTTTCATATTTTTTTAAAAAATTTAAAAAATTAAATTTTAAATCCTAATTTTTATTTATCCATTCGCTTTTATCTAGGTAAGCTTACCATTTATATATAAGATTTATTACCATAAATAAAAAAGAATATTCTTAGAATTATACTATTGTGGTTGGTAGATTTCAATTTAACCGTCGATATAAATTTGGAGTAAAAATCATCTACCTCTTTATCATGTATTCTTTTATGTCTTTTTTAAAAAATTAAATTTTAAATTTTAACTTTTATTTTTTATATCTTAAAGCCTAAATAATACACTTTAAAAAATACACCTTACTTTTAATTCCTTAAATTCTAACTATAACTTTTAACTTTGAACCATAAATTTTAAAGCTCTTATTTAAAGCAAAATTATAAATAAATACATAAAAAAAGGTAAATAATTTATATCAGTAAATATGTATGGACTAAGAAAGACTCAATTATAAATAGATGCGGATCAACTTTAAATCACCTAAACTGGAAAAATTATATCATGAGTCAGTCTCACCACGTGTCCATGAGACCAACCAATAGTAACTACTCACTTCATTAATTTTTTCATGTCATATTTTTTTCTCAAGTGAATCTTTACTTTAAAAAATAAAAAATAATAAGATAAATAATTATTATTGATTGGTCTTATAAATGATGTGGTGGGACTGACCCATTATATAATTTCTTCCTAAACTGGCTGACTTCAATCAATGACAGATCAACTCAAGTGTCTAGCCTAGAACTGAATCTCCCAAGGCGGTAAAAATTTACACCAGAAACAAACTCATCTATCCTGTTTAGTCTCTTGTTTTCCTACTGCCAAGACCAGAAGAGAGCTTAATTTAGAGCAAGAATCATGTCAGGAACTGGTGTGTTTGCTGAACTAGTTGATGGAGATGGTGTGTTCAAGTATTACTCATATGGAGAGTGGAAAAAGTCATCTTCAAGAAAGTCGGTGTCGATCATCAACCCAACCACTAGACAACCTCACTACAAAGTTCAAGGTAATACCATTTTTTCTTAGTTCACTGATGATCACTCCTTCTTGTTTGTTCAAAGCTATGGTCTATGGCATGACCGTTAAATATCTTGAAGACTCCAACTAGTTTTTGTTTCTACATGGTTTTTGATTGGAACAGCGTGTACTCAGCAAGAAGTAGACACGTTGATGGAAGAAGCTAAAATAGCTCAAAAGTCATGGGCTAAAACTCCACTATGGAAAAGAGCAGAGTTGCTTCATAAAGCAGCTGCTCTCTTGAAAGAGCACAAGGTTCCCATTGCAGATTGCCTTGTTAAAGAGATTGCAAAACCGGCAAAGGATGCTGTGACTGAAGTGAGTTTAAAGGAAATGCTCATCCATTTGCATGTTTCCAAGGAAAATACTATGAATTGTGTTTTCTTTTTCCTATATTTAATTTAAATTTTAATTAGGCTGTGAGGTCTGGGGATTTGGTGTCATACTGTGCTGAAGAAGGGGTCAGGATACTTGGTGAAGGGAAATTTCTGGTTTCTGATAGTTTTCCAGGAAATGAAAGGACCAAATACTGCCTCACTTCAAAGGTACACGCCCATTGTTTTCAAATTAGCCAAGTGTTGTTTTGAGTAATGGCATTTCACTATTTTCAAAGGGATTAATACATGTTATGGGATATCCAGAGAATCATTGACCAACTCAATATATATATATATAAGAAATTTTAATATAGTACCTGTTGTTTTCTGTGGACAAGTGTAACACTAGCATGATACTTGCATGTGTATTTCTGTCGGCAGATGCAGTGGGTAAATTGAGTGTTTCTGATGTTCTTTTTGCATATTATAACTCTGTTATGTTTGGTTCTTATCTGGATGCTCATTTTCACCAAGATGTTCAAAAAATATTTTTACGTTTAAGGCTATATATGCCGGTATGTACCCACTTATGTGTTTCTTCCGAACAGTTCTTTGATAGAATTGAATGCTTGAATTCCATGTTTGTTATAAAATTACATCAGACATAAAATGAACTGTTCTGTGTTCTTCTCAATTCTCATGTTCTTTTATAGCTCGTATTCAAGAAGCTCGGTTTATCACTCCGATTTTGTTTTTTGAGGAACCGAACTTCAGAATCGATATTCCTTCTTATTTTGACATACAGATTCCTCTCGGGGTCATTTTAGCTATTCCACCCTTCAACTATCCTGTCAATCTCGCTGTTTCAAAAATTGCTCCTGCACTTATTGCTGGAAATTCAATTGTACTCAAGCCTCCAACCCAGGTATGCATTTCATATACTATAAAACATGATTCTTAGTTATAACAGACATGACAGGACAAGTTTCTCTCGGAATTACATGCAGGGTGCTGTAGCTACACTTCACATGGTACACTGCTTTCATTTAGCTGGTTTCCCAAAAGGTCTAATTAGCTGTGTTACTGGAAAAGGTTCGGAGATCGGTGATTTCCTTACAATGCACCCCATAGTCAACTGTATTAGGTAATATCTTAGTTACCTTTATACGATGTCCTCTGTAAATATCATATCATTTATTGCCGACTCGATATTCTGCTTTTGCACGCGATTGTAGTCAGATTAGTGATCTTGTGGTTTGTCTACTAACATGCATACTTACTCAGCTTCACTGGTGGAGACACCGGACTTGCAATTTCAAAGAAAGCAGATATGATCCCTCTTCAGATGGAATTGGGTGGAAAGGATGTTTGTATCATTCTTGAAGATGCTGATTTGGATTTGGCAGCTTCTAACATTGTGAAAGGAGGCTTTTCTTACAGGCAAGACAATTCATTCTGTCTTTTCATTTTGATTTTACGTTGTGAACGTGATGTAACAATTTCCTTCGTCATGTTACAGTGGTCAAAGGTGCACAGCCGTGAAGGTTGTATTGGTCATGAAATCTGTAGCTAATGATCTCGTTGAGAAAGTTAAAGCTAAAGTTGCGAAACTGACTGTCGGGCCACCGGAAGATAATTGTGACATCACTCCAGTTGTTACGGAGTCTTCTGCTAATTTCATTGAAGGATTAATCATGGATGCCAAGCAGAAAGGGGCTACATTTTGCCAAGAGTACAAGAGAGAGGGCAACCTTATATGGCCATTATTATTAGACAATGTTCGTCCAGATATGAGAATAGCTTGGGAGGAGCCATTCGGTCCCGTCGTGCCTGTTATAAGAATTACATCAGTTGAAGAAGGAATTCGTCACTGTAATGCTAGCAAATTCGGTCTGCAGGTACACCAATTTAGTCATTCTTAACCATATTTTAAACGCATGGACTCCCCCTTCAAGTTACTCAAAGATTATATGTAATTGCAGGGTTGTGTCTTTACAAGAGATATAAACAAAGCAATTTTGATGAGTGATGCAATGGAAACTGGTACAGTCCAGATTAACTCAGCTCCGGCTCGAGGACCTGATCATTTCCCATTCCAGGTGATTTCCCGATGCAACCTCGCAAAGTACTTTCCATTTCCGATGCTTTTCATATGAATCATCAATTCAAGTTTGTATCTGAGATTTATGAGATAAACATCAAACTTATAGCTTTCGATGTTTTCCGGGTCTAACAACTTAACCATTGAGTGGTTGCAGGGTCTGAAGGGTAGTGGCATTGGCTCCCAGGGAATCACAAACAGTATCCATATGATGACGAAGACCAAGACCACCGTGATTAACTTGCCAACACCTTCTTACACAATGGGTTGATGAACTTGTCAACCGGCATCATGGTCATGGAGATATCATGCTTTCATCTGGATGTTTATAGGAAATAAAACAGTGAGATGAGTCCTAAGAGTCAAACTTGCGTCATCATGCTATGTGTAGATGAGAACAATGTTAACTATAGTAAACTTTGTGTTTTCGATTTTGAGGTTCTGATTTCGATATTTGATTCGAAAACATAATATCTCTATTTAATAAAAAAATGGTTATTAGAGGCCGGAAGGATTAGTCATGGACACAACTTCCAGCTTATCTACAGAAATTTGTTAGGCATGCAAATAATATAAATTTGTTATTTGCGTAATATTTCCATAATAATGAAAGAAATTCTTAATACTTTGCGTCATTGTAAATGACTACTGCTACTTTTTTGGCAGGAATGTTCGTAATTCAAGGATAATAAAAACTGGAAAGCAAATGAGATAGCGATATAATCCAGCGGTCTCAAAAGCTCCACGTCCACAAGATCGAAAGGTGGATATAAAGTACGTGATTTAACTCCAATTCATGACCACGGCGGAATCCGAGCATAGCCTTGCTGGATTCTCCTTTAAAGCAAAAAAGGCTAAAAAAGTTTTATGTAATTAAAATTTTACATTATTCCCTCTGCAATTTTCTCAATTAACCAACCCCATCCACTTTCTCTCCCGCTCCGGGAAAAAACCCGAAAACCCTAAATTCCTATCGGGCAAATCCTATCATCTTATCTCTCGCTGAATCAACGTTTCTTTTTTACGTTTTATGGCTTTTCGTATGAATTTCTAGATTTTCAATGGTGTGAAATCGAGGCCTAAGACTCAGATTTAAAGGATCTGTTTCTGTATATTTAGGTACATATAAATATACATATATTTTCATTAGAGAGGGAAAAAAACATATGGCGGCATCTGAGAAAGAGCTGGAGATACAGTTAATGGAGGCTGGAAACAGGCTCTTTGAACCCCCTTCATCAGTTGATGAGCTCATCCCTCTCCTTGACGTAATCCATAATCCATTCTTTTACTCTTTTTCCTTAATTCCATTTTGCACTTCGTTAGAATTTTCGTATTCTTTTGATTTATGTACCTTTATGGTACGGGTGTTCGAATTCTTTTTGTGGTTCTTTATATGCTCTTTTAGTTAGCTGGAATTCCCGATCGTGTCGACTTTTACCTTTGTTCTAATTGTTTTTCTTCTTTTGCACGGTTTTGACGTGCTTAATCGCTTAATTTTGCTATAATATTGGATCAGTTTAGAAGTATTTTCTTCCAATGTATATTTTTAACACTTTAACTATTATAACTCTCCTTCTATATATGTTATAGGTGTTTTTTTTATTTGTTGAAATTCCGGTATGTTCCACTTGATTGCTTTACTAGATATTGTATGAAAGACATTCCTTCTAAGGCAGGATTTTGTTAGGCGTGCAAGATTATGTTTTTATTGAATAATGCGTATATGTCATTTTTTATCTGTTGTAAATATCTTATCTGTTTCCTTAGAAGGACAGAGAATAGCAAATCTTGCTATTTTTAATGAACTTCATCTCATTTCTTACATACCTTATGGAACATCTATCCTGCCTATATTTTGTTTCAAGTGACTGACCTATTAGAATCCACAATGAATGCTTACTATATTATAGAAGCTCAAGTGCTCAACTCCATACTTGATAGAGTCCTTTATTGTGCTGGTTTTGCAATCTTTTGGTTTTCTTCTGCCCCATAACTCCATTTTCAAATGATAATAACGTTAAAGAAGACTCTGGAATCGTGATATTCCACACAAATATAGTGCTATCCCCCGTTTAGAGAAAATTGTGTATTCGTGATGTCTAGCAACAAAACTTTCAAGTGGATGTGCTAATATGTGATACCGGGACCACTATTCATTTTCCTTTGGTAGATTGTTTGTTTGGAATCAATGTCTCCTTCAAATCATTGGTGTTTTTTAAGGTTTACAACTAGTTCTTGCATAGATGGCTGCAGTAAAACCTTATATCAATTCCATTGTAGAATGACCCTAGGAATTTAGCAATATACATTATACAGAATCACAGTTTGATTTCAGAGATGACTGATGAGTGCTTGCCGGAATCTTTGATTAATTAATGGTTATGAAGTAGAATGATTTTAGGTAATTTTTGGTTTTGGTCTCCTTATTTTCTTAGGGGATACTCCTTGTGTTGCTTTTGATCACTGCTAGCTTGCCGTTACAGTTGGCTATGTTTATTTTCTTTTTGTAGAGTGTTATTGCTCTATAGTTGACAATGATTGTTTATTCCTTTCCATGCTCTGTGAATGTAGCAAGTTGAAAGTTGCCTTTCAAGGGTGGAACAATCACCAAGCCAATCGATGCAAAATGCACTGTCTCCATCACT
Organism: Abelmoschus esculentus; assembly: GCA_035048815.1. Lineage (NCBI taxonomy): Eukaryota > Viridiplantae > Streptophyta > Magnoliopsida > Malvales > Malvaceae > Abelmoschus > Abelmoschus esculentus. The sequence continues at coordinate 1,547,980 of JAUCBN010000008.1, forward strand.
TAAAGCATTGGTTGCAGAGCACCTGTTCAGACATCCTGATGGTGATGTCAAAGTTGCAGTTGCTGCTTGCATCAGTGAGATAACAAGGATAACTGCACCTGATGCTCCTTATGATGATGACCAAATGAGGGTACTTTGAATTAATTGTTTGGGATGTTTATGCAGACCACAATCATATTCGGCATTTGAAGTATTGATTGCCAATTTGCCATTAATGTGTATGTAGGAGTTTTTTCAACTGATTGTGTCATCCTTTGAGAATTTATCTGATAAGTCCAGCCGCTCGTTCATTAAGAGGGCCTCAATTCTTGAAACTGTTGCCAAAGTCAGATCATGTGTGGTGATGTTGGATCTTGAATGTGATGCACTTATTGTTAAGATGTTCCAGCATTTCCTGAAGGCAATAAGGTAAACAAATAACTTAGTATATTCATCCAAATGTAAGGAGAATAAAAAAGTGGTTTAGTATCATATATTCTAGATCACTGATTGCATTATGATTCTTTTTGTTTGTGTTTTCAGGGATTATCACTCGGAGGCTGTCTTTATGTCAATGGTGACTATTATGAGCCTTGTACTGGAAGAAAGTGAAGACATTCCTATGGGGCTGCTCTCCCCAATCTTAGCTAGCGTAAAGAAGGATAATGAGGTCTGTTGTCCTACTAGTGGCTTACTACATTGCACTTTTGCAATCTTGCTTAATTCACTAGGATTTCAATTTCCTCTCAGGAAGTTCTTCCTGTTGCTCGGAGGTTGGCTGAGAAAGTGCTCGAGAACTGTGCATCAAAGCTTCAACCGTACCTGACCCAAGCCGTAGAGAACTTGGGAACCTCTTATGATGATTATAGTATTGTAGTTGCTTCTGTATGTAAAGTGACATCTGGTGCTGTGGAACAGAATGCTGCTGCTGCTGGAAAACATGTGGTAATTATCTCATTTGTATCTTAATGTAATTCCATGATTACACTATTCCTTTTTGTTTGAGGGCAATTATATACTCGTTTTGTGCGATTTTTGTATGAATTTCTGCTCATCATTATTTGCAGATAGATTATATGCTCTGCTTAATCATACACGTGTCAGTTATTTCTATTTATTGTGTGTTCATTTTTGGTCTTTTTGTTTTGTCTTTTAATTTTTATTTCTTTCATATTATCCTACTTATCAAGACAAGATTTTGCCTTATGCTGACAAGTTTTGTCAATTCTTTCATACTGATGTCTTTTACCTTTTCATGTCCATAGAGCTTATTAAGCCTCCTTAATATTTCTTTTTTTTGGGTTGATTTGCGGTAGGATGATGAGAGCACAGTAGAGGAGGCACCTTCGAAGAAGGCAGCGCAGGTACGTGAAGTGCTTTGTTTGTCATTCTCCTCTGTTTGTGTGGATTGAAGTCCTTTGTTTTTGTTCTAATATTTTCATTGTATTTTTTACGAGAATTTAGTGCCTTAAATTTGTATCTTCAAATTCTCAGGAGGATAAACAGATCCCTGAAGAGACAGTTTCAACTGAACAAGTGAATCATGGAAAAGAAAAATCTCCCAAGGAAGTTGTTTGTAATGACATTTTGCAAACTGCTGAAGATGACTCCTTGGCTGATTCAAACTCTGTAAAGAAGGAAGAGGCTGACCATATTGCTGATAAGACCAAGAATGATACATCAACCATTGCTGAACCTGATATATCAAAAGATGAGAACGTTGTCAATTCAGATCATAAGTTGGAGGAAAATAACAAGGAAAAGGAGAGGAAATCTGATTCAAAGTTAACTGAACCTTCTGACAGCTCTCATGTTGATGAGAAGGCAGTTGAGACCTTAAAAGTTCATAAAATTGACAGCAAGGAGGATGCCAGTTCACCTCATGAGGTTCTGTCTGTTGATAGGGCAGTATCCACTGAAAATAGAACAGAGACAGATGTTCAGCATTCCTCTCAAAAAGCAACCAAGAAAGAATTGACCGTTGTTGCATCCCCAACACCAAGTGGGACTGATAGTCATTCCATAAGAGCAGTAAGGCCAAAAAGGAAAGAGAGCGTGAGCAAGGAAACCACATCCTCTGTTGATGATGTCTCTAAAGGGACAAATGATTCTGAAGCAAAAACAAACAGGCGGTCAGGGGAAAAGGTTGCTACTGTAGTTTCCAGTGAGGATAAGGCTCCAGTTGATTTAGATGAAACTAAGAAAGATAGTGACACTGCTAGTGATTCAGAGGCAAAATCACCGAAAAAGTCATCAAAGAAGCTCGATTCTAGCGGTAACAATGTGGATGAATCCCTTTCTAGACAACTAACAAATAAGAAAAGGCGAGCACAGGGAAAAGTTCTTCCTGAGAAGGATAGAACTAAAACCTCAAGCAAGAATGATAACGAGGTACTTTCATTTATCCTTTTTACTTGTAATTTTGCTATCGTAGCGATGTTTTATAAAGCTTTATTATTTATTTGTTTAGATGTTCTAGATCCTTCAACCAAGAAATCATTCTTGCTTATTATTGATTTAGGAAGTGGTTGGATCGCCAAAGTCATTGAAGCCAAACAAGCAAGACCCTCGCTCGGAGACTCCTAAGACAAATTCCAAGAGAAAGAATAACCCAAGTAGAGAAAAAGTAATTTCTTTTTGCATCTTTAAAGATTAAATTTTTGTAGTGGTGTATTGTAGTTTCCGTAGGTCATATTGAAAAAAGGTAGAATCTATGATGCTCTAATTCTTCATTTTTTCTTGATGAGGTATCCTTGTTTGTTACTCATGTCTGACCTATATCTAGTTGTAGATATGGGCTTATGTTCTTTCAGGGATGCTCTAAATACACGGAAACTTGAGAATAAAAACATACCTGCTTCTAAACCTTTTTATTCAACCATGTTGTCTGCAATGTCTAAAATTTGGAGGAGATAGGCCCAAATTGTTCCATAGGAAACCTTTATTTGACTATGTTCTTTAATGCCTGCAATCTGAACATAGTTGCGGCAATGATATTACATGTCATTCTTCTGGTCAAAATTGATTTCTTTTGAATATTTATTTATTTTCAGGCTTCTGATTCTATGGAGTATGGTGAGAATCTCGTTGGCTTGAAGGTGAAGGTCTGGTGGCCCAAAGACCGTGAGTAAGTATACATATTTTACAATTATTGCAGAAGTGATACTCTGGAATATAAATCATGAATTTTATTTGTTTCTGTCTTTTCTTTGAAGTGTATGCTTGTGTGAGCATGCATCTAATGTGAATGTGCTTATATATGTGGATCCCACTGTCTGTCTCTCTGTCTTGCTGCATAATAGTTTGTTTCGACTTTAAAGTCAATGAATTAGAGTTTCTTTCTAGTCTTGAACCTTGTTATCATTTTATAATCCTTTTTTACCCTGTTCTCACAGTGTTGAGTCTACGATTTGCTCCAAGGGGAAAATGGACAAATATAATGTGTTCCCTTTCAAACATAGCATGTGTGCAAATATAACCTCTGATTGTGTAAAAAGGAGGCTGGAATCTGAAGCTAATAGGACTGATGATGAAACCAAAAAACTTAGCACTGAAACCACCGGTGGTTTTTCCAATTCTACACAACAAACTCTTGAAATGCACACCTACAATATTTTTTTGAAAGAATAAGGATAATACAGAAACTGCTGTATCTGAGGCCAACTATCCCACTTTTTTTAATCTGGTCTCCCTTTTTGTGCCTGTTGTCTGGAACTTGTTTTTCTGAATGGTTAATTTACCTTTTAAATCTTTCATCGAATCACATCCTGATTGATGATGTTGTTTTGCAGGTTCTATGAAGGTTTTATTCATTCATTTGATCCCTATAAAAAGAAGCACAAGGTGACGCATCAAACAAATAGAAGTTTCCTTTTATGTTTTTCCTTTGTATGTTTCCTGAGTTTTCATCTTACTGTTTGTGTTAGAATGTTCAAATTTGTTTTCTTCATTTTCGTTTGTTTCTAGGTGCACTATAATGATGGTGATCAAGAAATTTTAAATCTTAAGAGAGAAAAGTGGGCGGTGATTGAAGATGAGTCTGGGTCTGATGAGGTGAGCACTTTAATTTATAGGTAATGAACTTTTATTTGTTCGTGTTCTACGTTTGCTAATATACTTCGCTGAAACAGGAAGGCGCTGCTAATCATCCAAGTTCTGATGATTCATCTGGCATGTAGGTGATTCCAATTATATTCTTGAATGTTAAATTTTATTGCACCATCTTGGTTCAAGAAAGTTCTTCTGTATTTTGGCCTTGTGCAATGAACTTTGCTTGGTTTCTGTAGTTTAAGTTGATACTTCCATTCTGTAGCAATGTTAATAATTTATCTGAATGATGGAGTTCACTTCAGGTTTAGGCATTGAATTCGGTATGGCATTGCATTTGCCTGTTGGTGTCTGGGGGATTTGATTCATTACTGTCTTGATGTTTGTCTGCGCTTATCTTCGTCTCCTCTTTGTTCATTTTCTATTAACAGGCCTCAAAAGAAGAAAGCAAAAACAGATGATCTCTCGAGCAAGAAATCTAAGATGGATGCTTCACCAAAAAGGTGAGTAGATTTCAGATGGAACCCTTAATATGATTCTTTATTTGATTTCTGAAAATTCCATTATTGTATGGTCAGGGGTGGAGGAACTTCAAATGGGAAATCCAAGGTTGCGGTCACAAAGTCTGGTCGCAAAACAAAGGATGATACTAAATTGGATGGCAAATCCAAAAATGGCTCCAGCAGTGTCGGTAAATCAGACAAGGACAGTGTTGCTAAATCCAATGAGCTAACCCCTAAAACCGGTAGTAAATCACTTGACATTCCTTCAAAAGTAAGTAACAAATCCAAGAACGAGGACAGTGGTGATACACCGAAGTCCACGAAATCCAAGGATGATGGAAATGTCACACCAAAAGCTTCCACAAAGTTGAAGCAAAACACTTCAAAGACAGCCAAGTCCAAGCAGGAAACCCCCAAAGCTTCCCCCCTTTCTAAGGCTAAGCCTATTAAAAGTGGTGGCAAATCCAATGCTAATGGCAGTGGGAAATCGAAATCTGATTCATCAAATGTGAACGAAAGTGAAAACATGAAAGAGAACTCAACTGATTCAGCAAAAGTTGTGGGAAGTGCGAAGCGGAAAGCATCAAGTTTGTCGAAGGCACAAGGAAGTGATTCCAAGTCTGGAAGAAAGCGGCGAAGATGAGCTTAAAGTAGCATTGGCTGCATTGTCATTGCCAAGGTTGGTTCTTGTCCAATGTGGAACACAGTTCTTCTCCAATATTATTCCAGGCAGTCTTAGACGCAGGGGTGCTGGACCATGCAATTGGCATTTGACGTAGCTAGGTTTGAGGGTAGCAAATACTCGTAGGTAGTGTATGCAGGGTTTGCCTTTTCCCTCTTATTGTTGATGCAGGCATTAGAACTAGCATTGGATCAGCCTTTTTTTCCCAATGTACCAAAGAGTTGCTTCTGTAGATTAACATAATAGATTCGAGAAGCTACGTGAAAGCAGTGGTCTCGTATCTTCTATTCAACCCCTCACCCCTTCTCTTTTTTATGATTGCATTTGCATATTTATTTGATTGGAAGCAAATTTCATGTCTTTTTAAATACCCTTTTCATATAATATATGAAATTATTATCTAATAATATATTAGGAATGAATTTTTTAGATTTTACAAAATATTAAAAGTAATACTTACATATATACTGGTTCAAAAAACTATAGTAACATCTATACTTACATTTTAAAAATATAACCTAAGAAATGTGTGATTTTTAATTCGTTTATTCCACCGATCATCAGGAGTCTATTCGTGCTTATCCAAATTTGTATCCTTCGAAAAACAAAGTCAACTTCTCCCATCCCCAGCGTTGTTGACTTACCGTCGCCCAATATTGTTTTCATCCCTGTTCATCGAGTGGTGCAACAAAAGTTCCCTTGCCTTGTAAACTACATGTATAGAGTTGGTTTGTAGTCAACTCTTACTACTAACAACTTCAGTCTCTTGTATTAATTCCTTTGATCTAAGCTTCAACTGTTATGAGTATTTCTGCAATCCCCATATCTTGTGTATCCTGCAAACCAAAGTGAGTTTTACGTTTGTTGTCCAAGTTGTTCGATTGTGCGAGCTCAAAATCCAATGTAAATAAACATTTCATGTCCTTATTTGTTTGTTTTGATCCATATGTAGGATGTGATACCGTCCATATCTTTAAAAGAATACAATAGTCAATAGTCAGACAGTTGAAGATACGTTTCATGAATCATTGGTGATCATTCATTCGACTGCAACTACTGTAGGTGCTGCGGCTGATGCAAAGGGAAATCTCAAATTGTCAATGCCAACCCTTTCCCTTTCCCTTTCCCTTTCCCTTTGTCTTTATCTTAGTCATCCACAATCTCATTTGAAAAAGATAGCCGAAGAGAGAATCTGTTAAAACTTTGAAAGTGGACGTAAAAATGGATTTGGAAACAAAGAAAATTCTCTTCCAATGGAGTGGGAAAAGAGTTTCTAGTTGGCATCCGTGTCTAGGATTCGATCCTTTAGCTTTCTTGCATAGAAATCAATCTTTAATGACTGAGAACCCCTACTGTTTTTGTTGTCGGAGAGAGAAGACAATAAGAGATGAGTACTATGATGCGGAGAGGGTGGTGAGTATCTAAAGGGAATGTTAAGCAGAAAGAGAAGAATATTTCAAGGACTCAACCAATTAATGCCAATGGTGTATATATTTTGAAAAGGGAAACAGGTCGGAGAGGACAGAAAAGTTAATTAAAATGGACTACCAGGGGCGGATGTACAGTTCTAACCTCAGCTACAAACAGACTGTAGTCTGGATATGATGACCGATGAAGATGAAGCCACCCACCAAACCATCCTACATAAATACGGTCAGATACGTAGAGGCATACACTATTTATACGAGATTGAAATTTACCCTAATGATAGTGTTCTTTTTACTGAATATTTGTCAACTTAATATCTGTTTTTGAAGATATAACCTGCATGATAGTTTGAAAGACGTATTTAAGGCTAGTAAGACCGTAAATAAATTTTAATAAAATATAATTTTTTATTATCAGCAAACGAATTTAGATATTAAAATAATTTAAAAAATAATTAATTTTTTATATTATAAAATGAATTAAACTAAAATAAATCCAATTAGAATTTAAAGAATAATACATTTATAATATTATATTAATCAATAAATTTAGACTATGCTCGAGAATTTTGTCGTTTAATGTTTGTATTTTACAATTGGGTTCAAAATACTTTACTAAAATTATATACTAATGAATAATAACTCCTAAGGTTAATACTCAATATAATCCGTAATTAGTTATAAAACAAATAATATATTCATTCACATTATAAATTGAATATAAAAATAATGGGCTTTTTGTTCGGTTGATTTTTATTATAAATATATGCCATTTGTATAATGGTAGTAGTTGTCATAAATTACAAATATATTCATACTTAAAAATATATTTTATTATATAATTAAATTTTATAATGTATGAAATAATTTAAAGGTTGTTATCGAAATATACAAAAATAAAACTTATACCTAAAATAATTAAATAATCTCAAGACACGAATCACATCCCGCCGACATCATTTTAATCCTTCTCGTAGCATCTTTACTTTCCGCTGCCTGATACTAATCCATATTCTGAATGAGAAAGACATGTTTTCAACCCTATAAAAGGCTTTCCGCCCTAAATGAGCAGATACAAGGGTTTCTTCTTCTTATTGTTTATGTTCTTCCTTCATTAAAGGTCGGGGGATGGAGGCTTTCGTTGAATATATTTACTGGGTTTGTTTTGGTTTTGGTTTTTTACTTTGGTATATGAACTAAAAACCCTAAAATATTTTCAAGTTTTCCTGGCCACAGAATACTGAAAACGTCAAGGATCTTGGATTTTATGGTCTTGGTCTTACTTTTGGTACCTTTTTCCTTATATGGGTTTACTTTTGGTTCCTTAAATTTTTGTGTTGGTTTTGCTTTGCTTTATTTCCCTACATGGGAAATGATTTGCTCTTTCATCATTTACTTTGTCGCTCAGTCTTTCTTCTCTGTATTCTTTATTTATGGGACATGGAATTTGACAGAAGAGAGTGAGCACACAGAGGGAATTGTATAAGGCTATACTTTTGCTTTTGCGTGCTCACGTCTCTTTCTGTCAGCTTCCGGTGCCGGAATTTGATCTTACTTTCCTTTTGGTCACTTCTCTGCCTGTTTTGTTCCACCCCCGCTCTCTACATCTATCAGTGTTGGTTTATCTCATATGATCTTCCCCTCCTCTCTGGGATTTGTTGATTTCGACGCCAACGAAGATACTCTACTCTGGGATTATGGTCTACATCTGGACTGATATGTTTTTTTTTAATATTCCCAATATGCTTATTGCTATGAATAAAATGGATAGCTTCAAAGCGTGACTTTTGATGCCATTGACCGTTGAGGTGCCTCTGATTACTGTGCGGGTTTAACGGCAAAACTATGAATAGCATGGGACCATTCACGTTATCAGTTGCCTATTAGTAGCTAGCTTAGGCTAGTATGGTTCTCCATCAAAAACCCTCTCCTCTTTTTTTATGACTGCGCTGCCAGCATATTCAAATTCAATACCCAAGTTTGGAGTTAACTTTCACCTGAATCTGGTTGCTTTTACTCAGTGGAAAACGGAGTTTTCTATTTGTAAGTCAAATTGTAACCCTACTCTTGTAAAAGTAACATGTTGCTTGTTTTACTGTCTCTTATTAATGGCTGCTGCCTGCTGGTTTAGTTTTTGCTGTCATTTGCAGACTTGGTTTTACTGATTTTATGGTGTCTTCACTTCCTGCTCTTCTTTCCATGATCCTTTTGCAAGGATAATATTATTAGCGGGATGGTGCAGGGAAACGTTCGAGTTTTGTAACTTTAGATGGAGATTTGCAGAAGAAAATCTTATAGAGCAGGTTTAATTTTCATACCATCTTAAAAGGCCACATCTTTTCGTTTGAAGTACTTGCATATGACTATTTTAGGAATAGTTCTTGGGTTGTTTATTCCTTTTGTTTTGGAGACATCTAATACTTGCAGCATGTTATTATGTCAACGTTTTTATTATTTCTTGTATGTCCCAAACTTTAGGATATGTTTTGCTGAAAACAGAAACTCTTTTTGTGCATTAATCATTTTAGCAGGCCAATGCCTTGCAGTATTCTTCTCCACTATGTAGCTTCAGCAGACGACTGTAATGATTGGGGTTGTTGGATCAAAGCTATAATCCTGGTTTAATGGGGTTAACATACACTAAACAGCGAAATCCTCAAACGATCTGGTTTCCTGTGATATTGATAATAGTAGTCAACAAGGATATCATACTTGACTCGTTTCCCTATCCATATTAGTAAACAAGCTAGCTAAACTGTCTGTCTGCTTTATTTGAGTGTTTTTTTACCTTTACAGCCTTTCTGCTTTCTGCAACGAGAGTTTTTCATCTTTCTTCCACTTTGCTGTCTGCATATTTTGTCATCGACCTTTGCACTGTGTTCATTGTATTGGGGATAGCAATGATAGCTGCTACACTTTTTGTTTTGTTCACGGAAAGCATTAATGTGAGGCCATAAGTTGCTTCCCTTTCGGTGTTTTGGACTTCCAAGAGTTTTTACAATAATGCATCAAATTAATATCGCTGCATGATTGATGCACACAGGAGAAGAAACTTGAAAAAAAAGGCAGAAAGTGAATGAAACTAACCTATGTTTATTTTTAAGATATTTGTACATGTGATACAGTTCCAGGTTTCTTGGTTTGGTTGTGATGGATTCTCTCCTTCAGCTTCCTTTGAAGGTGCAAGCGTATGTCATGTGAGATGTTTTTCTGGTTTCACAGTATCCTATTACTTGATAGACATGGGTAACATGATTTGTCTTCAATTATAACTATTTTTCTTTTGATCATATAATATATTGATCCCTATCTGTAGATCCCTTGAGTGATCACAGCAATAGTTTCTCAAAGACATTGATTGATACACATGCTGCAAGTTTTAGACAAGTCATAACCTTAGCACTGTGTTCATAATCTGACAAAATATATCAATGCACGATGATTTGAAAGATCAAGTTGTGGGTTTGAGATTAGACATTTTACTAGTTTTAAATATATTTATCATGAGAGCTGCTAACTTTTTTCCCCTTCTCTTAATAGTTTTTAGCATGCATGTCCACCATTTGGGTTTCTGTCTCTCTCCATATTGTAGGTTGTTGAGACCATATTTGGTTTTAATCATGAATTTAGGCACCTTCTGCCCTAGAAGCTAAAACTGATGTGCTTGCTTGAATTCCATTTCCAGAGACAACTGACAAGACCTGGTTGAAAATATCATGTTCTGACTGTAGATTTATGAAGGCTGGAGACTGGAGTGATGCCCTCTACTCCAAGTGTAAGTGACAGATATATCCTGTACTGTTGTAAGTGGATACTGTAGCCGTAGTGACAAGTGGTGAAGAAAAGAAGTGGGTTTTGTGCATGAACCTTCTTCAACTTGAATGTCATTGCAAAGAACATGGAGGGGATAGTCTGTACGGCCACTGAGACTCTTTTCACAGGGCACCTCACGTCTATACACATTCTGCTGTAACTTTCCAACTGTTCTTTACTTGATATCATATCATCCAACCCCAAATTGCAATTTTAGAAGGAAACAGGACGTTTGTGTTTTTGATAGAACATTTCTAAATTCCGTGTCAGTACAATAAGGAGTATATATATTAGACACAGAGGAATGATACATGGTTAGTTCATGGGAAAACAAGGTAAAAACTGACCCAAATTTCAATGCAAATACACTATCCTAAGAACATCAAAATTGAGGTCATTTACATGTTCTTTGTGAGAGCCCCAGCAGCAAAGAGCAGATTCCTTCTTGAAAACTGACCCAAACATGTGTATATATGATCACGATTAGACAAACAATATGAAGACAACCTTACAAGGTGCACAAAAATGGATATAGAAAAGCAGATGATACTGAATTAAAGAACTTACCTGCAAACTATACACCGGAGTGGACTTGGTTGCAAGGGTTTTCAACAATCTCAGCCTGTTTGGATTCCCACTCCTGTTAATTCAAACCAACTTTACCTCAGTAAATAAAAATTATCACATATGAGATGAGAAAATATATTATTTGTTCCACTTGTGAAACCTACTTTTCTTCATTTCTTGGGAGCTTTGAGCTTGTCGTCACATCCCACAATTTTACACTGCAATCAGCAGATCCAGATGCCAGAAGTGAACCTTCACAACTGAATGTCCAAGAAAAGGAAAGAAATGTTAAGAATTTCAAATGTGCAATCATCTGAAACTTGCTTAACAACAGAATTTTCAAGACAGTTTGGATCATCTAGACTAAGAGCTAGGTTTTTTTTCCACCTGAAAGCTAGTGTCCACACACATGAGGCGTGACCCATCAAAGGTGTAATGCACCTGCCGCTTGAAATGTCCCACATCATGATCATGCCATCTTCATCACCAGATGCCATATATCGACCATCAGGCGACATTGCTAATGACAATATCATACTTCTATGACCAATGAAAATTCGAACGCATTCTCCATTTTGTACATCCCACAATCTAACAGTTTTGTCGCTAGAGCCAGTGGCAATATAGTTGCAGTTTGCATGCCATTGCACACACTGAAACAAAATGGTCGACTCATTTGTGAAGAGTTGAAATATAATACCACATCAAACGAGAGCATGTACCTTGCTTTTTATCCAACATATCAGAAAAAGAAAGATAAAGATAAAGGCTACTTACATCAACATCAGACAAGTGCCCAGCCATTATTCTCAAAGGTTGTATTCTGTCCATCGACCAAATCCTTGCCGTTCGATCATGAGAGGCGCTGGCAAAATAGTGACCAGCAGGACTAAACTGCAGGGAGACAAAAGCATCAAATGAATTAGAAGCAAAAACAAAAATAAGAAAAAATGTCTAACTCCAAAGAATGTAAGGGAGAGAAGAACTTCAGAAGTGGTATTTATCATCAAACTTTCATGGAAGATTAGATGTACCTGAACATCCCAGACAGGGTAATTATGACCCTTGTAGCAAACAAGATTGGCATTTAGTTTTGTGCTCCATAAGCGAACTGCAAGAAGTTTGAGTATAGGAACAAGAGCAAACTATTAAGAGAGAAGGGTCGGATGGCAGGTGGTGGGGAGATGGGAGAGGAGAAGAAACAATAAGTGAGGGAAGAAATGTTCTATCAGAAAGCAATATCGTACGACATACTTGTGGCATCTGCTGAAGAAGAAAGAAGAAAATCACCAAGAGGACTAAAGGTGGCCGAATGAACTGGTCCTGAATGACCCTGAAACAATGTATATGACTTTTTCCCGCCATTTGGCCCCACAACGTGTTCACTTGAAGTAAAGTCATTTTCAGCCTGCAAAATAGCTGACACCATTCTTTCTGTCAAACTGAAATACATGCAGGCACATTAGAATTGTAGAGTAATATTGACAGAGAGATCTGAATATTTTTGGAAAAATTTCAACAAAGACTCGGCAGTTGTCCTAGGGGGATAAATTAAAACACTTTTATGACTTACAACTGCCACCTTGTTGGCCAAGCTTTGCCATATTCCAAACCTGGGGTGCAGAAATCAGATTAATGACCAATATGTTACCTTAAAAAGAAAAGGACAACACCAATACAGCAGCAACCATATATCAGTCAAGGTATGATTTAAAATACAACCTTCAGTGATGAATCTGAGAAGCCTCCAGCAACCAAAGATCCATCATGGGATATTGATGAACAATTCAAACTGAAACAGGTTATATAAGACACGTCAAGTATCTCAAAGCATTTATAAATGAAGAGGACTATTATTCATGGGCATTACCCATTATGTGTGTTGAGGAAAGTATAAAAGCTGACAGATGGCAACAAAACACTACTCAATTGAACACGATTTCTAAAATCCTCAAGAATAGACTGCTCTACCTCTGTTGACCTGAGACAATCATTAGAAAAACAATTTAGAGAAACAACACACGGCACAGCATAGCAAAACAATATCAGCATTAAAGTATCTGCCATGGATTTTACATGCAAACTAGTAGCATTAATAGAAACATTAGCTGGTAGGAAAGAGACCAAATAATCCTGTTCCTACAGGAGTTAAGGCTGTAGACATTCTAAAACCAAACAAGACCAAAATCGCCAATAACATAGAAATCTATTCAAACTTGTTTACATCCATAGATAATATCCGTTAAGAACTTGTTATAACAAGCATGCTAATAGAAACTGTGCACATCCGAGCACTTCTCTCCATTTCAACTTCCATCCTGCCCCCTTTCTCATTTCACAGAGTAAAGGAAAAGAAAAATGATAATTCTTTGGGGGTTTAAATTCAGTGAAAGTTTAGCACAATCCGTTGAGAATCAATCTTACATCTTATAAGCAAAAACAAGAGGGAGTTACTGAATGTACATTAAGGGCAAAGGGAGCTTTGATTTGACTCGTGGTGCAGCAGGGGTTGTGCTCATCTCAGGACGAGTACTTTTAGCTGTTGCGTTAAGAGCTTTCTCCTTTTTCAACTTCTTCGTTGAAGCACCTTGCTTTCCACTTTCAACTGATCTTTTCTGAATAAAAACAGATGAAATAAATTAAGGAACAAGAACCTGATTCTGCCCATTGATCAAACAGTAACATCATGATCCTATAGTAAACTTGAACATCATCTAAAAACTAACAAAAGTAAAATATATTCATTCAAATGCTGAAGGAATATAATGAATATTTACAGGAACTTTTACAGCAAATACCTTAGTCTCATCTACCTCCCCCTCTTTGTTCTCTTCTTCTGTCTTTTCAGAATCAGAAAGCAAGCCTCCTGCTTTCTCCAAGCGTTCTTCTAGGGAGTCTTCAAGCAACTATGATAAATATAAGATGCCCAAAGTTTAAAAAAAAATAGAAATATGTGAATAAGTATATTTAAGTGGAGTACAACTAGGATTCAGTATATAGCTGATGACAGGAGGAACCCTTTTACTTTCACTAGTGGAAGGAGAATTATATGTGCTAAATCCATAGATGAATATAAGAGCAGTTTAGAAACTCACTCCCCAATGTATTTCTTTCTGGTTTATCTGATTAGCTGCGTCCTGGCAGCTTCCAAGAAGTGTTACAACTTCTGCATCAGAAATGGAACTGGGCTGCCCAGAAGAAACTGCAAGGAAACAAAGAAAATCATAATCAAACAGCACAACCTCTTTTGCATATGTAGAACATGAACAAAGAAAATGGCATCACCTTGAAAGTTTATGTGTTCATTGATGACCCCAAGCATTGCAGTGGATTGTGTTTTATGCAAATATTGCAACAGAAGATCATAGGAATACTGCCAAAATGATTGACAACAAAATCAACAGTTAACGAGGAAATGAATTGATCCTTCTCTTACCGTATTAGCAGTCACCAAAGAAAGAATTTACAGGTTTTACCTGACATATCTTGATGTTAACTTTACTCTGCCTAAGAGAACGAGCAAATTCCATCTCCTGATTATGGAAACAACTGATGGTGAATACAAAAAAGAATAGCGGTGACTCTGGTAAGTGGTATGCAAGTAAACAAAAAGGGAGAACGAAGAGGATGTTCCACCTCTAAATGAGACTGAGAAAGAACCCCTTCCAACTTTTGAAGGTCACGTGAGTGCATCAACTCATGGTCTTCACGAAAGTTATTGAAGAAAGTTCTAGCTGCAACAGAAATCAAAATTATTTGACACAAACTTATCCACTGTTTTCCCAGTATAGCTCATTTCAGCTGTTCAGCAGATAAATAGAAACACAGGATCAAAGAAGAAACATTAAGATCTAGTAAGTTGTAATATATACCCTCTTGCAGATGCCCTTTTGCCACCATATCCATGAATGAATGTATAAAGACAGGAAAAAGCACGCGAAGCAATTCATGCTGCATGCATTCGAAGACTAAGTTATGTCACTGATTTAAATACTCATACACTAAATAACAAAATTGATTACCTTATATAAATCTAGCGAACTATAAGTCCATGACCTCAATTTGCTATACCCGTCCTGGTACCGAGCCACATCATCCTCCGACCTGGGAAAAAGCAGATTGATAAGAAAAAAAGGAAAAGAAACCTAAAATAAACAGTGAAATTAAACCAAAAAAGGAAAGCGTTAATCTTCTAAGCAGAAACGATCTCTCTATTTAGCATTATTTACTGCACCATTGAAACAGGCATTCATGTTCAATACAAAAAATATAATGCCGACAAGCAATTTAGGTCATCACGCTGGAAATTGCTTAGTTAAGAGTCGGTTTGCATTTGATTAATTCTGGCGATTAACACTACCCCACATAATTTAAACAAAGTTTCAGTTATGAACTGTTCCCCTACCCGGAATTAAAGTAAAACCAAACATGAAGACTCAAGACTGATCCCACACTTATAGAATGCTAGCTGCTAACAACACGAGATAACCGAAAACAAAGGAAATTGTGAAATTGGTTGAATATGAGAGCTAGGGTTTGCATTTGAACTTACTGGGAGAAGCGGTGAATGAACTTAGCTAGTTCAGGATCGTTGTGGAAATCGATAGGAGCGGAATCCTTGTTCTGAAGATCCTCTAACAATTGCTCCGCTTCTTTGAATCCCTTCTTCTTCAAATAAGCTGCTACGAAGTTATTCACTGCTTGCATATTCTCCATTGTTGCTATTTTCTTCTACAAACCAAAACCAATCATACGCTCTCGTCTTCCCAATTTTCTTTCTTCTTCGCTCGTTTTCTGAGCTACGACGAAGTAGGGATTTCAATATCTGGGATCGGATCTTTATTAAGCCAGTCCTTAATTGGATCCTTTTTACTGTTTACTGGGCTCAATGATAATATTTTATGGCCCAATTCAACATTTAACTAAAATAGTTACCGATTCTTTTATTGGTAACAGAAATTTTTAAAAAAACACAATAGAAATACGAATTTTGTTTTTTTGAACCTATATAAAACGAATCGTTTTGCTTATTTCCTGTCTCTTATAATCATGACACGTGTGAGTTTTGACACAATTCATCGCTTAAGTTCGAAAATGGACGTGTTTGGTGGACAGGTGTTGCAATATCACCTCCAGATGCTTCACTTAGAAAAATTATATCATGGGTCAGTTTCATCACGTCATACATAAAACCGATCAATAATAATCATTCACCTTATTATTTTTTAATTTTTAAAGTTAAGATTCACCTAAAAAAAATATGACATAAAAAAGTTGATGAAATAGGTAATTATCATTGATTGATCTTATGGACACGTGGTGGGATTGACACATGATATAATTTTTCGTTCACTTGGGAACAGCAAATGTACTGTCTTACATAAAACAAAAAATAATAGATAAATTATTTTAAATAATTATATAAATATCTTATAAACAGAGTATAATAACCGCTTCTCACCTCCTCTATACAGACGAAGACAAATCGACTACCAAAGCATGATCTTGTTGGTCAATAGTTCCTCGTGTCTGGAGTGTTTTTCATCCCTTATGAAACGATAAGTAATAAATTTTTAGAGGTTACAGTTCGAACATTAATAATATAATACGATAATAAAATGATTTATATCCGATAATGAAGAGTATATTTTAAGATGAATATCATTATAGTTAATATATCTAATTAAAAAATTACGATATTTTTTTATTTTTTGTTCCCCATTAACATTTTATATAAAAAGATTCTTGCAGTCTGAAAGGGTCATAAATTGTAAAGAATTTTTTATTATTTATTAAAATTATATGTATTCGAAATTTGTATTTGACACGTTCAAATATCAACAATAATTTGTTGCAGCTTAGAAATATACATTGAAGACAGTCCAAAAAGGGGGAAATAAAATTAAAGAATATCAAAGAGGAACCTTTGACCAAATGCTCATGTATATTCGCTTACAGTTAGATACAAGTTGGACCTACTGGAAGTCAAAAACGGAAAAGAACAAAAGTTAGAATATTCTATATTAAATGAAATTAGTAGAAAAGAAACTTACAAATATTTGGAAAAAAAATAATTTTATTTTAATATTAATTTGTATCATTTAAATTTTTTTAAAATTATTACCAAATGAGTAAATTGAATTGGTCTAAATTACTGGAATCTTTCAAACTTAATACAAACCGAACTTTATAAGAATCAAGTTCTGTCACCTTGACAACATGACAACAACCCAGTTTCTAGTCTCGAACAAAAGAATCTAGACACAAGAACAAGAGAAACCCTAAAAGAACAGAGACATGGAAGATTAAAAAAGTAAAACCAATTTGTCCATTAGAGGAGTGATGTAACTCGCCCACCATTAATGCGTCTTCCTATATAAACCCACCATTTAAAACATTATGTAATTTTCGTGAGATACGAGATTTCATTCTGTGTGCTGCTACCTCCATGTCTCTCAAAACACAATACCAGGTGCTCCAATGGCGTCTTTTGGACAACCCTTTTGTCACATCTCTTTCCCTTTCATGGCTTTCCACTCATCACTCTTCTTAATCGAATCGACTCGTTTTAATCCAAACAGGTCCTTGAGATTCAAATAGAAAATTAACAAATTTATTGTCTGGGGGAGACGAGAAGAGAAAGAATCCATGGAAGAGAGGCGTCTTTTGTTTGGGAAATATGAGATGGGGAGATTGCTTGGGAAAGGAACTTTCGCCAAAGTCTATTACGGGAAGGAATTAACATCGGGCGAAAGCGTGGCGATAAAAGTCATCGGCAAAGACGAGGTGAGGAAAGAAGGAATGATGGAACAGATCAAGAGAGAGATCGCCGTGATGCGCCTTGTTCGTCATCCGAACGTGGTGGAACTCAAAGAAGTTATGGCTACAAAGACCAAGATCTTCGTTGTTATGGAATATGTCCGTGGCGGCGAACTGTTTGCCAAAGTTTTCAAAGGCAAACTTAAAGAAGACGCCGCCCGTAAATACTTCCAACAACTGATAAGTGCCGTCGATTTCTGCCACAGTAGAGGTGTCTCGCACCGGGATTTGAAGCCCGAGAATCTTCTCTTGGACGAGAATGGAGATCTAAAGATCTCTGATTTTGGGTTGTCGGCCTTGCCGGAGCAGGTTCGCAATGATGGGCTCCTCCACACTCGGTGTGGGACTCCGGCATATGTTGCCCCTGAAGTTTTGAGGAAAAAAGGCTACGATGGATCCAAAGCTGATATCTGGTCTTGTGGGGTTATCCTGTATGTCCTTCTCGCAGGTTTCTTGCCATTTCAAGACGAGAATGTTATGAAGATGTATAGGAAAATTTTCAAAGCTGAATTCGAGTTTCCGCCCTGGTTTTCGACAGAATCAAAGCGTTTGATCTCTAAACTACTCATGGCTGACCCGGAGAGAAGGATCACAATTCCAGCTATAATGCGAGTTCCTTGGTTTCGAAAGGGATTTACACGTCCCCTTGCGTTTTCAATCCAAGAACCAATATCAGATACCAACACAGAAGATGGTGATTCCGCGGCTCCCATGTCTAACAAGCTATCGTCTCCGAAATTCTTCAACGCTTTTGAGTTCATTTCCTCCATGTCGTCAGGGTTTGATCTGTCCAGTTTGTTCGAAAACAAGAGGAAATCGGGGACGATGTTCACTTCAAGATGTTCAGCTACTGCAATCATGTCTAAAATCGAAGCTGTTGCAAAAGGATTGAACTTTAGGGTGGGAAAAGTAAAAGACTTCAAGATAAAATTACAAGGGTCATCGGAGGGGCGCAAAGGGAAACTTTTGGTGACAGCGGAGGTATCGGAGGTTGCACCAAAAGTCGCAATCGTGGAGTTCTCCAAGTCTTCAGGGGACACGTTGGAGTATGCCAAGTTCTGCGAGGAAAATGTCAGGCCTGCCTTAAAAGACATTGTTTGGACATGGCAAGGTGACAACTTCAACCACTCTGGTAATGTTAAAACCGAGGGAGAAGAATGTGAAAACTGAAAACTTATGTGCCTGCCAGACAAATACAGGCTAACCCAAAGTACATACATAACGAGGAAATTTCCCTTGGTGTTGTTTCCTTCTATTTTGCAACTAGGTTTGAGAATGAGTCTGTAAATTTATATGCACTGTGATTAAGTACATCAATGTATGGCTTGCATGTTTGAAGTCTGCACTCTGCACGCATGTAATATGTACTGTCCTTGGATTGCTGGATGAAGAAATTATTAATTTTGGGTTTATTCGGATGCACAAAGCAAAATATGTTTTTGTCAGCATCAGTAATCAGTATGCTATAATTTTAAAGACTAAAGCAGAAGCAGCCCCCTGAATTTTCCCACAGTTTAATTGTTTCCAGGACAAAAACCTGAGAAGCTTTCAGTATCCTGAGTGCTTACCAACCATATTTTATTGTAAAGACTTGAGCCGAACAGATGATTGTTTTATTTATGACTCTTTTAAGAGTCATGTAGATTTTCCTAGGATTCACTGATAGGAGAATACAGCACCGAAAGTGAAATGATGTAAAGTATGGGTAAATCAGGTTCTGACACATCATAAAATTAAATAAAGGGCCCATAGCTGTAGGTTTCTGGTGACGGGTGATTCACTGATTTGAGTTGTTCCTGATATTGTCTTCATTCTTTCTCCTCTGCTGGAAACCTTGACAAGTGTCCAGCTTATAATCATTTAATTCTAAGCACAAGAATAAAAGTTGTCCAAGTGTTGAGTTTCAGACCAGTAGGCGTGAAGAAAAGACAAAGGAGAAAGATTGTTTCAATCTTCTGGTTATATGTGAATTTCTCCATCCAATGTATGAGAATCAGAGCGGGTGATTCTAGAAAAAATCGGCCTTAAAAAAATTTAAAAAACGCTCGTATCGTTTTTCTTATAAAAGTTGTAAGAAATTCGGTATATATTTTTCGGTATATACCAAAATTTTTATAACTTTTGTAAGAACAACAGTATATACCGAATTTCTTACAAAAACTGTAAGAATTTCGGTTATAAAACCAATTTTCTTACAAAAAGTATAAAGATTTCGGTATATACCGTTTTTCTTACAAAAGTTATAAAATTTTCGGTATATACCGAAAAGTGTGTACCGAATTTCTTACAACTTTTGTAAAAGAAACTGTACGACCTTTTTTAAGCTTTTTTTAAGGGCGGCTTTTTCTAGACTCACCCTAATGAGCGCTACTTAATACGGATAAGGGTCCATGGCAAATTGGGCATTTATAACATGAAAAGGAGCGGTAATGTTGGCAAAGAGGCCTATGGGGCCCTTTTATCTGCTCTTTCTGCCATATTTCGTTCGGCCCTTTCAACGCTTGTTAGCAACTTGCCATTAATCATGATATAATAACTTAGACCCAACTAAACCTCAAACCTTAAATGAAGTCTTTCCATAGGACCAAAAATGAAAACAGGGCTTACCAATGGACTCTTTTGTCTATTAAAACTGGGTCGGGTAGGCTTTACACTTTTTGTCGGAAGAGCATTGAAGAAAGTATTGCACCTCGGCCTGCATTAAAAAATAATACTCGATTCAAAGTATTCTCCTGCAGTTGTTCGATGATATTTTAAGGATTCCCACTGGTTGATGCTTTATCAGATTCCCCAACAAAAAAAAAGAAAACAAAAACACTTGGCCGGCGAGATTTACGAGTCGTAACCAATTTGCTTTTGCCTGGATCAAGGCCACCACTTTCTAACATTTTCCACTACAAATTCGGTGCACCCCACCACCACCACCATCGTCGTCATCATCAAACCAGACAAAGTTTCACAAAACTATGAAAACACCAAATACAGAACGACTTCATTTTAAATTCAACTCCCTTTTGCAATGGATTTTTACGTCAGCCAAAAACGTCATGTTGCTGATTTCATGAATGGGGTTTGGTTCAATGGAAAACGATCTAACAAAACAAAGTAATATAGACCTAAAGTTAGTGTTTGTGTTTGTGCTTGTGCTTGTGCATATGCATCTGAGAAAACGAAGTGTAGTGCTTGACTTGTAAGAAACTTTGTTATGGGCAGGTTCCACGTTTAAACAATCATAATACCAATTGGGTATTGGATTTGTAACTAAAATACAACTTATATATATAT
Source organism: Abelmoschus esculentus (assembly GCA_035048815.1). Classification (NCBI taxonomy): domain Eukaryota; kingdom Viridiplantae; phylum Streptophyta; class Magnoliopsida; order Malvales; family Malvaceae; genus Abelmoschus; species Abelmoschus esculentus. Next base: position 1,569,102 of record JAUCBN010000008.1, read on the forward strand.
TAATAAAATAAAATATAAAGGATGACTCATCCATAAACTTATTTTGTTAATTTTAAACAATAAATCTTAAGTTTAAATTTATTTTTTTAGTGTCAAACCTATATAAGAACACCAAAAAATGCATATAATTTCTGTTTGAAATAATCCATGAGCAACGATAACATATAGATATTCTATTCCTACACGCAACTTGATACAATTGTGTTCGACGGTGCTCAATCCTTGGCCACATATTGGGGAGTTGTATTGTAGCAGCATTTCCCCCCCAGCCGCCGGCCTACCAAGTTGTTCACATTGCACCACATTCCCCTCCTTTCAAACTTGTCTGAAATTGACGTTTGGCATTGCCGACATCTCCAGTCCTTGTAGATTAAGTTGCATGCTTAGTTTTCCAGTTTTGAAATTAGGGGTAGTGGAAGTTCATGTTTTGGTTGGGACTGTCACTGTGGATTGAAGATATTAGGAGTAGTATTTATGACACCCTACATCTTTGCTTAATACGTCTATGGGGAAATTGCAAAAGAAATTCAAGAGTTTGAGGGGGAATGAGTTAATATTTGATACACAATTTACAACTCAAAAATAATAGTTCTCTTAATTATTAAGATAAAATAATTTGTATAATTTTAATATTAAATTTAAAATTTAAAATATTAATATTTAAATCTTGATCTAGATCTCTATTTTTACAATAAATTTGTTTATGTAAAATAAAGATTACATCCATTTATTACATATTTTTCAAAACACGGAAGGAATCGCGAGAAGTTTCCAAACCGTGTGGGCAAATTAGTTATGTCTTTTTGCCTTTTCAGTAGTCAAGGAGACGAAGACCAAAGAAATTGAAAGCTCAATTAAATTCAACAGTTTCTTTCTTCCCACGCCTCTTAGTTTTTCTTATTATACTTTTGAATTTTAAAACTTTATCAGGAATAATTTATATTATTTATTTAATTTTAATTAATGGATTTTTTAATAAATATTTTTTACATATATCGTGCTTAGGAGTTACGTGTGTAAAATACTATTATATATTTCAAATAGAATAAACTAGAATAGGTTAACAAACTACTGCTATTTTATCTTGTTTTGATAGTTTACCCGTTATTGTCTAATATATCTATCTTTATTTTCCACGTGACGGTTAACGATTTATTAAGTCAGTATCGGTAAGTTATGCCTTAAATTTTAAATGTTTTGATTGAAATTTTAAATTAATGTTATCATTTTAATTAGGTTGCCCAGTTAATGTTAATTATCGGTTTGTAAGTTAAATGTCAGCTTAGATATAAATTAGGACGTTTTTAAAGTATCTCCAAAATTTAAATATTGTGTACATATAATTTAGATATGATACATTAAAAGTCATATCCAATTTTAATGATATGATATAATTTTTACGTGTCAAATTTAAATTTTTCAAATAATATTATACATTAAAAAATTAACATGATCAGGTCAAATAAAATAAAATACTCGTCCCTAATTATATATGTGTTTAATTTTTGATATGTTTATTTTAAACACACTCTACGTTGTATTGGGTTCAAATTTAACATCCATGTAATTTGTTAGATATGATTGTTTAACCATTTTTTTATTAGAGTTGGATTTGATGTCGTCAAGATTAATTAAGATGATTTTTTATTTAATAGATCTCTTTGTTTTAAGTATTCAAATCGAATTTGATTACAAGTTCACAACCATCGTTCTTGTTTGTAACTGAGTTTTGATAATAATCGTGTTATTAACATATGTTAGTATTATAATATACATTTTTATGTTGTTTTATTTTTTAATTTTACTTTCCATAATTGAGCTTTAGTGATATTTATATTTATTTTGTTTTGAATTTTTGAATTAGGATTTTTTTGTATGATACTGTTTATAATCTAAGAACACTAATTTTACCCTTTTTAAGAATATACTCGAGTCAAATTTATTCACTTACATTGTAAACTCATTTTATTTTTTATTTTTAATAAAATTTCCGTACTTATATTCAAAAAATTATTAAATTAAAAAAACCTCAATTAAAATATTTTAAAGTCCATGAACAAATTTTAAATATAATATGATTCATTAGCAAAATAACTTAAAATTTTGTATTTTAAATAACAACTAATATTGTTATAACAATCTTTACATGTTTATATAATCTTTAAATAAAATAATTATAAAAACATAATTTAATTTAAAATTGAACATAAAATTAATAGATATGTACATAGTAAGTCTAATACCATCCAGCACATATATAAGTTAAATTAAAAATAATATCAACTAATAGAACACGTTGTGCACGTTGCAAAACGTATCAATATTCATTATTTTTTTCTGGAAAAAAATGAGTGAGTGAAATTGCTCGGAAAGAGAGGGGAAACTGGAAATGAGGTGAGCTGGACTGAAAGGGAGAAAGCGGACAAGAAAATAATAGAGTCCAGGAAGGTCAACCTGAGGAACCTTCTGTCGTGCTTTTAGTCATGGCGAATTCAAAATCTATGTCCTCATTGGTGCTGTGGGCTTCACCTTTTGACTCTTGACCTTGACAGCACCGGGGAAGTTCGATATTTCTTTACTCGTACGACACAGAAAAGCAATTAAAAAAGTAATATTTTATTATTTGCCAACGTGAATGGGATATTTCCAAGTGGGATGTCGCCCCATTTCCACTCACTTTCCTGGATAAAACCATATCCTGGTGAGGTTTATGATCTATATATAATCTCCATAGTCATGGGTTCTGGATACTAATCTCTCATTCCCTATACAAAATCCTGAAGAGTTAAGATTTACTCGTCTTCTTCTTTAGCTCACCTGCTCTTTGCCTGCTTTGCTTGTTTGTGAGTGTAGATTTCAGTGATGGAATCAGCTTGGGTGGATACGACCTTGGATCTCAACATCAACTCTTTTCATCATACCAACAAAGCTCTGGTGAGTTCGGGTCAGGAAAACATATTTGGTTTTTGTTGGTTTAGATCATTATTCATTAGGCTTATAACAGCTTCTTTTTTTGAAACAGATGAGAGAATCTGATGGGAAAATGGCAGTGTCTGATGTCAAAGTACCAGTTAAACAAGAGGTTAGTTTCTGGATAAGTTAATTGTCTTTTGAGTAGCTTAAAATTGTTGGTTTTGGCTTGATATTTGGATACTGATTGCTTGTTTTGGTTGAAACAGACTGGAGTTTTGGTGGAGGAATTGAACCGGGTTAGCACCGAGAACAAGAAGCTAACCGAGATGCTAACAGTTTTATGCGAGAATTACACATCTTTGCAGAACAAATACAATGAGTTGATAAACAAGAACTCAGAAAGTGAAGCTGCAACTTCTTCAAAGAAGAGGAAAGGCGAGTGTGAGGATTATAGCACCACCATGATTGGATTCGCTGCAAACGCCGAGAGCAGCTCCAGTGAGGAAAACTCATGCAAAAAGCCGAAGGAGTGCATTAAGGCCAAAATTTCAACAGCCTGCGTACGCACAGATCCTTCTGATAACACCCTGGTATGTCAACTGTCAAGTCCCTAGACTTCTAAGTTTTTCTTAACAGATGATAAAGTTAATCAGCCGATCCGATTGTGAAAAAAAATCTTGTTATTGATCTGATCTGTCATCTGTGTTACAGATTGTGAGAGATGGATATCAATGGAGAAAATATGGGCAGAAGGTAACTAGAGATAACCCGTCACCCCGGGCATACTTCAAGTGCTCCTTCGCCCCGAGTTGTCCAGTGAAGAAGAAGGTGCAAAGAAGTGCTGAAGATCCGTCGATCTTGGTGGCTACTTATGAAGGAGAGCACAACCATGCACACCATTCTCCGGCCGTTAATGGTGGAGCCAACAACCCTCGTTCTGCCGCTGTTTCTTCTTCTTCTTCTGTCCCTGCCAAATCTTCGGCTCCTGCTGTAACTCTGGACTTGATGAAACCAGCTGGATTGGATGCTACCAAGAAACCTACCCAACAAGTTGAGCAACCAGCAATTCAACAGATTTTAGTTCAACAAATGGCGGCTTCTTTGACTAAGGACCCAAATTTCACAGCAGCACTAGCTGCAGCCATTTCTGGAAAAGTTCTAGGCCAGAAGTGGTGAAAATTCAACAGACTTGGGGAGAGATTCTTAGTTCTTACTTCTGTAGTTTCCTTTTCTTCTTCTTTTTGTTGAAACCGGTAGAGATAGCTTGAATTGAACTGATGTAAATAGAATATTGAATCTAATATCAAACAAGTGAAAAAAGAAGGTAATTCTTTGCCAAAGTAGTTTACAACCAGTTCTCGGTGTTGTCTCATAACTTGAAACGCCAATTCAGAAGGGAAATCCATTTCCTTGCCGAGATTAAATTGCAGCTAGTATCATGACTTATATAATTATCGAATATAAAAAAATCTCTAATCAAATAAAAATATATTATTAAACTGATCAATTGATTTAATGAGATAAAATATTAGATCCCTTAAAAAAATTAAGAATTCAATACTTTACTGTGAACGAAAAAAATTCTATTAGAAAGTACTCCATAATAAACTTTTATAAAACTCGATTTAAATTATCGTATACGTTTTCATATTAAATGAATCATGGACTTCCCCTTTCTTGTGTCCATTTGTCTTCTCCTTACCTCTATTTTCTTTAAGGATTCCCTTCAAATTCAAACTTTGCAACTGATGATCATTTCTGGTCTATGTATGGTTCCCAAGCTTAGTCAAACAAATGTCATTGTCCAAAACATAATTGAATTGGAAAAAAAGTACTCAATGCGGTCTTAAATAACACTTAGCTCCAACAAATGTATTTATGTACCCGGTCGAGGTTAATTGAAGATTTTGTGTCTGAATGAAAAGTTATGAAAAATGTTTGATTTGTTCGATCGACAAAAATTATCTATCTTTTTTAGTATCACGTGATAACTGTTGAACTTTTTATATTTAAAACCCTTTTCATACAAATTAATATATTGTTGGGTTGCTTCTCACATGATTCTTTTCATTCATCCTCTTCTAGATGATGTTAACATCACAAAAAAATCGCCTTTCATTTGAATCTTCTCATGTCAATATAAATCTAGATTAGGTATATAATTTTATAATTTTGTATGAAAAATAACTTTATCAACGAATATAAATCAGATATAAATGTTAAATTAATTTTTATATAATTATATAAAAATATTTAAATTTAAGATGTTAAATTTCTTATGTTCTCAACCTTGTCATTAAGCTGAAGTTTCATCCGAAATTTTATCAAGCACCGGGAAAGACTAAAGAACATGAAGTCTACGAATTTGTCTGCACACGCAAACACGTCGGATTGGACCCCATTTATTACAAGAACAATTGAATTGTCAATGTAGTAGGAATGCGAAGTGTGTACACGTAGCTAAAAGTTGGAAAAAAAGGGTGCTGACTTCATTGGAAAGATGTCATGCATATTACGATTGATTTCCAGAGTTCGTGAATCTCGATTTTATTATGATATTAAATACACAGTTTGATAATTCTATGAAAGTATGAAACTCATGTCGTTTATTCAATAACTTGCTGATTCAGAAAACATATTACATATATATCTACTTCTCTTGTTCATCGAACGTCTTCTTCTTCGTATCGATCGTCTGGTTTTTAACCTATACTGCCATGAATTCTCCAAACTATGATAAACAAAAGGTTATGTTTATATATATATATATATATATATATATATATATATATATATATATGTGTGTGTGTGTGTGTGTGTAGCATATTGATGATACCGTTGCTTTTAGTTTTTAACCCTATAGATGTATTTAAGATGGAAACTTTTCAGGTGGAAGCTGAGTTGGACTGTTTGCAGAGAGAGAATGAAGCTCTGGGGTTACTGTTGGACACAATGAGAAGAAAGTACAGCATGCTGTATCAGGCTTATCACCGCCGGGAATCGAATAAGAGACCAAGACCTGAAGTTCCTGCTGCATCCAAGACGTCACAGGTTTTCGTGAAAGCGGACCCTATGGATCAAAGCCTTGTAAGTCATCAATCTTTAACCCTAGCTACGTTTCATTGCATAACCCTAATGTAGGGTACTACGGGTTTTTCTTATATAGATAGTGAAAGATGGGTTTCAATGGAGAAAATATGGGCAGAAAGTTACTAAAGATAATCCCTCGCCTCGAGCTTATTTTAAGTGCTCTATGGCTCCTGGATGCCCTGTCAAAAAGAAGGTATATATATATACATTCTTTATGCTCCAACTTGGGAGTTTTCATTTCTTTCAGATTTATTCTTCGTTTTGTAATTTTGCATTCAACTTTACGAGGGGAGAAAACATATGTTTAGGTTCAGCGATGCATGAATGACAAATCTTATGTTGTGGTAACATACGAAGGACAACACAACCATGATGTTGATCCAACAGCTACGGGACGATCATTATCTTCTTCATGCAGCTCCCCGGCGACAAGCATTCCCTTTCCAATTCTGGATAATCCTTTCCGACCAACCATTACCCTTGATCTCACCCTCTCGGACTCGGACTTACAAAACAGAAGAAACCCTACAAGTGTTATGCATGATTACAGCACCAGCAACGACCATGGAACCTACAAGAAGAGAATTGAAGACTATGTTGCATCCAGAACAAAAGATCCCAACTTCACTCTAGCTTTAGCCGCAGCAGTTGCTCGCTCTATCAAAACTGAACACCCTGAATCATCAACTCCGTGAACTTCAGAAACAAAATATTTTGTACTTTTGTATCTGCTTATAGCAGCATGCTGCTTAGCATATGTTCCACAAACTCTTATCTATGTATCTATAAACAAATGTCTTTAAATTGTATACATATCCAATGGATCCAAAGGATCATCAGAGAGGAGGGAGATTGAAAAAATTGAAACAAAATTAGTACAATTCAGGATGAGAAAACTCTGATATGGCGAATCATCTTGAGATATTAAGATCATATCATATTGACTTTTACATGCCTATAACAAATCTATACATGCTTATATTTCACCACAAAAATTTCTAAGCATCCTACAAGGGGCGCGAGAGGACCTAATTAAATGCCATCTATCAGCTCCGCTCCAAAACCAGAAAGCAAGTTAAGGAATGGACTGGCAACCGGCAGGTACAGAATTCGGTAACAGCATAATTATGTCCAAACCTTGAATGCAATCAGAATAGCTTATCATTTGAATTTGGTGTTTGGCCCCGCCACCGTCTAAACTAGTTATATTTGCTTATTCTCGCTGTTTAATTATAAATGATACTCCTCCACCACATGATAACAGTGATAGACTGCTGTAATCTGGGGTTCAGACTTCATTGCCGGAGTACTAGCTTGCATCTTCTCATTTTCTGCCTCCTTCTCTGCTTTCCTCTTTTCCAATTCGAGCTGTTTGCGGTTTTCCTCATGTGCACGGACAAACATCCTCACGAAGGTGAGCAGAGTGGACACAACTACAGGAAAAATGGGGGTGGGGGTGGGGATTAAAAGAGCAATGCACAGAACATAAAACAGCTCGGCAGCTGAGATTCACAAAGGAGCAACTTGGCTATGCAAAGCATTCAGAGTCATAATACATGCACATAAACAGGGGTGTAACTATCATCAAAGTACTTAGAACTAACATCAGTATAAGTTCTAGCTGTAATATGTAATTCAGTCTATTTAGAGCTATTTACAATACAGAAAATAAGCTAGTTACAGATGACTTCAAACTAATGAGACCAAGCCATTAAATTTCCATTATCCCAGGCTTCAACAACCTTCCCCTTGTTCTTGCCCCCACTTCAGTATATTAAAATGAATGACAACGAAATATAAATGAATTAGTTCTTTGGATAAAGTTTCTGGTCCTAAATTCGTGCAATGTAGTCAGTAAGCATTAAATAAATTTGTCAAGATTAACAAATACCTTGCTCAAATGTGCACCGTGCCGGATCTTCTCCAAAATAAAGAGACAAGGCATCCGCATTTCTACCCTGAAGACATCCAATTTAGTGCCAATCAGTTTGTTAGATTGTAAGCACACTGAGGCAAGGACAAAATATCAAAAATATACGTACCACACTAGAATAAAGTGAAGCCAAAGACATGACTTCGCTTTCAGCAAAACCAAGGAACTCCTTTAAAGTCTGGATGTATAGAATTAATAAATAAAAGCATTAGTTACTAGTCAAACGTTACTAGGTAAGAAAAAACAAGTAGAATGGATAGAAGTTATGATTTATAGTTTAAGGTTTGGGGTTTATGGTGTCCCCTAACAGGCAATGCATCCATTAGCGGACAATCCAAGCAACACAAGAAAGTGCAGCAACCCCAATTGAAGTGCAAAATACTAGAAAATATATAGGAATTACCAAGCAAAAAGTTTCAGACACTGAGCCATCCTTTTCTGAGGCAGCCAGTTCTTGCATAACTTTCTCCAACCCTTTACTGATGGCTTGCATTTCCTCGGCCAAATATTTCAGTTGTATCTGCATGAAATTCAATAATTTTACTTAGCAGCATACGCCAAAGACTAAGCAAATTTTCCAGGACATCGAAAGACCATAATAATTTTACCTTTGTTGAAGCTTCCAAACTTATAAGGTCTTTTGGAAACTCTAGTAGTTCTGGCAACTTTTCGTCCAGGACCTAAACATTCGATGCCATTAGCAAGTACAAATAATAATTTCATATAGAATATGTTACTGTTATATTAAGCAATTTCTTAACCCAAATACAATGTTTTTGAGAAATGGGAATGAATACAATAGAGTCTCATGAAATTATAAACATGCACTCAAAATAAATGATAATGAACTTTAGCAAAGATAAAGAACATAAAAGCAATCTTTTAATCAAAAGAGAAGCATGCTCAAAAAAAGCAGGAAGCATTCTGTAGAGCTAGAAATCAGTATCAGGGAAAGTAAGAAAGGTAAATCATCATTTACCTTACAAAGATAATGCATGAGAGTCATCTTGTTATTCCGAGATCGCGTTTCACTGAGTTTAAGGAGACTATCTAATCGAAAACCAACAGCAGAGCCTGCAGGAGAGAAAGAAACCATATATTACTAAAACTGTTGGAGTAAATCGATGCTTCTTCAAAAGATTGTACACTGTACAGAACTGCCATCCACGGAGAAGAATCTACAGTACTGACAATAGAACTTAGAGAGTTACCAAATTAGAGTGATTAGACATTCAGAATTCATTTAACAGTAAAGAAATGGTGACATGGAAACTTGTTACACGTTCCTAGTTTCTATTCTAAGGAAAATATGTAGTTAGGTGATTGACCTTTTTTCTCATTGGAGAATCTATCTCACCAGAATGGAACAAGAAAAAGGATGACTGCAATAAGATTATCATAAAAACTACCTCATCAACAAAATTACTCACCCCTTGCAGTTCCACGGTTCAAGGCATTTCCCAGACAAAGAATAGTTTGCATGATCCTTTTCAATTTGACCGAATTCCTCACCTAATGTATGCATTGGTGGAACAAAAGACATTGTTCAGTACAAAAAACAATGCAGTCCAATATGAAAAGAAGAAGAGAAATTACTTACCTCTTCAGCTGCAGAGTTTACAATATTCAAACAATTTCTAAGGTCAGAAACCTGGAAAGGCACAAAAAAGTATCAATTAGGTGACAACAACAAAAGCATCTCCTACCAATCTGATAAGAGTTTCTCTTCATACCTGGGAAAAGAATTGTATCTTGAATAAGAAAACTCTAAGCTTTGACTCTACCCGTGGCACTTTTATCAATTCTAGGAAAAACTATCACCAAATACAAGGCAGATTATCAGATATAATACTTGTTAAAGAAACGTGTATAAACGCGAAAATGAGACACTGACTTGTTCACATTTTCCCAACTTGTCCTTATCTCCATTATAACCCTGAAAAGAAATATATGACAATCACTTAAAACATTAAAAAATCTTTAAATCAAGAAACTATTACTTTAAGAGCACAGAGAAGGAAAAGATAAGCACATATTTCAGTACCTTAAGTAACTGTGCCTCGTCTTTTGTAGGACAAAACTTAATGAGGTTCTCAAGCTGATCAGAATCCAATGCTGTATCATCTAAGGTAAGGATTGAACTCTGCAAGATAGTGTCAGCAATGCAAAAATGTAAAAGATCAATTTAAGAATATTTCAGGGGCAACGATTTGTAAACTGATATGTAGAATGTGATACTACTAAGTATAATTTGACATTTATTAACAATGAAAAAGCATGAGACTTGTCTCATGTAGAACTATAACTCAGAATCTAGACTGCACTTATCAAGAGAAATACCATATGGTTTGTCTTACCGTCAAATCAGGCAAAGGAACTTTGACTTTAGTAAGCATAATTTCACAATTATATGCTCGCCTAAGCTCAATCTGCAAATCAATGAATTTCTTGTGAGATGACAAACACATATTAGACGTTCCATGTATAGAATTGTAGACAGGTTAAACGACACCAAAAGCTCCAGTTTTGTACAAGAACAGGATTTACAGCCGTGGGTGAGGCAATCAACATAACTAATGAGGGGCTTCAACCTATTCAGAAAAAAAAAATAACATGCTAATTACCAGCTGAATTTTCTCAGGTTTACGGCTTGAGGCACCTCGACTTGATTTCCTATCCCTAGTCCTATTACTATCATTTGAATTCGCTGCAGCTGTAGAGAAAAGACTCTCAAGTTCTGACATGTCAATTTCTGGAGCCCTGACACAGATTAAAAAATAATCACATTACAACTCCACAGAATCAATATGGACTAAAATGTTTAGTGAGGTATATGTACTTGGAAGCTTCCTCTGGATTTTGAGCCTCAGCCCATAGACTTCCTTGCATCGCCCTCGTCAACTTCAACCAATGATATGGCTTCAAGTTGCTTTTTCTCTGTTGAGGCAGATTTTTAGGACCCATACGTGATATACCCATTCCCTTCAAATTCAAGGGAGCAGCAGGTGGTCCGGGAATTGAAGGTATTCTGCCATTGCTTGCTGAGTGCAACTGTGGAGAGGTGTCACCTGCTTTAGATAATCCTTTGGCACAAGGGGCTGGAGGAGGTGGTACAGGTGGAACATGTGCAAAGCTATTTGATGGACCCTTCACAGCAAGACTAGGAGGAAGTGGTGGTGTCTGTGGCACAGAGGATTTACTAGGAGGAGGAGGAGGTGGTGTCTGTGGAACGGAGGATTTACTAGGAGGAAGTGCAGGTGGTGGAGGAGGTCCTGACGTCCGAAGCTGTGGAGAAGAAGAAATCGAGCAGGTGGTAGAGGAAGCAATTCTAGGGAGTGGCGGAGGAGGGGGAGCTGAAAATGAATTCTTTACGGTAGAAGATGGAGTAATTGCTGAGAATGAGGGGAGTTGTGGTGGGGGAGGGGAAGACTGGGATAAGTTGTTGACTTTGGGAGAAAGATAAGCACTTGAAGAGGCAGGAAGAGATTGAAGTGAGTTCTTAACCAAAGGTGATGGAGATGCCCTAGAAAAGGAATGTAGAGGAGGGGGAGGGGGAGGGTGTGGAGGAGACTTGAATGTACTTTTCACTGCAGGAGGAGATACCTCCAGAAGAGAAGGGGGCTGATAAGCAGAAGATGCGATTGTATCGGAGTCCTCCACAGCATGACTGCGATCCTCACTTTGAGATACATCATGATCATGCAATAGAGCTGTAATGCCAAGTGCTGAGGCTGCACTACAATATCTCGATATTGGTACAGGTGAACCTTGGGAAGAATTGCTACATGAAACTGCAGAAGAGATTGAAGACTGAGGTGATCGCTGGGATATAATCTTAGGTTGCGCAGGTTGTTGCACAGCAACTTGAAGCTCTTCTGGTTCAATTTTCTTTCTGATTGAATTTACATCCAGGACTGGACTAAGAGATGATGTAGATGGTGCAAGTTGCGGTTCCAGAACTTCAGGTGGAGCAACTTGAAGATCTTGTGATCCAGTTTTCCCCTCTGTTGAGCTTGAATCTAAAGGAGATCCAGCAGAGGGTGTGTGTTGTGCAGCCTTTTGAGGAGCAACCTGGATTTCTAGTGGTTCAGACTTCTTTTTAGATGGATTTGCATCTGATGATCGACAAGAGAATATAGATTGTTTCTTCTCCAAAGCATCGGATGTTGGACTTTTGATGATGTGCTCTGATGTCAATATATTTGATTTCTCCTTGACTTTATCATCTTGCAAGACACTGACTCTCTCCATGCTCTGGGGACAACCTGCCTCCAAATTTTCTTGTACCATATTTGCTGCATTCGAATAGTCAGCTTTGTTGAAAACATCTTGATCTTTAGCAAAATCATCAATGGGAATGTCATCTTTCTCCTCAATAGCCGGTAAATCAATTGAAATAGAAGAAGTTACAACATCCATATCGGAGAAAATAACCTTCACCCATACGTAAAACAATAACTATACAAGAACAGAAAAACAAAACGAGACAGGATACAAAGGACAGAAGATATATAATTACACACCTCTGCTCTGAAGTCCTTTGGAAATTGATCCTTAGCATTCCATAAGGTGTCAATTTCTTCACGGTTAAGCATCAGAATATTTGATCTTATAAAGGCTGTATTGAACATGATCCTGAACATCATTAATTCCCGATCCTGAACACTGTCCAAACTAATACATTCAAGCACAACATCACCCACAACGTGGCAAGGGATATTAATTTTAACAAGTTCAGTGTCCATCTGCAAAAACAAATAAAGAATAAACTTCATCTTTGAAGTTGAAAGCGAAAGAATTCTCAATGTGAATCATGATGAGGAGAAAAAAATCAAACTAAAATAGAGAAAGTAGTAAATAGCTAATACAGATATAAATGAGGATAGGACTCACTTGCTTGTAATACCGAATAAGTTTACTATTCTTCGGTGTAGAGAACAGAACTTTGGGGGTCTTGTCAGCAGTCATAAAAGGGTCCTGTCCGTATATCCTAAATATCGGACGGCAGCCCCCCTCACCATCCATGTTAGGGATAAATCTTAGAATAATACAGTCCAGTGTAAGTGGCTTATTTGATGGAGGCCATTCTGAACCCACATTTCTCCCAGAGACATACTGGAGGTACCTTAGTTGAGAGGGTAGTGGATTCAGGGGAGACATCAATTGCAAAAGCTCGCGAGGCGCTTGCTTATAGATCATTTCTATTGTTTTCTTCTCCCCGGATAACTGCTTCCGGTATAGTAAGAGAGCAGCAAGCATAAATCCCAAAACTGGCAACCCACCTCGTTCACTATGCATTAAGATCATATTTTGTTGACCGAGTGAGAACCAGTTGTCACACAATTTCAAGAAATGATGGATCATCTCTGTGGTAAGTAACGGACAACCTTCATATTGACGAGGATAATCCGTTACAGTCATATCATACTCGGACAATATGCTAGCAATTTGGCTTTCACACTCTCCTTCTCGGAAGTTGAACGCCATGAATGAAGCATCAGGAAAATGATCGCGTAGTTTATGCACGATGCCTTCAATGTAGAACTTATACTCCTTTTCTCCCCGAATATCCGTTGAAAAGCAGCAGTCGAAAACTACATACGAGTACAATAACACAGCGGATATCAATAAATAATAATACCACAGACCTAATTTCTTTTGTTTTTTCACCTATTTCTCATACAGCAGTAAATAAACACCAATGTTAAACAACATCTATTGTTTAGAGAGAGAACAAAAAGGAACAAACAAATGCATACATCCTATTGAAATTAGGACCATAATTAACTGCAAAAAATAAGTAATAGGCTAATGTCGAACCGAGCCGAAACCATTCGCTTATTTCTGCATACATGGTAATGGCTCCCAGGTCCCAGCAGAGTTTACATCAATGAAAGTATTACTAGTCAATGCAAATTACATAATATACATTAAAAATTTCCAAATTAGCAAATAGGCATCTTTTTATTCCCATTATAGTTCAACACATTCATATAAGCAAATAGAAATAGAAACGAAGAGCGTACCATAAACCCTTTCATAGATCTCCAAAAGCCCATTCGGCGGCTTTTTGTTAAATAGCTTCCTAAACAACGCCATTGTCGTTCAAAGATCTGTGAACAATCAAATCAACCCAGAAGAAAAGACACCCACTTTCTTCAGCTCATATAGAGAGAAGAAGAATGGTCCAAATGATTACACTAGCACTTGTCGGAGCAACGAGAATATTGCTGGGTTTTGAAGCAACGAGTTGTTAGGAAGTGTCCCTGAAACTTAGCTTTCAATCAAGATTCGAAGGTCGTTAAAGAGATAAAAAAGAGTTTAGGTTTAGGAGAGGATATAGCGACAATGTTTTGTTGTCCGGACAGACAAAGATTTGGTCGGGAAGTGTTTCTATTACCATGAATAAATAAAGAAGAACACTAGACAAGAACGAAATAAAAGAGAAACTAAGCTTTGTCTCTGTTTTTCCTTTTGTTTGTTAATTGTTAATGAATAACGAAACCCATCAACGATTGGTCCCTGTTTCAAGCTTCTTCTCATTTCGGGTTTTTCGGTTTTCTTTTTGCATTTTCCTTCAGAATATACCATTTAATATTACTCACCAGGCACCAGCACTCTGTTTTACTTTATCCCACGTTTTTTCTGGTCCGAAAAACGTAAAAATCTTTGTCCAAATGATTTTTTTTATTAGACAAAAGTTTATATTAATTAGTTTTAATTACGGGTAATGTTGATTGGAGGAGAACTTAACTTCTGTATTAAATTCATCATAGAGTTTAAGGAACTTCATCTTTGGTTGGTGGTTTTTAAACTGAAAATAAACCAAAAACTCTATATTCGTTGTCTTTCGAAAAAAAATAGGAAAATATTTATTATTTTATAATATCGATAAATATTTTATCATCGAGTATTAATTAATTTTTAATTTAATCATCAGTAGTCTAATATGAGAATGGCCTTCTCAGTTTAATTTTATGCATTTATAACGATAACATTTAAATTTTTTATCTTATTTAAATGGAAGAACAAAAGACATGTCATTTTCAGTATTTTTATATCTCATCCTAAAAAAAATAAAAATTAAATTTTAAATATTAACCCTATTTTTATCATATTCTTTAAATTTTACATTCTAAAAGTATATTATAATCCTAATTCCTTAAACCATAATTATGACTCCTGACCTTTAACCCACGTTTTAAAATAAAACATTAAAGAAGATACAATAAAGAGCACTGGCGGATGCACCCTTTAAATAGGGTGGGCACGAGTTCACCGTGAACTTTTTAAAGTTTGTATATTTACCCTTAATTTTCTTAATTTTTATGAATTGGTTTTTAAATTTTTGTAATATTAAGCTTTGTGTCCACTCTAACCTTAACCCTTCAAATGAATTTCTGAATCCACCACTGATAAAGAGATAAATGATTTATACACGTTAAGAAACCTAACACCTCATTTGATAAGTTAATTATTATCTTATTATATTAATTAATTATTTTAAATTCATATATTAACAAAATAATATTTTAAATTTATTTTTTATAATATAAAAAATTAATTATGGATTAGATAAGTAAAGACGTACTTTATTCATGCACTTAACGACTTCAAAAGATGTTTGTTTAGTGGGCCTATTCCGTCTCTCCAAATCGAATCCATAAGCGTTGGTTTGTTAAATCACGGGTAGTTTTATTATGGTATCCATTACAAAAATTAATAAAAAGACAAGTTATTTGGTTCGAAAATAATAAGGAAAAAAGGAACCATGGCCCACTCAATCTTAACACAAAACAAATTGACGACTTTATGTCTTTTTCAATAAAAAAAAAACAATGGAGAGCAAGTTAATATATATTTATCAAAATTCAAATATAAATTATCAATTCATTATATTTCAACTTTATTTTTTAATAAAGTTTGTCCAAATTAGATCAAGACAAGTTCAAATCATATTATCATCTT
This sequence comes from Abelmoschus esculentus, assembly GCA_035048815.1. Classification (NCBI taxonomy): domain Eukaryota; kingdom Viridiplantae; phylum Streptophyta; class Magnoliopsida; order Malvales; family Malvaceae; genus Abelmoschus; species Abelmoschus esculentus. The sequence continues at coordinate 1,585,006 of JAUCBN010000008.1, forward strand.
TAATATTTTTTTTTATACACCTGAACTTAAATTTAATTTTTTAATAAAAAATTTCTCAAATTAGATCGAGACAAATTTAAATTATATTATCATCTTTAATATTTTTTTCTTTAAAATGAAAAATTATTCTATGGACCGGTTCTACCACGTCATTCATGGTCCTTAAGAATAAAAAACAAATCCACGTCATCATTTTTTACACATCATCTGCACACTCATCATTTTAATTTCTAAATCATCTCTCTAAATAAAATATATTAAAATTAAAAAAATATGACGTGGATTTATTTTTTATTCTAAACCATAAATCATAACCCTAAACCCTAAACCCTAAACCCTAACCCTAACCCTAACCCTAAACCCCTAAATCCTAAATCCTAAACCCTAATTAAAAAACAAATTCATGTCATCTTTTTTTTAATTTTAATATATTTTATTTAGAGAGATGATTTGGAAATTAAAATTATGAGTGTACAGATGATGCGTAAAAAATAATGACGTGAATTTGTTTTTTATTTTTAAGAACCATAAATGATGTGGTAAAACTCATCCATAAAATAATTTCCCCTTTAAAATACACTTTTTAAGTCCTCTGTAACTGCCGAGTCCCCACCCAAAAGCATCCGAATTATTTTATCATTGCGATGCAAGTAAAGTCCCACGTGGATTTCAGATTCAAGTGTGAAGCAGTGCATTGGATTTCTCAGGTCAGGTCTGTATCTTGCAATTTTAACAAACTACCTTTCACCATTTCTCACGCATCAACCTCAAACCACTATCTCCATTTGATTGATGAGATCAAATTAAGATTTTTACTATTAAAAATATAGACTTGGCATGATAAGAAATTGATAAGAACAGGAGGTTACTAACGATACAACGATGCACGTTGTCTGTCTTTATAAGAAATTGTTCCACAAATAAGGTAAGAAATCACAGCAATGTAAATTCCAAAAATGGACAAAACAGCGGATTCCAATGGCCAAGGTGCTGTTGTGGTTGAGGGCAGATTCGTCGAAAGAGGACAAACAAGATAGGGTAGATAAGATTATAAGAACATATCGTGCAACAATGGAGTTACCCAAAATCTGAGCACCCGTTAAGCCTATAATTCGTGCGTTTAATTTAAAGTTGATGTAAATATAAGTGCAGTTTGTGTGGAATTAAAACAGACCTTCCGCTCCGTACGCAGTACGAACCGATCTTTCTCCTTGTCAAGGCTACAATTACTCCACGTAATTGAAGAAATATTTCATGGATTCGTCTCTGGTAATGGTGCTGATTCTTGTCTGTTCGACATGGTTAAGTAGTAAAGTGGGAATGGTGAAAGCAGACGCGAATGCCAGCAATGGATTGACTCTGGAATGGTTGAGAGATTCGTTGATAAGGCAAGAGGATACCATTGTTTTCAGCCTCATAGAGAGGGCCAGGTTTCCTTCAAATGCTCCGGCCTACGACTCGGCCTACTTTTCAGATCCTGGGTCTTACGGCTCCTTGGTTGAGTTCGTCGTTAAACAAACTGAGGCCGTCCACGCTAAGGTATATTTTCCAGGAAATATGGAATTTATTTGCCTTTTACTTGTCCTATCAGTTCATGTAATTTAATATGGACTGGAATCCAACCCAAATTAGAACGTGTTACAGGCCGGTCGATATGAGAATCCTGAGGAACTTCCGTTCTTTCCCGATTGTCTACCACCGTCGCAGGTTCCACCTCACAAGTTCCCTCGGGTAATCATTTATTCTTTTATTCAAGCTCAATACCGGAAATAGATTCGATTGTATTTTGAACTCATCTTAATGCTACAGCTTTTGCATCATGCAACGATGTTTGTTAACGTAAACAAGATCATATGGGATGTGTATTTCAACAAGTTGCTTCCATTGTTCGTCGCTCCAGGTGATGATGGTAACTATGCATCAACGGCTGCTCATGATCTCGATTGTTTACAGGCCCTGTCTAGAAGAATACATTATGGGAAACTTGTGGCTGAAGTCAAATTCAGAAATGAACGGAAAGACTACGAGCCTGCAATTCGTTCTCGGGTAGTTAATTTTTACTGTCATATAAGCTGCAACCACAGTTGTGAAGATGATCATTTTGAGTTGTCTTGCAATGGAATAATGTTGTTCCGTTTGTTCCAGGATAAGAAAACTCTGATGGATTTGTTGACGGATCAGAAAGTGGAAGAAGCAGTGAAGAAGAGAGTGGCGAAAAAGGCGATGACATTTGGGCAGGAAGTGAAGGTGGGTGATGGGAGCAAGGGAAAGTACAAGGTGGATCCAGCTACTGTTTCCCGCCTATATGGAGAGTGGGTCATTCCCTTAACAAAGGATGTTGAAGTGGAGTACCTCCTCCATCGTCTTGACTGAACCTCCGCCCTATCAGTTAAGTTCTTAATGCTCAAGAGAAATCCAACATTCTTTGTGCCAGACACATTTTAAGTACTTCGATTTTAAGAACATAACCATAGATGGTGCAGATATTGTCATTATCAACCCAATAACCTCTATTATAAAAATAAACAGAAATTATAATAACCTATGACGAAAAATTGTTTCACCAGGCCGTCTAAACTATACACATGCAGAGGATCCATGAATTATTTCAATGGCAAACAAGGCTAGAAAGTTTCAAGAAAATGTAGTCGCCTTTATACGAGAAAGGATGTTCATACAATCAGATAAAAGTGGCAAAATTTGCTGAATATAAAGATTTTAATTTTTATTTAAGAATTTAAGGATCCCCAAAAGATATTTGGGGATCTAGGCCATTTGTTACAGTACCATGAGGAAGTCGCCACCTGCAGGTGGCGACGGGATTAATTTATGCTTTTATCGGCTCAGGCTGAGCCGTGTAAATGGAAAAGGTGCCATCGCCACCTGGAGGTGGCGATGGAATTTTGGTATGAATGCACTGATTCAACTGGTTCAAACTATTATATTAAATATATTAAATCGAAATTTAACTCGTATATATTATTTTAAGTCGAATAAAATATTTTAAGTCGAATATTATTTTTTAAATCGAATATATTATCTCTATTTAATGGTTTATATGGTTTATATCGGCTCAAAATCGAATGTTATGGTTTATATGGTTAAATAAAATATTTTTTTAAATCGAATATATTATCTCTATTTAACTCGTATTTTGGGGATTGAATAAAAAAATTATTTTAAGTTTGAATCTTGCGTTAAAATTTTGTGGTTCGATTCTAAAATTTAATAAAATTATTTTGCCACTATTTAAATATTGAGTCAAATAAAATTCTCAAGTACATTGTAGTTTAAACGTAAGAACATGATGATAAAAATTTATTTTCTTCGCCTCCTCGGTAATTCCTGTCGGTGTAAAGATGATGTCTGATCGTAACGTCTTGGAGGTTGAACCATTCTTCGTGGTTGATCCGGAGTCTGTTCATCGCTAAAAAAAGGTGGGGTTCCATACATATCTTTAAGATTGTATGATGGGCTACTAATAGTTGGATTAATAGTCGGATACTGAAATTGGGGTATGTATCCTCCATCATCAGTGAATCTTGTTTGATAAGCTGTCATATCCCCAAATGTCGGTTGTTGGTTTTCTTCTTCTATTGGTTCTTGAGAACATTGACCTGGACCAGACTCTTGTGATAAATGAACTTGTTTCGAACAACGCGGATCTTGAAGTCAGTTATTGGCATCTTCAACAGATGCAATAAATGGTTTACCATTTTCAGAATACCACGAATAATAGTCTGAATTGAACTGAAAATCAGTAGCTTCAATCGGACACAAATTATCTACCCACCGCGTGTATCTTTCCTCCCATCAGGAAATAAAATATCCTTGTTTCTGAGCCCACGTGGCGTTGAATCTGCCTTTATGGACCATATGTATATGATCAATAGATGGTGGAGCTCTAGGAATAGGCTGGTGAAAATTAAATTGTCGTAACACTCTATCAGCACAATGATACTCTACAATCGAAAAATGGATCAAAGGTACCACTGCACCCCAGAATGAACGACATTGAAGGACATCTGGTGGTATGCACGCCTCGATTGTTGGATCCACGTAAGGCAACCATTTAAACTGTGAAAATAATTAAAAAATTAATTAAATACAGAATATCCTCCCATAATTAATAAAAAGTGGATTACAATACCTGATTTTTTCCAACAGTTTGAATTTTCATTCTTATATCTCTAACATTGTTATGTACAACACCGGCATTCCTCAAATTATGTCTCCATCTGTAAATATATAAAAATTAAATCAACATAAAACTTATATATATGACCACTTAAAAAAATATATACATACGAATTAAATCAAAATTACCTTCCAGCCAGCGGGAATTCCATATATGCGGGACCTTCGACAATTGGAGTTAAATAAGGCAATCTATACCATGCCCAAGACTGCAATAATATTTGACAGCCTCCCATATCTGCATTCTTTTTATCCTCAATCATTATTACGGTCTTGCACATTTCATGGTATAAAAAACTCAATATTGCAGATCCCCAACTGTAGTTAGCAACCGTGCTCAAATCATCCAACAGTGGCAGGTACTGTGTGTGAACCAAATTACCAGATGTATCTGGCATTAAAATCTCACCAATAATTTGCATGATATAAGCTCTAGTTGCATACACAATTTCTTCGTGACTGGAGTTCTCGGTTACAAAAAATTCATTTTGTAACCATGAAATTTTCAATCGAAGACCGTTTATACATCCATCTGGAGGAATTTTGCCGAGATATTGCATACAAACCTCAGCAACTCGGTAGTTGTTGTGTCCCACCAATGGATTCCCATTTATTGGCAAACCAAGCTGAACAACTACATCTTCGAGAGTTACTGTACACTCTCCAAATGGGAAGTGAAAAGTGTAGGTCTCGGATCTCCAACGTTCAAGCAAAGCCGTGATCAATCCAGGCACAATTTTAAACCCACGAAGGAAGGAAGCTTCATAAAAACCGGAAAACTGTAAATAATTAACTATTACTTCCGAAGGTTCTCTGATCTTCACTCCTCTACGACGAATTGTATGCTCCAAACCCTATTAAAATTTAGTATAATCAATTATTAAACGTATTAAAGAAAGATAATCAAATAAAACATAATAAATTTTATAAATAATTTAATTACTTGTTCCTCATGAATATGAGAAGAAATATGTTCAGCGTCACGATACAATAGAACTCCTTCAGATGTCATTTCCAAATAATCTGTAAAAAAAGATAAGAACAACTCCTTCAGTGTCACGATACAATAAAATTAACCAAACTAAAAACGATATTAACACAACATTAAAATAATAAAAAACAAATCAATTTGTTTTACCTTGAAATATAAAAACTTTGAAGTATATGTCTTTCACTCAATTTCTTTTCGAACAACTACACTTCATCTATTTTGCCCTTCTTCAACCCTATATATATAGACAAAATTTGGAGAATATAAATATTTAAAAAAAAAATTAAACCGTCCTCGCCCACCCTCACATGCACCTGCAGGTTGCATGGGCCATGAACAATCCCATCGCCACCTGCAGGTGGCGACGCATCACTGCACGACAGCATCACTGCTCCACTGGTTCACTGCGCACTGCTCCACTGCATCCCTGTTGCACCTGCAGGACTGCATCACTGGTTCACTGGGCGACCTGCATGGTTCATGCACACCATCGCCACCTGCAGGTGGCGACAGCAGTGGTGTATCGCTGCACTCTGCAGCTGCATGGTTCATGCATGCAAATTTAAACATTTTAATATTAAAATAATATTTACATATAACCATATTTAATATCTTAATATTTTTAAATATAACCATATTTTTAAATATTTACATATAATTAAATATTTTAATATTTTACGTATAATTAAATATTTTAATATTTTTTCTTATATTTTAATATTTTTTCTTATATTTACGTATATGTATATAATATTCTTTAATATTAAAATTTTAAATATAACCATATTTTTAAATATTTACATATAATTAAATATTTTAATATTTTACGTATAATTAAATATTTTAATATTTTTTCTTATATTTAATTATTTTTTGAGTATATAAAATTCTTTAATATTTTTTTTAATTATTACGAATTTGGAGTATATGAAATTCTAAATCAAATTAAAACAAATCGAATATATGTGAAATTCCTGAAATTGCTATAATTATTTATCATACAACGCGGATCTATTTGGACACTTGTTTCGACTCTGACCGGGTCCTCGACAAAGCGTGCAATGCTTGATTTGAATGCCTCCTTCTCTTTGGTCTACGTCATCCATATTGGTATGGATTCGAGTTGATGTCGGTCGCCCCTTCAACTTTCTACGAAGATTTGGATTCGGTAACCATTCTTCGTTTATTGGATCATCTGGCCAATAATCTTTGTTTGGGATCGTGTTGAACTGATTGCGGTATATGTTGGCAATATTATGTAGGTTATAACACGGATCCGCAAACATAAAAGGGTCCATATGAATATGCATGCATGCAGCCTGTGCGTGGGAGCAGGGGTATCTAAATGCTTGAAATCGACCGCAATCACACCATCTTTGATGAAGGTTAACTACAAACATTTTTGACTCACCTCGAACCATAGCTTCAATAGTAAATTCGGCACCACTTGGGTCAAAATTTCTTACCCTCATAGAGCTTGCATCCGCTTGAAGTGAAGTCATTCGATCGTGTAGGGTTTGGCTCCAAGTCTGTCCACTATTTATTCGAGCATTAACCTCTTGTCCTTTATCGGCCCACACCTTACCCAATCGAAAATACGTCTCCCACACAATACTTGCAATAGGGAGATGTCGTGTTCCCTTAAGCACAGAATTTATTGCTTCAGCAAGGTTTGTTGTCATATGTCCGTAACGTCTACCTTCATCGTACGCTTGTGACCATCTTTCTTTGGGGATGTCATTTGCAAACTTAAATACTAGTCCACCATGTCGTCTCAACCTTCTTATTCTTGCATCGAACTTCGGTTGAACTAGTTCGTACCCTTCATTAAAAAATAAACAATATTAATAATAAAATATGAACAAATCATAAATTAATTAATTAATTAATTAAATTTATCTATTAAATAATTAAAAAATTACCTGCACCTAAAATCTCTTTCCGGATTTCATTATTCTCAAACCTTTTTTTAGCATTCGCTGCAATGTGTCGAATGCAATATGCGGGATATGCATGCGGAGGAGACCATAAACTTCCGGGTCTGTCGATTACTGATAATAGCGCGGTACCTCGATCAGAAATCATGCATACTCCATCTTCTTTCACTACATGGTTTCGTAAATGTCTCAAAAAAAATTCCCATCCATCAGCGTCTTCAGACTCAACTATGGCAAATGCAATTGGAAATATATTACTATCTCCGTCTTGTGCAACGGCAACAAGTAATATATGACCGTACTTCCCATATAACCATGTACCATCCACCTGAATCATGCGCTTACAAAATGGGAAGCCTTCAATGCAAGCATTAAATGCCCAAAATAACTTACTAAATATCTTTTTACCGAACAATTGTTCACCTCGTACGTTGCATGCTGGTATGGTCTCATACTCTATCATAGTTCCTGGGATGAAGATTTTCATTGCTCGAATAAGACCCGGCAACTCATTATACGATTTATCTCAGTCTCCATAAACTTGTATCATTGCCTTTTGCTTCGCCATCCATGCCTTATAGTATGAGGGAATATATCCAAGTTGATTCCTGATGGACGCTATTAAAACTGCAATTGAAATTCGTGGTTCTTTTTCAACCAATAATCTAATATATGAACAGATTAGATCAGAGTCTAAATTAATATGGTCTTGCGATAAGGATACATTTGAACATGTATGTTGCTCATTGAATCGAGTAACCTCCCACATTTGACTCCTTTGTCGAAATGATATTCTTATCCACCAAGGACATTGACTCTTCCAATTGATACAACGTACGCAATAGGTTTGTGTATTCGATTCAGCCACACAGAACCTCATATGTCTTTTGATGCAGTACTCCTTAACAGCTAATTGTGCATCTTTCTTTGTATCAAATTGAGCCTTTAATATTAATTCTCCATAGTGAGAAGATGAGGAAGAACCAAATACATGAGCTTCATGCTCCAGATCTCGCATGGCACTATAGTCCACCTCAAGCATACGAGATGATGGTTCGTAAGATAGGTAAATAGGTTGCATTGGCTCGGGCTCTGGTTCAATGTAACCCCAAGCAGGTGGATCATTATTCATACCAAGTTTAGCGACAGCGGCTTCCCATACATCATCTTCAACATCCACAATTTGTCCTCCATTCATATTTTCCAAAACTGTTTGCACATCATCCGGATCGAGTATATTCGCGTCAGGATCTTCACCAAGAGGTACAATATTTTCTTCATCATCGCTAAAATCATCCAGCGATTCTCCCCATCGACCAACAAGATTATCAGTATCAATATAATTTGAAGAACTCATTATATCTGCATATTCATAAAAATAACAGAAAATAAATTATTTATAAAAATAACATAATAATAATAATAATAAACAATTTTAATTTATCACCATCACCATAACAAAACTCACTAATTTTTTCTAAAATTTCAATGGCAATCGATTCTTACCGCACTCAAATTAAGAGCAATGAACGTTGGAGACTTATATAGAAAAATTCCATCGCCACCTGGAGGCGGCGACCTGGTTCTATTCAAATTCCATCGCCACCTCGAGGTGGCGATGCCATGCAACATGAACAGCACTTTCAGCCTTTGCAGAAAACTTTGAATTCATACAAATTCCATCGCCACCTCCAGGTGGCGATGGCACCTTTTCCATTTACACGGCTCAGCCTGAGCCGATAAAAGCATAAATTAATCCCGTCGCCACCTGCATGCCACCTGTAGGTGGTGACTTCCTCATGGTACTGTAGCAAATGGCCTAGATCCCCAAATATTTTTTGGGGATCCTTAAATTCTTAAATAAAAATTAAAATCTTTATATTCAACATATTTTGCCGATAAAAGTTCACATGGGAAAGACAAAAACAGATATTATATTAATTTTTTTTCAGCAGCTGACTCCATTTTAGAATACTTCACACATGACAAGAACTCCTTACTTCTTTACACTTACAGCAGTTGCTGAATTTTCTTTATAAACATTGGCATACCCTTCTCTAGGAAATGGAATGCCTCCTGTGTTTCGCAAATGAACCAGAAGACTTGGTATCTCCTGGAACCATTGAAGTTGGGCTTTGAGAACTTCCAGAGGTCTCGGAACTTTTGTTCTCCACATGCCCTTTTCCCACAACCCACAACTTGTCAAATATTCTTCTGGATCGAGATGGCAGCAGCTGCAACCCACTTTTACTGTTTTTGCTGTTCTTCTTGACCAATTTACCATCACCCTCTTTTATCTTGATCTGATCCATATGTTTCTTGATGGAGTTGCAATCTTCAGTTGCAGTTTTCTCCCATTCTTCGTCAGTGTTTGTCATGGACTGGGTAGTGTAATGGGGATTGTTTTTATTTGACTTAGCTGCAGCTCTGACCTGCTCGAAGTAGAGAACTCGTACTACTACCCGCAGTGGAAGTCTATCGTTCTGCGCAGCATGCATCGACGCATCCATTGTAAACTTCTTGACATCCAGCAGACCACACAGATCCTTTCTTTCGGCCTTTGTCAAGTTCGGATGCTCCTGCAGACATAACAATAAAGTGTTACAAGAAACTAAACCACATTTGAATAATTATGATGCCATATCACACAGGCCGTTCATACAAACAACCCCAAACTCAAACATCCCAACAGTCTGTCTCAAGCAGCAAGAAATTTGATCTAGTAATGTGTATTTTATAGAAAAGGATAATGAATAATTCCATAATTTTTGAAGCTTAAGGAAACTGGCATCCATAACCCAAAAGCCTACCTTGAGGTATATGTCAATGGCTTTATAGAGTCCATCATGAACTGGTCTAGCAAACTTGGGGATAGACTGAGATAAGTTGATGAAACTGGAAAGCGAAAGATTTGGGTCACGAGCAATTTCTTCAAGATATCCATCAATCAGTTTACCAACACTCAACACAGTTCCATGTCCCAGAACAAAATCAGTAGATCCCACATCACTCTTTCCGTGTTCTAAATCTCTACTACACTTTTCATGAATCATATACTGATTCACAATAGAATGCACCATCTCGACATCGTATAAGGTAGTTTGGGGACAGCGTGCAGGGATTAATAAATCCTTTAGAGAAGCTTTGTGCAGCTTTAAACTTATCCTCTGCACTAAATCTTCCTTCGCCGAATCATCCACCCCAACCAAAATGGCAGCTTTCAATAGCTTCAGAAGGAAACTACACGAACAACTCACACCCTTGTCTGAAGGTAGTAAGCATACAATTGTTTCCACCAGTAATTTGTTTCTCCAGGAATGTACATCAGAAACCAAGGCATCAACGGACTCTGGCAACCATCTCACAGTGTACATTTTAAGTGCCTCGCCTATGATCGCACCATCCATTATTCCCTTCGATTTCACAGCAGTCATGACTCGTTTGTAGAGAATAATATCTAGCTCACATATATCTTCAACCCACCAATCCTTTGGAACAGATTCAATCTTTTCTCTATATCTCATACCACCTCCAACAACTTTTTCAGGGGCAGACAACTTTCGGTTATATGTGTAGGACCATGTGACGTTTGCAGGATCGACAGAGGTTTTCGATGCAATGGAATCGATGCATCTTCCAACAATCTTCAGGTTCTCAGACCATGGAAGAAGGGATTTCGTGGTTTGTAGAACAATGATGCAATCTTTCCAGGTACGTAATATACTAGAGTTGAGAAATACTTCAATTTTGAAAACTAGGTTACCTCGATCAACATCCTCGGTCATCTCTAAGTATTCAGCTGCACAACGAGCAGCCACCACATTGTAAGCATTTAAAGTAACAGTCATACCATAGCAGAATTTTGCACAAATTTCAAATGCTTTTGGTCCACCAGGAAAATCAACCAAATCAATTTCATGAGTATTCTCTTCACTAGCTTTCATCACCAGCTTTTGCAATCGATTGCTCTTTGATATCAAAGGGAACTGCAAAGGCGCATTAAAAACACACCCAAAATTATCAATTAGAGAACATCTGCATTGGTAATTATACTAAAATGCCAAATTTTGCAAACTAACACTCACAAAAATGATGCTATAGCAAAATTTTCAATCAGTTTTAATGGGAATTCTACATAAATTAACAAGGAAAAAAAAGAATGATATAAACAAAGAATTTACAAACACATTCACCTAAGGGAAGCATAAAAGCTTGGCAGAGTCAGAGCATACCTTGTGAAGGTGAAATTTCACATCAGCAACATTTATGGTGACATCTGCCTCTAAATCAGATGTGACATACCTGCAGCAACAGATATTCTCTGTTTAGGCTGACGATTCATTAAGAAGAGACTTAAAAGATAAGTATACGAAAGAACAGCAAAAAGTACATTCATGAGCAATATAAATAGATAATAGTAAGTTGCAGATAAAAAAAATTAAAAAAAAAAAGGAACCAAGATTAATTTTGGCTTGAAAGTTCCAAAATTTTGCTACTGTGTTAGCATTTATCATTAAGGATTAATTCAGGTTTTATGGTTGATTTATTTAACTAGTTTACTATAGCACAAACCACATGCCTCTACCATTACACAAGGGACTACAGCCATATCAGCATCTCGCAGACTAAGAAAACAAAGTAATTCTAACATTTTCACTTCATGATGCCGTTAAACATCCATGAAATGAACCATTACAACTCGAGAAACGAAGTGTAACAACGACCAATTTCCATAATAATAGCGCTCTCAGGTTTCTTCCAATTTCCCTAGTATGAATTAGTCATGTCATCATGAAAAAGTTGAAATCTGAACACAAGTCATTCATTTCACAACCGTTGCATAGAAAGATAGTGTGCAACGGCTATTCAAAATGGAAGAAACCATTTATTATGATCTTATTAAATCTTTCGTTCGAAGAATGTATCCAGGGTACTTAGACTACATCACTCGTTTCGACCATGCTTTTATCAACAAAATGATAAACTAATTCAACTATGGGAAGATATTGTCAGGGGAAGAGACATTCTAGGACATGTTACGGTGTAAAAGTGAAGTTTGTTCCTTGTTGGGAGATCCGGGAAATACCCGAATGTTAGGTAAAGTATGCCTATTGTTTTACAACAAGAGATTCTCACAACACGATGATTAAAAGGCCTGCAACCCCAATATGCTTTCCCACATTTGGACCACTAACTTAATGAAAATATAAAGGACAGTTTCAACAGCTGGACCACCCAGATACTCATCTCTTTTTTCACTCTCCAGTTCCCTTCCCCCCACAAAAATCAAACAATGAAAGAATAATAATTGTAATGAAAACCCCCATGTGGTTAATCTGTCACCGAGCCATTCAAGAGAAAAAAAGAGGGAAAATTACATGTTAAAGTTGAGACTTTTTTGCAATGGAATGATTAACCTCAAAAAGTTCTCTTTTTTCTAAGGCTATGTTAAAAAGTCATAGTTTGCAATACCAGCGCACAGAACACAAGTAATATAAAATATAATAAGATATACTACATATGCAGAAAAGAAAAAGATTGAAGCTAGAGCTGATGAACTTGCAGCTTAGAAACCGTACAGACTAATATGAAAAATATAAGAAAGCAGAACGGAAGAATGAGAGGCAAAACCGGATCAAACAAAGATTGTAGAAAGCTAAGAAACTGCTTAAAAGCACCAATGATGAAAAATATTTTGTATTGCGTTTTTATGCAGAAAAAAAGAATGTGAGTAGTGAAACCTATCTTACCGGATGCATTTTCCATCAGCTTGGAAGGTGTCAGGTTTTGAACCAAGCTTCATAAACTTCATTTTGTTCTTTTGTTTTCCTCCACAATAAACCTTACAGAAGATAAGAAACAACAGGTGAACACTCTTAAAACAAATTCAAGGAGTTTTTCCTAAGTTGCTTGTGGTTGTGAACTGCTAATAAATGCTATCAACGCCAAAGTTCTCTTTCTTGTTATTCTCTCTTTGCTTCTCTCTTAGCTCAGTATAAGTAAAACCAAACCAGACCAGAAATCGAGGTTCAAAGAGAAATTTCAGAGTTCAAAAAAGGAAATATACATCTCTATCTTGTTCAATACACTGAAACTCTAAAAAAATGCAAACAAGACAGCAAGAAGCCAAGGGAAGAGCATTAATAAAACATTTGACCAAGACGAGGAACACCAACAGCTCCTGCTACCTTATCCCTATTCAAACTTTCATCGAACACGTACGCTACTCTCAGCTCATTTTCCCTGTTCACTCACTTCACGATAACATTGATGACCCGTAACAAAACTCACTAACCAAACGAAAGCCCAGAAATAATATGATCCGGAAGGGTCCAGAATCCCAAACAGAAGTAAAAAAGAAAAAGAGAAGACGCAAAACAAAGTTGTGTCGTAAGAAAGAGAAAATTTATGGAGTTTATAAATGGAAGACGAAGAACAAAAGCAAGCGAAACTAACAAGTAAACAAAGAAAGGTGAGACTTGAGACTTGAGAGAGTAAAAGAGACGAGCTAAAAGCTAAGGGGTCATGTGTAGGAATGATGGGTGTGTTTACTTGTTTTATATCATCTACATCATATCAATAAATTCTCGCCGCCTTCGCTTTGAAAATTGCTGGTATTATATCAGCCTGATCCACTGAATATATCAAAAGATCTCTCCTTCAGCACTTGACGCAAATCTCGATGAATGTCTGGGTAAAACACATAAATATAAGCGATGAAGCCTGAAGGTGAACAATGGTGATTCAGCTTCCACAATCTGACGAACTTGTCAATCCTTTTGATTCTTCCTCTTCGGATATTTTTACTTGGCTATTTCTTGGTCTGTTTTAAATTGCTAAAAAGAATAGAGGAAATAGGGCAGTAGGGGAGACTGTCATATACAGGGTGGCACCTTTTTATGGACCTATTTCTTTAATGCCGTTAAAGCACGCCATCTTGTTTTTACCGTTTTACCCCTAGGGTCCCTGTTCCATTTACTTTCTCTTGCCACTGTCTTCTTGTTGTCCTTTTCAAGACACACTAGCTCGGTTCTGTGTTCGTTCCCACTTCGGACCGGATATGCTCCAATGGGCTAAGTTTTAGCTTCGTCGATTGGTGTAGTACGATATAAGTTGACACGTGTTGAGAGGATTTTTGTATACGTGGCTGTCTGTAAATGGTATCTTATATCTGAGAAACTATATTATAAATTATTCTATCACGTTATTTATAAAATTAATAAACTAAATATATTTATTTTATTTATTTTTATTTATTTTTTATTAAACAAATTTTTATTTTATAAAAATTATTTTTAAATTTAATTTAAAAATATATAATTTAAAGAGTCACTCCACAATGCAACAAGCAGAGGTGGTGCCTACAACCAACACATTTTTCATTGCTCTAATAATAAATTTAATAAATATATAATTGTCAATGAAAATTTAATTATTTCCAACTGGTATTTTTCAAAATCCTACAGAAATTCATTTAGATAGAAAGCGTATATAATCTATTTATGTATTTTTCATATAAATATTTAATTTTAAAAATTAAAATATATATTATCTTCTTTTAACATGAGTCACATATTGGGTTCATAAATCAATATATAAAATAACAACATATGACTTTATTTTTTTTATAAATACAATGATTTATGACTAATGATATTTATCTTATTTATATTTATTTTTTTTCAATTTTAATTTTAATATAAAAATATAATATCTTTATTTAATTCAAAAATAAATTAAATAAAATGATAGATAAGTCGGTGACCACTGTATTTAATATAATTGATACTTAAAATATATATTGATTCGTAGTATAATATAAATGGATGATAAATCGCTAAATATGAAAATAACTGTTGAACATTATTTTTTGAATAGTCTAAAATAATTATTTAATTTATAAAAATATATTAAATGATTATTAAAATATTATAAAAATAATCGTAAAGTTTACCAACATGTTATATTATTTTGTAATATTTAAAATTTTATTTTAAATAATCTGATACAATTTATATCGCATAATTAATTTTAATGTATGTATTTTCTAATAAAATATCTTAATATATTAAATACTTAAAACTTTAAATTTTTTAAATAATATTAAATTATTTATCATTTAAATAAACCCATTAAATATTAAATTTCATAACACACTAGAAATTAAATGCATTAGGCATAATATATTTAGCGGTAGTTGGCAGTATTTATTGAAAGATATAAATAAGAGTTCAGCGTTGGGACAGTAAAGGATTGGAATTGAAGTGGATGTGTTGGTCTGTCCACTTGAAATGGAGAATAGTCGAAGTATTAAAAATCAATTTATTTTGTTTAATATATTTTATATTTTTATTATAAAAAATAATTACTGCATTTACTATGATTAAAAAAATATATGTTCTAAGTAGAGTTGTATTGGTCATAAGTTATAACGTAGTTTGTGTTAGCTGTTTTAACTTCGAAATTTTACAGAGAAATGGAATTTGATATTTGCTGATTTATTAATAATTATTATAAAATTAAACTGATTTATTAATTATAATTAAATAACTTTTATAATAAAAAAAAACTTAACAAAAAATTACGTCATAACTAAGGACCATTTATATATTTTACCTTAAATTTTAAAATAAATTGAACTTCCAATCAAGTATAGTTGCTAATAATTAATTATATAATTAATGATTTAATTGACTGATTGGAGTACTAAAGTGTAAACTCTTCAACTGTATTATTTTATTCTATCTTCCTTTAATTAAAAGAAAGAGTTTGATACTTGCTGTCAACTAAATTGACTGCTCTATCTCTATTAGTCACTGAACATTGAATTATTGAGAAGTGATTCAGTGAGGTCATTGCCATTATAAATGAAGCAGTAATCAAGTAATTAATATTAGATTATTATTAAAAAAATATTAAAACATTTAGTTGACTTTTTTTTAATCCCACTTGGGTCCACAACAAATGTGCTCCACTGAATTTAACATTACAAGAAGTGTTATTTTTGTGACAATCCATAGACGTATTTCTGTCCTTTTCAGGACCACTGGATATAGAAACATTCAATTCTTAAAAACATGCTACTGTTGACGTAGAAAATTACACATTTTTTAAAGATGATATATTAGATAAATTATAATTTTTACGTCTCGTAATTATATTTTTTATTCGATTTATAATTATTATTTTTTTCAAATTTTTCCAGATTTCTTTCATTTTCACAAAATGCCACTAATTACATTCTATGGACCAATGCCTTTTTCCAGGGACAGTTGCCTCATTAATAAGGTTGTCCCATTCAACTTCATCTACCCATTGTACTAATTAATTCCCTTGTACTAACCAGACTCAGCTCTAGTTGCTGACCCAGTTATTTATATTACTTTGAGCTAAACACCACTTCCTACTAGCTTTGCAATGAAAAAAAGTTTTCTCACTGCTTTTGGATGTTTATTTATTTATTGCGAGTTTAGCCAACTGCTACATTAGTCCAATGATGAAGCGTACCGAACTCCAAATGAGGGGCAAAAGAAATAGTAGACAAAGATAAAATTGCAAGGCGTGAGAACAAGACATCATAAATAAATGATGGTAGGGAAGCGGAGGGACCCCAGCCCCAGGGAATAACGGGTGGGGTGGCCGTGGGGAATGTGGATGACCTTGGCAGATGACCGGGATGTAGTCGACCTGGATCAAGTAGTACTCGTTTGTTTAATTATTGATATTAATCGAATAAATTATATTAAGTTTCATAAAAATTCAATATAAAGTGATTCCAACTTAATATTTGTTATTTATAATGTCTGAATTTGATCTCCGGCATTGAATGATCGTACTATACAAATATAGTGTAGAAAACAATAAAATAAACGTATTCAATTTAATATAATATTTTATTTTTATCGGATGTTGAATTTAACATTATTTCATGTATTAATTTTAGAGTTTAAAGATTAATATTAAGAGTTAAAATAATATAAATCTTAATTTTTTCACAACCCTGAATTATAAACCTTAAAAAAATTCATAAATTCAAAAAGCTGAAATTAAATTTCTAGATTTATACGATTAATATATAAAATAATTGAGAAATTATTTTATGGACTGGTTCCACCACGTCATCCATTGGTTCTTAAGAATAAAAAATAAATCCACGTCATTATTTTTTACACATCATCTGCACACTCATAATTTTAATTTCTAAATCATCTCTCTAAATAAAATATATTAAAATTAAAAAAAAATGATGACGTGGATTTGTTTTTTAATCTAAACCCTAAACCCTAACTAAAAAACAAATCCACGTCATTATTTTTTTAATTTTAATATATTTTATTTAAAGAGATGATTTGAAAATTAAAATTATGAGTGTACAGATGATTGTAAAAAATGATGACGTGGATTTATTTTTTATTCTTAAAGATCATAGATGATATGATGAAACCGGTCCATAGAATAATTTCTTAAAATAATTACCCACTTTAATTCTTTAAAGTTTTTTTCTTCGTGTAGGAATATCTTATTATCTTTAAACTTAGTCTATAATAAAAAAAAACCCATCAATAATAATTAAGATACATTAAGCACGATTCAATTTAATTTTGATAGGCCTTACAAGGTGCAACGATTGTGGATTTGTTGTATGATTTGTTTGATAGGCGATGGGAGGTGCAAGTGAGGCGGGTGAGTCGACAACTAAACATAGTTGTGGATTGTCTTGCTAGGATGATGAGAGGTAAACCGATTGGATTGTATACTTATAATACACCATCTAGTGAGGTTATTCAGCTAGTCCAGGCTGATTTAGTCCCCGATTAATGTCTTGTTTTCTTGTAGCCGTTTGTAGCACTGATCTTGTAAGTACTCGCTTGTGCACTCTTTTTCCTCCATTTAGGTTTAAGGAAATTTTTTAACGAGGCATAAGCGTGTACGCTTCTTTACCCATAAAAAATTTTAATTTTGATATTTAAAGAAGGCTGAATCTTGTTACAATAAAAAACCATCGAAATAGTTAAGATATATGTGTTGATTTTTAGGATCAAATTGTAAGAGGTGTTCCTCATCATTGGGCCTAAGTGTGGGGAGTTGGGCCCCAAAAAACCAGTCCTGTCCGAAAGAATAATTAGGAGATCCATAACCGACACTCGAAGAGACTTGCCATCTGTCGAAAGAGCCGGTGAATTAAAAAACAAAATAAAACAAAGGGGAGTCAAAGGCACACGTGGCACAAAAATATAAATAACCAAGCGTAGCAGAACGAAGAGGACGGAAACCAGGGTCCCGATCTAGTGGCTGGAGCGCACGTTTTCAACCCAAAGCTTCGATTCTCCTTCTCTCTCTCCCTTTGTCGGTTGTCTTCTCCTTATAGTTACACTCCCCGAGACCTTCCTTTCATTTTTCAAGATCTGGTTGCCTTACCACGAAAAGATGGAGTCTCGATCGAGATCTATGCACAAATCGACGTCCGTCATCATGATCACGGCCATTCTCTTCTTGTCTATGATCCACATCTCTCATTGCTTCTACCTTCCCGGTGTCGCTCCCGAGGACTTCCAAAAGGTTCCATCTCGGTTTCTCTGTACATTTTCTTTCTCATTCGCTTTCTCGCTTGATCTTTTTTTCCTATCCTCACTTGATATGTTTTTAATTCCCAGGATTCGTATAGAATCGACATGAAAAAGGAAATGAATGAAAGTTTTGTGTGTGAAAATGATGATTTTATGTCTTATTTCAAATCCAGATTGTTCCTTGAAATTTGGATAAATTTTGTTAACAAGTTAGTTTCATTTTGTTTGATGATTTCTTCAACCTTAATTCGAACTTTTATTCAAAACCGTTTAGCGCTCTTTTAGGTGTTTTCTTAAGTTATGCCATTTTTTTACATTTCTTAGCGCCATTTACATGGTAGTTTATGTGGATTGAGCTGTCTAATGCAATTTAGAATGTTTTTTGCTTTAGGATTGTATCTCGAAAATATTTAATTTGCACGTTGTCATAATGGAAGCTTACTTGAACTTAATGGTTATTAGTTATTCGGTGCTCGTCATGTGGACCTGATTGATAATGACGTTGTTAAACCACTTTAGATTCTACACTACACAATGTGAGATCTGGGAGTGTTTATTGAAAAATAATTGGTCTTGTTAATTTATTGATTGTTGGTGTTTTCAGGGAGATCCCTTGAAGGTGAAAGTAAACAAATTGACCTCTATAAAGACACAACTTCCTTACTCATATTATTCACTCCCTTTTTGTCCACCACCAAAGATAGTTGACAGTGCAGAAAATCTTGGGGAAGTGCTTCGTGGTGACCGTATAGAAAACTCTCGTTATGAGGTCAGTTATAGCATCTCTGATGATGATGGGGTAGATTGTTTATTTTATAGCCCTTAACCCGTTTTCTTTGACTTGAATTAATGCAGTTTAAAATGCGAGAGCCACAAATGTGTTCAGTTCTTTGCCGAGTGAAGCTTGATGCCAAGGCTGCAAAACAGTTTAAGGAGAAGATTGATGATGAATATCGAGTCAACATGTATAATATTTTTTTCTTCCAACATGCAATTCATCTGTTTTACTTGCAATAATTGTTCTCAAGCTTCTTTTATTCGTTTGAAAGGATCCTGGATAACCTGCCTCTTGTTGTTCCAATAAGAAGACAAGTTCAGGGTTCTCCTACTGTTTATCAACTTGGCTACCATGTTGGTCTCAAAGGCCAATACACTGGGGTAAACATTATATATAATTTCCTTTGTTTGCAGATTTTTTAGCTACCATGTATGCTTACTTTGTCTGATTATATGCAGAGAAAAGTTTTTCATTCACAACCACTTGGCATTCACTGTCAAGTATCATAGGGATCCACTAACTGATTCAGCCAGAATTGTAGGATTTGAAGTTAAACCATACAGGTTAGTTCATCTGAGTGCTAGCTTCTTGTTAAAATTGTTATTTCTAGGTGTATGTGGCTGATATTATAGAATGATTTTATGGCATCTTCCTTTTCTTTAAAACAATGCAGTATTAAACATGAATATGAGGGGAAATGGAGTGAGAACACTCGTTTAACAACATGTGACCCCCATACAAAACGCACAGTTGTTAATTCTAACACTCCACAAGAAGTTGAAGCAAACAAGGAGATCATATTCACCTATGATGTTGAATACCAGGTGCCCTCTTCAACTATAAACGACTTTTATGGTTGAGAATTGCAAAGTTATTTTCCCCCACTGGTCTGAAGAAGTTATTTATTTGATTTGGGTCATTTTCTGGAAATAAGGTTTTGATATCTGATCTGACACCTACGACTCTATGAGGTGCTAATATTCTTGTGCTGATTTTTCAGGAGAGTGATGTGAAGTGGGCATCTAGATGGGATGCATATCTTTTAATGAGTGATGACCAAATACACTGGTTCTCGATTGTCAACTCTCTGATGATTGTTCTCTTCCTCTCTGGCATGGTAGCAATGATTATGTTAAGGACACTTTACCGTGACATTTCTAAGTATAACGAACTTGAGACCCTGGAAGAAGCCCAAGAAGAGACAGGATGGAAGCTAGTCCACGGGGATGTTTTCAGGCCTCCATCTAATTCTGATCTGCTCTGTGTCTATGTTGGCACTGGTGTTCAATTTTTGGGCATGGTACTAGTTACCATGATTTTTGCAGTTCTTGGATTCCTTTCCCCTTCAAACCGAGGTGGTCTTATGACAGCTATGCTCTTACTTTGGGTCTTCATGGGCATTTTTGCTGGCTATGCCTCTTCTCGTCTATACAAAATGTTTAAGGGGTCAGAGTGGAAGAAAGTAACTCTAAGAACCGCATGCCTGTTCCCAGGCATTGTGTTTGCCATCTTCTTTGTCCTAAATGCTCTCATCTGGGGCCAGAAGTCATCTGGAGCAGTACCATTTGGAACGATGTTTGCTCTGGTCGTCCTATGGTTTGGAATTTCTGTTCCACTTGTTTTTGTGGGTGGTTACATTGGATTCAAGAAGCCAGCAATTGAAGACCCTGTGAAAACAAATAAAATCCCAAGGCAAATCCCCGAGCAGGCTTGGTACATGAACCCTGTTTTCTCTGTTCTGATTGGAGGAATACTTCCATTTGGAGCCGTCTTCATCGAGCTGTTCTTCATTCTTACCTCAATCTGGCTGAACCAGTTCTACTACATCTTTGGCTTCCTCTTCTTGGTCTTCATTATCCTCCTTATCACTTGCGCTGAAATAACCATTGTGCTTTGCTACTTCCAATTATGCAGCGAAGATTACCTGTGGTGGTGGAGGTCGTACCTCACATCTGGCTCCTCCGCATTGTACCTCTTCCTCTACGCTACATTCTACTTCTTCACGAAGCTTGAGATCACTAAGCTGGTTTCAGGGCTCCTGTACTTTGGGTACATGCTAATTGCTTCTTATGCATTTTTCGTGCTAACAGGCACCATTGGATTTTATGCATGTTTTTGGTTCACTAGGCTCATCTACTCATCTGTCAAGATCGATTAATTTGTAAAACAGGATATGCTTTATGATATATAATCTTGATTCAAAGATTGTATCATGCTTTCAGATACTATAATCTCTATTATTTGTCTTAGGTTATGATTCAAGTTTATGTAAACTTTTAATGCTCAATTTTGAGCTGAGTTATTTGTTCAGTTGATTGAAGAATACCGGTTTATACCGGTTTTTAATGTGTTGAGAGAAATTCCACGTGATTCTTTTATCAAACGTCTTGTTCTCTTTTACTTCCAGTATACTGTTGAATCTGGACTTCCGAAAAAGATTCGATTGAGTTGGATTCCTGGAAGTACTTTGTCTATCCTTGATATGATCAATCACATGTTATAAGGAATTTAATTTTATTGTTGCATGAAGAAGAACAACACTAGTACAAAAGGTCCTAGAAACTAGTTATTGTTGTGGTCTGTAGATGCTACTTCCTAGGGTTTGTGTCACTGGAGGGAGCAATGCCTGCGGTCACCTTGGCAACACCTACTGCACTGTGGCTTCACGTTTCTTCCTGGAGTACAATACGTATCAGTTGGCGGTTGCACGTAACCGTGTCATGCCGGGTGTTCTCACCCCTAGCAGACGGCAGTGGCACCGAACTCGGTTACAGTTCATTGAAAGAAACCAGCTAATACCAATAGATCACAACGGCACAGCCCAACTTAGTTATTAAGCGAACACAAACCTATGGGTTTGGACTAGAGGTGGCAAACGGGTCATTCGGTTCGGTTTTGGTTCGGATTGTTTCGGTTCGGTTTATTTCGGGTTTGTTTACATTCGGTTTAGATTCGGTTCTGGTTTCGGTTTCGGTTTTAATTCGGTTATATGATAATTCGGTTCGGTTCGGATATCAGATCGGGTCAATATCGGATCGGATCGAATGTTTTCGAGTCGGGTCCATATCGAGTCATTCAGATCGGTTCAGATCGGGTCAATCTTTGAATTTTTGGGTTAATTTGGTTTGAGTTGTTCTTAAGTATAAATGTAATCGTCTATATTATATATAGAATTAATCATATATTCTTGTAAAATATATCTTTTTTATTTTATATTGGAATTATTTTGAAAATTTTTGCCTCAGCTTTTATTCGAGTAAAGTCAGTATTGGTAATTTAAGAGATAATGTCATTTTTGTAAATACATGGATTCATTAATAATATTTTGGTCATTTTGGTCACTTTGACTCAATTATCAGATTAAAATCGGATTGATGTTCGATTTATATCGGTTTTGAGCAAGTTAATTTCAGGTTGCTTTCGGTTCGGGTGAAAATCGGTTCGGGTCAATTCGATTACGGGTCTATATCGGTTCTTCTAGCATTCGGATCGGTTCAGATCGGGTCAATCTTTGAATTTTCGGGTTAATTTAGTTTGAGTTGTTCTTAAGTATAAATGTAATCGTCTATATTATATATAGAATTAATCATATATTCTTGTAAAATATATCTTTTTTATTTTATATTGGAATTGTTTTGAAAATTTTTGCCTCAGCTTTTATTCGAGTAGAGTCAGTATTGATAATTTAAGGGATAATGCCATTTTTGTAAATACATGGATTCATTAATAATATTTTTGTCATTTTGGTCACTTTAACTCAATTATCAGGTTAAAATCAGATTGATGTTCGATTTATATCGGTTTTGAGCAAGTTAATTTCAGGTTGCTTTCGGTTCGGGTGAAAATCGGTTCGGGTCAAATCGATTACGGGTCTATATCGGTTCTTCTAGAATTCAGATTGATTTCGGTTTTGATTCGGATTTTGGGTCACACTAAATTATCAATTTCGATTTCGATTCGGATAAATCGATTCGGTTTTCAGTTTTCGGATTAATTTTGTCAGGTCTAGTTTGGACTCATTAAGACTGGCCTGATGGAGTTTGTCTCGGGGAAACAACCCTTTTTGAATATCTGATGGCTCTTTTACTTTCTATTTAACCGTTACAATGGCTAACGGACACTTGGTCAGAAACCTGAAGGTCAGAGGACAAAATTTAGCACTTTAGCACACTCAATGTAACGGCTAGTTTCTTATTCTCTCCCCTGCCCAGTCTCTCACTTATTATTATAAATACATTGAAACCCTGGCCTGGACACCCAAATCACTTCTCTCTTTGATTCTTATAATCAAATTCACTCTACTTTCTTTTTCTTTCCACCTTTTGTCCAAGTTTTGATTTGCCCATGGCTGTTTCGTCAAGAAAGTTAATTTCTTCTTTGTTTCTCTCTCTTCTATTTTTAAGCTTTACAGAAGCTAAAGAAATCTTGGTTGGTAGGAAGCCAGAGGCCTGGAAGATCCCATCCTCTGAATCTGATTCTCTCAACAAATGGGCTGAAAATTCCCGTTTCCATATCGGCGACTCACTCGGTAATAAAATAAAACTACTTCTAAGTTTTAATTTAAGTACAAATGTTGTTATGTCACTTATTTTTTCTGCTTCCTAATTCCTTATTAGTGTTTATATGTTTCAGTTTGGAAATATGATGGTGGCAAAGACTCAGTACTGCAAGTGACTAAGGAAGCTTATACAAGCTGCAATATCTCAAAACCAATTGAAGAGTACAAAGATGGAAACACCAAGGTGAAGCTTGACAAATCGGGGCCATTTTACTTCATCAGTGGAGCCAAGGGTCACTGCGAGCAAGGCCAGAAGTTGCACGTTATTGTGATGTCTCAAAAGCACAGGTACACTGGAAACTCCCCGGCACCTTCTCCTGCAGAAATTGAGGGTCCTGCCGTTGCTCCTACAAGCAGTGCTGCGGGGTTCAAGGCAAGTTTCTTGGTCATGTTGGGGGTTTTGGTAATGAGTTTGTTCTGAGATGTGAGCGTAGCTTTGGTCTTGAGAGAGAGCTTGGATTTGTAAATCAATGGAAGATTTTTTTATTTTAGTTTTTATGTAGCTGAGATTACAGCAGTTTTTGATTCACTTATTATAATGATTCTGTAAACATCGTTCAAATTCTGTAAACTCAACCATAAACTGTCAGACTCAAACTACTAAATTGCGAGAATACAAGCAGACTGCAAAGCATACTTAAGAATACAAGCATAGCTGCAGATTGCAGATTCACATTACAGAGAATAGCGACCACGAGACACAGCAGGTTATAGGACTAAAAATGAAAACCAAGATACCGATCACCTCCTTCCTGAGCTCACAACTTTACCATCCTTGTCTGATTAGAATGCAAGCTTCACGAAAAATGCTAGAGCTGAAGGGGTTAGAGAAAAAGCCAGGGGTTTATAGCCAGCAATTAGGTTTTAATATGATTTTGTTGTGGATACAGGTATTTATACACGTTAAAAAGTAATATTTTAAAAGTATTTTACATTTTTTTTATAAAATTTAAAATAACTATTATCGACCGAATATATAGTTTTGTTGATATATTTTAGAGATGTTAATTTACGAGTAACTCGTTTGAAGACCATTAAATTATTGAGTCTATTTTATATTGATTATAAATTTTTTTTTATTAAATCATGGACGAAAATAATAATATATTTAAGAATTAAATAAGTTTATAAAATTATATATTTAATTTTATTGATAATATATTTTGTTAAAAGAATTTTAATTTTTAAAGTTAATATTGTAAACAAATAATAATACACGTCATTATAAATAAGGTTTAAATGATATGTTAGGGTTAAAATCTAGGAATTAAAGTTATAATGTATGTTTTAAATTAATATTAATAATTTAAATTTAATTCTAAACCTTAAATTTTGTTATCGTATATTAAATTAAAAACAACTAAACTTAAATTCTTGTACTCTATTTTGAAGTTTAAAACACTTCTAAAAGTTAAGATTTTTTTTATATCAATATATCCATAAGTTATTCCAATTTCCTTTGAAAAATATATGCTTTAAAATTCAGAGATATTGCCAAAGAACAGAGTAAAAATCTGAAAGGCCTAAATTCTGCGGTTATGAAGTTCCTGCGAGTAAAATCAAGACCCAATCTTTATACTTCGAAAGATCCAAACCTCACTTTGCTCAATCCCTCTCCTTTTCAAAACGCACAGCAGATATTTTAGGTAAGCCATGCCCTTTTCTCTTTCTGTTTTCATGTTCCTCCAAAGACAATGCGAACTGACCAAACTCTGATTACTTGCTCCTGATCCTCGGTTAGTTGGCAACTCTTTAATGACTTTTTTATTACTTTGCTCGATGTCTGCTTGCTGTAATAGTCTCAATTATAGTTGTATTTTAGCTGATAGTAAAGTCTCCGCTTCTAGCCATAAAAATGTGACATTTGGAGTTAGTAGAAACATTGGAAAGTTCAAGTTTTTTCCTGATGGATACATGGTTGCTAGGAAGAAACGGAGAAGACAGCAATTGGGTTTGTATGTGGTGAGAAGTTCATCTGAAATGGTGTTGGGAAATGGGAAATACAAAAATAGTTTGTCTTCTGATGAAGTTTCGAGGGTTCTCAAGTCGATTTTGGACCCAAAATCTGCTTTTGCTTACTTTAAGTCAGTTGCAGAGTTGCCTATTGTTGTTCACACCACTGAAACGTGTAATCATATGCTCGAAGTCTTGAGAATTCATGGAATGGTGGGGGAAATGAGTCTTGTATTTGAATTTATGCAAAAGCAAATCATCAAGAGGGATTTGAATACATACTTGACTATTTTTAAGGGTCTTGATATAAGAGGTGGACTTAGGCAAGCGCCATTTGGACTTGAAAGAATGAGGGATGCTGGTTTTATTCTGAATGCTTATTCGTATAATGGATTGATTTATTTGTTACTCCAATCTGGGCTTTTTAGGGAGGCTCTGCAGATTTATAGAAGAATGGTCTCTGAAGGTCTAAAGCCTAGTCTTAAAACTTACTCGGCCCTCATGGTAGCGTCTGGGAAGCGAAGGGATACCGGAACAGTTATGGATTTGCTAGAAGAGATGGAGTCTTTGGGATTGAAACCCAATGTTTACACTTTTACAATATGCATTAGAGTGCTTGGTAGGGCTGGGAAAATTGATGAAGCATTTGGGATCTTGAAGAGAATGGATGATATGGGGTGCGGACCTGATGTTGTTACTTATACTGTTCTCATTGATGCTCTTTGTAATGCTGGGAAACTTGATCAAGCCAAGGAAATATTCTTAAAGATGAAAGATAGCAGCCATAAACCTGACAGAATAACCTACATTACTTTGTTGGACAAGTTTAGTGACCGTGGAGACTTGGACATGGTGAAAGAATTTTGGAATGAAATGGAAGCTGATGGTTATGCTCCCGACGTGGTTACTTGCACCATACTCATCGACGCTTTCTGCAAAGTTGGAAATTTAGATGAAGCGTTTGATATGATGGAGGACATGAGAAAGCAAGGGGTTTCCCCCAATCTTCATACTTACAACACATTAATATGTGGACTATTGAGGCTAAATAGGGTTGATGAAGCATTGGAACTTTTTATGATTTTGGAATCTCTAGGCATAAAACCTACTGCTTATACATACATACTTTTCATTAACTATTATGGAAAGTCCGGTAACCATGGCGAAGCTCTCAAGACCTTTGAGAAGATGAAAGCTAGAGGAATTGTTCCTAATGTTATTGCTTGCAATGCATCTTTGTATAGTCTTGCTCAAGCAGGGAGACTCCGTGAAGCAAAAGCTATTTTCAACGAGCTTAAAAGTACCGGGCTTGCTCCAGATTCAGTGACGTACAACATGATGATGAAGTGCTACAGTAAAGCTGGACAAGTGGATGAAGCCATTAAGTTACTCTCTGAGATGCTGGAAAATCAATGTGAACCTGATGTAATGATCATTAATTCCATGATTGACATGCTTTTCAAGGCTGGCCGAGTGGACGAAGCATGGAAAATGTTTCACAAAATGAAGGAAATGTCACTTGCTCCTTCAGTTGTCACTTATAACACATTAATAGCTGGATTAGGGAAAGAGGGTAAAGTCCAGAAGGCAATTGAATTGTTCCAGAGTATGGCCGGACATGGGTGTTACCCTAACACAATAACTTTCAACATCCTGCTGGATTGCCTTTGCAAGAATGATGAGATTGATTTGGCTTTGGAAATGCTGTATAAAATGATGCCAAGGAACTGTACGCCTGATGTTCTGACATATAACACTGTTATTTATGGCTTTATTAAAGCAAACAGAGTTAAGGATGCAATTTGGGTCTTTCATCAGATGAAGAAGTTGCTTTACCCTGACTATGTGACTTTGTGCACCCTTCTTCCCGGCATTGTAAAGGATGGGCAGGTTATGGATGCCTTCAAGGTTGCTCAGGACTTTGTTTATCAAGATGGGATTGATACAAACGGGTCATTTTGGGAAGATTTAATGAGTGGTATATTGATGGAAGCTGGAATGGATAAAGCTGTTCAATTTGCTGAGACATTGGCATGGAATAAGATCTGTAAGGATGAGTCTATTTTGGTGCCTCTTATTAGAAATTTGTGTAGGCATAGAAAAGCTGTTGTTGCAAGAGAATTGTTTGAAAATTTCACAAAAAACATGGGGGTTATCGCAACACCAATAGCTTATAATTTGTTAATTGATGGACTACTTGAAGTCCATAACACTGAAATGGCTTGGGATCTTTTTGAAGAGATGAAGAGCATTGGTTGTTCTCCGGATATTTCTACCTATAACTTGTTGCTTGATGCTTGTGGGAAGTCTGGTCATATTGATAAACTCTTTGAAGTTTATGAAGAGATGACATTTCGTGGATGCAAGCCTAATACTATAACTCAGAATATAATCCTTTCAGGTCTTGCAAAGTCAAATAACATAGAAAAGGCTATGAATATGTATTATGATCTCATAAGTGGTGATTTCCGTCCGACTCCCTGTACATATGGGCCTCTTATTGGATTACTAAAATTGGGAAGACACGAGGATGCGAAGCAATTGTTTGAGGAGATGGAAGAATACGGATGCAAAGCTAATTGTGCCCTTTATAATATTCTTATAAATGGATATGGAAAAGCTGGTGATGTAGATACTGCTTGTGAGCTATTTAAAAGGATGGCTATGGAGGGGATAAGACCAGACTTGAAGTCCTACACCATTCTTGTAGACTGTCTCTGTTTGGTGGGAAGAGTCGATGATGCTTTGCTCTATTTCGAGGAACTGAAGCTGACTGGTCTTGATCCTGACTTGGTATCTTATAACCTCATGCTCAATGGGCTTGGGAGGTCTGGTAGGATAGATGAAGCTCTCTCTCTTTTTGATGAAATGAGGAATAGGGGTATAAGTCCTGATCTTTACACCTATAATACCTTAATACTCAATCTTGGAATTGTTGGAATGGTGGAGCAAGCAGGGAAGTTTTATGAAGAACTACAACTTATGGGTCTTGAACCCAATGTGTTCACCTACAACGCTCTAATTCGAGGTTACAGTGTGTCTGGAAATTCAGACGATGCCTATGCAATCTACAAACAGATGATGGTTGGGGGCTGCAACCCAAACAGGGGAACATTTGCTCAGCTTCCTAATCAATCTTGAAAGTTGAAATGTAAAGATCCTTGCATGCTACCCATTATACCTGCCTGTTGACCTCAGTGTACAGGGTTGAGCAGGTACTTCCCTTCTTAATGCTTCTTGAGCAGATTTAGAGATTATTGTGAATTTTCGATTTGATGTCAAACACACCGATCAAAGTGTTTAAGTTTCCTTCATATTTTTCAGGCCTGGTTAGTCTTGCTAACGTTTCAACCGACCTTTTAGCAGTTCAGAGAGTGGAATCTTTTAGCTGGGTTGTGGCTGTTGATGTTTCCTATCCAAGTGTAATCAAGATTGAATATTTCATGTACATATCCATGAGATATTATGATGTAATGCAATGGTTTTAGTAAGTATAGATGCATGCCATTCAAGAACCTTTCATCTCTTTTGCCTTTGGCTTGCATTGTGTCATTGTCCGTTGCTCCATGTAAAAAGAAAAGAGAATTTTAGATCAAACCGTTTCATAGGTGTAATATGTATATGAAAAACATCTGTATTATCTTGTGCATTTTTATGCATCTATCTTGCTAACTTCCTTCAAGGCATAATTTTTTTTTAAGATTTCTATTTGTTCCCACACTCGATTTTTTTAACTTGTGTTCACCCTCAAAAATCATTTTGGATCCGCCAATGATCTCTAGAATATGAACTGCAACAAGATTCTGTTCAATCACAAAATCCCTACCCGCAAAGCAAAAGGACTAGAAGCATGGTGTCAATGAATCTATTGAGAGGAGATCGAGTTCTCTTCCTGATTTATATCCAAATGTGGTAATCAACAATAAATATATAGGTTTAGAACTTGTTGTACCATTTAAGTGTCGGCATATTCGAATCAGTCAACTATTTTTCCTTGTGGCAGGTTCATGAGGAAGAGGGTGGGAGAAGTCATGTAGATGTTCAGGCAGTGTCGAGAAAGGGGAAGAAGCCACAAAACTGTTTGATCAATGGTAAAAGAGTTGGGAGGAGGAAAATCTCTTGGCAAGACCAGGTGGCCTTGAATCTATATTTAATGAATAAATAATAAAGTATTGTTTTCACTCACAGGTTAGTAGAATCAACTGTCTCCCTGTCAGAACTTTTGATTGGGATTGCTACAGATCAGTACATTTTCTTACCCTTATTTCTTCAAAACTGTAAATCAGGGCAAATTTGCTCAGTTTGGTATAAAATGAATATATTGGATTGCTTATCTACCACGTCATCAGTATCACTAAGTCAAAAGATTAAATTAATACAATTCAAGAATTCATGGGCTAGACTAATTTAATTACCTT
Organism: Abelmoschus esculentus; assembly: GCA_035048815.1. NCBI lineage: Eukaryota > Viridiplantae > Streptophyta > Magnoliopsida > Malvales > Malvaceae > Abelmoschus > Abelmoschus esculentus. Next base: position 1,615,405 of record JAUCBN010000008.1, read on the forward strand.
TATTATTTGGTACTAAGTTAGGGACAAGCTTTTTTACAACTGTGCATTCTATAACCCTTGAGCTACATAGCAATCTGGTACTTATTTTTTTAGGCCAAGCACCAAGAAACAAAACTTCACCCATTGAACCAAAAACATTTGCATGTATTTTCTTAATATGTCATCAATTCAATTCTGCTCCAAGCCATCAACAAATTCATATTCCAATACTTGAGAAATGGGTTCTCAAACCTTCTTGGGAAAGGGGATGAGGTACCTCCTACCAACAGTTGCAACTTGCAACTATTCTCGACTTCCCTCCGGTGTTGATTCAATGTCATCTGGTTTGAAATGAGAGGATTGTTGCTCTGCAGGTGAGGCAGACTTGATTGGTTTCTTGAACTGCACTAAGATCATGGTCATATTGTCGCAACCCTCGCCGATGGCTGTTGATGGTGCTAAGCATCTGTCAAGTACCCTCTCGCAAATAACAGAGAGCTTGCTTTCCTGCATTGCACGCAGGAGTTCATACTAAGTATACATACTAAAAAAAGGTGTGGAATGAATGATCATGAAAATTTGCATAAGAAAAATCGATGTTAAAGAGGCACATACAAAAGATAGTTGTTCATGAATAAAATCTATTAGCATCTGACTTGACATGCAATCCCTGAGAAAAAAAATGAAAAGGCAATAGATATTAAATTCGGATCAAAATCTTGTCAAAGTGAACAACGAAGGGAATTACAAATCAAATTTTGAAATGAGATATACTAAATTCTAATTATATCATAATCTAAATGGAAAAATGCATTAGATAGATATACCAGATTCCATCGCATGCCAGCACAAGAAACTCGTCATCATCACAGAGCTCAACCTAACAGAAATTAGTTAGTGTGAGTTAAATTCCCTATGCTCCAAATATATTTAGGATGATAAGCACATATAAGAGCAAAAATGGAGAACTTATTGGTACAGTGGCTTGGTTTGGTCACACTGCTGACAGAGAATATACTTACGGTGTTTATATCAGGATTTGAGGATACAATTTGCTTTTCAGCAGGCAAAGCTGTATTCTGCTTGAATTCCATGTCACCTGCAGGAAAATGAATCGATGGATGTATTAGAAAGACTGTCGGAAATTTTATGAAAGTAATACCAGCACTTTGTCCCAAGTAGCACACACTTCTCTCTTGTGGAAATCTAAGTACCAAATCAATCAGCAAGTTCAATTACTACCCTTTTCGTTTATAGATATTGTCCAGGGCAGTAAATTACCTATAGCTCTTGAAAGATTCAAACTGCCATTGACACGCCCTGCATGTATAAAACCACCAGCCTTTAAAATCCGTTCTTTCTCTGCCTCTAGATCAGGTTTGTGATCTCTAGAGAGATTATAAGCCTAAAAAGAAGCCATATAAGAAATAAATCAGATGGATCATTTATTCAGAGAGAAAAGAATGTTCCCTGCAATGTCACTTTCCGTTTAATGCCCCTAGTTCAAAGTTGCAATAGCCAGTCCATCCACAAATAATCAATAAAAATATTATCCATTTTAGCATCCATTCGAAATGAAACTAGCTAATTACAACTCATTAACAGAATATTACCTGGCCCTTTCTAGATATCACACAACGAGAATCACCGGCATTGGCAACAAGAAGCTGCTTGTTTCTTAGAACTGCTACACATGCTGTGCTCCCAGAAGTTGGTCCGGAAAAGTCAGAGTGAGGTCCCTGATTACATTTTTTAAAACCACACATAAATTATACATACAAATTGTTGCAATAAAATAAATGTTTTAATTGTACAAACAAATTAATGCAGGATGTATAACAATATTATACAATCACAGGCAAGCACCAAATCAGTCCAGTATTAATGACAGTAAGGTGTGTTATGCTTATGTTTTCACATGTACCTCTTCATAGGCCCAGTCATCAGCTTGGTCAATACCATCACTACCCTTCGGAGACCATATCAATCCTTCAATCATGCCACTAAACTTGTCCATTTTACCACCCAAAACAGCTAATTCTCTCCATCCTCTTTGTCCACACATCATCTCATCCATTCTGCACTCAAATGTAACTCCAGTTGGAAACACATGAAATGAACAAAGGGAAAAGGGCATTCAAACCACAAACAAGAAAGGGAGGAGGCTGACAGGGAGGAAGCAAAATAGGTAACAAAGCACTATCATTTGTGATAAGTTCTCCTTTCATTATCTTCTCAAAGGCTTCAAAAAACATTTTAATCTTTGCTGAAAGAGTTCTACAAGAACGAAACGGTACAAAGCCTTAAATCTAATGAGATAAAAATTATTGAAGAATAGATAATTTAGAGGTCCATAACACTTAAAATGGCATTGTTAAGATAACATCAGAAAAGCAACAAGTATGGAGCATGAATTCATGCATAAGATAGAAATCAGATGCCCTAAAAAGGTGGAACGAAAAGGAAAAGTTACTCTCATATTTCAAGTATAAAGAATAAATCAATATACAATATCACTAGAGTGAACTAAACAGGGAACAACACAATCATTTTGACATTATAATAGTGTTGTTTCTTACACAGCAACAGAAAACAGCGAAGAACAAACAGAAACTCAAGTAATCAAATTAAAGAACCTGAAAAATGCTCTTTGAAGTGATGTCCCTATGTCCCCAGCTACATATGCTTCATGCTTGAGAACCTGCTGGTGAAGATACTTGGCACAGAACTTTGCAACAACCTTGCCTGCAAAAGTTAGAAATCTGGATAAGTTGAAGAAACCTGAATAGTGGCCATTAGTAAGACACTTCAAGATCCTTTTGTTGGTTCATGAGAAACAGAAAAGCCACAAGGTCAGATGGTGTTCAAACAAAAGCAAAACATGTTTTAGGAACTGAAAACAATCATAAGAAGTACCTGAACTGAACCATCCAAGTCTTACCTCCATGACCATCATAAACACCAAAGAATGAAGTTGAATCATCGAGATCAGGATATGCAGCATGCTAACAAAACAAATAATAAAAATAACTAGATCATATCCATAATATAACAAAAATTGAACGTTTGCAAGAAATATGAGAAAATGTAAGCTACAGTATGTTCATTGTTCAACTAAGGACAATGGCCCCAAATATATTTCTTGTGTTGTGGTTTGGAAAGGACTTCATAAAATACTAGATCCATTTTCCAAAATATTCGCTTAAGAACTCATTAGTGGAACTTACCTGGTAGAATGCAATAAATATGGTCCAAATGCTTAGAAGTTATAACATTTGATAAGTTAAAAGGTTTCATTTGTTACTCACAGCATCTTCCATAGTTGCACGCCATCCTTGCATGGATGATAATCCATATCTAACCCTATCATTCTCGCCATCTTCTGAGAATTTCTCAGTTTTGGGGGTGCTGAGATATATACCCATCTATGTCTGGAAATGAATGAATAGACATAGGTCAGTTTTTAAAATCCAATTGTAGTAAAAAAAGTGAGGCTTATTTGATCTCCCACACTATGCATCTAAAACAGTTTTAAAACCAATAAGGCAATAATCAGTTCCTGAAATATATTTGGTAAAGCTGATCTATTAATCAAGACGTTACCAAACAGAATCACATGAAACAGCAAATAGTCTCTAATCAAAGAAATACATAACCTCCTATGCTAATTCACAAGTGAATCTTGATAAAGGAAAAGAAGAATGTTGAAAAATAAAGACCCATAACCTAGATTGAATACTAAAAAGAAATAACACCTGAACAAGTAGGAAATAAACTAAAGCACACTAATTTGTCAAGATCAAATATACAGAATAAAACGAGTGAAACTTAATCCAAAGTGAACATACAGATTAAGAACACAAGATTCAAAACAGATGCAAAATTAAAAAGAAAACAACTATGTCATCACTCATTAAGATGGAGTTTTCAAGCGACCTTACATGCTCAACTAAAAATCTTTAAAGAAAGAAACAAAAACCCACAAGACTTTTCACGGAATCCGAATGGGAAACCAAGAAATTATGGGGTGACAGAAGCAGAAACGTACAAGAAAAGAAAGAAAGAAAGAGAGAAGAGAGAAAAGAAAGCTACAACTCCATAAAAACAAGATTTTTTTATTAAAGATGAGTTCTTTTTCAATCAGGGACTCGCTGAAACTATTGGTGAACTCATTGTCAAGTTTTCCATCACTCCCTCTGTCTACCACTTTTTTCTTTACCTGGATTTTGCAGCGGCAGAGAGAAGATTTCAACAACGAATAATAAGTTTAGAGTTGCTGTCTACAAATGAATGTCTAATTGATGGGTATGATCTGTTATACTACCAGAGTACCAGTACTGTCCTGTTGTGTTCATTTGAACATGATCCACAAGAATCAAGATCTTCTGTTTGCCACGTTATCTCAAGGATTTTTTGCTCAAATCTCAAAGTCCAATATCTAATGCAATCATGATTTTCAGAAACTCATTCACCCTCTCAACCAATCGTCATGTTCACTGTTTTAGGTATGATCTGATTTGATTGCTCATAATTTATAAACGATTTTTTCTATTCTATTCTATGAATTATGAAACTGGTCATTCTGAGTTGTTTTGTATATTTTTTCATGTCAAAAAATATTTTTAAAATTTATAATTATTTTATTTCATTTGATATTAAATTTGTTATAAAGCACAAAATCATGTATTATCATTTTTTGTTTATGATTTTTTTGAATAATTCTTATTTAAGGATGACAAATTTATTTTTAATAAATATTAAGTCTATAATCAAGGAATATAAAAAGGTATTAATTATTTTATATTAATTATTTTTTTTAACAATAATCTTGAATAATGAAACATGCATGTAGAGATAAAGTTACTAAGGGATGAAAAAGACCAATTATCTTCACCTCTAGATTTTTTTTTATTTTTTATATAAATTATTTTTTTTTTATTTTTAAAGATTTATATTTTATTTTGTTATATTAATATTTGCCGAGAAATAATGGTGCATATTTTTTTAATTAAAAAATGATGGTCTTATTGAACCTAAAATCTTCCCCCACATGTTTCCGTATCTTTGAAGCTATTTGTTCCGTTAAATATAAGGTTTTAAAGAATGATAGGATCTTCAGCCAAACCAGACCAAGGAGGAGATATCATAATCTAATCTAATAATATATAATATAAGTAAATAAGTGTACTAATTTAATAACATTTTTAATATGGTCTTGTAATAATATTTAATCTTAAAATATATAATATACAACGGATCTTTGTCTTTGAAAATAGGTGTGAAAAATGGTTGTAAATTTTTGGATTCTTTGGTACAAAGTTTATCTATTTTATATATATTGTGTTTTTTATATTTTAAAATCTATAATAAATTATATTAATATTTATTTATAAAATCATCTGATTGATAAGTAAAAGTATTTATCTTTTCAACTAGTTTTATCGACTAAAACCAATAAGTTTAACTGCTGGTTGATTAGTTATATTAATAAAAGAATTGGTTAATCAATAAATTAAAGCCCATGATTTGACCAACCAGCCCAATATCGGTGGATTCTCTTGTTATTTTCTGTATATAAAAAAAAGTCCTACCGGGAGTCGAACCCAGGTCACTGGATTCAAAGTCCAGAGTGCTAACCACTACACCATAGAACCACGCGTGTTTGAAATCATTATTTTACTACTATATTGGCCATCTGTAACAAATGGCACTATGGGTTATGAAGCATGCCTGGGGTTTACTCACTGATGTTTTAAGTGTTCACGTATTCGTTCAAAAAAAAGCAACTATCATTTCAACGTGAACTTACATAGTATTAGCAACAATAAAAAAATAACCTCATATTTTATTATGATTTATCCGTGCAGAAAACAGTCCATTTTCTAAGCCACCTGTAGAAGCTTGAACTGATCTTGAATTAGTTATTTCAAGTTAATTTGAATGGTTACTTCTTGTATAAACTATCTTCCACTATCAACGCTGTGAATCAGAGATGCCAATTCGATGTTATCAGGCTCGAGAGTTTCGGCCTCGTCGTCGGTACTCGACATGAAAGAATTGGGGTCACCCTTGGGTACCAAAAACAGCAGACATATTGGACAAACTCTCGGTATGTTTCGCATCACTATGACCAGCCAGAGATTGTCAAATTTCGTCCGAGTAACATTCAACACGTGAAGCAGCAATCCATCCCCCCAGGAAGATGAAAGACCCCCAAAGTTATCAATAGACATTAGCCAAGCAAAGAAAGTGCCCCTGCCCTCGATACCAGAGAACAGATAATCAGGTATGCGGAACTTCAGATTCATTGTTGCACCAACATCAAGTCTAGCATTCCTGCTAAACCAAATAGAAATTGTGTCCAGAGGAGCATGTCTCGCAAGGGCTGATTCTTCAACCCATTTTGGTAAAGTAATGCACCCAAGAGGGCACCGACCTCACCCATTGAGAAAATATAGCCAACAGTCTCCTGCAAAAACCAGAATAATTAGAAAAAGATCAGAAGGATTAGACTACCCTAATGCAGAATCATATACCTTCGAGAAAGATGGTCCCTCCTTAGCGTCTGTGTACCAATAGAACAACCCTCCATTTATGTTTATTGTTTAAGCTCACTGCCAAGGATAAATACATATATAAACATGGCCTCCAAACATCAGGGCCTTTCAAGGTTGTCCACATAGCTTTCGCAGCTTCTCGGAATTTCTGGTTTATCTCACTGTAGGCAATGTTGGGCACTTGGGGCTCGGAAAGAAGAATCCCAACTAGTGATACAAGTGCAGAGGGTAGAGTCAGCAATCCGTACACCCCCTGTATGTACATTAGGCAGCAGAAAAAATAAAAATCCCTTAACAAATGTTGTAGGATTTGACTGCAAAATTCAAACAGCAGGCAACCTTTGGACCGATCAGGTGTATAAAAACACCACTAATAGAGAACCCCGGTAATCCTCCAAAAAAATAGCTCAAAGCACACAAGCTTTGCATGTCAACTGCACGAGAAGGATGGATAATGCTGTTCTATGCCACACAAGCATCAACGGTTACATCTGCTATGGCCACCGCCGTATTTCCTGCTGTTAATGTCAGGTTGGCAAATACCAGGTGTATCTTTCTTTTCAATGATATGAAAAGCATTGAAACTACGCCGAGCACACCTGAGATTACCATTTTCTATCTCAGGACAATGAGTTCCAGTTTATTGACATATTTTTATACTCAGAGAACATGATGCTAAACATTCAAAATATGCAAGCTGTATAATACATGATATGTATGCACCAGATACAAATGTAAGGATCCGGCAATAACTATGGTAATTTCTCATAGGCAATGAAAGAAGAGCTCGAAATGCGCCGTTTACTGGGTAAAATATAAAAATAATCATCGATCGATCGTGTCGAGATGACTAAATTATGACTAAATTATAAAAATGTATGAATAACGAGGACTAAATGTATAATTATTTTATTTTATCTTTAACTGTCACATAATCAGTCCGTTAATCCTTAACGACAAATGATTATTTTAATATCAAATTGATAGTTTATCGGTGTATTTAATTATTATTAAAGCATTATAATCAGATCGATACTAACCCTATAGTATTATGGCTATCCGTATAATTTACCCTAATAATATTTACCCTATATAAAAAAAGGGTAAAGGGCAAATGAGGGTATCCAGATGTGAAAATGTGAAGCCAGGGGCAGCGCCTTGTTTGGTGAGAACTTAACGAATGTGTGGTTGTGAGAAGAGCAGCCTTCCAGCAAGCAACACCCAGACTTCACGCCTCATAACAACTGCTCTCTTACTTTTCTAACACTTCCCAACTTCTTCTTTCTTCGGGAATCCAAAGATTACCATTACCATGGCTCTAGCTTTGAGTCCATGTCTCCCTCGCACTACTTACCTGTCTAAACCCCTTCCCACTTCAAAATTAGCTAAACCAAACATAATCTTCGACAACCCATCTTGGCTCGGTTTCAAACCAGTGACCTTCAGAAACAACCAGATAAGATGCCATGCAGTGACTGATTTGAAGAGTAGTGAATCTTCTCTCGACTGGAGCAAAGGAGAAGGTGGTGAACATAAGGTTGTTATAGGTCCATCAAGCGAGGAGGATAGGATCGTGGCGGATTATAATTGGACAGAGGAGTGGTACCCTCTTTACCTCACCAAGGATGTACCGGACGATGCTCCGCTTGGTCTCACTGTGTTCGATCAGCAGCTTGTCTTGTATAAAGATGGCAACGGCGAGCTTCACTGTTACCAAGATCGATGCCCCCACAGGTAAATATCTTACCTTTTTGCCCCCAATTGCGGGATGAGCTGATTTCTGACACTCCTGCATGTAATTGATTCAATGAACCTAATAGAATCATGGATGCATGAATCTAATATCTATAGTTCTGGTTGTTTTAAGGTTGGCCAAGCTTTCTGAAGGTCAACTGGTCGATGGTAGACTTGAATGCCTGTACCATGGTTGGCAGTTTGAAGCCAGTGGAAAATGTGTTAAGATACCTCAGGTATGCATCTACTTACAGTTTTATTTAATTCATTAGACTGTGCATTAATTTTTGATGTTATCATGGTTCATCCATGTTGACAAGACTTTTATCACAACAGCTTCCAGCAGATGCCAAAACTCCTCGGTCAGCTTGCCTTAAAACATACGAGGTGAAAGAGTCTCAAGGAGTGGTATGGGTATGGATGTCACGGACAACTCCACCAAACCCTGAAAAGCTACCGTGGTTCGAGAATTTCGCCCGACCAGGGTTTCAAGATACTTCAACTATACATGAGCTTCCATATGATCACTCCATTCTCCTTGAGAACCTCATGGATCCTGCACATATTCCTATTTCTCATGATAGAACTGATTGGACTGCTAAAAGGGAAGATGCTCAGCCATTGCTTTTCGAGGTAACGGAACGTACAGATAGGGGATTTGCTGGTTGGTGGGGTAAAGAAGAAGATGGATCGCCGGCCAACTTCTTACGGTTTGATGCGCCGTGTGTTCTTCAGAATAACAGAGAACTTGTCGATAAAGATGGAGAGAAACACTACTTTTCGGGTCTCTTCCTTTGTAGGCCAACTGGACAAGGGAAGTCTATGCTTATTGTTAGGTTTGGAGGAACAAAAAGATCTCCATTAGCAAAGATTTTCCCCAAATGGTATTTCCATCAGAACGCAAGCAAGGTCTTCGAGCAAGATATGGGATTTCTGTCATCCCAGAATGAGGTACTCATGAAAGAAAAGATTCCTACAAAAGAGTTGTACCTTAATTTGAAGTCCTCGGATACTTGGGTTGCTGAATACAGGAAGTGGATGGATAAAGTTGGGCATGGAATGCCTTACCATTTCGGTCACAGCACCATAACTCCACCTAAACTACCTGCGGTGGTAGAACATGCACCGGCAGGGCTTGTTGCGGGAGTTTCAGCATCTTTTCCGGCTAAAGGTGGGATTGGAACAATGCATGCTCCGAATTTGGCTAACCGATATTTTCGCCATGTAATTCATTGCAAGGGTTGCAGTAGTGTAGTGAAAGCTTTTACTGCTTGGAAAAATAGGCTTAGTGCAGCAGCTGCAGTGCTCACTGCTTTGGCAATTCTAGCATCCAGCAAACAGTGGAAGACCTTTCTCCTCGTGTCTGCAACAATTTGCTTGGGTGGAGTCTATGCATGCTCCACTGCCGTGGCAATGAACACAACAAACTTCATTAGAGTACATAGGAGATTGTAATTTAGAAACCAGCATGTACCGACTCTTGTGACAGATCGTCCTCTTAATCTCGGAGACAATTGCATACAAGTGTTGGTTTTTCTTCTGATTGCTTCCAAGTATTATGGTTTCTTACTTTCCTTTCATTTTCCAGAGGACAAACGACTAGACTCTTTACAGATTATATTGCATATCCGAATACCTGTCAGCTACAAGATTTGAATAAGCACAACTGAATCATTCTATTCTCGTATATAAACACAAAACTCAACTTGTGTCAGGCAAAATTGAAGCATTCTCATATGTAGAAAAGAATATTGAAATAGCAAATCTAATTGGCCAAACTTCACTGTAATGCATGAAGCTAAGTAAACTGTACTAGAGGAATAAGCCTTCACTTATGAGATGCATCAATTGTTCATGGGATTCAAGACATGCATTCCAACTGGCTGGCTACTATAGTCAACACTGGAGCTGAAAGACTATGGTGTCTCTTCTGAGTAGGGTATTTTAGGAGCTCCGGGCATACCGGATGACGGCATATGAGATAAACTTCTATTACAGTTGGTAAAATATGGAAATTTTTGTAACCCAGGACTAGCATCAGAGCATCGATGTTCGAATTCCACATCAGATTCAACTTCATTTAGTGCCTAAAACAGGCAGAAAAATATTCAGTCAAAAAGAGGAAAACTTTCTAACATGAAAGCTCAATGGTAGAAGAATTGATGTGCAGAAAAATATTCAGTCAAAAAGAGGAAACTTGCTAATATGAAAACTCAATGGTAGAAGAATGACTAGTAAAAGTTGATATGCTAGACGCTGTACTTCAATTTTAAAACTGAACACAATAGTATTAATTACGGGAAATATATTTAAAACGTTAAAGAAACTTCTTTAAAACAATAGTAAAAGAATCTGCTGCCCAGTAGCAGCGACATATATACACATTTCCCTCGATGATAAACAAATTGGAGTAACTACAAACCTTAACAGCTTGCCTCAAAACGCATACGAGTTCTTTCACATGCTTTCTTCTCGCAACAATCTCTTCCTTCTCCTGGAACAACTCTTCAAAAAGGTTCTCTCTGTGTATTCCAAAAGTTCAGACTCTTCAAATAAACTTGAGCAACATGCATACTACATACAGACATCCCCAGAACGATAACAGTGGAAAGGAGGACAAAAGAGAAAACTAAGTTCATATAAGTGCAAGAATTGTGCATTAATTATTACTGCAAAAAACATTATCCTATTATGTTTATATACAATTTTATTCCTTTTATGATTTGTAACGCAATATTTGAGAAATTAGAACATGAATACCTCCTTGATTAACACTGTTTCCAGAGCTCATATCGGAAAATAATGACAGCCACAGCTACTGGGTGCCAAATAAACAGTTTTTTTCTTCCAATTACCCATCCCGCAAATTGAAAACTAAAACATGATGTATTTTAAAACACCGTCAACAAAATGCAGGAGGCATACCGGTGCAATTTTTTTATAAAAGTGCCATGAAGGTTTCTTTTTGTATTATTAACCTGAATATTGAAAAAAAAAGAAGAGAACACATTTTAGATTCATCAGAATAAAAGTTCAAATTTGACCAACAGGAGACCAAAAGAAAATAGTATTACCAGAAAACACATTATAGCCTTTGGCACCGAATCTTGAATGTTCTTCTGGACTATATCAAAGTACGAATTCACAAGTAATCTGGTGACAACTACTTCTGTAGCTTCATTGTCCGACATTTCAAGCGGCCTTAAGATTGGGGGAGGCTGAGAGAACCAACAGTAAACATGAAGGAAGTGAATTTAGGACAGGTAAGATAGTTTGCTATTAAAGAAAGACAAAGCAATCTCCACTTTCTCACACAGAAACACAAGGCTTAGAATGTCTACCTCTTTCAGTTGGATTGTTGATGACATATACTCTATCAGATGAAAATCTTCAGAAGATTCAGTAGCTGCTGGCCCTCTAGACGATACCTTGCTCCTAAATATTGAAGAAATCCCCCACTTGCTTGTGGATGAACTGCCACCTAAATAACAGTTACCTAAGCTATGTTTAAAACTGTTTACACAAAGGCCTATGAGTATCATCTATACCTATGTAATAAATTTGCTTAGAAGATTCAGAAATAATGATAACTTCTTTCTGCAACTATAAAACTGTTCCAATTTTCTGATTCGATACATTTGGACACCCTCTGGATCCCTTGTTCTTGGAGACGCAAATACCATATTAATGAGTTTCTGTTTGCAGTATTTAACACAGAGAAGTATAATATACACCTATCTCATGCTATATCTTCTGCTAAGTGGAATGTTATACATATTATACAAATCTTGAATTACAGTTTGCTCTTGATACACCAAAATGTTCTGATCCGCATCAATCACAAATACAAAAAAGAAGGAATTTCACTTTTTTTTTCAAAATGTAAAAGAAAGGGGGCATCATTCTTTCACCCATTGCATTTCCCTTATGATAAAAAGATTTGTTAACCAGTCATACTAGTATCCCTTGTTCTTGGAGATGAAATACCATATTAATGAGTTTTTGTTTGCGAAACATAACATAAAGTAGTGCAACAGTCTGTATATGAGTTTTTGTTTGGAGATGAATTACCAGCTAATACAGGTCGCTCATTATCTGACTGAGAACTATTCCCCTGCCACAATGCCATCATAGATTAGGTGGTTAAAAAGGAAATGATAAGCATGATTTATATTTCCTGTTTTTTACATTTCTTTCCACTTATTCCTCCCCTTTACTTTTCAAGTGTTCTTTGTTATATTTAACACAATTCTACCACGAAGAAGCTACCGAAGTCTAAACCACGATGCAATAATCACCCTTGACAGAATATCGTTCCTGACAAAAACTAAAGGCTTCCTATTTGATGATAAAGCATTATGGTATTTTTCTTATCGTGTTAAAAGGGTTTCACATACATTTATCAAACAATGACAAGTGTGATGAATTCAAGTCCAGCACACTAATGGTAACTAAAGCATATGTTTAATTCTAAAAAGTATAAGTAGACAAATAAGGATAAGAACTTCGATAATCGAGGGCTGAGATTGTGACTCTGTTTTAGGAATTAAAGGAGATACACATTTAAGGGCATGAACGGAGCTTGTTTGTTGGGATCCTCGAAAAGAATTTTTATTTACATCAACTATGGAAATGGATAAAAATATCATCTAGCACAGACAGACAAGAAACCTAGCGTATAATAAGATATAACTATAAGCCCGATTCTTGGAGAGTTTATGTTCATTTCTAGCAGTTTCCTTTTAGCCTCCCCAAATGAGATCTACCAGAAAAGGTAAAATAAAAACGAAAAAACAGACCTGGTTAGAAACACCGTTCACAACTGATCGAGCAGCAGCAACAGGTCGGGATATCTGACCTTTCTCAGGTGTAGGTATCTTTCCAATATCCGGCCTCTCCTGAATGATACAAAGATGAAGTAAATGTGTCTACATCATGTATAAAGTTAAAAATGTAATCATTTTTGTTGCAGGCAAACTAATGAACTAATAATGATTAATGAGAACTTGATAGGTTGTGATAAAATCATTAGTTGTCAAGATAAAGCTGTAATTAACTAAATTCAAATAGTTTTGTTACATGCAAATCTTAGACATAGATTTTATAACAATAGTTTTGCTATTCAATTATGTAATGATAAAAGCAGTGTCGGATCTAAAAATATTTGTAAGGGTGGGTACAAGTTAAAATATTTTTTAGGGTGAATACAAATTTTAAAAATCTCAAAATTTTCAAGATGGACACAAGTCATCATGATTAAAAAAACTAATTCATAAAAAAATAAAAAATCAAAGCCAAATATATGAACTTTAAAAAGTTTAGTGTGGACACAGGTCCATCCACCCTTCCGTGTGCGTCCGCCAATAGATAAAAAGGTAATTATTTAATACATCCTGTCTATTTGAACCCTAAACCACGGGTAGCATTCAAAGGTAGAGTCGTGTATCAAATAATTTTCAGTATAACATAGATGCTTTTTATACACACTGTCACTCACAAATTGTATCCTCAATAGTCACTCACAAAAGTCGATGAACACTGAACCAAAGTGAGCAGCATCCAACTATAGCAAAATGCTAAAGAGCCAACTTCCAACCCTTCGGCCACACTGAATCAATTGAAATGACATTTATACCTTTGATGATCTCATCTGCTGCCCCGCAAGCTCAACGGCTTTACCGCTACCAATAAAACTTGGATGTGAAGAATTTATATAATCCATCTAATGTTTAAAGAACACCAAAATAAAAATCACAATCATAAAAGAGGAACAAAAGGGTGTGTTAAAATTAAATCAGAAACATATACTACTCAAATTTGTTATATGTAGAGGGTGCTAACTGACCAAATCCCACCTAAACAAAAGAGGAAGATAAACATAAACCAATCATATTTAAGATATCAGTAAATTAATTCTGTAAATTTATATAATCCACCTAAACAAAAGAGGGTGCGAATCATAAACAAAAAATTAATTCAGATATTGTTACGTGCATTTATAAACAAACAATTTACAGTATTGTAGATATCATATAAAAAAAGGATAACAAGAAATAAATAACCTCCATCTCAATGATGTTACTTATCATAGTCTCAGCAGGCTTAGCAGCAACATCCAAAAACTCCTGTACAATTTCATTTATGTGTTTTTTTAATGACGGGAACCTCTGCAGTTCAGTTGATTCACAAGCCTGGCTAATCTGTTGGAAAATTTTACTCTCTTCATCATATCGACATAATGAACTCATAATTTTAATAGGTAAAAAGCTCCCAGCACAACATGAAGCACTATTCTCACCTTTATCAGTTCATTATGGACAATCTGTAGACACTGATGACAAGGGTCTGACAACTGTGCAATTTGTCTTCTAACCAAAACTCCAAATGCAACCTGAAACTCAATGCAATACATGGTATATAAGCCAATGACTTCAAAAATGTGAAAGAGAGAGAGAGAGAGCTCTGTATTTTACCAAATCACTGTCGTACTCACCTCTGGGACAAATAGAACATTTCTCAGACCAGAGGAATTTCTAAGGGAATATGCAATATCCTCATCAGTCATCCTTTCACAAGGGTCCACTTCCTATAAAAAGCAGTTAATCTCCTAATTCTCAAGCGTGGAAGATTTCAGATAACACAAAAAGATAGAGAATCAATTGCATAAGAGCTTCAAGAAGAGGAAATCATACCTCTAAGAGCTTCACAAACATTGATTGAAAAAGGTAGTGAATCCTGGCTCCTCCAAACAATTCTTTAGTTGACATCTCCTGACTTTTTCCATCAACCATAGCAGAAAAATCTTTTTTTCAAAAAAAAAAAATAAAAAAAAAAACATAATAGAAAACTTAGACACAGTAGAAAATTAGTGAGCAACATCCTCCAGCCCACCTTAATCTGAAAGGCAACATATACATATATACAAATTTGAATATTGTATGAACTGATTGGTAAGATAATAAGTGTAAATGGAAAAGAGGAATGCAAAATACTATATGTGAGGCTAAAAATTGAATCAAAATGGGAAAAGAATAAGCACATTTGTTTTTTTATATGCCAAAAACCGAACATGTAACAAGGAAAAACCCTCACCATCACAGTATCTTCTAAGAATGTGCAATAAAGTTTCTCCTTTTTCTTCCTGGATATGAACATAAATAATAATCAGAGATAACTATAATAGAACAAAACTAAAAATTCCCAGAAGAAAAAATCAGTTATGTCTAAGAAATATGCTCGGCTTTGTTGGGGAAAATTCATGAATATGATTTATATGAAGGTGTAAGTAAATATATACTATATATATTTTAACTCTCAAACTCAAAATGTAGGCCAGTACCACTATGCGCTAACACTACCCAAACTGTGACAACTTACCTTTGATTCCACAACATCTCCATAAGTTTGCAGCTCTTTCATAGCTTCATGCATACGAAAGTTTAGCTCAGCCTTCAAACATGGGAGATCCTTTCTAATATACCGCTCTAGAATCTGGAAAGGGACAAATCAATCACAGAAGACAGGTATAAAAAGTCCAACAAGGAATACTATATATGTGTGTGTATAATTGTTAAAATACTAGGGAGTTCAACAAAAGGTAGTCATAAACCAACCTGATTCAGCTTCTTTCCCAGTTGAGGAACGCCACAATGATTAGAAACACTATTATATACCTTCAACACATATGTTTCAAGAAGAAATTTGTTCAGGTTTTTATGGGAAGTATAAGTGACCTTGAAGTAAAAAAATCTATTTGACAGGTGAAAAGTACAGGATGATCATGGAAGAATTGTTCCTCATAAGCTAGTGCTTCTTGAATGCTACGGTTTTTATTAATATCCTGTAGCACAAAAGAAAAGAGTTATTATCTTCACTTCACCTATTCAACGAATCTGAGAAGGAAAAAAAATACTAAAAAATATTTTTTAAAAATATCTTCCCCCTTGCATGGCCATATCACATCATCCTTACCAGACTTGCTCATTTTATGATCATGTTGTTCAATAAGACCTAATCATCCAAATTTGGTTGCTAAAAAGCTAACTCTAGAGCATACACATAGGAAAGAATCCACCAAAAGTGCTATGAAACAGAAACAGAAACAAACACATGGGCACAAAAGAGGTGCTATAGTTATCCAATATCTGGAAGAATTACAGATAAACTATAATGTAGCTACCAATGCAACCTTCAATAACTTATACCTCTTGGCAGCGATTCACAATGCCAACATAACCAAGTTTGAGCGGAACCACCCTTCCAAGCAAGAAGTTACAGGCATTCGTGCCTCTGTCCATAATATCAAGCTGCATGGAAAGATTGTATCACATACGATGGTAGTTCAGCAAGGATGAAAACATAACATGGGATGAGAAAGATCAAATAACTTAATAATTTTCTCTCATGCTTTCTAAAAAGGAACAATACAAACCTTGGTGATTACACCCACTGTCCGAGCACCTGAAAAGCATATGTCAGTCCATTGGAATAGAACTCATACATTCAGACATGAGAACGCAGGTGATTGCGACTTACCACTTGGATCCGCTAATTTAGCAATCTGTAGTGCATCAGATGTAGCTAAATCAGAATTTGCGGGGCTAACAGCCAATATGATACAATTTTCATCCATGATATATGTCAAAATCATTCTCCTAATTCTTGTTTCGATATCACTAGGTTGCTCCCCCACAGGAACCTTGGTAATGCCAGGTAAGTCGATAAGGGTCATGTTAAGAACATTGGGGGAGAAAATCTTCAATCTAATCTGTTTTTCCGAAACCCCTTTGTTACGACCTGCTTCTCTTTCAGTCTCAGCCTACACTAGTTCAATAATTGTAAAAAAAATGAAACCATGTTTACAAAAAGAGAAACAATTTTCAAATTTGGCAAATGCAATGAAATTTCAATCATATGATCTAAACAGCAATCCCACAATCCAGCAAACTTCTAAGTTGCCAAATACATATATAAAAAAGTGAAAGATAAAAACGAATAATTGAACCTGAATTTCTCGACGAATTTTAGAGAAATCATAAAAGCGGCGCCCGGGTAAGTGACCAAACTCGCCCCACTCGACTCTATCGTCATCTGAATTCGGAGGACGGTTTTCAAGCATCAAAAGAAGCGGTCTTCGAGTACAGATATCGCAACCTCGAGGAAAAAAATCACGGCCAACAAGAGCCTCCAGCACACTGGATTTACCGCTGCTCTGACTGCCAACCACCGCCACTTGCGGTATCGATATATCAGATAATTCGACACCAGAAGTAGCAAGTATGTCATGAAGTTTGTTAATCACCGGAATCAACGACGAACCGATAGTTTCCGCAGTTCTAGGAACAGTCGACATCTTCTTGTTTGAGTTCCCTACTTCGTCCATCTAAATCAGAAGTAAAAAATAAATAGATTCACCGAAAAGAACGAGAAATGAGGGAAAATCAAAAGATTTTGTAAGAGTGAAAGCAAGATTGAAAAAGAACCAAAATCTTGAATAATAGTCCAGACTTCCAGTGAATGGCAATGACGAGGACTGAGAAAGAACAAAAATCTTGAATAATGGTAGTGAACGGCAATGACGAGGGATTTAGAACTGCAGGAATGTAAAGATTCTTGGCGAGGAAGCTCAGTTTAGTGATTCGAAAGAAAGCCGAATTCAATTCCGCCCTTCTCTTTTTCCCGGCGTTGCCTTCTGTAACCGTTACAAGAAGTTGAAATGAATTTTAGGTTTATACCAACTAATGACGCGCCTCAGATACCTTTATAGAACAAATCTTGACAACAAAAATAAGTAATTAAAAATATTCAAAAATAATAATAATTAAAAAATCGACTTAATGATGCTGTGGTACTTAATAAAACGGAAACGGTTTGTTCGTTTTTTAGTTATTGCCAACGTACGGTTTGTTTCGATGAGCTAAATCCCCAAATTATTTAGGGTTCCGACGATCAAAGAAATGAAACCAGAAATTTTATCTTTTTTTAATCTCAGGCGTCCTTTTCTGTTTTCTTATTCTACCTAATTGAAAAAAATCTAAAATTATAATTTCTTAATAAATAAATTATATATTTTTTAGAATTCTATTAATATTTTAATATTGGCAAAGATATTTATTAATTAATAGATAAAATGAACCACTAACATATTGTATTTTATAAATTTTTAGTTAAAAACATTTTTTAAAAAATAATTTTTTTAATAATTCAAAGTGATCGTATATAATTCGTATTTCTATTACTGATGAACTTGATTGAATCAACCGCGATAAAGGATTGATTTAAAGATTTCAGGTTACGAAGAAAATATAAGTTTTAAATATTTTTGAAAATTTTAAATTTATTTTAAAAAATAAATTAGTCATATATTTATCAATGATGAAATCTTTTAATTATAATTAATAAATAAATCTTAATATATCATAAATAAAAATTTATATTTAAAATCTATTTGATTTATTTTAAATAATAAAATATCTAAATTCAGAAAATTCAAAAAAAAATATTAACGGACAAAAATATAAATTATTTAAATATTTTCAATAAAAATAAAAATAAAAATCTTAAAATTTTGATTAATCCGTCAAACTAGATCATAAACTTATATTAATAGAGATAGGCATAAAAATAATTTTAACCATTAACGTTTATAATTTTTGTCGTTTTGACCATTGTTTTTTTGATAAATTTAGCCCTTAACTTATATCTTTTTGACAAATAGCTTATTTTTTAACTATCATGATAATTGGACCGCTAAAAATTTAATGATGATGACATGTCATATACATATGATAATATATTTTAAATGCTATGACATCTAACCTATCAAATATATATAATATAATTTTATTCTAATATAAAATATAAAACAATTAAAATTCAAATAAAGTATTAAAATTAATTAATTCTAAAATAAAAGGCTACTAAACATTTCCAAAAGATAAAATCAAAGTCTTATCTTAAAAAAATATGAACACAATTCGAAATTAATTATTTTTTTAAGATATAATTTTAATTCTATCGTAGTTAGGGTTAAAATATTTAGTAGCATTTTATTTTAGTAATATTTTATTTAAATTTTAATTGTTTTATATTTTATATTAGAATAAAATTATATTTCATATATATATATATTTATTTGATAGGTTAGATGTTATATTATTTAAAATATATTATCATATGTATATGACATATCATCATTGTTAAATTTTTAACGGTTCAGATATCATAATAGTTAAAAAATGAGCTATTTGTCAAAAAGATATAAGTTAAGAGTTAAATTTATCCAAAAAAAACCAAAACGACAAAAATTATAAGCGTCAAGAGTTAAAATTACTTTTATACCACTGAGATATTACTTGAATTTACTAACGTATTTTGTCACAATAACAAAAAGTAGTATACTTAAAAAAGATGCACTGATTAAATAAATATAATATTTCTCGTTGATCACTTAATTAATTAGACAATCAGTTATACTATATTCACGCCCTTACGAGGCGCGTGTCTTCAATTAAACAAAGTACTAAGCTTTATTAGCAGGCGGCAAAAATCATAATTCCCAAAATAAAAAGGAATTTATTTACGATATAAACCCTGCACAACACCTTTCTTTTCATTTTAGTACTTTTTTCCGATTGATGAGAGATCGTGTGATTCAGCAGCAAATACTTTAAGCCTAAAGGCAACTTAAAAATCCATTACAAGCATATACCAGTTTTCTTCCGAAAGACTACATTTTGCTGCATTTCATACTTCATTAAGCTACAGATTGATAAGCGATATCATCCTGCTAATCCATTGAAAACAAGGCATTTTAAAATGACATTTTTGTGTACAGAAACAATGAATTATTGTACAATAGAAAACTATTTCAATCAACAACTGATGTTTCTTTCCTATTTTACATTGTACAAACACATGAAGAAAGAAGAAAACATATGGTGTGATTTTGTAGTTCGGGGTCGAACCTGTCGTTCACAATGGGCAACACCTGAGAAGTTGTCCCCTATTTGGATATAGGAGGTTCACCCATCCACTTGGCCCGAAATCCGGTTCCTTTGCAGTCGGAACAGCACTTTGATCCCTGTAATAACCCATGAAAACAAGATTTCAGTATGTTGGGCAGATGGCAATACAATCATATGAAGATGTGTATCATTTCGAATTTCGATATATACCTTCCCAGCACAAATTACACAAGTGGTATTCCTAGAAGGTACTTGGCAGAGCATATTATCACCGAGGATAAAGAAGCCGGTACCCCTACACCACTGGCATTCAACGAGCCCCTTGGAGTCGCACGAAGAACAAACAATTGGCCTTGGTTGCTGGAAGAATCATCGAGATAATGATAATATTAGGACCCTCAACCTAAACAAACCTAGTTAACAAATGGAGTAGGAAACCAGAGATGAAAGTGAAATACAACCAGGTACTCAAATATGCACAGAATTAATGAAGAAAAATGGAGGACCATTCAATTCCCAATCTGCTCAACCAGAGATTTCTTCAATCGGATAATGCCAATGAAAGGAAACTTCCGGATTTTAAACATCTAAGACGCATCCATTCAATTCCAAATCTGCTCAAATTTAATTTTGAAATATGCCTTGTAATGCACCAACTTGCAATGAGTTTGAAAATTCTAGTATCATGCGAGTGGAATCATTGATATAGTGAAATTGGGGAACCAATTCAAAACCCTAATCGAACTAATAAGGTTTGAATTCCAGGCCGCAGTTAATAACGTTAAAAATAGAAAAGACCGTACCTGAGAGATGGCCCAAGCTTTTTCCATACGCTTAACGAAATCGGAAGAGCTCTCGAAGGAATCAACAGCAGAAGCTCTGACAGCCAAAACCCTGGAGGTAAAACCCTTGGACCATGCCGTTGTTTTACCTAGAGGTAAAACCCTAGCACCAAACTCAATTCTATTGGTCGATACAAAGCTCATGCCTTTCTCGTCAATTGATTTGCCCACAATCACCGGCCTGTAATAAATCACACAGTTCTTCATGTCCCGTATTACTATCTTCCTTTCACAAAGATATTGTCTTATTTTTGTAGGAAAATTAGGGAAAGAAAGGTGAGAACTTAGGCTTTGGAAGGATATTTTTTTTCTTGTGGCGCAATCCAACTAAACGTTCCCTTCGTTTCCAGAGAAAGAGAATTAGAAAATGGAAACAAACTGCTGCGACAGCGATCTAAGAGCTTTCAGACAAGGCCACGACCCATATTTTGTTTGGATTGGACTGGGAAGAAATAAAGAGGAAGAAAAATCAAAATTTAGGATTTTTGGAATTGTTATCATAATATTCAAAAAAATACAAAGGGTTAATTTGTTATTTTTGTTAAATAAATGATTATTTCGTAATTTTTCATAATTAGAAGACGTAAAACTAAAGTTCTCTGTAGTTGAGGGATCAACAAATTAGTTTACCCAGTAATAAAATACTAAAATCCAGCAGTCATGACTCATGAGATCAAATCTCCCTAGCAGCCCAAGGCAAACACTAACAGAAAAAAATAAAGGATGGAGAAAGGCAAAGGAGTAATGGGGTCCGGCCGAAGATGGGCCGTTGATTTCTCCGATAATTCCACCGCTCCTTCATCCCGTGACATCCCCGATCCCCCCGGCTTCAATCGTGCATCTGTAGATCAGGTTTCCCTTCCCTTTCTGTTTTATTTTTCTTAAATAAATGCTTTAACTTTCAATTTATATTAGGTTTCATTTTGTACTTTGGCAGGACGATTCGACTGCGAGTCGCCAAAAGAAGGATGCTGAATCCAACTGGAAAGCCCAGGTACCTTTTTTATATATAAATTTCTTACCTTTTGTTTTAATTTTCCCGATACGAGAAAAGTAAGGAGATGCTTTACCAACGATTGAAATTGATTTTCTTTTGGATCGTAAAGACTTGAAATTTTCAAATTTGTTGTTATTTAACCATGGACGTTGATGAAAATCAATGGATTTAAGTGAGAATCTTCCATTGAATGTCATAAATAAGCATAATGGATGTTTAGGCTAATAAATTCAGATTGAGTTTCAGCATCAATGGATTAGAAGCTAGTATCCATTCATAGATATGCTTAACCCTTTGAGCATACACCATGTAGACAAAGCGATTTGAACCCGTATCTCCTAGGATGAACATCATCCGCTTTTCTACCGAGACACTTGTTGGGTTCAACCTTTTAGCTGGTTTAGGTATTCCTTTAGGTAAGAGTTCAGTTTTTGCAGTTAGTTTCATAAGGTAAGAGCAGACATACCTTAGGATAAGGTGTAATCGATCAAAATCTGTTATTTAAGGTGATGTTTCTTTTACGGTTGAACAGAAAGCTTGGGAAGTGGCACAAGCACCATTCAAGAATTTGCTAATGATGGGCTTCATGATGTGGATGTCCGGAAATACAGTGCATCTCTTTAGCATTGGTATCACTTTTTCTGCACTATGGCAGCCTATCAGTGCTCTTCAAGGTGTTGGGAAGGGTATGTGGCCTTTTACTACGAATTTTTCTCTTATCATGTATTATTACTTTATTGTTGCCTTTCCCTGTGTTCTTTGTTCTTCACGATTTTTCTTTATTTAGTTTTGAGTGGTTCAATTGTCAAAAGGGGAGAGAATAAGGTGGGTAAGAATAAAAGATACCCTAACGAGAATGATTTAGTTAACCCATTATAATTATATGGTACTAATTAATGCCACATAAGCATTTGGAAGATATCTATCGGGTATGCTTCTATAGAGCTTCATTGTTTTTGCACCATATATGCTTGGCATCTCTCTCCCTTTCTGTATAGGCTCATAGTCAATTTTCTTCTCGAAAAGTGTATAAGATGCAAATACAATCTAAAAATGTTACAGTTGTGCCAAAATGCCACCTACGGCTTGGGATGTTATGGCCTGTAATTTCCGTTCATCCCGAATTTCATTTTGATTTTGCAGTTTTCGAGCCTTATAGAGACAGTAAAGTAGAACTTCTTGGCCCTAAGTTGCTTTTCATTGCCCTTAATTTGGGTGGTTTAGCACTTGGTGTTTGGAAGGTGAGCTGCACTTTCCTTTTCTTAAAGTTCCTAACGCAACAAAACCTGAGTTATCTAATATTGTGCATTTTATTTTATTTTTGTTTTGGCAGCTTAACACTTTGGGGCTTCTTCCAACACATGCATCGGACTGGGTATCATCCTTGCCCCCTGCTCAGGTTGATCAGTTTTTCCTTTTTCCCTTTGTGCAAAGTTTATGTTCAGTTCTTTCTCCTGTGGAAATGAAAATTTTCATCCGATCATGCAACACGATGTTATATGGAGCCTTTTTTTTCACTAACTCTAGCTTTAAATTGATAAATTTTCAGGAGGTAGAGTATTCAGGTGGAGGCATTCCCCTATAATGACGTGTATGTTCATCTTTGGTTCTGTGATCAATTTCTGGAGGTGGTGAGTGGTCTTAAGGAAAGCTAGTGGAACTTCAGACGAGTTGTTCTGTTTCGAAGATGGATAACACAGTAGAATTTCTTTCCCTTTAATTTTTATGGAACATGTAGCTATAGTGTGGCTTGACATGACATGATTACGAACATAGGTTTATTTTATTTTGTGATTTGAGAATGGATTAACATAAAAAATCTAGAATGGCAATACTTTTCTTATTTATTGGCAAAATTTGATTTTTGTTACCGTGATAGTGAAGTTTTTAAATTTCATAAATGAGAATAAAAACTCATTTTTTATTTGCAAAATCCAGAAAGTCGAAAACTGCTTTGATGTGAATATGACCCCCCGTGAACTCGGTCAATTCAACAGCTGCGACTCATCAAGTCCCATAAATGCTGCAGCCAAGCTTTCACTGGCCTATTTGTTGGATAGTTTATTAGTTCTTGCATGGTAGTGGTACTGGTAGGTAATCCATGATGCGGACAAAATACAAGAGTAGAACAAAGAAACAAGTGGAAGAGTTTGCAAGTAGGGAAGCTTTTTCACGAGTTGGGGAGTTTCATTCTTGAAGCTCACTACCATTGAAGACATAATGAAGGGGAAATCCAGCACTCTTTTTTTGCTAAATAGAAAGGTATTACGTTCTTATACCGGGATTCAAACTCATAATAAATAATAAATAATATGAACATTCTTAATCATTGAGCAAATTAATGGATCTCGGACGTTGGTAGCTTTTGTTCCTTTGATGTTGTTGTTATGGTCTTGGACTTGTATATTATGGTCTCGAGGCCTCAGAGTCCAAAGGTAAAGCCTATAGCCCATATACTAATTGTTTGTTTTCTTCGTCTCATTATTATGGTTTTAGTTATGCCCAGGTCCCTTCAATCTTTGTACTTTCGAAATGTAGTCCCTATATTTTAATTATAATTTGGTAACGAAGATTATTCAGTCTATGGCCTCACAAAAAAAAATTTGCCTCTAAATACTTTTTGAAAATTTTATGTTGTCGCTCGAAAACATTTTTGTCATGGATAGAGACGAAACTATACGAGGACCGCTACAACCCCACTGAATTTTTAAAAATTATTGTTTTGACCCTTTAAAATTTTTAAATTAATTTTTTGTCCCTCTCTAAATTTAAACCCTTTTATGTAGAGACAATACTTGAGTGAAAAAGAAGCAAGATAATGTCTGCTGTTTGCTTTCGGGTCGTGAATTTTATGATAGACCACTCATCCACTTCCATATTCTAAAAGAACGATATCAGTATCAGATTCCTGCATGGAGGTTTTCACAGTTGTTGATGGCAACAAAATCTGAATACCAGAAGCTTTCTAGAAGTGTCTGTGCTGAGGCATGACGCAGCCAGCCACTACCTATTGTTGGTCTTTTTTAAGTCTGAAAATACGTGTATATGCTCCTTATCTTTAGAATTGGCTGACTACCAATACCATCCACTTCTATAAATAATTCTATCCTATCAAAATGGCCACTACCATTGGTTGATGTGTTTGATACCATATCATGAAAATGACGTAGATTTATCTTTACAAGTTATTAGAATATTTATACATAGTGAACTCGAACTTAAATATTTAAATTTTTAGAATCGAATCTTGTTTATAGAGCAATAATTTGATTGTTTATTGAAAAACATGAATTGCAGATAATGAATTGAACCCACACCTAACTCCTTTCATTTTTTTCTTGTAATTTAATCAAGTTGAAATAAAAAAAATGGACCCAATTTAAAAGTTTATAAATTTTATGATGATAAGTGGTTAAGCCATCCATCTCTCACTTGCCGTGGGAACATAAGAAATGAAAAGTTGAAAAAATTAGATCCAGCTTTCGCTTTCCATCACCCACCCATACCAGAAGCAACGTTGGTTGGTTTACGGCCAAACGGGATTCTAATCATCACTACCCAAAGATTCCAACTTATAGTAATGAATTGGCAACACCATGACTTAGGCTACAGCCAATAGGCGACGGGACAGATGAAAAAGAGTTTCCAAGAACATAATGGAGGACTGGTTGGTTCAATGTTCATACAGTAGAACTGAGAGACCCTACTGCTTGCTTGTATTTTTAAAATAGTTTCAATCGGATCATTATCGTTAATATTTTATAAAAATGATGACATAAGAGTTAAGTAAAATTATATAATTTCATGTTTAGTCTTTATTTATAAATTATATCAATTTAATCATAATTTAATTTAATCTAATGAATTTAATCCATCAATCAATTGATGGCAATTTAATAGATGAAAAATAAATGAAACAATAAATTAGAACTGAATTGATTTTAAATTAAAATTAAGTAATTAAACAAATGGTGATGTATCATTATCTAATTGTATTTTTTTTGTAATTTTATTGAAGTTGTCACTGAATGTATAAATATACAAATTTACTTAACTATCATATTATTATCTTCATCTGAATAAAATTATTTTAAAATTTTAATAATTTAATAATCAAAATATAATTAAATTATTGTTTAGTGTTTTGGAGATAATTTATCATATTTTTTATGATAAGACACTATAAATAACACTAACAATACTAATAATTCCTCCATGCGTGTAGGCCAAAACTTCCACTAAAAGGAAGTCTATATAGTCTACCACTATATCTTTGAATGGACCATAGTTAGACATAAAAAATCCAAGGAACTTATATTCAAAACCCATTCAAGCTAGTATAGTCTTATTTTGGTTAAATTGTAAGGTAATTAAAAATTAAAAGAAAAAGGCCTTAATGGGATTGATTCACATAAGTATTTATATAAAAAATACAAATACTAAAAGACAGATAGATTTATTATGATTTTATTACCATTAAACCAAAATAACAGATAAATATTTGATAAAACTTTTAATTTTATTTAAGGTAGAGATTAACTTAAGGGGTGTTGGGACGTAGTTTCATCTTTTAAAATTTTTAAATTTTTTATATTTTATAATTTTTTATTAATAATATAATTTTATAATATTAAACTCTTATATTTTTAATATATATTCTTGATAATTTGTAATCTTAGATCAACTGATTATTGGTTTTTAAGTAGATAATTTATTAGTTTTGTAGTATGATTTAAGGATGACGTGTAAGAATGTGTCTCGATTCTTATAGCTTACAAGTCTGAGGCAGGAGAGATTATTAGGTGAAACTTATTTACCACGTCATTTATGATCCAAACAATCAGGACTGTTGATCTTTAAATAACTAGCTAATAACTATCCACCCACTAAACCCATGTAAGAAAGAGGTGATAATTTACTTAAAAAAAATTAAAATCAACGATTTTGATTAATTGAGACTATTAATAACGTGGTGAAAAAGGTTCGCCTAATAATTTTTACTGAGGCAGAGAATCTATATATGCATGTAGTGGGTTGTGGGTGAGAAATCACGCAGGATCATGGATGCCACTGTTCTTTCCCCAACCTTACTCTCTGCTTGTCTTGTTGCCATATGCCTTGTCTGCTCTTTGAAGGAGGGTCAGGGCTACGCCTTGGGAGAAAGACCGACCCTGGAGAGCCATACCATCCAAGTCACCTCTCTTCTGCCATCCTCGATTTGCAGCCCTGCAGACAAAGGTGAAGTACTAAACCTGTCTCTGTCCCCTGTCACGAACACAAATCAACCAGTTTTAAGATGTTGCAGTAAAAAACACTCGTTAAGGTTATGCTTTATTATTGAAGTTGTTCCAGTCCCAGATATCAATGTAAACTAAAGCCCTTCATATCCCTGGAAAGCCAAGAATTCAGCTTCCTGTTTTGACTTGATTTGAACCCATTGAAACTCCACTGACCCTTCCAGAAATTACTATTATAGATTATTTTTATTATTTTATTTATAAAATTAATTAAATATATTTATTTTATTTTTTTATTAAATGAATTTTCAATAATATAAACATTTATTTTGTTACCTGGGAGACCTACTTGGATTAAGTTTAGCATAAAATATTAATTATATACAATATTTTCCAATTTGCAATACTTTAGTAATCACACAAATTATTATAAAAATTATATTATTTTCATGTAAAATGAATTTAATATACTTTTTTTATTCAACAATAGGTATTTGAAAAATCTCATTTATAATTACTTTCCATTTTTGAGGTAATAAATAAATAAAATCATTATTTGATTTTAGTGACGAGTGTCCCCTTGATTATTAAAAATAGACAAGGGAAGTTAATTATGTTTAAAAGTAGGTGTATTGGGAGGCCAGTCGTAGGTTATGTTAAAACATTTATTTTAATTTTAGTTAATGCCATTATTGCCTTATAATAAATAATTAAATATTAACGGCATAAATTGTTTTTTTTATATAAATGATTTAGTTTTAAGTTTTAAAATTTTAATTTAAGGAGTAAAATATAAGAATTTAATTTTGGGTATGTGTATTCCCATCAGTATTTGTGATGCATGGATTTCATTTTCAGCATTAGAGAAGTCATCTTTACAAGTCGTCCACAAGCATGGCCCATGCTCTCAACTCCATCAAGATAAAGCAAATATTCCCACTCACGCCCAGATACTACTCCAAGATGAAGCCCGGGTGAAGTCCATTCGCTCCAAACTTGCCAAGAATCTAGCCCGCTCCACCAACCTCGACCAGAGCGATACAGCCAATCTCCCAGCCAAGGACGGGAGCGTGGTTGGCGCCGGCAATTACGTAGTTACTGTCGGTCTAGGCACCCCAAAGAAAGATTTAACTCTCATATTCGATACTGGAAGTGACATTACATGGACACAGTGCCAACCTTGTGCAAGAAGTTGCTATAAACAGCAGGATCAAATTTTTGCCCCATCACTATCCTCAACATATTCAAACATTTCATGCACCTCAACGACTTGCAGTTCACTCACTTCAGCTACAGGTAATTTTTCATCTCGGATGTTTCAGGCCTGGATTCAAAGATTGTTAATTTGGTGTTTCTGTTATGTGCTTTTGCAGGTAATACACCTGGATGTTCATCAACTGCTTGTGTCTATGGCATTCAATACGGAGATTCGTCTTTCTCGATCGGACTATTTGCTAAAGAAAAGCTCACCTTGACACCAACTGATGTGTTCGATGACTTTTTATTCGGTTGTGGCCAAAACAATCAAGGTCTTTTCGGAAGAGCTGCCGGTTTGCTTGGACTTGGCCGAGATAAGTTATCTTTAACTTCACAAACTGCCACGAAATATAAGAAATTCTTCTCCTACTGCTTGCCATCCTCCTCCAGCTCAACCGGTTACCTCAGTTTCGGATATGGTGGCGTCTCGAATTCCGTAAGATTCACAACATTGTCCACACTCTCCCTTAGTTCATCCTTTTACGGAATTGACATCATAGGGATAAGCGTTGGTGGCAAAAGACTGCCGATTTCAGCCTCTGTTTTCACTTCTGGTGGTGCCATCATCGACTCAGGAACCGTCATCACCCGGCTACCACCAACGGCCTATTCGGCATTGAGCTCTGAATTTAGAAAACTGATGAGTCAGTATCCGGTGGCACAACCACTTTCGATATTGGACACATGCTATGACTTCACCAAGTATTCTTCTGTTAGCATCCCTAAGATAAGCTTCTTTTTCGGTGGGGGAGCTGAGGTTCCGATTGCCGCAAAGGGAATTCTGTACGTTAACGGTATCTCACAAGTGTGTCTGGCGTTTGCCGGCAACGGTGATGACACGGATGTAGGAATCTTTGGGAATACACAGCAAAAGACGCTGCAAGTGGTGTACGATGGTGCTGGAGGGAAGCTTGGTTTTGCTGCAGGGGGATGCACCTAAGTTTTATAAAGCGACGTACCTCTCAAATCAAATCATAATTCATATGATAACAAGATTGGCTTAAGATTGAAATAATCAATGAAATTGCATTCTAAAGTACATGATGTAAAAGGTTTTAAAGTTCATCCTCATTTTCAGCAAATTCCCAGAGAACTTGAACATGCCATTGGCATTCCAGATAACTGTTGTTCGGTCCAAATTGACATCCAAATCTTCAAAATGTAGTACCATCTTAGGTATTTCCGGATTAGCATACCCCTCCAAGTTGTTGCACTTATCTAGTAGTTCATCAGGAGGAGCACGAGGGTAGCCCGTGATCCATCCTTGGAACTCCGAGCGCAGCACCGAATAGATCGAGGAACATGCCGAAGACTTTACAAGTCTCTGCCCGTCATTGTTCCGTGAAAATTCCGAGGATTTTCTTTTTCCACGTTAACTTGAATCACGTTTAGATGAACATTCTCTCTTTTATATGGACCACATGTTCCATTATCAAGTCGTTGCTTACTTTCTCCGAACCCAAACACTGCTGAGTTGAGTGAAAATTATATAAAATCTAAAATTGACCAAATTATAAAAACAGACACCAACAAGTTAACAGATTCCTTGACAGTAAACTTTTTTATTATTACAACGAGCAGAATTTTTTGAAAGATGCTCGAAACTACAACATGCAGTGCAGAAATCCAGTATCCTCTCGTATATGAACAAGATTCCAATAGGACGTTTGGGTTGCTGCTGAACACGCCATAAAAACAGAATAGAAAAAGATACACCGACTCAGAAAATAACCAGTGAATCAAACCCAAAAGAAATACTTAAAACACACGCAATGGCCAATACTGAAGAGTGAAGACCCAAACCCATGAACTTGGCTCATCCCATTCCTGCATGAAAAGTTAGCAACTTCCGGGTCCAATTTCCACCTTCTGATCTGGGATGTTATAGAGTATGTTCAGATTCTGTTGTTGATGATTACCAATGATTGTAAAGTCACCCTCATTCTTTTTTTCAGCAAATGCGAAGCAAACTTGAGACTTGCTGTCACTGCCTTTCCAGGTAACTGCAGCTTGGCCCAGACTTGAATCCAAATTGTCAAAATGCAGTACCATAGGTATTTCCGGATCATCGTATCCCTCCAGGTTGTAGCACGTATCCAGAACCTTATCAGGAAGAGCAGTAGGGTATTCCGACATCAATGCCTGGAACTCGGAGCGCAATGCCGAATAGACCGATGAAGGTAGACGGGTAATGACAGTTCCCGAATCTATCAAGGCTTCCTGGGATGATGATCCATCCGAAGAAATTTCCACTCTTGTCTGGCCTATTGTTATGGCAATTAGATTTACAAAATAAAAGCTGGGGTCAGAACCTGTTACAAGCGGCGTGTAGGTACCAGAAAACGACCGGCACTTGTCAAGAGCTTTCTCACCAAAATAAACATATCCCATTGAGTTATCAGAATTGGGAAGACAATGACAAAATACGTTGCCGAACGTAGTTGCCGTTTGGGATGTAAGAGAATAGTCACCAAAATGGCTAGGGTCGCCGAGGGATAAGCCTAGTATCCCATCTGCTTTCCCGAAATCCCCGGCTTCCTTAGTGGCACAGAGGAAAACAAATTCTGGGATCTTATCATCTTGCTCTATGGAAACCGTATCGGCCATAAAAAATCCAACCGAGATGGAATTGTCCATGTAACTCTGATTAAAATCACACCACGGAAAACAAGGAGCATTTGAGGAAGTTGAGGAAGAAGAAGGATCATAATACGACTCGTCATGTTGTGTTTGACAAGAAGATCCCTCACAACGTTGGCACCGTACCCAGGTTATGTAACTGCCGGTGTCCAAAGTCAACTTAAAATATTTTGCAGGTGTCCCAAAACCAACTTGCACCAAATAATAGCCAGCGCCTACTGAATCATCAAGAAGATAAAGATCTGTCGCAGCTTCCCCTTCCACTTTCTTTGTTCCACCACCTGTACGTTTCTTGTGTAACCTGGAATTCATAGCCTTAACCCTGGCTTCATCTTGGACCAGAATCTGTCTGGAAGTCTCGGCTGTTCTGCTTAGGCCGAATGGTGAGCAAGGTCCATATTTATGGACTACCCGCAAACCTTTCTCAGGACCTGAGAAAAGGGAATGTTATTCACTTATTCCATATATATATAACAATCTTAATGCTCAAGGCTTGAGTAGTAAAGTCGGAAGCCAGAGTACGAGTACGGTACCTGAGCACATGGACGGAACGGTGCGTGACTTGCTTCTCTCCACTGCAGTAGCACCATAACCAAATGGCTTGTTAAAACAGAGAACAAGGATGTAGCACAATAAAATCTGACCAATGGCCATCAAACCATACGAACCAAGCATATTTCTTGTCATTGCACTTTCTACCTACTTATGTTTATGTGTAATAATATCTAAAGTAACTAACAAGCATATATAGACAGAGATCAAATGGAATCTTAGTTTCCTAGAGATGCAAAAATTGTGAGACTTATTGGTCAAGGAACACGCGGAGAGACCAGGGCAAAAAATTCCAAGTTTTGGGACCCTGCAGATCTAAAAATCAACTTTTGCTGAAGTCATTAAATTGTTGTCATCTTAAAATAACAAAAGTATTTAAAAAAACAAATATTGATTTGACGTGTCGTGTGGGTTGAATGAGTCCTGACTAGTTATAAATATAATAATTTTTTTTGTTTACATTAAATTTCATCCACTCGGATAGTCGATCAATCTTCAGACTAGTAAGGGTTTTGTCTTTTGGTTCTGTCCCTTGAATCACGTCTAGATGAAATGGACCCGACTTTCCCTTATCAAATGTCAATTTCTCCGAACCCAAACACTAGAGTAGACCACCATTGAGATCAATTCTCTAAAGAGGAGTAAACAGGACGCCAAGAACTGGTCTCATCCTTTTGCTATCCTCAAGTATGTGGCCCAACAAACTTGGAAATATATTTAAACTGATTTTAGTTCAAAATTCATTAATTTAAAACATTACATTATTTTTATTGAATTGTCTTATTCTCTTATCAATTTTGTTTTATTTTTATTGATATCTCCATCATGAATTTTAAATCTTATAACAGAGACTGTATAATCCCTTCTTGGTCCGCAAGTTCTAAAGTTTTTATTGTTTATAACGATTTATTAAACTCTAAAACCTAAAAAATATTCAAT
The DNA here is from genome assembly GCA_035048815.1 of Abelmoschus esculentus. NCBI lineage: Eukaryota > Viridiplantae > Streptophyta > Magnoliopsida > Malvales > Malvaceae > Abelmoschus > Abelmoschus esculentus. Next base: position 1,648,105 of record JAUCBN010000008.1, read on the forward strand.
TGAAAGAAAAAAAACGAGAAACTTACCATTTTAATTTAAGTATTAAAATAATATTTAAATTGATTAAAATTTAGATTAAATCCATAGAATATATAAGGTTTTAGAATAAAAATATTATTAACAAAAATCATATCAATATTTTTATTAATTTTAAACGGTAAAAGTATAAAAATAAAAAAATATAATATTAAATATTATTTTAATAAAAATATTAATTAAAGTATTAAAATAATAACATATATAACTGTAATAATCAAAGTACTAGCATATTATATACGTAGTTTTCTGTAATAACACGTGCATAATAAAGTATGCATAATCAAAATATTAAATACGTAATTTTCCAAAATAACAACACTTCGGAAAAGTTGTATGATTTCTCGTAGTTGCGTGATTAATGGCAGTAGAACCATTTACTGTACAACAGTATTAGTCAATTATTTAATAAAATATGTAATTATCTTTCTATTTTAAAATAATTATTATAATATTTTTTTATTTATAATATTTCAATTTAACCTTTCACTCATCGAATAAAATAATAATTATTTATTTATATCAGTTCGAATCAAGTTAAATTCAAATTTTTGCTTTAAAATTTAAATTACATTCAATAAATTATAATAAAATATTAATAAATCAAATTTAAATAAAACTGTTAATATTTTTTAAAACATTTAAATCCAGTATTAATAACAAGAAAAAAAAAAGAGTTTATACATTTAAATCCAATCCATCCATGTTCAGTTGAAGAAACTGGAATCTTTTTCCTTCTACTAAAATCGGAGCCCATATCATCATCTACTAAAACCTTCAATCTCCTCCGAAAAGGGACCCGGATTCTCGTAACGTGAAAGGAAAACAAAAAGAAGAATGAATGAATTTTAGAAAATTAAAAAAAAAATGGTTTTAAGATTAACCTCCGTTGCATCATTTGTCATTATCATCCCCACCCCCGGAATCAAGTATTCCGATTTCATTGCCTGCCGTTGTTTGAATCGATGCGGTTACGGCATTAACCTCCGTTGCATAATTTGTCATTATCGTCGCCATCATCGGAGTCATGGGGACTAACCTTAGAGACTCCAATTCCAAGGCAACCCGTCGTTGTCTGAATCGGTGGCGTACCTGTGTCAATCTCAGTCGCAGACGACATTTCCATCTTACAAACCCTAACAGCGCCGATTAATTTTTCCGGTAACTCATCCTCGGTCTGTCCTTCCACCACAAATCCCATATCGATTACTACGCTCGTCGCGTATCCCAGTGCAAGGTGTAAAATCGCGTTGGCAATGGCCGAGCTGGCAATGTCAACGTCGATTTCCAAGTAATTAGCTCCTCTGTGATAATTACACGTCAAAGCTTTACCAATCAAGCATGCCGAATAGTTGCCCACCGATTTTTTGACGACCCACGGCCCCTCAACAATCTTGTTAACCATCTTGAACCGTTGGTTCCTGTAAGCATCGTCGCCATGAACGAATTGGTAAAGTAACGTATCGGAAGGGATAGGGTCCTCAGTGGCAAAATAAAAAACAGCACTATAATTATCCTTGCTCGGGACCTGGATATTGACGGCAAAAACGAAGGATTTCATAGATTCGCCTTCGGATTGCGCTTTTTTGAAATACGGTTATCGGGACGGGCGAGTACGTTTTCGAGCTTGGAATTGGACTTGAGCCAGTCCATACCGATGGGAGAGAGTAAGTAATCGCCGGCAGGGCATTTTTCACGTTTGGTCAGATAGGTTTTGGAACGGAGAGAGAAGAAATCACCTGGGGGAGAAGCCCAACCGTTGGTTCCATTATCAAGGTCCACTTGTTGCAGGGCCCCACCGCCGATCGATTCGATCATCCAATCGGGAATGGTTTTACTGTCAACCGTTGATCGGGATCTAGGGCATTCGGTGGCGGATTCCTCATCGGATCCCTGAAGATTTTGGGCAATCGGGCTCATTTTCATTTCTTTTCTATTTTTAAAGAAAGAAGTCTTGTTCTCGCCGTCCTCTTACCCGCCTTTTTAATAGGAAGACAGACTTGAGGCAGAGATCAAAAAGGTTGTTTCGATTTGTTGTTGTAAAGTAGGGAGGGGAGTGGCGTGATAGAATTTTGTAGAGAAATTACCCCTGGATTTCCCCCGAAACTACGATAGTGCCACACTATTTATTACGGGGGCAGGGAACCAATGATTCTAATGCTAATTTTCTAATAATCCTTGAATTTATAGAGTCATTAATGCACCGTAATTTTAGTCCTTGTGCAACTCCCCCAGAACTGATCCACAAATAAGAGAAAATCAAGAGACGAAAATGATTTAAAATAGAAATGTACTGTAACTGTATCAAGTGGGCCTCCATTGATGGACCAAGCGATAATCCAGCCGAATATAAATCCATTAAAATGAGACTGGGTTCTCCTTTTCCTGCACCGAGCCATCTTTTTATGCAGAAAATTAGAGCAGAAGACATATTTCTACAGTTATGGTTTGTAAAGCAAGGGAAACAACAAACCAGAGGTTTGTGACACTGACCACTTACATTTTAACATAACCTTGCTCAAGGAAAGGAAGCAGGTATCTGCCTTGCCCTTGACCAAGTTATTGGTGTGGCAAGGTTTGTTTTGCTGTCATACTGCAGGACCGTGCAATTCTGACAAGACTCGGTGCAGTGGTGAAGTTGGACCCAATGTTCATCCGCTTAGCATTGAACCCACAAAACCATAACTTTTTAGCAGACACGATATCAGGCTTGATGATGCAGCTCAACCACAGAGTTCCAGAGAAAGTCCGGGTCTGTATGTCCACACTAACACACAAAAATGGGAGAAAGCCCAAAGATCTCATAATCCATTAGGAACAGATAGGGCATGAAGATTAGGTTTGTATTCCCTTTATTGTAATTAAATTATCCGTCCACTATATTACTGCCATTTGTCAACTGATACCAGCTTCCTTGTGGCATAGGGTAATATGATTCATTTATAAACAAAAGAACTGAAGCGGGCATCAGATACTGTCTTCTCAGTCTTAAATTTAATCCAACATCTATCTATTTCTCTTACCAGTTACCATGGCATACGAAATGTCCTACTCCGAGTGCTACAATTACCATGGTGTGAGGCAAAGGGAATTGAATTCTTTATATGTCGGCAAGATTTGACACACAGGCAGAGAGAGACCATGATTATTTATTATTCGTGTTAAATTGGATGTATATGGAACTGTATTCGTGTTAGATTTAAGTTATAAAGTTTTAAATATATAATTTATATATTAAAATATTTTATCTTTTGTTTGTTTTCTTTCTTTTAATTTCACCTCATGTCTGAGACTCTGACAACACATGAATGGCTTTGGTTTTGCCTGGAACATGAAAACACGCAAGGCTTCTATATTTTTTGTATAACCTCAAACGTTTTAAAACAACATTGTAATCATATATAATTAATCTCTCTCGCCCATTTCTTGTAGTCAAATTTTTTTGATTTTTTTAAAAAACTTTAAAAATGGATTATTTGGTTGCTGAATTGATTTTTTTTTTGTAAACGGCTTGTCTATTGTATGTCCTCTTTCAGCTATTGCTGTCTCTCGTGATCACAAGCCCGATCAAAGTGATGAGCGACAGCGGATTGAGAATGCAGGAGGATTTGTCGCGTGGGCTGGTGCGGGTTTACTTTTATCCATTTCTCCTTCTTAATCTCTGCTATGATTTGTTAAATTTCTTCTTTTTATTGTGACTGAAAAATCTCTGTAGGAACTTGGAGAGTGGGAGGCGTTCTTGCTGTTTCTCGTGCATTTGGTGACAGGCAACTAAAGCAGTATGTTGTTGCCGATCCAGAAATTCAGGTCTGGTCGAAAGACTTTGTTGAAATAAGCTTTAGTTAATGAGATGTACATCATACATCATAATTAAGATAGAAACTTGTCATGCACAAACCTAGCATTAAAACTCTGTAGGATTCCAGACGATTAAATGTATATGGGTCTTCAATTTTCCTTTTGTACTAGTATTTCTGTTGATTTTTTAGCGTTTTGTACTCTGACATCACCTTTTGAGGTTTCAGGAGGAAAAAGTTGACAGCTCTCTTGAGTTCCTTATCCTTGCAAGTGATGGACTGTGGGATGTTGTATCGAATGAGGTAGGAAACAGTTTGTTTACTACAAGCCTTGTCACCGAAGACATGAGCCTAGTTAATAACTGCATCTTTTCCTTTGATCAGGAGGCGGTGGCAATGTTAAAGCCAATACAGGATCCTGAGCAAGCAGCAAAGCATCTGGTGCAGGAGGCATCCCAGATAACATCACTTGTGTTGTGGTCCATTTCGTGGTCAATTAAGGAGAGGTTCTCGTCGCAATCCTTCCACCAATCAAGGTAGTTCTCCTCGCAATGTTTCTGTCAATCTAGCCGGTTCTCCTCGCAATGTTTCTGCGTAGATTTATCTTTATAAATTATTAAATATTTAAAATGTATAACATGGATCTATACTTACCGATTACGTGTAACGTCAGTCGAGAACATAACAATCTACTAAGTTTACAAATGATCACCCACAAATCATAGCAAACCTGCAAGAGAATACCTTGCATGGTATATTTACTATTATTGAATCTATAATTATAGTTTTAAAAAAATAAAAATACATAAAATCTTTTGTGACAAAATCTAATACTATATATTAAGAAAAATGATAACACATCGAATTCCTTGATTTAGTAGTAACACTTTCAGGGTAAATGGATCTGACTGACAATTTTTTGGAAGCAAATAAAGTTTGAAAAAAAAAAACAGAATAGAGAAAAGAGGATTCAGAGCATCAAGAGTCAACAAGGCAAAACAGCCATTTTGTACGACGAGCGAACCTTTGATGTTTTCATCATCACCCTCCATGATAGTTGATCCCAACACAAAGCCAAAGTGAAAAAAAAAAACTAGCACCAAAACAGTTGCATTAATGTCACATGCATGTACGTTAACGAGAAATTATTATACGGTCTGACTCACCGTATCATTCATGATCCAAATCAATAAAATTTATCTATTTAATGATATGTAGAAAAGATGTGAAAATTCACCTTATAATTAAAAACAAAAAAAGCTGAAGATTCACTTTGAAAATCTATTATTGGATGAGATCATAAATGATATAACCAACAAGAATCATCTAATAATTTTTTACGTTTATCCAGCTTCTTCTTCACCCTCTACTTGTTTTAGCACCATTGTTTCTCAATTAAAACCAAAACAAAAGAAAATGAAAGAGCGAAGAAGAATCATTTCAATTTTATGGGGAAAAAACGAGAGTGACTGACGCCGGACCAAACTCAGGGAGAAGGGGAGTGCAAGGCCATCTTATATGTTCCGTGGCTTGGTGACTGGGGTTATATAACTATCATTAATATATACGACATAAAGTTATTATTAATAAACATAAAAAAAATACAGATGAATTTTGTTCTCGTTTACTGTAGTTTATGTTTGACTGAGGTTGGCACTTGGCAAGGACTGAATATTAAAATATCTCTTATTGTGTACTGCAAGGGTTCTTTAGCTTGATCCCCAAGGATTGAGTTTATATAACAAAATCAAATATCCTAAAGAAGTCTCTTCAGTCGCCAAACATGACCTAACACCATTATGACTTCAACAGATTTGTCTGTACATTTCCTTTTTTTTTCCGATAAATGAAGAATAATTGGAAAATCATGTTTAGACGAGCCTAATAGCATGCAGACTTGTTTTTTCTCTTCCGAGTAATAATTATATATTTTATTGAATAAAAATAAATAAAATAGGATGAAATAGGTTAAAAATCTAATAAAAAATTCAGACAAATAATAGATAAAATAAATACTATTATCGATCATTAATAATAAGCACCAACAATCATTAATAATAGATAAAAAAATGATATTAACACTATTCATTTGTGGAGTATCTTCGATGGAAAAAAATCTTTTACCTCTTTTTATGTCTTATTTGAAATTTACTAAAAATTTAAAATTTAAACCCTAATTTCGTTTTTTCTATATCTTAAATCCTAAACCATATACCCTAAAAAATACACCTTACATCTAATTCCTTAAACCCTAACTAAAACCCTTAACCTAAAACCCTAAATTCTCTGATTTGAAGTAGAGATATAGATGGAAGCATGGGAAAGAGGTAAACGATTTGCACCCTCTTTAATGATCGTGAACATCTATATATATTCAATGTGAGAGTTTAAAATAATTTTCTAAAAATATTTAAATATTAATTTGTGTTACACATATCGAATATCTTATCTTTTTATAAAAACTTCAAATTGACATATATCATGTACAATAATAAAAATGTTTGTCCTTTAGAGAATAATTAAGATTGGGCATCTACTTCAATACCAAGCCTTCAAATAGAAAGTGTGGACGGACTAACTCAGTTCTTGTACCCATCTGAGGTCCAAATCAAAGAAAGAATAGTGCTACATACGAGCCCAAACATGGCCTTTATTATGGACAAACGAGAGATATGGTAGATCCAGTCAATCTTAGTAGTTGACAACATACCAATCTAAATAAAATTAAAAAAAATCGTTATTTAACAACATTTCAATGATTTGAAAATGAGGTGTTTTTGGATATAATAAAAAGACCCAATGTATTTTTAATTAAAAATTTTGAATCAAAATATTAAAGAAAAGATTATTTGGATGAAAAATTACAAATTTCAAACATAAATTTAAAAAATACTTAATTAGAATTTCATTTCAATAAAATACTTTTAATTTTCAGTAAGAATAAAATAATTTCTACCTCGTGTAAGAAATACTCTTTCATTTCAGACACCCCTTGTTTATTGTTTATTTATGGTGTCCAACACAATCCCCATGACAAACCATTAAAGTCGGTTACATTTCTCGTCATTTATGAAGCTCGCGCATCTCTCTTCTTCCGAACAACAACTAGATTCCATCAGACTCCAACAGAGCAGATTGTACTACTCATGTACTACTCAGGCGTCTCCGCTTTGAAAAATGAGAAATACTAAAATATTGAGTTAATTTCAACAACACAAATAGTGGCGTCGAGTCGCCGCGCACTTGGGACACGGACACCAACACCAGTCGCTTAATCTTCTGCCTTAATCAACATGTCTCCTGTTGCTAGAGAAAACTGCTGACTTGCAATGCAATTGCAGACACTGTGAATCGTCGTCCCTTTGTCTTTCCTCTTCAGGGGATGAGATGACAGCTCTGTTTTAACAAGACAAACTATAACTCTGTTGAGGAGTATGTGCTTTTGGTTCTGTAATAGTGTAATTCGCTTGAAGTAACATGTTTTGATTTATGGAATTTAGAGAGGAATTGGGATTTGGGAAGAGAACTTGAGTCTAATATATTTTCTCATCAAAATTTACATTTTCCGACTATCAAAATCAATCCAAACAAAAAGTGAAAAGAAACAGTGAAAAAAACTCACTCTTTCCAAAGAGAGACAAACAAAAGGAAAAGAAACTAAGTTTATATTTGGTCTGGGGTTGGTTGGCTTTCATGGTTCTCGTGGTTTTCAGAGTTCTCTGTTATAGTTGGCAACTGTTCATCGCCGTCCCCGGCCATTTCTTCTTTCACTTTCTCACCACTTTCAGGTTTCTCTGATCCTTCCTTGTCCTCAAGCTTACCATTTTTACCACCGAACGAAGAAGCTTTACTGCATACAGGGGTAGCCAAGAACGTGGGTTTCTCCTCGCCGGCCATTATAACCAGAAACTTCTCCTCATAAACCTTCACCGGCTTGGCTGATTCACTCTCATTCTCACCACTCTCGACATCCCTTTCGGCGTCACCGTCTTCACCGTGGTTGTCCAAGCGACCGGAAATTCGCCAGTAGGAGCAAGCTAAGATCAAGAGGGCAAACGCAATGAGACCCAACATCGCTGCTAGGCCTCCGAAGAGGTATGGCACAGGTGAGTGCCATGGAGAGCGTGGTTGCTCCATTCCCGGCGGAGACAATGAGGGCGCCGTTGCTGTTTCTACTGCGTTACCGCTGCTAATAGGCCTCATCTTTAATGTTTCTTTATAACTTCAATTTGTTATCAATGGAGAAGGTGGTGGGTTGGTTAAGGTAGAAGAGAAGAAGGTGAAGTGTATGAACCTGCAAAGCTGAGAAGGCGAGGACTGTTATTTATAAGTAGGAAAATTCGAGGGCAATAAAAAAATTAAATTAATTTTGTTGTTAAAAAAATCTGCTTTTGATTAGGTTAGCGTCACGGACTTGGCGCTGTTTATACGATGGCATCGAGCAGGGTGCGGTGTGATGTTGGCTCAGATTCTCCGCATCCGGGTAGTGATCCTAATGGACAATGGTGCGTTGTGGTCGGGCCTGAAGGCTAATAAAGATTGGACCCACATTGCTGGTGTGGGTCCCCGAGAACCACTCATGTCAGCAAGCATATTGGGCATTAGCAATTTACTTGGATAAACTTGTCCTGATATCTGGCCAGTAAGATTTAAAAATAGTACACTGAACATTTTTATTTTATCAAACATGATTTGAAACTTGGTGGATGCTGATTCTATTATTCCATTTCAAATCTTTACAGAGAGCCCATTTTCGTCTTTTAAACAACAAATTTTACAATTTAATGTTCAATTTTCTTTAACCCCAAATATATAATTATAGTGTAACACTAAAAAATTTTATCCTAATTTAAATCCCCAAATTTTGTTGTAAAGAACCAAATGGGCAGACGTTTTTTCACCACACAATCTGTTCACCTGCATGCATGGATTTACAAGAGTCAATGGCATGTGAACAGTTGAGTGCAAAGACCATACTTCCCTTCAAAAGTCAAAGGACACTTGTCATGATCAAACGAGTTAATGAGTCCAACTAACACATCTCAGCCTCAGGGCAGGAAGAATACTGACTCACTCTAGCTGGACATTAAATGAACCAAAATTAGTTGACTAACTCACAGGAAATAGGTTAATTAGCCCGTGAAATCTAGTTGGACCAGCAGCAGCAGCCACCAACCTTCTATTCGTCTATGGTAAACTCATCATTCTGACAATGATCTTGCATTTATTGACATCACAGACGCCACTAAGTTATTCACAGATTACAGGTAAGAAGATATTTGATCGGTGAGCTAATATCACAGTATTGGCCAACATTAACCTCTCACTTTCTTCAGTGTGATTCGGCTTCAGCCTCAACTACGACAGTAGTGGTAAATAACTGAGGGGTCGTTGTCCTGACGAGAGCAACCCAACAACATGAATTATGGCAATGAGCGTCCCCTTACAATCCATATCCTACTTGTCATGTCCGTACATAACTTCTACTGTTCATAATGATCAAATGATGGATGGAGTTTTCCCAAATTTTCATTACCGTACCTTAGCAAGGCTCTGTTGGAACCTGGAAAGTGGAAACTATTCTTGCACATAAGAATACAAGTCCAATAAAAATCTAATACAGGAAGCATCCCCATTTCTACATTTCCAGGCAATTATTTGGCAATACGTAGTAAGTATTTGCCCTTCTCTAAACCCTAGCAAATTGTATATATAAGAGTTGGTGGGGTATAATCAGATTAAGTTCCCACAAATTAACCAAATGTGAATCTTATTGAGGGCATATATACTGGGTGTTAAGAGTGTAAATGAACAAATCTTAAGCTAATAATATTTTATATGTATTCGTTTATTTATTTTTAAAGGTATTTTTATTTATTTGTTTAGTTTTTGCGAACATGTTCGTGAAACTTTTTTGTTTATATGTTCGTCAAAATAGTAAAATTACATCAATAATTTTTAATTTCTTTAAGCTTCACAATATGAACTCCAAAGTTTACTCCATGTTCAATTTAGTCCCTACTTTCACTTATATTTAAAATGTAAAAAATAAAAGGAAAAGAGGAATTTGTATAAATGAGTCAATAATCGAGCTTGTTCGAGGACATATATAACCAAATACACTTATTTTTGTGTTTATTTGTTTAATAAATAAAAATATATTTTTTTCATGCTCACTTATTTCACTAAATAAACAAAACTATATGAACGATTTACAAACAATTCATCAAAAGACGGATTTTATTTACACCTTATTTGATGTGATAACTTTAGCTAGAAGGAAATGATCCGGTGGAAGATGAGTCGGCATGGGTCCCAAGAAATACTCATGAGAAAGAGGAATTTGGTGCACTATCAAATAGTTGAAGACCCCACAATAAGACCACCATGGAGCAGCACTTTATGCTTTTGCCTGCCACCGTCTCCGCCTGGCCCCGGCAGTGGCAGGTCCCGTTGCTCTTGGACTTTGGCGCATTGCACATTCCCCTTTCCTCGTTGGACGAAAATGAATTCATAGCTAATCATCCAATATATGTACCGTACAGTGACAGACCGACGATGAGCCACCGCACTTGAACCTCTGGGGACCCTTCATTCATCGTGAACGACTGTACCCCATGAATTAATTTCCTGACCCTTCATCCGAAGGGACAATTGCAAGTGCTTTGGGCGCTATAGAGGTGGCTCAAACAATCAAATCACTTGTGTTATTACAAGTTACACGTATACAAAACATTATCCGTTTTAATTGATTCATCGATTATTTTTCATAAAATTATAAATTTAACATAATATATATTTTCTTATTTTTTAATTCAATATCAAATTATAAATTTAACATAATATATTTTTCTCATTTTTTAATTAACTCTGTATCTAATCATACCTTTTATCTAAACAATTCTCTCCCTATATCTCCTCCCTTGTCTGCAACTATTTTGATGCTTTGTTTTATTTTTCTGAAGTGCGTAATCAAATATTATTCTTTTCTTTTCACCCTCAGCCAGTTGAGCATGAAAATTCCCATTAACTTTATTTTATTCTTAATTGAATTCGATGGTGTCACCTTTTTAGACATCTTTGCTATATAATCAGATTCCACTTTTGTACTTAGAGACCTTATCCCTTTATTAATCATAATCTTTTGTCATGTTTAAATCATAATATTCCCAATCATAATTAGTGGATGTACAACCAGTTTATTTTTTTAGTATATAAAAAAAATTACATCAGCGTACAAGGCGGAGCCAGAAATTTATTTAAAGGGTATCATTTTTTAAACGATATTTAAAGAGTGTCAAATTATTTATAAAGGGGTTTTAAATTATATATATTTTTAATTTTTTTATATATAAATTGTATAAAAATATGATTTTTTTAAAAATTTTGGGTGTCATCCTTACATGTGGCTCCGCCCATGCCAACGTTCATGTACAATACGGCTATGGTATATTTATACGTATCAATTATCAGGTAGTATACCATTATTAATAATCTGTGATCTATTGAGATAATCATGTAATGAGTACATTATTTTACCCTGATTAAGCCTCTTGGTTACAGTTTAAATTCATTTTCCCTTTGCCAGTGATGATCTGAATCTATTAGTTCTAACTGTAGAAAATATTATCTTCATCCTCAGCTGCTTTATGAGGTTCAGATGCTTAAACTAATCACATCCCATTTTAGTGTGCATGACAAGATAGGATGGTAATCTGGTACTACTGAAGTACTGACTGAAAACATTATAAAAATAAGTGAACAATATTAAATCCTATCTTCCAAATCTTGTCCTATGATGCTAAATCTACTTTATTATCTTAGAAAATGGCTAAACTAGTGGATAAAGCACTTTGTTTTGGCCATAATTCAGTAATTTCAATCCAAGGTTAGCGTCCAAACTAATCTACTGAGCTTAGACTTTTGGGTGTCTGGAATTGGAATCTGAAGCTATTTTCAGAGTTGTATCTGTTGCTTTCATGGCAGGTTCATGTGAGATTAAAATCTTTGACATTATGAGAGTAGAGAATCTGTTGACAGGAAATGACCTAAGTGTTGCAGATTTCTTTATTCCTTGTCACTCAAGTTTCTTGTATTTAGTTTGCATGGGCATGTGGATCGGCATAAGGAAGCATTGGATTCTATACTCAGCACTAGAGCCAGTACCCCTAGGTTGCTTCCGTTTGGCTATGACGATACAAGGCAAGGGTACGTAGGACACTTCAGGTGTCTGTTTATGTTTTAGACACGTCTTGCAGTAATAGACCCGACAACCTGCAAGTGGAACCTTATAATATATATGGTAAACTAATTCGGTCAACACTCAATTAATTGAGATACCTATTTTGACTACCTAATTAAAGAACTCGTTAATCAGGTCACTTAATTTTTAAACCCTTTATCTATTTAAGTCCCGACCGTTAAAATTTAACGGAAAAATTAACGATGGTGACGTAGTTGTTATTTAAAATCCGTAAAATTACACATTTAATTCATACAATTATTTATTATTTTAATTTAATCATAATTTTAAATTAATAAATAAAATTAATCACCCAATCGATGACCACCGTTAACTTTAAATAAATTAAAATAATAAATAAATTATAGGGATTAAATGTATAATTTTACAGATTTGAATTAACAACCACATCACCACCGTTAATTTTTTTTGTTAAATTTTTACGGCGGTGACTTAAATAGGTAGGTTTAAAAATTGGATAACCTGATTAACGAGTTATCTAGTTCAATTGTCAAAATAGATATCTCTAATTAATTAGGTGATCATTAGAATAATTTACCCTATCTTCAAATATACATAATTATCGTTTTACTATACACGTAAGTATGTGAGATATCATCAAATATATGTAAGTATCGTTTATGATATATTTGATTCGTTGATAGTACATAATTCAATGAAATATCATTAAAAAAAAATGTATACTATGAAAATGATTTGAAACTAAAGTCATCCTAGTTTTTTTTAACTGAATTATATTCGATAGTGAAAGATTATCAAGGAATCACACTTCAAATATTAGAAGTTTAGTGTAAAATAAAAAATACAGTAAAGTCTAAGAATGTTACAGACATTAAAATAGAAAACCTAACATTTTCTAAAGAACTTAAAAAAGCTTACGAAATTCCATCCAATAAACCTAACATTAATTATATCTGAGTGCTCTTTGAAGAAAATAAAATTATTTTGTTATTTGTTCTTAACGTATCGACACAATCATAAAAAGAGAATCATAATTTGTACAATTTAATCTCTTTTATTGATAAAAAAGTTTGATAATACTCGATACTCAAACGGTAAACTATCGAAAAATAGATTAAAACTATCATAAAAATAGATATAAAATTTATTATAAAAATAAACGAAAAAACTATCATAAAAACAGATACGGTATAAACTCAGTAAAAAAAAAAGAGTGAGAACTGCAATAGCAGACGCCTTGTATCATGATATGAAAGCCCATAATAACTCCATCGTGCCATTTTCTAACCATAACCTAGCCCAATATTAAAACCCAATTTAACACTATTTTTAACTCCATTTTCTTATACGTGGCCTGCATTAGGGTCGGTCCAAGAATAATACCCAAAACCTATGAAAATATTTCTACAGGCTAAAAACGAGCCACATATATGCTACCCTCCCGTCGTAACCGTTACGCGCCATGTGTACACCCTTCTCGTGCCTGCTGCCTTTCTAATTAACGCTGAAAAAAGCAACCTTGATTCGTGAAGCAAGGTTTCGGGAAATTCCAATCGACGAAGGAGAGCGATCGGGAAATAGTAGTGCTTAGAAATAAGCTCCATGGCCTCACGGTTGATTCATTCCAGACTCTTACTCTCTAGACTCTGGTAAGTTCATATCCTCCCTTATGCTTCATTGGTTCGTGGTTAGATTCTAATATTAGATATTAGAATTCGTTCATTCATAAAAAAACGCTTCTGGGTTTTGCCATTTATTGAAATTCGAATCCCTCGAATTATATAATCAGGCTATAATGTTAGAATTGATTATGTTATGTGGAGATGAAAATGTTAAATTTATTTTCTATTATTGTTGGTATATGGATTAAGAAATTTCTGTTTTGAACCTTCTCTTTTGTAATAATTCAGTGTAATGTATGGCAACAAGAATGGGAGATTTCTTTCTACTGAATCTAACAAGGTTGACGAGCCTTTTAAAGTTGAGGAAGCAGAGACTGTTAATGTACCTCCTCCTCCTTCTGAAAAGGTGCTAATTAGAACTTAAGATTATTGTCAATTCTGTAATGTTGGCTTCTTTTTATTTATTATTTATGTATTGTTTCGTTTCAGCTGCTTGTGTTGGGGGGAAATGGATTTGTTGGCTCCCATATCTGCAGGGAAGCTTTGAATCGTGGTCTGAGTGTTGCCAGCCTCAGCAGGTATTTCTGATTGTTTCTCAATGTGTTTTTAAACTGAAATTGTCATTTATCATGGAAAGTGACATGTCCTTTAACTTTGTACACTTTAGCTGCTGGAAATATTCATCTAAGATGCTTTCTGTCGTTATATGATCTATATTCAAAGGTTGCTTATTTATTTTTCCCTTTATATACTTCCTTTGCCTATTACAAAAAAGCTCGATCTTTCGAATGTTCTCTCTCTCCCTCCCATTTTCCATTTTCATCAATTACTTGTATTGCTTCAATCCTTAATTTGGTTTCTTCTTTTGATTAGGTCTGGCGGATCATCTTTACATGACTCTTGGGCTAAGAATGTGACATGGCATAAAGGTTTCTTTTCCTTATTTACTTTTCTAGGTGTTATTGTTGTATGCTGTGATGTATCCAACATATTACTTTCCGTTCAGGGAACCTTCTATCATCCGAATCGTGGAAGGAAGCTCTTGATGGAATTACATCTGTTGTATGTAGTCCCTTTATTCTGCAGATGACTTAATATCCAAATATCAATCTGACTAACTTTACTTTCGCAGCTACCATACACAGTGGTTCCATAATTTAATTCTGGCATTCATATTAAATTTTCCTGGTTTACTTGCAATTCAAATTGGATCTCACTCTCTTCTTCAATATTCTTTTTTTTCTTGCTAATTAAGTTTAATTTTTTAGATCTCTTGCATTGGCGGTTTTGGATCAAATTCATATATGTATAAGATTAATGGGACTGCAAACATCAATGCTATCAGAGCTGCTGCAGACAAAGGTATATGGATCATTGATCTGTGACGTGTCTCTTTGCGGAAAAAATAGCAAAAACTTCAAAGTGTGTCAGTGTTCAATTTCTTTGTACCTTTCAGTTTATTTTTCCTGTAGGCATCTACCACATGACCATGGACCCTAGCTTTGTCACTGTTGGGTTGACCCTTTATATGTTGCTTACAGGGGTGAAAAGGTTTGTTTATATCTCGGCTGCTGATTTTGGCTTGGCAAACTATTTACTGAAAGGATATTATGAGGGGAAGGTACGCTTTTCTCTTTGCTTGTGATTCCTTATTGCCATTTGTTCAGGTGTCTATTTTGTGTACTAGTTCGTGGGTTTTATTCTTAGCTTTCTGCTCAAGATTTGCTAGGTTAGCACATACGTTGAAATTTTTATTTTGACAAGTTATGGGATAATGGCTCAATAAGTCTTGTGGTTACTGTCTTCTCTCTGATATGTAAATTTCTCTTGTTCTTGTCTCATTTGGCAACAGAAAGCTGCAGAGACAGAGCTACTCTCTAAATTTCCATACGGAGGTGGGTTTTCTGATTTACTTGCTGTAATTCGTTTAACATTCTGCAGCGAACTTCCACATTACTTCTTATTCACTTAATTCTTTGGTAAGCTCTCGTCAATTTTAGTTTGGATGGTAGCCTGCTACTGTTAGTAATAACGTATGAAATTAGCACCATCTAGTGGTGTTATGGTTCTCTACATCACTTAAGAATTTCCGTCTCCTATTGCAGGAGTGATTTTGAGGCCTGGCTTTATTCATGGGACTCGCACTGTTGGAAGCATAAAGTTACCTCTAGGTGTTATCGGTTCACCTCTGGAAATGGTAAATGCATTTCTTCTAAATTTCGTTTTTCTCTTGTTTGTTGTCTTCATTTGATCTATAACCTGCCCTAAAACAGCAAAATGATTGGGTCCATGATGCATCCTAGTTTGTAAGAAATTGGCCGAAGTAATCAGCATTCAACGTGTAATAAAATGTGCCTAGGTTAACTGTAATGATGCATATCGAAGCGTAAGCTTCGTTGTTGTGGTTCGCGAGACTGTGCTTCAAAAATCGTAAAACTAAGATTCCTACCACCTCTGCAGGTTCTCCAACATGCAAAACCATTGAACCAGATACCACTAGTCGGCCCATTGTTCACTCCTCCGGTTAATGTTACCGCTGTTGCCAAAGTTGCAGTGAGAGCCGCAACTGATCCAGTTTTTGCACCAGGCATTGTTGATGTCTACGGAATACAACGATTTAGCCAGCAAATGCCAAGATAGATGATGAGTTGAACTTGGGAGTTTTGCGTTTGTTTCCTATTATTCTAGAGTAAAGAGTTGTCAACATCAAGCGGTTAAAGCTATATGTGGGTGATTGTAAATTCCTGTAATGGCTGCTGCGTTAAGAGAGTGAACAAAACAAGGTCAGCAGTTCACTCTGATGCAATAAAAATGGTCAGGCATTGGCTTCTATTGTAGTGGAAGAGGTGATCTCTTCTGATTCTCTTTATCTTGAAAGAGAAAAGGCTGTTTTTTTTTTATTTATTATTTCGGTTTAAGCTATATGAATTAAGCACTTCTCATGGTTGTATTCAAGGTATTACACTTTTTCCCCTTTTATTTTCGATACGAAAATAATATAAAGGTGCACAAGACGTGCAAAAGAGTCGTCGGTTAATGATATTTCTGGTTAATCTTTATATTTTATATACAAAGGAGACATCTTTTAATTTCATATTATTGTAGCAACTAAATTATCATGTATCTTACTTTTTATAAAATTTTGATTAAAGGGGACGTTTTGAAAAAGCTCATATTTTAAATAAAATTTAGAATCGGTAATGATTATTTAGATAAATTAAGTCGAATATTAAAAACAAAATTAAAGATAAAATAAATTTAAGAGTTAATTACGGGAAGAGTTTATAAAATTGGTATCGCTAAAGATAGATAGATAAAGAAGTTTTTAAAATTTGAAGGATTATAGGATAAATTTTCTATTTTTTTTTTTAGCTAATCCTTAACTGATTTGAGGATCCGGGAGTGGAGACATTTAACTATACAATCGATATTAGTGAGATGGTAATGGCTGAGAAGGTGATGATACGTGGCAAAACTTTCCTAACATGCTGCCATTTGTATATACACATGGTGTTAATTTACAAGGACAGGACTTACCCCATCATGGCAAATATTGTTCGAAACACTCTTTCAGCTTTTGGAAAGTAACAGGCTTCGATACAAACGAATCCATTCCATTTGCAAAGCACTCATCGGCACTCTCGGACAATGCATTTGCAGTCATCTGCATTGATACAAACATATATATAGAGAGAGAGAGTCTAGACTTATCTTCTAGGATAATAAGAGATAAACTTGATTATTCAAGGGCAGTAAAAGTAATAAACTTACTGCAATCACGGGGATACGCTTTGGAGGTGTACAATCTGGTTGAAATGAATAGGAAGGCGAAGGTTGTTCTATCCCTGCCTTTACTGCTGCATCCCAATTACCGGTTTCTTCAAAGGAACGGATCAATCTCGTTGCTTGAAGGCCATCCATGACTGGCATGCACACATCCTGCAAGATAAATTTCACTAACGGTTGCTAATGTACTCCATAGTGAAGCTTTTAGAACTCAAATGTATATATGATATTTCATCTTTTAGACAGTAAAACTTTAGCAGATTTAAAACCAGTAGAAAGCAACTCATTATTTACTGCAGGGAAGGATTTACCATTAGGACGAGATCGTAACTATGGCACTGAACAGCACGGACGGCTTCGACACCATTGTTCACAACATCTATTGTGTGGCCCAACTGCTTCATCATGTTCCGTGTCACCAGTACGTTAATCTTGTTATCTTCCACCAGTAGGATCTTAGGCTTTGAGATGGAATCTGATACTTCTTGACTGTTGTTTATTGTGTCTGTGAAACCTGAGACATCTCTGAGAGAAGCTTTGTTATCAGCATTTACATCATTTTGATGGTTCTTGTCTCTGCAAATTGCACTTCCATTTTCGTGGTCCGGGCTATGACTAAATGAACTTTCAGGATCAGATGATATCTCAACAGCTTCAGCCACAGAACAAGCATCCTCAACCAAATCCATCTCCTTTGTTCGACCACTACTCATGGGGAATGAATAGCAAGTCTCTGAGAACCCATCAAGTTTATGTGAACTTGCATAGCCAATATCATGTGTAAATAATTTTTGGGTTCGGCTAGATCCGTTAGAAGAAAATAGAGAACCCAAAGTACGTGGCTGGAATTTGAAAAAACCGGATGTTGCATCATCATTTATAGCACCATGATCATCCATACCTGAGAGGTCATCCGGGTCGTCAGAATGATCACATGATAGAGAAACCTTGTAAGGTACGATAAACTTAAATGTAGAACCACAATGCACTCGGCTAGACACTGTAAGACGGCCTCCCATTAGCTCAACCTATATCAAACGCATAGAATGTTAGGAATTAGGACAAGGAACAAGATTCAAACATCAAATCATATGCTTTTCTGTCCATTAACTGCAGAACTAGGATAGCCAGTTTATACTAAACATTCTGAGATTTATATCATAATTATCTGATCTGCTAAACTGGTTCTTTAGAAAGAATATATAATAGGTAAGGCTATCATCTCAGGGAAAAGTCCAAAATCAAATAAAATCATTGTGGATGGAAGGAAGAATTCACCAGCTGTTTACATATTGCAAGCCCCAATCCTGTTCCACCGTATTTTCGGGCATGATCAGCATTGACTTGCATGTACTTCTTAAAGAGCGTGGGTAAAGCATTTTCTGTCACGCAAAGACAGGAAAATTCATCAAGTTTTCCCCATCCTGAATCAACTTATATATCTAACAAAATCTCAGATTTTTGTAATACTGTAGATGATTAAAGACAAAAGTACATACGTACCTGGTATTCCAATCCCAGTGTCATATACGTCACAGCGTATCCACACAATTGTTTCAGGCAATTCTTCTTGTCCCTCTGTTGCATCTATTGCTCCATTCCTGGCTGGAGTACCAGGTTCATCACTTTGTGAATGGTTTTGGAAAGCACTTTCGTGTTTCTTACCATGACATCCTCTCTGATCACTGCTAGTTTGAGACGTTGATGTACATGTCTCTTCTTTGGTTACATTAGTTTTGGATTGATTAGCAGATGATCCATCGGATACGTGCTGAGATGCTTCTTTTGCAAAAGGTGGCTCAGGAACTACATAAATTTTTACTCCTACCTTCCCTTCATGTGTAAACTTAATCGCATTGCTGAAGAAGACAGGTTGTTTTATTCAACTTGTGACAAATCGAAGTTATGAATAGTAAATAATTCATAAATGTTCTCCGCATAAATGTTAGAACCAATCAATTCCAAAACCAAAAACACACACACAAGTTTATAGTTGCAGGAACATGTCATTTAATTCTCAGAATAATCAGTTATTTGGTCCATATTAAGCTATCAAGTCCAACCTGTCTATTACAAACCGTGTTCTCATGATAATCTATAGGAAAATTGGAACATAAATTATGACTTCTCATATTTCGATACCTGATCAAGTTGGTAAGAATTTGTCGAATTCTTAGAACATCTCCTATGACCTGAAATCAGTGAATAAAACTACAGAAAATGAGGGTGAAAAGGGGACTTTAATTTTTAAATATAATACTCGATGGAAATGTATCATAAGACTCTCACCTCAATAGGAACATCATCTGCCACATTTCCTTCCAAGGTAAGAATCTTTTGCAATGATGCTGCAGCTGTCTGAAGAACATGCTTTACCACCTCTCTTGGTCGGAATTTTGTAGATTCCAACTTCATGACACCTAATGTAACAGAGAAGATAAATTTTCAGACAAAAAAGGGTATGATGCGATTGTGAATCCGAAACAGAAATACAACTTTCTAAACATGCATTACGATATCATTTTAAGACCAGATCCCTCATACTTGCTGCTATACATGTGGTACAATGTTCAACCTCTAATCAGCTCTAAGAAATTAACATATAAGTTTACAACTGAAAAATAACACAAGTATGAGCTTTTCATGCTTTTTCGGGGCTAAAATCCAAACCTGATTCGACCTTGGAAAGATCAAGGATGTCATTTATGAGTTGAAGGACTAAATCTCCTGAAGATAGCATGACATTTAACAACTGTCTTTGCTCTCGATCAAGTTTCGTTGTGGCCAGAATCTCAGCCATGCTAACAACCCCAGATAGTGGAGATCTTATCTCATGAGACATAGTTGCCAGCATCTGTTTTGCACGCATTGTCTCCTCTAGAGAAAGAGTAAAAAGAAGGCAAAGCAGAGTTACTTCAGTACTTTAAAAGGGATAGCTGAAGAGAAATTGACAAATATTTAGTTGTCACTCTAGTAGAAGAACCTGTTATATGTATGGTTCTGTTGAGTTCTGTTTCCTTGGCCTTTTGTACTGCAATCTCCTCCCGAAGCTCTATCATCTTTTCTCTTTTCCTTACCTGTTGTGCAATCATAAACATAAATACCATTTTCTCCATCTTAATTTAATAGCTTAAATAACCAATATGAACAAACTGAATATACCTGATCTGTTATATCCATTCCCATATAGTTTATACCAATAGTCTCCCCTGACTTGCTAAACACAGGTTCCACATATATCAGAAATGTCTTTAACCCAAATAGTTCTGTCTCAAACGTGATTTCCTTTTTTGCAGGTAACCCTTTATCCATCACTTCCTTCTTAAAATCCTGAGACTCCTTAACACCATATCCAGTAAAAATTTCTACATCCGTTTTCCCTAGAATGTCCTGAAATGAGAACCAATTAAGCTTCAGGCGATTCTTATGCCACCTTATAAATGAAAGGACAGCAAAAGGTGCGAGAGGAAAGTTACAAAGCAAAGAGAAACTTTAACGTCAGGGAAATCACTTTAGCGATCAACACTTCAACAAAAGATTACCAAACCTTGAATAAGAACTTCTGGTGCAATAAATTACCTCCTCTTGTAAGCTAGGAAAATGGTTATAAATAAATCGATAACGCAGCTCTTTATCCTGAAAATTTAGCAAAAAAATAAGTTTCATTAGTTGAAATATTATAATATATGTCATCATACTTAAAGATATGTGGACTATTGGCTTAAATGAATTATTTGATGATATCTCATCAGCTGCAAAAATCACCTATTCAACAAGTTTTAAACTGACATTAGGTGGCTTATTCCATCATCAGAACTTTGTTGATTACCTGATGTCCAAACACAACTGGTGCAGTTTGAAGTACAAAATGTAAGAAATTATCTGCTCTTTTAAGAATTTGGGACAACTCTTCTACTGGCGAGGACTGTTTTTCCAGTTTTTTTATGCTTTCCTGCAACTTTTCCCTGAGTAGTTGCTCTCTCTGCATGTTGGCTTCCAACATTTTCTCCAAATGCATGGCTCTCTGTTTCCAGTACATGACAGTATCGTACTCAGCATCAATTTCAAATCTTTTACTTGGAACCACAATTTTATTTTTTATCCGAGGAACTTCTTGCCATATATCATAAATGTCATCCAGTATGGCAATCGAGCGTTTATCTCCTCCATACCTTTCCTCCTCGAAACGATGCTCCTCCAATATCTCCAATTTCTTAAGCTCAGATTCCTGCCTTTGCCTACTTAGATTGTTAAGTTCTTCTCTAAGAAGACGGACAGCGTTCGCTTGCTTATATTCCCAGTGCTTTACAAGGTGTGCTAACTGAGACGAGCCTTTGTCAGTATAATTAGTTAGCTCTATAAGATGTTGGAAATCAACTATAGTTGGCTCCTCCAGGATTGTCACCTCCTCCAGCATATCTTGGTCACCTCTTGGCTTTTCTACATTAAACTTTTTTCCAGCTTCGTGCTCTATGTCTTCAGGCCACATCGAAGAAAGGACTTCGAAGTCCATGTCTTCGATTTGATCGAATTCCATCTCACAAACCATTGAAATCACTTAATTACGACCAGTTTGAATTGAAATGCTCAAAACATAAATTAACATCAATTGATCACCAAGCTGTCCGCTACTCCCTTGTATGCTTCTGGTGTGTCTCTATAGAGCATCTTTTAATCAGAGCAAATCCTGCAAAGGAATTTTAAGTTAAGAATGTCCTATTTCCATACTAAGGTTTGCCTTTAACATAATACAACCAATTCTAAGATTTCAACAGCCTAAGTACTTCCATTTCAAATGAAATTTTCAATTCTTGGAAAAGAGATTTTTCAATTCTAGAAAAACCATCGAAAACATGACAGAATGGAATAGATATGTTGGCTGATGGGGAAACCATCAATTGGAGACGGAACAAACTGTAGAAAATCTCCTTATTCAAGAAAGTCATATAAATTCCAGAAGTTCATAGAATCTTATAGATTAAAAAATAAAAAGATTAAAACAAAAGGCTTTCAAATTTTCAAGCAAAGAGAATCAAAATCATCTGAGGACTGAAGCTAAAATTGGCTACAAAATATAAACTTCCATCGATCGTTAACAACAGCTGAATTCTATCACATTCCAAACAAGTAGTAAAAGCGAAGTCCAATTCGAATCAGAGTTCAAAACAATGGCGCTGAACTTCTGGAGATTCGTTAAACAAAACAACCGAAAACAGCGCCAACGATAAAGATGACAAAATTTAGTGAACCAACTCATTAACATAAAAAAAATTAAGAAAGCGAATCAGTCAATCAATTAAGATTAATCAAACACAAACAAACACATTAGTAAGCTAACCTTTGAAATCGAATCACATCCACCACCAGCAACTCGAGTAGAAAGAAGCAAAATGTTAAGAATAGCAGCCAAAACTCAAAACATTTTCCACTGTGGATCTGAGAAACACCTTTTCCCTTCGACTATTCTGCGTACAACCTTCAAATGCTAATGAGAAACTGTTTTTTCATTCAAAAGCATGTGAGTAAAAAGAAAAACAAAAAATGTAGGAGAGAAGGGGATTCCCAGTAAACCATGTGCGATCGGAGGTCCATAACAGTACATAATTCTTCGTAGTAGTTTATTTGTATGCCTTAGCTGCCTCTGTTGTTGGAGGTTATAAAAGTTCCTTTTGCTGCAAAAGAAAGAAAAGTGAATGATTGAGAGGTTTTCTTATAAGTAGTGATCGTTGTAGTGGATTACTATAAGTGTATTTTTCTGGGAGAAAAATATAAAATAAAATCAGAAAATAAATAACTTCTGAGAGTTGATAGACAGACAAGGAAGAGGGAAAGGCGGTGGGATATTTTTAAATTAAGTGAGCTTTTGTTGTTCCCTTTTCCCCGCCAGCTCTTTACCGAGCCAAGTTGACGTGATGGAACGGCGAGTGTATTGACGCGCAGCAATACTGCTAACTGCTGCGTGCTGTCGTCCAATCATAATTTTTCTTTTATCACACATAAATCGTACATGATAATTCAATCAAGTAAGAATGGTTTATATCTTAATTATGAATAATTAATAAAAAATATTTTGATATATAAGTCTTTTAATTTTAATTATAAATATTTATTTTAATATTTAATTTTTAATAATTTTATAAATATATTATTCTTTTCATTATTGTATTATCGTGTATACTTATACATAAAAAATTACGTATAATTTTATCCTTTTCCCATGTGACAGGGTGCTGAGCAATGTCCATAAGCCACATTATTCTCGCATGCCACGTGGTGTACAAAACCATACCGATTGCATGTCTTTAGTTTCTAACAAATTCCAGACTTTCTTTTCCATGTAAACTTTCTCATAGCTGGTTCTCGACCGGAGAAATATGACATCGAAGTGAGACCAATAATTACAAATCCAACTTGCAGTTTCCTTTATAATAAAGTTCAACGGTGATCGCAGAGACACCTATTTTACCCCTAGTTGACATAGAATAGAACATATTATAAAATAATATTCCGGTACGTTCGTTATAAAGATTTAGAAAAATAAGTAGTATCATCATTGTATCATCTTCAATTAAACAGTAAACAAAAAGCCGGCTGTTCGGTCGATAGGAGACTGGAGGTGGGGGAGGAAGAATGGGTTTTGCCGGCAGATTTTGGACGCTGGTTTATTTGATTGTTTCAAGTTACTATATCTGCTACATCAACCGCAAACGCAAGCTCAAGGAAACAAAACAGTATAATAATCAAACAACCTTTGGCATGGTAGCTACCGTAACTATTTCATTTCCCGTTACAATGTCGTATAAGAAAAGATAATATCTATTTAAAATTTTTAAATTTAAATATATAATTATACTATCCGAATCGAACACGATTAAAATGAAACTTAATCTTCATCCATAGCAAAATATTGTAATACTTCAGATGGAATCTAATGAAAGAAGAGTGATTGGATCCAAGGAAACAAGTTCCTTAATCCAAGGATTAGTTTAATCAAGAGCAATAATCCTGTATTCCTATGGTGTTTTTATTATCAGTTTCCCGAGATTTGAGGACGGGACAGGGACAGCTGAGGTCGGTCCAGTAGCTTCTCTGGCAGTAGTATCAGTAAAAAACTAAACGACCATTCTCAGTTAAAATATTATTTTAAAACTTTAACAAATAAAAATAAGATTTATTTGTTTATTTATTTTTAACAAAAATAAAAAATATTTTTTAAGAATAACTTGTCAACTAAAATATTTTATATCTTGCATCTTATGATTTATATAGCTTTTTCTTCTTAAAATTTGGTAGAAATTAACATATAACACAAATAATAAAACGAATAAAGTAATAATTTTTAAATATATAGAGAGGTTATAATAATAATTTATTATTTTTATTTTTACACATGCATATTTATTAAAAGAATAAAAATACAAAAATGAAGAAAAACGAGTGATAATGGAAAGGTATGAATCCGTACAACTTCGAAAAATCTAAAAATAGTGTTGGGGATGAAATCCAAGCCCACAAATCCCGGAAGCTACCCATTCGGATCCACGTTTAGATTTCATTTAGCAGACAACTTGTGGACAAAATTCAGTCGTTGCCATGACATTTCCCCCATCCTATATTAGATGGTAACGTATAATCAGATCCCTCTTTGAAAAAAAAATTTATAAATATATATAATTTAAGTTATATAGAAAAATAATCCGTCAAATAATTTAATTTGTTTCTCTATTTTTTTATCGCTTTGTAAAATATTTTAGAGTGATTAATCTAGACCGATCCGTATCGCATACCTAGTTTTGGTGGGTGAGTTTTTTGGCAGGGATTTTTGCATACACAACATCTCGAACCTGAAACTTGCTTAAGCAGAACCAAACTGTTTATCACTTGAATCAATCCCTGTTGATTATCTCCTTATTTTTTTTTTATACTTAGAAACATTACAATTTTATTTTTTATTATTAAAATTCAATTATTATTATTATTATTATTAAAAGAAACCTCAACCTCCCGTTTCGTTTATAAATCAAAAGAGTAAAGCTTTAGTCTACAATAGACGTTGAATACCGTTAAACATCACTAACGCTGAACAACGTTAAATATTATTAAATTAATTAATATAAATTAATTAATACAAATTAAAAATATCAAAGATTAAAACTATAATTAATAATTATATATTGAGTATCTCACTCTTTTATTAATTATACATTAAATTTTAAATTTTTTAATTAATTTAATTGTATTTAATGATTTTCAATGTCAATAGTATTAATCGATGTTCGACACCCGTTGTAAAATTTTTTGATAAAATATCACCCTAATTAATTTTTCAAAGGAATACGTTTGTATCATTAAAAAATTAAATTGCGTTTTAATCTTTAAATTATTTATTTTATATTATTTTAACCATTACGCGGTTAACTTTTAATAGAATGATAATATAATCATTTGTATGATCCCAAGAAAATCAAACAAAATACTATTTAATTTTAGGACTGAGTCTAATACGTGAGTCGAACACTATTAATATTGAAAATCGTTGAACATTATTGAATTAATTAATAAAGATTAAAAATCTTAAGGGCTCAATATGCAATAATAACTATATGTTAAGTCTACCTTTTTTTATTAATTTTATGTTAAATTGTAAAATTTTTAATCTTTATTAATTAATTTAATGGTGTTCAATGATATTCAACGTTAATAGTATTTAATAATATTGGACGCCCGTCGTATAATTTTCTTTAATTTTAACAACATTATCAACAAAATTCTAACTTCAAAATTTTATTTTTCTCATCTTATTTTCCTTCAAAACAAACAAATTTCAGAACTAAAAACTTAAACCCTTCTAATTCCGAAGCCCTTCTAATTTCCTTAATTCTTCCCTTTTGTGGTTTATAACCGCTTCGATGAGCGTATAAAATGGGGGTTTAGTGGGCAGCACCACTCCGGTTTTCCTTGCCTACTAAATGACCTCAATCCAAACATTTCTCCTCTTGGCTTTGGCACGACAAATAATTTGCATGTCATTAGCTAAATTATTCCTTTGGGCTGCTTCTATACGTCATTAGCTAAATTATTTATTAAATAATATTTTTAGTTTTTAATATTTAAACATTTAATTAATTTAATTTTATATAAACAAACTTTCAAGTATTACAAAATGGATTTTATTTCTATATATCACATTATTGTTGTTTTAATCTTGAAAAACATTGCAAAATAAAAAGTTTGGGATATGCATAAATTAATTATGTAATAAAATATTCAGATGGCACCGATCTGACCCAGTTCCTCTACTGCAAAGTAATGCCTCGGCTCAAGTATACCGTGTCTTTCACTTTCATCCTCTGGGCTTCTGCTATGCCTTAGTGCTCTCTTCTGCTCGGTTCACAACTTACAAAGTACTGTATTTACAGAGATGCAGGCAGGCAGGCAGGCAGGCTGCAGCATGAACCATAAGTTTGTTGTGCCAAATAATTCAGTTTGACCACAAACTACCAATTCTCTTGTTTTATCAACGTTTGCCGACATTTCCTTTATTTTTGGTTTTGAAAAAGTGAGGTGGAAGTGGGCTTTGCCTTTGGTATTAGGGGATTGAAAAAGTTTTCTCGGTTTGGGATTTAGAGTTTAAGAAATTAAAAATATATTGTATTTTTAAGGTGTAAGTTTTAAGGTTTATGATATAAAAATAAAAATTAAGATTTAAAATTCAACTTTTTAAGACGCGACTATCTGCCTTAATTCAAATATGGTCCACCAATATCATCCAGGGATCACATGCTTATTTATTTTACTCGTACTTTTATGAGAATGTACACGCACAATGACGAATAAAAAATTAAAAAATATTTTTTTAAAAAAATATATAAAATATTATATTTTTTTCTTTATACACTAAATTAATTTTATTAGAAAAGTTTAACTTCCAAAAAATTTCCCAAAAATTGGAAAAATTATATGGTGAACCCTGTTCACCACGTCATCCATGATCCCAAGCAATTAGGACCGTTGATCTTAATTTTTTTTTCCAAGTGAATCATCACCTCTTTCCTACATGGACTTAGTGGATGGGTAGTTATTAGGTGGTTATTTAAAGATTAATGATCTGATTGCTTGGACCATAGATGACGTGGTGAACAGGGTTCACCGTATAATCTCTCCAAAAATTGGGTTACAATTACACCCCCAAAGACATAAATCTGTCCATAAAAACATGGTACAAACGAAATTGTTTGAATTTATATATCTCTAAAAAAACAATATTTTTTCATTAAAACCATCCAATAACTTTGATGATCCTATCCAATTCTACTATTTTTCCGGGAAATGAACTCCTTTATCAATCGTTTTCATGATAGTTAAGTTATATGTATAATTATGTTATATCTATACTTATAAGTTAAAATTCTGCTCAACTTATACTTTTATAGTTTAGTTTCTAAGTTTTTTCTTTTAGTTTAATATTTAATGTTTTTAAATTATTTTAGTGTTTTGATATTTTATTTCGTAACTCAAACCAGTTTTTGTCATGACAAACAGTAAAAAATATTATTCAATAAATATACAAAAAAATGATATTTTTATTTTTAAAAGATAAGAAATCTTTAATTTTATATATTTTTTTAAATAATTAAATTCTCTGAAAACCCAAACCCTAAATATCTAAAAAATTCCTTCCACCACTAGTCACCCTTCTGTTCGTCACCCCTCACTATCAAAAGCCCTATCATTTCGTCGTCAAAATAGATAATATATTTTCGCTTATTTTGTCGACAAACATCTAAAAATAAAAAAATAAAAAGAGATAGATTGGGATTCTGATTGACAACTAGATGGTAGGAGATGTTGATTAGTAAGGTGTCTGACATTTAAGTTGGGAATAGTGAATCAACTACGTGTTGAGATATCGAACAATGTGAGAGATATAATTTGAGAGTTTACTTGAAAAAATTTATATTTTGAGTTTTTAAAAAATTTATTATTTCATTAAATAAATAAATGAATAAAATCGACAAATTATCATGTTATAATTAAATAATAAAAAATTTAACAATCATTAACAAAAACTTAATTTAAATTATAAAATAAAATATTAAACACTAAAACAATCCCAAAATATTAGATACCAAACTAAAAAAAATATAGCTATTTTTTTACTCGTTAAGCCTTCTATGTCTGCATGTGGATCAAAGCAAGGATCACAGGTGTTGTAAATATATTTGTGAAATATGAAATTAAAATAAATAGTTGTGTATATTATTACACCATAATTTTGTTAGTTTAATTCATTTGATTTACTTGAGTGGAGGGTAGGTGGAGTGGTGACATGAAGAATATTAAATTAGTTTGTGACAACTCAACTGGACACAACACAATAACTATAACCACCACAAAGCAGATGCTCAGCCTAAGACTATGCACAACCGACAGTTAGGGTGAAACATGTTTTTACCTTCCATCCAGAAATAATGTCTTAAGGGATTTAATAGTGTCCAACAACAATAATTCATGGCTTTTAAGGATTTAGGAGGAATAATTTATTAGTATTTAATCCCAGCATTCATAAAGATGATACATAATTCAAATAATTAACCTAATAAAAGAGGTTAATTTACATCAGATTTAAAATTATGAGCAAGAAGTCTACCACTTTGGATGCAACTTTGTTTTGCAAATTTAAAACGGATGGGGTTTTTAGCTTCTTGACTTTCTGCATGTTCTATCTCCTTCCTTTTTGTAGTAACTGTTGGCCATATTACGTTTTTTATTAGACTAGAGGTCTAGACCATGAACAATTTGGTCAGCACCTAAAACCTGTTGCTTCCCAGATTTGATTCTTTATGTATTAAATTCTGCAACTAATTGTGGATTGCTCGTTTGGTGTTCACTCTGTAGTCAAACTGGAGACAGTGGAGAGTGGTTTTCGTGAAGCAAGTGAAATCCAATTTAAGTAGTGTAATTAATGAATGTTTCCTTTGGTAAACATGTTTAGCGGATTCTTTGCCTGCTCTGCTATATAAACTAAATGCATTAACCAACGAAGAAGAGAGTAAGTTGTGGGTATGGGAAGTAAACCTTAGAAATGGAGGGGCTGTGAGCTTGTTTGGATCTTTAGACCAAAAGAAGAAACCCACATGGTGTGATGGTTTGTTTTGGTATTGTTACTTGTTTTCTATACTGTCATTTCCTATTACGTACAATTTCCTACACAATTCATTTTTCTTCGCTTCTCACTCAGATTTTGATTTGGGTAATTTGTGTTGCTCTTTTCTTGATTTTTTGAGATCTGGGTTTTGAACCATTTGGGGATTCTGTTTGATTTTGGTCACTTGTTATTAGCTTGTTCAGGTGAGTTAAAAGGAATGGCTACTGGATTAGATTTCTCAGATTGGTGGGCGAAGGATGCGAGGAAAGGGACACCGGTGGTCGTAAAAATGGAGAACCCAAACTACTCGGTGGTGGAAATCGACGACCCAGATGCTGCATTCAAGCCGGTGGAAAAGAGCAGAGGGAAAAATGCAAAGCAAGTGACTTGGGTTTTACTTCTCAAGGCTCATCGTGCTGTCGGTTGTGTTGCTTGGATCGCTACACTGTTCTGGGCATTGCTCGGAACCGTAAAGAAAAGGTTGATCTTTAGGCAAGATGTTGGCATGGCGAGTGAAAAGTTGGGGAAAGGGAAACTACTCTTCATAGTCATTAAAGCCTTTCTGGTTACTTCCTTGATGATTCTGGCTTTTGAGATTGTTGCTTATTTCTATGGTTGGCATTATTTTCAGAACCCCAGTTTGCACATTCCGAGAACTAGTGATATCCAGGGACTGTTCCACTTGGTTTACATCACTTGGTTGTGGTTACGGGCCGATTACATTGCACCATTAATTCAAGCCTTGTCGAAATTTTGTGTTGCTTTATTCCTTATCCAATCTGCAGATCGTTTGATACTTTGCTTAGGCTGCTTCTGGATTAAATACAAGAAGATTAAGCCCAGAATTGAGGGGGATCCGTTCAAGTCAAATGATGTCGAGGGATCTGGTTACCAGTACCCCATGGTTCTTGTCCAAATCCCAATGTGTAACGAGAGGGAGGTAATAAACTGAAATTTCTCTGTTTTTACCTTTTTCTGACAAACACGTTTCATTAGGCATATAATGTGGATTTTTTTCCTGATGTTGATAGCTTTCTTCACTGACCTTGCACCAGGTATATGAGCAGTCTATCTCTGCTGTCTGCCAACTCGATTGGCCGAAGGACCGATTATTGATTCAGGTTCTCGATGATTCCGATGATGAAAGCATCCGGTGTTTAATTAAAGCTGAGGTTGATGCATGGAACCAAAGAGGTGTCAACATAATTTATAGACATCGGTTAGTAAGAACTGGTTACAAGGCTGGGAATCTTAAGTCTGCAATGAGCTGCGAGTATGTGAAGGCCTATGAGTTTGTAGCAATATTTGATGCTGATTTCCAACCTAACCCTGATTTTCTAAAGAAAACAGTTCTACATTTCAAGGTGAAGAGAAACAAACCGGAATCATTTATGTTTAAGTCCTTTGCCTACAATCTTATCGGGTTTTATGTTATATATTTTGCTTGTCTTGCAGGACAATCCTGAGTTAGGGTTAGTTCAGGCTAGATGGAGTTTTGTGAACAAGGATGAGAACTTGTTGACTCGTCTTCAGAACATTAATTTATGTTTCCATTTTGAAGTTGAGCAGCAAGTAAATGGAGTGTTTTTAAATTTCTTCGGTTTTAATGGAACTGCTGGTGTTTGGAGAATTAAAGCTCTTGAGGAATCCGGAGGGTGGCTTGAAAGGACTACTGTAGAGGACATGGACATAGCCGTTCGCGCTCATCTCAATGGTTGGAAGTTCATCTTCCTAAATGATGTCAAGGTATCCTCATTTTCGACCACTTCGATCTTGTTTCGCTTTAATTTATTTCCCCCCTCTCACTGTCGCATTCAATACATTTACCAATTTGTTACATACACTATATAAACTATATGTTATGATGTGGTCGTCATTTAAAATATGTGTTGCATTTGGTTAATCCGGTCGATCGTTTTATCAGTAGAGATTCTGTGATCAAAGAATCAAGTGTCTCGAGAACAGTCACTTACTTTGTATAAACTTTAGGTCCTTTGTGAAGTTCCCGAGTCTTATGAAGCATACAGGAAGCAGCAACATCGATGGCATTCAGGACCGATGCACCTCTTCCGCGTGTGCTTACCGGCGATCATAACTTCCAAGGTACATTGTTACATAAGTTCCGATCTTTGGCTGTTATGGTTTTATTTACAGCATACTGAAGTACCTTTAAGACCATATTTCTGCAGATAGCTATGTGGAAGAAAGCAAATTTGATACTCCTATTCTTTTTATTGAGGAAGCTTATCCTTCCCTTCTACTCCTTCACATTGTTCTGCATAATTCTTCCTCTAACCATGTTTGTACCAGAGGCCGAGCTTCCTGTCTGGGTCATTTGTTATGTACCTGTTTTTATGTCTTTCCTCAACATTCTTCCAGCCCCCAAATCGTTCCCTTTCATTGTTCCTTACCTTCTGTTTGAGAATACCATGTCTGTGACCAAATTCAATGCAATGGTGTCTGGACTATTCAAGTTGGGCAGCTCCTATGAGTGGGTTGTCACCAAGAAGGCTGGCAGGTCATCAGAATCTGACTTATTGGCTGCTGCTGAGAGGGAATCAAAGACGACAAATGAGCTGCAAATCCAGAGCGTAGCTTCTGAAAGTGAGCTCACAGAATTAAACCGATTGAAGGCGGTTCTTGTACCAGTTAAGAGGGTGAATAAGATATACAGGAAAGAACTCACACTGGCATTCCTCCTACTCACAGCCTCGGTGAGGAGCCTGCTAGCGGCACAAGGAGTACATTTCTATTTCCTCCTGTTCCAAGGGTTTACGTTTCTCCTAGTCGGTCTAGATTTGATAGGAGAGCAGATGAGCTAAGGCTGCATAACATCCAGTTCAGTAGCCAAAGTTTCGTTTTCTACATCCACATTGCTATGCATCAGTTTTCATTTACATTTTTGTCTCCTTTTTTTTCTCACATTGGATAGTGGCCATTTATTCTTAGGCGTTGGAGCATTGTTTGTTGTTATAGGTAGGGTTCGTATCATCGTATGCCACCCTGATTCTTGCTTCTGCGTGGTTTGGTGCTAAAGATTCAATCCAAATTATATTTGTAAAGTCGGAAAGGTCGAGTAAGGCAAAGTAATGAAGTTGTACGATGCCTTTCTGACTCTATATTTATGATGAGGCATGTAAAAGATATCCATCTTGTACATTGTGTTGTCTAATATATATTCCAAATAAATTCTTTTTTTTCTTCTTTCTTCCACTTTGCTGGACTTATTTCCGCAAGCAAAGAAGTGAGGGTGGTTCGAACTTCGGAGTTTTAGTTCGAGTGTCGCATTCTCATCACACGACAGGGTCCCAGATATCTTGAGTAGGCTTGCGTTGATTCTGGTTCTCTGTGAATGCCTGGGGCATGAGTGTTAGAGATAGCAACGGGACACGTGGAGTTGACCGCCAGATCTCGACCCGACATATATTACACTCAATCATATTCTCATATTATAGAAAGCTGAGTGGTTGTGTAGGGATCATCTTGTTTTCTAGGTTGATGCAACCTATTGCTCTTTCCAATAGCTTACTCAGTTCCGAACCAGAGTTAAAAAATCACAGAAAAATCAAAATCTGAAACTTAAAATCGGAGGAAAAGTAGCAATATGAAGGTACTGTTTTAGAAAACTGTGAATCTTTAAAATAAATAAAACAAATTTAAATCTTAAAAAAAACGTAAAAATAAGAAAATTTACAAATGAAAATAAAATGCAACTTCTCGAACTCTACAATATCATAATTTTTCAAAAAAAAAATTAAACAAATAAATCCAAGTTTTCAAAGGATTCAACAAAGATCTTTAAAAGCTTATTAAGGGTGAACTCAACAACTTTGAAGATATAGATTGAACTCAAAAACAACCAAAAATTAAGCTATATTATTAGAAAACAGAAAATCAAAACCCACAAATGTTAATAAGAATTTAGGGCAGAGGTCGGTATATTTTATCATGTTGACTTCAAAATCAATTTTAATCTTTAAAGTTCAACAAAAAAGCAGGTTTCTGTTTTCATATGGGATGAAGAAATCGAAGATGGAACGAAAAACTTTGTTGGAAAAGAAGTGAGCAGAAGCAGTATTGAAGAATTGGGTGAACAGAACACAAGAAAAGATGATATTTTTGTTAATGACATCATATGTATATAATTTAGAATTCTTCAAGTTAGGGCGCATCGAGAAATTTCAAATAAAAAAATTCGTGTAGGTACTATCCCACAAAGCATACACACGAGTATGAGGCCTCTCTAGTCTCTAGTGCCATCAACAGATTAAAGCCGTGGAGTAATTGCAGAGGCGAAACCTATTATTGGAGAAGAATGAGATGGAAAATAAACTTAAAGCTTATCCTTCACCGTGAGCACCAAAAACAATGGTTCCAAACACGTACGATAAACTTCAGAATTAACAATACTTGATAGGGAAATAAGATTTAATTGTTGGATTGTACCGTTCAAAATTAAACAAGATACTAAATGAATATCCATCTTTCCCAAACAATAGAAATGCCGACACGATCACAACACACAAACACCACCATCAAATTTTGGGAAATCAAGATTTACCAGGATATAGATGCGGATACTAGAAAAGAAATTAGATCTATGGATTACCAATCCCTCTAGCCACTTCTGTAGAACAGATAAAAAGTACCTGCACAAGCACTTGAATCAGCTCTGCACCCACTTAAGGTAAAGCACAGAAATGCAGCTAGTGGTGGAGGAAGGTTCATCACAGCCAGAGAGATCCAATCAGAGGCAACAAAGATCAAGTATCGAAGATCACATAACTGGGTAGCAAAGAAGTAATCCCTTAGGTGTAGGTCGTAGAAGCAGAAAAAGCAATGATGCAGACCCAGAAGATATCAAATGGGACTCACAAAGATATCAAGTATTGAAGATCGCATAGCCAGGCAGCAAAGAAGTACATCCCTTAGATGTGGAAGCAGAAAAGTAACAAGGCAGACCTAGAAGATACCAAATGAGACTCACAGAGATATCAAGTATTGAAGATCGCATAGCCAGGCAGCAAAGAAGTAAATCCCATAGGTGTAGAAGCAGAAAAGTAACGAGGCAGACCCAGAAGACACCTCAACATAAAAAGAAAAGCATGAATTTTTCAGCAGAGTTCCAGAAATGATCTCAATAAATTTTTACAGGTAAGCTTAAACTTCTTTTTCCTTAACATAACATAACATAAACTACGTTTTAGAATAAAAATGCAGAATAAAGTATCATAAAACAAAAGGATAATAGAGAACTTATCCAAATCCAAGAGGCTGAGGACATCGCCCAATTAAAAATAGTAGCATTGAAGTCCAAACAAACTAAACACACTTAAGCCAAGTCTCTTCAATAAAAGTTACGATCTTCTGCTGCTTAGCTCCTACTCCTTCGGCGTTCCCTTGCACCGTTTCTGCACCAAATTCAGTATTAATACAGTTCACATATCCTAAAATCGCATAAACACTAAATTGTAAAAGATAGGGATGACCGTGAGCATGATAAAACTTTGACACATTTTATAGGCAATAAAAACGCATTACGAAGAACTGCTTAGCTAGTAGCATAAAATACACAGAAATTTACCCATTAGCATATGGCAATTCCTCACGACCACGATATGGTGGAGACTTGCTGTAGCCACGTCCCCGAGGAGAGGGACTGCGACGTCTTGGAGATCGACCACGAGGACTGGGACTTCTGCTTCAAATAGGTAAGTACCAATCAACACAAAATCAATCAATGTTGGCTTAGGGAGCTTACCTGCGTCCATAGCTTGGGCTCCTACGGTATCTAGGGCTGCGGCTGCGGCGTCTACCTGAACCACCACGTGTGCGACATTCTCGAGCAAAATGACCAGGCTCACCACACTCATAGCACTTCAAATCAGAACCACCAGAGCGTCCTGGACCACCTCCTCCTCCTCGTCCACCTCTTCCTCTAGAATTATGAGAAAGCTCAACTCTCCATCCATTCTTACCTGATTCAAATTCAAAAGACGTTGACTTTTAAAGGTGGTAAATATCATTTATCTCAACTGATTAACTACGTTCATAAAATATGCCATTACGAGGAAATCAAAAAACGCATATCAAAATCAAGATTTTCATCATAAATCTAAATTCCTGCCTAATAATAAAGAAAGAGAATCTTGATAACTGTGTACAGTTCCTGAGAAAGTCATTTATTTAATTAAACAAAAGAACCAAATTTGGCATCTTTCACTTCCAATGAGCAATCATTATCAGAACTACGAGGATGTGGTTGTAATACCATCTAATTCACGAATTGCATCTTCAGCGTCCCTGTGATCATCAAATTCAATGAAACCATACCCCGGTGGCCTTCGAGCAACCCATACACTATCAAAAAGAATAAAAAGCTTCGCAAATCAAAAGAAAAAACAGGAAGAATTACAAAAAGAAGTTCATGACTAAATGTAGATAATAATCGCTTATCATGTATCGGTTCAGAAAATGACAAAGAAAACGTAAGTTATACCTTCGAATAACTCCAAAGACACGAAACTCGTCTTCAAGATCCCGTTCCGAAACCCGTGGGTCAAGATTACCCACGTACACGCGAGCCATTGCTTTTCAGGGGGATTCAAAAGAAAGCTATAAAATAATTCCAACGTTATTCAAGATTTAAGTTTAACAAAGAAAAGGAATTTCGAAACCTAAATAATATACTTAGAGAATAGAAGAGAAAGATGTGAGATCGGAACCTGGTGAGTTGTGATTGACGCAGAGGAGGAATCAGCGGCTTCCGCCTTTTGGGTCGTCGGGAAAAATTAGGGATTTTGAATTTTATAGGGATGGTAAGGCGGTGATATATAATTGCTTTGTGAAACGGCAGAGTTAATCATCTGGGCCTAATCTGGCCCATTTATTACTTATTCAGATTAAGATTCAGTAGAAAACAAATTAACCGAAAAGCCCGTCTAGAGAATATCATTTGGATCCATTGTGGTCGATTAGAATTTAGTTGTTGAATGAGAGCCTTACTACACGGATTAAATTTAAAATTATGATTATTTGAATTTAATATTTATATTTATATTTATATTTATTTTTTATAATATAAAAATAAATACGTTATATTTATAGGTAATTTTTTAATATTTTTAAAAAATTCTTAATTTTTTTGATAATACACATATCTTATAAATAAAACGAATTTGAAATCGTATCTTTTAAGCTTGGCTCCTTCAGTACTTGAAAACTCAGCGGATCTATAAATTAGAATCTGAGTAGTCTGAAAAATGGATTTGTTTGTGGTCATGTTCTGGCTAGCCCTGGCAGGAGCCGTTTGCTACTTCTTCCAGTACTGCACCACCAGCTGGCTCAAGTCTCAGTGGCTTAGACAGAAGCTGTGCATGCAAGGCATTACCGGACCACCTCCGTCGTTTCTGTACGGGAATGTGCACGAGATGCAGCGAATAAAATCTATACGATAGATATACATATACGTATAAATCTACAGTATGTTTGTTGACTGTTGGTTCATACTTTCTGCAATCTGCGTCAGGTTTTGTAAGGGTGCTTATTTTAGGCAAATGTTGAAGAGTTTTCCTTTGTTACGAAAAGTCTATTTTTACAAAAGGATACGCGTGTCTTATCCTTTGCTTGCTTCCTTCAATCCGAAATTTTTTTCATTTTGGAGGAATCAACTGTGCCCTTAGCTGAGCAAATGGGAAGCCATCATCGATGCAAAAGGCGGGCGGTCCGGCAGCCGAAATCAATGTGGATGGGGATTTGAGGAGCATTTCAGCCGATGTCATTGCGAGGGCATGTTTTTGGAGCTCTTATGTTAGAGGCAAACAGAATTTTCCTAAGCTTAGGACCATTCAAACCTCCATTACCACCAAGCAAGGCTTTCTTTTTGGCCTCAATAGTTCGACGTACGATTGATACACACACTTGCACGCCACTGTTTTGATTTGCTTGCAGTAAAAACACAATAATTTCCACTGAATTGGTAGGTTTCTTCCCAACAATAAGGTGGTTAGCACTTTAGAAACAGGGGTAGAATCGTTGATTTGGGGACTGTGAAACAACGCCGACAAGAATGTTTAGACAAATCTTTGGGTCAAAAAGATTTAATGCAGCGGATATTAGAAAACTGCCATGAAGGATGCGAGTGTTGGGCCAGGCAAGGGTTCGCCACGGAAGTTTATAGTTGATAATTGCAAGAACATATACTTTGCCGGTCACGAAACAACTGCCGTCACTGCCACCTGATGTTTGATGCTACTCGCTTTGCATCCGGAGTGGCAATCTTGTATTGAAGAGGTGGCTCAAGTTGGCACTAATGGCCTGCCCTATGCAAACGGTAAACACACTGATCTACAACATACCTTTGCTTCTTAAAAGCAAAGCTATGCATCTGGACGCTGATTCCAACTTTGCATCGGGTTCCCATATGAGAACCCGTTGCTAATGAGTTCAAGCCTGAAAGGTTCATCAATGGCATCTCCAAAGCTTGCAAATCCTCAAAAGGCTATATATAATATGCCATTTGGTTTAGGCTCTCGGTTGTGCTTGGGTAAGAACTTTGCAATGTTTCAACTGAAGGTTCTTCTAGCCCTTAACTCTATCTCCAAGTTATCACCATTCTCCTGTTTTTAGGATGCTTGTTGAACCTGAACATGGTATACATATCCAAATACAAAGGATCTTTGATCCCAAAATGTGAAGGCTAGAGACCCATAAAAATATTGCAACTTAGGGCTAGGATTACAAGTCCCACATATTATTTTATAAACAAAAATAAATTAATAATTTTTTATGCATATGGAACTATTAAATACTAAATTATAAATTCAATCTCAAGATATATAAATGAAAAAAAGTTAAAAAGAAACATAAAAATAATTGAAATTAAACGTAGAAACAAATTCTATCAATAATAACATCTGAAGTAATTGAAAATAATAACTGACGATGAATTATAGGATGTAAAAATCTTGATCTTTTGTTAATAATTGAAAATAATAATTAAAAATAAACGTACAGATCTTGCTAAAATTTGACTCTCGGCTATTAATTTGTGTTGGAACTTGGAATAATGTTATATATTTCTTAAATAATATCAGTAATTTAAATTTTAATATTACTATAAATTAAATAATTTAAATTAAAAAATCATTTTTATAACGGACCTATATAATATTTTATAATTAAATGAAATATTAATGATTATAATAAATAATTAATCACCTTCTTGTTCCACCTTTAACCACGTGCCCCTAACAACACGCCCTTTAGACTAACTTGTCCTAACCGCTGGTCTCTTACCTTCTTTTCTTGCAAAGTCAATTTACGTTGTCATTGCATTTGGAATCTGAGTTCTTAAAGGTAAATTATACTATTTGTCACCAAATTATTGGATGTATTATATTTCAATCACAAAATTAAAAGAATTTATATAACTATATATTTTAGATTTAGTCTTTATAATTTATATTTTCTAATCAAAATTTTATATATTTAAAAAAATTATCAATTCAACCTTTCACGATAATGCGATTATTATTTTTATTTAACTAGCATGAAGAATTTATTAAAAATAGTTAATATAACAAAATAAAATATTAAACGTTGTTTTTAAGATACAATTATGTTCAACATTATAAATGAAAAAAATACTTTTTAGAACCAATAGGGTGAGGGTATTACACTATGATCCTAATTTGAGAGCTTAATTTTTCCCAAATTTTGGATGGTTCAATTGAGTTCTATTTTTAGGATTCGATCTAGTTAAAAATTTTAAAGGGATCATGATAAATTTTAATAAAAATCACTCGGAGTTAACCGTTCGAACTCTTAAGAAAGAACAACAAGTTCTCATAGACACCACCAGAAATAAATTACTTTTAAAAAGTTATTAAACAAGACTATAATTAATACTATAAATAAATAAATAAATTGTTTTTATATTTTTCTTAATTGTTTTATTTACTATTTAAAAACTATACCATAAGATAATATCGATTATTATTATTTAAATAGATAATACAATTTTGGTATTGTCAAAACCTATCTCTCTGGGTCACTTTTTAAATTGACCTCGTTTCATCCCATTATCCATCCATTTTAAATATTCCAATATAATAGTATGAATTAATTGTTCAAACCTAATCCTTAGAATATCTGTCTGCCCAAAGGGAAAAGTCCACCTTCCACAAAATTACAACTAAGGGTATTACTATTAATATATTGCCATTTTGGTAAAAAAAAATATTACTACTTGATCTTCCCTGTCAATTATCATTTTTTAGTTAAAAAAAATAATTTTTCGGTCAAATTCTTGGAGTGGGTGAGAGGATGATTTGAAATAATTATCATCAATAATAGTCTGCCGAAATAATTAATATTTTTAATTTTCTGCAATTCCAATAAAAAATAATTTTTATTTGGTTTAAATTCAACCATTAAAACCCACCACGTTAACTTGCCAGCAAGTTAGTATAAACATCCTAATTTGCAATAAATGAATTTTAATTTTATATTTATTTACGACTCAAGTCATAGGTTGTTTGTATTAATTAGATTTAAGTGAACTGATGGCACAGTTTAATCTAATATTAGTTTAGTTGATAAATGATTTTAATAATTATTAAAATTTAATAAATGATTTTTGTAGAAAAATAATAATGTTTAATTTTAAAATAAAATAAATTTATTTATTGATGTGTATGTATTTTTAGAAGGTAGAAATATCTATAAAAAATTATTGTATGCAAAGCATGTTTCCCATCAATAAACAATTAGAACTTTTAAAATTAGTTGTAACTAAAACACTAACATATAATTTGAAAAAAAATATTTATATACTCCATGTTTATAAATAGACATTAAATGTTTTTTTATTATTTAATTATATATATTTTTGTCTTACATATATATTTTTATCATTATATTAATTAAAATAAATTCAATAACAAAAAATTATTTATCAAACAGACTCGTTCATTTTATTATTTATGATCTTATTTAATAATTATTTTATATATAAAATTTTATATTTTTATATATAATTAAATAAACAAATCTTACTAAAATAGATCATATATAATATAATAAAATAAAAGTATATAATAATTCCTTGAGTAACATATAAATCTTATATTTAATCATCAAATAAGAACATATTTGATACACAAGTTAAAAAAAATATATTTAATACAAATTTATTACAGAGTATTCATTTTATTTTTTACTTTATTTTTAGAAAAAAAAAATGAATGAACCCAAATTCCCATTAATAGCAAATACTAATTTATTATGTTTTTAATCCAAGAGATAAGATGTTAAAACTTAGAAGGTGTCAAAGCAAAGCGCGTGCTAATTTCTAAGCCTACCCTATTTCGACGCCGGCAGATATTAACGTTAAACTTCCTCCTTCCTTTCTCAAGAACATATGGATACCAAATACGTATACGTATCGCGTACTATATATAGTATAATATACTGTAATAAAAATGAAAAAACAAAGAAAACCCCATTTTTATATTTTATCTAGACCTAACCTAATCTGAAATTCAATACCTTATCGTGTTTTGTTGTTGTTGTTTCTCTCTCTCTATCCACAACGAAAAGCCAATGAGATTTGCTTCCTTCTTAAGAAGCGGTTAGGAAATAATGGAGGGATTATAGATCAATATCCTCCTTCTTGATGGTCATCTTCCTCTGTTACTTCGTCGTTTTATCTTTCGCATCTTGTCTTTGATTCAGCTGTCCTTTTGTTTCCTTTTGAAGATAGAGGAAGAGGGGAAGGTAGAAGAAGTGGATTTTGTGGGAACAAATGGAGGTTATTGCGGGTCCCACGCTCGGCATGGAGGCTGCCGCTGCCGCCGCGGCTACGGAGAAGTTTGTTAGAGAGCGGCGGCCCGAGGAGAAGAAGACTAGCTCTTGTTTTTTTGTAAAGGAGGAGAAGGATGTTGGCGGGTCGCCGGTTATATCATCGGAGAGTTCGTCGTCGATTGGATCGTCGGGAGGCAGCGATGATGAAGAGGAAGACGGCGTCGTTTCATCTAGGACAAGTGGAAGCTTGGGTTCGTTGAATTCTCTGGAGGATTCTCTTCCCATCAAGTTAGCATCTCTCCATTTTCTCTCTTTTTTGTTGGTTAAAACTTTTTGCCCACTTAATCAAAATTGAAAATTCAACCTTATTTCATCACAGTAACAGAGATGGAATTATGAGCGGAATATCTCTAATTCGAATTGCAAATCTTCAGAATAATTGGATCTAATCTTTTTGTTCATACTGCTTT
Source organism: Abelmoschus esculentus (assembly GCA_035048815.1). Classification (NCBI taxonomy): domain Eukaryota; kingdom Viridiplantae; phylum Streptophyta; class Magnoliopsida; order Malvales; family Malvaceae; genus Abelmoschus; species Abelmoschus esculentus. Next base: position 1,689,993 of record JAUCBN010000008.1, read on the forward strand.
TGATAGGAGGGGTTTGTCGAATCACTATGCGGGAAAATCAAAGTCATTCGCAAATTTGTTAGACGTAAGCACAGTAAAAGAAGTGGAAAAAGCAGAGAATCCATTCAACAAAAGGAGGAGGATTTTGCTGGCAAACAAATGGTGCAGGTCCCGGAAATCGTCTTTCTACTCATGGCAAAACCCTAACTCCATGCCGCTCCTTGCTTTGAACGAAGACGACGAAGAAACGCCATCAACATCTTCGTCGTCATCACCGTCATCAAATGATAAACTAGCAGTAGCAGCGACAATAAAACCTAAACTGCAGCAAAGCGAACTGAAGGTCACGTACAAGTCGCAGAGTTGTTTTTCTTTAACAGATCTGCAAGTACAAGCTGGACATGAATAGCACCTTTTGTTGTTTTTGAAGAATCAAAATGCTTTAGGGTTCCTTCTGTTGTTACCCCTTTTTTCCTTTGTTTTACTCGGAAGAAAAAAAAAATTAACTTAATATATAAATAAATAAAATCTTTTTGCAAATAAAAATCTTACACCTGAGTTGATGGATTATATGTTTTATAATTTCGATTGGAATATAATTTATATACTGATGGATGTGGATGTATCATTTATGGATATGTCATGTTCATGGGTTATGTTTAAAGATTATTAAGGTCCTTGTGGAATTGTACATCTAACTAATAGAACGAGCTTTCATCCTCTTTCCATGTTTGATGCAAGATAAAGCTGTTGGGGCACATTTTATTTTATGGTTTTTTCCCAAGTGACACTTGAAAAGAACTTATACAACAACAAAGAGCCTGACATATGAGAAATAAACAAGCACGAGCAACAAGTAGGAAAGAACGGAACCGAAATAGCCGAAATCAAAGAACAGGGTTATACACTACATGATTAAGGATGGTTTAATATGGAGCAATATTACTAAAGAAATCCTGTTTAACATCGCAAAGATGCAGCATCTTTTTTAACCAATGTTTATTGACCATTGTACTGTGGAAACATGTAGTGTCAGACTCTTGAAACCAGTACCACCCCTACATACAGAGAACACAACAAAAATCATTTTGGTCAACTTCTAAATGCGAGCAAAGTACCTGCAAATTTAGATGAGTAATATATATTGTAATTTAAAGGAGATCGAGACAGCGGCTGACAAGCCAAAAACAAGAACGAATTCCGGTCTTGGTGGAACAAATGGTGTCTAAATCCCGCACACGATCAACTGCCTCCCTTTTGTTTGAGAGTGATCTTATCCCCGAGGCTGAGAGCAATACCCTGGGTCTTGCTCCTTATCCTGATGTACCCACTAAGCTTCCCATCTGCTTGTTTCTCAACACTCAAGTTTACCAAGGCATCCTCCCCAAACACACTTTTTGCATACAGGTTAGCGGCTAGGAATCCACACTCATCGTCTAGCGCAGATCTGAAACATATTCCAGCCAACAAAAAGAATTGGCATAATAGAATGGATTGATAACAGTATAGTATAAATTTGTTATTTTGCATATTAAGCATGAACGATTCATTTTCAGAACAAAGTGACATATAAATCATACAGCACGCTGTGACATTAAAACTTACACTGGTGTGAGACACTTCATGTTGGTTGACTTGATAATATGTTCAAGGAATTCCTTCTCATCTTGGATTACTGTGTTAACAGCAACCTGAATCACAAAAATCAATAACGGAAATTAATATTGATACAAGTACAACAATGGGGGATATTGGATAAGAAGAGTTAGCTTAGTCCTAGGAGAACGTATGACATACAGAGATAACTTATTAGCGGTAAGAGGGGAATAAGAGGTAATCAAACACTATGAAGGGACACGAGCTACGTATAATATCAAAATAAGATAAATTGCATTCCAGGATGCAAGCTGGTAAATAACAGAAATGGTTTAACAAATACCTTGTTTTCCCATTCAAATTCTGCCCACATAGATCTGAATGCAGCATCAGTACATACAGCAGGAGAAATATAATCCATGATATCAATATGAATGTCATTAAGAACAACAACAGTTGTTTCAAGCACATTCGATGTTTCATAAACAATGTTGCCAAATATGACTCCAGTCTCAGTCGATGAGACCTTGATGTTGGCCTTTATTTGCTTGCTAGATTCAGGAGCTAGGGTATAATTTTGTGCACGCTCTACAAGTTTAAGATCACCCATAGTTGCCAACTCCAAGCACAAATTCTGAAGGGTTTCCTTGGTCCGATTGATAACTGTGATATCAAGAACAATATCGTAGTGATGGACAGTGACATAGGCTTCAGCATAAACTGGGTCGCTGAATCCAGTTAGTTGAAGAATGCGGTTGAGCTTATTTGCATCATCAGTATCGTTGACAAACTCTCCAGTTGCACGTTTTAAATCATCTTGAACCTCATCCTCCAACTCCAGCTGACTCATACCCTGGAAATCGGAAACCAAAAAACACCCAAATACAAATACATGAGAAATATCCAAGAAATAATCATCGGTACAAGTCAGTAACCATGACACGGGCACAAACAAGGGGACAAGGCAATACATTCTAGCCAAACAAACAAAATACAGAATTAAGAAATGCATGTATGACCAAATATAACTTTGCATAAACCAAGATGTTAAAACATACTCGTAAAATAATGGCCAATAAAAAAGCTCACCTTCCTACTCTTCAAATGGTAGAAATCAATAAGGTCATCTGGTTGTGCATGAGAAACCTGAGCCTTTGCCTTTAATTCCTCAGTTTCTTGCAGCTGTTTCTCAGATAACATTTTTACAAAACTCTGACGACAAGATTGCAACCATATTTTCCTGAGGTCGTCACCAGTATTGCACAACAATCTTATGCACAGAACCATCCTATCATAAGAATCATTATCAATTGGATGTGGAAGAACAGGAGATTGTCCTAATTGCAGCATGGAGACAATGATCATCAATGCCTGCATGGTTGCTTTGTTAACTTCAACTTTTGATGGTTGTACCTCTTGTAATCTCAGAACAAGTTTAGTCAGTGTGCAAGCAACAACTGCCCCAAGGAAAAAATCGCCAGTAAGGAGAAGAGATCTGAGATTCCCAGAAGCCAATGATCCCTGAACAACAGTGGGAGCAGAGAAAGCAGTTTCAGAGGCAGCACTCTGGGTTGCATAAGTACCATCAGCAAGAATAGCCGGTCTCCTAGAGGAAACAGTAATGGAGCTTGCTTGTGGGGGTTTCTTAGAAGCATCAGTACCTTCCGCTACATCCGAAACAGAGTAGAAAGGAAGCTTTCCAAGGCACTGCTTGATGGTTGCAATGCCACTCTCAACTTCGGACAAAGATAGGCAATATTCTCCAACGATCCAAAGGGCACAGGAGCAAACCCGTGCAGCACGGATCTGATAGAACGTATCCAATAGCCTTGTTATAATGGACACCCTAAGTTTAGGGTTGGTCTCAATTATTTCTCGGACAAAAACCACAACATCAATAGCTGAAGCAACATTACTGTCACCCAAGAAATCCATAAGAAGATGCACAACTGTGCTGGCAACTTCTGGGAACTTGATTGCACAGGAATGAATAGCTTGAATAAGCATTTGTCTGTATTCTCCATTCTTCTCAAGCTCTCCACTTTGAGTCTTCATAACTTCCTTCTTCAAGGTAAGAACAACCTCATTGATGTTTCGTGGAGTTATTAACTCAAGAACAATATCAAGAGTCTTCCTCCGGATGTCAAGATTTGGACTTGAAAGTGCCCTAAGTACATCCATGATCAAACCAACCACAATCTCTCTATGAGAAGACTTGAGCTCATTCAGCCGATCTAGTACAATAAGCTTCACATTGTTGTCACTTTGAGAAAGAAGAAGCTGACAGTAAGTGTTGGCAGCAGCTCTAATGGCAGTGGGAGCTGATGACAGAGAAACAAGTGTGCTAGCACACTCATAAATAACTGCAGTTGATGGGGCATTCAATAAAGATATAATAATCTTAATATACTTCCCTTTCTCCGCACGATTTGTTCTGCAAACCTTGCGGATCAGCTCCAACACAACCATCTGAAGCAGTTCACCCCATTCAGAAACCCTATCAACATGGGTCAAGAGGTAATTAATGGCTCGATCTTGTGCACAAGTAAATAGCATAAGAAATGCATTTCGCTTGGCAGATGGATCCTGCTCTGTTGAAAGGACCTTCTCAATCATATCAGATGCATCAACCAAGAGCTGCTCACCTTGTGGAAGCTTATATATCATCATGACAGCTAATATAGCATTCTTCCTAATAAATGGGTGCCGATGCTCCAGGTTTTGCAAAACTGAAGGGATTAGTGGCTCAATAATCTCTGTCTCATTCAAACGACAGAGAAACCGCAAGGTAACACCACGAATATATTCATTTGGATGTTGAAGATTGTTCCTCAAATTTTGGCATATCAATATCATTTCAGGTAATACCCTACCTTTTGTATCAGTTTTCTCAATTATCTCCAAGTACAGAAGCAAAAGCTTTTGGACTGTGTGATCCTCTGAAGGTAAAACGTATCTAACAATGGTGATAAAGAGTTGGGGAAGGGTTTCACCATTCAATAAAAGCATGATTGCTTTCTTCATGGCATCAATCTTTGCAGAAACATCATTTCCTTCAAGTGCTTCTTTAATCTCATTAGCGATTGCAGGTGTTCCTTTGTCAAAGTGAATAAGAAGTGTACAGGACTTCTCCATTTCTAGCTAGTTTTCTGGCAATATAAAGAAAAATTAAAATACTTGACCAAAAATATGGCACAAAATGAGGATTCTCAAATCTAAGAGTTGAATAAAGACATCCCAGCATAGAATATATGCCTATGAAATAACAATTTTTAACATTGCACTAACAACCATAAGGTCTTAAATTATGTAGCTTTGAAAGAGAGAACCGTTTTGAACAAAGAAGAATGATTACTTCAAAGGTCAGAAGATTGGTTAGAATTGAAATGATAACTAGCTTTATGAATATGTTTATATATATATATATATATATAATGTACAGTTTAGAGGAAAATCTGGTTGAATCTCGCATGAAAGCTTCATTATGTGCATACTTTTTGATTGATTGTCCATGGCTTCATGCTAAACGGACTATCAAACTAAGTCATTACTGTTTGACATAAATAGTATCTACATCTACAACTCTAGATCTACCTAAAATTTTATGGTTATTTCGGCTCAATTATTCACAAATAATCAGTGTTGATCTGCCCGTATAGTAAGAAAAAAAAGATCTATTCATTTTTGTGTTGTTAATTCCAACCATAGAGCTGAATTCACCAATTAAAATCAAAACATAACGATTTTAACAAACATATACACTATAGCATTAGAACGACGAAAACAAAACTGTGAAATGTAAATCAGATTCAAATCCACATAGCACTATAAATTCGCAGCTTAAAAGTAATTACTTTCAAGAATTCAATCATGAAATCGATAAGAGGAAATCAAAAACCTAAATCTAATCGTTCCACTAAACAAACAATACATTAAACGAAAAAAAAATGCCGCGAAACCACTTAGATACTAAATCAATAGATCTGGAAATTGTGTAACAATGAGAGACAGAGAAACGAACCTTGAGCGATCAGATCATTCGAGAAGAGAAGTCGGTTGGTGAAAGTGCAACAGGTTTTTATTTGGAAATTAAGATATTGGGGAAATTATAGAATTCAAAATAAGGGATTCGGGTTTTTTTCTTTTTAAAATCGAGCGGAAATGAAGAAGTCAGATGCTCTCACCTCTCGGTCTCACAGATCTAAAAGACTTTAGAACGGAAGTCGGACTCGGTTAACAAACTGAATTAAAAATATATATAAAAAAAACAAAGAAAAATTAAAATAATATAATCGAAAAAACAATGATCGTCGCAAAAAATAAAAATGTGATGTTATATTAATGTATAAATAAAGATAAAAATTAATATTATAGATTGTTTTGTTAATTATTTTATTACCTGGATAAATTATCATATATGACAATTAAAGTATATGTTGATTTTTTAATTAAAGGTATACTATAATGATAGATACATGATTTTTTTTATAAAAATAAAATGGTGTTTATTAAGAAAGCAGAATAGTTTCTGGTACTGGTGGTAAGGTATTTTTTTGTTAATCAATTGTTTTAATTAAAATCATGGATTGATTTAGTTATTGAATGCTTTTTCTTACATTCTTAAAAGCTAATATTCGAATCTTACTTAAATGTTAAAATATATTATTTTGATAAAATTTAAAATTATCCATAAAATTATTTTATAGTTATAAATTATTTTAAATAAAATTAATACTCGGTTAACTCGCAATATTAACCCAATCAAAGTTTTTTATAATAGTGTAGATTTGCACGAACCATTTAACCTCATCGATAAAAAAAATGGTTGTTGTTCCTAAAATCACGAGTTCGAACATCAGTGTTATCAGTTAATTAAACGATAAATGTTAAAAAATTAAGAATATACTTTAAAACAGATACTATTAATCACTTTAGTTGAATAAAAATAATAATAATAATGTAGATTTGATGCGGCCCGAAAGAACGGCATGGAGGAAAGGTTGGAGATCCAAAAAGGGTCAAATGGGCCCTGGGAAACCTACTTCTGTCTTGTTTCATGTCGATCATATTTGCAATGTGCAAATGCCGACATCAGTAATACAATATTTTTATCAGTCAAATCGATTAATAAATTCCGTCAATATTTTAATATTAACCACATATTAGTTATTTTTAAATATTTTTATTTATAAATTTAAATCGCGGTCATAAATATATTTCTAATTATGATATTAAATCAATTATGATTATTATATACTTATTTTTTATATAATAATTTTAAATAATATTAAAATTTTAAAATAACGATCCCAAATATAGATTTAAATCTTTATTCTCATCAAAATTAAAATAAAGAAGGAATTGAAAAGAAAATATATTTTCGATCAATTTAATTGTTTTTTTTTCCTAAAAATAATTGATTTTTTTTTTTCAAATTGAATTTCTCATGTAGACTGGAATTAGATAAATGAACAAGCTCTTTCTAGTATTAAAATTTCAAACAAAAGAAATAACCTATATATGCAAACAAGCACACAGATGAAGATGGAACAAGAAAGGTACAGACAACTGAGGAGATCAGGAGATGGAGTATTTATAACAAGCAAATTTGAAAATCATTGAACGACCAATCTCCTGGCACAAAAGGTGCAATAAAAACTCCTCTTGGTCCTAAAATACAGAGGCAAAAAGCAGAACCTCCACTGGCTTTCCACATCCATGGCTTGAACCATACCTCCACAATAGGGACAAGCTCCTGGTGCAGGATGCCTCGCTATCACCCTCTCGTCCTCATCACATACGAACACCAAGCACATCTTTAATTCTCTCTTCTTGTCTAAATCCTCGTTTGATTACTGGGTTGAATCGCAGAGGCAGGCGTATTAGGAGTTTGGATCAGGAAAAGTAGAGGTTAGTCTGGAAAGGAAGAAGAATCGGTCCTTAAAGCGTTTGAACATAAAGTCTGAGAGGTTCCAGGAACAAGCTTATCTCTTAAGAATAAAGAATTTTAGAGCAGGACTTTGTTGTCATGCACTGAGCCCAGACAGAGGGAAAATCCGCTTGTAAAAAACCAACCCAAATCAAATCAGATGGACCTGCAAACATTCTTTAGCCCATTTTTTATGGTTCTGACTTCTGATTGCTGGTGAATCTAGGAAGTAGTTTTGCGAAAGAATATTTATTAGTTTTATATATATTGATGGGAAAAGACCAACATGCGTCTTCATCTGAACTACTGTTTTATAGCATTATTTTATTTCTAATCATTCAGGCAACTGAGCAGTCTGATAATTAATCTTTGTTTTTGGATCATGGTATTGTTTAAGCATTCGCTTTTCCCACATTCACAGCTGGTGCACATGGTTTCACGTGTCAATCAAAGGACCTTTTGCAGGTGAAGTCTCAGCGAGCTTCCATGTGCTTAGTTATCAGAAACGTTTGTTTAGAATGTTCATCATCTACGACAGTCATTTGGCCGATGCAGAGAGCTGTTATTTGAACTTAATCATTAGCATACAAATGATTAGAATTTAGAAACAGGTATGTTAGTTGAAAGTCAAACCGATCCTTTTTTCCACTTTCAATAGCGTGTTATCCACCTCAAATCTATTGCAACTTGCTTCTCCGACCACGTGAAATGATTCTTTGCATTTATAGCATGCACTATATAACTTGATTTAACCTGTCATTTCCAATCAACTTACTTGCTCATCACTTCAAAATCTAACTTAAATCCATGGAGATCATGAGAGACAAGTTTTGGTATCATCTACTAGGAGGCTTTCTTCTCCTTTCTTCATTTGTTTCATTATCTTCATCGTACTCCGACAACGATGTTTCTTCCCACCTTGTGTCCAGGCGTCTACTTAAAACACCCTCTAATGGGGTAATTCGACAGTTTCTGATACCTCACAACAAAATAAGAGCAGAACTCCGGCTCCCACCTCTCAGGTGGAGCAAAAAGCTGGCGAAATTTGCTTCCTGGTGGGCACATAAGAGGCAAGGAGATTGTGGTTTGATTCATTCGAATAGCGATTACGGGGAGAATCTATTCTGGGGCAGCGGCAAGGATTGGAAGCCGAGAGATGCGGTGGCGGCATGGGCGGCGGAGAAAGCGAACTATAACTATAAAACAAATAGTTGCAAGAATAATAAACAATGCCTGCATTATACGCAAATGATTTGGAGAAATAGCTTAAAGGTTGGATGCGCTAAAGTTGTGTGCCGAAGCGGAGATACATTAATCTCCTGCAACTATGATCCCCATGGTAATGTGGTAGGCCAGAAGCCTTTCTAAGTTGAAATAGTTTTGGCTGGCGGCTGCAACCAACTCAGGCAAGCAAGAATGGAGCCATAGATATATGGTTCTTGTTTTTCATTGCTTAATGATATTCATATGCTGTAATTAAGTACGTTAAACAAGTATTCAGCTAATATAAACTGGTTTTTGACAGCAAATGCTAATGCACACATTACATAACTGCAGTACTGCACTGATGTTCTGATTTTGAACCGAAATACATATAGATCAAGCCAATAACATAAAAATTCCACTCTAATAAGACAATATTTAGGCTAAACACTCGGCAACTACAGTCGTAGAAGCTTAGCGGCAGGCATCAGGCATCTATTTTTGCGCATGTGCTGCAATAGATCTTTCTCTTCTTCCAGAAAAATAATGGCAAGAACAAGAACTTCCAGTGAGTCTTTATATTCATAGCTTGCAGCATGCCTCCACAGTAGGGACATGTCCCTGGCTGCGGCAGCCTATATTTGATCCTCTCATCTTTTTCGCACACAAACACCCAACATATTTTATGCATTGTCTGCTTACGAGAGGAGATTTTTCTGATACTGTTAGACATCGTCTTCTTCTCTCTCTTTTCCCGGCATTGGATTGAGAGATATTGTTTAGACTATATAGTGAAGGTGGAGGGACTGGGGGAGTGTTTTCGTGGCAAATACAACTTCAGAGGCGAGATGGGATTGGAGCTCTCTGTAAAGTGTCTCAGTGTCTGTCTCTCCAGCTGGAAGAGACTGACCGACCAGTAACCATAGAGCTGGATGTTTTTATCTAGGTAACTTCACTTTTTCTATGTTTCCATTTTTCTAGTCAAAGACAGAGAACTGTAGGTAATGGATTGGTCGTGACTCGTGATACAACTGCCTCACGGACATGTTTAAATTTGTGCATGCTCGTGAATTGGTACTATGTTTCCATATATGGAGGGGTCAAAAGTGTGGCGGTAATATAGAAATTTAAACTTTATATGTAATTTTAAAAAATATTATATATTTTATTATTTTCTTTAAAATTTTAAAAATTCGTTCTTAATAATTTTATAGATTTACCATTAACATAAAATTTTATAAATTTTATATCCTCTCTCGATATATCTTTGGAAAGTGAAACTCTTTTTATTTTCTAGAACCGTACCTTTCGAGACACCCTTTAAATTTATGTTATGTTGATACTGATTCAAACACGTATATAATCAAAAAACAACAACAACAAAAAAGATATTTTTGTAAAATTATAGCGTATAAATTTGATTAGGGTAAATTTTATATTATAAAAAATTGTAAACATAAAAAAGCCATACAAAAATCAACATTACATGTATACTTATAGTTAATCTCATTGAGCAAAATTGTATTATTTTTTAAAAAGACAAAATCTGATAATAAAAGATTATGAAAAAAATAGGAAAAATAAAATAAGGGAGAATACCAAAGATGTACTTAATATGTTAATAAACGTATTAAATACATGATATTACATGAAAATGAACCCGTGGTTCATAGCTTCAAAGTACAGATGTTAATGATGCTACGAAAGTTTGTTTATTTTTGTTCATATCGGCCTACTGATTAAGCCCGAGAGACCTTAAACATCAAGCTTAAATAGTATCAAGACCTGGCAACAATGGCAAGAAGGATAATGACTAAGCATCAAAACTTATTTAAATATTGGAGAGTATGTCTCGAAGCACAAACTTAGTTTCCAACAACAATTACCATATCATCTAGTTTCCAAGCTCAGAAAATGCATGTTAGCGGTAAAACAGAGCACTCTGTTTGCTTCGTTCCTAGACAACAGCAGTACCATCTAGCCTGGCTGCACGCTGCAGCATTGAATAATGCATGTCTATCAGACTCAGTACTCAGATGTCAGTCAATAATGCCAACATTAATAATATCTGAAGGAGCTGCACATGTACTGGCAGAGTGAGCTTGGAGATACTGAATCAATCAACTACAGAAAGACGAAATAAACAACACTGCAAGTAATATACACGTAATAAAGAATACGTGTAAGAAGTGTAACACCACTCTTGTCTCACAATTGCATGCTACTGTAGTATTTTTTGTGAAAGGGGTGTTTTAGGCATAAAGTACTTGGCAACTCGAAGGAGAGAGGTCGCAGAATGCCTTCGGGGCAGCCATGAACTCCCACTTGGCTATGAACTCCCCGTTTTGTCCCTCAAATGCGATCCCTATTGCCACGTTTAGTCCACTTGACACCACGTAGATTTTTCCTTCCATTGCAGTCACAGCATATGGCCTATGCATCGCCTCACGTGGGAATCTATCACCACCCACTTTCTTCCACGTGTCATGATCAGGAAGGTAGACCTTCATTGGACAGTCACCGTATTCCGAAATGACAAATAGCCTGTCACCCACAACCGCGCTCATCCCGCTCCAGCCTTCTTTCATCCCTTCCTTCATTTCCTGCCACGTGTCGCTCTCCAGGTCGTACACCGTTCCTCTGGGAGAAAACAAAAAAGGCCACGTCCATCCCTCTGTCACGTACATCTTCCCCCCAACCACAGCCGAATCGTACTTGGCCAACTCCACGCGCATGTTAGCACCGTGTTCCCACGTGTTCTTCTGTGGATCATAGCATTCCACCGAGGTGATAAACTCATTATACTGGACCCCACTTCCACCGACGGCCATAATCTTATCATTAAGATTCCCGGTAGCGAAGAACGACCGTGGGGACATCATGGGAGACGCCATGGACCATTGATTTGTGGATGCAGTGTAGACCATCGTTGTATCGATGGACGTTTGTGTGTCTGAGTCTGAGCAGATACCACCTAAAACGTAGAGCTGACCTTGACGTGGAATCGAAGTACAAGCAAACCCTGGTGGGCATACAGCCTTGGGACCGGGCATCGAAGGCAATAAAAACCAACGGCCAGATCGCGGGTCTAGAGCTTGCCATTGTATCTTGACCGTCGACTTATGGTAAGCGAAAACGAACACGTAAGGTAGAGAAAGCGACAAGGATCTCTTCCGGAGAAGGAAGCCAGGGTCTGTTATAACCCTTTTCCACGAGCAACATACCGAACGTGCCAACGATTGGTAGGGATATGGAAGATGAAGAAGACAAAGCTCTGCGATCTCGTCGGGTAAACCTGGAATCAACGGCTCCTGCTTCTTCTGATATTCTCGGTCGTTGTTGTGTTGTTGCTCGCCCCACAAAGACTTGGAAACAGCCATGAATATTTGAAGCTGGAACTAAGCTGAAGAGAAGCCGTGGAATATCATTAGACCATGGTTCAATCTTCGACTCTCTCTCTCTCTCTCTCTCTCTCTCACACACACACACACACACACACACACATATATATATATATATATAAACAGAAAAAGAAATACCCCCCCGGTAATTTTACCTGAAAGGAAGCGTAATCCGAGGGAAAGTGTTGACTGTTCGAACCTAATTTTACAGTAAAAGTGCTTGGAGTTCGACTATTTTAATGGTTCCCTTTTTCCCATTGTGTGGAAAAGAGAAAATAAAGGAGAGTTCCTGTCTTCCTGATTTGTTTTGGTTGTTTTCTGTGTGTTGTGTGGTTGGTTTCTAGAAGCCGGAATATTAGGAGAAGCGTTAGATCAAGTGACGCACCAAAATCCAAACTCAGCCGAAAAAACAAAGGATTGTATCTGAATAAATTAAAGTTTAAACAAACGAAAAGGATTCTGAACTAGAAAATTTCACGCACATGACGTCACTTAAAACTAAAATTCGAGATTGAGACGAACATGTTCCGCCGGTCACCGGAGCTTTGAAGAAATTCAATTTGCCTTTGCCGGCTGCTGTAATTAAAATACAGATATCTTCGGGGATTGAGATTTAAAATTCTAAGTCTGAACCAAGAGAAAAACGAGAAAGAAGGGAAAAGGTAGGTTTTTTCTATACGGTGACGTTTATATATGATAATGACGATGGATAGATTTGTGACGGGTGAGTTTATAGTACAAGTTTACGATAAGATTAAAACATAATAAATTTTAGAATTTTGTTAAGATTTATTTTAAAATTTAAAATATTGAAACTTTTTTGAATAATATTTTACGTTTGGAGTGGGTCTTGGAAAAGTTTTGAATATTGTCGTTTTGACTTGCTGACCAATTATACATATTTGGGGATGTGGGCCAGAAAATGGGCATTAGAAAGGAGGCAGAGAAGCCCAAGTAGATGTCTACCACTAACATACTGACCAATTAAGCTGTTCCCAACACCCGCACTTGGGCACTCACATTATCCGGTTGCAAATTGGACCGTCTAGATTTAGAATTAGATAAAATCAGATTTCTTCAACTTGTAGATAGATTCTCTGGCCTTCTCGCTCGGCTTGTTTGAGAATCATCTGCATATTGCAATTTGCATGGCTGCCACTGGCTGATGGATTGCCGCGCTCTCCCCACCAAACAATGCCTCAACTCCACGCTTTCCTGCTTTTACCATCTAATTCCAAATCCTTCATACATCACAATATTTTGTCTTCTTTTTCTTCTTCTGCTCCAATTCGACGTCGTTTGCCGAGGTCCTCTCCCACTAAGCCTCCCAATCTCAAACGTCTCACCTCTCGCATCGTTCAACTCACTCGCCGCCGGCAGCTTCATCAGGTCAGATTTATTTTTTTTCTTTCTAAATTCAAAGTACTGTTTTTGTTGGAAGTTATCGTTGTTAACTTGGGTGGATTACAGATATTGGAGGAAATCGAGAACGCGAAGAGAGAATATGGTAATCTGAACACCATCGTCATGAACGCAGTGATGGAAGCCTGCGTTCATTGTGGAGATGTTGATTTGGCTCTCAACATTTTTCACCAAATGAGTCAACCCCATAGTTGCGGCGTTGACACTGTTACGTATGCTACACTGTTGAAGGTGCTTTAAGAAATAATGAATGAACCAAACAGTTCTGATACATTTCGACTTGTTTTATTTATTTTGTCGTTTGAAATTTTGCCATTGGTTAATAATTACTAAAATACTAGGTGTTGAATCTTAGTTGTTGCTTCTTTGTAAAGGGGTTGGGTCGAGCTCGAAGAATTGATGACGCATTCCAATTACTTGAGTCTGTGGAAAAAGGCACAGCGGCAGGGAAGCCAAAGTTGTCCACACAGCTTATCTACGGTCTGTTGGATGCTTTAATTGAAGCAGGTCAGCGTTACAAGTCCACTGAAACCTTTTCTTAAAAGCTATATAAATCTTGGGATGGGTTTGGAATCATTTTTTTCAGCTGGTTTTACCATAAAATGGATTTACTATCATAATCATGTCTACTTGTTTGTCAATGACAAAGGAAAGACAGTCAGAGTGAGTTCGTCATTATGTTCTAGTATGATTTCTGAAAGCATTTTGTGTTCACAACAGTTGACAATTTATCTTGTTAGTACTTGCATGGGGAGTGGACGGGCTTAATTGTCTGTTGAGTGTATACTTTAGCATTTTACCTTTTAAGTTTTAACAACTTCAGGACTATAATGTTAGACATATTCTACTTTAGTGCAGGAGACCTTCGCCGTGCTAATGGTCTTCTTGCACGCTATGGTTTTCGTCTTCGTGAAGGAGGGAGTCCTTCAATATTGACTTACAATCTGCTGATGAAGGTTTCTATCTGGTCTATATATCTGGCCTATTATTGAAGATTAAAGTATGTGTTCCCACTTATCCTCTCCTATAAAATCTCAGGGATACATAAGCACAGGGAGTCCAAAGGCTGCAATAAATCTGCATGAAGAAATACTACATCTTGGGCTGGAGCCTGATAGACTGACATACAATACTCTCATCTTTGCATGTGTCAAGGCAGGAAATTTAGATGCTGCAATACGTTTTTTTAAGGAAATGAAGGTCAAACACTAATTTGAGGATTGAGATTCGGTCCATTATTTTCTTGCCCATTACTTTTCAACGCACCAGTTATTATCTTTCATATGCATGGGATCTATCCATAAATTGTGTTAGTCATACTCATGGCTAGTGATTAAACTTGTATTGAATAGTAATGAAAAGTAATGGAGGGGAGCTTGACCCCTTATTTGAAAGGCCAGTTTAGAGCCTCCCACATGCAAGTAATAAGAATAATCAAGGGAATTTACTGGTTGACCAAAATTTCTATACTTGATATTTTTTAGGATAAAGCGCAGCGGTTATGCCATTCAGATCTTTATCCGGATGTTGTTACTTACACTACACTATTGAAGGTGAGTTGTTGTGTTTATTTAGGTTCAAACAATTAATTAAATGACTACCTAATGTTTCGAACTTTTAAATTTTGAAGGTTTTGTTAAATATGAGAATGTTTTATATTTGTAACATTTCCCATGATATGGATGGAAAGCAGTTAATAGTCTACATCTTATTCAGTAAACCTTGCTGTATTTCTGAGATCTTCATCTTTTTCTTGTGTGAACTCGAAGTACGTATATTGCTCCTTTATGACCAAAGAAATTAATGAAGGAATTCAGCCTTTTACTTTATATCTTGTAGGGTTTTGGCCATGCTAAGGATCTCCATTCAGTTCAGAAGATTGTGTTGGAGATGAAATTTCGTCACGGTCTGTTCATTGATCGTACTGCATTTACTGCAATGGTTGATGCCATGTTAAATTGTGGTTCAATCAAGGGTATGTTCTTGATATTGTTTCAGAATTCACAATGGGTCATGATTGCATCTTATTATGAATGAGATCAGTCCTAGAATTGTACATCCTATACTAGTTCATGCTGATTACATTTACATGGAACACGCGTTAAAGTTTATCCGGATTGGATGTAACTCTAAGGTAAATTTAGATATCTGTATGCTTCTCTATGTTTGACTAAAGCTTTCACATCAGTACTCTGAAGCTCAAATAAAGTTATTTTGCTGATGAGGTTTATCTGAATAATAACTTGTGAATTTTTATTTATATAAACAAAAAACCTAGGTGCTCTTTGCATATTTGGAGAAATATTAAAGCTGGCGGGTGCAAATGTGGGGTTGAGGCCAAAGCCTCACCTTTTTCTCTCCATGATGCGTGCTTTTGCCGAGCAAGGGGATTACAATATGGTTAAAAATCTGCATGAGCGGTTGTGGCCAGATTCGGCTGGAACCATCTCCCTGGCTGTTCAACAAGAAGCTGATCATCTACTTATGGAGGCTGCTTTAAATAATGGCCAGGTATTTGGCCCATCTATACATGATAATTGGCATTGCAATTTCCCATTTGCATGTACCACATGAACTGTTACAGTAAGACTATGTCTCTCTTTCAAACTTCACCGAATGACTTTTATTGGTTTTGTTTCTCCAACTCTAGGATGTCCGAGCTTGAAAATTTTGAGTTCTAATATTTCCCACTTTTCTATCAGATTGTCGCAGCTTTGGAAAATCTTACAAAAATTATTAACAGATGGAAGTGTATATCGTGGACGAGTCGTGGAGGCATGGTACAGAATTAATTCTTATACACTAAGAAAAACAAGAGACACTATAGCTTAATCTTATCTGACGCATTGAATATATAAGATATTTGAAATGGATGACAATATGTTGCCCTCGTTGAAAATGTGCTGAAATACCCAAGTCAAAGATTTCTGCTATTCCCCATTCTCCTGTTTATGTAGTTTAATGGGATAAATCTGGGTTACACCAAATGTAGTTTGATATTACCTGCCAAAATTATGAGATATTTGAAATTCTTTTGGAGAAAAAAAGATTGATCCTTTATCTTAAAATGATTTCCTCCTGAAAAGATGTCAGTATGCAGTTTAGTTAAACATGTTCACTTCCTTCAATGGTACTTCTGCCATGCAGGTGGCTTTGCGTCTAGAGGCTCTTCTGGGATTTACCAAATCTATGCTCAGTCCTTACTTCCTTTCTCAGGTACATGGTCTCTTGCAGTCCATCGGCTTGGTGTGGCTGCAACTAGCAGCTTCAATGTGCAAAAGTCCTGTTAAACTGTAAATTTTTAGTTTGAAATAACAATATTTCCAATGTTCAGGTGTTGCCAGGTGATCCCATTGAGAGCATCATGATGCCATTTGAGACTGCTAAGCCTTTACCTGGCACTTTGGAGTTGAAGAAAGTAGTAATGCGCTTCTATAGAGAGCCACTTGTGCCTATCATAGATGACTGGGGCAGCTGCATTGGGCTGTTACATCGTGAGGATTGTTATGAGGTACGAACACCCTTGTGACGAGCTGATAAAAACACCATTGGTTTATAACCCCATTTTTATGACTTCCTTTATTTTGTCTACTACTTATGTTGGGGTGATGACTGGTGAACTGTATGAAATTTATGATTGGCTTATATTAGTTCAGCTGAAACTTCTGTCGATCCTGTGCAGATGAATGCTACACTTTCAACAATGATGAGAAGTCCACCTCCTTGTGTTACAACGACAACAACTATAGGTCATGTAGTTGATCTAGTTTTGGAAAAGAAGTATAAAATGGTTATTGTTGTAAAACAGAGCAACTTGAATGGCACCACACATGGGTCTAGGGCAGTTGGTGTTTTTACAGCTGAACAATTATATAACCTTGTGACACCTGTGCCAGAGGTGTTGAAACAAGAACACTCTATTCATAGAAGTTTAACAATGTTTTGATGCCTTCCCTGACTTTACTTTTCTTTTCTTTTTTCTGTAAATATTTTTTAGCAAATATCAGTAGCCGAGACCACCAAAATGCACGTGAACAGAAGGGTTTCATGCTTATCAATTGCTGATTTGTTGCCACATTGGGTTAACTTGTTATTACCATTTACCACATTGAGTAATTAAGCCTAGCCCTTTGGATAATCTGTTGCATTGAATTCTTTCAAGCTCTTGCTACATTGTGTTGTATACAAGAATCAGGGCAATGGTAGACGAAAGAAAAATAAATAAATAAATAAAATAAGCGACAGAATTTCTCCATGCTGACGTTTCGACACTTATAAGCTGTGGCATGCAGAGTGTTGATCTCAACTGGGTGAATCTCAGGAATTTGTTAGATCGTTTATATCACTGCCGATTTTGGACGATAATCATGTTCATTTGCCTCGAGGAGATTCTTTAGCAATGACGGTCTCAAATGCCCCAGCCAGTGCTCTCACTTTGTTCCTCCTCTCTTTTATTAGCTTAGTGGCCGTCTCCTTGATCACATTATTGTACGGTGTTGCAGATTCCTTCTTTCCTTGTACTATGCTCTTTCTGACGATACTTGTCACTGGCTCGGCCTTTGTCTCTGCCTTCTTCTCTGTTTCTGCATCTGTCTTTGCCTCCACCTTTGCCTCTGTTTCTGCCTTAGACTCTACCTCAGGCTCTGCCTTTTGCTCTATCTCTGGATCCGCGTCTAGTTTTTGAACCGTTTCTTCTTTACTGGATTCAAGACCCTGTTTCTGACTTCCTTTGTTATCCTCCTCCTGCTTTCTTTCAGGTTGCATTTCTTCTTTGGTTTCTTTAGTTGTCTCGTCATTTACATGTTCTTCCCCTTCATGTTCAATTTCGGTTGTCGCCTCCTGATCCTTAAGAGGAGTATTTTCCTGCTGAGGATCGTCACCAACAATGATCTCTTCGCTTTGATTCACCTTATCCTCATCATCATGTTGAGAAATATGATCAGATTCTACTTCCTCAACCTCATATTCCACCTTTTCAGCATGGCCAGGCTCTGGTTCATTTTGTTGTTCCGAAACTGCACTAGAAATATCAGTTCCTTGTTCTGAAACTGGACTAGAAACATCAGCAGTTTCTTTTCCTCCTTTATCAACAACACTAGTGATTTGAGTACCATCTTCGTCTATAGCTACAGCTACGACGTCAGCTTCGGTGTTGCGGCTCTCTTCAACTTTTGATGTTTCGGTATCATCTGTTTCACCCTCAATTTTTGGTGTTTCAGTATCATCCATTTCACCCTGACCAGCTTTTGCTGTTTCCATATCATCCACTTCACCCTGATCAGGTTTTGATGTGTCGGTATCATCCACTTCACCCGGATCAAATTTCGATGTTTCGGAATCATCCACTTCACCTTGATCAGCTTTTGGTGTTTCGATCTCATCCACTTTGCTCTGGTCATCTTTCAATACCTCTTCAGCCTCATGCTCAACTTGATAATCCAAATTTTCTTTATTTTCATTCTTGGTCTCAACAGGCAATGCTTCCTTTCTATCAGGACTACTTGGAGGTTTCTTTGAAGCCGAAGAAGGAGTTGAAGGTCCTTTCTTAATCTTTGAGCTTGTAGTAGGGGATGAGGACTTATGCAAGGTCCTAGAAGAAGATAACGTTTGTTGTGCCTGTGGCTTCGCTGTAGCACTTGGCTTTTTGGCAACCCTTTCCAATGGTGCCTTGGGCACAGCAACAGGTTTTGAAGTAACAGAACGAGACAAGGATGTTGTTGTCGTTGTTGTTCCTGCTGCCGATTTAGGTCGAGCGGGAGAGTTCAGTGCCTTTTGAGCTGTAGCAGCTGATGGAATCCTATCAAAGGATCTTCTTCTAAGAACACTGGGGTTCTGAGAGGTGTCTTCGGTCACAGGTTTCTTTAAAGTCTTGAGAGCAGCGTCAGTGCGCGAGCTCTTTGTAGGCTTGAGATAGTTCGGTACTTGTTTTTCCGAGGAAGAAGAAGGTTTTCTAGGAGAAGGCTTCGAATTTGAAGGGGAAGTGCCCTTCTTCACCGAACTGCTACCTTCTCTCTTGGTGGTTGACATAATTTCTTACTTTCGTTTCTCTGAGTACCAAAACTGTAATACAATCCTGCATTATTATGACTAAAATTAAATAAAATAATCAATCATATTATATTTACATTTTTACCCCAATCCTCCTTAACCTCAACTCAAGAACATAAAGAACGTCGTACCTTGAGAATGAAATCGAATTTTATGAATGGGAACAAATACTTTGGTACAAAGAAGAGTTGTTGTATATGAAGAAGAAGAAAAGAAACGGAAGGATATGGAAAGAGATAAATTGGTTTGTTTTATTTTGTGAAGGGAAAAGGAACGACAACATCGCACAACTCAGTGGTGGACATACAAACCGGGGGTTAAAACCGTCCACAAAATTGGGAATTGTTTGACCTTTTCAACCAATTTTCTTTGGCTTTTACCAAGATTGGCTTAATGGCTTTTCATGTTTTAGGAACTTAGTTGGCCCCACAAACATCTATTACTATGTTTGCCTGCGGTTAAAAACATCTTAAATAAATTAATCATATAATACTAAAAAAATATTTTAACACATAATTTATATAAATTTTTTAATAAAATTCTTTACAATTAGATTAAAAAAATTTAATTATAATCCTAACTATCTAAATCCAAAATGTTAACTATCAATTTGAAATTTTAAATATTATAATCTAAAATATTTAATAGAATAATATATTAAAAAATAATTTTATAAAAATATTTTTGACTAATAAATTATTATATATACTCATAATATTTATTTATATAATATTTTTATCACGATTATATAAATTTATAACATGATCATAAATTATTTATTATGAATTAATTAATAATTTTATCTAAAAAAAATACTATTTTAATTTTAAAAAATATTAAAAATTAAATTAATTTTAAGAATATTAACCATTTAGTTAAACATAATATTTTTATATTATATCGAATAGGATAAAATTTAGTAGAAAGTATATCAATAAAGAAAATTTAAGTGATTTAATGGGTTGGCAACCGCGGCAGTTTTGTTGAAATAAATGAAGAAATGGAAGGTAAATACTTGCCAAAGTCTTTTCTATTTCTTTCTGAATGCTTCCCTTTGTCTTTATTCATTCTCCCCCTTAAACAGAGCCCTTTTCTTCTTCATCGTCTTCTTTAAGACTTTAAATCTCCCTCTGCATATTCGAATAATCAAAAGGAGAAGACGGAGAGGTACACCATTGTTGCTTTTTTGCTTCATATTTAATGCCAATTTATTTTCTTCCCTTTTACTCTTTCTTTATTCTTTTGTTTTTTACCTCCATGAATTCTCTTTCCACACCATTTATTTTGAAGAAAAAGAAATCCAGGGTCTTTGTTTTAATCGAAATTCTTTATTCATCGATAATTACTTATACATTTCAAAGTTTGATCAGTTTGATGCCTTGATCATTCTGTTCATACGGTTGCTGGGGAAGGGAAAGGCCTGGACAAGTCTTGAAGAAATCTTCATTTTTCTTTTCTTTTTGGTTTCTTTTTGCCTGTTATACTCGTTTTTGGGTTTATTTTCGTTTTCTAAGTGCGATAAGCTTTTTCCACGCTCAAATCACGGACAAAAGTCTCTTTCTATTTTAGAATAAAGAAGAAATGAAAATGATTGTGCGTAGAATGATTGACACAAAGAGAAAGAAACGCACTTTTCTTGGAAACACTTTCAGTGTTTTGACCCTTTTGATGACAAAGGTGTTTCTTTCTTTTATTATCTTTCTTGCTCTTTCATCTATGCTCTCGAGTATTCTTCTATCTTGTTGCTTCGATTTAGTTTTGAAGCTGCAATTTTGTTTTGGATTTTGCCCTCTCTTACTGCGTGTGAGTGTTCCTTTAGAATTCAGAGATTTTATTGCTAAAAGTACAAAGTTTATTTTTGTACGTATTATGCTTGTGTTGCGTTGGTAGTTGATTGCTTTGTAAGATTAACAAATTGTTCATTTGGGTAACATTCTTTTATATCTTTCTTTCTCCCCCTGAACTAAATTTATGTCATGCCTGAGGATCTCTGTTGTTAATATGATGCATTTTTTTTTCTTTTCCCCCCAGAAGGATACATTTTACCTACATGGATAGATATAGTGGTAAAAGAGCTGTCAATGGGCTTGTACCTGGCAGGGGATCAAGCCTTGTTTTGAAGGATCATGTTAATTTCAGAGAACAAAATTCACAGTTTTGCAGCCGTATTGGATGCAGTAGGAGGGTGAACTCTGTCAAAGGAACACCGAATGGTTACTCTGAAAAGGCCAAATCTTCTAGGCCTTCATCAAGTGAGAAGGAAATTATTGGAAGTTCCTCTGGTGTGTGCCCTGCAGTTAGCAACGCTAGAAAACCCTCTACAAATCTTCTCAGAAAGCAGCCATCTCAGCTGGAAATTGATTCATCTGAAACTAGTAGTGTTGAGGAAGAGCCAGAAGTGTTACAGCTCGTATCCCCACCGGGAAAGATTCAAAGAGGGCTGCAGCCTAAATCCGAAGATGACGATATTGGAGAAGTTACCACCTTGATGGAAGCGGGAAGCTCTAGTCTAGAATCAAACACAAGACAAGGGAGAAGTTTTACTTTGGCATCTCAAAGTGCTTCCCGTGCTACTCATGGTAACACAAGCAAGTATGGCTTGAGAAATCCAAGATCTTCTGGTTGCTCATCTTCGGGTTCAAGCCTCAGTAAAGGGAAAAATGCTGTAAAAAGGAATAATTCTGAAGGAGAGGATAGTTCCTCCACCTGGGGAAAGAAGTTGAGTGCATCTTTGGGGGGACTGAACAACAGTTCCAGCCTTGGTGTTCCTATTTCTGATTCAAGGCAAGCCAGAAATTGGTCTTCTAATAGGGATTTTGGTATTACTTATTCTGTTAGGACTCAGAGATCAAACAGTACTTCTGGTAGAGGGAGACCTCCTAACCAAGCAAATGGAAATACTTTAATTTTGAACGAGTCACCCATAGTCATCCCGCAAGCACCTCAATCTGATATACGTATTGATTTGAATGCTCCTGTTTCCACAGAAACTGCCTCAACTCATGCTAGTTCTTACAATCGACCAGGTAGTGAGAGCTTACGCACTGTCATTCCTTCTAACCCTTCAGAAGTTGGCATTTGCCACTCATTGAACTCGGGTAGATTCCAGCGCTACAATATGGATGGAATTGCGGAGGTATATTAACAGGATATTCCAACCTGAAATTTGTATTCATGAATTTATAATTTCTCTCTCTCTCTCTCTCTCTCTCTCTGCTAGAACACAGGGAAGGGGCTGAGGTGGGGCTGTGAATACGGTTTTGCCCATTAATATCTTGAATCATCTGATGTTATGGACTCTCTTGTGAGAGGCAAAATGAAACATTAGTTCCTTTGTTTTGTCATTAAACTATTGAATCTTCATCTTTTACTTTTGGTTTGTGTTTAGCAGGTACTATTAGCACTTGAGAGAGTTGAACAAGATGCAGAACTGACATACGAGGTAACTAGTTCTGAAATGCACCGACTTTTCTTGATTTTTCCATGTTGATTCTGTTCCTGTCTTGCAGCAATTACTTGTTCTGGAGACTGGCTTGCTCCTTTATGGCCTAATCTTCAGTGATCGCCATAGAGAAATGAGATTGGATATAGATAATATGTCATATGAGGTTTGTTTTTGTTTCATTATGTGGGTTCAAGTCTGCAGTTTATTTTCTCCACGCAGTGCTTGTTAAGATAAGCTAAAGGTTTTTAGCCTTTCTTGTGTATTCTGGACAGGAATTATTAGCTTTAGAAGAAAGGATGGGCAATGTGAGCACTGCCCTACCTGAAGAAGCATTAACAAAATGCCTTAAGAAAGGCATCTATGAGACGTCTTTGGAAAATGCAAATGTCAGCTTTAAGGGTGAAGTAGATGATATCAAATGCAGTATATGCCAGGTTCTTTGCTACTTAACCTTCCATTGTATTAGTGAAAACTTTGTGCTACTGCTATCTTCTTCCCTGTGTGTGCTCATCTCCGGATGTGGCTGCAACGGTTTCTTGGTTTCACTTCAAACTTAATGGAAATCATTGTTCTTTTTTCTCCTTAGGAAGAGTATGTCATTGGAGATGATATAGGGAGGCTGCATTGTGAGCATAGGTATCACATTGCATGCATACAGAAGTGGCTACAGATGAAGAATTGGTGCCCTATTTGCAAAGCATCAGCAGAAGCCACATAGTCTTGTTCACCTGCCTCGTAATCAAGTTGAATTTTACAAAAGGAAGCAAGAGACCCAGTTTTCTTTCGTACAAATGGATGGAAATATCAAGTCCACCTATGTGTCAAGTTGTCAAATCAGCTAAGCTTTGCACTGGAATCCCTTCCCCCATCAAAAGAAATGTGAAGGAAAATACGGTTGTTGGTATCGTTTCCATCCATCTTTGATTGTTAGTAAAACAAAGTACTAATCTTTTTGGACATTTGTGGCTTTCTCAAGACGGTAGATGCAATTGTAATTTGCCGATAATTTGAAAGTTGGATAAACATATAGGACTTGTTATGGAAACTGGTGTCTAAAGTTGGTAATTTTTCACGATCGTTGGAAACCATTAGCAAGCGCAGGGTACATACCTGCCGCATGTCTGCATGGCAGAGATGGCTGATAGCAAAAATCAAAGTGTTCTGACCCATCTACATTCTACACTATGATACATACAAGTGAGACCAACATGCATATCCGATCAACAAGATAAGAACAGTAGCTCGAGCACTATGGAATGACTATATGCCACCAAATCATAAATCCACAAGTACATAAAATCGAAAACTCGCAGATGCGTTTTTCAGTGGTCATAAGAGAAAATCATAATATAAACCACATGGACAATTTAATGGATGTCGATGGTTATTAATATTGAAACTCAATCATTTCTCAGATTTTAAGTTACAAGTAGAGAAATGCTACAGCTCTTTAACAAATAATTTTACCTTTCACCAAGCTACAGCCTACAAGGCAGTGTCTCTGCAAAACTTTTTCAGATTTCCTTCTCAATGGCTGAAAGTTACAAGAAAGATTGAGAAATGTAAAGACAGCCAACAATAATGCTAATTGTACAACAGAGCAACGAGTTGTAAGTACTTCCTTTTCGAGAACTTTAACTCAGTTGCTCAAAAATAATAAACTGATCCATCCCAGCTCTGCAGCAAGGGTACAGCCATCCAAACACTCAAACCCATAATTTAATCTCCTAAGGGTTGGAGCTTTATCTGACTGGGAACAATCTGGTTCATGTCAGTAAGTGTAAACAAACTTGGAGCTTCAACAATTGTCAAGCACATTGAACCAGAATGAACATATCTTTATAACAGCTTCATGATAAACAATTTTTTGTTGAGCGTTCATTCTTCAAACGAATGCATACAGATTTTTTCCATCAGCAATGACCAATCTTCACCCAGCTGCTGGGGATTTAGCTCCATTGCAACTTTGAAATCAAGCAAAGAAATTGAGCACCTCGGCCCCTGTTCCGGCAAAACTTCTGTAGGCCCAGAGCTACTCTGCATATGCAAATGATTACTTGGCCAAAAACCATTAACAAGCTTTCTTGGAGTCGGTTGAGTGTCGGCAGAGTGCTTTCTCAATTCTCGTGTAGATCTTGACCCTACCAGATTGACACATGATCTAATCAGTCTCTTCAAGTATACATCCAACATGTTGTTCAACATACTAGCACATTCCAATGAAACCCCTCCAAGGCCCTGCACTGCTGCGATCTGTTCCATACGTTTCTTCAATGTCTCAGTATCATACAAACTACCGCTGTGGTAGTAGCTAATGAAGTCGCCACTGCTTGCCACAGGCAGAGTTTTGTGGGCCCCACCAACACTAGCTGAGCAAAATGGAATCCCCAGAGGTGCCAGCAAAGGGTTTCTAGAGAAATCAATGTGGTTTGCTAGCTTCACCTCCTCCCCGTCTTCAACAACAGCTCCTTTAGTCAGACCTTTACTGAGCACCCTCGGTTTTCCTGTGGAACACCGTAACCCTTCTCTTTCAATTTCAGGCTGCTCGGCAACTGCTTGAGGATGCTGCAATGGTCTCTGATAATCATATGACCCCAATTTATTGCCATTGCCTTCAGTACCCAGGGATTGATGTGAGAAACTCTCAACCTTTCCATTTGGCCCCAGCGGGCTGGGCTGATCCCTTAGCTTTCTATCCTGTATTCGAGATCTAACCTTTTGCAGGGATGACATTGGCAAAACCCCATTCGAAGAAATGACCATGTTTGGATTCTGGATGGGTAAAAGGGATCCAGTTGGCTCATGCCCATCGTCTCTAACAGCATAACTTTTCGCATTCTGTATCAAAGATTTAGCAGGACCTGCTTCATGAACTGGCGGTGGAGTCTTAGCTTGACATGCATTTTTCAATATTGCACGTATCAACTGGTTATGCAGTGGCAGATTCTCCCTTCCAAGAAGGCGGTAACATGACTTATGGAACTCACTTTTACAGAGCTTCTGGCTCAAAAACCTACTCAAATTATAAAAATATCTCTTTGACCTCTCAGCCCCAATCTTCTTTGCTATCTGAGCTTTTAATTCACCTAAATTGATTCTAGAGCCCTGCTGTGGCGGCATTGCTCAATAAGCAGATTTCTACACCATTCACAGAACTATAAAAACACTGAAACCTGTTTCCACCCCAACTTACAGTTTTCTCCAATGCCAAATGAGTCCGAATCCACCAATTTGCATGCTATATACTGCAAATCAAACTCTTAGTCTCTGCATATTGAAAGAAAAAAGAGAAAACATGAAATCACAGAGAAAGAAAGAAAGAAAAAAGCAAGAGAACTCAGAAGTCCAATTTTCAGACATCCCTAAGACCCACGGAGGAACCGTTCATACAATGCAAACCCATATTTCATCTTGGCAGAATCAAAACCCTAGGGATCAAACTCCACTTAAGTAATAAACATAAACCCCACAAAAAAACAAAGCCGAATTGAATAAACGAAAAGCACAAATCAAAACCCTAGAGTCGGAACAGCATGAACCGCAAATAAAAAAGGAACCAGTGCAGCAACCGAAACCACAAAGGAATGACTTTTACAGGCAATTAAGAAAAGAAAAAGGTCGGGAATTGGGAAATTGAAGTTGATGGAAAGAGATCAGTGGAGTTGTGTAGAAAAAGAGTTGACGAATAGAGCTGGAATTGCAGAGACAAAATAAGCAAGGTGTAACGAACAAGAATGCTAAACAGGGTAAGTTGCTTCACCAATTGCAGAGAAATCCAGCGCCACGGCAGTTGTTGATTGGTGTCGGGGTTTGGGGTTGGATTGTTCGCAGCGTCTATCGATTCTTTTTTGGCTCCCTCTTAACGATTTCTTTCTTTCCTTCCTTCTTTCTCTCTCTTTTTTTAATATTTTATTTTCTTTTCTCTTTCTCTTTCTCTCTCGCTTTCCTTTTTCCCCTCCCTCTTCTTGTTTTGCTAATGCGCTCGTTAAGTCGTTATATTTTCAGCTCGGCTTTGTTTTGTGTTGGCTCCATCTCTCGCTCGCTGGCCGCTGCTACGACTATTTTAGTTTCTCTTTTTTATTTATTTATTGGTATTTATCTCTTAGACTCTTACTATATGCTGTACATTAAAATGATTTATAGAAATTTGTGTATCTAAATTCTAAAGAGAGATCCTAACAAAAAAAAATTATTTTAAGGGGTTTATTTTTATGATTATATGTATTTTATTAAAGAGATAAAAATATGAATATATATATTTTATAATTATCTTGATATGTTATCTTCACAAATAAATACATTAATTATTAGTTTATAAGTGATATAATTTGAATTTATCGAGTTAAATTTAATGAATATTTTTTATTAAAAATTAAGTTGAAATTGAATTATTAAAAATTAAATTGAGTCAAATTTGAATTAAAATAAAAAATCTTTAAGCTATATAATATATAATATCTTTATTATATTTTCATATGAAGTCATAATTTTATTAAAATATCAAAATTAAATTATAATTTTTATTATATTAAATTAAGAATAAATTATATTAAAATTCGCTCAAATTAAAATCAAAATAAATATTTTAATTTTTAATTTGAAAAAAAAACGCTCGTTGTTATCCTTATAGGCCCGGAGTGTGTCCTTTGGGCAGTACTGCAACGATTTGTAGAAAAAGCGGTAAAAGCAATGGCCCAATAGCCCGTAAATACAATAACAGAAGAAAATAAAGAAACATATACATTCTCTCCCTTAAGGCCTTTCCTTTTCCTCCCGCCCCTCCCAATTTGTTTTGTCCTTTTAGGGTTTGGTTTCAATTTACAAAGAAAACAGGAAAGCAAAGCAGTCACTTGTGGAATCCGCCTCATCAAATTGTCACAGATTTATTGCGCAAGGTTTAATCAAGTTTCCAATCTCTGATTTCTAACTAATTTTTACAAGCTAACCTTGTTGTATTCTATGGTTTTAATTTATCAAGTTGTTGCTAAAATGCCAGCCTGAAATGAAATGTTTGAAATTTTGTGCAGGTCCGGCAACCTAAAAGCTTATTTCAAGCTTCTGGCGATGGGAGAAGTAGTAATTATTCATTTCATACGTTTTTTTAGTTTATTTTAGCAATGCATTGTAGTTATAAATTGTTGATTTGGGGAAATATCTCACTGTGTAATTGGTACAGAATTTCATGCAAGAGGAAGATATTCGATTGGAGACTATACGAGCAAGATGTAACTAATATATTTTTCCTTGTTTTCATATAGTAATTCTGTATGTATACATAACATTTCTGTTTCTAAAGGAAATGAACTTTGTTTTGCTTCTTTTCAGTTGCAAATGTTGTCAAAAGGCACGCTCAACTTACAGAGCGTCTCTCCAGGTATAAATATAATCTCTATCATAATTCTTCTTTGTTATACTGATACAGATATATTACACTAAAAATAATGGCGCCGAATTGCCGATGGCTTATAAATCTTTGTATAAGTCTGCTTCCTCTTGCTGGTTTTATGAACCTTGAGTAGGAACTAGAGTGCTCGTATTCTTTGTTTTCTTTTTCTTTGAGGATTAATGCTCCAAGTGGTCTTGATTTAGTAGGGATTCTGATAAAATGATATTCGAGCGTCTACAAAAAGAATTTGAGGCTGCAAGAGCTTCTCAAAGTCAAGGTAAAATATGCATTTTCAGTATGAGTAACTTTTTCATAACCATGTTTTGTACCAATCAAACACTTTTTCTTTAATGCTTTATCTATGTTTAAAATCTCATTTGATACTATATCTAATATGAAAACAAAAGTTGCATAATTCATGTTTTTTTTAACTCTGACAAGGAATTCCCTCCCCCCTTTGATCACCAGAGATAAATTTAGACGGTGATCAGTGGAATGATGGGCTATTAGCTACAATAAGAGAGCAGGTATAATTTTTTTCTCTGAATGCTTCAGAGTATTTGTTTTATGGTTCTATCTTACTGTTCAAGTCAGAATTTGATGATGGTGGAATTATTTTGATGTTGAATGGTTTTCTTGCTTTAAATTACTCGCTGTTAATGATAATTTTTCTATTCTCCATTAAGTTGTCTAGATGCTAACTTATCTTTTTTTCTTCTCAGGTTCATATGGAGGCTGATAGAAAGGCCACATCTGGGGACACAAACAACATTCCAACATCTGATTTACAGGAAAAGGTTACTTACAGAGTAGGAAATAAGGTAACAAAATATGCTGAGAATACTTTTTTTGCAATTTTCATTGTCTATAATCTGGATTATAACTGATACTAAATTCTTCCTTGAGCTTCAAACTTGATTTGGAACATCGTGATTTAAATTAATATCGTCGAAGTTTAGTCTAATCAAGGATGAGGGAAGCTGAGATAGCTTTCTAACAGTTGGTGTTGGTGGGACAGGATTTAAATATTAAGGGGAAGTGCTTTTAGTTTGGTTTGGAAAAAGAAGAGTTTTTCTTTAGTTATAGTTGGGAAAGTCAGTTTCAGAAAGACTATGTGTAACTATCAGTAGGTTTTAGGTGAAGTCATTTATTTGGAGCTCAAACTTATAAGTGGACACTGGACAGGTGATTTGTTGTTTGGAAGGCACAAGAATTGGCATATTGTATGAGACGTCTTTTGCAGGTACTACCAAAAAAGTTTTTATAATTTGATTGTTAGTATCTGCAGTTAACTATTTAATTGGTTTCTCAGTGTAAAAAGTTATTACCTGAAGCTGAGGCGTATACTGTATGGTGTATTTTGATTTAAAGACGAGTCCTTCATATATGTGATTAGGTTACTTTTATAATTCTTGTTTCTGTAATTTTGGTAGGGGAACCTTGTGAGCTGTACCATTGTGTGCTCGAGAGCAAGTCATTTCTTGAAAAGATGACTGTCATTGAACATACAATTCCTTTCTTTCTGCCACTACGAGAAGTGGAAAATGATCTTCTTTCTTCTAATGCCATGGTAGCTTGGTTCCGTATGCAGCGGATTTTTTATTTTAAGATAATGATATTATATCAGGTCTTAATATTTTTATTGATCTATCTTCTTTCAGAGATTTATAGATCATATTGGAGAATTATTGCAGGCTTATGTAGACAGACGTGAACAGGTAATGCTGCCTTGTTGCTTATATGGATTGTTATTATTTATCATCTGAAATCAGTAGTTCTCCTGTTTAGGTGATGTTTTGTTTCTTGAAGAACTTACTTGTTATGACAGGTTCGGCTTGTTAAGGAGCTGTATGGAAATCAAATAGGAGAGCTGTATCATAGTCTTCCGTACCACATGATTGAATTTGCACTTGATGATTCTGATTGGTTTGTCCGCTTTGTACTTTCTAGTATTGTATCTGTATTTTGTCTACATTTACATGGTTTAGTTTTATCTTTGGGAACTTTTGGTTTCTGAACTTATTTGTGTTTTACTGTAGATGGATACTTCAGTCTTTCTTACTTATCTACTATTAAAAAAAAAGTGAATATGGAATAACTGTTTCTTATAGAATACTCTTCACTTTGAGGTTCAAGAATTATTTTAAACAGACAATAGATGTTAAGTAGATAGTTTTGCTTGGTTTTTGACTGGACTGTTATGTTTACATTTGTTGCAGCAAGGTGACAATCGGTCTTAGATATCCAGATCTTGTTTCTGTTCTTCCAACTCGAGTAAAAGTTCTGGCATGGCCAATGCATCAATTTAAGAAGAGTCATACAAGCTCAGCTGGAGCAATGGGCTCCCAACCTATTCCAGCTCGTTTATCTTATGCGGAAGATGCCTTGAGAACCATGAGCTTACCAGAAGGTAATACTTTTACATTTTCCTCATCTCCACTTGAAAAAGTTCCTGGTAATTGATGTCCTGAAATATCATCTGCTGCTGAATTTGTATTAGGATTCAAGTTTGAAGAAAATCTTTATGAGACTGCAATTTCATTGCCTTAAAAAACCACTTATTACTTTTTCTGCTTTGTTACAAGTGGATAAGTAATATGCAGTTTTGTTTTCATTTAGTTTTTCCACTCACACTTGGTTTACTTCTTGCTTCTTTGTATCATCAGCATATGCAGAGATTGTGTTGAATCTACCACAAGCCCTGCAGCAAATATATCAGTTTGGGAACCCTAGTTAGTCCTTCACTTCTTACTTTCCTTTCAGTATGTGTGGTGTACAAAAGTTGTATGGGTTGCATAGGATCACATACAACATGCATATATACTTGTGTGAATCATTGGGTACTGTTGGTTTTCCATTATTTTGTTAGTATAGAGGAACATTTTCCAATTTCTTAAACATTAAGCCCTTCCTTTTCAATCTTCTCTGTTCTCATTGCCCACAATTTTAAGCCCCTCCTTTTCAAGCTGATAATCTGTTGTTTGTAAGTGAACAGTCATTAGTAGCATGCCAAGCTTTTGGAATGAAAAGGGTCAACAAATTACCTTACTCCATTGCATCTTGCAAGCCCTAGGATAGATTGCCTTTAAGCTTTCTTGCCCACGATTTTGCTTGCATTTTCGGAATTATGAATTCTGTTATATGATATGAGCACAGGGAAGCTATTCCAAACTTTGAAATCAAGTCGGGTTCAAACTTCGAATATTAGAATTTGTGGTCCATACTCTAATATTTTGGTTCAAATTTTCTTCAAATTTCAGATGACACCCCAGGGTTGAGCGAGTACTCTTAAACATAAAACACGCTATAAAACTGAACAACTGAAAGAATATATGTAAAAAGGGGGTTGGACTTGGAAAGGTACTGTTATTATGCTGTTAAAAAGAGGAATTCCCTCTGTTGCTTTGAAAAAGTGAGTAACGATGGAACGTAATAGTATTCCAACATTTAGGAAAATGAAACTGATCCTGGATCCTCAGTACGTATAATAATAGTAATCCTCACTTGTTCCTCATCATCATAACAATATTCCAAACAACTCAGCCTCTTGGCACTTTAAACTGTATAATGCTGCTGAATGGTGTCGATATCAAGACCCTTCAGCTTAACTACTGATTCAACGTGACCCTTCAGCGTATTCAGCTCCCTCAGCCTACAAATTGGCAGTAAATAGATAAATTAATATCTTAATCATGAAATAAAAATGTTTTATTAATTATAATTTCATCTGT
Source organism: Abelmoschus esculentus (assembly GCA_035048815.1). Classification (NCBI taxonomy): domain Eukaryota; kingdom Viridiplantae; phylum Streptophyta; class Magnoliopsida; order Malvales; family Malvaceae; genus Abelmoschus; species Abelmoschus esculentus. Next base: position 1,722,133 of record JAUCBN010000008.1, read on the forward strand.
CCCACCTTGCAACCTCAGCCCTGCGCTTGGCCTGCTCTGCAATCTCTGAAAGTTCTCTGTAACCACTCTTTTCATTGAAGAGGACTGAGGTTTCAGGTGGTTGAAGGCCATGCAGAGTTCTCTGCGCGGTTGCCCATTGTGCTTCTCTTTCCTCTTTTCCGTAATCTTTCTTTGTGGTGAACGCAGTCTATTATTGGGGGAGGAGAAAGTTAGAAGAAATCCATGGCCAACAACACTATTGGATTTGCACATACAGAGTGAATGAATCCAGTAAATACCTTGTTCTCCAACAGGTTATCCCAAGCCTTTCCACTAAGAAAGTACCGTATTGCGAATTTGATAAGATCGAGTGGGATATAAGTCACCACACTGTAAAGCCAGATTACACCAGCCCATCCCCAACCCATTCCTTGAATCCTTGCAAAACCCCAATTTGCATACACAGCTATCGCAGTGGCCACCTGCATACAAATTCATGTGGCAGCTAAGCAAGGCAGACAAGGCAGTCATCCTTTTTCTTTTCTTTTCTTTTTTGCTTGGGTAAAATGTGCTGAATCTGTGAGTCTGCTATTCTAAAATCTTCATAAGGAAATAAAAGAAGAGTTGGATTTTCTTACCAGCTGAGCAACGATAAAAGCGGTGAGAAGTAGAAGTCCAGGACGTTCAATATAGGACCAGCTGCGCGACCGTGTGACAAAAATGAGGGCCTGACTCACAATACTGACTTGAAGGTATAAAGCTGCCATCATTTCTTCAGGATTATCCTTCAGTGGTCTAACATTAAACATGTTCTGAAATATTGGAAATGAGAGGTTAGCAAAATCATACCAAATCCCACAAAATAAAAGTAATGGGACATAAGCATAGTTCTTACCGAGAAGAAATCTGTGTCTTTCATTGCCCAGAAGAATACCACAGTCATTAGAGCTAAGTAACCTCCAAGCACAATGCCAGTCGAGAAAATCTCCTTCAGTTTCCAGCTGTCTGGCAGTGGAGATGGTTTTACTCTGTCCTTGGAAATGGTCATGATTGTACCTATTGATGTGGTGATGAATTGAATTAGGTTCATCGAGCACAATTAGGCGTATAATATTGATGTAACAATCTGATAAAAATATCATCTTACCATCGTTTAGGATGGCGATAATTAAAACCATGAAGGGTGCAAAGTCGAACTTCCATATCAAGGCAATAAACATGAAGCCAAACTGCCACAATGAAAATGAACATATTTGATTGATCCATATGTTAAACTATATAGAATTACTAGAGTTCAAGTCTTAACAGCTCTTTAAATACTTACCACAATACGAATGGTGATTGAAACTGCATAGATCTGCAAGGTTGAAAAGAACCAGAGCAAATATTACAAACACTTGACACTGTGGAACAAGGACCATAAAGATGCAAACGAAAGGTAGCTAAAATATGGCTAACCGTGTAGTTCTTCATCCTTTGGAAAATAGCTCTGCTGGTCAGCACTGCACTGATAATGACACTTAGCCCAGGTTCAGTGAGTACAATGTCTGAAGCACTTCGAGCGGCATCTGTTGCATCTGCAACAGCAATTCCAATGTCTGCCTTCTTTAAAGCAGGGGCATCGTTGACACCATCTCCTGTCATGCCACAAATATGTTTCCTCTCTTGCAACCTCTTTACAATTTCATACTTGTGCTCTGCCATTGAAATAAAACGGATTTGTTAGGGGGGAAACAGAACTTAGACATGAAACAAAGAGAGTAGCAATTTCACAACGTGCATGATAACTATTTTCTTTTAAAATCAAACAGTGTAAAAATATAGGTGCTACAAGCATATCATCTTAATTATAAGCAAATTCGTATTTTCTGGAATATCACAGACTTCGGATACGTCATAAGACTAAAACACACCTGGAAATACTCCTGCAAATCCATCAGCCTTCTCAATCAATTCATCTATAGGGAGAGCAGCAATTGAAGAATCCTTGTCTCCGCCCAGCAAGGAAGAGGAAGGGTACATGTTTGTTCCCATTCCAAGCCTCCTACCAGTTTCCTTGGCAATTGCAAGCTGATCCCCTGGGTATAATAATTGGAAATTTTCAATATAAAATTTAGACATGAAACTATAGACATCATACGATAGTAAAATGATATTTAAACACCACTTACCAGTAATCATCTTAACATTCACCCCAAGGTTTAGTGCTCTTCTGATGGTTTCTGCACTATCATGCCTTGGAGGATCAAACAGTGGCAACAAACCAATAAGCTGCCATGGCCCCCCAGGAGCATCTTTTGATTTCTCGGGTAATTCCTGCACGGATAGATATTAAATAATATGATTTTACCCTGAATATACTCGATTAATCCAAATGAAGCAAGCTAAGTACAATTTGCTTACCTGTCTTGCAACTGCTAAAGATCGAAGTCCACGTTCAGCAAACTTATCAATAACTGCATGGACCCTTTTCTTGACATTTTCTTTGCAATTGCAAAGAGATATGATCTATTTCAGAAAGAAAAAACAGAAGTATGTATGTTAGAAGTTATATTGCTAAAATTTCAAAAGTGATTATAAAAGGTGAGAGGTAACATTACCTGCTCTGGAGCTCCTTTGCTAGCACGATGCCAGTTTCCAGCAGAATCAATGTATGTTAGGGCAGTTCTCTTGTCTACTGGGTTGAATGGTAGGAAGTGAACCTCTCGGATACCAGCTCTTGCCTGGCCAATTTAGCATCCAAAAAATGACTTTAGAATTCTAGGACCAAATCTTAAACATAACAGAAATGACCTGGGAAGAAAATAATACCTCCTTTGGATCTGCAAGCATCCCTACAATTGCAGCATCAATAGCATCCTGGTTTTCTGTCCTTGAAGCTCTTGCTGCATAAAGCATAACATGCTCTTTTTCGACCCCCTTGGCAAACACTTCTATTAGGTTTCTATCAACAGTGAGTTTGTTTAAAGTCAGAGTGCCGGTCTTATCACTGCAAAGAACATCCATGCCAGCCATTTCCTCAATGGCTGTCATTCTCTTTGTGATAGCTCCTTGTTGTGAAAGCCTATGGGAACCGATAGCCATGGTGACAGACAACACAGTTGGCATAGCAATGGGGATTCCACCGATCAAGAGAACTAGTAAATTGTCAATTCCATCCCTATACTTGCGGTGTTGTATTGGGTACATGACTATTAACTCAATGAGTATTCCAACAGCAATGGAGCAAATACAGAAATTACCAATGGAAGTAAGCACTTGCTGGAAATGCCCAACTTGATTGGTGCTGTCCACTAGGTGTGCAGCTTTACCAAAGAAGGTGTGTACACCAGTTGCAATAACAACAGCTTCTATTTCACCTTGTTTACACGTTGAACCAGAGAACACTTCATCTGATGGATTCTTCGTGACAGGCAGGGATTCCCCAGTGAGAGCAGATTGATCTATCTTCAAAGGATCACCCTCAAGAAGACGAGCATCAGCAGGAACTATGTCTCCCAATTTGATCGTGATAATGTCCCCTGGAACCAGAATTGCTGCTTCTTGCTCACTCCATCGACCATCTCTAAGAACCTACATTATGGTATAAGAACAACATGCTGAAATCATGATTGAAATAGGAATATACTATATTAACTGTTGAGTTGCTGAATGTTACATTTTCACCTTAGTTTTTGGAGCAAGATTAGCCATAAGAGCAGCTGCAGCGTTTCCAGCATTATTTTCTTCAATAAAACTTATGGTGGAGTTAATCAGCAACAAGGCAATTATACCAACGAAGTCTTGCCAGTCCGGAGGCCTTCCATCACCATTTGCCAAGGCAATAGCCATTAGAGCTGCAGCTTCCATGACCCATGACAAAGGGTTCCACATAAAACCCAAGAACTTGAGGAATTTGCTCTCCTGTTTGTAGAGTATCATAACATATTGATTATACAACAACATACAAGCTGAAATCTTACAAACTCATACGTAAGTGATACGTGGTTTATGATACAGACCTTTTTCTCTTCTAGTTTGTTTGGTCCAAAAACTTGAAGGCGATTGGCGCCTTCCTCGGAAGTCAAACCTGCTCTTGTACATTTCAGCTGCTCGAAAACTTCCTCAATAGGAATCCGTTCCTGTAAACAATTATCATTTATCACAATCTTAGCCAACTTAAACGGCAGAAAAATGAATTTTTAGAGTATGCTCAATGGTGTTGTTTTCTCGTAGAGGAGCAAAGTGCAGCAAAACAAAAGGAGTTCCAAATATGACCGGTGACAACCAATCGTCACTTTGTGATGCTAATAGCCTAATACAATAGGAATCTACTTTACGATAATTTATCGCACAAAACTTAAAGTTGAAGCGAAAATTCTCCTAATCTCAGGCAAAAAAACAAACCAATCGCTAACAGAATCGATTCCAAATTCTAATGGTGGGCTGCTTCAAGAGCTTCCAAAACAAACGCCATATCAGTGAATGGTATAGGAAGCGGACTGAACTAAAACGATTACTTAAACATATGATTACATTGCATAAAACCAACAGCTTGATACGGTTGTTAACCCCTCGACTCGTGAAGATATCCGCGTTGATTTTATTAAAAAAAACAAAGTATTTTTAAAAAAAAAAAATATGTTAACTACATAATAGTAGTGGTGATTTAACATTATCTAAAAATAATTAATAAATTGTTTTTTATAAATATAATTTATAAATTATTAGTAGTAGTATTTTATTCATTTTAATAAATCGGCTGATATTATATAAAACATTTCCTATATTTTAGATGAAAACTAAATGATTTAAAAATGTGTCAAAGCACCTTCAAGTTTCAACATCAAATATAATAATACTGTCTGTTATATATACAAATTAAATTTTAAATTAATTATACTTATAAAGATAATAAATTTAAATATAATTAAAATATAAATTATTTAAGTATTATAAGAAATAAAATTATAAATCACAATATATTTTTGAAAGGGCACACAAAAAAGCCTTAAAATACAATAGAAATACCTCAAAAGCGGGAAACTTCACTAATACAACAAGAAGGCATATATGTCACAATTATAGTATAGTAAAATTTTTAAATGAAGCACAAACCATCTAACTTTATTAATTAAAGTAACGATTATTTTTGAAAATTACGGGTTCAAGTATCAGTATAGTTGTTGAGTGTTATTAATATTCAATAGTTATGAAAACATATATTACTGTAATCAAACAAATTTTTTTAATGGTTTTTCAAAACTTTGGAAAGTATGCACCAGCAGTCGGCCATTAATTTATATGGACATTTGGCAAGCCTTTTAGCTTAATGGCGCCTAGACGTTGGAAAAGGCCGTATAACGAATTGGTTGGTTTCTCTCTTTGAACATCAATGCATTTGTCAACTACGTTTTCTACTGATTTCCAAGCCTTATCAACCCACTTCTTTCATGTGATTCGGTCAGTCTACCTTTTTTTTTCAAAAAAATTGAAATCACTTCCAAAAAAAAATGAAAATCGCTGAATTTACAAAAACAAAATCCAGAAGAAGAAAAAAAAAAAAGCATTTAGTTATAGAATCATAGGAAACTTGGATTATTTCTCAACAGCAAAATCATCGGTGAATGCGAACAAAAAGATTTGTGGAGAAAATGATGATTCCTACACTCATTATACTTGATCTTTGCTGAATCTACCTCTCTCTCTCTTTCCGCTCAAGAAATAGGGAAGTGAAAAGGCAAAAATGGAGTTATTAATTAGAGAAAGCTTTCTTTAAGAAAGAGGAAAGGTTACAGCGAGTAAAAAGGCTGCAACCAAAGCGAACAATTGAATATCGATATGAGAAATATGACACAGTAAGCAGAACTTGTTTCAAGTTAAATTAATCAAAGAAAATGAAACAGAATATGCTCGAAATGCACGGGAAATCACTGTAGGAATGAATCAGCCATGATTTAAAAAAAAAGGATCGGAAATCAATTCCAGAAGTAAGAACACTACAAAAGCAAACGATTCATTATATATGTATATACAAAATCACAAAACAATACACACAGACCTGCATGCATCGAATTAGTATAATCGATGTAATCAAATGATGAGAGAAAAACAACATACCAAATCGACGGATTCGTTTTTGATCTCCTCAAGGCTGATTCCCTTGTCGTTACCCATCTTCCAAGCCTAGTACGAGAGCAGGCAAAGAAGCAAACAAAGGTTTTGAAGAATATAAATCAAAGCCAATACAAAATGAAAAACCGAAACCTTTAAATACTCGTTTTCAAATCAAGCAGCACTAATGGAAAAGTTTACTAAGAACATAATTTTCTTCTTCTTATTGTTCTTATAGACGTAAATGAATGGAGTCTCTGTTTCTGCGTTTATGGTGTTTGTAGACGTGAAATGACGGAGGAGCCTCTTAATCGCTGCCCTCGATTTATAGTAACAATACAAGACAACGAGCGCACCAGAAAAGCCAGTGCGAGGCTGGGACCCGCTTGGCCTGGTCCTTTCTGAGACGCCACAACCACGCGCCGCTTCTTGTAGTGGACTTCACACTATATGTTTAATTACTGTTTTTGAAATTGATTTACATAAATCGCACTGCAAATTCAGGGAAACATTTCATAAATTATATAAATTATTATATAATTAAATGACTAAAATATAATTTTATCTATAATTAAATTATTTTTATGGTAATTTACCCTAGTTTCTATAGCACCTATTGATTTTGGCAGCAAGTAACTAAATGAAATTATTGTTATAATAAATAAACTAATTATATTAAACTCTTTTGTCTTGAATTTAGCATTATTTATTAATTTTTGTTAGGAAAATCATGCAATCTTTAAATATTTTTTATGAATGATTTTTATTAAAAATTATTTTTTGGATAAACTAATATTACATTTTAAATAAAAATTAAATTGCAATTTTATTCTTTATGAATATAATGTGTAATTTTCAAACATTTTTAGATTATAACTTTACATGACCACCTAGCTTTAACGTGTTAAAAAGTACAAACTAAGAATACTGACTAAAGCTCGAAAGTAATATTGCACCTTTTCCTTCATTAAGATTCGACATGTAATAGTTATAATATCTAATCATCCGTAAATATATATAAGGATAATTATTTGATGTATGATTAATAAAAGAATAATTTATATATAAGCGGAGTTTTTAAGTTTTTATGTATTCTTTTAGAAATTTTAGATTTTAACGTTAAAGTTTAAATTTTAAACTATAAAATTTTTCTTTAAAGCTTAAAACCTAACAATAAACATTAAGCATGAACGATGCAGTGATCGAGCGATATCTGGATCTACTATATGAGATTTACAATATCTAAATTTCTGTAAATGTAAAAAATAACAAAAATCACCTTCCCAATCATGTTTTCTTCTATGAACCACACTAAAAATTACTAAAAGTAATTTTAAACCCTAACCTAGATTTTTATATTATAAACTCTAAACCATAAAAATACACTTTTTCTCTAATTTCCTAAACCATAACCATAACCCTTAATCTTAAAACCTAAATTCTAAACTTATTATTTTAAATTAGTAGCACCAATAAAAATACAATTTACCCTCAAGATTCCAAGATAAGAAATTGAGTCCTAGGAAAAGGAATAAAGGTAAAGAGCAATTGAACAAGTGTTTTGAAGAAGTGTATTAGTACTAGTTGTTCCATCCAATTCCTTAATACCCAAGATATGCATGTATACAATGGTCCCTTCTGTTTGTTCCAAGGTTCAAGGGGAAGGCAAAACCAACTCAAATGCTATAAAAGCAAAAGGCAGGCATCTCAACCAGAAGAATACTTGCTATAAAAGATGTGGCTGCACTTGCCTTCTCCACCCACAACATCCAAATTTGGGAACCTAACAATGCATTTTACAAGGGTTTTTCTTTCTTACATTTAAAATAAATGAACAAGGAAACACATGCATGGATACCTCAGCTCTTTACGGGTAAAAAGGGGGTTCGGGTGAGTTGGTTCAGATGCTCTTTGGATGAGAAAGAGTACGTGTGGAATAAAACAGGACATAGACCCTGTTCCGTTGGTCACGTAAAATAGTGGGAAATGCTTATAGGTTCAAGATTATCATCAAGAGTACGTAGACAGCTTTCATGATTCTTAGCACTTTTCCATGATAATGATTAGGTTGATATAATTTTAAAAAATATAATTAATTTGTTTGCGTGATGTGCCTGATTTATCAAAATTTTAAAAAATTGAATAAAATCATATTAGATTTTAAAAAAATTGTTTGACACATGATGATTAGATAGACAAATTTGGTTTCTGATTTCCTATTCTGTTGTCTTTCCTCTTTCATTATCAAATACAGAAACTGCCTGAGGCCGTGATAGTATTTATAAATCCATCTAATAAAACTATACGTAGATGGTGATGAATCACGGGACCTGTACTAGTATAAATCGTTTTAATTAATGAAGAGAGACAAAGTGGTTTAAGATCACATGCAGGTGAGCACTGGAACATGTTGGTACCCTTCCCCCTGCTGCTATATGATTTTATTTATATAGGAGTATGTACCAGAAGCCAGAAGGAAAACAGAGAGAGCTAAACACATGGGAGAATGGGAGATGCTCACAATTAGTGCCTCAAAGTCAAAGAACATGAAGAGGAACATTTCTATGGCTAAAAGATATATACTTATGTACAAGTTTGGAAAGCCTTTTGTCTGTCTTGGGTAATTTTGTATAGTGAAGGAGGTTTTGTACAAGAAATGGCTTGAGTTTGACCTCCATAATCATAACCCTATTGATTAAAAAGACAAGGAGGTTCACAGGGCTTGTGCTTCCTTGGCATGTGAAAAGGCACGCAGTGCTCGGAGTTTAAGAGAGACGCTGTCCGTCTTTTTCTTCAAGGATTTTCTTCACCGATCATGTTGTCTAACTGATTTGGCTGAGCTCCTTTGTGACTGTTGAACAGAAGAAATTTGCGGTTCAAAGATGAATGACGTAGGAGAAAATTGGAAAAAACTTGCCACAAAACCAATTGGAATGGGACTGGGGATTTTTGTTTACCAAATTCCAAGTAGAGACTAGACACAGCAGTAGTATGCAAAACAAGGGGTTGGGCCAACCTAACAGCATTAGTTTTTAGATTGTGGATTATACAGCAGAGGCCTACTTCATATGTCAGTCCGAGTCAAAAAGCTCGTGTTCAGATCTTCACTACTACTTGGATTTTGATTCCATACTAAAATTAACAGACTTGGGAGTTCAAAACAGATCAACGGTGGCCCCGCCCTAAGAAATTCGACTTCTTACATCAGTAGAGAAAGGAAGGGAAGAACACTATGCAGCCTGGAGTCCATGCATATGTATCTTCTTCCTGTAAAAACTGGTCTCTATAGCTTAGGGTAACCATTTCATCTGGCCAGATGTTAGGATCAGGCTTCAACCATAGGCTCAGGACCAGATTGTTCATTAGGGGACCGATTCGACTGTCGAATGGAGTTGAAAAGAATGTTCTTGATGACCTAAAGGTATAACATGGTTAAAACTGAATGTCATAATCAATTCATGGATAAAGTAAGATTTTCTAAGAATCTGGAACAGCCAAGTCACCTGCGACATCAAGCCATGGACTTGCTCCACAGTTATCTTTGCACTATCTCTAGTAATCTTAGCCAGCTGAGATTCTTCCTGCAACTAATAAGGGGGAGCCACAACGCATTCATTAAGAGAGATAAGTTGTCCTGAAAATAGCTTGAGCATACACAATAAGAAATAATAATAGACCTTCTTTCGAGGGGGTCCTAGTGGGCTGATGCGAGAGTGAGCCAATTGGTTTTCTGCTTGCTCCAGTTTTTCAGCTGTAATATGGAATAGTGTGAAGAAAATAAACAACCAAGAACTTGGTCACAAATAAAAATTTCATGTGCAGACAAGAAAATATACTACATGTAAAACATTAACCGATAAAAAAGTTACCTAAATCTGAAATTTGTCCTGCAACATAATCTCCATTGCCCAAGAGAGGTGAAGAAGAAAGGGTGTTTACCCAGTACTTATTCCATAAAAGATCCAGGAGGTGACAATCAAGAGATGACTTAAAATAAGTGATGTCCAATGCATAGTACTGTGGCAAAACATACAACAAATTAATAAACAGGGAGAGGACAAGTATTCTCGAAGATAAGGCTGGCTGGACTCATAATTACCTGTTTACAGTGCACACCGAAGTCTTCGATCTTATTGAGAGGAATGGTCTGATATTCGGATATAGGGTCATCAACAGGCTTATGTCCTTCAGGGTATGTCCTGAAAGCTCCAATCTCAACTTTTCCAGCCGAAACAGTCCTTGTTGGATCAATTACAACTGCAAGGAAGGGCTCCTGAAACTGTTGGTTAAGCATTTGGGTTGAAACATCAATACCGGATAGCCAGCATCCATACCCGGGATGAGAATGGTACCATCCAACAACATTTTCCAATCGACCAGCCTACAAGACAGGGCATATATTCTTCTTAAGAGCAATGATTTTCACAGACAACAATATTACAATGTTTCCTGACATAAGACTATCCAGCAGCAAATAAAAATTGCTGATACAAATATATATAACTGTAACAATGTAACTGAAAACAATCTAGTTCAACTTGAATTCAATTAACTTAATTTTTCGTTCTAGAATCTAGATGGTGCAACAACTTCAATTACTGAGAAGTTAGGGTTTCATGAAAGCCGGCTTTAAAGAAAAATATACAAAAAAGGAACCTGCTTGTTGGTCTGGGAATAGTCGACCATATACTCGTAGGCATCAGCCTGAGCGTTAACCCTAGTCTCAGTCCCTTCAACAGGCAAAGCAAAGGCGTCCATGACAATGATGGCGTCACCGTCAGTCTTGCCTTGCATCAGGCCCATCACCTCTATGGTACCGCCAGATCGGGCATGGACAACCATCTTGAGAAGAGCGAGGGCAGAGATCCTTACACGCTTGAAGTAGTGAGGATCATTGGCCCAAGGCTTCTCTTGTTGGAACTTGGCTTGAGCCGCCTCGTCGTAGCAGAATATAGAATCCGATGAAGGGTCTGGTGTTTCAACTGTAAGGATATTGTTCTCTAATTCCCATGTTTTCTGGGCTATTGCAGAATCCATCGTTCTACTTCCAACTCTTCTTCGCTGAAGCAGCCGAGGCCTAAGATTCAATTTTATACATCAACCATCAAGCACCGGAGACGAGAGGACGGGTGAGGGAGGCATTATGAAAACAACCACTTCCCTCCAAGGTTCCAAAGGATTCAGGCCCATGTCCATCGCTTGGCTCGAAACCGTTAAGCAATTATTGGGTTTGGCCCTTTGTTCTCGCTCGCTCCAATATTACTGGTTTGGTGGCTTCGATTATTTTATGTAGTACTAAATTTTATCACCCAACTTTGTAAGTGAAAGAAAAGAATGTAACAAAAGATAAATTTTATAAATTTATTCAATAGTAATTAAATGTTGATTGATAAAGATAAAAATGAAAGATTATATATAATTATTTTAAAAAATAAAAGAATATGATTAAGGGTGTTCATAAAAAGTTAATTATTTTGAAGCAAAAACAAACTACAAAAATTAGTTCACATTCATCCTCAAAACAAAAAAAAAAAAAAAACAATCCCTATACATAACATTTACAGTGATCGTTTATAAGTTGATTTTCACATTTATGGGTTTATACATTTGAATGATGATCAATGTATTGAATGTTAATGGGTCGAAAAATAATGTATTAGATTTTAACAAAAAATCAGATACAGGTGGCTGTCGATTTTCCTACTACTTACGAATGTTCGAACACCAACGAAGCCAACAGAGTGATTGAGCGATCAATGTCAAATGATAGAAATTATATTCTAGAACATATACTACTATAATCACTATTAACTTGTTCAAAAACTAAAATAAAAGTTACTAGCACCACTCCTAATATCATTAAGCTAAAAGGATGAGATTAGGGTAAACTACATAAATGGACATTAAAGTTTGAGGAAATATCTTCATTCCCCACTGAAGTTTAAAAATTACTTTTCAGTCATTAACATTTTCAAATTTCATATTTTAGTGGTAAAAAGAGAAACTTCCTCAGACTCCAATGACCTTTTATGTAGTTTACCCTTGTGTTTATCATGTTTACTGCAAGGTTAATGTTGAAGCCCACCCAACCATTGGAATTCAACCCACTAATGGAAAACTTAGCTGCACAAGCTCAGCCCATCATATTGGACTCATAGTTAGCAAACCCCAATTTTTAATCATTCCCGATTACTTCTCTTTTTACTTTGTTATGATTTTTCTTTTTTTGAACTTTCCCCTTTAATTTTTTATTTATTTAGTGCTAAATGAACAAATATTTCCTGCTTCTTAATCATATACATGGTTTGATGTTATCGGTTGCGTCGTTTTAGAAGATGAATTACTGATAACTATGTTGAAGGTTGAAAACCCTGTCTGGGAATGAGTTTTAATGGAGGAAAGCAAAGACGAGTGGGAGGAAGTTGATCCAGAAGAACTGGTGGTCAGGCTGCAAATTCTTTATACCATTTGAATGTAGCCGAGCACGGAGCTAATGATCAGATGGAAGAAACTAATACTTTTCCAAATGCCTACATATAATAAACCTGTTGGAAATTTGATGAAAGTGAAATAGATATATTAGATTCATAAGGCCAAAATAAGGGACTTTCCTCGTTTTATAAGCACTTCCTATTTTTTCACATCGATCTTGAATTACTAAACAAGTTCCTCCTCTCCTCAGTCGTGGTTTGAAACTACTGCTCCTCCTCAGCTATTCGGGTCACGATGCCCACAGCAACTGTTCTTCCTAATGTTCTAAGAAACACCCTTCCAAGGGATTTGCATTTTGAGAACTCTTCAATGCAAACTGGTTCTTGCAAAACTACCTGAAAGTGGAAAAATAGATGCATGTGTGCCAAATTTGATTGCAATTATCAGGTCAATAACTAAAATAACCCAGTAACTAGAAACAACAATAACATCCAGCGCACTTACCTCAACAATTGCACTCTGCTTGGCAACAATGCAGCGGGGTGCTTTCTTTGCGACCTTCCCAGTCTTTGAATCAAGCAATGACGATATCCTTGCTACTCTTGCTGCTTCCTTTGCATGATGTACATAGAACTCCAACTGATTACATCATTTAGATTTCATGTTGTTTAGTAAAACCTTAACATTTTAGACAAAAGGGGATAAATACACTACACAATGTACAGGGGAAAAGCTTGCCTGAGAACCCGTTAAAATTGGGGTTGCACCATCCAAAACCAGCACCCTCAACTCCAAATGTTTTGCAAATGCAACTGGAAAATCAGGATGACATAGCACACCACCAGCCATCACATGATTTCCATCTACCCCATGCAGGTTGATAGTTACATTATCTCCAGCTCTTGCAATTGAACAAGCTTGGGAATCACGCTCTAAGGAACGCACGGTTGCAATATCTGCAGATGGCATGACTAAAACCTACAATTGTACACAACGGATCATAGTTACAGATGGTATTCATGTTCTATTAAAACCAGAAATTAATATCATTGAGCACCAAAAAGGAACTTTTGGACAGGTAAAGTTCATCAAATATAGCAAAGCCGCGATAATGTTTTATCCTAACAAAAGCAACAACCTCTATCGTCAGAAAAGGGCATACCTTTGATCCACTTCGAACAGCGCCAGCCTCTAACTTGCCACAGACAGACACTTGCCCCTGTGAAGATTTTATAACATCACATACAGGCAAAAGTAGAGGCTTTGAAAAATCTCTAACAGACGGCTGGAAGGAATCTATTGCATCTAATAAATAAGGTCCCTGATACCTGCATTAAACTTACCAAGTTAATTCTACAGGCTACAATATTTCCACATCAATGGGAATTCTGACATATTTCTTCAGAGTGCAGTCATTCTAAGGGATAATAAAATTTAATTACATTAATTAGCATATAACTCCATAACATAAATACATGTCTTATGTAATGAACATTACCACTTAAATTCTGTAGTTCAAAGTCCAACCTGACATGCATGCTTGAACCTAAATGTGCGCAAGAAGTAAGGCCCTTTCTCCTACCTCGCGTGGTCAAAGATAATAAGAAACAACAAACTCAACTAGACTGGAGGTGATAATCATATTTCTCAAGACATCTCTATGAAAGCAGGGTAGGACATTAAAAATAAACTGCCATTCACAATTGGGAAAAATTGCTTAGCCAAACTAGATTTAGTTTCACCTATACCATGAAAAAGGCACAATTCAGCAGCCAACTAATATCATCTCCAGCAAAAAGTTGCCTATAATACTTCACAAGTTTTCATTTGGATCTGTTAGACTATGTTTGCTCTTTTTTGTGGTCAACAGACACTACACAACATCTGAGTTCTAAAAGTATAGTAATTAAGAATACATGCAACACGACACCTCACCAGGATAAACGGACATCAGAAGGTGTAGCCACTAAATTCTGATTATCGGCGGCACTTAATGGAATCCATGAAACTGAGGAGTCCTTAAAGCCACAAGAGCGGAGAAATGTCCCAAGTTGTGATTTTATAAAATCAAATCGATCCTTAGAATAGTCCACAGCATCCATCTTGTTAACTGCAACTATAATTTGATCAACACCAAAACTTCGGATGAGTTGTGCATGTTCCCTTGTCTGTCCCTTTGTGCCATCCATACCAACTTCAAACGAACCAATAGAGGCATCTATGACAAGAATCACAGCATCAGCTTGGGCTGCCCCAGTTATCATATTTGGAACAAAATCTTTGTGCCCTGGGGAGTCAAGGACAACAACATGATATCTTTTTGAATCAAAATAAGCTACAGCCACAGTCATAGTGATTCCCCTTTCCCTTTCTTCAGCACTCTCATCCAATGCCCAAGCATAAGCAAAGGATCCTTTTCCCTGATCGAAAATAAAATAAAACACAAAATTTCAGATTATGGACTTGAATTCACATTTCAAGCTCACAGAAAACAGTCCATAAATCACCTGCAATCTGGAATCCTTTTCATATTTGTGCATTTCTTTTTGGGATATTCGTCCCAAAAGGTGAAGAAGTCTACCAGAGAGTGTTGATTTTCCAGAATCAACATGCCCAACCTAAGATATATTAAGGGTTAGGTTATACAATTACCATGTTTAGAAGAGAAATAATAACACCAAAACTTTTGAGATTATTAGGCCTGAACTTCAAATGTAACTTACAACTGCAAGATTTAATTGAGTCAGCGAATCTTCTGCTTTTATAGGGAGCATCCACTTTTCAGGCTTATACTGTGCGCGTGAATTTGCTTTTCCACGGGTTATATCTTTTGGGTTCCCAGATTCAGATGCCAAAGTCATGTTTTTCAGATTACTGGCGAGAGTATGTGCCTCACCTCCGTGCCTTGAAGAGCTGCTGTCATCCATCATATCAGTTCTCTCCTTTCGCATCAGCAATGATGAACTTGGACCAGTAGAACACATATTAACAGCAATACTGCTTTCATCTGGATTCTCAAGCCTGCCTTTTGGCACTGAAGCAGAAGTTCTGGAACTTAATGGTGCATTGATATCTAAATTCTTCGGAAAGATAATCTCATCATGCTTGTCTTTTTCTGTTGAGTCATATGAGTTATCTGACCTTTTAACTGCCTTATTCTTCCCAACAACACTTGAGGAAACTTTGGAAGATTTCAAACCAAAATTCTGGGCTGCAAATGAATAGAGGCATGAAAGAAGACAAGACAACATTTAGCCCGATTAAAAGAAAAAAAGTTATCCACAAGATCCATTAACTCTAGGTCCATTTCAAAGATTTTGAACTTCAACGTATAACCACACTCTTAAAATTCTGAACAATATACAAAACAGAAAATCAGACAAATATAGTTTGAGTGTGATCCTGATTCATTGCAGCAATATACAGAATAATGACAATAAGAAATGAACTATCCTCATCGAAAAACAGTAATCCTTTAATTTCTTTAATGCATGGTACAGCAACAATTAGGGAATACTTTCAACACATCTAGTTGCAATAGGCAAAGAATACCTTTAGGATGCACTTTAGATGAATGCAGGCCATTGGAAACCACGTCATCTGGAGATGGAATATCAAACTTAAAAGGGGCTGCATCATTAAAGCTTGTATGGTAAGAATATATAATTGCAAGATACATCAAGCACTATCTTTCAAACGAAAAACATTGAAATGCCTCCCAAGGTAGCTGAAGAAATAATAACTTTAAAATAACAAAATGTTCCTACTGTTATAAACAGCGTATTTTCACATTAACGTAACACCTGTGGTACTTATATGTCCAGACCTATATTAAAACGGGAATGGGTAGGAGAACTGTATGCTTCATGAAATTCATGAAATTGTCCTTGGTTATTTCCAAGCATGTGAAAGTTATTGCCTTCTTTCAGCCCCAAATCATCGTTCTGCTGGTGAGAATATACAAATTTTTTGGACAACTGATGCGGCGATGATGCAAAAAGTGACTTGGCCATAACAGATACTCCAGAAATTTTGCATATGCCAGGAACTGCATAAAGGGATCTAATCTATAAAAGGTCTCACCAATGCAAAAAGGAACATAGGAAACAAAGAGACAATATGTATTGGACATCCAACCATTCACAAGTTATCTGCTCTACAGAAAATGGAACTTGCACATCCAGGGTTAACTAGGAAGCGACATGAGGGATGTGGAGAGTGGGGGCAAAGGTGAATGGAATAAAAAAAGAATAGTGCTATCACACTGAATAGGAACAAAATGTAGCTCATTCCACCATGCTTGATGATATAAACAGCAACATCAAGAGGTTAACTACAATTGTAACACATACCTGTTTTCTTCTCATC
Organism: Abelmoschus esculentus; assembly: GCA_035048815.1. NCBI lineage: Eukaryota > Viridiplantae > Streptophyta > Magnoliopsida > Malvales > Malvaceae > Abelmoschus > Abelmoschus esculentus. The sequence goes on from JAUCBN010000008.1 coordinate 1,739,005, forward strand.
ATAGGTGCTTTTACTGACCGATGGACTGCGAAGAACCCCACAGATATCACATGATGATATGGTATTATCATTATGATAAGTACAAATGGAGCAACACCACACACCATGTCTAACGGTATCTTGCTCAGAAGGTTCTTTCACTGTTTAAGGAACAAATAGCATTATGTCTGTGAGCAGAACAATAAGTATACAATTTCTGTTAACCATTTTGATCAGTATCAAATTATAGGCTTGTATTTGAGAAGCTTTTCATGAAACATAGAGCTAAGACACAAAAACGCAACACCTAATTGGTATCTCATCATAAAGCTAAGATGTGGCCAGAAAAAAAAAAGGAGAAAAAAAGTCCACTCACCATTTTCTTCTGCATCATACCCAATTCCATAGTCATAGTCGTCATAGTCATCATAATCACCATACTCATCGACATAATCGATTCCATAACTAACTTTTCGAGGCATAGTTCTAGCAGACTAGCACCCAAGAAAGAAAAAAGATGTTTCAATCAAATATGGAACAAGTTCACAAAAAGAATTTAAAGTCTAAGCTAAGAAAAAGAGTCCCATATGCCAAATAATAGCAGGAATTGCAACGGGAAATGAAATCGACCTTTAAACAATACTAAGATCAAAGAATTACAAGCTGAAGAGGCAACCTTAACAAAAAATCAAAAAGCTGAGAACTGGAAAAAAGCCATAATAGAATGAATTTGATTCTGAAATGTACTTTATCGTCTCTCCCACATCGATGAAGGCTAAAGCCACACTGCATGAGAACCCAAAATCCAATTCAGTTCAGACAATCTATATTATAGCCTATTTCAAAAAAAATTCTTCAAATTTTGTCTCAAATATTTCAGTTTTTCTTTCCCCATAAAAGCTCCCTTCCCTTCTCCTTCTAATGATTAGATAACCAAAACTAAAACTCGACTATACTAAGCATAGATTCAAATTTGTCTGACTTAATTGAGGAGGGAAACTAAGATGTTCTAAAGTAAAAATAAAAACCTCAACAGTTCAGCGGTTTCATAGTTCAGGTAGTGCAAATTTTGTCAGGCATTTATTCTGATTAGGAAGAATCGCAATGGATTATGAATTTCACAGAAATTCGACCAGACCCTAAATATTATTCTAATTGGCTTATTTAGTAAAAGAATATGAAATTGGAAAGGCACTTCCAATTATCCTAAAGAAACCATTTAATTGAACAAGATACCTAAATGAGGCTGACGAAGGCGAGGAGGAGAAAGGGACCCAGAGGCTCTTTCTCTTCTTTGGATTTCAGCAATGCTTCGGCTCCCTGCCTGCAATTGCAAATATGTTTGTTTTTCCAACTTTTTTCTTCTTTTGGGCTAAATTATAAGCTTTTAGGAAATTTGAGGAAAAAATGAACTTCAACTGTTAATTAGACTGGCGGAGCCTAGTTCCACTCGTTTAAAATGGGCCGGGCCCTTCAATAATTTTTGCTTTCTCGAGATTGAATAAATATGAAACATAAAAATATAAAAAATAATTTAAAATCTTAAAATAATTATAAAGTAATATTTATTTATATATATATATTTAAATTTTAATATTATATATTTTTTTGACAGTCTATTAGAAATTTTTATTGTATTCAATTATATAATAAATTAATATGATTTTTCAAAATCATATTATAATATTGGATCGGTAAGGATATCTTATCCAAATTACATATTATTAATTTTAAAATCTAAAATAGTAATTTTCAAAATTAGGGTAAGCAGGTTAATTGGGTACATTCACTTTTAAAAAAATACACCTCATTCAGAAATCAGAATGGATGGATGCAAAATACATAAATCTGTTTAGATGACACGATCCCTAATTTAGATATTAACATAAATACTATCTTTTTACATGTTCTTCAGTAAATAGTTTTTTATTTTTTTATTTCTTTTTTCTTTAAAATTTCGATTGTATTTGTTTGCATGATTATGCTTCCGAGACGATCCTTTGACCTTTTATTAAATTAAACTTGAATTATTATGCAAATTTAGCGGAAATTGTTTTAATTAATTAAGAAGCAAATCATAAAAAATAATTTTATAAAATATACTTTTAAATTATCTTATATCTCGTCAACAAATATCATATTAAGTTATTCACCTTTCCATTGCAATTAAGCCATATAGTAATTTTGTGTTTTATGTGATAATTACCTAGTAGAACAATAATGAATAGTGATGTATTATATACAACTCTCCCTCCTACAAGGTACAACATTCATATTCACCTTTCACAGTTTCAATAAACGAGCTGCTCTCTTCTTCCACAACGGGTACTGGAACTCATCTACAGAGAACAAATGTTCGTGCCAAAATCCGGCTTTATCTATCGGATAAAACTGAGTTGCTCCATGAAAGCAAGAAATCCCGAACCACATTCGGAAAATCTACACAAAGACGAGATTCAACAACCAGAAACACAATTGATCAACCAATTTATTATCTCAATTCTAGTGTTCGTATTAATATTTTGACATAACTTGAAAAGCTTGAAGAAATTTACCTAGTACGATTTCCCTTGCAACCGCTGGTACGTCTATCTCATCTTCAACCAGTCTATAAACATCCACCAGCTGATGGATAAAACATAGCATTTAGGAGCCTCATACATACGGTATTCTAACCGACAAATAGAAACTACTGAAATTAATACAAACCTCTTCAACATGGAGCTTAGAGTCTTCAGTCAGAGCAAGGAGAAGCTGTCTACGGATACCTTCATCAAAGAGGAAAAGGCGAGCTCCATCTTTAATGGTGTCTGTCAAGTCCAATTTGCTTACTGTTTGCCAGCTTCTTGCACTTGACCTAAGAAAAAACAAAGTTGAAAACTTTATGCAACTGCCCATTCTTTGATGGAATCTAAAACAAGATTAACAAGTGATTAGGGCTGAGATTCGTACACATTCTTCACTTGCAATGCAGGGTTAGTACTCATTTTGGCCACATTTTCCTTTGCAAGAACAATAAGATTTTCTAGCCGTTTCCACTGGAAAACACCATCTTTAAAAAGAACCTGACAGAAAAGGACCCTTAGTCTTGATTACAATCTCAGAAGCCTTTCAATGCAACACCTTGGGTAACAACAGTTATTGATTCACCACAAAACACTCTAATGAAGAAGCATTAATTATGATAACCAAGTACATAGTACATACATGACCAGCGAACGGAAATGATATGCAAAGAAGCAATACAAATAACGAGTTCTGGTTTCCTTTTATATGTAGTAAGTGTAAGTGCACTTCAAGAAATTTGGAACCAAGTTGTAGTAGTATGTATAGCCCAACATCATCATTTTGGCATAGTACTGTTACACTGAATCTTATTGGTAATAATAAGTATACTCCTTTAATTTAAATGGCACATGAAGAGAGATTTTTTTTTTTCACTTTATCAAATGGAATATAAGGGCAATGAGCATTCTAAATCAAGTAACAGATATAAGTACCTGGATGAGGCGTTCACGAAGAGCTGGATTAGGATCAGTTAACAGGCGCTTTGCCACATATGGGTATGCAACCTAGTGAAAATACGTAGAATCAGTATAGTGGTTGGTATGATGTGCATTTGACTGTGTACCAGCGCGATCTAGAAGAAAAGAATTATCCCGTTTTATGCATAATGGAAACATAAAAAGCTCTTAATCATAACATGTGTATATTCACAAAGGAGTAAATTAGTGCAGCACCAATTCTTGAGCTTAGAGAAGTGGTGTTCTGAGGGCACTAAAGGGGCAAGCCTTTTCTATGGACCTTCATAAATTCAAAAGAAATTCGTTTTTTTTTTCCTTCTTTTTTTCTGACACACGTGATAAGCTAGATTTTCCAAAGACAAAAAATCCACTAAGGTTCTAATGAAAGGATAACCCCAGGACCATTCTTCTAAACAATTGAAGGTGTAAAAAGGGTGAGGGCGGGGCAATAGGAAAGTACAAGAGCAAATGAAACTTCACCTCAAGAAATTTGAAATCTGGCTTGAGTGTAAAACAGATACCCTCCTGTGTCAATAAAGAACGAATAACAAGAGAAAACCTCTCTGGAATCCTAATGGGATAGTTATAAACCAGTTTGTTGAATTGTCCTGCAGTTAAAATAACAGACGTATAAGGCTTGCAATCTTAATAATCAAAATAGGACAATTCTGCCAGTAAAAGAACAATGATTTACCAACTAAAAACACAATATTATATATATATATATATATATATTACCAGTAACACTTCGGAAATTAAAATCAGCAAGCCCTTTTCCAGAAGAATTTTGCCAGATGGCTTCTAAAGCTGGAATGATAGGAGAGACATCGGTTCCACTAGCCAAAAAACCAAGTCTGGTAAAATCATTTGCCATCTCAGCATAGTCCTCATTAACAGCATGGACAACAGCATCAATTAGTATCTGCTTATTTTGCTGAAAAACAAAAGACATAACAAGGTGTGGGATAAGGCGTACCAAACATAGTGAAGATTGGTAATAAACTACTATTACTATAAATTTCCCTTTGACGTACATAGTAGTTAAAACTCAGTCACCACATACCAGGAGATTAGATTGTTTTTGAGATAAGGAAAATAGCGTGACAAATCTAAGCATGGAACATGCTCAACAATGAAAATTGGTAACATTATCTGCTAGTTAAAACATGTATAGTATGAAAAACAGAGGCAGAGCTAAAGAGGAAACTGCCAGCGGCCTTCCCCCCAAAAAACATGGTAAAAATACAATTTTAGTCCCTTTATATTTTAAAGTTTTAAGTTTAGATAATGATAAAATTGTATTCTGCCCCCTAAAATGATAAAATTTCAATGACATGCTTTAAACATCATAAAAATATAAGCTAAATCAATGACAAAATTATACTTTCACCCTATAAAATTTTATAATTTACTCTTGTTCACCTCCCAACAGATCATGGATTTGTCCCTGATGAAAAAACATTTATCAACTATTAATCGACATAAGAACTACTCTACAATTCATAGGAGTTACATGCCAAGGCCAAGAGAGCATAAATCATTACTAACTTGAGCATTGACTTCTGATATATCTTACCTGACTAAGCACAGCCACATTCCCAAAGTCCACATAAGCAATACGTCCATCTCGCAAGGCAAATATATTTCCAGGGTGGGGATCTCCATGAAATAACCCAAATTCAAGCAACTGCCGGAGAGCAGCACTTACTCCAACTGTTAGAAATCCATTTACGTCAATTCCAGCATTCTTGATAGCCTGGGATGCATTGAGACAAAATGTCACAGAGTGATACAACGACATGAAACTTCTTCCAAATGACAATATAATGTGTACAATCTTGATATCCAAACCTGTGGGTCAGTGCATCTAATGCCATCTATCCATTCCATTACCAGAACACGTGACCCGGAAAGATGTTTGTAAACCCGAGGAATTTTAACAGTAGGATCATCTTTGAAGTTTTCAAGGAAATCTTCAATATTCCTGGCTTCCTAAAACAAATGAAAGAGAAGAATATAAGATAACAATACAAACACAAACTCCATTTTAGCAGTTTTTGTTAGTCACTAAGATGAATATGTAAAAAGGCATTGGCGTGACTGGTATTCTGGCAATCAAGCCAAACTCGGGTGTTATCTTTGTAAAAAGAGCATAGGCAAAGCACCAGGAAGCTTAGAATAAATGAACATACCAATGTATAATCAAGCTCCTCCAAAAGTTTTTCACCAAATTCGTCAACTATTAGTTCAGCATTGCATCCCAATTTTTGTATGCTAATTCCATTCAAGAAGGAGGCAAGTGTTCGAAATAGAAAAAGATCACGATAGATTATAGGTTCTATCTGAGGCCTCTGGACCTGCAAGTAAATGGAATTTCATTAATTGTATGTCCTTGATTTTGTTGTATGGTTATCATTTTAGAGATGGAACTTCAAAACAAATTCAGCAATACAAAAACGTTGTGCGTGACAGACCATAACCAATATGTTTTCTCAGCAAAACAATAATTCATTGGCATATTTTAATATGTACACTCAAACAAAAGGAACGGTATAAGAGAAAAGGATTCAAGTACAGAAATGTCAAATCATGAAAATATGGACCCTTAAATGCAAAGGCTGCAAATAATAATTAGTAGTTTCAAACTTAAGTTGAAGACATAATTAAAGGCATGTAGAATACCATGAGTAGGAAACATCTACTTGCTAATGTGCAGAAGTTAAATAAGATGACTTAAATTACAATAATAATCTGCATTACATGTTAAGCAACACAAAATCACTACTTTTGAACCTTCCACAGCTAGGCGGTTAAAGTAAGCAAGTAAACCAATGTACAATTACAAAAGTTACAGTTAGAACATTATGCACGCCTTTAGAACTTAAGGTGCAACAGTACTTAAGCACATGATCTTGTAACAAGTCTAGCAGTACAATTTAAACTGCAACAGGTGCTCAAACACAGATAATTTGATCATCGAAAATAAGATCAAAGTAAGCAGTTAGCCTACCAAATTCCAAAGAAAAACAGGATCAACAAGCAAATAGCAACACTTGAGCAATAGATACGGAAATGCAGAGCAACAGAAAAACAAGTGGTTGGTTAGTCACTCTAATACCTTAATCGCAACATCCTCTCCTGAAGAACGAAGTGTTGCACGGTAAACTTGACCCAAACTTGCAGCTGCTATTGTTTGTGGTGAAATTTTGCTAAATAAAGCTTCAAGTGGTTGGCCCAATTCTTCCTCGATGATTTTAAAAGCAACCTGTCAACACAATTTTCATCAAGTAAAAGGGTATGATCCCAGCTAACCCAAAATCTGGCCACTTGTGAACAAAGGGATAATAGAGTGAATTCTTACCTGATTGGGAAAAGGAGGGACATCGTCTTGAAGAATGCAAAGTTCATTCATATAATCTTCTCTGATGATATCAGGTCTGTTGGCAAGAACCTGTCAGAACAAAATCAAATAACCATCACCAGGTCAACCTAAGATTAGAGTTTAAACCATTAGGTTATCATCAATATGTTTTCAACAGTTTTTGGTAGAAATTTTGGAAAACTCATCTTTTAGAATACAAGACACAGTGAGTTCAAACAGAACAAGTAGACAAAACATTTCAACAGTTTGAAAATTGAAGAGTGCAACAGTGGTACCTGCCCAGCTTTGATAAAAGATGGTCCGAGATCACAGAGGAGATTCCTAAGTTGGCGAGCTCGAAATGGAACAACCTCTTCATCCCTTCCGACCAAACAATCGTACGTCAAAGAAGACCAATACAGACCCAAATTCCACACAATCTCCACACCACGTAAAATCAGTGATGCAACCGCCCCTCGAGATTCCAGTACCTTATTTCTCACCTATATACCAAAACTCAAAAAAATATATATCAAATTAAAGACAGCGATTTCAGTTAGCAACCTCAATACTGCCTTCTTGCTTTATAAGAATTAAACGCATACATTAACGTCGTTTCCTAGGAACAGTCAAACCAAGCAGGCTAAACGGGAAAATGAAACAAAAGCAAATCGAATCAAGCATGATCTGATTAATAGCATATAAAATTATCGTACTGTCTCAGGAGAGTACTTGCGGAAGGGGATGCAAACACCGCGTTCGATATCGAGTTGTTCCATAGCACTGCTAGACATCCCCGAAGATAACGCCTTATTCTGGGAGTTCACAGAAGTCGTTAAACTCCGCTTGGGTGTTCCATTGTCTACGGCAACTTCAGTCGTTGAGGCGGCAAGATTAAAAACTCTGACAGCTGAGAGCTTCTTCTTGTTTCTTCGTTGCAGTGGAGCGCCATGAATAGAGAGTGGTGAAGATGAGAATTGAGATTTGTTTATGCAATTTGAGTGCATCAAGTTCATTATGAACCCTTGAGGGAGAGGGGATCTTGGGCGTTGGGGAGAAGCCGTTCAGCTGGAAAAATAAAAGAGTCCTAAAAAATTAGTTAAAATGGTCGTCCACATAACATTTTGCAGATAATTTTTTTAAGCTAATCAAAAAAAAAAACTTTATTAAAAATAAATATTAAATCATATATATTATTTTTAGATGTCTAGTTTTTTTGGCCAAATAATTTTTTTGTCTATTATTTTCATGTATGCGTTGCACTTGATTTTATAAATTTATTTTATTTTTAAAAATTGTTATAATTTTATTCTTTAAAAAAAACAGCTTTGATAAAAGATTGTTTCGTTTTTTGTTATTGAATTTCTATTGCCGATTATCTTTTTTATTGTCATAAATCCACAATTATAGCGATTAGATCTTAATAGGTATAATCAATTGAGTTTTTGGTCGATTTACAACCAACCCAAAAATTTAATATTTTTATTAGATAAAATAAAAAAATAATTAATATATTTGTCTCTATTATAAAGATAGTGGTATTTTAACAATTATACTTGAATATTTATTAAATTATTTTTTAAGTTAAATTAAATATTTTTTTATTTTAAATCCAAACTCGTCCTAACTTGATTTTATTCTAAAAAAATAAATTAAAACTTGATTTAAATCTAGTTTTAAAAAAGTAATTTATAAAATTAAATTAAATCAAAATTTATCAAATACAGATCAAATAATCATCCCTAAATTTTAGGAAAAAGAGAAGAAACTCTATTATTGCATCCGCGTAGCAGAATTTAAGGTTTTAATGGATTTTTTAAAAGATAAAAAAAAGCTTGTGAGAAACTATATCTTTTGTTTTATAAAAAAATAAAAATCCAATTACTTTCGAGCAATGACCGACTAATGTTTCTAACACACGTATTTTCGTTAAAATCAATAACTAATGTAATTTGAGAAGGAGAGATCGTACAGTAGCTTCTTTTTTGTTTGCGCTGCGCCCACACTTTTGCATGGTGCATATGCGTTGCGTCTGGCCTGGCAACCGGCAAGTGGCAACTGAAGCACCTATCTTTGGGTCTAAGTCCCTAATTAGTCATCAAATTGTCAGCTTCTCTTTAGTTTTTTTCAGCTTCTCTCCACCCCCAGTACTTGTTCCTATGATTCCATAACTCCCCCTTTCTCTATCTCTGTTTATATTGTATCTCAAAGTCAAATCTTGCATTCAGATAGACTGTTGTCTCTACTTTTCTCCATTCCATTCGATTCATATTCTGATATATATTCATATAAAAGGTTTTAAAGGCATATTATACAGGAACAACTCATGGCTAGCTGGATGATCATCACTGCAAAGCATTACCCTCCAAATTAGTATCTCATTAGTGACGACCAGAATTTTACGTAAGATACGAAATTAGATTATCAATAAAAACACAAAAGAAACATTTAAAATATAAAAATTTTAAATTTACATGCTTATGTTAATGTTTGTTTTATCTGTTGGGAAGTTCTTTTAATGTATCCTTCATTTTTCGCCGCCCGGCATCACCAACCCTCGTGGTGTTGTGGGCATTTTTCTCATCACTGATGATCACACAGTCCATATCAATAAACACTGTTAGGTTGTGTCTGATGTAATAAATATAGACTGCTAGCTGAGTGCTGATAGTAATAGATGTTTGAAAGAGCAAATTCTGACAAATCATCATTTTCAGAATCATTGGAGTCGACCCTTTTCAGTTTGTCTTGTCTCTTTGACAAACAAAACTGTTACAGAAAACCTCAGCTGCAGGATGTCATGGCAGAAAGAGATTGGATTGATTGAAAAATCACAAGAACTGCAGCCAGCCTTGAACGTTATATAGCAAATAGTAGGCAGCACATACAACTAAACTACAAGCATGAAACAAGAAACAAGAAGCAACCCATTCCAACATACAAGCCTAGTACAAACAGCACTCCATTTTATTCTTGCTCAATTTCCTTGGCTGCTTCATGTAACCCACCATGGCAAGCAAGTTACTATAACCCTAAACACACAGTAGTATTATACAAACCATAAAAATTCCCTAATAGACGAGATTTCAAGCACTAGAAGAGAGAGTTGTAAATTGTAATGCATGATACGTAAACATACATATCGAGAGCTGTGACGGTGAGTCGTGACAGTCACATATCCCGTACGTGGAAGACGTTGGGATTCTTAACGACGATGTCATACATGTGAACGGAGCAGAATTTGGAGAAGTCTTTAGGAAGCGAAATGAGATCAATGGAGGAGTGTTTGTGGAACTGGTAGAGGTCAGGGTCACCCCCGTAGTACCTCTCCCACCCTAAACCTCTCAAAATCCGATCCAACGACGAGTAGGACGACACGACTTCATCCGACGGTAAGTGAACCAAAACCCGTCTTCGGGGACTACTTTCAAGCCGATACACCCCATTGTTGAACACCCAAACCCCAGACATTTCTGTTTTGTTTTCAACGTGTTAATGTTCGAGGACGAATTAAGTGACTTTGAGACAAGAAAACAAAGGGTTTTATGTTGGTGGTGAGGGAATGAAGGATTGGGGACATATATATATATAGGTGTGCTGACAGGAACATAACCTAAAAGTCTCCAACTAAACAAGTATGGGTTTGGTAGAGAATCTAGATATTGTGTGGGACCTTCGTCCCCATGGGTTTAAATATGAGTGAGGGTACATAGATGCTTCGAGGATGTAATTTAGGGTACACATACCATCCATCCATCCGTGGGGTATCTATGTTTGTGCTTGCACAAAGAATCTCCTTTTCATTCTTTTTATATATTTCATTTGAATTAATATATTTATCGATAATAATAACAAGAACAACTAATTCTCTCGTCATAAATATTTTTATTAAGGTAAATAATTGACATAAGATATGTACGTATATATAATAAATTAGTAAATAAATGTTACCTGTGTGATTCTTTTTTGGTTTTATAATCCTGATTGAGTGAGGGTCTCTTCAAGTCAAAATGTGTGTTTATTTTTAAGGATAGAATTAACATAAAAATTCGAAAAAATCAACCATAAATAGTTTATAAAACGGGAGTTGAAGTCTAATCGTAAAATTATTAACTTGAAATTTAAATGTTGAAAGGTTAATGTCTAATTTGATTAGTTTGGAATTAAAAAATATCTAAACCAAAACCTAAACAACGTAATTTTAGTATAATCTAATAATTGTGTACAAACAATAATCACGAGAATTATCAAATTCTATTATATAAATATTAAAAGGTGAGGATATATACTCACAAATAAAATATGTATCCAAAATATATAAAGCAAGCTCAGGTCAGCTATATAGTTATATAATCACAAAAAGGGTATAATTAGCTGTATTAGTAACCTAAAAAAATTATCAAAGGAATGATGCAAAAATTATCAAAGCCGAAGGGAATATTAGTAATGGATCGTGTGTGTATAATATTAATATATAGAATTTGTCAAGTGACTATAGTTCCGTTGTTGGCAAAATTTGCTGAATATAAAGATTTTAATTTTTATTTAAGAATTTAAGGATCCCCAAAAGATATTTAGGGATCTAGGCCATTTGCTACAGTATCATGAGGAAGTCGCCACCTGCAGGTGGCGACGGGATTAATTTATGCTTTTATCGACTCAGGCTGAGCCGTGTAAATGGAAAAGGTGCCATCGCCACCTGGAGGTGGCGATGGAATTTTGGTATGAATGCACTGATTCAACTGGTTCAAACTATTATATTAAATATATTAAATCGAAATTTAACTCGTATATATTATTTTAAGTCGAATAAAATATTTTAAGTCGAATATTATTTTTTAAATCGAATATATTATCTCTATTTAATGGTTTATATGGTTTATATCGGCTCAAAATCGAATGTTATGGTTTATATGGTTAAATAAAATATTTTTTTAAATCGAATATATTATCTCTATTTAACTCGTATTTTGGGGATTGAATAAAAAAATTATTTTAAGTTTGAATCTTGCGTTAAAATTTTGTGGTTCGATTCTAAAATTTAATAAAATTATTTTGCCACTATTTAAATATTGATTCAAATAAAATTCTCAAGTACATTGTAGTTTAAACGTAAGAACATGATGATAAAAGGGTCCATATGAATATGCATGCATGCAGCCTGTGCGTGGGAGCAGGGGTATCTAAATGCTTGAAATCGACCGCAATCACACCATCTTTGATGAAGGTTAACTACAAACATTTTTGACTCACCTCGAACCATAGCTTCAATAGTAAATTCGGCACCACTTGGGTCAAAATTTCTTACCCTCATAGAGCTTGCATCCGCTTGAAGTGAAGTCATTCGATCGTGTAGGGTTTGGCTCCAAGTCTGTCCACTATTTATTCGAGCATTAACCTCTTGTCCTTTATCGGCCCACACCTTACCCAATCGAAAATACGTCTCCCACACAATACTTGCAATAGGGAGATGTCGTGTTCCCTTAAGCACAGAATTTATTGCTTCGGCAAGGTTTGTTGTCATATGTCCGTAACGTCTACCTTCATCGTACGCTTGTGACCATCTTTCTTTGGGGATGTCATTTGCAAACTTAAATACTAGTCCACCATGTCGTCTCAACCTTCTTATTCTTGCATCGAACTTCGGTTGAACTAGTTCGTACCCTTCATTAAAAAATAAACAATATTAATAATAAAATATGAACAAATCATAAATTAATTAATTAATTAATTAATTTTATCTATTAAATAATTAAAAAATTACCTGCACCTAAAATCTCTTTCCGGATTTCATTATTCTCAAACCTTTTTTTAGCATTCGCTGCAATGTGTCGAATGCAATATGCGGGATATGCATGCGGAGGAGACCATAAACTTCCGGGTCTGTCGATTACTGATAATAGCACGGTACCTCGATCAGAAATCATGCATACTCCATCTTCTTTCACTACATGGTTTCGTAAATGTCTCAAAAAAAATTCTCATCCATCAGCGTCTTCAGACTCAACTATGGCAAATGCAATTGGAAATATATTACTATCTCCGTCTTGTGCAACGGCAACAAGTAATATATGACCGTACTTCCCATATAACCATGTACCATTCACCTGAATCATGCGCTTACAAAATGGGAAACCTTCAATGCAAGCATTAAATGCCCAAAATAACTTACTAAATATCTTTTTACCGAACAATTGTTCACCTCGTACGTTGCATGCTGGTATGGTCTCATACTCTATCATAGTTCCTGGGATGAAGATTTTCATTGCTCGAATAAGACCCGACAACTCATTATACGATTTATCCCAGTCTCCATAAACTTGTATCATTGCCTTTTGCTTCGCCATCCATGCCTTATAATATGAGGGAATATATCCAAGTTGATTCTTGATGGACGCTATTAAAACTGCAATTGAAATTCGTGGTTCTTTTTCAACCAATAATCTAATATATGAACAGATTAGATCAGAGTCTAAATTAATATGGTCTTGCGATAAGGATACATTTGAACATGTATGTTGCTCATTGAATCGAGTAACCTCCCACATTTGACTCCTTTGTCGAAATGATATTCTTATCCACCAAGGACATTGACTCTTTCAATTGATACAACGTACGCAATAGGTTTGTGTATTCGATTCAGCCACACAGAACCTCATATGTCTTTTGATGCAGTACTCCTTAACAGCTAATTGTGCATCTTTCTTTGTATCAAATTGAGCCTTTAATATTAATTCTCCATAGTGAGAAGATGAGGAAGAACCAAATACATGAGCTTCATGCTCCAGATCTCGCATGGCACTATAGTCCACCTCAAGCATACGAGATGATGGTTCGTAAGATGGGTAAATAGGTTGCATTGGCTCGGGCTCTGGTTCAACGTAACCCCAAGCAGGTGGATCATTATTCATACCAAGTTTAGCGACAGCGGCTTCCCATACATCATCTTCAACATCCACAATTTGTCCTCCATTCATATTTTCCAAAACTGTTTGCACATCATCCGGATCGAGTATATTCGCGTCAGGATCTTCACCAAGAGGTACAATATTTTCTTCATCATCGCTAAAATCATCCAGCGATTCTCCCCATCGACCAACAAGATTATCAGTATCAATATAATTTGAAGAACTCATTATATCTGCATATTCATAAAAATAACAGAAAATAAATTATTTATAAAAATAGCATAAAAGTAATAATAATAATAAACAATTTTAATTTATCACCATCACCATAACAAAACTCACTAATTTTTTCTAAAATTTCAACGGCAATCGATTCTTACCGCACTCAAATTAAGAGCAATGAACGTTGGAGACTTATATAGAAAAATTCCATCGCCACCTGGAGGCGGCGACCTGGTTCTATTCAAATTCCATCGCCACCTCGAGGTGGCGATGCCATGCAACATGAACAGCACTTTCAGCCTTTGCAGAAAACTTTGAATTCATACAAATTCCATCGCCACCTCCAGGTGGCGATGGCACCTTTTCCATTTACACGGCTCAGCCTGAGCCGATAAAAGCATAAATTAATCCCGTCGCCACCTGCAGGTGGCGACTTCCTCATGGTACTGTAGCAAATGACCTAGATCCCCAAATATCTTTTGGGGATCCTTAAATTCTTAAATAAAAATTAAAATCTTTATATTCAGCAATTTTGCCTCGGTTGGAATCTACTTAACAATTAAATTTAAGGAATCGATGAATAATATTGTGAGGGTATATTTATCTTTTAATTTTTATATAATATAAAAAATAAAGTAACCCAACCACACCGTTTAAAAAATTAAAATTTTTATATTATTAGACCTTTTTAATGAGTTAAAATCTATTTTTTCAAAATTTCGGCATTGGGATATAATGCTGCCGAATACAATCGGGTTCTTATGACCCCACCAATTAATGTTGTCGTTAGAAATGAAAATTTTATCCGATCCGGTTTTTTTAGATTAAATTTTTTAAATTTAAATCGAGTTAAAATTTAAAATTAAAAATATTTTTAAAATTAAATTCTTAAAATTAATTTTTTTATTTATAATTTAATCTTTAAAATCATATTCTTATAATTAAATCATTTAAAATTATTTTTTTATAATTACATTATTAAAATTATTTTTTATAAGTCAAGTTTAGGATATTTATTTTCATGTTAGATACAAGAAAACATATTCTGCCTTATGAACGAATGAAATCCCTGGCATGTGCACTAGGAAAAGCCTGTAGTCACCCACCATATCATGCGCTAATCGATACCCTGCTTCCGCAAACATAGGCAAGGAAAGAGAAAAAGACAAGTAGCTTAGCCGAGCACAGCCTGCCGATGAACTATGCTTGTCTAAGATCATACTGGACTTGACAGCATTGTATTAATGGTCAACAAAATTAAGATGAAAATACACAAACTGAAGTTCTGTTTTTCACCAACATGGGTTAGTCAATCAGGCAAAACAATTACAACAGGCTGCTACTTCAGACATGGATGCTCTCTTCATTTAATCTTCTTGATGATATCTGATATCACTTTCTCCATGTCAAGATCCTTCATCCGTTTGAATGGTCTCTTCATGTCCTGCAGAACAAATAGAAAATCTCTTTTCACAGACACAACTTGCCTTTCATATCTATTTTCTGTCAAGAATCATGAAGTAAAAAAGTTGATCTATTGCAAGGTAAAGTTTTACCAGCAGACTTATGAATGTCTTGCCGTCTTCCTCCCGTATTTCAAAGCATCCTCTTCTTGGCTGTTGGAAATTTGGAAGAAGAAATGAGAGGATAGATCAACCATGAAACAGACACTGGTAACCAAAGACATGAAACTCAAGAAACCATCTCCCTTTCTAACTGGAAAAAACAATTTGTTTGAAATATTGGACTAGACTCTCGTAAAATTGATCAAGAATTAAAAGCAACAGTGCCCATATGTACATAGAAATGTAAACACCTAAAACTGTGGTTAGAAATGCAGTCCAACTTCACAGTTCACACATTTTGTATGAATATGATTTCAACACACAACAAAAACAAATGTTCTTTTATCTAAAACAAGAGGATCCAATTGTCAGACAGCAAAAGCATCAACTGTTCAGGTCCTCAGGCTGCATATGCATCTAAAAGCACAAGTGTATGCACATGTTTTACAGGCATTACAACAGAACCCTCCAATGTATGCTTGACTAGAGTTGAAACAACACAACATGAGATTAAAAGATTTCTTTCAGGAAAAAAAGGATGTGCTCACAGTAAACCAGATATTTGAGGTTTTAGTCAAACAAAAATTTGAAGAGTGAGTAGACTGGAAAGTGTAATGATAAGAATATAATATTTAACCTTTTCAGGGTTGAGCAACACTTTCACGCCAGGGACACCTTTCTCCAAACCATCTTTGACCTGAAAGGCCCTTGTCTTGAACGAATTGCATTGCTTGCTAGAGAAAAGGAAACATAAACAAAAGAAATCATACAACAGAAAAATGAAATAATTCAAACAAAAGGGGAAAGGGGTTTGCACCTAACCCCTGTATATTCTTCATTGACCTTACTTAAGAAGCATCAAGCTCCAACCACTTGATCTAACAGAAACTTTCGTTTAAACTAGGCAAGAAGGTGAAATCAAGTAAAAAGGGGATAGTTATTTGTTGTAGAGGACATAACTAAGCTCTAAACAGTAAAAATGGAGTTTAGTTTCAAGACGTTATTTTCTTCTTTGACATATATCATCGTCCTAGATGTTTACAAGCTACGCCACAGTTAGGGGTTTGCTTGACGAGCACTAAACTATGAACAATGGTGATTTAACATTAGCCAAAAGTTTGACAACCATTGCAAAACCTTAAGCCTAAAGAAACCATTGCAACAGAGAGAGAAGAGAAACTGACCAGTGTTCGACTACTACGACTTTGTTGTGGGAACCACCGCCAGCAGCTGTCAACTCCTCCGGCGAACTTGCGGCTTTGGCATCCTCCTCCTCTACAGATTCTTTCTTCCTCTTGGAAGCCGGTTTCTCCTTCGGCTTCGCCTTTGCTTTTGGTTTTGGTTTCTCCTTGTTGGGCTGAGTTGTTCCGTCCGGCTGCTTTGTCATGCTTCTAGTCACCCTTTTCACCGTCTCTACAACTTGAACCTTGGCTTGCTCCTCGTCCCCCTCCGTCGCCTTTCGCTTCGCGGCTCTGGGCGCCATTTTTCGCTCTTTTCTCTGTCGTGGCTAGACGTGTTTTGCCCATGAATAAACGCAGATATATTACTCTGTTCCCGCGCTCTACTTAGGTCGGGAATTTGAACGGACGACTCGGATCAGCTCAATTGTTACTTCATTCAATGATCCTGGCCCTTCGTACTTAACACAATGTGTACGAACAAAACATGAGATGCCTAAACAAAGATGGAAGGACGGGAATGTGCCACGTGCTACCTGCTCTATATTACTGGTCTTTTCCCAAACAGTTTATTAATTGTTTTTTATGGGCATTATTTTAAGGTTATATTAATTGTTTTTTATTCAAAATATAAATATAATTTTAATACATTCTAAATATTTTTTATATTAATTGTGTTACAGCCATAATAATTCTACGTAAAAATATATATTCAATGAATAATCATAAGTGATAAAATATTTGTATATAGATGGTGTTACAGTAACATATTAACATCCCCATCCATCAGTGTTTACCAACGGAAACGAGGACCGGGCCGTACATCCCCAATGCCGAATCCTACACCGCTGTATAATTAGAGAAATTGGTTAACAATCTGTCCAACGTTTCTGAATAAAACTTCCTTGCGAATAAATAACAGGGTCTCTTCACATTGTTCCACAAGCATGGCCCGGTAATCACTCTCCTCTGAAACAAAACCAGGAAGCACAGAAATGAGAAAACCCCATCATTCAACACACATTGTAGACAGTAATGCACATTTTTCTTTACCTTCGGATCGCTTGGGTAACGTATGCTATCGTCGATGGACTGCGTGAAACGAAATCTATTAATGATAACATCGTAACGATAAACAAATTGAAATGAATACATTTGGGACGGAATGAATGTATGTTGTTACCGCAAGATTTTTGAGGAACTCGAATGTTATATCTTGAGCTCTAAATGATCTGGGATGCCACTTTCCTTCGGACCAATCAACATATGTTACAGACCGGTTGGCAATTCCACTAGGATCAATCATCTGAAGTGCACATGATAATTGAGTTTTAGTGTATGTAGTGAAGAAGCCATTGGAGTATTCATAGGAGCAGGAGAAATAAGTCTGGTGTACCAACATTGAAAAAGGTTGGCAAGTAATGCTCATCTGCATAGCAGTTGCGACCTTCAAAATTTGGCTGACAACAGGATGAGATGGGTGTCAAACTTCATGAGTTTGCTACAGAACAGAGGCTGGTAGAAAAATAAAATTACCATGATGGGAATAATACCTTACAGTAAAGTCTAAATTTTGTGTAATACAGAGTGTCAGCCATAACTATAATAGCATGCTGCCGCTTCATGGAGAACCACTGAAATTAAATGTGAACCAAAACCAGGTAAATGTATGAGAAACGTCATTTTTTTGCAGATATACAGAAATCTAACATTTTTGAGCCATTTATCTGTACTATTCTAAAAGATGCAAACTAGAGAGATTGCGGTAATAGCTACATATGAACCACATTCCATTTCAGAAACGAAATAACAATCTCATGTTTCTGGAATTGGGAAATAAGCTCAAAGCCACGTTACTACAGTAGAAGGATTAACCTGTGAACCTTTCCTGAAAGCGGCCTTTTCGATTTCGGGATTCATTCGCCCCGAGTACCTCCCGGTTCCATGTGGACCAAGATCAATAAAACTAACGAGAGAGAGCAAAAGTGGGAAGATTAGTTTTTATGTACTATATTAAATACTTGCAAAAAAACAAATAAAAAAGGCATTTGCACAGTTACATGACAGGATAAGAAAGAGTTCCAATATTGCTTACCAATCAAGAAAGCTCACGTTAGTGTGTATCAGATAGTTGTAGACATAGTCAAAGTTGTGTAGTGGCACGCAACTATAGGAAAAGGTTTTAAAAAAAAGAGACTTATTAGATAAATACTTTTCATAAGAATGTTATGCGTGAAATCTGATGCCTCTATTACCTATCTGACAGCAACACAAACTGCTGGTTATCAGGGTCTAAAAGTGCATTTGCCAACAGTCTCCTCTCAGCATCCACCATGGAAATTTTCCCCCAAGCCACCTGCATTCGATAGCTACTTCTTAAGAGTCACTACACAGTCACATTCAAGCAGACTTGATACCAGTGTTAAAAAGATGAAGATATAATTCATCGAAATTTCAAGGAACGAAAAGGGTCATCATCAAAATCAAAATTGCATGTGCATGTCGGTCGTTTTAACTTTCTTTTCTCCCTTCTTTGCTCTTTAGAACCTTTTCAAGGCTTAAGTCCACCTACACTTTCACTGTGAATGTCTCGACCGATAAAATAGTCACTATGGTGTACTGGTTTTTCTCTGGAAGCATGTACATAAACAGAGAACCTTCCCTCATGACCCTGTAGCAAAATATTGAACTATGTAATTTGTGATGAAATTTGACACTTTCAAGAGAAGTGAATTAGACCAACTTTTGAGAAAGATAAGAAGTTGCAATTGTAACAGATAGTAGTCGATGATAGCAACAAAACATCTAAGCAACAGCATAGAATTTAACAGAAGTAATGGCAGTCCTTGCAAAACATAAGTTGCATAACTGATGCCAAGTCAAGTAAAAGGAATTGATGAGCAAGGAACAAAGTCTTACACGAAAGAACTTATCCCACAGTGGCTCAAAAGGTAGTGTCCCTGGAGTTAAATACATGAAAGCAATTTTCGAATTCTTTGGTTCCGTCGGAGGTGCGTTGAGGATCTCCCTAATTACAACATGAGATATTATCTCTGCATCACTTAATTCCCTAGAACGAAACAATGGCTGGTGGTACAAAGAACAATCTCCAGAGGAAAAGATATAGCAGGCTGTTGAACTTGATAGAGGGAAGAGATAGGCAGTAATCAATAATATGATCACAAAAGTAACCAATATGATAATCCACAGTTGCCTCTTCAGATCCGGTCGTTTTCTTAAACCAGACCTGACAAGCATATCTTTTACACTTTGCTTCCATGCGTGCAACATGTCAGAATCCGAAAGTACCGCTCGGTTACCTTATCTCACCATCTTACAGCGTCACTGCTGAGTGCAAGGACCATTCCTGTACTCTGATCATGCCATTGAACTCAGACCCCATAATCTGAAAACAGGAAATGAAATCAGCATCAAAACCATGGAATGATACTTAACACTCATGACGACCATCAGAAATATGAAAACATTGTTGAAAAAATCAATAGAATTTCAGCTGGTGAAACATAATTGGAAGAGCCAAACACAGAAGATTTGAGTCATACACATTATAACCGAGAATTGAAATTTGAAAATAGCAATATTAGGCTTCAGGAACGTAGATTTGATACATTGTATCCTATAAGCATTGTTTATGAACAGATTTTAGAAAATCTAACTCTACCTAAAACTAACAGGCTGATACTATAGTAACATTACTAATGCAGAGAATTGGACCCAAGAGAAATTTTCAGATTTGCACTTGTGATTGAAATGCGACTTCAATCAATACTCCCATGGAGATTTTCATTATAACTGAAAAGATAAAAACTTGGACCGGCTGCCCGGACAAGATGAAGAAGGAAGAGTACCTGCCTGGCTCTGTCTGCACCTGGAGGCTGGAAGTTGTAATTCGGAAAATGCAGAGATATCGAATCCTATCGACTCATAGATCAGATTATCCTAGTGAACGGAGAGATCCAGTAGCATCTGGCAAACGCCAATGTCCGAATCGCTATGTATCCTTTGACAGTATCTGTGGAGACGTTTCTTCAGTTTTGTTTGTTGAATGTAATATTTTTGGATTGTTAGTTCTGTAAATGTCCATTTTTTGTATTATCACCCCGAAACTCTAGCTTTCAACACCTCCTGTGTCCATTTAACATCTCTTTGAGAAACAGTCAAACCTTGGATCAACCTGCTCCCATTTCCCTGATTTACGAAAAATTATACGGCGAGCCTGTTCACCATGTCATCCATGGTCCCAAGCAATTAATTTTTTTCAAGTGAATCATCACCTCTTTCCTACACTAATCCTATTTAAATTTAGCATTTTATTGTTCCTTATTCTTAGTAATAAAATTAAAAACAATGATAACGGTAATATTTTTTAAAATTGGATAGAAGAAATTATATCGTAAATACTCTTTATTACAACAATCAATTCAAGATTACAATCAATATAAATAGATTATTTTATATTTTTTATGTTATCAACTCACAACAATCATGGAGAAATTAGGGGTCCATTTTAAATAATGCAAGTTCTCCGAGTAATTTAAATTTCGTATTAAATAAAATGATAAAAAATAATTTACAATATTTTTGATATAAACTCAATTTTAATAGAATATGAATTAAAATTTTATTTTTATAAAATATGAATTTATTTTACGTAAATTGATAAATTTAAAATTTATTTATTTTTAATAAAACGTGAATTACTTCACGTAAATCGATAGAGTTTCGTTTTATAAATAATCAAGTTTAAAATCACTTTTCTAATTAATTAAATAAAATACTCATTTAAAATTATTATTCCTCCGCATAGTCTGAAATAAATAAAACAGTATGATTGCGACATATTAACGTTTTTTTGTTGGTACAAGTGAGGCAGACTCCTGTATTATGATTTCTTTGGCATTTTTTTTTTTATTTTTTATTATCTAACTCAATTCAAGTTAATTTTTTTATTTAGTTTAAATTTAATCCGATTTTAAGATTCAAAATCTAACCTAAAATATATTTTTTTTATAATTTTAAAATAAAATATAACCCTACAAAAAATTAACATAAAATAATTATAATTACGAGTCTACAATTTAAAAATCTAACACAAATAATTTAAAATATTATTTAAATACACAAGCCGGATAGTTTTTTTAATTCACGTCTAATTCAAAATTTTTACATATTTCATTGATCTCACCTAAAATTAAATATATTTTTTAAAAAATATGATTATCATTTAAATTAAGTCGAAATTTATTATTTTCAAATTTCGTACTTGTCTTTAAACGGAAGCCAAAAGTTTGGTTTTATAGATGATAGAAGATTTAATTCTTATAATTTTAATTAAAAATATAAAAATGATATACAATAAATTGTGTTACTTAATCTATTTTTTTTTCTATTTACATATATATTTTTACATTTATCAAGATGTGCGAATGTAAAAATATTTAATATATCATAAATCTTTATGATAAAAATATATATTAGTAATTTCCATGATATAATAGTAACGGTAATACATGTAAAAGGAAAAGAAGAAGAGAGTTTTTCCTTTTTTTATTGGTAAAAAAAGAAAGAAAAGAAAACTTACCCCTTCAACCAAATACCATGCTTTTTCATTTGGAATCTTGCTGTCCATCACAACCACAAGCAAACATAAGGAATTGACAACTAAGCAATCAAATCAAAGGGGGCAAACGATAAATTATAACAAAATATGTTGAAAAAAGATATTTATTCAAAGTAAAGGGTCATATATACAAATGTTCAAAAAATCAAGGACTAAAAAGAAAACCCAGTCTAACAAACCGATTACTTGTCGATCTTTACACCGACACGCGAATCAGATCTGGCCGTTAATCTACAATCCTAAAAATCTAACCGTCCAGAGGGTCTTCTCGGCCATGATAAAAGCAACCATTGGCCTCGGTGCGTCGGGAAATCAGACTTTTCCAGATTTAGGGATTCCGAAGCGTAACATAGGGGAAAAGGCTTCAATTCAAAGCAATTGAATCTAAAATCTTCTGTTTTAGATTTGAGAAAACTAAGAGAACCGAAAGGAATTAACGGATCAGTAGTAATTCGTTTGATTTCTCGACGAATTTCGATTCTAAAACTGAGAATTAGGGTTTCTTTTTCTCTCTTTAGATTTATTTGATTTCGTTTCTCTTTTCGTTTTATTTTATAAAAAATGAACGATCAGTCACAGATGATGAATCAGCCACCGCAAATGATGATGAACACGGTACCGGTTCAGTCGCAGATGATGAATCAGTCTCACCAGTTGATGGCGTCGGCGGCTTACTCTCAAACGATGAACCAATTTGCGGGGGCGCTGTCGCAGCCCATAAGTTCTGGCACTCAGATGATGACTCAGCTGCCGCCTCAGATGATGTTGAATCGAAGCTATAAGCCTTGGCAATCTCAGGAAGCGAACCAAAACCCTAACTCTAACAAGAAATTCTCTTCTTTCAATCGTAATAACAATTGGAAGGGTAAAAAAGTTTCTTTCGGTAAAGATTCTTGGAAGTTCGAGAATAAGCCTTTATCCGTGGGTTCTGGTTCTGCTGTTTCTTCTGTGACCGCTGCTTCAGGTTGTAATACTCAAGGATACAAGCCTCCAACGCTTAACGAGCTACAAAATCAGAATCGGTTAAAAGCCAGAAAGTTCTACGGTAACAAGAAGAAATTCAATCACAACAATAACCGGTTTGCTCCTTATGCTCCGCGGAATACAACCTCCTTCATAATCCGCGCAAAAAAGTCCGGTGGAATAGCATCTTTGGTGTCGCCATGTCCTGTGACCCCCGCTGTTCTTCCTACGCCAATATTTTCACCATCAAGGGAGGTTATGGGTGACATGGCCAAGGAAGAATGGGGTGTGGATGATTATGGGTCAATGAAAGGGTTGATTCGGCTTCGATCACCAGAAACTGGTCATGATGATGAAGAAGATGAGGATGGTGGAAATGGTGGGGATTCAAGTGACAGTGATGTGGAAGAACATGTGGAAGTGGAGAGGAGATTGGACCATGATTTAAGTAGGTTTGAGATGATCTATCCTAGTTATGGCGGTGGTTATAACAATGTTTTGGAAAATAGAGTGGATGATCAAGATACACATATAGCTCAATTGGAAGAGGAGAATTTGACATTAAAAGAAAGGTTGTTTTTGATGGAGAGGGAATTGGGGGATTTGAGAAGGAGGTTACAGTTTTTAGAGAGGCAGAGTCAGATAGTGGAAGATGTTAACGAGGAGGTTGTGGAGAATGGGTCTGAAAACGAGAGTGAGGATTGTGGCTCTGATCTTAGGGTGGTTACCAGTGCTGCTGCTCATGATAATGTGGAAATTCTGGGATCTGCTGCTGAAAATGCTAGAAACGTTGATGTTGTTATGGAGAACACCAATGGTGGAATGCCACGGAATGAAATTCTAATGGATGTTTTCATGGATGAGATTGCAGCTGCAAGACAACATGAGCTAAATAATGAAGGAAAAGGGGACGATGTTTTAAAGCCCAAAGATTCAATGGAGGGTATAGTTCGAGACAAGGAAAATGATGTCAGAGGCAGCGAGTTTGTGGAAGAGAAGACTGTTGGAGAAGACAAGGACGAGTTTGTGGAGACTGATGAAGAAGACAATGTTGAGTCGAGGTGCGATAAAGCTAGCAATAAGGCTGCTGACAACACTGAAACAAACAAAGAGGAAGTGCACTTGTGAAGGACTTTGAAAATGGTGACTGACCAACTGACTGACTGGTTTAACTTGCCCGGGGCAATATATGACTTGGGTGTCTTTGGATTTTGGTTTTTGAAAAGTGCAATTTCTGGATATATGCGGCTGTAGTAGAATTAGTGTAGTACAGTTCTTAGCGTTTTCTTAGTTTGACTGGGTAAAGAGAGGATGCATGGACTTTGCTCGCCTTTCACTACCCTCATATGCTCTAGGAAGTAGGCATCATTTCTGGCTTTTTTCTGTTCCCCCCTCTTCTTATCTTCCTTTTGGTTTGGAAAGGGATAAAAGGGGCGTGTGGGGACGTGGAAACTGTATTTGTTTAGCTGGAAGAGGGTTTATCCATAAAAGTTCTTTTGTTACAGCCATATGTTTGATTTGATTTCAACTTCTTCACTGTTTGAAAAAGAACCTTCTAGTATGTAAGGTAAATTTGTGTTTGATGTATCTGTGCTTGCTTTGCGTATTGTCCTGAACTGAAACCTCTTAACATATTTATCTAGTATGAAACTATTTACTTATGGGATTCATATGGTACTTTCTATTTGTATTTCTAAATTGAACATAGTTGAGATCTTATTTGCCGTCAGTGAGAAATATTTGAACAAAAATCTTACTATAATCTCGCATGCAGAGATGAACTCCTCATCGCATGTGCAAGTTTTAGTCAGTTGTCTATGAATGATGTAAGTGATGTTTATTGCTGTCAGATGGTTTGCTTCTGTGCTAATACCATAGAGGTAATTGATATTATACTTTTTGGGCATCTTTGTACATGTTCTCTTGCGGATAGTTTGTAGCATAGTACTGAAACTCCATGTTATGCAACTTGAGTATGAGCGTCCGATGTTTATACTTTCAGTATTTGGAGTGCCTGTAGTCATATCTTATATCTATGTCCGGGTATGTGTTAAACATGGGTAGTTTAGAAAAGGAAATCAGGGCATAGCTGAAAGGTTGCAACATAATCTGCCGTCTTTGTTGTAGATCATAATTACCGAGAAGGTCTCATTCTATGTCCAGTTTTCTTTACACTTTAAAGTAGGGGTTGGTTTGGATATGATTTAGTTTATACCTTTGATACGTCTCTGTCATTCCTATCTATCTGGAATATTCAATCCATCGTGTTGTTAATTTTTATGTACGTATGAGCTTATTCATCAAGCTCAGCCTTCCTCTGCAGTAGATGAAAATGGTGAGTTCGAAGTTGAACAGGCTTTTGTTTCTCCGGAGGAGCTGAAAGGGTAGAAATCCAGTAGTTTCATCTGTTGCATCAACTGCTGTGGATGTTTAGTTTCCTTACAGTAGTATTGAAGTAGTCTTGTTTTAGGCTTACATGAATTCGGACACAATATAATTTCCTTTCTTCATTCTATTTATTGGCACTTGGAAAATAGGCACCATGTTTAAAGAAGATCCTACGGAAGCCTTCTTTTCAATTTGGCATCGGATTCCAATTCTATAGATTGATGCGTGTGGTTCCACTTTGATTATTTATATATTAATTACTATATAAGACAAAATAGTAGTTGATGATTTTTTTGTACGGATCACTGAATTAAATCATTGGAAAGAGGAGGGAACATGTTTAGTATATGTTTTACTAGTAGTATTGTTTTCAGTTTTCACCTTGTATTCATTCCCTGTCGGACTCGGTCTCAGTTAGACGACCTTAGCAGGCATGCGAGAAAGATCAGTTTAGCAAGTGTCGGTAACTATGGTGAGTTCTTTTTAATGCTGGACTATCTTTTTTATGGAATTTAGACACTATTAAAATTAGAATTTCCTTCAGAAAATATAATTATTATATCCTAAAATGCTATTATTTTAGCATTTTTAGAATGGGTAAATATATCACACGTGTAAGATGCATTACGCACCGTAGAGGTTGCCTTGAAGAATGCGACTTTTTTTTTGTTCTTTTGGTTCCTAGGCTGGCAGCTAATAAGGTGAGGAATGGAATAAAGAAGAAAAAAATGAAAATGAATAAGAAAAATATGCAATTTTAAAAATGCAATTCACGACCAAAAATGTGAGTAAAGATGACCAGAACAACAGACTCATCCAATTGAGAACCACATATATATATATATATATATATATATATATATATATAGGTACACAAGGAAAGGAAACCACATCAATGATCCCCTTACTACTAAAACTACAACACCACTTGTCTCAAGTACAAATTCATAGCAAAATCCAGAAACTAGCATTATGAACCCAATAACTTACCTTCTACCTGGAAAATAAAGTGTAAAGGAAAAAATATATTTAAATTCTCTGTTTTCACTCTTTCTATTCTGGATCAATCCATTGTCATAGGTTGAACCATGCAACACCTGAAGCGAGCCTTACGAACAGTTGTCAGTACATCTGTTTCAGCAATCTCAAGCATCTTCACGATATCAGTGAAGGGAGGACGGATTTCTGGGTTAGTGTCCCAGCAACGCATCATGATCTCACGCAGTATGGGGAGGCAATCATTTGGGATGACGGGTCTTACACCCTTATTCACCACAGCAAATGCTGCCTGCACGGCAGTCATGTTCTGGAAAGGAAGCAAGCCAGTGATAAGCTCCCAAAGGACTATTCCAAAACTATACACGTCTACCTTTTGCGTGTAGGGTCTATGCTGTATCATCTCTCTGCAGGAACAAAAGACAATTACTACTGTGAAAAATGAACAAAAATGTATAAGTTACGTAACAGATACCAAATCAGATGGTCAGCAAATGAATGCAGTTTCATGTAAAAGATAATTCAAATACACCAAAGAGAAAGTACAACTATGTGGAAGAATACTATGAATTAGATTCTTAGAAAATCCAAGTCCATGCAAAATAGCAAGAATCATCTAATGAAAACTTAAACATATACGGGTCAAAAAGACTTACGGAGCCATCCAACGGTACGTCCCTGTCTCAGGTGTCATGCCCTCAGTCTGCACTTCAATACGTGCGACTCCAAAATCTGCAATCTTTATTGATTTGTCACCGGCTATTAGAAGATTATCTGACTTCAAATCCCTGTGAATAAACCCAAGCCTATGCACATAGGCCATTCCTCTTGCAACATCCAATGCCTGCTTAACTGCCAATTTCAATGGCACGGCACGATTCTGCCTCTTTGTCAAAAACTGTCGAACTGAGCCACCCTTTGCATACTCTGTCACAATGCACCAAACCATAGGTTTCCGACAAGCCCCGATAAATCGCACAATATTTGGATGCTTCAGTGTTGCAAGCATCATAACTTCCTGTTGAAATTGCTGTTCCATAACTTGTACCTTCTCTGTGCTATTCTCAGGCCTTTCTAATATCTTAATCGCAACATCCTCACCATTGTATGTACCTCTGTATAACTTCCCAAAGGCTCCTTGAGCAAAAGCTGAACCCATGTTAAGTTTCCTTAAATCAATAGTCCACTCATCATAATTCAGCAATCCCTCAGTTGGATACCTATTATCCATCAATGCTTGAGCTAACGCATCATCATTAAGTGCATGGCCAACTTTACCAGGACGAATCACACTCTGTCCCACAGAGACAGAGTAATTATGGCGGTTCACAGGCTTCAGACCGGGGTGGCTTAAAATATGGGTTAGAGAATCATTAGAGCCGACGCTACTATTTTCAACTGACATGGAGACAGATCCACCAGCATTACTTGTTTGTAAACTGTCAATAGACATGTTGGTGCCCTCTCCAAGTTTTTGGTAAAACCCTTGAGTAAAATCATAGTAATTGTTATCATTGTTGTAGGTTCCTCCCATAAGTCCTGTAAATTTAGGACCCTCAACCATTTTCCCAATCATAAATGAAACCCCAAGTGACAAAACCAGAATAAGAAGATTTCCTTAGCCCAAACTCTTGACACTCATTTGATGGCACAATCTCTAAACCACCAGCCCTAAAACCAACAAAAATGAAACCTTGTGAATTACCACCTGACATGAAGTGCTAAAGATTATGCACGAGCGATGATCAGGTTTTACAACATAACTAGAATCAAGAGAGACCAAAATCAAAAAGTACCCATTAGCAAGCAAAGGCAGGTAAGAGAATATTTGGAGATTTAAGGGGATAAGTAATATTACAGGGAGAAGATACATCGGGAAGGAGTTTTCAGATAGAACCCCGCTAGCAAACTCTAGAAATGCAATTACTGTAAATCCTGGATTGCTTAAACCGAATCGAAGCTCATAAACCAAAATAACAGTTCAAGAAACAGTCAATCCCACAAAGTACCAGCCAAAACAGAGATTAAAACGCAAAAGTACTGGCTTTTGGGCTTTTGGAAGAGGAAAGAAAAGAGTTACGGCCATACCGAAAAAAGATTTAACAAATTTAAAAGGAAAAAAGCCCTAGAGCTTTATGTCCTTGGAGAAACTATACAGAATAAATTTTAGATCAACCAGATACAAAATAGAAAATCAAAATTCTTACTTCCAAAATTTATATTCAAGTTCTACATCCTTCCCAGTCCAAAATGATCATTTTCAATTAAAAAAACTAAATTATAAAAACGAATAACATCTTCCAGCAATAAGGCACAGATCAGATGATGAAAAGTCAGCGAAAATAAAATGAAGCTGGGAAAATTACATGAAAGCAGCAACAACATTAGCAGGACAAGTGACTAAGAGAGCGGATTTATACGGGTCTATGAAATGCATACCTGAAATTTATTATTAGAAAAAAAGTAGACGGGGATTTGGATAAGGACCGATTGAGATGCTTAATTTAGTAATTCTTCAAATGCCTCCCGAACAAGACGAGCAAAATATTTAGCAAACAAAAAAGGGAAGAGCTGAAGACAGATAAAGGACCGAAAATCCCAACAAAGACGAGAAGAAGAAGAAGATGATGATGAAGAGAGGAAAGGTGCAGTATTTGCTTCTCAATTACTTTCAAAGCTTCGTTTTTATTGTGACCAGACCCAACACCAGTCGTCACTATTCTCCCCTAATTTTCCACTCGCTTAAAATACACGTGTCGGTAAAAAAACTCTTTGTTTTTTTTCTTTTTCGAGGACTCCATCCTCTAAGAACGCGCGTGTCGTTTCTTCGCTTTTGTCTTTTAATCATTAATCCGATTTTTCTACAATTAAATCATATGATTTCAATGAAACCATTAAACGTTTATTTGATTCTGAAAGTTGTACGAAACCAGAGGCGGAGCGTAAGCCAAACTTGAGGAGCCTTGGCCCCTTAAAGTTAAGAGAATCTATGACCCTTAAGTTTAAAAAAAATCACATTAAATACTCAAAATTTTTAATTAGACCTGTAATTTTTTTAATTTTTTTTTATTAAACCCCAAAACTATGGCACCAAATACACCCCTGTATGAAATACTCAAGCCTAGACTTGCATTCGCTACATAGGCTGAAATAAGATCCAAAGAGAGTATCTTCAAAAGCTCTAAAGTATTTGACTAACATGGAAAACATCGAGGACCGGTACCGGGGGCTGAACCGTTAAGCATGGTCCTATTTGTACCAGTTTCATGCATCAAGGACGGAGAAACCATCACACTATCGAGTATCGACTTCTCATGTAGATAGCTGCCCGTCCTTGACCGCTAACACCATGCAAGAGGTTGGAACTTTCTGATTCTACAACAATAAATTGGCTCATTCTAGGGGTTAGGTGCCCATTACGAAAGACAACTACAAACTAGTAGCAGCGGATATAAACAAACACAAGATAACTCATATAAACAAGCAGGTAGTTCAAAGATTTGATTCAGTTGGTATGCAGAAACTATGATTTAGTACAAATGTGAGCATCTGATTTGTTTATTTTCATTTACAGAGTCACCTCAAGTCCATATGAAAAGCTTCTTGTTGGGTCTAACTATGTTCTATCCCTTGTCTTGCCCTTGCCAGTTTGCCTGTATTAATAATCAATACGTAAGGATATGGCATCTGATAAAAAAAATACATTTAACAGAGATAAGTGACTGACATTACTAGAAGTAGCAGATCAACTTTTTTCATTACATTACATTTATCTAACAATACAGAATACTACTAGTACTACATTTGGCAAATATGTTTGTTGATTTGTTACAATTGGGAAAAGCCAGCCTCGGTTCCTTTGTTTATCGGCACAGTGCTACATTAGATTAGATGCAACTAAAGCAATTGGTTGTAAAACCAGTTGTCATTGACTCGGATAAGAAGAATATGTTTCATTATCATGTACAAAGAAACAGAGTATATAAATCAAATAAAACAGTTAACGGCTGAAAGGGGAAAGGTTTACCTGGAAATATGAACAAATGAGCTAATTTATCATCTGTTTTTGATGTTGAACCCATTTGTCATAGTCTTCCATTAGTTGCTGAAGAAGCAAAGGAACAAGTCTATCCACTAGAGCTTGCATCACTCTGTATCAATAACAATTCCATTGTATGATATATACATGGAAAAATCAGTAAGTAAAAAATGAAAATCCCTCCTCCCATACTAAATGCAGTTTATCTTAATTAATAAGCAACTCGATGTACGAGATTCAATTTCTGTCCAACTATGCAATGCAACTTGATCAAACATACTAATCATCCTTCAATATAAATACATATTACATGAAGATACTAAATGAAATAACAGTACAGATAGAGAGGCTCCTTAAATCTCTTCCAAACCCTCAGAAAATTTCTTTGAAGTGATAAATGTGCTTACGGATATGATAGGATATGTGCACATAACCATAACATCCGTGTGCTGCAATTGAATAAAACATACTTACACATTTCCTGGACGCTCAACAGCAGAAATTGGTAGTAAAATAAATGGTCGCATGTAAATCTGTGTAAAAAGCAGCATCATTTACAGTGTTTTCAGCGTAAAAGAGACAACCACCTAAGCAGCTACAAAGATGAAATAATTAAAGAAATTAATATGCTTAAAACAGGAATATAATCATATTATCACACTGACATCTAAAAATATATGACCCCAATCAGGATTCTAGACGAGTAAAATACAAACCAAGTCATATGAGCCTTAATCCCACTCGAGCTTAACATATGAGCTAAGCCTAGAATCTTGAAATTTAGTAAACCTAAATCTACAATCTTCGGTGAGAAGCTAGAGCTAGAATCTCGATTCTAGACAATTGAAAAATCTTAATACATCCATGATAAAAATTTCAATGAACAAAATACAACCACCAAGATTTATAGCAAGGCTGCTTATTTCTTAAACAGTTGTTTTAGTCCTCCCTTGTTGACTGCCACTCTGTTAAAAGGTAGAACCAAACCCCTGCAACCACAGTTAGACTATGCTTGGTAGGAGTCAAAAGTGGGTGGATCCAAAGGGGTTACCAAAAAACAAGAGGCATTTACTCATATTCTATGTATAAGAAGATTCATAATGATTGCCATCATCTCCACACTACCAAAACTTAGGATGTGTTTGATTTCAGAAAATAAAGGTCATTTTCATTTTCCAAATGGAGCCTTAATGTTCCAAAGTTGGGGTGGACACTTACAAAATGTATTTCCTACTCTACCAAGAAATAACTGGGGAAAATCTATCCATTTTGCCATCTCATACTGAGCACATCTGTCAAAAAAATAAGAAATTCTCAATCATATCTCCTCCCCTAACTTCCCTTTCTTCCCCCCTTTTCGCCTTAAATACATCAGAGTTCAACATTGTTAAAGATTCAATGACATCGAAAGCAAATTTCAAAGTTACTTGGAAAATTCAAAATTTAATTTCCAGGTAACTACCACGAGCTGTCAAGCCAAGAAGATAACAACCTCAAGACTTAGGTTCAACTTCACATCAACCTCTAAAAATGGTTCAGAAATATTTGTGTCCCAAGTAATATGATTTATCATGGTAGCTGCAAAATTGAAAGCAACATTAATGGTTATGAGATAGTACCAATTACTCACTATATATAACATAACATGCATTCTTAAACATCTTGCCTATTGTAACAAAAAACTTGTAGACATAGTCTATACTCAATAATCCAATTGGATGATAAAAGGCAAGCCTCTAGGCATCAAATGAAAGGTTTCCAGTGTCGTAAAAATCCAAACAGCCATGCATTTTAAGTTAGAATTTAGAAATGAATGATTTTCAAACAATAGGTTTAGCAGGTAGCACCATGAAATAATCATTCCATCTAAACAGCATCTACCACTATAAATAAAAGCAAACCTACTTAATCTCAGAGGTATCTAAAGGCCATAAATACCTGAAAAATGCTCATTTTGGCGTTCCAAAATTTCTGACCCCTTGAACTGCATAGTGTTATCAACAAGTATATAAATACAATTTTCACCAGTAATCAAACAGAATAAATTAGATACTTATCAAATCTTTCAATTTAAGGATTCAGTCATTATAATCATAATTTAAGTTCTAACAAGCACAACAACAGAAATTGGCATTTTTGACATTGATGTTACCTATTAATGTGTATTCTAGATTGTGAGCGACTACAGATCAGCATGATAGAGCTAAGATGGCTTTCCATAGAGTGAAATTTTCATAATTTAATCTGTTAAAAT
Organism: Abelmoschus esculentus; assembly: GCA_035048815.1. Lineage (NCBI taxonomy): Eukaryota > Viridiplantae > Streptophyta > Magnoliopsida > Malvales > Malvaceae > Abelmoschus > Abelmoschus esculentus. The sequence continues at coordinate 1,772,023 of JAUCBN010000008.1, forward strand.
TTTGGGAACTCTTCAAATTTTGCACTAGATACCTCCATAACCTCTGTTGACAGATTCTGAATTTGTGCATTTCTTTTCTTTTTCCCTTTCCTCCTTTGTGTAACCAAACCTTTTCTACCTTACAGAATCTAAATTCGAAGCTCAGCTCACCTTGCAAGAAAATAACTCAACGGTGCAGTCTTCTTCTGTGGGAATCACTCGTAAATCAAGTACAGGAGTTGCTTCAAAGTTGAAGAGCGCTAGTTTTGGAAGTGTGCACCTGGACAGCAAGGGACCATTTATGGGACGGTAAAGAAAATAAAGGATGACGATGGCAAAGAAATTGACCTGTATGCACTGGTATCGATAAACTCAATCTTTTCCAAGGCTCTAGTGTTTAATATAGCTTTGATCCCAGATGGGTGGCTTAAAAATTGACTGATATGATAAGGCTGGCCGCCATTGCCATCGGAAGTGTCATCAAAAACCGGAAGCTTAACTCTTTGGGTCCTTGAAGCAGACAAATTTGCTCGCTTTGCATCGCCGGAGGCCACAACACCATTCTTGACTCTATATGGGTGTAGTCTGAGCTTGATAGGGAGAGGGAGAGTAACCTTCCCGGGACTATGAATAATGGAGAGATCAATTCAGGCAAGAATTTGAAGTTCAATTAAACAATTAAACTTTATTTATAGAAGAATATGATGAAGAAATCTCAATATAAACCTGATTCTGCTGCTCAATTGTGGAGACAGGAAGCTCCATCTCCAGCCATTGCTGCTTGTAGTTGCTGCTATCTTCATGGAGTATGATTTATCCCCAAGCCCCAGACGATGATTTTTTATTTATCCGAGAGTTGAGACGGAAAATATATTTATTTTAAATAGAGACTTAAAATAATTATAAATACGGCTGAATTTTTATTAAATTTATAAAAAATATAATTATATGTAGAAAAAAAATAAAAATAAAAATTTTAATATATAACTTTTATTATATGTCAAAATTTTTATAAAAATAAATAACTTCTTTAAACCGTTTTTTAAAGAGAAATCCGAAATTTGTTTCTTTAACATTTGTATTTAAAAAGTTTGTTCCTGATATTATTATTATAAGAAATATATTTTTATCCGGACTCCGGTTCAACAAGATAAAAGAAAGGAAGGAAAACTTGAGAAACAAGTCCGATCAGGTCAGGTGAGTTGTATATATTCTCTCTCTTGGTATTGTTGGAGAAGGGTCTTAACGAAGCAGAGCAGAGTTTGGATTAGGGTTCTTGGTTTTTGGTTTGGGGGAAGACACGAGCAAAGGCAAACAAGAACCAAATGGATCTGAATATGGACTTGAACGCCCCTCACTCCATGGGCACAACCATCATCGGCGTTACCTACAACGGCGGTGTCGTCCTCGGCGCCGACTCCCGTACCAGCACTGGTATTCCTCTCCGTCTTTTACTCTTATTATTTGAGATTTGAATTTTCTAAACAATGTATTTATTTTTTTGATTTGGTTGATTAGGGATGTATGTTGCTAACCGGGCATCTGACAAAATTACACAGCTCACTGATAACGTCTACGTTTGCCGCTCTGGATCCGTAATTCTTACTTTTACTTCAACTCATCTTTCCTCCCTTCATATTACTCCTTTGTTTAGTATTTTTTCATCGCAAAGGAAAAAAGGAAGAATGTTTAGATAATTTTAGGTATGATGATTAAAACGTCTGTCATATTGTAGGCTGCTGATTCTCAGCTTGTTTCCGACTATGTCCGCTACTTCCTTCACCAACATACGTCAGTTATTTCTTATACTTTCGCTTATTATTTGCTTGTCTTTTTAAATTTTAATTAATTTTGCTATTTTCCCTTCCTATTGAAGTCTGTTCCCATTTGAGACTCTTGGACGTTATTTATGGCGTTAATACTTGGTTTGAATGCTAAATTTTCAAGAGGCTATTGAAGGTTTTGCTCATCCATGAATGCGCTCATATATTCCACTCCACCTAATTGCAGTTCATAAACTTAGTTCTGACCTCATCCCTACACAATGACCTAGCAATTGCTTCCAGTTTGTCTACGAAATGCTTTGCACCCCTTATCTACAAAACGCTTTAGCTTATTTGTGCTAAGTTTAAGTCATCACTGATTCTTGGACTATTTTTCTTTTTTCACATTTCTTATCAGTACTCTTCATGGATTATTTTTCAAGCTTCTACGTGAGTGATTGTTTAATAGCTTTTTCCCCTGGATGAACAGGATTCAGCTTGGGCAACCTGCAACTGTCAAAGTTGCTGCAAACCTTATCAGGCTTCTATCCTACAATAACAAGGTCTGAGCTTACGATCTAGAAAATTTACTCGACTCCTTTTTCATTTGTCAAATGTCAACTTTTTCCATCATATTATTCCTCCACTTTTAAAGGTTTGCATGGTAAATTTAGTTCCTGTTTGTACATCCTTTGCCTATTATAAAGATTTTATATTCTATTTGATACCAATGTAGTCAAAGGGGAAGGCACTCTAGGCGTTAGGAGTCCTTTATTGCTAGAGGTGCATAGCACTGAAAGAGCTTTCACATGACTAATATTAGGAGCAAATTTATAAATAAATATATAAAATATATGTAAGAAAAATAGACAACAGCTGCTCTTCCCAAAGAGAAGAAGTAGAAAAAGGTAGAACCAAAGAAAAGAGTATAAAGCTTAGTAACTTATTTTGGAAACTGGAATAGGCTACAGCCAGCACTGACGCTAATTGATATAATGCTTTGGTTTTGCTGCAATTATCTGCCTAATTTATATTTTAGGATCAATTGGTGATATTTTATCTTTTCCCTATAATTCATATCTATGCAGTTGACCCACTTTCATTATATTTTGAGTAGAGCATGCTTGAGACTGGCCTTATTGTTGGTGGATGGGATAAGTATGAGGGTGGTAAAATATATGGAATTCCTCTTGGTGGAACACTGATTGAGCAGCCTTTTGCTATTGGAGGTATGGTATTCTCTTCATCTTTTGACTTAAGCAATTTTTCCTTCCATTAGGGAGTGAAGCTTGATACATGTTTACTGGTTCTGGTTTTATTTCCTCACTAAATTACATGTATGCAATTGTATGCATAATTGGCATTCGCATGGTCATTTTTTTTTTTTGCTAAAGGTTCACCTGCCCACTTATCTGCATATTGCTAAGACTGTGGGTTGCAGTCATTCCTTAGTTCAGCCTGAGAAATTGGCGTTGAAGGAGGTTCAATGCTGTCATTATAACCTTGAGAATTTTTGGTTAACGTACTTGTTCTAACTTGTAATCAGGAGTCATTAAAATATGCTAATCCTTCTCCATAATTATTAACTGATTTACCAATGAAATAATATTAACTTTTTTTCTCTCCGCTAATTATTGATTTTTCAAAGCTATACATCTCCTAGTTCCTAAAACAAACCTAAAATATTGGGGGTTTGGTTAATAAAACTATGAGTGCCATTAGCAAGTGGTGCCTACTTCTGCAGAAAAATAAATATGATCACGATTGACCTGCATTGTACAGGATCTGGCTCCAGTTACCTTTATGGATTTTTTGATCAGGCGTGGAAGGAAGGAATGACGAAGGATGAAGCTGAGGTACATTTTGTTTCAGTCAAGCTTGGCAATTGTTTTCTTGTAATTCTTTTAACAGCTTCATGGATATTTTGTAAAATAATACTTATTTGTTGGTTGACCATTAACTTTATCATGAATTGTTTTATGGAATTCATTGCAGCAATTAGTGGTTAAGGCAGTTTCCCTTGCCATTGCTCGTGATGGTGCAAGTGGGGGTGTTGTTCGCACTGTGGTGGTAAGATATTTTGCACTTCTAAATGAATGATCCTTACATGTGTAATGTGATTCTGTGTACAGATTTGACCTTTACCTTGTTGTTTTGGTGCTGTTGCAGATCAATTCTGAAGGGGTGACTAGGAACTTCTACCCTGGTGACAAACTGCAGCTATGGCATGAGGAATTGGAGCCGCAGAATTCGTTGCTGGATATTCTGAGTTCTCCCAACCCCGAACCCATGAACATTTGATCAAGGCCAAGGGGACTAACCTTTTAGGTACTTTTCAGCTGCAGCACTAATTTGTTCTCACTTCAGACTTTTTAAATGATGTGTGTAGCTCGACTGGGTTTCGGTTCCGGTTTCGGTTTAAATAGCACTAATTTGTTAATGATTTACGCTTGGATGTTACGGATTCCTCTGTTATCCTCAAATTAGCTGCTGAGCTAACGGTTTGGTTTTCCTCTATTATTTTTTTTGTTCACTATTTCATTATCATTTACAAGTTTATTATTTTATTAAAATAATGTTAATCTATATGGTAAATGTTAATAGGCAAAATATTACATTCAACCTGGAAATATTAGTTACCTTGTATGCACACGGTCCAAATTCAATCAAAACTGGTATGTTCCATACCTAGTTGGTTTCCTTAAAAAGAGTACCCCGTTCGATTTTTGTAAACAACAAAATAACGTTAGAATGATGTTTGAATTTATCAAATGATCGAGATGGAAAGTTTTAGGGTGAGACAGGTTAAATGAGGTAAAACCAAAATTATTATAAAATTTATAAGAATTTTGGTATTAGTTTTTTGTCTATATCAAATTTTTTAAAAATATAAGGATTTTGATATATATTAAATTTTTTACAAACATTTAAAATTTTTTAAATATAAAAATTTTGGTGCATACTAAATTTCTTATAAATATATAGAATTTTGATATTTATTAAAAATTCTTGTCGAAGGTGAAACAGGAGACAATGGGCTAACTAAATTTTGTTTTTTAGTGTTGGGCTGTCGTGAATGGGTTTGGTTTTCGGTGTACTCTTCTAGATTTATAGAGTTATAGGAAGTTGGTGCCGCTCGCAAAATTTATATCGTTGATGTTTGTTTTATTGAAATTAATTATTATTAATTATATTCCTAAAAAATTAATATATAAGTATTAATGAAAATAATTTAGGGCTGTATATATTAAAATAAGTATTAATGACAATGTGGGAGGAGAGTGGAACCCATTTACTAAATAAATAAGAGTAGAGGACGTATAATACTCTATCAGGATCGGATCGTCGTGAATCGGAAGTGAAGGAAAATGAGCCAAGCAGCAGCGGCAGCGACAGCGGCGGCAACGCACAACGTATTCGTCTACGGAAGCCTATTAGATGATGATGTGGTCCGTGTCCTCTTGGCTAGAGTCCCCCCTTCCTCCGCTGCTCTTCTGAATCACTTGTAATTAAATTATATTCTCATCTCATCTGCCTCATCCATCATCAAATCATCTACCGTTGCTCTGCTTTTTGTTTTAATTTTTCGTCCGATTCTGAATTTGTGCAGCCAGAGATTTAACATTAAAGGGCGCGTTTATCCGGCAATTCTCCCCGTCCCAAACAGTCATGTTACTGGCAAGGTGATTCTGTCATCCCTATCCATGTATATATGAATCCTCTGCCCTTTTGTCTCTGTAACTTCATTGTTGGTGCGGTAGGTGTTGTTGGGAATAACGGATCTTGAATTGCTTATTCTGGATGAATTTGAGGATGTTGCGTACCAAAGGACTGACGTTGAGGTGTCTTTGCTGGTAACTTAATCCGGATTCCCGCTATTGTAGTATACTGGTTTTCTCTATTCTAGTCTAACCCAGTCAATCTCAATCTCTTCTAATTTTTCTGTTATTCCATTATGCAGGAAAATTCTGAGAACTTGCAAGCTCACGCTTATTTCTGGGGCAACACAAGTGATCCCAACTTGTACGGTGAATGGGATTTTGAGGTATTTTCAATTCTTATTGTTTCTTCCCTAAAATCCCATGGCCATTATGAGATCGAAATCGAGGGAAGAAATTTTATCACGATGAGAAACAGGGGAACTAAACCTGTGTGTGTATATATATATATTGTGATTGTCTATTTGCATGTGTTCAACAGGAATGGAAACAGTTGCACAAGGAAAGCTTTATCAAGATGACCATGGGATTTATGGAAGAACTAGAGCTGCCTGAAGCAAAGACAAGAGTGTCCGCAATTGAATCTTTCAATCACCAAGATTCAGAAAATTGAGGAAACAGTGTAGAAAATGGAATTTTCTTAATAATCTAGGACACTCCATTGTCATCTATCAATGTTGGTTATTAGCTTGTATCTCTATTTGCCTAAAATTGCAGTTCATTTTGATTGCAAAGTTAGCACAAATGAACGAACCATGAATTCCGAATTTCGTAATTTGGTTCAAGTATGTGACATCTTTACTAAAATTAAAAAATATCACCTACAAATGGTATTAAGTATCTTATATTCTCAAAATTTTAATTAAAAGACTTGTTTAGTCATTAGTGTACCATTAAATCACCAGTTATAAAACAGCCAAGCCTAAACCAAACCAACCATTCGGGAGATTATATTATAGGCCCGGTCTATCATATCAGCCGTGATCTCTAATCAATAAAAATCATCCATTTCGCCACTAATCAATCATATAAATTAATATATTTTTTAAAAATTATATTTTTTAAATAACAAAATTATGAGCGAAGATTTGAAAAAAGTGAGTTGAAGATTAATGATGAAATGAGTGGTTATTATTAAATGAAACCAAAATTGACGTGATAGGCCAGACCCATAATATAATTTCTCCTACAATTTGCATCTTTCCCATCACTTTCACCTACTTCTGACTAAAATATCTAATTTTATAAAGAAATCAAATCAGATCAGATCCTCAAGTATAATTATTACGTAATAATAATAAAATACTCGCCACGTTTTAGTAGATCGAAAAGACTGATATTTTGTTTTCTGCCTTTTATTGTTCCAGAATCAATAATTCAGATCCGCTTCCTCATCAAGATTATCAACAACCGACAAGAAACAAGCAAGAAGCAAATAAAAGGAAAGAAACGCACCACGTTTAATACCGACGAGGAAGGAAGTTGAAGCACCTTGGGTTGTGTGGGTGTATCTTTAGGGGTTTTGTTTTCGCGGCGATTTTCGGTGGGTTTGCATGTGGCGGATGGCAGTCTCTAGGCTTGTGATTTTCTCCCTCTTTTTGGCCCTAATTTTCAACCAGATTAGAGCCGATGCATCAACCGAACCGCTGCTTGAATCCGATGCATCTGATTCTTTTGCTCTGAAGGCGGAGTTGGATCAATTGAAGTCCAAGATTCATCTTCTTGGTTAGTTTTCTTATTCCCGATTCTATTATCGGCATGATCAACTGTTTTGCTTACCTTTATCGTTCTCTTATTCACTCGATCATATATAAGATTCAAAGGCTTTTTACTTTATGCCCACAGATACAGATTAGTTAATCTTGTTTATACTTCTAGTACTGATTCTTGTGACGAGTTTGATTTTTCAGATTTGGATTATCTATTTTTTCATATCCATTAGAGCGGTTATGCTTCTTTTTTAATTTTTTATTCGTGAAACTTCAATCGCTTTCAAATGCATATTTTAGGTTCATCTTTGTCTACTAATTACAATTCACTTTTTTAATTTTCTTTTATAAAGAATCAAATGTTGAGGAGAAAAATCGAGAACTGAAAACCAAGGACGAGAAAATAAAGGAGAAAGATAAAAATATTCAAGTCAAATCTGACAGCATTGCGTCCTTGCAAACTGAATTATCATCTCTTCAGGTCTGCAAGTTCTTTACTTTCTCTTTTCTTAATAACAAATTAATAGTATGATGATGAAAAAGAGATTTGGCTTCTAAAATATTTACTTTGTTGTTTCTCAGAAAAAGGGAACCTCGGATGCGGAGGAGCGGGTGGGAAAAGCTCATGCGCAGGCACTTGAATTACAGAAACAGGTAATTGCTCATCAAGGATGTTTCTAGTTTTAAGGATAAATACCACTCTTTTCAATATTCTGATAGTTCTTCTGGTTGTCCAGGTTGATAACCTCAAAACAGAACTAGAAGTAAAATCAAAGGAAAAAGATTCTTTGAAAGCCCATGCAACTAAAGCTGAGAACAAGATTAATGAACTGAATTTGAAGCTAGAGAATGCAAGTTTCTTTTTCTTTGGTTTGCTAGAAGTGAATTCCAATTTTCTTGTTGTTTTGCTTTGCTATCCTTTTCTCCAGTGGCACATGTATGAATGCATTTCTTATGCTACATGTGTTATGTCTTAACACATTTAGATTTATCTTCATTTTACAGTTCGAAAAGATCATTAATGAGCAGGTGAACAAAATAACAAAAACTGAGCGAGCTCTAAAAATTGCTGAGGTATGTTATGGCCAACTAGCTGCAGTGTCATACTTTGCTAGACGATGGTCTTGGAGCTAATTTTCTGACTAGATTACTGTTTTTATTATTTTAATAGGAGGAATTGATTAAGACAAAGTTTGAGGCCACTTCAAAGGGAAATGAATTAATGGAGGTATTTTGCTTAGTTCATCATACTATGCTATCTGTTTGGAATTCTACAAGCACATATTAAATGCTAAATAGTCTAACTAGTAATGATTGCAATCAGGTTCACAGGGCATGGCTCCCACCTTGGCTTGCTATGCAGTTAAATCATGGTCAGGTAAATTAAGAGTAATATTTTTATGTTTTGTATATTACAGATCTCTCTCTTGTGATTCTAAAAACTTTCTTGCTGTAGGCCTTCATTCAGACTCATTGGGCTGAGCGTGGAAAACCAACCATGGATATGGTGATACAGAAGGTATTGGTTTTATTATCCTTTACTGCCACGTGATGCCTTTTAGTTCTTACTAGTCAAAATTTTTATGCAATTGCTTAGTCGTTTTATGTGTCAGATCTCGGATCTAGGTGCAACATTAGATTCTGAAGTACATCATACAATTACAACTAAATGTTTTTCGTACTATATGCAGGCTCTAGAGAAAAAGGCCTTGGCTAAAAAGTGGGCTGAACCCCACATGGAAACAATTAGAACTGTAAGATTCTTCTAAAACTGATATTTCCAAACCAAATCAGGAGATTATGTATGATTGTATGATTTTCTTCTAATCATAAGTGTATTCTTATGATCCCATTTTTTTCACTTGAAGAAATGGGTTCCAGGTATCAAGGATCAGTGGGTGGTGATAACTACACATGCTGAACCACATGTGCAATTGGTAAAAGCAAAAACTGTTGAAATTTATGAGGCATCGAAGACTGCAGTAACTCCTCATATTGTCAAAGTTCAAGAAATAGTTGATCCTTACTTCCAGGTATGTGATGCATTGCTCCCCCGTGTCTTTTCCACCATGTTTACATGCACATCCTAAAGCGCAGATTTTTTTAACACAGGATGCAAAGAAGTTCAGTAAGCCATATATTGATCAGGTTGCTACTTTAGCAAAGCCTCATTTTGATAAACTTAGTGCGGTGATGAAGCCATATACAAAGGAGGTAGTTAATGCTTATGGCAAATTTTTGGAATCGGCAACAACATACCATCAACAGGTGCCAGTAACTTTTAGTTAGTGTTTGGTGTCTCTTTACGATCTATTGTTGGAAACAATCTGGCTAGGGCATTAAAAAAACTAAGCACGATGTATCTATTTTTAATATTCAGTTGCTTTGTTGATGTTGCCTCGGTGAATATGAAGGAATGGTAGTTATGGGAAATTGAAATATGGGATAGAATGGCAATTGTTTTAATTGCCCTCATTCTTTGTTTTGGTCCGTGTCTGTGCAAGTAACCAATGAGCTAGCAATCTTTACTCTTTTAAAGTTGTCTTGATCATTTTCCTTTTCACATTTTAGAGGATTAAGAATTGCATTATATTGGTTTTAGCACTACTGGATAATAAGTTTTAAGTGTCCTTTTACTTGCAAATGAACTTTGAATTTTTTGCTTGGCTTTGTATGAGTCCCAACTTTTGTGGCATGTTATATTTTGCTGGAGGCTAAAGCATATAAATTACTTGTACATGTCTCAGAACTTTATTAATTTTCTTGGTTTCTGGTATCTGAATAGTGAATATAGTATTTTTTGGATTGTTGTTGCCTTTATACCTCTGACTATTGCATTATTGCTCTCTATAATATTAGGTTCAAGCTTCTGTGCAAGAGACTTTGAAGAAGCATGAGCTGACCAGACCTCTTGCAACCAAAGAGCTTGAGTGGTTTGCGGTAGGTTTATTGGTTGTGTAGCATATCTTTTTCAATTATGGTCAACTGAAATCACAAATTATCTAATATGTTCTTACTTAGCACAAACAAAATAACGTACTGTTATTTTTTTATACCAGGCATCTGCTCTGTTGGCTCTACCTGTTATTATTTTGTTCCGAGTATTTTCATCCACTTTATGGTCAGTTTCTTAATTATCTATGTATCCTCGTGTTCTTCTTATAAGACTGCTGTAGTTTGCTGCAAATATACTTGTCTCCACTGTGTAAAAATCTTCAATTTCTGCAGCAAAAAGGAAAAGAAGCCTGCTCGACCTGCTAATACAACCCATGGCCATGGTCGTCGTAAGGGCAAAAGGGTGCACACGGACAAGTAGACTGCACGCTACTAGGTTTTGGTCTCTTAATGTTGGAAATATTAGAGGTATGCTTCTAAAGTTTGTATAAACCAAGGATTTGGGGTAAACATTGATACAAGAGGTTTGGATTGAAACCGTAAAATTTAAAACTTTGAATTGATCTGTGTTCACATTCAGGAGGAGCATTACTACTCTTTCTATATAGATGACAAATTTGTTTGTATTTCTTGCAGGCTGTAGGTCGTCATGTTGGGTAGGGAGCTGTGGCGTTGCCATTAGAAGTGACAAATCTTCTCTTACACCTCAAGGTCCCTTGTTTTATTATTGCTTTTATTTTATTTTATTGGGGGGAGGGGGGTAGTTTAAGAACCCTGTTCACGTTACAGACTGAAATCTTTAGATTCCTAGTTGTAGGAGTTGTGTGTATTTTATTTATGTTAGTGTAATTTTATTTTATTCCTTTTTCCAATGCACTAATATTCAGTTATTGTCCTAAAATTTACAAATATAATTTTTTACACGTTTCTTTTTTGTTTCCATGTTTATTTAAGTGTCTGAATAATATTTGGTAGTTTAGGTATCCAATTATGTTTTAAAATTTTGGGATCAGAACCAAAATCATAATTTAGAGTTATGTCCTGTGTTCCACGAGAAAAAAAAAGATAATAGGTAGCTTATCAAAGTTAAATTGGAGATTTAATTTATAGTGTCGTATCTTTGACACTTCATAACATGAGATTTTGGATCTCTAATACAATGATATTTCCAGTTTGAACATATAATAATTTTAATGTTTCGACTATTTATATCATAAAAAAAGGTATAAAGATATTTTTAACCATTAACGTTTATAATTTTTGTCGTTTTAGTTCTTATTTTCTTTAAAGATAGATTTAGCTCTTAACTTTATTTTTGACAAATAGCTTATTTTTTAACACCATGGTTTATTTTTTAATACCAAGGTGACTAACAATTAAAAGTCTATCAATGATGACATGTTATATGCATATGATAATATATTTTAAATAACATGACATTTAACTTATCAAATATATATATATATAATATAATTTTATTCTAAATTAAAATATAAAATAATTAAAAATTCAAATAAAATATTTAAAAATAATTAATTTTAAAATAAAATCCTATTAAATATTCTTAACCCTAACTACGATAGAATTAAAATTCATATTTTTTTAAGATAGACTTTGATTCTATCATAGGGTTGAGAATGTTTAATAGTATTTTATTTTAGAATTAATTAATTTTTAAAATTTTATTTGAATTTTAATTATTTTATATTTCATATTGGAATAAAATTATATTTCATGTATACCTATGTATTTGATAGGTTAGATGTCATGTCAATTAAAATATATTATCATATCCATATGATATATCATCATTATTAGATTTTTAACGGTCTAGTTATCATAATAGTTAAAAAAATAAATTATTTGTTAAAAATATATAGGTTAAGGGTTAAATTTATATAAAAAAAAAAGAATAAAGACCAAAACGATAAAAATTATAAACATTAAAGATTAACATTATCTTTATGCCTAAAAAAAACTCTAAAAAATCTCTTCTTATTACAAAGGAGAATCTTCTAAAATATTGTGATATATTTTTTCCCTCACAAATATGGCATAACTCGAATTATTTTCAAAAATATTATTATTTGAACAATAAAAATAAAGATGATATGATTATATATCATCTTTGATTAACGATTATATTGAAAATGATGGGACATCAAAAAATTGATGAAATATGTATTTTCTAGTAATTGATCCCATAAACATACAGTGAAACTTACCCATAATATAATTTCTTGCGGTATCCACACTAAAAAGTTGTATTCCTTATGTGGCGATGTTTAGCAGAAACTAGAGGAAAAGTGACGGTTTTTTATATAAAAAAAAGGCTAATATAGCATTTTTTTATTAAATAAAAAATATTGTTTTCTAAGGTAAATACTAAATATTACCTTTAAAATAAATATCGAGATTAAAAAAAATCATCAATCACATATATATCTTTGAAAAAATCTTCAATCTAAGCGTAACATGAAAAAGAGAACATGGCTACCATTAAATTACGACAGAAATTTGAGTTTTTCGGGGCTGATTTGTAAAATAAAAATTGCTTTAGAATATGTTTTTGAATTAGCTGACAATGATTACAGTAGTATATGTTCTAGAATATAATCTCCACCTGTTTTAGAATATTTAAACTCAATTGATTTTATTTTATTTTTAAAAATGGAATATATCTACTATTATATGATAGGGCAAAAATTGAGTGGTGGGGTTACATTCAATCACTTGCCATATGTTGTAAGGGATAATGTTGTCAAAATAAATGCTGAATCCAAAAATAGGTAAAACTGATGTATCATTGATTATTTTAGATGTAAATTTAATATTTACACGTCAGTTTATCCATTTATTAATGAATTATAAGATGCCCTCTTTATTAAATAATATTATTTGTATATATACATAAATGAATATGTATTTGATATTGTTACCAACTCGAATCAATATGTTTTAATCGAAAGCTAATTTCAATTTAAATATAATTTTCCCACATTAAACTTGACTCTGAACTACGACTTTTAAGAACACCAATACAGATGAAAAGGATTTTTAATCACTGTCATCTAATATAAGAAGAAAAGTGTTGCACTTCAAGCTAATTTTCCACCCCGAGAAATAAAAAATACAAAAAAACACAGTATCAACAACACCGATATAATCCAATGGCTAAAGCAAGAGTTCTTACCCAACACTATCATTGAGGAATTTACATTCCTACCTTGCGCAATTCTTCGGATCCATGCGCAAAGTGGCACCTCTCACCAAATGTACAGGATCCATTAGAAAAGTTATCGCATAGCTTGGTCTTAAAGTTGTTCCCTGAGCCAGAACCACTCCTAGACGAGTTCCTCATGCTAATTCCGGTACCAGAGGATGAACCAACATTTAAAATCAGTTCGTGAACCATTGCACTGGCTTGCTTGATCTGATCAAATGTTCCCTCCAGCTCGATGTTTCTTGAACTAGGATCTGACTCATTCTCCTTTATAGAAAGCTTGGCTCCTGTGACCCGACAAATATGCTTTGAGTTCACACCATTTTTCCCGATGATAGCTCCAGCAAGGGACGCATCAATGCTGATCTTGGCTGTGGCAGATGCTCCAAAGCTGGCTGCAGCACCAAAACCGGGTGAGGGAGGCTCCATCCTGCCAGACATCCTGCCAGGCATGGCTCCCATGGAACGAGGATCCTCGTAAGAAGGACCAGTCCGCTTGCCAAGCTCCCACTCACCATGAGCAAAATGACATTTATCTCCGAACTTGCAACCTTCAGGCGTGCTGAATTTGCTGCACAAACGGGTCTTTACAGCTGGAGGAGATGAGCCATCAGGGAACGATGGTGGAGCTACTGAATTTCTGGCAGCTGCAGGAAAAGCCGGGTTGTTACCAAGCATCTGAGACACCGCTTTGATGCCACCCGGAACATAATGCAAGAAGTGACAGCTCTCACCAAATTGGCACCCAGAAGTGCTGTGTTATAAACAGAACTCAAGAATGTCAAGCTAATATCAAGGAAATACTGTTTTGATAGTGCTATAATACAAGTACTAGTTCAGTCTATGAGATACAATTATGAATTTATCCAAGCTTTTCATGCGTACACCAGCCGATGCAATACTATGAAATAAGTATTACAACATGTAACATCAGGAATGACAACAGCAATCTTCTACATTACCATATTGAATAACAAGCACCAACAACATGACAACCCTTTAATATTGTTCAGAATCAAGCATCAGAAACTCTGCAACCTACTTTAAACTTTCATTTTTCAAGCATGTAATAAAAATGACATTTTCACCCAAACCATACTCGGAGCCTAGAAAACAGTAAATAGGTATTCTTTCTTTCACCCCAAGAAAAACATAAAAAATTAGTCGCAGATAAATCATAAATGCAAACAGAACCAAGTAAATACTTCCCTGTAATATCAATTTTTCATGTAAGAAAAAGGGAATCCAGCTTGTTCCATTAGTTTCTCTTAAAACATTACTGTTCATGGGAATGACTTCTAAATTTCACGTGTGAGCCTACAATATGTAAATGATTTTGATGTGTGTATTGAAGGGTAAAGGAATTATATACCTGACGATATTATATACCCTGCTTAGAACTTAATAACACATAATTTCGCATCAGATAAAGAGTCCTCAAATGCAGCATGGAAAATATATTCTAGGGTAATTTTAGACTTATTTCTTCTACCATTCAATTTCCATTATCTAAAAAAATTGATCACCTTGTACCAAATTGCTGGTATTCACTCAACATTTCACATAGAGCAGCTATGTTTACTTGAAAAGATTATAGATGTACACCGAAAGATAAAAAAGTTTTGAATCCTGCATGGTTGCTTTCTGTTTACATTAGTCCTGTACTTAGTCCAAAAATTCACCAAGAAACCAACCATTTTTATCTCGACCTTTCTTATCATGATTAGAGCCAAGAGCGTTACCTGTATAATCATCACTTTAAGTGATCAATTAATTAGTCATAATAACATAAAGTTTACTTCAGAAGGTTGTAGTCAAGGGAAAAGTTTACTCAAAACTTATAAAAATTAGAAAATGATGGACGTGCTTAGACTATTCATTTTGGATAGGTTAAGATTTGAACCTGAAAAACTTTGTGCATGGCTTTGATTTGCTTCCTATACCAGTTGGAAAGGACTCCATTTCTGTTGCAGAACATTAATTAATTTCTCAGTTACAATTTCAGAGAGTAATTGATTTTTTTGAACTTTACAAAGTATTCAGTACCCTGTTACTATATCTTATCACAACTATAAAAGAAAATATGTGCTTTATTAAATATGAATAATTGGTTTAGATCATTTTTATAGAATACAACCATCACGCATACTAATAAATTGAATAGTGGGCGGACAATTTTTGTTTCCCAGGAAAAAACAGCTCAACTTAGTGACTTAGAAAGTAAGTTCTGCTTCCAACTTCCCCATGAACTAAATTTGAGATGATTAAAAGAAAACGGAGTTCAAGCCATCACTGATAATCATGTAAGAAATAATGAACCATGGATCAATGTACTTGACAATACATAAAATCTTTTACCCAAATGATAGAGTGATATAGGAACAATAGATGGAGAATAAACATTCATCACTATCACCAATATAAACTCAGCTATGCAACAACAAAAAGATACAAATTACTATCAATAAAGAACAAGAGCATCCACAGGCAAACTCACTACCATTTAAGCTCAGGAAACCCAAACTAAGTGAGAATCTGAGATAACAAACACAAGGGGGGAAGGGGGGGACAATGCCCTACACATTGGCAAAGGATTCAAAATATCTACAATCAAGTTTAAGTAGTTTCTACAACCATAAATGTCTATGTTGTTGCTTGTTAAATGAATGTGACAATCAACAAACCATTTGTGGAGTAACTAAATTCCATGTTCAGAGCAACAGATAATTGCATTACCCAAAGAAGAGTTTAAACTTCTACTAAAAGCCAGGTAATTTGCTAACTTAATACTTTTACATTGATTTCTAAAACTCCACGCAGCAAGCATAAAGCTGCTTGTTAGAGTATTAAAACTCCACAACCACAACTGTATATATGCGATCAAAATTCAAATGTGACATAAATAAGCAAAATCTGAAGTGAAAATGTCCCCTTTTTTTTACTTTTATTTTTATAAAGCTTCTTTTTTACCCTTCCATTAAGTTTACAAATTTACACAGTTATATTAAACTAGGGCATAAATCATTCAATTTATATTTATCCTTATGCGTCCCAAGAAAATATTTTATATCAATTTACCAAAAGTAAATCTAATATCCAAATCTTTTAGTATTTCCAAGTAATGTAACACTCTTAAATTACACAATTTCGAAGCTTGCTATTTTCTCAGTACCTCAAGCCTCAAGGAATAAAGTGAAGAAATATTACAAACGAAAGAAATTAAAAAAAAAAAAGTTCTTCAAATACTAGAAATAACCATTCCATCACAAATATAGCACAAACAGTTGTGTAAGCATAAATATAAACAAGATAGACATATGAGTAGCAGAAAATTTGCACCTTGTTTGGATTTCTTGAAGCCGCCATTGCCGTTCAAGGCAGCCTCGGGCCTCTCTCTCTTGCGACCACCACCAAAGTCCATTGGGTGAGCAACGAGATCTAAGAGGAAGAAAATGAGAAGAAGGGAAAGGAAAAGGGTCGAAAAGAAACTAGGTTTAAAAGAGGTTGATGAATGAATGACGTTCGAAAATTATGATTTTTATAATCCTAAATGACAGGGAAAGAATACTAGTGGTGTTGATGATCACGTGACTCCTCACGTGCTATCACTGATATCGTTAGTTCACAATATTCTTCAGAAAATTTTAAAAATCATAAAACAGAAAATATATAATCAATTATAATAATAATCATTATATAGTGATATAAATATTGTTTAAAATTATAATTTTTATAATTGTTATATCTACGATAATATATATTTTAAAAATTATTATTTATAATGATTATAATAACATTAATTATATCTATAATTATAATAAAACGTAATACAACCGAAAAAGATTATAAGTTTATAACTGCTATTTAAATATATAATTATATGTCTGTTTTTTTTTTCGGATTTGGATTTAATTTTTTAACTACCCTCATGCTTTTGATCTAACCAATCTCAATTTTAGAGTTTATTATATTGATTTTAAATTTCTATATTTTATTCTAACAAAATAATGTTATTATATGATTTTTAAATATTATTACTCAAGTTTTAAAATGTTGTTTATAATTATTTTAAATATAATTTTCAAATAAATAAAAAATTAGAAGGAGTAGTATTTTAGAATTATTCGCTATTATAAATATAAATAAAGTTTATTTTATAAAATAATAAAAGTTTACTACAAATTAAATCATTTTATTTTTCTTGGGCTTTCTGTGTCTTGGCTTTTTTATGAAATGAGGCTAATTTTCAAAAACGCCATTATTGCATTTCAAATACAACAAGTAATATTATTAAGTTAAAATTCTCAAAAGATCCAAAATAACACTCAAGGTGCGGAAACTGGAAACCAGAGAACTGACATAAGCAGACAACTCAAATGGATGATGAGTTACATTAACCCTAAACTAAACTCCCTAAACCCTAATTTCTCAACTCCAAATTACAATAATCAGGGAAATGCAACAAGAGATTCTGCCCCATGTTAGTAAATAGGTCAAAGAAAGTTGTCCCAGGCTCTCATGGCAGAGGAAGCTAATACAAGAAAAAGATGCTAATAGTTGCCAATTCAGGATTGAGTTACAGCTATGTAGTATGTACATCACAACATTCGATACATTCGTACATGATGTGTTCTCTAAAGAAAGGGTAGTTGATCATTTGAGCTTATGCCTGCACCTACGAATGCCAGGGCCTTTGCTAGCATCATCAGTTTCAGGCGAGTCGTCTATGATGGATTCTTGCAAAACCAACCCTCGGTTCCTAGATAATTTTCGGATTGGTGTCGTTGATACTCCTGAATTGTTTGCTGCTGGTTCTTCCTGGGAAAGATTTGAGGGTGAAGCTTCCCTGTGAGGCATCAACTCCTCTCCATGTGGCACCACGTTCATCATTACCTAAAAAAACCATTCATTCAAAATTTCAAATTACAAGGTGAAACAAATTAGTGTTAACCGTGCTGGAAAAATAATAGGCAACTAGTTAGAGTTTGATCAACAGGAATACTTCGCTATTTAATTATAAAGAACATCAAAGATACCAACACACTATTCTCCATAACCTTGCCTATGTAGCATTAGCTACTCACCAGGTACCACATTAACTTAAAGGAAATAAATTAACCTAAAAACATAATACAAGACAGATAATTTATTCTAACAAGTGAGCAACTAAAATAGTTTGGCATGCTGAACATAGTACTCAATAGTACTTGCAACATCTGGATTATATGTTCAATGACAGCACATTCCATACCTTCCAGTCCTTAAAATCGAATCTGAACACAAAATGGCTGTAAGCAGCCTCACCACTTGATATGGACGAAGCAGAAGGGGCATTTTTAGGTGCTGAAAGAAAACAGTGAATGAGACAATAGTATTATCAAGGCATGTTGCTAAGTGTACTGTCTGTTAAGTTGCAACTTAATTGTCTTGTAATATACTTACAAACAAAATGAGAACCGGATTCATCCACCGCTATTTCAGCTCTCCCATCTTTGACTAAGAACGAAAGGGCAAATAAATTTTCAACAGTCTGAGCAAAAGACCTTCTATTCAATATCAAACTTTCAAGTTTCACTTGTCTCTCTCTCCTTAAAATTCCAAACATAACTGCCATATTTTTGTCAGTGTCAGTTTTCTCTTCAGCGCCAGCATGATCAACCTGTTGAACAAGATGATCGTTGTAAAAGAAAAATGGTTGCTAAAAGAGTGGATAAATAATGATTACTAAGCTTATGACACCACATAATATCAGTCAACCACACAACAAGTACAACCATTGCACATCAAGATACACATTTCATTTACTCGCATATCTATAACCACATAATATGGCTAGTAGCAAGCGACTAACCACCAACTTAAACACCATCTTCATGATCTTGTACAAATGATGCTTAAAAACTAAAGACAAGAGAAAACATGACTTCACCTCATCAGGCCGAGCAGTATCAGTTGGTCTAGCAGTGCGCTTTCTAGTAACCAAAGGCTTCCGTTGCTTCAACTCGTTATTCATAGGTCCAAGCCTAAAGATCAATGACAAAAAGAACATTTCAGCAACAATAAAACAATCCATATCCCTCAACTAATTAAAGGCCATAAAGAAATCACAAAATGGTATCTAATCTATAAAAGAACTAACATGGTGCAAATTCCTGTGCAGGTTCTAAGCAACGGTGAAACAGCCATCCCAATTTCTTTCCAATCAATTGATATATGCTCATTCTCTTGTGTTTCGGGGCTCCTATTAGATTTACCAAACTCCCTAGTTAAACAATTGACAAAGTCTGCTAGACTGATCCCCTCACAAGAAACCGACTTAACCGATGTTGCCAATGTATTGGCCAAGTCCAACAATGCCTCTGCATCAGCTACTTGTTCACGTGGCTTCGTCACTACAACCCCGAAAGAGAGAAACACCAAAATTAATTACAATAATAAATATACATTTCTATATAGATAAAATAAGTCAATTTGCAACATATTTTGGCAGGTAAAGATGAACAAAGACTGCTTATTAATTAAATTTAAACCTTGAAAATCTCAAACACATTCAAGAATTAAAGACTTTCCTTAAGAATATAAAAATGAAATAGGGCAGATCATTATACAAAATGGTGAAAATAAAATAAAATAAGCTATTCAAGAGCATCAAAATGAGACATAACAAGAAACTGGAAACAAATTCTGTAAAAATCTAATGGAAAAAAAATACAGGGAAACCTTGTTGATGCAGATTGTCAACTTCATTAATGATGATGTTGAATTTATTAGAATCCACACTCGAAATTTCATCCCTCGCATCTGCATCACCCAAAATTTAAGTAAAGAAGTTTTAATTAACTGGAATTTGAAAATAAAAATCTACACTTTGTAGAAATAATAATAAAAAACAATAACCGTTGATTTTTGTCATCACGGCAAGGTATCTGGAGCGAAGAACCCTCCGATTTTCCGCATCATCTTCACCATTCAGTTGACTCGACTCAAGATCCGCCGACTCACCCGTGGCCACTCTCGCAACCTTGGTTCGAACCGGTTCAGCTGCTGTAGTACTCTTATCCGTTTGTTTCTCTTTCTTCACAGTTCTCATAATTTCAAATAATTTGAATCTTAACAACTAATGAACAGACCAAAACCCTAGAGGAAGAAATTAGCAAAGGAAGATTTTTCAACCACAACAGTAAAAAGGAAAAGCAAGGAAAACGACGACAGTCTGAATCATTTTAATTTTCTCCCTCCCATCCTTTCTTTTCGGTGCTCACTTTCCCGCTACTAAATTTTTACTACTTTTTATCCATAGAACTTGGGCTTATGGAGCAAGGTTTCTTATTGCGCAGTGAGCACTACCCCGGTTCAAGATGATGTAAAATATATGGTTTAATACACAAATGGTCCCTTAAAGTTTTTAATACTAAATTTTGGTACTTAATACTATTTTTTAAAAATTTAAGTGAGATAAATTTCTCTTGTTTTAATTTGTAATTGAACGTTTGATCATCCCTTTAAATAACCATGTTTATAGAAAAATAATACAAACATTCTTTAAGGTTTTGTCCTTATAAATTTAGATCAATTTATGTTTTATATTTGATTTTAATAAGTAAATTTTTCGTAATTTATATATATAATTTTAAATTCAAAAACTATTTTAAACGATTTTTAGTTATTTACGACTTAAATAAATTATCGATAAATTAACATTTTTTAACTACATCTCAAGCAAATTATACCCAACAAGTAATGTAAATAAACTTTCAATCATGGCCGCCAGCTAGTATTCCAGTTGTCCTATAACACTTAAATTCCCACCTTCCCTTAACAAATTTCTACTTTCCCCTCCCAAAAGCTAACAACACTTTCGTTTTCTCTTTCCCGGATTCTATTCACAATCCTTCTTTACCTTCGGATCTCTCCAAAAATGTCAAACTACCAAGTGGATTATTCCACTGTTGAAACCCCTGATAAAGTGAATCTGAGTGCGAGAGTTTTCAAACCAAAAGACGAGATCAAAGACAATTTAGTGATAGTCCTAGTCCACCCATTCTCGGTCTTGGGTGGTCGTCAGGCTCTTTTGAAAGGGATGGCTACTGGGTTAGCTGGAAATGGGTACCGGGCTGTTACTTTTGACATGAGGGGAGCCGGAAGGTCGACTGGAAGAGCTTCTCTCACAGGTTTTGCTGAAGTCAAGGATGTTATAGCTGTCTGCAAATGGGTTTCTGAAGAACTCTCTTCTCATAGAATCTTGTTGGTGGGTTCTTCTGCAGGTATATTACAATCATTCTTCTTTGTTTTTATGAAAGTTTCTTTGATTTTGGCATGAAGAATTCTTTGGGTTTAGGGTAGTAATTGTTGGGAAGGAAGAAAAAGGCAAGATTGAAACTTGGAATGAAAATTGAATGGTCAAGCTTCATTATTTGCTTGGTTATTGCATTTTCTAGGGGCACCAATTGCAGGGTCCGCAGTTGATCAAGTCGAGCAAGTTGTGGGATATGCAAGTCTGGGATACCCTTTTGGGATGATGGCATCCATCCTTTTTGGAAGACACCACAAAGCCATCCTGCAATCCGAGAAACCTAAGCTCTTCGTTATGGGAACTCGAGATGGGTTTACAAGCGTCAAACAGCTCGAGAACAAGCTCAAGTCTGCCGCAGGACACAATGAAACACATCTGATAGAAGGAGTTAGCCATTTTGAAATGGAAGGCTCTGCTTATGATGCTGAAATGGTAGAACTTATCCTCAAATTCATTGACTCATTGGAGGGCAAGAAGCCTGTTCCTTAAACACTAGTGTTTGATGAATTGCCATGAAACCTGCTTCCTTAAACTCTGTTAATGTTTTGTAGAAAACGATGATGGTTATAAAAATATATTATGTTGTGTAATTTGCAGGAACTTAGACCTTTGGTTTCCAACTTTCCATCCTGTGTGATCTAAGTGGAAACATTGAGTTCCACTGAACTTGGAAGCAAACCAAATGAATTAAATTTTTCCGTAGGCAGAAACTTAAACCAAAGTATGCAGTGCACTCCTACAATATGCAAACATAGTATTATAGCTCCAATAATTAACAGATTACTGTAAAATCAACTGAAGAATATACCTCGATCCGGTTGTAGTCTGTTATAACAGCGTCATAGAAATGGTTGTCTTCAGGCCGCCTGGTCCATACTTCCAATTAGTGATCATATGGTGCTGCTTCAGCAGGTTCATTTGTTGCAAAGGTCCCTGAAGAAGTACGACTAGCAGCCTGGGGCTTTCCAGGAAGGTCTCTGGAAGGGTGCTGCATCAACTTCATGGATGCAGCAAAACAACATACACCAGTAAAATATGAAATAGAATATGCATATCCCATTCATTGAATCTTCTCACAGATCTTCAATGAATTAATTCACAGATTTTGACTTCTTGCTCTTTGCTCCTGGTGGAAGCCCTCGTCTAGAGGCTGATGAAGACGGTTTTTGCATAGCTGGATGCAATGCAGGAGATGGTGCACCCATGAAAAATGAAGCTGATGTTTTTAACTTCTTGCATGATCCTGATACTGTAGGACTAGGTATAGGGTCAAGAGTGGGCTGACTTGTTTGACAAAACCTAGTTTCTATTCCTACCTATAGGTGGAGCGAGAGACTCTAAGCGAAGAAAATGCTACTGGTAGGTCTTAAACCCGGGTCTAAGGGAAAAGAAATAAAACCATGTGGATAATTCTGACCAACCGATCATCAACACTTTATAATAATGCATCAAAGTGACAATTGTGAAGGAATCAGTTGTCACTTTTGCTACTTTCTTTCCGCTTATATATGCACGTTTGCATACAAATCAAAATAAAATAAAAATAATTTATAATAAAACTTAATAACCCAAAGTTGAATTAGTTTGTTAAAAAAAATTATGGACAGAATCAAAATAAATAAAATTATATAATTTAAATTTAAATACTAAATAATTTTTTTTGAAATTTGTTAATTAACCTAATAATTATTAATGTTTATCTATTTTATTTTTTTATAAATTACAATCCCACATTTACTTTTTAAATTATTGTAACACTACTTAGTCAAAATTATTTTATTTATATAATAACAAAACAATTATACAGTTTTTTTAATTTTAAAGTTGAATATTTGTCACGGCATTGGAAAAACTAAAACCCTTGTCTGGTACGCATTCGATAATGGCAGCCCTGTTCTTGCGCCATCGGGCTCGACGATCCAGTTAACTGCTACAGATGGGTTGGTGTTACGTAATCCCGGAGGCCAGCAGCTATGGAGATCGGATATACCATGGATGAAGTTGGCTATGCAGTTATGAACGATACAGGCAACTTCAATATTCGAAGTCGTAATTCAGACATGTTGTGGCAGAGCTTCGACCAACCTACTGATACCTTGCTACCAACACAGATAATGGAGATCAATGGGAAGTTGTTTTCTCGACAAAGTGAGAAAAAATTTTCACAAGGAAGATTCGAGCTCAGGCTGCTGGACGATGGAAACCTTGTCCTGGGTGCTGTAAATTTGCCTAATAATTGGCTTTATGATACACCGTATTACAATTCAAATACTAATGATGGAAATCGATTGATCTTCACTGAATCAGGCGACGTGTATGTGTTGAGGAAGGACAACCAGAGAACCTATCTCGGAACGGGATCCACACTTCCGACTCCGACAGCTGATTTCTATCAGAGAGCAACTCTCGATTTTGATGGCGTTTTTGCTCAATTTTACTATCCGAAGAGAAGCGCCGGCGAAGACCGAAACTGGTCTACTGTTTGGTCTAAACCAGGTAATATTTGTTCTCGAGTCGGAGATATCGGTAGCGGGGCTTGTGGAATTAACAGCATATGCAGCCTAAATGACCGTGGCAGGCCAACTTGTAGATGTCCCCCAGGATTCTCTTTACTCGATCCAGATGATAGGTACGGGAGCTGCAAACCGGACTTTGAATTAAGCTGCCGAGATGATGGACGAATACCCAAGGAAGATCTGTATGATTTTAAGGTGCTAATAAACACCGATTGGCCAAGATCTGACTACGAGCAGTTCAAACCTTACAACGAGCAGGACTGCCATAACATCTTGTTTGCATGATTGTATGTGTGCCGTTGCCATTTTCAGAGAAAACAGCTGCTGGAAAAAGAAACTGCCGCTTTCGAATGGAAGGGAAGACAGTCGTGTTAATGGCAAGGCATTCATTAAAGTTAACAAAGGCAACCCTACACCACCATTCCCGGATATTCCAGATTGCGTTTAAGAAAAGAAGCAAGGCACTTTGATCATCACCGGATCGATACTCTTGGGTACCTCTGTATTGGTAAACTTCGCCTTGGTTGCAGCATTTTGCGTTGGGTTTTTCACCATTTACCAGAAAAGGTTGTCGAAATTTAACCAGGTTGGATTGGAGACAAAGCTGCGGTTTTTCACCTACAAAGAACTTGCAGAAGCTACGAATGGTTTCAACGAAGAGGTCGGAAGAGGAGCCTTTGGAATTGTTTACAAAGGAACAATAGTGTAGCTGACCCTTTAAAAATCTAAAAATTACAAGTTTGGGAGAAAGGTCACTAGTAGAAGTTTAAAAATTAGGAATTAAAATTCCCCCCACAATTGAAAAATTAGGGTTTGGTTTTCAAAAATTAGGTCTTAGAAATTGAAATTAGAAAGGGGAATTTAGACCTAAAATTTGAGAATTTAGGAATTTAGGTTTAAAGTTGGGCATTTTAAAAATTAGGGTTTAAAAAGACCATAAATTAAAGGTGAATTGAAAAATTTAGGGATTAAATTAAAAAGGGGAAATTTGAAAATTAGGGTTAAAAACAAGAAATTTTAAAATTAGGGTTTAAAAAGTTAGGGATTTGGAATGGATTTGGGGATTTAAAGAGGTTACAAACAGGTTGGAGTCGCCACCGGCTACTTTGGTAGGCCGGACACCGTAAAAACCAGAGATTCGAAGAAGACGAGTCCGAGAGTCGGTTACGGTTCAAAAACGAGTTTAGGGTTTTAAAAACCGCCCAAAATTGTGATACCTTTATCAAAATAACCGCTTAAATAAATTTTGAAATTTAAAAATTAAAGTGGCGTTTAAATTAAAATTTACTTAATATTCGAATTAGATTTTATTTTTTTACCGTGTCTTCATTCGAAGGCAACGTATACACCGTGACCATTACATTGGAACACGGGCCCGTTACGATCGAAATAAGACGTTGAAGTTAATTTAATTAATTAATAAGTGTGAAATGTGATGTAGATTACAAAAATAAAAGACGAAACTTACAACAAAATAAATGTGCACATGAATAATGGAATAAGAAATAACATATGAATGATGTATGACACATGTGTACAAGATATGTAACAAAATACAAAAATAAATAATGCACAACATGTGATTAACATAATAAAAAGCCCAAATAATAAAACATGGAATAATATAAGATAAGTGAAATTTAAAATAACATGCAATAATGAGATATGCTAAATAAAAAGACACAAATACATGATATAATGAAAATTTAACAAAAAGACAAATGCATGGAAAGCAAAACAAGTACAAGCAAAATAAACATGCATAGATCTAAAAATGACCTAACATAAATATATGCACATCACAAAAAAAACATCCATAAATAAAAAAAAGCATAATATAATATGAACAAATCTAACAAGACATAAATACAATATAATAAAAGAATCCCATACATAAAATAAAAAAACAAAGTCAAAACAAAAATAAAAAAGAAGTCTGAAAAGTGACGGATGTATAAAGTAAAATAAATCATCAAGGACTCGGGACGTAATTTAACCTAGGGGAAGGGTTCAAAACAAGAATCACACAACACGGAGGGACCTGTTTTTGAATAAACCAATTAAAACGGACGATTGAGACTGAAAAGGTGACGAAATTGCAAAACAAAATAAAAGAAGAAGGACTGGGATTGTTAGAGTTAAAACACGGAGACCTTTATTCTGTGATTAAATCTATTTTAAAATTTTAGGGAAGTATAAATGACAAACACAATTTAAATTAGACCTCATTTATTCATTTGTTTAAGCCAAAAGAAAACAACTCCCTCCTTTATTCTCTGTTTTATTCAACAAACCCAGAAGAATCATATGAACATTCATACGTTCTTCATGGGTTTTCCAGAAACTCACCATGCAAACCTAGAAAGACACCGTGACTCAGAATCCGGCCACCACCTATGGTGGCCGGCGACTCAAACGTCCAATCGAAAGCGACAAACGACGGCTTCCCCTCCTTTCGACTCACCAGCGACGCTCAAGAGCGCAAGAATTATCGTCGGCTCGGGAGAAGGAAGCAAAGAGGGAAACTCAATAAAGGTAAAAAAAGAAACAAAAACTCTTCACTAACTTTCTTTTACTCTTTTTACCTCGAAAGAAAATTAATCTCTTGATTTCTCAATGGTTCGGGAACCCCGTTTACATCTCTTGTTTCGGTTTAAATAACAGTGATATTACAAGCCAAAAAAGAAAGAAAATGCTCCTAAAATTCCTATTTGTTGATGTCGATTCTTTGGATTCATGTGTGCGCTGGCATTCGTTGTGATTTCCCTCTGAAATTTCTGATAATGCTTTGTTGGTATTTGGTTCTGAAATTTGGCCGATTGTTCTCCCTGCAATCACTGTTGATTTTGTCTCTGGAATTTAGTTGATAATCTTCTTTATTTTGGGCGTTTTTGGCCTCTGAATTTTGTACTAAATCTGACATCTTCATTGTTTTGTTTTGTTTCGTTTTGTTTTGTTGTGTATGTACGATGCCGGAAAAATGAGGGGGACCACCGGCGACCGGACGGCGAGGGAAATCGAAGAGTCTCCTGGAACTGAAGAGGCGGGCACGTGGGCGCCACGCGCGCGTGAAGACCGTAAAGAGGCACGCGTGGGCGCCTGCTGATCTCCTGGAAGCTTCTCCATCTTTGATCCGGACCGTTGGATCCAATTTGGATCCAACGGATAAGAGTGGGCTGCGCTGGAGAAAAGATAGGATTAGGGTTTTAGGTTATATCTGACTTGGGCTAGGGTTACGGGCTTTGTAATTAAATTAAAGCTGGGCTTATAATATAAATTTAAATCAAACTTTGTTTATTTAATTGGGTTTCATGTATATATTATGGACTGAAAAAAAAATAAAACATTTGAGTTTATATTAAGGATAAAGTTTATTTATTTATATAAATATGTTATATGTACATAATAAAAAACATAATTATTATTGTTATGAAACAACTTTATGTAATAAAATAAATAGAATGAAAACGAAAGGAAATTAAAAAAACAATACTACTTATTTTAAACGCCAAAGCTTTGAATTTTTTTTTAAGTTTATAAAGAAAATAACAAATATATAGATATTTACAAAATTTAAAGAATGTAATACATACAATATTTTTTGATTAATAATTACAAGCCCGACATTCAAATAAAACTAAAATTAAATCCGGGTTTAGCACCCCGGATAAAATTAGTGATTACAAATAGGTACGTCTAGTGTTGCAGTGAAGAAATTAGACAGAGTGGTCCGGAAAGGAGACAGATTAGTGATTACAAATAGGTACGTGTAGTGTTGCAGTGAAGAAATTAGACAGAGTGGTCCGGAAAGGAGACAGGGAAAAAGAATTCAAAACCGAGATCAATGTAATCGGGCAGACACATCATAAGAACTTGGTTAAGTTACTAGGAATTTGCGAGGAAGGAGAGCAGCGTTTGCTGGTGTACGAGTTCTTAAGCAACGGCACTTTAGCCAATTACCTGTTTCGAAACAGGAAGCCAAGTTGGACCCAAATTGCCATATCAATTGCCAGAGGCCTTCTTTACCTGCATGAAAAATGCAGAACTCAGATCATCCATTGTGACATAAAGCCTCAAAACATACTTCTCGACGACTGCTACAATGCTTGTATATCGGACTTCGGGTTGTCCAAGCTTCTGATGATGGATCAAACTCATACTAAAACCACAATCAGAGGGACAAAAGGGTATGTGGCCCCTGAATGGTTCAAGAACTTGCCGGTAACCGCAAAAGTCGATGTCTATAGCTTCGGAGTCTTACTACTAGAGATCATTTGTTGCCGGAGAAGTGTTGTCAATGAGGAGAATGCTGGTACAGATGGAGATGACATGGTATTAACATATTGGGCATATGACTGCTTCAATGAAGGAGCAATCGATGCCTTGATCAGAAACGACATGGAGGCCATTAATGACAGAGATTGCTTGGAGAGGTTCTTGATGACTGCCTTTTGGTGCATTCAAGAGGACCCTTATCAGAGACCAACCATGAGGAAGGTTAAACAGATGCTTGAAGGAGCTGTCCAAGTAACTATTCCCCCAAACCCATCTCCTTTTACCGTTACCGCTACCCCAGGAATTTAAATAACGGTAATGACATCATCTGAAATCATTATTACGAAAAATAACAATCTATAATTGTATCCGTTGTGTTCCTAACTGTATGGATTGCGCCAGTCACGTTTTGATCTTTCATGGCTCACGTCAAATGAAATTGACCAAGATATAATTCAGGTAGAAGGGTTGTATTTCATATTAGTTTGTCTCAAGCTTTTATATCATTTCATTTTGAATCATATTTTAATTATTTTTAAGATTAAAATTAAAATAGCCATATGCCATAGAATGTTTTATTACTCCATAACCCTCGAGGCATTTGAAGATCCATAATGCTCATAATAGAACCTTTGAGATACTAACCTCAGATGGATATACTATATGGAACTCCTTTTCCAGTGACCCCAGGCTCAGAAAAAGGCTTCAGAAACTCGTATGGCACAATGCCAGCACCATTCCTGTTCTTCAAATCCCTATTTGCATTTCTTTCATCAATAATCCCTTCAAGCTCCATTAATCTCCCATTGAACTTTTCAAATGCTGCTTTAATCACAGGGTTGTCGGCCCAAGACGACTCCGATTTCTGTCCCAAGTACTCCTCATCTGGAGAATGATTTGATAGCACATCCAAAATAGCCATCACTGTTGTAGCTTGAATTTGGGAAGGGAAGCACTGCAGGAGTAAAACTTCAGGTTTCTTCATGAAGAATTCCCAGTCTTTTTCATTTGCCTCTTCGGTTGGCATGTTCCTTCTAGCAATTGTTGGCCTGCTGGGGAAGTAACCGGCATATGTATATTGCCCGAAGTTGACAGATGCATGATGACCCGAGGTTACCCAAGCAATGGTTGTAACGATCTGGATCAAGTCTTGTGGTGTTTTAAGGACAGGCCACCATGGTTCATCTTTCTTGTCACCATGCCCGACCGTGCGGATTTCAGTCCACCATGCTTGAAGTTCTTCGTCCGACTGAACAAGAGTCGCATTCGGATAGTAATGGTTCACGTAATCAGAAACCCATTGTTTGAGAATATCCCAGAGAAGGAGTCCATCGTTGGCAAGAGGGTAATCCTTGATCGTTAACCTTAGGCCATGAGGAGCAGTAGGATCTTCAACAGCCATCCCCCTAGTAAGGAAGAAACTTGTTAATACATTATTGACTAAGAAATCTTCAAAGAATATACATCTCGGAAAACAAATGATAACACCTGCTAATCAAGTCGGCGGGTAATGCTTGATGATCGAATCGCCATAGGAGGTCATAAGCAACAGAACTAAGCTCCATAGAGTACTTGCCAGGGCTGAAGGAGGTCTCAATGATCCCATCAACACTGATCAGATACTCTCGAGCTAGTGCATTGATTTCCATTGTGTAACGGAAATGGGGGTGGAGCAATCTGTAGATGGGATGCATTTCACTGAGTTGTCGATTCGTGGCAATTATATAAGGTTCAGTACAACTGTGGGTTCTTAGCCTGAAATACAGATTAAAAAGTTATCTTTAACTCAAATTTATCTGACAGATTTATGAACAAACTTTGATTCAAAATATATACCAGTGACTGATAAGCTGATGATAGCCCGAATCATGAGCAAGGACATGAGCTTTTGCAAGCCTCCAAAGCCAGACACCTGAAGAATGAAAAGCCGGCCTGTAAACATCCCTCCACTGCGGCTTCCCATCCATAGGCGGTCGAGTTAGCTCAATCGCCAATGGTCTCAGGGTCTCATCAGGATCTAAGAAAAACAGTGTTCGTGACCCATATAATGTTGTCCCTGGAAGCTCTCTCACTTTCTTCACGTATGGTAGTAGCAAGTCATGGTAATCCAGGGCGAACAACTTCTTTTGTTCCAATGCCTGCAGACGAATGAATAATATACAATAACCGAATCAAAAACAATGGCTCATTGTGTGAGCATTTGAATGAATATATGGACGGCTCTGGTACCTCTTCCAATGTCACGTATCCTTTGATTTGACACTCGACCATCTCTTTGGTGATTGCTGATACCGGATCACCATATATTTCAGGATCAAGTTTGCTCTTTATTGGCCATTCCTATAGTTTTGGGGGGGGAGGAACTATCAGTCGAAAATTAGGTACCTATAAATTGACACTTTTCCCCCATTTGTTTAAAATATCATACCGTAACCAATTGAAGAGCATATGGGTTGATCCCAGCAAGTGTTTGTCGAGCAAATTCCTCATCCCTAAACCAAAAGAATTTGTCACCTTCAAGAAATTAAAACAAAAAAGTTAGCAATTGCTTAAATAATCACTGGTTTTAAGTAATCCAACTCTTCTTCCGCGAAGATGGTAGCACAGTTTTGAGGAAAACAGTCAAAAGATGAATATCATTAAACATGTGAAGTTCGTTTACACACCAAGGAGAAAAAATTACATGGCAAATTTCCTTGATAAACCAGGTATGAACAGAGTCGATTCATTCAAAGCAAGGTAGTAGGTACTTCATGTAACATGTTGGTAAATGGATGGCCTACCAAGATTGGATGGATTGAAAACTAATGTGTACCACCGTTTGGTGTCAGTATTATTACAGTAAGGCCAATGTTAATTTGATTTTTTCTCAGCAAATTAATTTTATTAATAACGTTAACCTTACCTAATCTAAATAGAAGAAAGAGTATTGTATATCCAAGTTATAAAACAAACAATGTTGATTTATATTTTAAACTATAGATTAAGGTTTAAGATTTGTGTAATATGATTAAGGATTTATATTTTAAATTATAAACCCTAAATATACTAAACCCTAAACTATAATCATGCCGTAAAGTTCAAAAGACATATACTTAGATTCTTAAACACCAAACCCTAAATAAAATTCTTAAATCTTAAAACTTAGAGCTAGTGTTTGATGATTTTCGTAATCATATATAAAAATCTAAGTGCTAAAAATACAACATCTAAACCC
This sequence comes from Abelmoschus esculentus, assembly GCA_035048815.1. Lineage (NCBI taxonomy): Eukaryota > Viridiplantae > Streptophyta > Magnoliopsida > Malvales > Malvaceae > Abelmoschus > Abelmoschus esculentus. Next base: position 1,803,612 of record JAUCBN010000008.1, read on the forward strand.
TAAATATTATTTTTTAACCTTGAATTCAATTGATTCTAACTCTAAATTGTGTTGTGCTAGGTGTGTTGGAGAGAGAGAGAGAGAGCTCACGATTCATGGTCTCAGGCGTTTCAAATCGCAAGGCATTGCTATCAGAAATGACCTTGAGAAGTCTGGGGAGAATAGATCTCCATAAAGTTTGTCCTTTCTGGGGAGGCAAGTGAATCCCCTCATTGAAAAGCTTGTCAATGGCTGTGAAATATGGGAACCCAAGATCCTTGTCTGCAAACGCCGATCGCAACGACGGGACCACCACATGAAACACCGAGTACAACGTCTTTGCCGAAAACGTTAGTTGTTTCACCTCCGAAAAGCACTCGTCCCTCGGCACATAAAATATATTGCTCCTCGTCTCCGACTCAGGATCTGCAATTATTAATTTATTCAATCACCTATCAATCATTTTTCAAAAGAAAATACCGATTTAAATTTATATATATATATATATATATATATTCATGTTCATAAAAAACCTAGTAATCCCGAATCTTACCAGTTTTATTTCGTGGGCGACCAGTCCGGCATCGTCTAGGGTAAGGAAATTGTTTATTGCCGCCGAGCACGGTTCTTTTTTTGTTCGGATCTGAATCAGGTTCGCCGAGATCGTTGTAAACATCGTAGTCATATATCCTCTCAAACGACTTCCGCTGTCCCTCACCATTCCCTCTCAATGCCTCCAGCTCTTCATTCCTCAGTCTCTTCAACCCGCTTGGTGTTTGTGACGGCAAGTACGACTGTATTATTATAGCAAATCAATTAAAAATATTAACAAAAACAGCAACAAAATCTTTATTACAGAATCAAACAAGGCAAGATTTTTTCTAAATGGGGATTATGAAATCTTCAATGGTCTAATTATGGATGGAATGATTCCTTTCATGGGGTCTTATTGCACGTAGAATTTCACTAAAACTGAGAAAGACGCACGTGAGTGAAAGGTGGTTAATAGACACATCATTAACCATTTTTTTAAAAGCGAAATTTATTTTCGGATAATAAAAAACAAGATAAATCTAAATTACTTCATTTGCAATATTCACTATCTAGTGAATTAGGATGTAATTGATTTGTCAATTCAATTAAATAGACGATAGAACCAGAAAATTTAAAAAAAAAAATCAAAGAAAAAAAAAAATTTTGTTATGAAAATTTATTTATATGGACGTCTGTTGTGATAAAAATATTATCATTAAACTTTTTCGTTATTTTATTTATAATATATGTTTTTCGAAGTCATTTTACAAATATATATTATTTTAAGGGATGTATCAAGGGATATTACGCTTTAAAATTTTAATATTTTTAATATTTTTTTATTAATAAACTAATTAATTTATAAAATTTTGTACTTGGCCCAAAATTTTTTGTCCTATGAAGTTTATTTGAATCGAGTTGTTGCTGTTATGGTCCACCAAGTTCTGTTCTAATTTATAAAAGTGGTCCATGTTTTACATAATTTTTCCCATTTTTTCTTTACGTGCATTGGTCCATATTCAACATTTTTTGTCTCGTTTTCCCTATGTTCAATGGTCCTGTCATTACCTATCTTATGTACTTGCCTACCCATGTCTATCATGACTGAAATTTCTCAGCAGAAACGTAAAAAATATACTAATAATTAAAAAGCTGTGTTGTCACGTGAAGTTGTGTACCGTGTTTGTTGTCACGTCCGAACTCCTAATTTATTGCTGCTTTTGTAACTAAATAAGTATTTAACTTTCATGAAATAAAAATAAATAAATATATATTTAATTTGAAGTGAGAAAAAAATATGAAAAATATAATTAAAGATGAATGGATAAATAGATATTTTTTTTTGAAAAAAAAAATCTGTAGAACATATATCATATGGACTTCACAGATCCGATCAACCTGATTACGATGTTTTCGGCCTTTGCCAGCGGCATGCAGTGCCGTGTCTAAATCCTAAGGGCCAAGGGGGACCGATAGGCGACAGGTACCCTTTATTTTGCTATTATATGCATAAATCAAATTATAGGACTAGGGTAAAATTATATTTTGATGCTCAAATAATAATAATAATAATAATTAATTTATAAGATTAGAATGAAATTATTTTATTTAAAAAAAGGGTGTATTAATAAATAAATAATATTTTGTATATTAACGGTGAAAATTTTATTTCTTACGAGCAAGTCCAATATAAGGTTTAGAGTTTATTTTTGATATTTTTAATTAAAAGATTTATGTTTTAAAGTTTAGAATTTATAGATAAAATTTGAATTAAATATATTTGTGAAGTATTTTTTTATTGTCGATGTATGAAATAATAACTCATAAATGTAGTAGTGACTAAATATGAGGAACTTAACCTTGTGAGTGAAGAAGACTCGTTTTTGAGGATTGTCGAATTTTGTGTGAACCCAAGAATTACAGCTGACAGTGATCGGATCAGAGTTCGGGAAGCCTTCCAACAGGATCTTGGTCAGGAACATCTCTTTGTGATGCTCGTTCTCCACCACGACGGCGCCTAATTCCCCAAATTCTTGGCCTACAGTAAAATCCGCCTCGTATGTTATATCGTCATCCTTCTGTTTCACTCGATGTGCATAAGCTTGGATCGTCTCTTTCTCTTGCCCCGTTTCTGAAAAAAGATTATAGAGATTTAGTTTAATGTTTAGAGTTTATAGATTTAGTTTGTAAGTATTAAAATTTAGAATTTATAAGTTAGAATTTGTAGATTGTGATTAGAAGTCAAGATTTCAGGTTAAAGATTTAGATTTTTTTAAAATAGTAAAAATAAATATAAAAACGTATTCATATATATACATACTATGGGTTGGAATAGCTACATTAACCCTTGGTATTCATATATATACATCTTTTATATTATTAGATTATTTTTTTTATTATCTGGCAAGTGAATAAAAATAATTGGGAGATTAAAACCCCACATGGTTGCCATGGCTAACGAAGTCTAGTTCAAAAAATATTGGAAGTTACCTTTAGATTAAATACATATAAAGAGAGCAAGTCCTCAATAAAAATTTGAGAAAATCAAACACCAAATTAATGATTAATTAGTTTATGATTCATAATTTTAAAAACACTTTTTCAAAATATTATGATATTTTTAATTTTATCAAATAATAGAGAAAATTCATGAAATAAAGTCAAACTGTTAAAAAAATAAAGTTCAAAAAAATCGAAACTTAAAATAATAAGAAAAATATATACCAGAACCAATATCACTTTTGTAGGGATAGACAAAAGGTTGTTAGAAGGAGTAATACACACCTGAAAAATTCAAAGTTTTATGTATATTCTTAAATATTTTTTTTGATATTTTAAGATTGAACCCTAATTTTTATTAAATTTTTATATTTTTAATATAATTCCGACATAAAATCTTGCGTGCGTACGAGTATACAAATTAGTTCCATTACTTACTGTGGTCAATCTCTGCGCTAACCAGCTCCAAGAGAAGTGATTTACCGAGCAAATCTTGTATATCATCTAGTCCCCTTTGGAACCCTAAGTTTGTGATGAAACCAGCAACCGTTTGCTTAACCGTGACGAAGGCTTTCACAGCGTAACCAGAACCGACATCATCGGTAATAGTAGTTGTACTGTTTTGTGTCGCTTTTGTTTTATTCAGAACCCACCTTGCTTTAAAACCTTTGTCTGTCTTTCTCGACGAAGAAGAAGGGTTGAAAGGAAGAACAGCAAAGGTTAATACTGGTCTGTGCAATGGCAAGAACAGTGTTTTGTTGGGGATGGGATGATAAACATGTGGCTTCAACATGTTGGAGATCTGTGGATAGATATATGTAAGGTTGTAGTTGAAGAAACCCTAAGCTATGCTGTTTTATAGAGAGATGAAGCAACAGGTCATACATATATACAAGACTCTTATTTATTTATTTATTATTTATATTGTTAAGGTTAAGGTTAAGGTTATTTCTCTGCCATGGGACCTTGATTTTTGTTTTTATTGGGGCTGTGGCACTGCCAGTGCCCAATGCTGATTCAGTGAACAGTAGATCTTTGATTACTGTAAAACACAGCATGTGATAATGAACCAAAATGAGGTCTTTCTCCCTTCGACGTTTTCATAGGGGAATAGAAGTAGATTTTAAAAAAATTAAATTATTCGACTTAATTTGAGAAAAAATAATTTATAATTTATAAATTTATATTGATTTAAAGTATGAAATAAAAAATCAAATAATTATAATAACTTAAATTTTGTACTAATTAATTATTTTATTTTTATATTTAAGTTAAATTGTTAATTCTTTATTATATATTATATATATTTAAATCAACTAATTATAAATTTATCTAGATTTAAATTATGAAATAAAAATTTGTATAATTATATTAATTAATTAATTTTTTTACCAAGAGTTAAGACTCAAAATCTAATGGCATAAAGATAATTTTAACCCTTAACATTTATATTTTTTTATCGTTTTGGCCCTTATTTTTTTTGAAATAAATTTAGTCCTTAACCTATATCTTTTTGACAAATAGCTTATTTTTTAACTACCATGATTACTGAACCGTTAAAAATCTAACAATGATGATATGTCATATGCATATAACAATATATTTTAAATAACATGACATCTAACATATAATATATATAATATAATTATATTCTAATATTAATTAAAATTCAAATAAAATATTAAAAAATAATTAATTCTAAAATAAAATGCTACTAAACATTCTCAACTCCAACTATGATAGAATCAAAATCATACCTTAAAAAAAATAATTAATTTCAAACTGTATTCATATTTTTTTAAGAGAGGATTTTGATTCTATCGTAGTTAGGGTTGAGAATATTTAATACTATTTTTTTTAGAATTAATTAATTTTTAATATTTTATTTTGAATTTTAATTATTTTATATTTTATATTGAAATAAAATTATATTTTATATATATATATATATATATATATGATAGGTTAGATGTCATGTCATTTAAAACATATTATCATATGCATATGACATGTCATTATTGTTAATTTTTTAATGGTCCAATTATCAATGTCAGTTAAAATATAAGTTATTTGTAAAAAAAATATAGGTCAAGGGTTAAATTTATCAAAAAAAGAACCAAAGTGATAAAAATTATAAACGTTAAGGGTTAAAATTATTTTTATACCAAATCTAATCTTTCTTCATCTTTTCTTAAAGTTCCTTAAACACACATCTCCATTGGTATCATTTTTTTCCTCTAAACGCATAAATCTATTTATTGGAGTTTGAGTAGTTAGTTTGAATATAATAATTGATAGTTTAAAGTTTGGTAAATATTTTTCCCTATCAACGTATGGAAATCTTTAATAATTAAGATATTATATACATGGTATTGGTTTATTAGATACAATTAAAAAGTCATATGATTATTCGAGCTTATATATAAGAGATTGAACTATGATTCGGCTACAGTTAGGATAAAAAAGGATAGATTATATAAGAAATTATTAGAATTATAACTCAAGACCAAGGCCTCCATAACACGTTAGTGTACAGAGAATCTACGTTTCCAAGAGTTACTACATCCTAGAAAAATATGAATTAATATATTTATGCTATGATTTATATTATGAATTAAAAAATAAATTATAAAATAATTTATAAATAAAATAAATAAAAATTATTTAATTTTATTGGACTCAATCGATCTTAAACTTAAAATTTGGTGTACGAATCCCGTGAAACGATTCCCGATAGTGTACTACATGTGATGTCTCCCTTCCCTTCCCGACTGGGCTTGGGCTTTGGACCCATATTCGTCGGTCGGACTCGGACATATGTATAAGATTAGTAACACATTTAAATTATCTTAATTTTATATCTACAGATATGTTTGTTAGGAACATGAGTATTAAATTTTATCGAATCCATTAACTTGTACAAAATTATTAATCAAATTTTAAACATTTAATATTTATGTTAAAGTTTGGACATTGTTTCTAGACATTTATTTATTTTTTATATACTTGAATAATTTTTGTTATTTTCTACATGTCATATTTATATTTAAATCAACACTTTCCATTAAGTCTGTGACTTCATATTAATTATTTATAATCAAACCTTAGTTTTCAACAAAATAACAAATAATTTGTATAATTCCTTTGAAAGAAAACTAATGATTTGAAAGAATATATATAAAAAGGGTGAAATCCGGTGCTTGAAGTTTGAATTACTGTGAGCGGCGGCCTGGGAGAATCTCTTGAAATCCGAACTTCAATTGTTCCTCTTTGTCTGTATTTGGTAGCTTGAGTATATGGCTTCTGGGAATGAAATTGGTTAATTCAGTATATCCATTAAGATCTCATCGCTCACTTGATATGGTGGTCTCTAGCATAGTATTTTCAGATCACTTAAAAATGGCCTAGGGTTCAATCCAAGTCAATTCACTGATTATGCGCATATATTCAGAAAGATACGATCTGCCGATAGTATTTTATGTCGATGGAAGTTGATTTGGTAACTGAAATGATCGACACACGACTTGTAATTGTTTCCCAGAAATCCTTGAAAATTGTTTAAAATATTAAAAAAAATTGAAAATTTTAAGTTGAATCGTGCCCAGCATCCCTGCGTCCAATTCGTTTTTTCGTCGCTGGTTTATGATGTTTGGTTTAAGCGACGGATTTCCCGAACTTCAACAGTCATCAAAGACACCGAATATTTGAAGGAGGTGGAACATGCTCGGACCAAACGAAGATAACCTTGAAAACTGTGAAGATCAGTTATACTGGGGAAAGTGTATTATGAACAGTGAGATTTGTTGTGTTGTTGTTGTAAGCAATCTGAATATGTTGGTGTTTAAATTCGAGGATGATCTCAACAGATTTCATGCATGGAGCAACTGTTTCGTCAGCTTTAAACATATAGCTTCTTTGACGCTTTCTTGTACACTTTTTTTCTCTCTTATGTCCACCATGTGTTCGCCATTTGGCCCTCAACCCCTCTGCCCACTTCTTCTCTAAAGGTTAGATTCTTAATTCTGAACTTATTACTGCTTTGTGTAGTTTGCATTTTGGTTTCTAGTTTCTGATTGTAACATAAACAAATAACAATACAGAAAACAATGTCTTGTTTTTTAGTTGTCTGTTGGGGTTGGAAGGAAAATATTAGTTAAGGTTTGGCAAAGAAGAATGTATGGGTATGACATGACATGTTTTGTGTTGATATGATATTGGATGTCTGCAAAGTTTAAGAGTTCATACTGTTTTCCCAAGTATACTTCTATTGAAGTCTTGGTTTATTGTTATGTTTGGGGAATTGAAAAATGTCTTTCTGGTTTCTGCATAGACAAAAATGGTGGTTTTCAGAAATCAAAGCAGCGGTCGGAGTTTGATTTCTTTTTTATATTTTTGGTCTTCCGGTCGAAGTTGAGTACCTAATTTGATATTTCCGGCTTATTGCTGCACTGTGATTGATTCTCCCAGAAGTTGGAAAACAGAAATATACGGGGTTCCGAGAAGATTGGTTCCCTGAAAGTGAACAGTAAGTGGTTTTAGAAGGTCTGAAGTAGTTGAAAATGGAGCAAACAAAACCAATAGAAGATCAATTCTCCAAGCTGCATCCTTGCCTTCCTATAAATACAAGTATTGGTATCATAGGAGCTGGTCCTAGTGGGATATCAGCTGCTTATGCGTTAATCAAGCTTTGTTATAATAATATAACCTTATTGGAGAAGCATCACACAGTAGCTGGAATGTGTGAATCCGTTGAAATAGAAGGTAACAGAACCAACCAAAATGCTGTTTCCATTTTTTTCCTTTCAGTTCAATGCTATGTATGTTATATAATATATATTTGTGTCATATGTCAACTTGCAGGAAAAGTGTATGATTTAGGAGGCCAAGTTCTTGCTGCAAACAGTGCACCGGTCATATTTCACTTGGCCAAAGAGATTGGTGCTGAATTGGAAGAGATGGATTCCCACAAGCTCGCCCTCATTGACAGTTCCACAGGGAAGTATCAGGATATTGAAGTTGCTGATGATTATGTCTCTGTGATCGCCCTCACGTTAGAACTTCAAGTCAGTTGCTTTCATCGTTGTTTCCTTCCCATTTCATATTAGGAATCAATTTCAGAATCTGTTTTGTTTTTTCGGCCAGGACAAGGCTAAGGCTTCAAGTAGAATAGGTGTTCATGCTGTGAGTGACCTGGCTGCAGATTTGACCCCAATCTATCTCGAGACTCATGGATTTAAATCTGTTCCACAGTCCGTAGCTTATGGATACACTGCTTCTGGCTATGGATTTGTTCAGGACATGCCTTATGCCTACATTCATGAGTTCACTAGACCTTCAATGGCTGGCAAAATACGACGTTTTAGAGGTGGATACACGAGTTTTGGGGAGAAGATCAGTAAACATCTTCCTGTTAAAGCCCTTCGTAACACTGAAGTATTGGCAGTAAAGCGTAATGATAATGCTGTTGGTGTCAGCATTAAAGGAGAATCTGAAGTTATGGAGTTCGATAAGATTATCATCTCAGGTGCTTTCCCTTTCAAGAATGGGAAAACATATAGGTCTCCATTTTCAAATCATACAGGTTTGTCAAATTCTGTAGACTGGTAAATTTTTTTCTTTCCAACAAGAGGCTAATACCTGGTAGTTTTGTCCCAGAAGAAGAAACTCAAGTGATGGATTTGAATGATGTTGAAAAGGAGCTCTTCAGTAAAGTAATAACAATTGACTACTACACTACAGTCTTGAAAATCAAAGGGCTAGAACATATGCCTATTTGTTTTTATTACTTTGGTGAATACATGGATGATCCTGCAACTATTGGACATCCGGTTGCAATGCAAAGATTTTATGCCGATTCCAACATTTTCTTGTTCTGCTCATATGGCAACTCCCTGGATATTCAGGGACCAACTGTCCGTGAGCTTGCAATAAAAACTGTTGAAACCATGGGAGGACAAGTTGAGCAAGTGGTTTTACAACGGCAATTCAAGTATTTCCCTCACGTTTCTAGTCAAGGTATACAAAATCATCTGCTGCTAGATCATTGAACAAAATGCCAGTTTGATGCTTATATGTTGATTTTACTACAGATATGAAGAATGGGTTTTATGAACGCTTCGAATCCGAACTTCAAGGTAAAAGGGATACTTACTACGTCAGTGATCTTATGGCATTTCAGGTAAGCCTCTTCTCCTCAACCCTGTTCATTTATGAATGATGATTGATAATTTGGTCTCATACATTTTATATGATGTTAATTTTGCATGAACTGTGAAATTATGCATTTATTAGACCTAGATTAAGGAATTTAACTTATCCATTAGTCTTTCTATCTATGTTAACTTTTCTCCTCGAAACACATGGGAAAACTTGAAAAAAGAATTTGAATATACCATGTCCAATATGTACTTGTACCAGACACTCACATCTGAGTCTAACTTAGCTTTCTAGTACAAGTGTTAGCATTTGAACATGCATAGGCTAAGTCAAGTCTGATTTTCTGATCTAGTTTTGCTCACCTTTCAAAGAGTATTGACATTGTGGTTTTCTCTAGTGGAATTGCCCTGGTAGTGCATACATAATTAGGTTTAGAGCTTTGTCGAGACAAATCTAATTTATGTGGCTGCCTAGTTAGTTATTACAATAGAACCGCCGTTAGTTCCTTAACAACATTGGAAATTTTACAGGGAAAAGAAGACAAGGATGCATTGCATGGCTTATTTTTATTCTACACTGCACTAACATACACATCAGGTATTTCCCATCATATCCTCTATGAATCTTCTAATTGCATTAAAGGAAGATCCACCGTTGGTAACAGCCTTCCTAGCCATCCCAGTCATTTCCTTCACTTTCTTCCTAACCTCACTGCCTGCATCCATAACCTGTTGTACGCCTTTCTCAATCTCGTCTGCCGTCACAACTTCACTTGTCCCGCCCCTAAAATCCAACTTCATCACTACTGCCAATTCCAGCTCCTTCATCAAATATGCATTTAGCTGTTGTTCAGCATGCATAGGCCATGTTACTATCGGCACACCACACCACAAGCTTTCCAGAATTGAGTTCCAACCGCAATGAGATACAAATCCTCCTACTGCATTATGGCTGAGAACCTCTACCTGTGGTGCCCACCCGCATACCATCCCCCTCTCTTGGATCCTTTCCATGAACCCTTCTGGCAACATTTCCTCAGGACTCTTGTAATGAACGGCTCCTGCAGCATCGCCTTGTGATGCTGGTGGTGGCATATGCAAGGACCACAAGAACCTATGCCCACTCTGCTCTAGCCCATGTGCTATTTCTTTCACTTGGGGTGGTCCATGGCTACCCAAGCTTCCGAAGCAAAGATAAACCACGGATGATTCAGGCTGACTGTCGAGCCATTTCATGATCCTGTCGCGTTGGTCCTGGTTCAACTCATGGTGAGGCAAACTTTTGAGGCTAATCACTGGTCCAACCGGATAAATCGGAGGGTATTGGCCATTATAAAAACAATTAACACCATAAGGTTCAAGCTCTTCAAACGTATTTATCATGATTCCTTTAGCCTGCCTCAACTTTTCAGCAATCTTGACGAATGCAGTATAACCTCCATCCTTGTCAAACACAAACAAAGGCAGAACACGTGAAGGGACAGGGTTTACAAATCCTGGGTGTAACGAGACTAAGTAACAGAATTAAAAATTGAGCAAAGGTAGGAAGAAAATCGGAAGAGTAAAGGTGGAGAAGAGAAAAGAGTGGAATAAGACTTCATTCAGCCAAAAGATGAAGACGATACAGGCTAGAAACCCTTTTAACCCTACTGTAGCTAAACGGCACAGTTTTACCCCATACCTGATGTCCCTCAACGCTGCGTTTCATTAACGTAACTAACTCCCATTAATTAAACATGAAAATAACTAACAGAAAAATTAAAAGCTCTCCAACGGTCATATTTCTTCAAGCCTCTGTTACAGTGCCCCCTTCTTCAATTTATTCTTGTCCTCAAGAATCAAACTGAGGAAACTGCTGCTTCAACACATGTAACACCTCCCAAGTGGCATCCTCTGGGAAGGAATTAGTCCATTCAACCAAGACCTCGGTTACAGCTCTCTGCCCCTTCCTTCCGATCCTCCGATCCAGAATTCTCACTGGTTCCTTACTGATGCAACCGTCCGGATCCACTACTGGCAATTCTGTTTGCACATGTTCACTTCCTATTTGCTTCTTCAACTGGGAGACATGAAAAACCGGGTGAACCTTTGAATTCTCTGGTAGCTTTAGTCGATAGGCAACCTTCCCCACTTTGGCTATGATTTGGAATGGTCCAAACCATTTAGGTGCCAACTTCTGACTACTCCTATGTACCACCGTTTGTTGCCTATAGGGTTGAAGCTTGAGGAAAACCCATTCTCCCACTTGCAGCTCACATTCCTTCCTACCCTTATCAGCTTGATTTTTCATTCTATCTTGTGCCCTCTTCAAATAGAACTTAAGCATCTTAATAGCTGTTTCTCTCTGCTTTAAATCCCGATCCACTGCTGCCACTAGAGATTCACCTGTCACATATGGCACATGAAGAGGGGGAGGCTGTCCATAAAGTGCTTGGAAAGGTGTAGTCTGAATCGATTGGTGGAACGAGGTGTTATACCACCATTCGGCAAGATGAAGCCAATTGCACCATTCCTTTGGCTTCTCTCCACTCATACATCTTAAATAAGTTTCCAAACATTGATTGACCCTCTCGGTTTGGCCATCCGACTGAGGATGATAAGTCGTGGATGAGTTGATAGTGACCCCGAGCTTCTCCATTAACTCCTTCCAGAACAGACTCATAAAAATCTTATCCCTATCACACACAATGTCACTTGGCAATCCATGTAACTTAAAGATGTTTTCTAAGAAAATATGAGCTATATCTCTTGCTGAAAAAGGATGTTCAATCGCAATGAAATGACTGTACTTCGTTAATCTGTCAACTACTACCATCACACAATTTTTTTTCTTGGATAAAGGCATACCTTCAATAAAATCCATACTGATGGAGGTCCAAATAGTTTCTGGGATCGATAAAGGCTGCAATAGGCCCTTGGGATGATGCAATTCACTTTTATTTCTCTGACAAACCATGCATTCTCGGACCCAATTTTTAATTTCCTTCCTCAAGCCCTTCCAATAAAACACAGCAGTGATCCTCTTGATGGTAGCACCAGCACCAGAATGTCCTCCCATGCTGCTGTCATGAAAATATTGTATCAATTCCTTTCGCAAAACAGGGTCATTTCCCACAATCACCTTTTCTTTTCTTTTCAAAATGTTGCCTATCCATTTGTACTTTGCATGCTTCTGACTTCCACCTTCCAGATCCTTGATAATTTTTGCTAATTTCTCATCCTTATACCAGGAGTTTGTAATTCTCTTCATCATATCAGTGCTTATGGAACTCACTGCCACATTGCACAAACTTCCCACTTCAGGCCTCCTTGACAAGGTATCAGCAACTATGTTATTAGTTCCCTTTCGGTATTGCACCTCATAATCATAGCCCATCATTTTAATCACCCATTTTTGTTGAAATGGAGTGATGGCTTGATTACCAGCTAGGAACTTTAAGCTTTGGTGATCTGTTTTTATAATAAAATGCCTTCCCATCAGGTAAGTATTCCATTTCTTCACAGCCATCAAAACCGCAATCATCTCCTTTTCATATACTGATAAACTCTGATATCTAACCCCCAATCCCTTGCTGAAAAAAGCTAAGGGTCTGCCTTGTTGCACCAAAACAGCTCCAACTCCTAGTTCGGAAGCATCAGCTTCAATGATGAATGTCATTCCAAAATTTGGCAAAGCCAAAACAGGGGCTGAACTGATGGCCTGTTTCAACTTCCAAAAGGTAACATCTTCATCCTCTTCCCACTTTCAACCACCCTTCTTAAGTAGTTCTGTCAATGGTCGAGCCAACAATCCATATCCTTTCACGAATCTTCGGTAGTAACCCGAAAGCCCCCAAAACCCCCGTAGCTCCCTTACATTTTTAGGAATAGGCCATTGCAGGATGCTTTCCACCTTGGATTTGTCCATGGAAATCCTCCCTTTTGAAATTACATAGCCCAGATAATCCACTTCTTGTGCTCCAAAAGAACACTTGGACCTTTTGGCAAATAATTGATGCTCTCTCAATTTTTCCAGCACTTCTTGAACATGCTGCAAATGAGAAATCCAATCATTGGAGTAAACCAATATATCGTCGAAGAAAACAAGTACTGACTTTCTTAATTGTTGCTTGAACACTTTGTTCATCAATCCTTGGAATGTTGTAGGGGCATTAGTGAGCCCAAAGGGCATCACTAGAAATTCGTAGTGCCCCTCATGTGTCCTAAAGGCCGTCTTATGGATGTCTTCCTCTCTCATCCGTATCTGGTGATAACCAGACCTTAAGTCCAACTTAGAAAAGAAGTTTGCAGTTCCCAACTCATCTAATAGCTCTTCAATGACCGGCATAGGAAAACTATCCTTGATGGTCAATTCGTTTAGCTTCCTATAGTCGACACACATGCGCCATGAATTGTCCTTCTTCTTAACCATGACTATAGGGGAAGAAAAAGCACTGCAACTATTTTTGATAATTCCCGCAGTTAACATCTCTCCAATCATCTTCTCAATTTCATCTTTCTGGTATCCTGGATGCCTATATGGCCTGACCTTCACTACTGCTTTATCATCCTTTAATTGAATTCTGTGTGTGTGATTTCTCTCGGGTGGCAAACCTTGTGGTTCAGCAAAAACATCTCTAAATTGCTGTAACATCTTATCCATCTCTTCTTTTACCACTCTAAACTCATCCTTCACTTCCAATTGAGGTGTTAACAACCATACTGCTGCTGTTAAGGGATTCTGCTTGCCTCTTAAGACTTTATGACATCCCTTGCTGGTCATCCATTGCATTTCACCAGCTCGTAATCCCCTTAACTCAACTTCTCTCCCTCCTTGCTTAAAACTCATTTTGAACTCTGCAAAGTTCCATTGTATATCACCTAGTTGAGTCAACCACTGGATGCCCAAAACCATGTCGCAATTTTTCATAGGCACCACCAAAAAATCACTTGAAAATTGGCAGCCTTGCACCTCCCACATGACTTCTCTGCATTTCCCCACCGTACTCATACAGTTACCATCCGCAACTGTAACTCTTACTTGCTCTCTTCTGTCCAACTGTAAATTCAATCTTTTGCTCCAAATCAAACTGATAAAATTATGAGAACTCCCTGTATCCACCAGAGCTATACAATCTCTTCCCTCCATTTGCACTCTTAGCTTCATGGTTTGCCAAACAGTTCCACCCCAAATAGCATTCAAAGACAGGATTGGACCATCAGTTGCTGGTTCTCCTAGAGGTGCTTCTACAGCTTCTTCACAGTCCAGAAATACTTCATTATCAGGGTCTTCTTCTATTCCTTCCACTACAATCTGATATATCTGAGTCTTGGCACACCTATGTCCAGGTACATATTTTGACCCACACCAAAAACACAAACCCTTCTTCCTTCTGTCTTCAATTTCTCTAGCAGATAACATCTTTCCACTCCCCTTCGGTCCCATTGAATTTCCAATTCTGAGATTATTAGGACTCACTGAGTTGTTTCTAACAAAATTAGAATTTTGTTGACTTCCTGCACTCCCAGGGCTTCCCTGTCCTCGCACTACCGTCCCACTATGTTTAGATGGCACAACCACTTGTAAAGGGCTAGGGCCCTTTGTTGATGTTCCAGCCACAGTCCTTTGACCACCCCCCAACCATAGCTTCCACGTGCTTAGCCAAATGGAAGGCATCCAAGAGTGTTTTTGGCTGCAGTAACTTGACCATAGGACTAATCTCTATCCTCAGGTGCTCCTTAAACATGCTCAATACATATTCTTCGGGTAATTGCACTTGGTTGAGTTGTTGGATAAAATCTTCATAATATTTCTCAACATTATCCGTTTGTCTCAAAGCCATTAACTCAGCAAAAGGGTCAGTAAATCCCTCAGGTGCAAATCTATCCTTCAGTAAACGCAAATAATTTCCCCATTCTACCTGATTCAAACTCCCTACATTCCTAGTTGCAAATTGATGCCATTGTAAGGCCTTACCTTCAAGGTGAAGCATTACTAACCTTACTTTGGCCGTTTCTGGAACCATTTCCGCTTCGAAGTATTGCTCCAGTTTCGCCAACCAGCCTCTGAAATCAGTACCATCGAATCGGGGGCATAAAAGCTTGTAAGCAAAATTCTGGGTCTGCACCACTCCCATGTTCTGATTCCCTGAACCATCTTCAACTACTGATAACTCTCTCGACCTCGGTTCCTCCACTCGAGGTTCCACATCCGCAACGTTTTTCATCACCGGAGCTACTGGTTCCCCCCCGTGAGGGTTACCCAATACCCCTGTGTGTTGGGCTAACATCTCCCCCGCATCAATCTTTTTTCCCAAAGCTATTTCGAGCATTCGATGTAGATTCGCCACCATCGCCGTTTGCATATCTTGGAATCGGCTATTCATGGTCGTTTCCAGCTTTTGGATATCCCCTTGTAATTTATCCGTCACCATCTGCCACTCCGGAGTTGGTGCTGGATTCTGAGCTTCATTCGATGATGTTTGAGCTGCCATTGCTATTTGGTGTCGAGTTTCAACCATCGTGCCAGCGATCGGAGGCTCTGATACCTCTGTAATGAGACTAAGTAACAGAATTAAAAATTGAGCAAAGGTAGGAAGAAAATCGGAAGAGTAAAGGTGGAGAAGAGAAAAGAGTGGAATAAGATTTCATTCAGCCAAAAGATGAAGACGATACAGGCTAGAAACCCTTTTAACCCTACTGTAGCTAAACGGCACAGTTTTACCCCATACCTGATGTCCCTCAACGCTGCGTTTCATTAACGTAACTAACTCCCATTAATTAAACATGAAAATAACTAACAGAAAAATTAAAAGTTCTCCAACGGTCATATTTCTTCAAGCCTCTGTTACACTGGGATCAAATGTTCAAGATCCATGCTTCCCGTCTCAGGTCTCGGGTATTCAAGTACCGAGCTGTTCTGGCCATGTCGAGTTGTTAGATACATCAAGAGGCCAAAGAAAGCCGAACTCGTGGTTAAGTATATATAAGAAGGAAGACTCAATTCTGTTGCTATATCAACCATGGGAGCACAAAACACATCAAGAACTAATCCAGCAACTCGGCCTGAACCCGAAGTAGATCTCATCGACATAATATCCCTGACAGCATTTCTAACAGGGCCGAAGTAGCTTAGGATCAATTCATAGATAAAGGCCTCTGGTGATAACTTAAAAAGATCGAATGGAGGAGGATCTACCTGAGGTAGTTGAATTACCTTGATTCGATCAGGTTGGCAAGCAGCAAGCGATTCAGTGTAGGCATCAACTAAACCCAAAAACCACTTCATGGAAAGAATAGTGACCGAAATCTGATCATCGAGATGGACAAGACGCTTAACAATTTCACCGGTTGTGACAAGGTGGCCAACTCCCGGTGTCGGAACGAATATCAGCTCTACTTTCTTCATCTCTGTTTAATCTTCTTTCTTGCTCTGCTCTCTCCTACTCAGTGCTGGACCATATAAGTAAAGGATTGCGTGTTTGGTAGGGAGGCTTTTTTATTGCAGATAATAAACTTTTATATCTTTTTCAGAAGATATTGCTTTGATTTTTTGCCTAAATTTATTCGATCAAGTTAGTGCTTTCAAATTTATATAAATTTTTACGCAGTTGATAAAAATCGATATTATTATATATATTTTTTATAATTTATATAATTTTTTATTTATAATATAAAAAATTATGTAATTATATAAATTTTTGTAAAGAAACAAAAAATTTAATTCTATTTAAATTATTATTCAATGAATTCATATCTAATTAATAAAAAAATAATAAAAATTTACCTGCAGCTATATTTTAGCCCACCTAAAGTTTATCTTTGCATCTCCCATCCGTTAACTTTATTTAAAAAATTAGGGTATTCATTATTGTTCAAGGAAAAGGATGGCAGAACCAAACGCGTTCAAATTATTTTTTATATATTTTTCTAGCTTCTCCATTTAAGGAAACTATAAAATATTATTTTCCTTTTGACCTGTAATAAATATATTGAATCTAGAACTCAAGGATTTCGACGAAAATTTGAAAATATTAAGGGTACGATTGTTTTTATAATATAACCCTTAAATAAAAGAGAAATTATTATACGGTTTTAATTTATTATATTATTTATGGTTTTATTCGATTAGATTCATTTATATAAAGATATATAAAAAGAGTTAAAGATTTATATCTTATTTTGTAAAAAAAATGAAAATTCATTTTTAAAAAGATATAATGCAAATTAGTTATCGAATGAGAATATGAAATACGTGATGAGTTATATCTATCTAATGATTTTTTAAATAAATAAATTGATATTTAATAATTTCTTTTATTAGCTCAATTTTTTATTTTTCAGCTTTCTTAAGTTTTAAAAATTAAATTTAAATTCCATTCACTATATAATTTATAGGAATGAAATGCACGCGTTTCGACTAAATTATACTCCATGAGATTAAAGAACCCATTATATATAATAGAATATTAAAAACATGGTTCCCCACAATGTTATGTTTCTAAGGTGTTAGCCATATAAGTAAATTTGATATTGTTATTAGAAAATGAAAACAACTTAATATGTTTTAATTATGATCTGGTCTAAACAAAAAACAAACTTAAAACTAGAAAAAAAATACTTGACTTTGGAGATAGATTTCTCACATAAATAGTAACATACTATGTAACGATCCGGATTTACCGTATCCGAGCGCCAGTTTTACCCGTTAAGTTGGGCTCCGGTTTTGGGCCCCGAGTTGTGAGGTTTTGGGTTGTATTGGGCCTTTGTTTGGGTTGCCTTGAGCCCAAGGGATGGTAGAGGAGCTTTTTGGTCCTTTCCTTTGTTTAGGACAAGGGGGAAGGGAGAGGTTTTGATTTTCTCTGCAGAAAATCAATGTGGTGAAGTCACCACTCCTTCCTTCTTGTTTCATCTTTTTCTCTCATCCACCCCAAGAACAAAGGTAAGATCTTGAGAGTTTAAGGTTGAAATCCCGTTTTGGTGCAAGAGAGAAAGTTGTAGGGTTGCTAGAGATCTTTTAAACAAGGTAAGAATGTATAGGTTTGATGGAGATGGAGGTTTAAGAGGGGTTTTGAGTTGAGTTCGGGTTTGACTTTTGGAGGGCTTAAATCCAGTTTTCTTAGTGTTTTTAAGCTTTGAAAATAATCCTAGGACGGTTCTAAGTTGTTGTTAACCTTCCATTTGTAGAGAAACCAGTGGAAGACCCATCCTCAAGCTTAGGAGGGAGAAGAGCTTGAAGAGGTTTGGAGCTTGCTTGGGTTGCTGTAGCTTGCTAAGGTTGGTACTCCCAACTTCTTCATCAACCATTTCATGGTAGAGTGCATAGCGTATAGAGAAATCATGCATGTGTGTTGTTTGCTCGGTTTGCTTGAAATGGGTCATTAATGGTGAAATCCGAGTTTATGAGTTAAATGGTTGGTATTTGATGTTAAAACATCCTAAATACACTTAGAAATGAGTAGGAAGACTTTGGAATCGTTTATGTGAGATTTGGGGATAAAACTCTAGAATTTCTAAGTGCAGACCCGTCCTTAGTGCAGGGGATATCGATACTCGGGCTACTGGTATCGATACCCATGAGTATATTTTGACTTGTTATTTAGGGGTATCGAACCTTGTTTCGATACCTAGGGAGTCCAGAAAATTTTGTATCGATACCTGTATCGAAACGGGTCCTCCCCTTTTTGTTGACTTTTGAGGTTGGTCAACGGTATCGATACTGGTATCGATACCTATGTGTTCGATACCCTCTTTGGGTGGGTATCGATACAGGGTGTTCCGATACCTTACTTAAGGGTGTCGATACCCCTGTGTACTTTGGCTAAGTTGAGTAGAATTTAGGGGCTCAGTGATCTTAATAAATAAATACTTTAATTTGAAAGCTATCGAATGAATCATCGAACTAAGTTTAGTAATCATAACCCCGAAAGACTTAAGTATGATAAGGATTAATATTTCTTTTTGTGATAGATCCTAGGTGGATCGTTTGTGTGGTTTGAGTCTTTTGTGTTGGAAATCCGGATATCTATAAGTGTTGCAACACGTCGAAGGTCATCCAATGTAACATTTCGGATGATGATTTGACGACTATCCCGAGTGTAAGATCCCGATGCTGTGTGGACGCGGACCTCAATCCCGGATGTAGGATCCCAATGCTGTATGGACGCGGGCCTCATCCTTGAGTATGGGATCTCGATGCTGTGTGGATGCGGGCCCTACTCGTAGTGTAGGATCCCAATGCTGTGTGGACGCGGGCCTCACTACCCTGTGTGTTTTGATTGATTTGTTTATGCTGTGTGCGATAATATACATCTCATTTATGTCATGTGATAGGCAAGCATGCTAGACCATCATACCATGCATGTGATTTATATATCATGCTTTACTGCTTTGATATGCATGGTGTTGGCCGAGTTTGGCGTATCCATTGAGCTTGTGTGGCTTAACGTTCAAAATCTGTTTTCGTACGTAGGTTAGGTGAAGCGGGTTTCGTGGAACACCATCAAGGTTTGGACTTTCAGCATCGACCGAGTTGTCAGAGTACAGTTATTAGGTGTAGTGGGCATAGTACTATGTTGAACCCTATTGTAATGTTGTAACTCTATTATTTTAATTTGGGTCGAATGTTTTAAAAGGTCTGTAATAATTTTGGAGCTCCGATCCTTTAAACTATTTTGGACTTATGTTTTATCTCATTTTGAATTTTATGAATTAAGTTGGATTTGGGTTTAGTTACTTGTTGGACTTTTAAAGAAAATTTTTGAGATACGGGTTTTGGGTCGGAGGCCCAATGTGACATCCGGTTTGGGTGTTACATACTAAAGATTAAATTTAGTAATTTTTTTGAACCTTTCATGCTTATATACACCTTCCATTAAGAGTCTTAATAGTTAAGACAGCTGATATGTGATTAAAATAATTCAAAAAATTATAAGATAATACCATCGTATATAAATATAAACATTCAATTAATAACAATAAAAGTATGAATCAATAACCTCAAAAATACAATCACAAACCGCTGAACAAGATTATCGAATTAAAATCAGAAAAATTATTCTGTCAAATACTAACAAACAAAAATTGATTAATAACAAAAAAAATACTTATTATTACATCATTATCACTGTTAAAGTTACAAGATACACAAATTAAATGTTATAAAAAATATCAAATAAACTGAACTAACGATTTTCACAGTTAGTTTTATGTCTTTATATAAAAAAGTTTTTGATTCGACAGTTAATTGTAGACGTTCGAATCTTTCGTTTATTTATGAGATCAATATAAACTTATACAATAAGTTTTGAATGTTTATTTGAAAAATTAACTTTAAAACTAATTATAGACAATTATTAATGACATTTCTTTATTTTAATATTTCGTGTTTTGTAACTTATGTAAGTATTTTTGTACATTTCTTTGTTTAGGTAAAATAAAATAAGATTAACATAACTTCTTTATATCTAGAATTTATTTTTGTAGCAACAGTTATATCACTTTAAATATTTTGTATTTACAAATGAATATAATAGAGATTAACTAAAAAAAATGAGTAATGAATTGATAAATTTAAATCATCAAACTTTATATTCTTAAAAAATTTATCTCTTAAGATGTATTTTTAAAAACTAAATTTATTCAAAATTTTAATTATATTTTAAAAAATATGTAACATATAATTTACTTATATTATTATTCAGATACGAGAACCACCACAAAAATAACCAATTAACTTACGTCAACGAGAATAAAAAATTGATTTGAAAGAAAAAAAATTAATATCATTGAATTAGTCTTAAAATCTTTTTAAAATATTATTTTTTTAAGACACTAATTTAATTATTTTAAATAAAGACAAACAACGAAAAAACAACACAAAAAAAATTATTAAAAATATTCAAAAATAATTATGAAAACTTAAAATAAATGCTTTTTCACTAAAAAGATAATGATTTATAAATTAGGTAAAGAACTTTTATTTATAATTGAATCATCGTACAATAAATGGTCGAAATTGATTTAAGTTAATGGCTCATATGGAAAGCTACCAACTACATCTTACCTAATTATAAAAATATTTTCTCAATTTTTAATTGTGGAATTAAATCAAATGATCTTTTAAACAAGATTAAGATCTTAAGAAAAACTCTTAGACAATTTATTAAGCACATCTCTTAGTTGTGATCCCACAGTCCGTAACGCATATCATAACCCTTGCACTCATTATCACGTTTCACTCCATATCTTCTTTCTGACCAGAAACAAGTAAAATCTGGAACTAAACATAGTTAAGACATTAAAAAAAAAAAACAGAAGAGAGGTGTTGCCCCCCCTTCATTTCATATCTTAAATAAACAACCAATAAAATCTCTTAAAAAATTATTAATTTATTTAATGACATTATTAGTTAATTTGATCTCAATTAGTTGAGAATAATAGTATACTATAGATGTCTGTGTGTTTGAAATGGGAAGAAAAAAAGAGAAATTACTCCAACCAGATAAAAGAACAGCAGGATTTATTGTCATAAAGCAGGACTGCATAGATTGCCGTCAAACCTTCATTCTAGCTTATAAAACTGGACATATTGCAACCAAACCTTCATACGACCAACCTTAGGATGCATAGTAAATAACATAAGACACTAACACCACCCCGATCACTTAAAATAGTACTACTAGTTCGGATTGGATGGCATCTAGCGCTCGTAAACAGAGGCTGGCAGTCGAGCTTTTGGAGTGCTGAGCAAGCTCTTACCCTTTTGAATGGTAAGTCCAACTCTCTCGCTCATATCGTTCAGGATCTCCGGAGGCGACTCCCAATCGAAAGCATGCAATAGAGCTGCCAAGTAGTAGTGAACCATACGATGAGCCAGTGGCCATCCAACGCAAGACCTTCTCCCTGTCCCAAATGGCAGCAGGTTGAAGTCTTGGCCCTTCACGTCGACGTTCGACCCGATGAACCTCTCGGGCTTGAACTCCAAAGGGTCATCCCATACCTTGGGGTCCCTTGCCATTCCCCAGATGTTCACGTAAACAATGCAGTGCTTGGGGATATGGTATCCGGCTACCTCGCATGCCTCGTTGGTGCGGCGAGGAATGATGAGTGGGACACCTGGGTGCAGCCTGAAAACTTCTTTCACTACTAACTGAAGGTATGGAAGGTTCGGGATGTCACTTTCCACCATAAATCTGTCCTTCCCCACAACCCGATCCAGTTCTTGTACCAGCTTTTTATGCACTTTAGGATTCCTTAGGATCTCCGCCATGCCCCACTCCACAGTACTGGATGTTGTCTCTGTTCCCGCTATGAACATTTCCTGCCAAACAAGACAAAAAAAATATAACCTCAAAGTAACAATTAATCCTAATACGATGTTACTAGTCTTTAAAGGATTTTTACTTACTGAAAGCATTCCTTTAACAATGGATCTTGAGAATTTTTCCAAGCCATGATCTTTATCATTACTCTCATAACTCAAAAGAACTTCCATCATGTCCATTTTTTTCTTGTAGGTTGCGCCGTGAAGTTTAGCATTTTCCTTCTCTGCAATCCTTTCTGCAATTAACTTGTTGTAGAAAGTATCCAATTCCCCGAAGACCTTGCTGGTTTTCTTCTTCAAGCCTTGTGGATCCAATGGTTTAAAAATCGGGATGAGATCAGACAAGTTCGGGGTCCCGAGAAACTTTATAATTTCCCAAAATCTCTCTTTCATCTTCCTTCCTTCTGGTTTTGAATTGTCGAAGAGGTTTTTGGAGCAGACGAAATTACTCACTAGGTTGGCTAATGCAGTGAACGCATATTCTGCTATATTCACTTGAGTGTTGGACTTTGACAGCACGTATAAATACTTGAGCACACCATGAACCTATTCATAGAAACAACAAGCAAATCAGCTAAAGTTTAATAAATTTAGAGTACATGCAATTATATAATATATAATATCAAACCTGAGAGGTACGAAGTGGCTCGAATTGTTCAAAAGCTTTAGGAGAAAGCAGCTCGGTGATCAAAATCCTACGAAGAGCCTTCCACCTAGGACCATAGGGCGAGAAAATGATGGAATGTGCATCGTACGATATGACACGAATGGTCTCGGTTATAGTCCGACTGGAGAACATGCCTTCCTTCTCCTTCAAGACTTCAACTGCCATTTCGGGCGACGAGACCACTATTGCCGGTTTCACTCCCAGTTTTAGACTGAACAACGGGCCGTAAACCTTGGCCATGTTAAAGAAATCTTCATGTAGACGATTGGAGAGGTGCGGAAGGCTGCCAAGGATAGGCCAACCGACAGGGCCGGGTGGTGCATTCTTCCAGTTCTTGTAGCGAACACCCAAGAGGATAGGAATAAGGAAATAGGAAGCAATGGCCATTAACACCGCTAAGATCATAGTTGCCGAAAAATAGTCACCTAAGCTTGACATGCAAGAGTTAAACAACCCCATTATTTCAATATCAGAACACAGTTCCCACATTTACTTCCAAGATGGAGTGAGGAAGAAAGTGATTGCGACTGTTATATAGAGAAATTACAGTGAGAGTTCAAAATGAACACGGCTATAGCAGGCGAAAGTAACCGTTTTCAACAAGCTCATTATTACACATTTAATAATGCTTTAATTATTTTTTGGCTTCTTCCCTTTTTCTATTCACTCTAAATATGTTAAATAATAGTTTTTTCTATAAAAAGGATTGTGGGGTTGGTGGGGAAAGTTTATTTTTATCCTATTTTTCTTTATAGACTAATATTTTATCCATATAAAAAATCTCATAAATATTATTGGTTGACATTATTTTTCTCATATAAAGAAATAAATATTATTGTTTAAGGAGAATATCTCAGAAATATTGAAAAAAAATTTAATAATTCCAAAAATAGCGATCTTAAGTAAATATTTCCGAAACTATTGAAGTTCCTACAGTAGTAATCGGTAATTATTAAAAAAAAAGGGTGGGAGAGTCGGTAAAATGGTAGATAAAGAATGGTGTTTAACAAGTTTATTGGTATTTCTTTAATCCTTAAAATTGATTTTTAGAAAGTTATAATTATTATTGTTTAAGATTTAATTTTTTGAAAGTTACTCATTAAGTTTGATACTTTTAAATGTTGTTCAATTATTATAGAATAAAGTATGTTAAAAAAATTTAACGGTTTTACAATATATTTTTTTCATCATTATAAATTTATAATTGAATTCAATATCACTTGTATTGAGATAATTACCCTCTTCCTAAAAAGATAATAATGACTTCATTACAAGTGGTATCAGAACGACCCTTTAACTGTCCTATTTTACGCCGAGCACCCATAAGAGATGTAGGCATGGTAAACAATCGTGACAAAATATCAATCACGAGAGTAAAAACTCGTGACGAGAACGTCACGAGGTTGAGTGAGGGAGAATGTCACACCTGAAAGGTGCCTCACATCAAAAAGAAAATAGAAGGTCTTGGTATATATAAAACGATGACGTTGCACATCTTATCAGATATTTCTTTTAAAAAGTGAATAATTGTTCCGTACAAGAATTCAACATTTATTTTGGAATTATAATAAAATAATTGACGAAATGATCAAACTAATAATTCAAAAGATTTAAAACGATGTCATTTTGTTTTATTGGCCGATAATATCATACCCTTTTTATATGTAGATAATTTTAGATTTGATTAAAAATATTGAATAACGTTTAATTGTTTATTTATTTTATTCTTTTATAATGTTTTTTGTTATATTTTTTGTGAGTGTTTATATATAATTTTTTATTAGAAGAATTTCTTTCGATTAATAAAAACTCATATTTAATCCTTATTTTTTTATTAATGATCGATTTAATAATTCAAAATACACTTATTACGGGATCATTAATTTTTTTTCTAAAAGACAATAATGGTCACGTGACAAGTATTATCAGAACGACCATTTATTGTCCTATTTTACGTTGAGCGTCTATGAGAGGGATAGATAGGGTGAAAAACAATAAAAAAAGGTTCGAAAGGCTCTCAAGGATAGGCCAATCGACAGGGCTGGGTGGTGCATTCTTCCAGTTCTTGGAGCGAACACCCAAGAGGAAAGGAATGAGAAAATATAAAGCCACGAACAATGCCACCGCTAAAAACATTGTGACTGAAAATATATAATCCACAAAATTCATGACGATGACAGTGAAATAGAAGACGCAAAAATGTAACTTGAAATCAGTGTGTTCAAACTTGAAAAATAAATGGAGAAAGATAAATGCATTGAACCTCAATTCATGTGATTTTATATACAAATATGAAGTGGGGATAATCTTACAGGTCATATAACTAAACTATATCTCTAGTTTTAGAAAATTCAAAAGAAACAAAACTTAACTTTTTTTAACAAACTAACAAGTCTTATTATCATGACACCTAAAGTGTATAAGGCTTAAAAGAGGAATCAACACCTAAAAGGATTGAAATAAGTAAATAAGAAGCAATTAATTATCACTGATAGGATCATATTTGCTGAAAAATAATAATCTAAGTTTTACATGTAATAATTTAACAACTCATGATTTTAATATCAGTACACAATCTCTACATTTGCTTTTATGATGGAGTGAAGAAGTGGTTATAACTGTTAAATAAAAAAAATTATAGTAAAATTTTTAAATGAATACGATTATCCCAGGCGAACGTAATCGTTCTCAACAAATTTATTTTTGATACATTTAATAGTGATTTATTTATTTATTTGGCTTTTTCCCTTTTTTTATTCACTGTTAGTGTTGTTGGATAACAATTTTTTTAAAAAGGATTGTGTGGTTGACGGAGAAAGTTTTTTCTTGTATTTTTTAAATATAGAACAATATTTTATTCATATATGAAAAAATATCATAAATATTATTATTTGTGTTTATTTTTTAATATAAATAGATAAATTTAGATGTTTAAGTTTATTTTAATTTAGATTTTTTTTCTTTATTATTAATTTTGTTTTAATAATTTTTCTAGATAGAGATTAAATATATAATCGTATAAAGTATCAAATAGCACAAAGATCTGATTGATTTTTCTTTTCAACTCTTGTGGTTCAAATGGTCTATAAATCGGAATGAGATCCAAGCTATGATCTTTTTGTTTGTTTCTTCCCGAAAAATGTAAAAAAAAAAAGTAAGTAAGAGAAATGTTTGGTAGAGTGGTAGATGGAGAATGATGTTTAACAAGCTTATTAGTATTTTTTTAGTCCTTAAAATTAATTTTTAGAAAATTATAATTTTTATATGTTTAAGATTTAATTGTTCGAAAGTTATTCATTAAGTTTGATATTTTAAATGTTGTTCAATTATTACAGAATAAAGTGTGTTAAAAAAATTAACGATTTTATAATTGATTTTTTATCATTATAAATTTATAATGGAATTAAATAACACTTGTCACGGGGACGAGGACGAGGACAATCGTGAACACCCATAAGAGGTATATGGAGAGTGAATAATTAAAGAACGACCCTTTGACTATCCTATTTTACGTTGAACACCCATAAGAGGTGTATGGAGAGTGAACAATCGTGACAAGGTGTCAATCACAAGAGCAAAAACTCGTGACGAGGACGTCACGAGGTTTAGTGAGGGAGAATATCACGCCTGAAAAATACCAAGGAGTATTAATCCTACATTAGAAAAAAAAGTTCTAGAGATATGTATAAACGGTGGCGTTGCACATTTTATCAGACATTCTTTTAGAAATTAGGTAATTGACTCGTGACAAAAGTTCAAGATATATTTTGAAATTATAATAAAATAATCGACGAAATAATTAAACTAATAATTCAAAAATTTAAAACGGTGTTATTTTTTTGTCGACAGATAATATTATACTTTTTATATGTAGATAATTGATTTTAGATTTAATTAAAGATATTGAGTGGCGTTTGTTTGTTTGTTTGTTTGTTTGTTTGTTTATTTATTTTTCTTTTAATGTTAGTTTTTGTCACATTTTCTGTGGGTGTTTATATATAATTTTTTTATTGGATAAATTTTTTTATTAATAATAAAGTAATATTTAATACATAATTTTTATTGAATGATCGAACTAATAATTCAAAATATCACTTGTCACAGGGTAATTATTTTTTCCTAAAAGACAGTAATGTTCTCGTGACAAGAGGTATCAAAACGACCCTTTATTGTCCTATTTTACGTCGAACGCCCATGAGAGTGGTAGACAGAGTGAACAACCGTGACAAAAGCAAGGACGGAGCTACCTTAGGCTTAGGTGGGGCAATCGCCCCCCACCCTCGAAGAATTTTTTCACTTTTGTCCCCTTATTTAAATTCTTTTAAAAAATGAATTTTTTAGGAATTTACCCCTTACTTCTAAATATTTTTGTTTTGTCCCCCTCAACCTCAAATCTTGGCTCCGTCTTTGGACAAAAGTCACGAAAGGCAACCAAGGATAGGCCAACCGATAAGGTTGGGTGGTGCATTCTTCCGGTTCTTAAAGAGAACACCTAAGAGGATAGGAATGAGGAAATAGGAAGCAATGGCCATTGCCACAGCTAGAATCATACTGACTGAAAAATAGTTACTTAAGCTTAACATGTAATAATTCAAATCCCATGATTTCAATATCACCACACAATCCCCACATTTGCTTCCATGATGGAGTGAGGAAGAAGGTGGTTGTGATTGTTAAATAAAAAAAATTATAGTAATAGCTTTAAATGAACACGGTTATTCTAAGAGAACGTAATTGTTCTCAATAAACTCATTTTTAACATATTTAATAGTGCTTTAATTATTTTTTGGCTTCTCTCCTTTTTTATTCACTATTAGCATTGCTAGATAATAGTTTTTCTTTAAAAAGGATTGTGGGGTTGGTGGGGAAAATTTTTTTTATATTTTTTAAATATAAAATAATATTTTATTCATATAGGAAAAAACTTATAAATATTATTGTCTGAGTTTATTTTTTTATATAAAGAGATAAATTTAGTTGTTTGAGTTTTTTTATTTATACTTTTTCTTTATAATAATTTTGTTTTAAAAATTTTCTTAGACAGAGATTAAATATATAGTCAATTTAAATTTCAAGATAAAAATAATTATAGTAAGATGATTTATGTTTTTTTTTTTTCATTCTTCCTTTTTTACTTTAAGGACGAATTTAGAGACGGTGAAAACTTGAAGGCGTAAAAAGGTAAAAGAAAAATATTTGGCGGCATTAAAATTTTACTCAAATATTGTATTTAAGTTAAATTCAAATATAAAATAATATTATAAAAATTAGGCTAAAAATTTGAGTTTTCCGGTAAACCTTTTCTCCTCAACCCCTTTTCATTTTTAATAATAAGTAATAATTTGGTCTTTCGCATTTGATTTGATGTTAATTTTATGTTACTTAACTTTTTCATGTCTTGAAATATATGTTCTAAAAAAATATCTGAGACATTGTGGGTTTTTTTAGTAGAATTGTCTTGTTACTGCATATATAATTAGGTTTGAAGTTTATCGACACCGAATCTAGTTTACGTGGCTGTTTAGTTAGCGATTACAATAGCATCGTTATTAATTTTTAGGTAAACTACATAGATAGTCATCATACTATAGATTTAATATCGATATGACCACAATGTTTTAAAAAGAATCAAATACACCGATAAACTATTGATTTGGTATTAAAATAGTCATCTGTCGTTAAGGATATAACGGATTGATGACGTGGCAGTTAAATTAAAATAGAATAATTACATATTTAGTCCTTGTTATTCATATATTTTTATAATTTAGTTCTTATTTTATTATAATCTCGCTCGGTCCCGTGTAGTCACGATCAACTGTCCGTGACATTCTCCCCACCTAATTCATGCACGCCCTCGTGCATGGGAAGAAATTCTTTCCCTTCTCTTTAAATTCACCAGGAACTAGTGTGTAATTCTCTCAAACTCGCCCACCAACTGGGGTCGCCCTCCTTGGGCAAAGGTCTCCCTGCAACCACCTCTTAGACGTTCGCCACTTCAACAAGGTGTCCCATTGCAAATCGACCATCCAGAGAACTTTCACTGCGGCTTCCTACCTACTCGTCCTCATCTCTAGAGGACCCACTTGCGAACACACCTTTCTCATTAGGGTGTGAGCTAACACGCTCGTCCACTCGACTCGCTCCGCAGTACATGGGACGCTTGGCAAACCGAACAGCTAGCACACAGCCTCGCTCTGATACCACTTGTTACGGGGTCAGAGTTTTGGCGCAGGGACTTCTACCATGTCATGTCATCAGTCCGTTACATCCTTAACGACAGATGGCTATTTTAATACCTGTAGCGACCCTAAATTTCTTAAAAATAATAGGTGTGTAGTAAAAAATGGAAAAGGGGTCATTAGTGGAAAATAAAAAAGTTAGGGTTTTGAATTGAAAATTGAGAATGATTTAAAAATTAGGGATTAAGGTTAAAAAGATGAAATTTGAGAATTAGGGTTTGAAAAGACCTAAAATACAGTGAACTGGGAATTTTAAAAAATAATTAAAAATGGATTGGAAAGTGATTTAAAAAAATGTTAGGAGTCGCCACCGGACACCGTAAAAACTAGAGATTCAAAAAAGACGGGTTCGAGAGTCGGTTACGGTTTAAAAACGGGTTGGGTTTGAAAACCGCCCAAAATTGGCACCTTTATCAAAACGACCGCTTAATTAATTTTGGATTTTACGGATTAAAGTGATGTTTAAATTAATGTTTGTTTAAATATTCGGGTTCAATTTTAGTTTTACCGTGTCTTTATTCGAAGATAACGCATACACCGTGACCGATATATCGGAACACGGGTCCGTTACGACCGAACAAAGACGTTTAAAATTAAGTTCATTAATTATTGTGGTGAGATGTGAGTTGGGCAAAACATATAAATAATAAACTAAAATGTATAAAAATAAATATGCAAGGCATAAATAAATGTAAAACAAACAAAATTAAAAAAGGACAAAATATGACACAATAAAAGACATAATAAAGTAAATATGCACAAATAGAAATGCAACATAAATAATTAGAGACATGAATATAAATAAATAAGCAAGATAAAATATAAATAATTGAAAAAAAGAAAATACATGCATGTAATAAGGCAAAACCAAATATAGACTCATGGACCTAAACATTATAAAAATATAATAAAAAAAGAATAAAATTAAAGATTACATGAGAAATATGGTAAAAATATTTAATTGACTAAAATACACATGTCATTAAAAAAAATAACAAAAATATAGTAATAAAATATATGTCACAAATCTAGCTATAAATGAAATATAATTTAAACAAAATGTGAAACAAAATAAATGACAAATATGCATACCAAAGGCAAATAAATAAAAAAATATTCATGGCAACATAATAAAATGAGAAAATCATGTAATAATTTTAAAGAGACATAATAAACTAAATATAAAACAAAATTAGAATCAAGGATCAATCGCAACTAAAAGAATAAACATATACGTTACCAAATACACATACTCGTATACCATAAAATTATAAACATACCATATGAGAGATAATGAATGATAATAAATGATTAGTTATTTATAATACTTACGGTCAATGAAAAACAAATTAACATATATATAATTTTTTGTATTTATAAAAAAAAAAGATATGTACATGCGTATATTTGAACAACTAAAGATATTAGCATAATAGCATATGTATTTTGATTTTTTAAAAGGGTTATAAAGAAAGATAACTGTATTTTCAAATACAAACAAAAAAAATATTTACAATAATTTTTGGTTTGATTTTTTTTATTTTAAAACAAACAAAATTTAAAAGAATATTAATTATTAACAATGACAAAAATAATAAAGTGAAGTTAAAACAAAAAGTAAAAGGGAATAATATAATAATATTTTTGATTGATTTTTTTAATAATAGCTACAAGCCCGTTTTTCGTATTTAGATTAAAAATTAAAATTGGGTTTAGCACCCCGAATAAAATTAGTGATTACAATATCAAATTAATAGTTTATTGGTATATTTGATTCTTTTTAAAGTATTGTGGTCAGATCAATACTAAACTCATAATATGGTGACTATCTGTATAGTTTACCCTTAATTTTTTTAACAACATTAAAAAATTTACAGGGGATAAGAAGATGAGGATGCAACGCAAAGTTTATTTTCAATATACACTGCACTAACATACATATCAGGTATTTCTCATCATATCCCCTATGAATCTTCTAATTTAATTAAAGAAAGATTCATCATTGGTGCCAGCCTTCCTAGCCATCCTAACCAGTTCCTTCACTTTCTTCTTGTCTTCATTGCCTGCCTGCATAACCTGTCGTACGCCTTGTGGTTGAGAACCTCGATCTGTGGTGCACACCCTCGGATCCTTTTCAGGAACCTTTTGGGAAACATTACCTCCCGATTTTTATAATGAATGATTCTTGTAGCACTGTCTTGTGACGGCGGTGGCATAGCAAAGATCATAAGAAAATATCTTTTATAAAGTCAGGAAATAAAATACAAGAGAATATTGTTATAAATTTTATTAATTTACTTGACTTGATTAGTTGATTAAATCTTAGTTGAGAATAATAGTACAGATATGTGTGGAAAAAAGTAAAAGAGCCATTACTCAAAGAAGATACAAGAACATCAGGATTTATTTGTTATAAGTTATGGATAAATAAATAGATTCCAGCTAAACCTTCGTTTCTTTATAAAATTGAATACATTGTTTTAATACCTTCGTACGACCAACCTTAGCATACATATTAAACAACACAGGACACTAAGACCACTCACCACTTAACGGCTACCACTTTGGATGGCATCTAAAGCTCATAAACAGAGACCGACAGTCGAGCTTTAGGAGTGCTGAGCAAGCTTTAGGAGTGCTGAGCAAGCTCTTACCCTTCTGAATGGTAAGTCCTACTCTCTCGCTCATATTGTTCAGGACCTCCGGAGGCGACTCCCAGTCGAAAGCATGCAACAGAGCTGCCAGGTAGTAGTGAACCATACGATGTCCCAGTGGCCATCCAACGCAAGACCTTCTCCCTGTCCCAAATGGAAGCAGGTTGAAGTCTTGGCCCTTCACGTCGACGCTCGACCCGATGAACCTCTAAGGCTTGAACTCCAAAGGGTCATCCCATACCTTGGGGTCCCTTGCCATTCCCCAGATGTTCACGTAAACAATGCAGTGCTTGGGGATATGGTATTCGGCTACCTCGCATGCCTCGTTGGTGCGGCGAGGGATGATGAGTGGGACACCCGGGTGCAGCCTGAAAACTTCTTTCACTACTAACTGAAGGTATGGAAGGTTCGGGATGTCACTTTCCACCATAAATCTATCCTTTCCCACCACCCGATCCAGTTCTTGTACCAGCTTTTTATGCACTTTAGGATTCCTTAGGATCTCCGCCATACCCCACTCTACAGTACTGGACGTCGTCTCTGTTCCCGCTATGAACATTTCCTGCCAAACAAGACAAAAAATATAACCTCAAAGTAACAATTAATCCTAATACGATGTTATTAGTCTTTAAAAGATTTTTACTTACAGAAATCATTCCTTTGACAATGGATCTTGAGAATTTTTCCAGGCCATGATCTTTATCATTACTCTCATAGCTCAAAAGAACTTCCAGCATATCCATTTTTTTCTGGTATGGGGTGCGGTGAAGTTGAGCATTTTCCTTCTCCGCAATCCTCTCCGCAATTAACTTGTCGTAGAAAGTATCCAATTCCCCGAAGACCTTGCTGGTTTTCCTCTTCAACCCTTGTGGATCCAATAGTCTAAAAACCGGAATGAGATCCGAAAAGTTCGGGGTCCCGATAAACTTTATAATTTCCCAAAATCTCTGTTTCATCTTTCTCCCTTCGGGCTTTGAGTTGTCGAAAAGATTTTTGGAGCAGACAAAATTGCTCACTAGATTGGCCAATGCTGTGAATGCATATTCTGCTATATTTACTTGTGTGTTGGACTTTGAGAGCACGTGTAGATACTTGAGCACACCATGAACCTAGTCAATATTCATAGAAACAACAAGCAAATCAGCTAAAGTTTAATAAACATATGTACATATTTTTTTCGAAGCGAAACAAACTAACAAGAAAATTTCAATGCAGACATAAACAAGAAACTGATCCAACCTGCGAGGTACGAAGTGGCTCGAATTGTTCAAAAGCCTTTGGAGACAGCAGCTCGGTGATCAAAATCCTACGAAGAGCCTTCCACCTGGGACCATAGGGCGAGAAAATGATGGAATGTGCATCGTATGATATGACACGAATGGTCTCGGTTATAGTCCGACTAGAGAACATGCCTTCCTTCTCCTTCAGGACTTCTCTTGCCATTTCCGGCGAAGAGACTACTATTGCCGGCTTCACTCCCAGTTTTAGACTGAACAACGGGCCGTAAACCTTTGCCAAGTGAAAGAAATCTTCATGTAGACGGTTGGAAAGGTGCGGAAGACTGCCAAGGATAGGCCAACCAACAGGGCCAGGTGGTGCATTCTTCCAGTTCTTGGAGCGACCACCCAAGAGGATGGGAATGATGAAATAAGAAACCACGGACAGTGCCAGTGCTAAGAACATGGTGACTGAAAAATATGAATCCACCAAAACCATGACGATAACAGTGAAATAGACAAGACAAAGATGAAACTTGAAATCAGTGAGTTCAAGCTTCAAAAGCAAATGGAGAAAGATGAATGCATTTAACCTCAAAAACCATGTGATTTTATATACAAATACGGAGTGGAGGTAATCTCTCCACATAATCAACTAACCTATATTTCTAGTTTTAGAAAATTCAAAAGGAACACGAACTTAACCATTTTTAACAAACTGACAAGCCTTGTTGTCATGACTCCTAAACAGGGGATGAACCCAAGGATGAATTAAAGCAGTTGTTCAATGCGTGCTGTGTTGTCACTATATACAGTCTTCTCGGTTAAACCTTTTATTTCTGCTGAAATATTTGTCAGACGTTTCATGCCTCCAATATGCTACATTATTAAACGAAAGATTGGTTACATAAATGCTATTTTTTTAGTAAATTAAGCAGAGTCTGCATTCTTTTATATCTATACATTATATACCAAGGTGTATCATATAAAATATTTATTTTTTATTTTAAAATAAAATTACCTTTAATAAATAGTAGTATTATTTAAAAAGAAAATACAATTTTAAAAGAAAGTACATTACCAACTTGGTGACATGGAATTATAAAATGTTTTAAGATTAGATAGAGACAGTCCATCAAATCTTTTGTTTTCTTTTTCTTTCTTCCATTTTTGGCATTAATGATTTGGGGCGGTGGGAACCGGGAGACGTAAAAACGGGTAGGAAATAATCGGTGAGAGAGAGAAAATATTTATCGTAATATTTTTATTTAGATTTCATATTTAAATTTTAAATTTAATTTAATATTATAAAAAATTACTTGACTTTACAAGTTAATAAAATTGTTTATGGATAGATAATTTACATCGGTATTTAAAATAATTGATAATTTTTTTATATTT
The DNA here is from genome assembly GCA_035048815.1 of Abelmoschus esculentus. NCBI lineage: Eukaryota > Viridiplantae > Streptophyta > Magnoliopsida > Malvales > Malvaceae > Abelmoschus > Abelmoschus esculentus. Next base: position 1,838,263 of record JAUCBN010000008.1, read on the forward strand.
AAATATGTTTCTCTTAGACCACCAACGATCTATTAAATTACAAATAAAAATAATATTTTTGGATGTTTAGTTCTGTGATAAAGGTAAACGAGGGTGTGGAGGGATAATCACTCTTTTATTCTAATTTTTTTATTTATTTTTATTTTTTATTTAATTTTTTTTTTAAAATATTTTATTTATAAGTTTTATCTTTTCCCTTTTAAATATTTATGTTTTACCTCTAAAACTTAAATTTTAGATTTCGTTACTTGAACTAATAAAATACAAAATTTAATGAATATACTTTCACTCGACCATGTTTCATGTTTTTATTAATGTCTCACTTTAAATTAGTGGGTTTAAGGTTTAAGATTCAAAATTAAAAGTTATAATTAAGCTTTAAAATATTAAAGATATGATATATATTTTAGAATATAGAATGTAGGATTTAAAATATAAAAAAATTAAATTTAAAAAATTAACATAAGACAAAAAAACACGATTAAAAAATAAGATTTCTACTCATTCAATTCCCTATTTTTTAAGCACCATCATAATTTCTATTAACCCTAAGCCCCCTTAATTTCTCCACAGCTGCAAAACTTTAATTCCCCAATTTAAAAGCCAGGTGTACCATAATTGATTACTTATGGAATTAAAACAAATTAAATGTAATTTAAAATTTTAATATTTATTTTTCAACGGAAAAAAAATAAAAAGTAAAAAGCGGAAGGATAAGTATACTCAATTTTTTTTTCTTGTTTAAAGGTGTAAAAATATTGCGTTCACTTTCTTTAAAAGTAATTTAATCGTTTGATAGAGGTTTTTTATTTTACAAGTTCTATTAAAATCTTTCGATAATGTTTATTTTTATTTTTAAATATAATTTATGGTTGATCGATAAATTAATATCAAAATTATGTTATATTTTTATGTTGATATTTAAAATTTTCCGTTTGGTGATTGTATATTTGTATTCAAAACTTTATTTTTTTCCTTAAATTACTTTGAACATAATAAATATTTAAAATTATTTAAAATTATGTTATATTTTTTCCTTAAATTTTTCTTTTAATAAGAAATATTTTCAATCGACTAAAACTTATTGTACCCTTTTAATTCATAGAAAAGTTAGTGGGATGTGTACAAAGGGGTTTGCGAGAGAAATTTTTCACCATTTTGTTTGCTTTTTCCCGGAAAATGTGAGAAAAAGAAAGTGAGAGAAATGTTCAGTAGAGTGGTAGATAGAGAATGATGTTTACCAAGTTTATTGGTATTTGTTTGGTCCTTAAAATTGAGTTTTAGCTGATAAAAAAAGTTCGTTCAGAATTATTCTGTGTTTAGGATTTAACTGTTGGAGGGTTAATCATTAAATTTAATATTTTAAAACGTTGTTCAATTATTACGGATTAAAGTGTTTTAAAAAATAATTTAACGATTTTGCAATGCATTTTTTCAACATTATAAATTTATAATGGAATTAAGAGGTTTAGATTCATCATGTATTTTGTGATGATAATAAAATAATAGATTTGATTAAAGATGTTTAGTAGTGTTCAATTGTTTATTTATTTTTTATTAGTGGCAGTATTTTTTAAAGATAATTATTCGATCAGTTTATAGAGAGAAGTTATTAGATGGATTGATTTTATCACATTATTTATAATTTATTTAATAGAAAAATTATTATAAGGTTTTAAATTTTTACGTCATTTAATGATATTTATTTATTTATGATATATAAAAAAGAAGTGAAAATTTAATTTAAAAAAATTAAAATTTATTATTAGATGAGATCATAAATAATGTGGTGAGTCAAACTCATCTAATAATTTTTTTCATTCAATAACATTTACCTATTTTAGTATAATTTTAAAATAATTACTCATTCCTTAGTTACGTATAAAAAAGAGATAAAGGTTTATTTTTAAAATAAATTTATAAAAAAAAAAATCATGAATAATGTGATGAGTCAAACAAATCTAATACTTTTTTATTTTATCAAAAATTCAAATATTACTATTTTATTTTTTAAATATAATTTAGGTTTAATTGGTAAAGAAAATTGAATGAAAAGTTGCACTAATGGCAGTACATCATGAATCTCTCGTAACTATAAGAGTACATGGGGGACCATGAATGTCACATTATAACAGGTCTAGAAGAACAGGCGGGGGACCATCTAGGATTGAAAGCGAGGCGTCATCGGGGGCATTGGATTTTATCATGAAATCGGCTATCACGTTAGTCTGGCTCCGAATGTGGACGAGATTTACGGGCAGTGTCGTACTATTTTTTTTATATTTATCATTAAAAACATAATTTTTTTAATATTTATTATTAGAGTTTATTTCTAAAATTTATTTTTTTAATATTATTAAAATTTTATTTTATTGTTTAATATTTGTTATTAGAAACTTAATTTTGTTAATGTTTATTATATAAATCTATTCTTAAAATATATTTTTAATACTTGTTACCGAACATAGATTTGAAAAACAGTTTAGAACTACAACGATAATTGTTATATAATAATAATTATATCATTCGAAAATCATGATATTCATAATTATTATATCTATAATAATATATATTATTAAAAATCTTATAATCACGATACTTAAAATGACTATAATAATCATTATCATATTTACCATCACTTTGCGAGATGACACGTTCACAACCTTTAAAAATAACATTATATGTTTATTTCGATATTTAAAAATTTTCTGTTAGCAATAGTTATGGATGATTATAGGTTGGATTTTTGATTAATTTATATCGTTTTGAAAATTTAATACTTTTTCTTTAGATAAAATAAAAATTAATTATTTATTAAAAAAAACAATTTGATCAGAATTTAAACCTAAATTCTAAAGTTAGATATGGTGTAATCACCATCCCTAGTAAAAGCACTTGAAACTTTATTTTCCCCCCTAAACTGTTCGAATATGACTTTTGTTATAAAAGAAAAGAAAAACACTTCTTTCAATTGATTGAAACTTGTTCATGACACAAAAAGTGTGTCATTTTATTTAGCTACATCATCATTGATAATTGTCAAAGAATGGTTGACTAACACAAGTGTCAACATGGTAAAACAAAGTTTAGATACCACCTTCCAACAAAATGTTTAAACCTACAATATTGATCATTTCTGTTTGAGAGAAGGATGAATCATTGAAGCTAGAGCTTCGGACATGATTGCCGAAGTAAACTCAGTTTTTAACTCAGTCATCGACGACAGCTACTCTAAGGCCGGAGATACGAACAACGCAAGGGAGTCGACAGAAAATGGTGGAGTAAGGGGGCTTGTCAAGTACTATCAGAAAGCTATAGGCTGAGATGAATGATTCGAACTAATCCACTCTCATATATGTTACAAATATATTAGCTAATTACAAACTTTTCTACACTTTTTTATGTCTGCCGATCACCTTACACTTTAAAACCCTTCCCTGAACATAAAACCCTGGCATCACCATGATCTTTACTCGGTTTGGTCCATGAGACTTTTGCTTTTCCATCAGCATATCTTCCATGTAATGTGGATCGAAGGTTGTGTTGTCTTCAACCCTTAAAATCCCCAGTGGAGGATTGAATGAGAACGCGAGCAAATGAAGCAACCATATGCATTTGGCAGCAACAAAGAAAGCTTGAAGCAAGTGTTCAGGCCATGGTTTAGTCCAATTCAAAGTCGAAATGATCAGACTCATCTTCTGATCGCAAAACTTGCTGAATTCATCACTGTAATATTTAGTCCCTTTCCTCAGCACTTCATTCCAGCTTAGGTTTCTAAGTGCAACGAACGATGAGAATTGAGCTTGGCGATCTTGTTGAGGGTCCAAGAGCTTTGGTGATCCATTCTTCTGAAACACACAGTTCTCAAAATCTTGGTAGAGGGATAAGTTTATAATTGCTTCCAAATGGTATGATACAGCCTTAGAGTACTTGGAATTCAACGAAAGCTTATATGGTCGGAGAACTGAATTCAAATTCTCAGTTAAAGTATTATCCATCTCTTCAATCTCTCCGACGAGTGTTCTGATGAATTGTTTCACCGACAATCTCGCTTCTGATACAATCTGCAAGAAACCCTCTGCCATTATCTCCTCGCTGACAGGCATCAAGTTTTGTTCATTCACATCAATGGCTTTCCCCTTCCTAGGACAATCTCCTAGCTTTTCACTGATCTCAGAATCCTTTGTTTGAGTTGCTTGCCTCAAGGCCTTCCTGAGCTCTTCGCAGTAGGTTTCTAAACACTCCAGCTTCTGCTTGAGCTCTCCTAGTGAAGATCTCATCTCGGTAACTTCCATCAGGGCTGCATCTCTATTCGCATGTGCTTCTATCAACTCTTTTTTCAGCACTTCAATCGACAACTTGCCGGTGTCCTTTAGTACTTGCGAAATTTCCTCAGATTCTGTTCGGTTTGGTGAATTCTCATTCTTCTGCTTCTTCTTTAACCGGGGGAATAACCATGAAATCACCCCTCGGTTCCTTGGTTGTGATTGAACAGATGAATGGGAATCTGACAGTGGCGCAATAGTATCCGGATTCTTGACAGTTCGAACCACATTTTCGGATTCAGATGTTATAACAGCAGGCTTGCATCTATTGCAAGATGACACCGGCTTGAAATCGCCCAAACTGTTCCTCCGACTTCTAGCAGAGGGTGATGTTTGTAGGACAGTGATCTGGTTTGGACACGAACCAGTGACAGATTTTTGGTCTTCGGCAGGACAAATGTGGGATTCAAAGGCAGCCAATGTCGGAGAAAATCTGCTCTTATAATCTGAAAATACAGCTTCGGTGTCATTTCCTGCTTCTAGGCCATGTTCATCCCAACTGTCAGATAAAGCTTGTTTATTTGTATGATATCCAGATAAGGCTTCATCCTCATAACTCTATCAAATATTACCCAAAAGTGAGCAATGATAAGTATAACCATGGACAATTCAGTGGAACTTAAACTGGGGGATAAAGCATTCTAATATTAGACAGAAGGAGGCAAATTAATGTCAATCTGCATAATTCCTGGGTAATTTTTCACAAGTTCTAGAGACGTACTGGGAATCTAAATTCCAGGAAAATCAACTTCAAGAAATTGATAAATTTAACAAAAATTACAAGCCAAGTACAATGTATAGGCTAAATTTCTCGTGTAAAAGATACTACTTTTAAAGAGATTTCAACAGGGAAAAGAGTTAATTATCATAAATTTCACTGATTCTAAATTCTGTCAACAAGGCAGGCGACAAATGCATAATTTAAGCAACTAATTCAGATATATAAAGAGTTTTAAAGGAAGAAGCAAGAGAAACGTTAACTTACAGGAGTGAAAACAGGGTAATCTTGTGCCGATAAAAGCGAAAGAGGTCGTGAAACGGGTGAAGAAGAAGATGTGTATCTGAGATTTGCCGGGTAAGAGTTGCCTTGCACCAGAGCTGCATGTAAAGCCCTAAGCTCGACAGCCTTTGCAATGGCAGCCTGTATCTCTTCCCTGCTAACATCTACGTTCCCGCTGCTCTTCTTATTCCCATCACTTTTCCGATTTTGAAAGACTTGGGAAGCGGTCGCCGCAGCAGCCATGACAGAGCAAAAGAGGATGGATCTTCTTTGCTTTTGAATTAGAATAAGAGGAGCACAAGATTACAACGTGGGTAAATAACGGCTGTGTTTGAATTGCATAGACGAAGATGATGCCACAGCCATATCCATCTTAGACTTGTGGAGAACCAGAACCAAGCAAGAGAAGGAGTGCAAAAGGATATTTAAACTCCAATGTGGCTTTGTCTTTGTTGTAAAGGAATAAATAGACCGAAGAGCATGTGAACTTATGGAAAAAAACGAAGAGAGAGACTAGAAGAAGTAGAGTTCACTCAATGGACGAGATTCCTCTTCTTTTATCAAATTATCATGGCCAATAGTGGTACCACATTTCACCACTATCATGACTTGGACCAACCACTATGCCACACTTCACCCATAACTTTTTTAAAAAATAAATATTTAATAACTTTTAATTAAATATTTTATATTCTAAATAATTTAGGTTTGAATTTTCTCGTAGTTATTTTTATTTTTTATATTTATTTGAGAGATTATTAGGTGAACTCTGTTCACCACGTCATTCATGGTCCAAACAATCAGGACTGTTAATCTTTAAATAACCACCTAATAACTACCCATCCACTAAATCCATATAAGAAAGAGGTGATGATTCATTTAAAAAAATATTAAAATTAACGATCCTGATTAAATGAGATTATAGATGACGTGATAAATAAGGTTCACCTAATAATTTTTCTGATTTTATTGTAAGATACATAAGAGGGAGTAATTTATATCAATATAAACGAATCGGTGCAATGGTAATGGTATGGATCTTTACCTTTGAGGTCTCAAGTTCAGCCCATAGTATTGTTAATTTTTTAATTTTCTTTAGATAAATAATAGAGATTAAATATATAATTAATAAATTATTAATTTAAAGGTTAAAATATATATTCCTAAATAATTTAGAGGTTCCTTGAGTACTTCACCCTAAATTCAAATCTGTCTCAATTCTTTTGTCCGTACCCAAGCTTATAGCTTTAATCGGAAAGTCTGATATCAACCTTTTTAGGCGTGAAAACACCGAAGAAACACAGGGAATAAACATCATTCCATTGGGTCAAGAAAACAAACAAAAATATTCATTGAAGTGGTTTGTTTTAACTAAATAAATATTATTTTAGACTAAAAATAATTTTTAATAAAAAATAATAAAAGAAAGAAAGAAAAAACTAATAAAAATAAATTAGATATTATACATTTATATCGTAATAAACACTCAATTTTTTTATAAGTTGTGTCAGAAGGTTATGAATTCCATAACCAACCTCATCACCAGCTCATCATTACACCACGTCACCAGCTGAGAGGAGGTCCATTTCTCATGTATTTTGTTCTTATCCCATGCAAACTTTCCAGATTATTCTTTAGGGTTTGTTTTGCTGTTGCATCAGCAATCCAAGCATCAAGGATTTGCTGTATAAATACACGAGACTTCTTCTTTAATATAACAACAATCCATGTTTACAAAATACATATCATTACTGGTTTTGTACAATGATCAACATGGTATCAGTCGCCTTTGGTGATCTTGTGTCGTTCCCTTTGTAGCTGCTCTCCAGCTTCTTTGGATTGTGCTCTCTATGGCTCTCCTCGACCCTGCTGCGACTCCTGTTGTCTCCAATGAAGATTCTACCTCACAGATGTTTTCCAACAAACGCATAAATGTCTGCCTGGATGATTCTAACTTCTTACTATGGAAACAACAGGTTCTCCTTACCATCCGAGGGCTTGGGTTACAGAACTATATTGATCCTGATTTTGAACGTCCGACAAAGTTCATCTCTCGAGCACCTGGTGAGCAAGTCCTCAATCCTGCATACTCGTTTTTTCTGAAGCAAGACAACTCCTTAGCCTCTTGGCTCCTCTCAACTGTTAGCACTGATATTCTTCCTCAGCTGGTTGGTGCTGAGACCTCCATTGACATCTGGTCCATGCTCAACCGACTTTAAACAAGCAAAAATATTCATTGAAGTGGTTTGTTTTAACTAAATAAATATTATTTTAGACTAAAAATAATTTTTAATAAAAAATAATAAAAGAAAGAAAGAAAAAACTAATAAAAATAAATTAGATATTATACATTTATATCGTAATAAACACTCAATTTTTTTATAAGTTGTGTCAGAAGGTTATGAATTCCATAACCAACCTCATCACCAGCTCATCATTACACCTCGTCACCAGCTGAGCGGAGGTCCATTTCTCATGTATTTTGTCCTTATCCCATGCAAACTTTCCAGATTATTCTTTAGGGTTTGTTTTGCTGTTGCATCAGCAATCCAAGCATCAAGGATTTGCTGTATAAATACACGAGACTTCTTCTTTAATATAACAACAATCCATGTTTACAAAATACATATCATTACTGGTTTTGTACAATGATCAACATGGTATCAGTCGCCTTTGGTGATCTTGTGTCGTTCCCTTTGTAGCTGCTCTCCAGCTTCTTTGGATTGTGCTCTCTATGGCTCTCCCCGACCCTGCTGCGACTCCTGTTGTCTCCAATGAAGATTCTACCTCACAGATGTTTTCCAACAAACGCATAAATGTCTGCCTGGATGATTCTAACTTCTTACTATGGAAACAACAGGTTCTCCTTACCATCCGAGGGCTTGGGTTACAGAACTATATTGATCCTGATTTTGAACGTCCAACAAAGTTCATCTCTCGAGCACCTGGTGAGCAAGTCCTCAATCCTGCATACTCGTTTTTTCTGAAGCAAGACAACTCCTTAGCCTCTTGGCTCCTCTCAACTGTTAGCACTGATATTCTTCCTCAGCTGGTTGGTGCTGAGACCTCCATTGACATCTGGTCCATGCTCAACCGACTTTACTCGAAGCTTTCCACTACCAAAATCATGCATCTCCACTGTAAACTCCGATCTATGCGCAAGGGTGCTCTTCGCATGCGTGAGTATACAACCAAGGTGAAAGAGATCTGTGACTTGCTTGCGATTTCTGGTCATCGAGTTTCGGATGTGGAGCACATTGCTACTATTCTTAATGGACTACCCCCTGAGTATGCCCCTTTTATTGCTGTCATTACTGCCAGTCAGGTTCCCTACACTCTCGAAGGGGTTGTTTCCGTTCTTGCTAACGCTGAGTCTCGCCTCACAGATTTCGTGGAGTCTCCAGTTGGCATTAATCTTGCCAATTATCAACGTGGTCGAGGTGGTCGCCCTCTTAATGTTTTTTTCCAGGGTCGATCTCGTGGTCGTACATCTAATCGACCTCAATGCCAATTATGTGGCAAGTTTGGTCACTTAGTTGATGCTTGCTGGCATCGTTTTGATGAGAATTTCAAAGGTGTCACTTCTCCTTCTCCACCTGCTGCAGACACTTCCCCTCAGGCTAATGTCGTCTGGGATACTGAACAACTTGCTCAACTTTATGAGCCGTACCTTGCACCTGCTGACAAGGCTCCTGCTGATGAAACAATTCAGGTTAACTCTCTCGTTGCTGCAGCACCTGGAGGCAATACTCTCTGGTGGTACCCAGACTCGGGAGCTACACACCATGTCACTAAGGACCTTTCGGCAATAACATCTGCTACTCCCTATTCTGGTCAGGGTAAGGTCCATTTAGGTGATAACACTCCTCTCTCGATCACTCATTTAGGCCATACTACTGTCCTTACCTCCACTCGATCGTTGCTTGTTGATAAGCTGCTTCGAGTACCTCAGATTACTCGTAACTTACTGTCTGTTTCAAAATTTACCAATGATAATGATGTATTTCTCGAGTTTCACTCTGATGTCTGCTATGTGAAGGATAAAAGAACAGGTCTTGTGTTGATAAAAGGGATCCAGGAAGGAGGCCTATATCATTTTCCCTTTCAGCCTCAAGTTCATACAGTTTTAGCTTCTACTTTGCCTAATAAAGATGTTCTCCTCTATTGGCTCTGGCACAAAAGGTTGGGACATCCAGCACCGAATGTTCTTAGGCTCATCTTCCCCAAAGAAGTTCCTCTTGTCAGGGATACTTTATGTTCAGCTTGTCAAATGAGAAAAGCTCATGCTCAACCATTTAGAGATTCAACTACAGTGTATTCAACTCCTTTTGAATTAGTTGAGGTCGATGTTTGGGGACCTGCCCCAATTGTCTCTTCTGGCTTTAGATACTATGTCTCCTTTGTTGACATGTTCTCTCGTTGTTGTTGGACATATCTACTCCGAAACAAGAGTGAAACTATCCATGTACTTGACTTATTTCTGGCTTTAGTAAAAACTCAATTTACTTGCACACCTAAAGCTATTCAAACTGATGGAGGTGGTGAATTTCAAGTTTTTTTCCTCCAAACTTCAAGCACTAGGCATTCAACATCGAGTTACTTGCCCCCATACCTCTCAACAAAACGGGGTTGTTGAGCGCAAGCATAGGCAACTTATTGAGACAGCTTTGTGTCTCCTAGCTCATGCCTCCATTCCCTTAAGGTTTTGGTCTCATGTCGTGCTGAGTGCAACCTACATAGTCAACAGATTGCCATCTGTGGCCCTTGGAAATCTATCTCCCTATGAAAAGCTCATGAAAAAGAAACCTGATTATAACTTCTTTCGAGTCTTTGGGTGTGCCTGCTATCCATATCTTCGACCCTACAATAGACACAAGCTCGACTTTCGCTCCAAACAGTGCGTGTTTTTGGGTTATTCTCCCAGGCATCATGGCTACCAGTGTCTCGATCCTGATGGTCGAATATATGTTACTCGACATGCTTTATTCGATGAACAGTTTTTTTCCTTTCTTGACAAGCTCACGTCTTCTCAGCACAAACCCAAAGAGTTTGTTTCTGAGCCAGTACCAGTTGTGCCACCTGATCCAGTTGTGCCTCCTTTTCCACCTGAACCTATTGTGGAAGAAGCTGTTGACAATTTCACTGAGCATCCAGCTGCTGCTCCACCAGCTGCAGCTGTTTCACCCTATCCACCTGTTGCTGATCCCTCAACTGATTCACCCCATCCATCTTCTGATGATCCACCAGCTGCTTCTACAATTCCACCAGATCCACCTTTTCACCGTGCTCCCACAGTCGAGCCACCTTTGCCTCCTACCAATACTCATAGCATGACAACTCGGAGCAAACGAGGAATTTTTAAACCTAAGCTCTACCTGCTTAATTATGATGATATTCCTACTACTGTTCATGAAGCACTTGATCATCCTGAGTGGCGTGCAGCTGTTATGGAAGAATTCTCAGCTCTCCAAACAAATGGCACTTGGACCTTGGTTGCAGCACCTACTAATCGATAAATCATTGGCTGCAAGTGGCTTTTCAAGATCAAAAGGGATGCTACTGGAAAGATAGTTCGTTATAAAGCACGCTTTGTTGCAAAAGGCTATTCTCAGATAGCAGGTCACGACTATACAGACACGTTTAGTCCTGTTGTTCGATCTCTCACCATCAATGTTTTGCTTTCTCTTGCAGTCACGCATAGATGGGTGGTTCACCAAGTTGATGTGAACAATGCTTTCCTAAAGGGTGAACTTCATGAAGAAATTTTCATGAGCCAACCACCAGGGTTCGAACAAGTAACTGCTACTGGTGATATTCTGGTTTGCAAGTTGGCCAAGGCACTATATGGCCTGCGACAAGCTCCAAGGAGCTGGTTCTTTCGCCTCAAAGGATACCTTGAGTCTCTTCATTTTCAACACTCTTCAGCTGATGTCTCCCTTTTCAAGTACATGACCAGCACCATTGTTACCTATGTCGTCGTTTATGTCGATGATATCCTCCTAACAGGAAGTTCTGAAGATCACATAGCTGCTGTCAAGTCCCATCTCCATTCCCAATTCTCTCTGAAGGATCTTGGACCTGTTGATTATTTCTTAGGTATTCAAGTCCTCTCCAATGCCAAGGGAATGTTTTTAACCCAGAAAAAGTACATAGCCGACTTACTGGAGAAGACAGAAATGGAAAATGCCAAACCTGTTGACACACCCATGGTTGTCTCTCCAAAACTACAAAAGCTTGGAGGCGAATCTTTTCCTCAGCCTACTTTATTCCGGAGTGTGGTAGGTGCTCTCCTATACATCTGTCACACTCGGCCGGACATATCTTATGTCGTAAATAAAATAGCTCAGTATATGTAGTGCCCCATGACTGTTCACTGGACTGCCATCAAACGAGTTCTCCATTATCTCAAGGGAACAATGGACTATGACCTATTTTTTGATGCTACAAAACCCTCCTCGTTGTCTCAACTTGTTGTCTTCTCAGACGCAGATTGGGGAAGCGATGAAGATGACAAACGATCCATCACTGGCTATTGTGTGTATTTATGGCAGTCACCTATTGTCCTGGAGCTCGAAAAAACAACGTTCAGTCTCAAGATCCACAGCAGAGGCTGAGTATCGAAGCCTAGCAGATGGGACGGCTGAAATGGTATGGGTTCAAAACTTGCTCCAAGACATTGGTATTCAACTGTCTGATGTTCCAAAAGCCTGGTGTGACAACACCAGCACAGTAGCCATGGCCACCAACCCAGTCATGCATGCCAAGACTAAGCATGTCGACCTGGACCTTCATTTTGTTCGAGAAAAAGTCATAAGCCGACTAATGAAAGTCGGATACGTCCCAGCCGAATGTCAAGTTGCAGACATACTCACTAAACCTCTACCAGTTCAGCAGTTCATCAAGCACAGAGATAAACTTCATGTTGTTTCTTTCGTTGACTTCAAGAAGAAGAAAGAAACGAAACCGGATGAATGTCAGAAGGTTATGAATTTCATAACCAACCTCATCACCAGCTCATCATTACACCACGTCACCAGCTGAGAGGAGGTCCATTTCTCATGTATTTTGTCCTTATCCCATACAAACTTTCCAGATTATTCTTTAAGGTTTGTTTTGCTATTGCATCAGCAATCCAAGCATCAAGGATTTGCTGTATAAATACATGAGACTTCTTCTTTAATATAACAATAATCCATGTTTACAAAATACATATCATTACTGGTTTTGTACAATGATCAACAAGTTGTGTATGTAATCTCTCTACCTTATTTAAATTAAGTCAAAAATATTGTTCCAAACTTTAAATCTGATCTCTCTACCCTCTTTCTATGGTCTCTACTAACAAAATTTAAGTTTCATTTAAAATTTATTTAAAGATTTAGGGTCCAGTCGATTATTTATTTTATATGATACTCCATACATAAATAATTGTATATGTATATAATTATATTTTTACTTAAATTTATTTTATAATCGAGTCGATTAACTCGATCCGTACTGATTATATTTTTTATTTTAATCCAATTTCATAATTGTATATACTTATATACGTTTATAGATTAAACTATTTGAATTCAGACCATCTATGAGAAATATTGCACTCTTTATTATCGAAACCATTCATTTTTTTAATCGATAGATAAAAAATTTACAAATAAATTTTAATGGTAAGAAATATTATACTGACGTGAATACTAAATTTAGTTTCCAAAATAATAATATTAAAGGAACAGTCATTTTAAGGGTAAAAAAAAATATTAGTTTTCCCTATTAGAGGCCCAAAGTGGTGGGCTTTAACTTACCCCCCAGATGGGAAAACCCATAGGACCCGACCAGTAAAGTAGTTGGTGACGGATGACAGGACACTGATTGTTCCAAACAATAAAAATGGTAGGACTAGGCAGGTCCCACCATTTGTTGTTCCATTCAAGTCTTAATTCTCCCAAACTAATCCATACAAAGTCTATGTAAACGGTGGAACACATGCCACGCAAACCATGACAATGCTCCACACATATACTACCAAACTAACCCCAAGCATGTGTCATGGGAAGTTAGATTAAGAAGCAAATGGATATGTAAAAGTCCTACATAAACATAATTAGTAGTACATAAAAAACACTTGTTACTACTAGCGAGAGATTATACGGTGAATTATGTTCATCACGTCATTCATGGTCCAAGTAATCAGGACCGTTGATCTTTAAATAACCACCTAATAACTACCCATCCACTAACTCCATGCAGGAAAGAGGTGATGATTCACTTGGAAAAAAATTAAGATCAACGATCCTAATTGATTGGGACCATGAATGACGTGGTGAACAGGGTTCACCATATAATTTTTCATATATATAGCGGTCGCGGGCTGTTTTATCTAAACCCTACTTAAAAGCATAGTGTTTGTGAATCTTAGTATTCTCCTTAAGATAATGGATTCTAGCATTGGCACAAGTGGTGAAATTTTAGCTCCACACACGGACATGGAATTCGAATCACTTGAAGCTGCTTATTCATATTACAGAGAATATGTCAATTCTGTGGGTTTTGGCACTGCTAAGTTGAGCACTCGTAGGTCTAGGGTGGCCAAGGAATTTATTGATGCTAAATTTACATGCATTAGATATGGAAATAAGCAACAGTCGGATGATGCCATTAACCCTCGGCCTTCCCCCAAAATTGGTTGTAAAGCAAGCATGCACGTGAACGTCGTGAAGACAAGGCAGGATGGAAAGTGGTTTGTTTATAGTTTCACAAGAGAGCGTAATCATGAACTTTTTGCATGGCCAAGCACATTCTTTTCGGAGCCACAGTAATGTTAATCCAGTTGGAAGGAGACGGAAGAATCTGGCTGCAGTTTCTAAACTATTTAGTGCCTATCAGAATATTGACTTTCTGGAAGGTTATGTGAGAAACCAGCATGACAAGGGCCGGTGTTTGGTTTTAGAAGATGGAGATGCTCAAATACTTCTTGAACTTTTAATGCAGATTCAGGAAGAAAACCCAAAAATTTTCTATGCAGTTGATTTGAATGAAGAACATAGATTGAGAAATGTATTTTGGGTTGATGCCAAAGGTATGGAAGATTTCAACAACTTTGGTGATGTTGTGACTTTTGACTCTACATATTTCTCAAATAAGTATAAAATGCCTTTGGCACTCTTTATTGGAGTCAACCATCATATTCAACCCACATTACTTGGCTGCGCTTTGATTGCAGATGAAACAGTTCATTCTTTTCTTTGGCTGATGCAAACATGGTTTATAGCAATGGGGGAAAGGACTCCTCAAGTGATTCTCACTGATCAAAAGAATGCCATAAAAGCAGCTGTGGCTGCTGTGTTTCCTAGTACACGCCGTTGTTCTGTTTATGGAATGTCTGGGAGAAACTTACCAGGCACCTTGAATATCTGAGCCTGTGCATGATAGTCTAATACTAAAACTTGATAAATGCATTTATCGATCGGTTTTGGACTGAGGAGCAATTTGAAAAAAGGTGGCGGAACATGGTTGACAAGTTTCATCTTAGAGAGATGCAGTGGGTTCAGTCTTTGTATGAAGATCGAAAGCAGTGGGTTCCTGTCTTTATGAGGGATGTATCTTTTGCTGGATAGTTTGAGTTCATTTGACAAATACGTGCATGCTGAAACATCTTTGACGGAATTTATAGGACAGTATAGAGTAATTCTTGAGGACAGATATGAAGAGGAAGCCAAAGCTGATTTTAATGCATGGCATGAGACTCCAGAGCTGAAGTCTCCGTCACCTTTTGAAAAAAAAATAACGCTAGTATACACACATGAAGTCTTCAAGAAATTCCAATTTGAGGTTTTGGGAGCTGCTGCTTGTCATCTTAAAAAGGAAAACGAAGATCAGGTGCCTGCAACATATAGTGTTAAGGACTTTGAAGATAATCAAAATTATATGGTTGAATGGAATGAATCTAAATCAGATATATATTGCTCATGCGGATCTTTTGAGTACAAGGGCTACCTTTGTAGACATGCTTTGGTTGTGCTCCAGATGTCAGGTGTGTTCAACATCCCATCAAGATATATTTTGCAACGGTGGACTAATGCTACCTCGAGCAAGCATCGAATCAGTCAGAAACTGGATGAGGTCCAATCTAAGGTACGCAGGTACAATGATTTGTGTAGACGTGCCATAATATTGAGTGAAGAAGGTTCACTTTCTCAAAAGAGCTATAATCTTGCTCTATCTGCCTTAAAAGATGCTATGAAGCAATGTGTAAGTGTCAATAATTCAGTTGGGAACGAGGACCAACCTAATACCTCTTTGATTCATGCTGATTCTGTCGTGGAAAGAGTCAACCAATGTGTAAATGCTTCTCTTGAAAAAACTCCTGATCCAAGACTGACAAATACAGTCAAGACTCATCAAAATGTTGAAATTGCATTAGAGAGGCAAATTAATGCGAATAGTGCAACTAGAAAAGGAAAGGTCAGTCAGCAGTCTGCTTACATGTATGATTTCATATTATAACATTTTGATATATTCATAAGGGTAAAGGAAAAGAAAAAGGCAGATAACCAAAATTTGTTTCTGTAAACAGCAGGTATCTCCTGCAGAAGCCGCCAGTGTTGGGTCTGAAGATGGCTTTCACCAAATGGTTTGTCGTACTTTCATCTATTCACATTCCCTGTTTTCTATATCGATATGCTGTTTCACCATCATCCATGCTTTACTCAAAAGTTCTCCAAATGAATGTCAATCAATCCGTGTTAGCCAAATTACAACGTTATTTTTATCTGCATGCAGATGCATTTTTGTCACCTTCAATCTTTCTATGCTTGTTGCAGGTGCTGTCAGACGACATGAGGCCTACGCCCACGCCTATGCATAATGTGATGCCACCAACGCAGTTGCATGATATGGTTCCAACCATGTTCACAAATGTTGCATCGACACATTTTCAAAACGTGGCTGCCGCATATTTGCATGACAACAGAGTCCATAGATGACTGTATATTTTACCTTCATTTTGTAAAGATCATGTAAAGCTACTTTAGGGTTGCAGACGAGCCTCTTTAACACATGTATGTTAACTTTGCTAATCAGATCCCTCCATTAAACCTAGTCGACATGGACATTATTATCCCATGGCTCCATCAAACTCATCCCTTTTCTTTTCTTCAAGATATGCATTGGGGACACTGAAATCTACACAGTATTTTGTTGCATGATTATCCACGTGACTTGTTTTTCATTTTGATCTGTTCCGTGATTTGGATGGCCCACACTTCTTCATTGGCATCGGGATGAATGGATTGAGTGGTTAAACGGTCCAGATGAATGGAAAAGACCAATTCACATATCAACCGAACCAGTGGAGCAAACACAGGCTGAGGTGGCAGCAAATCCAGCAAAGACATTGACGTTTACTAGATAGTAACATGGGTTGTACTGTTCTCTTAGCCGACATTTGCCATATATATGCATGCATCTCGACCACTTGTCTGAATTATTAGCCACCCGAATTGAACCTAAACTCTTCCAACCTTCACGCATTCCTAAACGACAAGTACCTCAGATGGATGACTATGAACAGAAATAAGGTTTTAGATGTGACCCTTTATCTTCAGAATTGCTGCTTCGCAATCACACATTTTTAATTGGTTCCAACTTCCATCGGATTCTAAAATGGGTTGAAATCCCGAACTATGATTATATATTTATGAAACTAATTCAAATCATGTGATTTGGACCTCAACTTATAATAAGAATGGTATGATAGAGAATGATGGATATAAAGAAGCCACGTTGCTCTGCCACCGTATGCTTCACATTCTTTATATCCCAAGGTATATCCTAACCTCCAAAGCTTATCTCTTCCCCATGCCGGTAGATGTATCATCCTCGATTATTATGTTATTTACGAGTTATTATATTATTTTTTTTATCGTTTCTAACAATTTCAATTTAAGATTTGAATTTAGATTCTAATGAATATTATGCGTTTTCGTTTGTATTGACACGTGGGTTTTGATTGTTTATCCAAAAGTCAAGCATCTTTTGTTAGTCCGGCAGGTTCCCATTATTTAAAGCGATTCTTACTACTATTATCGAAAAAATTATTAGATGAACCATGTTCATCACGTTATCAATGATTTTAATTAATCAGAATTATTGATCTTAATTTTTTTTAAGTGAATCATCACTTCTTTTCTGCATGAATCTAGTGGGTAAATAATTATTAAGTGATCATTTAAAAATTAACGATTCTGATTGCTTGTATTATAGATAACGTGGTAAACATAATTCACCTAATAATCTCTTCTATTATTAACTGTTTGCGTACAGGGATAGAATCAAAATTCAGATAACGGTGGTGATTTTTTAAAATATATACATAATTTTTGAATGAATGAAAGCAAGTTAAGAGTGTTAATATTTTTAAAGTCATATTTATTTTTATTTTAATATTTCGATATTTAATATATAAAGAATATTTTTTTTTAAATTTAGGTGTCTTATCCTTTACTGCTTCGTTAACGTTTTGTCTACGGTTATTTTTTTTAATTAATGTTTCAATAATATCTATTCTGAAGTATATTTTCAATCATTAGACATTAATCATTCAAGAACTATATTAATATTATTAGTGTTCGGATCCATAACCTCTAAAAATAACAATCCTTCCTTAACCATTAACCATTAAGATTAAATGATTTGTGTTTCTACAATTTATTATTAATTTAGTATAATATGACTTATTTAGAAAAATAAGTAAGGCAAATAAAAAAATAGAGAAAAATAACGATTTCAAGAAATCAGTTAAAGAAATAAATTATTTTGAATTTTATAATGGCTAAAGTGATCATCTTCGACTCTTAATAACATTATTAAACTCAAACTTTACCAGAGTAAAAAATAAAATTAATTATAATTAATTTTAACGCTATATTTAAAAATAATTTAATTTAATTAATTAAATATATTTATTTATAATTTAATTAACAATATTTATAATTATAAAATGCGAGGACTAAAATTCTTCTTTCGCCCATGCAATTCCATTCTCTTTATAATAAGCTATTACATCCCATGATTAAAATAGAAAATTATATTTAGAAAAAAAAACATTTAATTAGATTATTACTATTAGACCATCACTTGTCGCCGATGTGACGTTAGGGGCAAAATTGTAACACAAAATCAACACTATCCCGTTATAAATAAACAATGTAAAACCATGCTCACTTCCCCATGCAAAGCAATAATGAAGTCAGTCTTCACAATTTTCTCGGTGGTCGTATTGGCCACCGTCTCCGCCGTCAACAGCTGCCCTCCGTCGGACCGGGCAGCCTTGCTAGCATTCAAGGCAGCCCTCCACGAGCCACACTTGGGCATTTTCAACTCATGGACGGGAAACGACTGTTGCCGCAACTGGTACGGCGTTAGCTGCGACCAAGAGACATATCGAGTCGCTGACATCAATCTTCGCGGCGAGTCCGAAGATCCCATCTTCGAGCGAGCCCACCGGACCGGATTCATGACAGGTTTTATCTCTCCGGAAATATGCAAGTTAACTCGACTTTCCAGTCTCACCATCGCCGATTGGAAAGGAATCACGGGCCAGATTCCTAAATGTATTTCCACTCTGCCATTTCTCCGTATCCTTGATTTGATCGGTAACAAAATCTCCGGACAGATT
The DNA here is from genome assembly GCA_035048815.1 of Abelmoschus esculentus. Lineage (NCBI taxonomy): Eukaryota > Viridiplantae > Streptophyta > Magnoliopsida > Malvales > Malvaceae > Abelmoschus > Abelmoschus esculentus. Next base: position 1,857,263 of record JAUCBN010000008.1, read on the forward strand.
CCTGCCGATATCGGGAGATTGAAGCGTCTCACGGTTTTAAATTTCGCCGACAACCAGTTGACGGGGAGAATTCCCGCTTCATTGACGAGTCTATCAAACTTGATGCACTTAGATCTGAGAAACAATAAAATCTCGGGTCCGATACCAAGCAGGGCCGGGGATCTCAGTATGTTGAGCCGTGCTTTGTTGAGCGGGAACCTGATTAGCGGATCGATCCCGGTGTCGTTATGTCGAATTTACCGTCTCGCTGATTTGGACCTCTCCATGAACAAAATATCTGGGTTGATTCCTCCTTGTCTCGGAAAAATGGCGGTTCTCGCCACATTGAATTTAGATTGCAACCAGTTAAAGGGTAAGCTACCTGCAACTCTTTTAACTTCCGCCGTCGGCAACTTGAACCTTAGCCGAAACGCTTTGGAAGGCAACATCCCTGATGTTTTCTGTCGGAGTTCTTATTTCACGGTGATCGATTTATCCCATAACAAGTTCAATGGTCCGGTTCCAAGGAGTTTATCGTCGGCGTCTTACATCGGCCACCTTGATTTGAGTTACAACCACCTATGCGGTAGGATTCCTACCGGATCCCCGTTCAATCATTTGGAAGCCTCCTCTTTCATGTACAACGACTGTCTTTGTGGAAAACCGCTTAGAGCTTGTTGATCCCACCATTACTATATCTCTAATGACCTGTATCTTTTGTATTTTTGCACTGTAAACCTTAATTAAACAGAACATTATCAAAGTATATTTTGTTTCACAGTTGATATTAATTTCATTCTTGGAACTTGATTCTGCCTGACATTGATTCCGAACATCACATGTTTTTTACTGACAATTTTTCTGAATTCTGTCAGGTAGTGACGTAAGGTACTCAATTCCAGCTAGTGTTTGTTCTGTCGGTGGGGTACATATCAAATCCATGGGTTTGAAAGCCCAATTAATTCCTTAGCCTCATATTATCGTTGTTGATGGAATTGGGTCCACTACTTCAGCCCAATATTGATAGTACTGATTTATAACATATTCGACAAAACTTATATGAAGGGGAAGATACATCAATACGTAGAATTATATATTGGGAAAATCATTAATTTTAATTTAAGTAAAAATTAATTATATTTTAACTTTTTAAAATTTATAATTTCACTTTGAACTATTAATCAAAATTTATGTTTTTTCCCGTCCACTGTCGCCATGTCCATTTGCACACAGATTTGATAGACGTGGTGACAGACAGTTATGTTCTTTGATAATGTTTTTTCTTAATTTTTTTTATCAAGAATAATTTTATTAAAACATAGTGTACGGGTGATAGAATTTGAATGAGAAAGATATTTATTTTTAAATCATTAGATAACAGAATTTGAATATTGTATATTTTTAATTTATCTAACTCATTTAATTAGTTTACTTACTTAAAATTTTATAAACTCGATTTAATTAAAAAAATAAAATATAAATTAAAAAATTAAAAATTAAAAATTTGAATAATTCAAAAATTTTAGTAATCGATGAATTTATTTTTTAAGTTCGATACAAAACCCTATTTTTTATAATATATAATATAAAAATACAAAAAAATAGTATTATATATAAAAAATATAACATGTATATCATATATAATTAAAAAATTATTTAAATTGCAATCAAACTATATTATAACATGATAAATAATATAATTAATTTTTTATAAAAATTTGAGAACTCGATTTGATTAATTTTTTAAAGTTAAACTCCAATTAATTTTTTTAAAATAAAACATAAATTATAAAATATAGTCACGTGTTACTTTATGGTGAAGATTTTCTTTTGGTTCCTAAATAATTAGTACTGTAGGTCTAGTTGTATGGGTCTGTTGATGAGACAAAATCCCATGCAGTCGGGCCTAGGCTGTCAGCACTAGCACGTGCGCTCCCTCTGCTGTTGCTTTGGTGGGCCGACGGCGATGCCCAGTCCCACAATTCATATAAGATGCTTTTAAATAATGGAAATTAAGGCGCTTTCTTAATAGCTTAAATTTTCAATAATTCCTATAGATATTAGCATTTTTAATTAAGAAAAAAATTATTAAATGAGTATATTAACTATATTATTTATGGTTTTATTAAATAATAATTTTTTATTTACTTTTTTAAAAATAAATCTTTACTATTTTTTTAGGGAGAGTCTTAACGTCTTTTATATATTATTAAATAATTTATTAGATAAAATTATAAATAACGTGATAAATCAAGATTATATAATAATTTTTTCATAAAAAACTAAAACAAGAGAAACCGGCCTAAACATCACAATTTAGGAGACCATTAGAAAAGCAGCAACATAAGGTTTCTATTGTGGTGGTACTGGCAATTGGCATGGGACCAGATGGTTGTGGCCTGGGTGTGTTATGTTACAAGGGAATGTAAGGTCCACTCCATGAGCTGTTTTGTTTCAATACTGAAATCGAGTGACAGACACTCTACTCATCACACTAATCGGACAAAATCACAAGTATCCGCTTTTGTGTTTTTCAATCAGTCACGGGAAAAAGAAAAAAAAAAAAAACAATACAGCAGGAATATTATTATAAATATCATACTTAAATTATTCACAATTTCCATTAAAAAGTTAATACAAGGGTGGAGCGTGCAAGATGGCGGCAACATTTTAATCTTAATAATAGGAGATTAGTAGTAGTAAAAGTTACTACTCCTTATTTATCTAACTGAGACTGAGCTTTACACGTGCGTTAGTACTCAGGGAAAGAATTGTTTCGTCGATGCTCCGATGACGACGGTGACAATAATGCTGACTGTGGCTTCGACGACGGAGTCTTCAAACTCTCATAATATTCCCTTATATCGAGTTGGACTGACATTACTTTCTCCGTAGAGTCATCGTCTTCTGTACACGGAATAAACGGCGGTCGGGATACCTCCGTTAAGAGGTCCCATCTGACTCCTTTAAAGAACGTGTGATCCTTGATCTCGCACGCGCCTCTGTGATAGCCGAGTCTTTTTGTAGGATCCTTCTCTAATAACCGTCCGATCAAATCCGTCAAATGGTTCCGTGGTCCCATGAACTCTGGCTCTTTGCACAAAACGTTTCGAAACGTCTCCTTGCGGGTCTTGCCTTTGAACGGTGTTGTACCGTAGAACATCTCGTAGGCTAAGATCCCGAGAGCCCACCAATCGACGGCGAATTCATGTCCTTCTCCCCGTACTACTTCTGGTGAGACGTATTCCTCGGTACCCACGAAAGAGTTGGAACGTTCCCCGTTTGAGAAACTGAGCTTTCTGCGACTCACGGGGTTGACTCGGGATGATTTTGGTTTCTTATTACTATAGGAATTGCTATGTTTGTCATCAGTTGCGACGGGGAGCCACTGGATGAAGCTTGGGCGATGCATATGAAGAACCGGAATGTCAGGCATTGAATTCGGATCCTTCATGTCGTGAAACACAGTTTCGGTTTGTGATAATTGCTTCTTCTTTAAGTAGCGTGAAAGGTCAAAATCCGTTAAAGTGACGTGACCCGATCGTTGAGTGAGGATGTTTTCAGGCTTGAGATCTCGGTAAACGATTCCCAGGGAATGCAAGTGATCGACGGCGCAGAGGACCTCAGCCAGGTAGAACCGGATGACAGTGGCGGAGAAAACTCGGTCATGTTGACGGTGACGAAGAACGTTGAGGTCTGAGCCGGGACAGTAAGGGACAGCCCAGGCAATAAGCTCGGGGGTTTCAAGGCTACCCAAAAGACGTGGGAGAAAAGGGTGTTGAAGAGTATGATCGGGAGAGGAAAGCCTTGTCAATACCTCCATTTCCCAACGGGCTCGTCGGTCAGCATCGGGTTGAGATCTTTGTACAACCTTGAGGGCAAACGGGGAACGAGCAGAAGGATCAGAATCTGCGTGGTGCACTAGGAAGACACATCCCATGGCTCCTTCTCCCAGTATTTTAATGGCTTTTAGGTTATCCAAATCCAAGTCGGGTGGAGAAGAAGGATTATCCATAACCATTACAAAGGGGGAGGAAGAAGAGAGACAGATAGTAGTGGTGCTGGTACTGAGTTTTGTTTTTTGGATATACGTATAGATATAGAGACAGAGACAGAGATGTAGTTCGTTTTTGTTTTGTTTCCAGTACCTGTGTTTGTTTTCGGTGACCGTGGGTGTCTGTGAAAAAAATGTTCCGCTAACTTTGATATGAAAGATAAATAACATGTTTTACCCCTAAGATTTTGCTTTTATCTGATCTAAGCTCTAAAAGTTTATTTAATCTTAAATTAATCCCTTTTAGTTCTTGAAATTTGTTATTATTGATGATATTTTATGTAAATGTAGCATTAAACAAAACATAAATACAATATTGTATATAAAATCAATTCTTTGAAAAATGGTCCACATATTTACAAACCCTATATTCTACACCTTTAGGGTACATAAAATCTTTTCTACTGTTTTCTTTGCCTATCTTTTCAGTTCAATTGGACAGTGTAACCCCACCAACAAATATATGAACCACAAAACCTAATTTTTACTATTTTGAAGATCTAATATGGTCTGGCATCATTTGTTGGGAGAAAAATGTAAGGTTCCATCCAAGTTCGAAGTAAAAAAGCAAAGAGAAAAGGAATATATGCGTACTTTAAAAAAAGAAAAAGCATATATGCTTTATCATGTTCTTGGCTCCGATGGTTTCACTACAGTGCAAGAATCTCACCACCACCATTTTAAGATGTTATTGAAGTTGAAAATCATTTGTCTTTGTATTCTTCATGGCTTTATACATCACAGGCTATATATGACTGTTTTGGAGTTCGATGAGAGGAAAGAACTCATGGCTTTACAACTTACCAGCATGGTATCACTTCATTCTGTAACGTTGATTTGTTCCAAGGTGGGATCAAATTTGGATATGGGCCTGAAAATTTAGAAAATTGGATAGACTGCTAAGTTCTCTAGCTTGTGCTTTATTATATTTACCCGGCTACGACCATGTAGAAGTAGAACAGTAATTTTGGGCTTCAAGAAAAGTCTAGATCATGCCGGTAAAGGGATATGCTCAAGAGCATGTATACAAGCATCCATGGGAGAGAGTAACTTCTGATTCTTGGCGTAAGTTCGCTTATCAGAATAAGCGTACCTTGTCAGCTTTGTCTCGCATCCTTGAAGTTGACATGTTGAATAGCAAACTTGATTCTCTCTCTGGTAAGCTCTACACTACTCATGCTCCGTGGCCATGGTTTGTTCACAAAATCAGTGGCCAGGACATCTGCCACTGTATTGAATCAATTGATGCCCCGTAACATCAGTCTTTAGAACTTTATAGAGGTGGAGGAATTTGAATACCCTTTTCAGATTTGGTGCAAATTTTAGTGCAGTACGATGAGATTCGATTTTCTGTGGGGTTTGCCGCAATGCATGATTCCCCCTTAGCCAGCCCCCATGATTTTGCACATCTACGCCAGAAGCAACAGCCATGGCTGATGAGCTTTTCACGCTATTATACCATGAATAAATCAACTAGTTTTGATTAGAGGGTACTGTTGATGGTAAAGAGAGGATAACGGTGAAACAGTAAATTGTGGTGAATCTATTCTAAAGCTTTATCGTAAATGATAAATGTCCATAATGTGTTCTAATTCCTAATATGTTAATATAATTCTTCGAACTGGTATGAAAAGAGCATGAGCCAAATTATTAAGGTCAATCTATCTAATTAAATATTTGCCATTCCTGAATGTGAAATTTAAGGTGATTGAGATGAGGCTCGACATCGCTTGGATGGATGAAAACGCCAAAAGCTCGAATCATTTAAATCTACATGGTCATCAATCATCTGTGTTCTTCCTCCATGATATATATAGACAATCATCATCAAAATTGTGAAGACTTGTAAGCCCAGCCAACATCCAAGAATGCTTTGGAGCAGAATGGCCCGCAATTTTCCTCTACCTAGTTCCGATGGCCAACCCCAAAGTGAAACCTCTTTGCCCGTCTGTCATTAAATGCATATTCAAGTCGCAAAGGCCCCAAAGGTGAGTCCACTCGGATACCAAACCCATATCCATACCCACTCCCAGGCTTGTATCTTACCCCCGCAGGATAACCTGGATAACCAAAACAAATCAGATTCATGGGAAGCAAAGAATGTCAAAAAATAGAAAAGACTTACCAAGCACATTGGGGCCAGACCATAGATCATGTCCATAATCAGCAAAGATAACTCCTTCCACAGGCCCCACCTACACAACAGCAAAAAGGAGATAAATCAACAAGCATCAAGGTTAAGTTAATATTTTTATTTAATTATCTATCATCCACCAACTGCTACATTCTTATCTCTACAATCTTATCCAAAATCAAAGTTCGATAAAAAAGATTAAATATCATCATGCCTGATAGAGCCTGAAATACTAGCCTCGGTGCAAAGAATTCAACATCCTTACAGAAAGCACGACACCCACAAAAACAACAAAAGATGAGGCAGAATTAATATGCACCTACCATTGGGAAAGAAATTTCACTAGAGCCAACTACATAAGATCGCCCTGAGCCTACAGCACCTTCTTCATAACCTCTCACGCTGTTAGTTCCACCGATAGCAAAGGCTTCATGAGGAGAAAATTTTCCCAACACATGCCCAGAAGACAAACTAGCAATAAAAAGAGCAAGTCAGCACAACTCTCTACCCCCCTCTTCCCTTCAATTTCTTTCTTTGGAGAAATAATGAAGCTTAGGAGCAAATCAAGCAAGAAAACTTTTGAAATTCAGAAAAAAAAAACTAGAGTTTATAAACCATAAGAATCATAATATATCATTACTTGTACACAAAAATGAAAACATAATACCTTACAAGAAGGCGAGTAGGACCAATTTCAACACCCTTTCTTGCCCGAGCATTCACTCTGTTGAAAAACAGCCACTCAGGCATGATGGGAAGTCCTTGTTCCATGTTAAATGCAAACTGCAAAGGCGGCAAAAATTAGGCCTGTCCATATAACAAGTGATGAAAAACCACAGGGTGTAGATGCTAACCATGGAGGAACCTTGGTCATCAGAACCAGTATAGACACTTTCAAATTTAGCCACTAACGTATGGTCATAAGGCTTACCACTACATTGAGATTTTAAATTTAAAATTGGGGATTTAATAAAAGGTTAGAAGCAAGAAAAACAAATCGATAACGGAAAATTAATGCAGTGAAATAAATCTCATAGAAGCTATACGACAGCAGGCCTCAGACATACAGACCTTGCAGTCAGTGGGCTGCCATAGAAGTCCTTGATAATTGGATTTCCTTTTTCATCACGAGCACCAGCATGCTGCATATTCAAAATTTCAAATATCATAAATAAAGCATATAACTGAAACATAAGCCATAATCCCCCAAATATCAAATTCAGAATAAAAAACTAAATTTTAGGTACTACTTTTTACAAACTTCTCTTTTCAAGAAAAAACAGAACAAACATCTCGCATACACAAAAAGAGTTACAGAGTGAAGTAACATGCTGTACCTGAAAAAAAAGACCAGCTGTTCCACTCCATTTTGGCCTGAGCGGTCGACAAAACTCCAAACCAGCTGTTACATGTTCAATACTCAGGCTACTATTGTCACGTGGGTTACCGTGCACAAGAGTCCCAGGAGTTCTTGAATTCTATAAAAAATATGCATATGCTCAACATAGTAATCAATCTTCCAATCATTGAAAAAGTAATAGGGAAACACACCTGGACAAATATTGTTCTAGACGTCCTCTTGTCATCTCCTTCAATCCACGGGTCTGTGTAGTTAATGCGGAATATAGAATCAATTTGTCCCCTCTCCAAGGAAATATTAAGCTTTTGGTTTCTTCCAAACAAGTTTTTGTGAGAATACGCAAAGCTGCACATAGGAAACAACTGATGAGACAAGATAAACTGCATCATACATGTCACACATAATTTAGCAGACCCTAACCTCTGCTTTTTGTCTCAATAACAATAGGACAGGATTCAAGAAACTCTGAAGGTTCACAGTGACATAACAAGACAAGATATGTGATGACTGATGGCATGTAAGAAAGTTTACACCCAATGAAGTTGAATATAATACGAAGTCCTGATGAAAAGAAAACATAAAAGCATCTAATGAAAGCCATCATTACGGATATGATTTTCTCCTTTAGTCCATAAGTCCCCAAGTAAGCAATTTCTAATGTATCAATTACTAAGCACATTATCCCTTGATGAGAATCACCCAGAAATAAGCAACCACAATCAACAAGATTGACAACCAAATGAATTGATATGGACTCTCACAACCAACACAAAGCCAACTTAATTCTCAAAAATGATAAGACCAATATGGAACAACAAAACCTACATGTTGCTTGGCTTTTCACTCAAATTTATTCCAGAAAATATTCCTGCTTGTATTACAATGCAATGACAACTACTGCACACTTCTGGTATGTACAAGTGATTGAATAAATTGATTAAAAACGGAATTCGCTCCCAAAAGCATGAACAATTCAATGAGATGAAACTTATCATTTGTATCCACAAATTAAAATGAACTGCTAAAGAAGAAAGATGAATGGAAAAAGGGAATCAGCAAGTGAAACATGCAATTTACCTTCCAATAAGTCCTGACAAAGGGCCGCTTGTAATTCTACAAAATTAAACATCATTTGCATAAATATCATTTAAGATATACCAAAGATAAATAAGCATGGACTTTGGAAACTAAATTTGGAAAAGGAGTAGGACATACGCTGGAACATGAAGTATTGCAATTTAAACTAGCACGACTTACCCACTTGATATTCCGCCACCGGCAGAAAAACCACCGCTTGGACGTTCAACAACATTCATTATCAAATCAACTTTACCAGCATCTACAAGGTCAACAATCAAAGCGATAATAGACAAATAAATACCTAGAAAAGCTCTAACAATTCTAACATAAAACATCCTTAACTGTAAACTAAAAGGAGGTAGCATATTATCAGCCTTTTGAATCAATTAACGTGAAATCCTGAAAGGAAAATTAAGTGTATTCCACTGGTTTCAAGCTTCAACAAAAGCTCTGCACAACCTTGGTGACTAAGAACCATACACAGCAATAAAGAAAAATTAAAGTTATCCTATCTCCTAAATCTAATTCCTAAAAGCTTTAAGTCAGTGAACTCCCAAAGGGAACCATTAAAATCGTTCATTATGGCAACTGAAAAGCATAACAAAACTCTTACTGTCAGAACAGTAGAGCACTGAAAACTTTAACTTCGTCTAGTCATGCTATTTGTGCCCTTTTTTTCTCAATCTGTTTTTTTTTTTCTATCAGAAAAATAAAATGCAAAACCTAAAAGCACAAACTATAATAAGCCTGTCTTCCAAATTTCATCTTCAACTCTATTGCAGCAACCATCCACCAACCAAAGCCAATATTCAACAGAAATTCTTAAACATTGAAATTTTATTAGGATGGTATATTAAGAAACTTCATAAACACAAAATGAGTGTGGGAGTTTACCATAACAGCATTATAGTTATGTTAGTCCATAAGAACAATCCAAAATAAAATTTAATACAAATTATTGTGATTGCATTGTTATGTCTCTAGAAACTGAGCATTGATCAGGCAAGGTCCGTTGCATAAAATAGTCAACCAAACAGTCACGGGGAGATTGTACATGAAATACATTTTCAGGAAGTAGCTTAAACATTTTCTCAATCAGCTATGATTACCTCAGAATACAACATGCAATTTTGTGCAAGCTTCATAAAAAATGTATTCACTCACCCCCAGCTGGTTGAGGAATGATATTGACATCTGCCATGAGACCCATGGTTGACACTGTATCCACATCTCTTTTTCCTTGAAATATGCTATACACCTATGGGAAGATGGTTCAAAGAAGCAACACAAGATAGTCAGGAGTCAGGACAAATTTTGCTATCAATAAGCACTAGATTGAAATAGATAGTTTTTTAGAACTCATCATCAACCAAACACCTATGCATGTAACAAATGCTAGAAATAGGGTCACCTGTCCCTTCTTGGTAGTGAATTGCCTAAGTATTGTTTCAGGCTTTGTCTTCCCTTTAGTTGGTTCTCCACTGAAACAATTACAAGCATTTCTGGTCATATTTTCTAATCCTAACAAACTTAAAAGTCTGTATGCATGTTTGAGGGCATGCTTATTCAATGTGGATAAAGCAACCTGAAGGAAGCTTCTTACGTCTTTCGATCAAGAAAACGTATGGATATATTATTGACCTCAGCTTCTGCAACTTGTAACTTGATAATCCCTCCAGAAAAAATATCAACTCCAGAAACCTATAAGGTCAAAGGACAGTTAACACAACATGGTTGAATCAAAGATTAACGACGAGAACAATTGCATCTACAAATTAAAGAACCATGCAACGCAAAGTACCAACCAAGCCAAAAAGACCACGTTCAGTATACCATCCATTGATAGAATTAATTACTTCATCCAAACGCTTGAAATTTACCACTTTTCCTGCACAGTTTGACACCAAAAGTAAAAATAGTGAAGGCTTCCTATGGTCAGAGTTAAGAAGCAGATCATCTAGTAAATCATCTAAATTGCAAGTACATCCATTCCAAGCTAAGGAATGCAAAAGAAAAAAACTTACCATGTGCATCACGGAAAGCATCCTCAAGGAACTTTGATGGAAGACAATTGGCCCCTTCACAGACCAATCCGTGGAATTCCTGATTTGGTTCTACCTTATGCCACAAGAAGCCAACATCAACCAAATCGGTATTATGTTTCTATATTTGCCTAAGATATAGGCATATAATGCTCAAAACAGGAGTAAAATGAACAGCTAACAAAAAGAAGCTGCGACACATGACAGACCAGACAAAACAAGCATTTATCATTTTATTCAGTCCATATGACTATGAGAGTATCTATTCTATAACATTTTCCCAGCGACACTCTATGAAGTAAGCAGATGATATACTTTTCTGGAAACAGATACAAACAAAGACAAAAGAAAGGGGGCAAGGGCAATTCACCTTCAATTCCCCTGAATTTTAACAGGAAACAATAAACTACTGACACAGAGATCACTGACCTGAGCCCCCACAAGTAGGGATGTTACATCCATGATAACCCGCGACTAAAAATATGCTTAACTATGATTGTAATTTGGAGCACTTGAAAAGAAAATGTATGCTGGACAAAAATATATCATATGCATGCACATATAAATATATGCATCTATAACATACTTGAAACACCAATCTGATACCATCCCTAGTGTCGACGGCCACAGGCATACAGGAGGAGAAGTAGCCACTATCGATGATCCGGTGGACATCGTCCTGGACCTCTCGCACCGTCAATGCGTTGTTGGCTCGGCAAGCTTTCACCGCAGTAAGGGCTTCCATTTCGAGGTCTTTCCGTTCCATCTCCTCTCCATCTTTGTTCCTGACGAGAACCTCACTTATCAGAACCCTCTCCTCTTCGTATCGACCAGCGGTAGTCGACAGTCCCTTCTGAAGCACCTCCGACCCTGACTGAGCGGACTCGGGCGAGCTCGGTTGGGACAAAGACAATGAGGCGAAGCGTAGAAGAGGAGATTTAGGAAGGTTGTTGCCCTGGGTGGTAAAAGACAGGGACGCACAGCATAGCAACGGGGAACTTCTGATAAGCGAGTGAACTCCAGAGGCGAAGCGAGTGGAATCGGTATGGGGATGTTTGAGAAAATTGGAGCGATCCCTGAGCGAGTGAATGAGTTGGAAAGCAGAATGACGAGCTCTGTAGATGTGAGAAGCTAGGGTTTGTGAGAGAGACGGTTTGGAAGAAGGGATTTTGAAATAAGAGGAGGTGAAAGCAACGCTGTCATTGCGAGGCATTGCGGCTGCAAATAAATCTGGAGATGAAGAAATGAGAGTCAGTTCGATTCCAAATTACTTTAGATTTTCCTTGAATTCATATTGTTATATATTTATCCTCCTATATGTCGCAATAACAATAATAATAATAATAATAATAATAATAATAATAATAATAATAAACTTCCTTCATGTTGGGTAAACCTTTTTATCCCTTTCTTGTTTTTCCAGTTAATTAATTAATTTAATTTTGTTATTTATATAATTTATTTGACGTATACTCCTTCTGTCTTGTATATGACGTTTAATATTGATATTTTAAAAACTAAAATTTTAAAACTTTGATTATAGTTATTTTAAATATTTTAATTTATTAAGTTTTGTAAAATATGTCTTTTTAAATTACTTGATTAAAGATTTTTAGAACATGTTTTTTATATTTTTATCAACAATATATTTAAAGTTATAATAAGTTAAAGTTATAAAGTTTGATTAAAAAAATCAATAATAGACTAAAATAATAGGACAGGGAAAGTATTAATTATGATCTTAGATAAATAAAATTAATAAAAAAAATATTACTTTATAAAGATAAAAAATATTCTTAATCATTTATTCTTATTTTTATCTAAAATTAATGTAAAACTAAAAAGAGTTTTTTTGATGTAACTAATAGTTGAGACCAAACATTCCCAAGAAGATGTTTACGTTTAATGTGAATCTTTTAGTGTAGATCATGTTAGAAATCACCGACTTCTCTCCCTCTTTCTATAATGTTTTAGATTACTCCAATGTGTTAACTAATATATTGACGTGTGTGAGAGTGAGTGTCGTGAGGTGTGTGAGAGTTGAGAGCTTAGTAAGGTGTGTGCTCGTGTAGGGTAAGTTGAAGAAGAGTCAAGAAATATTAAAGTACGTGTTTTATAATATATTTGTGTGTATTAATAAAAGTTTTATTTCTATTATAATTAAAACTTTTTCGATTAAGTCTTAGTTTATGTATTTTTTAATGCACTTAATTGGTTATTATATGGTCGGTTATACCGTTTAAATATTATATGGTCGGTATTACCGCCTAAACAGTATACGATCGATTTTATCGTTTAATTGATATATGATCAGCACTGCCATCAAGTTATTGTGCACTAAAAAGTTAAGAGGAGATAAAGACTAACCAACCGTAGAAAGTTGGTGTTGTTCTAGTAGTCGGTCTTAGGTCCTCCATAATGGGTGTGTTGGGTTCGTAGAGTTTCCAACAGATCATTATAGTCGTAATATTTGGTTTTTTGATTGCTTTGTTTCTTGTATAAATGACGGTTGGTAAGCACCCCGCGACACAGGCTCTTAATCTGAAACCAGGATGATATGATTAGGGCCAGTCGCCTTTCTGAACTTTACAAGGGAATCGGTGAGTGCTTTAAAAGAATAGTAGCAGAAGAAGGCATAATGTCGTTGGGGTGGGGAGAGGAAATACAGCTAACATGATCCGTTATTTACCGGCTCTGGTTTGTAACATCTTCATAGAAATACTCCTATCTTCATTGAAAGTCGGATTTTAGATCTCCCTGCTCAGTTGTTTGAATTTTTACGGGCTTTGAACTTTGCCTTCAAGGATTACTAGAAAAAAAAAATAACTTTAAGGACTGTGATGGCTACTGGAAGTGGTTTGCTGGGAACTTGAGACCTGTTGATGCAACGGTACCTCTTCCCTGGATTATGCTCAGACTCGTCTTGCCAATAATGCCAAAGCTGCAAAGAAAGGAGGGGAGAGGCAATTCAATGGCTTGGTTGATGTTGCATGCTGTTGAGGAAGACGCAGTTGGTTGACTCCACTACTAGCTGCTGGGTCTAACTGGTTTTGACTTTAGATGTGTTTCACGCAGGAATTTTGGATTATCTTTAAGTTTAACCAATGGCAATGATCTTTGCAATAAGATAATGGGAAAAGTTTGAAGGATGGGCAATGAGCAATGATAATGTTTCTTTTCACCCATGTGCTCAACTGCTCATCAGATTCATGACAGAGCATGCATACGTAATAATTGGAGCAATCAAGAACCAAACACTATTATATCGGTTAATGTTTCAAAATTCCCATCATGGAACTGAGATAACATGTTGGTCTGAAGTCTTCTTGAAGAAGTACATGTAGATTAAGGAAAAGAGGTAGTACCAGAGGTTATTGATGTTGTGTTAAAAGAAAGGAAGACAAAAGCATCCCAGACATGGCTCTTATGCGCAATCAAGCTGTGCCTACATGTTGTTGAAGATCTCTCGTTATCGGATTGGTAAGCTAACGATCTATATGTTCCTGATTATTTGGCTCCCCATGCTACTACATTGTTTCCAAACTCTGCAACTATGTAGTGTACACACTAGAAAACTGTACCTACAGTGTTAGGAGTCAGTAGGCAGATTTCCTTATTCAGACGCCCATATAGGAATAAAAGTTATGTCGGCAGTGCTTGCTGTTTGTCCTGCTGATGCATAAAGCTGTTTAACATTACTAGGCTCTTTGGCCTTGTGGTTTGGAACGACCTGAGTTTGGTTTTACTGCTTGGGGTTTTACCACTTTAGAGATTCTGTTTTTTGACAACAAGAATGTCTGTAGGAATCTAATGATTTTCAGTCCAGTCATTGCTTGCACGATAGGTTTGGTTTTGTTCTCTTCTCTCCCACTCATAATTCATTGTCTGTCTGCTTTCTCTGCTCCTTCACATGCCTTACAGCTTTTGCCTGTGGTAGATTGTGTAGAGTCCAACCTGTGAAAAATTATTATTATTGTTGGGATGCACACCACAACCTTTTTTCTTATTCTTTTTGTTTCATCATACAAGGGAATTATTTGATGGGCAGAGGGTATTTTTTTTCCCTCATTTTGTTATAGTAGATTAGCTAGATATAGAAACGGGACGGTTTGGGGTGGGTTTTTGACCGTCTCGATTTTGATTAAAAAATTAAAATATTTATTTTCGGTCTTGATTTAGTATAATTTGATCTCGATTTGATTCTGATATTTTAATAAAAAGGTTTGACTAAATCAACCCAAATAAATTTAATAAAATATTATATATATAAAATATAATAAAAATATATCGAGTCAGGTTGATCCTTAAGAATTTCATGAAGTTTAAAAAAATACTTGTTTATATATCAAATAATGATATGTTGAACATGTTCATTTGAATAATTTTAATACTCTTATTTAATTTGAATTAGAAATCAAATAATAATATTTGGATTTAATTAAAATAAATTTACATGTAAAAGTATACAAATTTAGTAGTATAACCATATCTGCAACCGCGAGACATGCTATCATTTCCCATTTAAAGTTTTAACGGGGTTTGCGTGTCGCTGAAACTACTACATAAAGGCGCCAGTCCACTCTCCTCTTTAATTTCTCAAAGAATCTCTTCTTTTAAAGATTTATTTTTCCAATTTTCTTATTATTAAACACTCACTCTGTTCTATCCGTATCCTCTCTCTTTCTGGTATTTCAACTAGTTCTCTCGCATTTCCTCTGACGAGATCTGATAAGCGTGGAATGAGGTAATTCGTTTTACGTTTTTCTCTTTCTCATTTTTCCTGTTTGGTTGCTCGGAAAGTTCAGTTCCAGCATCGAAGCAACAGGAAAAGTAAGCTTCTCCTCCGTTGAAGATTTAATCAGCTCAGCTTCCGACTAAGATCGATTGTAATGTCATCTTTCTTCCTCATTTTTCTCGCTTTTTCTTGGTTTCCAAACAGAGAGTTGATAATTTTGTTTCAGACATTGCCATTTACTTAAATATTTGCTAACACGTTACATGTTCTGTTGCAGTAATTGAATCTCATTGTTTCAATTAACTTGCTCTTCTAGACTTTTTTTGTTGTATACGATTTACTTTTTTCTTATCTTTGTTTCTTCTATTCTTATATGATTCTTCTTTTAATGCTAGAATACCGAAACGCACTACCAGTTTGTGAATTTTTTGAGAGGATTAGTTTTTATGTTGATTATGTTGTTTTCGTGATCTGGTTCTATTGCTCATTGCAATTTTGAATTTGTCAAATTTTATGTTCGTAGATTTGTTCGTTTTTTTGGAAATGAATTGGAATCCACATATGGAGGTTCAGTACATCAACAGTAACTACCCTTATAATAGTGCTGGGAGCTTTATGGAATATTTTGAAGGTCTTACTTATCAACATGTCAATTTTATTTTCGACGGTGCTACCCATGTTCAGGTACAGTTTGTTTTATATATGAAAAATGTTTTTGAATGTATGGAATTGATTCCTTTAATGTCTTTATGTTTTCAAGAACAAATTAATCAAATGAAAAACAGACCGACTTTTGGGATGAGTTGATTGTAATTGATCCACTGTTTAGATTATTGGAAATGAATTGTTGCTATTGGTGACGGCCAAAATTTGAATTTCTGTTTGCAGGAGAGTGTGTACCCATCTATGACTCCAAGCTTCTACAAGTTCGGCCTATCTGATTCTGGCAGTATTTCATATTATGACCATGATAATGATCATACTTATGAGGTGAATAACCATGAGCTATGCATTGATGAATATATAAGGGCATCTGAGAATTCCTCATCAATGAGTAATCAACAGACTGCCGCAACGAATGTGGAATGGGAAAGAAACACAAATGCAAACTCACGTGAAAACTCAGTAGATTGTAAGTTTCTCAATTATAATTTATGTTATAGTTTCAATTCTGTGTTTGAAGGCATGTAATATAATGCTAACAAGGTTATAATGATGTATATCTCATAACATGTATCTTTAGAATTAGGCTGAGGATTTATGTCAATGACTTGGTTCAACACGGTTTAACTGTTACACTTAATAACCTCTTACACATAGCTCTTTCCTTCTCAAGATTGTTTCCTAACCATTGTTGCATATTGTGATGAATTAAATTTCTCATGATTATATGTCTGTTATAACAATAGCTATCTAAGATTTTCGATATAGTTTCCTCATTCGAATGCTTTTTTTAACTTAACAGGTCTACAGAGACAACATAGTGCTCATGATTTCCAGGTGTTTCTCTGTTATTTTCTTTGTTGAATACATATGTGCAACTCTTTCTTCATATTATGAACTTTCATGCCTTTATATGTCAGTAGATTACTTGCATCGACATCTAATATTAGTGACTTCAACCTTCCAAGTTTTTATGCTGTATACATGTGGAAATGTCTCTATGCTTTTCCAAGAATTAGTACTAGTACAGTTATGGAGGTTTAAATCCTTGTAATTTTAAGTTTCATGGTTCACAAAGCTAAATGTTGTCAAAAATTATGTAGGTCGTTTGGCAAGATTGCGTTGATCCCGACAACATGACATATGAGGTTAGTGAAAAAAAATCCTACTTTTTCTTCCAAGCTTTATTGTCGCATTGTTTCTCTACTTTTCTCAGCAACCTTTCAATGAACTCTTAATTTGGTGAAATTGTGTTAGAGAAAAACACAATGGAATTATTGGATCAATGTGTGAGTGCATTTGATGATCAAACCTTGTGTTCAAGACCTAAGTAAAAGTTGTCTGTTAGCAATGCTGTTTAATTCTTTCTTTCTGTCTTCTCGTTTCATGATGTTTTTCGTTAGCTATTGTTATAGTAATACCTTTCAGAAGTTGGTGGTTAGGTTTAAAAGAATTAGGTCTTGAGGTTTGGAAATCAAATGTTATATTTGACTGCTATGTGGTTGAGACAGTTATAAAACAAAATCAATTTAGAGGCCATCTCCCTGTTTTAGTTGTTTGGGTTGGTGGACTCATGAAAGGTGATAAAAATTTCGGGTTCAGAACACTGAGTTTTCAAGGGAGGGTGAGAGACTTTAAAATATTTTCTAAAATGATTTTAGAATTACGAGGAAACGGATACTTGACATGAAGTTTGTGGGTGGCTGACACCAACTCCACATAAAAAGGGGAAAGGAGAGAAAACGGGAGAGGCTGTTATTGGGTCTCCCCTGCCGAAAATTAATAAGTCGGGTGAAGAAGTTGCTGTGACTATTCCATTAAACCAATCCAAACCAGTCTATACTCGTCATTAGTTTTAGCTGAATCCGTTTGCTTAATTTTGATATGTTAAAACACAATAATCAACACTCCTCTCTTTTACCGTAATGCAGCCGCAAAAACTTTTTTTGCAATGAGACTCCATTGGGTTTATGAAGACAAATTAAAATAGAACAAACTTATTTGGATATTTTTCATACATTTCAAGAAAACATAGATTGTGTATTTGTGAATTATTTTTTTGATTTTTTTAGTTTTTTTTTATTGATCATTCATGATTACATTTACCCCTTCAGGAATTACTTGAATTAGGTGAGAGTGTTGGAACACAAAGTCGTGGTCTCTCCCAAGAACTTATTTCTTTGCTGCCTGTTTCAAAATACAAGCGCAGCTTGTTCTCGAGGAAGAAATCAAGGAATGAGAGGTACACTGCACATGCCTCTTCTTTCGTCCCTGTTACAAATGTAATTTGCTTTTTCAGCTGCTGCTTATAGTCTTGAACAGATTTTAAATTGAAATACACAACCACCCCCATTGTACTGGTTTCAAGGTCTTGTTTATATTTGTGATAATTCCTTGGTCTAATTACCTGTGTGAATAATATGCATGTTTTAGTATATGGATCCCCACCCACCCCCCTCCTTTGGCCTCTTCCTCTTCTCTCAGCCACTATGGTGAATCTCATCATTATTATTCTGTGTACTAGATGTGTAATTTGCCAGATGGAATATAAAAGAGGCGAGAGACGGATTACCCTGCCTTGCAAACATGCCTACCATGCTGGATGTGGCACCAAATGGCTTAGCATCAATAAGGTAACCCTAACCCACTGACTTCTCCTTTCGCATGATTGAATTTTTCCATTTATTTTGTGAAGCCTACTAATTGAAGCTTTATTTTTCCAGGCTTGCCCTATATGTTATACAGAGGTGTTTGGCGATGGATCAAAACATTAAAGGGATAGTCACGATGAACATAAAGAAAATATATGGTCTGCTTCCTATTCGTTGGGGGAGGGGTATGGATTTTGGTTCTTTCCCTTGATTCGAAGACGTTCTATTTTCGATCTTCGACGGAAGATTAGTTGATTGGCTTTTGCAATAAATGAAAGGGGTGGGGGTATGAACAGGGAAGTAGTAGATGGATGTATAAAGTTTTCAATGGTGTTTGTTATATTCCAATTAGTTTTCATTTCCTACTCATCTTCATCATTACCAAACGCTTTTGAGAAGGTAATCTCGATTATCATTTAATTTCATGATTAAAAATATATTATATTTTTAGGGTGTATGATTTATGATTTAGGGTTTAATGATTATAATTTAGGAATAATGGTTAGAATTTAAGGACAGTAGTTAGAATTTAGAGTTATAATTTAAGATTTAGAGGTTGTGATTTTGTTTAAGGGTAATATGGTTAGAATTTAGTTGTGGTTTCTTATAAGAATCTTTGTTATAATTTATAAATTCCAATAATAAATCAATCCCATTAGTTGTTATAGAGGATGTGAGTCTCAAGTTTTCAGTTTTGTGGACTCCCAACTGTGAAATGATTTCAGTATTAAAATGCATGAATTGCTGAAAACAAAATTAAGTCAAGTGGTGACGTATTTGAAATGAAAGACACTTGATACCGTCTTCCCATCAATGGTGTGAAGTTAAGAAATTTTAAGTTTCATGGTTTGTCCTTTCTTTTTGTCCGTCTCCTTGGAAAATCATTCGGGATTAAAGCCTTTTCATAATATGTGATTAGGAGAACCGACGACAACAGATTTTGATGCTTTGGTATTAATAAAACTTTCACATTCTATCAAGTCTAATGCCAAAAATTAGTATTTATCTTATGAACGGATTGTAAGTGTTAACGAAAGGGACAAACACTTAATTTTAGACGAATAAAAAATAATTATTTTATACATTGTAGTGAAAATTTAAAAAAAAATTATAAATATTTTAATTTTAAAGTTTAAAATGTATAGTTTAAGGGTTTAAGTGTATGATTAAAATTTAAAATTTAATATTATAATTTAGGGTTTATAAATTAAAACCTAAATCTTAACCTATAAACCCTAAATCCTAACCCTCTCTAAATCTTAAACTTTATACTTTAAACCAACCAAGATTAATTTAAGATAATAATCCATAAAAAATAGCAAATCAAAGAATAAGATTATTTTAATGATCTTGTTTATGGGTTAATGCCTAATGGTAGACTTTAAAAAAATTGCTATTTGCTCATATGTTCTTCGATCTCGTACGCAATATATGTAAATCAAATACACATTAATTAGATGTGGAAAACTTTGGTTAGAAAATTTTTAATTTTTTTATTAAATTAAATTCTAATTTGTTTCTATAATTTTTACAATATATATATGAATTTTATTTTTGTACAATTGTATACATATTATTTTGATTTGATTCAATTCTATTTTTTATGATTTATTAAAATCATCAACTAAATATTATCTTACGTTTATATATCATATACATAAATAATTATATTTATCTAATATAAAAATAAATAAGTGTACTTATTTTTTTAACGTATAAAATTTGATAAAAATCAAACTTTACGTGAGCAATAAAATTAAAATCAAAAGTTTATTATAGATAAATACGCCAAATTAGAATTATGTTTTTTTATTTAACTATAGTGATTATCTTACGGTAGTAACTGTTTTAGAGTATCCTGACATTATTTATGTTCGAACCTGTGATCTATAAAAACAACAACCGTTCCTATAACCGATAAAACTAGATGATTCGTGTAAAATCACGTATTATTTCACACATTTAATCAAAGTAAATATACTTTTTAGTATTTTTTTCAAACACATGCTTTTAATATTTCTCCGTTCAAAATTTTCGACTACCAAACCCAAAATAATTTCTCAAAGAAAAATAGATTTTTCTAGAAAGTTGAGTTAGGAACTATATCACATCGACTTTGCACTTGATTAAGAAAATATATCTAAACTTAAAATCTTTCTAGAAAACAAAATAAAGATTGTTTCGTTCGTAATATTATGATTTTAACTGTAAATATTATTTTAAAATTTAAAATTTCATTTCGCAAAATTAATTTAAATAAAAAAAATAAACAAGCAAGAAAGGGCTACATAAAAAATTCTTTACTCCTATTCATGTTTTTTAATACTTCATTTTAAAACTATTTATAAAATTATTTTTTAAATTTTAATTTTTATATTTTAAATCTTATATCCTAAAAAATACATTATATCCCTAATTTCTTAGACTTTAACCACAATCTTTAACCTTAAATCTTAAATCGTAAACTCGCTATTTTAACATAAGGCACCAAAGAAAGCACAATAAAAAAACAACTGATTTTCTTTTTTTTTTTTTGATAAATTATAACAACCCATTTTTACTCAAAGAGAAGATAGAGAGACAAGACAAACAATTTTTTTCTATCTATACTCCACCCTAAAAGTATTTAAAAATTAAACTATAACCCTAATTTTTATATCTTAAACCCTAAATATACACTTCACCTATAATTCTTTAAACTATAATTACAATATCTAACCTTAAATCCTAAACTCACTATAAAGTAAGAACATCGAAAAAAATACAATAAAAATAATAGACGATTTACATCAAAAAGATAAATAATTTACGGTGATTCGTTAGTTAGTTCTTTGTTTTGGTTAAAAGCCTGCACTTTTCTTTTCTTCCAAGCATTAAAAACGACCTGGTAAAAAAACACTATCAGCTAAGGTACGAAAGGGTCAAACAAATTACATACAGGTTGATGGATGAATGAAAGAGTTCCAACTGGGTTATATTCTAGTGATGAATTATTAACCGGCACCAGCCTGCATGTTGAGTTGAAAACAGAATACTAGTATATTGCACAAGTCTTCATCAAACCTAACCTGTCAACTTCAACGCGTTCGGGGGTATTATTTTATGATTAGTTCGGTGGAACTCGTCTGGGAATGGCCATGGGGGAAACAGCCAAATGGTATGGCAATTTGGAGTTTTACATTAAGGTCATGATGTTAGGTAGTGTTATGAAATTATGAAAATCCAACTTGCTTTTTTATATTATCATGGCAAGGAGGAGATGAGTATATAAAGGGGTTATCTCTTGTTCATGGATATACCTCAAGAGTTTGTGGAGTAAATTCTAAGTATAATAGTTTCTTAGCTATTGGATAGGAATTTGTATTGCCACAAAAATGGGGGTTTTATCATATTTATCGAGTCATTGGCCTCGATTTTTCGTGATTTTAATATTTTGTTTTTTAACGATAAGTGTGATTGCCGATGATCATGAACCTTATGAATATTCTTCTCCACCACCTTATTATTACAAGTCTTCACCTCCACCTTCTCCCTCACCACCACCTCCTTATTATTACAAGTCACCACCACCACCTTCACCTAGTCCTCCACCTTACTATTACAAGTCACCACCCCCTCCATCTCCTAGTCCCCCACCACCATACTACTACAAGTCTCCACCTCCACCCTTACCAAGTCCTCCTCCACCATACTACTACAAGTCACCACCCCCTCCATCTCCTAGTCCCCCACCACCATACTACTACAAATCTCCACCTCCACCCTCACCAAGCCCCCCGCCACCATACTACTATAAGTCACCCCCGCCGCCATCTCCCTCACCGCCACCACCTTACTATTACAAGTCCCCACCACCACCATCTCTTAGCCCTCCACCACCATATTACTACAAGTCACCGCCACCACCATCTCCATCACCACCACCTCCTTACTATTACAAGTCACCTCCACCCCCTTCACCTAGTCCACCACCTCCATATTACTATAAGTCCCCACCGCCACCATCTCCAAGCCCTTCCCCACCATACTACTACAAGTCCCCACCACCACCATCTCCAAGCCCTCCCCCACCATACTACTATAAGTCACCCCCTCCATCATCTCCTAGTCCACCACCTTATTACTATAAGTCTCCTCCTCCCCCTCCTTATCACTACTAGTCACCTATCCTCGATTGAAATCTCTACCTCATTACTATTATACATCATCAACACTTTCAGAGTGGTAGTTAAGCCATGTTATTGTTTTAATCTCGTTGTTCTGGTTGTTTATTTGATGTGGAAGAAGAATAATTACTACTACGTTGTAAAATTGTGTTTGATTTCTAAACATTCTAAAGGGAGCAATGCTGATAAAGATCCTTGATGATTTCTTTGATGATATACTATTTCTTATCAAATTCATAGTGATGCTTTTTGAACATTCTTTTCATTACTGTATTAATTGAAGTCGATAATGCGATAGTATCATGCACAATGCACGATACGCTTTCCGGCACAAAATATGCAAAATTCGTTACAACAACGTAACTTAGAATAATTAAATGCTAATGTTAATAATAGAAATAATAATAATAATAATGATTAAGGGTACCATAAATCTTTAAATGTTTTTCGCACTCATTTAAGTATTTATATTCTAAAATTTTATCAATTTATTTTTTATTAATATTGATCATTAAATTTAATAATTTTTAGATCAATTGATACAACATGTCGTGTTATAATGTTATCACTTAATATTTTTAAATATAATTTTAAAAAAATTTATATACACATAAAAATACAGAAATGTACCGGGTGACAATATTATTTCAAGGGGAAAAACTCAGCCAAAAATAGATATTCAAAATTTGTCAACAGGTATAATGTATTTAATTTATGGGTTTAGGAGTTAAATTGGGTGAAAAAAAAACACTGACGTAATTGATTTTTCCTAAAAAAATTCAAGGACTTCAAAAACCTTTAACGTTGACATGAATTTTCGTGTGTGTTAGTTGTGATCTTTTAAGAAAAAAAAACTATTTGGGAAAAATTTGATGCATTATAAAAATATAGGGACTAAATCATGTCAAGTTAAAGTACAGAGGTTATATTTGAAACTTAAGAATAGTGGATATACCAATACAGTTATTTTACCCATTACTAATCATCGTACAAACTCCAATTCAGCTATATGTTAATGAAACTCCAATTTGAATCCAAACGATGTTACGCCCAACCACACGCGCTTGTTTGGTCTCAATCCGAAGCTTGAGCTCTTCCAATCTTCTCCCAGCAGTAGCAGGCAATGGACCCGACGATCTTCTCAACGAGGTGCGCCTCCTCTCCTCACGCGGTGAACTCCAGGAAGCTCTATCACTCTTCTACAATTCATCACCCCAACTTCACTCTTTACAAACCTACGCCACTCTCTTCCATGAATGCGCCCGCCGTGGGTATCTTCAACAAGGCATTGGTTTGCATCGTTTCATGCTTTCCCATTTTCCCAATGGCACCTCTGACCTATTTGTCACTAACCATCTGATCAATATGTATTCAAAATGTGGCTATCTACAACATGCTCAACAGCTGTTTGATGAAATGTCTGAAAAGAATGTCGTTTCTTGGACGGCTCTTGTTTCGGGGTATGCACAATGTGGTCAGAGTGCGGAGAGTTTTCTACTCTTTTCGGATATGTTAGCTGATCGTCGCTCTCGACCAAATGAATTTGCGTTTACAAGTGTGCTTAGTTCGTGTGATGACTTGCGTGGTAAACAATTGCATGCACTCGCGTTGAAGATGGGATTGGATGCCTCTGTTTATGTAGCAAATGCTCTTATTACCATGTATAGCAAGAATTATAAGGTAGAGGAGGCTTGGACATTGTTTAAGAGTCTTGCATGTTGGACTCAGGTTTCTTGGAATTCAATGATTGCTGGGTTTCAGTTAGCAAAGCTTGGGATGCATGCTCTTGGTGTTTTTGTCAAAATGCATCACGAAGGCATTGGCTTTAATCGTGCCACACTTCTCAGTGTATTCTCTTCATTAGGCGGAAGCATTGATATTGAGATGGATTTGGGTCTTAAATTTTGTTTTCAGGTATATTGCCTTAGTGTTAAAACTGGATTCATTTCTGAAGTTGAAGTGGTGACTGCATTTATGAAAGCTTATTCTGAGCTTGGAGGAGATATTAATGAATTTTATCATCTCTTCCTGGAGACAAGTTGTCAAGATATAATTTTTTGGACTAGCATGATAACTGCATTTGCAGAACGTGACCCGGTTAAAGCTTTTTTCCTTTATCGACAATTGCTGCGAGAGGACTTGAGACCAGACTTGTATACTTTTTCAATTGTTCTAAAAGCCTGTGCGGGCTTTGTAACTGAGCAGCATGCCTCGGCAATTCATTCACAGGTGATTAAAGCTGGTTTCGAGGATGATACAGTGCTAAGAAATGCCTTGATCCATGCTTACACAAGATGTGGTTCCATTGATTTGTCGAAGAAAGTGTTTGATGAAATGGGATGTCGTGATTTGATTTCCTGGAACTCATTGCTTAAGGCCTATGGTTTGCATGGAAAAGCTACGGAAGCACTACGACTCTTCCAACAAATGGACCTCAAACCTGATACTGCTACCTTTGTTGCTCTTCTTTCAGCTTGCAGCCATTCTGGAATGGTGGAGGAAGGGCTGAGAATCTTTGACTCCATGTTCAAGAATCACGGTATTGCTCCACAGTTAGACCACTACGCTTGCATGGTAGATATTCTTGGACGAGCTGGCCGAATCGCTGAGGCTGAGGAGCTTATACGTAGGATGCCTATGGAGCCTGACTCTGTAGTTTGGAGTGCACTACTTGGGTCCTGTAGGAAGCATGGTGAAACTCAGTTGGCTAAAATTGCTGTATCCAAACTGAAACAGATGGAGCCTGAAAATTCATTGGGGTATGTACAAATGTCAAATATCTACTCTTCAGGTGGCAGATTCAACGAAGCAGGAACAATTAGAAAAGAAATGGATGGTTCAGGAGTAAAAAAGGAGCCTGGACTAAGTTGGATCGAGGTTGGGAATCATGTGCACGAGTTTGCCTCCGGAGGCAGACATCACCCTCAAAGAGATGTCATATGCACCAAACTTCAGGTATTAATTGGTCAGTTAAAGGAGATTGGATATGTACCGGAAACAAGCTCGGCCTTGCATGATATAGAGGAAGAGCACAAACAAGAGCAATTGTTCCACCACAGTGAGAAGATGGCTTTGGTTTTTGCACTAATGAATGAAGGAAACTTGCACTGTGGTGGGAATGTGATAAGAATAATGAAGAACATTCGAATCTGTGTTGATTGCCATAACTTCATGAAGTTGGCATCAGATTTTCTTCAAAAAGAGATCATTGTTAGGGATTCGAATCGTTTCCACCACTTTAAAAATAAGATTTGTTCTTGTAATGATTATTGGTGATGATAAGCTTTGAATAATACAAAATGTGACGATTTTGGATATGCCTTCATTGTATACATTAATAGTAATTAAAATAAGACATGAGAGTAACATACAAACATGTTAAAGTCACACACTTAGCAAGAAGGGAAGAACAAACAGGTTCCAGCTCTGATGGTTTTAAAACCACAGCATTTCTTGCAGCTATGGCTCCTATCAAGGCTCCAAGGATAGTCCTGTTATACATGCAACAAAACATAACCAAAGGGAAAGTAATACATCTCGTGAAAAACTAAAGTCATACTTGTGTCGTGGGTAATAAATAGGTGATGAATTTGATACCTTATCCATCACACAGCCGTCTATCCCATGTGCACTATCTACACTATGAACAAGATTATTTTAATAAAAAAATTAAATATTATATTATAAATCATGTGAGGTGAATAAATATACTTGTTATCATTCATGAGAAAATATATACATATTCATTTAAAAGTTTGAATAATTAACGGAGTTAAAAATCAAATTTATGAAGTTCGTCCAGGATTTTACGGATATGCAGTTGAAAAAAAATCACCCAAAAAATCTATATAAATAAATAGGAGTGATCCATATATCCTTGTAACAATGAGTAAGTCTGATTTATTTTAGAACAAACAAAGATCGATTTTGATATATATTTTAAAATATATGGTATAAAAAAAACAGCGCAATAGGCTGCTCCTAAAACTAATTCGGTAGTGACTTTAAAAACTTATAATAAATTGTACAAAGTCAAATTAGAAGTATCACCTTATATGATTAAAAAAACATTTTAAGTTTAGTTTCTGGGAACAAACATAATAAAGTTTCGATTTAGATATACTATGAGATAAGCGAATTACTTTAAAAGTAGTACAGGCTTCGTTTATTCAAGTCATCTAGACCAGCTTGTTAAATGCACAGGTTTAAATCACATCGAGCAATCTCAGCTTCAGTTCCTTCCATTAGAACCATGTGAAATGATGGGTAGATATACAACATTCATTTGGGACCATACAATTAACATGTTGATTTTGCAGAGAGAATGCCTAATTGTAATAAAAGAGAAGAAAAGGAAATCAGACAGAATAGTGTTCCTCAGCCAATCTTCTCTGTGTTTGTATCATCCGAAGGCCAAACCACAGTCTCCACGAGCCGCTCGCGCATCAGTTGCAAGTTCTCGTCCGAAATCTCTTGGTATATTTCACCATGATCACATTTCTTTACCAACATAACACAAGATATGTAGATATTCAATTTGTTAAAGCAAAAACCTTTATCTATAAGCCAAGAGACTTTGCATTACCTTAATCCATTTGCCATACAAATGAAGCCTTGTTATCATCACTCTTTCAGCAAGCTCTTGCCTCTCCTGTCATGGCCAAAGATTAATAACCCCATTCCCCTTCTTCTAAATACTTCATAGTAAACTTCAAAAAAAAAAAAATACTTCATAGTTGATATCAAATTCACAGTTCTACATGAGTCTTTAAAGTCACCTTGCTAAGGATGCGTAGGAAACGCTTGCCATCAGTGGGCTTATTTGCTGCTGCAAACCTGCCAAAATCACATGCATGGGAATAGCCATAGGTGATGAATACAGGGTAATCAGAAACAGAACAAACAAGAATATATTTGTATAGAACACTGGCCACCTGATATGCCACTTACTGATAGAACCATGTATATTGTGGTGGATTCATCTCATAGAGCTGATTCAGAACAGTCCTCACTGCTTTGTACGTGAAATAGTTGAGTAATTGCTGCAAAAATGATTTCTTATTTCAATTTCTGTTCACGCCATGTTAGTGCAGAACACTGTGTTGTAACTCGAAAACATCTTACCTTTTTAACGTCCCCAAACGTATCTTCATACTGCCCTCCTAAGTTGTCCATAACCACGAGTCTTCGGTCCTTAGGCTGCTTCCTTGAACTCTTGCTCACAACACCTGGAATTATCTTGTAAGAACACCTCGAATCATGCCATGAATGTACAAAAGAGCTGCCTAATTCTAGAGACCGTGGTTTTGGCAATGAAACCATTCTTTTCATTGAATTCCTCTTTTGCATGACCAACTCCCCACCAATGTTGAGGCTCATGTTGGTGGATGACAAACATGGACCTGTTTGAGAGTCAAGAACCGATGAACCCACCAAAGATAAAGCTCCCACCATGTTTTCTCGGTGACCAGAGCTCTCAAACTTACAACAGTTGGAAACTTCAAAAACCCCTCCTGATCAAGGTTTTTTGCTTCGGTTTTTCTTTGTATAAACTGGAAAACCGAGAAATAAAAAACAAAGGATACCAACTAAAGAAAGTGATTAAATCTAATTGTTGGTATCCAAGAAAATGGAGGGGTTTGAAGATGGGAAGTCAAAGATTCATGAGCAAGGGAGCTGGGGAAAGAGGAATTAAATGAGAAAAAAAAAAGTTTTTTTCTTCTTTTTATTGCAAAGGGAACGTATGAAGAACGAGGTGTATTTGAAATGGTCGGTGAAGCTAAACCAGACAGATTCTGAGGTCCAAAATTGTTCTACCCGAAGTGGTTACAGAAACAGAACAAAACAGGTAGCTTGGCTTGCATGTGTTTGGTTATTGGCTCTAACAAGTAACAACCACCTGGACGGTTGCCTAAATTTGTTGAATCAAGTAATTATTATTATTAACGGTGAATACCTTAATTTAAATTTAATAATATATTTTAAAATTATATTTATAAATTATTTATTTAAATTAAATTATGCAAAATTCAAGCCTGCTTTTAATAAAATTTGGTCTGGGCCCGTTCGGCCCATGAAACTAATTTTTTCCCTCTAATACTGTTTAGGGCAACGGTCACACCCTACCCAAAGCTTCTCCCAATCAAATATTAACACCCCGACTTCCTTAACTCTGCCATATATCGTTCTTCTGTCTCTTTCTCTCCCTAGGATTTTGATTATACCCGAACCCGAACCCTTCATCTGAGTTGGTTTTCATTCGTTTTGGTTCTTTTCTATTCTATCCCTGCAGCTGCAACAAGGGTTTTCTTGCTGTTTTTTTTATAACTATATCACCCACAATTGTTTTCAATGGCGCCAACCAGCGGAAGAGGCAAATCAACAAGAAAAGCAAGCAATCCCAGAAGAAGCAGTTACTCGAAGAAGGTTGTAAAGCCCGGCAAGATCAATACTCAAACTACATCACCAGTGTCGGAGGATGGATTCGATCATGGTGAAGGAGTTGATTATATCTCTACTGCAAGCCCATGCTCTACACCAAAATCTCAAAGGTTTCGTATACCAGAGATGGACACCTGCCCTCCGGCACCGAAGAAGCGAAGATCCCTTCCCTCAAAATACTCATTGCGAACAACTCCTATTGCTTTCTTTGCTCCTCCAGATATAGAGCTCTTCTTCTTCTGCGCATTTAGCGACATCTCACTCTCTTGATTGATTACTTTCCTTATAGTTTTAGAGTTTTTAGTTTATATCTTTAAAACTTATAGTGTGAGATGTGAAGAAGAAGAAGAAGAAGCCCGGAACCATTGCTTCTTTCGTCTTTCTTTTTTTGGGGTTCTGCTAATTAATTAGAATAAGTATAGTTTAAGAGTGCAATCTGAAGTGTGAGTTTTGTTTGTTAAGTCAAACTACCGATATTTATTTTAAAAATTTTGAGTTTAATTATTTTATTTATAAAATATATATATATATCAAATAAATAAAAATTATTAAAAAATTAATCCAAAAGAAATGAATAAATTCGGATAAATATTATCCATCATTCTATTAAACAAAGTTTTTATTTTATTTTTTTATAGGAAGTAATTTTTATTTTTTAATATTTTGAAGATAAGTATGAAAGTTTTCAATATATCTTAACCGCATATTAAGTATGATAGGTTTTGGATTCCCTGACATCCAATTTTTTTAATCACTCTAGATTATGCGGTAAGAAAAAGTTGATTAGAAGAGATATAAGTTGATTACTGGATTAGTTAGTGTGATTTGTCGTGTTGCTGTGTAAAACAAACAGAAGGGAAACAAAGTTTGTCTAAAAGATGTTCCCCACGTAGGTTGATTTATATTCTGAACTGAGAGTGGACACAGGCACCTGATGACTTACGGATGATAATCGGGGTTTAGTATTTATGGTTTAAGATTAAAATTATGATTAAAAATTAAGGGTATAATATAATATTAGATAGTACGGTTTAGAGTATATAAAATAAAAATTAGATTCAAAATTTAAATTTTTAAAAAATCTTAAGAAAGTATAAATAAAGACATAATAAAAAAAAAAAGATTTTCTCTCTTTTACCATATACAAATAGTTTTAATTAAATTTTAAATAATTTTTTATAATATATAAAATAATAATATATAATTTTTTTAATTAAATTTAAACTTGAATTAAATTCATTCAAATTAAATTAAAAATAATTCGTAGTCAATAAGTTCATTATCCACCCTAAATCATATCATGGAGCTCAGCAGTGTTAGGAGAATCCCAAGCGAATGGATTATCTGTCACTTCTCCTTTCTCCGTCACAATGATTAATTTATTTATGCTAATTATGAATTATCGGCGTCAAGTTACTATCCGCAGCTTTTCCAACTTTCGTAGTATCCGAGGTTACTTACCTCAAACAAAACGCTGCTGTAATAAGCAATTTAATTTTTTAGGATTGGAATATATAATTTTTTAAAATTTTGGTAAACAACTTATAAATTTTTAAAAAATTTAAAAATTAATTCATAAAATTTTAAAATTAAAAATAAATGTATAAACTTTAAAAAATTTAGGGTGAGTCTGAATCTACCTTAAGCTTCAAGTGGATCCTCCACTCGTATCTTCTTTTTAATTTAGATTCACTAATCACTGTGAGTTTGTTTAAGGGTTGTGCTTTCAGAGGGTATCCTAGGTTTGGGTAAAAAGACAGAACATGCAAAAAAGTTTAAAAATCAGACAAGGGTTGATTGAGGTGTTGCCTGCGTGGGGCTTTGTAGATGTTTAAAGGATCATTAATAGCTTAATTTACACTTTGGTCACCATTACATTAAAAAAAATTTTTTTTTACTGTTTTCGTATTATAGGTCATCTTATAACTATTTTTCAACTAGAAAGATTACAGTTAATATTATTTATTTTTGCATTTTTTTTACTGATGATTCAGGATTAAGAGTAACTAAATACTGGATTTCTTGATAATCTTTTTTGTTCTATGAGAAATTGATATTTCTTTTCCTTGCAAATACATGCACGTGAAGGAAATCATTCCTGAACTCAATAGAACATAACCTAGTGCACCCATTTTTATCTCGATTCTCAATCATCTTCTTTATTACTGTACAGCTAAAGGGTCAGCTATGGAGAAAGCTACCCTGCATGCATGTCAAGTGTCAAGCTTCAGACTTCAGAACTAAATATCTGAATCTGCACTATCAACTTTGAATCAGTACATTGTTCAGATTTCAGACCAAAGTTGGAAGACATTCATTGTCAGAGCAGAGGATTCTTCTGGAAAAACGTGGCAGCTTTTATCTAACTTTGGTTTGGCCAGTGCATTATATCCAAACCCAAAGCAACTCAAAGATGGGTTGGGAAGGGCTCGCCCATACTCCAAAATAATAGTATAAGAAAAGCAAATTGCTTTGGCTTTCCAGTACTACTGCACTTCAAGAATCTCATAAGGAGAAAACACATGATATAAGCTTTACATTCAAGTGGGTATTTTTAATTAATAATTTATTACATAATGTACTAAATCAGATGAATATGACTTTCCTTACAGCATCTTCTGATGTTTCTCTTAGGCTCATTGTCTGAACAAGAGAAAAGGGATACTTTCTCTTCTTTTCCTTCACCTTAATTATATGCCTTCGTTTCCTTTTCTTTGTAAAACATCCTTTGTCTGGATTAGGGTATCTTCCAGTTCCAGAGAATGGAGAGGGCTGAGCTTTAGAGATGAACAAACAAAGTCTTGTTTTTTAAAAGAAAAAACTTTGGGCCACAGATGCCCTTTGTTGAACAGATTCTTGCAAGAGAATAAAGTACAAATTTGTCTCTAGATTGAAAAAGCTGAAGTTTTTATGAAAAAACATTACATACATAGATCATGGTATTAAATTATAGTCGCAACCCGTCGTAACGATTTTGAAAGTCACTTGTAATATAAACTGCAACCGTGTCTAAAACTGTAATCACATTTTTAAAAAAATATCGTGTCAAAACAGCGGTAACCGCAATTTAATACTATCCTACCATATATTCTCTTGTTTTTCCATATCCTCCATAGCTGACTATTAAGGGGAAATAACCAGTTTCATTTCTTTTTCTGGACATTAAAATGCATTCAAAGATGGAAAAGCATTGATTCCATTGCCGAAGAATACTGATGTTAAGTGTCTTTAAAACCGTAGTGTTACCTTTGGTCCACAATTTCCCTTTGTTGAACATTCTTTACTATGTAGATAAAGCAGTTGGTGTCTGTCTGTGTAGGTATATCCGGAAATATCCAACCATAGAATTTGGTTTTGTTTGATTAAAAGCTTGTTTGGTTTCTTTGCTCAAAGCTGTAGTATTAGTGCATATTCTGCTCTTTCATTTCAGTCTCAAACCCTACCTTTCTTTCTTTCTTGTACCTTTGTTTTATAGTGTCTGCAACTAGGAAGGATAGGGTAGGGGTGATTGATGAATTAATATTAAACAATTACAACTCAAATATATATATATATATATATATATATATTATTATTATATACCAACTGTGTAAATTAAAAAAAAATTATACAAAATTTTTATAATTTTTTTTAAAAAAAAGTTAAACTTTAACGTTTTACGATCTAAAACTTAAACCTTAAACTTTAAATTTTAATTATAAATCTTAAAAGTTTACATTAAACCTTAAACTCTAACCTAAAATTTTTAACTCTAAAATTAAAAAACTTATATATTAATAATTAAATTATTATTATATAAATTTTAATTTATATAACTTTATTAATGTCAGAGAAAGAAGTGAATGAATGCTGCCTTTTATATATATCAGAAATTTATGTTGATGCCTCTTGGTCCACCAATATCGCCCTTTATTCTCCTTGTTAAGACTTTTGTGTTTTGGGTGGGGGTAATATAACCCGGCTAG
This sequence comes from Abelmoschus esculentus, assembly GCA_035048815.1. NCBI lineage: Eukaryota > Viridiplantae > Streptophyta > Magnoliopsida > Malvales > Malvaceae > Abelmoschus > Abelmoschus esculentus. Next base: position 1,890,533 of record JAUCBN010000008.1, read on the forward strand.
AAATTGAGTTGTGATCAAATCTGATTAGGCTGGACTCATAGATGGATATATTGAGTTAGACTAGAAAGTTTAGGTTTGAATTTGGTTTTAAAGCAATAGTATTGGATATGGTTTGGGTTCGAGTCGAAATGAATAAATTTTTTATAATTTTTATAAGAGATATGACCTCATTAAAAAAACTCTTTCATAACTAATATCGAAATAAAATTTAATATCAGAAAAAGAAAAAGGAGTACGCGAAAAGTAAATTATTCTAAATAATCAAAAAAATTATGACAATACAAACACATACTATCTAATTTATTTTTAGTAAATTTTTTCCTATTTATTTTATTGTTTTTCTTTTGCTAACAATATTACTTTTAGTTATAGCATACATATATATATAATTATTTCGAGCTTGATCAAGAAATTTTCAAGTCGAATTTGGGTTGACTCCACTTAACTTATTAAAATCTTGAGTCGAGTCTAAATCAAATTTATTCAAACTGAATTTTAACTAAACCAATCCTATATTAATCAATCCTATATTGTTTTAATTTAATTAAATTTTTAAATTTTAGATCTTAAAAATTAACGATATAAATCCGAGATAATTTTCTTTATCATTCTCATGATCTTATATAACTCGACAAAATTAATTTTTAGTTAAATCGTTAAACACATAGATAAAATACTTCTGAAGTTGTAATTTACACTAAACAGTTTCCTTTTGTTATCTTCGTATCTAATTATTCTGATAATTATGTTTCTTTATTCCGACATGATTACATCTTCTCCGTAATTGGAATGTTTCCGTACTCCATTGAGTTGTAAAAGACCAAAAAACTTCAGAGGGAAGGCCCAAATTCCTTTAACCTTACCTATAATTATAATTAATTGTTATAAAACACAATCGAACTAATATTCTAAATATATTCAAATTATTCGTTATAATTTAAATATTTTTTACTCATTTTTAAGATTTTTAACGAAATTTTATGGGTTTTATTGTCCTTAACTCTTTATGCATAAATAGGCTAAACTCTCAAATTTGAAAAAAATAGGCAATGCTGTTCTCTCGAGTCTTGACTATTTGTTTACTGAGAATTGCATAGAAACTAGATTGACTATCTCTCTTAACGAAAACCCCCAAAATTTAGTTTCTTCTCAATTGATATCACACTTTTCTTCTGACAAAGTCCAACAAACAAAAAGCACTATAATCCATCTACCACCATGATGTATCACATGCTATCGTTCTCGTGTTGATCGGATTCCTCCAAACTTTCCGTTTCATCGGCAGAAATTACAGTCTCCGAATGCGAGGTTGCATTGCTTTCACTTGAAAAGTTGTTGTTTTCTGTAGCATTGAACGACTGTTTCTCCATCATCCCAGACAGCGCCAGGCTCGGAGACCATTCAAGGACATCGTCGATTATATTTGACATTCGCTTCTGATACCTGCAAGGCAAGTGTATGAATTAAAATTTTCAGATGTATGAATTATGATGCCAAAATTATTCCAAGAACGATAATGGTCCAGAAAGATTGAGCCATTTAACATGCCAAACAAAGTCCCAATCTCATAATAACCTGATTTCCATTGACAGCATTAGTATTACCAACGAAATATATTCAAGATTCTCACAAACTATCATTTTTTTAAAAGCAATAAGTTGTTGAACTGATGTGCATCAAACAACAGAAAAAAAAAGGTTGAAGAAGAGCAGAATTGGAACCGACCTTGCTCTAGCAGCCTCATTAGGGGCATGGTGCCTCAGCAACAGTATGACCAGCATGGCCACTATTGCATAGAACAGCCTAGATGTCCATTTTGCTCTCTCTTCTTCATCTTTTTTGGGCCAAAAACGGAATAATTCTCGCAATGTTGCTTCCTCGGCAAGAATGTTAGGGAAGAACCAAATACGCTTTCCTATAATGATCCATACAGCACCAAATATTGCAGCTCTCACTGCAAATTTTATAATTAAAGAGAAAGTAAGGAAAGGGCAATTGTAATCGGAAGGACCGATGATCATATGATCATAGCATAACATACATGACAATAGGATTCTGTGACTAAATCAAGGGTTTAAATGTAACATGAAAAAGGATCTAATATATATTAATATAAAACAATACTATAAAGAATTGAATACAGAAAAACTTACATAAAAGCAACGAGAGAATAAGTAGAAGCGCTCCTGCGCAACAGTAGAGTATTATTAATTTGCATCGATGTGGATATACAGGAAACAAGCAAATTGCAAGAGTCAACACAGGCCAGATAAATGAGAGAATTGTTTGCCATAACGGTCGCCGTTTTACGAACGTCCATGCAAAAAACGCATCATTTTCAGAGAACACTTGTTCCTGCAGAAAGGTCAGAGTAAATCCACAAAACAAAAAGGCATTAGTTTCGACAAGATATTTGATTCTGATTTTTCAAAAATAAAAAAGAGAAAAGAAACTTGTTTCTGCAAAATAACCACAACATGGATCAATAACATAAGTTAGATAACACATATTCATATAACAGAAATAAATGTTTGTGTATCAAAAATTCAAGCAACTACACCACCTAAGAGTAAAAACAGTAAATTATTTATAGATTATTTTAAAGTTAAGCAAGTAAAATACTCACAGGGAAAATTTCTAAATGTGCAGGCCAGGTAGACAACTTTTTCTTCCCTGGACGAACAGTTTTCACCACACGATCACAACGCACCAACAGATTTTTTTGTAACAAAATATCAGCAATATCTTCAGTTTCTAGATTTCTATCTGACTCGAGTGTCTCTTTAATCTCAGGATGACTTTTCATAAAGCTTACAAAATCCTTCCCTCTAAAATATTCGACACGAGTTTCCTGCAAGACTGCCCATCTAGAAACCAAATCTTTGTGGTCCCTCACTTTCTCAGCAAACAACTGAAACACATCCTTTTTTGCAGCCTGTTTCTGGTCAGAAAGGAAATATACAAAAAATTAGAAAACAAGAAATGGGAAATTCATGAATTATGTTCAACAAAAAGCTCTCGAAGTACATGCACAATGAAAAACAAGTAATTCTAAAATCCATTTCCCAAAGACCAAAGTCAACCACAAAAAGCAAAACCATCTGTTAGTCGGGGAAACTACAGCAACAAATCATATTTAAACACAAATCTCAATAGCATCATAGTTCATAGACAGCCAAGCTGTTATCAAAGATAGTAAGTTAAATCGCCACTCTGTTCCACTGTAAGCAACATTTTCTGAGTTTGTAGTGCCAAATAATCAGAAACTAAACATGTAATTGAAACATAGGATACCCGAAAATGAAACATTCTAAGACAACATAACCCTTCCAAATTCCAAATGTAATGAACAATTCAGACATTTGAAACACGAGCCTGAGAATCCATCTCTTATTTATTCTTTCCTTTCCCGATTCCTCAAAAGAAAGAAAAAATAAAACAAAAAGGAAATGGTAGTGCGCTGATTGAGCTGTGCAAACTATTAACACGAATCTATATCCATCTTTATTGTTTTTTTTACTTTGGAAATATATACATATGTTTTTCCTTTGATAAAGGAAATGAGCAGCATTTGTACTAAAATTCATGACCTAGAAAAGCAAATCAAAACGAAAATGTCTACCAAATACGGGAAAATGTCAAATTATAGACGAAAAAAAGCTAGATCAAAGAAATTAAACGATGAAGAAAAAAGCAAACCCTAGGAGGAGTGTCGGAGCCGGGATCTCTACCGACGTTTTGTACGGACGCCGAAGATCTACGGGCTTTCTTCTTCTCCGCCCCTGATTTCTTCATCCTTTCCCGTTTTGCTTCTCTCCCTCCCTCTTCTGTTTTCCTACTAATATTTTTTGTTTTCGTTTTTCTTTACTATTTTATATTCGTTTGGGTTAACTATAAAATAAGGATTCATTCTTTCAAGATAAAAAAAAAAAAAATTAAATATCTCTTTGTAATAAATGTTTAAAATACTTTTAATTAAAATATATTTAAAATTTTTATTAAAAAATATTTAAAGTATATTTTGATTAAAATAGTTATTTTTTATTTATATAAATTAAATTTTATAGAATATATATAAAAGTTTTTTTAGAAAATAAAATTTAAATGCTCAAACTTAAAAATAATTTATATTTTAAATTATAATCATAAATTTTAAACTATAAACGTTACGTAAACTTATAAACTTTATAAAAAATAATTATTCTAGTTATTAATCTTTCAAAAAATTATAAAATAATAATTAAATAAACAAATTATTACGGTCAAATGAAGTTATAAGTTAGTATAACAGTTTAATTAATTTAATAATTATTTTATAAATTTAACAATATTTATCAATTCGTTAAATATAATTATCTTATGATATTTTAATAAATTTATCGAAAATTTTAATAATTTAATAAATTAATAATTATTTTGAGATATTTTAACAAATTTAATTATATTTTTAATAATAAATGAATTTAATTATCATTTTACAATTGTTTGATAAATTTAATGACAAATTTGTAACTTTTGAATGATAAGTAACCAAAAACGATTTTTTCCATTGTTTCATGACTTGTATTTTAACACTCTTTTTTTACTAAGAAAATTGCGAAATGAAAAAGACCTAAATAACCCTCTGAAACTTTTATCCTCAAAAGTCTTTCAAGCGACAATGCGTAGATTGCCAAACATTTTTTTTGAATAATTCCATTGCCAAAACATTAAAAGAAATAGGGACAGAGAAAAGAAGAAGACGAGGAAGAAATGCTTAGTCTCCATTATTTGTTGCTTCAAAGCAAGCATCCATCACCATTTCCTCTGCTCTCTCTTTTCAGAACCAAAGATTCAGCATTTATCGTTCGATTGGTTAAACTTCAACATCAACATGGCGGAAATATTACCATCAATTTCAATGCCAAGGGAAATATCAACTCTCCATCATCGTCTTCTTCGATTGTTCATGCAGTGGAGAAAGATACAGAGCAATTTGAAGTAGACCCAGAAAAGGCTAAAGAAGCACTCCAAAAGCTTGACCAACAGTTTCAAACCCTATCCAATAAACAAGTCAGCACTCCTAAGATCAGAGGTAACTAATATTTTCCCTCCCCCTTTTTTTCTTCATAATCTTTAATTCTCTGTTGTTGCAACGATAAGGAGAAATCTGTTGTTGTTTTTAGTTAAGTACTTAAATTCATGGCTGAAGTTTGGGTTTTGTTTTAGAGTCATTTTCTTTTACCAAATGCTCTGTAATCTGTCTTGAAACAAGAGATTTCTCTAAAAGAAATCAAGCGGATAGCTTAATCAGTAGAGTTAAGCAGTCAGCAGTCAGCAAGTAGTAACATCAACTTGGGTTTAGTTCGTTTTATTCATTTAATCTCCTCTACCGATGATATTTATCGGATTTAAAGTTCGAATCTCGACAGCTATAAACCCATCTCCTCTAGTTAATTTATATTTTTCCTGGTAATATGTTTGAAGAATAATAAACTTATACCCGTCCTAATCTTGTTTACTAGCTTGTTAGCAAAGGTTGTTGACAGAATTTGGTAATATGTTTGCTTTTACCTGATTGCAGCTTCAGATGTAAAGCTTACAAGGGACGAAATGGTAGATGATAGCCCAGAAGTTTCAGGGTCTTTCCTAGCATATTTAACTGTTGCTCTCCTTGTTTTCACAGTCTTCTACAATGTGTTGTTTTATTCGGTGATAAAGCCGTCCATCGACGGACCGGAGTCGGCTACTGAACCGAGCATCAGCCGGACTGAGACGAGAGTCTTACAGTAGCCGTCCACTCCATTCCTTCCACCATTAACACCACAAGTTTCTTTCCGATGGTGTATCGAAGTTGATGTTGGTTTGAGTTTTAAGAGCATATTTTTTATGTATGTACTTGAAACTTGAAGCTTGTTTTGGTAAATATCCAAATATGCTAAAAGAAAAATATATTTTAGAAATCTTTGATTAATAAGTTTTTAAATATATATCTTATAAAAATTAATTGTTTAAAAGTATTTAATATAATTATAATAAAATTTTTAAAAATTTAATTTTTAAAAAATTAATAATGATTAATCTTGATGATTGGGAGATAGTATATTTTTACTTTTATCATGTTACCACATGTGTCGTAATTTGATTAGAGTGAAAATATATTAAAAATTAAATAAATTAAATTTATCTAATCAGGTGATACATATACCGTTATCTAATTGATCGTTTAATTAAATTAAATTAAAATCACTTTAATATAATAAATAAATAAATAATATAGATTAAATATATAATTTTATAAATTTACCTTAAAATCAATGTAAATGGAAGTCCCGTGTCAAGCACGTGATAAGGCACCACAGTTGCCTGTTGTGCTTGAGATTTTTTATTTTTATTTTTTAATTTTTAATTTTTGCTGTTTTATTGCACTTCACACAAACAAAATCCTGATTCGCTACCAAACACTCTGCTTTTCCATCCAGCTTCACTCTGCGCCTTTTCTGTTCCTGTTTTCACAAGAAGGTTGAAAATATCCTTAGCTGATTTTATCCATTTTCTTTCCTAAAAAGAGTCACATTTTGAACGGCTAGGCTTTGCCTTTTCTTTGAAGCCATGAACACGACGTCGTTCGGAACTGCGACGAGTGCCGTGACACCGAACGATCCAAAGATTCGATGGCAGAGCTTTACGGGGTTGAGATCTTCGCATTCTGTAGCTTTGACGAGAAATGTCAGCGTCTTCCCGGTTCCCTTCTCCACTCCTTCACTTATTAGAGCTGTCTCCTCGGTCAGTTATATTTCGTTTTCTTCTTCACGTGTGTGTATATAGAGAGAAAGAATTGCTAGAATAAAATGATCAGTTGAGACTGTTTTACTTTTGTCATTTAAAATGGTGTTCGCCGTTTTCCATTAAAATGGATATGTTTTTCCTTAATTCTTTAATGGTTTTAGTATTATTTTCGTTTTTAGGTGTAGAATTGTCAATTTTCTATTATATTGTTTCTTTTAAATGACTTGTTGCATCTGTTTTCAGCCAGTGAAGCCTGAAAAGACTACGGCGACAGAGCCAAAGCGAAGTAAAGTTGAAATATTTAAAGAACAAAGCAATTTCATTAGATACCCTCTCAATGAGGAGATTCTGACTGATGCCCCCAATATAAACGAGGCATCAACTCAATTAATCAAGTTCCATGGGAGCTATCAACAGTATGATAGAGATGAGCGAGGTACAAGGTCTTATTCCTTCATGCTTCGCACTAGAAACCCTGGTGGGAAAGTCCCAAACCAGCTCTACTTGACAATGGATGATCTTGCCGATCAGTTTGGTATCGGAACGCTTCGTTTAACCACGAGGCAAACATTTCAACTCCATGGTGTTTTGAAGAAGAACCTGAAGACCGTAATGAGCACAATTATTAAAAACATGGGTTCAACTCTTGGTGCGTGTGGGGATCTCAATAGGAATGTGCTTGCTCCTGCAGCACCTTTAATGAAAAAAGAATGCCTGTTTGTGCAGGAAACTGCTGACAACATTGCTTCACTTTTAACTCCGCAGTCAGGTTTTTATTATGATGTATGGGTGGATGGGGAGAGATTCATGACGTCGGAACCTCCAGAAGTTGTGAAAGCCAGGAATGACAATTCCAACGGAACGAATTTCCCTGATTCGCCTGAGCCGATATATGGGACTCAGTTCTTGCCAAGGAAGTTCAAAATTGCTGTGACCGTGCCAACTGACAACTCAGTGGATATTCTCACAAACGATATTGGTGTTGTGTTAGTTTCTGATGAAAAAGGGGAGCCTCAGGGATTCAACATATATGTAAGACATTGTGTGACTGACCGAAGAAATCATCTTCCACACTTTTATACCTATAAGTATCTATTTCTTGTAATTGTCATTGCAGGTTGGGGGTGGCATGGGAAGAACCCATAGGCTAGAGACCACTTTTCCATGTTTGGCACAACAACTGGGTTATGTGCCGAAACAGGACATTTTGTATGCTATTAAAGCCATTGTTGCTACGCAACGAGATCATGGAAGAAGAGATGACCGGAAATTTAGTAGAACAAAATATTTGATCAGCTCTTGGGGGATTGAGAAGTTTAGAAGTGTCGTTGAGCAATATTATGGAAAGGAATTTGAGCCTTTCCGTGAGTTGCCTGAGTGGGAATTTAAGAGTTACTTGGGATGGCATGAGCAGGTTTGTGTTTTCATTTGAAGATTCCATAAATGAGATCTTTGCTTTGGATTTTGGAGTTTGATTTCCACATTGCCTAAGTACTGTCTCCATCTCAAACATTATCTCTTATTTTAGTCACTTGACTGGCTATAGAATTTTGGCAGGGGGATGGTGCATTATTTTGTGGGCTCCATGTGGATAATGGTCGTGTTGCAGGGAAAATGAAAAAGGCTCTGAGGGAAGTAATAGAAAAGTATAATTTAAATGTGCGAATCACCCCAAACCAAAACATTATTTTGTGTGACATTCGTAGTGCATGGAGGCGTCCCATTACCACAGTCCTTGCTCAGGCTGGCCTGTTGGTAAGATGTTTTTTACTTGTTATACTAATATGGTTATATGATTTCTGAGTCTGCACACTACAGTGTAAAACTTTTAGAGTTGAGCTGGCATCTTAATCACCTGATTAAGAATATTTGCCTTGTCTGTTGTGTAAGAATTGGTTGGTGACATGACGTTATAGTTCACATTTTAAACAAATTTTCTGGCATGTTAGTAGTTAGATTAGACAGGACCGGTAATATTGAATCACAAGAACCAGTTATGTCGTTGCATACATGACCAGAAAATGTTAGCTATTATTATTGCTGCTTCCCTAACACTGAAACATGAAGTTCTTAAAGAACTATTTTTTTTTGATTTATTGCAGATCTGCTCTTAATTTACAAAACCACAAAGCAAGTGTTGGTTTCTCACACAAAATCCTAATATTTAAATTCAAAACGCATAACGTGAAGCATGGGGTTCACTGGCACTTAATCTTAAGCTGTTTTCCTTTTAAATTTTCCTTTGGTTGCAGACTTGTTTTAATTTTTTATGTTTAGTTAAGAAGTGTTCCCTTACTCTATTTATCATGTTTTTATTTGCACTTCGAATTAGATTTCTTGCTGACTGGTTCTAGCTGTGAACAGCAACCTAGATATGTGGACCCCCTGAACTTAACTGCTATGGCTTGTCCAGCTTTCCCACTTTGTCCATTGGCAATAACCGAAGCTGAACGTGGCATACCCGATATCCTCAAGCGGGTCAGAGCTGTCTTCGAGAAGGTATGTTCACCAATATACTAATTAAATTGAAATGACCCTTGTCTCAACAAGACTGAAACATGGGTTTCAGAAATTTAATTTCTGCAAGATCCTTTTGATGTGCTGTTCATGGCTTTCATTTTATCTTCAAATTTCTTCTTTACACTCTTTTGTGTTTCAATTTCCATTGTCTAGCAAGTCAACTGTGCAAATTCTCCTCCCTATACCATTTGAATGTGCATGAATTATGGCTTGGGTCTATAATAAATAGGTAGGCAATGCCTAATTTCAGGTTGGTCTCAAGTATAAGGACTCTGTGGTGATACGGGTTACCGGCTGCCCTAATGGTTGTGCTAGACCATACATGGCTGAGCTTGGTCTGGTTGGTGATGGTCCCAACAGCTATCAGGTAGTTCAATCATTTGATGTGATGCCTCTCAATCCTAATCAAGTAGTAGGATAACTTGTTACTCTAGCATTTTTGTTGTTAAAATTAGATTTGGCTTGGAGGAACACCCAATCAAACCCAATTAGCAAGAAGTTTTATGGATAAAGTCAAAGTTCAGGATCTTGAACAAGTTTTTGAGCCTTTGTTCTACTACTGGAAACGGAAAAGACATTCTAAAGAATCATTTGGCCACTTTACAAACCGCATCGTAAGTACCGGGACAACTATCATGCTTCCGATATTATTCTCTTCAGTAGCATCGTGGGAAAATTATCTACTCCTCTATCAGTTTTTATCTACATTCCTTTGAGATAGGATGTTGGTTTCTCTCAGGGGTTTGAAAAACTTCAAGAATTGGTGGACAAGTGGGAAGGTCCAGTGCAAGCACCAACAAGGTATAGCCTAAAGCTGTTTGGTGATAAAGAGACGTATCAAGCCATGGAGGAGCTTGCTAAGTTGCAGAGCAAGAGTGCTCATCAGCTGGCAATCGAAGTAATCCGCAACTTTGTTGCTGCCCAGCAGAACGGCAAAACTGAATAAAAATCATTGTAGATATTGCTGCTGCTGCTGCTGCTGCTGGATTGTCCAACAACACCAACCAACTTGTTGGTTTCTCTTTCGCCAACATCTGGAATGGATAAGATTTGGGTTTTCTGAACTCATTTTGCATTCACGTTTTGGTATTGTTTCAGAATCTCTTCAAATTATTATGTGCTCTTCTTTCTTGTTTGCTACCAGCTCAACATGTCTCAGTCTGCTTCTGCAGCTAACAGAAATATAAGTCATTAGGCTTATAAATTGCTTCTCCCTTTTGTGGGGCAGACTAATGTTGTTTTTATTCATCCAAAAGTACGTCAAATCCAAAACCAAAAAATACCACCGTATCAGCTTTGCTTTTATTTTTTCTAGTGTTAGCTCTTTCTTGTGGGTTAGCTCTTTCTGGCTAACATTATTCATAAAATCAATTAATTAAATAAAATTTTTAATTATTTTTATTTTATTTTTTATCAAATAAATATTCACTATATTTTATATAATTAAATTTAAAAATAATTTAAATAAAAAGATAAAAATAATTAAACGAGTATATTTGATTGGTTATTCTATATAATTTTTCTTTCCGAGAGTGTTGGGTAAGAAAATCAAATATTCATTTAGACATGATATTTAAAAAGTAAAAATATTTTAATGATATTATATCTAAAAATTAAAACAAAAGGCTATGATTTAAAAATCACTTTTTACTTTTCACCGAAAGGACACGTGGTAATAAGTTTTAATTTACTGCATGAAGCACATTATAAAAGAAACGAATAAATAAGGTAGGAGTTTGTTAAATAGAGCAAACGCAAACACAGCATTTGAAAACGCAACTGTCAGAGAGGAGGAAGAATTAACGATCTGCAATTCCCAATCACAAAACAAACAGAAATTCTCCCGGAAAAAGAAGGAAAAATTATGAGCACCGGAGAAGGGAAAACCGTGTGCGTAACTGGGGCTTCAGGATACATTGCTTCATGCCTTGTCAAGAACCTTCTACTACGTGGTTACACTGTCAAAGCTTCTGTTCGCGACCCAAGTCTGTTCTTTTTCCCCCGTTTCTTGTTTTTATTTCTTTTAAGAATTTTCTTGTTCGCTCTCTTTCTGGATCTGAATCTTCCTGTTTCTTTTCTAATGGTCATTCGTGAATCTTGATTCCTTCTTGTGATTTGTTCTTGTGCATGATGAAACATACAGAAAAAGAACTGTCGTTTTGTCGACATTTTTACGTATTTTGATATATTTGGAAGATCATATATAATTCTTTATGTCATAGGTATAGAATATGAATACTCCAAAAAGAAGAAAAAAATGTCCGAATAATATATGTTTCTACTAGTTTAGAGGTGATTGAAATTTGATGTGTCTGGATTCTTCATTTTCCTCATTGATGTTTCCTAAACCATTTCGATAATTTTAATTAGTTGTTGCTCACAATAGGTGATCCAAGAAAGACACAGCACTTACTTGCACTTGAAGGTGCCGAGGAAAGGCTGAAGTTGTTTAAAGCAGACTTATTGGAAGAAGGTTCCTATGATTATGCCGTTGAAGGCTGTGAAGGTGTTTTTCACACAGCATCTCCCTTTTATCATGATGTCACAGATCCACAGGTTGATGTTCAATACTTATTGTATCCACTGTGTACAGTGTTGTTTTCTATAAAAGTTGCCTATTCTGCCAAGTGGTGTGTCATTAATTAGGAGGAGAATGAACTTACAGCAGATTCGTTTTTTATATATCATCATCCATTGGGAAGCTGTTTATTACAGACATTCTAATCTTCATAGTTTCAAATGTTAACGAAGTGAAACTGATGTAGGCTGAGTGAACCATACATGAGTTCTGATTGTTTCTTCAATTCATGATTCTATCTACTGTCTTGATGCTCTCGACTTTGGGGAAAAAACTTCATTGTAGCAGTTGATTTCATTATTTTTGAACATTTCATTTCCTTTCTTTATGGACCATTTAAAGTGGTTTTCCATGATTTTAATGATGATAACACAGATTCTATTATTGGAGCGGTATTTGTTGGTTAAGATGCAAAACAAATTCACTAGAAGAGCATTCCAGGATTAAATTCCTTATAAAATTGTCTTTATAGTTTTAAAGTTTGCTATATTTTAAGAGTATATCCATTTGTTTTTGAGACCACTAGTCTACCAACTTTTTTTCTTGGCTAGACTTTATACTCTCCTTGATTAATAAGGTTTTAACTCTTCATTCCTCGTCTCAGACAGAATTACTTGATCCTGCTGTGAAGGGAACACTGAATGTTCTGAACTCATGCGCTAATACCTCTTCTGTCAAACGAGTGATCTTGACATCTTCTGTAGCTGCAGTCACTTACAATGGGAAACCTCGAACTCCAGATGTTGTTGTTGATGAAAGTTGGTTTACAGATCCTGAGTACTGTAAGAGCTTAAAGGTACGTATATGTGATATAAATCTGATGGTATATTGAGATTTGTGTTGTGTTTTATATGTAACTTAAACCTGTTATACTTGAATTTTTGTGGAAAAAGAAACAAAAAGGTATTTGTATATGGAGATACATTTCAAAGAAAGTATATTAGATGCAAATTGTTCATTTTTGTGCTATTGGTAGCTTTATGAATAACACTAGTTACTGAAAAAACAAAGATAAAATCACGTGAAAAACAACAACATTCACCTAATCTCACTTTTATTTTCTTATTTCTTTATCAGTGAATAGCGATTGATGATAGCTAGTTGATAAACGAGCTTATCAATGCTTGTTCTATCAGATTGCAGAATAGGTTCCAATTTCATAATTTCTATAGGTTTCCAGTTTCGGTATAAATAGTTTAACTGATTCGTTAGGTCTTTTGCTTCAATGCGTCACTGCAAGTTAAGTTCAAGATGATATCTTATTTTAGAAGCTAATCAGTGACCATCATGCCCTTTTAGCATATTGAGGATACCGATCAGAATTTCACACCTTATTTTGCATGGTTGCATGAACTGGCTAGTTGTTAGCTTGTTTCTGATATAATATTGCATTCAGTTTCCTTGTTTTGTGCACCATACAATCTGTTCATGCTACAACCTAATATTTCAGTAAATCAAGCTGTTTCTTTTATAATAAGAGGGTATTATTTCTGAATGTCATCTTTTTAATTCAGCTCTGGTATGTAGTCTCCAAAACCATAGCTGAGGATTCTGCCTGGACATTTGCAAAAGAGAAAGAGCTAGACTTGGTTGTCATAAACCCGGCAATGGTGATTGGTCCTCTTTTGCAGCCAACACTTAACACGAGTGCTGCAGCAGTTTTAAGCTTAATTAAAGGTAATTTTCAAGGCTATTTGCCTTCACATCTTGAACATGCCATTTGCTTTGAGGATCAATATCATTTACCCTGGTGATTGAGAAAAAAATACATTCTTTAATTATCTTCTGAAATACACACTTAACCCTGTATGCCTCTTAATATGTATAATAAGTACCCTTCCAAAGGAAAAAACAATAATAAGGCCTCCTAATCAATTCCTTGTGCATGAAATTTTTGTACTAGTACTGTAATAGTATCTCTAATAAAAATGGTAAGAGTTTACATCCTATAGCTGCAATTATTATAACCATGTTAACTTCTAATTCTTTGATAAAGATCTAACCTGTTGACATATTGACCTCTCTGAGTGATAGTGAGACCAGAGAAGCTCATGGTTTGCAGAGTTCTAGTTGTGCATAAACAATGCATCAGTTTTAGAAATTTATAGTCTAAGTTACACCTGCTGAGCTTATTAATCTCTTCTCAATCCTCTGTTCTTTCTGCAGGAGCTCAAACATTCCCAAATGCAACTTTTGGTTGGGTTAACGTAAAAGATGTTGCAAATGCACACATCCAGGCATTTGAGATTCCATCAGCTAGTGGAAGATATTGTTTAGTCGAGAGAGTTGCACATTGCTCCGAGGTTGTAACTATCTTAAGCGAGCTATATCCTTCTTTCCAACTTCCAGCACTTTCCTTCGTTTTCGAGCCAAAAAGTGAGCTATTTTGATAAATTCATGGCAGATGTGCAGATGAGAAGCCTTATGTTCCAACATATCAGGTGTCCAAGGAAAAAGCATTAAGTTTGGGTATAGAATTCACTCCCTTGGAGGTGAGTCTCAAGGAAACAGTTGAAAGCTTGAGGGAAAAGGGATTTATCAGTTTTGATTTTTAGTAGCTCTCTTTGCAGTCCCTCCATAACAAAATAAATGGTGAACAAGTTTTTTTTTAAACGTTTCTGGTTTTGATGTTCTTTTTCTTCATTTTATTTTCTTTCAAATTTCTTGATATATTGAGATATTTTACTAGGAAAAAATGATATGATTTAATAGTGAAAAACTACTAAACTGTAAAAGGATTATTTTAAATTTAATTAAATGTTTCATGACAAAATACAAAAAAAAAAAGTTACTATGAAATTTTAAAAATAAAAACTCTTTATTCACTTCAGAAATAACTATCTATATAATTTGTTTTATATTTTTTTCTCCAAGTTCTGTAATTTGTTTTCTTATACATAAATTTAAAAATATTTTGATGTACGGATTATATAAAGTTTGATAAATTCGAGGTTTAAGAATTTAATATTAAAGTTTAAAAATTAAAGATTATTTTATATATAAAAAAACTCCATATATGTATTGAAAAATATTTTGATACAAAACTATGTAATAAATTTTGAAATGGTTTATGAATTTAGCATTTAGAGTTTCTATGTGACAAATTTAGCAAAACTAAGTTCTCTTTTTTGCTTCATAAATTTTGAACTTTGCCCTTTGCTTTCCTACAATTACTCCTGAAACATATGGCAGCTAAATATGTAAATGTAATACAAGTTAGATTCCAACTAGAAATGCGGAAGTCCGGGAATGTAGTTATAGTTCCCGAGGGCCATCGAACGACTGTGTTTTTCTCAGGTTCCAATGAAGGCCATCATGGATGCTGCTTAAGAAATCATTAGTAGAATCAACTTGACACGCTGTAGGCACGGGCCATGGTGCCATGCTGCACAAAAGTGCATCCCAGGGGCTAACTGTTTTCTATCCTTGCCATCAAATGAGGCCCAAGCTGGACTCCTGCTATTAAACGGCACCACTATTCGCAACGTTACATGCTCCGGCAATATCAGGGGTCGAAATGATAAAGAATGTGGGCATATGGGTGTGAACAAGATACCAGGGACCTGCAAATTTTAAGATAGTAGACAAGCAACATAGTTTTTTAGTTGTGTCATCATATGATTATGTTTTGAAAAGTGGCATCAAAACAGTATTACAAAACAAGACCCTGGACAAAATCTCGAGTGTCGTGTCACTGAATGAGGTATACTTCCAAAATTTTGGTCATAAAAACTCTAGACATGTTTTGTTATATTTTGGAAATCATGATGATTAGATGTGTATACCTGTGGGTGGACCATTGATCCTCCAGCTGCCAATGAATATGCAGTGCTACCGGATGTTGTTGACAAAATCAAACCATCTCCTTGCACGCATGTGACAAAGGAATTGTCGCAATAGCATTCCAAATTTGTGAGGTATGATGATATTCCCCGGTCTATTGTAACCTCATTCAGAACAAGAATAGGTTCTTCTGTCTCATACTCATTTTTAGCTGCATCTCTAATAACACGGCACAGCAAGCGGTGCCGTAATGTTATACTGACTGGTCCCCTCAGGACAGAATCAAGATATTCTTTAAAATGTTCACCATCTAGCACAAGTCAAAGAATTTTCATTTTATTCTGATATGCGAATTAACAAGTATGCTCAGTTAAAAGAGAAACAAAATGTTTTAATCATTTAACTTTTGTTAAAAAAATACTCCATGGAACTTGGAAGGATACGAAATGGAGTCATAAAGCCCAAAGACCCTAAAGAAAATGGAACGATTGGAGGAACAGGTCCTTTGAACATTGATGCTGACTGCAAAGAACAATTAGGTGATGATTGCTAAGCATGAACTCGGAAGAATCCAAAAGAAATAAGAAAACGACCAACACAACTAAATCAGAAGAAATTCAAAAGGCGCAGGATTTACTCGTAGTGATCATGTCTATTCCAATAATTACTAAGTTTACTTTTTACTAATGAATCAGGTTTTTTAACTGTCTTCCCATGTTTCCATAGGTTCTAAAGGGCATTCATTTCAAGGACCACATACCACAGGTTTCAAAATCCAGATTAATGCACAAACATTTTAACGAAATTTAGCGTCCTTCATAAAGATATAGTAGAAAAAACTAAATATAAATGACATTTGTTCCAGAATTGCTCCAATCAAAGTGATAATTTGATACTCTCTGAGGTTTTTCATTTTATTTTCAAATATAAGCTCTCAAACAGAAATAACTTACCCATAGAACAGTTCCATCGCCACCGAGGGTTATGACAAGATCAACTTTTGTGTGGAGGAGCGAAATTTCCTGGTCTAAAGTGCAGCAACATAAATTTTTAAATAAGAAATCAGAATACAATCTAGAAGTAAAAGATAGTTTCATAACAAATAAATCAAACAAATTTACTACATAAAAACAGTATAACCACGGGCTACAAATACCAACGAGCATTAAAATAAATAAATAAATTTTGGTCATGTAAAAAAAAAGAACCAATCAGTTTAAATATTCTGGAAATTAATTTGATTACAAACTTTATCCTAGTAGTCTACTACTAACCTTCTGTATACATTCACACAATCGATGGATGATGACAGAACATAAAGGGTAACATAGTTGATGCCTAAAAGCTTTTAGCATGGTTATAACTTCTTTTAAGATATGACCTACCCAGCACGAGATTATCAGTGGGAATGAAAAAAAAATTTACAGGATAATAACTCAGGTAGATTTTGCTGTTCAAAAGGTGTTAGGACATGGGTGCCTTGAGGTAAGACAGAACCTTCATAAACTTCTGTCCCTTATCCTGTATTTGATCTCAAATTTTATTTGTTCTTAAATTCCATTCTCTTATCTATACTTGAGGTTTGCAAACACAAGTAGAGAAACAGAGTTTTGAGACCAAAGCAATAAATGGAAACCACCAAACAACAGAGAATTCAACATCAACACTTAAAGGATACTACTATATTTGCTTCATGGTGAATTAAGTATCAGTGCTTCCATACTACTTCTGTAAACAGAATTTGACAGCAAGCACAAATGACTAACTACTTACCATCTTCCCACGTTTGTACATAGTTGAAGTCGGATGACTCTGTCAGAAGTTCTGCTCTCACACGTGGTTCAACATAAATGTTTAGCTTTTTCTTCTCTTTCAACCATCTGGATGAAAGGCTTAGAATGAGATGGGTGAAAGGATATGTGATAGAAGAATTTTTTGGGGATCTTTTAAGGAATAATGACATGATGCAAGATTATAAAGATGATAGACAACATACATTCAAAGAAGTCAATGCAAGCCCGGAGAATTAAAACTGATAAAAAATTAACAAAAAGTTGAAAGGCCCTCGGAATATAATAAATAGCTACAATACCCTGGTATTGGAAATTTTATCTTAAAAATCAGCCAAAGTAAACACCATCTTAAAGCCGAGCACGAGGATCAAAGGGCAGTGCCATCAAACAGAAGTAACCATACAGTCGGGGGCAATACAGGGGCTTTAGCCCCGCGTTGCCTTTTGAAATTTTATTTATACTAGATTTCATCAAAAAGAAACTGGTGAAAATATATCTTTCCAGCCCCCATATTCCCCAGGGAAAGAAACTTATAAAAGTAATTATCGTTCTCAACATCCGCACCTGACCATCTGTGCACAAAGAATCCGGACAGAAACTGAATTTGGTTTTGTCAAAATAAGCACAGTCCGCGGGTCAGATTCCCACTTCAGAGAAATCTGGAAAGGAATAAGGGTTTCTTAGATGATAGATAGGAAGCACGCGATGAACAAACAATGTCCAAGCTATAAGAGAAGAGGGGCTTATATCAGCCCATGATAGAAATTGAGTTGCTTATAAAATTGCAGCAAAGAGAACTCCCTAATACA
This sequence comes from Abelmoschus esculentus, assembly GCA_035048815.1. Lineage (NCBI taxonomy): Eukaryota > Viridiplantae > Streptophyta > Magnoliopsida > Malvales > Malvaceae > Abelmoschus > Abelmoschus esculentus. The sequence continues at coordinate 1,908,784 of JAUCBN010000008.1, forward strand.
ATAGAGGAAGTAATACCTGTTTACTGCTGCGTTCTGCAGTTGTAATATTCCCTTTTTCAAAAGAGACGACATCGTGTTTGTGCTGATCACCATTCTCACCCTTGCAGCACTTAAATGATGCCTATTATGCAAAACATAGGTTTGAATTATGTGAGCTGCACATTTATACTAAAAACAATTTCATATTGGTTAAGTGGATAAGGTTTCCTTGCGAGATTTGATATTATGCATCTGTTTACCAACAGGCTTAAGCTATAGTTACATTAAAATTAGTTTGAGAAAATGCATATGTTATTATGAAAAAAATATATATGGAAAAGCTGAATACTAACATATTAAAAAATTTAAAGGAAAGCCTCCAAAATGTTGCCGTCCAAACAAAACAAATAACATAACATCAGGAACTGGAAAGATTTTTTTCTCTCAGAAACAAAAAAAAAAAATCAGAAAGGACATGAGCCAAGTGAACAAAAAAGAAAAGGTATATTAGGCTAGAAGCTTCTTGATTCAAAATGGAAGGATATAACAAACCGTACCTTTCTCATAATCTTACTTCGATCTACACTGGAATTTGAGTTTGATTCTCTGTCACGAAGAACCTCATGGGAGCAAATCCCATGCTTCATACAGCAATCCTCAAAATTCTTGTCCAGTTCATTATGTTGCAACAATTTGTTGTTCAAATTCTTTACCCTCCCACAATCAATATTGCCATTTTGTTCAGCGATTCGAGCTACCATAAAGCATAAAAAAAGAACTCGTCAAATAAAGTCAATAGCTTTAAAACTTCGCCAGCCACCATAATGTGTCCTCAATATTTGAGCTAGATACTGGAATATCCAGAATCTAATAATAATGAGTCCAAATTTGATTAGGAAGCAGCAAAACCAAACATGTTGTCTAATATCGAATACTTGTGCAGCAAGAAAACTGGATGGTCTGAAAGCTGGTCCGAGGTAATGACGCAAGTCCCTTATTATAAGTAACATTTGTATGTAGCAGGAAGGAAAATCAAACAAGAGAGAAACATATCTTAAAAAGATTTAAATTGCAGAACACTATTGCAACCTATCAATAATCTAGTAAGTAGTACCGCAGCTGAATCCTCAAGGTACTAAATAGGTAAGGAAGCAATAATCATATTTTTGCTCAAGTAACCCCAAGCTATGAGAATTCAGAAACTACATGAATATATCTTCGGTTAGTTCAAAGTAGAATTGAATTAACATAAAAATAGAAGCAAGGAGAACCTTTCTGCAGACGAAACATCAACTTAAAATATAATTTCTCTAAAAATAACAGACTTTCCCCACCAAGTTAACAAACTTGTAGTTAACTTTCAAATGCTATTTTGTTCCTTCTTAGTGACTACAATGTTACGAGGCTCGATATCAAATGTTGTGCCATCAAGAAACATGTTGTCTATAAAACAAACTTGTAGTAGTAGAGGGAAGAAGACCAATGAAAGATTCAAAGCAGGCAAATGAAGTTGAATATGCCCATCAGTTTTGCAATTTACAAGGTCACAATTTATTTTGACCAGACAATATCAGATTTTAGGTGTAAATCAAATAGGTAGCAAGGGAGACCTAATTTATAGATTTTATCAAGTCAAGTTCAAGGGTTCCCCGCCCCTCTTGTAGAGTAGTTTTCATCATCAAAATATATGAAATACATAAAATATGGAACACATATGAGCGAACAGCTATGCAATTTAATCTTACAAACCTTTACGCTCCATCTGTATATTCCTGCTTTTCTCCAGCTCATATCTACGTTTCCATTCAGCAGCTTCGGCTTGAGCAGATGCCTTTCCTTCAGCAGCCCGTCTTAATGCCTTTGCAACAGCTAAAAATGTGTTCAAAGTAGCAAGCACCAAGAATAAAAAAAAGAGTTAAATTGGAAGACATAAATGCATTAAAAAAGGAAACAAAACATACTTCTCAAAGCTTCCGAGAACTCTATAAGATGTTCATCCATTCCTTCAACAGGAGTTTTTTGAAGAAGTTCTTCCACCGCCTTCTCGGAATGGAAAAGAGAAAGTGGATCAACGAAACCATTCTCCGACTTCGTGCATGAAACACTTGCTTCCCCATGTCCAAAGGACGCCTGCTAAAAGTTTACAAATATGATATTGTTACCAATCCAATACCCGAAAACGGAATATGCTATTTTAGGATGAGCCCAGTTAAAGGTTCCTATAAGCACTGGTCAAGGGAACTTAAAATGCTATTTAAGTAAACGTTTTGCATTTAATATACTATATTCACTAAATTTAAAGCATGTTTGAATTCATATTACAGTTTAATACTTGCTTGTACTTTAAAGAAAGACATATAGAAGACAAAAGCTAGCATAAAAGCAACAATCAAATAAAGCCTTGATTAACTAAGGCATTTTAGAGGTCGAAAACTACGTAGTAGTTTCACTGACCTCATCATTTCGGAATGCTTCCCGTGTAATCCATTATAAAGTTAGTAATTCCTTAAGATTTTGAAATAAGAAAGAAAACAGACTGCCTCAATAATGTCCAAAAATCTTTATAAGGGAAAAATACTACCATTAACATTTTTGACCAAATTAAGCACAAAGATCATCAGTAACGCTCTGGCGTGGCTTCTTAAATTGAAACTAGAATAGTTCCAGTAGTAAACCTAGGTCGATAAATATGGTGATCCCCAATACGAATGTAGAAAGATCATGTCAACCGAAGCAGATACGAGAAAGAGTACAAAACATCTTATTCTCCTTATTAACAGAAAGACGCACGGTTCAGGTCAACCACAGCCACAACGTTTTGGAAAAACAATTATAGACAAAAGTTGTTGCATTAATCGAATACTAAAATGCATCACACGAGTATGAATACAGAAAACTGTGATCTCCAAGATCTAAAATCTCTAACAAGTTGAATTGAATTTCAATTTCCGATCAAATTAAACCTTCCAAATTCACTGTTTCATCAGTTTTATAACTAAAACAAAAACATAGCTCTATCAACAACCCAAAAACAAAACAAAAAACTGAGAATTCTTTAGCCAAACAAACAAACAAAAATAATACAGAATAATCAAAAGAAATATAATTCAGCAACCAACTAAACAACACGTAAGCAGAAAGACAAAGGGGAAAGAGAGAGATAGAGATTTAATTACAGTTGAATCAAGCTTGCAGGAAGACATGGCCGTGAGTAGAAGGAAGGAGAGAGTTGAGGAGTTAAGAGACGGAGAAACAAAATGGAAGAGAAAGGGAAGTATTTTATAGAAGTCGGGACAGGTGTAGCCTTTGGCGTCACATATGAACTTAACGAGTTATATGATATAAAATAAATAATCCGAGAACTCAACCGAATAAAAAAAATAATATTTTTAATAAGCGATTTAAAATTGAATTTTTATAATTTTTTATTCAATGATTAAGTTTAAAATATAGATAAATATTTAAAAATAAAAATACATTATTTATAATATATAATATTTATTCATAAAATAAATAAATATTATTTTATAATTGTTTTTTAAAACCGAAAAAATATATATTGACTTTCTCCATCCTTTTTCATATTCAACCCCCACCAGATAAAATTTTGTCGAGAACAGTAACTCTTTCCTTTTATATTTTTCTTTGCCTTGAAAGTCAAATTTGATTGATTTATTTATACTCCATGATTATAAACAATAGGGTAATGGCGAAGGGGAATATGGTGGGTCCATTTCCACGACGGGGATCATGTGTCATGTTACACACTCCTTCATTACTCGTCAAATTTATTTATTTATTCATTTCTTTTTATTACTATTATCCATTTTTAATATTTAATTATTATGTTTGGATTTTCTATTCTTTTAAAAATTAAGAATAAATTTCTTTATGCACCTTTCGATCACCGAAAAATAAATGTTTTAATAAATTATTACATGATTTTTGTTTATTACGATATTTATAATTTATTTAATAAAATTTATTCATTTAATAATTTTTATTTGATTGACGTCTTTTATTTTTTTTTTCTAAATTATAAACTCATAATCAAGTAGAAATAAAAATTTCCTTCACTTTCTCTAAATAAAAATTATTTAAATATATTTTATGCAAAATAAAATAATTATCTTCAATTTCGGAAAGTGTTGATTCTCAAATTCAATTTGTCAAATTTCTCCGCTACTTTTTAATATTTTTATTCTAGTCCCTTTTCCTGTTTATTTGGACTGCATTAAAAAAAGAAAGAAAAAATGAAAATTCAAAACACATGTAACGGAGACTAATCAACGTTGCCTACCAAATTTCTTCTTTCTTTGACTCGGCAAACTGCTAACGAATAATTCCACTTGAGTGCGTTGTTGAACAAAACAACGCCTTTTTTGAATGGAGAATTAATTCACTCGGTTCGATATAAATATAAATAAATTCAGCCATATAATTTGAAAAATATTATATAATAAATAAAGAAACCAGGGAATTAAAATTTAATCTTTTCATTTTAAATATTAAATTTATTAATGATAATATTAGTATTATTTTTTTTCTCCTTCAAACAAATAATTTGTATTTTTTTCGTTGAATGTTATTTATATTATACATCCTTGAACTTAAGATTAATATATTAATATAATAAAATATTAAATTCATCATATTATATGTTTAAATTTTATTATTAATAAAACAGATCATTAATATTAATGCCATTAAATAGTTGGATCACCGTTTTTAATGCCATTTAAGTTTTTCGTACGATTTTATTTGATTATTAAATTTTTATTTTGTTAATTACACTAATAATTATTAAAATGATTTCAACCGATCTCTTAGCCATAAATCTTATCTAAGTGTGTACATGATTTGGGTTTTCTAAAAAAATTCTGTAAAAAAAAACTCTACTTTACGGCACATATTTTTTCTATCGATACATTTTTCTTTGACTTTTGTGTTTCGTTTTATCTATTGTTTAACACGATTTTAATATATCGTAACAATAGTTTAATATCCATATAAAAATCATCAAGATGCTAATTTTTTAATCTAATTTCGTTGGTAGTCATAGAAAAAATTAATTCTTACTCGATTTATTAACTAATATAATTGAAACTATGTAACAGAATAATCTGTACGGTAGTTTGTTAATTTAAACTTAAATTGATTCACCTTACTGACTTATTCTACTATTAGTCCACTATCATGCGTTAATTTTAGTTTTGGTGTTCTTTTTTCTTTCAATTTTGTATTTTGATCCTAACGTAAATGGTAACTATATAATCCGTTGAATCAAATTATGTTACTAGTCTCAACTAACGATATTATACGTAATCTGTATATTTACTTTATATTTTATAATTTAATCATTTTAGTCTTTTAATCGGAACGAGACGAGTTATTCAAGTGTGTTTTTAATTTTTTTTTATTCTATTGTTATAATTTTATTTTTTCCAGATTTATTATTGATTGTTTGGCGGCTAAGAAAATCTGAGATTAGGTGAGAAAATGGGAAAATAATCTAAAATTTTTAATTAATTCGGGTTGGATGAAGGTCTAGGTTTCAACTTAAAAATTGAGGCGGGTGGACATAACAAATAACCGGGCCGAGTTAAGGTTTCTAAGTCTTGGGTCGGAGTGAACGTTTCAAAGCCTTTTATCAAAAAAATAATAATACTAGATGAATTTGACTCATTATTTCACTTTGATCTCATTTTATAAAATTTATTATTTTTTTAAAATAAATTCTTACTTTTATATACATAAATAAAAAATATATAATTATTTAAAATTATTTTAAAATAATAAAATTAATCAACTAAGATCATGAATGATATGGTAAATTAATCTAAATTAATAAATTTTTATAATAATGTCATATAGATATCGGACTTATCGTGTCACATTAATCTAAATTTAAAAAATGTATATAATTTTATCCTGTTGAACCAAATTAAAATTCATTTAATAAAATATATTATATATTCATATCAAACTAAAATTTATATAACTTATTTCAGTTTTAATTATTCATAAAAATACTAAATCCAAACCATTTAATCCTTAGGCAATCCAACTACTTGAATAAGTCCATGACCCACAAATTACAAACAAAACACTCATATTTGATGCTACCAAATCCAGCTTTCGTTGCCACAGCTCTGAACTGTTCCTCGGTCCGTTCCTTCCCTCCCGGACACCGTGCCGTCGTAAAACACAGCAACTCGACTCGGCCACAACCGGGACTGCAGCTTCAACCATTACGTCGTATTATTTGAACAACTCCATGACCCACAAACAACAGACATAGCACTCATATCTTACGCCACTAAATCCAGCTTTAGCTACCAATGCTTGGAATTCTTGTTTGGTTCGTTCTTTTCCTCCTGGGTTTTGTGTCATCATGAGGACATCACCCTGTGAAATGCATTTCACATCCGTATTTGTCTCCGGTAGAACCGGAAGGAGTCCGTCGACGACTATAACCTTTCCGTCATCCGGGATTGCATCGTAACAGTTCTTCAATAATTTCAAACAATGATCGTCGCTCCAATCATGGAGAATGAACTAACAGATTTACAAATTTTGTCATTAATTTCTTACCTAAAATTAACAATTACATTTCCATAAAATAAAACTAGAAAATCCAAAGCTGTAAATGAAAGAATTATTAGCATTAAAAGTTTACCACAAATAGTATAATATGTTACCTTCATAAAAATTGCATCTCCTTTGGGAACATGTTGGAACATATCCCCGGCTACATGCTCAACACCTGTGGATCATAAAAGAAATTCGATTACTTATAATTAAAGTTGTTCGAAAGTTGAATTATTTGTCTCGATTCAAAACTCGAGATATTTATAAATATACGGTCGGTTTGAATAATTTTCTTATAAATATGATTAAATTTAAATAAAATTTGAGGTTATATTTGAGATCAGATTGAACTAAAAAAAAAGCAGATAGCATAGACTCGGGGGGATGGTTACCGGGGATGGGCGGGGCATGTTGTATAACATGAGGCAGGTCATAGTTAATTCCCTTGATGGATGGATACTTGGAGGTGATGAAGCTGAGGGAGACTCCGAGCCCGCCGCCGACATCCACGATGACTTTGTCGAAGTAGTCGGCGAATCCTTTGTAGGTACCCAGGATGTTCTTCATTACCAAAGTGGTGTGATTCTTCATTGCAATATTGAAAACTTGGTTGAACCTGGGATCTTTCCCCGGGTATTCGAATGCGTTCATTCCATGCACTCTGTTGAAGGGGATTCCTCCTTCAAGAATAGCATCCTTCAGCTGCGACCTACCCATCATTGAATTTTTAAAAATATTATTATATTTTAAATGAATAATTATTTTTTAAAATATTTATTTTTTGATTTTCAAACATATAATACATGTTATAATACATGTTATACATATGTAGACAAATGGACAGAAATATTATGAAAAAAAAAATCTTTTGATATATGAATTTTTTTAAATTATTTTCTAAACTATTAATGTTTTTATAGTAGAAGTGAAATTAGAGTTTTAGAATTCGACTATGAATAGTGATCAGATTAAAAAAGTAAAACATTATTTAAAGTCGAAGTCTCTTGTCACCGATTTTAATATTTTTTTTAGTTTTATACTATTTAAAGTCAGAGTCTCATGATCTCAACTTTAATTTTTTAATCTAAAAGAATAAATCACTATTTAAAATCGTATCCTAATAGATTCAACTTTACTTTTTACCGTAAAGCATCAATAATTTAAAAATAATTAAAAAAAAAAACAAATATTAAAAATATATTTTTTTCGTAATATTTTTTTTCATTTGGCCACATATGTATGTAGAGGGATGGGACACGTACCAACTATCAAGGAAAACCTTATCCTGAGACAAGTTCATCACAGGTGCTAATGAAACCCCATCTTCATTCCGAACGAAGAATCGAGAGACCGGCGTCAGAGCATAGAGTCTGTGAGGACCACCCTCATCGGCATCGGCATCAGCAGCCTGCGAGCAGTCAATGATACCGTGGCTGGCTAGGAGTCTAAGTATGCGGTCCAGCATGGAGGGCGCCTCAGGATTGGTGGTGGGTAACCTAGCTGCAATCTCCTTGGGTGAGAACTTGGCATCCTGACCAGCTTTGGCCATGATCTCGAATATGTCCAGCTGAATGGCTGCATGCATAGACATCGGCAACACACAAGAGATCACGATCTGGGAAGCATATGCGAAGCTTTCTTCATCATGCGAAGATTCCATTGCAGAGCAAAGCTTTGTTTTCCTCTCAATTGCACAGAAATAGAGAAGAAGTAGGATTTGGGAAAGTATAAAGACAATTGTCCGTTGAGAAATTTCCTATGGATTTATTTATAATGTTTTTAGGACTAATTATTACTTCTCTCCCTTATCTAAGATATTTTTTAGTGTTTTAAAATTATCTCACTTAAAATATTTTATTTAAAAAAATTATAAAATATATTTCTCTTTCTATCATTTTCTTATTTTCTAATAAAATAAAATTTAATTTTTTAAAGATAAAATTATTTTTTAATTATTTTATGTCATATCTTTTACATAATTTTTTCTCTTAAAATTACGTAAAATGTTGGATATAGTTCTTCTGGCAAAATTGTTTTAATATTACATTATATTTTTCTATTTCAAAAAATATGGTTGTCAGTAAAATAATTTCGAATCTATAGCAATTTCAACAGTGTTTGTTTTTTGAGTTCAGATGACTTACCTTCCGACCTCATTGTAGGAAAAAATAGTAAAAAAAATCATGAGTTCAACTTGCTTACAATCCGAACTCAAGAAAAATAATAATAAAAAAATCATGAGTTCAACCTGCTTACAATCCGAACTCAAGGAAAATAATAATAAAAAAATCATGAGTTCAACCTGCTTACAATCCGAACTCAAAAAAAATAATAAAAAAAAATATTGAGTTCAACCTGCTTACAATCCGAACTCAAGGAAAATAATAATAAAAAAATATTGAGTTCAACCTGCTTACAATCCGAACTCAAGGAAATAAAAATTTAAAAATTCTTGAGTTCGACTGGAACACAGTCCGAATTCATGAAAATAATAATAATAAAAAATAGTGGTCTGCAAAGTGGTCTGAAAGTGATGATATTATTTTTTGGGAAGATAGTATATCATGTCTCGTGCAGTGTGTTGTCAAGTCTCGTGCAGTGTGTAATTTATTATTTGATTGAAAAGTGGATGATAGTGGGTTGTATTATTTTTTCGGGAAGGGGATATAATTTATAATATTAGATAGATGTTAGTGATGATATTTTTTTGGGGAAGAAAGTATGTCATGTCTCGTGCAGTGTGTAATTTATTATATGATTGAAAAGTGGGTGATAGTGGGTTGTATTATTTTTTCGGGAAGATGATATAATTTATAATATTAGATAGATGATAGTGATGATATTATTTTTTGGGAAGAGAGTATGCCATGTCTCGTGCAGTGTGTAATTTATTATTTGATTGAAAAGTGGATGATAGTGGGTTGTATTATTTTTTCGGGAAGAAGATATAATTTATAATATTAGATAGATGATAGTGATGATATTATTTTTGGGGAAGAGAGTATGTCATGTCTCGTGCAGTGTGTTGCCATATCTCGTGTAGTGTGTAATTTATTATTTGGTTGAAAATAAGATGATAATGGATTGTATTATTTTTCGGGAAGAGTGTAAAACTTGTATTATAAATAGGGATTGATGAGAAGTAGAATTTTATATTGTTTTGTAAAATTTAGTTTGAAAGAAGAATAAGTTCTGAGAAAGTAGAAGAGAAGAAGAAGAGTAAATATTTTGAAAATATCTTTGCAGTAAGTATAATTTTATTTATTTTATTTTGTTTATATATTTATTATTATTTGAAGATTGAAAGCTTATTTATCTTTTTTTCGAAGGATGGCGAATCAAAATTCTATGTTGAGATTACAAAATCGACACGTTTCTAGTGTTACGGTTGATGATATGGTAATTTTTTTGTTAAGATATTTAATTTTATAATTATTATTTGTTATTCTTAACAGTTTTTTTAATATATTGTAGGCAACCGAAGACACTTATAAGCATCACTTGAGCATGGGGAATAATGACCCGCATCCCGCTACAATACAATGGTTACAAGCTGTTGGATTTTATCATGCCATATTTATTCGTAACTACAAGTTAATTCCGGGGTTAATAACATCATTGATTGAGCGTTGGAGACCGGAGACCCATACATTTCACATGCCGTGTGGGGAATGTACAATTACTCTTGAAGACGTTGTGATGCTAATTGGGGTTTCGGTCAACGGACTTCCTCTTGTTAAAGAACCGGAGGAATCAGCTACAAAGTTATGTTATGATTACCTCGGTAAGGTTCCAACTGGAACTGAAGTTAGAGGATCTCGAATAAAATTGAGCTGGTTACAAAAAGAATTTAAGCTTGGTGATACAACGCAAGACATTGCTTGTGCAAGTCGAGCTTATATTTTACAGCTCATTGGTGGTATATTATTGCCAGATAAATCTGGTAATAGGGTTCATACACGTTATTTGCCTTTTTTGTCGTCTTCTTCAATAGCTAATAGTTATAGTTGAGGTTCTATAATATTAACATTCTTATACCGTGGGTTGTGTAAGGCTGCGCTTCTCGATAATAATGATGTTAAATCCAAAGGTGTTGGTGGATGCTTGTTATTATTACAAGCTTGGGCATGGGAACGACTTCCTTTTTTTACACCACTTATAAAAAGTTCTACAAATTTTCCTCTCGTCAACAGGTAAATATTATTTATGAATTTATATTTTATTTTTAAATTGTATATTATCTTTTATTTTATCTAAACGATTTATCTTTTTATGCAGATGGAATTTTAAAAAAACTAACACCGGTTTAGTTCATAATAATGTTAGAGTATTTCGAGCACATATTGATTTGGCCTGTTCAGATGAGGTATCATAAATTTATATAATTTATTTCTTATGAATTTTATTTAATTTTTAATATTAATTTAATTTTTGTAGTTTATTTGGAGGCCATATACCGGTGGTCGCGTCAATGTACCCGACGAATTGATGGTGGATTTCTATCTATGGTGTGCCGTTACACCGTTGATTCATTTTGCTTTTGTGGAATATCAATTTGGAGATAGAGTTCTTCGACAATTTGGATTCCATCAGCCCATTCCAAGAGAGCCAATTAATCATGATTCCTTACATCAGATTGATTTTCGTGGGAAAGGGTATCATGCTTGGGAAACAAAACATGCAAAGTACGTTCATGCATGGATCAATCGTTATCAAAAGGTACCACCTTGTTATCCAATTCAAGCTGTTGATATGGACCCGATTAATTCGGAGTACATGATATTTTATATGAGTAACGGAAAACCGTACTTGACCACCACGGTCCGTTCCTTCCCTCCCGGACACCGTGACGTCGTAAAACACAGCAACTCGACTCGGCCACAACCGGGACTACAGCTTCAACCATTACGTCGTATTATTTGAACAACTCCATGACCCACAAACAACAGACATAGCACTCATATCTTACGCCACTAAATCCAGCTTTAGCTACCAATGCTTGGAATTCTTGTTTGGTTCGTTCTTTTCCTCCTGGGTTTTGTGTCATCATGAGGACATCACCCTGTGAAATGCATTTCACATCCGTATTTGTCTCCGGTAGAACCGGAAAGAGTTTTTCGACGACTATAACCTTTCCATCATCCGGGATTGCATCGTAACAGTTCTTCAATAATTTCAAACAATGATCGTCGCTCCAATCATGAAGAATAAACTAACAAATTTACAAGTTCTGTCATTAATTTCTTACCTAAAATTAACAATTACATTTCCATAAAATAAAACTAGAAAATCCAAAGCTGTAAATGAAAGAATTATTAGCATTAAAAGTTTACCACAAATAGTATAATATGTTACCTTCATAAAAATTGCATCTCCTTTGGGAACATGTTGGAACATATCCCCGGCTACATGTTCAACACCTGTGGATCATAAAAGAAATTCGATTACTTATAATTAAAGTTGTTCGAAAGTTGAATTATTTGTCTCGATTCAAAACTCAAGATATTTATAAATATACAGTTTGAATAATTTTCTTATAAATATGAATAAATTTAAATAAAATTTGAGGTTATATTTGAGACCAGATTGAACTAAAAAAAGCAGATAGCATGGACTCAAGGGGGGATTTGTGATTGTTACCGGGGATGGGCGGGGCATGTTGTATAACATGAGGCAGGTCATAGTTAATTCCCTTGATGGATGGATACTTGGAAGTGATGAAGCTGAGGGAGACTCCGAGCCCGCCGCCGACATCCACGATGACTTTGTCGAGGTGGTCGGCGAATCCTTTGTAGGCGTCCAGGATGTTCTTCATTACCAAAGTGGTGTCATTCTTCATTGCAATATTGAAAACTTGGTTGAACCTGGGATCTTTCCCCGGGTATTCGAATGCGTTCATTCCATGCACTCTGTTGAATGGGATTCCTCCTTCGAGAACAGCATCCTTCAGCTGCGACCTACCCATCATTGAAATTTTAAATGGGTAATTATTTTTTAAAATATTTATTTCTTAATTTTCAAGCATATAATACATGTTATAATGTAAAGTAAAATACTTTATACATATTTAGGCAAATGGACAGAAATATTACGAAAAAAAATCTTCTAATATATGAATTTTTTAAATTATTTTCTAAACTATTAATGTTTTTATAGTAAAAGTGAAATCGAATTCTGATTATGAATAGTGATCAGATTAAAAAAATAAATCACTATTTAAAATCGGAGTCTTGTCACCAACTTTAATATTTTTTTTGGTTTTATACTATTTAAAATCAGAGTCTCATGCTCTCAACTTTAATTTTTTAATCTAAAAAGAATAAATACTATTTAAAGAATAATTTAAAAATAATTAAAAAACATATATTAAAAATATTTTTTTTTCGTAATATTTTTTTCATTTGGCCACATATGTATGTAGAGGGATGGGACACGTACCAACTATCAAGCAAAACCTTATCTTGAATCAAGTTCATCACAGGTGCTAATGAAACCCCATCTTCATTCCGAACGAAGAATCGAGAGACCGGCGTCAGAGCATAGAGTCTGTGAGGACCACCCTCATCGGCATCGGCATCAGCAGCCTGCGAGCAGTCAATGATACCGTGGCTGGCTAGGAGTCTAAGTATGCGGTCCAGCATGGAGGGCGCCTCAGGATTGGTGGTGGGTAACCTAGCTGCAATCTCCTTGGGTGAGAGCTTGGCATCCTGACCAGCTTTGGCCATGATCTCGAATATGTCCAGCTGAATGGCTGCATGCATAGACATCGGCAACACACAAGAGATCACGATCTGGGAAGCATATGCGAAGCTTTCTTCATCATGCGAAGATTCCATTGCAGAGCAAAGCTTTGTTTTCCTCTCAGGTGCACAGAAATAGAGAAGTAGGATTTGGGAAAGTATAAAGACAATTGTCCGTTGAGAAATTTCCTATGGATTTATTTATAATGTTTTTAGGACTAATTAGTACTTCTCTCCCCTATCTAAGATATTTCTTTCATGTTTTAAAATTATCTCATTTAAAATATTTTTCATGTTTTAAAATTATCTCATTTAAAATATTTTATTTAAAAAATTATAAGATATATTTCTCTTTTTATCATTTTTTATTTTCTAATAAAATTTAATTTTTAAAGATAAAATTATTTTTTAATTATTTTATGTCATATTTTTTACATAATTTTTCTCTTAAAATTACGTAAAATGTTGGATATACTTCTTAGTTGTATATGTTATTTTTAATTTAAATATTAATTAAATAAATCATATTTTTTCTTATTTTCTTATTTTAATGCTACTGCTTTAACTCTTGTTTTGAAGGTTACTGCCCCTATGGTAGCAACAGATTTTAGGTCAATATCTTATTGTAGTACAATTTATAAATGTATTACCAAAATACTAGCAAATAGAATGAAGGAATGACCGTCTTGTTTGATTATGAGAAATCAATCTGCTTTTCTTTCTGGAAGGGATATTGTGAAAAACGTTCTTTCGGCTCAGGAGGTCGTAAATGGCTATGGTAGGGCTAATCTTTCTCCTAGGTGCGCTTTGAAGATTGATTTGAGAAAAGCATTCGATTCTATAAATTGAGATTTTATTCTTCAACTTCTTCTAGTAATGGGATTTCCAAAAAAGTTCTGTAGCTGGATAGAGGCTTGCGACATGAACTCAAAGTTTTCAGTAAATTTGAATGGTGGATTGGTGGGATATTTCGATGGGGCAAAGGGTGTTCGTCAAGGGGACCCTCTCTCTCCCTATTTGTTCATTTTAGTAATGAACGTTTTGTCTGCTCTATTGAACAAGGCTGGACAGATTGAAATTTTTGAGTATCATCCAAAATGTAAGAGAGTTCAACTTACACATTTATGTTTTGCAGATGATTTGCTTGTGTTCACAAAGGGTACCATACGCTCTATAATGGGGATAAAAGGAGTATTGGATATGTTTTATAAGCTCTCTGGTTTGCAGATAAATGAATCAAAATGTGAATTGTTTAATGTTGGTATCAGCGTGGATATTTTACAATTAATTTTAACTCAATCTGGTTTTAGAGAAGGCAAATTACCTATTTGATACTTGGGTGTTCCTCTTGTCACTAGGAACTTATCAGTTGCTGATTGTGATGGTTTAGTTGGAAAAATTATTGGTAGAATAAAAAGTTGGCCATTCAAATGCCTTTCTTTTGCTGGTAGGCTGCAGTTGATCCAATCTGTTCTCTTTAGTATCCAAAATTTTTGGTGTCGGATGTTCGTGTTGTTTTGAAGAAGGTCTCACAGGTGTGTAACTCATTCCTTTGGAAAGAAAATGAAACTGATGCTAGGGATGCCCGCGTAAGTTGGGATTGTATTTGCCACCCAAAAAGTGAAGGGGGTTTGAGGGTACGAGATATGATTGCATGGAATCGGGCATGTATGATTAGATGCTTATGGCTTCTGTTAATTCAATCTGGTTCTTTTTGGGTAGCATGGGTACAAAAATACTTGTTAAAGGATAATCTTATTTCAACTGTCCAGGTTAAGCCACATCATAGTTGGACTTGGAAAAAATTATTAAAGCTGAGGGATTGGTTATCGATCTTAGACGGACGACAGGAGAATTTTACAGCTAGGAAGGTTTGGGAACACATTAGACATAAGAAGGAAAAAGTTTCATGGGATGGCGTGGTATGGGGAAAGTTAACAATTCCAAGGCATTCACTTATAAGTTGGCAAGTTGTATTGGATCGATTGCCTACTAAGGAGAGAATGATGAAGTGGGGATGCCAATTAGATTCGACTTGTATCCTTTGTGAGGCCCGATGTGGAAACCCGAGATCATTTATTTGGGGATTGTGATTTTTTATGGGAGATTTGGAAGATGATATTGCGTGATTGTGAATGTCAGCAAAACAGATGTTCTTGGTCCGATTTGTTTGCATGGATAAGTAGAGAAGGTAAGGGGAAAACATTGCGCGCTACTATTCTCAGAGTGGCTTGGGGTGGATTAAATTATTACATCTGGCAGAAAAGAAATGGCAGAATTCATGGAAGACAATCTCATAAGGCTACTGCTATCTTTGCAATTATTCAAAATGACGTTCGTTTGCGTTTATTAGATTGTAAAAATCTTAGTCTGAGTACTAGATTAGCTTGTAAATGGAGTTTAAGTTAGATATCATTTGTATAGGGGTTCTTGTACATGAGGTTATTGGATGAATAAAAAATTCATTTATCCAAAAAAGAAAACATACGAAATTCTTTATTTTTTTAATATTTAATCCCTATTTCACCTGATATTGACCCTACGAAAAGACTAATGATTAGAGACGGATATTTTAAAGTATTATTGGATCATACTTGTTAAACTTTATTTAGTAAAAAAGAAATTAACAAAAATAATAACAAAGTAATCAGATAATATATTTTTTATTAAAAAATGACTTTTAATTACAATGCAATTTTACTTAAATTAGTTACCATATTTAATTAAAAAATGTAAAAAAAAGGCTACAAGGAAAAGAAATTACAGACTGCTCCAGGATCTGGTTTGTTTTTCTTGGGTCTAAAATTCCGGTAATGGAAAAAGTTGTTGGTTGTGGGGATAGTAGGTTAAGAACGACGACGTTTTGGGGATTGTTGCTGGTGGGAATCGGAACCCTTCTCTTGCCTGGATTTCTCTTCGCCGCGTTTATGTCGAAGCTTCTTCCGCCCTCGAATTACCCTCTAATTGCAGCCATTCGAAACGACAGGTAATTCCTGTTTCCTCTTCTTCTTCTTTGTGTTAGGGTTTCCTGGTAATATATTGTGTTGCTGCGGATACAGAGATTGCTGCAATTCGATCCATTGCAATATCGGTTCCTCCCTGTATATGAATTCATTGATTTATGTCTCCCTTTAATTGAACAGGTATTACTGCTATTTGGTGCCATTAACCCTCCCGATACTTGTGATTGCGGTTTATTTCCATTGGCTTAGCATGAAATTATTCAAGCATGCTTGAGGAACCGACAATTTCCAGATCGGATATTTGCAAATTATAGCAAAACTGAGGCGATTGATTCTTCATTTCTTCGTCTTCGTCTTCTTCTTCACCTTGTTTTTATATAATTTCAGAAATCAAATGTAGTTCAAATAATTCGAATTTGAATGTTCAATTGTTATAACAATTAAAATTCCAAGCTGGAGTAATAATTGATCTAAATTTGTTTCAGTAATTTATCAGCGAAGTGGCCATCAGTTTCAGCTGGACCCTTCTGGTCTTCGTCAAACATTGCGAAAAGATAAGCTTTGATAGGTTGTTAAGGCCTCTTGGAGTTCCATTCATGACATGATGACTCATATTCTAAAGAAAATAATTTAAGGTGAAAATTTTAATAAATTACGTTATTTAATTTATTGATTAATCTAGATAAGTATTATAAATGTCTATTATGAGAGCAGAACAGCCCTCTTAACTTAATCCTTCATTTATAACGTCAGGATTCAAATTACTGTCCTTAGTTAAAGGATATAATATCTCATCTTATTAATCTATCCGTCATCAATAAATTTTTAATAAGTTACTTAAAATTTTGTTAAAGATATAAAATATCATCAAAGATTAATTATTTAAAAATTGTAACGTTAAATTAAATGTTAGCAATATCAACATTTTATCTAAAATGCTACATACTTATAATATTTTATGTATCAGTTGATAATTTTTAAGTAATTATTTTTTATCTTAAATCAAAATTCTTCACCCTAAAAGTAACTAGCTACCATCATATACGAATACTAGAAATCGATTCAATTTGTAGGACTGCCTGGATGATTTTATCATTGTCTTGACAAGCAGACGATCGTTGCTTCGGTATCATCTTCTAGGGAGATTTCTTCTTGGTTTTATACTGTGTAGGATGCATTTGGTGGTGATCTGACAGGTTTTCTACATATGTAGGCTGTTCAATCCCTGGTAAAAACTGAAAATGGGGACGATAAGATTTGGAAGGAGATAAGAGAAGAAGCCTACAAGGATGCTGACAAACTATTTAAGATAGTTGGAGAGGCATATGCAGTACGTACTTTCAGACCCTACCAAGGTACTATATGTTATCATCGTCGAGTTTACCTATCCCTTATTCAATCTTGAAGAACATTGTCTTTCTGCAGCGCTCAAGGTATGATTCTGAAGAAGAGACGAGGAACTTGCAAAAGAAACATAGAGCACGTACATCCAGAGCAGCTGCAGAATGATTCTCAAGCAGTGGTATGCGACCAGGGAGGGAGGCCAGGAGATCGTTTGGCAACTCGAGCTAATTTCCGACACACCTAAAATTTATGTTTAAACTCTTTTAACATAAATTGTGTATAAGGTGAAAGACATGATTCAAAAGGATAAACAAGTTATTCCATATTTATGAAACGCTTCAAGGTAACCTTTCAAGATAGCACAACTTTAGACATGTAGCTTAATTACGAACCCAGACAAGAGTATCTCTAACAACAAAATGACAAATTGGGACGGTTCCTGGTTTAACATTCAGAATCAAAAAGGCAGGGTGGTTAGGACTCCATGCCGAAGTGTCTTGATGGCAAATGGCCAAGGCATTAGCTTTCGTCCCACGGATGCCGACCAATGGGACTTTATACACCACGGTTCCCTTGATTGAATGGCATAAGAACACAGCATACGGATACCTCATCTTGTGGCAAACAAGCTCCTCTTCTCCCATGTTTTGTATTCCCCTCCCGATTCTAAACATTGGGTTATTCGTTTCTTTCCCAAGCTCATTGGCCAGAAGTTGGATACTTTTTCCAAGCTTTGAAACACTCGAATCGATGAATGAATCAAATGAAGTGGCACAAAACATTTGTTCTCCACGCATGACTTGTCTCTCACAACCTTTAAGCGTTTGTTTCATAGCATCAGCTTGCATCGAATCGGAACCGAAAGAGAAGTGCTTCAAAATTTCAGGTAACTTTTCGGATGAAAAGGGTATGGAGTGAGCAAGTTGATGAGACAAGAATGGAGTGAAATCCCTGGTCCTGGCGAGTAGTGGTAAGTTGACCATCTTACCAGGGCGCAGGTCCTCTTGGAAGAAGTAGATGGTTTCATTCATTGCCGCCTTGTCATGTCTACGTCTCACAGAGTTCTTGTTTCCTGCATTTGATTTGTAAAGATGTTAGCTTATTGTTAATATGGATGAATAACTACCGATAAGACGAGGCATGTGGCGAGCTACTTGAATATTAATCGATCAATATATAACTTGAGATCAAATTCAATTTGAGTTCTGAACAAATTAAGTTAAATTCAATATACTATTTAGACTCGATTCAACTGTCTTCAAAACTCAAACAATGTTTAAACTTAAAACTTTTTAGGCATGATAACACTTTGAAATCTATTCATACCTTTAGATTGCCTCTCATAAATAATGAATGGGTTGATGGGAGCATCCTCACCTTTGGATTTTTTATTTCTTCCGTCATTCTTGTAAATTATGAATGGATTGATAGGAGCATCTTCGCCTTTGAATTCTTTATTTCTACCGGCATTCTCGTAAATTATGAACGGATTGATGGGAGCATCCCCACCATTGCCTAATTGTTTAGTTTTACCGCCATTCTCGTAAATTATGAATGGATTGATAGGAGCGTCTTCGCTTTTGAATTCTTTATTTTTACCGGTATTCTCGTAAATTATGAACGGATTGATGGGAGCATCCAAACCTTTGCCGGATTCTTTAGTTTTACCGCCATTCTCGTAAATTATGAATGGATTGATAGGAGCATCTTCGCCTTTGAATTCTTTATTTCTACCGGCATTCTCGTAAATTATGAACGGATTGATGGGAGCATCCTCACCTTTGCCGGATTCTTTAATTTTACCGTCATTCTCGTAAATTATGAATGGATTGATAGGAGCATCTTTGCCTTTGAATTCTTTATTTCTACCGCCATTCTCGTAAATTATGAACGGATTGATGGGAGCATCCTCACCTTTGTTAGATTCTTTATTTCTATCGCCATTCTCGTAAATTATGAAGGGATTGATAGGAGCATCTTCGCCTTTGAATTCTTTATTTTTATTGCCATTCTCATAAATTATGAATGGATTGATAGGAGCATTTACGCCTTTCGATTTCTTGCTAGTACCTGCATAACCATACACACCAACAAATTCAAAAACATTTTTCAAAAAATCATGTCATTTAGACATGGGAGTAACAACAGGAACAACAGACCAGTAGGTGGAGGTGGCAAAAGGTTTTTCAAAGCTTTAGGCATGGGAGTGTTGGGGAACACCGATTTCCAGTGAACTTCCTCCGACGACAACGCACCATGGCTTCCTGCAAATGCCACCTGCACGGAACCCAACAAACTTGATTGATTTCACTGTTATATATACAAAATGTAAAGAATTGCTGGTCTGAACTTAGGACTTACGTTAAGCAAAGAGAATCCGACAAGGAAAAGAATCGCCATGAAATGAAATGAAAGCATCCTAAGAATGTCAATAGCAATGGAAAAGTAAACTACATATGAAAGCTTGGGATGACATACATACATATATACATATATATATGCTAAGAATCATTGGAGTTACCTCCCACTCATCGACACATATACCATCAACCTGTAAAGACACCAAGAATCTGATGGATCTCACTTATTTTTTCTGCTAAGCCAACAATTGTGTTAATAATAAAGAGGTAACAAACCTAACAAGTGGCTCTAGTAAAAAGGAGGATAATGTTCATATTAAGAGGCTTAGGTTCGAACATATGTGTGCAAGGTGTGTGTCTTGTCCGGGTTAAAAAATATAAACAGATAATACCAATACCATATAATCAAACCAAACCAAAGTGCATATCTTAATGAACTAAAAAGATATTTAATCTACCTGGACATTGTATTTACATAATATAAGATGCTTTCACATTGCCAATTCTCGGACTTGCACATTGTTTCCAACACCCTTTTGTCTTCTACAGAACTATTACGTTGCAATTACCGTAGACACTCAAAAACAAGTGGCTAACTCATATGTACAACAAAGAAGAGGTCGAAAAAGTTCGTAAATCACAACACCAATTATTAATGTGTGATTTTTTTACACATTTAACATTAGTACCTATATTCTTGTATGGTCATGTTTATGATAAGTAATCTTTCAAGGCATTTTCCCATCCATCCATTGGTTAACGTTTTAACCATGGATATATAAGCACTGCATCCCTTCATTCCACGACTTGATATACATTTTTCAAACCACATGAACGAAGGTCAACCTAAGACTGCTAAGAAAAAATATACAAACTTTTTAACGAGAAATTCTGATATTTGAATGCAAAGTTCACTCGAGGGTAAGAAGTGTCAAAAAAAAGTAGGGTAATTCTTTTTTTCAATGAAAAAAATATTTTTGAAAAGAAACTAGACCTCATTAAAAATCACTTTGTAACTTGATTCAGCCGCAATCGAGTCACGACAATGAGAGGAAAAGAGTGTCCATGCTTTATTAATGCCACTAATCATGGGAACACAAACCGTATGATAACTTTAGCATCCAAGACCACTACACCAGCACACCAAGCAGAAACTTAAAGAACAGAAACACAAAAGCAAATACCATGCTAGTAAATGCAAAGCCACTCAGACAGGAAGCTCAGAAACCAACTATACCGCCCACAACATAGTTGGCATAAAAGAAGAAGCACAACAAACCTTAGACCATCAAGAGAAAAAGCTCCAGAAGAAACAAATTCCGTAGATAAGAACTCATTCAGCCACCTAAAAGAACTGCTGGTGGACCGATTCCATCCTTAGCCAAAGAATTTGCAACACAGTTCCCCTTCCTGTTGGCAAATTGAACCAACCATGAATGACATCTACAAATTTATGGCACAACAGAGAATCTCATTTGAATGCAGAGGGAGCCAAAACATGATTGGATTCAATAACTAAAGAGTAAAGAGTGTGAGGTAGCCCACTTTGATTTTGAAAACATATTTGCATGCTTCCAAAACAGCTATCAATATAGTCCCGGTAGGATCCATATTACCGATAGATTTAGATAAGCAGGCAAGGAAATCGCTCAAATGATCCCTTAAAACACCACCAATACCAATATCTCCAAAGCTGCCCCTGATCAACATTGAATTTAAGGGTTCCAACAGGTGGCAATACAGGAATCAGCAATAAACCTTCACAAGGGAATGAATAGAATGGCTGCCAACAAGGATTGAACATGATAACATACACAAAATTAAAAGAGTCAGGTTATTTACTTTTGCACCAGTAACACAATATCAAATAATTGATCCTAAACAAGACAACTTTTTTAAAAAATTTCTTCCTTCATAGACTGCTTTCCAGGTGAAAGCTTCCACCTTAGGCACCAAATTACCCCATACAAGCTTACAAACCACATCAGTCTCTGCACCTACATCAGTTGCAACTTCACAAAAAGCCTTAGGGTCGTACCGACCTTTAGAAGATCCAATCCATCGAGTACCATCAAGAGACAAAGACACCCACTGGCCATATTAAGAGCATGTATAAAATTATTCCAAACACCAATCTCCCAACCGAAAAGACATAAAAGAATGTTCCAGACCCATATGACAATCTCTTTAGAGCCAAACTCACAGACCACTGGTGACCCACCAAATTCATAAATATTTGAAAGTTCGGGGAGAATTCATAAATAACCCAATTTTTGGATGAAAATTATATATAAAAAAAGTTTAAAAAAAATGTAACTTCGTCCTCATACCAAAATTGATGTTCCTACCATCGCCAAGAAATAATTAAAGATCATACAAGAACAAAAACCATGATAACAATATAGAAACCCCAAAAGACCGCCATTCACGGCTGTTTTTCAAAAGAACTCCTTGACAATGACAAAAACATTCTCCCAAGTGAAAAATATGAGTTAAAAGTAGAAAATTTATCTTATAACAACAAAATATTAAAAAAAATGATAACCGGATTAAAAAGAACAAAAACCCTAAAAAGATTTTAAACACGAAAAGTAATAAGAATGGAAATTGATGGAAGACTCCCACTGGCCCTATTAAGAGCATGTGTAAAATTATTCCAAACACCAATTTCCCAATCGAAAAGATATAAAAGAATGTTCCACACCCATGCGTCATTCTCTTTAGAGCCAAACTCACAGATTGTAATCAACAAAACTGAAACTCCAGAATTAAAATAAGAGCAAAGGTAAGGAAGAAATCAGATTGAGGAAGAGAAGAGAATATGAGGAAGAAATAAGAATTTCATTCAGCAAAATGATAGCCTGTACAAACCCTTCTCTTCCCTTTTAACCCTAACAATTAAAACGGTGCCGTATTATCTATTAACATTTCACCTCCAACGCTGCGTTTCATTTAATCCATTAACCCAGACTTAATTAACGATCAAATAAAGAAAACCAACTCTCCAACGGTCATCTTCTCATTTCACTCCCTTACAGTGCCTCCTACTTCGAAAGATTCTTGTCCTCAAGAATCAAAGTGAGGGAATTGCTGCTTCAACACATGAAATACCTCCCAGGTAGCATCCTCGGGAAAAGAATTCGACCACTCAACTAACACCTCTGTAACAGCCTTGTTGCCCTTTTTTCCAATTCGACGATCTAAAATCCTAATTGGTTCCTTACTAATGCAACCATTAGGATCGACCACTGGCAACTCAGATTGCACCAATTCAAGACCTACTTTCTTCTTAAGCTGTGAGACATGGAACACCGGGTGTACTCTTGAGTCGTCCGGCAGCTTCAATCTATAAGCCACTTTGCCCACCTTAGCTATCACCATGAATGGCCCAAACCATTTGGGTGCAAGCTTCTGACAACTCCTGTGCACCACTGTTTGCTGCCTATAAGGCTGCAACTTGAGGAACACCCACTCCCCTACCTGAAATTCACACTCTTTTCTCCCTTTGTCAGCCTGGTTCTTCATTCGGTCTTGGGCTCTCTTCAAATAAAATTTCAGCATCTTAATAGCTGTTTCCCTTTGTCGCAAATCTCTGTCAACAGCTGCCACAATGGATTCACCCGCTACATATGGTACATGTAATGGAGGTGGTTGTCCATATAAAGCTTGGAATGGTGTGGTTTGTATAGACACGTGGTAGGTAGTATTATACCACCATTCCGCAAGGTGAAGCCAGTTTCCCCACTCTTTCGGCCTTTCACCCATCATACATCTCAAGTACGTCTCCAAGCATTGGTTGACCCTCTCCGCCTGTCCATCTGATTGGGGATGGTAAGCTGTGGATGCATTGATGGTGACCCCCAATTTCCCAAGCAACTCCTTCCAAAACAAACTCATGAAGATCTTGTCTCGATCACACACAATATCAGTTGGTAACCCATGTAATTTAAACACATTCTCAAGGAAAATCTGAGCTACATCTCTTGCTGAAAAAGGGTGAGATAGAGCGATGAAATGACTGTACTTTGTCAGACGATCGACTACAACCAACACACAATCCATCTTCCTTGAACTCGGCAATCCCTCAATAAAGTCCATGCTAATAGATGACCAGATTGTTTCTGGTATTGGCAGTGGTTGTAGGAGCCCTTTTGAGTGCTGGAGTTCATTTTTATTTCTCTGGCAAGTTAGGCACTCTCTAACCCAGTTTTTTACTTCCTTTCGAAGGCCCTTCCAGTAGAACACAACAGCTATTCTTTGAGCAGTAGCTCCAGCCCCTGAGTGTCCCCCTATCACACTCTCATGAAAATATTTAATTAAGTCAATCCTTAACTCTAAGTCCTTCCCCACCACAACCTTATCCTTCCTCTTTAATACCTTCCCTATCCATTGATATTTGTGATGTTTCTGATTTCCAGCTTCCAAATCTCTAATTATTTTAGCCAATTTTTCATCCTTATGCCATGAAACTTCTATTCTTTTCATCATGTCAGTACTTACTGAACTCACTGCCATATTCAACAAATTTCCAGATTCAGGCCTCCTTGAAAGAGCATCAGCCACAACATTATTAATTCCCTTTCGGTATTGTACTTCGTAGTCGTACCCCATCATCTTGATCACCCATTTTTGTTGGAATGGTGTGATAGCCTGATTTTCTGTCAAAAACTTCAAACTTTGATGATCGGTTTTAATGATAAAATGCCTTCCCACCAAGTAAGCTGTCCATTTCTTCACTGCCATCAACACCGCTAACATTTCTTTTTTATAAACTGATAAACTCCTATATCTAACTCCTAACCCCCTGCTGAAATATGCTAAGGGTTTCCCTTGTTGAACCAAAACAGCCCCAACACCTAACTCAGAAGCATCGGTCTCCACAATAAAAGGAAGCTCAAAATTGGGCAAAGACAAAACTGGAGACGAACTGATTGCTTGCTTAAGTTTCCAGAATGCAGTGTCCTCCCCTTCTTCCCATTTCCAACCTCCCTTCTTTAGTAGCTCTGTTAATGGTTTAGCCAATACTCCATACCCTTGCACAAACCGTCTGTAGTACCCAGAAAGACCCAAAAATCCTCTGAGTTCTTTGACAGTTTTGGGAGTTGGCCACTGCATTATACATGCCACCTTTGAAGCATCCATAGATATCTTCCCACCGGCAATTACATAGCCTAGATAATCAACTTTTTGAGCTCCAAAACAACACTTTGATCTTTTAGCATAAAGTTGATGTTCCTTTAATTTCTCCAATACTCCTTGAACATGTTGCAAGTGTGAATTCCAGTCAGGAGAATACACCAATATATCGTCAAAGAACACAAGTACGGATCTCCTTAACTGTTGCTTGAAAACTTTGTTCATTAATCCCTGAAAAGTTGCAGGGGCATTAGTGAGTCCGAATGGCATCACTAAAAATTCGTAGTGCCCCTCATGTGTTCTAAAAGCTGTCTTGTGTATGTCCTCCGTTGTCATCCTGATCTGGTGGTAACCAGATCTTAAATCCAGCTTCGAAAAGAAACTTGCTGTGCCCAATTCATCTAATAATTCTTCAATCACGGGCATAGGAAAACTGTCCTTAATGGTTATCTGGTTGAGTTTCCGGTAATCAACACACATACGCCAAGTATTATCCTTCTTCTTAACCATCACTATGGGGGAAGAAAAAGCACTAGTGCTGTCCTTGATGATCCCTACTGCTAGCATTTCTTCGATCAATTTTTCTATCTCATCCTTTTGGTATCCTGGATGTCTATAAGGTTTAACCTTAACAACGACATTCTCATCTTTCAATTGTATCCTATGAGCATGGCCTCTGTCAGGAGGCAATCCTTGCGGCTCCTCAAACACCTTGCTAAACTGCTGCAACAATCTCCTCAAATCTTCAGGTAATGAATTGTTATTTTCTTTTATTTCCAGTTGTGGGTTTATTAACCACAAAGCTGCTGTACATGGATTTTGTGTTCCCCTTAGTAATTTGCTGCAACCTTTACTGGTCATCCATCGCAATTCCCCCACACTTAATCCCCTCAATTTAATTGCTCTTCCATCTTGACAAAAATTCATCTTGAATTCAGCAAAATTCCAATGAATATTTCCCAGTTGAGATAACCATTGTATACCTAGTACCATATCACAGTTTTTCATGGGTACTACTAGAAAATCCGAAACGAAAACAATACCTTGTACCTCCCATTGTATTCCTTGCATCTTCCCAGGGTAGTCATCCAATTCCCATCGGCCACTGTTACCTTCAATTTATCCCTTCTATCCATCTGCAGATTCAACTGTTTGACCATGTTTAAACTGAGGAAGTTATGAGAACTCCCGGAATCCACCAATGCTATGTAACTCTTTCCCTCTACAATCACTCTAAATTTCATTGTTTCCCAAGTAGTAGCTCCCCAAACTGCATTCAAGGATATGATTGGCTCCTCCACATTCTGTTCTCCAGCTGATCCTTCTACATTTTCTTCACAATCCAAGAAAATCTCATTCTCCATTTCTTCTTCAGCACCTTCAATCATGATTTGGTATAACTGAGTTTTCGCACATCTATGTCCAGGGGAATATTTCGCAGCACACCAGAAACAAAGCCCTTTTTTTCTTCTATCTTCTATTTCTTTTGCAGATAAATGCTTACCTCCTCCTTTCTGTCCCAACTGATTGATCGGCTTCCTGCTATTAGGACTAACTGAATTCGACCCAACCACATTAACACTATTCTGACCTCCCACACTTCCATAACTTCCTTGTCCTCGAAATACATTTACTCCTGATCTTGGTGGAATAGTCACTTGCAAAGGGGAAAATGCCTTCGTTTGTGTTCCAGAAGTCTTTCTAGGTTCTCCAACCACCATAGCTTCAACATGTTTGGCAAGGTGAAATGCATCCATAAGAGACTTTGGTTGTAACAACTTGACCATAGAACTGATTTCAATTCTCAGGTGCTCCTTAAACATACTTAAAACGTATTCCTCGGGTAATTGCACTTGATTCAACAATTGAATAAAATCTTCATAGTATTGTTCAACAGTATCCAATTGTCTAAGTGCCATTAACTCAGCAAATGGATCTATAAATCCATCTGGCGCAAACCTATCCTTCAATAATCTCAAATAGTCTCCCCACACTATTTGATTTAAACTTCTCAAATTCTTAGTGACAAACTGATGCCACTGCAAGGCTTTACCTTCAAGATGCAACATTACCAAACGTACCTTCGTTGTGTCCGGCACCAATTCCGCCTCAAAGTATTGCTCCAATTTAGCGTGCCATCCTCTGAAATCCGTACCGTCGAACTTTGGACACAAGAGCTTATATGCATAGTTTTGAGTTTGGACAATTCCTCCATTGTGAACCACTGAGTTTTCCTCCATCTCTGCCACTGGAGTAGGTCCTTGCTTATCCACTCGAGGATCTTCTCCCTGAACCGCCGCCACTCCAGTAGAAGTTGCAGGTCGCCCAGATTGAGGGTTTCCCAGAACTCCTGTGTGCTGAGCCAACATCCCTTCCGTTTCAATTTTTTTTCCCAAGGCTATCTCAAACATTTTCTGCAGATTCGCCAGCATAGCACTCTGCATATCTTGGAAACGGGTGTTGATAGTAGTTTCCAGTCGCTGAACATCCTCTTGAATCTTATCTGTAACCGTTCGCCACTCCGGACTCGCCTCTGGATTTTGAGTTTCGGACGCAGTCGCCTGAGCTGCCATCGCCAACTGATGTCGAGTTTCCACCATTTTTCCGAGGATCGGGTAGCTCTGATGCCTCTGTAATCAACAAAACTGAAACTCCAGAATTAAAATAAGAGCAAAGGTAAGGAAGAAATCAGATTGAGGAAGAGAAGAGAATATGAGGAAGAAATAAGAATTTCATTCAGCAAAACGATAGCCTGTACAAACCCTTCTCTTCCCTTTTAACCCTAACAATTAAAACGGTGCCGTATTATCTATTAACATTTCACCTCCAACGCTGCGTTTCATTTAATCCATTAACCCAGACTTAATTAACGATCAAATAAAGAAAACCAACTCTCCAACGGTCATCTTCTCATTTCACTCCCTTACAGATCACAGGACAGTCACCAATCCATCAGCTATATTTGTTAGGGGCAAATTCAAAAATATTTGAAAGTTGGGGGAGAATTCATAAAAAAAAAACAATTTTTAGAAAAAAAGATTATATATAAAAACAATTAAAAAAATTGTAACCCCGTCCTCATACCAAAATGGATGTTCTTACCATCGCCAAGAAATAATTAAAGATCATACAAGAACTCACCTTTCAGGATTTGAATTGGACAAAAATCATGATAACAATATAGAAACCCCAATTCCCAAAAGATCACCATTCAAGGTTGTTTTGCAAAAGAACTCCTTTAAACATTCTCCCGGGTGAAAATATGTGTTAAAAAGTAGGAAATTTATCTTATAACAACAAAATATTAAACAATGAGAATATAGGGATTCAAATCGGAGGGGTGATTGTCTGAAGGATAACCGGATTAAAAAGAACAAAAACCCTAAAAAGATTTTAAAAACGAAAAGAAATAAGAACAGAAATTGATGGAAATAAAGAAACAAATTCGTGAATAGATCGAGAGAAAACCCATATAAAAGAAAACAAAATTCATTAATATTTAAAGAAAAAGAGATCCCGCAACTCACCTGAAACGAGGAAGAGAAAGAAATCTTGAAAAAATTGATAGGGATATCTATGAGAACTATAGAAACCTTTAGGTCAGACTAAAAAAAGTTCAAAATTATGAAAGAAATCAGGTTGATTCTTACCTTTAAAGAAAGTAATTTATTTGTTTCAGCGTTCGAATAACGCGAAAAGAAAGGGCGGGAGATGATTGGAAATTTGAAAGGCTAACGGACATGGTAAAATAATAAATATAAGTGTTATTACATAAAAATGATTAAAATTAATAAATTAATAAATAAATATAATCTTATAATTAATTTTTTTGTCTATAATTATATTTGAGATTTTCTCTAATATCTATTTGTGTTTTAAATTTGATATTTGAATTTTTTTTGTCTAATATTAAATTCGTAATATATTTTGTCTAGAATTCTTACAGAAAGCTGTCCGTTCTAAGAAAATGGAACTTATTGCAGAGCTAAACCCAATTTGATGCTAAAAACATGAGCAGAAAATGAACATATATGAAACGTAGCATGCTACAACAAGTGAACATGTCAACAAGTACTGGATTTGAAAAGTTTGAACAGAGGGGAAGCATCTTTTTTACAGAGTACCTTGAAGCAAGAGGTAGAAGAAACGTAATTACATGCATTACAGATTCATTAAACCCGGGAAGGGATCATAGGGATGTTGTTCTGCAGGTATGTGCAAGCTGCTGCAACTCCGCTGCCGAGCTTAACCGGATATCCGACATCTTTGAGTATCATCTCCACGCCAGCCAGGCAACCCAGCAGTTGCAACTGAAACGAATATCAATGGGGTGGTTAATGTTGGTAACAAAGCTTGTTGTAAAGAACCAAATAGAAAAGGAGTACTACTTTGAAGATCATTCAGGAATTACCTCATTCAGGTTTCCAAGATGTCCTATTCTGAATACTTTTCCGGCCACTTTGTTGAGGCCGAGACCTAAGCTCAAATTGTATCTCTTCCATGCCCTTTTAACAATTTCTGCACTGTCGATGTACGGGGGAACAAGGACAGCCGTCACGGTGTCACTGTGCCATTCCTCCTTTTGTGTGCAGTTCTTCAAGCCCCAAGCCTCAACAGCCAGCCTGTTTCACGGTCATGCAACCGACGAAATCAATTGTTCTGATATTCTCAAATGAGTAAATGGATATGTGGTGTGGTGGAGATTTATGAAAATGTCATGTCTTTCACTGGTCTCACCTTGTTGCTTTGCCCAAACGGCTATGCCTAGCAATCACATTGTCGAGTCCTTCCTCGAAGATAAGATCGAGAGCGGTTCTTAACCCATACAGTAGTTGGATTGAAGGAGTGTATGGCCAAAATGTTCCCAGCTTGTAGAACTTGAGGTAGTCGTTCCAGTCGAAGAAAACTCGAACAGATTTTGCAGTTTTGGATGCCTCCAGGGCTTTGGGGCTTGCACAAACAATACCGATTCCTGTCGGAAGAGAAAGTGCCTTCTGAGAGCCAGTCAGTGCCACATCGACTCCCCATTCGTCCATACGAAAATCAAGGGCACAGATTGAGGAAACTCCATCAACAAGTAGAAGTGCCGGGTGACTATAGTGATCTGAGAAGAAACAGAAAGTATGAGAACCATAGGAGTTGATTAGTTTAACATGGGAGTTCCCATAGGAATACACACACAGGTGAAAGAATCTAATGTACACTTACCAAGTAGTTTCCTCACTGTAGCCAGGTTGTTGGTGACTCCAGTTGCAGTCTCATTGTGAACAATGCAAATGGCCTTGATTGTGTGGGAGTGATCAGCTGCAAGTTTTTCTGCCAGAACGTCAAGGTTCGCACCTTGACCCCACTCACTTTCGACTACATCGACATTGAACTTGAGGCGTTGTTGTTGATCAATCCACAGCAGACTGAATTGTCCAATAAGGAAAGATACGATTCGATCTCCAGGGGACAGGGTATTAGTAAGTGCACTCTCCCATGCACCAGTTCCTGAACTCAAACAGCAACAATATCTTCAAACACTAATCCGAAACATGTACGATGCTACTATTAACAACATAGTACTTTACGTGATTAATGTTATTAGTTTCCAAGGCACCTCATCTTAAGTAATAACCTGAGACAGATAACCGAAACTTGTTAGCATAATTAAAACTATAAACACCTGTAGTTGGGATCATAAAAGGAGTTCCTGTGGTGGTCTTGAAAATCTTCTTCACATCTTCAAGAAGAGTTTTTGTCATTGCAGGAATGGCAGGGGAACGGTAATCCTCATTGTTCCTGTTCATGGCTCGAATAACCGGTTCCGGGATGTTAACCGGCCCTGGAACAAAGAGATGGTTCTTTCCCGGTCCATACACATAGTCCATGTTTTCGCCCTAATAGAAATATCACCGATAACTTGAATTTCGACTACTTTTCGTAATTTAAACTTCAACATAAAAACAAAATCACAAGTAATAAATTAATCTGTAATCTCATTATCTAGGCTTCAAATCACATGAATAAGCACAGAGGGAAAACCCGAATGAACAAAGAGAAACAGCAGATAGCCACATCCACTAGGATACCAAAAAGATTGACATATTATATCTGTTACCCTTATCTATTGTAAGAGAGTCAAGCTTTCTTCTATAAATTTTAAGGCTAACAGAGACTAAACCATTACAAACCTAATAGACGCTACCAAATTATGGCAGCTATCTAAATATCTGGTTATATTTCACAAGGAATCAAAACTTTTAGTTCATTTTTCCAGCCAAAGGATAAAGAGGATGGAAGTATACAAACATAGTATGTATTTTGGTTGGTTAAACGTACTGTGATCATCTTTCTTTTGTCTTTTACATATTTTTGCATATTTTCCATAGATTTCCAAGTAGAAACCTCTGCTTTTGTTTCTTGTCATATGTCTAAATACATCTTTTGTGATCAATTTATTGCTTGAAAAACTTGAATATAATTGTCAACACATCAGAGTAACAAGAAAGCAACTGAAATAAGTGTGTCAATTGGCATACCTTTGGAAGAGAAGCTTCCAACGAAATTGGCTGAAGAAGGATTGCAGGTTGTTAGAAACTTAGAATTGCCTTTGAAATATATATGACGGTTTGGAGTTTTTATAAGAGAGCAAGAGAAGCACTCAACATAAACATGAGTTCTAAGAGGCTCGAACGTGGCAGATAAGAGCGAATTCATTTGGAATCTTGCGGCTATCAGCCACTTTGACATAGAGGAGGAATTCATCTACCTCTTCCCTTGGATTTCCACTCCATGTTTTGTTTGTTTATTTATTTATACCTGTATTTTTGCATCTAAGTCCCTCTAACTTTACTGAATTCCCTTCCTACCCCATACAGTTTCATATCATGCACGTTGGTTTCATTACTTTGGAGGGAATAACTAAGAAATTGTAAAATGGAAGTGTATAGTGTGAAGAACATACAAAAAATTGAAGGACCGAATACAGGAAAGGAGAAGCTGAAAGCGATATGGAGATTGATTATGAGGTTGAGAAAGCAATGCAAAGAGATAACGTGATAAAGGGGTGTTAGCCACACCCTTTCTTCAAGCAACCATTACCACAGATCTTATTCAATTAGGTTCCTGTTGAGAGATAAAGGGACTTGGATGTGCTCTTTTATCTCTTAACATTCTGAGGCTGTCTATCAGACTTGTCACCTGCATGCCCCTTTGTTTTTTCCACAATTTGTCCAGGAACTTTCCAACCACACAACAGTTACTGGTTCAATCCAACAGGTTGAACCTGAGACACGTAATCTATTCATACTTTTTTCATCTTACAGATAAAGTGTTTTGAACTCGAATCTCATAAAAAAAACATCAATTTATTTTTCACTAAAAGCACTCGTTGAGAATTACAGCAATAACAAAGATCTTAATAGTAAGAATCTGTTAGGACTTGTTCCGGTCTGTGTTAGTAGAGCTTGTAAGAAATTTCCAAATATAGTCCATGTTTCCCAATCTATTCTAATTTCTAAATGCAATGTTAACCAAAAAGAAATTGCGTTGATTTTATAATGAAACATTTCATTAGTATAACATTGAATTACTATTATAACCTTATATATTATTCTATACTTTAATTTGTGTACTTTTTATTTTTAATATTTTGAACTTGTGATCATGTATTAGAATTTTAAGTGATGATGATATTTATTTAAAGATTTGTAAAAATATTAAAAACTCAATCAACCGTTTATTATAAAAAATTATTTTCAATTTATTTTATAAAACGATAAATTTATTACTACTAATTATAAATATAAAAATATTAGAAGTTGGGCTTAATTCTGGTAGTAGTCTGCCCCCAACCCAATAGTCGTTCTGAAAAGTAGGCACTAGGCAGCACCAATTAAAGCGGTGTCGTTTACAAAAACCATCCTTTGCCTTCTCCTATTCGGTATCTAAAAATCAAATTAAAAACAAATAAATATATAAAAAATTATAATTATTTGTGTTGTGTCTTTTTGATATTATCGTATATTTTTATTATAAAGTTTTATAATTAATTATGATTTTATAAATAAAAATAGAGTTATAAAATTATATTTATATATGATTTTATTTGAATTTATCCGTCAATAAATCAAATATATAAGTCCTACGTTGTTACCTAGACAAATAGACATGCCCCTTAACTAAAAGGGTGTGTGTCTTTGGTTGCACGTGGTTGTTGGCCTTTCGTTTCTCATTTCTAACAAGATTGCCACGTGATGTTTCATATGCTCATCGACCCTACCTTGCATCCATATTAATTTCAATCGGTCATTTCGTTTCATTTATAGCGTTTCATTATTATTTCATATACAGATAATAAAAAATTATAAATAAAATTACAATAATATTATAATTTATATTTAAAATTTTATTTTTAATATAATAAAAATAAATACAATAATAATTAATCCACTTATAAAAAAATTTTATTTCATCGATAGTTCTCATAATAAATACTTAATTATTTCACCTAACATTTTTTTATCAAAAAGATTGGTCTGATGGCACATGCAATAATGTGGGAGCACTGTTGGTGATTTTGCTGTGGATGGAGCAGGCAATCAATGATTCAAGAGACACCACCCACGGACTTTGCTACACAAAAATATCTTTATTTGTAAGGATGGTTTGTGGCGGTAAAAAAATTGGATGGTCATTTTAAATATATAATAATTAAATATATGTGTTTGAATTTAAATATTTTAAAATAAATATTAATTAAAATTATTCGTTAAATTATATATTCGAATATCATTATTTATTTTTGTATATAAAAGTTCTTTTCTTCATAAAAGATCTTGCAACTCTGGATTTGTATATATAGTGCTCATCGGTGAAGCTGAAACCCCTGAAAACCAAAGGCAGCCAGCTCCACAATACACATACAACACAAGCCAGCAATGTCTCGCCACCGACGCCAAGCCTCTCGAGTCCTCCCACAGGACCTAACATGGGAGGGAGAGGATCAGCCACCCAAATCCACCTTCTCCGATCAACCACTTGCCACTCCTTACGGTCGTCAAGGTTGTAACGCCTCGACCACGCGCGTCTCTGCAAACCCATCGGCATCTCTTCATCAGGATTGCTCTTCCGTGAATCAAACCCTGCAGCAGGCTCCTCAAAATAACCCTTCTGCAACCACCAAACCTTCTTTAAATTAGTATTTAGTAGACATGTTAAACCTTATCCTTGTGTTCTTTCTTCTTCTTCTTCTTCTTCTTCTTCTTCTTCTTCTTCTTCTTCTTCTTCTTCTTCTTCTTCTTCTTCTTCTTCTTCTTCTTCTTCTGTGTTGTCTTGCTGAGCTGGGAAGCTTTTTGTTTGGTACAATATGTTGTGGCAAGTGTTGCTTTAATATCTGCAATGTTTTTCTCTTTCTCTCTCTCTCGGTTTTCAAGCTCAGATGCTTTCTATACTTCGATAATATAGTTTTATGGCATGTTTTAGAATTTATTTTAAACAGTTTGGATTTTGAAGACATGTACTTTGGATTTAAAGCTTACATTTCATATAAGATTATCCGTTAGATTATAAATTTAAAATTTTAAAAATTTTAATCTCATCTTCAATTTGTTAATATTTATTAATCGTATCTCATATTAATAAAATTATTATAAAAATTATTAATTTTTAAGTAAAAGATATCTTGATTTAAGTATATATGTAATAATAGAAATTGTAATAAACGATATTTTAATGATAAAATTGATTTTTTTAATTTTAAAATTAATTTAATGTAAATGTTATAACTTGAGGTTGTGCAATATAAAAAATTAAAACGAAACTGTCAAAGTTCAGTTTATAATTTATATTTAAACTCGAGAAAAAAAATAAAAATGAATTTTAAATTTCAAATTGAACAAATAGAAGATAAAAAATGAAAGTAAAAATAAAATGGATAAATTTCAAAACCCTAAAAAATTGAGGGCCTAATTAGACCTTTTGGATATTTAACACTTACCGTCTTGTACAGAACAATAGACCAGATTTTGATGGGTCCCATCTACGAACAAATAAATCAGTCTTTTTAGGTGTATCTCCGTATCATAACATTTATTAATCAAATCCAAAATAATAATTTTAAATTTTAAATATTAAAAAATATATTTTAAATTTCATTTATTAAATTATAATCTTAAATTTTAATGTTTAAATAGCGGGGAAATAAGTTTACCGGAAAAAACAACGATTCTAATTAAATAAAATTATTATATATATTTTATTTAAGTTAAATATTTATCATCCGTAATAATAATTAATTATTTTTATATTTAATATTGAAAATTAATTTTTAAGTCTAACTACTCTAGATAATATATTTATATAAAATACCTTGAATCAGTTTCATTTTTTTCATGAGCATGGATAGGTTCCTTTCTACTCCCCACTTACATACAAGGTTATGTCTATAAAAACGCTTTAAAACCGTTAATTTCTTCGAACTTCTCCTACATTATAGTCGTAGGCTCCCACATAATGGCGGATTACGGTGGAGCTATCTCACTTTCTCAAGCGCACGTCTCCGATGACGACTCATCCGAGCACCGCCCTCGTAGTATCCCAGCTTCTCCTGGTGGATGCGGTGGCTTTTCTTCCAAGTCTAAAACTCCAAGCAACATGATTACTAATACTGCCCTTGATCACCATCGCCAACAGACTCCGTCGTCATCCGAGAACATTGCAAAGAAGCCTAGAGGCAGGCCTCCAGGGTCCAAAAACAAGCCCAAACCTCCCATTGTCATAACAAGAGACGTTCCTTCAACTATGAAGCCGGTGATTCTGGAAATCTCCGCTGGTTCTGATATCATTGATGCTATTGTCAGCTTTGCTCGTAGAAACCATGTCGGTATCAATATTGTCAATGTTACTGGTTCTGTATCAAACGTCACCCTCCGGCATCCTGTTTCTCAAGCGGCGCCAACACTCTCTTTTCATGGACCTTTTACTTTACTCTCCTTGTCTGGCTCATTCATTGCGTTTTCTACTTTATCTTCGTCCAACGAAACACCCCAATCATCTTCATGGCCAAGCACTCCGACGCCTAGTTTCTTGTCTTCCACTCTCTCGTGTTGTTTTGGTGTAACTCTTTCGGATGCACAAGGACAAGTTTTTGGAGGGGTGGTAGGAGGGAAAGTAATGGCAGCAACGCAGGTGATTGTGGTGGCTACTACTTTTGTAAACTCTGCGTTTCATAGGCTGCCATGTGAAGGTGGTAATGTTGACCATCATAAGAAAATCAAGTCTTGTATTCACGGTAACGTTGGTGGCGGTGCTGC
Organism: Abelmoschus esculentus; assembly: GCA_035048815.1. Lineage (NCBI taxonomy): Eukaryota > Viridiplantae > Streptophyta > Magnoliopsida > Malvales > Malvaceae > Abelmoschus > Abelmoschus esculentus. Next base: position 1,945,194 of record JAUCBN010000008.1, read on the forward strand.
TGCTGCAACCGATTCGTGCTCTTGTGCCGGAATTCCCATGTCCGTTTATGGCATAGCATGTACCACTCAACTTACTTGCCAGATCTCACCTGATGTCATGCCTTGGGGGCCCCGCCCTTCCTCACGTCCTTTTTGAGTTAAAAAGGACGACGTGTGAAGTTTTCAGCATACGTTACCTTGATAGCTACACCATTATCCGAAGCTGGTTTTTCTTTTTGAGCTTTCAATCATTTAATTTCCTTGCTAACTAGTTTTATATATGTAGTTCATAAATATATATTAGTTATATATCTCCATGCTTGTCAAAGAGTAAAAGACCAAGTTTTCTCCTATCATGATCTTTCCTGGCACTTGGTTTTCTTCTATACGTGTCTTCAGTTTTGAATACTCTTTTCACGGATCACAACTCAACAAGGTAAAGGCTTGAGGCCTAGCAGACAGCAGTTGGCACAGTATAGCACTGTTACAGACAACTGAAATGTCACTTCTCGATGGTTCAAGTCCAACTCCCAAAACGAAAAAGAAAAAGTTTTTCAGAACAGAATTCAGATAACAAGTCTGAGTGCAATAAAACAAACTGACCAAAAGTTTTTGAATTTCGACCTTGAATGTTGAAAGGCTAGGTAATACTAATAGACACTTCTACACTCTTTCTAACAGGAAAACCAGTAAATTTGGAGGACTTATACCATATATCTAACTTATTAATTATTATATGGAGATGGACCGACGTCAGTTCAGTGCGTAGAGGTTGGCACCTGGCAAGTGAGCGCACGCGAGATCAGAACAATGTTGCGTTTGCCCGACATGTAGTTTCTGCATTAGCCATTGATTTTCACGAGAGAAAATAACATCTGCTTTGAGTTGAGTTATTTTTGGAGGGAAAAAGAGTGAGTTCGGTCATCTTGCTGAGTACAGTCATACTTTGTGGTTCCAAAGGAAAGGCTATGGCAGTGGAATTGGTCTGCAACTTGGAACTTTGGGTTCCCATGGGTCAAGTCAACAAGTCAGAAGCAAGCAACACAGCATCAGGAAAATGATGGTAGGTAGGTCCAGGCCTACGTGGATTGAACCCAAGGTTATGTTTAGGGCAGGCTATGCCTATCCACTCCGCATCTTCCATGGAAACATTTTCTAAGGTGAATCATCTTAAACTTTCTGCAAGTTTTCTCCTTTAATCATTCAAGACTTTTCATACGACCAAGCTCGAAAATTACACTACCAAGTACCAACGTTTGTTTGGTAATTATTTTTCTTGTCCCAAAGAAAACTGCAAGAAACTTGGGCTTTAGCCTGAATTTCAATCCCAACAGCATCCTTGTGTTCTGTATTTAAAGAAATGTTGGGCCAAACAGTGATTTTCAGGAAAAAAGAATTTGATAGAGTTCGAAAATACGTCAAATTTTCTAAATATAAAAAAACAATACATCGATTTGATTTTAAAAAATAAAATATATGAATTATATTTTAAAATAATATTTGGAGTTTTAACATATTTAGTCTGACAAATATTAGGCTGGTAAGTTAATTTAAGAAAAAGAAGTTGATAATCCTGTTTAGAAGTAGGACCCTTGAGTAGAGATGATTGAGTCGGGTAGAGTCTAATTTTTGTTTACTTTAAATTTTAATTCATATTTTTACATATTCATTCATCCATCACCTGATGTAAGTTTGATTTAATTTAAAAATATGAATCCGGTCAACCTGATTCAGATTATTTTTTCGCTCTTAATTTTATTAAAAAATAAATGAAAATAAATTAAAAAATATAAATCTAAGAAAACTCAAACAAAATATAACTAAAACTACGAATCCCTAATAATACAATTACAAATACAAGTTAAAACACAATCCTATGATATTAAATAAGACAAACATAAATATTTGATGAAAAATCCTTTATTATCACCGTTTCCATATAATTCTTAATCTATTTTAATCGTTCACAATTTTTATAAAATAAATCTATAAATTAATATATAGACTCAATATTATAATAAAGTAAAATATAAAGTCATTAATTCCCGTTATCTTCATCCAAGCTGAGCCCCACCAATGCCATGGTAGATATGAAGGTTTTTCCCATGACATCAATTAATACCATCATTTAAAAAAACAGTGATAATAAATTGGGAACTGACGTGTTAAAGTATCATTGGTTTCCAGTATGACAAACGGTTTCGAGTGCTGCATTATAGAATGGTAGGGTGCAGCAGAGGAATTCCAAATTCTAATACTCAAGGGTTGAACGTGTTACGTAATTGTTATTTTCCTCCCAAAACCAGAACATAGGAATAAACAACTGAATTTCTCTGCAATTCAAAAGAATAAACATAGACAAAAGAAAGGTCCGATTCAAAAGAATGCACGGCTACCATAGAAAATCCTGGACACATCTTTCTTATTGTCATGCTCTATGTTCTTGCTATTGTTTTGAACCAAATCACCACGATGTTCAAGTTCAGGTTTGTCAAGATCCATGGGAAGCTTCATCTTAGACAAAGACTCTGTAAACTGGTGCATGCTCCTCATGTACATGTCGACTATGTGTTGCTGCATGGCAGATTGTTCTGCCTCCAAATTGATGTTCACCAATGGAGCTGAAAACACTTGTTTGATCAAACATTTCGGGTCTTTCTCGTCTCGAATTTCACTTCCTTTCTTTGAAGTCGGTGTGTCGGGACAGGCATCGGGGCTCGGATTAGTCTCGGTAGTGACAGATGCACTGAGACAACTCTTCTTTTCTTTCGAATCGGCCGAGTTGCTTTGATCGCTTAGGCTTGTTGTTGTTGAACTTAAAACCCCAGAATTTTGGAGGTTTCCATTGGGAGAAAAGGATCGTTCATGGATTTCCTCAGATGAATTTGCTGTCATTTCGTAGTCATCGACATGCTGATGAGGGGCACCGAGTTGAAGGAATGAAGCAATTCCTGGCCTTGAATTTAAACCATGGAAGTAGTGTGAAACCATTTGCTGATTCTCCCCGACAACATTGATGTCGGGAAATTCTACCCTGGAATACTCAACAGGATCAAGCAATACAACTTCTGCAGAAATCGAAGAACTGGTTGTTCTGGTCTGAGAATTGCTGACATCCTTTGAAGTGTCGAAAGAAAGACTCAACTCGACAGTTCCGGCAGGAGAATGGAAAAGATCAGTAGAAGAGAGGCTATAGTCTTGTGTGATTTTTCCTTTGCCGATAATTTCTGAAACCGGGACCAAAGCAAATCCCAAAAGCTGGTCTTCCAGGTAGTTTCTGTCTCTACTAAGCATCCAAATCTCGCATTTCAGGACAGCATCGATCTGTGTGACTTTGACAATCAGGTTTTCGTTGAATTCTGGATTCTTTCCACCTCCCTTGATGATCCTGGTGGAGTAGGTATCATCCGGGTTATAGGTGAGAGAGAACTTTGCATAAACACCTTGGTTGTCGTGGATACAAATGTTGTGAATATTCCTAGCATGATGAACATAGATTTCCAGAATACCCCAGAACTCGGAATCTCGGACATCATCATCAATGGTGTTTGAATCCGGATTAAAACGGAAACCGGGAGATGCAGTGAATGAATCCATGAGTGGAAACAAAGCTCTAGCAACTAGGAAAGAACAGATCGGAAACAGGTTTTGATGCAGAGGGAAAAACAGGTAAAAATAATGATAAGTTTGAACAATTCAGGCCTTAACTTCCTCTACGTCTTTCAACATTTTCCTTTATTAAACTCATCTAAATGATCTGAGTCGTGATACCAATGGATCCCACTTGAATAGGGTGTGGGATAGTGACTTCAGGGTAGGCTGATTGCTTTGCTTCACAATACCACTACCACTTCGTATCACTAAAGTTATTCAAAAATAATAATTATAATTATTAATTTAACAGTATGATTTTCAATACAATTTTTTTAAAATAAAATCCAAATTTCATCATTTTATAAATATATGGAATTCATTTTATTCTATGGACCCAAATTGATATTGTGCTTCATGATTTTTCTCTTGACATTCAATGAAATCAGTGCGCCATACCTACATGTTTGAAAACCTGTAAGAACAAACAATATGAAGTATAAACAGTATGATTTTCGCTTTATTTTGATTTTTATTTGATAAAATAAAAAGTTAGGTTGAAAAAAATACAAATAGAAATAGTGAATTATAATAATTATTTCATTTTTATTAAAAGATAAAAAATATATAATATATATAAAGAGATAAGTATTATAATAAATAATAATTATATTTTTTTTTATAAATGCTACTGAATTTTTATTAAATCCATAGAAAATTATAATTATAACGTAATCAAGAAACATATAATTTATAAAAATAATTTTTGTAAATTAACCTGCAAATTCCAATCAAACATAATTTGATATTAAAGTTTCAATAGGAAAATACTTTCATATGCTTGCACAAATCTTTTAATATTAAAGTTTAAAAATTTAAGGTGTGAATTAGAGATTAGGATTTTAATTTATAATGTATAAAAAAATTTTAAACTAAATTTAGAATTTAAAATTTAAAATTTTATAATTTAAATATAACAAGTTATACTTTTATCGACGATGGTAATAATTTTGTCGCATAAAATTCAACAACAGCTAGCATCAACATTTTCAGTCAACATAACATTCTCAACATGGCACCAACATTAGTCTAGGCTTTTCCACGATAAACTTTTAACGTCAAACTTCTTACAATTGAATTTGATGGCCAATAATTATCCACACATCGTGATTGATGCTGCTGCCACACCAGTTACCTTGTAACAGAAGGAACCCCTGGCATGGCCTGGACACCAAAGTCTAGTTCTACCTTCAGTTCCAGGCCCCATCAACTGATGCTCTCTTTCACCTCTCCGACCACTGCGTCTAGTCTCTTCTTTCTGCTTTTTCAGTCAAGAAATCACCTACTTATAGCACCAACCATAAAAGACTCTAATCTTAACATAAATTCCTACACAATCCCAGGATTAGGGATTTCCAGAGTGGACAGAATCTTTGTTGGAGTCTTGTCAAATTCCATCATCAGATCAAAGACTACCACTCCTACCTTGGATGTAATAATGACATGTATAGTCGGTCGGAGGAGAATATTATACTCCATATGCATGCAAAAGCTTCAGATTGCTAACAAGCAAGCAAAAAAGGACACTGAGAATCATATCTGAAAAAAATGTCTGACACGTGTACATGACAACAGCACAGAAACGACTGAGAATAACTTCAGATGGAAAAAACAAAGGCCTGCTAGTGCCGGTGCAATGATTTTTGTGTGAAATGGGAATGCGTATGGGTTCATGTCATCTTTTTTTCTTGACAGGTTTCAACCTGGTTTGGGCAATAACAAAGCCAACCCTATAACCAGAAGCATAACAAATTTGTACAGATTCTCATTTTAGGCAAAACAAAACTAGGGCATGTATTAATTTCAATGAAGTTGACAGGTATTCATAGCAACTCTCTTTGTAAACATGGAATGGAAGGAAAACCCTTTTCTTCCTAATATCAATTCCCCTTCCTTTGCCACCAAACGAACTAAAAGTTACTGTAAAAATGAAGAAAAAGTAGCAAAAGTTGCCAAATATAGGATTCTTCATAGCTCACACGTTACAACTATTATTACCCACTTCTACTGCTGCATGCAGAAGCATAATCAGTTAATCTAAACCCCCCAAATGATATTTACAGATGGAGAAAAAGGTAATGCAAATGAAATCCCCCATAAACATTCTGTAATTGAAGTTGTAGATTAGCAAAGTTCAGCAATTAAGGACTTTGCTAATCAAATTTGGGAACATGTTGCAAATTGCAAATAAGTGTATACCAGTTACTTTAGAAGAAAGTTCTTTCCTTGATCTTAGACCGGGGTAACTGATTTCTTCACATGAATTCTTCAATGCAAAATTTACCCTAAAGAGCACTCAAGACTGCCTGGAATCAACTCTTTACTCTTGCAAATCATTAACCTTTTGACCTGAGTTGTTGGTCTTGAATCTTGAAATGAAAGAAGCACCGGTACCAGCTGAAACTATTGCAGAGCAAATGTTGATTACTACTATATATATCCAGAAACACACAAGGCAGATTCCAACAATTGTAACTTTATCACTATTTTTTTATTAGTGGACCATGAAAAGACTGTTTGCATGTGAAATAAGCTCATAATTAAATTTTAAATCATCAAACAATTTAAAGTGTCACTCACCATCATCAGTCGGCCAGTTGAGATGAAGCAGACAATCCGTGCATCATCGGCTGTCTGCCACTTTGTTCATACACGATTCATTTGGATTACACAAAACCTAAACAACAATGGCATCAAGGCATATTGCTGTCAGTCATACAGACAAAGAAAAATATATTAAGCCCCGAGAGTAAGGCAAAAGGCTAATGCCTGCTTAATGCTCCCTCAGCAGTAGAGAACATGTCAGAAATAGTTAAAACAAGGGTACACTTCCTGCCCTGGGGCTGGATCAATGTTTTATCATTATTTTTCTTAAAATACTCTTGATCATAATGATCTCTACCTAGTCGTCAAATCAGGAAAGCTTAAGGAATGCAATTAATCACTAGAAACATTTGCATAGTGTAAAACCAGTGAATAAATCATCTAGCTTGCAAAACTTTTCATACTCTCAGCCTCATCTAAAAGCAACAAGTTAAATTTTTAACATACATCTTCAATCCTGTAACCAATATGATCTCGCAAGTAGGTGATGAAAAACAGCTAATCCCTGTGGCTTCTACCATTTCTTTTTACTAGAACAATAATACCATCTTTCTGGATAATTGAGTTAGTCCTATGTGCAGACAAAACACTCTCACAAGAATCAGGCATGTGAAATGTCAGTTCTTGGCATGGTAATAAAATATAGCTATAGATCAAAAGAAGCAAAAAGTAAATAGAATCAGCCGAAAGTAGTTTAGGTTAGTGTCTGATAAAGGTATGGATTGCTTTGGAACAACAATGAGATTGTCCTTTATCAACAAACTAGGGTATAGATGGGACACACAACAACTTAGATTATCAGCATAAAAATACATGCAAATATAGAAAGAATAAATAATGCATTCCATGGAGAAATCCATATATTATTATATATGCAGATACAACACGGCAATGAACCGAAAGCACTGCAGGAAATAATTCTAAGTTCAAGGTTCATCTTATTTTAATCTACAGCAGTTAACATTTATACACAATAGTTTGAACCACAAAGATAAAGTTACAAAATTCTGCAGCATCTTGGGGAATAAAGCATCATTAGAAGCCAAAAACGACATCTCCAACATCTATTGTCCTGGTTTTCACAGCAAATGTTCAATACAATGTATGCTGCTAACTCATAGCAAAATAAACAAATATAAATTATCAGTTCATCTTCATTAATCCTACTGTGCATGAATGTCTCATGCTAAAGTCCAAAGCATCAGATCATATACCAAAGACGAAGCAAATTTGTCACTCTTGCTTTTCACGAACTAAACAGTGTGCTTAGACACACCAAAAGGTTCAAAATTTGTCACTAATGAGATGATGAAAAGCACTTTACACTGTAGATTTCACCTTCGCAAAACGCAACTCTGATAACCAAAAGGAGTAAGTAAAAGGAAATGAAAACACCAACTTCAAGAAAGCAAAGTTTTTAAGAGCTCTAATTAAAATTGTACTCAACAAGCGCAGGATCTCATGTTCTTACCTTTTATTTTCTATGATTTGAAATTTAGTATAAAACATATTCTAGTATTGTTAGGAAGCTAGACTCGCTGGTAAATGGTGATCATGAGCGATTTCAAAGGCGAATAGACATGGAAAAACATTAAAAGTCAGAAAAATATGAAAAAATAAGTTGATTAAGGATACATGTCTACAAAAGAAGAATTTACCAAAACCCTATGAATAATTAATAGGGCAGCAGAAATACGAATTTGACAACACTGGATGGATTTGAATCCCCCAAGTCAATCAATCCACTGCTTTCCACTTGTATAGATGGTATCAGTTTATTGGATTACCATAACTTGAGCCACCGTGGAAGCCGCCACCTGTGGCCGCTTCATAAACACCGGAAGGGTCAATAACAGGAGATGACGATGACCCCCCATTTCTGCGGCACTCACCACCACCACCACCATCGGCACCATCCGTATGCAGTTCGGATATATAAGGAAACCTATCTCTTCCGTCAACTCCTTGATCATAAAGCAACCCTTTGAAAACATGTCCACCAATCTTAACAACTGCTTCATATGCAAACTCATCCTCACCGTCCTCCACCGCCGTCACTTTTACACACTTGAATACCGCCGGTGCACGAACTTGCGCCGGCAATGTCTCTTTAAAATCCGCATCTGCAAACACAAAATTCAGCAGAAAAAAAAAACTACTAAAATTTCAACCTCCAAAAACAACCCTAATATTTTTTTAAAAGAGAGAGAAAAGAAAACCCAATCTTTTAATTCTCCATCAAGAAACAAACAAAGCTGAAAAAGGAACAAAAAGAAGCACCGAAAGAGAAAGTAAAACGAACTTTGGGGACTGCAGCTAGTGTCTAAGCTTCTAGGGGGAGTAGCATTTGAAGTTGATGTATGAGAAATAGTAGTAGTCTGTGATGTTGTAAGTCTTGGCTTCTTAGGCGCAGCAGTCGACCCTGACAATCCAGCACCAGCAGCAGCTCCAGCCGCCATGATCTGACGCTCTTTCCTTCTAGCAGCTGATACCCATGTGCTCTTCACGTGAGTATGGCAATCAAAACTCCGACTTTTACAGCAAGTTCTACATCTCCTATAGGCACAATCTTTCTTAGCCTGATTCCCACAATCTTGACATGTGGCCCCTGAGCTTGAACCCGACCTACCACTTCCGCCTCCCGTCCCACCGCCACCACAGCTTTGCATCAAATTCATGGAAGAGGAGTCGTTGTTATCTGGGACAGAAGACGATTTATCAAGGTAGTGAGGAGAATCTTGGTTCTGCCATAACTGCATCCCGGTGAATTTGCTACGACCATTACCATTCAACAAATCAGGGTCTTCCACATTTTGTAGAGCTAAACATCGAGATGTTGTAAGAAGTGGGATAACTCCGACACCAAGTGCCGTGGGAGCATTCGTGGCGTTGATTTGGTCGTTTGCCATGATGGGATCTTGAGTATGATGATGGTTAAAAGACGCAGGAGTAACAACGACAAAATCTCGGAGACCAACCATCCCCATTTCAGGTGGAAAACCATAGTTGACCGGACGAGCCAAGGGTGTCCATTGAGTGTTCGTGGACACAGAGGGAGCAACAACAGCAGACGCGGCGGTAGAGTTAGCGTTGAAGCCAAGGGAAAGGTCATCGGGGCCAGCTAGAAAAGTTGTGGAGGACGGTGTTGCCCAATCAGCAGTGGCTCCTGAGTCTGATGCTACTTGCCGTCTCGTGGTAGCCACAATGACAATGATGGTAACAAAATTCTATATGTATAATAAAGATGTCTCCTTTGATATCTAAAAACTCAACCTTTAAACACAAAACATATGTATAAGAACAAAAAGTGAAGTTTTTTATAAAAAGAAGATGAAGTTGAGAAAGGGGCTTAATCTAAGAAGATATAGGTATGCGGGTGTTATATGAGATAGAGAGAAGATGGGGTAGGGTAGGGTCAAAATCTCTGAAATTCTAGCAGAAGATAAAGAAAAAGAGAGGGAAATTTTTGTTGGGTGGTCATGAACACAACACAAGTTTATTGTTCTGCAAAGTTTGCTGCCTAGTAAAGCGAGTGTTTCTGTTAGCTTCGTAGCTACTGTCACTTCGGCTTTTAATTTATTAGGGTAAGACAATATACAATTTTGGGGTTTTGAGATGGAGTAAGACTGAGAGGGAGATGACTGAGCTTCCTTATGCTTAAACCAATAAAATAGTAGAAAAAAATAATAAAATAGAAAGGAAATTTCAGTCTTAAGCTGATGCCACTGCCCTTCTTCTTCTTCTTCTTTCTTCTGTTACTGCTACTGCTACTGCTACTACTGCTGCAGTCTTGTAATGTTACTGAGTAAAAAAATTGTGACTTTAAAACCAAATATAAGCCAACCCTTTTTCTTTTTTTGTCTGATTCTACAGTAATTGTTTCCTGTATGTAACGAGTTGCCTACCTTTGTCTGTCTTCTTCCTCTGTTATTTCTTTGTTCCTGTGAGGGAGAGTAAGGTTTCCTTTCTCTCTCTCTCTACCTCTTGCTCTCTGTCTCTCTCCAATAATCACAGAACAATGAAAGATGAGAGAAAGTAAGAAAGGAACAGGCAACAGGCAACACGGTATAAAGACTTTGGTTCTCCTCTACTCTTTCCATAATTTGATTCCTCTTTCTCAACCATACTTTTTTAGGCTTACGTCTGGACACCATACAAGTCTAATTAATTATAAAAAAATATATTTTTTAAATATACAAATGTGATTACTACAATATAATATAAAAATATTCATTTTATAGAGCCATTCTATTTTGTTAGAACATTAATTCATTGTCAATCGGCTAGACGATGATAGTTAATAGAATCTAAAATTAGTGCAAGTCATAAAAAAAATTTAAAACTGAATATAATTATAGAATTTTAAAAATTTTAAGGACTAATACATAAAAATTTTAAAAATCAAAGTCAAATATATGGATTTTTAAAATTTCAATGCCCACCCTCAGTTGCATATGTATCCGCCACTACTTATGAATATATTTTTACTGAGTATATTTGTTTTACGATATAAATACTGATTTAGAATATAATTTTTAAGGTATGAATGTAGGGTTTAGAATTTAACGTATAAATGTTAAAATTTTGTTTTAAACATAATATGATGAGATTTAAATTTTGATTTATAAATTTTAAATTTTAATCACATCCCTAAATTCAAAACTCGTTCACTAAACCCCTAAACTTTAGAAATTAAATGATTTTTTAACCTCTAAAACTACTATGCTAGTGAAAATAAATTTTCTACCAATACTTATACATGAAATAATTACTCATTAATTATTATATATTTTTTGAACAAGCTAATAGTTATTACAGTAATATCTGTTCTAGAATATAATCTCCGTTCAATCACTCTCCATTCAATCACTCTGCTGGTATCGCTAGTGTTCAAATCCGTGACCTCTAAGAACATCAACCGTTCCTTTAACCATTTGAGTTAGATGACTCGTGCATAATTATTATTAAATTAATTAAATTCTAAACATAATAAATATGTAATTTTCCATATTTATTTTATGCCTAACTTTTAAATGAGAATTCATACACCATAAAATTAAGAGACTTTATACAACTTTATACATTAAATTATTTTTTCTTTAAACATTACATACAATGTAATTTTTAAAATTCTAATATACTGATTGTGAAATGAAAATATTGATCAATGTTATGATTTCAATCAATATGATGTCATTATTAGTGTTTGAACCTGTGACTTAAACTTTAACTACATAAACGGTGACCTAATTTAATTATTTTTTAAAATTTTATAAATTTTAAAATTTAAAAACTAAACCTAAACTTCCTTATTTTTCATGATTTAATTTATTTTTAAAATTTTATTATTTTAAAATTAATCAACTATCCCTCTTATAATATTGATTGAAGTTGAAAAAATAACTTTCACTACATAAAACCGGTCTAAATGCATTACCCATGAAGTAATAGTAAGACTAATAGTTACATTTAAAGCTTGACCCACACGTTACTGCATTATTCCACATATTTTATTCTTTCCTTTTACTTTTTTACCATTTGGGACGAATCATCACGCAGAAATATATTATATTGGAGTTCATGCATCTATAAACGAGCAAGGAAAGGACAAATTTGAAAGCCTAATTTTCAGACAAAGTCAAATTTTATTGTACATTGAATTTAAATTACGTATATATTTTGAATACGACACCGAGGTTAATTTACAGTTAATAAAACATAAAAAAAAAATGTAAAATAAAGAAAAGGTAAACAGCACGTGATAAAAAAGCCAAATTATCTATATGTTTAGATTCGATGAATTCAAAGATCTACGAGCCGTGATTTATTGTTTTTTTAGGGTATAAAAATAAATAAATAAATAAATACTAATTATTAATTAATTTGATTTGTCTAAATTAGTTGTTAAAGCTGTTTCGAAATGACAGAAAGTTTAACTTGTCTGTATCACCTTACCTCACGTGCAAATAGGTTGGGAGTTAGGTTTGTCTTCCCGAATCCCATAACTAATTATTGATTAATCACCGACCATTTGAAAAATTATTAAATGAATCCTGCTCACCAAATCATATATAGTCTCAACTAATTAGGATCGTTGATCTTAATTTTTTTAAGTGAATCATCACTTCTTTTTTACATGAATTTAATGGGTGGATAGTTATTAGGTGGTTATTTAAAGATCAACGGTCCTGATTGTTTGGACTACGAATGACGTGGTGAACATGATTTACCTAATAATCTCTCCCGACCGCATAGAGTTATGTTTCTTAATTATCCACGTTGATATTTATTCAAATTTAAATCCTAATTTCATATTTATTCAATGATATTATCAATCTCTCCTATATTTTCAATAAAATAATGTTTTTATAATAAAAAAATCCTTTTAGACCGAACTGAAAAGGGTAATGTCGAGAATGGGCAAAAGTAGTAGCCCAGTGCCCATTGCGGCCTATTCAATGTGGTAGTCTGGTCTTGGGCCATCCTCTTCGTGTATATAAAACTATAAAAGATATTACGAGGGTAATGCAGTCAAGAAAGATAATAATAAGATATATTCATTAAGATTTTTTATATTTTAAAATAAAAATAAACATTTCACCAAAAATATAATTTTTTTATTTTTTAATTTTTATCTGATCGAGATATATAACAAATAGAAAAAAATGACGAACATTAATTAATCTTGAATAATTCGTGATAGTGGCTGGGGAAAGTGTCAGCACTAAATATGATTTCGTTTTCTTAAAAATATATTAAATAATAATTTGATGGGAAAACTATACTTATTACTTTGTAAGTATGATTAGAGAAATTCCAGTGTCCCCACTAAAGACATTGCATTTAATCTTATGGTTGCCTGTTTCGATTAGGTTGTAGGGCTTGCGAGAGACGTATAAAGAATTCTTCAACCTTTTCTTTTCTGGAAAAGCGTCGGTCGTCTTTAAGTTAATGCAAACCAAAAGGTTCAATACTTTCCGTAAAGCAAAGTAATTAATGTTCAAACTTTCAAGTCGGTGTAGCTTAGAAAAGATGTAATCGTATTCTTTAAAAAAAAAATTATATTAATAATATAATTTTGTATTTTTAAATTTTTATAATTTTATATTTTATATATTATTAGTATACGTCTAAATAGTTTATACCTCTTATATAAGATTACGAATTCATCCTTGTTTGTATAAATTTAATTCTAATTTGAATACAATTTAGAAGTCATAACATCTCTTTTGTTAGACCAATTGATATATGATTTTTATATATTTTCGTCCACTTAATTTAAATACGAAATATATTTGTTTATAATTTAAAACAACTAGCTAGATTTATATTATAATGTTTTTTTATGTAGGTTGTGATTGAGCAAGCATATGTTTTCCATTTCATGCCGATCTCTCACATCCACACACTGAGTTAGCTAAATATAATTAATGTATGTATGTATGTGTGTGTATGCCTTCCTATGGATGGTTAAATATATCCATTCACTAGCACATCGTATTATTAATTTTATAATTAAAATATTTGATTTAAAATCCCCAAGATTTTTTAATTATCACCGAATTAAATAATATTTGTTGGATAAATATTCTTTCTTACCCTCTAATTTACCTCTTAGTCAATACTTACTCGGAGAAATATATTTTCTTTCCCTCTAATTTACTCTTAAATAAGTTTTGATTAAAAGGATCATCGTCATTATAAATTTTTATATATTTGATCTAATTTAATGAGTCAATAAATTAAATATCGATGGTTATATTTAAGGACATGTCACAAATACAATATTATTTATATTTGAGGCATACCTAATTAGTACTTTAATAAAAAATACATAAAAAATTTAAATTATATAAAAATTTTAAACTTTAAGAGACGACCGTCAATTTCGTCCTTCTAGTTATACATAAATGATATGAAACCTCCGTCCGATTACATAACGGGTAGAAATCGTCTATCTCTTACCCATGCCTTTTTTTATGCCTCATTTAGGGTTTATGGTTCAAGGTTAGAGTTATGTTTAGGGTTTATGATATACAAAATAAGGGTTAAGGTTTAAAATTTAATTTTTAAAAAAATTAATAGGAGATATAAAATTAGATACGATAAAGAGGTAGAATATTTTTACTCCACCAATAACTATTAAAAACAAGTAAATCTAAACAAAGAACAATCCCAAATTAAATACCAAGTATAACTTCCTCTATATTAACAGTTAAAAGGGAATAGGAACCATCAATTTTAAAAGGAAATACATCTCGTTTCAGCTTTAATGGAAATCTGAATTAAATCAGTATTACTTCTCCCTTTGTTTCCATTCCAACCCTATGAACCTGCAAGGCGAAAATCTGACCTTATACTCTGAGATCGTCTCAAGTTTAGGAGACCAATCTTGTTGTTTAGACCCAACCAGTGTCTCATAATGTTTCTTCAGCTCAGGAGTACTGCACAAAAAACCAGTCTCGCTACCGCTCACAATTCCATCTCCTTCATCGCTTTTAGTAATCAAACTTGTTATAAACTCCGGCAACACTTTGATCAAAACCCTACCGTCGGCACCTTTAACGTACTCGAAAGGGCAAGCGCCGAAGTTGATTGGAGCAGGTTTAGGGCAAGAGCTAGACCTAGAGTTTAAGGCGGCAAGAGAAGAAGCCGTCAAGACATTGCATGCAAAGCGATCGAGGGGAAGAACAAAGTAAGTCCGACCCGGAATGAGATCGTCATCCATGGATAAAGCCGGGATGGGGTGACCGATGAAGAAAGAGTCTGCATGGCAAACCATCTTGTCCGGGAACTCAAACATGACCTCGCCGGCGATGTGTTTTCCAGTTAGGGTTCTGGTGTTTCCTTCCCAGAATATCAGCTTCACAGAAGAACTTGAATCTGAACAGAAACATGAAGCTACTGAATTCCCCATTACTATAAACACTATAATACGATGATCTGATCTAGTGATCTGAGATATCAGAGAAAACAGACAAGATGAAAGGGTTTATAAAAGAGAAGGTACTGGTTGAAGCTTTGACCTTGATAAAGTCTCTGTTTGTTTTGTTGTAGTGATTGATGGGTTTCGTTGTGTGTTCTTGGTCAACAATGCCGGCCTTTGGAACAACTCTTCTCCTTCTCGTATGCAACACATTTTCTTTTTAACTCCTGTGGGGTATTTCTGTCTCACACATTTATTATTTCAGACAATACCAAAGGTTACACTTTTTTCTTAAGGGTAGTTAGCATTAATGTTATAAAGATATTTAGATTAAAATATGGGAAATACTAAAATTGTTCAATTCGAAATTTAAAATTAAATTATTTATACATAAAAATATATAAAATTAAATATATAATTATATAATTTTTTATTAATAGTTATATTATTCTCTGTCAAATTTTAATGGTATATGATTTGATTAGATTTAATTAAATAGTTTAAAAATTAAATTTTAAATTATTTTAATTAAAATATAAAAACAAGACGAAACCAATATTTAAATGGTCAGTAAAATAATTTATCTTAAAAATAATTAATTACACCGATTCATTCCCGAAAAGTAAAACGTGAGAAGACAGATATTTTTGTAGGATCACGTGTCACAAACTTATTGGATGACACCTCATTAAAATATCAACTTCTTTATGACTCGATGCGGTGTATTTTCGATTTTTCCACGTAATATATTAATTAATAAGCCTTCACCGTAACGGCAATGCATCAATGACATTTCAATACCCAATTATATTGCGCCACGAGTCAAACAATACCCGCAAAATCCCCTTTCTTCAAAATTTCCAGCCACATCTTCTTTTTCTATTGGCTGTCACAACCTTTAGATGACAGCATCCTCGAGTATAGCAACAAGATTAACTCCAGCTTTGAGTAAAAATTCGTAGTAAAAAAATCCCTAATATATCCATAAAAGAAAATAGAAATCAAATTCTATAAAGCATTAGGACAAAAATAAATTTTTGTTCTCCGATCCGTAAAACTCCATCGACCGTTAGAGAGAGAAAGAAAGAAAGGAGACCAAGATCAAAGGTTCTAAACCCTAATTTTACTTGGAAATTCATTTGAATCTTGATTTTCTTGAAAAGAATCTATATTATTTGATTAAATTGTTTCGATTTATTTATGGATTCATTCTTGTTGTAGGTACAAAGAGGCTATAGTCTTATTTGTTGAATTAGTAAAGGAAGAAGATGAAGAACTCTGAAAGACTCGCCAATTTGGCATTAGCTGGTTTGCCTTTTATTGTTATATCGTGATTAATTTTACTTTATTATTAAAATTTTGATTGGTTCGTGAAAGAATTCTTTTCTTATTTGGATGATCTCTTTTCATTTCTTTATTCAGTTGTTCAATTTAGTTGAGTAGGACTGTAGGAGAAGAGAAGATTTAGTTAGTTAATGTGTATTTTGGTTTGAGTTGCAAAGAAAATAAGAAAACTTGAAATAAATGATTTGAGGGTGAAATTTGGGAATGTGTAGTTTGGGTAGAATGGGTTATTTCATACACTAAGATCTCTGTATTAATTATAAAGTAATGATGAATTGCATGTGGAAAATTTAATGGAATTGCATTTCATTGGATCTAAATCTTTGCAGTATTGAAGAAAAGAAACTAAATTTTATGTTCTCTTTGATTACTGTCTTGGATATAAAATCTACTTCTTTATTAGTAAGTAGGAATTAACAAAATCATTGCATGTTGTTTTCTAGTGGAACAATCAGTCAAATCAATCATGTTAGAATTTGTGTTATTTTTTATCCAGACCCTTATTTGCATCAATCAGTACATGCGCTATGCATTGCATATCCCCACTGCTTTTAGACCTCATAGATCTTGCTTAATATACTGGTGAGATGATAGATATTGACATTGTGGCTGATTCTTTTAAAGAATATTTGAAACCATGCGTGTTCTTATTGAGTCACGGTCAGATTTGAAAATCTAAGGAGCCACTTGTGTGACTCTTTCTAATAGCATCCTTGATTTGTTAAATGTAGGATTGACATTGGCACCGCTTGTCGTGAACATAGACCCTAATCTGAATGTTATTTTGACTGCATGCCTCACAGTATATGTGGGTTGTTATCGCTCTGTTAAACCAACTCCACCATCTGTGAGTATTATAGCATTTAAATTAATTTTTGCCAACATTTTTGTTATTAAGGTCTATGGATCAGAATTAGCTGACAATGTAATATGTTTCATACAGGAGACAATGTCAAACGAGCACGCTATGCGTTTTCCATTTGTTGGGAGTGCAATGTTGTTATCACTTTTCTTGTTGTTCAAGTTCTTGTCAAAGGACTTGGTTAATGCCGTCTTGACATGCTATTTCTTTGTGCTCGGAATTATAGCTCTTTCGTAAGTTCTTTCCATATGGATTCGGTGCTACATTTTACCTTTATACAACTAATGTCCCTGATGTCATATTTGTTTGTATAATCATCTTATTTATTCTTTTTGCCATCATTCTAAGGGCAACGATTGTGCCTGCCATAAAACGCTTCTTGCCAAAGCATTGGAATGAGGACCTTATCATTTGGCGTCTTCCGTACTTTCGTTGTATGACCCTTCTTTTATTATTCTTTTGAAGTTTTCATATTCATTTTTATTTGTAAGAGGATTTTTTAAGTTTTTCAGCTGGATGTTACCTTTTTTACTCTAATTCTTATTTTTGTTATAATTGTTGCTTCAACTGTATCTCCTTATGACATATTCTGCTTTATTACATCTTATGCTTGATCAGAATATTCTGGAGTATACCCGTATTCTTTAGTGTTTCTTCCTGAATGCTTTTATGTTATTCACCATTTTTCTGAAAATTTCTCTGGATATACTTTTTTTTTTCAAAATTTATTTTTCATTAGAAAGTACTAGGTGCTTTAAGTTTTCTTGTGATTATTTTTAAATTTCCTGTTCAATTTTGTTCCAGGATTTGCCTTACGAATTTACACATTCAAAATGAAATTAATTCTTTGATTGTCATGATACCTTGTCTCGGGGACTATATGTTCCTTTGGCAGTTTATGGGCACTCTATTGCCATGATTGACTCCTTAGAATTCTTATTTGATCTAGTTGGCATTACCTTTCTTATATTATTCACAATGATGTTTTTTCTTGTACCTTTCTTAAACATTCTTAAACAGCTTTTGAAATCGAGTTCACAAGGTCTCAGATCATAGCTGCAATCCCCGGAACATTTTTCTGTGTATGGTATGCTTCGCAGAAGCATTGGCTGGCTAATAACATTCTGGGTCTTGCTTTCTGCATTCAGGTTTGACTGAATACCTATTTTGTTGACTTCACTATTCGCTATTGAGTTAATTTGGTGCTTGATATCTAATTCCTTTTCTATGATTTTGCCATGAGACCCAGACTAAAGATTTTTAGGTATATTTCTTGTCACGAATCATACACTGAAATTTGAAGTTTATATTTTTGTTAGCTGAAAATACCTCTGGATGAGCATATTACAAAAAGGAAAATATGTTCCTTTGCCCATGCATTTTAGTTTCTCTGACAGATTTTGATTTATAATTTGCTTCAGTCTGTCAAGTCACTTTAGATATTGACTATGAAATAATTTATGTTGACATATTGTTGATGACTTCATACAGTCGAATTTGCGGCTAGGATTTAATTAAGCAGTTCCGAGATTATTGAAGTTTCTGGCTGTTCTTTGTCAAGTGGTATACGCATATTAGCTAGGCTCTGTTTAAAAGCTTCAATTGCTGATTTTTGCAGGGAATTGAAATGCTTTCTCTTGGATCTTTTAAGACTGGTGCCATTCTCTTGGTAAGAAGTGGATTTGCTGTTTTAGTTGGTTATTCATGGGAAGTGTTTTTTCCATGTTAGTGAGACAAGTTAGCTTCATAATTTATTTATTTATTTTAACAGGTGTAGCGATGATCACATTTTCTTGCTGATTTTGAATAAAACAACTTTTTTATAGTTTGTTTTTAAGGTTTTATCCTTGCAGCTTCTATTTTGCATTAATGCTGACACTTTCTTTCTTTGAGTTTTCGAGGTTGTTATTAGTTTCATCTGATTAGCCAAATCTTAAAGCTGTTTTTTTTTTTTTTTTTGCGGATTAGCCAAATTGGCAAAGCTATATTTTACTATTATTTTCTTGTCTTCTCGTATTTAGCTATGTTTTCTTTGGTATGATTTCCTCCATCTTCATGTGGTGCAGTCTGGGCTTTTTGTATATGACATCTTCTGGGTTTTTTTCACTCCTGTGATGGTCAGTGTTGCAAAGTCTTTTGACGCTCCGATAAAGGTCTGTTCTTTTTTGGTTTCCCTCCTTCATATGTACTTTATATTGTCATTGTATTATTAAATTTGTTAGCAATGGTTATCTGATTTCTTTTAAACAACTTTTTTTGCAGCTTTTGTTCCCAACGGGAAACTCTGCACGACCATTTTCCATGCTCGGTCTGGGTGACATTGTAATTCCTGGTATGTTTCATATCTGGTTTTAGTTGGTAGGTGTAATACATGCTGTTGTTGTGACTTGAACTCTTGTTTATTATTTCTTGTTTTCTTATTGAGTAAAAAGTATTAGAAGGTCTTGAATTTTGAAACAAAAGACGCGTAAAAGACTGCTTCCTTTCCTTTCTGTATTTTGTTCTGTGCATTGAATTTTTAAGGCTTATCATTCATTTAACTTCAGACAGAGGCTGTTAAGTTAGCTTTAAGAAATCCATAACTTATATGCCTGAATTCTATTTAATACGGTATTCAGTTTGTAGAGTATGATCACATTTATTGCTGTAAAATCAATTGATTTGTGTTGTTTGATTATGAAATTTTTGTAGCCAATGGCTCTGTCATCATTGCTCAGGACAGTCTGGATTTTGTAGCCAATGTTTTTATATTGATTATTTTTCCCTTACAGGCATTTTTGTAGCACTAGCATTAAGATTTGATGTATCTAGAAGGAAAGAGGGCCAGTATTTTAAGAGTGCATTTTTTGGATATGCGGTCGGAGTGGTCCTTACTATTGTTGTCATGAACTGGTTTCAAGCTGCACAGGTAAACTATTTATAGACCCACTAATTTACCATCTCTACCTGTACAAAATCATTGAATGAAAGTTTAGTCCTGTGGGTATATCACAACAACCTGATAATCTGCTTTGAATATTGTGCTTCCAGCCTGCACTTTTGTATATTGTACCGGCTGTTATTGGGTTCTTAGCTGCTCACTGCATTTGGAATGGAGAAGTCAAACCGGTTTGTCCTCCACCTTTGTTTGATTCCCTCTGGCATTATATTTATAGATAGGTTGTAGTGCTAGAAACATTAGTCCAAGGATCATGTCAAGTATATCATGCATGGAATCTTCTTTAGTTATGGTACATAACATTTTCCACCATTTAGGTGATCTACAAATTGATTATCATGTATTTTCGGGATTACGATATGCTTAACATGATATGCAGTTATTGGAGTTTGACGAGTCGAAGGCTGCAGTTACGTCTCCAGACGATAGCAGCGATGACAAATCTAACAAGGTGGAATGAGTTCAGAATCAGAGAGGGAGACGCTGAGCATTTTCATTTAGCTTGAGCTTGAGAAGGGAGATATAGTGTTCACTTTTAAGGTCAATCTTGGCTAACTTTTGTTCTACTACTACAAAACCTTTGACAGATTTTGGATTAAGCAAGAAATAACTACTAACTTTTTTTTTTTTTAAATACATATTTTGCATCTCTCTTGTTTATCTTTCAAAAGGTTAGGTGAATCTGTTTTTTTAATATAATTATTTGTTATGCATAAATTTCATACATTCATTTTTATTTGAGCCTTAGACCCTAAATATAACATAAATTTTATACAATCACGTTTATAATATATATTTATATTTTTCTAACCTTTTGATAAAAAATACACTTTACAAATAAAATTATTTAAATCCGAGTCTTTCAAGATGTGTTTTAGTGAAAAAACAAATGATATGTAAATTATTAAAGGACTATGATTAATAAATAAAAAGTATTTTATAATCATATTAAATACTTTTAAAAAATAAATAATATTTATTCGCTCTTTGTTCCACCTAAAATATAAATCATGTGAATAATTAAATATTAAATATTATCGAGTAAAATTAATTTAATGTATTAATGCACGATAAATAATAATACTCTTACTAAACATAAGATAAAATAACAATAAAATACTCTTAAAAATGCATGTAATGAAAGGAGAAAACATGAAAAAAGTAATAAAATATACAAAAGAGAGAAAATTACTAGTAAACAAGATTATCAAGTCCGGATAAAAATATTTGCTCTTTAATTATATTTTTTTATGCTTTTTACCTTGAAATAATACATTTAAAGTCCAAGATTTAGAATTTAAAATTAAAATTTATAATTAAATAATTATGTATAAAATATATTTTAAATTTTAAAATATAAAAATTATTATTAAAATTTAAAAATTTAATTTTTATGGTGTTTTAATCGAACCCCTTTTTCGCAAAAAGTCATATTAAGCACTTGCATGCTATTGTCATTGATGGGTATACGCTGTTTTTAAGTTTACTGGTTGGAATTGTTAATGAATTGTATGGAAAGCTTGTTGACTCGGTCAAGGAACAGCTGATTTGGGTTACTAAAGAAGTTATTGATGTTTCCGCTATAGGAATTGATAGTTTATTGGTGTGGAAACGATATCAGATATGGTTTGGAAAGAATTTTCTTTTAGGCTCAGACAGAGAGAGTCTTATAGTTGATATTGTGCGGTTCATATGTTGTGCACACCACCCTTCAAATGAAATTCTTCAGTCAAATATTATTCCTAGATGGGCTGTTATTGGTTGTCTACTAACATGTTGCAAGAAGAAATATATTGAAGCTAATGGGAGGTAGGCATTGTTTTATGACTGGCTTTTTTTCAATGAAAAAGTGGACAATATTATGAATATTGAGCCTGCCATACTATTAATGGTCTGCTCCTTGCCTAAATATATTAACTTCACTCAATCCCTTCTTGAGTTTTTACTACTTCTTTGGACAACTATGATATGGACCGTAAAAATGTTATAGTCGGGGGTGTTTCATCAGCTTTTAAGGCACTTGTCCAGAAAGGTGTCGTACATTCATTGGATGTTCTGATCCATTGTGATGCACTTTCTCCTCCTATAAGAGAAAGGCTTCAGAATTTATTGTTAAATGATCACTGTAAAGTTCCTAGAGATTTGCTTCCAATTGATCTTCCTAGTTATTTTACGCCAGCCTTGAGTTTGCCTGATGTGTTATGTACAGGAAACCTACTACATCGACAATTGAACAACTCACTTGTGAAGCAGAAACTGGTTTAAGCCCCAGACCTGTGGTTGCTTCTGTTCCAGTTTCAGATGATTCAGTTAATATTTGCAGGTTGTTGCTGCTGACAATGAAGTAGATGCTATTGAGAGGTTAGTTGAAAATATTGGAGAAATTATCAAGGAGTCATATACGAGGGGGCTAGAAACTTTGGAGGTCATTCTATTCTCAATTGTGAATCAATGTAATCAAGGACAAACTAGTTACTCAATTTGCTCACAGAATCTAGTATCTAGGATTGCAAAGGAATTTGAGTCAAATGGATACCAACTCTTTACTGCGCTGGGGAGTCTTGCAGATATTGTTGAGTGTGATGATGAAATTGATTCTGCCATGGCAATAATAACCCGCACCTTCATCTTTTCTCAGAACGAAGGGATACAAGAAATGTTGTTGCTTTGGGCAAGGAATGGTTTTCCGGTAGGAGCACGTCTACTATCATATGCATCCAGAGTAGCAAATGAGGTGTATGTAGCAGGTTGTTTTGGAAATTCAGATGCTGATGCTAAAGTATGCGTGTCAAGGATGCCCTTGCTGGCATACCATTTGGATGGATATTTTACTTTTCTAAACAAAAGACAAGGAGATTTCTCTAAAACCTTGGTTTCTGTTTCAGAAATGGTTGAGAAGGTGATTGCTAACTTGGTCAATAGCGCCTTTACTGCTTACAAACATTTCCTTTTGTCCTCAAGAGCCATCTTACACAAAGAAGCAGATACCGCTCCACCAAAGCTTCTGTTCTCCGACTTAAAGGTTTGTTCTGAATGGAAAAGAATAAGGACGAAAAACTTATTCTGCAACATCTTATGCCGATCTTACAGAAACGCAGTTTGAAATCGGCATGAAGAAGTTCTCTTTATTTGGAGACAATCCTAAACTTGTTTTCCATTTAATTAAGAAGTCTCTCAATTGTGGACCCCTGTGGAGCAGCATAAACTCTGGGGCTTGATCAGAGCCGAGCTTTCAGTTTCTAAGGTTCAGGTTGAGAAGATCATTGTAGATTTTTTTGGCTCTGGGGAAATAGATGGAAACCATAGTGCGATAGCAGTTGGAAGCTTTCTGACTCTCTGCAGTTGCCGTGCACCAACACCAGACCTTATTGGCACAATCATGTCATTGCCTAATAATTTCTTTGAGGACTTTACTGCAGCTGCTTTGGCTACATGGGCTGCATCTAACGCCTCAATACTATTCGACAGTTTAACCAAGTTTGCAGAGGAACTTAAATGGAAAAGCAACTGTCCCAATTTCTTGATTTCAACCGAGATTGAGATCAACCAATCTGCCATTTTCTGGTTGTTGAAATACTTTAATGCAGAAGGGATTAATGTGTCTGACATGCTTAGCAACTTTAACCCCAATGGTTAGACATGCCAAGATGGAGAATTTGAGCCAGGAATGCACCCTATCCCTGCTTCTGCTTCCCGGAATATTTGCAACATTCTGGATCGGAAAATCAGCATTATGGAAGCTGAATATGCAAGTCAGGGTCGAAGCAGCTGATCTGAAAGGTAATTCCTATATTCTTGAACATGAGTGATCCTGATAAATTATCGTATATACTTTTGTTGTAAAATAGCATATAATGTTCATTTATGAGTACGTTTAATTTCTACACTTGTGTTAAACCGTGCATTTATGCTATATATATAATGCTCCTGACTAATTTAATTATATATGCCAAGTATTTTTTAATTATTATTTAAAATATTTAATTATAAATTTTATTTCTATTTATGTCAAAAGTATTTACTTTTGTGGGATATAATCTACCTCCAATTCTTTGTGTTGAAAAAATATTACACATGAAAGGGGAAAACATGGTTCATAATTTGATATGATTAGTCCTGCCATGTTTCACTGCAAAGACGATATTATCTT
The DNA here is from genome assembly GCA_035048815.1 of Abelmoschus esculentus. Classification (NCBI taxonomy): domain Eukaryota; kingdom Viridiplantae; phylum Streptophyta; class Magnoliopsida; order Malvales; family Malvaceae; genus Abelmoschus; species Abelmoschus esculentus. Next base: position 1,969,648 of record JAUCBN010000008.1, read on the forward strand.
GTCTAAACTTGGATCTGTACTAGCAAGCAAAGGTCATCTTTAACCATGAGTGTTTCCCTTTCTAGTATAATTGTATTTCAGTTTCCATAATAATACCGCTCCCTCGAACTTGTATAAAATTTTATTGGTACTTTTCTGTAAAATTTCCGATTTGTTTATGCTAATCACAGATTAAGTTGTAGTCAGGATTGGCAAGTTCAGATGCTGCTTTCAGTCTGAACACCTAGCTACTACTAGCACACTGAACTTTAGCTTTACATGTTCTTACTTTAACCTGGTAAGCGTGTGATAAAAATAACTTGGGTTGTTCATAAACAGGTTATGGTGACTGTAGGAGAAGGAACAGGCAGGGGGGGTGGCGGAGACCCCACGGCTTTTGCTGCCACGAGTGTTGCAGCGTGGATTGATGGCAATCTTGCCGATCCCTAGAAGTAGTTCACGAAGATGAAGTCCCTCCCATGAGGGTCCATGGATCCCATGATTACCCAAACTAGGTTGGGAATGGTTAAAATCAGAGATTTAAAGACTACTTTGGTCATTATCATATATTTCCTCTGTTGTAATGTACTCGTCTCCATGAGCTAATTTAGATTTATAGTTGACGACAATGACTCGCAGCCAAGGGAAAAACCATGGCAGATTTTGGATGAAGCAATGCAGATAAAGATTAACATTAAAAAGTGCAGTATCGAGATGTTTTCATTTAAAAAAAACTAAAATCATTGATGCAATCAACATCACAAGAAACAACACTAAATTCAAGCACATTTTGTCTTTTCATTCTTCCATTTTTTATTTAATAGAATATTTCCCCCCACCCTAGAGTGTAGGAGAAGAAACATACTGCCTGGGTAAGCTAAATAGATCTTTCCCTTCAAATGGTGAAGTCCATTCATGAAAACCTGCACTCGGAGAAGCTTCTATAGTCGTCACTCCGCCATCCTGCAAACCTGGAATCGGTAAACCACTCCCATTAGGTGTCAATCTCATTGCTGGTTTAGCACTTAGTCCATTTGTTTTAGGATAATACATGTGAGCGCTCTTCAACGGAGATGATGGTCCTAGCCAAATTCCACCGGGTCTCTGAGAAGCCCGATCCAAGCTCCAATCAATATTGGTGTAATCCAACTGTGCCATCGAGCTACCACTGCTCCAGTCAACTGGAGAAGAGGATCCTGACGAATTCGTAGAACCCGAACCAGCAAAAAGACCAAGTGAAGATGCAGCTGCTAGCGTAGGCGATGCACCTGTTCTACTCCATAAACCATTTCCTCGGCTAGTTCCCGGAGAATCTCCTGGACTACTGCTGCCAGTGAAGTGTTGCTGCTGCGGATAGTAAAGTTGATGATGCATCTGATTTGAACTCAAGTTGTTGGAACTGTAGCTTCTAGCACTTGCAATCTGGGGAGTAAAGCCATTAGACTTTGAAAGTTCAACACTACTGGTTGGATACATAAAGGGGATCAATCCAGGAGGAGATGAGCTTATACTAGTAGCCGGAACCTGCTTTGTATTTAAAGATTGGGGTCGCTGCATCACTATAACAGGTTCCCTAATTGAGGGCTGAAATTTCTTAAAATCACTTTCAAAGGCCACACTACAACTTTCTGTCTTTGCTGGTGGTGAGGTTTGCAAAGGTGCTAGGGAATAGGAAACCGAAGGATTTGATCCAGAACCAGGCCACCTTTTCTCGGCTGGCACTGCACTTTGTTGGGGGTTTGTGCATTCCAACTTGGGCTGTATTCTCTTCAAAGGCTGGAAATTTTTACTCACTAATTCTGAAGAACCTCCCACTGTAACCGCTGCTTTTGCATAGTTGAAATCTTTCTCATCTCTTCTTTGCAGTGGTGCAGTACATAGATTTGGTTTTGGTTGTGGCCTTGTGGATATGTTCTGACTAACTGCAACTGACACTTTATTGGTACTAGCAGTCAGGGGATCAAAAGTTTCTTCTGGCTTTGGTGGAACAGGTGGGTCCTGCTTTAAAGATCTTAAGGATTCTGCTGCTTTCTCAAGGTCACCTTCAGCAGTAACAACTGCTCTTTCAACCTCCTGTTTCGTGCACGAGTATCTGATTTCCAAGTCTGCAATTCGTGCAAGCTCTTCTGATATATCAATTTTCAAGTTCCCACCACCAATAGTTGATTCTTTATGCTTAACTGCTGCTTCTTCACTTCCTTCAAAAAGCCATGCCACAGATTCCTCCACTTTGCCTTCATTCAATATAAGAGCCATTGTAGCCCGATCATGTGAGAATCCCATTGCTACAAGCTGCTGAGCAAGTGCTTCAAGCTTTCTTGACATGAGATAACCACTGCACCGCTCATGCAACTCCTGAGCTCGCCTCTCCTTCTGACGTTGATGTTTCCTCTCATTCTTTTGACGATTTTTCTCTCGCTTATCATTGTCAGCTCCTGGTAGTATTTCCTGCCGGGCAGGAAGATTTGATGCTTTCTCTTTGTGATCTTCTGACTCACCCGACCAACTACCATTATTAGATATAGAATCATACTCGAGCCCAGCTCCAAGTGAAACCCCCAAATGCTCATCTGTTTCATCTATGTTCCGGAAGCGACCATTACTCTGAAGAGGTGAAGCAGATGATGATGGCACTGTTTCAATGGTATGGAATGTTCCCAAAAGTGGATTATATGCACTAGCCGGAACACCACTAGAAGCATTAGCAGGTCCAGAAGCCTTTGAAGAAGCCTTCTGAGATTCCTTGCTGAACTTTTTATCTTTAGACTTAGACTTTGATGCAGGAGACATTGTTGTGGCCAAATAAAGTCCTGAAAGGTTTAAGACAATAGTTTACAAAATCTATGATGTATAGAAAGAGTTAAGCAGCAAATAAACGTCAAGAGCAGCAGATAAGATAAACCCAGATAGTTTTCACTGAATAAAGAAGTGGTGAAATCCAAAAAGCTTCAACAAGTAAACTGATTTGAGGACTCTAGTCTTCTGTGACCAAATTTTACCATCTTGTGCGTGGACCAATATTTACTTCAGAGGACATATTCACAGAGTATCAACGAAAGTACACCATATAAACAGTGTATCAAACTCCAAAGAAAATTCCCACAAGAAAAATTCCCTTCACAGAAATGATTTCTCTTTGTTTTGGCACAATATGATCTCCATTTAGAAGAAATAAAATTAATGAACTGATTTTCAAGCTCATTCCACGACCATTAATGTTACAGCTAGTGCCTAATTCTAGCATATTCGCCAAATTTAGCTTCTGGGGGTTCTTTTTCTTCCTCCTCTTAAAATATTTTACAGAAGGAAAGCAAATAAATCCAATCCTCGTTCATTTTCAATGAAATCGAGACTGAGAAAACTAACTAAATCCTAGCCCAAATGAATTGCAAGGCTTCTTGGGTCGGCAATTCTTAAAAGAAAATAGCAGAATGGAAGCCATATGAATCACATGGTATTGCAAAGTCTCCCAATTGAAGACTAATTTTCTAATCCAAAAAAGAGGAGAAAAAAATCAGTAGGGATAAATTAAAATCCACCCAAACAAGAAAGAATGCATAGATAAGATAAACTGCAGCAGGTTAGCACACCGTGTTTTCTGGATTTCGATCACAAAGAAATCAATTCCACCGCAGTCAAATTTACAAGAAAAAAAAAGCTATAACGGACGCCTCCAGCTCTCGGATAAAAATGTTTCTAAAAGCCTGAATTTCGGGTTAAAAGAGAAGACGGGGAATTATGGATTCAATGTCCATGAATAATAATGCATACATCAAGACATCATATTTCAACCGATTATATCTTAATCGAATAAAAACATTCCAGGAAGACAATTCAATCGAGAAATCACCAAAACATCATAAAAGGGGAAGAAATTCACGATTCATCCGACAGAACAATGAAGATTCAATAGAAATTTAAACATACACAAAGAAGGATCCACGACATGATCAATCACACACCAAAATCCTAAAAATAAAAACTTAAATTCAGGAAAAAAGTTTTTTAAAAACATAAAAGCAGAAGAAGGAAAGGCATGAATCGAAGAGGAAGAAGAGAAGAATGAAGATACCTGTGTAGAAGGGAAAGGGAAGACGATGGATCGAACGATGTAGATCGAAGGATCGAAGGTTGAGAGAGATGCAAGAGACTAGATAAAAAGGGGGAGAGAGATATTTCGAGGCCCAAACTGAATCGATGGAATTAGGGTTCTGAGGTGTGAAATTTCATTTATTTACAAAAGAAAAAGAGAAATATAAGAGATTTCATAATAACCAAAAATCACTCCTTTATAACGGAACCCCATTTATACCTAGCCCCTCCTTCTCCCCCATCTTTTTCTCATTTTCTTTCTTTTTTTATTACACAAATAAAAATTATTACATATTAAAATTATTACATATTATAAAATGAGTAGTTTATTAATATATTGTATAAAAAAATTGTATGAATTTATATATTTATTTTAAAAAATAATTTTTAAATATTTAATTATTAACCTACAAAGTATTTAATCACTAAATTATAAATAAAATCTTTAACAATAAAAAATTGTGTAATAAAAACTACAAAACATATGTCTGAATAATGTTTCCTCATAACACTTCCTTTATTTGTAGTATTTATTGACATACTTATTCCTACAAAGTTTTATTTGCGGCTATTTTTTAAATAAATTATTTATATTATTACCTTGTATACTATTTTTTATATATCTTTTAATAATAAAAATCATATTTTTTTTATTCGTATCTCTTTTTATGTCTTTTAATTATTTTCTTTTTATGTATGTTAAGACATTTTCAAAATTTAAATTCTAAACTCTAACCCTAAATTTTTATGTCCTAAATCTTAAACTTATACCCTAAAAATACATCTTACTTCTAATTCTTTAAACCCTATCTACAACCCCTAACCTTAATTTTTTATGTCCTAAATCTTAAACTTATACCTTAGAAATACATCTTACTTCTAATTCTCTAAACCCTATCTACAACCCCTAACCTTAAATCTTAATCCTAAATCATAAACTCTATACCCACTAATTTAAAGTGAGACACTAATAAAAATACAATTAAAAGATAAATAATTTAAACCCATCTTTTAATTTTAACTTTTACAATAATCAAAACTCGTCATCGTAATATTTTATTAACTTAAAGAGCATAAAAAGCTTTTGATTTTTAATAAAATGATTAAATTTGTAAGTAGACTGAAAGGTAAACCTAAGCTACTCTCATTTGGAGCCTGGAGGCAGAATTATTCTTATTAGATCCATACTCTCTACCCTACCAGTTACTACCCTTCATTATTCAGAATGTCAGCTTCGGTTACTCGATTAAATAGGTTAATGTCTCATTTTACAGGAAAATTTGGCCGACATAACATCATCTGATAAGAGAGAAGCAACAAACAGTGTAAAAGAACTGAAAACGGTTTCTTGTAGCTGAAAATGTCTTAATTACAGTTTATATAACCTAACTTGGTTAGGTTATCGTAAAACACAAACAATGAATCTAAACAAACCCCTTCTTTATATCTCAAAACAATAATATAAACACCTATTGAGTCGATAAATCAATAATCAATTGAGTCATTAAGTACTAATTACCCTCTTAATCAAATCACCACCAGCAATATGTCTCATCCGACAGAGGTAATATCTAAGCCTACACAACCCATGCAATGTTCTGTTTCAGACATGTATAATGCTTGGTTTCAGACATTCATACAATGTGATTAAAGTTTCCAAATGTGTTTGTTTCCACAGAACAAGAACAACGAAGGGATGTCTATTCCTCGATTCGGAGGGTGGGGAGAGAAAGGAGCCACCAATTATTCAATGGTTTTCATGCGAGCTCGTGACAAAAGGAAGCAATGTAAGAGTGATGTTATGCATGGACTTGGGAACCAACACACCTTCGTTGATGCTACCTCAACTCAAAAACACGAATCAAATTCCGAAGAATCTGATTAGGTATAGATCTTTTTTATGTTATAAATAAATATCATGATTTGAACATCTTTTCATTATGTTTTCGTAATCTATTACGATATTTATGCAGAAGATAAATAAGTTTTTGAACTACATTAACCGGTGTATCAAGCCATGATTCTCATCAATGGTGTTGGTTCAAAGCTTCAAGCATGGCTACACGAAAGAAGATCATTTTTATCTAAGTTGTGAATATTTGAAGAAACAAAAACCAAGAAAATAGAGCAGTGGTGTTGGTCCATAAAATGATGCATTTGTAAATGATCGTGTTGAGTTGTGGTTATGGCAATGGTTGTTGTTCTTAGAAGTTACAAATTTGAATATCAATGGTGTTAGCAGAGTGATTGAGTGATTAACGTCAAATGATAAAAAATATATTCTAGAATAAATACGACTATCTTGATTTTTTCTATTACGATGATCACTACTTTTAATTAAAGGATGATATTCAATTATGTGACATAAAATTTAGTTAGTTTTATAATAATTTATGGCCATCAGATAAGTAAACGGTAAAAAAAATTAAAAATTATAACTTAAAAAAATAATTTTACAATAAAAATCACATTCAATAAATTTACGAAACCTTTTTATTCCCGTACTACTTTTATACTCAAAAGAAGAAAAAAATCCATCATTTTCTTTTAAAAAACACTTAGCCATGTCCTAAATATCATTATATCCTGATCCTCTCCCACGTTTGAACCGGAAATCACAAGATCGACTTTGTATAAAAAATTGTCCTTATTCTTCTTGGATATGAACGGACAACTCTCGCCGCTTCTTGGTGTGTGCTTCAGGGTTTCCTTTCCTCATCATTGCCACGAACTCATCATAATTGATCCTTCCATCCTGTAAATATATGACAAAACAACATAATTCCATGCACTGGTCCTGGTGTTACATTGAAAAGACACTGAAGACACAGTATTGCTTACATTGTCAGAGTCAACTTCACTAAGGATTTCCTTTAGGTTTCCATCGGCCATTCCATGTTCACGGAGAGCTTGCTCTAGTTCTTCAGTCGTAATGTACCTGTAAAGTAGACACATACGTATATATACAGTCATATACAGTATGCAGAAACAAATTTGGAAACTAGTTTTTTTGTGCTCATTACCCGCTGTTGTCTTTATCAAAGTGTTGGAAAGCATGGTACAGATGATCTTCCCGGTACATTCGATTCATATGCACCGTTGCAGTGATGAACTCGTCGTAGTCTATGATTCCATTCCCGTCTGCATCAGCCTAGATAAATTTTTTTTCAGACAAACACCGATGTTTATCTCTTGTATGATGAAAAATGGAAAGGTGGATTTGATGTTTGGAAATTACTTACGGCCTCCATTAGTTGTTGAACTTCGTATTCAGTGAGTTTTGTTCCTTGTTTAGAAAGGCCTTGCTTTAATTCCTCGAGTGTTATGGTCCCGCTGTTGTCGGAATCCATGCCCTTGAACATCTCCTTCAACCCCATGATTTCTTCCTCTGATAAACATCCTGCAATGACCTGCGCCAGAGTGTTTTTTTTCCCAGGAAAATTTGTAAAACTTTTTCTGGAAGTCTAATCAATGAGATGGTTAATATGGGGTTTAACTAATAATACCCGCAAAGCAACTTTCTTGAAGTTGTTCATTGCTTTGAACTGTTTGAGCCTAGATAACACTGCGTTGTCCAAAGGTGTATCAGGTGCTTCACCATCTTCTTTGATCCATGGATGACCTGTAAATTGTCATGGCCATGGTCATATTAACCTTACAATTGCATGTACTGAATTTAAAGCACTAAAAAACGTTGAGCCATACTTAGAACCTGCACTGCTGTTAACCTCTGTTTGGGATCCGAGTTGAGCATCTTCTTCACAAGTTCCTTTGCTTGAGGTGAAATTGAAGGCCATGGATCGCTTGAGAAATCGATGTGTCCTCGTAATATCGAATTGAATATCCCATTTTCCGATTCTATATATCAACATAATCATCTTATTAGCTTCAAGAAATGAGATTCTGGTGAATACAAGGATATCAGAATGATATGATAAATTGATAATAGCTTACCAGCCCAAAAGGGAGGAACACCAGATAAAAAAATATACAACATAACTCCAATACTCCATATATCTGCTTCTGGTCCATATTTCCTTCTCAGGACTTCAGGAGCAATGTAATATGCACTGCCAACTATTTCTTTGAATTCTTCACCTGTTTCAACAAGCCAAAATATAATGAAACTGGGGGAATTAAGGACTAAAAACAAAAGAAATCAAATTAGGTGCGGATAAAAATATATCAACCAGGCTTGTAAAAGACTGATAGACCAAAATCCGTGGCCTTGAGGGGGGAATCCTCGTCCTTGTTCAAGAGCAAGAAATTCTCAGGCTTGAGATCTCTATGAATGACCCCCATAGAATGGCAAGTGTGCACAATCTGAACCACGGTCCGAAGCAATGACGAGGCAGCACGCTCGGTGTAATGGCCCTTAGCGATGATCCGATCAAACAGCTCTCCACCCTCGCATAATTCCATGACCAAATGAACCGAATGCCTGTCTTCATAAGCTCCCTTGAGCTCAACAATGTTAGACTGACCCGTCAAATGGTGCATGATCTGAACCTCCCTTTTAACATCCTCAATATCCTCCTTGTTAGAAAGCTTCCTCTTGGCAATTGTCTTGCAGGCAAATTGTTCCCCGGTTGTCTTATGAGTACACAAATGTGTAACCCCAAACTGTCCCCTACCCAATTCCTTGCCAACGTTGTAGGTTTGTTTAATATCCTCCATAGGCCGGCCGAGGACCGTACCGATGGGGTTCCGTTTCGAAGAAGCCTTGGAACCATTGGAGAGTGACTTAGTTGGAGCATTGGCTCCACCATTTTCATCAGCGGAACTTGTAGGATTATCAGTACCATTTTCGGCCTCGGATTCTCCCTTGTTATCGGTCTCCTCGGCGGGGTCGCTTTTAGAACATAAACTCCCCATCTTGGAAAATTTGTGGGGTGGTGGAGAAAGTGACTTAAACCTAGGTAGAATGAATTTTCCAGGTTTAATTCCTTGTCGGAGACAGTAAAATCTTTGAGGAAAATTTGTTGAACCAATAGTCTTGACCAGGTTGGGTTTTGGTGTAGAAATTTGAGTGATTGATGGTGCGAGGTTTTAGGATTCAGGCAGTCTAATAATTGTTTTGAAACACCAATTGGGTGTGCGTTCCAAAATGTTGTCCGATGCATGTTTTTTAGACAACATCCTATGATGCTCCATTGCTTTTCTCGTATCCTTTCAATTATTTAATATCGATCTAAACATAGAAGTACCTTTGGTTTTAGGATTCAGGCAGTCTAGGAATTGTTTCTCCATTTTCTTTTCAAACTTTATATACACATATACACAAAATTTATATATTAAAACTATAAAAAATTAATTATAAAACAATTTTCTTAATTTAATTACTCTACTCATGATATTAAAACTTTAATCTCTAATTTTACTTATAAATCTAATATCTTATTATCACTAGATCAAATGATTATCGTTCCTCTAAGCTATTATTTATGGGTAAGATTATAATATTTTCTTAACTTAACAATTATGGATTACACTTGGAGGCACGTTTCCCCCACATCCCCAAAGCAATTAAAGAGGTGTTTGTTTCCTTGAATTACACTAATCAAGTCCAAAGCCTTATCCACAGGCTTTTCCATTACTTTCCGACCCACCAATACCAGTATTATAAACTTTTTTTTTTCTTTCTAAAAAAGAGCATAAATTAAATTATTATATTCAAAATCCAAATCATAGGTTTAGCCGAAAATGTTTATGTATTTTAATCTTAATTTGTTGACAAATATGTAATCCCATTTGTTTATGTTGTCATTTTCCAAAAAAGCAAATGTAATCGTGTCCAAATTTTATATTTTTTATGCACTTAAATAAGTCATTGACTTTTTAATTTATACTTTAAGTATAAGCTTTTTATTTAAACTTATAAACCTTGACATTTTCTTTTTACTCAAATAAGCCCTTAACCTTTGGTTTATATTTAAATAAATCCTATGTTTCACATCAATTGGACGTTAGATTTTGTATGTAAAAATGTAATCCAAGGGCTATCATAAATACTAACTAAATTATTAATAAAATGACAAAATCCACTTTTTATGATTAATATAAAAATAGTGTATAATATTATTAAAATGTAAAAGAATAGGTTCGAAATTGGAACTGCTTGTTAATTGGACCGAGATAAAGAAGATATGATTTTTTAAGTAAAAAGCACGTGAAAGTCACGTGTTACATAAGAATCTAGTGGTCCAGAACTTCCCTTATTGGTGGACTCAACTGTCCTTTTCCAGTGCCGCCTTAAATTTATCATCATTTGTCCGCGATTTTAAGTTTTACTGCCTACGTTAAACTAATTTTTCTTGTGATTGACGTGGATACCAAGGCACCTGCCACGTGGCACGTGACACGTTAAGCTTTATTAAAAACACAAATAAAAAATATATTATTAAAAACATGTTTTTTAATTACATTTTTTGTAAAATCAGATTAAATTTTTAAATATAATAATGATATCGATGTATTTTAAGTCTAATTCAAATAGTTTCCCCACCAATCCTACGATCTCATATAGTATAAGTCCCGCCGTGAGTGTATATATATTTTATTGTTCACCAATCATAACCTGCCACGTGGTTAATAATGAATGGTCTCAGCCAGTTAGCAAAACATGTCAGCAGCCAAGTTGAGAAGAACACATCCCAAGATTCCTTTACTACGGTATCCCAACGGCTGCTTTTTGTTGGCTTAAACCAATTTTCCTACCACCTTTCAAGAAACTCAGAAGAAGAAGAAATAATAAACTCTCTTTGAACCTTAACCCCCCAGTTCCTGTCTATCTCCATATTCTGTCATCACCATATTTTCTTTTCCAAGAAAAAGAAAGAAAGAAAAGAGAGAAAATTTGACGAACAACGCCAGAATTGGTGAAGTAAGGTGAGTTCATCTACTTGTTCAGCAAATCTATTGGTCTCTTTCTTTCAATCACAAACGAATCAAGATTTGTTTTGGGGGTCTTTCTGTTCTTTTCATCTTCAAAAAGAAAAGAAATTTATGTTTTTTGTTTCGTTCCCTGAGCAAAGAGAATAGTTTTTGAGAGATTTTATGGATATGGGTCTTTGTACCTAGACTAGTTATCTTCAATAAAAATTTATTGGAGGGGGCATAATTTTTCCAGGTGTCAGAAACCCATATCAGATCTCAGTATCCCCACCACCATCTTCACTCATTCAACTGTTTCTGGGTGCATCCACTAGATCTTGTTCTTATTACATGATAGCTATTTAGGTTGTCTGCAAGATTCAATTCTTTTCTTCAATTGGAAAACAAAAGGGAAGTAGCTCTTTGTTACAATAGTACTAGTTAAGCTTTGTTTTGGAGGGGGTTTAGATTTGGTTATGAGGTAACTTTCAGTGTTACCAAACAATAGTTTTTTTCATATAATTACAAAGCTTTATTTTGATTAGTCGTTGACAGAGAAGGCCCACCTTTTGGGGTTTGGTGGGTTTTGATTATTAACCAAGAAAACCCCTTTTTTATTTTCATTTTCGCCCATCAAAGTTGGGTCTTTGCTGTTGTTATTTTAAAGATCCCACTGTTTTTTCAAGGTTAGCAGGGTGAGAAAGAGAAGAGGAGAGACAATTGAGTTCTTCCATTATTATTATTACAGTATTAATTTTTGTTTTCCCGTTCATCATTGAATTTGGACCCATAAAAGAATTCTTCTTCTTTTCTCCCTGTATTTTGGAATGCTACTTTATTTCTTGATCACTTGTTTTCCCTTCATTTTCTTTTTAAAGTCGTTAGCTTTGAAACCACTCCCACCATGGGCAACTGAGATGAGATTGTTGTCCCCCTGGTTTTGGAAAGACGTTTCCTTTTTTTCCAGTTCCAGGTTGATCAAAAACATTCCTGGTCTTGTTTTTTTTACCACAATCCCTTCCAAAATGTCTCTAAAAAAGATGTCTTTCACTTCAAAAGTTGATAACTTTGAGGAGGTTGAAGAAAGTGCCATGACAGTTTTGGACCTACCAGATTCGGTCTTGGAATGCATTCTTGAGCGGCTACCACCTGCTGCTCTTTGTAGCATGGCGGGTGTTTGCAGCTCTTTAAGAAGTAGGTGTATTAGTGACCATTTCTGGGAAAAATACAAGAAAAAAAAGTGGGGTAGAATTATTGGTCCTGCTGCTTATAGAGAGTGGCAATGGCACATTGCTTTAAGAACAAGAAAGGATTCGAGTCATTCGAAACAGGAGAAACTGAAAGGTTTGATGAGGGTTTTATCAATTGTTAAGCCATCTTGGTGGATTCAATCAAAGGTTGATGGTGGTAGTAAGCAGTGTTCTTTGCCGGATGATTCAGTTATGGCCTGGTTTCTTGCTCTTGAAACTGGCAGATTCTGGTTCCCTGCTCAGGTTTACAACCGTGAGGTATTTTTAATGAAATTCCAAATATGCTACACAAATTTAACCTGAAGATTCCATGCTGTTTTGTCCTAATTTTGCTTTCATTCTCAATAGCTGCTATGCTTTTCTGCAGAATGGCCATGTTGGGTTCATGTTGTCATGTTATGATGCAGAACTGAAGTATGATCCCCGTACTGACACTTTCCAAGCCAGGTAATTTAGGACACCAACATAATTTTGACGGTTGTTGTAACCCCTAAAATTAACTTAATTTCTTAGATTACAAGTTAGGGTTTACAAAACAGAAATCTTGTTTCTCACGTTAGGGTTTTTACAAAAATAAATAAAATATTCCGATAAATTATTAAATAATTAATAATTTAAAATAATAATAAAATTAAACAATAAATGTTGCAAAACTCAATAAATATTTAATGTTCAACTTACAGAAATTCTTATTCAAATAAAAATAATCCGAAACGGAAAAACATACTATAAATCAGTACTGAAACAGGATCCTCCAAGTACCGTACCAAGCCTAGATCTGAGATCTGAAACAAGAACCTGAGAGGGTGTAAGCTGGGGAGCCTAGTGTGTCTCTAGAACAGATAACTAAATAACAGAATAGAATATGCAGAACAGACAGAGTATGCATGATATGCACCCATCTCCGAACACCTCAGAAGAGTTGGTCCCCAGACCACTCTAACACCATCACACCAACAGAAGTGGTATCTCGACCCGAAGGTGGAGCCGCTGAACAGAAGTGATAAAATCACTAACTTCCCCGTACACAGATAATCCCAGATGCCATGTTAAATGCAGATACAGAATCAGAATGCATGCCTTATATTCTAACAGGAGGCAAGCATGACAGATAACAGAATCAGATATGATATAACAGAATGATACATGATCATACGGATAACAGAATCGAATATACAGAACAACAGAATTTACAGGATGAACGGGAGAGAACACACCTATATCAGAAGACTCAACGACAACCCTGACGTCTACTGGACTCGGCTCTACCACCGGGCTGAGCAGGAGTAGAGTCTACAATTTATAGAATTACGTTAGACATCCTACTATGCCACATTACCGTAAAATAAACTAAACAGAATTAATTCGATACTCACGTGAAGGTCCCGAATGTGGATGTATCGAACCTCGTACAGGAGGAGGAGGAGGTAACTGCTCGGGGTCGGAATCCTCGTCACCTGAAGCAAACAGAAACTTGTTCAGAAACTTTTACAGATAATTTCCAGATAACTTATCAAACTTAAAACCCCCAAAAACGACACTTCGGGTTCGAATTTTGAAAAACGGACAGCGCCATTGGATTCAGGACGTCGAAAAACATAAAGTGAGCCCGGGTCAAAAAAAGTCAACTGCTGACGTCAGCACTGGTCAACGTTGACGTCAGTAGTGACGTCATCAGTCAACACTGACGTCAGCAGTGACGTCAGTGACGACGTCAGCGATAACGTTAGCCGGGTCGGGTTTGGCTTGGGCCGGTTCGAGTGGGCTGGGCGGTCTGGTTCTGGGCCGGTTCGGGTGGGCCGGACGGTCTGGGCCGATTCTGGTTCGGTTCACTGGGCCGGTTTTTCCTCTGGTTTTCTGGGTGTTTGTTTCTTGGGATCCAAACACGTGTTATTTTCGATTTTAAACACCTTTTTCACTCCCGATTCGATTCCAAATTTATCCTAATTGGTTCTAACACGTATAACAATTTAATTCGAATCAAAAACCAACTTAAACATCAATTCTTTCTCCCCCAAATAGATTCAACCGAATAAAAACATTCCCCCCTCTGTTCTTCTCAGTTTCTTACGAACCAAATACAATCCGAACATAACATTACCAAAACTAAACCATTAACAGAATTATTTTCGTACATAACTGAACCAAACAGAACTAAAAGAAACTAAGAATCGAACCTTACCTTAAGAAAAACCAATGAATGCAAATGAAATAAACCCTCAGATACAACTCGGCATAAACTCAGAGGCAAGGAGTGAACGTGATTCGAATTAAGGAATTGGATAATAATCCTGATTTTAAACCAAAACAATTAAGGGGAAAAATTAATCTTTCATTTAATTCAGAATCGTCTGTTATGAAGGCAGAAGAAAACGTTTCACCAAGAAAATGGTGAAATTACCATACAGGGGCTCGATATTTTTGAATCCTCACATTTGACCCCTAAACTTTTAAATATTTTCAATTTAGTCCTCTATTTTCAGAATTTTTAATCCCCAATTATTAGGGTTTTAATTAGGATTTTGACTTAATTTGGGAATTTTGACTCTTAAAAATCGGGTTATTACAGTTGTATGTTGGTTTTGTAGTTTTACAAAATTCAAGAGATCCGCATGATTATGTTCTACTTAAGAGGTGGACTAATTCTAAGAAACTAATCTTAGATTGGTTTGATAATCTTAGGTACCCTCCGCATGGAAGGAGGGCGATGGTCATAGAGAACAACGTGCCGTGGGAAAGGCTCCGAGCACCGCCTTTCGGCACTTCATCGCATGATCTTTATATTTCCGATTGTTTGAATGAGCTACACCCTGGTGATAACATTGAGATTCAATGGAGAAGAAACAAAGAATTCCCTTATGGTTAGTTCTTTTTCATATCATTCCCTTGCTGTATTTCACAAGTTCTGTTTGGTATCGGAAAGCCCCGGTGACATCTGATATCATATTTCATTTTTCAGATGAGTGGTGGAAAGCTTTTAATCATAGAACTCTGCTAAGAATTAAGCAACAGATTATTATAATAAGATTCTTACTCAGGTATCATATTGTTTTATCACAGGTTGGTGGTACGGTGTAGTCGGTCACTTAGAATCATGCGACGGGAATGAAAATTATTGCCGATGCCATAATAGTGGTAAGTTTTATCTCACCTTGTATTCTTTCAAATGACAACTCTATTATCATGTTCCATAGAATTACCTACAGAGAGACCAAATGAGTTGTTTTGAGATTTGCTTAAAATTCTTTAAAACAAGGCTTTAGGAAATACCTATATCGAGTCAGGGCAGGTCGTTTTCGTGAATCTCGTGTTTTTCCGATACATGGTCCTCGAGTTGTGTTGTGGCATTGGTCCTGAAAGACGGGTCTCTTTCGTTATGTCGTAATTTCCACCAGCATGTTGATAACCTCTATCTCAGCAGAATATTTATGGCCAACCACACTGAAAGAACCCAATGTCTCCTATGGACTCTATTTGTTTTGCTTATTTGGAATCTTTCAACTATGTGGGGCTGCAATGGTTGTTCTACACTTGTATACTTTTCGTTCGTTTTCTGTCCTTTTTCACAAGTTCGGATGCCAATGGAGCTTAAATGCTCCACTAGTCAACTTACATCAGCACTAGTATCCCATCCCTTTCTCCATCAAAATAAAGAGAAAAAGAAAGGGTCTCTTTTGGTGATCATTTTCAACTTGAAAAAGCTGAGAGCAATAAAAAAGATAAATAGGAGTATCCTTTAAGCAGACAAGAATTCCTTGGGTGCATAAATTGCACAAGCTTCTTGCTTTGATGATTGTGCACCAGTTCCCGACTGAGCAAAAGACTTCCATTCAGTATTGAACATGTTTGAGTCATCAGTCATTGTCTGGTTTCTAACATTTAAGTGATGATCACAGACACAGTGGTGTTGGAGTTCAATCATTACACCCCTGGCTCAAGGTGGAGGCGCACGACAGTCCATCGGAAAGAACATCGAGAGGAAGGAAACGAGGCAGATGGGTTTTATGGAGGAATCAGAAAACTTTGCAATGAGGAGGAGATTTCGACATGGAAACGCCTTTGGCCATCTGAAATCCTAGAATAGTAGTCTGCCTTATCATCAGCAATGCATGATAAAAAAAAAGGTCACCATCATTTCCATACAAGAAATACCTGGCAAAACTGATGGAGTTTGTGATCTATAAATGAAGTTATTGGAAATTGAAGAAGGTCAAATCCATTTGGAGCTCTGAAATTGTAAATTTTAGATTTGCTTTTCCGCCCATTAAATTTTGTATTTTGATCACACAAGTGACATTGGTTATCCTCTAATAAGTCTATACTGCAAGACAAATGTATTCTCTAATGGCACATATTAGATAGTAACAGTTCTATCTCTTTCAAAATTGAGAATGCAATATCCTCAGGGAGATTTTATAATGACATGACACACATAAATAGATGTTGCCTACTTTTTTGAAAAACTGTAAGTTTAATCCTATGGGTTGATGGCCTAAAAAAGTGAAAGATGAACTGACTAAATCCCATTCCCAACAGAGACAAATCAGCCAAATTCTCAACACAAAACACCAGCTTTCTCTACACATTTCCCATGGATATGATCTCACTTCGAATTCCAATCCCAATCTCTTTGTTCACCCATTTTATTGCAACACCAGACACCAAAATCTATGCATGTTGACTCACCTTCATCTTCTTAAAACATCACCATCATTTCATAGCTCAAACTCCCAGGTTTCACTGTCCCCATCACAAAAATCCCAAGCTTTGGGAAGAGAAAAAAGTTTGTGTCCGAAGGGGATATCATTCCCTTACCCTCGGCCTCCCTGCATGATTTGTCTGCGTTGCAGCAAATGGGTTTAAGCAAAAAGTTGATTTGCATTTATCTCCTCCACCTACTGCTGTTTCAATTGGAATTCTCCAGCAGCATGAAGAAGAAACCAGATCTTTCAGCTTCTTCTAAACGGTTCAAGCCACCTGTTCTTGGCAACTTCGAAGCCGGAAACCATGAAGCGGATGGTGATGTAGTTTTGGATGATGAGAAGAGAAAAGTTCCTACAGGTCCAAATCCTTTACATAATAGATGATGATCTACAAACAGACAAATATACTCGTTCTTTAAAATCAAATCCATCTCTTGCTTTGTTCATAGGAATTAATTAATGTTTGTGTACATCCCTCCCAATAATCTTACGTTAGGTGGATGTTTGTATCATTTTCAAGGCTGTAAAATTACTTAGCTTCACAATTTAGATGTCATTTTTTACATGGATTGGTTCATCTATAATTCCTAATCACACCGGTCTTTGAACATGTTGGAATTTTGTTGGTTAAAATTTTCTCAGTCAACTTTTGATATTTTTTATTCAGCTACAGTGATTACAGTAGTATATATTTTAGAGTATACTTTCAATCGTTAGACATTATTACTTGTAACCTTCAAGAACAATAATCGTTCCTTTAACCGATAAGACTAAATGATTCGTATAAATTAAATATAGTTAACCGCCTGACAATATTTTATTTTAAAGTTTCATAATATAATCTAACAACAATCACAATTATAATTTGAATAAATTATAATCATAAATTCAAATATTTACATATAGTGAGATTTAATCTCAAAATTTTCAGAATTTTAATTTTTCATTTTAAAATAAATGAAACTTTAAATTTAAGTAATTGGAGGGGCCGGCTTAACTGTAAAATTGGTTCTGGTAATGGGCTTTTAGATCAGATCCAAAGTGAATGAAATCAATTTATGGAACTCAACTTCTCCCCTCTAAATATAAAACCTAAACCGGATTAATCATTTCTGGAAGGACGCTCGACACACCCACGAGGTTTGAATCAGAGCCGCATAGTTAAAGATACGCACGTAGAGATCATTCGATGGCCAGCGGTGACGTGGAGGCCGTGGATTTTGAACCGGAGGACGACGACCTTATGGACGAGGAAGCTGCCGGCGAAGCCTCTCCTCAAGCCCACTTGCCAAAGCTTAAATCCGCCATCAGTGGCGCCGCTTCCACATCTCTTTCTGGACCTAAGAAGACTAAGGGACGTGGCTTCCGCGATGAAGACGCTGACCGAAACTCCCGTCTCGCCTCCCGCGACTTCGAGTCTCTCGGTACTGACGGTGGCCCTGGTCCTCAGAGATGTTAGTCCCTTCACTAAACCCTAATTTTCTCTCCATTCTCTCCTTTTGTTTAATTTTATGGCCTATGAAACAAGATAATTTCGGAATTGACTTAATTTTTGCTATATGAAAGTTCCTCAATCATTTCAGAACAAAATTTGGTCGAAATTATAGTTTTGGTTTGATGTTGAAGCTTGAGCGGGTTTCTGATTTTTTTGGCCATTGGATGTCTTTACTCTCATAATATCTTGTTAACTATTGTATAAGTTCCTTATTCGCTAACAGTTTCTAGTAGCAAAAATTCATAAACTAAAGATCAAAAAACTAATCTCGGTGATGAAAACTTTTCATGAAAAATATATTTGAAAGGGTCAATAGAAAATATTTACATCTTATTGAAATTTCCTCTTGGTTTCAGAGGGTCATATATATATATATATATAGTGTTGGAGATCACTTTGTTCCATTACCGAGAGCATAGGACATTTTATAAAACCAATGGACTCGCTTAGATCTTTCCTGCAATTTTTAAGGTTGTGGGCATCCCTTCATTTCCTACATGATGTCAATTTATCTCAAGTTGTATAAGATGGTAGATAGTAGCAATTGTTTCCTAGAATGAAATAAGTTTTTTCCTTTATTGTTGTGAACTCTTCTTGTCACTAGTAATATATAATTTTTGTAATCATTAATAAATGTGCAGCTATTGAAGGATGGATTATCTTGGTCAGTGGTGTACATGAGGAAGCACAAGAGGATGATTTGCACAATGCATTTGGTGAATTCGGAGAGATCAAGAATTTGCATTTAAATCTTGATCGCCGCACTGGATTTGTCAAGGTAGTTAACTTAGTAAATTGGTGCTACTTTTGTATCATTGTTTTTTGCAATGGTATACTTTTTAAGTTCTCTTTATGGTGGTGGAACTCTTTCACATTGCTTCTTTTTTATCTATTCATGTGTGTACTTGTGTGTATGGTATATATTTCGATTCTTTATCTGTATGTTTAAGATTTATTGTTTTGCGTTTTCTATATGTGTTAGAGAATTTGGGATCAGTTATACTGTAAGATATGACACAGTTCTGTGCTTCTAACCATTTTATACTGTTACTTAAAGCTAACTTGATGCATGTCAATATATTGTTTGAAGATAATGATACAAAGGACTATTATTTGACAAACTTTTGCCCTTGTTTACAGTGTTTTCTTTATGATCAGTAGTTTCGTTCTAGTAAAATTTAATGCAAGTGTTTTCAATTAGGGATATGCATTGATCGAGTATGATAAGTTTGAAGAAGCCAAAAATGCCATATCCACAATGGATGGAGCAGAACTTCTAACACAGACTATCAATGTTGATTGGGCCTTCAGCAATGGACCCAGTACTGGAGCCTTCAAAAGAAAAAATGCAAGGTTTGTCTCTCTTAATATGCTCCTGTGTTTGGATTGCTCGGTAAAACATATGAATAGAGCATAGCAAATTTATGGAACATGTTAATCCTTGGAATTGAATCATCCATAATCGAACTACTTGAGTCTTGATGACTGAAACTAGAAATGACCTACCTGAGCACAAACCAGCTTAACTCGATCCAAGCGCCAAGCCAAACTTGATCGTTTGAAAGTTGGAACTCTTTTTGCTGTTCTTTCCTTGTGTAAGTGCAAAATAAGTGCTGTAACTGGGAACCTAACTATACAGTATACACTTTGTAATTTTTTGCAGATCTGGAAGGACACATCGCTCAAGGAGTCCTCGGAGAAGATACTAATTTGTTGAGCTAAATTTTAACAAGAGAAGTTGGTGTTTGAAGCTTAATGTACTGAAAATTTGGATTTGTTTTCGGCTGATGAGTGGTACCCCTCATTCTGCCTTTTTTTTCTTGTATGTTGTCCAATGATGTCCAAGTGGTGATTGTGCTTGGTTTTAGAGTGGCTTTCTAGCTTTTGACATTTGAGTTTAACTTGGGAGTAATGGTTGTTGCCAATTGTGATTTTATTTCTTGTGGGTAAACTACGTTTTTGGTCACTCAAGTTTGCCCGTGGTCCAACTTTGAGTTGAGTGATCAATTTGATTTTTTTTTAAAGTTGAGGGACCAGAAAAGGAATATATAGTTTTAATTTTTTGTTTCTTAGATACTAACGAGACTACATTTTAGGAGTACCTTTAATGGTTTTTAAAATTGAGAAGAAAAAATCTTTTGATACACGTTATGTACGATACACAAAATAGATGTTTAATATATAAAGTTTAGAATTTAGGGTTTATAATTAAAGATTTAAATTATATATTTTTAAAGAGTAAATATGTAAATTTATGGGAACTGATCTCCGACCATTGATTTTTTTTTTTACTTTATTTTATCTCATCTTTGTTTCTTTGTCTTCTTATTATTTAGCACCCACGTGAAAGAAATGTTCTGTACTTTTGTCCCTGTTTGTTAATGGGTTTTTATGGAAAAATTATATGATGGGTCAGTTCTATCACGTGTCCATGGGACCAACCAATGATAATTACTCATTTTATCAATTTTTTTATGTTATATTTTTTTTCAAGTGAATCTTCATTTTAAAAATTAAAAAATAATGAGGTGGATAGTTATCATTGGTTGGTCCCATAGATGACGTAATGAGACTGACCCATGATATAATTTCTCGTTTTTATGGGAATAAGGTTCTATCCGACAACCTTCGTATGTGATGTCGAGAAATAATATTACGACCCTTTTTTATTATGTTATGGTCCTATGGATTAAATTAATAAAAATAATATTTTATTAAGTTTTTCAAAAAAAAATATTTTATATAGTGGTAATAGAATGAATATTTTTAGAAAATATCTTAGTTTTAAATTTTAGAGACTTAATTTAGGATTTTATAAGTTTTCCAATAGCGAATGTAAATGTATTTAAGGTATACTCGTGTCATTTTAATTTTTTTAAATTTTATATGTTTGACTTTAATTTTTGTGAGTTAGTCTTCAGATTTTTTAAACATATATAAATTATTCTTATTTTAAATTTTATGTGTACTCATTCTAAAAAATATTTTTAAATTTGTCATTAATAATTTTAGGTGTAGATTTAGAATTTAGTGTTTATAGATAAAATTTAAGATATCATTTTTAAAATAATATGATTAAAGATCTAGGTTTTAACCTATTAACTTTAAATATTAAATCCTAACCATGTCACATAACTTTAAAACTCATCTACTAAAAATCTTACGCCAAAACCAAAATCTTTCAACCCTAAAGGTAAGAGTTTAAACTCGTGTAAGTTCACCTTCCTATGATCAGCATCGATCAACAAACACAATCTATACATATAATCAAAGATCAGAACTAGTGTGAGTGTTTCTTATGATCCCGCATGACTCCCCTCATGCCATGTAAAGAAGGCAGCCAGCAGCGATTGACCAACTTTTTAGATGGCATTCAGGGAGCCAGGCAGACAGACAGAGATTCACCCACCAATCCCCTTAAAATACAATACAATCAACCAGCTTTAATCAGAGACATACTTACCGTACTAGGACTAAGACTACTGCAGTTGAATTATGAGGAGAAAGAAAGTTTAACGACAGCTTTCGGATGTTCCTCTACTGGATTTCCATGGAAGATGAGAGTGGAGCAGAAATAATGTACGGCTTAAAAAGAAGGAAAAACAAGAGGCTTCGTTCTTATTTTGTGTTGGTCCATACAAATAAATACAAATCTTATCATATTATTGAATGCCACGGTCCTCAAGTCCTGCTGCAAGTTCGTCCTTTACTAATTCCATGCATAAAAGCCAAAAGGGTGATGTTGGAAAGACAGACAAAATGAATAAATAAGACAGGCGGAAGGCAAATGTGTTGTTGCATTCTCTTCAATGAAAGAAAACCACCACTCTTCAGTTACTGAACAAGGTTAAAGTACACTTTGTCCTTAAGTTCAGTTACTAAACAGGGTTAACGAATACAACTCTTCAATTAATGAATGACATTTGTTCTTAAAATAGAACCACTAAACGATATTTAATCGAGAGTAGAAAATCAGAGGTATTATTGGTGATCTCAGCGATTAGCACTTAGACACTTGCACATATCTAAAATGGTTCCAAAAAGGCGAAAACATCAAGTCCATGTCTAAATTGCCTGACCAACATGGCAGGCAATGGCATACATTTGATATCTGCATTTATCAGATCAGGACAGGACAGGGAATACAAAGTAGAAGATTGACTTAAAAATCCAAAGTTATCGAGATGCTTATATATACGATGAAGTTGGAGTCTGAACGTGTTACATTAATACAAAAAGGCAAACCTTGGAGAATCAAACAGTGTCATTTCCTAATATCACCAACTTTAGGATACAATGATGAAACTCAACATACTTACAATATGCGAAAACATAATTCTAAGGAGAACTATTTGGTTCCGTCGGGTCCGGCAAGCGTTATCTACCATTTTCAAAAAATAAAAATGATTCATTCAAACAATGAAAGAAAAGAGCAGACATCATAGGTTTATGCTTCATATGATACTAATAGAACTGGATCACAACTTACATTGCAGTCGAAAGCAAATCTCCTGGCAAGCATGATGGCTGCGTTTCTCTCCCTCTCTGAGTCAAATGCTAATATAACTGAAAACCCTTTCTTCGCTTGCCAAAACAATGCCTGGGCAGCCGCATTTCCACCCCCTCTAACTCCACAGAGCTAAAGCAAAAGTGAAAAGTGTAAAAAGAAAATAAAAAGTAGTACACATATCGGATGTGAATGTCGGTGATTTAGTGTTTAGTATGTTTCTTTGAAGTATGGTGAAATCGTTATCCAGATATTTGCATGCAATGCTCTTTCTATGCAATAAACAATATCTTCCAAACAATAACACTCAAAATAAAAAACTGAAATGGAACAATGCAAAGTATATAAGCAAAAGTAACCTCAAACAACAAAATTTCTCCTCTTTTCCTTTTAGCATTAGATCTAAGCATATTTCATCAATGAGAAACTTACAAGGTTTAATATACCTGCATTGAGCTAGAATAATATTCTTTGGCTATTGTTGTCTTTCCTTTACACAGCTTCATCCTCATCTTTCCAACATGTAGTACATGAATAGATTCAGATGGATGATCTGCACCATTCATTTGGGTGACAACTACCTATAAAATAATAACACAGTAATGATATAATATTAGACGCCCAAATAAATAAATTATGGGTTAAAATCGTAAAGGGAATATGCCATCCATTCATTTACGGAAGAAATCAACAAACACATATCAAACAAACAAGAATTTGAAGCTATACCAACATAGTAAATTGTCCCCTCAGCCAGATACAAGCAATGCATTCTCATGTATCCGGCTAGAACTCAAACTAGTGGGAAGCACATGAGAAGAAAAATAAGTCAATTTTGACAATGCAGAGATTTAAAACAATTCCAGCTTCTCGTATTTGGATCCAAAACCAGAAGTTGCAAGACATTGATGAAAGGAGTACTAGAATGATTGTAGAGCTTATTGGATCAATGACAGCTTGATTGTAAACAAGCAAGTTCTGGTTTAATGGTAATCACGCAACCGACACTTCATTAGAGAAGGTGGCCATACAGAAATTCCTGTTTGGTGTAGGAAGTCTAAATTAAACACTTCCTTTTACAATTTCAAGGCTTTAAGGTCTAAGGGATTGTTTATGGTTTTAAAATTCTAGAAAGGATTAGGGAAGAAGTTCATAACTTCAGAATCTTCAATGCTCTAATGAGCGGAAGCAACAGGTTAGACTATTCATGTAACGCAATATCTGGAACAAGAAATAAACAGAAAAGAGATCATTTCCCCTGAAACCACAGTAAACAAGATACCAATCACACTGCATTTTAATTACGATGAAAACTGAATTTGTCAGTTCAAAGTGGAAACTCTTATTACTATCTGCTCTAAGTAGAGGGAGGACTACAAAGGATAATGTACATTGAATTCAACATCATGTTTCCTCACAAGTGCCTCCACATAGTTTCCCAAACCAGCAGCTGACTCACAAAGAAAGGAACAAATGTTTTAAATTTCAATAAATAAAGAGAAATAAATTTAAAAGTAGGCATTAAAGAAAAAACAAGCATAGAAAACCTGGATCAATGGGACCAGTAGTTGTCAGTAGGATTAGATGGTCATCATAAGTAATCTCAACCTGCAGGATTCGACCAACGTCAAAAGGCTCTGGAGCATACATTGATTTGCTAGCACCTAGATTAAATAAGGTAGATAAGCAAAATCAGATTCAGAAAAGAACAAGATCGTTATGTTGTCCACAAGAGTCAGGCATTATCACCTGTTCAGTAATCATAAACATAAAAAAATTAAAATTAGCTATCATTACCCAGTATAAGCTCCTTTTTGCCACCTTCAGATGAAATACGATACCACTGAATTGAGCATTGTGAAAGTTCGGGAGCAATATCAGCGCAAGGCTTAATTTCCAAATATGAACCTAAAGTTTCAGCACCATCTAATTCATATATATGAGAAAAATTTTCCTCAATTCTCTTGCTTCTTGCTAGCTGCAAAAAGAGTAAAGCAATGCAGAAGATTTAAAAAGTTGATTAAACAAGAGAATATAATATATGCACCAGTCTATTACACACACAAATGCCTACAAGAAACTAGAAAGAAGGTTGAATTGACAATCCTTTTGGGAATAATACCACATAGCACGTGCAAACTAGAAAAAAGGAAACGAGACCAAATGAACACCAAGTATTTCCCCTATTTAAGCATATCTGTATTGAAATGGAAGAACAATCTTGCGAACTTAGCAGCTGATGCATAATTCATGTGTATGGAGTATGTATATCGTGAAATTGTAGCCTTTCTTTGATGATGGACTAATTTACAATCTTATTTAAGCTGTAGAGAGTATAGAATTCATGAATTTAGTCTTACATTACATTTCTTACGTTCCTACAACAAAACACAGACCAATATGCTAAAATGAATGGAAAGTGAAAAGAAATGTATGACTATTTGTGGCTCAACATTTCAACGTAAAAAGTCTAAAGAAGAACCGAGAACAAACTAGAAATATATGAATATCCATTCAGCTATAGCAACTGTAATGGCTCAAAAACTGATTAGCAGAACCTACAAACAAAAAGGTAAAAAGGCAAACCTCTTTTTGAAGAAGTAATGAATGCTTAGACTTCTCTGCAAGTTGAATCCTTAATGCACGAAGCTCATGCTCCATATCCATAACCTGCAAATTGCTATTAGTTTCACTCGTCCACTATTTCAACTAAAATGAATCGAAACAGGATATCAGATCAGTTTTGATAATTTGATATGTCATGCTTCAAAACATACATACAAAAGGTTGCCTCTACAAATATTAATACAATATTAGCAACACCACCCACCACCTCAAATAATAGGTACCTTACCTCAGCGTTGACCAGCCCTCAATTTAAATTATATTTAAAATGTGCGTGTGTGCGTGCGCAAAAACAAGACCACATGATTATGCATGATTTCTTTCCTGTTTTTTCTAACCTGTAATGTTAATACTTCTATGTTTACAGAGATTTTTTCCTTAAGCAAATTATTTTACGATAAAAAACACCCAAGCTACCAATATATCTCAATAGATTAGTTCTAGGAAATGGGATCCAACAAAAGCCATCTGGGCCCAAAAGGATGATGAAAGTATTCCAATAACAATGTTCTCCATTCTTACTTTCCATAAGATCATGAGTTCTAAGGAGTATAATATTTTGAATTTCTAAAGCAACCACATACAAATTGAATAATGTACAAAAATTAAATGATTTCTTCATGGATAAAAATTGGTATAACACAATAGCAGCAGGCTACAAATCATTGAGTGACTTAAATAATTTAAAAGAATGTTTTTCAATACTTATGATGTAATGGAGGGGAAAAGAAAAGAAAACAGTAACAAATATGAGATAAACCTTGCTTGGTTGGTGCAGCATTTTGATCCGTCTAGCCTCTTGCACCTCCCTCATTAATTCTTCCAGGTCCTTTAATCCATACAAATGATCCGTTCTCAGAAAAGTATAAAATAGAATATAATAAATTAACACATAGAGAGACGGAGAGAATTGCCATATTAAAAGAACAAATAGAAATTGGTATGATGAACAAGAGAGTCTCACAAGAAAAGGTATGTGATTTGTACTAATTGATAGTAAAATTGAGAAACGTCTAAGCATAATATAATTTTACAGTTAACACAACGTGGACAGAGAGCTGTATCAGTAAAAATCATGATGCATTTACCATGTAGATCTTTAACAATGGAAATTCAATGATTGAACTTTAAATATATATATATATATATATATATATATACATACATACATACATATAAAAACAGAATATTTTAGAAAACAAAATAGCAAAAACCTGCTTGCCCGAAGCTCGAGACATTTGTTCTTGCTCCTGAAGGGCCTCTTCTACTCTCCGAACTGCTTCTCTTGCACTCTCAATTTCTGCTCGAGCATGTGCTCTTTCCTCATCAATAAGTTTCTTAGCATCTTCAGAAGCCTATATGGGAGACACAAGTACACAAAAGTAAAGCAGTTAAGTAAAAATCAGTGTATTCAGAGTTTAAAAAAAATAAGAAGAAAATAAGTAAATAACTTATGGACCCTGGACTGGCAGAGTTAGAAGCGATCTTTCACTCTTAAAACAGATATCCAGAAAACAAGGAAATGCTAGGTTTGGCTATTTCTAATCTAAAATTAGATTTAAGTAACTTAAGTCTTAGACTGAAGAACCCATTGAGTGGTCCCAACGGAAAAGGGAGTGTTGTTAGAACCTCAAGCAGCTTGTTTGCATGATGTGTGTGCGTTTACGAAGGGATAAGATTAAAGAACATATATTACCATGTAATCACACTAGAATTAAAAAAAATCCACAAGAAAACAGATAAAAAGAAAATAAAATATTCTATTTGCTATTCATCTGCATTGTCAGATATATTATGTAAATATGCATCCTAAAAATAATAACTTATTATGAAAACCAAAGGAGGAGGTTTATCATAAGCTATATTACCTGCTTGAGGAAATTTGCGAGTTTCTTCACTTCTGTCTTCTCTTGAAGCAACTCCCCTTCTCTTTGAGTCAGTTGAACTGCCAGAGCTTCGACCTAGGGAAGCAACCACAATTAAAGGTCATTGTCGCCTCACTAGAAGTTAGTATGCAATATACATTAAACAAGAATGCCACTTAATACTTTTAGATGAACCATAGAAAGGGGAAAAGATATAAGCAAGGATGAAAAGAGGACATATCAAGCATTGAAGATTTATATTCCCTTTTTTGTCCTATCCATCTTTTCCACCCAAAAGGTCGTGGAGAGACATACATTCTCAAATCGATCATAAAATCTTGAACCCAGCCAACAATGCCAATATTGAAGCAACAAAATTAAAACGCATGAACCTAAAGTTACACCATATTCTCCTCAACTTTCACCCTAAACATTGTTTCCTCTATGCACCAAGGCTAATAGCAAAGTTTTATTACAGAAAAGCATTGCAATGCAACTTAGAAACTAGCAACTAACATTCAAACAATGGTAATTGATAAATACATCTGGCATATCTCTTATATATTCAATGGTAGAAAAGAAGTCTAGAACACTAACCATGGCAACAGCTTCCTCTACATCGTCCTTGTTTCTTCCGGCTACACGCCCTTTCAAAGATTCCAGGGCATCTCTAAGCTTCTTCAAAAGGACATGTTTCTCCAATGAAGCTGCCTCTCTGAGTCTTGCCTGAATCCATTGAATGACTAGCTTATAAATTTGTTCAAATGACAATGCATAGTGGTTAGAAATCAATAAGAGTGTCAATGCTTCTCAACTTCGAATGGAATCAACTAACAATGACAGACGAATCACTCACTCGAATGGACTACTCGGAGACCATACTTATTTCTTCAATCCACTGACATTTTTAGATGCATAAAAAATGAGGAACAACACATAAAACAAAATCTATAATTGTACTGAATACTGGTCTTAGTGTCATTCGCCAACAAACTGAGATAACCTTTTTTATTACTAAATTAAAAGACCAACTAACTTGTAAGAAGTTCCCAACAACCTATCTTCAATTCCAAGATTTTTTTTCAAAAAGCCAAAGTTAGTGGATCTACTGTTAGGCAATTTAAACAAATACTTTTATCAGCCTATCTAAAATAATCCTGCAATGCATATAAATTAACTTAGAATGAAGTTGACCTCTTCAGACAACTTAGCAGCAGCAGCTAACCCCTTCTCAAATTTACTAGCGAGGTCACGAACGGAGAGCCGTTTCTGCTGCTCCAATAACAAGGCGGTCTCTTGTGCAACGACCTCCTTCATGGTCAAAACTTTAGGGTCTTCTTTGGCATCTACAATCTGATTATTTACCCCAATTTTGTAATTGGGAAAACGACTCGTAGCAAATATCACATCAGTTGATACAGCTGAGACTGCTTCCTTTTGCATAGTATTGCTGAACTCACGACTCACCCTTGTCATTGTTGCAAATTTAAACTCTGTTAAATCACCCAAAAAAAGTTTTAATTTTTTGTACTCTGTAGTAGGATTTAAAACAACTATAAAACAATTGAGAATGAAACATCATTGTCAAAATCAGCTTAAACCAAAATGAGGGTCAGTGTTAACCAACTAAATTACTTCAATTAAGTAATTCAATAATCTAATTAATTATCAAACTTAAAAAAGAAACAACTAATTGTAATCAGATAGTGTGAAGTTTAGCAGACATAAAACAAAATAATTGTACAATCATGCCAAAACTAACCAGAGAGAGAAAACAATTTATAGAATTTATTTAAAAAAAATCTAAACTCCCAACCAAAACAAAACATAACACCACTTTAAACAAATGCAAATAAGATAGAAAATGGAAAGGGGAGAAGTATATGGTTATCTGAATTCTGAAACCCTCATTGAAGACATTTAAAAAAAAACTAAAAGGAAAAAGGACATGGAACTTACAGATCAATAAAATGTGGAAATTAAATCTGAAATAGATCTCTGGATCAGCGGATATGAAATGGAAGAGGAGTTTGAGGATTATTTTGGACAATTTTAATGGAGTAATATAAATAGTTGACGTTGAAAAGAGAGGTGCGTAAAGAAGACGAAGAGAATGAAAATGCCGCCCGACTCAGCCTGTGGATTTTACCCTTTGAAATTTACTGCTTCGATTTCTTTTTTGATTTTGTAGGGCGACCAAAAATTGGATCGGTGTTTAAATTCTAGTCCCTCGTTTAAAATATGAATAAAATTTTCTTAAGTTTCATTTAAGTTTAAAAATATTTAAATACAATTTAAAATTATAAAATAAAATTTACTTATATATTTAATTTATATTTTATTAATCTTAAAGACAAACGACCAGCATAAATGGTAAGGAATACGACAGTATCTACTGCCTCGTTGTCCGTTGACTCTTTTTTTTTTCTTTACAGCTGCTTGCAGTAATTTTGTAAACCGCGTAAGATTTGTAGTGACTATTTTTATAGGGTTTTATAAAATTATTTTCAGAATTTTAATTATTTATTATTAATAATCCAATAAAAAGATATAAATAATTTATTTTTACTGTAATCACATCCAAATTCCGAAATTAATAATTCATTAACTTTAAACCGAATTTTAAATCACAAAATCTTAGAAAAACTCAAGCGTGTTTAATATTTAAATGCGTGGTTCAGCTGAGATTTTCAAACAGAGTGTACAATATCCAATATTAGTACTTGAAAATAAATAATATATTTTGCCGATTTTAGAAGATATTAAAAAATAAAAATTTCAGACCCCGCTCTCTGTTTTATCTCTCTGCGGCCGCTCTTCATCGATTTTTTTTAATTGACGATCGATAATTAATTTTTATATTAATTGTTATCAACGAATTTATTATTTTTTATATGTTAATAAAATTTTTTATCTTTTTGGTATATGTTTTTTTTTTATATTTGTAACATGTTTTTTTGTGGTTTATTTTATACGTTCTTGTGGTATGATTTAACATACCCTAGCGGTTAATTTTGCAGAGATTTGAATTGGCGCTATTTTTTTATTATGATTTTGTCGGTGGTCATTGAAGGTTAGATCCCCACTCGGTTGATGATTATGTACGATAAAATCAGTCCTAGGTTGTAAAACATTATACCTAATGGTTTAGATCGTTCATCACTCTTTTACTCGTTATGTGTCTGGATTGAACGGAAATAATAAAAATCAAAAAGTTTTTATGAATTTTGATGATATACTTATTTCTGTTAAAAAATAAATTTTAATTTTTTTATTTTTTAAATACATTATAATTATAATATTTTTTATAAAATTAATAAAAATTCAATAACAATTATTATGAAAAAAAAGAGAGAGAAATGCTTGTCCGGTGGAGATGTTTGAGAATGCCTGCCTGCCCACGTTATCCAAAAAAACATTCCCAAGTTTATATACATATATAACATTAAAATAATATAAATAAGTTTACTTTATATTCGTGTTTTCTAAAATATTGTTTTTAAAAAATAGATTTAACCGTTAAATAAATTATTAAATTATATTTTTTAATTAGGTATTTAAATATTTTTTGAATTAAGTATGTATATAATATTTTATTTTATAATTCATTTAAAGTTATTTGTTAATTTTCATCATTAAAAGAACATATATCATCTTTTAAAAATTTTAATTATAGTATAATAAATAAAATTATTTAATTTACATAAATTTTTTAAGTTTTTAGATTTTACAAAACAACCATCAAATTTTAAAATTTTTAATTCATTAAATTTAAATCTTGATTTAGGTTACTACGCCGTCGTTATATTTTTATTTTATTCATATAAAATTATAGAAATCAAATTTCTAAGTAAATCAATGAGTTTTATGACTAATAAAATAATTATAATATTTTTAATGTTTATAGTTAAATTTGAAGTTTTAAAGTGTAAGGATTTAAAATATAAAGATCAATGATTAAGACTTTTCAAAGAGATATGTAATAACTTAAAAAATTTGCTTATGAAGAAAAAATTTACACCGGCATTGAATAATTACCATTTAATAATACTATAAAATTATGAAATACCATCAAACATAATTTTTAAATGGGTATAAATTATGGTTGAAAATTATTTATTTTTTATGTATTTTTCTATATTTTTATTTTAAATTAGAAAGTTTAGGATTTAAGGTTAGAGGTTGTGGTTAGAATTTAGGAAATTAGGGGTAAGGTGTATTTTTAGGATGTATGATAAAGAAATAAATGATTTCTATCCGTAAATTATTTTTTTATTGTATTTTTGTTGGTTTTGTATTTTATTGATTTTCTTATTTTAAAATAATAAGTTTAGGGTTTAAGGTTAGAAGTTTTGATTAAGGTTTAAAGAATCAAAAATAAAGTGTATTTTTTAGAGTGTAAATTTAGAGTTTAGAATATAAAAATTAAAATTATGGTTTATAATTTAATTTTTTTATAAATTTTAATAATTTTTTATTAGTCGTTATATTATTGTCTCTTTTAGAATATATTTTTAATTATTAGACATTAATTACTAATCATTATATTATTATTATTAATGTTTTAATCCATAATTTTTAAAAACAACAATTGTTTTTTTTAACTCACGAGGTTCGATGGTTAGTGCTGCCGCTTATTATTGGTATATAAGTAAACGCGCTGAGGATTTAGTTTGTGAAAGCCGTGGAATTTTGCATGTATTTGCAACATCAACATGCACGTAAACCCGTGTAATTCCAATAATCTAACCAAAACTCTGCTTTCCCTCAGCTCCAAAGCCAGATCTTTTCTCCAAACCAAGCAAACGCACGCCTTTGCCATTCTCCATGGCCTCCTCCCCACTGATATTTCCCTCTCCGCCTCTCTCATTCTCCAGTACGCCGCTTTTAATTCCCCTTCAACTTGTCACCTTCTGTTCCAACAATCTCTTCCCTATACTCGAACACCTTTCTTATGGAACACCTTCATCCGTGCTTTATCCATTGCCAGAGTTAATCACGACGGATTTCAGTTCCATATTTACAATTCAATGCTTCGAACCGGAATAAAACCCGATGTTCACACTTTCCCTTTCGTTCTCAAGGCATGTGCCGATGGTTTGTGTTTTCAAAAGGGCTTGGAGATTCACGGGAGTGTTATTAAATCTGGGTTTGGTTCAAATGTTTTATTAGGCAATACCCTCTTGTCTTTCTATGGCAATTACGTTGGTTTGAGGGAAGCTAGGAAAGTGTTTGAAGAAATGCGTGAGAGAGATGTTATATCGTGGAATACGGTTATTGGGTTTTTTTCTGTTAATGGGTTTTACTTGGAGGCCCTTAATTTTTTCTCCCTGATGATTTTTAGTTCCGAGATAAAGCCCAACATGGTTACTTTTGTCACTTTGTTGCCCGTTTGTGGAAGGGTTGGAGATATAAGGTTGGTGGCGCAGATTCATGGGAGTATTGTTAAGGTTGGATTAAATTTTGAAGTTAGTATTGGGAATGCATTGGTTGATGCATATGGGAAATGTCTGAGTTCAGATGATTTGAAACGAGTATTTGATGAAATGGTGGATAAAAATGGCGTTTCTTGGAATGCAGTAATTACTAGTCTAGCTTACATGGGGCTTAACAGGGATGCCTTGGATATGTTCAGGTTGATGATGGAGGTTGGGATGACACCTGATTGCATCACTATTTCAAGTATGATAGCAGTGTTAGTTGAATTAGAATTTTTCAATTTAGCGATGGAAATTCACGGTTTTAGTTTGAGATTTGGTATTGAACATGATGCTTTTATCTCGAACACATTGATCGATATGTATGCAAAAGCTGGTCATCCGAGTGCAGCTTCAAATGTGTTCCACCAAATGAATTTGAGGAGAAATGTTATTTCATGGAATGCTATGGTTGCCAATTTTGCTCAGAATAGGCTCGAGTCAGCGGCTATAGAACTACTAAGAGAAATGCAAGCTCAAGGTGAGGTTCCGGATTCTATCACCTTAACAAATGTTCTTCCAGCTTGTGGACGGGCAGGATTTCTTCAAAACGGAAAAGAAATTCATGGTAGAACTATTCGTCTTGGATCCAACTATCATCTGTTTGTTTCCAATGCTCTGACAAACATGTATGCAAAATGTGGACACCTAAATCTTGCTCAAAATGTCTTCAACACCTCAGTTAAGGATGAAGTCTCTTACAATATTTTGATCTTAGGCTATTCTCAAACTAGTGAATGGTCAAAATCTGTAAGTTTGTTCTCAGAAATGGGTCTCATTGGTATGAAACCTGATGTAATTTCATGCATGGGTGTTATATCAGCATGTGCAAACCAAGCCGCATTCAAGCAAGGCAAAGAAATCCATGGACTGGCGGTGAGAAGGCATTTTCACACTCATCTATTTGTCGCTAATTCCCTACTAGACTTCTACACTAGATGTGGAGAAATTGACACTGCTAGGAAGCTCTTTGACCAGATTAAACACAAGGACGTTGCCTCATGGAATACCATGATATTAGGATATGGAATGCTTGGGGAACTAGACCCTGCCATCAGTCTTTTTGAAGCAATGAAGAAAGATGGTATTGAATATGATTCAGTTTCATACATTGCAATACTTTCAGCTTGTAGCCATGGAGGTCTACTTGAAAAAGGGAGGAAATACTTTGAAGCAATGAAAGTTCAGAAAATTAAGCCAACAGAAATGCATTACGCTTGTATGGTGGATCTTCTTGGCAGGGCTGGCCTACTGGAAGAGGCGGAAGAACTTATTAAAACCTTGCCAATTACCCCGGATGCTAATATTTGGGGTGCTTTACTTGGAGCATGCAGAATTTTTGGAAATGTTGAGCTGGGGTGTTGGGCTGCTGAGAATTTGTTTAAGTTAAAGCCCCAACATGCTGGATATTATACTGTTCTTTCAAACATGTATGCTGAAGCAGGGAAATGGGATGAGGTAAATAGGGTTAAGGAACTGATGAAATTAAGGGGAGCAAGAAAGAAACCTGGGTGCAGTTGGGTTCATATCGAAGACCAGGTTCATGCTTTTGTGACTGGAGAGAGACTGGAGAGATCGGATCGAACTGTATGGTTTGCTAGATACAGTTAAATTTTTTGTTATGACCATTTTGATTCAGTTTGGCAGTTCATCTCTTGATATTATTCAAGGAATTTTTAGGTGTCATTAGTGT
Source organism: Abelmoschus esculentus (assembly GCA_035048815.1). Lineage (NCBI taxonomy): Eukaryota > Viridiplantae > Streptophyta > Magnoliopsida > Malvales > Malvaceae > Abelmoschus > Abelmoschus esculentus. The sequence continues at coordinate 2,004,207 of JAUCBN010000008.1, forward strand.
TGTGTCTTATGGGCATCATTAGGCATTACACCATTATTCTTGTGTATTTCTCAAGGAGAGGATTGCAAGAATGGTGACGGAAGAGAGGGGATAGGGTCAGCATCGACATTGTCCCCGAGCCCTATTCATTGAACAAAGGCTGTTTCAGCAGATCATAGGCAGGGATGGATTGATCAAGTGCCGGGCCATGTTTACCGTCAGCCAAGCTTGATCGTGGACCAGGTTCTACCCTGTTCAGCATTCTCTGATGCTGAAGGAGCTCCTGTAACAAAAAGGAAAAGGAGGAGGTAGAAAGAAAAATCACAGCAGATTGCAGTTGTCATTTGTGATACCTCATCCAGTTTCTCCCCGGCTATGTTTGAGGTTCATTTTATCCCGAGAGAGGGCAATCAGATGGCGGATGGACTAACGAAATCATGTACTATTCGTAAATCTAGTTTTTATCAATGTTTATGATGTTGAAGTCTTGAAGCCAGGGTGATACAGTATATTTTAAATGCTGTGTTTGGAGTGGTTGGTTGTTATAAAATACATATTCAGAACACAATTAATAATCTTAAATTTTATATTTGCAGATAAATATAGTGGTGATATACAAATTTGTATGAAAAATATTTGAAAACACTATTTAAATGCAGTATGTTTGTGTCATATCTTTGCTGTGTTTAGGCTCCGACTGTGTTGGCTGTCAATCGAAACAGGTTATCTGGGCATATGTAAGGAATCAAAAATAAATGGAGATGCGGGGGATCGAACCCCGTGCCTCTCGCATGCAAAGCGAGCGCTCTACCATTTGAGCTACATCCCCAGTTGACTGGTTACTTTATAATAACATCTAAATCATGTTTATAGCAAAGGATGAAAATCATTTTACCAACCAAAAAGGAACAATTATATAAAATATAATAAAAAGGAAAAAAAATTAATACACAAGTTAATTTGTACGAGCCTTTTAATTTTAAATTTTAAAAATTTAGATTGTAAGGGTAGGATTTATAGTTATAATTCATAATTTAAGGTATTGATATAGTAATTTAAATTATAGATTTTATAATTTAAATATAAAAGATTACTTAAAAAATATATAGTTGTGTATCATAATACATCTCATAATAAAATAGAAATTGAATTTATTGTTTTATCTAAAACAGATTTAAGCAATTGTCTTTCAAGAATTTGAGAAACTAACAACTAGAATCCAACAAATTTCAAACAGCCTTGGGCCCTTGGCCTCTCAATCCCAGGCTTTCTCAGTCTAAAAAATACATGCATATTCCAACCTCGTGAGATTTATGAGTTCATTCTTACCACCTCCTGTAGCCAATACATGATCTCTGAAAAATCTTTAACTCACTTAGCATCATCAGATTCATTCCTAGGCCCTAGCATATACATCAAAAGTGAACAAACGTGTTTCCATACTTGTACAACTGATTGCTTGCAGTGCCTCTCAACATTTCTGTAACTGTTATGACTTGTGACAAACTACAGCTCTGCAGGAAGAGTCATTATCTATGACCCACAGACTCATTTCCTGAAGCTGCTTCTGAATGGAATCCATATCTAGCTCTTTAACCCAGTAAACCACCTTTTTATTGGTCTCCAAGGTTTGATTGAGATTTGGGGTACCGATTTTCATGCCGAGGCTTTTCTCATCTAATCGCTTGTATCTAATTCCCTTCTGCTCCATCAGTTTCATCATTACAGATGCAAAATTTCTTCCGGCTCTTAGTACCGAATCTTTATCCACCATAACTGCAATATCATGCAGAAAAGCGTTGCTCCAAATTTTGTGAGCAGAAGGCGAGGTCTTGACAAAGAAAAGGTCCAAGCTCCCTCCTGCAAAGAAGTTGTCTGCCGAATCAACAGACTCATGAAACAAGTCATTGTTGACAAAAACCATGTTTCCATTCAATACCCAAGTATTATAACTGAATTCTAAACTTTTTTTGACAACATACACCTTCAATAGAATCTCTTTCATAAACCTGGAATTTGACTCTTGAATTCTCCCTGATTCAGATGATCTTATATTGTTGAGAAAGTGGTCTGCATCAATCACAGGATATCCTCTTCGAGCAAGATCAAACAGAAAGTCTGTTGCTGGACCAAAGAAAATGATATTCCAAATGTTTAGGTTCTCAAAGCGGCAAAGAAGGTTTCTAGTAACTGTGTCCGGCACCCCAAATAGGCTGACAAGTAAAACAGTTTCCTTTGTCTGCACAGAGGGAAGGATAGACCCCAGATCTTTCAAGTTCCTTACAATTCTTCCCGGAACTACTTCCCTGAAACAGAAATCATACCACTTCATAGAACTCAAAGGTTTCATTTCCGGAAAATGGGATTCAAAAGAATTTGCATCCTTCAGTTGAGAATCTGGCCCTGCTGTTTTTCCATAGTTAACACCAACATCCCTGTGGGATACGCTAAGTGATTTCTTATCTGGAAACTTTGTGTAGATATTAAAATAGCCATGAGAGTGAATAAATTTAATGAACCAAGGAGTCCATATTCTTTCTCCCATCTTTTTGTACCAACCCGTGGTAACCTGTATATAGTTTCTAGATTTTATAAAATTGAAAATAAACACCAAATATATGAGCAATGAAAGGCGAAGAAAAGAGCAAAAACAACATAAATTTACCATCCCATCAAGTAATGGCTTGATGTCTTTCGCCTTGTGATCATCGTACCACAACCTAAACTCTTTCCAAGGCTTCGGAAAGAGAAGCTGTCCCCAAGTACCTACCAGTTGGTAAAAGAAAAGTCCCGAGGTTCTCTCCAGTAGCATCTTGTTTCCATGTTTACCTGGAGATGCAAACAAATAATGAAAGGAACAACAAAAACTCATAAACAAAGAAAACAATGTTGTTTTCATAAACATTATCTAGCCACATTGTTGATTGACTGACACAGACAAACTCAAGAAGCAAATGCAATGTACAAGCAGTGGATTGATTACCCTACTGATTCCCAACAGAAGATGCAGCTCTCTTACTAAGTCTTACATGTTTTCACTATTTTCATTTTTACTCCTTAAGAAAGAAATCATAATCTTCTAAAACTGAACAAATGGTGTATTGTTTTAAAACATAGTGTTTGCTTATATCATGTCAGGTCCACAAAATTCTAATGAAAATTTTCATCAAGCCACAGCCCACACTAATTAATATAATTCATATATATGGGAACTTCAAACATGTTCATCGATAATAATTATTCATTTACAATTAAGCAAAGGAAAAAGTTCACCTAAACTATGAAAAAGAAGGAAACCTAGAAGGGAAAAAAAATGGTACCTGGAACAAACCTTGGGCGCTGAAGGGAAGCTCCATAAACAGAAGGACTAAAATTGGAAGAATTGTAATAATAATTAAAGATCAAAGCTTTCAAATACTTCCAATATAGAGGAGAAAGCTCCAAATCATCTTCCACAACGAAGGCGAACTCGTTATCAGAACTAGGCCACCAAACTTCTAACCATTGAGCCTGAAGACCCATATTGGCGGTTCTGTAATGAACAAGCTTTTGCCCCCATTTCCACTCAAACCCATCAACAAACCGCAGAATTCCAAGCGACTCCTTAAGTTTTAGGTCGATGTCAGATTTGGATTGGTTTGGGAAATGGTCGATGAAAATGTGGAGGTGGACCGGGAAGTCGGGATCGTAGTGGGCTTTGGACAGGGAGTTGAGGCAGCGAGTGAGAGAGTTGAGTCGGTTAAAAGTAAGGACTTTGATAATGAGGGAAAAGGTTGGGGTGGTGGAGACGGCGCTGGTGGTGGCGATAGAGTGTGGATTTAGAGGAAGGGTTTGGGTACAGATTAAATTAGGGTGAGGGGAGTAAAGGAAGAAGAGGAAACAGAAGGCTAGGAGGAGTAGGAAAGGAACGAAGTGTTTCTTTGGACGGCCCATTATTGAAGAATTCATAGATGATAGATCCCTTCCTCTTTGTACAGCTCTGTGTCTGGTGGAAATGGCGGATTTTGGTTGTGTGTGAAGAATCAAGATCTATGATCCAAGACTTGCGTCAAAACTTATAGTGTTTTGAACAGAAGTTGAATCATGGAGAGGTAAAATCTCAGTTGAAGGGGATAGCAACCGTGGAATTGCGCCGGCGGGAGTACCAGTAAATGGTGCTACGTAAAACTCAATTACTCTGTTGGGTTATGGTCCAATATAGATTCAATCCAGATCCAGGATGAAGGAAAGGAAAAAGAAAAAAAACAGTCGGGGAATTGAACCCGACGTGAATCGAACACGCAACCTTCTGATCTGGAGTCAGACGCGCTACCATTGCGCCACGGATCCGATTATTGAAAATTTAAATATGAGTAAAGTATTCACTCTAATATTTGTATTCTATGTATAGGTATGGAAAGGTGGTAGACATAAACAACAAAATTTAAATAATGGAATAATAGTACAAGTAAACACAGATACACAGAACAATTCGGCTTTGTTTACAAAATGTGGAATATGAGAGTCTTAACCTACAAGAATAAAGCTGAGGGGTAGAATCTACTGTCATTCCCTTAATAAACACCCCCCCCCCCCCAATGCCTTGACCTCACCAAAACAACATTGCACTTCAAACTTTCAAGCTCTCTCAAGCCTCAAAAATGGTAATTGCAGCTCTAGTTTACTTCCGGTTCCATCAACATTCACTAGGTACTAAGCATCGCCTCTTGTTTTTTGTGTTTCTGAATTCAGGATGGAAAGAAAGGTGGATTCAGAGCTTGTTCCTTTGTTTTTGGTAAGAAAATGGTCTTAAAATGCATATCCCAGACCAGGGTTTATAATATTTACTTGACAAGGAAGTAATCTCTTTCATCTGTTTTGATTTTGTAGTTCTTGGGGCACTGGAGAATATTGGGTTTGTTGCTAACATGGTTAGCATGGTTCTTTATTTTCATTTCTTGTTGAAACTTGATATTCCATCTTCTTCAAATACTCTCACAAACTTCTTGGGATCAGTATGCTTGCTTTCACTGTTAGGAGGATTTGTTTCAGATACTTACTTGAACAGACTCTATACGATTCTGATATTCGGATCACTGGAAGTAATCGTAAGTTGTCACCGGAAATTCATGCACTTGATGTGCTTAGTTCATTTCCTCAGTCTGATTCAATAATCTATGCTTTTAATTTGGTTGCAGGGTCTGTCAATGGTGACCATCCAGGCTTACTCGAAAGACCTGCGGCCGGATATTACGTGCCAGAAAGGTTGTGTCAAAGGTAAAATAGCACTGATGTTCTATGGCTCGCTTTCGTTATTAGCCATTGGTACAGGAGGAGTTAAGGGAGCTCTTCCTGCACTTGGCGCTGACCAGTTTGATTCCAAGGATCCAAAAGGTGCAAAGCAGCTCGGAAGCTATTTTAATTGGTACATGTTGAGCACCACTTTCGGAGCAATGATCGGCGTCTCGTTCGTCGTTTGGGTCAGCATAAACGAGGCTTGGTACTGGGGTTTCTTCATGGGAACTATGGCTTCCATTGTTGGATTTATTGCAATTTCCATTGGGAAGCCATTTTATCACTATCCACCTCTAGGGAACAGCCCTCTATTGAGAATAGCACAGGTTTCCTTTCTCTACCTTGTGCATATATATAGTACATGTTTTTATGTGATCCTTGATTCAAGAATCAATTGTTTGATCCTTCAGGTTATAGTGGTTGCAGTCAAGAACAGAAAACTGCCATTACCGGAAAACTCCGGCGAACTTTTCGAGATCGATGATAACGATCAATATCAGTATGATGAAAAACTACCTCATACAAATCAGTTCAGGTGAAATAAGATGAACAAATAAACAATCAAATACTCTTCTTGACAGTAAATTAAAGGTCTTATGCTAATTAATGACTAAACCAGGTTACTAGACAAGGCTGCCATTGACCCTCAAACTATTTCTCCAGCTCCCTGGAAAGTTTGCACAGTGACACAAGTCGAAGAAGTCAAGATTTTAACACGGATGCTGCCCATCTTAGCCAGTACCATTATAATGAACACATGCTTGGCACAATTGCAGACATTCTCGGTGCACCAAGGGACCACCATGGATCAGCATATTTTCGGAAAAGAATTCCCTTCGGCGTCGATACCAGTGATCCCTCTAGTTTTCATGACATTCTTAATACCAATATACGAGTTTCTTGTCGTCCCTTTTGCTCGAAAAATCACAGGACATCCATCCGGCATCACACAGCTTCAACGAGTCGGTGTCGGTCTTGTCCTCTCGATCATATCGATGGGTGTCGCCGGCATAATCGAGGTTAAGAGGAGGGATCAGTCAATAAAAGATCCATCTAACCGCATTAGTCTATTCTGGCTATCCTTCCAATATGGAATATTTGGACTAGCAGACATGTTCACCATTGTAGGACTAATGGAGTTCTTCTACAAGGAAGCTCCATCAAGGATGAAATCACTGTCGACGTCGTTCGCTTGGCTATCCCTGTCATTCGGCTACTTCTTGAGCAGCGCCTTTGTCGACGTCATAAATGCGATCACCAAGAAGATTGCTCCGAGCAAGAAAGGGTGGGTTGAGGGTGATAACTTGGATGCCAATAATTTGAACCTCTTCTATTGGTTCCTAGCTGTTCTAAGCGCACTTAACTTCATTGTGTATCTACTCTGTGCTTCATGGTACAAGTACAAGGAAGACACTACAGAATCCGAATCCGAACCCGAAACAAGAACAGAGAGCAGATATGGTTGAATGAATTGCTTGGAAACACAGGAATCTTTGAACTTATTTGTTGGTTGAAAAGCGCTGATAGCGATCGGTGATTATAAGATAATATCTATATATTTTTTAAATTTTTAATAATATAAATAAATAATATTTATCGATGCGACAAATTTTTCAATATAGAATTATTTTCTAAATTGTATCCTCAGGACCTCAACCGATTTGAACCTAAATGCAAGACTTGGCGACCCAAGGAGATAAGCACATGAATGAAAGATTAGGTGGCACAGACATGAACACATATGCCACTGTCACCGACACTAAATTCACTTGCACATGATCTTGATGTCCATTCCTCCAGTTGTCCACTTTTTATTAAAAAAATATATTATATAATATTTAATGGAGTAACAAACTATAAAAAAACTCTGTTTAGGAATCTAAATTCAATCATGATACGAATTAAATAAAATATTTAGTATTAAATATACACTTCCCATCAAATTTTATTTTTACTTGTTGGATTTGAACTGCTTCCCAGTTCTATTAATTATGATAAGTCCAATGTCATATATGTCTTTGTTCTGAGAATGAGAGTTATAGTTTAATCGCTCCTTTCATCCCTTGTTTAATAAAAACAGAAAAAATAAATTATTTTATTAGACAAGATCAAAAATATTGACTCATTTTAATTTGATTTATAATTTTATAAATTTAATTTAAAATTTTTAATAATTAATTGTTCAGTTTTTATATTCAATTAAATTTTATAAATTTAATTTAAATAAAAAATTAAATAAAATTTATAATTTTTAACAATTTACTTGATTTTTATTTAATTTAAATCGATTCTATCGAATATCTAAGGTAAAAATAGTTGTATTTTTTTTGGCGGTGGAGTGGTGGTTTCATTATTCCCGGTGCCAACCCACTCCCTTTGGTTGTTCTTCCTGTCCTTTCATGGAGTCATTTGATACGACTTCTTAACCACTTTACCAGATCAATACAATCACAACATCTGTCAGATTTATTTATTTTAATTTCAATTTATCCTCAAAACTTAAACACGTAACGTACTAAAATTAATATGAATTAACTTTATATATAACACGTACAAGAAGATTGCAAAATTCAAAAACATACCTATTAAATGGTAGTTCTAACTGTGATCACATGAATCATCGGTATTCGAATATTTATTGAAGTATTCATAATAAATTAATCATATAATTGAATTTGTTTAAATGATAGATTAATTATTATAGAGGTTATTCTTAAACTTTAAAAATATTTAATTTTTAAGAAATACCCTAATGTTTACTGTCGTAAGTTGTTTTAGTTTACCATGTCCATGTGTGTTATATAGCTGTGTACTTGTAATTAACATAATCTTAGTGGTAATTTTAGTATCAGGACCGAAAACATGTTTTCTTCCTGATATATATATATGAAAAATTATTAGGCGAACCTTGTTCACTACGTCATTCATGGTCCTAATTAATCAGAATCGTTGATCTTAATTTTTTTAAAGTGAATCATCACCTTTTTCTTACATGGGCTTAGTGGATGAGTAGTTATTAGGTGGTTATTTAGAAATCAACGGTCCTGGTTGTTTGAACCATGAATAATGTAATAAACAAGATTCAACCAATAGTCTCATGTATGTATATATATATATGTATATATATATATATATACCAATGGAGATAATAAATCCAACTGTACTTCACTCACAAAGAAGACAAGACACTTACCTCAAAGGTTAACACTTGACTTTTCTTGTCCGAAAAAAACTTGGCTGGCCAAACATTGACTTTTGTGAGTAAATGATTATTGGTAAAAAATTAAAAATTTAATCTTTTAAAATATTTATTTAAACGTTAAAATAAATAGATAAACATCTGTTAAAAACTAAATAAAAATTATTTAAAATTTTTATAATAATTATTACGGTCATCACAACCATAAACACAGTCTAATATTAATGTGTTAATACTGATATGGTTAATGTAAACTTTAGGAAATTAATACCTTGATTCGAATTATTCCTTTCTTCTCAGTTACTCAGCTGTTAAAGGAGGTTGAATCTGACAATTTAAGCATCTGGGGCCATAAATAAAAGATGAGAGTAACCAGTATCGTAATTCAATGCAAAAGGCAAGGATACAGATAGAATAAATCACAGCTTCAGCTAATTAAATAGCTTGTAAACCCCCAGACTTTTCTCTGTTCTACACAGAAACCCAAGAAACATGGGACAAAGCTCTGGTTATTACATCTTTTCAGTTGTGGAATTCTTCACTGTTGTTTCTTGTCTTCTGGTTCTGTCCTTGTCAGGATCCGCCGCTGCTTACAAGAACTACACGGTCGGTGATTCCCTTGGCTGGTTCGACACTCTTGAAAAGCCTGATGTTAATTACCAGAAATGGGCAGATTCCAAGAAATTCAGCTTGGGAGATTTCCTCAGTAAGTCCTGTCTATATATTTCCTCTTTGAAGTATAGGAGATGAAAATCTATGGAATTTTAGTATATGTCTGTTAATAGAACAAAATCATTACAACCCCAAATAAGGAAATGTTTGGAAGTTGAGGGATCTTTATTCTTTAGTTCATCTGGTATGTCGTTTCTTAACAATATGGATTGCCATAAACATCTGGGATTTTTGATTTAGCTGCAAACTACTGATTTTCCTTTTCTTAATTTTTCTCAACATTTAGAAAAGAATTTTCTATAGAATTAAGTAATTGGAAGTATAAAAAGAAGAAAGATGAATTGTATTGCAAGAAGACTCCCATGTGCAATGCGGAAAATATATATATATCTCAAAATAATGATTTTTATGGAAAATATGGTATGTGCAGAATTGTTTGAATCTGACAACACTGTTTTGTTTTGTCTCGACAGTTTTCAATACAGATAACAACCATTCAATAATCCAAACGTACAATTTCACCACGTACAAGCTCTGCGATTACGATGACGCTACTGAAAACGACACGATCCAGTGGTCGGCAGTGGATCCGTCGTCCACAGCGCCTAATCCAATCTCGGTAGCCGTCCCCCTGCTGAAAGAAGGGATGACCTATTTCTTCTCCAGTGATTACGACGGCGAGCAATGCAACAATGGGCAGCGCTTCAAGGTAAACGTGACCCACGGCCAAGGGTTGCCCAAGAGCTTACAAGATCCGTCGGAAGATGCGCCGGCACCCAACAGTCCGGATTTTGGAAGCGATGACTCCGCCCCTGAAACCATCGTGCCCGCGAACTTCGATCACCCCATTGAAGAGGATAGTGATAAGGATGAAGCTTCTGGTTCTGGGGCGATTTCTTTTGACGCCAAATTCCACGGGTTCTTGATGTTGTTACAAATTGTTGGCTTATTCTTTAAACTTTGATGCTGTAATTTTCATTTTTTTTTCTTTTTAATATTTTTTTTATCCCTTATACGATTTTAGTAGGAGATTTGCGAGTGTTCAGGATTGGTATATTTGTACTGTTTTTTGTAAAATGACAAAATAATATTATAATACAATAATTTATGGAATAACATATTTATTTTTGGCTTAAATAGAAAATAATAATTATCCGGTGAAAAAATTATTAAGTGAATCATGTTTATCACGTCATCTATGATCTCAAACAATTAAAATCGTTCTTCTCGATTTTTTAAGGTGAATTATCACCTCTTTTTTACATGTAATTAGTGTATGGGTAGTTATTAATCAGTTATTTAAAAATGAACGATTCTGACTCTTTGAACCATAGATAACGTGATAAACAAGGTTCACCTAATAATCTCTCTGTATGTTTTTTTAAGCTGTCATGGAAGTAACGTTTTTTTATCCGTATTGTAATTTTTAATATAGATTTTATATCCGTACTGTAATTTTTAATTTAGATTTTAAAGAACATTTGAAGACCTTATTTTTCCCGTATATCATGAACCAGCTCTCATCATTAGCATTTTAAAGGGTAAATCAAACTGCATTCCATGGGAATTATGAATGCTTTACAAACACTAATAGCATGGAAAACAATTGGAACAACCATGGCTGTTTTGTCCTATAAAAGAATGAAGATATTGGAACAAAACAGGAACATCCGGAAAGAACAACATAAAAACAAAAAAAGATCAAATACATTTCAACTAGGAGACATGGGTGATTACAATGTTCAGTTCCCTTCTTTCATGTCCTCCTCAGTTTTCCAGACAACATCTTCCAGACAGGTTGAAAAGCTTTTGTAGAACTGCAGAGGAAAAAAAACACGATTAATCGGCCGGTAAATATAATCTCGTTAACGACCAAGTGAATTTAAGAACACGAAAGATATGCCATTGCATAACTCTCATCGGTAGTTAGTCCGAATCGGAAAACAGGATGATACATTTAGAAGATGTAATGAAATTATAAGGACAGAATTACAGGGTACCTTGTTGAATTCTAATGTGTCCCCCTTTGCTTTTCGAACTTCAACCATATGTAAACAAGGTGCCACTTGAAATATCTGATTGACAGAACAAAGACAGATTGATCAGTAGAAAATACAAGCCAAACTTCAAAGGAAATGTTACTTTAACTCCAAGTTACCTCGGTGGCGACGTTAAGGTTCCCTTTCCTTCCTGCTTTCAGATTCTCGAGTCTCATCTACATAAAACAATACAAAATGAATAAACTATATATAAATTTCGATAATTACGTTAACTCTATCATGTGTAAGATTTGTTCACCTTGTAGTTTTTCTTCTGGACATCAAACCCCAGAGGCTTTGCAGCTTCTTCGATTTTATGGATAATCTCATTAGCAGTGCATTTAGATGTAAACCTTGTTTCTTTCTTAAATCCCTGCAGAAAATCGAACCAAGGGCAGATAGTTATCGGTTTTAACAGCCTATCAATGTATCTGATAATGTTCCATCAGGCATTTAACATACTGTGGATTTCAGATTCCATTTCAATGATATGCAAAGGAAAGGTAACCACCGGGGTTTGATAGGTCATGTACAAAAATGATGTCAAGAAATCGAAAAGCCTCTTAAGATACAAACCTCTTCTGCATCAAACAGGTTCTCGAGGTTTAACCCTTTTGACAGAGAAATTAACTCGAAAGCATTCATGGCTGTTGGTTGTTCTTCTCTCCTTTCCGCCACACGGTGTCCCTGTTACATAACCAGAACATGAATTAGAACCAAACATAACATCAGCTTCTACAATAGTCGATACCAATTGTTCTATGACTTAAAGAAAGACCACATCAACTTACTTCATAATCCTTAAAAACAGCTTCGACGTCATCTAAATTTGTATCTTTCTCCTCGAACACAGGAGGCTTGTAATCCTTTTTAAACCATTCATCCTTCAAAATTTCAGGAATCGTAATGCGCTGCAACATGAAAAGAGAAGTGTAGGCATTAATATCATGCCAAGCAGATATGATTACAGAAAAACAAGACATTTGTGAAGGAAAATAATTTCCTAAAATTAAATGCCAACATAAATATGCATGACTACATGCAAGCAGAGATGAACCTTAAAGCCGAACTCTCTAGCCGGGAAAGGCTTTGTTATTGATTTGTTTGTTGTTGTAATTAAAGAAACTAGTTGTTTTCTTATATATACTTGTAATCGACATTGTCATACATTGATAAATAGTAAGAGACCAACTTCAGAATTCGGAATAGATGATCTATATAGACCAACTTCAGAATTTGGAATAGAAGCTTTACTTAGCATAGTAATAAACAACATTCTTGCCATACCGGAATCTTTTTCCCCTCTTCCTATTCAGTCAGTGCACACAAAATTTAGTATTGAAGCCTGCAAAACATTCATGCGTAATAACTTACAGTCATCGGGTTTGGATCCAAGATTCGAGTTATCAGCTTCATTGCACTAAAAGATAGCCAAGGAGGGCAAGTGAATTCTGCTGCTGAAATCTGTATATATGGAAAATCAGAATGCAGAACAGGCAACACAAGTAACAAATAACTGCAACATGCAATAGCGAAATGCACACCTTTTTGTACAGGTTCATGAGATTAGAATCATCAAAAGGCAAGTAACCTGCAAGCAACACAAAGAGTATCACTCCGCACGACCACAAATCTGCGGTTGCTCCATTATAGCCTCCATCATCGAGGACCTATGTATAGGAAATGAGAAGATTGTTCATAACCGGGGTTTCAAGGGGGGGTAAAACTAATGGTGGAAGAAAAAATAGTGTGCTTAAACAATTGTCCGCACCTCAGGAGCAACGTAATTTGGCGTTCCACATGTAGTGTGAAGGAGACCATCATCCTATAAATTCAACTTCGGATTAGAAATATTTATGAATGTTCTAAAGCCATCAAAGACAGAGACAGAACCGGTCTTACACATTTACAGACTAAGGAAGCTTGAGATTTCAGGTATTGAATTTTAATAATTAGGTATTGTGTAGAAGGAAAAAGATGTCATAATTACCCTGACTTGCTTAGATAGTGCACTCAATCCGAAGTCTGAAATTTTGAGGTTACCATAAGCATCCAACAGCAAATTTTCAGGCTGCAAGAAAATCAAGAGAAAGTATAAATGAACATCATTTCCTTACAGCATAAAATGCATGCATGCATGGAGACATATATCAAGTATAAACATATTGTCCTTAAAGGATGCCAAGTTAAAATACCTTCAGATCCCTATGGTAGACTCCCCTGCTATGGCAATAATCAACAGCATTGATGAGTTGGTGGAAATATCTCCGTGCCTCATCTTCTCTCATCCGTCCATTGTTTACCTTCAGAATCAAGTAATGATTAAAGGCAAAGAAGATGTAAAGTTAGCAACTCTTTAAACAAGGTAAAAGTATAAAACCGCCAGTGAAACTAGGAAACATATTAGTGCAGCACAAGGATTAGAGAGACCATGAGCAAAAATAAGAATCTAACATAATATGCAGAACTTGTAGTTAAATAATATGAAAAAAACAAATCTCCAAGATTCACCAACTCACAATTTTGTCAAAGAGTTCTCCCCCGGTGACAAACTCCAAAACGATGAGTATCTTTGTCTTGCTTCCCATCACCTGAGTAAAAACATAAAAAAACAATTTGAGATAAACACTCATGATGCCACTCATTTTACTGCTAATGCTAAAGATAAAAATGAAGAATGGAGGGTTTGTTTCAGAATACATTTCTCGAAAATGATTCCGAAACCCCAACCCCGAACCCAATCGGCTAACCGAACACACAGAGATAGATAGAAACCTCATATAGACGGACTACATTCGGATGCTGTATCAACTTCATTGTTGCTATCTCCCTCTTGATCTGCAAAAGCAAGCAGGAGGACAACTAAGAAATCAAGTACAATATATGGAACATAAAATTTCGTTTCTTAAAATGTGGTTAGAATACATCCAATGAAAGTTCCTTGACAGATCATAAAAGCAAGCAGAGGAAAAAGAAACCTGTTCAGCCATTTTGTGCTTGACAACCTTGTCTTTATCAAGGATCTTAATAGCCACAGGTTCACCAGTCTCAGAATTTCTTGCAAACTTCACTTTAGCAAATGTTCCTTCCCCAAGAGTCCTTCCCATCTCATATTTACCCACTCGACGCTTAATTTTAGTTTGACTCATTCCTTTTAATATAACTTCAATTCACTTCTTGCAAGCTTTCAAAACCTGTTCCTGAGAAAAATGTCAAGACATAAATCCCAGACCAACATCTCTGTCACTCAATTTTACAGTTTCTCACAGCATCAATCATAAAAGGAAGGCTTAGAACACTGAAACATGAAGCAAAAAAGAATGTTGAAAAATGAACATTCAATTTGAAGCAAGAACATTGATTTTTATCCAACGAAGAAAAGCACCCACTATTAAAACTCAAGTATATTGTTTTGCTAAGAATCTCAAAAATACAGAGGAATCTCCTTTAATTTCTTCAAACGATAGATTCCTTGGCAGCAGATGGAGAAAATTCAGCTAAAATAAGAGGGAAAAACAATACTTTTGAACCAACCTAATATTTGATAATAAAATAACTAGCAAATTGATATAAACAAATGAATTAGTACATAAAATACCCCCCACCCCCACCCCGGCGGGATCTTTTCCCCTAGCTTACAACCATCATTTTTTTGTTGGTATTTAAAATATATAAAACAATGAAAGCTTTTTCATCTGAGAAAAGCATGCATTACTCCCCCAATGCCATGAATTTTTAAACTAATTACCCACACAAGAAACAAAATCAATGAAGCTAGATCCAAGTCTAAAGCTTTTGCTGGTTTAAGAAACCCAAAAATTACCCAGAAAAACAAATAAAAAAATCGGAGCTTGAATTGATTTTCACAACGGCTGAGTCTGAGCAGCCAAGGTCTATGAGGGTCTAACTCTATCTAGAAAACATCAACCTTGTGTACGAAAAACGTACAGGCTTGAAAGCAAATTCTATGACGGCACTACAAAATAGAAAACGTAGAATTTTCTAAATATATACACCATTAACAAAGACCAAGAACAATAAAATAATATGTATGATTGAAAGAATGAAAATTATTGGGGAAAAGGGATATACTTGAAAGATTGGATAAGAAGGAAGAAAGGGCAGAGAAGAATGATGGAAAAAAGGCTGGCTTTTGAGTTAGTTCAAGAGGCGGATATAAAGGCAAAGGAGATGAAATGAAAGACCCTGATGAAACATCATACAAGAATTGAAGAATAAGCTGAGAATATACAAGCAGACAAACTTTTGCCACCTGATATTTCTTCTTCTTTATTTAAATTAAATTCAGAAATTCTTAGCCATTAAAAATAGCTACCAGAATTTAATAATAAACAACTAAACATAGATTTGGAAGCATATTCACGTAGATACTATGTATGTCTACGTCACAGATGATTTTCTTGATGTCATAATCAAGTGAAAGAAACAGTTTTTTAAGCAATCACGTGAAGAAACAACATAAAATATATACTACACTGGAAGTAAAAATAAAACCAAGAGATTGTAAGTGAAACGTAGACAAATAAAGCAGGTGGTGCGGCGGCGGCGGTGATGGACGGTGGTGGCAAGGTAACCGCTAAAACGTAAATGACTGTAAGTGAAACAGGAACTGCTGTGGTCCACGACAGGGCTATCTTCCTGTCACAATCAACTTATTTCTGTCTGAAAGAGACCCTACAATTACCCAACCATTTAAAGTTATTTACACCGCATTATTTGAAGATGATAGTATTTCCCCTTTATTACAATTATTATTTCCTCTGCATTATTTTAAGATGATAAAACAATATTTTTAGTGTAATTTAATTTTTATTATTTTATTTTTAATTATTTTTTATAAATAAAAATATATTAAAAACTGATGATAATCCGTTTAAACAAAATGATAGGTTAGCAAAAAATTATATATTTTATATAGTTTATAAAATTATTTTTTATCGATATAATATTAATAATTTTATTTATAATTAATTTAAAATAAAATATTAAAAATAAATTATCTAGAAATAAATATTTTATTAAACATTTGAGATATTTTTAGTGACATTATTATTAGTGGTAGTTGGTAATATAGGGCCACGGCTATCGCTATTATTATAATTAATCATTTGCGTTAGTTTTGACTATGATGCAACAATTATTCCAAGAAAATATTTATTTTTTAAATAAGATTAAGATTAAAATTAAATTTAAAATTTATAAATATATATATATATATAAATGAATTGTCTTCAAAAAATTATATACATATTAATTTGAAGGCGTATAAACAATAAATTTAATCAAGATATACGAATCAAATACTTTTAAGGAATATATACTTGAGATCAAGGCTTTCTCAATAAATATGGTGGGGAAGAACCCACGTGAGTGAGTGGTATTTATTATAAATAATTATCGAGTGAACTGATCATGAATCGAGTAGTATTGAATTTCAGCATGAATCATCTAGTTTTGGTGGTTAAATGAATGATTATTAATTTTAGAGGTTACGGGTTCGAGTACCCCAACACAGTGATTGAGCGATAATGTCCAATGGTTGAGAGTATACTCTAAAACATATACGGATAGAATCCGGAGGATTTATGATTAAACAAGGGCTAAGATGATGGTGGCATGGTGCCAGCAATAATCTCCTCCCCAAGAAGGGAAAGAGACTGAAAATTGAAGGGGGTGCATAAAAAATTTAGAACCACTAAAAAACGGGACAGAATACAATAAATGTATTAGAACAAATACAGGAAGATGAATTATGATAGGGCAAAACTCACATTTTGGCAACTTCAGTAATCCTTCTCTGCGTGACATTTCAGATATCTTCAACTTTTCAACTCTGTCCACGGTCCATCCAACCATTAAATTATGAGAATGTTCAGAAGATTGTTGCAGAGAGAGGAAAGTAATCAAAGATGACAACAGGAATGATTATAAGAAAGGGTTTAACTCCTTTAATCCTTTATATCCTTCAGTGTACATAAACCCTGACAAAACAGAATGTAGAAAACAATTCTTGTAGCTAACCCAAGGAGTGCTTAGAAAGTAGAATTTGGAATATATTCATCTATACGATCTGGCAGGAAGGGAATCACAGAGTCATGGAGTATTAAAAATGTTGCTAGAGAGACTTAGTGGACTAAGTTTGAATGTCCTTAATGAAACTGTTCTAAGGGAATGGGGTTTGATTGAAAACTGAGTTGTTGTCTCTATTTTAACAGCTTTTGGTGTACACAGCAGCAAATTTTGCTTGGAATACAATGCTCCAATCATTGATATCATCTAACTTGTTACCATGAATATAGATAGTAGGTAAATCCTTAAGATAAAGTTTTTGTTTTGACCTTGTATGGTAGGTAAATCCTTAAGATATGGAGTATATAAAAAAGAGAAATGGCAGAACTGAAAGAGAAGAAAAGGTCAGCGCATGCATATTCGTGTGTTGTAAAGTCAGTAGTCAAAATACAATTTTTTTGGCGGGACTCGGTAAAGGGTCTTCTAAATTATTGTCTGACCTTGAAGATATTTGTATTCAACCCTACGCTTCAAGCCTTCAAAACCCTCCGTTGAGTACTTCAATTCCAGTTGCATCTCTTTCAATGGAAAATAGGACTTTTGGGTTATTCCTTCTCCAACTATATATTTTCTCCCACCCTTTACTTGACCATTTCTTTCTCCTTATCTGATCCACTATCATGGGGATTTGTTGGACTAAACCTGCAAAGTGTGCTCATGTTTCTTCCACTAACCTTTCAGGTCAGTTTCATTTCATTCGGTTCTTATTATAACAGTTTCCTATTTTCTTTTTGGTCATAGATATTATGGATTCAGTGGTTTGGGTTCTTTGTGTTGTACTATGAATGATCTTGCAGGTTTTGTGAAAGGAACTTCAATGAGCAATGAGTTTAGAATTAGATGGTTATTACAATAATTGCATGAACTTTCTGTTCAGTTCCCAAATTTTTTGATGACATTCTGCTGGTAGCTTAATTAGAGAGAAGATTGTAATCAGGCAAATTTGTTTCTCATATTGAATTCACTTGGTTTATATATAATGGATTAGTTCCATTATATTTCTTTACGGAAGCATCAATTCTCAGTATTTGATCTGAACTTTGCAAAGGGGTTCGGCAGATGTGTGTTTTAAGCAACTAACAATGAATTCTGAGCGTAATTCAGAGTTTTATTAATAAGCGGTGCAGCTTTGATATGGTTTAGAGGGCGATAAATTTATGGCTTCAGCTGTTTGTTATTTTAGGTGGTTCAAAGACTCATGGCAAGACAAAGCCGGAATCAATCAATCAATTTGTAGCACATAAACCTTATACACCAGTTTCCAGCAATCTCAACGTTGGTTCATCTATCTCGAGCAATCTGAAGTCTTTTAGCTTCTCTGATCTTAAAATTGCATCCAAAAAGTTCCATTCAGAAACTCTTATTGGGGAGGGAGGATTTGGATGCGTTTTCAAAGGTTGGATTGATGAGAACACTTTTGCTCCTACGAAGCCAGGAGCCGGAATTGTCGTAGCTATCAAAAAACTCAAAGCAGAAAGCTTTCAAGGCCACAAGGAATGGCTTGTATGTTCTCTTGTTTTACAAGCATTATTTCCTCTTTTTCAGTTTATGTGTATATATACATATATATGTATATTTTCATGTTCATACGTGAACCTGATTCCATTCTAATAAACTTTGTAGGCTGAAGTTAATTATTTGGGTCAACTTCACCACGAAAATCTTGTGAAACTCATTGGCTATTGTGCAGAGGCTGAGAATAGGCTTTTGGTTTATGAGTTTATGCCAAAGGGAAGTTTGGAGAATCATCTATTTGGAAGTAAGCATGTCTCTGCAGATTTTGCTATCCCCCCTTCTATCTGCTTCTTATTTATCTTAAACCATATAGTTTGCACTTTGTACTAATGCCTCGTAATCGTATGGGGTTAAGCGGCATGAGCTCAGTCATATCTCCTTCACAGAAGCCGTATTCACGGTCGCTGTAGTGATACAGTTTGGTTAACCATTATTGTTTTCTTGTTTCAGAAGGTATTCAGCCCATTTCCTGGGCTACACGAATGCACATTGCTAGGGGCATCGCACGGGGATTGTCCTATTTACATAGTTTAAATGCTAATGTAATCTACCGTGATTTGAAGGCTTCCAACATTCTTCTTGATTCGGTATGCTGATGCCTCGAAAGTTCTGACTCTTGATTGAGTTGTATAGCTGAGATCTTCCTATTAATCAAACATTTAATTTAATGATTAAAGCTGTCGCTGTTTAAACTCATGTAGGACTACAATGCAAAGCTTTCGGATTTTGGTTTGGCAAGAGATGGTCCTACTGGTGATAACACCCATGTCTCAACCAGAGTTATTGGGACTCAAGGTTATGCAGCTCCCGAATATGTGGCAACAGGTGTGCATCACTTTTCTCATGAACACTATCAATACTTTGACCATGTTACATACTTTGTCAATGTTTTTCTGAGGCTGTACTGTACGTCTCTGCTCCTTCCTTTCTATATCACATTTCTGGATTTTCGAGATGTTCGGAGCATTAAACATCATCATAACGGTTACCTGTTTGCCTGTTTGTTTCTTTGCTGTGGAAATTAAAGTAAAAGAAAAACTTTGGGAGGTAGAGCTAACTGCACTCTGCAATACATCATACAGGCACTATAGTTGACTGAACAGGTGTGCATCAAACTGGGCTTTGAAAATCCCCAGCAGAGTTGCCATCTGTAGCGTTTTTTTAAAGATGCTACAGGGTTGTATGCTATAGTGTTCATGAAAGAGCTAAAATTCGAAATAAACACCATCTTGGAACACTGTTATGATCCTTGTTTTCTCAAACCTGTTTTCTTACTGTGGTTGTCGAGTATGGGGTAGTAATCCTACTAAAAACTAGTGTAAACCTCTCAGGTCGCCTGACCCCAAAGAGTGATGTGTACAGCTTCGGTGTCGTATTATTAGAGTTACTTTCGGGACGACGGGTACTAGATGAGGAGGTAGCCGTTTTTTCGGAAGAAACACTGGTGGAGTGGGCAAGACCCTTCCTAAGTGACAACAGGAAAATGCTAAGGATAATGGACACAAGGTTGGGAGGGCAATACTCTAAGAAAGGAGCACAAACAGCTGCTGCTCTTGCGTTGCAATGCTTACATACAGATCCGAAGAGCCGGCCTTCTATGGCCGATGTTCGGGTTTCGTTGGAACAACTCCATGCAACAATAGAGACACCAAGAACACCACCTCAACAGTCACAAGAAAAGCTGGATGTTCATGGGATTAAGCATATGAATGGCCCTCGCAAGGCAAGAGTTCCAGCGGCAAATTCACGTTGAAAAGTATAGTTTTTTCTTTTGTCGGACAGATTCGCTTATTATATCCCAAGTTTGCCAGATTCTTGTTGGATATGTGATGGCTTATTGTAGCATCAAAATATATTGAAGTAATAGCAGTATATTTAGATTCATTTCATGTTCAATTTTTTTAATATTTTAAAAATATATTTAAATTTTATTTTTTAATAATTTATAGTTTATTATTTAATAACTTCAAAATTTTAAACTTTTATTTAATTGTTTAAAATTGTTAACAATGTTTCTAGTTTTAGCTATTTTAATGCTTTTTAGTATTTTAAAGTTTTAAAGATTTCTTTTTGACATTTTTAAAGATTAATACTCGATCAATATCATAATGATCAATTTTAAATTTTTAATTAAAAATATTTTAAAATATAATTAATTCTTTAATAACATACACAAATCTTTATTATTTAAGTATGTTTGAAAATATTTGTTTGCACATTTTGAAAGGTTAAATAAACTAATAATTTAACTATAGTACAGGGACCAAAAGTGCTATTATGCCTTTAATTAAAGTGGGAATATGCTATTGCATTTCCAATATCTAGGGTTTCAGTACACTCACAAAGTGACTCCGCCATATATACACTTCATTTCATTCAAAGAGCGTCTTTCCGGCTGTGCTTCATTTTTGCTCAGATCCCTTTTCCTCTTCCCTCACTCCTTTTTTTGTCCTTCCAATCTCCAGAAATGGCCGTCACTTTCTCTAATCTCCACACTGAGTCTGGTCTTAAATCACTTGATGACTTCCTCTCTGGCAAATCTTACGTCTCTGGGTAGACCCCTATTATCTTACAATTTACCCAAAACCCAATAGTTTCTGAATTTTAAAGTACTGATAATGAAATCTTTATGGGATTTTTTTTTCTTTTCCAGGAATAAGCTGAGCAAGGATGACATAAAGGTCTACGCTGCTGTTTTGAAGAATCCTGGTGATACTTTTCCCAATGTTAGCAAGTGGTATAATTCTGTTTCATCCCAACTTTCCACCAGGTAATGTTTCTTATTTGTTAATTTATTTTGTTGTTTTCATATACCCTTTTAAAGATACAGTTTTTTTACTTGGTAAGATCTGTTTCATATACCCTTTTAAAGATTATGCCTTGGAAAAAATCCGTTTTGATTTCAATGGTTTTTAGCTTCCCTGGGAATGCTGTTGGCGTTGGATTTGGCGGCCTGTCTGCTCCAGCTGAATCTGCCAAAGCTGAGGTGTGTTTCAAGTTTTTGTTGAATTGTGAACTTTTTAATTGTTATAGATAACCCTAACATTCTGTTAAAGCATTTACCTTTGAATTAGTGCTAGTAACATTGGAGTTTTTTTTAATAGATGGGAGTATAATCTCTATCATTCTTCCTCTTATTTGTTATTATCAGTTTTATTACAGTTTTATTATTTTGATATGCTGACAGGCTGCAGATGATGATGATGACTTGGATTTATTTGGCGATGAGACTGAGGAGGAAAAGAAGGCAGCAGAGGAGAGGGAAGCCTCTAAAAAGTCAGCTAAGAAGAAAGAAAGTAAGTATTTGTGTTGGTTTAAGTAATTTATTCCTTCCATTTTCATTTAATTAGGATGCATTTTTGCTGTTCTGATTATTGTAATCTTTTGACATTGGTTGATTATTGCAGGTGGAAAATCTTCTGTACTTATGGATGTTAAACCATGGGATGATGAGACTGACATGAAGAAGTTGGAAGAAGCTGTTCGATCTGTTGAGATGCCTGGGCTCTTGTGGGGAGCATGTACGGTTTGGTTTAAAATTTCTATTTAATCTGTTGCATCTATGTTACTTTGGTCTCTAAGGTGGCTATAAGATATGTGGGTCTGATACAAGTATATTTGTATCTTTATATTCATGTTCGAGTAAGCTAGACTTGGGTTTTTTAGATGAACTGAAGAGTCATAGTAACATAGTTGTATTACATACAGAATGCAGTGCCTATCCTAATGATTATATTTGTTATGATTTAAATACTTGCAGCTAAGCTGGTTGCCGTCGGTTACGGCATTAAGAAGCTACAGATCATGCTTACTATAGTGGACGATCTTGTTTCTGTTGATACCCTTATTGAGGAGCACCTCACAGTGGAGCCGCACAACGAATACATCCAGAGCTGTGACATTGTTGCATTCAACAAGATTTAGACGACAATGTTTTGTTTGACAGCCATTAAAGAGTCTGCCACTGGCAATGTTATCAACGTTTTCCCTTGTTAAGTGTTTTAAGGATGTTCTATCTTTTGATTTAATTCAAGTTTTTCCAAAGCTGGTTTATTGACATTGCATATGCATGGAAATGATTTTGCTTGATCTTTATATTTCAGCAATATATTGCTTGGGAGACTGTTGTGAACAAATTTAGGTTCCACCCCAGCGTCGAAAACATAAAATATGGACTACACTTTTGAACCTAATGAAACTGAGGGATATTTAGATCAAAATCTAGCATCTTCTTAAGATGAGCTTGTTCAGGCAACAGCATTTCGGTGACATACTCTTTAACTTCTCCACTCGATTCCTGTCGAGTTCTTTCTTCTTGTTTGTTTCCATGGGAGGATCTTCAGGTTCGTAATAAAACCTCATCGGAAATTATATCATCTTAACATGAATCTAATTCACTACATTATTTATAATTATATTTAATAATAATTTTTTCAAAATAAACTTTTACCTTTTTTATAAGGTGAATCTTCACTTCATTTAAACCAAAACCATATTATAATTTCTCAGATAAATGAATTTATTTTTTTAAAAATATTTATAATTATAACAAAACCAAAGTTTTATAAAAAGTTCATGCATAACATTACACATTTGATAAACAGGTTTTATTTTTAGTCCATAAAACAATCCTTTCAATGAAGTTCTAGTTCACCTCACGGCATAAATAATAAGAAAAATTACAACAAAAACGAATAAAAAGTGGGGACCATATCGCAATTAATGCAAACTTATGGTATCAAATTTAGGTTTTAGAATCCAAAAATTTTAAAAAGGAAAAAACAACGAATTTACAATTACCATATGATTTCTTGAACCAAATTGAATGTTGGAAATGTTCATTTGCTCCTTTTGCAAGGAAAAAAAAACAATAAATTTCACAACCATTAAGTACTACTAATAAGATCCCATGACCTCTTCTAGTCCTCATTCACGCACACTACTTGTTCACATGTGATGTGAATGCAAAGCTTCACAAGTCATGGGACTTTCAGCATTGTGCTTCCTCTGTTGCACAAAGAAAAGGTTGTCCCTAAGATGAAATATCGACTCTAGAAGAAGTTTCTGTCAACTGAGTTTCGCTTCTCCCATTAGATCATCCGTCGTGTAATAGTTATTTCGCATACACCAACACAAGTACTGGGGGATCGGTCGGTCTTCTCCCATAACCCAAGGATGCTCCGCTACGTCATTCAAAGTCATCCTATGTTTTGGGTCTGAAAAAAAGGAACCACCAGACTATGTGAGAAACAAGGGGTGGTGGGGAGATTGATGAACATTAGTGTTAGGTATTAAGGGCCCTGATCTCAGAAAGAACAATTTTACTAACCTTTGCAAAGAAGGCCTTCGAGTAAGTTCCTCAATTCCAGGTTCATGTTATTTGGCAGAATTAGAGGATTATTAACTATCTGCAGAATGAAAACGAGCCTCATTGTTGGCTGCAGGAGAGATAAAATACAAATACAGAGTACTCATGCATGGCTAAGTGTAAAACCTTGTCATATGTATCTTGTAGGGTTTCACCGAGAAATGGATATCGTCCAAATACCATACAGTACAGAGTAACTCCTAGAGCCCACGTGTCTGCAGCTTTTCCATGATATGTTAAACCTGTTGGTCGATTTCAAACATGGTAAAAGCAAAGGCTTATAATGTTCTCAAATTATTTCTCCAAAACAAGAGCATAGTACCACCTAACAGACCAAACACCGACCTAGACAACACTCAGGTGCAGTGAAAACAGGAGTCCCGGGAGAACGTCGAAGCTCATCATTATCATCCTGAAAATGGAATAATTGTAGACCTTACTTTCCGACCGAAAAAACATCTAACTAGAATAAATTCTTGTTATAAATTCAAGAGAACCATTTTATGTGCATCAGCCACATGAACCTTGCATGCAGTAAACTTATCAATGCTATTGCAAGTAGTAACTAGTAACCACCTATCAAGTACATGTGCATGACCCTATAGTATAGCAAGTAACCTAGCTCGCAAACAAAAAAGAGCCTATTCATAATATTTGTAGTTAAGATCGTATTATATAGACCCGGAAATTACATGATACGAACATGACACGGGAAAATGATAATTAAAACACAGAAAATAAAATAACACGACACAAGAAAATAGCACAAATATAAAAATGACAGTTACATTAAATGTAGGGTCAAATATGTGTACATATGCAAATTTAAGAGTGAAATAGTATCTTTACCTCAAACACCTGGCTGACACTAAAATCTCCTATCTTCACGGTACCCGTGCTAGTAATCAACAAATTATCAGGTTTTATATCACCATGCACAATATGCTGTTTTTAAAAGAAAAGATCCGAGTAAGCACAACAACTAAGAGAAGACACCTGAAATAAAATGTAAAATAAATGGGAGCACGTGAAAACTTTCCATGCAAGTGATATTCAGGATAAAGACAGAGTATAAGACATGCGGGAACATGCTGCAATATGCATCATGGATATCACAATTCACAACTAGCCAACTCTCTTCTTCAGGATGTTGCTTTAAACTGTCAACCTTAACTTGTAAGTATTGTGTTTGTGTTTACACAAACAAGGAACAACAGCACACAGGATGATAATTTTTTTTATCTGAAATAGTTCAGGGAAAAAAACATTTCATATTTATATAAACATGAATTTGCAAGACATCACACGCAAAACACACACACCTGATAGAGATATGGGGAAAATGGAAGAAGAAATGAAATGAGGCAAAAATTGTTTTTTAAATCATACATGAGCATGGAGGTACATAAGCCCAGATACTATATCCCGCAGGTACTTCCTAGCAGTATCTTCTCCAATGCCTCCTCGAGGACCAGAATCCTCAAAAACGCATTTGCCTTCCACATACTCAAGAACTGAACAAAAAGAAATGCTAATTCAACGCCTATGCACATCACTGGCTAGAAAAAGAGAGGAAAAAAGGAAATATAAATACCCATGTAGAATTGATCCATTGCTGGGTCATCAATCACCTCAGTGAGATTAACTATATTGGGATGTTCCAAAATTTTCATGATTTGAACCTGCAAGCGAAATGGATAAGACAGAAATGACCAATCAGCCAAATAATGATAATTACTTCGCATGTCAACAGTAGATTATTGATGCATCTCTCTCCACAAACTTATCAAGCCAATACCTCACGAAGAACATCAGTCATTGCAGTCTCTGATGGACCAACCCGCAACTTTAATAACTGAGACTTATGAAAGGCCTGTAATTCAATAACAATAATTCATGAATGAAAGGTGACTATATTTGGCATAGATTGTACTAGATCCACAAGACACAACCAAATTTAACCTATAAGAACATAATGAAACAAACTTCTCTCGAATTATAAAAACTATGCTGTCAAACAACTAAGGCAACTGAATTGCCAGAAAGCATTGTTCTCAATCGCTAGTCATTTTACCCTCAAAGGAACACATTTCTCTACGGAAACAAGCTACTAACCTTAATAGCATAGTGTTTCCCATCTACATTGTTTCGATAAAGCACCTGCCCCAAATGCAAACAAAATAGTTACTTAGCTAGCATTGGAATAATGGAATCCTTTATGAAAATTAAGTAAAAAGTGAATTTCAACAATATCATTACCACTTTCCCATAGCTACCAGAACCAATCTTATATTCCCGCACATACTCATTAATCATCTTATTTCCATTTTCATCCTGAAAAAATGAATAGAGCTTTTTCATAACTTCATTTGCACAAGAGACGGAAACAATGAAATGAAGAATACTTGTATAATTGCAGAGTAAAGAAGCAGGAAAGAAAGATAT
Source organism: Abelmoschus esculentus (assembly GCA_035048815.1). Taxonomy (NCBI): domain Eukaryota; kingdom Viridiplantae; phylum Streptophyta; class Magnoliopsida; order Malvales; family Malvaceae; genus Abelmoschus; species Abelmoschus esculentus. The sequence continues at coordinate 2,030,788 of JAUCBN010000008.1, forward strand.
TTCACATGCCGGAAACACATGCACAAGCCAACAATATTAACATACACAACAGCATTTAGTAACAATGAAGTAATAATTCATTTCAATGCTTGCCTCGGTGCGTATAATCATGTTGGTTTCCTTGACAGGAAACTGCCTGCAAGCAAATCCACTGTTAAGTTTAAATCTCAAAATCTCTTCAGATCGCTTACAACGGCCTAGAGACTCAGCTTCATCTCCAAGAGCAGTGCAGGTAACATCACCATTAAATGAGCAATCATCATCATCTTCTTCTATTTCTTCATCTAACAAACATTCCTGGGACAATTGAAAATTTGACCTGCACGTGGGCCCGGCGGATTGTTTGGGCTTTGTTGTGAAGCCGAAGCAACCGAAGCAGCTCATTGCTCTAGCAAATGAAAAGCTGTTACTAGACATTACAACACTTGAAACCTTGAAAGCAGTAAGTTACAAATGAAGAATGAATCTTAACCCTGCAAAGAGAACATATGCTAAAGATCAATAGGCCGCCTATCAAAAATTGCCAATAGAAATTTCAGGTTAACATTGAAACTAACTTAAACAAACATACATACTACATTAGAAAGGGTACAAAATAAAAGGGAAAATCGGTTTGAAAAAAAATACCTGATTAGAAAAATAAAAAAAGGATGGAGGGCTTGAAGCCCTAATCAGCTTTCCTATTCCAAAGGATGCCATTCAGCCAAATGAAAGGAACAACTTTCAACATCAAAACCAAAGCGATCAACGCCCAACATCGCAACACCTCCAGCTTTTTACATTGACCTTTCCCCCCCAATATTTCCCCCAAATATCTAAAAAAATCATTAATCAATTCGTAAAGAATGGACGAAGAAGCCTCTGTTACAGGGGAAAATAAACCCACATACTCCAAAACCAAATTGAAAATTTGATTAACCCAAAGAATTTGAATCTTGAATCCCAGAGACGACTTCAGCCTCTGTTTTTCCAAAACATAGCACGAATCCAAGAAACCAAAACTTTGAATTCCTAAAGATTTCTTCTCCTTGCTTTTGCTTTTGGGGGTTGAATTCAGAAAGTAAGAACAACAGAAACGATTTCCTTTTTCCTTTCCTTACGTTTTCAATGAGGGTTTCTTGGGGGTATCTTTAGGGTATAAACATTTAAATAAACAAAAACTGTTTTGATTACCCTAACACCACCCGTTTAGACCTAATTATGTCCGTCAATAGGCCGAAATCCGAAACGCGGTCTAGAATTATTCTCTAAAGCCAATTGTATGATAATAGATAAAATTTTAAGTTTATTTATTTAATTAAATAAGTATATTTATGTGTATAATTTAATTAAAATTAAAGTTTTATGTATCGCATTATTATCTTGATTAAAGTTCATTTTATATTTTTTGTGTTTTTCTCTTAATAAACTTGTTTTTTTAGTAAAGCATAATAATTGAATTTAATTTCCTTTTAAAAAATATGCGCAAGCTGAAATAATATAAATATAATTAACCTTTTAATTTAATTAATACATCTTATATGTATAAAATATGTTTGATCTTTATAATACGTTTGTAGTTATACTCAAGCCACGTGTGGTCCAGAGGCGGTAATCGGATTATTTCGGTTTAATTTTTTTTTATATTTGGTTTAGGGTTAATTTGAACCGAGTTTGATTCGAATTTAAATTGATTTTATGCAATTTTAAAGTCGATTAGGTATCATGTCAGATCAATTAAATGTTAGATCAAATCAATATCAAATTAATTATTTTTTAGTTCGGTTGCTTTGGGGGTTCCGCTAATATCATATTGAACCAATTTTCGATTTGGGTCAACGTCAGATAAATCATTTTTTCAATCGATCTTCATATATTTAGGTCAATTCGAGTTAAGTTGATATGTATTCAATTGAGTGTATATAGAATTATTCATATATATAATATTTTTAATAATTTTATCATTTAATCTTAATTTTAAATCTTGATCATTTAATTATTCGAATTAAATCATCATTAAAAGATGATAATCTGACATAATCTCAACCTATAATGCTCGTTAAAGTTTAAAACTTTGAATTGTATTCCTTATCGAATTTTAATTGGTTGTTTTCTATTTTATAAATAAAGTTATGCATAATTTCTAAAATTTTATATAATAACTATTATTTTTTAATTTTAAATATATTTTTTTATAATTTTGCGAATTATTATTAAATTCCCAATTTTATTTTAATTATTTTGATGTAACAGCGGTGGCGGTTTGGTGGCAAATACGCCAACGGCGCAATAGCCAATAGCCTCCAGTTTTCTTTTCTTTTTAGCTTTTCTTCCATTATGTTTTGATTGGTTAACATTTCGGCTGCTGAAGAGTTAAAATACAACCATAGAAAGAAAAAGGAAGGAAAGAAAACAATCCATTTGCTCGACGTCTCTGTTTCTCTCGTCCGGGAAAGAATCAAGCATGGGCGTTGTAGGGGTTTTGGCTTTACAGGGATCTTTCAACGAACACATAGCAGGCAATAATCTTTTAACCTTGATATTCCAAAGGATTTATTGATGAGTTGTTGTGTTTGGCTGAAAAACGTTATAAGTATTTTATTATTTACTTTTTGCAGCGTTAAGGAGGTTAGGAGTGAAAGGAGTGGAGATACGGAAGCCAGAGCAGCTTCAAAGTATCAGCTCTCTTATCATTCCTGGCGGAGAAAGCACCACCATGGCTAAACTTGCTGAGTTTCATAATCTTGTATATTTTCTCTTTTAATTATATTTATGTGTATGTATGTATGTATGAATTTGTTTTAGCTTTAGTTACAGTATAAGCGATTAACTTGTCATTCATTTCGAGAAAAAATGGGTTCTTTTTATTTTCTCATAATTTTGGTTTTAAAAGCATGGAGACCCAGAACGCCGTTTTGGTTTGTTTTTTGCTAGTAGTTCAAGCAAAAAACTAATGCTAAGATTTGAGGTCATTTTGGTTGAGAATAAGTAAATAATTATAATAAAGTGGTAATCCAAACAAAGATAAGTGCAACTTTGGTAGTTTTTGATTATGTGTATTTTGGATTTTGAGATGCTTTGGTACCCACAGTTGACTTCTTTGAGATATGCAGAAGGATTGAATGAGTTTGGCATTGTTATATCTTTTGAAGGATATATAGCTGAGGCTTTGCTCATGCATGAACGTATTGCTAATGCTAACTCTGATTCAAGTTCTTAATTCTTATAGTGTTCAAATGACTTATTTGCATAGAGTAGCTGATTATACAACTCCTTTTATTTCCTGTGTCATTATCAGCCAGTTTTTGTAGCATCCTCAGTTGAAAACATCCACCATCGTCTCATTTGCATTTGTTTGGTTAATATTTTTAATTTCTGGTCAGTTTCCAGCGCTGCGCGAGTTTGTGCAAATGGGGAAGCCGGTTTGGGGGACTTGTGCAGGTCTTATATTTTTGGCAAACAAAGCAGTTGGTATGTTTCTGTCCATTGTCCCTCCCTCCTTTCGAATTTGATTTTGCATATCAAGTTTGTAAACTTATACAGCTTGCGGAAAACAAATTTCCAAAATGAGACTATTTGAAAGGTTTTGAATTTGAAATTGTGTTACTTTTTCAGGACAGAAAGAAGGGGGGCAGGAACTAGTTGGGGGTCTGGATTGCACTGTCCATAGAAATTACTTCGGGAGTCAGGTAACTACGTATACATATACCTTCTATGATGCTTATAAACTATATACTGGTGTATTGCATTGAACTTGCCTCTCCAGAAGTTAAATAATTGTGGGTATGATGATGCAATAATGATGATATAATGGTGTTGTATGGATGTACTGAAAATGTTTTATGTCAAATGGGGAGGGATGATCCGAGGAGGCTAAGAATAAAGCTTGTTTTTACTAATTTCACTTGCCGAAATCAAATTTACGGTGATGAAGAAGATTTCAACATCCCCATATCCTTGTTTCCCACTTTGTTTTAAGCATCTTTTTTAGGGTTTGTTTTAAGCTTCTAACATTGAACCAAATTGTTTCTTTTTTAACAAACCAATTTTTACTTAGATCCAAAGCTTTGAGGCAGAGCTTGTAGTACCAGAACTTGCATCCAAAGAAGGTGGCCCTGAGACATTTCGTGGTGTTTTCATCCGTGCTCCTGCTATCCTTGACGTAGGGCCAGAAGTTGAAGTCCTTGCTGATTATCCTATCCCGTCAAATAAGGTGCTATACTCGAGTTCAGCCGTTGAAATTCAAGAGGTATACCGATACTCTTTGCATTGAATTCTACAGTCGAAAACAAAACAATAAAATTTTATAGACATTCTTTAAACTAAAGCAGTCTAGATTGCTTTCCTATAAATTCCCAAGTAATTGACTGCACATCTATTTCGTTCCTTGCTTTCCTATAAATTCTTGTCATCTAAATTTCCGGTCATTTCAGGAATCTGCCGTGCCTGAAAAGAAAGTGATAGTTTCCGTGAAGCAAGGAAAATTGCTAGGAACTGCATTCCACCCTGAGTTAACTGCAGATACTAGATGGTATAAAGATGTTAACCATCAATTAAGTTCTTCGCTTTTGCTTACAATCTCACCTGGTGTTTTAAATGTTTCTCTTTTCCCCTGCTAACCCAAGGTTGTAAATGGTTTTTGCAGGCATAGTTACTTTCTAAAGATGGCAAGCGACCTCGGAGATGAAACCTCAAATGCCATAGTTACAGTCAGTGAAGCTGCCTCAAGTTCCGACCCACAAACAAAATATGATCTTCCTATATTTCAATAATCAATAGCACCAAGGAGATTATTTGGAGTCTTTTCAAGTTCTTTTTCTTTTCCTTTGCTTCCTCATTTTGTTTTTCTCCTCAACATTTTTTTTCAAAGGTAAGTTCCTGTTTGACTAGTATTCTTTGCTCATTTTCTGTGACATTGCTATAAACACAGTTTCGTATATTTTTATACATTTCCTAAATTATTCGTAATCCTTATTCAAGGCTACAGCGTCCAAAATATTGTAGCAACTATAGTGCCAATCAAATTATAAGACTGGGATCATTTTGGTTTTGGATTGATGTTTAAATTGATATAAAGGCATATTCCTGAACAAGATGATAAACTGAAGCAACTTTCATTTCCTTAAGCTGTGGTTACTTCTATGACAAGGCATGTGCTCTGCTAAAAGATCTATGCAGAAATGCCATTATTACTGCATTATTCTTATCTTTTCTAATGCTGGCACCCAGTAATGCATGCTTATTGACATTTCTTTATGCACAAGAAACTTCTACTGCCAAGCTCTTCTCTACTCCCTTGCAAGGGTCACCGAATGAGCTAGTTGATACACTGATACTGCAACTTGTCGATCCAACACAAGCCTGTAAAGTTATAATAATTGTCATGAACGAGAATGGTTTAACTGCAACATTAAAAAATTGCTTGCGGATAGTGAGCAAGATCGCACCTTGTGTACAATGGAGCGTGCTTTAGCGCTGCTACACCTGCCATGGCTAAAACTGCCACAAGTGCCGAGAGGAGTTCCATAGCTTGCAAATTTGATTGAAGAAATAACCTGATTCGGTGGGCAACTGAGGGATAGAGTAGAGTTTGAAGCTCTTCTTGTTTTTGAATCCAAAGTCCACATATCTACAGGTGATGGGTGTGTTTCAGATACATGTGAGCACAAACTTCCCATCTGTTTCGTTGCAAAAGAAATCTGAGTCGGATCCCCGCCAATTTCTTCGAACAATACAAGAATGTTACCACTTGGTTGCAACCATGAACGGGGTACATGGTACCTGCGAGTGAGACAGATATACAAGAATAAGAAATTTTAAAGTAACAGCAATTTTCATGCTTTACTAGCGTAGACTCTTTGGTACTCACAATTGCTGAGATGGCTTCCCACAATTCTCGAGGCATTTGCTTGGTTTGTAAGCTCTTCTATAACTACAATGTTCATTACAGCCATCCTTTGGAGCGATATAGGCCGGCCAATATCGTCCAATGCTCTGACCGTTCACCCATGCTTCACCCTTCCCCATCCCAGTGAAGTCTAAAGCAATTGGACCATTCCCAGTTGGGGCATCAAAATTTGTCTGCAAGACAGAAGTTCATGTTGGATCAGAATAGATAAAGTAGCACTATATACAAAAGATTTTCTTCAAACAACTCATCAGAAATTGAAGGTTCAAAGAGATATATATACACACAGAGAGAATGGGCTTCTTCCTGTGCGAGTATACATTGAGGACTAAAAAGAAAAATAAAGTATATAAAAGTAATCAATGCAAAAAGGATAGGCTAAATACCTTATCAAATAATTCATGCCTAATTTAAAGTTACCTTGTACCATATTAGGGGTTGATTCTTAGGCAAGCCGGATTGTGAGATCCATTGGGAAGAACTTCCACTTGGTAGACCTGAATCTTCTCCTTTAAGTCCAATCTATATATCATGATTACAGAAACAAGGAAAATTATAGTACTGTTGCAAAAATTTTCTTTTAGGAGTTAACTTCGTTTACGGTTTTGGTTCATCTTCCGCGAGATAAAGTATGTAATATTAAGTCTCAACATCAAGAAAGAAAAAAATGCAGTGTTTATCTGAGAATGATCAAAATTAACATCATAGTGAAAAAAAGAGATACTGACCTGATATCTCCACTGCTGTGAGGAGAGATCAATGCTGCTACCATTGTTTAAACCATTTAATTTCACTGGACCGGTGACCCCTGCCCCCGATAGGTCAAAAAAGGCCCCATAGTTCTGAAATATATGTCCCCAATTAGATGATACATTTATCAAATTATTTCTACTTCTGGTTTGTCCGATAGAAAACATATTCAACTTATAGAGGATGTAGTAAATTCATCACTACAATTTGGAGATTACTCTTTCCATTTTTCAGTTAATGATTATGTAAATCCTAGTGAAGAGGAATTGAACCTGCAGTCCTACGGTCAAACTCAGGAGATCGATTGTGTTCTTCCCAGGTACAACCGTGATGGGGAAATCCACATTAACCTTAACATTGTCACTATTGCCAGTTCCGCTCCCTGTTGAAGTTTCGAAAGACACAGACAACAATCAATATTTCATATCATCTATAAGTCAAAATGTTAATCCTTTCATAAGTTTCATTCTTCCCATTTCACTATAGAAACCTTGAAGGTACTTGATACTATATCAGAGCAGAAGAACTATAGGACATGTGAAAAGAGGAGAGAAACTGCTGTGAAAATGACCATAATATATACATATATAATATATTATGCTTTGAAAAATATATATTGTTTCCAACTACCTGCAAATTTCCCATTTATAAAAGCATGAAGAGCATGCCCAAGTGATTCAATATGGAGAACGGTTCGAGATCCATCTTGGAGGAAAGGCTCGTCTCCCTTGATATCCAAGCTGCCAAAAGAAGTTTCATTTTAAATATATTGTAAATAGTATAAACTTGAACGGTAGCATCTATTCCCTTAGGAAACAACTTAAAATAAAGCACCAGGATACCTTAACGAATACCACAAGTAGTCACTTTTATCAGCAGTAGTGTTGATTTGCTCTAACAATCCAGATTTACTAAATGCACTGTCCTTAGAGATGCCCACAGGTTCGTTTATCCAACTCCAGCCTGACCCGATTGAGTCAGCATTGGTATTCAAAGATTCGTGCATGAAGCTTGGAATCACAGTCTGAGAGTTAATCTGTCAGGTGAAGAATAAAACTACTCAGTTACTTGAAAGAACAAACTTTTTCAAGAAGAACAAATGGACATAATTGAGTAAAAATAAATGCAAGCAATCCATGGGAGTTTGCTTGTTAAATATGTATTCCCCCATTCCATTTCATCAAAGGTGAAAGCCGATTGAGATCCTAAAAACAGTTGACAGACCATGTAAAGCTAGAACAAGCAAGAAGGTTAAGCTGCTAATGAAGCTAACCAAAACATGAAGTGGGACTCGAATGTGCTAATGAAGCATACCTTGGCAGTATTCAGAACTACATTCTTGCAATCTGGTAAGATGCTGACAGACCATGCAGGTAAATGGTATGAATTCCCATTGAAATTAACAGTTGCTTCAGATTTACCGTCCCAATTGGCTAGAAAAGCAGCACATGCTGATCCTGTTTTATATACAGCAGCCTGGAAAGAAAAAGGACATAGATGAACTGGTTAATTTGAACAAGCTCTGGAGGAAGAAACTGTTGGACCACTATTAATTGATTTTCAACTATATCTTTCAATAATGGTCTGAGCACATTTTGTATTAAAAACTTTTCTTAGGAGTGTATGATATATATATGTACATATGTAAGTATACAGCTGTCCTCGTTATTATAACCAACATAGAAGCAAAGTACGGTTCTGTTATAAAACGCAAAAGAAAGAGAATAAATATGGAAAATACCTCCAATTTTGGACCCAAGGAGGAAATAGCAGGATCAGTGGCTACCAATGCTTCTTCGCAAAGCTTTATAGCCTTATGAAGGTCTCTTAGATGACCCCATTTAGGTTGTCTAATAAGTCCTGAAAACAGTGGATTCGAAGACAGGTGAAACTTAGAAGATGTCATTTACTAAATAAAAAACCGAATAATCATTGTTTAACATATGTCATTCGATCATAATAACCATCCATAACAGCAAAGTTGATTACAGATGATAACCTCAAATATGTTGCAGACACTTATAGGGTCAAGTAGATACTTAAAACTGCTAACAATGTTTATTAGATTGATTGAAGTCATACCGTATTCATCAATTGGAGCATCATAGTCATAACTAGTAGCAATGAATGGTCCACCTGTAGTCCTGCCAAAGTTTGTTCCACCATGGTACTGTTTTAAGAGAAACCAAAACAAATTTGACTCGTAAGTTTAATTCGAAACGAGACTGTGCATTTGATTCTAAGACAGAATTTTATTATTATAAAAACCAATGCAGAAACACAGTTTGAAATGCAATTATCATTACCATATAATAGTTTTGGAAAGTTCCACCTTTTTGGTAAAACCGTGCAACAGCAAATGCGATGTCTTCTACAGGTCTGTAAGGAACAGCACCACCGAAAGGAAGAAACCTAGCATTCAAAATATATTGAGAAGTAAGGAGGAAGAAATACTTTTTTAAAAAGTTTAGAGAAGCAATCAATCAATATTGTGATGGAAACATTTAACACATATTAGCTAGTTGAACATCCTACCATCCGGTCCAATTCTCGGTCCACATCTTTGGTTTCTTCCTAGAATTTGGTTTGAATTTGTCACAGTAGAATCCATTGCAGGTGTTAATCTGTCAATGCCAATGTAAAAGAAGAAACCATATATCAAAACCAATCAATACCCTCGTTTTCAAAACAAACAAGAAACCTTTATGGAATAGAACAAGCAAATTCCGAGTGAAACGAACAACTATGATCGAAATCGCAAATAAAAACATATAATCAAGAAAACTGAAACTTACAATAGGATCAGGAGCATCAGCTTGCTGGCACATGACCCAGGGAACTCCAGTATCCAATGAAACAGCCATATCAGCTGCCCATTTGATATATGTTTGTGCAGCTGCCCCATAATCTTTATCAATGTTTCCATACTCATTTTCAATCTGTATAAAAAAAACAGAAACAAACAAGGAAACACAATAAGTTTTGTCTTCTAAAATAATAGCACCGACGACAAGAACAGGAATTGTTTGGAAAAAAGCAAAGACAAAGGTAAACCAAACCTGTGACAAAATAATGGGTCCTCCTTGTGATGCATACAATTTCTCTTGCTTCATCATGTCCACAATCTTAGCCGTGAACCTCTGCATCTCAGCCTGAAAGAAAAAATAATAAAAAATTACAGTTGTTTTTAATCATTTCAGCAAACAGTTGTTCCAACAATTTCAGATATACTATACCAAACAGAAGAGAAGGAAATATAAACTAATAATATTTTTATGGTTAAATATATTACCTTAAATGGTTCATTATCAGTTCGAAACGTGATTCCGGGTATAAAATGCAACCAAAGAGGAAATCCACTGCAAATATTTTATCAACAAATAAGGGAAGATTATACATACCCAGAAAAGAAAAAGAAACAAAAGTTTACCCATAGTTCCATTCAGCACAAGCATATGGTCCGATGCGCAGATGAACATAAAGACCAGCTGCTGCAACTAACTTTATAAATTTAACCAAATCGTTTCTTCCTTCGAAATTATACTGTAAATATTGATAATAAAAAACCCAGAAAAAAAAATCAGTGGGGTTCATTTTTAGTTCATAGCTTCAGAACAGTTTTAGTACAGCAACTGAAAAGAAAACAGAAGGCAGAACCTGGTTTCTAACTGGTTCATGTAAATTCCAGAAAACGTAAGTATCGATCACATCTAGTCCCCCATCTTTGGATTTCTGTATAAGGTCTGGCCACATCTGGCAACATTAAAAACATGAAACCATAAGTATACAGACATTTCCCCCCAGTTCCATAAACAGGGAAAGGGAAAATGACAGAAAATGGAAGCTTACATCAGGGGTGCTGCGAGGGTAGTGAATGGAGCCGGATACCAAAACGCGGCGTTTCCCGTCGATGACAACCGCTCGGTGATCGTACGTGACGGTGGATGCAAACGTCGTCGTTGCAGTAACCAAACAAAAAAACAACGCCAGAATCTCTGTTCTTCCCCTCATTGTGAAAAATTACAAGAACACAATCACACACGTAAAGTTCCCTTCTTTTTTATATAAAAACGTAGAAAACTTAGCTTCTTGATTGTAAACAATTCTTTCGCTTTTGTCTTTAGGTTGGTCTCCTTTTTCTACTTTATTTCCCTCCTTTGTTCAGATAATGTTTGTTGCTTGGACACTTTGTATAACAAAATGAACACTTTAAGCTGCCAGAGAATAACACCGGACGCCGCCGCTCATTTCGTCATCTTCTTCCTCTTCTTCTTGTTGTTTAACTACAGCATTTAGATGATAATGGCACTTTTATAAGCTTTTTGCCGCTGTTGGTGAGCTGTGACAGTAGCCAGCCAGCAAAGAATTTTTAAAAATTTAAATAAAAGGATAAAAGTAGAAAATATTCAAGGATGTAGGATAATTATCCATCACTAGTCCCAGTCATTACTCGTTATCCGAACTGTAAAATGATCGATACACTGACTTTAAGTAATAATTATGTAAAAAATTTTATTTATTTTATAACGAAATATAGATAAGATCATATTTAAATTATTTAATTATTATATATTTAAAAGATCGACACGCTGATAATAAGTAATAATCATATAAAAACTTATCATTTTATGATGAAATATCGATAAGATTACATTTAAGTTAGTTAATTATTATATATTTAAAAGATAGACACATAATATATTTAAATTTCTCATAATGAAAAATAAGACACATAATATATTTTTGCCATATCATATTTATACATAAACATCATCCAAATCATCCACTTTAATGCAGTTAATTTAAAAATGAAAAAAAAATATTACCTAAGATTTTTTATGTTATCTTTCTCTTTATTGTTCAATTTTTCTAATTAATTTTTTCTAATCCCTGGACTCTAAACCTTAAAACCAAATCCTAAACCATAAACCCTAAACTCTAACCCTAAACACTAAACCCTAAACACTAACCCTTAAACATAAACCACATGAACCCTAAACGCTAAACCTAAACCATATAAACCCTGAACCACTAATCCCTAACCATAAACCTTGAACTCTAAATCCTCAACCCCAAATCTATATAAAAAATTAATTAGGAAAATTTTAAAGAATAAAGAGAAATATGACACAAAAATTTTTGATAATATTTTTTTCCTTTTTTAAATCAAAGACATTAAATTAGATGATTTGACCAATGCTTATGTGTAAATTTGATATGGAAAAAATATATTATGTGTCTTAGTTTATTTGGTTGGAATCATATCCTAGATGGTGGAAAAGGTCCATGTAATAATTTTTCCTTTCTTAAGAGTAATTTCAAAACTTTTATGATGAATTTCGAGATTAACATTAATGGATGTAGCTTATTAAAATTTTGGATCCTTATTTTTTAAGTGATCCTATGCGACCACTTCTATTGCGGGTCGGTGAGAAACAATTAACTCCTGATGGATAATGTAATCACGCGGTTCATGTTCATGTACGACCGTTACATTGGATGTGTTAATTGGACATATAAGTTTATATTAATTGTTATATATTTTCTTTCCAATTTTTCCCGTGTCATTATCAAAAATATTATTAACATAACTGTAAATAACTTCACCAAAATATTGTCGTGCCAATCGAATTATAAGACTTGGCTCGTTTTGGGTTCGGATTTGATGTTTAAATTGATATATAGGCATATTCCTGAACAAGATGATAAACTGAAATAACTTTGATTTCCTTAAGTTGTTGTTACTTCTATGACAAGGCATGTGCTCTGCTAAAAGATACCATGCAGAAATGCCATTACTACTACATTGATATTAATTTTTCTTGTGCTGGTAATAACATGTTTCCGGTATGAGAACCCCCCCCCCCCCCCCCCCCCGCTGAAAAGCTTATTTGATTTGAACACTTACTGGGGGACAATGCCTTTGCTCGCACCCAGTAATACATGCTTATTGACATTTCTTTATGCACAAGAAACTTCTACTGCCAAGCTCTTCTTTACTCCCTTGCAAGGGTCACCGAATGTGCTAGTTGATACACTGATACTGCAACTTGTCGATCCAACACAAGCCTGTAAAGTTTTAATAATTGTCATGAACGAGAATGGATTAACTGCAACAGTAAAAAATTGCATGCGGATAGCGAGCAAGATCACACCTTGTGTATGATGGAGCGTGCTTTAGCGCTGCTACACCTGCCATGGCTAAAACTGCCACAAGTGCCGAGAGGAGTTCCATAGCTTGCAAATTTGATTGAAGAAATAACCTGATTTGGTGGGCAACTGAGGGATAGAGTAGAGTTTGAAGCTCTTCTTGTTTTTGAATCCAAAGTCCACATATCTACAGGTGATGGGTGCGTTTCAGATACATGTGAGCACAAACTTCCCATCTGTTTTGTTGCAAAAGCAAGTTGAGTCGGATCCCCGCCAATTTCTTCGAACAACACAAGAATGTTACCACTTGGTTGCAACCATGAACGGGGTACATGGTACCTGCGAGTGAAACAGATATACAAGAATAACAAATTTTAAAGTAACAGCAATTTTCAAGCTCTATTAGCGTAGACTCTTTGATACTCACAATTGCTGAGAAGGCTTCCCACAATTCTTGAGGCATTTATTTGAACTGTAAGCTCCTCTATAATTACAAGTGTCAGTACAGCCACCATTTGGAGCGATATAGGCCGGCCAATATCGTCCAATGCTCTGACCGTTCACCCATGCTTCACCCTTCCCCATCCCAGTGAAGTCTAAAGCAATTGGACCATTCCCAGTTGGGGCATCAAAATTTGTCTGCAGACAGAAGTTCATGTTGGATCAGAATAGATAAAGTAGCACTATATACAAAAGATTTTCTTCAAACAACTCATCAGAAATTGAAGGTTCAAAGAGATATATATACACACAGAGAGAATGGGCTTCTTCCTGTGTGTGTATACATTCAGGACTAAAAAGAAAAATAAAGTATATAAAAGTAATCAATGCAAAAAAGATGCCTAATTTAAAGTTACCTTGTACCATATTAGGGGTTGATTCTTAGGCAAGCCGGATTGTGAGATCCATTGGGAAGAACTTCCACTTGGTAGACCTGAATCTTCTCCTTTAAGTCCAATCTATATATCATGATTACAGAAACAAGGAAAATTATAGTACTGTTGCAAAAATTTTCTTTTAGGAGTTAACTTCGTTTACGGTTTTGGTTCATCTTCCGCGAGATAAAGTATGTAATATTAAGTCTCAACATCAAGAAAGAAAAAAATGCAGTGTTTATCTGAGAATGATCAAAATTAACATCATAGTGAAAAAAAGAGATACTGACCTGATATCTCCACTGCTGTGAGGAGAGATCAATGCTGCTACCATTGTTTAAACCATTTAATTTCACTGGACCGGTGACCCCTGCCCCCGATAGGTCAAAAAAGGCCCCATAGTTCTGAAATATATGTCTCCAATTAGATGATACATTTATCAAATTATTTCTACTTCTGGTTTGTCCACTAGAAAACATATTCAACTTATAGAGGAAGTAGTAACTTCATTACCACAATTTGGAGATTACTCTTTCCATTTTTCAGTTAATGATTATGTAAATCTTAGTGAAGAGGAATTGAACCTGCAGTCCTACAGTCAAACTCAGAAGATCGATTGTGTTCTTCCCAGGTACAACCGTGATGGGGATATCCACTTTAACCTTAACATTTCCACTATTACCAGTTCCGCTCCCTGTTGTAAGTTTCGAAAGACACACAAACAATCAGACAAAATGTTAATACTTTCATAAGTTTCATTCATCCCATTTCACTATAGAAACCTTGAAGGTACTTGATTATACCAGAGAAGAAGAACTCTAGGACAAGTGAAAAGAGGATGTGAAAATGACCATAATATATATATATATATATATTATAATATATTATGCTTTGAGAAAACATATTGTTTCCAACTATACCTGCAAGTTTCCCATTTATAAAAGCATGAAGAGAATGCCCAAGTGATTCAATATGGAGAACGGTTTGAGATCCATCTTGGAGGAAAGGCTCATCTCCCTTGATATCCATGCTGCCAAAAGCAGTTTCATTTTAAATAATATTGTGAATAGTATAAACTTGAACGGTAGCACTTATCCTCTTAGGAAACAACTTAAAATAAAGCACCAGGATACCTTAACGAATACCATAAGTAGTCACTTTTATCAGCAGTAGTGTTGATTTGCTCTAACAATCCAAGTTTACTAAATGCACTGTCCTTTGAGATACCCACAGGTTCGTTTATCCAACTCCAGCCTGACCCGATTGAGTCAGCATTGGTATTCAAAGATTCGTGCATGAAGCTTGGAATCACAGTCTGAGAGTTAATCTGTCAGGTGAAGATAAAACTACTCGGTTACTTGAAAGAACAAACTTTCAAGAAGAACAAATGGACAAAATTGAGTAAATATGAATGCAAGCAACCATGGGAGTTTGCTTATTAAATATATATTCCCCCATTCCATTTCATCAAAGGTGAAAGCCGATTGAGATCCTAAAAACAGTCGACAGACCATGTAAAGCTAGAACAAGCAAGAAGGTTAAGCTGCTAATGAAGCTAACCAAAACATGAAGTGGGACTCCATTGTGCTAATGAAGCATACCTTGGCAGTATTCAGAACTACATTCTTGCAGTCTGGTAAGATGCTGACAGACCATGCAGGTAAATGGTATGAATTCCCATTGAAATTAACAGTTGCATCAGATTTACTGTCCACGTTGGCTAGAAAAGCAGAACATGCTGATCCTGTTTTATATACAGCAGCCTGGAAAGAAAAAGGACATAGATCAACAGGTTAATTTAAACAAGATCTGGAGGTAGAAACTGTTGGACCTCTATTAATTGATTTTCAACTATATCTTTCAATAATGATCTGAGCACATTTTGTTCTTAAAAACTTTTCTTAGGAGGAGTGTATGATATATATATGTACATATGTAAGTATACAGCTGAACTCATTGAGTTCTTATTCATAACCAATATAGAAGCAAAGAAGTAAGGTTCTGTTTTAAAACGCGAAAGAAAGAGACAATAAATATGAAAAATACCTCCAAGTTTGGACCCAAGGAGGAAATAGTAGGATCAGTGGCTATCAATGCTTCTTCACAAAGCTTTATAGCCTTATGAACATCTCTTAGATGACCCCATTTAGGTTGTCTAACAAATCCTGAAAACAGTGGATTCGAAGACAGGTGAAACTTAGAAGATGTCATTTAGTAAATAATAAACCGAATAATCATTGTTTTACATATATCATTCAATCATAATAACCACTCATAGCAGCAAAGTTGCATACAGATGATAACCTCAAATATGTTGCAGACACTTATAAGGTCAAGTAGATAATTTAAAGTACTAACAATATTTATTAGATTGATTGAAGTCATACCGTATTCATCAATTGGAGCATCATAGTCATAACTAGTAGCAATGAATGGTCCACCTGTAGTCCTGCCAAAGTTTGTTCCACCATGGTACTGTTTCAAGAGAAACCAAAACAAATTTGACTCGTAAGTTTTGTTCGAAATGAGAGTGTGCACTTGATTCTAGAACTGAATTTTATTACTATAAAAGCCAATGCAGAAACACAGTTTAAACTCCAATTATCATTACCATATAATAGTTTTGGAAAGTTCCACCTCTTTGGTAAAACCGCGCAACAGCAAATGCGATGTCTTCTACAGGTCTGTAAGGAACGGCACCACCAAAAGAAAGAAACCTAGCATTCGAAATATATTGAGAAGTAATGAGGAAGAAATACTCTCTTATAAAAAGTTTAGAGAAGCAAGTAATCAATATTGTGATGGAAACATTTAAACCATATTAGCAAGTTGAACATCCTACCATCCGGTCCAATTCTCGGTCCACATCTTTGGTTTCTTAATAGAATTTTGGGTGAATTGGTCACAGTAGAATCCATTGCAGGTGTTAATCTGTCAATTCCAAGATAAAAGAAGAAACAATATATCAAAACAACCAATCAATACCCTGATTTTCAAAACAAACAAGAAACAATCTGAAACCTCTTCAGACTAGAACAAGCAAATTCCGAGCTAAACGACTTACAATGGGATCAGGAGCATCAGCTTGCTGGCACATGACCCATGGAACTCCAGTATCCAATGAAACAGCCATATCGGCTGCCCATTTGATATATGGTTTTGCAGCTGCCCCATAAGCTTTATCAATGTTTCCATACTCATTTTCAATCTGTATAAATAAAAAACCAGAAACAAACATGGAAACAAAATAAGTATTGTCTTCTAAAATAATAGCACCGACAAGAACAGGAATTGCTTAGAAAAGAACAAAGACAAAGGTAAACCTGTGACAAAATAATGGGTCCTCCTTGTGATGCATACAGTTTCTCTTGCTTCATCATGTCCACAATCTTAGCCGTGAACCTCTGCATCTCAGCCTGAAAGAAAAAATAATAAAAAATTACAGTTGTTTTTAATCATTTCAGCAAACAGTTGTTCCAACAATTTCAGATATACTATACCAAACAGAAGAGAAGGAAATATAAACTAATAATATTTTTATAGTTAAATATATTACCTTAAATGGTTCATTATCAGTTCGAAACTTGATTCCTGGTATAAAATGCAACCAAAGAGGAAATCCACTGCAAATATTTTATCAACATATAAGAGAAAAATTAAACATACCCAGAAAAGAAAAAGAAATAAAAGTTTACCCATAGTTCCATTCAGCACAGACGTATGGTCCGATGCGCAGATGAACATAAAGACCAGCTGATGCAACTAACTTTACAAATTTAACCAAATCGTTTCTTCCTTCGAAATTATACTGTAAATATTGATAATCAAAACGCAGAAAAAATAAATCAGTGGGGTTCATTTTTAGTTCATAACTTCAGAACAGTTTTAGTACTGCAACTGAAAGAAAACAGAAGGTAGAACCTGGTTTCTAACTGGTTCATGTAAATTCCAGAAAACGTAAGTTTCAATCACATCTAATCCTCCATCTTTGGATTTCTGTATAAGGTCTGGCCACATCTGGCAACATTAAAAACATGAAACCATAAGTATACAGACATTTTCCCCCAGTTCCTTAAACAGGTAAAGGAAAAATGACAGAAAATGGAAGCTTACATCAGGGGTGCTGCGAGGGTAGTGAATGGAGCCGGATACCAAAACGCGGCGTTTCCCGTCGATGACAACCGCTCGGTGATCGTACGTGACGGTGGATGCAAACGCCGTCGTTGCAGTTACCAAACAAAAAAACAAGGCCAGAATCTCTGTTCTTCCCCTCATTGTGAAAAATTACAAGAACACAATCACACACGTAAAGTTCCCTTCTTTTTTATATAAAAACGAAGAAAACTTAGCTTCTTGATTGTAAACAATTCTTTCGCTTTTGTCTTTAGGTTGGTCTCCTTTTTCTACTTTATTTCCCTCCTTTGCTCAGATAATGTTTGTTGCTTGGCCGCTTTGTATAACAAAATGAACACTTTAAGCTACCAGAGAACAGCACTGCACGCCACCACTTATTTTATCTTCTTCTTCTTCCTCCTCTTCTTCTTGTTGTTTATCTACAGCATTTTGATAATATCAGTTTTTTTTTTTTTTTTTTTGCTTTTTGTTTATCTTGAATGATAATAATGGCGGTTTTATAAGCTTTTTGCCGCGGTTGGTGAGCAGTGATAGTAGCCAGCAAGCAAAGCAGCTACCGGCAGTGAAGAGTGGTAAAGGAATGGAGGGAGATTTTAATCAAGTACTGCTGCATCATCTTGTAAGGATAATGCACCTGCATTTCTATTTACGCCACGTGTTGATACTTTTACCGACACGTATATGGACACACCAAAACTTACAATTTTATAACGAAATACCGCTACACACTGAATTTAAGTCCTAATCATGTAAAAAAACTTACTATTTTATAACTTTAATTATAGATCATATTTATAAGATTATACATTTTAATTATTAAAAATTATATTTAAATTATTTAATTATAGATAAAATTTGATATAGATTATTTAATTATTAAATATTATATTTAAGATACTCAATTATAGATAAATTTATGTTTAGTTCATTCTTAGTATTTAAAAAATATATTAATTTAATTATTTTTTAAAATTATTTATATATCCTTATTAACGAGAGATTATGTCATAGGCTCGTCTCGTTACGTCAGTTGTGATCACTAACTAATAAAAATCATCCATTCTACCACTGATCATCCATGTCATTAATATAATTTTTAAAAATTATATTTTTTAAATAACATAAAAAACTGAGTGAAGATTCATTGATTGAAAAAAAATAATTTAGAAGATAATGATAAAGTGAAGTGAGTGGTTATAATTGGATGAGACAATGACTGATGTAGTAAGTCAGGCCCATGATATAATTTTTTCTTATTAACATTAAAATACTTTTATATATAAAAGATGACCCAAGTATAACCTTATTGATTTAAGTATAATTTTTAATAATTTAGTGATTCAAATATATTTTCTCTAATTAAGTAATTTAAATATAATTTTTAATAATTAAATAACTGAAATATAATTTTTTAATATATTTTTATATAAAATTTCCAATAAATATACTTGATAATGCTAGCCAACCCTTGTGGAATATAAACTAGGTCAGGGGTCCCTGATCTTAACTTGATAAGGATATGGTTGGTGAGAAACAATGAACTCCTATTGGATAATTGTAATCACGCGGTTCATATTCATGTACGACCGTTACATTGGATGTGTTTATTGGACGTATAAATTTATATTAATTGTTATATATATATTTTTAATTTTCCCGTAATTTTATCTTTGTCATTATCAAAAATATTATTAATATAATAACTGTAAATAACTTCACCAAAAAAAATATAATAATTGTCCGTAGTACAAATACGTCAGCTATCAGATTTACGTTGAAGCAATGTCGATTTGGGTGAATTTTTTTAACGACAGAGGTCACGGTCGAACGTAACCTTGGGGTAAGCAAGGGGTAGTTTTGTCTTGTTCCGGCGGGGGGAATCATATGGTTATTGTGAATTAGGGGGAAAAAAACTATAAATTAGGTTCGTCATCGTCTTTTGTGGGAACTTCACGTGAATTGCGAGAGGTGGATTCTGTATTGATGCAATAAAAATGATTATATAGGATTTTTTAAAAATAGAGTTTAAGATTTTAATAAATTATATTTGTTAGATGATGTTAATCTTAAAATTTATTATAAAAGTTTTAAAAATATTTTAAAAAAATATGAGTTATAATTATTTCTTAGATGTGACAACTTATTATAGAATTTTATTGATTATTCATATTACTATTGATTTATAGAATCAGTGAGATTCTGAATAATCGTAATAGAAATGACTGTACAGGAGCTCTTATAAAGGACAATTGCTTCTAAGGACCCACATTTTTAGAATTAATGAAGCTTATAAACAATTACTTTTAAGAGACATATTTTAATAAATTACATAGTGCGTTCAAAATCTTTGAACCGCCCTTAATTACGAGTATAATAAATATATATGACACGTCATCATTTTAAAGCTTGTCGGAACCGTCGCGAGTCCACACTCATTTTTCTCATCTCTAACGTCATCATTGTTACTCTCATTATTAAGTTCGATATTTTCTCCCCTATTAGCAATGTCGATTCCAAAGTTTACAATGAAATCATGATATCTCAAACAATTGTAAAATAAGATTTTGATTCTATATAATTAGGGTTTAGAATGTTTAATAACTTTTTATTTTAAATTTTAAATTTTTTTAATATTTTATTTAGATTTTAATTATTTTATATTTTATATTGGAATAAAATTACATTCTATATATATGAATTTGATAGGTTAAATGCCATGTCATTTAAAATATATTATTAAATGTATATGACACGTCATCAATGTTAAATTTTTAACGGTCCAGTCATCATGGTAGTTAAAAAATAAGCTATTTTTCAAAAAGATATAGGTTAAGGGCTAAATTTATCCCAAAAAAAGAATAAGGGCCAAAACGACAAAAATCATAAACGTTAAGGGTTAAAACTATCTTTATGCCTAAAAAATATTATTGGATGATATTATAAATGATGCGATTAGTGATGAATCAACCTAAATTATTTTGATACTAAATTTGTGTTTATGATTTGGACACACAACTTACGTAATTATTATGGAAATAAATATGGGACCTAATTGCACATGCCTAACAAGAATAAGAATGATTAGAGTATTAAAAATCTTTTTTTTTCCCGAAACGACTAATTTTTATAATGAAAATCATGAATATGGTCATAATCATTTTGTTAGTATACGATAAAATCAAATTAATCATTTGTTTGGTACTATACGATAAACAACAATAATTTTATTTGGTTATTTTTGTTGTTGATGGTAGGTATATATATATGTATATGAAAGTTTGTACATATATACGAGACTTAATTATAAGGACAAAATTAAAATATTAAAAAAATAAAAATAATTTATTAAATTTAAAGATTAGGAATAATATATGTATTAATTAAATTTAAATATTATTATATCATTTTTAGAATAATCTTGGTAATGAAAACGACCCCTATCAATACATACATGGATGTTGATTTGTTTTAATAATTTTACCTTATATATCTTTGCACCATTTTATTATGCCTTATTTAGTATTTTTATTTTAAATTAATAATTTAAAGTTTAGAGTTTAAGGTTAAGATTATGGTTAGGGATTAGAAAAATAAGGATAAGGTGTATCCGTTAGGATGTAGAGTTTAAGGTATGAAAATTAAGATTATGATTTAAAATTAAATTTAAAAAAAATTTAAAGTAGGATATAAAAATATATTTTAATAGTCTTAAAGGTGATTATAGTATAATATTTTTTGAATATATATTATAATGTAATACCAGAATGAAACAACATAAGGTGGGAAGGAACCATCGTCCCTGATCTTAAAGATTTTTTTTATTCTTTTATTTTTTTAAAATTAATTTATTTATAAATTTAATTTATATTTTTAATATTTATATTTTATCCTCAAACCCCAAATCTCAAGTATATCCCCTGTATAACATCTATTTATATGTTTTTAACTCTTTGATTAGAAAAAAAACTGTCGAACTTGAATGTTTTATATCATTTTATTAAAAAAATAAATTGAATTTAACAAATAAATCAGATTAATACTTAATAGTAATTTAATTTTTATCATTAATATTATAAAATTATATGTTCTACTCCGATTGAATATCATAAAATAAAAGGAAAGCTTGATTTATGTCTTCGTAGGATACTGACAAAATAATCCTATTCTATTCTAGGGAGAGACTCGATTTTTGTAACATCTTTTAATATTTTTTGTAGTTTTATATTCCGTTCTGAACTTTTCATCATTCCATACGTTTTATTACAGGTAGAGCCGATGAATACTAAGTTAAAACCCGACACGTTTTTTCTCCAAATCGTTCCATTCCCAGACAGGCAGACACATCAGTTTTGTTTCGATTGACGCGTAAGTAAACGGCCTTGACAAAAGTATGGCAGATCTCCTAATCTTTCATATTAGGTTTGCAGCTGTCGAAAAGTGGCGAGGAGAGAGAAAAAAATGGTTAATCCAGAAATTTATTTAAGAGTAAAATTTTAAAATAAATATAAATTTTAAATATTATAAAATTTTAAGAATTAATTTATTAAATTATAAAAATTAAAGATAAAGATATAAAGCGAAGGGTCCGCGTCTACTCTAACCCAGACATCCCCCGCCACTGAAAATGCCCCCCATGTGAACCGCTGGATCCTGTTGACCCTATCTGCCTTCGTTGTCCACCATTGGCTGCCTTTTATTTTGGTTAGGTATGTTTTGGTCTATTGGGGCGGTGGGTGCCTTCACACACATGTGAGCTAATGGGTACAGACACTATGACTCTGCTACCACTAGGTACATTTTTAATTCTTGCACTTACATAGACTCTTATACTTAGAGTCACTCCACAAACATACAAATAAATCAAGCTTATATTATATTTGGACCAACTCGGCAGTTGGGAGATAGGAAACTATAATGCATAGAGTGGCAAAGTTTGGTACTATGAAAGACGGTTCATTTCTCATAAAAACTTTAGGCTAAACTATAGCATCGATTATTAAATTATTTAAAAATATTTATTTTAATCATCGAATTATAAAATATAAAAAATAATTATAAATTTTAAACCTAAAGTATAAAATAAACAAAATAATTTACATTTTGAGTATTAATTTACCCATCCATCCAAGGTTGGGAAAGATAGATCCCAACAAAAACTACAAAAGGCCGGAAATCAATCACATCAAAGAGTTTGGCGCCTACTCCACATCCACAGGGATATTTGAAGAGATATTTTAACAAATAAAAAAGATATTTATTTATATAGAAAAGGATAACATTAAATTAAATAAATAAATTAAATAGGTTTGACATGAACGCTTAAGAAAAGGATAACATTGATGCCAAAGGACCCAATGGACCAACTTACGAACCACAGGCTCCTCGAAACTTGTTTCTTAAGTTACGCAGCTAAAAATTACATAGAAATTGAGGTAAGAAAGGAACCTCAAAATGGAACGATCCTTTTCTAAAGAGCAATAAATATGAATTCGTGGGGTACCATTAATAAAAGATAATAAATTTTATTTAAATGATTTAAATTTAAATACTATATGTACATAATGTATATACGTATTAAAAAATTAAATAAATTAAACAAATATTACTTTATAATTCTCTGGCATATCAAATGGTTTATTACGTACAATAAAAAACAGATTCTACAAAGAAGTAAAAAATATAACGAAATATTTTTTCTCGAACCTTCAATTTTTGTCAAATTGTCACGAGGAAAAATATCATATGCTACATATATCATTATACACTAGTTCTTCTCTCAAAAGAGAATTCTTTAGGCATGACGTTGATCGTATGATGTACGGGTTCACATTTTTCGTTTAAACTCGGTTCATTTACGTTTGTATCAACATCTCTTTGAACTTGCTCCATCGTGTGAGGATTGTGAGACGATGAACCATCAACATGATTGTGGTAGGAGGTAGATGGAGAATCCATTTCCGATTGCTCAATATCCAAACTCAACCTCCCGGGGGAGTTATGGATGCTATCCATCTCGTTCCGATAGTGCTTCAAGAGGTGAATCGGAGATGTTTGCCGCGACGGGGTGTTGGGTATGCTAGAGAAAGGAGTCACCGTGATAGAACCTTTGTTGCTCTTGACGTGTTTTCTAGCGGTCCGGTGCCAGTTTTTTAGAGCTTTGGCTACTCGTTCATTAAATAGAATTGGTTTCATATTTGAACCCATCTAATCATAAACAAAAATAAATAAACCAATCAGTTACATTACAATATTTAAAAGTTTTCATTAAAGGTCAAAATATATAGATTTTAATTACCTGAGTAACAAGGGCGTAAAGAGGAAGAGTGACATAACTGCAAAGAATTTGAATGACCACCCTATTTAAGAAAATAATATAAAGTTAGAGGACTATTAGAGCAATAATTCCAATAATTTTACGCAGTCCATGATTAACTGCAGGCAAGATAATTTTTTTACCCCACTGAAATTGAGATGTGACTAGATCTGCCACGTCCTCATGAAAGCAAGAATTTATCCCAAATTCATACTGTAGAAAAAAAAAACACCCAGTTCCATTAAAAAATAATAATTATTTACGAAAAAAATCAAACCCTAATAACACGATTACGTACCCAAGTATATGCAAAGAATGCAAGCTGAAAGGCATTCTGTGAACAAAAAGATGTAAAGAGAAATTAAATTCGATTGTAAAAAAGTATTTTATTATTTTTAGTCCGGTTTTTAAATATTTATGTTATATCTATATTAAAAGAAAAATTAATGAAATAATACCTGAAAAAGAACAAAATTAATGAGGAAGAGGAGGAGTCGAGGGCGATTAAACCAGAAAAGGTCATCGCCGGGTTCAACGACGGGCACTCCTCTCACGACTTCTCCTCTCTTTTCGATTCTTAAAGCCATTTTCGTGATTATCACTTGAAGTTTTGTTCCTACTAATAATATCACCTGTATCATTCATTATCATCGAATCGTACTCGTTGTATCTCATTCGCTATAAATATATAATAATATCATTAATTTAATGAGTAAAACTATATGTGCTTACTATTAAGGGGATAAAAGGCAGCCACATATAAGAGTGCCATCCTGTATAGTAAAATAAATAAATAAATTATTAAAAAATCTTAAAAAATGAACCCTAGATTTTAATTCAAATTATCATTATTTACTTTTTAATTACAATTTTTTCATGCAAATAAAATATCCATGACATCATATATAAAACACACTTACCATGAGGGTTGAAGAGCAGGAAGAGTACAGCACAAAACCATATTGGTGGACTGGAAAAATTGATTGAAAATTTGCGTTAAAATAAATTTGAGAATTTTATAAGAATTATTATATATAAAAATTTATTTTTATAACAAAAAAGAAAAGGAAAAAATAATTACCTAATGCCAACAACAACACTGAAATCTTCTTCCAGTGATCTCTTTATGTATTTTTGAAAATTAAAATTGTTTTGGCTTTGGGGAGCCAAGTGTGCCTGAGAATAAATACATAATTTGAACATTGGTTTATAATTAATTACTTGATTAAGAAAATTAAAATTGAAAAAGTAAGGACTTAAAAATGAATTGAAAATAATTTATATAAAATAATAATAAAAATACCATGATAAATCCATGCCGAAGGGTCAAATAATCAACCTTAGGAACCGATCGAACAAATTGTCTAAAGAAACAAACCTGCAAAAATAATTACAAAAGGAGTATATGAGATTGAATGTATTTTTTAATAAATAATTTTTACATATTTAATATCATAAAAATTTATATTTAAAATTTATAATTATTTTTTAAGTTTTAGATTTGAATTTTTATTGAAAATACTTTGTATTTATTATTTTTAAAATGTAGTTTTGTTAATAAAAAAATTGTGTCCTTAATTATTTTCTTTACAATTTAATTTCCCAGCCTCAATGTTTGACCATGTTGCAAATGTCTAAAAGTCAAACATCTCCTAATCTTTGGGATTACATTTTCTGTCCGCAATAGCTTTGCCATGTGAGACTTAGTTTCACGTGATAGGTCAAGGCTTAATATTAATAATTCAAAGTTAGTTATAAGCAAAATTTTACTATGAAGTCAATTGTACATACGAATAATAAGAATTTTGATTATTCACTATTATTTTCAGACGATTCTTTATTCATAAATTAGAAACTATTAAACGTTTAAATCAAATAATAATTTTTTATATATTATATTAATGACAGACTGACAATATCAACTAAATTATACGATATCATAATAATAATATTTCTTTTATGTGCAAATAAATTAACAATGATTTGTTTGGATAGAAGTACTTACAATCCACATTAGAATAGGGTTTTTTGTCCAGAAGCTCAAATGTCTTCTTCCGAACGATGTTTCTCTTGCAAATCTGAATCGTTCTGGATCTGTTCAATAATCCATCACTTTCATTAAATAACCAAAACAAGCTTTGAAATCTCACATATTACTCCATAGGTATCAAATTCTTGTACTAACCATGTGTATACTGATACTCAATGGTTTTAGTTTCCTTTTCCCATCTCTTCCACTTACTCATCTAGAAGAAGAAGAAAATATACAGATCATAGAAAGAAAGACTTCATATTTTAACACTGCATAAATTACAAGTAACATGAGAGTAATAATACCTTAGCTCTGCCCAATCCGAGTGTAAGGATGCAGTAAAGAACATGAACAATGGCTAGCACGAAGATGAAGTAATGGAGTTGGTCGATAGCATCGTAGGAGATAAATGGAACTTTGCCCTGAAATGGAAATAGTGATCCAGTGTGATTATAAGATAATACATATTCATTAATTATAAACGATTTCCATCCGTATAATAATACCTTGTGAACAAATATGAACGGTGCAGAATTGTAGTTCACTCGATAATTTCAAAGTAAGATTAATATTAATGCAGAAATTTCAAACCCCATAAAAGTGGTCAATTAACGTAATTAATGGAGGGCTAGGAGCAATGTATAGTATACCTGATCCGCGCATTTGTCCCCTGAGCTTCCAGCCAATGAACGCCGGGAAACTCGATCGGAACCGGATATCATAAGAAGTCTCCGGCGATTCTCGTTCTGGTTCTCCGATGTATTTTCATCCATATTGTTTTCTCGGCTCCTAGGGCAGGGATGCCAAGTAGACCCTAGTCGCTCTGATATGCATATGCCCGTTATCGTACTTGATCCTACTGTTAGGAGCAACGATAGAAATCCCAGCAACATAAGCTCTGTCACACCAACAACAAAAACGATTAGCTTTTAATATATTGTAAATCAAGTTTAAATTTTTTAGGGTTTTAACTTGTACCTGACTTAACCTTTTCCAAAGCATCATAAAGTGCTCGTTTATGTTTCTTCTTTAACCACTGTAAAAAATATGCAGACAAATGGTTAATTAAAGCACCAGCTGAAGATCAACTTAAACAATCGAAAAGACACATGCACAGTCCAGATGATACCTTTCCGATCATATGGATTATATGTTCGATGATGATCGAAATCACAATCAAGACAAAACAAACAACAGCAACAGCCCATGTTGGTGTTTCTTCCAATGATCTCGAAGGTGTTTCACCTGCTGTCGACATGTTTTTGCTTCTGTTTTCCCTCCCAAGTCCCAACTTCAATATGTAGTTAGTTCTTGAAAGACTAAAGAAGCAAATATTTATAATATAATGCAAATGTCAACTCTGAATTGGCATGGCTTTGAACGTAAAGCAGAAGGAGTGGTAATGAGTTTGACCGTTGTTTATTTGCTTATCGTGTCGTTAATTAGGACATGAAAAATCAAAGAAAGTTGCAGGAATTAATGGAGGAGAAAGCAGGAGGGAAGGGACAAGTTGGAAGACCTTGACTTGGAGACGGCGTCCGCATGAGCACGGCGTATACATAAACAAAAGAAAAAACTAAATAAATAATCGGTTTCGTTAAGGACGGAACTAAGATCGAACATTGAGAAGGGTAAAAATTTATTAAACCTTTAAATCTAAAATTTAGAGAAAAAAATATTTTATTATTATTTAAACTAAGAATGACCTTAAATGTAATTATATAAAAAAATTGAAAGGAGTAACAACCCCTCCAACCACCGAGATGGCTCCGTCCATGGGTTCTGAGATGATCCGATTCAAACCAACACAAGTCTGGGACCAAATTGAATATATATTAAAAAAAATAGTATATAATATAATTGGACCAAACGATTTTGTAAGCAAATGTGTAATTTCGTATTATACTGAATCAAACGGCAGGACTGTTGTTTGAACTAATTAATTATTACATTTCCGCGATATGTGGACAGCATTTGTTTTATTTAATTTTTAGTTAGGAAATGGTCTGCAGTCAAAATAGACGTAGAACTTTTCAAATCCTGTTATGTTTGTGTACTAACAAGTTACACGTATGTTGCGTAGGAAAAATTATTACATGAATTTTGTTTATCACGTTATTCGTATCACAATTAATTAGTAGATTAATAATTATTAAAAAACTATTTAAAGATTAACGATTCTAATTACTTGGACTATGAATAACGTGTTAAACAAGACCCACTTAATAATTTCTCGTTGCATAGATAGGTACGTAAATGTGTTGAGAATTCATTAATCTGTGTGTTTATTAAGCTAATTATGGTGTTTTAGTTGCTAATTCGCTAGGTTTTAGTTTGCATGTGTTGTTTCTAAGCGGATAGACGTGTTGACGTTTCAATATGAATGTTCATGCAAATGACGGCTGAGTTAACTATTTGAATTTGTCAAATCAAATCATCTTCTTTAAATGCCATTTTTTAATTAAATTTCTCTACGTGGAATCTGAGTTCCCTTTAACCCTTGTTTTTCATGCATAATCAAATCAAAGCCCATGAATATTGTGAAAGCCCATGACTTGTCATATTACAGAATCCCCTGGGCTATATTTTAGGGAATAAATCTAAGGTGAAATTATTAATTTATCACTATAGTTAACTGGTCATGGAAAATTATACATCCCCTTTCATCTAGATAATTTTAAAATTAAATTTATTAATTAATTAATTCAGATCAAATATTATAGATGTTCATTACGAAACAATCCTTTTAATTTAATTTATTTTATTTATAATATCAAAATTTGAATTTAATTTTATTTAAAAAATATAATGACTCGTACCACTATACCAATAAATCGTTGATTCTAGATAATTATTAATACTATATAATAATACCCTCTAAAGCTGTAAACTTTTAACATGGACCTTGTTTTGGGACGAGTTAGTGAATATATAGAACAATGTCCATGTTAATAAATAAAACCAAACACCAAGTCAACGTCTTCATTGACTCAAATAATCTAAATTAAACCAAACACCAACCAAACTGACTTTCACAAAATTCAACAGAAGATCTTGACTTAATAAATAAAAATTTAATATAATTAATTATCATTTTTTAAAAATATATTATTAAAAAAATAATAAAAACAAACTATGGAATAGATACGACCTTCACCACTACAAACACATCTGGTTAGATCCTTCGATTGGACTTGGTCCCAATAATTATTATTATTATTATTATTAAAATTCAAAAAAATGGAATAAATTTAAATAAATAAAAGAAACTATACGGCTTCAAAAACCCGCCAAAGTCTCCTCCTGCTTTGTGGTCTCGGCCTCATTTATGTCTCCCACACTACCCCGAGACTATTGCTTTTGATCAATCGCTCTTATATGGTATATAAATTATAGTCATCGCCCCCCTCCATGCGTATCCAATTGTTGACGTGAAAGACCAACCAACCATGGCTGCCGGAGAAGAATCCCCCGCCACTCGCTCTCTTGAAGATACTCCAACATGGGCCGTCGCCACCGTTTGCCTCGTCTTCGTCTCCCTTTCCATTCTCATTGAATACTTGATCCACCTCATCTCAAACGTACCCATTACCAAACTAACCAATTCCTTCATATATATTATCATCGTATTTCCACCGGTTGGGGATTAAGAAGTTGTTTAAACCATGTTTTGCAGTGGCTGAAACGACGTCGGAAGACCGCACTCTATGATGCCGTCGAGAAGCTTAAATCAGGTAAATCCACAAGTTACAAGAATACCAGAAAAAGAAAACCGCTTGTTGTTTTGATGATTTGGGTTTTGTTTGCAGTGCTTATGGTGCTGGGTTTCATGTCTCTTGCGTTAGCGGTGACTCGGGGCTCCATCTCCAGAATTTGCATACCCAATAAACTAGCAAATTCCATGCTTCCATGCCGGAAAACCTTTGAATCTGTAAAAACTAAGAAAGACTTTGTTTATGAACAGATATTGAGCGTCGACGCATTACACCAAAGAATATTAGCTGCTGAGAGTAAATCTTCAGATTACTGTGATTCAAAGGTTTGTTCTTACTCGGCAAATAAGAGAGAAGTTATTATAGTGTAATTACTTAGTAAGAAATGGAAATGGCAGGGGAAGACATCTCTAATATCAGAGGAGGGGACGAACCAGCTGAGCATCTTCTTGTTTGTGTTGGCTGCTATGCAAATTGTGTATACTCTGGTCACCATGGCTTTAGGAAGGGCGAAGGTCCAGCATGGATTATTATTTTTTAATTTAATTAATCTTTCTTTTTGAGACATTAATTGTAATTAATTAAATATAGTTTTTTAATGGTTAGATGAGGCGTTGGAAAGCTTGGGAGAAGGAGACGCAGACGGTGCAGTATCAAGTTGCCAACGGTAAAATTATTACTATTACGTGTGTATATATATTAATATTTTTAAATAAATATCGAGATTATAACGCATAAAATACATATATTATGATTAAAAATAAATTTATTGTACTAAATATATGAACCATTTTCTTAATTTCCATTAAAAATTACTAACCCTACTTTTTAATTTTATTTTCAAACTACTAGATCCCAATCGCTTTAGGTTCACAAGACAAACGACTTTTGCACGTCGACATATGAATTCATGCACAGAGACATCAATCCTTTTGTGGACTGTAAGTAATTTTTTTAATCAATTTTGAAATTCGAATCTTATTAAAAAAATGTGGATTAATCAGTAAACAGTGAGTAAAATTAACAATAATCTAAGTGTATTTAATATTTTAATTGTGAATGATAAATCTCAATCGGTGCAGAATTGCTTCTTCCGACAGTTCTTTAATTCAGTGGCCAAAATCGATTATTTTACTCTACGCCACGGCTTCATCTCTGTTAGTACATCATTTCTCCTTCTAAACCGAAATGGATACGGTCGTATTAACCCTAAACATGATTTAAATCTAATTAATATGAACATTATTTCTTAATTTTGCAGACTCATTTATCAACAAATACTTCCTTCAATTTCCAAAACTACATACAACGATCATTGGACGATGATTTCAAAGTTTTAGTAGGCATCAGGTACCTCATCCGCCGTCGTTTTTGATCCATTAACGTTTACAACCTACTGATTTTCTCAGATTAATGCAGCCCTTTTATGTGGCTCTGGGTCGTCATCTTCCTGATGTTAGACGTACACGGTGAGCAGAAAGTTAGAAGTTTAAGATTTATAGATAAAATAAAAAATCGATTTTAATGTGTTCGAAACAAGATGATGAACTTTTGATTTCTGTGATATGAATTTCAACAGGTTGGAATGTGTATCTCTGGGTATCATTTCTACCATTGACAGTAAGCAGTAAACAATTTCATCTTGTCCTGCTAAGATTTCATGAACATCTTACCAAGTGGCTTGTTGTTCCTGCAGATCACGTTGATTCTGGGAACAAAACTGCAAGTAATAATGGCGAAAATGGCACATCGGGTGAAAGATGAAAGCAATGTAATCCATGGAGCTCCGTTGGTGCAACCAAACGACAACTTGTTCTGGTTCAACAGCCCAAAATTTGTTCTGACCCTTTTGCATTACACTTTATTTATGGTTAATAATCCTTTTCATGACAACTTTATTTGAAAATTGTTGGGTTTTTTCCTACTATTTGTTCATTGAAATCTTGGCTATCGTCTTTCTCAGAATGCGTTTGAAGTAGCATTCTTCGTCTGGACCACGGTATTCATACTTGTTATCTTTTAAGACATGAAAATTTATTAGAAACAGAGGTGAGAGGTTCAAGTTTTTCTTCTAATCTGCAGACACAATATGGAGTAGAGTCCTGCTACCATGAACACAAAGAAATAATCGTCACAAGGGTGGTTTTGGCGTAAGCTCCGATTCCGTTATGTTTATCCGATTTCCGGACAGTTTAAACAGTTTGGCTATCTGGTTTTGGTTGCAGGGTGACGGTTCAGGTCATCTGCAGTTACGTTACTCTTCCCCTCTATGCTCTTGTGACACAGGTGTGTTTTATTTATGTTCTGTCATGTTTCCCTGCCTAGTCTAGCTACAACTAAGTAACTAAAATTACTTTCTGATTTGTATTTGTAGATGGGGTCCAATTTCAAGAGAGCTATGCTGGAAGAGCAAACATCGAATGCAATAAAACAATGGCACGCCGGAGTGAAACTGAAACGGAAAAAGCAACAGCAATCTTCGCCTGCCGATGTTTCTCCCGGCAGCAAAACCGATGTTTCTGCATCGGTTCATCAGCATCAAACGCCGGCTTCCTCGGAAACTGCTAGATTTACTGAGATAGAAGAAGAAGCTGCCCCTGGTGTGGTTACTCCCATTGCAGTGGATATACAGATAAATTCGTGACAAGAAACTAAAGAATGATTTTCTGACCATTTCCAAAGCCATTTGTGTTTACTTTGTATAGGATTGGGTAGATACTCTTTAAAATTTTTGATTCTAGCAGAATTTTAACTAATTGGTGACGATTTTATCCGTCACTATTGCATATTTTTCCATCTTTTTTATAGTATAAGCTTATTTTTTATGATGTAATTCAAACTTAAATATTTAAAGATTTAGAATCTTTATCTTAATTTTTTTATATATTAATAATAAAATATAGTAAGTTATAATAAAATATTAATAAAATCTTAAAAATCATCAAAATAAATTTAATAAATAAATTTATATTTTAAAAATTAAATGACCAAAATAAATCGGAAGATAAATTCAGTGATTATTTAAATAATTTACTCTATATTTTATACCTACCAAAGAGAGGAAGCCCAATTTGAGAAAACATGAGTGTCCACGTTGGCCCAATTATTACTTCAACCCATTAACGATTTATATTTTTAAAAATAATAATCGTAGTTAGTTTATTAAATAAAATATATATAACATTATAATGTAATGTTATGATCTTAATAAAAAAATCCTAACAAAACCAAATGACACTAGAAAATTTTTAAGTAATTAACTGAAAATTGATAAATTATTCAAAAATATATTTGCCTTTGATACAAATAATAATAATAATAATAATAATAATAATAATAAATTTTATACTTTATAAATATATATTATTTTTATAAACAATTTAATTTAAAATTTACAGATTTATATCGTAAATTTTAAAATATAAATCTATAATATTAATTCAAATTTTACGTGTTGGATATTAAAAATAAATTTTTAAAATTTTATAATTAAATTAATAAAAAATATTTTTACTACCATGCGTCATAATTACTCGTTTAATAAAATCGTCAATAAAGTGGGGAATGCCAGGATAGAGTTGTCAGCAGAGTGCAGGTGGAGGCCCTGCCCTGATGCAGCGGCAAAGGCGCAGGCCATCCCATGCCATCACTTTCTCTGCTAAAGTCATCGTCCTCTAGCTTACTCG
Organism: Abelmoschus esculentus; assembly: GCA_035048815.1. NCBI lineage: Eukaryota > Viridiplantae > Streptophyta > Magnoliopsida > Malvales > Malvaceae > Abelmoschus > Abelmoschus esculentus. The sequence continues at coordinate 2,064,328 of JAUCBN010000008.1, forward strand.
CATGTCTCCTACTGTCACTTTATTTGTATTCTTTTTGAGAAGCCTTATCAAATTCAAAACACAAAAAAATCACGAGCTGAATAATATTAGGAAGAACATAAAAAAAGGAAGATAGAGAGGATGACAAGACTAGAGATTACTCCCGAAAAAAGTGAAATGCTGATGCTGATGCAGATGCTGCACTCTGTCTGATTCACTGAGTCCTAACAACTAACAGCCACGCCCACCATAGTTGCTGCCAAAAGCCCCTGCTTCCCCAGTTGACCCCATCCCCTGTACTCTTATTTGTTTTCTCATCCTCAAACACACTTTTCTCTTTCGTTCCTTATCTTTCAAGTCCAAAAGCCACTGCACGCATTGGCTTTTTCTTTTGTTTGCTGTGTCTGTAAGCAACTGTCTACGTCTGCTGTGCTGCTCCCCCTTCTTCTCAGCAACTGGAATCATGCTTTGTATTCTTTCTTGTTGTTATTTGACACCTTTTTCTCCTCTCTTCTTTCTCTCTATCATCTTTCAAAATCTCCACTTTCTTCTTCTTCTATCGTTCATCTTCTTCCACCCTCCCCATGTTTAGCTTTACGGATGTTTTGACTTCATTTCATATATAGTCTTTTCTCGAGTTTTTCATCTCTCTGGGGTACCATTTTCTTGTTTTACTCACATTCTAATATTTTTTTCCTTAAACATATCCTGGTACTTTTATTGGTGGAGGTGGTTGATTGTTCGTTTGTACTTGGACAGAGGAAAGAATAAAGTAAAACTTGGGTTGCTCATGGAAATTGATCTGAACCATGCGGTGGATGAGGTGGAGAAGACTGTACTTTGCAATGGGGGCTGTGTAAAAGCTGGTGCTTGCATTTACTGTTTGCCTTCTTCATCTTCATCAACATCCTCATGTTCTTCAACCTCAGCTTCACCTGCTCCTTGTCCATCTTCCACTTATTCGGAGCTTTGGCATGCTTGTGCTGGTCCTCTCACTTCACTTCCCCAAAAGAAAAATGTTGTTGTTTATTTCCCTCAAGGTCACTTGGAACAACTTTCCCTTGCCTCTCCCTTCAAAACTTTTGATCTTCCTCCCCAAATCTTTTGCAAAGTGATGCATGTCCAGCTTCTAGTAAGTAACTCAATTGTTCTTTTCTACATTCAACTGTCTCTGCATTCTTCATAATTATAACTTTACTTTTCCTCCAAATTTGATTGATTAATTTGAAGCCTCCCTTTGTTTTCTGTCATTAAGGCCAATAAGGAGAATGATGAGGTGTATACGCATGTCACCTTACTTCCTCAACCGGAGGTACTATAATTCTTAACTTAAACCATAGCTGATTGAGTGGTTAGCATTGGTTTAGAATATTTGAGTGTTGTTTACTTGTATGTTCTTTAAGAAAATTTGTGATCTCTTTCTCTTTGGTATTACTTTTATGAGGAAATGGGGTATTACTTTTTTAGTGAATAAATGAATTCCTCTCAGCATAACGATAACAATTCTATAGTTTTGGTGATTTCCAATTTGGGATTTTCTGCAGTTGAGAGGGTCTAATTTGGAGGGTAAGCAGTCAGATGAGCTAAGTGTAGGCGACCATGCTGATGGACCGCCTCCAAAACCAACCCCTCACATGTTTTGCAAGACATTAACAGCTTCGGACACTAGCACCCATGGAGGGTTTTCTGTTCCTCGTAGAGCTGCCGAAGACTGTTTTCCTCGGCTGGTGTGATTTTATACTTATAAACCCTCATGTAACATTCACCATGCTGTTTATTTATCCTAGAAACCTCTTGTTCCCTTAATTTCAGGATTATAAACAGACAAGGCCCTCACAAGAGCTTGTTGCCAAAGATCTCCATGGAGTTGAGTGGAGGTTTCGCCATATATATAGGGGTAACTGTACCAGACTTTGACATTTCTGATAGTATATATATAGGGGTATCTGTAGCAGAGTTTGACATTATCTTTAGGTCAACCGAGGCGACATCTCCTTACTACCGGCTGGAGTATTTTCGTGAGTCAAAAGAAACTTATTGCTGGGGATGCAGTGCTCTTTCTGAGGTATGTATAGCTTTTATCATTAACCATATCAAATGATGCATATGAAACAGTTTGGAGAGCAGCACGCTAGATTGATAGTAAGAATTTGGTAAAAAAAAAAAAGGAAAGTTTATAAAAGGAAGTTGGATTCCACATTCAAATAGTGCAGCCATGTCTTCTCATGGCCTAGTTGTTTGAAGTTCACTGATCTATTCTCGACATTGTAGGGGTGAAGATGGGGAGCTGAGGCTGGGAATCAGAAGAGCTGTTCAACCAAGAAACGGTCTTCCTGATTCGATTGTTGCAGAACAGAAATCATATCCAAATGTTCTTTCTCTGGTGACTAATGCAATATCCACCAAAAGTATGTTTCATGTCTTCTACAGTCCAAGGTAAGTGACTGTTTCCTTCGAGGTCAAGGGAGTGGCTGACATTTGGCCAAAAAATAAAGAAAAGAAATAAGGCTGGTAGTGATTTAATCAAAATGTAAGATTCACCTAACAAATTGAATCTATTTTCAATCTGATCGCTAAGCATCTTTTTATGTTAGACTTTAGATATAAGTAGCTCTAAAAAGTTGCATTCCTAAAGCATGCTGAAAGTTTGTTTCCAATAACTCATGTTCGAATGTGATTTAAGTTCTTGTGTTGCGGAGCTTGTAAGCATATATAATATACGGACCTGGTGAGGCATTTGTTGTGAAATGAAATGGTAAGGCTGTTCAGTTTTCTGTAATACAGGGCCACTCATGCAGAGTTTGTCATACCCTTCCAAAAGTATGTGAAAAGCATCATAAATCCAGTGTGCACCGGAACAAGATTCAGAATGAGATTTGAAATGAACGATTTGCCAGAGAGGTCTTGTTTAATTAGTTGCAGATCATGACAAAGATCAAAAATTGCTTTCTTTGTTTCTTTCCCTTTTACCTTAATGGTTTTATTTTCAAAATATAATATAGTGATGCTGTTTTATAGGTGTAATGGTGTCGTGACAGCAATAGGGGACTTGGATCCTTATAGATGGCCTAACTCAAATTGGGGATGCTTGATGGTGAGTCCCTAATATGGAGCTTGTGTACTAATGGTTTTAACTGTATAGCTGATCTCGTGAAGTCTTATGTTGCTCCGACTTTTCATTTTTCTTAACATACCTGTGTCTATGCATATCCAAACTCAGGTACCCGTATCCGACACACTAGAGTCATATACTTTATCAACCTTCTTTTCATATGTGCATATACTTTATACTGAACATGATGAATGGTGATAAATCATAAATTATTTTTCAGAATGAAAAATTATTGATAAAACAAAACAAATAGGAAGGTATCCTGATTCAATTATATTTGAACTGTTTGATAAAATATACCTTTGTACCTTCATACTGAGTTATTTTACCTGTCATTGCAAAAGCTTCATTTTCATATCCAACGAGGCCCTTATGCGGGTTCATATCAGGATATCGATATTAAAATGTTCCTATCATCAGACATTGAAGCCTTTATTTTTAATATATACATATGCAGATTGCAGACATCGTTTTTGTTGTTATTTGTGTTGATACTTGACAGAAGAAAAATTCAAAGCTATTGAATGGATAATGCATGCCACTCTTTAGCATGAAATATTTATTACGACATTTAACAGGTCCGGTGGGACGATGATATCGCAAGTGATCACCAAGAGAGAGTTTCTCCTTGGGAAATTGATCCTTCTGTTTCTCTTCAACCCTTGAGCATTCAATCTTCATCAAGGTTGAAGAAACTGCGGACAAGTCTGCAGACTGCTGCACTGAACTCCCCTATCACTGGTACAAATCGTTCCACTAGAATAGTAATATTGTTGTATTTTTACACTTTGATTAATGTACGTGTACTTGAAATGTACTTATATTCAGGCGGGATTCAATTTTTGGACTTTGAGGAATCGGTAAGATCCTCCAAGGTCTTGCAAGGTCAAGAAAATGTAGGTTTCGTATCACCCGTATATGGATGTGATACTGTAAACCGACCACTCAACTTTGAGATGCAACCAGTGGCACATCAAAGTCTTGCATCAGCAGGAATTGGAAAGAGTAATCATAGTGAGTGTATGAAGGCTCACTCCTCTTGTTACACAGGCTTTGCGGAATCTAATAGGTTTCCAAAGGTCTTGCAAGGTCACGAAATTTGCTCATGGAGGTCCCTGACACACAAGGCTGATCTCAACCTTGGTGTTTGGGCAAAAGCCAATATTGGCTACAATTCTTTCTACATGAATCAAGCACCCAACACCAATTGCTATCCCCTAGCATCTGAAGGCCTTGGAAATATGTATGTTCCTTTTACAAAGTTTTATAAAGTTGGCCAGGAACCTACAATGTACTCTTGTGCATCTATACCTCCGAGGTGCAATGTCTTTTTCGATGCTTCCTCAATTAATCCCAGGGTTATTGTGGACGGCCTCAAGAAACTGAATGACCATAAACCAATGGAGAATATTAATAGTCCTGGCTACAAAAGAAATGAAGTCGGATGTAAACTCTTTGGTTTCACCTTGGCTGCAGAATCACCTACTCCGAACTCACAAAATTCTGGTAAGAGGAGTTGTAGAAAGGCAAGTTATCTTAGGATCAACGTCAAATTTAACCCTCCCTCCCTCCCTCCCTTCCTACTACTCACTCTTCTACTGACTTTGACTTGACTGACTGTAGGTTTTACAAGCAGCGCAGATTTGTTGGAAGAGCCATTGATCTCTCAAGACTCTATGGATACAAAGACTTGACGATTGAACTAGAACGTCTTTTCAGTATGGAAGGTCTTCTAAGCGATTCTGATAAAGGGTTGCGGGTTTTATATACTGACAATGAGAATGATGTAATGGTGGTGGGAGATGATCAATGGCAGTAAGTCTCACTCTCCTTGCTATAGGCTATCAAGCTTGTTTGCATCGTAGAAATTGAGCACATGCACATCTTGGTGGCAATGTACATTAAAATATCTTGCTGCTATGGTGAACTTTTGTGTTTGCAGTGAATTTTGCGATGTATCGAAGATCCATATATATATACACACAAAAGAAGTGGAGAAGATGAACATAATAATGGGCAGTGATGACACACAAAGCTGTTTGGAAGCAGCAGCAATGATAATTGAAGCATCAAAGTCTTCCCCATATTCCTCTACAACAATCATGATTTGAAAACCAGCGTTTTGCTTTTAGTGTTATTGAAATCCTGAAGCTATGTATTAAGTACGTGCCAAAGCTAAAAAACGATCTTTCCGGTCTTATGATTTTTGACAATTGAAGTGGATTCAAGTCTGGTGATGTTTAGTCATCAAGAATGTCTGCCATCATTCATGCATTCTCTTATTGGGTCATTTCAAAAAGCCATAAATGTGGAGACAATCCCCTTGAATATCAACTTATTATGCTTGGTGTTCTAAATCCTTGATTCATTTACTAAGCTTTCTATATTGGATAATAAATTTAGATCAAGGAAATCAACCAAATCAACTAGGCCTGAATAAGCAGCAGTGCTACCGCTACAACATTCTTCAACAACGAACCAAAAGCTAATACAATGTCCAAAGAGGAAACCAGACAACAGTGAGAGTACAAGTCTTTTTTTCATTTTTACAAACGGAGCTGCAAGTAATAGAAGAGAAGACGACATAATGATTTCGGATTCAAACCAAGTCTACTGGATGCTGACTCTAAACTCTTAGCGATGGCTACATGAGCCAACTGCACCATTCCAGGGTCCACGGTTTCTCCCCTTTAGCTCCTCATTCTCCTCATTAAGCAAATCTATTTTTGATTGGAGAATGCTAACCACTGCTTGAGCACTCATCAGTTCAAGCTTCAATGTCTCCCTCTCGGCAGAAATCTTGTGGACCTCATTCTGCAATTTGTTTATAAGTTTCATGCATCCAGGAGGGACCATTGAATCCAGATTGGTAGTTTCATATATTGGAGGTGGAACACGGGGTGGCTTCTTCTCTATGGGTTCTCTAGACTCCATTAAAGAAAATTCCAAGAGTGCAGAAACTGCCGTTGTTGTATCCGATGATGGTGATGCTGTGGTTGTCGCTGCTGTGGCTGTAGATGAACAATGATCCTGAATCGTTCTAATTGAGTTCTCGGAAACATTTGCATGGTTAGGTCCCAAATCATTCTTTCTTCTCTTGTAATGAATTAGTGGTAAGGGTGCTTCTCTATTAACCAAGCATAAAGGACCTTTATCTGGTCTCTCAATCTCGCATGGAGGTAATGAAGTACAATCATCTGTTCTTTCATTCCGTGACTTCCTCGGAACTTTGTCATCAGCATTTTGAATCTCCTGTGTGTAAAAGAAGTTTCAGAAGTAATTCTTCAATCCAGACTTAAGAATAGACAGGGCACATGACAATTGATTTTAATATATCTGTTACTATCATCCAAAACATAGATGAAAGAAGCCTTAGCCCTTAGGTAGAGAGAATTACTAAACCAATAATGTGTCTTAACTATCTGCAACAATGGAATATTATTGTTAAAGATGATAATCATATTAATAGCAGAATCACAAGCAAACAACATTTACAGTTTCAAGTACAAAAACAAAATGACAAGAAAACATGGTATACATCACATGAAGTGGTGTAGAACCAAAGCAGTTCGGTTTAAACAACCCCAATCACATAATTTATTGTCAAGATGCTTCTTAGCATCATACTGTTACTCTGGGAATTTCGGTACATGTAATCTAGAGTCTGTCACCCTGTCTTCTTCGAGATACAACAGATGAAACAAAAGGCAGCAGCATCACTGCATGCATATGACTCTTAAAGTGGAAAACTATACCAAGATTACGACACTGACAATTAAAATTTACTAGCTATTTGGGACCAAATTACTTAAGTAGCTTTAGTTTGTAGACTGGTAGTAAATTTACTCAAAAGAATCACAATTCCATTAGCTTAATAAAGTAAAAGCCTAACCATCCTTGACTTAAAGAGTTTTGCAGAGTAAGTGGCTTCCATTTCCCTAGTAAGTTAAACAATAGTGAGACCCCGAGTTTGAAAAAATGCTTATGATATCAGTTTGGTATCAACTTTATGCTCCAAAACCTTGTCAGTGAAGCTAACAAATCCTACAATTTGAAAATGTTAAGCAGTGTTATCCCACATGTATTGATTTTTCATGTTTGATTACTGAAGTTGCTTTTGTAAAAGTATCCTTGTAGATGAGAGCTTAGTAGGCTATTCCTGAATTTTAGTTGCCATTACAGAAGAATTTTTGGAGACGGAGAATCTTGGGCATGGAATCTTTCATTTAACGAAAAAGCCAAATAAGCATAATATTACCCAATTCTGTCAGCACACACAATCAGTTGGTGAAAGTATTATATGATGCTTTAAAGATTAATGTGAAGTCATCAAAGAGAAAAACTATATTAACTTTCAACAATGAAAAATAAGAGCACCTACAATACAGTTCGATAAAAAAAAGATGCAGTAGCAATAAAAATAAAAACAAACCTGCTCTAAACTAATCCTTTGAGCGCCATTGCTTGCTATCACTGCATTCTTAGCTGCTGCCACTTCCTTCCCATCTATCAAATTATTTCCACCACCAACATCATCCTCAACATCTACTCCTGGAATCAATGCTTCCGAACCATCATCCCATTCTGCCTCATTGAAAGGGGCATACCGGTTTCCATTGGGTGGTCCAATATTATTCTTATGAAATACTCTACATAGCACGTACCCCTTCAACACCAAAAGCAGAGGGGAAAAAGAAGAGAAAGGAAAATAAATAATTCTTATAAGATTAGTTTCCATAATTGTAATTTGTACAGAAGTAAAGTTTGGTTTAGAGAGAAATCTTGGACTTCAAAAGTTAAAAGTTTCAAAACATTTACGGCTCTACAGAATAGAGTCTGAACTACCTACATCAAGTAAGGTACACATGCATGTTTACTGTATCAAATGAAACATCATAATGCATGAAAACTGGGATCACATTTATCATTCATTTTCTAAATTTTCTCAGAAAGCACATTGTGATGAAATCAAAGCAGACGAAGTACAAACAGTTCATCTCATCATACCCCAAATGTCATATGTTCTACAAAAATGTGTTCGGAACATATGTCAGTTCTTCACTATAATCAGACCAATGCAGCACAATCCATCACAGAAGGCAGAGGTACTAAAGTATTTCATGTTAAATTTCTATATTTTCATGTCATCCAAAATCTTTAACATAAATATAAATATAGAGTCATAGACCATAACATCAATACTTGCAGCCATGCATAACAGATCACCGCCAAGATCAAGATCAAATTAAAAGGTCTCAGACCTGCAATGTCCCAATTCTTTCCAATTCTTCTTCAACAAGTCGGTACTCGTGCATAACCCAATTGGTCCGCAACCCATCTGGAGCTCTCCCACTATGAAATACTAGTGTCTTTTTCATCCCAATAACCTGTTCATTGTGGCGGACCTCTCGATCCTTCCCTGTGGCCTTCCAATACCCTTGGTTTGTGGCCCTATTCATTCTTCCTCCATTCCCATACTTTTTGTCCAACAAACTGAAAAAATACCACTCTTGGTCTCTGGTTTTCAGCCTTGACTTGTCTAAAAACAAACCACCAGAAAAAAATACCTTAGCTTAAAATTAACTATATACACCAGCGAAACAGTGTAAGGAAGACACTCAAGTACTTATAACAACAAAAGAGAGAAGAAAAATAAATAAAAGGAAACAAAAATCCACCAGTATACAACAACAACATACAAATCGAACAAAGATACTGCATTTAACTAGTCTAAAGGCGCTGCGTTTGCTAATATAATAGCTTCTTCAAAATAATGAACAGAAAATCTTTCAAAACCTTCAACGGAACATCAACTTTAAATGATACTGGAAGGAACCAACAAAGAAATGTTCAAACATGCAAATAAAAGAAATTATTCTCAAAGTTTCGAATAATAAACGTTCCAAAACAATCTTTTACAGCACAGAATAAAAGAAAATTTCAGCAAATTATTTACATAAACACAGAATAAAAGAATAAATAAAAAACCCAGAAAAAATCAACCTGAAAGGTCCCAAGGCTCATGCTTGTAAATATCAACTTCAGCAATGGCGTTAAATCTGACTGGCTTGTTTGAAACTTTTCTTTTCAAGTAATAGCTAACCAACTCTTCATCTGTTGGGTGGAATCGAAACCCAGGTGCCAACGCAGTCGCTGAGCCTCTAGAATCCGCCGCCGCAGGCGTTGCTGTAACTATGGCTAAAGATTTTTCATCACCCATGGCCATAATATTTTTGAGAAATGAAATGAAAAAAAAAAAAGCTTTTTACTGATGATGAAGGAAGAAGGTACCGTCGATTGCAAGAAAATTTCAAGAGAACATTTTTGGGGTTAGCAGAGCGAGTCTAGGAATTTTTATATTATTAGGTTAAACTATTAAAAGGGTCATTTTTGTTTCCCAAGTAATAACATTGGATCACCAATTTGAAAATATTATATGTTAGTCACTTAAATATCAATTTATTACATTTTAACAGTTTATGTTATCAATTTATTATATTTTGACCACTGAATTTAACTCGAGGTACGTTGGTACTTTTAAGAGAAATATTAGTAACTAATGATTTGGAAGTATTCAATGCTTAGACCTCAACTGTTCATGAAGGATTTGTGTGGTCTCCTTCATCAATTATCCCCAACTCTTGTGCAGGCTCTCAAGGCTTCCGTGTGTAAGCAGTTTTTATTGCTGTTATCAATTTAATTTTCATCTTTGGTAGGTTAGTTTTGTTGACTGGTCTTAGCCAAGAATTTATAATGATACTTTTTCATTGAATGCAGCAAACCCTTGAACCCATCAACAACAACAACAACAAACCCTGCAAAATCCTCTGGTTCCGGTTATGCCGGAGTACGTCGATGCCATTACCAAACACCAGAGGCTTCATGCATTGATGAAAGGAGAGTGGATCAAAGGTGTGAGAACTGAGTATACAGTTCAAAGAATTAGAGGTATTTAGGAACACGAAATCTTCTTCTTTTGCTTAGTTTCTGTTGTAGAACTTATAGACATTTAGTGTACATAACTTGTCGAGTCACCGTATCGTGATTTTTAGAACTTGCCGAAGGAACATGACTAAAGAACTATGAATATCCTGGAGGTGGGGAAGCTTTTGACAAAAGGAACAAGAATTGGACTCGTGGTCTTGAATTTCCAACTGATTCTCGCAGACTCTTGTATCTGTTTTGTGCTTTCTTGGAATATCAGAAATGTTGGTTACATGTTGATGACACTTCTTATACATCAGAATGCGGGGGCGGCAGAGTTCGGGGAATGCACAATGCTTCTAGTCTCACACTTCCTGACCCTCAAACTGAAGCTTACGTCAGGGAATGCCTTTACAGGTTGACTACTAGACTCTGTTTTTACTTCAAAGTTTTAAGGATTTGCAAGTTTGGCTGTTCAAACTTTTGCCTGTTGATGTTGCAATGTATGAACACAGATCAACCCTGAGAAGCTGACCATCAGATTCTTTCGGTAGTTTTAGACATGTCTTCATCCATAGGACCCCAAGTGCCTGGATCAATCGAAAGTTCGATTTTATCTGAACTACTCATTTTCAAATGATATCCACATTGTTCACAAATATTCATTTTTAACTTAAGCAATTTCTTATAATTTAATCCATAACAATTTTCACATTGAACCCACAAATGCTTGTATAGATCCAGATCATTAGAACTTCCTTTTAGAGTTAAATCATTACCATTTTCTCGAGTTATTATATCGAAATTCTTGCCTTCACTACTCTTTCCACCTTTGCTACAAATGTAATTATAAATATAACTATCGTTGGAATTGTCACTACCACTAAAAATGGAACTATCAATACAGATTTGAGAACGAAGATAAGAGTCAATACAACTATTAATGTGATTATTCCAACTATAATTAGTATCGAATCAATGGTATAGTAATTTGTATTTGATTCGAAAAAAGCAAATATTCATGTATCAGATGACAGATATTCAATTATCTAAAAATATAATTTGATTAAACTATTTTTTCGAATTTGAATGTTGTATTTATAAAATTTTTGAAATTTCAAATATAATAAACTACAAAATTATTTTTGATAAAAAATAAAAATCTTATCAGATATAACACCCTAGTCAAGAGTACAAGCTCTCCTCTTTAGAAAAATCGGCATTATGCTTTTGTTCAAAACTTTCCCAAAGTACTACAGGCTGCAGGTACTGGACAGAAGATTGGGTAGTATGTGACATTGATAGGACAAGATTTATCATACAAACAAGTCATATGCATAAGCATTAATGGAGAGTTAAGAACACAGACCAGCAGTTGCCCCGGAAATCAATTCCAATATCATCTCTATAAATAAACTGGAACTGGAACTACTCGATCCAGACATCTTAAAACAAAGAGGCAAGATGGTGGATCTTTGTATCCCCTCCAATCCGCATCCAAAGTGTTTTGAACCATCGGATCAAAATTAAAATTTCAGACTAAATCACAAACTGTACAATGTGGAACCTGGTGATCTGTGCACTGCGGGTGAAACAGACGGTAACAACCCTGATACAAGGCAGAGAATTAGAAAAGCAAGCTTCGTTGAATGCACGGGCAATGGTAACAGGTGAAAAAGGCCTCATGCTCACCCTTTAAATTAAAAAAAATCGCCAGCTCAAACTGTAACAGAGCTTCGCTGTAGCCAACTTTGTTTGCTTTGAGCTCTGAAAATTTACACTTCATGTTACTGAAATGCCACATGAGTGATCACCACAGTTCATAAGATGATTTGTAAGGGAGGGCCAGTGTCCGACAAACTGGTCCAATTACTCAGAATCTGAGTCAATAGAAAGATATAATCTCGGTCTTACAGATCGTTTTTGCCGAGGAAATGAGAAAGGGCTCTCTGATCTTTGCCTACTTGACTTCTCAGATCTACTGTTGTTCATGCCTAGAAGCAGAGAAGCTGCAAAGGGAACAGAGAATGTCAGATCATAAACAACAGATTGAGCTAGGCAATGCGAATTAATCATATCACTTAACCTCCAAGAAATATCTTATTATAGAAGTTGCTAAGAGTGCAAGGTCAAAAGTATTACAACTATTTACATTTTGGTTGATGATTTTTATTAAACTTCAACTATATAATTAATGTTGTGGCATTAGGATGTTCACTAATTTGAGGGATCGAACTTGCTAATTTTGTTAATGATATCTTTACCGAGTTCAAGACAACTACTCTCAGCAATAAAAAATATCACATCATTAACCAAATTCACAATTAAACAGTTTAACAATGCTAGAATAGATTCATAACTAACCAAATTCAACCGTATATACCACCATATCCAAGAATCACACATTCAGCAAGTAACAAGTGTAGAAAACAGAGTGAAATAGTCTCTGTTACTTATTCTTCTTATATAGACTCTTGTTGCAAGAGTTTTACAATAACTAAAAATAGGACTCTAATCTCTTAATGAGATAAGAGTTTCAACATACTAATAACTCCTAAAATATAGGAGTTAGTCCTAATTACTTAGTCCTATTAAATAGAACTTTATCCTAATAATAATATTATTATTTTATCTAACACTTATAACTAACAACAAGCATGAAGCCTTTTCCTATTTGTTTGCTGTTATATGGAAGTTTTCAAACATAAGCTACAGCATTAGAGCTCTTCAAAAGAACAAGGAAACTAACCAGTGTCCGCCAAAGGATCCATAGCATCATCACTAGAAGGAATTTGCTGCCGTGAATTCAATCCATTCATAGTGACTGAATCCCTGTGACCTCCACTGGCACCACCTCCAAGCCTAAGTGAAATCCAATCATCTGTGCGGCGACCATTTGACACATCAACTTGATCTCTCGAATCTGACTGTGGTGATACACCTGAAGGATGTGTTGGAAGAAATATCTGGAGAGAGGGGTCTTCTCCACCAAATAAGGAATTGTCAACCAAGCCATCATTCACATCCATATCAGGCTGACCAATGGAAGAACCAGGAACAAGAGTTGCAGGTCCAATTGCTGTCTCGGGAGCCATTGTATAACCATTCATTGACGAAGGGCAATTGAGAGAATTATGCTGTAGACCAACCAAGGCATCTGAGATGTCAGTATCTGTACTAAATAGTTGAAACCCAGAGCCTTCTTGGGTTCCTGGAGGTAAGGACCATAGAGCCATGTCAAATTCATCATTAGGATTAAAAAGACCCAAACTACCAGCAGGGCCGAGAGATGGATCTTCTGAATACTGATGAGAAATTCCAGGAGGAGCAACAGGAAAATTAAGTCCAGCAACATCATTATGATTATTCTTATAGGCAGTAGCAGGAGATATAAGTATTTCATTCTCTTCATCTGAGTCACTAAGAACAATAACTTCTGCATTTCCAGCTGGTCCAGATGGATTTCGGTCGTTAAACTCGTACGTTAAGTCTGGGTTCAGAGGCAGGGAATCAAGTTCAATTCCATTGCTTGTGAAGTCATAAGTTCCACCACCATCCTGATTTACACTGGGATCTTCGCCATCCTTACCACTTCCAGTAGCACTGCTGCTCATGGGGATAATTTTTTGTTCAAATTGTTCAATCCTGTCTTGTAATTTACCACCAGAAGAGGTGTTCAAATCTTGAGGCTTGCTAAGTTCCCAGAACCCGTTGCAATTTTTCCTGATCCCAAGTTTCAAACCTGTATGACCTTCAGAAGCACCTTCAAGTTTGACCTTCTTCGACGTTTCAGCTCTTGGCTTGACCTCACTGCCAGATCCACATAAGGTACCATCAGGAGAGTGCCATTGTGCAAGATTACCGAGTTCTCTACGCTCACTTTCACTTTTAGCCTTTGCACGCCAAGAACCATCAGGCTTGACCTCAATCTCTGTAATATCTTCTCCACAATTTCTCATCTGCATCACAGTTAATCATCATTATCACATAGATATCATCTACATAAGTAGAAGAGAACCACAAGGCACTCACCTTGGATGTGATGCGATTAAAATAAGGATCAATTATAATATCATCCAACGTGTAATTCTTCAGACAAATGGGGCACTGCCACTGCAAACACATTAACATACAAATGCTAGTCAAAAAACTGAAATAGTTATAACTAGAAATGAACATGTTATAATAGTTGCTTGCCTTTCTAGAACGTTGGTTCATCTCTACAAAAACTTCAAGATCAAAACAACCCATGTGAACACAGGGCTTAAACCTTCCAGCCATCTTCATTCTTGAACCACTCATCTGTCACAGGTAAACAAATAAAAAAGAAAGTTGGATATAATTAGAGCAACTTCAAGACGGGTGCAGTACTGAAATATTATATTCCAATCCCATTAGCAAGTCATACTCATAGGATAGGAACACAAACATATGGATCCCAAATTTAAAAGGAGATTTATAACAAACTACTTATAACTCACAGGGCAACGTAGGTTGACTCCAAAAAAATCTGCAACGACTTCTAGATCACTGTCACTATCACCATTGTCTGCTGCTGTTCCACCACCAATACAACGGCAAACCCGAGCAAGAGCATCCTCAAAACGTTCACCATCAGTCTCCTTCGGAATCATGTTGAGTATCTAAGCCAGGCCACAAGAAAATAAAATGAACATAAAGGATGACAAATATAGATATATAGAAAGGTAAGTTTCACAAAGAGATGGAGGAATTTTCTTTTCAAATTAAAGAACATACTTAACACTAATGTTAATAGTTCAACTATCTTTTATCTCAAATTAAAACTTGATATTGATGTATGAAAATTCTAGGTAAATATATAGATATTTGAAGTTGCCATCATACCTGTTGAAGTGTGCGGCGTTTAACAATTCTAACTCCAAAACAGAAAACACGAGCATCACATCCAGTCAAAGTTATCTTATTAATTCCATCTTTAGTACATGGAGTTATCTGACAAAGCACAGACAATGAAACAAGTGTTTAGAGAAAAACATATTAACAGGATTACAAAGAACGTGCAATAATTTATCTGGCCAGCAAACGTACCACCCATACCGATCACATGTATGTACATGTAAAGGTTAATTCTATGGAAAATATGATTCCATATACATCAAGAACAAAAAGTAAAACCAAAATTCATCTAGTTCACAGATGGGAAAAACTCACAATTGGACCATCATCACGGCCATTAGCCCCAAGCAACTGTGAGCCAGGTCTATTAATAGCACGAACAGCTACGCCTGTTTAGAAAGCATGTCACTTGTAGACCCCAAAAAAATTGATTGCTGGTAAAAGAAATCGAAAAAGAAACGTGCATAGAAAATACTCAAGGACAAGATGTCAATAACAACGTTTCAATTATAAAAATAAAAAACAAAAAAGCTAAGCATGTTGTTATCTTTTTTCCTTCTTTTGGTTAGATCCGAGCATGATTATCAATGACGGGAGTTTCAATAAATAGTAACCAGCAATTAAGTCATAAAAGGTTTGATTAACGGCTAAGTAGTAAAAGCAAAACATTAATAACCATACCATTGACCTGTAAATCTGCATATTGAGGCCACTGCATCCGGAATGGAACTTTGTCATTCAGAAGCATGCACCAAGCCTATTTGACAAGACGGAAAAACAGAAAATTCAAGATAGATAACAAAAAATGATACCATCAAATTCTTACATATTTTTATACTAGTTGACCTGGACATCATAATCTTGTTTTGTCAATAAGTCCTTGTCTGCTCTGGTAATTTGGAATGTTTTCTCCGCACTTTGCATTGGATTTGTACTGTAAAATGTAGGATATGAATCACTAAACTAACAAACTAATAAGTCAAAAAGCATCACAACATAAAGCATATGGATCGATATAAATGAATTGGACGTTTATAGGGAAGAAAGAATTTACTATTTCCCATATTGTTCACTCACCCATCAGTTGGGATACTTGTAATTGCCAACATTACTGGATATAAAGGGTGCGCAATAGTGAGCCAAAAACTGCAATTGGGAAAGACATCTTGAATTAAAATAATGTAAAATAAAATTTCCAATAAATGTCAAGGTCTAACAGATTGAACGATATTTGAGAACCCATTAAGATCATGTCCAATAAAAGATTCCCTAGATGCATCCATATAATCATACGAAGTACAATTCAAAAACAAAGTATAGTTACTTGATGTAATGATTGCTATAGAATATATATATGATCCAGTTAGCAATTTAGCATTAAAAATACTGGATAATGCTTCTTCAGTAGTAGAGAAATTTAGCTTTACCTTTTTAAACATCTTATAGCTACAAGTCAGTAGTTTGATTTTAAAAGAATTCCTAACGGGAAATCATAAGATCTTTTATCTACCTCCCATCACAATTCTTAATCTTTACTATCAATGTGTAAAACCACCAAACAAATAATGTCACTGAGATATTATATACAAACACCATGAGTTGAGTACATAACCACCATAATAGTAATAAATCATAAAACTAAGATATATACCTCATTTTCACCGAAAAAGTGGCTTGATTTGCTATTCAAACTAATTTGATCATTTAAAAAATATTGCATTTTATGAACATTAAAAAAAAAGAATACTTCCTATTTTTCTTTTCATCTGCCTACTTGCTGGAATAAAAACAAGCTAATACTTGCAAGTCCTGAAGCTTAATATATACAATGACAATCAGAGGAGTTCGACCAGTAATCAGCCTTTATCCAATCAAATCGGACCACTGGTGTCTTTCATGTGAATATTGCAAAATGATGAATATAAAGATAGAACACATTCAATTAGATATGATATAAAATAGATATATTGGTGCATTTCCATATAAAACCATAAGCCAGCCACTAGCTTCACTGTCAATTTGAAGTAAACATGTGCACACATGCAAACACACATAAACGGAGAGAGACATACGGATCTGCTCGACTTAGTCGACAAATCTCACAATAAAATAAATCAGGAACTGGTGGATTTCCCTCCATAGGCTTCTCTGGGATTACAACACAACCAATATGCTGCCACACTTGGCATCTTCGATCTTCACACTGTTGTCAGAACAAGGCAGAAAAAAAAAATCAGCAATTCAATCTAAGGTGGAAGAAAGGGTAAATAATGTAGTAGATAACCAAAATTAAGAACAAAAATAATATGTTTCAGCCACAAATATAGGATTCTATAACAACGGTCACTAAGAAAATGCAGCACCAGAACAAGAAGTTCAAAAGCAGTGTAGCTCAAACAACTCCATCAGCGCAAGATTCATATGGTACCTATTGTTGCAGAAGGCAACTGGAAAAGATGTCTAGTTGTTATGGTAGATGCCAACTATAGGAATTGAATCACTAAACAAGAATCTTAAGGAAAAGAAAATCCAGTAGAAACTTAATGTGTCTGAATATATACACTATTATTCAAAATCAGGGTTTCCTAACATATCCAACAATGCCATTGCCAACCGATATAACTATTTCTTCACCAGAAATATCAAAGAGGAATAAAAATCACAGCCATAAGATCATACCAGAAAAATTTAGAAATATTCTCAAATTAAGCACAATATATCATCACAAGTGAAGCTCAAACCACTTGAAGTGAAGAGCCATAAACATGGCAACATGACATTGATACTTAACACAGTAAAGCCACCCAAAACTTCAATCACACAATTATGACATCAATCATTATTAACATAAAATATTGAGGCAAAGAACATTATGTTCATTATAATCACCCTGATAATATTCTCAGTCTCCAATGAACTTCCACAGGGACAGCGAATATTCATATCTGATTTAAAGGGCCCATCTATTTCTCCGTTAACTTTAACATTACTGCTGTCTGACGCACCCTCTTCCTTTGATGCCAATTCAGTGGCTCCAGAAACCTGCATCTTCCTGAGGACAAGAAATACATTTAAGAAACTTTAGAGGGGAAATAAAAGTAATACAAAACATAGAATAATATTAAGTGGATAAATAGATACATTAGCATCATCTTATCTCAATGGTAAGTCATAACTTTTTCACATGACAAAAGAAAAGAAAACATTAATTCCACTAGAAGTGTTTCTATCAAAACCTTCAGCAGAGGTAAATCATAAATGTAAAAGTAAACCTGTAAATGTCATCAACAAGTTTTGCCACATCTTCCTTCCCCACAGAAGCCCTTTTCACCCACATTTTCGCAACTGCGATTAAAACAAATCCAACACATTATTATACTTAGTTTCTGAACATATTAAACAGAATCATAAGGGTCAATTTTGAACTATCGAGAATCCAATGCCAATAAAATTCAAGAAATAGTTTCTGCTGACAACATACTTGAATACAACCCCCTCACCACTCACTCGCCTAAATACTGCAATAATAAAGAAGGTTAAAGTTTATAATGCCATTGGAAGCACCAGACAGATCATATCATAATGAAATTAATGAATAAAAAAGTACTAATAATATCTCGAATCCAGAAAATCCAAAGCGGAATCAGGCAGGAAGACTGCTTCATGATTGCTTTCCTCAATTAAAAAAACTGACTACTATTAATTCTACTAACTGCCGAAAGTCATAACACTGTACAGTCTTCTAACAATATATATCAATATTCAATGTTTGACTATAACTCTGAGTATGTTGCATAACAAGCATATCAACAACTAAATATTGCCACTCTAACAAACTACATCTGAGTAGCCCATGAAATGACTTTGGTAGTTATAAGTTTTCAATTCAAACAAGAGGGGAGAGGAAGAAACTTTTACCTTGTTCATTAGAAAGGGCACCTAATATCCTCTCGACAAGATCCTACAATGAAATTATACAAGGTCAAAATAACCCTACAACATGAAGGTGCAGGTTGTAATAAAAATGCAGATAACTGAAAGTAAACTACAATGCATTATCTCTAGCTACCAACCTGCTTTTTTCCCTGCTTCGAGAGGCCCAATTGAGTTAGAACACCCTTGAGTTCTTTTATCCGAAAATATGCCAACTTATCCTACAACGGCAAAACATTTTGAATAAGCTCTCAACAAATAAATAGGGGAAAGCATCAACAGATTGGCATATCATAACAAGAAGCAATTAAAAACATACTACTTTATCTACTAAAATAACGCTAAAAAGATTACAGTGGTAAATATATAAATTCCACCAAGAAAAAGAGGCTGAAACCAACAATAGTAAGCTTAACTTACTTACGAACTCAAAACTAGGCTCACAAAGCAACCTAAGCCGTACTGGATGTTGCACAGGAGGAAATTTCCTTGTACAATTACCAGGAGCCCAGCAATCAAAATTACGTTGCAAAAAAAGTAAGATCACGAACAATAGTTGACCTAGTTTATAAAACTTGATACAGAAATCCCCAAAAGTCATACAAAATGTTCTCTTCCAAGAGTTAAGTCGTATATATTTGCATGTCAATTCTGAAGCAGCCAAGCAGGGGGGAAACTATAGGGCTCCTCAAAATAGTAAAAAATAAACCTAAGTTATTTACATAAAAATAAAAGGTTAAATACCTTGCAACTGGCAACCAAATCCATGTTCAGTTTACAGTCTGCAGTCAAGCAAAAAACAGGAATAAAAATCATATACACTAAAAAAAATACCAATCGATCTCATACGAAACAACATAACCAAAACCAAAAATAAATTAAATCGAACAATCAATCCACAAAGAAAGAGAATCAAAAGGATCAGATTAAACGAACTTACGAAGCCCTCGATGATGAGTAAAAAGGATGGAAATTTTGATGAATTGAAGAGAAAACTGAGCAAATAGGTTTCAGAGTGTGGAAGACGCCGACCTCTCCCCTTGACGAAGGAGTCCCAACCCGAACAAAGAAACCTTTTCAAAGAAAATAAATTTACAAAAGTGACCGGACTTATCGCCGGCTATCAAATCCGATTTTTTGACGGGGAACACGTCCGGGTTTAGTTTCAGTGAGGTTGCGTGTAGCCACGTTCATTTTGTTACTCACGCCCTTTTTTTTCTTTTTCTTTATTCAATAATATTATTTTATTATTTGGGCCTTAAGAGACTGCAATTGTATGTAGGTTAACAGGCTGGAAAGCCGAAAAGAAAATCAAAGTAGCATTTTCAGCCGTTGATTTCGCCTCCAGAACAAAAAAAAGATTAATCTAATTTTTAACCTCATGTTTATTTTGGTTCGTTGAGTTGACCGTTTAATTTGAAATTTCACGTGTTGAACGTAAAATTTATTTTAAAAAAATTATTACCTCTATTTGTTTAATATTAATTATTTTAATTATTTTTTTAATTTTAATTTATTATAATTTTAAATCTATTATTAATAAAAATATAAAAAATATATTTTAAAAATTTTTAATCAAGTAGTTTAAGAATATATATTTTATAAATTTTAATAAATTAAAATATTTAAAATAAGATCAAAATTTTTAAATTTTGATTTTTAAAAAATCAATGTTGGATATTATACGTGGGACGGAAGGAGTATTAAATTTTCATACCGACAATCAAACTCATACAATATAAGATAATGTAAACATATTTTAATAGAACATAAGGATCATCGACGAAAGTATAAATATTAATATAAATTTAAATAATTATCGATAATCGATTTATTAATTAAATATATTAAAATTTTAATAATATCTCCGTCCCACTTTATTTGTTCAATATTAACTTTTTTTAGTTAAATTTTTTTAACTTTGACTCAATAAAACTTTAAATCTATTATTGATAAAAATATAAAAAATATATGTTTAAAAACCTTTAATGAAATAGTTTAAAAATATATTTTATAAATTTAATAAATTAAAATATTTAAAATAACTACGATTAAAGTTTTAAAATTTTGAGTTTTAAAAAGTCAATATTGAACATTATAAATAAGACAAAAAATATAAAATTATTTTTAATCTAATTATTAACCGAAGTAGAACTAAAAATTTTCAAATATTTAAAAAATAATTAATTATTTATAAAAAATAATAATTATACACTTTTTTATTTTTTATTTAAATTATATAAAAATATATATTTTTTAATGAATTTTGAAGTGTTAACCGATAACCAACTTTTGTGTGGCTCTGCCATGATTATTACGTTTCATAAACTTATTTTAAAAAAAATTAAATAGTAATGTTAGAAAAGATAAAAGTTATTTTTCTCTCTTATACCATGTGCTGGAATTTGTCCTTTTTCTCTTTTTTCCTTCTTTCATACAGTTTTTCTTAAATTCCATTCACACTTTTTTTTTCTGACAGAAAACAAAGTTTTCCCCTTCCTGGAAATTGCTTGCAATGTTTTCTTAAAGACCGTATTATTTCCGACAAGAAACAAAGTTTTTCCTATGTAATTTTTTAGTTTCCATAAAACGTCCGTTTTGAGCCGAAAATAATGAACAAATACTCGTTGACGATTAAATCAAAACTCGTTTAATAAAAAAATAAATACCAAATAGTTATTCAAATTATTGAGCTCAAAATAATAACTGAAGTTTTGGGGCGTATTGGATATAAGAATAATAACATGAATATCAGACAAAAGCATGACCATGTGAACAGAATTTTATGTGTATATGTATATAATTGTATTATGGCACGTTAAAATAACATGGACACCAAAAACGTGGGTGGCAAACTACAGCCGTGCCATTTCCTTCCCATGCCAAAATTTGTACAAGAATTTAACTTGTTATGAACATAAACACAGAGCTTATTAGTTGAATAAAAATGTGTGGCACTGCACTAGGCACAGTCCCCTCTTGTATACTCGTAAAATCTCATAAGATGGGAACTTGGGCTAAGCAATTATTTTTCATTTTTGTACACCGAATTTGATCCGGTTCCAGTCCAATCCATGACAACTCCCATGAGCTAATGAAGAAAAAGGTTATAAAGAGTTTTTCAGTAAAATTCTACTGTACCTGATATGGTGATGGGTGGGTTGATTTCAACAACAGTAGCCTTCCCTTCCGAGACCAATTGGGGTAATGTGTTGGCCTCCTTGGGTGGCACTCCTTCCCCAGTCCATATGGTCACATGGGGCCATGCATTTTTCGAGACTATGTTTTCGTCATCAATGGAACCGAGTTGGGCTTGCAATGCAGCCATTTTATCGGTGAACAGAAGAGCCGTCAGTTCCACAGGAACTTGACGATGGAGGTAAAGACTGTAGCTAGCCACAGATGTGACGCCATGACTTCTCTTGTGAGCAAGTGTTACGTGAGCCTTCTTGAGGAAGTCGTCCATACTTTTGTCCTTGAGGAATGCTTCCACATTGGTGTTCAAACCAGACAACTGCTCCATTCATCGGAACTTTGGTTAATCAGATTTCTGTTCAAGGAACTCAGAGAAGTTTGAGCCTTGAGGACAAAAAATTTTGCTCACCTTGTCAAGGAGGCCCTTGATTTCTGCAGCAGGCAAATTGACAGCAGCGAAAGTAACAGTCCCAAGCTTCCTCTTCTCGGTACTTGATGTGTAATCACCCTTTGCTATCTTTCTCAGTTGCTCTAATACCTGCTGAACTGCAAACTCAAATGGAACCTGACAAGAGACCAACCAAAGAAATTCAGCACGTGGGTAAGGACCAAGTCTACAAGTGCCATGAAAGAGGTAGTCAGAGCTGCTGGGAAATGTAATCATATATATAAACTACCCAACAGTACTATTGTGAGACAACCATAAACTAAGAATTTACAAGAAAACAGAGGTGAAGAAAACCTCCCCTTTTGATAAAAAAAGGCATGCTAGTAGATGATGATAGTGTTGACCTGAATAGAGTTGAGATATTCCGCATTGGCAGATAAAATGTCCCTTAATTTCTTCTCCCATTTAATCCACTCCTGTGTGTACGAACCTTTATTTGACTCCAATCTAATGGAAACAAGAAAAGAAATAAATATATCCATCAAAGTTAAGAGGATTAGCAAATAATAATACGACCACCAATAAAAGAAGCCATGTAATAGAAGTCAACAAAACTAGAATCAATTGAGGGACCACTTAGTAGGAAACCAATTTTCACAACCTACATTTGTCTTTTTGATCCACTAGTATATAGGAAAAGACGACTTGTTGGAGGAAACAATACTTTTTTCTACCCACCTTCCATGTCTTTTGGTGTGAAGATTGTATAGATTAATTCCCTCTTCCAACACTGATATCAAAGAAGCAGGTAGGGGACTCCTGAAGTAGGAGTAATTATACAAAACATTAGTCTGATAAATAAGCAATAAATAAATAGGATGAAGGGGAAGGATGATATTTAGAGGATAATACAACAATACAGGTCAAATAGGCTGGTTGCCACCACTTTTACATTGTTTTTTCCTATTCTGTTTACATGCTTTATTTTCTTTTTTAGTTAATTTTTTCTTGGCTTCTCTTAATATCCAAATAGATATCCTTATTAACAATATTCACTTTATTTCAGGTTTTCTTCATTCTTTTTTAAGGCTACTTCGTTTGTTAGAATAAAATAATTATTAAAATAGCTAAGCAGTTGGTGCCAATATTCTCACCTGTCAGGTTTCAGCAATGGCATCTTGACAACAGAGCCAAAACGTTCAACCAATTCATCCTCAAAATATTTGCGGCTCTAAATATTAGAGCAGTTGTTAGAAAAGATTTAAGTGAAAGAGAATTGAGATCAAAGTTGGGACAGCATAGAGTACCTTTCCATCATAAAGGTGATAAAACATTAGCATGACATAGCCTACGTTTGGAGATGACTTGTCAAGATTACCCTAGAATTTAAAGAATTGAGGATTAGCTAGATGATAACAATTGTGAGCCTGATGCTTACTAAACAATTATGCTTAAAAGAAAGACAATTGAGTACCGGATGATTGACTCGTTGAATCACACGAAACATGAAAACAGCTAATGCATCAAGAGCAAATGGATTTGAGTCGGTCCCTGCAAGTTGGAGAAATTCATCTAAGCTGAGATAATTTCTTATATAAGTGTTTGATATCCATATTTGGCACCCTAAATAGAGAGATTTAGAACTAAAACCAGAGAGTGAGAGTTAAAAAAGACTTAATTTCATAATTTTTTATAACTAATCCAAACAGTTCAATGAATATAATGATATTCCAAAACTTCAATTCACTGGTCCTACATAAAAACTCATGTTTACTTCATTTTGAAAACCAAGTAACTTAGGCACAACAATCATTTAATATATATCAATATAAGGATATTAAGTTAGTCTTCAGTAAACATTTTTCTTAAGGGAAGAAGAATCAAGCCAGATGTAACAACACTGCCTTACAAGTTACAAGTAGCAGAAATGACCCAAATCTAAAATTTTTGAGACATTTCTTTCCTGGGAAGAGGAAGCTATCTGATATGATTGAATTACCCAAGACCCAACCTATGCAAAACAACATGAATGATGAAATTACCAATTCTAAACCATTTGTTTGCTCCTTAGTCCCAACGAAAGAAACAGACTAGTTTATCTGAATACCACTCTAAATTGAAAGATTGACTTGAAATACAAAGGACAATTTTAAGACAACCATATGCAGGCAAAATGTATCAGACTAGCAAACAAAAGATGAAATGCACCCAAATGATTTTAACTTTTACAACAACTAGAGGGGGAGGGGGATTTATTGGCATAAGATACAACCTTCAGAATCAGGTATGATAGGAACAGCTGAAGCTCTGGTGCTATGGCACATGTTTTCAATCTGGCATATACAAAAAGGACCATCAAATAAATCTTTGTAAAGTCCTTAAAATATTAACTCTTAGAGTATAGCAAACAAACTACGAAGACAAAAGGAATTGGAGATTTTTGATTGCTAAAGTTATAGAAGATGCTAAAGTCAAACTAAATGATCTTCTTAACTGATTCAGCTGTGAATGATTATCGTTTAAAAGCACGAATATCACCTATAATATATATTATTTCTTTTATCTTATAAAATACAATATCAAAATGTAATCACTTTGAAGGAGCTAATCTTTCAGACTATGAATATTCAGTAAAGCTTTGCTTGGTGTGAAGGATAGATTTTTTTTAATCTAATGGCTAAGCTTTAAAATAAGAAAATGACTGAATATCAACCATTTGATTGACAAGTTTTATATCCTTACTCTTTCTTTATCCTTCATAAAGAGCAAAGCCTAAAAGTAAACAACTTGGAATTTTTGTAGTCCGACTACCAAAAGTTGACAATACAGTACTAAAGCAGCTGTTGTCAGTCCAAAACCACTTTGTGTTTCTGTCTTATTCATTCCATTGAAAACGTGCACAGTAAAAAAGTGTCAAACAATGAGACTTACCTGTTTCCAAACTTCTTCATTTGGAGCATTCTTATCAGCAAGTATTATAGAATATGGCTTTTTCCTGCGCTCATCAGAAATTTTGGCCCAATATCTCCCTGTTAATACAAATAAGCATATCCTCAATTATATCAAGTAATTCCTAACGAACTAATAACACATCATCTAATCTTTGTACTTGATTAAACTCCCAAATAAAATAATCCCTTCTTTTTGAAGCATCAATGTAACTTGTCAAAATCAGAAAAAGCATAACATGGGGGGGGGGGGGGGGGGGGATCAAGCAGAACTTTCTAAAAAGTAAAGCATCTAATTTATACCCCACAAACAAAAAATGCTAAAGATATCCCAACTTTTGCCAGTTTATTACCAGTCAGTGTTAAAAATTGTAATAATTCTATGCAATAATTGATAAAACATACGGAATAGATAATGTTAACCAAATTGATCTAAACTTGGGCATTCACGCTCCAAATGTTATGGAATGCTCATCACCATGTTATGTATTTACCTTATGATGAACATTAATCATAACTTATTCCGCACATACACACATGCAAATAGCATTCCTAATATTGGTGTAACCGAAGCAAGGGCTGTGGCCATTTTGGGATGTATGAAGAACTACGATATTTGTTTGACATGACTAAATATATTTTTGTTAGCTTCCACTTATGTCAACTATGTGATAAAAAAAATCTGACAATTTAGATAACTTTTTGCTGAAATATTTTGATAAACTGTACCATACAAACTGCTTATTATATACCTTTGATAAGGTCACCCATCAAACTTTGAACTGGTCGATCATCTCCAAGTCCTCCTGTGGTGTTTAATATTTCTCTGCAAAGTGCAGACTTTGCGGAACCTGGCATGCCTGAAAATAGCAATTATATTAAGATCAATACAGAAACAGCAAATACCAAAAAACCCATAAAATCATAAAACATACATTTGAAAATGCAATATTAACTAGGTGAGCTACAAATTGATGCATATATCCATTAATATAAGTCTAAAAAATTGCATACCATTTCAAAAATAGTATTAGGCAGATTTTCCATGAGATGCATGCGTGGGAAACCATATAAATTTTGGCCAACATTGAACTAGCCATAAAACAGATAACTCAGATGAATTTACATGATTTGGTGAAATAAATTAATAGGACCCACTTAGGTCCTAATTCTTTATTTTTTAGGAATATCGTGAAAGCAAATTTGAATACAAACTTATGCCACTATATAGTCGACCAAGTTTAAGCTGGCTGCAAGTTGGATAGCTAAAGTACCTCATTGTGGTATATCAATAAGCTAACTAGAAAGAATTAATTCTTCTAAGAATGCAATTTTTTGCAACTGTTAACAAATCCCAGGGTCCTATGATTTGGAAAACTAAATTAAGAGGATCCCACTTTGGTCCTAAATCTTTATCTTTTAGGAACATCGTGAAAGCAAATTTGATTACAAACTTATGCCACTATACAGTTAACCAAGTTTACGCTGCAAGTTGGATAGCTAAAGCACCCTTGTTGTGGTACATCAATATGCTAATTAGAAAAAAAGGTTTAATTCTTCTAAGAACACAATTTTTGGCAACTGTTAACAAATCCCAGGTTTCTATGAACTGTTCTCAAATCCCTGTTTGCCTTCAACACCATAAGGTGACAACTTTTAGCAACAAAAAAAAAATAGAATTGCATAAATAACAGTAAAAAGTATTATCAACGAAAAAGAAAAGTGAGGCTTCAGCCAAGTGGAAAATCAATACTACCTGGGAAAAATACAATCAAACCCTCTTTTTTCTGAATAGTGTCCTTGACCGAGGGACTAAGACTTTCTGGTGTTGCCTCCCGTTCAGTTGCAAGATCACCCTCTTCATCCATGCCTCCTTCAATAACTGCCAAGAAATCTTCAGTCCTTACCAAGTTCCCAGCAGATCCAATTAGAGCCTGATTCTCTGGACTGCGTTTTGCATACTGTTCAAGAAAGGGTTCTGCTTCAGAAAGATATATTGCTGATGATAATTGTCTGTTCCCACATTTCCTTCGAATGTACACAGCCCTAGAATCATGGCAGGAAATGCAAATAAAAGCTTAAGGGAAGTACTGGAGAATGAAATCACATCAAAGTACACCAAATTGAACTTTCAACAGTAGTACAATACCATTCATCAAGCATCTTGCTGAGTGCTCTCTGCTTTCCTGCTGAAGTGCCCCAAATCTTCATTTGCCTAAATACCAGAAAGGAACAAAGTTTTCCATAAACGATCCTAAGAGGTCTACAATACAGATTTAATTGAATTATTTGATAGCATGCATGAAATTAGAGAGGGAGAAAATTTAAAACTTAACATGGGAGGGGGATGTCTCAACATCTAACCATGATTACCATCTTACCAAGAACCAATGCCTCATATAAATCATTACGCATTTGCCCAACAAAAAAAAAGGAAGAAAAAGATTGCTATTTACTGTAATTCACTAAATAGAAGAGCATCACACTACTTTCCTTTCAAAACCTACCTCAGGTAGTAAGCCTTGTAAGCAGCTGGACCATCCTTGAAAAGAATGGACAACCCATTGCGGATCAGAAATGTTCTCAACTGAAAAGAGAAAAGCATGATGAAAATCAGACTTAATGAATAAGGTTTTCTTGAAAAAAATGTTCACCCTCCAGCCATTGCGGATCAGAAATGTTCTCAACTGAAAGGGGAAAGCATGATGAAAATCAGACTTAATGAATAAGGTTTTCTTGAAATAAATGTTCATCCTCCAGCAATCTACCTCATATAAATTATCAAGAAATTTCTAGAGGAATACGTCATATAATGCTTAAAATGCTAGTCATGCAGCAAACATAATAATCAAATGCAAAGGCTTATTAACTAGAACTCTATAATCCTTGTATTCATTACAACAGCCTTCAAACTGCAATTCTGAGCAAGGAAAAGATTCCACTTTCAATTAGTACGAAGAAGAATAATGACACCCTATCTCTATAATAATTAAACAAAATCTCATTGCATCAAGAGGTTTATAGAGTATACCTTATACGTAAGAAACTTCAGTTTAATCATTAGATTTGCATCTTCATTGGCTAAACCATCTATTGTGGACGTGCTACTGCCATTATTTACATGTTCTACTACATCATTGCTGCTTTTTGCAATTTCAGCAGCTCGTTCCTTGTTCGCCTTGAAAAAATTAATATCAAGAAAAAAACCTGAGAACAAGAAAAGATCAAGAGAACGACAAACTTTTTTAACTCAGGGTAGTATGTTTCTTCAATGCTTTTAGAGGAAAGAAGAAAATGGGAAGTAACATCACCACACAGGAAAAAGAATTGACATCAACATATGTCATTTCAGTAAAAGTCAGTACTGTGTTGTATGGTTAGTAATTAGTATATCAATTATTTTGGCTTTTTCCACCATCGAAAGACGACACTTATCTAGGATTCCCATGGTAAACAAGTGCATAGTTCAAGCAAGGATCAACAACAACAATGTTTAGAGCAAAATCAATCAATTTCAACCCAAAGTATTAACCATCAGTTCAATCAATTTCAACCCAAAGTATTAACCATCAGTTCATTGCAATTTACCATTTCATGTTTTCAGTTTCAGATTTGAGCTGCATAATCAAATTTTGGTTCTTATGGTTAACTGAACTATATAACACAATTTTCTTACTCGATAGAATAGTCCTTCCAATAATACGATTGTCTATAATCTTATCAAGTTCTAATAGAAGAAATCCTCTTAATAAATATTCTAACGCCCATCATGCAAAAACTGCTTTTGCAGATAAAATGTATAGGCATCATACAAGCTGAAGTTGCAAAAATTATTTGATTTTTTAAGGAACTTGCAAGAAATAACATATATTAGAAACAGAAGAAAAAAAAACATGAAGCACAGAGACAAGATGAAAACAAAATGGCTTCAAAAATCAAAACAGCGTTATCAATTTTAGGAGCACCAAATAAATCACAACCATTGAACATGAATCTATTTCTAAAAGAATAGTCCAGGTATCTAGATAAAATATTTTTACCTCGATATAGAGGCCACAATCCAGGCTTGTACCTGAAACATTACGATTTTTGTTAAATAAGAAAATGCAAAAGAACAAGAATTAGTTCCTATACAAAAGCACGGCCATAAGGTGTTTGTGCATTTGGACGACTGGACCTGGTTGAACCATATTAGTCATCATGGGCTTTTTAGATAATTCATTCTGCTTCTAACTATAAATCAACATGTTCTCCTCTTCATACAAAATGCGGGAAAAGATGTGTCATTATACCTTCGTCAGCTGGTGGAGGAGGAGGATCTTTCAAGACCTCCTCCATGTGTTTTGAGCTCTCATGACTTACAATACGAGCTACAAGACCCTCCAAGATTTCTCCCTGCACCTTAATATGATCTTTTGAACCTGCAATGTCAATAAAATGGTGGTCAAATGCTGCTCAATTACTTCACAATAAATTCAGTTGATGTTACAAGAGAAAAGAAGTACAACGTGAACTGAATCCAATAACAATGCACCTAACTTTTGAGTACGCTAAAAAGAGATTTTTGAAAAATGTATGAATGTTCAAAAATATGCTCACCACATTTAAGTAAAAGAAAGCTCAAAGGATATGATCGTTTAATGACATTAAAGGGTTCATTACATGCTCAAAGTGTTTCAGAGATCAACAACTGCATAATTAAGCAAAAGTAATCATTATATACTAGCACAATCCGAACAAAGAAATTAAAGGGACAATTAAACATGCCTTCCAGAGTACAGACGCATTTTGCCTTTTGATTACATTTAGTACATTAAATACCCTTTATTCTTTTATCCTACCTATTCATTTCAACAACTCCTTCTGGGTGGTAATAGATGGAGTTGTTCTACATTATGTGAAATATATAGTTCATATGATTCTTTTATAGTAAAAAGGGGGAAAAGGGAGAAGGGGGGGCATTTTGCTGCCATTTTTTAAATGTAAAAACATCTCAGTAACTGGCAATACATCCAGTATACTTGGATTAGTTGAAGAAATTGAAAGACATTTTAAGTAAAAAAAATACTGTTACCAGGTACAGATATATCCGCAACTTCATCAAGAGCCCTGCATACAGAAGTTGCTGTTCCTTCTTCATATAGCAGATCATAAGCAGCAAAAAATGATGCAACTGACTTCCTACATTTATAGAAGAATAATCAGAAGCCATAAATTGCAGTTTCATAATCTATAAGCATCTAAGAACAGAACACGCTATACAAGGGCGCCTAAAATCAAGAAAATTATGCTTAAAAATAATAAAGAATAATGTATTTGTACAAAGAATATGTTGTGGCTTGGGGTGGGGGTGATGCTGCTGAAAAGAACGGAAAATAAGCTAGTACTGCCACAAGCTTGCAATGAGCAATGTTAAAGACTCTAAACTTAAAAGTGAAAGCACATCTAAGATTCATTCCAAGTTTAAAGCACAAATATGAATCTATTCCAACCATACCAAATAGAAATTTGAGATTATCAAAAAAACTAAGGTAAAAACGTGATTCCAAAAACTAATAGAAACCCTAGCACACATATCTGGTCCTCAGTCATTACTTTAATAGAAACTCCGAGACCATAAATTTTAGGACATATAGATCTAAGACAAATAATCAGATCACTTCTTGAATTACGGTAACTAAAAAACCCTATACCATCACCTTGTTGAGAACAACCAAATGTGATTGGTTGGTAGACGCCATTTACGACAAAAGCCAATGACTTCAGGAGTGGAGTAGAACTTTGGCTTTCCATTGCCCAATTCGGTGACAGCAGTTACTACCGCTGAAGGAAGCGAAAGTGTGTAAACATTAGCATAAAGCAAACAGTTTTAAATCAGGGTGCATACTAATTAAGATGAAACAGAAACCAGTATTTACTAAGATGAAAAGGCTATTTTATTCTGACTTGTAATTTTTACTCAAGTACCCATGTCTGGCATCGTGTCTGACACATGGCCAAATTTCAAAATCTAGTAAAAACCTTGTACATCTGTCGGACACTTAAGCATATTCAAAACTCACAGCCAACTCCAAGAAGCATGGGAATAAAAATACCCTCATGGGCCCTATATAATGAACAAAACACTTCAAAAACAATAAAAGACAAACACTTAACCATAGTCTTCTCGAGGACGCTGTCCATGGTCCCCAAGAACTGCAGTTACCAACTCCATTGATATTGAAATACGATTCCGCTGAAAGAATACCAAAAGAAATAAAACTGTCAATTAAGAAGCCTAAATAAATTTCAAGCATCGAATCAAATCAATAACCACAATCTTCTTTCATGGGCCATGAAATTAAATCAATAATCACAATCCTCTTTCACGAGCCTTTAAATTAAATCATCACCATGTCATTAACCTCCACCACATTAACAATAAATGAAAAGCAAATATAGCATGCAACAGATAGATAAAGATCATGCAAACTCTAATTGGCTAGAATGCCATGAATTAATAATATTTTCTTTACACTGAAATAAGATACAAGAGATATAGATCAAGCAAACTCTATTTAGCATTTTAGCCAGAATGATATGAATTAATAATATTTTCATTTTATGGATTTCCTTTGCACTTTATGTTCATCTACACCAGTTGATCGGAATATTACCTCAATGAAATCATTGAATTGCACTTGCATCTCTCCAGCTTTATTTCCCCAAGCCTCACGAAACACGCGCCCAAGAACAAAAACACCAACAGCAGTGTAACTGCAACGAAAGAGTAAATTCATCAGCTGGGGAATAACAGAAGGGGAGAAAATCAATATTCAGATCTTACTCAAGAAAAGACCTACTCAGACCCAGGTGTTAATATCAGCTGCTTCAACCATCAAGATTATAGATGCCCCAACCCCCTAAAAAAAGGTAAGGTGCCTTTACCAAGGAAGAGAAACACCTATGATGAGAATCCATTTTTAAGATGAGAGAATGCCTAAAAGAACATCTCATCAACACATCCTCATGCAATTTTTATACTTCAAAAATTGAAATTTGCAAAAAGGGGATATGCCTATCTCTCTATGGTCTATGGTATAACTATTTCTCTCTTTTTCCCCAACACACTGCACATCAAATACTGATTTTACACATCAAAAGTAACCACTGGTAAGGAAAAAAGCAAAGTATACATATTTCAACGCATAACAACACCACATCCACTGGTTAATTGAAATATCTGTAAGTGCTAAAATAATTAAATTAGAGAAACAAAAGAACAATTGAAAAGGTTGATTTTAAAATTGAGAGAGAGAAAGAAATTCAGGATTATTTGAGCATACATGTTTCCATAGCTGTTTTTAGCATATGCTCCACCCTCATTACCCGCATACATAAAAAGAGATCCAGAGTGTTTAAGTGAAACCTGCAGTAGTTTCAAATGTATAAATAAAATTCTATTTTCAGAGTAAAATTCTATTTTGTTTCCACTCTTTCCATTTCCTTTTTAGTAACTTTACAGGGAAGCAGCAAAATTAACACCAAGAGGAACTTAAAAGAAGCCATCTTAAAGTTATCATGTCAGTAGCCTTTCTGAAATGGTGTACAAACCCATTGAGCTAAAAGAAGCATAAGCTACTGAGTAAAGAACTTCCACCACTGTTCCCTTTTTTCTCTTTTCTTTTTCACATAAAGGTAAAGAGTTGCGTGATCCATACCTCCAAAGTGGCCAAACCTTTAGACACCATCTCGATCATCCGTATCCTAATCTAAACACAACATATAACAATAATAAAAACTAGTAAATACAGAAAAATAAAGTTCAAATCACTCCAAATTCCAAAAAGAGGATTTTTTTAAGAACAGATTACCTCTTGATCAGACTTTTCGTTTTCAAATTTCGGATAAAAACTAGCTCGGATTTGTGCAAGTGAATAAGTTGAATTATCAACTTTGAAGTTTTCTATTAAATTAGACTTCAAAAAGACTTCACTCAAATCAACACTTCTCTTCTCGTTTTGAAGATCAACAGTGGTAGAGGTAGCTATAGCAGTAATGGCGCTGGATCCAATAACGGTTCTGTAAGACTTTGGCTTCCAAATTTGTCCCGCAGAGATACTCAGCCCACCGAGTTTGGTAGTAACAGCTTCATCGATCAATGCGGAAGCAGATGTAATGGCTTCCGGCTTCGACTTGGGTTTCCATTGCTGTTCTTTATTTCCACCGCCCCTTCGCTGCATAAAAAATCAGAAAAGTAAATTTGTTTTCAGCAAAACAAGGGAAACAAACACTACTTCCTCTTTTTTCTCAGTCAGAATAAGATTTATTAATAAAGAGAAAATCGCTAACAACAGTAGTATTACATGGTACGGAGAAGACCTAAACTTAAACATAAATCCGCATAACACCTGGCACCCCAACATTCATACAAGAACAGATAATTAAATTCATTTCAATCTGTGGCTGAATCAGGCCTGAACACCTAAAGAACGACACCAAATGAAATAATCTACTCCATTGAAAGGACAATGCCAAACATTGACCCAAAGCTGCACATACAAATGGCAACAATGACCTGACACAAACAGACGAGCATATCCCAAACAGAGCCTCACGAATGACTAACGGAAAGCTCACATAACCAGACCCCAAAACAATCAAAATTTCAATCATCGAAGCCGCTTGAAAATCAACAACACAACTCCAATCATCGAAATCAATATCACTCCTCCCCCCTAATTCAGCAGAAACCGTTTGACCTCGTACAACAACAACAAACAAACAAACAAACAAACACGCTATTTAAATTCGCACGAAAGATGTATTACCTGATTTTGTGACATGATTAGAGCAGAGAACTGTCGATAGCGAGAGAAAGGAAAGTGATAGAAAATAGAGTGGGTTTCTGAGGAGATGAATGGGAGAGATTGCAGAGGAATCTCTGCGAGGCCGACATTCAATATTTGGAGAAATGTTGTGTTGTTAAATATATATTACGCGTATGCACTTCTAGTCGGTTACACCAACTCTCTAGAAACAGCCGCAACACTGAGCAAAACTCGACTCGAAAAAACTAAATTACTCAAAATGAAAATACTCGATTCGTTTTTATTCGACTCAAAATTTTATAAATTTGATTCGATTTTAAAAAATTTAAATAAAGTTCGAATTATAAAATAGAAATTCGAATAACTCGAATAACTCAAAATTTTAATAATTAAATGATTATTTTTTAAGTTTAAGACGAATTTATCAATTTTTTTATGATATATATACATTGATATATAAAAATATAAAGAAATGTCGTTACATATAAAAATATATATAGATAAATATCTTATATGATTAGAGAAAGTCGTTTAAATTGAAATCAAATCATACTATAACATGATAAATAATTACAAATAAATATTTATAGGAACTTGAAAACTCGACTCGACTCGAATTCTTAAACTCAACTTGAACAGAAAAATTTCAAATAAAGTTTGAGTTGTAAATGTCGCGACCTTTTTAAAACACGCGACTTTAGGTGAAGAATAACTTGGTCATTGATTTTGAAAAATAAGAATTTATCAATTTTAATCTTAAAAAACCCAAATTTTAGAAAAAAATATATATAATTTAATTTTTAAAATTGACTTGGAGTCGCCACCGGCCACTTAAGTAGGCCAGACACCATAAAATAAACTAGAGATTCATTTTAAAAAATATTGGGTTCGGGAGTCGGTTACGTATAAGGACGACCCTTACAAAAATTTACGTGGCATTAACACTTTGAAGATAGATATTAATTTAATTTTCCATTGCTAATTGAACATTATTTGAATTTGGATATTCTTTTGATTTAGAAGTTACATCACCTTTAAACTTGAGTTGAACGAAACGTCCTCTAGATAGGAAACATCACCCAAATTCAAAGGAATATAACTTCCGCCTCAAAAGGCTAAAGCAAAATGCATGACCATTTTTATCTTGTTCATTTTAAGCTCTAATCTTAAAAAAGGCTCCATTGCTTAAGCGTTTAAAACCTAAGTTACCAATGTTACTGGTTACTTACATGCCCATTTTATTTAATTCTAAACTTAAGTTATTTTGTCAAAAGTCTAGGTTTCAATTATAAACCTAATTAAAGTTGTGAAGCTTAGGCTAATTAGACCTAATTAGTTTTAAATTTCACCTTTTAAAAATTAATTAAAATTAATTAAAATAATTAATTAAAATTATTTCCTAAATTAAAGAATTAAGTAATCCTAATTAAGGTCTAATTTGGTGTGTGTTTAAAGGCTTTAAAGGCTCGACTAGACTTATTTTAGTTAATTTTAAAACTTATTTTTAGAAATTAATTCAAATTAAAATAATTAATTAAAATTATTTCCAAAATTTTAAGAATTAAATTACACCTAATTTAAGTCTAATTTCTAAGTTTTAGGGGTCAAATTAATCCTAAATTAGATTTAACTAAGTTAAATTAATTTTAAAGCATCATAAAAAATTAAATTAAATCCTAATTTAGAACTTAATTAATAAATTTTAAGTTTTAAAAATTAATTTTTTACCTTGATTAAGTCTAAAATTAATTAATTTAATCCTAATCTAGGGGATCTAACTAAGTTAAACATCTTTCCCGACGCCGGAAACTAAATCCGACGCCGGCGAACACGCCGACAAACTCTAAAACGCTCTAAAATCGTCTCCACAACACAAAAACTTCGATTAAGAACCTTAAAATCATTCAAAACACCCCCTTAACAACCTAAAATACTCAAACATTACCCAAAACAACTAAAAACCCAGATTGCACAAACACCCAAAGCGAAAAAAAAGAAACTGAACAAACAACCCGAAAAACTTACCGCCGGTGTCTCCTTTCGATTCTCCCCCTCCGGTGGATTCTCCGATTACTAAATCCTGATTCGAAAATCTCCTTTCTTCAGCTTTTCCTCCCGATCCGAAAATTTTCCCCCTCACCCAATCGATTGAATCCCTATTTAAAGGGATTCAATTCGACAAACCTACTCCGATTCAAACACCACCTAATCTCCTAAGAATCCTTATCCTAACAAATCAAATCCCTTGAATCCGGCAACAAACTCCACATTCCCACGTTTCTGCTTTCAATTTTTTCAGATTTTTCTTTTCTTTTAACATTTTATTATTTTATAAATTTTATTAATTATTATATATATTATTTATATTTTTATTTGGTTAAGATTCGTGCTGACAGTAAAATATGACTCGTAAACTCAAAAAACTCTAAATTTTTTGACTCGACTCGATCAAATACTCACCCCTACTTGCAAAATATCGTATGAGAGAGAAATAGAGAGAGGACCGAATCACCCATTGAACCGGGGAGGAGGTGGAGATGAAGTAGGGCTGATTTGGTGTGGCGATGCACTATATAATTTAATAGGATTGATTCTAATTCGTTGAGTCGGATAATTTAAATCCGAAGTCAACTCAGTCGCCCGTTACTCTTCAGTTAAATTTATTTTTTTTAAAAAAAGACTCTTCATTTAATTAAAATATATTATTAAAAACATATTATATATTATTTGGTCCAACCTATCCCATATATTCAAAATATTAATTTTTAACCCTTAATTTTATTGAGCAGTTGTTGATGATTGATTAATTAAAATGGTTTATCTATTATTATTTTTTAAATTTCGGATTTAAAATTTAGTAGTTTTCTTTCTTAGAGTCTTTCCTTTCTCCCATGGATATATTTAAAAAAAAAAACGCAGGCTTGAAAGTTTCTAACAACAAAAAAATACTGAGGTCCCGTTAATATTTTGAGCCCACTATAAACCAGCAACCAAGATTTTAAAACAAAAATCCATTAAGCAAAAATCATTTCCTAATTTTACATAATATTTTTCTCTTGCTTTGTAGATGTAAATTGTAATCATACTAAACTTGGTACCGAGTTAACTTCAAACTTCTTCTTTGTTCTGTTCTCTTGGATTCCCCAAAAAAATGTTGTAAAGAGAATTATTTTCCATTGTCTGTTTCAAGTGAAAGTTTTTGTTTCTGTTGGGGGGGTTTCTTCTCCTTTTTAGGGTAATGATGTTACTTTTGAATCTTTTTTCCCTTTTCAAAGTGATTCAACAAAAGGGTTCTTTTTTAAGTTGGTATGAACTTAGCATTGTGTTCAATTCAGGAGCTTTGTAATGGCAGACTTTGTAAAGGAAATCGAAGCTCAAAAAGGTTTTCTGTTTCTGAAGCTGCAGTAGAATTGGAGCAAGGTTTGACCAACACTTGCATAATTGAAATCATTCCTTTCTTTCTTTTCGAGTGTCCATGTTTCACGGCATCAATGGAGGAAGAAAGTCACTTCACAGATGATAATTAATAACCCTTTGTAGCATTTACTACAGTTAGTTAAGAAACCATGAAAAGGAGGATACTTTAATGGAATTTCATCAGTTCCCATCCTTGTATGCAACTGTTGGGCACTTGTGACCATAATAATGTCATATGATCATGTCCAAATATATGCCGAATAATAGATATCGGATATTCTTTTGAAAAAAAAAGCAAGAATGAGTGCATCTTGATGATGATAATCATCTGTCATCCTTATGAGTTCACTAAAATGAACATTGGATTCTTCTGTCTGAGCTTGTGATATTTTCCAGGCCTTGTGGGTCAGATCAGGGAAGCATCCAAGTTGTGAAGGATGATAAATAAACTTGGTATTTCAGCTTAGAGATAAGAGACATTAATTATGCAGACATCAAAAGCAAGGTAACTTCAATTGTCTTTTATGACTGTTCATTCTCCCTTATTACAGGTTTCTTGAGAAAGTAAGCTTTAGTCGGTGGTTCTGTTCTGCCATTTATATGTAATGCATATAGATGCAATGCTTCCACCTAGTCTCAGCCTGTCAATGCTCATCGTTTGTTGCCATATATCTTCATCTGGTTTGTCTGAGATTAAACCGATGCTTGAGAGGGTACAGTGAAGATCGTTGCCGGAGTTTTTTCGAGTGGGGTTATCTTCTTTCGGTTAATTTTGACTGTGCAGATAAATAATTTATCATGTTTAGTTGCAGTCTCATTGTGCATGAAAGTAAATCTTTTGTTTGTTCCCTGCATTAAGATAGGATAAGGCGATAAGCCATGGCCCTTAACGGGACCATCGGATGCTGTAACAGAGGTACTTTTTCATGCTTCCAAAACAAAACTTGTGATTTATCATCTGTTTGAGACCGTTGTCGGATCTATTCACTCGGTTTTGTGTATTCTCGATGATTTTCTTGTTTCACAAGGAACATGCTCAGATATAGCTTAAAGCTTTTGTACTCTTGCTCAGGTTTAATATACTGGTGATTGAAGCTATTAGCTAAGGTAGATTTACATACAAAGTGTGTAGAGCTTTAAGAAAACATGAGATTTCAAGTGAATCATCTGTTAGTTAACCATCTTAAACCCGGGGAAGGCAAAATGTCTACTTGAAGTTTTTTATTTTACTATGCTCTTTCGTTTGTACCGAACAATTGGTTAACGATGTTTAACAGGAATGGATCATTGGAAGTGCTGCAGAGGGTCTCTCATCGAGCTGTCCGACAGCTCAAGCCAACCACACTGGATACTGAAGCGGTATCGACTTCAAATCGGGCAAGTAGAACTGTGAAAGAGAAAAGCCCCAAAGTTGTTGAGCGTTATTCACCTAGAAGCCTAGTCTCTGAGGTATATAAAAGGAAAAGAACTTTACAGAAACGGTTCATTTCTAAGTTCATGCAATGATGGTGAGGTGATTCTTTCCGATTTTGTTGTCGATGCAAATGCATTAGCCTACAATGCATTGTTTTAGAATTAGATATTCAAGTTTAGCATTTAGAATGATGGCTCTTTGGATCCTATGCAAATCGGAATATCTAATCTTATATGCTTTTCTTGCATCAGAAGAAATTCCCAAGCAGAATATCAGAGCTGGAGTTACGGAATTCACAGCTTCAAGAAGAACTGAAGAAGGTAAAGGATCGGTTACATTCATCAGAATCATGCAAGAAGCAAGCTCTGGAAGATGCCAAGGAGTTCAAGAAGCAACTGTTGGTCATGTCTGCAAAGCTTGAAATGTGTCAAAAGCCACTTATTGAGCCTGTTTCTGAGGGAACTTGTGTTGTTGAGCTCAACAAGATATCACAAGGGAGGGATCAAGCCTGGCAGCCAGAGCTAGAAGCTATCCAAAAGAATCAGTCTGTTGACTTAGCTGTGAATGAGATTCAGCGACTCAAGGATCATATTGGCATGGTGGCTGAATCTGAGGCTATACACACCAAGCAAGCGGAGTCAGCGCATTTGGATCTCGAGAACTTGAAAGGAAACCTTGTTGAAACTCTGTCTCTTGTATCGAACATGAAAAAACAGCTAATGGATGGCCCAGAATCCGAAGTATTGGCTAGTGAAACTCTTCGACAACTTGAAGCTGCGAAAAAGACTGTTGAGGTGCTTCGATCCAAAGGCATGAAGGCCGCTGAAGCTTACAATTCCATTGCTTCAGACTTAAATCAATCGAAGGAACGTGTTCATTCACTGGAAGGTGTTTTCAACAAACTTAAGGCAGACTTCACCGATGCTGGTGGCAACATTTGTTTTGATTTGGATGATGATCATATCATGGTCGAGCATCAAACTCAAGAAAACGTGAAGTCTGGGGAATCTCCCCAGCATGAAGCTGATATTTCTTCTTTAAGAAATGCTCTTGAAACTGCTGAGATTAAACGCCATGAAGAACAAATCCAAAGCATTATACAGATAAAGAGTGCTCATGAACTGATGGACCGGATAAAATCAGAAGCGAACTCGAGAGAGGCCGAGTTGTTAGCTGAACTTGAGAAAGTAAACTGTTATATTACTAAGTTGAAGGCAAAACTTGAGGATAAGGAAACTGCGTTGCAGGATATTTCAGACGAAAATGAAGAGCTAAACATGAAGCTCAAGGAAAAACCGTCATGTCAAAGAGAATTGGAACTGGAAAACGAGCTTAAGGCATTGAAGGAAACTGTTGCTGACCTGAAGGCAAATCTGATGGATAAGGAGACAGAACTTCAACATGTAGCAGAAGAGAACGAGATGCTCCGGTCGGAAATCCGTAAAAGGGACATAAACATAGGTAAATCAAACGATATAGTGGCTGCTGAGCTAGAGTTGGCAAATGCTGCAAAGCAAGAGGCTATTATGAAGCTTGGACAAGCAATGGAGGAAGCAGCTAAGAATAATAGCAGAGTAGCCATGGTGGCTGAACAGCTAGAGGCCGCACAGGCTGCCAATTCAGAAATGGCGGCTGAGTTGAGAAGAGTGAAGGTGCAATCAGAGCAGTGGCGCAAGGCTGCGGAATTAGCCGCTGCAATGCTGACGGCAGGTAATAGTGGGAAGAGGTTCATAGAGAGAACTGGCTCACTGGATAGCAACTACAATCCAAGGATTAGCTCCCCTTATACTGAAGATATGGATGATGATTTTCTGAAGAAGAAAAATGCAAACATGCTGAAGAAGATTGGGGTCTTATGGAAGAAACAACACAAATAAAACACCTACATACGTGTGTGTGTTGCCAAAATTGCATGGAATCTATGTTTTTTTTCTCTGTTTTGCCATGTTTTGCTGTGAATGTTTTGAATGTGGGTGTCATCCCTTTGTTCTTACAGCTGAAAAAGCAATTTGTGGTGATGTTGGATTCGGATTCCATTGTTGTTTATAAATATGTTTATATAATAATAATAATAATAATAATAATAATAATAATAAAAAGCGAAGTAGGTGCGCTTCCTTAGACAGTAAAATAAATTGCTAATTAATTAGCCCATTAAGAACGCATAAACTGACAAAACAGCTGTTTAAATGGATATTTAACAAGCACCAAACATAATCTCATATTTTAATCAAAGCGTAGGACAACGAATTAAGTTACTTATTTTATTATAATAAGAAATTAAATCCAAAATCTGGATTTGTTTCGGCTCAAGTTCAAAGGAAAGGACACTAAAAAGATGTGCAGTGTCCTTACTCGGTTTAAGATGACATAATAGAATATACAAATGGATATTATTAATAGGTATATTAATAAGGATTTTTAAAAAATTATAAATGAAAAAATATATTATATTTTATTTATTTGTATTTATAAATATAAATAAAGCGTACAATGAGAAAAGAATCCCAAATCTCATACAAATAATCTTAAAATTTGATGAGCTAATACAACCATTAAAATTATATTTTCGAATAACTCACGAGTTTATCGAATATTAAATAACTTAATTTAACTCGTTAAAAATCAAACCGAGTTTAAACTCGAATCGAATTTTACCTAAATTTTAACCTAATCAAAGTTTAACAACTCAATATTCTATCTCATTACTACACTAATAGCACGTGATTGAGCAAATATTATTTTAGTCCAATGGCTCAGCTATTTTTTTAATAATTGCATCAAGGAGATCGAACGTATCTTAAGTAAGATTTTGTCAGGGATTAGTGCTTTTCATTGTCTCGCCGAAATCTTCGGGAGAGGTTAGAATCCGATTTAAATTATATTTTATTATTAGAAAATTTTTATAACCCACGTCGAATATTATTGAACACTACTAACATTAAATATCGTTGAATATCATTAAATTAATTAATAAAAATTAAAAATTTTAAGAATTTAATATATAATCAAAAAATGATAAACTCGATATATAATTAATAATTATATGTTGAGTACTCAAAATTTCTAATATTTATTAATTAATTTAACAATATTCGATTGTGTTTAACATTAATAATATTCAACGATATTCGGACTTATCCTTTATTACTGACAATGTGAATATAATAATCTGTTGGTTTTATTCTAAGAATCTAACGGAAACTGAGAGTAATAAGAAGCTATGATGACAGAATATCTAGGAAACCTCAACTGCATGCAAGCGAAACCTATTTTCCATGGTTTTTTCGGCTCAATTATTATATCACATATTGAATTTAAATTATAATTTATTATTAAAAATATTTTTTAGTTTGAATAGAATAAATTTAAAATATAAAAATATCAATTTTATTGGAGTTTTTCAAGACACTTCAGACCAGACAGATAAACCATGAAACATCTCTCTCACTCTTTAATTCTTTTTCTCAAACATGATCTGCAAAATTCCCTTAATTGGTTAGCAAACAAATTTGGAACATCATTAGCTTATCAGGCAATAATAGAAAGAAAAAACGACAGTACTAATATATATAAAAAAAACATGGGAATTACAGATGATTCTGAGAACCAAATCTCCCCCCGAAGTAAAAAAAAATACTGAAATATGAGATTTCCAGACGTTAAAAAAACAGAAAAAACCCATCGTCTTAACTACATTAGAGGGTTATTAAGCAGTCCATGCCAAGATGAATTGAAGCCATTCCAGCTTCCTCTCCCGGAATCAAAATCCGCCATGGAAAGCTCTTGCTTCATCGTCGTAACTGTGCTTGCAGTACTCATTTCATCAGTATAGTACGGCACCATAAATTCTTCATTAAACCCCATGTTTCCTACCTCCCCTGCCAAGTTCTCATTTCCAAACCCGTAGTAAAAATTCTGGAAGTTGTTCTCGTTTCCCATGTAACTGTTTCTGAGTGCATCAACAATGGTGGGGTTGCTGTTAATGCATGGGTTTCCAAGATCATCAAACCCTAATGGGAAGCTAGGTTGTTTTTGGAGCCTGGCAAAGGCGAGGCTTAGGTCATTGGTATCGTAATTCAACGGTGGGAGATGGGTAGTGATGAGTGTGTTGTTATTGGTTGTTACTGGTTGATCTTGGCTTCTCTTTGATGATGATCTTTTGTTCTTCCTGCACCCTCCTCCTACTGGAACATTTCTCAGTGTACCTCCTTTTGTCCAATACCTCCTGCATGACTTGCAGAAATACCTTGGCTGAGAAAGGCTGTAGTTGTTGTAATAGCAGAATTTGGTGTTGGTGGAATCACATCTCGGACACTTGAGTGCTTGTTCATGTGGCGGTCTTGGTTTTCTCTCTTGTTGTCCTTTTGAGTTAACCGACATGTTTTCCATTGAAGGCTTAGACATCTCCTGAAATAAAAACAAAAACACAGTAATCAGTAGGGTCACAAAAACAGGAGAATTTCAGAAACAAAATTAGAAATGAAAAAGAAGAAATAGATCAAATCAGAAGAACTGTGGCATATGGGAATATATTCAGTTCAGACAAAAAGAAACCCAGAAAACAATAAGGTTAAGCTCAACCCTTGTTTCTTTGTCATAAATCAGAATCTAATAGTACCTGTTGTTGTCTGGTTGAATGATCCACAGCAAAGGGAAAGCTCGATACTCAACTTGGGGGTTGTTTTAACAAGAAGAGAAATGGACTGGTGGTGGTAGTGCAGAGAAGAGTGTGGGGTTATGGTAAGCTTAGTATGAAAGAAAACAGAAGGTGAGAGATGAGTTGTGTGTTGGGTAACAACTCCAAGCCAAGCAAAGGTAATATATATAAAGCGAAAGCTATCCCCTGGACTACACATCCCAATGAGAGTAGAGAAATTATGAATAAAACTACTCGTTTTTCTGTGCTTTTTTTAATCTATTCCTTAGAACTGTCGTCATGAATTTCCCGTACGATACGACTATATGATTGTCTTGAACGTAGATAATATATTTTAATAAATAAAACTTTCAAAACTTTCACACTCATCAATCATAGAATAAAAATTTAAAAAATTCAATAAAATTAATATCATTTAAATCTTATGTATAAACTTTATATATATAATTAAATATTTAACATAGATAAATCTGATTAATCCATATAAAATACTAAAAAAATAAAGGCATCGTGAGAATAAAAATTTTAAGAAAGAAGAACAACCTAGGTGAGACTCGTAGAGTCCATGTTCTGTCTTTGTGGGTCCCATTCTTGCGTGGATTCGACTGTGCTATGGGGTCCATCTGACTCAGTGTTCCCGTCATTGTATCATATGTTCATATGTATTTCCTGTATTCAATATTTGTATCATTTTTTTTCTCTCTAAAATATGTATTTTAAATTTAGGCAATCCCTGATATTCAATTATTATTAGATATTTAATTTGGTTAATTTATTTATATTTTTTAAAAATATTTTAATATTTAATATTCTTTTTCTATGTTTTTAAATCCTAGTTGACGACCACCAGACAGCATGTGTTAGCCTAGATCCTATCCGATCCTCCGCAAATCTCTGTCCTTCAAATCACTCCTATGTAGGAGTTTTAAACCTCGTGTTTCAAAAACATCACCACAAAATATCCCCAGATAAAATATCTGAGTCTTATTCTTATTTTTATTACTTACTATCAGTACAAGTTGAGAATTGAATAATTCTGAAACAATTGACATAATTTTATATATTTATTTGATATAATTTGGATTATTAATATTACCCCAACATTAATCGAAGTTTCCAACATGGGAACTTACATCAGTTGTGCGTACTGAGTCGTGAGTTCA
Source organism: Abelmoschus esculentus (assembly GCA_035048815.1). Taxonomy (NCBI): domain Eukaryota; kingdom Viridiplantae; phylum Streptophyta; class Magnoliopsida; order Malvales; family Malvaceae; genus Abelmoschus; species Abelmoschus esculentus. The sequence continues at coordinate 2,109,149 of JAUCBN010000008.1, forward strand.
CTCGGTTCATTAACCACGTCCCTGATCTGTGTTACCTCCAAAGTCAAACTCGACTACTCTCTATCAAAACAGTTTCCATTTCTTACTGCTTTTATATGGTGGCCGATACTTGAATTTGAAAAATTATAAGGGACGTGTGGAAACCGATTTCAATCGTATAAATAAAATATTAAAAAAATATTAATTAATAGGTGTTGGGTGTAATGTCAATACACATTACTCTCTTAAAACTCAAGTTCAAACGTTGAAAAATATATTATTAGAAAAAAAATCATAAATTTTGAACATAAATTATCATAAAATAGACGTATAATTTATAAAAAATATTTAAAGATATTAAAATTTAAGTTTATGTATATAAAAAAATAACTATATTTAATCCAAATTTTCTATAATAATGATGATGAAATCAATCAAATGGCTAAGCAACGTAGATGTAGCTATTTCATACTTTTTTCCTTTTTCTTTTTATTTATTAATGTTATTCTACTTATGTGTGAAGAAGAGGGTTGGGTGGGCGAGAAACTCAATGTTCCCAACAAAAATTCTACCTTGTCATCATCTGTCAGACAATAAACGGACAATGATTGACTCAGCCACTTCGACTTTACTTGCATATATATTTCCACACTTGTTCTTTGGTATCAGTAATACGACAAATATTTTCATTTCAGATTTATACAATGGGTGGGATTTAAAAATACATTTATTTATAAATTTATTTTTTAAAAATATTTATATTTTATCTCTTTAATTTTTAAATTTTAATTTAATTTCTATACAAGATTTAAAGTATTTCAACTATAAATTATAAATATTAAATCGTAATTAATAATCACAACATAATTATATTAATAATCTAAGACATACCCAAATTTTAACACGTCAAGCTTAAACCACAATAAAATTTAAAAATAACACATAAATGAATCGATAATATATTTGGTTTAAAAATTTGAATATATCTTACATATAATAAAATAAGATTACGGTGGCAAAAAATGTGGTAGGGCGAGAGGAGGAGGAGCTAAGAGTAGGGAGACAAATGGACACATCACATTCCAAATTCCAAGAGGGAAAGATCAGTCAAGTTAGTTGACTGGTCAATTTTATACCAGTCAAAAATAACATATTTTAATAATAGTAATAATAATAATTATAATGATAATGATAATAGTAATAATTTAAACAGAAAAAGCGAAAGGTATGATGGAAAACCGTGCCACGAAGAATGGTAGCATCTTGGTTCAAGCTAAGAATCTAGCAATCAGCTTTCCCACTACAAAGAATCTCTATGCCGAACATAAAAATCATACTCTATGAAATAAAATGAAAAATATTGTAATTCCAAAATTTATATTTAGGAATAAAATTATTTTAATCTACTTTTCCTTCTCAATTTCACTATGGAAATGTGTTTTTATTAATAACAACTATTTTATTTTATTGTAAAGTTTGAATACTTGCTATATAAAAGTTTTATTTATATTATATATAAAATCAGGAGAGAGAAGAGCCACGGAAATGATAGAATAATTAGTCAAGCACAGTGTGAACATGTTGAAAATCACTTCTAAACTTGAGCCATAAGAAAACCAGAAGATTACTAATTATAAAAAATATAATATTTTTTAAAATAATTTTAAAGATATTTAATTAGTTTTAAAAAATATATTAAAGGGTATAATTTATTTTTCTAAGTCAATTGTAGTAAAACAAAAAAGGTTGAAAATTAATTTATTTGTTTTTTAAAAATAGAAATATGAAGAATAAGACGGGACAGATTGGTCGGTAGGCGGAGTCACGACTGGGGTCCAAAATGACAGAATCCAATCAGACCAAACTGGTGGGCCGTGTCTGGCTGAAGTAATTGATACGGAAGGCCTGGCAAAGAAACCTGGAAGGATTTTCCTTCCTGTATAATTTATTGAAGCATCGCGAATTTTTTAACCACCACCAATACAGTTTCTTCAATCTGAAGTAATAACGTTTCCCTGTTTACGAATTTTACAAGGGTCATGGCATGCAAATGTCAGTTCAAAACGGGTGTGGGTGACTGCACGCAGGAGCTGAAAGCTGGACCAGCAAACCCAACCCCACCAATACGGTTTCGAGAGCTCCGAGTGCAGCTGCTTCTGTTTCAAGCTTCATTCTTTTGCCTATTTTTTAAGGATGTCTGTCAGATTCTTGCTGCCTTTGTCTACTCTTCTACACCTATCCATACATATATGTTCCTGTCTAGTGTCAGATTTAATGCATAATCTCAACCATCACCAAATGAACGAATTATAAAACATCATTAGTGATTAAAATAAAACCAAACACAGATTCATGAATATTTAAGGTTTAACTTTTATAAGAAGTCAGAATAGTGCCTGCTTGATGTTGCTGTCTAGAACAGACCAAGTCCCACACTTTGAAAGGAATACCAGAAAATCTTACAAGATACATGGAATGGATAAGCTTCTTCATCACCTTCCTCGTGAAACCCGAACCCATCTTTCAGTTTTATGGTATGATTCAAGAAATCTCATTTCTTAGCCATTAGATCTTTTATCATTTCCAACATTTCCTTTCTCAGATCACTGACCACTAATGGAGTAACCTGCTCCTTTACGGCAGAAAACCACAAATCCTTATCGTTTTTGCTTTCACCACTTTCATACCAGGAGCATATAGTTCTTGCAGTAGCTGTTACGTATAAGCCACAATCATAACCATTAACTTGCTGAGGTGTGTCCATGCATTCTAGATACTTGTTGCCGTCTGAACTGGAACCACTGATATAACCGACTATAGATTTATATAGCTTCATAGCATGTCTCTTATTCATCTGCTGATTGCTATCATGATGCACAAAGACATTGGCACTTCGGTAATATGCAAGTAAACTCCAGTGACTTCCGCCTTCAGCTAAGCTCACGTCATCGTTATTATTGACCGGAAAAATCACAAGGTTCTTATCCGGCAATTTAAGGGGTTCCAAAAAACCTTTGAGATCATCAACATCGGGGCAGTTAGTTATCCAGAAAGCAATCGACGGTGAAACCAACAGGATGTCTTGTGAAGGATGGCTTGAAGATAGGAGACTAAAATAGAACTCTATGATTCTATCATTCAGATAATATGGACCACTGAGGATTTCAAGGTCTGATCGTCTTAGAACAACGTCATTATGACTGAGAATAATTTCATCTGCAGCAGATTTCCCCATGCTCTAGATACTAATCTGTATTCCTGAAAACTAAACTTACATAACCTAAAAGAAGAAGAACCAAACAGTTATTAGCACGCTCGAAAAAAAATGGTTCTGCATCCAGAAACTTGTAATAGATGATAACTACACATTCTGCTGTAGTTGTAGCATACACCAGACCGAACTATTACAAGAAATGCTTGACGTTCTTAATCAGTTTTTTATGATAATTCCAGGTAATGTTTACAATGAACGGATACTTTAAACCTCAGAAGGATAAAGCAAAAAATAAATCAAATCAGAAGAACCGTGCCACTGTGGCATATGGGAAATATATATTCAGACAACAAGAAACCCCAAAAAACAAGAGGATAAAGCTTCCATCTTTCACAGAACACTAATTACAAGGTTAAAAACATATGTAAAAACACTTGCTGCTTTGTCATAGTAAATCAGAATCTCTAATATCACACCAACATAGCGTACTTAAAACAGGGTAATTCCCATTCCAAATCTTTGCATTCAATCGAATATTAGGCTTATAATTAGAAACATGCATTTCCCCTTTTTTACTGTGTTAGGTTTCGATTCAGGCGCTTGCCGGTGAAGAACAAGAACGTATCAATAACAAAAACCATGGCAGTCTGTAACTTACACAATATCAAACAGTTTCCGAATACAATTAGAAATATATAGCCAGCTCAATTTCAACTTATAACTCGTTGATTAGGGTTATCAAATTTAAGCAAATCAATTATAATGTTGAGAAAATGAATGTAAATACCTCCCGACAACATAAGCAAATAAAGTGGATTGCAAACATTACCTGCTGAATGTCCGACAAATAAAACTTCTAAGCTTTGTCTTCCATCCTCAAAAAATCTTGAGATAAACTTAACCGATCGATCAGAACCAGACCTTCCCTCCTTAGGGCTCGACCGATCAAAAATTTAAAGAGCACGTATTTCTAAGTTTATTGGGCCCTACGAACCCATTTTACCTTTTTAATTTTAAATTTAAAAGCCCAATTACAGGACTGACGGCAAAATTATTTTAATTAATAATACTTTGATAATTTTATTGAATAAAGGGAAAATATACAATATAAGGCAGAGTAGTCACATCAACCAGTCCATTTTATTATAATTATCAAAATATAAAACTAATCTTCAAAAAATATAAATTTCAAAATAAAGGAAAAAAATATAATCCATTCAAAAAAATATCAAAGTATAAAACTAATCATTAAAAAATAAAACAGGATTATACAATAAAAGAGTTGATTAACTCATAAAATATAACGAATTTAAAATATATTTTATTGTTTATAATTGTTAATTAATAATGAAATTTTGCATAAATTAAGAAAGAGTTAATCCCATCGCATTTTCCAAAATTATATCCATTACTGTAAATGATACTTAAACTTTTAAACATTCGATTTTATCTTTAAATTATAATATTTTATTCTAAATTAGTCTTAAAACTTTTGGATATCTTTGTTTTATCCTTATCCTTATTTTAAATTAGTCTTCAAAATTTTTAAATATTTTAATTTCATTCTCAAATTTTTGTTTATATTATATTATATTATATTATATTATTACACACATCAATATTTTATGATAATTAACGAAATTTATAATAGTTTTATTAACATAAAATTTCACTAAATATACTAATAATTTAAGGATGAAATTAAAAAGTTTAAAAAGTTTGAGTACCAATTTGGAATGAGAGTTATAGTTTGAGGAAGAAACTGAAATACTCAAAAATTTGGAGACAAATTTAAAATAAATATCATAGTTTAAAAATAAAATTAAAATATTTAAAAATTTATTGAATGTATACCATAATTTTGAGATGTGTGGCACAATTCACAAGTTAAGAAATTACTAAAATTTCGGGTGGGTGAGAATGATACACTAACAAGAAATTATATCACGGGTAAGTTTTATTATGTGTCCATGAGACTAGCCACTAAAAATCATTCATATTATCATTTTTTCACTTCGTATATTTTGCAAAGTGAATTTTTTAAAGTATTAAACGGTGATATTCAACAGACAATTAAATTTCGATTTTTTTTTACGGAAAGGTGCATTTAATCAAAAAATCGATACGAACTATTGTTTAATAAAAAATAATTAATTTCTATAGGATCAAACCTACGAGACTTAAGGGATTATGAAAATAAATAAAATAAAAAAAATCAAAGAAAAGGAGGGTGAAATAAAAATGAATAACCCATATTTCAAATGATCAAATTCAAACTTGAAAAAGGATTTTTTGATTTTTCAAAGACTAAGGGTCAAAGGAATTGAACGAGAAAGATCTCATTTTCTTACTATAAGATCATGCAATTAGATGATTGGTAAAAAATCCTCGAAGTACAAAGAAAGTCCGGATAAATATGCCCCACCAACAAAAACCTGCAATATTTAGTCTGTTGAAGTCTCCTCAGTTGCAGCATTACTCTCCAAATTATCACCCGATTCCTCTGGTTTGCTTTCAGTACTGTCAACATTCTCAAGCTTGGAGACACGAAACATTGCCAAATGAATATCACCTACACCAAAAAACAAACCTTTTTATAAACATTGCCTCATAGTTGGCTAATGCAATCTATTTCCTTGTTTTTGATATTGGTTTTCAGACATTGATTCAATAAGATAGTTAGACACTGAGCTCGAGGTCGGTGCGTTTACCGAATATAAGAAAACTTCCCGGTGGCACCTTGAAAACAACTCCTGGTCTTAGCCTCTGGTCATTTATGAAGGTCCCATTGGTACTATCCAAGTCTGTAACCAGAAGATTCCCTCCTTTCTTCTGAATCCGAGCATGAACTCCAGATACTGTAAAACTCAGAGATATACGCATCATTCAGAATTGAAACAGATATTTTCTATAGTACCAGGGGTCCAGGACATGTTTCTGTGTCCAGATGTACATGAGATGGCCAAAAGGATTTCGAAAAATATATACTTGTATTCAACATTTTGGAAGCTATTTATACAAAATACCTGTTGCAACTGGAATCACCACATCTGCCTTATCAGGGAGACGGCCAACAGTGACTTCACTCTACAAAATGAAGCAAAAACAATCCACAGATGATGTCATTTTCAATGCAAAGATAGAACAATGACAATGGCAACAGTGTTATTTTACTTACAGAAGCAATTTCAAAGGCATCCGGCATTTGAACCTTAAAGCCAATGTGTCTCGAGTCTCCACCTAATTCATAAATGCATAAGATTTTTTTTTTTTTTTGCAGTTTCTTATACAAGCACAAGCATTCGAGGTTCATAAACCAACACCAAGATCCTCACCTGCAGGTTCAAGAAGCCATCTTTCAGTGACATCTGCTGTGGTATTACTTCCACTTTCAGAAGCACAAACAACCCCAAGCTTCCTTTGTTTCCTTAATCTGATTCTATCAAATTTGAGCTTAGCCCTACAGTTCTTGGGGGGCTGAAAAGGGATGACTAAATTTGATGCAGAAAGAGTGGCTTTGGGATGAAGAAAGGAAGGTGAGCAGCTAGGGAGCTTTGCAGGAGACAAAGATTGTGCAGTCATCTCCATCTCAGCAAGAGGATTGCTCTGGAGTGATCAAATTCTGATTCTATTCAATTGTTCCTTTGGATTGTGTGGACAGCAGTAAAAGGGTGTTTTCGGTAAACACGTGGCACCCATTTATTGCATGGACAGAGAGGTATGGATAACAATGTTATATTATAGGATGAAGTAATTTTAACAGATGCACTCCCTTGGTAACTCAGTGAATCGGGCTTGTGTCTTTACAATAGTAAACCCTGTGCCTTTTCCGGACCCATTTAAGTTGATGGCTCCTATGCCTGTTTAACCAATCGAAAGCTGGCTTATCCCACCAGAACAGAGCACTTGTAAGTAAACATCAATTTTCTCTTTTACTTTCATAGTTGCTTCTGCTAGATTTTCAACTTTACTTGAAAGGAAAGAAGAATTTATTCCAATAAGGAATTCAATTAAAGGGGTAGACAAAAATGGAAAGGCAGAGATATTGGACTGTAATTTCATCCTGTTCTTTACTATCAAAGAGCATTTTCCATTCACAAATTGACCAGAACATATTCCATTTATATGGACAGCTGCATGATCTAAAGTTGGATGCTAATTAACAGTGACAAGTAGAGATTCCTTTTGAAAATCTATAAATACCAACCACTGTCTTCTCCATTGGTGCACAGATCTGAGAAGGAGAGTGGCCTTACATGAAGAGAAGAACACTGTTTGGTAGCCAAGGATGACTTGCCTGCATCTTTCCAGGAGGTTCAAAATCTGTAAAAAAACATGAAAAAGAAGCTCATTTTGAGGGTGCCAGGCAGTCACCTTGGCTAATCTAACAGGTTCTTTTTCCCTCATGTTAGGCTTTTTCTACTGTGTGAATTGTTTTTCGTATATATTAACGATTATTGATATTGAGATTCGAATACCATATTTACCAGATGTATCATTATAATATTTGAATTAACTGAAAAGACTATCCAGTGTGAAACTTGAATCTGCTTTATAATCTAAAATTATTGGGAGGATAAATATTTCAAATTATAACATCAAGATGCCATGAAAGAATCACATAGGTATTATCAGTAACTGTTCAAAGAATGCAACCTGACTTGTTCATATTTTTTTGCAAACTCTTTGACAAAAGATAAACTTTGAGTCTTAATATAATTATCATTATCTTTTTCATTAAAATCGTTTGTTGGGATTAATTTGAATAAGAAACAAGTCACATGATTTTATTAAAAACGGTGCTAATTGCTTTATTTACAAATGGGTTGAGCCTTTATATACATTTAGACTCGAACAACTAATAAATTTAATCATGGTATTTGTTCGTCCATCATTTTAATCCCGAAACCTTGATTTGCCCACAACAAATGCAAATTTTTTACAACTTTATGTACAATTTTTTTAGTTTGGGGGGTTCAGAATGTACAATTATTTACTTGTAAAGAATGTGGGTAAAATTCATTATTTTTCTAAGGGGAAAAGACAACTCCTCTGCTCCAAATCAAAGCATCAGCCTTCTTCTCCCCAGTCTTCTGGTTCTTTTAAATCTTGTTGTGTTATTCCTCTTTATCTTTGAAACCGTGTTCTTACTTGCTTCACCTAATACCTTTCCACAAGTTGAACACGATCTGTACAAACAATAAATTTTATTTTTTTAGCATTTAAAAAACCTTGAGTATATTAAAGCAAAATCCAGGCATTTGGGCTATGAATAGATAAAAGAATTTATGGGATGAATAGGATTACTTACATGAATCCATGGTGTAGAGCCGTCCTGCAAAAGTTCAGGCAGTGAGAGCACCAAGCATAGGCCATGCTGCTGGCTTAATGAATCCCTCTTTTATGTTATAATATCATCAAATTCTGGAAAACTGGAGAGAGACCAACACAATTTTGTTGAACAAATCAGAGCTTGTCATAAGAGTAATTCAGAAGAAAATAATAAATGTCTGTCTTTAGTCTTTTTGATCCACATGGGAGTTTTTATCCTAGGGTTGCTTTCCTTGGGCAACAAGAATTATAGGGCTGACCAAAGTTTGTGGGTCAATTGACCGAGTATCTGTGCTTGTTTTAAGGAAAAAACCAGGGTGTTTCATGGGTTTATTGTTACATTAGATAAAATAAAATTCATTTAATAATTGAACACAGTGTGATCTTAGTGATAATATCAGTTTTTTTTTCTTCTTTTTATTATGAAGTCAAAAGCAGAATAAAATGATAACCTTTTAATTGCTGGAATAGCTCAGTTGGTTAGAGCGTGTGGCTGTTAACCACAAGGTCGGAGGTTCAAGCCCTCCTTCTAGCGTGATTATTCATTTTCATCTCCTTCTTAACTTCTTCGTCTTGCCTTTTCCATTTCTATTTATTTTTTACCTAGTTTTTTAATTTCCTTTTTCTTCTCCATTTCTTGTAAATTATTGAGACAAACTAAACTTGAATGAAGCTAAACCCTTCATCTGGTTCGTTGCTTTTCTTTGTCTGATTTCATTTACAGTGGGTTTCATTTGTTGTTGACAGACATCTTTTCCTATAGTTTAACTGATATATATTTTGGTATTATTGTTTTACTCATCTTTTCCAGATGAGTGGTGAAAATTGAAAAAGACCTGTGTTCTGGAAATAATGGCTAGGAGAGACCAAATAAATTATACTTTTCAATATGAAGAATTTTTACATATTTGAGGGAGTCAACAAAAATTAAAATACATAAGCTTATGCTCTATGGGCGCAGGTGGCTTGAATTAGCATGACGCAAATTACCACGTCTTAATAAATCATTATGATTCGGAAAAGTTTAGAGGGTAAGGTTTAGGGATATAGATTTAGGCAATTAGTTTAGAGGGTAAGGTTAGGGATATTAAACAAAGGGCATAAATGAAACTAAAATTAGATTAGCTCACGTCTGACGCTTTTATTAGCCGACATCAGTATTTAGCAGCAACACCGAGTCCGCAAGTTCTCGCTCCTTTTGATCTCATCGGATTCTCTTTTGACCTTTTCTAAACTAAAAGCTAACGTTGGTAATGTCGGAGAGCGGCAGCGTAACCTGTGGGAGCGCCAATCAGAAGATGATACCTGTTGACGAAGCACTTCAGATTGTGCTCAGTGTTGCCCAGAAACTGCCACCTGTCACCGTCCCACTAAACCAAGCTCTCGGGAAAGTTTTGGCTCAAGATATCATTGCTCCTGACCCTTTGCCTCCTTACCCTGCGTCAATCAAGGTTCGCTCCAAAACTCCAACTTTACTTTTTTTTTCTTCAAATGAAACCAGTTGTGAGAAGTTTAAACGGGTAGTCTTATTATGCTTTGATTGGTGCTTTCAGTGGTATAGATTGAATAGGCATTTGGGTGTTGTTTAGTTTTATGGTACGACCTTTGTAGGGCAAAAGATTGTCTTTTCAGATACAGGTTTCTATCTTGCGATTAGGAGTTTTTTTTTTTTTTTTTTATTTTCATCTTGCAATTTCGTTGCTTCATATAGCTATTGATTGATTGATCCAACTTTGGTTCTTTGTTAGATGAATTTTCAATTTGTTTTTTTTTTTCATTTGGATGTAATTTGGAGCTTCCTTGAGAGAGCATTGGTAACAGTGGATGAGGTTTCATCTCTGTTATAAAACATTTTCGCTTTGTTTAAGAAGGAAGAAAACAAGTTGTTATATATCTCATAGTTGAGGTGATTTTTAAGTTAATTATCTGATAACTGAGTCTCCTGTTGCATATATCTAATGCATTGCAGGATGGTTATGCAGTGATTGCGTCGGATGGCCCCGGTGAGTATCCGGTAATAACTGAATCAAGAGCTGGAAATGACGGGGTTGGTGTCACGGTGACTCCTGGAACCGTTGCATATGTGACAACCGGAGGTTAGTCTTCTTCTTGCTATTATGTATACGTGAACAGGTCCTGTTATCTTCTTCTGTTTTGCGGACAATTGTCATTCCATGTGCAATGGTTCAGGCTCATTTTCTCATGGAGCCTTCAATCACTTCTATAATTGATTATGTATTAATCTGTGAAATGCTATTTGAATAAATATACTTTTAATTTGGAGTTGTGTTTAGCCTATGTGATTACTTTGTGACACGGAAGCTAGCAGTTGAAAGTAATTGTCTTTATAATTGAAAACAAATCCAGATCTGCTAAAGGGAGCCAAAATTGCCGATGAAAAATAAGAATGCTTATAGGTTGCTTGTTGATAGCCTATAGTTGTTCATTCCTACTGAAGTAATCTTCATTTCTGGTCGGGAAACATTATTTGTAAAAAGTGATAATCTGACTAAACACAACGTTGCTTCTTAAATAGTCTAACAAGTGCTGTTGTCTTTTGCTAAATGATCATATGCTCTTAAGTGTGATCATGCATTTCCAAAATTGAGATTGACAGTAGTTTAAAAAAAGGGGTTTCTTCTACTTTTAGGGCATCTAGCTTTCAAGTGTCGAGAATTAACTAGTTTCAGCATATCATTTAACACTAATTTTTCTAAAAATAATTTCTCTATTTTGATTTTTTTTCCTTAGGACCAATACCTGATGGGGCTGACGCAGTTATCCAAGTTGAAGACACTGAACAGGTTAATGCTCCTTCTGAAACAAAGCGTGTAAGGATATTGGTGCAAACTAGCAAAGGCGTTGATATTCGTCCAGTGGTAGGACATCATTTACTCCATCGCTTCGCCTACTTTCCTCTTCTCATCAGTCATCACTGCCTCATTCCCTCCTTTTCCTTTTTCTGCTCCAAACCATTCTCGTCTCTCTGAATTTTTTTTCTGTCTTGTTGCTTCCTCAAAGTCCTTGTTAGTTGTTACAACAACCGAGTCAATGATTCAGAAGTTGAAGTAATATGTTCACAGTCAATATTTAATTATTTGCGGCCCTGGAAGTAATTAATAGGTACACAGGAAATTTAGTTCTATTCAGAGTACAGCCAAAGGGGTCAATTGGAAAAAGTGTACCTTATTCGAGATATGCACTATTTATGCTTGTGGTTTTGGCCCAAAGGTCTCAATATGAACGAGCTATGAAGTTCTCTTGCAGCTAGAAGTTATATACGGTCATATTTGTTAAAAATTTTGATGTCTGAATATTTAAACTTAGATCCCTTTAACATACTTACAGCACTTGTAAAACTTAACGATCCATAGCTTGTTGGAGAATAGGAATTAAGTTAAACTTTCCTGGCTCCTCACCGGTCATATATGTTGACATGACTTTGTTTATCCATGGTGAAATAGGAAAACAGAGAACAAGCAGAGCACAATGAACTGAACTGTGTTGTCTATTGCGTGGTTTCTAACAGTTTTCTTTGTAATGAATGTACATTATCTGAAAGAACTTCACATTTCCATACTTTTTGTTATTTCAAAAGTTCAAGCAAGCATCTGTTTTTCAGGGATGTGACATTGAGAAAGATGCGGTAGTTTTGAAATCTGGAGAAAAAATAGGTTCTTCAGAAGTGGGGCTACTTGCTACAGTGGGTGTTACAATGGTGAAGGTACTATATTGCCCACTGTTTTGGTTTTAATGAATTTGCATAATCTAAAGGGTATGGTTGATTTGCAGGTGCGGCCTACACCAACAATTGCTGTTCTATCTACTGGAGATGAACTTGTAGAGCCAACAACAGTATTCCTAAGTCGTGGTCAGGTAGCATCGGACCATCTGAATTCAATTTTCAAATTGTAGATTATTCAGCTTCTTGAAAGGGTAAAGAAAGAAGAGTTTGAAGGGATTTATTATATTAAATTTATTCTTGGTGCAAAGGGTTGAAGAGATTGAGGATCATGAAATATTTCAACCATGATGATAGTGAGATCACTGGTCATGGGATGCTAGAAATGCAACTTTGAAACAAGTTTTTGAGGCTTAATATGCTAATTGTCCTAACCTGCAGACTGCAGTTATCTTACCCGTGGTTTTATTCAATAAAATGACATATATCTACCAAATATAGGAGATATAAAACTCATTCATTGCCTTTGTTGCCTAAATCTCTTCCTGTTACACGCTTTCTTTGTGTATTTCCCCAGCCCATGTTTTGATGGATGAGCTTCTTTGTTTTATGAATTTACTTTGAGACACCATTTAGGATGCTTGATGTCTTATGCAGATAAGGGATTCCAACCGTGCGATGCTATTGGCAGCTGCAGCAGAGCAACAATGCACAGTGCTTGACCTTGGTATTGTTGGAGATGACAAAGAAGAACTTGATAGGGTCTTGGATAGTGCGTTCTCTTCAGGAATTAATATTCTTCTGACCTCTGGGGGTGTTTCGATGGGAGATAAGGATTTTGTGAAGCCTCTGCTTGAAAAGAAGGGGACAGTGCACTTTAACAAGGTTGTTTTCCATGTAGATTTCTTTATGAGAAGATTACTTCGGTATAATTGGGCAAAAAAATCCAATTCTGTGTTCCTATTGTATCTTGGAGCTTCAAATTTTATATTTTATCCCTAGAATCATCGAGTAGACAGCTATGTTGACTTTGTTTGGATTGGTTTCCTTGGCAGGTTTGTATGAAACCAGGGAAACCCTTAACATTTGCAGAGATAAGTTTAAATCAGGCAGAGAATGCACCAGTGAACAAAGTTCTTGCATTTGGTTTACCAGGAAATCCTGTTAGTTGTCTAGTTTGCTTCCATCTATTTGTGGTTCCTACCATACGCCTACTAGCAGGATGGACAAATCCACATCTTCTGAGGTTGCTGAAACTTCTCATAAATTGTTCTATTTCTTTGATGTTTGTCCATTGGTTAAAATAAAGGTTGCACAAACTTCTTTGTGGTTGTTGTATAGAGTCCAAGCTCGACTTCAACAACCGTTAAAGTCAGATCCAGTTCGACCAGAATTTTATCGCGCCATTATCAGATGGGAGGTTAATGATGGATCAGGGATTCCAGGGTAAATTTAGGATTATAATTTTCTTGACACATCTCCTCACTTTAACTTGTTCTGTTAGGCCCTTCTCAAACCTAATTTTCTCTATAAGTGTCATGTTTTTTGCTATTTTATTATACTTTGAACGCTATTGTAATTGTATTAGGAGGCAATTTGTTTCTTTTGGCTTTTAGATTTGTTGCTGCAAGCACTGGTCACCAAATGAGTAGTCGGCTTCTGAGTATGAAGTCAGCTAATGCTTTGCTTGAGTTGCCAGCAACAGGGAGAGTTATTCCTGCTGGAAGTTCTGTCTCAGCCATTGTAATTTCTGATTTAAGTGGTACTGCATTGAGAAAGGCTACATTGTCATCAGATTCAAGTACTACAGTACATAAAAGCATGTCAGATAAAATAACGGCAGATGGATCTCAGGATGCCTTGTACAAAGTAGCTGTTCTTACAGTGAGTGATACTGTTGCATCAGGTGCTGGGCCTGATCGAAGGTATGTTGTTGCATATTGCTTTTTCAGATATTGAATCATTTCCTGGGTTAAGTTCCTCACGATTTTCTATTAAGTGCAATGTATTGAGAGTTATTTTATTTTCCGATTCAAAACCAAATTCCAAAGGCTACAATAATTGATATAGAAAACTTGAGTTATGATATTTTTTTGCTTAATTTTCTTTAGGATATTTGATGATAGGTTTATTGGTAGTTGGAATTTATTCTTTGCTTAATTACCATTTATTTCAAGTCTAAATGTGCCAGGTCCATGATTGCTTGCATTTGGGATTTGAGAATATTATTCTATATTTTATATAGTATGAGGGTCCTGTCACTTCTATCCGCAACCCATCCATTTATTCTTCAACATATAATCCTTCTCACCCTGAAATCCCTAAATGCTGAAGAGTGAGACTACAAAAGTTATTTTAAAAAAAAGCATCCCGATACATCATTTTGTTCTAGCTTTTCAGAATGGTCACTTTATGGATGCTAAAGTAATAAAGCAGAGTTGATGTTCCACTTCATTCTAGTTGGATATGAAATGGACGAAAGCTGTGCTACAATATGGAGCCAATTGTTTGTCTGGTATTGATCATATACACACCTAGCTATATTTATTTGTGACTTATCTTTTCTAACAATGTCCTTCGAAAAAGAATGGCCTCACCGGGCTCCCAGTTTAAATGCATCTAGATACACCTTTGAATAATTGTTTCGTGAAGGTCACATTTGTGATGCTAAAAGAAATAAACAAGGCTGATATTGTCCCATGACAAAGTGAGATATGGGAATATTCAATGCTTTGCTACAAAATTTGGAAATAGCAATAGTACCTTTTGCATAAAGGTATATTTTGCATTTCAAGCCTTACTTTTCTGAGTTACTGAGTTGAAGTTAAAGTAAATCGTTACTTGCTCCCACTGCGGACTTTCATCCTTTTATGCTTTATCACAGAGCCAGATTTCTGAATATTGCATTTTTAATATGTTCTACAAGTTTTTTTTTCCCTTGTCCCATATCGTTCATATTTGGGTGCACCTAATGAATGATTATGAAATTGCAGTGGGCCAAGGGCAGTATCCGTTGTAAATTCCTCATCAGAGAAGTTAGGGGGAGCAAAGGTAGTTACTACAGGCGTGGTTTCAGATGATGTGGGAAAGATCAAGGAAGTTTTACAGAGATGGAGTGACATTGATAAAATTGATCTTATCCTTACACTTGGTGAGTTTTTCTATCCTTGCTGACCTCTTTTTTCGTGGTTGGATAGAGATTTCCTTTTTTGATCTATTTATTTTCAGTCCTTTCTTAAAATATATTGTGCTCGTTAAGGTGGCACTGGCTTCACCCCGAGAGATGTGACACCTGAAGCAACCAAAGAGGTGATTGAGAAAGAAACACCCGGTCTTTTGTATGTCATGATGCAAGAGAGTTTAAAGGTACAGAACTAAGTTATGTCATAAATTTACTTTAGAACTCTATTTTTTTCTTCCGATGCCTTGTAGGTAAACTACATCATATTTACCTAATTACCTATATAGCAACTTCAGTGAGAAGTTGTGATAGATCTTGCTGAAAGATTGAAAACGACCTACCCATTTCAGATCAGGAAATGTAATACATATTGAATGAAGTAGTATATCTAGTCCCCACAAAATGAAGTTCAATTGGAGTTGAAACTTCCTTGGCATGTTTCCAAGCCAGCACAATCGAACCTGCAGGCTTGAGCAGATATGCCAGGCCTTGGAAAGCTTATTTGCATGTTACTGATACATGATTGCCCCTATAATAATTTGTCAGCTTTCATTGTATGAATTTGATTTTTGCACAATTGATTTATCGGTTCTGCATGCGATTACTGTGAACAGTTTACTGCAGTTTGTCTTTGAGACTTTATGAAAAGCTTAATCTGCTTCTTGTCAAGTCTTCGGTGACTGGGGATGTGTTTGAAGAAATTAACCATAAAAGTCATAAGTCATAACCCCCAATCTTATTCCGGAAATGATTGAATGCATAAGAGTGCATAGATATAATATTCTTTTTATATACATTACATATGATGATGTACATTTTGTGTATCTTGCTAGATCACCTGTAAACCAGCCTCGTCTACAATTATGATTATGAAACATTTCTAACCTATTTTCTTAATGGAAATAGGTAACTCCATTTGCTATGCTCTCACGTTCAGCAGCAGGAATAAGAGGGTCAACATTGGTAAGAATGATGTTATAATTTTGTCCTTGCACATTTTTGATTTTGCTCAGTCACACAGATTTTAATCGCTTTTTTTTCCTGAAAATCGAGCGATGATTTGTTTTCCTGAACTATAAGTTAGTAAGACTAGGTTGTGTGGCTTTGGACTAATGCCCGTACAACTTGTTGATTCCCTTAAGCTGCAATTGTGTACTTAGCTAGAAAGTAAAATTCAGAGCCTTATCATGTAAAACTAGGAATTGTTATTTGTTCTGTTCTTTTACTATGCATGATCTTAATGCTCTCATTATATCAAGATCATGAACATGTTCTATTATGGTACAAGTTTCTAATGCTGTCATGTATCCAGATCATCAACATGCCTGGTAATCCAAATGCGGTCGCAGAATGCATGGAAGCATTGTTGCCTGCCCTTAAGCATGCATTAAAGCAGATAAAGGGTGACAAAAGGGAGAAACATCCTCGGCATGTCCCTCATGAACAAGCTACACCAGTGGATACTTGGGAACACAGCCATAAGTTGGCCTCGGCTGGTAGTGTCGAACCCACTTGTTCTTGTTCCCATTAATTTACCTAAAAAAGGAGGGGGGAGCAATGTACACCTGTAGTGATCTTTGAGATCGGAATCTTTATTTCTGACATGAATATGTGAATAGATATGAAGACAAAACTTGAGAACTTGAAAAAGCATTCGGATTATCAATAAGATGCTGTTTGCAGGGATGAAAATTTGGCATTCGAAAGAATTCTCATTTTATTAGACAAGCTAGATAATAATGTAGAATTTGTGTTCTTACAAGCTTGGTATATTAGAAAACCACTAGTCTAGTCTAGTTCATCTAGTTGGTATCCTGGAACTGAATATCACACGTCTCTCCCTGTCACTGATGTTGGGACTTCATATTCCACCACTTATCTCTTAACCTGTTTTCATCCAACCATGTTATCAAGTCACCCAAAGCAGTGAAAAGAATGAGTAATTTTTCTATGGTAAATCAAAAACTCTAACTGCTAATATTTCCTCTTTCTTATATTACCTCATCATTGTTACACCATGGACATCAATCAGACTTGATAGGAGCTCGAGGCTTAAATTCCATTCCTGGTTGACGTAATTGGAAAAGAAATATTAATTAAAAAATTTTGTATTAGTCCTTGTTTCCTGCTCTTCAGCACCAATAAACAGAGGCATTTTACCAATCATTCCATTCATCGACGAAATCCCATCACAAAACGTTGGATACCAGCAAAATCAGATACTATGCTTCACGCAACATTCTTGGTTTCTCATTTTGAATGTAGTCCACGAGAAACTTGCACTGCTTCTCTCCATTTGTCTGTAACGGGAGAAAGAACTCAGGTCAGCTCCAGCCTAGTCCAGATGAACCAAACTTTTTAAAGCATTAGTAAAACTGACTCAGAAGAAGAAATCATTAAAGTTATATAAGTAGTAAATCATTATATGTTTTCCTTATTCATGGATATACATAACCTGAGAAACGAATCATGTTGATAAAACATAGTTTTCATTCGATTTTCCTAATCTATGAAACCAATTTTTCAACCTGAAAAGAAGGGCAAGGTCATAGCCGAATCGCGGACAAAATTTTAGGATTTGAAGGGGTAAATAACTATTAAAACAAGAAAAATGGTTGCCATTGTAGGAAAACAAAACAGTATACCTCGAAAGCGAAAAATCCTCCAGATTTCAACATGGAAGCAACCCCATCGATGAGGTGAAGAAGATCATTGGTTCCACTAGTACCACCATCTAATGCAAGTATTGGTTCATGTTGACCGACTTCAGCTTGTAGGCCGGATATGTCAGCACTTGGTATGTATGGCGGGTTACTCAAAACACCAGCAAGTTCCCCTTGGACATCTTTCAATGGTTCAAACCAGGATCCTTTCAGCACCTCAACAACATCCTATTTGTAAACCAAAAGCATGTTCTAAAACTCCATCTCAGTATGATCCAAGACAACAAAGGTACAAGACTTCATCCAAATTGTTTTAATCATTCTAAACGACAAATGCTCATCCTATATCGTGTTCTGCAACAAAGAATTTAAGACTTCCATGCACAAGTCTTCATCCAAATTGCCATGGTGATCGAGCAGGCAGCCGGGCACCATACTCAGCACCGATTCTTTGTTTCTAATCTGTTTTTTTTTTTTTTTGAAATACCATATATTATTAATCATACTTTGTACATTCTACAAATTTAGGAAGCATTTTCAGTTTCCACTATGCCTAAACAATACACTCAATTTCAAACTGGTATTCACTGCAAACTATGAAACTATATAGCTGAAAAAGATAGATAGAAAGAAACGTGTTTATGAAATGAGTTACCTCTAGACCATATCTCTGCACATTAGAAGTGGCCACTGCGACTGCCACCGGACTTAAATCGATGGCAATGACTCTGCCACAAGCATCACCACCAGCATGACTTCTTAAGGCCCTTGCGGTAGCAATAGCAATAGCACCGCTGCCGGTCCCCAGATCCGCCCAGACACCATGTGCCAATTCCGGTGCATTCTTCAAAGCCACATCTTCAACCAAATCAATAATCATTTCAGTTTCCGGCCGAGGAATAAGAACCCCTTCTTGCACACTCAACACCAAATCCCTCCAGTGCTCACACCCGACCACATACTGAAAAGGTCTCCTTTCTTCAATCCTCTGCCTCCAAACACAATACATCTCCTCCAATGGCGCTCTTAACGCAACGCTCACATCTGGATTCTCGTTGTTACCCGATTCCAATCGAGGTAGTATTTTTGAATGACGTTGGAGTTCAATTAAGTCTTGTAGAAGCCAGTTGAGCTCTCTACGGAGGAGAGTGGAATCTGGGCCATTGTCTAAGTTAACAAAAGTGGAGCCGACTGAAGAAGCCAGGTGTTTGGCCCATTTATGCCATTTGGTCAGCTCTGAAAGGGAGGCAGAGAATGAAGGTGGCCTTAGATAGAGTGGAACCTTGGGTTTTACATCAATGGAGGATAGTGCTATTGACGATACTGAGTTTGAATAACAGCGTGGAGTGGGTATGGGTATACGAAAATTCGCACAAACTCCGCAACTAAGACCAGACAACCTTAGCTTCAACATGTCTCTAAATTTAGATTATACAAGAAAAATGGTGAATATGTATTTCCTTTGAGAGAAGATTAGGCGACAGAAATGGGTTTCTAAACTGCTTTTTTATCTCCAATTAGACCAGAGATATCACTTGAGTTTGTTCCAAGCATAATAAAAAAAAAGGGGAAGCATATGTATACAAGAAGAATAGACGAAGTACGCAAGGAAATAGGGTTTTCTTCTCTTCTTTTTCTTTTCGGGAGAGTAAGAGCTCCTCCCATGAAGGAATGATGAAATCGGTGAAATTCTAAAAATACAATAATTTAAAAAAAAATTAAATAGTGTAATAACAATTTTATTTTTTTTAAATATTATATTTTAAATAATAATTTTGAAGATGATTATAAAAAAAATAAATTTTGAATAATGAAATATATTAAATTGAATAAAAAATTAAAATTGGTATCAAGAGGTGTAGACTTTAAACGGTGGTTTTACAAAAAATATTTTAAAAATTATCAAAAAATTATTAAAAGTCTACATCTCTTGGTACCGACTTTAATTTTTTATTTGATTTAGTCTACTTTACTATTTAAATTTAATTTTTTTAATCATCTTTAAAGTTATTGTTCAAACTATAATATTTTAAAAAATAAAATAGCTATTATAATATTTTAGAAAATTAAAAAAATAATTGCAATATTTATGTAAAATTTTCAAATCAATGTTTTTATTATTTTCATTATTGTATTTCATGTCTCATCTGTAAAAATAAATAAAGTTCGTTCAAAATAAATAAATAAACTCCCTTATTTAATTTTTTGTTCAAAAATCAAAATCTAATGAAACAGGAAAAAAGAATAAAAGAATTACAGTAGAACACATTCATGAGCCTTGTCTTCTTTCTTCTTACGCGTCATTATAATTCCAAACAATTTGCCTTTCTTTTTCTTTGAATTCTTGTCATGATGAATGATGCGTTTGCTCTTGATGCCACGCTTTCTATTGTTCAAAATTCAACTTCTCTCACCCTTAGCTAATCTCAAAATCAATTTATATATATAAAAAAGTTATATTACATGATCTCTTAACAAATTCCAATGTAACGATTTTCTTTTTTTAATCATAAAAAATCAACCAATTTAAAAGTTCTCTGTTAATCGAAAAATAATTTTTAAAAATAATACTAAAATATTTATATAAATATCAAAAATACCATATGGATATCTATTTTACAGCACGGTAACTAACTTATGAGATGATGGGCATAAGCAATGGCCGTAATTGCAACATATTTTGAAATATGTAAGAGTTGGTCAACAATAAGCAGAAACATCGAATCTTTCCAAATTGTTTTAGGTTTCAAGGCAGCAAGAATAGGAAGAAAACACCAAAAATGTAAAACAAGACACTAATGAACAAAAAACAGAGCAAACAAGTATGATATTAAGGTCCAGTCCACGGAATAATGCAAAGAAACAGACGCCAAACCAACATAAGCTAGTAGCATAGAAACATAGATGTCCTATTGATATAAATATAAATCTTAGCAAACTTATCTGCCCTGATCCATTTTTTACCCATTTTGGACCTTGGTTATGGTTGGAGAGATCCTTACTTGGCCATCATGACTTTGACAAACTCCTCGTAGTTGATCTGCCCATCACCGTCAACATCAGCTTCACGGATCATCTCATCAACTTCCTCATCTGTAAGCTTCTCACCAAGATTTGTCATGACATGGCGAAGTTCAGCAGCAGATATGAAACCATTCTGGTCCTTGTCAAACACCCTGAAAGCCTCTTTAAGCTCCTCCTCTGAATCAGTATCCTTCATCTTCCTAGCCATCAGGTTAAGGAATTCGGGAAAATCAATGGTCCCATTTCCATCAGCATCGACTTCATTAATCATATCCTGAAGTTCTGCCTCAGTAGGATTCTGACCAAGTGACCGCATAACAGTCCCCAGCTCCTTGGTAGTAATACAGCCTGCACCAAGGATACAAATAAATGAAATAAATAAGAGTACAATACTGGTTCAGAAACAATCAACACTAGTAAATACAGGCAAACAGAATATCTATGATGTTAAAAGATAGCTGATGATTTTAAAACTTCACCATAAATGCCTGCCAAAATAGTTCAAAAAATCAAATACAGAGTTAAATAAGAACAATTGATTATGCAGTTAATACATTTTGGATGTACCGAAACAAAGATATGAATCCATTCATGTATTCTGTTGATAAGTTTGCTAAGGTTTCTATTTATATAAATAAGTTTGGCTATTACTGAGCAATAACAATCTAGTGTCCGATAAGTTTCAAATGAACAAGTGTCAGAAATCAAATGTTTGATAACCCACGGATCATGTAATAATAGAAGACATGTGATTTCACAAAATAGTAAGAAATAAGAATCCATACATGTATTCCATCGATCTACTATCCGGTGTTCTTCAAGCAAAAGCACCAAACATATTACTTCATGTTTTGCATTACACATCAGAAAATTAACCAATTGTTTGACAAATGTCGAATTCTTGGGAATATGGCATCGTCAAGCACATTAGGATTCTAGATTTTTATCTATCATGCATAATTACTGCAAGCATAAAAGTTGATTTCCAGGAATCTTCGTTAATCGTATTAAAAATTCACATAAAGAAGCAAAACAAATCAAGATTAAACAAAAAATCAAATCAGCAAAATGGAAATCTTAATCTTAGACATAAATCATACGACAAAATCAGGAGAGGAAAAAAGACGATCTAGGTAGGTCATGTTTGAACATAAAAATATCAAACTCTAACATATCAAATAATAGAAATCAATGAACCTACAGATAAAGGTCAACTACAAAGAAGATAAGAGGAAAAAAAAAACGAAAATGACATTCAAAGCGATAAAAATTCAAGTGCCAGAACAATCAATGGAACGGAGTGAAAAACAAGATGAAGCAGGTTCATAAATTCATAAATCGGAGCCCTAGATCCGCCGCAACAATTCATATTACAAAAGAAAAAGATCACAAAATTAAAGAAAGAAAAAACTAAAACTAAAGCTAAAGCTAAGTATCAAAAACTAAAGCGACGCTTAGATCAGCGCACTAGAGCTGGATCGAAGTTATTAAACCGTAGCTAATAAAGTGAAAAGCGTCAAGATAATAAAGAGTGATAGATCAGAGAAAGGACCATCGCCATCCTTGTCAAATAGGCTAAAGGCCTCCTTGAACTCAGAGATCTGGTCGTCCGTAAGCTGATCAGCCATGGTCTTCTCTCTTTAAGTTTAGTTTCTCGAAATGAAGGCGTTTAGTCCCGGAGGAAAATGATGCAAGCGTTTGAGCTGCGATGTTGAAATCTTAAATGAAGAAAACCGAAACGGGAGATGGAATGGCAAATATAAAGGGCCCAACACAAATCAAGGCATCTGATTCTCTCTTACCCGCACCCAATTTTCTCGCTTTCCTTTTTACTCTATTTTAATACTATATTTATTAAACAAAATATTTCCTTTGAAAACTAAGGCATCTTATTATTAGATATTTTTGGATATTTTTAATGAATGGTGATAAGAAAATGGTTGAGTAATGCTAATGGAATCAAATATCAAATTTAAATGATTAACTAATAGGGTTAATTTAAGTGATAAATAATTTAATTTTGTCTAAAAAGATTTTTGGTTTGAAGTATTATGTGTAAAAAGTTTTAATTAAAAAACTCACTCACTAAAATAAGATGTACGACATTGATCAGTCTGAATTAATTAATATAAAATCCTAAAAATCGAAAAAAACAATAAAAAAATAAAATGACCAAACATTTCACTCTTAATTTTTAGAGTTTTTTTCTTCTTTTAAATGAGAGAGAGACAAAAGCTTTATTTAATTACTATTTAAATTAATAAGGACCCCAAATGTTATTATACCAAAAAATAGGAAGGACAAGAATCAATCCCATTACATACATAACTCCGTCCACAATAATCACAAGTGTGTTAAATATCATAATAAGAATAATAGTACAATTAAAATAAAAATGATATATCCATGAGTTGATTTAGTGATAAATTTTATTTTATTTTTTAAAAATTTTGTATGGGTTTAAATCTTAGTACGAGGATCCAATAATTTTTTTTATTTTAATCAAAAATTGAAAAGGATGAAGGGTTCTATTCTTACGTATAAAAATACAAATTATTTTACGACCAATCATTTATCTTTTAATAAAGATATTTATAATAAAAAATAATTATTATTATCGGTGTCGATAGATATCTTATTTTAAAAAAATAATGGAAGGGGTTCGATATAAACTACCCCTCTTTGCGTTCAAAGGGGCCCTAAGAGGTCTCCACAGCCAGTCCGTGCTGAAATACGATTTGTTACATGAAAAAAAAAATATATTATTATTTTATTATATTATCAAGCAAATATACTTAATTAATTAATTATTTAAATATTTATTTTGTTCTTTTATATCTTTTAAGTTATCGATTATAAATCAACTAAATAATTAATTGATTAAATATTTTCAAGCATAAATGATATTATATATCTGCTTTTGGCTTAAAAGTTATGAAAAGAATGACAAGTTTAAAGGGTCAAATCAGGTAGAAATATTTAACCTGCCGGGGGTTTTCATATTTCTCTTATTTCTTCACAAACACCATCTTAAATTAGAACCTGCATCCGTATTAACTTCCCACAAAGCTTAATTTCTAGTAGTTCCTCATAGACAGGACCGCACTCTTAACATAAACCGCAAGCACCACGACCAATAAAACAGCCAAAACTGTGTTCATAACTTTCCTTGGATTCTTTATCCCCTTGGCTAAAACCCCAATAACTCGGTCATGATGGTTTCCAAGCTGCCAATATATAGAATCTTTTCGAGCAGCATATTGGGCAGAAACAGCAGGCTCGTCGCTTCCCGAGCAACTATTTTCCTCCCGATCCGAACCATTCTTGTCCTTCTCCACCATCCTGGAATCAGGCTCATTAGATGCATTGCTTCTTCTGTTATCTTCAGTTTCCTTTTGTTTACCTGGTGTTTGCTCTGGAACTTTGTCAACCTCCTTGCCCTTGGGAGAACCTTTTTGAATTGCTTGTTCTGGCACATCCGCAGCCCTTTGATCAGACTTCGGAATCGGGTTTTTGGAATCAGGTTTCGCTTCTTCCGGCTTTTCGTCTGCAGGGACGATCAGTTTCGGGAACTTAACATGAAGCATACCACCCTTGTAATTTGCTCTGATCTTGTTCAGGTCACAATTTGATGGAATCGGTTCTTCCTTGGCGAAACGACTGAACTTGTTGTCACCAATTGGTCTTTCTCCTGATATCCTCAAGTTCCCCTTACTCGTTACTTGAACTTTAAGTTGTTCCTTGCTAAACCCTGCAGATATGAAGATGAAGTATGAACCTGGTAAATATCAAAAACCATACAAATTATGACCAAGAATGAACCTGGTAAATATGCAATCAAAGTGTCGTTTGCAGCTTCATGAACCCATTCAGTGTGAACCTCGAAATCTTCATAATCAGGCTTCAGCTTCAAATCCATGGCTTTTGTTTAAAGTATTTGGATTAATTCGTTGAGGAAGAAGTATGAGACTTTGTGGTTAAATTGTTGGTTTTATATACACAGACCAGAAACATTCCGGATGCAGAAACGATGAGTTTTTTGTTTTCTTTGAAAAGAATTATTCTTTGTTTTCTTGATTTTGTTAACTGGTTAAGGGTTTCAAATATGCTTTGGCATTTAATAGTTGGTCACCTCATGCAAAAGGCAAACTTATGGTTCTTTGCGGCCTCTGAAAGGCGAAAACTCGGGTTTTCTCTCATTCTGTTTTAGGGTAAACTACAATAGAGGTCATTAAATTATTAGTATAATTACATTTGAGACATCTAATTATTAAAAGTTATATTTAAGTCATACATTTATGGGTAAAGTTATAATTGTATCACCCAATTATTAAAAATTATATTTAATTCATTTAATTATGAGTAATTTTAAGATTACAAGTTTTTTGCTGCCTCACAATCGCATCCCAACATCAGATTTAATTTGCATCGTAACAACCCAAGCACTTCTTGCATCTTTACTATGCAACCTATTATTTCTTTCTTACCAAATATAATACAAAAAAAGCTCCCCAAGCTATACGAATAACAACTGTCCTCAAAGATTTAAAGTAAATATTTATTTAACAAAAAAAATACAAGTATCTATTCATTCAAAAAAATAAATTTACTTAAATAAAAAATTAATAATTAAAACATTTATTTTATATTTAAGCTTTTTTAAATTTATTTAGAGATGCTAGATGTGGGCCATTTGAGGATTAAACAATACTATGAGGAATATTTGATAAACTGGTAGTAGCCTTGATTAGGAGAAATCATATCATGGGTTAGTCCCACCATGTCATCCATGGAACCAACCAATGATAACTATCCACCTCATTATTTTTTTTTAAATGAAGATTCACTTGAAAAAAAATATGACATAGAAAAATTGATGAAGTGGGTAGTTATCATTGGTTGGTCCCATAAACACGTGGTGGGACTGACCCATGATATAATTTTTCCTTAATTAGGCATATGTTTCTTCAACGGTAAGGAAAGAAGATATATTAACAAAGAAACCATAGGAATGAATTAGAAGAAAAACCGGTGGATATATAATTTTTAATAATTCTAGTTATGTTTAATTTTCTCTGAATTTATTTTTTTATTTATTGAAAACTTTAAAAAATAACTAAACTAATATATTCATGTACCTTTGTTGATGTTTGTTAACATTAAACTAACTTATTTATCGATGTATGATTAAATATATTTGTATAATTAAAAAATATTTTAATAAATAATAAATTGTAAATAAATTTATTTCTTTTTTATTAATAAATAAGTATGACAATAATGAGCAACTATTAGTCGGTCCCTCTAGAATAACTCATTTATGGATGTACCCCATGACGAATCACCCTAGTTTGCACAACTCTTGTAACGGTAAGAGTTAATTACATCAAACACACTCAAATTATAGTTTTTGTTTTATATTAGTCTTTAAAATTTTAAATATTATAATTTAATCTCTTAACTATGACTTTCATTTTAATTTAGTCTATAAATTTTTTAATACTTCAATTTTATCTTTAAATTATAACTTTAATTTAATTTAGTCCTTAAACTTTTAAACATTATAATTTTATCTTTAAATTATCATTTATGCCACATCATATTATACATTAATGTTTAGATTGAAGTTAGGAACGAGCATAAAACCTGTACTCAATCGGAGAAACATGTATTATTCTTTTCTATATATAGGTCAATTGTCATAATTACTATAACTCTTTCATATAGTTAGACATGGATAGGCTCCTCTCATTCGGTTATCTTTCTCAAATTTATAAAAAAAAAAACATTAATAATTATCATAAATATCTCTTTTTTATATTTCGTCCTTAATACCTTCCTTTATTTCTAATATAATGAGTAAGTCGAAGGCGAATTTTAATAATAAAATTTAAGTTTGAATAATATGACATATCATCACATGTCAGGTTGAGTCAAATTAATGTAAAAAATCATATTTTTAGTTTTGGTTCATATTAACTAAAAATCTAATATGTTCGACTCGTGTTCATTTTTATTCGTAATTAACAATTTTTATATAAGGAGAACAGATAAAAAGGGACAAGGAAAGAAAGGGAGGGAGGGAGAGGGAGTTTTTTTTTAAAAGAAACTTTAAAATTTTGATTTAGCATCTATAATTTTAATGTATGTTTTAGAGTATAAATATAAGGCTTTTAAAGTAATGAGTTTGGATTTAAAATTTAAATAAATATATTTGTGAAAACTTTCTACCACTAATGCACCAAAATTTTTTTTTACAGCAAGAAATATCTATAAAGTTTATTATTTTTTTTTTCAAAACATATAACTTTAATTAGTTTTTGTATTAATTTAATTTTTAGTTTTACGTAATATGGGCTCAAAAAGCAAGTAGAAGCTGACTGTCGGGCTCCCGTTTTATACCCAAAATTATAAATAGACGCACTAATATTTAGCGTAGAACTTTTAGCCCAGCCCTAAGTAAATAAGGAATTTGTAGATCTCAGAAAGTATATTATGCGCGTCCATTTATGGGCCGAACCTGAAATTACCGCAAATACGGTGCCGTATTTGCCATTTTTTTTGCGTTTGCCCTTTTAAATACATGTCGCGGCCTCTGTCCAGCAAATTAAACATTATTCAAAAAGATCAAGAAAAAGAACAAGAAGAAGAAAAAGAAAAAGAAAAAGATCAAGAGAAGAAAGAGGAAAGGAGAAGAAAGAGGAAAGTAGAGGGAATTTGCAGTTGGGAGAGTAGCAGTAACTCTGGGTCCAGTTGGGAGAGAATTGGCAGATGGTTAAGAAATAGAAAAATGGCGGTGGAAACGAATTTCGCATCGTTGTTTGAGAAGCTTAAAGTGGAAGATCCATGGCTCCCTCCTCGGACCTGGGAATCCATTCCTTCTCAAAGCGGCCCTCTTCCTCCTCTTCCAGCATCTCAATCTCCCATTCCATCCTCTTCGTCAGTCTCCGTAAGCATATTCCTCTCTCTCGATAATTTATATGTACGGATTTTCAGATCGGTTTTACCTGCACCTTTCAACAATCTACTAACCACGACATTGCCTGGGTAAGATGTGATGTTTGATTTTCGTTATAGTATTGTTTTAATTATAGTGACTCTTAGTTTTTAAATTCTTTTTTAATTAACTGTGTTTAGTTAATTGATCTGATAAGGAATTTAAAATTAAAACATTAATAACTCTTAAAAAATGCATAAATTTTGTTTTAAATGAAAAATGTTTGAATCTATATTATGTTTGAGTTATTTCCCCATTTTTAATTATGATATATACTTTTTAAATTTTTACTAATTGTTAGGCGAGTAGCAAAAAGAATAACCAAATAGTTGTTGTTTGGATTAAAATTCTACTTTACCTCTTTTATGATTTAAGTGGTTGATTGGCGAGCTGGATCTCTAGTTATGCGTAGTGCATCAAATTGTTTTAGTCAAGTATTGTGAATTACAAAGAAACAAGCAAATGGAGATTTAACTGGAATGAGTTTGCTGCAATTGTGTGGTTATCTATGAAGCAAATACTTCTGTCAAGGGAGTGTCCAAGTGTTGGACACGGCAGGATATGTGTTGGACATGTGGTCTCAAGTCAAAAAAATACAAGTAAAATCGGATACTGTCAATTTTTAGTCACCAGAAGAATGTTACCCTCTCAGACTATAATGATAGATGCTGGTTTGTGGTGGTCCTACTTAAAAATATGATCCAACCATATATCAATTTTATTTCTTTATTATAATTGTGATTCCATTTTTGTACAGGAGGCAACTTTGGTGAGGTTGGCGCTGAATGCACTGCAAGGTGTAGAATCATCTCTTGGTAGCATTGAAAAACTTTCTGCTGCCTTTTGTTCTGACCCTGCGGATAGGACTTTCCATCAAACACCTAGTCTTTGGTATAGGTCTTCGAGCACTCATGCTCTGGGGAAAATTCTCAAATCAATAGGCTGCTCAGGTTTCTTAGTTTTCCTTCTTCGTAAGTTTGTAGATTATTTTACAAATTTGAATATCAATGGAAGTTCATTTTCACCACAAAAGTCCTGGGAAAGTTCTCAAGCAGCAGATAATCAGAATCCTGGTGATCAAAAAGTACAAGAGGAAGAGGGTCCTAAATATAGCCTTGTTAATCAAGCGTTCTCTGTAGCTGTAGGGAAGGTTTTGGAAGGGTACATTTGTGCACTGGACACATTATATGCATCAGTAAATGTAAGACGATCATCCAAGACTAGTGAAGTTTCTGCAGGCATGTCTTCTGGCTGCCTCACAAGTGTAGTTTACTCTGAAATTACACTACTGGAGGTATACCTGCACACAAAGGAATTGAGGACCCAGATTGAAGCTCTTGGGAATATATGCAACCTGCATAATTTAGCTCTTTGCTTCTCAGAATCTTCTTTTGAAGAACTTAGTTATAAAGCAACCTTGGTATTTCATAACTTCTTCAGGGGAGGTGACTTGCTTAGTTACTTGTATACACAGCTAAAGGTTAGTTTGATTGACCTTTGAAAAATGGCTAATCTAATTGATTGTTGTATTGTTGATAGTTTTACTGGAAATTTTTACTTTTTAGTCTTTATATAGGTCCAGCTTCATATAAATGTTGGATGAACTGAAGTTATTCAGCTATAGCCTCTAGAATCTAAAGCCATTATGTTTGGTTCTCGATTGATTGAGCAACCAGACATTGCAATTTCTTCTTTGCTTCAGCTTATTTGAACATCAATATATAAAGTTTATTAAGAACCAAAACATCCTATTACTGAGAAGTATTTTTATCCCCTGACCCTGTGACTCTGCTAATTAACATTCTTGTAGCCAATCCTTCTTCTAGGTTGCAGACCCTGCTCACGGTGCTTTGCTCAAGTTTCTCTTTCTTCGGTCATGTGAACCTTATTGTGAGTTTATAAGGTCATGGATATTTAAAGCTGAGATTAATGATCCTTATAAGGAGTTTGTTGTAGAATACATTGATACACTACAACATTATTCTTTTGGTAAAGCTGGCATCTCAACTCACTTTCCGGTTGCTAGTATTATGGTAATAAATTTTGAGTGGTTTAAATCATTATCTTTATGTACTTTACATTTTTGTAGTCCCTTGTCAATTATGATCCTCTTAAATGTGATTATGTGGCAGGAGCGGAATGGAGCTGCTGTTCCATGTTTTCTGAAGGATGCTTTGATTCCCCTTGTCAGGGCTGGTCAGCAGCTTCAAGTTCTAATGAAATTGCTTGAATTGCGGAAATATGTTGATCCTGGAGACTATATTTATTCAGATTTTCTTCCTTGCTGGAGTGGTTTTTCTGGCAGTAATCCATTCTATACTTCTTCAATCACTTTTGGCAAAGAAAATATAGAAACCTTGGTTCTCATGCGGAATAGTTACTATGAGAGGATGGAGCAGAAACACGAAAACTTACTGACAGGGTTGAAATTCAATTATCAGCAGGTATCACAGTTTTTCTTGTAGATAGATTGCTTTCTTATCATTTGCTACGTAAAGGTAGATGATGAGAAAAATATGCAACTATAGCTTGGTTTCAACTGGTGTACTATTGTTGGAGGTGCCATTCATTGATCATGGCAATTATTATGTTTTTATGCTGTTTTGCACACTTCTTTTTGTGCTTACCCAAATTCCAATGTCCAGGTCATTTCACATTGTGCCGAACCTCATTTCTTTGATGCTACCGGAGGCACTGGAGATTCACTCACAGTGGATGGCAAATTGGTTATTAATTCAACAACAGAAGGAGGTTTCTCTAATACGTAATCTTTCTCTTGCCCTCTCTGTGTTAAATACTTGAAGGGTGTCCTTGCATACATCCAATTGAACTCTTTCCTAAAGACTCAATAAAACCAATGATGCAAGAAATCATGTAGGCTTAGGGTTCAATAATACCTATGTACTTTATCATTTAAGTGGAAAAAGTTTTTTATTCGTTAGGATTGATTTGGTAAGGGAGCATTAATCTTTTCAGTGCATAAAGTTATTCTCAATTGCCTAAGAATTTTATTGTTCTGTATTGAAAATGTTTAATCTTTATGGTGATGGAGTTGCTCAAATTCAAGGGTTTAAAAAAAGAAGAGAAGTCAGGGCCCAAAATATTGCATAGTAGTATGGCTATGGTCGTAACTTGGAAAACTTGTTTTGGAATTTATTGTTTCCTGATATTATGGGTATTGCAAAAGTTGTCAATAATGTCTACTTAATTTAGGTCAAGGTTCGGAAAAATTAAGCATCAGTTGCAGGTTTCAAGTGCATTTGAAAGATCTTGGTTCTACCTAGGGCCTAGGGACGCTGCTCCTTGGTGCAAACTCAAAAGTGCTTAACTACGACTTGATATCAACATGTTTAATCTCTTGCATTCTTCTTCTCTATTTGTTCGTTACCTGATTTCTTTGATTTTTCAGGTCTCTTGACAATAATGATTTTGATGACTCTAGTACAAAAGATGGATCCTATCATGAAACCGATATATTTGAACCATTTGAGTGTTCATCAATGAGTAGCCTTGAGGAACATACGGAATCTGAGCAGTTGCTTGAACACTCTAATAATTTAGTTTGGCCTAAACAGAATTATTTTTCATCACTAAGCTTTTCTATTAGTAACCCAGTTAGTAACTCGATGAAACAAGGTTTGCAGAATGGTATGTCTGAATATATGGAAAGCGGTTTACAGGCTCAAAGAACTAGCGGACATGGCAGTTTTATAGGTTCTGAATCTAGTGGGATATGTGAGCACTTATATCTGCACATTGAATCAAATTGGTTTTGTGCAGAAGCTGAATCTGCAAAGATTCTACCTTCTAAAGGTTGGTCGGTTAGTGGTTCAAGCTCTAATGCTTTTTATATTGATGGTGAGGACCGAGATGGTAAAAGGTTACATCAATGTGAGTCTGGCAAAATGACGAAAAAATGTAACACACAGTTCTTTGATAAATTTGTGCAGCATTTTGATGGACCTATTGCTATTAACAATACTTCAGCAGTGAACCTCTCAAATGAGGGTCAACTCGAAAAGGTCTCTACTTCAGGGTTATTCCGATTGCAACAGTTTGAGCTTACTTGCAATGGCAACCTTTTAAGTAAAAACCCAATGGTGGCAAACAATGGTTTTCTCAGTCTGATGCACAAACCTGGTGACTCAAGCCGCATACCTTGTTTTGATTTTTCTTCAGTTGATGACCCTTGTAAGGTTTATGTCAAAAGGCTATCTTCTGGGGTTACACTTGAATTTCCTGAGAATTCCAATTCTATGACAAACGGTTCGGGTAATCAAGATGATAAACCATGCTATGGAGGAGATGTTCCCTCGGTTGACAATTCAAAAGGTCCTTATGCTGTCCCAGCCTCGGAGTTAAAGAACCAAAACCAGGATGTCAGTTCAACAACTGTTTCTGGTGGAAGTTATTGGGAGAGTTTGCTTGGTGGTTCTAGCACCCCTTATAGTAGTAGGACTGGAGATATTAAACTGAATACATCGTCCACGTTTGAGATACCACTTGACTTTGTAATTGACAAATGCCTGTTACAAGAAATCTTGCTTCAGTATCCTTGCTCATATATTCATATATCCCATTCATGTTTCTATTTGTTGACAAATTTGTATTGACATGTTTTTTCTTAATTATTTAAGATATAACTATGTCAGCAAGTTAACCATCAAGATACTTGAAGAAGGTTTTAATTTGCAAGAACATTTGTTAGCGTTACGGCGATATCATTTTATGGAACTGGCAGACTGGGCAGATTTGTTTATTATGTCCCTTTCCGTTCATGTATGTTTGTCTGTTTTATAGTTACTTAAATGCTTTGTTATTTGAATATTGTATGCGCTTTCAGAAAGATAGAAAAGAATATTGATTACTTACAATCATTTCCTTTTACATGGAATGAACAGAAATGGTGTGTTACAGAAGTGGATCGGAGGCTCTCTGAAATTCAAGGACTTCTTGAGTTGGCAGTGCAGAGGTCATCTTGCGAAAGAGACCATCATAAAGATAGGTTATTTGTATATGCAAAAGGGCATGGGATGATGCCTCTCTCAACTTCTACAATTGGTACAATTTATCAGTAATTCATTATTGCAAGTCTTCTTTATTTCTCAAAGCTTGACATTCTCAGATCCTACCTTTTTCCTCTGCTCCCACTTTCAACTTCCACATTAGAATTCAATTTGTTTATTTATCATTTTAGTTCTGATGGCTGTTAACATGGCAGGTGTTCATTCCTTCGACTTTTTAGGTCTGGGCTACCGAGTGGATTGGCCTGCCAGCATTATTTTGACTCCTAGTGCATTGAAAATATATTCCGATATATTCAACTTTCTGATTCAATTGAAGCTTGCTGTTTTTTCATTGACTGATGTATGGTGCTCATTGAAGGTACAAGAGACATGAATTTATAGAGATATGACCATTTACACTTGCATATGCATGCAGACAACATATATGCTATTTGGTAACAATTTTCTTCTCCCCTGAAAGCCAGCCAGTTGTCTTCATTCTTCTTGGGTTAAATATGTATATTCTAATTTATTGTTCTCTGTTTCAACTTCTCTTGGTTCAAGTGTTGGAAAATTACCCTTGGGGATATTTCTTTGTCAGTGTTCAACTGAGAACTGAATGATCTTTAGTTCAATCCATTTTATTGTGTAGTCCATATTTTGCCTCATCTGATCCACACTTTTCTTAGAACATTGAATTTACATTCACAATCTTTATATTTTACTTTCTGCTAATTAGCACTTGCGACATGAAAGACTTGGATTTTGGTACTCATGGATGTCCATATGAATTCAACTCTTGATAATATTTAAATGTTTGTTACAGGATGTAGTGCAGTTGATATGTCAAAAGCGTCACAGTACACTACATGACCGAGAAGTGGGCCATTTTAACATGTTAATGAAGTTGAGGTATAATTAATTTTTTAAGCTTGAGTGATTTTTATTAATAATAGTTATTAGTACTATTAGTGTCTCAAAGCAAAATCCTTTTTCTCTTGACTGGACATCTTTCCTTAAAATTTGGCTCGGAAGTTAGCATTCATCGACTGTTCAGCTCATATTTATTTCGTCCTCCGGCCTTGACTGCTGACAAGCTGATAGCTTTATTTTAAGAAGTGGAACTTTCTAAATGGTATTCCTATCTTCAATATTTTTCTAAAATTGAGAAGCTTCTTTAGATGCAAGTGACCTTTTTTGTCCTAAGTCAATCTAGTTTCTAGTTTCTTAAGGAACACTGACCCTTTCTTCATTTATAGATTACCTGGAGGATCGTAAAGTATGTAATGATTTTGTGGGAAATGGAGAATTAACCTAAAAGGGGAAGAATGAATTATAATTTCTGCTTTTAACAATTAAAATATGATAATGCATCTTATGGTATCTTACTGTCAAATTCCTTCTGTGTGATTTTGGGGCAAAAAAAAAAAAAAAAAACAATGTATAAAAGGTATCTAGCTTTGTTGCCTCCTTTTTCTTATTTCAGATGGTTTTAGCATTTAGGTTCAGAAAGCATTAACTTTGTTTTTGTTTCTTTCTATGCCAGGCATCAGGTCAATCATTTTGTATCTACATTACAGCAGTATGTGCAGTCACAACTATCACACGTATCATGGTGCAAGTTTCTTCACTCCTTTAAGCACAAGGTTTAGGAAATTCTTTTTCACATTGTGTGTTTCTCTCTTCAGCCTATTGTGGTTCAGTTTACCTTATTGGTTTTCGTGCATTGCCTGTCTGAATCCAAGTCATTCTCTTCTTTGTTTGAGTCACAATTTCTTCAAGGACCTTCTTTTAAATGACTTTACTCAGATTATGGTTTTAAGTACAGCATAGGAAGAATGTGATCAGTATAGCTAACCCCTTGCAAAGTTGCAATGAGAAAATTCTGTGTTGTTTTTATTGTTTGGTAAGCAACTAATTTTTTTCCAACCCTGCAAAAGATGAAAATTTTGCTCTAAAACCTATCTCAATTGAAGAAATATTAAATCACGTTAGATTGTTTTTTATCAAGTACCCATGTACCAACAAAGCTATGTTTTGACGTCCTGACATTTGCCTTATCATCTAAGCCTTCTTCATGGATATTTTACATTTTGCTTTTCCCTACTCCTTGTATAATTACAGAGCCTTAAAGCCTAATTGATGAACTGTTGAATCTCTTGATCCAAGACACAATGACCCAATGAAGTTTCCATCCTACAATAGTTTGAGCATTGTTTTTTAGAAAACTTTGCATTTGTTTTGTTAACAAATAATCATGCTATTGAATCATTATGACATCACACGTCGTCGATTGAGAGGTCTGAATGTTAGCTTTCCGCTTCCACACATCAAGTGTTTACCTTCTCTTAATATCCAACCACAAACAAAAAGCCTGTTCAAGATATGATGTTTGTAAACTTTGAACCTGGCGTCCTTATACCTAGAAGCATGTGCACCTTTTAATCTTTATAAAGTCATGAATTCTTATTTCTCTTCATAGGATACCATAATCAGCCTACCTCTCCTGTTTGTCCAGATTACTCTTTAAATGTTTTCCCGGTAGACTGTAGTCAGATATTTTTGTGGAAGCAAATATGAATTCAACTCCATCTCATACTTTAACGTGACTTTGGTATACGAGAAATTCAGTATGACTTGAAAAATAGTTTGGATTAAACCTTGACGAAATGTCATTCTTATGAAACTGCAATATTTGAATAAATTAGGTATGACATATAATTATGCTTTTAAATTTTATTTTAAATTTCTTTCTATTATTAGTCCATTTCCAAATTTATCTTGAAGAAAAAATTGTTGTTATTGAGACTTGTTCATGGTTCTACAGGTCAAAGATATGATGGATCTTGAGTCAGTGCACATGGCATATTTAACTGATTCACTAAATATGTAAGTGTTACTTCGTTTTAGTTTGAAGTTTGAGCTTACAGTTTAAGTTATCTCTTGGGTCGCACTGCCTTGATTTCCTTTGGACCAAGTTTTTAACCTAGAAATATAACTTGACACGGACCTGCATATGGACAACCTCACTTGTGTTACGAAAGAACAAGTTATTGGCTCTAATACTATATCAAGCATTGAATCTAAAAGCGATTGACAATAAGTAAAAAGGCCCAACTTGAATATAAGACCGGAGGAAATTT
This sequence comes from Abelmoschus esculentus, assembly GCA_035048815.1. Classification (NCBI taxonomy): domain Eukaryota; kingdom Viridiplantae; phylum Streptophyta; class Magnoliopsida; order Malvales; family Malvaceae; genus Abelmoschus; species Abelmoschus esculentus. Next base: position 2,145,369 of record JAUCBN010000008.1, read on the forward strand.
AAGACTTAATGAAGTGAGATAACACCTATTAACACTTCATCCATTGATACCTTATGTTGCTCCAATTCTTCGCATTTTATTGAAGCATCCATGTTTGACACAGATCCAGGGGAATGGGTATAGAAATATGACCTTCCAAGGACCCATCTTGGACCCATTTCCATATCCGATACTCAGTTACTCACACCCAAGTCCAAGTAACATAACCTTTCCCTTTATGTGTCATGTCAAAGTATTCTTTTTTATGCATTTATCCTATACTCTAACTACATTTGTTTTGTTGCCACATCTAGTTTTAACCAAAATATAGTTTGCAAAATGACCTTTTTGAGGATGCTCAATTTCACGTTATTTTGGCCTTTTTTGGCTATGTAATAACTATTACTGATTCTTCATTAACACGTATACTTTGCAGATGTTTTCTGTCTGCTGAAACAAAGCCTATTGCGAGTACCATAGAGAATATTTTGCAGTGTGCCCTAGATTTCCGGTCTTGTCTTACTGGTGGTATATGGAGCGTGGGACTTGCAGAAGACGATTTACTGGATAAACTTTCTAGGATCAATAAATCTCAGGTACCCGTCAAACTATGGCTCATATTGTCTACCCTGTTTAAGTAAGCTTTTAAATCCAAACTTTTAGTTTCTTATTGCTAGTATCGCACTATGGTGGAATTTAGTATTTGGGGTCTCTGAACTAGTGCTTGTAGAAACTTGAACGTTAAGGAGGATTTTTTTAAAGAAAAAGAAAGGAAATTGCTGATAGACATTACATAACTGAATTCATTATTCATTTTTATTTCCTTGAACTGTGCTTGGTGGAATTTAGTTTGTGGTAAATGCAATGCACTTCCATATCTGTGGTTTAGTTTAATCAGTTCTATTAAAATGGTTAAGAGTAGACGCATGGGACCAGATTTTTGGGGAAAAATGCTTCAGTGCTCAACTCGAGATTGTGGAAATCAAAACTTAACCTGTAAAAATATTGATGATTCCCTTATAAATGGGAAGACCAATACATGCTTTAGAAAGCTTAGATCTGCTAGAAGAAATATCAATTCATTGAACAAGTAGAGAAGTCTTTGCAGCAAATGAAATTATTTCAATTTCTTAGACTACTGACTGAACATTTTAGATGAGAGATAAGATAATACCTAACCTAATTAGTGCACTACTTATAGTAGTTTTTTTTTTGCAGGTTCTTGCCATAAAAGAAAAGTTTGACAAAAATCTTAAAGAACTGCATCTACTCTACCTCAAATCGCCTAAACACGGTGAATCCGGGCTTTCCTGTTTCTGGGGATATCTCAACTATAACGACTATTACTCTAACGAGAATGAAATGAGCTATTATGCTTTCTCAGTCTAAATTCTTATCCATGAAGATTGAAAGTGGGCAGTGATTTGTATTCTCGTGTCATAAGAGTTCATGAAAGAACCTCAAAATAGAAGTCCATGCTTTCTCAATCTGAAGTGATTTGTATCCTGTGCTCTGCTGCTGTTGATGTTCATGCCAGGTAAGGCATTAACCCTTTTACTTAGTTTGTTATGGTTATTTGAGATCTGTTGTGCTTCTTGTCTCTTAATTTAGGGTGAAGTCTAAAAAATGTTTTTAAGTTATTTGTGAAATTTTGTTTTCAAAGGGTAAAGTTTTAATGTGTTTTCGAGTTTCAATATTTTTTCTATTTCATACCATTCTTTGGGTTAAAAGTTAGGCTATGGTAAATGGGTGATAATTTGAAGATAAAATATTATTCTTGTGCTTAGAAAAAAAAAATTGATATGTTTTTTAGGAAAGTATTTTGTGTTTTAGGTTTTAAGGGTTAGTTTAGAGTTTAAGTTATAGGGGTTTAGGTTGTAGGATTTAACGTTAGGATTTAAAGTTTTATGATTGTGGATTTAGATTTTAGATTTTTATAGTTTAAATACGAAGAGTTTTACAAAATTTTACGTGTATCAAAATATAACTATTTTTATATGATAAGATAAAAAAACTAATGAAGTGAAATTTAGATCGCACAACCATATCTTTCTATTTAGTGTTTGAGGTTTAAAGTTATGGATTTTGGCTTTAGAGTTTAGAATTAAAATAGATTACAGAATAGGTTAAATTTTACACAATTGTGTATCGAATAGGATTTTATTTTATTTTTTTGCATAAAAAAGAATTTGAGTTTTAGTTTTAACCAGAGGCGGATAATTATTGGAGCAAAGGGAGCCTTGGCACCCCAAAATTAAAAATTTAAATTACATTCTTCAAATTTGTTAGATTTTATCAAGTATTAGATTTTTTTGAATTTTTATTAATTAAAACCCCAAATAGTTAAAATTTTCATTTAGACTCCCTTTTTTTTGAAAATCTAATTAGACCGTTATTTTTTAAAAAATAAATCATTAAATCTTTGAAAATTTTTGATTAATCCCTGGTTTTAATTATTGCAGCTTTTAGCCTATGATAGTCAAACTGACAAAAAAAATTATAATTGAATTCTGCAGTTTGAATTAGTTTCTTGTCTGAGTTCTTTTTGTTTGTCCATGTTTTCTGCACAAAAGTCTAGAGCTATAGTGTATTAGTTAATTGCGACAATCGTTTATATAACAGGATCATTCATGGTCATGATGGTAAATTTTAGTGAGATAATAAATGACAACGATAAAAAATATGGGGTATAGATTTTGAATTAAAGATTTATGACTATTTTTGTAAAAAATTAAAAATATTAATTTTACTTAAAAACTCCATGCACGTCAGAACCTGCCTTGTAAGATAAAACCTTTCGTACGAGAGATTATTAGGTGAACTCTGTTCACCACGTTATTCATGGTTCAAGCAATCAGGACCGTTGATCTTTAAATAATCACTTAATAACTACCCACCTACTAAGTTCATGTAAGAAAGAGGTGACGGTTCACTTGGAGAAAAATTAAGATCAACGGTCCTGATTAATTGGGACTATGGATGACGTGGTGAACAAGGTTCACCTAATAATTTTTCCATTTGTACAAGTTATAATTAGATACAAATGGTGCAAAGATTCAAAAGAACATCAAAATTTTTATAAAAATTACAAGAATTTTAGTATTAATTTTGTATAAAAATGTTTAAAATTTTTAAATATGTAAAAAATTTAATATATTTGATATATATTAAGAAGTTATACTAATTTCTTATAAAAAAATATAATTATATATTTTTAGCATCACACGTTAAAAAAAACTTGTGGATTGAAAAATCAATCACTTCTAACTTCCGTGTTTTGCGTGGACTCCTCATTTTGCGTATCTGGTCAAAAAATAAAAGGATAAGAAATATTTAATAAGAAAATCAAGCAAAAATTATTAAAATTTAAAATGTGTAATATGTACACATAAATCGTTTTAAATTATTGATGAAGTAAACAATAAGAAATATAGATATAAATGCTAAAATAGTAAAAAAGTAGTATGATTTAAATATTATTTAATACATAAACCATATAACTTTAATTTTGATTAAATTACTTTTAAGTTAAATTTATTAACTATGGTTTAAAGTATATGTTTAAACCATAACTAAAATTTATACATATGTCTAAAAAATACTATTTTTTTTATTTTTTTAATAATTAAAATCTAAATATCTAACATTAAACTTTAAAATCTAATTATAACCTTAAAATTATAGATTATAAAACTAAGAATTAAATCATATATCATAATCTAATCTAAAATATAAAAGATTATGTACGGGTGATAATTGAGTAAGAAATAATAAAAAAAACTGTAGGGATCTAATTAAGGGGTATGAGAAATAATCAAAACCTTCATCTTTTAGGACGGTTGAAATTTTATTGCCGAAGTTCAAATAAAGATAAGAACGAGAATTATTATATTCAGAACATGAGGATAATCGAATCATACTTATATAAATAATTATAAAAATTCCTAATAAACATCCCAAGTTTCCCGATAATTATAATTAAAATCTTCTTTTTGAACAAACTAACGGTGATTACAGTAGTATCTGTTCTAGAATTTAATCTCCACCATTTGACATTGATAGCTCAATCACTCTGCTAGAATCGTTGGTGCTCGAATCTATAACCTCAAAGAACAACAACAGTTCCTTTAACCACTTGAGTTAGAGTAAATTTAATTTTTTTATAAAATCTATAAAAATAATTAATAAGTAATGTATACATAATTGTAAATGTGATTCACCCTAGTTTCATTTAAAATACATTATGGTTGATTTTTATCTATATTTTAAAATATAAATATTTTAAATATTGAAACGTCATAGAATGATTTTAAAAATTCATAAAAAAATATAAAAATCGGTAGTTGTGTATTTTAAAAACAACAATGATAATGATTTAACTTTTCATATAGATATTTTTTTAAAAAAACAATGATAATGACTTTAAAAATTTATTATAAATTTTACGGATAAAATTATAAGAGTTAATTTATGTGGTTAAAAATATTATTGAATCTAATTTCTTTTAGAACAAACATATGATTTGATATTGTAAATTATTAGTTAAATATTTTCTTTTAAAGATAACAGGATTATCATATTCTAATAGATAATGTTTTAATCATATTCTCTTAGTCTTGATATGGATTGTTTGCTACTGGTAAAATTAAATTTATTTTATATTTATAATTTTAAATATTTAATATTTATTTTAATATGTTAAATTTTTTTTATATGAATATAAGAATGAAAAAATTTTGTTAAAGAATCTATAAAAGATGAATATAAGAATGATTTTTTTTTTAATTTTTAATGAGATTTTTTAAACCGTACTTAATGAGTACCACCCTTAAAATTACATAGATTAGAAAACATATATATTGAATAATTATTATTTTTAATTATATATATTTACATTCTTTAAGTTTTAAATCTTTTAAAGTTAATTTTTTTAAGTTCAAATCTCTTGATACAGTAATATTTGAAAGTCAATATTTATGTTTTAATCCGATATTAAGTCAAATCAAAAAGGGAAATATCTGAAATCATTTATAAAAAACAAACATTTATCAATGCATTTAACCTAATTTAAATCGATTTGAATAATGGATTTTTTAAAATAATTGATTCAATCAATGGTTAAATTAATTGATTAAATTACTAGTTAATTTAGAGTAAAAATCTTTTATTTGTTTTTTTTATGATCCATTTAAAACAATTTTAAAATTAAATTTTAAATTCTATAATTTAAAATATATATTTTTTAATTTTTTAAACTTTAATTATAATTCTTAATATTAAATTATGAATCTTAAATCTATTATTTTTAAAATATTAATAGAAAATATAGAGACATGGACTTAAGTCGGGAAATAGTATCTTTTTGGTTCGGTTATCGTTTCTACTTGAGCACGAAAATCGACAAAAACACAGAAAAAGTAACAACGACAATAACAAAGAAATTTGCCGCACGCGAATTTACCCTTTTAAGAGATTATCGATTTGATTATGACATCATTTTCTTTGGGAAAACCTTATTCCTTATAAAAATTTTCTTTTTACAGAATCTTTTTAGCTTTTTTAAATTCCGGGGGTAATGGGATGGAAACTTCACTCATTAGCTATCCCAACGCCGGCTATCGGTCTGTAGGAGATTCTGCAGTTGCTCTCAAAAAATGGGTCACCAAAGACAAAATACAAGCACAGAAAAAACAGGGCAGACTTTAGTTTTTGCTGTTAATGGAGAACGATTTGAGCTCTCTGAAGTTGATCCTTCCACTACTTTGCTTGAGTTCTTGCGTTCTCAGACTTCTTTCAAGAGTGTCAAGCTTGGTTGCGGTGAAGGTCCGTCTTTCTTTCTCTTTTTTTATTCCCCTCATGATTTGAGTTCTTAATCATGTAATTGCCTATAGAGTATGTAGACTCATATGTGTGTTTCAATGTTAGAGCTGTATTTTGGTGGCTTTTTCTTTGATGGGTACTTGGATTTTCTTCTTCAGAATCTAAGTTTATTTCAGTTGGTTTTATGTCTTCGTGTATCTGATATTTGCTTATTTAGTCTAGTTATATCTTTATTTATTTATTTATTTATTTACAAGGCAGATGAAATTCAAATCATTTCTGTTCTGAATCTTAGATTACTGTGATAATTTGTGACCTTAGATAACAACAGCCTGTGATAACTCAAGTTAACTTTTTTGCACTGTGGGGATTGGATTTGTTTACATATCAAACTAGCATGATTTTATAGCTTGTCTATATTGTTTATTTATTGTTGCTTTATACTCTTATCCGCAAAAATGTATAATTTCTTGTATGCCAGGAGGATGTGGTGCCTGTGTTGTCCTGCTGTCCAAGTATGATACCATGCATGACAAGGTTGATGATTACACGGTGAGTTCATGCCTCACACTACTTTGCAGTGTAAATGGATGTTCGATCACAACAGCTGAGGGAGTCGGAAATAGCAAGGATGGGTTTCACCCTATTCAGGAAAGGTTTTCTGGTTTCCATGCTTCTCAATGTGGCTATTGTACTCCTGGAATGTGTGTCTTTCTGTATTCAGCACTCGTTAATGCTGATAAAACCAGTAGACCAGAACCACGTCCCGGGTTCTCTAAGCTAACACTTACTGAAGCAGAAAAGTCTATTGCAGGAAATCTTTGTCGCTGTACTGGTTATCGACCCCTTGTAGATGCCTGTAAAAGTTTTGCCATGGATGTTGATATGGAGGATTTGGGATTTAACTCCTTTTGGAGAAAAGGAGAAAGTGATGAAGTAAAACTGAGTAGATTACCTCCACACAATTGTAACAAAGCAACTCATGTGTTTCCTGAGTTTCTGAAGACGGCAAGTAAATCAGGTTTCAATCTGGAATCTGAAAGGTGTCATTGGTACAGTCCTGGTAGTCTTGATCAGCTTCAAAGAGTGTTGCAAATGTATGAGGTGGTGAATGAGGGAACCTCGATGAAGATCGTTGTTGGTAACACAGGAATGGGTTATTACAAGGAATTAGAACCTCACAACAAGTACATTGATTTGAGATATATTCCGGAGCTTGCAATCATTAGTAAAGATCAGACGGGCATTAAAATTGGAGCATCTGTGACAATTTCCAAAGCTATTGAAACTTTGAAGGAAGAAAATGAAGATGGAATTAATGAAGAAGCTAAACTGGTTTTCAAAACGCTTGCTGACCATATGGAAAAGATTGCATCAGGATTCATAAGGAATTCAGCTAGTATAGGAGGAAACCTGATAATGGCTCAAAGAAAACGTTTTCCATCAGATATTGCTACAATACTGCTTTCTGTGGATACAGTGGTTGATATATTGACTGGTGACAGACATGAACATATAACGCTGGAGGAGTTCCTTGAGAGGCCTCCATTAGTTTCCAACAGTGTTCTTTTAGGAATTAAAATTCCTTGCTGGAATTCAAGTAGGGTTGTTTCTTCTGAGACATACACCAAATTGCTATACGAGACCTATCGAGCTGCACCCCGCCCTATTGGAAATGCACTTCCCTATTTAAATGCTGCTTTCTTGGCTGAGGTTTCTCTTTGTAAAAATTCTGCCGGGATTGTGCTAAATAACTGTCGGTTGGCTTTTGGTGCTTATGGAACAAAACATTCAATTAGAGCAAGGAATGTCGAGGAGTTTCTATCAGCTAATTATCTAGATGTTGGTGTTTTGTACGAGGCTATTAAACTACTTGAAAGTACTGTAATACCCGAAGAAGGTATTTCCAGTCCTACTTACAGGACCAGCTTGGCAATTGGCTTTCTCTTTGAGTTCCTAAGCCCCTTAATTAACAGCCACAGTGATATTTCTAGATTTTGGTTTGATGGATATAATGGCAATTTGCTGTTCAATGATTCCAAAGTAGAACAGAATTTTGACCAGTTCAATCAAATCAAATCCCCAACTTTGTTGTCATCTGCAAAGCAGGTGATTCAGTTAAACGGAGAATATCGTCCAGTTGGAGAGCCAACTATAAAAGCTGGAGCTACTATCCAATCTTCCGGTTTGTCGGATCTTGTTTCTCATTATTTGATTTAGCAGTAGCATGAACTACCTTTTAGGCTCCCTTTGCGTGTTTATTTTTTGTTCTTGCTTCATTGCTTTATTTTTCTCAAAAAATGGTTATAAAACAAAAGAAATAGAAAAATGCAAAAAAAAAATCTAATGGCAATGTTGCTTATCTACCATATTTTGTAGGTGAGGCTGTTTATGTGGATGACATTCCATCCCCAAAAGACTGCCTTCATGGAGCATTTATTTATAGCACCGAACCTTTGGCATGGGTGAAGGGCATAAAATTGAAGCCCAAAGCATCACTTGATGGAGTCTCCGCTCTTATTTCTTTCAAAGACATTCCTGGAGAGAATATAGGGGCTCAGACCATATTTGGTGGTGAACCTTTATACGCAGATGAGCTTACTCAATGTGCTGGTCAGCGCATTGCCTTGGTGGTAATTCCATTTTTTTCTTTCCCAAATATGGCCTCTGTTTTTCGTTTTCTTTTGATCTTCACAGTATTAAGTGCAATAGAATGATAAACAAAGTTGCCTTTAATGCTTTTGATGTATAATATCATAAACAAAATGACATTTTTAAGACTTGATCATGTAAATGTCTATTTCAGGTTGCAGATACACAGAAAAATGCAGACTTTGCAGCTGACCTTGCAGTGATTGATTATGACAAGAAGAATCTGGAACCAATATTATCTGTAGAAGAGGCTGTTGATAGATGTAGCTTTTTTGAGGTCTTTCCTTTCTTTTACCCCGAACCAGTTGGTGATTTTTCAAAAGGAATGGCCGAAGCTGACCATCAAATTGAATCTGCCGTGGTAATTGTCATATTTACTTGTACATCCCATTTTTGCATCTTTTTTCTCCCTTTGAAGCATAACCTGGACAAATTCATTAAGATTCATTTCTTTTAGTCCCATTTTTTAAACTCAGGTCAAGGGAAGGTGCTAAATTTCTTTTAATTATGTCCAGCTCAAACTTGGATCGCAATACTATTTCTATATGGAGACACAAACTGCTCTTGCTGTGCCAGATGAGGACAATTGCATTGTCGTATACAGTTCTAATCAATGCCCTGAGTTTGTCCATGATACAATAGCTAAATGCCTGGGTGTTCCTGGACATAATGTTCGTGTGATTACAAGAAGGGTTGGAGGAGGATTCGGTGGAAAGGCCATAAAAGCAATTCCTGTAAGTAGCATTCTGCCTCAAACGCTTCCTTTAGAATATAAGGATGATAATAATGAATTAGGGCTACATTCGAATGAATATAATACATGTGGCTGATTCTGTTTCCATCGTATCTTATACTTGTTTAATGTAGTAGTATAAAATAAGCCGCTCAGTTATGATAATTGTGTTGCTTGATCATAGTCCTACCGACTGATTACAATGTGATGTTATAGGTTGCTACAGCATGTGCGCTTGCTGCTTACAAACTACATCGTCCGGTTAGGATGTATGTCAATCGCAAGACTGATATGATAATGGCAGGAGGAAGGCATCCGATGAAAATAACTTACAGTGTAGGATTCAAAGGTAGTGGGAAGATTACGGCCCTAAAACTTGATATATTAGTCGATGCAGGGATGTCAGCCGACATAAGTCCAGCTATGCCACATAACTTAATTAGTTCACTTAAGAAATACGACTGGGGTGCCCTAGCTTTTGATATAAAGGTATGCAAAACAAACCTTCCAAGTAGATCGGCTATGAGGGCCCCTGGGGAGGTACAAGCATCATTTATTGCTGAAGCTATAATGGAACATGTTGCTTCCTTCCTTGGCCTGGAAGTAGATTCTGTTCGAAGTATTAATCTCCACAAGTATGAAAGCCTTGAATTATTTTACAAGACCAGTGTTGGTGAACCATCGGAGTACACTTTACCTTCTATATGGGATAAGTTGTCCACGTCTTCAAACTTTTACCATAGGATTGAAATGTTGAAAGAATTTAATAGGTTCACTAAATGGAGGAAAAGGGGAATTTCAAGAGTACCTATTGTGCATCCTGTAATTTTAAGACCTACCCCAGGGAAAGTAAGCATTCTACGGGATGGATCTATTGTTGTTGAAGTTGGAGGAATTGAACTTGGTCAGGGTCTTTGGACAAAGGTAAAACAGATGACTGCATATGCTCTTAGTTTGATCCAATGTGGTGGAACAGAAGAACTTTTAGATAAGGTGAGGGTCATACAAGCTGATAGCTTGAGCTTAATTCAAGGTGGTTTTACTTCTGGCAGCACAACTTCTGAGTCCAGCTGTGAAGCTGTTAGACTTTGTTGCAATATCTTAGTTGAGAGACTTACTGCTCTCAAGGAGAGGTTGGTGGAACAAATGGGATCCATAAAATGGGAAACACTGATTCTTCAGGTGTCTATCTTCATTCTTCACTTGTGTAATCTACTTCAGCTCACAATAGTGGGATTGGAATTTATTCTCTGTTTTTGTTCTTCCTTTTAAGTACTTGATCTTACATAATTATTTGATTATAGTAGCCAGATTGCTCAAGATAAAATTATACTCTTGATGAGATATCGAGGACTATTGCAGTTTCACACTATTAATCTTCCACATACAGGCATATATGACTTCTGTGAACTTGTCAGCAAGTACGTTATACGTACCAGACTTTTCTTCCATGCAATACCTAAACTATGGTGCCGCAGTGAGTGAGGCAAGTAAATCAATGCCCTCTATTTTGCTCATCTTTCTTGCCTTCCATTCTTTGTTGAAGTGAATCTTGATATTCCATTAACTCTATTTAGTTTGCAGAATGAGTTCTCTAAGAAATTAACCTTATCATTGATAATCACGTGACATTGCAGGTGGAGGTAAACCTTTTAACTGGGCAAACGACAATCTTGCAGACTGATATCATATATGACTGCGGCAAAAGCTTAAATCCTGCTGTGGATTTAGGACAGGTAGGCCCAAAGCCAATCTCTTCTGTAACCTTTACTGCTTTGTTTTTTTTTACATGTTGAGCATGCTTAAATCTGTTGTTCTACAGTATATGCCATTGGTCATGGAAGTATTTTCTGTCTCGACTTGCAGCAGTTGAGAGTGAATGGGATTTAAGATGATTTTGAATCAAGATATTTTTTCCTCTTTTTTTTTTCAGATCGAAGGGGCTTTTGTTCAAGGAATAGGGTTCTTTATGCTTGAAGAATACCCCACAAACTCGAAAGGGTTAGTGGTTGCAGAAGGCACTTGGTCGTATAAGATCCCTACGGTAGATACTATACCTAAAAGGTTTAATGTTGAAATCCTGAACAGTGGACATCACAAAAACCGTGTACTTTCGTCCAAAGGCAAGTTCAGATTCTTATTGAACCTAGTCTTGTTGGCTTGTTATCTGCAATATTAATTCCCATTTTTATTTGACTTCACCCATTTGGTTTCTGCAACATATTTGGCAATGTTTGCATTAATTCACCTCATGTTTTTACATGCTGACATGTTCATTAATGTAGGTTGTTACTGTTAATTTGGTACAGTTAATTGTCTAACCGCACAAACTCGAAACAAAGACTTTTAACGGAGTTGTGAAGTCTAGTAAAAACACTTGGCATAGATAACTGTAGGAGAAACATTAGTCTGAAATATGAATTCCTAGAAATCCATATATTTGATTATTGGAAAAACACTTGAAGAAACTGCTTCATTGTCCCACAAACACTACTTGAAAGTGCACACCAATGATGAAAAGGATATCAAAGAGTTTTTGTTACCGAGTACTTAATACTCGACTTTGTCGTTGTCCGTCTGTACTATCTGTAGTAGGTGGTACCACAGTTGGTACTTGAGGCGATCAAGGATCCTGCTTTCCAATGCTGGTGTTAGTTCATGCATTGGACACGGGATATAAGATCACAAATTTATGAGACTGGGAAACATGTTACTTATCAACTTCTTCGATCTGTGCCTTTTGCAGCTTCCGGAGAGCCACCATTAGTGCTAGCAGTGTCAGTTCACTGTGCTATAAGAGCAGCCATAAAAGAAGCAAGACAACAACTTCGTTCATGGGGGGGTGGTATTAATGAATCTGATCCAACATTTCAGTTGCAGGTACCTGCCACCATGCCGGTTGTGAAGGAGCTTTGTGGACTCGATAGCGTTCAGAGGTTCTTGCAGTGGACATTAGGCAGTAAACAACCGGAATCTGCAGGCTGTCCAGTTTAAGTTACTTTCCAGTTTCTTCAGACGAACCTAAACGGGAGGCATGGTTGCCGATTATCTTGTAAAATTTATGGATCCTTGGAGTCATTTCTTATATGTGTTTAATGCTGATGCTCCTCCTTTTGTACTATTTGTATACAGACGCACATGGTCCCTTATTACTAGGGATTTATTACTAGGGATGACAGACGGGTACAACTTTGTAGATATCGTACTGCACCTGCACCAGGTGGGGTGAGAATGAGTACTAGTTTGGTGGGTAGTGGATGAGTGTGGATGTAAAAAGTCAAACCCATTATGGGTAGTGGGTAGATGATGAGTTTAAGACTTTACCTGTACCGTATCTACCCGCTCCGTATCCGTCCACTATATAGATTTTAAACCATTTGTATTTGTAAACTTTGATTATGCCTTTTATTATGGTATTTTATATACTAAAATATTAATTTGTTTAAAAATCTATGTTAATCCTTAAGCTTGTAGACTTTAAACTCAGTTAATTTAGTTAAGTATAAATATGTCATATATATACACACACTTAATCAGTCAATAAAGTATACAAAATTTAAATTTTTTTTATAAAAATAATTTATTTTTACGTAATTTGATATTAGTAGTTGCTTGTAGGTATGAGGATGGATCTAAAAATATACTACGCGAGTGTAAATTTAAAAATAAAACTCACCGTGAGTGATGGATAGGTGGTTGATACAAAAATTTTAAGTGAGTATAGGTATAAGTAAGTGGGTATCCGCCCCGCCCATTTACTATCCCTACTTATTACCATGTGTTGGTCATGTAATGCTTAGGTCTTGCAACCTTTTTCTTATGCACATAAAATATAAAATTTATAAAGTTACAATTTATATTTTTTTCACATTTTCAATCATGTTTAATTTATTTTAAAAAATAAAAGCAGAAAATCACTTAAGGTGTAAATGTTTGAAAAAATTCAAAGCACTAAAAGCTGAGTTTTTATAAAGAAATCTTGGATATTTTTAAAGGCTTAAATGAAAAAAAAACAGTATTTAAATTATATCATTTGTTTGTTTGTTAGCGTTTAAATTATTTTTTTATTTGAATAAATATTTAAATTATTGCGGTGGAGTACATTTTTTTTTACTTTTTAATTGTTTTTATTAAATAACAAGTCAGCAATGACAATAGGATAAAGTGATAGATAGACGAATGAGAGTGCATGAGTCAAATTAAGAAAAACCAATGCTTAAGATTTTGTGATTAATATATTTTTAATTTGAAATTAATCAATTATTTTTAATTTTTTTGTTATTATTTTTCTTAATTAATTTTAAACATAAAGCCACAATCAATTGTTGATATCATAATCCCATACGAGATTTCCACCAAAAATATCGATAGTAAAGTCATAAGGAATTTAATTTAAAATTGAGTCTTCTTCAAATTTTAAATGATTCATAGAATAAAGTATATTTATTTCCTTTTATATTTACTTTTACATAAACATGAGAAAAAATAATTACCTTAAGTTATGTGTTTACTTCCATAGATTTACTAATTTAACATAATTATTTAAGAAAGAATTATTAAATTAAATATAGAATATAAAAAATAATATTATTTTAGATATTTGGGATCATTTTTTTCAATTATTATTGATACGCAATTAAAAATTGTTAATTATGTTTAAAAAATTGTTAAATTTATTCCCTTTTTTATATGTAAAGTAGTTTATTGACAAATTGTTTTAATTTCCCAATTTTAAATAAGTTTTTATAAATAAAAAAATCATTTTAAAACGAGAACAAAAAACCTAATTTTACACACTATATAACAAGAATTTACCCAATCCAGAAAATCATAATTCCTAAACCCTACTCAGAACCAAAACCTTTTCATTTCTTTCACTTCCATTGCAAAATAAAAGCTTCAGGAAATTTAATTTAGTCACGCAAAAGCATATGGATCCTCAAGATCAGAACAATTTCTTAACTCAATCAATGAAACGGGATTCTACGACTCAGTGGACTCGTTCGGAGGATAAGCTGTTCGAGGAGGCGTTGGTTATCTTCCCGGAAGGAACCTCCGATCGTTGGCAGAAGATTGCCGATAGAGTTCCAGGAAAGTCGGTGAGAGATGTGAAAGATCATTTTGATGTTCTTTTGCAAGATGTTTACGCAATCGAATCCGGTCTAATTGAAATTCCTAATTATGCCGATGATTCGGGTGTGTTAACATCTAATTGTGATTCTGAAAATCATAGGCCTTATACTTCAAAATCTAAACAACAGCAAGTAGAGAATGAGAGAAAGAAAGGAACTCCGTGGACAGAAGAGGAACACAGGTATCTTAATTTGTGTTTTAGATTACTATTGTTCATAGAATTGTTAATCTACTGTTCTTCAGCTCATGTTTACTGATAAGACAAACAGGTTATTTTTAATTGGTCTGCAAAAGTATGGCAAGAGTGATTGGCGTAGTATATCGAGAAACGTAGTGATCACTCGAACGCCTACTCAGGTGGCTAGCCATGCTCAGAAATACTTTCTCAGACAGATTTCCGGGAAGAAGGAGAGAAAGAGATCGAGCATCCATGACATTACAACAGTTGATGTTCCTGTTGAAGAAAGCTTGGTTTCTATGTCAAGTGGTCAGTCTTCTTCTCTGCAACAATTGCCCCGTCAGAATAACTTACCTTCCGATGGTGGGTCTTTACCATATCAGAACTATGGTTTTCCAATGTAGAGTCTCTCTCTCTATGTATATTATTCTAGAAACCCTAGTATCATATTTATTTGTTATTTTTAAACACTTTAGAAAAGGTAGTAGGAACTAATGATATCAGTTGGATTTGTTCACGTTTCAATTGAATATACATTAAAATTTAGTGATTATTTATGAATTTTATTCTTAAATTAAAATTAACATAAAAATTATTATAAAAATAAAAAAAAGTTTTTAGATTTTATTTTGAAAAAGGATAAATAATATTTTTAGTTTTTATAAAATTAGTTAAAAATACTTGATAACATATTATAATAACTTTAGATTAAGTTATACAGTTTAAAATAAGTTTTAAATATTTTTTAAATTATCATATAAGTAAACAAATAATTTGAGTGATAATTTTACATGCATAAACAATTATTAATTTGAATTATTTATTTTAATTATTTAATATAATATACATAATCTTATTTCTATTATAATATATTTAAATAATAGTATATTAGAATACTTAATACTTACTATAGAATTATCTACTCTAAATCTATAAACAAACAGAAAAAAAAATTAAGGGCGACGATAGACGATAATTCCAAAATTAACATCATTCTCCGACGATTGAAAAATATAAAAAGTAAACTAAAAAAAATTGACATGTAACAAGAAAAAAAGAAAGGGGTAAAAATGTAATTATAATTTAGAGTAGGTAAAAAAATTGATTATTTTATTTTCGTTTTAGATTTGATTAAGATTTGGTAGATTTTTATCTGATATCAATTTTGGTAGGATCAATATTGAATCTAAAAATTTAGATTCGATCACAACTGAGATTAAATCTTGCTTTTCTTGACTCAATACCCAATAGAATCGGGATCAATATCAATTATCAAATATTGGTTTTCTTGTTATAATAGATAATATTCTTTTGTTTAATTTTTCTTATCAATTTTTTTTATATGAATTTTATTAGTATGACTCATTTCAAAATTTTAATTTTTATGCTTATAATATTTAAATTTTATTATTTAATAATACTATTGGTGGTTAAATTTTTTTATTGTTCAATTTTTTTTAATAATAAACCAATTGGCAGTCACCCAACATTGATATTAGTTCTCACTAGTAACTAGACTGAATTTTAGAATTTAAGATCCGTTGTGATCAGGACTGAGAGTGGTTTCAATTTTTAAAAGTCGATGGCTATCAAGATCGAGATCAATTTTAGTCAAATTGATCGAATATTCAGTCTTGCTCATACTTAATTATTACTTTAGTATTAAAATGTTTGATTATATCTAATTAAAACATCAATTTAATTAGTAGGGTGACACAAAAGTCTTAAATGCTTTTAAAAAATATTTAAGAATTAAATAAAAATAGTTCTTAAATTATATATTTTTTAATATTTTAAAAGTCATCGTGAATCATTATTTGTTTATATATATATTTAATTTTTTATAAAGAATACATATTTTATAGTTAAAATGATTAAATTTTGATTTTTAAGATAAAACATATATTTTTATTAGAATCACTTGGTAGATTCTTTAAATTATATCTTTTATATTAAACATTTAAATTATTTTTTATTAAAATATTAATTAAATTATTATTGTAAATCAATTTAAATACTTAAATTATTTTTTAATATTTTAAAAGTAGTTGTGAAGTATTATTTGTTTATAAATATTTTTAATTTTTGATAAAGAATACATATTTTATAAATAAAATAATTAAATTTTAATTTTTAAGATAAACATATATTTTTATTAGAATCACTTGGTAGATTCTTTAAATTATAATTTTTATTTTAAATATTTAAATTATTTATTGATTAAAATATTAATTAAATTATTATTGCAAATCAATTTAAATACTTAAATTATTTTTTATAATAAATATTTAAAGTATTCTTTTTTTATTAAAACAAATACATAAATTTTCGTAAAGTGTTTTCTCATTAGCCAAAATATTATTTTAGATAATTGTTTGAAAATAAGGTTCAAATACTTTATATCACTCTCATGGTTGCGTTAATATTTAAACCATTATTTAATACGAAAGTTACACATTTTTAATTATTTTTTGTAAAATATCTTAAAAATATTGACACGACATTCTAATTAATTTTTAATTGCCTAACACGTCTTTCGTTATTGTCCGCAGCTGGAGCTTGACATCCCGCCAATGTATTAATGCATTACGCATTATACAGCCAACGTGTCAATTAGTATTAAAGAAGCTTAATTTCCCTAAATTTATATTAATGTGTAATTATTATTTAATTCATTAGTTGTAAAATTATATATCACCGATATATTAAAAAATATTATATAATAATATTCATTTTTTAAATTAATAATATTTTATAAACCGAGTAGTTTTTGATAAAATTATCTTATAAAATTAAAAATAATATTATTTAGATATAACTTATAGGTAAAAAATGGTTTATGAGTAAATGCTCGACTGGATCGGTATCAATTGACTCAATGACAATATATCCAATTAATATGTATATATTATTAAAATATTGAGATTAATAAATAATTATTATTTTATAATTATATCAAATAATTTTTAAAATATACATAATAATGTATCATAACAATTTGAAAATAAATTGAAATATAGTTTAAATGTAAATGATATTTTATAATATGTTTTTTTATTCAAATCATATAAATATAATCATCATATTATTTTTTTAAAAGTGCACATACCAAATTTTGACAATATATATGTATAAAAAATTTTAAATACAGATTCACCAATTTTATTAAATTCAGACATATACCTGATAAATAGAATTAATATCTTGAGATAAGAGGATCAAATAAGGAAAAGATAAAAATTTAACCCAAAAACTCAAAATAAAAGAATACAAATATCACTAAAATCGACAATGATAGGTAAAATCATCAACAAACAATATAAAAATGCATATTAAAACAAAGGTACGTTGACAATAAGGACATTATCACAACTTAGTTGCGAATAAAAAACGCTAAATATAATCGTGTGTTCAAATCTAGTTCAAAGATCCGAGATAGAAAAGTCAACGATATAATAAAATGAGCGTCATCTTGATCGATAAATCCAACCTTAATAAAATCAAAACCAAAATAAGTAAAAAAATATGTTGTCAAATAACAAAAAATACGTATAAAAAGTCGTACCACAAGAATAAAATAATTTATTAAAAATTTAAAATAAAATAAATAAAATAATAAAATTCAATATTTGACGATCAATATTAAAATCAATATCTCCGTCGATATATCAAAAAATATATAAAACAAACGATGCAGAAAAAAAAAGCGATGCTTCAAACCCTCGAGAAAACAAAAAGTAGAATAATAATTAAACATACCAAATTTGATATATTATGTGTTATATATTATTATCTTTTATTGATATTTATTGTATTATATATATATATATATATGATATTTAAATAACATATCAATAACTTTTTGTGGAAAATAGTATTTTTTAATAAAAAGTTAATTCGTTCCATTCAAAATTTTCTAATTTTTTAATATGAGAGAGTGCGTAAGCTGGTGCGCATAGGTATGGGAAATTAAATCATTCATGAACAGCGGAGGCTCTTTTTTTTTTAATTATTATTATCTTATTAATATTTTGTTGACTATCATTTGCCTTTATATAGTTGTCGAATCCAATCACGATAGCATTAATTTCATTCATCGAGTTGCTTAAGTGAGAGAGATGGGAGAGGTAGCCGCCGAAGGAGAAAGAAAACAGAGCTTGGTTTTCGCTATTAATGGAGAGAGATTCGAGTTATTTGAGTCCAATATAGATCCGTCCATTACTTTGCTCGAGTTCTTGCGTTCCCGAACCCCCTTCAAGAGTGTAAAGCTCGGCTGCGGCGAAGGTAATGAATTCGTTTTTCCTTTGTTTCCCTGTCGATCTCTTTTTCAGTGCTTGGCGATGGTTTATGCGGTTTTTGTACGGATGCGATCTCCTAAATACACGTAACAGTTAAAAGATATAGAATATGCATATCATACTGGAGTCATAATTAAGAAGAAATATGCGCAGAATTTTTTCAATTTGAATAATTTTCTTTTGTTTCGGGTTGAATTATGATGAGAAAAAGTCAGATCCATCCAACTCTGATCAGCTTTAGGAAGAATCGACCCAATCAGAAACCACGGGAAAAAAAATCAACGGCCGGAACTCAGGAACCTTAATCATAAGAATCTTAACAGAAAACGGCCGGAATAATATTTTTTAAAAGGGTAAAATACAATATCCATCACTCCACTCTAAACAAATTTCAATTTAATAATTGAACTTGAGAATTACTCTTATTTTGGTTATTTTATATTATTTTATTATTATCAAATTTAAAATATTTAAAATAATAGTGTCACTTGTCGTCACTGTGGATATTCAGAATCGACGGTCATTTGATCCCAAATTGTACTGAGGGATTCATTTTGATACGTTGAGTCTGAATCCGGTGATTGTTTCATCGAAAAATATCTTGAAACTTGTAAATGAAAATAATTTAGCTCCCTCATTTTTAATTTTTTTTGTGAATTTTAGATCATTTTTAGTAAAACGAGAGTCAGATTCGGACTCAAAGATTAAAACAGAACGATCGATTAAATCTGAGATCGAACGACCACTGTTGATAGTACGATGGTGATATCCTATGCTGATGAAAAGTTAGGTTTATTTTTTATTGTAAATTATTTTTATATTAAATAATAATAATAAAATATTATATCATACCTTTTAATTTTTAAATAATAAACATAGATTATAATCTTAAATTTTAAATTTATCTTTTTAAAGATAAGGATATATAAATAAGGATATAGGTATTGTTTTTTTGTCGTCCTTTCCTTGATATTGTGATACCATCAGCTGTTTTTTATTAAAAAAATTAAAAAAAATATTTATTTACTTATGTGAATAATTTATTGACGGTAATATTTCTTTAAAGAAAATAGGAACAAATTTCCTTCCTTCCTTAATGAATGAATTTTCTTTATATACATATGTAATGGATTTTCTTATTCTAAATCTATAACTCACATATGTTCCCATTGAAAAAAACATATTCTGTCATGGGTTTTCAGAATTATTGCTTTTAGGGTTTAATATTGTTTTTTGTGTTTTATATTTGTAGTTTGATGCATGTAAATTGTGTGTTTGTTTATGTTTCGGAAATTATTTATTTTAAAAGTAGATCGAGATATATTAAAATTTAATATTTAAATTTTGATCGATTTTAATTTGATTTGATTTTAATTTTTTATCATTTTATATAATAAAAATATAATTTAATCTTAAAATTATAATAAAAATTGATTAAACCTTATTCATTAAAATTTACTATAAATATAAATATGTAATATATACTTTAAACTAAACTAGTTTAGGTCATTTTTACCATAAATTCAATTTAACACAACTAAAACTTTTTAAAAATCGACCTAACTTAAATCTATTTTTTTTTAAAGAACAACCCCTACAGGGTTGAATAATTTTATTATCCCTAGAAAGTAAATAATAGGACAAAACCAAAGTTGAAGCCTCTATTTTAAAAGTCAAAAGTTTGCCATTTATTCAAACTTTCATCGAAAGTTATATTATTATTCATCCATATTCAAAAGGATAAAATAAAGTCTGTCACGATTTGTTTTTTTTTTTCACATTAGTTTTGAAATTTGGTATTTTCTTAAATAGTTCAAAAATAATTACAAGATATTATTTATTCAGAAATAATTTTAATAATATATTTATATTTTATAGATAAAATGTATGAATTTAAATCTTTTAAAATAAATATCATCTATTTTTATTAAAATTAATAAAAAATTAATATTTATATATAATATTGCATCTAAATTAAAATTATGTCACGCCATCGCTAAAAAAATTAATATATAACTTTTAGAATATTAAAATAATAATATTTTTAAAAATTAAGACGTTGACGTAATATATTTTGTGTTGTGTCAAATTATTAAGACTATATTATCATATTTTAATGGAATTTATTTAATATATAAATTATGTTATATATATAAATAATATTTAATATATTTTTTAATATTATATTTATGATACTCCTAGGATTATAAAAGATTGTATGTTGTTTGAGACCGAATGAATTAAAAATTTATGTTATTAGTTTTATTATTTAGCTTATAAGATATTTTTTATCTAAAAAATTAATAAGCTAATTTATTTTTATCATTGTTTTACTATTTTTAGAATTTTTTATTTTTATTTATTTGATAAATTGGCAAAAGCAATAAAGACTAAAAAATTTCAAAACATGGTAAACGTTTAACATTTTTCAGTTCACAGAAAATTAAAAAAATAAGGGTATATAATTATTGAATATACTTTTACAAATGATTTAATACATTAATTATATTTTAAATACTATAAATATATATTTTAAAATTTAAATAATATAGCGAAAATAATTTTTACAAATTTTCATATAAATATTTTTAATTTAATATCTGAAAGTTTAACTTATTAAAAAGAAAATAAAAATAATAAATTAATAAATTTTACTTTTAATTAATTTTATATTCCTTTAATCAAATACTATATTTTTATATTTTTACCAAATAAACTAAATAAAATAATATAAAATTTTCAATAATATATCAAATAATATTACATTCTAATAAGTTTACTTTTAAAGATAATATTACATTTCCGAACTAAATGCCATCTAAAAGTTAAATGCCATCTCCGGCTATTTCGGTTTCATCGCGACTAAAAATACTTGTTCAAACATATTAAAATGTTCTATTTTTTTCTATAACATTTTAGATTATTTTTTTAATTTTTTTTGATAAAATTTAAAATTTATTTAAAAAAACATTAACCTATAAAATAAGATTCGAAATTTGTATAATACACATTAAAATGTTATAAAAAACATAACATTTTATGTTGTTTTATACGTATCAAAACTTTTCATATTTTAACCTTAAATCAGGTGGTTTAACCGAGAGATAGCTAGTTTGGCATATAATATTATGTCCGATTATATTATATTTTAACCTTAAATCAAATGGTTTAACCGAGATTATATCATAGGCCTGACTCATCACGTCAACCGTAGTCCCTAATTAATAAAAATTATTTATTCCACCATTAATCAGCAATGTCATTAATATAATTTCCAGCCGTGTTCCCCATCTGTTTGTTTAATGTACTGAAATAGAGATTAATTTATGTCGCCGTATCTTAAGCATATAATCTCGGGTTACTCTTTTCTGTTATAAAAGTTGCTGGAAAACAAGTTTAACAGTCTTGTCCTAGGGAATTTGCATTCATCACTCATCAGTGCCAAATGATATTCAATTGTTGGCCTTTTCTTTTCCTGTGTAACAGGAGGCTGTGGCGCCTGCATTGTCCTACTGTCCAAGTATGATCCAGTGCTCGACCAAGTCAAGGATTCAACTGTCAGTTCATGCCTCACATTAGTTTGCAGTTTAAATGGATGCTCAATTACGACAGCTGAGGGTGTTGGGAATAGCAAGGATGGCTTCCACCCTATTCAAGAAAGATTCGTCGGTTTCCATGCTTCTCAATGTGGATTTTGTACTCCCGGAATGTGTGTTTCTGTTTTTTCAGCTCTTGTCAATGCTGAAAAGAGTAATAGGTCCGAACCCCGTCCTGGATTTTCCAAGCTGACAGTTACTGAAGCAGAGAAGGCCATTGCAGGCAATCTTTGTCGCTGTACCGGTTATCGCCCCATTGCTGATGCTTGTAAAAGTTTTGCTGCTGATGTTGATATGGAAGACTTGGGATATAATTCCTTTTGGAAAAAAGGAGAAAGTGATGAAGAAAAGATGAGTAGATTACCTGCATACAATCGTAATTCTTCAAATATTAAGTTTCCCGAGTTTCTAAAGAAGGAAATCAAGGCTGGTGCTGATCTGGCTTCTAAAGGATATCATTGGTATAGTCCTTCTAGTATTGAGAAACTTCAAAGCATATTGCAGAAGACTGAGGCCGAGGATGGAACCTCAATGAAGATTGTTGTTGGTAACACAGGAGCAGGATATTACAAGGAACTAGGTCTAGAACAGTATGACAATTATATTGATTTAAAGCATATTCCTGAGCTCTCAATCATTGTGAAAGACCAGACAGGGATAGAAATTGGAGCAGCTGTTTCTATTTCGAGGGCCATCGAAGTGCTTAAGCAAGAAAATGTGGGTGATTTTCCCCTAGAAAGTAAAACAGTGTTTAAGAAAATTGCTGACCATATGGAGAAGATAGCATCGGTGTTTGTAAGGAATTCAGGTAGTGTGGGAGGAAACTTGATGATGGCCCAGAGGAAACAGTTTCCATCAGATATTGCTACCATACTACTTCCTGTGGATGCAATAGTGAATATAATGATCGGTCAGAAATTTGAAAAGCTTACATTTGAAGAGTTCCTTGGAAGGCCTCCTTTGGATTCCAGAGCCATTCTTTTAAGCATTAAAATTCCGAGCTGGGAGTTAACAAAGGATATTTCATCTGAAACAGATAATACCAAGCTCCTATTCGAAACTTACCGTGCTGCACCACGTCCTCTTGGAAATGCCCTGCCCTATTTGAATGCTGCTTTCTTGGCTGAGGTTTCATTGTGTAGAAATTCTACTGGTGCTACCCTAAATACCTGTCGTTTATCTTTCGGTGCTTATGCGTCCAAGCATCCCATTAGAGCGAGGAACGTTGAGGAATTTCTGATTGGAAAGGTTCTAAGTGTTGGTCTCCTGTATGAGGCTATCAAATTACTTGAAATCACAGTAATACCAAAAGATGGCATCTCTCATTCTGCTTACAAGTCAAGTTTGGCTGTTGGTTTTCTCTTTGAGTTCCTGAGTCCCTTAGTTGACACCCCTGATCAAATTTCAGGTGGTTTGTGCAATGGAGATAATAGTTCTATGTTAAGGGACTACAATTCCAAAATAGAAGATAACAGTGATAAGTTAAATGGAACAAAATTCCCAACATTGTTGTCTTCTTCAAAGCAGAATATTCAGTCCGGTAACGATTACCCTCCAGTTGGACAGCCAGTTACCAAAGTCGGAGCTGCCATTCAAGCCTCTGGTTTGTCATATCTTACTCATTTCCACATAGCCTCACAGCCATTATTTCAGTGCTAAAATTTTTAATTTTAGTTTTCTCATAACCATGTAGGTGAGGCTGTTTTTGTGGATGACATTCCAGCTCCGGGAAATTGCCTGTATGGAGCATTTGTTTATAGCACAGAGCCACTAGCACGGGTGAAGAGCATAACATTTAAATCTAGGACACCACCGGTCGGATTCAATACAATTATTTCTGTCCAAGACATTCCAGGAAAGAATTTAGGTTGTACATCCATATTTGGTGAAGAACCTCTATATGCAGATGAGTATGCTCAATTTGCAGGAGATCGAATTGCCTTTGTGGTAAATCATTGATTTCATTATTGTTGATGCAGTGCAATGCTAATTATTTTTTGCAATATAGGCTTTTAATACATAGTCTCATTGCAGTTTACAAGAATAGCGTTTTCACTTTTAAGAACTTGATCATTGAAACGATTCCTTCAGGTTGCAGATACACAGAAACATGCAGACTTGGCAGCAAACCTTGCAGTGATTGATTATGACAAGAGGAATCTAAATCCACCAATATTATCCGTCGAAGAGGCTGTCGAGAGAGGCAGCTTTTTTCAGGTCCCTCCTTTCTTTTTCCCTGAACAGGTTGGTGATTTTTCGAAAGGAATGGCTGAAGCCGATGGCCAAATCCTCTCAGCTGAGGTAACTTTCAGACTTTGTTACTACTTATGCTTCTTCTTTCAATAGAATCCGGATTCTGCATCGTTTTTCTTATACGTGATGATGCTACCGATTGGATAGACTGGTCACTTTGTAGAGTCACTCGTTAGCTTCGATCATGGAAATGTTCAAATATTTCTTTTTGAATTGTTACATTTAGATCAAACTTGGGTCACAATACTATTTCTATATGGAGACACAAACTGCTCTTGCTATGCCGGATGAAGATAACACCATGGTGGTGTACAGTTCCACTCAATGCCCTCAAATTGCACATGAAACAATAGCTCAATGTCTCGGTCTTCCTGCGAATAACATTCGTGTGATTACAAGAAGGCTTGGAGGAGGTTTTGGTGGAAAGTCCGTAAGAGCAGTCTCTGTGAGTCATTTATCTTCTAAAATTATTATTCCTCTTTTTCCTGCCAAATGCATTCCATATTTTCTTTAATGGGCCTTTATTAAGCTTCTGATTAACATAACTTCTAATTTTTATGGTTTATATAATTTTATAGTTACCATATATGATCTCCAGTCTATTATATGTATATCTGAAATTTTATGCCTTCATATAGGTCGCTACAGCCTGTGCAGTTGCAGCTTACAAATTACAGCGTCCGGTTAGGATGTATGTGAATCGCAAGACCGATATGATAATGGCAGGAGGAAGGCATCCGATGAAAATAACATACAGTGTAGGATTCAAAGAGAGTGGGAAGATTACGGCCCTTAAACTCGATATATTAATTGATGCAGGGGTATTTCCAGATGTGAGTATAGTTATGCCAGGTACCATAGTTGGGTCACTAAAAAAATATGACTGGGGCGCTCTGAACTTTGATATAAAAGTATGCAAAACAAATCGACCTAGCAGATCTGCAATGAGGGGCCCTGGGGAGGTTCAGGCATCTTTCATTGCGGAAGCTATAATCGAACATGTAGCATCCACTCTTTCAGTTGAAGTTGACACGGTCCGAAGTATCAATCTCCATACATATAACAGCCTCGGATTCTTTTACAAGAGTGCTGCAGGTGAACCTTTGGAGTATACTTTACCTGCAATATGGGATCAGCTGGCCACATCTTCAAGCTTTCACCAGAGGACTGAAATGATACAGGAATTCAACAAATCTAATAAATGGAGGAAACGAGGGATTTCGCGTGTGCCAGTCTTGCAAGAAATGAATCTGAGACCAACCCCTGCGAAAGTAAGCATCTTAATAGATGGATCCATTGTTGTTGAAGTTGGAGGAGTTGATATGGGTCAGGGTCTATGGACTAAAGTGAAACAAGTGGCTGCATATGGTCTTGGTTTGATCAAACCTGGTGGCACTGAAGAGCTTTTGGAGAAAGTAAGAGTCATTCAATCCGATACTTTGAGTTTGATACAAGGGGGATTCACCGGAGGCAGCACAACATCGGAATCGAGCTGTGAAGCAGTTAGACTTTGCTGCAACATCTTGGTTGAGAGGCTGACTGATCTTAAGGAAAAGTCGATGGAACAAACGGGAACTCTTGAATGGGAGACATTGATTCTTCAGGTATGAACTGAGAATTAATTTCTTTTTCCACTCTGAAACTTGTTCTTAAATTCAAACTTCTCTCCAATTGAACGGACCATCGAGCCAGAAACTGGACCCCTACAGCTTCAATCTTCTGTCTTATTTTTAGAATAATACCTATGGTATCTTTTCTGTCTCACCATTTTCATCTTTCATTCAATGCAGGCGTATCAAATTTCTGTGAACTTATCTGCAAATTCACTTTTTACACCTGACTCTTCTTCTTTGCAATACCTAAACTATGGCGCAGCAGTGAGTGAGGCAAGTTTCTCTATATCCTCTCTTGCTTTAAATTTAAAACGTTCTTTTGAAACTCATTTACATACTATTTGTTCCGAATCTTTTTAAAGTATCTATATCACACACTTGTGTCTAAAACATCATTAGGATGCACATGAAAAAAAATTTAAAATTAAATATACTCATATCATATGCGTATTATTATCCGACACTCGTCATCTTACATGTGAGCCATATCATCATTTGCATAACAAGTTGTACTAATGGATTTCATAGTTAGTAATGGTGAAGATATGGCATTGCAGGTAGAAGTAAACCTTTTAACTGGGGAAACCACAATTTTGCGCTCGGATATCATTTATGACTGTGGCCAAAGTTTGAATCCTGCTGTGGATTTAGGACAGGTTAGGCGGTGTTTACTGTCTTGTACTTTTCTATTTGTATATAAAATTAAATATATTCGTATCATATGCGTACTATTATCCAAGTCGAGTTAACATATGAAACAAATGTGGTTTGCAGATTGAAGGAGCTTATGTTCAAGGAATTGGATTCTTTATGTTTGAAGAATACCCCACAAACTCAAATGGATTGGTGACAGCAAATGGAACATGGAGTTATAAAATCCCTACACTGGACACCATTCCCAAACAATTCAATGTCGAAATCCTCAACAGCGGACATCATCAGAAACGTGTGCTGTCTTCAAAAGGCAAGCTTTTAAAATTCCCACCAAAGTTCATGTCTTTTTTCAAACTACGGTATTCAACAACATTCATCGATTCTTGCTTTTGCAGCATCCGGAGAGCCGCCATTAACGCTGGCGGTTTCAGTTCACTGTGCTACAAGGGCGGCCATAGCTGAAGCCAGACGGCAACTTGGTTCATGGAATGGCGTAGACGACACAAATTCAACAGCATT
Organism: Abelmoschus esculentus; assembly: GCA_035048815.1. Taxonomy (NCBI): domain Eukaryota; kingdom Viridiplantae; phylum Streptophyta; class Magnoliopsida; order Malvales; family Malvaceae; genus Abelmoschus; species Abelmoschus esculentus. Next base: position 2,172,797 of record JAUCBN010000008.1, read on the forward strand.
CCAGTTGGAGGTTCCGGCCGTCATGCCGGTTGTGAAAGAGCGGTGCGGGCTTGACAACGTCGAGAAGTTCTTGCAATGCACAATGGGCACAAAGTGAGGCAATTCTGCTTCAATTTTAGCTTCGGCGTGTAACCACAACTTACGGTGATGAAGAGACATGAACGTACTTATGATATAATAAAAACTAAATTATGACCGGAAAATAAGTATTATTACGAATAAAATATTAATATATAAATATTGGATAATATTATAAATTATTTAATGTATCAAGCCTTTGTATAAGTATATGATACGAATACAATTTTTATGTTTTTATAATATTTTTATTGTTTATATAAATATATATGTGTGTACATATTACATAGGTTTTAATAATATGTCTTAGATTTTTTAACCTAGTTTGTTAATATCTTCTAATATTTTGAAAATAGATTTTAAATATAAAATTTATTATAATACATCAAGTGGTCTATGTAGAAAAATAATATTATTATTTTTATATATTTTAGGTTTAAACAATTTATTTATACGATTTTTATCTTATTAAAAAGTTAAGATGAATTTATAAGTCTATCAAATAAACATTTATTAGTAGTTAAAGACGTTTATATTGTCTCACTTTATGCCGGTTCAAATTATATTAATTACGTTAAAATATAATACTACCTTAATAAAAAAATTATTATTAAATTTGAAGTATAAAAATAAAATAAAAACTCCTCATAAGTTTTATAAAATTTCAGCATTGGAACATTTGGTTGAAAAAAGGTCTCAAGTCTAATAGTTACGAACCAGTAATATATCCGAAGATTTAGTTTACTGGTAACTTAGTTTATTGGCCAAAACAAAATGAAGTAAAGAAATATTCCAAATCATAACAAAATTGAAGATTTGGATAATCAAATATTTTAAAAATAAATTCTGTTGCATTTTATCTAAATTTTTTAGTTGAGATATTTCATTCATTTCTCTTATAAATTTGGTAAATCTTAAACAGACTCAAATGTGAATTTTTTCAGCGATCTACCGAGTATCTAAGGTTGATTTTCTCATCAGTTTCCATATGTTTTTACCATTTTCTTAGCTTTGAGTATAATTTATGTCGCCAGCTTAAACTTCTAGTTTGATTCTTTTATTTTTAGAAATGAAATCTTGTTCATTATTTTGAGAAAAAGAAATTTATAGTATTTGCTAAGCAGTTAACTTTCGATATTGTTTTCCGTTTTGAAATTTCATCTTTTTTACCTGCAGGAATCGATTTGAACGATTAGAACATGGCAAAAACATCAGCCCCTTTACTAGGATTTCTTCTTTTCAGTTTCTTGGTCGCCTCGGCACAAGCAGGAGATGAGTATATGAGCTACAAGGATCCCAAACAGCCGATTGGCAGACGGATTCGGGACCTCATGAAACGAATGAGTCTCGATGAAAAGATTGGTCAAATGGTACAAATCGACCGGCAAGTAGCCACTGCAGAGGTCATGAGGGACTATAAAATCGGCAGTGTCTTGAGTGGAGGAGGAAGCGTACCGCGCCTTCAAAGGGACATCAAAGCTAGAACCGACATCAAGATATAAAAAATACTTTTTTCAGTTTTTCATCAGAAAACCAATACTTTTGATACACTAATGACTCACCACCGGAAGGAAAGGAGTCTTGACGGGCCGATTGTTGCAGAGAAGATGCTTGACCACTTGACATACAAACCTGGTTTTCTTCATTGGAGCTCGGTTTTTTTCTGCCCTCCATTCTGGAACTCTGTCTAAGTAATAAATTATGGGCATGGCTAGCCACTTGAGTAGGTGTTCGAGTTACTACTTACTACTACATACTCTGCCAATCACCCTTACCAAATTGTGCTGATCTTGAGGATCCATATGCTTTTGCTTGCAGACCTTCTGCATGTGTAAATGGACTTTCTTGAAGCTTTTATTCTTGAAGTTTTTCCTAACAAATTCATGTTATCTAATATATAAATTTAGGTTTCTTGTTTTCACATCAAATATCTATTAAACCTTGTCTTAAAAAAAACGAAAGAATATTTTCTTCAAAAGCGACAAATTTTATTTCAGCCAATAAATATATACAAGACAAGAAGCTCAGAAAGAAGGATCCTATCTATGAAATTCTAACACAAAGATACTGCTACCATTATTATGCTATTAACTCCAAATCTTCAAACTAAAAGAGACTGCTTAGCATTAAGACAGGACAGCTCTAGACTAGACCCTGAGACTAACTTGTGTGGTTGACAGGTTGAGTGGTGAGTCCATAGCCAAAGGGATACAATGGGTCGTAATTCAGATCCCCAACGTTCATCGGCAGCTGCTCAACCGTCTTGAACCATGTCCGGGACAGTTTGCCGCTGAAACCGTAGTCTCCGAAAAGAACATCGGCCACACCTTGGCCTTCTGAGCCCGGAAGCCATGCAGCAACCAGCGCACTAACTTGTTCGACATGTGGCATCATAACAAGGGGTCTTCCGGATATCAAAACAACCACACACTTGATGTTGCCGCAGACATTTTGGATTGTATATTGACCTTGTAATGGGATCGTCAAGTTCAGATTATCACCATTTGTCTCGGCATACGGAGGCTCCCCAACGACGACGATGCCGTAGGAGAAATTGTTGGTCTTGACGTAATTGAAATCTGGATTTTCTTGGTAGACGACCTCTGTGCTTGGATCAACAGCTTCTGAAATACCTTTCAGAATGGTGGTTCCTGTTGATTTAAGCAACGATAATAACTGGATTTGTGATGGTTTGTGTCTTAGTATTGAAAGCTAAGTTGTAAGAGACAAGAATGGTATATTACCGGCAGTCAAATTGTTTCCGTCACCACCTTGCCAATTGATGGTCCAACCGCCGCATTGATTTCCCAAGTTATCTGCATGGCTACCGGCAACTAGGATCTTCGGTGAATTCTTGGGAAGAGGCAGCATTGGTTCAGCTGCATTCTTCCCATTCTTCAACAAAACAAGCGATTTTCTCACTGCTTCCCTTGCCAAATCTCTGTGAGCCTGAAATAAAAACCAAACAGGTAAATCCTGGTATACCCTGAAAGCTAGTCTTAAATATTAAAAAGACATGTTGGTCTATAACCTGCTGTCCGAGCTGGTCAACGAAGCTTTCATCAGCCATGGGGTTTTCGAATAAACCAAGTGTGAATTTGACTCTCAAGATTCTCCTAACAGCATCATCAATACGGCTCATGGGGATGAAATTGTTATTGACAAGGCCAGTCAATGTATCAATAAACTCGGTATAATTGAATGGAACCATAATCTGTAAAACAAGAAGGAAAAAAAAGAACTTCAATACATTACAATTAGTCAATTAGATGCCGCTAAACAGAGTGATTAATCCGGTCCGACTAATCCAAATTTGAGTTAGATCGGAGACTGAACATATGAATACCTTGCTTAAGGATGCCAAATTATTTTGATGTAAAAAAATAGGTTTAAAACTTGCCAAAGCCACTCACCATGTCAAGGCCTGCTTGAATAGAGGTGAGAACTGAATATGTATAGTTGGCATGAACAGGATATGTCATCCTATCAAGCGCCTGCCAATCAGAGATGACAAATCCCTGCAATTTGGAACAAATATATATGCACAGATTATCATAAACAATGCTTTATTCATTTCTCCTGCAGGTTTTCATAGTATTAAGTTTCAAAAGGTTGCAGTCAAATTTACCCTGAACCTAAGATTGCCCTTGAGGAAACCGGTGATAAGTTCACGGTTAGCATGCATTTTCAGTCCATTCCAACTAGAGTAAGAAGCCATAACTGTCCCGACTCCTTTAACAACGGCCGCGTTATAACCCGGCATGTGAATGCTAAGCAGTCCATGTCTATCAATCACTGTGTTGTTTTCATTGATGCCCTTCGTTGTCCCACCATCTCCCACAAAATGCTTGGCACAAGCCACCACCTTGTCCCTTTTCCAAGATACAAAACAAATAAATGGTTTCAACTACTTTAAATTAATCAATAAATTCGTATGTAAGCTTGTATATTGCCTGTTAACATACTTTCCACCAACATAAGGAGCACCCTTAGGTGTACCCTTCGGAACTTCCCCTTGCAGTCCATATATGATATCTGTCATTTCCCTGACGATGTTAGGTTCTTCACTGTAACTCTCATAACATCGACCCCATCTCGGATCTCGACAAACCTGACATTTAGTAAACATGAGAGTTTTGTAAAACAATTAAACCAAACAGATGATTGATGGAATACTCCATTACCGCGATGCAGGGTGCAAAAACATAGTTTATGCCAGTGGCTCTAACTTCAAGAGCTGTTGCAGATCCAATCCTCTTCACAAGATCAGGATCCCTGTAACAATAGAGATTTATCACAAAATATATTGTAATTATCCTCAAAAACTTAACTTGCAATGGAAGAAACTGAAGAAAAATCGGTCTTACCTTGTGGCACCAAGGCCAACGTTATGAGGAAATATGGTGGCGTTATACACATTGTTGTGTCCATGGACAGCATCAATCCCATAAATCATCGGGATCCCTAGCCTGGTTGAAAGTGAACCATTTTGGATATTATTAACCATGTTGATCCATTCTTGCGGAGTGGCTTGAAGGCGCGGTACGCTTCCTCCTCCACTCAAGACACTGCCGATTTTATAGTCCCTCATGACCTCTGCAGTGGCTACTTGCCGGTCGATTTGTACCATCTGACCAATCTTTTCATCGAGACTCATTCGTTTCATGAGGTCCCGAATCCGTCTGCCAATCGGCTGTTTGGGATCCTTGTAGCTCATATACTCATCTCCTGCTTGTGCCGAGGCGACCAAGAAACTGAAAAGAAGAAATCCTAGTAAAGGGGCTGATGTTTTTGCCATGTTCTAATCGTTCAAATCGATTCCTGCAGGTGAAAAAGATGGTTTCAAAACGGAAAACAAAATCGAAAGTTAAATGTTTAGCAAACACTATGAATTTCTTATTCTCAAAATAATGAACAAGATTTCATTTCTAAAACTAAAAGAATCAAACTAGAAGTTTAAGCTGGCAACCTAAATTATACTCAAAGCTAAGAAAATGGTAAAAACATATGGAAACTGATGAGAAAATCAACCTTAGATGCTCAGTAGATGGCTGAAAAAAATTCACATTTGAGTCTGTTTAAGATTTACCAAATTTATAAGAGAAATGAATGAAATATTTCAACTAAAAAATTTAGATAAAATGCAACAGAATTTATTTTTAAAATATTTGATTATCCAAATCTTCAATTTTGTTATGATATGGAATATTTCTTTTACTTCATTTTGTTTTTGTCAATAAACTAAGTTACCAGTAAACTAAATCTTCGGATATATTACTGGTTCGTAACTATTAGACTTATTTATTTTGTGTTGATTTTTTAATGTGTATGAGAAAATATATTAGTTACTACGTCATCTATGGTCCCAAACAATCAGGACCGTTGATCTTAATTTTTTTTCAAATGAATCATCACCTCTCTTCTACATGGACTTAGTGGGTGGTAGTTATTAAGTGGTTATTTAAAGATCAACGGTCCTGATTGTTTAGACCATGTATGACGTGGTGAACATGATTCACCTAATAATCTCTCGTGTTTGAGATTTTAATTTTGGGTAGTGAAAGTTTGATAATTATTAGTTTAATTTTTTTGTATAGTTAGTTATCTTTCTTTTTATTGTACATAATTATTTAAAAAAAAATTATAAATATATCTATGAATTTAAAGTTTCTAAAGAATATTCATAAATTTTTTCCATGGATCATATATTAATATTATATTTTAATATATATTTTAATAAGATAATTTAAGTCGAATTCTCATTTGAATCCGGGATCTTCCCTCGTGGCTTCTAAGAAAAAGCTGTACTTGCCGTTGCTCCCTTTGATTCTCCTACCATAATAAGATATTTTAAGTCAAATCTTTGATTATTTATATTTTATATCATTAATGAATTTCTCCTTTGGTATAGGTTTAAATGAAAAAGATATATATTTTTTAAATTATCTGATTTGAGGTAGTTTTTATCATAGATCTTAAAAATTTTAAAACTAAATTACAATTATTTTTTTTAGTATTTTAATTAATTATAAGATAATATTTTAGACTATTTTTAAATATGTACCAAACAAAAATATAAAGAGAAAAGTTATTTGAATAATGTAAATAAAAAGAGAAAGTAATTGATTAATTTATAAAGAATCAAAATGACACTAGGATAATAAGTATTTAGTAACGTATTGATTACTAGTATTTTAGTAGAATTATTCATTTTTTATAAATTATATATTTTATAATCCACATTTAGTATTCATGATTCTTCCTCTTAATTGAAGGCATATATTATTCAATTTAATTAAATTAACCGACGAAACTATGTATTTTTAGTTTTAATGATATTTTGCCAATAATTATATTTTATAATGATACAGATAATTATATTGAAGTTAAGATAATTATAAAAACAACATAATAAATTTTCCAACGGTTATCACAAAAAAAAATATCTACGAGTTTAACTTACAGCTTCGTTTAACACCGACAGCTGAGGAGTTTCAAATTATTTAACACCAATATACCTACGACTAAGAAAACATGCAAACTACATCACTACAGTCCAGTCCAGTCCGTATAGCACCTACTCTTTACACAGCAACGGAGAAGTAAACATGGCACGACATGCTAATGGCTTGTGTTCTTTACATGGTGCTACTGTACATGCCAACAATCAACTGTCTGTTAAAACCATTGCGCTCGAGAATTCGAGAAGAAAGGGTAAACAGGCATTTATAATAATGATGAAAACTTAGGTAATTGGATGTGTAAATAAGTTCTGACCTTAATCGGTATTGTGAGACTGATCGTGCTCGATAAAATCTAACGCATCTTCCTTGGTGACAACATTAACACGGCTTACCCTGTTTTTATGTGTCACGCCGTAGATCTGATCAGCAACTTTGACAAGTTCCGGCCGAAATGTGGTGGTTATGAATTGTGTGTTTGCAATGTCTGCCAGTCGACGAATCATATCTAGACAGAAACTGATTAAGGATCCACCAGCTACTTAAGATTTGTTCATTTCTACTTACATTGCGAGACTGATAAAATGAAGAGCAGGAGAAAGAGCATAATTGTAATCGATTAATTTCAGAAACAGATGAAAACAAAAATGGAATCATTAGCTATTAGCCATCAATAGAGCTATCTATGTATTAGAAATAGGATACTTCCAACGGCAGTTCGGTACTGAGGATCTAGAGCTGCATCTATCTCATCAAACAGATAAAATGGAGCCGGATCACATCGTTGAATAGCGAAAATTAATGTAAGGGCCACAACAGTCTTCTGTCCTCCAGACAATTGCTTCATTGATTGTGTCTCACCTTGGCCGGTAAAAGAAACCTACAACGTGAATAACAAAGCTTAGAAACAGAAACAGTACACCGAAAGGTATAAAAGGTTTTGATTCCAGGTCAGCTATAAAATTGAGTTAGGTGCTGTACGCCTATTTGCAAGCCAATCCTAATTTTCAGGTTTAGACTTCTACCACCTTTACAAATACGGATCACATGAAAATTGGCAAATAAGTACAAGAAGTCTAGACCAGTAATGTCTCTCCTTAGTCTTAACTTTTCATTTTCCCTAAGTGCTCATGTCTAACATCGGTGTCCAAGACATCCAGATATGAATATGACAGTACAATCCTCCAAATACAAGGTAAAACTAAAAAAAAAACATTGAGCATGTCTATATCCATCATTCACATAGTGTCCAAGTAACTTAGATATTTAGAGAGTTACATAATTCAACTGATGCACCACCATAACCAGCAAGGCCAATAAAATATAAAAACTTCACTCTCTTTTGCAAAAGACATGCCATATAGAGTATGCTCACCTTCACTTTTACACCAATGTATTTCTCAACTCTTCCCTCCAAATCAGCCTTTCGAGGTCCGTCATCGTCGTCGTCATCATCATCTGCAGCATGATCACCATCCTGTAGGGAAAAAAGAAATGCAATACAATTATATAACAAAAATAACAAGTTAATTCTTAACATATGATACTATAAATGGGGTACTTAATAGAACAAAGTGTTGAGCACGTAATTAGAACTCTAGCAATACAGCATTAACATGTTCATAAACTATTTGCCTTGTAGAGTAAGAAATTTCATTCATTTTTCATTTGCCTTGTATGGGTGAAAAGGTCAAATACAGAATGTTCGTTGAAAAACTATTATGACTGATCTAGGTTTTCTCTCAAAATTAGTGTAAAGTTGAACATAAAAATAAAGATTTTTTTTTTCAAAATTGCATCTTGGCACACAATCAAAACAACTGGATTCTTTGGACAGATAAGGGTGTAGAATAGAACAAATTGAGAACTTGAAATGAATCTAATGATTAGAGCAAAATCCTCTCATGACCGCTCCCATAAACAATAAGACATAAGTTGGAGAAAAGCAAAATGACTAAAAGAACCTATTCAACCTGAGGTTTGGTCTCAATGTTTCACCTAGTTGGCTTAAGGGGAGGACTTCCCCCCAGGGCTGGGGTTGAGACATTTAAAAATATGCTATGAAGCAGGGGAAAAGAAAGGGCAAAAAATGACACCTATCATATTATCTTAATGAGATTCATTAGAGACATAATATTGATGTTCCAGATGGCATAGACAAGAACACCTACAGGAGAGAAAAGTTCAATGCTCCAAAACCATATATCAGAAATGACAATGGACAAGTTCACTAATCTAGAGGATTGGAGAGAAACAAAACAAACATAACTAGACAACACTTGAGACATTATACAATTTAAAAGTTCTTTTGAAAACATTAAACAGACAATAAATAAAATTAAGAATCCCCAACAAACCTTTTTCTTCATCATCACCAAATGACCATGACCACCTTGCACAAGTTCTGAAAATACTTCTCTAAAGTGCCGGGCAACACCTTTGAAAGTTCGTTCTATTGACTCGTCCTTGCGCTGATCGAGAACTGCTATAAGTTCCTTGATTTTCTGTAAAAATATATATAATGAAGTACAGTGCAAGTTTAAGCTTACTAAAATTCAATTTGACAGCATCATTTACCAGGAAGATAAGGTTTTAGTATTTACCTCATCACCAGCATCGAGCTCAGCCTGCCTTTTCTGCAGTTCTTCTCTTTGCTCTGTGAAATTTACATATTGGTCAAGTGCTTTTTTGTTTACATGGCTGAATTGTTGCAGTTGCTCATTGCACCTATGGAGCATCTTCTGCAACTCTTTTATCTGCTTTCGTTTATACCTATCATTCAACATGGAAAAGAAAAGAACTAAATAAATTAAAAATAATAAAATCTGAATACGGATGCAATGTAGAATACCACCAAGATAAGCATATACTGTCACAACCAACCAACTTCATCACATATCATATAAAACAAAGAAACACATGTTATACATCAATTAGAATACCCCAAATAATCTAGAAGACATAAGAAACCGTTAAATGAATATAGTTACTGAGAAGAAATATCTAACAACTTTTTATGAAACCCAGATACAACTTAGAGGTGAAATGAAGTATAGAAACTGGACATTCTGGTAGAAATTGTACGTTTCAAAAGCATCTGATGACAAAGGGCCCAACTCCCTTATTTTCTTTGAGAAATCTTCCTGCCTAGCAAGAAGACTACTCCTTCTACTTAACAATTGTTCTAACTCCTTTGCTTCATTCTGAAGTGTGCTCTCATAGTCAGCTTCCAATCCCTGCACCACCATGAGATGTTCTCAGCTGTAACAATAAGCATCAAGGATTAGTGCTAAATATTTTTTAAAAAAAAACTAGTTACCTTCAGATCATTCTTTTCATCTTTGATTCCCCTAAGTTGCTTTGTTAGCTCATCAATTCTACCAGAAACTCCTGCAGAGAAAAATCAACACTGAATATTAGATCTAAATCCAAAACTAAAATATGTGGTAATTATTCAAAGCTCTTACTTTTAAGTTGCTGTGTGGCTTCTTCAACCAATAATTTAGCATCCATCAGTTCCTGCCTCTTTGATTCAGCTTCATCAAGCAACACATCAGCCTCTGCCGCAGATATTATTGCTTCCAACTCTTGCTTCCGCCTCTTAAGGTTTGTTGTGAGATTTGTCTCGAGTTCAGCTTTTCTCGATTCAGTCTGACAATCCATAAAACATGTAAATGCATGCATGTCATGACAAAAGAAATCAAACAAGGTCCAGCACATAAACCTCAATGCGATCACTCCTGCAATTGATAAGTTCCTCCTTAAGAGCTGTTATCTCAGGATTCAATTTTGACAGATTCTTCTTCTCTTCAGGTGTTAAGTGATCAATAAGCTCTGTGCCCATTTCAGCATGTTTCACTGCCATACTAGCTCTAAGCTGATCGATTTGCATCTGCACATCTGCAAGTGATTTCCTCTATAACCAAAATACAAGAGTCAGTGCAGATTGATTTTTTTTAACATAAAAAGTGTCACTGCAGATTGAACTAGATAAAATATTTGCAAATAGCTAAAAAAGGAATAACCCCCACATAGGCACATGAAGTCACTCAAAAGTATTTTTATACCTTATTTTCAAGAGCTTTAGATGTATATTGTTTTTGCTTATTAGCATTAGCAATGTCCTGCTTATGCTGCTCCAGTAATGATTTGTCAAGAACCCGCTTAGCATCAAGTTGCTGCTGTTCAGTGACAAAAGCTGTAATTTTCTGCTCTAACTGTAAGCTAAATTAAGTTCAAACAAAGCATATAACGCTTGATGGAAGACAATTCAGGATTATAAAGAATGCAGACCTCATGTGTCATCCTCAATAATTGGTCATAAGTTTTTTTAGTTTATCTATACTCCAAAACTAATGGCTTTGATTCTAAAAGATGTTTCAAAGGAAAAGTTCATCTAAAAACACCTAGGACTTAACAAAACAGTTTATCGACAATCATACATAGGGCATAACAAAAAGGAATTGATGGCTGGGCTCAAGGATAATCGACCAATCTCTAAAAAGTACACATTTGAGTTGTCCCATATTCAACTTCAACCTCTATAACTAGTCCTAGCAGATTAGAAAAATTCATCAAGAACTAGTATGCTTGGAAGTATATGTTTTGATGTAACTGAAATTTACATGATTTATCCATGAAGAAATATCAAATTCACAACCACACCCGGTTAGCTTTCAAAAAATTAGAGCAGAGCTCAATGTCCACAATTTCCCTTTATCCTGATCCCCATATAGACTGAAACTTGCTATTGTTAGCTACACATGTCCTACCCTAAAAACAAAGAAGTTAGCACCCTGCTGCAAAAAGGGAAGTTTAAACTTTAAACTACAGAAAAAGGATATTTTGAAGCTCCATGCTTATTCCTTTCAGTTCTTCTTCCTTCTTATTAATAGACATTGAGTTTTGCATAATTATATTCATGAACTTTAATTTTGAGCGCCTATAATCATAAAATCCCCCAGTCATACCACCCTTCTTGCTAACTTGATCGCCTGTTATCAAATGAACAGGAAGTTGTTATAGCATTGGAAACACAAGCCCAAGCCCAAGCCAAACCAAAAATACGAAGAAACCATCATTCCAATGCCAACCTTCCAGAGTTATGCAATCCAGACCGTCAGTTCGAGCAACTCGTGTAGCAACATCTATATCTCGGCAGATCACCGTTCTACCAAATACCTGACGAAAAAACAGAATAATGAGAAAACATCCAAACAATCTAGCAGTTACAATGACCTTACAACCACCACTTTGTATTCTTTTACAAACAAGGGATGAACCCAACCGCTAACTAGGACCATTTTTTACTTTAGGCAAACTTCATATCTTATTAGATCATCTTTAAATTCCATTGATTTTTTAATATTACAAAGTGGGGTTAAAATTTTAAAATAAATAGAACAGCAACCATAAACTCCACCACTCCTTTCTGAACGAAAGCAGTAAGGCCAAAATTTGACCTATGTCAGAACATGGTGAAACAAAAATCATATTTAACCTATCTAACTCAGGTGCAATAGCAAAAGGTGGTGTTATCCCTGAGGAACTATTAGAAATCATTTCATGTAACAATACATTATCTTCCGCTATCTCAATTGAAGAAAGAGCTTCAAAGTTTCTTCATATTGAAGAAAATATAAAAGCTAAAACTAACAAAATGTCATCTTAGCTCTTGCAGGCATCAAGACTCATGCCCATTTATGGAAAGAAAAGAACTAACCTGTGCAAAGGCTGGAGCAAATTTGGAGGAAAAGTTCAATTTCTTTAACAGAGGTATCACGTCAGAACTTTGTGGGTATGTAACATGTGGAGCCTTCACGCGGTTAAGTGGTATGAAAGTAACACGTCCTCCTTTCAGTGAATTAAGATGTCTAATTATCTGGGTTGATATCTCATCCTTTTCAACAACCACATGGAATAAACTGTCAATAGAAAAACCATGTTCAGCTCAGCAACATGCAAAAAGGAAGTCCAGTAGCTATTGGAAAACATGCAGTCTTAGAAGTTAGAATTGAAATATCTTGAAGATTATATACCTGTTTCCAGCAGTTACTTCAACTGCAGTGAAAAACTTCTCATCACAATTAAGCAGCTCAATAATTGGACCAAACACCCCACCTATATTATATTCTCTGCATATCTTCCTAATAGAATTCAGCCCCCTTCTTACATCCTGATAACAAATGAAAGGTAAAAAAACCATTAAGATCAAAAAACAAAACCGCCATATAAGAATCTCCTTCTTTGGGATACTTGGAAGTTTATAAAATCAAAAACTAAGCAAAGACTAATCTGCTACATTAGGTATCAAGAAGGTATAGAGGACATTAGCCATTACAAAAACTAATTGCCATCTAAGAAATTTTATTTTGCAAGGCCTTTCTAAGCATTGAAGCAAAGGGTAAGAAATCACTTACTCCAGGAGTTGCATGATCAAGGCTCTTCTCTGCTTTCTCAACTTCTGCTTTCAGCTTATCAATTTCTGCTGAAAGCTTACTTTCTTTCTCCCATAAGGACCTATCCAGGGATAAAAGAAAAAAATTGAATCAGTTTGATTACTTGAAGAACTGAATATTGACTAGACAAATACTAAATGTTTCAAAGGGCATACTTCCTTTCATCCTGCAGTTTATCTCTTTCTGTTTTCTGAGGATTAAACCGGGACTGGGCAATTGAAGATTCCAACTCTTTGATTTCAGCTTTGCGCCTTTCAATAGAACCATCCAAGCGCTCCAACTCCTCATTAAGCCCAAAAATTTCCTCTTGAAGTTTTTGCTCCTGAAAATAAAAAGTAAACAGATGTTATCAAAAGATAAAAGTCTGTTACAAAGCAGAATACCATTACTGCCCAATAAGAGAATAAATAACTTGTGAGCAAAGAGATAAAAGGAAAAGTAAGAAACAAGGAATATAGACAAATGAACAGTATTTATCATTTAGATTTAATTCCTCCAAAAGTTAGCAAGCATACAAACTTGACAAAACGGTATCCAAGTACAACTAAGCTGAGTAAACAATTGAAAAATCAAGAATTCACGTCATTTAAACCTGTTATCCTAGTCATATTTATTTATAACTTATACTCCAGTCAAATATTATGCCATCCTCCTTCTGTACTTACACAAAGCACCGGTGCTGTTTATGAAATGACTTCCCTTCTAAGATATTTCTGTGCATAGTGATGCCAATTAAGTATTATCGTGCCATTAATTATTACAGCATGCATTATTTAGGCTATATATGCCATTACCTGAGACAAAACACTAAAAATACAAAAAGGCGTCATGATTCATGAAATAATTAGAACTATCAAAAAGAATAATTATCCAAGAGAATTTCCGAACAGAAACCAATATAAGATCTCAGGAGTCAAAACCAATGTTGAATCTAACCTGCGATGAATTTGAATAAAGCACTTTTTCCAAATCCTCAATTTCCTTTTGAAGCCATTTATCACGAGCAGCTTTACTAGAAAACTGAGTAGCACGACCTTGTTTCTGATAAAGAATGCTAAGCTGCTTTTCACAGTCCATGATCCTATAAATGATCAGAAACAATAGCATGAAAGAAAGATCGTCAACAATAAGACTATTATTTGAAGGGCAGAGCCATTATATCGTTTAGGGGGGGTGGGGGTGGAATTGCTATAAACCGCAAGATGGAACTACTTAAAGGGCCAGTTCTTCATTGCTTTCATACCAGCCTTTGGATCCATACTCACTTTTGGTACTAAAGGCAATAAAGAACTCTTTGTAGACTTTCTAATATCATGTCTAAAATGGACATTTTAACTTTTAACATCACTTTTTAAAAGTACTTTTCAATCCAACAACAATGAAGAATTGGCTCAAGAACGCTAATATATATGTGCTATACGGTTAAACAAAAGAAACACATTTTATACTTAAACCCAAATGACTCTTACGGAGCAAAGTATAAAGCATAAACTAGGCTGATCCTTGTACAGTTGTGAATGAAAAAGAGATTCAGCATGACAAAAAGTGATAATCTTGGGCATCATACCTATAACAACTTTAAGACCAAAAAAACAGATGTGCACTAGGCATTTGGAGATTTTAGACGTAGATAAAAGACAGCATTAGGTGCAACAATATACAATTTTGTACAGACATACCTTTTTGTTATAGTCTCCTCCTCTTTTAATTGGTTGTCATAGAGCGGTTTAATCCTGTTAAGCTCCTCAGTTGACTCCTGTATTTCCTTCTGCAACATTTGAAGCTGTTTGACCGCATCATCCTGAAAGTCAATATAACATGCCAAAAACACTCAACATTTTCCCTTAGTAAAAATGGAATTAGTAAGGTAATTCTCTAAAGATAATAATACTTTGGCTTGCATGTTCCCAGACATCCTCTCTTCTAAATCTTTTACATCAAGCTCAAGTGCAGTTTGCTTCTTTATAGCTTCTGCTTGTTGAATTTCTAAGGCTTCTTTATCTTTGTTTAAACCTTGAAGCTCCTTTGTTAGATCTTTAGACATCTTGTCTAAGTCCTTCAACCTTTCATGGGAATCCAGCACAGCATTATACCTTTCAGATGATTTTTCAGAAACCTTGGTACGAGCTTCTTCTACCTAAATAAAAAAAAGAGGCCGGAGAATCTCAAAAAGATATGTCATAACAAACATATTGAAGAATTCATCAGCCATAAAAATATAGCAGGTATGATTGTCAGAACAATCTGAGCAAACCCATTTGAAAATAAATGATCACCATGTTCTCTAGCACACAATGGGCTCACAATGTCATCTTGCAGTTTCCTTGCTTCCAAATAATAACTTTAAAAGCAAGTAAAACATTAAACATGTTTTTGTTTCATAAGGACTTGACAACAAGACTAAGATAAGAAAAACGGGTATTTGAATTAATTTCACTCCACTCGAAAAAACACAACAAAATTCAAATTGTTCAAATTATGGCAATTCACTATCATCTACCTTCTAAATAACCTAGAACACCTTATGCAACTACTTGATGAGGTCAATGTCAAAAGGCAGCAGAAACAACTCACTCACAATCTCTTAAACCTAAATATCTATAGGACAAACATGTGGATGGGGATTTTGAGTTCATCCTAACATCTAGGTGTAGATACACAACACAATGTTCTATGGGAAGCACATGGCACATGCATGAGGTTTTTGTGTGCCCTAAGAACTAGGTGCAGATACACAAAACAATGTGCTATGGGGGACAACATGGTTGAGGATTTGAGTTCATCCTAAAAGCTTAGTTAAACAGCATATTTTAAGCTTAGTTAAACAGCATATTTTTCTTCTTCTGTTTTAATAGATGGGTGAGGATCTTGTCAGTGGCAGGAGAGGGGGGGGGAGGCAAATTTGGAAAGCAAAATAAATGCCGTGAGTCCTAATATTCTCTCAAACACTGTTTTATCTTCATCAGGTTATAACATCAACCAACTGTTTATACAGTTGGCATCACGTCAGACCTGAGACATGTTAGAGAACAAATTCTCTGAACTATAATAAAGAGTGGGTTAGACATAGGTGATAAATCCAAAATAGAACTCTATCAGTCAAAGATATAATTTCCTTATTGTGCCTAAGAGAAGATTGAGAGAGCAAGACAGGACAAACTGACACATGATATGTGCTTACATACAGGTGAGAGGAGAAAGATATACAGAGGAAAGAAAACAAAACTTGAAGGAACAGAAAAGAAAGGAATATACAAGCACATAGAATTGATAGAAGCATGCATCTACAACAATAAATAAAAACTCAGGCTTCCTAGTTTCTAAATATAATAAAATCTTATGGTTAAGATAGCACATTTGAATTGGCAATGATACTAAATTACTTATGGATTATACTAACTGACATTAAAATCTAATAAAAAAACATAGGTTTCTTCACCAAACATGTGCAATAGTTAACACCCTTAATAGCAGTAACAATGTCCAAGCACCTCAAACTAAACTAACCTCTTCCAATTTACGCCGTGCATCTTGAAGTTCTTTATCATAAATAGTATATTCTAGTGACTTTCTCTGCTTGTCAAGCTGCTGATACTTTCTAAGTTCTTCTTTCTCTTCATCCAGTTCTCTCAATCTCTCATCTAAGTACTGGACAACTTGTATTATTTGCTTCCTTTTATTTCCTGCTTAACAGAAAAGATAAATAAATAAATAAATAAATGTAGCAAAGAATAAAATGCAAAGGCGGACGCTAGGATAATAAACTATTGATAGACAGAAAGAGAATTCACAATGACTTGCCAGTTTCCTGCATGATTTTCAAGCTTTCACGGCGTCTCTCTTCATAAACTCGAGTACCACCGATTTCTTTCAGCAAGTCCAGCCTCTCAGAATCTTTCATCAGGGTTAATGATGCTATCTATAGACCAGACAACAATTACTTTACAAAATAACCTAGAAAATGAAGCAGCAACAGTTCCGCCGAGTATGACTTTAGCAAGGTATGCAGTACTATGAGATTAGATAGCAGAACCCACATACCTTGCCTTGTTGAACAACATAATATGGATTAGAACGAGAGAACCCAGCACTTTCCAATAAATTCATAACTTCTGTTTTCCTGCACATGAACTTGTTTAATTAAAAAATATTGTCTGTAAAGGTCATAAGGCAAATTTGAAATATATGTATATATATGGACCATTAACTACTTTCAATTACTAGAAGAAGAAGCTCACGTAATATGTTTTCCATCCAAGAAATACTCATCCTTTTTCAACCCAATTGTTCGACGTAGACGTACCTCCTCCTTGTCAACCTGCTCAAAGGAGAGAATGCTAAACATTTTAATACAGTAGCTAACAATTGAATACTAGGATAGCCTGAATCACACCCTTGTTTTGGGCCTTGATGAGTGTGCTCAGACTCGATTCATATAATATTGAACAAATTCCAAGTCTAATTTCCATGACATAATACATCAGCATAAAGTTGTTAATGAGAATTACTATAGCAAACACACTACATTTTTCATGATACCACCAAGCTATATATTGATCATAAATTTGTTGTGGCATCAAATAGAACTCCCTAACTAAATCAGGATCAAATAGAAAAATGGAAAGAAAGTAATTTCAGGAAAAAAATAACAAGATTAGAATCAGGTTTGCTGATCACACAAGGTTTGATAGCTATATAGAATGTTAACTGTGATTATCATTTAATGAGTTCGTCGACATTAATTATTAGTGATTTTGAACAACATTGAAATGGTTAACTTGTACTACCATGAAGCATTCAGAAAAGTTGACCTTGTCTTGAGGTCTAAAAATGGAGCATTATTATTTGAAAGAAATATGGCAAAAAGTAAATAAAATGGCTATGTTGTTCAGAGATAGCAAAAGAATACCATATCAAAATGATTCAACTTAAATTTCTTAGACAAGGAAAGAATGCATTGGCCAATAAATTTTCTAACCAACAAAATTAAAAACAACACAATATTTAAAAAAGAAGAATGATATAAAACAAGAATATCACAAACATTCATCTAAAAAGATAAAATATAAATGTGCTTCCCCACAACCTTCCTCAGCTAAAGAAAATAATAGGTGAAAAAGTGAGAAGTAGCAAATTATTACCGGGATACGGTTGTCAAAATTATCAAAAACGATCTCCACAAATGCAGATACAACTTGGTGTCCTGCACCTTCCTGTTTGAATAGTGGCATGCATTAAAAACGATGAGCAAATTGGAAAATAGTTGAAACTGAATAAATGTATTCAGAAACCTACATGTAGTAGAGCATGCCTATCTTCACTGCGCAGATTTTGGAAGAGGTCACTCAAAACAAAACGAATTGCTACAAAAAAGGTAAACAAAGAAAAAGTTCAATGTCACTTGATTCGAGAAATGCCATTCAACAAAGAGAAGTGAAGTAATAAAATTACCATGGAAAAAATTTGTTTTGCCAGAACCATTAGCACCAACTGCAAAAGCAATTGTTTACATAAATACACGTTAGATGTAAAATTGCCATAAGTTGTACATTGTCAGAAATGATTACATATTATATAACCCACACATAAAGTTAGCTAGGCTAAAAAAATTTACTAAACACAGAAACATGATAAATCGTAATATAAGACTTCAGTTTCTTTGATATTGAGAATTCTCCATGCACACATGGTAAATCACCAACCTGTAAGGGGGGAAATCAACTAGCAATTGTGAAATAAATTCAACATTACCAACACAATTAACTTTGGGACTGAAAGGCTCGGTAGCAATCTGCTCCCGGTAGCTTTTGAATCCTTCAATAATAATCTAGATTCATATAGAAGATAATGAGAAAAAGATCATCAAAAATGAACTGAATGCATATATTCCAAAATTAATAAACCAACAACAGCACAGAGAACTAATCATCACCTGTTTTATAAACATGACGAACTGCCAAATCAGCAAGTCTCTGTAAATGAAATAGGAAAAAAGAAAATCAGTAGCAATTGAAGAAAAGACAGATAGTGATGTGTTACCTGAAAATCGAGAGTATGTTCTCCAAAGTAAGAGGAAAAAAGAGGAAGAAACGAACAAATTAAAAAATATATAACTAAGCATCTCAGAGCAGCAATACCACATACTAAATACAATTCCTATACAATTAGCAACTTTTAATGTATCATTGGGTTTTTACCTAAACAAGTATTACGATACAAAAAAAAATGTTAATGTCAAATTGCATGGTTTACCCGTAATACAAAACAATTATTTTTGAAAGTGTTTCCCATTTTAACTATTTGTTAGTTTTAATTAAATAGATGATTCTAGTTTTTATGATTCCCTTGTGGTTTATTATCAACTATCAAGATGAACGTGAAAGCAAAAAAGGAAATAGCAAACAAACCAACGGGCCTAAGTTATTCTCTTTAGAGTTTGATATCATGAAGGCAAACGAGGGCCAGATAGACTTTTATCTGTATTTGAATCGAGGTGAGGGATAGCTCGACTTAACAAACCCTGAGGTATCATTTTCTCAATCCACTTCACTCTTCTCTCCTTTCAAATGTAGTACAATTTATAAACTCCAAAATAAGTAAAAAAAATGAAAATTACTCGAGCCTCTTTAGCATGTAGTAGAAATCCCTGTCTTCGTCACAGACAGGAAACAGAAAACGAGAAAGCTCATAGAAGGAAACATTCCCGATCATGAAAAAACGGCACTGAAATCCATGACCATAAGCTAGGGTTTCGAGCGCATTGAAAATAAATCAAGCAATAAACCAAAACCCTAGCCAAACAACAAATAACCAGCGAAATTAAGCGAAAAATAACACAATATCTCCTGAAATTTTACACCGGGATTCCTAACAACAACTTCAATCATTTAAAAAATAGAGGTTCAAAAAACTTGAGAAATTGTAGAAAAAATAAGAAACTAATTTCATGAGAGAACTTACCAGTAAGAGAAGCTAATCCAGCTTCCGTGCTCCAGAGAAGAAAGTAGAGAAAGGGATTTGACTTGCAGTAAATTGGAAGACTAAAATAAGGCAGACGAATAATTTTTAGATTTTTTTCCCGTTGTTTTTGATTTTTTGTGTTGCCACGATTCTGAAGTTCGCTTTGTAATTGTAGTGCGTAGGCTAAGGGGTGTGCGCACGTGCCGAAGTCTAGTGGGAGAGGCATGGTATAGAGCGAGCGAGGGAGACAAAAATATGAGAAAATAATAGCGGGAAAAACTGAATTGTTTCCGAGTCTTGTTACGGTGTGTAATAAAATGGATACATTATTTTACGTCTTCATTAATAAAAATAATTATTGGTTGCATCCTTTTTACATTAAAAAAAATAAAAATAATTATGGCATATATCTACGCTGAAGAAAAAATATTTTTATAGATGCTCTAATTTTAGGTTTAAAAAATTTAATTTATGTTTTGTAATTTAAAATTTAAAATTTTATATTTTGTGTTTATAATTTAAAAATTATAATTTAAATTTATAGATTATGATTATAATGTATGAGTTATAAGTAAAAATTTAAATCTTCTTAAATCTTCATTTTTAGATTTTAAATCTTAATTTAAAACTTAAATTTTAATATAAACCTTAAATTTTAAATATTTAAAATAAATTCTAACCTAAATTATACAATTAGAACGTTTATAAAAATAAAATATTTTTCAATGCATCTTATATTTTTTTCGAAACAAAAAATAATTATGTCCTATTTTATTTTTAGTAACAACTGGATTATAATATATATTTTAAAATTAAATCTAGTTTTGCTTAGAGAAAAGCGTTTCTACCGAATAATACCGAGTCCACTAGTTCTGGACCATTTTATATTGTGTACAAGATTTATTCTGGCCCATTTTATACTGTGTACAAGACTTGTACCGCCAAGAACGAAACACGGAAAAGTAGAGAAATTTAATAAAGTTCCAGAAACACCCATTTCTCTCAAATAACGGTCATCTTTCTTAGTTATTCTCTCGACCACCTTCAGATAATCAGATGGCAGCTTCTCCTCAGTACACTATAAAACTACCCCCAACCCCAACCCTGCATCCAAGAAAAACTAACTAAAATCTTCTCTCTTGTTTTCACAACTATATGATTTACTTCTCCATTCTATAGCCGTGATCGTCATGACACTTGCACTGGTCTATGTACTATCTTTGTCTACTAGTTTCCGATCTTTCTTTCTCCTTTGGATTCTTTTCTTTTTGGTTAATTGATGCATTTTGGGTTTCTTTAGGGCTTTAGTCGTTTTCTTGGAAATGTTCTTGATTACTCATTTTTTTCAGAAAGAAGAGGACGAGGAAATGCTGGTGCCGATCTATAATTTGATCGACGATCTCCAGTCCATGGAAGGTACTATTTTCTTGGAAAATAACTGTTTTGAGAATTTTACTTCTTTGAAAAATCTTGCGTCAATGCTGTTCCCAAAATACCGTTCTTGTTTCTTGTGGGCATCACTGGAAAAGAGGGGTTAATTTTGTTGCGATTGTTGTGATTTTTCGTTTCAATCTGTTCTTGTTAGATTTATCTCAAACGGATACTGCAAATACCGTGGAGGATCAGTCAGTTAAGGATCCTATTTCATCAAGATTCACGTGGAAGATTAATAACTTTGATAGTCTAAACCCTAAGACGCATTTTTCAGATGTTTTTGTCGTTGGTGGTTATAAATGGTACATTGCTTATTCCCTTGTTGATGTTACTCACCCCTTTCCCCGCTTGATTTTCTGTTTTGGCGGTATTAGTTGAGGATTGATGCTCTTGGTTTTGAATTTCTTTATTAGGCGAATAATAATACATCCAAAGGATAACGAGTTGGGTCATCTGTCTATATATTTGGATGCTGCTGACTCAGAAAGTTTACCCTACGGGTGGAGTAGATATGCACAGTTCAGTTTGACTGTTATTAATCAAATTCATAATAAATATTCAATCAGAAAAGGTATTACCCTTTGACCTTGCTGTACATATACTTATGCTTAAGTAATCTTTTTCGGTATTAAAGAATTCTGAGTTTGTTTCTGGATTTCAACAGTTTGTAACATAGGTTGCCAAAAAATGATGATTTGATTTCTATAGAAAGTTGCATTGGCATCATTTTTTCCCAATACAAGAACGTCACTTATTGGTGATTTTGTTCTATTATGTGGTATTGTACAACTTTTTGATGAACAAATTAATGTGGACTTGATGCAACTAAAGGCAGCACAGTGACAGTTTGACACATTTATGATGCTTTGGGTTCAATCTGGTTTTCTCAATATCATTATTTGTTTTGGTGATTAGGAGACTCAACTATTTTTGGCTGATAGTATTTATTTTTAAAGTTTAGAGGATATTATCAACATGATGTATTCTGATCTTAAATCCCTTTTAAATTCCTTTTTTCCTTGTGAGCACAATACTTTCCATTTATGTATAGCATTTGATCTATGTATTTTTTTGAAAATAAAAAATAAAATTCTATACATATCTTACTAGATGTAGTTGCTCGTGATATGTTGTGTTGTGGTCTCACTTTTCACAATTATTCTGTTGGGAACTTGAAGTGGATATTGTCCTAACATTGTATTAGAAAAATGTTAAGGTTATTAATTTTGAACACATCTGCCTTGCAGATGCACAAAATCAGTTTAATGCAAAAGCAAGTGATTGGGGTTTTCCATCCTTTATGCCCCTTGGTGAGTTATATGATCTTTGCAAAGGGTATCTAGTGAGCAACACATTGATTGTTGAGGCAGAGATTGTTGTCCGCCAAATTGTGGATTGTGGGGAATATGACTCAAAGAAAGTAACTGGTTACGTCGGTCTTAGGAATCAAGGAGCAACATGTTACATGAACTCTCTGCTCCAAACTCTCTATCACATTCCTTACTTCAGGAAGGTAATTGCTCATGCTCTATATTCTGTTGAACTGATATGTTTTTAGTTTAGTATAGCTAATGTGTTGGATGTTACGTCTCAGGCAGTTTATCATATGCCTACAACTGAGAATGATATGCCATCTGGAAGCATTCCTCTTGCTCTGCAGAGTTTGTTTTATAAACTCCAATACAGTGACAGCAGTGTTGCAACGAAAAAGCTGACTAAATCTTTTGGATGGGAGACAGATGACTCTTTCATGCAGCATGATGTTCAAGAACTTAATAGAGTCCTATGTGAAAAACTTGAAGATAAAATGAAGGTGAAAAGCTTCAATCATTTTTCATTCTGAATTTATTCTAATGTGAAACCAAAGTCATAGTTTTGATCATTTCTCTTGTGCCACCAGGGAACTGTTGTGGAGGGCACCATACAGAAATTATTTGCAGGGAACCATATGAACTACATTGAATGCATTAATATTGATTATAAATCTACAAGGAAGGAGTCATTTTATGGTATTTTTTCTTCTGAAATGACTGGTTAGGGTTTAATGAATCTTGTTCACCATGTGAATGATAATTTATTTTTTCCTATACCAGACCTTCAGCTTGATGTTAAAGGCTGTCGAGATGTATATGCTTCTTTTGACAAGTATGTAGAAGTTGAGCGTCTTGAAGGTGATAATAAATATCATGCTGGGAAATACGGATTGCAGGTAATCTTCTAGTGTATGCTGGTAAGAGAATGGTTTGAGCATGCACTAGAAATAACTTGATTGCGGACAATTTTGCTTTCAGTTAGGTCAGTGTTCATTTGTTACAAGAGTTGAAAAAGAGGCTGATATTTGGCCAGCATGAACAAAATGTATGGTTGTTCATAGTGACAAACTGTGTTTTGCAGTATCTGCATGACTTTAGTAGTTTATGTTGAACGAAGTGCTATTTTTTTTTGTATTGTGTTCAGCATCATATCTGATTACATGTTACATTTTTTCCCATTTCAATGACTGCATTGATTTGGGGTGATGTTATTTCAGAATGCTAAGAAGGGCGTGTTGTTCAGTGATTTCCCTCCGGTCCTTCAACTTCAGCTTAAACGATTTGAATATGATTTTTTGCGAGGCACCATGGTCAAGG
The DNA here is from genome assembly GCA_035048815.1 of Abelmoschus esculentus. Classification (NCBI taxonomy): domain Eukaryota; kingdom Viridiplantae; phylum Streptophyta; class Magnoliopsida; order Malvales; family Malvaceae; genus Abelmoschus; species Abelmoschus esculentus. The sequence goes on from JAUCBN010000008.1 coordinate 2,196,818, forward strand.
TCGGTAGTTATAAGTTATAACTTTTTTTGCAGTCCAAGAGCCTCAATTATTAGTGCTTAATGCTTTTCAAATATATTAAAGCCATTTCCTTTTCACGGAGTATAGAACTCATTAGTTCCATCTTCTTGTTTAACTCTTACTATACCCAAATGAACGTTGTGAATAATAATCGATATCTTGAGTTCTAAAATTGGTTGACATGTTATGTTACAGTTGTAACTTTTAAATGAATTATTTTAGGTGAGGGTGTGGTTGTCCAAAGTCCAAACCATAGTCAGAATCATTCTGGTTTTATTATAAATTGAAATGGTACCAATATCATGCCATTTGGATTTTTCTTATGGTCTTACCATCCATACCTGCATGTTGGTGGTTAGTACAGAAATCAATAAAAAAGGAATAGTTTACCTTTTTTTCTCAAAAAAACGTGGATCAAGATAAGTACCATACTATGGTTTTGAAACAAAACTTCCACTAATTTTGTAGATTAATGATCATTATGAGTTCCCTTTGCAACTTGACCTTGACCGAGATGATGGAAAATACTTATCACCTGAAGCTGATAAAAGCATTCGGAATCTTTACACGCTTCACAGGTGCATATAACAATAAGCTTTTATCTTGTCTCCTCTATTCTTTCCTTTCAATGTTTTGATAGACAATAGGTTTGCTGATGCACAGTTTTATGGGCTGGAAATATTACTTTATGTTCTTTTATGCTTATAATAATGCATGATATACTGATATACATATTTGAGTTTGTTTACAGTGTCCTTGTTCATAGCGGTGGTGTGCATGGGGGACATTATTATGCATATATCAGGCCGACTCTTTCTAATCCGTGGTATGTATCTTAGGACATGTTTGTCTGCTTGTTCATTGAAAGTCTTAAGATGATTTTAGCAGAAATTTCACATTTTGAACCTTTATAAATGGCTAAATATGTACTTGTGGCTTTGATGGACAATCTTTCTTGGTGTACCAACAGTTGACAGATTTGGTGGTAGCATTCAAGTATTAGAGTGTGAATCACATGGAAATTTTACCAATTGCTTCAGTCAAATGGTGGGCTCATATGTTCTAAGAAAAAAATGTCAGATAGTTTCTTAATAAGTTATTGGTTAAAAAAGAATGAACTATTAAATTCTTAGGCTGCTGCATGATTGTTAAATTAATTAATAATGATTGTATTGAAGGTTCTGTGTTTACAACTTTCACATGCCTACTTTGCGTAAGAGCCCAGAGTGGTGAGAATATTACTTCTTTTATATAGTTATTGTATTCACTTGTGTGATTCAGGTATAAATTTGATGATGAAAGAGTAACCAAAGAAGATATGGAAAGAGCATTAGAGGAGCAGTATGGTGGGGCAGAGGTACCTATTGTTGAACAGTTTTTTAAAGAATTTTTCATATTCAGACTTTCATCTTTAAATTATAGCCTATAGGTATCTTTAGTTTTGATTTTAATGGAATTTCCTTATTATGTGACTATTACCACAGATGAATCCACGATTCAATAATACTACCAAATATGCAAATGCATACATGCTGGTGTATATACGAGAAAGTGACAAGGACAGGATAATATGTAGTGTGGATGAGAAGGATATTGCAGAACATCTTAGGGTAAGATGCTCCCAACTAGGGTTGAGCCTCAGTTTTATGGTTCCAATGGTCCTAAAGGGTGCCAAGTAATATGATTTCAAGAAGTTTATCAACTAAGAGTATATCAACGTATTGAATCTCTTGGGTTACTTTATGAAGAGCAGTTGCAAATGAGCTTACAAAGCTGATATCAAGTGTGTTTGAGTAGTCTATTTTGTGTTGAGAATTATTTGAGTTCTCTTCCCGACAATCTAATATGAAATGTTTGTTGACTTTTCCAGGAGAGATTGAAGAAAAAACAAGAAGAAAAAGAACACAAAAAGAAAGAGAAGGCAGAAGCACACCTTTACACTATCATAAAGGTGGTGTTTGAGCCATTAATTTAGATAATGGTTTGAGTTTTGTTGAGTGTGCTTCTTATAGCTATACGATTGTTCTAGGTTGCACGAGATGATGATCTTTCAGAGCAGATTGGCAAGGATATATATTTTGATCTTGTGGATCATGATAAAGTCAAGAGTTTTCATATTCAGAAGCAAACGACTTTCAATGTGTTTAAGGTACAACAAAAGAAACTAAAATATTTTGTTTTCCTTTGTGTTAATTGATGCTTATGGTTATCTATATATGTATATATTTTACTTTTGGGAATCATTGGCTTCTTCATCAAATTGGCACCTCCTTTTGTTTTCCTCTTGGTTGCTACCTTTTTAATGATGTTTCATTCGTGACTTCAAATCTAATCTTAAGTTACCTTCTCCTTTTGTATGATACATTGTGGTTCTGTTGGCTGCCCATGTTATGATTTTATTCCTGATTTATCATGTTTTAATCTGCAGGAAGAGGTTGCTAGAGAGTTTGGTATACCAGTGCAATTTCAGCGATTCTGGTTGTGGGACAAGCGTCAAAACCATGCCTACCGTCCAAAACAACCATTGACACCTTTGGAGGAAACACAATTTGTAACATTTCTAGATTTTCCTTCAGCTGTTTGTTCAGCATAGTTTTGGATTTAACTGGCCCTCTTTTTTTTTGACAAAGATCTAACTCCATGCTTAATTGTCTCTTCCTCACTGTAGGTTGGAACCTTGAAGGAGGTATCAAATAATGTTCACGGTGCAGAATTAAAGTTGTTCCTGGAAGTTGAGCTTGGACTGGTAACCTGGTTTAGCCTATTTTAAGCAAACATGTTCCTTCTTTGATGTTTGAACTCTCTGTCCAATGAGGTTTTCATTCAGGATCGTCATTCTCACCCCCAAAACTAAAATGAATAGATCCAAACTGATAGGCCTAATTTGGTTCTAAAAACTTTCGTGTGCAAAAGTTTTGTTGTTAGAGTAGGAAAAAATAGAAGTTAGGGATAAACCGTGAGGAGTTAAGCGGACAAACACAGTAGAATTGCTTATCTGCCCTTGACAGTACATGTTAGTGAGGTTTGAAACTGGTTGCATATTATCAGATTCTTTAGGCAAGTTCTGGTTATGAATCCTGCCAAAGCCAGACATTTTGTTTTAAGTAAGTAACTTTTAGTGAGGTTTGAAACTGGTTATATATTACTAGATTTAGGGAAGTTCTGGTTATGAATCTTGCCAAAGCCAGACCTTTAGTTTAAGTTTTGCCTCTTTACCCTTCATAATTGTTTGGGTTTTCTTCTATTTGCATCCTTTTATGTTAATCATCAGTGCATCACTCAGGATTTACGACCGATAGCTCCACCATATATGACTAAGGAAGATATTTTACTTTTCTTCAAACACTATGATCCTGAGAAAGAAGAGCTTCGGTAAGTTGTCTCATGTTCTCTTTTCCTACTCATTTTTTGGATAATCACTTGAAATCTTATTTGGTTATCTTTCTGTTCTATTAGTTATGCAGGAAGGCTGTTTGTGAAAAGTGCGGTCAAGCCAATTGAAGTTTTGTCCAAATTAAACAAAATGGCGGGATATGCTCCTGATGAAGAGATCAATCTTTATGAGGTTATCTTCTAGCAATATCTTTCCACACCAGTGCAATCTCAGTTCTCATTAAACTCCCTCCAGTCATTTATGTCTCTCATGCTTGCATTTGTGGAGGATAGTCTTCTACTCACTGGATTTTACTCTTTTTACTTTTTGCTGTTTCAGATATTTTTACTAGTTATGTTGGTAGTTGAAGCTAATGTATAGGTCTGGATGTGACGTTTTCCCCTTTACTGGATTCAGCTGGAATTAATTTGGCCTTTTCTAAACTGTTTTCACTTGACCGTTGATGGTTAATTTGTTTGGTGGTAGCCTGTATAACAGTATTTTTGTGGGTTTGACTGTGACATGGTATTATTTTCCATCCGATTGATTTGGCCTAACCGTTTTTTCAACTTTTGGCATTTTTATGAGGCATAATACTTTGGTTCTGCTTTAATTTCCAGGAAGTTAACTTTGAGCCATTTGTTACGTGTGAACCAATTGACAAGGAAATCACGTTCCAAGCTAGCCAGGTATACATTACATTTCAATATGGAGTAGTTGTTTGTTTTTTGTTCGTTTTGAAGTGTTTTATTCATCTATCATTTTCACGACAGCTTCAGGTTGGTGACATAATTTGCTTTCAAAAGTCCCTCCCTGTTGAAATTACTAATCAATACCGATATCCTAATGTTCCTTCATTTCTAGAGTATGTTCATAGTTGTCAGGTACATTTCTTCATTCTTTATATTTACAGTTACTAGTCAATGAGCTTATCCCAACCATTTTCTCTGGATGAGAAATGTGAAGGTTGATGACTTGTCTGTCATATTGCTCTGCTTTTTATTGATGGGCATCACCTTCTCAACTTTTGCTTGCAATGAATCATGTGTGTGGTAGGTAGATCACTCTTGCTTCTTCTTTATTTCAATCTGATGCTTTGGCCTTGGTTTCCAACATTTAAGGAAAAATATGCCAAAGTATGATAAGCATTTTAGGTATGTTAAAGCAAAAAACAAATTAAAAGTATCAATTGGAGTTTTTTTTGTTTTTTTTTTTGAATAAGCCATTTCTTTCTATGTTCATTTTCCCGATCTGAAAACATCTTATTTTTCCTTCTCTTGACAAATGCATTTGGTGAATGAAAAATAGTAAAAGCACATTTGGATCTGCATTTTCTATCTGAAGAAGCTATAAAAATTATGTAGAAGAACATAATAAATGTCACTATACTTATTTTGCACATAAAGGTGCAGAGGATTGCTATAAAATAAAAAAAAATAAATACAAGAAAACTGCTAATAGAAGTTTCACTTGATGGGTTTGATTAAGGAGTGTAGAAGCACTCCTTTTCATTTTAGTGCTTTTATTAATCTTCATTCCAACCGAAAACTGAAAAAATCATGATAATCCTTGCCAAATACATGTTGCTTATCCACTAAAGATATAAAGGCTTGAAATTATTTTAGGTCATTTTTACATTCTAGCCTATTTATAAGGACATTGCTACAGTTAATCACTTTGGCTTTTCTAAGTGTTTTTGGTTTACTTATCACAGCAGTCAAGTGTCTACCGTGATTTGGTTCTATAGATCATAAAATTTATTTTTTAATTGTCAACTTTTTTTGAAACCAATGAAACAGCCTTTTGTTTTTTATCCTATAAAAATGAAAGGCGGAAACATTCATATCTGCGCCTGGTTATTGATCGCCAATGAAGCTAAAGTATTATTATATTAGCATTTAATTTTTTTTCCTTTTTTCATGGTAGGTTGTGCATTTTCGGTCTTTGAAAAATCCCAGGGAAGATGATTTTTGTCTGAAGATGTAAATTCAAATTTCCAGTTGAAGTTACTTTTATTTTTGACATATCTTTAGTAACCAACTAGTAGATGGAAAATTCACTGTGTTGTAATCTGTGTTATTTTTATATGTATGTGAAGATTAAAGCTTTCTACTCCTTTTGATTTTGAATGTTTAGGTCAAAGCTTTATACTTATGATGATGTTGTTGAAAGAATAGCTCAGAAACTTGGTTTGGATGATCCATCAAAAATCAGGCTTACTTCGCAGAACTGTTACTCTCAGCAACCTAAACCTCAGCCTATTATGTATCGTGGAGTGGATCATTTGTCCGACATGCTGCTCCACTGCAATCAGGTAAACAAATGGCCTTAGTAATGCACATTGCGAAGCCTTAAGGATGAAAAGACACTAACCAACCAGTTGAATTTGTTCTTTGACAGACTTCTAATATTTTATACTATGAAGTCTTAGACATCCCTCTGCCAGAATTACAAGGTTTGAAAACACTGAAGTTAGCATTTCATCATGCTACCAAGGATGAAGTAAGTATGATCATGTTTAAGAGTTTCAATGAATGACAATTTTGTTTTAATGCAATAAATTTCTGTTCCGTTTGATGCCAGGTTGTTAATCATACTATTAGGCTTCCGAACCAGAGCACTGTCGGGGATGTGCTTAACGACCTTAAGACGAAAGTAAGTTTTCTTTCATTTAATTGGTTGAATGGACGTTGAAAAAATGTATGTTTGGGAGTCATTTCTTGATAGAGTAAAATATGTGCATCATCATTTTGAAACAGGTGGAGTTGTCTCGTCCTGATGCAGAATTGAGGCTGCTTGAAATTTTCAGTCACAAGATCTACACGGTGTGAATTTTTTTTCTTTTCATGGTTACTTTCACTGGTCTCTGTGTTTGACAAAAATGTGAAATGAGCAAAAGGCACCTCTTTTTCATTGATCTCTATATGTCTCATGTTTTTCACTCTTCCTTATTAGCTAATTTGGGATTCCTGGTTACTTGTCATTTTTCGTTCTGTTTATTTCATAATGTTGTACATTATGTTTCGGCAGATTTTCCCTCCTAGCGAGAAGATTGAGGATATAAATGACCAATACTGGACACTGCGGGCAGAAGAGGTCAGTTGCTCCCCCCTCCTCTTCTGTCATGTCATATGAGCTCACACACATCCAGAAAGCAATGATGTTGCATAGCTTGTGGTCCTTAATATATGAAGTGCTGGTTTTTGTTATCTCCCCCTCAATTTACAGATTCCAGAGGAAGAGAAAAACCTTGGTCCAAATGATCGCCTAATTCATGTATACCACTTTACCAATGATACAGCTCAGAAGCAGATGGTAACAAGGGTGTTGCGTCATCTTAGTTTCTGTTGCCTTGCTTCCTAGTCAATATTACCCTTTCCTTACCACTTTATTGTGTCCTGTTTTTGACAGAAAATTCTTAATTTTGGTGACCCCTTCATCTTGGTGATTCATGAAGGTGAGACTTTGGCCGAAATAAAAGTCCGAATACAGAGGAAGCTGCAAGTTCTGGATGAGGAGTTTGCTAAGGTCTGTCCCAATTCAAGCTTGTGCTCACTGATTTATCTACTTTTACTGTGGTCACTCTTTTCTCTTCTCTTTTTGGGTTGGCGGTAAATCAGTTATGGTTTGCTGCGTGTTAGAAGCTTCAATGGCTACACGTACACTTCTACTTCAATGGCCATTTTCTTTTCACTTTTGTTTGAGTTTTTTTTTTTTTTTTTAATTATTTGAAATCTATTTTCTTCAGTGGAAATTTGCCTTCCTCTCATTTGGCCGGCCAGAATACCTACAAGATTCCGATATTGTATCAAGTCGTTTTCAGGTGCGTGCATTAGTTTACCGAAGATATTTGAATTTTTTCTAGTTTTACTAGGACCATTCCTTGATTCTTGTTACTAAACTCAGAGACGAGATGCTTACGGTTCTTGGGAGCAGGAGCACTATCTTGGATTGGACCACAATGACAATGTTCCTGGAAGAGCTTATGCAGTTAATCAGGTAATTGCCCTGTATGAAAAGGTTCTGAGTTTCAGTTAAGACTGCATGTAGCGTTAGGAATTAGGATAAGCTAATAGCTGCTTTTTATCCGAGTCCATGTAATTTGATATTTTTCCCATGCTTTGTTGCAGAACCGACATTCTTTTGAGAAGCCGGTAAAAATCTACAATTAGGGAACGCTATAGATTCTTTAAACGGAGCGTCGGAGAATACTTGTGACAATGTGAGGCGACGACAACATTTGCAAGTTGATGTGTCAGATTTGTAATTCTTTAAACAGAGATCAATGTTAAGATCAGTTCCACATTCATATCGAGTAATGGGATAGGCTGCCGGTGTAAGTTGACAAGTGCATAAGCAAGATTTTGGATTTGTGAAATTATGTATACAGAGTGAGAACATTTAGCACAAATATTGATTGCCTTTCATTTCAACCCTCTGGCTTAAGATCAATGAAGGCATGATTGTTTCCTGGATGCTCTTTCTCTCTTTACATGTGTGTCTTAACTAGAGTTCCTTACATTATTTTTACTCGAAAAAAAAAACATTCTAGCTGTAATTGCTTAAACATCTTGTTAGGCATGCTTTCTAAATCATAACTAAAAAAAATCTAGATTATTTTTACTCGAAAACTGGGAGGTTACTCCAAATCTTCTTCTGGCCATGCGTATGGCCCGTCTAAATATAAAATGAAATGTTATGTGGTATTGGCCCCATGCTCTCCTTATGGAAAAGAGTTTTAGAACATAACTTTTAAAATGAAAGATGATTTGTTAAAGCACTTGTATTTTTTATAAATAGATGTGTATCATTCTGCAACATTCATAGACATTTTTTTTTTTGAAAGTGCCACTGAATGGGGTACCTGATGTGTAATTTGTGCTTTTAGATCCCGAGCAGGCCATGTCATTCCAGATATCCTAGTGTGTTGTAATTCTTATCTTTGTTTCTGTTCCCATACTGTGTCATAAAAGCATAGTGTATTATTTTTAATAATTATTGTGAGACATCAGAAACTCGTAATTAAAGATAGGTTCTGTATGTTGCTTTGACTCTTTATTTTTCTTGAAGTAGCAATTTCCAATGCATGTCCACACATATTTGTGGATTTGGTCCTCCAAAGACCCTCCAAATACTAGGAAATCATGGGAAAAGAATTTAACATTCCAGTGTAAGACACGTATTGGCGTTCAACATTCCAGTGTAAGAATTTCCAATGCTTAATTATTTAATGAAGTAAACTGGCATATGCATTCTTGTTGTCATACATCTTTTATTATCCCTTGGATAACCTTGTTTTCAACAATGTTGCAACAGTAGTAACAATTTTGTTTTTAAATTTTCAGAAAATAAATGCAATCAATGCTCAGTATCAGGAACAGCTAACAGCACTTCGAGCATGGCACGCTAATCGCAGAGATGAATTCCTGCGAAAGGAATCTCTTGTACGACAACAACAATACCAGCAGGCAATGATGGACTATTATCCTCATAACAGCATGACTCCAGCTGATACCATGCCAACTGGTAATAATCTTCATGGTTATGGTAAGTGGTAACGTTGCTGGTTCCGCTGTTGTCGGAGACGGACATAGAGGCCAGAGGGAAAGGTCTCATTTTCTTGGTGGTGCCAGAGGGATCAGAGGTTTGAACCTAGAGGTTCATACCAGGGGGGTCGTGCATATGATACTGGTTCATGATATTACTGAGTTTGCTTAGTTTAGTTAAGTCAGCTACATCCATACGATTTTCTATTTTTGCACGTATATTGAATTGATTAGACAAGGATGATATAACATTAAAAATAAACAATTCATTATTTGATATACCAATTTAAGGACATAGACCGTTGAATTAAAACTTAATAACTTCACCACCATCAGTATGTCAAAGACTTGAACCAAAATGATGCTGATATAAAGAGAACAAAGTGCCTGAAACAATTATTACGTAGAAAACACCAAGAGGTGTGTCCTCAAATGTGTTTGATGCTAAATATATTCTGTTGGTGCTTGCACCTACTTTGGAATCCAAATATAAGCTTATTTGTTTCTCGGCGTACATTTTCATTCTGGATCGATTCTCAATCACCAACGGATTCCTTCATATGTCTGCCAAACATCCATAAGAAACATAACACCTGGAAATAGAACATTTGATCCACAATCACAGCCGAGGTGTTATTAATAACTGAAGACATACGAAAGCAAAGACAAAGTGAAAAACAAAATAATTAAGATAACCAGATAAGACCAGTGTGGCAATAACTTGGTGATAAATCAATGTGTAAGAAAGTTGGATACTTTTACTAGCATGCTATTTCAATATTTGTGTAGTGTGGTCCTATGTCGCTTGGTCTCAGGTGAGGATGTCAAAATATAGATGCATATCCTATACAAGTATGTTCAACTCTTTAAACAATTTCTCATGTATTTGGAGGGTTAAATTTCTATGCCTATGTTCAGAAATATATTAGATGCAGCCTTCAGACACTCTGTACTACTTCAAGAACAAAGAAGTAGGAGCAACAAAGGAGGTACAGTCAGAATCCCAAGTTACATATCTGCAACTGTATTTCAATTCACGTGACCTCTGGGAGTTAAAGTTTTGCAATTATTAATATGTTTAGCACTAGAAAATAAAGTAGCATAAGTGCATGTATGTATATAACTTAAGAAGATATGAATTATGAGAGATAATGATAACTATGTAGATCTGATCATCACAGTGATAGTCAATTTCAATAACTTAAATCAGAAATGATCATCTATATGCTGCAACCGGAAACAAGCAATATTTCAACACTTTGGCTTACCTTTATATATTAAAAGATTGTTGGGTGATACCGATATGAAAACGACACTTATTTTGAAGCAGAACTTGTGGCACATGAAGCTAGTGCTCTGGTTTCAGTCGAAGGAGTTTCTCCACCAGCATTGGAAATCTGTTGACTATTTGCTTCCGGGTTAGATCTGTCTTCCGAACTGTTTGATATGGTAGCTGTGCTTTTTCCATTATCTCTGGTTTCTAAACGTTCCATCATGCGTGAGACTGTTGCAATGCCAGCATTAACCTCTCTCCTAACTTGAGAACCAAGATCTGACATGGAAGTGTTGCGAGAGAAAAACCTCTCTTTCCACCCTCTAGTACTCTTTGAGATTGACTCCTTGTATCTAAAAATATCAATAAATCGAAATATCACCCTAGGGCCTAGAAAGATCTCAAATGTTTGTGTATCCAATACCTCACTGAAGCAGCATTAAACTTTGATTTTAATGATTCTGAAAATGACTGGAATTCTGAAGGTCCTGCTCTATCATGACTATTAGGAGATTGATTAGGAGACCTACAGCAAAAGAACAACAGAAAATATTATTGCGATGACCTAAAGCAAAGTTGAAAATTTCTAACCAGTTCATCTCAGAAAAATAAGGAGAATTTAGTTAGAGAACAGCTACTACCTATTGTTCAAGGAATTTCCTTGATCATTGACCGAAAGAACACTGGAGCCAGATGCTGTGGCGGATTGTTGATCAACTTGGGCAGAAGGTATAGGAGCAATGGATGCCAAAGATTCTCCCCCCACGGTTCTCTCTGGAAAGGATGGAGCACCAACAGTGTTTGCAGGGGCTGGCTCACCTTCTCCCTGAATTGAGGATGATGAAGATAAAGGACCAGTAGAGACAGCATTCGGATGAGCTGAAACTACCATGAACTGCTGACGAGCTTGAGCAGATGACCTATTCCTCGGACCTTCCCTTCTTGCACTGTGACGTGCTCGACCCATAGCAGCAGCAGCAGCCAGGTGCTGCATTATGCGCTCCTCAAGCTCAGCTTCATTTACCCCCACAGGCAGCTGTGTTGAAAGCAAATCATGAGTATGTGGCTCCTTGGGCTTTAGGTTCAACATGATGATCGTAAAAAGAGGATGACATAAATCTAACAAGAAGATGAGAAATAAATACATGTAGTTCGAAATCACCCAAAGTTGGATGATGGAATATGGTTGCATTTCTAGGCAGATTGAACCTAAAACTCCTTTCATGTTCAACAGCCTCAAGCAACTCCTGGCTGCCAAGGCAAGAGAAATTATCAGCATCTAATAACACACACAGGCTAGAGGGGAATCTAGAACAAGCAAAATAAAATTTTGAACAAAAGGGAAATAAACATAGGTGGAACGCGACCTGGTTGGATCTTTCAGGCTAATTGGTTGCCAACACATGGGGCACTGAGAACTCCTTTGACACCTGCAAAAGTAAAATAGCAAATGAACTTCAAAAGCACGACCCATATTTCTAAAGTATTAGAATAAACAGAATTTCAGAAATATTTATAAAATAGGTAAGAGATTCATACTACCATTCCAGAACACACTGCAGATGAAACTCGTGCTTGCAGCTGGTTACCTGTAAGCAACAGAACAATGAGCAGGCAAGGATCAAAGGATTGTCTATCCCCGTATTGAACAAATAGGTAAACATACAGTGGATGGCTCGCTTTCGCAAAATTCTTCAAGGCATATGCTACAAGCATCATCACAAGCATCCTGGATTCCACCTTTCACAAACTCTGCAGCAGAGGTTAAATGCGCCTCAGACTTGGTATCTTCTATACCCTACAAGACCAAACACCAAAAATTATATGTTTTAGATACAAAAGTGGAATCAACGGTGACCAGTAAGAAAATTCAACACCTTGATGCTTGTAATCAACAACGAAGATATAGACATCACACAGATCAGATGCATTCAATCAGTTATTCTAACATAAGATCAACAAAAGTAAGCGCTAGAAACATCAAAGAAGATAAACTTAACTAAAGCAGAAACTCCAAAAATTCAGAACAGATAATAAAAATCCAGAAAGAAAAAACCCACCGACTTTTCCCATAAAAATATTAAAGTTTTTAACTCCGTTCTCTGACTAGCCAAACACCTCCAAAAGAATCCGGGAAGAAAATCAAAGAAACACCCATAGTATACTTTACCTCCATTTGAGAGTTCAAAAGAAATCCAACTGATGATCAACCCAGCAGATCGATTAATAAAACAGGCTTCAAAAGTTAAAACCTTTTTTCCCTTTATTTTGAAGATTGGGCAAAACGGAAGACTTTGAAATTGTCTTTTTCCCCTTTTTCTTTCTTATTTTGTAGATTGTTCTTTTGGGAATCAACGAAAGTAATGACTTTTATGATAGTGTGAAACAGAAGGCAGGCGAGCAAGAGAAGACTTTGGGACTTTGGGCTGGGTAAAACAAAGTCTGGGTCCTCTGCTGACAAATTATTAAATAGATTTGATTTTTTTCATAATTTTAATTAATAAAATTTATTTATATTAATTTGTATTAAATAATTACTTAACTTTTATATGTAAAAAATAATGTATTTATTTTACTTAAATATAATATAAGTAAAATTTATTAATTGAAATAACGGTAAGTTTGATTTTTTTAATAATTTTATGTCCTATGAAATATGTGGTTTTGCCACGTGGCAGATTAACTGTAGTCCCTTTGCGATTTTGACCTTTCTAATTAAAATACAATTGTAATTTTATGTAAATTAAAAATTAAATCTTTAAAATTTTTAATTTTTATTAATAAATTTAATAGTATTCATCGTATTTAACGATTTATTTAATATTATATTAGTTTAAAAATTCACGTGAATCCTAAATGTTAAAAATTTATAATTAAAAGGAAGAATTCTACTAAAATATTTTGGAATCTTAAATCAATTTAATACGGCTAATGCAATTAACCCTGACAGATAAGCACGCAGAGACGATTGGCAATTTTATTCACTAAATCAATTAAACAAATGAGAACAAAAGATGAAACCCTTATTGGGTAATAAATCAATAACTTATTTTTAGTCTCCTCTTTCTCTCTGCGAAGGACTCCTCCAAAATCCAGTCTCACGAAATTGGTCCCACATCTTATTTTCAAAATCTACGGCTCTGGCGCAATAATCATCGTGATCGGCAGACCCACAGCGGCCCATCATGCGGTCCAGATCAACTTCCAATTCATGCCTTGTGGACCAACGTTTAGTCGGGCCAATCAAATCTTGTTCCTTCTTCATCTTCTTCATTCGCCGTCTCTTCCTCCATCTGCAAGCCTTCTGGCAAAGCCTGGCGGGGAACTTATAAAAGGCCAACACAAGCAGCTCCAGGATGCCGCATGGACAACAGCAACACACAGCCGTGCACTCCGCTGCGGTGACGCCGATTGCTTTTCCGAATTTATTCCGCTTTCTCGTTGTCATTGGATCCTCCGTTACCGATTGCATCCGTTTCACCGGCGGAGCTCTCGTTAACGGAGGAGCCATCAGTGGCCAAAAGGTATGTAATTCTCCCTAACTTCTCTCAGTCAAAACCAAAAATAACACAGATAGAGAGATCAAGAGAAACATGAGAGTCGTGATTTTGAAAAACAAGCAACCATACGAGAATCAAACTATAGATTCATTTTGGCACGGAATTCCAGATCAACAAAGAAAACACAAGGGAAATTTAGGGCATATGGAAGATAAATTTGAGAGAAGAAAGCGAAATCCAGCAAACAAGTTAAAAAGAAAAAAACAAAATAACAATACGGAGGAATAGCCGGGAATTGCAAAAGGTATTTCTAGTTGGTATATTTCGTTTCTGTTGTCAGAGTTCTATTTCTGAAATATTAAATATCACTTCTTCTTTTTTTACTAAATTGGAGTATAATATTTGTTTTTAAATTATACCAATGAAAATAACATTTTTAAAAGATATATTTATTTTTATTTAAAAATAAGATAAATTTATTATTTAAATTATTTTACATCATATATTTCATATAAAAAAATTATTTAAAAAACAACATAAGACACAAATACTAAGACAGAATGAGTCAAAGCCCGGATGTAGCTCACAATGTCTGCAACTCTTCTAGTCTCCTCTCCACCTTCAATTCTTCATCAAAGGCCTTCATTCTCTTGCAGCTTGCTTTTCTCTTCTTCAGTCTTCAGCAACTCGGTACCCTCTTCTAATTAACAAATTCCATCGAATCGACCGTCCGGATATACAGTAGTTATAAATTAATTGGCTCAGGTATTGACTATTTTTTATTATTATTAAATATTCGATTTGATAACTTTTAATATATATTTTTATTTTTGATTTTTTAATATTTATATTTAAAATTAAATTAAAATATTTAAACTAGTTATATATTTATATTATATTTTTTAAGTTTTAATTTTTTTATATATTTTTATTAATTTATTAATATTAAAGGAAAAATAAGATTAATATTTTAATATTTTTTTGGTGTTAAACTTTAATATATATTTAAATATTTTAAAATTAATTTTAAATTATTATTTTTATGTTTGAGTTATGTATTATAAAATTTTAATTTTTATATATTAATATATATTTTAAATTTTAAAATTATAAAATTTATGAACGGGATACCCGAGTTTTACAAGTATTCAATAACGGGTACCGATAAATAGATACTAAAATATATATATATATATATATATTTTAATTTAACTACAGTGATGAGGCTAAATGATTCATGTGTATATTTAATTTTTTAGATACTTAAAATCAGATAACCAATGATAAATATCCCTAATTATTGATCATTAAATTTAATTATTTTAAATAATTCTTTAATAAATACTATTAAACACAATATTAAAGTTACAAAAAAATTATTACCATGCTTCTATAATATTATAGGCTCTTTTTATCTACTATATATAGCACCATATACGTTTCATGAATCTGTCCACCTCATGTTCAATTTGGAATTTCAAAGGCTACTGTTTTTAATTAAAATTCATGTACACACATTTACATTGTTTGTCATATAATATGACGTGTTTATCACCGTACAAAATGACAGAATAAACCTCAAAATGATAAATGCTCCTAATTCCATTATTTACAGACTGGAAAATAGTAATTCCACGTTTCACGTTTCAGGTTTCTCCTTAATAAGTGGCAAAAAGGAAAAAACTCCGTGTAAATAGGAACCGGTAATCACCGTTAATATTTCAACATCATTCTGCGTCCTTCCGGTCACCATTCCCAGCATTCATTCACGTCTCCAAGAGGAACAAGACGGCGCCAGAGTCCTCATTCCGTACATCCCTGACCGGCTGCTCCTAGTAAAAAATACAAAGCAATTATATAAGTTAATTTCACATCTTTACAGAAGATAGAGAGAACGCAAGTAAGATATTTTTTCTTTCAAATTTTCCTTTCCTTTCCTTTCCTTTCCTTTCTTCCTGTCTTTGTTGTTATTAGAAGGCTTTGAGTTTGTCTCCGTTCTGTTTTCTTTCCTTTTCTAATTCTTCGACGGCTTCGAGGATTACAGAGGGGGATAAGGGAAAATAGAAAAGAAAGAGTTTTTTTCTTCAAGATTCCTGTTCTTTTTCTTGGAGAAGTAATATTTTTTCCCTTTATGGAAAGTGTTGTGGAAATTTTTACGCGGTGGTTAACTCACGATCTAAATTAGGGTTTTCGAAAAGTCGAATTAGCTTTAATTTTAGGCGGCAGATCTTGATTTATCCCGAATAAGGATTTTTTTGTTTTTAATTTTTTTCCAGCTCTTCATTTTCAACTTTCTCCGGTACTTATCATTCCTTCAGGTGAGGGCCCTCCGCCTTACGAGGGAGACGGCGGGGGTCTTGCCCGCGTGGTGATTTGTTTCGTGAAAGAAAGCCATTGTTGAAGAATCTTGACTTACTACTGCATATTAGCTACGATTTATTGAACCTAGGCATTAATTTGGGAACGTTAGAGCAATGGATGTGGATTTGTCAATGGTGTCGGAGATCGATCATGATCAGACTCACAACAGAGCCATGCATTCTCCGGCACCAATGGAAAGGGAGCAACAGCAACAACAAAACCATCAACCAGAGAGCCAGGCTTCGACACCGGGACTTGGATCTCCTCCTTCGGTGCAACAACAATCTGCAGCCGCAACGCCTGTTGCTCAAGGACAACCGCAAGCTCCAGTGGTGGGGCCGAGGTGTGCTCCCACTTATTCAGTGGTGAATGCGATCATAGAGAAGAAAGAAGACGGGCCGGGTCCTAGGTGTGGGCATACCCTAACGGCTGTGGCAGCTGTGGGAGAAGAAGGGACGCCTGGGTATATAGGGCCCAGGTTGATTCTGTTTGGCGGTGCCACAGCACTAGAAGGGAATTCTGCTTCTTCTGGGACTCCATCGTCAGCTGGAAGTGCTGGCATCAGTAAGTTGGTTTTGTTTTATTTCATTTTGATTTGATGTTTGTGTAAGGAACTCTTAGGTTTCTTTAAAATGCATAGAAATTTGTCTATTCATATCAATGTATGTTTGAGAACCTTGGGGGATTTTGGAGGCACATTCTTTAAACACTGCAATTTTAGCTCCAAATGTTCATATTTAATGAGGAATCCTAGCTTATGCTTGGCCGAACTTATTTTGTTGTGGATTAGTAGTAGTAAGTTATATAACCGTCTTATTTTCTGTTGGATTGATGAAGAAACTACTACACCAAAGAATAAAGGGTTTAATTCTAAATAATAAAAAAATGTGAAGAGGTCAGGTGGTGCCAAGGCAAGTAGAAAAGAAGGCTGGTACTTTAGGGCACAGAATATAAATTATCTCTTAGTTTCTTCTTTTGGTTTAATACCGTGTTAAATGAATTTTATTTTTACTGTAGCTTGTACTAATGTAGGTGGCATTTGAACTTTCACATTGACTGAGTTTTGTGCAATGCAGATTTTTTTGGTCTTAAAAAGTGTTAGAAGTCTAGAAGTGGAGAATAGCCCTTCCATCTTTAATCTTGCGTGAATTTTATGTATTAGTATTGATTATGCTGGTATGAATTCAGTTTCTGTCCCCAGTTTCTTTAGGGAAAAGGATTAATTGGAGTCGATGGAAGTCCCGTTAATAACATTACAAATAAAAGCTGCTTTGTTTCCAAAAACAATAAGCCTTTATTTTCATGTTCTTATAATTTACGCTTCTATTATCATTGAAATATTCATGTTCCTAATGCTCAAAAAATAAATAACTCATCATTCTTTAGAGATACTCATGATCTAGTGCCTTTTACTATGATTGCACCCAAATCGTCCAATACATCATTCTTCATTGTAGCTTCTTCTACTCTCTTTTTTTCTTTCCCTTTGTTTTGTTTAGAAAAGCTCTATGATGTTTGATCGATTTCAAGTAATAATGCATGGTAGAACCTTATTTGGATTTATATTAATTTGGGGTACTCTACAAATCTTTGTAAGATGTGGTATGTCAAGGCTGTTGCCTGCCTCTTTACCCCCTTTTACAAACTTTCTTAAGAAAATTTCTCTTTGTTGTGGATGATTTCATAGTTAAACTTGTTTTTGTTTCGATTAAATTGCAGGACTAGCAGGTGCTACTGCTGATGTGCACTGTTATGATGTGTTAACTAATAAATGGTCTAGGTATGCCTAGGAGTAAGGCTTCATAAGTGCTACTTACCTTCTTAATTTGATCATGACTTATCATGTAATTCACCTCATAGGATCACACCCTTTGGAGAGCCACCTACACCAAGGGCAGCACATGTGGCAACTGCTGTGGGGACTATGGTAGTTATTCAGGTCAGTACACCATGCAGTATTTTATTGTGTGTGTGTATGTATACATATATTCTTGTTTACAAATTATTTAGTTGAACTTCTTCATACTGCAAGAGATATTCCTCATTGGGAGCTTTTATTTTGACTCAGGGTGGAATTGGTCCAGCTGGCTTGTCTGCTGAGGATCTTCATGTTCTTGACTTGACACAACAACGGCCACGGTGGCATAGGTTGGGCCTTGAAGGATGCATGAGAATTTGCCTTATGTATAGTGTACAATTGGTTTAATGATATGACTTTCACTTGTATTTCAGGGTTGTCGTTCAAGGACCTGGACCTGGACCACGTTATGGCCATGTTATGGCTTTAGTAGGGCAAAGGTATCTCATGGCAATTGGTGGAAATGATGGTAAATATTTTTTTTTTCTGTTTTTCTTGCATGCACTTTTTAAAGATTATCATTAAACGCTCTATATTTTATTTTTCACATATATTGTAATTTTCTAATGAATTGCTTGTTGAAAATTTTGGTGCATCATATCTAGGAAAACGACCTTTGGCAGATGTATGGGCCTTGGACACTGCTGCCAAGCCTTATGAATGGCGTAAATTGGAACCTGAAGGGGAAGGTCCACCTCCATGCATGTACTGTACACCCTCTCTCTCTCTCTCAAACTACACACAAAATTGGTGTTTATTGGTCAATTCTAGGATATACGATCTGTTTTATTTATATGGTTATGGGTCTCTCAGAAAGAACAGTATGCAAGATATAAACCAAAATTACTTTCTCTGATATTGTATTTATTGCTATGCCCATCTTACCATGGATGTGTTGAAATGATAAATGCTAATGTACTTATATGTACTTTGTGACATTGTATGTTAAAGCTTGTAGTTTTGTTTATGCTTTCAGAGAGGTCAAATGTCCTATGCGATTATTGTTCTTTATTTTTATTTATTTGATGATTTATTTGGATCATTGATTGTAGATTAGTTATGTATTTGACAATTTTTGTTTAACTAGGTATGCTACTGCAAGTGCACGATCAGATGGTCTTCTTCTTCTATGTGGAGGGAGGGATGCAAATAGTGTGGTGAGTCGAGAAGTCTTCATTGTATGGTCTAGTGTTAGTAAATGTATGGCGTAATGTATGGTTCTTTAAATTTGGTTTTCTGAACAATATGCCATAAGATTTCATAACCTATAGTTTTCTTTTCAGTTGGGTAAAGCTTAAATACATCTGAATGTACTTTTGCACTGATTTCAGTTTATATTTTATCCATGTTGATAAGAAGAAAGATGCATTCTAATGAATTCTGAAGAATTTGAAAATAATAGCAATGAAGATATTTTTAAAAAAAATTGAACTGAGATGCATGAAATGGTGTCTTAATTCTCCCCTTTTTATGCTTTTAAAATGTTTAGATGTCTTTTTAGCATTAGACTTACTCTATCTGTTCTCTGCCCATGCTTTCCTTTCTATGTGATTCTTTTCTCAGCCGTTAGCAAGTGCATATGGGCTTGCAAAACACAGGGATGGACGTTGGGAATGGGCAATTGCTCCTGGAGTCTCACCATCACCAAGATATCAACATGCAGCAGTGAGTTTTTCTCTTTTTTTTCCCTGCACTCACTTTTAAATGATTTAGTTCAGTCTATGAATTCTTCTAGTTAGGTGAATCACATGTACATGGTATTCTTCTAGATCTTTGTCAATGCAAGGCTCCATGTTTCTGGTGGGGCACTTGGTGGTGGACGCATGGTTGAAGACTCATCAAGTGTTGCCGGTACTTAATCTTGTTTTTCCTATTTCTTGACTTTGATGTTCTGTGCTAGTGGTTTTACTGGTATACTATTAAATATGAGTTTGTACAAGATTTAAGGTTTAAAAGTAGTTTCTAGGTCAAATCTGTTGTAAACTTCCCCAAAGCCTGCTCTTTCTGCTGGGAAAAGGATGCAATGGTAGTATAGACAGTAGGGAATAACTTTTCTTAGATCTGAAAGTTGTCCACCCATTTGTAACTTGGAGTTTCCGTCTTCTAATAACAAACTAGAATTATTATTGTGGTTTGATATCTTAATAATATTTTACTTGAAAATTTCAAGACTTATATCTGTCCAACAGTTTTGTTACCTAAACTGAACTTGGGCTTTATAAGGTTCTGGAAATTTGTTAAATTTATATAAAAAGCTGGACATGTTCAATGGCTTATTTTATTGTTTTACAATAGGAAATTATAATTATTACCATGATCATTCATTCATTTATATCAAGGAAACACTATTTCTGTAAATCTACTAGTTACTAACATATCCACATTTCTGATAGTGTTGGATACTGCCGCGGGGGTTTGGTGTGATACAAAATCTGTTGTTACTAGTCCAAGGGCAGGAAGATACAGTGCCGATGCTGCTGGTGGAGATGCTTCCGTGGAGTTGACGAGGCGTTGCAGACATGCGACTGCAGCTGTTGGTGACTTAATATTTATATATGGTGGTTTACGTGGTGGTAAGACAACCTTTTGTTCTTTAGGATGTCCACCCTGTTTTTCTCTAGCCTCAGCATTGAGTTATCAGTTATCAATTTGATGCATAATAATTGATGCATTATAGGATGTACATCTAGTTATGTAGGATTGCTCATTGCATTTCTTTTATTGAATGAACCTTCTAGTTCCTATCCTTTTTGTTTTCCTGTAAGTGCAAGCTTTCTGGAGGATGGCTTGTGCTTTAGGGTTGTTAAGGTAGAAGCTACAGGCTTTTTGAAGAAGCTAATGATGAGGCACTGTAGCTTCAGGCCTCCAGATTAAATATCTTTCATATTTTGAGCAGTGATTGATGATAGCATCTAAGAAAAGGAGACATTTACTGGGGTGTCTTAAGAAAACAATATTGGGAGAAAAATATGGTCTTAAATGGGCTAGTATGAGCCGTAAAAGTTTAATCCTGGCATCATCATTATACATTTAAATGGGACTCTCGGACTTGCAGAAGTTGTAAAGTAGCTGGGTTGTAAAGACCAAAGATTGATCTCAGGGATAACTCTGGAGTCTTGGTCTTTTGCAGTGTCCTAACCGAAAATGGTCCTCTTTTATTTGAAATTTAATTGTAAGTCTAAAAAAGTTTATTTCATCTTTGAGTTGAAAAGTAAAGAAGTTTATTTCTTCAAGGTTCTATTTTCATGTATCATAGAATTTAAGCTGCAGCTATTTTATTGTACTTGGTGCTAATCTGTATGAGAATCAATATTTGATAATTTTGTAGTGCAGTAATATGTTGTATTTGTGCTGTAGGATTGTTGCTTGATGACCTACTTGTTGCTGAAGACCCTGCAGCTGCCGAGACAACAACGGCAGCTTCACATGCTGCTGCAGCATTAACTGCTGCTTCTCACGCACGGTTACCTGGACGGTATGGATTTATTGATGAAAGAGCGAGGCAAACAATGACTGAAGCAGTTCCTGATGGGGCAGTTGTGCTGGGAACTCCAGTTGCTCCCCCTGTAAATGGGGACATGTATGCTGACATAAGCACTGAGAATGCGATGCTTCAAGGATCCCGGTAAGCTGCCCCTATATAATTTTTGTGTTATAAGTCTCTTCAAAGGTTAAGCCGCCTCTGTTAATCCAAGGAGCTATATAATGTGGTATATATTTCAGGAGAATGAACAAAGGTGTTGACTATTTGGTTGAGGCATCAGCTGCCGAAGCTGAGGCTATAACTGCTACACTTGCTGCTGCCAAGGCACGACAAGTTAATGGAGAAGTTGAACTTCCTGATAGGGATCGAGGGGCAGAGGCTACACCTAGTGGGAAGCAGATGTCTACCTTGATTAAGATACCCGATTCTGCTGGATCAAATACTGTTGCACCTGCTGGAGTTCGGCTTCACCATAGAGCTGTCAGTCTCAGAAAATTTTATCTACATTGTACTGGTCTCAGGTCAATATTGGCATTATTTTAGACTTGACTTTGTCTAATATTTCTTTTATACCAACAGGTTGTTATTGCAGCAGAGACTGGTGGAGCTTTGGGTGGAATGGTCAGACAGCTTTCTATTGATCAATTTGAAAATGAAGGCAGGCGGGTTAGCTATGGGACTCCTGAGAACGCAACTGCGGCCAGGAAACTATTAGATAGACAGATGTCAATCAATAGTATTCCAAAAAAAGTAATAGTACCTTCTTCTTTTTCTTTTCTTTTTGCATAGCACCTGTGTGTTTTGGGGGTAACTGTTGAATATCCAAATGATAAAGTGTTGAATAGTAAGATCACCATCTGCGTGACTGTTGAATATCCAAATGCTCTTTATTTTATAGAATAGGGAAAGAGAAATTTTAAGTTAAGATGACTGGTTCCTCTAATCTTTTTACCCTAGTGGGAACAATTACCCTCCATAAGTAATCTGTATTATTCCTGAGGTTGTTATTTCCCTTGATGCAACTTGGAAAGGCATAAAGAATAAAATGCATGAAAGGCTATATATATCTGGATTTACCAGCTGAAGCTGTACATATCATAACAGTGGAAAAAATCTCCCATGGATTCTTAATCAGACATAGTTCAATTTCATGAAATCAAAGGAAACAAAGAAGAAGAAGAAGAAGAAATAAATTCTTTCGAAAAAATGAAGAAAAATATAAATCTTGAAGAGCTACAAATTATTTTGCATGTGATTACTCGGAGGCCTGATTTCATCATCTTGCTCTGAATGCCATCATAAATCTTGTCATGTCTATGCAATCTTCAGTAATGCACATTAGTATTAAAAATAGTTAAATATGGATCTTATGGATATTCTTCTGTTATTAGTTCTACGTTGCTTGGACAGAATACATCCCTGAGATTTTTCTCATTCAAACTGGACTACTGGGCATAAAAATCCATGTTTCTATTCAGTGTCAGTTCAATTATGTAGTTAAGTCTTATACATTGATCTGATACGCATTTCAACCAGTCTTTGAGATACTAGTGAATGTTACTGCTGATAGAAGTTTCTTTTAAGAATTGAATTAGTCTTGCAGTATCGCTCCTATTTGATATTTCAAAAATGATTCCCTCAAGCATCTTGAAAAGTTTTATTTGTTCAACTATAATGCTTTATGTCACTTTCCCTAGGTCATTGCACATCTTTTGAAGCCTCGTGGTTGGAAACCTCCAGTTTGTCGACAGTTTTTCTTGGACTGCAACGAAATAGCAGATCTTTGTGAAAGTGTTGAACGGATATTTACCGTTGAACCAACTGTTTTACAGCTGAAAGCTCCTATTAAGATTTTTGGTGATCTACATGGACAATTTGGAGATCTTATGCGCCTTTTTGATGAATATGGCGCACCTTCAACAGCCGGGGATATTGCGTAAGCGTTTGGCCAAAGATCTTGTTTACTGAATGTGCTTGATTTGTAATGTTTTCGGCATACTGAGGACTGACCTTATATCTATAAATACTGTTTTTTCATGTTTTATCTGCATGTACTGTATTGCATCTCATTTTTAATCTTATATTTTTTTTACTTGATACTAATTTTGTATAAATTACTATCAGATATATCGATTATCTCTTCTTAGGGGATTATGTGGACCGAGGCCAACACAGCTTGGAGACCATTACTCTTCTTCTTGCATTGAAGGTAAGTATAGAAGTTTTGTACTTCCACTATCTTCTCATGCTCACTTCAGTTTTCTATTGAAATTGTAATGAGCTACCTACTTATGTTAATATTGCAGGTTGAGTGTCCCAATAATATACATTTAATTCGGGGGAATCATGAAGCTGCAGACATCAATGCACTTTTTGGCTTTCGGATTGAGTGTATTGAGCGCATGGTACTGTTTCATGTGTTAGAAAAATGTCAAGTCATGCTTTGTGGAAAAACATTTTAGCCGCAAATCTGATGGCTTTTGTTACAGGGTGAGAGAGATGGAATATGGGCATGGCATCGCATAAATCGTTTATTCAATTGGCTTCCTCTGGCAGCTCTAATTGAGAAGAAAATCATCTGTATGCATGGTGGCATTGGTCGCTCTATAAATCATGTGGAACAAATTGAAAGCCTACAACGTCCGATTACGATGGAAGCAGGCTCGATCGTTCTAATGGATTTATTATGGTCAGAGGATGTTACTGTTTGTTTTGGTCATAAAATATAGTATTCATTGTTTAATTCGTTGATACATTTTATTGCCATTCTCTACTCTAGGTCTGATCCAACTGAAAATGATAGTGTGGAAGGGTTGCGACCAAATGCTAGAGGTCCAGGATTGGTTACTTTTGGGGTGAGTATGCTACTTCAAATTTTTGTTAATGTTGCTTTGATTTCAATATTTGAGGAAGTAGTAAGATAAATCCGGCTGGTTGATCTCACGAAACTCTCTCTCTCTCTCTCTTCCATTGTTTTCCACAGCTTTACAGGAATGATGCTAGCTTTTAAACCCTTGTAATCTAAAACTTTCGACTTAAGATACTTGTTTAAATTGCTTTTGTTTCTTTTCTTATTTGCTTATGCCGATCTATATCTTAGTAAAACTTACTGTGGATTACTTGAATGCTGTTTTTTTCTGTTGTATTTTGTAAATGGTTTCCTTTTGCAGCCTGATCGTGTTATGGAATTCTGTAATAACAATGATCTCCAGTTGATTGTCCGTGCTCACGAGTGTGTTATGGATGGCTTTGAGCGCTTTGCACAGGGACATTTAATCACCCTTTTCTCTGCTACCAATTATTGTGGTGTGTCCCTGTCTTGTGTTTTGATTTTGTGCACCGTTGTTCTATCAGGTCTAAAGACAATTTAGCCTTTAAATGTTGGATTGTGCTTGTTTTTTCAGGTACTGCTAATAATGCGGGTGCAATCTTAGTTTTGGGTAGAGATCTTGTGGTAGTTCCAAAACTCATTCATCCTATACCCCCAGCAATGTCATCACCAGAAGCATCACCGGAACATCACATAGATGATACATGGATGCAGGTGCCTGCTTCTTCCTCCTCTTTAGCAGTAATTGAACTTGTTAATTGTACCCTGTGGATTGTTGCTTTAATGGCGTTGATTTTTGTGTTTATGGGATCAGGAGCTGAATGCTAACAGACCTGCGACACCAACCAGAGGTCGTCCTCAACCTCAAGTAGTAAATGCAAATGACCGAGGCTCTCTTTCTTGGACATAGTATATCCTTCCAATTGTTTCTATATATACTCATTCGGGCTCATGCTGTACCACCTGGGGATTTTGGTGCTCTTTCTAGATCATGACGCCACCACATATACAGGCATTTTCCGAATCTCTCACATTAACGTTAGAAGGCTTTACTACATTTTTTTGCCTTGAGGTATCATGAAACAGATGTGATTCTATATACGGTGTAGGTTTGCTTTTCTTAATGTGCTGAAAAGTTTCAATTCAGGCTTGTCCCTCTGTAAATTGAGAGTGTAGAAAGCAGGCAGTCGTGGGTGGTTTCTTCAATGGGATGGTAGTATTTTTCATATTTATTATCTTGATTTTAGATCAAATATTTTTCTTCCCTCCTTTGAGGTCCATTCTATGTGATGTTGATGAGAGATGATATAAATATGTATGATATAGAGGGGGTATAGATTGGTGTACTTTTCACATTCTGTGCTGTGTACAATATTGTACTGTTTTTTGTGTGAAGATAAAAATGAGCCTCCATTTTCTTTTACTTGATGTTATGTTTATGTTGCTTAGTTGATGTGATGGAATTTGGGTCGATGAGATCTATGAATCATGAATCAAGTGTTTTTACCAATGTTTGTCTATGAAGACAAGAAACCATTATGTCATAGTAGGCTCTTCATTCATCCTCGGATCATGCAGCATTTGGACGATAAATATAAGAGCATCTATGGCAACTTGAAACAACCCCTCCGATCAGCAGCAGCCCACCTAGAAGCACTCTGTTTCTCCCTATGTAGCCAAATTGCGAACTCTCAAAGTTACCTGAAAAACACTTCTCATCCATGATGGACAGCCGGATTCCTCACAAATCATCTTTGTCGGAGTTAAATCTCGGAGATGTGAATCGCATTCCACGTGCGCATACCTACAACCCCAAACATCCCTAAAGTGCAATCCACAAACCACCACCATGGCTTACGTCACAAAACCCTAAGGTATGTGGTGATCAATCCGAATACAAGAACTCAAAAACTGTGAGTACCAAAATTATATATTTTTAAATAAATGTTTAAATTATATTTTAGATTAAATATCTAATATTCTATCCGTCCAAAAAATAATGTCTTTTATTGACTTTTTAAAAGTCAGTTTTTTTAAACTTTCACTATAATTATATTAAATATTTTAAATAATTAATTTTTATAAATTATATATCTAAAATCTATTCGATTAGAAGTTTTTAAAATATATTTTTCCATATTTTTATCAATGATAAATTTTAAATAATCAAGAGTCAAAGTTAAAAAAGTTTAACCCAAAAAAGTCAATAAGAGACTATATTTATGAGACAGAGTGAGTATTATTTTGTGACACATTTAAAGTTTGACTGTGATAAATATTACTTTTTATCCAATCAAAATTGCATATGTGATAATATTTAATATTTTTTAATTTTATTTTAAAAAATATATTTTTTAAATATCTTAAAAATTTTAAAATAATTCCCAAATATCCTCCAAATTCAGTCACTCCCACCGATATTGATCTTTTTTTGATGAAAGTATAAAACACTCCTCATCAACGACTCATATACCATTCGTCGTTTGTTATACACTATCGCTTGCCATAAATTATTCAAATTTCATATATTTTAATACTTGTTTTCATGTTTTAAGTTTTAAGATAAATACATAATATAGATGTGGGTGTAGGTGTAGGTGTATGTTATAACCAATAAGAAAAAGAAACATACATAGAAGCTGTAATTGAACTATATAGATTACATATATTTGCAAAATACTGAAAACCCAGGAATAGATAAATTCAGAACAAGGTGATACCGATCTGTACGAGTATTGGAATACAAGGTGTTTGGTTCAAAGCTACATATCAGAAAGAACGGACTTGCAGCACTTAACCACGTTTTACCGGTCTCTGAACATACGATTTGTTAGGATCCTCTGTCTTAAGTTTCGGTGGACGAAGCTCGCCTTTCTTCGACTGCAAACAAACAGACAGACAGACAGAACAACAATCCATCACTCTTGTTTTCTTTGTAATCAACAAAATTTCTAATTTGGTTTCATTTAATTGGAACCTGGACTTGCATGACTCAATAAAAACACAGCTTCACCACTACATATACATATATAATTTTTACCTTTTTTCCCGACTTCATAAAATCCCTCCAACTTGAAACCTGGCCAAGAAACAGAGGGAAAAACCAACAAGTTAATCATTTAATCCGAACCATGAGAAGGTTGAATTGATAACTTTCTTATTCTGGGTTCTTAAAAAACAAACCAAAAAAGAAAATAGAGGAGAAAACATACTCGCTGTTCCCTTGTTCCTTCCCACTGCTCCTCGTGTTCACGCTTCCTTTTCCACATTTCCTTTTGCTCTTCTTCATCCTTCTTTACTCGACCTTCTTCTTCAGATATCTGAGATCACATAAGAAGAGGTAAATACCTCACCATAGCATTTAACAAGCCAGGCAGGACAAATAAGGAAAGCATTAACAGAATCCGGTGTACCCTCATTGCCATTTTTCTCCGCCTCCATTCCTGCTCTGTTAATAACTCCCGAACCTTCAATTTCAACTCCTTCTGGAACTCCTCTGACTGTTCATATTCTTGTTCAGATTTTCCCTGCAAATAAACAGACTACCTTAGCCTCTTCTCTTGAAATAAAAATAGAAAGGAATTGGATGGGACAGGTTAACAAGAAATATCCAATTCAGTGGAAAGGAAACATCAAGCGTAGAAAAGCCAAATATATTAAGGAATTAATCAATATGAAAGACTTGAGAGGAAAACATATTAAGGACATACCTCATCAACTAACGACTTTAACTTGGAAGCTGTGTCTTTTTTTAACTGCTTTTTCCTCTTAGCCCTAAGTTCTTCTGCACATTTCATCAAATGAAACATGAGAACTAATTTCTTTTGCAATAGGGTATAAGTTTATTTTGCTTATTCATGTGAGAGAAAAAGCCAATTCAAAATGACCAAGTCAAAAAGATGCATGTTGTGATACAACATTTCCAATGATAATCAGAACTGACAAGTTTACTAGTTATTCATCGAACTAACTGAACATAAAATTAAAGGAAAAGTTAACCAAAGGAAATAGTACAAAATCTAGAATTGGACTCTGCTTTAGGCACACGGCACCAAAAATACTATTCCACAAACAAATGTTTCCGATTTCGAAGAAATTTTTAATTGATTAGTAACAATGCCATGATAATAAGACCTCAGAAAGTTACTAAAATTTTAAGCAATACCTTTTGCAGAAGTAACTTGGCTAAGGATATAATCCCTTTCTTGTTGATCAAGCAATTGTTGTTGGGCTTTTGCTAAGGCTGCTCACGAGTCAAAAAAACAGTTAAGACTGAAGATAAAAACATTCTAATATAAACATCAGTAGTAGTTCTAAAATAAATGCGATGCATCAAGAGACTAGTGAATATAACTTATCCTTAATATTTCTCCAGTCATACCACAGATAAACAGACCAGGTATCTAAGTATATTGATGCAATGCAAAGGAATAGGTAATCTGACTGCAACTCTTAAGTTATTATTCTGGTGTTACTGAGGCTGAAATTTTAAGGTGCCAAACAAATCAGTATCGATATTCTTTTTTTCCATGAATCATTATCATCCTTCAATTCATTAAGTTTCATCCTAAATTTCATATCATTTTGAACAAACAACATAATAGGTAGTGCCTAGTTGAAGGGATAAAAATTTCAACAAAATTATGTGCACTTCCACATAACAAAAGAAAGGATGAGGTAGGAAACATCAGATATTCAATCGGCACAAGCCCTTAAAGTTGGATTATCTCTATCAAGAATCAGCAATGTCAGCAGTGATGAATATCAGGATGTTGAATTTTAAATCATCCTTCAATTCATTAAGTTTCATCCTAAATTTCATATCATTTTGAACAAACAACATAATAGGTAGTGCCTAGTTGAAGGGATAAAAATTTCAACAAAATTATGTGCACTTCCACATAACAAAAGAAAGGATGAGGTAGGAAACATCAGATATTCAATCGGCACAAGCCCTTAAAGTTGGATTATCTCTATCAAGAATCAGCAATGTCAGCAGTGATGAATATCAGGATGTTGAATTTTATTTTCAGTGTATACAGGTCACCACCACCACAACAACAACAACAACAATAATAATAATAATAATAAGTTAATCAGATAAGGCAGGCTTTCCGGATGTGAGAGAAGCACGCCATATAAGATGTAAAATATAATCAACTAACCTCCAAAAGCCTCTTTTGCTTGTGGATGCTTGCATTTATCAGGGTGGACCATTAATGATAACTGCATATGTTTAACGTGAAATAAATCAAACTATCCAAGTTATAAAATCATAAATAGCTAAGGAAATGGTCATGGATGGTCATAGAAGAAGATACCTTGCGATACTGCTTTTTGATATCTTCTGGAGATGAAGAATCAAATGGTAGCTTCAGAAACTCAAATGGATTTAACTTGAAGCATGACAGGATCCTATGATTCCCATAAAGATTTTAAATGTGCCAAAAGTTAATCAAGGGATAATAGAAAAAAGTAGCTCATCAACAAAGATCAAAATTGTTATTATTTGCTAGAAGAAACTAAATTAGTTGAAGACAACAACAAAAAGGATCATTAATATAATTAATCTCTCGTGGATTATGATAGTTCGTTCAAATAAGATGGGTCACTAAAAACTGACCTACAATAATGGTCATGAAGTAAAAAAGAAAAACATTAATACTATAGAACTTCCCAAGTTATGGGGTTAATGCAAAATGAACGTAACCAAGCATACATGCATAATAGATATAATGGTAGTTATTGAAGTTATAGAACCACCCACGATATTTTGCCTCAATGACCAAAATTAGTCACTACAACTGTGGCAACAGCCAGATAAATATTACTTATTGAGAAAGAGAGGGAGCAGCTATATTGCTATAACTCTATTTTGGCCACATATCTGACATTTCAAACTAAAAGGCAAAAGCATCCCGTGTCAGGTTACATAGACAGCTTATATCATACGCAAGTGCATTCAAATTCGTTTCAACTTATGATGTTCTCTCTTTAGCATAGTCTAATAGAATACCAGTTATACTAATACTGAAAGCATCGATGCACTCTCATATTAAGTATTATTGTAATTAATCTTTCACCAACATAGATAGTGCTGGCTACTTGCATGACTATCATCTTCAAAACATCCATTAATATCGAGTTCTAATACAAAACAGCAAAACAACATAATCTGGAATTTAAAACAGCATCAAATACAAATAATACCCATCAAATTTAAATGGAAAAATGAACTACAAAATATACACAAATCTTTCTTAACTAAGTATACTGTTATAATAAATAACAAACTTAAAAGGCAAATCGCTTAATCTAATGATAAAGAATGTTATTTGAGCTCAAATTTCACAGAAACAAAAAAGAAAACTTCATAAATTTAAGAGAGAGAGATCATAGTTTATGCAAATATCAAAGTCTAAACCCTAATAGCTGAGATCAGTCAAACCGATATATATATATTTTTTAAATGACATAAATCCCATCCATAAAAACAAGTTAACGGTAGAATATTGATAGTAATTATTAAATTCAAAGGAAATAAGAAAACAGGGGGAGAGATAGAGATCGAGAAAACCTGACGACTTCATTGTCTCTTTCGACTTCGCTAACTTCAGCGAAGAATTCTTTGAGAAGCAAATCCTCATCGACGCTGCCGTTGCTCTCTCCCATGGCTGATTTCTGCTTTCAATGCGTATTTTTTCTACAGATTGATTCTCCTTTCAGTGCGTCTCACGGAATCGGGCAGACTGGTTTGTTTCAATTTATTAATTCGGATCATGGATCCAAGTCAGTTCAAAACGAGTCGTGGATGGACAATCTGTTCAGTCTGGTAGTTTGGGCTAGGCCGATGTCAAATTTTAGACGATGTTGAATCCTAATTATAACTATCTAAGCTCGATTTTTATTTATGTTTTTCGGCCAAATTTTTGGGTTGAATTAGAATTATTTTTTTAAAAAATATATAATAAAATTAATATCTTATATATTAACAATAAAAAAATTTATAAATAAATTATATATTATATCATATATATTATATATAATAATAAAAATTTTGGACATATACAAAATTAGCATTAAAAATTAATCAGTTAAGTTTTTGTCTCGATTAAAACAATCATTGTTGTTATATGTAAAAGACTATTAATTTACACTTATAAAAAAAAAGACAATTAATTTAATTGTGTTTTGCGCGATTACTTTATATATAAAAATAAAATTTGGAACGATTATATTTAGTCGGCTGATCAAATTATTTATTATTATTTTTTGTATTTTTTTACATTTTTTTAATAATTTTTTAGGTAAAATTAAATTAAATTTAAAATTTATTAAAAATAAAGTTTATGAATAATTTAATTATTGTATTGGTATAAAAAATAAAAAACTCAAAAGTTCCCTTTCCTTTTTTTAATCATTTTATTGGAAATTTGACTACACAATCACCATCCCCCTCAAGGAGTGACCGTGGAAAAACTAGGTAGGGTGGCCTAAAAATAGATAGGGTAATAACAGTAAGTAACAACAATACTTATAGGCACAATTTGATGGAATCTTGGGGGTGGACTTGTGACGATCATCATCAGGAAGTTGCAACGCAATAAGGACCCGAGAAGACAAGAGACCCCCGGCTCTCTTTGCATCCTCTTAACAAAGGAACAAAGTAATCGCCATTGTTACCTCTCAAAACCAGCAGTTGTTGTTGATCATTACCCATTTGTTTCTTGGGGACAATGATTTGTTTGTAGCCGTTGTCCTCCAGCAGCGACGGCGGTGACGGCTGAGAAAGTGGGGTAAGGATGGCTGCCTTTGATGACATGGGATGATTGGGCCTCCTCCAATAGTATTCATATGCATTG
Source organism: Abelmoschus esculentus (assembly GCA_035048815.1). Taxonomy (NCBI): domain Eukaryota; kingdom Viridiplantae; phylum Streptophyta; class Magnoliopsida; order Malvales; family Malvaceae; genus Abelmoschus; species Abelmoschus esculentus. Next base: position 2,228,923 of record JAUCBN010000008.1, read on the forward strand.
AATGACTCGCACGATGTTGTTGTTGATGGTGGGGGTGATGGTATCAGCCTAGCCACCCGTGGACGTAGTACAAGTGACTGTAGCGGCGGAGACGGTGGTGGTTGGGTGGTTGGCTCGTATTTCTCCTCTCCAAGTTTGACTATTTCATCAAATTTTTTAGGCCATGTTGGGTTCCTATTTGCTAACCATATGGGCTTATTAATCAGGACAGCTAACCTATGCACACTTATTGCTCCACTCTCCAGCTTAGGACCCTGCTCCATCTCCCGACACTTATTTTCTTCTTCTCCGAACGTGTTTGTTTCAGTTCCTTTATCTTCAGTTTCATTAATGGTGTTGGAAAAAGTGAGGACTAGGCGGCCGTCTTGGCGCTGAGCGAGGAAGTTATTCTTTGAAGGGACTGAAACAGCTTCAAGAACCAATCTGCCATTATCACGATGAGTCTCCATACGAACCGACCCACCATCTTTGCGAGAAAGGGAAGGTATCGGTGGAGGGAACGATCCGTATTGCGCCGATTTCTTCCCGATTACATCATAGTTAGATTTCGCGAACCTCGGGTGTTCGTCTTCATCATCAGAACAAGCGGTTTTTTGTTGTTGCAGTTGGAGTACTCCGTGTTGATCTTCCTCTTTCCGATCTTCCTCCACTTCGCCTGTCTCCGACGGAGGATACGAAGAAAACCCATCGGAACCCGTCTCGGAACCGAGGCTCTCGGTGCAGATTTCGAGGCTTTTCTCACTCAAACAACTCGACGATCGTTTCACGAGAGGGTGAACATAAGGCGGGGGGAGCGATTTCGAGGACTCGTCATCATCTTTCTTTGAAATGATCGAGCTCCATATATCGAACTGGCACGGCTTCTCGACCTCCTTCTTATCTTCACAATCATCTTCTCCGACTTCTTCAAACGATGAATCTGTAATGGAAACAGGGAATTTTTCGGAAGATGCAATCTTTTTCAACGGGGAGAATCCATTTACAGTGAGCCATTTCTTAGAAGACATATCAGCTGACAACGTCTTTCGAAGTGAAGAACCTTTCCCAGTTTGTCTCTGATCAGTATCCGATCCCAGAATCGACACTATGCCTTGCTTCTCGATGATGCTCGAGGCTGAAGATGAACCTAAGCTCATGCTAAGTGGACCAGACATCGTACAAGGCAGAAATGTACTGAAATTCTATCTGCATAAAGTGAAAACGAAACCCAAAACGAATTAACGAGAGAAAATTCCTAAAATCAAACAAAATAAGCTTAGAAGATGAGTCAAATTTGTTTCATTACCTCTTGATCAACAGAGGTCTACAAAGAGACCGCCGGGGAATGATTATGTTTTTTCAAGCGAGGGAAATGACTGGGTGTGGCTTTGGTTTGATGCAAATGGTAGTGCAGGGGTGTATTTATAGTATGCCAAAAAGCCTTTGGAATCGTGTTCAATGGGACCTATCTATCTTACGCCACCATGAAAATTGAAATGACTCTTCCTTTGGTTCCAGAAGCCAGAAAAGAAGGTGGTGATTTGCATAATTAATTTTATAATTTTTCAAATCAATTTCCTATGTGCAATTGAAATCCCTAATCGAGATGGTAAAGAAAGGGAATCGCGTATGGGTATCTATGCCAATTTTCCCTGCTGAACGTGGCAGAAATTGGAAATGCAAGTGGTGACAAAGTAAAGAAGAAGAGTACAAATGTATGAAGAGCTGGACACCATTAATCCTGAGCTTGATAGCTGTGTATTTTCCAGATCATTGAACCACTCGAGTCTGTTTTTTTACTTACTTCAAGGCCCAATGCATATGTCAGAATTATTTGCGGATAGGGTTTTTTCATTTCATTTTTTTACAAATACCAAACAGTTCAATCCTTTTAACACCGGTTACAAATCGTCTTTTTTTTCATATTTTTTTTATATTTTTATTTTAAATTAGAAAATTTAAGACATAAGATTTAGGATTTAAGGTTAAAGGTTATAGCTAGGATTTAAAAAATTAAGGATAGAATATTTTTTAGTGTATGATTTAGGGTTTAGGATATAAAAATTAGGGTTAAGGTTTAAAATTCAAATTTTTAAAAAATTTCAACAGAAAATATGAAGACATGATAAAGAATCAGTAGATTTTTACTCTCCAACACTCAGCCATTTACATATATGTGTAGTTTTTTTATTAAAAAACTCAAAATTTTAATTTTTAAATATTAATTTATCCACTATTTTAACTTTATTTACTTACGTCAACAAAAAAACAGGACCTTACGATGAGAATAAAAAATGCTGCGTTGATTGATAAATCTATCCCTTAAATAGCTTTCAATGTGTGTGTTTGGATGCAGAGAAAGTCGCTTGAAGAGGAAGCGAAGGAGATTCACTTGCATTCTCATAGGCCAACGCCACTGGGCGGCCAAAAACTCAGACTTTAGATGGTCCTTAACGGATAGAGATTCCATCAGTTTATCATTTAAAAAGGAAAAAAATAGTTTTTTAAAAAGAATATCTTAAAGCTTATAGATTATTCACACACACAAAAGTAAGAATAATGTATTAGACTACAACTTTAGCCTAGTATGTAGTTATGGTGGCCGTGGTAATTTGGTAAATAGTTGTGTACCGGTTACAACAACTTAAATAGTAATTTTTAATTTAGCTCTCGGCGAGTATTTATTTTGACTTGAACGAGGGGAGTAAAACTGAATAATTCGATTCGACTCAAGGTAAAACTATAATCAGAGGTGAATAAAACTCAATTCGGCTTAAAAATTTGAATAATTTGATTCGACTCGAGGTAAAAATACTCAATTTATTTTGATCGACCTGAAAACAATTTCAAATAAAGTTCGAGTTATAAAATAGAAATTCGAATAACTCAAAATTTTCAGTAATTAAAATATTTATTTTTAAGTTTAAGACGAGTCTCTCAATTTTTTATGATATATAAAAATATAAAGAAATATCGTTACATATCAAAAATATATATACATATCTTATATGATCAGAGAAAATCGTTTAAATTAGAATCAAATTATATTATAATATGATAAATAATTACAATTAAGTATTTATAAAAATTCGAAAACTCGACTCGAATTTTTTAAACTTGACTCTAACCCAAAAAAATTCAAAAAAAATAAGTTGTAAAATATGACAAATCAACTCGAATAACTCAAAATTTTTTGACTCAACTCGACTCGACTCAATCGAATACTCACCACTAACTATAACCTCAAAGGTAACCTTAGGCCAGAGGCAGAACGTATATAAAAATAAGGTCCCTCAAATGTCAAAATATTTACTTTATGATCCTTTTATTTTAAAAATTACTCTTTACGTATATACGGTTGTTTTAAAATTTTAAATTTTATTGTGTTGGTATAAAAAATATATATTTTTTAAAGTAATAATTATTCTTTTCAAAAATTGTAACCTGTGTTTCTATTATTTTTTTAATTTATCATTCCCTTATCCTTTTGTGAGAAAAGTAATTCCATTATTTTTATACGTATATGTAAGAATTGGGCAATAGTATACGAAGCATCCTCTCTGTCTGTATATGTATGCCAAAAGGTGGTGATGTTGATAATATGTGTCAATTAAAGCATTATAAAATTTATGGATGAGGTTATTAGGAATTTGTTGTCCGTTCTTTGAATACAATTTTTTAAATAAATTAATAAATAGGTTGTACCAATTTTTAATCAAATACTTATAATATTTTGGTATTTATTTTGTTAGTTGTTGTTCATTTTATTCAAATTAGGCGACCAGTATAGGCATGTGTGAAAAAAATATTTGATATTTAATATATTTTAATTATTATATTAAACAAAAGTAGCATAAATAATATATAGCCAGGCTTAAGAGATAAAAAAAATATTAAATAAGTCTGATTTATTATGTCATTTATAATTATGTTTAATAATATTTTTATTTTTTATTTATTAAGTGAATTTTTATTTATTTTTTTAAGAAGCGATTTTTTATTTTTTTTTCTTATATGTTATTAGATGAATGAGTTTTATTAGATAAAACCAAAAATAATAAGATAAACTAAAATCATATAATAAATTTTTAAGGGATGACCGTGCTTCAATGGCCGATTTAGAATTAATACATGTTTTCTCTGAATTTAATTAATTTAAATTTTTAAATCCCCAATTTAAACCTTTGTATTCTCAAAAATGTTATCATTGGTAAAACAAGATGTACTAAAATTTTTAAAATTTTTTATGATTTATATGATTTTTATAATATATTTATATTTTTATATCGATAATTAAAAATTTATATTTCTAAAATTTATAATTTTTATTATAATTTTCTAATGATTTATAATAATAATAATAAGAAATCATATGTCGATCTTTATCTCTCAATTTCTCTCAATTTTATGAAATTAAATTTTGATCTCAGATTCTCAGTATACTATACACATTTTCTATTGAAATAATTCTGGAGGGAAATTAAGGAGATGATTACCGCCAGATTCTTATATAAACACTGGCTTTAGATCATCATTTGCCTTTTAATTACCTTTTCTTAATGGAGAAACTATATGTATTTTACAAAAGTACAAGGGAGGTAAATTCCTAACCAATGACATACAGCCACGTGTCAGATCCATGCATTTTCTCAATAAATAAAGAAAAATGTCATACAAAGGGAGACCAAGCTGGCTTTACTGAAAAGATGAGCATAAGGTTCTGTCCACCTATATCTCTAATTTTGCACATTATATTTGTTTTAAATTTAATCCTTATTTTTTAGATCTACATTATTTTTTCAATTTAATATATAAATTTTTAATAATTTGATCCATTAATTTATCTTTTAAATATTTTTATTAATGAGACATTTTAAGATTATGATCTATTACCACCTATAACTTTTAAATACTAAATTTCATTTTTAATAATAATTTGATTTTATATTATTAAAATAATTTAAAAAATATAAATTAATCGATTAAATTAAAAAAATTATCAAATTTAAAAATTAAATATTATATATCCCATTTTATTTTTATTTTCATTTCCTTGTTCCTCCTTTTGTTGTTCTTAGCACAATAAGGACCAAAGATTTCTCTCGATTCCCACTTGCTTGCACTGAAATATCAAAAAGGATATCAACGAAAAATAGCCACTTACTAGATTTATAAATTCATTTTTTATAATTATTATATCGAATAAATTTTTCATTAATGTTCATCGTATCAATCATTATATAAAATTTAAAATTAGAATATTACAGTAAATAATGATTTAACTAATCTTCGTGGTGTGTCTTAATTCGAAAAAAATGTAAATGATTATAAAATCTCAATAAAAATACTAATCTAAAATATTGTTAAGTTTCTGTTTCTGAAATTTCGTACAATTAATAAACTCTAATATCATTTTTTAAAAATATTATTTCTAAAATAAAATTAGTATAATAATACTTATCTTTAAAAAGGAAAAACGGTACGGACGCTACATATTTTAAAATTGGGATTTATTTATTTATTTATATTCGTATATATCTCTTAGCTCCATGAAAACAATGACAAAGGACACGTGTTCTTCATTAGGCTCATATAAAATAATTATTGTTTACTTTATTGTATTCCAAGTTCATTTCAACATCTGAGAAAAGGCTAAAGATTTTAAGTTACGTAACAATGTTTTCTCCAACAAACTAATAGTGATTATAGTAATATTTGTTTTAAAATATAATTTTTACTATTTGATATTGATCGTTCAATCATTTTGCTGGTATCAATGGTGTTTGAACCCGTAACTTCTAGAAACAACAACCGTTCCTTTAACCACTTAGACTAAAAAGCTCATGCAAATTACATAACAACGTTAAATGATCGAAGAATGAGAGAAATTATATATTTATTAAAAATAAAAAAAATAAATTAATATGAGATTAAAATAAAATAAATTATACGTAAAATAAATAATATTATAATATAATTTAAAAAATTAACGACCAAAACAAGTAATACTGATTTTATTTATTTATCTATTAAAATTCGAAGTATAGTTTAAGAAATTTTACTTGGTGAAGTGCTTTATTGTTTTAATGTATAGTCTAATCAATAAGGACAAAGTGATATCCCAAAAATATTGTACAAAAATTTCGTATTTATCCTAAACTAGGAGAATATGTATGACATTTTCCATACTGATATTGGCAAAAAATAATAATAATAATAATAATAATAATAATAATAATAATAATAATAATAATAATAATAATAATTACTGTAATAAATATGAAACGCCCGATATTTTCAGACATGATTACTATTTTATATTATATTTATAGGATTAAAAAATGATCCCATGCACCAAATTCAATGTTTATATATTCCCGTATCGTGACAAACCCCAAAAGGAGTGTTGTGCTTTTGCCTTTTTGCTTTTTGTCTTTGCAATTTGCATGGATGGCTTTCCACATATTGAAATCATAGTGGGGAAGACAAATTTAACGAATAGGAAACAGACACGTTTTCAAAGAGTGGATGGAAATGGAAAGGGGTAGTTTTGTCATTGGATGGGTTTAGAGAGGGTGTCGGTCTAATAGATTGTTTAATTCAATTTATTAATTAATTTAATTTTAATACAATAAAAAATCACAAGGAAAAAGATTATTTCAATGGAGCTCATTTTATTTTTTTTATAAAAACACTTATTTCATTCAAACCACTATAATTCGAATTTAATATAGTTCAAAAATTAATGTTTTGTTTTATTTTTTGAGTAATTGAATTTTTTATTTATTTCTCGAGTGTATAAAATTAAGTTTAATCGTTAATAAAATTATTTTGATTGATCAATAAATTTAGATCGTTTAACTCTTAACTTTAATTATGATTATTTAATCAGATAAACGAAAAAATCAATTTAAGAAATATTTTTATTTTATTTATTAAAAATATAAATTTTAATATGTTAAGAAAAGACACATGATATTTATATTTTCTTAGTATAATAAGTTAAACATTCAAATTTCATAAAATAAAAATATAATTTTATTTATTTCAGATATTTCGTTTTTTTTACACCCTACTCTTTTTAGCCCATCCCTCCCTTGGATTTGTTTTGATGTTGAGACCAGCGGTGGCTATGCCTTTAACCAACCACTTGAGTAATTGGTGGCCAGCCGAGCAGAATTTCCATACTCATATATTCCAAATAAAACTCACAATTTATTATATTATATTCGTTTGCCAAAAAATCAATTAATATTTAATTTATATAATAATAATAACAAACCTTATTATAAATATCATAACAACTTATTAAATAACTATGTATTCCAATTGGATGTCATGTTTGTACCACACGTTCTGTCCCATCTGATTTCCATTTTCTTATTATTCGTGTTCATGTATCAAATTTAGTTTACATTATGGATCTTATTTTCATTTTGGTCCTGCACGGACTTCATCGAAATGGAATATTCTTGTTTGTTTGTCCAAGAATCTCTCTGTTGCTAAACTTAAAATGAAATTAAAACTTTGTTAATATTAATCTCCAGTCTGTTTTGTCTAATCAGATCCTCTTATCTAAACGTAGCATGAATTGACCCTTCGATGGCTCCATTACAAACCACTCATTAAATAATGATCGACTTTATAACAACAAACGAACTTTACGGAATTTGTTTTATATAATTTAAAAGGCGTAAATAGCACGAGTGAACAAAAATAAAAGGCAGAGCCTTTTGTCTGTTAGACAAGAATCGGGTTTTTTTTTTGCGATCTTAAAAATTAGTTTAAAAAGAATGAAATAAAATTTATTTAAATAATAATTAAAATTTTATTTAATTTAAAAATCAGATTCTTTTAAAATTATTATTCAAAATATAATATTTAAAATAATAAAATGATTGGTGTCATATTTTGAGATTTTCTTTAAAAAATCATATTTACAGAATTTAACCGTGATGCATTAATATTTTGTATTTTAGGATAAATGCTGTTCTGTAAGGATTTTTTGTATGTACTACAATCCATCATGTCTTTGTCAAATCTATTCTAAATCTTTCCCAATCTCCCTAACCCATGACCTGAGGCTGAGGCTGAGGCTGCGTGAGAACGTACGTTACCCCAAAGGGCACAAGGCATGTGAAGGTGGTGATACAAATCTAGACTAGGCCTAGAGGGACATTTTAAGACACACACGGTATAGATTCAATATATGGAGGAGTGGGTAAGATTGCATGTCGAGAGAGAGGAAGGGTAGAAAACTATGGGATGAAAAATTATATAATTGTAGGTATATAAAAGTATACAAAAATAGTTAAATTATAAGATATAAGAAAATTTATAATTTTTATGCGTATAAATGCACCTAAAAGCATAAATTTATTATCGTATATGAATTTCGAAGAGAAAACGAGTTATAAAATAAGGTCTGCATATTTCTCTTTAAATTTCAATAATATATTTTAATTTTTTTTTTCATAATAGTTTGAAATGATATAAACTATAGGCTCAGGTAATATGTACACAAAAACTACTTTCTAATGGCACGATGCAGGTTAAACTATTACTTATTATATGAGTATAACTACAAAAAGCATAATCATCAATCACGTTCGATTTTCTCGTACTAAGAACCGATTGTAATTACTTAAAATATGTTGATAACTCTATAGCTTTTAAACGAAGGCTTTGCTAATATTTTTTATAATAATTAAGCCCACATTTTTTTTATGTTATTGTAAACATATCATTTTAAATGAATAAAATTTAATTTATCAATAAAAAATACATAATATTTCTCTTATAAACTATTAAGAAATGTTTGTATTTGTACCGTTTTTTTTAATACAATACAAATATATAATTCATTTTAAACATCTATCTTAATTCCAACAAAAAACTATATTCTCATGTTCCATTTATAGACACCTTTCATTTCGTTTAAAAAATATATATTTTTAATTTTATTGAATTAAAATCCCCCACAATTTATATAAATAGGAAATTAGTGTTGTATATCTAAATTCCAGTTGAGCCCGAATTTCCAAATAGACCATGAAGTGGCTCATTTTGGTTAACCTGAAGATTGGGTCTAGCACAGCCATTGTGCACATAATGGCCCAATTTAAATATTAACCTGCGAATCCACCATCTATTGTCCAATGGCATTCATTCTTTATAAAGTATATAGGTTTTACATTTTAATGATAAATATCAAAAATTAGAATTCATACAAAATAAAATAATATAAATATATTTTATTATTTTGCTAATTAATAAATTTTTTGACACGTACATTCTTTATGATAAAGAAAATAATAATATTTTTATATAAATAAATACTTACATCTATTTCGGTGTTGGCTGATTTGTTTAGATTTACGAAAAGGTAACATGATTATTAAATATTATAATATTAATAACGAATTTAACTAATAATATTAATAAAAAATTATTGATATTAACCGCACGTTGGTAATACAACAAGATGATAAGCTATGAATCACGTATAAATACCGGTCTTTATTAAATACATGATCACCTTTTTAGTAAATAATTCATTTTATTTTGATTTTTGAAATCCAAGTTTAAAGCTATAATTTTTTGGATATTTTTTTTATTAAATAGAGATTACATCTTTTTTCTATATCGAGATCCAATATCATACAAGATGAGCAGAATGAGTATCTTTGGCCATTACGCCAATCAGTGGATCACTTTTGGATAAAATTTAAAATGAAACAAATATTTTTTAAATACATAGATATTTTATCATGAATTAACTGCAACCAATATATCATTTTCACTAAAATCATAAATATTTTTTATAAAAAATAATTTTTATATAAATTTATTTCCTCAATTTCAAACATTTATGTTTTGCCTACAAACCTTAAATCTTAATTCTATTTTTGGTCTAGACCCGAAAGAAAAAATAAAATATACTCATAGTTAGCAGTTATGTCTCTTGGTTTCTGATATGAATGTGTTCATGTTTTTTGCCTGACGCCATGAATTCTGGTAATAATTCTGTTGTTATGGTATCCACTTCCCCTTCGTTGGGTAGACAAAAGCTTTAAAGTCTACATGTCTGAATTCTGATGGATGGGGAAATGACTTATTATTACAACAAATGTAACGCTAGAATGCTATTGAAGAATACAACCACTGCAATTCGTGACAGTTGAGATGGCTGGTCTGGACAATAAAGACAAAATACTGAGAGTAGGTGCCGTATCAGTTTACCTTTAAAAAAACCCTAAAAGGCGATGAAATATTCAAACCAAACATTAAAAAAACTCGTACTGAGTAGGTCATGTAGTGTATTTTTCAGTGAAAAAATGGACGGAGAAGTTAGGAATTGAATGTTAGGGAAATTAAAAGCGAGGGGATTGTTTGTGTCAAAAACTTGAGCAGGCAGGACTTAACTCATCATTTTGGTGCTAAAATCAAGATATTTGTTCATTTGTAATCACGATTTAAATATTGTGTTTAAAATTTTGATTTGATTAACGAAAAATATATTACGGTAATATTTATAATTTTAATTTGCTTTCATACATGAATTACACACATAAATAATAAAGAAATAAAAAATGGTAAAAAAAAATACAACATATATTTATATGGGAATTCCTTAAGTGATTAATGTGAAAAATATTAAGACACAAAATTATTTAAATAACATCAAATTCTCGAATTTTAATATTATTGATAGAGTAATTGATTGAAATATAAATCAACATAAATTTATTTGTTTTATATATCTAACCGTCAAATATTTTATAAAATTTAAAATAAGATTGATTCAATTCAAAAATATAAAAAGATATTAAAAATTAATTTATTACTTATATACAAATTCTTTGACAAGTATAAGATTTGGATTTTTTTATACCAATAAACCCAATTAGACTAATAATTTGATGATTTCATATTTTTGACTACGACTTTGTATTCAGTATGTAGAGATCCATTGTAAACCAGGACTAATTACTAATCAGAAACATAAAGAATCTAAACTGACGAAGGCAATAAGATTTAGTCAACACACAAAATAAAGTCAAAGTCGAATGGATTACCGAGTGGACATCGCAACGCCGACGCCCACGTATCACTCTGTCATTTTCAATCATTTAAAGCCCTATCTATGGGGTTTTATTGCATGTTGGAGCCTCGGAATTGGTCTTCTTACTTAATTCAATTATCTCTTAGAAGTAAAAAATGGGTTATTCGATTCGGGTTATTTTGATTTGAATAATTTTAGTTCTGGTTATATTTAATTTTAGTTTAGGTTTTGATTGATTTTAGTTTAGATTTAAGATAATTTCGGTTTAGGTATTGAATTGAGATTTCAGTTTAGTTGATTTTGAATTTTGTTGATTTTGGGTCAGTTGATTTCGAGTAGTGTACATATTGAGTTAATTGGTGTCGATTAGTTTAGTTGAGTTTTTAGGTTAAATTAGGTTTTTTTACACTATATATGATTTTATATAGCTTGTATATTTATTTTTTGGTGAATTGCGCGGGACTTCGTATATCATCTTTTTTTTATATATTAATATATATTTTTTTGTTTTGGGTGCCTTCATTTTAGGTTGCTTTCGGTTCTGATCCATTTGGTTTAGTTAAAAATGGTTCTGATGAAAATTGATCAAGCTGAAATTCGATTTGGTTTTGATTCAATCTAATTTATTTTGGGTTTCAAATCAAGTTCGAGTTATTATATTAGGGTCAATTTCGAATAAATCAGTTCAATTTTCATACTCGGGTTAAGTTTACCCGGTATACTTAGCAGTCTTTTGCGTTTTGACATTTTATTGGTTGACTTTGAAGCAGAACAACTTGCATATTTCCCATCTTCTTGTTCTCTCAAGTATATAATCGTCTATTCATCACTCAATTGCGTTGTATATTTCAATTTCCAGAAGAAAAAAATGGAAGAAATTGAGATTCCTACCCATTTTCTTTGCCCAATTTCTCTTCAGCTCATGAGAGATCCTGTTACAATCTCAACTGGAATCACATACGATCGAGAGAGTATAGAGGAATGGTTGTTTTCATGCAGGAACAAGGCGTGCCCGGTCACGAAACAAACCTTGGAAGATACTGATCTAACTCCAAATCATACTCTTCGTCGTTTGATCCAATCATGGTGCAATCTCAATGCTTCTCTTGGAATCGAAAGAATCCCAACACCATCGCCTCGGGTCCAGAAAACCCAGATCGCCAAGCTCATTAATGATGCGAGAAAGCTCCCGGAGATGCGACTCAAATGCCTTGCAACTCTCAGATCAATCACGCTTGAAGGTGAAAGGAATAGAGGCTGCCTGGAAACGTCCGGCGCGGTTGAATTTTTGGTATCAGTCATCAACGGCTCTGACTGTACGTTGCTTGAAGTGGAGAACGACGAAGGGACGGAGTTTGTAAAAGCTAGAGACGAAGCTTTGAGTGTTCTTTATCATATCAAGGTTTCTAAATCCTGTCTAAAGAGTGTTATCCGCAACGATCTGGCATTTGTAGAGTCTCTATCGCGAGTCCTGGAAAACGGTAACCACAGATCTCGAGAATACGCGGCGGTGATATTAAAAGAAGTTTTTGAAGTGGCGGATCCGATCCAATTGATCAACGTTACATCCGAATTCTTTGTACAACTCGTACGTGCTTTGAGTGTTGACATGTCGCAGCAAGCCACCAAAACTACGTTGAAACTCCTCTTGGAGCTTTGTCCGTGGGGAAGGAACAAGATCAAAGCCGTCGAAGGCGGCGCGGTGTTCGTCTTGATTGAACTTCTTCTCATGCACTCCGAAAGGAGGACATCGGAGCTGGCTTTGTTGGTGTTGTGTCATCTCTGTGGTTGTGCCGAAGGGAGAGCCGAGCTTCTGAATCACGGTGCAGGGCTAGCCCTTGTGTCGAAGAAAATATTTCGGGTTTCCCATACGGCAAGCGTAACAGCCGTGAGGATTATCTCCTGGATTTGTAAGTTCTCTGCAACGTCTAAGGTTCTCCAGGAAATGTTGGAGGTTGGGTTGGTGACGAAGCTGGTGTTGGTGGTTCAACTTGATTGCAATAACAAGTGCAAGGAGAAAGCAACGGAGATATTAAGGTTGCACTCTAGGGTATGGAGGAACCCTTCTTGTATACCTTCTCATTTGTTGTCTTCTTATCCTTCATGAAATTTTATTATCACGAATTTAAATTATTAAAAAATTACGTTAAAATTTTATGTATCTCAAACAGTATTCGGCTTGTCTACAGATTTTATGCATTTTATGATGTTTATTCCTTTTTTATTTTAAAGTATACTCTCAACCTTTTAACATTGATCGCTCAATTAGCTAACAACACTGGTGCTCGAACCTGTGGCCTATAGGGACAACAACCGTTCCTTTACTAATGAGGCTAGACGGTTCGTGTTGTCTATTTCTACTATGTAAAAATTGAATGCCATATGAAAATACTAATATTAATTTTACATGTATATAAATATTATAACAGTGTAGTAAATACTTGAAGATATACCTAATGCTGTAATGCATATGATAATTTGTTTTATTTACCAATAAAAAGAATACGACGTACCAACTTATGATTGCCCAAATTAAACTCCAATCTCATTAAGAAGCAACGTCACATTCATTTTGAACCCAACCATTTATGTGTTTTATTTGAATGCTAGTGATGAAGTGCTAACTTAATAATACAACTAGATAGGCGGTATAAATCAAGACAAACACTCCAATATTTAGAAAATAAAACTTAATTATAAATTCTGAATCAGATTTAAATCGATTAAAAATTTAATTCGTCTCTATTTTTAAATAAAAAAATATTTATAGAGAGTATAGAATTATAATTTTAAAAAAATATAATAAAAAATAATATATAACTTACTAGACTAACCAAATATACTTATTCACAAATGTATCAATTTTAGAATTTAATATCTCATTTAAAATTTATAAATTTAAATTTTAGATTCTTTTTAAATACACAGATTATATTAAGCGAATTTATCCATGTTTAATAACTCCACAATTATCCTGAAAAAAGATTAAAAAAAATCTACAATAATCAGAATCCGAATGGTATTAATAAAAATCCATTTATTGGATTTGAAAAGAAAGGAAAAGGAGGTGGGGTCGGGACCCAAGATGTCTGCGTGGTTCCCGTACCAGCATGTGCGCATGTTAACGCAGGACGGAGGGAGGGAATAATACAATAATTTTAAATAAAAAACCATTTTAATATTTAATTAGAAAAATACTCACTGCTAGTATTATTTTAAAAAATAATCTTTAAATTATTCACGTAAAGAAAACTCTGTAACACCCGACCCGGATGTCACAATGGGCCTCCAGCCCAAAACCCATATTTCAAAATTTCGTTTTAAAAGTCCAATAATAAAATCACGAAAAGTCCAAAACCAAGTTCATAATCCAAATGAATAAAGACAAGCCCAAAATAATTCAAAGTAAAACGGAGCTCCAAAATATTTTACAGACTGATTTAAAACATTCGACCCAAATAAAATAACAGAGTTACGAATACATATAGGGTTCAACATAGTACTAAGCCCACTACATCTAAATACTGTACTCTGACAACACGGTCGATGCTGTAAGTCAAAACCTCGATGGTGCTCCACGAATCCCGCTCCACTTAACCTACGCACGAAAACAGATTTCGAACGTTGAGCCACACAAGCTCAGTGGATACGCCAAACTCGGCCAACATCATGCATATCAAAGCAGTAAAGCATGGCATATAAATCACATGCATGGTATGAAGGTCTAGCATGCTTGCCTACACATGGCATAAATGAATGTATACTATCGCACACAGCATATACAAACATATAAGTCAACACACAAGAGCGAGGCCCGCGTCCACACAGCATCGAGATCCTACACTCAGGATTGAGACCGCCCTCAAATCCTATGCCCGGAATGTTACATCGGACATCTTCGAACGAGGCCGCCCAACGTTCGGAGAAGGGTGGAGGCCGCCCAACCAACCCTATGCTCGGAATGTCACATCGAACATCTTCGAGTGAGGCCGCCCAACACTCGGAATAAAAGTCTTCAATCATCACCCGGCATGTTACATCGGATGGTCTTCAACGTGTTGCAACACTTATGGATATCCGGATTCCAACACACAAGACTCGACCACACAAATGATCCCCCTAGGATCTCATCACAACAAGGTATATTAAAGTCTTATCTCACTTAGTCTTTCAGAGTTATAATTATAAATCTTAGTTCGATGATTCATTTCATAGCTTACGGATTTAAGTATTTATTCACTAGGATCATCGAGTTCCTAACTCTATCCAAATTTAACCAAATTACACAGGGGTATCGATACCCTTAAGTAGGGTATCGAAACACCCTTTATCGATACCCACCCAAAGAGGGTATCGAACCACAGGTATCGAAACAGGTATCGATACCATTGACTAGCCCAAAAAGTCAACGGAAAGGGAAGGACCCGTTTCGATACAGGTATCGATGCAAAAACTTTCTGGAGTCCACGATATCGAAACAAGTATCGATACCTCTAAACAACAGGCCAAAATATACACACTGGTATCGATACCGGTAGCCCGAGTATCGATACCCCCTGCACTAAGGACGGTTCTGCACTTAGAAAATTTAGATTTTCAACCCCAAACTTAATCTAATCGATCCCTAAGAGTTCCTACTCAATATTAATGATGTTTAAAGTGTTCTAACACCAATTTCCAGTCCTTAACCACATTAATCCGAAATTAACCATTAAAGACCCATTTTAAGCAACCAAGCAAAAAAAATATACAAGCATGATTATCTCTACATGTCATGAACTCTACCATGAATGGATGATGTAGAAGGAGTTGGGAGTACCAACCTCAAGCCAAAGCAACAGCAAAACGAGCTCTCCACTCAAGTCAAACTCCTCCTCTACCCAAGCTTGATGATGGCTCTCCAACCTCTTTCTCTACACGAGGAAGATGAACAACGATTAAGGATGGTCCGGGAATAATTTCTAAAGCTTAAAAACACAAAAAAACCCAGATTTTAAGCCTCAAAAACCCAAACCCGGATTACACCTTAAACCCCAACAAAACCTTCACCTCCACCAAACCCACACATGTTTACCTCTTTGGATAGATCCTTGGCAGCCCTAAAACTTACCCTTCACAACCAAAACGAGATTCCACCATTAAACCTTCAAAAATCTTACATTTGATAATGGTTGCAATGACAAAAGATGAAGGAAATGGGGATGTAGAGGATGATCTCATTCCCTCTGCAAATGCAGAAAAATAATGTCTCTAACCCCTCATCTTCATCCTTTAGCCATTTACCAAAAAGCCCCCAAGGCCACAACCACTAAACTCTACCAAGCCCAACAAGCCTAAGTCCCAAAACCAAGCCCAAACCCCCGGGTTAACCCGACACACTAAACCGAGAGTTCGGGTCGTTACAAACTCATATTCTATAAAAAATAAATTCAAAATTTACGTTTTACAAAAAAAATGTTAAAAATGGAAAAATAATTTTTTTTTGATAATTTACTCAATATAAAATTCACTTTTAATAAAAAAAATTTAAATTCATGTCATATAAAAAACGAATTCATCTTACTTAATCATTTTTATAAATAATATTGACAATAAGTTATTTTTTAATTAAATATTTAAAAATGCCAGAATAATACATATCTGGCTGGAGCAGAGTCACGCTTCTCTACTGCTAGTATATAATACACTAATCATTGCTTTGCCTGTCTAAAGCTCTTTTGGGTTTTGAAACTTGTTGGGGTCAACCTGTTTCTTCATTTTCATTTTTATTTAATATAATAATAAAAATTATTATCTCAAGACTCTGCACTAAACTTACCAATAAATTAAACTATTATATTTAATCCTTCAATATTTATGTGATTTTCAAATAAATTAAGCTCCACCTTTTCATCTTAATATAAACAAATAATAATCATTAAAATATTTGTTTAATAGTTAATGGAAATAGTTGAGTTGTTCCTTTGGTTAACAACTAATCGTGTTGTTTACTTATTTAACCACCTCCCTCTGTCTCACTCTCTACAAAACTCGTAACTGAAGAAAAGAAAAACAGCTTAAATTTCGTTCTCCTTTGTTTCCTGCTATTAAAGTCAAAGAGAAATTGCAAGCTTCAGGGAACTCGAGAGCAATAAAAAATGGAGGAGCAGATTGTAGATAAAAGTTTCGATGGCTTTGACGAATAATGATCTTCGATTCATCCTTATTGTTAGTTATTCTGATTTGAAAACAAGAGAGAGAGAGAGAAAGTGAAGAGTTGAATGCAATGGAGTCTCGAATGGAGCATTATGAGATCATGGAACAGATCGGCCGTGGAGCTTTCGGCGCTGCCATTCTCGTTCACCACAAATCCGAGAATAAGAAGTAATTTATAATTTCTCAATTGATTGATTTTCTAATAATATCGTGTGTTTTCAAATTTTTCGTATTTCATTCTATGATTTTCAGGTATGTATTGAAGAAGATTAGATTGGCGCGGCAAACAGAGCGTTGCAGGAAATCGGCACATCAAGAAGTTAGTTTAATTTGTTTAACAGATTTATTCTGTAATACTAGACAGTCTAAATTTTTGGATTTATATTTTTTATTGAATTTTGTGGAATGTAGATGGCACTCATAGCGCGAGTTCAGCATCCTTACATTGTTGAATTTAAGGAAGCTTGGGTTGAGAAAGTAAGATGCGATCGTACGATACTACTTTTTTTGTTGGATTCTTGAATAAAAATCCACTTTTACTAATAGATTGTTGGGTACCTCTGTCCTTGACTGCCTTTTTATGCAGGGTTGCTATGTTTGCATTGTTACTGGATACTGTGAAGGTGGAGATATGTGAGTTTCCAAGCTTGTACGTTTAAATTTTAGTTCAGAACTTTTATTTAATATCTGCAAATTTTGAAATGTGTCAATATTGTTTCTTTTGTTACTCTTTACTAACAGAGCTGAATTGATGAAAAAATCAAATGGGATCTATTTCCCCGAGGAGGTAATCTAATTGTCTATGCTGATTTTACATTCTACAAGTTAGTTTCTTCTTGATTTATGCCTTGCAAGTTGACACACACGTTGCGCAGAAACTCTGCAAGTGGTTTGCGCAGCTTCTTCTGGCTGTTGAATATCTGCATTCCAATTTTGTTCTGCATCGTGACCTAAAGGTATGATTTTAAATTTAGACTAGTCTTTGTAGTAGTATCTTAATGATTTATGGGTTGACTTTGGCACTATCTTGTCAGTGTTCCAATATTTTTCTTACCAAAGATCAAGATGTCCGCCTTGGTGAGTTTGTCTTTTCCATTTTCTTCTCGTTTTCTTAGAAGTTCACTCGCACACATTTCATCCTTGATCTATATTAGATCTCCCACCTGATTGCATATCGTTATCATAAACTTCATTTCTGGTCTGAACTGGTTCAGGTGATTTTGGACTTGCCAAAACTCTGAAGGCTGATGATTTGGCTTCCTCGGTATGTACCATGTAATGAATACATTTTTTATATGCCTTTCGTCTTTAATCTTCTTCAACTACCTCCAAAGACGGAAAAGATTTTTGAGTCCTTTTCTTCTACGTTAAGCTTATCCTACTAAACTCAAAATAGAATTTTGTTAATATTTGTGTTATCAGTTCTGTTTGCTCATACTTCAAGTTCCCTGTACATTTCATGGTAAAATTCTTGCATTGAAGCACGGTACTAATAAAGTATCTGATTCATAAAATACTCCACATGTTGAGGAATTAATATAGTGGAAAATTAATATAATTTGTGAATATGATATGGTGTGCTACAGCTTGGAGTTAACACATGGTAATAATTCTAATGTTAGCTACTGAAAACAAATTGTTATTAATGGTCAAGTGAAAAATTAGAATCAAATCAACCAAACTAACTTAGATAATCACTTTTTCTTCAATGGAAAAAAGTAAGAGAGAAAAAGAATAGTTTGTTTTTTCTGGGATTGATGTCTCGCTTGCTGAGAAATTGAGAAAAATATACATGTATACAAATTCTGGTTACTAGTCACAGTTTATATTTAACAGGGGAGACGTTTTTGAAGGCCATGAATTATTAATTTTACATAAAAGGAGCTAAAAGTTGCAAAAGGATATGCCATATTGGTCATAAATATCCGAAGACTTACAATATCTATTAGGTTAAAATTGTACTTTTCAATCCTCAATCCTAGTACTTGGTACATTTGGACAAAGTCAGTTGGGAGCAGGGGGTTGAAATATGCATAGCAAACCTCCAACTGTGGGGGTAATGTCAACAGGAACGAATATACGACCACGTGTTCTCAAGCTCTTTTATTGACGACAAACTATACTTGCATCTTATTCAGTGAAGAGAAAATCTATATACCTTTGATATAATCTTTTTTTTTCTCGTTTGTGTATTTGTTCTTCCTTGTATAAGAATGTGTGTGTTAGTTAGTTGTCGCTTCATTGCAAGTTAATAGTTGTTTGATACATGACTCAGGTGGTTGGAACTCCCTATTACATGTGTCCTGAACTGCTTGCAGATATTCCTTATGGTTTCAAGTCTGATATCTGGTCTCTGGGTATGTCTTTTCCTAAATACATACTTTGGCACGGATTAATCTTTTCTCCCCCTGATAAATTGCATTTTGTATAACAGGGTGCTGTATGTATGAGATGGCTGCTCATCGCCCTGCCTTTAAAGCTTTTGTAAGAGTTCTCACATTTCTTTTGGTCGAAAAAAATTCTCAAATTGTATGATTTTTAGGTTTCCCCCCTTCCTTTTATCTTCCTGTGGAAGATTCAACATTACAAAATGTAGCAAAACTTTATATCTGTTGTTTATCTTCATTAGGAACAAGTAGCCAACCCTTTTCTAGGTTCATAACAGTTCCATGAATTCTGTGCTCCTCTATTTCAAACAGTGTTTTCAAAGTGCGCATGTTTGTCTACTTGACTGGTTTATTTACTGTCCTTTGAGAGGTTTTCTGCAATCGATAAATTTAGGCTTTCCACTAACTTCTATTAAACTTCCTGTTCTAGGATATGGCTGGGTTGATAAGCAAGATAAATCGTTCCTCTATTGGCCCTTTGCCTTCTTGTTACTCTCCATCCTTGTAAGTCTTATGTGCTTCTTAGAGCTCCCTGTTTGTTTGCATGATGACCGAGTAGTCCACATGATTTTTTATGCTCTGCTTATGCTTTTATATCCTTGATGGGTTTTTTTCCTTTTTCTTTTAATTATTCTTTCATCTACTATGCATGTACAAGTTAAGATATCTTAATCAAATTCCTACACATCTTGGAAAGTATTCTTTTAACTGTATAAAGCTCAAAGTATTAACATAAAACATGATCATTGCTTTATCCTTTGTCAAGTAATCATCTTCTCAGTACATGATAGTTAATTTGTTTAACGTTACACATACAGGAAGACACTTGTCAAGGGCATGCTAAGAAAGAATCCAGAGCATCGACCAACTGTAAGTGTTTCTTTTGGCATAACTCTAACTAAGAATTCTACATCTGCAAGACTTCAAAGTGACAGTTTGATTTTCATCTTGATTAGGCATCAGAGCTTTTGAAGCACCCTTATTTGCAGCCACATGTTGATCAGTATCGTCCATGCTTCAGCTACCCTTCAACAAGTTGCTCCTTGAATAAGCATATTTCCCCTGGTCGTGAATCTTGTTATAATCGGAAAAATATGGCTGAAAGTCAGAATAGTAATAGCTCATGTAGTGATAAAGATAGTTTGCTTTCAAGTGACAAAAACACTGCCACAATTGTTTCAAATAGCAATAGCAAGGCCACTGACACAAATTCAATTTCTAATGATGAAGAAGGAAGCACTGAGCAGCACCTGCCAAGTGGAGAAGAGAATGGCCCCATTGTTTTCACAGGCAAAATGGATGAAAAAGGAATGACGAAACCTTCTAATGCGGAACATGGATCAAACATTCAATCAAAACAACCGAAAATCATCAGAAGTATAATGATGGCTTTGAAAGAAGGGAAAGTAAGAGAAAATGGTTCTCCAATGAGAGGCAGCCGTACAAAAGCTGCAGGTGGATTGACTCAAAGAAATAACATTGAAGCATCACCCAAAGTTCTCAAACCCTCTGATCCCACGCTAGGTTCAAAGTCTAATCCGGATACACCAATTGTGGCTTCAGCAAGATCACCATTAGATTCCACAAAGAGGATACCGGGATCACACCATTTGAAGCACCAGGTAAGACTACCACCAAGCGATTCAATTTTAATTTCATTTGTTATCAATTCCCTCTCTTATTTTGTAAGATTCTTCTACCCAGTTACCTTTAATTGAATCCTCTCCAAAGGCCAAACCTCCACATGAAGGGATTCCTCATCCTGCACCTGGAAAGCATGTAGCTGAAGATGTACTTCCTTCCAAGAAAATGCAAAGAACTCTTTCCAATAATGCAAGAAAATCATCTATTACCGGAAGAATGAAGCATGCTGAAAGTGATGTTTCAAACGTGGCAAGTAACATGCCAAAGTTAGGATCTCCTGAGATAAACAAGGAGCGTGAGGTTATTCCTCGTCAACTGACCAATGGTTGCCTTAATAATGCTTCTAGGGTGGTAAAACCCGAGATAGCTCTAACGGCAGGTGCCAAGGGGGTGCAAACAGATAGCAGTAATTCTGCCTCATCTTCAATCTCAATTCAACCATTTGAGATGTGTGATGATGCAGCAACCTCTTTCATCGATATGACTGAAGAGGTGCATGGTCACGAGAAAAGCACCCACACAAAGAGTTTGGAATCACATCCACCATACAGCTCACCTGCTCTGATATCAGACACGCCTGAGGTTCTTTTGAGGGAAAACCACGGGTTAGACCATAAATTAATCATGTCTTCAAGTGAAGAGCCTGGTCAAACCAAGGATCTTCAATTTACCTCTGTTGATTCAGAAATGAGTCAGGGTGCCCCTATGGACCTTCCAGTTTCTGAAGAAACATCTATTCATAAAGATGATTCCACTGTAAGCTGGACATTTAGTATGGAAGATGCTCCACTAATCCAGACAAGTAGTATCGACGATGCTCCTTTAAGTGAAATAAATAATAGGGATGATACCCACATAAGTAACCCCAGTTGTAGGGATGTCATCCCAATAAGGAGGCCAAGGAGCAGTGATGATGCCCTCATAAGAAGGGATGATTCCCTTATTAGCCGGACAAGTGGACCAACTAGTGTTGAAGATTACCCCATTCTCAGGCGTAGTATAGAGGATGAAACTCTGGCAAACAGACCCAGTGGCAGAGCTGATTTGATACTCCATTCAAATGTTTCTTCTGCATCCAGCAGTGATGACAAGTTTACCGTAATGGAACTTCTGTCATCAGTTGCAGGAAATATGCCTTGCCATGTCACTCCAATTTCATCTAGCCAGGAGAAATCACTGCTAGGGAAAAGAACAAATGAGCCTATCCCAACAATTGAAAAACCAGCAGCAACCTCTTGTCCTCCTGTTATTGATGATGTTATACATGTCATAAGGCATAGTAGCTTCCGTGTTGGAAGTGAGCAACCGGTGATGGAAAAAACAGAAATGGGTGTGGATGTTGGGAATTTCATAAATGTCGCGAGGGATGAATTGGAAACAGATGTTAGAAACTTCATTTCCCCGTCTCCAGAGCTTGGGAAGGCCAGCTTTCCGACAAAAGTAGAGGAAACACCAGAAAAAGAAACATTGGATGTCAAGTCTGATAAGCAAAGGGCAGAGGCACTTGAAGGACTTCTAGAATTGTCTGCAGAGTTGCTTCAACATAATAGATTGGAAGAACTGTCCGTTGTTCTGAAGCCTTTTGGAAAAGACAAAGTGTCCCCTAGGGAGACAGCTATATGGTTAGCCAAGAGTATGAAAGGAATGATGATCGAGGACAATCCACGGAATTCTTGAGTCGAGGTTGCCGGGTTTGATCCTGTCAACCGGAAGTGAAAGTTCGGTACTATACCAAGAGTTCATGAATTATTATTTCTGGAGTCAGCTTAGTTTGTTTATTCACATTGGTGTTGTAAGTATTGTCTTCTTAATTAATCATTCTTATGTCGTATTACTCCCATAGGAACTTTTAAAAGTAATATCAATTATCGACGAATTTATTTCTTATTTTTTTTCTTAACTAATGACAATCTTATCTAATTTTAGTGCAAAATATTTCTCAAATATTCTGAAACAATTTCAAATGAACATCATTTTCCTAAATAAAAAAAAAAAACAATTCAGCGTTTCCCCCTGATTTTGTATATTTATGTAATTATTTATAATTGTAAATCATCAAAATACAAAAAAAAAAAATCACTTCTTTTTAACAGTTATGCGCTAGCATGTCGAGGTTAAAAAATACCCCATCGTCAGAAAATGACTGAATTTTAATTTATTACGTAATTATGAATTTAAAAGAAAAATATATAATTTATAAAAATAATTTTATGATTTTATTAATAAATTAAATTTACTGCTACTCCTTCCTTCCCTGTCTATATCCGAACCCAAATTCCCTCCTTTCCGTTCACCCAGCTTCGGTCCCATTTTAATAATATAAATTTCTCTCATTTTCTTCTTATTTTCTATCTCCCGCTTTTTTTCCCCCTTCTGTCTGTCCAAACATCAGATCTAATGATCTATCCTCAATTTCCCACCAAAAAAAGAAAGCAAGAAAGAGTCTGTTTTTTTCCCTCCAGAATTCCTCTACCTCCCTCATTCTATCCTTTTACCGAAACGTCTATCTCGAAAAAAGGCCAAAATTCTTTATTTTTTTTCTTTTAATTTGATTTTAAGTTTACATGTGATGTCGGGATCTCAAGCTTCGGAACAGTTAAAGCAATCCATTCAACACCAACAGCAACAGCAGGAGCAGGAGCATCCGCAACAAATTCAGCACCCACCCAAAGGACAGCTACCTTTCTCTACGAAGCCGCCGTTTATGGCTTCCGGCGGCGACTATCACCGCTTTGCGTCAGCTGAACCTCGTTGCAGCGCCGATCAAGAACCTGGCGCCGTAGTCGTTAAGTTGCCCGTATGTCACTTTTCCCTCCGTTTCAATTTTATAATTTAATGGTTTTATTCGTGTTGTTGACCACGAGAGTGATCTGATTTAACTGTGATCTGGAGATGTAGTATTATGATTTTGATCTCTAGAATCTGGAATTATGATTCATGTGTGAAATTTTGTGGCTGAAACTTTAGTTTGTTTTTTCTTTTGGCTGGGGTTCTGCTTGTGCGTGTTTGGG
Organism: Abelmoschus esculentus; assembly: GCA_035048815.1. NCBI lineage: Eukaryota > Viridiplantae > Streptophyta > Magnoliopsida > Malvales > Malvaceae > Abelmoschus > Abelmoschus esculentus. The sequence goes on from JAUCBN010000008.1 coordinate 2,253,204, forward strand.
TGAATTTTGGCGGGTTTTGTGAATCTGGTTTATTATTGGGCTAATTATTACCTTATTCGGTGTTAGGTTTGATTTGACTAGTTTTATTAATCCATAAAAGACAGATAAATGAAGTCGGGGAATTTAATTTTTTAAGAATCGAAGAAGAAAAACAATTCCTGAACTAGAGAACAAAACAAAACAAAAAGGCCAAAACAAACTCAAACATGGATTTACAATGCTACAAGAAATAAAAAGATAGGTTGTTTGGAACGTATTAAAGTATTAACAATTGGATGATAGTAACTGTCTAGAATCTACTGCACTAGGTTGAAAGATACCCTTTTCCATATCCCATCTTCACATTTTCTCTGATCTCTTATATGGAAGAATGCTTTAAGGTTCAAGTTTGATTTGAAAAATGTTAGAAAATGCAAATGTTCAAGGTGCATGGTTCAACTTCTTGCAAATGAACTTTTCTATATTTTTTCACCCAACATGCTTTTATCATCCAAGATAATTCAATTCTGGAATGGAGCCCGAAGTTTCTTCTTGACTAATTTTGTTGCCAAATATTATTAGTTCATGTTTCTGATTGCAACTTGAAAAAAATTCCGCGTTATCAGTTAAAGAGGAAGAGTGGTGTAGCAGATCGAGAAGTTGAGTCTGGCGAGTGGGTAATGCCTCAAGGGTACACTGAAGTGGCTAGCACTCCCCTCCAGACACCTGTACCTGGAACAAGGGGAAAAGCTCAAAAAACACCAAGGCCAGCAAAAAGTAGTAAACTGGGCCCTCAAACTCCTGCTTCAAATTTTGGTAGGTAGTATTTTGTTCCACTTTTAAAGATAAGGCAATGTGTATGATTCTTTTGTGTACTTAGTGAGAAGTCATTGTTGATCCTCAGGTTACCGGAAAAATCATCTTTTGAACTAGTTCTAGTGAAATTAAAGGAATAAATGTTATAGATAATGATGAAACTTCTAAAATTCTGCAGGTTCTGTTGGCAATAATCTCACTCCTTCTGGTCCCTGTCGATATGACAGCTCCTTAGGTAGTTTATTTTTTTACTATATATATTTTGTTTGGTGTTAATTTTCAAAGTATTCTAAAAGAAGTTTGCCGGTTCTTGAATGATAAGACTGACATAATGTTATTTGAATTTAACTCAGGGTTATTGACAAAGAAGTTCATCAATTTGATTAAGCAAGCTGAAGATGGCATTCTTGATTTGAATAAAGCTGCTGATACCTTGGATGTAACTGTCATTTTTTTGTTAAACAATCAGATGATACAGTTTCATTTCTTGATGGTTCCCTGTTCCCACAGGTGCAAAAGAGGAGGATATATGACATAACCAATGTCCTTGAAGGAGTTGGTCTCATAGAAAAGAAACTCAAAAACAGAATTCAGTGGAAGTATGACCTATATCTTCTTATTCTTTTCTCTAAACTTTGTCAGCATTGATTAGTTTCCTACTTAAGAAAACGCTCAATCTTTTAATTAATATCAGGGGGCTTGATGTCTCAAGGACAGGGGAGGAGGAAGAGAATGTTGCGACTTTGCAGGTATGATTCATGAAATTGTTAGTAGAAATGCAGATTTTCTGTTAGATTATGTGTTAGTGTTTTTATTTACTATAAAATTAATTTAATGTTATCTGTCCTTTTCGTCTTTGGGACATGTGTATGTGTAGTGGTTCACTTTTTGCTGCTAGTTTGTTTTATTGCATTTTTTACTGTGTTAAATCCAAACACGTCTTTTACTTCCGAAGCAAACAATGAAAGTTTCTCTTCAGTTGAAATTTGAGGAGACAATATCAGTAATTTATAGTTAAACCAATATGCAATGTAACTTGATGATCTTCTTTGCAGCCTTAATTTCGGACCCAGACTTCTATAAAAAACAATGACATCTTTATCACTACTCATTGCCGTTTGTACCATTTTCTTTGCCTTGTCTTTCTTGGCCTCTCCTTTCCTTTTTTATTTTTTGAAAGTTATAGCGGATGTTCTTCAAATGTTTTAGAACATATGATAAAGTTTAGTTGAATTATATTCAGTTAATTTTTATTACTATAAAGTACATTACGTTGAAACGATTGTTGTTTTTCATCAGCTAAGTTTGTAGTGAAAATTGAAAACTTCATAATGGTAACAATCTTGCAGTCAGAGGTTGAGGACCTTTCTATTGAGGAATGTAGATTAGATGAACGAATAAGGTTAAGCTGCTATGCCATTGCTATTATATCTCAGTTAAATTGATTTCATTCTCTGGATTGCTTCTGAGATTTCTATATAGTACAGAGAAATGCAAGAAAGATTGAGGGACCTCAGTGACGGTGAAAATAATCAAAAGTAAAGCATCACTTACCCACTCAATATTGTATTACTTTTACACCTTTTCAATATTTCTGCAGCGAAACTGAACTCATTTTTTCTTTTCCAGGTGGCTTTTTGTTACTGAGGAAGATATCAAGAGCTTACCCTGCTTCCAGGTTTATTCATTGCTCAAATACTTTGTTAATGTTGACTTTTGAGTTGGTAAATTTAAGGTCACCTGGCATTGCTGATGCTATGGATGCATTCTATTTTCGGCTTGTAACTAAATGTTTCATTGCATATGTTTAGCATGAAACGCTGATAGCCATTAAAGCTCCACATGGAACAACTCTGGAAGTCCCCAGTCCTGATGAGGTAATCTCGAAGGCTTGAAGAACTAACACTTGGTTTATGTTTTCATGTTCAATCACAATTGCAACCTTTTCTTTTTATATCAGGCTGTTGGCTATCCCCAAAGGAGATACAGAATTGTGCTCAGAAGCTCAATGGGTCCTATAGATGTTTATCTTGTCAGGTACCGCCTTTATGCTAATGATCATTTTCCCTATGAACACTATAGTTGTCAACTTTCCTGATGATTTCCCTCTTTTCTCTGCTATCCCAGTCAATTTGAGGAGAAGTTTGAAGAGATACAAGGTGTAGATCCACCTCAAAACATTCCTTCAACTTCAGGTTCGAATGACAACCCAGCAGCGACGATGGTAACAGAGGAGAGCAGAAGGAAGGAAATTGAAATGCTGGGCCAAGATACAAATAGAATCTGCTCAGATCTTAAAGCCTCACAGGACTTTGTGAATGGGATCTTGAAGATCGTTCCCTCGGATGTTGATGTAAGTTGAAAACAGTATTTGATTGATCATTTCAAAATTACTCATATGACAGTTATTTAACCCGTATGCTCGTTTGATAAATCGTTAATGACTAGTTATTTCTAATCTCTTTTGCAGGGTGATGCCGATTATTGGCTTTTATCAGATCCTAGTGTTAGCATAACTGACATGTGGCAGACTGAACGTATCCTCTACTGAGATTTGATTAATATTTATCCTCTTTCTCGTTATTTTGCTTTCCATGACTCACCAACTAAAGCTTTGGTCGAATGGAACGAGTTTGATACACTTCGTGAAGACTATGGGATGGCTGCTGTTAGCACACCACATCCCCAATCACCTCCACCAAATGCAACCGAAGTGCTTCTGCTAATCCTACCAGGAGGTGAAAGTCATTTTTTTGAATGTGCAAAACAGAATATTACTTGGCTTGCATTAGAGCATCTCGTTTAGATTGGTCGGCATCGATAGGGTCATATGGACATTATATGGTGGGAAACAAAAATGATCTGATGAACCTTGTTTTTGCTGCAGTGAGCGAAATCTTTGATGAAATAAAGATGTAACCTGTACATTTATGTTCAGTGCATGACAAGGTTGTTTTTGTGAAGCAACCTACCAGAACTATGCAGGGGGTGAACTTGGCTGTAGTGCACTTAATCACACGATACAACGATACCAATATCGTCTTGAAGATGGAGGTCGAGCTTGAGTGATTCCTTGAATTTGCTGGAAGCATTCCAGCTAGGATCGGCTTTCCACTGAGATTGAAATATGACTGAAATGAAAGGATTCAGTCGATCATTAGCAGAACTTGTATATCAAGGTGAGTAATAGAGGTACCCGAATACTATGATTGTGAATCTTCGTTTTTCTTCTTCTATTGCATGTGTTACGTATGTGTTTAGAACGTAGTTAAATATGGGCACGAGATATATAATCCAACAACTACCTGTTTATATGATTACGTATGATGATCATTTGATTTAAATTAAATACGACAGGTTTTGATTTGATTTGATCTTATAAGATCAGTTTTTAAAAGGATAATTCGGGTTTGGCTTAGATTTTTTAGAGTAAGGCTGGGTTGAGTATAAGGTAAACAAAAACTTGATCTGACCTAAAATAATTATTTTATTTTATTTTAAATTTTTAGGCATTATTGTTATAATGTTCATCTCTTTATATATATTTTTCCAATTGTCTCTTTATTTTGTCTAATAAAAATAGAACAATTATTATAACATTCTCTTTTTATTTGTCTTTTTTTATTAATTATTTATTTTACAAGTAAAATTGCAAAATCCTAAAATATCACTTTAGGTGGTGCAGTTAAATATTTAAGTTGAGTCTAGGTTGATCAAAAATCTAATCTATAATCATTCCTGTTTATATATAAACTTGTGAAGACAAGTTTGTGTCATTGTATGAGTAAATATTTGGTGTTTTAAAAAAATATCGAATTGTTCAATAATTGTATTCTTTTAACATCTTTATTTAATTTTGCCATTGTTTAAAACTATATTTCTGGATTCCATGTCACATAGATACATGGGCGGAAATTCGTCAACAAAGTAGCATATATATGGAGTTTTTAACTGCCTCGGAACCTCCTAAAAACGTCAGAAACAAAACTAGCAAAGTGAGGATAACAAAAGTAGCATAAATGAGACGGAGATGGACGGTCCACAGCGAAAACAAAGATCGCAGCCATTTCGGTGACTCCCGAGACTTTGGAGAACTTAGTTTCTCGATTGAGATCTCCCCGACGTCTTGTTCCGGCTCCGTTGATGCTTTGGCAGCCAGAAATTCGCCTGCTTTAGGCTTCCTCAATTTGATTCTCCGGTTTGCCGTGCCCTGAAAATGGGATTCGTTCTCTTGCCTCGGCTGCCGACTTCTGCTCTGATGGGCATTCGAAGTGCTTGCAATCGTAGGTGAGACATCCGGTCTAGCTGACAATGGTGTTTCATCAAGCTTGATTATCTCATCTTTCAGTATCTCAGCAAAGTAATCTTCTCCGGAATCGTAAAACTGAAATTTTAGCAAAAAAATATAAGAATGCAAGGTTTTTGGACAATCAAAACTACGAATTCAGTTCAACTTGCATGAGTAATATGATACCAGGACCAAGATAGATTCTTAACAAACAAACCTTATGCGGTGTAGAAGATTCTGTTGGTCCGACATCGTTGGAAAGTTTTTGCTCAGATTCAGACGCGGAATCGAATTGCTCGATAGAATGAGAATCATAACTACTAGTACCCTTCTTCAAATAGGCTTTGTCCAATTCGGAAGTGCCAGTATAGTTCGTAGCACCATCTGAGTTAGCACGGTTGCTGTCATGCAGAACTGGTGGAGTCCGAGGAGCCCGGTTTGATGTGTTATTCAGACGAAACTCGATATTCTTCCTAAGGCGGCAAACAACTAGGGAATCCTACAAATTCAGAAAGAAAATGACACATGAATAATTCCGGTCGGAATATCCTCCTACTAAAAACAACACAGACAATCAGCCTACATCTATTCATCAGAAAAAAGAACAGCAGGAAAACATATCAGAATCATTTAGTCAAATATTGAGCTCAAATCAGTGAACCGCATCGATTGAAATGGCTCGACTACAAACATGAACCTGCAATATATGTCTCCTCAATACGAGCGTCTCCAGATTTATTACCTTTTCTTGTTATTAGATTACTCAACTGGTAACTCTCTTAAGTATATCTAACATCCATGTCTAACAAATCGGGACATGGGTACAGAGGTACGGTTTTTCGAATCTATGATAAAAATAGAAACAACTAACATCTTAAATATGTATCCCTAGATTGAAACCAGTATATGTTCAATAATTACAAAGATAAATCACCTGGGAGTTTCCATCCATGCAGTATTCATGCATGATCCATTCTGTTCTCTCCCCTTGTGGTGCGCGACCCATGTGGAACACCAGAGTCCTCTTCGTACCAATCACATTAGAACCCGATTTCACACTGCGCTCTTTCCCTGTGGCTTTCCAGTAACCCTGTTCAGTTGCACGTCGACTTTGTGAACCGTTCGGATACTTCCTCCCACGAGTGCAGAAGAAGAACCACTCAATATCCGACTTTATGACAGATTGGTCTGGGAAATCAGTGACAACAAACCAAGAAAAAAACATTTGTGAATCAATAAACCTGAACGTAAACAATTATCTGCAGCATCAACACAATCATGTTAGTATCTTAGAAATCCAAGGAAGATACCAATCTCCAGGCAAGAAGTAGAAAATATCCTATGCTTAACAGCTGCTAGGCTTCAACAACCGCCCAAGTATTTCAACATCATCAGCATATCTCATATGTATATTATGACCCTGTAGTTGTCAAACATCCCCATCATTATCAACATACAAACTCTATCTCTACCCCAAGTTTATTTACAATTGAAAGACAAACACAAAAAAAAACACATGGTTGTAAAAGAGAGTTAAGGTTGGAAAGAAAAAGAAGGAAACCTGGTAAGTCCCAAGGCTCGTATCTACAAATTTCAATCTCGGGAATGACCTCAACACACTTCTCATATCCGTCCAGCTTCTTTTGCAAGTAGTAAGAAATCAATTCAACATCAGTTGGAGAAAATCTAAACCCAGGAAACATGGAAGAAGCTTCTATGGACATCTGGTTTTCTCTTGAAACAACTTCACCTGCCATCACCACCCAACCAATACAAACCTTCCCCTTCTTTTCTTCTATGTTCTTGTTTGTTGTTGTTATCTTAAAAACATTAATAAAGCCTTCTTTTTTTCCTTCAAAGCCTAGTAATTCCTGTTTAGTACAGTATAGATTTTTTTTTGCGGGGGGGTAGCTTTTGCTTTTTGGTTAACTTTCGGCTTGGCGGAATTGGATGGGGCTGGAAGAGTTGGAGATGGCGTGTGCTCTGTTCTGCCCTTTGGGGCTTATGTTCTGTGAGATGTCAGGGCAAATGAAAGAGATGTCTGATGGTAACCTTGGGGCGAAGTGATTGACAGTTGGTACGGCCGCGGTCGTCACATGGCGTCCCACGTGTGCTCTGTACTTGCAACTTGTTGGACGGTAGATTCTTTTTACAGTTTGCCTTGTCATACAATCCTTAACAATTAAGTACTAACTTTATAAACTTTAATAGAATATTAAAGAAAAACTACCAGAATTTAGACAATAAGCAGCATATATCAGTTCAATGATGGAACTGTGTCCTGCAAAATGCTTACGAGGCTAATAATTCGACAAGACTTCGAAAAACAACAGCTTTGGGGCCGACCTGGAGATCAAAGAGATGTCGGAGAAACGTTGGGCGAGAAAGAAAAAACATAAGAACGAGGAGAAACGATAACGTAGAGTAATTATAGCAGCCATGTGAGTGATTGGACTTGTGAAGTGTATGGTCGGGGACATTCAATCTACGTATTCTGATGTGGATTAACTCACATGGATGACGCTGACTTACTACGTATGCATATATAACCCCAAGCAACATGTTGGAAACTATTGACAAATAATACTTATATATCCTTAAATTATACAGACAGTTTAAGAGTTTATTTACAGTCTGGTTTCGCTATATATTTTTTTATCCTCTAATCATGTAATGACACGTTAGTTTTAACAGTATATTGCTTAATTAAAAAAAAAAATTATGTTGTTTAATTGTCATAATTAAAAATATAATGATTAAATCGAGATCAATCTTTTAGTTGAATGATCATTTGAGTAGTTTATCTTATAACATAATGTATTATTATTTTCTTCTATGTTATGTTAATTTTTTAAAGAACGAGTCTAGAATAAATATCCCATATTATTGATAGTAATTCAGTTATTCAATATCACAAAATTAAAAGTACAAGAATTAAATTTGAAGTATAGTGATTCAATTATTCAATGTCATCAAAATTAAAGTACAGGGACTGAATTTAAAATTTTGAAACAATACTGAGACCTTTGTTATATTCAAATTCTTTATACTCCTTAAACTATTCACAATACTCTAAAAAAATTATATGGGAACATTTAAAGTCGTAGTATCTAACACGAATCATCTTATTTCGGTGATTAAGGATAGGGTGTTTGAAAATATTTGTTCTGGTCTATTCAATTTGGTTATCTATTGATTTGATTCGAAAATTCGGATATCCGATTCGATTTTAAGTTTTTCAGATCGGATACAAATCATAATATTTCATGTTTCGGATTATCCAAAAGTTTAAAAAAATCAAATTTTTATTCATATTAATCTTGTTTAACAATTTAGTGCTTGTTATATTTTAAATTTTTAAAAATTAAAACTTTTATAAATATGAATACATTTGCATTTAGTAATTTATTGTTTATTATATTTAAAATTTTAAAGTTTTTATAAATATAACATTCAAATTAATGATTGAAACATACTTTTCGAGTTTTAAGTTTGGTCCTAATATATACAAAATTAATGATTCAAATTTAATAAAATATATAAATTACAGTGATATATAACCTTAATTTAATAATATAATAATTTAAATATACTAAACAATTTTTCACAAATAAGTAAATATTACTCATTATACAACTTTAATATTATTAAATTTAAATCATATTATCCCTATACAGCCGTGTTCTCATTTTCACTGAAAAAAAAAACATACTGAAAACTGAATTTGATAATAAAACATGTTCTAGTTTTAAAGAGAACCATTGTTTTAAACAAGCAGAGGGAATATTATTTAAAATGTAAATTACAAATAAGTCCTAGAATTTAAAGTAATCCTCAGTCCTGCCTTTGAATCCAATTTGTCCAAAAGTAAGCGTGATGAACAGGCCCAGGTGCCATAACACCAGCCACAACCTGGCCGTTTAAGCAAAAACAAAACCTCGTAAGGATAGAAGAATCTTAATCACTTGAAGATGAAACAATTTTAAACTTTTGGGTTTGATTATACCAGAACTGGGAAGTCAGAGCAGGAGGTGTAGGGAAGTGAGACAGCTCGGTTCCAATGCTTTCAAAGAAAAGACCAGTCAAGCTCTTCCCGTCGATTGCAGGAATGCTCGACGGAGCTAACCACCCAATCAGACCAAATCCTATCACGTTCAGGTCCCTACGGAGCCAGTCTCTCTCGAAGCTGACCCGTATAAATATTAAACAGTGTTAATCACTAATATATTTAATGAAACCAACAATTGATCCAAACTTACCAAGTAAACTTGCCCCCGGAAGCACAAGCTAACCTCAAAGGGTTCCTAGCAGTCACCACGGATTTCAAAAACCCTGAAATCATACATCCACAGAATAATGACGATGTTACCCTAAAAATGTCTAATTCTGTAATGAGTCTTTTATACCTGATGAGAGAGGGGTTTTCTTTGGTGGGGTTGACAGAGAGGTGGCGGAGCCGCCGAGGCCGACGACGGTTGATGGGGTTGCAAATGCGGCTGCCATTTTTTCTTACGGTTGATGGGCAGTGACAGATTTGGTATCCAAGGCTGTATGGTTGAAATGAGAGTCGCAGATTTTTCTTTATGGAGTGCTGAAGATTGCGTGGATGAGTGCTGGTTCAATGGTTTTGAGACACGTCGGAATCCAGTGGATAAAGTGGGCCTGAGCTTTGCTTTGTTGGCGGATAAAACAACCAGTAAATAGATTACGCTTTGATATTCAGATCAAAATACTTTTTGCAAATATTGTATTCATGAGATTTAGAATTTTGACATATATGCTATAAAAATATATTATTTGAATTAATTTGTTAAATCATTTAGAATAATATTTAATAAATTTAAATTTTAGATTTTAAATATTTATATTCCATTTGTCTTTTCTAATATTTTAGTTTTTTTCAATTTTATTACTAATTAAACAATGATTTTGTTTTTTAAATTTTTAAATTCAAAATTTTAATATATAATAAAATATAAATTATGAGATGCTACTGCTAAAATAAATCATCTTAATTTTTAAATAAAGATAAATGTAACAATTAAAATACGTACTGATTCAAGGGCCGTGTAAGGTTGGGAAACGGCAGCAGTGACTGTATAAGGCAGGCACAGTAGTGCGTAAAAAACAATTAATTCGGCCGACTTAGAATTAAATACATGCTTTAGGCCGCGTCTGGCAATTAGTACGGACATTTTCCTAGATCTGTTTAGATTCCGGATAAATTACGATAAAAATTATTTAATTATAAATAATGTTATATTTAAATTATTTAATTAAATTTATTTTAAATGTATTTCAATTCTAATTGGACTGACTATTATTATTATTATTATTTAAAATTAAGTTATATCTGCAGAATTAACAACCCTACAGCTCCACAGACGGAGACAATCGAAAGCATGAAAATTAAGTCCAAAACTCTATCCTTTCTCTCGGTCCTTTCTTTCCTCTGCCGTTGACTTTCTTCAAACTCCTCATACTTCAATTTCGCTCCCTTTTCCCTCCGTCTCTTCAAACTTCTACTGCTTTCCATTACACGTCGCAAAATTACCAAACTCTCCTCACCACTCAATGCTTTCCCACCCATATCCTCCAGTCTCATGCTCAACTCCATCACGTGCATCACATCTCCTTCGTTTTGAATTCCCCCGCACGTGACCATCACACCACACAACACCAAATATTTGGATGATCCACACCGTTCATCTCCCTCAAACACCGTCCCAAATCGCACCTGCACGTTACCTGTCAACCAGCGCCGTTGCACGCAAACCGCTCTCTCACCTGACATATTAACCGCTTTTTTCCGGGCCACGTCGAGAACGATCCAACTCAAACTCAAGTTTTCCTCCAAATGTTTTAGCCACGTGTCATCGTTACAATTACCGTACTTTATGTGTGACATAGGAGTCGGATCGTTCGGGCCAAGTAAATCGACCCGAAAAGGTGATGACAAGAACCAGTTGCTTGACGTTTCCATTTCAACAACTTTCGAACAAATGGGTTTTCCTTGATAGTAAATATCCACGGCTGAGATTAATTCCGTCGCCAAAGGTAAAGAGCTGACGTTGAGGCTGAGCTTTAACGGTTGGAGATCGGGAAACGGAAATGCGTAGGAGAAGAAGGAGCGATGACCGGAAGGAAACGTGGAGATGACTTGTTGGATACGTGGTTGATTGACAGAAGGCCACGTGGAATAACAAATATCACGCCAGAGGTTTTCTTCCGCAGATAGGGATCGCAAATGAGAGGAAACGCAGGCGGTAGAGGCTAGGTTTGGACCGTCGAGACGTGTGAGGATGAGAGCTAGGATTACATCCGAATGAAGGGCGGTGATTGTTTCGCCGCCGCCGCTAGCAACGGAAGAGGAAGGCGGAGGGGAAGACATGGGGCTTAGGATTCGTAACAAGTCTTATGACAAAGCTTTTGCGAGAGACACTTCTTTCTGTTGGTCTCATTAGAAAATATTTCGTGCTTTAAAAGCCACAAGATAGGCAAATGGCCAAACTTTGTCCTACATACTAACTATAGACTCTAATTTACTTACTAAACAATGCCTACACACTAAAAATTCTACCAGCATATTTAATTTTACTTAACAATTAAAAATTAAAATTTTAATTCTAAAATATTAAATCATAATCTCTAAAAACTACAATTTAAATTTTATTTATAAATTTTAAATTCTAAACTTTATAATATAAATTTTTTAAAATTTATTTATATTCGAATCGAATAAAAAACGTATCACTCGTACATCACCTTGGCACCCTTTGAATAGAAGGATAATATTTATTTATGATTAGTGTATTAGATATAAAGTCTTTAAAATAATTTGTATTTACCGAATAATAAGTATTCGATTAATTTTACGACACATAATCTATCCTTTTATCGTACGAATTGAAACTCCATTTTAATATTAGGAATCTTAAATCAATTAATTATTACCGTTCTCTTGACATTTGTTCTCTGTTTTTGAACTACTTAGTTAAATGTTCGTTGAATGCTTGATTCTTTGTTACGTCAGCATTCATGGAAATTACTTGCCAGACCACACTCTTGAACGTGCAAATTTGTTCCTTTAATTTCGTATATATCTTAATTCTGGACGATCCCTACCGTTCATCTTCCCTCCATTGTCTCGAATTAAAATATGTATAAAAAATTTGAATGGCTTTAAACTTTTAAATTTTAGTATTTAAAAAATATAAATATTAATTATTTTTATCCTTCTGAATGAAATATTTTTTAAAGAAAATATAGATGGATCTTTTGCTCGTATCAGATCGATTTTAATCGTCATTCTCAGCTTATTGCTTCTTCCGTTTTTAGCTTCGGACGTATTCTTTATCAAACATATATATTTTTAATTTACATTAATAAAATAATCCTAATAAAAAATAAATTTTGAAATATATTAGAAAGTTTAATTTATTTGGATAACATTGCGACATATTTTAAAAATTATTCGATTTATTTAAACTTTAAATCTTTCTATATATCATTTAAATACCGTATGTTTATACATTTCTTTTAATAAATGTAGTTGTATTTATAGCTTCAAAAGGAAAAAAGCATGCCATATGGCCTATGGGAAGGATTTGAAAAAGGATAACGCCAATACTCATCATTGAAGTAAATTATTACATGGTGTGATATAGCCACCCATTATCTTCTTACACTAACTAAGAAGCACATGCATCTATGCATGTGCATGCAGCATACGAAGCATCCATACATTATTCCAGCAATATCCCTTGGTAAACATGATATTGAACTGGTGTGGGCATTCCATTAAAGGAATTTAACCACATCTACCTCACTCTTACAAACGCCAGAGAAAGTGCGTCGACAGTCTTGGATCCCTTGGGGACTCAGATCTCCCTTTTTGTAACATAAACGAATCTCCCCAACGATCTTCTCCTTGGTGCCTTTCTGCAGGCGACAAACGACTTCGGGGATGGCATTGGCTGTCGCTTTGATTCTCTCTAACAGCACTTTCACCTGGTAACTGCTACCAGATGAAGGTTGGAAAACTGGGTTCAAAATACACAGAAATGTTAATTTTATATAATTATGGTTTGAAATCTTAATTATTTTGGTAATTAAGAGGTAAGTGTTACCTTGAACAAAGTGGTTCCTGAGGTTAATTGCAGTGGTAAAGTACTCAACCGGATTGTCACCGAAATCAGTGCACTTTCCATTCTTTTCCCACTGGTCTTCCCAAAACTCCTGGTTTTTGGGAGCATATTTACTGTTCTTTAGATTTGGCCAGGCTTCTGTTAACTCCTCCACCAAGTCTGCCTTTTGCAGTTTACCCTGATTCAGTTCAAAACACAACCAGAGTTAATTAAATGAAACGAAATAGACCAAATAAAAGACAAGGAATGTTTCATGTACCATGATTTGAGATGTTGGTACGGGTTTCAACGTGGTGCAGTTAGGGTTCTTGGAGTATGGAGCGACTCCATAGTTATAGCTGCTTTGTGGCCATAAACCAAAGATGGTGAACTTGTTTGGGATACCTCCCTTGCATCTGTAACTCACGGAACAAGCACCCGGGGGCCATTGGAGAGCCAATGTGTAGTACACCAACGTTGTCGCGTCAGATACACCAACGCGTCCGGTCGCCGGTGTTTCGATCGCATGGCAGCCGTTCTCGACCAACAAACAAGCCACCAAAGTAACCACCAGTACCATGTTATTGCAATGCTTCTTCATATTTCCTGAATTCATTACCACCGTGTCTATGACAATGTTTTCTGAAATGGTTGCTTGCTTCTTCACTACCTGGTATATGACTATTTATAAAGTTTTCAAGCACATGGGCTAATACTTAATTTTGATTCTATATTATAGTGAAACTTCATAATGGTCCTCCTAATATGTTTTCTTTCACTTTAAACATCTTTAATTTTATCGCGTTCACTTTTTATTAATATGTAAAAATAAAATAATTTAATGAATATTAAGATCACGTAATATTCCAGATCCATCTAATATCTTTTTCCTGCATGTGGCTCGTACATATTATATATTGTCGCCTTCAAATTCTTACTATATAAAATATAAATAGACCATCCAGCAATGACACGTATTCCAGTGGATAATGAATTGATCATTTCTCTTTGTGACGTGGAAAATGTACATTTTATTTCTGTGACCATGGGTCGTACAAGTTTAAATGTTTTCAATAATTGAAATCTTGATAATATGTGCTACATAATTGCTCTCGTTCTTTAGAGATTTCGACGGTAAAAGTTAAATGTGTTTACGATTCAGTTTCGATTTAATTTAATAAATAATATTAATATTCATCGACTTTTATTCAATTAATTTCCTTTATTATATATTTGGTATAGTTTTTTTAAGAGTGGAATGTCCTTTATTACCATAGTTGATATAGTTTTATTTTTTTAAAACTTGCAATTATAATTTTATTTTGAATATTTAAGATTATAATAAAATATAGATTTTTGTTTCACTCTATATATTCTAAATTAATATTAAAAAAAACTATATTCACTTGTTTAATATTATTTTTTTTTATAAAAATCTAAAAGTACCCATTCCGGTATCCTGTTTAGAAAGATAGGGTTTTCCGATAGCATTGTGGTTATGGACAAAGCTTTCAACCAAATACAGAAATGAGACAGACAGTTGTCGTGTTGAAAAAAGACGAGACAAAAAACAAAACAAAATATGTGATTTATATTAGACAACGTGTTGATAATAAAAACATTATAATAATCATATATTTTCAATCTATCATTTTCCCGTCCATTCATTTCTTTTTACAAATAAAGAGAATTTGGAAATGGATGAGTCTATAACGGGTGTCGAACACATTTAAACACTATTAATACTGAATACCGTTCAATGTTATTAAATTAATTAATAAATATTAAAAATTTTGAGGACTCAACACACAATTATTAATTATATGCCGAGCCTATCACTTTTTTATTGATTACATATTGAATTTTTGAGATTTTTAATTTTTATTAATTAATTTAACGGTGTTCAACAATATTTAACACTAATAGTGTTTAACAATTTTCGACGTACGTTATAGAATTTTATTTTGAAAATAAAATAATTGAGTGAGTTTACAATACGGTTAAAAACTAATATAACCTAAATGTTAGAAAATATAAAATTTAAAAATAATATTTCAGAAGTACTTATTTGTGTGTTTTGAAAATTACTATCAACCGAATATTATTTGTACTTAAATTTTTAAAATTTATCTTTAAATTTTAAAATTTATCATCAACCTAAAATATTATAAAAGTTAAATATTTTATTATATGGATAATATTTATATTTTATATTTTTAATATTTTAATTATTTCGTTTTTACTCGTATATTAAATTATTATACCGTAAATTCATTGACATAATCTTTTATTGAAAAATAGGATTAAGGGCATTTTTGTCTTCGTAGTAATCCCAATTTATCAATTTTATCTCTAGTATTTTTATATCAGTTTAACCCATGAAATAGTCAAATTTTATCACCATTTAGGGTTTAGGAATATTTTTATGTTTCGTAATAACTTTTCGCACCTACACACTGTTATTATCCATTGATCCGATAAATTATAAAAAAACTTGTTATGATTATAATGTTATATGTTAGTAGACATAATCACTTCGTTAATATCTAAAAAAACAGATTCTTTTTGTTAAGATCAAATTAAACAAAATATATAAATTTTAAAACTTAAAATATTATTATATCAAACCATATTAGATATCACTGGGGTTCTGGACAAGCGTAATAAGAACGACCGCATAGGACCCCAAAAAAGAGGAGCCCCAAATTTTGATAAACTACTTTCATTAGATGATGTTAATCTCGAAATTCATTGAAAAATTTTAAAAATTAAGAAAGATGAGTTATAATGTTATAATTATTTTTTAAATACGACAATTGATCATAGAAACTTATTGATTATTACTATCACTATTGCTTCAGTATAACTAATGATGTTTTGGATAAACGCAATAGAAACGATCGCATTTGGACCCCTAAAGAGGACATTTATTTCTAAGGGTTACAATTATAACAGAGGGCCACCAAATTCTTTGAACCGCCCCTGTTAGATATTTATTTAAATTTTTTTAAAAACATATTTAATATAACAGTATTTGTTTTAAAATATTATCTCTGTTATTTGACATTGATCGCTTAATCACTATGCGAACAACGCTAGTGTTCAAAATCATAATCTTTAAATACAACAACCGCTCTGTTAACATTGCCAAGAGACTAACAGCTAAAAAGAGATTTGAAAACTGAAAAGGAAGAAGAAAAGAAAACCTTGCTCCCTTGCTCTTGGGATATTCCAAGTGCCAAAGCTGTTTTCCCAGTACCAGGAGGACCTGCCAACAAAAGAGCACGACCAGCCATCTTCTTCCGACTTATCATATCCACCACAAGACCAGCTGCTTCTCTTCCCCCTCTGTTTGCCCCGCATTGCCAGTGGCCTGGAAAAAAGGAAAAGAAAATCCATAAAAAGAACAAAGTTTGGTAAAAAGGAGAAGCACAAAGACACAGTTTCGAACCTCTAATTTCAAACATTGAAAGAAATTTAAAATATACTATTATACTATATGTTTTGTAATTTTAAATGGGCTGCAAATTTTGAATTTTTTGTTTAATTATTAATTGATTAATTTTGATCAAAATTTACAGTCTGATTATAAGTTTAATTTTTTATTTATAATATAAATATTTATCTTATAATATAAATAATATTTGTTTTAAAATATACTGATGCTCAAACTTATAATCTCTAAAAATAATAATCATTCTCGTGATATAATTCATACATAATTATTATTTTTTATCTTTTAAATTAATCTTTAAATATTTATTAATTATTAAAATTTAAATATATAAAAAATATTTATTTTTATTAAGATATAATACTTAAAATATATTTAATATTCTCGTATATATTTTAACATTTTTTAGAAATAAAAGTAAAGGCCACTTAACGGCGAGGAATCGGTGCAGTTAAAGTGAAAACAAATCAAAGGATAAGGCCCAGTTGTCCATACTTGGCGGCAGTGTATAGATATTTATGCGTTTGCCGCCAAGTTCACAAGCAAGGAAGCCATTGCCCAGACCACTTTCAAGAAAAAGAAAGAAAGCCATTGCCAATGGATACTCTTACAAGGTTTGCGTTCATCAACAACCACGTTACTTCTCCTCCATATACAAGATTTTCTCCCCATCTTCGCCCTCAAAGACCACAACTTTCAAGAACCCCAACCGTCTATGTCTTGAAAACAACCTCTCCTTCAGGTAACATTTTCGCACATTCCGTATTATCCCATTGGATTTTGACTTTTATTGTTGTTTGGGTCATATTTGGCATGGGTTTCTTTTCAGATTCAAGTTTCTTGACTCATCAAAACCATTTTTTAGGGGATTATCAATGATTTTAACTTTTTGTTGAGGAGATTTTTCGTTTAGGGATGAATGTTTTCATGGATATACAGACTTTTACTTTATGATGATTTTTACTATTTGATCATGGTAGCAATGGCTACTAATTTGCATTAAATTATATTTACATGACAATATGAGTTATGACTGTAAATTGCACATTTTTCATTTCTCTATCTTTTAATAAAATTTTCAGTGAGTGAATCTGTAGAAGAGAATGTTCTGGAGATGTTCTTTAAGGATAGAGAAGTAAATGGAGATTTTATTTCAAAATTTTCTGATAAGTTATGGCAGAGGGAGGTTCTGAAAGTTGTTGATACCAACGCCAGTGAACCAGATGATACTGCTCAGCAATCAGAGCAGGTACAGAATATAGTATTTTTTTTACTTTCTATACCGATATGATTTTAGTTTAAATTGCCGGTATGCCTTATGCAGTTATACTGAATCCTCAACTCCCTTAACCCAACCTTTTATGTGTTCCTGTTTCTCATTATAATATATGTGGGATGACTTGCTTTTTCTTGGGAGGGGGTCTTTTCCTTGTGTACAATCTCTCCATGTTTGCATTTTTTTACATATTATTTTGTTTATGAAGATGATCCAGTTCACTTGTGCTATTGATCCTAAATATGTGTAGGCCGTGGGAAGTGATGATGATAGTGGGTTTTTGAAATTGTCAACAACTCAAGAATGGTTATTAGGTGACAATTCTGCACCGATGAATAAGAAAGCCATTGCCAAGGTGTGCTTTTTTATTATCACCCTCCCTCATTCCCCCATCTCTAGTTATCATTTTTCCCTATGCTATCTATGTTGGCAGCTCTGTGTTTAAATCTATTTAGCATGGTCAAAGTGACGCACAGGTATTTGTGAGACTAATGCTTGCCCAACCTAATCTGGCTGCCCTTGGTTATCACAGATGGGGCAAAATGTAATGGATAAAGTTTATATATGGCCAAATTTTATAAGTTGAAATTCTCAGCATTTATTTACTTCGGAAGAAAGGCTTGTCAGCCTTAAGAAATAGAAAGCCCTTTTTTGTTACTAACCCATGTGTATGAACAGGTGTTGTGGGATGACAGTGAAAGAAGGAAGAAACTGAACCTTCTACAATATGAAGCTGTATGTTATTCATCAGATTTCTCAATTAGTTTAGGGGGTTTATTTTTCTGTCTGAAGTTATTTCAGTAATGTATCAAGGACTGGAAAAGTGGAAAGATGTGTTTGTTGCTTACTGTGAATATACATGTCTTGCATCAGACAATTGTTAAATTGTTTTGGAAAGGTGCTAAATTGCTAATTTTTTGTTTCATTTGATCCCCCAGATCAAGAGGGAATTGACACTTTTATCTGTTGGAATCGGAACGGCATGCAGTGGGTACTGTTTGGTAGTGTTATCATTTCAGGTAAAGCATTCACCAAAATATGCGGTGCCGTGGGTGGTGATGTATAGATTTTAATGATATGTATATTTGATCAGCTGTGCTCTGTTTGAAACCTTGAAATGGATCTAGAATCTTGCCTAGATTCCTTACACTTACCTCTGGTCATAGCGCCTTTCCTTCTATGTTTAGGAGATACCGTTTAAAGATGGGATAAAAGATGCATAGAAATTGTTCCATTTATTATCATTGGCTTCTGTAGATCTGACTTCTTTTTGTTTGAACAAACTGACTTTTAATATTGTGCAGGCAGCTGTTAGTTATGCAATTGGTGTTCTTTTCAGGTTAGTTGCTACATTTCTAATTAGGTCATTTCTGTTAAATCAACTTCGATGAGCTGAGTGTAGCAAGCCTGCCTTTGTAGTGAATTTATAGAACTAAAGAGATAATTAGTTGAGGTTTAAGCCCCCATATTTCCACATGTTTACGTGAATGGTACGTTTGGACCGAAAGAGTCCCATTCTTATCTTATTCAGAGAATAAAACATCACAGTCATGGTTCATCCACTGGAGTAACAGGAGGATGGTTTAATCTTAAGGCATATTGCCTTCTTTTTCCCATTGAAATTATTAGGGGCATAGTAATTTTTTTATCCTCAAAAATAAATCCTGCATGGAGTTTGACTTGGAAAACCTGATTAGTAACTTAGTTGATGATATATTTTAACTAATCAACTTTTAGCAAGGCCAACTTATGCTAATTTCTTGAGGGAAGGATGAGGAAAGAAACCATTTTATTATTGTTTTTCCAACCCTTGTTAGACATCTTAGTACTGAATGCTTTAACCCGATTCATTTTCTGGGCAGTTGCTTGTACCTCCAGCTCTTATATCAACATGCGGACAACCTATCTCAGGAAATGGTTCCTCAGATTTTCAAACAGAAGAAATTGAAAAAGTACCTCTGCTAACTTGTTTTTGTGATCATGATCACCCTTTTCATAGTGGTAGTAAGTGAATCCTTGTTCTCTTTGGTTACATTCAACAGTATTTGTTCTCTTATTTCAGAATAGGAATAAGAAGCGAAGACTTGCAAGACTTCTTTGAGAGAACGATTAAGGGTAGCGGCATTGCTCTTTCTTCTCCCAGACTAGTGATCCCGGCTGCTGTATATGGATCGTGGATCTTGTCACATAAATTTTTGGCCAATGATTTCTTTGATTTCCAGGTAGGTTTCAGGCATTTTCCTTCTTTTTTTCGCTGATAATAACCTGTTGTGCAATATCCTGCATGCGGTTAATGATTATATTGCTCTGACTTCTCATTTTTTGACACATATTTGGATATAAATACGAGGATAAGACTCTCTAAGGATCTTCCAAATACGTAGAAAAATAAAAATTAAACATACCATATATGTCACTAAGTACGTTGTACCGTCATTTATAATTTTTGGTGTTTATTCTTTACAGCTTGTGCCTGCAATGCTTGGGATGTTTGCATACAAAGCAGCTGCTCTTGTTCAAGTATACAGGGACAATGAAGACCTGCAGTTTATCTTTCCGGAAAATGAGGAACAGTCTAGTAAATGAGTTTCCAAGTTATAGAACACTTCAAACACTGAACTGATCACTCCCCACCTGGTTCCATACGGTCCAAAATTGAGCTACCTTTGATGACTCCAGCAAGACAGCCATCCAAACAACTTCATAATTCAGTTTCTACTTTCATGGTCTGGTTCGAGTAGGATTGCAGTTGCATACATTAACTTGTAAGTACCAAATTGCTACAAAGTCTTGCAGCTCCATCCTACCGTTTCGAGGCTTTATTGTATATATTTCCAAGTTCCAAGAATGATTATGATGCTCAAAATCCATGCACTTTTGATAATGTGATTCAGTTGGCATTGAGCTATTCATAATCCGTTGGCGTTTGCTCATTTTGCAGAACAAAAATTGGATGTAGCAAAGCCAACCTTTGGCGAACTTCATCTAAAGGTTTCGGATTTTTAAATATTCAAAAGATTTTAGTTTGAAACTTTTTTTTTCTGAAACAATTAGGGAAGGACGATGACAAATTTGTTCCTAATAAATATTAACCTCACAACTTCAGAGAAGATGAAGGCGTTAAATGAGTCTACTTAAAAACAAAGAACAAAGATTACATCAAACTCTCCCCTCTTAATCAACAATAGAAATTAATACTTAAAATCTTACAACGGTCTGCACTCAAGAACTATATAAACACATAATAAATATTAATTACTACTATAACTATTACACAAAGAGGAACTCAGTCGGATGCACCATCAATTCAATTAAAATAAAAAAATTATTACCTGAACTTGGTTTATCGTATCATCTATGATCTTATCTAATAATAATATTTTATCAGTTTTTAAAGTAAATCTTTACTTTTTTTTTTTATGATTTTTGCATTTTTTTACATACTCTTAAGCATATAAATCTTATTAGATAAGTTTATAGATGACGATGAATTATGACCATATAATAATTTGTCATTAAAAAGAGAAACTTTATAATACTCTGGACATGAAAAGAATAATACATTACAAATAGAATTCAGTGACGTTATTTGATTTTAAAGAATCGCATCAGTGAAACACAAACAACGACCAAGAAAAAAAAAGGAAAACATTTCTGTCAAGAAAGAACGGCAAATCAACCAAAAAGGCTGAAGGGAGAGCGGGGTTTGTTTTTAACAACAGACCGGCATGATTTCCTAATCTCCCCTTGTTGATCAGTAAGAACTCCAACAGCTCCCAACTTGACCATTGCCTGTCCGAACCTAACTGGGAAGTCATTGCTGGTAGTTAAATTCTCGACCATGTTGCTGGTCGAGGGGTCCAAGGCTAAAGCTTGATCAATGGGAAGAACACCTCTGCCGTGTTTTGTTTGATTGTAGAAGGAGTTGTCAAAAACAAATGTACTCGTAAGATTCTGGTCAAGACTCACAGGTGCATCGGCTTCTGAGTTTTCCGGACAGACTACTTTCAGCTGCTCCACTAATAGTGAATCCATTGTCGGGTCTGCCTTCCCGCTGCCCCCGAAGTTGTAAAGGCGGTCTTTAATGAAAGAGCAATGCGTAAACCCTATTGTGTGACCACCTACATGCATATTACGTAGAGAATGAACATAAATTTATGATCTTTCGAATATATGAAAAATTTTGTACTAATTAATTCGAATATCTGTTGAAGTAGAAGACAGAGTAAATGTACCTAGGAGTAAAACCATATCTTCAAGCTCAATTCCCTTCTTTTTAAATGCATCAGCCGACTGAGGAACTGAAAAACTTGGTGAAGGGAGATCGACGTTCGATGGCAATGACTCGACGCCGTCTCTTCTTCCCGTCTGAACCTCCTATCGTCTTCCTCCACTCTGCACCAAAACAAACAAAACTTATCATCAAACAATATATCAAGTGCTGGAGCTAATCTAGCTAGTTTCTGAAAATTTTCATCTTTTAGGAAGTAATTAAGATGTTACCAATTGTACAGCATCTCTAGCAGCAATGGCGATGATATCAGCACAAGAAACAACTCCTGGACAGGCTTCTTCAAGTAATTTCTTTGCATCATCAATTACATCGTAGCCACCCACACTTTGGTTTGCAGTTGCATTTTTCTCAGTCGACTGGCCGTCTAGCAGAATCGATGCATCACATCCCTTGGAACATATAAAATTCAACTGTTTAAAACCCATTTTCTTGACAAACAAACAAAAAATAAGGACAATTCATGCAGTAAATATATATGTGATTTGCTTACTTTGACGAAGCAATCATGGAAATGTAAACGAATGAGAGCAGCTGCGATTCCTGTTTTCTCCTTTATTTTTTGTTCGACAACTGAGAAAACAATGCCCTCAACATTACGTGTGTTACATTTACCCTTGTAAAATCCTTCCTGGAGAGCAGCGTCGCATTGGCCTGTGAAATTCACAAGGATGACACCGAGTGCTAGATAAAACGCAGCAGCTGCTACTGCCGTTGATATCTTCATTTTTTGGTTGTTTTTCTGGGAATTTCCAGATGAAGATGGGATGAAAGATACAGAGATGAGAGAACATTCACATTTTTTATATTGGAACCGAAACTAGCTTTAACTGTAAGGCGAGCACGACCAGGACCAGCCTTGAAGCAGCGGTCGGCTAAGCTTAGTTCAATACGTGTGTTGTTTCCAATAGTTCTATAAACGTGCAGTCATGTTTCCTTTAAGCAAAACATGCAAAATGGCATTCCATGGAAAAGAAAAGCGTTGAACAAAATCTGGGAGGGTCAACACTAGATTTCATGGAAAGAGTTGTTTTTGGAAATTTTCAACGCCAGCAAATTTGCATATCCAGTACGACTGTAATTTTTTGGAAATGAATAAAATAATGGCTCAAGCCACCTATTCCGAGAAATTATTTTATGGACCGGTTTCACCACGTCATCCATGGTCCATAACCACTAAAAACTAGTCATCTGATTAACATTTTTATTTAAAGTTTGCACATTCTTTGTTTCCTGCAGATTTCCTACCTCTAGAGGATGTATTATTGCAGAAAATCCCTCTTTGTTTAAACAATTTACTACATTATTTTTCGATGTTGTTTTCTCTTACAAGAACAATTTAATTTGATGATATAATTCGTTCATATGAAAGTGTAAATGTATAGAACTGTCATCCATGATTGTACAGAAGGTTAAGGAAACCACTCATCACACTGAAAACAATACATAAACGATTCACAAGTCTTTCTTCACAACTTCCAAATTGAACAATAGATACACAGTAGTTTTTCAGAGTATCTTAGGCCCCAACTGATGTCCAGTATCATTCAATATGTTCCATTCTTGAATCTATATGGCTTAAATTGCTTATTCCTTTGGTGTTCTCGTCAGGGTTCGTTGTCGGAAGTAAAGATTGCTGCCCGATGATTTTGTTCGGTTCATTCTTGACACTTGAATTACTTGATTGACCAATATTGTTCTTTCCGGCATTAACCAGAGTAACAGGCTTCAGGGAGTTGGCAACATTGGCATCTCTTTCACTGATGAAGGTTTTAGTTTCAGTTGGAGTCTCATCAGACGGATTTGCATCAGTGTTTAGCCCTTTGACAGTCGGTGTCGCATGGTGATCTTCTTCATCTTTTATCTCACTGTTCAGATTATAATTCCTGAAATTTTCACTGAAAGGTTCTACAGCTATGGAAAAAAGTTCCTTCTCTTCGTCGTCCTTGTCGGCATCTTGAATGCAGGAGATTGAAGGGCTCTGATCTCTGTTGTCATCAAGAGGCTCCAGACGGACTACTAAAGTTGGCTCGACCGCTGAAACCTCTCTTTCTCGCAGGGTCCTAACGATAAGTGTCTTGAGGAAATTCATCACTTGGACCGCATACATCAGTGCATTCAGAGGGTCTGCCATCTGCAACCAAAATAGGCAATAAGTGGCAGCCAACAATCAGGGACATTATATACATAAGTACATGTGTGAAGATTATAAGAAACTCACCTGAGTCATGTTTGGTGCAAAAACCATAGCGATATTGCGGGCATTCATCTTGTTTACATGTTCTTGCTGAACAACATCGGCCATGAGATTGACGGACCAATCAAGTAGAGCAAATTCCGTTGGGGGTATAAGTCTTGCAAGCTCAGAACACTGCTCTTCAGTTTGGCATTGCAGTACTTGCTCGGGAGATAAAGAATCCAAAACTCCTCTTGGAAGTTCTCTGAACCAAGCCTAATCATAACAGACAGCAAATCAGTATATCAATTATGAAAAAGAAGGTATTAACAGAAGATATGACCATTATCGTACCTTGATTAGTCCCGCCAAACAATGTACGTCAATCCCTTCCGGAACCACTCCGGCATTCAGTTGTTCTCTAACATATTCCTCCTGACTGTTATCGGCATTGATTCGGAAAATCCCTTCTGCCTGCATGTGTGAAGTCTATAGTAAGGACTTAAGACATAAAACTTAGAAACTGTAAGAGAAATTCGGTCACACTGATAAAGAGAGAATAGTAAGGAATTCAACTTTGTCCTGTATAGCACATTGCAGATGAAGGATTTTGAACGGAAACTAAACCTGCAAGCCTCCTTGGGCGTGTAGACGTCTTTGCATTAGCAAGAGTATTGTTGGCACAATGTTCCCTCTGGAGTCATAAGACAACTGCATTGATTCTGTGGAAACACCGAACACGGTTGTACTGCCAAAAGAACGAAAAAGAACAAGTTATGACATATGACGATCTCGAGAGGCTGTTTTCAGGTGTCAGCATTCTGTACATGCCATGAACATCCTACAACAGAGCAAATTACAAGAAGAAATGAAACTTGGAGGCGATGCTAGTAGAAGTGGAAATTCAAACAATCCAAGTCGGATATTTCAACATTTGGCAATGTATGTATATGGTGCCTAGCTATAGCCTCCCCAGGTCCATTGAACATTGGCCAAAAGTTACCTAAGTTTTTGGCTGAATTACTGGATCGATGAATTCCAGCCTTCAATAAGGAAAAACAGAATAATCATCCAAAACGAAAGGAAATGATTATACCAGTAAAATTTGAAAACAATGACAATTCCATTTACTAAATCAAATAAAGCAGACACATACATGAAACCATTGAAGCATTTCTTGGAACAGCTAGTGGCATTAACTAGAATTCAATCAATCATAAAAACAGAATCAGAACAGAAGAACCCATAAATATAATAAACCCCAGAAATAAAAAAGCAGAGATAAAAGAAACCAGCCCTAACATTTCAATATATATGTATATATAACCCACAAAAAGGTAAGAAGTATGGAAATTAGATTGGTAAAGAGAGAGGGAAAAGGCAAAACCTTGCGCTCGGAGCTCGTCTGGGAACTTCAGGCTCAAACTCAACAGGCAAACCCAAGAAGCCATTGAACCTATCGAAGGTAACATGTGCAACGTGTCTGACATTGGTTGGCCAACTGATCTCCATAGCACAAAGCTCCCTTCTATCCATATTCTTACACGCAGCCAAAGATTCCCTGAAAAGGGTCACAACTAAAGCCAACAATGACAACTGATCTCTATTCTCTTCTTCTCCTGTGTCACAGGCTGTTACATTATTGACGAAGTCATTTCTGTCATCATGGGCGCAGGTTAAGGATGTCTGGGGTGCACAGGATAAAGCAGGTTCTGAAGAGGAAGTGTTGTTAGTGCTTGGAGGTGAAGGAAAATGAAGGACATTGGTCATGGTTGGTAATGACAGTTATGTTTATTTGGAATACTTTTAAAAAAATGATTTTGTTTAGTTTAGAATCAGATTTTTGAAGAGAGAGAGATGGTGGAGTTGGATTGAAGTAAAGGGTTGTTTTCAAACGTGAGAATCATTAACTGAAAATTCACAAATAAAATATATTTGATGATGTCCAATAGATTTGGATTTAATTAAAATTAAGAGATAATTTATAAAATATTTACCTTAAAAATATAACATTTTTTATTTTAAAAAAATATTTAATGGTGTCTTACAATTTCAACTATCAACCAGTCCCTGCATGTTTGATGGTCTGTTTCTGTTCTATAATTTTAATTCATCTATTCTTGTGTGTGTTTAAAAAAAATTACCTACCCATGGGATATTGACAGAAAATATTAATTAAAAGGGTTAATTACCTTATTGGTACATGAAGTCTACCAAAGAAGAATGTCGAGAGGTTGTCTTGGTTGCAGGCCGTCGAGGAATGATTTGGCCGATTGGTTATGTTGAGGGTGGGGTGAGCCGTGAACGTCCAATGGTAGTGGCGGTCTTTGAGCATGGGTCCGTAACCGTCTGTTTGTTCGACCAATTTATTAACGTGTGTATTTTTTTTCTTTATTTAAAATTATAAATTTTTTAATGAAGTTCGATTAATTTTGTATATAATATCAGATGGATTGTTTCGTTACCCAAATCTGACTGTATTAGAAATCATAATTAAAGATTAGTATATGAAGATCAAACGATAGCAAAGATATATTAAAATCATATAAAAAATACTATAAAGACAAGAAAAAAAAGGACAGATTCTTTGTTGAAGTCATATAGTTTTTGATAATAATTAATAAAAAATTGAAGCCAACCCCATCAAGTTTGGTTACTAATGGCCAATGGGACCAAATGCTCCTTTTGGACCGTGACTGATACCGCTAACAAACTTTATATTCTTCAATTACTTGTTAACGAAAGTCCAAGACTCGTAGTTTGGGTTAGCCTTGATTGCTGTATCCAAAGCAAATCCAAACCTAAGAAATATATGGGCTTTGAAATGAATGCAAGTGAATGGATGGGTCTAGGGGTCGAGCTTGGTCAGAATTTATGAGATATTATTATTTAATATTTTTATTAATTTTAACTTTCATACATTAATATAAACCCAATTAATAATAATTAAAGCTTATGCTTTAAGATTTATCAAGAAATCAGAAATGGCTACTGGCGATTGAGTAGAGCACAAAATATGGCGTTCACAGCACAGATATAAAGGCTGCTTTGGAATATTTTATGAGATAATTTGAGTTGTCATCATGTTCAGCTTAGAAGAGATTGTAAAACAATCAATATCTGTGTAGGCATATTTATATTTTTTAGGCATTTTAAATACAGTTATATATATAATCAATATATAAATATCTTTTCATTTACTAAAAAAATAACATAGAGATCACTAGGCACCAAGTAACGTAAACAAAGCTACTGAAGCAAGAAGCAAGAAGCTAGAAGCTGGCTGACTTTAGTAATCAACAACCACGTGAAACTGTTCGATGCATTAAATTTAATCCCTTCCCGTCCAATCCACTATAAATAGAACCCTAACTTCCCCCTCTTCGCTGCCAACTTTGTTTAATTTTCTCGTAGCTCAATCGTTGCATTACTGCTGTTTCAATGGCACACACCGACGAAGCCATGCGTAACTTAGTCAACTTTCCCAAAGGCTTATCTGGTGATCAGTTTCTGTCTCACGCGTTCAATACCTCAGTAAGCAATTCATTTCTCTTTTTAAACCACTGTTTAAGCTTACGTTAGATTCTACTCTTAATAATGTTTTTTCTCTCTTTCTTTTAGGTATTTGAATCGTACACAAAACAAGTGGAGGTATTAAAAAAAAGTGTGGAAGCCATGCTTGTGGTTCCTATGACAGATGCAATACACAAAATTCATCTGATTAATTCTATTTGCCGTCTTGGAGTTTCATACCATTTTGAGACTGAGATCGAAGAGCAATTAAGTCAGCTTTTCATTACGTTGCCGAAACTCCTTGAGGATAAGGACTATGACTTGCACGCAGTTGCTATGGTATTTCAAGTTTTCAGGTTCAATTTTTACAAAATGCCATGTGGTAAGGGTAACATCATGCATATTAGATATTTAATGTATGTTTTTCAAAAAGTGTTTCTAGAGTTAAACGTACTTTGACGATCAAAAGCAAGATAAAAACGTATAGATTTTTATGTCAAAAATATTTTTCAACTTGGTTTAGGGTTTAAGAAATTAAATGTATGATAATTTTTAAGGTGTATGGTTTAGGGTTAAAAATTTTAGGTTAGAATTTAAGATTTAAATTTTTTAGTGTGAAACATAAATAGAGTAAAAAAAATTTATTTTTAATAAAAAACGTATTTTAAAAGCACTTTCACATTAAATTTATCAAAAAAATAATATAAAACAGATTTAACAATGAATTTTGAATTGCAGATATCTTTAAGAGATTTCAAGATGATAATGGTAAGTTTAAGGAAGAAGTCCTTAACAATGTGAAAGGGATGGTAAGTTTATATGAAGCGAGTCATTTCAGAATGAATGGAGAAGAAATTCTTGAGGAAGCCCTTAATTTTACAACTAAGCATTTACGGTCATTGGCAAATCAACCCTCAACAAGTCCCCACCTTAGAGAATATATTATGAATGCCTTGTTTAGGGCATACAACTATAGCCTGCATAGATATGAAGCAAAACTCTACATCTCTTTCTATGAGAAAGAGGAATCCAGGAACGATACATTACTCAAGTTGGCCAAATATGACTTTAACAGAGTACAAATGATGTATCAACAAGAACTAGCAGTCCTCTGCAGGTCATCTATTTGATGCCGAAAACTTATTTAATTTCTTTCGCATAAGTACACATCATAATAAACTGACGTAGTTAAT
The DNA here is from genome assembly GCA_035048815.1 of Abelmoschus esculentus. Taxonomy (NCBI): domain Eukaryota; kingdom Viridiplantae; phylum Streptophyta; class Magnoliopsida; order Malvales; family Malvaceae; genus Abelmoschus; species Abelmoschus esculentus. The sequence goes on from JAUCBN010000008.1 coordinate 2,282,316, forward strand.
ATTGCAGATGGTACAAAGAACAAGACCTAAAATTAAAGTTACCTTATGCAAGACACAGAGTGGTAGAGGCATTGTTATATTCGATTGGCATGTATTTCGAACCACGTTATGCAGTTGCGCGCTACATGTTAACCAAACAAGCATGCATTATAGGTTTCGTAGATGATACCTACGAAACATATGAATTCTATGAGGAAGTTCAAAATCTCACAGATGCATTATAGGTTTGTTTATCCCTTTTAGATTAAAATAAATAATATTATATTGTATATCTAAACTAAGGTATGATATGTAATTTTATGTCCAGATTTGATGTTGGTGCTATGGATGAGCTACCTGTTGATAACAAAAGAATTGTGTATGAAACTCTCCTAAATACTACCGAAGAAGCAGAGAATCTTCTTCGAAAGGAAGGAAGATCTCATGTCATCTCTTACCTTAAAGACGAGGTATAATTATAGATGAAACTACATAAAATAAAGAACATCGATTTAAAAATAATTGAGATTCTTTAAAATATTTTACATCATTATTTAACTTCACTTGTTTAAAACAAAATTTAAGTTAACCCTTAAAATATTAACACTAAAAATATAATTTTTTTGTGTGATTGATTGGTCAGTGGAAGAAATACGTGAGATCTGAGCAAGTGGAATGCCGATGGAGACACGAAGGAGTTGTTCCCACATTTGAAGAATACTTGGAGAATGGTTTATACACTGGCACAGCCCTTTTATCTATGTCTCAGATCATGTTAGGTATTGAAGAAGCGGACCAAAATGCATGGGAATGGGTTTTAAACAGTGACAACAAATTCTCAAAAGCTCTCCAGGTTAATTCACGACTCTACAACGACATCGTCACCAACGAGGAGGAAGACGGGAGGACATATCCGATTCCGACGGGAACCGCTTGCTACATGAAGCAGCATAATGTTTCGAGAAAAGAAGCGATCGAAGTTTTTAAAGCCATAATTGTAGAGGGATGGAAGGACGTGAACGAGGGTTTCATGAGGCCGACGGCTCTCCCGATGCCTGTCGTGAGGGCAACACTTAACTACCACCGCCTTTTGGATTTCGCTTACAGAGATAACGACGAGTACACCTTCTCACACGGTTTTTTAAAAGATATCATCAGCAAAGTGATTATTGATCCGATTCCCATCGATCAAGAATAACCTATATTATATATATATATATATATATGTATGTGTGTGTGCAGCTTTAAAAATAAAACAAAACAAGAATATAACCTATGCGTGTTTTATGTGTTAATGTTTTGTATTTCTTCATGTTTGTATCGGATCATGATCTGTTTGGTGTTATTTTAATAAGATTTTAGTGTACTCTTTTTCTCTCTTTTATTATTCGAGTCTCACTTTGACGTGATTCGATTATAAAGAGAGTTTTTTTAACGAGGCACTGTTCCAAGTATTAATAAACAATTTTAGTAGTATTGTATTAAAACAATTACTATAATTTTATATTTTCATCATATATATATATTAATTTAATGAAAAGAAATTACACATTCAGATCCAAAAGGATAAATAATTTTGTTAATTAGCATCTTAGGGACCTAATCATAATTTCAGATAAATTGTTATCTGGTTATCGAATTATAGTTACCGATATTTAATTAGGTTCGATCCATGCTGACATATGAACTTTTATTGTAAATGGAATTCATTAGCCTCTTTAATTAAGTATACAATAAATAGGGATCAAAATGTATAATTTTAAATTTTAATAGACAAACAACAAAAATAACAACCTGGGTACTAGTACCAAACATTCTTGTATCAATATGATACTCAAATGAACAATATATCGATACCGTTTTCTTAATTATCGATACATATGATATTTAAACTTGAACACTTAAAAAATCAAATCATCATATAACCCTTCACAAAGTATTTCTATTATCATTCAAGTACGTCAATAACCAATGACCGAGTCATTGAATCCAGCATCAAATTTATAGGCATACTTTCTATCCTTCGTGCAATATTTTTTTAGATCTTTATGCCAAACCTTTTAAACTACATAAAAATCCAAAACAACGTATAAAATTTATAATTCTTTTTCTATTTAAGATTATAAACATTTTTAACGAGTTAATATATCTTCGCGTATAATTGTTTGTTGAATAAAATGATATGTTTTTTTATAATAACAATTGACTTTTATTAAAAATATGAAAGATGTTACAAATATAACGTATCTGAAAAAAATTAATCTATCAAAATCTTATAAAAAACTCACATATACAAAAAAATAAATACTTTCGTACAAATTAATATCATTTAACACCTCAAAATCTCTTTAAAATAATTAATTTCTTTTAAATATTTTTATCTCTCATTATTATAATTTTGATACTGCAATTTAAATTGAGAGTCTCCTCAATAATGACTGAACCAAGAAGTTCATTTAATAACTTTTGCATTTGTTCGCTCTTCCAAGTCCTAAACTAAAATCGAATAATAAAACATAATTAAAGCTCAGAATTTATGAGAAAATTATAATAAAACATAATGGAAGCCATGCTTGTGGTTCCTACGACAGATCCAATACACAAAATGCATCTGATTTATTCTCTTTGTCGTCTGGGAGTTTCATACCACTTTGAGACTGAGATCAAAGAGCAATTAAACCAGCTTTTCGTTACGTTGTCGAAACTTCTTGAGGATAAGGATTATGACTTGCACACAGTTGCTATGGTATTTCAAGTTTTTAGGTTAAATCTTTACAAAATGCCGTGCGGTAAGGGTAACATCATGCATATATATATATTCGAGATTTAGACATGATTTTGGCGATTAAAAACAAGACAAAACATGTAGGTGTTCAAGTTTAAAAAAAATGGTTTAGGGTTTAGAAAATTAAAAGTAAGACGTATAATTTAAGTATATGGTTTGAAGTTTGAAATTTTAGATTAAGTTTTAAAATTTAATTTTTAATGTCTTTTACCGTGAAACATAAAAGACTAGTGAATTTTTGTTTTTCTAACTAAATAATATAAAAATATACTTAAAAACACTTTCACCAGTCCCTGCATGTTTGATGGTCTGTTTCTGTTCTATAATTTTAATTCATCTATTCTTGTGTGTGTTTAAAAAAATTACCTACCCATGGGATATTGACAGAAAATATTAATTAAAAGGGTTAATTACCTTATTTAGAATTATAAAGTTTTTAATGAGATCCGATTAATTAATTTTTGTATATAATATCAGGCGGATTGTTTCGTTACTCAGATCTGACTGTATTAAAAATCATAATTAAAGATTAATATATGAATAACAAAGATATATTAAAATCATATAAAAAATACTATAAAGACAAGAAAAAGAAGACATATTCTTTGTTGAAATTTAGTTTTTGATAGTAATTAATAAAAAATTGAAGCCAACCCCATCAAGTTTGTTTATTAATGGGACCAACTGCTCCTTTTGGATACTGATACCGCTAACAAAAGTCCAAGATTCGTAGTTTGGGTTAGCCTTGATTGCTGTACCCAAAGCAAATCCTAACCTAAGAAATATATGGGCTTTGAAATGAATGCAAGTGAATGGATGGGTCTAGGGGTCGAGCTTAGTCAGAATTTATGAGATGTTATTGTTTAATATTTTTACCAATTTCAACTTTCATATATTAATAAAAATTCAATTAATAATAGTTAAAGCTTATGCTTTAAGATTTATCAAGAAATCAGAAATGGCCACCGGCGATTGAGTAGAGCACAGAATATGGCATTCACAGCACAGATATAAAGGCAGTGGATAGATGCTTTTTGGAATATTTTTTTAGATTTTATGAGATAATTTGAGTTGTCATCGTGTTTAGCTCAGAAGAGAACACGCATCGCACACCTAGTTTTGATGGGTGAGTTTTTTAGCGGGGATTTTCTGCGTACACAGTGTCTTGAATCTGAGATTTATTTAAACAGAACCAAACTGTTTATCACTTGGACCAACTCATGTTGATATATTTTTTATGTATTGATTATATATAAATATCTTTTCATTTACTAAAAAAATAACATAGAGATCCCTAGGCACCAAGTAACGTACACAAAGCTACTGAAGCAAGAAGCTGGCTGACTTAAGTAATCAACAACCACGTGAAACTGTTTGATGCATTAAATTTAAGCCCTTCCCGTTCAATCCACTATAAATAGAACCCTAACTTCCCCCTCTTCGTTGCCAACTTTGTTTATTTTTCTCGTAGCTCAATCGTTGCATTACTGCTGTTTTAATGGCACACACCAACGAAACCATGCGTAACTTAGTCAACTTTGGCAAAGGCTTTTCCAGTGATCAGTTTCTGTCTCCTACGTTCAATACCTCAGTAATATTAGCAAATTCATTTCTGTTTAAGCTTACGTTAGATTCCACTCTTAATATTGTTTCTTTCTTTCTTTTAGTTATTTGAATCGTACACAAAACAAGTGGAGGCATTAAAAACAAGTGTGGAAGCCATGCTTGTGGTTCCTACGACAGATCCAATACACAAAATGCATCTGATTTATTCTATTTGCCGTCTCGGAGTTTCGTACCATTTTGAGAAAGAGATCGAAGAGCAATTAAGTCAGCTTTCCATTACGTTGCCGAAGCTCCTTGAGGATAAGGATTATGACTTGCACACAGTTGCTATGGTATTTCAAGTTTTCAGGTTAAATCTTTACAAAATGACTTGCGGTAAGGGTAACATCATGCATATATATTCGAGAATTAACATATGTTTTCTTTGTTTTTTAAAAATGTTTTTAGAGTTAAACGTGCTTTGACGATCAAAAGCAAGGCAAAACATGTAGGTTTGCAGTTAAAGTATCGTTTAATTTAGTTTATAGTTAGGGATTAAGAAATTTGATGTTTGATGTATTTTTAGGGTATATGATTTATGATTTAAAATTTTAGGTTAGAACTTAAAGTATAATTTTTAGTATTTTTTAGCGTGAAAAGTAGAAAGAGTCGAGATTTTAACCACTTAATATAAAAGCATATTTTAAACCACTTTCACACTAAACTTTCCAAAAGGAATGCGAAACTGGTTGAACAACAAATTTTGAATCGCAGGTGTTTTTATCAAATTTCAAGATGATGACGGTAAATTTAAGGAAGGAATTCTTGACGATGTGAAAGGGATGGTAAGCTTATATGAAGCGAGTCATTTCAGAATGAATGGAGAAGATATTCTTGAAGAAGCCTTTAATTTTACAACTAAACACTTACGGTCTTCGACAAACCAACCCTCAACAAGTCCCCACCTTAAAGAATACATTATGAACGCATTGCACAGGGCATACAACTATAGCATGCATAGATATGAAGCAAAACTCTACATCTCTTTCTATGAAAAAGAGAAGCCGAGGGACGATACATTGCTCAAGTTGGCCAAATATGATTTCAACAGAGTACAAATAATGTATCAACAGGAGTTAGCAGTCCTCTGCAGGTAATCTATTCAATATCGATTATTCAAAAACTTATATAATTTTCTTCACATAATTAATCTACATGATAATAAACTGATATTATTAATATTGTAGGTGGTACAAAGAACAAGACTTGAAATCAAAATTACATTATGCAAGACACAGACTAGTGGAGGGATTTTTGTATACGATTGGCATATTTTTCGAACCACGTTATGCAGTTGCACGCTACATGTTAACGAAACAAGCATGTCTTATAGGTTTGGTAGATGATACCTACGAGACATGAATTCTACGAGGAACTTCAAAATCTCACAGACGCCTTCGAAAGGTTTATATATCTTTTTTAAATAAAAAATTATTATAGTATATATATATATCTACATTAAGGTATAATTTACAATTTTACGTCCAGATTTGATGTTATCGCCATGGATGAGTTACCTGTTGATAACAAAAGAGTTCTGTATGAAACTCTCCTAAATGCTACTAAGGAAGCAGAGAATCTGCTTCAAAAGGAAGAAAGATCTCATGTCATCTCTTACGTTAAAGATGAGATATAATTATCATCATGAAATAATGGATGTCATTTAAAAATAATTGAGATTCTTTAAAGAACTTGATACCAGGGGCGAATAAAAAAAAATCGGGTATAATTTTCCTAAACTAAAAAACGTTATATTTATAAAAGGGTGTGATTTGTTAATATTTTTAAATTTTTATATACAAATTATATAAAAATATATTACATACACTCCAATTAAACACGCGATTCCGTCCATGCTTGACTTCCATCATTTAACTTCACTCATTTTAAATAAAATATAAGTTAACACTAAAAATTTTGACACGAAAAATTTAAGTTTTTTCCCCCCCTCTGCCGCGGGTTTATTTATTATTATTTTTGTGTGTGTGTGATTGATCAGTGGAAGAAATACGTGAAAGCGGAGCTAGAGGAATGTCGATGGAGACACGAAGGAGTTGTTCCGACATTTGAAGAATACCTGGAGAATGGTTTATACACGAGTGTAGCCCCTTTAGGTATGGCTCAGATCTTGTTAGGTATTGAAGAAGCCGACCAAAATGCATGGGAATTGGTTTTAAACGGTAACAACAAAATCTCAAAAGCTCTCTGGATCTGTACACGACTCTACAACGACATTGTTTCCGACGAGAAGGAAGAGGAGAGGAGATATCCGATTCCGACGGGAACCTCTTGCTACATGAAGCAGCACAATGTTTCGAGAAAGGAAGCAATCGAAGTTTTTCAAGCCATGATTGCAGATGGATGGAAGGACGTGACTGAGGGTGCCATGAGGCCGACGGCTCTCCCGATGCCGGTCATGAGGGCAGCAGTTCACTACCAACGTTTTCTGGATTTCTCTTACAGATATAGCGACGAGTACACCTTCGCAGACGGTTTTTTTAAAGATGTCATCAGCAAAGTGCTTATTGAACCGATTCCCATCGACCAAGAATAACCTATACCTATATATGCAGCTTTGTGTTAATGATATGTATTTCTTTATGTTTGTATCAGATTATGATCTGTTTAGTGTGCTTTTAATAAAATTTCGGTGTACTCTTTTTCTCTCTTTTATTATTCGAGTCTCGCTTTGATGCGACTCGACTATAAAAAGAGTTTTTTTAACGAGGCACTGCTATCACTGTTCTTGCAGATTAAATGTGATGAAATTGTGTTTTCGGTAAGCTATATATTGCAACCTATCCATTTTCTTGTTCATGTTTCTGGGTGTTTCAGAAAACCAATCCAGATTTTAATCAGCTTTCAACAAAATCCCCTCTTGTATTTTTCGGTTCATTTGTTTTTATTGGCATATTAGCTTTATCACTTATCGGTTCAGTGTACTGATTCATTTGTAGAATCTGTCATATTCCCCCGTCCCCTTGTATTTTTCAAGCAACCAACGAGCTGGAAACCTCGTATTCCTAGGGATCTTATGGTCTCAGTTGCAACTAAGATGTCAGAACAATGATCCCATTTGGCTTCTCTGAGCTGGAAAGTAGGTCATGAGATGCATGCTATTGGCTATTGCAGTACAAAGACCAGGCTCAGTGCCCACCTTTTTATCTGATAACCAGAAAGCAAATGGTGATGGTCGGAGGGAGCTAGGATTTGGAGTTGAGGGCAAAATATATTCCTTCTATCTTAAAAGTATTGTCTTTTATTGATATTTTGGGTCAAACTTTTTAACTTTGACTTTTGATTATTTAAAATTTATTATTGATAAAAATATTAAAAAATATATTTTAAAAATTTTTAATCGAGTAGATTTTAGATATATAATTTATAAAATTTAATTATTTAAAATATTTAATACAATTATAATCAAAGTTTAAAAAATTTGACTTTTAAAAAGTAAATAAGGAACATTATTTTTGGGACGGAGAAAGTAAATGTTTAGAAGTATAGGATAAATTTACAAAAAAAAATTAAAAAAACTTAAATAAAAAACAAAAATAAAAAAATTCTTCGAAGTGAAAACGATTGTTTTTCCCACCCTTAGTAGGGGCAAGGTTTACTCATTTTTATATGGTTTGTTGTACTCATAGGAAGGTTAATCTGAGTATTGGATTGGTCTAAGAAATATATGGGCTTTTCCCTTGTAAATCAAGCTTGTTCAACACTTAATTGGGCTTTACAATTAATGCATGATTCCATTTCTTATTTCATTACACATGAATGGGTGGGTCTAGGTGTCGAGCTTGGTCAGAATTTACGAGATATTATTATTTAATATTTTTATTAATTTTAAGTTTCATACATTAATATAAGGTCAGTTAATATTAATTAAAGCTTAAAGCTTTAAGAATTATCAAGAAATCAGAAATGGCTAATGGCGACTGAGTAGAGGACAAAACAGGGCGTTCACATCACAGATATAAAGGCGTGGATATATGCTTTGGAATATTTTATTAGATTTTATGAGATAGTTTGAGTTGTCATCATGTTCATCTACAGGTACAGAGCCAGAAATTTATTCAAAGGGTATTATTTTTTTAAATGATATCTAAAAATAATTAATTACTTATAAAAGGATGTACAACTATTTATAAAAAGGTGTTAATTATATATATTTTTAATTTTTTATATACAAATTATATAAAAAATATGATTTTCCAAAAATTTTGGGTGTATGCATATTTATATTTATATTTTTTCTATATTTTAAATACAGTTATATTATATATAATCAATATATATAAATACCTTTTCATTTACTACAAAAATAACAAAGAGATCCCTAGCCACCAAGTAACGTAAACAAAGCTACTGAAGCAAGAAGCTGGCTGACTTAAGTAATCAACAACCACGTGAAACTGTTTGATGCATTAAATTTAATCCCTTCCCGTTCAATCCACTATAAATAGAACCCTAATCTCCCTCCTTCGTTGCCAACTTTGTTTAATTGTCTCGTAGCTCAATCGTGCATTACTGCTGTTTCAATGGCACACACCAACGAAGCCATGCGTAACTTAGTCAACTATCCCAAAGGCTTTTCCAGTGATCAGTTTCTGTCTCCTGCGTTCAATACCTCGGTAAAATTAGCAATTCATTTCTCTTTTTAAACCACTGTTTTTTTATATAATAAGTTTAAGCTTACGTTAGATTCCACTCTTCATATTGTTTTCTTCTTTCTTTTAGGTATTTGAATCGTACACAAAACAAGTGGAGGTATTAAAGACAAGTGTGGAAGCCATGCTTGTGGTTCCTACGACAGATCCAATACACAAAATGCATCTGATTTATTCTATTTGTCGTCTCGGAATTTCATACCATTTTGAGAAAGAGATCGAAGAGCAATTAAGTCAGCTTTTCATTACATTGCCGAAACTCCTTGAGGATAAGGACTTTGACTTGCACACAGTTGCTATGGTATTTCAAGTTTTCAGGTTAAATCTTTACAAAATGCCTTGCGGTAAGGGTAACATCGTGCATATATATTTGAGATTTAACATATGTTTTCTTTGTTTTTCAAGAATGTTTTTAGAGTTTAATGTGTTTCCGCGATCAAAAGCAACATAAAATATATAATTTTCAAGTTAAAAGTACTTTTCAACTTGATTTAGGGTTAGTAAATTAAGTATATAATGTATTTTTTTAGGACATATGATTTAGAGTTTAAAATTTTAGGTTAAGGTTTAAAATTTAATTTTTAGTACGAGACATGAAAAGTATAGTTTTTAAAAGTATTTTCATAGTAAATTTTTTGAAAGTAATGTGAAACTAGTTGAACATTTAATTTTAAATCGCAGATATTTTTAAAAATTTTTAAAATGATGATGGCAATTTTAAAGAAGAAGTCCTTGACGACGTGAAGGGGATGGTCAGTTTATATGAAGCAAGCCACTTCAGAATAAACGGAGAAGAAATTCTTGAAGAAGCCTTTAGTTTTACAACTAAGCACTTGCGGTCATTGGCAAACCAACTTTCAACAAGTCCCCACCTTAGAGAATACATTATGAATGCCTTGTTTAGGACATACAACTATAGCATGCATAGATACGAAGCAAAACTCTACATCTCTTTCTATGAGAAAGAGGAACACAAGAACGATACATTACTTAAGTTGGCCAAATATGACTTCAACAGAGTACAAATGATATATCAACAAGAGTTAACAGTTCTCTGCAGGTCATCTATTCGATACTGATGATTCAGAAACTTACAAAATTTTCTTCACACGTCCTTGTGATAATAAATTTATGTTGTTAATATTGTAGGTGGTACAAAGAACAAGACTTGAAATCAAAGTTCCCTTATGTAAGACACAGGGTGGTGGAGGCATTGTTGTATTCGATCGGCATGTATTTCGAACCACGTTATGCAATTGCACGTTACATGTTATCGAAATAAGCATGTATTGTAGGTTTCATAGATGATACCTACGAGACATATGAATTCTACGAGGAACTTCAAGATCTCACAAATACCTTCGAAAGGTTTGTTTATTCTTTTTAAATAAAAATAAATATTAAAATATATATCTAAACTAGGGTATGATTTATAATTTTATGTCCAGATTTGATGTTAGCGTCATGGATGAGTTACCTGCCGATAACAGAAGAATTCTGTACGAAACTCTTCTAAATGCTATTGAGGAAGTAGAGAGTCTGCTTCAAAAGGAAGGAAGATCTCATGTCATCTTTTATCTTAAAGACGAGGTATAATTATAGACGGAACTACATAAAATAATGTATATCGATTTTAAAATAGTTGAAATTTTTTAAAGAACTTGACACCATTATTTAACTTCATTCGTTTTAAATTAAATATAAGTTAACACATATTGATACGAAAAATATAATTTTTTTTTGCTCTGCCGTGGGTTTAATTTTTGTGCCTGTTTGGTTGATCAGTGGAAGAAATACATGAAAGCGGAGCTAGAGGAATGTCGATGGAGACACGAAGGTGTTGTTCCGACATTTGAAGAGTACCTGGAGAATGGTTTATACTCGAGTGCATCCCTTTTATCTATGTCTCAGATCATGTTAGGTATTGAAGAAGCCGACCAAAATGCATGGGAATGGGTTTTAAACAGTAACAACAAAATCTCAAAAGCTTTCCAGATTAATACACGACTCTACAACGACATCGTTACCGACGAGGAGGAGGAGGGGAGGAGATATCCGATTCCGACGGGAACCTCTTGCTACATGAAGCAGCACAATGTTTCGAGAAAGGAAGCAATCGAAGTTTTTCAAGCCATGATTGCAGATGGATGGAAGGACGTGACTGAGGGTACCATGAGGCCGATGGCTCTCCCGATGTCGGTCATGAGGGCAGCTGTTAACTACCACCGTTTTCTGGATTTCTCTTACAGAGATAACGACGAGTACACCTTCGCTGACGTTTTTTTTAAAGATGTCATCAGCAAAGTGCTTATTGAACCGATTCCCATCGACCAAGAATAACCTATACCTATATATATTTGCAGCTTTAAAAATAAAACAAAACAAAAATAACCCATGCGTGTTTTATGTGTCAATGATATGTATTTCTTTACGTTGTATCAGATTATAATCTGTTTAGTGTGCTGTTAATAAGATTTGGGTGTACTCTTTTTCTCTTTTCTATTATTCGAGTCTCGTTTTGATGCGACTCGATTATAAAGAGAGTTTTTTAACGAGGCACTGCTACCGCTGTTTAATTGTGTTTTCGGTAAGCTATATATTGCAACCTATCCATTTTCTTGTTCATGTTTCTGGGACGTTTAAAAAAAAACAATCCAGATTTTAAACAGCTTTCAACGAAATCATTCTGCAATTGCTTGCAGAAGCTCTCATATGCCCCTCTGGCTTCTCTGAGCTTGCATGGAAAGTAGTTCATGTGAGGATTAAATGTATAATTATATAAATTATTTTTATTTTTATGATTAAAATAAGATTAAATTAATAGTTTTGGGACTATTTAGATAATTTATCTTTCTTTTTATTATACAAGTTAAATCTCATTTTAATATTTAACGATAATAAATGATTAAGTGACAAAAAATTTACACCCGAGAATATAAGTGACCTTATTGGTTGTTTTTAAAAATTGATGGATAACTCTATACTGTAAAAAATATAAATGATCATTCTAATAATTAACCCTAAAATCTTTAATCTTACTACAATCGGTAATTATAACTATCTATTCAAATTAACTCTATCTTTTAGTATATGATTAATATTTCATGCACTATTAGTAGAGTTAAAAGAAACTCTTAATACATGTCTATTTAAGGAAAAAATTTTAGGCAAATCTTATTCATCACGTTATCAGTGTGGTCCAAATTAATCCGATTCGTTCATCTGATTTATTTCAAGATGAATTATCACTTCTTTTTTATATTTAATTAGAAAGTGGGTAGTTATTAAGTAGTTATTTTTATATGAACAAACATGATTAGTTGAGCCACAGATGACGTGGTGAATAAGATTCACTTAATAATTTTTCCATTTAAGGTTAAAAACTTTAATTTTTTTAATAGAAACAACTAATTTTATTAAAAGAGAAAATACCCAATATTACAATAATGGTTTACAATTATCATTGTAAACTAAATACATAATTTGAACATTTTCTTAAAACTAACCATTTTAAATCTTATAAGGACCATACATAAAAAAAGTTTAAAACTCATCCAAAGATTCGATAAAAAATAAACAAACAAATCTAATTGTATCAAAAAACTTTAAATCTTAAATCTTATATAACATAATTTAAATATATAAATTTTAAATGATAATCATAAATCTTAAACTCTTAAATTAAACCGTTTATAGACCGTGATTTCGTTAAATAATTTTCCTCTAACACAATCATCTATTTATTGTAATAATCATTAATTTAAATTAGGTATTACCAATCTGAACAATGAACATTGTTTAATTTCATCCCACTTAAGAATTGTTTTTTTTTTTCCTGAAATTAAAAAGGCGTTTTAAATTTTGATAAATAAACAACAGAAATAACGACCTGTGTACTGGTGCCAAACAATCTTGTACCGGTACGACACTCAAATGGTCGATGTTCCGATACGATCTTTTCGAATATCGATTCCTTTTTATTTATTTTAAAATCGTACTTGAAAATAAAAAGTCTTAATTTTTTTATTTATTTATCGTCTTGAAATTTATTAATCTATATTGATGAGAGAAAAAATTAACTATATAATATTGAGGAACACTTTGAAACAAAACCATCATCAATGCTTTTTAACCAATTACCTGAAAATCATTCTATAAACATTATTTAAATTATTATGTCTTATATTTCACATACTTTATCTTTCCAAAATATACATACTAAATTATAAGTAATATATATCATGAATCTCGTATATAATTTCGTACGCAACCTTTAATTTATTAGGCTTTGCAATTAATGCACGGTTTCATTGCTTATTTGATTACACAATGAGTGGTATCGAGCTTGGTCAGAATTTATGAGATATTATTATTTAATATTTTTATTAATTTAATCGAGTAAGTTGGATTGGTTTAGGTGTCGAGCTAATCTGTTCAAGTCAGAATGTATTATTTAATATTTTTATTATTTTTAACATGTAAACATTAATATAAAGGCTGTGGATAGATGCTTTGGTATATAAATTAAATACCTCTATTCTTATTTTATTATTTCTCTATTCTTAAATTCAAATTAAAACAATTATCTTAAAAATATAAATACCTCTTTATTTACTAAAAAATAACATAGAGCAGCCCTGGCCAGTAACGTAAACAAAGCTACTGAAGCAAGAAGCTGGCTGACTTAAGCAAGCAACAGCCACGTGGAATTGTTTGATGCATTAAATTTAATCCCTTCCCGTCCAATCCACTATAAATAGAACCCTAACCTCCCCCCTTCGTTGCCATCTTTGTTTAATTTTCTCGTAACTCAATCGTTGCAGTATTGCTGTTTCAATGGCACACACCGACGAAGCCATGCGTCCCTTAGCAAACTACCCCCAAGGCTTATCCACCGATCAGTTTCTGTCTCCTACGTTCAATACCTCAGTAATATTAACAGATTCATTTCTGTTTAAGCTTACGTTAGATTCTACTCTTCATATTGTTTTCTTCTTTCTTTTAGGTATTTGAATCGTACACAAAACAAGTGGAGGTATTAAAGACAAGTGTGGAAGCCATGCTTGTGGATCCTACGACAGATCCAATACACAAAATGCATCTGATTTATTCTCTTTGCCGTCTCGGAATTTCATACCATTTCGAGACTGAGATCGAAGAGCAATTAAGCCAACTTTTCATTACATTGCCGAAACTCCTTGAGGGCAAAGACTACGACTTGCACACAGTTGCTATGGTATTTCAAGTTTTTAGGTTCAATCTTTACAAAATGCCTTGCGGTAAGAGTAACATCATGCATATTACAGATTTAACGTATGTTTTTCATTGTTTTTCAAAAGTTTTTTAGAGTTAAATGTGTTTTGGCGATCAAAAGCAAGGCAAAACATGTAGGTTTTTAGGTCAAAAGGATTTTTCAACTTAAGGTTAATGATTAGGGTTTAAGAAATTAAAGGTACGATGTATTTTTTTAGATCATATGATTTAAGGTTTATAATTTTAGGTTGGGATTAAAATTTATTTTTTTAGTCTGAGATAAATATGTAGGTTTTCAAGTCAAAAATACTTTTTAATTTGGTTCAAGGGTTATGATTAGTGGTTAGAAAATTAGAGATATGATTTATTTTTAGAACATACAGTTTAGGGTTTAGAATTTTAGGTTAAGATTTAGAACTTGATTTCTAGTGTTTTTTAGTATGAGACATAATAGTGATTTTTTTGTTTTTAATATAAAATCATATTTTAAAAGCACTTTCACACAACTTTCAAAAATTAATGCCAAATTGGTTGAACAATGAATTTTAAATCACAGATGTTTTTAAGAGATTTCGAGACAATGATGGTAAGTTTAAGGAAGAAATCGTTATAGATGTGAAGGGGATGATAAGCTTATATGAAGCAAGCCATTTCAGAATGAACGAAGAAGAAATTCTTGAGGAAGCACTTAGTTTTACAACCAAACACTTACGGTCATTGGCAAATCAACCATCAACAAGTCTCTGCCTTAAAGAATACATTATGAATGCCTTGTTTAGAGCATACAACTATAGCATGCAACGATATGAAGCAAAACTCTACATCTCTTTCTACGAGAAAGAGGAATACAAGAACGATACATTACTCAAGTTGGCCAAATATGACTTCAACAGAGTACAAATGATATATCAACAGGAGCTCGCAATCCTTCATAGGTCATTTATTCGATGTCGATGATTCGAAAACTTACGTAATTTCTTTTACCCACATGATAATAAACTGATGTTGTTGATATTGTAGGTGGTACAAAGAAAATGATTTCAAATCAAAGTTGCCTTATGCAAGACACAGAATGGTGGAAGGATTTTTGTATGCAATTGGCGTGTTTTTCGAACCTCGTTTCGCATTTGCACGCAGCATGTTAACGAAACAAGCATGTATTGTAGGTTTCGTAGATGATACGTACGAAGCATATGAATTCTACGAAGAACTTCAAAATTTCACAAACGTCTTCGAAAGGTTTGTTTATTTTTTTAAATAATAAAAAATATTGTAACGTATATCTAAATTAGGGTATAATTTGTAATTTTATGTCCAGATTTGATGTTAGTGCCACGGATGAGCTATCTACCGATAACAAAAGAATTCTGTATGAAGCTCTCCTAAATTCTACCGAGGAAGCAGAAAATGTACTTAGAAAGGAAGAAAGATCTCATGTCATCTCTTACCTTAAAGACGAGGTATACTCATCTATATGAATTAATGGACGTCGGTTTAAAAATAATTGAGATTCTTTAAACAACTTAAAACCCATCATTTAACTTTACCGGCTTTAAATAAAACAACTAAAATTTTGACACGGAAAATATATATTTTTTGGCTCTGTCGTGGGTTTAATTTTTTCTTCTTTGTGGTTGATCAGTGGAAGAAATACGTGAGATCTGAGCAAACGGAAAGCCGATGGAGACACGAAGGTGTTGTTCCCACATTTGAAGAATACTTGGAGAATGGTTTATACACGGGTACAGCCTTTTTATCTATGTCTCAGATCATGCTAGGTATCGAAGAAGCCGACCAAAATGCATGGGAATGGGTTTTAAACAGTAACAATAAACTCTCAAAAGCTCTCCAGGTTAATTCACGGCTCTACAACGACATCGTCACCGACGAGGAGGAGGACGGGAGGACATATCCGATTCCAACGGGAACCTCTTGCTACATGAAGCAGCATAAGGTTTCGAGAAAGGAAGCGATCGAAGTTTTTCAAGCCATGATTGCAGATGGATGGAAGGACGTGACTGAGGGTTCCATGAGGCCGACGGCTCTCCCGATGCCGGTCATGAGGGCAGCAGTTAACTACCACCGCTTTCTGGATTTCGCTTACAGAGATAAGGACGAGTACACCTACTCACACAGTTTTTTTAAAGATATCATCAGCAAAGTGATTATTGATCCGATTCCGATCGACCAAGAATAACCTATACCTATATATGCATGCAGCTTTAAAAATAAAACAAAACAAAAATATAACCTATGCGTGTTTTATGTGTTAATGTTTTGTATTTCTTCGTATTTGTATCGGATCATGATCTGTTTAGTGTTCTTTTAATAAGATTTCAGTGTACTCTTTTTCTCTCTTCTATTATTCGAGTCTCATCTTGATGCGACTCGATTATAAAGAGAGTTTTTTAACGAGACACTGTTATTGTCTTTAGAAATACTATAATTATGAATGTATTATGTATGTTATTATATTAAAAGAATTATAATTATATTTTCATTATATATATATATATATATTAATTTAATATTATAAATGGAATCAAACTCCGTACCTTACCTTTAAGGGATGAAGTGAACAACAACCTCCCACAACTCATGATCTATATACAATTGAGTTCTTTAACCGACATAATATTTAATCTTGCCACAATGATCAATAATTAAAACTATTCATTCAAATTAATTCAATCTTTTAGTATATAGTTAATATTTCATACATTGTCGTTAAATTTAAAATTTTCATAAGTATATATATACTTAAAGCTAAAAATAAAATTAAAATCTTTAATCTTAAATTTTATATCTTATGTTTTGTAGGTATTACGAACAATCAGTGTCGTTTAACCTCGTCTCGATAGATAATCGAGTTTGTTGTGACAAATCAGAACTAATAGTTTAAATTGGTATTATTTTTATCTTACTTAAATGCGTATTAAACATTTTTTATCTTTACAATACAATGAAAAGAAAACATGACACATTCAAATCCAAAATATAAACAATTTCGTTAATTAATTATAGTTACCGATATATAATTAGGTTGATTTTGTTATTTAATATTTTTATTAATTTAATCGAGTAAGTTGGATTGGTTTAGGTGTCGAGCTAATCTGTTCAAGTCAGAATGTATTATTTAATATTTTTAATATTTTTAACTTGTATACATTAATATAAAAGCTGTGGATATATGCTTTGGTATATTTTATGAGATAGTTTGAGTTGTCATCATGTTCATCTTATAATAGATTGTAAGACAATCAATATCCGTGTAGGTATATTTATATTTTTTCTGGATTTTAAATAGTTATATATATAATCTAATTTAAAGATTAAATTTATTGAATTAAATTAAAATTTAGATAAATTAAAATATTATATAAATAATGATGATTAAATGTATAATTATATAAATTTATTTAATTGTTAGATCTATATCTCTGTTAATTTTTAATAGTTAATAACCTAATTGATATCATTTAAATGATTCGGTAGTCAAAATAAAATTATCGTTTTTATTCATAAAATTAATTAACATAGAATATAAAATCCCTAATTGATCGAATGATAAAAATACTTATATTTTATATAAATTTAAATTATGATAATTATCTTAAAAATATAAATACTTCTATACTTACTAAAATAATAACGTAAAGCATCTCTAGCCACTAAGTAACGTAAACAAAGCAACTCAAGCAAGAAGCTGGCGCCTGGCTGACTTAAGTAATCAACAACCATGTGGAACTGTTTGATGCATTAAATTTAATCCCTTCCCGTCCAATCCACTATAAATAGAACCCTAATCTCCCTCCTTCGTTGCCAACTTTGTTTAATTGTCTCGTAAATCAGTCGTTGCAGGACTGCTAGCTGTTTCAATGGCACACACCGACGAAGCCATGCGTCCCTTAGCAAACTATCCCAAAGGCTTACCCAGTGATCAGTTTCTGTCTCCTACCTTCAATACCTCAGTAATATTAGAAAATTCATTTCTGTTTAAGCTTACGTTAGATTCTACTCTTCATATTGTTTTCTTCTTTCTTTTAGGTATTTGAATCGTACACAAAACAAGTGGAGGTATTAAAGACAAGTGTGGAAGCCATGCTTGTGGTTCCTACGACAGATCCAATACACAAAATGCATCTGATTTATTCTATTTGCCGTCTCGGAGTTTCGTACCATTTTGAGAAAGAGATCGAAGAGCAATTAAACCAGCTTTTCGTTACGTTGCCGAAACTTCTTGAGGATAAGGATTATGACTTGCACACAGTTGCTATGGTATTTCAAGTTTTCAGGTTAAATCTTTACAAAATACCGTGCGGTAAGGGTAACACCATGCATATATATTCGAGATTTAGACATGTTTTTGGCGATTAAGAACAAGACAAAATATGTAGGTGTTCAAGTGAAAATTAATTTTTGGTTTAGGGTTTAGGAAATTAAAAGTAAGACGTATAATTTAAGTATATGGTTTGAAGTTTAAAATTTTAGATTAGGTTTTAAAATTTATTTTTTAATGTCTTTTAGCGTGAAACATAAAAGAGTAGAAAATTTTTGTTTTTCTAACTAAATAATATAAAATATATTTAAAAACACTTTCACACTAGACTTTTCAAAAATAATGCAAAATTGGTTGAACAATAAATTTTGAATCACAGATGTTTTTAAGAGATTTCAAGTTGATGATGGTAAGTTTAAGGATGAAGTCCTTGACGATGTGAAGGGGATGATCAGCTTATATGAAGCGAGTCATTTCAAAATGAATGGAGAAGAAATTCTTGAGGAAGCTCTTAGTTTTACGATCAAACACTTGCGGTCATTGGTAAACCAACCCTCAACAAGTCCTCATCTTAGAGAATACATTATGAATGCATTGTTTAGGGCATATAATTATAGCTTGCATAGATATGAAGCAAAACTCTACATCTCTTTCTATGAGAAAGAGGAATCCAGGAATGATACATTATTGAAGTTGGCCAAATACAACTTTAACAGAGTACAGATGATGTATCAACAGGAGTTAGCAGTCCTTTGCAGGTTTTTTATTCGATGTCGATATTTTAAAAACTTACAAAAAAATTTCAGACAAATCTATATCATAATAAATTAATGTTAATATTGTAGGTGGTACAAAGAAAATGACCTGAAATCAAAGTTACCTTATGCAAGACACAGAGTGGTGGAGGCATTATTGTATTCGATCGGCATGTATTTTGAACCACGTTATGCAGTTGCATGCTACATGTTAACGAAACAAGCATGTATTATAGGTTTCGTAGATAAAACCTACGAGGCATATGAATTTTATGAGGATCTTCAAAATCTCACAGACGCTTTCGAAAGGTTTGTTTATTTCTTTAAAATAAAAAATATATTATAGTGTATATCTAAGTTAAGGTATAATTTATAATTTTATGTCCAGATTTGATGTTAGCGCCATGGATGAGTTACCTGCTGATAACAAAAGAATTGTGTATGAAACGCTCCTAAATGCTACTGAGGAAGCAGAGAATCTACTTCAAAAGGAAGGAAGATCTCATGTCACCTCTTATCTTAAAGACGAGGTATAACCATAGACGGAGCTATACGAAATAATCGATATCGATTTAAAAATAACTAAGATTATTTAAGGAATTTAGCACCATCATTTAATTTTACTCACCCTTAAACTATTAATACTAAAAATATATATTTTTTTGGATTGATCAGTGGAAGAAATACGTGAGATCTGAGCATGTGGAATGCCGGTGGAGACACGAAGGTGTTGTTCCGACATTTGAAGAGTACATGGAGAATGGTCTCTACACGAGTACATTCCTTTTATCTATGTCTCAGATCATGTTAGGTATTGAAGAAGCCGACCAAAATGCATGGGAATGGTTTTTAAACAGTAACAACAAATTCTCAAAAGCTCTCCAGGTTAATTCACGACTCTACAACGACATCGTCACCGACGAGGAGGAGGACGGGAGGAGATATCCGATTCCGACGGGAACCGCTTGCTACATGAAGCAGCATAATGTTTCGAGAAAGGAAGCGACCGAAGTTTTTCAAGCCATGATTGCAGAGGGATGGAAGGACGTGAATGAGGGTTCCATGAGGCCGACGGCTCTCCCGATGCCGGTCATGAGGGCAGCAGTTAACTACCACCGTCTTTTGGATTTCGCTTTCAGAGATAAAGACGAGTACACCCTCTCGCACGGTTTTTTAGAAGATATCATCAGCAAAGTGCTTCTTGATCCGATTCCCATCGACCAAGCATAACTTATACCTATATATGCAGCTTTCGTAACAAAACAAAACAAAACAAAAAATAACCTACACGTGTTTTAGTCTGTGTTAATGATTTGTATTTCTTCATGTTTGTATCGCATTACGATCTGTTTAGTGTTCTTTTAATAAGAGTTTGATGCACTCTTTTTCTCTCTTTTATTATTCGAGTTTTGTTTCGATAGGACTCGATTATAAAGAGAGTTTTTTAATAAGGTATCATTATTATTTAAAAAAATATATATACAAATTTAAATATGAATAATTTGATAGTAAGAATTTAATTTTTTGAAGTTAAAACTTACTATGATCAATAATTATAACTATAGACTCAAATTAATTACTTCATCCGTCCCATTATTTTTGTTCATTACTGACTCATTATTGATAAAAATATAAAAAAAATATTTTAAAAATCTTTAATGAAGTAGTTTAAAAATATATTTTTAAAAAATTTAATAAATTAAAATATTTAAAATAATTATGGTCAAAGTTGAAAAGTTTAACTTTTAAAAAATCAATAATGGACACCATATATAAAACAGAGGGAGTATATTTTTAACTTAATATTCCATGGACTAACAATAGAGTTAAAAAAAAAATCAGAAACATGTTTGTTTAGAGTATAAACCCTTGTCCCTAATTACGATTCTTTTCGGGTCTTAACTTAAAAGAAAATTTAAAATTAGATTTTAAATTTTAATTCTAATTTTCTTATCTTAAATCCTACACACTACCTCTAATTTTTAAACCATAACCACGACCCTTAACATTAAACCCTAAACATTAAACTCACTAATTTAAAACGAAACACTAAAAAAAACATAATAAAAAAACATATATTTTATTTGTGGTTAAAAATTAAAACATATAACCTTACGTTTTTAACTATCTTAAATCTTATATCATATAACTTAAATCTATAATTTAACATTGTTTAACCTCGTCCCACTTAACAGTTGGTTTTTCTGAAATTAAATAGGCGTTTTCCTTTTCCAATTGCACCCAATTCCAAACTTCGCCGTTCATACTTCGCGCCGTAAAGCTTAGGCCCCTGCTCTTTCTCTCAACTATCAAAGGTTTCTTTCTTAGATATTTTCTCCTTCTAAAGCTCTGATATCCCCCACCCCCAAAACCATTTATTGGAATGTTCATATTTTTTTGCTTGCTTCTCGAGAGAAATAATAGATATACATATACATTAGTTCATTGTGGGTTGAACTTTTTCGCTCTCTTCGCTTAATTCATAGCTCAGTATATTGCTGAGCTCCAATGGGGTTCTTAAAATTTTGAACTTTATGCTTGAACTTTTAGTGGGATAAAGAGTTCTATACCGGATTAATTTAATGTTTTGGCTGGTAGCAAAAAATCTATCAAAATGAAGAAATCTGCATATTATGTTGTAAAAAGGAACTGGGTATTTTAGTAGCCAAAATGTTTTCTAGGTGAGGCTATGTATTTGTTTGCATTCTTTTCCTGTAAAGATTTGTTGAAAATTTTGACAAGTTGTCTGCAAAGAAATGGCAGTTTTTGGTTGGGAAGAAAATGTTTGTGGAGACCCAAGTTCTTAATTAGCATACTTAGAACTGATTCTTGGAGTTGGTTTTCTTATTTTTGTCCTTTTCTGTTCTATTCAGAAAATTAAGTCTTTTAATTAACCATTGCTTACTAATCAAAAAAAAATATGTCGTTTCTTCAGTTTATTGGATAGGGTGCACTCTCTATTATTGTTTAGTTATGAATTGGTGTTGATTTTGTGGATCAAACATAAGTTGTCTGGTTGTCTTGTGGGCATATTATGATTATTTGTAAATTGGGTGTTAGAGGACTAAAAAATTGTTTAATGCAAGTATGCAACTTCGTGATACTAGTTTTATTTAGTTGTATGGAGACAGAATTACATTCTAGAGAGTAAGTGAACTGTCATAAAACTCATTTATGTTAGTGGTAGAATCAATTTGTTCCTTTTGAAGAGACCTTGATATATGAAAGAACCTCAGTCCTTATATGTTAGGATGTAATTGGGATGGAGGTATGGTGTATTTTGTTCTGGAGCTTTTATTACTTTTGGTCCTCAGATAATGTTGCTTGATTTACCCTTTTTATAGTGACCTCATTTTGTTTTATTTATTTTGTTTATCTGAATGAATCATGCGTGCTTATATGTTCTAATTTGGTTTTGTCATTTTGCTTTACATTTTCAATGAAGCTGAATTACTGAATTAGGCTTAAATATGTCGATTTTTTTGGACAGCAGTCTTCTGACTCTTTACTGATTTGAGCAAGCTCATTCCTTGATAATTTGCACCACTTTATCTTTCCTTTGAAATACACTGCTTAATTATTCCTTAGGTGGAAATCTTTAACCTTTCAACCACCTTTGGGTATTATCTATTGGCACGGGTTCAGTTGAAATACATTATCTGAAACACCTTGTAGCTATCATTTTCCTCCTCAATATGTATATACTTCTTTCCTTGAATTCTTCTGGCCTATGTACCTTCTTCAGAATTGCCTTGCAAGCCTGTTTACATATATTCAAAAAATGCCAAAGCCAAAGGCACTTACTGCTGCTGAGTCAGTGGAGTCTGAAGGACAGAGTGAGACTGAACAGCTTGTCGAGTCTGGTGAGAGGGTTGATCTTGATGAGGAAAGTGATCCTGAGGAGACCATGGAAGAAGAGGTGGAGTATGAAGAAGTGGAGGTAGAGGAAGAAATAGAAGAGGAGGTGGAAGTAGAAGAAGAAGATCAGAATGTTGAAAATGTTAACGGGGCTGATGTTTCTGAGACTAAAGTGGAAGATGGGGATGAAAATAGGAAGCATGCTGAGCTTCTTGCTCGTCCTCCTCATGGTTCTGAAGTTTACATTGGAGGCATTCCACATGATGTTTCTCAGGAGGATTTGAAAGGCTTTTGTGAATCTGCTGGGGAAGTTGCTGAGGTGTGCTTTTATGCTGTTTGTGAGGAATATTTTGTTTTCTACTTGACTTGAGATCAAGACTCACATCATATTCTATGATGACAGGTTAGGATTATGAAAGGTAAAGATTCAAGTGAAAACAAGGGCTTTGCATTTGTGACCTTTAGAAGTGTAGAGTTGGCCTCAAAAGCCATTCAGGAGCTAAATAACACTGAATTTAAGGTGACAAGTCTTCTTGTTCAGTATGTATATGTTACATTGCCCAACCTAATAAGTATTGCATCTTAACTGAAAGGAACTTACAGATTCTCATTCTCTCTCAGGGTAGGAAAATTAAATGTTCTACATCCCAATCAAAGAATCAATTGTTTATCGGTAATATTCCTAGAAGCTGGAGGGAGGAACACCTAAGGAAAGTTTTGTCAGAGGTTGGGCCTGGAGTTACAGGTTTGGAATTGGTGAAGGTTAGCTTAATGAACTAGTGCTTTTCTATTGTATTCTAGTATCAGAGCTACTGTTTGCTGTTGATTTGAAAGGGCTGTATAGTGGTAATGTAGTCTGGTGTGTATCCATTATGTGCTTGCAGGATATGAAGAACTTAAGTAATAACAACAGGGGATTTGCCTTTGTTGAGTACTATAACAATGCATGTGCCGAGTATTCAAGGCAAAAGATGATGAATCAAGAATTCAGGCTCGGTGATAATACTCCAACTGTGAGCTGGGCCGATCCCAAAATTGCTGATTCTTCTGCTGCTTCTCAGGTATCATTGAGCTGTTCTCTTTCCCTTCCTGTCTTCCTGCTATTTTCTTTTTGCAGTTAATCTGTTCATGCATGTCTCACTGGGGATGTTTTTCCTCTATATCCCACTCTGTTAAGGTGAAGCTGACTTGCATGCATTTTAATATGTATCGTCATGTGCATTGATAACTTAGATTAATCTCATACGAAGAATAACCTTATCTATTGATTCTCCCTACCTGAGGATCATTGATTGTGTCTTTCTGTGCTAACAGAAACGATGTGTCTGTTAGGGTGGCATGTGGAATATTGTCTTAGTAGTTTTTTATCCCGTATCTTTTGTTAGGGGATGGGCATTGTCACAACAGGTTAGGTCGCTTCGTTTTGACCTTGGAGGTCATGGGTTCAACTTTCAACTGTGTACATCTGGCCCTTTTCTAGTGGTCTCCACCTTGATTGCAATTTGTCTTCCGAACCATGTTTTGGAATTGTTAATTTGAAGTTCACCTGTCTTATGCAGGTGAAGGCACTTTATGTAAAGAATTTGCCAAAGGATGTCACACAAGATCAATTAATGAAGCTATTTGAACATCATGGAAAGATAACGAGAGTGGTTCTACCTCCAGCAAAACCTGGACAAGAGAGAAATAGAATTGCTTTTGTTCATTTTGCTGAGCGATCTTGTGCTATGAAAGCTTTAAATAGCTCAGAAAAATATGATCTGGATGGTGATTACTGGTTACTGAATTCTTATCCTTCTAGCATGTTTGTTTACTAATATCTAATTCTGAATGTCATTATTCTGTTTTTCAGGCCAAGTTGTGGAATGTTCTCTTGCAAAACCTCTAACAGATCAAAAGAATCCTCACCGGGGGTCAAGTTCTCAGACATCAGGTTTTCTTCCTAATTATCCACCTCACATTGGCTATGGTCTCATTGGGGGATCCTATGGTGCTCTAGGTCCAGGATATGGTGTTGCAGGCCTTGCACAGGTGAGATCTCTGCATGTTCCGATATATATTTGACTGCTGATGATTATTAGTCTTCATTTTCAACCTCTGCATTTGACCTGTGCATGTTGGTGATACCCTTGTCAAATATTCAATCCTGTGATGTGGCTTATGACCGCATGATTTTGTTGCTATGCTTCTGTCTGAACCCAATCTTAAGGTTTCAGTGAAGTTGGGTTTTGGAAGATATATTGGATGTAGTCAAATATTTGGCTTTTATAGTTAAGAAGTTCTATGTTTTTGTAAGTATTGGTCTTGCTCTAGATTGTCGACTTGTCGTTGCTTTTGGATACAAGGTTTTTCTTCCCTCTCAAGAGAAAGTACATAAAAATTATAGTCTAGGTTCTTCTGACTTGGAAAATATTTAGAGACCTGTATCATGTTAAGCATTCAAATGAGCGCTTGAAGAATTGCAGAAATAGTTAGCTTGGCCTTTTACCTCCAATTCCCACTTGCTGAATATCTAACTTTGATCAGCGAATATAGTTTAAGATGTAATGGACAGCGTATTCTGAGTTCCGACCTTTGCATGGAGTCAGTCAAGATTTAACAGAATGCTCTTAATCTCTTTAGTATTTATT
Source organism: Abelmoschus esculentus (assembly GCA_035048815.1). Lineage (NCBI taxonomy): Eukaryota > Viridiplantae > Streptophyta > Magnoliopsida > Malvales > Malvaceae > Abelmoschus > Abelmoschus esculentus. Next base: position 2,308,130 of record JAUCBN010000008.1, read on the forward strand.
ATCCATATGTTTGCTCGTTTCATGAGTTACCGAGATTTAATCTGATATAAAATTTTTGTCACCTACAGCCATTAATCTATGGAAGGGCACCAACTCCAACTGGCGTGTCAATGATGCCAATGCTATTACCTGATGGCCGAATCGGATATATCCTGTAAGTTCAGTATCAATATGTTCTTTTCAATATTTTGAGCTTTGAAAAGCTATTTCCATAAAATATTTGTCCAATAATATAAAATGCCATTGAATTATGTGGCGTTTTCTTTAAGGGTCTGGTTAACTGATGCAAACAAATTAAACACTTTGTTTGTCTCATCTAAATGACAAAATATGATTTTTCAGATGACTACAGTCCTGTTTTATTCTCTTTGTTCTGTAACTTTCATGATGGATCATAGCACAGTCCTTCAGTGACATTCTGTTTTATCTTATGGTAGCATATGCCTAATGATTTAAACCCGTTTATTATGTACTACGCAGTCAACAACCGGAATCTCAACCTCGAAGCCCACCTCTGCATCCGAGAAGTAGTAAAGATGGTGGCAGTTCAAACAGGGGGAAACACAGCACTGATAACCGGTGGTATCGCCCCTACTGATTGCTTTTCTTAGGTTCTTTCCATGGTAGAAGGAGAGTTTATTGACTCATTCCCCAGCAGTGATCAGGGACTGTTATCAACCAAAATGATTTGTCCATGAAACAGATCTATTCCTTTGTTGATGCTGCCGACTGCCGTGTTCATATACTCATTACTGATTACAGCACCAACATTTTACCCTTGCTTATTGTTTTCTTTATCTTACTTAAAGATTTGGGTTTTGAATATATTGAACAAACAAATAGAAATATTTTAAAAATAAATAATCAAATATAATATTAAAATTTAAATGAAATGATCCAACTTCTTAATATTTAATGGAATGGCTATGTGAATTAGAATGGTAAATTGGATTACTCTAGATGATTGGGATAATAATAATAATAATAATATAATGAGAAATATTGAATAATTATGTGATATATATATTTAATAATAATTTAACTTAAATCTAGGGGTGTTCATTGTCGGGTACCCGATTCGTCCGGGTACCTCAATCACCAGACCATGTCTCGGCTCATTAATTTCGGGTATATATTTTTGGGTACCCACTAATTTTTAGAATTTTTTTTAAAAAAAATATATGGCATGTTCTAATGACGTAATTAATAATACTAAATTAATTTCTGCATTAAACTAATTTCTGTATATATTTTTTTACATTAAAACTAATTTCTGCATATATTTTTCTGCATTAAACTAGTAAACTGCATAAAATACACTGCATAAGACTAATAAACTGCATACATTTTCATCATATTTGTATTAATAAATATATATCACTGTAATTGGATATAATTTCTTTTTTATTTTGAATTAATAAATATGTATTTAATTATTATAAAATAAAATATTATATTTAACCGGGTCGTCGGGTACCCGATATAAATAGATTTTACGGCTCAAACCCGTCCATGTACCCAGGAAATTTATCGGGTTGGATACTCGGTCCAATAAAAAATTAAAAAATATCCGTTTATTTTAAACTGGATAATCGAGTGTTGGGGTTGTTTTAATCGGATCGTGTAATTTTAAACACCCCTAACACATACATATTCGTATTTAATATATTCAACTAACAAAATAATAAAACCGGTTATTTTAATATTATTACTATAAATAGTTTGGGGATTTACTAAACTCAGTATTATCACGTATCGCTTAAAAATATAATTCAAAAAATAAATATATTGCTTGATTGATTAAATTATTTTTTATTTTTATAAATTATATATCTTAGATTTATTATGAATATATTTTTTAAATTTTTTAGATAAAATTAAGATTAAAATTTATAAAAAATTATAAAAGCTTTTTTTTTATTTGATCAGTTAAATATTAAATTTCAGCATTAATAAGATGATTGATTTAACCTCGTGATTCGTAAGCGTTTGATTGGTTCAGTGTTTGCGATTCTACCTATACCCTTCATGTGATCATGTCGACAAAAAAATGGGATTAGGATTTTTAGACCACTAATTTAACATGCTTATTCTTTAAAAAAATTAATTAGTATATTATTTTTTTAATGCAATTAACAATAATTTATCAAATATAATAATAATAATAATAAAATCTTCCTTTCTAAAATTGTAAGTTATAAAATAAGATATTTATTCACAAAAATTAAATTTAATAATTCAGGTATAACACTTTTTTATATAAAGAGAAAGAAGAGTAATATCAAATAAGATTAAGGTAATATTTTTGTTTATACATCATAAATTTATTTCATTTTAATTTTATGATGATTTAATTATTATTTTAATAATATAATTTTAGTGAGTTTCAAATTTATACCTAAAAATATAATAAAATAAAGATAAATAATTTGACAAACCGATCAATATAAATTACTTAATTTGATTATACTTTTCTTAATTTATTTATATAATTCCTAAGGTACAAAAGAAATTTAAAAAATGACAATATCAAATTAAGTTATTAATATGCTAGAATCAGAATACAACAACAATCTAGTACAGTATACAGAGCAATATTTCCATTAACTATATATAGGGGAAAACATGAAAACCAGATGAAGCCTTCTTGAAAAACTTCACCATTTTTATTATTATTTTTTGTTAAAGAATCTCTCTCTATATATTAATTTAAATTCAACTATCATCTGTTAGTGATTTTAAGTTTTAACTGTCTTGGCTACCACATTGTCACCTCCTCCTCAGTGTTTTTCTGATACCTGCAGACAAAATGAACCAACCAAACCAACCATCAATCATATGTTATAATGGAAATCAAATCATATATATATATATATATATATATATAAACATCGAATACGAATTCAATCAGTGGTTCCAGTAGAGAAAGAGTTTTGTTATTCTTAAAAGATTCGAGTTTAAGTAATTTGTCTGCACGGTGTGTGTTCGTTTTCGATTAGTTTATGAACATTTCCAGGCAAGAGATTGTCCAACCAAACCAACCGAGGATCAAAAGTTGATGTTGTTGCCAGGTTGGTCGGTAGGTTGAATGGTCAAATACATTGGTCTATCTGTCAAGCTTATCCATTGGCTATGCTGATGCAAGGTTTTCATAATTGAAAAGCCATGGTCCCTACTCAATAATCACTAGTGAAACAAATGTTTAAGCAGCTTAAATGAACCCTAAGTTGAACCATTTGGTTCATGTATTAGCCTAAGCCTATTGATTGAAAACAGACACTGATCACTGATGATATAAACAAAAGCTGATGCCTTGAATTCTGTTTTAGGGGAAGAAAGTGAAGAGAAACAGACAATGAACATCTCATCTTTGGAGATAGAGCTCAACCGCCTCAGGATTTAGTTTTTGGATGTTTTTTTAGGTGAGAAAAATGAAATAAAAGGGATAATGCGAGTGGTGGCTGGCTGCCATTAGACAGATTCTAATGGTTCCTTGTCTTTTCTTTCTTGATGGGAGACAATTTGGACTTTTGTGTTGCTGACGACAAGGAAGAATTTCGATATGCATTGATTTCACATGCATGATATAAAACTTTGCAAGTTGAGATAGGAAAGATAGAGACCCATTACCATATTTAAAATGAATGATATATATGCATATATATGTATATATGTGTGTGTGATAGCAATTTGAGGTTTCACACCAGACCAGACAATGGGTGCATATGTGGAGTTGACACCACCCATTCAAAGGGTCTTGTTCATGGATACCCTGGGGTTGAAACGTTACAAGAGGATGGTTACAAATTCTTTAATCCTTTCGACACGAGAACCCCTCGAATCAGAAAATTTCGACTCAGACTACCCGAAACCCCGTGTTTGATGAGTTCAAAGGATTCGAAAAGAGGGTCAACAGCATGAAAAATGCATACTGTGCCAGCACATGTTAAACACCCTATGTTGCCTGAGTTGGCAGAAATCAACTAATATGAGGCTTAGACTCTGGTGCAGTGCAGTACCATCCATCCATGTTCACATGCAAATGGATCATGTGATCATGGCCTCGCATGTATGGTGCACATGGATCACATTGCTACTTACAGCAAATAGGGATGAACAATTTGATAGTTTATTAATTGACCTATGCTGCAACAATTAAAACGGCATTGAATATCTCACCTGAATTTTTCTCTTCTCTGGAATTTGAATTATCTCCAGCAACACTGTTTTCCCTTGGATACCTATCTAACTAGCTAGCCAGATTGACATATCTTCAAGAGAAGATTAAGTATGCCATAGCCAAGATCAGAAGACTGCAGACTAAGAATCCCTGAAAAAAAGCTCAAAGTTAAAGAGGATTAATGGAGATGTCATTATTTGATTAACTTGCTTGAATTATTGACAGATTAAGAAATGATTTTCTTACATTATTTTTTATAGCCGATGAATATACCAAGTCGGGGAGATAGCCCTGAACTCCGATGTTGTAAACCGGTGTACCGTCAGGATAGAAGAGACCATAGTTCCTCTCTGATGTTGGACCTGGCTTTAGATTCTCATTGAAAAGAGCAAACACATATATGTCGATCGGGACATTCGGTTTCGCTGGTGTACCTTGTCTCTGTTCAATCCTTTTCAACAGATTGCCATTATACAATCCTGCATTCTCTGGTGTAGCTCCTACTTCATTTTCATCCCCTTTGGAAGGCCAGCCTGTCTCGGAAACCCGGACTTCAATATCAGTATGCCCCATTGCTTTTATAGCTGAATAAACAGCATCAACTTGAGCATACAACATATTATCATATTTCAAATTGGTAAAAGTATCCAATGTCCCTGGATTAGGTTGGAAAAGCACATAGTCTAATGGCACCTCATTCGGGCTATCCTTGTACGCGAAATACGGATAGGCATTGATCAAGAACGGAGACTTGACCTGAGCATGGAAGTTCAAGATACCATGTAGATATTCCCCAATATCTTGCCTAAAAGCCCCAGCCGAAGGAGGGAACGACACGCTTAAGATATCGAGCGAATGCGCAGTAGTAACGGATACTTGTTTATCAAGGCCTAGATTAACAAGGGTATTATAAACTGTTTGCATTGCTGGGAGGAGATTCGACCATGCCTGATGATCATAGTATTTGAAGACCTCATTCCCCACGGTGATGCAAGTGATCCTGGTCCGGGAAAGGTAGGGTTGAACTCGTTGTTGAACCCAGTTTTGAGCTTTGATTGGATCGGTCATGTTCTGAAGGTACTCATTCCCTAATCCAATAATGAAATCAACGTTTGTGTTGGAGAAAGCAACAAGAACATTGGGATCTGCATCGTACAGCTTAACTCTGCTGATATTGAGGGATCTGAGGAGGTAGGAAACTCGGGTTGGAGATGGAAGATTGTTTGCAATTTGGCCATAGTTGATTCCAACTCCAAGTCCAATGACTTTCACCGACGAATCTGGAAACATTAGAAAAAACAGAAGAGAAATTAAGTTTCCAAATTAAAAAGAAAATTCCATCCAATCCATGCATTAAAGCTCTTTTTTAGCATAAAAACACCAAACTAGCATGCTGAACATTGATCACCCATAAATGATCATATCTTGTATAAAACTGAATTGATCTTAGCTCAGTTCAGAAATGGAGAAACAGTAATATATGATTCTGAAAGGCCATGATTATAAAACTCTGTTTTCATTCCTCTGTAAACGAAAAGGGAAATGACCATAGACTCAAAGACTAAAAATTCAGAAGAAAACAGATGGATTCTTGGGTTATAAATGAATGAAAACTGCCATTTTTGCTTAACAACTGAGAATATGAACCTGAGAAAGTGAGAAGAACCAAAAGCAAGGGAAAGAGGAGAGAAGAACAGGCAGCCATAACAACTGATCTAATCTTGGATTAAACCAGGATCTTTACCGACACTTTCAGCGACGACGTATCATCCGCCACTAAAAAGCTGTCTTCCTCTCTCTCTCTCTCTCTGCCTCTCGTTATAAATGCACAACTCTCTCCCCGCTTTGTTTCTTTCACCAACGTACTCTGTTTTTGTAATAAGAAAACATGAACTTCAAATCTCCTACCCCCGTTCTCCTGCCCCTACCATGCTCCCATCTTCCGAAACAAGCCACGTGTCCAACTCCTCACTTTTGAATTTTGATACGATTTCGAACTTATTTTTTCGAATAAAAAACATTTTTTTTCTAAAAAAGCGAACGCCTGCAAATAATTGTTTTATTCTCTCCTCTTTTAATTCTAATTGATTTTAATTTATTAATTAATAATATTATTTAATCATAATTAGAGGTCTCTGTGCTGGAATGCCGAGTCAGAAATTTTATTTATTTTTATATTTTTATCAATCTATAATTTATATAATATAATAAAAATGTATTTTTTTGAAATAATTATTAAATATTGATGTTTAATACAACACAACTGTAGGCTTTGTCTGAAATCACAAAGTCAAAAAGTACGAAAATAATAATATTGAATTGTTGCGTTTACGTGTAAAACTTAATCGTAGGAGTGTTGGTATGCATGCTACCTTTATATATTTAATAATTATTTAAAATTATTAAATATTTATGAATTATAGTGTAATGCAGAAACCAATATATATATTTTTTGATTTGCGAATAAAATAATATTTAATTAATAAATTAGATATATATAATTAAATTGAATATATATTATCAAACTAATGAAACCGAAAAAACCACACACTTGGCACCTATTTACAGGTGTCAGATAAGGATTGGGTCTGGCAAGCAGCTTAAAGAGAGCAATTAAAAATGAAATTCGACTCTTGTGCGGTCTAAAATGTCATATGGGCACGGCAGCCGGGTTGGACTCGGATTTGAAATCTAGATTATTAAATTTAATTTTAAAATATAAAATATAAATATAATAAATTTAATCCAAAATTGCCAAAAAGATCCGATCCCACTTATGTCGAACTTCCCGTTCCCGGCTCAACCTACCCTTAATCTTTTAAAAATAATTTAAAATAAAATATTCCTTGTGCTGACGCGAATCTTAAGTAGAGCGCACGCGTTAACCACCGCCATCCTCGCTTTCATCGAGCTGGTCGGCTGACACCTCAGCAACTGCACGTGTCCAGTTTGTTCCATTATTCTCTTCCAGAATTGCCCTTCACAAGAAAATTTATTTTATTTTGAAACTTCTTTAATTATATATTTCAATAAGTTGATTTCAGTGTGGCTAAAATGATTCATGTGAACACTTTTATAGTTTTTAATAAATTTTCTTGCCGTATTGAAACGTTTTAATCATTAAATCTAACAGAAATCTTATAATGATATATTGTAATATAAAAAAATAAAATAAATACACAATATTCTTGATGTTTGATTAGATATTTAACTAGATTCATATTTTCACAATTTTAAATTTAATTTTAAATAAATTAATTTAATAAGTCCAATAACTTAATTTAAAATAAATATTTTTAAATATTTCGATGAACATCTATATAGTTTACTTTTTTATCGATTCACTCGTAATTTAATTTAACATTTACGAGTTATTTTATTTTGAGAAAAATACATATTTATATTGATATATATTTATATTGATATATTGAGACTATATATTTATCTGTGATTAGTGAATTAAAAGACGTCATTTCATTGTATATTGTTTTTAATTTTTTTAAAAAACATCCATTAAATAAAAATATATCCAAAATTACAAACAATTTAGTAAACAAAACAACTAAATTTAAACATATACCTAATAAACAAAACTAATATTACAAGATCATAAAAGTACCAAACAAGAAAATATAAGAACTTCATATAAAAAGTCAAAATAAAAGTGTGATACAAACATCACCAAAATCGATAATAATAAATAAAATCAATAAATAATAAAAATATATATTATAATAAAGATACGTAGATAATAAACACATTATCACCATCCAAATACAATTAAACAGTGATAGATGTAATAACGTATTAAATCTATTTTATTAATAATTTATAAATATGTATTATAACAACATCAATTATAAAGGTAAATATCAACAGGGGTTGGTTCAAGTGATAAGCAGTTTGATTCCGCTTAAATAAATCTCAGGTTCAAGATGTGTATGCAGAAATAATATGGCAGGGCTCCAGCTTCAACAATGGCAATTCACAATTATGATTGAAATTCTAAGCTGATATGACAACTTTAATAAAGGGGGGCACGAGCATTTACCCTCATTGGAAGCAAATTTGGATAGGAGTTCACAGGCAACAATTTGGGACCCTACTCATTTCAGACCAGCTTCAAACTCATTCTCCTCACCATTTGGTCCTACAAGCTTAATCTTGTAGGTCGCAATTGAAGTTCTGTAACTGGAAGAACATTTCAAGCCAAAAGATTTAAAGATGCTCCTAACAGATCTAAGGGATGTTGGGACTTTGACGATAGCACTTGTAGACCGATTGGAAATTGCAGCACAGCTTTAACAATGCCAAGGGGATGTAAGGCTCAAAGTTGCCATTTTTACACCTGAATCCAAGTAACATTTGTTAGATTTTCAAACCTAACTGATGAACATATCAGTTATAAAACATGTATAAACAGAAAAGGCCAGAAAGGTGACAACAAAACCAAACAAAGCTAAACAAATAACAATAAACCAAGCAAAATCAGAAATGGACCAGCAAGCTAATATTCCGACTGTTGATTTCTGGGCAGTGGCATGAATTAATAGAGCAAGCATGTCAATTGGGATTGTGAGCAGACATAATATCAGTTTTCTAGCACTGTTATAACTCGCATAGACATTTATTTTGTAGGTCAATGGAGGAGGGGCTGTCCAGCAATCTTGGTCATGTCACCAGAGATGCTGTTAAGAAGCGGACATCCTTCACTCTTTGAATTTTGCCTTCATACATGAGTTTAGCGTGACACTAGAAGTAATCTGAAATTGGAGATATAGTTCTAATAGGTAAGAAAATAACATCGCAAGGGAAATTAACAGACTACAGATGCAGTGAAAAAAATCATCCCAATATAAACAAATTCAAATAACAATGGTAAGGCTATTGTGGACTGTAATGACATGCAGAGGTAATACACAGTTTATCATTTATGATAAATGTATGTATCAAGTTCTATACAAACATGCTCAATCTTCATGTGTATCATCACATATGGAAGAGATGCTATCTTGGAAGGCCTTATAAAGATGTTCAGTTAAGTCTCATCATGCAAAAGTTCTCCTTTTTGTCTTTCTGATCCTGAACGACTTGTGAAACATGATAAATCCCTTTACAGATACATTGGTTTGTTATTTACGTTATGGTGCCAAACATAGGATTGGTGATTTACCAGATGTAGCTACCATTCTTAGCTTTTTCTGGCATAATGATTGGTTATAAAGCACATGTTGCCGTATCATGAAAGTTGCCACACTGACTATCCTGATAGCGAGCAAGCAAGGGGGACCAATTATCGGGAAAGGAGAGGACGGTGAAGAAGTGATACCTGTGTCAGTACATCTTTCCGAGCATTATCTTATCCCTTTCAATTAGAAATGCAATTGTGCAGGGAAACGAAGTTGTCTCCACCAACAACTCTTCATTAGAAATAGCAATGCTTAGAACCAAAAAGAGGTAGATCAAGTATAGGCCAGGAAGAAATTATTACAATATGCAGGACATACCTTCCATTAAGCTTTACTCAACTTACTTTTCCCAACATACTTGCAGATAAGCATAGGGTTCATTTACCTTCCAGGAAGCTTTGCTTAACCATTTCTCAAAAATGGAATAATGTATAGTTCTATAGTTTGTAACAACAAGATAAGAAGGAAAAATGAATTTTGTAACATGCAACATAAGTAATCTGAGCTATGAAAAATTAGTATTTTCTGTTCAAGTGAACCCAAAAACACCTGATGTGAACAATGTCAATCATAGCATGCACCAAACTTAAAAGGGAAAGCATAACACAATGCATCTTGAAAATGAGCACTAGGAAAAGATATGCATGGCCCAAAAACACAAATAGCTGCCAATATAGTAATAAAAGTGTGATCACACAGAGTCGACCTTACGGTATGCAAACGGTTAACCGACTCATTGCGCTAATTACCTAAAGCGCGTGAACCTATGCGAGTATGTGCGGTTAAAACAATTTATAAAAGGTGCCGTGTTAGCACCAATCCGAATATGCCAATTGTCCATGAGAGTTATGGCTGGGTCTATAAATAAGATATAGGTTAGTGTCTCGGTGAAAAATATGCGGCCACTTATCTGCAAAAAAACATTGTAGAATGTTCCGAGTTCTTGTTTCTCAATAAACTGCCTCTACTTCAATCTTTACGATCTTTGATAGATCTAGCTTTCAAGAAATTCAGCGCCACTTTCAGGCAAGGTATCAACCAAAAAAAGGGTCCACTGCAAGCAAATAGTAAAATAGTACTAACTTGCTCTTGATCCAGCAAGGTCAGTCAAGCTAACTTACTCTTTTATGAAACTAGATCTAGCTTATGAAACTACACCAATATACAGGAGAATTGGTTGTCTTTCCACTATCTGCTTTTTGATTAATAGAATTCTCATAAACAGATTCAAAAGCAACTATATTGTCAGACGATGATGTATCATGATTATGTATGTAATCAAATCTTAGATGGTACAAAACAATGAAAACTAAGCATGTCCTAGAATGATCAAAACTGTTAAAAGGGAAGACAACTTGTATCATTTGATTCATTTCCAGTTAGTTTTGTTTGCTTTGTTCAGTTGCTGCAAGAGTGTCCTTGGCCTTGGATGATAATATTAGGATTTCAAACCCTATATATAGATAAGCTTTCATGATGTCCATTTAACTACAAAAACCAAGTTGTAATTTCTCCCCTTTCCCTTTGGATCCTGTTTTCCAGATTAGTAGAGTAACGAATAAGAATACAGTTGATGTCATGTAGGAAAACTAATTATTTTAAGGATATATGGATGCTCATTGTTGCATAAAATAAGTTTGAGAATTCACATCAGGAATAAACTGTGTCCCACATTGTTGTTCCAAATAAAATGAAATTAGCACACAGGATTGTTATGACAGATTCAAGTTGGTCTATCCATTCATATGGTAAAATACCAGACATTTAAATTACTAGGGATATTTGGGACTAAGTAATCACGGCCATAGTCAACAATCTCTAAAGAAAGTAGTTAAAAGCTCTCATTTGACACCTCATCTCCCCTAGGTTGTGAATTCTAGACCCATTGGGAGCAAAACTTCCTCTCCCCCCCCCCTCCCCCAAGGTAGAAATTGTTCAAAAAAAAAAAACTATTCATGGTCATATCTTTATCACAAAAACAATATTCATGTTCATGTCTATCTTTTAAGTCAAAAAAGGCAGTTAATTTGGCAATTGATACATCTTCCATTTATGGATTTTTCGTCGTAAAAAATTAAAATATACATGAATATATACCTTCCATACAAGAAATTAGCGCCTTATCTGGTAGTTAGGTTATAAAATTAATGCATATCCCGAATTTTGAATTCTTAAAAAATCAATACTTGTAAGGAAAAACCATAAATGGAAAATATATTCTAATATTAGTTTTTTTATCATATACGAATTTGTTTACTTATAAGGAAAGAATCCAAATATGGAAGATGTATCAATGCCAAAAAAGATTAATTGCCTTTTCTGACTTAAAGATGGATATGGCAGTGAATGGAAAAATTATATCATGGGTTAGTTCCACCACGTGTCCATAGGACCGACCAATGATAACTACCCACCTCATTAACTTTTCCATGACATATTTTTTTTCTAGGTGAATCTTTACTTTAAAAATTAAAAAATAATGAGGTGAATGATTATCATTGGTCGGTCCCATGGATGACGTGGTGAGACTGACCCATGATATAATTTCTCCAGTGAATGGCTGGTCTCAAATCAGTCTATAAATATGAAGTTGTGCTACAAACCTAGTAGCAAATTTTCAATCCTATGGCATTACAATGGCAATCTTCTTCCTATCATACTTATACTAGTTCCTAAACTCAATACCAAGATGATACAAGGCATGTATCATGCAATCCAAGACACTGCCTTGCTTCTTATGGAGGCATCACAAATCGAATCAATGATTTACCAGAAAAACTTACTACTCCAATCTCTTTCATGGTGGGGATTGCGTGCAATTGCTGAAGGTGATGTTTGCATCATTAGGGAGATGTGCCCAACATCACAATTTCCGATTGTCTCAGGATTACCCGACCCTGGAAACGAATGATGAGAAAAAAGGAGGAAGTTGCGGAAGATGGGCAAATTTCCTTTTCAACACCAACATATGTTGTCTTCCTCTTCTGCAGCCTTGTCATCTTCAACTGATACCAAGATTGGCCAGAGGTTACAAAGCCTCCGTGGAAGCTTCTTCCTGATTGGACTTCTCAGCTGTCTTTACAGCTTCATTGTACGAACTACATATGCAGTCTATCAGCAAAATAATTTGTATTATAAATCGGATGAGTGGTTTACCAGAATAAACTATCGCTCTAATCTCTTTCATGGTGAGCATTGTATGCTGTTGCTGAAGGTGATGTTTGCATCATCATGGAGATCTTCCCAGCATCACAATTTCCAATGTTCTCAGGATTGCCTGACCCTGAAATTGAATGATGATAAAAAAAGGAAGATGTGGATGATTGAACTGCTCAGCTGCCTTTACAGTTTCTAATAAAAAGTTTCAACTTTGGGCTATAATTTATTGCTGTCCATTGCCTAGTAGCCTTCCATTTCATTGTATGAATTATAGATCAAGATTCCATGCATTCTATTAGTTAGAAAACAGCAAAAAGAAAATGATTTTAACAAATGAAGTCGTCAAATATACAGAACGCAAGTTATTTTTATAGCCTAGAATCACAGTAACATATATACAAGAGCGTTTATGAAAATACAATCAAATACTTCTCGTTTGTATAACAGGCTAAATTTATGGCAATTGAAAAAATGAAGGAAAATAAAAGAAATGGAAATTTTTAAAAAATTTCTGGTAAATATCTCTCTTTATGCTTTGTCATTTCATAAGCAAGGCTCTTAAGGTTTTCCAAACATAATAGAAATTAGCAACTTGACATTACATTCAGTTCTAGTGCTTTAAAGGTCAGTATTGTCAACAAAATAAAAATAATAGAATCATGACTACGTCCTCACATTGTTGTTCCAAGTAAAATGAAATTAGCACACAAGATTGTTCAAAACAATAATGTTGCTCTATGCTTGCCAGCTATTACTCATATATGTTATGAGCCTACATTTTTATGCCTCAGCCTACAATCTTGTGTTAGAATATATGTTACTCATATATTGTTCAAAATAATAATTAATTTTTCCAACTCATTTTTTTTACCAAATGAATCCTCGCTTGGTAAAAACTGATTTTAAATTTAATTTACACTAAATACTAATGAAGATTCACTGGGTAAAAAAGATGTAAAAAAATAATTAAATAGGTGCATTTAATTTGTTGGTCTCATGGATGACGTGGTAGGAATAACCCATGATATAATTTCTCTGACACCATACTATTTATGGTTGTTCTTATCTGTTGGGTGAAAGAATTCAATGTTTTTGGTGTTTATTCATGTACAGGAGGTATATATTCATGCATATCCTGATATTTGAATTCTTAAAAATCAAAATCTTTACAAGGAAAGAATTCATATATGGAAGACATATCAATGCCAAAATTAGCTGCCTTTTTTTACTTAAAATATAGATGTGGTCATTACTAGCAGATCTCAAATAGCCCTATAAATGCAAAGTTGTGCCACTTTCCTAATATCAAATTTCCACTCCTTTGGTGCTACTATGACTATTTTCTTCGTAGCATGCAGCTACTAGTTCCTATAGTCAGTACCCAGTACCAAGATGATTCAATCCATGTACTATTCAAAGATACTACCTTGCACCGAGCAATGGCATCGCATATTGGATCAGTGATTTACCAGAAAAAACATAGCGCTCAAACTCTTCCACAGGGAGCATTGTATGTAGCATGAGAAGGCGGTGTTTCCGCCATCATGGAGATGTGCCTGGCATCACAATTTCCAATGATCTCATGGTTACCATATCCTGTAAAAGAATGAAGAGGAAACATAGGAGGAGAAGATCTAATATGATGAGAAACAAAGAAAGATGTGGAAGACGTACACAACTTCCTTTGCAGACTTAGCATATGTTTTCTTCCTCCACTGCATAATGGAAACTCGAAAGAGAATACAATGCCATTATGAAATTGATTCTTCTTGAAGATGAGCAGCTATTGGTACAGCTTCTTCTAAAAAATTGAACTCTAGACTTCAACATTGTATTGTACATCCCCTGGCGGCCTTGCCTGTCTTTTATGAACTATAGACTAAGATTCCTTGCAACATATTATCAAAAAGAACTGTATGATAGTTGAATATTCTGTAAAATATAGCGAAATTCAGATATATCTGGGTCAGAAAACATCGAAAAGAAAATGACTTTGCAACAGGGCAATACTTGAGAGAGGTTCTACTTTCTTCCATATTAATCACTAGTTTAAATAAAATCTTGAAATGGTGAACAAATAGACAGACAAACCTGCCAAAGCATGGGTAAGCTTGTCAAGACCGACACCAATAGATAATGCAAGGCTGAAGGCCCTAATAACTCCAAAAGCTTGTGAACCTTCTTAGTATGGAGATTAATCAATCACACCTGGATAGAATAGTCATAAAACGAAGATGCCAATTGTCAATAAGAGTTATGGTTGACTCTATAAATACAAACTAGGTTTGTGTCTCCATGGAAAATATGTAGCTGCTTATCAACCAAAAACCATACTGTTAGTCTGTTCCAAGCTCAATGAACAATCTTTTTTCAAGAAATTATGGGCCCTTGCACATATCAATAGAAAAAGGAGCCTACCACAAGCAAATTGGAAACCAGTACCATGATTGAGCTGTAACATAATCCTGAACTCAGTCAATCAACATTCAAGCCAACTGATTACAGTGTATGACGAGGTCAATCAAGCTATTTTTTAATGGAACTTCAATTACAGTGTATGGAAAAACTCTAGAGAAATAGACCGAATCCAGTTTTCACTACAATGGTGCCTCAAGAGAGGCACAACCATTCTCCATCATGGTAGATCAAGTATACGCAAGGAAGAAATTATTACAATGTGTAGAACGCACCGTCCAATAAGCTTTGCTTAACCTACTTTTCCCTGCAAATTATTGCAGAGAAGTAGAAAATTCATTATCTTTTTCTTTCACGTGAGATATCAGAAGTTAATTTCTTAAGCAGACGTACAAGGCTAAATGATCTTTTTTATATATTGTTTTTGTCACGTTAGATTTCATATGCCAATTTCATAATTGAAAGTAACATGAGTTTTTCCTACTGCTTCAAGATTGAGGGTCTCCATGTGAATCTAAAATATAAGGTTCATTAAATTTCAGACACAATCCAAAAAATTGGAATAGTGTATATAGTAACACCGAGATTGGAAGGAAAAGGAAATAATACTGTGATGTGTAATATAACCTATGATAACTGGAGTTCTCAATCTCGAATTGCTCCAGCCATTTCTACCTTACCCAGCAAAGTCTAGATAAGTAAATTTCATAGTAACATCTCTCTTTAAAGGTCCATCAAATTGGCCTACTAGCTCTTCCGAAGAGAAGAACACATTATCAATTGGAACTAAAGAACATAGCAAAATAAAGATGAAGCGACAAAAATGTTATTCAATTCATGACTATCTGTTGAGGTACTTTTCTTTCAGTATTTAATTTTGGCCTAAACAAGGGAGAACCAAAGCACCGAGTAACTCCACTTCAAAAGTGTCAGATGGCACACAATAAAAGAAAATGATACATCAGTAAAGTCAATAGAAGGGCACTAGCAGTGGCAGTTCATGGTTAGCCAACCGATTGGGAGATTCATGTAGGTAACTTTCCTATTGACAGAACCATGCAGCCGAATAAATATTAAAGCTATAGTCCAAAACAAACAGAAATTAAAAAAAGGAGGGGAATAGAAAACAACCTGACCACACAACAAACATATGGATTTGGGCCGTTGTAAATATCCATTAAAGTAGAAGGTTTCAGACAACAAAACATACATGCTTTTAATTAGGAACTTGAGGGTTATATAAAAGTTTTTGAATGTTTCATTGGTCAAGTGTTGCATTTATTAAACTCTCATAAGTCATACCACAAAACTTAATTCTGCAGCAAAATTCTGGCCAGAATATTAAAAGGATGATAATTTAATTCAAGGAAAAACTAGTCCATAGTCAAATCAACAGTCAAAACTTCCAATGTAACATTTCTGGAGATTCTGACAACAAAATATAACACAAATTTTAAAATTCCGAGTTCAACAAAAACTAATTTACTATTAATCCCACAACTACTTCCACTCCGTCCAATTGCATAATAGAAGCAACTCAGAAGATCCTGTTTGAAGGCCCCATGGTGCTCTTCAAGTAGAGGCACCTCACCTGAATAAACACAAGATTCCAAATTCATTCAGATTATCGACATAGTGAAAATAATGCCAAAATCCCTCGTATAAACAAACACTATATACAAGACGATGGAGCAAGCATCCTGAACATATACAAAAAATAAAAACTCACATTTTGCCAGTTTTTCTTCAACAACGAAACAAGGAAGTTGACACTCATTTGCACATTTTGGAATATCTGCTTCTCCTCCATGGCAACATTTCCAACAGCCACACCCATGCAAAGAACCTTCTTCAGCTGAAACTTAACCATTGCCTTGGTCTCATTCACCTTGGACTCCAGAGATTCTTGGTGGGTAACAAGGGTTGGGAATTTCCCTGCATTTGTGCATGATATCAGAATGTATGGTAAAAATTCATGAAGCATAACAGACAAGAGCAAAATCAGTGAACTAAGGACTTCCTGCAATTGCCTTATAAGTGCAATACAAATATTGCCGAAAAAAAGTCATATATGTTACTTGCCTGCTTTGTTGAGTCCAGGACCCAAAAGACGAGGGATTTGCTTGATAACAGATTCAGAAGCCAAAAAAGCATGATACTTCTTGGCAAGCTTCTTCACCAACTTCTTATTCTTGTTTAGTTTCTTCAATGCTTCTACATCCATATAATCCAAACCAATCTTCTCAGCCTGCATTATTAAATCATTTTAACAAAAAAGTAAATTGCAAAAATGACTGTTCAAAAATTTATAAGTATATACAGAACATAATGCACACCTTATACCTGATTCCAAAAATTAAGCATTCCTCTTAAGAAATATAAACAAACAAAATTTCACATAAAAAAGCTGTGGAATCACCTCTTCAACGTGTTGAGCATCTCCAAGCATGCAAATCTTCATCTTTGGGCGTGGAATGTGTGGCAACTTCACAGATCCACTGAATCGCTTATCCTTTTGGGGATCATAGTTTTTCAGACCAATCTGAAGTTCAATAGTCTCAGTAAATTTGCGTTGTTTCTCCTTGGACTGAGCTACAATTGTTGAAATTGCTTCTCTAAGGGCATCACTCTGAAGCTTACTGTAAATAAGAAATCCAAAAACTTTAAGCAAAGAAAACCATAGATTCATAAATTAGTATAACAAAGGACTAACGCATGCAACTTAAACAACTCAAAATCAAAAAAAATGAATAGCCAAAATAATACATAAATTAACGCAATGCTTTGAACTAAACCATAAAATCTAGGATGATCCAAAATTAACAACTTATAATTCACAGTCAATGCTCAAATTTTAGGCCAAATAGAATTATCACAAAACCAATCTAAGCAAAGAGAGAAATCATAAAGCATTCAATACGAGTAAAAGCTAAGTACATCTATTAAGAAGGCCATTTTCAAAACCTTCACATATCAAAGTACCCAACAGATTATCCTATAAACCACGAAGAACGATACAAACTCTTCTAAATCGAGCCAAGTAAATCAATAAAAATTAAAATAGTATCGTTTCTGAATCAGTAACTAACCATTTCACTGATCAAAATACCTATGAGTATTATACTAGAAAGCACAAATGAATATAGAATCCAAAAACTTCTAATCCAGGTCCAGAAAATCAATAATCATTAGCAAAATTAAATTTACCTCATCTCTAAATCTCAGCGATTTCCACGAAACCAGACTATGAAATTTTACCTGAGAAAAACGTTAACAAGTCATTAAAAATTAGAACAACGATGAAATGGCAGTCGCAGAAAGGGAGAGTTTAGCGAGAAAGATGATAGTTAGCAGAAATCGCCTACCGGGTCCGGCAATCAGAGAAGAAAAACCCTAGCCGCTTGTGACTTTTGGGGAAATAATATATAGGCCTTTAATAAAAATGACATAGAGCCATTGGAAGTCCGGCCCAAATTCATTTCGGTCTGAGGCTTTGTTTCTGCGAGTTTAAACCCGGCTCAGATTAGCAACGGATCGATTCAGCCCAAACACCTATTTTTAATACTAAACATAACTGATTTGAATGGACAAGATTTTATTTGTGTTTGTTTATTTATTTTTAAAGATATTTATATTTTTTAATGTTTATTTTAATTTTTAATATAGTATTTAAATTTTTTGTTTGATTTTTAAGATAATCGTATTCATCTGTTTCGTATTTACGAACATATTTATTTATATATTTGTCAAAATATTAATTTTGTATCATTAATCTTTACTTTTTTTAGACTTCACAGTTTATCATACCTTCAGTTTAGTCTCTATGTTTACTAATATTAAAATGGTAAAAATAAAAAAATAGATAAACGAGCTTATAAAATACACTTTCATTTATGTTCGTTTATTTAATAAACAAATATAAACAATCATTATACAAATAATTTCTATTTATCGAGAAACTTAATCTAATCAACCGTTTGTAAATTCGTAAATATCTAATATTTTATAAAGACTAATTCATTTTTATAATGCATATTGAAAATATATAAATAATATGTTCAATAGGTAATGTTATAATTAAATGAAAGTATGTTAAAAGTAATTAGATAAACACGTAGATTTTCTCTTAAAATTCATAAATATATATAAATTTTTTGAAATAATATGAATTTTTTCGTGATTTCGGGTTACTAATAAGATGAAAATCTTATGCTTTTAATTATGTATTTTTTGATGTAGGTGAATAGGTGAGTAACTAGTCATCAACACTTTCGATAAAATATGTTTTTAGAACGTAAGTTTATAGTTTTTATGGTTTAAAATGTGAAATTTAAGGTTAGGATTTATAAAATTCACGTACGTATAAAAAATACTCGAACCAATCTCTTAAAACGAGAACAACATTTACTTTTCCAATTGTATAAATCCTTGGACATACCCCATACTTTTAACAATGATTTATACCATGAAAACAGTCATGTTTTCGCAGTATGAGTGAGAAGTGGCTGAAAATAAATTATAACCCACCAATTCCTTTAAAGGTTGGACGCTTAATCCCTGCATATAAAATGTCTGAGAATTGTATTAATTTCTTCTCTTGGATGTACAGGAAAAGGAAGAGACTGAGTAGAAAAGGCAAGACTGCATAAATAAAAGGTGGAAGCTAATGAATAACAATGGTGGCTAGCTAAAACCAAGAACAAAAGGGGATGGTGTAGTTCATTTTAATGCCGATAGAATCATCATCATCATACATCAAATACAACAAAATCAAAGTATATATACTCAAAGAAACTTCAAACTGCTGCAAAGTTATTTGTTAATCTGGTGTCTGGTATATATATTTTGCCTGCAGAAAAGCTTGGCTTCAGTTGTATATCCTAGTCCTAGAAGCTAGAATCATTAATTCACTTGGATCTTGAGAAAACTATATTAGGAGCTACAAAGATAAATATGGCTCACTCAATAAGTAGATCTCAGCATAAAAACAGTGGTTAGTTAATGAGAATTACAGACTTTATGATCCGAAACAGATAGAAAGTCGTTGCCACTTTAATATATAAAAAAAGATCAACATGAAATAATTACTCAACGTATGCTTCCGATCCTCGTAAATCGTTTAGAACTACTTCTTCTTCCCTCAGCCATAAGCGCTTTACGAGCAGAAGCGAGTCCGGTGGGAGCTAACAACGAATCAAACGAAGAGTAGTCCATCCAGTCTCTAAGCAACTCTTCTTTACCCCATTTATCAGGTATCGAGACTCTACCTGCAACCTCTTCTCTGTGTCTTTTAAGCCTTTCACGTCCCGAATCCTTATCGTTTCCGTCGCTGCAATGTGCTCTAGGAACCGAAGCTGACCCTTGTAGAACACTGCCACTGCTGCAACTATAGGACTTGTGATCATCTTCATGGCCTGAACCATGCATAATATTGTTGGAGTTGATGGACAAACTCGGAACACGATGGACGACAACATGTTTAGACGGATTATGATTCCGGGGACTGGAACTAATGCTAGAGCTAGACATGTTGTTGTAGTTGGCTAGTTGCAGTTGCAGCTTGTAGAGAGTTTTGAAAGGGTTAGATATAAAGGGGCGGATGGTTTTGGTTGCAGAAAAATATGGGTGTGGGGGAATTGAAGTGCACGTCACCAAATGATGTTTTTCTATGGTTTTCAACATACAAACGTCTCATCAAAGCTTAGTCTTACAATTGTGTGGCTTTCAAGGAGTTTGGGTGTGATTTGTTGTTAATATTTATGTCCTAAAAGAAGGGTAATAATAATGCATTGTGGGGGACCTCCAATGGGGTTGCTGTATAGGATTTTAGATGGCTTTTTGAGGTGGAAAATTCTCTTCAAAAAACATGGGTTTTGATTTTCTCCTTGGGGGAAAGATGTGGACATCCTCTAAACTCTCTGCAGATATTTTCTTCCACAACTTTATTAGTATTTTATTTGTTTTCTTATATGCTTTTGCTATTTATATTCGGGTTGACCCGGGGTTGAATTGGACTGCATTGCAACCCGAATTTCTCCAAATCTTTTTATCCAAGCCCAAACTCACCCAATTGCCTAATCAAAGAAAAATCCTAACTGGGCTAACTTGAGTTCGTAAAAGTACACTTAAAAAAATAACGGAAATTACGTAGATTCGATTTGATTTTAAAATATTTAAGTTATAAAATAAAAATTTGATCCAGCCTCCGGCAGCTAGGGGTTGCAGCAGCACGTTGTAAACTTGAGCCTACTGTTTTTTCTAACTTCATGAAGGTTCTTTGCAGTCGGGAGATTTACAGGTATGCTTCTTTCAACTATATATAGCCGTAAGTCCATTCTATTCACATATATTGGATTTAACATGGTAAAAATGAACATCAACTGTTGTTTTTCATAGCATTAAGGTCTAAATCCTATTCATAGGATTGAACATTCGAGTTTTTCTTGACAGTTCGGGAAGGGCATTGTTTGTTCTGATGCTGCAGCAGAATTAGCTGACAGGTACGGCTGCACTGCTGTAGACCGGCCGAGGGGTTCTCGCTGTGTTTTCACAAGGCGGAGTGATCATCGAGTTCAAGAATCCACCTGAGGTATAATAACTCCCAATCCATGTTTCAGATTCTACTTCATCCTATAACTACCGTAGTACTCTCATGAAATTCCGAAGTTGTTCCCTCACTGAACTGAACAATAGAGGACACGAAGCAATTCGAAGAGAAGGAAGTTTGTGTGAAGGGATTGGGGAGAAAGATACCAGATGACTCAGAATTCATAGATTGGAAAGACATCAAAGTCCCCTGTGGCCGTTTAATCCCTTCAGAACACAAGGAGGAAAAGGTAAAAAAAGATGCTTTTTTATTTGGTGATTTTGTATAGATCCACTTGTCTTCTGGAAAATGGGATGGTAGGGAAGATGGGGTTGTCTTTGTTTGCACACAATCACCTTAAACATCTCCCATGGCCAGTGATTAAGAATCTTAATTATGTTTTCATTTCGACGACCCTTCAAGTTAGGGGTTGAATAGTGGTGTATGTAGCATAAAAAAAAATAAAAAAGTATTTTTTTAAGACAAAAATATTATGATTGATATAGGGAACAATAACAACCACCAACTAAAACACTTTCTACCGGTTGACCGGCCGTCGGCCGGCGAAACCCAATGAACAATCTAAGTTTCATTCAGTTGATCATCGACACCCGAATTCTGAAATTTTGACAGACAATCACCCTCCCCTTTTCTTTTTCTTCCATGATTACTTGTTTATATTTTTTGAAGCTTCTCACCCTTAACGAGCGGATTGGCTTTGGCGATTTGTTCCTTTCCCATCCCTCTGAAATCAAAAGTACAAGCATGTTGTTCAGGGTACCTATGGATCCCACAGAAAACCATCCCACACCTGCACTTGAACCCCGTGAGCCCCACGCGTTTCTTGCAAGTCAAGCATCTGTTTGGTCTGAACTGAACCGCCTCTTCCACCACCGCCGTTTGCTTCGCTTCCGTCGATACCTCCTCCTTCGCCGCTTCTAAGGAAACCGATAAGTTCGATTCGGTCGATGACGGTGATGGCAACGAAGAACAAGACGAAGACGGGGAAGGAACGAAAGTTTGCTTAAAGGCTTGTTTGGCAGAGGAAGCTTGTTGATCTTTGAGCTGAAGATCTCGATAACATTTAGAACAAAGATTTTTAGTGGCTGGGCTTCCAAAGAATCCGCAGTTGTTTGCACACAATTGTGGTGCTTGGCATTTGTGTTCTTCCGCCATATCTTTCTCGATCTCCTATGAAAAAATATTTAACAAAAGGAAAACAACTTAAAAAACTTATAGATTGAGAAAAATCCCCACAAAGATGGACATAAAATTCACCTGAGACGAGAGTTTCAGAGGAAAATACGAACCCGAGATCTTCTTATAATCAGAAGAGAAAGGAGAGAGAGAAAGTAAAGGAGGGAAGGGAAAGGAATCGCTCTTTTTTGTGGGAAAAGAAAAGAGGGAGAGGGCGAGGGATTTGGTCGGAACTTTCTTTCTTTTTCTTTGGGATTCTCTATTTTGAATCCAATAAATAAAATAAATACTACGTGTTAAAATTAAATAAATGGTCTGAAATAATTTTTACCAGGAAAAAAACATAAATTAAAACGGACACAATTTCGGGTGGTTATTGGCTCTTGAGAGATTATATAAATATAATATACTGTTTTGTTTTTCTTTTGTAAATATTTTTTAATAAAATTATATATTATTTTTTTATACTTAATCGAGACTTGAGACTCCAATTTGGACAAAAATCGAAACATAATGACAAGTGGGTCCCGTTTCCTCTCCTATAATAAATTGGTATGATAATGACAATGGAGAAATCTAAAACCGTTCTCATTATAATGGGCATACCATGTTTGTATTTTTTTAATAAACGATCATTAATAAAATTTTGTGAATTTAAACATGTTTATATTAATTTTATTTATAATTACATATGTTTGATATTGCCGAATCTACAACCCAGCAATGAACGAGGTAAGAAAACAAGTAGAATTTTCAACCCAAGAAAAAAAAATTCAAAATATTTTTATCAATTCTCCTCCAGACACGTGTTTGGATTAGCAGAGTCCAGCGCCGTAAAATCCACTTTAGACCAAATCTCCTCAACAGGTTACCCTAAACCTTACTCTTTGCTTCCAGAGATTATGGAATGACTTAATCAGCAAGAAATATACACACCACCTAAATCTTCACTAGCAAGAAACATCCGGAGAATCGGTCTTAATCTTAGTTGCACGATTGCAAGCGAGTCAAACGCAGAGGTTCTTGTATTTGCTGTTAAAGTATTGAATTAAATTAAATTCGAGATGTGTTTGAGTTGTCGAGTATACATGAAAGTTGAGTGAGGGTGAGAAAAAATCACCCCACTCCATTGCCATCTTGCACCATTGTATTTTAGGGTCGTGAAGCTTATCTGCATAAACAGAGAGCTTTTAAAGCACATTGACTGGAATGCTAAACGATTTCGAAATCACGGAACATGACGAATATTTCGACAAATAATGTGCTGCAGTGAAAGATTGGAAGTACAATAATCTAAGAAAATGTGAGTTTTACAACCATGAACACAAGCTGTCTCGTGCTGTCCAATGTTGCATGTCTCCTACTCTAGCATGAGGCAGCTCAAAGGTTGGTCTGTCGGAAAGATGGAGCGAAAGGTTCTATTTTGTTACGGCGACAATATATGCATTCCAAGCATCCTCTTGTTGAAAAGTTTTTACCTCTTCGTACTTCAAATCTCGTGCGATTCCAAATCCCTCGGTGCTTTTGTTTTCATTAGTGTCCGGCATCTTTCGAAGCCAGAAATGGACAGATGGAAATCCAGCCTCTTCTAAACAGTCTCTGATCTCCGGCAACGACCACCTGGACATTTAAGAATGTCATGTTATCAAATCCAAAGGGAAGTTATTAAACTGGAAGGAGAATCCTGACACAAACGTAACATAATAGACTAGAAAATAAGAAAGGGATTTAACAGAACTTACAGCCTCCAACTGTATGAAAATGCATGGCGAAGTTTCTTCTGCTGCTTTTGAAGATGAAAGTGGAGACTAATCCTTGTTTTACGTTCGACGATGTCGAATTCAGCTTGCTCCCAAGTATACTGCATGCATTGCGTTAAATGCTACAGTATGGATCTCATAACATAAGATATATTTATCGATGGCTTACACTTGTGCAAAAACGAAAATAAACCAGAAATTGAAGTAAAAGTGTAAAACAAAACTTTGCTTACAGCCGAGGGAAGTTAAACCCTCTAAACCTGAACATGCCACAGAAAGGCAGACTGTATACTATTTTTTATATGAAATCCTTAAACAGTACTTTGCATTAACATGGTTGCATCATGTATGAACAAAAAGATTATACCGTAAAATTGGGAAATCTCCTTTGAAGTCTTAAGGACTGCTCGGATGATGTGCCACCATATAAATCCATCACAAATATACCACCCTTTTTAGACAAGGCTTCAAGAACATGCTTGAAATACAACACAAGTTCAGCACGTTTATGGAGACAACAGCAGCTGTAATTAAAAGCACATATAATGTCTCTTGCAGGTATTATTTTAGCATCTGCCTTAACAGACTCTTCATTCGTTGAAGCAGTAGAGCCCTCAACCGTGTTAAGTTCTGTTGCAGCAATCTCGGAATTATAATCACTTTCCACAAGCTGAATGTTCTTTATTAGTTCTTGGGGCTTGAAGCAGACTAATCTTGCTTCTTGAGGATTCAGTACATTCCCATGAAAGAGGGATAGTCTGGAATACCCGTCAGCCCCAACTTTGTTGATGTTGTTCTCCAGGCACCACTGCAATGCCTCAAGGTCGAGATCCAATCCTACAGCTGTCCGCCTAGGATCACTTCGAAGCCATTCTGTACTGTCAAGCAGCATAAATCCTCAGTACTCAATAGTTCGCACTTTGCAATGTGAATCACTAACCAAGTAACCATACTAGATAGAGAACTAGGAGAACAAACAATAGCAATTTTGAGTTGCTAAGAATGACTCGACAGATTATCAACTATATAGGCAATCGAGGTTACTGTTTCATTCATTAGCAAGACTATATCACCCATATATCACAATTTATTAGACAGGGTAAAGACCCCCAACCCAGAGGCACTTCTAGAATTAGTCTTCCCATTTCCTCTATACCCAACACAAGCCATATAGAGACAGTGACCTGTTTTACCATCACATTTACTTAATCTATGCCATTCCAGCAGTATAAACTTAGATTCAAATGTCACTAAGCAAGCGACACTTACAAAATGAAGAATTCAATGGCGGCCTAGTCTTATTCACGTATCTCTTAAATTATTTGGTTAATTTGCAGCATTATCTATAAAGAGATGGAGATAACAAGATGGACACATACCTAAGAAGTGCAGTGCCACAGAAATCTTCTTGAAGATGCAAAGGCAATCTTCCACCTACATACGTCAAAAAGAACTTCTGCAAATAGCTTATATCTCCTTTCGGTGACTGCATTCAACAAACAATTATTTTCATAAAAATATATACAATTAATAACAAACATAAAATAATTAGAAAGAACCAATCTTTACATTACCTAACACATATACAAGATTTTACTTCCCCAACTAATGCAATATTAAACTTTTGAACTATGGCTTTTACAAACTAAACTGGCAATAGGAAAACCTAAACTTTTCTAATCTACCCATTTCTAAAATTCATTCAGCAATAACAGACAAACAATCAAACTTTTGGGGGTGATTATAACCTGTACGGACTGTTGGTAAAGCAAGAACTTTGATGGCATTTCCGCTGATGGGTTAGGGTCATCTTCTTCTTCCTCCTCTTCTGATTCTTCCCGATGTTCTTCAGAATCTTGAGACGGCTGTTGAAAACTGAAACTTTCATCTTCATAATCTGCATCATGTTGGACAGTGTAATAAGAGGCTGCACCTTTATGACCTGGTCTTTGTTGGTGCCTTTGTTTCTTGTCTCTCTTTCCCATTCTTTTCTGTTTTTCACCTTTTCTTTCCCCGCCGTCAAGCTAACAGCTTAAAAACCCGCGCTTTCACCAGTTCATCCCTTTCTCCATGGAACTGGGCTTTGTAGCTTAAGAATTATAATAATTATTCTCAGCCCGTTTATAATCAAAAGCTCATTTTTATACTTTTTGCTTATTCCCTTGCCCGAAATAAATTATATCATAAACCTTTTTTAATTATTTATGATCTTAACTAATTAAATTTATTTATTTTATTTTATATTATTTATAAAAATTGAACGAATTTAATTATATAAATTAGGATGACATAAAAAACAAAACTCGTGATTTAATCTCTCTTTCTCTCGGTTTTTCATGAGATAATTTATTTATTTAATATTATCATCTTTGATTATATTTAAAATTTAAATTTATTTTTGTATCAAATAAATTTTAAAAGTTCATATTCTACCCAGTAATAATAAAATGAATCTTTAATGTTTTACTGATTTTTAATTTTGTCATTAATTTTTTAAACATTTATATTTTAAAAAATTACAAATATATAGTAAATTGTATTTACAATATAACATATTATAAAAAAAAGTTAAGGTATCATGTCAGTGTTTTCTATAAAAGTTAATGAGAAGGACTAAAATAAAAACAGTAAAAATTGGATGATTTTAATAAATATTTAAAATTTTAATAATCAAAATAAATACAATTTAAATATTTGGTGGTAAAAATGAATACATCTTAAAATTTTAGTGACCATTTGTATATTTTATCTAATAATTAATTGCTTTTTACGCCAATCAATATTTCACTTGCCAAAATAAATAAAAACTAATATTCAACACGCTACTGTGAGTTGTTTGACGATCAAAAATCGAATCTTTCTTACCCTTCTTCCGTCTTTCTGCTTTATATCGTTCGATCTTTTTCCCCCTTTTTCTAAATCTCAAAATCTCCTAAAACCCGTTTGGAAAAGAAAATCGATCTTGAATAGATCCCATGCAATTCTATTGAAAAGGAATAAAAATTGGGTTCAAATATGTATAGCAATTTCAAAGAACAAGCGATAGAGTACGTGAAGCAAGCGGTACAAGAAGATAATGCAGGGAACTACAGCAAAGCGTTTCCTTTGTACATGAACGCACTCGAGTATTTTAAGACCCATTTGAAATACGAGAAGAACCCCAAAATCAGAGAAGCAATCACCCAGAAATTCACCGAGTATTTACGCCGTGCCGAGGAGATCCGTGCCGTTCTTGATGAAGGTGGGCCAGGACCGGCTTCTAATGGGGACGCTGCTGTTGCCACGCGCCCCAAAAGTAAGCCCAAGGATGGTAGTGGCGGACGTGAAGGCCGCGATGGGGAGGATCCGGAACAATCCAAGTTGAGAGCTGGGTTGAATTCGGCTATTATTAGGGAAAAACCTAATGTTAAGTGGAATGATGTGGCTGGGTTAGAAAGCGCTAAGCAGGCTTTGCAAGAAGCCGTTATTTTGCCGGTCAAGTTTCCGCAGTTTTTTACTGGTTAGTTCTTTTTCTTTTCGTTGATTGTTGAACAGTCAAGAAACTTAATCGATCTGTGGGTTTTTCTTTATAGGTTCTGCTGCCGACTGTTTTTATTTATTTATTTATTTTAAGCTATGAAGTCGGTGCTTTTTGCTTGATCTTAACGATTCTCAGTACATACTTTGTAGAATGTTACCAGTGAATAACAATGGTGCACCCTTTAAATAGACATATTTTAATTATAAAGATATGATTTTGGTGTTTCTATTGTTAAGATGATCACGCTTGTTATTTTAAGGTGTTTGTCCTAATGGAGGGACCCTAATTTTGTCTCAATCTAAGCTAATTATTAAATTCTGTTTCTTGAGCTTGTGTCTGAATGTGATTCGTCGATGTTAGATTTTTATTTTTGAATATCTATGAGATTCAAATACATGTTTTCTTTGTTGTTTTGATTCAAAACAATTAGCTACTTTAATACATTTATTGGAATGTTCCCGTATAGCTTTTGTTTATAACTTGTATGGCCACTTGTGGCAACTTTGCCAGCATTTTCATGGCAGTGATTGAGTTGATTCCTAGACTAGTACCAGTCTATTAGGAAGAAAGCAATGTTTTACTTTCTGGTGAACTTCATGATACTTAAAGAGTTAATTTGAGATTGTATAGTAGCCTCTCTTTTTTCTGGTACATTCTTGCAAAACGTAAATGTGAGGAACAGTTTCTGGTATCTTGTTACCAACACCTGCTTGCTGGCAACAATAGAGACTCCACCTTCTTTCGGCTGAACCTATTCATTCTCATTTCAACATTACTTGTTCTACTTGTAGGAAAGAGAAGGCCATGGAGAGCTTTTCTTTTGTATGGGCCACCTGGGACTGGGAAGTCGTACTTAGCCAAGGCTGTTGCTACTGAAGCAGACTCTACATTTTTTAGGTAAACCAATTTATTTAACCTCTTCATCTGCATAGAAAAACAACTCACCTGTAACTCCTAATTTTGTTGCTGCTGCGAATTTTTCTAACAAGGCTTTCAACCACAAGTAAAGCCCAAATTTCTTTCTTCTGACATTTTTGGCAACCAGATTTATTATTTCAAACTCTTCTATCATAATTCGGATCACATAATTTACTTTCCTTAATATACGTTCTCCTTCTTTAGAAACATTTTTTTAATTTCCAGCCTCAAGTCCAATCAAAAGACGGCATTGACAGATTACTTCAGAGTTTTACTATGTAAAGTAATGATTGTAGTTATTTGAAGGACTACAAGAATGGTAGAAACCATTGAGATGACAATCATAAGGATTTTTCAGTGTTTGCTCCAGGAATGAGCTTTGGCTTGCACAGTTATTATAGCCATACAATTACAATGTATATTATCCATTAATGTGAAGGTCTTCTGTTTTGATTTCATTGCACATAATGTAAGTGTAGAGCATAGTTTGTGTAGTTCAGAGCATATGGGAATTTTAAAAAGATGCCTTATGTGATTAGGGATTCCCTGTAAAACAATTTATTTTGGGGAGTAAGTATGGTTGTTGGGAAATCTAATGTAACCTTGAAGATATGTTAGCAGCTATGCTATTTTCTGTATCATTGAGTTAGGCATTTAGTCACTGCCTGTCATTTTTTCTGTACTTGCTCCTCTTTTTTTGTGTTTGTTATACCTACTCTTTATCACTTATAAAGATTTGATATTTATCAATTATCAGTTTATCTTTTGGGTAAGAATTGGTCTATTCATAATATTACCCCCTTCGTCTGCTATAAAGACACGGTGATTGTGTTTTCTTCAAGTGTTTGGCTTTAGTATCGTAGACCTGAGCTTTTATTTGTTAATATTGTTGATTTTAACATAGATTTTGCTAATAAGATCCCTAAGATAACTGTTAAAAGTTACCATATTAAGCATTATTTTTTTTTTGATGCTTAGAGTAAGGGTTCTAGGGTAGCAGAATCCCATTCATGTATTATAATAACTGTACCTTTTTTAATAACATTTGATTCTTTTGAAATTTAATCCCTTTTCCCCTTCTTTTTCTGCTAGTGTTTCTTCGTCAGACCTTGTGTCAAAGTGGATGGGAGAAAGTGAGAAGTTGGTTTCAAACCTTTTCCAGATGGCCCGTGATAGTGCTCCTTCCATCATATTCGTTGATGAAATAGATTCCCTGTGTGGTCAACGAGGTGAGGGCAACGAGAGTGAAGCATCTAGACGTATCAAAACTGAACTTCTTGTGCAGATGCAGGTATTTGTCAGTGGGTGAATGTGCTAAAAATAATTTAAGATTGCTTTTCCCAAGGATTTTCAAGATATTATTTTCACATGAATTATGTTCTTACAATCTCTGAACCTTTTCATTTTTATCTTTAATTTTTAAGTTTACCAAAAGGCAGTTCATAAATATTTCGTACTATCCCCAAAAGGTTTTTTCTATTATAAAGTTTTTCACGTCCAAAGAACTTTCCCCCCTAGATAATTGAACATTCACTTTATTAATATACAAGTCATAACATGAAAAAGATGAAGACCATTCATATTTCAACACATTTGTAATGACTTGCAATATTAGGAAATTATCTTAGGGTTCTAGGATGATGCAAGTTTTCTTAATAGTCTTGTGTATTTAGGAAGGCTTTTTAAGTGTATATTGTTGTCCGTTGAAGGGCTAATATATATATTTTTTGTAAGGTATTTTTGTTGCTGTATTCTTCAGCATGCTATCATCTGCATCCTATTTTGGGGACAATTTCCATAATCCCCCTATTTGTATTACACTGTGGGCATGTTTATGACCGTGCTATATTGTGATAACTAGATATTTGTTTCCTTCCAAGTTTTCAAGCTTAATGAATAAAATCTGTACCTTGTTATTTTTATTTTTATTTTTAGGGTGTCGGAAATAATGATCAGAAAGTCCTAGTGCTTGCAGCAACGAATACTCCCTATGCACTTGATCAGGTGAAGAATAATATCAGCATACATTTTGCATATCTTGATTCAGCTGAGATGGATTTCTTTTATTAATCAATTGTTCTTTAGGCCATCCGCCGACGTTTTGATAAGCGTATTTACATTCCTCTCCCTGATTTGAAGGCTCGGCAACATATGTTCAAGGTACTAGACCTTATCCCTAATAATTGGGTGAATAAAGAAAGAAAAATTCTTGATTGTTTTCTTATATTATCTTCTTTTTCACTATAAAATCGATCAATTAATTTTGTTTCTTTGACATGGTTTTCTTGCTTTGTTACAATAAATTGCAACAGGTGCATTTGGGTGACACTCCTCACAACTTGACTGAAAGTGATTTTGAAAGCTTAGCACGGCGAACAGAGGGGTTTTCAGGGTCAGATATATCTGTTTGTGTAAGTGCAAAATTTTGTGCCAGATGCTTAATCATTTTCTCTTATTCTCCTTTCTCCAAATTCTCTCTTTTAAGTGAATATTAATATGAAGGGCTGATATTGACTCACTTGTGCTTTATGTCTTTACAGGTTAAGGATGTTCTTTTTGAACCTGTTCGTAAAACCCAAGATGCAATGTTTTTCTACAAGACGCCTAATGACATGTGGATGCCATGTGGACCAAAGCAACCAGGTGCTGTCCAAATTACCATGCAGGAATTGGCAGCCAAAGGACTTGCAGCACAGGTATGGAGTTGCCAAAGGATTTGCTCACTTTTGGTATTCACCATTTGTTATTTTTTAAGAAACAATTTATCAAAACAACAATGGAATAATATTTAGTAGTAATTATTATGTCATGCAATCAATATATCATCTAATGATGATTGAAGTAATTAAAATTTTGCTTTCCTTGATTAATAATCTTGCAGATCCTTCCACCTCCTATTTCAAGATCAGATTTTGATAAGGTTCTTGCAAGACAGAGGCCAACTGTGAGCAAATCCGATCTGGAGGTCCATGAAAGATTTACCAATGAGTTTGGAGAAGAGGGCTGACGTCTTTGATGAAATTGCCACATTGATCTACTCTCCGGTTGTGAGTGCAATCACTGTAATTTGTATTTTTATTAATAAGTAATAACCTCTTGATAATCCAAGGAATTGTTCCTATTAAGCTTTTGTCAAGCGGGGAAGGTGACTTGACTGACTTCCCCTTTCATGTATTTAGATGCAAAGAACGTTTCGACACTTTCTTCATTGCTCGCATTTTCTTTACTGTGTAAAAAAGTGTCTCCAAATATTTGAATATAAGTTATACCCCTTCTCCATTGCTCGTGTGAAGGGTAATCACTGAAAACGCTTTGTTTAGTTGATGCCGGTGCCGGTGCCGGTGGTGAAGTGCTTTATGTATCAAATAACACCAAGCAAAGGGAAAAAAAAATAACGATAAACACTACGATTTAACGTTGAACTAACGTCATCCATTTGATTTTATATCTCAAATGGGAGTTTAGCTATGAACTTATAACTAAAAATATTATTTTTTATTCAAACGAGTACTGTTGACCAACGGACACTCATGTACTCAATAACAAATAGAGTAATCATCTGATTAAAACTAATACTATAGGCTGTAACTTTTCGCACCTTAAAACTTGTTAATTTGGGTTTTCTTTGCTATTACCTTGAGTTCAGTACTTAAACGAGAGAGGGTTAATCGTTGGGACTTGGGATTTAAAGTTAAAGTCTATTTGACATTGTATTTTATAAGATTTTCGTGAACCAATTCTATTAAGTACATCTGAATCTGATTTGTTTTACAAATTATAAACCCTAGTTTCCTTCTCTTTGAAAATTGAAGACACAATTCGTTCCTTGGCTGTCTTCGTGCCTAATACCCTTCTTCTTCAACAAGTTTATAAGGAAAATAGATTTGTGTACCTTTAAAAAAACACAATTTTATCCTTTCACTTGTACCTCTTGTTATCTATATATCACCCGGTCTCTTTTACCTTCCATTGTAATCGAAAACTAGGGCTTTTCTTACCAAAAAATACAAAATCCCTCCTTTATCCTAGCATTTTTTAGTCAAGTTTTAGAATTGGATTCCGTGAAAAAAAACTCTTCTTTTCTTTTCTGTTAAAAATTATCCCTGCTTTCTCATGACATTACCGTGCCTCCTCCACCCTTGTTTATTCTTCGCTTCTAAAGCACTCAAAAAAACAATATTTTCATATTTTCCTTTCTGAAATTTCCAGAAAACAAGGTAGAGTTTATTTTTCTGGTTTTTTGTCATTTCCCGCTATTGTTCTTTTTCTCTGATAAATATTATGAATTTTGGTGCCAAGAGTTTTTATTTATATTTAGCTTTCATTCTTAGCAGTGGGTTACTGGGTTAGTTCTTTTCCCTCGTTGAAACGCTATGAACTTTACTAAGCATTTACCTGAGTTGTAACCAAACATAAGGAAACCGGAAGCAGAAATTAGAGGATTATGTGAAGTAGCCAAAGGAGAGGAAAATGATTGCTGAGAAACCAAGTTGGGTTAGACATGAGGGAATGCAGATATTCTCCATTGATGTTCAGCCTGGTGGTCTTAGGTTTGCCACTGGTGGAGGTGACCATAAGGTAAAACTCCCTTCTTGGCACTTACCTTTGAGTTTCTACTGTTGGAGGTGATCATTGTTGCAGAGTTAACATTTATATCCTACAATCGAGCTGGGGTTATCTAAGTATGCTGACGAATAGAATCTTTCATTGGTGTGTTAGATCGTTTCTTACTTTTTTATTCTTTAAATTTTACTGTTTTTATATCGTCTGAAAAATGCAGGTTCGAATTTGGAACTTAAAATCCGTTGGTA
This sequence comes from Abelmoschus esculentus, assembly GCA_035048815.1. Taxonomy (NCBI): domain Eukaryota; kingdom Viridiplantae; phylum Streptophyta; class Magnoliopsida; order Malvales; family Malvaceae; genus Abelmoschus; species Abelmoschus esculentus. The sequence continues at coordinate 2,341,865 of JAUCBN010000008.1, forward strand.
GGGACTTGGAAAACGATGAATCTTCAAAAAGGCTTCTTGCAACCTTGCATGATCACTTTGGGTCTGTCAACTGTGTTAGGTGGGCTAAGCATGGACGTTTTGTTGCATCTGGGTCCGATGATCAAGTAATTCTAATTCATGAGAGAAAGCCTGGTTCTGGAACTACTGAGTTCGGCAGTAGAGAACCTCCTGATGTTGAAAATTGGAAAGTTGCAATGACACTGAGGGGACACACTGCAGATGTGGTACTCATATTGTTAGTTTTGTTTCTGCTGCATATTGATCGATTTTTCTTTTTTGGAAAAGCATCATATCTTACCTAGAAATTCAGTTTCCACAATATCATTTTTGTCACTACACAAATTGCTAATGCTAGACTTTTGAGTTTGTGTTTATTTTGTTTTGTTGAAAAGATGGATGAAATTCTCTATTGTAATGTTGTATGCAGTCCCCTTAATTTATTGTAGTGATTTCTTAACAGCGCTGGCTAACTTTTAACTTGGAAGTTCCATTTATTCTCGTTTGAAGTAGGTGGATCTTAATTGGTCTCCTGATGACTCAATATTGGCTAGTGGGAGTTTGGATAACACTGTCCATATATGGAATATGATCAGCGGCATCTGCACAGCGGTGCTCAGGGGTCATTCTAGTCTTGTTAAGGGAGTTGTCTGGGATCCCATTGGGTCGTTCATAGCAAGTCAGTCTGATGACAAGACAGTCATAATATGGAGAACAAGTGACTGGAGTCTTGCTCATAGAACAGAGGGCCATTGGGCAAAATCAGTATGTTAATCTGTGATGGTGGAACTTTTCTTTTTCTTGAACTCTTTCATTTTCTGATGGAAATATGTTTGTTTTTTTTCAGCTGGGATCAACATTTTTCAGGCGGCTTGGATGGTCACCTTGTGGCCATTTCATAACTACCACCCACGGTTACCAAAAGCCAAGGCATTCTGCACCTGTTTTAGAGAGAGGGGAATGGGCTGCCACATTTGACTTCTTAGGTCACAACGCCCCGATTATTGTAGTGAAGTTTAATCACTCAATGTTCAGAAGGAATTTCACCAATTCAAAGGAAGTGAAAGCTGCACCTGTTGGCTGGGCAAATGGAGCAGCTAAAATCGGGGGTAAAGAATCACAGCCATATAATGTTATTGCTATTGGAAGCCAAGACCGCACTATAACCGTGTGGACAACTGCAAGTCCTCGACCTCTCTTTGTGGCCAAACATTTCTTTGGCCAAAGTGTTGTAGATTTATCCTGGTAAAGTTTTCACTTTAGTGAATGGTATAGTGTCTTGTCATTTATTCGCATCTGTTTGCTATTCTTGTATGCCATTTTTCTGTGTCTCTTAATAGTAGTCTCTCTTCATAAACAGGAGCTCTGATGGCTATTCTCTCTTTGCTTGTTCATTGGACGGGACAGTGGCTACTTTCCATTTTGAAGCGAAAGAACTTGGCCACAAGCTAAGTGATGCCGAACTTGATGAGTTAAAGAGAAGTCGCTATGGTGACGTTAGAGGTCAACAAGCTAATTTGGTGGAGAGCCCATCACAGTTATTGCTTGAAGCTGCTTCAGCTAAGCAAAGTACTAGCAAAAAAGTAGCTTCAGATGTTCAGCAGAATCAGATACCTGCAAAACCATCTGTTGAGTTGGAGGTCACAAACAAAACTGACAAGCCTCAGAATGATGATGTGAAGAAGAGTGGGATTGCTTCTAGTGATAGATTAAATAAAGCACCAAGTCCTACTCAGATTTGTAGTCCTGTGAAACAAAGAGAATACAGACGCACTGATGGTAGAAAGAGGATCCTTCCTGAAGTAGTTGGCATGCCTATTCAGCAGGAAAATTTTTGTGGCAATGCTCATTCTTCTGCACTAGATTTCCCTGTTTCATCTTCCGATCACAGAAAAAATGACAGCTGTGTAGTTCCAACTGGTGTTAATTTGAGAGAAGCTTCTTCCAGGGGAACCATTGGTAGAAGCTTGGATTTAAAGGAGCCCTCTGGGGTCACTGCCAGGGCAACGGTTGCTGACAGCCTGGTTATTGAGAAAGTTCCTGTCTCTGCAGGTCAAGAGCATGGTGTCAATGTGGAGAAGTCTGGTAGCATAAAACCTTCGAGTCCCACTGCTTCCTCTACCACGTCTCTTTCAATTAGGGTTTTTGACAAGAAAGAAGGTGAGGATATGACTCCAGTTTGCTTGGAAGCATGTCTTAGGGAACATGCTGTGAATGACATTGTTGGTGTAGGACATGCATGTGTGATGAAAGAAACAGATATTGTTTGTACAAAGGGGTCTCAAACTCTTTGGTCTGATCGTATCTCTGGAAAAGTTTCTGTTTTAGCTGGAAATGCAAATTTCTGGGCTGTGGGATGTGAAGATGGGTGCCTACAGGTAAGCAAGAACACTATATCCTAGCCAGGCAAGATTTATATTTTGCTTTTTTGTATGTGACAGTTGGGCAATATCTTTCATCTTGTGTGTTAGCATGCTCTCTTATGTCGAGTTCACGGTTTTCCCACCCTTTTCCCCTTCTGTGTTGCTGGGGCCTGGGGTTGGGGTGTTATAAGGTTTTGTGTGGTCATTTCACCATACTAATTACAAGGGTAGGCTTTAGACTCGGGCCTTACATGTGCTTGATATGTGTGGCAAATCTTTTCTGAGATTTCTTAAATTGTTTAGCAAATGTACCTTAGTCCTATTTTGCTCATGTTTTTTAAGGTTTATACTAAGTGTGGAAGACGTGCATTACCTACCATGATGATGGGATCTTCAGCAACCTTTATAGATTGTGATGAGAGCTGGAAATTGTTATTGGTCACAAGGAAAGGATCTTTGTATTTATGGGATCTCCTAAATAGGAAGTGTCTCCTTCATGATTCTTTGGCATCACTAATCAGTTTGGACCTTAGCTCATCTGCAAAAGGTACTTGGACTCGATCTTATTCAAATCTTTGTATAATCTTGAAAGACTTAATATCTTGTAGTAGGTTCACAGCTTATAACGTCTTCTTCATGTGGGATGCTAGACATATTTCCTGAGACTTCTATGTCTCTTTTCAGGCACAATCAAAGTTATATCTGCAAAGTTATCAAAATCTGGTTATCCTCTCATTGTTTTGGCTACTCGGCATGCATTTCTGTTTGACATGAGTCTCATGTGTTGGCTGAGGGTCGCTGATGACTTCTTCCCTGCATCAAGTTTTGCTAATTCTTGGAGTTTGGGTTCAATTCAGACTGGTGAGCTGGCTGCTTTGCAGGTGGATGTACGGAAATATTTGGCCAGAAAGCCTGGCTGGAGCAGGTTTGTTGCTATTAATATTTTTTACCCTAAAACCACGAGGCCTTATAAGATTTGATACCCAGTGTTTGTTTGACATCTTATATAAGCTAATGACATGAATTTCAATTATACTCGACTCCCTGAAGTTCATTCGACGAAGTAACTGTGTTGGTCCTAGAGTTTCACTAGTTATCATGTTTTGCAATAGGGTAACTGATGATGGAGTGCAGACACGTGCTTATTTAGAAGCTCAGTTGGCATCATCTTTGGCTTTGAAATCCCCTAATGAATATCGCCAGGGCCTTCTGTCTTATACACGCTTCTTAGCAAGGTTTGTCTCTCCCCGACCAACTGCATGTATGGGTGATGGTAGCAGAAAAAATGTGTATGCACTGCATTGTAATAAAATTGCTATCTATGTATTTCTACAGAATAATGTTCTCCATCGGGTTATCAGATCCAAGTATTTATGAGTGACATACATGCTCTTTTGTTTGCAGAGAAGCAGACCAGTCTCGTTTGCGAGAAATCTGTGAAAGTTTTCTCGGACCACCAACTGGGATGGCTTCAGATTCCAAGAATCCTGCTTGGGATCCCTGTGTGCTTGTAAGTCTTTTCATTCCACCCTCAAATAATATTGCATACCGTCTCCATTTATGTTACTGCATTATTTTCATCATATTCTAGAATCCATTCCCTGGGGAATCTCTAGAATCTTTGTAGAGGGTTGATGTCCTGACAATGTAAAAGGTATTTCTAATTTCTTTCTGGCTTGTACTACTAAGACCTCGAATTATTTCTAGACCGAATCCTTGTGTTCATGTCATATTCATATATTTTCACGCCATTCTCGTATCATGCAACTGTATTGCGTTGAAAATTGTTAGGCCTGGTCCTTTTTTCTCATAGTTTGAACGTTTCTTTCTCTTAACCTAATTGGATATTTGCAGGGAATGAGAAAGCACAAACTTTTAAGAGAAGACATTCTTCCTGCAATGGCATCCAATAGAAAAGTTCAGCGTTTACTTAATGAGTTCATGGATCTCCTCTCAGAATACGGAAGTGTTGAAAACAATCTAAACCCGAAAACGCCATCACAATCCATGATAGATCCAATGGACTCCATCCCTTCTGCAGCAGCTCAAACAGACAAAATGGATTCTGCTCCATCAATAGCAGATCAGGTAAACTTGAGCACCCTGTCAAATAAGTGAAGACGATGGTAAGTAAATGGTGAAACATGCAATAATGCATAGCCTTCTAACTAATGGTGTTCAGTTCAACATAGATTAGGGGATTTACACAGTTAATTTTTGGCATTTTCAACCTCTTGCTAGGGCAGACTCCTATGGTGTATCTTTTGGGGTTTCTTTTATATCTTTTTTTGGTTCATGTAACTTCAGAATTTCCCTTGTTAGTTAAAAGTAACTTCATGTTTCACTCCTCTAATTGAAATCATTCACCTGTAACAAGTAATTGGAGCTTATTATTATTAGAATCTTACTACAACGAAATAGAGCCTTTAGCTGAGTATCCTTTTGAGATATATGATTTTTTAAAAAAATATTGACAGATTGAATTAGACTTGAATCTCAACGTTTGCAAAATAATTTTATTTGATTGATTTTCTGTTGGTACTAAATTTTATTTGTGCAAAAGGAAAAAATGTGTATAAAATTAATAATTGAAAAAGAAAGTAAATATTTTGGAATTTCCAAATGATTTAATTAATATATTATATAAAAAAATTAAGATATTACTAATTTTATTTTCTAGCGTGCGTGCGAGAAAATAAAAAAAATCTAGTCAAATGATATATTTTTTCTTACGATTAATTCAGATTATATATATCGTATATTTTTTTTATTTGTAATTTTTTAATAATTTTTTTTTACATAAGACCTTAAACTTAAAATCTACTTAAACGATAAAAAAAATTTATATGGATGACACTAAGCCAAGAAACAGTCCGCTTAAATAATTCAAGCAATTTGCTTGTTACTTGAATCAATCTTTGTTGCCTAATTCAAGCAATTTGCTTATTACTTGAATCAATCTTTGTTACCTGTTGATGACAATATCTTACTTTTTAACTAAAGATTTAAATCGTATTATAATATAATGATTGTTTTTTATGATTCATTTTTTTTTTACTATTGATATTCATTAAATTTTAAATGGACACAATATAAAAAATAAATTATCAGGTTTAATTTATTGATAATATAATAACAATAAAATAATTAAGGACTTGTAGAAATATTTTATCTTATCACCTAATTTTTTTATAAACAATAATAATATTATTACATTTTAGTTTCTATTGTTCTGCTTGAACATTTTGAAATATAAACATACCCTTACGTTTAATTTCACAAGAGTTATGTCGGCTTCAAATTACTATATGCATTGGGCTTCAAGACATCTCCCCCCGAATAATGGGCTTCAGGAAATTGGGTCATTGTTTACAGGAAAGACGATCTTTAAGCATCTCACGCGAAGAACAATTCTCGACAATGGCATTTACTATCCTCAAACTTCTGTCTAGTTGGGGTTCATTCACTTCGTGCATAATGAGGTAAACCATTTCCTTTCCTAATATTTTCAAATTTGCAGTTTCAATACAATTTGGGTTAAGAAGTTTTCATCACTTAACACTGTTGGGTTTATGGAATTTAACTTCTATTACTTTATAGATTGTGAAATCATCTCAAATTTAGAATGATTTAGTGAACTGCTTGATTGTCCTTTTATTTTGATATTTTCCCATATGCCACTGCTATGTAATTGTTAACCAGTTAAATTTACTCTTCTTTCAAAGAAGATGCTAACAGTTGAGTGATACAATTTAATTTAGTCTCTTAATATTTCAGGGAAAGTTTTCATGACCAATTCTATCAGCTTGAAGCCATGGACCCAATTAGGGATGTTTATATTGTTGGAGCAATGAAATTTGTTTCAGGTTTGGAAACTGTTTTTTTTATCATACAGTATTTGTTAATACAACCCGGGTTTTCTTATTGGAATTATTTTTCTCGTCTATTTCCATTCGAGCGGTTACCCATGTCTGAATGTGTTCCCGACATAGATGCTTTAGGAAAAATGAAGATTCCTGGTAATATAAGTTTAGAGTTCTAAAATTTTGAGTTCTGGACAATGAAGGGGCAGTGAATTTTAATGTTTTATGATAATCGACAATGTTTCTAAGTTGTAAAGGTTATTTGTTGCAACTAAAAAGTAAGGAACATATCGATTCAGAAATTTATTAGTCTCAATTTGTCAATTATAGAAATTTTGAGTTGGCATTGTGAGTCATTTAAAAAAAAATCACTGCTCGATTAAAGCTAAATTCAGGGGTGTACTGCAAGTCTACAACATATTAGTTGATCCTGTATTTTATATTGCATGAGAGGTTCATGTTTCATACTAAACCCAAAAGGAGACACATTTGAGTAGGATAGAGCTTTTTTTCTTTGTCATCAGGAAGGAAAATATAACAATTTGCTATTGCCACCTGGTTTTCTGCATGCCAGCAACTGTTGAGTGTTCTTGAAGCTGTGCAATGTATTCCAAAGATGATGTGTTTAGCGGTTATGATCTCAAAGTTACTTTCTGTGCTGTTTTGCTGTCTTTTTGCTTATGGATTATCTGATTTTTCTCTATTGAATCATTTGTTTTAAGCACTCTGATTAAGGAGTTTAGTTAAAGAGCCCGGAGTATTCCAAGAGCTTTTAGCTTTCCAGCTTCCTTAAAGAAAAGGTGTAGATTTCCTCAGTAAACCATAATAATTAACATTAGAAACTTGAATTTGTTAACCAAAATTACCGTCTCGTGGTTCAGTAACAAGTGGTGGGATAGGCTTGGGTGAATTTGAACTACTTTTGGTAATTAAGATGTTTAACTACAAATCTGTGTAATACTTTTGGTAATTAAGACAACTGTAAATGGACTGTTACATTATCAGATAAGGATAATGGGCCCCAGTTGATAGTCTAAGTATTTCTTCAGGTTGAACATGTGGCATGTACCTGCTGTACCTCCTTGTGTCAATAAGGTGTAAAGTGGACCCTCAGTGCATTCCAAGCTGGATTAGATTGGGAGTGCTTTATGGGGTTAGAATTTTGGAAGTACCATAACCAAAAAAATGACTGTTATATTTATCATTCCTTCACGGTTAGAACCATGATCGTTTGGTTAACTTTTTATGTATTGAGTTGCTTATAAGCCGTTATGAACTGGAACTTAGATCCGTCTTCATTTCCTGCACGTGTTTGGAGTCCTTGGTATTGTTTTCTTGACGCGTTGTATAATATCTGGGAGAGGCTTGGGACTTCAAATGTTAGCCTTATACCTTTTGATTGACGAATCAGGTGTTTTCTCATTAAACCAAACAAGATGTAACTTAGTGCCAGCAACTTTCAATGAAAGAGGACAAAGATTTCTTGACATTTGTCATTAGGTTTTGTTGGTGTTATCAGTGAAACAACATGCTAATCTCGTGTGTTCTGACAACACATTTTGCTTGTTATCACTTTAAGGGGGTGTATCTCATGCAAAGCTATTTTATTCTCATCTTGGATAAAATATTTCCTCCATTTTCAACTGTGTTTGTTTAAAAGTATTCATTAGTATCATAAATGGCTTTGTCTATTGTCCAAGGACTGCTGCAACAATATGTACAATCACTGTTTGATGAGGTTCTTGGTTTCTCTTCTTTTTATTATTATTAGTATTTTTTTTTCTGTTCTGTAATATCTTTCGTGCCATAAGTGCCCTTTGGATTTAATTTGCTATCTATGCATGGGGCTTTTAGTTAAGTTGCCTCTTGATCTTGAATCAGATGTCTTAATATTATAGGTAAAATTTTAGGATTATACTGATATATATATATATACTGTTTGGGTTAATCTTCTATTGCAGAAATGTACTTGCTCTAGTATATGTGGCATTTATGCATTAACTTAGTATTGGATCTGCGTGGGTTCAGTAGTTCACTGTTGTTCTTTGCAGGGAATTATAAATGAGCAGTTTTCTCATATTCAGCATCTGAAAATGGTTGGAAGAGCTAATCATTTTGTGCAGTTGATCAATGCGTACTGCCTCGATGTGGAAAACATCATATCACAACTTGCAAGCTACATGTAGTTTTGTTGCTAAAATATTTTATCCAAAAAGCTAGTTTTCTTTCATTTGGATTAATTTTAATTGGGTATTCTTTGCAGTGATCTCCCTGATGTGGATTTCTCTAAGTTGGCTGGCCTGACCACAGAAGTAGCTGAGAGAAGCTCCCGGTAATGTTGATCTTAATTTTCATGAAGGAATCCATCAGAACCCCAATATATTTCTTGTAGTGTTTACTGGATCAAGAATATTGATTGAAAATTGTCTGATTTTTTTTAAAAAGAGAGAGAAAGAAATATCGAACTAATAAATGAGTTCTTCATTATATGCTACATAATAGTATTAAAACCAATGTTGAAATCGAAATAATATGTTCCTTGATTATGAAAAACGAGCATGTATTTATATGGCAAGGCATGTGTTTTAGGTCTGCAGCAAAGGTGCAAGGTATGCCAAGATGCACAACTAACATTGTGGTAGAATCACTACCTACCATCCCCTTTTCTATAAAATCATTGCCGGTGTAGTGTATAACGAACAAAAGACACGGAGCATCTCCGCTGCAATGGGATGTTGATAAAATAGAAGCATCCATATATGCCAAAATAAAATTATAAAAGGTAACAAATAACTTGGTATAGATACTGTGGGTTTATTACGTATCAGGATACATCATTAGACTTTCTGGTCGGAAGACCAGTTGGCAGAGAGAGAAACAGGAAAAATATTTAAAAGATCGAACTTTTTGTCTTGTGAGAATATTGTGATGCTTGTACCATAAAAAGAGAATACTTCAGTTTATGTGGCTTTGGCTTCTTAAGAAAACACTTATGTCCAAAGTAGCATTTACAGTCTTGTGAAATTGAGAAGTTAAGATATGATATATTTATGTGATTTAATGCCAATTTATGCAATCATCATTTATTGATTACTGATTGGACAATATCCTCCATCCCTACCTAATGTATTTGAACAGTCTTGGAGCCGAGCATGTGAGACTTGCATGTGTGGAACTCATGCAGGCCTGTGATCAGAAGCAGAAGGAAAAGTATGAAACTTTCTCGTATGGAATTTCTCTTTGACTCTTTTTAATCTACATATGCTGCCTCGTGAGAAATGTTGACACGTTTTTGTCAATCCTGCACCTTGACCATGTTTTTATTCTTACGCCGTAATCAATCTAGTTATTGAAGCAACCATTTTTAATATCTGATGTTATCTGTCCACACCATTTATCTTTCGAGATCATTCAGTGGTTATGCTCTATGATCTGCTTATGTTTTAAATATTTGCTATTTTAGCCTGTGTTGTGTATTTCTATAAGTCATTTCTCGCTTATTGCACTATAAACATTCATAATTCAGCTTCCTACGGGCTTTGAATTGGACAAAGACTGAATTCACTCGTACCCAGACCAAATTGCAGGTTATCGTCCAGGTATAAACTTAACTTTAATTCACATGACAGTTACGTTACATTTTTTTGAGTTAAAGCATTACATAAAACTTTTTTGGATATGATAATCAAAATAAACAACACAGAAAGTGTAAGTTCAGATCCAATCAAGCTGCTTATCAATTTAGGCCTTGTTGACACCCCTCTGCCTGGTCGTCGTAAGTATGAACAAAGAATATATGAAGAAAATCCCAGGATTTTTGTAAATCAGATTATTTTTGTACGAAATTTTGGTCGGTACCTTGTTTATAAGCTTCATTAATGAATGGACATACTAAACAAACCATTTAGAAACATTTCCAAGTGTGCTAATCTCCTAGGAAATTATCACCTGTAAATAATGAAGCCTATATTTTCTGTCCTAGAAAATTATCAATGCTAAGAAGTTTCTTTATTTGTTTATTCCTTCAAATATTGATATGGTTGAAGATTTATTCTTAGAATGGTCAAGTTTTAGACCTGGTTATCCTAAAGCAGTAAGGTTGATTGTATTGATCATTAGAGGCTAACCTTAATTATTATTCCCAGTTTGCTTTTCTAAGAATTTATTGCTTAGCTCATCAACATCTTATCATCTTGAATTTAAATTTCAAATAGCATAAATTGTCTGATACCAATTTCAAGCCTATAGCACCTTATAGCATTGATGACGGTTCATGGTTGCTAATTATTCTTGCCTCGGATGCATTGAGTGCAGATGGAGCGGAGGATTATGAGACTTGAAGCAAAACAACAACGATAATATGCTGCTTGATGCATACCGACTATTTTCTTGACTGTAGAGATTTCGAACAGACCTTGGTACCTTGATGGTTATCTTGGACCAAATTAGAATAAAACAATATTATAACGGTTTTACCTTTTTCATTTCCGTTTCTTATGTCGTGGGTTGTTGCTAGCTGAAAACTCGAGGCCGTAGGTACGAAAGAGAAACCGTGCAACACCATCATAGATAATCTTTGGTTCTAGCCTTAGAATTGTAAGCTGAAACAGAAATGATAGTTTGCAGGGTAAGAGCAATGAGGAAGTGGGAGGAGAAAATGATATGAATGGAGCACAGAGTGCTAAAATAAGTTGGTATCGAGTCTGTCCCAAATTGCTGATCCTGGGGAACATCTTGTGTTATTTCCTTTAGGAAAGATAAATCCTACATCTCTGAAATATTCTAAAGTATTTATTCATTTATCCGATTATCGATATTCGATGAAATTAACCTATTTTAAGGTAGGATTATGGACTGGAATTTAGGTCTTGTTCATGATCAAACTTATAGAAGCAGAGAATCAACTGATAATATGTCAAAAGTTTGATCCTTTTTTAGGAGTCAATATTCCAAAAATAATGCTTTAGGAGCATTAATCAAACCCTTATTTTAGTTTTATATAAATACTAATATAAGTTCGTCACGCTTTACAAAATCAAATTATACCGTTGAACATACATTGTATAAGGAATAACTTTTGTTTAATGGTATATATAATTCTTCATTCATTTTTAATTTGAAATTTAAAATAAAAAATATTTTTTAGATCGAACTATAATCTGTATAGAAAAATGTGTTCAAAATCATGATATGTATTGTGGTAATTTTTTTTCTAGTCTTTTAATTTTAAGGTTAAGAGTTTAATTATAAACTATCCATAAGCAGGGTCTTCACCGTCGTCGTTTAATTTATCATATTTGATAATAATCGATTTTAATTAGTTTGTATTTTTCCATATTTATGTTATTTTTAATACTTTAATAATATATTCTTTTAATTATTATTTTTTAATTTTTAGTGTATGAAATTGCTTTGCTTTTTTTTTTCTGGTTGCACCTGCAATTGCAAAATTCTGGAATTCTAGTTTGTATAAAAGGAAAATTAAAAATTATTAGTAGGGTATGCTAGATTAGTATTTTTGTTGGTCTCCGAGTTTAGACACTACCGAAAATGGCCTCATCCACCATCTCCCCCAGTCTCAACCTCTTCCAGTCCAAAAAATCCACCAAACTCATCACTTCAACTCGGTTCTCCGCCTCCAGACCCAACTCAGTGAAATGTTGTTCAAAACCAGCCACCGCAACGACGGAGGAGGCGACTGCTCGGAAAATCACGGTGAAGAACGGCGAAGACTCGCTCGACATATGTAGGGTTCTTAACGGAATGTGGCAGACCAGTGGGGCTTGGGGCAGAATTGATCGAGACGATGCCGTCGAAGCCATGCTTCGCTACGCTGATGCCGGTCTCTCCACCTTCGACATGGCCGACCACTGTACGCTCATTTTTCTCCGTAAACGTGTCATCATTTCGTTGGTTTGTTTTATTAATTTTCTTGACCATACAACCAAGATAGCGTCGTAAAATTCACGTGTCACCTTATTTCACTTGCCACGTTCCTACTCTTCATGCTTAATATTTGGCTTATGAAAATGGCATTATCGAATGCCTTTTTAAGCGATAAAAACAGAGCTGTAAAAAAAGAATATCTGAAAACCATTTGAATGGCAGAATTCTTACAGAGTTCATTAAGCAGCTTCACATTTAATTCGGTTAAATGGGAAGTAAAAACTGGGTATAATCCATTAAGAAGGTTGAACCCAAACCAAGTTCAGTGTGTCATTACTGAAGATAAATCTAACAGAAGGAGCATAGTTAAGAATGGTAATGATTCGTTGGAAATAAGTAAGGTTGTGAATGGGATGTGGCAAACAAGTGGGGGATGGGGTAGAATTGATCGAAACAATGCTGTTGATGCAATGCTTCGGTATGCCGATGCTGGACTTACCACTTTTGATATGGCTGATATATGTAATCCTCTTATTGCTTTTTACTCTTTTTGTAAATAAATGTTTTACTCTGAAATTATGTATGTGTTCCTGTGTGTGTTGGTCCTGTTGGATGCATTTTTTGCGTCTGTTTTGGTTAAGTAAAAAGTTTATAATCTGGAAATAATAGTTTGAGAAACTAAGATACCGGACTTGGTAGTGGTAAAGCCCTTTGAATCTGTGTAGACAAGCATATAAAAGGTCTATGTGTGAATTTTCAGCAAGTAAAGTTCTTACCGTGTGTTACAGTTTATGTGAGTTATCTTGGTCACCAGATGGGATAATGTATTTATAATTAGTTGATTGAGGCTGGTTTTGCAGATGGGCCCGCAGAAGATCTTTATGGCATCTTTATCAATAGAGTTCGTCGAGAGCGTCCACCAGAGTACTTAGAAACAGTTAGAGGGTGAGTTATAAGCCATATCTGGCCCAACATTCATGTTCTTTTGCTAGTTTTGGGTTAAGACCAGCTTTCCTGGGCACTACTCTAGTTTACTCTGTGCTATTGTACTTTGTAGATTATTTTGGTACCTTTTATTAACTATAGAGTATAAACCCAAAGAGTTAAGAGAAATTTTTGTTGGTTTACTCTGGTGTATTATTTATGCAGACTTACTAAATGGGTGCCTCCACCAGTAAAGATGACAAGCAGCTATGTCAGGCAGAGCATTGATGTCTCACGAAAGAGGATGGATGTGCCTTCATTGGACATGCTTCAGTTTCACTGGTACTAATAAGTATATGTCACACTTTCGGTCCACTTAGAACAATTATATAGAAATTTGAGGCCTCCCATTAAAACTTGATGCAATGGTGCAAAAGTTACTCTTAATTTCATGGAGAATCATATTACTTTGAATAGGGGCTAGGGAGTTAGAAAAATCTTTCTGTTTGGTTATATTTTGTTTGTTTTGATAAGAATGGAATTTGTTAAAAGCTCATTATCTTTTTGAATAATTTATAATGCAGCTCAGCATTTTGTCTATTAAGGTAGAAAGAGTTAACTAAAGTATTTGCACAATTTACTCTCTTTCTGTGCCAAGTATAACCCTTCTTATAGTACTCTGTAGTGTATATTGAATTCTAATGATATTTGTTTAATATATCACTTCAGTTCTTAATACTGTTAATGAAGCTTCAAGACCAATAAACTGCATGTTGATTCTTGAATATTTTCTGTATCCATTAGATGAGGGGACTAGACAGAATATGACTACCTCATTAGGTTTAGGTGTATGCAGACAAGATGGGACTTTTGAATTTCATTCAGGATCGACTTACTTTATATTAATTAGTTTTTACTGTGGTTTTCACTTTTAAAATTCTTTTTTCTTATCGTTCAACCTAAAGTTTCTTCCATTTTCGATCATGCTTGGCTGGTTGAACTTCCTCTATAAACTATAATTTCCTTTCTTCATAGTATTTCTTTGTATCTATTTGAGACAGGTGGGATTATTCCAATCCCGGCTACCTTGATGCACTAAAACACCTCACTGATCTGAAAGAAGAAGGTTAGAATTTATGTTCCACTATTTTAGCTTTGATTTTGAATGGCCTTCAGTTCCCAATTTAATCAAAATGCTTCTCTGATCAATCTGCAGGTAAAATTAAAACTGTTGCTTTGACAAATTTTGATACGGAAAGATTGCAAATAATACTAGAGAATGGAATTCCTGTTGTTAGTAATCAGGTATATATTTGTTTTTGACAACTAATCAGTTGTTAGTTTTATCACTTCTCTTGGCTAATTTATGTCTGTGGCATTGCGGATGCAACATCAGGTGCAACATTCAATTGTTGACATGCGCCCTCAGCAAAAAATGGCAGAACTTTGTCAGCTTACAGGAGTCAAATTGATAACGTCTCTCTCTCTCTCTCTCTCTCCCCACACACACTACCCCACAAACACATCTTGTCTACTTTTAGCTCGGACATTGTGGATAATGTTTTCAGATAGATAGAACAAGCTAGCCAAGACAATTTTCCCAATGAAAAGTAATGAATTTTGACCAAAATTGTATTCTCTCAATGAATGTGTCTTTTTTAGATGATGGTCAAATATCTAGAGCTCTCTAATTTTATGTTTATTTATCTCTATTAGATGACCAGGCAGTGCTGTCTTGGTAGCAAAATTGATGAGAATTCCAAATGCAGGTATGGAACGGTAATGGGCGGTCTATTATCTGAGAAGTTCCTTGACACAAACTTGGCAATTCCCTTTGCCGGACCTCCTTTAAACACCCCCTCTCTCCAGAAGTACAAAAGGGTACAAATTTTCATGACATATTTGTTGTTTTATATTCTATATTGGATTTCTCAATCTTAATGAAACGTCACCAAATTAGAAATTGTAGAATGTTGTAAACCCATTTTCAAATTAGCCTAGAAAACTAAAATTATGGAGTGTAAAAAATTCAACAAGTTGTGAAAACTGGTGAAAATCCTTAATGGTTGAACATATACATACCATTTGCTTTTGGTATTTTAATATCAATATGAATATGGCAGATGGTTGATGCTTGGGGAGGATGGAGCTTATTCCAAACGTTACTCCAGACTCTGAAAAAAGTAGCATCTAAGCATGGAGTCACAATCCCAACTGTTGCTGTTAAATACATCCTGGATCAGGTAATTACGTACAATTTTTGTTTGTTTATTTATTCATTCGTGGGTTATTGTGAGTTTGATGCATTGAAATGCAATGGGGGGTTTCCATTTGCTTTCCTGGAATTCTTGTCAGACAGCAGTAGCAGGATCAATGGTAGGTGTTAGACTTGGTTTATCAGAACATATCAAAGACACAAATGCCATCTTTTCCCTTGTTCTTGACGAGGAAGACGTGAGCAGCATCCAAGAAGTTTCAAAAAGAGGGAAAGACCTGCTTAAAGTGATTGGGGATTGTGGAGATGAGTACCGGCGTGCATGAGATTCACTTCAATCATATCAGTGTCTGCTAGAATAATATACGTACATCATGCTCATGATGTTACTGTTCATGTTTAAGATGTAAAATTTATATAAATTTTGACATATTTGTGATAATCCAGGTCTCTACAATCATTCCAGTAGCTGCCAAAAGATTAGGCAAAATCAGCAACAACTTTCAAAGACGATAAACATAACTTTGCAGATTGATCCGACATCTGATATCCAAGTCCATATCAGAACATTCTCAAGCATATTCAACACGTACCCTTGATAAAATTTCATGGTAAAACGAACAGCAAATTCTCTTAATAAAGATATCTAAGCGTCAATTACTATGCGCAACTGTTACGGACCTCAATGTGCGCAACTGTTACGGACCTCAATGTGCGGGACGTGACATGTGCATATTTCTGTACATTCTTTCGTACTCCCTGTATAAAGGATTCATGAACAAAGTTAACAGTATTATTTGAGAAACTAAATGGGCCAAACTCCCTTTATTTATGGGCTTTGACCCATTTTTCTATTTAGGGCTTCTTGTCCCGTCCCGTTGACTTTGACCATTTTTTCTGAAAGGAAAAAGAAAATATTATCTTAAAATGAACGGCCCCGATTGAATTTAGACGGCCATCGACGAAAGCTAAAAACCCTAGCAACATCGCTATTTATAATATATCTTCACTCTGAAAACCCTAGCGTTCTTTCTCCGCAGCTCCTTTTCCCTTCTGTCTCTAGATTTTCTTGGTCGAGTAAAAAATGAAGGTGATCGCTGCCTACTTGCTTGCCGTCTTGGGAGGGAACCTTTCCCCTTCTGCCGCTGATCTGAAGGATATTCTCGGATCTGGTTTTTTTTTTCTCACTTTCTTGTTATCTCGATTTACTTTGTTATTTTAACTCTCATCTTTGATGCAATGATAGTCAATTCGTTTATCTGTGTTTAATTCAGCTATGATTTGTTAATTTATTATTCTAATTCGGTGGTTGGATATTAATTGAATTTAGTCAAATCTATATAATCGAAATTTTGTTCTTTATTATATCTAGTTATAGTGATTGCAAATGCTAAATATTAGCGTACCGGTGCTAGGGAAGTATTAAACTGTAATGAAATTCAAGGAAAAGGAACTGGAACTAAATTGTTTTAGAATTATTTTGAAATTGGATTTTGATTTCATTTGCTATAAATTTTAAGAATAAAATTCCCATAAGTTTGGTAAGATTCATTATGATTCTATACTCCAAAGGTATAAAAACTTGAATTTCGAATTTCAGGTCATGAATTTGTATGCGTTGTATTGTGCAATTTTATAGCCTTTTTATTTCAGAATCCAAATTCTGATCTACAAACAAGCATTTGGGCGGGAATTGACTTGCTTTTTCTATAATTATGTATGCTGTAGTTGGAGCTGAGGCTGATGATGATAGGATAGACTTGTTATTGTCCCAAGTGAAAGGCAAAGATATCACTGAGCTGATTGCATCTGGAAGGGAGAAGTTGGCTTCAGTTCCTTCAGGCGGCAGTGGTGCTGCTGTTGCTGCTCCTACATCTGGTGGTGTTGGAGGCAGTGCTGCACCAGCAGCCGAGGCCAAGAAAGAGGAGAAAGTGGAAGAGAAAGAAGAGTCTGATGATGTAATGATTGTTTTACTCACAACTTCACTACTCATATTTGAGTTCTTCCTTCATGTGTTCTTCGCTAACATAAGTTTCTTTTCGAATCTTGATACAGGATATGGGTTTCAGCCTCTTCGATTAAGCCGGTAGTGCAGCTATTAAGTCTTATGCAGTTACTTTTGCTTTCAGTGGTACATGGTTTAGTATGTTTGTAACTCTGGTTAGACATTGTTCTTTGATCTTTTAGTTTCAGAGTATTCCTAGGAAACCATTGTTGAAGAAAAATAACAATTCGGTTGCAGTTTTGAATTTTTAGGATTAAAGTTATGATCAATTTTAAGTGTTTGGGTTTGGATGTTAAGATCAAAATTACTTCAATCTTAAAATGTTTGGAAACAGTTTATTATTTCAATCTTAAGAGCAGGCATAGAGCAATCGGGGACCAGGCCCTTTGCTCATAAATTCTTTTGCTTCCGGAGTCTCAATCGAACACCAAGGCACAGCAAAGGCCGATTCAATTTGATCAGCGCACCCGAGACATCGGGACGGCTGTTTTATTCCATCATCATATGTTTCTAAGTTCTTTTATATTCTTTTCCAAAAAATGATTTAAATTTTTTTATAAAGGGTTAGGAATATATTTTTTTCCAAAAAAATAAAGGGTTTATCAAAAAATAAGATTTGTTGTTAAAGAGTGTAATTTTTTATGCAATCAATTAGTGACAATAAGACATTCCATTAAAAAAATTGTCCTACCTAACTTTTAAATTTTTCTTTGGACTAATTTAAATTAATTTATGTGGTATATATAATTTTGATAGATAAATTAATCTAAACGATATTCAGTTAATAACATCTCATTTAATTTTGATGTTTACTTCACTATTTAATGACATGAGTTCTCTAACCAAGTGGATACAGAACATTATTCTTATAAGTTATAGGTTCGAATACTAATAATGTGATTGAGCGATCAATGTCAAATGATATATACATCTAATAATTTCTCCCTGTAAAGAAAGTGCCGCCTCTTCAACCCTATCAAGACAATATGATTCCTTATCCTGATGAGTCAAAGTTTGACGAAAAATTACTTACCAAAGGAGTAAAATCCCCTCCCTTTCCGACTAAAAATCTACAGTAAATAACTCAACAGTTCCGCTCCTGATTACTTCTTGCTTAGATGTCATAATTAGTGCAAGACATATGATCCAAAGGAAGCGAAGTTCATTGTAAAGTATCATTGGCCTGGGTAGTTTCCATTCCCTTTAACTTTTTTATAATCACGTGTCCGGGAATAGGGGGAATGGATGACACAGAGAAAAGCCTAGGGAGAAAATAAAAATTTGACTTAAGATGTTAAAAATAATTGATTTATCCTGTAGAATTAAAAGATAAAATATAAATATATAAAATTAGAGAAGATAAATTTATAAATAAATTAAATTCAAAAAAATCAAGGGTGAGAGAAGGAAGAAGGCATTACCCCTCTGATCTCCATACGTTTGATATTTTTTGTATTTCCAACAAAAATAATTATAATTTTAAAATTTTAATTTTTTACTCTAAAAACACACTTTTATATTCAACATTATAAATCATAATATTAAATTTTAATTTTAAATTATATAATTATTTTTTAAGGAATAACAAAACCGAAAAGGGACAAGGTACTCCCTTCCCAGGTACTTCGCAACGTTCGATCTATACTGTCATGGGATTCGAAAGTGGCAATCTTCAGAGGAGATGACAGGGGGGTATGGACCAGTCGGTTCGGTAAAAATTACTATCTGTTTACCTTCAAGATTATTATGTTTTAGTAAATAAAATGGTGAAATTTCTCTATGCCCCCTTTCATTTGAGAAAGTTTTATTTTACTCCCCAAATGTATTTAGTTAAGAAAAGGTAAAACTACTCTATGACCCTTTAAACTTTCATAATTCAATATCAGACCCCAATGAAAATTTCAGACATTCACATTATTAAACTGCATAAAAAAACATTTTTTTGTCTAATTATAATTCAAGCCTTTTTAATCGATTTCTTTTAATATTCAACCCTAATTTTTTCCTTCTTGCAAATTACGTCATTGAAAAAGTAGTAGCTGTAGCCAGTAGGTAGCGAAGCCTTTCAACTTTACAATGAGAATTCATGGTCAATATTCCACCTATTCCCTAAACAGTCATTATTTTTAATTTTTAAGTGGAAAATATAGTTAACATCGGAAGAACAATGAATTTTATGGTTTTTTTTTTTATTTACCATAACACATTTTTGTTTTTGTTTTCCGCCATTAACGAGTAAACAAAAGAAGGAAATTGTAGAGAAGCAGTAGGTCGTATTTGTGAGTGAAGAAGAAAGGTGAAACTTCTCGTGAGTTGCATTTCTAACTTTGCCTCTCTTTAGTCTTTTCCCTCCATCTCCATCTCTATTTCTTATTTCTCTTTCTCTTCATTTGTTCAATTCACAACTTTCTTTTCCTTTCTCCTTTTCCCTCCTTTTGTCCCAACCCTAATTATACCATTTCTATTTCTCTAGGTGCCCAAAGTTTCGGCCTTTCTTTCTTTTTCTTTGTCTGGCGCATCTTCAAAGGCAACCCTTCTCTGGGTTCTACGTATTTCTCAGTTTCATAGGCACCCCTTTGATAATATATGTTCCGGGGTTTCGAGTTTCAACTCTTGCCAAGCTTTACTTTATTCTTCAAATTCTTCTTCTATGCAAAATATCTATGTATTCACAGAGTTTGACATCTTATTTATCGCTCTCGATGGTTTTTTAGAGGTAAAGTTATTTGATTCTTTAAAGCTATGCTCTTTTCTTTTTGGATTTGAAAGGTTAACCCTTTTTGATCCTTTTAGGTGGGAAATTTTGTTTTTTTGCATATGGTGGGTGGTTGTTTCTTTAATCCAAAAGCCCTGATATGGGTTTGAGATTTCAGTTGAAACTCGATGTTCAAAAGCTACTAATAAATAGGGATTTCAATGGAATTCAAATATAGACATTAGTATTTAAGTCGGTTGTTGTATAGCTAATAGCTTTTGTCGTGCTTTAGGATTTCGGTAGCCTTAAGCTTTCTTTAATTTCGAAAATGAAGGTGGGAAAAAAGAACCATGTAGTACTTATGGCCATTTATTTGATGAACTTTTAGTTGCTTGCTAATTAATTACTCACACCCTTTCATGGAATTGTGCAGGACCGCCCTACTTCAGTGCCAGGTTTTTCTTATGGCCTCTTTTTCTTTCAAACTTTGTGATAAATTCTGGAATTTGAATACTTGTTTTGAAAGTAAAAAGTGAGGATTTGATATATAAACCCGAGAACCATTATGATCCAAGGTTATCTTGAGGGATGAGTGAGGTTGTTTCTACTCATTATTTGAGATCGAGATACTTCTTCAGAAATAGCCTGGAGTAAGTTTCCAGATTATATAGTTCCCCTGATTTCTTGTTGTTTAGTCTTTGAGTTGAATGGTAGGAAAGATGGACGTGGGGCCTAGTACTTCTGAAATTGTCGAAGCGACTGATGAAATAGATGCTGAATTGAAAATGGCAGAGCCTGGTAAGAGCTACTATATGCGGAAATCGGGAAATAAGTATTCCATTGAGGATGACATTAACCGTCTGTTTGAAGCAGTCGACATCAGGACATCGTCTAGAGTTTCTGGTTTCTCCGGGGAAATTGGTAGAGATGCTTTATGGAAACGTGCTATGAAAAGACCGGTTAGAGTTGGTCCTTCTCATGCTTTGGGAATTGGAATTTCTGAACCTGTGAGTTTGAAGCAGGCACTTAGAGGGTTGTCTATCTCTCAGGCATCAGAGATGGCTGCTATGAAGAAACGGTTATCAAAACCAGCAGGCTCATCAGGGGTTTCTGAAGCAGGAACTATAAGAAGGCTGTACAGGGCTGTAGTGGTTGAAGAAAATGGATCTGGAGTTCCCCTAAATGAAGGTAAAGGGAATTTAGTGGAAATCTCACTTGTTCCTAAAAAGAGTGCATCCAATTCTTTGGAAAAGATGCCTGAATCTGTACAAGTGTCAAACAAGGAGATTTTAAACCAAGATTCGGGCCCTCCAGATAATGCAACAACAGAAAATGCAACCACTAGATTTCCGGCCACTTATCAGATTGTTCATTTGGCCATGGAGTCTGAAAATGAAGTTTCAGAAGCACAACTTAAAAGACTTAATTCTATAGATTCTTCCACTGTTAATCATGCTGTCGAGGACGCCATGGAAATCGGTTGTTCCTCTATCCCAGTTTGTGTTGAAACATCTTTGCCAGATAAGGATCCAAAGGGAAAGTTGCTCGCTGAATCTTCTCCTTCAGCTTCTAGTGCTGCTGGTAAGGTGAAGTCTGTTCGTGAAAATCGGCGTCTAATCAAGCCTGTCTTGAGGCACAGAGGCTTTATGAAGAAGAAAGCAAAAGAAGAATCAATTAGCACTGTCAGCAGTTCGAATTCCTGTAATGTTTGTTTCAGCAATGATCTTGGTCCTAGTACTAGTTATTCAGATAGCCAAATAGAGAAGCCTTTAGGCAATGGAAGAAAGGAAAATATGAAAGTTTCTCAAGTTTCCAGCACTTCAAGTTGCAGCATTGAAGTTAACTCAAGCATGGTGGATACAAGTTTCAAACCAATTTCGAGTTCAAACTGTAGTAACAAATCCAAACCGTTGTCGATCAAAGTTGATGACAGATCAAGGTCAAGGGAAAAGGGAGAGTTTTCCCAGAGCTCGAAAAGTAGCATTGGGGAATATAGTAGTAGCACAATCACTAGTGAAGAAAGCAATATCAATGATTCTAGTCGGATCGGTAGCAGGCCTCACATGTCAAAAAATTTGAGGTGGGAAGCTATTCGCTCCGTCCGGAAGCAGCATGGAAGCTTGAGTTTGAATCACTTCAAGCTTCTCAAGAAGCTGGGTTGCGGGGACATTGGGACTGTTTATCTTGCCGAGTTAACTGATACAAACTGCTTATTTGCTTTGAAAGTGATGAACAATGAATTTTTGTTGAGCCACAAGAAGATTCCTAGGGCAGAAACAGAAAGGGAGATAATGCAAATGCTGGATCATCCTTTTCTCCCCACACTATATGCCTATTTTGCAACAGAACAACTTTCTTGTTTGGTTATGGAGTATTGTCCAGGTGGAGATTTGCACGTGTTACGACAGAAGCAACCTAGCAGGAGTTTCTCTGAACAAGCAGTAAGGTAACATCTATCTCTGTAATGATGTTAGAATATGATTCTAGTTTGTGCCGACAGGAAACTTTAGTGTTAATTGTACATTGTTCTTAATTTTATCTGTTTCTGATTTTGCACAACCAGTAGGATATACAAGAAAACAGGGAAGAGAAAATAATGTCCTGTTTTTTGGTGCGAAAGATCTAAGCATTTTGATACTCATTCTTAATGTCATTTAGTCGTTGGTAATTTCACCATAAAGCAAAAAGGAAAGGTAAAGAAGAACAGAAGGCAATTCTCATCACAAAAACTTGTGCACCTCATAACATGATTGAAATTTTCCACTCAACTTATAGGGAGTAAATCTGAATTTGAATTCTTAAATTAAGAATCTTTTATATTGTTTGCATTCATGTGGATGCCATATACTCGGTTTTGGTAATGATGGCAAGAGCACGCTAGTGATGGAGCTTAAAGTCAAATTCATAACACTAGATACACAAGGTTTTAATCACAAATAAGATTGTTAGAATTAGATTTGAATCAACATTATTATGGTTCTTCCAAGGTTTCTTGTTTCCCTGGTTTTCTAATGTATTTCTTCCTACTTTTGCTTTTCATTCATGCAGGTTTTATGGTGCCGAAGTCCTCCTTGCGTTGGAGTACCTACACATGTTTGGTGTTGTATATCGAGATCTAAAACCAGAAAATATCTTGGTTAGAGAAGACGGTCACATTATGCTCACAGATTTTGACTTGTCACTCAGATGTGATGCTAGTCCAGTGCTGCTTAAATCGACTTCCTCCGTTGCTGAGCCTTCAGAGAAGATGTCAACTCCATGCTCTGAGTCCAGCTGTATTGAGCCTTTCTGCCTCAATCCATCCTTTCAAGTACCATGCTTCACTCCTAGACTTCTATCTCTTGCTTCCAAATCGAGGAGGATAAAATCCGATCTAGCTACTCAGATTTGCACCATGCCACAGCTTGTAGTGGAACCAACCAGTGCCCGGTCAAACTCATTTGTTGGAACACACGAATACCTTGCTCCAGAAATCATCAAAGGTGAAGGCCATGGGAATGCTGTTGATTGGTGGACATTCGGAATCTTTCTGTTTGAGCTTTTGTATGGCAAAACACCCTTCAAGGGTTCGGGAAACGATGAAACACTATCCCATGTGGTGTCACATAGCCTTAGGTTTCCTAGCAGCCCAATTGTTAGTTTCCATGCAAGAGATCTAATACGAGGGCTTTTAGTTAAGGAACCTGAAAACCGGTTAGGATCAGTGAAAGGAGCTGCAGAGATCAAACAGCACCCTTTCTTTGATGGCCTAAATTGGGCTCTGATACGTTGCGCAATACCACCTGAGATGCCAAGGTTCTGTGAGACCAGCATCTGTTTGCCAACCCCAGCTTTGAAGAAACAAGACAGCTCCAAAGGTGACGAATTGCAGGGCACTGAAGATCATATGGAGTTTGATATGTTTTAGCTAGGGGACTATTTGATGTGAGAAAAAGGAAAATCTTATCCTGGCTTCTCTTTTTAACAGTGAGTTTTCTTATCCTGGTGTGTGTATATATATAGTGTAAACCAAATTCACAAAAATGGTGACAAGTTATTACTATGATACAAATATACAGCAGAGCTAGTTGAGTCTTCAAAAAGTACAGCTACCATCAAGTTTTGATATATCACCATGGGAGGAGCGTCTGTAGTTTTATTATGGTATTTCTCAGATTTTGTTCTATGCTTCTGTAATTTGAATATTCGAATTCGACTCCTATAGAAACCAAAACCAAGCATGTTTCATCGTCAACCATGTTAGACAATACTCTAAAGCAAATATTTTTCCTCCTTTATTTGAAGGAGGTTGAAGCCTCCGTGCATATGGAAGCTATTTCTGTGCTTTGAGATTGAGAATATATATACGCACAGACATAACACCATGAAGATTGAAGGGCATTAAGCCACTAACCCAACCCATTTCTTGAAGTCCAAATCCATTACCAGCCTCATGTTTCTTAAAGTTATCTGTTTAAATCTTTAATCTACTTTTACTGTCCTGTCCCAACTCCGTTTTTGTGTAAAGCCAATCCGGTTTTCCCAAGAAAGGCTTTTTGCTACCAACAGCTCCACATTCGCAGGAGTTATGAGGCCATATCTGAACAATATAACTAGACTGCCATCGTCGGCAATTCCTCCAAATTTACCATTTTGCCACCACTCTCGTTTCCTTTCTTCCAAGACCTCGTCTTTTATTCCTCTCTTTCATTCAACCAAATACCCATCTCTCCAAAACACGAAATCACCTTCACATCCCCCAAACCCCACCAATTCTCCTGCTTTTAGGTCGCTGGTGAAAGCATCAATGGCATCTTCAGCACCATCAGCCACAGAGACGAAGCCTTTCTCTGTTCTTTTTGTTTGCTTAGGCAACATCTGCCGGAGTCCAGCTGCTGAAGGCGTCTTTAGAGATATTGTGAAAAAGAAAGGCCTCGACTCCAAGTTTAACATTGACTCCGCTGGCACCATTAATTACCATGAGGTAAAAATATCTGCTTGTATTTGGTTCATGATTTTGGTAATGGAACGAGTATGAGTTAAAGATCGGAGCTTTCTCTGATACCAAATAATTTGAAGGATAAAGATTTATTTCTTCTAGGATCCCAAGCAATGTGACTGATAAGATCGTAAAACTTTTTCTGTAACCTTTTGATTAGAAGCAACCGATGGCTATTGGCTTGTAGTGAAGAGAAAATCATACTTTTCTTTTTTAAAAAATAATTAATTATTTTCTTATTGTGAAGGGAAACTTGGCAGACCCAAGAATGAGGGCAGCCTCAAAAAGGCGTGGCATTGAGATCACATCTATTTCAAGGCCAATCCGGCCATCTGATTTTAGTGATTTTGACCTTATTCTTGCAATGGACAAGCAAAATAGAGGTACCTTTCGTTGATTGGCTGTTTAATTTGGCCTTTGTTAAGTCTTATTCTATGGGTTGAAATTTTAGATTGAATTCTTTGGTGTGTTCTCACTTTTGATTGCTCATTTTCACTTATGTAACAAATAGTGTTAGTCATCTGTGTACTGATAGTTGTTTCTATTACGAGCAGAGGATATATTAGAAGCTTTCAGTAGGTGGAAATCCAGCAGCAAACTTCCTGCTGATGCACATAAAAAGGTTAGTATAAAATAAAAGTGGAGGCTATCAGTCAATTACAGGGTGATTTTTCCATTCTGATGTTTGCACTAGTTATGCAGGTTAGACTGATGTGCTCTTATTGTAAGAAACACAACGAGACTGAGGTCCCGGATCCATACTATGGTGGACCGCAAGGTTTCGAGAAGGTAATGTATAGTGATTTTCACATTTTTAAGGTGGATGTAAACATCGACATGGGATTCAATTCATCATGTTTTCCCTTTGCATATTTTGGAGTCTGGGGAATGTTTCACAGACTTCGCAAAACGGTGAGCTTTTTAGGTCATTAGAGCTTTGTGAGAAAACTACACTGAGAGAAGGAAGAAGCATGTTATATGGTGAGGTATGGGGGTGTTTTGTGATCTGAAAAGAAGAAAAAAGAGGAAGAATGAACGGTGTAAGGACAGGAACTGAAATTTCTGTTTGGAGAAGTCTTCCCAATTTTATTTTTAAGGCTTAGGCTTCTTTTGCTAACTCACCTCTGCTAATGGATTGAATTCCAGAAAAAGAAAAATAATTTTGGATGTTAGAAGAGAAAACCTTCTCTTGTTCACCCACCCTTGTTTGTCTTCCTACTTTCTTTCCTTGTTGCTCAGGCTCGAGAACTACTGCCTGGGAAATGTCGAGTGTGTTGAGTAATGTTATCTTTTACTGTGGTTTTCCCATGTTAAGATATCATTCTGCAATTTCTGCAATATTTACATTCTTCATACAACTGCAAAGCTTATTATGTGTTGTGTTGCCAATTGCCATAACAGGTTTTAGACTTACTTGAGGATGCTTGTGAGTCATTACTGGACAACATCTTGGCTGAACGTAGCTCCTAAGTTCCTACTCCAAGCCTCAGTTATCCTTTGTTATTGTGTGTTTTAAGAGGAATTTCCATTGATGTTTGCACTGTTTCTTTATTGTGTAAAAGCAATGAAGTCCTTGTTAAGTTTGCTCTGGAAATTACAGTCTAGTAACATATATAACATCAGAAATTATGCTACTTCTCTCTACGTATCAGTTCAGTTGTCTTTCCTTTTCCAGGTGATGAATCAGTTTAAAAGGCCATCTTTTGAAAGTAGAAATTTTATGATGCTAAGATCAAGTATCAAATAAACTTAAAATTTCATGAAATTTATTTTGATAATCGAGACTTTTCAAATGATCAACTGAACCTAAAATGGACATTTGAATTTGACTGTCTCGGTTTGTAGGTTGATTCTGAACCAACTAATTTACCAACTCTATTCCGGTGAAAGGGTTTCCAGCATGAAGTTGTAGGGCAACATCACCAACAACCTGGAATTAGCAAAATATGAGCTACAATCATATATTGGAATCCACATTAAACAAAAATAATAAAGCAAACAATGATGATGATGATGAAACATGTGAAACAAATGAAGTACATAGAAATTGAAATCCCAGCTTCGCAGTGGAACATGAAACTCATGTTGCTTTTAAAAATCTGAAAGTATTGGCAAGATGTATACCTTAGCCATGGATCTGTAAGAGTGTTCGGTAACCCCGGCAACGTGAGGTGTTAGTATAACATTCTTGAACTTCAAAATCGGGTCATCAGGGTCAAATGGTTCTCTCCATGCAACATCCGTTCCTAGGCCCCCCAAGTGTCCAGACTCGAGATGATGCATAACAGCCTCGTAGTCTAGAAGACCTCCTCGAGCAACATTCACCAAAAGGGCTCCCTGAAATCAGACCATTATGAACATGAACATCCAACAACTTAAACCAACAATAAGTTCAACTATTTTATTAGAATATTAAACATTGAAAGTTTATAGAAGAGAGATAAGCTATGAAAAACATGAGTTTGGGAAAAGATTTCTGTTGTTTTGTTCCCTGTTTTCATAGAAAAGATTGCACCTAAAAGAAAAACCATGACGATTCTCTCCAAAATTTCAGAGTGCATTTGAAACAAACCTTTTTCATTGAAGATATGAAGGACTTGTTCACTATGCCAACCTGAAAATTTGAAATATCTCAAATTGTAAGAAATTTGATTGGAGAGTAAGTTTTGTACACTTACTATTTCTTTGAAGGCATCTATTTCAAGTAAAGAAGGAAAAGAGAAGGCTTACTGTTTCTTTATTCAAACTCAGGCAACAGACAACTATGTCGGCATTGCTTGCAAACTCATAGATATCTCCATGAATGCCTTTCTTATCAATCAAATCATCAATGACCCCGTTTTGACTTGGAAAATCTGAATGTTCAAAACATAACAAATAAAAATGACATTGCAACTGAGCTAACTGTATTTACTTGACAAATCTTCTATACCCTTTGGGGTAAGAATTTCCGAATTTGAGGGCCAGTTCCTTTTTGTGGCAATAACTTTAACACCAAATGGCTTCAAGCGCTTTGCCAAATCAATTCCAATATTTCCAAATCCCAGTATAAAGACCTGGACAAGCAGGTCTCCTGCGTCAAAAT
The DNA here is from genome assembly GCA_035048815.1 of Abelmoschus esculentus. Lineage (NCBI taxonomy): Eukaryota > Viridiplantae > Streptophyta > Magnoliopsida > Malvales > Malvaceae > Abelmoschus > Abelmoschus esculentus. The sequence goes on from JAUCBN010000008.1 coordinate 2,369,897, forward strand.
TAAACTAAAGAACCATGGAAACTATGATTTATAATAAGATTTCATTGCCTACAACAATCGAAAACAAGATCAGCAAACCAACATTTCATTTCCAGGTAAAAGAAAAGAAAAACTAAAATAAGGCTTAGGCTCTTAAACACAAAGTTCCGAACAGACAAGTTGAAATGTATTGATTATTGTAGCACCCTATAGGCTTTAGTTGTTTTCTGTGGTTCTTTATTATGCAAAATATCACATTCAGGAGCTAACATATGCCCGAATAGGATAAATGTTAAATAATGTACCCTCAGGACATTGCCAGTTCCAAGGAAAAACATACAAAACCAGGGCTATTGATTAGGCACAGTACTCAGTGTCAAATTTCTGATCACAAAAAATATTTAATTTCTTTCTTGTATCCAGGTCAAATTATTGCCTCTGTTGTTGTCTTCCTTCAACACGATTACCAGTTATGCCAAAATATGGTGAAAGGTTTTGTTTCTGTTGTCAGTTCAGTTAACCTTATATAATCAAAATTATTAAGTTCAAGCATTCAGTCATCAAGTATATTATTAGTGACGGTCACCATGAAAACTGCGAGAAAAAGCACAGATCCAAATTTCACGAACAAGATTTTCATGCAAGAATCTCAAAGTAGTGTCGAAGCAAAGGAAAAACTGAAAAGATAAAGTAGAAGCCGACTGTTTTCCCAATAAGTGTGTCCCCTGTAGGCTCTCCAAGTCTTTTCTGCTTTACAGATATTTGCATCTCATTCTGCAACACAAATGAATTTAATGTGTCGTACAAATATACATATCAAATACTTCAACTTGCAGGTAGGAAAGAAATAATGCAATGTGTAGAAGCACTGCAGCACCAAGCTAAATTGTGGGCTCTAATAAATGTAACAAGATACTGAAGAGAAGAGATGATAAAGAGCTGTCAGTTGAAGGATATGAAATAAATTTGTTGAAGCTTTGCACGTAGAATTGACTGAAGAGGATGACAAACTGACTGGAAAATGAGTTTTTTAATGCAGTGGATACTGAATGCATCGAACAGAACAGTATGACTGCATTATTGAATTATTCGTATTACTATACTAGGTGCACAACCTTAATTTTGGGGTATGGTTAAAATTTTCTGTTACTAGAAACGAAGACATAGCACTCGAGTCAGCAAATGTTCATGTCCATTACAATTGGACTGGGAGGCTAGTCTAGCAGTCAATGGCCATAGATCTGATTACAGTTCTAAATGTTATTTCCCCTTTCCACAAGTTGCTTAATCTACCATAATTTGTTCATGATTTATTCAATTGATAAACAAATTCCATTGCAAAGTCTCTTTCATGTATTGTAAGTTATAACCCAGATACAGCTTTCAATCGCATGTCACAAATATGAACCACAGGAACATATTAGAGAAGCAATGGAATTCCTAGTTAGTAAATTAAATAACCTGTTTCCGAAGAAGGCCCAACATTAGATATATAGCCATTTCAGCACAAGATGCAGCATTTCCAGTAGCATCACCAGGGATTCTGGCAACTTTTATCCCATTCTTTGTAGCAGCATCAATATCAACACCTTCATGCCAAAGTATGAAAAAAGAAAAGTTGATGCAGTAAATGTAATGTGGCAAAAGCTTTAAGCTAAGGACTATTATTGTATAAAAGAATAAGGACCTTCTAGGCCAACACCAAACTGCATTATAAGCTTCATCTGTTTTGCACGAGCTAAAACATTTGAATCGAACCGCATGTTTTTTACAACACAGAGATCATAGTTCCCAATATGATCAGAGACTTTCTCGAGGGGCAATTCATCAACCTACAAGAAGTTAAATATAAAGAAGCTAAATATGAAATGCAAAAAGGTTCAACACGTTTAGAAAGGGTTTAATATTTATGTAAGTTCACTTCTACAGCCAAAAAGTAAATAGACAGGACAATTTGAACAAAGTACTTGGATAAAAGGATAGTTCTCCAAGTATTCTCTAGTATAATTTTGTGAAGCTGGAAAATGTGGTCCACAAAAGAGAACATGAGTGATGGGTTTGTCACCGTCCCCATTGTTCCTCTCTACCATCGAAGACATACCTGCGGAGGACCTCAAAATCAAAACAAAATACCTTAGAACATAAGAAGGCAAAGTAAAATATAAATAAATTATGTACATCCAAAATTTCCTGAAGCATTTCTCTATCTAAATGTCTAACCATCTATTGTAACAAAGGCTAGAGAAACTGTCTTCTCAGAAAGTGATGTGAAGTAGAGGCAATGTTACACCAGAGACAATGTGAGTTGCTATTCAAAAAAACAAACATTGATAAAATCACATTAAGACTAGCAAAACTTAACTACCTTAATCTGGTATCTAATGAACATTGATTTCATCTGGCGCTAGCTACAGATAAAACCAGGTTGAGGCGGTCGTACAACCATTGGTATACTTGTATACTAGTTGTTTAACCACATAACAAGGATAGCAGGATAAGGAAGAGATGAGTATTCTCACAGCATATACGATGAAGATTAGGACATGATAATTAACGAAAGACTGCACCAGTCTCTCAAAATAAAACAACATTGTGATTTCATAGGCTTTAACATAATAAAACAGAATCCCCATTCCCCCAAGGGACAATTTCAATTCTATTCTACAGACTACAGTAGCTCAAGTATAGTTGAATACTTCTATGAACAAAAGTGGGTTCAATATAAAATACACAATTTCCTATTGAAAAACCAAGGACCCCAATAACCTTAGGAGGCTGAAATTATACCCCAGAGAACATTTTTCTCTTTCAAAGGATGTTATTGTTAAGATTGTTGGACTCTAACAAAAGAGATCTGGGTGTGAAAAGATGTATGCATATTTATACACAAAACTGAAGATTTTGTGGTTTTACCTGTGAAGAAGTGATGAGGAGAAACAGGTGAGACCCAGTACCAGATTTTTTGCGCCTGCTAAAGCAGTCTGCCTTTTAATACAGGAAACGAGCATTTCAATTTGAACGGTGAAGTTCCTCTTTTTTTTCCCCTTTAAATCAACAACTACTCATTGCAGAAGACTCCGCACTGATTTTTGGAGAGATTATTCTACGGATTAAGTGACTAATTATTTTTTTATTTAATTTTTATTTAACTACTCATTATTTATTTATATGACAATAAAAAATAAAAAATTATTCTTGTAAAAATGATATAGATAATTTGGTAAAATCGATTAATAAAATGATTTTTCTTGATTTTTGACTCTATAAATTAGAATTACGTTATTTAGGGAGAGAATCCTGAAATATCCAAATTTGTGTTGAAAATTGGATGATATTGAAAATAATAAGCGATGAGTCGAGTTTTTATTCTATTAGAGTAACGTATCGCATGCAAATTAATTAAATCTAAAATAATTTAAATGATTTATTTAATTAATTAAATCTCTCATAATTTTTATAAATTCTTACTAATTCTCTCAAAATTTAAAAATTAAGTTGAGCTCCAGTTTATTAGAAAATTATAAATTAAATAGTTTAATTTTTTAAATAACTTAAACCTCTGACTTTCATAAAAAAATAAATTAACCTTCAAACTCTCTTACTAAATTCTGTCATTGTGATATTCTTTATTCAATTTGCTTAATTTAGAACCCTTAAACATAATATGGACATAACTAAATGTATTTCAAAAATATATAACCCAATGTATAACCTAATGTTATTGGTCAATATATCCATATAACCTATTGTTTACATTTAAAAAAAGCATAATGTTTTCCATAACATTTACATATGAACTAATGTTCCAAAAAAATTGTAGCCTGACGTACTTCTCAATATGTAATATGTAACTTAATGCTAAACTATGGGTTGCATACAATGTTTTAGTACATGCTTAAAATACTGGTCACAAGAAAATGATTATTAAAATTAATAATACTGAGATTGTTCGAATCTTTAATGACACATTAAATATTTTAACAAGAAATTATTAATTGTTGTATTATTTGAGTTGGTCAAGAGAAACTGGATTATAAAAATATTTTTTAATAAAAATAAAGAATATATTACAATTTTTTGTATTAGATATTTATAGGAATTTATATTAATTTTTTTGTTTATTAGTACATTTGATATATTGGTCAAGTTCAATTTAAATTTATGATTATTAAAATATTTATTTTTATAAAAGCTAATTAATATTATAAAATTAAAAATATTTTAGTGAAAACAATTAAATTCATTGTTTAACTATCGAATACAAATTTGGTGGATTTACGTATAAATCATTTAGGCTTAAAATATTAAAAGTCGATGAACTTTTAAAAATTAAAATTTTAATTTTTTTTTATACTCAATTAAATCTTTATATTCATAAAATTTATCAATTTGTTATTAAGATAAATATTAACAGTTATATTTAATGATTTTTTAGATTGGTAAATGTTACATCAAGCATCACAATGTTTACTTAATTTTCGGGAATTTACTATTTTTAATATTTTAAAATTTATAATTTAAATTATATTCTTAAAAAATGAAAAAATATCATACACCAATGATATATATATATATATCGTTAAGATATAACGATTAAATTGATCAAAAATTTTAATAAAATAATTTGAATGGCATAAAACAAGAAGCTTAAATTACGATATTTTAATTTAATAAGGTTATAAGAATATAATATTTTAATTTTTTAATTATATTTTAAAAATTATTATTTTTTAATCGTACCCTAAACCTCTCTATAATACAGACTACACCATGCAAAAAACATGGAATGTCACGAATATAATTCATTCGATAGAATGAACAATTCGATGTCTGTGCAGATCCATTGAACGACTTCCTTGTTACTATAAAAGGAAAAACACACGCGCGTACTGTCGAAGCTTTCACTGTTTCCAACTGTTCTACCAGGGGCTAGGAAGCGTGTTCAGATCATTCAAAATAGAATTCTCATTTCTTGGAATCTAGGTTTGACATTGATTCACGTGTCTAAATTCAGACCATGCCGCCTCGTGTCTGTTACCATGGACAAGTCGCGGATTTGACTTCCATTTAGATACAGTATTTCCTTTACCTTGATGTATTTATACAAGAGTACTTTTCGGATTCAGTCTTCACTTCAGTACTCCACTTCACTTCAACACTAAACCCAATACTAAGATTTACAATTTTAATTGAAACAGTCGTTTTGGATATTCAGACCTAAAAATGGGGTATTTGGAGATCGATTCTTCTTTATCTGCTTCATGCAAGCCGTGCAACCCAGAGTCAGATTCGTCGTCTTCATCGCCCGATCAGCCATTAATGGTTGTTTCGAGTTCTTCTCATAAGCGAAAAGCTGGCAGGAAGAAGTTCAAGGAGACTCGTCATCCAGTATTTAGAGGCGTACGTCAAAGGAGAGGGAATAAATGGGTGTCTGAAATTCGTGAACCAAGTAAGAAATCAAGGATTTGGTTGGGCACTTTCCTAAGCCCTGAAATGGCAGCTAGAGCTTACGACGTTGCTGTTTTAGCCCTCAGAGGCAAATCCGCCGCTCTGAATTTTCCGGACTCGGCTTCGGTTCTCCCTAGGGCCAAGTCTTGTTCACCTAAGGATATACAATTCGCTGCTTTTGCAGCTGCCGAGGCTTTTAAACCATCAACGTCAATACGTGAAACAAATATGGGTCATCAACCGGTGGGACGCTCGTCACCGAGCCGAGTTTCCGATGAGACTGATGAAGAAAAGAGGGTTTTAGATCGTAATTGGGACTTGGAACTTACGGATGCTAATGATAATTATGAGTTTATGGACGAGGAAGCATTGTTTAACATGCCGGGGTTGCTCGATAGCATGGCGGAGGGTTTGCTCCTTGCTTCACCAGCTCTGCAAACACATGTTTATGATTGGGACGATGATATACTTTCCACCGTTAACATTGATTTATGGGGACAATACTTGTAAGACAATACTAGGATACACAAAATTCATGTATTAGTTAGGGATGGAGTTTTATATACTGCGGATGAATCATAATTGTTATATTATTAATGAATAAAAAGATTATACTTATACATTTCTTTCTCTATATATACAAATATTTTAAAACTTTCGAGAGAGAATCGACAAAACCATACATGATATCATCACAAGTTTTATTAAAAAATCTCTTAAATCTAAAAAAAAAAAAGTATATTTATTGTAATAACAATTTATAATCTCATGTCTAAAATAGAACACTCAACTATTTTAAACATATAAAATATCGTTGTAAAGATTTCATGGAATAGAATAAAAACTAACAAACTCCTTATTCGAATTCCATCTTAGTTATTTCAAAACATACATTAAAATTGGTCATTTCTTAATGTTTTTTTTAACAAAATACTCTCAGGCAAATGACGAGAGAACGAATAACCCCTTGCAAAAAGTTCACAAGATCCCTGACAATAAGAGAATGAGCAACCTGCACCAACAAGACAATATCTTTCCCAAAGCCAAAGAGCTTGTAAATGAGCTCCGTTGAGATTAAACTCTCCATCCTATCAATGCCACTCTCTATAGTTTGCTGGGAACGAACTGTATCCTCCTATTAAGACCTGCACACAGCTTAAAGACGGAAGAAATAATTGTTTCATAAACATCCTCCAAAGCTTCCTTCAACTGCACCATCCGTATTAAATTTTAGAAATTTGACGGAGATTGCAGCAAGATAGTAACAGAGAAGATGAAATTCGTCCATTTAGCGCAGCACCACCAGCTAAGTCATAATAGACAAGCAAAACCGAGCAAACTTGGGGCGATATCTGAGTAGATAAAGTTCCATCCGAGGTAACAGATCATTGAAGAATTAGATCACGAACGGAAGCATGCATAATAAAGTGAACATTCTAAACTGAACACCATCTTTGCCGAACTACTCAAGAGACTTGACAATGACAAAGAAGGTGATTAACAGATTCGTCTACCTTGCTACAAAAGGACATAACAAAGACATTTTGTGCAGAAACTCTTTAACAAGGCATATTTAGTCGGTAAGCGAATCCGAACTTTCCCAAAGCAATTTTTATACACCATCTTGCTCTGCTGAGGAATTTCAAATACAATCACAATAAGATTTCGAAGTCACTTTATTAGCTAGGCATCCTGATCAGCATTGAATTTGGTCATCGGCATCTATTGAATTTTTTGCAGCCTATAGCATAAGGATTCGATTCAGGTGGTGTACAATTTTCTGCTTTACATCTAGGTGAATCATCTCTTTTCAGATGCAGACACTCGATTGGTGATGGTGGTGTAACTGTTGACTTTGCTTTTCCAGCCAGGAATGGGCTCAGCATCACCTTTGCGCACATGCAAAAAACCCTGATTTTCTTTTCCATAGACATTACTAATAATAACTACTAGTACTATTTAAGAATGTTGATATATAGAAATATCATTATCAAGTATCTTTTTGTTAATATAAAATTACAAATAATAATGATGTATAAACCAGTCTATGAGGCTGGCTTTCAGTAGGATTCGTGCCATAAATACATGCTTCCACGTATTAAATCTGATAAAACAATATCTCTTTTAAATTTTAGGTACCCACTTGGACCACCATTTTTCTTTTCTTTTTCCAGTGGAATATCTCTTTCCTTAAAATACCTTTCCAAGACTCTTCACGTGATCACGTCTCCCTTCATCACTACTCAATTCTCTGATATGATCATGGTTCAAGCTGATGGGTCCTCATCCCACATGCTCTGTGCTCATTTTCTTATTGTAACCATCTAACAATAAACAGGAGTAGCAATCTTGATGGAAACTACCATATTTTTATGAACTTCTTGGTGCCATCATCAGAATTATTACGGCAGAGATGATATCGTTAAGATGAAACCTTCACGTAGTCACCTAATATGTCATAGTTTTCGGTAAATCGGTAGGAGTGTACATATTTAACAATAAACAAGAATCCTCCTAATCTTTTACTGATATAATCATTATATTTTATAGGTTCATTAACCAATCTTTCAAAGTTAAATGGTCTTATTAACCGAACCACTACGTGTAATCCGTACATTGGAATCATAATCATAATATGGTAGCTTATCAATAATTGAAATTAAGATAACTGGGGATCGACAGGAATGGCAGAAAGCCATAATTAACACAGACAGAAAACATAGAAACGAACAGAAAAGAGAGATTAAGCATAACAAACACTCAAATTCCTAGGTAGCTTATTCCTTTTTGGATTTTTTTTATTGTTGAAAGATATCTTTGCAAGAGGATCACGCTGGAGATTTTGCAGCAACAGATGGAAAATCAAGCACCAGAAACTTATCAATGGCTGCAACAAACGTTGCAGAGAATTCAATATGACTTGGATGGCAGGTAAACGCACTGTAATCTTCTTTCTTTTCGAATGTCATCAAGAAGGCATGAGTGAATCCTTGTCTAAGCATCTCTGGACTCTCTATGTCCTGTCCCCTGCTAGAACAGTTCATGTTTCAGAGGACAAAAACACATCTAAAACGATAATGAATAAATAAATAAAACTCACCACTCAAAGGACTTGACAGCATCAACCTCAGAAACCAGCTTTTCCATACCTTTCAAAACATCTTTCACCTCTACATCTTCCTTGAACTTCACAACAACAAGATGATTAAACTCTGCCATTATTGCACACTAAAAAAAAACGTTTTAAGCGTTGAGGGTTTATAAAAAGTTTGAAGCAGCTAACCCTAGAAAACCACACAAATTTATACACAAACCCCAGAGTTATTTTGGTGTCAACTTCAACAGTCTCACTCATAAATTTTCACCGTTTGGATTACCAACCAGGAGCTGAAAGCCTGAAAGGGATTAGACTCTCTAGTCTCTCCTTTGTGAGACAAGATCTGCATTTCAATATATGGAGAGGTACCAGTTTGCATGGGTGGTGAGACCCACTGGTCAGCCATTTTCTTTGCTGTACCGCACAGTAAAAAATTGTCCACAGCTCGTTGTCAGCTTTGCCTACCCTTTTGCTTTTGCACATGAAATGTTGGTCATGACTCATAATAGTTCCATTTAATTTGTTCTTTCTTGAAATTTGAGATCTCATGTCACCTGTTTTTCTCAGCCATTATTATCATATCTTGTATCACCTGTTTTTCTCGGCCATTATTATCACACGACACAGCCTCCTTTCTCTTTCTTATTTTGCTTTTCATGAACATGAACACACACATAGTTACACCATCTTTAATCTTACATTAGAAAAATAAAATTTCATAAAATAAAAACAACAGAGTTATATGTCCTATTATAAGGAAAATTCAGCATGAGGAGTGAAATTGATTGACGTCTTTTTCTCTCATAATTCTACAACACAATGAATTTATTGTTGGATTTTTCTCCATGTCCTTCCCAAGGTTCAAATTTGTTCAAACTTCACTTCATGGATGACATTTCACCATACATATCTTTAAGGAATCTTTCGTTTTTTCCCTTATAAAGTATGATGCAGGATGAAAGCAAAGTTGGGTCATACCGTTTCCCTCCATATGGATTACAACCCATACATTTCTTCTCTTTGCATATACTTGATTAGTCCATTCAAAAGGGCTTGTTTCAGATCTCAGCTACAGAAAATACCAGAAATTAAACGACAAGTTTCTGCCTAAGCTAGCTTTTATACTTTTGAACACTGGCCGGTGATGATATGCTCTTCTGTTTGCTTGCATGATTTAGTCTTCCTCCACTGTTTGTTTATAAGGCAACTGCCTTGTTCTTTCCTGTCAAAAATATTCATATCTGAGATACTTACAGATAAATATGACATGTATTCGTTTATTAAAAGGAGTTTTTAACTCAAATCATATTTAAAATATGCATATACGGTAGAGTTTAGGTGACCGACATGTCTTCCCTCGTGCAAGGAATAAATACCAGGGTGCACGGGTACTGTCAGAGGTGTTGTCCTAAAAAGGCAGAATTATTATTACAAAAAGCCTGTTACAGTCAAAACTGGGATTCAATTTAGCTGCATCGTCATCCCCATTGTACCATCTGATGGTTGAAAGGGATTGTGGCGACGAAAGGGTCTCGTACATAATGGCCAATGGGTGCCCACTGCCCATCATTACACCGAGGAATGTAATAATATTTTTCTTTATAAGTAATCTCTATGAGTTCAGATAGCTTAAGGCCATTGAATCATTCAACGTTAGAAATTCAAGCGAAGGAGGTAACATTATAAAATTAATTAGCAACAGTTGATTTTTTTTTTTTTGATAAATGGTTAAATTTTATTCATCCAAATGAACTTAAGAAAATTAACAAACAAATCAATCTCAAAAATAAAGAAAAGAAAACTATACAATATCCTCTCAGAACATAAATCGGATGAATCTCGTGTAAGTTTGCAACCAAGAAGCTTCAAACGAATATCATGCTTAATTTTATCTGCAACATAAGAGAAGTTCTTTGAGGATCCACTATGCACACGCTTGTTTCGTTCCTGCCCAACATAATAAAGGAAACCACATCAACATAAACGTAACAAAGTAGCTCTTATCTCCCTAGTCTTTGAACCAAGTCAACCAAGCATGGCCAAGTCACAAAATTATCATGAACATGACAAGCCTGTAAAATAATTTTTAGTATTTGCTTCGAGTAACCACAATCACAGAATAGATGATCCCTTGTTTCAATATCAGTCCCACAAAGAACCCAATAAGGATCTACTTGACAACCCCAACGAATCATACGATTTTTGGTTGGTGGTCGATCCTGCAAAATAAGTCAAGCCATGAAAGAGAATTTAGAAATAGATAATCTCCCCAAGACCACCTCATCCCAAGAGACTCTCTCTTGTAAGTCTGAGAATATCCCATATCTTCTTTGCTTTGAAATCTCCTTGGATGCTTTCAACATTTGCAAATTCCTCTATGAGTTTAAAAAGTTTCTTTCATATCCAACTATTATGAGGTTTAAAAGAGACATCCCATATAGACACCCCCTTTAAAAGGTACTTTCCTACCCACGCAACCCAGTTCGATCCAGCGTTGACTATTAAAAACCATAAATATTTCATCATGCAAGACTTATTTCATGCCAACATACCCTTTAATTCTAAACCCCCTTCACTCTTGGGACAACAAATTCTCTCCCAACTCACTCTAGCACCCTTAGCTGAGCCATCCTTACCCTTCCAAAGAGCAACAGTTGAACTTCATTTAAGGTCTTTTTAGTATTTATATATACATATAGAAAATTATATAAATAGTACTCAAATAAAATGATATTTAATGTTTTATTTTTATTTTTTTTTGTATTCATCGTGAGACGGACACAGATTTTTATGTAAGGGTACAAAGTATAAGAAATTATATTAAACATGTAAAGTGCAAGGTTAAAAAAGTTTAGGGGTACAAAATTAGATTTTTAATAAAAGATACAAAAATATATATAAAATATAAGAAAATTTAAAATTTTTAGGGATGAAACTGTTCTCCGGTACCCCTAGGTCTATTCCTGCTCATCGTTAAAAAATTAATGACACGTTGACTAAAAGAAAAAAATAATATATGCCATGTTAAGAGAGAAAAAATCTCACATAGTAGACTATTATATCACTTTCTAGTTATCCCCATTTAAATTTATTATTTGGCGATTCATTTTTTTATTAATTTTTATATCAATAAATATTATTGAGATTTGAGTATGCACAATAAAAAGGTTACATGAATTGCACGAGTCCTCTAGCCCAAGCAGTTAACAGAACGGTTGTTGTTCTTAGAGGTTATGGGTTTGAGCACCAGTGATGTCAATAGAGTGATTGAACAATCTATGTCAAACGGTGGAGATTATATTCTAGAACAGATACTACCGTAATCACTATTAGTTTGTTAAAAAAAAAGTTATATAAATTTTTAATTCTTTCTCGGACGGTTATGTTGGTAGTGGAGATTCAATGCTTTGAGGCTCGGGGATATGGGATGAGTTTTGGGCGACCGGCGTCTGGACCTGTTTGCTAGCCCAGATAAACGCACATATACATCGAACTTGAACATTAAATTAATCAAATTTTGCTTTTTCTCCCCCTCATTTTTTGAACATTGATCTGACCACCTAAATTTACTCTTGTCTGGTTCTTGACAACACCCATCTTTAGAAAAGGAATGTCCATACAACAGACAAGGTACCCATCTCTGCTGTATATGTCTAATTCTCAGTTAATGTAAGAAAGCAGACCTGAGAGTTACAAATATATGCATCCTTGGGTGGAGCCAGCCAAAGAAGTAATGCTGTAATGGTACTCTTTAAGTCAAAGGATGACATTGATTTATTTATTTCTCTTAACATCTAATGGTCCAATGAAGAGCCTGAATAAAGGTACTTGAGTGGCTTGAATGTTAGTGCCATTTCTAGTTAAACTGAACCCCAAGTGTCCTTGGGAAAAGCTTAGGGTCTCTTCAATCTTCATTGCTTGTGGACCACATATTAATTCCAAAGCACCAGCCACCAAGGGGACCATGGTTACTGTTAAAGAGGGGCCTAGGGCCTAGGGGTGGGGGTCCCTCAACATAATGGACTGTTAAAGAGGGGCATAGGGGTGAAATTTATACAGTCGGACATAAATAAAACCTACCATGCAAGTTCTGCAACTTAAAATCTAGAATAATTTACAGTTCAAGTGATTTTCTTTACCTCTTATGATCAAATAATTAAAGCAAATAAGCAATTCATGGAGAGTCAGTTTCTTATATGTTCTTACAGGCGTAGATCAACAATGAGAATTCAGCTCTATCTTCATCTTTCTGCAACTTCTCCTCCAACCAAAGCCGGCTATCCAGTTCACTTCTTGTCCTAAACATGAAAATGGCTGAACCGGCGGATGGATTGAAGAACCAGTCATGGACATCCCACATCAAATCAACTAACAACCCATCAATGAATATCGTATGGTTTCCTCTGAAATTCCATTGCAGTCTCTTGACTCGAATCACCGTCTTGTCATCGATGCAAACTGATAAAACCGGATGTTTTAAGCCTTCATGTTCTCCGCTACATCTTATCAAAATGTCATGTGGGATGCATGTTTCGTTGAATTGAGCCTTGGTGGAATAAAGGGTTTTGCCCGAACAATGTTCTTGTCGAGAAATGAGAGAGATTTTAGCGACTGGGACGGTAGTTTTGAACTTTTTGATTTCTTCTTCAGCCATATCACCTAGCATAAGGCCTATCTCTGAATCAACCATGACTATGACGTAAAATCCATTAACCGGTTCAGGTCCTGTGTTGTACTTTGCAGCTGAAAGATCCCAAAAGATTTCGATCTTTGAGTGATCCAATTCGACCACTTTGTTGCCTTTCATCTTCCTGAAGAACCTCAGATTGGTGTTGATCTTAAAACACGGTGAAGGGTCGTTGTTGAAGTTTATGCTTAGGCTTTGACCTGTCTGATTCTTACACCAAGTGAGTTTGATGAAGAACTGCTTCTGGGTTGAGAGAATGAGCTTGTAAATGGCGGCGACGGCGTTCTGGACTGAAGGAACTAGGCTCGGAGATTGAGAAACATTTACTGCGTTTTCACTGAAACAAGAAATGATGTCTCTCATGTTGCTGCTCTATAACCAAACATTAAAGATTGATATGTTGACTCAATATCTGGTTTGTTTTGAGGGATTCACGAGAGAGAATGCAAGATCTGAAGATTTGGAGGGATGGTTTTCTCTTTTGGCATGTTGAAATATGTTAGAAAACTGGACAAGGCTGGTGCTTTTGAACTGTCTCTTCCCTGCTTTCGTTATTTCTAAAGAAGAAATTTATGTCATGCAAATAACTGGAAGACAGGCTGCAGCAAGGAATTCAGGGTATCTGACAAATAAATATTAAACATTAATGTATGTATAATTCTGAGACAATAGTATATAATGGGACATAAAATACTAAAAATAAATGAATAATTATTCTTTAATATATTGGGACACTGGAAGCTTTTCATTCCTTCCGTAGGTTGTAATTAATATTACAGTAATTAATTTGTAATTAAAATGACTTTGTAATGCAAAACTCTTTGTTTATTTAACGCTTTTCTTGGAATATAAAAGGTTAATAATATATGGTCCCTGGTTATTAAGATTATAGAAGAGTCTTGGGGAGAGTGAAAACAATCCCATTTTAATTTCGGAAGTCTGATTTATTTTTCTTTATAAATAATAAGTAGAAATTGGATACTTATGCTAGTTGACCCCACAAAATAAATTTCTAGCTTCCACATCCCCCAACTGTTGCCAACACATATATGAGTTAAAAGCAGTGTATAATATAATCAATATTTTTTTTTTCTTTTTAAGTTCCCTTTTCTTATTGAATATGTTTTGCCCATTTAGAAATTTTAAAACAATGAAGTCATTTTAAGTTTTCCAGAAAATGGACAGTCCATGTCAATGACAATACTTCAAATTCTATGTCCGTTTCTGGCATCGATATTCTGTATCATCCCCATACCTAAATATATCTTGCTTACTTGGAGAAAAGATTTATCAACTTGGTCACGTTTCCTACATGGTATTGTTCAAAAATCCATATTCTCATACTCCATGCTTCAAATCTTATGTATATATCATCAAAATTCTTTATATTATTATTTGTTTTGCTAATGATAGATAATTAATTATCAAACGCAATAAACAAAACCCCATTTCAGTCCGATCCGATCTCTGTCGAGCTTTCGACTTCGAGTGAGAGTGAAAAAGTAAGTCGGACTACATGGAAAGGTTCATCATCCACTGAGCCTAAGGTAACTCTGCTTTCTCCCTTTCCATAGCCTAGGGGATCTGCTTGTCGAAATATGTATGGACCTTAAGCAAAGTGGGCATTGATGTAGTTAGGTAGGACACTTATATAATTCAATACTATCGTCCTTTACTTTTGCAATTATCTACATAATAGGTAACCCTGAATTTCTCTTCTTTCCGTCAGCCCCAAAGCTCTACAAGCCTACTAGAAAATGACACAAACATGAAATAAATTGTCTAGTTACAGCTGAGTCCTTGTAGTAAGCCTGGCAACTGGCAAGCACTTAAGGTGAATCAGAAAAAAAGATAATCTCAACTAGCTTTCTTTCAATTCTAATCATTGTTTGTTGGAACATCTACAATCATGTCTTTCACTATACAACTCCTTACAAGACCAGCATATTAAGCCCTCAAGATCGTCAAACTTTAAAAGGTTTGGTTCGACATATTATGAAACAAGAGCAGTTTCATATTACAAAATAAGCTGCAACTTGAAAAAACAGAAGATTATGTTCGTGAAAAAAACCAGAAGACTGAATTGCAAAAAACAAATCCGAAGTCATGGAGGCCAGGTAACAGTCTCTATTACCCTAGTTTAGAAAACCCATGATTCAACTGATAACTACTTTAGTACAAGCATCAGAAACTTACAGAACCAACAGACTAACTACTTCAATATCTATCATAATTCTTTAAACCCCACACAAAGAATGATATTTTAAATGATGCTAATTATACAAATAGTACAAAATACACTCATTATCTTTTATGGCACCAAAATCCACTCAAACTTCTAAATAAATGACCGAGCTTTAAAATCAAGTGCAACATCCTCATTTCTAAGAGATAAACACCTAGAACACCACAATTAGACAAGTTTAAGGAAATCAAATTCAAATTTCTTAAAGTATGGGTGCAAAAATACCTGCTCTTTTCTAGAATTATTCTCATAATTGGTTCTAACATGTAAGGATGCAAAGAAAAGACATAAACAGTGGCAACATCAACATTCATTTCGTTTTCATGGACCAAGTTGAAGCGTCATCAGTCATCACTAATCATCAACAGAATTGTAAGACTAGTCAAAGCTGGATGCCATGGTGGATTTATTTCTCTAACAATTCAGATGATATTGGTACAAACTTTTAGCAAAGGAACCATCCGCTGAATGTATATTAAAATCGTCACAAACTTTGGAGAAGAATTACAAGAGTTGCTTAAAACCGCCTACCGAGTAAAGGTGGGTAAATAAAACACATTCAGCAATTGATCAATTGAAAAGCTGAGTTCAGAGTTCCAAAATGAAGTAAGCAGCATCACTGGATTGTGAGGAATAAGCCCAACCTCTACAAATGCTTGCTACTAGATGGGAGTGATATAATTAGCAAATCGACCTGTAGTCCGCAAAAACAAATATCATTGATAAAAGTCATACACATTTATACATATAACAAACAACTTTCATTACCTGCAAAATGGTTCAAAAAAGATGAAATTATTTATCATCTAGACAGTAAAAGCATAGATTATCCAACCTTTACCATTTCGCTTCTAAGAAATGCTAGCTGTCTACCTTTGACAACAGTTACCTTACCAAACTAAAAGCTTTCATTTCACTCACCAGATTAGCAACAGGAGGAGATGAAATGCCTCCCAATTAAAATAAAGGTACCGATTAAGGCAACCGGGTATCTTCTAGTTTAACAATAATTATACAAAAAGCTTAATCCAAAGAACAAATTCTTGAATGCACTTCCCTCGTTACTTCTAAACTGATAATGGACCGAGCTAGTGAGCTTGGGAGCATATTACCCATTTTTTAAAACTGCTTGGAACTGCTTAGTGTCATAAAGTACATAAGCATGTCAGCAAAAACAGCTACCTAATTCTAATCTCTAGTTCATATTGCAGGATTTCCAGCAAGTGCTATGTACATATAATGAGAAATGAAGAACAGTTCAACCAGATGTCAAATCAATTTAGTTTGGGTCTTGAAGTTTTCGGATTAGAATATCTAATCAAATCGAGTCATGTTCACTAAGCAAACAAGATGTATAAAACAGAGTTCCTAAACCAAAAAAAAAGTGAGAAAAAAAAAAACTAGAGATACCTTCTGCACGGTAATTGGAATCATGAGGAAGCTTGGAAACAAGACAAGCCGATGCAACTGCACTGTGAATTGGTTGAAGCGTGCTTAATTCTCGTCGAATCAACCTTCAAGAAATAACCCAAAAGAAACCAAAAATTAAACAAATAACACATACAGGAACGAGGGGGACTCATTATTCTATCAAAAAGAAGCACAAAAAGGTATCAAGAAAAATAAAGAAAAGTACCGAGAAAGAGAGGGAGTAGAAGTCCGGGTCTGAGGAAGAGTGAAACTGGATCGAAGTGAAGGCTTTGGAACTGAAAACTGGATCTTGGTTCTTGTTGTTGCCGCTGCTCGGAAAATTGGACGAAGAAAAGAAGATCTTGATGCAATTGTAGCTGCCATTTCTTTCCTCTCTCAATTGGAATTTGGAACCCAGATAGCACGAAAAGCCTCTGCAAAACCCTGGTTCCTAGTAAACCAGTGAATTGGGCCGTTGCTTGGTTTGACAAGTTGGACCATAAAGTCCACCAAAGCAAGCCCATCTTATATTAATAGAGGTTGATCATGTTTTTTAACAAACCCGAGTGACCTAAATAAAATATACTATACTTTACTATTAAGACTACTCCATTCATTCATGTTACATTTAAAATTAAATATTATTTAAATTAATCAAGTTTAAAACACGTATTTATATCTTTTTGGTCTTATATACCTTATCCATTCTGATCTTCATTAGATTAATTATTTCCATAGTGTAATCAGTCACTAAGAAAAGGCGGAATTTTACTTGGTCAGCTAAGTAACCGGACTTTTCAAAGTTGTTTTTATTTGTCTTTTAATTGAAACATGATTTGGACATGTTTCTGGGAAGAGATTATACAGTTAACCATGTTCACTACGTTATCTATGATCTAAGCAATCAGGATCGTTAATCTTTAAATAACCATCTAATGATCACTCATCTACTAAGTCCATGTAAAAAAAAAATAAAAATTTACTTAAAAAAAATTAAAATCGACAGTCCTGATCACTTGGGACCATGGATGACGTGGTGAACAGTGTTCACCGTATAATTTTTTGTTTCTAGGTTTGTTATTCACTTAAAATTCCACATTAATGCAGTTTCCTAGTAAAACTGTAAGGACCCTACTATTGGAGATCCTACAGAAGAGTCAAATATCTGACCATCTCCTTGCCTTTTAATAATTTATGGGTCAAAATCCTCGCTCGAAACTCTTTTTATATATAATATATATAAATTATTATCGCATATATCAACGGTGGAAATTAATTTTTTTATAAATATATTTTATATTTTAAGTATATCATCTTAAAATAAAATTCGAATTTATAAATTTTATTTTATAATTATTATTCCTAAATTTTAAGCCTATAAACTGATGCTCATCTCTATTTGTTAAAACCAGACACGAGAAACGTCTCCAGCTAAGGCTGTACCCCGTAAACCTGTTGTATTCTCATTTGTTATTTACGTGGCAAAACCCTTTTCACCTTCCAATCATTTCTGTCCACGTCACTAAAAGCACCGAAGATATCCATTTATTTCCCTTTAATTTCTATATTGTTTCGTAGCTATAGAAACATAAATACTAGTACTACTATTAAGTACTAATTACCCAAAGATTATCGGCCAGGCATAAGGCATTTGCCTTTTTTCTAGTTTATTTTTGGTGTTTGTATCTGTCCTTCTCTCCTTTATACTTGCTGCTCATTTTTTTCTGTGAATTGTGAGATGTGAAAGGAAAGGGGATCTCTTGTTTTCACTCCAAAAATGGCTTCTTTGTACTGCAAGAACCAGGAAAAAGATCCTATCTTTACTAACGCACGATATGGAAGATCATGTTCCAAAGCTCAAGCTTGTCTACAAAAGATTCTTCATTTAATTTCTACTGTCCCACCGCCTGCTCAAAATAACTCAAACCCTTTCGACAAGAGAGGGTTTGATGTTGATTTGAACTTAAGTTTGGGTTCTGTTCTCGACGATGATGAAGAAAAATCAGACTGTGTAGATGAGAATAGCTTCATTGAAGACAAAACAGCTACAGCTACAGCCACAGCGACCGATGCTTCTTCTGAAGTCACGGATGTTCAAAAAAGCGAAGAGGTTAAAACGGCTGCATCGGAGGAGGAGGAGGCGTTTAATGATTCATTGGGTTTGCTAATAGAAGCGGCGGAAATGATTGCATACATGGATTGTTGTCTGAATGGTAAGGAAAAGGAAGTCGAAGAGGTGGAAAAAAGTGGCGGCGGCGGGTCAATGGAAAGGGATAAAGACTGTTCCTTTAACGTTCAAGTAGAAGGGTTCGAGGAAATTGAGGATACGGCTGCGCCGGTGGTTCGATCAAAGAGAGGACGGACTCAGGTTTTGCCACTCAGGTACAGAGACTCGGTTTTGGATCCGTGGATGAAGCGACCACAGAGATCAACAGCTGCCGCAGTGGTTTCGAAGAAGAAACGAACACCGAGGTAAACTAATAAAATAATCCATTAACGAAAAACAGAGAGTAAAAGTGAATTTCCTTTACTGTTTACATGTTAGAACTTGGGAGGAGTTACTGTATTACTGCTAAGTAGCAAAAACGAGTCTGTATCTGGTAAACAACAGACGATCGAAATCGTCTGGTGTTTCTGCAATTTATCTACAGTTCCTGTTCCCTCTACTTTTAATAACCCTTCGTCGTCTTCATGTCCATCGTCTCCACATTCCTGTTGCAGCTCAAATATGGCATACACCACCACTCCATCTTCATGTTAGTAAGTCTGGTTCGGTCAATTCACAGGAACAGTGAGGCCAGCATATTGCACTGTGCAAGTGACAGTGATAAGGATTGACCATCGAGTGTGACTATATTTTTGATCAATCATTTCGATCAGACACGAAACATATGGTTGGTAGACACTAGGGTAGGGTTTTAATGGTTATCTTTGTAGCTTAAATTCAATATAAACGTAATAGAATAAAGATTTTGTATAATAAGAGAATAAATATTGTTCATTTCTACAATACAGATTATGATTGAATCAAATTTTATATTAAAGTAATTAGTAAAGTATAAAATTTTAGATATTATATAGAATCATGATTTACGAGAGCACACATTAAATTTAAATACATTATTTAAAAAGAATAAAATAATCAAATATTAGTGAATACTTTTTATGTAATGTTCATAATTAATCATAATTCAACTCACGAGTTTCATGTCAATCGCTTCAAAATTTACATGAACTGTAAAATCCTACCAAATGCTAATATTTTCTCATGTAAAAATTATCATATTTCTGATATAATTCATTTACAAAATAAAAATAGTAAAAAAGCAACTTTACTATTTTAAGGTTGCTTTTAAAACATCAATTCATTTACAAAATAAACAGAAAAAACTATATATTAAAAAAGTATTTTACCTCGGTAATATTGCTTTTTTAACGTTAAGTTTTGATTCTTTTTACCTTCTCAACCTTTCCTGGTTTAGTGTGAAATCTTTTTGCAAGGGGTCTTGGAGCACGCTGACTCATCTCAAATCCTCTGATACAAATAATACCTAAAAAATAAAATAAAATTAAATTAAAAACAAAATAACTACCAATAATGCTAATTACACAAGCATACCTTGATTAAAGCATTCGTAAACATCTAACATTGTTGATGCATCTGTTTCAAACAAGGTGGTTTTAATAAGAAAATTGTTCCAAATTCCAATTGAAATGTGCTACATATGATTATTATTTACCTCTTAGTATTGCAGATATAGATGTTCCACAGTATAATCTCCTCGTTCGGAGATTATATATCAAATTCCCGGGAACGGCAATGGGGTGATAACTAGTTTTATGATCAGCAAACACCTTTATAAAGAGGTCAAAGGTAAGTTATTATCGTCATAGTTTGATTAAATAAAGTAAATATATATGAATTTTTTTACCTCATTTAGTTGAAAGTAGGTTCCATTCAGTGGAAATCTACTTCTGTTAGCTTCTCGACACGGTATCTGCTCGTACAATACATAGCTTAGTTTATTGATTTAGTCTGGTAAATATAGTTTAAGAATATAACATGCACATGATTTAAAAGATTTAAGAGTTTGTTACCAGAAGAGTGCCCCAGACTTTGTTGCCTTCCTGTTCCCGGATACTGTTACATGAAAAACATGTTTCTTCATCACAAGGTTCAGACCCTGTAGAATTGCATTGCTTCTTTGATGGATCCAATGAGCTTATAGATTCATCTGAGACCAATAAACAATATATATTACGAAACCGATACACACACATAAGACTCTAAGAAGTCTCCAAATAAGCTCATAATGTATATTGTTTACATTAAATCATACCAGGTTCCCATATGGCAAGATGATATTGCAAATCATCCTCAGATTTTGTTTGTTCTAGCTGTAATATATAGAGACGTAATCAGGGTTCAAATTCATGTGGTAGTAAAATTTATATGGTTGAATCTTACTTACCCCTTCAAGAAGGATGTGGTTACGTGGAAGTTCATACCTACGTAAATGGTAAAATAGCTTTTTCAAAATATAGTTTCAAATGATAAGTTGGTGTTCCAGTTAATCGCATGGAATATGAATATATAATTACTTACACTGTATGAGTAGTTGTTAACCGCCCACTCCGCTTCAGTTTGGGAGCTGCAGGCAAAGCTCTTGAATCCAAAGCAACTAAAGCATTTGAAACCTTACCATCTACAAACATAAGATTGTTCCGTTTCAAATCTTTAACATTTAGTTTGATTATAGGAATTCCATCAGAATCATATTCAGTCTCATCAGAATCATATTCTGGTTCCTGATATACTGTTACTGGTGTCGGTGCTTCAAAAGGTTCTTCAATGATAGGCTCATAAATCTTGGTGTGACTTTCGATATCCAAAAGTTGTGTAGCCTCTGATAAAGAGAAGGCTGTTGATGCTGAAGCAGAAGCCGAACTTGATTTCATTTTATTAGATGGAAGGGTTTTGTTTGCACTGCATTCAACAGTTCGATATCAATATTAGAATTAGAAAAAAAGAAGGAAAAAATTGTTATTTATATAAACAAAAACCTTGCATATTGACTTTGAAAGTGTCTGCAATGATCAGTCATCGGACAAGCCTCGCACTTTGGCTTGCTCTTGGTGCAAATAACCTATAAAGGTTTTTGAACAACAAGGGAACCTTTTTAGAATCTAAAATTAAATAAAATAATTAGAATCTAAAATAAAATTAAAAGGTATACCATGAGATACCTTTCCAAAGGTTATCATATGATAATGAAGTTTATACCTGTATCATACAATATGTCAACATTTAAATTATTAGTTAACAAGTTTAGTTAAATCAGCAAAAATGGTGTTATCAGAAACTTTGGCATTACAGTATTCTCTGAGGCAATTTGCACAATCGCGGCCATAAGTATATTTGAATATCATCCAAGATAGGGTACCTGCAAAAAAATGATTCCAATCAATGTTTTATTTATATATATTTTTTATTTTCTTCTTAGCATATAATGCTTACTGTTCAAGGAGATGCAATTCAAGGTGTCCAGGAAGTGGTTTGAGAGGAACCCATCCGAGACGAACAACGATACGAGCAACATTTACATCAACCTTGTTGAAGAAAAGATAAACTTCAAGTGTACAAATTAATTCCATTGAAAGAGAAATTATATAAGATTAAATATCTTACAGGGAAAGCAACTTGTTCTAGTGATAAAAGTCGTATGCACTCCACACTCTTCAACCCCAGTCCATTTATTTCCAACAGGTATTGTCTGTAAGTAAAAAAACACATGTAAGTACAGGCATATTTATGTCATCAGATTCAACCAATTTGTTGGCTTACTTTGCTAAATCCGGAGGAGTGTTTCTTAGCCATTCTAAGTCAAGACAGTTGTGCATACTAACCAGTCGGTTAAGTAAGTCCTGGAAAAACAAGTAATGATTTGGAAGTGTATGAACCATACTAAATATGCTATTTCTAATATATAGCCAGTCTTACTTGGATTTTACTTGCAAGTATGTTATGCTGGCCTCGTTCTTTGATGCAAGCAGCTAATTCATTAACATCTGCAAGCCTGACTGCCTCCCAATCCACCGCATCCATCTGATCATTGCTTCTTTCACCGGTGGAATACTTTATTCTTAAACTTTCCCAATCAATCTTTTCTTCTTTTGAATTACTTTCCTTCTCTGAAGTAGATATTCTCTCACCAAAACCCATGTCTAAGTAATCACGCTCCCTTACTTTCGGTATTTTCATGCGAACCACTTTTGGAAGTTTAGTGCATCGACTTTGCACTATGGATTCACAAGCAACATTGAGATCTGAATTTGTGCAACTGATCACCTGTAAACAACCTTCGCATCCAGGATTAATTCTTGCTTCTTCTATCTCACCAACCAAGCCATTTGTTGCTTTCTCCAATTCTTTGTCTTTTTCTGGTTCAGGTTCAGTTACAAAATATTGAATACCTTCTACTTCATATTCAGTCATGTTACTCCCAACTGACTCTTGACTACAAGATGGATCATTCTCGCTTGCTACCGGTTTTGGGGTGAACTTTGCAGCTACTGACATAAAAGCATTGCTATCAATAAAGAATTAAATTAGTTTTTTACCTTTTCAATCAATGGATGCAAATAAAGCTACAAAATTTATTTTATCACCTCGAAAAGGCATCAGTTACATTCTGTGTTAAGATAACTCCAATCGTTGAATCCAAAACTGAACCTTTCCATTTCCTAAAGCTTCTGTCCCCTATTGACAAGGCACATATTCAATAGAATTTTGATAGATAATATAGTGAAAATTTGTATAACAGGAGAGATCTACCTTGTATTGGCTGCAAACGGTTGATGAATGAGGCTACTCGTCCAGCAAAAAGTTTTCTATCATTTTCCCACTGTTTTTCTGTATCATTACTTGTTTCAAATTTTGTCCGGTCGACATCTATTCCCACCAGCAAGTTCCATTCTCTCACGGTCTCCGGATGTAGATCAACTTTTGGTTTTATTTTCTTAAGAGGTTGAAGTGGCCCTTGGTATGGAACCAATTTGTTACCACTGATATTCAAAGACAGCATTTTATGAATCAAGGAATCAAGCTCCTCTTCAAAGCTTAATTCTCTCCTACCTGCATCAAGTACAATGTGTATTTTGCTGTTTTCGAGGTCAAATTTAAAGAAAAACATTATTTATCATTTGTTACCTCTTGGTTTGACAGTGGCTTTCAGTGTTCTTGCTTTAAGCTTCCCCTTGACAGTAAAGGGAGTATCAATTTTCAATACTTCGATCTCCCTCCCTGCTGTCAGAGCATCAGTTTCCAATTGTTCAATCTCCTTCACTGCGAACAGAGTATACGTTTCTAATACATCAATCTCCCTCACTTCTGATAGATCAGTTTTATCAGATTTGTTGTGAATTTCAGCATTAGTTTTGGCATCTACATCACTGACCTGTGGCATATATTATTCAAATATATCAATGGATAAGGAATCTTATAAGCTGCATTAGTACAGCATGGGAAACTTATGTAATAATACCAGAATTTGAATGAATTCTAATTATTACCTTTTGTGGCCTCTTCATTCGTATCCTTCTTTTCCTGGGATACCAATTAACAGTAAATAGCTTTCTCTGCTTGACACATTTGGTCAAGCTCTTAACACATAAGGAAAACCAATTCAGTCTCCTTCTCCTCCTTTTGGACCTTTTTTTCTTGATTGGGAAACTAAGAGAACCGGACCCCACAAGTCTAGCATCCAAACTTTCAGATCGAAAATCTAAAGCTCTAGCAACGGGTGTTTTGGTTTTATTGATCTCCATGACCATTAGGCTTTCGAAGTCTGTTAGATTCTTGGTCTCAATTACAGCATCCTCCAAGCACCAATTTAGTCTCCTCCTCCTTTTGGACCTTTTTTTCTTGATTGGGAAACTAATAGAACTGGACTCCACCAGTCTAGCATTCAAGACTTCCAATCGAAAATCCAAAGCCTTAGCAAGGGGTGCTTTGGTTTCATTGATCTCTATGACCACCAGACTTTCGAAGTCTGTTAGATTGTTGGTCTCAATCATGGCATCCTTCATGCCAAGACTTGTCTGCTTCCTTACATTCTTAGACTTCTTTTCCTTAGCTTTCTTTGGAGTTGCAAGCTTCGGAGTTGCAAGCTTCAGTTTCCTTTCCATTACTTTCTTTGGTGCGGTAGTTTTCGCATCTCGTGCAACTTTCGGTCTGTGTATCTTCCTTTTCGGTTTCCGTAGAGGATTCTTCCAACCCAAAGAGCTATTGGCAAGAATCTGATCATAACATACATTCTCTCGCATAAATCCATTATCTGAACAAATAATTAACTATATCAATACAGTAATGCAACATAATTACATCAGTATGAAACTAAAGTACAAAATCAGTAACATTTCACCAACAAATAGAATCACCTTGTGACATTGCATACGGCTGAGAAGATTTAGGCTCAAGCAAACAAGAAAGTTGCTCGAAAGGACAACGATTCATTACCGAATCCAAGATATTTAAACCTCCAATGGTGGAGGCCGAAACTAAACAGGTTGAACCATCCTTGTCAGTCTGCATTGTTGGAACAAAACTTTGTTCCACTAACCCCAAACTTAAGTTCTTACTTCGCTCCTCTTCTTTGTCTGGAAAGATCATGCAAGGACCAAAAACACTATCCTTTCCGAGGCAAGAAATCATTTTGAAACCAATTTCAGATAATTTATCACAATCAATGTTGTTTCTATTTGAACAACTCTTCATTCTCTTTCTCCTTTCGTAAACTTCCTTTATCTCCAGTCTTCTTCTCGAATTAGGCTTTTCTGGGGTCACAAGAATGGAACAACATTGTTCTTTTCTTTTGTGTTTTCTCACGTAAGTCCTATACCCCGACATCATTCGGGGGCTCATCCTACAACCAGAATTCTACTAAGAAAAAGCAAAGACACAACCTAAAACGACACCACAAGAGAAATGAGGGGAAAATAGTAGTTCCACAAATACTCTGGTGAGAGTGGAGTTAAATTCAATGGCTGCCTATACTGGCTTAGGGTTTTTTACCAGTAAGAACTACAGAATATTTTTAACAAGATAAACCAAATTAATTATAAGATTTTGAAAAATCTGATAATAATATTTCCAATATTTTATTTTAAACTTTTTTAAAATTTATTAAAGATAAAATAATTTTGTTATTTCTATTGGTTAATAAAATTTGAAATTACTGATTATCTTATTAAATTTTATTTTAAAATAATTTTAAAATTAAAATTATTAATTTTTTAAATTATAATTATATTTTAAATTTATTTTTAAATTTTATATTATAATTTATCTTTAAATTATATCTCTAATTTTAAATTGATTTTAAAAAATTTTGAACATTTAATTTTATTCATAAAAGTTCTCAAATTATTTATATACTAATCGTATCTTATGTTAGTAAAATTATTATAAAAAATTTGAATTATTATATAAACACAAATATATATCATATAATAATAGGATGTGATATAAATAATAGTTTAAAATTTAATAATTAATTTAAAATAAGGATCATTATTTAAGAATAAAATTAAAATATTTAAAAGTTTAGGCATAAATTTAAAATTATAATTATTATTTGAAGATATAAATAAAATATATAAAAATTTAAAAATTAATATAAAATAAAGCTTATAATTTGAAAATTATAATATAAATATAGTTTAATATGCCAAAAATTCTTTAAAGTTTCATTAAAATTTAAAACTTAAATCTCGAAGTTAATAATCTAAAACCTAAATATTTTTTTATCCGTTTAGAATTTTTATTTTAGTTTATTATATGTTTTAGTTGCATTTAATAAAATTATTTATTTAAAAATATTAATGTGTTGCCTTTAATTTATTAGAGAAAAATTAATGAATTAACTGAAATTATATTATCACTAATAAATATTTAACTAACTAACTAAACCATCACATAACATTTTTTTATTTAAAATACAATTTAAACAAAAGAATATCTTAAAAATTATCACTTTCTTAAAAAATTATCTTTCTTAAACAAGAGAGAAAATGTTTGAGTGAATGCTTTTTTTACTTAATGATAAAATGAAAAAATGAGGAGGGGTCAGCCTATATTTATACTTGGTCCCCATTACATCCAACGGTTACAATTAAATTACATCAATGGTTAGGATTGATTCCCACCAACCACAAAGGTATCATTCTAAGGATATTCTCGATTATTTAAGGAAAAATCTACTATGTTCACATGACATGTTCACATAGAATAAATGGACGATTCTAGTAGACTTGACAAACTCAAAACCTTGGTGATACATGTTTTATCATCCAACTGATAAACTTGTTAATCAGGTCACTCAACTTATAAAATTGACTTATTTTGGCCACTGTCGTTAACCTTCTCCGTTATAATTTTAACAACAGTAGCCAAAAATTGGTTGATTTCATAAATTAGGTGACATGATTGACAAGCTTGTTAATTGGATGATAAGAGTAAGTATTTTTAATTAATTGAGTAATCATTGGAGTAGTTTACCCTTATTTGTATAACAAATTATATAAAATAATTATTTTATTTTATTTCGATTAAAATAATATTTTATTTTTCATTAGATAGTTTCTTATATGCTGAAAGATTGTTAACTTACAAACATATATAGAAACAAGTTACTTATGGTACCCAATTGTTTTAATTTTTAATGTTTTAAGAAATTAGCTGTAGTTTTATATTTAATATATATGGAGATATATATTAATATTAAATAAATTAATTAATATAAAGATATATGGCAATATTACAATTCCGTTAGCGAATAATTTTCTAAATAAAGAACTTAAGTAATCAATTCACTTATGTTTAGAAATGGTTTTAACTCGTAATATCAAATTAAAATATTACATTTAATAAAAATAGATAATCAATATTTAATATTTGACGAAAATATATAAAATAACAGTGTTTCAAGTTTATACTAAGAAAAACAAAATATGTATATTCCGATAAATAAAAGTTAACGGAATTCAATATAGTAATAGACATAATCGTATCAATGATTATATACCAGAGATAATTTCAATTTAATATAGTAGAATCCAACATATTTTATTTATCAAAAAGATAATTATATTTTAACATATCAAAATTTAAACTCAATTAAAAACAAAATCATATAAATATTAATACTCGACTAATTAATAATATATCTCAAATTAAAAACATAACCCTTTCATTATAATTTGAAGACCAACAATGTCCATGCAAATCAGACGAGAATGGAAGCAAACAATACAAACTAAAACATGATATTAACCTAGAGTTGCAAATCATCAAGGAATACACCACGAACAAGTCTTTTTAAACGTTAAATACCTCGCTCACTAAGAATTCTCTACCAAAATAACTTGACAAAAGATGTCTCTTCCCCCAAAATTAAGCATGCACATTAAGGCGCATGCATAAAACCACGACCTCATTTGCCTCCATGCTTGGCCTTCTTGTGAGATTCTAGACCACCCTCGGAACCAAACGACCTGTACATAAATATCCAGACCAGGGGGTTAGATAAGCAACCAAGTCGGTCAAAATTGAAAGCCATTTTCGAAGTTAAAAGATATGTACTTGCTACAAGTTCCACACGAGAATTGACCACCAGACTTTGGAGACTTTGCTGAATTCTTCCCAGCTTGCTTTGCTGGGTGAGGCGTTGCAGTGTGACCACCCTTCTTACCATCTGCAATTGCAAAGAACAATAATCAGAATCTAGTAGGGAAACAACAAGAATGTGAACAACAAGAATGTGACCTGTCTTTTGTGGTGTAACTGCAGATTTAGCCTTCTTTGAAGAAGCAGGGGTTGCAGTTTCTGCAGGTCTCTTCTTGCTTGACTCAACCTAGGAAAGAAAGAAGTCACAAGTTAGAATTATGGAACCAGGTCAGCTTCAACAATTCAAAATATCATTAGACGTCTACCAAAGATACCTTCTTAGGTGTCTCTTCATCCTCATCATCTGAACTATCATCCATAGACATCTGTTCACAGACCAACAACACAGATCAGAATTTAGAACCAAAGACCAGTCACCGTAAATACAAATAAGAAGACATTAATTACAAAAATGAATGAACTAAAAATTCAAGCTATGTTATGAAAAGAAACCTCATCATCCTCATCCTCAGAATCATCTTCATCTTCAGAACCACTTTCATCCTCAGAGTCATCATCATCCCCTGTTTTCTTGCTAGGTTCTGCTATCTTCACAGCTTGTTTCACAGCCTCTGGTTTCCCAGCATTAGCTTTGGCTGCTTTTGCATCTGTATTGGCTTTTCCTATAATGAAATAAACATTAAACAGTTGAAAAATAAAATGATCAGATCTCCAACCATTGATATAAATATCAGTTCAGAAAGAGAAATTACCATTTTCTGCAACAGCCAGTGGAATCTCCTCCTCATCGCTACTTTCTTCTTCACTAGATACATCTGAAAATAAAAAGAACACATGAGAAAAAAAATAATGAAAATGTTAAAATCACATAGAAAAAATTATTCAAGGCCTCACCAAAATCATCAGTGGCAACAGAAGAGAGCAGAGAACATATGAGTCAAGGAAGCACAAGATTAAACAAAACTTCAAAATCATTGCAAAACAAAATCAAGGAAATTAAAAAAAAAATAACTGCTATTATCAATAATAAAAGATATCCTTCCTCCGGCATGTAAGATTTGTAACCAAGGAAATAGACACTCCCATTTTTCCAGTTGTGAGAGAGCTCGAACTCTTGGTCAAATACTAAATCAAAAGACAACTGGGGGCAAATCTGGTGGGAAAGAGTTCCAAGAACGAGTTTCTTCCCATCAACATTCACATATAGCGGTACAGATTCTGCCTTGTTCTTTGACTCACCGAGTGATGCCTATAACACGAGCAACATTGAGAAAACAAACTGATAATATATACGAATATCAACTTCCTTAACTAAATAACTCCGAACCTGAGAAAGATGGATGACGTACTCAGCACCAGGGTCGGCCTTGATAGGCTGTCCGGCCTTAACTTCAATACCTAACGGTGAGATAAAAAAGAAAACTAAATCTACTTTCTCAAAATAAATATTATATAAGAATAGCAAGTAAATAATCATTCTCAACAAGCTTTGATCACTCTGTAACTACCATCTGCTTAATAAAATCCCACAGCCATTGAAGCAAACATTAATTTCTGGTATTAATAACATGTATAATACTAAACTCAAAAGAAATTTCAAAATATGGGGGAACAGAGATCAAAACTTCATGAAACCTTATTATATTGAATTTTAAAACGGAAGAAGCGTTAACAGAAAAATAAAATATAGAACATAGTAAGAATATTCAAATAATAATTCACTGAGCAACACATAAGAAAAAAGATATAAAAGGAAAAGTTTAAACCATAAGAAAGCAAGAAAGCAGCTTACCCCAGAACTCCATAGAGAAGATGCTTAGGGTTTGGGGAGGAGGAGATATCTAGGGTTTTAGAAGGAGAGATACGTTACAATAGAGTATAACTCTTTCCGAAGAGGCGGATTGAAGTCGGGCGTTGAGATGAATTTATAAGCAAATTGCCGCCCGATTGTGTGTATTCTGATTTTAGGGTTTCCTTAATTGTTTTGTTTTGGAGGCTTTATTTTTTTGAATTTTAGCCCAATTGATTTGGACCTCAAGAAAAATAGACTGACTCAGTCAAGACTTTAAATGACACGGGCTTCAGCCTGGATTTTTAACGATCACTTTATCGGTGTAAAACTAAAATTTTCGTCAATTATATCGAGTATAATATTAAAAAATATCTTTAATATTTTAGTTATTAATTATCTTGATGTATAATTTTTAAAATTAATTTAATTTTTAATAATTTATTTTGGTTTAAAATAATTATTCTGTAAAAAAAATCATTAGTCAATTGATAATAAATAATTTAAAATAAATTTTAATAAAATGTTGGTTCATTGGTTGTGCGAGAGCTCTTCATGACCATATATGTGAAATTTATATTTACGTAGTTAAATGTAACAAAATAAATAATTTGATGTTCTAATATCTAAAATCTATTAAAAATATCAACAACCAATTCTCCTAAAATCTTCTACTGCCACAGATTTGTTTCTTCTTCTTCTTTGAGTACTGGCGGCGACACTAATCTTAATATTGATCGTCGTCCACCGGACTCTATCGTTTTCGTTTTCTATTAATAAATAATTCTGCGCTTATAGTACGATCTACTCTACCTTTTGGTACGTTTCTTCTGTCGTTTGACACATTTCTTTTGGTATGATGATCTTCCTTGCTTTGGACCCTCAGATTGAATATGGATACGCGTTTTGTGCTCGTGGATAGTTTACCGACGCCCTGTTCTGATCTGTTTTTCTCAATGATCTTCATAGATTAATCCCCTTTTGGTTCGTTTACTAATGCAATCAGATTTGTTCGTATCTATCTTTTCGATCGAATCTTTGGATAAATTTTAAACCTTTTCATGTATGGTCCTTGTCTGATCTAGAGTGGCTAGTTTTAAGAAAATGATCAAACTATATTTATAGTTTACAATGACAATTGTAAAACATTATTATAATATTGAGTATTTTTTTATTAATAAAATTAGTTGCATCTGTTAAAAAAATTAATAATTTGATGTTCTAACTGACCTATAATTAATTATAATTATATTTGTAAGAAAAAATGACATTTTAAGTGAATCGAACTTATCATTTAATTGTGCCATATAGCCTAAACTTGTATAAACAGTCTGACCGGCCCTTTAATTCCTAATGCTACGTTAGGAACTCCAAAACTCTATAAAAGAGGACCAAAAATCAAAAAAAAAATATTTTCTCCTCTACGACGAAATTTCAACCAAACAGTCCCCTAACGGAAAGAAAAGAAAACAAGATCCGTGGAAAGGAAAGAAACAAGAAAACGCGTTTTCAAGACGGTGATGCATGAGATTGATCTGGAGTAGAAATGAAATGCAGCAGCCGAATCTGTTCCCGTTCGGAAGCGTTTTGGGGAATCCGTTTTTCTTGAATGGCGGTGTTGGCGATTTAAGCGACGGTGGATTTGAGAGCTCGAGGGTCTTCTTCTTGGTCCCTTTTTTGTTATTACAAGGTGGCGGAATGGATTTATCCAAGGTTGGGGAAAAACTCCTCAGCTCTGTGCGTTCCGCGCGATCACTTGGTCTTTTGCCTTCTGCTTCCTCTTCTGATCGCCCTGAGGTAATAATGTAGCTCAAGGCTTACTTAATCTTTGAATGTTCTGATTATTGAGTCTTTGTCGAGTTCTTTATTGTATACTAGTAATAAATTTGTCTTACTTTGATGACGTTTAGTTAGATTTGATTTGAAGTGAAATTAGTTTTGTCATTGGACTTGCTAAAAATGCTGCATTTTAAATGGCTAATTTTTTTTTGTTTCCTTTGGTTTTTTCTTTTTCTTCCCTCAAAAATTTTGCTATAAAGTAAAAATAGATGAACAATGAACATAGAATGCAACTGGATTCTTAGATAATTGTTTAGTATAAAATTGAAATAATGTGTTTTGTGCTGGACGAAAATACTTGTTGGTTTTAAAATTTTAAGAAAACATTGTTTGCTTTTTATGTCCCGTCTTTTGGTTTTGGCCTTTTGGGAGGCAAAAGTTGGCATAGAAAAGTTATTATCAAATGGTCTCCATAAAAATCATAGCAGTACTGCAGTAGATGGAACTAGGAGGGATTTTTATGTTCTTTAGCCAAAAGTTTGTCGGATTTTTTGGTTTATAAGTTACTCATATAACTTATATCTGTTCTCAATGAAATGATCAATTCTCCTGATTATGTCAAACTCGAATGAGTAATGATTTGTGTTGAACCAAAAAAGCCATAATTTGTGAAATTTTTATCATATGTTATTTATCATCTTATACAGGTTCCAGCTCGAGCTGCAGCTGCAGCTGCTGTTGCTCGTGCTCTTTCAGGATTGCCAGCCGGTCAGAGATATAGTCTTCCATCGAGTTCCGAGGAACTAATGTCAATATATGGAAGCAAACCTCAGAGTCATATAGTGGAAGAGATAGAGGAAGAATTCTATGAGGAGGTATTTCTTCGAATTTTTATGCATAGTTGTGTTATAGACATGTAAACTATAATTTGAGAACTGTTGTCTATAGTGCAATACAAAATCAGTGTCGTTATATTTATAAATTCTACTTCTCTTAGCATCTAAATAATTGAGCAGAACATAAAGGAGTTGTTATGTCTTTTATTTTTGTTGGTTTAACCTTTATTTTGTCAATATTTCATTGTTGATGTCTTTCTTCTTCACCATTTCCCTTCTGTCTATAGTAATCTAAGGTATATGCTGTGCTTCAAGGAGATGACAAGGAACTGTTTTGTTCTGGTCTGCATGCTTTTTTTTGCTTGTTTATTTATCTATTTATTTTCAATATGAGATTTTGAAATCTGATGAAGGAAAGAAAGAAGGAAAAGGAGGTGGAGATTGTGATGGGGATGGGGAAGGAGCTTTTACTACTGTACTTCAGTAAAAGTGGACAAGAGTAGCTTAGAAGGAAAACAGAAAGAATAGTGTTCAGTTTCTCGTCCATATTCTACTGAAACATGTTATCATTGTTGTTCTTGTAGTTATTTTTTATGTTTATGTATATTTATTTTTCAATCTATGGTAGGAGTTTGATCCAATAAAACATGTTCTGGAGCATATCCCTTCTGAAGGAAATGAACTAGAATATTTTGAGAAACAGGTATTATTTTGGTTTAGTTTTCTCATTTTATTTTTTAAGTTCTGTTATTTGTCTTCTTCCATATGAGTAACTGTTTCTTTCGTTTCCCCATTTTTTTCAAGCATATAGAGTTAGAGAGGGATGCTATGTGTTCTCCACTGTTTTGTGATGTTGTTCTTTTATGCTCCTGGGGTATCTAATGTATTGCCATCAGACAGCTTTGTTCTTTTCTGGAATTTTCATTAAGATTATCTATTTACCCATGCATCTTTGTCTCTTTGTAGGCCACACTTAGATTAGCTCAACTGGATAGAGTAGCAGAACATTTATCCCGCAATGTCATGGAGCATCATGAAGTAATGGGTAAGTTATTTAGTGATATTTCACATGTTTTCTCTGCTATATAACCTCTGTTTATGCATCACCTGATTTTATTGTATAGGTGTACAAGTTGTGCTCCTCTACATATCATTAAAATGAGAAGCGTGTTTTTGCATCTTTAAATGAAATTTTCGACTATGATATATATTTACTAAAGTGGGTCCCTTGACACTAGTTTTTTATTAAAGATGGAGTTTTAGCTTGATTAATTGTAAGTTCATTAATTGGCATGATGTGTTGTAGTGTTGGTTTTATCAATGTCTGTATCAAATTATATTATGCATTTATGTGAACGGTTAAAAAGATGTCTTGGCAATTTTATGATTCTTGCTTTAAGTTTTTGTTATTATGTGTACTATGGTGATGGTTTGAAGTATTTCAAAATTCATTTTCTTTTCTTTAAGTGAGGTTTTGATACTTTCTTTTGGTCAGTGAAGGGTATGCATTTGGTCAGGGAATTGGAGAAAGACTTGAAGATTGCAAATGTTATCTGTAGGGTAAGCATTTGCATGGTATCATAGTTCTGTGTATGCATTTTAAAGAACCTCATGTTGAAAATATCAGATTATTGTTACTGCTTTATCCCAGTTCGTGGTGATTCTATTTATTAAAGTGGAGATAAATTGTTCAACTATTATGTTGCTACTGAATCTGTATCTCATTAGAGTGTGTTGTTTGCAGAATGGCAGAAGGCATCTAAACTCATCAATTAACGAGGTTTCAAGGGACCTTGTTGTGAATACTGATTCTAAGAAGAAACAGGCTCTAATGGTAAATTCTCTTTCATACTCACCCTAGCAATGCCTACCTTTGGCTGCTGCTATATTTTTGTATCTTTTTGTTTTCTGAGAGAAAAGTGTAATGCTTTTACAATCATCATGTTTCTCATTTCAGCACTTGCTTCCGGTACTTGCTGAGCTTCTTAATGCACGGGACATGAAAGTAGCTCTCGAGTCTCTTGTTGAGGAAGGTAATTTCTGCAAGGTGAGTTCCTTGTGTAAACTAAGTTAAATTAATTATGTTATTCTTCAATTTCTTTTTTCTCCTCAATTTACTTTTCTCATGATTATATCTCATTACAAGTCACATAGTATAAGTTATTGCGCAGGCATTTCAAGTACTATCTGAGTATTTACAACTACTAGATAGTTTTTCAGAGCTCTCAGCAATACAAGAGATGAGCCGTGGGGTTGAGGTATATGTTACTTAATAGAGCTTCCGAAAGCTATATGTTAACTTGCGATGCTGCATCTTTTTTTCTAATATCAAATATTTGCACATTCTTATTACTTGGTTATAATTGATTTTGGATTAAAATTTGGCGTATCTTTCTTTTCACAATTTTATATACTAATGCAGGTTTGGCTAGGGCGGACTCTTCAAAAGCTGGATTCTCTCTTGTTAGGAGTTTGCCAAGAGTTTAAAGAAGAAGGCTATTTAACTGTCAGTTATTTATTCTCTGCCCCTTCTTCTTGATACCTGTTGCATGTGTGAAGTCATGATTTCAACTTTCTAGATGATAATCTCATAATGTTATCATCATTAAATTGTTTTATTTGTATCAAGTGTATACAAACGTGCTGTGGGTGCCTTATCACCAGCTCATTTGTGATCAGCTTATTTTATCAAATGGATGTTTTATCATTGTTTACACCTTTCATTAAATGGCTACATTTTAGTTGTCTGTGTAGAACACTAGTGAGGCAGACCAGGATATCTGCTGAATTTATGTTTTTGGCTGGTTTAGTGCCTTCTTTTTTACAATTTCTGATAACTAACTTAGTATGCAGACTACTAAAATTCCTTTGTTCTGTTTGTTGTGCATTAAAAACTGCTTTGCTATATTGTCTTTGATGGAATATAGATATGTTTTATTTGCCATTCGATCAAGGTTTTTAGTTTTGATTGAGAATTGCATTATTTTGGTCTAACAATAAATTTCACCTAGTTCTCATTATATTCGTCGAGCTTATCAATTTTTTTCATGGCACATGTTTAATTTTAGTCCAATTTAGAAAATGTGAAATTCTTATGTAGTAGTACTTAATTTTTTTCTGTCAAATTTTCCAACTATATCTTGCACTCTTTTGGGCGGCTTTGTGTGCTGTCTTGCAATTAGAAGATTACTTTCATTCTAAGCTCTACGTCCTAGGCTTTATCAAGTTTATTGACATTTTTCTTGTTCTTTACAGGGAAAACTGCAAGTTAAGAGATTTACGACTATCATTTTATACTATTTGAGAAGTGAAGTTTATATATTTTCAATGTTTCAGGTGGTTGATGCTTATGCTTTGATAGGAGATGTCTCTGGTCTTGCTGAGAAGATGCAAAGTTTTTTCATGCAAGCAGTTATCTCAGAAACTCACTCTGTGTTGAAGAGTATTGTGTTGCATGAGGTAATGTCGATTTTATACTACCTACTCAAGGAAACTATTTTAATGTATGTGTTGATAATTTGTCCTGTCAAATTATAGATTTGAGGCTTTTTGTCTATACAATTTATCAGTGCACTTATTCAGATGCACTGGCTAGGAAAGGAGGTGGTCACAGGGTGCCTATTCTAGTTAATTATATCAATGCAAATCCAAAATCAGTTGAATTGGATGATAAATTTTGGACTGTGGCTAATAAAAGAGTGCATACGTATATTAGAATTAGCTGTCCAATAAAGGGTGGAGGAAGCTTAAATACACATGTTTGACCATTGTGGACCAGCAACCATAGATGAAAGAGTACTAATCATAGGTTATTTGTTTGAGCCTTCACCTGCATCTCATTTTTATTGTGAACTCATCCTTGGTCCTTTATATCCTTTTTACCGTTTCCTCTCACCTCATGATGCTTATGTTTTTTCCCCTACCTCATATGATAGGCTAACTTATTTAGGTGATTGATAAACTTTTTCAGGACCAAGATGTGCATATGCAAAATAGCAGGTATGCTTTCTAAACTGAAGTGTTCTTTCTGTCAACTGATGTGCTAGTACTTGATTTTATGCTATGGTTTCTAATTTACTTTTTATTGATTCCAGACGTACATACAGTGATCTATGCCTTCAGATACCTGAATCCAAGTTTAGACAGTGTTTATTAAGAACACTGGCTGTCCTTTTCAAACTAATGTGCTCTTATCATGAAATCATGGCCTTTCAGCTGGATAATAAGGTCACTTTGAATTTTACTGGTTCTCACTTGTTTATGTAGCATATTTTTTGTATGAAGTGCTCTCCAACTTTTCATTGCTGTGAAGTCTACTGTACCCAAGGCCAAGAAATATAGTTCATTAACTTATATGGCAGAGCCCAATTAGTGTTGGAATTAAGCAAGTTGTGCCTTGACGCACGTGGTTTTTCCTATTCTTTTGACTTTTGAGGCATCAGTTTGAATCTATTGTACGGTTTATAAATTTGTGATGTATGCGTATTTATATGAAATCTTCCTGGGTTTTGTGGCAATGCCATGGCTTTTCGAGGGTTCGTGGTTTCCATCCTGTTTTATTTGGGAGGGGGGGGGGGCTCTGTCTCTTTTGGTTTATTTTTTATTATTTTGAAATATTTTGATCTTGTTGCAGGTTTTAGAGTGCCCAATAACAAATGCCAAATTGATGGAAGGTATTATCTTTTCTGAATACTGTAAAGGTTTCTGCACACTGATTCAGTTTCTATAATAGTCCTTGCAACTCCTAATTAACTGTTCCTCTCTCTCTCTCTCTCTCTCTCTCTCTCTCTGAATCTGTAGACCAGAGACCAGGTTCATCTTCCATAAAGGAGTCTACAACATCCACGTCCTGGGATGCATCTGAAAGGATGGATTCTGGATCTAGTGAACTAGTTTCTGAGGATAGAAATTGCAATGGTGCTACATCAAGCAGTGGATCTCCGTGGTTTCAATTAAGGAAAGAAGCCATAACTTTTGTGTCACAAACTCTTCAGAGGGGACGTAAGAATCTTTGGCAACTTACGACTAGCCGGGTATCAGTGTTGCTGGCTGCTTCAGCTGCTGCTTCTACAAGTATTCATCAATTTTTGAAGAATTATGAAGATCTTAGCACATTCATCTTGGCTGGGGAAGCCTTCTGTGGAGTGAACGCTTTTGAATTCAGGCAGAAATTGAAGGGTGTTTGCGGAAATTATTTTGATGTATTTCATCGGCAAAATGTATCTGTATGTCGTACTTCACGCTTATTCTTCATTGTAGTTACTTTTGTTGTTTTCATTGGTTTTGGGGAAGTTAGTCTTTGAAGTTGCAAGCTTTCTTTGGAGACAGGGCGGGGATACCATTTTGTTGTAGCTAGTCACAGGCTTCTTGGTTTCATGCATTGTTATAAGAATTACACAGATCATAATGCGACGTTTGTTGGCATCTTCTTACTTGCATCATTATCATATAACAACTTTTGATATTTTAATTGATTTGCACTAACTTCTGTGAAACTTCAAATAAAAATGGAACTTGGAGTGGTTTTCTGGGGATAGGTATCGATATTTACGTCTTAACTTTGAAATAGTTTATCTTCTTGCTAATTGTATCATATTGGAATTATTACTATTATTTCTGTGCATAATTCTTGTACAATCTGCCTATAATTCAAATGCAGTTGAAACGGCGCCGTGGCTTATTTTTTGTTTTATTTCCAGGCACTTAAAATGGTTTTGGAGAGGGAAACGTGGCTTAGATTGCCACCAGAGACAGAACAAATAATTAGTTTTGCTGGTCTGGTTGGTGAAGTACCCTTAATGGCTGCATCTGGTAGAAGGTCTTTTAATTCTAGGGTCCTTCGCACTTACAAATCAGCCAACATAGTTGACACAGATGCCAAGAAGTGTGGGTTTTCTCCTTGGCTTAGAATTGGAAATCCATTTTTGCTAAAAGTAAGCTGCTGTTACAAAGAGACTCACAATTCCTCTGCACTTAATGGAGCAACCTCTGGGGTATTTGATGGAACTTCTGATAATATTCGTGGTGATATGTCTCCACACTATGATGATGAGAATCATATCATTGGCTCCAATTCCATCTCAGAAGAGGAAAATGAGGATTTACTTGCTGACTTTATTGATGAGGATAGTCAACTCCCTAGTCGAATTTCAAAACCCATCCTTTCAAGAGGTTACTCTTTTCATTGCAGCAATGATGATTTTACAGCACAAACAGGATCATCTCTTTGTGTTCTGAGGTTAGATGCTTGCAATTGAAAAAGAAAATGTGTTTCTCTACTAAGAGCTGAATGTTGTTTATTTTCTCACAAGTGAAATCTAATTGAGCTGTTCTCTTAACTTTTATACACTAGGTCGATGGATAAGTATGCAAGATTGATGCAGAAACTTGAAATAGTAAATATTGAGTTTTTTAAGGTGTGTACTGGTCAAGCCTCTCATTTCCTAAACTCTACTTACTCAGCAGCGCATACGAACTGAAACACTACTTTTCTTTTTTCCCTCTAAATTATTTTTCCTGATTCAGTACATTGTTGCAGGGCATATGGCAGTTATTTGGGATGTTTTTCTATTATATATTTGAAACATTTGGTCTGCAAAACATGAATTCAAGTGGAAAGACTTCTACCGACTCTCTTAATTGTAAGTTAATTGTCATTCAATGCATGATTGAAATTAATATATTCATTGGTATGTCTTTAACTTACGTGTTCACTTCTCATTTCTGCATTTTCATCATTTTTTGTTATTTCCTAATCCTAGATCGGTTAAAGACTGCCTTATCGAAAATAACACAAGACTGTGAAGAGTGGATAAAAACTTCATCGGGATCCTTCTCATCTCCAACTGGACATGCAGATTTGACACCCACTGCTCCTCAAAATACAAATTTTGTTTCTCCAATGAGCACCACCTTTGGTCTTAAGGTATGAAGTAAATTTCTTTGGATAAGGTATTTACTGATTTTTAGGATGGCCATAATATGTTTTTCCAAGTTTGTTTTCTTCTAGATTTGATGGGGGAAATCGCTCATAGCAGATTTCTTGTTCTTTCATCAGCCACTTTATAGTTTGGTATTTGTATTTCTTGTTGTGATTTTTAACTGAGGAAAAAAGAATTGTCTGTTAATGTGGCATTATTCATAAAGATGCCCTGCACCAGCTCACCAAAGAGAATCTCTATATTAAATGCTTTTTGGTTTCTTTATTTCTTCAAACTAATGTGATTTATGTGGATTTTGTTTTTAAAAAAGGAATGAAGCGTTTGGTAATTTATGTGCCCATAATTAACATAACACTGTGTTGCAGGAAAGATGTGCAGGTGCTGATACTATAGCCCTTGTAGCTCGGATATTGCATAGATCTAGAACTAATCTCCAGGCATTGCTACTGAAGAGTAATACATCTGTAGTTGAAGATTTCTTTGTGCAGCTGGTGTGTTTCTCATTTGCTTATTTCTTTATCAAGTGGGTTAAGAAAATGAAAAATATCAACCTTGTGTGACATATGGTTTAGTGCAAACTCTGAACAAAAACATAATAGTTATTTATAACAGTATTGGACCATTGCAAATCCATATTTTTCATAAATTAAAAAAATACTAGTAACAAGAAACAATTTGCCCTCTCTTCTTTCACAAAGGATATCCTGATTTCTGCTTTGAGTTATTTGAAAGTATTAAGTATATTATTAAATAAATGGTTGAAGTAGTATGTGGTCCATATTTTAGTTCCATCTTTTTTGGAAATGCGAATTATCAAAGCTTTGTAGATATAGATAAGGATAGGGGTAATTTACTGAGTTTTCCAAGTTTTTAAGGTATGTCAGAGTAAATTTAATAAATTTCCATTTTGTTGCTTTATCAATTTTATACATTGAACTTTTTCCGATATAAAGAACTCATCATAGTATGTTCAAGCTGTTAGTTTATATTTCTTGAAGACTTTTCACATGATCCTGTGCTAGATTAATATGTTGGCACTATCAAGTTACTCTAACTTTTGATTTGTGGTTCAAGTAATTTCTTTAATCAGTATGAATGGCAAAAAACTTAAAGCAATGGGCCTCCACTCATGACAAAAGCTGGTCTTTTGTCGTCTAACAGATTAAATAAAATTCAAAGCATCAGTTACTCTGAATAATTATTGGAGCTTTCAGGAGGGTAGCTCTTCCCTCTCAAAGTCCCTCCTAATGCTTTCCTCATCAAAACTAAAAAATAGATGGACCAAATTATCGGTTCTACTATCTGTACAAGTATTTATACCTCTCAAGTCCTCGCTCTTGTCAATCAACCCTGCTTATGGCCCATGTAATATAACCTACATGGCACAAGCTAAGCTGCTCTTGCACTAGTAAAAGCTGCTTCCTTCCTTGGGGCACACACACATATATACTAGTTTTGTCTGCTCTATGTGGAACATGTTTTTAATATTTTAATTTATAAAATCCATTATTGTTTTTAATTTAGTATGCTTCTGCCTTATCAAGTGAATCCCATTAAGTTCACTTTTTCTGATAATATGATTATTAAGTTTACTTTCTTGGTTACTGCCAGGTGGATGCAGTGCCAGATCTTATAGAGCACATACATAAGACAACTGCAAAAATACTGTTCCACATTAATGGGTAAGATCATATATTTGAGTTTCTCGTTTGAAAATGTTATTGCTGTGCATGTTACTTGCCTTTTTTCTTTTAGGAGCGAAAAATAAACAGGAGTGCATGTTGACAAAAAACTAAAAGCCATTTTAAGGAATTTTTTAAGAATTATAAAAGAAAATAAACTAGAATTTTATGGGGAAAAAAACATGATTTGACTTCTCCTTGAAATCATTATGATCGTGTTACAGTTTACGATGCTTGAGCACTTTTATCTATGATTTTGCATTTGCATTATGTAAAAATTTGAGGAAATAAATTCAACCAAAAGCTAGACATAAGACAGATAGTTTTCTCTTGATTTTGGTGGTTGATGTTGCATGCATGCATGTATGTGTCCATAGACTTGTGAATGCTAGGATTGTTTTTTTCCTCCACTCAACCTTGTAGTTACCCAACTTGCTGCAATAGTTTTTTTCTTTTCATGAACAAAATCCCTCTTTTGATTTAATCAAACCAAGGAAGAAAAAAAATGATCTGAAGTAAAAAAGGAAAAAGTGATGGAACATTTGAAATTTCCAAAATGCTGAGTTGTGGGAAATGCGAAGTAGAGTAAACAAAATTTTTCAAGGTGGGCTCAACACAATTGGCCCTCCATTCTTGTTAAATTTGATTATTGGAGATTATCTATCAATCCATCAAAATCAGTTTAGTAGTGACTAGAATTTAGTTTCCCTTGCCAAGCCAATTAAAGTTAAGATTAATTTATAGTTGAGATTAAAACATGTCTTTCATTTATCTTTTTCTATTTTTCATTCTTGGTAAAGTAAAACATAAACAATCCTTTTTTGGGGCACAAAAACTTTTCTTATTGCTTTTCATTACCGCAATTTGGACTCACACGATAAGAGAAAAGCATAAAACCAATTCAATGGGTAAATATAATTTCTAGTCATCTTAGCAACCAATTAACAAACTGATTAGTCTCCTTGGAAAATGATCGCATTTGTAAAATTCTTCTCGAATTTTATGTTCTTATGATACTGGAAGTAAGTGAATATTGACAGTTATGATTCTTCAAATTGTTCAATTATATTTCCTCTAATTAATTTGAAGTCTCCTGCAATCCTCAAACTTGAGTGGGATTTGTGTTTTTTTTTTTATATAATTACCAATATAGCTCTTTAATCTAATATTTCCTTACCATTGCTATGCACGTTTATGCTTTTTAACTATTGCAAATTGAAAAGGAATACATAGTTTAAATATTCTTTCCACCTATCTTTGTTCCCTCAATGTATTATATAAACTATTCTCATAAAAAATCTTAAATTTTGGCAGGTACATTGATCGAATTGCTAATGCGAAATGGGAATTGAAAGAGCTTGGCATGGAGCACAATGAGTTTGTTCTCTTGCTATTTTCCTCTTTCTTTACAATGGGTCGTAGATCTTGTTATTTAT
Organism: Abelmoschus esculentus; assembly: GCA_035048815.1. Lineage (NCBI taxonomy): Eukaryota > Viridiplantae > Streptophyta > Magnoliopsida > Malvales > Malvaceae > Abelmoschus > Abelmoschus esculentus. The sequence continues at coordinate 2,412,912 of JAUCBN010000008.1, forward strand.
CTTTGCTGAAATAGACCCATTACCTCTATTTGACAAGTTCTTCAATGTGATTCGTTTAATGAATAGGTATGTAGATTTGTTGTTGGGAGAATTTAAGCACTACAAAACCAGGCTTGCTCACGGGGGAATTCAGAAAGAGGTAAGATTTAGCTAGATATCAGAATTAATCAATGTGATACCATTTGCCAATTGCTTGAATTCTGGATGAATTTAGGAATGGCAATGGAGTGGGCCAGGGGTGGATGTTGCCAAATCCTCCACCGCTCTGTAGTTGGCACGTCCTGCTTAACCATCTGCCTGCTCAAGTATGGTTGTGTAATATAGAAAATCACTACCATCCCTGCTGTCATTCCCCACCTCTATTTGATTTTTGTATCTAGATGAAATGGTAATTTCATATAGAAGGCATGGTGAAGCTGGGCAACCAATTACCATAGCCACTCCATGCCCACTTTTTTAATAAAATGTCCATCCTGTCCCACTCCCCATCTACTTTTCAAACAACAAAGTCTATTTCATTCGGAACCGACTGACTTGGAATCCACCGGAAGTCCTGATTTTGCCATCCCAAGGTACCCATTAAAACTGTGAAATGATTTATTCTTTGGTTTCCAATGACTTAGGTACAAGACCTCCTCTTGGACTATGGACTCGAAATTGTTGCAGAAACTCTTGTTGAAGGTCTATCCCGAGTGAAGCGATGCACTGATGAAGGACGAGCTCTCATGTCATTAGACCATCAGGTATTGATTTAAATTCCGACTAGAAAATTCAACGTGTTTATGGTGATCACCATGTATGTCTATCTGTTTTGGTAACTAGCCTCTTTCACTTTTTCTATTCAGGTTTTAATCAATGGCCTACAACACTTTGTCTCCTTAAACGTGAAGCCAAAATTACAGATTGTTGAAACTTTCATCAAGGTAAGTCCCCATGGTTACCATGGCCGATTCAGAAATCGGTGCTAAAATTGATTCCTCATTCATTTTGACATGGAGGATTAAATTCAGCCATTCTCTTAACAGGCTTATTATCTCCCCGAAACTGAATACGTACACTGGGCACGAGCTCACCCCATAAGATATGTTCTAACTACACCAAAATAGCAATTGCTTTTATTATTCTTTTTCATTACATAATATAACTTTGGCGGTGCAGGAATACAGCAAGAATCAGATTGTGGGTTTGATAAACCTTGTTGCTTCAATGAAGGGTTGGAAAAGAAAAACCAGGTGGGAAGTTCTGGAAAAGATTGAATGAGCCGGTATGTACTCAACCTTTGAAATTAAAATGTAAAGCTTCACACTGATAAAAAGAATTGTCTTATTTTTTTTTTTTTTTGGGGGGGGGGGGGAGGGGTATTTGTATCAAAATAATGTATATCCAATTGTTTCACACTGATAATTTTTTTTCTTGGGGAGCGGGTTATTTTTTGGGGTCTCCGGATTTATCTGATGACTGAGATGGTGGTGTTGAGTTATGATTGAGTGAGCGTAAGATCTATAGAAACTGTGAGATTTTTATTTAGGTTATAAACTCTAAGGTGACAAGGAATTGTGTACTGTACATGTACATGTACAGGCAGACAAGCGCACTAATACGATAGATACTAACCTTACTTTCCCATCACACTCCCCTCAAAACAATATTAGTCATTTGTAAGCATTAAACTGGTCTGGTTATATATGTTAAATTCTCATTATATTTATATTTATATATTCTTATATGGAGTGGAGTGACATGGCAAGTGTCTTAGAGTGATCTTAATTAATGTTAATTTATAACCATTGGTTTTCTGGATTTGAACTATGAGTATAGAATGTTTTATGCTAATAAGTCCCCCTCTCTTTGAACATTTATTACAATATGATCAGAGCCTTTTGATTAGAACGACAGTTCCAGGGTTCATTCCAAATGTAGAAATAACGTGGAAGATAGGGTATTATACAAAAATGTACAATACAAACAAATGAAGGTGACAAATTTGAGTAGACATAACACTACACATATATTTATACACATATACATATAGAGTGTTTCAAAAGTAAAGAAAGAAACAAGGAGCAGCTAATTTTAAAAAATATCTTGACCCAATAACCTATCTCCACCTCCATGTCCAAGGATCACCATGAAAATATTCTACAAGAAACTCTGCAAAAACACCAACAACAGCAACAACATGAAGAAGAAGAAGAAGAGTGCAGACCGCCAACATCGATCGATCTCAAAACACCCATCATTCAAATCTGTCCGCCGACACCAAAGAAGAGAGTGAGAGCAAAGTTCTTCCTCAAGAGGAAGCTATCAGAGTTTCACTTCTTCGAAACCACGAGAAGGGCAGAGGTTGAGTCGTTTTTCCGATCCAACTCGGAGACATTTGGTTTCGGTGTCAAGAGGAGCAGATGCTGGACTAAAAGACTAGGAGTGCTTGATGAAACGACCAACATTTGAATGTGAAGATCAATGGTATGATTCAATAATGTTAGGGTAAAACAAGCTGTTAATTATCAGAGGTAAGCTTCAAAGATGAGAGAGGAATTATGATGATATTAATTTGATATTTTCGATGTTAGTCAACTGATTTCTCAGCCTTTAATATAAATGTATACACTAATAAATATATTAATTAAAAATACACTATTTTTAACATATCTTTTTCAAGATATATGAAAAAAGAAAATATTATTTATATTATCGGTGAAAAAATTATTTTTTATAAATAAATATAATTTAAGATTTATCATTTATCATTTATGGTTAAAATCTAGTTCTTAAAGTTTTAAAAAAATTAACTTTACTTTTAATATTAAAATTAAACATCCTTGTATTGTAAATTTTTTACATGAAATATGCTTCAATTTAAGAATAAAAGTATTTTTAATGTGCATACATAACAAATTAATTTCAACAACTTAAGGCCACTCATATAATCAACTACCAAATATAGTTTAGCTAACTTTATCATCTCTTTCTATATATTCTAATAGAGAGAAATCATTTTTTCTATTTGATGGTACAATTTTTAGCTTGATAGGTAAATTAAAAAGTGTTTTAACTTAGAGGCCAATAATGTCACCATTACACAAATATTTTCCATATAATATAAAGCACAACATACCAAGAAAATATATAAATTTAGTCGTAGTATATTGTTACGATACATAAACATATTAAAAATCGTAATAGGTTTAAAATTTTATTTTATTTTAGAGTATTATTTTTTAAATAATGTGCAAATATATTTTTTGTCATCGATAGGCTAAACTAATTTTAAATGAAAATTTTAACACTAAACTAAAAAAAAAATTCTGTCTCCATGGGACACCAGCGACCTACCTGCCTTCCGAAATGCCTCTATCTACAGAGCAGTGGTTTGGGCATCTCGGGTTTGGAAAATGATCTACACACTGTCAATTGGATGGAAATACACTGAATAAATGAAGACTGAGGAGAGTTTAGGGGTCTATATTTTAGGGTTAAGGGTTAAATTATTTGTAATTAAAAAATAGGATCAATTTTAAATAATAAATTAAATTTATTATTTTGTTTTTGAATTAAAATTAAATTATCTGAATATGTAAAAGTAGAGGATCAAATGTATTGTTATACAAATTTTGTTAATTGTTACATCATTAGTTTAACTTTGTTAATTATTTAATGATTAAATTAAAACAAAATTAAAAATTTAGTTATATTATTAAAATAATTAAATTTTTAATTACAAAATTAATAATTTAATATAATTTAATAATCATTTATAAAGTTTACTTAAAAAATATTATCACTTCCATAGACAAATCTTATTTGATGATTACAATTTTAAATTCTTTAATTTTAAATTTAAAATTTATAGCTTAAATAAAACATATTACACATTAAAATCACATAAAATGTTTTTTATGTATCATTCTAAATTAATAATTATACATAATATCAACAATATCGTATAAAATAATTTTAAAAATAACCTGGACGTTTAATATTTTTTTTTCATTCTAAGCTTGTCATAATTTCATTAGATAAAGAAATATTATATTAGACCGTTGCTCGGTGATCTGCGCAGAATTATGGGCTGTTTTTGACGGTTTAACATTAATCTGGGAATTAGGGTACCGTAAGGTGGTGCTTGAACTTGACAACACTACTGCCGTAGCTTTGATACAAGGATTGTTGGTTGAATCGCTCATCGTAATCTTGTTCTTCTGATTAGTGAGCTGATTGTACGTGCATAAGACGTTAGGATTGTACATGCGGGAAAAGAGGCTAATGGAGTAACAGATCTATTGGCTAAGATCATGCGAAATACTGAGAATTTAGTGCAAGTGTTCTTGGAACCACCTAATGCAGTTCGGTTTTACTTGATCGGGACAAGTCCATAGGTTTGGCTTGATGTTTTAGGGGTTTAAATTTTTGTTTAAATTTGTTTAATGCCGCTACGAGTACTCTTTTTCTCCAATTAGGTTTAGGGAGGTTTTTAACGAGGCTCGTAGTAATTAAAAAAAAAATACATTAAAAAATATATTTTAAAATTTAAATTTATATAAAATATAAATTTATAAATATTATTAATCACTAAATACTTAATAAATTTTGGAATTTTTTATAATTTTTTATATCGTTGTTACATCCAATTCAGATTCATGAATCCGACCACCCACCTTATCCCTGGTATCTATAAGTTCTTGTATGATAATTTATTTAATATCTAAAGCTTCTCTTTCACTGGGAAAAAAATCTGATAGTAAAAACAAAAGCAGAGCAGAAGCTACAGCAAACGACTGATCTCAGTTTTCTGAACTTTCAAATGAAACCCCACAACAGAAAACTCTTCCTCTACTATGACTCTCCCTACTCCGCCGCCGCCACTACCACCTCGTTTCCACCACTTCACCTACCTAGCACCAACAACAACGCCACTTCATCTCCGCCGCCGTCATCCAAAAGACTACCTCCGTACACCCCTCCTTTCGACTCCTCCATGGCTCTCACCGTAGTCGTACTCCTCACAGTCCTCTCCCTCCTGGGCTTCTTCTCTATTTATATTCGTCGTTTCTCTCAAGATCCAACGGCTCATCTCTCTCGTCGAAGACGTTACCGTGGTGGTGGTCCACTTAACTCATTCCCGTTCCCTTCTGATCTCCGTCACACCTCGGCTCCACACAAAGGACTTGATCCAACAACCATTCGATCGTTGCCGGTATATTCTTACCGTGGGAATGCCAAGTATCAGATAGATTGCCCCATTTGTCTGAGCGAGTTTGAAGAGAATCAGTGCCTTAAAACGATACCGCATTGCAAACATGTTTTCCACGCCGAATGCATTGACACGTGGCTTTCTTCTCACGTTTCCTGTCCCGTCTGTAGAGGGACCAGGTTGTTCGAGAACATGAACGGCGGTGGTAGCAGCGGTGAATTGCGTATAATGCATGAGAGAATGGGTCAGTCGTCCACGGTGGAGATCGGTGATACGTGTACGGTGGTGGGAACGATGAGAGAGCTTAGGAGAGCGAGTAGCTGTTCAAATTTAGAGCAACGACCCATGTTGCGACGAACCCTGAGCTTTTGATACTTCCAAGTATTAAAAAAATCTTTAGCATTTAGAGAATCTTGCGAAGTATTAAAATAAGGCAAAATCTTTTTACTTATCCAATTCTCTTTAGTTACCTAATTTTAATCTCTAAACTCGAACCAATTAAAACCTTAAAAAATAAGTAAAAAAACACAGTCCAACAATCATTGCATCCACTATAATTAATGTTTTTACACTCGGATTAGTAATATAGTCTGAAGAATTTTCAGTTTCAACCATACACTCGATTCATGTACTCATTAAATCATGGCTAGGGAAGGGGCCCAAGAGAGGAGAAAATAAAGAAATGAGAGGACCCGGAGTGATCCAGAGTAGAAAAGATTCTTTTTCTATGAGATTTTGAATTTTAATTTGTTTTTTTTATTAAATATATAAATACTTTTGATTTTAAAGGATTGAGTAAGCACGGATGACCTCGACTACCGGTGCCCGACACATTAGCACAATTGGAGCATGTGCACATGTGTCCACATCTGGAACAATATGATACAGGAATGAGGAAAAGAAAACATTTGAAGGATTAACTTGAGGATCAAGTTTGAAGATTTACCTGTACAGTAATGAATCAATATTGCCTTCACCACATATACAACAAATTCCTTTCCTGACATTGTCCCAGTTAGATACATCTTTCGGCAAGTTGTCGTTAATCATCCCTGTAACAGAACATGGCGACGATTAACAAACAAAATAATGATGCGCTTTCCCGCAGTAAGTAACACAGAAGGAAATACAATCAGGTGAGCTGATACAGAAGGAAAAAGAAAAACCTTGTGAACCAGCAGATCGGTTAAGCGCAGAAGAAACTTCTTGTCTTATTGACCGCTGTAACTCAAGTTGCATATCCATGCAGGTCTCCAGCATCCTCTGCATATCATTCATCCTTTGCTGCAGCCTAGCCATGTCAATCCTCAGATCATTAACCATTTCCCACTCCTGCACAAAATTAGCAGCACAATTAAAATGAAGAGTACTGGAACAGATTTAAGCACTTTAATCATCCCCGCTCACCCAATTATTAGAGAGATTCTATATGCTGGCATGGAGTGTATAATTGAAACCAATTCTGCTAACTTTGAGAAATTTGATATTAGGTTTCACTACGCCTATTACTTTATCATTATCTTTGACATATGAGCAGTATTCATTCAGAGAAAATAATGGATTCCGGTTGGAAGTATCTAAAACACCAAGATAATAGATTAATTGCAAATAAGTAGAAATGACATACGATGTCAAAGCGTTGGTGCACATCATGAGCTGGTGCTGCCCAATTATAATGGTGGAAACCCTGCTCCCAGAGTGGTTGCACAGGTGGCATCCTGGGTGACGGAAGGGCAAGTGGAGTCGTTTCAGCATCCCCGTGGCTACCATTTTGATCCCCACTTTGCTGTTCCATATCTTGCTCAAGTGACGCAGGAGTAGGAGATGTTCCATTTAGCTCCCAATTAACAGACGAGTTATTTTGCCTATCCACGTAGGATTGTATCAACTGATTAAGACTCTCACGGAAACCACTACGAAGAAGAGTAGACACACTTCTCCTACATTATTAAAAGTAAACATGGGTTAGAAAAATCTAAACACAAAAACCCAACAGTTAATAAAATGCATACCTGCTCAACAATTCCCTCAGTTCCATACTGTGCACATTATCATCATCAGGAAAATAAAATGTATCTGTTCTTCCAATGGTAACAGGTTCTAGGTTGTAGGATCCCTCCAACCAATCCCGTGTAGTTCCGTGCAAGCCTCTATCCTCATGGTGCATGTCAGAGGCTTCTTCATTGCCATCCATGAATTCATTATACTCAATGCTAGCTTCTTGCCAGTCAGCTTCCACAGTTTCCTGGTCCTCGTCCTGCCACCGTTCAACCTGAGAAGCAGATTCTTGCCCGTCAATCCATGCTACTGGATTCCTTTGAATATTTTCCAAGTCATTCATTAACCCATAAGTCCCACTTCTTCCAACATCTTGGGAAGAATGTTCATAAGAAGTTGCACCAGCTTCTTGTAGATTAATATATTCTCCAGCTTCATTCGGCAAAGTGTCAAGGCAAGTCTCATTAGCAAGAATTTCTTGCAAGTCCCCATCCAAGATTTCTCCACTAGCATCTCTGTTCTCATTGGACTCATCACTGAAAGACCACTGCCAGTCTCTAGCAACACTCTCAGAAATCCGTTCCTGCCATTCTTCTGCACAAGCAGAGGCTTCCCGCCAATTTACTCTTCAACAACATCATCCTCTAAATCAGTTCTACCATCCAACAACCTTTGGTTATTAGTTTGCTCATTCTCATGTTCAGGATCTTCATTTATTCCATCTGCTGATTTCTGGTGAGCTATTTAGTTGATTTTGCTCATTTCTATTAGCATTAGAATCAACATTAGATGATGTATCAGATCCATTACTGCCTGCAGGACCAGAACCAGAATTATCCAGTCTCGAGAAAAAACCTTCCCTGAAACAAAGGCAAAGGTTGCAAAATATTATAATTGAATAGTAAAAAAGGTATCACATAAATATAATGGATAAAGGTTCTCAAAGCAAGTATATTCAAGCTATTTCAGAAAGGTCCTAAGGTTCTCAACCTTCTTATCACATTGCTCAATACTTCACCAGTAGTATCACCAATTTCCAAAACTTTAATGTTACCAATAAGTTCTTCATTGCAAGAATCTTGATTAATTATTTGAATTAGATGGGAGGGGTATTATTTTAAGCTTTAGATAAAACTCCCAATCTAATTTTTTTGTTGAAAAATACCTAATCTAAATTTGAGATCTAAAACCCTAGTTTCAAATTCACTATTCGGCAACAGCTTCGATTTTAAAGAAAATGAAGTGAATAAGCATTGGAGAGAAATTACAAATACTGCTCTGCTGAACAAACTGAGATCGCCATTTACTAAACAATAAAAAAATATTGATTGCTTGAAGTTCCGCTAAAATTAGATACAGCATCAGATGAATTTAGCTGAATAAAAAGCTCCTCTTTTTACAAGAATGAAGTACCTTAGACCAGATACAGTCTGCTTTTGTCTCAATAAGCCTAATTCGCTGGCTGCAATAGAGGAAGATCTGTTACCTTCTCCTATTCTGCCATTTCTCAGGAATCTACCCCTCAGCAATGACTTCATAAAAAACAGGCAAATGGACATAGATGAATGCCAGTAAAAGTAATACAAAATCAAGAAGGGAATGCCACTAAAAAGGTTAAAAATTAGCATTAAGACGCATTAAGTCACTTAATTTAAAGGTACCACCAAGGCAAGCTAAGCACAACAGGTGCCATCAAAGTTCAAACAACAACGACCTTAATAGAAGGTCCATAAACATTGTTGGGATTTAAACAATTAATGTAATAGGTAGCCTAATTGCTTTTGAGAGTTATAAACTATTATCAGTAGAGCATTTAATTTCCAGAACAAGCTGAAAGCTACCAATGGTAAGCACCAATCAAATAGGAAGACTTAAGAAAGGCAAATTGTCGAGACAGATATGCTAGCATTCCCTACTTGATATATGACTTAAGTTTGCTCTTGGTTCAAAATAAGTACAATTTCTAGCATTTAATAACTACACTGGTTAGCATGATATCAGGATTTCCTCTTTTTTTATGAATGTAGTAGTAACAATAAAGTTATTTTCAACAGTTTTAACATGGAAGAATAAATCAATAATTATACATCTGAAGAAAAGAGTACAGTCCCTATACCTCTCCAAAACATGTAAGTATCTCCATTATGAGAATTTATAACACCAAATATACCAAATTAGCATCTACATTAAATATGGCTGGGAGGGATGTGTCTTTATTAGCAAATTTGGAAGAGCATGGACAGCATGTGAACAAATAAAGACAACAGCCTCCAAAAAAATGGCTAGAATTTATATGCATATACCTGAATGCGGTTGCGGTGCGCAAAATTTGATACAGCTCGATGCTCCAACAACCCCTGGAGCTCAGTTTGCCTTTCTCTCTCTGCCTTTTTAAGCATATCAAGCAGGGCCTGTCGGCCACATAATTTACGAATTCCCCTACGCACATGCTCAGCCCAGCTTTCATTCTGGTTAACCACCAATCCATCTAGAACTCGTCCAATAATTTGACCACCAACATCATTGCCTTGCTCTTCTCTACAATCGACACAAGCACCTCTCTGCTGACTGTTCATTTGCACCCTCTCCCTTATAATTCTGACCCTCTCTTGCTCAGTTTCTCCAAGCCACTGAGCTCTTGAACTGTTGCTTCTACAGGAAACATTAGATGTATGATCCCTGCCACCACTGTTCATCCACTCCCGAAAAACTTCCCTTACTCTTTCCCTTTCAACTTCCCCAAAATCAGACGAAGGTTCACAATTAAGATTATTTGAATTCCCATTCTGCAACCCAAATTGACCAGGCAACCATTGTCCAAACTCATTCTCACTCACACTCACAACATCTGAAATACCACTATGTTCACTATTTCTGCTATCAGAAAGATCAGCCACTGAGAGGTCATCACTCCTTGGTAGGAGCATTATTTCACTAGCCCTCTCTTGAGCATGACTCACCACATGCTCATCTTCAAGCTCCCGCCACATCTGCAGGATTGAGGATGCACGGGTGCTACCATTTCCCCAACTTCTTGATGTTTGAGACTGAGACTCCCTTAGGAATGAATTTCCAAGCACATAAATATTGTGCAGACCAGCAATTGCCATATTGCTCCAAAAACCTATATTATCAAACCCTTTCAACCCATCTGCTTCAAATGCCTGAAAAACTGCGACTGTGTAGGATAAAATGCTAGTAGCAGACAATCCCCTTTCAAAATATCAATAAACACCTACAACTAGTTAGTTTTCGTCATTTATCAGCGGTTGCATTGCTATCACGTTCATAGTTCATAAAAACTCTGCAGCAACAACAACAAAAAAAAAAATCAGCTTTTGCTAACTTATTTTCATAAATAAACTGTAACACTCTGGAATCTCGATATCTAATTTTCTCAATGTCACGTTTCACCAAAATGAGAAAGAAATGTATAATTAAACAAAGGATCCGCTTAACCACTACCAATAGACATCAGGGTTATTTATTTATTATTATGGTAAAATAAACACACATTACTTTTACTAAGTTGAACAAAAATTAAAGTATATGACCTTAACAAGTGCCATTAGTGACAGGTTAATATTTCCTCAAAGAAATCTGGGTATTATTTACTAAAACATCCAGCAAACACGCCCAAAAGAAGTAAGACGAGTTAATTTATTCGGTCAATACCTTGTTTTTCAGCTGATAAAATGTAGAAAGGCAAACGAAAATTTTCCGAATCTCAATTTTTACAGTATCTCGGAAAACCGTTTACAATTTCTGAAAAATTCAATTTTAACTTTCTCTTCTTTTCATCACAATTATGAACAACCAAACAAGAGAAACTAATAAACATTAACAAAATACACATTCAAATGAAACGAAGATCGAAACAACCACAAACAGCATAAAAACGGCACCGTTCATAGAGTGAAGAAGCAGAAAAGGCAGAGGAAAAATCGTACCGGAGAAGCTTTGAGCTCTTTGATTTTTGAAGTAAAGGAAACGAAACCAAAAGAGAGAGAAAGGAAGAATGTGGAGAAAAAACAGCGCGAGAATTACAAGAGAGGAGAAGATGATAATTTGTTATAAATATACATTAAAGGAATAATTATATATTTGGTACCTAATTGTTATCTATTTTTCATTTTGATATTTTATTTAATTTTTGATAAAATAATACACAATGTTTTATTTTGAAGAAATAATAACATATCAATAAATTATTTTTTTCTATTAATCAATATGTGATATATATTTTTATTTTAGTTGATATATATTGTGGCGTTAACGGCAGTTCACAATTGATTGCTCAGTAGTGACCAGTTAAAATTTTTTGATAAAAATTTATTCATTAATATTAAATATATAATATTGATCAATTTATATTAATTAAAATAATTTTTTAAAAAATTAAGAGAACAAAAAAATCTTTAACTCCGGTGGAAAGTGAAAACAATATCCAAAAAATGTTGGCATCAAGCATTAGGTTGGGTACTATAGGAAGATAAGGTGTTACCATTTAGCTATAAATTCTAGAAGCAAGTTGGCAAAACTTTGGTAAGTTAAATAATATGAAAGAAGTTTAAATTTTTTTGTAAATTTAGTTTTAAGTTAAGTGTATCATGGTATAACCGTCGAGGTAATAAAACTTAATAATAATTCGTATAATTTACGTATAAAAAAATTGTATTGCCAACACGTATATTTTAATCAACCAATATAATTACTAGACCGAAACTCCTCTTCTGTATCCTCTTTATTGGTCTGTAAATCAATGCATCAATTCTTCAACGCAACCTTGAAAACCATGCCATCTGAGAAAATGGATTGACTCCATCTCTACCGGCATTCACCGAAATCTTCGGCAATATTGAATTATAAGATTAATGTTAGTTCAGAACACTAATTGCAAACTAAAAAATGATCAAGTTGTCGATCACTAAAATCCAATTCATTAACATAATAAGGTCGGTCCATGTTCATGCATGCTGTAGAAAAATCACATGGTGACTTGGACTATATAGCTTTTATGATAAAAGTCGAATTAGGCTGCATGAAATTTCCAACTCAGGAACTTAATGTTTCTTGAAATATGTGTCTTATTATCGTGACTTTTGTGAGAGGCATTGGACCCCGAAAGTCCTGCACTTTTTTAGGTAAACCCAACACCTTTGACTTGTCTCTTTCTTAATGGCACATTATGTACTTGAAAATTGTAGGCATGGTCCTCCAATGACAGACAAGATCATATGTTCTTTGCCCATGTCCCATGTACCAACTACGTCAACATGATTCTAATCTTCCCCAATAGTCACGTGGAAAACTCATTCTCTACGTAGGCAAAAATATCTATATATATATATATTATTGAGGGCTTTATCTCCTTTCCCAATAGACTCTCAACCATTGGACATTGATCTCCTAATCACTTGGGCTGACAGTACTGATACTCGAACTCGTGACCTTCAGGAATAACAATTGTTCCTTCAACCGATGAGGTTAGATAATTCATGCTTCTTACATAATATCAAGTTTCAGATTATAGGATTACGTATAAAGTGAATTAGGTTAAAACTTAAGAGGATCACCCTTACGATAAGTCTTTCTTAATCTAAAGTGGTTAATTAATGAATCATATACTTATTATATATTAAAAATGAAATTATTGTTATTTTTCATTTTAAAAATAAAATGCAATGATATTTTTGGTAAATATGAAATATTCTTAAAAATATATTTTTAAGCTTATCAAAAACAAGATTGATGTCATTATTGATTATCCAAATCAAACAAAATTGAAAAATGGTATTCTATTAAATAAAATTGAAAAATAATATACTATATTATATAGTTGTAAAGTGGATAGTGTTAAACTGCGAAGTACCAAGAAAGGGAAGGGGGTCTAGTTAACATACGCACTCAAGTTTGGTTACCAGAATTGACAGCTTTAAGGGCACATGCCCTTACTTAATATCACGTCTATCAAGTTCTACAATCGTAGGACACCGTTTGCCTACGCCTGATCAGGAAAAAAATAGCTAAACCCCCATTTTTTTTGAGGGGTCAATACCCTACAAAAAGAACTGAACAAGAGACCATTCATACCCTTTTCCCTTAGGGCAACGCTTTTGTCAGAAAAGGAAGCATATCTTGTCTTCCATCGCTGTTTTTTTCATTGTTTGACAGTAAAATCTTGAAGTTACACGAATTGACCAGTTAATAATTAGTTTTTAGGACTGTTTTACCTACTCCATGTAGATGTGTGGTCATTTAATGAAGGGTTAGTGAGATTCGGTGGAACAACACATCGAACTAAATGAAGCTTTCAATGCTATAAACCAGTGGGGAGATCTGTAGCCTGTAGGTGTGAGATATTAAAGAGTATGTAATTGCCAATTGGTATGGTCGCAGGTAAACTTTCCTCACTTGGCGTCAAAGTTAATCTTGAAACTAATGGTTTGAAATGATGTTTACTTACTAATGGCAAAGGTCGGGTTGTTTTCATTTGAATGAATGGTCTCTGATGTGATCATTTCTTCCTTTGTCCATATGGAACATTACCTACTTTCTTACGGCAGCAGTAGCTGGTAAAAGAGAACAATTTCCGCACCATATAACCAAAGAGGAAAACAAAGAGAAGAGCAATGGCAACCGTAGGACACTAGCTCTGGTTCACATGGTACCTTGTCGAAATGTTGGTACCGAGTTAAATGTGCCGTCACTGAGTGACAAACAATCCTTACAGTACGATGATTGGAATCCTTGTCTTAAAATGAACATCAACTTGAATCTCCCTTGACGATTTTTCAATCATGAGATCTTTAGATGTTGATGGTAAGATCACCAGATTTGGAGCCACTAGTTTGATTTGACTCGGCTGACATTCTTATGTGGTTGGACGAAGGGATCGGTCGTGTTGAACGCGATGGTTTGATCTTCGTATGTCACCGAGGATTCGACATGGTCATTGTAGACAGAGAGTCTTCTGTTAGGGTTGTGTTCCCTAAGAACAAAATCGAATGTGGCATTGAGATGGTTGTTGGTTAGGTTGAAATTCTGAACTGAACCATTTTCCAGTGTGTAAACCAACTTTCCGGGTTGATGACAGCCCAGTGATCAACACGGCTAGACCAACAAGAACAATACGGGCTATCAAGCAAGTGGCCACACATCTTACTAGGCTAAAACGTCTTCTCGGCTGCTGTGGTGTAGCCTGTTACTTTCTCTACAATGCCTCTCTTCTTGACTGGGCCGAGCTCTCATCTGCACGGGCTCTCCCTCACAATTCATTGCCTCCACTTGATATCAGTTGAGCTGTTGGTGGACATATGCACATGTAAAGGATGCCAGCACCATATAAATATCAACTATAAGGATAAATTCAATTTCATGAAGCATGAAGACTATTTATATAAAGTTGTAGTCATGTATCATGATATTCCCAAGCAAAGTGTTTTGAGGTAAGCAGCTAAAAACCACGCTCTACACTCGCCTGACACATCCACCCAGTCCTTATAATTTATTAGCAAAAGATGTATTTGATCCAACAATGGGTGCACCGCGTGGGAGGGTTCCAAAGTTGGGGCATATATAGTACTATTTTATTGGTAAGGCAGGGGAAAGTTGCAAAGGAATAAGGCATAAAATGGACTGAAGTTGTGATCACCGAATATCCCTTGGAAGATGCTGTCATTTCCTTTCTGGGAAAAAAACACAGGGAGAAGAAAGCCACATTTCAGCTTTAAATTCGAATTTTAACATCCAATTTGTTAGTTTACATCTTTTATAAAGTTGTCCTCACATACACCTATATATATGTATATATCATCCTAAGCAAAGCTAGAAGCCGTTCAAGGATATGACGATAAGATATTTCGAGATCGCTGGTGGTTTTGCCTAGTCATGGTGCCACCCCCGCCCAAAGAACTTGGCTAGCAGATCGAAAGGGCTCGGTGGGTTTTTTCAGCGTGGTGGGAGGTGGCAGAGTGGAAAGTTCGATATGATAGGGGACAATCAACAATGGATGGGTTTGGTTGAATTCAACGACTTCCAGGAGCTTTTCCCCAACAATTTAATCAAACAGATCATTGTATTTCATTTGAATCTCTGACAATACAAAAGATATCTAAACGAACTAACCTTAAAAGCCACTAATTTTACAAGGAAACCAGATTTCCCCAAACCTAAGAACTAGTAAACTTGGTTACAGCCTTGGTCCCTTCAGAAACAGCGTGTTTAGCCAACTCCCCAGGCAGAACCAACCTCACAGCCGTTTGAATCTCCCGAGACGTGATCGTCGGCTTCTTGTTGTAACGAGCAAGCCTAGAAGCTTCCTGAGCAAGCTTCTCGAAAATATCGTTGATGAAACTGTTCATAATCCCCATGGCCTTGCTCGAGATCCCGATATCAGGGTGAACTTGCTTCAGAACCTTGAAGATGTAGATCTTGTAGGTTTCGATGCTCTTCTTCGTTCGCTTCTTCTTCTTGTCGCCGGCTTCCTTGGGGAGTTTCTTCTCCGCTCTCGGCTTTTTCTCGGCCGGTGCCTTCTCGGCCTTTTTCTCTTCTGCTGGCTTCTTCTCGGCGGGCTTCTTCTCGGCTTTCGGTGCCATTGGGAATTTGATTTTGGAGAAATGAGAAGTCAAGATTCGAAGACTCTGGGGTTGATGAAAAAGGGGTATGTGAATTTATTATATATAGGGGAGACGGCGTGATCTGATTGGTGGATATTTATATGCAAGGATTGATGACGTGTGATGTAGAAACCGTTGGATTTAAGATGATGGTAATTGGACGGAGAAGATTGGAATTTTTTGCTTTTGAAGTTAATTTAAGCGGCTTTTTGTTCCGTTTCCAAATTCTTAACCTTTTGCTGATTTTTTGTGTTTCGCGGGTGAAGAGTCGAGATTGAAATTTAAAAATATATTTTTTCTGATAAAATCCTACTCCTACCTAAAAATTAGTGGGTAAATAAGTCAAATGAATTTAATAATTTAAAAAATAAAATAAGTTAAGAATCTTTCAAAATCTACTATAAAAATTATAATGCATGAAAAAATATCATTTACAAATAATGATTCAAATAAAAAAATCGTAGGTTCTAAAATATCCTCCAAATCACTTTGTTTTCTTAATTATAAATCTAATTCAGATTATTTACCAAACTAGTCCTAAAAAAGTAAGAGAAGAGGGTACTCTAAAAAAATATAAAGAGAATATTTTCGGTGAAAATTCATGACCTATTAAAATCTAAAAAAAAAACAAAAAAAATAGTTAATTAATTAAATATATTTGCTTCATATCAGATATATTCAAAATAATAAAATAAAAATAAAAATATATTTATCATGAGACAAAATTTAGTTTTGGGACACAAAAGTGAGTATGGTGAAGAGAAAAAATGATTCATGCTTTCTATATATAAATATTGGTGTAATTATAAGACTTTTTTGAAATTTATAATTTAAGCTTAAAGATTTTTATTTTGATAAAAAATTAATTTTAAAATTTATATAGTTAATAAAATATCGATAAATTTTAAATATAAACAATAAAAATATTATTAATAAAAAACAAAAAAGACATAGATATCAATCATAATAGTTGGAGTCGATAAATTTTAAGTTTGAATTAATATTCTCACAAACTAGATATTGTATTCATTCTTGAAGAAATTATCTTCACATAATTTATTAAATCAATCAATTAAATATATCAATTTTATTATTTTTTATATTTTATTTTTTATTAAGTGAATTTTTATTTTTTAAGGACTAAAATTCACTTACGATTTAATTTTACTATAAAATATTATTCAAAATTTGACTTTAAATATATTATAAAAAAATATAATTTATTTTAAAAGTAATTTCAGAGATATCAGATATCCTATTTTTAAAGAAGAAAATTTTTGGGGTGAAATATTTATGCAAAGTTCCTAAAAATATGTTAATAACCCATTTGAAATCATATATAAATTATAATTAGCGGATTTTTTCAAAACGACCGAATGCAAAACACAAAACGGTTGATATATGATTGACATTCAAATGCAATAGCGGATAAGATTACAATTTACAAGGGACAGAGCAAAGATAGACCGGACCGAGCATCTTGTAGGGGAACGGCAATGGCAAACGCTACAGTCACAGCATCATCTACACTCTTATGGCTTCACAGCTTTGGAGGAACCCATAATGAGGCAAAAAAAGTAGCAGACAGAAACAGGGGTTTCGTGGTTTTCGCCCAGAAGAAATCTAAAAAGACTCGAAAGGTAAATCAAATTGAAATTTTGCTTATTTTTGTTTCTTATTAGTAATTCGGTTGATTGGTTGTTGTTAACGATGGGTTTCAGATAATGTTGAAGGAGGATGTGGAATACCTGGGGAAGAAAGGGCAGCTTTTGGACGTGAAAGCTGGGTATTTCAGGAATTATCTTTTGCCCATGGGAAAAGCCCAGATTATCACTCCTGTATTGCTGAAGTAAATTTTAACCTCATTATCTGTTATTTCTTTAATTTTAATTGCAATTTTGAATTTGCATTGTTTTTTCTTGCTTTTACAGTAGTATTCAATTGAGAAATAGAAGGGTTAATCTAAATTTGACTTGGGAGTAAGTTTTATAAACATACATTATTGGGAAAATAATTAATGGTTTTTCCCTCAGGGAAATGCAAATGGAGGATGAAAGAATTGAAGCAGAGAAGAAACGGGTAAATTCAGGGACTTGTGTTTTGAATTTTCGATGTTAACGGATATCATTGTGGTCATCTATTCCTATCAGGGCATTGAACATCTTAAGGATTTGAAGCTGAAAGAAAGCTTCCCATGTTGAATTGAACCTTCCTTTATTTAAGTGAAACTTGTCTTAGCTTGCTCTGGTTTCTGTATATGTGTTTGCTCCGATGGTAAGCAGTAACATTGGAAAGTAGTTCTTTACGGTGTTGAGCATTCAGTTTGATCTAACACTAGTTTCATTTGCTCCAAGCTGGTATACAATGAAGAAATTATGCTGATGTTGTTTCCACATGGTGTTTTATGGCTGTTTCCTAGCTTGTTGTTTGTGGTTTCACCAGGGTGATATGTTAGTACTATTGTCTGTGAACTTGTAACCGTGTTTTACTCCAGGTAAAAGAAGAAGCACAACAACTTGCTCTTATATTCGAAACCGTTGGGGCTTTTAAGGTGAAGCGAAAAGGTGGAAAAGGAAAGCAAATTTTTGGAAGGTGAGTAGGATCTGAATCCACACTAAACATTCATATTTTAATTTTTCACTCATCATATTGGAGCCTGACATTCACTTGTTTTTTTCAGTGTTACTGCTCAAGATCTTGTAGACATTATCAAGGCACAACTTCAAAGGTATTGATCATAAAATCTCTGTGGGGTTTAGTTGTTAACAAGCATCATTACTCTGCAACTTATTCATGAAATGAATTTGCATTAAATAAGAATTCAAGTTTTCGGCCTTGGTTTATGTATAGCTCCACTATCGTTTTTATTGCAATCTGCATTTACATCTGCAGTTATCACGTCGAACAAATGATGCTTACAGATTGATACTTATATTTAGTTTCCTTCTGTCAATTGTTATGCTATCATGAATCATTTGCAGTTTGTTAGTGAATTGTGATATTTCGTAAGTTATGGTGTCGCACCTTTAGTAATGATGTTTTTTGATTTCTACATATATTTTTTTTAGCTTGATGAATAGCCTTCCAATTATAGATTATCCATTTTTTCAGATTGAGATATTATATTTACTAACATTAGTGGATTCAGTTTGGTTATTCAAATATCCAACATATATTACTATTTAAACCGGAGGATTTGGGACTGATGTTCCAAGATTCTCAGATATCAGATTCCCCTTAACCCTTTACTATGGTTGCTTAATTTTTCAACTACTCTTGTGTTTATATGTAGGGATGTGGACAAGAGAATTGTTTCCCTTCCAGAGATCAGGGAAACAGGAGAATATATTGCAGAACTGAAGCTCCACCCTGAAGTTACTGCCCGAGTCAGAGTTAATGTGTATGCTAACTGAAGACAAGTTCCTACTGGAAATGGGCAGCCGGCTTTGTCAGCCATTAGCATCAGTCTAGGGTACGTGAGCATCTGAATTCAATGATAACCTTAATTGTAAACATAGGAGTCTCTTGTTCTTACAACTTGCCTGTGAAAATCACTCATTACCTTGGTTTCTTACAAAATTTTGCTATTGGTAATTCATAGTTGTCAGTTGGTACCCTTCATGCACAAGTAACTTTTTCTCAAATGTTGACAGCCCTGTTACTGTGATTCTTTGAAAGATTCTAATTCTACAAATACATAAAAAAGAAAATAAAATTCTGAAAGAGTTAACATCCCTGTGTGGGATATACATCTGTAAAGTAGTGGAACATAGAAAGAGAAGGCACTTCTCTTCTCCTCTCAACACCACATCTGGAACAGTTCAGCAATCATATTGATACCATGATGTCTGATACGGATTCATGATATTTTTTTACGATCCCAAATGTGTCAAAAGTTTCACAATGATTAATACTTCAAATTTTCTGATTCCAGGAGGTACAGGATCCGGGGGCAACTTCGAAACGGTACCAGTTAAAGTGTGTGCCAATCTGTGATTTTTTTTGCTAGAACATTGTATCAGCTTTATTTGTATTTCCATTTCATTATTCGCTTGTAGAATGTATTGAGACCTTGAAAAATATTCTTATAGATTGCTTAATTTTATGTTGAACAGCTATTTTTAACCTTCTAGCATGAAAAAAAATATATATTTTAGTGTCTGTTTTTGAACTGTTTAGGTAATTTTGGCTTTTGATTCAGTTTAGTAATCGTTGAGATCAATAACCAGAGATCCTTTGTATTTTGAACAAAAAATTAAGTGTTACTGCCCAGGATCGAACTGGGGACCTTCAGTGTGTAAGACTGACGTGATAACCACTACACCACAGCAACTTGATGCCACTTTTTCGAAGTAAATTTTATTTATACATTGAAGTGCGTTGCAGGCTCATATCACCATCAGCTATCTTTCATCTTGGCATTGATTACGAGACCTATGGAAATAATTCTCTAGTACGAATGAAATTATACACTTTGATAAAAAATATATATCTTAAGTGAAATTAAATACTTCATGACAAGAACCATTAATATAGCTCGGAACTAATTAACTAAAGTAGGGAGATCAAAGTTAGTTTTCCCTTCACACATACTTTTCACTTGGTAACTAACATAACATCCAACAAACCTAAACAAATCACTATGAAGCACATTAGGTAGGCAACTTCTCACCAAAAGAGAAAGGCTAACCACACCACCTATATTGTTTTGAGACTTTTTTTTCTACACGCAGAAAAAAAATATTTGCTATCTGAATTGAATAACTAGTTGATCGCTTTTTACTTAAAAACTCAATTTCTTAAACTAGTCTATTTAGACCATGAGAATTTTCAAGAATTTAAAAGTAAATATCAAAAACAATTAAATTAACCTTTCTTTAGGGTTATTACTTCTTATCACTAAAGAAGAGAACATCAAAGAATATTCTATATTATTATTGGCTTACATAGTTGTCAATGTTAGGAAAAAACTGGATGCTTTGGTCACTTTCATGGTAACCTGACCCAAAGAAAAACAAGAGAGAAGCACAAGAACTGAAAGCCAAGAGATTTGGATAGCCATCCAGCTGTGAAGTTAAAGGCAACGCTATATTTTAAGAGATATATACAGACATCATCTACGGTCCACATATCACTTTGTTGGACAAAACCGGAACACCCCTCCCTCTTCTCTTAAAGTAGTCCAAAAAAATACCCTTTATATACTGTATATGTATATGTATATGTATGTACTCTACTGTCATCAGCCATGTCTACAATTAGTCTGTTCCAATGGGATTCCAAAACCCTTTTTTTAGCAGTTTAGGTTTCAGATTCTGAGTGGTATTTAGAAAATGACATGTATGTAGTAATAGTACTATACTTGGCTGATAATAATTATTGGAAAAGCATTGTTGATGTAATATTTACATTTTCTGTAAGCTAATTTAGGCAGTGAGTTTGAGCAGTTGAGTGAGGAAATGAAAGAGGTGTAAGCCTTTTTAATGAAACTGAAACCAAGCAAAGTAAGCAAGGACTGAATATTTTATATTGGAGCCCCTTGTTTATGTTTATATTTGATGAGAATATTAATATGACAAGGCAACTACATGTGCAGATGTCAAAAATGATCATCTTCCTATCTAAGTCTCTTTATATTTGGACATGATCTCACGCAAAGTGTCCACATGATTTGCTTACCAAGATTTACCTAAACGTGCACTTAACAAACTCCATTTATACACAGCTAGTGAAGTAAGTATGAGGGAGTAATCTAGATCGATTAGTGTAGCATATATGACTTTGATGGGTGAGTTTTTCAACTGATTTTTTCTGTATATACAAGACCTCGAACTCAAGATTTGTTTAAGTGGTATCAAACTGCTTATTACTTGGACTGACTTTGTTAGTATCTTCTTTCTTTTACGAGGACTCATTAGGTTAAAAAATGATGAAACTTGACTATGGGTGATCATGTCAATTTTGTTAAGTGGCTTGCAAACTAAGGGATATTGTAGTTAGTTAATTAGGTGTGTGGTACTTCATCTTTATTTGCTTTTTTGATAACTTTTTTTCTAATTATTATTTATAATTATGAGTTCTACTGTTAATCACTGAAATCTTACATACTTCAACAAGAATAATAAATATATTAAAAAATAATATAAATGGGATCTAGCTTAACCTGCAGGAAGAGGCTAAAGAAGTATGGACCATTAGAAAAATATAAAATAATGAAGGATAATACATGTAGTGATCCTTAAGTTGAGCAGTTAACAACTCAGCTTTGCTATCCATTGATTCTTTGTCATTTAATGAAGCAGACTCTGGCATGTAGTGAGAGAAAGAGAGTGACTGTGAAAGTAAAGGAATATATATATATATAACCCAGAAAGGAAAGATAACCTAATCCATGACTTTAGGTTGCGGTAGTGGTGGTGGTGGTGCCAAACCCCCAGATAGACAATGGCCAATGCCACCCTCCCATTTTTCTTGTGTGTATTTGCTCTCTTTTTTAGTCTTATACATCACTCTCTCCCAACTTAAAAAAAAAAGAATAACCCGGATTTTAATTTGTATTTTATTTTCAGGATTCGATTTTATTATACAAAAAATATGCTTCCATCACTCACTTTTCGTGAATGGAAGGCAACCAGGAACACTAACCACTTACTGGTTCAAAGTATACAGCTTCAACAAGTAGATCATGGAAAATAATAACTCGTAAAATTATAATAAAAAAAGTTGAAAGAATACAATTGATAATTGTAAGTAATATTGATTCATGGTTTCTTGTTTTTGTTTAGTAATGGCAATCTACCAGAGCTGGTGTGGAGAAAACAATAGCTTGTTGAGGTCCTCCGAATTGGAACTTGGATTCCCTCGGATCATCTTCTGGTGCAGGAAGATTAAGGTCCAGTGAGAGAATATTTCTACTAGGCTTGATTCCAGCGCCACTGTTGGTGCCAATTGGATTGCTAGGCCTAGTAGTATCAACACTCACGGCAGTTTGATTGCTTGCGGCCGCCCTGTGCCGTCTCATGTGGCCTCCAAGGGCTTGACCGGAGGAGAATTCAGAGCCACAGATTGAACACTCGTGAATCTTAGTCCCCTTGTTCCCATGGCAATTAGCCTTGCTGTTGCTGTCAAGCGCAGGATTTTCTCTGTTGAATTGATCAGCGTCTTCAACAATTATTTTTTTCTCATCCGCCATGCCTCCTTTGGGCTTCTTGTGGCTTGCCCTATGGCCTCCTAGTGCTTGGAACGATGGGAACGATCGGTTACAAGTTTTACACTCGTACGCATAAGCTCCAGCCTTGTTAGTAACCATCTCGAACTTCTCTTCAATACTCCTCCTTTCCGGACCATCACTTTGTGCTAACATGATCAAGCAGTTAGCCATGTCTTCTTCTTCCTCCTCAGTACTCTTATAAATCTCACCAGAACTCATCGTAGACGATATGGAGTTGTATTCCTCCACCACTCCGCCACCACCGCAAGCACTCGAGGAGCTAGAAGTCCCGGTGACACCGAACGGGGACGATGACCTTTGGCGCTTGGTACGCTTGCCTTTGAAGATCAAGGCTTGATGATCAAATTCCTCTTGAGCCTGCATATCCACCACTTGAAAAGTATGGTAAAGGGAACCAAGGTGGCCTAACAAAGTTACAGAAAACGAATGAATGAAGCTTAGCCAAGATGGAGAGAATGGTGGGATTTTTATACATAGCCAATATGTCGTAGGTATATTTTCCTTTATATATTCAAAATTCCTGTAGTCTGAAGAAAACCGCCCCCGTGAATACTTTCAAAGGTGTTATTACTAGGAGGAAGAATAGACTTTTTTTTCACTTTTTAAACCCTTATTTTAATTTATTTTTTATCAATCTATTAATAATGTATAATTTTTACAGAAATTGTTAAAAAATAATGTATATTTTAATTTCCATGTCTGTACATCAAATATAATTAACTAAACCTTTGTTAGTACCTTAATTAGGGATAAGAAGATAAGCGTAGGTAAGATTGGAGTTGAGGATTAGGTGTCGTGGATATATAGGGTGCTGAAAAGGGTGAGTTAGGGCAAGCAGTACAATTCAGTTGGCGTTAATTTTATCGCACACAGTTTGGCAGCCCAGGTACAAAATATATATAACAAAAACCTTTTATCTGTTAATTATATTTTTTTATGTCTCACCTTAAAAATAATTAAAAATTAAACTCTAGACTATAACCTTGATTTTGTATCTTAAATCTTATATCCTAAAAAATACATTATATTCTTAATTCTTTAATTTCTAACCATAAATTTTTAACCTTAAACCTAAAACCCTAAATTCTAAACTTATTATTTAAAAACATAATAAAAAATAAACGATTTACCCGCATACCCCAAAATAAAATAAATCAGCCATTAAAAGCCAATGGATGAATTTCATGTTAAAAGCGTCTGTTGAAGTCAAGTGGGGTTTTTCTGGGCAGAGCCAGAGGAGGTTTCTTTCGTAAGTCACAAAAGTACGTGACCACATGGCTTCTGTGACCATTGCTTGCTTTTTCCCCTTGTATTGAACTTTGATGACTTTATACCCCATTTTTTGCCCACCACACACAGAGAAACAGAGGCAGTAAGGGATTGAAAATGATTAGTATCCTTTCAACATTTTTTATGATAAGGGCCGAAATGCCCATTACCGAAGGTAAGGACCCTATTTATTTTCTTGTCATTTTATATTGGAATGTGTGTAATCACATATTTTTCCACTTTAATTGCCAAGAAGCTCGGACAGGAAGATTCAATAATTCGACACGGGACATGAAACGTGTCTCCACTAGTTTAATGGAATGGAGCATTAACAAGTCGAGATGGTGCTAATATCGGACTACAGCCTATTTTAACCAAGGAAACATACACATACACACACATGGACATGGGGGGTTTAAAGTTTTAAGAGGTTATGCGTAATTATTAAAAAAAATATTTTATTAAAAATATTTTAACTTTCAAAGATTTGGGGATTTTATACAATTTATTCAAAGATATAATTTTTTTATTCACAAATTATCTTAATTTTTACATGATCTTTTTTCTGTTTTAAGTTTTAAATAATTATATATACACATAATATATTTATATTTTTTAATAAAATTTTAATAATTTTTATTTAATTTTTACAGTCTTTTCTTTTAAGGGCTCTATACAATCATTTTTATTGGACTATCTAAAACCCAATATATATATATATATATATCTCGAGTTTCTTGTCAATAGGGGATGGTTCAAGCTAAGAACTGAAATAAATGTTCTTGGTTTGGGACCAGGTTGAGTAGATGGACCTCTAGTTCCTAAAACTGTCCAACCTAGTTATTGTTTGTTTGCCATGATAATCTCCAATTACGTAAGAAAATCTAGCAAAAACATAGACATTCTGTACTCACAAATAGTGTTTTAGAAGAGGGTTTACATGGGAGTTGTTCAAGCTAAAGATTAATATTTATTACAAAATTCAGAATCAAAGTGTTGACAATCAACTGTTTCTGAATCCCATCAATTACTGGTGGGCAAATTGCTCAAAAAGATGACACAAGGCACATAGAAGCTGAGTTTAGTTTAAAATCATTGGCATAAAGGGAACAAAAAATAAGAGACAAAATTCACGTGGGGTTTATCAAATAAAAAATCATGTGTTTTGCCATCAGCAAATTTCAATCACAACTAGTACAAAATCATGCATACTGATGCTTGATGTGTCTGAAATGAAACAGTAATCCCCTTGGACATTTGTTGTAAGAATCGACAACAAAACATTACAGAGATCTAATGGTAAAGATAGAGCAGAATCGAACCGTTCACTTATTCATTTGCTATTTCACGATTTGACATGTTCATTTGGATTTTACCCAATAATCATGGTTTATGTTATAAAAATCAATAGCCAATCCATTTGTCTACTAGGGTTTTTAGCCGCCTCCATTGTAGCTGTTTCATATCCTCCACAGATTTGTATCAGCTATGCAGCCAGCCACTTTGTT
Source organism: Abelmoschus esculentus (assembly GCA_035048815.1). NCBI lineage: Eukaryota > Viridiplantae > Streptophyta > Magnoliopsida > Malvales > Malvaceae > Abelmoschus > Abelmoschus esculentus. The sequence goes on from JAUCBN010000008.1 coordinate 2,438,730, forward strand.
TTACGTTATGGATTTCGAATCTTGACATTTGTATTTTTTTCGAATTGCAGACTGTATATTCTTGTCGGATAGGAGATAAATTTAATGGTGAGGGTGTGAATCACAAGGTTTTCACTTTTCCCTATGGCCATAGCCAAAGAAACACTAGAAGAAATCAAGTACACCAGCGTAAGGGCTAGCCTACATAATTGAACAAGGCACATTCCTTGTAAATTGTAATATAAAATCAAACGGGTGCTGATGCATTAAGCCTGAACCTGTGGAGACCAACTTTATACCCTAGAGTCTTGGTGTCGTTTTGCACTTGTTCTTGGAAATCGGTATAAGTAAAGGGTTTGTATTTGGAGCTGCGGATGACGCTGCCTTTGGCTGGGAACACAAAGTAGCATATGGAGACACGTTCCTCCTGCTGGTTCACTCGAACTCTATGTTTCACACTCATGTATCGGTCATCGCTAATAGCCTGTAACAAGAAAACGTCCATTAATAAGAAGGAAAAAATGGAATAAGCGTCATAGATTTATGCTGATGAATGATCACCTGCATCATGTCGCCAATATGGACTAGAAGGGTGCCTGAAACTTGGTTAACCAGGAGCCATTTATTGTCCTTGAAAATTTCGAGTCCACCAACTCGGTCTTGGTTCACTATGGAAAGCACTGAGCTATCGGTGTGTTCCATCATCCCCCACTCCTCGTCAGCCATGGACCTTGGTGGATATCGGTACAGACGTATGAATCCAGTGGATTCATCTAAGTTAGACTCGGATTGTTTAGGACACAGGTTTAGACTCTTCACCATTGCTTCAAACAAGGTGGTTGCGATTCTCGAAAGGTGTCTTCCGTATTCTTCCACAGACTGCCTAGGGAAACAGAAAAAATAAACGTTAGACAAAAATCACAGAAACAGAAAACCTTAAAATATTCTGTATACTTGTATTACAGCTATGTTCATAGTTTTGAATAACGCAAATTGGTGAGTTGATATATGAAATTTGAATGATTTTATTTCGACATCGATGTGATAAACTAAAACCTTGACAGACACAAATTTCAGAAATCAAAGAAACAGTGTGCTTAGGACATCTGATAAGTTAGTCATACAAATATTGGTCTCACGCCTTGGGGTTCTTGGTAATTCTTTGTTACTAAAAGAAAAAAGGTTAAAACTTTATAATTGATCTTAATAAAAAGCACATATATAATTCTCCCAATTCCTATTTCCTAATTTCAAAACTGGGGTCTGGGGAAATAAAGGACAGAAAAGGAGGTGATTGGTGGGTCAATAATTGGTTATGGATAGCACAAGGCAGGGGGGTCCAAAAGTTACTGATGCTGACTTTGCAATCTTCTTTTCTTGCAGAAAAGATCTGGGAAAAGTCCAATCAGTTGGTCACTTCATTGGGGTAATATATCCCACCCGGAAGCAATACAAATCTGAAGAAATTCCCACCAAAACAATAAACAAAGGGGGGGCCGGGGGGATAATACCTGAAATCTTGAAGCCTCAGATCCTCAGCCTGAAACTGTGGCAGTTGAGTGAGTGGAACGTTTATGCCTTCCAACATACTGATATTCAAGGCACCCCTTAGGGCACCCCCGGATGGGGTTAAGACAGGGGTCCCCCCAAAGTAGGACAACGGGTTAGTCAATAGGGCTTGTTTGGAGTCAAAGGATAGAGCAAATAACATCTTCACATGCTCCTCCAGTTTGCTCAAAAGGCTGGGAGGAATCCCATGATTGACCAAACGAAAAACACCCCATTCTTTACAAGCTTCTCCAAGCTTTTCTAGGCTCAGGCACTGCAGATCCACCACGGGAACAGGAACTGATGAAGATTCCATGGAGTGGTTGTTGAGTTCAGGCAACAGGGGAGCAGGAGAACCCTTGAGATGGCGAAACACCGGAGGGTAGGAATCAAGGTTGCCCATTCCAAGCATATCTTTTCGGCTTTGTTTTGTCCAGGTCTAATTTAACAGGGGCTGGGAGGAGAATATCTGTATCTAGAGGAGAATCGAGGGGAGTCTTTTTAGGTTTTGTCCCCTTGGAGAAGTTAATTTATCCTGCGTACGAGCGTAGGGTCCCGCTCGGATTTTTCATGAAACGTGTGTATTGTATCCTTGCTGACTAATTGCACCAAAGCAATAATTATTACTCAATGAAACATGTAAACAAAAAATCTATGTTAACTTTATCGATCGGTCAAACGTATTTAATGATAAGCTTATTATAATTATATCATAAGTTAATAGTGAATATGGACTTACCATAGTGAATTGGGTTCGCCCTGGTTAATTATTATAGCATTATTTTTATACAATTCTTTAATAAAAATATAAAGTTAAAATTTATTAATTAATTGAATGCTTAATGATTAATGATGAAAGATTAAGATTATTTTATAAATATAAAAACAGACAATGAAAGCTGACGAGGGATACTAATATTGTAGTATTTTTTTATGTCGTAGGTAATGGAGATTTCTGCCTTGGTATGTTGACCATCCAGCCATATGGCTTTCCTCCGAGGGGCTATTAAGTACGTTGGAATTTTAGATTTTTTATAGGATGATGATGAATACCGACTGTATATATAGTATACGATTATTTAATTTTTTTTAATATTTATATCAAGTTTTTAAATTAAAACTAGATATTTATTAAATAATTAAAAAATAAAAATAAAATTATAAAAAAAATCACAACAACAAAACACAAACAAACACGAAAACAAAAGAAATATAAATAATACAAAGATCATCAATAAAATAGCCTGACTGTTCGAAAGCCTAAAAGCCCAAACCAACACTTATCTGAAAACCCCATTTTTTCTTTATTATTAAAGCCCTGATCTAAATTTTAAATACTTCAAATTTGTTATGATAAAACCCAGTCCAATAATGATATTTTGGGCATAAAAAACGACATGTTTTTCAATAGACCCAACTCAAAAACTGACAGTTTTTCCCTTCTTTTATTACCCCAATTCCGACCCACATCAAGCCTGTGACTCCACTTGACAAGGGATCTTCAACCATAGGCGTGGTGAGGGACTAGGGAGTGTCAACTGATGACCATTTTCTGTGACCAGCTCAGTTTTCTTGCAAAACCTAGACTAAAACATATCCCTGATGCTGGATTGAACAGCTTTGCTACCCAACTCTGTTTACTAAAATCCAATAGCTGTAATCCAGACACTTTCAACTCTTGTGATAGAGACTTCTCATGGTTACATCAAAGCCATGGATGAGCTAGAAAAACTGGGTGTTAACTAGTAATGCAACTGTTAAGTAGCTTTTAATTAAAGTGATGTTGGTCTGGTCATTACCTTATCTCCTGCCAAACCCAGCATCAGATTCCGGTCGGGTGAGGGCAGTGCATTGTCCTATCGTTTGAAACCAATGTTGGGTAATTCTCAACTAATGTCCAAAAACAAAGTTTTGAAAAGGCAACTTTAAAGACCAGCAATGTCAGCAGCTTCGGCTCCAAAACCCAAAGAATTTCCGCAGTGTCTCATTCTGCAAGACTGCAACAGTGTCTGGACTGGTTCTTCCCTCCGACTCATTGTCTCACTCTCACTCACCCAATTGTCTCCTTCCTAGCCATTCATTCTAACTCAAAGACAATGTATTAATGATTTAATGTCTCCAAATAACACACACTACCCATCTCATGCTTTGCTATTTTTATGCATTCTGCAAGCTGAGGATGAACAGATCTTATCACTTTGTGTCTGAGCCTGTTGATGCAAAAAGACAACAAAATTGCTAGAACTTGTCATTAGGGGCATGCAAGAAAAACATATTGTTGATATTGTCTGCTGGTGTAAAAACTGTGGGCACATAACTACACTAACATGACATAGTTTATCAGCTCAGCTTTTCACAAATGCCACCCACTTTCAAATGCCAAATCCCGCCTTCCAACTCCCCTTTTGCCCCACCCGCACCGAGTCATTCAAATTTTGTTCCTTTTCAGCTTTTGAGGGTCCTTAAAGTTAATCTTAAACCCCCACTTATTTCATTCCTTTGTGTTGTTCTCTTTACTTTTAAACAATATGAAGTTGTTATCTTCTTCTCCTTCCATTTCATCTTCTACTTCAAGTGTTTCCTTTGATCCAAAAATGTGCACTTCCACAAGTGCAACTGCTGGTTGCCTTTCAGGGATTTTGCGCAGGATTCTTTGCTCCACGGCTCTCCCTACACACCCTTCTGATCACACTACTGAGGAGTATAATTCAGTAGCTAGTTTCAACAAACAAAAACAGTTGCATGATGTTTCTCCTAAGGTCACTCCAGGGATTGTTGCCAGGCTAATGGGGTTGGATTCCTTGCCTGAAACAAGCTTGCTTAAGTCACAGTTGCATCCGAATTCGATTACGAGAAGCAGGTCGATGAATTCAGCGGATTATAAGGAAGATAATGGTTCAATCCATGGGAAACATAGACGAGTGAATTCCACATTGTCATTCCGAGATATGCCTGCTTATTTTGAGATGGAAAATGAAGAGTTTCTTGTTCTCAGCTTTGAGAAGAGAAGTGAGAGGAAATCCAAAGAAGGGAAAAGTAAAGGAGGAAGTGGAGAACTGAAGCAAAGGAAAGAAAACAAGGAAAATCAAGGCGAGAAAGTTGCTGAGAAAAAGATAAAAGAAGATGATGAACAAGCTAGCAAAAGGGTTTTGACTGTGTTGAATGAGGAAAAGATGAATAGAAGAATTGTTAAGAAGCCTAATCGTGAAATGGCAAAATGCAGGGAAGCTAATGATTTGTGCTTGGAGAAGAAAGTATCGGCGCCTAATGGAACAAAACTGAGGCAGAAAAAGAAAATACAGCACCCTGGGACTCAAAATGTAGAGCCTGAATGCAGCTCAGAAGATTCAAGCCCGGTTTCTGTTCTTGTTTTTAACCAATTCATCAATGATCACCATGTTCCTACAGCAGGTTCGTCCTCCTCAATTCCGTATATATGTATACACATTTATTTTGATTCTGTATACGTTACTTTGTTAAACTGAATATGGATTTCTTGTAACAGTGGAAGATTCAAAAGAGGCAGAAGGATTAAACCCAAGAAGGAAATTATCACCAGACCTGGAAAATTATGAATGCAAGCCTCCTTGCAATGATGGTAATTTCATGGAAGATGGTGGAAGTGAAAACAACATTGAAGTGAAAACTTTGGTGTCAATGAAAAAAGATTGCTACAGTGAAGGAAACTTGGAATGTTGGGATGCAAATGCAATTTGCAGGGTGATAGAAGCAGAGGTAGCTAAATCAAGTTGGTCATGCTCCAAGTCCAACACTGAAGAACTAGAAGATATCACTGCAGATTTCGGATCAAAAATTTTAGACCAATTGTTAGATGAGCTTCTCATTCAATTTTTTCCATCTGACCCTTTGTGCAATCTGAACCTGTAAAAGTACAGTGGTTATATCAGCCCTTGTAAATTCTCCCAACTGCATAATTCTATAGTCAAAGATGTACAGCATGCTTAGTGTCTATTTTCAAAGCTTTCTGTCATGTCTTGCATCAATTTCTCAACTAAATATAGTTCAAATTTAAATTCCTTGACATGAAATATGTGGCTGACAGAAAGAAAAAAAAAAAAACTTTAAAATTTCCTGGAAAATATCCAAATCTGTGCATGACAATTAAGACTAGTATTAATGTATTATTTAAGAAGTTGGTCAAGATCCTTGAACTAGAGTTTGAGAACAGTTAAAAATAAGCAGTATTTATTTGTAACCGGCAACCTTGTACCAATGGTTTGTTGTTTTACTTAATTACAAATTAATCAATGAGATTAAGAAATGCACAGATCTCACACCATGATTAAATAATCATATTCTAGGCAGCGCCGGCTGCAGGAGTCAAGGAACGACCTGTTCTGTAGTGGAATCTGGGTTTGAGATATGGAGTATAATGTTATTCAACTTTTTTTAGTAACTATTCGGTTTCTGCTTCTGCAAGAAACCTTGGGTTGAAAATTGACAAAAACATTCTAGTATTTTGTGAACAAGAAGCAAGATATATTTTTCTTTGAACCAATAATCAAATTAGCTTAATCGGATCGTATAAAGTCTAAATTTCTAATCCGAATCTGTTGTCCGAAACAGCTGTTGTTCATTCTCCTATGTTTTAATGCCCATTCCACTACCAAGATTAACCAATGAGAAAGAAATGGGGAAATAACCTAAACACAAATAGGACTGCCTTTTCCTCTCTTTTTTTTCTTAGTGCTCAAACAATTGCACCCACTTTGGATGATGGAATCAGTGAACATCACTTTTTGAAATTGCAGAAAGTTTGAAAGCTAAATGACATTGTAAAGATTGAAATATTTGTCCACTAAGTTCTTTGTGTAAAGAAATTAAACTCTTCAAACTATAACAGTGGTTTAATAAAGCAGAAGCTGGATGAACAGCGAATGGTGGAAAGCACCTTGAGTTCGATCCCTGTATTTTGATTAAACACTAGGAAAACCAGGAAAAGGAGAAGCAAGCTTTAACAGAAAAACAGATATATTAATTAAATAATGCAGTAGTTTTTTTAGTACATAGAATGAGAATGAGAACAAGCCCCCCCATAAACTTAGAATACACTAGTAAATAAAGAATCAGTGCACTTGCTTCCATTTGCAACTTGAAATGAATGTAACCCTGAAACTTGCTAGTTCAAGTGTTGAACATTGTCCTAACTCCTACCCTCTTCAGCTTTGTGGATGAAATATGGACTCATACCAAGAAGTGAACCAACTTTCAAGACAAAAAAGAATAATAGATCATTATTCTTGAGAACCTAAGAGCAGTTATGGCAGAAACCTTTTGTTCTCTGCTCACCTGGTCCATTTCATTACAATTATAAACGCTGAATATTGATAAGAATTCAAAAAGAAAAGTAGTTAAAGGTTAACTTGGGAGATAATGGTGGGGCTAGCTTTGCTTTTAGGCCACCATCTGTTTCTGCTCCATGTACAACTGCTCCACCCAGGCAGGGAGCATTTCACCGCCTCCGTTGTTACGATGGCACTGCTGCTCATCATCAAAATTCAACTGCCCGGCAGGAGGAGGTTCCACCACCAGAGACTGAACCCAAGTCACATCAGGCTCATCAGGAGTTGGTGATATAGAGCGTGCTGCGTTTCCCAAATTGCTGCCACTGCTCCGGAACCCAAAGGAAGCGGATTTTCTTAGTTTATTTAGCTCTTCTCCTTGTATACCCCATTCTAGTTTGCCATTGGGGGAACCCCAATCTGATAGGTTAGAGGGCATTGCACTTGCTGAAGAAGCAAGTGAAGAAAACCCTGAATGACGATTTACAGCCGTGCGCTCAACAAAGCTCTGGCTCCGGTTTGCAAAGGCAGCTGACCTTGAACTTAAAACTGCAGCCGCAGATGACCCAGATGGATCAATCCCAAAGGATGGAGATGCCCTCACGGGAGAAGATGGTAGATTTGTTGGGTAGCTTGCACGGAGCTGCTGGTTAATGTTCTGGCGTGTATGAACTCCAGTGGGAGATTGCAGCTGAGATGCTGCAGCATCAAGTGAGAGTCCTTGTATTTGAGGCATAAGAAGAGGATCAAGAGATCCAAAAATATCTTCAAGATTAGTCGGCTTCACCCCTCCAAACCTGTTTAGATCACCAGTTCGATCACCAGAGGCAGAAAATACCGAAGAATTGTTCCAGCTGGTTGGAGATGAGAGGCTGGATATCTCATCAATTAACTGCTGCTGCTGGCGGCGACGATGAGTTTCCAGCCCCAATAGTTCCATGTCTAAATCCATATCCCGAGCACTAATAGTAGTTTTCAGCCTACTACCAGGAAGCTGCAAGGTAGGAGGTATGATGTTGGACTGATTTGGCCACATTGATCCACCCATAGGAGATGAGGTACCAGTAGGGGTCAAGGGTGGGGTTGATGTTGGAGGTATCATAACAGATTGGGAGCCGAGAGCAAGTGGGCTCATGGAACCCATGTCTAAGGAGGACCCAGTAGCCGAGTAAGATCTTGGGGAAGGCACTGCAGAACCTGTTGAAGCATACAAGGGACGAAGCTCCTCAGGCTTGTGAGCAAAGAAACAGACCCTCCTTGTGCAGTTAATCTCATCCTTGCATAAACGAGTTCGATACTGGGCAGGATGAAGCCAGCACTCGAAAATACCATGAGCATACTCGCAGTTATCACCTTGCCTGCAAGATCCCTTACGAAATTCAGGGCAAGGGACACAGCTATAATGATATTTCCTAGGATCACGCCTCCTTGCATTCTCCCCAGGATGAACAAAGGGACACTCGGTCCAATCATGAGAGTATGCCCTCGAACAAGGCTTGACCTTGAAGGTATACATCCTAAACTCATCTGTGCCGTATATACCATTCTTAATGTCCGGAAGAGTAAGATCAACAGGATACTCTTTCTTCTCAGTCCCATCTTTAGAAACCCGGGGCATCAAATTCTGTTGTTCCTCCATCCCTCCCATTTCATTTCCTAACTGAGCAGGCAAGCCGTCTATCTCACCAACAGTTCCACTTCCTTTCAACATAGACTCCAACACCTTCTTCCTCAAGCCAAAAGCCGAGAAACAAACCGGAGCAATCAAATCACCAGGCCGGTTTCCATTAGCATCAAGAGAACCAATATCAGCAGAAGCATCAAGCAAGGTCTTGACAACCTCAGTCGAATCAAAGGAGCCACCAGCAGCAGCACAGTGGAGAGCCGTGGCCCCGTCCGAACCACAAGCCCTGTTAACATCAACACGTCCACTTCCAATGATATAATTCACCACATCCTTGCTCCCAAACAAGGAAGCAATCAAAAGAGGCGTCCTTTCTTCAAATCCCATCTTCTTCGAACCCAACCGCCTTCCGTACCAAAAGCTTGGCTCGTCCATATCAAGACCCTCTTCTTCAACAGCAGTTTTAAAGGCAATCAAATCATTCGAAGCCGACAACTCCAGCAAAACCGAGAACTTTTGAGGAACCCCATCTTTTCTAAAACCACCCTCCATGATTGAACCACTTTGAACTGGCTTCCTCTTTGGACCACTGCACATATAAATCTCTCCTCTTCTCTGCAAAATCAAAAATTGACTTAAAAAACCAAGACAGACAGAGAAAGGGAGAGAGCAAGAAGGTTGAAATCCCACAGATTATGAAATCAACCAAAAGCATCATAATTTTCTTTTCCTAAACGCATTCAAGTTTTATAGATAAGGATCCGATCATTAAACACTACAAACATTTACTACATAACAAATAAACTTATCCGAGAATTTGAAAAAACAAGACATAAAGTTAAAACCAAAGAAAGAAACAGAAAGGAAGTTACAAAAATCTTGATTGGGAAAAATTAACTCCACATACAAAAACACTTCAGTCTAATCTCCAAACACGGTACTAACACACCAAAAATAACTATCCCAGACAACAAAAACACTTCAAAGTTCCATTCTTTTCACATATTTTCTCACCAGGAAATACGAAACATAAAAGCAAACCAAAAGAGGGGAAAAGGCATACCTTTGAAACACAATTTTGAGAACAAGAACAGAAATCCAGAGTGTATCTTTAAGAAAAAGAGGGGAAAAACAACCTTTGTGTGTTTTAAACTTGAAAGTTCAAAGCCGGGCTTAAAAGAGGGAGAGAAAAAGCAAGAAATGAAGAAAAAAGACAGAATTATTAATAAAAATTATAATTATTATCTCAAACATAAAACATAAACTACTTACATAATTTGATTTTATATTAAAAATATACGATTTAATTTAAGTATTTAGTTAAAAATTTAATAAAATGAGATTTAAATAATATATAACAACTTTATGGACTTAAAATTTTCAAATTTTGGAATTTTTCTAATGATCGATATAAATGAAATTGTTAATATCCGATTCAAGTATTTTTTTTATAAAATATATTTTATTAAATATTAAAAAATATTATTATTAATAGAATTAGTTTAAATGTTAAATAATTTTATATAAAAAATTATTAATAAGTTTATTTAATAAAAATAAATATATAATATAAATCGATCAAAATTAATCTTAATAAAACATTAAAAATAAAAAATAAATATATAATATTATAAGGTCAAATCATATACTTAAAAAATAAAATTTATTTTCTTATCTAAATAATTTAAATATTTTATTCTTATACTAATACTAGTCAAAAAGAATGAGCCTTGTGCTTCCCTTTAAAAAAATGAGAACCACCAAATTCAAATGCACATGAAATGAAATTGCAAATGAAACTCAAATTTCCTTTTTCTTATTCTTTGGGGGTAACGTTTACGTGGGGGTGGGGGTCCACTGAGGGAGCGCTTAATATCTCCCTGCAAACAAATGAAAAACGGACACGTGCCCTTCTCTTATTTTTTTGTGTGGAAACGGCCACTCAATTTTGAAGAATCCGGGTTCGTCACGTTTTCCGCATTTTTTGGCCCTTAGTGGATGACGTGGACGTGCCTGCACCGTCAGCAAGGTTCTTTTAAAGCCCATTCGTAAGTGGTTTATGATAAAGTTAATTGGCTGTGACTTTATCAACTGACAGTCTGGTAAATGGAGTCGAAGGACAGAAGTCGTACGGCGGGGATATTACTTGTCTGTGAAGAATGTGGGGTGTGAGGATAAATATTGGATGTAATTTTAAGGGGACAAATTCGTTGAGGCTATCGACGAATCGCAGCGTTTCGATACTTTCTAGAAGGAGCGTTTGTGTGTCATCTTGTGGGGGAAATTTTTCTATAGCCTTTTATTTAATAATGCTAAAATAAATATAATATAATATATATTTTTAATTATGTGACATTGATATATATTTTTAAATAATATTTTTTAAATTTAAATCTCTAAAAATAATATCATTAGATTTCCTTATTTACGATATTTAGTGTATTATATTATTATATCAACTTTATATATAAATTTAAATAATAAATAAATAAAAATTTTAAATTTATTTAATTCTAAAATCACTTGGACTCGTGGATAGTTTTAAAATTTCAGACTTAAATTTTAATTTTAATATGAAGACACGTGGAATACAAACTTATCGCCATGGAAAATATAAATTGTTTTTCGTGGTTGAAACTAAAAAATTTTAGATAAATCTTTACTTCTAAATTTCCAATGTTAATAATTGGAGCGTCTCTTCAGAGATAATAGATGGGATCCAAGGGCTGTGGTTTTTTTGTTTTTTTAGTATGAATTGGACGAGTAAATAAGAACTGAATCGTTAGAAAAGTCCACTGTCCACCGGCGTGCTGCAAGAAAGGACCCCACTGATACAGTTTACAAATAGGAATGGGACCCAATTGATAAGGAAAGGAAAGGAAAGGTCATCTCGGACTATATAATATTTGCATTTGGATAACACAGTTGATAATTCGAATGGAGGAATGAAAATATGTTTTTATTATTTAATTATATAATAATATATTATGTTACATAATATATTAGGGTTTGTGCAAGTCTAAACCTTGAATATTTAAATTTTAATATTATAAAAAAAACTATAATACTTGATCTATATTAATTAATCTATAAATTAATATAAATAATTAAATATATATATCAAAAAAATAATCATATAAAATTATAACAGCTTCGGTAAGCTATGATGAAAGGATGTCCCATTTAATATAGTAGGACAAAGTGGAAAATGCTTCATCGTTTAAAGAGTCAATGCTTTAATATCAAAGGTCACGATAATATATATTATTAGAGAAATTATTATATATTAGATTCATTATATTATTATTATAAATTAAAAATCAAATAATTATTTTTTATTTATATTATTTTCATTTATAATTAATTTTTATATAACCATCCACTTTCTATTTATATAACAATTCTTAATAGATGTAAGAGAAATTACAATTAAATTTTTTAAGAAAAAATTCTTAAAATGAGTTAATTTAAATGTTTATGATATATAAAAATATTAATTACTTATGAATCATGGGTATAACAGATGAGCAATGTAATAAAAAGGGCTGTCAGAATAGGCCTCCCCAATAGTGATGAGTTTTGTTGATCCACAAGGTGAGGTGGAAATGGACTGGACCACACCGCCCATCCCCTATCCTCATCGTGGACCATTGGATGCCCGTGTGGAAATTTTGATTCTAGTTTTATAGTTGGTAAAAATATTAGATCCTCAGCCCAAGTCATCGTCTTTGTTGCTTCCTGTCCCCATCACCTGTAAATTTAGGGTCCAGGATGACAGCATTAAGGTCCAAAAGTCTTGAGTTAAAAAAAATGTCCATGACCTATTTTGACACCCAATGCCAGTATCAGATTAGATACCTATCCTACAGTAGTGTGTAACATTGTTCGAATTTTAATATTTAATGAATAATTAATATTATAATTTAGCTCAAAATTTTAAATTATTTGAGTTTTATTTTATAATTAAAATATTATTTAAAATTTACTCGCTAGGTGAGATTGTAAGTGAATCATGTCAGGCTTTGGACAATGTGAACGTAGTACATTCTCTGGCTTCGTTTTTATACAACACAAAAATAATACCCCAAAAGAATGCTCGACAAGGAAGGCTTAACTTAGACGCTACGCTACGCATTTAATTACATCGTCGATAAGAGAAGAATACAACATCACTTCAGATTAAGATTTGCAGGGAGACGTATTCCAGGAGCTGGTTCCTTCACAACACAGCCTTCACATGCAACCAGTTTCAGAACATTTTGAGGAGTGAGATTGTACTTCTCCACAGCCTCAGCCAAGCTTCTTCCAAGCACTTTTGAAACCCAAGATTCTAAAGCTCCAGTCTTGTCTGAAAACCAGGCGGCACCGAGTATTTGTACCATTACTTCTTCATCAATCTCCAACATAACCTCGGTTCCAACTTTCTTTTGACAGTGTGAGATGATTTCATTCAAAATTTTATTGGCGAATCCATCGAAATCGAATGGCTTGAAATGTATCTTTTTATGCACCTGGCTAAAGAATTCTTCCAACCAAGTTTCTGAGCTTTCAGACAGGGACTCACTTTTTGACTGCCCCCAACAGGTGTCATCCTCGTCTGCTTCCTCCACAGGAAAATTTAAGTCTAGACAAGATCTAGGCAATTTGTGTTCTCGTTCTTGTGCCTCTGCTTCTAGCTCGGATGACTCAGCAGTTTCGATCAGCTTTCTTTTATTGGCAGATATAGAAGCGGAAGCCTCTTTTATTGCTGTAACCCTGACACCTGCATTAACACCTGCATTATTGCTTTTGCATGCAGCATCAGAAACAGAGCCTACTAGGATCTGCATTTGCCAGTTTTTGGCTCCAAGTATTCTTTCCTCGGGGAATTTCATGTCCTTCTTCTCACAGATAACGTTCATGTCACCTTTTGTCATGGCTGAGGTTGTGATAAGAACCATATTGTTGATGCTTATTTCTCTTCCACGGGAATCCGGAAATTTACCCGTTCTAATAGCCAGGTCCAAGCTATGTTGGACAGCATAATCGGCCTTATCAACATTTTCAAGGAAGACAACAGAAAAGGGTTTCTTTCTTAGCTCCTCGGCAATCATGTCCGACACTGTTTTCCCTCTAGACATCACATCATAACCATTCAACTTTTCACATTCAAAGATCGAATTAGAGTGGCCAACTCTGTCTTGCGAGTTCAAATCCACCGAAACTAAGCATTCCTGGCTGCCATATAGTACCTCAGCGAGGGCTGAAGCAATTCTTTTTTTCCCGACTCTATCCGGCCCAAAGAAAGTAAGCCAATTATCCCCTTCACAGTTCATGCCATGAGAGCTCCGATACCTGTGCCGTAATTGGGATACAGCTTGGCTGACAGAATTGACAGCTTCATCTTGCCAGCCAACTTTTTCAGCAAGAACTTTCCTAATAGACTTGTAATCTCCTAGATCAAATTGCTCTCCTGATGTAGGACCACAGCAAGACAAAGATTGGGCAAACTGATATGAAGTAGTCTCACTATTTGCATCAAAATCAGCAGACACAGAACCTGAGAAGTGCTGAAGATTTTCTTTGTGATTTGGTAATTTTGCGGTGTTTGATTCCTGATTGGTTGATGCATATATTGTTCCCAACATTAAATCTGTGGTTACCAGAGGAACAAATGAAGATGGTGTGCGTCCAGAACAAGAGTTCAGAGTTTGCTGAGGGTGATGGATCCGGGGCACAACGTTACCAGTTTTCCGAGCTAAGCTTGGGATATCTACATGCAAACCGGAGAGAAAGTTCATATTCCCACCTTCGGAAGTGCATGCAGTATCTTTTGGTAGAAAATTTTGTTGCATGTGAACTTGTCTGCTGGGACTTTGACTGGGAAATAGGCTTTGCTTCTTGTCTGTGGAAAACTGAGTGCCCTCAACTATTGGAACATTATTCATGGAGGGGTTAATATCTAACTTGGGGAACGTTGGTGTGTGGTGGAGACGTTGGCAAATATCATTCCATTTTTTCTGCAACCCTGAAACTTTAGCGCTTAACATGGAATCACCAGCACTAGTCTGCACTGAATGACAAAGAACTTACTTAAAATACAACTATAATTTTATCAATGACATACAGCATATAGCAAGTGCTAACTGCAAACTCACCTTTGCCACATCCTCTCCTTTGCTTGTGTCAACAGCTGCCATTCGTAACCAAGACGGCAGGTTTTCTGAATACTGGTCAGCAACCGAAACCATCGATCCTGACTTCATAACGGCATCAAGTTCTCGTTCATACTTCTCATTGCAAAGGTTACATCGAGGGATAGATTGGTTTCTTCCACTTAAAGGACTCCTCAAATCTGATGGTGTAGGAAATAAGCCACCAAACGGAACAAATGACCTCATCAAACTGTAAGAATATCATGAACATGGAACAGCGAGATACAATAAGCGGAGAACTGTTGGAAGCTAAAGTGCACATGCAGTATTATATTGACATTATGAATAACAAAAACATGGTTCCAAGTCCATATAAAAGACATTCAAAGGGGAAAAACTCACCTGGATTTGGGGTAAGCCCCATCAAAAGAACTCTTGGAAGAAGTGATAGGCAACAATTGCAAATCCCAATCCTTTTCTATATTGGGAAACTTATCAGAAAACTTCCTATATATTTCAACACTATCTACAGCTCCAATGAACCAGAATCTCCGTCCAAAAACTTGCATTAAACCTGTTAACTTCAGAACCAAGGAACTAACAAAATCACCTAGGACCCCATCCAAAATCAAACCTTTTATGTCCCCAAAATGTAAAACCACTCCCCCTCCTCCAGAACAATTACCCTTCTCCAAAATAGCTTCTACTTCCTTCAACTTTAACCTCATTTTTTCGTCATTTCCCTCGTTAATCTCCTTTTCGATGGATATCATAATCAACCCAGAGAGAGCACCATTCAAGAAGCCATATTTCCCCTTTGTTAAACTCTCTGTAAATGCCATCAAAGCTTCCATAGCACAAACACCGATAAGCAATGGGCTTTTCCCTGTCTTTTTCGCCATGACTTCACTAATTCTCTTACAATTATCATCAACCCCATCTTCTTTCCGGCGGAACAGCAAATTATACCCGACCCGACCGGAAACTGAATCTGTTAAGTTACACAGAAATATAGGCGGGCAATGGGCACGTGAAAACCGAGAAGAAACGTGAGTTACCGGCGGGCGAACTAATGCTAACTTTATGTCACAGCTCCGAAACCCTGCTTCCCCGAAAACCCGACTCACAATCGGATCATCGAGAATGGATAAAATGAGGTACTTAAGCTCAACCTTCAAAATTGACTGCGTTTGGGAGCAACCGGTGGCGTTACTGTTATTGCTACTGTGCAACTGTTGTAAATGGTAAGTTTCTGGATGGCGCCGTTGACTAGCTTGCGACCGTTTGATTGCCGCCATCAGTGAGTTGGAGACCGGAGGGTCCTCGACGGACTTCGATGAAGGCAAACGGTCGAGAGAAACTCCGACGGAAAGATCCAATGCGCGGAATTGAAGTCGGGACGGGTACGCGCTGCTACGTGCACGTGAACATGCATCTCGGAGAGTGGATGAAGGTAAGGAAAGCAGCGCCGACACAGCATGGAGCGATGTCGTTTGTGCATGACTCCTTCGACGCGCCACGGCCACAGCCTCGTCTAAAGCACGTGCCGCTTCTTCCGTTAATAATTGCCGAGCTGCGGTTACCGAAGTCGGCATCGCCGGCAAGCACAAAAAAAAAACTACACAACGAAAAAAAACAAATATTAATTTAAACCCCCCTAAACCAGACCCCATATTGAATTCAAATACTAAAAAACAGCCATTAAAGCTACACGTGAAGAAACTAGGCAATAAATTACAACTCACTGCTTAGCTAAGATCAAAATTAATGAAAACGAACTAAAATAAAGATAAACCCAGATGTTAATTTCCTGCAAAATGAAGACAATATTCAAAAGCTTTAAAAAAAACGATACCTTTATAGATGGATTCAAAGGGTCTTCACATGCCCAGCTAAAATATTGAAAAGGAAACAAGGCATGGGTAAGTGGTAGAAACGCAAAACAAAAGATATCTTGATATCTGAAATGGAGTTCTTATCGAAAAACCCAAGGGAATAGTATAGAGAGGATGGAGACCTCAGGTTTTAAGTCAAGGGCGAGACGCCGCTGGAAACAGCCACGGCGATAGCAAAACCGATAGTAGAGGGTCCGATTCCGGGATTTTAGCAGAAGATTGACGGGAACAAGAGAAAGAAAAAAATCAAAGGCTAGTTGGATACAGCCGAAGGGTATAAATCATTTTTTTTCCTTTGGATTCTAAACAGGTACTAATAAAGTTGCAAACTTTTTAGCTAATAAAGATTTAATTTTTATGCATCAGGAACCAATAATTCTTGTAGGTCCATACGTCAGATTCTTAATTACCCCGAAACTTTTTTGCAGGTCGTGTTTCCTTCGAAACCTTTTTGAAATAATTTCTGGTGGAAGCGTGGACCTTGGAAGAGAACTGGTTTAGTGTGTATGTCTTGTGAGTTGGGTCATGTCAGCGAAAAAGAACAAACCGATTGTGAGCATAGATTCTCCATCACTCAAACCAAACATATTCTCACCATTTCTTTCTTCATCTGCTTTTTTTGTGAAATAATTTTTAATTGGTCTGACTAGAGGAAATATTGGATAATTTAATAAAATTATAAATTCATAAAATATAATAAATAAATGGTACCAAGCAATGAGCAGTTGAGTCACTTTCGAGATAGCTTCGAGCTTTTCTATTTCTTTAGGGGAAGAAGCGGATAGCAAACAAAATTATATAATAAATAAATGGGAAAAGGTAGTAAAAGAGGAAAAAGGTTCATTTTTTATACTTGATAAATACACAAAGGTTCGGGGCATAATTATATCAATATCTGGTTTTAATCATAGATAAATGGTTTAATTTTCAAAACGACACGATTTTGTCTGAAAATTTTTTAAAGTCGAGATTTTTCTAAGAGAAAAATGATAAATGAGTTATTTAGATCGAATTTAATTTAAATTATTTTAATTTTATATAAATCTTTCTGTTATACACCTTATCATCACATGATCCTGTGCCATCAATAATTGTTCACTATAAATGGACTCTTTATTGACGCTCAACCACACTCCTTAATCGAACCATTAAAATTGTCCACTGAATTTTGTTAAAAAATATATTTAAAAATGTTATATTTATATAATTATTAAAAATAAAGGTGTAGAAAATCAAAGATGTCATTTTGTTGCATCTTTCCCTTTCTCCATAAAGTATCTTTTCTCTTGCATTGGTATTCACCGTGGGACACCACTAAAAAATGTTGACATTTACCAGTGGGTTTGTTCTGTTTTATGGTCAGACAAAACAACCAACCATCAGGGAACTTGGTCTTGTCACTTTATATACACGAGAGATGTGTTTAGTCATAAAAATTATACGATATTAAGTCCAATATTTCCATTAATGACAGGTAAACTATCAACAAATTAGGTTTAGAGCAAGGGAAACAACTATTTTATTCATTTAAAATTGATATCAAGGATGTCAGGTGACTATACTTTTGAACAAACCATCGTGAAAGAGTAAATTAAATCCATTAAAATCACAGGAAAAACAAGTGATTAGCTATGGAGCAATGGTGGTTTTCATTTCTTTCTTTCTTTCTTTGTGGTTCTAACTTTAACGATAAGATGATCACTTTGATCCTTTGATGTGACATCAAAGCAGAGGAAATGGGATTTCAAGGGAAAATCATGACAGATGTAATGGGTCGGTTTGGGTGCTTGTGGACATCACTCATCTTCATCATCAAGACGGTTGAATTTGAACTCAACATCACAGAGTATAAAACTGAAATAAAAATAATAAAGTTGAAGAAATTAGAGAAATAATTCAATCCTCTTCGTATGTAAAAAAAATATAACATTTGTCATGGACTTAGCCCTCGTACACCTAGGTGGCGGTCTTAACCCTTGTACATCTAGGTGGTCAAGTCATGCGGCACTTGAAAAGGAATACATTTTAGACAAGTCAACCTTCAACATATCCTCATCAAGCATCAAATACGGAAACGTCATCTCAATTAGCGTCGGGCAGTATAATTAATCCGACACGAAATCCTGCAAGACCTAGCGAATGCTAAAAAACAACCCCATGGTTTTAAGTTGAGCGCGATATAAAATACTAAGACTCCAAACTGTCCCTAAAAACACATCCTAAAGAGATGTTGTATCATTCACTTAACCTTAACGCCTATACACCTAAACCCCATGTAGGTTTAAGAGAAAGTTATTTACACTATGGTAGTTTCACTGTTAACCTATGGGGAGGGACTGGTGGAGTCTGAAAAGGGAGAAGAGCAGCAGCCACCTGTTTCATGGACTCGACTGCACAAACTATATATAAAATCGGAAGCGTACTTGGGTACCTGGGTCTGAGATGGATCTTCAGCCTGTCAAGCTTGCCCAAGGTGGGTTAGTATTCTAGTCTGGCTACCAATTAAATAACCCTTTGTAAATTGGATCCAGATCTATGGGATTGAGGAGATCCATGTCCATCTATCTTGCCTGGAAAAAATGGGCCATAAAATTTCTAATATAATATATTTTTGGAAGAACGAGGAAATTATAGTATCCGTTTTTACGTGGTTTCTTGACCAAAAATCTTATACATTTTTTTTTCTCCTTTTATGTTTTTTTCAAAATACATTAAAAATTGAATTTTAAACTTTATTTTTTATTTTTATATCTTAAATCTTAAACTCTATATTAAAAAAATACACTCTACCCTTAATTTTCTAAACCCTAATCAAAATTCTTATACTAAAACTCTAAACCTTAAACTCTCTAATTTGAAGCATAGGAGAGGCATAAGGAAGGGTAGAGGATTTTCACGCTGGTTTCTTCAGAATTCCACGCATGCCCCATGGCCTTGGAATTTCTAGACAGCACGTCAATGTCCATAGCCTTATGAGTCACTACGAAACCATCTTAAAATTTACTACACTACATATCAAAGCGTTTTCGTGCATCTCTTATCCGTTGTACTATGTCTTTTTACTACATATTTAGAGCTTGAACCATGGATTTGAAGAGCTTTGGTTTCGACACTCCAATCTTCTCAACCCTGGAACACAGGCTGGACATCCTGGACCCGGAGGAGGAAGACAAGAAGAAGACCCGAAACAACCCGTCTCGAGCCTATGTTCCAGAAGAGTGAAGAACATTGAGGTCAAAGTTGCATGAGAATTTTGATTTCGGTCTTGTCAAGGTTTTAATCAGCCCTCCAACATCACCAAATTCATAGGACCATATATACGCTCCACACTTGTATGAAAGTTGGTTTATTACTTAACTCCCTTCTCCTGCACCACCTTCTGTCTCTTTTACTCTTCTTCAATAGGTACAACTAGAAACTAAACTACCGTCTCTCAAATGACCCTAACACCCTTCTCCTTCACCATTTCCTTCCTCCTAATTACCAGCACCACCATCATCTCGTTATCAACAGAATGTGTTGTTGTTTCCGCCCTCGGCTCAGCCTCCTCGATGGCAGTCACAATCGGCACTGGGACTGTTTGTGGCATCATTGCTGGTGAGCCAATACAGAGAGTCCAATGCTACCGAAATGGACTCAACATTTCAGTTTTGCCCACTGTATCTTTTGAAGCAATCTCTGGGGGAAGAAACTTTTTTTGTGGACTAAGAACAGGTGGATCCAGCATCCATTGTTGGGACACTCAAATTATAATCAATTCAAGTTTCAAGCCAAAGCGTATATATTTCAACATTGACATATCGTTGACGGATTTAGCGGTCGGAGATGATCAGATTTGTGCTAGGGAGGTGGATTCCGGCATAGCTAGATGCTGGAGAGGAAGCGGTGGTTTGCCATTTCCGTCACCCGGGGTTGGTTTAAGGTTTCGTGCAATCACATCAGGCAGTGGCTTCACTTGTGGGATTCTGAAGAATGACAGCAAAGTGTTGTGTTGGGGTGGTAATAAGATAGGAGTTGAAATCGAAAGACAATTTAGTGATCTGTCGATGTCACTTTTGGTTGCTGGAGAGTCTCATGCTTGTGGATTGACAAGAAACGGGTTCTTGGTTTGTAAAGGGAAGAACAAGTCAAGGGAACTGGATGTTCCTTCTAGCTCAGCTTTTGAGTTCTCAGGTGTTTCACTCGGAGGAAACTTTGGCTGCGGCATTAGGCGAAGAAACGGATTGGTTCAGTGCTGGGGAGGAACAAACAGATCTGAATTTGTGTACCATGTTGTTAAAGATGTTTCGTTTGAGTCGTTGGTTGCTGGTTTGAATTTCATTTGCGGCTTGGCAACCAAGAACTTAACAATGATTTGTTGGGGTCCTGGATGGTCTAATGGAGTCAATTCAAGGACTGTTGTTCCTTTGGGAATGGTAATTCCAGGTCCATGTGTTCAGGTTTCTTGTAATTGTGGTACGTATCTGAATTCTGAGACCCTGTGTTACGGTTCAGGGAACATCTGTAAACCATGTGAGACCGAACTTCCACTTCCAGTACCATTGACCCCATTGCTTGCACCAATCCCACCAACAAGAAAGGGCATTACCAAGCTTTCCTTGGCTTTTCTTATCGTCGGAACAATCGGAGCTTTTGCAGGGATTTGCACTGGTTTTTACTGCTTATTGGCCGGAAAATGTGTGTTCTTGCTTTGCAAGACACGTAACTCCGTGCAACCCACGGTTACAGATGCCAATAGAGTTACGACCGTTGTGGATAATAATGATACCATTACCCCACCTGTAAGATCATTTTCCATCAGACTCAACAGCTCACGAAGATTAGGACGGGAGAGGAACGGGTCATCATCATCAAAACGTGCAGAAAAAACCCAACATTTTTCACTCCCGGACCTTGCTAATGCCACCAACAACTTCTCAATGGAAAACAAGATCGGTGCTGGAAGCTTCGGGGTTGTTTACAAAGGCAAACTCCCCAACGGTCGTGAAGTTGCCATCAAAAGAGGCGAAACTTCAGCAAAGGTAAGGAAATTCCAAGAGAAAGAAACGGCTTTCGAATCAGAAATAGCATTGTTATCACGTCTTCACCACAAGCACTTGGTGGGATTAGTTGGATTCTGCCAAGAAAATGAGGAGAGGCTATTGGTTTACGACTACATGGCCAATGGGTCACTCTACGATCATCTGCATAACAAAGACAACAGTGAGAAGAGTGACAGTGTTTTAAATTCCTGGAAAATGAGGATCAAAATATCATTAGATGCAGCCAGAGGGATTGAATACCTCCATAACTATGCAGTGCCACCTATAATTCATCGCGACATTAAGTCATCAAACATACTATTGGATACGGTTTGGACAGCCAGGGTGTCGGGTTTTGGACTATCTCTAATGGGACCCGAATGTGATCAAGAATTTATGTCAACCAGGGCAGTTGGGACAGTTGGATACATTGATCCTGAATATTGTGTAGTGAATGTGTTGACAGCAAAGAGTGATGTGTATGGTTTTGGGGTGGTATTGTTGGAACTTTTGACAGGAAGAAAAGCTGTTTTTAGGAATGAAGATGGGGCTGAGCCAATTCGAGTGGTTGAGTATGCAATCCCGAGGCTATCGACAGGGGATCTCTGGACAGTGGTAGATCAAAGGGTCGGGGTGCCGGAGATTCACGAGGCCGAGGCAGTGGAGTTGATGGCTTATACAGCTATGCAATGTGTGAATTTGGAAGGAAAAGATAGGCCTAATATGATTGACATTGTTGCAAAATTGGAGAAATCATTAACACTTTGTCAGGACAGCCCTGCTAGTCTCTCTTCCAGAACAATTTCTATTCCTTCAGAATAAGGTTTTACAAGGAGTTCTTTTGCAACTAAATTTTTGGGACATTGAGATTATAAGGTAATATCTGTTCAATTTTTTAATCATTTAATAAAACATATTGTGTACATGTGATATTCGAACCGTAATCATTTGGATGAAATATTTCATCCTTTATCATTAAGACTACTCCACAAGTTCGATATATTACTTTAAAAGATTGAAATTGGAAAAAAATGTGTTCTGTTGAAGCTAAATGTTACTGGTATCTTTATCGGTCAAAGAAAGAGCAAAGAATGAAGTGAGGGATCCGCTTCTTTTACTCATAGCAAAAGCAATAAAATTCCTTGGAACCCAGATTTTGTTATTCTCTAACCAAGCAAGGTGAAGAATTTCTCATGGTCATTTTATTGTAAAATCCATGATTTATGGACTGTTGAGCTGGAAAGTTTTGATTAATTAGAACAAAGAAAAGAAACACTGTGTACTGAGTACTGACTGGTATCTGTTTTGTAATACAATATAGTACTTATACTTATATGAGCAACTTGCTTTTTTATTAACAAAATCATAGCATATGCTTTGGTTATCTGTATCGATCTTTAGTCTGATATATTAAGTAATTTAAGTTTCGAATTCTGATTCGAGTTTTTCTTAAACATCACATAGTTTTTGATAACCATGTATTGCTAACTTTGTATGGATTTTTGTTTTTGGAAGATCAGTATACATGTTTCTGTGACTGTATATTGCATTTGCCCGAACATATATCACCAACTTTGGGAAGGTATTGTATTATGTAGAGACTAAATGTCTACTTCGGCAAACTCAAATCGTAGTAGAAGCCTTAGTGAAGTGTACTGCTCTCCTTTGCGGTTAAACAGAGGCACGGTCCTGAAGCCAGGCCTTAATTCGGACACCTGCAGACATGTTTGGCCGGCGAGATAATCTTTGTCGGACATGCTATATTCATGAACTTCAATTCGAAGTAAAGCTATTTCTGGTACTGTCAATTGGAATGTGAACTCTTCATCCCACACCGGAGTCCAGTTGCCCTTTCTTTTCTTTGTTTTCTTCATTATCTTATCTGCTGGAACTCCTGCTATACCGACCTGTTTCGAGACCGGAATTACTCGAAAAATTCTTGCTATTGGATGATTGATTGAAGTACTATGATAATAGAAAAGAAGTCAGGCTTACCCTAGTATAGAATTCTGGTGGAGACCAAAGATTGAGGTGCCTTTGTTTGAAATCTAAGTGCCATCCATCTCCCATGTGTACTTTTACCTGTTGAGTAACATGGGAAGGCAAATTAGAGAAATAAAGATGACTGCAATGGTGGTGAGGAATCAAGTTTTAGTTTTTATAAAACTCCATTGGTTCTCACTTTTAAGATTTTCTTCACTGGCAGCTTTGCTTTAGCATCAAAAACCTGATCATTTGGACCCACATTCATCAAAAAGTCTGGCTTTTTCACATATCCACACCCTCCATTGGATCTAAACATCCCATGCATCAACCATAGAGGCTTTCCATATCCCTGCAATCAAGCCATGAAAACCTGCTTAAGAAACATTACCTATCGGAGTGTTTCGAAAACATGAAATCGAACCTGCATGTTTAATGCAACCATCTGAGCCCCATGCATCCAACCAATTAAAGGATTGTAGTTCGAGGAGTTAACTCGAGTTCCCTTGGGATATACCCTCAAAATGTTCCTTTGAGTGAACCTAAAACACCATTGATTCCCAGGATTAGATTAGAAACATATCACTCAACAATATAGCATTGAAGTTGTCACAATTGCTGTTTACCTTACAACCTCCGTTCCATGGTAAGCTATTGCCTTTTCAAACTTTAATTCACCCAAGCTTAGGCGTATAACTTTATCATTCTCAACTTTTAGTTTCTCCCTCAGCTTTCCCTTAGGCTTTCCAGCTGGAATGGAGATTAGACTCTTGTAAGCCGGTGCTCCCGGCAGCCGCAATAGCCGGTCATAGACTTCATTGTCGCCGTCGCATTCACTTTGTTCACTTGTATCACATTCACTCTGCAAATAGATCAGGGCAAAAAGGTTTTGAAAATGAGAAATCTAGGTAGAAATATGAACAAAAGATAGTCTTTTTGTCTTTGCGCTGACCTTATCATCATCATATGTGAGGTCTGGTGACATTCTCCCCCATGTTTCTTCATCAGAATCTTTGTCTTTCTGAGAGTTATTTCTTCTGTTTGATAAGCTTTTATCTTCAAGGTACTCTTTGGGAGGTTTGGTCGATATGACAATTCGATGTTTCAGTTCTTCAGGGGAAGGAAATTCTTTCACACAATCAGATTCAGGATAAAACAACATGTTCCCAAATGTTTGCATCACCATCTACAGACACATACGAAGAATTGATTAGAAAAAATGTATAACTTTCCTGTAAAGATGATATAGGTTTTAGAATTCCAAAGAGAAAACAATGACAGACCTGAGCAACTGTATCTTGAAGATCCGGGGTAAGGTGATCTTCAAAAGTAATGATCACTGGGTATGGAGATGCAGAAAAGGCATGCTCTTTAATGGATCTCAAACATTTAATCAACTCTACTGGTGTAGTCAGAGTCCTACATTTCAAAAATACACATCTCAAAAACAAGAACCCTGAGATTCATTGACAAAGTTTTGTTCTGAACTGTGAAATGCTTACCATCCATGAAGAACAAGAACATCATCCTTTGTAGAATTAGGCCATAAATCAAGTTCCACTACTCTTAAACCTCTCTTTAGAGCCTTTATGATTGGAACATCGCTGCAATCACTGCTGATTTGGTTTCCAGTCAAATATGAATTGTGACCAGTGTATATGAAGTAATGGGAGAGTGGAGCTGTCATGTCTTGATGAGCCTGAATGGAATTTGTTCAATGTCAAAACATTGGAACTGTAGTTTAGATTTTCTTACCAAACAAACAAACACTTGATGTCTAACTTTTCCAGGAAACAAGCAGCAAAGGGTTTATACCTGATTGACGAGAGGAGGATTGAGATCCACAGAGAATAAGTAGAAGTGGAAATCTTCAAGACTTAAACCCAGGTTTGTAAACTTTCCACTGTTATGCCTCCTTTTCAGCACATTCTCCACAACCCTCTCAGCATCTTCCATTGAAGCTTCAACGTCACCTTGAACCTCCACTAAGAACCGCCTCAGCTGCTCCACCGTCATGCATGAATCTCCTCCGTCGGCGTACGCCATGAAAACATCCTTCACATCAGCCGGAGGGCCTACCTCAGTGACTCCAAATTTCTTGGGGAAACAAATGCACATACTATAATCTCCCATGTATCCCATTCAATCAGATCAAAAGAACCCAAAACACTTCAAGTGCTGCTGATGACAATCTTCACTTTCCTTTCGAGTTGTTTCCACTTGGAATGTTATGGATGATTTTGACAGGTGATGTTTGCCTCCACTCTTTATATATCATATTTCTTCAACAAATTCCCGCCTAGTTTGTTTTACTTCCATGAGAGGTTCCGGGAAGTTGGATTTCATTCTCACATGAAAAATTGAAAAAAAATGGAAGCATAGAGAATAATCTGTGATAGTCGTGGATGAATTAAAACAAATAAAAAACTTAAACGTAATATTCTTTCAGTGTCATCTTGGTCAAGTTTCACTTTTTTCTGTCGTTCTGATCGTTAAAACTTGCTTTTGATTTGTTTACTTTTGTTCGGGATAAAGCTTGCGGTGTTGGTCTATGTTGCTGTGAGTAGGAAGATGCCTTGTGGATTATCAGTTTCACACAGTAAGAAGAAATCAACAAGGAAAAAGAAAGAATCCCTTTCGAATGAATTTTAAAACAAGTGAATTAGGAACAAGAATCGATTCCAGTTTGTTGCATGACTCGTCTGTAAGTAATCGAATCTACTTTTTTTTCTCTTTTGAGGAAAAGATGATAAGCCCTGTGGACAATATTTCATTATTCAGGGCTACATTACATCACATTTACAATGCCGCACGCGCATACTAAAGTAAGGATAGACGGGTGAACAGGATCCACGTACCAAGACCTTCCAACTTATATTACAGAAGTAGATAACCAAAGTTAAAGAGGCCCGGGGTGAGGTTTGGCGAAGGTTTCTTTGTCTCTCAGATGGTCAAGAGATTGGGGACTCAGCTCTTTGTTAGCAGTTACTCTATCCCTTCGTCTTCCTCACCTATTCTCTGCAGATTTATATGTTTTTCTTAAGGAATTAATTGATATATTTTGTCGCAGAATTGTCATTCTTCACAAACCATCAAGAGCTCAAGACTTTGTTTTCACCATTTGGTGTTGTTAAAGAAGGTACTGAATCTTCTTCGCTCAATTTTCACTAGTATTTTTCTCCGAATATCATAGTGTTTGATACTGTATGGGTGTTCTTGTGAGAGTGTAGCTAGACTCATCAGGGACCCCAAAACTCAAAGGCACTAAAGGGTTTGGCTTTGTTACGTTTGAAACCGAGACAGAAGCTCACAAGGCATTGAAAGCCATGAATGGCAGGGTAATACTCTAATTTCCACATTTCTTTCTTAGGTAAATTTGTTATAGAAACATGTTGCAGAACATGCACCTTTTCTTACATGTTATTGTTCTTTTGCACCAGATTGTCTGTGGAAGGCTGATATTTGTTGAATTCGCACATGATAAGGAATCCAAGAATGATACAAACAGCTGAAAATTTGGCAAAATAATGCTGGTTTTAAAGCCTTTTCCTTTTACCAACAGTATGTGTCAACATTCTATGAAAACTTTGTGATTGTTGTTATCATTTAAGGTAGAATGAAGAATAGGAACAAAATAGCTCAACATGGTAGAAAGTTTTATCTTTTCCCCTTTGACAGGCTTCAAACTATGGAGCAAAACATCTGTTCATAGTCTCAGATAAAATCAAATCGCATTAGAAGTCTTGAAGAGTTTAACTTCTCTCCTTTTCGATCAAAGAGGGGGACTGTTCGAATCCCCTGCTTCAATTCGGAGACTGGCAAACAAGTTTGACCGGCAAAATCATCCTTCTCGGACATGTCATATTCATGGACCTCAACTCGGAGCAAGGCCAGTTCCGGAACAGTCAATGGGAATATAAACTCTTCATCCCAAACAGGTTTCCAGTTGTCTTCTTTTGTCTTTGTTTTCTTCATTATCTCATCAGCTGGTACTCCTGTTATGCCAACCTGTATCAACAATTCATCATTAATTTCATGAAGCAGGGTGCTTGTGCAAATTTATAAACCATTAGCATCTCTGTCTATCGGTGCAAATCGTCTTACCCTAGTATAGAAATCAGGTGGCGAATAGGTGTCAAAGTGTGTTTTCTTAAAATCCAAGTTCCATCCATCTCCCATGTAGACTCTCACCTGTCAGGTAGACAATAGAGGATTCAATAAAAGGGCGATGAGAAGGATGAGAATCTGTTAATACTGAATAATGTTTACCCTTAATCTTTTCTTGACAGGTAATTTAGCTCGTGGATCAAAAACCTGGCCGTTCGCATCGACGCTCATCAAAAAATCTGGTTTTTTCACATAACCGCATCCTCCATTAGCCCTAAACATCCCATGCATCTTCCAAAGAGATCTACCATATCCCTGCAATTAGACCTCGGCTTTGTTAGTTGAATTTATAAATATTTGGATCATAACAACAAACTTTGCATTCCAATCAAGAAGAATAAACATCATTGAAGAATAGGGCAACTGAGATAAGTAGAGAAACAAAACCTGCATGTTAAAGGCAATCATTTGAGCACCATGCATCCAACCAATCTGTGGCTTATAGTTTGAGGAGTTAAACCGGGTACCCTTGGGATATATTCTCAGGAAATTCTTCTGGGTAAATCTATATATATTGATATTGATGATTTAATAAAAAGTTGACAATAATGCAGAAAAAAACAATTACATTTTTACATATTCACCGCATCAAACAAGGAATGACTATGGTTTGAAACTAATAAAAATAATTACCTCACAACATCTGTCCCATATGACACCGTAGCTTTTTCAAGTGCCTGCTCACTCAGACTAAGGCGCCTAACTTTATCAGGTTCAACTTTCAGTGCATTTTTCAACCCACCCTTGGGTTTCCCAGCATGAATGGCAATAAGACTCTTGTAACCAGGTGCCCTTGAAGAGTTAATCTCAGGTTCTGATGCATCTGTATCTTCATCATCCTGATTGTTCTCACTTGCATCACTATCAGTCTGCAACCATACAGGAAACTACAACGTGAGGACAATAAAAAGATGCATATGTATTCAAAGATGATGGAGCTATCTAGGTGCGCCTGTAGACAATTCCTCATAATTGTAATAAAAGATAAGTGCTAGGTTGGAATGAAACCAATGTATAATTCAACTCATATCAAAGCATACCTTGTCATCTTCTTGATTGGCAGTAAGCTCTGTTGGTTCTTTTCCCCAAACATCATCATCTGAATCCTTTTCCTTTTCTTTTTCTTTGTCCTTGTTAGTCTGTGCTTCAAGGTACTCTTTGGGAGGTTTGGTTGAAATAATGATCTTATTCTTCAGATCCTCTGGAGAAGGGAATTCTTTTAAACATTCAGTTTCAGGGCAAAACAGCATTTTTCCAAACGTTTGAGTAACCATCTACAATGAAATTATTTTTCCCCGTCAACCAAAGGTGATTCCATTTCCAAGCATAACTGGGAGTGGGAGGTGAAAGATAAAGAATTTTATTAGCTATCAAGTACCTCAGCAACTTTGGCCTGAAGCTTTGGAGTCAGGTGGTCTTCAAGAGTAATTATAACAGGATACTCGGATGCACTAAAAGCATATTCTTTAATGGATTTTAAACATTTAATGAGTTCCACAGGAGCTGTCAATGTCCTATAACCATAAACAGAAAATTCAATGACTTTTTGAAGAAGTAGAACATGCATTTTCACCTCATAAATAATATACCAAGAGAAGAAAAGCTAGTATGGTTGTATCTAGACACCCCAAAATTGGAAAATATTATACCAAGTATAGTTCTACATCAGAATCCAAAGACAAAGAAATCAAAAGTTATGTACCTTCCATGTAGAACATGCACATCATCTTTTGTGGAGTTCGGCCATAGATCAAGCTCCACTACTCTTACACCTCTCTTCAGTGCCTTAATGATTGGGACATCGCTACAGTGCTGAGCTGATTTCCAGTCAAATATGAATTGTGTCCGGTGAATATGAAATAATGAGACAAGGGAGCTGTCATGTCATGGTGGACCTGAATTGAAAGTTTGTACTAATTGTCAAAAAAAGGGCTTACAATCCACACACATACGTACACAGAAAAGGGTGCAAGCAATAATCAAGCAGGATAAAAGATGATGAACATTCCTCAATTTTGGGTCTAAATTGTAAAATGGTACCACTTATTGGATCAAAAGTTCAAGAAAATCTCTTCACTTTGCATAAAGGGAACACCTTTTTTAAACAAGAAACATAAAAATATAAAGCTGATATGCTACATCAGCTTCAAAAATCATATCTTCAACAAGCTAATATGAGATCTGCAGAATCAATGAAAATGATCGAAAATAAAACAGAGCATTGTAGAAATAATGAAAATGATCGAAAACCTTCGTATCGATTGGCGGATTTAGATCTGCAGAAAACAAGTATTGATAGAAATCATCTGGAGTCAACGTATGTCTTCTAAATTTCGCCATATGATGTCGTTTCTGCAGAACCTTCTGCACAACCTCCTCCGCATCGGCGATCGTCGCACCGCTTTCCCCTTGCACTTCCACCAAGAACCTCCGCAACTGCTCCGCCGTGACTTGATTCCCACCGTCAGCATACTTTTCGAATGCAGCTTTCACATCCGGCGGTGGTGCCGCCTCAATGACTTTGAACTTCCTAGTAAAGCACCCGAACATCCTGTAAGTCCCCATGGATCAACTCTGCTATTGTTTTCTTTCCCCTTGATACAAATGACTGTTGATTGCAATGGCTTGAACTTCGAACTTATCGAATCTCTGTCTGTGCGGGTATTTTCAAGGATTTGTATTTGTATTATTAGAAAACCGACGTGGGTTTTGTCTAGTTTTTCAGTTCCTTCGGTTGTTTCTAATATCCTTTATATATTGGAAATGCCATTGCCAGGTGTGTTTTCAACTGTTCATTTGGTTAAAATATTGAACCGAGTAACAAACACTAATCAGCTCAATTAAAAAAATTAATCACCGCTAAAATTAGATTTACTTTTAAACACTGACGAGTGGAAATCGTGTTCATTAAAAAGTATGAAGACAAAATACACCATATTTTGCATCACAAAACAGTTAGATTTTAATTATTTAATTTAGAAAATAGATGTGTCAAAGTTAGGTAGACGTGGCATCGTTTAAAGAAAATGATTAAAAAATAACTCGAATCCAATGGTTGCAAATTGCATCCCACAAAGTGATTTGTTATCACGTGAACGACACGTTGTTCATCCTGATTATCGAATTTTAATATTTAATTAATGAGTAGTAAATAATTAAAATATTCAATTAACAAACGATTTTCATCTTAAAATTGTCAAACTTATTTTAGTTAAATTGACCAATATTTTTTATTATTTAATTTGTATAGTTAAGCATTTATATTATAGACTTCTTTTAAGGGATATTATTGAGTAATTAAATTGCTCGGAGATTACAGCTTTTATACATGCCAGCGAATTTCTCATAAGATAAAGTCAAGTCAACAATTGGATTTAAATGGATGGAATTTTAATTGTTGGTTCAATTAATGAAAATAAATATAACTACATGGTTTTACTATGAATGAAATATGTAATTACATTTTAATTAAAAACATAAAACTAATTTATTAGTAATGTTTTATTAATTCGTTATAGTTTGGTTCGTGTGAAAGGCTAAGTTTGGACGTATGAGATTTGAGAGCATTATTAAAAGGATCAGCCGAAAGAAGACAAAGATCCAACCGGACATCCATTACCAATGTGAATGTACGTTAACAGGGACACGTTTTTTGTGTCTGAAATCTAGGGCATGACTCTGTTTGGTCAAAGGAATATTTGGAACGTCTATATCGTGATTAACTTTATTAAGATCGAGTATATGTTAAATATGGATTTTTTAAGTTTAAAATTTAAGATTATAAAATAATAGTTTAGATTTAACTTGAAAAAATTAAAAGATTAAAAAATTAATAATTTATAATTGATTCAAAATTTTAATCTCTTATAAAGCAGGTGTTTCGAACATGAAGACTTACGTTCGAAAAGTGTCTTAAAACTGCCAATACATATTCAAATTTCAATACAATGGTGAGTCTGTGTCGAAGCACATTTTGGTTCCAAATTATCATTCAAATGGGATGCCTTAAACTGTAAACACCTTCCGAACTTTCTTCATCTTCCTCCGACATATTGGGCAACTACCTGCATCTTCTACTATCCTGCGTACATGAATGAATCAAGTTCATGACAACCTAAATTACCCCACTAGTTTGTGTAAATTAATGAGCTCTCCCAACCTTGTTCCACACATAAAACAGGTAGCACAATGTCCACATG
Organism: Abelmoschus esculentus; assembly: GCA_035048815.1. Classification (NCBI taxonomy): domain Eukaryota; kingdom Viridiplantae; phylum Streptophyta; class Magnoliopsida; order Malvales; family Malvaceae; genus Abelmoschus; species Abelmoschus esculentus. Next base: position 2,470,583 of record JAUCBN010000008.1, read on the forward strand.
GAAGAAAGAAACAATCTCTGGGCGAATCGAAGCAAACGACACAAGTACCCTGAGGTTTATTGTTGCTTGCTTCAAGACTAGTGGTTGCCTGCTCCCATGTTTCCAGATCTTCCTTGTTGTCATCGTTGGATATGGAATCGTAAGACGAACCCCAGCTTGTGATATCATCATCTTTCTCTAGGAGCAACGGTGCTCGTTCTGATCTCGGTTCTACGGTATGGAATCTTGGTTCGTCTCCGCTCTGGATCCTTTTCCATAACTTAAAGGCTAATAATACTAGGATGGTCATCACACCTACAGCACAGCAAAGGTGGTAAATGTAAAAATGGACTGAACACGGGTTAATGCATAAGTTGCTCCAAACTATGCACATTTTACGGTATGGAAATGGAGAAACCTGATCCAACAAAATATGTAATCCATCGAGGTCCATAAGATACTCTAACATACCAGATGCCATTATCCTGAAAGAACACAAAAAATCAAGTGTCTGAAACAGCCAACATTGCAGCTGCCATGGTTTCACCAGGATCAAAGGTTCTGGCCAATTAACACGTAAAAAAATGACAATCATGATCTTTTGACCTCTTCACTTGCAGGTGAAGACAAGACAGCAACATTGTCAAGTAGAAAATAAAGCTCCAAAGCACACAAATCATCTCCAAAAGAACATCTGTAATATGCTTGACTTGTGTCATAAATAAGAGCTTTCACTGAGAACTTTAACTGTATCTGAATCATACAACGTTTACTGCAAGATATGAGAAATTCAAGTGCATGGTTCTGTGGGAACTTAGATGTAAGAGTGAGATCAGAGATGATATGGAGCACTTACCTGGACTTCCTCAGAATTGAAATTTCCCAGGGCAACATAATAGTCACAAGCCTTGGGAACTTCCTGTTGGATCTCACCAGTTCCTGGAATTGCAAATTAAGTTCTTGTTCATGGAAGTCTGGCATTATGAGGCCCAATCTAATGCATTTCCGAGAAATATTCATGAACTTTCTTTCGTTTTAAAACTCTTACCATTTATTATATTCCATGATAAACTTGTATTGGGATATGATGGATCCTCTACCCACTCACCAAGGCTTTCAATACCTTCAATATGTTTTATAGAAAATTAGACCAATATTTGTACTAAATTAAGTATTTGTATGACCACCCAATTAGACCAATATTTGAGTGAAGCAGAAAGTTTAACCTTGGGCAATGACAAGTGATAAGGGCAAGGAAGTGCCGGATCTTATAGTGTATGAAATATTCACTTGAGACCCTTTGTTTAAGAAGAAGAGCCACTCCTGGAAAAACACTAAACCATTCATGTAAAATCATGACTTGACAGTTGAATGTATGAAAAGAGGGTACAAAAGGATTTTAAAGGGCTACCTTATGGGAATTTGCAGGTATAAATATGTCATGTGTTTCAGTCCAGGAGATTACAACATCTAGAGGAGGTGGTCTGTTAAATCCATACACCATTAAACCTGGTTTTTGCTTATCCAATTCTTCAAACTGTAAGCAAATTAATCTAGATTACTCTAAAGTAATGGCACTAGCAGAAGCAAGTTACGAGTTTTGATGACTTGGGAAACAAGTAAGTACATAAGAGAAGTAGATAAAAATGGGATATGCATCAACATTGACCTGAATAGACTGAACAAAGAAAGAATTAGATTGTAAAAGTCGCGAGGAATTTGGACCCATTTGTAAATTCACGGACCCATAAGAACCCAGAATCAGAGCCATGGATGCTGCAAAGACAGAATAAAAGGTTTATATCGAATTCTCAAGCACATTAGGAATAAAAGTAGAGTAGAAAAGGAAGAGAGGAAGAAAAAAAACTAACCAAAAAACCAAAATGTGATAAGAACAGCAACGCAAGACCAAACATCATCATTCATAATCATATCAAACCGAGGCACATCATTTACTGATATATTCAGATGATAAGATGTCCAAGAAGAAAATTGTTGTTGTTGCTGCTCCTGGTGAAGCAAGGTTTGACCAGTGTGTTCGCCACCATTACTTTCTTCTTCTTCTTGGACTTCTGAGCTAGAAGGAGAATGAGGTGAAAGTGCATGTTGACTATGGTCCGGTGAATGTTCCATTTTCAAACTAGAAAACAGGGCATAGAAACAGAGTAGTAGACTAAAGATGAAGCAATGAATTGAGCCGCAAGAAAAGAAAACAAGGGTTGTTTCCCTCTCTTTGAGCGTCCTTAAGACTGAGGAATTTGAAGTAGCAGACATGGATGATTATGATTGAAGCTGTCAGTAGTCCTTTGTTGTTTCATGTGGACGTAGGAATGGTAGTTGAGGAGCGGCAGGTAGGTAGTTGAAAACACAGCTTTGTAGTTGTGAGGTCGACCGATACATGTTTTGCTTTCTTACCTTTATTACACATTATTTATGGGGTTTTAGAATAGAGAATAATTTCCTTGCCTGCGTGTGTTTTCAAAACGGTAGGTAACTAGGTAGGTAATTGCAACTGACTGGCTCCAGACACCAATGGCTCAAAATTTTTCATTACAAATGCGATGACAGACAGACTGACTGGTAAGTATAGATTTGCGATTGCAACTGAAAGGTGTTAGCTGGAAAGGACGGTGTAGTTGCCGACAGCGATGAACCTCATCACCGGACACTAATTACCAGGCATCATGTTTCTGTGACAGACACTTAGGGTCCAAATATCGAACCCTAGGACTGAACCGCAGCCGCCCCTCCTATAAATAGTTTGATTTTTGTTCATTTATCAAGTTATATAAATAATTCTGTACAAGATTCTGATTCATGATTTTTTTTATTTACCTTGACCGGTTAACTCAGTTTTTGTTGGCTCTCTCTCATAACTTATGTTCTTAGAAATTTAAAATTTATCAATTAGTCCCTACACTTTTATTATATTTCCCTTTAGACCAAACTTTGATTTCCATTATAGGATCAGGTAGAGTAAAAAAAATTATCTTTTAACCGTGCTTTTTTTACGTCACCTGTTAAAAAATTCTTAAAAATTAAATTTTAAGTCCTAACTTTAATTATTTTATCATTATCTTAAAAATTAACTTTTATAAATATTAAATCCAACAAATGATTTATTAAAAAAGATGATACTATTTATTTTAAAATATTCTGTTTAAACAAATTTGTTTGCGAGATATATATTAATTATTAAAAAAATAAAAATATATAAATAAATATTACTTTATAACCCTTTAAGAATTAAGACTATTAGAAAAACATTCATATTTATCGCATTATTTTTATGTTTACTAAACCTTTCATTTTATAAATTATTGTAAATCTATAATATATTTTATAAGTATTAATAATCCGCTTATTAATTGTAATTGTTCCAGCTTCTATTTGAAGCTAAGATGTGCAAAACTAATAAATCTGCAACCAGACAGCCAGAAACTTCACGTACATGTAATTACGTGGGAGGATAAAATCTACAAGAATAATGAAAACAAACCAGTGTGAAAATTCCAGGAAGCTGAACATACGAAAATGAAACGGTACAGTTTCGATTCTTTTCAACAACGTCAATGAACAACCTTTCCATGTGCATATACAGACACAACTAAAACCTTACAAGCTTTGCTTTATTAATCAATGCTCGTAAGAGGGGGGAAAACATACGCATCGTATCTGTTGGGACACCAATGGAATCAGCAGGTGAGTATTCTCGTATGGAGAATGGAGGAGATTCTAAGAAGGTTGTGACAGGTAAAGAATCGTGGAACAATGGGATCCGGGCGGCTCGAAACGTGTCGAAATCAGACTCCTTGCTGGTTTCGAAAGTTCGGTTCCAGATGCTCCGGCAGTTGTTAGGTAATTTGCAGGAAGTCATTCTTGGTACCAAGCTTGCTGTTCTCTTCCCTGCTATCCCTTTGGCCATTGCTGCTGATTTCTACAACTTTGGGAGAGTAAGTAGTTGCTTAAAACATGATTTTATTCACTGTAAATTAAGCTGTTGTTTGAAACCCAGAATTTAAATAACAATCATAATTCGATGTTAATATGTTCAAACGTGGTGGTATGAATAGCATTGGATATTTGCTTTGAGTTTGCTTGGACTTATGCCGCTTGCTGAACGTGTCAGTTTCCTCACTGAGTAAGCAATAAGCTATAAAGCTTTCACTTTTTAATTTACTATATTCATTTTTACATGTAAGATTTCTGACATTTTTTATTGAAAAATCCAGACAAATTGCATACTACACCGGTCCAACAGGTAACTTTTTTTGAATTTCTACCTAAAACTAAGACTTTTTTCTAAAAAAAGCTGATCAATCATAAACTTTTTCGAATTTCAGTTGGAGGGTTACTGAATGCCACTTGTGGGAATGCAACGGAGCTGATAATAGCTTTATTTGCTCTCTACCAAAACAAAATACATGTTCTCAAGTACTCTCTGTTGGGCTCCATTCTCTCAAATCTCCTCCTTGTTCTCGGCTCCTCTCTTCTTTGTGGAGGCTTAGCCAACCTCAAAAAGGAGCAAAGATACGACAGGGTAAGACATATATCCATCAAGTTAGAAAAAGAAAGAGAAAGTTCGGGTTGATTAAGTTTATGTTGTGTAATGAAAAAAATGCAGAAGCAGGCAGATGTGAACTCATTGCTGCTGTTGCTGGGATTGCTTTGCCACATGTTGCCATTGATGTTCAGATATGCAGCAGCGCCAAGTGTGGTGGTTGCCGAGTCTACACTGCAGCTGTCCAGAGCAAGTAGCGTTGTTATGCTTGTGGCTTATATTGGATACATCATCTTCCAGCTTAAAACTCACAGGCAGATTTTCGACGCTCCTGAGGTGATTACTTCCCATATGGGGTTTAGTTTTTAACGTAAAAACTTTTAAATAATGAACGACATGTGCAGGATGAAGAAGGAGATCAAGAAGATGAAGACAAGGCAGTGATGGGATTTTGGAGTGGTTTTAGCTGGTTGGTTGGTATGACTCTCATCATAGCTTTGTTATCCGAGTATGTGGTGGGCACAATCGAGGTACAAAATTTATACAACTTCCATCATGTACCTGTAAATCCCATGGTTTTACAGTATTAGTATCATGTACTCAGGCTGCATCAGAATCATGGGGCATTTCTATCAGCTTTATCAGTATGATCTTGATACCTATTGTGGGGAATGCTGCTGAACATGCCGGGGCTATCATTTTTGCTTTTAAGAACAAACTGGTACGTATGTTTAACGTATAAAGTATCGTATCCATCATCTTAGACTTGGATTTTCTTACTAATTGTGGAACGTGTTTTCCAGGATATATCTCTGGGTGTTGCTTTGGGTTCTGCTACTCAAATCTCCATGTTTGCTGTAAGATCTTTAGGAAGGCAACACAGCTTTAAGTATACAATCTTTGATGAAATCAGTTTCTAATTACTTATGTATAAATCTCAGGTTCCCTTGTGTGTTGTAGTTGGTTGGATACTGAAAGTCCAAATGGACCTTGATTTCAATCTTCTTGAAACTGCTTGTCTTGCCTTAACAATCCTTGTTGTCGCCTTCACTTTGCAGGTTTGCCCCCCATACTTTCTTTGTTTTGTGAAATAGTCCTTAAAATTATACCATTTATCCATTCTCTTGTTTCTCAGGATGGAACTTCACATTACATGAAAGGAATAGTTCTTTGCCTTTGTTACACTGCCATTGCTGCATGCTTTTTTGTTCATAAAATTCCAACCCCGGTGGGTAAGTTAAATACATGCAACTTCCGAGTTCTTATTTTAATCTTATTAACGTTAACTAATTATAAAATTTTGTTGTAGAACAAACTCATTTGAATCTGATACCAAAATCATCATCTCGAAGCTCGGTTTAGTCGGCGGAGAACCACCTCAGGTGGAAAGCGACGGTGTCTCTTCTTCTCTATTAAATTTAATATGAGTTATTTTTAAAATTTATAATGATTTAAGAGCGTTAATTTTTCTAAATTATTTTCTTACCAATCTAATTATGTTTTTTAATGAAACAGTTTTGATTATAATATTTTGTACTTATAATTCAATAATAAATATAAAACTGTTTGATGTCACATGAATTATTGATGGTATACAGAATATATAATCCTAAACATGAAATGTTAATCTATAAATAAATAGATAACCTATTTTATAAATTTATTTAAAATAATATTAAAAATATAGATAATATGATTATAAAATAATAGAGAATTGAGTATGTTGGGGGTTTCAGCAAACCTTTTGTTTAAATCCAAAGTTGCTGTTGAAAAAGATATTTCAGTTGTCTCAATCTTATCGGGAATGGGCGCACGAGACCAAATGGGATCAAAATATCTTTTCAGGCGGAGTATTTTTATTTATTTTATGAGAAGGTCGTTTTCTTGGGTGATTCTAAAAAAAGTCAGCCTTAAAAAAACCTAAAAAATGGTTGTACCGTTTTTTTTATAAAAGTTGTAAGAAATTCGGTACACACTTTTTGGTATATACCAAAATTCTTATAACTTTTGTAAGAAAAACAGTATATATCGAATTTCTTACAAAAACTGTAAGAATTTCGGTTATAAACCGATTTTCTTACAAAAAGTATAAAGATTTTGGTATATACCGTTTTTCTTACAAAAGTTGTAAGAATTTCGGTATATACCGAAAAGTGTGTACCGAATTTCTTACAACTTTTGTAAGAAAAACGGTACGACCTTTTTTAGGCTTTTTCTAAAGTCGATTTTTTTTAGAATTTTTCCGTTTTCTTAAAACTATTACGACTAATTAAAAAGTATCGATCAAGTAAATTTTAGTTTTAAAATTATATATTTATATAATTATTAAAAATTTATTTATTAAAATTAAATATACGATATAAATTAATTTAATTAATTAAAAATAATTGAAATACTAATTATATAAAAAAACAGCAGCACGAACTGCACTGCTAACAAGGCATGCTTGTGGATATTTAATCCTATTAATCTAAGTGATTATTTATCTTAAAATTACCATTATCTTTTCAAACATTAAATTAATTAAAAATAATTGAAATACTAATTCAAATTATATAGATTGCTATTTCGAAATGCATACGGATGTCCTTTTCAGGTGAATTAGTAGCTCTAATAGATATTTTGGGATATAAAAATCTAGACCGACTACTATTGAAATTAGTTTAAATAATAAAATATTATTTAAATAAATTTCAAATTTAAATTATTAAATATAAAAAACATTTTCATTAAAATATAAATAAAATAAAAATATATAATATAAATCGATCTAAAGTAATCAAATAATATTTTAAAATCCGAGAAAATGGATTGATTTTTCTTTCTTGTGGGACAGGAACCATTATTGAATTTAAAGGAAAACAATATTTTTTAATAACACTGAGAGATTAAAGTGAAAAAAATATATTTATTTTTTTAAAAAAATAAATTTAAATATTTTTTTATCTATAAGTGTAAATATTTTATATAAAAAATAAAAAGATTTTTCTATTTTTAATAAAGCAATAAAATAAAAAATATATGTTAAATTATAATTGAATGTTAATTTTTCAAATAAGATTATTTTAAAATAGTAATAAAATAAAATTTTAAATAAAATAAAGTTTTAAAATTTAAGATATTATATATATAAAAAAATTTTATAAAGAGATTCACTCATTAAAAGTATATATATAATAATATAATGCGAATTGATCCAGATTAATCAAAACAAAGTCGTAAAAATAATAAATATATTAAATATATATTTTAATTATAAATGTTTTAAATATTTATAATAAAAAACAATAAATTTGAACTCCTATTTTATAATTTTTTTGATTTAACTATAGTGATTATAGTAGTAATTGTTCTAGAATATATACTTTGAACCATTAAATATTAATTGATCAATTATTAAATTGACATTATTAATGTTAGAACCCATAATTTTCAAGAACAACAATTGTTACTTCAACCCTTAAATAGTTATTGTTTTTTTATAAAACTTAAGCACTTCCCTACCGACAGTTACACTATATTCAGCTAATGAAGCCAATAGTATTTCGCCACGTTTGCCACCACGTAGCATAGGTCTCTCCATCTTGTTCCTGCCTTTCACGTCACTTACAATCTATTACAGGATCACGAAAAAGCTTGACAACTTGTAGAAAAATCCAGTATGCTTCAATTAGGGACAACATAGTAATTTCAGAACCCGCCTTCTAAGCTTCTCGGTTTGCTGAAAGGTGCAACTGACAGTGTTTCGCTAGTTACGAGGCTCCATACGGAATTACATTAATGCCATTTTATTTCTCTCTTTCCTTTTCTCTTTCGATGATATCTATTTTGGAGTTAAAAGATTTCTTCTTTTTCTTTTGAGAGCTTTACTTTAGCCGCCTGATTTTTGTGCGCGCGCTTGTTTGTTTGTTTGATGGGAATAATTTTCCGGGAAAATACACGCTCATGGCAAAGTCATCTTTTAAGGATTCACTGAAAGCGCTGGAAGCTGATATTCAACACGCCAATACTCTGTATGTACCTCTCTATCTATCTATATCCACATATATATATATATATATTGCTTGATTTTCTTTAAACTTTCTGGGTTTTTTTGTTACTTTTTCCCTGGGAATTTTGATAACTGCACTTTGACTTGCAACATTTTCTCTTTCTGAAATGAAACAGAGTAATATTTACTCAACCAAAGGCCAAACTTTGAATTAAAACTTAGGGTTAGGTATTTTCCTATGACTGATGATTGTTTCTCACGCTTTGTGTTTGACGATAAAAGTTTCACAATTCACACCTAAATTATTGAAGTTCTGAACAGCTAAATTCCAGTACAAGGTACCAAAGGTCTAAAAAAATTCTTTTAATCAGTTGTTATCCAGAATGTCACGGTGTGTTCATCAACCATGGGTTTAAAATGTTTAGACAAAACTTTGTATGGGGTTTTGAATTGTAGGGAAGCAAGCGTTTTCTCAATTGTGTTTTCCGAAGGCATAACCACCAAAAATTGAAACTTTCCAACCCTACAATGAGGTCTGAATGAAGGGTATCCCCTGAGTCTAAATGATCTGACCTTACAATTATTTTTTGAAAAATTGATTTCTGGATGATCGATGGAGTTGATGAATATTGTCCTTTTGTTATATTTGTAGCTACCATGGGGTAGGGAACCGACACATTGTGTAAAAATTTCAGTATTAAATACAAATTTATGAGTGCACAATAGGAGTAAAGACTCTCTCTTTTTCATTTCTTTTCTGCTTTATTATTGGCACTGCTTGATTGTTAACCCTGTATCCAATTTCAGGGCTTTAGATTATCCAAGGGAGAAAGATGGAGCTCGTCTTCAAATGAGACTTTCATACAGTCCCGCAGCTCATTTTTTCCTTTTCCTTGTTCAGTGGACTGATTGCCAACTAGCTGGTGCTCTTGGTTTGCTCCGAATACTTATTTATATGGTAGGATTACTTTCACCATACATTTTTCGGAGATATTGTCTTGTGCTGTTCCAGTTGTTTGATTTTGCAAAACACCCCCAGCTCTCCTCCCCCAAGTATTTCGCCTTTCTATGTTTTATGTTATCAAAACTCTACCCTGTTACCTAATACATACTTGCTTTTGGGTTGCAATGCCATTAATTGATGCAGACATACGCAGACGGCAAGACCACCATGTCGGTTTATGAGAGGAAAGCCAGCATTAGAGAATTTTATGGTCAGTGAGTTTTCTGAGAAATCTAAACTTTTACTTGAAATGCTTATTCTTGGTCACTCTCTCCAATTCTCTGTTCTGACAATGTACACAGTTCATGAAAGTGAAATCTGGCTCACTAGTTTTGTTTTCCCACACAGCGGTTATATTTCCCTCCCTGTTGCAACTTCAACAAGGCATTACTAGTTTGGAAGATAGGAAACAGAAAGAAGTGTGTACCATGAGGTACCGAAAGAAGGATGAATCTGAAAGGGGGAAACTCTCCGAAATTGACTTGGAAAGGGAAGAAGAGTGTGGAATTTGCATGGAGGTGAACAGCATGGTTGTTTTGCCTACTTGTAGTCATTCTCTGTGTTTGAAGTGTTACCGGGATTGGTAAGTTATTCCTTTCTCTGAGTACGACTTCATTGAACTGTTACTTGGATGACTGTATGCTGTACATCCTTGAGTCTTAACCTTCTTAGTCTTTCTTTAGCAAGTATTATCCATAAGGGAGTAGTAGCCGGTTTTATTGCATATATGTTAATGCTTGCAATCTCTTATAGGTTCAAGATTCATGTTCCACTCTTCCTTTGTAAGTGACCGGGTGCTGTTTATTTCAGGCACGGCCGGTCTCAGTCATGTCCCTTTTGTCGGGACAGTCTCAAAAGGGTCAACTCGTGTGATCTTTGGGTTTACACTGAGAAGAGCGAGATCGCTGATTTATCGTCGATATTGAGCGAGAATTGTACGAGTCTGTTCATGTACATTGATAAATTGCCTCTTGTTGTCCCAGACCCTGTATTTGTTCCTTATGATGTTCATGTTCGGTGATTGGTCCGGGGCATCCATCAGCCATTGCTTGTATATATTTAACTAGCCCGACTGTATCTATATACTCATACTTGGCATTCTGAAATGTAATGACTAAATGCTTCCCCGAGTCATAGTCTTGGATCACAAATTCCTCATCTGCAAACCAGCCGGTGAAAATCAGATCCCAAGAACCTCATCTCCCATTCAATCGGCTAGCTTCTAAACTCAATTTCACTGCTTCATATGTTGCCGATTGCAAAGCCAAAGCCTAAAGGGTTTGTTGGTTCATTGAACTCAAAAGTTTTATTTAAATCTATTTATATCTAGTTTTTTATAATGAAGTATTATATTTAAAAAATTTAAAATATATATTAAAAATAATAAATAAATAAATGATATTTAATGTACGCCACTTCACTCTTTAAATCGTTTGTATTTATATATATTCATGTATTATCTTAACAAATGACCACGAATAAAAAATTATGTGTTTCATTATTTATGTTTATTCATTTGTTTAGGTAAAATTAAACGACCGCACATAAATGTATTGTGGTTTGTTTTGTTTACAAACCTAATTGTGGGTGATAATATTGTATAAAAAATCATATTTTTCAAAAATTATTTAACAAATAATCTTGGGTGGAATGATAGATTATATATATATATTAGTTACACGTTCAATCAAGTTATACTTTTAATTCTGTTATTTAAAATTTTAAAAATATTATTAAATTAAAATATATATCGACAATTTAATAATTTTAAAATGAACTGACCATCGGTGACACCGAATTTAATCAAAATTTGAAGTATAATATAGATTATGACTCTATACGTAGAAATGAAAAAACAAAACCTACATTGGGCAAAAACATTAGGCCAGATTATTGGCAGATGATGGGCCAAGAAGTTGGACGCTCAGAAAAAATGATTTATTAGGCCTAATAGTCTCTTGTCTCAACGGTCAGAATTCACTCCATTTAGAAAATGAGGTGAAATCAACACCCCCAAGTTTTCGCTAAAATTTTGGATTCGAGATTAGGGTTTTTAGTTGAAAGGGGAAACCATGAATCCGTTAACGCTAGTGAAGCGATTACAGAACATTACCGCGAAAGAAGCAGATTTAGGGATATCGGAGGAAGCATCATGGCACGCCAAGTACAAAGATTCAGCATACGTCTTTGTCGGTGGTCTTCCGTATGACCTCACCGAAGGTGATCTCCTCGCTGTTTTTGCACAGTATGTTTTCTTTCTCAAGTTTCCTTTTATTTTCCTCACTTTGGAATTCTTTTCATCTTTAAGTGGAATATATATTTATTTTTCTCAGATATGGAGAAGTTGTAGACGTCAATCTTGTTAGAGATAAGGGTACTGGGAAATCGAAAGGCTTTGCTTTTCTTGCTTATGAGGATCAGAGAAGTACAATTCTTGCTGTAGGTTAGGATTTATCTCTCTTTAACTGTTCGAATCTGATACATATTATAATGATGAGGAAAATTATGTTATTAAGGGTTCTTTTTTGCATTGAAGATAACCTTAATGGGGCACAGATTTTGGGTCGAATTATACGGGTTGATCATGCCGAAAAGTATAAGAAGAAAGCAGAAGAAGACGAAGAGGAAGAACAAAAGAAGAGGGAAGCCCGAGGGGTTTGCTATGCTTTCCAGAGAGGAGAATGTACCCGTGGTGCGGGATGTAAATTTTCCCATGATGAGCAAGTAAGATTCATTTCCACTTAGCATTGATTTTTGTTACATGTAACTAATTTGGATGGCTATATAGCAATAATCATGAACGAGCATATTTAAGATACTGTTCAGGGTCCGGATGAATTTATAGCATGCATGGCTTATGCTAGATAGTAGATTTCACTTGCCTTTTTACCTTGCTTTGTTTATTCAATAATCTAGATATGTTATATTAAAATGAATGAACCAAGTTATGTCATACTCTCAAACGTATGAACTATTTGCAAATTTTAATTCGGTTTAAGGAAGTAATAATTTTGCTCTTTTTATTCTATGGATCATAAATCATAAATTTTGCATGATGATTATCTATCATAATCAGTAGTAAATAATTTGTTGATTAGTTCCTATCCAAACACAATAATGGTCTTGTCCAATAAATTGCTATGGTACTTGGATTCAGGTGTGACTATCAAATATTGTGTATGTATCCAACATGGGTATGGTTCGATTTTTCTAATTCCCCTCTTGTGTTTGGAGAACCCTTGAAGGTCATATCCTCATATGATTATATCCATGTGTTGGACAGACTACACAGATACTTCAAGAACAATGAAGAGTAGCGGCAACATAAATTAATTGTGTACTTCTATTTTTGGAAAACAGAAAAATGTTTTCCCTCAATTATTCTTTCATTTTTCACTGCTTTTCTCCATCTTGCTAGGGCTGATATTTTAACATGTCATGTATTGATTGTAGTTGATAAATCATAAGCTCCATGCTTATTCATGTTTTCACTGTTTTGTGCCCAGAGAGCTGCAAACACTGGTTGGGGCCATCAGGATAAAAGTTCGAGATGGGGAAATGACAAATTTGAGGGTTCAATAAAGAGCGAAAAAAGTTTTGGTGCGCGAGAGCGGTCAGTTCAAGAAGGTTTTCGTTCAGCGAGAGGAGAGGAGAAGGCTTCAGAGAAAAGTGATGGGAGAGAAGGAAAGAGATCTAGAAGGTATGATGGTAAAGATGTTGGATCAACATCAAGAGAAAATTATAATGGCAGTGAAGATAGGAGATCAAGGTGGCATAATGAGGATGATCGGTACAAAAGGGAAGAAAATAAATCTAGAAGGCACGATGATGGCAACCATGAGCAAAGGTCAGTAGAAGATCTTCATAGGAAGGATGAAAAGATATCAAGAAGGCATGGTGATGATGGTGAAGACGGAGCTAGGGTAAAAGAAGATAGGAGGGATGGAAGTAGATCAAAAAGGCATGGTGATGATGGGTTTGAGCCTCGGCTTAATGTAGATCATGACAGGAGAGGAGAAAAAAGATACTCTAGGAATGAATCAGAATCTTATCCAAGAGAAGATCGTGATAAGAAAGGGGATGAAAAACGTTCAGGCTATTACAAGAATTCTTCATCCCGCCGACACAGAGAGAGTTCTTATCATGAAGATCATGTGTAACAGATAAAAAAAATCATATGCGGAAATGACTTTAACCCTTACCTGTCCGGTGCACCTCTCATTTTAGAGTTGCGGTCTCTTTGGCCTGGATTTATCGTAAGCTTTGGTTCTAATCTCTCTTTTCAACTCACTGACTTACTGTTTAATTGTTGATTCGATTTGATGATAAATAAGAGCTGTTTTTACATGTATGGCTTCTGCTTGTTGATGTTTTTACCTTTCATACTTGTGCAACATGGTTTCTGGCCTTGTGGATGCTTCCTGATTTGTATCATTGCTCACCAAGAAAGAGCATCTTTTTGCAGCTAAACTTTCACATGAACAACCTTTGATGGCCTTTAAATTGCAGAGAAATCCAGAATCAATACTGGCTAACCAGTGGGTGTAAAACTGAATCAAACACTGTTTCGATCATAAGAACAATCTCAAAGTAGCGGTGCATAGATTGGTCCTCTGAAAGGATCTTAGTGAAGGAGTTAGTGAAGTCCGTCATTGAACACAAAAACAGTTACCATTGCCAGAAGAACAGGACAGATGGGATGATCAAGTCTTAGTACAAATATAAATATGAACAATCTCTATGGTTGAAATTCTTGGGGGATCTATGGCAGCCATTACTTAGCAGAATTAGCACTTACAAGATTTTCACGAGTTATGTTTCGAGTAATCTCTCTTCAATGTTGTCATTTAACATTCACCAATAATCCTTGCAGGAACAATGTCCTCCGCTAAAATGGTGGAATCGATACCGATCTCTTAGTATTATCTCTCTGTTATAAAGTTTCGATATAAGCTTGGCAACTGAGTGGCAGTCTCCACAAACACGGAGATTTTTTATAATCCGGATAGGCTGAGACGCTTCCACATAAAGCAATCCAAAGGCAATCGCTAACTTCTCACTGTGAAGATTAAGAGCATGCTCTTGCATGTCATCCTCTTCAATAAGTTGCAGCAGCTGGGACTTGTTGGGTACATAACCAGCTGATTTTAATCTCACCACAATCTCATCTAATTTTGAGTATATCTCCTTGGAAAGAGGATGACAGTTATCTCCTGCCAGAAATTCATGAATGACTCCATTGACCTCAATTCTGCTACCACCTTGTTCTTTCTTTATTCCAGTCACTCTCATGTGCTTCCTTAATCTAGAAACACCATCCCATTTCCCAGTTTTGGCATATACATTAGATAAAAGAACATATGCTCCATTGTTTTCAGGATCCAACTCAAGCAAACGGCTACATGCCCATTCGGCAATCTCAACATTTCCATGAATTTGACAAGCCCCAAGCAGAGCTCCCCATACAGAATCACTAGGAGGTATTGGCATTTTCTCAATGAATTCAACAGCTTCTTCCAAAAGGCCTGCACGGCCGAGTATATCAACCATGCAAGAATAATGGTGGAGCTCAGGTGCAATACCATAAACTGATTCCATCATATCAAAAAAGGTTTTACCCTCCCTTACCAACCCTGCATGGCTACAAGCACATAATACATTAGTAAAGGTCACAGAATTGGGCCTGATCATAGTTTCTTGCATCCTAGAGAACAAATCTATTGCAGCTTTCCCTTGTCCATGCATTGCCAAACCTGCAATCATGGCACTCCAAACAAATACATCCCTATTCTCCACAGAATAAAATACCTCAAGGGCCTTCTTTATATCTCCACATTTGGAATACATATCAATGAGCGAGGTTGTAAGATGACAATTTAGCTTAATTTCCAACTCTTTGATATATGCATGGATACTATCACCTACTTCCAATGCTCCTAATTGTGCACAAGCTGATAGAGTGCTGACAAGAGTGATCTCATCAGGTTTAGCAATTTTGCTCTGTTGCAATTCATGATACATGGACAAAGCCTCCTTTGACTTTCCATTCTGTTCATAACCAGATATAAGGGCATTCCATGCAGCAATATCTTGCCTAGGCATGGTATCAAGGATCTGTCTTGCTTCCTCATATGCTCCCAATTTAGCATAACCGTCAAGCATAGTAGTCCACGTGACAATATCCTTCTCCATCATCTTATCAAACAATGTTTTTGCATCTTCAAGACTTCTGCATTTCGTATACATATCTAGGATTGCATTATTCAGAGTCAAGTTCACACTTATCCCATTCCTTTCGATATACGAATGCACCCATCTCCCAAACTCCAAGTCCAGCTTCTTTGAGCAGGCTGATAAAACACCCACCATCGTCACATCATTTGGCTTCACATTTTGTTCTTCCATTTTTTTAAACATATGCAATGCCTCTTCAGCACAACCCCTTTGCGCCAAACCAGTGATCATCGAATTCCAAGACACAACATCTTTTTCACCAACCATCATAAACACCCTATAAGCTGAATCCAAATCTCCACACGACATATAAAAATGTATCAACGAATTGGAAATAAAAACATCCACCCCTAAAGAGGACTTAATCGCCATCCCATGAAGAGCCTGTCCAACACATAAACTAAAAATCCCAGCAGCAGCCTTGATCACAAAGGGAAAAGTGAATTTATTGGGGTAATAAGGACTCTCCTGAACCATCCTTAGAAAGATCAAAATTCCTTGAAGAGGTTCAGAGCTTGAAGCATAGACCCGAATGAGGGTATTCCATGTGTAAAGATTCGGCTTGGGAATTTGATCGAACACTTTACGAGCATAATCCAAGCTCGAAAAAGGCAACAAAGCAGAAGCTGCAAAGAGTTTGCTAGCGGAGTATGGGTCAAAGAGAAGTCCAGTGCGGAGCATTTGCGCATGGATTTGCTTGAGCTGGCTTGAATTGGTGCATCGCTTGAGATGTAAAAACACAGGGTGGTCATGATCGTTATTAACAGTTTGGGAAGATGAGTAACGTGGAAGAGACAGAAGAGGGGTGCTTAGAGTTTCCATGCTTCTTTTTTGTCGGGGGAGATTTTCATTTAGTAAGCTTATCTACTTAAGGGCCTGCTTGATTTTAAGGAAGGAAACTGTAAGAAAATGGGCCAAAGCCCATTGAAATGTTTCTGGTTGTTTTCTGAAGGTTTAGTATCAAAATACAGGTTTAAATTATTCTACTTTTTTAAGTGTTTGATTTTTTTTTCTTTTTTAGATGTTTTTTTAATTATTAATTTTTTTCTCTTTGAAGGTCAAGGCATTTATTTGAACAAAATGATGATTTTAACATTTAAAAAAAAAATTTACGGATCGGTTTTATCATGTCATCTATAGTCGTTAACCACTAAAAAGTAATCAATTAATTTTTATTTTTTTGTCATTTTTTTCTTAATTAATCTCTATTTAACGAGAGATTATATCATGGACCTTGTTCACCACGTCATCCGTGGTTCATACAATCAGGTACATTCATTTAAGTAACTACTTGATAACTAACTACCCATTCACCTATTACAAGTAAGAAAGAGGTAATGATTCACCTTAAAAATATATGAGATGGATGAATCTGATTAGTTGAAACCACGGATGATGTGGTGAAAAGGATTCATAATATAATTTCTCATATTTAACCACTTACAACCTATTTATATGAGAATAAAAAAAATAAAGAGTAAATCTTAAAAGAATGACATGAAAAATATAAAAATTAGTTGGTAATTTTTTAATGGTTAGAAACTATGAATGACGTGATAAAATAATTTTTGTTTTAGATATATAATGCGGTTTATAATTGGTTTGCATAGTCCTTATTCCTTAATGTTCACCATTTAGTTTTCACTCAACATATAGTCTATATTTTTCAAAATTTAAAGAAAAATGATTAATTAAGTAATTACTACGTAATTAATTGTAGTTTTAATAACGAGCCCACTAATCCCTCCATCTCTCTATTTGTTAATTTTGTCTGAGAGGGGAAGCTCAGGAGTTACACACACAAACAATTCTCAGTCGTTGGATTATAGATCAACAGCTCATCAACGTGTAGCTTTTTCCAAGCCTTGATATAACCTAACTACTGTCGTAAGCTTCTGTTATGGAGGTTTTCTTACAAATAGACAGTAGAAACCTAAAGAAAAAACATTCTCTTTCCTTTTTTAAAACTTGTTTAGGTCACTTGTCATGGAAGGAGTACGAGGAAAAGGAGTGGATTTTGGGTATGGGAATTATAAGCCATCTGTATATAAACCTACTCCTCCATTATCGGCTATAGAGAGGTTTTTATGGGGTCAAAACCACAGTTCCCAGCATAAGCCATATTCAACGCAAAACAACGTTAATATCAGCAAAGGAACAGCACTTGGTTCTACTACAGATGGATTGCTTCGTGGTTTCTCCTTCTGTAATGATGCAACCGGCGGCTATGCTTCACTGGGACGTAACTTGGAAGAAAGCTTCATTGATGGGGTTTTTGTAGGTGCTGCGGCAGATGATAAAAACCCTAACATGGAAATGAAAGAAATTGCAATGAAGAGTTTCCCTAAAGGTGTAGGGAAAAAGAACAAGAAAATTGCTTCATCGGCTTTGATTAAGGGTCAATGGACAGACGAGGAGGACAGGTTTCTTCTTCTTCATCATCATCATCTTCTTCTCTTCACAGATTTGTTTACAGAAGTATTCTGGGTTTTCATTTTTGGTTGATATATTGTATTAATTCTATAGGAAACTGATAAGATTGGTAAAGCAATACGGAGTGAGGAAATGGGCACAGATAGCTGAGAGTTTGGTCGGTAGAGCCGGAAAACAATGTCGAGAGAGATGGCATAATCATTTGCGCCCTGATATCAAGGTTTCTCCTCCTTAATACTCCATTTTCTACTTAATTTTTAATATATTCTGGTATTTTGTTTGGCTAACAACAAACTCCTAGGATGTTTGCCTTAAGTGGGTTTATCTGACTTTGTTGTCGACCCCGAAATCTATGCTAAAGACGCATATTTAGGACATGAAGGATAGGATATACATTTCCTTGTTCATGTTTGAGGTTTTCTTTCATGTGTTTTATTACACAATTTCGTTTAGATTGCTTTTTCATTACTTTAGAAATGCAATTTTCTGCATGGTTTCATGGTGTGCTGGTTTCAGAAAGATATATGGAGCGAAGAAGAAGAGAGGATATTGGTTGAAGCTCATGCCAAGATCGGAAACCGGTGGGCGGAGATCGCAAAGTTCATCCCTGGAAGAACTGAGAACGCCATAAAAAATCATTGGAACGCTACAAAAAGAAGGCAGAACACAAGGAAGAAAATCAAACAAAATAATAGTAATAATCAAAATAGCAAACCTCAATCATCAATTCTTCAGGACTACATCAGAAATCAAAATCTTAATACCAACAACCGCTCTGCCGCCGCCGCTGCCACCACCCCAACCAACAGCTGCACTAATTCTACCGCTCCTTCTAGCATCACATTCTCTGAAGACTTGGCCAGCGAATTCAAGTACTTTATTTTCCCCGAGGAACCAACCGAATCCGATGATTCTCAGCCTTTTATTGCTCAAACACATGATGAGGAACTCCAGTTCATGCAAAAGTTCTTTTCAAATACCCAACCATCTGTGGATTATAAACCAATCCTTGCTTACGACCCCAACAAAGGTTCTAATCATGCTTCTGCTGGTAGCTTCTCATCTTCAATTATAGACCCGAACTTGTTCTCAACTCGCCTTGAAGAAAAAGAGCCTCGAACCACCCATCTGTATTCGGACCTCTATCTGTCTCGCCTGTTGCATGGAGCACCCACAGCGTCAGGTGGCAACGGCGACACTAGCATGATCATGGACCCGTCTTTATCTGACCAATCTTCTTCAGTCGGAAGGAAAGATATGGACTTGATCGAAATGGTTTCTTCCTCTCAATTCTGGCGGTAGTAACATATTGAGTTGCTTTGAGTGCTTTTTCATTCCTCTTTAGTAACAAGTCTCCTTCTCCAAGTATTTATTTTAGCTGGAAATTTGGTTTTCTGGCATCCCTTGCCTTGCCTTGCCTAGAATATGTTTGAAGGTGGGTTTCGTTTAGACTTGTTTGTGCTATCGTTTAATGATTGTTACATATAAATTTCATGATCAAACTGTTGAACATGCACTCCTCAATTTCAATGCCTGTGACTTCAGTGTACTTATGGGAGCCATTGGGCTAAGTTGGGACCAAAGAAAAAGGTAACTTTTGTTAAAACTATGGAGGTCCAACTGGTAACAAATATTTATGTAGAAAACTTTAATGGGTCCAAATGAACTCATTAGTGTTTCCCTTTAAAATACTACTAAATAAAGATCGTTCTTTTAAGTGTCGGACCAAAGAATGCAAAATACAGCAGTGTAGCCAAAGTACCGGGCCATAATTCCTTGCTTTAACTTTTGCTAGAAATATAGAATAAGTCGGTACCAATAGATTGTATTTGTATGGGTCGACCCCATGCCAAGCTAGTGTTTTTGTCTTCAACTTGAATGATTGAGACACAGTAACGTTTGTATATGAAATTTTGGCTACCGAGTGTTGGAGAATGTAAAATTTCTGCAAAATCCAGTTTCTAAGATCCAAGGTTTGGATGTTAATTCATCAAACTTTGGAGTATAATTAACTAAATTAATAAACTTGAAAATTATTACCATTGACAGTTTTCTTACATAACAGGCTCAGATGCACAAGTTAACTCCTAGTTTAACACAGCAAACATGATCTATCAAAGCATCACAGCAATCTCCATGATCACACGGTTAAACTAAAATATAAAAAATGCAGAGAAAGATCACATACATACGATCTCACACTTAAACAGTGTACACGATGACAAAGCAAGGCAACACCGCCCTAGGATTGAAGACCAACAGCTCTTCCTCATCAGGCTTGGTATATGCGCCACTCCCTCCTCCCCTTCCGATCACCGAATCAAACCCACCATCTTCCTTATTTATTTCTTCACCTTCGGATCCAACACGACCTGCCACGACCCGACATACAAGCATTGCTCGTTTCACGTTCATGAACTTGAATTCTTGCTCTACATCCCCGGGGATTGCCATGTGCGCTCTCCAGCTCGTGGATAGCGTGGAGATGCCATCCATTTTGGGCGAAAAACCGGACTTAATTATCCCACAAACACTACAGTATTGTTGATTACAAATGCTTGAGCTCCCGTTAAGTCCCAGATCACACATGAAAGTGGAGCAGTTAAATCTCAACAGCTCGTTCCCATCAGCTATGCACCTCTCGTCTCGCCTCCCCATCGCACCGTTTCTCGCGGCTTTCGCTTTCACGACCTCTCTGTATTCCTCGAACCTCGTTAGGATTTTTGGGCTGTTATGGATCTTCAAAATACGGTGGATTTCGGGGGTCTTACCCTTGTCGGTCCAACCAGTTATGAAAATGATCCGAACTATGTTATTCCCGGAATCCCCATCGGTGAGTTCGGACACGGCGTGCTTGGTCGCTTGGTGTTGTTCCAGAAGATGGGGTTTCTGGAAAATCTCACCGCAAGCAGTGCAAGGGAAAATATCATTACGTAGAGGAAAAAACGAGCAGTCGGATGAGATGTCGGATTCTGGACAAGACCCAGATTGTATTTGATGTCGTGGATGAGCGGCTGCGCTGTCCGAATCTGATAACTGAGTTTCAGGTGGAATAACCATGGAGACAATGGATTGTTGGGAGTTCCTAGCAGAGGTTAACGCCGGTGTGATTGCTGATATTGTAGGCTGTGTTTGGATATCGTATTTGCAGTTGAGTTTAGAAGACGACGAAAAAATGCGTTTGATAAAAGTCCAGGCGGAGGAAAGAGCTTTGGGATGCTTGTGAGAATTAGGAGAAAGAGGTAAGGATTTGCGTTTCTTGGTCGGCTTTTGGCTGTGTTTAGCGGCGGTGAAAACGAAGCAGCCAAGGTGGAGAAGAAGGATGACGATAGCTATGAACTTATTGAAGAATGACCCAATATTGGTTTTCGCCATTGATAGACACTGAGAAAATTAAAGAGAAATTTGATTGTAGTTTTCAGTCCATGAAACCAGCAGTCAATTGCGTTTCGGACAGAGCTGTTTGTGAAGGGAAGATGAATTTTGTAAGGGGTGGGGGCCTGGGAATAAAGATATGTAGAAGTAGGTGTAACGCAACTTCAGGACACATTGCCATATAATATCATGCGTCTTTATCTCTTTCACGGTCAATTTCTTTATAAGATAATATTCTTGTAAATAGTTATTTGTTAGGATTTAAATTAAATAATTACATGTCTTTATTTGATGGGTAATTAATGACTATTTCGTACAGAAGTTTATAAATTTGTAAGGAACATCGAACTATCAATTATTTTACAAATCGATTAGATTCGTAGATTTATAAAGAGATTCGATAGTTGTAAGAAAAATCGTATTCGGAAATTTTTAGAGTATGAACGTAAATAAAATGAGATAAATTATAAATTATTTAAATTTTATTAAATTAAAATTTAATTACTTTTTAATATTATAGACTCAATTCAAGTTTTAATTCGGTCTGAATTCTTAATAAAATGAATTGAGATTAATATTATTGAATTCGACTCAAATTTAGTACAATACGAACTCGACACAACTCATTTATACCCCTGATTAAGAATTATGAAATTGTTTACAAATTATTAAGGAATTTTATATACATCTAAAATATTATATTCAAAAAATAAAAATATTTTAATAATCAGTTAATCTAGCGAGATAAGATATTAAATCTTTAAATAAGATTTAAAATTAAAATTATAAAATTAAAATTATAAGATATTAAATCTTTATAATACTCAATCTGATTAATCGTTAATGAATTAAATAATAAAAAATAAATATGAAATTCTTTAAAATTTGATGAGAAGAAAGAATTTTCGGTAATGAGTCATGACATAGACGTGCTCATCACGTGCATATTAACATGCTCATTTTGTTTTTTTATTAGTATTCTTTACTATAATTATATACTATTTTATAAATTTTTATATAAATCTCCATTAATACACATTTGTGTTATTGGTATATTTTTTTATCTTATATTTACAGGTATTTACAATCGAAAAATATTTTAATATATATTCAATATTTAAAAAACTATATTCTAAAATGTTTAAGTTAAATTTATGATTAAAATTTAAAATTTTAATTTTATAATTTAAATAAAAAATATTTAAATAATTTATTTATCAAAATATACACCTTTACTGTCACCTATTTTCTCGATTTGTACATAACAATTATTATTTGATTGGTGGTAGAGCTGCAAATTTTTTTTCTGTGTTGTTTCTTTCATAAATTATTGAACGTGAATTGTCTTGTGGGCAGAAGAAGCTGTCACTTAGTCTACCCCTTGATCATGAGGGAGAATCCAATGTGTATTCCAAGATGATTCTACGATAAATGTTATATAATTATTATATATAATTAATTATATTTTAAATAATAAAGATAAAAAATTATTATTATTATTTTATCTTTAAAATAAAATTTAAATATAACTTTTATATCATTTTTTAAGTGAAGTATATAAATGATAATTAAATTTTAATAAATTATTTAATTTAATAATTAAAATATTTTATATAATGATATATTTAAACTTTTATATGTGTACATTCAAATAATTTTATAATCCATCACCTATTAAGGTTATTTAGCTAGTCCATGTTGATTTAATCTCTAATTAATGTTTTGTTTTTTGTAGCCGTTTGTGGTCTGATCTTGTAAGTACTTGTTTGTGCACTTTTTTTCACCATTTAGGTTTAGGAAGATATTTTAACGAGACATAAGCATGTACGCTTCTTTACCCATAAAAAATAATTTTATTATAATTAAAAAATAAATTCTCATTATTTATAATTATTTTAATTTGACACTATTTTTTTCACTAATATAATACTAATCCTGCCTTGAAAGCATAAACCTTATATCTTTTGATGTTTAGCTTTGTACATTAGACATTGTCTGACTCACTTTAACACATGATTTTGTCTACTTCTTCCTCTTTATCCTGTTTTTCATGTATTTTCGACATTAATAATGACGCTGTAATTTCAATCTTTGTAAAAGTAACTGCCAGTAAATGTCAGAACTTGACTGGGATTCCATGATCAGAATATCAGGAAAAGTTAAGAGATTTGGAATCTGATTTCACTAAGCAAAAAGATTGATTCTTTTCTTGGACAAAAAGAGAAAATAGATATAAAAAAAAGTATAATAAGTGTATGAGTAAAAAAATAGATAATATTTTTCTTAAAAATTTATATTTAAATAATTCTATTTATAAAAGATACATATATTACTTGGACTTGAGCATGAAATACATGGGTTTGCAACTAATGTCCATTCCCTTTAAAATTAGGGTGAATATTTAATCGAGTTAAATTTATTAACGTTAAAAAATTTTAATTTTATATTTATATATAATATATTATTTTTATATGTAACGTATATGTCAAACAAAATTGAGTAACTTAATTTTAGTTTAAATATTAATATATTAATTATTAAAAATTTAAATTAATTGAGTTATATTTTATAATTTAAATTATATTTTAAAAAAATTAAATCAAATTTATAAAATTATTCGCTCATCTCCTTAGAGTAGTATAGGTGTAAGTATTGATTTCATTTATATCATCGCTTGATTAATGAGTTGAATAATAATGCACTTAGTAAAGGGGGAAGTTTTATTAGCACGGAATACAAAAATATATAAGGATAAAGAAGAATTATTTTTATTTTCTATTTTATATATTTTTTAAAATTATTTATTTTATTTTTAAGTATTTATATTTTGTATGCCTCCCTTGTTATGATGTAGGTCAAAACCTCAATGTCCGTGTCAGACGATCTATTTATGTAACAAGAGTTGGATCAGCTGATGAGCTATGAGTGTAGGTCTTTGGATCTTTTTAACCAGCTAAACTTGCTCATAAAGAAAACAAACTAAACTTTCAGTCTTCTTCCTCCCATCTGCCTTTCTACTTGTCTGTCTTGTTTTCATTTAATGCCATCCTTTTTGGTTCAGAATATTAAAATATAAAACCCAATTAAGTATTAGCCCAAACCAGCAAAGTCTAAACAAAATGGACCTGACAAGCCCAATTCGTTTATAATATGATGAAATTTATTGAAATTATTAAATAATCACCCATATGATGAGATATGGAATATACACGTAACAAATACATGACCCTTTTGAATACGTATACAAATATTCAAAAACCAAACAAATATTCTATTTCTATGCAAGTGATCGAGGTTGTAGGTAAATTCGAAGGCCGTTCTTCATAAACAGTGTGAGAGACATCTTCTGCTCCACCCTGTGTCCGGGAACAAGAGAAAGCCGGTAACGCAGCAGCACAGCGGAAGCAACTGACTTCATTTGCAGGTAAGCCAAGTCTTTCCCTAAACAAGTCCTGGGTCCAGCGTTGAATGCCACAAACTTGTAACCATCCTTTGGCGGATCGAATTTGTCACCTTGTGGTGTCAGCCATCTTTCAGGCTTAAATTCCATGCAATCTTCTCCCCATATGGTCTTCATTCTTCCGGCAGAATATATCGAATATGTCACGGTGGAGCGGGCGGGAACGAATGTGCCGTCGGGTAAGATGTCGTCTTGGACGACGTATTTGAAGTCCTGGGGAACGGAGGGGTATAGACGTAGCGTTTCAGCTAATGCTGCTTTCAGATATACCAATCTGTCGGCTTCGTCAAACAACAAAGGCTCTTCGAGCCATTTCTTGTGATTGGGACCACGTGTGTCGCGGAGAACTGTTGATATTTCGTTGATGATCTTTTGTTCAACCGCTGGGTGGTTCATGATGAGCCAGAAGAACCAACTGAGGGCTACGGAGGAGGTGTCCCTTCCGGCGAGTACGAAGTTTAGAGCAATGCGTTGGAGAACATCGCTAGTAAAGTGGTTACCGTTAACGTCTCTTTTCTTCATGAAGCGGGATAGTAAGTCATCTGATGGAGCTTCTATTCGTGCTTCAATGGCGCCGTTCATGTAGTTTTCAACGATTTGTAGGCTATTCTTCAATCTTTTCTCTGCTCCAATCCCCAATATCTTCTCCAATCTCCACAGAAAACCAGGGTAAAGAAGCCTATACAGAGTTGTTTCCGTGGCAGTGTCGAAAGCCACAGCAAATGTATTTTCAGGCAAATCAGGAGAAAGTGTTTGTGGATCCTTACCAAATGTCAGGCCACAAATGTTGTCAAACGTTAACCGAAGCAACAAGTCTTGCAAGTCCACCGATTCCTTCTCATTCGCTGCCTTGTCCAAAATACACCATAGCCGGTTCTTGATAGTCCTATTCACCCACCGAGCCATGGCCTGCCTGAGTGTCCTGGTTGTGAACTCAAGCGCTGCCGTTTTCCTTTGAATCAGCCACGTCTCTCCATCACTATTGAAGATCCCTTGCCCCAACAGATCATGAAACGCTGCTTGCCAATGAGGCCCCTTCGGGTAATTATCAAACCGAGTCCGAAGAATATGCTCAATATTTTTGGGGTGACAAGTGACGGTATAGAACCCTTGCTTGCGAGCCAAGAAAGGAAGAGCAATGGTGCACGTTTGGTAGGTAGCTGAACCTCCAGTGGCTCGAAGGTTACTAGCAATCCAATCATGGATTCTCCTCCGGTTCATGAAAAGAAGCGGTAGGCTACCGACAAGAGGCCATACTCTCGGACCAGATAACTTCCTGGCTAGGAAATGGAACCAGATTAAGTAAGCAAACACTGCAGCAGCTAAGCTGAACACCAACTGAAGGGTACTTTCCATGGGATATTGCAGAGTTTTATTCTTTTTGGATAGAGCTTGATAGTGAAGAAGTCATATATAAAGTGATAAAAACGAGAAAGGTTTAGGCAGAGTTGTTGGGAAATTCTAGTCCATTGAAGAGACTTGTGTTGTTGGGTTGATCTGAAATACGTACATAAGGTAATTTACACGAAAAACATACAAACAATCTTCAGTAGGTACTGCAGTAAAGACTTGCAGTCAGAATTT
The DNA here is from genome assembly GCA_035048815.1 of Abelmoschus esculentus. Taxonomy (NCBI): domain Eukaryota; kingdom Viridiplantae; phylum Streptophyta; class Magnoliopsida; order Malvales; family Malvaceae; genus Abelmoschus; species Abelmoschus esculentus. The sequence continues at coordinate 2,497,143 of JAUCBN010000008.1, forward strand.
CCCTGTGCTTAAACTTCTGGAAGAACTAATATCGCTACTGGTTTATGCCAAAGTCGAACTCTCTCAATCATATGCCGTTAAAATTCCATTTTATAAGTTTTGATCTAAAACAGTCAGCTGTAGAGGATTTGTTCCGTTTATGATAGTGATTTGTTCATATTGAATTTACACTCAGACAACAGATAAATTTAGTTATCTTGTTGCTTACTTTGTTTAACATAAGTTGATCGAAGTACTTAAGCCAGCCATTGTTTTCCCACAAAAGCCAACAGTTTTAGGCAATAGTTAATCCATTTCTGCATATTCTTGGTGACCCTAACTTTCCAAAGAAAATGAGGTGGTTAGAGATAGTTTAACCAAACTGAGAAAAGTGGGGTTTTGTTACAAAGCCTATACATACAAATATATTTATGCTGAAAAGAAAAGAAAAGAAAAGGGAAAACTTTTGGAGAAAGAAAAGAAAATCAGCTCCTTTGCCTCTTTGCTTGAGGGAACAGAAATCTCACCAAACCCCATTGATTTTCTCTTTTCTTTTGGATTACCCATAAACGGGCTATGAGCTTAAGCCCAGGTATTATTAAGCCTTTAAAAATATATTATAGTCTTTTCAGGACGAGTTTTAGATTAATCCGCATCGCACACCTAGTTATAGTAAAAAAAAATTTAGTAAATTTTTTTTTCACATACACAACGTATCAAACCTAATACTTGTTTAAGTAAAACTAAATTGATTATGACTTGAACAAACCCTGTTGATAAATTTAAATTATATTTTGATGCACAACATTATTCAAATCATAAATTTTAAAATTTATAATCTTAAACTTTAAATTTAAAGTATTTTCCTTTTAACTAATAGTTTAGTTGTATTTTTAATGATTAATTCTTGTAATAGTTGTACAACTTTTATTATTTGTATTTATGCTGTATAACATGATAAAAAAATTCAATTTAAAATATGATAAATTTACTAAAGATAATATTTTTAGACATTCAATTAAAATATTTTATTTGGTTTTATTTTAAGAAAATATGTACATGACTATTATTTCTATAAATATTTTTAAACCAAGATTCTAATTATGTTTATGAGGTGACCAATTCGCCACGTTTGAAACCCCATATCCATATCTGCTAAGATCAACTGTCACCCCTTATTTTTCTTACAAGAAAACAAACATACAAAAGGAAGTAAATATATGAAAAATTCAGTAATGAAGATAAGCCACTTGTGGAGAGCTCGTGGTACAAACACTACGCCCCATTGTTTTCCTACTCATCATATCTTAAAATCTCCAATCCAACAGTCCAAAATCACTGCAAAACACTATCCCCATATATTCCTGCATTGTGCATCATCAATCATTTCAATACAAGAAGAAGAAAAAAATCCTGTTTCTAAGCTTTTAAGCAACAACAATGGCTTCTCTGCCTATATTTTCCTTTGTTCCTTCAAGAACAAGGGTTTATGCAACTGCTGCAAAAGGCGCTGGTGGAAGCAAAGAAGAGAAAGGGCTTTTCGATTGGATTCTTGGAAACTTGACCAAGGAAGACCAGTTCTATGAAACTGACCCTCTCCTCAAGAAAGTTGAAGACAAGAGTGGTGGTGGTGGCACTGTCAGTGGTCGAAAGAACTCTGTTTCAATCCCTCAGAAGAAGAAGGACAATGGCAATGGCGGTGGGTTTGGCCTCGGAGGGCTGTTTACCAAGAAATGAAAAGATACTGGAGTACTATAACTTATCTCAATCATGCAACCCCTGGGGGAAGTTTCAATATTGGTTTGGAATTAATTCATGTTTTGTATCTTCAATACTATGAAACCTTTCTTCATTCTTGAACATTGAGCTGTTATTAATAATTTCCTTCAATGCACACTGCTTAAGTCTTATCATTTACTACTCCAATTCATTTACTAGTTACTGTTTGTGGTTACTGGTTTTGGCCTTTTCATTTGCAAGAAACTAAAACTCTTATATGCATAGTAAATAAAAGTTTAGTTGCAGGCTGTTTCTTGGATGGAAGGCTCATAACAGTTTAGGTTTTGAATTTATGTTTCTCAAATTTAAAACATTGGAATATCTGATTTCTGTAAGGGATTGAGCATATTGGATTAGTCGACTATTTGGTGACATGTTAGCATTTCTGTAGACTGTAGTTGTCATAGAAGGGAAGATGACACTCTCAGCTTCTATTCTAATATATCAACCTGACAACAAAAGCTGCAGACAATGAATACAAGCAAGAGATAAATAAATAAAGCATGCTACAATAGGCCAGAGAAACTGCAAGAGCCTGGCACTGGTTATAGAAATTAAGTAGAATGATTGTGCCAACGAGGAATGGACCAGAATCGAAGCAGATAGACAGGATTAGGTGAAAAATAAAAAATTATATATAGGAAAGTACAAACATTGATTTGTGAGGTACTTGTTACATTCAATTGCACCTGGTTCCTAAATCATTTATGTTATATGGTTGAACGTCAGATTTGCTTAGCATCTAGTTGTGTAGTATCTGTTTTAGGGAAACAATGTCAAATCCAGATTCCAAACATGATTTTGTTTAATCATGGAGTTCAAATCAAGATTTGGTAGTGAACAAGATGGATAACTAGGGTGTGAATGTGATTGTTGGGTACCAAATGACAAACGATAAAGATGGATGTCAAACTATTTGTCATTCCGATTCTGGTCTTTCGGCTAACCTAGCCTCTTCTGTCCCTTGGGACCAACAAAGAGTAGTACAGAAATATTCACATGTTGTCCTTCGACTCTTTGCTCCGAAGCAAATATAGCTAGGCATTCTGAGACAAGTCTGTGTCAAAAAGCTAAGAATTATAAAATCATGTGGATTGGAAAACATACCATGTGTCTGTTGTCTCAACTCAAGTCTTATGCACTTGGTTCGGGTCTTGGTCCTTTCTGAATATTGTGATAACTTTAAGGTTTAGAAACTTTTTGGTAGAATTAGAAAAGTGGTAAAAACAAATAAAATATAGCTAGAATTGGGCTGATTTGGAAACCTATGAAACACAGCAAATTTGCTGGTAAGCCTGTCTGAAATATACACCCACAACAAGATGTACACAGTAGTAGAAACCAAACCAAAAGGATAACATATGATACTCCATTGTCTTTCATAGGTAAACTAAACAAGCCTTTGCTTTCATTATCTAAATAGAAAACGATGATGTACATATAATCAACTAGGAATATGATGCTTAACATTGTCATTAAACCATGTTTTATGACCACATATGATCATAGGTCCATAGCGTTCAATGGGAATTATATAGCAGAAACAGAGTTTGCTCTAGGCAAAGAAGCAGAAGATTTGATAAATTCTATGCAGTCTTCGATGTCAGCATTTCTATGAGAATCAGCAGGACTTACAATTGGTTTCGATCTTCCTAATGAAGAAGAGGAAGAAGAAACCTTAGGGGAAGGCCTAATTCTCATGGACACACCATGTAAACCTTTAGCAGCTTTGCCACAGAGATTCTTGAGAAACCTTACTGGAAAAAATTCCAATGTTCTACATCGCATGTAGCCACAACTGTTAACCATTATGCTCCCAGTAGCCACGGTGGTATAAGGCTTTTGCATAACTGAGTCGTTTGGCTTGTTGGTTCCATTTTTGTGACCAACTTTCTTGGTCCCTTTAGTTGCCATCTTCTGCAATTAGCTGACTTTGAGAGAAAAGGGTAATAGTTATGGGGTTGCAGAGAAACTCAGTGGATGGGAAATGGGGTGAGGTGGATGGATGGGAGAGCTTAACCAATATATAAGGAGAGAAAACTGAGACAGTTAGCTAAATAAAGGTCAAGTCATGAAAGGAAAAACAATTAAAAAACTCGTAATTAAGTATGTCCCAACACTTAATAGTGAGGTCACTGAGGATGTTTTTGAAATCTAAACCCAAATCATGGACTTCCTTTTGTAATTTTCTTAAATGAGATGCTATCTCAACCTTTCTTTTCTTTCTATTTTATATGCCCTACAAAGCATGGTATTAAATAATAAAGGAAAAATCTTAGAATGATGAAACATAGTTCTATCAGAATTCAGATACTTGTATCCATATCCAAAACTCACATCAAAGTCTAAATAAGATATAGTAAAACAATAAGAATTGTAACCAGCATAGCATGTTAACTAGAGTTTGCAACCAGCAGTTGGTTGATAATACATGTCAGGTTCTCTCTCCAAAACATTGAGCTCATGAATCTACTATCATGTCCATTTCTCTCTGGCCACTTGAAAATCCACCAGCATTTCGCATCATAAATCTGTGTGCGTCTATATATATGTATGTGCCTACTTAAAAATCTGTGTGAATCTTTCTTTTTGGTTTTGAAAACACTTGCATCATGATACCTAAAGTTAAAAAGAAACCCCTCTATGCAAGGCTACAAATGAAAGACAAATTGACATCATCGTCTACAATGGGACCTAGAATTCTTATATTCACAGGGCACCAGGGGGGTTATAAACTAAAACTAGAACCAACATCAAAACATGGTATCTGTTAGAAAATATGTTCAAAGAAGTTGGCGCTTGGCAAAAAGCTTCAGATGAGAGGAAAAGGATACAAAAATAAAAAGCACAAGTTAGGGTCGACTCCTTTTAGTTTTCTGTAATTACCTACTGCTCTTTTTCATTTGGAATCCGAATCTCTAAAAATGATGTTTCACATAGAGGAAAGGAGGTGGATATATTTTAATTCAATATTCTTTGTGTGTGTTTTAAGAGACCCTAATGCTTTTTTCATCAAGTTTATTTATTCCCTTCAGAAAAATAAGTTTTAGGTGACATAAATCCACTCTGATTCATGTAATCATCATTAAAAGTTTAATATGATATTATGCTTAGAATTTGATTATCCCTTTTTTTAAATCTTTTTGGGACTTATCACACGAAATGCTCTCTTTTTTCTGTATACACGTTCTGAGGTATATTAAAATGATGTTATTCATGTGAAATCATGTTGGTCTAGAATCCATTGTGATGTTATACTAAAGTGGAATTCCTTATATAAGAATCAATTTGACTTAGGTCGAATAGTTATTTTAAAATTCAAGATAACTGTACACTAATAAAGTAGAAAGAAAATTCCTTTTTCAGTGCAAAAGCATTCATCATGTTGAAGGATTTTTAAGCTTGATTGAGTTCAAGACAAGGGACCTAACACGACAGCCTAACCAATGGATAAATGCTCTGCCGAAAGCTGGACTCACATAGATTCTTCCTACTCTGTTTCCATTTTTGAATTTTTCACTAGGTACAAGTAGTTTGGGGTTCAGAAGTACCTGAACAATCTGTCTTCTAAATGCAAAACACAGTCGTGATTTCCTGTCCACTCATATACCAAATGTCTGAAAATCTATTCAATATAATGGTGTTAGATTATTTTGTAAAGACTAAAGAAGAAGAGTAATTCTTAGTGATGAATTAAAAGCAAAATTTACCTGCAATTCTTGGTAAACTTGACGCATGAATAAGAAGAATTTATCTGGCTTTATTGATCATCAAACCAGGTCTAGGACACATAGAAGCCAAATTCCATTAGACCTTTACTCGAGGACACATAAAAGCCAGATCTCACATGATGTGAAACAAGAAAGGAAACAAAGGCTGAAAGTCCATGTGATGAGGATTATAGGTTAGCCAAAATAGAGAAGGCATATGAATGGACAAATCAAAACACTAACTAGAGTTAAAACATGTACTACCATATTCTCTAGGCACATCCTTTTCTTCATTTCCTTTTTCTTTTCTGTTTTGCTAAGCATATCTAGGCTACTCTTTCCTATTTCAATTGGTAACATGGACTGTTCATTGGCAAAAACACCTGCCAGATTTGAAGCACAATGTGACAACTAGCAGAGAACCAAAGAACCATGTATAAACCACGTTCAGAGAAACTAGCGAACTGAAAGAATAAACACATTCAATTGGTCAAATTCCATCTGATGTTCAGCTAAAATAATTGAACAGATCAATACAAGAATTCTTCAGTACGTTGCATCTTAATCTTTCAACGTTACAAAAAGAGTACATAGATTTTAGTCTTTTACATATTCACATTCCAATTTCCAAATAATTCAAGGTAGAGAAAATTCATTGTTTATTCTCATTTTTGACAAGCAAAACCTGTCCATCACGATTGATGATAAAATCCAAGAATTCCCTAACTTCTTCGTAATCCTTAAAACACTGAGGTGCCTGAAGATCACTATCCAAATTGTACCAAACTCCATCAACCTTTTTCACAGTAATCCAATGCCTACTTTTCCAAAGTCCAGCATATCGTTTAACAGGAACATTAACCACAATTCCCATCAATAATCCATCGTCAAGAACATACTTGATGCCCCGTTTCGACCATCATGCCAGATCACAGTTTTCCCTCTCCCTTCGAGTGCAGCAATTAAAACATTTATATCATAGTTTCCAGTAAGTGAATTGTGGTGAGGCTTGAAGACTAAAGAAAATGGTGTCCAAATTTCTTTTTCTGGGTCATCAAGAACGAGTCTTTCGGCTACTGAATTCAAACTTGCTCGAGTAAAGACATCCTTTTGCTGAATTGTAAGAAAAGATTGCAAATTATTAAAGAAAACCCATTGGCAATACTAGATAATAAAAAAGGGGAAGGTACCTGGAAGAGATTGTTAAGAGAATGCAAGAGGCAAAGTTGTAATCTTTGCCTTTCGTGATAGATTTTGTTAAGCTCGCTTGCCATTAATCAAAGGTTTATGATTTTAAGATTTGAATCTTGCAAAGGAACCCTGATAGTAGATTGGCTCGTCAATTTCAAGGGTTCTGAAATCTTGATCAGAAAGCTCAACGTTGTCCTCAAGCTGCTGGCTTTACCGACATTAGAACAAGTACATAGAGTAATATAATCGTTTTTAATAAATAAAATAAAAAGGTGGTATCCAGGGCCAGCGTTTGTGCATGTTTTTTATTATTATTTTTTTTTGGAAAATCGTTTTGAGCGGTGGGTTTTACTGAAAAATAATCGTCTAATTACATTTTTCCTTGAGCTTACAAAAAATATTTGTCTTTAATTTTTTAACCTCTTTTGATCTTTAAATTTAAGGGTCAAAATTTGAAGGAAAAAAAAATTAAAATGAGTTTTCAAAAAAATTAAGAATACGAATGTAATTAAACAAAAATTATATTTTTTATATAGCTTGAGATTTTACAAACTAAATGTTAATATTTCAAATAATTATCTCTTTAATACTTAAATAGACATAAAAGTAAACAAAAGTTACTTTTCAACAATTCAGACAGACTGACATTTGTTTAGTGTAGTGATATCATACTTCCAAATAGAATTCAAAAATATACTTTTCAACAAAAGTTATCTCGGATTCAGATATTTTCTCTAGGGAAAACTATTGGAAACAGCACGTATTGTGTAGAGAAATATGTAAAAGTTTTAAAGAAAAAAATTGCTGTGGAATTTATCTTATATTTCACAGGATAAATATATTTGTACAAGTCAATTACTGTTACACTTGCCACAGCCTATACCTGTTTCCATTGAAGTAATAAATAATACTCTCAATGTACAACACAACAGACACTGGAGACAAACCTGGATGGATATCCACACCATGTCCATGGATGGAGACACGATTGAAACCAAACTCAAGGAAATAGATCTTCAGATGTACCACTTCTTACTCTATGTTTCTTCTGCTCTGCTCTGCTATGTGTTGCGAGAATAAAAACAATGAATCAACATGGTAGTGTTAACAATAAAACCCAAAATTCACCCTGTTGAAATATACAAAAAAAAAAATGCAAGGGAGTCGACCGGGACATATGGTCATTCACATGGTTCAAGGCCTGCTTATCCAGACGTCACTTGCACCGGCAGAATAGACTCTTGCTTGCCTCCGATGAAGACTGTTAGTTCCTCTGGTGCAACAACCAATTTCAACCATTCTTGAAGCTCTTCACCTTCAACTTTCTCATTTTCTGAATAAAAAAGAGAAAGTATGAAGTAAAGGAAAATAATTTTTCTCCACCCTAGAAGTTCAGAACATCTACTTCAAAACTAGATTCAAACACTTCAGGATTGTGGATGTTCTTGAACACTAGGATATGAAAAGTATATCAGTTCGCATAACAAAACAAAACAAAACAAAATCAGATGCCGCACAGAAATGAAGAAAGAACAGGATATAGAGGAATTTTAACACAGAACAGGTAGAAAAGGCAGATTACCTTCCAGGTGGGCACCAAGCCCTTCTAAAACAGTTGGATTAGCACGTACAACAGAAAGAGCTACTTCTAGCGCAGACTGTAACAATGCTTTCACCTCTCTTTGAACAAGATCAACTAGATGTCCCTGTGTGTTACACTCTGGATTAGTTGTCAATATAGAATCATAGATAGTGTAGGAATTGAAAACGAAGACAGATAATGTGATAAAATCAATAAACTACATTTAGTAGAAAAGTAAAGATGGACCTGATCTCGTCCCCAGGGAGCTGCCCCTCCAGATTCATCCATGCCTCCGCCAGACACTGTAGCTAAAGACAGGGGACCTATAGTCTGATTAAGACCATATTCGGCTACTGCCTTGTATGCCATGTCTGTTGCCCGCCTAATATCATCAAGTGCACCAGTAGAAACACGACCAGAGTACACAACTTCCTCTGCAGCACGCCCACCAAGAAGTGTAACCAAACGGCCACGTAATTCATCAATGAAGAGTAAATATCTATCCTCGTTGGTAGGGGGAGAATACGTAAAGCCCAGTGCTCCTCCAGATCTTGGCAATATGCTCAGTTTCTGTAAACACAAAAGGAAGTCGATTGGTAGCCTATTTCATGTGAACCATCATTTCAGCATTTTTTTCTGAGCTAACAAGGATATGCAAATAAAGAAATAAACTGAGAACATTCAGTAAATATTGTGATAATTTACCTCAACGCGTGGCTGTCCAGGAAGAAGGCTTGCAACAGCCGTACCTACTACTGCATGGCCAGCTTCATGCCTTGCAACAACAGCCTTCTCACTTCCCTTCAACTTTGCAGTTTTCTTCTCTATGCCCTACAATATTTAATTCTTTCTGTCACTCAACTTGCAATCAATGTATAGTCATAATGGCCTTGTATAACTACACAACTTCTGAGCCAAATGCGTATGAAGGAATTGAGTAGATCAAAGTAGGTTAGTCCAAATGCTATATTCCTTATGATAGTCTCATCAGCAAGTGCAAAAAATAACATAAATGCAATGCATGAAAACATAGTTCACTCTTAGTTATCAATTTGTATTTTTTGTTCATAGGGTAACTATTAAAATATGTGTTCCATACAGTAAAACCAGTAACTAAAGCCAAGAACAAGAAAGAGAAAATTGCATAATATCAGTGGTTAGAGGAATTAACAATTAATAGTTACCTTTCATGGAAGGGAACATATATAAATTCTTCAAAACATGGGAGAAGGAAATAGTATAACAACATGAACATGAATAAGTGATAATAACAGCAAACTGTAAGAAATACAGGAACGAAATGCTAGGGGAGAGAGAGAGAGTTACAGCTATCGATCGCTCTACTGCCTGAATGAAATCAATTCTTTCTACAATAACTTTGTTATTTCTTCCAGCAAGCAAGGCAGCTTCATTTACCAGATTTGCAAGGTCAGCCCTGCAAAATATAAAAGATGACAGCTATTTCCACAGCATAGATAACAAAGGAGGAGAGTAGAGGAGTGTCATTTAAATATGAATAATTAAAAGAGAAAATACCCAGTAAAACCAGTAGTCATAGAGGCAATGTCACCAAGATCAACATCCTCTCCAAGGGGAATTTCCTTCTTAGAAACATGCACTTTCAAAACAGCTTCTCTTCCAATCCTGTCAGGAGTCTCTACCTGGAAATCATAGGAGACATGATATCTTCGAGATAACAAAGGAACTGGTTTATATAACAGATTCTGACATCTAGAGAGATAACTGAAATACAATGCACCATACAAACCATAACAATACGATCAAATCTCCCAGGCCGCCGAAGGGCAGGGTCCAAGACATCAGAACGATTAGTAGCTCCAAGAACAATCACAGAAGAATTGCTGTCAAATCCATCCATCTCCTACAATGTAGTTCCAAGCAACTAGCTTCAGAGGTCTATGGCCATTAGACCAAGAGGTCTATGCAGCAGAAGAACTATGATGCAGGGAACTTACAGTGAGCAACTGGTTCAAGGTTTGCTCTCGTTCATCATTACTAACCATGCGAAATTTACCATCGCGACTTTTAGCCACAGCATCTATCTGCTCATGAATAAGGTTTCAAATCTACTGGAAATCTATAAGTTATCTATAAGTTGGACAGATTGTTCCAACAAAATGATAAAACCCATAGACTGACCTCATCGATAAAAATTATAGACGGTGCTTCCTTCTTTGCTCGTGCAAAGAGATCTCTAACTCGAGATGCACCCATGCCAACATACAACTCCACAAACTCACTGGCAGAACAACTTATGAATGGAACTTCTGCTTCACCGGCCACGGCTTTTGCTAGAAGAGTCTTACCAGTCCCAGGAAGACCCACCTATAAAACAAATAAAACCGTAAAAAACAGTTATTTCCATTTTATATAATTCCAAAGAAACCACCACATACTCCTCATTTTATATTGAACACGATGAATTTCATATATTAACTTTTTGAGCTAACAAGAGATAAAAGTGGAAGGCGTTATAGCAAAAAAGCTTTCAGCAAAGAAAATAAACTAAAGAATAAGAGATAGATCCAGAAAATGCAACATAGTTTCCTGACATTAATAAAGTTTTGCAAATGAGACATTGCTTCTATCGAATAAGAGCTCCATCATCATCAGGAAGTAAAGTTTTCTTTATATCAACTCACCAAGAGAACTCCTCGAGGAGGACGAGCACCAAGTCGTATATATCTGTCCGGATTTCTAAGAAATTCCTGGGCAACAAACATAAACATATAAAGACAACAACTTTGAATTCATAAGAGCATTTACTACAAATATGAGTTGTTAGCAAATGAAGTAAGAATATTTAATGTACCACAATTTCTTCTAGCTCCTCCTTGGCCTCATCAACACCAGCAACATCAGAAAAAGTGACTATTTCACCATGTTCAGGCGCTTTTGAAATCCCAGGACCTCCAGCCTTGCGATTCCTAATCTGACCAGCTGTATGCTGCATAGTGCATTATTCAAATCAGAACCTATCAATGCAACATAAGCAAGGTACTCCTAAAACTTGCTAAAAAAATCCAAACCTGAGAAAAGCTCACAGGGAAACGATGGAGAAGTCCTGCAAGGACAGCAACATAGAATAAAGCTATCTGCAAAAAAGAGGAACTCAAATATATAAAATTCCATGTTTTAGATGTAAATTATCAGGTGAATTAGAAGAAAAAAAAAGAAATCCAAGGTAAGGTTAGCATATATCGAAAACTATCATTTACACTCTGTCAACCAATTTTAGGCATATTTCAAGCCAAACTTGCAGTTTAACAAAGGGTTATGACAATGTTAGCCCTTTCTAAAAAAACATTTCATCATAAATACCCTCCACTAGTCATCATTGAACAGACTAACCTGAGCAAATAGAAGAGGGCATATCATTGGAACCACCATCAGCAATCTCTATTAATTTTATTTTACTGTCAACTTTACAGTAACTAAAGATATTCCCAAATAATAACAATCTTAGTTGGACCAACTAGAACTGTTACATTATTAACACCTCAAGAAGGAAAAAGATTACAAATAGAAGAGGCATATCAGATTACTACTTGAGATACCTAGTCAAGGCAAAGGAAATACCCTCAACTAAGTCTAAATTACATACTATCGAGCAGGCAGCTTAGGACAATAATCCAGTTCCTGGATTCACTTCAACAAAGAAAAAAAATACAACTTACTAATGCAGAGTTGAAGAAGCCACCAGACCGCTTATCTGGAGACCCGAACTCCACATTATTTTCCAGCATCTTTTCATATGGAGCCTTGATATCACTAGGCCTTATGGTTGTATATACAATTCTCTTAGTAGGCGCCATGCTCCTCAACAAGGACTCTGAATCTTGAAAGTCGCTATTACTAACACCACCAATCTCACTCTCCTGAACATTCCCTTCATTCTTCAGTTTAAACATTACATGAACCCCATCCACCTCCACCTTTTGAACTTGATTACTATTAATCTTATTCAAAAAGTCACTGTAAGGAACGCTGATGAACGTTGTCGGAGTCCTGGGTTCAGACCCGGGTAATGGAATCCCAGGTCGGAGCAACCGCATAACGAACATAACAATACCTAATTGTAAAAGCAAAACACCAATTTCTTGAGCTTGGATTATCGGTTGCCACTGCCATTTCTTTCCTTTGGACCACCAAAGCCCGCTTTTCCCACTCTTTTCCCGTCTCTGATTGGTCGAACCATCGGAATTTTTCGTATTCTGCTTCACTCCTTCCCCACCTTCCTTCTCGTTTTTCTCACTGGAACTACCCTGGGAATCGCTGTTATCTGTACAATTAGCCAAAATTTTCCTTTTCTTGAACCTTAATTTACCTCCTCCATAAAGATTCAATATCTCGTGATTCCTCGAAACGACGACGTTACGTAGAGGGAAAGTGATTGAATCGGGGACGAAACGATTCGTGCTTTGGAACGAGACCTTAAACCGATTGGTGCAGAAGTTTAAGCCATGTATATAAAAAAGATTGCAGTATGAATTTCTGCTACACTTACTTTGGGTTATTACCGTCGTCGGTCGTAGAAATTCAATCAATGACATCTGCGAAACCCTAGAAAAATCAGGGAAAACGTTTTTACGTGCAGAATTTCAGAGAGAGCGACAATAATATCGAAATACTTTGCGGGAGAGATAAATAGATAAAAGTGAGATAATTTGATCCGTTGGATTAGATTGAACGGTGGGATTTAACCGTTGGTGGGGTTATCAGATGAGGAGCAAGAGGGGTAAAAAAGATTGGGCGTCTCGAGGATTCCATAAAAAAGATTTTGTGATACGTAACGCGTGGCATGAGGGGATTGGACGTTTACGACGAGAGTGCGGTGACCATATGTCTGGCGCTGATTGGTAACCACACGCTTGGTTGCATGAGGGCCGTAGCTTATGGAAAAAATTTTAAGTTTTTTTGGGCTTTAGTAGAGGATAGAGGGATTCCAGTCCAATCACATTTAATAAAAAAATAGCTTGCTATTAAAAATTAGGTTGTTAAAAAATTTCTAATATTTGATTGATTAATTTTTTATTTTTAATTAATTTAATATTTTAAAAATGAAAAAATAAAAAAAAATCACCCGCAATTAATTTTTATATTATCTAATATAAATAATCGATAATTATAAAAAATCGTAATTTAACACATACTCGTGATATAATATCATTTTAAGAGGATGATTGAAACCAGAAAACAAGTACAAGTGGCATTGGGTAATTGTGTACAGATCCAAGGTCATATTAGTAACTTCACAACAATATTAACTACCATATTCCCTTTCCTGTACTGTTTTCTATTCTGTCCCGTGTTTCCCATAAATTAAGGAATCGGAGAAATGAAAACGGCAAAGGAAATTCTAAAAGGAGGATTAGGAAACCAGAATCACTCCTCACCGCTCTTTTACAATTTTGCCTTTATTTCCTGAACAAAAAATCAAGAAAAATATCATATTTTTCACTATGCTGGAAATTCAAGTTTGAATGGGGTTATAGACACTTATATGGATTATTTATGCCCAGTTTTGTTGGTTTGATTTCTGAAAATTTGGTTAGGAAAATAGAAAAGAAATGGGTTTTGATGCAAAGGGTATTCCACTTTTTGTCTGGAAAATCATTAGATTTTCTGGAAGTTGTAGTTATAAATTTGTAAGAAAATTTCCAGTTTTGTCTGGTTTTGTTATCTTTGCTTTCTTCGTGTACAGATATTTTCCTTCTTTTTTCAACATTTTGATGTACTCTTCCCCGATTCTTATCTGCACTGCGATTTCCATACGGTTTTATTGGAAAACCAAACACCCTGAAGTCCAAATGGTTAAGAAAAAAGACGGTGAGGAGAGATCATCTGCTGATGCAAATAGATCAAAGGAGGAGAAACCATCTTCTGATGTAAATAGATCGAAGGTCCCTTCGTTACGACACCAGAAAAGTGTTCGAAGAAATGCTCGAAAGGAGGTGCCACAATGGGATAGAGATGATAGTCCACCTATTCTTCTTTCGAGAAGTCTATATGATATTCTTCCCGCTAAATCCAGTTTGTTTGAAGAAAATTCGAAGTTGGCCTTAGATGTGAATGGAAGGTCTAATATGGAACTTGGGGAGAGTTCTTCCCGGATTGACACTCGAAATGATCGAGCACCTAATGATGCAAATTCGCTCTGTGATAATGAGACACTGAAACCTCTTAGTGTGTCAGGAGATAGCTTCGGAGGGCAGTCAGGAAAAAGTGTTGATGAAGGTGGTGGTGTAGTTGATGCAGTAAGATTGGAAGATAGGAATAAGGCAGTTGAATGGACGAAGGAAGATGAGAAGAATCTAATGGATCTTGGGACTGAAAGACACAAAAGGCTGGAAAGTTTAATGGCAAAACGTAGAGCAAGAAATATGTTCAAAATGGCAGTTGAGAAGAGCCTGAAGGACAAGGGTATTAATCCCCAGAGTCAAATTGCTCCCATTCTAATAGTTAAAAACAATATTCTTGGTGCTTCAAATAATGCCAAGGATGAAGGGTTGCAAATGCCTGGTTCTGCCCCTTCCGTTTTACTGCCTACACAGAATCCATTTGACCTACCTTATGATCCATTTGAAGAAAAACCAAATCTCACGGCTAATAGTGTTCTACAACAATTCATGCCAGCAAACCAAAAGGAAATGATTTTCTGCCGGCATGAGAGCTTCAGTCACGGACCTTTGTTTACATTCGATACCTCTCCAGATCCTAGTGATCAGTTTAATCCCTACCATGGTGCTGAAAAGAGGCTTGTAGGAAGTCCTGCTGTCGATAGATTCAGAAGGTCACCAGGTAAGCAAATCATTAAAAATCATTATTTTCCCATTGTCCATATCCAATTTTTACAAGTTAAAAGGTCCTTGATATTGTAGTTTCTCGCCTCACTTATCCATATTGAAATTCTTTATGAAATTTTGTGGATATCAATGAAAAGAAAGAATTTCCTGAGGCCCCTGCCTAAAACTGTGCTAAAAGTAGGAACTTAAAGATTTTAAACTTGCTAAAGGGAATGGACATGTTTAGGACAATAATTTGATTGTGCAGTCTACGGCAAATTATGTATAGAAAAAAAAAATCTCTTTCGTTTTGAAGTGTAACATTATCTAGTGGAATTATTTAACAGTTACCCTTTTCTCAGATGATGAAGGAGGTCTCATCCGGCATAACTCCATGGGTTTTGGAAGTGAATTTGATGTTATTGAGCTAGAAGAATCCAATCACAATGAGGCGATGAACTCACCGGGAGAGAAAGTTGAAAAGATTACGGAAACTGCCAATGATAAGACTGAAATAGGAGAGAATAATGAAAACCCTCGTGATCTGAGTGGAAGTGAAGTAAGGATGGATATAGATTCAACAAAAAATACTGGTTCCTGTTACTCACCATCTTCATCTGATGAATCTGAATCGGGCTTAGATCAAACAACTAGACCTCTGAGTCTATGTACCAGTCAAGTCCGAAAGGCTCTTAATCTTTCGATTCCTCCCAAGGGGAGAACTGTGAGCAAACTTCCATTTGATTACAGCCCATCTCCACGCAGGGCCGAGTTTAATTTGTTTTACAATACACATAGGCGACTAGGTCATGCTCGAGACTGTTCCATAGCTTCTGACTTGCAAGTTGAGGTCTCAGAAGTTGGTTCAACTACATTATCAACTGATGGAACAATTTCACCTGTTGAAGGTGATGCTACATATGATGGGGATGTTGAAAGGGATATCAATTCTGATAGTGAAGAATTGTGGCCAGGTTCCTTTAACTTAACACGAGAGGCAAATCGAGAAAAACTGAGAGAACTCGATGATATTATCGAAGAGGATTCTGCTGAACTACAGCTTTCTGGTTTAAACAAGAAGCCTGAGGAGCCAATTGCATCAATCTTTCCACCTGAACAGGAAGCGATGCAAATTTTGAATAACACAAGTTCACTGTGTTCAAGGTTAGATACAACTGAAGTTGGCACCTCGTATCCAGAAAATATTAACCGTGAAACTCATAAAGATGACATCAAAAGAGGTGAAGAAGATAATGGATTCAAGAGTCCCAATGTTTCAGACAAATTATCACCTGAAGATCTGGGGAAAACCATTCAGTTAACAGGGAAGTTGGTGGTTCGTTCACCTCCCGAGCCTGGTTTCCAAATGCCAGAGGTCAGTTAATTATTTCACTACTGTTCTGAGGTATTGAGAATATAAACTATATTGCCCAAACTTTTTATTTTTCCTAAAGTAAATGTTCTTTGAAACATGTTTGCAACACAATTGATATTGGGATATGATCCTCCAAATATATGAATGAATGTAATAAAAATTTATACTATTGTTTGATATATATTCATATCAGACACTCATCTCAGAGTCTATTCTAAGTAATACAAATAGTAAAATACAGCAAAGACAAATTTAGGATTAGTTAACAATTTAGCCTGTGGTCTGTTAGTCATCTCATTTTAGAGAAATAATAGCAAACATAACATTCTGAACTTTTAGCATCAAAATGAATTGAGATCAAGTTTTCCCTCATATTCAGTTGTTATTTAGGCTTACTTCTGTGATTGCAACTTTATTATCTCCTTCGTGGATGTTTGGACATTTGTTGTACCTTCATTTGCTGCTGCTTATTTCAGAATATCAGGAAAATGGTTTAAACTAACCTACGTAATATTAACTATTTGGCAGCAATTATCTGATCCTCAACAGAAGCCTATAACTCAAGGAGATGCTAACACTTTAAGGTCAAAGTCTTCTGAAACCAGAGACGATGGAACCCAAGCATTCATCAAACCTGCAGCTTTAGAAGAGATGAGAAAACCAGATGAGGCAATCAATTTAGATTCCTGCAAGAACAAGGATGGCAATATAGAAACATCTTCCGAGTCTACAAGAACTATGGACTTTCAAAAGGAGATGGAGGAAAGCCAACCTTCAAAATATATTGAAGAAGATACTCATAACTTAACTAAGCATGACACTGTAGACGCACCAAATGCATTCCAAAGCAGAGACCAACCTTCAAAGAATATTGGGCAAGATGCTCCAAACTTAACCGAGTATAATAACGGGGATGCACCTAATGCTGTTCAAAGCATAGTTAATGCAGAGGATAATGTTTGTGGAGTGGAACAAATATTAGAAAGTTCTATTGCAATGGCTCCAATTCAAAGATTGGCAATTGAACAAACTTATCTCAGCTCGCGTGCATCACCAAGGTCCGTGTTATCACCAAACATCCTGGTAGAGCAAATACCTGTATCAAATGTGGAGCAAGAAAGACAAACCGATCGGCCACAATCTGTTATGGAAGACATAGAGAGGTACAATTCAGCAAGCAACCAACCACAGGAGAGCTCAACTTTTAACATACCCCAAATTTCACAGCAGTTGGTTGAGAATTCAATAGATCACTCGTCCAGTAATAGCAATCCTGGAACATCGGAGGTCTGTATGAGAGTATCATTAACTCATTTTCATATTTTAATGTTTTCCACTGTTCATGAAATCATATATAACGTTTGAAGTTTATGAATTCACACCTAGAAATAAGTATTTTTTTCCTACACCCTCCGTTCTCTTCACCTTACACTCCTATGCATGTGCATATAGTAACCTTGAAGTACACTTTCAGCACGTTTTGACTCACATATTTACCTAAACTTCAACAGGGATCATCTAACACAACAAAGAAGAGCCCTAATGGTATCCCCGTCCGTAATATGAATGAACTTGTCCTAGAAGCCACTCATGTGAAGGAAGAGTCTTCTATAAAATCCTGTGAAGATGAATCAAAAACTTCGACGAGATCAAAGGATGCAAAAGAACTATCAAAACCATCTGGCGAAAGTAATCCCGATTTTAACGAGCATCTTGGAGGATCTAAAGAGCAGACTGAACATAACTATGTAACTGATCCGTCAACATCTAAAGAAGGAAACTTAAAGTCAGATGATCCTAACACTAAGGTGACAGAAATGGTAATCCAGCTAGAAAACACACATGGCAAGGAACAATCTTCTATAAAATCCAGTGAAGATGAATCAAAAACTTTGACGAGATCAAAGGATGCAAAAGAACTATCAAAACCATCTGGTGAAAGTAATCCTGATTTTAACGAGCATCTCGAAGGATCAAAAGAACAGACTGAGCATAACTCTGTAACTTATCCATCAGAACCAGAAAAAGGAAATGCTAAATCAGATGATCCTAAAATTATGGTCACAGAAAAGGTAATCCCACTTCTTAATCTTGGTACTCAGTTGCAACAATAATACAGTATCTTTTGATTTTCTGTTTTAGTCACTTTTTCATTGTGCCATTGTTTCTCATTTATGTTTCACGGAATGTCCTTTTATCAACTGGGCATGCTGTAAAGTGTAAACTAATTAAGCATGTTTCTGGTTAAACTCTAGTGAAACCAAAGTATTTAACTCTACTCAACGATCAGCAAGTTATATTAGTTCATTCTTTACTAACATTGAGTTGGAACCTTTCTATGAAGTCTGAAGAAGTTGATCGTATTTGCAATGTAAATGAGTCCTTAACTGATAAGATGACCAACAACGAGAGCTTGAACCATTTTCTTGATGGAGAAGGTGAGCACCAAATATCATGCAGGCAAAAGGCAAACATGGAACCATCAAGGACCAGTGGGGCAACTAGTGCAGGATCTGTTAAAGATACTGAACATGAATCCAGAACATTAGCCAAAACCGATGCCAGTGCTGGGCTATCAACTTCAGAAGGAGAAAGTAACAACTTGAATGACATTAAAAGTAGTGGAGATGTACAAAATTTGAGTTGTCAAGAAAGTGTCTCAGGTGCACTGGAATCAAAGGATGATAATCCCAAGGCCATTGGTGAAAGCATCTCAAGAGTAGATAATACTGCAACGGACATGTCGACGACTGCCATGGAAGAATCTGAGATGAAAGAATCTGAAATCAAGGCTGTCAACACCAAGGAAAATGATAGCAACGAAGTGGCAAGATGAAGCAATATGTACAATATTGGCACATCTAGAAACCATCTGTTCGGAGACAGCAAACAGTTTCGGGTAACTTTCACCATAGAGAAAAGCTGAAACTCTTCCATGAATCAATGTAAGCAGTCAGATACTGTAAATCTTGAACACGTGGACAAAAGTAGGATATACATATAAACTAGAACTGCAAATGTATAGTAAAAAAACCAGTGATTCCATTTTCCTTGAAGATAAGTTGATGTTCTAGTTTCATTGTTTCATGAACTGAATGTTACAACTGAGAGGAAATAAAGTTCATTTTTTTTTACCTAAGAGACACCTAGGAGATTTCTCCACTGTGACAATGCTTAACGACTGGAGAGCTTGAAATGTATTTTAGGACCCACGCCATTAGTTTTTTTCAGTTTTGCTTTAAAATTACACTCCATTTCTATTGAAATATCTGTGCTTGGCACATGTACCCAATACATAGAAATACGCTCATATAGTCATATTTGCATTCATTTTGATTTGAGTAACATGAAAAAATTCATATTAGTGTGTACCATTTGACGGTGTTGGCCTATGTAGATCAAAACAAATACTAAATACATTCAAATGTATTGGAATGTCAAAACCGTCCAGTATAAAATATCAAATCATATTAAATTAAATGTAGTGGCTTATTTGATGGTTTCGAATCAATTCAAATAAGTTAGATGTTTTTTTTTTCTTTTCTTTGAGAATATATTAAATACTTATTTATAAATCAGATTATAAATTGCCATATTTATAGATATGGATAACCGATATTTACCAGTATAGAATACTAACCGATATATACTTTTTAGTTATCACATGAAAATTTAAAATTTCACTTCAGATAATTCAGATATATTCTAACAAACTAATAATAATATAGATTTTTAAATAATTTATATACTATCCCAACTCGTTCATCCATATAATAATAATAATAATAATAATAATAATAATAATAATAATAATAAAAAGTACCCTTTCTAATAACACAGTTTGTTAAGATTTAGATAACTGGGTCAAATCCAAAATCTGTTGGGAAACTAAAGATTATGATTTCAAATTTAATCTCTAATTTTATAATTTAAACTGGATATTTTAATTATAACTAACCTATTATTATCATCGCCTCATTATTCTCTGACTAGATTAATCTTGTTACAGATAAATTATAAATAATCACACAATGCTCTTAAGTTCCAATACTTTGTTTTGTTTTATCTCAACTTAGGAATTATTTTACTTATTGGAATCTTAAGTTAGTTAAAAAGTAAGAATCTTTTAGTGTTTTTTAATCATGGCGGGTGGTGTAATCGCCACTGATTCCGGAAGTAACCAAGACTTTCCGGCGAAGCTCACCGGCCAAGTCCTCATTTGCACCGCCATAGCTGCATTTGGTGGTTTAATGTTTGGCTACGATGTTGGAATTTCAGGTGCCTTAACTATTAAAGTTCATGTGGATTGACCGTTTTGTGTTTGTTTTAAAGTTTTAGCGGCGATTACCCTTGAAAGCGTCGCTAATTGTGGAAGATAGAGCGACGTTATAGGTAAAGGTCACTAAAACTGCAATTTGGCTAATTAGTTTGATATAATATGTACAGGAGGAGTGACAGGGATGGACGAATTCCTGATGAAGTTCTTCCCCAATGTATATATCAAAAAGCACCATGCCCACGAAAACAACTACTGCAAATTCGCCGACGAATATCTTCAGCTCTTCACGTCGTCCCTCTACTTAGCCGCCATCGTCGCCAGCTGTGCAGCCTCCTTTATGTGCAAGAAATTCGGTCGAAAACCAACCATGCAAGCCGCTTCTGTTTTCTTCTTCGCCGGAGCTATTCTCAACGTCACGGCCTCCAAACTCAGTATGTTAATTCTTGGCAGGATTTTCCTTGGTGTTGGTATAGGATGTGGTAACCAGGTAATTCAAATAATCTTCCCATGCAAAAATAGAACATTTTCAGCGTAATCTGATGGAATGAATCATGTTTGAAACAGGCAGTTCCACTGTTCATTACAGAAATTGCACCGCCAAAATATAGAGGAGGACTCAATGTTTGCTTTCAGTTGCTTATCACTATCGGCATCCTGGTAGCAAACCTGGTTAACTATTTCACATCCAACATAAAACCCTACGGTTGGCGGATTTCATTGGGAGGTGCCGCCGTGCCAGCCATAATCCTCCTAGTCGGATCTTTCATAATCGTGGAGACCCCAGCGAGTCTAATAGAAAGGGGAAAGAAAGAACGTGGTCTAAAGACTCTAAAGAGAATTAGAGGTGTAGATGATGTCGACAAAGAGTTCGAAGAGATCGTTCGTGCCACTGAAATCGCCAATCAAATCAAACACCCTTTCAGGGAACTAACGAAAAGGCGTAGCGTTCCACCGGTGATCTGCGGCACCATCATCCATGTGTTCCAGCAGTTTACAGGGATCAATGTGGTCATGTTTTACGCACCGGTGTTGTTCCAAACCATGGGGTTCGGGTCCGATGCATCCCTTTTATCGGCTGTTATAACCGGCACGGTCAATGTGTTGTCGACACTCATCGCCATATTCAGTGTGGATAAAGCTGGAAGGAAGAAACTACTCATTTTTGGAGCTTTGATTTGTTTGGTTGCTCAGGTAGAATCTCTTAAACCACTCCAGCTATGTAATATTATGAACCAAACTAAGAACAAGAGTTGACTTCGGCTTTTTTGTTCTGTTTTGCAGTGTGCAATTGGAGGTCTTCTGAAAACGTATCTGACTGAAACGAGTAAAGTACCTAATGGGACGGCCAAACTAGTTGTGGGGTTAATCTGCTTATATGTGAATGGATTTGCCTGGTCATGGGGTCCTTTAGGGTGGCTGATATCTAGCGAAGTCTTCCCGTTAGAGACTCGTGCCGGAGGCTTTTTCCTGGCCGTCGCCACCAACATGTTCTGCACATTCTTAATCGCACAATCATTCCTCTCCATGCTTTGCACCATGCAGGCTTACATTTACTTCTTCTTTGCGGCCTGGCTCGTGACGATGATAGTTTTCGTAGCGGCGATGCTGCCTGAAACCAAGGGAATCCCCATCGATGAAATGGTCGAAAGGGTATGGAAGAAACACTGGTTCTGGAAAAGGTTTTATAAATCTAGCGACATTGAAAGACCAAAAGCTTCGATCCAGCTGGAGCAGCAGGACAAATCAAACCATTAAAAAAATTTACTTAATTTGTATATCCCTTTTGATGATTCTTGTTTCGGCCATTGGTCTATTTAGGTAATAAGAGTACAGAATACAGATGATCTGTAGTGTAGTCGGAACATTTCAGAATTTTTTGGTTTCTTTACATAAATCTTTTCACTAAGAAGAAGTTGTTACACTCTCTTCTTACATTTTCAGTGATTTTGCATGTTTATGAATATCCTTGTCGATTAACGGTAAATAATTTAATATAAGGCTATAAATGAAAGATGGCGTGTTACTTGAACTCGGCTAAGTTTTTAAAGAGTCAATTTGAACCGAGCTATTTGTCACCCGACTCGAAAAACTCTTGAGCTGCTTGAAAATATAATATACTATTTTTTTAATTTTTAATTTAAAATCTAAATTGTTAAACTTAATACCCTAAAATATAAACTCTAAACATTAGTTTAAACCCTGAAAGTCTGAATCCTAATCTATAAACCTAACAACCTAAACATAAGTTTAAACCCTGCTTGAAACTCTTGAGCTGCTAATGACATGGTCTATGAAAGAACCAAAAACATCCACCATTAACAATGGAGATAATTCATGTGATACTTTGTTTCCATTGGCTTTGGATGTACCTGTAGCAAGGAGAAAACCTACAGAGTAATTGATTTCCATGGCCCAGATCAGCAGTGGCAATGCTCTTTCCTTTTTTAATAATCAAGGCACAAACATCTGGTCCCTTGGCAAATTCCATTATTGATTTTTGCCTTCAAAGGCTTGTACCTCATGTATGAATTCAGACCACATTGTTGCTGCACTTCAATCTCCCACAATTTCCAAGTCACAATTATGTCGGTCATCATGTCTAGGGGCCTGTCTCTCCTTTTTTCCTTGACAGTGATATATGGTGCTTTCAGTAGCATAAATCAAGCTTGATATCTTAACATCCATGGATGCATTTCAGAGGATGAAATTGAACCATAAAAAATGGGTATTTTGAGTCTTATCTAATAATAAGAAATCTCAGGACAAGAACTGATTCCCCCTCAGATTCTCAACTAAAATCTCAGTCTCCATCAAATAATACTAATGACTAATGTTCTGAATGTCCTTTCTGTGTTATCATTTCCCATTGTCCTAAAGATACCCTGAAAACACATTGTTGTATTCTACATTGTTTCACTTGAAACAGCTGTTCAGTCTTTGTAAACTTCTGGTTACTTTTTCTTCTTTGAAATGCCTCGAAAGACCCCAAAAGTATATCAATTTCAAACCAGTTTTAAGCCATTGAAGGAACAGCATAGAAAAGCCCCATTCCCCAGTGTAGTTGCAGATAAGAGTTTTGGTTACAAACATCAATTTCTAAGCATTATAAGAGAAGAATCAGAATAATGTAAGATAACCGAAAGTGTGAAATTATGACATAATACGTATGTGGTCGTAACTTGTTAAGATGCTGATAAAAGAAATAAGAATAAAGTTGCCTACATGCATTATTTAAGATTATTCTGTCTAGTTTTCTCAAGCTACCTTCAAAAGGTTGGCTACTTTGATATGACCATATTGGTCATTTTGTCCATGTATTCTTTGCTTCATATAGGCGACTGAATATACAATATGCCACCAACTTTGTGCGGTAGACTTTTTAGATATTAAAATTTGAATTTTAACGAGACCCCCTCCCTTTTTATGAAAGGTTTTATTGTACCATCGGGATAAATTATATATGTGACGTGGATCGGTTCAGATTAATTAGTGTCATGCACTAAGGAATTGAGGGGGGAAAGAGGGGTTTACTGCAAACCTATATAAATAAACAAGGAAATGAACAGCGCAATCTACCCTGAATCTTGCTTTCGAATGCTATATTCTGTTGGTGTAACCAATAATATCTACTCACAAGGAGTCTTCTTTTTTCACATGAGGATCTCTCGAGGAAGAAAAGGGGGCGCATTGAAGAATATGATGCTCAAGTTAGTGGGATTCAGAGTCAGCCTCGACCAAGTTTTGAAGGTCAAGAGCAGTAGAGTAGGCCATTTTGAGTTATGTGGGAAATGGGGTTTACTGCAATAGTCTCAAATGACCTGTGACTCAGCCAATATGAACCGAGATCCTACCAAACTAGTTCAAAAATGTGCTGGTGCAGCCTTTGTAAAATGGTTAGGCTTTACCTAGAAATGTAGAGCCTGCATGGGGATGCTACAAAACCTTTCAACCTATAGAGTATAACTTTTTCAATAGCAGCAAATTTTGAAGGTTTTTTTTTTTTTTTTCCTGTTGGAACTTGGAATTCTCGGTCTTGAATCAAATGACTAGGATTTACAACATGGTATTACCAAAAGTTCACAACCAGATTATGAACTTCAGGAAATTACAACCACTCGGTCATGCTTACAACTGTCTAAGCTTTGAACTTCTGGTTGTAGATGCTTATGCTATTGCTTCATTCTCCGTGTGAGCCTGCAATTCGAACCCTACTCACTCCAATCTTAACTTTGAGCCTTCTTATGGTGCCAAATAATAGTACAAAAGTAGTGTATTCTTCTCTTATGCTTCAAAACATATTCCTAGACTCTAAGACACTTTATCCGTAACTCGTATCCAGCATGTTGATTTGTCGATGCAGTCAGGATAAGCTCACCACTATTACCAAATAGCATAGCAATTTGATCAAGGGACAATCAGATTCAACTACAGAATCTTAAATAAAAGGGAAATAGGGGTTTAAGAATCTTCCCTCTTGGAGTTCCACATTTCATACTCTGAAATTCCTTGCAAAACTCAATCCTGTCACCTCTTGTTTTGAATGCTATGGACTAAACTCAAGTTCTTGATAATATACACATGATAAAACCATAAAAGCACAGAGACAGCAGCAATAATAATCAATGGGAAGGAGAAACTCAGAATAGATGGTCTTGAGGGTATTGTTCAGCTGATTGCATTTGAAAAAACAAATTCTGAGGTCCAAAATAGGAATCATGTGCAGCACTTCTTTGCAGATTCTGCCCCGGCATTTTCAATCCAGAGGAGGGAACCCCATAAGGAGAAGACATTGGCATACTTCCCTGTGTTGAATTGAAAGCCATTGTTGCCCCACGACAAGGCTGATTCCATTGAAAGTGTGTCCTGGGCATGTCAGCAGAATTTGGCTGCTGAGGGAGCGGGAGCACCGAAGACTGCTCGGGTGAAGGAGTGCACTTATTGTCCGGGGAAGTGGTTCTCATGTCGTTGAGATTGACCGTTGTTATGTCATGAATGCTAGCTCTTCTCTTATCCTTCCCTCCTGAAAGCTGCCTAATGAAATACTTCTGAGCGTGACTAGCCACCTGAGTCGGCGTTCGAGTGACAACGAAATTGCGAGAGATGTTTCTCCAATCCCCTTTGCCATACTTTTTTAGCCCCATTAGGAACAATCTATGAAAATACATGAACATCAATTCTTGTCAATGAAATGGAAGATAAAATATAAAGAAATCAAAAGCAAATTATATTATCAAGCAACTAAAAATCTTCACAATTAACTTCTTAACCTGAAAGTACTGCAGATACAAACAGATAATATAGACCATAAAAGAATGAGCACAATTATAATTTGTCACAAATTATTATACACTTTTAAATGAACACCATTTAAACTTACTTATGCTCCTCTTCTGTCCAAGGAACCCCTTTCTTCCTCTCATGATCTCCATGCCTGCCTGATGAAGATCTCCTTCCACCAAGTCCATATGACTGTTTCAAACCATCTAAGCCATGGCCATTCACCCAATCTAATGTGAATGGAGAGGAGCTATATCCAGGAATTGGAACCAGCCCTGCTTCTATACTGCTAACATCAGCTTCTAATTCTCTATATTGCTTGATTACATCTCCGACCGTCTTCCCCGGGATTATCGCAGCCACTTTCTGCCATCGGTCGGGTGTATCCTTATCATACACCGCCAAGGCATTCTCGAACATCTTGTTCTCTCCTGATGTCCATTTCGTGCTCTTACTCTCTTCAGCAAACCAATTTGTGCCGGACAGATGAGATTTTAGCGACAGAATTTCCATTTCCAACTTCATAACATCAAATTTAACCAACAAAAAATACCAAAACACGGAATTTCTATCCAAAGAAGTTCCTAAGATCGTTTCAGAAGATTGATCACTCGAAGGATGGAATTCGGTTGTAGACTTGTTTGGAAAATGCAGAGTTCATATGGTATCAAAGGAAAGATATCAATGTTAAATCAAGGAGCATTTCAAGGAATCAGAATACCATTTTAAGCGTGAGGGCAATCCTTGAGGCATCTAGAAAATTCCCACTTTCAAAAAAATAAGAACTTCAAAGAAGAACAACAAGATTCTGTAGCTATCAAAGTAAAAACAGTAGTCAAAACTCTAACACCACAAACCCACAATTTAAGATCTAAACGGAGAACTCTCCAATACTAACAACAGAGCAAACTGTAAAAGAGAAAATACCCAGAATAACTTTTTAAATGAAACTGAGGTAGAAACTCTCTATATTTGTCGAGTAGTAAGACTAACAACTAACACTGAGCTTCAACTTCCTCGATAACCCAACCCAGGGAAAAAAGGAGAAGTTGACAGCAAAATCCAAGAGAATCAACTCAACCCAATAAACAAATAGGACTAGAAATGAAAACCCAATTTGGAAACTTTAAAAGTTGAAAGGAAAAAAACACTGAATTGAGTAGAAGAGTGAAGAAAGCTGAGACAAAGATCTCTTCTTTTCCGTTGAGAAATTCACAACAAAGAAAAGAGAAGGAAAAGAAAAAAAGCAAAGCTACCACCGAGCTTCAAGGAATGAATCTGTCGAAATCTTTGGGGAGAAAGAGAAGAAGCAAAGAAATAATTTATTGGAGGGAAAAAAGGAGAGTGGGAGCTACGGTCAGCTTGAAATGGGGTAGCCGCCAAAAGAGTGGCCCAGATCCACTGTAAAAATTACATCCGGGCAACTTGATTTAGTGGGGCCTTGGGGAGGTTACAACTCTTTGATTGGGCAGTCACCCCTACATAATTGTACAGGTTACGATCTCAAGGAGAGCGAGGATCTGGGTCCCCTGTTCTGATCTCGACACGTGGAATTAAACGATTGGTGTAACAAGACCATATTGTCGGCCGAAATGTAAGTAGCCAAGGTCACGACTGGACCAATGAGCTGGAAACACGTAGGAGGTTAAGAAAGCGTATCTGGTAGGGGCAACCACATGAGATTAGTTGCAACTTGTCTTTAAATTTGACAAAGCGATCCGATCGCCCTTTCCCTCTCCTACTCGCCTCAACTCATACAGTCATACTGACAAAGCGGTAAACGATAAACGATAATTTAAAATTTTAATATTATTTTCATTCCATAAATTGATATAATCTAATATTAAAATTGTATTTTAAATTTTAGATCTTATAATAGATAATTTAAAGTTTAAAATTTTAAATTAAAATATTTAAAATTACTTTTAAAGTAAAATCATAGACGTTTATAAAAAGAAAATTAATTGGTATTATATGAAATATTAATATTTAAATAAAAATAAGCATTTAAAATATATATTTTAAATTTTAAGTGTTTAAAATTTATAAAATAAGTACTTAAAAATAATAAAAATCTTGAATCTTTACTAATATCGCCACCGACACTACCTCTTTAACTATTACATTCTGTCGATTATTTTCTTAATGTGTCATAATAAAAAGTGATATATCAATTGGATGACCTTTTAACGTTCAATGTTTTATGTTAGATTAACACATTGTTCGTCAATTTTTCAATGATGATATATTAAAGAAAACGATTGATTAAATCCTACAATCAAAAGAATAAGACTAGAGACGATGATCGACAACTACATAGATGAAGATTTAAAATTTTGAAATTTAAGGATTTGATAATTACTATAGATATTTTTAGAATTTAAATAATTTTTGGAAAAATAAAATATTAAAAACAAAAAATAAATTAACATAAATTACAAATTAGAATATGACACATGTCAAAATTTTATTGATTAATAAATTTGTAATAATAATTAATTATTTTTTTAAAACTATAATGGTTAAAACATCAAATATTAATTTTTTTTAAAAAAATACTTCAAATGCATAAAGTTTAAAAATAATATAATTATAAAAGAATTAATTTTCTCATTTAACCCAAATAATAATACAAAGTTAAAAGCCTTCAAACTTGAAACCCCCCAAAGGATCAATTGACCGTATAGGGATGGATGGACTGGACTCTGGAGCCACAATAGTGGACCGAGTGGATTACATCATTAATATTTATTGAACCGTGTGCCAAAATGTAACTAAAAAAACTTGGCAAAGGACCACGAGAAAAGTATAGTAATGAAAATAATTAGGTTTAACCGATTAGAAATAAATATGATATTTACATATCGGACTAATGGGCTTGGGCTTTGAGAAGTCTTAAAACCCAAGTCCAAATATTGGTGTTCATCAATGGGGAAAATTATGGCTTTGCTGCAGGCAAAGTGGCTACTGTTAACCATTGTTGGTGTTTGTTTATTTATATCGGACTAATATGTGCGTGCCACCAAAGGGTGTCTCGTCGGCCGGTCACCGTGAAGTTGTAAACGTAGCTCTGCCCTGGTTGAATTGGACACTGGTTATATATGCCGGCACATCTCTGCCCAACCTGTACGTATTTGCCTCATCCCATGCCTGCAACGCTCAGGAAAAAAAAAACAGAAGCCATGGATATAGCTATTGATCCTAAGAAACTGATCCATGATGATATAGCCATGGATATACCGGTGGATGGAGACATTGTATTTGACATGGTTAATCACTTTGATAAGAATGGAGTCATCCTCTCTAGCAACTAAAGTAGGGTTGGGGTAGCAGCCGTTGACGATGACAATCGGCTTGGTTGAGCACAATCTTGTCGTCCTTTTATGTCTCAAAAAACTTAAAAAATAAATTTTAAACCCTAACCCTAAGTACCACCTACACCTATCATCTCGGTTTACGACACCAAGAAAAATATAATATGAAAAACCTGCACCCATCCATAGAGTTCCCTGGAACAAGGAGTTACCAAGTTGATGAAAAGTTTCAATAATTCGCATAGGTTATCTTCCTTTCAAAATGGGGTCTGCAGTCTGCACCGCAAGTCGGTACACGAGAATAAATTTCCCCTAGCAATGTTCGCTCCGTCCAATCATATACAGTCTAGTTTCTCTCTCATAATTCTGATTTGCCAACAACCCAACAGGAAAGTTACTGTATATAACCACCAAATTACATGCTTTGTATACAGTATGTGAATTAGGTTTTCACGCATACGCGGATGATGATGACGACAACGACAACGACAAAAACATCCGAGTTTTGTGCTATATATAGCCACGTACCTGCCTCTTCAATCTACCATTCTACCCTCGACCATGCATATATCTTTAACTACTACGTAGATCAATGTTATATAGTTTCGTCTTCCCTTTGTCCTGTTTCTTGCTGATAATGATTCCCTCAATCAAAGTTTATTTCTGGTCTGGACACCTCTATAACAGTAGAAACAATAATTCCCCGTTGCCAAACGAACAAGAAGAGAAAATGGACGACTCTTGTTTACATTGTTTGGATTCGGTTCTTTTGGGAGTACTGATCTGGATGCATGCATGTCGGTTTCGAATCGGTTCGAGCCTTATCACGTTGTTCCCGGCCGATTAAAGTCTACTTGAAAGAGATGGCTCATATGTGGAGATAGTGCCTGTTTGTTTACATTTAACGTTGCTTTCCAAAACAACATGCAAATTCAAAGGGAGAAAAAAACAGAAGGGTAGGCACACAATTTGGCTCTCTCTCAGACTAAGGTTGTATTTCTAGTTACGTTTTGCGATTAAAATCTATTATCGTCATGATTTTAATGTCAATCAGGGTTTGATTTGGTACAAACGAATATTTATCCATCATCATATAAAATCTAAACCCCTTCTTATTGACAGTCGGAAAATCCAACTTTTTCCGATGTCCATTTACAACCAATGATCGTTTCGTATTTCAACGACAAAGAAAGCTTAAAATAATCAAAGTCACATTTCTTAAAATATTTTTTCTTTTTACAAAAACATCCCTATACTCGATATATAAATATAAAATTTATATATTCATATTATGTTTTAATTCGATTCTGACTTTTGATTATATAATTCATATAAAGAATTCAATTAAGTTGATTTATAATATTTTTTAGTACACTTGAAAAAATGTCAATTTAAGTGATCTTCAATAATGTTGTGTCAAAATATCTATCTGCATAATTTTTATTTTTGATAAACTCTATATGTATTAAATTAAATTAAATACTGTCTCATTTAAAATGAATAATGATGTAAATCGTATGCTCCCCACAACGCACTAATAAAAGAAACAAACAGGGGGAAAACAACAAACCCCAGCAAAGAACTGAAACGCAAATAATTTTCACATATATATCTGCATAGTCCTATCAAACTAATACTTTTTAAAATACAACGATCAAATTTCAATAAATTAAAATAAAATATCAAATTTAAATCGACAAAATTTATAATTATATTAATTCTAAATTATTAAACGTATCGGCGTCTAAATCAACCCAAGTTCATGAATTGCCTTTTTCCGTCTTTAAATATGCCCTCCTTTCGTTTTCTATGCTATCTTCTGCTTTCTATTCCTTAGCCTTTGCATTTAGCTTTGCCGACGTTAGTGTGTGTATCCACCGGAGACGATGCTTCCGAGCAGCTTACTTTGTTCCATGCGCCCAACCTTCTCCAGGTAATTAAACCTCAGTTTTCATGCAAAAATTTTGTTAGGGTTTTTCAAAGTACCTCATTTAATTGTTAAAAGGGTGGATATTGAGAAATGGACAGTCTTGATCGGAAGTAAACACTATTTTTTTTAGTACATTATAATATTTGCCGGTAAGGACGGAGTTAGAAAATTATTTGAAAGATGTCATCTTTTAAATTATATTTAAAGGGTGTTAATTATTTATAAATTAATGTTATTTATTTATGTTTTTTGAAATATTATATAAAAAATTGGTCTAATTTTTTATTTTTGAAGTGTCATTTGATAACCTTATCAAAGGGTGGCTCCGCCCTTACTTGCCAGTAGCTTTTAAGAGATTTTAATTTGGACGAAATTGTAAGAAAAAAACTTTAAGAGGATGGATCGATTATAATGTAGATCCCTAAACAAAACGCTACTCGACAAGCTGTGAAAATGGTCGAGATGGGGCAGTTCCAGTTCAAATCATACGTCACAGTGTTTGATTTCATGACATGTATGTTAATTTGGTCGTGTTTGTTTAAAGACATGTGTCTAAATCAAACTTGACTTAACTATAAAGCAAAGTTGAAACAGGCACGTCCTAAAACATATTTAATATCTTATTTAAAGAAAAATTTTAATGCATAGTACAAATCTTAATTTATACAAGCTTATAAAAATTTTAAATTAAAATTTTAGTGATAGGTTATAAATTATAATTTTAGAATTTAAAATTTAATATTAAGATTAAAGTTTAATCCGAATTAATATATTAATATGTTATAGTTAAATAAAAAAAATTACATCTTATACGTGTCTCAAAGGTATTTTGGTAAATAAAACCTATACCAATTACACGTGCGAAACAAGTACACAGAGAAAAGGCTTTAACTACAGCTTGAATATTTGTGCTGGGTAGCAGGAAGAAGAAATGCAACCGGAATAGCCTGGAAACTGAAGCCAAAGACCTTGATTTTTGGTACTCTGTTCCATTCAACAGAGATCCGTTTCAGAGCCAATCGTCGTCAAGCTTGTCTATAAGATCTGATAATCCTCACTTTTCCAGGTCTGAATCCTTTTATAAACAACTTTTTTTTTCATGTTATTTTTACTGGTACTTGGTTTTTGATATCTTCAATTGATGCGGAAGTTGGAAACTTTTTGTTGTAACTGCTTTATCTTATTTTGGTTGTTTCAGAAAGGGAACAGCGGTGAAGGCGAAGAAGAAAGGGGAAATGGTGGCTACTAAGGTATCCAACTTCTCGGATCTGATACAACGGGTTGCAGCTTCTTGTTTGTTGCACCCGCTCGCCGCTGGAAGGCATGAATCCGGCGATGTTGACGCCTTGACTCACTCCGTTATTGACGAGGACCACGATGGAGAAGAATACTACGAGTATAATAATTCGAGCGATGATGAAGAGAGAGAAAATGAGGTGAAGGACGTGGAGAAGTCGAGGAGAATAACGAGGGTTTGGAACGAGAATGGAGAGAAAACGAAAGAAATGGTCGCGTTAATGGAGGAGGTTTTCGAGGCGGTGGCGGAAATGAAGAAGGCTTACGTAAGGTTACAAGAGGCGCATTGCCCGTGGGACCCAGAGAGGATGAGGGCGGCTGACGTGGCGGTGGTGGGTGAACTGAGGAAGCTTGGGGTGTTGAGGGAAAGGTTCAGGAGGGGAACACGTGGTGGTAGCTGTGGCGGGAAAGGGCACGTGGCTATGCTGAGGGAAGTGGTGGCGCCGTACGAGGCGGCGGTGGATGACTTGAAGAGGGAAGTGAAGGTTAAGGAGGTGGAGATCGAGAACCTGAAGGAGAAGCTCAACACTGTTACTTGCCTTTCCAATGGCGGAAAGAAAGGGCGTGGTTTTTCCAAGAGGAAAGTCAGCTGCAGTCAAGGTAATTCGCTTTGCAATTACCTTTATAGACTAATCATTCGATTGCTGTTTTTCTTCTATATTAGCTTCTCTTGACATGAAACATAGGGTTATATTCGTAATTATGAGAATTAGAAAACATGCCACGTCATCAGAAAGTCATAGTCAACCCAACTATTCCTCTTTCACGTTCAAATGGCTCCGGAAATCATTAGCTTCTTGGCAAACTGTTATGGGGTTTTGAAGGTTTGTTATTTTTTGTTGTACATAGATTAACACATACGTATTTAAAGTTCATGGAAATATTGGGTAAAATTAACCATATTGTTGATGTTAAACATCTACTGTTTTCGAGATCCGAATCGAATTCGAATAACATGGTTTAGAGTGTGCTTTTTTTTTTGCTTGTTCCTGGTGGTAGTACTTTCAGCAGCAGCAGCAACGCCAGAGCTATTCGAGTCTACAATGAGTCAGGTGAAGGAAGCATCAAAGTCCTTCACATCGCTCCTCCTTTCCCTCATGCGTGAGGCTCGCTGGGATATTGCAGCTGCTGTCCGATCCATTGAAGCAGCAACAGCAATTCCTGATAACACCAATTATACCAACACGATGATAACTCCATCTGTCATTGCAAATCACCATGCCAAGTACGCACTAGAGTCGTATGTCTCACGAAAAATTTTCCAAGGGTTCGACCATGAGACTTTCTACATGGATGGCAGCCTCTCTTCCTTGCTTAATCCTGATCAGTACCATCGGGAGTGCTTCACTCAATACTGTGACATGAAAGCAATGGACCCAGTTGAACTTCTTGGGATCTTGCCTACATGCAATTTCGGCAAGTTCTGCTCCAAGAAGTACCTTGCCATCGTCCATCCCAAGATGGAGGAATCCTTGTTCGGAAACATGGAGCAGCGCAATCAAGTAATGGCTGGAAATCACCCCAGGAGTCAGTTTTATGGGGAGTTCTTGGGGATGGCCAAGGCAATTTGGTTGCTTCATTTACTTGCGTTCTCCCTTGACCCAGCACCAAGCCAATTCGAAGCTAGTCGGGGAGCAGAGTTTCATCCACATTATATGGAAAGCGTTGGCAAGATTTCAGGTGGGCGGGTGCCTGCAGGTCAGGTTGTGGGATTCCCTGTTAGCCCCGGGTTCAAGCTTGGAAATGGTTCTGTTGTGAAGGCTAGGGTTTACCTAGTGGCTAGGACATAAACTTGCATCTGTTTTGATAGGTTTTAGGATTTACGGTAAGGGAAGTCAGGAAACAGCAAGCTAAACAGAAACCAGTGGGAGGAACTTCTGGGCTTATTATTTGATTGATCTGATGTTAGAATTATTTGCTTTTCAGTTGTATGTAAACCTTCCCAACTTTCTATTTAAGAATCTGGTTTAAACTCCTCGGATGTTGCTTCTTCGGTTTGTTTTCTCCGATTCTAGCCTTTCAAGAAGCCTAGTCATTTGTTACTCAGCAAAGAATGTGTCTGCAACTGCATGTAATCTCTTCCTTGTACAAGAAGATTGATTTTGTTCCCGAAGTATTCCAAGAAAAAACATGAAAATGGAAATCATGACGTACAAAAACCGAGGGTGTAGCCCATGTTGTAAAAAGGAATAATGCCAAAAGCTACGTGCCAATGGGAGGCATATTGAATATTGATTGAACATGGCTAAACGTATTGTTTCCACCTTCAACCAAGTTTCGTGACACCAGCAAACAAAGAAATACCAGGCCACATCAATTTCGTTCTTCATTGCTTAAGTACACAATTTGTACTCCAAAATCCAAACCCCTTCATCAAACAAATATTCAAGCTCTGAATTATCTATTTTACTTGAAAAGCAAGTATACTTGTTCCCTGATCAAGTATATTTGGGTTGAAGTCTTTTGCATAATGTCTAAACTTTTACTTACAGAAATCAAGGAAGTAAAAGAAATCATTTGTACACAGTTAATATTTTTGTTCACAATCGAAGTCTGAACTGACATTTTCTTTGTTTCTTCATGCATGGCTATTGGATTAAAGCACAGGATAAGATATTGGTGTTCGAGATGAAGCTAATGGATATTGATCACGAGTGCCTTGGAATTCCAGATGCTGAATACAAAGCTACTGTTCGGATGCAAATATTGGTGTTAAGTTTGATTCGATTGCAGTTGTCATCTCTGTAACCAAAGGTGTTGAGTTTTCCACAACTGGTGATATTGGGACTGCAGATATTGTTGTCAGGCAAAGCACCACTGTAGATAAAGTATGTCCTTTGTCCTGTCCTATTATTGTTTGTACTCTTTCTGGACATGGTTCCTAATACTATGGTATGCCCTGTTTTCAACTATGTAGCATCTATGTTGCTTGGAACGTAGTGAGTGTTGGGGAGTGGATTATAGATTATTCTTTTAGGATTAGAATCTGGTAGGCATGTCTAGACTAGACATCTGATAGGTGATGGTCATACATTAATACTTGAATGAATAGTTTAAGCAATAGTGTGTAACATTATTGCTGACAAGTACTGGCATAGGAGCAACAGGTCTTATGAGACATCCTGTACAGGATTCGAACTCTATGAAACCCTTCTCCCGTCGAATTGTACCGAAAAAATGTCTGATATTGATGAACTTATTGATTTTTGTATAAACACTTGCAGCCAGAAGAAGCTACAATCATAGAAATGAACAGTCTAGTATCATTGACATTTACATTGAGGTACATGAATTCATTTACAAAGGCTACTCCGTTTTCGAATACAGTGACAATCAGCTTGTCTTCGGAACTTCCTGTTGGGGTTGAGTACAAGATATCTGATCAGATGGGTTCTATCAGGTTTTACTTGGCACCCAAGATTGATGAGATTAAACCATAAGTCTAACATGACTTTAGTTGATTGGGCTTGGGCTTTTGAGTGTGATTCACCAGTTTATTTGTATAGTGTTACAGGACCAAACGTTGCATAATTTATCCTCTCTTTATTTGTCCTATCTGTAACAGGTATGATTCTTGCCCCACGTGATGACACATGATACTTATGGTTCCCCATGTGTTTCGTATAGCTGGTTCACCCTAGAGGCTACAACAAAATAAAAACACCAGGGGAGGGGGACATTTATGTCTTCGTACTACTATGTTAATTAAGTAGAGGCGTCGGTCTTGTTGGATATTAAAAACTGTGTTTTTTTACGAGGTTTAAAAGTATCAAATGACAACGAGGATAATTTTTGTCATCCAATTAGACTGGGATTAGGAGCTACATCTAAAAGCGTTCTTCCTCGTATATTTAGCAGATCGTGAAATCTGTTTTAACACTACTATGTTTGAGGTAAAATTTGCGTTTATCAGCACCCAGAAAGACAAATTGTGCGTTTTAGGACACGGTTGGTTGGTTGGTTGGTTTCATTAAACTATAGTTCCAAGCCTCAATAATGAGAAAGAATATAGCTGTTGTGCAAGTGTTCTGGGCTGTCTATGATTTTTTTTTTATGATAGTAGATTCAACGAGTGATTTTTGTTATCGTTTGTATCTTAAAGTTAGTTTGGAGATTTTTTGTATTGTATTTAGAAGAAAAGAAATCGTAGGTACTAAGGAAGAAACTATCAAACTTCTGAAATTATTATTGATAGGATTAGAGATATTATTAACACTAAACTGTACAAAAAACGAATAAAAAAGAGTGATAACTTTAATGTCCAATTATACCTTAATTAAGGTATACATGTCTAAATATTATATAAATATCAATACATATAATTATTTTTCTAGTTGAACAATAAAATGAACAATTACCTAAAATATTATTTATAACATATATATTATAAAAAAAATTGAATAAAAGTATAAATAAATATTATTTTATAATTATTTTAAAATTATTAAAAAAACAGCCCAAGGTAGGGACCAACCAGGGTCTTAAATCCTGAGGGAGAGTTTGCGCTGGTGTGTTTGGATGGAATCAAAAGATCTGGAAGTCATGACCCAATCCATTTGGATTGGAAAGCTAAAGACTAAAGGGAATCTCAAGACAAGACATGAAAAAAATCTAATGTGACCTTTTGCTTTTACGACAAGGATGAAGTGGGACTCGGATATTTAGTTGCTATAAAAGGGAGTATACAAGATTTTTTAACACCAACTTCGATTGGTGTTATCATATAACGAAACAAAGTTAGAATCAAATATTAATAAAAATTTAAAATTTTGAATTTTAAATTTTAAAAATTTAATGTTTATTAGTTATTTAAACTTAAGATTCATGAGGGAATGTCTAATGTTCAAGTATTTAAATTTAAAAAATCTAAATTATTATTGGACTAAAAAAATTAAAGAAGTATATTAATTTTTCTAATTCAATTTAGAGGTGTAAATGAACAGAACATTCAATAAATTGTGTATATAATATTAATTTATTTAATTAAATAAGTATACATAAATTTTTATGTTTGTTTAATAAACAAATGGATACAAATAAGGGTATATTTCGTTCGTTTATACTTACGAATAAGCTCATTGTTGACTCATTTACTTATTTTTTAGACTTTAAATATTGGTGAAAGTACGGGCTAAATTAAATATGTGGTGGACTTTTGAGTTCAATTTGTAAAATCTAATGAGTAATATAATATTTTAACGAACATATAAATAAATATGCTGATAACCATATAAATAAACATATTCATAACATTACACGGATATGTCTGTGAACGTTAAACAAACAAACATAAATATCATCAATAATAAATAAACCACACAAAAAATATATTAAAAATTTAAATAAATCAAACATAAACATTTCTAAGTATAAATAAATAAACGTAAATAAAATTTTATTTATTTAAATTTAAACAATTTACTTTTACATGAGCTAAATTATTTTAAATCAAAATTCTTAAATAATTAAATTTTATAACAAAAACCGAACTCCAATAATTATTACTCCATGAAGTCCCACTGGCCACCACCACCTCCATGAAGCATAAATCATAATTACCGTGGTAGTATTTAAATCGGTTTATTTAAATTTTATATCTTCATATATGATTTTTTTCATCAAATTTATTAATAATACAAAATATGAGAGGATAGTATAGGATTTTTTTCGTTGGTTGAAGATATTAGATTTTAAATCGTTTTTTAATTATATTTTTGATGTGATATTTATTTATTTATTTTTGGAGAAGATTGATGTGATATTTAAAATACAGGTGAATGGGACGTTAACGTGATGTGACAGCTAACACAACAGTAGACTACTAGCCGACAATCGCTTTCTGAAATCGTGAATTGTAAGCCGAATCTCGTGTTCTTAATTTAACATAGCCGTTACTTTTTTGTTACTCAATATATTTTTCCAGCCGTTAATTTTTTGTCAGTCACCGCCCCGTAACACTAATTCAAATTTCAAAAATAAAATTTAATCTAACCAACCCAACTCAGGCTGTACAGGAAAAGATAATAAAGGAATTTTAAAAATAGGAAAAAAAAAATCCCTAAAAATTACCTCGCTTTGAAATATAAATAAAAACATCCCCAAGCCTTCTCGTCTCACCATTTTCCTCCAAATCCTCTCTGCCTCTCTGAATTCTTTTTTTTCTTCGTTCCAGTTTCTATTTTCCTCTAAACAAGATGCGTGAGATCCTTCACATTCAAGGCGGCCAATGCGGCAACCAAATCGGAGCCAAGTTCTGGGAAGTTGTTTGTGCAGAGCACGGCATAGATCCCACCGGTCGTTACCAAGGGGACTTGGATCTTCAACTTGAGCGCATCAATGTCTACTACAATGAAGCCAGTTGTGGTAGGTTTGTTCCTCGTGCTGTTCTAATGGATCTTGAACCTGGAACCATGGATAGTATTAGATCTGGTCCCGTCGGTCAAATCTTTAGGCCAGATAACTTCGTATTTGGGCAGTCCGGTGCTGGTAACAACTGGGCTAAAGGTCATTACACTGAAGGCGCCGAGCTAATTGACTCTGTTCTTGATGTTGTTCGTAAAGAGGCTGAAAACTGCGATTGCCTTCAAGGTAAACTTTCTTTTGAAATCTATCTACAACAGATCTGAGAGATTTAACTTTCTTATATATTATCTGGTGTTTATTTTGTTTTGTTTTCTGTTTTTAGGGTTTCAGGTTTGTCATTCCTTGGGAGGAGGAACTGGATCTGGAATGGGAACCCTGTTAATATCGAAGATAAGGGAGGAATACCCTGATAGGATGATGTTGACCTTCTCAGTCTTCCCATCTCCTAAGGTCTCTGACACAGTCGTGGAACCTTACAATGCGACTTTATCTGTTCATCAATTGGTTGAAAATGCTGATGAGTGCATGGTTCTTGATAATGAGGCCTTGTACGACATCTGTTTCCGCACACTTAAACTCACCACTCCCAGCTGTAAGTGTACCCCCATTACCTTTTTTTACTTAGTTTGTTAACTAAAGTTCGATTCACTAGTTCGTACATTAAATATTTCGCTATTGTGGGTTTGGATCTGATAGTTTTTTTGCTAACTGGTTTGTTCGGGCCTAAAATTAAGTTAGTTTAGATTTTAGAACCAAGATTTGTTTTGGACTTCTTGGAAGTCTTACGTCTCTTTGTTTTCTTTTGATCTTTTCACAGTTGGTGATTTGAACCATTTGATATCTGCAACAATGTCTGGAGTTACATGTTGCTTACGATTCCCTGGCCAGCTCAACTCTGATCTCAGGAAACTTGCCGTGAATCTCATCCCATTCCCCCGTCTTCACTTTTTCATGGTTGGTTTTGCTCCACTCACTTCCAGAGGATCCCAACAGTACCGAGCTCTAACAGTCCCTGAGCTAACTCAGCAAATGTGGGATGCAAAGAACATGATGTGCGCAGCTGATCCACGACACGGTCGATACTTGACTGCATCAGCCATGTTCCGTGGTAAAATGAGCACCAAGGAAGTTGATGAGCAGATGCTGAATGTTCAGAACAAGAATTCCTCGTACTTTGTTGAGTGGATTCCAAACAACGTGAAATCCACAGTTTGTGACATCCCGCCCACTGGCCTCAAGATGGCATCGACATTCATCGGCAATTCAACATCCATCCAAGAGATGTTCAGGCGTGTGAGTGAGCAGTTTACAGCTATGTTTAGGAGGAAGGCTTTCTTGCATTGGTACACCGGGGAAGGCATGGATGAGATGGAGTTCACTGAAGCAGAGAGCAACATGAATGATCTGGTCTCAGAGTATCAGCAGTACCAAGATGCTACCGCTGATGATGAAGAGTATGATGAAGAGGAACAAGAATACGAAGAGGAATGATGATGATTGTTATTGCCATTTTGGCAATTCTAAACCTCGACATTCTGTTGCTGCTGCTTTTCTTTTATTTTCTTTTAGTGTGAAAGGATTAGACGTTTGTTATGATGTAACTGATGTATTTCTGGATATTTTCATGCTTATTATGCCCGCTTGTTCTTTTAAAGTGAAACTCCAACTATGTAGTATGTACCCCTTTTTCCAAGTTTCTATATGATCTGTTTTCTTGGATTCTATGAAACAAAGTTAACTGAGATGTGCTAAATTGTTCATCTGATGAAAGCTAGTAGATCATGAGCTGATGAAATCTCGAGCATTGATAGTTGAAACAAACAGGACAAGTTGAACCCAACACAACAAACATTGTTCCACTTCCACTTAACATACTGATGATATCCAGAAGTAAAACGTGGAAACAGATGGAAAGGAAGAAAAATGATCTAATGGCTGCACCCAACACCCCGGCCGGAATAGACAGAGCAGGTTTGACTATTTTTGTACCTTGTTTCCCCCTTCAGTTCATGAGTTTATCTTTTCCACTTATTAATTTGTCCTCTATGTTTTGCTGAATCTAACTGTTTCTTTTTAGCTAGTGTGAAATTCTTTTGAGATTGATTTCGTTTTGGGTTTTGATTAAAAGATTGTAATTTAGTTTTTTTTTATTCTTGCAATGTGGGTGATTTGAAGTTCATGGTTGGAATACTTGGCAGGCCTTTGGCATGGCTGAAACAGAGATGGAATATAGGGTTGAACTCTTTAACAGGTAAGCCAGAATTGCTATATGTTAAGTGAACTAGTACATGCATAAGTTAAACAAATAATGTCAATTTTTCCTTTGGAATCTTTCAAAATAAAAATTAAATAAAAAAGGTTGCTGTAAGAAATGCATGTAAATTAGTTTTCACCTCGAAAACTCCTTGTATACTTAATATATTTACCAAGAATCGTGATACGCTTTGTTGCTATGGATATTGTAACATTTTTTCCCATTACTTTCAAGATTTTACTGCCAATTACTCAAGCTCCTGAGTATCAATGGTGTCAATGATATTATCTTTCTGCTTTTGGTACAAGGAACTTGAGCATTGATAGCTGTGTTTCAAAGTATTGGCAAGTAAGTAAGCTTAGGTTTCAAAGTATTCATGTATATATATGCACGTGTGTATTATCGAAATAAGCTTGTCTTTGTAGTAACTATATATAATTGCATCCCCCATGTTCTATACAACAAATGGTTGTATTTTTTTTTGTCCTATATACTTTGCACAAAGTTATTGTAATCATCTCTCTAATTTCTGTCTAACCGCCTGAGTCTTGATGTGGATACTGATGATTTCTTTGATTTTTTTTCTTATTTTTGCATTTTATCTTCTTAGTAGATGGCTGAAATTTGATTGTTATACGTACAACACAACTTATTTTTGTAGGTGAATAGTATGATTGGCGAGATGCTGAGTGCTGTTGGTCGGCCTCCGACGTAAGATACTGCCATCCTCCGTTCTGTATTCTGTTTTACATGTAAAAGCATGGTTGGTCCTTCTGGTTGCTGGAGGTAGTCTGGAGACTGAAATTAAGCTTACATGTTTAATGTTCTTTTGAAATTACAATTGTTGTGATACAATGTTTGGCGCAGTTTCATTACTTACCATAAAATAAAGATTTTGGTGCTGGGATTCTTGGTTAATTGGTTTTGATCAACAATGTAAGAAATTTGAAATTATGGTGATCTTTTTTAAAGAACTGTCGTTCCCATTTGTAAACAATCTATATGTATTAGAACTGATACTAAAAAGGTGCAAATATTTCATATATTCTCGTGTGATCAGGGACGGAGTGAAAATTTGAGGTTTGGGGCAAATTCATAAATAAACCAAAATTTTAAATAATTTAAGAGGATAAAGCTGCGAAAAAAAAATCTTTACAGGTAGAGGGAGATTGTCCCGCCCTACTCTCACTTAACTTCGTCGTTATGTGTGACGAAGGCATTAACTTATTTTAAAATATAATATTTTAAACACAAGTATGGTTAAAAAGAGGATGAACGCATGAAATTTAAGTTTTTTTTCAAGTTTAAATGGATAAAAAATGTTTTTTAAATACATTTCATGACGTTCCTACTTCCTAGTGTGTTAAAGTATATCGCTGAACTTCCCTGTTAATAAAAAAATTCAATTCCCAAAAAAAATGCGATTAATGTTTAATGTAGCAGTAGAGATAATATTGGACAGAAGAAGAAAAATGAACATTCGTTGTTGTTATCATCTTAAAATAGTGTTCATACATGAGTGAATAAAAGACACCATAACCAGACTATGGAGGTTCCAGATTCCAATAACTGTGGTGCTGAGATAACATTGAAAGGAGGAAACATGACAGGAAGATACAAGATGCGATATTTAAAACTCAAAAGGACCAAAAATAAAAAGGCTATAGACTTTCAGTTTCTATGTTTTTTGGATTCCAAGTTTGTACCGTCTTTCAGGGTTTCCTGTGCGTCGTTGTCCATCCCGAGGCTAAATAAGGCGGCAGCTTGGAGATAGAATGCCGTCGGCCACTCTGGAGATATTACCTGTGCTTGCATAGCATCTCCGAGTGCTTCTTGTGGCATGTCATTCATCAAGTAGCACAAGCAGCGTCTAGCAAACACAGTTGGAGATATCATTGTCCCACCATCGATGAACTGTATGCAAGGCAAATTATTGAACTTTTATTAGCATCATGGGTTGAAAATTTTAATCTCGAGGTACGGAGGAATTTGATTGCAGATTGTCAAACTGTAAATAGAAGACTTACGTGCGTGTAGCATTCAATGGCTGTTCCAGAATCTTTTGCTCTGAAAGCAGTATCTCCACGTTTTTTGGAATTCAAGGTCTCCTGTATTTGTTCTGTCCACATTTGGAAAGAAAGCTAGAAGCAGCAAAATTCAAAAATCAGAGAATTTCTGTTCTTATATCAGGTTTCGAACAATGAAGCTGTCGCATCAATTCATGTAGTACATGTTCTTATATCAGCTAGCTTTTATTCAACACTACCAAAGCAAGGTTAAGGCTTTCGTTTGATTAAATATATTTATGTAGAGAATTGGATTTGAAAGAACATAAACCGTACAGATTGCTGACCTCATTTGCAATCCCCTCATCATCTTTGTATCCAATCTTTTCTAATATTTCATGTATTGCAGTAAGATCCATTCTTGAGCATGCTTCACCTAGAGGTGTTAGAAACATTGTTTGTTTTGAAGATGCTGTTCCATGGGGAATCCCCATCAAAACATGTGACGGTACCTGTTAAAATAATTGAAGTAAAAGGTAAAGAACTGTTGCCCAAAAACATATCTCAGTTCAGCACTCAACAATGTTCACAAAATCTAAAGAGAGAACACTAGCACTAACAGGGTGTAGCTTGGTTTCACATTGATGGATGGTATTAGTATTTTGGTGGACTTTTTAGAATAAAAGTTAAAGATAAGAAAGTAGAGAAGATAGTGGAGAATATACGAGAATACCTCGGTTTCCTTCTGAAGAGGCGTAAGAGCAGTTACAAGAGACTTCACATTGGGCC
This sequence comes from Abelmoschus esculentus, assembly GCA_035048815.1. NCBI lineage: Eukaryota > Viridiplantae > Streptophyta > Magnoliopsida > Malvales > Malvaceae > Abelmoschus > Abelmoschus esculentus. The sequence goes on from JAUCBN010000008.1 coordinate 2,541,073, forward strand.
TCTCACGTGGTTCATACTGCAAACAGCGTGAGGCTAACCGCACTAGTTCCGTTCCATCATCATTTGAAAACTGTCCCACCAGGCATGAGTCCATTAGCATCAGAAAGTTTTTACCCCGTATTAGGTCCAATGCCTGCAATGATGATAGTAATCCAAAATTTAAGCATTTAAATTATCTCCCGAGGATATAGTATGATGCATGAGATAAATTTCTATGACAAATATTTCAAACAAGACTTTCACCTCAAAAGAGATTAAGACAAGAGAACTCACATGGCTTGGCGGTATATGCTTGCCACTGAGAAGATCAAGCAAAAGAGTGCCGAAACTGTAAACCACACTCTCTGGGATAACCCTTCCTGTCATGTTAAGGTGTATAACTTAGCTAAGCTAAATAGACAACACATGTTGCATGAAAAAAAAGTACCCAAAGTCAAATGCACATACTTTGCACAAGATACGAGTGTAACAGACTGTTGCAATCTGTATGAGAGTTCCATAAATTTTATCTATTACCATAGTATTTTACCTGTCCTTAGGTACTCTGGAGGGGTGAAAGCCAAGTTTGTACTATAGCTCTTTCCATCTCTGCTGTTCTTCATAAGGCCAAAGCTAGAGAGTCTGGGATTACCATCCTGTCAAGAAGTAATCCACTGCTGTAAGCAATAAAATACGAATCTAAACGCAAACATATGCAGTAAGGTTCAAATACGGATGCTATAAAGAATAAAATTACCTGATCAAACAAGATTCTATAAGCATTAAGGTCATGATACAAAGCTCTTCCTTTACTGCTGCAATATTCAAGGGCCTGCGCTAGATATAATGCGACTCTCAGCCTCATCGGCCATTTCATATGCTCATTCTCCCCTATACCATTTCAACAGAATAAGCAACAAACAATAGCATAATTAGTAATATACAAAGATTTCCATTAGCAGATATTGAAGGAAATGAAGATTCCATGAATCTTATACTAATGAGCTAGACTATAATCAAATTTTAGTATAGAAAATATATAGATATAAACAATTAAACTAAAATGAAAACTAAGGATATGGGTGGAAAGCTAAAGGTAAGAGTGAAAAATACAGTGAAAAAGATGCTTGGAGAGAGTCTCATTAGGCATAAACTCAGCTACTAACAATCTCTCATCTCCTTCACAGCAACAACCAATCAAATTTGCTAACCGATCGCTTCTTAACTGTCCAACTGCTCTCGCTTCCTCCTGGAATAACCCCAAAAGGAAAGAAAACGTACAAATCAACAAAAATAAAAATAAATTGCAGTGAAATGAAATAGTAAATATCTTTATTATATATACGAGGAACTGTCGAGGATCAGGCCAAGCCGATCTATTGAAGCGTTTAACGGCGATGAAACGATCCTCGTCGAGCTTCCCTCGGTAAACTACATTGGGAGCTTTCTCTCCATGCTCCGATACAATGTTGTCCGTTGAGAAACCTGAAGTGGCAGCTCTTAATTGATCCAAGCTGTACTCGCTGAATCCAGGTAAAGCTTCCTCTCCATTCTCTGATGTGAACGGAACCAAATAAATTTTAAAATTTTTAACAAAAAAAAGGGGAGTTTTGTTTAAGAATAAAAAAATTTCTCGAGAAAGTGATGGAAACAAGTCAACTAACTAACCGAGATCGGAGGAGTAGTTGAGGTTTGACTTGAGATTTGACGGCCACCAGCAAAGTGATAGTTTGGAGCAGCGAGCTCCCATTGGTTTACACCTCAAATTCTCAACCAAAAAGAAGAAGAAAAAGTTTGTTCTTTTCGCCTTTCTTTGCTTTGAGCGTGATGGAATTCGAGTGAAGAAGCTATAAGAACGCAGTAGTCTAGTACTCAACAGGGTAGAGGAAAAGTAGTGTTTGGGAAGCGAGAAAGTAAGAGAAAATAAAAAAGGTTTCCACTTTTCGGATCCAATGGTTCTGCTTCCTTTCACATTTCTCCCCTTTCACCACCTCATCATTCTCCCGTTTCCTTACATTTTACATTTCTTTTCATTTTCAAGTCAAAAACGTTTCCCATTTTTTCACTCATCATACAAACCCAGTCTTGTGTTTAGCGCGTGTATTTCACTGTCCAATGAAATGGATAACACTGGCGATTGTGTGTACACAAACGAAGCGAAAGGGAGGGTGACAGAATAGGAGCAATAAGGGGAGTCAAAGTCAAAGTTGAGATTCAAAAATATAAAACAAAATATTTATATTATTTATATTGTTTAGAAAATAAGATAGATGCTGGGATGAGAATAATTTAATTAGAATTAATATAGTGAATATTAAAAATATTTAATGATATATAATATTTTTATGATACATGAATAAGATGTTAATTTTAAGTGATTTTTTATCTTCTTAATATTTTAATAAGAAAGATGATACCTATTTTTTAAATAATTTTTAAATTTATCATATATATAAATTTAAAAATATAAAATAATATTAATACGTCACTGCCTCATTTATAAGTGATTTTTTTATTTTCATTATTTTATTATAGATTCTAAAAATTAAAACATTCTTATTTTTTAAAATATAAATAAAATAAATTACTCTCAAATTTTCAGATGAGATAGCATTAATTATTAATAATTGTATTTAAAAAATGATGTTTTTTTAATATTTAACAAATATTTTAAAAAATAACAATTTCTTTTAAGCTAAATTTTAATTAACAATAGATTAATCAAGTAGAATAAAAAATTGTTTTTTAAAATACATGAATTAAATTGAATCATAAGAGTAACTCTAATAATAACTTTTTAATAAACCGAATATAATATTTTTCTAAAAATATATTGGAGTGGATCCTTATGTGTCTGGATATGATAAGAGTTTTATGTGACACATGGTGTGAATGATTGTTGGGATTCAAAGCTGTAAATTCCTTTGCCGTTTTATGATGGTGATGGAAACAGGAGATATGGTTGGTTGGTCCACTCATCAGGGAATTGGTTTAGTTATAAAAATAAGATTTTAACTTTAAATCTGAATATATTTAAGAGAAATAACGGTATTATTTAATTTTTTTATAATGATGGGTTAAAAAACTTAATATTACTGTAATCACTATTAGTTTGATAAAAAAACAACCTAATACTTTTATAATATTTTTGAAATTTTTTTATTTATTCCAATTAATATAGTCTTTTATTGATATTATAAAGGGGTGAAAATCGTCTGTCTCTTTCTCATACCTCCATTTGTGCATCATGTTTAAATTTGATAAAAATTGTCTGTCCCTAAACCATACATCCTAAAAAATACACCTTACCCTTAATTTCTTAAACCCTAACCACAACTCCTAACTTTAAACCATAAACCTTAAATCTTTAATTTGAAGTAAAGGCACAAATAAATGTATGAGAAAAAGGTCGACGATCTGCTACCATCATAAAGAGCTGGCCAGAGAAATGAAATGCTGAGTCTTGAGCTTGAAATTTTTTTTTGTGCTTTTCTTTTTAATTATGATCTTGGAACTACCCCTACTAGCATGAAATGAGCTCGAGGAATTTAGGGCAACTTTTTTGAAAAACATGTTTAAATTATTAAAAGCTACTTTTAAAGTTGGGAAAGGAACACAAATGTGTATTAATAAATATACTAGGAAACTTTTTACATAAAAAATATACCGTCAATAACCAAAGTCCATGTCTTGAGTTATTTACTTCTTTTAGAGGTACAACAAAGGGGTTTATTTGTTTAGTTGTTTATATCCACTTAGGATGCTTTAAGTCACATTGCATTGGAAATTAGATAGTACTAGAGTGGAAGAGTTTGAACACATGTTTTCTAAAATTCGAATCGGTTAATCTTTAGGTTTAAAAATTAAAATTATAACCCTAAACACTGAATTATAATCTTAAACATTAAACTCATAAACTCTACACCCTTAACTGAGATCGTAAACCTTATAAGACGCTTGTAAAAAAAAACAATTTTCGTTATCGATGTATAGGATATAAATTCATATTATAATGTGATACTTGTTCATATATTTTTAGGGTAAATTTTGATATACATTATTTGTACAATTAATCTTAGAGAAACTTGTATATTTATACTATAAAATCTAAATCTTAAACCTAAAAAACTAAACCTTAAACCCACTATAATATAAATTCTAAACACTAATCTTAAATTCAAAACCTTATTACTTAAACCTTAAATTTTAAACCCTAAACTAAAATTATCTCCCCTATGACTAAAAAACTCGTATAAACTTTAGTTTGTACGGCTTATATATCAAAGTTTTTTTTTTAATTTTTTAAATCTTTTAATAATACATACATATTACACATAAAAAATGTCCTTATTTCACTATTTTAATGCTTGTGTTAAACAATTTTGGCTTTAATCGAACAATTTTTTTAGTTCCAAAAAAATCATGGTTTAATGAACTTACACAATTTAATTTCCATCTTAAATTGAGCTTGATGCCTAGGGAGTTTTTTCTTCTTGGATCTTGACCAACTTTTGCCAGCCAAATTTGACAGAAAATTCCCAGAAAACAACACTGTGGTCTCCCAACTCCAAAGAAGGAAAAAAGTAGAGACAAATTTTATAAGAAGGAAAACCCCACATGGGTGATCGAGCAAACGTAGCTTGGCATTGGCCATGGGGGAAAAACCTTAAATATTAAATAAAACTTTTCCTTTCTGCAAAAATTTCAGCACAGACACAAAAGATCCTATCCCAGGATCTGTTGGGCAACTTTCCAACAGTGTTGAACAGGGTGGTTTTTCTTGGAGTTGGGAAGCATGACACTGATACCATCTTTTTAACCCTTGATACCTGTAATCTTCCACCTTATTTTTTATACAAAGCAAAGAGAACCCATGTTTTTATTTCACAGGACCACTTGAAAACAATGGATATAAGCATGTTCAACAGGGAAACATGTCCTACATCTCTTAGCCATTTATGAGCTTTATTATGCAAATATCTTTTTGCATTCTTTATTTATGAGGTTGGCATGAACAAACTTGGAACTGAAATATTTTAAGATATGTGATCCCTCTGTTGCCTGATGGCTATGGCCTATGGGCTAAAGCAACAGTGTAAAATGTTGTAAAGTTGCAGGCTTTTTAGGCTGCAGTTGAACTATGACACAGATACAGAAAGATACAGTGCATGCAAACTGCAATACTCTTGAGGGAAAGAAAAGATAAACTAGATATTTTGACGATGGCAGGGCAAGCAAATCAGATAAGGTAGCAGCACAAGAGATTGGATCAAAAAAGGAAGGGGAAAACAGTAGCCTTTGATGGTGAAAGGAACTAAGAAAAGCATGTGACATAACAAGTGCTGTATAAAAATGTAGAAACTGTGGTGGTGAATCGAGTTGCTCATGTGGAAAAGAAGATAATGTTTTTACTAAGGGTTACGGATTCGAGCGATTTTGTGTGTATATGTCTTGTTAAAGATTAAGTAAAAGTATTAACATATGCTAATCTATAATCACCTTTAAGAAGAAAGGGTGGGGGGGGGAACAGCAGCAATGGTGGGACATCAGACAAGAGGCATAATTAGATTGAATCATTGGATCATGCCAGCTTCATATTTGGCAAAAAATAAAGCCATCTCACATGCATTCTAATCTTGTCACTGTGCTCAAAAAGTTCAGAGCCCAGAAATTTGGCCTTCAAAGTACCAGGGCCCCTAGTAAACCTTTCCAGCTTTCAATCTGTGCATATTCTGGATTCATCTATGAATGTGATGTTTCAATCTGTGCACAATTAATCAGTATTGGCTCATTTACAGGGCATCTGGTGTTCTGCTTTCAGTATTGGACAAAGGAAAGTAATTAGAATTTAATTCATGTCTGCTTTCAGTATTGGGCAAAAGATATAGTAGCTTGACTTTATATGCACACTTACACTGATCAAAATATTTTGCTTATACTACAGATGATATTGCTTCTGTCATCATAAGTAAATCAAACTACAACGATCTGAAGCTCGCAGGGAACTAGTCCCGGACTATTACAAACAGAGGCCTTGTTCATCACTTCTTATTCTCTATTGGGCGATCCTTACCTTACCGGTGACAGATATCTCACCGAGCATCGCCCAACCAAAAAAACATATATATATATATATATATATATATATTTGATTCTATCTTTCACTTAATTACATCATATCATCCGTAGTGTCGAACTAGACCCTTCCAACTGGGGAAACGGGTGGATATTGGACATATCTAGCAGCAATCTCACCTTCTATAGGATTAGGAGCATTTAGTCTTTCATTTAGTATGGTTTCCCCCAAAGTTCTTTCTTCAGAAGTGGTAACTGGTTCTGGTTCTGAAAGCTCAGAGTGTTTCCTACTATCCCAAACTGCTATGCAAATGGAAAATGCTTGCATAAGTGAAAGTGAAGAATTGAACTCAACTGAATAGATCCCATCCTTGAAAGGGGCCAAACTGAAAAATGGCCTGTTGTCTTGAGCTCCACCCTGTTAATTATGATTAGAACATACAGAGAATTCGGTCAACATTTTCATATAATACAGTGGCTATGACTTACGATAGTTTAATTAGCATAAGGTCAACAATTATACCTGGAAAAAAAGTTCGAAACTGGATCTCTGACTGAATTGGCACTTATTGGAAAGAACCCCGAGTTTGCAACCTAAATCCCACCCACCACAGTCACATGCTCCACCTGATTTCCATCGTTGGATCAGTGATGAAGGTTCACCTTTATTGGGAAGGCTATGTACACCACTCGGAAGTATGACTGTAGCACTAATGTCTTGACCACCCATAAGAGGAACATTTTTCCCAGAATCAAATTCAAGTTTTACCCCTGGTTGATGCTCTTTCAATGTAGCCTCAGCCAAGCTGTTACGCTTATCAATCAGGTACCCATCTCTGATTGGAATTCTTCTGTTCCTTTTTGGAATCTTGACAACTATAGCTGCCTGCTCATCACTTGACAAGATATCAGATGCTTGTGGATTGGTCTGTCCAACATCCAAGGTAAGAAGAACAAATTCTCTGATGCTAAATTGATCCACATAGTTTGACCTGGACAAATGAGAAAACTCAGAACCAGAGACCTTCATCTGGGCAACAACAGTAGGGACATAATCCTGACATTTGCCTTTGCCCTTGCCCTGATTTATCCAGCTTCCATTCTTTTTTTTGACTTCTTGAATGGCAAAGAATGTGTAAATGCATCCATAATCACCCTTCCCTGATGCACTTAACATCTTCAAAGTAGCTGCGAGAATATTACTCTCCTTATCAACTGCGAACGTAAACAGAGGCAACCCATTCTTAACTTGAACTCTGAGAAGAGCTTCAACTGCTGAAGATCCACACATTTTGTTCTGAGCTGAATCATTTACTTTGCTTGTACAATGGCTTGCTTTATCTGATTTCACTTTGGCTGACTGCACGAGCAATGTTGAATGTCTAAGCTGTTCTGATGATTTACATGCACCCTCTGTTAATATTGAGTCCTGTAATTGGTTGGTAAAACTGTGACAGTTAACTGCCTTCGGTTTCAGAAGCGGATCTAATAATCTCCTCAAAGGACTGGATCTGCCTCTGCTTTTAGCATTTTGTTTGTCACCAGAAGAAACAACATTCTGAGGATTTTGCAAATCAGTTTTGCCAAAACTACATGTTAAACCTGACTGAGGTATAGAAGAACCCTCTTTGGGCCCAGAAACCTTGCCTGCCTTACCGATGCTTAAGCTAAACCGACGGAAAGGTGAAGTGCTTCGTACTTTTTCATATGCAACCTCGCTTCCTTTTGGGTCTGATCCTTTCCAAGCCTCATTTGCATTAGGCTTTACGGGTGTTGCATTTGACTTTCTCTCTAGATTTCTGGTTCTGGAAGAATTAATTTCGGTCCTTGTTGCACGAGGTACAGAATGAGATCTTTCTGATGGAATGTTGTTACCACTTGTATCGAAACCCGTCACTTTTATCTGCAAATGTCTACTGCTATCAAGCTCACAAGGCAATGGGCCTGAATGCTGGAAACTGGAGCAGACTGCTGAATGTTGAGCCTCTTTTGATGTTTCAAGGAAGGTCCTATGACTAGTTTCTGCTTCTCTTTTACTAGTCTTTGTTGTTAAATTAGAAAGGTCGTCTCCTGAATCATTCATTTTGGGCAAATCTTTTGGCAAAAGGAGGACAACTGTGTTTCTTTTTTCAGTGACATTTAGTTTATCCCCGTTTGGAATAACTTCTTGAAACTGCTCAGCTTTCTTCATAAGTTCACCTGCTTGGTTCTTCCTCTTCACTTTGTCATATGATGCCACATTATCTTTTACTGCATTTGGCGCTGTTGAATTTGCTGAACTGATCTTTGGGACTATTTCCCTTCTCTTGCATTTTTCAAGCTTCATTCGTGGATTAGTTTTGCAAAATGACTTTTCTTCTCTCATGAATTTTCCCTGAGCCGCAAAGCTGATGCTCTTAGAAGCCTTGGGATCTTGAAGCTTCCCAACACTTTCCCTGGAAGTTTTGTCAAAGGGCAAATGTCCTTCTACAGGGACTGGCATAAGATGAGATTGCAGGGAAGGACGTTGTAACCTTAGATGGGCAGGAGACCAACTATGACGTCTGCTCGAATGTGCTGGTGATTCATCTGTTGAAAACGAGGAAGATGTGTTGCTACTGGATGAAGAGATACTACTTCTATATAAGATCTGTTTATTGCTACACTGCCATTTTTCAAGGCGCCCCCATGGAAGGACCCCGACATTTAAAACTCTTTCTTGAGGGTTTGCTCCTCTCTCCAGGTAGCTTGGTAGATTTGACATATACTTCACAAGCTCATCCTCTTCGTTTGCCTCGGTATCAGCATGTTGTTTTTCGTGCTTCAATGAAGAATCAACTGACACCTCTTGTCCACCTTTCAGAACCTCACGATGATGATCAGCATATGACAAATTAGGCTTTTCAGGTTTAAACCTGCCTTGCATATTTGCCCTATGGCTTGCTTGGGGTAACATGGTCTTCACAGAAGTTCCAAAAGGATTAATCTCTTGAATCCCTCCTAAGCTCTAAATGGCATTCCATAGACTGGACAGGTCTTAATCACTCCAATCTTTTTGATGCACAGCTTTAAACTCCGTTCAAAATGCAGATCAGCAGATCACTGTGGAGATGAAAACAAGCATTGGAAAAACAAAATTATATCAGAATTGAAAACGACTGTATCACATGCATAGTAGCATAACGTTCTCGAAACAAGCGAGTGCTTAAAGTTTGACAACTGCAGCAACCAATGGAACACAAGTCCTAAAGCAACAAGCAATGATTCATTTAAGTCTTGACATATCCACAAGAAGAAAAAACTCTGTTGTATCAATATCTTCAGCTAGTCCTTACCATTTAATAGCTAAACATTTTTCAACAAAAGCTTTCTTTTCTTTTCCCTTCTACAACTATTATATTACTAACAAAAACTTACCATACTCCCTTAATATCCTAATTGTCCATTAGAGCATGAGAAAATAGAAGCTAGAGGCCTAAATGTCTAAATTTGTAATAACCGGGGATGTCCCTGGGAAGTTGTCACTTGTCATCACTCCTGCATACAATTACATGAAGGTATTGTCCTCCTTCACCACCTGCAGACCCCCAAGGCTTTGTCATCCAAATCTATGTCTTCAAACCAAATCCCTTTCAAATTCAGGGATTTGCATCCTCATGTGACAAAGTCTCGAGAATTCTTCAAATATCCAAAAGAAATGATAACTCTAATATAAGTGGACATAAGTTGACAACCAAATCCCAGTATGTGAGGTCAAGAGAAGGAAATATCCAAATCCTTGTAATTATCATTACAAAATTAAAGATTGCAACAACGAAGCAATAAAATCTTAAACTTGCAAAAAAATAAAAGTAACACTTCTATCATAGTAAGAAGTTTAGGTATCAAATTTACTTCAATTCATATGTGAAATACAAATAAGCTTGGTAGCAGCCCAAAATGACTGAATTGCCATGATTCCTAGCTAAACAGTAAAAGCCGTGATTTGTTTTCCTTCAAAATTATCCAGATTATCTAGTGAGTACTAAATCTAAAAAAATGACTAAAATCACTCCCAAGTTCCAAACTAACATATTTACTGCAAAATACACCTCAACTGAGAGTTTCCGCCAACGGGTTTCAAAATGGTTAAAAGTCTAGAAAAATGAAAATTCTCAACTTTTCAGAGCTCAAAGTTGACAAATAAATAAAAGATGATGAAAACATGACTGAAAACGAAACCATAGAATCCTGATAAATGTAGTTTGCAAAGAAATCGAGAGTGAGTGGTCCATAAGAACAAATAAAACAAAAGGAAGTGAAAGCAGTTCTTCAGATAAGGTAGCTATGAAGAGCCATCATCAAATTTAATTGGAAACGACAAGATCGTCTTAATCTTAAGCAAAAGAACAGGCGCAATCATTTTTCAATTCAATTTCGAAACATTGAGAACCTCGTTTGCTGCATCAAATTTTTAAACACTCTCTCTTCTGTTTTAGGAAAAGTACAGTTCACTTCATAGTTACAGTGCTTGCAAAAAAAAAAAGATTCCATCCGTGGAAACGGAAAATAAAAAAGGAAAGAAATCCTTGTTCACTTCGGAGTGACTGTAAGATGAAGAAAAATACCAGTCTTCGAACAGGAATTGCAGAACGAAACGGCGGTCGGTAACGGAAAACGTGAACGCCTCGATGAAGAAGAAGAAACTCGTGCCAGCGGCGCATTGGGCAGTCAGAACTACAACGAAAACCGGCGAAAACGAGGGATGAATCTCTTCAAAAAAAAAAAAACTTTCAGGATAGAAAGCAAAATCTCAAATTCCCATTAACTCTTAGCATTTTTTGTCACAAAAGATTCCAAAAGCTCAAAGTCGAAGCATGCAGAATCCCATAAAGGAAAGCCGAAGAAAAATACTTTATTTATTTATTTATTTAATGGCTAGAGCTCTCCCATTTCATTTCTAAATAAGATAAAAGAAAAAAATCAGTAAATAAAGTATCATATTTTATAAGCGTTTTGTAGAAAAAATAGGGAATAAAAATTAAAAAAAATAGCGTGTAATTAATATTTTTTAAAATTAATAAAAATAAATAGAGGCAAATTAAAAGTTAAATAACTTTAATAAAAAAATTAAAAATTTAGTGACTAAAATGAATTCCCATTAAATATTTGATGATTATAGATATATTTTACCTTAAATGTTAATAAAAGAGTGGTCACATCAATTGATCAGATCAGAAAGACGCGGGACGTGGAAGGTTCTGTTCAGGTGGTCCCCAATCTACAGAGTGTATGAAGACATTTTTAAATTAATATTGTAGAGAAATAACTTTAATTCAATATTACTTTAATATTTTATTGTCAAATTTTATTAAATTTTTATAAAGAGATATACGATTTTCGTTCTATTTTATATTTACCAGCAAAATGAAAGTAAAAGATGTCGGGCTTTTGCCTTTTGAACCCTCGCCGGATACTCCGCTCCGCTCCAAAGCAAAAAGTGTGTAAAGAAAGAGAGAATATGCAATAATAATGGTCCATGTGAAGACATGTAGAGTTGTGCAGATTTCATATTTTTACGTTTGTTTATAATTGTATTCGAATATAAAATAATATATTATTTCACACACGTAAATAAAACCCTAAAACATGAGAAATTATTCTATAGACCGGTTCCACCACGTCATCCATGGTCCTTAAGAACAAAAAATAAATTCACGTCATCATTTTTTACACATCATCTGCACACTCATAATTTTAATTTCCAAATCATCTCTCTAAATAAAATATATTAAAATTAAAAAAATGATGACATGGATTTATTTTTTAATTAGGGTTTATGGTTTAGGATTTAGGGTTTATGGTTTAGGGATGGGGATATGGTTGGGGTTATGGTTAGGGTTTAGGGTTTAGTTTTAGGGTTTAGGTTAGGGTTTATGGTTTAGGGTTAGATCTAGGGTTAGAGTTATGGTTTAGGGTTTAGGGTTTATGGTTTAGGGTTAGATTTAGGGTTAGAGTTATGGTTTAGGGTTTAGGTTTTATGGTTAGGGTTAGGGTTTATGGTTAGGGTTAGGGTTTAAGGTTTAGAATAAAAAATAAATCCACGTCATCATTTTTAATTTTAATATATTTTATTTAGAGAGATGATTTGAAAATTAAAATTATAAGTGTGCAGATGATGTGTAAAAAATATGACATAAATTTATTTTTTTTTCTTTAAAGACCATAGATAACGTGATAAAACCGATTTATAGAATAATTTCTCCAAAAACATAACCCTCCGTTCCTTTGTAAAAGGATAAATCATTCCCACATGACCCTTTAAATAAATATATTAAATACACTTTAAAGATTAGATTTTTAGGACGGTGAAAAAATCATCCTGTTATCGTCTCTCGATGGGTGGATGGATTTGTTTTTGGTTCGATGATGATGGTGATCGCGCAGTCTCTGCTTGCAGACGATGCTCATCTTCACGTGAATCTCTGAAATAGAGTATATGTCTGTCAGTAATGGGTGAGTGAGAGAAAAGAAAAATCACCGACACTGGCCCATGTGTGTTCGAATATCGAAGCAACACCAACCTTTCATCTCTCACATCTTTCTTTTTTATTTCCTGCAGGAAAACACAGTGGGGAAAAGGAATAAAAAACAGACAAGAATCGTCGCCATTTGTACGGCTCAACGCTAGTCCATTTTCTCACAATTATTGATTCATTTCGTCAACGTTTTCAGCCTCTCAGAGCTGTTCGTATTTTTTTGTTGAACCTTTGTTTTCTGTTTCTTTAGGGACATGAACATAGTAGGGATTGTGTAGTACGATGGGGAAATAAAGAAGAAAAACTCTTCATTTTATTTTTGCCAAAATAAAGGGTTTATGGGATGGGAGGAATTATTAGGGTTTATTTTGGTTTGAAATTTATTGATAATGGGATTGAAAGTTGGTTCCATTAACAGTATAAAAACACATGCATCTGTACAAAACTTGGGTATAAAGAAACACGTGAATGTCGAAGTTCGAAGAGCAGGTTAGCTCTGTACTGAGATTATGTTTTTGGCTTTTTAATCAATGAGAACGATACATTAAATATACTAATGTTTTCTTTGGCTTCAAATATTTATGAATTATTTTTCATCGGAAAACAGACAGGAAGTGGAAGTCCATGTGAGAGAGGATCGTTGACTGAGATACTGCAAGTGCTAGACAAGTAGCAAGTTGTCGGGGAGTTTTGGGTTTTGCCTAGCTGAAGCAAAGGGAAAGCACATCGACAATGTTCACGAGGACGATGAGTCTGGATTGGGGTGTAAACTGAAAATCCATCCAAAATGAAACCCAGTTAGTGGAAATATAAAAGATTCGGGTTAGGCTTAGTAGGGCTTAAACTTAAAACTATACAAATGATGTCCATTTGAGTTTTGTTGAGGCCCAAGTCTTACATTTGTAAGTACTCGGACAAGCAAAGCACATTAAAACCAAGGCAGCTCTCTCCATTTACCCACACAGTTTTCTATTAATCTTTGTTTTGTTTCCCGAAGATGTCTTTGGCAACCGATGCAGCAACGTCTTTGATCCTTTCTCTCTCGATATATGGGATCCTTTCAGGGATTTCCCTATGTCTTTTTGCCTCACCACACAGACCCCAGAAACCTTGGCTTTTGTCAACACCCGAATCGACTGGAAAGAGACCCCAGAAGCGCACGAGTTTAAGGCCTTGGACTCAAGAAACAAGAAGTGAAAGTGCAGGTTGAAGACGACCGGGTGCTTCAGATAAGCGGAGAGAGGAACGTGGAGAGGGAAGACAAGAAGGACACATGGCATCGCATGGAACGTAGCAGTGGGAAGGTCTTGAGGAGGTTCAGGTTGCCGGAGAATGCTAAGATGGATCAGATCAAGGCTTCCATGGAGATTGGAGAATGGTGTGCTTACTGTCAGTGTTCCAAAACTGCAAGTCACCAAGCCTGATATTAAGACCATTGACATTTCTAACTAAAACAATGTCTTCTCGGAATAAATTTCGCATATGCCTTAAGCCATTTATGCAATATAAACGTTCTTAGAACCCCTATTCCCCTTGATATCCGAAAAAATGCTGATAAATAATTCCAACTGATGTACAAATACTTTGGTGTCTTTAACTCAGTCCTTTAGCCATATACCATAACACGTTCCAATTCATGGAAGCTATGCCTCCTTGGCTCACAAATAAAATTATCCAGAGTGAATTCAATAGCATGCGAGCAGAGTGTCAACAGCGATGGGTCTCAGCATGATGCTCGGAAGCTCTCCTACTCTTCTGCAAGTACATGGATCCATCATAACAACACGGGAGCTTGAAATAACGTCTTACTCTTGTCTCTCAATATTCATGAAGATGAAGGCGTCTGTATGAAAGAGGGCATTTGATACTGGATTCTCCTAGGACAAACAAGTGGTGAGTAGGATCTGATATGGGATAAAGATATACAACTATACAAGTTATAAGGGGGAATGGAGCAGGTTGCTTTGTTTTTTCATATACCAAAGCACTATAGTGAGGAATGCACAATGATGGTAAATACGACTTTGCCTTGAAGAATATGAAGCAAAGGAGCATTATTTTTTGGAAAACAGATTGGGCGTCAACTACAGAGAAAGCCTCGGAAGCGGAAGAAAGCATTTTTGTGGGAAACGAGGAGAAAGAAAGCCACTCATCACTATACTTCTAAAGCTAGCAGAGCTGCATTTTTTAAACGAGCAACGCTGAACTACTGAACAAAATTAAGTGATTAGAGAGGCTAATGAGCGCAAATATTAGATGGAATGATGCTTAGTGTTTAGCTTGGGTATACTCGAGAACAATTAGAAAGGAACAGTTTACATTTACTGATAAAAACTTGATAGCATTACAATTTACAGACCACATTTCAGTGATACAATCAACTCAACATTCACAAAATGAAATCTAAAGTCTTGTTTATTTAGCTAAACATAAAGACATGTCGGACAGGAAGACAAGCCAACAGAGAAATATCATATAAATTAGAATGTTAACAACACATCCGTTTAAGCCCTTGGGAATTTTTAACCAGAAATCTCAATGGCTTTGACATCAGGTTTCTTCACCTCCACCTTAGGAACAGTGACGGTAAGAACCCCATTCTCCATGGAAGCCTTAATTTGATCCATCTTCACATTCTCCGGCAACCTGAACCTCCTCGAAAACCTCCCACTGCTCCGCTCCACACGATGCCACGTATCATTCTTGTCTTCCTTCTCTATCTTCCTCTCCCCTTTGATTTGAAGCACCCTGTCATCTTCAACCTCAACCTTCACTTCTTCTTTCTTGAGCCCCGGAAGATCAGCCTTAAAGACATGGGCTTCTGGGGTTTCCTTCCAGTCGATGCGGGTGTTGATAAAAGCAGAGGTTTCAGGGGAAGAAGGGAGAGGGAAGTCCTTGAAAGGATCCCAAACATCGAAAGAGAAGGGATCGAAGACGCTGCTCCCTCGGTTGCCAAAGAAACTTGGGATCATTGCCATTTCTATCGAACTATCAAAACAAGGATCGACCAAAAGCTGAGAAATGAATACCTTAAAACTTTCTGAATGCCGAGTTTTTCAAGAATCCGAATCTATCTTCCTGATGCCGGGATTTATATAAGAAACTGAAGAGGAATCTAGTAGAGTCCCGAACTTTTTTCCCCTTTGGGCCCCAAATCTAATAAATATATATTTCACGAACATTGTGGATTTAGCTTGAATGATCTGGATTCTTCCACGGCTCAAATTGGGCCCAAGTCTAATTTATGGGCTTAAATAAAAAAGTGGTATTATTTTTAATAGAGACCTACTGATTTTATTAAATGAAAATATATTTGTAAATATAATAAAAATTTTAAATTTAGTAAATAAAATATTTAAATTTAGATATATATTTAGTAAATAAAATTAATGTTACGAGATTATAAGAGATCATATAAGAGAAATGTAAGAATTTAAGTTAAAGACTCGAAATAAAAAAAATACAAACATCACAAAAATCAACGATGATAGATAAATTCATCGACAAACAACATAAAAAAAATATTACAATGAAGGTTTATTGACAATAAGAATATTACCATAACTCAATCATAAATAAGAAACAATAGATATAATTATGTATTCATATCTAGTTCGAGGGTCCGAGATAAAAAAATTAACAATATACTAATAAAAAGAGTACCACCTTATCAATCATAATATCGTAAATTCAATCCTAATAAAAATTAAAAACAAAAAAATAAAAACATATTAAATGACAGAAAAAAATTATAAAAATAAAATAAAATCGTACTATAAAATTAAAATAATTTATCAAAAAATATAAAATAATAGAACCCAAAATTAGCTATCAATATTAAAACTATTGCTGCCGACGGGGTTTAAATAAAATAAATAACAAAGATGCATGAGGAAAAAGAGTAGTGTTCTTAAATTTGTTGGATTTTAAATATAGGTAGATAGTTAATTTAATAAAATATTTTTTATTAAATTGAGATGTGATAATTTTTATATTGATATTTAAATTTATACAAAATAAAATATTGTATCTATATTTAGCCACTAATTAATGGATCTCTAGATTCAAATTGTTTATTTTTATAAGTTTAAATATTTTTAAATTATTATTATTATTTTATAAATAAATTTAAATAAGAATATTCATTTTATTTATAAAAATATACTCGGGAAAAAGAAAAGTAGAATAATAAAAAAAAACTCTAAATATAACTTACCATGTATGCATCGGTGCCAGAAAATTAAAATTGATGGTACAAATTTCAATTTAATTGTACAAATTAGGCTAAATGTACTATACACTGTACGGTCAATCATCTTAAAACCCCAAGAATCTAATCTTATTAACAGAAGTTTCATATATCTAAATTTGAGAAAATTTTACAACGAATAATCATCGCAGATACACTATGAATCATGATCATGGTATGGAAGGCATGGCAGCACCATCACCATTGTCAACCAATGACACCATGGGGATGAACCATCAGAAAAAGATGATGATGATGATGATGCATATGACTTTTTTCTGGGGTACGGACGCCGAGATCCTCTTCTCAAGGTGGCCCGGCAGGCGGGGTGGTGGCATGTATGCCTTAGCGCTGATATTCGTTTTCCTTCTCGCTTTTCTTGTTGAATGGATCTCTCATTCTCGGTTGATCAAGCCGGGTGAATCAAACAATGTGGCAGCTGGTGTGGTGCAGACTTTATTGCACGGCATGAGGGTTGGTCTTGCTTATTTGGTGATGCTGGCTCTCATGTCTTTTAATGGTGGGGTGTTTCTCACGGCGATTGCTGGTCATATGTTGGGATTTTTACTGTTTGGTAGCAGAATTTTTGAGAGAAATAAAGGTATGTTATCTTCTGGAAAAACATTGGATCTCTCTCCTATGAGTTGCTAATGATTTTAACTTAATATATCGAATCCTTTCGTCTTAATATTTGATCCTAATTTTGTTACCAACACGAATACGATTATCCCTACAGATCGGATACGAAAGCTTGATCAATCACTTTCATCACTGCAACACATAGCACCGGATCTTATCCCTATGTTGCCAGAAATCAAGTGATTTCAAAGATCACATGTTTGATGGAGACAAAAAATGGCCTTCATTTGATTCATGAAGATTGAATCACTTCAACACATGCACATGTACATAAACTAAAAGGACATGATTTGGAACAAGTCATTACATCTTGAAAATGGAAAGAATCCGACCCCACAATCCAGAAGCAAACACTTATTCTCCACATGACAGACTCTAACTTCTACACTACACCATCAGCACTCGGCAACATTAGATAAAAAAACAGCAAAAGGACAAAAGGGTATACAAATTGACAAAACCTTGTCAGCAAAGCCACCCTGCCTTATCAGTTAAGCACCTAAAAATGGCTAAAGGTCTGAAATTCAGTCTTCTTCATCCAAGAAACTTGAAAGCGATTTTCAAGCTTATACAGACAGAGATGGTACTATGAACCAAAACGGGTTAGCTTTTTTCTGGTCGTGTTTGTCTATTAGTAAATGTCACAGAAATGGACCAGGTGAGTCTTCTCTGTAGAATTTGAGTGTAAGGCACGACATTGATGTCTGGATCTAGGCTATGGCAGCTGTTGTTGTCCCACATGCACGCTGCTCCTACAGCAGTAGAACTTCATTTTTAAAGCACAACAAACTTGTACAGAACATATATGAAAAAGGGTATAATGGCTAATATTTTGATTTTGTTTTCAAGAGAAGTACACCAATCAAACCAAAGGGTAGCTGATTTTTATTACACAGATTTTACAAGATACATTTCAGGAAGACTTAAGCCAGCCAGAGGAAGGTACAAACTACAAACACTGCACCCATCATTTTTATAGCAAAGCTATTTTATTTTCCCATCTAAGTTAAACCCTTTAAAACAAGGGACAAAAGCTGAAGTAAAAAGATTTAACACATATCCATATGTTTTGACCTGCCTGTCTTTATTTTTGTCTTCTCCTTTATTCTGCCTTGAAATACATCCAAGCTTTAATTGATAGAAACAGACAACCCAGTGTGGTTGAGACAGGGTTGTTTTATTTTAATAAGTCCATTCTTGAGGTAGACTCATTTCTTGAAGGTTCATAGCCGGCACTGCCTTGGACTGATCCTTGTGCAGTGGATGCATGGTATTATTCCTCCCACTTACACGAACATCTGTATGGAATAAACCAAAAAAAAGTTATTCTATTTTCAAAATTAGATTGCCAATTGATAAGATTTTATTGGTGTTGGATCAGTTTAGCTACCGTGTTGGAGAGGGAAACCACTGCTGTTGGACCCTGTTTTCTCAAAGTGGAGCTTCAGTGCCTGAACTACTCTTGCAGGAATCAGAACTGTGGCACATCCTGATCAAAACAGAACAAAATCAGGGTATAAAATATATGATTCTGAACCAAAGACTCCAAATCTATCAGGGTCTTAAGCTTCTAAAAAAACACAGATCGGGATTTTTATTGACTAGGGGGGGACCATGACAAGGGAAGATTCCACTTCACGTTAGTCAAATCTTGGACACTAGCAATGGAATCTGAGAACATGGGTGGGAATAAAAAAACACCATGTAGAAGAATCCCTAGTGAAATTTCTGGAAACCCAACATAGTAAAATATAAATCCTAACCAGAACTTGAAGAACGGGGATGGGGAGATCGTCCATTGATCATTTAACCACTTCCCAATAAATTCAACCGAACTTTTGCCTAAATCCTAAAGCCAACCCAAAATACATAAAAAAGTAACCTTTCAATTACTTTTACGAACCCCAAAGTCAAAAATTAATGAAAAGCTAAGAAAGGTACTTTTTTGGAACCTTGTTTCTTGCGTGACTCGGTAGGGGCACCTCCTACTCCTCGAGGCAAGAACACCCCGGTTCCACTAGAGCCATTTCTTGAACTGGATGCATTGAGGAAAACCGCTCGCATGTGAGAACCGGCTTGTTGGTTGCCCTGTTGTTGCCGCTGCGGCAGATTATACCAGGGATTATTAGAGCCAAAATCTCTTCCTTTGCTTTGATGATAAAGCTTAGACCTTGGCTTTTGCAACTTTTGTTCCATTTGCTTCATAGCTTGCTCTTGTTTAAGCCTGTAATACTGTGACTTATATGAAGAAAATCAGAGCTGTTTCACTTGTAAATGAATTCTAAATGAAAAAAAAGTAATGATATTCGTTCTTACTTGGATTTCTCTTATTTGATCGTAGATAAGGGCTTTCTTTGACTGAAATCCGGCATTCAGGGTTCCTTCAGAAACTTGGATTGAAATGGATGGACTTGAAAATCGGTCACCTTGGTTATATCCTGCGGTTCTTTCATTTATCTTCATCTTTTCAAAATTCTCAACCATGGGAGTCAAAGGAGGAGATGGTCCCCTAGATGGTCCAATAAGACTATCAAAGTTCGAGCCAAACTGTGACCACAGCGTTGATTCTGGTGAACCAGACAAATCCCATGGCTAAAAAAACCAACCGAACAAAGTAGAGGAGAAAAAAAGAGAGATCAGTTTTTAAAGTAAAAACCAATCGAAACTTTGGTATTAACATGATCCAGACGATGAACATGGAATTACCTTTTCAAGTTTATCTTCATCGGGAAGCATATGCTGAGCCATCTGACGACTCAACTCACCAATGTAATCGTCTTCTTTCTGGCAGCTCTCTGTGGAGCTTGAACTCAGCTGATGAGACCCAATAGTTGAACTCAAATCGGATCCGAGGCGATGTTCTTGAGGGGTGAAAAACTGAGAAGGAAGCAAAAACTCATAGTTGTGTAGGTCAACAGCCATCATTAAATGAAACTGGAAAGCTTTTCACTTTAAAGTGGAACACTGAGAAAAAAAACAGGTGAGTGGTTTGATGATTTGCTATTATGGATGTCGCTGGCTCGACAAGATACAATTATTACCTGATCTATCACACATGAACACTAAGAAAGAAAGCAAAGAAAAAAGAGAAGGTGTGGGGAGAGGATCCTGTGAGACTTTATGTATTAAGGAATGAAAATATGGAAATTGTGTTCCTTGTAAGGTTCTTTTTAAGATTAAAAAAACATAATAAAAAACAAGACAAATTGTGGGAAGGAAGACTTATATAATGTTGTTGTTTTCTTTTTATGTTGGTTCTTGCAACAGGTAAGACTTTAAACTTGTCAAATTCTGCAAACTCACCTCACCTGCCATTTGTTAAGGAGTTGCAGTCTAAGTTGATTGGGTTCACTGCAGATGGTACGAGAGTACAAGTAGGAGGATTTGTAAAGTTTATTGCGTTTGTTCTGTTGTGGAGGTAGAATTATAGAGCGTATATACGGATTTATTATACGTTTGGGAGCGTGTATATACGAAAGCATTCCTTTATTGTTATACTTGGATGAACTTCACTAAAAAGGTAGTATATTAGGATAAATTATATTATGAATTCTTTTCATTACGTCATCCGTGATTTAACTATTCAGATTCATTTATTTTATATTTTTTAAAAATAATTTGTCATCTTTTTTTATTTATAATAAAATAAATAGACCTTATTACATGAAATAGATAACGTGATAAAAAATGTTTATAATATAATCTCTCTGTTGATAGAGATAGTAACAATGTGCCTAATACTTTAGTTAAGTCTGTCAAATCTGATAGTTTTATCGTTGTTCAATACTTGACACCTCCACTTAGAATCACCATTTTGCTATAGGAGGAAGACCTCGATGCTTAAAAAAATTTAATAAAAAAAATCATAATTAGATTGATTTATATTTGCGTTTATCTTTTAATTATTATCATATACATTTTTTTATTTAAATTTTTAATGAGATATATGATAATATTTTTTATTTTATTTAAAAGATATTCAAGGTACAAGTATCGATGGATCTAAATATATTGTAAGGTGGTTCATACTCACCTTAATTTTTTTTAAAGTTTATATATATTTATAATTTTATAAATTATTTAAAATTTTATAATAATTATGATTTATATCCACTTAAAATTTTGAGATTTTAAATATATTTATTCTTAAATATATTTTTGGATTCATAACTAATTACGTATCGTACTTTTCTTGTTTCTCGACATTAAGACTAAAAACAGAATCGATTTATTCCCTTTCTTATCCAAAACAAAGATTTGTAAGAACTGGACTTTGTTCGAAAGAGGATATTTTGTGTGTGTGATTTTTCTTCCTTTTTATCTTATTTTCTTTATGGTTTTGTAATTAGTCATAAGCTGATGAAGGTGGGAGGTTGGTTTCCTTTTCCGGCCATCATCAATGAATCGAGATTGGGTACACAAAAGTAAAACCTTTATCTTCAGTTTTCATTAAAAGTTAAATGTTTTATCTTTTTTCAGTTGATAGGTTCTTCGATTGGCTGGGTAAAGCTTTCATAGGATGTCAATGTGGGACTTAAGACAGGATGAAATGGATTGGGCTAAGCTATTTATGCATGAATAGCGGGGTAAATATTGCAGTTTTTAATACAGAATCTCAAGCATATGATCTTTTACATTCCAAAAGGGAAACAACATAATTTTTCCATCAGTTTCTCAGACCAGAGTCTATGATGTAATGAAGGAGTTTTGAAGCTTCATTTTCCAGATTAAAATGAAGAAAAAAGATAGGATTTTTAAACCCCAAGTGGCAGAAACTTAGTCATGCTCCACATTCTTCCATGCTTATTTGCTGGTTTTATGTATTCCTGAAAAATGCCAAGATTTAACAGTGCATGTAAGACACTCAACTGAAATCTTCACAAGTTTGTTCAGAGAAATGTAATAAATTTTATGTTACATGATCCGAATACAAGTGTCAAACACGAATACTTTCGAAAAAAAGAATAGATGGAGAAATCGAATACCATGGAGAATTAGTGGAGAATTCAAATGCAGAGGAAAGTTGAGTCTCTAATAATAAAGAGAACCTGCAGAAATCCAAAGTCAAGTGTTTGAGAGATTGGTATTAATTTGAAATCCATGGTTCAAATGATTATCAATTTGAAGCTTTCAAGTAGATAAAAAGAGAGTACCTTGCCACCAATTCCCTCTAGAAGCATCCATTGAATTGTTTCCATTAGGGTCAACTTCTCCCCCATCTTTCTTGAACTATATTCAGTCACAAAACATGTTACCTTCATATACACATCTATCAGAAAACTAGTTTTTACATCAGAATTTGACATGTCAAGACTCACAGTTGGATATGGTGGTGAAGTTTGGTTACTTGAGGAATGGGAATATAAGTCTCGGCCACCATAGTAAAGAGATGAACTCAAATGACATGGTTCCACCCTTTCTTCCTTGTTAGGTACTGACCCTACATTATATAATAATAATCAGACAATGTTATCAGGAGATCAGTACTATAGCCACTGTTAAACACTGGTTAAGCCGATCTGATCGACGTCCATGAAACAATGGCTGAAGAGGAGCAGTGAACATATGGAAGAGTTATAAAGAAAAATTGATAATATTTCTACAGATGACTCTTAGTGAATACATAAGAAATTCTGGGGATATGATCCTATTGACAGAAAAGAAGAGTAGACAACATATATATAGTGATCAATAACCTTGCACAGGCTGTTTAGGCCAAGATTCTAACACCTTAGAGCCAGAGGAATTCCTCCCCCCAACCTGAAATTCAAGACAAAGAAAGCTCCTGATTAGACTAGGATTACTTTCTTATACAAAATATTTAGAGGTTTTTATACAATTTTGATATATTTGGAAGATTAAAATCTGTAACTATGATCAAATATATTCCATTGACTTTCTCAACCTTTCTTAAAATACCATTAACTAAGTAGTTGTATATAAAGAGAGCCTAGAAATGAACTGAAAGGAATATGGATATAGTATACACAATATACCGAAGATGGAGGTGGAAAAATGGAGCTGAAAATCCCTTTTGATGACGACGAAGATGATGAGTCTTTGGAGCCAAAAAGATCGGCAGCGAACGAGGAAGAAGAACCAACTGGTCTCTTAGTCTCCATTGCTTTAGTCAAAAGGAGTCCAAAACCACAGAATTCCCAAGTCAAATAAAGGTAGAAGAAACTAATCAAATTCAGTGTAGCAGCACCTTCTAAGAAAAGGCTACCCCAACTCCCCAAGCCAGTTGAAAGGAAAACAGATCAGATTTGCAGAGAAAATACAAAGGAAAATTCAGCAGTGCATGTGAAGATCACAGTATGTGGGAGGGATGTATCTCAAACTATCTTTCAGAATACCATCAAATATATATACAGAAATTAATTGACATTTGCAGTGCACCCCATGTCATGTGCTTATCATCATCAAACAAGTGACTATACATTATGCTACAAAAAAAATCTTCTTTTTCTATTAAATTCAAAAGACGTGAAGGATCCCCCCCTCCCCCGAAGTTTCCTATAATACAAAGTTGATTCTCTGCGTATAATACTTTTTTTCCAACTATAAACATGAGGGATAAGTGGCAGTAGTGGTCCACTTGGCATCCCAACTGTCATACCGTTTACTGCAATATGTACTGTAATAGATAATTGTAGCCTCTCAAGGCTCTGTAGGGTCAAAAACAAACCCAAGTTAACCATCTTTCTCAGCCTCCTCCCTTTTCTAATGAATATTGTCTCTTCAAGTCCAGAGAATGATTCTCCTTTACACGAAGGAGGCATATGCTGGAGACAAGGGGGGAAAGTCATAGATATTAAGATTCGAATTTCATTCTTATTAGATATATTGTATGAACCAAACGTGTTGACCCGAGTTCGGGGAATGAATTCTTTGGATTTAGCTTCTTGAGTATAAAGAGAGATTTGAAGAAATCTCTATTATTTTGACCAACATGGCAACAAGATAACTAGATAAGGTTGTATAATTTTCCCCACTCAAACCTTTTTCTTTCATCATACACTTAATATTTGGCCTTTAATTATTCTTTTTTAATCACCAAAGTTGATACTAAAGTAGCATTAAAATGATATTATCTTGAAGCTACCCCTACTAATCATATTGTTTGTATTTTGTCATGAAAAGGATTACTAAAAGCCATCGCCTAATGGCCCTTTGCCTTGTCTGCTTTCCTTTTTAGCTGTCTGTCACTAAATGGGTTCAAAGGGGAGAATTAAGAAAAGGGTCAGATTTTCCACCAGGAATAAAACACCTCTTATCCAAATCTCCAGTGGCTTTTCGACTTTGAGATATGTGAAGTGGGGTTCCGATCTCATTTATTACATGCAAATTACATGTTATTTTAAAACCAGAACTGGTGCCGTTTTAGGTCTGAAATAAGGAAGAATGTTCATAGAGAAAAAGTTGATGTGTCAGCTCAACAAATTGAGTAGTACTAGTTTGACAGAATTGAGTAATACGAGACTGAAAGTAAACAAATACAATATTATCTGAATTGAACCGGAAATGTATAGATTTCAGGACTCCAGAAATAAATGTAATCAGAATCTGTAACTCATGCATGAACCATTATTACAAGCTATTTGAAGACTGAAAATGATGAAATTTGGACAAGAAATCTAACCAAAACATCAAACATCCGACCTTATACTGGTATGTGTATGCACAACAATTGGACTTCTCACGGTATGAAACTTATCCCACCAGATCAATGTCGTCGAAACCATAGACGATGGTCTTAAGCCTATACCGTTAACAGTCACAGTAAAAGTTTTCACCTCATGTCGCGCCTTAAAAGACAAAATCTCAGGAACCACTTTAACTTTGAGCCCTGGGTTCGGAGAGACATGAACCTTGTAAATGGAGTTTGCAGGGCCAACATTCTTGACAGTTCTATGAAAACTAAGGGTGAAGGGCTTGTTAGCTGCAACTGAAGCTGTCAATGAAGGATAATTCATATCCCTTGGTGGAGCAATTTTAGAACCTTTCGGGCATGAATTGATGTTTCCAGACACTCGTTTGATATTTTCTGATGTGTACCCCAAACTGCACATCAGTTTTATGTATTCTTCCTTGGGAGTTTCGTATACAAGACCAGGATTAATGGCTTTTACGGGGTTGACATGGCCGGATCCGTAAGAAATTTCACCATCTGGGTTTTTGGATCTATCCATTGCCCAAGCTACCATGAAAAACAGGAAGAATAAAATATTAAGACATGGATGGAGATTTGTTTTGAACATGGATAACCAAGAACATTCTTATACCAGTTGTCATGATAGCAGATTTGATAGCCGAAGGAGACCAGTCGGGGTGAAATGATTTGACATATGCGGCTATGCCGGAAACATGAGGGCAAGCCATTGAGGTTCCGGACATGACACTGTATCTGGTTTGCCTTTTGTCTCCTGGTGTCTCACTGGGTGAACCGATTGGTGAAAATGCTGCTAAAATGTCCACACCCGGGGCCGTTATATCTGGCTGTAAAAAATGAAGAGCACTCACTATAAGAGCAATATCATAGATAGTTTCCTTTCTCGTTCAATTAGGTTGAAGGTTCTGAGTTCGGACTCTGTTTCAAGGTGCCAAAATGCATACCTTCAGAATATCCGGGACAACATAATTTGGTCCGAGTGAAGAGAATGGAGCAACAACCGGAGAATACGGATCTTTAATGATTTCACTTCTCAATATTTCTGCAACAGGGTTCCTACAACATGAAACATGGAAAACAAGTTATACAACAAAGCTGGAAGGATGTTCTCGACACCAAAGAAATGAACAATTTAGCATAAAACATACTTGGTAGAGTTCATGTAGGACTTGAGCAAATAATAATTCCTACTGTTTAAAGCAGATGCAGGCAACGGCGTAATGAAAGAAACATTATCAGCTTGACCGTTTAGCACAATAGCTCCAGCAGCTCCAGCACTATGAGCTTCAAAATTGCCTATAAATTGATCACACACTGCAATCTTTCCTTTCACTAGACGACTGTCGAGGCATTTTTCACTACATATCCTGCAAGTGGAAGGAACTTTTCGGGTTATTTCAATGATTCTTCTGTACTGGAAACAAAGTGAAATTTAACATGCAAAGGTGAACCAACCTAGCTTGATTTAGAGGACATGATCTTGAGACATCACGTCCGTATACTAGGGGAAGCTTTTTCCCCTTGTAAGAATAGGGATGAACCGAGAACCCCTGTTGGTTCAAAGATAATGTCATCGAGCGTATGCCAAAAGTATACTATGGTTGGCATTAATAACGAGAAACAAGTTTCAATAACTTACAGCTAGGGTCCTGCCATTCCCAAGAACAACCTTGGTAAAGATTTTGCGATCTGTGCTACTAGCTGCGACCGACAGCATCCATGGTGATACACTCGAAACCGCAAGTGGTCCTGCTGCACCATTATTTCCTGCAGAATTTACAGTCAGTATCCCTTTCTCCATCGCATGAAAAGAACCGATGGCAACCGCATCATCAAAGAAATCCGTTGAATCAGTTGATCCTAGTGAAACTGTCAGAATATCAACTCCATCGGCAATCGCATCATCGAAAGCTGCCAAGATATCCACCGACTCACAACCTCGTGCACTGCAAACTTTATATGCAGCAATCCTTGCAGAGGGAACCCCTCCTCTTGCCGTACCTTGTGCAAGTCCAAAGAAACTTGCATCCTTTACCACATTTCCGGCAGCTGTAGACGCAGTATGGGTTCCATGTCCATCCTCATCTCTTGCAGACGGCGGAGTATAAAACCGAGTACCAATGATCTTACTGCAGGAGGAAGCGTGTCCAGGAAGGTCATATGTGAAATTATAAATTATCAAAGAAATAAAAGTATGGGGGGATAATGTACTTGTTACAGACGAAATTTTTGCCACCTCTGCAAGCACCCTTCCATTTCTTAGGAGCTGGACCAAAACCTTTATCACTAAAGCTCGGTAACTCAGGCCAGATTCCACCATCAATGACACCGATAATGACATCACTCTCATAGGTCGGATTACGTCTAACAGTTTCACGAAAACCCATAAAATCCCATGATCTTGTTGTTTGGAGGTGGAGAATTCGGTTAGGAAAAATAGAGACTACTTCCTGCATGCCTGAATATATCATAGTATAGTTTTAACATAATCTCCATTAATAACACCAGTTGAAAACCACATTGCACTACTTACTAGCCATTTCTTCTGCCTCCTCCTCGGTGAGCATAGCAGCAAATCCATTGAAACTCTTTCCGTAACTTCTGATCAAGGAATCTGCCACCGAACTACATATATTTCGATAGAATACAACCCAATAATAGTTAAGATTCGTCTCTAAATCCAAAAATAAATTAAGAAAAAGAAGTACGAGATTACCTTTGCTTGATAACTTGTTGAAGTATACTTGCCTGCATCGAAGTTGTCGAATAAGCATCCTCTTGAGCCGATCCCATATAAACAATATAAGCCTGCATCGACATTATAATCATTACCTTCATCATATATAATCAAAGGGTTACCATATTCATTGCATATGAAACCATTGTTAAGCTGCAAAGACAGAACTTGCCTTTCTATCATCATTAGCAGCAATGGAAGCTTGACTCCCGACAAGTATAAGGAAGAAGGAAATGGTTAGCAACAGATGGAACCTGTAATCAGCCATTGTTTTCTATGCACAATGCTGCATTCAGGTTGGTATCTTTTATAGAAATATATTGCAGTGTCAAATATCCAAGATTTTCTCTATGAATATATTTTTGAGAGGAATTAGGGTCAATTAAGTAATTAAGTGGTCTTCCATATAAGTAAAGAAAACTCCTAAAAGATAAGATACACCGATTAAAGACGGAAATCAGATTTTTCATGCCATAAAGATAGAAAGAAAATTATTTGCTGAAACATTTCAGATTATGAAATAAAATCCATGAAAGTTACAGACAAGATAAGTTGATATCTCTTACAGACATAATCCTAAGATCTACGATGCAATTAATGGATACTTGAGAGAAAATAACAAGGATGAGTCTACCACGTGCGTCGAATATTGTTAAACACCACTAACGATGAACATCGTTGAACACTATTAAATTAATTAATAAAAATTAAAAATTCCAAGAATTAAACATATAATTTTAAACAAATTATATATTATATTTTATTTTTTAAAATGATTTCTTTAAATTATTTTAATTTAAAAATAAAAAAATATTAAATCCAAAACTTAAAACCCTAAACTCAAGGTAAAATACTAAACATTAAATCCTAAAATCCAAATCACTAAATCATAAACTCTAAACTCTAAAACAATAAAACCATAAAACATAAAATCTAAAAATATAATCCTAAAATAGAAAGTTTAAAATTCTAAAAAAGTATAAACCGTAAACTTGAAGCCTAAAATTAGTTTAAGATTTAGATATAGGGGTTTTAGTTATTTTAGGGTTTAGGATTTAATGTTTAGGGTTTAGTATTTTTAGGGTTTTTGATTTTATGGTTTTATATTTAGGGTTTTGAGATTTTATATTTTAGGTTTAGTAATTTAGGTTTTGGATTTTGATTTTAGGGTTTAGAGTTTGGGATTTTTATTTTTTAAAATTAATATATTTTTTTCAATTATTTAAAAAATAATATATATATAATAATTGTCGCGACCGTTTTAAAAGCGAAAGGTGTAAAAAATAGCCTGGCGAGTGAATTTTGAAAAAATCGATTTAATTGCTTTTAATTATGGAAAAACTAAATTTTATTAAAAACATTTGAATTTTAAAAAATTAATTTGGAGTCGCCACCGGCCACTTTGGTAGGCCAGACACCATAAAACAAACTATAGATTTATTTTTAAAACATTGGGTTCGGGAGTCGGTTACGCGTAAGGACGACCCTTACGAGCGCCCGAAAATCGGTACCTTTTAATTACACGTGGCATTTCGGTATTTCGAATAATAATATTAATTTAATCTGTTATTGGCAAATAAATATCGTTCGAATAAGAATATTCTTTTGGATAAGAAAATATATTTCTTTTAAATACGAGCTTAATAAGACGTCCTCTAGATAGGAAACCTTAACTCGTATTTAAAGAAATATAAGTTCTGCCCCAAAAGGTTTTAAAATGCATGATCAATTATTATCTTGTCGATTTTAAGTTCTAACATAAAAAGGCTCCATCAATTTAAATATTTAAATCCTATTAAATTATTAATTTCACCGGGTGTATTATGATAACATCCGAATGCACGAACACTACCATTTCGACACCAAACAAAATTAATAATTCTATTGTTGCTACTAATCTTTACCTAATTAATTTTATTAAATTCTAACCTTAAATTATTTATCATTTTCTACGTTTCGATGACGCGCCGAATACGATACCGAAGTATACCTTTGGCCAACATAATGTCATTTCATAATACTGACCACTTAGTATATCCAAGGTATAAAATTAGAACGCCATCGTTACTAAATTATCTCCCTATTTAATTAATTATTTAATTAAAGCGACTAATCCTAAAAAAGGCTCTAATTTAATATCTAAGTGTAAATTAGGTGTCACCCTAAATAAATATACTATATGAATTTTAAATCATGCAAGCAAATAAAATAATTAGTACAAAGCAAGTACATACGAAACAAACACAGTAGACAACCATATACTCGAAATCATTGTAAAATGCAATGTTACGCATGCAAGTTCTATCATGAATGTGAACTAAGAAGGATGAGACATGTAAAACAATAAGTTATAAAACTCACATGTCGAAATGTTAACCAAATGTTGAACTTTGAATTGCTTCCTCCAGTACTTTGTTTTGTCTGCCCTCTTTTGTTATGCCACCAAGCCTCCCCACGTAACATCATTCTTTTGTTATGCCACCAAGCCCCCCCACGTAGCATCATGGAGGCCGGTTGAGGAGTTAATGTTATTTGGAATCATTTCTTTGAAGTATTTAGCCCACTCTCACTAGAATGAATTTCTTTGAATTTGTCTTTGCTTCCAGGGCTTCGATTTTCATCTCCTGCTCCGGTGTAGCAATTCATAACCAATATCCTTCTTAGCATGAAGATCCAGTAATGTAATACCATGTTGTGTCATCCTTACTTTGTTGCCAAGTCTGTAAGATTTTTCCATGTCATTTGTCTTTGAATACAGGGGGCCCACACCTCCAAAATCATCCCCCTTTAACCGAATGACCTCCCATATTTTAATAACTCCCCTGTAAAAAATCAGTAACCGATTCCAACTCCCTAAATGGTAACCGAACTCCATTATTATCCATTATTTATTTTTTATTATTTTTATTATATTTTTTGAATATTATATATAATATTTACTTGCGGCTTATTTATACGTATATCCGGACAAATTCGGGTATTACAATAATAATTTAATAAAAAATTATGTTAAATAATTTATAATTATATTTTAAGTTCTTAAATATTTTAATCTTTATTAATTAGTTTAATAATGTTTAATACTTTTCATTATTAACAATGTTCAACGGTGTTCGACGCACGTCGTAAAATTTTCCAAATAACAAATAGCAAATGAAACGATCTTCCTTGTAAATAAAGAAAATTCTGAATCGAATGAATTTCAAGTATTAGAACAGCTAGCTGCCACTCAATCTGGAGTTGATGATGGAGTTAAAACCAAGCCAAAATCTGTCACTATAAATGACAGATCAATGCTATAAAAAAGCAGGAGAAAATTTATTTAATTGACAATCATGG
Source organism: Abelmoschus esculentus (assembly GCA_035048815.1). Taxonomy (NCBI): domain Eukaryota; kingdom Viridiplantae; phylum Streptophyta; class Magnoliopsida; order Malvales; family Malvaceae; genus Abelmoschus; species Abelmoschus esculentus. The sequence continues at coordinate 2,572,260 of JAUCBN010000008.1, forward strand.
GATAGCGACTGCTTCCTCCGGCACCCCTCGGCCATACTTGTCCTCGACATACATTCAGATATGGATTTAGGACACCATTCATACATACAATTCCACGTTAATGTTGCAGAAGTGGATGCTACTGCCTTTATGTCTTCTATCAGAAAATACTACTACTAATTTATTGTTTAAACCTCTGATCGAGGATGGTTTGAACCCGGTTTTTAATTGATTTATTTTGTGGTACATCCGATTTTAATTTTATGTATGTTAATTTTTAACTTATTTCAAAATAAATTGTTTTCTCGATTGAATTAAATTCGAATGATATATATTTATAAAAGGATATAAGCTCAAATATTGTATCAAAATATAAGTGCAACAGAAATTACGTCCACTGTCCCAGCACATAAAAAAATAAGAAGATTATTTATGGACCCGTTAAACACCGTTAATACAATACACCCTTGAATATTATGAATTTTTTAAACGATTATTAAATCAAACACTCAATTATATATAAAAATATTATATAAAAATAAGGATTAATGTTTCATTTACTTGGTAGGACTATAAATAAAGTAGTAAAAATAATTCATGAAATATTTTTTAGTTTTATTTTAATATATGATTTATTATATATTAAAAATTTAAAATTTTTTTAATTACTTAAAAATTAAAAAAAATTTACGATAGGCGTCGAACACCGTTAAATACCACTATCGTCGAACATTGTTGAACACCATTAAATTAATTAATAAAAATTAAAAATCAAATAAAAATTAAAAATTTCAAAAATTCAACACATAATTAATAAAAGGGTGATAAACTTAATATATAATTATTAATTATAGTTTGAGACTTTGAGATATTAATTTTTATTAATTAATTTAATAATACTCAGCGATATTTAATATTAGTGATATTTAACAATGTTCGATACTCATTATAAACCCATCTTAAAAATTAATAATATTTAAAATATATTACGTTAATAAAATTCAGTGATATATATCGCGGTGAAATTCCAAAAATATGATAATCTAAACAAATATTTCTCAAAATATTATACTTTGAATAGTAATTTTAAAGATTACCACAGAAGAATACGACTTTAAATAGTGAAATAGATTAAATTGAATAAAAAATTAAAGTCGATACTAAGAGGTGTCGACTTTGAAGTGATTTTGCAGAAAGTATTTTGAAAATTATAAAGACACCGTTCAAAGTCGACATCTCTTGGTACCGACTTTAATTTTTTATTCGATTTAATCTATTTTACTATTCAAAATCAAATTCTTCTGTGATCACCTTTAAAATTACTATTTAAAATACAATATTTTAAGAAATAAAATAATTAATACAATATTTTAAAAAGTTTAAAAAAATGAGTACAATATTTATGTAAATTTTCCTATCGCGGTCGACTCATCCGCTAGCAAATCAGCCAGCCATGGATCCTATTCATCTTTTACCTTTCAAGTCCTTTTTTTATACAAAACTACCATTCATACGACACCGTTTTTAAGGGAGAAAATGGCGAGAATCTCAATTACCTATAAAATAGAAAAATATCGAAATCAAATCCCCTGGCCTTCCTTTTCCGCCTTTCTCCGATGGTCATTGGTTTTTTCCCGTTTCATTTCATTAGATTTTACTCTCTTTTCTGAATAAATATTTTTTCCTTTTTTACCCAAAAAATTTCATTATAATTCATCCAAAGTTATCTGCTTTTTCACTTCGATAATTTTGTCTTCTCGATCTATCCATTTCAGGTAAGTTCAATCGTTTCAAGATCTTTCTATATATTCTCCGTTTCCTTTCTTTGGAATTGATTGATTTTTGGATCTTTCAGGTTTGAGAAAAAGAGGGTGAGATGGCGCATAGAGTAGATCACGAGTACGATTACCTTTTCAAGATTGTGTTGATCGGCGATTCTGGAGTTGGAAAATCGAATATTCTCTCTAGGTTCACCAGAAACGAGTTTTGTTTGGACTCTAAATCCACTATCGGCGTCGAGTTCGCTACTAGAACCCTCCAGGTTTTTCATTTTTTTTTTCATTTTCATGCTTGTTCTTTTAGTTTTTTCTTTTATTCTGCTAAAAAAAGATTTATTTTAAGAAAATTCTATTCACCTTTGATGTTTTGAAGTATGTGTACTTCTGATCTGATTTAGTTCCGGAAATTTTCGCATGTTTAAGTTGATTTGTGATTAGTAAATATAAAGTCATCTTAATAGATAGTGTCTGACGAATCCGATCGCCGTCTTCCGTGCCATGATTGTAACTTGGATGTTCATTTTGAATGATTTGTGCTAAGGTGAGAGAAAAGGTTACGGATAGTGATGATCATCAAATGTGATTTAAGTTGTACTTTTACACTGAAAGGTTGAAATCAAATGGTCGAGTCAAGGTATTGTTCCGTTCTGTTTTTAGGAGCAGATTACATGTAAAATGTGTTTTGAAGTTGATCATTTCAATGGGTTATTTAGATCACTCTTTGGTTTTGCTTGGAACAAAGGATGTAAAACTTGTCAATCAAATGGATAAGCTTAAATGGTGCCCTCTCCAGCGAATTCTTTTATTTAGCAAAGCAACTAGCTGGAAAGACTAGAAGGCTTTTTGTTAGTGAGAAAACAAGTAAACATCTTGTCTGTGATCTTTCTTTCTCTCCATTATTGTGCTAATCCAAGTGGTTCTTATGCTGTTTTATTCTCCTTTGTAATAATAGGAAGTGTGTTATTGGTCGTGACAATTGAGCAATTGACTCTGAAAAAACCAAGTTTCTTGTGTTTTCCACTTCCAGCCTGTCACTAGATTCATTATAACCTTCTTTTGGTTCTTTGTTAATTAGCTGTCATGGTGACTCAGTGTCTAAGTTGAGGCTTTATATTTTGCTATTGTTTTCTTTGATATAGGTTGAGGGAAAGACTGTTAAGGCACAGATTTGGGATACAGCAGGTCAGGAGAGATATCGAGCTATCACTAGTGCTTACTACAGAGGAGCTGTCGGTGCACTTCTTGTGTATGACATAACAAAGAGGCAAACCTTTGATAATGTTCAAAGGTGGCTTCGGGAATTGAGGAATCATGCAGATTCTAACATTGTTATCATGATGGCCGGAAATAAATCTGACTTGAAACATCTCAGAGCTGTTTCTGTGGAGGATGGCAGTGCTCTGGCTGAGCGTGAAGGTCTTTCCTTTCTCGAGACATCGGCACTGGAAGCAACCAACATTGAGAAGGCATTCCATACTATATTGAATGAGATCTACCACATCATAAGCAAAAAGGCATTGGCAGCCCAGGAAGCAGCAGCTAGTACCACAATTCCCGGCCAAGGAACTACCATTGATGTCAACGATGCATCAGGAAACATTAAGAAAGGATGCTGTTCTACTTGAAAGGGTGACGGATCATATTTGAGAAGGTAACAAAATTTTCTAGAAATAGACCCTTATTTGTTTTTTGTCAATTGTTGGCTGATAGAATGAGACATACACATATAGAATACATATTCATTTACTTAACTGTGATATTCAGCTTGTGAACCATACATCTGCTATTAGCAATAGAATGGAAAAAAGCTTGTTTTTACTTTGCACTTGTTCTCAGCATGTGTTCCCTCAAACGTGTGAAGCTGATATTACAAGGAAAGGAACCCTAATTGGTTGTCTCTGTTCATCCACTCGCTTCTTGTAATTCAAAACATGTACACCATTCAATCCTGACGATATTTAATGAGTCCGGGTTGGGTTGTTTGACCAAAATAATATTATAATAGGCACGGAATATTGGAAGACATCAATGGTGGCATGAACAAATAGCGGTTGTTGCATAACTCGAATGTGCTGTCCATTTCCTTTGACAGGTCAGGCTGATGGAGAATTTAACCAAGTGGCCGGCAGATAAGCATGCCACCATTACAGGGTCACGCGCAATTCATTTGACTCAATAATTTAACATTTATTTATTGTATTATATCGAACCAACGTCCACCAACACGATTATGGCACCAAAAACATGCGTTAGGGTTGACAAAATTATCATGTTCTGTTTCGTTCGATTTTTTTAATTTTGATTTTAGGGATAAATTTAAAAAAATAATCAGACGAATTCAAGTTTACCGTATAAATTCAACGTCATGTCCCGATTTAATATATTTATTATATTTTATATTTAGTGATTTTTTAGTTTTTTCAAGGTAGATCAAATTTAGTCGTGTTTTTTTTTTAAATTTTAAAATCGTGATTGAACTATGTATTTTATGTTGGGTTGAATCAATCATGGAATATATTAAACTTGGGAGGGACATGACTAAATTATAACTTTTAAATTCTTATCGGGATTAAAATATCTAAAAATTTATCTCGTCTCATTGTTATCCCTATTTATTTTATACTCCGATAAATATCATTCACCAATAAAAAATGAGTGATACGGATAAGATAAATAAAAAACAAATGGTATTAATATTTTTGTTGTTAACGCACCATTGTTATATGTATTTTTATATTGTTTGTTGATGATTTTATTTATCATCATGAATTTTGATGATGTTTGTATCTTTTTTTTTATTTCGAGTCTTTAATTCTTTTTTTTTTGTTTGATCCTTCTATAATCTAATATTCGTTAATTTTGTTTTCTAGATATATGTTTGTTATGAAGTTATTTGTTTACTTGATGTAAACTTTAAATATTTCTCAAAATGTAAAAGAAATGTTTTAAACTATACTTAATTAGAGAAATCTATGTCAAATCAAACACTGCTTTCAGTCTTTAACTATATGTCTATATCCACTCAAAATTTTGTTTGGTTGTAGTCAATGCCGTTTTCAATTAGATGGATTAAATTCAGTTTATAGCTTAATTACTTCTATACAGGGTGTTTATCGAGCGAGTCGATCACGAGTTGAGTATTATTTAATTTGTGCTCGTTGAAAATTTTTGTTACTCGATTCGACTCGTTACTCGTTAAGCTCGTTAAAATTGTGCTCAACTCATGCTCATTAAAATATTTTATTGTTCAACTCGACTCGTTGCTCGTTAAGCTCATTAAAAAATTTACCTTATTTTTACTAAAGGTAAAATTTAATAATAATATATGAGACTTAATATTAACTTAAATTAATAAATATAACTAAAAATATCAAAAGATTGTATAAAATATTTTAAAAGTCTAAATTCAAAAGTAACATTTCATAAATACACCAAACTAGCATATTAAAATTAAAGTAACAATTCACACATTAATATTATTATTTAAATTTATTTTTTGAATAAAATTATTTTAAAGTAATTATTAAAACATATTTTAAAAAATTAACGAGCTGCTCGCGAACTTATCGAGTCGAGTTAAACTTTACTCGATTCAACTTGTTAAAGTATCGACTCGAGTTTGAGTATTTATCAAATTTTAATCGAATCGAGTTCGAACAACTCACGAACCACTCAACCAATTAAAATACTTAAACGGGACCATTTCAAAACAAAAATGCTATTAGCATCTGGAATTTGTCTGTAATTTATAAGCAAGTAATTCATTTTTTGAAATTAAACAATTAAATCATTTATATTTTTTGAATAGTTAATTATTTATATTTATCATTTAAACCGATACTTCGCATTTATAAAGAATACAACGGACCAAATAAAAATACTAAAAGAATCTCAGGGAACTAATAGTAATAATAAAAGAAGAGAGGGACCTTTTTCGAATTTTATAATAAATAGCATCTGCTTTTAGTATTAGCCAAAGGTCGAATAAAGAGCGGATTTATGGACTCCAACGAAAATATTTTCAAATATATAATCTCCGCCACATCGGAGTTTCAGTAGCAACTCACCGTCACCGCCGCCCTTTATATTAAAAAATTTTGAAATGTTTTTTTAACCATTTATATATAGATATTGTATTAGCACTAAAAAAAGTATTAATTAAGAAAGAAAAGCCAGGCGTCCGCCTCTTTCCTTTTCAAAGAATTCCCAAAACCAAATCAAAACTCAGTTTTGGAGAGAACCCAGGAGAGACGAACAAGGAATTTGGCTCTTCTTCTTCTTGTAGAGATTTTTAAATTATTTTTACCAAATTATGGGATCTGTTTCAATGGAACCTGCGGCTTTGGATGATATAATATATCGCTTGTTGGATTTCAAACAAGCGACGCCAGGGAAGCAAGTGCAGCTGTTGGAAGGTGAGATCCGTCAGCTTTGCACTGTTGCAAGAGAAATCTTTCTTCAACAGCCTAATCTTCTCGAACTTGAAGCTCCAATCAAGATCTGTGGTACGCCTTTATTAATTATTTTTTTCTTTTTTTTTTTTTCAATTGAAAATTGGTGGAAATTGATGTTTTGGGTCTGTGTATGTTTAACCTTAGGAGTTAGGATTTGGGTGTTTTGAATTTTTAATTTATAAGGGAAAAGTTGAAAACTTTGTACTTCCTCTATCATTGGGAAATTTGGTTAGATTAGGAAGATTTTCATAATTTTGAATGATTCCTTTAATTCTATTAATCCAAAATTGATGTTTTGGGGGTTGGCATGGTATGTTTGGATCTTATCCAGATTTTTTTTCTTTTAATTTGAGGTTATATGAAAGCATGGGCTTTATTTTAGTTTAGAATAAGGCTGAAAATTGGGTTGGGTACCTAGTTTCTTATCTATTGATCGACTCTGTGGCACATGATTGCATACGATCTGAATTTGATGGCAGGTAGCTTATGTGATTTGTAACCGTTTTTGATGCTGAATGTTTAGATTTTCGTAGGATTTTAATGCATTGGTGCCATGGATTCGGTGGGGGTGGGGTGACAGGTAGCTACAGCTCAGATAGAAGAATGCTTTAAACTGGCTGAGCTTCTTCACTTTATCTTGGTTACCGGAGGATGCCGTGGGTTGCCCGGAAAAAATCCAGTGGAGAAAAAATGGTTGTTGTGGAGGATGGATGGGGAATCGCGACCGTTTATGTTAATCATCAATTGAATGCTCTAAATACCTATTGGTTGTTGAAAGTGGAAACTATTTTTAGTATATTTTACATGATTAACATATAGATTGAGGAGCCCTATCATAATTGAAGCCTCCTTTCACTTTGAATATCCATTTTAACTACTAAGGTCATGGTGATTGTTCTTCTCTTTGAATTCATTTAAATCCTAGCTTTCTTTAAAATGTTTCTTCCACCATAGTATTGAAAACTGACTAAGTAATAATTGTCCTAAACTTTTTAAAATAAATTTTAATAGTCTGATCTTTTGTTGTTTGTTTCTCCCAGGTGACATTCATGGGCAATACACTGATCTTCTGAGACTTTTTGAATATGGGGGTTTCCCCCCTAATGCTAATTATTTATTCCTGGGGGACTATGTTGATCGTGGCAAGCAGAGTCTAGAAACAATATGCCTTTTGTTCGCCTATAAGATTAAATATCCCGAGAACTTTTTTCTTTTGAGGGGGAATCATGAATGTGCTTCTATTAACCGGATTTATGGATTTTATGATGAATGCAAACGAAGGTTCAATGTGAGACTTTGGAAAATCTTTACAGAGTGCTTTAACTGTCTTCCTGTGGCTGCTGTAATAGATGACAAAATATTGTGCATGCATGGTGGCCTCTCCCCTGATCTGACAAATTTGGATCAAATTAGGAGTTTAACCCGTCCAACTGATGTCCCTGATTCTGGTCTGCTTTGTGATTTGCTTTGGTCAGATCCTGCTAGAGATATAAAAGGGTGGGGAATGAATGATCGAGGAGTCTCGTTCACCTTTGGCCCAGATCGAGTCTCCGAGTTCTTAATGAAGAATGATATGGACCTTGTTTGCCGTGCCCATCAGGTTAGGGCTATTTGCTTTTTCATCCTTCTTTATGTGTGTGTGTGTGGTTTAAGCAAAGCAACTAACCATAATGCTTCTCTTTCAGGTTGTTGAAGATGGATATGAGTTCTTCTCCGACAGACAACTTGTGACAATATTTTCGGCTCCCAATTATTGTGGCGAATTTGATAATGCCGGGGCAGTGATGAGCGTTGATGAAAGCCTAATGTGCTCTTTCCAAATTCTTAAGCCTGCAGATAAAAAGTCCAGGTTCATTTGAGGAACACTACTGCTGTCTCTGTTCCTCCATTGAATAGCTGATGTAAGTTGTTATCCCGCTTTTATTACACAACTGTATCATGTCATTTTACGTGTTCTGGTTTGTTATCTTTAATCATCATTTCTTGTGTTCATATCACCTCCCCCCATTTTTTACACATTTTATGTTGTTTGTCAGATTATACCAGATAACCTAATTTCTGTGTTGTGTTTGTTGATTCTGACATATCTGCTGCAGTATAAGTTGTTGATTTGAGGAGAAATGTTCGAAGATTGGGATGCTGATGTTGATATTGCAGCTCCTTGAAGATAAAGCGATAATGAAATATGACCATCTCCACCCTTATATAAAAGGGTACAGGTTATCTGTTTAAATCTATTTTATAACCATATGAAATCATAAGGATAAGGCATGGTTGACCATGAACTTAACCTGTGAAATCCTTTGAATTTCTTTTCTTTTTCACCCATTTTTTTAGAACGCAAAGCATTTTCAATATTTTCTTTTATCATGGGAAAGGGAGAAAAGTTGGAGGTAATAATGAGAGTTTAGGAAGGGGAAATGATTTTTTCTCTTTGGTGTAACCACTCGTATTTAATATATTGGTCGACTAATCCTGATTGAGTGCTTTAGACATTCATTACAAGACGACCTTCTCAATGCAATCTATTCGGTTCATAATGTCAATGTTCGAACTTTGTTTAAGTGATTCTTAAGAAATCTAGTGTGCATCTCGTTAGATCACAGTAGTAGGTATTGAAAAAGCTTTTGAATTATTTCATGTTGATTGTAACTCAATAAAATTTTACACTTCAGTTGTATACAAACATGTTCTTATTTTGAATGCAATGTTGATTCATGTTAAAGGGTATCTTTTATAGTTGAAGGCTTCTTTGGATGTAAATGAAAGACAAGTATCTATTTAACAATAAAATTGCAAAAGTTTATTCTTTTATATCTTTTTTTCCTAAAAAAGAGAAAATTAAGGAAAATATGGAAATCAGAAATTTTTGGCCGAATGTAAAACAAACGGGAAAATATCATTATTTTTCACACTAAATCTCTAATTCATAGTAAAAATTCCTTTCCCCTATAGGAAAAATCCCATTGGGACAACTGGCACAAAGCCCTGAAACAGAAAAGAACAAGATAGGAGCCGAATCCCATAGGAAAGAGCACAACTTTTTGTGGATAATCATGTTAGCCAAATGATTTTAGGTAGGGAACAAAATAAAGGGTTATGATGCTTTGCCAACAGCCTGTCTATATGAAATTATTGATGCAACTTCATTCTCAGTTCATGCATTTGTGTTACATGTGCGATCTATCAATCAGCAATAGTTGATTTCCCGTGATATGAGAGTACAGCAGAGTCCAAAAAGCTTCATTAATCAGTTCAAAAATAGATGAACTAATGTAATATTTAACTTAGAAAAGGAATCTTCACCTTTTATAATTGAATGATATGACATCCCAATTTCTGGAGCTTTACAGCTTAGCTTTTCTGATTGTTTCTTAACGTTGTATAAACAACAATTTTAGACATCTGGGGCTTTGTCTTTATACTGATGAAGAGTGGTGAAAGACAATAGATTCGTTTGTACAGATTTCCCTGTTTGTATATTGACAATACTTGTCTCCCAAGGTACTAAAACTAAATAAATAAATGATCTGGTGTTTTGCCATTTCTTGCAGTTTTCTTTCTTGCTGAAGTATAGTTATTCAAGGGTTCTTTCTCTCTTTTTCAGCCATGAAATTCGGGAGCTTTTGCTTTTGCATCCCAGGATCGAAGAACGAAGCCAAGCAAGAGGATTCAGATAGTTCTAACAAAGCAAAATCCCAGAAAGAGTCTGATAAAAGTGGGGGTAAAAAAGGAGATGTTGATGATGCTGAGCATGGGGTTGGCTATCAGGATGCCACTACTACCACTTCTACTTCAGCCAGTAATGATGCTGGAATGGCTGCTGCTGTAGCAGTGGGTGCTACTACAGCAAATGCGTCTGCAGGCATGGAATGAAGTGGTTGCGGTAGCTCTCGTGGAGGTGATGGCGGAAGTTATTCGTGACGGCAGTGGTTGCTGTAGCTTCACACCTTTTGAAAAACACAACTGGTTCAGTTTTTTGACCTTTTTATTGTCATATTGATTTCATAGTCTTTCTTTCATCTTGTATGCAAAGAGATTGATGAGTTATTCTTGTTTTGGCTTATTTTGTTCATCTTTATAGCTTCCCTTTTGGGTGTCTTAAGTGTATTGAGATTACTTGTTTTCATGTACCTTCGAACTTGTAATACTTGTTTTACATTCTAAACAAGGTATTATTTTGTTATTTACCAAGTAAAATGCCGTTTTATTTATTTATTTATTAGAATTTTAAATTTACTCAAACAACATTGATTTGCTTGTGGATCTTTAGCCAAGTGCTTGTTTTCCAGACTCATAATAGTTGAAACCAATAATTATACAAATATTGGACAGTATTTTGCACAGAAACTATCAGGAACGAGCAAGACTGAAGACATTGACTGCTAATGTTGTATCTTTCAGTCATCATCGACATATATTGTTTCTTGCTGAAAGAGGCCACTGAAAGCCTTCCTCACTTCGGTCTTCTGATCTGTCTCTTTTGCCTTTGGCTTTGCAAAAAACGATAATGGAGCTTGCTTGACAACAGCTTTGTTGGGCGGCAATGTTCTAGCCTTAGCTTGTCCCCTGACAGTGGCAACCTGCACTTTATTAGGCTTCTCTTCATCAGAAGGCTTTTGAACTGCAGTTGCCATCTGGGAGCTGAAATTTTCCAAAGAAAATCCAGCGCTGAAGTCTTTTGCTTTACTTAATATGCCTTCCACGTATGCCCCTGCACCCTCTGCTTTCTCTTCAGCTTCTTCAGCTCGGTTAGCAGTCTTGGTTTCTTTCTGTGAAAACTTTTTCACTCCCTCTTCCAGCCTCTTTGCTGCATTGGTCGCTCCGCGAGCTTTCTCTGCAGCTTCTTTTGCCTCTGCTTCAGCTTTGGCCTTTGCCAAAGCTTCTGCATAGGCCTTCCTTCTTCCATCCTCGGGAATGGCACTTAAAACCAAAGTAGAAATGCAAAATTAGGACATACTTCTATCCAAAATAAGCTCAAATGTTCAACGGTTATATAACTGATATAGTATCGGTACCTGAAAAGCTCATCTACTCCCTTCAACGGCGCTGATGGGCTCGTGAACACCTCGACAACCTATTTCATTTAGCAACCACTAAGATATGTGTATAATACAAATGTTGACATATAAATCACTTTAACATACAATGAAATACATGGTCACATTTAGATTTACATCTCATGTATATACCTTGTTTTCTGCCACGGATTTGTAGGACAAAACACCTGCCACCAGTGATGCTATCTGAGATTTCGAAACCTGACCATAATTTCCAAAGATAATGAGCAAGAATACAACAATAAAAAGTATGATCAGAGAAAGAAGATTCGCCTTGAAACGGATGAAACTGTGTACATTACATTACTTTATAGTCGTTTGCACCAAAGCTTCCTTCAGCTGACACTACGACATTGTAAGGTCCCTCGACCCAATATTCTTCGGCCAGGGTCGTCTTCAAGAATGTGTAGCTCACATCAGTTTCAATTACTTTTTGCAAGAACTCGGATAGATTCAATGGTTGAGTTTGAGAGAAGAGGTTGTTGAAGAATGAAGTGATGCCATCGAGCACATTAGAAGTTGACACACCCGCCGGATTACCATCATAGACTATGGCCACATGGTCTACACCGGCTAGTTGAGCAGCTTGGATCACTTGTAAGGCATCTGATGCGGAGACCTCAGAAGAGGGACCATTTTCTCCAGGGCCAATTGTGACAACAACTTTGCTGGCCTTGCCAATCGCTTTGGCTATCGATTCTGCATCTTGGAAGCTGGATTCTACACAGTTGAGCAGCTTCAATTCTTGGTTGGATATGATCTGTAGTGACAAAACATAAGTACACTCAGCAATAAAATTCAAGTCTTTGTATAGTCCATGAATGGTTGGTTATCAATTATCATAGCGAACCTTGTATTCGACCGCAAGACGAGCCAGTTCTTGAGCATCAGCAAGCTGAGGCACACCAGCCCGGACAGTAAAACCCTGTCGCAACAAGATCTGTGCAATCCGAATACCGGTCTGCCCCGTTGCACCCGCAACAAAAACAGTGGTGGGATCTTTTTTTCTCAGGTTCCCAAATGATAAACCAGTGGAAGGCTTACTCACAATGGGGACCAAAGTTTTGACATCAGGGACCTTACCAAAATTGAAACCAAAAGGACTCGAATTGCCTGAATCTTCAGCTTGGCCTAGTTGATTTGCAAGCTGAAATGGATACCTTTTGGCGAACACTGTGAACCTTTGGTTGCTAAAGGTTAGCCTTGGCTGGTGAGTAGTGGTTAAGAGAAATGAATCAGAGGTTAGAGTTGGAGCCATGAATATATGTTAAATGACCACCCTTTCCTTCAATTAACGTATATACCTTTCCTTTCTACGTCCATTTTAGTTCATGGTACTTGATGCCTGTCTTTGTTGCAATCGTATTGCGTTTATCTTGAGTGAAAAAACTGACAAATAGGATCTAGCCACGTGGTCACAATTTTATCCTATGGAATAATTGTACACCAGTTGTTGAGTCGCATTTGAGATTTTATACGTTGAAAACAACCCCCCAGTTTTTTTGGTTTTAAGTTTTCTTCCACTGACTTGCAATTTCAAAGTCGGATAAGCATGGCCCACTTCACAGCATAACAAAAATAATATGTCAATATAATTTATATTTTAAATATATATAAGTAGAGGTGTTTATGTTCAAATCAGATCGAATTTAAATATAACTTAGAAATAAGATTAACACGTTTTATGTTTGTTCGTCTTAATTTTTAAAATATTAGTTAAAATTTTATTCTGACTTGTTTATATCGATAAATTTTATTTTAATTTATTTTTGGTGAGTTATTTTGAATAAGGACTTAATTAATAGAATATATAAATTTTAGGACTAAAAGAGTTGTTATCCCATGATAAATTATCGCCGGTTATCAAAAGGAAACAAAATGTTAGTGATAGTTTTGATGAAAAAAAATAGTTTAGTGACCAAAATAGAACAAAGGTAATAGTTGAGAAACCACCTGTGTAGTTTATCCAAGAAACTGAACGAACTATTGAATTACGCCACGTGGCCACACTTCATATAAACGGATGCAAACCTATTTATATTGCACTCTTTTCTTCTCTTTTTCTCGTCCGCCCCTAATCTTTCTTCTATCCATTCCCTCTTTCTTTCTGTAATCCGTTAAAGTCCGATTCTCCAAAGTCTAAACCCTAGCTTCCTTTTCTTTAATTTCACTCGTCGATCAAATATCAACCTCTCTTTTCCCATAAAAGATTTTGCCAGGGAAAGAAAAAAAAAGAATCCAAGAATCTATTTCTTTGTCAGAGAATAGAAAAAGAAGAAGAAAACGAGGAGCTAGATAGAAGATTTGGCTAAAATGACGTCCTCGACAACGAGCGCGGTTTACATCCATGTCATCGAAGACGTTATTAACAAGGTCCGTGATGAGTTTATCAACAACGGTGGACCAGGCGAGAGTGTACTCAATGAACTCCAAGGAGTAAAAAGCCTTCTCCATTTCCTTTTTCATTGATTTGCTTTTTTAACTTTTAGGGTTATATCCCCTGTTTTAGAAATTAGTAGGTTTTGGTACAATTTATGTGTATAAATTTGATCTGATCGAAAACACTAGGGTTTGTTAATGATCTTATCGGAAGGAAACTGATCTAGTTGAATTGATTATGTGGGGTATTGGGTTTTAGCTTTGGGAGATGAAAATGATACAAGCCGGAGCTATCGTTGGTCCAATAGAGAGGTCTTCAGGTCAGAAGCAACCTGCTCCCGGTGGCCCAATTACTCCAGTGCACGATCTTAATGTTCCTTACGAGGGGACTGAGGAGTTTGAAACTCCTACAGCTGATATGCTTTTCCCTCCGGTAATGGGTTCTATTAGGCTCCTTTTGTGATGTTTAATTGCTGTGATAATTTTACGTTGTGATATTTTTTAATTGCGTAGACTCCTTTGCAAACACCTCTGCCTACACCATTGCCAGGAAGTGCAGATGGTTCTATGTATAACATCCCAACTGGAGGTAGTGATTATCCCACACCTGTGAATGACAGTGTTAGTAATGCTGATGTAAAAGGCGGACGGCCAAGCCCTTATATGGTATGGATTGCTCTTTAATTGCCACTTTCCTTTAGGAAACGTTGTGCTATGGTTGCAATTTTCTGCTTGCCACTAAACAAAAAAGTAGCTGTTTGGCTTGTTGTAGATTTTTTTTACTGAAATGTTCTTTTTGTTTGTCACTACTCAGCAATCTCCTTCTCCTTGGTCAAATCAAAGGACCCCACTAAGTGTTGATGTTAACGTTGGTTAGTATTACTTTAAACGATCAATCAGTTTGAACGCACTTGGTTTGTTAACACTTAACAATAAATTATATTTCTTGTAGCTTATGTGGAAGTGCGGGATGAGGTGGACAGAGGAACCTCAAATCAACCCCTGACACAGGTAACTCCTATTTTGAGTAACGTTACAACTGCATAATGATGTCTGGATTTTATAATGATTTCCAAATAATATGGGAAATACGCCCTTCAAAAATCATTGTTTTCACATTTCAATGAACTGCTGTTACTGTTGGTGATTAATTTTATATTGGAGAAAATACCAGGACTTCTTTATGATGCCTCCTGCAAAGAGAAAATGTGAGGGTTTTGCTACACAGTATAATAATGGTGCTGCTGGCGGCTATATACCCCAACAAGATGGAGCTGGAGATGCCACATCTGAAGTTGCAAAGACAGAAGTTAGTTTGTCCTTTGTATAGTATCTACAATTTCGTGTTCATTTCTCATTTTTATATCTGTTTGATATATCTGGTGAAAATAGTAATAATGAAATTAGAATTGTAAGATTAATCTGATTCATTTGTAATACTCATTGGTGGTCTGTGTGATGGCTTTATGTTCTTTTGGTCTAATACTGGTTCTTTGCTATTTGGCTAGTATGTATTATGTAAATGGAGAATAAAGGAGTGATGATTTGATATCTAGTGGTTGACACATATCAAGATCTTCCTGGAAGTTCTTGAGTTATGGCAATGTGCTGTTTAGATACATGTACTTAGCAGTTATTAAGTGTTTGTCTGAATCAGTAAATAACATTCTCAACTATTAAAAGGATGTGTTCTTTATTATCTTTTGACCCAGAATGCTCTCAAAGGTCAAAGGTCTTTCTTATAGTTGGTATGTGACAGGTCTCTGAGATAGTGTTATAAGATGAGGTGACATTTCTCCACTTGTAACGATCTCCTCTCCTTTTAGCCTAAAATCTGTTATCCATTATTGTTAGATCTGCTTCAGACAATCTATTAAGTTTTTGTCCCTGCATTCTTTTCTCTTTTGATTACCTTTATCTTATTAAAAATGGAAAAGCCAACTTAGTCCAAGCTCTGAGCTATAAGTTGGATATTATAAGGGATGATCATTCTAATTGAGGTCATTATGATAAAATGAGTTTGATTTCCTCTGCTTATAATGATCTCTCCACATGTTAGCCTAAATGCCTTTATCCATTATCGTTATATCTGCTTGAGACTGTGTTATTCCAGAAGGGTACTTTTATACCAAATCATGGATTTGTTGTGCACCTTTCTTAATCGCATAATTCTAAACTTTCAGGAAAATCAGGCTTGTATGTTCTTGGGTAGACATAACTCAGCAACCAATGCAAATGGAAAGATCTTAGCACACTTAGCTACTTCATCAAAGATTCCGCAACTAGATGGACCAATTCCTGATCCATATGATGATATGCTTTCTACCCCCAATGTAAGTATCATGTTCTTAGGTCAATTCCTAATCTTGCAATTCTGCAACTCACCTTTATGCATATGGTTTGGAATGGACCTTTTCTCTTCTTTTCTTGTATATATCATTGGAGAGTTCACCAACTTACAGCTGTTGCCTTTTTATTTTTTCTCACCTTGAAGATTTACAATTATCAAGGAGTTGTCAACGAAGACTATAACGTAGCAAACACACCTGCTCCAAATGGTAATTTGAAAGGATAAACTGCTTATGCATCTTTTGGCAGTTCCACCTCCACCCCCTGTCTCTCATTTAGACACCTTGTGTATTTGTTGACCTGCTTTCGTTGGTTCCTTGCCAGACCTTCAGGCTGCAACTCCTGCCCTCGTTGCTCAAAACGAAACAGTGGACGATGACGACGACGAACCATTGAATGAAGATGATGATGATGACGATTTGGATGATGTGGACCAGGAGGAGCTGAACACACAGCACCTAGTTTTGGCTCAATTTGACAAGGTTATATTTGCCACTTTTGCAGCATCCTTCATTGCTTCCCAGCCTCAGTAATTTGTATTTATACAAGTTTTGGCAGTCTTATTTCTATTCTATGTGTACACTAGAAAAAGATGTTATATATATTTGTTATTAGGTGACTCGTACCAAGAGCCGATGGAAATGCACACTGAAGGATGGCATCATGCACATAAACAATAAGGACATCCTCTTTAACAAGGTGTGCTGCTTAGTGGATAATATGTGGCACGTTATTATTACACTTGGATTCTTTCTGGCTTTTAGTCACCGTTCCTAAATCCAAGTTTTTTTTCTTGCCAAATTCCATATATTTTTACAGGCCACTGGGGAATTTGACTTCTGATTTTGCTAGGGAAACGTGTTTCACCATTATATGGCAGCAGTTGCTTTTAAAGAGCAAGCCAAGGGGTGTTTCATAAACTCTCTTTAATTGATATATCTAAGTGAGAGCTTGATGGAAGGACATGGGATTCCTTCTTCTCACTGCATTGAGACTTCGGTTGGATGATTGTACATAAACAATGAAGAGCATTTTCGGCCTAAGAACGGTATTACCTCAGATGCTTCATTAAGTTCTAAAAATTTTCTACAATGAAATACCTAGTTTCGTTTATACTATATGATTCTTTCCTACTTTGCTTGGTTGCTTACATTGATTGGAATTTCTCTACATCTAATTGACCTTGAAACAATAGCATGTAGTATGAACGGCTGGGATAATCTGCTGTCATGTTGAGAGAAAAACTTGAAGCAAGTGGAAAATCAACGATGACGACTGGGATACTACATGAATCTGATGACATTATTTCTTACAAAGCAAAAGAACAGGCAACAGCTAATCACTCAACAACTTATCATAGTATTTGACAACAGACCCGTAAAGGCGCTATGGTTTAAGAACAGAGCAAAACTAGCAAGCATGATCTGGTTTTAATAGGGTCATATCAGGCACAGGTAGACGTAGTTATGAACTGATGGGTACCGCTCCCATACTGATAATTATTGATGGTTTGGATTATTTTAGCGGCTAATATTTGTAACATAAAAAATAAAAGGAACAGTCCTCCTAGTCCAACCCTTGGTCGTTTTTCCATTGGAAGGGTTTTGACTTCAACCCACAGAGACCTTTCTGTTTCTAAACTGAAACAACAGTTGAAATAAAAATAGGAGGCAGCTAATAATAAAGTTTAGGTAAATGTTTCTATGTATGCATATTCAACACGTGCATTAAACAACAACCATGAAAAAATTTCTTGTGAGAATGTTACTTTAATTTAAAGTCAAATCTAGATTCATTCAAGAAGTTAAATTGTTTTACTCAAGATCTGTTATCATTTTTGGGAAATATAACAGTAGTCGTTTTGTCAGTCTTTGATAGTTGGATGTTAAGTATACATGTACCCTATTACGTATAATACGTAAAACTTAGACAATTTTATATATTATATATATATAAGATAGGATTGAATTACATGGAGTAAAATTTTTAAGTTTTATACATTTTAGGATTGTTAGATGACTGAAACGAATGACTCTGATTAACTTTTACATATGGGTAATGTATAGTATATATTATATTATGTATTATATTCTATTATATATATATATGATATACTATACTTTTGTATTTGTTATCTATATCATTTATCATGTATGTATTATGATATATAAATATACAAATATTATGTTTATATTGTATTATAGTTATCATGTATATTATCAAATATACTATATATTAATATTTATATTTTATATCCTAAAATTTGTAATTTTGAAATGTTAAAATTTTATATTTTAATTTGTACATTCATATCTGGTTTTTACAATTTATTTTTATACGATTCAAAAATTAAAAAAAAAACAGTATTTTATTTTTAAATTTTTAGTAGTCTTATCTCAGACATACAGGGGTGTGGTTTCTTCAAAAATTTCTTAAATCTCGAGAAGTCATATGCCGAGTGTATATGAATGTGGTTCTCTCGACATTTTCGCCATTTAAGGATCATATTTTAAATTTGATTTAAATACATAATTTCCAATACTAAAACTCAAGGTAGTTGACTAGGTATTAATTTTGGGTATCGTAGAATGTTCATGTTTTCTTATGCGTAATCAACTTCTGAACTTAAATATTTTAAATTCTTGATTTAGTTTTATGATATATGGTCTGTCAAAATAGTCGATGATGACTACAACATTTTTAATTTTGAAATTAGGTTTTCTAAAAATAAATTTTAAAACTCATGAATGGATGGTTTTGTGTTTACATCTTGACGATTTTATTAAAAAATATTTTTATTTTTATTTTTATTTTTAAATTAATGTGGGCAAACTCTTTTATCGCTAGAAAACTTTGGATAGGTGTTTATAACTTGATGGCTCTATTGATAATATTTTTAAAAATATATTTTTTAAAATAACACGAGCCAACTCTTTAAAAGATACTATTCTATGATATATATATATATATATATTCAAATGAAGTTTTCAAAAAATATATTCAAATGAAATTTTTAATTTAATGATAAAGTTATTGTTTAGTACGGCATTAGTTAAGAAAAACAAAAGGTTGTTATCAAAATAAAAGTCCAATTAAATATATTTTATAAAATGATTTGTAATTAAGATAAAAATATATAAATGTCAACTCACGTTACATTGATTCAAGTGCTTACATTACATTAGAAGGTATATATATTAAAGCCAAGTTGCTCTAATATTTCTTTTCATTTAAAGTGTTTTCGTTACATTGATTCAAACGCCCAGTTTAGTTGATTCAAATCGATTGGCTTGCAGAAACTTGGGGAAAGACAATGGAAAAATATGTTCAACTTGAAGAAAAAAAGGCAACAAATTATAACTCTGTACTAATATTTCTATTAGAACATTCAGCGACCTGTATGAAGAACTGAATTGGTACTGCTGGCCAAAGAATTCAGAGAAAAATCCTGCCCAGCTGTTGAAGAAAACGAAATGATACATTCAGATGCTAAGTTATTTGCAGTAGATACGTTGTTAATTTCAGTACTCTGAGATAAGGTTTCCAGGATAGAAGATGGTATATTTTGGACAGTGTCTAGTAGTATATCAGGCAAGGTAGCATTGCCTTCGAGATATTGCACCACTTCTTTAATGGTGGGTCTCAAATCTGGTTTGGGGTTGGTACAAAGTAGGCCAAGTTTCAGAACTTTCTCCATCTCCTCCACTACCTGGTTTCCCTGTAGTCTTGGATCAATAGCATCAATAATGGCACCCCTTGTCCAGCACCTTTTGACTATATCCACAAGGAAAATCTCTTGGGGTGGTTTATTAGGATCAAATGGCTTCCTCCCGCAAGCCACTTCTAGCAGAAATGCCCCAAAAGCAAACATGTCGGTAGTTTTAGTGGCCTTTCCTGTTCGAGTGAGTTCTGGATCCAAATATCCTAACGTCCCGACCAGACGAGTCGTTTGTGGATCGCCATCACGATCATACAATCTGGCAAGACCGAAATCCCCGAGCCGTCCATTTAGATCAGAGTCCAATAGGACGTTGCTGGCTTTGATGTCTCGATGGAGAACAACTTGTTCCCAGTCTTCATGGAGATAAAGAAGAGCCGATGCCACCCCTTTGATGATTTGAAACCTTTGAGACCAATTAAGGGTCGGTTTGTCATCGTTGAAAAGGAACTTGTCGAGGCTGCCATTTTCCATATGGTCATAGACCAAAAGGAGCTCTTTCTTACGCCTGCAGTACCCGAGAAGCCGCACCAAATTCTTATGCCTTAGCCTTCCCATGCTAACAATCTCCGACACAAACTCCTTCATCCCTTGATTTGATTCACGGGAGATTTTCTTCACTGCAATTTGTTCATTGGAGTAAGGAAGTGTACCTTTATAAACTTTTCCGAAACCTCCGGATCCCAGAAGTTGCTTGTCTTTGAAACCTTTGGTTGCTATGTATAATGTCTTGTAAGAGAACCTTTGAGGCCCATATTCCTTTTCCCAGTCTTCTTTTACTTCTTCATATTTCTTCATCCTGTAAACATATGCTGCTCCAATGATTATTAACAGCAAAACAACCGCTGCAATGATCAAAATCAATCGGACCATATTACTTTGTTCACCATTTTTGGGAAGTTTTGGAAGCTTGGAAATATCAAGGTTTTGTGCTTCTCCACTTCTGTTGAAGCTCCATCCCATGATATAATGGCTACAACTTTCGAGTACTGAACCTGTTGCAGCAGAGAAACCAACATACATGGTATCCATTAGAATATCAGAGAGATTGATCGATGTGGATAAGAGAGGCCGGTTCGGTTTCGGGATGTTCTCTGGTGCCAAAGTTACATTGAGTAGTTCTTGTTGGCCATCGTAGACTATCCACACCTGTATCGGTTGTCCATTTTTGAGGTCCAAACTTATATTCTTCCTTTCTTCATTGGAATAATAAGCTGATGCAGCAGATTGGTACGATTTCACGCCATTCAGATCGATTCCTACATGGCTTCCATCTATAGTATCTGTGGGAATACTGAAGATGGTATCAAACTCGACGGCAAAGAAATGGTTGGAGGAATTCCCATTGCTCGACTCATTAACCAGTCCTAGATATTGAGTTGCACCAGCATACCTGAAATCCGTTGATTCTGCTATGACAAAGGCAATGCCATGGCCACTAGCTTCTTTCGAACCCGGAACTATGGCTATTACGAAGTTCGTGGAGAACGAAAGAGCTCGAGCCGAAGTTGATGAAGAGGAAGTAGTGAAGTTTACAGGAGATGGATAGAAAGCATAGCCGGTTAGCAGTCTTGAAGTGTTGGTGAGCTGCAACAGACCATTGGAGAAGACTTTGGCACTCCCATTAAGTTGCAAATTAGCATGACCGAAGCCATGATTATAAATGAAATGGTCAGGATCTTGAGCATCCGCCATGGAAATCACAGCCAGGCACGAAAACAGCCATAAAAGAAGATGTGTAAAAGCAGCAGCTATTATGAAAAGATTGAAAAGCTTCATGATCTGCAGTGCTAATACAACCTGAATGACATCTTACCATTTTATTTATTTCCTAGTGCTGCAACTTGCTGCAATATATTCGATCAATTTGTCAAGAAGGATAACGAGTCAATGATTTAGAGTTTGAAAGAATAAAAATTTAATAATATATCAAACAAACGATGCCTTCTAAATGTTTAGAAAAATTTTAAATGAGAAAGTCTTAACATTACATCCGTACAATTCCCTCAAGCGTGACTTTCAGCATTTTCGATATTACTTCAGCTGAACAGCACATTGCTGGTGCTATAAAACTAGCATAGGACTTGGCCAGACGTTGACTAACGAAAGTTCCCACCAATCAGCGTATGGGTGGAATTTAGAATTTTTTAATTTTTACTTAATTTCCCATACTTTAAAAACAATAAAACATATAAGCAAGTAACACTAATGGAAGTCAAAACTTTGATTTATACAACACTTAAACTTCATATAAATTTTTCACACACACATAAAAGTCATATCAATGAGATGCACTACTTAGTTGATCGGCTAAAAATGCTTATATTGCCTTCATCTTGTCTAGATTCGAATCTCGATATTTTAAAAAGCGAAGAATTACTGATATTGAAGCTTGAATCAAAATTTTCATGTATGTTTCTCAGTATGACAGTAATCTCTAGCATTGTTTTACAGCATGGAAGTTACCGAAGCTGATTCAAAAGTTGAATTGTAGCCTATTATTTCTTATCTGGAGCATTGGCCAAGAATGTAAGATGTAATGGTTATACTGAAATTAAACTCGTTTATTTTGTCTAGAATCAGAATATAGCATAACACTTGCAGAAAGAAACTTAAAAACCTGTGTCGAATTCTACATTGCTGATATTCATCTCTAAGTTCTTGCAGTTAACTTGCACTATAATCTTCCATTATGAAGACGATGGACATTTCGAATTCAACGACCGCTGCTGAGTATAGATACAGTGCTAGAAAAGGAATTGGCAGAAACAGAATTTTCATCATATGATGTAGGGAATGACCCAGCAAAATACGTAGATGTTTCGTTTTCAACTGTCATCATGTCAATTCTAACACCATCCAGTGGCATCTCAGGTAAGGTGATGTTTCCATCCAAATGTTGTACCATCTGCCTCGTGCTTGGCCTGTTCTCCGCTATGGGGTTCGTACAGAGAACACCTAGTTTCAAGACCAACTCCATCTCATCTGTAACGTAATCGCCTTCTAATCTAGGATCAACGGCATCGAGAATGGCTCCTACTTTCCATAATCCACAGACCCAATCGGCCAAAATGATTTGTTCAGCCTCTAGTTGTGGCTCCAGGGGATTCCTTCCACATGCTAATTCAAGCATAAAAGTCCCAAAAGCAAACACATCGGTGCCGGTAGTGGCCTTCCCAGTTCGAGCTAGCTCCGGTGCAATGTATCCCACAGTCCCAACCACACGAGTAGTTGATGGATTTGAGCCATGATCATACAATTTGGCAAGACCAAAGTCTCCTAACCTCCCACTAAAGTTAGCATCTAACAGAATATTGCTAGCTTTTACATCTCTGTGAATTACAAGTTGCTCCCACTCTTCATGAAGGTAAAGCAGGGCAGATGCTACTCCTTTAAGAATCCGAAACCGTTGACCCCAACTTAGTTTTGGCATTGAATTGCTGAATAGGAGCTTGTCTAGACTTCCATTAGGCATATAGTCATAGACCAAGAGAAGTTCTCCTTTCCGCCGACAGTAACCGAGGAGCTGCACCAAGTTCCTATGCCTTAACCTTCCCATGCTCACGATTTCAGAAACAAACTCCTTCATTCCTTGTCGCGAATCATGGGAGATTCTCTTGACTGCAACTTGTTCGTTCGAAGAAGGTAACACTCCTCTATAAACCCTTCCGAAACCTCCACTTCCTAGTAGTTCTTTTTCTTTAAAACCTTTTGTTGCTTTATAGAGATCCTTGAAAGAAATTCTTTGAGGACCATATTCTTTTTCCCATTCTTCCCGTATTTCTTCATATTTCTTCCTTCTTATAACATAGGCACCACCAAAGATTGTCACAAGCAAAGCAACCACTATAATTAAAGGGATAATAATTCGTATATTTGAGTTCGGCTTCGATTTACTCTGTTGAGGAATTGAAGGAAGCTTTGAGTAGTCTAGGCTTTGTGCTTTCCCAGTTTTACTAAAGCTCCATCCCAGAATATACTGGCTACTGGTCAATTCACCAGTTGATGAAGAGAAGCCAACATACATAGAATCCAATAAGACTGTAGAAAGATCAACAGACGTCGATAGAAGTGGTCGGCTCGGCTTGTTGCTTCTCATAGGAGTAAGTGTTACATTCAGCAGCTTGTTGTCTTCTTCATACTCGATCCATAGCTGCATTGGGTTTCCATTTAAGAGATCCAAGCTTTTATTTTCCCCTTCATCGTCTGCAAAGTATGTTGGTGGAGCTGATTCCATGGATCTCAAGTTGTTCACATCAATGCCAACATGACTGCCACTGATCTCTCCGAATTCGGTAGTCGGAACCGCGTCCAACTCTACAGCAAACACATGGTTTGAAGAAAGGCCATTGGTTGAAGAATTAAAAAGTCCCAAGTATTGAGTTGGAGCAGCCCCTGGAAGCTCCATGGTAGGTGAGATAGTGAATGCAATACCATGGCCACCCCTAGGATTGGTCTCTTCAGCTGGAACCATGGCAAACACGAAGTTGGTCGAAAATGAAAGGGAATCAGAGATGTTAGCTAAGGATCTGTTGAACTTGAAAGGAAATGGGAAGAAAGCACGACCAATTTGTCTCTTTGAAGTGTTGGTTAACTCTAATAGACCATTGGGTTGAATCTCAGCAATCCCATTGAGATGCAGGTTGGTCCCATTAAAGCCATTGAAGACAAACTGGTTTTCCACTTGGGATAACACAAACTGTTCTAAACACATAAGAAACAATATCAGAACAGAGCTAGATCGAACAACTGCAGTTGCAGCCATAGGAAGAAGATAATAAAATAGAAAACAAAATGACAAACTCTCGTTTATTTATGTCAAAATCTAATATGAGTTCTCTCTCCTCAATTACCTATTTTTCAAACTCTAGCGAGGAACTTTGCAACCTACATAGTCAGCCACATTGGCTGCTTTAAAAGTCAAAACAAAGAAAATATTATCTACAGAAAGAACAATGTCATTTGTTTTTATTATTTCATGCAATAATGGAAAGATTAATGTCTGAGTTTAGCTCTAACCTCATCCGTGAGCAGTTGAGATACTGTAATAAGGTAGAAAATGTTGGTCTCTATTCAAAGGGAAGGTTCTTTGCATTTCTTATGAACAAAATTTCAGAAAAAGGAGGCTTCACCATGAAATAGACTAGCTTTGTTCAAGATTCCAACGAAAGAACAACATGGAGAAATCAGAGTTGAACATAAAGTCTTGTAAATTATGCTTTTTGACATTGAATCTGCTATTGGTAGTATTTTCTTAAGACTGGGGCGGCTGGGGCTTTCTCTTTCGGTTTTTTCTTGTGGGGGACTGATTCAGGATCTAATCACTCATATTTTTCAACAGATTAGTTGAGATATCTTGGATACAATTACAAACTTTGAAAGTAAAAATCAGTAGTGTTGACTCAGATGATGTTAATTATAATGATTTAAATTTAAACACTTTCATTTATAAAATGTACATAAATTTTAATTGGGACTGGTAAACCTTAAATAAATTATAAAACAAAATATTAATATTTATTTAGATTAAAATATAATTTAGATAATTATATAAAAAATTATAATTTAATTACTTACTTGATGATTAAGCGTTCTGTAACGGGAAAAGTTGTATTACCCGTAAAATTTGATCAAATTTCGCAGTGAGAAAAGGGAGAAAACAGTGTTGTCAATGCCGAGTTGTGACAAGTGGAAACATTGTAGATGTCGCCCAATCTCAACAATTCAAGAGGTTAGCTTCAACCATGATTCATCGTAATAATGGCGGTTTCTCTTTACCCACTCCGATTAAGCCTTTCACTTTCAAGAGCTCTCCCCAAACCAAGGATTTGGGTTCAAAATTTAGCGGTTTCTCTTTCCCTCGTCCTCAAACCCATAAGAAAACCTTGCAAAAATGCATTCTTTGGCTGCCCATTCTAACCTCTTCCCCTCTTCCACCCGCCGGAAATGGCCTTCCTCACGCCCCATCACCATAAAATGCTTGTTCCCTTCTCGAAACCCTAAACCCCGAAAGTCCACTTCACTCTTCAAACCCCTCACGCTCGCCTCCGCCTACGCTGCCACTCTCCTTATCCGTATCACTCCCATTTCCACCCTTCTTGGTGGAGGTGGTGGAGGCAATTCTGGTGGAAGCGGCGGTGGCGGAGGAGGTGGTTCGGGTGGCGGTGATGGAAGCAGTGGCGACTTCTGGGAGAGGTTCTTTTCGCCTTCGTCTGCAATTGCGAACGATAATAACCAAACCCAGGAATGGGACTCTCATGGATTACCTGCCAACATAATTGTTCAACTCAACAAACTGAGTGGGTTCAAAAAGTACAAACTTTCAGATATTTTATTCTTCGACCGACGGCGATGGACCACGGTAGGAACTGAAGATTCGTTCTTCGAAATGGTTTCGTTGAAACCAGGAGGGATCTACACAAAAACTCAGTTACAGAAGGAGCTTGAAACTTTAGCCACTTGCGGAATGTTTGAGAAAGTTGAAATGGAAGGCAAAACTAAGGCAGATGGAACTTTGGGATTAACCATTTCTTTTACAGAAAGCACTTGGCAATCGGCTGATAGGTTTAGGTGTATAAATGTGGGGCTAATGGCTCAATCCAAGCCTATTGAAATGGACCCTGATATGACAGATAAGGAGAGATTGGAGTATTATAAGAGCCAAGAGAAGGATTATAAGAGAAGGATTGAGAGAGCTAGGCCTTGTTTGTTGCCAATGCAAGTGCATAGAGAAGTGTTGCAGATGTTGCGGGATCAGGGAAAAGTGAGTGCTAGGTTGTTGCAGAAGATAAGGGATAGGGTTCAGAAATGGTATCATGATGAGGGGTATGCTTGTGCTCAGGTTGTTAACTTTGGGAATTTGAATACTAAGGAAGTGGTATGTGAGGTTGTAGAAGGAGATATTACACAGCTTGTGATTCAATTCCAGGATAAGCTTGGGAATGATGTTGAAGGGAACACACAGCTTCTTGTTGTCAGGAGAGAGTTGCCTAGACGGGTAGTTTGTATTTCTAGTTTCTTTTTAGATCGTTTAACTGTAGTTTCTGACTCACTGGGAAACAAATGAAGAGCCAAATTACTGTAAATTCTTTCCCATATTTGGTTGAAATGTCTTGTTT
The DNA here is from genome assembly GCA_035048815.1 of Abelmoschus esculentus. Lineage (NCBI taxonomy): Eukaryota > Viridiplantae > Streptophyta > Magnoliopsida > Malvales > Malvaceae > Abelmoschus > Abelmoschus esculentus. Next base: position 2,599,095 of record JAUCBN010000008.1, read on the forward strand.
CATTTATTCAGTTTCTGAAATATTGCATTTTTGGTTCCAGGTTTAAGTAACTAGTTTCATTCTTAATGGTAGTTAGTTGTTTTTTATTTATTTATGTGCCTTTGATTTACAGCTTCGACAAGGCAATGTTTTTAATATTGAAGCTGGGAAACAAGCCCTGAGGAACATAAACTCTCTGGTTTTGTTTTCAAATATCGAAGTGAACCCACGTCCTGATGAGAAGAATGAAGGAGGCATTGTGGTTGAGATAAAGCTCAAAGAGCTGGATCAAAAGTCAGCTGAAGTCAGTACGGAGTGGAGTATTGTACCTGGACTTGGGGGGCATCCCACATTGGTATGTAAATTTTGTTATATTTTCTGTACTACTCTGGTTCTTCATGTAGATGATAAGATACTGTGGCTTAAACTTGAGAGCTCTGACTTATATTGTTGGCATACTATGCTTTTTGTTTTCTGTTCAGGCTTCATTTCAACCTGGTGGAACTGTCTCTTTTGAGCACCGGAATCTCAAAGGTCTTAACAGATCCATTCTTGGTTCATTGACCACCAGTAACTTTTTGAATCCTCAGGTGATAAATTTTTTTCCTGAACATGCATGTTGCTGCTCTCTCTCGGTCATGGTTCTTTTGATGACTATTTCACCGGTGATTATTTTAAAAATTACATCCTAAGATGTTCCTGCTATTGTTTTCTCCAGGATGATCTTTCTTTCAAGCTAGAATATGTACATCCTTATTTAGATGGTGTTTATAATCCTCGCAACCGAACTCTTCGTGCAAGCTGCTTCAACAGCCGGAAACTAAGCCCAGTTTTCACTGGTGGTCCTGGAGTTGATGAAGTCCCACCAATATGGGTGGACAGAGCTGGTCTTAAAGCTAACATCACCGAGGTAATCTGCTATACAGTTTCTGAAGTGATTTTTGGATTTGTGTACCATAGAATCATTTTTTATTGATATACCTCTGTAGAATTTCACCCGTCAAAGTAAATTCACTTATGGACTGGTGATGGAAGAGATAACAACGCGAGATGAAACCAGTCATATCGCTCCAAATGGTCAGAGAGTGCTGCCAAGTGGTGGCATCAGCACAGATGGACCTCCGACTACTCTCAGTGGTACAGGTGTTGATCAAATGGCATTTCTACAGGCAAATATCACACGTGATAATACAAAGTTCGTAAATGGAGCTATAGTTGGTGAGAGGAATGTGTTTCAGGTTAGCCCATATATTTACACTGTAAATCTTTTGAGTGAAGGTAGTCTGTCTTGGCTGATACCGTTCAATATTGGAAATGAAGTGACAGCTTTGATGGTATAAATTTGCTTGAAACATACTGGTAATGGGCCATAATTTATAAGATTTATTCTAATATTGATAAGAAAGTCGTTCTCATTATCTTTCTAGCAATTTACTCTTTCCTTATAACCAAAATTAAGTGCTTCAGATTTAGAATTGCCCTTATTATTCTGGTTGTTGGGTGTTAGAATAATACCTCGCTGTCTGCACTGCTGAAATAGTATAAGTTTCAGCTTACTCAGGTGCTTTATTATTTTCAAGTATTTCCCACCTTTAGGTACAAAAGTGGTTTATTCATAAATATCTTTGTAGTGTGCTTAAAATAAAAATATTTACTCGATGCAGGTGGACCAAGGACTTGGCATTGGCAGCAAGTTCCCGTTCTTTAACCGCCACCAATTGACACTTACTAGATTTTTCCAACTAAAGCAAGTGGAAGAAGGTGCTGATAACCCACCACCACCTGTTCTAGTCCTTCATGGCCATTATGGAGGCTGTGTGGGTGACCTTCCAAGTTATGATGCCTTTACTATCGGGGGGCCCTATTCTGTGAGAGGTTATAACATGGGTGAATTAGGTGCAGCCAGAAACATTCTTGAGGTAATAATGCTTTCCTACTCTTTTCTTTAACTTTTATACCATCGTTTACGTCGTATTTCATGGGTTAGTGTGGGCTAAAGGGGAGGATTCAGAATATAACAGAAAACTGCCGGAGAGGTAATTAACTATTTACATTACATGAAATGACTAAATTCATCTGAAATCATTTTTCCTGATGTTTCCTGCAGCTTGGAGCCGAGATTAGAATACCTGTGAGAAATACACATGTTTATGCATTTGCTGAGCATGGGAATGATCTAGGAAGCTCAAAGGATGTAAAAGGGAACCCAACCGAGGTATACAGACGAATGGGTCAGGGTTCATCATATGGTGTTGGTGTCAAGCTAGGGCAAGTGAGAGCTGAGTATGCTGTTGACCATAACACCGGAACTGGTGCAGTGTTCTTCAGATTCGGAGAAAGATATTAAAATGAGATTTAGGGTCAAATTTTGCTTTGAGATGAGCTGAACAAATTATACCATTTAATCGGCTTTCTTGTTTGAAATAATATTTTTTTAGTTGGTCATATTTTCCGCAAGGAAATTGTTTGCCTCGGCTTGTTCATTTATGTTTTAGCCGTTTCTTCAGAAATAACTCGCCATAGCCTGCCAAGGCTAAATTAAACTAGTTAAGCAAAGACTGAACAAAAATTTTGTTCAGATTATCACGGAAGTATGAATTTGGAATCCACGTGATTTACAGTATACTAAATTTTGAATCATATATCGGAACTGCCAAAATTCTCGAGTATCCTTTTGCCTGAAGAAAGATGGCGATAAAAAGACTTGAAAAAGGATATCCTGTAAGGATACATCGTTATCAATTCATTAATCATTATCCATATTCATTAATCATATATCGGAACTGCCAAAATTCTCGAGTGTCCTCTGCTCGCTCTGATAAATATCGGACATTTCTTCAAAGATGTAACTTTCCAGTAGTGCTTGAGTTGGGACAACAAGTTCCGTTATTGAATGACTGCATGATATTTGCTGAAATGTCTGAAAGAACTGATATTGGTGTGTCAACATATCTTCGCGAACCTGGAATGCTTTAGTGATTAAGAAGGGGTGGCTTGGGGTGAATTTGTAGGGGCCGACATCAGATATGTACTCTGAGCTGGGAGAAATAGAGATGGGGAATTTGACCTCTAAAGCATCAAGGAATGCACTAATCAAAGGGTTAGTTCACAATGAGAAAGGAAACGAGGGTTTGGATGTTTTTAGTGAAATGGTAAGAAAAGATGCTGCGTGTGATGAATTTACCTTTCCAATCATTCTGAGAGCTTGTGCTTCCTTGCCATCATTCACGAGTTGCCAACAGATCCATGCTTGGATAGCCTAAGCTTGGACACAAATATGGAAGCTCGTTGCTAGAGGCTTACACCGGATGTGAAAGTGTAGAAGATGCAGAGAAGGTATTCAGTCGTACTTCAGCACCAGATGTTGTATCTTGGAACTCCATGATCAAAGCTTACTCGCAAAATGGCAATCCAAGAAGGGCGATGTCACTATTTAGGAGGATGATTATAAAAGGTTTTGGACCAACAGGTTCTACTTTCCTTGCTGTTCTTTCTGCATGTAGCCACTCCGGCACAGTCCAAGATGGCCAAGAATTATTTCAATCAATGATAAGAGAATTCGGCATCTTACCAGAGCAAGCACATTATTGTTGCATGGTGGACTTACTGGGAAGATCTCGACAAATAGAAAAGGCACTAGATTTCATAAGCAGCATGCCCATCAAGCCTACAGCTTCTATATGGAGACCTCTACTTGCTGCTTGGCGGTGCCACAACAATCCCGAAGTTGTAGAATTTGTTGCAAAGCACATACTAGCTATGGACTGACTCGAATGATGAATGTGTATGTCACCCTCTTAAATATGTATACTGAAGCAGGACTGCTGGAAAATGCAGAAAACCAGAGAAAACTGAAGATGGTTACAAAAGAACCAGCATGCAGTTGGGTAGAAGTGAGCAACAAGATGCACACGCTCTTTTCCCATGATAGAACCCATCCCGAATCAGAAAAAATATATGATAAGTTGAAGCAAGTAGCAGTGCTAATAAAACTATAAAAGGCACTGCATATTCTACTAATGTGGATCCACAGCAGGTGAAGGAAGATTCTTGTTTATACCAGTGAAAAACTTGCAGTTTGCTTTGGCCTAATATGCTTGCCAGCAGGGAAGCCAGTTAGAATTTTCAAGAACCTCAGAGTTTGCACGGATTGTCATATGTTTATGAAGTTTGCATCCATGATTACAGACAGAGTTGTAATATTAAGTGACAATTATAGATTTCATCACTTCAACAAAGGTTGGTCATGTGGAGATTACTGGTAACGGAAACTTTCTCAGTACAGTGGCATTCCTTCATTGTATGCTTGTACTTCAGTTCATCCAAGTCTGACTGCTATCATCAAGATCAAACGGTTCATATCAATTTGATTATGCATACTACACGATGGGTCCCACACGTCAAAGTAATCCCTTAGAACAGTTGAACATAGTACACTTCTACTAAAACGTATTTGCTCCATTACCACCTTTACAGGATATCAACGGCAGTGCATTTCTTCCGGACCCAACAAAGGGAATGTACCAATCATGCACCATTAATTTCCATGATTAACCAGTTCCATGATAAAGTGCCCAGGGTCGATTTGGGTGGAATCACATGTTGGAGCCAGTAGTGCCCACTGCCCCTTTACCAAAAGGCTAAGTTCCTCGTGTTCTGCCCTTCAGCAAAAACAGCTTATCAACATGTGGTCCTTTTGTTATCCTTGGCTGGCACAAGGTTTGCCTAACTGGTGAACTACAACCCCTATGGCAAAGAAATGCTAGCTTACCCAAAGCAACGACAGTGACCCGTGCCCACCAGCCAGACACAACTCATAACTTTGCATGTTCTCGTAAGGAAGAGACCTGAAAACTTACAAGGTTCAAGATTCAAATATCACCTAGTGAATTTAATACAGATTTGTTTTAGTGAGTTGGATATTCAATTCAGTGTTTGCAATGATCTATTTTGATTACTACTGTTGATATAGTTTTTGACTTAGAGTCCATTTTTAATTAGAACCTCTTTATCATTGGGATGTAGAAAAAGAGCTCTCCTCTAAACCACCGCCAGCTTCACTAGAAACACAAGTGATTCCTTTCTTCTACATGAGCATGCTACAATTCAATTTTCACCAAAAGGAAGTTCCTTTGATTACAAAAGTTCAGACCTTTCAACTAAAACCAGAGATTGCATTTATATAACTAACAGTAAACTAAAATCGAAAGTTCGTGTAATAAAAAATCGGAAGAAAAGGAGAGAAAAAAACAGACCTTGGAACAAAAATTGAGCTATGTATGATGGGGATACGACCCATACTTATTCCCACCAGACCAATCTCTCTGCTTCTGCATCATCTTATACGAATTCGCTTCATATCCATTCAGATGATGATGATTCCCTCCTTCATTGACAGGTCCGTACATCGGCACTGGAATCATAGGTGCCCCGTAAGGCATCGGTACAGCCATTCCGACATGCCCATTACTATTCACACTTTTAACTCCGGTTCCATTCTCATGGATACACTGCGGCACCGGCGTTGATGCAAACAGCTGATCGGAAACCGATGGGCCTTCGTTGCTTACTCCGTGCATTCTTTTCAAGTAAAGCCGATACTTCTGCAAATGACTAGCGACGTTCTCGCGGGTCAAGCCTTCGACGTTCATCAACTGCATGATTGTTTTGGGAACCGCGTTTTCTATCCCTAAATGGGCCACCACATCCACGAATCTCTTGTGCAGTTGCGGTGTCCACGCTAAACGGGATCGTTTCGATGTCTTCCCGGATGGATCGTCCGAATTCTCCGTCGTCCTAACTGCTGAATTCGCCTCCTCGGTGCTATCCATCTTCCTCAACTTCTTAGGTTCGGTTCCGGAACCCGAACCGTTCCCTTCTGAATTCGCCTAACTGCTGAATTCGCCTCCTCGGTGCTATCCATCTTCCTCAACTTCTTAGGTTCGGTTCCGGAACCCGAACCGTTCCCTTCCGGTTCAACTACCATCGGGTCATTAAAAGAACGGAAATTGTTATTATTGTTATAAATGATGGAAGAGTAGGCTCCGGTGGAGCGGAGGGAGGAGAGGGTATCGTGAGAAGCAAGGTTGACGTCAATAGCAGTCCGACAAGGCTCCGGCGAGATACTGAAAGCGGAGGCGAGTTCAGGTGGTATTAAGGATTGAGATAACGGAGTTAAATCATCGCAGTTTGGTAATCCCATCTCCCATTCAAGAACTCTATCGTTAACACCATCCTCATCGTCAACGATGGCATCGGTGGCGGTTGCAGTGGCTTCACCGTATCGGCCGCTAGCTTCAAATTCACAAATCTTCACTTCTTCCCCCATATTAATCTTCAGCTTTTAGACCTTCAAAATATAGATTTTTAAAATCTTTTAGAATTATTTTTCGATTGTTATTTGGATCGGAAAGAAAAGGGTGTCAGTAATACAGAAATTCAGATATTTGTGAGAAAATCGTGGGCTGTTTGGCAGGAACCGAGAAAAAGCGCAATATCTAATTTCCAGATTGGTCTAGCGGTGGAGTGCTAACGTGGTGAACATAGTTCACATAATAAATAATTTTTCCTAGAAGGGAGAGAGTAATAAATATCAAAATCAGGATTTCTCCGATTATATTTTGGCACGTAAATATTTTTAAAAACCCAGTTCTGTGCTTCCTTTTCCTTTTACATTTGCTGATAAATATTAATTTTCCATTGTATCAGACTCTTTGCTAATTAATTTATATATAATGTTTAGAACATAAATAGGCTAATATCAAAATGCAGAGCTCTTCACGACCTTGCCATTTTTAGAAATTTTCTACACCTTTAAGAAACTTGTATAAAAGCATTCATCTCCTCTGGCAGGGGGCAGCACCAGTTGCTGAAACTCTCAGCTTTTGATCGATTTCTATGTATAATAAACCTTAGGAGCTAACACAATGTACAGTCTGTTTGTCCGAACCATTATTTTCGTACAGTTCTTTCTTACCTGTCTAAGAAGATTGGTGGAAGAACCATGACCCTTGGATGTTATGGGGAAGAAGAAAGGACGAGGGGAAAGCTTCACACAGATTCTGTTAGCTGTACAAACATGTTCCTTTCCCTATACCGACTTAAGAGGAGTGCAGAGACTGAGCAGCAATTCTCCGTTCTGAAAATAATGCAAAATTACTGTGTTAAAACGGCTTTGACGTATGCTTTGGAAGAAAGAGAGTTGATACCTAGTTTACACAATGCATGAACAGAATTGTAAAAATCAACTGATTAGTAACCATGAAAGACAAGGAAGAATCAGTACCTCCAGCGGCAACCAGTTTCTCTACACGCACAACAATATGCTTCCCATAAGTGTACTTCTTCAATGCGCTTAAATGAACCTTAATTCGAGAAAGGATCAGCTCCCGTTGCTGGTCATCACAAGTCTCTAGCACTTTCTGTACAACGTAGTTTGCAAACTGATCTTTCATCATTGCCTGGGATGAAGAAATAGCTATCAGAAAAGATGAAATGGATGCCAAGAAATTTTACAGGAACCAACTCCAGACTCCAGAGACATTTAATAAAAGCAAAAGCAGAGTGTATTTCTATTCATAAAAATATATCCACAGAAAAGACAAACCTGAAGAGGCTCATTCTCATCAGTAGAACCAAGCATTTCATTCACCAATAGTTGACGCTCAGCTGGACCACCAAAAGTTAAGCACTTCTCGACAACATTAGATGCAAACTTCTGCTGACTCATCTGGACAATCTTTCCGGCTAGCTCCTTAATTATGAGTGAGCGCTCATGAGGTTTTCCATGCTCCAGTACATGCTGTAGAGGTAATTTAATACTTCAATCAGTACAACAAATACCATAGAGATGCTTAATAATAGACATGAATGCAAAAATAGTGAAGGACAACCCTAGCAGAACCGGTAAATTACTTTTTCCCCAACAGATACGATAATACAAGAACTACAAGTTCCCCAAAAGAATGACAAACCTGGACGACATAATTGCCATACTGGTCCTGGGCCAACAAACTAATGGACCCTAAAATCTCATCCATAACCTTACTCTGTGTTTTTGAGTCCTTGCAGTGCTCCAATATTCTCTGCACGAGTAGTATTTAACAATAATAATACAGAACATACATTGCTCATTTACAAGAAATGGTTCTAATGATCTATATATACACATATTACATATATATGAAGTCCTGAACCTGTATAACTCGGCACCCATACGGATGGGTGGAAAGAGCCACAACTTGGTCAAAAAATGTTGTGACTATAAATTGAATGTTTTCCTCAGGAACACATTCGATACATTTCTGGATCACATGGTTGCCATTCTGATCCCGTACACAACGAACGACACTACCATCAAGCTCATGAACCATGCTAATCTTTTGATCCAGATCAACAACCTCTATGGCCTTGAATGTTAAACAAAGTATATACATAATTGTCAGAATGCTGAGCAGTTTTCTCCGTGTAAACATTAAAATAGCATGAGTGCTTTTAGGAAATCTATATAAAAACCAGGATAAAATGATAACAAAGTTAAGCACAATTACCATGATTGAAGCATAGTTAGCACATATTTACAAAAAAGGACCTATAGAATTTTTATATAAAGTGGAAAGCATAGCTTGACCACCGTAAACTTTTTCATTTAATCAATTATAAAATTGGGCTGATCTTATTTAGAAAGAAACAGTAAAACAATAATGGAGGAAGCTTGATCAGTGAAAAAAATAAACAGAAGTTCAACATATACAACTCAATAATTATGAAATGAAGTGTAGAAGAATAACAACCATATACCTTTTGAATCACTCGACAACCATACATTTGAAGACTAAGTGTTAAAACATGACCTAAAAGCATGCAAGCAAGTTCTCTTCTCTGAGCTGGAAGTCCATGTTCAAAAAACTGTAAGCAGATACAGATTTACCAGGTAAATAAACCATTAAATTATACAAGTAAGCAGATGTATGATGGATTAATAAGTGGATACCTTTTGAATAACATAATTACCAAACACATCAGTCATCAAAGCAAGAGCTTGAGGCATGATTTCCTCATAAACCATAATTTTCTCCTCAGTTGTAGCTGTTTCAAGTTTTTGCTGAATAAAACGGCTGCCATACTGATCCGCACTACTCATAAGATGAATAAAAATGTCAGGGCAACAATATGCAACATAAAACATGATTTAAGATAAAGAACATACCTGAACTCAACAACATGACCAGCAATTTCTGAAAGTTCAAAACATTTTGTTTTATTGCTCTTAAATTCTTCAAGTAGGGAGGAGGCAAAGCTCTCAGCAAGGTTATATCCTGCATATCCTGTGACACCACCAGAGAAATTCTTTGTCCCAGAAGGAAACCGCCTATTCAGGTCGATGTGTCTAATGGGACTACCAAGTCCAACTGGAGAGTTTGGAATAGAAGTATTTGCTAAGGGGCTACCAGGATACGACATACCAGCTCCAAAGGTGGAATTTCCATGAAAGCCATGAAGAATAGAACTACCAGATTTAGCACCCAACGGAACACCATAATGAGATTTCTGAGGTGATAGCAGAGCACAAAAATATGCCTTTTGCTGCTCAAGCAAGTTCATGTAGGAATCACCAAGGAAGTTCCTATCCATAGAGGGATCATTGAAAGGCGCAAGCTGTGCTGCAGCATAATCAGATGTCCCCAAATACTGAAGATACATAGGATCAACATAAGGTGCTGGTAGAGCATTCCCAACTATTTGACCTCCAACTCTACCAAGATTATGCGACTCAGATACAACACTTGAAATGTCCTGTCCAGAACCCAAGCCTCCCCTAAACACACTGGAGTCCATTCCAGGGACTGGTATAGCTGATGCACCTGGCATATTGCCAGTTCCAAGTTGGCTAGCCATCATAGAGGCCAAACCAGGATTTAAAGAATAACCACTTAATCCATAGTTTGAAAATGATGAATTTGCACCACCATGCTGAAACTGAGTATGTAACCCGCCTCCGCCATTGAGAGTAGAAGTAGGAGATCCTTTCATGTAAGAATTGTTTGAGGACGCAGAAGATTTCTGGAACTCAGCTTGCCGATTACTCTTAGCTGAAGGCACATTTAAATGCCTAGAATCAGCCTTCTTCGAGTATGCTTGCTGTTTGATATAATTCTGACCATCTGGTTCAGTTTGGGATGGCAACTGATTATCTTCGTCCGGTGCACCATTTGATGACAGAGTCATGCCTGACAAAGCAACTGCCAGATCTGCAGACTCATTGACACCAGATGCAACACCACCAAACTTGCTTGGATTATTCATATTTCTTTTATCAGAGTTACCAATTCTGCCACCTCCAATTGGTGTCAAACAAGGACTGGGAGCCCTAGCAACAAGTTGGGGATCAGGAGTTGTACTCCTAGACAAGGAAGTGCCTACTGCAGCAGCATAAGTGTACGAAGAAGGTGGACCAACGGTATGGACTGCAGACAAACCTTGAACACTTGACCTTAAAGCATCTGCAGAAGCCAGTTCATGCCGCAAATGAGCCAGATCAGATTCAGCAGAACCTAAATTCTCAAAGTTCTCATCAAAAGCATTTCGACTAGCAGGTCGAGATGGTATCCTTGTAACAGGAGCAGAGTGTCCCAAATCAGCCTGCAAAGATGTTAAATATTAAATCACTGCAGCATCCAAAAAAGAAATTCCAGACGTTTTTCAAGAAGAAATTTGGGTGCAAGTTACACAAAAAGTCAAGGGAAGATTAAAAACTCAAAACTTCATAAGAGATAGATTTTGAGTAGTGCTTTGAAGTCTATGATAGACTATAAACAAGCAAACATATGCGCGAACAAGATGAAATTATGATTTAAAATATGCTACTAAGTTTAACATAAACGCATGAAACTATAAGATCATACATATTATCATTTAGCAACTACATGAAAAAGACAGCTCAAACATAAACGCATGCTGTGGGCTTAAAAGAATTGACCCATGAAACTATAAGATCAACCACATTGACTGCGGAAAATTAGATGACTAAAGAATGCATGCTAAAGAAACAAATACCATTGTTCAGCAGCAAAAGGCAAAGACCAAACAAAATGAAAAGATAAAACAATTGGCATTCATGACTAAACATTAAACCTGAAAATTGTTAGCGAGGCTTTTCTGTTTGCTTCCAAGTCCTACACCAGACAAACCAATCAGTCCATCACCACCCCAGTTTGCTAAGTTATGCACATTCTCTGAGCCTACTTCATTCTCTTGTTTCCTGGTATCAAACCCTGGTGGCATAGAAAACAACGACCCACTGCTAACATTATCATCCCGGTTCACTTTCCTCCTATCTCCAATCCCACCTATCACTGAACTCCCTCCTTTCAACCTCTGTGCAAATTTCCAATCCTCCTTGGAAAGCAAAGGAGGTGGGAGCCTCGGGTTGAGATTCACATTTGAGTAATAGTATGAATGATAGGCTGGATCAGACCTTAGCTCTTCCTCAGATGCAAAACCATTTCCATTTCCATTTTTAGCTCCTACAATAGCTGAAAAGGCAGTGGCCCCACTACCACCACCGGTACCAGCAGCAACAGTGACTCTACCCCCAAACAACCCTCCAACTGCACTCAATGAACCCTCCACGGTAGGAGGTGCAGAGCCACTTCTATACAAGTTTAGCTCTTGTTCGAGATCATCAGCATCTTGCTTACTCCACTGTTCGTGGAACAATAACCCCATCTCCGACTCCATATCATTGCCATATGCTCCTTCACCAGTTCCTATCATTGGTCTCCTACCCAATTCAGATAACATTCTTAAAATCCTAAATGATCAAGCTTTAACAGAACTCCCAAAAATCACAACCTAAATCAATGATCGGATACTAAACCGGAAAAACTAAATTTTTTACAGTAACACGCCTAAAGCTGTTAACTTTAAGCTAACAACAAACGGTTCAAACGTCAAAAACTTAATCATCTCAATCTCAAACTCAAACAACAAATACCCATTCCCCCAAAGTTTACAGAGCTAAGAAGACAAAATTAAACGCACCCAAACATAGATTGTCTTCAATTTTTGCTATCATGAAATTAATCAACAAAAAAAAAAACAGATAAGCATCATGTTTACGAAGCTGAACCAAGAAAAATAAGCATTAAAAATAAAGTAACATAGCTAGTGGATAAAGCTTTGTTTTTGAAACAGAGATCAAAGATGAGAGTGAAAAGAAGCTTGAAATATAGACAAATAATTAAAGGTTGAGATCAAATCCGGTGGCGGCTATTGGTTCTTACAAGAGCCCTTGTAGGGTTGTTCACAATTAAAGGAGGCTGGAATTAAATACCGTGGGAGAGGAACAAGAAAAAGAGACACCTTTCCTTAGCTTTGGGCTTATAATATTTTTGTAAATTAATGATATTACTATTATATTTCCTAAAAATCAGGTATAATTGACCAAGAGATAACCGACTGATGTAGGTGAAAACCTTTTATATTTGTTCATCTTGTGTTCCAGAAACAGCAATCTGCAACTGACACCTGAACTCTTTAGGCACTTTAGATTCGATGCCACCTTTAGTTATTTTGTTCTAAAATTTTGACATTTATTATTTATTGCTGTAATTTTTTTCCTAATATCTGTAAATTATTTTATTTACAAATTATAATGTATATACACTGTAGATAAATCTTACTATTAGTTAAATATCTTTTGAATTATTTACAACTCTTCTTTATGCGTCTCGTTTGGACAAAAACAAGGAGATTCAAGAAGCTTTTGAATTATTTACCTTAAACCTTAAACTGCAACTCTAGCTGCTTGAGCTGGTGCGAGTAGAAATAGTTTATTTTTTTGGTATTTATATTCATGATCTATCATTAAAGAGTTAAGATTGGAGTTTGAAGTCAAAGTTCAGAGTATTGAGAGTATAATTTGTTTATAAAAGTTTAAAATGTTGATTAATTGCGGGATGCAGATGAACAACCTCATTGGATGAGAACATAAAAATGTTGTAACTTGGAATATCTTCAGAAATAAAAGCAAATAGCAGGGACAAATATAAACATGTTAATAGCAAACAAAAAGGAGGGAATGTCATTAAAAATACAGAATTCTTCATATGCCAAGATTTGTTTGTACAGTCGCATTATATTCATAGACATATAAACTACATTACCATTTTAGAAATTTTCTACACCGAAGAGACTGGTATAAAATCATTTAATCTCCTCTGGCAGGGGGTAATGTATCATCGGTTGCTGAAAATCTCAGCTTTTGCTCGATTTCTTTGTATGATAAATAAACCTTAAGAGCTACATGATGTACAGTTTGTTTTTGTCAAAACAACATTATTTCCGTACAATTCTTACCTGTCTAAAAGGAGAGGGAGAAGAACCATGGTGTTAGATATTATGGGGAAGGAGAAAGGAAGAGGGGGAAGCTTCACGGCGATTCTGCTAGCTGTACAAACATGTTTCTTTCCCTATACCTATACCGAATTAAGACGGGTGCGGAGACTGAGCAGCAATTCTCCTTTCTGAAAATAATGCAAGATTCATGTGTTAAAAAGACTTTTGATCTATGTAAAGCCAACTTCGGAAGAAAGAAAGTTGATGACTTTTGTATTGAAGATGCTATACTAAGAAAACTCATTTATGTAATACAGGAACTGACTCGTAAACATAAACGGATAAGTAAACATGAAAGAATTGGTACCTCCAGCGGCAACCAGTTTCTCTACACGCACAACAATATGCTTCCCATAAGTGTACTTCTTCAATGCGTTCAAATGGACCTTAATTCGAGAAAGGATCAGCTCCCGTTGCTGGTCATCACAAGTCTCTAGCACTTTCTGTACAACGTAGTTCGCAAACTGATCTTTCATCATTGCCTGGGATGGACAAATAGCTATCAGCCAAGATGAAATGGATGCCATGAAATTCTACAGGAACCATCTCTGAAAACATTTAAAAAAAGCTAAATCCTGAGCATAACGCAATCAAGCTAATATATATGCATATATACATATCCTGGTCACAACCTGCTATGCTAGCATCCACGTACTATGTAAAATTTTGAAAGTTCTTGTGATTTATTAACATATCCCGCAAGCAAAATATACCTACATTCTGATATGAATGTATGCACAGATTCTCACCAACAAAAAAGATTGCCATAATCAGCCAAACCAAATTACAAATAAAGGCATTGTGACTCATGGTTTTAACCAATGATACAAATTAATGTGAAGTTTTTTTTTTCATGTTTACTCTTTTCAAACATGAGAAGACTAGAAATCGAATAATACTTCTGTTCAAAAATTATTGACAGAAAAGACAAACCTGGAGAGGCTCATTCTCATCAGTAGTACCAAGCATTTCATCCACCAATATCTGACGCTCAGCAGGACCACCAAAAGTTAAGCACTTCTCAACAACATTAGACGCAAACTTCTGCTGACTCATCTGGACAATCTTTCCAGCTAGCTCCTTAATTATGATAGAGCGCTCATGAGGTTCCCCATGCTCCAGTACGTGCTGTAGAGGTCATTTAATGCATCAAGCAGTACAACAAATACCATACAGATGCTTACTAATATAACTAAACAAATTTCAAGGATACACGGTAAAAAATAACCTACAACACCAATTGTGGACAGTATTTTAATAGACATGAATGCAAAAGAGTGAAGCCCAAACAAGCATATTCGGTAATTTACTTTTGCCCCAACAGATCCTAATAATAAACGGACTAAAAGTCCCCCAAAAGAATGACAAACCTGGATGACATAATTGCCATACTGGTCCTGGGCCAACAGACTAATGGATCCTAAAATCTCATCCATAACCTTACTTTGTGTTTTTGGGTCCTTGCAGTGCTCCAATATTCTCTGCACTAGTATTAATAATAAAGAACACAATGCTCATTTACATCAAATGGTTCTAATGGTCTATATAGATATATATAGATAGATAGATAGATATCATATATAAAAAGTCTTGAACCTGTATAACTCGACACCCATAGGGATGAGCGGAAAGCGTCACAACTTGGTCATAAAATGTTTTGACTATAAATTGAATATTTTCCTCGGGAACACATTCGATACATTTCTGGATCACATGGTTGCCATTCTGATCCCGTACACAACGCATAACACTACCATCAAGCTCATGAACCATGCTAATCTTCTGATCCAGATCGACAACCTCTATGGCCTTGAATGTTCAACAAAGCATATACATAATTGTCAGAATGCTGAGCAGTGATCTTCGTGTAACCATTCATATAGCACAAGTGCTCTTAGGAAATCTATTTAAGAATCAGGATAAGGTGATAACAAAGTTAAGCACAATTACAATGATTCAAGCATGGTTAGCACATTTTTACATAAATAAACATTAGGAAAAGAAAAGGGCTTATAGAATTTTTATAAAAATTGAAAGCATAGCCTTGCCAACCTGAACTTTTTCATTTAAGTTATTATATAATTCAGATGATTTTATATAGAAAGAAACAGCAAAACAATTTAGAGGAAGCTTGATCAATGAAAAGAATCAATTGGAGAAGTGAATACCTTTTGAATCACTCGACAACCATACATTTGAAGACTAAGTGTTAAAACATGACCTAAAAGCTTGCAAGCAAGTTCTCTTCTCTGAGCTGGAAGTCCATGTTCAAAAAACTGTAGGCAAATATAGATTTTACTAGGTAAACAAACCTTTAAATTATACAACTAAGCAGGTGTATAGTGTACGAAGAAGTTAATACCTTTTGAATGACATAATTACCAAACACATCAGTCATTAGAACAAGAGCTTGAGGCATGATTTCCTCAAAAACCAAAATTTTTTCTTCAGTTGTAGCTGTTTCGAGTTTTTGCTGAATAAAACGACTCCCATACTGATCCGCACTTCTCATAAGAAGAATAAAAATGTCAGGGTGACATTATGCAACATAAAACATGAATTAAGATAAGAACATACCTGAAATCAACAACATGACCAGCTATTTCTGAAAGTTCAAAACATTTTGTTTTATTGCTCTTAAACTCTTCAAGCAGGGAGGAGGAGAAGTTCTCAGCCATGTTATACCCTGCATATCCCGTGACACTCCCAGCAAGATTCCTCGTTCCAGAAGGATACCGCATATTCATGTCATTGTATCTGATGGGAGTAGAGTGTCCAGTTGGAGAGTTTGGAATAGCAGTATTTGCTAAGGGGCTTCCAGGATATGACATGCCAGCACCAAAGGTGGAATTTCCATAAAAACCATTAAGACTAGAACTACCAGATTTCTGAGGTGATAGCAAAGCCCCATAATATGCCTTTTGCAGCTCAAGCAAGTTCATGTAGGCATCACCAAGGAAGTTCCTATCCACAGAGGGATCATTAAAAGGTGCAAACTGTGCTGCAGCATAATTAGATGTGCTCAAATACGGAAGATACATAGGATCAATATAAGGTGCTGGCAGAGTATTCCCGGCTATTTGGCCTCCAACTCTACCAAGATTATGTGACTCAGATGCCGCACTTGAAATGTTCTGTCCAGAACCCAAGCCTCCCCTAAACACTCTAAAGTCCATTCCAGGGACTGGTATAGCTGATGCACCTGGCAGATTGCCGGTTCCAAGTTGGCCAGCCATCATAGAGGCTAAACCAGGATTTAAAGAATAACCACTTGATCCATAGTTTGGAAATGATGAATTTGCGCCACCATGCTGAAACTGAGTAGGTATGCCGCTTCCGCCATTGAGATTGGAAGTAGGAGATCCCTTCAAGTAAGAATTGTTTGAGGATGCAGAAGATTTCTGGAACTCAGCTTGCCAATTACTCTTAGCTGAAGGCACATCTAAATGACTAGATTCAGCCTTCTTCAAATACGCTTGCTGTTTGATATAATTCTGACCATTTTGCAAACCGAAAAAAATATTCTGGTGAGTTTCAACATCTGGTTCAGTTTGGGATGGTAATTGATTATCTTCGTCTGGTGCACCATTTGATGACAGAGTCATGCCTGACAAAGCAGCTGCCAGATCTGCAGACTCATTGACACCGGATGCAACATTACCAAACTTGCTTGGATTATTCATATATCTTTTATCAAAGTTACCAACTCTGCCTCCTCCAAATGGTGACAAACAAGGACTGGGAGCCCTAGCAACAAGTTGGGGATCAGGAGTTGTACTCCTAGACAAGGAAGTGCCTACTGCAGCAGCATAAGAGTACGAAGAAGGTGGACCAACGGTATGGACTGCAGACAAACCTTGAACACTCGACCCTAAAGCAACTGCAGAAGCCAGGTCAGATTCAGTAGAACCTAAATTCTCAAAGTTCTCATCAAAAGCATTTCGACTAGCAGGACGAGAGGGCATCCTTGTGACATGAGCAGAGTGTCCCAAATCAGCCTGCAAAGATGCTAAATATTAAATCTTTGCAGCATCCAAGAAAAGAAGTTCCAGAAGTTTTTCATGCATGAACAATAATAAATTAGGGTGCAAAAAATCAACAGAAGATTAAAGACAACTTCCTATTGGATAGATTTTGAGTAGTGCTTTGTAGTCTATGATTGAAATATGCCTACTAAGTTTAACACATAGTAATATAACCAAGGATTTAGGAATCGGTAGAATAGAAAATAATTGTACGTCATACATACGATATGACCATCTTGTGACTGCATTAAATACAAATCTCGAGACAGCTCAAACATAAATGCATGCATCGGGTTTAAAAGAATTGACCCATGAAACTATGAGATCAACCACATAGACTGCTGAAAAATTAGACGGCTAAAGAACGCATGTTAAAGAAACAATTACCATTGTTCAGCAGCAAAAGGCAGATACCAAACAAAATAAACAGCAAGAACAGACGGCATTCATGATTAAACATTAAACCTGGAAATTTTCAGTGAGGCTTTTCTGTTTGCTTCCAAGTTCTACACCAGACAATCCAATCAGTCCATCACCACCCCAGTTTGCTGAGCTATGCACATTCTCTGCGTCAACTTTATTTTCTTGTTTCCTGGTATCAAACCCCGGTGGCATAGAAAACAACGACCTACAGCTACCATTATCATCCCGGTTCACTTTCCTCCTATCTCTAATCCCACTTATCACTGAACTCCCTCCTTTCAACCTCTGTGCAAATTTCCAATCCTCCTTGGAAAGCAAAGGATGAGGGAGCCTCGGGTTGAGATTCACATTTGAGTAATAGTATGAATGATAGGCTGGATCGGACCTTAGCTCTTCCTCAGATACAGAACCATTTCCATTTCCATTTTTAGCTCCTACAAGAGCTGAAAAAGAAGTGTCGCCACTACCACCACTAAGACCAGCATCAGCAGTGGCTCCACCCCCAAACAACCCTCCAACTGCACTCAGTGAACCCTCCACGGTAGGAGGTGCAGAGCCAACTCTATACAAGTTTAGCTCTCGTTCGAGATCATCAGCGTCTTGCTTACTCCGCTGTTCGCGGAGCAATAACCCCATTTCCGACTCCATATCATCGCCAAATGATCCTTCACCAGTTCTTATCATTGGTCTCCTACCCAATTCAGATAACATTCTTAAAATCCTAAATGATCAAGCTCTAACAAAACTCCCAAAAATCACAACCCAAAATCAATAACCGGATACTAAACCGGAAAACTAAAACTTTTCTAAAGTGATACATCTAAACCCCATATTTACAAGCTCCAAAGATGCTAATTTAAGCTATCAAATGGGATAAAAAGCAAATACTCATTTACCCAGAATTTACACAACTAAGAAAACAAAATTAAACGCACCCAAACTTAGATTTTTTTCAATTTTTGATGCCATAAAATTAATCAACAAAAAACAGATAAGACATCATGTTTACCAAGTAGAACCAAAAACAGCAAGAATAAAATAAAATAAAATAACACAGCTAGGGGAGGAAGCTTTGTTTTTGAAGCAGGGATCAAAGATGAGAGTGAAAAGAAGCTTAAAATATATAGAGAGAGTTAACGGTTGAGATCAAATCCGGCGGCGGCTATCAGTTCTTACAAGAGCCCTCGTAGGTTCTTTTTAAAATTAAGGAGGCTGGAATTGAAGGTTAGTTTTAGGGTGACACAAAGAAAGGTTAAAATAAGATAAATTATTTAAATATTTATTATTTTTTAAAATTTTATATAATTATAATTATATAAATATTTATAACTTAAGAATTGCTTAAACGGAACTAAACTGCTTACCACTTACGGAATTAAACTGTTTACCACTTGAATCAATCCTTGTTGGTGATAATAATAATTTTTTAATATTATTTAAATTTAAAATTATAATTTATGAATTAGATTTTAACTTATAACTCATTTATTCATTAAATTTTTATTTTTATTTCTTTATTTTATTCCACCCACATAATTTTTTTATCTTATATTTATATTTGTTTCTCATTATCACAAGCAACATTACTCAATTTTAAATTACCAAAGAATAATAAATAATCCTACATAAAAAAATATTAATTACCTTACATCAATGTAATCACTCCTTAATTTTCCATCCAACATAATTTTTTAGTCTAACTATATTGTATATGTATTTCAGATTAAAGAATTAAGGTGTTGACTACAAATGATTATCTTAAGGCAATTGTTCAAATAAAATATTAATCACTAAACAAAAAATGGAACAACTTATCCATGTGATACCTAATATATTGTTATATATTTATTTAAGTATTCAATTATTTTTTTTTATAAAATTATATATTTTATTTTTTATTTTAGTTCATTATTATTATTTTTTGTTAAGATTTTAAAAATAATAATAACAACTATAATAGCAGTTATAATTTAAAATATATACAATTTAAAAATAATAACTAAAATATATATAATTTTAAAATTTGATCTTAATTTAAAATAATTAATATATTTTAATAGTTCCGTCAAAATTTTGGGAAATTTCCGAATTGTCCTCTACTTTCCCAAACACGGTACCCAAAAGTTCCGAACCGGATCCGCCATCCATGAACCAACCTCAAAACCACCGTCGTCTACCCTTGGAATTTGTGAATCGACCGCCCCCTTAACGCCTAAACATCTGAATACAATCTGATCAAAGTTTTCGCAAAAAGATTTGAATTTGGCGTTGGTGAGATTCAATCATATGAGAAGTCGAAAATCTAGGGTTTTGAAAAATCATAAATTACAATTGAACATAAAAAAATACAAATGGAAGCGGTGCGAACAAATTGCACATCAATAAAGGAGATAACGGTCTGAGAGTCAAGGGGTAATTGGTTTGCATGCTCCAAGGTAGAAGACGGTAGTTTGGAGGTGGGTAGGGGGTACTGCTGGGTACTTGGAAAGAAGATAAATAATTGAAAATTTGAGATGATGATTAAATTAGGTCTATTATTTTCTTTGTTTTTGTTTCTAGTTTTAATAAAAATATATATTTTTAACGCCGAAGGTCTACGATTTATCCTCGTAGTAAATTGTTGGTCAAGGGCGGGTGAGAAATATTGACATATCATAAAAGTGATAGAGGAAATAAAGGTTGTCAATGGCCATAAGACTGAGACACATCATAGATTGATAGAGCATCAAGTGGCCTAGTATGTAACTTGTCCATTTGCTGTTTCTGAATCACCAGTGATCAAACAGGAAAGTCACCATCTTTCTTTCACATACAAGAATAGTAGAACTAAGAACATTTTGATGACATATTAATAGGGTTATTCGACAGGAACTTATGATTCTGTATCTGATGAGACATATACTTTTGTTGTTGAGTTTGATGATGATCAAGCAATGTGCTTTTATGAAAATGTTGCTGTTTTTCCCACTGGCTAACCAAAGGGAGCAGTGTTGAATTTACTGTTTTGTTATATTCCCAACAATTCATTTCTATTATTGAATCTCCCTGCTCTGATCCTGTTGCAGGTAAATCCTTGGAATGTGTATATTTTCTGATGCTTCCACAAGTCCAGGAAATGGAAATTTTGAGTTGGTTTATTGTTGTTTCATTCTGTAGAAGATATCTCTTACCAATTTCTTGCATTTTCTTAGGCTTCATTCGGCACGGCGCAGACTTTGGAAGAGGCATTTGGTAGAAGTTGGATTTTCTAGCTTTTGCTTTTGCAGCTTCTGAGGCAAAATCTGAATTTCAAATGGTCGAGCTGTATGTCTGGCGTGACCATTCGGCGGCTCGGCAATGGTCGTTTGGGAAACATTCTCGAACGAAGCCTTAGATATCCCATGGTGGAGATTACAGTTGATTCTGCAGTAGCTGATCTTTCAAGCGCATAAAATCAAACAGTTTGGAGGCGACTAGTTCATAAGGTATGCGGCAAACAATTTCTTAATTTCTTACTATTTGCATACCAAATTTGCGTGTGTGTTTTTTTCCCTCAAGGACTAACAGATCTTAATTAAACTTTGGGGAGCTTCATTCCATTCAACTTGCAATTTCCTTACTGTTATTACAACCTTGAAAATGTTGCTGTTTTTCCCCTTGCTTTGAAGTAATCAGGCGTTTAATAAAATATAGATAGTGTCAAACATTTTAGCTAAAAAAATGATGATGTTCCTTGGCAAGCATGATGGACCAACATGATTAAATGACTATAATGCATGCATCTCAGACACAAGTCTTGGTTTAAGTGTGTTTTCTAGTTTAAAAATACTTTTCCTTGTAATTTGTTTCCTCATGTTAAGAAGACTTAGCGGTCAGGATTTGCTGCTCCTGATTAACTTTTGAAAGAAATGTTTTTCACTGATTCTCATGCTTATCGTTCATCGTTTCTCTATCTTTGAAGTAATCGTTTTCGACCCTCCGAATACCTGAAAAGCTTAGGAGTAGTGATTAACAAAAATATGAAACACTCGAATCCAAGTAGTAATTTCATTTACTGCTACAACCCCAAGTAGAAGTTCTTACTTCTTAGCACTACTAACCTGGATTGTAAAAGAAAGATCTCACCAAGTTTTAGCTACTCATCAAAAAATCAGTTTAAGGGTTGAACCAAAATAAAATGACCCAGATCCTAACTTAAAGATCAATCCAAGGTATTTTCCTGCCATATTTAGCTGAATACTCATTTCCTTCCTACCTCTTTTTCTAAAAGGATAAGTAAAAAGATGGTTTCTCATTCCCAATACAGATCCAATAGTCAATGATTTCCTATTATTATATTGGTAAGCTGCAACAGATGAAAGGAATCAACACACAAGAAAAGAAAGAAAACAGGAACAAAATCTAAGAAATACCAGCCAAAAGCCACTCCAAAAGGATCAAATTTTAGGAGACCTCCTGTATTGAGATCTGCTTTGGTTAAGATCTCAAGGGGAAAACAAAAAGGAAATCACAGGGGCAATGATTAGGGGAAAAACAAAATAATTTGCTAGTTTAGGATTTGAGAGAAATCTATTTGTTGATATAGTCTTCTCTTACAACTATAAAACTTGTAGCTCTTCTCATTTTATAATTACAAACTGAACTGAACTAATTAGAAAATGAAGGTAAGCAAGAAAAAACTTTGAAATTTATCTGTAACTTGATGCAATGGATGTAAAATATCCACGAGTTCAAGACAAACAAATCCAAGAACCATCTTGCATAAACGAGTAGAGAAAAGGAAAAGGAACCTTAATTCCCTACTGATCTATATATGATCATCATCTCCACTGATGTTCAAGAATCTCCATGTTTATGCCAGCAAACAAGCATGGCAACACATCGCCTCATAATGTAAAATCTTGCCTTCTGTTCCTTGGCCATGCTACTACATTTACGCGTAATGGATGTCTTTTGTGAAAAACTTCTTGGTAGTGGACATTTAGATGAAGAAGGAGGAAAAGAACATGAGTTCTTCTGTGAGGAACTCCTAAGAAGGGGAGACTTGGAAGAAGCACTCTTTGTTGAGAAACTCCTTGGGAGTGAGAACTTTGAAGAACTTGAAAAATGGGTGGTGCCTGAGGCTTCCTTCTTTGATAGCTTCCACTTCCCATCCATGTAATAAGCTTGGAAGCTGCAACACTAGCAATAATGAGATGGACAGTTCTCTCACTCAGAGTTTGATCTCTTTAACTTAAATCTGATAACCTCTTTGTCTGCGCGTGGGAGAGATGAAGAATGAAAAAAGAGAAGTTGAGAAGGAGATTTGACTGAGAAGGATTCTCAGGGCTGCAGACAGTAGTGGGGCTATATGTTCTTATATATATAGTAAAGTAGGGCCTTCCTCCTCAGAATTCGAGCTTTGTTAGTTTTGATGTGATCAAATGTTTATTTAGCATTTTAAAAGTGTCAATTCTCAACTCTCCTTAAGATTTTAGAACTGAGTTTTGCATGTTATAACTGATATTATAGTGACAGGACCATTGTTGCTGGCTTGGCACTATAAAATTGGTCGGTTCTATGAGGATTTGTGAAGCCCTCATTCTTTGCTCATATATAAGATTTTGCCTGATTTCTCAGTCTCCTCACTCTCGGAGAGATCCACCATCTCTCTTTTCTAGACACTATTTGCCGTAC
This sequence comes from Abelmoschus esculentus, assembly GCA_035048815.1. Classification (NCBI taxonomy): domain Eukaryota; kingdom Viridiplantae; phylum Streptophyta; class Magnoliopsida; order Malvales; family Malvaceae; genus Abelmoschus; species Abelmoschus esculentus. The sequence continues at coordinate 2,622,575 of JAUCBN010000008.1, forward strand.
GGGGCTCCATAATAATGTCAGTATTTTAAGTTTACATCACAAAAGAACACACACATGAGAGTGAGAAAGAAGAACAAAAGGGGAAGGAGGCGTGTTGGGGTGGGGTCACGGTATTGTTAGCTATTGCTTGTGATAAGGATTGTGTCCCTTTGTTGACAGTGTGTGAGGTTAAATTTTTCAAATAATTTTCTTTTGCAAGTTTGTGAATGGAACTTACACTTTTTAGACAGTGCCATTTTGATTCTTGCTAGTGTCCCACAGGCTATAAATGTTGAGGGGGGGCCTCCTTTGGTCCTCTCTCCCCAGTTTCCTGTTTGTGGCTTAAATTTCACATATACCTTTCCTAATTGTGGTTGTACCATTTCTTTCTATTGGACCCAACAACGCTCCCACAACCATTTATTTCTTATTATTAGTCCTTAAAATTAAGCATCGAAAGCACACGTTAGAGACATAATTCCGGTACCACCTGATACTTCTGTCGTTATGGACCTCTTCCAACTACCATATATGAGATTTAGGAGATCATTCAGTAAGTTTCTCCATTACCATGTAGTTAAGAATCTCTAAGCAGAGCAATTACTGTAGTGAAGCAGGGAATCTCTAGCAATCCAACTTTTTTCTAGTCTGGTTTCTTTGTTTAACTTAATAGATATTGTCACTTCTCCTTCCACAATGATAGGTAAAGCAAACAGCCTTTTATCCCTTTTTTTTATAAAGTTCTCCCTAATGTGCAAGCATAATTACCAGAGGATATCAATCCATGACCTCAATCTTGCGATAAAAAATTTGCTGCTTCCATGACTTCTGTTTTATTTTCTTATATTTAGCATTTGAGCATTTGATTCATTTGATTGATGCATGATCGAAAGTTCGGTTTTGAGAATCGTTTTACTCAAATTAAAAATATATGTATATAGTATAGAGATAGTCTCATGCCTTTCCCCCCTTTCTTATAGCTGAAAACAACAGTTGCATTCTGCTGAATATGTCCCACTGACCACACATTAAATCATAAAAACTTTGGGGCTTTTCAACTTGAAATCTTGGTCAGAAACACCAGTTATTTATAGTTATATATTAAATGCTTCTATATATATTATTAAGGATTATAACAGCTAATTCAAACACATAAAATTATCTATGGGAATTAAGGATCCACAGGCACATGCAACCTTCTGGATCAGCAAACAAAAGCTTGAAATTTCAAATATATATTTATAAATAACTATTCTTCAATATATAAATACATCCTCCTGTTATAGAATATTTCACCAATGTGCCCTGCTGAACTTCACCATGTGATGAAATCGATTTCTGCAATAATGTTTCTTCTGGTATGGCCTATGGGGACAGCCTGCAAATATTTTCCAACTTAAGAAGATTTCTTATCTCAAAAACTCCTTTCACTTTACAGTTTACCATTCATTATATTATTTATATTTCGAGTTTTTTTTGGTTAATGAAAGCTCTTAGATCACTGTTTCAAATTGATTTGAATGCACTGAATGCAGATATTACTATATATATACAGTAATCCTTATATTATATAGTTTGAGATAGAAATGATTCACTTTTTTGTTTGAGGTTTAAGTTTCTGGCTTTGTTTATCTAATTACAGAGTATACAGTGTTTGCAAATTGCATTAAACTTTGATTATTTTCCTTAAAACATGGCACTGACTGTCCACAAGACCATTTGACTGCTGAATCTTGTTTTATAATGCAAGTTTAAGTCTTTGCTTTCATATGTTTTCAAATCAATCTAGCTTTTAACTGTTATTCATATTGCTATTAGAAAACTAAAAAAAAAAAGACTAATTCTATATATACTACTTTTTTTAAGTTTATATTTATTTTATATGATATCCAAAATTACTGATCTAATTTAATTTTTACTACCTTTCTTTCTTTTTAGGTTTATTTATTAGAATTAATCGGTCAACATGTAAGGATGGGTCAAAATCAAATCACATGGTGTGTTGTATATGCAATACAATCTCATGTATCTTTTTAAACTTATTTTTTTATTATTCTTCTGATTTTCAGAATTTTACTTTGTCTAATTCGGATTAACTCACGTCATGTATCTAATTTTGGTGGGTGAGTCTTCTAATAAAGAATTTTTACATATACAGTACCTTAAACCTGAAACATGTTTAAGCAAAATCACATTATCTAAGGTTTAGCAAAATCAAACAATTTCTGATAAATGATGAAGTGGGGTTGTTGAGAATATCAGCATTTGGAGTCCCACATGAAGACATGTGAGCTGCTGCATATGAACGGGAAGAAGAAAAACTGTTGAATACCCTCTATTTTTATTTTTATATATATAAAACATGATGGACCCCCTTTTTTTACCACAAATGGATTAAAAATTAACAAAATGGTACTAATATGGGTCATTTCAAGTGGTAAATAATTTAGTTCTGCTTAAGTAAGTCTCAAGTTTGAGATGTTGTGAATGTAAAAAAAAATTCTTTCTGAGAGACTCACCACTAAAACTAAATATACGACGTGAGTCGGTTCGGATTAATCAAGATAAACCCTAAAAACTGAAACAACAATAAAAAGATAACAAAACAGGTCAAAAATGTCCTACATTTATTTCTCACAGCCTCCTCCATTAAATCTTCAGACTCTCACGTTTTCACATTGTTTGTTCACTTCACTATATGTTTCCATTTACCAACGATTCTTGAAACACACGTCCTCTTTCTCATGTTCAGATTTTGCCTACTGTTTTCTTAATAGGAAAGTTACGGGGAAATCCAGGTAGGGGAATTAAGTATTGTTTTATTTGTTTTTATATTCGTTCAAAGTTGCAAATTCTAAGCAAGGTTAAAGAGGAGATTTTAAGTTAGGAATTCGAATTTATAAAATTTTAAAGGTAAAATTATAAAATTTTAAGAGATATAAATAAAATTTTAATATATATAAATATAAATAATTTTTTAAAGAGAACTATTCCTTCTAACTCTATGGACCCATCCCCTCGTTCCATCTTATGTAAAGTGCGACATGTTTAGTACCCGTCCGTAGGAACTCCACAAATAATTGCTTGGGAGTATAGGCCCACATTGATTTAAATCTAAACTAATGAGTTTAGGTCCATTTTTATTTTTAAAATAATACATTAAAAAATACAAATACAAATATTAAATTTGATCTTATAGAAAATTAATATTTGAAGTTTGATTTTTTATATAATCTTATTTATTTAACTTTTATGATATATAAAACTTAAAGTTTTAGCACTAAATTTTAAAATAATAAATTATATTTTATAAAATCTAAATTATAAATTCTAAATCATAAAATTTAAGTTCAACATATAAACCACTTTGCGAAAAACAAGTTTTGAACCATTCATACGTAAAATATTTTTCATATGAACATTTGTTTAAAGGCAATTTCATTAATTTATTGATTAAGATATATGTAATTAAGGTCCCGTTCAATATAGTTTTTACAACACAAAATTAAAAAAAAAATAAAAAAATCCGTAACATTCGTTTTTAGATAAGTTAGAAAAAATATCTTCTTCAACGCGCGATTTTATAATCTAAAAAAAGTAGAAAGACGGTTATAACGCAAAAACAAGTACAAAATCAAATTGTTCTATAATACTTTTCGATTAAGCACTCCAACAGCCGTTTGAACAAAAATACTAACCCGGGGCCTAAGTTGCTTTCTCTTCTTTACTACAATAGTAGCATAAAAAATAATTTTAAATTTGATCTAACTCAAAAAAAAAATTTATTACTATATTCTTTAAAAAAATAATTAACTCAAAAATAAATACCTTAAATTCGACCTAACTCAACTTAATAAAAAAAATAAAAATTTAATTATAAAAAATATACAATAAGATGATATCGTTACAAAAATGACTAAAAAGTTTAAAACAAATTATAGTATTAATTCTGGATTAAGTGTTATTTATCGCCTTAAAACCAGACCTTACTTTATTCAAACTTAAATTTTTTATTAAAAATCCGATTAAATTGGGTCAGAATCCGACCAGTAGTATATAGTCCCTTTTGTACCTTAAGTACCAATGTCTTGCTGTTTGCCAAGATGATTTTGTTTTTCATGTAGTCTCATGGATGCATGCTTCTTGTCTGATTTGAACGTTGGATCTTATAATTCTACGAGTGTCGGTACCTTTGTCTTCACTTTTCTAAAAAAAATTTACAAGCTAGTATAAGCATGTTTATGGGTCTCTCATATGATGAGTCAAAAGATATTCTACGAGAAATAAAATATTTTTATTATTATTTTGACTTGTATTTTTTAAAAAATAAATCACATTCCAATTCTTTTAAATAAATTAAATACATGTATTAAAAAGTCGCAGTTTTTCAGCTGTCACCAAACTAAAAATTGGCAATGTATATAACGATCTTAATAACCAGAAACCAATCATGAAGGTGGAGACAACAGAAGGAAAAAAAAACGGAGAGTGTAATGTCCCATAGGAAAAGCGAACACTAACAGTATGAACATTTTTGTTTTAGTTGACATAACAAAAAAACTCAGTCAATCAACAAAAACAAAACAAAAAGAGGAACAAAAGGTAGTTCCGAATTCCCTCAAACTAAAAGATTAGGCTTGGCTATTACACTAATTAAGCCCAAGCTTGCCTTCTATTGCCCATGGAGAAAATCATCTCCAGATCAGGAGGTTGAAAATATCCATTCTTCGGCGGATCCGGCCTTCTCTTCCCGAAGATAAACGGCTTCTTCGGCGGCGGAGGAGGAGGACACGCTTTCACAGCGGGTATCCGACACTCCCCGCGTGTCGGCGTCGACCAACCATCCTGCTCTTCATGCATTAACGTCGTCATGGACGTCAGCACATCCTCGTACGAGTACGACTCCATTTTTCCAAACTTAGAACGCTATTAATCTTTCTTCTTAATGATTTGAATAGCTTGATACGATTATTCCTGTTTTGTGTGTTCTATAAATAGTGTGGGTGGTTCGGGAAGGTGCTGGGATTTTGTGGATACGATGGTTACAGATCAGCGAGTTGTATTAGTAGGTGTCACGTACTGGTTCCACTTTTGCCTATCTGGAAAGGCAAGTGGCGAGATTTCGAGAAGGATGTTCTTAGTGCGGTTTAAACCATGGCGCCATTCTGGGTGGGTTCAAGCGCGGGAACTCCTATGAGCCACCAGTTCGAATGGAGATCACAAAAGTCACAACCCAGTCCCACTCGCGGAAAAAAATATTAGGTGAACCATGTTCAATACGTTATCCATAATTTTAATTAATCAAAATTATTGATCTTATTTTTTTTTAAGTGAATCATCATCTCTTTCCTACATAGACTTAATGACTGAGTAGTTATTAAGTGATTATTTAAAGATCAACGATCCTGATTGCTTAAATCATGAATGACGTGATAAACAATATTCACCTAATAATCTCTCCCCTCGCAGCTATTTTTTTTATCCATTTCTTAACTTCGTATATTAGCCACAAGTTCTTTTCTAGATTATATATAATGTTCATGCATATATATTGAAGTCGGTAGATAAGAACATAGATAATATTAACAAATATAATAGTCGGTGCATTTTTCAAATATTAAATTGAGTATTTTCGGAAATTATTCATTTTTTATATGTAATAATGAACTTGTTATTTGGTACTTCGTAGGCCCAAAGGAGATCAAAGTTAAAAGGTATAAAAGGCCTAAGCTTTGGTGTTTTCAGGATCAGGGCTCAAAACCATTGCACCCATTACAGCAAGATATAAAAATGAAATACGAGCAAGAAGGAGAAGCAGCTGGGAATCCTTGGACGAAATCTTTGACAGAGATAAGCATCCATGCGATGACCAATTACAATCGTCTTTTAAGTGCTTGAAAAAATGCAACATGCAAGGATACAAAAGCAAATGAGTTGGCCTTACTATTTGAAAAATATAAAGAATCCACCAGAATCTTCAGAGTATAAAGTTGTTGCTTCTATCTTGTGGTTGCATATATGATGGGAAATATGTTGTGCCAAACGAGAGTCAGCTGATGTATCTCACATCCTGATGAGTTATTCATCATACTAGTACGAGGAGGTTAACTTTTTCTATGTCTGAACATGTCCCACAGTGTCAATCTGTAGAACTTATTCATCTTGGGAATGCTGGTCACCAGTTGCGAACATAGAGGGAGGATCTAAGTTGGTTGCTCCATGCGGCAGCTCTGTGCCTTTAATAGGTTCTGTTCACAAAAGGCAACCACATCTCAATTTGATGTGAAATGGCTTAGTACGATCATCCTCACAGGATTACAAGGATATGAGTGCTCGTTTCTGGGAAGGATAAAGATGGGAGCTTGGTTGACTACACAAATGATTTGGAAACAATATTCTTGTAAGACAATAAGAGAAACCAATGCAGCTAATCAACAATCATGAAAAACCAGCATTATAACCCATTGTCATTTGTCAAACACAGATAGTTCAAATTTCATAGTATGGCATTCAGGAGGTTATATTTGTATGCACACTAGTTTATGGTTCCTTACTACCATATGACAGAGACAAGAGGAGTTAATAACTGGTAAGAATTAGCAGTGATACAGTGTAGATGACCTAAGGTGAGCTATCCTGCCTTAGACCAACCTTTACCCCATAAGAATGCCATCATTGTTTCTTTTGGTTTGTGATATTTTTCTTCTGTTTCCAGGCGCCTTGCCGTTAATACCTGCATCTATATTCCAGATGTGTTCATTGTTCAAAACAGTGGTATGAGAGTGCTACCTTAGGAAAGTAGATCTTGTAATTGCCTATGATCTTAAACGGACAGTTACCTTTAGATTTCCTCGAATGGTCATTCTCTATGCTTCCTTATACACAAATAAGCCCAATCAAACAAGGGCACGACCGCACAACTACAGTTCCAACATCCACCGGACCCGGCTTGTTGCCAGGGTCGTAATTTAAGGATGTAACAATTCAAATATGGATTCCTTCTTAAACACCAATCCAGAGATCGCATCAGTGTGCAGAACTTAACTCTGCATAAAGAACTTAAAAAGACACCAGAGCTCAGCTCACTGAACATTTCAAAAGAAATAAGATATATTATTTGTCCATAACAAATAGTGAATCAGAGAGCTTGCAACCTTGGCAAAAGTGAGCGAGCATTTGCCCTTGATAATCATAATCAATTGGTCAATTCATTTTATTCAAAACGTTGGGGGAGGAAATCCTAACATTCAATTAACAATGAGAGCTTCACACAATATGAAAAATCACCAAAAAATCACCAAAAAGCTTCAGCAACCACGGTTTAGAACTTCCTTAACTTCACATACCTGTTCGTCGCTAGTACACAAAAGGTATGAATTTGCACCTAACTTTACTCGCATACTCCAAGTAACTCTCTCCAAAAGTCTCTACCATTAAAACCTCCTCCAATTTTGCTTTCTGCTCATAATACATCAAACAAACTGCTACAACGAGTAACAAGCTAATAGGTGCTCTAAGTGCAAGGCAATAAGTTGCAAATAATAGCATATTAGATGCGTATATCGGATGTCGAACCCATCTGTATGGCCTAAATTGTACAACAGCAGTTGGCACCACTACTTTCTCTGAATACTTTGCAAGATACAATGAAGAATTATATTGCAGCAAAAGAGTTATCACAATCAGTATCCACACTCCAACGTTGCTCCAACCACCCGGGACTCGATGCAGCTCTGGAGCTTCAAATGCAGCAAGCCAGTGCCCAACCATGACTCCAACACAGAACAAAAGGCGATACCATTTGGGTGGGTTCACATCCCACTTAGGATCATGTGGACGTGCATAATAATCTCCATACAATCGTTTTCTTACACTAACGTCGAAGAAAAAGAAATAGTGGTATACAAAGAAGAAGACAAAGGGCCAACCTTCAAGATAGCCATTGAAATAGGCAGGGGGTACTAGAGTTAGCCAGGTGAATACTGAAGTAACAATTGCAAGTTGCTCTACAATGCTTGCTTCACCAATCGAATGCTTTCGAAAAGCATACAAACCATATAAAGCAAGGGCTATAGCTACAAACCATGGCCAGAACAACCAACTCCAGCTGAAGTACATCCAAAAGAAAGGATTAAAAACCATATTAGCAGTCCATTTGGCAGCTGCAATTCCAAGGGAAACAATAGCAGCCCATTTGACAATCTTTACAGGCGTTAGCTCAGAAAGAGTAGATTTGACTGAATCAAAAGACAGGTTTTTGAAGGGTTCAAGCAAAGGGTTTCGAGAATCTGAGCTTGGAATGTTGGAGAATGAGCATTTGAGAGGAGACAAAAACTGGGTTCTTGTTGTTTTCCGAAGCGGAGACGGTGAAAGACTGAAACTTGATGCGCTTCGGATGGGTTTGAGGCTCTGTTGATAATAACGGACATTGCTTTGAAATTGTTTGTTGAAATGCCTGCAATAAATTATTTGATTACCTTTCAAATTGAAGCCAAAAGGGATTGTTCTCGACTGAAACAGCACTGAGGTAGTTTCCATGGATTGTTTGAACAAATAGAGGTGCGATAAAAACTGTTAAGGAAATCTACAGTGAAACATTTGTTATTCTCTTTGAAAGATAAAATGAAGAAATCTCTTCTGCAGCCAACGACAATTCGCAGATTAGCAGCCGCCTAGCCGGTGAAGACAGATCTTCAGCCCAATTACTATCTTGGGAATCCTTTCACAATGGCCCAACATGTTTTTTAGGTGTATTCGGCTGAAAAAATATTTAAATTGTTATTTATAGTCGTGAAGTATTTAAATTATTTTTTGGTCTAAATAAATATTTAATTCTTATTTTTATTTTAATATTTAAATTATTTTTTGAAAAAAAATATAATATGTTAATATGGGTTTCTTTAAAAAACACCAACTTAAAAAATGTTAAAAAACGACTATGTCGAAGTTATAACTAATTTTTTAATTTTTTTATAGAAAATTTAATATATACTCCATTTGTTTCATAAATATTCTCTTATTGATTTTTTGGTCAAATTTTTTTAACTTTCACTCTTGATTATTTAAAATTTATTATTGATAAAAATATAAAAAATATATTTTAAAAACTTCTAATCGAATAGATTTTAGATATATAATTTATAAAATTTAATTATTTAAAATATTTAATATAATTATAGTCAAAGTTTAAAAAATTTAATTTTTAAAAAGTCAATGAAGAATATTATTTTTGGGACGGGGAGAGTATTAAAAAAATTGATATTAAACTTTTTATTATTTTAATAAAAAATTTATATAACTATTTTTTGTTATTTTTTAAAGCTATCGTTCCCTAAAATTATCCTTATTATAATATTCTATTGGCCGAAACCATGGGAAGGGCTGCTCGGTCCTTGTGCGTGTAACGTGTCTTGTTTGCCAAGAAAATGTAAGAAACGAACCTACCCCATTTGCTCATCTCTATACAGATCCACGACCAGACCAATAAATTCCGTTCATAAAAATATCTAGCGCCCACCAGGCCAGGCTCATCCTATTCGTATAATCGGATTTATCATCTTCCTCTCTCGGTTCCCCATAAACAAAATTCACCCCACTTTAAAATCCAACCCAATTGCACGGTGACGCTGTTTCCTCTCTTTTCCCCTCATTTTTTTGATTGATTTATTTTACCTTTGATTTCTTTTTTTCCCTCTCCCTTCAATCATCGAATTATGATATTTTCTAAGCTTGGCCGCTCATATTCCCGATCTTCTCATTCAAGGGTAAGTCTTTCTTTTTCTTATTTTATTTTTTCTCAGTTCAATTTATTATTTTGTAAAGACTATTTATCTGTTTTCTGAAAATTAGTTGTTGTATCGTGGCGGTGGAGGTGGCAGTACCGGTGGAAGTTCGCCGAGCTTGCCGCGTTTGAGCGGCAAAGTAGATCGATTAATTGGGCAATCAGGGTCTTTGAGAGGATATTTAGCTTCAATAGGAGCTGCAAAGGAGTTTACTCCAAAGGCTCTTTTGTCAGATTTAAATTTCGTTCTTGCTAACCCTAGAATCCACCGTTTTTTCTCAAGTGAAGCCCCAAAGAGGAAGAGTAAGCCGAATATAACCCTTTTTTATATATATTTCGAATTTTCTAGGTTATAGAATTGGTTAACATGTGTTAATGAATGTTACATTTAATACTTTTGATTAGCAAAGCTTAATTATCTTGTATAATTTGAGGTGAGTGAAATGGAATGAAGTATATAGTTTAATTTTTTTTTCTAGACGTAATTTATTGTTCTTAAATATTAAGCATGCTCAGGCTTTAGCATTTTCAGGATATTTTACATTGATTTTACATAATGATCATTTGAGGAGTTAATGAAGAAACTGGTTTAGAAATTTCGGATATTTGCGCTGGTTTGAACTTATAACTTTTACCTTTTGTTCTTGTCATTTATCATTTGCAGAGTATGAAAATTTTTACCCAAAGGAAAAGAAGGAAATTCCAAAGCAAAATGACCAGAAATCTGACTCCAAAGGTGAGTACATATTCCCCCTCCCTTATTTCAAATCAATTTTTCAATGCTATCGATCAATATCAATTTGCAGAGATGTCATGAGGATATCAGTTTGACATCCTTTCTGATAGAAACAGTTAGCATTGAGTAAAATGAACTGCAGTGCCGTTTTCTTAAAAGCTCTAGGTGATCTTTTAAAGGCTTTAATTCTATGTTATCTTTCCCTCTTGCAATCATGTGATGTGAGAAGCGGGAAGATAGGATTTTGAAATTATCTCGTAGGACGATTTTCTTGTCCTTGTAGGCTTATACTTTCTTGAGGTTGTTTACTAAAGTATGGCACCGTGTCTACCTTTATATTTACTATTTTAATGTATATAAGTATCGCCTAATAATATGCTCTTAAAATGCCTGCAAGATATAGCTTGTATAGAACTTTAACATTTTATACTTTATTTTTCTCAATTTCAGAGGATCCCAACACAGATGACCACTGGAATTTTCAGGAAACTTTCATGAAGCTTTTTCAAAATTTGGTTACTCCTTTGTTAGTTCTTTCATTGTTTCTTTCCATGTTTCCCTGGAATGTTGAGCAGCAACAACAAGTAAGCAATTCCCAAAATATCTCACTTTGTTTATTTTCTGCATGTTTAAGTGGGTTAGTTTTTACTTTGATGTGATGGTAATCTTTTATCAATGCTTTAGGACTCTTCATATTTGAGGTTAGAAAATGGATATTACCATAATATTGAGTAATTTGTATCACTGTAGGCGCATATGGTAAAAAAGCCTCTTTTGTCCCTTTGTATTTGGCTGTATTTAAGCATTTTCTTCCTTTTATAAGTGATTTGTATTTTAAAGCATGTCCATCTCTGATTGGATGGGTTATCCACAGTTCAAGGTAACTAGTTAGTGTGGTTTAAAGAGTCGTATTTGGTTTTGAAATTTGGATTTAGAATTTAGCTTTAAGTGGATAAAAGATTTAAATGGACCAAAATGCATATAAAGTCAGCACTGGTCGTTGCTAGTTTGGGAATTGTATTCTTTCTTCTCACATTTGTTTGGTTTTTAAGTATAAGCGAAGTTCAATTTTGTTTACCAAATAAGTTAATCTATTTTTTAATATTTGATTGGTCTTGCAGATTAGTTTCCAAGAGTTCAAGAACAAGCTTCTGGAAACAGGTTTAGTTGACCATATTGTTGTTTCTAATAAGTCAGTTGCAAAAGTATATGTGAGGAACACACCTTACAATCAGACAAGCGATGATGTTCTCCAAGGTCCTGCTAATGCTACTTCTGTCAGAGGACATGGAGGTGAATACAAATGCTTCTTCACTATTGGAAGTGTTGAGTCTTTTGAGGAGAAGTTGGAAGAAGCCCAAGAAGCTTTAGGGCTTGACCCACATGATTATGTTCCTGTGACCTATGCCTCTGATGTGATGTGGTACCAGGAGTTGATGAGGTTTGCACCCACATTATTACTTCTTGGAACCCTTATGTATATGAGCCGGAAAATGCAAGGTGGACTGGGTGTTGGCGGAGGTGGTGGTAAGGGCGGCCGTGGAATTTTCAACATAGGAAAAGCTCATATAACTAAAGTGGATAAAAATTCCAAGAATAAGGTTAGTTTTCTGTTTCGAGTCCTGGTACATAAGAAGTAAACAAGAATCTGAAAATCTCTGGTTTCCTTTGTCTTTATTACCTAAACTCATGGGCCTGCTTTTTCTCTGTGTTTGACTACAATATGAGAAGGTACTCAGTCGCTATTTTCTTATCTTTTCTGCTTATGATCTGTGTAGGTCTATTTCAAAGATGTTGCTGGCTGTGATGAGGCAAAACAAGAGATCATGGAATTTGTGCACTTCCTTAAGAACCCAAAGAAATATGAGGACCTAGGAGCTAAAATTCCAAAAGGTGCTCTGTTGGTGGGTCCTCCAGGTACAGGAAAGACCCTCCTAGCAAAAGCAACTGCTGGCGAGTCAGGTGTACCCTTTCTATCAATATCAGGTTCTGACTTCATGGAGATGTTTGTTGGTGTTGGACCATCCAGGGTAAGGAACTTGTTCCAAGAAGCAAGGCAGTCTGCTCCTAGTATAATATTTATTGATGAGATTGATGCGATTGGTCGAGCAAGAGGTCGTGGCGGTTTCTCAGGTTCTAATGATGAGCGTGAGAGTACGCTTAATCAATTGCTAGTAGAAATGGATGGATTTGGAACTACTTCAGGAGTTGTTGTGCTTGCGGGTACTAATAGGCCTGATATCTTAGACAAAGCTTTACTGAGGCCAGGGCGTTTTGATCGTCAGATTTCAATAGATAAACCTGATATTAAAGGCCGTGAACAGATATTTCTGGTCTACTTGAGAAAGATAAAGCTTGATCAGGAGCCATCGTATTACTCTCAAAGACTTGCGGCTCTCACTCCTGGCTTTGCTGGAGCAGACATTGCAAATGTTTGTAATGAAGCTGCACTAATTGCTGCAAGGAGTGAAGGGGCACAAGTCACAATGGAACATTTTGAGGCTGCTATAGACAGGATCATTGGTGGTCTTGAGAAGAAGAACAGGGTAATTATCTTATATTTTTTCTTTTCTGTGATTATCTATTTTCCGTGAGAATATTGAAACTTGAACCTATGACTTCATTCAGTTAAACATTACCTTTTTATTAGCCATTAGTGTGAGATGGTGATTATTGCATTGCATGTTATGTCCAGAGTAGTGATAGATAACTTTACATGATTATTTTTTGCATCCCTTTTTATTCTAATTACCCTAATAGCCAGATTCTTCTGAGTCTCAATCAGGTAATCAGTAAACTCGAGCGGAAGACAGTTGCTTATCATGAATCAGGTCATGCTGTTGCAGGCTGGTTCTTGGAACATGCTGAACCCCTCTTGAAAGTGACAATTGTTCCTCGCGGTACAGCAGCACTTGGATTTGCCCAGTACGTTCCAAATGAAAACCTTCTCATGACAAAAGAGCAGCTTTTTGATATGACATGCATGACCCTCGGTGGCCGGGCAGCTGAACAGGTAAATTTGAAATTTCCGATTTCCATGTATGGTTGGGTGCAAATGGAAACATGAATTCATATTTTGGTTTTTGTCATGGTATATATTCCGAATACTGAAATATTCCAACACTGAGGCACAAACTAGAATTCGAAAATTTAACTAATATTTTCCACGATTCAGGTTTTGCTGGGAAAGATATCAACTGGTGCTCAAAATGACTTGGAAAAGGTGACCAAGATGACCTATGCCCAGGTGGCAATTTATGGCTTTAGCGACAAGGTAGGTCTCCTCTCTTTCCCTCAGAGAGAAGATGGGCTTGAGATGTCGAAGCCCTATAGCAATAAGACGGGTGCTATCATCGATACTGAAGTGCGCGAGTGGGTAGCCAAGGCATATGAAAAAACCGTGCAACTTATAGAGGAACACAAAGCCAAAGTAGCTGAAGTCGCCGAAATGTTGCTCGAAAAGGAAGTTCTTCACCAAGAAGATCTGGTTCGAGTTTTGGGTGAACGACCATTTAAATCAAGTGAACTTACAAACTATGACAGGTTTAAGCAAGGGTTTGAAGATAAAGGAACCCAAACCCCAGAGGGTGGATCTGCACCCCTTGTTCCAGAGGTTGTCCCAGCTTGATCCCACCTTGAGGTTATCCTGATTTTTGTACATAAATTGTTTTTCTGTTTTCCGATACTGTTCTATACAATAGCCATCACCGGCCATCTCTTGGCTGCTGTCTAACATTGTATCATTTGTACGTTCTTTAAGGCGTCAACCTTAGTTGCTAAATCCAGGTACACGCGGCTTGAATTGAAATTCTCTTTTGATAATTAAAAAAATATGAAGTTTTTTGTATGCCCAATAAAATTAGGTCGTTCGACTATTCCTCCTTTTAAAATAACATTTATATTTTAAAATTATTTCAACTAAAATATATTTTAAAAATATCAATTAGTTTTAGTGGTTATTTAAAAAATATCGATTATTTTTTTTGAAGGAAATTCATTCATCTAATATATATAAAATCTGTCATTGGGTTCAGCCGGAAAATTAGTGCTTGAAAGTTGAAAGGTCTTCCTTCTAAAACTTCAATCCTTGAATGGCTCATTTAGATTGGGCTAATTTGTGTTGAAGACCCAAAGTTTCAATTCATCAGCCATAGAATGAGAAAATTTAAAGCCCTAAAATTACAACTGATAAAACGCAGAACTAAACCATGTAGTGTCCTCTTCTAACCCTAATCCCTCGTTTTTCGTTTCCTTTCAAAATACTTCTTGCAGGTTGCAGCTATAACATAGAGAATAAGCAATTCAAGTAATCTAAATTCCAAGATCTTTATTTTGATTCTGAAGGAAATTTTAGCTCCTTAAATGGCGAGGCGAGAGCTCTCCAGTACTTTGAGGGGCCTGAAGGTAATCTTACAACACGATTCTACGATTCTTTTGCTGATGTTTCTGGTTTTATGTTATTATTGTTTCGCTGATTTTGTATTGAATTTGCAAAAGAGAAAAAGTCCTTTGTTTTTAGGTCATGTTGTTTCTTGTTTGAAATTTGAACTAGGCGTTGTTTTAATTATCTGGATTTCGTTTATCATGTCATTTTTTTCACGGTGGAAAACGATGTAATCGTCTAACTCATTGGTTTCTGTTTTTTTTTTAAATTCTATTTGGTGCAATAATAGTTCATGCAAAGGGCAGCTCAGAGAGAGGAGAAAGTGATAAAAGAAGAAGAGGTTAAACCTGAAGGGATTAGTACTATTACTAGAAAATGGTACTAAAATTTCCGCCATTTGTTTATGAATTATCTTAAATCCCTAAAGCATTTTTAAACATTATTATTTTTTCAGAAATTGTTTAGATTTAGTTATAATATGATATAGACCATTAACTTGTATACTTGAAGGGAAGAAAGAGATACCGAACAGTTGAATTGTTTTTTTCATGGGAATTGAGGATTCTTTCAATGCTGGTCATTGGAATTGATACTTGATAATTGAACTTGCAGGACAATTATTTGTGTTTTGAATGTAAAAAAAGGAGGGATCTGTCGAAAATAGATTTTTTAGGATCTGCTTGCTTCCGAATTGTTCCTATTTTCAACTTGTTTAACTACATTTTGTTTTACATTTGCAAACATTCAGTGTGGTCATTATGGAAGGGGATCCTCGTCCAGGAGCAACTGTTGGGCGGATGTCATTTCAAAGTTTCAATCCTTCTATTGATGTGAGTATAAAGGTCAAGTGGCCTAAGATTTTTGCCCAAAGATGACTTTTCACTTAGTATGGTTCTATTGTCGCTTTTTTCCTCATTAGAATGCCTTGTCTTGGTAGAAATTGAACGAAGCAGCATCAAATGTTTGTACACCAGATGCCAGTGGTGGTAGATCCTCGTCTAGGTAGGCTTTTTTTTCTTCTTTTCAGGGTTAGTGCTCCTGAATTTTTTAAAGTCATTTTGCAGTTTGTGTTGTAATTATGTCTTAAACTATAATGCAATGGAAAAAATGTGGGTAAGTTGAGATGGAAATGCTTGTCACATGTGGGTTTAGTTCACATCGTGCACATGTTTGCACAGTTTTATCTGACCTTTTGTCCTTGAATTGCAACAGTGAGAATGGATCTGCATCTGAAGCAACCGACTGCTCAAAAGTCGGCACTGATAAACACGAAGGTAATGGAGATCTTAAGAGAAAACAATCTGACATGGTTTCTGAACCAGAGAATCTGAATAAATCTCCCGAAAATGGTAATGCTATTCAATCGTCACCAAGCAGCAGCAAAGTCTCCTCCAAAAAGAAGTCAAAGCGTGAGAAGCTCGACTGGAATGTTCTCAGGCCACCAAAGCCTAATCGGTGATCCTAGTTATGAAATTGTCTTCAACATAGCTAGTACATTAATATCTGTCTTCATGTTCCCAAAACACTACATGTAACTTTGTTGTCATGTTATTAAAGATCACCTTAACTTTCAGATTTGTTCATTTAAGATGCATTTTTTTTCTCTTCCCAACCTTTTCTACAATTCAAGCACTTAATATTTTACAAATTTTGCCAAATTGAATGGTTCATTGCTGACAGGTTTCCATCCCTGCAGCATCCAGTGGCCATAATCTCTATGATAATTACGTTGGACCATATTTCTCACTTTCTTCACCAGCACCTGATCCAATGAACCCTGCTTGAACCCTGCCCTCACAGTCCTCGCCTGCCATTGCTTGTACGTTTCAACCCTCTCACTGCCCTTGCATGCAACGACATTCATAATGTCCCTTCCCAGCACTTCCTTCTCTAACATCATCCTTCCTGTATCTTCTCGAGAAACATTAACTTCAAATATATCAAACTTCAATTCCATGGATGAATTAACTCTGGGTTAATGCTTCTGATCAGCTTCAGAACAGTGTCCCTTGCACTGGTTGATGCCATTGTGTCATCTGGGAGGTTCTTTAGCCTATACATGCAGTTAACAACCACCACTTCGCCTTTGTTAATCTTTAGTTCTTTAAGTCGGATTTGTTTCCCATTTCTTTGCTATCACGTTGTACTCTCAAATGGAACATTTGTCTCGCAATACCTTTTCAAGCAACTCCCCGTCTCTGCCCCTCTTTCTGCAGGTCAAAAACCTGTTGGGGGAAACTCAGTTCCGGTAACATGAAGCTTGGGAGGTCCACCGGACCTTGCCGAGCCTGAGGGTGACATTGCACAAAGCCAACCAATAGGAGAAATGAATGCATCATTGTACAAGAAAGGAATATGTATGTATTGGCCAGGCTTCACCAAAACACGTGAATGTGGAAAAAATATAGTGTGAAGTTTAATTCAGCTGGAAAGCTTTAATTTCATCCTTGGCATAGCCTTTTTAACATAACCATAATACAGATACAAGAAATCAATAAGGAAAAACAAGTAATGGACAATGGTTTCCTAGACCCATCATCAACCTAAGATTTTTCGTCAACATCACATCGGCTACAAGCCATCATAGTAGAGTTATGAGAGAGTAGGCAGCTCTCCAACGACGGCTGCTGCTGCTTGGACCAGTATGTGTGTGCTTTCAGGACCCTGTCCAAGAGTTCCTGGGGCACTGGCTCTCCCCGCCTTTGCTGCGGGGATATCCTTGCCGTGTGCAGTAGTGTTTTCCACTTATCCTGCATGAGCCCACAATAAACACCATCACACAACCACATGGAAATATTTTAACCTACGTATCAAGATGACTACGAAACAATTGTTTGTTTTTCTTTTCCAACTGAAAGACCAAAAGCAGCAGAAAATCCCAGCAAACCATATTATAAATATACAATTGCATTAAGCTAAAAAAACAAAAGAAACGAAATTGCATTCGGTCACTTGGTAAAAGATCCCTTGTACTTGTAGTGTAGTTATCTTACAGATAAATCGACAAAGTTGATCAAAACTTGTAAAAACCACTAATCATTGACTTGTTGATAAGCAAGTATGCAACTAGACGCTCTGGACCTCTTTTGAATTTTAAAACAAAAGATTTAAACAAATAACCTTTGGAAACCAATAAATAATCCTATATAAGGCATGAAAATATGATTAAAAAAACATTCGAACGAGAAGCGGAATCATCAGTGCGATGCTTGCATAAAACAGATTCAATGGAAGTAAGTCCTTACCTTCAAATCAACATAAGTGCGATGCTTCGCGTTATCAAAAGCTCTTAATTTAACATCACGCCACCTGCATATTAATTAAGCCATTAAAACCATGACAATCTATTATATATCTAACCACACAAATAGGCCAAAGTTTCTATGTTACATCCAGCACACTCTTGCAGGTAAAAATAAAGTGCGAGTGGCGAAGAAAACAGTATTTGAAGTATCTTCTGAGTTCTGATTACATACTTTTCACCAGAGCAAGCATTCATGCAAAATTCTGATTGGTAGTAATGTTAAATCAATTGACAATTAACAAAGAAGCAAATTTCTAATACTCATCCAGAGTTCAACTGCTTTTCATCGTTTCTTTGTAAGGTTCAAACATACCTTCCGGTTCCAAGTTCCTCAACAGCTTGAACCAGGGATTCAACTTCAGAAATAGAGAAAGGTCGACGAATTCTTCGCTGTGCAACATCAGATTGCTTGGATTTCCTATGAGCTGGAACCACAGCTAATGTCTCCATGCTCATTGCAGGTACAGCTACCAATGCTTTAGATTCAGTTGAGCTTTTATCAAACATGTCAATAAGTGAGAATGCACAATCATTATTGCTTTCAATAAAATTGCTTGGATTAGGCATGCAAGACTCAGGTGAGGTATCGCAGGTAGCCTGACTAACTAAACAAGGATTTGCGGGATACCTGGCAAAAAACAGTTTTAAATCATAAACTGAATGTGTGCAGTAACAAAAAAACTGCTATTTGATCTGAGGATTTCGAGTATTTGAGAGAGATGAATAAAAATCTTGAATGACAAAATATCAGCCACCAAGGTAACAACTCTTGAATGAGAATACTGTTATCAGACAAAAAGTCAGCCTCCTCTTCAAGGAAGCATTTTGGATAAAAAGGAAAATCCTGGAAGATCAAGATTCTGGTAGTTGCCAGAAATAGCAATATTATCTCTCTTTTTTTCCAAAATAAAAAGAAACCACTTAGTCAAAAAAGACACTTCTTTTCTATATGTTTAGCTCTATAAAACAACAAAATGAAACCATACTTAAACCATCACATACAAGTATATATCTGCTAAACTTGAAAAACTATTTTGATTACCTATCTAGAGGTTGTGGAGTGTCACGGGGAAGTTTTAAGGGGGAACCTCCAGGGCACAACGAAGGGGTAGTATGAGAAGGGTTAGGCTCCAGGCTAAAACCAAGAGCATCCATCAGATTATCACAAGAAATTCCTGTCTGCAGCAGAGTTTTATTGTCATCCCTAACCTTCTTTCCTTGAAAAAGTACACCAGCACACAATCCATCTCCGAGTATCTCTGTCACTGCCTCCATTACAGTCCTCTACAGATCAATTTCACATCATTAGAGGGAAAGTAATGACCAAGCAAGCCAGTAGATGTGACTAAACAATGGAATTACAATTTATGAAAGATACTACACAAGTATCCATCACGGGTTGAAGTGAGATGGAGATCTAAGAAAGAAATAGGAATGCAGATCGTGACTAATAGAACAGACATATTCTTCAAGGTCCAAATGTATCAAAAAGAAATCCAAGAAATATCTCTAAGCACTCTGCTGTCAAATTAGGAACAGCAGTCAAATGTTCTACCACAATGATCAGAATCATAGATCATTATACCTTCAATGAACCAACGGTTGCAGATTCTGGAACTTCAATAAACAATTCTGGTACCCTGAAAGAATTGATCCTGAGCTTCACTGAGTAAAGGGAAAGACATCTTGATGTAAGAACCTCTTTGAATGTCAGACACCAATCAAGTGAAAAGGGTTACATATGAATCACTCCCTCAAAGGCTCTCATACCATGGGAATCCCTAGAGTTGAATAATTCATGTTGGTCTGCTAGTGAAGATGATTCTCCCGTGACTGCAAAAGATTTAGAACCAATAAGCAAAATGCCGATGTTAACAATAAACACCAAGAAACGTAACTAATAGTTACAGATGAAAAGTATTTAAGTCACCTCCATGCATCTTTGAATATAGAATGGAATTTTTTCCTTTGTTGCTCTTCGCAAGTGAATCAGAAATTCCCTCACTGCTGGTTCCTCCATCTAAATTTGACTCTGAGCTACAGTAAAAAAACTTTCTTTTTTTGAAAGGATAGTTCCTTCCAGATCTTAAATGCTTATATGCCCTCCTACTGAAGTAACCAGACTTCAAATTCTCATCTGAAGAATTCAGATATTCATTTAATTAAAAATATACACGCCTGTAAATATCCTACAAATGGTACCACATGATATACCCAAAATTGCAATGATTTATTGATTTTTATCACAAGAAACCACATACCATAATTGGAATATGATACATTCTTAGATCCCGGACCCACTTTCCAGTATTTGGAAGCCAGAATCTTCCTTATTCTTCGATCTCCAATATGAAGGATTGACCTAAATGGTTTTCTTAGGGGCCTACTAGGGTGAGTACACCCTGAAGATTTTTCTTCATCATCTCTAGTAACAACATTTACATCATCCCATTTTGCGGGAAAAGAAACAAGGGGATTGTGATCCCCATATGAACTTGCCTTAATACTTGTGTATGAACTAACTAAAGCAGGGGGTTTAACATCCAAGACTGGTGCATCATCCGTCAACACTTCTTTTTCAGACACTGATCTGATACAATCACCGGATGTCTCACACACATAGGGACCTATTCCTACATTAAAAGTCAAAGCTCCCATTTCATTCTTGATTTTGTCATTCATCAACTTCTGAGCATCAAATTTTTCTAAGCAATCAGAAGTTGCTACAAGGGCACAATTTCGAAGACTAGGGGATTCTTTAGAACTATAGTTTGGGTCATTAGTTAGTGGAACAAGTTCAGAAGCAAAGAATTCAGGATTAGCGCTGTCTTGAGTGCATGTTTCT
This sequence comes from Abelmoschus esculentus, assembly GCA_035048815.1. Lineage (NCBI taxonomy): Eukaryota > Viridiplantae > Streptophyta > Magnoliopsida > Malvales > Malvaceae > Abelmoschus > Abelmoschus esculentus. The sequence goes on from JAUCBN010000008.1 coordinate 2,643,604, forward strand.
AGCTTCAATGACTGGTTTACATCCCCCCTCTCCTCCTTAACAGTATTTGTTTCAACCTCATATTGATCTTCAGCACTCCGATTATTATTTGTAGCAGGAGCACTTTCTTTATCTAGCGATAATTTACCAGCTACAGTGGCCAGCAAATCAAATGCACTTATCTGGTTGCCTTCAATTCTCTTTCTAAATGGAACTTCTTTCTATAAGAAGGATTAGCAGTAGTGATTTAAAATGGAACAGAATATTCGCAAGTATATATGAAATAGAACAGTATCATATCCATACTTAAATTACCCTGGCTGATCTGGTTGCTCGAGGAATAGCAGGCACCTGATAACCACTGAATCCATAGTCAAATTTGTTCTGCAACACCATGTCTCAATGATAAAACCACATCGAACACATCATATGCAACTCACATCATTCCAGAATCAAATTCCAAGAGACTGAATGTATACGGGGAAACCAATCAATGTTTCAGGACTAAACTTAGACCCTGTGAAGAGATGAATGTAAAACTGAATCTAAATGACGTATATAATTAAAAAAAAAACTACTACCATTTTACAAATAAGTTGCACAACAGAAAACAAATTCAAGGCAAGGACACAAAAAAATCGAAGAAAATAAAATTTCCCTTCTAAAGAAAATAAACATAATAACAACATAGCAAAAATTCATGTCACTTCCAATTTTCTTCTCCAACATTAAAAATGTAGCTTCAAAAAGAAACCATACTCAACGCTCTTCGATGAAAATCTTTATTTCAGAAAAAAAAAATCAAACACATGCTTATACATCAAACATCAGATGCATAAAACTATAAAGATCTTTTTCTTTGTTTTTCAAAATCTCTGTTCAAAACATCACAATTTTGCAAATTAAAAAGAGAGCTGGAGAGAAAGTAAAGAGAAAATAGAAAATTTATGTAGAAAGGAAACCCATCAAACCACAACAAAACCCCGACATAGATAATTCAAATCCAAATAACCAACCCAGACGTAAACCCCCAGAAATTCTTTGTAAATTAGATAAATTTTGCTTTCAAGATCTAAACCCTGTGTAAAAGATCAATCTTGAAAAAGAATCTTTGATCATCTCCTGGGCTTTTCCAATTAATAGTCAAAAAGATCCAGATCGAATGTCTTATACCCAAACTCGTCGACAAACAAAAGAATCAGACGTTAAAAAGTGTCAAATTTTAAGAATTTTCAAAAGAAAACTGAAAATACAGGAGAAAAAGAACAGGCATTTGATTGCTTGAAAATTGTAAGCTTAAAAATATTTTAACTCAGGGGTCATATAAAAACTTTGTCCTCGGATTACCACAAAAATCGAATTTTCCTTCCACTTTCTCACCGTTTCTAGGCACCCAAACACAATAGACCCAAGAACTTTCGGTGTGAAAAAATCAAGAAACTGAAAATTCTCAACTCTAAACTATGAACGTTTCTCGAAGAAAATGAAATTCGCAACTAAGCGCAAGATCGCAAAAAGAATTAACAAAAATGAAAATTCTCTTCACGTACGGGGAAAGAAAAAAGAACCAAGACTCACTTGTATTTTCTACCCCATGATTTCCCCAAGAAAACAAAAGTGATATCTTCTCTGTGTTTTTCAAACAAAAGCCATTCGATTTCCCCTGAAATTGACTATTTATTTTCTCACACACACAAAAAAGAAAATAATCTTTCCGTTTTCTGTCTCCGATCGCCAAAACCCTCAGAAATGAGAAAAACCCCAAAATTTTGCTTAAACCCCAGGTTTTATACCATTGACCCCTGATTACCGGGCCTATCAGTAGTCACCAGAAACTTCACCGGTTATAACCGGTAGGAATGAACCACATAAGGACCTGCTCTTTCTTATCGGACCCACCACTATAGTCGGAGCATAGAAAAACCCGATGGGTCACAAAGAGAATTGTAGGTATTTTATTTAGAAATGTTATAGTTTTTTTTTAATAAATTCAACAAAAAAATTAGGCATACAAATAAAAATTACAAATTATTTATTTTATTTAAATAAGTTTATACGTTGCGTATATAATTTTTTTTTAAATGTTACAATAATTTAATACCATATGAAAATACTCTAATCATAGCAGTTTAAAATGGACTAAGCATTTGGAAAAATAAAAATATGTTATAAGAATATTCCCTTTTTTTCTTTCATCAGATCTTGTAGGATCGTACAAAAGAAAGGAAGATGATGAAGCAGCTGAGTATCACGTGCGCAACAGATCTGAACAATGTATATTTAAAAAATTTATCAATTTAATACTAAACATTACATAATCTGATTTAATCTGTTTTTATTATTTGTAATTATGATTAATTAGTGACCCATAATATGGATTTCAGAAGAAAAACACGTATCACGTGCCCAGCACTGATACAAGAAATAAAATATTGTAAGAAATTTAGAAAGAACATAAAATAATCTTCCTCTCTCTTCTTCACGACGTCCCATCTGCTGCCTTTTAGATCGAGATCGAAGGAGATCGTAAATTTTCGAGATTCTTCACATCCGATACCCTAATTCAATTCTAGCCTCAAATTAATCAAAATCTGAATTCTTTGTTTGACTTATACTGTATTTCTAGCTTTTTTGAGAAAAAAATTGAGTATGAAAGAAGCGAAATCAGGTAAATTCAATGCACAACAACATCAACACGAAAATGGTCACTTCTCCCCATTCAAATTCGCCAAGTTATTAGATCCAGAAGCTTCTTGGGACAAGGTTAATCTTCTTTTTTTTTTTTATTTGTTAATTTTGTCGATTTTATTTGAAAGTTTTACTATTTAATTAGGGTCAGATACTTTAATGGTCAACTGCAATTACAGTCATATGTACTTCAATTATGATCTTAACTGTGATTGTTTAGTTATTGAAGTAGTTTAATTTAATGGGTTTATTTTTTTCCTGTTAAATCGGGGGTCTAATTGGATTATCATGAATGAACTTGAATTGGTTACGTTTTGGAAAACGAAAATTATAAGGAGTTTTTGTTGATTGTTGGAGCAGGATCAATTAGGAGATGTATTGCATTGGATTCGACAAGTTGTAGCTCTTTTCTGTGGGTTAGTATGGGGAGCAATCCCAGTGGTTGGAGGCATTTGGATATTCATGTAAGTTCTCTGATTCATGTTGCCTAAATTAGTAAATTTCAATGCTTCGGATTTGTATTGGATAGTTGAATCTGCCCCAAGTTTGGTGAGTCTCACTAATGTAGATGGTGTATTGTGATGGGAGCTATGCACTTGGCATGACCCCGAATCTATCAGGAGCCTTGTGTATCGGGCTTTGGAATCTACACTGGTAGTTGGCAGCATCTAGACATCTAGTGCTGGTGATTTATGGTGATTAGAGTTTGACAAATTTTTAGATTGCATGTGGATGAATCACTAATGATTCTTAGCATTGCAAAACCTATAGTGTGTTTTAGTAGATATCTGGAACTGCTAATCTCTATGATGGCGCAAGCTGCTAACTGGATCCCCCCTTTCACCATTGGAGTTTCATTATTAATCTCTGCTTCTTTTACTTGTAGCAGCATGTCCATATTCATATGCATAACCCCGGTTTTAATGTATATTTCCTTGGAAGTATTAACAATTTTGAATGCAGTACCTATCATCATTGTTTTTAAATTGATAAGTTAAATACATGATGTTTCCACTTGCATTTGTTAAGCATAAAATTTGCATGTCACCATCCCATTTCGTTGAAAATTTGAAAGGAATCTGGTTTTGCTTCCAGGCTTCTGTATATAGGCTTCTGCATATCATGTCGAGGGGTTTATGCTGCCAACTTCAATTATCTTGAATGTCTTGATATCCACTTAGTGTTTGTTCAATAAGAAAATAATAGTATTATTTGACCTTGGAACTGTCATTGTCCTGTCTTTTTCCCCTCTAAATCTTATTATTTTCTAAACTTTTAGTTAAATATTTGTTGTTATTTGCTTGCAGTTTTCTGGCCATATCCACTGGTATTATATATGGTTATTATGCAATGATACTAAAGATCGACGAGGAAGAATTTGGTGGTCATACAGCTCTTCTCCAAGAAGGGCTTTTTGCTTCAATAACTCTCTTTCTGGTACTCAAATAACTTTTCGATATTTCTTTCATGTTCACATGCCAGCATTACATAATATTACCAGAAGTTTCTTTCCTATGTTTATAGCTAATTAAACCCTGTTTTCCTCTTCAGTTGGCGTGGATCCTCGTCTACAGCTTGGCCCACTTTTGATATGTATTCTATCCTCAATTTGGTTGTCCTCTGTTTGTAAGTCACATTCCAAGGATTCAACTCTTTAGACGAGGAGCAGTTCATTATTCCTGAAAACAATGGAAACATTTAGATTTGTTAAACAATGAAAAACTCTTACTTGAGCAATGCCCTATAATTGCCTTTCACTTTTCATTGTGGGACATTCCTATTTTGCATACAAGAAGGTTACACTTTTTTTCTTGCTTCAAATTATTTGTTGCTGATGAACTCTGTGATAATGCATGAAACATAGGCAAATTTCTATAATGTCCGAATTGCCGTAGATTTTGCCATTGTTTTAATCAGAACCAAGTGCTCTTCCCATTTTCCCTCCAAACCCACCATTCTTTAAGATCCTTCCTATTTCATTTTTGTTTGAGAAAGGTTGCATGAACCAGTTGAGCTAAACTCCGAAACCAACGATTTTACCTTGTAAGAGTTCCTCTTGGTCACTTTCCTATGTACTTGTCCACCATATTTTTAGTAGTCTAATATAATGGGGGGAAAAGACTTTTTGGAACCCATAAACAACAAATCTCCAGTAAGTACCTAATCTAAATTGATACTGCTATAATGTACAATAATTTAAAACAAAATTACTCTTATGTTTCTTCCCCTAGTTTCATTTGCTATTTCTTCTTCCTACTCGAACTTCATCCTTTACCTTCGAACTTCTTCTTACTCCAATAAGTCATGGACCATGTCGACCATTTTTCCTGGAGAAGTAAATATCCCATTCATGAGGCCCAAGTTTACCAAATGCAAAATACTTCCAAGATTCTTCTTCATCAAATTCATGATTCACTATTTTCCCCTCGTCCATTTGTTTCTTCACTGTCTCAATTCTGTCAAGAACACCCTTTACTGTTAGATCAAATGCATCTTCAATTTTCCTCAATCTAGAAGATGGATCTGCATATATCACCGATGGAATCATGTTTATGATTTCATCTCTCATGGCTGCTCTTCTTTCTCTGGAAACACTTTGCAGTATTCTTTCGATGTTGGCTTTCCCCAACTTAACATCTTTTTCCGGTATGAACACCGAGTATTTCCTGTACTATTGGGGAAATGCCATATATATTGAACGTAAGCTGAACCTGGATGGAAGAAAACTGGGATACACCCGGCTACGATTGAATCAAATATCGATCTTCTGGTGTAGGAATCCCCTGAAGGTTGTAAACAGAAGATTGAACTTTGAAATAAATTCAACACGTAGGCTGGCTTGTGGCATTTCTGTGTTTTATCGCATTCGAGGAACCTGCATCTCCTTCTCGCAGCGAGACATTGATCGATGAGTTCATTGCGGATAGATTCATGCCGATGAGGCCTTCGTGCACCTGCGAAAGAGAACAAGAATCGTCTTTTCAGTCTTCTCATTCTGTTCTGCCATTGAAACACTTCACTGTCTCTTGAAGGATGGAAATATGTCGGATATGGTATCGCGAAGTCATTGTAGTTCCACGGACATGACTCGAGTACCAACGCCGTCATGTTCCTTGATTCATGGAAATTCAGGAGCTCATTGCCCCAATCAGACTCGTTTTTCGGGTCTCTCCTGAAATCCCAATTAATCCTTCCTGCAACCAGGAAATGATCTCTACCCCACATTCTTTTCCATTCAGGTCTAGATGCAAGCCACTTGACAAGATTAACCGCATCATAATCTCTCATAAACCCATCAGGATCCCATAGGTAACGACCAACATCGAGGCCAGCATAGAACGGAACATAGATCGCCGAAGCAACAGATGGATCTTTAGTTAAGCACTTGTACTGCTTCATCCTGTTGTGGAAAATGACTTCTAACAAGAACTGGTTTGTATTAAACCATCCCGTTCTTGAATAAAGCTTGTCATCCCTAGGAAGAGGGGCACCTAGACCTAGGTTTGATGCACATTCGCACATGTCCGTCCAGAAACTAAGCGACTGGCATGTTTCGAGTAAATCTTGGTTAAATTTCCTGGGCAGATTATGAATATATATATACCGTCCTGAACACTGATCCAACCGAGATCGTCCTCTTCTCGCCTCCACAGCAGCTTTCTCATTCCTTTTCTCCATGACAGGTTCTGATGAATTCACAGTTTTTTTCCTGGTTTCTCTCCTCGGATGCCCTGCCCTCTCAGTTCGACTCTTGACAACCGGTAACGTTTCAACAGGTTGTTTTTCAACATTGTCTTCTTTTTGTCGTTCCGAAACACCTTCAGTCTCTTTTCGTTTTGCCTCGTTCCTTTTCTCTTGATCCCCGGTATTATCCTCCTTTTGCTGTTCCAAAACATTTACAGTCCGTTTTCCTTTAGCCGCTTGATCTTCAATCTTCTCTCGCTTCTTTATTTCTAAATGGTTTGCAGTTCCTTTCCCTCTTTCCCGAACCTCGGCATTGTCTTCTCTTTTCCGTTCTGCAACATTTCCAGTCTCTTTTCGTTTTGCCTCATTCCTTTTCTTTTGATCCTCACCATTGCCTTCCCTTTTATGTTCTAAAACATTTACAGTCCCTTTACGTTTCGCCGCTCGATCTTCCTTCCCTTTCTCCCGATCCTCGGCATTCTCTTCCCTTTTTCGTTCTGCAACAATTGCTGTCCCTTTCTTTTGTTCTGTCGCATGATTTTCCTTTCTTTTGCCCTTCCCCGTTCTATCATATCCATCCATGTTTTTAACCCCTTTATTACCAGAATTCGTCCCGGTCTCAACAGGTTCAGTTTGATTTTGATCTTCAACCAACGACTGAATCACCTGATAAACTCCCTCATCCTCAGACAACTCCCCGACATGATTTCCCTTTGTTTCAGATTCTGTTTCATTCTCATCTTCTTCATCATCTACAATATTACTACCTCCAACACGAGAAGAATCCTCAGTTTCGTCATCTCTAACAAAATCGTTAAAAGATTCAGACGAATCTAAAAGAACAGTATCATTGTCGATTGCTAAACTATATTCTTTCTTGCTAAATGTTGCAGACGAAGAATACACATAAACCATGTACACCGTGAACCATAAAAGGAAAGAGATCAAAACAATGTACCAGGATTGAGTTCTCCATCGACATTTTCCATTCGCCGGTTTCTCCATTAACGTTTCACTGCTCATACTACTAACACTATGATTAATGAAAAATTTATTCTATTGAGGAGACTCCATTAACAGAATAAAGAAATGGGTCGAAAAGGTTAAAAGAATCTGGAAAGTCATTAAAGGGGTTTGCTTGGGAAGAAATGAAGGAATTCGGGAAAATGAACAGATGTTTGAACCATTCAAGGATTTTGGGTGCATTGAATTAAAATAAATGTTATTAAAGGAAAGTTTCTATATACATGACTTTGCCGGGAAATATGAAAATCAGTTACCTTTATTCTCAGCCACTGTGAATTCTTGGAGATTAACTTCAGGAAAAGAAAATTTGAGGGTCGATTCTGGAGATTGTCGGGAATCTCTTTCGATCAGAGACGGACACAATATTTTATGTAAAGGTTTGTTTTATTTTATTTTAATATATAAACTTTATAAATAAATAATTGTTATATGGTATACTGTTAGTGGGAAACAAATTTTAATATTATTGTGATAATATCTTAAATATTATTTGTGGGATTATTTTCCATTTATAATATATCAAATGAGCAATGACAACTCTAAATAGAGATTATTAAACATGTACAACATTTTAGTGTTCAAAGCCTAGCAACGAGTTTGTTGATTGGGCTAACTTTCTTTAAAAGAACCAATATGATATTCAATCCAAGTTAGGAGTCTAAACTCTAATGTCATGTGAAGTACAGGGACCTATTTGGTAAAAATGCTTAGCTTCCATTCCGATCCTAAGGACTTTTAAGAAGAACTTAAAACTATTAGTAAACAAATTGTAAATGAATTGTATAAAAGCTAATAAGTTAATTATCCCAAAAAAAATCAAATAATCTTAAGATTATATTCTTAAACTCAGAGAGATTATATCATAGGTCCGGCCTACCACATTAGTCGTGGTCTCTAATTAATAGAAATCATCCATTCCATCATTAATTAGTCAGGTAATTAATATAATTTTTAGAAATTATATTTTTAAAATGACTTAAAAATTATAAGTGAAGATTTATTGGTTGAAAAAAATTAAAGGTTAATGGTGAATTGAGTGATTATAATTGATGGGACCATAACTGACGTGGTAAGTCAGGCTCATGATATAATTTCTCCTGAAATGAAGTCCACAGAATCGAATTGTTCAAAAAAGTTCATTTTTCTCTCCGACAAGTAAAACGAACATTCTCGCACTTGCCAATAGAAGAAGCAGTGGTACACAAATTTTCTACAATTTCATTAGATTCTTTTTTAAAATATTAGGAATAATTTTGGAGGGGTGAAAAAGAATAAAGTGATTAAATAAATTTTACTTTCAGATTATATCTAAACTAAGCTTATTAATCAAAGAGATTTTTTTATTTTTATTTAAAAAATATTTTTTTAATTTTTATTTAAAGAATAATTATTTTTTGTATATGTTAGACATAATTCATATCCTACAACATGTGAATTCGTACTTTGCATGTTATAGAATACGAGTTTATATTTTGTTTTTTGTAGAACGCGAAATTAGATTAAAATAAATAACTTTGTTTTAAAGAGTTAAGTAACTTTACGTTTTATAAGACGTGAAATACGAATTCACATTATGTAAGATACGAATTAAATCTAATTCGCATCGTGCAGAAAAGGATTATTCTTCAAAATAAATATTGAATAGAGTTATTTTTAATTAAAAAATTAAATAGGAATATCCTCTACTTAAGCCTTTAAACTAAATATTTTTTAAGTTAACATTTAAAAAAAATTATACTAGTATTTAAATTTAAATTTTATATATTATTTTTATATTATTAATAATAGTTTTAGTTCATAAAATTTATATATTTTATCACTCTAAATTAATTTAAATATTTTTACAAATTTAACTTTTAAATTTAATTTTTTATATAATTTAATTATTCAGATATTCTATTTTCAAAACATAAATTAAATAATATTATTCTATCATAAAATAACAACAAATTCTTATTAAAATTTTCTTACAATATAAATATAGTATAATATTTACTAAGGTATATACTTGAGAGATAAAAATCTTTAAATACAAACCGAAAAATATATAATTTAAATATAAATTTAAAAACAAGAAATAATAGAAATATATATATAATATACTACAGATTCTAAATAGTAAATATATCTTTCAATTTCTCTAAACCCTTTAACTTTCCGGCACATGCCCTTGTTTATTGCCCTTTGATTTGTTTTTGTTTTACCTACGTTGTCCAGTCCCCCTCTCTTCAATTAAAACTCCTCAAAATTCCCGGTCCTGACAGATGTCAAACATGCACCACAGGACTTCAAAACCATAAAACCAGACACATCAGAACGGAAAAACTTAGGTTCGCATCACAGACACACACAGGATTCTTTGTCACAATTGTAGTCGGATTTTTATGACAATAATAATTTAATTTTATTAAAAATTATAGATATAATATTTTAAAAATATATAATAAAGATTAATTTATTTTATATAGAAAATAAATGTTTTTATATAGTTAATATGTTGTTAGAATTCAAGAAAAATTTTAAAAGTTTTTCAATTTTTTATATTTATGTAAACGAGACATATGATAAGATAAAAAAGAATAATCAATAAATTTATTTGTTAAATAAATTATTTTGTTTTTAAAATTTATTATATTAATAAATAATTGTTAACTAAATAAAAATAAACATCAAACGATCATTGAGATATATTAAAACGTGTGAACATAATAGATTATATAAAAGAATATATTATAAAAACATAAGAAAAATATATCTTAAGAGTAAATGTCTGTTAAAATAAAAATTAAAAACATAATAAATAAAAGTAAAAATAATAAAAAAACACCACAATCAACGACTAATATTTTGATACTTGTCGAATCATTATTAACTTAAAAATATAAAAGCAAACTTAATATTTATATAATAATACAAATAAAATCCACTATAATCTAACAATATTAATGTAGCTTGCCCTAAATCGTATTCAAGGAACACAAAGAGAAAGGGTTAGAATCCGTGTCGTGGCAGAACAGCAAGGAAAAAAGGGAAGAAAAGGAAGGAAAGAATGGCGATTCATTCAAATTCCCAAAAAAAAACTGAAACAATAATACATTGGGAAGTCCCGTTCTGTTTGTTTGCTTTTGCTTTGTCTTTGGTTATCCTTTAACTAAAAAACAAACACGAGTAACCCAAAACATTGTAAAACCAAATCCCACAGAGGTGTTTTTGTTGTCAAGTGGGGAATCAAAAAAGTTGCTTCTTTTATTTTCTTATCGGTGGGGATGGATTCCAGGATAGAAATCAAGGTGACGAATCCGAAGAAAGGAGACAATGTGGTGCGTCAGGAAGAAGCAGAATCACTGCCACAACCATCCGTGTCATCGCCGTCGCATGATGGCCAACGGAGGCTGCTGCTGGAGGAGGATGGGCAGAGGGACAGCCGCCAGCTAGGACGACAAGGACGACGGTTGATGAATTTCATACCGTCTAAAAGTTGGGTGCCTTGGCTTGTTCCGGCCTTTGTTTTGGCAAACGTGCTCCTGTTTCTAATCTCCATGTTTATTAACAATTGCCCCCAGAAATCGGATTCTTGTCTGGCTCGGTTCTTGGGAAGGTTCTCGTTTCAGCCGATGAAAGAGAATCCTCTCCTTGGCCCTTCTGCTGCTACGTAAGTCTCCCACTCTCCCTTTCAAAGCAGATGAAAATCATGATCATACTGCGGAAATTGTTTTACATTTACTGTGATGAAATGAACATTGGTTTAGCCTCTAGGGAATGCTTTTGGGGTGAATTCATAATAAATAATGAATTTTGGATTCTTGGGACTGCCTTAAGTTGTCTGTCAATTCTAAAATAGGCAGGATTTATATAGATTAATATGTGAAATCAATTGTCAATCATGATATATTATAATTTACTTTTAGAAAGAGATTTATGTTTTGTCTTCACAATTTTCTGCTTCAGAAATGATCTTGGAAGATTATATAATAAATACTTTGTTAGGATGATCTCTTTGAAGCCGTTGAGTATTTATATGTAGGCTACTATAGCTAGGAAAATATATTTCTATGGCAACTATTGGGTTGCTAATACAAGTTCATTGTTGACATGTCCTAATATGTTTTTTTTTTCCTTCTTCAGATTAGAGAAAATGGGTGCCCTGGATGTAACCAAAATCGTCCATGAACATCAGGCATGGCGTATGTTTTCTTGTATATGGTTGCATGCAGGTGTTTTCCATATACTTGCCAATATGTTGAGTCTTGTATTCATTGGAATTCGACTCGAGCAGGAATTTGGGTTCGGTATGCATCTTATTCCCAACTTAAACTTTGTCGTGTTGTTGACGTTGACCTTTATTATATTTTCTGAACTGTTGAGTACATGATGTAGCATTTATTGTTTCAATTCAATGATGTTGATATTTGATAATCATCGCTTTATGCAAAACCGGTATGCGTCTTTTATAGGTTTCTATAACTAACTGCTTTCCTAGATCACGCACTAACTTCTTTCCTAGATCATCACTTTTTAATATTGTGTAAAACTGTTAGAGTGGTCGTATTAGGCCTTCAAAGATATTACCGTACATAGCTTTCTTATCTTAATTTTGCCAATCTTCTGCATTGAGTTAATTAGCTTCGCCATAAACATAAACCATGGCAAATTCATTTCACAATTGTGGTGGCAATTAAATACCCGTATTGGCTTGTTACTGTTGTTAGTTCCATGGGATCACAATGCAAAATTTTAGAAATGAAAGGTGAGAATGAAGAAACATACATTACAGACACACACAACACAGTATACACCAGTGCCTAGTGGTTGAAAGAACTTCCACACTTTGTTGTTTAAGGTCACATCCCTGTCTAGTGGTTAAATATGTGTTTCATATGAGTTTGGACTTTAAGATGTTCGGCTGAGAACTATTGGTTGCAGTTTGGGGGTGCTTGATTTTAAGAATTTCAGCTAAAAATGTGCTTGAGAAATAGTGCATTCTCAATGCTTTTTGACCTTCTATGGAATATGTGTGCCATTAACTATGGAATCAATTATTCTGCAACGGCTTTGCAATGTGTGTTTCTTTCTAAGCATCCTTCCTTTTTTTTCTTTCCAAAATCAACATTGCTCTAGGATAATGGGTAGAGAAGGGTTGGGGAAGCTCCAAACTTGCTTTCGGAAATGCTTCCAATTTACCTACCAAAATGTTATTTTACTAGTTGAAAGGTATTTAATCCTAATTTCTCTTTGATATCTTTCTGCAGTGAGAATCGGGTTGATTTATATAATTTCTGGTTTTGGTGGGAGTTTGATGTCATCTCTTTTCATTCAAACTGGCATATCGGTTGGTGCCTCGGGTGCGCTTTTTGGTTTACTAGGTAGCATGCTTTCGGAACTCATCACAAACTGGACAATCTATGCAAATAAGGCATGTAAGGTTCCAGCTGTTATTTCATTCTTTTGAATCTGTTACATCTGAGAGACAAGTATCTTACAGTTTCCGTTTTCTATCTGCAGTTAGCAGCGCTGTTGACTCTTATTTTCATTATTGTAATAAATCTAGCTATGGGACTCCTCCCACATGTGGATAACTTTGCTCATATTGGTGGATTTCTTTCTGGGTTTCTCCTTGGTTTTGTGTTTCTAATCCGTCCACAGTTTGGATATGTTAGCAAGAAACATGTTCCTCCCGGATATATTGTGGCTTGCAGTAAACCTAAACACAAGCCATACCAGTATGTCTTCTGGCTCATCTCTCTGATATTATTGATTGCGGGGTAAGTTAGTGGAATTCTTCCCTGAATTCAAGAAACTTTGTATATAAAATACAAATCACGCTCTTCATAATCGAAATAGACTATTGCCTTGAAAATTTACATGAATGACTTTTAAACCATCTTTTCTTAGAAACTACTCGATTTACACCTGTGCACCCGTTTCTTTAATACACATCCGCTGCTGAACAGTCCCCTGACGAAGACCATTAATTGTTGCCAGTTACGTGTTACTCCGAGTGGGGTATTATTAGGGATGTTTACACAAGTTTCATGATCTCTTTCTTTTTTTCCCAGACTCACTGCCGGCATGATCATGCTCGTTCAAGGGGTTAATATTAATGATCACTGTTCTTGGTGTCATTATCTGAGTTGCGTCCCGACCTCATTGTGGAGCTGCAAATCACAAGCAGCGTATTGTAAGGTGAGTTGTGTTGGTCTCTTGTTTACTACGTTTTATCCATTTAGTTTCTTAGTTACTGTTCATTCTCGACTGGATTAAAGCAAGGCAATATTATCTCAATATTTTTATAAAGGTTCGTCGTAAAATGTTAAATGACTGACTTGTTGAAATTCTTCATTATAAAAAGATTTTCATCCAATGCATGGGGAATTACCACATGGCACATACACAGTCAACTATCATACTGAATGTGAATATTTTCTTGCTCATGATAAATTCTGCGTATGACCGATTGGAAAAAAAAATATAGAACTAATAACTTCCACGGTGCAATGTCTAGTCGAAAAAGCACAGTTTATTGATTTATTCTCTAATTTTATTGCAGTCAATCCAGTACGGGAATCAACTGAACTTAACATGCATAAGCAATGGGAAAACCGGCAACTTCTCGTTATCAGGTGAAAGCTCTTCCCAGATTCAACAGCTATGTTCTAAGCTTTGTAGTCAATGATGGATGCAGAGGCATGTATAGGAGAATATGTATCTGTAAAGAAGTGTTTAAAAATTCGACATAGTCGTTGATGTTGAATACATTACAGAACCGTTTTCAATAATATTGAAAAAAAAAATTCTCGGATGAAAAACATGTTCTTATTTTTCCTCCTTCCGATTATTCGATATATTTATGAGTCATAACCTATGGGGAAACCTTAAATTGGTGTATGTAAGATGAAGTAATGGTTTCCTCTCATCTCGATATCTGATAGTCGCATAGACTACGACTATATCTAGAATCGAGTTAGATCCATCCTTGCATTAGTTAGGAGATTGCGTAAAGCTGAAAACAGTATCCTTAAGGCATGCCAAGTTTTCCCCAAAGTAGGTTGCTTGATTTTTGGAGGAACCTTATATAATTTTGCCTCCTAGTCCCCTACACTTAACCAACGGTTTGACAAAGACCCGGCATGAGTTTTGATGACCCCATGGCCATGGAACACAACATCATTAGTTGTTTTGGGTCACAAGCAAATCGACCACAAAATGTTAAAATCTCTACGTTTACCTGATCACGAACAAGTATATTCCCCTTTGCCAAGTCGTATAGCCCACATGTTACCTTAAGCAGCTTCACGGTCTCGACCTTTTCCCTTGTTGCTTCATTCCCATCTACATGCGACAAAATGTATGTCGTATATCTCCTTCTTCCAATGTTGTTTTCAAACTACCTTCTTCAAATGTATACCCCATATCATCGTACATAATATATATAATATTATTGGCTAAGATAACCATGAATCTTCCTAGTTTCTAATCCCAACAAGATCCGCACAAACATGAATCTTCCTAATGTATATGCATGAGAAGGCAGATGTAATTTCGTATAACCTTAGCCACGTACTTTTAAGTACAAAAATATATGATCAATAGATAAAGTTCTTTAATTTAAAGAAAAAATAAATGTTTTTTTTTTCAATTTGATCTGTTTATAGTTTTGTTCGTAAGGGAATTTTGAACGTCGGCATCTCTATGTATTGAACATGCTGTGGAACACCGCAGCGCCATAAATATGAATTGGTCAAATGGCAACGCCACTAATTAACCCACGACCAAGGGCACCCCAATTTCCAGCAGCCAAAGCAATACATATAGAACATCATAACTAAGGAAATTCAAAGTTATCAGTCTGGAAATTGTAAATCAAAATCAGCTAAAGTGGCATGTCCACTATATGATATATATCCCAAAGTCCCACCTAAAAATTCTTGGTGTTAGTTAATAGGTTGGACCCATATGACGTTGAGGCATAAAAGTAAATAAATAAAATTTATAAATAGTAATTAATTTATTATTTTATTCTATAAACAACCTTTCACGTGTGGAGGGGTAAAGGTTAGTAGCGAGAGAGCGTCCATGACCCAGCCTCAATCGTGGGCGCTGCTGCTCTTCGCATATCCTAGCATCCTACCCTATTCTCCCTACTACGTGGGGAAATATAGTTGATCCACGTACATGACGTAAATTATGGAAAGTAAAAAGTGGATGATGAGGCATGCAGTCGGCACATGGCTAAAAGCTTAAAACAAAAGAGGAGGAAGACTCATGTTGGAGAAATGAGGCACCTAACAAACACTGCACGCTTCCCTCGCCTCGCAACCAATTGTAGTTGTGCCCACAGACTACTAATCTACTAAAAAAGTTTATAGAATTTTTGTACTACTTTAATTTAATACAGAGTCTTTATAAATAGACTAAGAATTTTACTGGAGGTAGTAATAGTATTGACTTGAAGTATAAGTTGCATGATCTCGTAGCAAACATGCACGTCGATTAAAAGAGAATAATACACTTTAAGAATTAATTAATTTAATGGGGAGCAGGAATCAAGTGTGGGTGGGAGTGGCTCGAGATTTCGTGTAATGAGGGCCGATGATTGCGGGATTAAGTGGGTCCAGTACACACGTTGGATGCTTTCCTTTCTTCAGTGTCGTCCGGTTGGCTCACATTGAAGCTGAGAGGGGCCAGCTCATACCATACAAATCATTTTGTCGTCTTCCAATTGATCTAAAATCACAGCCGTTGATCACGCTTTCACTTTTCAGAGTTTATGTAAACGCTTAAATGAAAACACACACTTAATTTAGTCTATAAATTATTTTTTAAATAAATATTTAAATTATTTAGCCATTTTAAATACTTAATTTTTTACTGATAAAAACAAATAAAAATCTTTATGTTAAATACATAAATTATTTTATTTCTTTTATGTCTAATAATATTTTTAAAAATATATTTATAATGAAAAATGAAGGGTTTTCATAATAAAGCTACGGTAATGATGATTTGTTTGAAATTTTCAAATACTGGGCTTCTCCTTCTTACCTTCCTTCATTAAAGGCTACGACCCATCTATTTAAGTACCCCTCCACCCCATCCACTTACCTCAACTCTCTATAGTCTACCTTTATCTTTCTGTGTTGAAATAAAGAGTTGATTTTTTAGAGTTTTGGGATTTATCCCCAAAGTAGTTCAGAAAGGAAAAGGGAATGGCTACTGTGAGTGTGGTATGCATTGTTGTGGGTTTAATATACTCAATCTGGGTGGCTGAAGCGAGGATTCCAGGAGTTTACTCCGGCGGTGCATGGCAAAATGCTCATGCTACCTTCTATGGAGGCTCGGATGCATCTGGCACAATGGGTAGCTTCTTCCTTCAGCTTCTCTTTTCTTTCTTTGTCTTTCAAAAGCCTTGAATTTAGCTACATTATTACCTTAGTGTTGCCAGTAATTGTTGTTATTATAACAATGATTTGTAGGAGGAGCTTGTGGCTACGGAAACTTGTACAGTCAAGGTTACGGAGTTAACACGGCGGCGTTGAGCACCGCGTTGTTCAACAATGGCTTAAGCTGCGGCGCTTGCTTTGAGATAAAATGTGCAAGTGATCCAAAATGGTGTCATTCAGGAAGCCCTTCCATCTTCATCACGGCGACCAACTTTTGCCCACCGAATTACGCTCTCCCAAACGACAATGGCGGATGGTGCAACCCTCCTCGACCTCATTTTGACCTCGCCATGCCCATGTTCCTTAAAATTGCTGAGTACCGTGCCGGAATCGTCCCCGTTTCTTACCGCCGGTACACCTCTGTTTCTCTGCCCCTGAAACCCACCTGCATTTGTTTAGTGCAATTCAAAGATAGTAAAGCTCCGCGTTTTATGCTAACATCATTCCTTTTCTTATATTCTTTAATAAACTACGTAGGGTGCCATGTCGGAAGAGGGGAGGAATCAGGTTCACGATCAACGGCTTCCGTTACTTCAACCTGGTCTTAATCTCCAACGTTGCCGGTTCAGGTGATATCGTGAAGGTTAGCGTGAAAGGATCTAGAACCGGTTGGCTGAGCATGAGCCGAAACTGGGGTCAGAACTGGCAATCCAACGCCGTTCTAGTTGGTCAGTCCCTCTCGTTCAGAGTCACAGGCAGCGACAGGCGCACTTCCACCTCTTGGAACATCGTTCCCGCTCACTGGCAGTTCGGTCAAACATTCAGCGGCAAGAATTTCAGAGTTTGATTTGTTTTTTCCTTTTCATGATTCGAAGGAAGGACCAAGTTGAAAAAGAAGTTCTTAACCCCAGACGTTAAAAAGTTTAGCAGTAAAATTGAAAAAGAAAAAAAAAATATAAAGTTTCCAGCTATTCTCCATCTCCATTTTAACTCTTTGTACTGTCTGGTCCCTCTTCGTGGTAAAGAGCAGAGGGCCAATATGTAATGGACAATGACTGACGTGGCTGCACAAAAATGTATCCCGCAGTAACAATTATTTTAACAAGGTTATATAATATAATTATATAGTAGTTAATTAAATGGTTATGATATATTTATATTTTTTATTTAAATTTATAAAAAATGATATATTTTGAGTTTGTGTCTCTAGAATGAAGTGCGATTTCCATGGACTCCACAGCTATCCGTTAAATAGAAACAAAACAACGTCCCCATGGGGACTCGTTGTCTACACAATGAATGAAAAAGAATCAGAATTAATACATAGAGATATATTTTTTGGACTTATTAAAACAAATAAATTATTTTCTCTCAAGTCTGAAGGGAAGCTACAAGAAACATTAAATGACATTTCTTTCAAGTAAAGATACGTTGCAAATAGTTCCATACTTCATATGGCCATTTGCCTATTGGAAGTCACATCAATCAAGGGGAGAATGCAGTTGATAAATTTGATAAAATAAAAAGACCAGCACATGGGGTGTGGGGCTCTTTGTTTTAGTTTTACAATATTGAATATGAAAAAAAAAATAATAAGATTAATAAGATTATAATAGATAAAATAAAATATAAACTATAGTATAATGAAAATCCAGTCTCCTACACTGGGTTAGGAGGGTGCTGTATCTCCACTTTCCACCACCTATGTTTGTTGGTTTTTGACAGGAAAACATCTTTGGATTCTTTTTTGTATATAGAAAAATAAAAATAGGGCTTTGGATTCCTTCATTCCAACATCCTTTATCATGATGTAGGGTTGAATGTGGCCCTGCTACCTAAAATTTTCACAGTAACCATCTTTACTCGAATTATAATGATACATAGTAACATAGTTTTTATATTGCTTTTCCGGTTCTTCAAAGCTTTATTCTGAATAATCCAAATTAACTTATGTTGCATGGATAAATTTGATAGATTAACGAGAGTTTTTAAATACACAACTTTAAACTCAAAATCAACTTAAACAATACCAATGATTATTTTTTAAGATATGTTTGTTCAAAAAATATACATGTTTATTTTCTGAGATATCATGTAACATGACTAAATCAGTGGACCATACGAATGTTTAGCCTATGGATACCGTGAATATCTAGCCTGTTAAATCAAAGCCCAACAACAAAACGAATGTTAAGAAAAAACAAATCAAGTTTCTACATAGAAGTCTCTTCTATGCTGAAAATGCAGAAAAATTATAGCATAAATATATCCAATCTCAGTCTATGATTCTGTTTCTGTAACTGAAGAAATTACCAACTTGTTTACCGTTTCTTACGTTTAACTTGTTTCCATTGCTTCAACAAATGGTCCACTCCCTCTTTCAGTGTTGCCTTCTTCCCTTCTTTGAAATTCCATAGCTCTGGCACTATGTAAGCTCCACTTGGGTTGTAATGGCGGTTACCACAGCATTGTATACTTCCTCTCCATGCTCACTCTTGGTGGCTTTCAATTGCTCATCTTCCTCATCAAGTATTCTCTGCAAATTTAAGATTTTAAGTCAAGGAATTGATCTTAGAATTCCCATTTCTATGTTTCAATGTCAGTGAACATTGGAAGCCAAGAGCATATGTTTCAATGTTGTGGAACTTGACCATTTATATACTGTTACAACTTGAATGAACATTTGAGAAATGAAAATTTGGACTTTTAGAATTGTTTACCTATAGAAGATTTAGCTTGATATGAATATAGATAAAATACCTTGGAATTACCATCCTTGTCCGTGAGTGTCTTGAATGGATGCCAATGAGGATCTAAAAGGTAGTCCTGAAACTGAGAACACAGCTCTGCGGCTTTCATATTAGCTTCTGCACCTTTGTATTTTCTCCTGGCTGCAATCTTGAAGGGTTTCATGTCCAACTCTCCTAATCTCTTGACACCAAAAGAAGCACGAGTACTACCGGAGGAAATATCATTCAAACCCTGAAACAAAGAAATCGATCTCTCTATGTGTTATGAATATTATATATTTCTCGGATTGCAACATAGAGCTTTATAAATTGCTGTGTATAGATATATTGTTTTAGTACATACTAAACTGACCAGACATGATAATGGTAAACTAAACTAAAAGATTCTTGATACACGATATAATAGAAACTTACAGTGATTAGTTCCTTTCTAGCATCAAGTAATTCGTTATTTATCACGCGTTCCCTGACAAGAAGAGTATTGTAAAGCTCCTCCACATCGTCCCATTCTTCTTCCTTCTCTTTTAGTTGTTCTTGAATTGCCTTCATCTTTTGCATCATTTCCCCGTCACCTTTCATGTGCTGCATCACTTCTAATTGCCCCTTCATGCTCTGTATCTCTAGCAGCTATTTTGAGTAGTTCTCAATATGAGGACTGGAAAGATGGACCTTCTGCTCTTCTGCCAATCTTAACATATTTTCATCAGCCTTCTTTTGCTCCATGGTTGCCATCTCATTCTACATTGCAGAAGGAGTAAATCAAAACATTGCACAAATATTTGGATCACTGTTATGCAAATGATAAAAAGGAACAGAAAATGGCACTTTTAAAGTTAAACTTGAAATCAGCTCCTTTTTAACTAGTAAAGGTTAGCTAAACATGGTGATTAATTTGCTTAAAACAAGAACCAAAATCAGTATTTGCACCATCTTCTTTTCATGCTGAAGTTTTCTCGTCTCAGCCTCATTTTGAGCTTCTCGATCGAACAACTCCTTCTCACGCGCTCAAGTTCTGTTTTCTGATCAAAAAACTGTCTGGCCATCTTCTCATGCTCTAAGGAAATCTTCTTAAAATGGTCATGAGCATTCTCCTGCATTCTTTTAGACTCTGCAAGTGTTACATTCCATAATCCATAAGAAACTAGAATAACATATATCGAATACAAATCATTTTCGATACTAAGATTACAACATACCCTCATTGTAAGCTTTGATAATCTCTTCCTTCTCATCCATCAATGCCCTAAAGGACATTTTTACCTGACTATACTTGCTCTCCATTTCCTTAAGACGTAGGTTCTTGGTCTCCAAGGTGTTGGTTAGGGTTGTCACCAGTTGTGAGGCCTTCCTTTGATCTTCGGTTTCTTTGTCCGAAACAGACTTCAGGTCACCGTTGCTTTTAAGATAATCACCAACTAATCCTCTAGCATGGTAGTCATCATCCCGAGCAACCCAACCATACAACTTATCACTTTGCCTTGTAGGTGAAAAATAGTCCTTTTTCCCGCAATTCTCCAGCTCAAAGCTCTTTTCAAACATGATGGCATTGTTAAAACCATCCCACTCTTTCTTAAATTCAACAATGGCAAAGCCTGAATGACCACGCCAGTTCCAAAGAGGATGAACCCTCAATGGATTGAACCCCTTCTCTTTCAAATCGTCCCGTAACCCACTTCCACTTCCTCCCACATTCCTACCATTTTGTACGGTCGTTGGAATATTGGCAACGATGCCCATCCATGGATAAACAAACATCTGATTATCTTTGTCCTGAAGGTTAGACATCTGACCATCAACAACAAAAAAAGACATTTTTTAAGTTTGCAAACAACTAGATGATTCATGCAAATATAATGCAAACAGAAACAGACATCTTTTGAAATCAAAAACATGATACTCGGGAGGTCAAAGTTATAGCAATAAACGTCATTAAGCCGTAACGGACTCAACAAGTTAAGCAACAGAAGGAAGGGAAAAGTTTCTTCTTCTTCTTTTAATCGAAACATTTTTTTAATAGTTTCTCAAGTTTCAACTGATGGAAAATGAAAAGACATGCAAATGCAACAGTGTACATATTAAGCACCTACAGACGTAAATCTCATATGTTTTTTTAGTATTATTAACAGCTAAATGAAGCAAACATGAACAAGCAAATAGAGGATTAAAATATAAGCTCCCCCTGCTTGGTTGATAGGAACAGAGAAAAGGAATGGAACAGTGCAGACAACAGAGAGCTAATATATAAACAACAGGAAAATCATTAAAAGATTACATTTTTTTTCAGAAGAAAAAAAGGAAAGCACAAAAAATTCTATCTTTTAGTAACATTAACTTCATTCATTTCTTCGTTAAAGCCAAACAGGAAAACCATAAACCAAAGTAACAAAAAAATCAATGGCAAACCGATCAGCGTCGTCGAAGAAGAAGAACAACCTTGAGTAATAGGAAAACTTGGTCTCCGAGAATAGGGATTCTGGGAAAAGAAAACAAATGAATTTGCAGAGCAAAAACGAGAGAGCTCTGCTTATAGCAATGTTAGTACGTACTCTGCAAATGAGGCGCTCTGCTTTGTTTCTCTACGTACCGGTTTTGACGTTTCAGTATTTCTCTTGTTTAATAGTGTTTTTCCGGTAGTAGAAAAGACACTTTCTCGAGTAAAAGATGGATATACTCGCGATTCAGATGATTTAGATGAGAACATTGACGGTTGATATTGATCGGTGAATATAAAAAGGAGCGTGACTGATAGACACAAGAGAGGGGGTTGGTTACTCGGGAATAAAAAATATTTCTGTATTTTCACAGCTAGCTGAAACTTTGTTTTTTATTTTTATTTTCATAGAAACAAAATCAAATTAATAATTAATAAAAATATTTCAGTTATTTTTCAATTAGATTAGAACCGAGTTAACTCGTAAAAATTATTTAATCAAAATTTTTATGCTCGTGTTAATACATGAGCGTCAAGCTTGCCTGTTTGTCCAACCAAAGATGCTGAGACATGACTGAATCAGAGCTGAAACAAAAACAATCGGAGATGGAACAAAAAAGGGCCTACTGCCGATCGCCGGTCGGTATGTAACCGTCTGATTAATCAGACATCAAACATCTTCAATATGTTGCTTGACCATTTTTGCTGGCATTTAGGAATGCAAATGCAGCATCCCAGTTTTGTCTAGTAGGTTCGGTTACTTGGTCATTCCCAAGGAAGGGAGTCCAGAAGTTTTCAGGGGTATTCGTCAACAACCAATCAGCTTTCTGCTGCATGTCAATGAAATCAAAGTTCAAAGGCATCGTCTTTTTATCAGGCCTCGTCTGTTTGTTGCCCACCTGAGTTCCCCGTTCCCTGCAAAACACAATTCAGGAACTAAGAAGTCAAGAATTGGGTAAATGTTCAGCATCTTCAAATAACAAGCTTTGCATTTCAGACTTGCATCTAAATCTCGAATTCCACTACGTATGAAAATGAGTTTCAATTTTTATACAAAATTTGTATGTACAAGTCTCACGAGTTCAATTTCAAGGCACCATATATCCTACAATTAGGAAAATGTTATTTATTCGCACATGAACACGGATTTCATCAAGAACCCACATTTTATGATTGATCTGACAGAAAAAAATCATCTAAAAGCTCATCGAAAACTAAATCTTCAAGGTCAAGTGCCACGACTTCTGATTCAGCTTGAAGGTTGATCCATGGGTTTTTGTCCAAATCTCCGGCTACAATATCATCCAATGACTGGTCATGTTCTGGTTGGGAGGCCAGGTTTTTGCTGACTTTGTTCCACACTTCTTCAACAACATTGTTTCTCTTGAGCTTCAAGGTAATGCCACGGTCGGAAAAAGAGAAGGGCTTGGGGAAATATACACATGATTTTTCACCCATCTCAAGTAATGCCTCGTCAACCAGATCGAAAACCAGTTGGAGAGTACAGTTGCTTCCAGCTTCATCAATGGTGGATTCCAGTTCAGGGTGCAAAAGAGTCTCCAATTCTTTGAACATTGAAGGGTCCAATGGTTGGTCCGGCGAGAACCATGTTTGGCGCCCCTCATCTTGTGTGAAACCTGAGAGTTCAAGAATGTCTTTAACGTAATTGTACCAAGGATCAGCCTCCCTATCTGGTTCAATGAATAGGATCCGGCTGCTGCTTCCCATGGTTTTATAATCAACACTTCCCTGGCTTATTTCGCAGCTTTCTTTAGTAAAATACTCTGCTTCACCGTCAAGAAAGTTCAAGTGCTTCAATCCTAAACCTGATCAAAGTTTAGCCATCAAGAATAGATAAAAGAAAAAAACTTTATTGATTTTTCATTGGTTCAACCTGAATCGCATTGATGTGCAAGTTCATATTGTAAGACATATTTACCTTCGGTTATATTACTTAGATCAGAAGTTGGTTGCGTAAGCACAACAGCATCTTCATTGAAGTCACATGGTTCAGCAACTTGTTCGCCTCTTTTATTCACTAATACACCGGTCAAACAATGGTTATTCAATCCTTCTCTTGTGGTTTCCTGCAATTCAGTTTCTACTTGTTCAAATTTATCA
The DNA here is from genome assembly GCA_035048815.1 of Abelmoschus esculentus. NCBI lineage: Eukaryota > Viridiplantae > Streptophyta > Magnoliopsida > Malvales > Malvaceae > Abelmoschus > Abelmoschus esculentus. The sequence continues at coordinate 2,667,663 of JAUCBN010000008.1, forward strand.
GTATCTCCAGGGAAACTAGTTGGTTTTGGTTCATTAAGTGCATCCGTTTCCTTGTCTGCATTGTTTTCCTGGATGCTCATGATTGGGATCTCTGAAGAAAGAGCATCGTGAGACACCTCGTATAGAAGGGAACAAAAGGATTCAAGATCAGATAGGGATGAAATCCTTCTGAAAAACTTGGGAGTATTATTCCCTCTTGATGGAACTTTATCTTCAATCCTCAACTTTAAGCTCCTTGAGTGATTCAAATTGAGTTCTTTGTTTCCACTATGCTGAAACAATTGAGTGTACCTATCTAGGGATTCATTTATAGACTTTGTTCTCATCATCCTTTTCAGTCTACCATTGCCGATGTCGTTATCATCGAAATTGTTCGGTGGACAACTACTGGCAGTCTTTTCCAAGCTTTCTGATGTGTCTCTGTCATGTGTGTACAATGTATCTACTGAAGAACCCTGGAGGGTAAGCTCATTGGCCATTGTATGGTTACTATCCTTTCTCCTTTCCTTGAGGGCCTGCTTTATTCGCTGCTTAATATCCTTGAGACGAGTCATAACTAAATGGTTCCACCTTTGGGAATCAGATCCCTGGGACGAAGAGCTTGCTTCTTCCTTTACGATGCTCCGAAGACATTCTTCGGTTCCCATTAAGGCCTTTGACTTGGATAATTGAGTACCGGCAGCAGATTTTTCACCCCTACGAAAGGACCAAACTTCCTTCTGCTTGTGCTCAAGTGTAGTAGACCTAAGATACCTGGTGCGAGGCAAATCAGGCATTGGAAATGAGTCTGATTTTTTTAATTTTACTGCCTTGGAAGTTTGGTTTCCAGGAAAATGTTGTGAAATACAAACCTCGGGATCCTGAAGAATATCTATGAATAAATCTTGGTTTACCTTAAATATCTCCAAAACATCCACAGCCTCATCCTGATTGTATGAAACTTGTTTGTGGAGCTTCTTAGATGCCAACTTCTGATTTCGGGTTCCCTTTTTAATATTAGCATGCTTTTCAGAATTCCCTTTATGTTCAAAGTGTTGGTCTGCATTCTTCCTTCCATGGATATCAGGCTTTTTACTCTTTGTTGAGCTCGTGTCCGAGGTGTCACCTTGCTTGCGGACAAGAATAACCGGATTCATCCAACCTAGACCAAAACCTGAAGATTCCAGATGATGAGTTGAATCAGTTTGCTGCAACTGTGATCTTGCAGAATGCCCCGAAATCCAACGTTCATTATCACTCTCTTCCTTAGCCTTCTCTTTACCAGTTAACCCTTTCGCAGGCACTTTGCCATAACTTTTGTTGGTTGATCCTGTTTTCCTTGTCTGCTGTTGGACATGTTCAATTAGTTAGGCCAATCATTTAATATTTTGTTGATCACAAAATCCAATATCTATACATGAAAATCAACAAACTTTGTATCAGCTTACTTGGATTGGTTCAGCCTCAGCATCTAATAGTCTTTGGGATTCAACAGGTTCACGTTCCATGGAAATAGTTTTTGGATTTGAACAGCCTGCTAAGCATAAAGAAACCCCAAAGAACTTAGTGCAGAGACTAGAGAGAGAGTCTAGCTCTTTATTTTGTTTGAAGTATCTGTGTCCGACACCTATATTTGAACATTGGTACGAAGATATGACCTCTAAGAACTCCAGATATTTAGAAAAACTAAAAGTATCCTTGTAGCAGTCACTTTTCACAGATTTATAGATGCATATTAGTAAATTTGATATACCCCAAAATTGAATCATTCCTATAAATCTTTGGTAGTATGAAATTTTCCTATGATAAGAAGTTGGTAAGGGGATGAGACCAGGGGAGATTTTCTTACATCTTTCTCGTCTTCCTCTGTTGAACTTCCTGTGTGGGATCATCTTTTTGACATTATACCAATGGTGGTAGTCAAGCACGTTAAATAATCCCCCCATGCAACCTGGATGGTAATTCTCGAATTCAGCATCATCAGACTGTTCATGAAATCCCCTTCCCATGTTCAACACACGACAACTGCAGATTGATTCTTTAAAACCCTGAATTATCCTCTGGAACAATGCTTGGTTTCAACCTGTAGATCCACTCTCCTGTACAATCAGAAAGAAAAGAAAGGATTAAACTTCTGATGAAAAACAACTTCCCTTGAATTTGGAATTTTTAGCAGAGTGTTCAGTTGAACTTCTAATGGAAAACAGAGTAGAAGCCTTTCGGCATAATTTTAAGAGCAGAAGACCAACAAGAAAGGAAGGAACAGCTTGGTTAGAGGAATTTCAAGGTCGAAAGTTTGAGTTGAAAATCAGATTTTTTTATACATCAATGAAAAAAAAAACTGTCTTCAATAAATTTTGAAACATTAAATAAAATTAATTATGCATCACAAAAATAAATAACAGAGATAGTAAGAGATGTAAAAAAGTAACCGAGTGAGGGAGAACCATAAAAAGCTTACCTTGAGAACATACAGATAACTGAAGTCAAGATTTTCTTCAAGCTCAAAGCTAGAAATTGAAAAGGAAAACCGAAAACAAAACACCCAAATAGATATTAAAAAATCTAAACCAAAAACTACTCGTCTACATCAATAGCTATGAACCCAGAAATCAGGGTTTTTCTAATCTCCACAAAAAGAAAGGGAAGAAGAAGAAGAAGAAGGTCGTTATTCGTGGTACATATTCACTGGGAAGCAATAGTGTTTATACGCCAAATTTGGTTAAATGAAGCTTCTTTTTACCAGCCAAGACTGGTCCACTATTATGATTTTAAGCAATAGTCTAGCATTTTGCTTACAAATGGAAGTTTTAATATTGATGTTTCGCCATAACTCCTTCCTGCCAGTTGCTCGTCAAGTGATCCTCCAACTATTTTGACTTGGTCAAGTAAGTTCTTTAAGTTGCCAAATCTTTCAAATTCAAATAGATTTCTGCATTTTCCGATCAGATTATTACTCGACCAGTTTTGCTTTTGCAATAAATAATATTTGTCAGATATTTTATTAAAATTAATTTAAATATATGAGAAAGTGTATAAATTCATGTGGCTGCCTACGACCTTCAAAGAAAAAATCTAAGTTTCATAAAAGATACAGATTGGAACGTTGCTGTAGACCTTTTCTAAAGATTTTGGGTGTAAAGATGACGTGGTCTCTAAGTTTCATAAAGTATACTGATTCAAAGCTTTGATGAAAGTTTGGATGGGACAGATTTTCTCAAGGGAGTTGGTTGCGTTAGATAATTGAGAAAGAGAGCGAGGGAAATTATTAAATGAAGTATGTTTAATATGTTATTTATAATTTAATTAATTTATTTAATAATTATTTATTTTTAATTATATATAAAAAGAGATTATAGTATATTTATAAAACAGAAAATAAATGAATCTAATAAATTAAAATTATAGATAATGTGATGAATATAATTTATTTAATAATTTTTTGAGCGAAATTTTTAAAAATAAATTAAGTTTTTGTACACTCAAATTTTTTATTAAAAACATTTTACCTTTCTCTTTTTTTTACCTGTAATTCACTTTAATTAAATAAGCTTTGTAGTCTTAAGGTGAGTAAAAATTAATTTAATTAAAAAAATAAATAATTTAACTTAATTTGAGTTAAAAAAAATTTATTTAAAATTTTATAAACTAGATTTGACTCGAAAAAAATTCAAATAAAGTTTGAGTTATAAAATAGAAATTAGAATAATTTGAATTTTTTTAGTAATTAGATGATTTACTTTTAAGTTTGAGATAAATATCTTAAATTTTTATGATACATATAAATATATAAAAATATAAACAAATATTATCGTATATAAAAAAATATGAATATATATTATAATTGGTGAAAATGGTTTAAGTTACAATCAAATCGTATAATAAAAAATCATAACTACATTTTTATAAGAACACAAAAAATAAAATCAAACTCGTCAATTTAAATAATTAAAAATATTTTATTAAACATTTCCCTCTAATTAGTACAACCCTCTCTACCAACCTTGCTATTTGAGTAGCCTCTATTCCACACAATACGCCTACTGGACTCAACAACTACTGTCTGATCCAACAATCTCTAACTCACATAGGCCCATATAAACAAAATAAACCCAAGACAAATCATTGATAGCTATTTAGGCCTTAGCATTAGACAAGTTTGTTTTATTGGCTACATGGTAACGAAATAATTTATTCAATAATTTGACCATAAAAAAAAAAATCTTACTTGTTTATCGATATAATTATATATGAATAATAAAATAGTCTATTTGATAATTTAATTTATTTATAACTCATTTTTCAACTCATCAAATGATCTCGTTTGTATTAGAGAGAAAATTTGAGAAGGTTTCTAAATTTAGACGATATATTATTTTTATAATCTTTGATTTTAATATAAAAATTTAATAAATTAATCGTATTACAGTTTTAAATATATTATATTTATAATAGCTTTTATAATTTTTAATACCATTCGGTTGCTACAATAAAAAAGCATCGGCTCCACTTTCAAATATTGAATAATACCGAAGGGAGACTTTTGGAGATGGAATTCAAGCCTTTCCCATGGACACTCCTTAATCGCGTTGATTAAGTCGGTAACAAGGGTCAAGGATTTCATCACCCGTAATAAGGACGAAATTTGCAAATTCATCATTTGTTGACAAAGTCAAACTAATATTGGATTGTAAATATTAGTAAAAAAATAATATCAAAGTGACAGAGAAATAAGTTGTAATTTAAAGGGTAATGATACATATTTAAAATTTTAAAGATTAAAATTGAATATTATTATATTATTATATATGATTAAATTTTAAAAATTTAAAAAATATAACAACTTTAAAAAAAGCACGATTTATTTATGAAATTAAAACACAAAAAGTCAAAAGCTGAGACGCGTGTTGTACTGGCGATGTGCGTTGACATGAAGGGTTTAATCTACGGTCTATAATGAGTTCCAGTTTACCAATCCTCTTGTGCTTCATCCAACGGTGAAAGTGACAAGCTGTTGAAAGATTGTTTGAGTAATGTTTTTCTTGTGGGAGGCAGTCACACGCGCTGACATATCCAACTGGGTTAGAATTTATTGACCTTTTTAAATTCTTTCACAACCATCTTTTATGACCAAATTCTTCATTGGCGCGTGGGATTAGTACTTTAATGTCAAACCTTACTGCCTCACTCGTTTATCCCTTAAACTAGTATTAAGTTTCATTAAACGGAAAAAAGTTATCGGAGTTGACTTTAACTTTTCCGGGCTAAGAGTCTAAACACTTAAATAAACATAATTAATTAAAGTCAACAATTATACAGTAATATGAATTTTTATTTTAGCGATATTGTGCAGTAATTTTTTTTCCTATAGATATTAAGATACAATTTATATTAATTAAAGGTTTAATATACAAATATATTCATAAAATTTATTTTATTTTTATTTTTATATATAAATTATTTTTTAATATAAATAGATATTTAAATGTTTACGAATTAAAATTTTAAATATATAATCATTTAAAATAATTTTATAATTTTTAACGAAACTAAATCTCTTACTAAATATAAAATTAAAAACCCTTATTAATACCATCTCCCTTTACTTACAAATTGTCAAAATGAAAATAATAAAATCCATTAAATATGCCCCAAAAATATCACTTTCAATGAATGGATCAATCAAAATTCAATGTCTTCCATTGAAAAAAAATAGATGAAAAGTAATTTATATTAAAATTCAAAAAATAATGATATTTTATTAAAAAAAACTAACTTAACTATGATAATCACCCATTTTATATATGATTTTGTGGACTTGTATACGAGCGTGTACCCACGCTCTCATACTGGAGACTCGAATAAATTTGTGAATAAAAAATCAACAACTAAAACACGAACTTTGTAAACACCAATTGAGTTTTTTCGCTTAAATCTGCTACTTAGTCAACGCCACTCGCCAATAACCAACAATAAAAAATAAAATGGAAAGAAAATAAGTATTTTTTAAACAATTTAAAAATAATAAAAAAATAATTTATATTTATATAAATTTTAATTTATAAATTTCAAAATATTTTATAAAAAAAATAATTTAAATTTACATTTTTATATTAAATATTATCCGTTTTTTTACCCAAACTTGTTCGGTTCAAAAAGAAGCTTCCTTTTTATTCTTTGTGAAAAGCCTCCGCCTTTCCCGTAACAAAGTCAACGCCCCTCCCGTCCTCTTCATCATCCCCTGAAAGTTTAAGAGCAAAAATAAAAGCTGAGAAAAAGAGAGAGAAAAAGAAAGAAAGAAGGCATTAAGCATAGATTGTTTAGTTCTTTCATATATATATATATATTTTATGTTTACTTAGTTATGGGCGGCAAGTTAAGTGTGTGTTTCACCGCCGGCGGCGGATATGGAGGAGAAGAAGCTCGTCGTAGAAAATTAATATCCTCGTTAACGTCGGATCCTCTCGACGAAGGACTCGGACACTCTTTCTGCTATGTTAGACCTGATTCGACCTGTCCTTATTCATCCAAGGTCCATTCCGAGGAACCCACCACCACTTTCGGTACGATCTCAGGAGCCTCCGTTAGCGCCAATACTTACACGCCGCTTTCGACTGCGCTGCTGGATTCGTACGTCTCTTACAACAGCAACTGCTTCAATCGAGCTGCAGCGTTCGAGAGCACTACCTCGTTTTCATCGATACCGTTGCAACCGATTCCGAAAAATCTTATTAACGATTCGGGTCCATTTTCGGGTAGCCTCGTTCCGGGTTCGGGTCCATTAGAAAGGGGATTTATGTCGGGTCCGATTGAGAGAGGGTTCATGTCGGGTCCTCTTGATAATACTAATACTTATTATCGCGGGATATTTTCTGGTCCACTCGATAAAGGCTTTTCCGATCAGTTTACGAGAAGCTTTTCTCATGGAGCTTTTGGTTTTAAATCCAGATCGAGAAAAGGATCTTTAATTCGGGTCCTCCGAAGAGCAATATTAAAAGCGTCTCTTGGCCAGAATTCTGTAGTCGCTCCGATTAAAAGCGTCGTTTCGGTTAAAGAATCTGAATGGGTAATCGGGTCTGATAAGAACCTGGTTAATCTGAGCACAGAAGGTATTTTAGACGACGATGAACCAATGGAGAGTCAAAACATTCAATGGGCACAGGGGAAAGCCGGCGAGGACCGCGTACACGTCGTCGTTTCGGAGGAACGTGGATGGGTTTTCGTTGGGATTTATGATGGATTCAACGGTCCTGATGCTCCTGATTTCTTGTTATCAAATCTGTACTCCAATGTTCATAGAGAACTCAAGGGTTTGTTGTGGGATGATGAGTTTGAGCAATCCCATGCATCTTCACATGAAGAAGAAAACCAGAGCAGGGAATCCGAACCGGCTATCCGTTGCTCCGGTGATGCTTGTTCCCAGTGTATCGAACCAGGGAATTATCCCTGTAAGAAAGAGGATGTTGATGTTGACCCTAATTCGAAATCCAAAAGGAAAAGGAGAAGGACTTCAAGGGGGAGGTATAAAGACGCCGCAAAGAGGTGGGAAGAGAATCAAAGGAGGTGGAAGTGTGAATGGGACAGGGAAAGATTAGAACTTGATAGGAAATTAAAAGAACAATTGAACAGAAACAAGTCCGATGAACGGAGATCCATGATAAATCATGGGGATGTTTTGAAGGCTCTGTCTCAAGCTTTGAAGAAAACAGAGGAGTCTTATTTGGATATTGCTGATAAGATGTTAATGGAGAATCCAGAGTTGGCTTTAATGGGTTCTTGTGTTCTTGTCATGCTGATGAAAGGAGAAGATGTTTATGTGATGAATGTGGGCGATAGTAGGGCAGTTTTGGCTCAAAAGGCTGAGCCCGATTACTGGTTGGGGAAAGTTAAACATGATTTAGAGAGGATTAATGAAGAAACAATGAATGATCTTGAAGGTTATGATGGAGATAAATCTAGTTTAATTCCTAATTTAACTGCATTCCAGCTTAGTGTGGATCATAGCACCAGCGTAGAAGAGGTAAAATTTCGTGCACCAGATATTTTAGTATAAAATGAAATGATTTATGTATCCTTTATTGACCATTGCTGGATGTTCTTATTTCATTACAGGAAGTTCAAAGAATAGTACATGAACATCCGGATGATGCTTGTGCAGTGATGAATGACCGGGTTAAAGGTTCTTTGAAGGTCACTAGAGCGTTTGGAGCTGGATTTCTCAAACAGGTGACTGTTCTTTAACCTTTTAAGCTATTTTAGTATATAGATGAATATGCTCAATTAGGTTAGGTTTATGTTTGAGAAATGAAACTTTTGGATCATCATTCTGAGAACCATAATGACATGGTTCATATTTGTTATGTCGTAGCTCGGCAAATTCAAATTCATTGGCAGTGAGCGTGCTTAATTCATAACATTATTTAGAATTGATCTCTTGCTAAAATGATCAACAAAATGTAGAAACTGCAGGCAGTGGATAGTGGATACTGTTTCAAATTTTAAGGAATTTATTGGCATTGGCATTGGCTTTTGGAAATTTGTTTTGGTTATGAAATTTTTTATCTGACCCTCATTTCTCTTCGAACTTCTGCAGCCTAAATGGAACAATGCTCTACTAGAGATGTTCAGAATCGATTACAAAGGAACTTCTCCGTATATCACTTGTGTACCATCACTCCACCACCACAGATTAGGTCCCAAAGACCGTTTTCTGGTATTATCTTCCGATGGTCTCTATCAATACTTAACGAATGAGGAGGCCGTATCCGAGGTTGAACTTTTCATCACATTGCAACCTGAAGGAGACCCTGCTCAGCATCTAGTCGAGGAAGTTCTGTTCCGTGCTGCAAAGAAAGCTGGTACAGTTTCAAATAATCAAATTCCAGTCCTTATTCCCTCATTTTTTGAATGAAACTAAGTTTACTGTATTCGGTATTGGTCATTGCAGGCATGGACTTTCACGAGTTACTCGAAATACCTCAAGGGGATAGACGCAGGTACCATGACGATGTATCCATCATAGTTATATCTTTAGAGGGAAGAATATGGAGATCGTGTGTATAAGTTAGATAAATAAATAGATAGATAGACAGATTAATATAAAAAATCGGCTATAGAAACCTTGGTGTTCCATTTTTGTAGTTTTTTTCCCGATCACCTGTGTAACATAGCAATGAAGGAACGTGACTATGAAAATGTAGTGGGGTTTGTATAAAGGTGTAAAAGCTGGTTCATGTTGATTATATAAACAACATTGAAATTATAATTTTCTAGTAATAAATGGCAATTATTCTTTTAGAAAAAAGGGCATTGTTCTCCATTCCTTCCCACTATCAGTTTCTGTATTATCTTTAATCAAAAGAAAACCAAGTGATGTTGGCATGGAAAGCTATATGTTCCTTTATAATCTCTACCATTTGACATTTATCGCTCAATCACTTTACTGGTATTGACCTCTAAGAACAACAATCATTCCTTTAACCGAGGGCTTGTGCTACTTAAAGACTTAATTAAACACAAATCATTTGTTAATCCCCTCATAGTAAAGCTGCTCAGTAAAAATCTGAAAACACAAATTTAGCTGTGAATTCAATAATATACTTTATTTAATAAGATTAATATACTTGGTTGGATTATAAATAATACGATAAACTGAATTTATTTAATATTTTTTTAGTTGGACCACCAGATTCTGGCAACTTAAATACTGAAGATATGGGTTTGTTTTGGGTCCTGACAGTAAAAACGTCTCTTCATTGGGTTTCCTTTAGGCCCGTATCTTGACACTGCTGTTTGTGTACCAAAAGAAAAGGTGATTCATATTATTATATTATGTTGTATTTGTCAGTTCTCTGGTTATGGAGGACCCGACTGATCTTCAGGCCATCAAAACTTGTTTCAGATACGCTTGTAATTATCATCCACCCAGGCAAAACTTGTCCCTTTCACTCCTCCACTGCCTTGGATCCTCCTTGTCTCACATCATCATCAACTTCTTTCCTTACTATTTTACCTTGAGATTTTCGCTACATGTTTTTTCATCCAATTCACACTTTCTGACAATATTCTTCAAGACAATTATTATCCACCCAGGCAGAAAATTTTACAGTCTTTAAGAACATAGTTAAATGCAAGTTGGGTGTAAAAGTAATTTTCTGATAGACAACATATGAACTTGTCCTGCACATCGACTTTTGATTAGTTTATTTTACCTCAAAGCTTGTAATGATTTTGTTCATCTTTTTTTTTCTCTGTTAACAAAACGAATGAATACAACCAAAGCCCCAAAACAAAAATGCTTCCATTTGATAAGACCATTTACTCATTAATCTCCATTCTTTTGACCATCTTGAGCTTGCTTTTAATCCGACCTTCCACTACATTGTTCTTCAATCAAACGAATATCTGTAACTAGTTTACTTCAGTTGCTCAAGTTCTGCTTAAGAACAGCCAACTTCAAAAGTACTTTTGGCTTGGCAAATACATGGCTCAACAGGTTGTTTCCAGTTGTTCTTATGGATTTTTTTCTCTCGTGTGTTGTCTCAGTTTTTCTTTCTTATTTTATCTCTTATCTTGTAATTGTGGGTCACTTTGTTTTCTTCTTAGTATGTGTCCAGTTCTTGTTTGTCATAATGCCTTTTGTTTCTCATGACAGTACAGTTATGATAAGTTGGTTTATTTTCATTTTATTGAATGTGATGTGCTTTGTTTGGACTCTGGAGGGATACTGAATCAAAATTTCTGATTTGAGTTGACTTGATTTGATTGAAGGAAGAAGGTTGGCCGCTGGGATTGCAGCCGCTGAATGAGAGACTGGGGCTGGCAAGAAACCCTGATTACTCAGGATCCATATCATTCAACACTTCACTCACTGGTTCTCCAACTTCCTCTGCAGATTCCTCTTCAGATATAGATACGCAGGTCAGTGACTCTGTAGTTACTAGGGCAAGTTTGGTTACAATATTTTGCTTAGATTTGGTACAATTTCGTTGGTCTTGCATTGGCAATCATCTCAGGTGTCAGCACACTGAGCAACACTGCTGCTGGATGCTCCTACAACATATAGATGAAATTTAACCAATTAAACCTTAAAAAGTAGTGGTTGAAATTTGTCTGGACTATCTGTTAAGATTCATTAAGATTGTATGCAATGTGATTCTAAATTGCTTTGATTTGGGGTTATGGGATGAATTTTTTTCCTTGTATGTAACTTTGTGTCTGATGATTGATTTCTGTAGATGATTGTATCAGATGATCATTTGTATATTTCATACGAAAGGCATCAATATCTCGTTTGTTAACTTTTTGGTTGCTCGATTTCAGTCGACGGGATCATTTTTCCATGACAATGGCATCACACTTGGGAGACTAATTGGTGTTTCTAGCATCTTGGAACTGTCTAAAAGATCTGTAAAAGGAAGGAAACCTGAAGCACAGAGAGAAAAACGCTGTAGCAACAACAGGTCCAAAGTTTGTCTCTTTTCTTTATGCTCCAGGGATAGTACTGATGCCGAGACTGTTGAAGCAAACAATGTGCCATCACTCGGCCACTTCCTCGCAGTGGAAAGGAGGGTCGCCATTAGAAGGAATAATCAGAATCCTACTACAACCATCTACGGACCGGATGAGTTTGCCTCGGCTCCTCCTAATTTAGAACCAAACTCGTTATTCATTAATGGCAGCATCGCTCCTCCTCGAACAAGTCCTTCTCATGGTGCAGCTGATGATGACAATCACGGAGTTCCAGTGCTGTTTTCATGCATGTGTGGATAACCCCTCATATATTCTGATGGAGCTTTAGTATATGTTCTAGGAAGGATTCCATGTTCTTTCTTCATTTTATTTCAGCTTTCCGTTTTCAGAACAGAAATGGAATCGCTCTTTTCCCGGTTGAATTCCTTGGGTCAATCCCCATGGCCCTATATAGGGTCAGGAATCCCAATCTTGCCTATCTAAACTTCGTTTACAAGCCCAATCATTTATGGGTTTAGTTCAAATATTGTGGGTAATTATTTCGTAAATACGGTGGAAACTAAAAATTTTTATATTTTAATTTTAAAGTTTACGATATTAGTTAAGGATTTAATGTTATAATTTAGATTTTATAAATTAAAGTTTAAATTTTAATCATATTATTTGAAAAATTAAACTTTAATTTATAAACCCTAAATTATAATATTTTTATTTTTGTACAAAATTGTTGAAAATTTTATCGATTCATTTAAATCTGTCTACAGACAAGTGGGTGGAGAATAATAAAATAAAAATAATGATTCATAGTTCTTATGAATAATTAAATGTTTTATTTGTCAAATATTTCTTGATTGGACCTACATAAAACACCTAATGTTTTCAACTCCAGACGTGGCCAAATTTCTATAGAAGGAAAAGGATATGCCTGGGAAACGTAGTGAGATTAAAGACTCGACAGTGAAGTGAAAGGGAGAGGGTTATGTTTTCAGAATTATAAGGGGTACAATGGGAAGATGGCAACAACAATGACTCTAATAATGTTATTGTGGAGAAATTATATCATGAATTTTTTTATTATGTCATCCGTAGTCTTAAACAATCAGATTTATTTATTTTAAATTTTTTCTAAGTTGAATTATTATATTTTTTTACTTATTATAGGTGAGTGAATAATTATTAAACGATTACTTAAAAATGAATGAATATGATTACATGGATCACGAATAACGTGGTGAAAATGATTTATGATATAATCTCTACTTGTTTCGAGAATATTTTTATAATGTTTTGAGAAAATTTAAATTACACTCTTTAGATTTTAAAAATAAATAAATAAATTAGTTTCAAATTTATTAAAAAAATTTCAAATAAATATGCTCCTTTTTAGTTATCTGTCCCATTCATTTCTCTTCTCATCTAGACATCGACCCTACTGTACTACTAAGTAGATATTCTCATCTTATGTTATTATTTATTTAATTGATTAATCAAAATATTTAATTTTATTCTCCTATATATATTTTTTAAATTTTAGAGTTTAGATTTATTAGAAACATTCATTTTCTTAAAATCTCTTTATTTTTTTAAAAAATAAAATTAAAATTAAGATCTATACAAATAAAACTAATTAATAGATATAAATTAAAATTATTATATTTAACTTCAAACTTTTAACATATATTTTAGATCATAGACTTAAGTTTAAACTCTTAACAAATATAGGAGCCAACCATGCTTTTATCAAACTTACCAACTGAAACCTGCAACTCATTTCTTGTACTTATTTTCCATCAAAATCTACAGAACCAAATGGACCTACACTCATCTAATATATTACAAATATGGGTCCACTAAAATGACACAACTTGAGATACTTCCAAGTGCCATGGGTTTTCAAGGCTTATCCATCCATCCATTCTCAGCAGAAATCTTTCCGGACCCTCGGCCACTGATCTTGCCAAACGAACCAACAGCAGGTAAGCTCTTGAAGCTGCTGCTGCCTTCACTGAAATTCCTAGACTTCCTAGGCTTTCTCAGCTTCAAGGAACTAACATCTCCGATGTTGTGATCTGCTTCGTCCTGATTCTTTATCTTGGCTACCACCAACCGGAGGATAGTGCTCCGACAAAAGGGGCATACCGGGGGTGTTAGACTTGCTGTGGTTGGGTTTGGCTTGTTGTGGCAACATAGTTCCAGTGTGCATTGTGCACACATCTGGTGACCACAATCTTGAACTTCAATTGTGCAGATTTGTTCAAAGCATATGCAGCATAATTCGGTATCATTAGCCTACATCGAACATTTCACCGTGAATATTATCAACTCCATAACAGCCAACTGTCCATTGTTATAAAGGAAAATACAGTCCACATATCATTCACATAACAAATACCTAACAGCCAACTGCTAAATCGTAGGGTCAGTCATACCGAAAATGGATTACGATGATCTAATACAGGTTTTAGAGCATTCAAAAGTAAAAGTTTAAGCTGTGAATTGCTAGACTATGAAAATCATGACTTTTTATAGCATCTCAGTTTGATGGGGACCGGACTACTTGATGCGACCACCGCAACTGAAACCAAGGGTCAAGGGAATATCTATATAGAGTATAGATATAATCATAAAGAAAAGCAAGCTGCCAAGATTGGAATTAAAGCCATTGATGCCGGAACAAGTTAAAATAGTATGGATATTGAGCAAACGAAAAGTGGTTTAAGTTTATGCACATTTTACTCATCATCGTAATCTTAACTAATGACAGTTGGAAGGATTCTGAAATTTTACCTCAGAAATACTGTCGTCTAACCCGGAGTCGGAATCTGAGGGTGATGGAAGTAGGTAAGTTGTTCCCTTCAGGATATTCTTTTCCCTTTCTCGGTTTGCCTCCATTAAGGCTTGTTCTAGTAGTGCTTTTGCCTCCTCATTAAGCTCGCTGATGAATTTTAAAGGTGCCGGCCAGACAATAGGTTCTGCCGATGAAGGATTTAGCAGGGCTGCACATGCTCCATGTTTGTTCTTTAAGGCAACTACATACGGTATTCTCCTGTAAACATACGGAATTTGAAATTTAGAGCCGAAATAAGTAGACATCAACAATATCATACATGGTAAAGAAACAGATCCCCAGCATATATAAACATACAACCATGAAGGACAAGTAGATTGGCTACAGTATGAGAACTCAGGAACCGTTTGCAATGCTTTTCCAAAACATCAAGAACGAAAGATCTTTGATAAGATAATAATTCAGGAATCCGTACACATAAAATGAATCAAACTATACCCGGATGCATCTCTGTGGAGACGATCCGCACCCCATGCCAATAACTTGCGGACGCAATCCAGAGATCCCCCTCTAGCAGCTAAATGAAGTGGTGTGCTTCCAGGACAACTGAAGAAAACAAAAAACAGTCATTTCTATCTTTAGAAGACGGACAAACATAATAACAATAACAATTATAAAAAGAAAAAAATCATGAATTATTACACATATCCACCGGTTGAGGCACAAACGAGAGCACCATTGTCTAACAGGATATGGACGCATTCAGGCCGCCTTAGACGAGCTGCTAAGTGCAAGGGAGTAGCTCCCTTGGCATCTCTTATATTCACAAAACGTGCATATCCCCTGATATCAAAGCCGACCCAAACATATAAGATTAACTAAAAACTGTGATCAATGGCCTAAATTAATTCGAAATAAATTAGGAAAAAATTGTTAAACAATCTTAATTGAGGTGAAAAGTAAACACACACCATGAAACAGCAACAGGGCTAGATTGAGCGGCAGAGAGGATCGCTTGAAGGCAGTCGGAGTGACCATAATAGGCTGCATAGTGCAAGCAAGTTCTTCCATGAATGGAATCAAACTTTAAAATCTGAACAGCATAAAACAGATCATTCAAATCAAATTATATTCCCAACACGCATAATGCATTAAATTGTAACCTTAAAAATAATAAAAATGAGAAATGACACATTTGCCCCAGCTTCAATGAGCTTCTTCACACAGGAGATCTTCCCATGCATTGCAGCCAACATGAGTGGAGTCTACAGGCATTCAAAAGGGTAAAAGAAAAATAAGTATTGAAAATACATAAACAAAAAAAAGATCAAAACTTTAAAAAAAATGACCTGCTTTTGACGATTCACTACATCCGGGTTCACGGATTTCTCCAAAAGCATAGCCAAAATCTAACCAAAAAAAGGAGAGGAAATCATCTTCTCATTTATCGAATGAAACCAAATATGGATCCAACAGCTCAAAACCAAGGCCAATGAAGTTAAAAGGAAGAAGGCTTAATCCAAAAAGTTTATCTTCAAAAACTTGCAAAAAGATTACCCACCTCGATCTGGCCATAGGCAGCAGCTATATGAAGAGCAGAGTGGCGATCATAAACATTTCTATGATGTAAAAGATTTGATTCACTCTTTAACAAAGCTTCCACAGTTTCAAGGTCTCCCACTTGAACTGCACTAAACAATACATTCTCTTGACTTGCTCCACAACTCAGCCCTTGACCCATCTTTCAATATAGAAAAAAGGGACTTGCAATATGTTCTACACTTTCACCACCGTCGTCGGCGACTCCCTCCGGTGGTGGAGGTGAAGGGTGATTGTCTAACCACTTGCTTAATTTAGAAAAATCAATATTCACATTCAAGTAGCCTTTAAAAGCGAGTAATTTTACTTTAATTTCTTTTTCTTTTTATAAATGTTGGAGCTTTTAGCTGCCCGATGAGAGCTGCCCGTGTCAGCTACCGGGACTCAGTTGTCGGGCTGTTATCAGATACTATTATTTGTTTTTCGGGGCAAATTAGATTCTTGTATAGTAAATCCAAATGGAAGATCTCAGCCGTGAATTACTTTTGTCAGTGAGCATTGGCCGTACGATTGTAAAGGGTAAAATGGAGATGATAAATCGGTTGATCCACAGATGTGAAACGTTTAGCCGATAAAATTGCAGCCGTAAATCAGGTTAATATTATCTTACCTTAATTACCCTTTTGTAAAATTTTATTTTTGAATTTCCACTCATTGTCAATTTGGTCAACCGGTCACAAGTCAACTTCCTCCGATTATCATTTACAAAGACAGCGTCTAAAGACTGAAGAACGACGACGTTCTATCCCACAGTGATAGTTAGACTAAAGAATGTAAATTAAAGTTTTTTATTAAATAATGAGACATTATAAAACAAATTTTAAATTTAGATGATATAAAATAATATAAATAAATTTAATAATTCAATCGATTATTAAATTTCATAACCAAATTAAAGTTTTAAATTGCAATCTTTTTAAATTTTTGGTAAAGCCTAATACGTTTAAAAACGGTCTAAAGTAAACATTTAAAGAAATGGATATTTTCATGCTTTGAGTAATTTTTTTCTTTTATTACTAATAAATATCTAATTCATATCCAAAAATTTATTTATTTGATCAAAAGAAATATTTAAAATATTTTTTTGTTAAAATAAGTATCAATAGTTTATAGTTATTTTATCTAAGTTGAGATTATTTTTGAAATTTTAGAGGCCTTAGAATGAATCGTACCAGTTAAATAAATTTTTATTGTTTGCGGAGGCTTTGATAGTACTTAGGAGTCCCTTGATTACATAAGAGGGTTACTCAAGATATTGATTTCTGTTGAAGAAAATTGAACGATGTTTTGAGATGGATGACAGACAAATTTTTGGTGATATTTGTGGCTCGATGGAGCTAAATCGTTGGCATCTCAGTGCTTATTGTCGTCGACTCCGCTTCACGACCCGGTTGTAGCCATGTTGGATCTCTTGGGCAACTGGGATTGGACACGACTAATGCAGGTTTTGCTGCAGATTATTTTGCTTAAGAGTGCCACCCCACGTATCTCTTGGACAAGATCGGCCGACATGAAGATGGGACAGCATCGGCTTGTAAAACCCTTAGTGAACTAGTGCTGGGTGGTGGCTCGGGTATCTGGAAGTTTATATGGCGTTAGCAAGTACAACAAATGGTGAGGACTTCGCTTTGGTTATCCATGCACGAACGTCTGCTAACGAATGCTAAGCGCCATCGTCGACACCTTACAATGGATGAAATTCGCCCGGTTTGAGCACAAGGTGAGAAAGATTTAGATCATCTGGTGAATGGTTGTGTTCGAGCAAAGTTTTTGAGGGATCAGTTGGTTCGACATGATTTTTTGCTAAATTTCTACTCAGGATCCTTCGTGGTTTATTTGCCGAATTTGAGAGAATTTCTACTTAGTTGGAAGATTATTTTTGCTGTTATCTTTTAGGTCCTGTGGAAACGTAGATATTTGTGTGTGTGTGTTTAATGAAGGTCGTGAGGCGTTTGAAGACATCGCAGGTTACTGTTGTAGGATGTGGGATGAGTTGGTTGATGCCCAGTCTTCGCCAGGCCCAGGATCTGTGGGTGTTTCTGAACAGTCGGGAACGGCTTGGACTTGGCTGATGCTGGTTGGGGGATGGATTGAAGTAAATGCGGATAGAGCCGCTGGGGGTTCTTGTAATAAGGAATCAATAGGTGCGTCGATTTTTGGGTTTGTTAAAAGTCTCCAAACTTGCCCGGTGCTTGGTGCGGAACTTTGGGCGACACGTGATGCACTTCTACACGCTGCACGCATGACATTTCGGTTTTAGAAAAATTGAGTTAGACCCCTTGATAACAAGACCACTGTGCAAATTTTGTAGGGAGAATCAACAGCTGCAGGTGATAATGATCTTGTGGTGCGAGTAAGACAGCTCCTTGGTAGTGTATTGGATGTGAAAATCTCTCATATCGGTCATATCAGTCCGTGAGAAATGTCGTCGCTGATTTTTTATCGAACAACTTAAGGTTAAGAGCACGATAAAATTATTTTTACGAAACCACCGTCGAAAATCATTTTTACGAAACACGAATTGCCTTGGCAATTTATCTCAAAGAATTAAATCCAAACCCCAATAACAACGGTTCACAAATTAGTTAATTAATGATAAAATAATTCATGAAATTAATTGATTTTTTCTAGTATATAGATTTTTTCTACTCTTAAATCTATTTAAAATAAATATTTTTTAGGATTTCGAAGGAGGGTACAGACGAGATGGTGACCTTGTGCCAACCATCCAAGAAGATAAAGACCATATACATTTAAAACACTATTTTGCATGCGTACAATCAAAGAGAATACAGACATTATAAGACAAAGATACCTCCTAACTTTAACTTTGAATAAAATATAATTTAATTAACCAATGAATGCATAAATTTCCATAAATCTACTCAAGCCTTATTGTCTTTAGTTTAGTTAATTATTGATAATTAAATTAAAAAAATCAAATAATAAAACCATTAAAATTTTATTATAAATACATATTAAAATTTTATAAGTAAATATTAACGGGTTAGTTCAAAAGATAATTAATTTATATTATTTAAATAAATTTTAAATTTCAAACTTTATATTTTAAAAATTCGTTATTAGTAAACTCGACAACTGTGTGTAGGATGTCACAACTCATTCACAGGAAAGATTATTAGGTGAACCCTATTCAACACGTCATCCATGATCCAAGCAATTATGACCGTTGATCTTTAAATAATCACCTAATAATTACCCACCCACTAAATCCATATAAAAAAGAGATGATGATTCACTTGAAAAAAATTAAGATCAACGGTCTTGATTAATTGAGACCATGAATGACGTGGCGAACATAGTTCACCTAATAATTTTTCATTCCCAGACTTTTAAAATTGAATAAATCTATCCCTTATATTAGAAAATTTATTAATTTATTCATAATTAAAAATATTTCAAAAAATCTAGCCCTAACATTTGCAAAACCAATCAATTTGGCACACTCATATTTACGCATTTAGTCATTTACTCTTACAAATTCTATCGATTGCGTCATTCATCTAAATAATTAGCAAAAACCATGGAACCGAAGTTAATTATCTAAATCCCTTTTGTATCAATTAATTAAAAATAGATATCTAATTATAATTAATTTTACATTTTCTATATAATTTTAATAATAAAACTAAATTCAATCTAATGGAATATTTATTGTTATTTGATACGTATGAATAATTATTTATCGATAAATACAAAGTTAATCTGCTAATTTTAATTCATTTTCTAATAAAAAACAATTCCTTTTAAATAATGAAAATTGATTTTTTTTGAGTTGGAACCGAATTTGGATAAAAAAAAAAAAACTTGTTCACGTGTAGTACTAGAATCTTAGCTGTACAGTCGGCGCGTCACGTGCGCCTCCGTCACTGTCTTGGGCCCCATCTTGCAGTGTATCCCACGTTCGAATGGACGGTGGATACTTGGAGTTAACGTGCCTGACGATGGATAACGAGATCCCTAATTTGATTCATTATCCGGTTGAAACTTGAAATTTGATTTAGTATTGCCTTTTAACCTTAATTAACAAATATTTGCTAATTAACAGTTATTTAATTAGTGAGATTTTAATTTTTTTAAAACAATAAGTTTAATATGAAACTTAATATTTTAAATAAAATAAATTTTATTAAAAATATTTCTTCAGCAGACATATATAGTATTTGAATTTGTATCAACATATGAATGAGTCGGACCAACATCATTGCCTCCACAAAGACCATGTGCCGCCGAGGTTTTCGTCGTCCCCTGTCCGGTGGGACCCACTAACATTTTTCTTAGCCTATGGCCTTATCCCCGCTCCTGCGTTACTGGTAAATGCCGGAGAAAGCTGTGGCGACTGATATCGACTAGAATGTAGTTTTTTTAGTTTTATTAAAAATAAAGGGGATAGTATAAAAAATAAAGAGATATTTATAATAATAATTTTTATTTTTTTATATAATTAAGATTGTAGTTAAATAATATATAAAAAGATTTATTATAATAATTAATTATAAATATATTAAAATTATACTAATATTTTATTATCATAAATTTAAACTTAACCTAATATTTAATATTTTTTATATGATAGGATTCGACAAATAATAATAATATCAATGAATCTAAAACAAAATTTAAATTTTATAAAAATAAATCATTAATCTTCGAATCGATAACATAAAAGAATTATAGTAATTAATTTGTAATGATATGATAAAATTTTAACTGAATAATAATATAATTAAAATTAAAATTTAATAGTAAAATAATATTAATTTTAATTTAATGGTATAATTGATATACATCTAAAAGTTTGATGGTATTTTGTGCAGTTTACCCTATGCATAAAAATTATCTTTTATCTCCCGTCAAAGTCTTCTCTAATGGAGACGAGTACTTCCTCATTTTAGCTCTCCAAAGCTTAGCTGAATCTGCCTTCGAATCAGAGCCTTCAAGTTTGAAAACGCTGCGATTGAGCAAGATCTAGATTTCAGAATGGAAGAACAGAAAGGAGAGCTAGCGCAGAGCTTGATCGATGCCGTGAATCAAATAACTCCCATCGGTGATTACAGATGCGCCGTGAAGAAGGAGTTTTGCAATCTCGCCAGGAGACTGAAGCTGCTGGCACCAATGTTCGAGGAGATTAGAGAGAGCAAAGAGCAAATCCCTGAAGAAACTGTTAAAGCTTTGGTCTCGTTGAAAGAAGCTTTGATTTCGGCTAAGGAGTTGCTCAGATTCGGCAGTGAAGGCAGCAAGATTTACCTGGTGTGTGAGTATTGTTATTCGATTTCGTTTGGATCTGTTTGGCTGCTGAGAAAATGGTGAAAAACTAGTTTGTCAAGTGCGTGCAGATAATCAGAATATTCTCACCATAACATTATCTAAAATCAATTGATAAAATATTACGCATAAATTTAGTTTAATCCCGCTGAAGTTAATCGAATATTGAAATTCTTATATGATATTTACACCTACATTTTTTTTCTTTGTTTTAAATAAATCTATGAAAAATTGGAGAATGAAAAAACAAAATCATTATAGCCTATTCAGTATATATTTTAGCTACAGCTTCACCCAATTTATTATTTTTTAAGGTACCTTTGGCGCATTGAAATAATTATACGACAAATTCTCATCTCAAAGATTTTCAAGCATCACAGTCATCGATAAATACAAAGCTATAGCAGAATACTTACTCCTGCGAGGCTGCGACAGATTTTACATTGATAAGGAACATAACGTTGTTGATTAAATTTTAGGGTTGTCCCTTTGTATTTGGATTGTTGTCAAATCTGAATCATTCATTTAACTTAACCTTCTTGATCCCCCTTTTCCCCCCATTAGTTCCAACCATGATTTATATTTACGGATTACATTGTGGCATATTTTACATGCTCAACTCAACCTCTGTTTATATGATTATAATTTATGGTTTTGAACCTAAGTTGTGTCATCATCCTGACTGTAATTGCCAACATGCTATGCTTGGAAGCCTTTGAGAATGGAGGAAGTTTTACCACTGGACGGGATTGACTCTTTCATTCTGATTATGAAGATTTGTCTCCATATCCTTAGTATGGCCTGCTTCATCTCAGAGGGTTCTTTTGAGGTGTAAAATTGAAAGTGAGTGATGGAGGAGGGAGAGATAGAAGGGAATGGGAACCGGCAGGTGGTGGGCGACTGGCGTGGCTAGTAGCATCCCTGATATATGACTCCTAAGTTTATTTTTTTAGTGCTAAACTTTTTGAGTGTTTCACAAGCAATTATACTTAATTGGGTTGTCGTAGTGATTGGTTTTGCATTGGATTTTCAAGCTTTATGCTATATTGAATGCTAATCTCTCTCGTTTGTTCATCTGATGTGGAATTGTATTACAACACTCTGTACTTTAGGTTGTGATTAAGGATGACACTCTTGCGTACTGTGTAATTAGAGTTGGTGGCCAGCTTATAGTGGAATTTCTATATATTTGTTGGAATTTGTATTGGTACATTGCTAATTTTTGCTAGATCTATTTATTTCCAAAATTAACTGTTTGAAAATCATGTTCTGCTTCAAGTAACAATGTTTAGCCCAAAGTGGTAATATGTTGCGCTGCATTTGGCTACTGACCGGTTAACTCCTTTTATTCTGCTTACAGGTTTTAGAGAGAGATCAGATTATGCATAAATTTCATGAAGTGACAGCTCGGGTGGAGCAAGCTTTGAGTGGAATTTCCTATGAGAACCTTGACATATCAGATGAAGTTAAGGAACAGGTATAGCTCTTTTAGTGAAAAATTCTTCAAAGAATTCCACTGTAGATTCTCCGTCTTGCTTTGTCATACTTGAATTCCAGCCATCTTAACATGGAAGAAAGTTCGCCAAACTATCTCTATAGTTATGATTGAATTTTAATGGAGTTGCATATGATTTGAGGAACCAAAGATGCTATGGATAGAAATAAGCATTGCGATGCTGAAGTAGAGCAACTACTTCTTCTCTGCTCTTAACGCTATTCAACTGGTCAGGAACGGAACCAGAAATTTATTATAGAGGGGACCAAAAATCGATTACTTTAGAAGAAATTATATACTTATTTTTTTTATCTATATTTAATATATAAAAACAACAATTGACGGGGACAGGGTACCCTTAACCCCCTGGTTCCGCCACTGCAACTGGTGTTTGAAAGGCCTGCAGCAACTTCAGGTTAATTGTTTTCATCATTTTGTTTATAAAAAAAATGATTTACGTGTTGAATATTTCTATGTTTAGGTGGAGCTTGTTCTAGCTCAGTTCAGGAGAGCTAAAGGAAGGGTTGATGCTGCAGATGTTGAACTATATGATGATCTATTATCCCTCTACAATAAGAGTAGTGACACAGCTGCAGATTCAGATGTACTAAGGAGACTGGCCGAGAAGTTACAATTAGTGGGGGTAGCTGAACTCACGCAAGAATCACTAGCTCTACATGAGATGGTTTCTGCCAGTTGTGGAGATCCCGGGGAAACATTTGAGAAGATGTCAAACTTATTAAAGAAAATCAAGGATTTTGTACAGACTGAAAATCCTAATTTGGATGCTTCTGCGAGTGAGAAGAATCTTCCTCCTAGTAGTAGTGGTCAAGCAACAACTGATGGAAAGCACAAGACTCCAGTTATACCAGATGATTTCCGCTGTCCAATATCCTTGGAGTTGATGAAGGATCCTGTCATTGTTTCAACAGGGCAGGTATATTTGATACAGATTTATTTCTCATGAAAGAACAATATTTTTTTATTCTAAATTTTTAATCATTTTTAGCCTTGGACTCTCCCTGCTTTACTTGTGAAAATGCTCAGATTTTCTTGACATCGTATCACTTGTCATGCCATTAATTAATTTCGCCAAAGGCTTGTTCTTGAAAGGGTCCTAGTCATATATTTGTTCTCTATTTCAATTTCTTGGAGTAACTGGACTTGAAGTTGCAACATTGAATGATGACTAGATGGATAAGAACCTTATGTTTGAAAATACCTGCTTTGGACAATTGCACATATATGTAGAGCCCTAAGTCTTGTTTACTATTACCTTTGGCCATATTTTTTAACAGGTTTTTTTACTCTCTTCTGTAGACTTATGAACGTTCTTGTATTGAGAAATGGCTGGAGCAAGGTCATGGAACTTGTCCAAAGACGCAACAGACACTCAGTAGCCGTGTCCTTACACCCAATTATGTTCTGCGTAGTCTAATAGCTCAATGGTGCGAGGCAAATGGCATTGAACCACCCAAAAGACCTAGCTCTCGACCAAATAAAACCACATCTGCTTGCACACCTGCAGAGCGTACCAAGATTGAAATTCTCCTTCGTAAGCTTGCATCCTGCAGTCCTGAAGACCAAAGAATGGCTGCAGGTGAAATCCGTCTTCTTGCCAAACGAAATGCAGATAATCGTGTGGCCATTGCTGAAGCTGGGGCCATACCTCTCCTTGTGACCCTCCTTTCAACACCTGATTCACGGACCCAAGAACATGCTGTAACAGCACTTCTTAACCTTTCCATTTGTGAAGATAACAAAGGAAGTATCATATCCTTTGGAGCAGTTCCTGGTATAGTGCAGGTACTTAAGAAGGGTAGTATGGAAGCTAGAGAGAATGCAGCAGCTGCTCTCTTTAGCCTTTCAGTAGTGGATGAAAACAAGGTGACTATCGGTGCCTCTGGAGCAATCCCTCCGCTAGTGACACTGCTAAGCGAAGGCACGCAAAGGGGTAAAAAGGATGCAGCGACAGCACTCTTCAATTTGTGCATTTACCAAGGGAACAAGGGAAAAGCAGTGAGAGCCGGAGTTGTGCCAACGTTAATGTGTTTGTTGACTGAACCTGGAGGTGGAATGATGGATGAAGCATTGGCCATACTTGCAATACTCTCTAGTCATCCGGAAGGTAAGTCTGCCATAGGAGCAGCAGAGGCAGTACCAGTTTTGGTAGATGTTATTGGTAATGGATCTCCAAGGAATAGAGAGAATGCAGCTGCAGTTTTGGTTCACCTCTGTGCCGGAGACCAACAACATTTAGCAGAGGCCCAAGAACTAGGAGTGATGGGCCCTTTGTTGGACTTGGCACAAAATGGTACAGATAGGGGAAAGCGGAAAGCTGCTCAACTGCTTGAGCGCATGAGCAGGTTCATTGAGCAGCAAAAGCTGGTGCAGGCACAAGCTGAGGTCCATGCTCAGCAGTCCCAGCCTCCGTCTGAGACTCAACATCCACAGCCACCCTCTGTGGCATTATAACATTGATAGATAAGGTTCACTTTTCCTTAATTTTTCTTCCCTTTTTCACCCTGTTTCATTTTCTGTATTGAAGGAGGCGGCTCTGCATCAGAAACGAAGGATCGCCTATCAAACCTGTAAGTCATTCATTTGTTTGTGTGGAAGAATACATTATTTATAGAACCATCAAAGTTCTGGAAAGAAAAGAAAGCTAAAGGAAAGAAGCGGGCCTAGTTGTATTTTGACTTGTATGTGAACTTGTACTATTATAACATATGTTATGACTGTACTCATCCTCAATTTTTACACGAGAGATGTTCTTGGTATTTGATGAGATTTACCGTCCTTCTTCCCTTCTCTCAACCTCCTTGACAGAAGTTACACTTTTTGCCTAGACATATCAAAATAGGCAACTTGGTACGACGCAGTAACATAATTCACCTTCAAGCTACCATCAACAAACTTTTCTCTAACAAAACGTATATTCAATTCTACATGCTTGGATTTGGCATGAAAAACTGGGTTTGTACTCATGGCCACAACACTTGTGAGTCTCAGACAAAAGGAATATCTTTTGAAGTGACTCCCATGTCCTTCATAAAAGCCTTCAACCACGTGATTTTTTCCACTACATCTGCCGTGCTCCTATATTCTGCCTTGGATGTTGGCCTTGGAACAGATTTTTGTTTTTTTGGAGCTCCAAGATACACCGTACACGCAATAACCTGTCGCAGATCATCTGTCATCTACATTGCCTGTCCAATCAGCAATTGCAAACACTATCCGTTCCATAGACAACCTATTCGAGGCTTTTAAAACCAGGCCATATACCAACGCGTCATTCAAGTATTTTAATGTACTTTTCACTGCCTCCCAATGTGGTTCTGTAGGAGACTGCATAACCTTGATCACCGTATTTACACTTGCAGGCAATATCTGACCTTGTGTAACTCAAGTGTACCCTTGAGCATCCTCTAGACTCTGAGTGAGTTTATCTGAAGGAACCATTTTAGTCTTCTCCAGTCTCTCTAATGTATACCTTTTGTGGCTGAGCACAACAGTATTTATATTCATATTCATATTTGCTCGAAGACACTTCTCTTTAGGTTGGATTATGACTTGATTTATAACATTTGTTGTGTGATATCGAAGACAAAAAAGAAATGTTGGATCTCAACTATGAAGCCTGTAGGACTGTAGGTAAACTAGCTAGGTTTCTGGAGATCAGGGAGTGGAGTGTGGATAGATGCAGTCAAAGAAGGGAGCTTCTGTGGTAGATGGATATTTCTTAGAATTTGAATTCAAAAACTCAAATTTCTATCATCAGACTAATCTAAAAAAAAAATATGTTCTTGGTCCTTCAACTATTTATAAGTTATAGATTTAGTCCATTAACTCCTATTTAGTTGATTTTATTCTTAACATTTTCAAAATTCGAAATTCAATACTAACCTAAATAATTTATGAACAACATAATTAAATTACAATGATTTAAAAAAATACTCAAACCTAAGATTAAAAATTAAATCTATAATTTGTACATAATATATATAAACTAATAGTAAATTTTAACTTAAAACATTAACTATTAGTGATTAATTCAGAATTAAAATTTTAAATTTTAAAATTCACTTAAACTGAAAATTCAGAAAAAGATAATCTTAACTAATAAGATACTTATTACTATATGTAAACTTTAATAAAGTTCAAAAAGCTGGGATAATGACACTTAATCAATTAAAAATATGTTTTAATAGTTCGTTCTATTCAAAATTAGTAGTTGTCTCATTTGATTTAAAATATTTAATAATTAAGTATGTTTATATTATTTTATTTTATATAAATTTGAATTTAAATATAAAATTATAATACAGATATATAAACAAAAATTAATATAAATCTCATTTTAAAGATTAAATGTGTTCTTCCCATGTTTATTTGTGATAAATTTAGATTATGTAATAACAGTACGTATATATTTCACTATATTTAACCTCGGAATTTTGGGCTGCCCTTAAGGGGGTGTGATCGAGCGAGTCGAGTTAAAATTTTAATTAGTCGATTTCTATTTTACAATTTGAACTTTATTTAATTTTTTTGACTCGAGTCAAATTTATTAAATTTTGAGTCAAAACTTTTCCGCCTCGAGTCGAAAAATCAATTTTTCGAGTCGAGTATTACTTATCCCCAGCTGCCCTCTTCTTCCCAGTACTATTCATCGTACCAGAAATCCCCACCAAAGACTCCTCATTTCCCACCCAAATATGGTCAAATATCGTTGCTTTGTCCCTCACAATTTCGTCATCAAAGAGATTTCACTTGATGTTGTTTTTCTCATCTTCTTACAAATTCTATTTTCTATGTCCTAACGAACTATCATGAAAACAAAACAGGTTTGCTTTATTCGTTATTACATGACAGTGTCTTGGTTCTTGCAAAAAGCAACCCCTCCCCCAGTCTTTGAGTTCTAAACCTAATTCTATACTATTATTTTGTGTTTAACTGTGTAATCATTATTAATGGAAACTCTTACACCTCTGGGATCCGTTTTTAGCTTACCCAATTTGAAAAAGAAAAGAAAAGGAGGAGAAACAAACAGATACAGTATTTCTTTTGACCATTCCATACACAAAAGAAACAAAAAAACATTACTTCCTAGTATTCTTTCTATAAAGCTTCTAAATACACTTCTTTTGAGCATGAAATTGCTTGGTTTTTAGCGTTTTTCTTGATTTAATTTGAAATTTTTAACCCCCATTCAAATCATGATGCATACTTGCAAATTTATTACCAATAAAAAGACAAGAACGGATCCATGCAGATAAACAGATTCTTTCGATACGGAGAAATTATTAGATGAACCATATTTATCACGTTATTCATAGTTCATCCAATAAAATTTATCCATTTTAACGTAACTTTCAAATAACTATCAACTTTTTAGTGACATAAGAAATAGATAAAATTTTTCTTGAAAAAAGATGAAATAAAAAATTCTCATTACTTAAAATCACAAAAGACATGGTCAACAATGTTCGTTTAATAATTTTTTAAACAAGATCAATAATGTACAGACAATTAAACTGGATTTTATCGGTAAACACTTGCTTAAAATTGCGAAACTAATGGTTAGTTTAAGGCTTCAAGCTTTACTCATGCACGTACTTATATAAAAACCTTGGGAGATGGAATGGAATCAATATATTGGACAATGAAGGAGTGCAAGATGCAACATGAAATATCGATTCTAAGACAACAAACGTGCCAGACGGATTCTTAACCTCAAATGGTGATCTGAACAAATTCATGAATCATGATGACTGAAACCAAAGGGATTCGCATGTCGGCTTGTGCATGCATCTGTTAATATATCAACTTTCGTGTTCAGTTCGAATTCCAACAAAGTTCTTTGAAAAACAGGAATATATATATATATATATATATATATATATATATATATATATTCTTACTTCAATCTTCATGGTATTGCATGCTTTGTAATGAAAGAAGAAAAACAAACAAGAGAACGAAGTCAACATAAAGGATATTTCAAATTAAGAGGAATTAGCTTACACCATTCATGTCAGACAAGGAATCCCAGAACTTCAAACACACAGATAGAAAACAAACCCATGCAAACAAACAAAACACATAATTTAAGAAAACCCAAAACTATATATTATGAAACAACATTAGTTCTTCGGAATAGGATCTTTGTTGTTTCTTAGACAGGAAGATGATGATGATGACGAGAGATAAGTTCCACAGCGAACAAGCAATTTTATCACCCATTATTTAGCTTGTGATGTTGGAGACTCGGATCTCGTAAAAGAACAATATTGCTACTTTATGTCTACTATCATATGTTATTAAAGCTGGAATGAACCCGGTGAAGCTTCAAGATCAGCTTTAAGCTGCTGTCTTTCAAGAAAGATTGAAACTGTAGTTATAAGAGATGATTACTTGAGACCTGATAAATCTGTCCAACTGTCACCTCCCCAGTAATGACTATTCTGATCCGAGACACCCAACTGTGATCTTGATAGATTTAGCCCTTGGTGATTGTTTTCCATTTTCACTGGAGCTCGCTGAGAAACCCTAGAGCTTGAACTCGTGGAACGAAGGAGCTGGGGCTGGGCTTCTCCCACCATTGAAGGTGATGCTTCCATATATTCGGCCTGTAATGGATATAAACTATTAGTTGGGTCGAAGAAGGGGAGCTGCTGATGATTCACTGATCTTACTGATAAAATAGCATTGCTCATGTCTGAGTTGGTTCCTATCTGAAACCCCATATCAGCTTGCCCAGTAATCTGACCTTGAATTCCACCAAAGTTTAGGCCAATATTATTTCCCATACCATACGGAGAAAAGCTTTGCAGAGAAGCCATAAAAGGTAAGTGAGGCGTTTGATGCGGCAGATGAGCAGTGAT
The DNA here is from genome assembly GCA_035048815.1 of Abelmoschus esculentus. Lineage (NCBI taxonomy): Eukaryota > Viridiplantae > Streptophyta > Magnoliopsida > Malvales > Malvaceae > Abelmoschus > Abelmoschus esculentus. The sequence continues at coordinate 2,697,169 of JAUCBN010000008.1, forward strand.
TTCAGAGGGAATAATAGCATTGGTTGAATTTGGACCACTTTGCCTCTCGGCAGAAGCTGTAGGTTTTGAGCTGCTTTTCTTCTTCTTGTTTCTTCGGCAGCCTCCACCGACGGGGACATTTCTAAGAGTCCCTCCACTAGTCCAATACCGCCGACAAGTCTTGCAAAAGTGGCGTGGCTGCGTTAGGCTGTAGTTATTGAAGTAGCAAAACTTGGTGTTGGTGGACTCACACCGTGGACATTTCAGAGGTGCGTCTGGCTGTGGAACCTTGGCAGATACCCTAGCTTGACCGGCCATCGAACCAGCCCTATCCCTAATGGAGCCAGCTCCACCGACTCCAACATGATGACCAGGAGGCGTAGGAAAAGGTGGAAGCTGAGGATTTTCACTGCCACCTACTTGTTGATGATTAAGCTCCTGAAAAACACAACAAAGAAAACAGTAGGTATATTCAGGAAAAAATCAGAAAAGGAATTCGAATATTTATCTATTCTTCAATTAGCTTTTAACTTGGGTGCATAAGCTGTGGTTAGAAATTGCTGAAGAAAAAGAAAAGAGAACAAAAAACCCTTACCTGCTGCCAATTAGGAGGATCTAAATAAACTGGAACAGAAGGAAAAACCATAATTTTTTGCTCTTCTTTTTTCTTTTACAAAAGGTTGATAGGTTCTTTAGCAAAAACAAGGTGGAGAATCATACAAGAGAGTAGCAGAGGCCAAGAAAGCAAAGAGAAAAGAGAATTAAAGAGATAGGGGTGGGGAGAAGGAGACGGCTTTTATTTATTAGTTATTCCTCCATTATTCTCTCATCTCTCCTTTTTGTTTATATTATTAGGGTTTCGAGTGGATGAAGTGTTTTCTTAGCCAATAAAAGATTTTAGTGCTCAAAAGAGATTATTCACGTTATCATATTCGACCCTTGTTATTTGTCGATAAAATCATTATGTTTTTCAAAATTAATTTACGATTTCATAGTTTAGAATTTAAATTTTATGTTTATTTCTATTTCCGATTATAATTACTATTGGCTAATGATATTTTGATCTTCGATTACAGTCTTAGATTCTCGAGTTCCTCGTAAACTTTCTTTTTCCTTGAAAACATGATCAACTTTATAGCAAAAAGCCGTAGTAATATATTTGATCTTCTCTTTTACTACTTTTGGCAGCTTATGTATATATATTTTTATAAAGAATTAACGTATAATCATTCTTAATTAAGCACCGACAATTAGCCTATTCCCCCTCAAACTCGTTTGTATAAGCTGTAGCCTGTAGCTGTTTGAATCATTTTCTTTGCTGTTCTGAAACTTTAATATTTGAAACTCCTATGTCATTAGACGTGCATATATTCTGCACCCATCTTCTTGGACAATGAATCTCGGTTTCTATATACTCGATGATCAAAGTTCGTTCCCGACGTAAAATCTTGTTTCTGTCTACTCTCAGCAATTTAGAAATGCAACAAGCAACAAAAACTAGTGATTATATATATATATAACTCAATACATAAACATCTAAGATTGTGATTTCTTTATAGGTATAGTTCTTGAGTGGTATTCTTGTTTATCTCCCACGTGCATGTTGTTTTGTTTGATTGCCATTAATTATTCAACCCTTACAGCCTTTATTTTGCTTTGCATGCATGTATGTATATTGTATATAGGTGCATTATTTGTTTTAAAATATGAATATTAATTAAAGCTTACAGGCAATGGAATTTGATGTCCCTGGAATCTAATTCCCTGTCCAATTTTGAACAGAGTACGTCCTTTTGCTCAATTTCCAAACTCAAAAGCTGAGGCAAAGGCTACACCTTCTGTCCCACGGGTTTTATGGTTGGAAAGGAAGCAAGGTTGCAGCTTTAACACATTCGTCTTCAGAAAAAAATGCAAATCCGCGTATACATATAGAGATATCAGAAAAGTTTGTGGAATATTTTATATAATATGGATGGTACTTGCAATAAAATTAACTAGGTTTAGATTACCAACAGATTGATTCAACGTGATAAGAGGTTATTTTTATAATTCGATCCAGATTAATTAATAAATAAATTAAATACTGATAATTTGGTTAACGTGGTCGGCTCAGTGATTAAGTTAGTTTGGGTTACCATGAAAAAAGGGTTAGTTTAGCTTATGATAAAAAAAAGCTTTACCCTCTTTTTAAAGATCATTCCAGACACATATAAGAAATTATTAGACACGAAGAGTATAAATTTTATGTCTGTAATCATGTTTATTTTATGTTTTGCACTAAAATTTATAAAAAATTAAATTTTAAACCTAATCCTAATTTTCAAACTCTAAACCTAACATCCAAAAATTATATTGTACACCTGATTTCCTAAACTCTAATCATAACTACAACCAGAATCTTTATTCTTAAACTCTGAACTTATTATCTTAAAGTAGGGGTACAAATAAAGATATAATAAAATCACGGATCATTTGCACCCAAACACGATAGGGCAGTCAACTTGATGATGCCCTAAGAAGACAGTGGTTTCCCACACTGCAGAAAAGATAGCTATAGTACCTTATCTCCCTGGTCAAAACACAGAAATACATGTGGTAGCGCGTTTAGTTTAGGGTTTTGATTCCTCAGAAAAACATCAGCTCCTGGTTCCTGCTAATCCAACTCCTCTTTTTTCTCAGAAAGTAAATCGTAATCGAGAAAATAAAATCGATTGAAACCTTCCATTTCATTTGACCCAAACTTTTACCTCATAATAATTGCACTTGAAAATCCTGACAACAACAAGGATATGTTACACTTACACTGTCACTTTTAAGGCAATCCATTGCCTTTTAGCTCAGGAAGAGAAGAGAAACTATATACACTTCCCAAGGTTCTTGATATAGATACTTTTTAGGGTCACAAAAATGATATGAGGTAAGAGTTAAGGAGGTTAAATTAAAATTTTAAAGGTTTAATTCAAATTTTTAAAAAAATTTAGAATTCTAATAAGATTTTTTATAAAAAGTTAGTAAACTAAGTTATTTCTTTAAAAAAAATAGGGTTTAGATTTTATTTTATTTCTAAATTCCGGAGGTCGTAACCCTCTAGTCCCCACTAGTTTACGCCCTGTATAGGGTTTTGAACGTAAAAAGATGCAAAACGCTGCTTGGTCTTGTTCATAAGGTTAGGCTATGGCTTTTCCCATAGACTCAGCACCTAATTAGGTTTCTATGTTTGTGGATACATACAAACAGGGACAGACTCAAAATTTTATATAATAAATACAATTATTAAAAAGATATAAAATAATAAGAGTTTAACGGGGTGTATAAATAGATCATCAATAAAAATATAAAAAAATATATAAAAATTTAAAAAATTTAAGAGATATAATCGCATCTTCAACCCTTTTTAGGTCCATCCCTATACGCAGAAAACCCAGTTTCACTCTTACTTTAATAATTCATGTCTAACGTCATCCAAAAAACATGATCATTTTTTGTATTTATTGGTTTGAACTTTCCTGAACCATGTGTTTGAATTTGAGTTCAAAACCTTGATGATCTCCATTTGAGTCTGTAGTGGAGCTGTCATATCAGCTGCTCGTAATTATCAATCAAATGCATCTCATTTTTGAGTCATCAAAGTTGGGGGTGGAATTGAGTAATTAATCCAAACTCCAATCTATTCTGAAAAAGTTAAAGTGGCAAAGAATGGGAGGGGAAGTTTGCTTTTCCCCACTCCCTACGGCTAAAGAAAATTAAGTTTCGGCTTTTTTGCTTTCTGCTTTTAACAGTAATTGGTCTGCACACACTTTATTTCTTTTAAAATGACATCAACTCTTCCTACAAGACGTGGAAATTAAAAGGAAAAACAGGTTGTGGCAGATCAGTATTGATAAATACTTGTAGAAAAGACTCGGCTTTAACTACAAGAAGGAGAAACAAAATATTTCCATGCATAAAAAGGGTAAACTACACATTTAGTACTCATTTTATTATTGTATTTCTGTTTTAATACCCACCCGTTTTTTTTGGCAAAATGGTACATAATGTTACCTAAACCGTTAAAAGTTAACGGAGTTGATGATGAGTCTCATCTTATATATTTGGGTTAAAACTATGAAAAACAAGGTAGGGATTTCTGGGAAGGAGAAAGAAAAAAAATTGAAATTTACAGTTTTAATCCAAATAATTAAGATGATAATTAAATTGATAGAGTTTAATTGGATTGATAAAAAATATAAAGTTTCGGACTAAAACTATTATTATTCCAATTAAAAATGAGCTAGGTCATTAATTACGTCCATTTTAATCAATCGTACAAAACAAAGCGAAAATATAATATTAAATATTATTTTATCAAAAATAAATAAGATAATAAACCAAAATCACAATAATATGTTAGGTACTAAATGTATAATTTACCCTAAAAATTATACCTTTACCACGGAATTTTCTTCTGCTTGTGCTTCTCAACATCATTAATATTAGTCTTTACTTTGTAAACATCGGCCTCTGCCTTGGCCTTTTCAAGTATTTTATCTGAATGGTATTGTTGTTGGGTCAATTGTTTCAGTTTGTATAGCCCAAAAAAATAATATATTTATGGGCTTATATAAATTTTTTAATGGGTTTGGCTAAAAAATACGTATAAATAAAAATTCAATTCAAACAAATTAAAAAAAAAAAACAGTATCCATGTATAAGTAAATACTCAGTCATGACTAATCTTATATAAAACAGTTTAATAATTTTGTTATATTTCTCTAGGGAAAAAATAATATGCTTGGTAATTTTATATTCAAAAGTTAATTAACTTTTTTTTTCTAAAAATGTATTTGAAAAGTCTTTTATTCAAAAATAATCTATTTTTCATGAAAAATAATTCGATGTAAATAGTGTATTTTTAGAACTTAGGGTTGTGATTTAAGGTTTGAGATTAAAATTTTAGGATTATGATTAGTGTTTAGAATATAAGATTTAAATTTTAGGGTTTGATTTTGTCCGTAGGGTTGTCATTTCCGGTAGTGACGTAGTGCATTAAATATTAATTTTTTTAATCTTGATTTTTTTATTACTCGGTCCCAAAAGATATTTACATATCGAAAACTTATATCATGGGCCCGACCTACCATGTCAGGCGTGGCCTCGTCCCAATAATAACCACCCACCTCCACTAAACTTGTACAGAACCATCCAATGAAGTTTAGAGGAAATCACGGATCATCGTGATTCAATCACAACTATATACACATAGGTAGCGACAAACAAAGCTGACACAGTAATCACAATTAGTTTGATGCTTGAACAGACAAACCTAACATCCCCTGGCCTTGTCAAAAGACGCTCAGCCTTTGTCGTTTGTAAAAAAAATTGCCACGCAGAGTCATATTTATCTTGTTTCCACTCTTTCTTGGGCAGCTGATGTAGGACGGTGAAGATCAATCATGTTTTGTTCGAGCAAAGAACAAGGGAATAACATCCTCTTTTTTCATTTCCAGGCCAGCCAGGTTCCATAATAACCTTGTCCTGGTCCTACAATAGTGCGGAACCTTGAAACAATGAACCAAGCTGGTTTGCTGAAATGGGCAGAACCCAGATCATAGATTTCTAAATCCCACATTGCAGTGAAGGACACACAAAACAAAACAAGCCCCTCAAGGTTTTAAGGGTACGAAAGCCAACAAAAAATGACCTAGAAACACTTTGGATTGGACCACGTTGCTAAGTATTGTCTGTTTCTCTCTTGTCACATGGAACTGTGTCTGGTTTCACTGGTTTGGTCTCTCCACCTATTGCTTGAATTCCTTCAATCTTTTTACTTTATCCAAATTCAAATACTGTATGTTGCAGCAGATGCTGCCATTTTTAAGGATTCAAATTAACTTCCTCAGCCTATCAACTTTGACAGTTTTTGTTGATTTATTAGACCTCCTCCTTTAAAGGCAAACAAGAAATTCAAACCCCAGATTTTTACATGAATATCATGGTTTAATTACAATAATTGAGTAATATACAATGATTAAGTTCGTGTTAATCATTCATTGGGCAGGGTGAGGTGGTTTAGGATACTGGGAATGCTTTAGTTTATACACCATGCGTGTTTGCTACCATCTGGTTAACAAAAAGACAAACTGTATAATCAGACAGGATTCCCTTTGTTTGAATCGGGATTAAAAAAAGGATTAGCTGTACACCAATCAGACATATCATTATCTCCCGAAAATACAGGCCTTAAACTTTGTCTGAAAACTTTAATCACTTCCATAATGCTGGCAACAGTAACCATGAAGGAATGACAGTTTAAGTGAGACTCGGGGGGAGAGGAAGATGGACTTTGAACTCACCAAACCAACATCCTAAACATTGGTCTTAGAATATGTCAAATTGTCTTAATCCAAGATGAATTGGTAGATTAAGAAGAATCATTGTAAAAAAGAAACTTATCTACCAGGAATCTAATGCGTACTGTCTTTCTTGTCTGGTGGTCTGAATGTTGTAGGAGAAGCCAATGGCAGCACCTGAGAAGAACTTGAATGGCACTGTGGTAAATACTGGAGAGGTTCCCTGTTCTTATCAACAAAGAATTTAAGGAAAGACCCTTCCATCGTTATCCCTTCCGTTGAAATTGTAGGACTATTAACAGCTTTAACACCAGAATCTTGAAAGGAACCGCCATTTTTTTGTACCCTTTTCTCACCTTCTACCATCAATCTCTTCAAAAGTTTCTCTTCTGCATCCCTCAAGAACTTGAACTTAGGAGGAGGTGACGATCTCAGCTTATTTAACTCAGCATCCGTCGATGATTCAAAGAGGGGATTGAATCCTTGTGGCTGATAATAAGAACGCAAAGGTGACTTCAATGGCGGAGAAGCCAAAGGACTGTGGAAAGGAGTGTCCATAGGTAGCATAACATCATTCAAATTCCTTCTTCTCGACCCTTTATCTTCTGATTCCAAATCATCCTTTGTTTCCTCCTTGATGGTGAATAGGAATCTGGGTGGACCAGCTATACTGTGGAGCCTCATCAGCTCTGATTCAACTCCCTCTTCTCCGAACTCACCCATCAGCAGCAAACCCTTGTTCGACCCCAGTTCGATGTCTGTCTCGACGCCATTGGTATCTCGGTGGTCGTTGGCGGTGGTGGTTGCATGTAAAGGAGCTGATTGTTTCTTCCAGCAGAAGAGTTGAACAACCTCCTTTGCGTAGCTGGTGTAATCGTATTCAACTTCAGAGCTAACAATTCTCTTCTTCCACCAAAGCAAATAATAAAGCTCTGCAAACAGAGCCAATACAAGACAACCAAAAACCAAACTTAAACCAATCCCTAACCCACTGAAAGATTTCATCTTTGCTTCCAATTTCACTTCATTTCTCCTGGAAATATGATACAAATTATAAAGATTGAACTAGGTTTCCCTCCCTCTCAGCTCTGTACCATATATAATAGACAAAGAAAGAGAAGCAAAAAAAGTGACCTTTAAATCCTGCCAGAACTTTCATGTGAAGTTAGCTAGAAACAACCTCGGAATAACTAAAGAAAAAGACCCCAGAAAGCTTTTACTTTTACTGCAGTTCACGGGATAAGATTCCAGTCGGTAAAACAATAGGGGAAGGATGAAATGACCATATATAGACAAATTTTCTCAGGAAAGATGGAACACTTGGAACACAGTTTTGACTAAACAAATAAAATGAAAGTGAAATTATTACTATTGTGGAAGCTGAAGACAGATCGGAACGGTTAAAACTGGAGAAAGATGAATTATAGGGCGAGTGGAAGTAAGGCATGGTGCGATATGATTATTATACGATACTAATAAAAAATATTATAATATAATATAAAATTAAAAATATTATAATTTTAATATCAATATTTATTATATTTTAAATTAATGATTAAATATTAAAATATAACTTATTATATGATTTGGGGTTATGGCAAATTCTTTATACAATAGCTTTATTAGCTTTGAAGTGTGGAAAATGGCAACAGACAGCTCACGTAGACAGCCTAAGGTTTTGAAAATAGAATTCATATAAAATGAAAAGATTGAGCAAAAACAGGAGCGGAAAATGTGGATTTTGATTGCATTTGCGTAATCCCATGCGGTAGCCTCCACGTAACCCTTAACTGCATTACAAGACAATGTCCTAAGAATCATACACCCCGTCATCCATGAGAATCTAGCTGTTCTTTTTTATTTTTATGTCTTGTGAACAGTGAACAATCAAGTTGATGCATCCCCTTTGGGTGTTGCATGTTTTTTCTTTTGTTTTTCATCAGCTCTCAACTTTTAATTTTATGAAATGTGATTCCTGGTCACCTCTTACCAATATGGTTAGCTTTAAAACAGATGATGAGTGTCTGGATGAAGTGCCAGCTAACAGGTTCCTAATATTGTTTCGAATTTCAATCAGTTGAGGATCATCTGTTATTTGAGCCCACAGTTCCCTACACCAGAGATGAACAGAGGAAGAGAAGTTTGCCTGGTTCAATAGCTTGAAGTTGAACATTAATTCGGTAGCCCTGGAGCTGAGAAACTGCAAGCTCTTGAGTTTCTGTATGCCGCTATTTGTGCAACTATACACCCTCCATTGTCGACTGAAATCTTTTTTTTTGTAGACGTTGCGACATGCGAAACATTTTATGTCATTGATCGATTTATGCAGGTGAGTTTCATGCATTTAGTGGCGCATGCATTATGCCTAGAAGATTCGCGATGTTTTCATGTTAAAAACTGGCATAAAATGATCATGGAAACTGATAGTGCCTCGAGGGGGATGGTGTTTTGGATGTCCAGCTCTGTGCTCCGCCTTCACGGTCATTTCTCTACTTATTATGTTGAGAGGTAAAGTATTTTTTACGCTAACAAAATATATTAATTACAATAGTTTAAAGTTTAATTGGTTACACAGTTACACTAACCCTTTAGCCCAAGTGATTAACGAAATAGTCACGGGTTCGAACACTAATGATGTAATCTAAGTTTAATTTTACAATAAATACTATTGTAATCAGTATTAACTTGTTAAAATAACATGTGATTTAAGGTCCAACAGCCATTTACCATTTTTTAGTAGGCAATTTTCTCATACTAATTCTCATCCTTTAGTAAAACTATTCTTTCAATTTTAAACTTAAAACTCTAAACTTAAATCTTAAATCTAAACTTTAAAATATTAAAATTAACATTATAATCAAAAGCTGAACTTTAAAATATTAAAATTAACATTATAATCAAAAGCTGAACGACTAGAGTCTTTCATATTCTTTGGAGCTTTGAGGTAAAGCAATGGTGGTCTGCCATTCTCCTGTTCTCCCCACCTGTGAGACTCGTCCAAGCGACGAACATTGTAACCAAAGGCTTTTGCATAGAAATCAACGGATTTGGCTACGTCCCTAACGTAAAATATCGTGTAGCTCAGCACTGGGTTAAGACTAGACGCCATTGGGAATCTTCTTTTTGATCAGAGAACTGTTTTATTTCCTTCATCTCAATTGGGTGTGAAGTTTAAATGAGGAAAACCGTCTTCTGATTGACGCTAAAAGCTTTTGTTCCTAATGAATCACAATACAGTAGTTTGATATTTGATATTATGAAACACCATCCGCATAACTTGGAACTTGGATTTTATTTATATAGATAAAAAAAATAGCCATAAAAATATCACCCCCAAAAGTGCAAATTTCACAATTTGGAATAAAATTCAAGATCATGGTTGTAATCTACTGTCACATATTGCAATTATCACAAGATATATAATAAACTCTGCCAAAATGTAGGACCAGGTTGTCATCAAGCAACAAACACATTCACAATGGCTCTATGCAGATAGATAAACGGTTCCTCATATATGGCATCCCCCCAATGTTCTCAGTTTTCTTTTCAAAAAACAATATGTTATGCTTTCAATAAACAAGAGAAAATACATTCATCTATAAAATGTTTAAGAAGCAACTCAAGTGAAAATTGGATGTCAAAGACTGAAAGCACAGGACACTCTTTATATACGGCCAAAGCGACATTCTTCTAAGGATTAGTTTTTTTTCGTACACTATATTAGTAGTGCATGAGATGGGTTCAAATGAATGAAATCCAACTGGGGAATTCCGATAAGTTCTTAGGTATTAAATGGAAACTAGCCATCGAACACATTTGATACGCTAACTCACAGGTTCAACATATGAAATCAAGTTTTCCTACATTGGTTGAATGGAAGTCATTAACTAGTAACTACCAACATGGAAGAACTCAAACCTTTCTGAAGATAAATATCAATGAATCAACCCTTGTGTGCGAATTCAACTCGAATATTTCTACCATCCAGAACCTAAAAACAACCAATATATGCAACATCAGATCACAGTCCAATTGCTCATTTATCATAATTGAAATATCTATGGGTAATACTTGAAATTGTGTTATTGAATTGATTACTTTAAACATACCTGGGAATGCATTTCTTTAAGAGCAACAATGGCTGAAGCTTCAGAAGTGAAACGCACAAACCCATACCCTTTCGATTTCCCACTCACATGATGAGCAATAACTCGAACTGCTAAAGCCCCAACAGTTTTTTAACATTGGAAAGCACAAAATCACGACAAAATAAATATTCAGGAAAATTACCTTCAATGATTTCACCATGTTTTTCAAAAGCATTCTTCAAAACAGTCTCGTTGGTATCATAAGAAAGTCCTACGGTTAATAGAATCAAATAGTAAATTAGAATCAAATAAACTATATAATGGTAAAATTATAAGCAAGTGGTAAACAAACGATTCCCTTCAAATCGAACAAAGAGGAAAAGCAGAGTAAAGAAAAATTGAAACCTCCAACGAATAATTTGGAGCAAGAATTGCGAGCCCAGAGTGATCGAGTCAATGGGTTCTTACGAAAAATACGAACTGCTCCGTTTATACTCTGCATTCCTTTATAGTATTCAATCTGGTGTGCGGCGGCCGACAGCTGATAAATAAGGAGTCAACTACTAAGCCGATAATCAGACTTTCATAAGGATCCCATTCCATCAAACAGTTGGTCTGCAAACTTTAAAACTTGTAAGTACGAGAACGAAACAATAAATTAACACCCTATGGATTCAATGTTCTCGTGCTTTTGAAGAGATTTAGAAAATAATTATTATTTAAAAATAAACATACCTAATTATATAAATTATTAATGATGTGATAAACAGGTTCATAATATAATCTCTAATTAAAAAGGGTTTACCATTTCTTTCCAGTTTCCCACGACTTGAACCGGAGATGACACACTAACCTTGCTTTGGGTTGGGTTGGGCGCCAATAATGGGCTAAATTAAGGGTTAAATGGTATTATGATCCATTAAATTTGAAAAAAAAATCTTCAAATAAAAAGTAAAAAATGACAACCGGCGAGGTCGAACGGAAGGGTGGGTTTTGGTCGCAAGGCGGTAGGGTTCACAGCGATGGGAGCGGCGTGATGAAAGGACGGTGATCGGTGGTTGAACGAAGCTTCGCCGGGAATGAGTTTTGTTACTACGAGGGAAAGAATAAAAGGAAGAGGTGGCCGCCGAAAAATGGAATCTGAATCTGATTTTATTTTGTGTTACGGGGGATTGTTACAGTCACGAGAAATACTATTACTAGGAATTGGCAGATTTGGATTTTTTTAATTTTTATTTCATTTCGAACTTAATTTTTTTTTAAAAAATTATACGGTAAACTCTATTGACTATAGTATCTATGGTCTCAAGTAATCAGGATCATTGATTTTAATTTTTTTTAAGTGAATCATCACCTCTTTCTTACATGAACTTAATAGATAGATAATTATTAGGTGATTATTTAAAGATCAACGATCCTGATTATTTACACTATAGATAACGTGTGAACGGGATTGGCCCTATAATCTCTCCTTTTTTTTACTGTGGGTTTTAGCCTTTTAGGACTTAGAGAACCGCCACGTCATACGACTGAGCCTGCTGACTTCACTAAAGATCTTTTCTTTTCAAATCTATTATAATTGTGATATATTTTTATTATAATAGAAATTGAGTGGCTATATTAAAAAATGTTACTGTCCAAATAAGTGAGGGTTACTGCTTTTTTTTTTTAAGCTTTGCAGTCTGTCTGCAATATCTGCATGATGTCCCACTCACACCTGTGTCAGTTAGCCCAATTCCTGAATTCAACCTCTCCCTGAAAGCTCCACTTCATCTTCACCTACACAGTTTTCCCATTTCTCAAATTATGACACGTCAACCACCAACCAGACCCCCTCTTTCTTTGAGTCTAAGCTTTGGCCTTACATCAAAAAAACCATCTCCCTTTCTCCCTGTATTCAATGTTCAGTTCAGGCATTGATTGCTAGGATTGAATCCAACAACATTTTCATGGCCAACCAACCAGACATGTCTGCTAATAACATGTCCTCGGAGATTGTAAGTTTGGCTTTCCTAATATTATTGAAAAAGAATGTCTATGCCATGTCTGATTTTGCCTGCTGCTTCATTTGATTTACCTGGCAATTACAGAGGGAAAAAAAGCTTAGTGGACAGCAAAAGAAAGAGGCACTTGAAACAGAGGTATGTGAAATGAATAAATCACATGACTCATTTACCATGCATCTGCAAGTATACAAATGAATGACTATGATCCATCATCATCCATGTTTAAAATACAGACATCCATCTCAATATATGTTTTTAACTTCAACTGTGTGTAATAATTTGACCATTATTGATTGTACAATACAAAACGTGGATTTCCACCCTTTTTCCTGATCAATGACTGAGAGGGAAAGAGAGAGAGAGATGTATGGTTTAAGAATTCTATCTGTATCTGCAATTAATCATAGTTTATTAATTTTCCACTTTTGAACTTCTAGTTTTCTTATTAACTACTCAAAGGTTTTGTTATAGCCATTATTGGACACCAGAATGTGGGCGTTGCGTACACACAGATGCAGAATTTCCGAATACAAATGGCATATTTAATAAATAAAATATGAAGGAATATGATTATTACACACCATTTTCGTGTTTAAGACATAACATTTATGTGACTAACAAGGGGAACACTGCATACACATTGATTACTATGTTTGATTATGTATGGCAAAATCCATCCTACTGATAATGGCAGCACCAAGGGAGGATCATCTGTTCTGTATCTTCAGTTACTTTAAAGTTCTGTAAATGATTCATATATATCTTGTAATTAGTAGTGTGTGGTGGTTACGCTAATTATATGGCATGTCATGATTTAAAGTTAAAGATACATACATTCCTTGGTGTTTCGAACAAGTTTTCTTTCGGTTGGCACAACTATAAAATATGGATTGAAATGATCATGTTGATGGTTTTCCTTTTTCCTTCTATTTGTATAGGTTTCCATGATTCGGAGAATGCTAAACCAAGAAGAAATGTATGAGATTCTGACAAGAGTGCAACATCAAGAGGCTGGCTCTTCCATCTCTAGTCATAATTTCCTCCCTCCAAAGGTAAGCCAATCTTTCTCTTTTCTCTGCATGCATGCGTTGAGGGCATATTTGAGTGAGTGATTGTCCATCTTGCTCGAAATTCTTCAGACGAAGGAGCTCTTGGCAGAGCTGGCTATGGTTGAAGGTGAGATAGCTCGTTTAGAAACCCAAATAAGCCAACTTCAATTTAGTCTGAAGCAGGAAAAGGAAGTCACCAAGGAAACGAAATCGAAACAGTGTCAACCTGGGAGTCTGATGAGTTACCTTCAAGCACATCCGTCAAATGCACCTAACCCAAGCCCCATTAAACAAGGTGGTCAGGAAAAGGTGGTTTTTGATACAAAGGCTTTGCATTTCATAAGCAAAGCTATTAAAGGCGATTATACTCTTAGTAACTTCGGTCTGAATGAGAGAATGGACTCGAGATTACTTTCTAATCAGAAAGAAAACCAGTTCCAGGGAGAGGTTAAATTTCAAGAGAGGGTTCCAAGGAAAAGTAGTTTATTTAAGGCAGCTTCGCCTTTGCGAGACCCTCCACATCCATCACCCAAGGTAAGGTCCCTTAGATCCTGCTATCTGTTTTGCGAAACCTGATATGAAGGTTTTTAATCACATTTTGTATATGATGAACTTCTGTTTTGTTCAGATAAGGGAACATATTCCGGAGTCGAATTGGGACCTGTCGCCAAAATCTCTATCCAGTACACTTCTTTCTGAAGAGAACATCCAGAATTGGCATCCGAACAAGCTATCTGAGAATATCATGAAATGTTTGAACTTCATTTTTGTCAGGCTACTTAGAACATCAAGAACAATGGAATTGGAGAAATCAGGCCCTATTACAAGGTTTATGAGCACTCCATTAAGCTCAAGAAGCTTTAGGGTAGAAAATGCTCTAAATCCAAAGTCAAGCCTCGGATCACAGAAGGAATCAAGGCAACAAGACCCGTATGGTATCTTTGATATGGAAGAATCTATTCCAAGGGACATTGGTCCTTACAAGAACCTGGTCATATTTGCATCAAGCTCTATGGACCCGAAATGCATTTCCAGTTCTGTTCCTTTACTTAAAAAGCTAAGGTCTGCTGTAGAACTTTTTTAAGTACAAACAGAATTGCATTTAATCTCTCCAAAGCAGGAGAGTAGTGAAAGGCAATTTTCTGATCAATTCTCTGTTTTCCATCTGCAGGGTCCTGATGAGCAGTCTCCAGAAGGTGGACCTGAGACGGTTGACTTACCAGCAAAAACTAGCATTCTGGATCAACATGTACAATGCCTGCATCATGCATGTATAGTATGGGAAAGAGTATACTTTTCCTTTTCTTAATTCACCTTCGGTTGATTTGTGCTTGATTGAGGATAGCATTCCATGTTGGGTTGATTCATTTTTATTAGCCCTCGTTTTATATATCTACTGGCTGGTGTTACTATCGCAGGGATATCTCCAATATGGTGTGCCTAATACCCCAGAAAAGCTTTTGACACTGATGAACAAGGTACTTTCTAAATTAGTTCCCTAAGTTCAGTACGGAAATTGGAAATTTCATGGATATCGAATTTTAAGCAATATAACACTGAGTTTCAGGCAACTCTCAATGTTGGAGGCAACAGTATAAGTGCTCAAGCAATGGAGCACTATATTCTGAGGAAACCAGCATCTTCAACCATGAAAGAGGTACGTAAAAACTGCTCTGAGCTCTGCACTATGTTCTGATTGATAGTTTCTCCAATTTATCCAACTTAAAAAGTAAGGTTTCTCTGAGGCTTATCAGAAGGGTGACAAGGAAGATCAAGAGGCCATTGTCCGAAAACTTTATGGACTCCAATTAATGGATCCAAATGTCACATTTGCACTGAGCTGCGGAACTCGATCTTCTCCAGCAGTAAGTTAAGCAAATTAATTTTGGATCTCTTCCATGGAAAATCTACCATGTCCTTGAGCAAACTCTTGAATAAAATTTCCTTGGTAGGTGAGAATATACACGGCTGATGGAGTTGCAGGTGAGCTGGAGAAATCAAAGCTGGAATATCTGCAAGCTTCAATTGTGGTGACCAACACAAAAAAGATTGCACTCCCTGAACTTCTGGTTAGAAACATGTATGATTTCTCAGTTGATATGAACTCAATGGTCCAGTGGGTTTGCCAACAGTTGCCAACATCTGGCTCGCTCAGGAAATCGATGGTGGACTGCTTCAGGAGACACAACAGTGGCAAGGTATCCATCACCGTGGAGAAAATACCATATGACTTTGAATTCCAGTATCTGTTGGCGATGTAAACAAAATTGTTTCCAATTTCCCTTTGTTTGGCATGAAAGAAAATATGGATGTACAGAAGAGAAAATGAAATAAAATCAATTTACACTTCATTTTTTAAGATTGGCTTAATTTTTCTGACAGAATTATATATAATTGCCGATTTGTCATCTTCATAATGTCTGCTAATGTTATTTATCAACTTAACCAATTAAAATCCAAATTTCAAATCAGCAGTTATTTTCAGAAATATAAGATAGCAGAACATGTGCCTGAAGAAACTGACAAAAACCATGAATTAACAGCACTGGATATAAATCTAAACACAAAATGGATAAAAATTGCTGACAGAAAATATCTCGTGCTCATGGAGATGGTACTGAAGGCAGGCCAATAAAGCAGTCGTGACTATAAGTAAAAATCCGGATTCCACCAGGATTGTGGGCTTATTGTCCAAGATTATGCAAAATAGAAACAGGCCAAGTCCAACACTTCTTCAATGCTTCATCTCCCCTTCTACTATTCATTCTTTTTAGGTTCACATCATCAACCCTTAGAGCCAATGAATACTCTCATCACATGCTATATTTCAACTCACGCCTGCCAGACCAACAACTTAGGTTTCCTCCACCACTACCCTTCTTTTTTCATTCCATTAGACAGTATCTGCGTGGGACATATGCTTACCCTTTCCTTTTTCGGAGCGTGCCGAAGCAAAGGCAAATCCAAGCTCACTCATCATAGATATCATTGTCCATCTTGTTCCCCACGAAGACTAACCATCAGCATGAGGCAGGGGCAGATGTAGTGAGGGCTGATGGAGAACATCTGGATGCATACTTTTGAGGAGGGGATCGAGGATCTCACTTGTTCTCCTAAACCACACAATTATGAATCTAGCTTAGCTTCCCAGTCCCACCTTATTGCTCTTGGATTTATATCATGACTTGGCTGAATTTAGTATGTGGCTGTCAATTTTTTAATGAGTTAGGCCAACAAAGGGATGTCCTTTCAGATCTTCAAGCACATGAAGGGTTTATTTTTGTTGTTTACAAATAATTATAATCAGAATATTAATTTATGGATTATTTTTTTCATTTTTTAAGAAGTACAGAGAATAATATCCTATTTATTGATGTATAATTTGAATAAAGCTGTGATTAGATTTTAGAACAATCCAAGGAAGAAAAAAAAATAAAGATGACACGAATTTTAATAGAATCACATCTTTTTCCTTTCTGTGGGAAACCAGTAAAAAAGTTGAGAACAACAGTAACAAAATGCTTGATTTAGAATAGTATTTTGATAAAGAAGAAAAAATAGCAATAGATTTTAGAACATGTAAATACACTGTATTTTTAGGGTAAAAATTTTCTGTCTCATGACTCTGTTCATGCTTCCTATTAGATTTTTTAAATTGAATTTTAAACTTTAACCGTTTACTTTTATTTTATATATCCTTCGTCTTGAACCCTACACCTTAAAAATACACTTTATCCCTAATTTTCTAAACTCAAACCAAAATCCCTAATCTTACACCTTAAACCCTCTGATTTAAAACGAAAATATGAATAGAGATATAACAAAAATATAAATAGAGATATAAAAAAGAGGTGACTATTTGCACCTGTATTTTTAGCGATATGTTTTGATAAAGAAGAAAAAATAGCAATAGATTATGTACTTTCACTTCATTATCTTACTTTTTTTGTTTTGTTTCCATTAGTATTGTCTGATAGTCTCTTGCAACTGGAAATTTGCACTGAATTTCTAGCTTACATTGAACAATGAAACTTCATATCAAGGTAAAAACAAGCAGCTACCAGCAATTCCATTTGATACTATATGTTTTCACTTTTTTCTACCTTGGAGGGATTTTCAGACACGAGACAACATGATCACATCCGGCCAACACAAAGCTAGTTTAGTGGTTTCCATGAAAGGGCACATCTCACACATAGAGGGCAGTTCAGTCCATTGAATAAGTCCAAGAAATAGTGGGAAAACTGAGTGTTACTGAGCCTGTAGAACAGGCGAAGGGGTAGGGCAGTGGGCAGCTACATTACTATTATTACCCCCACAAAGATAAAAACCAAAGTTGTAGGGCATCAAATGATGTGACCGAGAAGACAACCTTGCAACAGAAAAGGAAAAAAAGGAGAGAAAGAAACCTAGGGACACTAAAAAACAGCTTCTGTTCACTGACCAACTAGGTCAGGATGATGTCAATGATCTACCCATTGTTTCTCTTTAACCTTATTATTTCCCTACATTTATGCATAAATGAACCCTAATTCATCTTATTTTCAAAGTATATAAAATATCAAGGGTCCAGACTGTGTTGAGCTAGTCCAAATACCAGACATAAATGACAGAAGATTTGATTGGAATTTCATTGTAAATCAAATCACTTTTACATATACGTATATAGTATTTTTTGATTTAATTTTCTTTGTTGAGTAAATGCATCAGGGAACACCCCATGCAGACATGTTCTTAGGTGAGATTACAGACATGAAATCTAAAGCTTAGTTTGTCCAATTATAAATAATACTAGCCTAGTCCTTTAATATGAATCCATTCAATAGGTTGTTGGGTCTTCAGGTCTGCAAAACTTGTGGCAGACTCAAAATAGCAACCCTATTTATCTGCTTGGTTAGACTTATTCAGAGACAAGCAGTGAGGGCGTAAACTTTGACAACCTCCGTTGGTTTGTTTGGTATTAAACTCGGACGTGAGCTACGATGTCTACAACTTTGGTTTAAAATGATGCTGCATGTGTGATTGAGACTGAATGAAACTGGTCATTGACGTACGTGAAGGAAGGTGACGGGTTTTTATTCCCCATCGGTAATCGGTAAGAGAGAAGAGTTTATAAGCAAAAGATATCTGTGACGGTCAGCATTGAAAGCGGGAGGGGAGAGGGAAAAGGGCGAACAATGGCAGCAATTTTTAGGATAAACAGGGTGATAATCTCTAACGTAGATTTTTTTTTATTGTATTTCTATTAATATTTTTTATTTTAAAATAATTAATTTAAAGTTTAAAGTTAAAAATTATGAATAGGATTTAAAAAAGTTAATGTTATAATATATATTTTTTTATATAAATTTTTATGTTTAAGATATAAAAAATACGGTTAAAATTTAAATTTAAACTATAAAAATATTTTAAATTGTGTCAGATATAATTAAA
Source organism: Abelmoschus esculentus (assembly GCA_035048815.1). Classification (NCBI taxonomy): domain Eukaryota; kingdom Viridiplantae; phylum Streptophyta; class Magnoliopsida; order Malvales; family Malvaceae; genus Abelmoschus; species Abelmoschus esculentus. Next base: position 2,716,053 of record JAUCBN010000008.1, read on the forward strand.
GACAAAAGATTTCTACAATTGCTAATCTCATCTAACGTTATCCGTATGGTATAAGAAATTATGTTCTATGAATTCTTATTCTATTAATTATTTTTATTTCAGAAAAAAAAAACATCTTACTAGGAAAAAATACATCACAAATCATATAATTTTAAAATTAATAATGTTTCTTTTTTTATTCAATTATCAGTGATCACAATAGTATCTATTTTTTTTAAACTCTCAACTATTGGATATTGATCTACTAGCACATTGGGCTTAAACCCGTGACCTCTAAGGACAACAACCGTTCCTTTAACCACTAAGACTAAAATTGTTATGATACAAAAATTTAAATAAATCATTTAATATAATATCAATTATAGTATTTAAAATTTATATATTATATTATTTTTATTCTGATTTAAAATAATTAAATTATAATTTTATACAAAGCTATTTACTATTTTAAATGCATATCTACTAAAATATTTTTATCCTAAAAAGTAACTATAATAAACTTATAGTGTACGAGAACATATGGTGTCTCTTAACTATTTTATTTGTACTTCCTTTGTTATAACTTATTAACATTGTACGAGAACATATGTTGTCTCTTAACTATTTTATTTGTGCTTCCTTTGTTATTTTACTAAAAAATTAAATTTTAAATCTTAATCCATATTTTTTATATCTTAAACCCTAAACCCTAACCCTAAAAAATACACTCTACCCTAACTTAAACCCCTAACTCTAAACCTTAAACCCTCTAATTTAAAGTGGACACAAATGAAGATATAGAGAAAGGATAGATGATTTAAATTCGATTTTTAGTGGTAAATTTCCAATTCCGTACGAGTCATAAATATATTATCTTGTCACATAAATATCATAACTTGTTTGGTACATATTAAATTTTCTTCAACATGGGTGAATTAATATTCAAGAGCTTAGATTTCTGTGCATCTGTAAGAATAAATTTTGTCCATTTTCTTTTTAATTTATTGTTTTACATATCAAATTTAAGAGGACGGGTCCTATTTTATTTTAATTCTTAATTATCATGGAAATAACTAAAAAAAGGGGTCTTGTCAGTTTAAGAGGACAGTGTTCTTTGTGCTCTTATTCTTGTTCAGTGGGTGACCTAGACCAGAATAAAGCCGAACTGTTGGCTATTAATTTAGGCTGTATATGGAAAATTTCTTCTTTCCCCGGAATGGGAAGACTTGGTTAGTCGGGTTTTATAATTGCAGCAGACTCGGTGATCGGAGTTAGCTGGTGAATAATGGCTGGCAGATGACTTTCATAATTAAAGCACTCTAATATCTGCAAAGTGCAAAGTAGTAAAAGTTTGTATTATTTAAGGTGAGATCTGACTCTTAAGACAATGATTTGATTGGTAATTAAACTGATTAAGTCAAGGTTGTTCCTTCTAAACCCGCCCCCACGTGTTTAGCTTTGAGCTTGAAAAATTAGGTTCCAATGGGACCCTACGAGGGGACATACAATTCATATCCCGTCAGGCCGTCACCTTTCTCCGTTACATTTAACGTTTCTCTTCCATCATTCAGTCCAAAAGCTACAACCATGATTTTCTAGGAATAATTATTTCCACTCTCACCATTCTTCTTGCTGGAAATCTCCCAACCCGTTAGAAAATTCCTTCTGGTTTTAGTAGGAGGTAAGCTATTTTTATGAACAATTATTACAAATCATAGTTTATAGTTGTTGTCTTGAAACTTGATGCTTTTAGGTTTTGCGAGCTGTTGGTTCTTTTTCTTGGTTGGTGAATGTTGAGTTCAGACTCTTTTTTGTGTTTTTTAGTTGATCCTACATAATCATGACATATGCTGAAAATCTTAACATTATGAAATATTATTATTATTATTTTTTAAATATTAGGTTAGTGCTTATTATTATTGTTCCACATGAAGCAGTTTCTACTTAAAAATCATACACAACAATTACGTCCACTTGAAAAATGCGAAGGAGAAAGCTTCTCCTGATCTTATTTTATGAAAACTAGCTTTTAAAAGTTGAAACTGATAGGAGGCTATAGCCCTGGGTTCGAAAACTTAGGGTTTCCTGAGATTAACGTGGCAGCTCATGGTTGCTTATGTTCTTCTGAGGTGTAGCCTTTATCTGGTTTTGTAAGATAATCATCTAGCTTGCTTTAATCGCAGCGTTTCTCTGCAAGCTTCCGATCTGATCTCTGGGTTTGCTTTCTTTGCCTTGTTTTGTTTACTTAGTGTTTATTTACTGTCTTTTTCCCCTACTGTTTGGTTTGTATCATCATGTGAAGCAACGGTAATAGTTAAGGTTGCTTGTTTGGATCTGAAGATTGTTTCCAATAGACTAATTAAGTAAAATATAAAATGGAAGAACGTAAAAGAAATCTGAGCAAGGTTTGACAAGTGAAGTAAATTTGGTTGCTAAGCTACAGCTTTCGCTTTCCAAGACTTTTCTTCTTACTATTTCTATTTATGCTTCTCCAGTAATATTTTGTCTGCACTATTAATTCAACTTCACATGAATTTCTGTTCATGCTGCTGAGGGTACTTCCTGTCGTGCATCAAAGCCCTTTCTCTTCCTTCTCTCTCTTAGTTTCCATGGGTAGCTGAGTTTTTTGTCTGAGAAACCATTTTTTCTTGTGCTCTAATCTCAGATCATCGATCTTGGGAATGGAACATTAAGCTCAATGAATTGCGTTGTTTTCCTGCTGGAAGGTGAACTGGCGTTGCATGAGTTTCTAGTGTAGGCAAATCCGTTGAATCTTAGTTAAATCAGACGTGTAAGAGTAGTCTTAGTTATGGATATGAGCAAGTTTAGACCTGAATCGCATGTGGCGCAGCAAAGCCTACGAGATAAGCTGAGGGTTCAGCAATCGGATGACTTTCACAACAGCTTAAACCCAGATTTTGTTCAAGGTCGAAGTGTTAGAAATGACCATTTTCTATACGATCCAGATGTATTTTCTTCAAGCATCTTCCATGGCTCATCAAGCTCTAATGTTTTACCTGTGCAAAGAGATGAAATGCTACACCAGGAATTACAAACAGTTCAAGAACACAGGCAAGTTCTTCCTGAGGAATCGTCGTTTTCTGGTATGTCACAGTTAAATTTATCGAAATTCAATGCTTCATCTAACGTCTCCGATGGTCCACATTGCTGTGTCAGTTGGAAGAGTGTCGATTCACAGCATAATTTTGATTGGATGGCAGGTTATGCCAGTGGATTAGCTGGTAGGGAAAGCAATCAAGACCCTAGGTTTGTTGCGGAGGTCATGTCAAATAATGCAAGTTCAAGCAGCATATCTGCAGCCACACAATATCTAAAGCCAAGTTATGGGAATTTGCATTTTGTTTCACCTTCACTTTATCAGAATACTCCACAAGATTTCGTAACTACAGCTTCCATCGGCTCTCAGGGACATGAAGCAAATCTTTTGCAATGTGGCAGCGCCGATGCTTGTATGAATAGGCCACTGGTGGAGCATTCTCAACAGTGGTTTGGTGAATTGGGGTTCTCGGCAAGCAAGAGTAGTGTAGAACTAAGGGCCGCTGCGAGTGATGCTACTAACCAAGGGCTATTTCTTTCTCTTTCATCCAACCCCCCATCTAAAATTTGTGGCGCAGATGTTGCTCAATTCACAGAGGATGAGTATGGTTATGACTGTTTTCACTCAAGGCTTGGTGAATTCAAGGAACTCCATTATTCAAAAACTTTAAATCTGGGTAATTTTTGTTCGATGGAAAAAACATCTTTCTCAGGCAAAGCTTGTGGAAAATCCCTTGAGGACGCCGGTGGAACTTCAACTAATTACGTTCATTGTCAAACGATCCCCCTTGGCCCCTTTACTGGATATGCAACGATTCTTAAGAATTCAAGTTTTTTGAAGCCAGCGCAAGAGCTTTTGGATGAATTCTGTCACTTGACCAACCCTAATCCCTTTAAAGTTTGTGACTCTTCCGAGGGGGTCTCCGGTGATGTCAATGCTCCAGGTTCGACCGGTGCTCTTTTTGCAGTTGATATGGACGCTGGGACTAGCAAGGGGAATAATTCAGGGTCCTCCCCTACTTTTTACAGTTCTAATGAATCTTGCAGGCCTGAACACCAGCAAAAGAAGGCAAAGCTTGTATACATGCAGGGGGAGGTTTGTAATCGTTTCTCTTTTCCCATTTTTAAATTGTTGTATTGCATAACTTTTTATGTGCATTTTCAATGAACGTCAAATAGGAATACTATGCATAATGTTTGTTGGCTTTTGTGCCATGTACGTTTTACCATTAGGGCAAGGCCTTTGCATCTTAGTATTTATTGGTTTTAGTGCCTACTGAAAATTTAAACTCATGATGTAGTAATCGATATTATAACTCATGTTTCCAGATTGGTATATTGAAAACTCATACGAGATGGAATTTTAGAGTCCCATAATTGGGTGAACTTTTAATTTCATGTGTATTGACAGATCATTAGTCATTTCCCATAATTTTGTGTTTAAACCGTTATGATCTTTATTTGTTCTGGACAAGTTATGATGTTTGTTGTTGAAATTGGTGCCAATTGCCAAAGGTATGTATACAGTGAAGCTAATTTTGATGAAATTGCTGTTAGAAAATTGCTGCTCTTTTCTTATATTCTGGTGTCAGACTGCTTTGCAGGATAAACAAGAAAGTAGCCTGCATCGAATAACTTTTATGCTTAGCCTTAGGCAAGGACTGATAATGAGTCAGAGGGCTTATATTTTCCATTAGTTTCCTCTAAATTCCAAAAACGTTTGTCCTAGTTTAGAAACAGCAATTATTTGTTTTGTATCAATTCAATTATTATCCTGCAAATCATGTACATCTCAATTAAGATCACTCTTTCAAAGCTACTTTATTATCAATAAGCTGTACTCTTGTTGTGGCTGAGGGTCCCTTGATTGGTTGAAACAATAGGTCATACAGTTGCCATAACACATGTTTTTAATCATTGTTACTATTGATTTACCTAATTAATTTGCTCAATGCGCTTGATCAGATAATGAAGACTACAGTGAAATTGTTGTTCATCAGTGTTCATCATGAAAATTTAATTCTGTGATTGTGAAGCATCTTAATTCAAAAAGCGTCCAATGCTGTCTTTATCATTTTTGTTGTTGTTGTTGAGTAATGCTATTTCAAGTTTAATACGATGATTAACCTGTGTGTCTTGGGATGAAAAGGTTTGCAGAAGATACAAGCTATACCATCAGCAGATGCAAATGGTGGTTTCTTCTTTTGAATCTGTAGCCGGTCTTGGTGCTGCCACGCCCTACTTTTCCTTGGCTTTGAAGATGGTAGCAAAGAACTTCCGGTGCCTACGAAATGCTATTTTAGACCAGATTAGGCACATATCTAGGGCCCTTGGGGAAGACTTATTGTCCCCAACTACTGGTACTAGCAGTAGTAATGGTGATATAAATATGTCTAGGCTAAAGTATTTGGGTCAGAAATCTGGTGGGGTTAACATGGGGTTTAATGAACCCCAACAACATGGCTGGAGGCCCCAGAGAGGCCTACCTGAACGTGCGGTGGCAATTCTTAGAGCTTGGCTCTTTGAACATTTTCTTCACCCGTAAGTCTCACTAGTCTTCTTTCTATTTTGGTTTTCTCTCTTAAATGTGTAATCTGATGTGATGTTCTCTGTATTTGCTTTTCTTGTAGGTACCCCACAGACACTGATAAGCACATGTTGGCCATTCAAACTGGTCTATCTCGAAACCAGGTGGGCTATCTTCTTTTCTTGTTTGTTGTCTACTAATTTAGTCTAACACTGTTTATGTGATCGAATTGGAATGTAGTATAGTTAATATCTTGATCGAAACCTCTTTCATTAGATTCACGAAGATTTTGTCTTGCAAGTGTCTATCATTTATGATCTTTTGATTTGTTAATGAAGGTATCTAACTGGTTCATAAATGCGCGTGTTCGGGTTTGGAAACCAATGGTGGAGGAAATACATATGCTTGAAAGCAAAGGATTGGCGGAAGGCAATCAGAATTTGAGCAAAATTGATGGCAAATCTACTAGTCGTCCTGATGAAGACCAATCTATCAACAAGTCATGTGTAAGTGCATTGTCTGACAAGCAAGTGGCTTGCTCCGATATGCTAGTAGCCAACATTGCAGGTGATGCACATGATCTGCAACGCTGGAATCATGAGAGACGTTCAAGGATGGAATTTCATATCCCAACGAACATGGAGGGCTCGTTAATGGGTTTTGCACCATTCGAGGCTGAGCAAAGCAGGTTGGAGAATGGGGGTCTTGGAGCTGTGTCACTTACCTTAGGACTTAGGCATGGTGTGGAAAGCGCACAACAGCAGCAGCAGCAACAACAATATCAACAGCAAGAGCATCATCTGAGGAGGCAATTCGGAGGTCAAATGATTCATGACTTTGCCGGTTGAGAATACATTGATCTTATCGAATTTGAAATGAGTGAGTGAGGTGCTAGCTGTTCTTTGTGGCAATTTCCCGAAATTTAGCAACGAAAAATCTTGCGATTACAATGTTGCAGCCTGCTGTCGTTGCTGCATGGTAGTTGCATGGCGAGACTCGTGAGCAAGGATTTTGGAAATTAGAAGGAATAAACGTTTGAAGTCCGTTTGTACTACAGTTTGTGAGAAGCTGTCGTGTTAGGGTTTTAATTAAATTCACAAATGTATAGACTTATGGTCAGCAAAATTGCCCTGGGAGTATACAATATGCTTTTTAATTGGATAATATTTAGACTTAACGGGTGTATAGTAGTAGGGAGCAAATTATCGTTCTTAACTATGCTTTTTTCTATGTCAAATTTTAAATTAGTAGGTTCAGTTTTTATGGTTTAAATTAGATATTGTAATTAGAGATTAAAAAATTAAAAGTAAAATATATTTTGTAAGATATAAAATTTAAAATATAAAAATTAAATTTTTTAATTTTTTAATAAAAGATATAAAAGGCAATACTGACTAGGAGTAATTTTTTTTTTACTTTTAATAGAATGGGTTTGCATTACACAATGTGGCCCATATTTGAAGCAATCATGTGGACGAGTAAGAAGGCCATTAAGGTTATACTTATCAGACCCAAGGCATGTATGCTTGCAATAATTTTTCAAACCCCACATATATAACTATATAGGATAGTTTTATGATAAATGTGATTTATCGTAATATATTATTATTTATAGGTATTTTAATTAAATTTTTAATTATTTTAATGTTATTGTTATATTTTTAATTTTGTTTTAGTTTAACCACTAACTCATTAACAATAATTAAAGAGTGATATAACTATTAAAATATTTTGTATAATAATATATTTAATCTTTCATATTTATATATTCAAACAATTAAATGAATTATATTAGACCAAGAAATTATGTTAGAAAGTTTTGAAAGTAGAAAGAATTTATCTTCATTGATTAAACTCATTTTTCGTGTCAAAAAGTCCTTTTTTTGAATTACAGAGAATAGAAAGTCTAATTATGCACTATTCTGGGGAAGTTGTGAGAGTTTGCCATCATTTTTGGTACCTTCTTCTGAAGAAGTTCCTAGTGGAACCACTTTAAACACTGTTAACACTGAGGTATCTGTTCTACTGAAACTCAGGGGAATATCATGTCTGCTAACTGTTCACTTGAGAAACTGATTCCTGGTGAAGCCACGTCGTATGTGCCTGATGAAGAAATTCCAAAAGTATATCTGAGATTGCAACTTCCTGTGATGGAGCGAATACTATTGTATGCACGAAATCCTCTGCGTCTAAAGAACAAATACCTGATACAACCGCATGTTCTATGCCTGCTAAAGAGGTCCCGTTGGCAGAACCTGAAACTGCTCCTAGTGAAGTCCTCGAGGGTGGTAATGTTCAAAGGGAGAATGATGGAACAAGTCCCAATGAAAATGACCAGCACTCCAGCAGGATGGCGTAGTATGAACTATGAACAGGGAATCTGAACTCCAAAAGCCACTGTCAGATCTGCTATCCCTTCTGTTTCAATGGCCTTCCCTTGCAGACTGCACCTTCTGTTTCATCTCGGATGCCGGATGACCCACTTAAAATTGAAATTGAAAGAATAAAGAAAGAAAAACACCAAGATTCATGAAGATACGGTCAGTGTTCTATTCACTTGTTGGCTTGTCTACTGACGGTGAATTATAGGCTTACTTTCTGCTGAGAATTTCCTCTCATTTGAGCAGAAGCTGCAGCTGAAATTGGAATGTGACAAGGAGACTGACTACTGAGGAAGCTGTAGCTCAAATTCGTGGAAAGTATGAAGTCAAACTTAAGGAGAAAGAAGCAGAATTTCTTCTCCAGAAAAAGGAGCTTGATGAATATTCCAATAAAGTTCTCTTGAATAAGAAATTGGCTGAGGCTTTCAGGTCAAAAATGTATGGATAATAGGGCATATCTGGCTCAACGGGAGCAATGCAAGGTGAATCTTCCTTTTACTTGGAATGTACTGGTGCTTGGTTAGAGTGGTACCTGCTAAATTACAGATCTGTTGAGTGATCATTTTTGGGACATGGCATAGTCACTTAAGAAAATTTAGAAGCAGTTCTTACCGCTGCTTGTTATATTTCAAGTTCAAAGAGAATGTTTGTTAATTGCGTGCCTTATATGCGTTCATGTAATAAGATTTGGCTCTGTAATGTTTCATTATACAAACAAACTAGTTTTTTTTTTTCCTCTTGGCAGAGTCAAAATCTAGTTTTTTGCATCAGCAACTGTTTCAACTTTCTTCACAACAGATGGTGCAACAACCTTCCACTACTTCTGGTCTCCCTTCAACTGGCTCCGCTTTGAGTATGCAAATTGTTTCAACCGCTGCACTCGATTCACAAACCATGGGTCCATATTTGCAGCCTTCCACTGCTTTAGGGATCCCTTCAAATGGCTCAGCTAGTAGCATGCAAGCTGTTTCTCCTGCTGTCGTCAATGCACAAACCATGGGTACTCCACCTTTGCAGGTTGTTAATCCTTCAGCATTATTCTCAGACACTCCTAGTAGACCTCCCCATATCGGTACCATCTCCTCTTCCACGGGAAACCTTCAAACAGGCATTGAAGTCCGTGCTCCTGCTCCACATTTACAGCCATTTAGGCTTTCATCGTTCATTTCCCCAAGTAATCTCCCATTGCATTCTGGTGGAATGTCAAGTCAGCAGGCACATAATAACCACCCAGCAGCTTAAATGTCATTGCGCCAATCATGTGTTAACCCCCTTGCACACAGGCAGGCATCAACTACAGGTCAATCTGATAGAACCCAACATGAAATTGCCAGTGGTTCGACAGCTCCACCTAACTCCCGTTTACCTTCATTGGATGTTTTAATGGGTGTAAACGATCCATGTGCTTCCAATGCAAATCCCCCAGCCTTTTTGCTGCCAAATAGTAGTTCAAGGTCAGCTGCAAGACTCCCAATGGAATCTCATGTGCCGAGTAGTCAGCCTAACACGGCACAGCAAAGTGGAGGAGCCACTGACATTGCTTGTTTATCAGATGATGACTAACCAAAACCACTACGAGCTGATATTGTTTAACTTAGATCCAGCTATAATGCAATGTCCAATCCTCAGTTTTTTTAGTCAGTAGGGCTTATAAACTACTAGGTGGGACTTTGATGGGGTGTGGCTGTATATGAACAAATGTACATTTTTTGTGGTTCATGGGAATGCCATTCAACTCAACCATGCCAATTGACTTCTCCACTCCACCTTTAGGAAAAGCAATCAAGTTGGTCAAGTAGGAGGCAGATGCACTCAGAATCATGGCATTTGTTTTGGATCATGCTTTCCAACCTGTCATCACTCTTCCAGTCCAACTTTGCTCCATCCACTTTGTTAAATGTCTGGTCTTTAGGCATTCAATATGCATCTTTCAAAGCTTCCGTCCCCAACAATTTGCTATCTTTCATTTCAATAAACCTAACCAGTAACCACCGTCTAAACTTGCTACAGGCAAAGTCAACAAGAAAGATGCAGACTGCTGGCTTTTCCCAAGAGGAAAACAATCCAATATCCCCTCCTAATTCCAATCTTGTATATTTACTTTCAGGGTTATGGATTTGTATAAAGCTTTATGCTTCTTGAAGCTTTGTTAAAATTCTTTTTAAACCTATGAACTGAATTCCATGTGTTGCTAATAATTATATCAATATTAAACAAAAAAAATATTTATTAAAACCCATTTTAAATTGTATGCCTTAGTAATCATACAATCACATGCAACTCAAGAAAGTATTAAAAAAGGAGAATTTAAGCATGTGATAGTATTAGTTTTCAAATATATTTGTATATAAAATATTTGATATTTGACTAGTAGAGAAACTTTGACCGCACACAGTGAAATCATTGTATCTCTCCGGCTAAGCTTGTGACGTGTCGGCGATGGTGGGGACTCACCACTTTCCATTTTTCATTGAATGTCAAAATTGGATATATACATAAAATTTAACATTAAAGTTGGTCAAAAAAATATAATTGAACATTGAAAATAATGAAATAAATATTTTTTTCAAGTTACAATATAAAAAATAGTGAATACTCAATTTTAATGCGTTTTTTTTATAATTTTTTTTACTATTAGTTTTGAAAGGCATCAAATATTTATAAAGTAATTGTTTTTTTTATAATATGTATTGTTAGATAGTTAAAAATATAAATATCATTTTATGGTTGTTTTTTAATAATTAATATTTAATTTATTTATTAATTAATTTAGATTAAATATTATAAAATTTTAATATAAAAATGATTCTCCCAATTTAATTTTTTATTTACGATGTAAAAATTTTAAATACATACTTTTTAAACAGTCTTAAGATAATTATAAAATAAAATATATTTTAAATAATTTTTAATAATATATTCTTTATAAATAAAATATTTAAACTCAAATTTCATAAAATACATATCACTCATTTTTTAAGACCATTTATTAAAATATTTTTTAAATGAATATTCAACTTGTTATAGAAAATAAATATAAATTTCGAAAACACATAAATTATAATTTAATCGTATTTTAAGAATTTAAATAAAACATAAATATTCATATATATTAAATTACGGAAATAATAATTTCCAAAAAAAAAGAGACTAGTCTCTGTGTAGTGTAGAATACAAAATCAATTTTGTTACATCTCCAACTCAGACTAAAAGCATAAAAGGCTGCTAAATCTCTGACCAATCTCCAAGGCAAAAAAGGTCAAAACCTCCATAATCCTTCTCTCTAATCTTTCCGTTAATTAATAACTTCACTTGTAATTCACACAATATAAGTATTTACAGCTCAAAACAGAAATGTTTTCCTTCTTACAACAACTACAGAACTCTCCTTTGTCTTCAACCAAAATGCTACCTTTGTCTACCAGCTCCATCTCTGGTTTTCCGTCTCTCTAATTTCTAAACACAAAGCATTGGAACTGAAAAGACTAATCTTTTTCTTTGGATATCATGGGGAGTAAATGGAGGAAAGCAAAGTTGGCTCTTGGTTTCAACATGTGTTTGTATGTGCCACATCAAAAACTCGAAGAATCATCTCCTTCTCCATCAGCATCAACATCCATGAAGCATCATCGTGATACCGCTAACGTTCCTTCAAGGTTTTCTTCAGATGCTGTCCCTCTCTCTCCTGTTTCCCCTTCAGGCAACCACTGCCGCCCCACAACTCCAACCCCTTCCTCTTCCGATCTCAGGGTCTCCAAATCCGTCCCTAAATCTTCCAAGGTCTGCATTTTTTTCTTTTCTTTCATTAAAAAAAGTATATATATATATATATATATATGATAAAGTTGGTATATTTTCTATGTTCTTCAGATATTCTAAAGTGGGTTTTGTTGATATTTTCTGTTAATATATAATTTCATTTGCAGATGCAGTTATGATTTTGTGATCTTATTGTTTATTTTCTCTAACTAGATCCTTAGAGTAGATTCCTGTTGTCTATGGTTAGAATATTTGTTTTACAATTAACTTAATCCAACACTTCATTTTTTTAAAATCTTGAAGGATAATGGTTTTTCTTTTTATCTTTGCACTATTTTAATACAAATTACTATTAGCATATTTGTGATCTTTTTGCATTATTTGTGGAGGGATAAAATGTTATACTAACGTTAAGAAATATTGCTATGATTAATGTTGTTTAATTTGAACATGGAAGGCTTTCTTATCATGTGGGGTAGGGATGGATGGATGATGGTGGTGTGTGATAATGTGCTGATACTGAAATTTCTGAAGGATGTGCATTTGTTGTCGTGTTGTTTTCAACTTAACAATGGGGTCATATATGGGAGCCAATGTGGGGATAAAGTGGAATAGTCCCTTTTAAGGACCATTTTCCTTTGCCTTGGTAGAAAAAAGGAATACATTACATATACCCTACTGTACTATGTACACACACTCTTTCTCTACCTTCACCCTGATGGAAAAATGCTTTATCTGGTCAGCATACTGTACTTTTGCACATACAAATATTTCTATCTCCTCTCCTTTTGATGATCATTTTTGTAAAAGCCTGTGAACCGTTGATTGCTTTGCTTTTTCTCTAATAACCTTCAAAGGAAAAAAGAGTAATGGGAAATAGAAATCAAAATTCTTGGGGAAAACCCCATCATTTCCGCTTCTTTTGATGAACTTTACATTAATTTTTTATTTCTTTTTTTGGGATTATTTTGTTTGAAAGGTTCATCATTAGCTTGAGAGGGTTGGTTTGATTATTGTAGCTTTTTGAAGTCACCCCTTTAGTTTTTTTGTTGAATTCCTGATATATCCTTTACTGTGATTTGACTATTTACCATTGACCTAACATCTATGGCATATATAGCTTTAGTTTCTTTGAAATTTCACTTTGTTAAAGTTAACCCCCTATCTATGGCTTTATCATGTATATAGGTTGCAATGTTGCATTTTATTTCTTCTTTTCATGCACCAGTCTCAATTATAGGGGTGCATGGTAACAGAAGAGAGTCAGTGTTGGGCTCTATATACTTTGAATTTTTCACATTCTTCCAAACAATATTACTATTCTATTTAAAAGTAATCTTTAGGTGTTAGTTTGAATTGAGTTAGATATGGATTTGATGCCCTTGAACTGCAACTTGCTCCCTTTTATATTTTTTTAATCTATGGCTCTTATGAGGATGAGAACTTTGTTAACCAGGACTATGTCTCATGTAAGGTTCTTTCTTGGGAAATGTTCTTGTAATCCCACCTTGGAATGAATACATGAGATATATGATTGTCTAATATATTGCTTGATGCTCTTACGATTTATCGGAAGTGGAAGCATTAGTTCCATTTCTACCTTCTTCAAGCAAATTGTCTTCTCTAAGATCAGTTTTTGTTGTGTGTGCTTTAAGTTTATAAGTCATTTTGACATAACAAATGCTTAAAATCTTTCATTTAGACCTGCTTGTATTATTTTCTTACCTGCTTTCCCTTTAAATCCGCAGAGAACCTGTTCAATATGCCTGACATCAATGAAACTCGGTCAAGGCCATGCCATTTTCACAGCAGAATGCTCCCATTCTTTCCACTTTCACTGTATTGCTTCTAATGTAAAACATGGAAATCAGATCTGTCCAGTTTGCAGAGCACAATGGAAGGAAATCCCCTTCCAGAACCCTGCTTCTGTTGTTCCGAATGGAAGATCTAGAATCAATCCTGCAGATAGGCCCCGGGATGATACCTGGACTACTGCTGTACAACGCATACCTTCCCCTCGGTTAGATTCAACTAGGCACGTTTCTTCACTATTTTATGCCTCTGAACCAGAAACCTTTGACGATGATGAAGCCCTCGAGCAGCAGCAAGAGAATCTTCAACAAATTGTCATTGATAAGGATGCTTCCAAGAATAATTCTTTTGGAGCACTAGAAGTCAAGACATATCCTGAAGTTTCAGCCGTTCCAAGAGCTAACAGTCATAATAATTTTGCCATATTAATCCATCTCAAGGCTCCATGTACAAATGGAGGGCTAAATAGCAGAAACCAAACTACATTTTCACCCACAACTCAAAATTCACGTGTCCCGATTGACCTTGTCACTGTTCTTGATGTTAGTGGCAGCATGGCCGGTACCAAGCTTGCTTTGCTAAAACGAGCTATGGGGTTTGTCATACAGCATCTTGGGCCTTCTGACCGGCTTTCCGTAATTGCATTCTCTTCCACAGCTCGTCGCCTCTTCCCTTTCTGCCGGATGACTGAGACTGGACGGCAGGAAGCTTTGCAGGCTGTTAACTCTCTTACGTCAAATGGTGGGACAAATATTGCCGAAGGGCTTAGGAAAGGTGCAAAGCTGATAGTAGATCGAAAGTGGAAGAACCCTGTTGGAAGCATCATACTGTTATCAGATGGGCAGGACACTTATACTGTCACAAGTCCTAGCAGGGCACATTCCAGGACTGATTATAAATCACTTCTTCCTCACTCAATTCAGCGCAATGGTGGTACAGGTCCCCGTATTCCTGTCCATGCCTTTGGGTTTGGTGCAGATCATGATGCTGCATCAATGCATTCCATTTCTGAGATATCAGGGGGTACATTTTCTTTCATAGAAAGTGAGGGTGTGATCCAAGATGCTTTTGCTCAATGCATTGGAGGACTTTTAAGTGTGGTAGTGCAGGAGGCATGTGTTAAACTTGAGTGTGCTCACCCAAATGTACTAATTAATTCGATAAAGGCTGGGAGTTACCAAAGCAGCGTGATGGCTGATGCAAAAGCAGGTTCTATTGATGTAGGTGACTTGTATGCTGATGAAGAAAGAGATTTTTTGGTGACAGTCAATGTTCCGGTTGATGAATCTAGTGATGAGATGTCATTGCTGAAGGTTAAATGCAATTACAGAGACCCCATAACAGAAGAGATGGTATCGTTGGAAGAAAACAATGAAGTAAAGATCCAGAGGGCAACAGTAGGACAACCAATAGTCTCAATGGAGGTAGACAGGCAGCGAAACAGGCTCCGTGCCGCAGAGGCTATGGCTGAGGCGAGAGCTGCTGCTGAACATGGTGATCTAACTGGTGCAGTCTCTCTTCTTGAGAGTTGTTGCAGGGCTTTATCCGAAACCATTTCTGCACGGGCTGGTGACCGCTTATGTGTTGCACTGCGTGCCGAGCTAAAGGAAATGCAGGAAAGAATGGCAAACCGTCATGTGTACGAGTCTTCCGGAAGGGCTTACGTTTTGTCAGGTTTGAGCTCACATTCCTTGCAGAGAGCAACAGCACGAGGCGACTCCACTGATAGTACAAGCCTTGTCCAAGCTTACCAAACCCCTACCATGACAGACATGGTGACTCGTTCTCAAACTATGTTCTTCACAAACCCTACGCAACGAAAGCTCCGACAAGCTCAGTCATTCCCAGCACGTCCACGGCCAAGGTAATCATTGGTGAAATCTTTTAAAATTCACCTCAACCTACATTCATTTCCTATATCAGAAACCTTTTTGTGGTGAAAATTTTGCTTTTTCATTTTTTATGGCTTGGGGAAAGCATGGTGTATAAACTGGAGTAACAGAAACGAGGCTCAGTGTCTTTTTAACTGGTGGGTATATTTTCTTGTTCTGATATAGCAATAAAAAAATTTAGACACTGGAAATCGGTTTGAGATTATGAGATTAATGAAGGTGAGAAGAAGGAGAAGCTGAGAGTTTAGTTGTTTACAGTGACGATGGAGCATTGTACATAGGGATACTTGGGTTGAATTCTCCACTTAAATATATGGCCTGGTTATCTGTTTTTGATTCATCATCCCAAAATTCAGGGTAAACTTCAAAAAGGTAAGGCAATTACATATGTTTTGTTTCCAAAGATAATTACAGATTTTAATGACATTTAAGGGATCCGAGCTAAAACAAGTGATGATAATGATTGGCATTTTTATCCAACGGTTTATATCAATTTTAATCCCCCCACAAGTAACGCAAAATCAGAGCACGACACTCGATAAAAAAAATTATCTTTAATTATGTTTTTTATATTTAATATTAAAATTTTTAAAAATTATATTATAAATTTTAATTTTAATTTTTATACTTTAAACTTTATGCTTGAAAAATATATTTTATATTCAATCCTTTAAATGTTAGTTATAATTTTTAACTTTAATCTTTAAATTTATTGTTTTGAAATAAAAAATATATTAATAACAGACCATTTTTATCCGATATCTAACAACGTTTGAAGTTTTAACTCTTCGAACGTGCTTTTACGGTCCCCCAGGCCCCAGCATCCACGGTAGCAGAGTATGTCAGAACATGTCTTAGGCCATATTTTTCCTGATTTTTAACCGTTGGGATTACTTGACAAAGCTACAAAACTACGAAAAAAACAGTCTTTCTTTATCCTGAACCTGAAGGCTGAAATGGTTGAGAAGTCATTTTCATGCTGGCAGCAAATGGATCGTTTCACAGAGGTGGATGATAGATTTTTTCTGCTTCCATTCTTTTTTAAAACATCCTCAACCTTTGTCCATTTTTCTTCTAATGCGCTGTTTGTCTCTTTTCCATTCGCAAAGTGCATTCTTTTCCTCTGGTTTTCGACTCAACAACTTTACTACATATCAGTTCTAATTGGTAAATGCTAGCATTTAATAATAAGCTATACTGGTTTATATTTTGCTTCAGTTTTTGCCTTTCTATTCCCAGGTTTGAACCCGAACATCCAAGCTTTTATTCTGTTCTTTTTTTCTCTTTTTTTGCTGATTCATTAATCCCTCTAAAACGAACTTTCAATTTCACTTCTTGGGGTTTTCTCTTTATAATCAAGATGATTTTCCCAATGTGGATTGAAATATCATGTTGATGGTTTGGAAATCATAATGAAGTAATTTTCACTAGGTAGGTGTCTGTTTTAACTCCATTAATGCAGTTGCAGCTAGATTGCTGAAGTGGGGGAGTAATGCCTTTGATGGCTGATGCCATTACTTTCAAACTCCATACCACATGTATGAAGTAACTATATATGGATTTTCTTAATGAGTGTCTTAGGAGTTAGGACTCTTTCTATATAATGATATTTTTGACTTAATGCGTTGAAAATGATAAATAAATTTCTCAACCGTGCCATTAATACAATGTTTTTTTTATTACAAATATAGTATATTAAGTAATCTTGAAGAGTGCCGCAGTTGTAAACTTGTAAGCATAAAAAAATCGTATTATAGTAACAGATGTAGACCTTGTATGTTTTCTATTGGGGCACTTGTGGAACGGAGACCATTTCATTACTTTGTTTTGCTTCGGTGTTGGTGTCTCCGGGACTGTAGATAGATACAAATGAATTTTGTGAAGTTTGTTTCTGGAATTATGGTAGAGAATACCGGTATTCAGAGTATAGAGAAGATTATTTACTTGTTCTTTGCTTGTTTGACTGATTTCTGAGGGATGAAAGAGTCAGAATTAGCTACATAAGATATTGGTCATTGGGTTGGCTAAACATGAACTTGGCACTACCTATAATGCTATATTTATTTGCATTGTTTTGGTGTTTCTGGCAAGCAGATTTAAAGTCATCGTTTTCACTTTGTTTGAGATTCCAATGTTAAATAATATATTATGATATTTCAGTGTCTGAATCACATTTACTTCTTTGCCACATCAATTTTCAAACCCTTCTTTTTATCATTTCTTTTATGCAGATTGGAGGCATTTAGTTTCAGGGAAGTTCGAACAGTTCTCTTCTGGACCCTAATGAAGGTTGATTTAATTCATATTCTTTTCATTGTTTTATCTGGTTATTGATTTTAGTATTCCAAACTTAGTTGAAGCATTACATGATATTCATTTTGTACTTGTCTAATATAGAGAAAACTAGATTTTTTCACGGGCTTAGTGTTCAGATTAAATGAAGCTCGGAGTGGAAGTCGCTATTGCTTGTATCATTAGCTTGATTTTGATTCAGCAAGGCCTTTGTGGTCAGTATGAAATCTTTCTCTCCTTTTATTTTCGTTATAATACCATATTACCATTGGAAATACTTGGTTGTGGATGCACCTTTGCTTGGTTATGTGTTGGCAACCAAAGTTTAGCACATTTTTTCCAAAGCATTTGCAGCCGGAAGACTTGTAAATGCTTCTCGTTGTTTGATTGCTGTTTACATAAGATGTTACTTAGCTGTAATTCTTGGGATCGCTTAATGACCGATGGATTTTCTACTACAGCGAGAGTTAACAACTGGACATGCACATGCTCTTCCTTATATCCAGGACGCCGCAGCTCTATTCTTAAATCTAACTGTTCTAGATCATGTGACTGCAATCCAGGTAATATGTATATTACTTTGGTAGATTAATTCTGAAAACTACAAACCACTTTCATACAATTCTGCTGTTGATGAATTAACAGAAGATACTACTATTTCTATTTAATTTCAACGAGCCCTCGAATTTAACCCATGTGCATATCCCTTTGCTTTGTCGAAGTGATGGTATCAAGAAAATTCCAAAGTAGCATTTTGACAGATGGTAGTAGGACAATGGATTAAATAAACCTGAATAAATCCTCTCTTTTCATGATTAGCTGCAGAATTGAAGTAGGATTTAGTTTGTAATTGTCCCCATGTTTTCTCCTCTTGCACCAAATCTACAGAGTTATTGCACAAGATTTCAAGTATACTTGTGCAGAGGATGATTCAATGTTTATGCAATATCTTTTCACCATCTGGTTGTATCTAAAGCACCAAATTGTGTGGCATCCTGGCAGTTAAATCAAGTGGAGATAGGTGGACATGTTTATGTGCCTCTGATGGATTCCCCAAAGTAGCGGTCGACAATCATGATACTAACTGTTTTACAGCCTGCAACTGCACTGCTGGTATTTTCTTTCCAACTGAAAATGTCCAAATATAAATGTGTATTTCTGAAGAATTCAATATAGTTCAGTTGCTGTTATGTACAATTTCAGATGACTGATGAACAATTGAACATTAATTATACTCTCCTTTTATCTTAGCAAATAATTAAATAATTAATGTCTATTTAATCTCTGGTGCTATGGGATGTTATTCAAAGAAATTGACCAGTGTTGAGATCAAGGCTTACCGGTACTAGATTGTATTTTTTTTTTGACAGGGTCTCTTCCTAGGGTGCCAGCTTCAAGAAAGCATTTCACCGACAAAGTTGTCATAATTGTTCTCTTACTCTTTAATTTTCACAACTCTCGCATTCCTTGCTTCGGTAACATGTTATTTCTATCAAAAACACAAGTTCCCCAAATGCCCCATCCAACCGGCAATACTCTTGTCGAATGAAGAAATTAGTTGCGATAGTGCTATCAACTTAATAAGTCATAAGAGTTATTTGTTGTCAGAAACTAAGATGAACATCGGCTTCCCCTCTAGACCTAGTGCAGGTATGTAACTTCCCTTTCTATTTATGACATGATTTTTTTTTGCAATATTAGCTCTCTGACTGCTTTTTTCGTTCTGAACTTGGTTTCGATATGTAAAGCATGATGTCTGGTCTATTTCAGGTTGCTTTCAAAAGGCTTCATTCCTTAAAAGGAGCAAAATGGAGAATGTACTGGGAACAATTTTCCAGTTTGCCTACTCCGAACTGGAAAATGCAACCAATAAGTTTTCTAATTCTAACATCATAGGACTCGGAGGAAGTAGTTGTGTGTATAGGGGCCAGCTCAAGGATGGAAGAATTGTTGCAGTAAAACGACTTAAAGCTCAAGGAGGTCCTGATGCAGATTCCATCTTTTCAAAAGAGGTACAATCTCAAGCTTCCTTTTTTGTTAATGAAAAGTCTAATTTATTTTAAAGGACTTTATGTTGTTCCCCAAAACACAATAAGGTACTTACAATGTTCTTCTTAGGTTCTGCTGTTGTCAAGGCTACATCATTGTCATGTGGTGCCTTTGCTTGGCTACTGTTCAGAATACAGTGGGAAACATGCTGAGAGACTGCTAGTATTTGATTACATGCCTAATGGTAATTTGAGGGATTGTTTGAACGGGATTTGGGGGGAGAATATTTCCTGGGAAGCTCGTGTTTCGATTGCTATGGATGCTGCAAAGGGCTTGGAATATCTCCATGAAGCGGCTGCTCCTAGAATTTTGCACAGAGATGTAAAATCCACAAATATTCTTCTTGACAAGAACTGAAGAGCAAAAGTAAGGATACAACAAATAAATAAGTATCGAGTACACTTGACAATGTGATGCTAACATAAATCATATGCATATATTTCTAACATAAGTACTAAACATGTTCAGATAACTGATCTTGGTATGGCCAAACGTTTAAGAGCTGATGGAGTTCCCAGCTGTTCCAATTCACCAGCGAGAATGCAAGGAACCTTTGGTTATTTTGCACCAGAGTATGCAATTGTTGGAAGAGCCTCACTTATGTCAGATGTTTTCAGTTTCGGTGTAGTTCTTTTGGAACTGATAACTGGCCGAACACCAATCCATAAATCAAACAATAAAGAAGAAAGTCTTGTTATATGGGTAAAGTAGCTTGTTTTGTATGTTCTAAAGTATCTGATTGTTGGTTGATATGATGCTTAAAACACTTCTTTACTGTCTCCCTTCAGGCTACCCCTCGATTAAAAGATTGTAATCCAGTGACCTCAGAGTTACCTGACCCTCGTTTGAAAGGCAAATTTCCAGAAGAAGATATGCAGGTAATGGCTTACCTAGCAAAGGAGTGCTTGCTTTTGGATCCTGATGCTCGACCGACAATGGGCGAGGTTGTTCAAATCCTCTCAACTATTGCTCCGGATAGATCTAAAAGAAGAAATATTCATGTAAACTCTCTCCAGGTAATGTTTTGAAATCCGTTTAGAAGCTGCTACCATGCATATTATAGTTATTATCACAGAACAATGTGAGGGTTGGCATGTCGGCTTACCTTCTAAATTAATTTAATGATATCACCATTATTTGTTCACTATGCAGATGTCATCCGCCCTTAACATGAAGAATGAAGCTCCTGCAGAAAGATATCAAAGTGTAATCGAGGCTTTATATGATACAGAGGAGCACGTACCAACTACATCTACTATGTCAACCGAGAGCTCACTTCCATTACACAAAGACAGTACTGGAATTGTCGAAAAACAAAGAGATACCGTTTCAACCAAGTGCGTGGAGGGATTGGTTCTTTTGAGTTCCAATGCTAGGAGTTGGTGTGTCCCTGATGATGAAGCAGTGGACTTAACTGAACCTCGACTTGAATCGTTCCATGTGGTAAATGTTGGATCCCCCAGAGAAGAACTAGCCCACAGACAGGATTAGCATACATAACCTACAAGTTTCCCCCTTTTTCTGCCTTGTACTCTAAGAAAGGACACCATAGAGGATGAGAGGAGGGTTTTTGATAAAATATTTATTTGATATTTTACTCTGTTTAGAGTAGGCCAAACACTAGTTGTATTAGATATATGACTTCACTAGCTTGTTATTTTTTTTTCTTGAAGGATTCACTAGCCTGTTGCTAGGTAGGTAAGGGTCATTCTTTTGCAGAGACATGAAATCTCCCTTTTGAATGGTAGTTGTCACGTGACTTTGAGAAAGGATGGTATAACCCATCAAAATATACAATAAACACAATTGGGATTTAAGCCTTCTCTCCAAGGTCTTGTCTCCACAGGACCACAGCCAACAATGGATCCACCTCCACCTCCTACTACACCACTGCTAGCTCCAGCACCACCGGAACGAGGGTTTCGGGAATCATGGTAAGATGTTCACCCCATAGTTATTGCATTTTACTTCTGCATGAAATAAACAAAGATTGTGCCTTTTTCTGACATTTCAATGGCTGCTGTCTCCCTGTGTGTTTGCAGTTTGTGGTTTCTACGTTGCTGTGATATATTCAGATGCTGCTGCCCTCCACTGTTTGAACCAGGGCCACCTCCTCCTTAGATCTGCATTTTCTTTATTTCTCCGTTGGAATGTGTATTTTATTAAGGATTTAAACTTTTGGAACGGATCAAATCTTGTTGTTTGTCAATCAGCTGCCAAAGTATAGGAATTTTGTAGCTTCCTCTAAATTAAATTCAGAAACATTGCCATTGGAAACTTTACAAATGTTTTTTTATGTTTAATTCAATTAACGAGTTGATTAAATTTGTTCATAAATTAAGCTACTTATTATATTTTCTATTATTCGATTTTAACCGAGGGAAATAAAATCATCAAAAAATAATATATTTTTATCCTCTTCAAAACGCATCGTCTTGACCTGGCAGACGAAACAATAAAATCTGGAACAACTTCAAAGTTAAAAGCAGAACAGCGACCGAAACGAGGATAGTAATTAGAGGAGAAAAACAAGAAGAAAAAGCATGGCCGCAAAGCCCGGTTCAGCTCCGGCAACGTATTCGCCGAATCTTGGCCAAAAAACTCGCCCACCTATTTTCAAAGACAATGATCTTGCTTGGGTCCGACCTGATGGCCGCGGCTTCCACCAGTGCCGACCAGCTTGTAAAGCTTCTTTCTTTCTTTATTTATTTATCGTGGTCACTGCTAATTGGTTTTATCCTTACTTTTTAATATTGCAAATAAAGATGAAAACTTTGATCTCTTTTAGATATTAGTACCATGTATATTGATTCTTTGGTGATCATCCTTAAGAAAAAAAATATAAATGAAGGTTTCTTTTTTTTCTGTCTCTTCTTGTTTCTTCGCGATTTGTTTTTACATGTGCTAGAATGTTATATCTCTGGTTCTTATTACTTCGTTCTTATTTTTATATAAAATCGGAATGCTCGTGCTTAAGGGTGCGCTTGGCTGAGTGGAAAAATTGAAAGAGGGAAAGAGAGGTGGAAAGGCAAAAAGAAAATTAATTTTTAGTATGCCTGGTAGGAAAGAAAATAAGAGACGACCGTTTTCCATCCTAATGCATAAAAACAAATCATTCCAAATTGGAATTACAAGAGAAAATGTGAGAGAGATTGAGTCGGTTCAAAATCATGCATTCAAAAGTTTCATATTCTTTCTTCTGATTTTTCAACACTACCAAGCAATGAATGAAAAAAAAAAGTTATTTTTCCTCTCAAATTTCATCTTTTCTACCAACCACACCACTGGAAAGAAAAAATATGTCTTCTATTTTTCTACTTTTCATTCATCTAATGTTCTCCATTGCTCTCTAGAATTATTAAGGCCATTTCGATGAGAAGTTAAGTGACCTTGCTGCTTCTGATTTGTTACTACATGTGCCGGAATGTTATAAATCTTTGGTTCTCATGACTCATAAAATTTACATGTTCATGTTTAAAAGCGAGCATGAGAAATCCATAGTGGTATAGTTGTCATGTTGGGGATCATCTTACCTGTTACTACCACGATAATGAATTTTCTTGTTAGTGTTTTTGGCTTCTAGAAGCTATAGAAAGATGCACTCTTATAGAAAAACTATGGATCTTCATATTCTCTTGTAAATGGACTTTTCTTGGATTTTGTGTGCTGATTGGAAATGAATCCTCAAATGTTGGTGATTTTTAGTTTTCAGAACAAGTGCAGTAAACTCTGCTTCTGGATCTGCTTATGCAGAGCTTGGGAATACCAAGGTCATAGTATCTGTGTGAGTATATTATCTGTATAAAATTTTTTGTATTCTTCTTGATACAAATTTTGGGATTTGATAACCCTTTGCCTTTGACAAAATTTTCTTTCAAAAACTGATATTATCTATCATCTATGATTACTCTACATGTTCATGTGTTATTTGCGTTGAACTATTTAGTTTCGGGCCAAGAGAAAGTAAGAAAGCAATGATGTACAGTGATACTGGAAGGTTAAATTGTAATGTCAGCTATACAACATTTGCCACTCCAGTTCGAGGACAGGTATGTTAGATGATTGGAAGTGTGAATCTTTTCTGGTTCTATTGGATTATGTAAGATATTTGATTCCGTCTCTTGTCTCTCTTTTAATTTTTTCCTTCAATTTAGTTAATTATATTTCTTGATCTCCCTTTCCTTAGGGATCGGATAACAAAGAGTTTTCGTCAATGCTTCATAAAGCTTTGGAAGGTGCAATAATTTTGGAAATGTTTCCCAAGACCACTGTTGATGTTTTTGCATTGGTGTTGGAGTCTGGGGGCAGTAAGTCTTCTCATCAATCCGTAGTAATTAGGCTTCAAATTGTCCTGTTGTTTTTTTATTCCATAGCCTGTCTTTTCTGTTGATCCTTCTTATTACATCTATCATAAAGTTGGTTCTCATTTTCTTACAAATAGTGTTCACATGAGGTTTGTTCCAGTAAATAAGATGTAGAGTGTCATTTTCTTATGGGCTACGGATATGCCCTAAACTCTTATATTTCGATTTGTTGATCAGTTTCATAACATTGGTTACAGGTGATCTTCCTGTGGTAATATCATGTGCTAGTCTTGCCCTTGCAGATGCAGGGATCATGATGTATGACCTTGTTGCTGCAGTTTCTGTGGTAAGTGTCTTTCCTTTGCCTTGATCATTATGCAGGCATAAGTTTAGCACTGCCCTTGCCTATGTTACTCCAGCTCTACATTTTCCTTGAAATGCATGTCCAGTTACTCGTACTTGGGAATGAGAAACAGTCCTTTAAATATGGAACATTTTTTTATGGGTAGGGGGAGGGGGAGAAAAGAAGAAGAGTGTGTCAGAGTAACACATACCCATATCTAATACTACCCAAGTCCAAGTAACATAGCCATTATTATCTCTACTGGTATTATGATTTATGACTAAGCTATTATCGATCAGTTACATGCCAAAAGATTTGTCGATGTACTTGATTTAGTTGGTGTTTGAGAACAATTAAAGTGGGATACATAATAAATTTCAACAACCTGGAAAAAAAAGCGCATTGACACTCAGAAGCTTGTTCTTTTCTGCATGATATTTTACCATTCTTCAAATCCCAATCTCTAGACCCGTGATAGAATGGTTTTGTCCTTTCTATTATAGTCTTGAACGGTGAATACTGTTCGGGTTCCACTTTGAAGCACTTTATCTTTTTACTAATATTTAATGAATAATTTTTGTTTTTAGGCATGTCTAGGGAAAAACCTTGTGATTGATCCTATTCTTGAAGAGGAAAGCTACCAAGATGGAAGCTTAGTGCTTACATGTATGCCTTCTCGTTATCAAATCACTCAACTAGCATTTACAGGAGAATGGTCAACCCCAGATATTAATGAGGTGTGTGTTTTGATCTACTTTTCTTGAAGATTTACTTAAATTTTGAGCAACTGGTTCCTGCAAATCAAAATGCTATATAGTATATGTAACCCTTACCCTGAAATAACCATATATCCAAACATGGGTAGTTTCCAAATATATGTAAAAACTTAAAAAAGCAAAAACATATATGTATATACTTTCATCTGCAAATACCAATATATCTGGCACTCACCCTTGAGTCTAAATAACATAAGCTATGGTTCTAATATTTGATTCTATATACAGGCTATGCAGCTTTGCCTTGATGCTTGCAATAAGCTTGGTAAAGTCATGAGTACATGCTTGAAAGAAACCGCATCTGCTTCACAAGAGTAGGAATAAGATGTATACTTCTAATATTTTGTATTCACTACTCAATCTTTCTTTCCTTTTCATTTTACTGAGAATTATGTAGCTGAGTTTACTTTCCCTCATTCCCCCCCCCAAAAAAAATAAATAAATAAATAAATAAATAATAATAATAATAATAATAATAATAAATCTATCATATGAGCTGAAGTTTGAAGGGGCAGTTAATCTTTTATCGGATTTAACATTCATGGTATGAATAAAAATGATGAATAGATTTTACAGTTGATTTAGTTTCAATTATATCAAGGGAGATGCTGACAAAACCATCAACACTCAATCCTCAGGCAAGCTTAATATATAGTATTAGCTTTGTAATTGAGTGTTGACGTTTTGTTTGTGTCCAAACAAAACTACAGCTCAGGCTCTTGAAGTTGTTCATACTTCACCATCTGGTGCTGCAGATTTTGGTCCCAGTTTCTGGCCAGCCCTAACAGATCATATATTGCAGCAAGTGCAGTCATGTTCTTTGTAGGTGGTTAGGGTGTAGCTTAACTATTTAGATATATATGCATTTCTTTTGACAACGATCAAAATGCAGTAATATGATATGTGAATTAAATATGAATTGCATTTGTGCTTAGGAAGTATGGTTCATGTCATCATTGTGGGACCATTCTAGTTGGATCACTTGCTAGCTTCCAAGATATGAATGGGCCTCACTCATTTAATTTCTTGGCTATCCCCTGTGCTGGTGTACCATCAGCTAACGTTGAGCTGGCCACATTCTGTCACCTATTATTGTTATTGTTTTACTTGGGATATGGCCTAATTTCTGAAACAATCCTAGTGATTTAAAAAATGCAAAAATAGGTTTGGTGAGATGATATATGTTTGAAATTAAATTTCTGGAGGTTATGGAAAATGTCGGTCACACATGATGAAGACATGGTCAAGCTGGCGACCAACTCCCCCTTTGTACTTCAACTGTTGCAACCTGCGGCTTCCAATCCCCAACTCCTTTCTCTCAGACTGAAGTACAAGCTTATCCAAATATTATTATTATTATTACTATTAAGAATCAGCATTATAATTATTGAGGTGTACAGTATTTGATTGTCAGTTTTAAGACAAGAACACTTGGTTTAATAAATAGTTTAGAAGAATACTATTAACGAGAAAGAAAAGAAAAAAAATGTCGGAGGCTCGGAGCATCAGGTTTCCTGCTTCTTTCCGTGTCTGCAATCTTCGTAGTTTGGTTTTACACTGCCAATTGCCATGTCCACCAACAAGGCCAGCACGCAGTATCTATCTTTTCTCCATCATCTTAAAAAAAAAGGTACATGCACTCGCTCGAGTACACAATAATGCTTGCCGGGTAACCTGGTTTATTACCAGAATTCAGATGCCTTAGTAGGGAAACCTGGCTACTTCAGTTGCTGCCAGTTCTCAGTAAAGTAAAAGCCATTCCTAAAGTCTTCGCTGTCTCCGTTTCTTCACTCCTAAGGTTTCTTCCTTCCTTTTTTGCCTCGACATATTTCTCATGGCATTAGCTTCCTTTCAGTAACTTGACAAGGTCGGATTAGTCTCTAATCCTTTAATTTTGTCATATTATTATCTAAATATATAAAATTATAAATTGTAATATATATCGGGTGTTAATAAATAAAAGAAATAATGGATCCAAGTCAAAAGCAATCAAATACTGTGAGTTTAATTTTGGGTCACATCCCTCTCAAATAATATCTTTTAAGCATTATTTATTACGTACACCGACACTAAAAAGATTTCTACAAACATTATTAAAATTACGACGTGTATTATAATTTTTTTAACAAATTTTAATTATTTATTAAGGGAGGAAACGGAGATTTTAGGAGAAATAAGAGATATTCTTAATAAATTCAAAATTTATTAAAAAAAAACAGCTTGAAATGTATTATAATTTTTTATCAAATACTCCATATGTATAATATGTTGACTTTTGAAATGAAAATTATTAATCGGTACAATAGTAAACGTAAATAGTCCGGATGAAAAAGCGGGTGATGTTCATTTTAAGAAGCACAAATTAAAATCATTTTGCTTTATAAAATAATTTAAATATTTAAAAAATAAAAATTAAATACTTAAAAAGTAAAATAGTTTAAACACTTGTTCTTAATCTATTTTTATCAATAAAATAATTTATTTACAGCAATTAATCTATTAAATATTTTGTTTGTAACTTCTTAAAATTCAGTAAACTATACTGGGTATTTTATCATAAAATAAAATAAAAATAGAAACTTGTACCGCTGTTCATGTATTACCAACCTGGTGCAACTGTAAACTTACAGCACATTAATCAACAAACGTGTCAAGATTCCTTAGGCACTCCTATGTAACGTAGTCAACCCCTCGGATCTTACAAAGCAAATAGAAATAAATTTATAATAAAAATCATAAATTAAAAATAAAATGAAAAGTACAGAAACGGAAGTACCCTACAGAACACTCTTCCACTTTTGATCGACTCTTTTTGTTGTAGAAGACAAAATTCATATGATTATGTCTCTCTGTCTGTACCTTAACAGTCCTAATAATTAATTTTATAGTAGAAAATTACGTACAGATTTAAGTATGTATTAAATATACAGGTTTTAATTACTTGGGGTGGACTCTTTCTGTCACTTTCTCGGAATTCGTTGGTTTCTAAGTTACCAAACTTGATAATAATACTATACAAAAAACCCATCAATTTAAGCCGTGTACATCGAGAAAGGTTCGTTGTTCCTACAATAAAAAGTGTTGTTTAAACTTTCCATTCCCAGATCATTTCCAGTTGTTTTTAATATATTTCATAATGAACAAAATTGGCTGAATCTTCAGTCCTAAACAGAGTCTTCCTCAGGATTTTATATGGTTTAGGTAAGCTTTCTGTAGTTGTTTCTCAAGTCCCTGTTTGTTGGAATCAGTTTACAAGGATCTAAGCTTTATTTGTGCATGTTCAGAATCGTATTCCTTTCCAGTTTTGTTGTTTTTTTGACTTATTCTTGCTATGAATTCCTTTATGATCAATAATTTAAGAAAATGAAGACATGGTCAATGTTTCTTCTACCTTCCATATTTCTCTTGGAATCAAGCTGACTAAATTTTCTAAGATGGTGTCAACACTGAATCCATGAATTTTAAGCTGATTTAAATTTTGGGTGTTTGATTTTGAGTCCATGAATGCAATAAAATATAGATAGTTTCATGGCAATTTGATATATATTTTTCCTTCTTCAACTCAGTCTGACAAATATAGAGAGAGGAAACCTTTATGAAGCTTTGAATAAAGAAAGGGGTCACGTGTTTTGATCAGCTCTTTCGCCATAAAAAAGGGGGAGGATGTCTTTAGAGCTGCTTCATGTTCTAGTTTAGTTAAATCTCGTATGTCACTGGTCACGTTATTCCTGGTTCAAGTAGCCATACAAAGGGCCTTTTTCTGCTCTTTGTGGCTCTGTGTTCTTCCCACTTGCATCTGTTAACATCAGTTGATTCATGGTCTCATATCCATAAACTGTTTGTTAATTGGCCGGCAGCAGTGTAAACTTCTTTTCCTTTTCTCTCTTGTCCTCCTACAGATCAAATCTAATAACTAAAACATCAGTAACGGCATCGGAAGAAAGGCCATGGGGTATGGTAATTCAAGATCTGTAAGGTTTGTTCCATATTTGTTGTTTATTGATTTCAACCATTTCTCATTTTACATGTGTTACATGGAACACACAATTGATGTTACTGGCTTATTGCATGTTTTCAGATTTCAAGATGATCTTGAATTGCCCAAGTTCCACAACACCATCAATGGGGATGGCATGAATATGATAAAGCTGAAATACAACATTGATGGAACCAAAATACCAGAGCCTAGCTCCAAGAAGGCTGACAAGGAGTTGCCTACTAATAGGACGGGCAAATTCTTAAAAGCTAAAGTTCTGTCCAGGGTTTTCTCTGAGGATTTCGAGAGAGTGAAAAAGAAGATATTGGACCCTCGGGGACCGGTTATTCATCGATGGAATAAGATTTTTCTAGTATCATGCTTAGTCTCTTTGTTTGTGGATCCTTTGTTCTTTTATTTGCCAGTAGTCTGGGAAGAAGTCTGCATTGATATTGGAATCCCACTTGAAGTTATCCTCACCATAATTAGATCATTGGCTGATGCCTTTTATGTAATTCAGATTTTCATTCGGTTTCGGACAGCTTATGTCGCGCCTCCTTCTCGTGTATTTGGGAGGGGAGAGCTTGTTATTGATTCCAGGAAGATTGCTTTCAGGTACCTTCAGAAGAGTTTCTGGATTGATTTAATTGCTGCCCTGCCCCTTCCTCAGGTATGTGTAAAACTAAGGCATCCATATTTTTTTTTTTTTATCTGAATACTAAGGCTTCAATTTGCTATATCTTTGCATCCCAGGTTTTAATTTGGATAATCATTCCAAATCTCAAAGGTTCAACAATGAGAAACACGAAAAACGTACTCCGGTTCATAATCATTTTTCAGTACCTTCCAAGACTTTTTCTAATATTTCCACTCTCATCACAAATTGTCAAGGCCACTGGTGTTGTTACAGAAACAGCATGGGCTGGCGCTGCTTATAATCTGATTCTCTACATGCTGGCTAGCCATGCAAGTGATTCTGAAACCTATAAACTATGATTCTACACTGTTAGTTTCAGTAAAAAAATAGCTTATTTCAATCTTTCTCAAACAGGTTTTAGGAGCTAGCTGGTACCTTCTCGCCATAGAGCGCCAAGAAGCATGCTGGAGGAGTGCCTGTGATCTTGAGGAGTCAACTTGTCAGTATAAATACTTTGATTGCCACAGGATTAACGACCCTGGCAGGGATACCTGGTTCAGGTCCAGCAATATAACTGGCCTATGCAGTCCAATTTCCGAATTCTATCAGTTGGGTATATATGGTGATGCATTGGCATTTGATGTTACAACCGCACCATTCTTCAACAAGTACTTTTATTGCCTTTGGTGGGGGTTAAGGAACTTGAGGTCAGTTGTTTCCCCAATATTTTTTCTAGTGAATTTCCAGCTGCAGCACGGCTCTGAGATTTTAGAGATAACCTTACTGCTGAAGAAAATATTTTTAAAATGTATTTATTGCTTAAACTCTAATGCTCTGTCTCTTATTACATGAAGTTCTTTGGGACAAAATCTCGACACAAGCACTTATGTGGGTGAAATAATTTTTGCCATTATTATTGCAACTCTTGGTCTGGTTCTCTTTGCACTGCTCATTGGGAATATGCAAGTAAGTCCTCCAAGTGATTTCCACAAGATATGATTTCTTGGAATTCCATATAATGTTTGATGTCATGAACTTGATTTCTTCCGTTGTTGGCAATTTCTAATTCTGATAATGTTTCTCTGCTAGACATACCTTCAATCGACAACTGTTCGGTTGGAGGAATGGAGAATCAAAAGAACTGATACCGAGCAATGGATGCATCACAGGCAACTTCCTCCCGAGTTAAGGCATTCTGTGAGAAAATATGATCAGTATAAATGGCTAGCTACAGGAGGAGTTGATGAAGAAGCTTTACTCAAAGGCCTTCCCTTGGATCTACGAAGAGACATCAAACGCCACCTCTGTCTCGACCTTGTTCGACGAGTAAGTTATAAGACCCGACGACGTTAGACCTCATGCATCAATTACAGCTTTGATACGTGACTATATTTATCGAATCGACAGGTACCACTGTTTGATCAAATGGATGAAAGGATGCTAGATGCAATCTGTGAGAGACTTAAACCCTCATTGTGCACCGAAGGCACGATCCTAGTTCGTGAAGGCGATCCAGTCAACGAGATGCTGTTCATAATCCGAGGCCACCTAGATTCTTACACTACAAATGGTGGCCGTACCGGATTCTTCAATTCATGCAAGATTGGTCCGGGAGACTTCTGCGGTGAGGAACTGCTAACATGGGCATTGGATCCTCGTCCTAGTGTCATTCTCCCAAGTTCAACTCGCACAGTTAAAGCAATATCAGAAGTAGAGGCCTTTGCTCTTAGAGCCGAAGACCTCAAATTTGTGGCATCACAGTTCAGAAGACTGCACAGTAAACAACTAAGACACAAATTCCGTTTTTACTCACACCAGTGGAGAACATGGGCTGCCTGTTTCATACAAGCAGCGTGGCGTCGGTTTAAAAAACGGAAGGAAGCGGCTGAATTACGAGCTAAGGAGAACCAAATGATGGCTGCAGAAGCTGAAGCTGAAGCTGAAGCACCAGCAACAGCCCCTGGTTCAGGATTGGCATTGGCAATGTGTGCAGCCAGGCTAGCAGCAAGCACTAGGAGGGGTGTTAATAAGAAGCATTCAGGGTCTAATTCTGGGGTTGTCAGCTCCTTGCCGAAACCAGCAGAGCCAGATTTTTCCGTAGACGAGGAATGAATTTGGTTACAGTATGTAGCTAATGACTAAGCAATGCCTGTAAATTTTCTTTGTTTTAAACTAGCCTGTAAACAAAGGTGGGGTGAATTGTTGTTTCCATATTTAGATCTATAAATACATTACAAGGTGGCAATTCTTTACAGTTGAAAACAACTTCCTTATTCCATACATATTAAAGCTGGAAAACTCAGTTTACAAGTTTGTATTTCTGCAAACTTCTTTCGGTATGCTGCAATTTAAGGGACCTTATACGAATGGGCTTTTCTTTATGAAACCATACAAAAAATAATGTTGCAAAAATTCTTATAGGTGGCAAAAAAGAGAAATATTTAGCGGCATGATGCATCATCATCATCATCATTCATGGGCTGTTCCATGACCATCAACTAGTTCCCAATTACATGCATCACAGTTCCTCACATGTTACACACTAGCTGACATGAATTCTTAAAGGTAAACAAAAGGCAAAACCCAAAAAACAGAAATAAATGCCAAAGTGTGAGTTCAATCATTATGACCAAACTTTAGGTGTCCATTTTCCTTGACTGGAGTAACTTTCTTACCCTTTCAATGCCACCAATTTCTTTCCCTACCAAATGGGACAGAACCAAAAAATTATTTCTTTTATGTTTTATTATGACATCAAAGTATCAAACTAAGAATATGTTTGTAATTATTATTTTGTAACTATTTCTTGATACTACAAATTATTATTGGTTTCTGTGCCTCCATTTCACATGGTTAAAAGATTTTAGGTTATCATTGCTGCTGGACAATGTTGATGTCATATAAAGCACACATTTTCATGGTAAGAAGAAAGAAAGGTTTAGATTGAACCAAGACTGGAACTTGTAATGATAAACCAATAAAGCAGACACATTTGATGTTAGTTAAAAATCTTCAGGTTTACCTGTAAAAGGTGGGACAGTTGTAATAAGTAGCAGCATTCAGGTGAACAAATCAACAAAATTGGAGTTGGTCCTCTGATTAAAAGCCGAAAGGGTGTAAAATTATGGGCCATGTGCCCTTTATCATGCCCAAAGCCATACATTTTTGCGATGGGCTTAGTCATTGGAGATGGACCCACTTTGACTATTGGCTTTGGTTTTTATATTTTAAGATAAATATCGAGATTCAAACTCATTTAAAATGTGATAATATAAATACTTTTTATTATTTATTAATTAGTGGATTTTAATTAATATACGTTTTTAATTATATTTTTAAATGAATATATGTTTTTTTTAATAATGTTTAATCTCGTTTATTAAATCGTGCCTAATTATGATTGATTAAAAACTGGTAGTGATTTTAGCTTTTGGGTTCCTCAAAAAAGACATGTTGGGTCTTTGAGTTATTAAAGCCTAATTCATTGGAACAAATCTCTCGAGGCACCCTTAATTATGTCTTTGACCTTTGACAAAGTAGCTCGACGACAGAGAGGGAAGTTCCAAAAATTTGATTAAAAGAGATGATGACCTAATCCAAGTTCAAAAAAAAGTATGGTAAAAACAGGTTTGAATGGATTTAACATTTTGGGGTTTTATTGTAATAGATATTGATATGATGTATTTTTTTTAACAAGCTAATAGTGATATTACAGTAGTATTTATTTTAGAATATAATCTCCACCATTTGAGATTAATCGCTCAATCACTCTACTAGCATTGCTAGTGCTCAAACCCGTGGTCTCTAAGAACAACAACCGTTCTTTTAACCACGTAAGCTAGAGGGCTCGTGCTGATGTTTTTTTTATTAAATTAAAAAATAATAAAATTTATATCGATAACTAAATAAAATTATTCTATTTTATTTAAAAAAAAAACTTTTTTGGTTTTTCTTGGGAACCAAGAATAAGATATATCATATATGTGCAACAAACTAATAAATAATTACAAGAACAGGTGAAGAAGAATGGAGCAAGACTGTTGGATTTCTTGTCCCGCTGACAGATAAACAAACCAACTCCAGTGGTAATCCCAATTCCCATAAGCATTTCTTTGGCAGCTGAAAAAACAACATAAAATTAATAAAATCTTGTGGAGTCGTCGTGTCATGAGATTCTGACTCAATTCGAATGCAGCCATGTTAACTTTCACAGATGTTTCTTGGAATCCACTCAACAAAAAAATGGTTGCAGACAGCAGGCAGTTCCTCATAGGATTGTTTTATTTCCCCTTACTACTTTTTTATGGAATTTGAATTTCGAATGGTACGACCGAAAAGTAATCCCGTGCATGCATATAGGTTTTACTTTCGTTTTTAAGACAAAAGAGCTAAGCCTTTTAATTAATTAATTAATTAATCCACCGAAATCAGTCTATAATTCGTCAGCCCATTGGGGGGTTTTGACCTTCAATCGAGTATCTGTATAACTTGTACTTCAAGTATCAGACAGGGGAACTGGGAATCAAGTCAAAAGCCCCAAGGTTGATTCACTTTAAGTATAACATTAAAATGGAATCTTTTGAACGTTAATTTCTTTGTTACGTGTACCGTTCCCTTTGTGTTAGGGAGTTTAGTCTAGTAACGTGAAAGTCGTTGGCAATGATTCCGCCAAAAAGGTCACGTTAATTCCGTATATAATTTTTCCTCTCCAATTCTCCATCCGTCATCGTTGTTCGTGTTTCTAGTTGAGGCAGAACCTAGCCTAGCTTGTAATCTTATTTTCTACGACGTTGAGAAGGGAAGACATTTAAGACAACAACGTGACATGAGTTCTGTTATTCGACAAAACAGAAGTCGGTGGGTGGGCCTTGGCACAGGAAAACAAGGAAAGGGTTTGTTTTCAGGTTGAAAACCACGAGTCCTATACCAGACTCTCAGGCAACACGGACTTCCGTCAATTTCTAGACAATCTTCTACAAACTTCAAATCACTTATTTTAATTAAGGGACAATTTTTTTTTTATTTTAAATGACCTCATTAATGAATTAATTCTACCAATTAATTATTTTTAAGTTTTTTTTCCCGATTTTTACATCATATATCACATTCTCTTTCATTTTAAATGTTTGACACACTTTTATTTTGACATCAAGTCTTAGGATATATTTAATTCTTAATTCAAGTGTATATAATTAATTTAACGAGATAAAATATTAAAATTTTTAAATAATGTTATTTTAAGATCAAATCTTAATATCTATTTATTTATTAACTTTGTTATATGAGATACAGATTATTTGTCTTTCTATTATATTTTATTTGGTGTTCATTTTAAAATAGTGAGTTAAGGTTCAAGGTTAGAGGTCGTGGTTAGAGTTTAGAAAATTAGGCGTAAGATGTATTTCTATGGTATAGAATTTAAAATATAAAAATTATAATTATAATTTGAAATTTAATTTAAAAAATTAAGATAAGATAAGAAAAGAGACGAGATCAGAAGACACTAAATTTTTTATCATTTATAATTTATTTAATAATATTCATTTATTTTCAATATAATTTTTAAATAATTATTCAATATTTAATTGCATATAAAAAATAAAAATTCACCTAAAATAAAAGAAAATTTTTTATTAAATAAAGTTATAAATAATATAATAAATTAAACTAATCTAATAATTTTCGTATTAAATTATAACAAACAATAAAAACCCCGTCATTAAGGCATTCTACGAACATATAATGATGCATTTATTACCTGTTCTAAAAGTCAATAAACCAACAAAGATTCCAACATCATTTTCTTAATGGCGGTGTGACAAAAGGAAATGTTCTTTATATTAAAAAACGTATATCAACCAAAGGTAAATTAAATGCAATGGAACCAACCTGCTAGGAATATGGAAGAAATCTTTCGGCCTATAGAATATTTTTTATACTACAAATTTTAATTATATATTTAAATATTAAATATTAAATATTAAATTTTTATATTCTAATTTTATACACCAACTCTAAATTATAATTATAAATTTTATTTTTTTTAATATTAAAATATGTATAGATATATTCAAAATAAGACAAATAATTTTAATTTTTAAAAAATATACCCAATAATAAAATAATTCTTTTTGATAAAAATCAAAGGAACAGATTAACAAGATACTCTTTTTGAAAGGATATTTTAACTAATTAAGTCTTATAAATTTACTTTAATTTTTGAATTTTAAATTTTTTATTAAAAAATTAACATAATTAATTTAAATTCTCATCTTTTTATTAGGTGATCTATCTTCTCCGATAGTATTATACCCTAATTAAGGGTACTCATTATTAAGTATCCGGTTTATCCAAATATTTATTATATTGATCTATATCTCAAAAAATTATCAGATCGAATATTTGATCCAAAAAATATTTTTTTAAATACTCATTTATTTTGTATCAAATAATCTGATTGAATCAATGGTATTAGATAATTTTAAACAGCCATATTCAAATGTGTATACAAATTTACCAAATTTGCCGCTTATTAATTTTGTGAAAGAGATGTGTGCCTTATCCCTAAAGGTAGCATGGGTACCCGATGTTTTGAAAATGAAAAGTAATAAATGAATCAAAGCACAGCTTTGTCTATTCCCCCCACCCCACCCAACTTCCGTCCCTAATCCATTCATCTGAAATGCCCCAACGACGACGGAATTAACAAGCTTCAAACTTTAGCTATGGGAAAGATTTGGATTCGTAGTATATATTCAAGACTTTATAACTCTAAGATTGGATTTTTTTCAGACAAGGCTCAATGGATCTCCAGAAATTTTTTAAATAAATTTCGATCGAATAAAAAAAATAATACCTCAGTTTAACATGATTTTCACATAAATAAAAAAATCGTTACAATTAGATGTGATCGCATAAATATAATGTTTGATATAATAATTAAAAAATTTTACGTTGCTCGTTTGTTTGATACTATTTTAGTCGGTTAACGACAGAGGCGGACTTAAAAAATTATTTAAGGAGTGTTATTTTTTAAAATTATATTTAAGAGATGTCAATTATTTATAAATTGATGTTATTTATTTATTTTTTTTAAAAAAAATTAGTCCAAAAATTTTGGAGTGTCATTTGACCACCTTTATCAAAGGTGGCTCCGTCCATGTTTAACGGTGATGATGGTTAGAGAAAATAAACAATGGTCTCTAACGACGATGGTGGTAAAGTCCGGCAAAATTATTGGCTACAATAATAACGTTATTTTCGAGTTCAAGATTTTGGGTGTTAGAGTTAAGGTTATTTTATGGTTTTTAAAAGTTCAGAGATATTATTTAATTTAAATTATTTATTATTTGTTTAAAAAATTTGTGTCAATTTATTATGGGTGATAAATTTTTAACGATATTATATTAAAAATTAAAACTTTAGATATATATTAAAAAAACGTTAGACATTATCTAAAAATATATATAATTTAAATAGTTATTTCTAAATTAAACTATTCTAAAATATACGTTTGTTATTGTAATTCTACTGTTTTAAAAGAATTAAATCATTATTTTTTTCATTTGACGGACTAAAATACCCTTGAACTATTGTCAATATATAATGTTATAATTTTTAGAGGGATTTATGTACAACATCGTCCCTTAATA
The DNA here is from genome assembly GCA_035048815.1 of Abelmoschus esculentus. NCBI lineage: Eukaryota > Viridiplantae > Streptophyta > Magnoliopsida > Malvales > Malvaceae > Abelmoschus > Abelmoschus esculentus. The sequence goes on from JAUCBN010000008.1 coordinate 2,753,489, forward strand.
TTTTCATTGTTTTTAACGATCTAATTTAATTACAATATAATATTTTAAATTTAAATAAACTCTCAAACATCTATAAATTATATTATTTGTATCTAAATCGCTTAGAATAATATCAAAATTTGTTATTGGAATCATTTAATAAATTTAAATTTTCTTCGACTATTATTTAATGTATATGAATTTTAATAGAATGAAAGAGAGAAAGACGAATAATAACTATACTTTGAAGGAGACGTTAATGTTGGTAAGAGTTAAGACACGAAGTGATTTCATTGATTAGCATATGTTGTATTAGTGGAAGACACTGACCATAAAACCAAAAGCCATGACCTGTAATAAAGGTGTCATAAGATCGACACAGACCTTGTAACCATGAAGAGGATGATGGGAAGTGGGGAGAGGGGGAAAAAAGCAGTGGAGATCAATCACTTATCTCCGACTAAGAATTCCACCAGTTTTGTTTATAAGTGGAACTCATCAGTTTTATTATTCAATCAATTTAAAATAATTAATAATAATCGAATATATTTTTTTTTATGGGTGTCTATCTATCTAATTAGGGGTGAGTATTCGATCGAATCGAGTCTAGTCAAAAAATTTCGAGTTATTCGAGTTGATGAGTCATATTTTACAACTCAAACTTTATTTGAATTTTTTCGGTTAGAGTCGAGTTTAAAAAATTTGAATCGAGTCAAATCGAGTCGGGTTTTCGAGTTCCTATAAATATTTAATTATAATTATTTATCATGTTATAGTATGATTTGATTCTAATTTAAACGATTTTCTCTAATCATATATGATATACGTGTATATTTTTTCATATATAGCAATATTTCTTTATATTTTTATATATAAATGTATATCTATCATAAAAAATTGAGAGATTCGTCTCAAACTTAAAAATTATTCATTTAATTATTAAAAATTTTGAGTTATTCAAGTTATTCGAGTTCCCATTTTATAACTCAAATTTTATTTGAATTTTTTTTCAAGTCGAGTCGAGTCGAGTCGAGTCAAAACGAGTTGAGTACTTTTGCCTCGAATCGAGTCGAGTTATTCGGTTTTTTCGAGTCGAGTCGAGTTTTGCTCACCCTTATATCTAACAAATGAGATATATAATACAATTAATTTAAATTTATAAAAAATTTAATTTAAGATTTCTACAAGAGACAAAAAACATTAATCTCACATCATAAAAAAATAAAATTTTAAAATATATAAACGTTGACGCTGTATATTTTATTAGACATATTTTTTAACAAGATTATAATAATAATGTGACAAGATATTAAATTTTAGATTAGAACATTTTCAATTAAAAAAAAATATCCAAAAATCTTTGAATTAAATGTAATTGAAAATCAAAATTTACTTTCAATTGTTTACTTCAGTTTCTCCATCTATTTCACATCAAATCCAAAGGTAAAAAAATGTACCAAAAAGAGAAGAGAAAGTGTGATGGGAGTATTCCACTTTCACCAATCAAAACCTCAAATCTCCTCTCAACTAATCAAAATTGGACAACCATCCCTATTCCAATGCCCTAATAAGCTCAAAAGACAGAACCAAAATTGTTGGGTTATTTTTGGGGAAGACAAGCAGAAAAAAAAGGGTGTTTCGTATGGACATATACGTGAAAGGGGGGCCTTAAGTTCTCTATCTTATTGGAACAAAAAGCTTCAACTTTGATCTCAAATTTTACTTTGAATGGTCAAGGACAAAGTGATCCAATTTTTTACTAAATTGGTCCAAAGAATTTATCCAAATTTAGGACAGTTTTTACTAGGTGTCAACCTTGGAATGGTGAGTTTGAACCTTTTTCTTCACATATTGTATATATAAAAAATGTGTTGCATGTTTTATTACTCCATCAGATTCTTACCACATTATGACATGGAAGGTACATGTCCACGTGTCTATCGCCCTTGGTAATTTTGGGTGGGGATAGTACACGTGTCAAGTAAGAAAGAGATTCTTACGTAAATTAAATTTAATATTTTCTTTCTCGTGACTTGTTTTTGTAATTGCATATATAATTATTTAATTAAAATTTTAAAATTTTATATCTATATATAAATATATCATATCTCTCTACAATTTTACATGTTACATATATAATTAAATTATAATTTATTTAAAATTATGTTAGGAGAGTGAATTAATACAAACCATTAGAATATATGTAAGAACCTGAACATAAAATATAAACGCATGAAACCAGTTGGGGTTGGAAGGACAGCATCTGTTTGGTCCAGACAAGTGGAATCACGGTGTGGGGATGAAGAGACTCTAACAAGTGAAGTAATATACAGGGATGGATGGAGGAGTTAGGGTTGTAAATGAATTAAAAAAATAAAAATAAGTATATGTTATATTTGATCATTTAATTTTAATTAATTAAATAAATAAAAATAATTAAATAAACTTTCCGACGAACGATTCACAAATAATTTGTTAAAGGATTGATTTGTTTCCTTCCCTAGACTTTTCCCCTCGTTGTCTTCCTTTCCGTATCCCCTATGCTCTCTGCTTCTTAGCATCCAAGCCTTGGCTTCTTTTGGTGTTTCTTTCCTTCTTTCTTGTTTTTCATTTTCATCTCTAATGAATCATCTTTTCCTTCTTTCCTTCATATATTTTTGTTTCCTTTCATAACAATCTGCTGAGTACGCTGAATTGCATAGAGGGATGAGCACTTGGCAGACTACAGACAGGAATGTGTCTAAATTTCATTGGTAACTTAGTACTGGAATAAAGAATCTATTACAATAAACTTGACGTAGAGCAATAATAATAATAAATATCCGATCGAATCAAATTAAAAAATTTTAAATAAAAAAATGAACAGATCAACCGGGAATAATCGAAAAAAGTTTGTTGAAATGAGAACATCATAGGGATATAAATCCATGGATTGAATAAGTATGAAGATTTGAAGTTCCTTCTCCAATGAAATGTATTTGGCAGGGAATAAGCATCTGAAAGAGAATGATTTAAGTAGACTATTAACAAACTAAAATCTCCTTTTCCACAGACCAGACAGGTTCAGACATAGGAAAATTCTTCAAACTACAACTTAGAGAGAGAAAAAAATGGAGAAAAATACTAAAATATATTCTTTTGAAAATATAAAGCTCATGTAAACATCTTTTCAACTTCTTGAACTAAGCTTTATTCCCACCTTTAAAAGTTAGAAAAGGATATTCAAACTTCAGATAATTTTACTATTAAAGAGAGAAGCATGATTATTAAAAGAAAAAAGAATTTACGTATTTTTGACATGAAAAGTTATATATTCTACATTGTTTTTATCTTAAAATTACATTTATTTTAAAAAACAATAAAGAACGGTTCTTTAGTAAGATAAACGAAAGGGTGATGTAATCTCTTTTGTTCATAAAGAGGTTAAGGGGTTAAGGGTGAACGTTAGATAAAATCGAATCTAAGTAAAATAATTTTAAATTATTTAAATTGATAAGTTTGATTTTATTAGTTGAATTTTTATTCAATATTTTTTGAGTTGATTAAATCTTGTCGAGTTTTGAATTCTTATAAAAATTTAATTATAATTATTTATTATATTATAATACGATTTTATTATAATTTAAAAGATTTTCATTCATTTGCTCCAGCATGGATTTATGCTAGTCTACAACTACAACCTCTGTTCCCTCTCCTCCCCTTATATATGCACCCCAAATCACACACACCAATTTGTCAATCTTTTCTGATTTCTCTTTGTCCATCAAAACAGAACAAAAAAATGGAGGGAGATATGGAAATCAAACAATCAAAGTTCAAGAGAATCTGTGTGTTCTGTGGGAGTAGCCCCGGGAAGAAGAGCAGTTACAAAGAAGCTACGATTGAGCTCGGCAGGGAACTGGTATTTGCCCTTTGCACTCTTTAATTCCACTTCTCTCTGTTTTTATATGTATTTTTCTTAAACTAGCTTTCAATCTGTTCTTGAATTTCTTTCTTCTTTTTCTTCTTTTAAGTCAAATTCTGATGTTGGTTTTGGGTTATGTAAACATTTACGTTCTTACTCTGTTTCAGCCCTGTTTGCATGAATTGTTTATAAACTTATTTTGCATGCCTTTTCTATTTCTTAGTTTATATTTCTTCACAGAAATTGTTTACAGTGATTGCCTTTTAGCATATCAGATTTTGCTGGTTGGTGTTAGTTCATTCCGAAGAACATATTGAAATGTTAGATTTTCCCTTCACTTTTTCCATTTTTTTCAAATGAAGGTTTCAAGAAACATTGATCTGGTTTATGGAGGAGGTAGTATTGGATTAATGGGTTTGATTTCGCAAGCAGTTTTCGATGGTGGCCGCCATGTCATTGGGTAGGCATTTCTTCCTTTTTATCTTCAAAAAATCAAAATATGTAACATAAAAATGGATTCATTGACAACAAAAAGGCTGTAGTTCTAATCTTGTCTTGGGTTGTTCTTCATGTTTTGATATCTGCAGAGTGATTCCCAAGACACTTATGCCAAGAGAGGTATGCATTCCCTTTGCATTGTATGTTCTGAAGCATTTTATTAAAATTACCTTCAGTAAACAACAATCTAAAGAAGAAGAACATTATCTGCTACTCTCTTTTTTTTAAAAAAAAAATAGGTATTATTTCTTTTTCTAGTGGTAGCTCCCATGACAGGATTTTCTACCTCACTTTTGTTATCTTTTAAACATGGGTTTTCACACTTTGTCCCTTTTGACACACTTGCAGATATGCAGGTTCCAATTTAGACTTTATGGTTGGTCCTGAAATTATCTGTTCTCATGTTTTCCCCCATTTTTCCTCTTTCAAATGAAACTTTGTCAATGAATGGGTCTTCACCATTTCCTTGTCCCCTCTCCAATGGTGTTTATTTTCCCACCACTAAGATTCTCATTCTTATTACAAAACCAGGTTTATATGGTGCATATATTTTTCTTCTCATTTCTTTTACATTTTTCTTTGTTGTTGCTGTGAAATGGGTGTTGACTTGCCAAACACACTCCCAAGTAATAGTATAATACTTTAGGGTTGAGCCCACCACTTGTGCTACTCTCATCATTGCTTTTCCAGTGAATAAGCTTTGCTTTGTATTGACTTTGGTGTTGGTGCCTAATAAACATTTGCAGATCACTGGAGAAACAGTAGGGGAAGTCAAGGCAGTAGCAGATATGCACCAAAGAAAAGCAGAAATGGCTAGACAATCTGATGCCTTCATTGCCTTACCCGGTTGGTATACAAACCCCATGTGATTTTAAAAGGCCGTTAGCGTTTCAATTATTTTCGGTGTTCTATATTCGTGTCGTGTCGAATCCGAACTTATCTAGATCACTTGGTTTAAACCCTTCATGTGGTGAGAATGCAATGATCCATCTGCAGCAGTAGTCCCCCAGCCTGTGCCTTTAACAGTACCATCCTTCGTACCAGATATTATGAAGTAAAGAATTGGAAGAATAATTGTGAAACTCATGGTTCTATCTTTAACAAAAATGGTCCTTCCTCTATACATGACAGATTACATAATAATAGGGTTTGCAGAACTGTGTACCACACCCTTAAACAATCTTTGTCTGATAGCTTTGTGTTTCCCTTAGGTCCTTTTCCTGGACCACATCTTGTTTTAGGGACTAAATTTGTGATTTCACCCAAAAGGGCCTCTGCCCAAACTTGCAAATATCTTGGTCTATATATAACCTAAGAGTATGGGCCAAAGCAGGGATCAAAAATGTTAGGGTCTTGCATTTGGGAACCCATTCATTTACACCAATGTGTTGTGTTTTGTGAAGGTGGCTATGGAACACTTGAAGAACTTCTTGAAGTCATAACTTGGGCCCAACTCGGAATCCACGATAAACCCGTATTTTTCATTCTTTTCTCTACAGGGGGAGTTTTTTTTTTTTGTCGTTATGAATATGATTCATTAAAATTAGGTGTATGACACGAGTCAATTCATATTAATTAAAACAAAGGACGACCAATATATATATTAAACTAAGTTCTTTGTTTGAATTGCAGGTGGGTTTGTTGAATGTGGATGGGTACTACAATTCGTTGTTGTCATTTATTGACAAAGCAGTGGAAGAAGACTTCATCAGTCCGAGTGCTCGCCATATTATAGTCTCGGCTCCCACTGCAAAAGTGCTGGTCGAAAATATGGAGGTTTTGATACCATTCCATTTTCATTTTTGTGTGCACAAATTAACATTTTCAGAATCAAATTTAATGGTATTTTTTGTAATATTTAGGGATATGAAGCTCAACACGAGATAGTTGCTTCCAAGCTCAGTTGGGAGATGGAACAATTAAGTTATCCAACAAAATGTGATATCTCCAGGTGAGAGTTTCAGGAATCATGAGAATTATTTTAGGCAATTAAGACTTTTCCTAGAATATATATATATAGATAGGGATTGTTAATGTCTTTACTCAGTTTCTGATAAAACTATATATATTTTGCAGTAACCTTTTAAGTTGAATTTTGATTGATATAATGCTAAACTTTTTGATGTTTCAGTTGAACTGACAAGAAATATGTTCCATAGGTATAAATGGCTTCTTTCTTGTTTAAATATATACTTTCCAAATTAGACTCCCATGAAAACCATAAATTCAGATGAATCCCAAAATACTGATACTGATAAATCAATATTGAAACCTTTAGAAATATTTTTCCTCTGTGACCTTCCTGGCAGTGTTGAGTCCCCATTCCACTTGAAATTTACATATCCACGTCGTTGTACCAAAACTATTCTCCCTGTGTCACTCAAAAGGGCTCCAGGCCTCTGGTGCCAAGTTGGGTCAAGATGTGTTCCCATGTAACAATTGACCTTATAACAGGACTGCCTCTCCAATGCACGAAATTCATATGATCGAACTACCGGCCATTTCTTATTTCTTCCATCTAAAAACAAAAATCACCCAAAATGTAAGATTCTTGTTACTTTGTTGATATGAACCCATTGCTTGAATATCAAGATTTCGTCGGTTAAGGTGAACAGCACAAGCATGTATTTGCTTTCATCTCTTTATGGAATGGGATGGATCACCAAAATCGTAAGGCCATTGCCCATTGTGGTTGGCGGCGAGCCTAGCAAAGTTAAATAAAAATCATTTTTACAAATGGGTATCAAGTCGAATGAAACTAAAAATTTTGAATTACAAAAATTGATGTATCACATTTTATAATCTAAATTTAATTTTTTTATTCAAATCAAATTTATATTAAATTTGACAAATTTAATTATAATTATAATTATTTATCATATTATATTTTAAATGATATTTTAAAATTATATATGATATACATTTCAAGAAAAAAAAACTCGACTTACTATTAACCTAATCTAATATGATATATAGAGATTTTAGGGGGAAATAAAATATCCCACCAAAACCCGTCAAAATGACATTTAAAAAAGTCAAATCAGTCGTCAAATGTTCCCACAACATCGCTTAAAAATCTGACAACCGTTAATTAAAGCATAATCAAACATAAGTACAAATGAAATGGAACCAACACAAACCAGGTTTGAAAGGTTCAAATCTATTTGTATTTTTTAAAAGATAAATTAGAAAATTCATGAATATTATTTTAATGGGTTGGAAATAAAAAACATAGTTTTATATAAAATATCTTAAATAAAAACTAAAAGATTCCACTTTTAAAAAAACATTTTCTACATGGAAATGCTTTTAACCCTAAAATATACTTTTAACTTTAGATTTGTTTTAAAAAATAATGGTTAACAAGGATAATTATTCGTAACTTACAATTAATTAATTAATTAACCCGGCAGTAATGTTCTTCCCATCGCAGGACAACGAAATCCCATGTCAGGTTGTAAAACGTGTCTTCTGTTTTTCTCTCACCGTCTCTCTTAGTCTTCAAACAGAAAGTTTTATTAGAAAGAACACTCTTTTATATTCAAGAAAGAAAAGAAAAGAAAAGAAAAGAAAAGAAAGAATACTCTTTTGCTCTAAGTTTATGGTTGTGGTATAAAATCAAGATCCTCTCATCTTCAATCAATAAAGAACGAGGTATGTTTCTAACCCGTGGGGTTTTCTTCTCGAAATTCGAATTTTCTTTGCGGCTTGTTTTATTATCTTTCATTAAAAGAATTTCTTGAACTGTAAAATCTTTAAGCACGTAACTTTTTCCTCGTCTCTTGGATTTGATCTTGAAATCTAATATTGCCATTGCTTGTTAAAAATGGTATTTTTGTTCTTGAATTGATTTTTTTCTTTGTTCAAACATCTGGGTTTTGTTTAATGTGATCGGGAAAACTTCTTTTTTCAATATGCAGATCAAGAAATTGAATGAAAATGCTAAACATTTTTCTTCTGATGATGGTAAAAATGGCATCTTTGTAATTTGGCGGTTGTTTTATTATGTTAAAGTCATTTGCAGTTTGGGATTTAGAAAACATGGGATGGATCTGGGATTGGGAAATGGTTTGAACCCTAAGGTGGTAAAGCATGATGAAGTTGCTCTGGAGAGTTAACCTGTTTGAACCTTTTTTTAATCCGATTTATGGTCGCTTTTATTTAAGAAAGTCTTGCTTACATTTTTTATTTCAAAATTTTCAGTTAATTGTACTATAAGAGTAAACTATAGTCAAACAAGCTGTACTATAAGAGTAAACTATAGTCAAACAGGTTTCATATATTTAATGGCATTGTCTTACAGAATATATGAAACCTATAATTGGTGTTCTAGATTTATTCTCTAGCAGTCTAAAATATTGCAAATTTGTTATATAAGTTTAATCGGTGGCACTCTTTTGAAACATAAAGTGTTGCAGATCTTTTGCTTGCAGTTTAATTCTTTTTTATTTGTAATATATACTGAAGCTCAGAATGTCACACTGATCAAAAATCAATCTCAGTTGCAGACTAGAGTAACTTTGCATTTGTGTTCTTGAAGATTCCCCATTTTCTCCTGAAGGTGCTTATGGGAGATAATTGTCTTTCTGGGCATCTAAACTTTTAAATCAAGTGCAAGAGAACATACAGATATGCGCACCATGCACCGCAGGTTAGGATTTATTGATTGTTACCTTTCGCTATTATCAACTAGAGTGAAAAGCCTAATCTTTTCCAACCCATTCTTGGATTTGAATTCTTTGATTTTGTTTGTAAATTATTTGTTTTCAACCTTATGACATTCTAGTGTGTCTTGATTGCTGATTTGCTAAACTTTTTCTTGCTTATTGCTTATGATGAACAAATTTTGGGGCTGCAGTGGAGTTTTTAAGAAAACAAATGATAGAGCCAGGCTTATTATCGCAACAATTCTTGGAATTGTGTTAGGAGTTTTTATTGGTGTTTCATTTCCATCAGTTTCCCTTTACAAGGTATGTTTGCCTTCGTTGATAATTAAGCTATTCTGCTGTCAATCTATTGTCCACATGATTTGTTTTTACTCCCTGCAGATTCACTTACCTTCAAACCTTAGATCAACTTTAGATGGATCCATATATAATGACCAAGATTTTATGGTCAGGTCTCCTGAGAGAACCACGGACAATCTACCTAAGGTGCCTGTTTGCTTACTCCCTATCCCCTTTTCTTTTTTAACCTTTTGTTATTTTGAGGGAGACTACATTTTATTGACGCAGATTATATATTTTTCAAATTATCAGTGCAACTTTTGTTGACCACTTTTTTGAACCATTGCATTTCGTCTGATCAGCTTGAGTCTTATTTATATACCTTTTTTCTGGGTTCTTTTGTGGAGATGAACTCTTCATTCACAATTACTGCACAGTGCTTGGTTTTGATACATTTTGTTAATTGTTTTCAGCTTCTGTGTTTTCCAGATATATGTTCCTACAAATCCTCGTGGTGCAGAAATGTTACCTCCTGGAATTGTTGTTCCAGAAACTGACCTTTATTTGCGCAGGTTATGGGGTGAACCTAGTGAGGTATGATCCATAAGTTATATTTACGCAGAAACATCATAATTCTGGTGCTTAATTGATACCATCTAAGTAACTGGAACAGGCTGGAACAGTCATTTTCTTTTAATATCTTTACTGGCTACTGGCTAGGAACATTACATGCAACTTATCGTGTTCTTTCCAAATTCCAATAGAAAAGTTCTGATGCATGAGAATCATTTTGCCCCTGAATCACTATTGTTCTCAGTTTTAGAACTTACGTCTTGCTGGGTACTAAAATATACATTCATGTCTTAATATTCTTGACTAATAGGTGTCTCTTATCTTGGTTTTCCTTAACTCTGCAGGATCTGAAGAAGAAACCGAAGTATTTAGTTACATTTACCGTTGGTTTTGATCAGAGGAATAATATAGATAAATGTGTTAAAAAGGTCAGACAATGGGACATTCCTTGTTTTTAATTTTTGATTTCCATGGTTTTTTATGCTTACGTATTCTTACATATGGTAGTTTTCTGAGGATTTCCAAATCTTGCTTTTTCATTATGATGGGAGGACGACTGAGTGGGACCAATTTGAATGGTCAAAGAACGCAATCCATGTTAGTGTAAAGAAGCAAACAAAATGGTAAGTTTTATGGCGTTCAGAGTGGTTTGAAATTATCTGTGGCTGGATCCTTCTAGCTAGAGATTTTACGAAAGGATATTCCTTGCTTCCTTGAATTCCTGTCGCTGTCTTGTTAGGTGGATGATAAGTTGCTGCGTTCTGATATTCCTGCTAATATATATTTTATCAGGTGGTATGCAAAAAGGTTTTTGCATCCAGATGTCGTTTCCGCTTACGAATATATTTTCATCTGGGATGAAGACCTGGGAGTTGAACACTTCAATTCGGAGATGTTTGTCCCATAAAGCATTTACATTTTCCCTTAATTCCAACATGTATGTATTTCTTTCTTATTTTCTCTACACAAATTACCAGATACATTCAACTGGTCAAGAAGCATGGTCTGGAGATCTCACAACCTGGTTTGGAGCCCAATAATGGATTGACATGGCAGATGACAAAGAGGAGAGGTGACAAAGAAGTTCACAAGTAGGCTCTCTCTCCCTATATATTACTCTGCCATTTGAAGTTGCAATTACTTTAGTGATCATAAAGTAATTTCTTTTGGTGTCATCTGAATTCTGCATTTGAACTTAATCCACAGGGTTACAGAAGAGAAACCAGGCTGGTGTAGTGATCCTCATTTGCCACCATGTGCCGCGTATGCTCTCTCTTCTCTCTCACACACACAGACATACAAACACAATGTATCTTGCAAATATTTGGAAAAACTGCTCATACTTTTGAATGAGCAGTATTTCTAATGCATGCCATTGTTGATTTTCCCTTCCACCAGATGTTCTCTTTTCCTCTGGGTCGATTTAACATTGTTTGCTTTCTTTCAGTTTTGTGGAAATTATGGCACCTGTATTTTCTCGGGAAGCTTGGAGATGTGTGTGGCATATGATTCAGGTATAGTTAAGAATTCCGTGGACTTTAGCCTAATTGTTTACACCCCAAGTAAATAAATAAACTTAAATCTAAAGAGAACTCTCAGTTGATGGACTCTTTGTAGTTCTTAAATGAGGTAATTTAGAAAGAAAAAATAGATTTGAACCAGCTCAAAGACCAGCACCATTTGGGATGAGTTCCTTACATTCTCAACTTCTCCAATCATGGACTTAAGAATGCAGACATGGATTAGGATCTCAGAATACTATTTGCTAAAAATTTACTTAATAACTTGGTACAATTCCCTGAGCTCCTTATGACATTGCCAAAAATCAGATTCTTGTAGATCGGTTTGGTGCTTGGTATGGATGCTTAATTTCTTGAGCTCTTTCCTTTTCACTACCAAAATGCTTAATAAATCTTGTTCTTATAGAATGATTTGGTGCATGGATAGGGTTTGGATTTTGCTCTCAGAAGATGCGTCGAGGTTAGTGGTTTCCGTCTCTTTTGTATCATTTCCTTTTTTTGCCATTCACTGTTCTGCAGTGAACAATATAATCTGTAGAAGTCTAATAGATGGAGAATCCAAGCATCGGTACAATGCTTTATAATTAATGGCTCTTTTTCGAAACTCTTCCTTGGAAAATCAACAACACCTGAATTTATGAATCCATTCTTATGACAACTAGTGCAGAAAGACCAAATTGGCTAGTTTGTAAAAACTGATACTTTTCTAGTCATGTTTATCTCAGTCTAGCCTCTTATTTTCTCCTGTACTAAATTTCCATTTTCTTCTTCACAGCCGGCACATGAAAAAATTGGTGTGGTAGATTCACAGTGGATCATACATCAAGTAATCCCTTCTCTTGGGAACCAGGTGAGTTCTCGTCAGCTTACGAGATAATTTTGGTTTTCATTGCCGAAAAACGTTTTAGCTTATTTCCTGTGAACTATTAGTTATATGAACATAGCTTTTGATCTATATCTGAAGACCTTTTTCCTCGTTTCATCGCGGTCAACCTGTATAATCTCGTAACCATATGTTTTATTGAATTTCAGGGCAAATCGGAAGATGGGAAAGCTCCTTGGGAAGGGGTACGCGTATTATGAATCTCGACATTCTGAAAGTTACTTAAATTTGAAACTTCTCTTTGCAAAAGAAGGGTTACATCTCTAAACCAACCCATTTCTTTCCTCCTTTTCTATTCACAGGTTAGAGCAAGGTGCAAAAATGAACGGTCGATGTTTCAGAAACGACTCACAAGTGCAGACAAGGAATACCTTGCTCAGCTTGGAAAGGACTAATTAATTCTTTTTTTCTTCCATCCCTCACTGATTTTCTTTCACCCCCATTTGTACACATGTATATTACCTCATCTGACTCATTTCCCTGAGCCACATTCTTTTGTATCTCGAGATTTCTACAGCTTTAGAAAGGGGGATTAAATTCTTTTATATCCTTGAGTTGCTACCTACATTTCTATCATGACCATATCATCTATGTCACTTTGACTCGGGTATGAGTAATGGATATGAGAGTCTTCAATTTTTCTCATAATTTTATGTATTTGGAGTGTTCTCGAGGCTCTGAGGATGATATCTTGTATTCAGATATAATATCCGATATAGATGTCGAATGCAAGTTGGAGGTTGAAGCCGAGCAAATTTCTCGTGATTTGCATGATGTTGCTCCAGAAGAAAGAGACCATAGCAAAGCACTGATTCGTCAACTCAACTTTCCTACCCATTATTCGCTCATTCAATTATGTCACATAAATACAACTGATAAGTTTTAAAAAATTATGAGAGATAATTAAAAATATTCAAAAAATTAACCTTAATATAAAATTTTAAAATATTATTGAGGGTCAAATTAAAATTTTTGAAAAACTGTATGGTACGGAGTATTAATTTTTTAAAAATTTAGGGGGCATGGCCTCCATAGACCTTGTGTATTTCGTTGCTTATAATAATTGTTATTTATTTATTTTTTTGAATATCTATTAATTTTTAATTTATTGGTAGATTAATCTGGAATGGATAGTGTAGAAGTTTATTATCGAGATAATTCTTTTGACTCAATTTACTCTACTTATAACGTTAGATTTTAACTAGTTGTTGGTTCATGGCAACTGTTTTTAATTTATTTTATTTACATAATATTTTTATTTAGAACATTAAGTAGGAAAGGGGGATTCAACAATGTGAGAAGGTCTTTCCTTATCTGCCTGTTTGGTAACGGCTATAGGAAGCCAAGCGCAGGAGAAATTATTTTATGGACCGGTTTCATCACGTCATTCATAGTCTTTAAGAATAAAAAACAAATCCACGTCATCATTTTTTACATATCATCTGCACACTCATAATTTTAATTTCCAAATCATCTCTCTAAATAAAATATATTAAAATTAAAAAAATGATGACGTGGATTTGTTTTTTATTCTAAACCCTAACCCTAATCCTTAAACCCTAAATACTAACCCTAAACCCTAATTAAAAAACAAATCCACGTCATCATTTTTTTAATTTTAATATATTTTATTTTGAGAGATGATTTGGAAATTAAAATTATGAGTGTGCAGATGATGTGTAAAAAATGATAACGTGGATTTGTTTTTTATTCTTAAGGACCATGGATGACGTGATGAAACCGGTCCATAGAATAATTTCTCTAAGTGCAGGCCTGAGTGGAGTGAGAATGAAGGATATTTGCTTGAATTAGCAGGCAGCTACCTTACTTACATACTACCTTTCTGCCTTGTGTTCTAAGCCACATTTAAAGCCTCAACAGCATAGATTGGTTTGGAAGACCCCATTGGACCATCACACAAGATTTGAAAAGCATCATTCACTATGACCAACATCAGCGGATCCACCCTTTCTTAAACAGATCGTTAGCTTCCCTTCTGGAACAACAATTAAACAATACAAGTAATACTACTTATAAAGATTTAATACAGCGTTAGGCACCAAACCATCTCTGCAATCTACATAAAATAAATAGCCTGCTTTAAAACATTCATTATCATTCAAGCTAAAAACAACCTCTCTGAGCTGATTTTGCAGCGCAAAAAATATCCTTTCCAGATCTCTTCTTTAGCCTTCTGATTGTTGGAACTTGGGGTGGTTTTCTGGTGTTTTTTATGGAGTTGTAGCAGGTACCCTCCATCGATAATCTTGTGAACGTACTTGAACTCAATCATTCAAAGGTCTCCCTCTTTGTTCATTCTTTACAACGTACAAGGTTACATTTGCTATCTCTTTGCTTCATGAATATCTGTTTTTTTTCTTCCAATGCAATCTTTTCTTTAGTTACTGCATTTTGCCTCTCTTAAACATGCAACCAACGGAAGCTTTCATCGTGCGCAGTGTGGAATTTTTTCTAAGAAATCTATTCCCATAGTTTGGCAGCTTTCTTTGTATCTTATAAGACTGCAACATTATAAATCTCTGGACAGTCTGCAGTTTAACCACCAAACATTACATTAAGTTGTGTAAGGATTTACGGTATCTGTCTTTCTGATCATTATTTTATTGTTCTTATTTTGTTTGTTTCACCAAAGATGGGAGAGATGTCAAGCTTCCAACTGGGTGTTATTGGTGCCCTGTTTCTTTCAGTTGCATCATCTGTCTCCATTGTGATATGCAACAAAGCTTTGATGAGTAATCTTGGATTCCCTTTTGGTACTTCACCTGTTCTTAAACATCAATTTCAATTATTACATTAGGGAGAAAGGGATTAAAACTATTATTTACAACAACACTCCGTTGAATTTCTCCTTCAGCCACAACACTCACTAGCTGGCATCTCATGGTGACATTTTGCACCCTTCATGCCGCCCAACGCTTCAATCTGTTCGAAAATAAACCCATTGACATGAAGACTGTGGTGCTCTTTGGCATCCTCAATGGTGTTTCCATTGGTTTTCTCAACTTGAGCCTTGGGTTTAACTCCATTGGATTCTATCAGGTTAACTTTAGTCTTCACTCTTACAAGTTACAACCATATATATATCACCATTTTAGTCCATTGCTGAAAACTGTGTCCTCATTCTTTGAGGTGCTTCTCTTGGCAGATGACAAAACTTGCAATTATACCGTTCACTGTATTATTGGAAACTATCTTCCTTAAGAAGCAATTCAGGTTTTTCCATTGTACTCCTTTTACACATCTGATAGTTGAGCATTTTGAGATTCAAAGCTCATCAGTAACTAGCTGTTGTACTATGTACAGCCAAAATATAAAGTTTTCTCTCTTACTGTTACTTGTTGGAGTTGGCATTGCTTCCATAACTGATCTGCAACTCAATCTTGTCGGGACAATCCTTTCTCTCCTTGCCATCGCAACCACATGTGTCGGCCAAATCGTATCCTTTGATTGTCATCGAACATATATATACATGTCAGACCCATATTCCAAAGAAATTAAACCCTTTTTTCTTTCTGAAATGATGTTGGAAATTGATGTTTATTCTTCACTTGATGAATATAGCTGACAAACACAATACAGAAAAGGCTGAATGTCTCTTCAACCCAACTGCTCTACCAGTCAGCCCCGTTTCAAGCAGCAATTCTTTTTGTCTCAGGCCCTTTTGTTGATAAATTACTCACCAAACAGAATGTATTTGCTTATAAATATTCTCCAATAGTCTTGGTATTGAACCGAAAGCTCTTTTTTACTCAGCTTATCATTCAACTGAGAGTTTTTCTGATAACCAATTGGTTTCTCAACAATTTTGCAGGCATTTATCATCCTCTCCTGCATTATTTCAGTATCTGTCAATTTTAGTACATTTTTGGTCATTGGCAAAACATCCCCGGTCACATATCAAGTTCTGGGTCACCTCAAGACATGTCTGGTTCTTGGCTTTGGCTATACATTGCTGCATGACCCTTTTACAGACAGGAACATCATTGGAATCTTGATTGCCATTTTTGGAATGGGCTTATATTCTTATTTTTGCACCCAAGAGAACACAAAGAAACAAGCCGATTCATTGGGATCACAGGTACATATACTGCTACACTGCTCCTACTTCCATTTTTTTAACTACTCGTGTCGAACACTTATTTTCGATACATATCCGAACACTTGTTTATGTCTGGTGTTCTCAGATGAAAGAAAAGGATGCAACACCATTTCTGTCTCAAGAGAAAGAAGGCTATGAAGTTAAAAATCCCAACAAAGATTCCCTTGTCTAAAACAAAACAGGATTTTGTGTATTAAGGTGGTGTTTCAGACATTTTGTACCTCAAGAGTAAAATCACTTTTTTTGATTCTTTAAATAAACAACTCCTTCCCACCTCATCTGATCTTTCTTTTTCTCAGCTCGTTGTAAAATTTATGGAAGCTGGAAAGTAATCAACTTCATATTGCTACCATTTCTTTGCCTGTGAAAATCCATATACTTCAATGAAATTAATTCCTGCATTTTTTTTCCTTGGCCAAAAATACTACTTATAATTACAATATCATATAAAATTATGATCAAAATACTACTAATAAAATTAGTCATTAAAGGGTTAATTACTTAACTACACAAGTCATCCTTGAACTATTTAAGGATACATATTTTGACCATCGAATTAAACAACTTGTCAATCAGACCATCAAACTTATTAAATAAACTTATTTTAACTATCACATTGGTAGTCAAAATAAATCAATCTAAAAAGTTTGGTAGTCTGATTGACGAATTTTTTAGTTTGATGATCAAAATAAATATCTTTGTATAATTTGATGGTCACCTAAGTAGTTAATGTTACGATAAACATTTTAAGTTCTTATTTTTTTTTTTCAATTTTAATTTCTTTGATTATTTACAAATATTGTAAGGCTATATATCACATTATTGCATTATGGCATTGCTGCTACTTCCACAGAGTTGCATTCTTTTTTATTTCATCAAATGGAAACTAGAGACAGTTCCCAGGGGACCATGGCAGCATGTGGGAGGCAAATAATTGGGAATGGACCCAAAAAATTACAAAAACAGAATCAAATCCATCTTCCACCTTGTCGACGGTCTGGTTAGTGTTTTCTTATAACCTAATTTAAGCCCATTGAGATCTACCTTGTCCACCACAAGCCTTCTGTTTTATTTAATTAATTTAAACTCATCGAATTTGCAATTCAAATTACCATCTACTCCCTCCATTTTCACCGGTCCCCACCCTTCAAATTATTTTAGGTTTAATTCAAAAATCCACTCAAATTTGATTTAAATTATGCATATAAATTATTCTTAGTCGAATTATATGTTTAAACTATTGTCAATATACCTAATGATCGATAATTAATTAATATAATAAAATAAAATATTTAAACAAAAGTAAATTTTAACATTACAAATAAAACAAATTGAATTAAAAATTTACCTTGCGATGGTCTCTATGAAAATATCATGAAATTTCTGAAGTATAAAAAATATAATTTAAAAGTGTAAATAACTACAAAACTATCTACAGATGATAAATAATTTAAATATTTATAAATTAAAATTACTTAACATATGTTTTTAAAAAATATAATATTTTAAGAAAAGTGATTATCTACGGAATAGATGCATGATTTCACGTTAAATAATGCATGCTTTTAAAAAATTATAATAAAATTTTAAAGATAAAAACCTTTAAAAGTATATATTAAAAATTTTAAAGGATGTAAAAATTAGATAATTAATAAAAAATATTTAAATTATATAAATTCAAAAATTTTAAAAATACTTTTTTCGACACAGCGACATCTATTCAATTTGTCCCTAATTATAGATTATAATTTAAGAATCTCTCAAAAGAGTATATCGAAAAATAATTTAAGGTTTTATAGTAAGTTAAGCCTTTAATCAATAAAGAGGGAAATTCCGGAGATTTAAAATATTTGACGAGATTGAGATTTAAATGAGCTGTGTGCGAATAAAGTTAAAAAAGGGTTAGGGAAAACCGGAGGCGCACAGCTCCTCCCATGTGCGCCTTCTCACATGAACCTTTACCCTCTTTCACTAAATCCCTAAAAGTACATCAGATTCAAAAGAATCCTATCCCTCCCTTCGTATTTTTCTCTCTCGGTTTTTCCTCTGATCCAAACACCAAAACAGCGACCTCTACTTCAGTATTCTCATTTAAACCAGGTCCTCTCTCTATCTCTCTGCCTCTTTTTTTTAATGTTTGCAATTTTAGCTTTCTCTTCTGCATTTCAGACTAATTTCTGTTTGGTTACTCAGAAAAATGAAGAATGACGCCGACTTTTCTCTTTGTTATCATTTACTAACGTGCAACCTTCTTTTTGCTGCATTTCATTTTCCGTGTATCCAAACAGGCTTTTGTAATAAGATTTTTTTATATTATTTTGAGCTGCGGTTACTGGTTTTTTGTTGTTCATTGTCATGCTGAAATGACGAGTTAACTGTTTCTCCAAACCTAGAAAAGAAGTCTTCACCTAAACAGGGAATTTAAATAATAATATAAATAATAATGTTATTATTTTTGTCTAAATTACTTTAATGTCCTCGATTGCTTCAGATTTTTAAAATTTTACGCGATAAAGATGTTACCGCTGAAGATATTGATGCTTTGTGAAGAAAATACGGATAAAAACGTAATTGTAGGAAGATAACCTAATTTCCATACGTGATAATAACTCTTTACTTTTATGATAGTATTTAACTTTTTTTCTTCTATTTTCTGAACAGAGAATTAGAGAAAAAAGCGGGAGAAATTCTGAAAAATGAAGAATTCTTGGTTTGACAAAGGCTTCAATGGGATTGGGGTCAACGATGATTTCTTTGATGATGTAATAAAGTATTTGGATTTACCATTCGAAGACGATGAAGGAGCTGACTGTCATGGTAGTCAAGAAGGTGTACAAAAAAATAATTTGCCTGTGGAAGGGAACAATGACGGTGGTGAAGAGTGGGATTGTAATTTTGAAAACTTAGAGCCTCCACCCACCAATGTTTTGGCCGGCTTGTCTTCTGGGTTTTATGCTGATTTTTTCAGTGATAATTTGGAGAAAAGCCTTACAAGTTCAGTGAGTTCCACTTGTTTTCCATCCCATACTTTTTGATATGTGTGATTTTTAATTTAGCATTGGCCGGAATGCGAATGGTAGGGCATTGTTTCTTTTTACACATCCGGTGCATGAGTTCAGTATGCGTCTCTTTCTATGAATTAATATTGAAGTAACGACCTTTCTAGTGGTGGTGGTTGGAGCTTGTTTACTAGGAGACATACAAAATATCTTTCATGGCACGGACTTATTGTGTCTTGTTAGTTTTCTAGAGTTGTCTGTGGTGTACAATCTACCTTGTGCATGTTGTCATTATATGCACACTTTCCCGTGTACTTTCAGAAGCAACCACCATATTGATATGGTGATCTTTCATTCTTGCTTCATTGAAAAGCCATGTTAGGTTGGAAGTAACTTTGTTTCTAAGACATGCAGTGTTTCTCAGAGGGTTGTTGCTTATTTTGTGAAGTACGCTCTGATTGAAGCGATAATAATGTTGTACTTATCATGTGTACTGGTGCACCACAAACTATTATGCTGGTACAGCTGTATGTGCCAAGCAAGCAGGCGTAGTCAGTGCCTGTTTTGCCTTGCCAATAAGTGTATGGGACCACCTGATAATGTTGTTGATTGTGGTATGATGTTCGGAATCAGAGGCACTGTTTTCTGATAAATTTCATAAGAGATTTATGCAACTGTAGCTGATAATTATTCTTAAATGGATGGTGGCCTTTTGTTACCACTTTCAATTGAATCCTTTGTACAACTGTAGTAAAGATAAATAACCGATCTTTGAGAGGCTTTTCTTTTTTTTTCATCTTATTATTGTATGGAAGATAGGCTAAATCTTACTTAATTTCATATCTGACTCTTCCTCTTTGTAGTGTGATGGATCTTCTCGGCTAAACCAACAGTTAAGCACTACCAAAGCAGCCTTCAACACCAGCAGAAGCATTACCTTGCACAGTGGGTCTTCTGATGTGAAAGGTTCAACCTGGTTCCAGACTTCCAGTCCAGTATCCGTGCTTGAAAGCAGCAGCTCTTGCTCAGGTGCAAATCTCGCACCTATTAACCTTAAGTTAAGTTTCCCAGTGAAGCGAGGTCGAAGCAAAAGCAAGCGCAGACCGGCATCTATCTTTAACCTGCAGTTTGTGTTGCCTTCTCTATCTTCCACATCCTCTGCCTCCAGGGGATCTGATTATCTGGTTGGTTCTGAATCAGAACCAGAAAGCCATCTTACAACGAAACCTGCCAAGAAGAGACAGAAGAAGAAAGCGAACCTGACACTGCTTTCAGGTTCCAGTGAGACCAAGAAATCCTCTTCCCAGCACCCTACTGTTGTCATGAAATGTTTGCACTGTGAAATTACAGAAACACCACAATGGAGAGAAGGGCCAATGGGACCAAAGACACTTTGCAATGCGTGTGGGGTTCGCTACAGGTCCGGACGCCTCTTTCCAGAGTATCGTCCTGCCGCAAGTCCGACGTTCGTTCCGTCTGTGCACTCCAACTCTCATAAGAAGGTGGTGGAGATGAGAAAGAGGGCCAAGCTGCCGTTGTCGCCCCCCCTCCCCAAAAAATATCACTCCCATAACAATAGATGCATGGATCAGTATTAGTTGAGAAAAGTCTCTCCCACTGAGCTTTTCCATTGTTGTGCCTTTTGCATACATATATGCTTTGTTTTTCGTTCTTTGTTTCTCAGTGTGTACATTGATGGAATAAGTAGGAAGTATCTTAGTGAAGTAGAAGAGTATGAAAGGCTTGATTTTTCAAATTTTAGGTTTAACTAGCGTGGAGTTTGAGAGTATCAGGTGTCTCGCCATATTCATTTATTCTTGTAACTTTTAACTCTAATCTTTTTTCCTTTTATATTTTTTCAGAATATTTCTCTTTAGATATTTTGTTTTCTATTAAACCCAAAAGCTGAGCCCTCGCAAGCCAATGGGGCATATCGTATTTGTACCTAATTTGTTAGGAAAGTTTTGAACTTTTATTTGTTTATAAATGATGTATTTAATTATCAATAAACGACAAATGTGCGTGTAAAAATACCTAGTACCTAAAACAACTAAAATTCCATGTTACAGATACAGACTACAAAGAAAATAACGGGAACAACATTAAGAAAAGAAAAGCAATGATTTGGATGACTGCTGAGTTATTCCAACAATTAAAATTTTCATAATATGATTTGAAAGGAGAACCCTAACCTTAAAATCAGACTAACGGAAAAGAAGCAAAACCCTGAATAATAACAACAATTACTAATGCACAACACAAGTCTACCCCCACGTGGAAACAAAATTATAATGTACATGTGATTTCTGCTTTTCTGCTTCATCCCTCACCAACTGGAACTTCGATTTTGCCCTCCCAGCTTCATGGCCGACTCCCAAGTTCGGCTGAAAACATCTTTCTGCAGCATTATTCTGAAACAGAAACCTCTTGATCGATCCTCCAATAGTTTGAATCATTGAACTCCTTCGATCCAGCTCCATCATCATCAGGGTTCTCATTTTCAGGTACCTTCGGAATACTGTTCCTCTGCAACGGTCCTGCTTCCCCAACTATTCCTTCTTTTAAAGCTTGTTCCACTGCCTTCTCTATACTTTCTGCTTCTGCGCCTACAAATTCAACATCCTCTTCAAACAAAGAGGGCACTGGCGGTGGTGGAGATTTCTGATTTGTATCACTGCTCACTGATCCTTCACTTAAATCCATGGAGTCCGAAGAATCACATGGAAGTGGGGATTCCTCATTTGATGGTGGGGTAACCTCGGTGACCATTGCCTCCGTTTGGCTGGGTAGGCTCGCCTCAGTGCTGTCATCATCAAGAAATGGATTCTTGCTGGAACCACCTGCTGCTTGAAAATCTGAATATTCTCCCCATCCCACCCACTCAGGTAAAGACATGTCTCCAAACAAGTCCTCGTTCTCTGTTGTGTCAAACCCAAAGAATCCTGTATCACGAGATGTATTGGCTTTTTCCCCTTCAGGATTCAAGTCTCCACCGCTCATAAAATTGTTAAATCTATTCATCGCGTCAGAAGTAGATGTGCTATCCACTGACTGCTTATTGTCATTTAACTCATCTTCCTCTCCAACTACCACTTCATCATCACTACTGCTGTTACCACCATTTGCAGTGCCATTCATCACCTCTGAGGGAGATGATGCCACGGGTGAATTACCGGTTCTGTCCTCTTCGAATGCAAACCAGTTTGAATTTGTGAACAAACTGCTCAGTACAAAAACACGGGTTGGAATCTCCATTAATATGGCTGCTTTAACAAAACATCATACATTGTACGTTTATGAAAACTAAGGGTACGAGGTTCTTCAACAACACTACCCATCAAGTGGTCCATTATGAAACCCATCAACCCATTATTATGGATATCGATGACAGAACTCACCTTCCTTGTTCATCTCCAAGCCTCAAGGATGATATGACAACCTCAGCAGATTCATCGTCAAAGTATACATCCTGCAAATTGAAAACACATATTTACAATTGATTTGAAGCTAAAATGAAGAGGAAAAAGAACTTCCCTATTTGTTTGGTTCTCCATCACCATGCTGATCTTAGGAAATAGCTCTTTTGTTAACATCAGTCTTAACAAGCAAATAGAGAAGCCAATGGGAAAACAACCCATTGACCTTATAAAAGAATTTAGTCACTCACCTCATCATCTCGATCAAGAACGCCATTCTCCTAAACACAGTTAAATAAAATCAATAAGTAGACAGCACATGTGGAGTTAAGAGATTGTTAGAATAGACAAACTACATACTTCATTATCATCATTCCCATGAATTCTGTATCCGAAAGCCTGGCTTAGGTTATTTGCTAAAGCGGCAACATCATAATCTCTATCATGAAGATCATCTTCGTCACTATCCCTTGTTCTGTCCTGCAATGTTGTTGGGCGGCTGCACATGAAATGGGAAAATAAATGAGACTCTTTAAAAGACTTTGTTTGCTCTCACCTATGTGGTTTCTGCAAACAGAAATCATATGTGCTATAAAAAGCCATAAATACTTTAAAAGAGAGAACTACGAGACACATTTTATATGTCATCATAAGCTACAGATCTGCCACAAGACCAGAGAGTCCAAGACTGAGAGCACTCTTACAAATGACATATCAAAGTACATAATGAATCTATAGACAATTGATCTTCAATCATGTATCCTACTCATCTGGCAGCAATGCATATCAAAAGTGAAGCAAGAGCATACCCACAAGCCCATCGATAAACATTTTCAACTTTATTGCGCTCTTGGAGAACATTAGCTTGCCATTCATTCCATTCACTATTTTCCTGTACAGAATGTATGAACTGGTGTCAGAGAATCACAAAAAGTTGAGTAATACAGAACCTAAAAAATTGCCAAATCCAACATGCTAACCAAGCATATCCAGCCAATGAAAGATACCACCACCATGTCAAAGAACACAACTACTAATCATGATGAACTTAACTCGGATTTATTGTACCACATAAACAAAGGTTAAACCCCAATTTTAATTTTAACAAAAGTTCTTAACAACGATAAAAATGCACCCACAGCCAGTGGGATCCTGAGCATTCATTTAACATTAACACGTCCACACCTGTAGACATGCTTGAATGTGACTATTGCTGCTTCCCAACTGTACAAGTTTATTTGAAATACGTGTAATGTGTCCAATGTTTCCGACCCGTGGTGTACGTTTTCCAGCAGCAAGTAAAGTGGGCTGTTTTACAAACAAAAAAAAAGGATTATGCCAATTGCTTAATCAGGTAGCATTTGTCAAGCCTCTAGCTGCATCAGTTATAATTCCAGAAGGCAACAGAGAAATAGCAACAAGATTAACATCTACCTGATTACCATCACCGGAAAGAATTGAATGTTTGTCAGTTTGGAGAAAATTCCCAATCAAATCACACTTTTGAAGAAGATGATCAACTATAGCATCATTCTTGCTTTCCAGACAAGATAATATTATACTCTCCATGTGATGATGTAATGCATTGTTGTATGGGTACCTGCATAATATGAAATAAAGAAAATGGCTCTTCACCAGCTAACAAAATGAACCAACAACTTACTCACTGAGACATCAAACACCTCCTTCTAGATTACAATGTTAATAAGCTTCAAGACGACAATTTTAAGTGAGAGTTTACTCAAAGAAAAGATCAAGAACTCGTTGAATGGTTCCTGAGTTAACCAATTCTTGCTGTGCAGCTTCATTTCCAGTTCTCAACAGCACGGCAATGAACTCCACGATCTGAAATAAATGGCAAAATAATTCAGAAAGAACCCAATAAACTTCCAGGCAAGGCCACACAAACAACTAATAAATCAAACAGGTAGTGGGTATTCCATGTTTCTTGGCACATAAAACTTATAAAAGAAATTAAATGTACCTTAAGGCGATGCTTCCCAAGAGGTGGCCTCAATTCTCCATATGTGGTAGGTAAAAATTTTTCATCAGATGACACATTCAAAAGCATGAGCAAGTCACCTGCAGAAAAACATGCAGTCTTGAACACCATGGCTAAACATGTTACATGCACCTAAGATATTGGTAAACTATCACATGAAACTTGCAGCAAAGGAAATCCACTCACCAAGCTTAGGCAGCATTGCATTAATAGTTTCTGAATTTACAGGGATCGGAGGCTCATACATTAGATGATTCTGAAAAGAATGCATCAAGGGAGAAACGACTGCTGATCTTTTTGGATCCAACAATGAGATACAAACAGAAAGTGAATTTACAAGGCCAGAGTTGGAATGTGAATCTTCCAACGCATGACCAAATATCTTCGCAACAAAGCTGTACATGAGCATATTCAAAAATACATGTCAAATCACAAACAATAGAGAATCGAAATGACGATGCAGGTAGGGATGCAAGAGGAAGAAACTAGATCTCACAAACCTTGGAGTAGAGAGTTTGGTAGCTAAAGCTGAGGGGGCATTCCGAGTTATTGCACACAACGTTTCTGCTGCATTAGAATGAACTTCAGGAGCACACTGGTCATCACAAAAAAAACAGGTTGTCTTATAGACATTACAAAGCATCCTATACCATGCAAATAGTAATACAGGATTATGTCATAGTAACAATAAAACAAAAACTTCTCACATACAGATGCACTCAATTTATTCACAATCATTTCCAGCAAATTGCTATCAGCTAACCATTGCATTACATCCAAAAAATTTGGATATACATGATCATCAGCACCTACTAACCGAACCAAAACCTGCAAAAAGGTACATCCCATGTCAATGTTCAACACAGACATATTAAGTTCCAAACCATAGAAAATCCACTATTGAAATAAAACAATGCAGAGAAAATATAAGGTACCTCCATGATTGATGTGATTCCTATCAAATCAACCAGTTTGTGGAACACGTCTTGATGTACCTGTGAAGAATTTGTCTCAGTATATTCATATAAAGGAATTAAAGCATCTATACTTTGTAGGTCATAAATCATAAACCACTGACAAGTCCAAGTTTTTCATGCACGTCATTAGACTTGTAGGGTTGTTACGTATACCATACAGATACCCAGCTGATTATATGAAAAGGGGTTACAATACAAAGAATTAATTACACAACTAATTAGTAAACAAGCTTGCAAGTGAAAACTGTTGCAAGTGCATTATACTAGTCCACGTGAAATAAATCAGTGCAAAGTTCAAAAATGGAACAAGGTAGGACTAGGGCATGCTCAGAAACCCAGTCAAACTACACTAGTTATCATCCAACAAAACAAAGAAATATATCAACAGAATGCAAGAAGTTCAAGATGTGAAACAGCTTTGCTTACTTGAACATAGTTCATAAGTGGAACAGTTTTCCGTAGCATAAGGCATACAACAACCTAAAATCCCAAAACAAATGGAGCCTGTCAACTGGTAATGATAAACCAAAGCAAGAGCTGAAGAAAACTTGATATAAAACAGCACACAAACTAATCAGAACATGAAGAAGCAAACCTTACTGAAACAACCAGCTAGCAAGGCACTGTGAGGACGGTTCGGTTCCAAGAAGGAGAAAAGTAAGTTCATCAACTACAACATAGAGAACCATATGTAACAAACATCACGGCGATTTCAATAGTTAAAGATATATAATCATGATTGAAGATGAAACCAATACCTCTTCATCCTCCACTAATGTCCTCAAAATGACATCGATCTCACATGTAAATATCTCACAGGCAACGAATGGAAACCTAGACATAACAATTAACAAATCATTTGGAAAGCAAAAAATCAATATCAGAAAGGTTACAAGGAAATGGAAAGAAGTCTAACTCCAGATTTTATTGAAATGACATACTTGAAGGTCCGTGTGCTGTCAGCATCCTGTGGAGGTTCTTCAACAATATATCGCAACAACTGCTCGACTTGGGATCTATCTCTTAGACTGCATGTAAAAAATTAATACATGGTGATTATCAAAAAACTAAATTCTCAATCATATTATACAAACAGAGAGCCATTTAGTTATAGAAAATCTACTTTAAAGTCCAAACAATGGCACCCGACTAGAAAATGATAGGAAAAGAAGGAAAAGTGTGATGTATGTAGTGGAAAATTACAAATTGATGAGTCGACTATTTAAGGCTTTGCACTCTTGGATTATTTCTTCCTCATCAAGAAGCTCTTCCAAAGTAAAGTTTTCCTTGTCTAATATTGTGTCCACCTACAAAATAATATCACAGTTAATGATAATACCATAATACTAGCAAACACATGATTAATACACGAGTCAACAATATTTTTAGAAGCAGTGAATGAACATCGACCTGGAAATCAAATCCAGCTTACAATATCTACAAAGCTTAACAGATTTCTGGAATTAAAATAAAAAGCAGTTACCACATAATAAGATACTTCAGCTTCAAATAAAAGGAGCTGAATCTGAGGCCATTTCCCAACTCAAAAACTAGCTTAAAAACCAAAGTGAATTCATAGAATTGAACAATTAAATTTTCCAACGACGCGGACAAATCTAAGTCACTGAAACCACTTTCATATACCACTGATGAAAACAAAGTAGACTCCAAATCAAGTATTCTGTGCGAAAAGAAAGAATTCGAACCTAAATGAAAAATCAACAAGTTGATTACCTGGATTAACTTAATACCGAACGAACGGAATAAAATCAAAGTATCAAGCGTAGTTCAAAGAAATCAATAATTAAGTAGCATAAAGATCAAAGTACTCACAGGAGAAGAGGCTAGAGGCGTTAGCTGCCAGAACATGGTGAATAAGAGAGAAGATTGAGCAGAGAAGCTGAATAGATCTATAAGCCCTTAAATAACCAGTGAATCTAGGAATTATCGAAGGGACGGCTAGATTCAAGGGTAGAAATGAAACGAAACTATATTATTAAAAAAAAAAAGTCCACTAAGCCTGGAGATCGATAAGCCCCAGAAAAATAAAAGTAGCAGTGGCTGAGGCTGAGGCGATGAAGAAAAGAGGCACTCCAAATTTCACAAAGCCATGGGAACGGGTATATCAGATTTGTCATGTACGTGCGTATGTGTGTCTGTTGGGTGGACTTTTCTTTATCATTTCATGTTGATGGATTTTGGACCAAAATTAAAATTCTTAAACATTTTGGATCAGAAATAAAATTAAGGGGAAAAGGTAGCAAAAACGTTTCAAATCAGATTTATAGAGTGTAATTTGGTGCATCCGGATATACCCAATTTTTTCCCTAAAGGGATATAGTTAAATATTGGATTTTGTTTGTTTTATGTAGAATTTATTTCGTAATTGTTATTTATAAATATTATCGTGTGTATTTTTTTAATTAAATCTAAAAATTAACGAGATATGTGATAATATTTTTTTAACATAAAAAAAATATTGAATCAGTGAAAAAAAAAATCAAACGATAGACATTATTAGAACTCAATGATTTTTTCACCTAATCCGGAATGGACAAGCTTACCTGAATGCCTGGAACACATATCATTAAGATGTATTTCATTATAAATATTGAATATGTTTAATTTAATATTAAAATTATAATATTGTGTAAAGAAAAACATGATAGAAAAAAAAATATATTTTTTGATAAAAAAACAATTATAATACCACTGTGTTTGTATTTATTTTTATTCAAGTGTAGTGTTTTTATTTGTTTATGATTTTTTAAACATGAAGAAAATTTTATTAGGTATATATTTTTATTTTTTATATAATATTATATTTAAATAAAATAATATTATATTTCAACCCCTTAAATTATAACTTTATAAATATGTACAAGTCCGTTGAGCGTTCTTTTCGGTCTCAAACCCCAATTCAAATTTTGACTTAAATATAAATAAAATTATAATAAAATACAACAGAATAATTATATATCGAAACTTTAATAAATATAAAAATGACGTGTAAATAAATGTATCATATCAACCATGACTAGTATATTATTAATTTTAAATTCTTTTTAAATAATAAAGGTAAAGGTTGAAAAAGTTGACGTTCTGGCTCAGCAACAGAAACAAAAGAAAAATAAAAAGAAAGAGGTGAAGTGTAAAGCCTCTCTCCCTCCCATTAACTCTTAATCTTTTTCCCTCCTTTCTTTTATTGCCACTTAATTTCTTCGATTACTTTTTTTTAAATGAAAAATAATAACTTTCTTAATCCCAGATTTATCGCCTAATTCTTCGGGATTCATTATCTAAAAATTCAGGTAAAATGTATTTAAGATTTTCTTTTCGAATTTGCATTATTTTCGCTCGTTGAATCTCTGCTTCTATTGGGAATCTCGGAAAAGTTATCGTCATTTCTTTTTCACCGATCTGTTGTTAGCTGATAATAGTTTGATTAAAATTAGTTTTTGTTAGTTAGCTTAGGAAGTCTTATGTTGGTAAGTTAGATGAACTGATGTTTCAATTATTGACAATTTTGTGATAATTAATTCAACGTAATTTAGCTTTTTATTCATTTTAAAAAATTAAATTGAATGAGTTCCGTTTGATCGTAGTGAACGCGCGAAGAAAAGAAAAGGATTATCGGTTTTTTGATAAGTATTGGGAGCTTTGAGTATGAATTGAAGGAGATTTAGTGGAAGAGATGAATGTTAGTCATGCCTCGGTCCATCCAGTGGAAGATCTACCAACCACCGATGGAGGTGTAGGCGGCGGCAACAACAACAACAACGAGGCGCCGAGAGTGAGGATGAAGGACATTCAGGGGATGCCTGGAACGGTAGGAGGGCTAGCATTGCGGATTTGTCAGTTTGTTTCTGCAGTTTTGGGACTTTGTATTATGGCAACCACTAGTGATTTTCCATCCGTTACCGCCTTTTGGTAATTCTTTTGATTAGTGGAAATTTTTATGCTTAATATTAGTTTGGATTTGCTAGTCATGATGAAGACCAAATATTGATTTTTGTGGTATGAATTCTTGATTTGCAAGCTCTAATACTGATTTGGAAATATTACTATAAATTTAATGATAAAACCTTATTTGTGTTATGAATTTTATGGTTTTCAAATTTAAGAACTGAATATAGAAAGTTGCTTTAATTGGTTGGTTCATGCACCGTATCCATGAACTGTAGAAATTTGTCAATTTACAACCAATTCAGACGTATTTAAGACAATTGATATATCCTGGTTCATTTGTTAACTCACATTGTAATTAGTTAGTATATGTAGTGAAGGGAAGATCATTTTTATGGAATAGCGTTTAAAGTCCACTTTGAAAATTGCATAGAAGTTGTATATATAACTTAGTCCCTCTTATGTAGGTCAGCTTTTTGGATAAAAAAGGGGAAGAAACCTAGTTTGCATCTGTTTTAGATATGAAAAGTAGCATCTTTCCCTTCACTCATGTTTTATTTTTTGGTTTGTTTCGAAGCTGAATTCACCGGCTGTTAATACCTTGGTAATTTGCTAATTTTACATGTTTGTTAATAACCTAATGGCAAACAAATAGAGAATGAATTCCTAGAAAATGGCAAGTGGCGATAGTAGGATGTCTAATGTCACACTCTGTAGGTGCTCTATTATCTGCATTTTGATAATAACAAGGATTGTGTAAGAGAAGTTCTCATGTTCATAACTCTTCAAGGAGGATAACCTAATTTGGTTTAGACCTCTTTTTTGTTTTGAAATGACATTGCAAGATCTGGACTCTCTAGGTTTTATTTTCTTAATAGATTCATTACAAAAATATTTAGTATTTAGCTACTATATGCATTACTTCAACTTATTCTGTCTTTTGGAATTCAGATATGATAAACAAATGAAGTAACTAGTATGCATGTGATGTTATCTTGACTATTTCATAACAAGCAACTTTTTGTTATTTGCTACATCAGCTACCTTGTTGCTGCCACTGGCTTGCAGAGTTTATGGAGCTTATCGCAGGCTATAATTGACATTTATGCCCTTTTAGTGAGGCGCTCTTTGCAAAATTCCCGTGCTGTTAGTTCGTTTGCTATTGGTGATGGGGTAAGACGTTTTAAGATTTGCAGTTACAAATGAATGTAATATACTATTTGTCTGCATGTCTGGTGGTCTTAGAAGCGTACCTTATATCCACCTTCATCGCTGCTAGATTTGGTGCATATGCTATGGCCTTAACTACTTGCTATAACTGTGTTCAGAAGCACTTGCTTTCTTTCCACTGTTTGTTTCATATCTCATATAGTCCTACACTTTGCTTTGTTACATACAAAGCTCCTGACATTTTGAAATCTTTTTCATCTGCTCTTTGTTATGTAGTTTTTGTTGTGTTGATCATATGTTTTTACGTTGCAGATCACGTCCACTCTGACGTTCGCTGCAGCTTGTGCTTCTGCGGGCATCACGGTTCTTATCGACAATGATCTTAATAGCTGTGCTCATAACCATTGCATACAGTTCAAAATTGCTACCGCAATGGCCTTCATTAGCTGGTTTGCTTCATTACCATCATTTCTTTTGAACTTTTGGTCACTGGCATCCAGATAAACAGGTAAGACGGGGTAATTGAAATTGAAGGGAGTAACCAGACCTGAAGCATTTATTTTATTTCAAGTATACCTCCTCATAGCCATCTTATATGCCTTGAAATCGAAAACTTGGTCGTGTAATTATATAGTTGTATTTGTGTAAATCGGTCTGCAAGACAAATATCTGCGTAGGACATTATGAATACCAGTAGCTTCAATATGCATCTTTCGGAGATTGAATGATTGATCACATTTTTGTTATCCCTGTATATTTCAAAATACTAGATGCTGTGTTTGTTGTTCAAATTTGTTACATTGTACTTCTCTTCGTTCTTCTGGATTCCAGTTCTGGTCCTCTGTTCTTTCTTTGAAAGACCTGTTTCCTTAAGTTCAGGCCAAGCTTTTTTGAGTCTCCCATCGGTCTAGAATTACTCGAGTGAGAAATTGAACAAGGTTTGATTTGACAGTATTTACTCAGTAGATGAGGAACTAGCGAGTATAATAACTCTTTTTTAGTTCTATGCATATAGAGGCAAATGGCAAAAATATGTTCATATTTACCATTTGAATTCAAATATAAAACACGACATTCAATCTGAATTCAATCAGCATTGTAATCAACCTTGAAAATCAGCTTTGTAATCACCAAATTATGTACTTACAAAATTTAATTAAATTAATAAAATGCAAACCTGAACCGGGTGCTTTCATATTACAAAACTTTTTGTCCCCGTTTTTCATTTTTACTTTTCTTTGTTCATTTCCATTGGACAAGCTAGGGGTAAAGCTTGGTTTTCCGACAAAATAAATTACAATGAAATGTATTTCACACAAAAGACCAGTTTAAAAACGAGAATGCCAGGCAATGGACAGTGGTCTCATCAGCTTCAAGGACTTTCCAGGCAAAAGCTTGTTCATATGAAACATGGCGTCCCATTGTTGACATGCATGTTCCAGCCGACAAGGAAGCAAATCCCTGTTATTAAAGTTGAAATATTTAGGACAATTATGTATTTACTAGACAAATTACAGCATCCCTTTTCTTAGCTCAGAAAATATTTTAACTTGGGTTGGCTACTACATGCAGCTAATATCTATGTCCGAATCGAAAGAATTCCAATTTAACAGCAAAAAGGTTTTTTTGGGACTAGGACTCACCTGCTGCATTATCTTGGCAAAATCAGAGCACAATGCCTTGCGTCCAGACTCATCAAACAATTTATCCAAACTGATGTCTTGTAGAGCCATTAGAGTTGTCTCGAGCATGTCAAGCCCTGCTTGATTTGCAAATATGAAAACTGGTTGCGACTGCAAATCCAAAACAAAATTACGACTCGATTCGAACAAATTATGAAGAATGCATCTGCAGGACCTGATATACAAGGTTCGAAGGTAAGATTCTATTATCCTAGATTTTTCAACGGAGTGTGACCATACCTTCAACGAACAACACAATATTGCATCCTGATGTTGCCAAAGACTCTTCAATATAGAGTCATCGCCAAGTGATTCAGACCTCAACAACTCCGTCCCCAAGTAGTAACTGAGTAGAAACAAATGAAAATGACACGTCAACTAGGGGAAAGGCAGAATGAGCTTATGCGGTGAACCGACAACCCATAGTAATCCAGTGTGGCATGTTAGCAAAAACTACAATATACAGAAACAATAAAGCAACTCACCAGTAGCTCCGGCAAATCCAGTGAGCCAGTGTAAGTGCTTCAGGAGAGCCCGGAGATACCCTTGATCCGGCAGCTGGGTTCAATCCAGATGGAGATATGGCCATGGCAACCCTCTGGACAGAAGAAATGACACTACGGACATACTGACGTGCCATGTTTGCAACGTTATCCTGAAGATTGCTTTCAAATGGAAACTGGAAGGCAATTGTCAACACTGCTCGTGTGCTCTGACACGATGGAGCATCTCCTGCAGCGTGACTTGTTGCTGGTCCTACGTCAAGACTAGAAGCCAAATCCAAAGTCCGATTTGTAGTAAATGAATCCTGTGTATCAGACTGAATAGTGGCACCATCAGTATCTCGTTTTGTCTAAAGACCGGCGAAAAGTTCAGGTGAAAGTGAAACTTAACTCGTTTTGAATCCAACGGGATAACACGGAAACCAGAAGGTAGCAGGGGAGCATCATCTGGAAACATCTCATCAATTGGGGCAAAGACAAGCTCCGAACAGGTTCCCACAACATTCTCATCAATTCCACTACATATCTGCAAAGATGGTCGTATGGATAAAGTGAACATATCTGCAAGCATCTTGGATACATTCAAGATATCATATATAGCAGCAAATACAAAGGCGATTCAAATAAACTGAATCATGATTTAATGATTAGCTGGAAGAACAAAATATAGTTCTATAAATCAGACTCTCCCACATAAGGTTGATCCATGTTTGAAAAGGCATTTTAAATGTTGAAATTAAAATAGCAATGAGAATTAATCAGGATGGAATTTATAAAACGCGTAGATGTTAAAAGAAAGATCAAAAGGTTTAAAATTTTGACTGCAAAATGCAGTTCCAAGTGGTTTCCAGCAATAAAAACACAGTAGAAATCAGTAGAATGGAAGAAAGTGTAGGGTTTTATATTCCCAATTTAACATGAAAACGGGCACCGGCATCAACAAGGCATCACCAAAATCACCTGCAATAGATGAATGTCCCTTGATACGAAGGCATCTTCTTGCACAAAAGACTGGCCTTCAAGTCTTATTACTTCAAGTAGCTGATACATGATAAATGCAGCATTAGCAAAGCTTCTCGGACAGAAGGAAACAATGAGACTTTCAGTTGAAAACAAGAGAATAAAACAGAGGAGCCATATGACCACATAGAAGATATACCTCCTCATGTTCAATGGTGTGGCCAAGTGGCATGATGATCTGACCCCCCGTAAACCTTGTAGGTCTCATTCCAGGATAAGCATTTGTTCCAGCCTTCAATGATGCAGCACAATAAGCATCAACATTGAAATCAGCCCACTCGGAGCGATGTTCTCTCAGGAAACGTACAAGCACGGCAGGAGCAACATTCTGACAAAATAATAACAGTAGTAATAAGGTAGACAATTTGATTTTTTGAAGTCAAAAATATGGTATGGAGAAGGCTTAAACTTGTGTGTGAAAAAAAGAGTTTATCTTTTAAACTAAAACTTAACTGCCACTTGCAATAAAAAATGAAATGCTATAGGTAATATCAATTATGGAAGCTTGCTTACAGAATAAGACAACAGTTTCCCGTTTTTAGGGGCTTTCTAGAACTTACCTGAATCAACATAGATGCCTTTGCGCACAGAACACCCCCAAGGAACGAAAAAGAATTGGCAGGATT
This sequence comes from Abelmoschus esculentus, assembly GCA_035048815.1. Taxonomy (NCBI): domain Eukaryota; kingdom Viridiplantae; phylum Streptophyta; class Magnoliopsida; order Malvales; family Malvaceae; genus Abelmoschus; species Abelmoschus esculentus. The sequence continues at coordinate 2,788,213 of JAUCBN010000008.1, forward strand.
AGAAGTGCTGCTAAAGCTCTTACTTAAATTAATTGCAATTATCACATCCTCAGTTCCATCACAATCTATTATTGACCATCCATCATCGTTGAATCCATTTATTGCATCATTGAAGCCTCTACAAGTAAATGAAAAATACAGATATATCAATGAAATTGTGGGGTATAATACATCATAAACACAGATGCTGCATAATTCTTTTGCACATTTGAACTCCTAATCGAAATTAAAGCAAGGATTTAAAATAGTCCTTTTAGATACCTGCTTAATCTTTGGCTAAAAGTTCTCAGTAGGGCTGGTTGCCGGCCGAGACTGTAAACCACCTCACCACTTGTCTCTTGAGCAATCTGCCTGATGTAGTGCAGTGCCTTTGCAGACATCAAATAGTCAGTACCTTTAGAAAAGCCTTTTTGAGGCAACACCAAAGAAAAACAAAAACTCTCAATGTTTAGTAATTTTAGCGTTCCAAGACAGCCAAACCCGATAGGATTCCTAAAACATGAATCAGGCAATCAGCTGTGTTAACCAATTTGCGGTGCACGTTTACTTGCAAAATTTTTATCACCTTACTGAAGAATCTACTCACCGCAATTGTCATTTTCTGAGCAATTATTTTAGATGATTCATAAAGTGGACGCAGCACCTCCGGCACACTCCATGCCTGTAATAAGGTGTTTACAGATTAAATCTGCCTCAATAGAGGCGTCTAAAGATAATGTTAAAGTACCTATTCATCAGACGATGTACCTGAAGATTCAGGTGGTCAACGATATGGATGATTGACCCACCACCCTCACAAGGCCTAATTAAATAGCCACTAGGAAGCATTTCAGCTCTCACAAATTGAGCTGCAGCAGCTGCACTTGGGCCAGCACCCGAACCAGAAAGAGACCTCTCACAGACCTTGGAAAATAGAGAGGTGGGGAAATAGTGAAAAGCAAAGCTCCTCAAAGCAAATAATAATAGGGACAGTCAAATAAGAAATGGAGATGCTCAGCAAGTACCACATGATGCAATGATTCAACCTCAACTTTCTTAATACCCGTACTTAGTACTGCTTTATACTATTTAAATAAATAACGAGTGTAAGATATGCATACCACAAGACTTCCGTTCTCTAAAGTTGTAGTGTATCGTATAGTCCAAAAGTCCCTTGCAGGAGCCAGTGTAGTCGGAGCAAACGTCTAAAACAGCTTTCATGTTAGTAATGCCTCATGAAAAGAGAGTAAACATGACTAGTATATAATAAATATATAGTAAAATCATTCTTCTATACCTGTGTGTATACAAGCTCAATTGTTCTGCCATTGCCAGCTGGAAACATGGTAAAAACTTCAAGGTTCCGGCAGTCCCGAGACCAAGATGGACGGTCTTTAAGAATCTCCGCAATCTATTAACAGTAGTTTAATCATGTTGTTCAGACTTCAGATCAAATAAGTCTCATACAATAACAAAATGTCAAGATTTGGAATCCATACCTTTATAGGTTCTAAACTTACAAGACCGCAGGCTCGAGCTGCCACTCCACTACAACTTTGGGAAATGGCAAATATCCCAACCGAATCCGGACCAGGCTGGTAACAGTTTTGAACAAATAGGCTCAGAGACACATCTAATTTTTTAGAAAGATACATAATACCGCTAGACTCAAAAAAAAAACGACAACCAAATAAAGGAAAATATCATTGGTACAAGGCACTGACCTTCATCCCAGGCATCTGGACCCAATCGACAGCAGTTCCCGTTGCCTTGGATAGGAACTCTGCCAAGGTGTCCTCTGCAATGGAGAGGAGTCTGCCAAAACCATAACAGAATTCACAGCATTTATTAGATGCGTGCACACATAGAGATTGAGATAAATAGCAGTTTTATTATAGTTAAAACTGAACATACCCAGCAGGGCTATTGGCATCTTGCAGTGAATGCTGAGGAGTGGCAACCAAGGAATTACCACTTGCATCAGCTGCAGATGCCTGTAAAAATCCAAAATAAACAACAATAATGTCAAAACACATACAATGGGACCACAGAAAATGCATGATATTTGTTTATAGAAATTCGTCAAAACAGTTCTGTAACACAAAGTAAGCATGAAATGGTATAATTACAAAAGAAGTGTGACAAGGGTGTATACAATAAAAGGACAAATAGAGGCAAACATAAAACACCACAGGGGGAGTATAAGACACAATAATCGCTTTAATTAGTATACCACAAAGATCTATATATAATGCCGAACACCCAAAGTAGGCATAAGACAATTTAAATTGCAACATCCACAGCTAAAAAATCCACTTGAAATACAACTTAAGAGCATGTATTTTCACAACAATAACCAGATGGATACAGTTTGTAATAGGAATTGAAGATAAACAAACAAGGAGCGAGAGACCAGAAGAAGATACATTTACAGTATGCAGTTGTTGCTTCATATACCCATTCTCGCAGACCAGTTGAGACACCTGTTTTTGCAACCGATCATTCTCCTCCATCAACAGCTTGTTCATTGCTGTTAATTTTCTGTTCACAGTTTGCAGCCTTGAAGACTCCTTTTTTTGCTTCTCTCTGCACCTGCACACCTCAATGACAACCCCATAAATTTTCCAACTCCCAAAAGGAGAAAAAAGACCCCAGATTTTTTTTTTGAAAAAAGAAAATTATAACAACAATAATGGAAAAGAAAAGGCAAGATCAAGTTGCATACCTGCGATTCTGAAACCAAACTTTGATCTGTTTAGGTTCAATGTTGGAAAGAATGGGGCATTCCCTTATTAACTGTTGCCTACGCAAAGAACTAGGCTTGGGGCACTCAGCATAGACTCGTTCCAAAGCTTCGACTTGCTCAGCTGTGTACCTAGCATACTTGCCAGAGTCAAGTTGTTTGTCGATGCTACTTCCACTGCTGCTCTCTCTATGTTGGGCCATCGCCATCGCCATTTCTTGCTAAAAAACCAAGACTGAAAGAAACAATCTTTACGTATATATGTAAGATCTTATAATACAAAGACACCCGACGAGAGTGAGTGAAAGAAAGCTGTGAAAACTAGTTTGGGAGGATTTAACTTCAGAACTAACATCACTTTGTTTCTTAGTAAAGTCCGTCTCTTTTCTTGATTAGAGACAAGAAGCTAAAACGAGGGTGGGTTTCCTTGTATTTTGTTTAGCTGATGATGAACAAACTAGTGAAACGAAATAATAAAGAAATACTGGTAAGAAACAAGGTGGATATCACCGTTGAAAGGCTCTCTCAAGAAAAGAGAGCCCGGAAACAGTAGCATCGGCAAAAAGCTGGATCTTTTTTCAAGAACCAACCGCAGGAACCAGAAGAACAACTAAAATCTTAACCATGTCAGAAGAAGAAGAATATGAAAAAATAAAATAAAGATCTTCAACTCTTCTCAAAGGGTATCACAAAGAAAATAAATTTTCAAGAAAAAACACAGAATATAGAAATTATGTCAAAATAGGGTTGAAGAGGAATGGAAAGGGGAAAAGTTGTGACAGTGAGTGGTCTGAGCCTGAGATTGAAGGGGTTGGGGAAAACAGAATGGAGTAATGAGATAACAAAAGAGAGTTTCATTTGCTCACAAACCGACAAACTTACAGGACAGATCTTTTAATATTTCAACAGTCACTCTCCTCATTTGCTTTTACTGTCCCACTATTCGAAAAAAATATTAGATTAAATGATTTTAAAATATATTTTATAACCTTTTATCAATATTTTTTTTATAAATAAGTTAAAATTGAAAAAATAAAAAATATTAAATTTTAGGAATTTTTTTATGATTTAACTTTAGAGCTTAGGTTAAAAAACTTAATTTCGGATTTAAAAAATTAGTAATTTAAATTTTATATGATTTAGATATCAATTTCTTTTTTCTAATTTATTACTGAAATTACAAATATGATAAATTAATTGTATGTCTTTTGACTTTATTAACTAAATTATTTTAATCGGTTAATTCAAATAATAAATAATTTAGTTTTGTTTAAATAAATATTAGGTTTGAAGTGTTGTGAATATATTATGTCAAGAATTTTACTCATTAAAATTAGGTATACGTGAGGATAAATATTTTATTATATCCGATCAAATTTTGACACAACTCGATCAGGTCAGATTTTTTAATAAAAGAATCAATGTCGAGTTGGGTTTTTATTGAGATTGGGTCGATTTTAGATTTAGGGTATAAAGTATTCTATCAGACCCAATACTAATTATATAATTTTTTTTAAAATGTAGGTATATTTATAATAATACTCTCCTATTTTATTTTTTTATAATTTGATCTTTAAAATTTTAATTTTAATTTTTATTATTTATTTATTTATTTTAATTTTTTATAAGTTGGTTCGGGTCAGTTTAGGACGTTTGTTTTGGGGTTGGATTTTTTAATAAAATGTTCAGATCAATTATAGATATTTATATTCGAGTAGAATTAAATGGGCCAAAAAATCACTGGACCTATACTCATTTTTAACTAAATATATCTAAATTACTAATTAAAACAAAACTTTAAAAACCAAAATAACAATAAAAACAATTAATTTTATCATTATGATATTGTTTTTTTTTCCTTTCCCTTTGTAATGTTAGGTGTTTGCTTCTGAGTATTATCCAACCAAATTATACCCCATTATTAATTTAGTTTGATCCTTTACTTTTCCCAATTTCAATTGTTGTTGTTCCTGCACCTGTTTCCCATACGATTATTTCCCTGGAACATGTGGTATAAATAAACGAGTGGGACCATTGTCTTTAATAATGTATGTCTGTGTTTCTTAATTCCAGACAAACAACGATACCAGAGATCATTTCTTGCATCTAGGATATGGATTTTGCTGGGCTGTGATACGAACTTTTCGGGTGTTTTAGGTAAATACAGTAGACTAATTAAAATTAATTAAGGATTTATGATAAAATATAGGATAATCTAAAAATAATATTATATAGTTTTTTAGTAATTTATGAATTTATTTTCAAGTTTAGGTTGAGCCTTTTAATTTTATATAATATATTATATTTAATATACAAAATTTATAAAAATATTATAAATATTCTTATTTAAAGTCTAAACTAATACCTTAAACCTTAAAATAATAAATTTACGTAAATTTGTGTTTTACGTTTTTTTATCTCTATATAATAGATATAAAAAATGTGAAAATATATACATTATACGTGATTAAGTTAATATAAACTAAATTTATAAAATAAATATAGCCAATTAACTTAATTTTTTAACATAATTTTTCAAGTGTTCACTCGGCAGTGTGTGGTCGATAGCAGTTGCGTCCCAGAAACAAAGCAAACCGCATTAAACATACCATTGCCAATGCCTTAGCTCCACGTGGACATTGTTTGGAGTAAAACAAAAGCAATAGAATTTGAATAATTTAATTTACTTCGTTAAAATTTATATTTAAATTAATTTTAACTAAATTAAATATTTATAAAATTTTAATCGAATCAAGTTTAAGTAGTTTATGTTTTGTTTTGTTTTATTTTATTTAAAACTTTATTGATAAAAAACTTTGATACACAGTTTATGTAAACTAAAGTTTACTTAAGTTTATTAATTTTAGAGTTTAGAAAGTTAAGGTTGATTGTTTGATTTATAATTTAAGATTTAGATAATAAAGTTTTTAAATTAAAAATTCAGATTTTAAATTAAAAATAAAAAAAACATATTATATTTTTAAATAATTAACGATTTTTTAAAATTATATATCAAATAACTCCATTCATTTAGAACTCAAATTGAATTCAAATTAAGATTCAATAAAATTATCTTTTCTCTTAAAATCTTTCTTGGTCTCTCTAAATAAAAAATAATAATTTTTTATTAAAAAATTAACTATTATCATCGTATTTTATTTTGTATATATTCAAAATACAATCAATATACTACGATGAAACCATATTATATTTTTTTAAGAAACCATACATACCCAAGTCAAAATGGGTATTTGTATCCATCTTTTTCTTTTGTCCACTTTATGTGATGGGATTAACATTCTTCCACTTTGTCTCCCTCATCCCACAATCTATTGTCCTTTTCTTTAATTAGTGTATTTTTTTCTTGCCATGGGCCACTAGTGACTAGGGTGAAGGGTTCCCATGTCTTTTCGGCATGAGCCACTGCTTTACTTTATATCGTAAAGTCCCTGTTTCCTTAACCCCTTGGGGGACCCATCTCAGTACAATCATGTGGGCCTATCCTATCTGGTCTCATACCAAACAAATTCCCATCTCTTCCTTTACTTGTTTGGCAAGCTTGTTAGTATTGAACTTTTGTATACCACAAAGGGACAAAGGTGGCAGTGGCATGGCATGCTTGGGTGGTTAGGACTTAGGTGTAGTATTGCTCAAGCAATAGACATACTCCATGCCCCCCATCCCTATGCCTATAGATCGGCTTTTTAGGTTAAAACAAAACTTGAAAAGTATAGTATATAAATAACAAGACAGCTGACAACCCTTCCCTTCGCGGTGGATTTTTCATTTTTTTAATATTAATAAGTATTGATAACTGTTTAGAAAGATGAAAAAAATTAGCCTAAAATATGATTAAAAAAATATCACTTCAAAATTTTAGATAAATTTTAAAAGTTATCATCTTTTAGCCGTATCTCTTTGCAAAACTCATCAAAATCTATTCTAAGCTGACAACTTATCATAGGGCAGCCATGGTGAGAGTTACACAGTTCTGCAGCTTTCTGAAAATTGTAGACCAGAGCAGGGGAATAAAAGGCATTGTCTCAATGCATCCACTGTTTTCCATTATTTAGCAAAGCATAAGGCATGCCTGAGCCTGACAAAGGGATTTGTTCATTTCTATGCCAAGGTAATCAAATAAACTGGAATTAGAGTTGCCTTGTAACATCGCTCCGGGCATAGTTTAACTTTAATCTGCCGCATTGTTATCTGACTGAAAATACTGGCTTTAACTGCAAAAGTTAGAAAAAGAGAGGGGTGGGGGATATGATAAAAAGAACTTGACAAAAATGCAACAAAACGAGTTTGATACCAACACAAAAGACAAAACCATAGCTCTTGTCCTATTGTTGCAATTTAGTTCTCTCACAACGATCAGATTTTGAGTTGTTTTAAAACCTGTATTGTCTCAACTTCTTGCAGGTTCTTTGTGTTTTTGCTTGTACTGTCTCAACCTGTACTGGAACTACTTGCCTCATGGTGACTTGGAGCAATACATATGGATGGAGCTATCAACACTTGGGATCGGAGTATAGATGGTGATTGCTAAGAAGGAACTTGCAATGCTGGTGGTTGAAGAGATACTGCAGCTGGAGGCGCAGAGAAAACAGGCACTGCAGACTGCAGTTCTTATTTTTCTGGAAGAGCAATGCCATGGCAATTGGCAAGGTTCCTTCTAACCACACAAGAAACTGCATATTACCTTTCCAACATATTCAAAAACGATTGAAATGTCGTCTCACATTGTCTTAGAGATGTCCAGGCTGCCATGGCAGCATTCTTTTTAGCATTTTATTAAGAAACTACATATTACCTTTCCAACTGTTCCCGTAATGGCTGGTGTCCAAGGCCTGATCTAATTATCTAAATGTTGTATACTGTGGCAATGGAGCTCCGGCTCTGCGCCAAATTTTCTGTAAGAGTTTTTTTATAAACCCGTCTCATTCTAACAAAATGAAGCCAGACCAATATCAATCCCAAAAAGTTACAGACAAAACTAGAAAGGACATATTCATCAAGTTTTCAGGTATAAATACAAAAAATATCATTCAGAAGCTTCTTATGAAGCAGGAATTAATTTTTTTAACGAGAACCACGGCTATTTAAGGAACGTGGCTTTGAAGATTAAAGCAGGGAGGACTGTGAAAGGTTTCACCGTTCAAGCTAACGGTGGCTTTGAACCTAGGAGTGCGGTATGGAGTGGACCCTTCGTAATGCAGGTGTAGGAAGGAAGATTAAAGCAGCTCCTCTGCGCCAGCTCTTTCAGCTGGTTCTTGTACATCTCTCTTATCTTCCTCTCCCTCTCAGAGAATCAATTAATTTTCTTAATTTTCCGGGTAGAAGTTGAACAGGGTGGCGAAATGAGATACTATCCAGATTGAGTCGGTCGGGATAGAAAATTCAAGGTTTTCAGGGGTGGGGGTGCATTTGATGAAGAAATACATGCAAAGGAAAATCTTTCATGGGGCGAGTGGGGACGGGGAATGAATGAGGGAGGTATTGTTTTTTCGATTTTTAATAATTCGCAGAAGTCATCTGTAAGTCTGAAACGTTAGACGCTTACGGGTGTAATATATTTTTATAGCATTTTCTTTTTAATCTTTTTCAATAATATGTATTATCTTATAATTAATTTAAATCTATTCAAAAGATTACAATTTATGAATTTACGTTATAACTTGATCAACTGTGTATTTAGTAAAACTATTCAACACATACTGCACAAGTCCTTTAGTACAAGTAGTTAAAAGAACGATTGTTCTTAGAAATCACATATTCAAAACCAAATATCAAAATGATGAAAATTATGTTCTAAAACAGATATTACTGTAATCACTATTAGATAATTTAAAAAAATATATTCGACTCATGCTTCATAATCTAAAATTTAAATTTCTACGATTTAAGAATTACGATTAAAATCTAAAAATTCTAATTATACTTATTCTTAAAGAATAAATATAACTATCACTTTAATGATTATCGTTAATCACGTAGTCTTTAGTTAAAGTTCACTTGCAAGTTGCACAGCTGCACTCGTCATGTGAATCGAAATATTCCTGGATTTTACCATGGGAATGTGGTGGCCTCCACACTCGAATCAGGGTAATTTCAACACTGTCGTCTGTCAATAAATCACATTATCCTACCGGATCCAATCAAGTAGTTATTCTAGCAAGTCAAGTAAAAATAAAAGCAAAATATTAGAGTTGTCATAATCAAAAGAATTTAATCTATCAAACCAAAAACTGTTATATATATATATATAGCAAAACCCCAGTAGGGAAATAGAACAAAATTTAGAGGCAAAATGAAGTTTTATAAAAATATATATAATTGTTGATTGTGTGTTTGTTTTTCATGGAAGGCAATGTCAAGAGATAAATAGTAAATAAAACTACGGATGTAGAGACAGAAGATTAGGCAAAATACTGAATAGTAGCAGAAAGTGGGCATTTAGTTTACTGACCTTCAATAAATTCAATTCATAGGATGGCCATTGCCTCCATTACAAACGTCTTTGGTTTTGTCTCCTTCACTGGCACTGCTTCCATTAAGGAACCTTTTACAGCTCTCTGAAGTCTGACCTTTCACCAGCTCTCTTTATTACCTGCAGGTACAGGGCGTAGTGCCTGTAAAACCAACTCCAGAAATTGATTGCAATTACTAGTTACATTCGAAAGTGCAAGTCAAACTCACTTAAGACCACGGATAGTTTTACCTACCTCAGTTAGAAGATGGATTCTTGCGAGATAGGCCTCATCAAAACTCGTGCATTCGGTTCCCATTCTTGCAAGCTCACTCAACAATAATGAAGCAATGACTGGTACGGAAGTGCTAATAGGAGGATATCGGTTGAAGCATTCTTAGAGTTACATAACTTCAGATGGCATTCTCTAGGTGATTCTCGTGAGGAAAAATGTGGAGCAAATAATACAATGCGGAATAGAAAAAAAAAAGGATCACACATGCCATAGAAATTGTAGAACAAAGTAATCCCACAAAATTGGGCATGTAAAAAACTACTTTTATCACCTTATTTATCATCCGTACCATACTGATGCAAAATATGCCTCAATTCGAACAAAACAGAGTACTCAATAATCTATCATCTTCCTAGCAGTTTACGAGTTGCTTATGGTACCGATGAACAAAAAAAATCCCTTCAAAGGTGAATCATACATTTAGTAGGAGGTAGCTAACAATAGGTATCATGAACGTAGAAAGGCAAAAAAGTGTTGGTCCTGAAGAAGTTGCTACGAGTGTGCAACCAACCAACACTCGAATACATTTTGTATTACATGTGTCACCATGAAAAAGGGCTTGCTCCCTGCAAAAAAAATCTCATTTTCCATATCTTTTAGCCATTGACAAACCTGGTTGCAAGTCTTTATGGCTAGAGCCTGCACATAACATAAATCAAGCTTTAAAGTTTCTTTACGGAAAAGCATCTGGTGTGTATTTAAAAAAAGATTTGAACTTTGAACACAAATGATTTAAGATATATATGCAAAAACAAAGCTTGTCTGCAAGTGGATCAAATGCTGCATAGAATTCAAAATCTTGTGTGACCCAGCAGAGTAAAACTGACAGAAAAAAAAAAAATATTAATCCTATGAAGGCTGTAAAACAAAACCCTTTTAACCATGACTCATATGCAACTGTTGTCCACTAACAGAGAATATTAAGAAAGCAAAAGTATCAATTGCAGAAAAGATTCAGACAGCAAAATGAAAACAAAAAATGTAAAAATGTTAACTTTTCACTAAATAATTAAATAGTTATAGTTAAAGTTGGAGAGAGGAAGAGAGAATTACCATAGTTTTCATCTCTTCTAAACTGAGTTTTATGTGGCCCAATTCCTTTATTGTGCATGGAAGAATACAGTCTTTGGTAAGCTCTATATAATCTGCATGACAGAACCCGTTATCATACTAACCACAACAAAGCAATATATGATATTCACTCAGTATGAAAGAAGTTCCATCTGAATGGTACAAATTTCAAATTGTTACCTTTTCTGTTGGCAGAGACTGTTAAATGGTGGTGAGAACTCCGGGGACACATATTGATCCAGGTATATACTACGATAAATGAAATGCCAAAGTCCAGCAGGACCACCTATGCCAACAAATGGTTCCCTAGGCCTCTCGGGAGAATCTGATGTAAGTCTTTGTTTGCCTAGATGAGGAGATGATCCAGAACGAGGCAATGGATCAACCGGTAAATTCTCAACATGCACTCCCCCTTCAATCACTGACCTTCTAACTTCACTAAGAACATTGGATTTCAAAAGAGCTGCTTCTATGTGAATCCTATAAAAATTCAGTCAAACTTCTCAATGGTCTAGAACAGAAGATAAAAACACCAATATTTCTACATACAGAGATAATATGTACTACCCTTGGTAGGCATGGGTATTACTTAATGTGGCTATATTTCCAATTTATATGATGGATAGGAGTCAGCCTAAAAGTTTGTACTCAGTTGATGTAGACATTGGGAATTTTATACCAGAAGTTCACTATACTTTACCTGCATTCTTTAAGGTGATGGAAGGCATCTGAACTGGTAGTAAGCAACATCAAGTATGTATTGACCTGTCACAAGAAATAGGATTTGTTATCTGCTGCTGTAAGCATGGCTGATATATAGAGATAAAAAACACATCACTGTATGTAGTAAAAGATGCATAAAATTAACATATTCTAAAGCAGGTTTCACTCACATCAAAAAAATGCACATAAGCATACAAAAATGCCATAGGATTATATCTTGGTAAACAAATTGGCAGGAACGATTCTGATGTCCTGCATAAACCATGTAGATCTCATAAGAACAAAAGCCCATGAAATCATCAGCATAAATACAATGCTAACTCTGCAACATCATAATAGAAGAGGAGGAAAAAGAAAATAAGAATGGAGGTTTGGAGAGAACTTCACAAAGAATTAGCACTCAGTTAAGTTCAGAATTACGAAGATATTCATTTCTGCCTATCAATTGTAAGAGTGGGCTGTTAAGAACCTTTAACATGGTTGCAAAACAACAAAAGGACAAATAAATGCGTTGATCACTTTTAGGATGTAACAAGTTTCTGAATTGGAACTTCAATTGGTATGTTAGGGAGACCTCTATAAGATACAAAAGAAGTGGGGTAGTTCATTTGCCGAACAATATTTAGCTAGAAATCCACATAAAACAACTGACCATCCAACCCAATGCCATTACTACTTCTGACTACCCTAGTAGGGATGACTAAGGGTAGGTATTGTAACAGAACAAAGACGTCCCACGTGCATTAAGGCATATGCAATCTGATACTCTAGAGTTGACCAAATATACAGGAATTGAAGATCTAACATTTATTCTACTTACCTACATGACTCTGATGAAAACACAAAGTTTGAAAGTAGTAACATATCATCAGGATGAAGGGAGGCTTTTTGTGAACCAACAAGACTGATAACCTGACATTGACCTTCAGGTTATCAAAATACTCAAAAAAGTAAATATTATTTTATGCAGATAAACCAGAGAGTAACAATGACAAAAACATTTTTTTGTACTTTCAGAGCAAACAAAGTGAAAAGAGGATGAGGGAGTTTTACCTTGTATTTACACATTAGGTTGCAAATAGAACCCCAGAATCAGCAACATCTTGCAATATAGAACCTGCAGCTTGCCTTGTTGCATAAGCAAGAGGAAGACAAGTGTATGCATGAAGAAATGTAGCTGGGTTCCTGAAAGAAGGGGCAAAATGTTTAGGAGGTACCTTCAGGTAGAATATGAAAGAGGAATACTGTATTGTAATTCCCATCTCAACAAAAGATGTAACAAAAATGTAAAAAAACACAAGCACAAACCATCATTGTTCTGAAAGTAGAACCAATATTTTCAACCAGGGATAAATGTGACAAACTGTTGAACAACCAAAGCCAAAAATCTCGCAATTGACACAAAATAAGTAAAAACTCTAGTACTTTGATCTTCTGGGTTAAACAAGAAAGCATAAACAGGGTGTTACAGAGGAGGGTGAGGAGAAGAGAGATCCACCATCATTAGATATGCAAGAAAACTCCCCTGACTGATGGGGCGGGAGGAAATGACGACAAAACAAACACCATTGGACATGCAATAAAACCCCCAATAAAACGCACCAACTGAACAAGTGGATGAGGGAAGAAAAGACAACATCTGTTCCTCCAAGCAAAGGTGTCATATCAAACTTGGGATTCTTCTCAAAGCACCTATTTATTGACTTTGTTAAGATAAGTATCAGTTGCAACCATTTCATAACCAAGCAAAAAGGTCAGTATCAAAAGTACTTTTGGGTGACTTCATAAGCAGAAAATGTAAAAGGTAACTGAATAAAATGATCAAGGGAAATTTGCAAGGCTTGAATAGGCGGTGGTAACAAAATTCAACTGTCCAGAAGTAGTGATTTGCAAGGAAGACAAGAGATACCTGACCGTAAATAAGCTCTAACTGTCCTTTTAATGATTCAAAGTTTTCTTCTGTGCAACTAATGCAAACTAAATAGATCGGTCCCTTCACAAGAAAAACCACCTAAACAAACAAATATGTCATTGCATATCTTATTAAGTTGATCAAAATATAAGATCAGATCTACAAGAGTCAAAGGTTATAAGAAACAGTGGCGATTTATGAGAAGATGAGCTTTATTGATGAGGTCAACCGCAAAACCTTTCATGCAAGCATGCCTGTTTTAAGCCAGTATCAAACAGTCTGCTATAAAATCATTCACTTTTATTTCGAATACAACAATATTCATTTCCAAGAACGAGATTCCACCACATCTAACTAAACTAAAATAATTAGCTTAATTTTCAAACTTAAATTAAATTGCAGCTTCTCAATGTTTCTTTCTAGAGTAGGTGGTATGTGGAAGAAAATTCAAAGGTCTACTTAAAAGTTTAGCCACGATTAAATGCAACTAATAATGATTGATTCTTGAGCTACTAAAGATAAAAAAATATAGATAAACTTCATATAGAGAAATAACAAATATAACAATACCTGGTGTTTCCCAGCCTTGACCAAATTGACTCCATCTCCCATGAAAAGCAACGAATGAAATATTAAAATTCCTTCAAAGACTTATAAAATAGACAGAGTAGCCCAACGGCACTTGATAAAGTGAGATTCACTACTAGATGTAGCTAACTCCAAGTACCCATTCTCCACAAAGGAAATAATGGCTTGTAGTGTAGCTGAAAACCTGTTATTTTATGCTCATCTCCATATCTGGAAGTCAAATGTACAAAAGATATTAAAATAGGAACTATTAGGAATTAGTTCATATTAAACTCAGATTATGCACCTTCTAATGCTGGCATTTTAGGAACTAGTGACTAACCTGGAATATATTGGTTTGCCAGAATTACTCAAAAAAAAAAAGAAGTGCTTCTTCCTCTTTCTCCAAGATATTGAAGCATCATCCTGTACTTTATTTATAAATCAAACATGATACAATATGCCAAGGAGCCTTTAAAACAACTTTTTCCTTTTCACATGTGCGATGCCCATGGAAGGCCAATGGCACTAACATTTTCAGACACTGAAATGGTTACTGGATAATCGAGAACAACACCCGCATTCCCGATTTTAAAATTCAGTTTATTTTCATATACAGCAGCGATTGATGAGTTAGGATAAGAACAAGCTAAGTCAAATAATTTCTCTATATTAACAGTGAAAAAAATAATAATGAAATGGTTAACCTCATCGACATGAGGTTTAACGGGAACCCAGGAGGAGCCGTGAGAATCGGAGATTCCACCAAGGGAACCATCGTTCCTCAGTTCCTGAATCTCATTATCATTAATTTCAATCGTTTCACCAATTCTCGACGGGCTCGTGGCTTCTGCGACGTTGTTGTTTCTCTCCGGAATCAACGATTCATCAGCGATTTCATTCTCGTTTCCAGGATGATTACGTTCTAATTCGTCCGGTTCATTCAGTGCCAACAAATCGAACCGTTTATCGACCAGTTTGGGATCAGAATTAGGGCCAGTAAAACCACCAGATATAGTGGAAGATTGGCCGTAATCATATGACATTGTAAGTTCCCGTACATAAATAAATGAAACCAAGGAATCTAGGGTTTTAGAACTTTTGTGGAAAGATTGGCTTGATAAAAATACAGTACTTCGATGACGCTTTCGGCTTTTCTACTGCCCACCAGTTTTGGTTAGTTTCTCTTTGGCTCTTTTCCTTCGTTTTTCTCCCCCTTTTTGGGCGGGATCTTGATATGTCGAAGTAAATGTTTGTAACAACGAGGCGGAGAACAGGCGATTGGGCCCGAGCTATGACACAGCTTTGTGTGGAGATCTAATTATTTGAATATCAGGAGAGTTTTTCAGTGGAATTTGAATTTCAGTTTCAGTTTCAATTACGATGTTCCAAAAGATGTCAAAAATGAGAATTTCGATAGCATAATCCATGTGAATATAGCCTAGAATTCGATAACTATAATGCTAAAATATTTACTGTTGAAAATTTGAAATTATATGAAATTTAAATTAATATAATTTAATTTTGAATTTTATTTTTTTATATCTAATAACAAATTATAATGAAAATTTATCATGCCATTACATTAAAATTTAAAATATATACATTCTTAAGTAATCATACGGCACAACTGGAAATGTGGTGTCATTCAAATGACCAATATTAAAATTCAAGGATTAATAATAATAATAATAATAATAATAATAATAATAATAATAATTCTAGACCAATCCAAAGTAAAAATGTTTTGAGATTAAATATTACTTTATTGGTATTAGAATTATATTTTTTATTGAAAAACATGAAAACATATTAAAAATGGTTACATTTTAAAAATAATTTGTACATAATTATAAAACAATTTTTTTTCGATGATAGTCATTGCTAGTAGGGTTGTTCAAACGGGTAATTCAATCAGTGATGAACCCAATTACTAAAAATCGAACTAATGAACTTTTTAAATATTTATTAATCTATTGAATTTTTTTTGAAATTCATTAACCGAACCAAACAAATTTTTGTTAACTTGGTTAACTGAAATTTGTTATAAAAGTTTGGATAAATTATGCAAATGATCACTCAACAATGTTAAAATATTTTTTTAGCCACTAAACTTTTAAAAGTTATAAAACAAATATTAAATTTATCTAATTATTATAAATTGATCATTTAATTATTGTATATTATAAATTATTAATAAATATTAAAAATAATATTTTTTAATAATTTAATTAATTTAATTATTATTTTATATTAATTTAACAGAATTTAATGATCAATTTATAATTTTTAAATGTTTAATGACTAAAAACAAATATATATAATATATAAAATATAAAATCTTAGCTAATTCAATTAGTTATTATATTAATGTGTATTACTATATAATTTACCACATCATTTCAAACTATTTATTATTATTATTATTGAATTAATATTTTTATTTATAAAATTTTATTTTAATCTAAAATAATACATTAAAAATTTAATTATTTTAAAAAATAATAACTAAAATAATTATTTAATTAAATATTAAGAATATATTTTTAACTAGATGCCTTAAAAAATTCAATAAACCAAGTCCTCTTTGTTTTCATTTCTCATGTTCTATTATTCTCTGACTCGCATAAAGGGTAAATTGGTCATTAAACTTGAAAAACCCTAGCTATATTATCTCAACTTTCACTCTTCAATCCCTGGAAACCCTAACCCTCCTTTTCTCCTACATCAAAGAACAAGCCCAACAATGCCGCCTAAGTTCGATCCAACCCAAGTCGTCGACGTCTTCGTCCGCGTCACCGGCGGCGAGGTGGGAGCAGCCAGTTCTCTCGCTCCAAAGATCGGTCCATTGGGTCTCTCTCCCAAAAAGATCGGTGAAGACATCGCCAAAGAAACGGCCAAGGACTGGAAGGGTCTCCGCGTAACTGTCAAACTCACCGTTCAGAACCGTCAGGCTAAAGTCACGGTGGTCCCGTCGGCGGCGGCTCTTGTAATCAAGGCATTGAAGGAGCCGGAGAGGGATAGGAAGAAGACCAAGAACATCAAGCATAACGGGAACATCAGCCTCGATGACGTCATCGAAATTGCTAAGGTTATGAGACCGAGGTCGATGGCTAAGGATTTGAGAGGGACAGTGAAGGAGATTCTTGGCACGTGTGTTTCCGTTGGGTGTACTGTTGATGGGAAAGATCCTAAGGATTTGCAGCAGGAGATCGATGATGGAGATGTTGATGTTCCCTTGGAGTGAGAAAGCCTGTTCTTTTATTTTTACGATGTCCTATTATCCTCGTGTTTGTCTTGTTTAAACATTGTTCTATTTCAAGATTTTGAACAACTTGCAAATATTTAATTCAGAGGTTGTTTTGAAGTTTAATTTAGATGATCTCTATAATTATGCATACTTTAGTTTATTTTCTTATTTATGTTCCCTTTGTTTATAATGTCTACTTAAAATGCTAGGGTTGTGCTTGTTAACTAAGAAATTAACGGAAAATCCGTGTTTTGATAGTGCGTTAACTTAGAAATGAATCAAAAAGGTATGTTTTGATGGGTATATTTGTTTGGCAAATGAATGGGAAATGTCCCATATTGGTTCAGTATGGTTGATGAATGTTGAAGGAAGTCACATTAGCCTTCTGGTTAACAATGTGCCATATTTCTAGCTCTTTTTTTAAAAATATTGAGATGTCTTCAAATGGTTGTTTTTGGATGTTGTGGCTAAGAAGTGATTGCTTCGTGATGAATGTTTAACTTGTTGGATTCTGTTGGCTAGCTTTGATTGTGTAACATAGAACAAGTATGTTGTGATGATGATGCCAAAGAATTGCATAGTTTTCATAGTCTAGCTTCACATCTTAGTTTCTTTATTAAAGTTTGAGACGAACCTATTCTTTTCTGCTTTTCTGTGCAGTGATCAGCACTTGTTGATGTGTTTAGTTCTTGTTTTATTTCTTTGGCGAAAACATAGCTTCCTTTTCAAGCATTGTATACATTCTTTTTTAAATTTTCACGCCCAAAGTGGTGTTTTTTAATTCATGTTGCCTATCTAAGAAAAGGCTCTCTCTTGTGTTTTTGTTCAGTTGAGATTTAAACCCGTCTTTTCTAGTTATTTCCTTTTCAGTGTTATATTTATTCAGTTGCTTTTGAATGACAATTGCAGCACTGTGCATAAGGTGTTTCTGCCTTAAACTTCCATATAACCGGTTAGAAGTTTGTTCTTAAGAATAATTAACTTCAGGGTTTAAGTGTATTTCATAATTTATTCTGGCTTGAGATTGTATTTTTAATTGTACAATACTTGTTATGGGAAGAATGGTAATTAATGCAGACACAATTGTATTGCCATAAATTGCTGCTTTAATAGGAGAATGGCAGTATTTATAAGTAGATGATCAATGTCCTGAAAACAAGTGAAATCCTTGGGATGGAGTAGGATCTCTGGTTGAATTTGCCCTTCAGAACAATTCCACCTTTTCCTGCATATCCTTTCTGGTGTTTGTGTTCTCAGCCATTCAGAAAGATTATCATCTTTAGCTTGGAACCGAGTCTCATTTGGATGTCAAAGCAGTCTGTATGGTGAAGAACTGTGGTTAGTTCTTTATGATCATTCATTCTTTAACTTGCCGAGGCATTTGTGTTGGATTTTTAGCTGAATACATCTCAGTTTATATCCTATTCAGTCCCCTTGTCCATTCTGTAGGTAGCATCTAAATATGTAGAACCTTGTTTTCAATGTTTTAAATGTCAAGACAAAGTTCTCTTTTAGAGCAAAGGGAATGGATGTTGTCTTTACCTATTTAGATTCTTGGTTCTCCCACTTGTTGTGGTGTACCTTTTCACCCTATTGTGCCATCATTTTCATGGTTGATATTTCTCTGATGCAGGTTCTGTTGGAGGTACCATTTATATTCCCCTAACACCAACGTTGGGAAATCTTCTTTTCTTATATTATATTGGTCTTTAGATTTTGAGGATATCGTTGTACAATTTTGCTTCTAATGGAGTTAGCCAATATATTTCTTCTTTCTGCTTTTCCTTTTCCCTTCAAAGCTTAGGCTGTCACCTCATTTTATCATCATCCACGTGTTAGCTCATTGCCGGCCATTAAAATGTTCCATTATCATCTCCGTCATGTTTTCTGTGCAAAACCAAAACCTGCATTTGCCCATTGTTGGCTGTGTGTTGTCTAAACTCCCCTCTCATTCTCTGTTGATTGCCACTGGAGGAATAGAAAATAGAGAATCTTAACTTTCAAACTCCCGTTTCTTGTTTTGAATATTTTGATTGATGAAGGATGGGTAGAGAGCTGAGGTACATGATGAAGCCTTGGATTGAGGTTGCCTCTCCATCCCTCATCGATTTCCTGTCAAGGCCTGAACGAGCTGTGGAAGAATACGAGGATGATTACAACGACAACCATGAATTGATGAAGATTGTATAGCTTTTCTGGTTTTGGCTAGGTTGGAGTTGGTGTCCTGGTTCTCGTTATGGAAATGAACTTTTAAGAGACGTAAAATAAAACACTCAAATACTGATTATGACGCATATAATCTTTTCTGTATGTAGTAATGCCTTAACATCACCTTATCGAATTTTACTGCTTATTGTTTATTCCCTCTCATTCATCATCGTTAATCAATGAGACGTATCAATCAGACTTTAAATACCAAAATTCGATAAAAAAAATTTATCAATCAACATTTAAATAATACATCTCTCATTGACTATTGATGATGGATGATTAAAAAACGTTGATTATTAGTATTGTTAATAATAATAATTTTATAAATATATTTTTTGAACATTTAATATTTTTTATATATTTTTTTTTATTTAAGCTACAACGATTACAATAATATTTGCTTTAGAGTATATACTCTTAAATATTGAACATTGATCGCTCGAATCCGTAACCTTCAAGAATAACAACTATTTCTTAAACCGATGAGACTAGATGATTCGTACGTATTTTTTCACATACAAATACAATACATATGTTACATAATTTAATTTAGATTAATTAAGCTTTATAAAGTTCACACATAAGAGAATATTCATATATAAAAAATGTATTTGGTAGATGGGAGGGTCACACAACTATAAAAAATACCTTTATTTTTAAAATAACCCTAAACTGTCATTCTAAATCAAAAAGAATGATGTTCTATCCTCTCAAATTTGTATTCTATTTATGCCTCCTGATATAAGCGTGAATATGCCATTTTCTAAAAAAATGTGGTTTCGCGACTAAACCAGAGACATCTACTAAGCCTACAAGCAGAGTAACTGTATCTCTGTGTTTTGAGAAACAAGTGTAGTTTAACGTGTATTTTAACTTAGGCAAGTGTTTAAAGAAGTGTTTTAAACTCAGTGTGTAAAGAAAATTAATTTTTGCATATTCATATAAAAATGATAATTTTAAATCCTTATATTTAAATTTCTAAATCTTCAACTGTACCAAACCCTGGAATGTTGTAGAACATCAAGGACTTATGGAAGTGTTGGGTGGCACTAGCAGACTAGCAGTAGGCAGCGCAGCTAGTTGGTGGGATTAATTAGAATAAAAAAAGGCGGCACCGCCCAGCCTACCGGAAAATTTCTGTGATTAAGATAGCGATACGCGACGTCTTCCCAGCCATAAATCAAAACCAAGAAAGACCAGAGGCAACACAAATAAATAAAAGAATAAATAGTTGGAAAGCTTATTATTATTATTTTTTAAAGGGAATAATTGAGTTATAATCATATAGTATGGTATAGATGATGAAATTGTGAGGTTAACGTTCGAGAAAAATGCAAACTGATTGCTTGGTCGGTCCATTATTTATACATTCATGTTAGTGTCAGCAGTCTACAAAAGAAAGTATAATATACAAACAATTTTGGCCAGAATTGTAATTTCAATGGTTGGTTGGCATTGTAAACAAATTTTAACGACTCAATAATATAATTATAATTATAATATAAAAATGAAATAATCATTTTTATTTTCATATAATCGATACACACTTAAATATTTAATGGTATTTTATGCAATTTATCGAATTTTATATACTTCAGCCATATAATCACATCCTGTCATCTATGCATGATGCATGTGCATCAATATCGAGAAAAATCCAGAAGAATCATCCAAATCCACCATTTATTTAACAAAAACCATTTTCCTTCTAGTTATATCCAGATCACTTGTTTATCTGGCAAAGCCGTCAAGACAATAACAGCTTCGCAAATTAAATAAATAATCTATTTAATAATTATGGATAATTCATATTCATATATATTCTTATACCACTTTATTATTTTATTCACAGGATAACATAAGATAATAATCCTTTTAATTTAATGTATATAATATCCTTATTTCTTTTGTATTGAATTATTTTGTGAGTAATTATGACGTATATATGTGATAAAAATAATTATTTATAAATATAATAATTTTAATGGATTATTTTATGTATTGATGATAAAAATAATGATGAATTGGACGGCTGAAATCAAATGTTTAATAATGTAATTACATATTAATCAAGTCCTTTAATCATTATCATCATCCTCTCTCCTTAGCTCTCGCTCCCTTATAAACCCTCCTCCTACTCAGCTTTCTTCATCCACAGCTTACTAATCAAGTACAAAAACCAAAATTCCCAATCCATTTCTTTGATTTAGCAAAGCAAGAAAATGGCTAAGGATATCGAGACTGCAGCAGAGCAAGGTGGAGGGGCAAGGGATTACCACGATCCACCACCGGCACCATTGATTGATCCTGAAGAGTTAACCAAGTGGTCGTTTTACAGAGCAGTGATTGCCGAGTTCGTTGCTACACTTCTCTTCTTGTATGTCACGGTGTTGACTGTGATTGGCTACAAGGTCCAAACAGACCCTGCTAAGAACACCGTTGATGCTGATTGCGGCGGCGTTGGTATCCTCGGTATTGCCTGGGCTTTCGGTGGCATGATCTTTATTCTTGTTTACTGCACTGCTGGTATCTCAGGTGAGTATAAGTGTATAACTGTATAAGTATAACCCTCTCTCTTTTTTTTTCCTTGGTAACCAAACAAAAGTTACAGCAACGTGATATGGGGGAAATTGTGTGAACTGTGATATACAGGAGGACATATCAACCCGGCTGTGACGTTTGGCCTGTTTTTGGCACGCAAGGTTTCACTCGTCCGAGCGTTGATGTACATGGTAGCTCAGTGCTTGGGCGCCATCTGTGGGTGTGGGTTGGTCAAGGCTTACCAGAAGACTTACTACAACAGCTACGGCGGTGGTGCGAACGAGGTCGCCTCTGGGTTCAACAAAGGCACTGGATTGGGTGCAGAGATCATCGGCACCTTTGTTCTTGTCTACACCGTCTTCGCTGCCACTGATCCCAAGAGGAACGCAAGAGATTCCCATGTCCCCGTAAGTATACAACTCTATTACTTTTTCAACTTAATTAGTTTCCAAAATTATAATTGATGAATTTCGTTTGCACGTAAAAATGAAAAGGTTTTGGCACCACTCCCCATTGGATTTGCTGTGTTCATGGTCCACCTTGCCACGATTCCGGTCACCGGAACTGGTATCAACCCTGCTAGGAGCTTTGGAGCCGCTGTCATTTACAACAAAGACAAAGCCTGGGATGACCAAGTAAATTACTTCCTTCCCTCCCCCCCTACATATAAAAGTTTCCAAATTTCATCCCATTTTATATCCATCATAATCGTTGCTGATCATGTTTTCTGGTTATTCAGTGGATCTTCTGGGTTGGACCATTCATCGGAGCTGCCATTGCTGCATTCTACCACCAATACATCCTCAGAGCAGCAGCCGTCAAAGCCCTCGGATCTTTCAGGAGCAATGCTTGATTGAACTCAGATTTCCTGCACATCAGTTCAAGAGAAATAAATGGAGATCCCTTGATTGTGCCATTGAACTGTAAATAAACATATTTATGAACCAGAGTGTCTTTTTACTTCATTTTCTTTGTTTTGAATGTATTTAAGCCGTGTTTGTTGTAATTGATTACTTTTTTCCAATGGTGTTTTCTTCTTCTTTTTAATGCATAACTCTATCAGTAAAATAGTCTCTATCATTTGTATTAGGTGTCAACCACTACATTATCCTTTTGTGATCAATCCAATGTATAGAGACTTACAAATTAAATTAATCCCGCTATAAATATAAATTTAAATTATCTGTCAGATAATAATTGATTCAAATAATAAATAATTTAATTTTATTTAGTTAAATTTTTGGTTTAAAATATTATATACATTTTTATTAAAATTAAGTGTATAACATAAATTGATTTAAATTAATTATAATAAAATATTAATATTTTGCATCAAAATAATTAATAGCTCATTTAGACAGTGGTTTAAAATACTAGATGAGTTGGATGGGTGGTGAGGGTAGGGGTGTAAATGAACAGGGTGTTCGACGAGTTGTTCGTGAACCGTTCGTTTATTAAGTTAAATGAACAAGTATGAACAAATATTTTATGTTTGATTAATAAACGAACAAACATAAACATAAGTGCGTTCGGCTTGTTTATGTTCACGAACAAACTCGTTTATGTTCGTTTATAACCTCGTTTATATACTCATTTACAAGCTCGTTTATATGCTTGTTTATGTTCTTTATACAAACGCTAAACAAACATATTCATGAATACTAAACGAACATGTTCGTAAACGCTAAATAGACAAGTTGATGAATATATACAAACGAACTCGTTTGCGAACACTTAACGAACATGTTCACAAACGTTAAACAAACAAATTATCGAACATATAAACGAACACGTTTGTGAACATTAAACGAACCGAGCCCGAACATGAAAAAAAATAAACGAACCAAGCTTGAACATACCAATAAACATTTAAGCGAACACGAATAGAGTTTGAACACTTCCAAAAATAAATAAACGAACACAGACATACCCTTATCCGTTCAAACTCGGTTCGTTTATGCCCCTAGGTGGGGGTGGGCCGTTGGAAATGAGAGGTTGAGATGTTATATATTTAAATATTATTCCTATATTGGCTAAAGACAACATTACAAGAAAAATAAATTGAATATTGTGTTAGGTCAATTAGGATGATGCTTCATTAGTGAATTAATTAAGCTTGCCATCTCCTTTAGTAGGCGAGCATAAACAAACAAGGGTGGGAGTGGTTCAAGAGTTATGTCCCAAAAAATTTTAATCTAATATTTAAGTTTTTATATATTTAAATATTAAGAAGTTAAAGTCTTATTTAATAATTTTAAGTTTAAATGTTTAATAAGTTTATATTATCAAAATTTAATGAAAAAAGATAGGCCTAGTTCGTTAGAAGGGAAATCTTGGAATTAGTTATAGCTGAGGTGAAACGATATTTAATTTATTTAAAATATTTCATATGTCTCATTGGGCTTCTAAGTCCAAACTAGATCGAAGTGGCTTTTCCTCTTAGCCTTTATGGTCCAACCCAACTCCTACTGTTTGAATTTTCCCTCTTCAATACATATGGATAACTCACGTGACTTTTCTTAAAACATGTGAGTCCCTACAAGCCCATTGCTCCGTAACAAGAATCTTGCGGAATTGTAGTGAGACCACTTCAAAGAGAAACGGAAAATGAGATAATAAGAGACGTAAATTCAGCGTGACAACTCACATGATTTTAATATTAAAGGTACAGGTATATTAGGTTGTTGAAAATTTATGGGAGACAAAAATTAATGACATATGAAAATAAAATAAATTAAATTAATCGAATTTAAAAAATAATATTTAAAAGATAAAATATTATTACATCAAATTTATAAATTTTAAACGGATAAAATTATAAATCCTTCTTGTAATCATGATTGGATAATTTTAAGAACAACGATCGTTCCTTTAACCACTGAAACTAGATGACTCGTGTATAATAAAAAATCTTTATATATAAAAAATAATATAAACCATTTGTAGTGTTTTTTTTTATTTATATTTATATTAAAATAAATAAATAATTAAATTTATAGAATTGAATATAAAACGTATTTTAAAAATTTTATGATTTAAAATATAAATTTATTTTAGTACTAGAGCGTAAAAATAAATGCAAAGGAGACAGAATTTTTGTTCATTAGTAGGATATATTACTTCAT
The DNA here is from genome assembly GCA_035048815.1 of Abelmoschus esculentus. Taxonomy (NCBI): domain Eukaryota; kingdom Viridiplantae; phylum Streptophyta; class Magnoliopsida; order Malvales; family Malvaceae; genus Abelmoschus; species Abelmoschus esculentus. The sequence continues at coordinate 2,813,099 of JAUCBN010000008.1, forward strand.
CACAAGAAACACTTAATTAATACAATACATTATATAAATATAACAATAAAAAAAATTGAGATACATTAATTGTCCAAATGATTAAAGATGATTATTTTATTTTATTTTGTATAAACTCAAATGTCAACATAAAAAATATAATATTTCTCTATCTAATAAAAAACCAAATAAACTCTAATTAGTATAATTGCAATAACATTCTTATTAAATATTACCGACTAGAATTCACATTATTATATAAAATGCATTTAATTATCTATACACATCAAAAATATATACAAATTAAATCATCTTAAATATAAAATTCAACCAGTAATTCCAATAGAAAAAGGATGCTATTCGTCCAGGAGACTATTTAAAAATATCCATTATTATTTATTAATTACATATATAAAAAATGTATTCCAAGTCCCTTTGCCTTTCTTTCAAGCTAAGTTAATCCCCATGATTCCCGTTACTTTAATCTTTTTCATGTACTGATACTTGGAAAAACCAAACAGCCTATGATAACAAGACAATGAGAACAATGTTAACCGAGCTGGTTTGTGTTTTTGTTATGTTAAGACAAGCCTATGATTTTCTTCTCATTTGAAATGCATGTGAGTGAATAATGAAGAATGTAATTGAGTTATTATAAGTGCTTTTGTTATCAATGCCAACCATGGCAGGTTGAAGCTTGACTTCAGGGGCAAGTATATGGGAGACAAGACAAGCACAATGATGATATGAGTAAATGTAGATTAAGAGAGAGATAAAGTAGAAAGTTGTGTACTTATATTTGAATTACAGTAATATTTATATAATTTTTTTCAATAATGACGATTCAAGAATTCAAATGTTTCGAAAGAAAGCGGAGATTTTCTCGAGGGTTGGTCTCTATTGGGACTATAGTAATGACTCAATGTTCAATGAGCACACACTTCCTTAGGGGTTAAACATGAAGGGAAAAGCTGGAAAATGACATCAACGGTTACTTGTTTGAGGTGTTGATCCAAAACTTCGCATGCTCTTTGGCAGGTATTATAGCATCCCAAAGTGAAACCTATAAAATACCATGTGAAAAATATTCCAGCTACCATATTTTAGAGCAAGACAATGACATAAATAGCTTCAGCCTCGAAAAAAGGCAACCAGAGGCATTTAACCTCACCTGATTCAAGGAATTCTTAGGGGTTTCATACTCAGCTGCTACAAATATGAAAAGCTGTGGATCAACAAGAAGATGGCATTTAAAATCAGCTTCAAGACGATGAATGATTGTGAGGAAAGAATAACTGACAAAAAAAGGGAGGCCTACAAATATCACCACCACATAAAATTGAAAGCATTTGATTGTATCAGAATGAAATTCTTTTTAATTCCATTGTGAGAAGGATTATCTCAAGCACTGATATCACTGAAGAAACAAATGAGATTGAAGTTCTAAAAGTGTAAAACATAAATATTGCTGAAGAAGCAAACCTGTTTTGTGTTCCATGTATACAATGATTGCAGATCAGCCGATATATTCATTGTCAGCCTCACCTACATAAGTCAAGCAATTACTTAGAACTATATCTGAAAAACAAGAGAACATTAACAAGTGAATAAATTAAAAGTAGCGGGGACGTGGGAGATGAAAATGATATCCGTTAGGAAACAATGACAATACAGATGAAACATAAAGTAAAAGAAAGAATACTACCTCATCATTCCCCTTGGGCTGCTTCTGGAACCAATTTATGTTCACAATCTACAGTCACAGTCAACAAAACAGAAATCAGAGCTAAAAACACGAAATATTCCAAAAGGGTTTACAAGAAAGAGAACAACCAATTGATATAAACACCTAGTTGAATATTCGAATGTGAGTAAAGATAGACCTTGATTTCTGCAGAAGGAGGAGTGTTGAGGTTGTCCGAAAGAGATGCAATGGCACACATCATGGCCAGAATTGTCAAGGAAAATGTTAGCAGCCCATTTAATCTGTACCCAAAAGAATGCATCTTTTCCTCTTCGTTTACTTTGTTCAATCTACTGCTTCACAGCTATCGGTTGATTCCGGTTCCCCTGTTCACTAGAATTTAGTATAATGAACCTAAGAAAAAAAAGATACCAAAATTTCCCTTAGTACTACTGCATATCTCCGTATAGTTATTCCAGATTGATACTTCATAAATCCACGTTAAGAAAAATAAACATTTATCACCGAAAGGAAAACCCAACCTTAAAATCAAATTAGACTAGGGTTTGAATTTGTGAAAGGTCAGACGAGCAACACGATAAAACGATAAGAGTACAATCATCTATAATCAAGATCAACGAAAACGCCTAAGACATAAACAAAAATAATAAAAAGAAAAGTAAAACAACAAGATCTATAAAAGAAAATGAGAATATGGATATGATGCAACACAAATACCGAGATGTATATACAAATCACTAATCAGTCAATATTCAATGAAAATTAAAAAGGTGAAATTAGGGGAACTAAATTGGAGGATTGAATTATAAATCTGAGATCTAATTGAAAATAAAGCAAATCAGTTCATCAAAAATCAAATAACAAAACAGTGACCAAAATTTACCCAAAGTGAAGAATGGAGAGGAAAGGGAAACTGCAGAGAAGCCGAGAAGAAAATGAAGTGAAACCGAATGGTTTGGCAAACGCTTATCTATTCGTTTTTAGTTTCAATTTTAGGGACTGAACTTTTAGTAACTTAAATACCTCTCGAAAAATATTTTAAAGGTCAATTCAAGAAATATATAGTTTAAGGGGGCAATAAAGTCATTAAATCTTTTAAATAATTAAGGCAAAATTAAAAAGCAGAAAAAAAAATAAAGAACCAAAAAATAAAATAATTCGAGGATGAAAAATATCAGTGCACCTCCAATGAAATTAAATTCAAAAGAAAATCATACGTCTTTTTAATTTCTTAATTTATAGTATATTCGATTATATTTCTACGATAATATCCGTTTTATTTTTTTTTTAACCAAGTGATTTCAAATTTCAATTTCTTGTGGTCTGTCCCGTATATGCTCTTACGTCCCGTGTAACGTGTACAGAAAGATTTACAGTATTTCACCCCCTAAATTCCCGTTCCTCTAGATCTACCCCGTTCTTATTTCTGGTTCTTAAAATCCATCCATCCATCCTAAAGTCTCTACTCTGAAACTTCCTTGTATCAGTTTTCAATTTGTAATTTTCAGATCTACTCAAAATGGCAAAAATTGGATTTGTTGCCGTTGCTTTATTCTTAGTTATAGAACTCACATTCGCTACAGATTCGCCGGCGCCTGCTCCCTCGGTGCAGACTCACCGGAACTCGCTCCTACTCCAGTGACGAGATCTCCAGATTCATCCCCATTAATCTCACCAGTAATGCCTGCTTCGCCTCCCGCGCCAATGGCTCCATCTCCTTCAGATCTGGCACAAGGAGAGTCATCGCCTTCAAGTTCTCCTGCTCCTTCACCGGCCGATGCGAGTGATATCAACCACAGTAACGTCAATGTAGACGAAGGCGAAGACAAGACCGGAGGCGGCGGAGGACTAAGCGGAGGGGCAAAGGCGGGAATCGCGGTGGCAGTGTTGGCAGCAGTATGCTTGGTTGGCTTCGGTGGATTGGTTTACAAGAAGAGACAGGATAATATCAGGAGATCTCAATACGGATTCGCCGCGAGGAGAGAAATTCTGTGAAGAAGAAGAAGAAGAGACGAATACAGATTTTTAAAATGATTACAAGAGGTTACATACATTATGCATTTTACCTGCATCTGATTTGATTCTTTGCAAGGAATTGTCGACCATTTCTGCGTAAAATTTAGCCAGCCGTGTACTGTATGTACCCTGCATTCCCATCAAGTAGTCTATTCATTTAGCATTTGAATTTACACTACACTCGTGGTAGTTTTCTTGTGAACAGAAAGACGATTAATTTTATTGAATCTATGGTTTGACCTTCTCAATATGCTCAACTTCTTTGCGATACTCGTCTGTATATTGCCGATCCTTATGTCTTGACAATGAAGAGAGACCCAAGGCCACTATATTGACCAGAAAAAGCTTAAGCGGACTGGAGAAGTCGATACCTGCTCCACTTCCCCAGTCACATCCTTAGTATCAGTAGTAGTCATTGATTGAATTCTTACAGGATGCTCACTACAGAGAGCTGCATTTCCAACTATCACTGTACGTGTTTTTCTCCCGACGGTTTTGTGTATCGATTAACATTACTTCTGCCTAGGAACTAATAAAAAAATTAATTAACCAGAAGAAAATAATAAACTGCATTAAAAAAACAATGTAAAATTGCACACATGTATTCATTATATGCCGTTCTGCATGCACACTGCACACTATAGCCTAATTCATGGAAGTCTCTTTTTCATGTATAAGAGAGCCTATTTGCCTATGAATAATATAATCTGCTGTGAGAACCTCCGGTGTTGGTTTTTCGAGCAAGCAACCTATTTAGCTCCCCATAGAAGTTTCTGCATTTTGCTGATTTAAAGTTGGGCTTCTTTGAGTCTGAGGTGAATTAACACCTCTAGGGAATTGGACCTGCGGTTGAGAAGCCGTTTGCGGACTTTGTTGCTGCTGCTGCGACCAAGCCTGCCATCTTAGTCTCCATCGAAGGATCTCGACAATGACCGAAGTACCACACATTGCAATACCGAATCCAGAAAATGTTACCAGGAGAATTGATAGAATTGCCTGTACTTTCACCTGCAGGAAACAAACATGGAAGGTGAATGGATATGAGTCAACTCAGTACTTCCAAAAATATTTTACTTTCAGAATGTTCATAACTGGTTTCGGTACAAGGATGAACATTGAATTTACCTATGGAATTATGATAACATATTTGTATATATTTTGGACTCGAAAGTTCTGGCTCAACGGTTTACAATCTTACTTTCAAGTTGTTCCAAATCTAAGGAAATTGGTGCTAAAATATGTAGACAACCACTTACCAAAGAATAAAATATATGAGCAAAGGTAATCACCAAGGAAAATTGAACTGCTGCATAAACCCAGACAAATCTCCGCTGCACTGAATATGAAAAGATCAAGAGGTTTAAGTAAGAGAATATTGAGACTAAACTAGTGACTGTAATCAGTGTAACAGCACTTCCCAGCCTAATCAACCATAGTTTCTCCTTATCCATTGCAAGTGCCTGCTATGCAAGCATGTGTATGCATGAAACTAGAGTCGGGTTCAGCTTCTAACCTAAAATGGTTAACGGTGAAACCAAACTGGTGCTTCGAAATATACAATCTAAACCAATTGCTGCTGACCCTGTTCCTATGTCGGATGGATCTAGACAGATACATCCCACCTCAGAAGAAATATTGAAATCTGAATTATATAGCCAAAGGATGTTTCCGAGCCTACCCATGGTTGATGAAGTCATAGAAGAAAGGAGGCCTAGCACACATGAAAATGGAAGAGATATAGCAATAGCCCCAGTTCCCATTTTTTCAACCTGCAGGTGAACAAATATAAATATATGCAAAGGATATAAAATAGTAAAACGGGGCAAATCCGAAACAGAAACAGCTTATCCTACCAGAAGTTGCTCAAGAAAACAAAAATATGCAAGCATGCTGACAATAACAAGAACAGGGACCTCATGCCAAACCCTGCAAACAACAAACTAAGAAGTTCAGCAATCATAGGTATATAATTCCATTCATTAACAAATGGTTTGTTACCTATACCCGGGAGCATCAGCCTGAAGACCTCTACTTGTTCCACCGTGAATATTTTGGAGTCGTAAAAGTGTGACGGGTAGGTTCTGAACCTCTTCCTTGCACACATCACAGGTTTTGTTGCCTTTGATGCTGAACCATTTCACAGCACAGTCTTTGTGCGCCAAAGCGAGTTCGCCTTTGCAGCTGCATTCCATCTTCAGTGTTTCACCTCCTTCACATAATTCAACAAGACAAATCCTACAAACAGCATCTTCTTCAGGTATGTCTTCACCATCAGGGTCACTGTTATCTGGAATAATAAGTTGTCAATAAGACCTTTGCTTGTAATTATCTTAGAAGACGATCACTGAAAAAAGTTCAAGGTTGAGTAACTTTACATGATTTATTTTCTTGCTAAATGTGTTGATAGATATAAGTTATCAGTCTAATCATACATAGTTTATCTAACATTTAAGATTTCATTTCCGATACCAATGGCATCTTCGAAACCGAAAGGACTTTTGAGGGGGGGAAAGGGCTCACATTTCTTGACCACAAACTTACAGATGCTAACGAGGTTGTACGGATTAAAATCGAGCAACTACTTCAAACCTATTGTATGCCTTATAACAACTTTCAAAATTGAACATTCACTGGAAAAATATAGATCAAGACAAGTGACTACCAGCATCAGTCCCCATAGAAGCATTTGAAGCTATTTCACCTTCCTTTACTCGTGGAGTTGAGGGGATCACTCGGAAAAATGAATCCATTCTCCTTAATTTTCCTTCTTTGTCATCGACAGGAACAGAAAATGAGCGAGATCTCTGCAACAGTTTTCCTTTTTTCTGCAAAAGAACTAATAACATCAACCAATATCCACTCAAAATCCCTGTATGGAATTGACTAACTTCGGAAAGGAGAAACACGGAAAATAGTTATAGACAAGTAAGTCCCACTTCACATTAACACAGTTTCTGATGCTCTTCATTTAACATTAGGGCCATCGCTTGGCCAGGTCAATAGGTTATATAGATGTTACATTATGCATGATTCTAGCAATTAAATATTATGAGTTATGCATTAAAGTGAGAACTGCAAGGCCAACTTGGCATTACGTTGTCCTTTTATCCTAGGGAGTAAATATCACAAAACTTACATTAGAATTTACAGAGCCACTGAGGCTTCCACTGCTTGCAGGTTCCAGGTTCGAATTAGTAATACGAGTTACAGGCAACGATGACGTCCTTTTCATCCTAGGAGTAAATATCTTTGAAATTGACAATGTCCTTGAGATGGAGGGCTTCTCTCTATGTAAAGTAGGAGAAGATGCTAAAGCTATGGCTGCAGCCTTTTCAATATCTAAATTAGCATTTCTCTGCTTGAAGCTTAGTTTTGGTAAGAGGCTTTTCAAGGATGATTTTCCTCTAGATGAGGAGGGACCGGGGGATCCACTAGTTCTTGCATCAGACGGACTCGGTGTCAAGAGAAAGTTCACTTTTCTGGGAGTCGGACTCGGTGTTGGGGGCATCTTTATTACCACAGACTCTTGAGAGGAGTCTTGGAAAGTTCTAGAGGGTATCTCTAGAGAGAGATTGTTTCGCCTCCAGTGACGAGAACCAGCTGCATCTTCAGGTATTCCTGTTGAGTCTTCAACCTGAAAAGCAAGCAATAACAATTTATCATCATGCAATAATTGTTACAAATACTTTGCAATCGTCACTAGACAAGCTCTGTGGTACAGATTCTCAGACTCGGAGAAGAACATCATAGGATTGGTCGAAAATAGTTCATCTTTTTTGGGGTAAATGAACCTAAAATCTCTATTCAAAGTACAAACTTCATCCTCCAACACAAGGTATGATCTAAGGGGCTAATGTCCCAAGAGTAACTACTTCCATACCAGAAAACAACATGTTGAGTTGATTCGGATTACTTGTGAAACATCAAATTCAGCAGAACAAGTATTCCTCTTAAACATTAGAAGATCAAAAACACAGTTCAGTTGGCCAGTCAAATGCTAACAAAGTTATGTGCCATTGAAACAGCATAAATAGTATTTTTAGATCTAGTAGACATGCATGATCTGCAATTCTGCATCTTAAGTGAATTAGACACAATCATTCATAACACTACCAGGACCACATGCACCAGGTACTGAGCTTACTTTGTTATAAAATTTGACTGTATAAGATCAACCAGAGCCAAAATTTCACCCAAAACATTAAAAAAAAAAAACACACTAAATTAGATGTCAGAAGCCATGCAGAGCCCAAAAAGGATGGCCAACTAGTTAAAATCCTCAATTGCAGCAACCCCTTCTTTGTTCAAAAAGAAAAGAATCCAAAAATCAAAAGCGATCATTTGGTAGCATATAAAAAACATGAAAATTCACTTCATTTCTCCACAATAGCACTCATACTCAATCCACAAACAAGAAGATAAAAATGAAAACTTTGAAACAAATAAGCTAGAAAAAGTACCTGTTGAACCGGAAAAGTTCCTTGGCTTGGACCACCACCAAGATCACGTTCCTCAGTCACATGTTTCTCTTGATTCCCCATTTTTCTCATCATAAAAAAGGAAATCCCACAAGAAAACCAACAACCCAAATTGAACAGTCTTTTCAAAAAAGTCTCTTGCTCACCTTTTAAAAGGATACAAACAAAGGAAAGGGATGAAGATAAGAAAGGAAGTTGTAGGCTTGTGGGTTTATCATTAGAATTGTGGGAAATGAAGAAGTTGAGTACTAATGGAGTTGAGAGCAATGTTCCTCATTTAAGGCAACAAAACAGAAAGATGGTGGGCAAGCTAAACAATGGGGTGCTTACTTACATATTCTCTCTCTTTCCCCACCACCACAACATCAACAAATGTCACAAATTAACACACTTTTCACTTGACCAACTTGTCTAATTTCTTACACCCAATGTGCTTGTGGACAAAAACCCAACAAAAAAAATCAATTCTTGGCTCAATCAAAGGGACCTTGTTTATATATATACAAGACTGCCTCCAGGCTCCAACCTTTGCTCCACTTTTTTTCTTCTGTTAAAAGTAGCTGAAGATCAGGGTAACTGCACTGCAATCAATGGTTTTACCTTTTTTATGCAACTGTTAATGATGTTTTTTATTACAAAATTCTACTACTATAGTTTAATCAGAGAAATTAAACTTTATTTTTTTGGAAAGAAAAAACAAGAACAAATAAATCATTAACATAATCAAAGTGGAAGATCTGTGTTCTTTCTTTTGGTACCAATTGCCAAACATTTTTATGAAGGATTTAATAATTCAATTGAGAAGAATGATGTTAACTTTATTTCATCTTGGTGGGTATAATTGGAAAAACAACAAAGTAATATTGGTACTAGGTTTTGGTAATTCACCTATCTTATTCTCTAGTAAAATATTAAAAATTTAAATATATTCGAACTCATATCTTTTTATATATTATAATAATTTAATTAAATTCAATAGACTGCTATTTTTATTGTTTTATTAATTAATAGAAACCGAATATTATGAAAGTAACTAAAATCATGATTCTTTTGACAACTAAAATCTAATTTAAAAATAAAAGGAGTCAATTTGATAGAGTACTGTTATACCTATAGAACGAGAAATTATTATATGAACTGATTCCACCACGTCATACATGATCCTTAAGAATAAAAAATAAATCCACGTCATCATTTTTTACACATCATCTGTACACTCATAATTTTAATTTCTAAATTATTTCTCTAAATAAAATATATTAAAATTTAAAAAATGATGACATGGATTTATTTTTTTAATTAGGATTCAAGGTTTAGGGTCCATAGTTCAGGGTTTAGGGTTAGGGTTTAGATTTAGGGTTTAGGGTTTAGAGTTAGGGTTTAGGGTTTAGAATAAAAAACAAATACACGTCGTCATTTTTTTAATTTTAATATATTTTATTTAGAGAGATTATTTGAAAATTAAAATTATGAGTGTATAGATGATGTGTAAAAAATGATGACGTGAATTTGTTTTTTATTCTTAAGGACCATGGATGACAAGATGGAATCGGTCCATAGAATAACTTCTTCTATAGAACATTTTCCTAGACAGAAACCAGAATTTCTGTGGGTCTTTTTTCCTTTTTGTGGTTGCTTTTTTCCTTTTTTTAAAAAAAGGCTAAATTATTATAGTTTAATCGAAATAATAAAATATATTGAATTATACAATCCTTTCAGAAACCTTTGCCTAAGATACAGGAACCTTCACTCCTCCTAAATGGTACAACTTCACTGCAGTGCTTTCAGAAATTATTGAATTATACAATCTGTCAAGAATTTTGATATGATTGAAATTTTCTAGGACCAAAACTAGAAAATTTCGTGTTAGAAGGGATTAAAAATGTATTTATACCATTGACCCTCATGGTCTTCCTCCAAGATTATGAGAATCCAAAGGGACCCTGATGTTGACATGACTTTTTAATGGCCTCTTAAGTGCTAACAGTTTGAAAAAGGAGGAGACACCACCTCCAGTCTCCACTACCGACTGGTGTTGCTATGATGTATGCGTTGATATATTGCATGGTTGAAGAGTGACGATGAATGCATGAAAGTGACATCATTCCAATTAATTTTTTAAAAAAAATATTTTTATAATCGATTATTTCAGTTTTGTTTTTATTTAAATTATAGATACCAAATTATAGCTCTGTCTCTGAATGTGATGCTTGGCGCTTGCATTTGCATTAGGCAGTAGGTATATGCATGTAAAGTAAGTCTGGTTGTGGGAGGTGAGTTTCCATGTCCATGTGTTTAGGATAAAAATAGCCCAACAAAAGCAACTAACAGTTAACAGAGTGAAGATTAAGAAACTATGGCATAAAGCCTACAGGTTCGGGTAAGAACAAGTGTTCACGTTCGCTGAGTAGGATAGGATGGGACTGGGTGTGAACTGGTAATCCAGAAATGGGAAGAATAGAACAAAAAGAAGACCCAAAATCTCAGCAAAGACTGAATCACACCAAATCCATAACCCACTATCTCCACTTAATGTGATGAGACAATGTTAGCTAACCATTCACTTTACGTATTGTCGTTAGGGATAGATATTGGATAAGTCAAAATTTCAACCTCAAAGCAACACTGATTAATTAGCATCATCTAAAAGTTGGATTATGGGCTTGAACTTTCCAAAGTTTGCAGAAGGTTGAGCCTAAGAATCATTATAGCAAACCCAAAAGGGCCTAAAGCTTTATTATAAAAGCAATTTACAAACAAAGTTCATGTTGTTGTCGAAGCACGATCTATAAAACAAGGTACCTTCACCAACGAATGTGGAAGTTACTTTGGTTTCTTTACAGAGTCAGGCATGGGGACGTACGAGTTACCTTTTCAGTGCCTTATAGAGTACAACAGTCACGTATTTGGACTCGAACCTATGGGACAATCCAAGGGCAACAACAGACTGTGATGCCCATCCTTTCTCTATGAAAAGGTGGTTAAGTACAACATGCTGTGGCTTTGAGGATGATGCTCCGTCTTCGTTATCTGAACCGAGGACGGTTAAATGTAGCTGGGATGGAACTACAGCAGGCTCCTTCGCAAAATCTTCTTCAGTTGGAAATGCCTGACCATAACTGGAATTTGGAGATGCCGGAGCTTCAAACTCAGTTACACTATCTAGATTTTCAGGGACATAATCCTGCAAGGAGCAGTGAGAAGTCATTAAAAATACAAAAGCAAAAAGAATAGATAATAATCACTGGGATCTTAGTAAAGGCTAAGGAAAGAGAGTGAAGTAATAAAATCATTATCGATGTGACACATCTTTGCTATTCCTCCTTGTGTGCTAGATTTTGTTAGATTTTGTAAATGCAAAGTTTTGGATGTTGATCATTCATGCTACAGCAGCCCAAGAAGCACCATTAAATTTAGAAAAATATACTTGCATGATTAAAAAATGAGCAATAGGACGTATAAGGAGATACATACATGAACGTCAAGAAGATTACAAACATTGTCCATTTCATCAGACACAAAAGGCAGATCAGGTGTATATCTCCATTCACCATCGACAATGAACTTGTAATGGTATATACCAGATGGAAGGACCAAAAGAATTGAGTGGTCCTTACCTGACCTCTGAAGTGTCTTCCTGCAGAAGAATAATGATAAAATCTATTATATGATGCCCATGGTTGGGTTTTCTACGGAAAGAGGAACAACAGATTTCTTATGCCTGAAAATGTGCAGCTACAAGATTAAGGAACTATAGACCTACCTTGATTTCCAGTTGTCCCAAGAACCTTCCACAGCCACATTATTACCACCATAATTCCACGTAATAATGACAGGGATCCCTTTCTCAGATGGACTATCAAGAACCACAGGAGACTCGTGCCGCCAAGTTTGGTTGGAGAAGGAATGACCATCAGCCCTTGGTAAGGGAGCTACAGGAACCTGAAAATGCACAAAAAATAACCAACCGATCAGTTGAAATGCCACTACTCGGACAAAAATCTCTACAGGTAAACTATCAGCATACTTCCCCCTCTCCTCACTTGGCAATTCAAACAACAGACCACAGTACAAGCTGATGGATACAGTGTCAAAAGGAATACGGCCATGTCCCCAAAAAATGTTTAAGAAATTAAAAAGACCATCTGACTGGGACAGGAGATTCACAAATCAAAAGAAACTTATTGAAATAACAACTCATACAATCAGTAGCTTGCAAGCAATGCTGATACTCACCCTTTAGATATTTAAGTGTCTAAAGCTCCACAAGAATCTAGGAAGGAATTAAAAACACACATGTAAAAGGGAAACAATTCTCATGGACAAAAAACAATGTAAACGCCAATGAGATTGGAGATTCCAACAGCAAAGAAGATTCTGCTCCATGTTTTCAAAGTAGAATACGTTAGGGTATCCATCTGTTAGTCTTATCTAACACTATTCCTCCTCCTCGCCATGTGTCATATATGTGTTTAGTTTAGTTCACCCCCTCTAAGCACTACCACATGTGCAAACACAGTAACTTTCTCAAACAAAATTTTTAAGAGCAATGAACTGAACCGAATCAAAACATGTTATACTAAAGGATCCTACATAAGTATTAGCTTTTAATCATTCCATTTTTTACATACAAGTAATCCAAGCTTTTAACAAATTCCCCAAAAGCAACAAGCTTAAACTGCTTTTAAAAAAAATATCAAGTATCAACACCCTCATTGACCCATTTTTGCAGAATTGCCCAAATAATGACCGAAACGTTGGCTCAAACTCCATCTTCCATGTCTCAATCCATGAAAGTGAAACTATTCACAACTTCGAATTTTTCCTTCAGTTGGTTATTTCTAATTTACAACCAAAGATCAAATATTCCTACATCAAATATCTTTATTTTACTTTCGGATATTTGACTAATTTACATTACTGAAAAATACAATAAGTTCAAATTCCTTAAAAAATCATTAAAAATTTGAAGATGCCAACCTGAGGAGCGAACAAAAGAGGAGACCGAGACCGGCCAGGACTATGCGGCGGCGTATTCACCATTGAGTCAGACGACGGCATGCGAACTCCAACTGCAGCGGCTGCTGGAACTACAGGCTCGCCGCCATTGGATCTTCCAGTTAGATCGTCGACACCGCCGTTGGCTCCGTCTTCTCTTCCGTTTGCATTCCCCATATCTTCAACTTTATATATATAAAATTTCAAAGATGTCCAAAGATAACGAAACTTAGATCAAAAAGAAGAGAAAAGATATAGAAACTTGTCCTGGTAGTTGAATGAAGACGGGGATTAAAAGAACACCGGTTTTGGGTTTATTCACGGCGATTAACACTGCAAGTGCCGGGAAACGGTTGTTCTGATCAAAACCTTGTTCTCTCTTCCTTTAAATTTTGTATTTGTCTTCCTTTGGCAGACATACTATTTGGATAAAATAAACGGGAAGTATTAGCAGAAAACCATTCCTATTTCTGTACCGTGCATCCTTTTTCATATATAATTAGATTTAACGTTAAAAGTAACCGACGGATCAGATCCAAAGAGATTTTCGTTATAAAAAGGTCAACTAATTTCTATGGGAATTTTCCAAGATTATTTTTTATTTTGGATATCCTTTAAATTCAATCAAAACTCAAAACTCTGCATTTGATTTTTTAAAATTCGAATCCTAGATTTAAATCGATCTCTAAAATAAAGATATATTGATTGAATTAATGGTTAAAAATATTTATTCTACCCATCTTATATGGGTTTAAATTTTCGTATTAAAAAAAATAATCTTTATCTAATAAAAAAATTATCTTTAAAATACCAGAATCTTAAAATAAAATAATATAAAACCCATTTAATTAGCATGAAATTTTTTTACTTATGTCTCACTAGTAATAAGTAATCTCTATAAAATATAATAATCTCGTCAAATTTCTATTGTTTTTGTTGATTTAAATTTTAATTTTTGTCCGTTGATTTAAAGTGATTATTATAGTGTAATGAATCTAAGACAATAAAAAAATTAATTAAATAATTAAAATAGTCAAAAATAAATTAAAATTAAATAGAGAAGGTGTTGAAACTTGCGAGAAACAGCCTATCACCATGATAAAAAGGAATGAGAAAATAAAACGATTTTTTTTTTGAGTGGGTTAAAAATTGAAAACTTTATTTTTATTTACAGAGAAGAATTAGGTCAAAACGTGTGTGATAAATATTCTAAATTAATTGTCTTAGATATATTTTTTTAATTTCAAAAATAATATTATTTTGATTTAAATATTGTCGTAAAAAAATAATTTTATCAATTTAATATTTATATTTAAGTAAAAACATATATTATCTTTTAGATTCTGAATATTTAAAGAGATAACATAGTTTTAAAGAATTTTTTTTTATCACAAGTAGAATGTTCGCATGCCCACGAAGAGTCCGATTAATCTAAATATTTGTGTCGTACACATCGTGCGGATGCGTTTCAACCCAAATGATATTAGATTTGCACCCCTACGTGCGACCTCCCTACTTTAGGCATTAATTTTTTATTCATTTTATGATAATTTTGAATATACTAAATATCTTTCTAAAGTCTCACTGATAAAAATAAGATCTAACAATTTTTTATAATTTTTTTAACGATTCAAACTTTAACGAACATGATTTTATTTACATATCATTTAAAATATATTATCATATATATCATATCGTCACCATTAAATTTTTAACGTTGTAATTATTATTTTAATTAAAACAATTTTTTTAAATTAAATATATTAAAAACTAAAATAATAAAAATTAAAAATATTAAAAATTAAAAATATCTATACTAATAAACATTTCTACTAAGCAATATTCTTGAAAACATTTAAGAATTACTTTCTTGTCAATTTTCCATAAATTACTTAAAAGGAAATGTAATTAAATCTAAACATATGATTATAGATAAGGAATTTAATTGACTTTAACTCGAGTCCAGGGTAAAATTTTTAGGCATGTCACATGTGATTAAACCTTAAAAAAGAGAAAAACGCTTGATAAAAATATATAAAAATAAAGTGAAACAAGGGATATGATTAGTTAGGATAAGATATCTCTCTATATTAAAAAGCATTAGTTAAAGTGTTGGTAATTTATACGGATATTATTATTGAAAATAGTAATGCATTTGTTAATTAAATATAATTTTATTCATATAATTGTTAGTATAATATATGTAAAATCTAAAATTAAACATATTTAACTATTCATTATTTTTTAATTTACGGGCAAATGAAGAAAATAGTCATGTCTTTCAGAATATTTATTTGATAACTTTAATTTAATTAATTATTTTTAGGTTAATTTTATCTAATTTCTGTTATTTTTAATATTTAAATTGTTTTTAATAAAATAATATCTGATATAATATTTTATTATTAAAATTTTAATATATTAATTAAGAAAGAAAAAAGTACATATGACATATTGACAATGAAAAAATATATATGATAAACTGTTATATTATTTTTGTATTTTTAGTCAACATATTATATATTTTTTATAATTTTAATTAATTTAACATATTGATTAAGAGAAAAAAATGACATGATAATATATAAATTGTTTTTTTTTTTTATCAATTTAACGTTTGTTTTTCTTTAAAAAAACAAAATAAAAGTATAATATAATATTAAGTATTATTTATTAAAAACATCAATAAAGTACCAATACAATAATATAAGAATATATTATTTTAAATATGTGATAGACTCCATATGGTATAAAGTTTTGAGTCTTTGATTTTTTTGATATGAATGTGACACCGTGTGTTGAACTTATCTTCTTTCAACTTTTTATTCTTATCTCCTACGTGGCTCTGTTATTGTGTCCTTTAAAGGAATGATAATTACAAGAACCGGCGGACTCGAGATTAAGATAGGCTAAATGACATCAAATTTATAATCATAAATTAATCTTTTTTTAATGATTTAATTAACAGTCCAACTATTTAAATACCAAATAAGTTTTTATACATTTGTCACGGGTCACAGGTTGAGGTTCGAAACATTGACAACACATGATGCGATTTGGCCTATCCAAGTAAGTTCAAGGATGATTTTAGGCTTGAGAAAATCACGAACGTTGGTTCGATCCAGAGAGTGTTCTAAAAGCCTTATTCATCCAAGGTGTATGAACACATTGTGTGAACACAAAAGATTCTTTCCATAATTAGGTGAAAATATTCACAGAATTGTACTTTGTAAATAGATAGGATTATATCATAGTCGTCGATGTAAATCTGTATAAGAGTTCAAGTATCTGAGTATTTAAATATTTCAAAATTTCAAAGAATAAAGACATTTCAAGTTTGATGTATCTAAGTATCTGAGTATTTCAAGTTTTCAAAGAATAAATACATTTCCTCTTAAAAATCTTTTTAGTGATTTTAGTTGTTCTTTCTTTTTCTTGAACGTTTTTGAAGAGTTCTTCCTCGCTTATATCGTTTGATCCGTTTTCGCTTAGAATGCTTCGCGCTTGTCGGTGCTTGAGAAGTTTGATCTTCTGAAAGTGTTGAGAAGACTTATTTAGGCGTTTGTCTTGAATCACATCGTTTAAGGCTGCCGCACGATGTGCTGGCTTTAAAATCTAGCACCGGGACATATTGCATTAAACCGATGGCATATCTCATTTGATAATACGACAAATTAAATAAAAAGAATATTTATATATATTAGTGATGATAATATAACCTAAATTTGATCCGAAAAAATATTTAAATTTAATTAAAAAATTTTAAATTTGAATCCAAAAAAAATCAAATTCTAATAAAAGATGGATCGAATATAAATATTATAATGATTAAATTCGAATTTAATTTAAATTCATATTCGATATAAAATATGTTCTATATATAAATCTTAATAAAAAAATAATTAAAATTTTTAAATTTAAAAATATAGATATATATATTGAAATCCTAATTAAGTTTATATACTAATAGTTTAACATTTAAATTATATTTTTAATTTATTTCTTTAGCTTGTAATATTTATTAGATATTTTATAATTGTGATATGAAAATAGATATGTTAGTAGATTAATATTATAATAGTAGTTTATGTAAGGATAGTTTATAGTTTGTAGTTTTATTGTTGAGTTTATAAGAATATTTGTTGAGATTTGTTTGTACTATAAATTTAAATATATTTGTTTGATATATATTTTTTTTCATTTAAAGATATATATTTGAGTTGTTAATTTAAAAAATAATTAGATTTAGACTTTAATATTTTATTAAATTATATTTAAATTTTTGTAAATTAACTTAAATTCAAACTTAAATTCTTTTAAAAGACTGATTATTAATTAGATTAGACTTATTTTATAGAGCCCGATCTACCGTCATCCCGAATATATTTGAAAAAAAAGATCGTATAAAATTAAAAAGGAAAGGGTAATACGAAAAGAAGCCCGGTCCATTTCTCATTGTGTCCGGGTAAACATAATGGGCTCAGATCCGACCCTTAAACCAATATCAATAACAAGGCAGATGAGATAAATGATTGCCGATTTCCGTTGTTTTCCCACAACCCTAGTTCTTCCCCAAACAAATCAATCGTTCGAATCTTCGTTTTCTCCATGGCCAGGAAGCGAAAGCAACGATCTTCTGCGGTCGAGCCCAATAAAACAACAGCGAATCCTCAACCAATCCAAGAAGAAGAGCAACAACATCAAGAATACATACCCGAGGATCCGAAACCTAAAGTAGAAGAGGAACAGGAACTACGGGAAGCGGAAGAAGAATCTGAAGAAGAAGCAGAGGCGGTTGAGGAAGAAGTGGAGGAAGAAGAGAGCGAAGAGGACGAGAGTGAAGAAGAAGAAGACGATGAAGAAACCGAAAACCAAACCCTAGCTGGACATGAAGCTCCGAGGGGTACGAGTCAAGAAGAGGACTTGGATGACGAGCCGTTCGAGACACTTCTACAACCGTTTGGGAAAGATCAATTGATTACCCTTATTAAGAAAGCGGTAGAGAAGCACCCTGATTTTATCTCGTCGGTTCGGGAGCTCGCAGATATCGACCCTGCTCAACGGAAGATCTTCGTGCACGGTCTCAGCTGGGATACCACTGCTGAAACCCTCACCGCCGAGTTTTCCAAATACGGGCAAATCGAAGAATGCAAAGCGGTTATCGATAAGGTGTCTGGCAAATCCAAGGGTTATGCTTTTATTCTCTTTAAACATCGGAGTGGAGCACGCCAGGCTTTGAAACAACCCCAGAAGAAGATTGGGAATAGAACTACTTCTTGCCAGTTGGCTTCACAAGGGCCGGTTCCAGCACCGCCACCATCTGCACCCCTGGTGTCTGAGTATACCCAGAAGAAGATTTTCGTTAGTAACGTGTCTTCTGAAATGGAGCCGGGGAAGTTGCTCCAGTTTTTTAAACAGTTCGGGGAAATTGAGGAAGGTCCGTTGGGGCTTGATAAGCATACAGGGAAACCGAAAGGATTTGCATTTTTTGTATACAGGTCGGTTGAGGGCGCAAGGAAGGCGTTAGAGGAGCCACATAAGAATTTTGAAGGTCATGTTTTGCATTGCCAGAAGGCCATTGATGGGCCAAAACCGATTAAAGGTGGTTACGGAGGAGGTGCTTCTACTGGGCATCATCAGCAGTACCAGCAGCATCAGCAAGGGCAACATCAGAATCAGTCTCGTTATCATCATGCTAAAAAGGTGAAGCACTCATCAAGTGGTTCAGAGGCTGGTCATTTGATGGCTCCATCTGGGCCTGTTGCAGTGGGAGTGGGGTTCAACCCTGGAGTGGCTGCTACTGGTCCAGCTTTAAATCCTGTGCTTGGACAGGCTTTGACTGCATTGCTCGCTTCTCAGGGAGCTGGTTTGGGGCTTGGTAATCTTATAGGAGGGCTTGGTGGTGCCCCTGTGAATCAGGGAGCACCTGCTGCAGGTTATGGGGGTCATGTTGCAGGAGGCTATGGGAACCAGATGGGAGTACAGGGCGGTTATCAGAACCCACAGATGGGGCAGGGCGGTGCTGGTAGGCCTCATCCTGGTAGTGGTGCTCCTTATATGTGATAGTAGGTAAGCCCCATGGTAACTGGATATAATATTTTTTATGGTTTATTTAGGTGTTCATTTTTGCATTTGCCTTATCTTTATGCATAATTTTCCTTACAAATGTGAAAACAAATCTAATTGGGTTAACATGTTTTGCTGCATAACTAAATGTAATCTACCGGTATGGGGATGGCTTTGTGAAGGACCAGGTGTTAATTGCCACGCTGAAGAAGTAAATTAGTACAAATGAGTAGTACATGTTTACTTTTAGTTTTTGAAGCACATGATGGCTTGTTGTTAAGTGTCAACAGCATTTAGTTGTTTGCTCGTAATTAATTTCACCAAAATGACTTATAATAGGTTTACAGCATTCTGTAAATTATGAAAATCTTGCTTTCATTGCACTATTTTTTGTATTTTCTCAATGCCAAACATCAATATTTAATTGATTAAATTGTGTTAACAAAAGTCTTATTTGGTTTTGCCAAAGGTATGAAAATTCATTTCATCTTTCTCTTGGATCTTTTCCCATAAATCTTTTGTTTTTGAAACTTGCTTTTTTACGATTTTATTCATTGTGCAGATTCTCTCATAGATGCATCAATCATTTTGTTTTCGACTCTGCTGATTCTGAAGTTGAGGAACTCATGCAAACGTGGTCTTTAAATTTGCAACCAAAAGTAGTTACTATTTGCCTCCTTTAAAGATCAGAGATCTCAAACCTGTATTTTCATTTATATTTTAGTAGTTTCCCCTTAACTTTTTTTTTTAAATGTACTGTTTCAATTTGAACATTTGTTTTCAATTTGAACATTTGTTTCTTGAAAATTGTTGGGAACGAGTAGAATTTCCCAGCATAGGACCTAATGCCTTTTCAGGTTTTCAACTGTTAAACAATTACATTTTCTTACTTTTTTCTTAAATTGACTGATGTTCTATGGTGACTATTTCTTATTAGTTTCATGTCAGATAGATTGTCTTGACTTGTTCTATAAACTTGTTTACCTTTTAATTGCCTGGAACCTTTTTCCTCGTATACAGTTACCCCCTGTTTAACATCGTATATGATAGATTGCTGGTGCTGCTACTTCTGCGATATGCTCTTTAGCATTACTGATGGAGTCATTAACTGCAAATTTTGGAGTAGATGAGATTTCAAACTGCAGGTACAATGGCCATGTAGTCCCCACTTCTGCTTAATGTTAGCGTCTTCAGCTTCTATAACTTGTTGAGAACCTTTGCCTTAGGAAGGGGAACAAATCCAGTTGTGGGGTGTTCTTCTGTCAACGACTGGTAAATGGTTTTCTTTGTCTTCAACGTCAACATTTGTTGTTTTCGGGAGTTATTTTTGATGTGATATGGAATCAACTCGACATGGAAGGGCCTTGATATTGTTTTTCCTATCAAATACACCAGTTTATATATATTTGAAGTTGGATTCATGGGGGCAGGACTTTGCTGTTTGTTCAGTTGATAGGAAAGCCAGACCTGTGAAGCCGAAGAATATATTCCATCTAGAGGCATGATATGAAAAGCCTAGTCTTGGTTTCCCGACTGAACTTCTCCCGCCGGTGCCGAACTGAAATTACAACCTTTGGTTATTACGTGCATGTAGGTCAGAAATCCTTGCATTCGAGTAAATTTCTAGGCTTCTTTGCAAAGCTATGCATGTTTATAATGATAGCGCAACTTCATACATATATGACAAAAAAATTGGATACCTATGATATGTATTTTTTCAGTGGAAATAATTTTCATATGGAGGTGGGGTCAAATTTTGTTTATGGCATGAGAGTGAAAATGCAGCGTTGTGAGGTGGACGGTGGATTAGTGCGAGAAACGTTCGGTTTCCGTTGACGATTAGTTTGATTAATAGTAATGAGTATCAAAGAACGTTCTTGTCAATAAAAGTCAACGATTTGTTACGCTTATATTTATTTTACAGGTTCGAGACGTTGCGTATAAAGAAAATCCTTGTTAAGAGACTTATTAAAATTTGGTGTATGATGTGGTTGTATAATGTGGGTCGAGTAAAGATCAATCTAAATTAATAAGAACGAGACCTTAAAAATCAGAATAATAAAAAATATTTGCATAATTTATGTATCATTCTGGTCAAAAGATATGATTATTGAATTTTCAATTGAAAGAAGATGCAAGATTTTCCGAAAAGTGACATGTTATATATATTTTTTTATTATATAGACCATTAGATGTTTCAGGTATGTTGTATTTTGTAACTTTTTTTTTCTTTCAGTACAATCCAATTTTATATTTTTATTTAAAAATTTATAAAATAAGTTTGATAATTTTTAATTTGATTTTTGAAATTTTTTATTCATGTCAGTTCTTGAGTGATGTCTTTTTTTTTCTTTAAAATCTTGACCATGTTAATACTTTAAATTTAATTCATCTAGATTTAAAATAATACGTTCATGGAGTCCAAAAAGATATAGGGGTTAAGTTGAAAAAATATCAAAATCAAGTGTTAAATATCGTTTATATCCCTCAAAACAAACCCCTTCTATGAATAAATCTTAATGTTGATTAAAATAAACACCATTCAAAAATACAATTAAATAAATATGTAAAATAATTAGTTAAAGAAAATCTGGGCCGTTTTAAATATGTTATTTACACTAGGGTTTTTGAGAATTACGGATCCAATTCAGTCATAGCCCCACTTGAAAACTACCCGCAACTTTCGGTCTCCAAACGCAAATACACCGTCTTTAAGCTGCCTCCTTAGATACACACACGCTTTTGCATACTTGGCTCAATCTTTCTCAAACTTCTCGCCGCTCTACTTAACTCCTTCGGAACTCTGATCTCGTAAAACGCCGCTTCTTTGTGCTCCCATTTTATTGTCTCCGATATCACTAATAGAATTGTGCTCTCGATTTGTCGTGTTTTTCTGGTGGCGGCTGAGAGACTATGGTAATGACTGGGAATGAAGCAGGGGGTGATCGTGAGGAGGTCAAGTCCCCGGGGAAGATTCTGGTGATTGACGCTCAGAAAGTGGCTGATGATCTTGTTATGGAGACCGAATCTCTGCCTGTCCTTGGTGGAACCCAACAAACGCTTCACACACCTTCGGTCGTTGCTGATGTGTCTACTCGAGCTCCATCAGTAGTGCAGGTTAGTCATTGTCCTTTCATTATTTTGGTTTTGGGTTCTTTTGTATTTAAGAGGCGATCAATCACCATTAAGTGTAAAATTTGGTTAAAGTTCAAAATATTTAGGTGTAATCTGAGTTGGTTTTATTATAATTTTCTTACATGGAAAACATATGTGTGATTAAAAATCTTCCGGAGATAGTAAGCTGTATTGAGTCCGTTTTCCTTCCCTTTTTAGAATGTTATAAAGATTATTGTAGGAGTCGTTTTGAAATAACTGGAAGAATTGAAATATAATCTCAGGTGAAGAATTTTAATGTACCTTTATGGAATGTAATTTCTCTATGAAAAAAATCCCCACATAATTTAGCCATTTGTGAATCTGTGTCTTGTTGAGTGGGGATTTATTTGATTGTTGGTAATTTACAGTCCTTTTTATGATTTTATCCAAACATGGAAGAAAGAAGATAAAAAAAAGAAAAAGAATAAAATTGTTATCTCAGTGTAGCTCAATATTAAGTATTTACCTTTTTTGGGTCTTGCAGGGAGCTGCTGAGCAGAAACAAAAAAATGAGTCATGGAACACCAATGCTTCTCATAGATATCCTTCTTCACGTTATCAGAAGTCAGGCTATAAGCGCAATCTTAATGCTGGACCTCGATTTCCAGTACCCTCACCTTATTATCAACCAGTAATGTCACCTGTTTTTTATGCTATGGCACCTCCACCATATGTTACGGTTCCTGGGTATACTTACCAGCCCCACACGGGATCTTTTCCTGGTATAGATCTTCCGTTGCTAAAACTTGGTTCTGAGACAACAAAACATGCCTTTGTCCCCCCAGTTCAAGGTGTTGATGCCAGCAGAAATATGCAGCCTACTCCACGAGGAGATTTCAATACATATGCTGCCAACTTCTCTAATAGAAAGCCCAACATGCGAGAAACTGGTGGCCATTTTAATCCTGGATGGAATCATCAAGGAGCATTTAATAGTAGAGAACCTAATACCATGCAGCAGGGTATTGTACCTAGACCTTTTGTGAGACCTCCATTCTTTGGTCCAACTCCAGGGTCCATGCCTGGTCCAAATTTCCTTGGTAATAAAGCAATCCCCATCAAAAGTTGTCTTTGTTCCAAATATTACAGTGTGTTCTATTATTACATTTTACTTTATTAAGATTCGTTGCCAACAATGTCTATCGCCAAGGTGTGGTTTTCATTTCAGACACCCAGCTTATACTTCCTTCTTGTTTGAGCTCTTGGTTTATTTTATGCCTTTGATAATGAACATTGAACTCTGTTTGAAATGACTTATGTATACCTTTCAGGGCCTGTATACTATGTGCCTTTTGCTCCTCCAGGCTCTTTAAGGGGACCACATCCTCCACTCTTTGTTTCATACCCAATGAATCCAGGAACTGCGATGTTCCCTCCAGAGATTGTAGATTTGAGGGGAAAAATAGTGAAACAAATTGAGTATTATTTCAGGTAAGGGATTCTTTTGTTCTTATTTATTTAATAATTTCCCTATACTGTTTACAATGTGGGTTACTTTTGGCTGCTTTACTGCTTGATGACACTGTCTAGAATCATTTCAAAATTCTATGTTATCCCTTCCCTCTCTATGTACCCTTTCAAGTGATGGAATTTTCAGTCATTTTGATTTATCTATTGGTTGGTGAAAATGACTGATCCATCCCTTAATTAAATATTTTCAAATTTGAGTCTGTTTGTCTTTATGGGACCATTTAAGAACTAGATATCTTATCAGAAATTTATGGTATACTATCCACTTTAGAATTTTGTCAACCTGCAAGCTGTATTGCTTACATGCTATCGTGTGTTTTGATAGAAAACCATTTTTTTTGCCTTTTGGCATGAGTTTCATGCATACTGTAACTGGCATATGCGTTGGGAAGCCAAAATATTAACTTTTGTTTGTTTGTACTAATTGAATGTCATAAAATTTTATTTGTTTTTGCAGTGATATATATATAATGTGGTTATATTTGTATCACTTGTTCACCTTAAACCTTTATTTTCCAGTGATGAAAATCTTCAAAATGACCCCTACCTGATTTCCTTGATGGATGATCTAGGATGGGTTCCAGCCTTCAAAATTGCAGACTTTAAAAGGGTATGATGAAGACATTTCTACTTAATACCAATGATAGTATAGTACAAATTTCTTGTTTGAATTAGATTTTTTATAATCTTTCTTTATATGCATCTTTAGAAGTAATAGTTTGAAGCGTTCATGTGGTTTTAACATTGTGAGTCAGGTTAAGAGAATGAGTACAGACATACAATTCATCCTTGAGGCGCTGCTGGGTTCTTCTACTATAGAAGTGCAGGTTAGACATCTCTCTCTCACTCACTTCGGTGTCACTGTTTAAATTTTGATTTTGGATTGTTGTATGAATGCAAGCTCAAGCCAGAGGTTTAATTTTGAGCACAAGATCGAGCTATTTTATGGTATAATTGTTGTGGGTACATTGGCAAGTGATACTGTTTTCCTTATGCTATTCTTTGCTTTGATGACCTGGTTTTTACTCGATAACTATTGTTGTAGGGTGATAAGATACGGAGACGTGATGAGTGGTCCAAGTGGGTTCCTGCTAGTTCAAAGACAACATTATCATCAAATGCTCTGCCTTCTCAGGACCAACTTGTGATAAACGTTAATGAATCCTGTGGAAATGGTGATGTGAAAGAAGATAATTCAAGGAACACCTATGAAGCAAATGCTAAATTTGTATTGCATGGCAGGAGCTTGGAGCATGTTTCACTTGAGGGAAATCCTGTAGGAGTAACACATAAAAGTATTAGAAAACATGCAAATGAGCAAGTTCTATTAAACAATGAGAAACAAGCATTATCTGGTGGAAATGATGACCTGAACAGGAAATTAATTTCCGATTCCTACACTAAAGTCTCAGATGTGGATCAATCACAAGTAGTTAATCCTGTAAGGTTAACTGACCTCAAAACTGAGAGTGAGGAATTGTTAGATGTAACAGTGGAAAATGTTGCTGACCTGTCAAATGATTTCACACACACATTTATGCTGGATGAAGAGCTCGAGCTTGAGCAAAAAAATCTGAAGACTTATTCAGCACTTAATAGGTGATTGTTTTTGTATTTAATTGGCACATCTCGTATATTGTTGAGTTAGAGAAGTTTTTACTTTCTGTATGAACACGTATTCAAACGCTTCAAGATTTATGCTCCTTTGAATATCTGAATGGCTTTATTTTATTAAAAAAATAGAATGGACGATGAAGATGATGAGATGGTTGTCAATGATGAGGATGTTCAGAGACTTGTGATTGTTACCCAGGTAATGTGATACTGCCTTGTATGAGTTCTCCTTTTGCGTTATTATTGGTGCATTCAGTGTTTAAAGATTGTATCATTGTAATACACTCTTTTATGTTCTAAGCGATTTATGATGATTGTTGATCCGATGTGATGTCAATTCAATAGACTCATATTGATTGTTCCATGTCACAAGAAACTGATAAGAGTGTCAGACTTTACTTTTAAACCAAAGGAAATCCAATTCAAAATGAGTATATAGAAATTTTTACTTCATGTAAATCACAGGCATTACATTTATGAACCATTTACGTGAAAAAATTTGATGCTTCCATGTTGTGAAGTTGAATCATTTGTAAACTTGTTTCAAGAGGGACAATACTATTTCTCAAGTCAAATTGAAAGATAGCCACCTTCATTCCCTGCTGCGAAGATTTGTAGAGACTTTTTTTTCTTTCTCTTTTTTTCTGAAATGAGAAGCTAGAGGTTTAAAGAAGTGCATTCCACTCCACTCGTATCCTCTCTTCTTACATCGGTTTTCTTTCTATTCTTAATTGAGACTGCCATGCTCTCTCTGTTTATGGGTTATATTCCCATGAATGCATTTTGTTTTGGATCATGTTTTGCTCATCTTAAACATGTACTGGTGTGCAGAATAGTTGGGCAGGTGATGGATACAAAGCTGGTGCAAAAGATTTGAAATCCATATCCAGTGAGCTTGCTGCTGTGATAAATGATGGCCTTTACTTCTATGAGCAGGTTGAAGCACTACCTTCTGTAGTTTATTTCTCATTATATTATGGTACATATCTTTAAATTTCCACTTTTGGTGTTCCTTTTTCTTTATTATTTTAACATGGCTGTTACACAGGAACTAAAATCTAAACGAGTTAGCTGTAGAAAGAATAACTCCATATATGAGAATAGAGATGGAAATTCAAGGTTTCCAAGCAATGCACCAGGACTATCAAATTCCAAGATAGGTGAAAATGCTATCGGGAGCAGTATTCTTGAAGAATCCGGTGGACTGAGCTCTCGGAAGAAACAAAATAAATGCTTCTCTAAGCAACATTCATTCCATAAGCAGAGATTTTTCTCCAGCAACTCAGAGAATCACGGAACTAGTCATAGTTCAATTGCAATAATATCAGAAAGCCCACCAGCTAATTCTGTTGGATATTTCTTTGGTTCTACTCCTCCTGATAGCCATGGGTTCAGTTCTAGGTAACCATGCCTTCATATTGAATATCATGACCGAATGAAGTTCTTTTCTTGCTTTTGAGTTGTATAATATAATTTATTACTGGTACCGAATATAAGGAAACAGAAATTTTATTTGACTTGACTTTTAAAGTTTTCCTGAAGTAATATGACTGAGCTTTCAATTTTTTTACAGCACAAGTCCATCTTCGAAGTTGAACTGTTCACCACATGAGACTCTTTCTAGCAGTCCACCAGTTGGTTCTTTGCCAGAGTCTTTTCCACCTTTTCAGCATCCCAGTCATAAGCTGTTAGAAGAAAATGGTTTTAAGCAACAGAAGTAAGGGGTGGTGGATATTTTCCTCCAATATATGTATGCACTTGCAAACTGAAGTTGGCTAATTCTGTTGTTGTTGCATTCAGGTACCTAAAGTTTCACAAGTGCTGCTTGAATGACAGGGAGAAGCTGGGAATTGGTTGCAGTGAGGTGGATTTATATCTGAACTTTCTAAGTTTTAACCAACTGTTTTACGTATTCTTTCACTCCTTGATTTAACCAACTCTTTTACGTATTCTTTCACCCCTTGATTATGGCCAGCTCTAATAGAAGAAAATTGAATTGTGTGCCTGAACGTAGGATGAATGGAACCCTGAATTTATTCTGTCAATTTTGTTTTCCCCCCTTAGATAATGTTCAGAAAATTTATTCATCTTTCTTTTTCTTTATATATGTTCGTTAGCTTTTTTTAGGTTTATTTCTCTGGATGTATAAACATATAACTTCTCTTTTATGGTTCCATTTGGTTTTCATATGCAGGAAATGAATTTATTGTATAGGTTTTGGTCATATTTCCTTAGAGACATGTTTGTTCCATCTATGTATAATGAATTCCGGAAACTTGCTCTCGAAGATGCGGCTGCTAATTACTGTTATGGGATAGAATGTCTTTTCAGATTTTATAGGTAACATTGGTAAAGATGCCCACTTCTGTGGCTGTTTGAAGCACTTCTGAAGTTTGGACTCAGCTTTTGTTTGAACCCTTTCTTTCTTTCAACCTTAAAAGGTGTAGGTTTGATTCTTATTTCTTACCTACACATATAATTCTTTGGGTTCTGTTTTTTTTTCAGTTATGGTTTGGAGAAGGAATATCAGGATGATCTTTATAAGGATTTTGAGCAACTTACTCTTGATTTCTATCATAAAGGCAATCTCTATGGTCTTGAAAAGTACTGGTAATTACCTTCCCCCTTTTCACAGATTATACAGTTATCTGCTTTGAAACTGAGAAGAATCATTGTTAGTATTCTCTAGTAGAAATACAATTACTTTAGGATTTCCACTTGATCATTTTTCTTAATTTAGAATTATCATATATCTGGCAGGGCCTTCCATCACTTCCGAGACCAGAGAGAGCCCTTAAAGAAACATCCAGAATTGGATAGGTTACTTAGGGAAGAATATCAGTGCCTGGAGGATTTCCGTGCCAAAGAAAGGGTACTAGCACAAGAGAGGACAGCCATTGACTCCCAATTTTGAAGATCAACCCTGATGAGTGAAGCAGAGAGTAGGAGTTCATGGTCCATTTATCCACCCATTCACATTTGATTGCTTAGGAGAGATGGCTTCTGTATATTTTACATTTTTGGTGTTCTCTTAATTCTCTTCTTTGATCATTTACAGCTCACCTGTCCCGACATAGTTTTGTACATACGGGAAACTGGAAAAGGGAAAAAAGTTGTCGAAGCTGTGAATTGAACAATAAGAGGTTTATTTTTTAATTTTATACTGCAATTCTTTGTCTTTCATCTCATGATTCCAGTTTCACACATGCTTTACCATAAAGCTTTGTCAACATGTTTTCATCTCAAACGTAATTATCTGCTGCATTTAACTAGTAACCAGGGGTGTGTATTATTTAATTTTAATAGAATTAACTGAATGAATTAAAATTATTTCGTTAGTTTAGTCAATTTTAGGTAAGTTCGGTTAACTATTGATTTTTTTTAAAATTAGTTTTTTGTTAATTCAGTTAGAAAATTGATTAATTAACTGAATTAATTAAAACTATTATAAATTAAATATTATATATATTTTAAAAATTTATTTTACATAACTTAATGACATATTATATTATTTATCCAAAATTTATAATAAATCGGTTAAATTAACTAAAATAATTTCGGTTCAGTTAATTTAGTTATAAATATATTAATTCGATTAACGGTTAAAGTTTTAAATTTTTTGATTATATAACTATAATTAATTCAGTTTACTATCAGTTGAATTAACTGAATACACTCCCTACATTTTTAATAGATAACCTTTTTAAGATATTGTTTTGAAATTTGAGACTGTTCTGTACCAAAACAAACCTGACACAGGCTGATTTACCACACCACCACTTAAACTGGGCTCGGTGATGTATCCCAATTCCCATGAGCCTTACACACATGCAATTAGTATCGACTTTGAAATCTAAAATTCAGTTTAAAATTTCATTGTTAAATTACATGGACGAAAATAAGATAAATATGAATATTTAAAATAAATATGTAACTAAACATATTTAAATTATATACATAACAACAATAAAAAATCAAGGTTTGGTGCATGTGAGATGCAGATGAAGCTGTCTAAAAGTCAATAGACGACTTCAGTAGTTGTACGCTAACGCGCAAAGTTGACTGAGGATAAAAATTAATCAAGTCAGTCAAACCAAAGACCAGCTCCACGCCAATCAAATCAAACGTTTTCCTTGGGAAATTGGGTAGAAGCAGTGGCCACTGGGTTTGAATCTCTAAAAAGAAACAAGCTTTTCTCCTTCCTATCTTCCGTATTGTTAAAAACCTAGCACTGAACCCCTGACAGAGCAGCTGAAGCTAACGTCATCCATGGCGGCACCAATCTGGTTATGGGCTTTCTCTGTGTCACTGATTCTGGTTCCGTCTGTTTATGGGAACTCAGATGGAGATGCTCTTTACGCGTTGAGAAAAAGTTTAGTCGACCCGGAGAACGTACTCCAGAGCTGGGATCCCAACCTTGTTAGTCCTTGTACTTGGTTTCACGTCGCTTGTAACCAAGAGAATCGAGTCACTCGAGTGTATGCTGATCCCCATCTCTCGTTTTTATTCATTTATTAGTTTTTAGTAATAAAAGAATTATATTGTTACATGATTTGGTGGGGACATGTTAGTTTCCTTGTTTGATAGCTTGTAAATCGGTGGTTTAAATTGGGTATTGGCTTATTTAATTGAATTTAATGTCTATCTTGTAATATGGTTTATGAGAAACTGTTTTATCAGATGAATTCTGAAGCTTCTGTTTTGGAGGGGATAAATTTGCATGGATTATACTTGGGTTGGGTTTTTGTAGATCTTCCTTTCCCTTTACTATGGAACAGAAGACAACCATTTTGCTCTGTTGTTTAGTTTTATTTTGTCTGTTCTTCGTTTTGAACCATTAGATTTTTTTAGTTTTTGTGGAAGTTTGGAACTAGATGTGCCTATGCTATCTATAATCTGCATGTCTCTTTGAGAAGAACAAGTTTGTAACTTATAGCGATTACTTTTTGTTGGTTTTGATTATCAGTTTTAGTAGTAGCTCCCAATTAAGACTTCTAGTTTTAATTTTTGAGAATTACCCCCTTGGAAGTCTGGAAGATTACCTTGGCATCTCAGATGATGTTTTCTTCCCTTTACTTTTGCAGAGATTTAGGTAATTCCAACCTGTCTGGACATTTGGTACCTGAGCTTGGGAAGCTTGAGCATTTGAAGTATCTGTATGTTCTTTCCCCTTTAACCTTTGTCCGCTTTTGCCAGTAGCATCTGAAATTTGGAGCTATAGACGTGTTCATTATTTGTTCAATAATCTTTACTTGTTGATTATTCGTTGTCGTGCATCAAAAACTTCACTTGCGGCTATCTTCTCTGTGTGCAGGGAGGTTTACAAAAATAACATCCAAGGAACCATCCCTGCTGAACTTGGGAATTTAAAGAGCCTCATCAGTTTGGACCTATATAGCAACAACATCTCAGGGACCATTCCTCGGTCGCTTGGGAAACTCAAGTCTCTTGTATTCTTGTGAGTGCTCATGTCCAAGTGTTCTCTTTATGCACGAATAGTTGATGGTCAAGCATTTATTTATTGACTCGAGAAAAATATAATGAATTAACAGGGGCTTATGTAAGTTACAGCCTACAAGTATTAGATAATGGTCGTTATCTACTGGTGTTGAGAGAGTGTCACCATGACTCTCATATAAAACTGCAATGCTAGTAAATTTTTATTCTTTTTGTTTTTCACTTACATTCGTTTCATTTTACAGGCGGCTTAATGACAACAAGTTAACTGGACCTATTCCTAGGGAACTTGTTGGTGTTTCAAGCCTCAAAGTTGTGTAAGTACCGCGACTTTAACTACTTGATATTCATAAAAGACTATTATCTGGATTTTGGGGAAGCATTGGACTTATCATCTTTTTGAAATTTTTGACCTCTTTTCTTCTAGTGATGTCTCAAACAATGATTTGTGTGGAACAATTCCTACTAGTGGACCATTTGAACACATTCCTTTGAACAAGTAAGCTCCCCCTGCTTCTTCCTTCTCACTCTTTATTCTTTTAAAATCCGGTTACATTTCACGATCAGTTACTATGACATCGGTTATCTGTGCATCCCTTAGGGCCGTAAAGATTAAGCTGGATTTCTAACCTTTTTTCATACACATGTGAAGTGAACCTATGGATCAACCTATTTATCTATATATATAGATAGATGAAATGCATAATTGCATGCCTATTTGTGAACATGAAATAAAAAAATCACCCTTGACACAATGTCCGAATAAAAGCGGTGAAGGTTAATTTTTATGTTGGGATAAACTATAAAGGCTTTGACAAAAGTTTAAGCTCAATTTGTAGTTGGTCTAGATAAGCTGAGGCATATTCCTTGTTTGCACAAAGATATTGTATTCTGGACATCCTTTACACCATAATATACATAAACGACAGCCTTTGGCAGGTATAGCTTCTGTTATTTCAGGGGTTTATGATTATCTTTATTCTGGTCTTATTGAGCACACTGCTAATATTTTCCCAACATATGCAGCTTCGAGAAAAACCCTCGACTAGAAGGTCCCGAGCTGCTGGGGCTTGCAGGTTACGACACAAATTGCTCGTGAAGGACGGAC
The DNA here is from genome assembly GCA_035048815.1 of Abelmoschus esculentus. Classification (NCBI taxonomy): domain Eukaryota; kingdom Viridiplantae; phylum Streptophyta; class Magnoliopsida; order Malvales; family Malvaceae; genus Abelmoschus; species Abelmoschus esculentus. The sequence continues at coordinate 2,845,146 of JAUCBN010000008.1, forward strand.
TGATGCTATAAACCTTCGGATTAGATACGTATTCACATGGTTTTAAGCGTATTATCACATAGTATAACAGGCTTTCTCAAAAGCCAGTCCTCATATATATAAATCTATAAACCAGCTTGACTATATATATAAGCATCTGTAACTCAATTCTCCTGCTCTTTCTAAGATGTTGAAGACAACCAGTATGGATGAATGTAATGATAACGACAAGTTCCTTTGTTGTGTTTGATCCTAGTTCAATGCCAAAAAACATCGAATCCTAGTTCGTTTTATTACTAATTTTTTTTGTCTTTAAACTGAACTAATTAAACAGATTCAAAACCCAGTATTACTCAGTTGGAATTGCAGCTAGAGGTACATTTTTAACATCTATACTGGAGCTGCTTGTGTTGGTGGATCTGGTCGGCTCAGCCTTAATCTTGGGCTTTGGTGTAGGGCATTTAAGTAAATAAACGAGGGATATCTGGTTTACGTGTCCGAAGAGTGGTCCACAAGATTATTATTTATTAATCACCTTTTAATATAAGCAACGGAATAAACTAAGACTGTTTACTAAATCATGTGTTAATTTGTGTTTTGTAGTCCAAATCATTTTATTCCATTAATTATTATTTTATTTCTTTTTACATTATATTATTTTAGGTTTGAGTGCAAACAAAAACAAATGCCCCCAACTTTGTTCAGATACAACTGTTTATTTAATTAAAATATTATAAGGGACAGATTCATAAATTTTAAAAAATTGAAAATACATAATTTTTTTAAATTTTTTAAAATTATATATAAATATTAAATTTTTAGGGTCGACCCCTTTTGAATCCAACACTGATAAAATTTGAATTACTATTATTTCATGCATCAATATTGGAACACAAATTTATAAAAATGTATAAATTTATTTAAAGAATTAAATATTTAATCTTAAAAAATTAAATTCTAATTTTAAATTTTAATCCTAAAAACTAAAATTTAAATTTAAATATTTTAAATTAAACAAATTTATAAAAAAAATTCTAGTATCCATGCACGAATATTTTCTCTTAAAATATACAATATTCCCTATTAAATCGGAGAGAATAATGGGCAGGTTATTTTTTTACTATTTTGTGGTATAATTTATAATTTTTTTATAATTATATATTCAATCAATTTCTAGGTTCATGCTTTCAAAGTGTTTCATTCCCCCACCCCAATATTTTTGGATTAAATTATAAAAAGAATTATTCTCTATTTGTTAATAATTTATAACCAACGATTTTTTCGATTATATGTGATATTTCATAAGAGTTGAAAACCAAACTACTTAATTAATATATACAATTTCCTACACAGACTCAAAAATAATGTTTTTATTAAACAGTATTAAAAAATAAATTAATAACTAAAAGAAAAATAATTTTCTTAACGAGTGTGAAAAAATGATGTTTAGAATTTATAACCATATTTTATATTAATATTTAAAAATTGAAAGTCAATTAAATTCATAAAATAAAAATATTAGTATTGCATTTAAGCCTAGTAATTATTTTAAAACGTAACTCATAAAGGAAAGCTTATAATTGACAAAAAAAGAAACACGGTTCAGCGTCTGTATTTTTTTTTTAATCTCGTAATTAATAAATTCACACGAAAATTTATTATTAATTTTCGTGAAGGAAGTGAAAGAGAGAAAGGAAACGCTTACCCCAAGATTCAGATGAGATTAACCTGACCTGCACCTCATTTATTTTCTCAAATTTTCCAGCTGCTTCCCTATTTAATCTAAATCTCACTTCCCCATACCTTGATTTTATTACAACTTTTTTTTTTTGTGTAAAATACTACACTCTGCTTTTACAAAACCCACTTTCTCTCTGTCTATGCTTTCCCAATCACCAAACAGGGAGACAGGCAGCCACCCCCCTTTCACTGCTTCCCCTCTCTTCAATAATTCTCTTTAAAGTTGCATCTTACGCTACTAAAAAGGATAAATATTACTTTCATTTCTTCCCTCCTCCTCCTCCTCCTCCTCCTCCTTCTTTTCTCTTCTTAGTTGCAGTATTGACTTATTTGAGCTTTGTGGAATAAGGAAAGAAATCTGGGTTTTCTTTTTTCTTTTTCCTGGTAAGTCTTTTTTGGACCTGGATTTGTGTAGATCTCTATGTGTCTTACTTGATCTTAGTACTTCCTATGGAGTTTTCTTCTACTTCTCTGATATGGGTTCCTTTTTTTTATTTGTTGTTGATTTAGAAATTTGAGGTTTTGATTTCTGTTTTGTTTCCTCTGATAATTTATTTGATGAGGTAATTCATTATCGGTTGATATAGTTGAGGTTTCATTTTCTGGGTTGGTGCTTTTCTCTTCTCTTTTTTCTGATTGGGGTTTTGCCTACTGCTTGGTAAAGTTGATTTTTTTTTTAAAAAAAAGGTTTGCTATTTTTTTTATAATTTAAATTTTGTTATCAATTGAATTGAATTTTTGATTCTAATTGAGGTTTTCTACTTTCTTAGGCACTAATTGTATCAGATCCAATGAATTTGAGCATGATTCTAATTGAGGTTTAAGATTTATGAATCAGAATTTGTTTTTTGGTCTCTCTTCTGTGGTGATAAAGTATGCAGCTGACATCGCTTGTAGGCTAGTTTGATCTGCTTAATTTACTTCAAATGTTTTGGTTTTGAGAAATTTATGTTTTTGGACTACTTAATAATTTTGGGGTTTTCAACATCTTTGTTTATGCTTTTTCTGGTTTTGGCTTGGTCAGTTATCTCTTTCGATGCTGTTAGTTTATCAGGGATATTTACAGGGCTTGCATGGTTTTTGTTAACCAAGTTAGTATTTTTTTTTTATTATGTGCAGGTTAACTTAGGTTATTTGGTTATTTGAAGTTACATATACCAGCAGTACTAGCTGGAAGGGTAGTTGGAGAAATTTGACTGAGATTCCCTCAAGTTTCAGACTTATCTTGGGGTCCGATCTGACCTTGGAATTATGATGATGTTTGATGAGATGGGTATTTGTGGAGATATGGATTTCTTATGTGCTCCCCTTGGGGAAAAAGATGTGGCGGTCTCGCAGATGGAATCAGAGGCCGCAGTAGAGGATGATTATACTGATGAAGAGGTTGATGTTGATGAACTTGAGAGGAGGTTGTGGAGGGACAAGATGCGTCTGAAACGGCTCAAGGAACAGCATAAGGGCAAGGAGGGGATTGATATTGCTAGACAGCGTCAGTCCCAAGAGCAAGCGAGGAGAAAGAAGATGTCGAGGGCGCAGGATGGGATATTGAAGTACATGTTGAAGATGATGGAGGTTTGTAAGGCTCAAGGTTTTGTTTATGGGATTATTCCGGAGAAGGGAAAACCGGTAACTGGAGCATCTGACAATCTTCGAGAATGGTGGAAGGATAAAGTCCGGTTTGATCGTAATGGTCCTGCTGCTATTGCGAAGTATCAGGCAGATAATTTGATTCCTGGAAAGAATGATGGTTGTAACTCCATCGGCCCGACGCCGCACACCTTACAAGAACTTCAAGATACAACGCTTGGTTCTCTTTTATCTGCACTGATGCAACATTGTGATCCCCCTCAGAGACGGTTTCCTTTAGAGAAAGGTGTTCCCCCACCATGGTGGCCTGCTGGCGACGAGGAATGGTGGCCGCAACTCGGATTGCCCAAAGATCAAGGCCCTCCTCCTTATAAGAAACCTCATGATTTGAAGAAAGCTTGGAAAGTCGGGGTTCTAACCGCAGTAATCAAGCATATGTCTCCTGATATTGCCAAGATTCGCAAGCTTGTAAGGCAGTCTAAATGCTTGCAAGACAAGATGACAGCAAAGGAGAGTGCAACATGGCTTGCTATCATTAACCAGGAGGAGGCTTTGGCACGGGAGCTTTACCCTGATTCCTGCCCGCCTCTGTCCTCAGGTGGAGGAAGTGGGACTTTTGTTATAAATGACTGCAGAGAGTATGATGTTGAAGGGTCTGAAGTTGAACCAGACTTTGACGTGCAAGAGCTTAAACCTGGGAATCTCAATGCATCTAGTTTCGGTATGGATGCAATGAGGACCGTTCAACAACAATCATTTCCTATCAAGGGAGTCGTCAATAATTTGGATTTCATGCGAAAGAGGAAACCATCCGATGATTTGAACATGATAGAACACAAGATCTACACTTGTGAATTCCTACAATGCCCTTATAGTGAACTTCGCTTGGGCTTTCATGACAGGACTGCCAGGGACAATCATCAGTTAGCTTGTCCACACCGAAACTCTTCTGCACAGTTCGGTGGTTCAAATTTTAATGTGAATGAAGTGAAACCAGTCATTTTCCCTCAACCTTTTGCACCATCCAAGCCGGCTACGCCATCTATTACATCTGTTACAACACCCTTTGATCTATCTGGACTTGGAGTTCCGGAAGATGGGCAGAAAATGATCAGTGAGTTCATGTCAATATATGATAGCAACATTCAGGGCAACAAGAACATGAATCCAGGAAACAATCCAGTTACAGAAGGTCAAAATCTCCTTCAGCGGAAAATGCAACAACAGGATGGATTCTTCGGCGGTCAAGGAGTCGTGATGGAGGGAAATTTCTTCGAGGAGTCCAACCTGCCTCGTAACCATCAGATATTTTCTCAAGGGGAAGGCCAATTTGACCGTTTTAAGGTTTTGAATTCTCCGTTTGAGGCCAACCACAATAACAACAACTTCCAGTTGATGTTTGGTTCTCCATTCGATCTGGCTTCTTTTGATTACAAGGAAGATCTACAAGCAGCTGGGGTGGATACCATGCCAAAGCAGGATGTTCCAATCTGGTTTTGAGTAACAAAGTTCCTGTCCAAACTGGTTCTCTATCAACTTACCTTTGTTTTACTTGGTCACTGTATTTTTCTTCATGCTTGTAGCCTGGTAGAAGCTATAGTAGGTCGTCATATGGGCTTTAAATAAAAACAAAAAAGTCCCATAATGCTGCTACTGATTTACATAGAATGTTACTGTCTCATAAATAAGCTTTATGTATTGTCTGTGTGCTTTCATTTTCACTTCTTGTTTGAACATGTATCAGTTTCTACCATTATCATGTTTTGTAGGAATCTGAGTGTTTTTGTCCTGTAATGGATACATAATTGACAGATTGCTGTGATTGGAAACTCTTGTCTTTTAGTGCAATCCTATCCTTGTTGTCGTTCATCTCATGTGAGCTTCAGACCCACAGCAGTTAATGCAAAGAAGATGGTTTAAGTTCCGGTAGGATCCTGTCTTTGCTGTAAGATGGAACCGGAACTGGAACTGGTCTGGTTTTGTGCCAAACGTTTGGTTGTGGGGTCAGCTTTCTTTGGCTCCGTTCAAACTTTGGAACTTATCATAATTCATGCCAATGGTCCCCATTTCTTGAAAAATAACAAAATCCATGCAATAAAAGAGCTCATTTCCACCCAGAGGAAAAAAAATAAAGGAAAAAAGGATAATGATCCAAACCTTTTTGGTACCATAGTGTTTTGTTGCTTTCATTATTGGGTTTATTATATTATATAAATATATATATTGTGGATGAGGTTTTATCTGCAAAATTCATCTCCCCTGTCTATGTTTTTGGTTGGGTCCTTTCTTACATACAAAGATCACATGGGCAGGGTGTTTAGCTTAAAAAGGATTATAATTTTAATATTATTATATACTCATCTGCTTTGGTTGTAATGGAACTGAAGCAACCCAGAAAGCAGTTTCATTTTGTCTTAAATTGGAATTAATTTATTACAACGGTTGTCATTTTTTCCTGTACAATCGTGATAAGATTGTGATTATAGAGTTTGTCTGGGAAAATTATACTTGACGGATTGGTTTTTATTTTTCCTGTACAATCATACTTTCACTGTGATTAATTATTCATGTAACACGTTACGATAATCATCTTTAGAATTAATACTTTTTTATTAAACACAAGACAAATATGTTTCATTTCGAACAGAAAAAATACCAAAGAACATACACAGAACAGAAACCCCCCGACAAGTGGAGTAGGTGCTGTCACCTCCTAACCACCATCGAGAGAATCCGTGCTAGAAAAAACAATAGTCCAACAATTGTGAACTTCCATACGTAGATGGAGAGAAAACACACAAGGTTAAGGCCATCACCACCGGAAAAGAGATCACACGGTCCTCAGCAGTAACAACAGGTTTACGATGTTAGAGGCTCCAACTGCTAACGATAAATAACCGACAAAAACAAGATAAAGAGAAATTCTATTTTAGAGAGAAGATAAAGTGTCTAATCTAATATATTGTATATTTTTAGTATTAGTGTTATTTTTGAGTTTTTAATTTTTTTTGTTATTTTTAAAGTTTTTTTTAAAGTTTTTTATTAAATAAAAGTTACTTTTTTAAAAATAAACCTATCATTTTAATTATTTAACACCATTCCACACTTTCTCTAAAACTTTATAAAAAAACTACATGTAATACAATTAGTGAGATAATTTTTTTTACAACGAATCACTTTTAACTCTAAACTAATACTCCTATAATCTATGCTGTTAAAACGTGAGCACAATATTAACACGTGTGATTTAAGTAGCAATTTTTTTAATAAAAAAATACTTTTTAAAAAAATTACGGTGGTTCGATGGTAGTCAGAGTTGGAGAATAAGGGCTGTCTTTATTCACCTGAAGTGTCCTAGGAACGCATACTTGGACTTGGGCCAATAACCGAATCATCTAAATCCAAAATTAATGTTTGGGTTTAAATTGGATCTCAATCGTATGCAAAAGTCAAATAGCAATTAGATCAAGTCGTGGGACACATGAAATAGTGCATAATAGGAAATGGTCCAAGGCATGACCAATTGTTTATTTTATGTGTACAATCCCAAATTCAAATTTCAATTTTAATGTGTAGTGATTTAAATATAATTTTTGAAATTTTAATTACAAATTTTTTTTTTTCAAACTGCAGTTAGTTTATCATTTATTTAGGGATGGTAACATGTTGGAACAATTAAAATATTTAATTTTATTAACTCAATTCAATATAAAAAAATATAACTAGACATTGATTCAATCATGATGTTTAAATAAAAATCTAAATTCTCGACTTAAAAAAAATAAAAATATATAAACATATCGAGTCGGGTCAAATTTTTTTTACCATGAACTTGACCTTAACTCAATTCGATTTAATTTTTTCAATAAACCGATCTATTCTTATCAGATTAAAATCCACCGATTTCGGATAAATTTTTAAATTAGATAGAAAATATGCAAAAAACAATTAATTTATATTAATATCATATAATTTATTTAATTGAAAATCTGTGTCATGTATACCACCACCATGTGTATATAATAATCACAAACAAGTTTTTGAAGAAATAAAATATTATATTCATGGCGCACTATCCCTGCAACCAAGCACTGCAACTGTACCGTGCTCCAATCGTTACCAAAGATCCACTCCATAATCACAATCCCTTGACACAATCCTGGACGCCGACGTTAACCTGTCCACCGTTATCTTACACGTTACTTTAACGGTAATCTTCCACGTCTTAACGGACCCCAATTTGATCTTAACCGGCGCTCTCAGCTTCAAACTAAACGGCACTGCTCCATTGTTCTGCTGATCGGAAAGAGCCCTAAGCGCGCCGTTGGTTAGTTCAATTGCAGAGCCCTTTAAAGAGGTTCTAAACACCGTTACGTTATTCGTCGGCTGGTAAAAAGCCGGCAACGCGCCGCTACAGAGGTTAATGTCTTCGTAGTAAACTCTAACGGAGCTGCCTTTCTCATAGTAAATACCGATTTTATCGTTGGGGTTGTGTGCCCGGACGGTAACGTTGAATTCAGGAGAGAGCGGCGATGATGACGTCAAGTTGAATCCTCTGATGGCAACGTTCTCGATGGAGTAATTTGGAGACTCGGGCTTGAAAACGAAGTAAATCACCGCGGCAGAAATTGCGGCGGCGAGGAGGAGAACGATTATGGTAATCAACAAACAGCAACAGCATCTGCGCCAGCTACTCCGGCGAACCTTTCGTTTGGATAGATGCTCGTATCTGCGCGCGTTCTCCGGGGGAGGGACGCGGTAGATTTGGTCCTTGGGAATTTGGATGATGTAAGTTCCAGGTTGTGGAGCAGGTTTGTCGGGGGACGAAGTTGCTGATTTCGGCATTGGGTGTTCGCCAGAGTTGGGTGGAGAATCGGCCGGGTGGATTCGCTCAGCCATCGCGCTGTTAACTCAGTTGACTCACTACAAGAAGAAAAATCGAGAAAGCAGCAGTTTAGTTTTTTTTGGAAGCAGAGCTTTAATACCTGTATTTAAGTACTAAAAAATTACGCGGTACAGAGGAAAAAATTATATCATAGGTCAGTTTTATCATGTGTCCATGAGATCAACCAATGATAATTATTTATTTCATCAATTTTTTCATGTTATATTTTTCTTCCAAGTGAATCTTCACTTTAAAAAATAAAAAATAATGAGGTGAATAATTATCATTAGTTGATCCTATGGATGACATGACAAGACTGACCCATGATATAATTTCTCGTATAAAAAGTCAAAAATTAGAGATTTATTAAAGTTTACTGGATTAAAAAATGATTTTAAAACTAAAAATAATATAAAATAATTAATTTTTAAGTAAAAACAACTTTTAAAAGATGGAGTCCAGTTCAGACCCGGATGTCAAAGAAAGGAGGCTTTGTCAAGAGATCCCAAATGTCAAGAAACGGCGTCTGATCTGATCCTGCGGTGGGGAAGCGGGTTTGGGTTTGGAGGAGTATTCAGGTCTGGGTTTTATCTGCTGCTTTTCATTCTTCCTCCGTGTGGGAGAATTCAACGTGGGCAAGTTGGCACTGGGACCCTTTTCATTTTTTTTTTTTCTGTATAGGGATGTTTATTTTTAGTTACAAAATTCTTAATTTGCTTGATTAGTATGATGTGATATCTACCCAATGAGATGGTTGGTTTATTGTTTAATTCGTCACAAAATTCTCAATTTGTTTGATTAGTATGATGTGATATCTACCCAATGAGATTGCATTTGGTTATTCTTATTTTATAAATATTGTTTTAAAATATAATTATTCTTATTTTATTTTTTAAAATATTATATTTACAATAGTATTTTGGAAATTAAATTCAGTTGAATTAGATTTTAAATAATAATTTAAAAAATTTAAAGATTAAAGTAAAAGAAACCAACATCGAACATTTTTTAGTAAAAATAATAATATTTAGAGTCAGATTCAATTAAATATAATTTTTAAAATACTATAATAAATATAATATTTTAAAAAATAAAAAATATATATTTGAGTAAAAATTCATATATACGTTAAAATGATTTATTCTATTTTTTATTTAAATATAAATCCCTTCCAAACTTGTAATGTTTTTCAACAAAGAACATAAAATTGGTTTACTTCGTAGCCAAATTGCTAGGTTGGAGTTTAAAATCAACCTTTCACCAAATGCCTTTAGTTTTTACACGTGAGAGGGTAGATCTGTCATTTACAAATGATTAGTTTGGCACCTGGCACACCAGTATAATATTTTTTTAAACCTCTAAGTATTTTTAAAATAATTCAAAAGTATTTATCATCACGTACTTTTTATATAATACATATAATTACTCTTAATTAATCCCTGCATCTGTTGAGTTGAAAGACAATACCATATGATTAATCAAATTAAAACTCAATTAATTATCTATATAATTTTATTCATATTAGATTTAAATTTTGTGAAATTTAAATTATTATGTTATATTTTAATATTATAATCCTATATTCGATATTTCAAATTTTTGTCGTCCCTTCGATAATTTAGACTTAAGCCATCCATACCTCATTTTCTTGACATTTTCCTTCCCTCCTTTTTCTTACACACATGTTGAAATATTCTTACAAGAAATATGCAATATATATATATATATATTCAACTCGATTTTGTTATTTATTATTTAAATTTAATTTATTTATGATTTTAAGTTATCGATTTAAATAAAGATTAAAACTTAAATCTAAATCGATAATATTATTTTTCTAAAAATGAATCTAAACCCTGAATCATTAAAAAATAATGCTTCCAAGTTAACATATAAAATAATATGTTATTAATATTATAATCTGATATATTAATCAAACTTCCAAGCTACTTTGCTAACACTCACAAGCAATATTTTCTTTCCATTTTAAATTTTTGAAAGACGAAGAAAACTTCAAAGGAGTGGTCCGTCAAAAAATTCAAATGCCGGATTACAAATTAAAAAAAATGGAGCAGTTATGGTTAGGTTTGTCTATTATGAATTTGTGATGCTGGAGGAAGAAGAAGATTGTTAATTGTATTATATATTTTTAAATTATTATTTTTATTTTGATTTGATCGTTAATTTTTTTAATTAGTTTCTCATCAAGTTATGGTATTTTCTTAAATTATTTTTTAAGTTTTTTGAATATTTTATTTTTATTTTTAAATTATGATTTACATTTTTAAATTGATTATCGTTTGAATATAAAATTAAAATATTTAAAAATAAATTAAATAAAAAATAAAAATAGAAATATGTGATGCAATTAATTCAAAAAGACTATAATTTGGTCCGTTTTATTTATTTCAATCCTTTATTGAAAATGAAATCAATTGTAGCACCAGATTCAACCTCTTGGAATGGAATGGAATGGAAGTTTGAAATATCAAGATTATAAATGTTAATTTTTTATGAGATTGACTTCGATTTATTTGGCGGAAGCACAATGTCGGATCTAAAGGGCAGAAATTATGTGTTTTTTGATATCCGATTTTAAAATAAGGATTTAGTGTTAAAGATTATGATTAGAGTTTAAGAAATTACTGGAAAGGTGTATTGTTTAGGTTTAAGATTTAGAAACTAAAATTAGAGTTTAAATTTTAATTTTTAATTACTTTTTAAAATGCGGGACATACAAGATGATATAAGATTTTTGTTCGATCCAAAGTCCCCCAAATATTTTCAAACCTGTAAAGCTATCCATCAAGCCTTCCATGGCTGCCATAGAAACTAGCCCATCATTCTTGACACTATTAATCTGTGTTCCACTCCAATGATTAATACCAGGAAATATGTACAGAAACATAGAACAAGGCTTGTATTTCAATGAAAAACATGCCTAAATTTACGTTCAAAGACAAGGGTTAAAAAAGAATGGTTAATCCAGCATCAACAATGAAACTTATTCAGAATGATATTTACGATATGAATCAAGTACCAGAGACAATGAATTCCAACTTATGAAAGTAAAGAACAAATAAATGGGGGGTTAAACTACACTGTTACAACTTACAACCCCTGTTGTTTATCTTTCCCTAGTACGATTATCGATAGATCTTCGTAAACTGATTTCATGTCCGGCCTCTCTTGTGCCGGTAGGATGCATCTCAGAGCCACTTGTAGCATGGCATCGAGTGTTCTATGCGTCTCTTCGATGTTGTCTCTTTCCAATATCAATGGATCGAAGCAGTCACCGGCACGGTTCTCTGATGCTAACAAGCCCACCCAGTCTGTTAGATCAACCATACCTGTGCTCCCTGAAACTATCTCTCCCGAACTTTTTCCTGTTAAAAGCTCCATCAATATGACCCCAAAGGCATAGACATCACTTTTTAAGGATGGACATGGTTTACTAGAGCTAGCAAACTCGGGGGGTCGATAGCCGAGAGCACCTGCATTCAGAACTTGTTCGGCTGTGCCTGCTGATGTCAGTACCCGATGGAGACTGTAATCAGTGAGGCGGGCAGTCAAATTTGGAGGCTCCAGTAAAATGTTTGTCGACTTGAGGTTGCCATGGGGGATTGCTCTCTCGTTGTGTAGGAAGTTCAGACATCGGGCCACATCTATAGCGACCCTAAGCCGTTCATCCCGAGACAAGGGTGGCGGTTTTCTTGCCTCTGTCTCTGCAGAAGAAAAAGCAGAAAGAATTCAAGATTAATGGCTTATGCAATGGCATTCTAGCATACAATTCAATCTAAAGGATCAAATGTAACAAAAAGACAGTGCCTTAGGTTGCAAGCTAGCAATCACAAATGATCAAAAAAGTCTATAATCATACATTGCTCAAAATCATACCTTGAAGATAGAATGCCAAACATGGTGCATTTATGTAATTTGATATGATCAACTTCTCGTGCTCCTTGGGACCCCAATAATAACCCTGAATCGAAACTAAATTCGGGTGTTTGATGTACCCGAGTTTCTTCACTTCCCTCGCGAATTCCTTTTTACCTTTTGCTATCCCTTCCTTCAGCCATTTGATAGCCAATACATTACCAGAGTCAAGTGTAGCCTTGTACAATGTACCGTGGCAACTCCTTCCTATAATTTCAGCCGGAGCAAGTGAAAGTTCGTCTGCAGTCAATGCCAGAGATCCATCAAAGAGATGCAGATCACCAGCTAGTTTATCAGGAGAACGGACTTTTAGTGCACTTGAACTCTCAAATGGAACTTGTTTTTTTGAAGGAGATGCATTTGAAGATGATAAGATAGACAAGGGTGAAGCTAATCCTTCATCTCTTCTTGTGGACTCGAGGTGACCGAGATATTTAGGGTCATTTAAGACGAATGAACTGTTTCCATGATCATATGAAGAACTCTTTTTGGTTGATGACAAAAGCTCTTGACTGAAACTGAATGATGACGGCGACGAATCCTTTCTTCTGAAAGGTGCTGATGTATGAGAAAGGGAATACTCTCCTTGAGGTACGGTTTCTTTGCCATTGTTTCTTTTCAAATCTCCACTCATAGTTTCCTGCCAGTTGTTCCTATAATAAATCATCACACACACAAAAGCTATTATAGCAGCACCACCAACCAAGCCTACAATCAAGGCAATTCTGGTGACAGGTTTCAGCCAAGGCCGGTGAGTATTCAAATTCAGGTTGGAAGAGCCTTTTGGTGACAGTGGAAATGTGCCAAATTTCAATAGGGAGTTTCCAGGATGGAACGACGAATCAGGAAATCCCCTTAAGTTGTCAGGTACAGCACCAGAGAAATTATTAAAAGACACATTGAATCCTTTCAATTCATTAGGAAGACTATCAGGGATGCTTCCCTCGAGTTTGTTGTTGGATAGGTTAATAACCTCCAAGCTATGGAACTTGGAGATTTCTGGGGGCAAGCTGCCCGTTAACGAGTTATAAGACAGATCAAGAGTCACCAGGCTCAAATTTTCAGCAGAACTTACTGAAGGCATGTTCTTTATTTCTTGAAGAGGTATTGAACCAGTAAAGTTATTGCCTGAGAGATTGAGATCAGTCAATTTAGTTGACATGAAGAAGCTTGGAAGGAGAGATCCATTAAGGCGGTTGAGGCTAAGATCTACAACCTTTAATTCCGGGTATGTACCTAAAATTTCTGGGAGAACACCCTGCAATGTGTTGTTTGATACCTTGAATGCAGTCAGCCTTAAAAACTGAGAAGTTTGGTTCGGTAAGGTCCCTGCCAGTGAGTTTGAACTCAACTCAATAACTTCCACATAATTCCCCCAACCTTGGATTCTAGACAAGTCTCCTGAGAGCATGTTCTTACTTAGGTCTATGACAGCACAATGCCCTATCCTATAGGGCAAGGACCCCGAGAGTTTGTTTGATGATAAGTTGAGCTTCCTTAGAGTTGATGAGGTTATACTTCCAATTGGCCCTGCCATGGATGTGAATTCATGAAGAAAAAAACTATTTAAAAAGGGTGAAAATATAATCCACTGAACCAAAAGTAATTGACATACGAAACCTCGAAGAATTGACTTCGAATTACGCATCCTACTTCATTAGGAAGGACCTACTAACTGAACATACCATGCATATTGAATAATTTTGGATAAGGGACACAATGTAAAAGGTAAACATCCAAGATTGCTTAACCAGGATAAAATTTATAAATAAAGCAAACCAGGATTGAATATCACAATACACATTGACAGATACAGATGCTCACTGATGTTATGGAATAAACAGAAAATAAACAAACATGACACAGGAGGTTAAAAAGGTAATACCTTCAAGTTGATTAAGGCTGAGATCGAGTTCGGATAAGATCATGGAGCTTTCATGCAAAAGAGCTTCCGGTAGTGATCCCGACAACTGGTTGTTCCTCAACCGAAGAATCCTCAAAGAGACTATAAAATTGAAAGAAGGTATAGTTCCCACTAACTGATTATTACTTGCATCCAAAACTTCTAAACTGTCGAAATATGGCATTCCATCATGTGAAAAGAGCTCTCCAACCACCAAATTCTGGCTTATATTTAAATACTGAATCGAGGAAACAAAACTGGAGCTTCCAAGTCCCAAGTCCAGTGAACCAGATAACCGATTGCTGCTCAAGTCGACATATACTGTAGTTTCCAATTGGGATAACAGGTTCATGATATCCCCAGAAAAGCCATTAGATCGAAAATCTAAGAATTTCAACCTCCTAAGGTTGCTAAACCCAGAGGGAAATATGCCTTCAAAACTATTTGAAGATAGATTCAGCAGAACCAAATCTTTTAAATTGGAAATGCCTGATGGTATGACCCCATGAAAGGCATTAACTGAGATGTCCAAAAACTCAAGAGACCGAATCGAGTCGATGTTAAAGATGGTCCCTGTCAACTGGTTGCTTGAAATGGATAAATTTCTAAGCAACTTAAGACCAGCAATGACAGGGAAACTGAAGTTTCCAACCAAACCCAAGTCATTTAAAGTGATTGAAGTCACATGGCCTTCATTACAGATGATTCCAAACCAATTCTTGGGACACCCATCAAATGCCAAGGACTTGGAGTCCCATGAATCAAGAACTTTACCAGAAGGGTCTTTCTCTATGCCTTTCTTGAGCTCTAAAAGTGCTTCAAAATCAGATTCGGCTAATGCAGTCACTAACAGAAACAATAAGTACACAAAACTGAATCTCTGCATTCCTTCAAACAAAGTCCCCAATCCCCCACCTTCACAAATCTCAGTGAATATATCAAAATGGAACAAGAGCTATAGAGAGATTCTACAGCAAGTTGCAAAGCTGGAATGAGCTAAAAGACTACACATAAATGTAGTTTAAGACTGAAAGAATTCGACTAATTAACAATGGGATACTTACAAAAGCCATATCTGCTTCCTTTTGAAACTAATCAAGGGGACAATGAATGAGCTTCAAAACCCAAATCAAGTGAAACAAGCTCAAAAGCGCCAGAAATATCATAAAAAGACTCTCACATCACAAAAAGGAGCTGAGTCTGAGAGTGAGAAGCAAAAAGATAATGCTTGGCAACAACGGAAGAACAGACAAACCGTGGGAAAAGGGTAGTTAAGTGTCTGAAAGTAAGAATCTTGAACCTTAAGTGGCTTAGGAAGTTGCAAACAAAGTACAACAAAATGTAGTGAGATGGGAAGTTACATCAAGTAAAGATAAGCTCAAAGATGCAGGGAAAAACCAGAGAACGAGGGGAGAAAAGCCATGTTAAAGACTGAGATAAGGGAGGTGAGAGGGATCAGAATGTGTTAGGTGGTCTGGTTTTTAATGTGGTCGTAAATTGCAGACACATTTAATGAATAACACTAAAGAAGTAAGAAAGCAGGACAATGATTTGTGCTTCTTGGTGTTGAATAGTTCTTAAAACCAGATAATTAATCCATTGAATTTTTTTATCATAAATTCATTGAAATCAAACATGGTAACATGCAATGAATTGAAGAACTAATAGCTGGTCGAGTTGGTGGTGCCTTGTTGTTTGCTTTTGACCTTAAAAGCTTTTTGATTAATCCCAAGACACTTTTGCTTTGTTTTTTTATGCAGGTGAAATATTTTACTACTAGCTTAGCTTTCACCTAAGAATCTTCATTTTAATTTTGATCCACCATTAATGAACCATATATTATTACTAATTTTTTCTGATTTTATCCATTAATTTATCAAAAACCCATTCAAGTTTATTGAAAACCGAATCATTTTAAAGAGATTTCAAGCCCAAATAGTGAACTGATATGAACCTATTAGTTTATTATTAAAGAAACAAATGTAAAAAATATGTCCTTTAATAAGACAGATAAAAAAAACTAGGAAACCAAAAAATATGTCTTTTATAAGACAGACAAACTTCACACTTTCTTCCTCTTCTTTAAGTGGGATTACCATTTTCTTGGCACTTCTGTCTTTTTTAGACAATGAAGTATTTCATATTTACCTCAGAACTTATCAAACAAATAATGTTTTCTAAACTATTTTTGGTAGGAAAAAAAAATCAGAGTTAGCTTAAATTGTATAAATTTATTAACCTTTCTTTTTCTTGTTTGGAAAGTTTGTCGCTCAATTATTTCCTTTGGCGGAAGTTGTTCAATTGAATTTTGACTCTCTAGTAGACAATGACATCTTATACTGGAGAATAAGCCTGTTTAAATGCCTTTGAAGGTTTTGCATTGGATACCATAGCTGATGCACTTTCAGACAAAAGTGATGAAAATAAACCGTGTCCCTTAGTTACTTGGAGGTATCTGGTTTATACAATAGCTTAGAATCCACGAACAAAGTGAGGTTATTTAGAGATAACATTTGAGAAACAGTGGCCAAGCTTAGGGATCAAATACCCTTTTCACTGGAGGGTAAAAGAAGAATGAAGACAATTCATTGTATTTGCAGGTCATTCCATTCGTATTAGCATTTTAATGGCTGTTTATAAGATTTACCAGTGTAAGTAATCAAATTATGAACAAAACAACATTGACCATTGCTGGCAAAGTGACCATACCATAAACACAGACAAGGCTGGCTAGCAAGAAGAGAACAATCCTGTAGTCCACTTACGGTACAATGAATGGTTTAAATTGGATGATGTCATCCTCTAACAAAACACATCAGCTTGCAGGATGTTGCAGTCTTCAAACACCAATGACTTTCCTGTGCAGGTGTCCGTGCAAGCCTTCATCTCCATCATGATCATGAAAAATGAGTGTTAAGATCCCTACCAAGCATAGCACCGAACCCACAAGAATTTTGTCGTATCGCTCCACCCAATGGAACTTGAGCTGGCTAGCACCATAGAAGGTTAAAGCCACCAGCGTGGTCATCACTGCTATGGTGCTGCAAAGGCAATGTCAACTTAAGTTAGCCATATGAGTAAAGTCTGCCTTATAGCAGACTCTGTTAAGTAGACCCGTAGGTTACTGACATTCAATATATCTCCTATGTATACATAGAATACTTTTCTTTTCTTTTTTTCTCCATTTGCCCTAACTTAAATTCAAAATATTAAAATCTTATGCAAAGAACGCTATTGTTAGCAATTAATGTTAAGAATTTCAATGTAGATTATAGAGGTTGAAACTTAGAGTCAGATATAGAAAATTATTGCAGTCTTCAAACAATTTCCATGGTGGATTGTAATGAAAAAAAATTCATGGAAACTGTTTTCCAGAAACAAAGGAACTTGTTTTAAATGTCTGCCACAAGTTCTTTATAATAGCACAGATCAGCATCTAACCCCATGCCCTTACGTACTAACACCAGTCCATGGATAACAGACGATGTTATATACCCACTAGAAACACACAAAAATAAGCTCTATATATTATCGTCGTTACCAAATGCCAACTAATTATTTATATACAAAATTCAGAATCCTTTGTCAGGTATACCTGAATAGCAGCACTATAATGGCAAGTATCATCATGGAAGACGAATTTCCGACAGCTAGAAACACAGGGAGAGTGGTTGCACAGGGAGACAGTGCCGGAACAAGGACAAGGCCAGCTACGGCCATTTTCTCCATGGGTTGGTTATGAGAATGACTATGTCCACCCTTACCAGACAAAAACAATAATATATAGCAACCACCAAGAATTATGAGCAAAAGTGAAGCAAGTTTATGCACTCTTTCTTCGCCAGCAATTGTGTTCGCCATAGTTATGGCTGCTATGCCTAGAACCGAAGTGGATATTACATGCAAAACTGCTCCAAATGCGGCTGCGCATAAACAACAATACAATAAAGAAGAATGATCAAAGCAATGCCAAGAAAGGTTTTAAACGTTTAATAGTATTTGGTTCCCTTATTTTCAATTATCTGCAACAGATCTGTTAGTTCTGCTAAAATTAAAGGAACCCGGAAAGCAAATCCACCGCTAATCAACATATCAGAATCAACTGTGATATTTAAGCATGGTAAAATTATGGTCCCAAGAACAAATAAAGGACAAATTTCTCAATTGTGATATATAAAAAATCTGGGTATTGGCATATGCAAATTAGAGATCTAAAATCATATATAGTTATGAGAAGGGAGCTTACTGACGAAAAGGGTACGGGAAAGTGTCCATTTTTGGGCACGGCCGGCGATGGAGAACGGAAGCCAATGTGTGGGAATGAAAGAATGAAGAAGAGACACTGTGGCTATGCCGCCTATGGTTGACAGATCTTCGGCGCTGAAACTCTCCATGAATGCTTTTGTTTCAGAGTGAATAGAGATCAAAGCGTTTGGGGTCCTCTTCTCCGAGAGTAAATTAGACTCACAGAATACTTTTCGACATTACGTTGATATTTGTTTTAATTTTTAGGTGGAGAAACGGTGGAGGAACTAATGGGTTGTTTCTGTGTTAGCTGAAGCTTTTGGAAATAGATCTGAAAACGAAATGAAGTGGATGGAAAAACTAAATCAGAAAAACGATGGGGTGTTTTCGCAACAATTCTTCAAATTTTCCTTTAAAATATAATCGGAATTTGGCCTTTTTCTTCACAAAAAAAGCTTACAAGCTTCGGTGTACACGTTTAAAAATATTTGATTTAATTAATCTGTTTATTTATTGATTTAATTTAATTTTTATTTTTAAATCAAATATCCAATTTATTTCTAAATTTTCTGAATACAGATTAAAATATTTTAAATTTTAGATTACCCAAAAATCTAATCATTGTTATATTCAAAATATTAAAATCTTCATAAATATAACTTTTAAATTAAAAGATAATTAAATACATATACATTTTTAATTTGTCGCAAGTAGCAAATCATAGCCTAATTTTTAAATACGATATACTGATTTTCATTTGGTAAAACAAGTTACCATGTCCTCCTCAATTTCTTAATATCTTTAAAGCAGGGCAGCATTAGGAATCTACAACAAAAAGGGAAGATTTTAAAGAAATCCACTCAAAAATACTAATACATGAACACTGTCCAACATCAAACATTGCAAAGCAAGTTCTGAATTTCAGAATAATCTCTCCTTAACGTTAACAATGTTTCAAGATACCTAAACATAAAAACTATCAGAACAAAACACAGGAAGATAAGTCCCCCCCCAATAGCTTAGTGATCACCTGGCATGCTCTTGATGATATCCGAGTCACCTGAAAAAAAGAACTCATATTTACCACGATCCGAAAAATAGACGGATCAAAAAGTTACAAGCTTTCTTATATATACCAGCGTCAATAATGCTAAGGCAGCACACTCTGAAATATTTGCCGCAAGCAGTGCCCAAGTCTACATTGTCTGCAAAAAACAACATTTACACATTGTTTGAATACTTTAAAACTTCAAACAACAAAGTTGGCACTTCGTAGTCCATTGGTTCGCCAAGGTTCATGAATAATAACTAAAGAATGGATGGGGGAAAGGTGAAAGGGCTTATGTGATTCAATATTCAGAACTGCTTGTCCAACAAGGGTGGTACTGATGTCGAGCAAGATAGCCGAACTATGTACCTAATTTTAATGATAATCTGCTTTGTTTAATGTGATATGGAAATTCCCCCAATATTCAAGTACTCAAACAATGACCCAGATATGTATTAGAGAATGCAGCAGGAGGGAGATGGATTAAGGAACGTACTTCCATTGTAGTGGTGAACTCCAACCTTGCACAACATGGCATAATACTCGATCTCCGACTTCCTAAGAGGAGGGCAGTTGTTGGCAATGATAATCAACTTGCCTATAAAACATTAAAACTCATATGTGAATATACACGGGCAGATGATAAACCAAGCTAGATGGGGGGCTTGGCACCTCCAGGGTTTGAGGAAATTTGAATTGTACCCCTAAAATGTTTTAAAATTTTTAATTAGGCCCCTCAATTGTTAGAAATTCTCAATAAATCTTGAAGATACATCTTCCAAAGCTCAATCGATCAACAACAGAAATACAACAATCTAATACTAAAAAAATATAACAAAAGCTCTCATGCCATCCAAGTTATACACTATTTTAACCAAGATGAATTTCATTCGACTTCAATTCACCATAAGAAATAATAAAAACAAAAATCCCATCATTTCCCATCTGCATCAAGAAGCTTTAAACGCCGGAAACAGTTAATAATTAATCAGATGGCTCGAAATTTTATAAACCCTAAATTAATATGCATAATTGTACAATACCTTTAGAATTTCTGAGAGACTTTAGGACGGTTTTGTAACCCAAAGTGTACTTCCCACTCTTTATAACGAGAGCCAATCTGTTGTTGATGCTCTCATGAGTCTTCTTCTACATTTTATCAAACACCCCGTTAAATCCATTAGTTAGCTGGTTTTCGTAAAATTGCGAATAAGAGTAGAAAATTCAAAAGAAGAAAAACGGGGATGGATTTTACGGTCTTCTTGGCGGCAACCATCTTTGATGATGGAATAGCTTCGGCGAGATGCGGGGCGGGAAGTGACTGCGGCAGCTCCAACTGGTTCACCACAACAATGAAGGAAACCCTAGAACCTAAACAAATATATATGGATGCCTGCCTGACTTGAGGTTTTTGGGGTTGGGCCAACCCAAAATTACCTTTTATGGTCCAAAATCAAATTCATTTAAAAAAAATGAGAAAATCGATAATTTTTCTACCAAAGGCTAAAATTATAAACTAGCTTTATGCATTTCAATCTATAAATAAAATAAGTTTTATAAATTATACTAATAATTTTATATGTTTGAACATTATACTGCAAACAAAAAATACAATAATTTTCCGAAGAAAAATTTATTTGTCTGTAATTTTTAGCAACATATTTTACATCCTTGTTCATCACGTTATCCATTGTTTAAGTAATTAAGTTTATTTATCTTTAAATAATTATCTAATAATTATTACTCATTAATTATATGTAGAAAATAAATGATAATTTATCTTAAAAAAGAATGAGATAGACAAATCTAATTGATTAATTTATCTACTAATTTTTTCAGGGTTATCATAATCCGACACATCACCTAACGTTTACGTTGACTTATGGTCCAAGCTAGACAGACCACATCATGAACCCAAAATTAGGAGAAATTATTCTATGGACCGGTTCCACCACGTCATCCATGTTTCTTAAGAACAAAAAATAAATCCATGTCATCATTTTTTACACATCATCTGCACACTCATAATTTTAATTTCCAAATCATCTCTTTAAATAAAATATATTAAAATTAAAAAAATGATGACATGGATTTGTTTTTTATTCTAAACCCTAAACCCTAAACCCTAATTAAAAAACAAATCCACGTGATCATTTTTTTAATTAGGGTTTAGGGTTTAAGGTTTAGGGTTTAGGATTTATATGTAGGGTTTAGGGTTTATGTGTATGGTTTAGGGTTAGGGTTTAGGGTTTAGGGTTAGGGTTTAGAATAAAAAACAAATCCACGTCATCATTTTTTTTAATTTTAATATATTTTATTTAGAGAGATAATTTGGAAATTAAAATTAGGAGTATGCAGATGATGTGTAAAAAATGATGACGTGGATTTATTTTTTGTTCTTAAGGACATAGATGACGTGGTGAAACCGGTCTATAGAATAATTTCTCTAAAATCAGACCATCCATGCCCCAATGGCCAATACCATGTCCTTCAAGTAATACATTGGTCACACCTTCCATTTGAATATATTAAAATCTAAAAGTAGAAATTAAATACTGGTGTATTGAATCAAAAGTAGATAAAATTCAGTGTCCCTGCCGTACCTAAGATTCAGTACAAATTATGTAGCTTACCACTGTTTATATTTTCATGCAGCCATCCTGTAACATTCCTGATTAGATCAACCGGAATTGTACTGACATAGAAGGCAATGCAGACGATTAGAGAAACCATTGCGATCACCGTGTTTCGCAAGTTGGGTGGGAATACTTGGTAATACAATGCAGTTTGTATCGGAGGCTGAAGTGCATAACCGCTGCCAACCACAACAAGCTGAGGACATAGACACCAGACGTCATAGGCACTATAGCACCAGTGCTGAAATGAGCAAACGACGTTGATTCAGAGGATGCGTTTGCTGAGATGATTGTTAGTTTAGTTGTATGGGATTGTTTGGGACGAGAGATTGTTGCAATCGAATCAAACTCCGGTATTCAAGGATTTCTTGTGGCCATTACAGGCTAAAGGAAGGACTGAAACGTTTGTTTTGTTGGCACATGAATTATATACCAAAAAAATGGTAAAATAACTTTTACAAGTATATTTTTTTTAATTATATTTAAGGGGTGTCAATTATTTATAAATTGATATTACTTATTATTATTATATATATAAATATAAAAAAAAATTGATCTAAAAATTTTAGGGCGTCATATGACCGCCCATTGGTAAGGGTGGCTCCGCCCATGCTTATCGTATAAACCGTAATGTTACGAGCAAACAAACCTTACTTTTGTAGATTTTGATACATGTAAAACTTGGCACACAGTAAAAAATAACCAAAATTAACCCCACCAACACGAAATTCCAATAAACGTTGTATAATCTTCCCTCGTTTATATCATCCGGTGGGTTTCCTTATCAGATCAACCACAGTTGCGCTGACATAGAAAGTGACTGATCACAATGGAAATCATGGAAGGGGCCGTGCTCTTTTCATGAAAACAGGGAATTCTTGATACTACAATGAGCTGCGGAAACAGACATAGGGCTGCCATTGGCACCACAGCGGCGGTCCCACCCGGCTGCTGGCCATGGAGGTGGTTGTCTTGGGTTATTTTTAGCCTCTTTGTCTCCACTCCACCAACGTGGAGATTGTCATGCTTAGGATGTTGAAAACACGATGGTGCTTGAACCGGCGCGGATCTTGAAACTGGAGCCGATGTGAAGATCCATTGCGAGAGCTTGGAGAACCGTCATGTTGGCTTGAACTGCAATAGGGATAGCTAATAACACGGTGCTCGCCCTTGATGGGAAAAATCTAATCGAATAACCATTGATATTTAGATAACTAAATTACTCAATTACCCTTCACAAAATTACATGTTTTGATGAAATTAATTCTTTTACAACAAAAAGTCTTTACTTTATTTAGATCAAAGAGAACTAGCTTCACCTTCCCTCTCAAGAATACGAAATATATAAAAATTAGCGCACAGCAAAAAAAAAAAACCAGAATTAAGCAACTCTAGCACCACGAATGTTTCTATACTTTGGATATAACGTGCAAAGTCGTTTTGTTTAGGATTTTTCACAAGAGTTACGGGTGTAGAAAAATAAAGTAAAAGATAGTATGAAAAATATATATCCAAACTTAGCCACTCCTACCAAAAATATAGCACATCCTTTAGATAATAAATGTGAATATAACAAGTCAATCAAACCAAGAACTTGTTTTCTAGGGGATATTCATTGAGGGAAAAGACCCCTACTGAATCAGGTCTCCGGTTAACGACCAGTTCTGGATGTATCATCCCAATTCCCAAAGCAAGGCCAAACCAAATACCGGGAAACTTGGAACGGTGAAACGCAAATGATTAACAGAATACTGCATAAACCCGTTATTTGGAAATTTCAAGTATTTCAAGGGAAAATGAGCACGCTTATTTGGAAGAAATTGTAGTATTATTGATCAAGAAAACGCCTAAAATTCCATCGGAAATCTCCACAAAATCCCTTCAACATGTTGAACAAAATAAAACTGCAAATACCCAGACTTTTTTGAGCAACAACTGCCTATTAAAAGACTTCTTCGAGATCACAAAAACCAAAATATCTGTGGAGGTAAAAGTTGTTGACTTCATATTGTTCCACAACAAGCAGCTTATGCATCAGCAAATCTGTAAGATGAAATAGAAACCATCAATATTTTAAAAGAGAAAAAAGAGTAGAGTGAAGCCAAACATAACATTATCAACAAGAAATTAACGGATTTATTACCCAAGCTCAGAGAGCTTCAGGTGAGCTTCAGCATAGTCAGCAAAGAAAGCATCCTCATCCTGCAAATACGGGAAAACAATCAAAATAAATAAACAAACTTGAACTTCCCAACGGCAGATTGTATGAAATTAAAGAGGGATTGATTTGAAGGGAAGAGATGCATACGGCAGCATATTTATCAACCAATGGACGGAAAGCAGGATCAGAGAGGAGAACTTTGTCAGTTGGGAGCTGAAGAAGACCTTCATTCTCTCCAGATAAGAGTTCCCTAAAAAATATAACCCAGATTAGCATCAAATCAACAGATTCGCATTCACAACAAAGAAGGAAAATGGACGACTCAAAAAAAAAAAACTCACGTGAAGTAAGAGTTGTCGAAGATGAGAGGGTTGGTAGTCCATGGTCCCTCAAATCCAGACCTCTCCTTGTGGCACCTTCCCTATTTCAAAAACAGAGAACAAACGCATATCATTATAAACGGAAGCACAAAAATAACATGTCAAACTCGAAGAAAACATGGGAATTGGAAGCTTATTGACAGACCAAGGTGTGGCCACCAGAAAGAGCAACAATATCCTGGTCACTGAGACCCATTTGAGCGCCAAAGACTTGCCTCAAGTGATCAGATCCTGCAAGAAAGCAATCACAAGATTAAATCAAGATTATCACCAAAATCAAAAAAAAAAAAAAAAAAACTGAATCAAGGAATAAACAGTACACACTAACCCTTGGTAGCATCAGGAAGACGGCCCTCAGGTGGTGGGTTAGGCTTGTCCTGGAATTTGGTCATAAAAGGCTTGTAACTTCCAAGAATTGAAATTTACTAGAATTGCTATAAAAACAAAAAAGTATCTTTTCCATGCATCTAATCATTTTACGAAGTTGAAAAGGATCTAAACATAGTTCGACATCTATAATCGATAACATCAACTGCATTATTAATTCTTAAAATTAACTATTGGAGAAACGATGACATAGTTTACGTTGACTGACCTCTCTTCCGGGATGGAATGGAATTTCAGGTCCACCGGTAATCTCAACGCCGACAACACCAGCAAGCTAAAATTTATCCAAACACAAAAAACCGGGTCAAAATCAGCAAAATCATAAATAAAACAAAAAAGGCGAAAGAAAAAACAGATCGATTAAAACTAAAACCTGATAGAAGTCAGCGTAGGAGAGGATAGGGAACTGCTCCTTGATAGGCTCAAGAAGTCTGACGGCGATATCTAGGCCGTTGTTAGCAGCATGTGCGAGCTCAGCAGGCTGCTTCATGGTTCCGAATGGACCTCCAGTCTTGGTCTTGACATCGAAAGTTCCAGCTGAGTGCCATCTGTCAGCCACGATCACCGTCCAGATCCATCAATATAATCAATCTCAGAACCAAAACAGAGATCAGACGACAAACATAAAAAAGAGAAGCTTACGCTAGACGGAGCATGAGTGGAGCACAGTTCTTCTCAGCGATGAGACCTCTGAGCTTCCTCTTAGCCTTTTCAACTGCCTTCTGGTATTCCTCGCTCACAGTTGGGTAACACTTCGTCATTTTCTCTGTTTTTTTTCACGTACACAGATTCTTATTAATAAGATGAGAAAATTCAAATCAAAACAAAGAGAGTACAAACTTCAGATCCACACTCAAATCAAAAATAACCTTTTCGTTAAGTAACCGGAGAGTATTGAGATGAATGAAATTTGAAATCCCTAAAACCACGCAATGGACACGAGCAAAGCACAGGCACACTTATATCGGAGGGCGAAGATATAACTTATAAAGAAGGGGGAATAGAGGGAAGGTTCTAGTAGATTACTATTAGCCGTTTGATTCAGTAATGATCGTGTGGTTGGTGTTTGTTTTATGAATTGACGTCCTTGATTTGGGTTGAAAATTCATGATGATCGGCTGTGCTTGTGAGGTAGGTGGCTGATTAAAGAAATTAATCGTGCTTGTTTATTTTATTTTGAATTTAAAAAAATAGTCAAAAAATTGTAAAATGCGGAAATATGAAATGACAGAAATGTTCCTATGTCGCTGAGAAGATAACAGTACAACGGCCGCATATATAGAAATGAAAGGGGTGTTTTTGTCATTCCATTTATTTTGCAGTAAATTTGGGGAAAACTAAAAAAAATAATACCTTGGAAAATACATGTTCCACAGTGTGAACACGCCGAGGGTGAAAAGATTCCATCGAAGCAATGATAAGAGTACGGGGCGTTCACAGAAATATTTATCACCCGCACATTTCCTATTGGTCAAACAAAACTCGCACAGTTTTTGTAGCAGACCAAAATCTGCAAAGGGCTTTTGCCAACCACTATTCGCCACGTGGATCAATTTAATCACAATCAGAGGCCTTTGGTCATTTGGTCTCTACTCTCCACTCACGTTCACATCAGAGCGCACCGTTTAGAGCCCCTTTGCACGTTCATCTATTAAAAACATCGTACCAGTTTTACCCTCGTAGATCAATAAAAAATACTTTAATACCATCTTATTAAATAAATAATTTTGAAATATTATCCCTCCGTTGGCTATCCACTTAAAGATTGTATAAGCATTATGGTATAAATCACTTTGTATAATTACACCTAAAGATATCATTTATAAATTTTAAAACCATAATTTGACATTTCTTTCTTTCAGGCACTATAAATCTATAACGGTAACAATATCATTATTTTTATTCTTTTGTTTGAATATATATATTTTAAATCTAAAAAAAATTATTTAAATCAAGTTTAATGTTTAATATAAATTAATTAATATATTTTAAAAAAATTATGTATAGCACGTGTTAACATAAATATGAATTTATAGGTTCTTAACTTGTTGATCATACATACATAACTCGTAAACTCTGATATTTTAAAATAAACATGATCTGCGTTTTCATTCAATTACGTATTGGGTTCTTATGTTGTGTTCTTTAATTGACATAAACCAAACTAGACTAGAGAAACCTACTTCACTCAGTGGAGTTGCTGCTTCTAAATCATTGAACAGACAGTTCTCTTCTCTACCAGCATCCAGTTATAATGAACAGAGCTCTAATAGGCCTTCAACTGACAGAAGTTTCCCCTTTGACCATTCTGAGCAGTTACTTATTTCCTTGAGTCAAAAACCAGGGAGCTTTTCTTCTGACAAGCTTACTGGTGAGGTCTGGAATTGATTCTTATCCTAATAATAATGGTGATGATAATGCAACAGGGATTCTGGTAATGTGATTTCTAACACCATTATGGAGATATGATGTTGGACATAGCTTTGTTTGTCATAATGGAATGACTTCAAGAATCAAGGCAATTGGATCAATCGCAAGTGAACAAGACTTCCCCTTTTGCACACTTCACAGTTGTCTCTCCAACAGTCGAGTTTTGGTGTTGATCCAAAACGAGTTACTCCTTCGGGACTCGGTTCATCTGTATCGTCAAACATTCGGGATTTGATCGTCGTCGGACGAGTTGATCGACATTGTTTCTTCAGTGTCATTTCTTTGGTAACAAGTGAGGAAGTCTTGTGCAATCTTGCATGCATGCTGAGTCTTGTTGGGCAGACACATGAAGGATAGCTTTTACATACCCTCTCATTCTTCAAGTATTCACTTTTCCAAGATTACCACAGTTTTTCCAAACATTCTACTTTTTGTCATTTAGCATCTATTTTTTATTTTATTCGATTAAATTTTAAATTTATATCCAAATCATTTTTAATTTAATGATTTAATGTCATACAAAAAGGTAACGTTTTAGTCTAAGATTTTGTTAAAATAAAATAATAATATAACTATTTTTTAAAAGTTTGAGAGGTAAATTTGATTTTTTTTTCAATAATTGAAAATTAAAATTAATATTAAAGAATAATATTTGTGTTAACATTTAGTGCTTGGATTATATATAAGCTTTTACATTCAATTTGTATTCTGAATAAGAATGGGTTTCACCACAAATAGAAAATAAATATATATTTTTTCATTTTAACCAATGTATAGCAGCAAGTGGCTGTAAGAGATTTGTTTGTTCTTTAGATTTGATTGTACAAAACAAATCAAGGGAAGGAAGTGAGTGGGCCTCTACAAACACTTGGATGATTAATGCAAATATTATTATTATACGATGACTACGTGGCTCTTCTATGCACAATCAAGCTTCATCTAATCATGTCTCAAAAACACAACAGCTATAAGGAAAGATAAGTATAATATTGGTGATTAAATCTGCCCACACCTAATATAAATATATAATAC
This sequence comes from Abelmoschus esculentus, assembly GCA_035048815.1. Classification (NCBI taxonomy): domain Eukaryota; kingdom Viridiplantae; phylum Streptophyta; class Magnoliopsida; order Malvales; family Malvaceae; genus Abelmoschus; species Abelmoschus esculentus. The sequence continues at coordinate 2,873,495 of JAUCBN010000008.1, forward strand.
TAATAATAAAATTTAAAAACATGTTTTAATTGTATTCTATTTCATTATCAATTACGATGATCATCCAAATATAATAATATAAATAATAATTTTAGCTTTTAAAATATATTTATTTGATGAAAATTTAGTGCTGCGTGACATACTAAAGGCAACAAGTTTTAATTAATAGGGGTTGATTCAAGTGGTAGGTAATTTAGTTCTATTTAAGTAAATTTTAAATTCTAAATGTTGTGTACGTAAAAATCAAAAGACTCGTTCATTAAAATTAGATATACGACGCAAGTCAATTTAAATTAATTAGGACTAGACTCTGAAAATCAAAAAAAATATAAAAAAAACATTTATACTTCGATTCACTTTTTCTTTTTTTTTTTTTTTTACCAATGGAATTGTACTTCATTACTAATGTTACGAGGTATACCGCCAAAACAGTATAATTTGGGGTGGGTCCAATAATGCTAAAAATATCTTCCACCTAATGATTTTAAATCAAGCTACCAATGTTGTTTTGGCAGAATTAAAGAGTTGTCTTTATTAATATTCAAGTATTTGGATTTAATTTTGTTATACCGAATTTATATACGAGTTGTTTGTAGATTTTATTCTTATTTAATTTTTTACTATGAAACTTTTTTTTTTCTGTAAGTTTCTTTACCTAAACAATCAGATTCCAAAATGGGAGTACTTCCTGAATATGGAAGAAGCTGACTAAATTACCAAACAAGGTTCAATACACATTAATGGTACAGAAAATACGAATCCAATTAGCAGTTTCTTGATATTTATATCCAACATACTTTTTTAGTTCAACAAAACATGTTAGAAACAATAGAGTATGAAAGTGTAATAAACCGGAATTCTAAGCATATCATCTACACACGTTTATGGTGCAGATGCTGAGGGGTGACGCCTAAGGTGGTGCCTGTGGTGGCCTCATCTGAAAATAGATTTGAGGAGGGTTGGTGATGGTTGCCGTTGATGAGGTGAAACAGAGATTGTGGGTCATTTGATTGGGAGGCTCTGAAGGAAGAATGGCAGCAGAAGGAGAGGTAGACGAGTATGAGAATCCTGATGATGCTGCAGTTGTGAACAGTGGCATTGGCGTAGAACTGAGTTGACTTTGCATTTGCCACGCCCAACTGGGGAGGCCTTGCGGAGGACCAGTTTCAACTCTTGTCGCTCTTTCCTGCCATTGTTTTAATTTTTTTTCAAGTTAGTGTCGTATTGACTAACATCTTACCTTGCTGACCAAAACATACGGATCATATAGTCCCTTAAAATGCTTACACACATAATTAACATTTCAATCAGGGTTTGAAATTAAAGAATTCAGTGTTGGATTAGGCAGTATTACGCATTGATGGGAATGAGGATATTAGCTGTTTTTCATGCAAAGTTCAAATGATGAACTGAACAAAGGTAAGACTCAGAAATAGTGCAATAAGGTTTTTACCTCACTAGGAACAGGATATATACTATTCCAGAAAATCGGCTGATCTGAAGTCCCCGCAAGCCCTTTGTGAGCTGGACCCACCGTTTCCGCATCAGTGTTCAACGCCTGCAAAAGTAAATCATGGAGAATAAAAACGATCAACACACTGTCTATCTACAATAGGGTGAGGTCAAGAAACTCGATTGCAGTCAAAAAAACAGGCAGTGTATGTTTCCAAAAGCTAGCAAACACCATTGCATCCTAATTCTTGCTACAGACATCATTATTTACTAGTAGGTTGAACAACTATCATCTCAAAGTGGTAAAAGTAAAACAAACAAGAAAAATAGATTAGTTCAATTAAAAAAGTTACCCTCAAACTCTTCCTGCCACTTATGTCAAAAGAGCCAGAATAAAAATTGGGATGCCCCTCATTTTCTATGGACTCGTTGCGAACAGGTGGAGATATCCTCAGATTTAGATCAAGGTTGTGAGTACTCGCTGCATAAAAACAGCATTTAGAAACAAGTTAACAGAGCACCGGCAAAAAGATTTCTAATCAAGCAAATAACCTTTGATTAAGAAAAATTATTCGAAACACTAAAGTCCCAGAATAAGAATCAACCAGTAACAAAATAATACCTTCCTTACTGGTATCAAAGATCATATCCCCTTCATATGAACTAGGCTCAAAGTTGGTGACTGCTTCCCTTCCATTACATTTGATAGCTGCCTTATCATAAGCCCTGATTTCCAGAAAACATCAAAACGTACATATGTTGGATGGAACCCAATTGAAGTCGAGAATTGAGGGTAATAAATTGAGAATCAGGAAGAGTGTAATTCATGATCATTAGGACCTTGCAGCTTCTACTTCACTGTTGAATAGCCCAAGATAAATATACCTGCAAGCAAGCATCGTAGTCCCCACTATAAAACACTACCCCAATTGTCTTTCCTTTTTCAAGACAAGCATCTTAGAATTATTTTTCCTTTCAAAGAGTACCGGAAAACAATCCAAGAATATATTCAAAAAATATATATTTCTCGGTTCGACACCAAGAGGCACTCAAACATTTCACTACTAAATCATATGTTTTATAAAAAAATAAAAATTCCAAAAACAGTTATACTCACTTTTTGCCAAGGAATTGCCCCATCCGTGCTTCCCACCGGCCACATTTGTGCAGTGTCACTCCTCGATATTTCGAACTTCCCCTCGAAAAACCAGTACTCTGTCGCCTGAGTATGTGCACAAATTCTTCCTTTGACAAATTCTTCGTCTGCCCATCAAAAGAAAACAGGCCACAACTTGACTATCATTCACAGTTTAAACTATATTTAACTTTTATAGTGAGCTTCATTAATCAATATTTTCTATAACAGTAATCAAATTCCAACCTGTTTCATATCGTCGTCATAATCACTAAGGCTGAAATTGATATCAGCTTCAACCCCTCGGAATTTAATAGCCGCTCGATCATAGGCTCTGAATCAAACATACCCAGATTTTAGAAAAATTACCGTAAACCTAAGTTCATAAACTAAATTAATAGATAATTTTCCAGTACTTTACCTAGCTGCAGCATGAGCAGTGTCAAATCCACCTAGAAAAATCAAATCCAACCGATAAATGAAAAGTTCGACTTCTATCAAAACATTACGAAGAGAATGGGAAAAAAAACGTAAAATAAAGCTGTCAACGAAATTAACTAATTATATCCATACCCAAATATACTTGTTTCCCGCAATCCCTGAAAATATATAATTAAATAAAACTGAGCAAAATTTTCAAAGAAAATTCAGTTAAACTACTTAACAAACCAAGTCAAAATTCAGTTACAAGTAGCAGCCAATCAGAAAATTCACTTGAAAATAGAAGTGGTTCAAAAGGAATGACAAATTACCAGATATGAGATTCCCATCTTCCGGTTCTTCTGTAGAAAGTAACTCCTCGATACTGTGAACTTCGAGAGCGAGGCCCTCTACGGCTTTTCTTCACCGTCGGCTGTGACGGTTGTTGCTGTTGTTGCATCACCTGCGGGTGAACAACTTCTTTTCCCTCTAACGAAAGATTGATCCATTTATTGAAATTGCTACCGTTTCCCGAGCTTTGCACTTCGGGCCTTGGAAGATCAGCCCCATCTCCCTTCACCGGAAATAGTTCCTTGGTATCCCCTACCTGTGCGTCGTCGTTTTCGTACTCGTTTCCTCCACTCCCGACTTTGAGAATGTCAAAGCTTAGAGTGAACGCGTCTCCATTAGCGCGTGTGGAGCACGATTCATCATCATCGTTTACGATCGACGAATTCGATGTTTCGGATTCGTCCATTAGGTTTCCAGGACATTCATTGAGCTTATCAGTAAAGAGAACCACAGAGTCAGAGTCTTGAGTCGACTCAGTGGACGCGACATTGAGATTAAGATCTAGCATTTCGTCTTAACTTCTTGTCGAAATAAGCTTCGACTCGAAACAGATTTAAAATAAAATTAAAAATAATTAACACTGATCTTCAAAAACAAATCATCTGTCCTCGTCTCTTTCTTTTTTCGCCCTCAAAATCAACTCATACGGTAGTAAACGACACGATCACAGGGCTAACTCAGTGCTCCCGAAAAAGGAGTTTCGAATATAAAAATATATATATATAAAATGGTTCTCTTCCGTGTGCGGTGTGACCGAAGATGAGATGAAAGAAGAAAAAACGGCGTCGTAGGAAAACAAAGGTAGCTCAGAATAATGCTGGCATTATTGAACTCCTCGCCGAGTAACAGATTCCACAACAAATAAGAGAGAGATGGGGGAGAGAAGGCGATGAGACGTACGAAAGAAACAATACAGACTAGAGATTACAATTCTATCAAGGTGATGAGGAATATATAAACATTTTCCTTCTTTTTGGACACCGGATTCTCCGGTCACCGGTTCCACTGATATTATAAAAGTTTATTATAGAGAATACACTAATGGTAAAATATCGAATATATTAATCAATAAAAAAGTACCGTCTTTACGACCTACCGGCCACGTCTTTTCATTTAACGGCTAGATTTCTCTCCAACTCGTATCAGGTCATCTAATCCTACGTTCCTGAATTATCCAATCTCATTTGTACTCGTTTTACTACGATACTGCCATTTTTGGTGCTTCCGGTTGTCCTTCTAAAACAAAATAAATTAACATTTTCTTACAATGTATCGTTATTTATTACTCCGACAATTTTCCAATATAAAAATGGAAATGGACAGAAACTAAATCAATCCACTATGAAAGTATTACTATTTTATTATAAGTTTTGTTGCGAATGAGAGGGCAGGAACCGTACACGTCGATTGCTTCTCGCAGCTGTCCGGCACTTATTGCTCGTCCTACCCTACTTGAACTATCCTGGCTGTTTCGATTTTCTGTTTCGTTTTTTCCGGTTATACCCTCGATAATTTTTTGGATTTTCGTTTGTATCCCCTGCCGTCCCTCCTCCACAGCATACAAAACACGTGGTTAGTTTACAATTGGTAGTTACGCTTCTCTCTTTTAACTCATGATTCTCAGGAGTTACGAATGGACATTTATATCCTCACTCACAAAAACAATTTTAAAAAATAAAAATACAAATTTAACGTCTCAGAGCTGAAGGTTTAATTGTAAAATTTTATAAATAAATATTTTTAATATTTCCATTTAAAAATATTTTTATTGAATTTTAAACGCATAACTTAAGAAAATAAAAGAAGATCGTAACTATATTTTTTTAAAGATTATTGACTATAAATAAATATTTATATATTTTTTAAATAAAACAAAATTTCATTCTTAATTTATAAAAACATAACTTAACCCTAAATGAATAAAATATTTTTAAAAAACTAATTAATTAATCGATATAGCCTTCGAATGAGCATGCTCCTTTGAAAATATGGAAAATGAAAACAGAAAGCTTTGTCGTTAAGTTTGCATAATTAATGAGTTAGCTGAAATTTTTGACTGTGAAAATCACTTATTTCTGAATGGTATCGAATTCTAGGAAGTTGGAAATTTTGTTCATTTAAATAGGAAACAACATCACATCTATAAAATATTAAAAAGAATTGTTTAGACTGGATCTGTTTTTTCCACTCTAATTTATTTAAATAATGATTCACAATTGATTATAATTAATTATTATTCGGTTAAAATTAAATTAATTGATCAAATCAAATTAAAATAATAAATATTTTTTGTTATTTTTTAGATATTATATTATAAATATTGATATTTAAATCCATAATTTTTAAAAATATTAAACATTTTTATAACCATTAAAATAAAATAATTTTTTAAATTTAATTATTTTTAACTCAATTTAAAATCGATTAAAATGATATCCGAATTAACCTTTTAAATATCTTGCCGACACAAACAATATCTTGTTGATTTCAATTTATTCTATTAATGTAATCAATGTTTCAATATATTAAACTTATGAGGTTACTTGATTGGACCGTTTTTCTATTTTATTTTTTAGATATAATTTGCATCGAACCAATTGATATCGATTTAGGTGTCGGGGGGTTCAAATTATACAAGTTATGACGTGTCTTATAAAATAAACCGTGCTTCATCACGTGAGCTTTATTTTTATTTTGTTGTGGGTCCCCAGACAGGCAAATAAAACATGATTTGTTTATGCTTCCACTCGGAATCTCATGATTCATGCGATTTGAGTTTGTTTTCATAAATAATTCATGATTTTTAATAAATAAATGGGTTTATTTTTCAAAACCATTGATTTAAGATCTAGATGTGCATTTGATTTCATTTGACTAAACAAGTCTTATATTCATGATTAGGTGGTTGTCATTCCTGAAGGGGCATCTGAGTCTTTTCACTTGATATAGCACATGCATAAGTCGTGTTCCCGACACGAATCTGATCATATTGAAAAGCAACATCCAAATCCTTAAACAAACAAAATATAATTATTGAGGTTAGTTAGACTAACACTACTATTAATATTTTGATGGTCTCACACTAAAATTAATTGACAAATACAACTTAAGAATTACAATATTTGGTTAATTCACACACAAATAAAATATATGATGATTTTATTTTTTTTATTTTAATTTTAACACTACTATTAATAATTATTATATTATATAACGTCCTTTTAATAGACGTAAAATGTATTAAAATAATAATTTATATAATATATTCTTAAATATAAACCATATGATAAATTATATTGTTTAGGGGTGTATATTGTATTAATTCAGTTATTCAATTAAACTAAATTATTTAAAATTTGTTAACTTAGTTTTATCTCTTTTAACAGTTAGTCATAATAAAAATTTAAATTTTTTTAATCAGGCGGTTAATTTATTATTTTTGAATTAAGCAAAATTTATTATAAAAATCAGGATAAATGAAACAACTACTCATTAAATTATGCTCTTGAATTAATGATTAAATCCCTTATTTTTTTTATTCAAATGAGTTATTGAATTAACAAATTTAATTAATTAAGTTCTTGAGTTTTGATCATTATTTTTTGATTTTTTAGATATTAATATCACGTGACCCATCATAATTTTTTCATATAACATTTAAACATTATTTATAAAACTATTTTTTATAATTTTTAAACTTAAAAAATTAAAAATACCAAGGGACGATAGTGTAATGCAATAGATTGCACCAAATTATTAAAAAAATTACTAGATTTAACGTTAATGTTGGTCATACGTGTAAATTAATGACGTTTTAAAATATAATGATTTAATTGGGTGAGAAAAAAATCAAGGACTTAATTGACCTTTTTCAAAAGTTTAAACACTAATATTACCCTTAAACAAAAATTAAATTTTAATTTGTGGATTAAATTGAAAAAATGTTAAATTCAGATACAAATATAAAAGGAAACTAAATGGCAAAGTTAGGAAAAAAGTTATGAAGTTTGGGTAATATGTATTGCATTCATTATAAAAAAATAATTAGGGGGAGGAAAGATATAAGAGAGAATTCACCTACACGTGGCGGTTAAATCAACAATGTCCGAAAAAGGAAAAGGGATATATGCGGTGGGGATGGAAATTGGGAGTTAAAGCTATTCTCGGCAACAGTGTCAACTATTGGTGCTTTTGACAACCTTCCCATTAAGGTAGTCGGCTTACCTTAAAATCATTTGTTAAATTAATTTTCCAATTTTAGAAATTTAGAGTTTTACGAATTACGACCGATCCTTTTCCTTGACCGACCCACCGCCATGATTGTGACTGATCCACCGGCTATACCCCGTTTCCCGTCCCCATTGATCCTAATTCTGAAGTCAAAGCCGGGACCAATCCTCCTTTTCCACTGTCCAATCAATTCTCGCTCGACACGTGCTATGTTGATCCTACTTCAACCATCACCGTTCATTTTACCTATCGTAGATGATTTATTTGATCGACGGTTGCCTTTGTTAGTAGAAAATTTAAAGACTTATCTTTTTGGATTCTTTGAATAGGTGGTGGCTATTTCTTGAAATATATTTTAATATTTAATATTTAATATTTTCTTATGTGATTTTACAACTACAGATTGAAACATGACTAGAATTTTAAAATATTAAAAATATAAGGATATAATGTAAAGACTAAATTACTCATAGTGAAAATTTGGACCCACGTATTTATATAACATATGAATAGAAATCACATAAATCACACCAAATATGTAACATCCGTTGCACTATTAAAAAAGTCAATTTTTGTGTGGAAAAAACAAACAATAAAAAAAATAAAGTTAAACGAGGACTTAAAAAACATATATTTATGGATGCAAACGATGCTACGCAAAAAATAATAAGATTGAAAGAAAATATTACAAGGGACAGGAAGAAAAACGATTTTATTTTAATTTAAACAAAAAGTACATTTCTCTAAAAAAGGGGGGGGGGGAACTATTTCAGCGCTTTAACAAAAAAAAGTATTTTTAATATAATTTAATATGTAATTTTTATGTTGTTAATAATATTTTTATTAATCTGTCTATAAATTGCATATTTATTATTATGTAAAAAACACTAACGAGAAAGATTCATAGCATGCGAATAAATAAGTTAAAAAATAAAATAATAAAACTTCGAGGAGATTAAGATGCCGAAACCAATGAATGTGAATTAGTAGATGAATCAGGACATAATCTTAATTAGTTTTTGTTTATTAAGGTTTGATTTGCAACTATTTTAAAATATCAAAAAGCCAAGCTGGCTTGAAAAATATAGTCAAATTCAGCATATAGAATTCGAGAAATAATATCATAAATTATTTTTATCACATTATTTATAAAATAAATCGATCAAAAATAATAATTTAATTAATTTTTTACTTTAACTTTTTTTACCGGAGATTTTCTAACAATATTGTTTCTGTTTTGTTTTTTTCAAAAAAAACATGATACTCTTAAAATTATTTTAGTAATATAGTAATTTATTGTGTAAGTCAAAAAGCTACGGGGAAAACGAAAATCAATCTTTGAACAAAGTTCAATATTTTAATAATATAAAATAAAATATTATTTAAAAATCGATTATTTTTCCGTTTTTTAATTTGTACAGTAAATCATAATTAAAAATAATTTTAAGAATATCATATCTTTATAAATAATTTTTTTAAAAATAATATTAATATATTTTCTTAAATTTAATTTATAAATATTTATTAAATAAAAATAATTAATCAAATATATTTAATTAATTAAATTTATAGATAATACGATAGAAATGAACAATTACCAGTAATGTAATTTCTTGTGCGAGAACTCACCGTTTTAAGTACTTGTTTAGTCCGGCTGCTGACTAGATGCTTAGTATAATCTTCACTATTCAAAGCAGCTACACGTAGAACACACTTTTCCTATTTTACTAATTCTTATAATGGGATGGGAAAGAATACATGGGGCGAGAGCCGGTCGTATTGGATAAATAATTAGATTTAATTAGGGGACCACTATAATAACTATACATTAAAGTATTAATTATTACTCCTGTTATATTAGATTTGTTTTATTGTTTTTTTAGTTTAACATATTATCATTTAAAATTTATTATTAATAAAAATATAATATATATTATAAAATTTTAATTAAGTAGTTTTAAAATATATTTTATAAAATTAAATAATTTAAAATATATATGAATTTAAATGTTCATGAATACATCATGATAAACAAATTAATTATTTTTCTATGATAAATATCTTAAAATTAAATAAAACCAAATTTAATAAAAAATATTATTTTAATAAATTATTAATTGACTCGAACATATAACAAATTCGTATCTTAAAAAATAAATTTTTTAAGCACTTAATTTATGAACATCACACTCAACCATACAACACTTGCATATCGTATTAAATGCTTTAATCTTGATATTACAATGTAAGTAATTCTTGGTAAACATCACACTCAGCCATACAATACTTGCATATATAATATTTATTGATTTCGTATGAAATCATTTTATTTATTTTTATATTATTTTATATTTATGTTCGAGTTTATAATTATTCCGATCAACGATATCAATGATTGTTCTTGTCTACACAAATATTAATTCTGAAAGAATAAACTTATAAAATAATTTTTAAAATCGATCCTATCTCGTATGAATTAAGATTTAATCCATGTCGTATTAACCAACTCATTCTCACTCAATGTTTAGTCTGCCTCCCGTCATGATCTCTGCTTTAATTTAGTTCGTTGTGTTTTTAATTTTCTCCACATTCATGAATCCTGGATTTTTGGTTCGTTGCACCAACCTCGATTCGTCTTCAGTTGGGTAGAATCTCAGATTCCAATGGGGAATAAGGCAGAAGGACATGTTTCCTTGGAAGTTTACATAATTCAAATGGTTTATTATGGAGTAAAATCATAAACCAAATCAAACATATTAGGATACAATTTTTGAGTCTCACACTATGCGCTTTATTTTTCACTTATTTTTTTATTGTTAAAGGGTTAAAATTGAGGATTGATATTAACAGTAGTTATGTAAAGATTATTGATCAATTTTTTTTTTAAAAATAATTTTTATCATTCATTTTACTTATCTAATAATAAAAAAACGTATAAAAATATGGTTTTTATACTCTATCGAAATGAATCCTATATATATTAGTTTGGTTCATTTGATCATATTTATGTACAATGACACCCCACCAGGCACCGGGATCGTAAAAAAGATTATGAAATTGATTAAAACTATATCAACAACGTAAAATATATAATAAAAAAATTATGAAATTGATTAAAACTATAAACTTAAATATAATTCTGGAATTAACTGTATCAGACTAATTTATATTTAGATGATCACATATATTCGTACCGTGTTAGTTTCTTATACAAACTTGTATAATATATTCATAAGTATATGGTAAGAAGATACGACTCTGTCCGTTTACCCTCATTTGCCACGTATTGTAGTGCTCTGGGGGGCCTTTTAATTGACCCAACCATTCAACGAAAAAATGGGCCTAAAAACAAACTGAAAACGAGCTTGTTATTTATTAAGACATAATTTCTTAACTAGTTAGTATAAGATCAAACCTCAATAATATTTTAAAGAGATTTTTTAGATTATTTATTATTTATAATAAGAAAAAAGTGTTTATCGAACAAGTCAATTACGAGTTGAGTAGTGTTCGATTTGTGCTCGTTAAAAAATTTTACTGCTCGACTCGTTGCTTGCTTACCTTACTAAACATTTAACTTATTTTATAATTAAAAGTCAAATTTAACAACATTATATGAGGCTTAATATTAATATATATTAATAAATATAACAAAAAAAGTCTAAAGATTGCATAAAATACTTTCAAAATCTAAATTCTAAACTAACAATCCACAAATACACCAAACTAACATATTAAAACTAAAATAATAATTCATAAATTAATAATTATTATTTAGGCTGATTAAGAACTTATTGAGTCGAGTTAGATTTTGAACGTCTCAACTCATTAAAATGCCGATTTGAGTCAAGATCGAGTTCGGGTTGTGTTAATCTAAATTGAGTATTTATTGAATTTTATCTGAATCAAATTCGAGTAATTCACGACCCGTTCGTTAAGTACCCCTAGAAAAAAAACATCGTTACGATATCAATTTGAGTTCAAATTAAATCAATCTAAATAAAATATTTATTAAATTTTAACCAAATCAAGCTTGAATAACTTACGAGCTACTTACTCGTTAAACATCCTAAAACCCAATCATTTATATAAAAAATCGATTATTAAATATTCACTTGCCATTGTCTTGTTATATTTTTCTGGCCGTGGCACTTAATGTCTGTTGTCCCCCCTTTCTGTGTCCATATCCAACACCTTCATATCAACTTCTGGAGTCTGATGTGGCAGTGGTGGAAACCTCAGGAGGAAATGCACTCCTAATCTAATTCAAAGTTGATTTTATTGATTTCACAACCCTAATCTCACGAAGATGAAACCATTTCATTTCTATTTCATTCCCCTTAGAGTGAAAGCAAAACCCTGTATATAACCAGGAAACAGCAAAAAGGGAATATTCTGATGGAATCTTTTGAGGGTTACTGAAGTGTCAGCATTCTGGTGGCTCAGTTCTGTGTCTAAGAACTTGCACAGAAAGTACATTCTTCATTTCATCCACTTCACCATGCCTTATATCCGTAACCCTTCTCTATTCCAGGATGGAAACATTTATATAACACGCGAAGGAAAGATGAATGTAATTTACTTGTTCTTATCAAAAACAGTTTTTGGTCTATAAAAATGAACTCAACGTCACAGCCCTGTTCTATATTCACAAAAGATTTCTCATTTAGTTCCATTTCTTTCCTTTCTCTCCCGCTTCACCTCCCCTTTTCTTAATCTTTATCTGTAAACTATTGTTTCTTTTTTGTTCATTCTTGTTGTAACTTGTAAAAGATTGGACTTTGCTCGATTCCTGTTTATTAAAGTTTGTTTTTTGTTTCTCAATTCGAAGAATAAATGTACATCTTTTGTCTTACATGAACCCATGTTCTTCTTCTCTTCTTCCTTCATTTCATTGAATTTTGATTGGAGCTTTTAGCTGTTCAATTTATCATCTCTTTCTTTTGTTCTGTATGTGTTTCATGTTCTTACTCTGTTTCGCTTGCAGATATCAATGGCAAGTGCTTCGGTTGTTTCCGAGGGGACGAATAAGAAGAAGGTGACTCAATTTCCGCCGAGGAGAGGGCGAGTGAAGGCTCAGATTTTAAAGAGCATTGCTAAGACTGTCGTTTCTGCAGCGTCCAAGGCTAGGGAAGCAATGGCCAAAAGCAAGGGTGAAGGCGGCGACGGAAAGAGTTGTTCCTCCGGAACCTCAACTCCACCTCAAAGTGAGTATGTCTCCGAAGGAAATGGACACATGTCATAGAAAAAAACGACCATCTAATGGCTGAAATCAATCACCACCATATTCTCTGCTTCTCGTTTCAATTCTCTGAATTTTAGATGAAGGGTAAGAAAAGAGAGCAGTGTCCAGAAAATCCCAAAAATAAAACAAGTTTTTTCGTCTAAAATTCTAGCATGTAAGCCTTTGAAAACCTGTCATTTTAGATTCAGGTAACAAGGGTAACACTACATTAACTCATGTTTTTTCTGTCTGTTAAGGTAGGGGATGTAATATCTGACCCCCTCTGTCTTTTTTCTCTGTATTTTTTGTTTGTACTTTATGGTTTTAAGCTCTCTCGTATAGTTGTTCCCTCTAGTTTCTAGAGGTGGGATCATGTTTACGGAGAGATTTTAGTTGTTTCTGGGTTTGATTTGTCTTGTTGTGTAGTCGATGTACTATGAATCTTGTCCTATTTTAATGAAGAATATCTTGGATTTTCTGTAAATCTTGAGTTCTGGATGCCATTGTTCTCAGCATAGTTAGAGATGGGGCCGTTGATGTCTGAAAAGTAGCTGAAGGTTGGCAACTTTTTTTACTCTTCTTTTGATGTAGTGGGGAGGAATTGGAAGCTTCGTCCTCTTCTTATTTGATTATTTTTTTTTTCTTCGAACTTATCCATAATCTATTTATCTCTACATCCGATAAAATTAGAATGATATTGTCGTTTTGAATGATAAATACAGAAATCAAGCTGAGTGAAATTTATTTTGATTTTCACGATAAAATCTTGATGTTTTTAATAAGATCGATTATTAATATTCGCTCAAACATAATATAAATACCTTTTAGTGATAAAACCAAATATTTATTCATATTTTATAACATAACCTGCATTAACAAATCTTAAAGTTGAAAGTCTATCATGTAAATGGCAAGAAAGAGATGCAACAGGACATGGTAAGTGCAAAGGTCAACTTTGACGAATTTGGTTTGACTTGACTTGGCTACCAAGCCAGAGTTACAACTCCACAAGAAACAGGTTGTAAATCTACGCACCCACCAGTCATTCTAACCACTAATCATGTCCATGGTTGTTAAGCATAAATGGAGCTTGCATAATATCAAAGTTCATTCATTTCATCTTCCTTGAGTTATTTACAGAGGGAGAAAAATACATATATATATATAGCAAAGAAATTAGGTTAACATGCAGTTAGGGTTTTATTCTGTTTATCGTTTTCTTCTTTGTTTTCAGTGCTGGAATAACGATTTTCCAGCTCATTCTTCTTGCTTGTTTGAGACAGCTCACCATGGTTCAGCAGGGACAGCTCACCATGGTTCAACATTTCCCATGTTTTCTTTGTACAAAGGTTGTGAAGACTTCGCACAGAGATATGGTTACAAAAGACCTCAAAATGCTGGCGTGGCACAGGTTTGGTGAACATATCAGCAGCTTGAAATCGAGCAGGGATGTAGTTGATAAGAAGTGTTCCAGCTGCAACCTTTTCTCGTATAAAATGTAGATCAAGGTCGACATGTTTTGTTTTGACATGAAGAACGGAGTTAGCTGCCATGCTAACAGTGCTGGAGTTGTCGCACCAGATTGTAGGTGTATCCATGGGTGATATATGCATTTCAGATAGAAGGGATTGTATCCATGTCAATTCAGCAGCTGCATCTGCTAGACTGCGGTACTCAGCCTCGGTTGTGGACCGAGAAACTGCTCGTTGCTTTTTCGAGCTCCAAGACACAGTATGAGAGCCCAATGTGATGTAATAACCTGAGGTGAAACGTCGGTCATCAACGTCACTGCCCCAATCAGCATCAACAAAGACAGAAAGTTTGAGTGCAGTAGAAGATTGTGGAGGAAACCAAAGTCCATGATCGAGAGTACAACTTAAATATCTCAAGATGCGAATGAGTGCTTGCCAATGAGTGTCAGTAGGAGTTTGCATGTACTGAGCAAGTTTATTAACAGAAAAAGAAAGATCTGGCCTTGTATGGCAGACATACTGAAGAGCACCAATGATACTGCGATAAAGTTGTATGTCTGAAAGTGGTTCCTCATCATGCTTGCTGAGTTTCGGATAGGCATTCATGGGAGTGAAAATGTTCTTCTCAGGTTGAATTCTAATTCGTTGTAAAAGATCTTGTATGTACTGTTTTTGGGTTAAGAAGAGACCATTGTCAACTGAGAGCACTTCTATGCCGAGGAAGAAATGGATTTGACCAAGATTCTTTAGAGAGAATGTGACATGAAGATTGGATATAACTCTCTGTATGTGATCTTATGTATTGCCAGTGATAAAGATGTCATCCACGTAAATAACAATATAGGTGTAAATGGTAGAATCCTGATAAATGAATAGGGAGGTATCTGCCAAGGATGCTTTGAAGCCTTGAGTGCCAAGATAAGATTTCAACTTGTGGAACCAATTTCTGGGAGCCTGTCTTAGGCCATAAAGGGTTTTCTTAAGCTTGCAGACAAGAAGAGAACCAGAGCTGGAGGGTGTAACAAAACCTGCGGGTTTATGTATATATACAGTCTCGTGAAGATCGCCATTGAGGAACGCATTATTGATATCTACTTGGTGTATTTTCCAGCTGTTTGAGACAGCTATAGAAAGGAGAATGTTGACAGTAAAGAATCGAACAACAGGACTGAATGTGTTAAGGAAATCCAGACCAGGTATTTGTGTAAAACCTTTAGCAACAAGGCGTACTTTGTAACGACTGATAGATCCATCAGCATTGTGCTTAACACGAAACAACCATTTGCTACCGATGGCCTTCTTCCCTGGCGGGAGCTCTGTAAGTTCCCAGGTTTCATTTTGAAGAAGAGTGTGATATTCCTGAAGAACTGCTGTAGACCATTTTGGGTGATTGAGAGCTTCATGAATACTGGTAGGTGTGTCCACAAAACTGAGTGTGATACAACTTTGGCTTGAAGATTCCCAACTTACTACGAGTAATCATGGGATGGGCATTATGAGTGTGCACAGGTGGTGGTTCTGTATCGGAGAGGGTGTTAGAGTGTTGATCTTCTAAGGTGGACATAGGTGCTGGGGATGTGGTCGTAGGATCAATATTTGGTGCAGATGTAGAACACGGCTCAGGTGTGCGAGAATCAACAGTATCTGGACCATTAGGCACAACAGATGATGACGATTCAGGTGTAGAGGTAGTCTGATCTGGAGTTGAAGGTTCAAGTGTCACACCAGGTGGAGCTACAGGTGGTGGTGGGCATGGTTCAGTAGGAAAAACAGGTACCCTTGAGGACTTATTAGTAGAGCGAGGTTCCATGAACTGCAAAGAAGTAGCACAAGGAAAAATATGCTCATTGAATACGACATTTCGTGAGAGGAAGATTCTGTCAGAGGTGTCTACACACTGATAGCCTTGGTGTTTAGGTGAGTAGTCAAGAAAGAGACATGGTTTGGATCTGTATTTCAACTTGTGCATGTTAAAAGGTCGAATATGTGGGAAGCATTCACACCCAAATACCCGAAGAAAATTGTAATCAGGAGCCGTTCCATACAAGAGCTGAAAAGGAGAGATATTTTCCAATCTCTTGGAAGACAGTCTATTAATGAGCACTACAACACTGAGGACAGCATATGACCAGAATTTATAGGGCATGGAAGCTTGAGCCATTAAAGATAAAGCCATCTCTACTATGTGGCGATGCTTACGCTCAACAATCCCATTTTGTTGGGAGGAGTAGGGGCAGGTGATACGATGCTGGATACCAAGTTGTGCCAATGTAGTATGGAGGAAATGAAACTCACTGCCACCATCGGTTTGAATGGCTTTAATTTGTGTATTATGTTGAGTTTGTACAAGTTTATGAAACACAGAGAAGGCAGTGGATACTTCAGATTTAGTTTTGAGAAGAAGGATCCAATAATATCGTGTGGCCAAGTCAATAAAGGAGATATAATATAAAAAGCCATTGGACCTTACAGAAGCAGGACCCCAGAGGTCAATTTCTACAAGTTCAAAAGGTTTAGTGTATGTAGTAGTAGATGGTTTATAGGGAAGAGTATGACTCTTGCCCATTTGACATGCAACACATATAAGATCCTTGTCCAAAGGAATGTTCTTGTTGACTAAGTGTATTATTTCTGCAGAGGCATGATCGAGCCTTCTGTGCCATAACCAAAAAGGAGAAGTTGCTGAAGTAGAGAAAACAGAAGCTGAAGTGGAGGCCAATTCACCAATAATATGATATAGCTCATCCTTTTGTGTTCCTTGTAGAAGTATAGCTCCTGTTTGCTTATCCTTCACATAACAAAACTGGTCATGAAATTCAAAGAAAACTAAATTGTCCTTGGTGAACTTGGAAACTGAAAGTAGATTTCTAGTAATTTAAGGCACATGAAGTAGTTGAGAGATATGCAATGCTCTAGTAGAGGTAAGTAAAGATGTATGTCCTACTTGTGAAATTGGTAAAGATGACCCATCACCAATGTGTACATGGCCCTTACCATAATATGGAGATCCTGAGAAGAGAGTATTGGAAGTGCTGGTGACATTATGTGTAGCCCCCGAGTCTGGTGTCCAGATAACTGGAGAATTAGGTACAGTGGCAAGCAAGGTGTTGAGATGAACTTCTTCATTAGGTGTTGCAGTAGTAGGTTCAGTGGTGATGGGAGCAGCAATACACGGATCATAGCCTATCTGTTGAGGAGAGTCGAAGCAAGCAGTATTAGCTTGAATAGGAGACTGTATGTCATCTGAAACAGTGAGACCCTTGAAAGCTTTATCAAATCTATGCCAACAACAGTCCACTAAGTGACCAAGTTTACCACAAAGCTGGCATTGGACTCGTGGACAACCTTTGAACCGGCCTCCATTGTAGCGAGGAGCTTCCTGTCGAGATAGCCGACCATTGGGTGAATAGAGGGTGTTATTGATGCCAACAGGCATACGAATGGGATCAGCCAGGCGAGATTCAACATCTACAAGCACGGATACAACCCTTTCAACAGTGTAAGGTTCGCGGCTGGCAGAAATTACAGCAACAAAAGGATCGTACTCTGGAGGAAGCCCGTTTAAAAGAGTGGCTATGTGTTCCACTGTCGAGACCGGATGACCACAAGAAGCAAGCAGGTCACAGACTTCCTTGATTTGCATAGTGTAGGCCCTCATAGTGAGATTTGTCTTTTTAATGGCACGAAGACGACAGTAGAGGTGCATGATGCGAGTTGTGGAGAGCTGAGAGTAAAGATTCTGAACAGTAGTCCAGATGGAGGCTGTGGTTTCAGCTCCAACCAGCTGGGGTAGGATGTCTGGACTGACAGTGAAGAGAAGCCATGAGGCCAAGGAGCTATCCTGCTTGTAAAACCGTGTGTAAGCAGGATTCAGAACTGGATTTCCATCTCCACCCGCCAGGTATTTGACTGGAGCTGTGATAGAACCATCTAGATATCCTTCCATAGATATATCACCCATGGATACACCTACAATCTGGTGCGACAACTCCAGCACTGTTAGCATGTTAAGTATAAATGGAGCTTGCATAATATCAAAATTCATTCATTTCATCTTCCTTGAGTTATTTATAGAGGGAGGAAAATACATATATATAGAAAAGAAATTAGGTTAACATGCAGCTAGAGTTTTATCCTGTTTATCGTTTTCTTTTTTGTTTTCAGTGCTAGAATAACAGTTTTCCAGCTTATTCTTGTTGCTTGTTTGAGACAGCTCACCATGGTTCAGCAGGGACAGCTCACCATGGTTCAACAATGGTGCTTCCTCAAAGTTGTTTCAGAGCAACTGCAGTCTGCAAGACCTCAGTTCTATGGATTCTTCTGATAGCTGATGAGGCAAATAAAGGGGCAGCAGGCAGCAGCCCCCTGTTTCTTGGTATGGTGTCGTGTTGGACCTTTTCAACACAACAAAAACTTGGATTTGGTCGGCTCAGAGATCATGTTTTTTTAATACCAAGAGACTGCTTCCATTTAAGCACCAGACAAACTTTTTCTTTTATATTTAAAAAATAGGTGAAGTGAAGATGCACTTTTCTGTATTAGTCTGTGGAAAAGCACAGAAAAAGTACTCATTTTTATTTTTAAAAAATACACTTTTAAAACTTTTACCTGCTGATTGTGATGAAGAAAAGAAGGTGAAGTGGTCCAAAGATATATAAAAAAGGAAATTTAGCTTCTTTATTTATCCTATTCCCATGGCTGCCATGGACTTTTGGGGTCAGTTTTGGTCGAACATAGATAGCTTAGCTCGATCAGCAAAGCAATTACTATTTTTTTTTCCGTGCGAGCTTACCATTTCTTAAAAATAAACAAATAAAAAAATATTAGTATTTACTCTGGTAATGGGTATCCAAAGATGCCTAATTAAGTTAGGCAGGTCCACGGTTCATGATCCGAGCATTATCGGTTTGTAGAATTTAATTTTCAGTTCGTAAACGAGAGCGAAAATCGTTTATTTTTTATTTATTATATTTTTATAAATAATTTTATTTTAAAATAATAGATTTAAAATTTAAAGTTTAAAGTTAAAGATTATAGTAGAAATTTAAAAATTAAGGGTATTATATTTTTAAAGGGTATGGACGTATAGTTTATGATTATAAATATAAAAATATTTTTTTAATAAAGAATACAAAAACATTTTTAATTTGAAAATGAATTTTTCTTAGTTTATGGTAGAAAATGGGTTTTAAATATTTTGATCAACCAAACATATTTAGGGTATATGGAAATTCTTAGTTTTTATGACATAAATTTGATTCTTATAAACCTTTCCTTAATCTGATTGTACTGATTCTAATGACCCATTTAAAAGACAAGGACCATTAAAGAAATACCAAGAGTCTGTTGTAAGTGGTCCCCAAGTGTTTTACCAATTTTCTTATTCAGCATTTTTAAAAGACCCATTTACCCTTCTACAATGTGGAATTGAACATCCAAATATTGGGTAATCCAGTCTTTTTCCAACAAAACTGCCGTTTGATTATTAAAATCCAATTGTAATTCGTTAACTAGCTTTGATCACACAGGCCCACTCCATGGTCAAAAACTGGGCAACTTACACGGCAGCACACGTAATCAAAATAAATAATTTATTTATTAAAAAACATCATATTTAAAAATATATATATTATAATAAAATCAAAGTCGTTTTGTAAATAAAATACTTGGATAGAGCCATTCAATTTAAACTTTATAATTCCTTACTTGTTGGGTTATTAATTTCATATATTTGGTACTATGTAAGTTATATATTTAATTTTTCATACTCTACAAAGTACGAATAAACGCAACGATGGAACCGAAATTACTATGAAATTTCAAAGTTTTGATTTGTGTGTTTCGTGACGGCGTCAAAGTGTTAAGACAACTGTTGTTCTTCTAGACCAGTATATTTGAACACGTGCATTTAACATAGTTGAGAAATAACTAATAAGGCAGACGGTTATTTTTAGGGGTGAGCAAAACTCGACCTGACTCGAAAAAATCGAATAATTCGATTCGAGGCGAAAATATTAGACTCGTTTTGACTCGATTCGAAAATTCATAGACTCGACTTGACTCAGAAAAAAATTCAAATAAAGTTCAAGTTATAAAATGAAAATCCGAATAATTTGAATAACTCGAATTTTTTAGTAATTAAAGGATTAATTTTTAAATTTGAGATGAATCTCTCAATTCTTTACGATATATATACATTGATATATAAAAATATAAATAAATATTGCTACATATTAAAAAAAATACATATATGCATCTTAAATGATTATAGAAAGTCGTTTAAATTGGAATTAAATCATACTATAACATGATAAATAATTACAAATTAAATATTTATAGAAACTCAAAAACTCAACTCGATTCGACTCGACTCGAATTTCTTAAACTCGATTCGAACCGAAAAATTTCAAATAAAGTTTGAGTTATAAAATATGACTCGTCAACTCGATTAACTCAAAACTTTTTGACTCGACTCGACTCGATCGAATAATCACCCTACTTATTTCTTTCTGATTAATAAGAAACTAAAATCTCTCTTACAACTTTGTTTACTCCTTCAATAACACCAAATACTTTCAAATCAAATTATTAGTATATTTTATCAAAACATGAACAAGAATTTGAAAATCTTTAATATAAAATTTATTAATTAAATAATAATAGCCAAAGAGATACTTATTTAATTTATAACTTTTAAGGATTTAAGGAATTTGAAATTTTGTTTTTCATTTAAATTACATATAAAGAACTTTTTTTTATTTTAAATTAAGTTCGTAATTATTGACTCAAAGACCAAGTTAAGCACGTCCACAAAGAACCCAAAGCAGCTCTTTATTAAAGTGGGTTAGCTGAGAAGTGAGGCCCACTAAAAGAACAGCTGGAATCCACGAGTTAATGTAACGTGACGGATGCCAGATGACGTAATAAATAGAGTTTTGTTCATTATCTTTTAATTTTTACTCACTTAAATTTCATACGAAATGGAAATATTTTTAGATAAGTTTTTTTTAGTAAATTATTTTTTAATCAAAACCAATGCAAAATACTTATTTTCAATTTTTATAATATTTATATTGAAAAGAAAATCATTTTATATGTAATTGTTTTAAATTTATTATGATTATAATTACGACAAAATAGTTGTTAGGAAGAAAACCTGATGGATCCAGTATTTGTGGCTTCAAGCTCTTGGGCTTCCAAGGCTCTATCTTAGCCCGATTTTGTACTTCCTTTGTAGCCCACTTGCTGATACGTGTGGGTCTATGCATTACGGTTTACGAACAGTGTTGTACAACGTTCCTGTTTTAGGTGTGATGATCAGATATGAAGAGGGGAAGATATTTGGCGCTGGTTTGTGTAGGAGTATACTCCTAAATTCCCATATACCTGCTGTTTCCGCGGCTGAAGATTTGGATGCCGTTCATGATTTACAGTTTGCCATAGAGTTGGGTTTCAGATTTCTATCCTAGATGGAGATTCATTGTCGGTAATTGCAAAACTGAAATCAAAACTACTGGATTTTCTGAGATAAGAGTACATACTGGGATGCGAATAAGCTGTCTGCAAACTTCTTTTCTTAGTTTCAGTTTCATTTCTGGGCAAGGGGGAGTGTTGTTACAATGATTATCTGTTGATGAATATTTGACGAAGAAAAATAAAAAGAAGAGTTTTGTGTGGAAGTGTGTAAATTCTAGAATTCCTTGTTGAGTGACTTGGTAGAAGGGCAATGTTTCTAGGCTATTTTCCTGGGAACCAAACGAAATCTTACCACTCATCGGGTTTGCTTATAGGAATGCGAAGTTGAGACGTTTTCCTGGGAATTTCTCGAGTATCCATAAGTCAATGGATGATATAAAAGTCTTTAGTCCACTTCAGTCCAGAAGACTTTTCCTGCTTTGATTGGTCCACGGTCCAGTTACTGTTTCATTGCGCTTTCAATTTTTCAACAACTTTCAAATTTCAAAGTTTCAAAACCCACGATCAAAAGCAAGCCTCAGATGGACCCTTTTCCCCTTCTCTTTACTTTTCTTCTTCCATAAAAGCACGCCCTTTCCTCCTTACGTTTCAACCACTGTCTTTTTTTTCTTTTTTTTTTTTAAGGGAAGTGACCCAAAAGAAGATGGAGAATGAAGAAATGGCGATTGATCTCAGAGGAACAACAACGTATAATGGCAGATATGTCTGTTACAACATCTTAGGTAACATCTTCGAAGTTCCTTCAAAGTATGTTCCTCCTATTCAGCCTGTTGGTCGGGGCGCTTACGGAATCGTTTGGTAATACCTTACCATTCTTTCAAAGCAAAATTCTGCATTTTTATTTTCATTTCCGTTTTGGGTTTCGTTACTTGAGAGTTTAAAGATGTTGATTCACTGAATTGCTCGAGTTTCTGGGCTATTTTTATGCATATAGTTGGGGTTTCACTGCTATGCAAAATAGCTCCTTTAAAGTGTAGGAAATGGAAGTCTTTAGTGCCCTTTTAGAGAAATTTCAGAAACATAACAGAAATGAGATATGGGTTTGTTTCAATTTGATGTTTCATGAAATGAAATACTTAAGGGATTAATTTTGTGTTTTTTTATGGGGCCAATGAATTTGGATATCGTGATTATTGCAGCTGTGCGAAAAATTCTGAGACAGATGAAGAGGTTGCAATAAAAAAGATTGGGAATGCATTTGACAACAGGATTGATGCTAAAAGAACTCTCCGTGAGATCAAACTCCTTTGTCACATGGATCATGATAATGTAATCACTAGACTGATTCTTTAACTTTGTTTGCTTATTGTTAATAAATTCTCTCTGGTTTGTTTGTTCTTTTCATGTTATACCATGAAGGGGATATGAAGTGTTGCATTGATATTTTTGCAGATTGTCAAAATCAAAGACATAATACCTCCACCGGAGAAACAAAAGTTCAACGATGTCTACATTGCATATGAGCTAATGGAAACTGATCTGCATCAAATAATACGGTCTAGCCAGGCTCTCACTGACGATCATTGTCAGGTGCGTTCGTTATGTATAGTTTGTGATGTTATCAGTGTCCTTCGTAGTCTATCTTGCTCTGTGTATTATATCATATTCGAATAGATGTATCATGTTATCATGCAGCAATGCACCGGTAGTAGTCTAATGTAATTGTGTACTGCTTGATGTCGGGCTATGAATTCATATTTGTTGAAGCTATATTGTTTTGCAGTATTTCCTATATCAATTGTTACGAGGCCTTAAGTACATACACTCGGCAAATGTTTTGCACCGTGATCTAAAGCCTAGCAACCTGCTTCTCGATGCAAACTGTGATCTTAAAATCTGCGACTTTGGTCTTGCAAGAACCACCTCAGAGACAGACTTCATGACAGAGTATGTCGTAACAAGATGGTATAGAGCCCCTGAGTTGCTTCTCAATTGTTCAGAGTATACTGCTGCTATCGATATCTGGTCGGTTGGTTGTATTTTAATGGAAATAATTAGAAGGGAACCTCTTTTTGCTGGTAAAGATTATGTTCAGCAGTTGGGGCTTATTACTCAGGTATTCATCCTTTTATTTTTGTTCAAACTCGACACCTAATTCTTATGTTTCATAGAAGAGCACTTAATATTGTATAATACTTCTTTTTTTATTTCATAAAACAGCTACTAGGGTCGCCAGAAGATTCGGATCTCGGATTCCTTAGGAGCGACAATGCTCGAAAGTATGTTAAGCAGTTTCCTCGTTACCCTAAGCAACCTTTTGCAGAAAAATTCCCAGACATCTCTCCCGTGGCAATTGACCTTGCCAAAAAAATGCTGGTTTTTGATCCAAGCAAGCGCATCACTGGTAAACTTAGCCAATAAGATTTACAATGTTCATATTGTTTTTTCCTCTCATATTTTCACTGGTCATTTTTCTTATAAGAAACATCTCTTTTATACGATGCATGTAAAGTTGACGAAGCACTGAATCACCCATATCTGTCAAGTCTTCATGAGATAAATGAAGAGCCCACATGTCCATCGCCTTTCATCTTCGATTTCGAGCAGATGACATTGAATGAAGAAGATATTAAAGAGCTGATATGGAGGGAGTCTTTGAACTTCAATGAAGACAAGATGCTCGAATGAAGTCAGTAACAAGTTTCCCGCTTCCTTATATTGTTTTGCTCCATTAAAGTGCTGGTTCAAAGGTTGGTTTTACTAAAAATGCTTGCTTATGTACAAATTGAAGATGATTCGGGTACTAACCGTAAAAAGGGTGATAGGTTCTCCCTGGAGGTTTTGAGAGTGAAATTGAAAGGGTTTTTGTTTTTGGGTTCATTGAGTTCCTATAGGATATTTTGGGTCGAGTCCGATTTGAGTTATTTTAAAATCCGAATCGTTTCGGATTTGAATCTAATTTTATAGTTCTTATATTTGTTATGAGTATGGTATTTGATTGTATTATATTTATATAAAATAAATATTATGTGTATCATTATATTTGTTTTTAATATTGGAAGTGGGTTGAAATTATGCTGGAAAGAACCAAGAGCCAAAGGGGGAACTGCATGTGTCAAACAGTTTAACAAAACGATGTCGTATTTACCTAGGGCTTGTACAAAACAAAAACCTTTTAAGTGTACCTAAAATATAGCCACGTGTCCCTTTTCCGGATCTGAGAGTATCGGCTTGATTCGGCTCTTCCGCGCTATGCTCCCAGCTTTTGATTTTATCCAACTCATCATTGACACGTGTTATAACGCAACTTGCCACGTGAACATTAAACAGCTCCACACCTCCATTTGTTACACGTCGGTTTATTCCTCTTTGATAATATCTTCATCTCTAAAATCATTTTTATTTTATTTTTGTTGGTAAATATATATATTTTTGCCAGTCAAGCAATTTTCTTTTCTCATTAAATAATATTTTCAGAAAATGAATATGTTTCGAAAAAAATTATGAAAACTCCACTAACCAGTTTAAAACGATATAAAAAATAAAAGGATTTGATAATAAAACTCAGACTAAAGGGAAAGCAATCTGGAATTCTTGTTCAAGTGTTTCTAATGGCGGCTTGCGTATCCATGGATAAGCTGTAAAGGTATCAACTTTCATGTTCACAGTTCATTTTTGGTTTATCTTTTTAAGTTTCAAGAAATAAATTAATGGGGGGTTTCTGGTAGAGTAAATCTAATAGGGTCTTTTTCTTTTTTGCAATTTAGTTCCTTGTTTGGCAATTGAGAAAAAGGTGAATGAAACATGAGAGAAAGTTAAAAGCTTCACTTGTTTGTTGCTTATCATTTCCTCTGTTTTCTAATAAAACATGGATTCATTTTTACTATTTTTTTTTCTTTTTAAAAATGTTTTTCTTTGATATTTTGATTGTTTGAAGTATGATTTTAAAAAGGATATTCTTTTTTCATTTAGATCTGATGTTTGCAATTAATGTGTTTTACCTGTTCAGAGATTGAATAGAAAGTTCATTGCTGGTTTAGAAGCTATTAGACAGTGAATTTTGCTGCAGGTGGCAAGCAAGCTATCTTCAGTTGATTTCATCTTCTGAGATTGTCTGCAATTTCAATATAATATTTTAGAACGCGGAATACCAAATTATTAATGTAGATTTTTGCTTTGAATGTACAATGATTTTTTTTTACTTTGTTGGTTTTAGCATGTTGTAGTGGATGGAGTAGAGTTGGCTGTATTTCCTTTTTACTTCGTTCATTGTAAATAATGTTATGACCAAACAGGAGCATCTGATATATTCAATTGTTTGCAATTCTTTTGGCTGGTGTGAGCGGTGTTTGTGAATGATGATAGTTTTGTCAATAAAATAAAGGCAGGCAACGGCATGTGTCACGAGCAGAAAGAAGCTAGGAATGGAGTAGTGAGGGATGGGCAGGGTTCGGGCTCAACCGAGGAAAACGAATCAAGGATTGTTGGGAGGACTTTAAATGTAAATAATGGGTCCTTCGGAGAAATTGAGGTGTGTGAAGTGTCAGAAGCCCCTCAACAACCTCGTGGTTCTATGATACGTTGGGAGAGGTTTCTCCCTTTTGGGTCCATCAAAGTTCTCCTTGTGGAAAATGATGACTCAACACGCCATGTTGTTACCGCACTACTACAAAATTGTAGTTACGAAGGTGAGTATTCATGTTTCTTTCATTGTTAGGTTGAACGTTGATAATTTAGACCTTAGAGATGTTGCTAATGTAATCCATTGTTTGTTTGAAGTAAAATTTTAGTAACATTTGCATAATTTGGATGGTCAAATGGGTGGGAATGGCTTAACCTTTAAACGGTGATCGATGGGCAAGGCACTGTAACTTTCCACAGTTTTGATTAAATTTTTTAAATGAATGATTTTTTGGTGCTTTGATATCTTATGGTTTTGGTATTCATTGACAATGTTGCATTATCTGTAATAGACATTTATGTTTATTAGATGCCATGAAGTTAAAAGGCAAGCTTAAGTACTCTTTTTTCATGGCAGTTATGGCCGTTGCAAATGGTCTCCGAGCATGGAAAGTCCTGGAAGACCCGACTAACCACATTGATATTGTCCTGACGGAGGAAGACATGCCTGTTTTATCAGGAAGTGACCTTTTAAGCATGATTATGAGCCACAAAACTTTAAAGAATCTCCCTGTGATAAGTAAGTTTCATTCACTAGCATTTCGAAACTGCTTCAGTTGAGATGCAAGGTCTAATTTTGATGATGGTTTCTGGTTTCTTTGCATAATATGTATAATTATCATTACATGTGACATTCTATTTGCAGTGATGTCATCTCATGATTGTATCAATTTGGTATTTAAGTGTTTGTCAAAGGGTGCAGTTGATTTTCTAGTAAAACCTGTTCGGAAGAATGAACTTAAAAATCTCTGGCAGCATCTTTGGAGGAGATGCCACAGTGTGAGTTCCTCCCATCTCTGCTTCAAATCGATGTTGTTTTATGATTGAGATTGAGGTTCAGCTTCAGACTGGTTTCTATTTGGAGATTCAGGTCACGTCCCTGTACAGTACTATCACAAAAAATTACCCTGTAAAGTTATAGTCCTTTAAAAGCAATTGATTCAACTTCTTTAAGCTGATGATGGCAGTTTTTTTCCGTAGTGGAACAGCTTATCTTTGATTATATTGTTGTTATTCAGTTCATTGAATGTATTGTGTTTTAAAAGCATCTCCTCTATAGTTGATTAATTTATCATTCTCTCTTAGTCTAGTGGCAGTGGGACCGAAAGTGGAACACTGTCAAGAAAGTCTATCAGGTCGAATGGTAATGATGAGCCCGAGAATTATGCTGTCAGTAGTGATGCCGATGAACTTGATGATGACAGTGATGATCTGATGATTTTTGATGGAAGCGAAAATGGAAGTGGTACCGAGGTAGTTGTTAGTAACTTAACTAATTGGGAATAGACAAGGAGAGGATTGATTACTGCAATTACCAATTTCTTTTTTCGTTTTTTAGCATGTAAGATTGAGAATGTTACTGGTATTTATGGTTGAACTTGTTTGTGTTCTTCCTAGAGTTCATGGACAAAAAGGGCAGCTGAAGCTGCAAGCTCTCAGCCAATGGCTTCTTTAAATCGACTGCCCAATGCTCCTGATAGCACTTGCGCCCAAGTGGTTCATGCGAAGCATGATAAATGTGGGAGCCCGTGGACACATGTTACTGTGACAAAAGAATGCCAAGAAAAGCAATTTGACAGCGGACAGTTTGAGCACCAGAATGAGAACATTACTGACAAGGATCGAGCCCCAGATATAATTGATGCAATTCAACAAGCTGAAAGCAGAGCTTCTGGTGCTCCATGTGGCCCTTCTGATATCCTGCATGTTAATGATGTATCATCCCATGGATCAGGAGGAAATCCATCCCTTGAACTGACTCCTATGAAGTTGCAAGGAGCATCAGATAGACGAAATCCTGCAAACAACGGGCACAATGTTTTGAGACATTCTGAGTCGTCAGCATTCTCAAAGTAAGAATGTTACTTGTAGACTTTAAACCACATTTCTCGTTTTTACCATTAGAATCAAATCTGAAATCATTCTTTTTACTTGCTGCCTTTACTTGATATGCAGGTATACTACTGCATCTTCTGCTAAGCAGGTATGGTCTATAGTACTCAGGCAACAAGTATTAAGGATGTCACTGTTTTAATCACTCAAATCCACGCTGCCAATGATATGAGATCAGTAAAAGCATAGAAAGAGTAGGTCTAATTCTCGTAGCCATGATTCCAGGCTCTCACAGGAAACAAAGGAAGCTGTTCTCCACTTGATCATAGTTCTGTTACAATGAAGACCGAAGCAGTGTGCACTCCATCTCATTCAAATAGTTTTGTTTTGAATCTGTCAATAGGAAGCAGCAACAAAAATGATAGGAGTCCTACTGCAAAATGTGTTAGCCCAAAGACCAAAGCTTTGATTGACAAGTCTGGGTCCAATTCAGCATTTAAATGCTTTTACTCTTCTTCCTTCCAACCTATGGATGATGGTCATATTTTTTCATCTAAGGCAGTGTTAACTGAAACAGTAAATGATGCTGAGTTTAAAACTTCTGTTTCACCGTCGGGAAGTGCAAACCAGGGATTTCATTCAAAGCACCTACTTCATGTTTGTCAAATTGAGAAGGAGCATAACTTGCAGGCTGATCATGTTTGTCAAATTCAAGGGACCTCTGAATGTGATAATATAAACTATAGTATAAATGGGAGTGCCTCGGGGAGTAACTATGGCAGCAATGGGCGCAATGGGAGTGGGACTTTAAGTGCTGAAAACACAATCATGGATGATGGCAATGGGACGGCTGGTGCAATGAGTCACAGAAGTGGTAGTGCTGCAGATGAAGATCGGGTTGCACAGAGAGCGGCTGCCTTAACCAAATTTCGACAGAAAAGGAAAGAAAGATGCTTTGAAAAGAAGGTAATTCACTTTTTCATTCATAAACGTGAACTCAATCATTTAAGACTATTATAAAAATTAACCCTTCTTCTATGGTTCTTGTTTCTCAGGTGCGGTATTATAGCAGGAAGAAGTTGGCAGAACAACGACCTCGTTTCAAGGGACAATTTGTGCGGCGAATCGTGTATGATATTTCAGACTCCACTATAGATGATTAATTTGTCATTTCATGATTACCACTCTGAAACACGTCTTTGATCATCTCTTTGTTTCTCAGATCTGATTCTGAAGGAAGAAAAGCTTGTTCGAGTTCTGGCTTCACATCCGAAGACAAATCTCCTGACATATAGTTTAAGATAACACAGGCAAGATTTGCTGATTGCTGCTAACTTGATCAACCTTTCCATTCCAATATGCTCGTGAAAAAATAGTGTGTATATGAGATGAGCATTGACTATGTCTTGGGAATAAATACGTTGATACTGTTTGTAGAATGCATGAAAACAAAACATAGAATTTAGAACTTATATCCGACCAAACTCGAAACAGTTGACCTAAAAACTTTAGATACTTTTCATTTAGTTTAGAAGGTGATCAAGAAGAGTGATTCTAACGAACATAAAATCCATTTAACAGGTGATTGAAGATTCGATCTTCGCTTTGAGCATGAAGTAGACCAATAGAATGCAAAATACTACCTTGGGAAATAAATATATGTTACTTATGGTATAAATAAAACATTAGTTTTATGACAAGATAGGCAGACAAACGAGGGTGGAAGCTGAATCGGAGAGGCAAAAGATTCGACAAGTATGGAATCTTGATATTTAGAGGAGATTTGAGGCTAGCAAGAAAGAGTGCAATACGGGGAGTTTTGAAAGGTGACCAGTGCCCACTTTCAGTCCTCGGTCCCAGTCACGGTTACTATCAGACATTCAGCCGTGACGAGATAAAGCTAAGCTAAGATTACTAATGTGTTTCTTTCTATCTTCACGTGTCTTTGGGTCCTACCGCATGTGGGGCTGCCTATTATCCTTTTATTTTTTTTATTCAGCTTTATATTCTTTTCAATGTTAGGATAAATAATTTAAAAATTATTATTGTAACAGAAAAGTACGGTTACGATGGATAAAAAAAATACTAATACACAAGAGAAAGGATAAACCTTAAAAATGAAATTATTTTCCCCCTAAAATATCATAAATTTGATAGGTCAAAGTTCATAGCGATCCACCCTTGCTAACTTTTTCGTGTTGAACAGTTTCAATCAAAATCATTTTCATGACAAGAAATTCTTCATTATCAGACAATACAACCCAACTTTGCCACGTGTCCATTTATGAAGCGTCTAAAATTAAATAAAACCAGCCATTATCCTTTCTTACCATCTCATCATATCCTGTAGTACTTTGTTTTTATGATGATAAGTCTTTTAGAGCAAATGAGCAATGGATTAGCTTTAGTGAGAAATTAAAAGTTTCTTCTTTTGTCTGCTATACTTGTGAGAGTGAGAGACACCAAGAAAAACAAGAAAAAGCAGTGCCTGCCGAACAAACTCACGGCCAAGATAATCCCTGCAACTTTTAGCGTGATATTCAGAAAATTTGCTGTTTTGTTGTTATTTGTTTCTTTGTTGACAACCCATTTCCAGGCTGTAAATATCTAGAAAATCAGTGTATTTTGATAGAAATGAAAGGGAAAACAAATCTCATGTTTGGTCTTAAAAGAGGTGCTATAGGGATTCGAGTTGATAATAGCAGCAGCAATGTGAATAAAACCCCAGCTTAATTCACCTGTCACCTGAGGTTAGCTTCTGCTTCTAAAGATTTTGGCAGCTGCAGCCTGCAGTGTTCATTTTCTGTGAAACTGAAGTCCCTTCATTACTCTCTTTTTTAACTTGTTTTTCTTTCCCTTTCATGAACAGTTGAAGTTATCCCCCAAAATATATGAGGTTCTCGTCTCTCAATCAGCTTTGCAGTCACCAAAACTCAAAGCTAGCCAACGGGAGTTAAATGAGGCAAATCAACTGCAAAGCTGACTTTTTTGTATTAAATTCTTTTTATCTTCTCTCATAAATAATCTCAGTTCCGAAACATCTCTTTCCGACCTCTAGTCAAGTTCATATCAGTGTCCCACAACTGATGGCGATGAAACATTGGCATATGAGACATGAGTAAAGCCATAAACTTTTCATCTGTGTTAAAAAGGTATTGGATTCCTTTTTATGTAACATTTTTGCATGGCTATGAATAATTATATGATGGGGGGTTACTTCTCTTTCAAGTTTCTTCTTTTCTTGTAAACTGTGTATATAGAACACTGGACTTGGATTAGTATTGCTTTTGAAACTTTTGCAGATAATATGGACCCAAGAGAAAACTCAGCTGACCAATCAGAGTCGATCCCACCGTTGCCAAGGGATTCTAGAGGCTCGCTTGAAGTGTTTAATCCATTGACTTTCTCGACACGACCCGTTAACTCGTCGTTTCGCTCGCAATTACCTTGGCAAAACTTGAGTGGTAGCAACGAAGAAGACGACCGTTCCCAGCTAGCATTCAAGTCGAGCCGGGTTGAAGAAATAACATCATGGATGGCACTCGAGGAATCACCGCCTGCTCATTCTCCACCACCATCATCACAACTTTTTGATGAGATCACTGGCGATAATGACCAAAACCACGGGGGAGCAGCCAGTCCGAAGTCTTCGGAGGAAGCTGGAGAGGCTGCCAAGAGAGCTGCTGAATGGGGGCTAGTACTGAAAACCGATAATGAAACTGGGAAACCACGCGGAGTGGTTTCAAGGAATTCGTGTGGGGATGACCCGAATATCAAACCGGGTACTTCTAGTAGGAACTCGAATACTTCCGTTCGGAGCTCGGACGAATTTTCAGATAATGAATTCAGCAAGGAGAGAGGGTTCCCTAGAGTATCCCAAGACTTAAAGGATGCATTGTCAACGTTTCAACAGACATTCGTTGTTTCGGATGCTACCAAATCCGGTTACCCGATTCTGTATGCAAGTGCCGGGTTCTTCAAGATGACTGGATACACTTCTAGTGAGGTCGTAGGCAAGAACTGGTAAAAAAACACAACTTTTTCCTCTCAACTATGATTTTATTAACTGTAATAACGGTCTTGGAAGGATGTAATATTGACATTTTGCTTTGTGTGGGTCGTGGATCCAGTCGGTTTTTACAGGGATCGGGTACAGATCCGGAAGATGTGGCTAAGATTAGGACAGCATTGCAGGCAGGGAAAAATTATTGTGGGAGATTGTTGAATTACAAGAAAGATGGGACACCCTTTTGGAATCTTCTTACTATTGCACCCATTAAGGATGAGAATGGAAAAGTTCTGAAGTTTATTGGGTTAGTTTCCTATTTCCCCTTTTATTAGACATCTTTGTTTTCAAGTCTCAAGTAATCTTAATTTCACCATAGTATAGGTTACATGTTCACCGTTAATTCTTTCTCACATAACCATTGAATTGAGTAAAAATAATATTTTCATCAATGAAATTTTAAAAATTATAAAATGATTATTATATTTATTGGATTGTTATAAATATTATTACGCGTTATAGAAAACATAAAATATTATTATATGTTATAAATAATAATAAATTTAAAAAACATTTTCATAACTTTATTTAATAATTTATTAAAATTTAATGATCATTTCGTAATAATTTGATAGGTTTAATAATCATTATGGGATGACCCTCTCAACCCACTTCAATCACAATGTCAAGATTTATGCTTCAGATATTATTTAAAGAATTTAATATCTTATCTCATTATACAGACTAAATATAAATTATTTTACTTAATTTAATAATTATTTACATATTTGACTCATTAATTTATCAATTCGAATGATAGTAATCGTTATTTATTTTAGAAAATGTTTACAAGGAAGTAGTACTAGTTATAAGAGCAATAATCAAGAAATAATGGGAAAGACGATAAATATTAACGCAATAAATAGGATTAATTATTCCTCTATTATTAGTGATTCTTTTTGTCTGAACGAATAAATTGGCAGTATGCAAGTGGAGGTAAGCAAGCATACAGAAGGAGCCAAGGAAAAGACGATGCGACCCAATGGACTGCCCGAGTCTTTGATTCGATATGTATGTATGTATGTATGTATGTATGTATACATTCATCCCGAATGAAATGTCATAAATTACATCATCAAACGACACAACGTGATTTGGTCGGCACACAATATCTGTTCTTGCAGCTCGGCAGAAGGACATGACCGCCGATTCAGTTACTGAACTTGTGGAAGCTGTTAGGAAGCCTCGTTCACTTAGTGAATCCACAACTAACCCTTTCATTAGAAAATCCAGTGATGGAGAAGCAATGGGAGCTATGGCAAGGCGAAGCTCGGAAAACGTAAGAAGGAACTCACATGGGGGTGTTAGGATCTCAATGGAACGTATTAGTGAGGTGCCGGAGAAGAAACCCCGAAGATCTAGTCGTCTTTCTTTCACGAGGTATAAATATTAATGCCTTTATTTTTTCATATCATGTTATTCGTGTGGCGTGTCAATTTAACCTTAGGTTTCTTGTCCGTGATTCAGGTTTAGGAGGAAAAGCCAGTCTACTGCTAACAGCTTTGACAATAGTCTCCTGGTGGATGCCGACGACGAGGACGAAATAGATGACGATGAGAGGTCCGACAGTGTTGATGATAAAGTTAGACAAAAGGAAATGAGAAAGGGTATTGATCTTGCCACCACACTTGAACGTATAGAGAAAAACTTTGTCATTACCGATCCAAGGCTGCCTGATAACCCCATTGTAAGACATCGAATTTCAGATATCTACTATTAGATCATGCAAATCCGAGGTTAATTTGTAAGAAACTAATGGTTCCAGTTGTTTTGATCTTCAGATCTTTGCATCTGATAGCTTCTTGGAGCTGACAGAGTATAGTCGTGAAGAAATCTTGGGAAGAAATTGCAGGTATATATATGCCTCAGACTCACTATACTTGCATATCAAGATATCAAATTCAAGTGTTTTGACTTGCTGAAATCAATTCACCTCTTAAACAAATGTTACATAGTTCGATTAAATGACTTGCTAAGCAAGTAATCTAATAAAAAACTACTAATAATTAAAACTCTAACAGGTTTCTCCAAGGCCCTGAAACTGATCCAGCTACTGTGAGGAAGATTCGGGAGGCCATAGATAACCAAACAGAAGTAACTGTTCAGCTCATCAATTACACAAAGAGTGGTATATGTGCTTTAATGTTGTTCAAGTTATAGACAAGATTCACGTCGTGCGTGTAATACATTCAGGTTCTGTTATTGTTTCATTTATTCAATCAAAGCTATTTTCTACGAATTTCAGGCAAGAAGTTCTGGAACTTGTTCCATCTGCAGCCTATGCGTGACCAGAAGGTAAATTCCTCGAATATTCAGAGTTGAATGTAAAAGCTGAATCTTGCTATTTAACTCATGTGTGAAGCAGGTAATCAAATTTTAGCTACTTTCTCTCTCAGATTGTGTTTCTTATTTGACCTCTATGAAACAGGGTGAAGTCCAGTATTTCATTGGAGTGCAGCTCGATGGTAGTGCCGAAGTTGATCCACTTCGTAACCGTATTCCAGATACTGCTGCACAAGAGAGTGAACAACTGGTCTAAACCGAGTTCTTTTTTTCCCTTCTGAAGTTTTTTGAATGCTGACCTGCCTCTTTCATCACCAAAATTTTATATGGATCTGTGATTAGAATGCTACACTAAGCACTGACAAACTATCCCAATCACTGCTTGCAGGTGAAGCAAACAGCAGAAAATGTCGATGAAGCAGCGAGAGAACTTCCCGACGCCAATTTGGTAATGTTTGAATGTTGATTCACTTCTTTAGAAAACCTCTTATGTACAAAAATCTTAGTAAAAATTTTCACTACTTGCAGACTCCAGATGATCTATGGAAAAATCATTCCAAGGTGGTTCACCCTAAACCTCACAGAAAGGATAGTCCCTCTTGGAAAGCTATTCGAAAGGTATTAAGTTATCAGAGTTGTAATCTAAACGAGAACAACATATCCTTAGAAAGAACAGATGTTCCGGTGTCATTCTCCGTTCTAATCCTTTCCATATGCTGAGTGTATTAGTATTACTGTATATGTGATTTTATATCTCATATTTCTCTTGTAATTTGTAGATTCTTGAGTGTGGAGAACAGATAGGTCTAAAACACTTTAGGCCAGTAAAACCATTGGGATCGGGTGACACCGGCAGGTTTGTCTAATTACTGTCTCCCATTTTACTCATTTTTACAGGACAATGCATGTATATTCTGATATAAATTTTGCTATGGATAGTGTGCATTTGGTGGAACTCTGTGGGACTGACATGTACTTCGCGATGAAAGCTATGGATAAAAACATTATGCTCAACCGAAACAAGGTATCTGGTGTATACTGCATAGATTTCGAGTTTCTACTTGTATGCTATATAATGATAAGAGCCTGCAGGAGAAGGGTTTCCTTTTAGCTTACATGTTAGATTCTAGCTTGTTCGAATTTCCCACAGTTCTATTTCCTTCCACGTTCCATGAACATTCATGGGCAGTCTTTATTTTTTGTTTTCCTGATACCTCCCATTGCTGTAGGTGCATAGAGCTTGTGCAGAAAGAGAAATTCTTGACATGTTGGACCACCCTTTCCTTCCAGCCTTGTATGCTTCATTTCAGGTCTGGAAATTGATATATGAATGCAATGCTTCATTCTTTATCAAGAATTCAGAAGAAACCGTCTTTTATTGATTTTCTTCTTGTAATGAAGGTCATTGCAGATTAGGTCCTGGTTCTTTGACTTTCATTATTTATATCAACACACCAAAATTCTAACTGTCATTACACTTTGCAGACCAAAACACATATTTGTCTGATTACAGATTACTGTCCTGGTGGAGAACTTTTCATGCTTTTGGACAGACAACCAACGAAGGTCGTGAAGGAAGAAGCAGTGAGGTAATTAATTATCTTTAGCCATGTTTAAACTTTACCTGGTTCGGAAAATATTTGATTATCTGTCAGAAAATAGAGTCCCGATAATATAGTTACACTTGTTATAACTTTTCAAACAAAATTTGGTAGATTTTCAGTTTATTCACACATATGAGTTGGAATTGACATGAAATTTTTTCTTAATGTAGATTTTATGCGGCAGAAGTTATCGTCGCATTGGAGTACCTTCACTGTCAAGGTAGGTTATAGTCGGAAAAAAAAACTTGTTGATTCGTATATACTTAAGTTGGAATAAGTTATTGAGTTAATATATTGCCATTTTCACAGGAATTATATACAGAGACTTAAAGCCTGAAAATGTTCTTCTCCAGGACAATGGCCATGTTACCTTGACCGATTTTGATTTATCTTGCTTGACATCTTGCAAACCCCAGGTCAGCTAAAGCTTTATCATGTTCAGTTCCTCATAGTATTTGAAGTCTACATCTTTGAAAATTTTCTGATAAATTTTAGTGGTGTTCTGCAGCTGCTGATTCCAGCAACAGATGAAAAGAGAAAACAGCAGAAACCGATATTTATGGCAGAACCTATGCGTGCATCGAATTCTTTTGTCGGAACCGAAGAGTACATTGCCCCTGTTAGTATCTTTATATATTTTTAAACTGCTAAAGAAATGCTAGTATTTAACTGTTGAATGCTCCATTCTTGTGTTGATGTTTGCAGGAAATTATCAGTGGTGCAGGCCATACTAGTGCAGTGGATTGGTGGGCACTAGGTAAACTTAAATTTTTTCTCTTAATTCTTACAATCCGAAAGCCATGTTTATCAGAAACATCTGTTCTTTTTTTGTAACATAATCTACCATTTATTTATCTAAAAATTGCAGGCATTCTTCTGTACGAAATGTTGTATGGATATACACCATTCAGAGGAAAGACAAGGCAGAGGACCTTTGCCAATGTTCTTCAGAAAGATCTTAAATTCCCAAGAAGTATACAAGTAAATTTCTTACCCTCTTTTGCATAAAAAGTCTCCATGCTCAGAAATAACTAGAACTGAATAAAAACAGATCGACGTATGTTCGGATTCAAACCTTAATTATATTTAACGATAGAATGAACCGATTGAACAACACATCGAGTTCGAATGCAGGTGAATCTCCATGCAAAGCAGTTAATGTATCAATTATTAGATCGAGATCCGAAAAGCAGATTAGGGTCTCGTGAAGGTGCTAGTGAACTCAAAAGACATCCCTTCTTCAAAGGTGTAAACTGGGCTCTTGTGCGCTGCATGGTAACATTGTCAAGTCCATTGAATTTTTATATAAACGAATTTGTAATTCTTATATAACTAACGATAAGCATTTGATTTGGTCTTGATGCCACAGGATCCACCTGAGCTTGAAGTTCCTCTCTTTGCTGCTGAAGAAGCCTCCAAGGTTTCAAACCCTCAACTTCATGATTTGCAGACCAATATCTTCTGAGAATATATTCTTATATGTATTTTACAAGTACTGAATACTATTAATCACTCAAATTGTAAAAGATTAGTATTAATCTGTGTTTAGAAGTATTGATTAAGAAAGATGATATTTGTAAAGATATTATTACATCCCTGTAGATTTCCTTCCGAAGGCGAACAACATTTAAACCACCATAAATGGCCTAAAGCTAAGCATGCAACACCTAACAGTAACCTATTAATTGATCTAGTGACTAAAGATATTTATAAAATTTTAAATTTAAATAAAAATATAATATATATAATTGATTAATCAAACTATATGTCTTTATTTCGTAAGATACATAAAAAAAACATTTTATTGTTCTATCAAACAAAAAAATCACTTTATTGCATTTAAGGGTGTAAACAAGTGAATTTGAGTCTGATTAATGTTAAGTTCAATTTGATTTATTAAGATCTGAGTCAAGAGTGTTGGTCGAGTTTTAATCAGATTTGAATAATTTGTAATTAGTCTCATCTTACATAAAACTCTAATAATAATAATAATGTATCGAGGAATATATTTAAATTTACTTTATTTTTTTAAAATAAAAAGATAGTATATTATATTTTCAAGTAACTCGTAAGCCTTTTGAGTTGGATATAAAATAGTTTAGCTTAACTACTAAGAGTTCAAATTAAATTTAAGTCTCATCAAATCGAATGTTAACTAAACTTTAATTTCGTCGAATTTGAATAGATAACGTATGTTTTTTCTCATCTTTATAGCACTAACAACTTGTGCATTTATGAGTTTATCTACGGCTTGCGTTTTCTTTACTGTGAAACCAATGTGCTGATATATATAGCTGTTGAAGTTTAAGAGTCTAGAGATTCCTAGCGATGACAACAAGCTTGATAAAAACTAGCCAGGCTATGCATATAAGATAATGTTATTGGAAAATGATTTCGATAAACAGTTTTGGAAACCTGGAATGCTAATGAAATATGATTCCAACAGTTATTGGAAACCTACAATCACAGGAACAGCAGTAAATAAACACAGTATGAAACAAATGACAAGACATCGGTGGCTGCTTTGCCTGGTTTTTTGACTGCTTTAACAGCGTCCAAGACGTTTGGTCCGGCCGAGTAAGTAAGCAATGGAAGCACAATAAATCAAAGAACGAGTGGATGAAAGACAAAGCAACCAAGTCCAACACTTTGAATGCCTTGAGCTGGGAACATCAGCATGACAACCTGCGCTTCTACTTTGCCACTCTATTAACCGCTCTTTCTTTTGCTGTCCCCCCACCGCCGCGCTCTCTAATCTCTATCCCATCGTCTGTCTTGTCTCTAATTCTCTAACATTGCCAATGTGCTACTTGTGTCTCCCTCTGTCTATTTATATATGTATTTCGGAAACCCTTTTTCTCAATCCCAGAAATCAGAATACCCAAGTCTTCTAATAAAAAAGACAGATTTTAGGTTCTTGTTTTGTTCTTATATAATGTCTCCGGCAGGGTCTACTAGGTGGTGTCCAACACCACAGCAACTTATGCTGTTGGAAGAGATGTATAGGAGTGGGATCAGCACACCGAATGCAACGCAAATCCGACAGATCACTTCTCAGCTCTCTTTGTATGTCAAGATTGAAGGCAAGAATGTTTTTTATTGGTTCCAAAACCATAAGGCAAGAGACAGACAACAGCTTAGAAAGAAACTTACCAGGCAACTGCAACATCAACAACTTCTTCACTACTTTGATTCTCCTACTTTTCCACATCTTTCATACTATAACTCTGCCCCACCCAATCTTCTTCCTCAGGTAACCCAAACAAAGAAAGAAAAAGGGAAAAAACTCATTTTATAAACTAATCTCCACTAGTAATAAGATTTTAAAATATCTTAAATGAAATTAGTGAGGACTAAATTCATGCGGGAATTTCCTTGTAAGTTTTGTACTACTGTTTCGTGGAATAAAAATCTTTTGCATTCTTTACATTGCTTTCTTTCGTGCCTTCTTTAAAAATTTACTAAAAAATTAAATTTTAAACTCTACCCTTATTTTTTATATCTTAAACCCTAAACCCTAAAAAATGCACCATACCCCTAATTTTCTAAACCCTAAACAAAACCTCTAACCTAAAATCCTAAACCCTCTAATTTGAAGTGGAGGCATAAATAGAGACATGGAAAAAGGATAGACGATTTGCACCCTGTTTCGTGCATGGAGAAATATATAAAAAAAATAATTGAAGAAAGAAGTTTAAGATACTCTTAAATTAGGGTTCATTTAAAAGACAGAACAAAATATATTAATATCTCCAGAGGTCAAATATCATCTCCACGCGAGTGTATACATGCATGCATGTTCTTTTTTTTTATTCTTTTAGTCCTCTATTATTAGCTTTTGAATTTAATGTAAATGGTCGCCATTGTTCCCGGACCTTCTTCTACACTGTTTTTTCTTTACTATGGAGGTATGGCCTATTCGGTGATCAGTATTCAACTTTTCAATTTCTCTTTTTTTGGTTGCAGGCAGGGATTCATGACGAAGCAGCGAAGCAAGTGATGAACTGTACGTGGAATTTTGATATCCCAGGAAGAGTGGACAAAAACAAGGGCATGATGAGAACGTACGGCACTAGCAATGATTGGTTGATGATGGTTGATATGGGTCCACCACCACCAACATCAGCAGCAGCAGCAGCGTGCTATTCCATGATGCCCAGGCACCCCTTAAAACGCTTCAACTTTTCCCAGCCGCTGCTTCAAATCTCAAGGAAGAGTGCAACGACAACACCAACACCCGCACTGTCACCTACTCTTCCATTAATCCAACACTCGAGTTAAATAAATAACCCTCTGCTTCCCAGTTCCAGTTCCAATTCTAGTTCCAATTCATTATCAGAATTCTAGAAAGAAATCAAGGTGCTTGTTTCGATGTTGTTTTTCAATTCTTTGTTTCAACCTGTGTTTGGATCGTATAGGCGTTTGCTCGAGATCCTAACTCTTTATATTTTATCAAGGCCCAATATCCCACTCAGCTGATGCTTGTCGGGCTTTAGCAGTTTAACAAAGTTTTATAAGCAATTAGAGATGTCATGTTAGGTTGGATTAAAGAAGTATTTTTATAATAATATTTATACAATTAAATTTATATATTGAAGTATTCAAATATATTTTTATAAACCGATCGATTCATGAACAAGCATATTATGAACATCAAATTTTCAGATTGACACATAAAGTTTTTAGTTTTTGTCAAGAACTATTCTTAATATTTATTATCTTTACATAAATAAGATTAATGTTAAATATAATCGATAACTATATAGAGTGGAGAGAGATATTTATTTTTTATTTTTATTTTTATTATTTTATTTGATTTTTTAAAAATAATTTATTAATAAATTTATTTTTAAATATATATTTTGATTACTAACTTTAAATTCTGATTTTATCTTTAAATATAACTCTAATTTATAATAAAATAATATTTTTCGTTAATAAAATCGTGACATATAAAATAAGGAAAGAATATTATTCAATTATAATTGAATTAGTTTTATTTTTTATAATTAAATATACCCAAATCTATAAACTTAATATATGATTTATTTATTTAAACTTTATAATAAAAAAATAAAGTCGATTAATCGACCGATATTAAATTAATTTTGTCTAAATTAAACGGTTGCTGTAGATTGTATAAGAAAATCTGCTAAGTCCGAAAAATGAAAGCTCACATCTACGGGAAGCAATTTAACACCTATCTTAGATCTCATATTATTTATTGGAACGGGAGAGATAAAAAAAAGGAAGTGAAAACAGAAACGACGTCGAAGAGGCAAGTAGCGCCAAAAGGGGAACAGATCCAACGGCCGGAAACTTCCTGAATCATGGGGCACTCGCTTCTGTCTTCCTTGCGCACGAACTCAACTGAACTCACTGAGTCGAGTCACCCTCTTTCCTTTCCACCCTCTTTCTCTTACTTTCTTCCTCTACCTCCCCGCCCTTCTGCCCTTTTTCGTCTTTTCAACTCTAATCCCCATCCGACGTCTCCCATCCTTCCACGTCACCCCCGTCTTCTTCACCCTCCCTCCCCTTCCCTTCCACCATATCTTTCTATTTTTATTTTAACCTCCTTTAGGGTTTCTCAGATTTAACAAAATTCTCTGTTATTTTTTCGTTCCTTATTTTTCTCTGATTAGGAAAAAAAACGAAGATTTTTCAAATCTTCAATTCATCAACTCTCTCAGTTTTCTCAGCCGATATTCTCCCTAGCCAGGTATTTTTCTTTCCGCAATTTAGTTTCGTTCGTGTGTGTTTTATTG
Organism: Abelmoschus esculentus; assembly: GCA_035048815.1. NCBI lineage: Eukaryota > Viridiplantae > Streptophyta > Magnoliopsida > Malvales > Malvaceae > Abelmoschus > Abelmoschus esculentus. The sequence goes on from JAUCBN010000008.1 coordinate 2,915,426, forward strand.
AATTTGTTTTTAAAGTTGTTGTTTTTATTTATTTCAAATTTTGGAAATTTATTTTTATTATTTGTTTATGTTAGGGTTTGTTGAATTGGCTCTATATTCTGAAACGCTGGAGATAATTTTTTTATATGTAAACATTTGGTTGAATAAGAATTAGATTGTTGTTTGTTTATGATGGCAATTGAGAAGAATAACTTCAAGGTTTCACGGTTTGATTCGGAATTTTCGCCTGGTAGTAGAGAGACGACTGTATCAAGTGATGAAGATGAGATTCAACGTCAAATCTCAGTTGTTTCTGATGGTGATGATGATGATGATGAATTTGATGATGCTGATTCAGGAGCAGGTTCGGACGATTATGATTTATTGGAATTAGGTGAAACAGGGGCTGAATTTTGCCAAGTAGGGAACTTGACTTGTTCGATTCCTTTCGAGTTGTATGACCTTCCTGGTTTGGAAGATATTTTATCTCTTGATGTGTGGAATGAGTGTTTAAGCGAGGAGGAGAGATTTAGCCTTACTAAGTTTTTGCCTGACATGGATCAGGGTACCTTTATGTGGACTTTGAATGACCTTCTTAAGGGCGATAATTTTCATTTTGGAAGTCCTCTAAATAAGTTATTTGATATGTTGAAAGGAGGGTTGTGTGAGCCGAGGGTTGCGCTTTATCGGGAGGGTTTGAATTTCTTTCAGAAGAGGCAGCATTACCATCATGTGAGGAAGCATCAGAATAACATGGTTGTCAATCTCTGTCAAATAAGGGACACTTGGGTTAAGTGTAGGGGATATCGTATTGAGGAGCGACTTCGTGTTTTGAATATTAGGAGAAGTCAAAAGAGTTTGATGCATGAGAAATTGGGAGACGAGGATTCCGAATCCTCCAAAGGAGAGGATTTGAGTGATGAATTGTGGAGCCAAAGGGTCAAAGACTGGAAGGCTTCGCAGCAAACGGTTCGGTACTCTGACTATGGGGTTGAACCAAATTTAGAATTCATTTCCCAAGGACAGCTAGCTTTGGAGCCAGCAAAATATGGGAAGCTGAATCCAAAAGGTAAACTTAAGGCAAGTGGGTCAAAATTTCCTTCTGCAAAGGAGTTTGGGAGCCGTGTTCACCCCAGTTTGGATATGAATTCTGAGCCATATGGTTTTCCAGGAGCTCTTCCTCGACAGACATATAAGTCAGGGGCAGTACTTGGGCCTAGGAATTGGATGATGTTGGACGATGAAGCTGAAGATCCAATGTTTGGAACAAGTATTCGACGAGACCGAAATGTTGTGCCTGACAGCATCATTGGGAAATCTGGTTCACTGAGAGCAGGGAAAAAGTATGATCATTTAAGAGCAGAAGAATTAGCTGGTGATTGTTCCTTGGCTTTGCCTTTTTCTTCAAAGAAGGAGTTGCAGTTCTATGGTAGGAAGAGGAATATGAATCAGTTGTTGGAAGCAAAAGTGAATGCTTCGAAGCCACCTAACATGAGAACATCCAATGATTTTGCTAAGAAGGCCAAGTATTCTGAAAGCCATCTACATTTTCCAGTTGGGAAACAAAAGAAGTCTTTGAAAGGCCGAAATCCACCGTTGCCATTGAAAGGGAGTCAAATTGACTTATCTGAAGGTGCTGAAATGTTTTGTCAGAACAAGAACCAGGGAGAAGATATCTCTCTGGATTCTTCACTCAGATCTGATGATTGGAACATTATGAGCAAAAAATGGAAAACAGGGCGAGAGTCTCCTGATCTCGGTTTTCGATCTCATAAAGTTTCTTCACCATTGATGAATGACCGATTCTTGCAGTCTGACAGTAGAATGAAACCATCGCAGAAGAAGATTAGAGGGAGCTATTTGCAAAATGGAGGACCTGTTATGGCTGTTCCAAAAGGTAGTAGATCCTTTATTAGAAATGAAGAAACAGAATCTGACTCTTCTGAGCAATCTGATGATGAGGAGGATGGCAATCCTCTAATGAGAAGCAAATTGGCATACCCCAGTGGCACCAGTAAAGATTCTCGATTGTCTTCATTAAAATCTGGGCTAGATTATAAAAGGACCAAATCTTTGATGAAAAATTCTATGGAGGATGGATGTACTGTTGAGGGAATAATTCGCTCTTCCAAGAAGAGCTCCACGGAAAATGTGCATGTGCCAGGAGTAGAAAGCTATTATTTGAAAGGAAAACGGAAGGGCAAGATGCATGAAAGCGGTTCCTTGCATTACTCTGCATATGGTGTCTTGGACGAGGTTGATAGGAAACAAGTTTATGAGTTGGGCAAAAATGGCAGGTTACAGATGTCCTCATCAAGGGTCTACCCTACCGAGAAAAGGCAGAAAGGTGAACTTGCCTATGATCAGTCTACATCTCAGTCAAATTATCTGCACGACTATCTTGTTGATGAGGAGGATGCCTCACCTGTGACACGACCATTAACAGATGAAAATAGCCTGGGTAGAACTGGGAAGAAAGGCCAGTGCATTGAAGCATATGATTGCCATGAAAAAACTGCAGTTTCTTTACTAGGGTGCAATAAAGTGACAAAGAAGAGGAAGGGGAAGGAGTATGTGGCACATGTCCTTGGAAAGGGTGAGGATGGTAACCTACAGTCCAACCTTCAGCAGCAAACTGATGATTCCCTTTTCTTAAAAAAGGGAAAACGGAAAGTGAAGGTTGATACTGGTACTCTTGATAATGGAGCTTCTGAAGCACACAGTGCAGAAGTAGGAGCTTTAGATGTGGAGAGTGAAGCCAAACCACAGAAAAAACCATATACTTTGATTACCCCCACAGTTCATACCAGTTTCTCGTTCTCAATTATACATCTTCTTTCTGCAGTTCGCTTGGCAATGATTACTCCTCTTCCAGAAGATTCCTTAGAGGTTAGCAAACCTAGAGAGGAGCAGAATGGAAAGCAGGGAGGTGGTGTGAATGGGGTTCTTTCTTGTGAAAATGCAGTTAGCAATAATTTGGACCATCCGGTGCAAGCAAGTGTGCCTTCTCTAGCTGTTCATGAGATTGTTAGCCGGGTGACAGTGAATCCTGGAGATCCATGTATCCTTGAGACGCAAGAGCCGCTTCAAGATTTAGTTCGGGGAGTTCTGAAAATTTTCTCATCAAAAACCGCACCTTTGGGAGCAAAAGGTTGGAGGGCACTTGTTTCCTATGAAAAGTCCACAAAAAGTTGGTCTTGGGTTGGTCCTGTTGTGCATAGCCCGAACGATCACGAGACTATCGAGGAGGTGACATCACCTGAAGCCTGGGGTCTTCCCCACAAAATGCTTGTCAAGTTGGTTGATTCATTTGCAAATTGGCTAAAAAATGGTCAGGAGACTCTCCAACAAATAGGGAGTCTTCCTGCACCACCTCTTGAACTGATGCAAGGAAATTTAGATGAGAAAGAAAGGTTCAGAGATCTAAGAGCTCAGAAGAGCCTTAACACCATTAGCCCGAGTTCTGAAGAAGTGAGAGCTTATTTCCGAAAGGAGGAGCTTCTTAGGTATTCTATTCCTGACAGAGCCTTCTTCTACACAGCTGCTGATGGCAAAAAATCAATTGTTGCTCCCTTGCGAAGGTGTGGAGGTAAGCCAACTTCAAAGGCTCGAGATCATTTTATGCTGAAACGTGACCGACCGCCACATGTTACAATTCTTTGTATAGTGAGAGATGCAGCTGCCAGACTACCTGAAAGTATTGGCACCCGTGCAGATGTTTGCACTTTGATAAGAGACTCTCAATACATTGTTGAAGATGTTACTGATGCACAGGTTAATCAGGTTGTTAGTGGGGCCTTGGACCGTCTGCACTATGAACGAGATCCTTGTGTACAATTCGATGGAGAGAGGAAATTGTGGGTTTATTTACATAGAGAAAGAGAAGAAGAAGATTTCGAGGATGATGGTACTTCATCTACGAAGAAATGGAAGAGGCAGAAAAAGGAGACTGTTGAGCAACCTGATCAAGGAGCTGTAACTGTGGCTTTCCATACAACCGGGGATCTGTCAGGCGTAGATTTGGTCTCTGATCTTAATGATGAACCTCCGTGCGCTGATGGTGATAAAAAGGTGGAGACAGGTTTTCATGATCGACGAGACTTGGAAGATAATGCTGACGCCGATCATGGGTCTGAGCTAGGTAACACTGAACATGGTCATCCTGTGCATGAAAGCAAATTGCTATGTAAAGAAAATTCCACTAATGAAGAGTTTGATGAGGAGGCTTTTGGGAGTGCCAGCTTATCATGATCGACATTTCAGGTAGTTTTCCCAAGCTCTGTGAAGTATTTATGGTGACTGTGATTTGTTATATTTATTATGAACATTGTTATTATTAATTTCGTTGACACTTGGAAGGCTGTGATTTTCCCCTTCCACAAAGCCTGCAGTTCACCACCCTGGTAGTAGGATAGTGAAGGATTATGTTCTATATTATGCTTTTATAATGACAAAGTGAAAGACTGACATTTTTGCAGGTTGTAGTCCACCGAGCATAGAAGGTGAAGTTACGGGTCCCATTCAAGGTTCTTGTCTCATACGTTGAAGGTTACATGTATAGTGAGATTTCTAGCCAAAACTGTAGATTAGAAAGTGATCTTCTGAGAATTGAGATTCCCCAAGAATACAGGTGGATAATTGCATTTCATAAATATTTTTTTTATTGCTTAATTACAGTTTATATATGTTGACTGAGCTGATACAACTTGCAAATTTGGCTTTTGTAATATGCCGTATTCTGCATTGCCGAGAATTTGGTGATTAATGATTTATTACATGTTTTATGTGCATATACACTTCCTCTTGGAAATGTCCAAACGGTTCCTCCATTCAAAGACTATTTGGATAATATAAGTGGGACTTTATTGATGCAATAGGAGTAGATACGTGAAAAAGAATTAAAAGAGTTAAGGTTATGGATTTGGGTTTTTAAGTTATATTTAGATTTTAGATTTTATCGATTAAACTAAAAGAGTTATATAATTAGTGTAAAGAAAATAATTCATTCTTGAGTTTTTTCATATATAATTTTTTTTTTAAAAATAACCCTAATCTTAAATTTTAAATTTTGTTATTTTTTTTCGTTAAATTTAACCCTTAAAATATCAAAACCATAACTTTTGATGAAAATGAATTTTTAAATATCAAATTTTTTACATAATTAATATGACATCCCATATAATTGTTTAAAATGCATAAATTTTAAAGACTAAATCTATCAATATATTTATTTTAGTTTATAAATTTTAAATATTTTAATTTTAACAATATAAACGTATAAAACGTTCCAATTTTCATTCCCCTATATATTTAACTCATATCTTTTTGCATAAATAAAAGATGTCCCCTTAAACAACGTAGTTGCAAGATTTTAACTTGTGAGGCCGTCTAATCCTAGGACAACTAAGCAAGGGAAATGATATAATTGAAAGGGCAATTACTAATTAGGGTCTTGACTTTTTAGGAATTTTAATTTTAATCTTGATTAGTTGATTTTCAGCTTGGTTTTGGTTTGTTTAAGCACTAACATAGTTAATATAGATATTATATTCATAATTTTGATAAAATTTTCCGAAATATGTTCTAGTATTTGAAAAGGAAAAAGGATTTGATTTAGTATACATAAGTGATATTTCCTGCATCCAGACTCCAGTGGAATTCTTTAAACAGACAAAACAATCAATGAAATACAAACAGAAGAGTTGAAGTTCAGCAAAATACGGATTCTAAAGCTGTACACATTTTTTTTCTCACCACCATTGCTTTACTTGACTAGGTCTCTAGTTAAGAGCAGTGAGTGGAAGTCTGGAATCTTTCAAGGCTTGGGCTGCTTCAGAGGCTGCCAACATATGTTTTACATCTCCATTCGCAAGTTTTGCAGATTTTGATTCCCAAAACAACTTCAATAACTCCTCGAATGGAGGAGTTTTGAGTTCGTCAATCGAAGAAACACTCGGAAGGTTGAATGACCTCTTCCTTGGAGTCGAGCAAGACGGCTTGTCCACCTAGGATTTAAAAGATTAACCTCCAATAAGTATGTTGTTACAGAACAAATCTCTAACAATAGCAGAGCGAGTAAGGGTCTTGATGGCTTTTACCATGTATTCATCCTCGAGGCATTTCGCCGTGTTCTCTGTAATTTCTACAATTTGGTGGAAGTGACCACCTTTCAGGTTCCTCAAATCATCACAACAAGGAAATATCATGGAATTCATGGTCCCGCAAGCATCACGGTCAAGTTGTAATGAATCTGCACAAGTTTTTTTTTTGGTTTATCAGTTTTATAAATGCTTTGTAATAAGCCAATTTTGATTTGTTTTGACAATTCAAGATGCTTACGGTCGATGGATGTTAAACAACTTTTGTTTGCCGTGTCTACATCTTCAAGAGCAGTGGACACAGCAGAAGAAAATTGATCACGGAATATCCGATTGGCGTCCATCCCTCCACTGATTGAATGAAAACAAAGAAGAATTATAAGTGATCTACATCAGAATTTTCTAATGAAGGCCTATGTGACTTCGACACGAGTGCGAATGTTGGAAATGAGTATATTAACTTCTTCTAAGTTTACCAATGGGTTCCTCCCCACACTATGTCGGATATGGGTGTCGAATACCGACATCTGAAGAAAAATGATAAGATTCAATCGCCATAGGTTTGAGCAAGTAGCATACCTAACAATGGAATCCACGGAATCAATATTTCTCTTTTCTAGGCTAAGAAGGGATTCCTGAGCATTCCTCCATTGCTGAGAACTCATTTTTGCATGCTTCAAACTGCAAAACAATCGCTTAGAATGTTCAGTAGGAAAAAAAGGCATTAAAGCAGAGATCTAATGGCAAGGAATATATAAATAATTCATAATTATCAGGGAAAAAAACCATACCAGTTTTGAAGAACATCTTCCATGTCTTTCTTTCCACATTCTACGGCAGAAGTATCTTCAACATAGTGGGATTCTGTGCTTTCCATGTGAATGTTCCATTCCGTTTTAACAACAGAAGTGGCCTCTTGCATGGTAGACATTTCTTTCTGCAGTTCACTGGTTTTGCTCGATGTATTCTCCCTCAGATCATGGACTGCCATTTGGACCTAAAACGGATAATAAAAGGAATTCGTTGCTCAAAAAATGTTATCAAGCTTCACAACAAACTTTCAATAAGAAAATCAAGTTCAGAAGCAATATATTTAAGTACCAGTTTTTTCTTTCTAGCACTTGAATCTGCAAGCAGCTCCGCCACCTTTTGTAGCAATTTCTTTTCTTCATTAGCGGTACATTCCTACGTGCATAAAACAGTGCATTAAATTTAACTGTAACGGGCTTTTTAGTCAAATGCACTTGTATCAGAATAAATAACAATAACCAACCTCAAACTTCTTTTCAAACTCGGACAGTTTGTTGTCATTTATGGTTTGTGCTTCTTCCACGATTTTGGTGAGTTTGGATGCATGCATGTCTAAAGTTGTAAAGAAATTTACTGTTATTTTAGAAATTGACCTTGCATTATTCACTGCCCTGGAATGTGCCTGTATATTATATAGAAAGTGAATACACTATCAACACCTTCCAGTTACAGGTTAGCTGATGAATCAATGAATTACAGACCTCACGCTGCTGTTGCGCAAATGCAGTTAGCTTCTCTTCTTGCTTGTGGAGACTACTTTGAAGGTCATTAAGTAATGCATCAGCTTCAGAAGCAATTCCTTTGAAGAGCTGAACCATTATAAACAACTTAATAAACAGAAGGACAAAAGCAAGGTTCACTTAAGTACTAGCTATCATAAGACTGCTTACATCTTCTAGGTCATGTGAATGCTTAGAAACTTCAGAATTTAGATCACTAAAAGTGGATTGGGAGTTCCCATCAAGCTTTACAGCTATATCGTCCAAAGCTTTGATACCCGAACCATATGTGTCCTTTAACTTCCCCAACCTTCCTCGAAGTTCTTCCGTAGCCTTCAGTTATAAACAAGTAAAGCTGTTAGAGAACTATCAATCAAGTCCTGGTATATGCTTCAAAGGTGATCTTTGGAACCATACCTCTGATTTTGTTGATACAAAGGATATCATATCTTCCTCCATGTCTTTCAGTTGCTGTTCTTGTTGAGTCACAGAAGCTGCCACTGTCTTGTGCAAAATTTCAAGCTGCTGGGTCAACTGGGACTGGAACTTTTGGATAAGTGCTTTATTTCCATCCTCAATTTTATCCTTCCTTTCTAAAAACCAAACAACATTAAACAATAAATCATCACTTCATATAACAACCATGCCAAAACGATCTGCACTCTAAAGGATACTAACCGATCTTGGCAAACAAATCTGAGACATCCGAAGCAGCATTTTCCAGTTCTGTTCGTAGTTCAAAAGCACGCTCAACAAGTGTTTTCTCTGAAAAATTAGCAATGGTCATATTTAATATCAGAAACTATCACATAAACGGGCATGAGTTCAAAGTAGAGAAAGATAAAACCATAAAGATATTTTATACATTTTCAATTATCAGAAAGTACAAATTTAATTGTATAAAACAACATTAAATGAAGAAAAGAAAGAGAAGAAAAGCGCTCAAGACCAAATAATCAGCTAATATATTTCAACTCACCAGATTTAAGGAGATGAGATATTAAAAATTCCTTCTCTTTAATAGTGGCATTTGCTTGTCTATGTTTAACCTCAAGATCAAACAATGTATTTTCAGTTTCCCCCAGTTTTTTCTGAAAAAATGGAAGTCAGAGTTCAGTTCTGCCACAGTATATAAGAGAAGAAAATTTCAAATATGACATTGGTAAGTTGACCATGCAAAACTGTAATACCTCTGTCTTTTCAAGTTTCTCACTTAAATCTGCAGTCAACAACTGCTGTGAATTGTACAGTTCCTGAAGCTCAGTAATTTTCTGCACAAAAGTAAAGAAGAGCTTGCTTTTAAATCCTAAATCAGAAATAAAAGTGTTGATTTTGATGAAATGTACCTTCTCCTTAGATTCTGACATAAGATCCATGCGCTCTATTTTTTCAGCCATAGCCTGATGTATAAGTTTTATCATTAATTAGTAATGCACCGTGAAACTGGGACAAAAAAAATCTACCATTCAATCATATTGTCAGAACCTACCTTCTTCTCTGCCTCTTCTTGGAGATAGCGGTCTCGTGGAATATAAATTCCATTTTTTTCTCTGGCAGCATACACCTCTGATTAAGCATAAAAAGGGGAAACAAAAAATATCACATAAGAACCAATGGATGGTGGGGAAATTAAGTTTACTTGGCAAAAACATTTAGGAACAGTCAGCTACCTTGCTTCAGGCGATCAATTTCAGAATATAAATCCTTTATTAAAGCAGATTTCATCATCTTCTGGTTAATCTATAATAATAACAAATTCAATTATATCATTATGCTGCAAGGAGAATAAATCATTACACTTCATATTGTAAGAAAGGAGACAAAATCAGCTTTATAAAATGTAAGATAATTTTGCAACATAAAGATAAAAAGGCGATACTGATGACAGCTTGACTGACCTCTGGTTTGTTCTTGATATTCTTGGCACGATGTGCATAATCTAGAGTGCTGAGTGTTTCTTCCAGACAATGGATGGAAGGTGATACTGTGGCAATTATGCATGTTTTTGTTTTCCCTCCCAATGAATCCCTCAGCAGCCTCGTAAGTTTGCTATCTCTGCCATTTGCAAATGTAATTTGTAAATTCCACCCAAAACACAAACAAGTGCTCATGAGAAATGTACACCTTCCATAAGTCATACCTATATGGAATATGAGCTGAGTGCTCAACGAGTGCATTGATAACACGACCAAGAGTGAGCAAGCTTTTATTAATCTCTCCAGCTTCCCTTGCTCTGCCCTGTAAAAGTTAAATTATTTGAGATCAATACTTAAAAAGCTTCAAATATCCTAACATAAATAACATCAAATTACAATCTTTGAAAATAAAGTAAATTATATATAAGGGTTGGTGATGCAATACCTCTCGCGCCCCAGAACGTGAAATATTCTCAGAACCAGCAAGGTCAACAAGATTTAGCTTTCCACATTTAATCACCTCTTCCGCCTCTGGAGTGCACTCCTTAATGTGGATTGTAATGGAAAATATAGAATGAGATCGACTACTTTGCTTGTTAAGTAGAGTCTCAGCTGTACGCCTTTTAGCAGAACCTTTTTCCAAGATTTTGTAAATTTCATTAGCAGTATTTACTAGCTCTTCTTCCAAGCCTCTGACAAAAACTCCCCCTTTTCCATCTTCCATAAGAGCAATAGGTTTCTTAGATTTATCGTCAATAAATTTCGTAGTTTCCTCTGGTGCCAAAAGATCTGTTATTTCCTCATTGTAAAGCTCTAGAAATGTAACTTTCATACTATATTCAGCATTCTGCGCCTCTAATATATCAAAAATTTGTTTGACAGATCTGGGAATAACACCAGCATCACATGGAAATTCCCCATTCTGTATAAATCACAAGTTTCACTTAGAACTAACCCAAGCAAAAAAAGGCCATGGAATTTATAAATCAATACTGAAAATTAGGATTAAAATAGAACAGAAAAAGTGAACCTTTTTCCTCGCTCCTCCTTCCATTGTGTATGTCTTTCCAGTTCCAGTCTGACCGTAAGCAAAGATAGTGCAATTATAACCCTCGAGAACTTCATTCACAATTGGAGACACAGCCAATTCAAACAACTCCTTTTGTTGGGAGGATGGACCAAAGACCTAAAACAAACAATCCTCCAACATTATAAATCGCCACTTAAAATATCAAATCCTTATCTACCTTTCAAATAAAACCAAAAATGAGACCTTGTCAAAAAGAAAAGTTCTATCAATTTGCTTATTAGCAATATTCTGTACAGCACAAACTTCTCGTCTATTTTCATTACACGATATCACCACTGGTGTATGTATTCTCATTTCATCTGCACTCAACGGCCTACAAGAAAAAAAAAATCAAACTTTATATCATTAATCTTATACCTTTAATTAAACAATTAACAGAAAAGCAGAGGGAAAAGACTGACCTGCACCGTAAAATGACCTGAACATTAACGCCTTTATCCTTATCATGTTTGGAACTTGAATTGGAATCACCTGATCGCAGATCTCGCGCCGATCGATCGTTTGAACGTGGAGTTTGCGTTGGAGATAGCGACACCAATCCTCCTCTTCTGTGATGCAGTGAAGACTCCATTGCAGAGAGCTCTAGCGATTGTGTGATTCAAAGCACTTTCTAACTACACTGAGCTAATTCGGATTCAGTGAAAGTGACGTAGTATTACTACAAGATCTTAGGATGAATACACTGTGACCTAAGAAAAGCTGAAACTCGTTTGAGTTAACTCGACACTGCTGAATCAATTATTCAGTTACATAATAAGATCATCACTAATATAGAAAGAACAACAAAAATGTTACAATTTTAAACTAGATTTGAAAGAATTTTTGTTACCTTTTCCAGATAAAAGAAAAGGAAAAATTAAAACAAATGTAGTTGAATTTTATGCATAGATTCGGATCGAAACGAACAGATTTAGAGTATGTGAAAAGCGGTGATCGGCGACGGAAATCCTTAGGTGAAAACTTACAGTGATTAGAAATGCCGGCAAGTTGAAACGACAATCAAATGGCAACGATTTTAGATAGAGAAGAAGATCCTCTTATTCCTCTTTTTAAAATAAACATGAAAAAGCTTGAGAAAGAAGATAGAGCGCCTCAAGCTGGAGCTTTTTCACGGCGTTAGTATGGATTTAACTGTGATGGGACACGGCAATAAGTTTGGGGGGAAATGATGGCTTAACGGCGTCAATGGATTATACCCGACCGTTATAAGTGGAGAAAACAAAGGGTTAATAATAAAGGCATTTTGAAAAAATTCAAAACGAAAAACGGATATTGGAGCTCGTAAAATCGCCTCTCACGTTTCCATATATTACGAGATTACCACTTTCTTAAGTTTGAGATGAAGTTGGTTAAGTAGTGTGATTAATTAAAGTTTAGTTTGATTTTACGTGATTAAAGATTGGTTTGATATAGTGGGGGCCTGGAGCCGGTGAAAACCAATGGGTCCATTACATTTTTTTTTTCAAAATAATTAATCATTATAATTTATTTTGTTTTATAATAGAGATATTTTTTTTGAATTTTGAAACCTTATATTGTCTTGTAGTTATTTTTTAGCACAATAATTCTGGGACCTATTGTGAACATGTTATTTATTTAATTTTGTTGTCCATCCGAACGTTAAAATTCAAACAATTATTTGAGGACCTATTTCAATTATAGATAATTTTCGCAATTTAGATTATTTTATCTATAATATTAAATTTAAATATTTATTTTTTATAAAAAATTTAGGATCTCATTTTATTATTTCATCCGTTAGATAATATTTTGCTCACAATCGTATTTTTTAAAATAAAAATATAAACCTTAATTTAATTCAAACTTATAATTATTGTATTGTTTGTTTTGTCTCGTTGAGATAATTAGATAACTAATTAGGTTAAATTATAAAATAAATATAAGATTTTTTTCTTAAATTTCACTCGTTTTGGCACAAAACAATCAATATTATAAAACAAAAACTTATTAATTATTTATTAAACTCGTTTTGGTCTATAAAAATAGATCAAAACGGTTTTAATAAAATAAGAGAATACTCTCAAATATTTGCCCTCACGTTGTTTCCTTGTCTCTTTTCTCACAAAGGGTTGCTTGCCTTGTCCTAGACAAGGGATTGTTTTGGTGGTGTTGAACAATTTTAGCAACACATTTAACTTTTAAAAACATTAAAAAAATAAAAAATAAAAGCCTGTTAATTTAAATACCAAGGGAAACCAAACATCATTAAACGAGAGCGAGGTGATTAAGATTGTTGTTACTCTAAAAGGATGAGTGGTTAGAATACAAGTCAAGAGTCTGTAGCAAATTAGTTAATCTCAAACAAGCATTTCTTAACCTAATCAGTAACCAACAAGATTTGTCTATAAGAATAAGATTTGTTACTAAATTAGGAGATATTGGTTTAGACTTTAGATAAAATGTCCCAGAAAACGCGTTTGAGATTTGGGATAATAAGAAGAAAAATTAAATTCAATAAATAAAATAATATGAAAATAATAATAATAATGCAAAGTGGGGTTTGAATGGGGTGGCAAAGACGCCCCCACGTGAAAAAGAGTGACGTGAAGAGGCACATGCCCGTTGCTGCCTTCCATGTACTTTTTCTCAGCCCATTAAATCCTCGGAATTTTTAAGGCTCTCTTAATTATATTAATAAGATGGTATTAATTTATTTATTGGAGTTAATATAATATAATATAATATTTTTAGTTACTTTATTTTTGTCTGCAAAAGTCTAGAAATTGTAGCAGCAAAGAAGGTTACTTGTCATTGTGTAAGGTAGAACAGCTGTTTAGTTACATGGAACATGCAACTTAAATAACAGACCCACACCATTCTTTAAGTTTGACAATAGAATTAATGGTGAGAATGTGTCAACATAGCAAATTAAATTGGTTTAAGTTCATTACTTTAATAATATTAAAATATCTGATTCTAACGAATGATTTTAACGGAAAAAAATGATTTTTATTTTAAAAATCTGTATTCGAATATTTGTGTGTAATTCAAAATTAACGGAATCCAAGTAAAATAACATGAAAACTTTTCCAAGTTAATAAGGTTGGAATTCTTTGTAAAAAAACAAGCTTGCAATACAAAGAAATTTATCCCAACTTCGAAGCAGATTTGGTGTGCAATATTATTTGCTGTGTATTTTCTCGAAATGGAATCTTTGATCCGGACAAGTTGTTGTCGTTCAAGCCTGACCGAGAAGATAAATAAGACAATTGATTAAGCGGAGATTTCTAAGCTGTAAGAGTTCAATTTGTAGGACCCAAGACCAAGTAAACATGAATTAAGACTCGTGCAGCTACTTAATCCGAGGCATGTAATTAAAAGAACAATTAATTAACCTATGGTTTTCGCAGTTGAGACTTTGAGAGTTCACGCCCTACACTAAATAATGGGACAACATGTGCGAGTTGTTGAACTGGGGCCAATAAAGCTGGGATTCATGCGTCAGATTAGCTCAAACCACACTGACAAAAATGGGCATTTAGTTCATTGTTAGCACTCGGCATTCGGCAAGACCTTCACGGTTCAGTAACATGATTGTCCTTTTACTGTACAACTGATGTCGATGAAGCTTAACTTGTCCACAACTTTTTGGACAGCCCAGGAAAGTTTGGCAGCCCAATGTTAAAAGTCCCCTGCTGCATTTGCTTCAATGGTCGCCCTGTGCAGGAAAAAAATGAAATGCCTTAAGACTTGAACTTTTGTTGAACCAGACCAAAGGCCCATCTTCCTGAGACGACCAGACACTTCAAACTGAAGGATATATGTTCTTAAGAACATACAAAATTTTGAGTACCATTTTGTGTACAAAAAGTACCGTACACCGGTACACGTAACTTTATAGATAGATAAAATATGGAAAAATTATTAGGTGAACATGTCATCTATGGTCCCAATTAATCAGGATCGTTGATCTTAATTTTTTTCTAAGTGAATCTTCACCTCTTTCTTACATGGACTTAATGGGTGGGTAATTATTAGATGGTTATTTAAAGATCAACGATCCTGATTGTTTGCACCATGAATGACGTAGTGAACAGAATTCACCTAATAATCTATGTGATTGAGCAAAGTATTATCGAGGGAAAGAATAATTATTTAATATGAGATATTATTCTCTTTAAAATGTGATTGAGCAAATCATTAATGTGTCTATTTTATTATATTTAATTTATTATTTTTCAATATTTTTATATTATTTGATAATTACTTATTTATTTTTATTTTAAAAAATTAAATATCAAACATATTTTTACTATTTTTATTTTTAGAAACAAATTTTCATTTATGTTAACCAAACATGTTTTCCATTTTTCAAAAACTTAAAAAATGAAAACAAAAAATATTTCCCAAAATCAAATAGAACCTACTTTTTTCTAAGATTTTCCAGGCATACTTGAAGCTTGCATGAGACCTTGCTTTAGTACTTGCCTTTCGTGGGAAAAAACAGTGGTTGGAACGTAAAAATCGAATTCTGTAACACTCTATCATTAAACAATTCAGTATCACATTCCCTATATTTGAATCAAACAAATCAGTCTTCAGTTTCCATATATCCCTTTAATTATAAGTTTGAATTTTGTAGATATTAGGGGACCTGGTTTTGCTTGTACAACAGTTGCTTCAATGGGGTTGAGATTTGAGACCAACTCCATGGCCTGTTCTTCCTTTGAAAAAAAAAGAGCATTGTCATCTAACTCTGAAATGACTGCTGGATGTAAACCCTAAAATTTGCTTTAACACAAAGCATATGGGTGGAGACTTTGAGAAGGATTAAACATTGTAGACGATGTAGAAATAATACTTGGTCGGTATCAAGTTTCACCTGATGTAGACAATGTAGGATTTTACTGTTAACGTAGAGATAAGCTCAAAATTACTTACATTATAAGAAATATAATGATATTCATGTAGTCTAGAATTCTTTGTAAACATATAAAGCTTTGACTTATCTTTGACACCACTCTCAAGTTGTTCTAACAACTGGATGTGGATCATATTGATGTATACATTGAAGCTATGCATTTTATGTAAACTGATATAGTTTGTTTAACCTAATAAAAAATATACACCAAACATCCTCTTTCTTTACTATATATATATACTCTTTTGTATGCTTCAATGAATACATCCTCAACAAGTAGTTTAAAGTTTACCTGAAACAATAAAAATGGGAGTTTCTCTTCTTTCATCATCACCGGCATTTCTGGTTTTTTTCTCATTTTCTTCTTTGTGTCTACTAGGCGACCCTGTACTTGGGATCACCAGGCACTACAAGTTTGATGTATGTTTTGATTTTGCATGAATAGCAGTCAAATATTTGTTTAATATTGACTTCTAAATTTGGTGTTCCTTCACCATTTTGTAGGTGAAGTTGCATAACGTGACACGTTTGTGCCATACAAAGAGCATTGTCTCAGTGAACGGACAATTTCCAGGGCCTCGTATTGTAGCAAGGGAGGGCGATCAGCTTCTAATAAAAGTGGTCAACCATGTGCCCAACAATATTTCTATTCACTGGTATTGAACTTTACTTTCGAAAATGATTTTTTGCAGATATTACAAGTTAAATAAACAATTTGTTATGCTTAAGAAGGGAAGGTATAAATTGCAAGTTAATATGATGTTCTTTCCCCCTCAAAACAGGCATGGCATTAGACAGCTTCGAAGTGGGTGGGCAGATGGGCCAGCATATGTGACTCAGTGTCCCATACAAACCGGTCAAAGCTATGTTTACAACTTTACCATTGTAGGCCAAAGAGGGACTCTCTTCTGGCATGCCCATATATCATGGCTAAGAGCCACTCTTTATGGTCCCATTGTCATTCTTCCCAAGCTTGGGGTTCCTTACCCTTTTGCTAAGCCTTACAAGGATGTTCCCATTATTTTCGGTAATAAAATCATCAATGAACTCTACCAAATAAGATTCTATGATTATTCGGCTGACAAAAATTCACCCCCTTATGATGAATTGTAGGAGAGTGGTTCAATGCAGATCCTGAGGCTGTTATTAGCCAGGCACTGCAGACTGGTGGAGGCCCCAATGTCTCTGATGCTTACACCATCAACGGTCTCCCTGGACCTCTTTATAACTGTTCTGCCAAAGGTATACAATAGCTAAAACCTGGTAATAAACTAAATGTGTAGAAACACATTATGCAGAGCTATGGGATTGACGTATGGGACTAATACTTTTGACAGATACATTCAAGCTGAAGGTGAAGCCCGGCAAGACTTACCTTCTACGTTTAATTAATGCAGCACTCAATGATGAGCTCTTCTTCAGCATAGCAAACCACACGCTCACTGTCGTTGATGTTGATGCCATTTACGTTAAACCATTTGAGACTGAAACACTTCTTATCACCCCTGGTCAAACCACAAATGTTATCCTGAAGACCAAACCAAAATATCCAAATGCCACATTTCTCATGACGGCTAGACCATATGTCACAGGCCAAGGAACATTTGATAACTCAACCGTTGCTGGTATCTTAGAATACGAGTCACTACCCAGTAACCTTCATTCAAGTGTATCGCTTAAAAAGCTCCCCTTGTTTAAACCGATTCTACCTGCTTTGAATGACACTTCCTTCGCTACAAATTACGCGAGTAAACTCCGTAGCCTGGACAGTGCACAATATCCTGCCAACGTGCCCCAGAAGGTCGATAAGCATTTTTTCTTCACAGTTGGACTTGGAACAAGCCCATGTCAGCATAACCAAACCTGCCAAGGTCCTAATGGAACCAAGTTTGCAGCTTCAGTCAACAACGTATCGTTTGCAATGCCGACTACAGCACTACTCCAGGCCCATTTCTTCGGCCAGTCTAATGGAGTTTATACCCCGGATTTTCCTAGCAGTCCTATCATTCCGTTTAACTATACAGGCACTCCACCTAACAATACTATGGTAAGCAACGGTACAAAGGTTGTAGTCCTTCCTTTTAACACATCGGTGGAGCTAGTTATGCAGGACACGAGCATTCTTGGAGCGGAAAGTCACCCTCTTCATCTACATGGATTCAACTTCTTTGTCGTGGGCCAGGGTTTTGGCAACTTTGATCCAAACAAGGACCCTGCAAAGTTCAACCTGATTGACCCTGTTGAAAGGAACACTGTTGGTGTGCCATCCGGGGGTTGGGTTGCGATTCGTTTTCTAGCAGACAATCCAGGTACGTTACATGTTGAACATACATCGTTCAGATGCATCGTATGCTTGGTTTGATTCGATGATGATGAGTGATGTCAAATGACAACAAGAACCACATTCTTGCAGGGGTATGGTTCATGCATTGCCATCTTGAAGTGCACACCAGCTGGGGCTTGAAGATGGCTTGGATTGTCTTGGATGGTGAACTTCCTAATCAGAAACTTGTGCCTCCACCAGCAGATCTTCCCAAGTGTTGATCAATATGACTCACCTGTTGGGGTCCATTTTGATGATAAACCTGTCTGAATCTTTTTCTGTTTCCTTTCAACAATTTATTTTGTTTATTTCAACAAATTTGATTTCCTGACCCCTGTTTTTTTTTTCTTTTGATATTGGCGTATCAGTGGTCAAAATTTCTTTTCTTGAGGAATGTCTTTTGTAACAACATTTGCTAATGTCAATAAAAGTGATCTGAATAATATAGTGGCATCTTTTCGTTCATTCAACCTTTAGCCTCTGAAGCATGTATAATTTGCAACTCCGTAGTTTATTTATTGAATTCTTAAAAAAACAAAACTTTTCCTTGCAATAACGTTGCTGTAAAAGTTTAACACCAGCATTCCTGTTAAAATGGTTGCCAACAAACATCATATTCTTGGAACCTCAAGAAAAATGGTGGCCAACAAACCGTACAACGATGCACGGTTTTGTTCCAAGCAATTCTTTGTTTGGGTCTCAATCACAACCAGTCCCAGTAGTAAATTTAAACATTTTTAAATGACCCCTCTATGAATCAAGTTGAGTTTCTTCCCCGGAAATTCTCCACAACTTTATATATATATATATATATGACCCTTTTATGTGTGGGATTAGGGTAGCTTGCAAACTTGATTGTTATTGTGATACTGCAGTTTGCATGATAAACTTGTTCAAATCTAAAAGTTTGTCTGAAATTTAAGTGTATTTGAATAAGTATACTCGGCCAACAAAATGTTCATTTAAAATATAAAAAAAAATTGAGTAGTCTATATATAATAAAATAATAAATATATAAATTTAGTGAAAGAAAAATTATTTAAACCTTTCATTGAGATGGTGTCATAATAAATTTTTACAGATCTAATTATAATTATAAGAGAGTAACAATTAATTAGTAATTATATTGCTTTATAATTATTTTATGACGTACAAATATACAAAAGTAATAGGCGGCGAACCCTCATGTATGGTTAGATGAAATTGTAATCATCATAAATTTTTTAAATTTCAAAATTTAATTTTAATATTTTTAATTTATATATATTATTCCTTAAATTTTAATTATTTATGTTCACGTTAAAATTTTAAATCTTTTATGACTTGTGTTTTACCTAAAAAATATTTTACGTACGATCACCTAAAATAAAATTCTAAATCTGTCGCCGTAAATAATACTTTCATACGTTAAAGAATAAATTTAACGTCCACCAAATTTAAAAAAAAAAAACAAAATCATTGCAAATAAAAAGTTGGTATTGATTTATTTGAACTCAATGATCTCTATATACAATCTTGGACCAAGAAACAAGGAAATGACTGTTCTAAACTGCAATAGCATGCCATATTCTAATCCGAACCCCAAAAAACTGGCATGGCATGCATTATCCCTGAATCCTTAATGCAATATCTCAATGTAAATGTCAACTTGCCATTATGATCCTTGATAAACAATATTGGAGACTGAAGCTTGCATGAGACCTTGCTTTAATACTTGCCTTTTGTGGGAAAAAGTAAGAGTGGTTGTTGGAATGTAAGAGTTCAATTCTGTAACACTCTACAATTAACCAAACTAATTAGTCTTCGGTTTTCATCTGGTTTTGCTTGTAGCACAGTTGCTTCAATGGGGGTTCCCTCTTTGTTGCTCCACCATGACCTGTCTTTCGTTAAAATGGGAAAAGAAGAACATGTCATCTAACTCTGAAATGACTGCTGGATGTAAACCCTCAAATTTACTTTGCCACAAAGGATATCAGTTGAGACCTTGAGAATGCTACTTGTGGATAATGTGGATCCATGATTTAGGCTCAGTCAATCATGTTTTACCATAACTTCTTCATGTTAAAAGTCCATAGCAGTGAATCCAAAATTCAAGTCAGGTTTAAATGAGAATCCCATCGTTGGCTGCATCACTCTTTGTTTGACATAATCAGTTTGTCCAAATTATCTGAATTCAGAAGTTTCAATTTCTTTTCATTCTGAAAAGTTTGGCTCCAAGTTTCACACATGTAGAAGATTTGATAGTTTACTGCTATTAACGTAGAGGTCTGCTGAAAATCAAGTCCATTATGAGAAATTCCTTGACATTCATGTAGTCTAGAGTTCTTTGTCAACGTATAACTTTGACTTATCTTTGACAGCACTCTAAAGTTGTTCTAACAACTAGTTTGGGATCAAGCGATGTGTTTCCAGGCTATTAAAATAATGATACTAATTACTGCTCCAAATACCCTTTTCCATCACCTAATCAAGCAAAGTACACACCAAACATCCTCTACTATATATATACTCGTTGTATGCTTCAATGAATACATACTCAAGAAGTAGTTCAAAGTTCACCTGAAAAGGAAGAGAAATCAGACAAGAAAAATGGGAGTTTCTCTTCTTTCATCATCACCAGCATTTCTGGTTTTATTCTCATTTCCCACTTTCTGTCTTCTTGCTGACCCTGTAGTTGGGATCACCAGGCACTACAAGTTTGATGTATGTATTAATTTTGTATGAATAGCAGTCAAATATGTGTTTGATACTGACTTCTAAATTTGGTGTTCCTTAACCATTTTGTAGGTGAAGCTGCATAACGTGACACGTTTGTGCCATACAAAGAGCATTGTCTCAGTGAATGGACAATTTCCAGGGCCTCGTATTGTAGCAAGGGAGGGCGACCAGCTTCTAATAAAAGTGGTCAATCATGTGCCAAACAATATTTCTATTCATTGGTATTGAACTTTACTTTTGAAAATAACATTCTGCAGATATTACAAGTTAAATAAACAATTCGTTATGCTTAACAAGGGAAGGTATAAATTGCAAGTAAATATGATGTTCTTTCTCCATCAAAACAGGCATGGCATTCGACAGCTTCGAAGTGGGTGGGCAGATGGGCCAGCATATGTGACTCAGTGCCCCATACAAACCGGTCAAAGTTATGTTTACAACTTCACCGTTGTAGGCCAAAGAGGGACTCTCTTCTGGCATGCCCATATATCATGGCTAAGAGCCACTCTTTATGGTCCCATTGTCATTCTTCCCAAGCTTGGGGTTCCTTACCCTTTTGCTAAGCCTTACAAGGATGTTCCCATTATTTTCGGTAATAAAATCATCAATGAACTTTACCAAATAAGATTCTATGTTCATTTGGCTGACAAAATTTTGACCCCTTTATGATGAACTGCAGGAGAGTGGTTCAATGCAGATCCTGAGGCTGTTATTAGCCAGGCACTGCAGACTGGTGGAGGCCCCAATGTCTCTGATGCTTACACCATCAACGGTCTCCCTGGACCTCTTTATAATTGTTCTGCCAAAGGTATACAATAGCTAAAACCTGGTAATAAACTAAATGTGTAGAAACACATTATACAGAGCTATGGGATTGACTTATGGGACTAATACTTTTGACAGATACATTCAAGCTGAAGGTGAAGCCCGGCAAGACTTACCTTCTACGTTTAATTAATGCAGCACTCAATGATGAGCTCTTCTTCAGCATAGCAAACCACACACTCACTGTCGTTGACGTTGATGCCATTTACGTTAAACCATTTGAGACTGAAACGCTTCTCATCACCCCTGGTCAAACCACAAATGTTATCCTGAAGACCAAACCAAAACACCCAAATGCCACATTCCTCATGACTGCTAGACCATATGTGACAGGCCAGGGAACATTTGATAATTCAACCGTTGCTGGTATCTTAGAATATGAGTCACTGCCCAGTAACCTTCGTTCAAGTGTATCATCACTTAAAAATCTCCCCTTGTTTAAACCGATTCTACCTGCTTTGAATGACACTTCCTTCGCTACAAATTACGCGAGTAAACTCCGTAGTCTGGACAGTGCACAATATCCTGCCAACGTGCCCCAGAAGGTCGATAAGCATTTTTTCTTCACAGTTGGACTTGGAACTAGCCCATGCCAGCATAAGAAAACCTGCCAAGGTCCTAATGGAACCAAGTTTGCAGCTTCAGTCAACAACGTATCATTTGCAATGCCGACTACAGCACTACTCCAGGCCCATTTCTTCGGCCAGTCTAATGGAGTTTATACCCCGGATTTTCCTAGCAGTCCTATCATTCCGTTTAACTATACAGGCACACCACCTAACAATACTATGGTAAGCAACGGTACAAAGGTTGTAGTCCTTCCTTTTAACACATCGGTGGAGCTAGTTATGCAGGACACGAGCATTCTTGGAGCGGAAAGTCACCCTCTTCATCTACATGGATTCAACTTCTTTGTTGTGGGCCAGGGTTTTGGCAACTTTGATCCAAACAAGGACCCTGCAAAGTTCAACCTGATTGACCCTGTTGAAAGGAACACTGTTGGTGTGCCATCCGGGGGTTGGGTTGCGATTCGTTTTCTATCAGACAATCCAGGTAAGTTACATGTTGAACATACATCGTTCAGATGCATCGTATGCTTGGTTTGATTCGATGATGATGAGTGGTGTCAAATGACAACAAGAACCGCATTCTTGCAGGGGTATGGTTCATGCATTGTCATCTCGAAGTGCACACCAGCTGGGGCTTGAAGATGGCTTGGATTGTCTTGGATGGTGAACTTCCCAATCAGAAACTTGTGCCTCCACCAGCAGATCTTCCTAAGTGTTGATCAATATGACTCACCTGTTGGGGTCCATTTTGATGATAAACCTGTCTGAACCTTCGTTCTGTTTTCTTTCAACAATTTTTTTGTTCATTTCCTTTGATTTCCGACCTTTTTTTCTTTTGATATTGGCCTATCTGTGGTCAAAGTTTATTTTCTTGATGAATGTATTTTGTAACAACAGTTGCAAATGTCAAATAAATAGGTCTGAATAATATATTGGCATCCTTTTGTTCATTCAATCTTTAGCCTCTGAAGCAAATCTGTACAATTACAACTTCATCATAGTATATTTATTGAATATTTAAAAAAACAAAACTTTTCCTTGCAATACCGTCTGTAAAACTCTTAACACCTCCGTTCCAGTTAAAATGGTTGCCAACAAATAACAATGAGAAGCAGCATAATTCTTTGAACTTCAGGGAAAATGTTGTATCTGTAAGTTCTCTAAGTTAAGGTTTCTAAAATGCTAAAATCTCAAACATCCAAAGGTTAATAATCTGCAGAAGCAAAAAAACAAATTAATGGTATCAAGCCAAGTTTAAGAACACTTGTCCATGGTAAAAGTGGAAAATAGAGCACCCTCTAACCATTCATTACAAGATTCATCAGTACAAAGTCATTGACCAATACAATTAAGGGGATGAAGCCACCAAGTCCAAACATAAAAATGACCCTGTAGAGCAAAACGAGTTAAAATGATGGACAGATTGATTATCCGACCTCAAAACATGATTAAATATGGCAGACTCAAAAGTTCGATGAACAATTTTTATCCAAGTATCAAGAGATTCAGACTAAATACTATCCAGACTGATCAATGAAACTTGAAGCATACACACTTTTCTATGATCATTCTTGAGAATTTTTCAATCATATGATGCAGTCTGAAAGAGGAAATTGCATTATTAAACCCGGATTGATTTTCAATACATTTTCAATCACCATTCTTGGCTTAAGGAGCTGCAAGAAAGTCAATCTTGTGTTTCAAACATGACCGGCTAGCTAGCTTTAGGGTAAACCCTTTCTTTGTTTGAATTTCAACATGGTTCCATGATTAGAAACCTAACCAACTAAACCAAGAGTGAGGTGATGAAGTTGACTATATTATTGCCTAGGCTCCTACACATGAACATAAAGTATTGATCTTTGCATGAAACTATATATATCTGCATGACAAGGACTATAATGCCTGCTGAACCTTATCACAATCAGTCTCAATCTCAGTCTCGCCATCAAATCTTTCATGATCAGAGTTGATATTTCTCGTTTTAATTATGTAGGGATTGAAGAACTATCAGAGTCAAAGATCATGTAAAACAGCCAACTTTCAGTTCAGATGATTTGAAGTTCACTTTTCTCCTACTAATGCTTTTCATTAAACTGACGTATTGGTTAGGTCTTTGCCTATCCATAAATATTGTTCATCTTTATTTCGAGAAATTATATCATGAGTTATTTCCGTCATATAATCTAAGAGACTAACCCATCAAATGTATCTATCTAATTAATATTTATTATAAATTAAGTTTAAAAATAATTTTTACCGAGTAAAGACAAATGATTTCTGTTCATAAGAATAGTTATTTCGTCAGAAAGTAATAGGTTTCGTCTTGTCGTTGGAGTTTTGTTGTCGACCAACCAAGGATCGAAACGTCGAGCAATCTTTCTTTCCTTGGTACCTCCATTACGTTGCATAAAAGTAGTCATACTGGTTATCAATTTCCCAGTCACTGATGTTCTTCTCCATTTTCAACTGCTTGTGCCTTGTGTATATAAGATTCCCATGGTCCTACTCGTACTAAGACATGCACCACTATTGATTTCATCGTCTTTCTTTTGGGTTCTCTCAAGTCATTTCAACATGGTATATATTGTCAACGTTTTCATCATCCTACAAGGTTTTTAGCCTCTATTCATGTATACAATTGGCATTCATTCATCCATCCATTTGAATTACTTTTCTTTTGTTCGATTTCAAGCTCATCGACAACCACTTTTTTTTAATCGGGTTGAGCATAACACATATAAACATGGACGTAACTGAGAATAAAGATTAAGGACGATGTATAATGAATCACACAAATGAGAGAAGTAAAGTTCAAATAAATTAAAATTTGGGTCTAAAAAGGTAAAAAAAAAAAAAAACTATTAATTTTTCGATAAATAAAAGTTTGGGCACGCGCCAAGAGTCTAAAGCTCATTTTTTGTTGCATTTGTCAACTTAATTAATGGGCGGATAAGCGTTTGTCTATAATTTTTAACGTCTAAATAAGCGTGAAATTTTTATGTTAACAAAAAACTAAATATATTTCTTTTGATTTTCTCTTATATTTCTTGCATCTCTTACATAAATGACAATTCAATTTTTTTTTTCTTTCATATAAAGAAAAATGTTTTTATGAAACAATTTACTAATAAATTTGAATTTGGAATTGAAGTCGGCCTAGTTTCAATCCTTTGCAGAATTGAAAGGGTACTTCTATGACTTTTTAATGATAATTATGATGATAAATCATAATTAATTAATTAATTAATCTCATTGATCGACAAAATCATAAGTACTATAAATATATAATAAAATAATCCCTAGCTAGCCTATTATGAAGTAATTAATAAATTTCCTAACTATGTGCTTGTCACATGGGTTTTGCCTTGTAAAAGTCCATTTCTCTTCAAGTGGGCGTGGGTCCTTTTTCCCTTTTTTTTCTCTTCACGTTGGGTATAGTTTTTTTTTTCTTCTTTTTTATGTTCTTAGAAACAATTTTATTTCTTTTATTAGTATTACAAATATAATATCTCCTACTATCGCACTCAATATTTATTAGCACTATATCATTATTGATTTTTTTTACTTTATAATTCTTTAGTTGATATCATGAACAAATAATTAAACAAAACTTTAAATATTTTTTATTATAACAACAAAAAAATCTCAACGATCGAAAATTTATATCATGGGTCAGTCCTACCACGTGTCTATGAGACCGACCAATGATAACTACCCACTTCATCAACTTTTTCATGTCATATTTTTTTTCAGGTGAATCTTCACTTTAAAAATTAAAAAAGAATGAGGTGGATGATTATCATTGGTCGGTCCCATGGATGACGTGGTGGGACTGACCCATAATATAATTTCTCCAATGATGGACTCTATTTTTAAAAATTATATTATAAGTTATTTTCATTACATCATTTATGTACCAATCAATTAAATATATTTATTTATTTAGTTTTTATTTATATTTTGTATAGATAATTTTAAATTTAATTTATAAAAATATTAATTAAGATTTACTTCATAAAATAATTTGCAATATTACTCTGAAAATTATATTATTTTCGTAATTTCTTTGAAATTATACATTTATTTCTCCTGTACTGTTAATCATTTAACATTTCTTTTATAAAAATAGTATCTTCCAATGAAATTCCGTCACGTGTAAAACTGAAAGGGTCAACGCCGAAGTCTGATAAAACTGATGTCATCTTCCCTGTTGGCATATACTCCAGCTCTCTTGGTTCCTTATAAATAACAGCTTTGCAGCCTCGGCTCTCTCCATCTCCTCTCCTTTCTTCATCTCTTCATGCCATTAAGAAGAAATTAAAATATTTGGAGGGAAAAACAATCTCAAAATTAAGTTAATTAATAGATCCTTCTCTTACCCACGCGCTATGTTCGGACACCCAACAATCCCACGCTCCTCCGAGTTTCTCAGCGAAACACTGTCGTCTCCCGACGTCATGACGTCGCCATTAAACTTCCCGTTAGGTCCGCTAACGCAAATCTGTGTGAACGAGCCATACGAATTGGTGAGCGGCAGCAGCAGCAGCGGGAGTTACAACTCGCCGAGTTCGCTACTGAGTTGCTGCACTCAGAAACAGGGTTTCATGCAGAGGAGCGGCAGCAGCCATTCCCTTCAAAACAATGGGCTCTATTGTCACTTTGCCTCAGGCTTCAACGAATTTATTGAATCAGACTCCGGGCCGGTGAGAAGGGCTTTTAGCACCGGTGATTTGGAGCAGGTAACTACTAACTAGTTTATATGGTAGCCAGCTGAAAGCGCAAATTAACCCTTCAAAACATTATTTTGATTTCACTTGAATTTATTTATGGGTGGGGGTAGGGGTGGCAGAGTGGTCGCCGGAGATCGGAGAGCCCATTGTCGAATGAGTGTAATGCGAATGCCATACTTGAAGGAATGAGCAGAGCTCACCGCTACAATCCTGAGGAAAAGAAAGAAAGGATTGAAAGATACCGATCCAAAAGAAACCTTAGGAACTTCACCAAGAAGATCAAGGTCTTTATTACTCATAATTATAAATTTAGAGTAATAATTATGTTTCATTTCTTTTCCCTTTTTTTCATATTCTCCTTTTAGTTATTCGAAAAAAAAAACTTAAACTCGAAAAATTTCCTTATACATATATGGTCGAACTCGAATGATGCATGCCAGCCATGCCTTAATATGTTTATCAGTTTATGCAAGCATGCATGCATTTTTCACGTACTGCTTCTATAGGATTAAGATAAAGACATCATCTTTTCAAAGACACGATCCAGTGTTGTTTTGTATGTTATTTACTTTACTTGCATGTTAGATATATATTGCTTGAACCGAATTCGAATAATTTAGAAACTCGATTAATTTCTATGAATCATTTGCTGATGAATTCTGTGATCAGTATACATGTAGGAAAACATTGGCAGACAGCAGGCCACGAATCCGAGGACGGTTTGTAAGGAATGAAGAGATTGAAAAGAATGTTCCTCCGGTTGACTGGAGCCATCGTATAGGTGGAGAGGATGAGCATGAAGAAGATGAGAATTGGACTTATTTTCTTGATTCACTCTCTGCAAATCTTATTATTCCTTAGTTAAAATGGATCATCAATTACCACTGGTCGATGTATTAGTGTGGAAAATTTTAGTATTTTTCTTTATAGTCCGCTTTATGTAATTTTATATCTCTTCCGGTTTTTAAATAGGCCGTGTTTGCATATATAAACGATAAAATTGTTCATTATGATAATATGGAATCCAAGGTTTGCCCAAGATTGTACAAGCTTTATTCATTTAGTACATCTATATTGATATTCGACACTCATTTTAATCAAAATAATATATTTAAAAAACCGATACAACATAAAGAAAATAAAAAACATGTGAATGATCTTTTTCTGTACTCTTGTTAATCACAAAATACACTGAATAAGAGGACAGATACAATTTCAGGTGCATGAACATGGTTGATCTTTAGGAAGAGCAACTCAAAACAAATGCAGCTTACATGTTCTAAATGGGGAAAACTATTTCCTTTTGTCTGTAAATATAAGAAAAGGATCTTTGTAAGATTTTTTCTACGTTGAAAAAAACATCAAAGTAATCATTTAACTGAAAGAAAAATCTCCAGGAAAAAAAACCAATATGAAGGAAAACATAAAAAGGAACACTGTTGACTTCAGTCCTATATCTCAGTAAAATTTTGGGTCTTTTTCAGGCGTTTTTCCATGATATTTATGTTTAGGTTACCAACATGTTTTGATGTAATGATAGAGCAGGGAGAAAGTAGGCTAATCATTTTAGTAACCCGTGTTGGTTGATAATGATGTTGTTATGAGCATCTTAGCTTAGATCTGTCTTTAGTTAAAGGCTATAACTCTTTTTTAAGGCAACAGAGATGGGAAGGGCGGCGATGTTTATTTCTTGTCGGGCCCTGGCAGCGGCTGTGGTTCTCCCACTAAGTTTCTGAATGTGACCTTTACATTAGGAAAGACGTTGAAAAATATAGGAGTTCAAGGCTCCATTAACCAAACTATAATAAACAATAAAACAAGGAGTGGTATAGAACTCCTAGGCTGTTCTTTTTATTTCCCCTTCAGATTCATCATTGTCGCCAAAGTATCTTCTTTGAATACACGTAAATTGACAATAATCGTAGTGAAGAACGCTAAAAAGGGAACATCGGAGTTGCCTTTCATCACAATTCAATGATTTAACAATACAGCATATTTGAAGAAGTGGATTCCAAAAATACTGGTTAAAGCCTATGTCATACAGAAACTCAGAAATCAAAATTCGAAGAATATGGGTCTCTCTTGGGGATTACCTGGGAAACTCTACAACTACTCGATAATTCAAAGGAAATGGCCATGACTATACCTGATTTCATTTTTTTTTTCATAGGTGGGATTCATAGTTGAATGCTTTATCCAACCAAAATGAAAGATTACAAATAGTTTATAAGAACAAAATTTTAAGAAATTGAGCCATGTAACCACATAATTAACGTTCTGCCATCTTCACCTTGCGCTCTGATATGTGAGCTGTTTTCCTCTTGAAAGATGCAGGATATAAGGTACGTCGTAAAGGAAACAAAGGTGCTTGATGAGGATTCCTACGTCTTCTTATTGACTTTCCTGCATTTCACAGGCAACTTCATGTAAGATAAGGAGAAGCAAAGGATGTTGATAGTGCAAAAAATCACACACACAAAACCCCAAAGCCATCTCTCTTTCATATATTGATATTAATACCTGATATGCAATGATTTAAAGTAAGATCTTTAGTTCTGCTATCATCTTCTCCATGCCCTTTCATTTCCACTGCCACCTCTCGGACATCATTAGTTGTGGTAGAATAGATGTCCTTAGTTTTCATCTCTGGATTGGACTTGGGAAATGGACTGTGTAATACTGTGGTTGATTCACTTTCTACAACATTTTCAGGCAGAGACTCATCACTTAAGACTGTCGCAAGATCATTCATTTTCCCATCACCTTCCACGAGCTTTTGCTCTTCCACCAAGACTTGGTTTTCATGGTCTGCCACCAAGGAGTCATTTTTAACTCTCATCTCATTGCCAAACTGCTGAAGTGAAACTTGATCAGCAATACCCACATCATCTTCAGAAGCCCTCGATGATATCCTTTCTGAAATGTTTTCAAGCATAGACATACAATTCAAGGACAATGAAGTATTGTCCTGCTCTTCCATATTAATATCAACTGCTACATCATCCACCTTAATAGCCTCTGCACCTGAATCTACATGAGAAACTTTAGAACTATTACACTCCCCATCCTGAGTAGGAGGTTTGTTTTCAGATGGAGGAGAAAACTCCAAAGCAGCTGCATCCAGTTCAATGTCCATGGCAGATGTCTGATGGGATATGGCATTCTCATTTGGTATTACTGCATTTACACCATTGCTCACATTCTCATCTAGTAAAACATTTTGTTCATTGCATTTTTCCGGTTGCAGACTCTGGTTTTGGTTTTCAGTTTCAACAGAGGCAAATCCTACATCTGGGGTATTATAAGTCTCTAGTTCATCCTCAGTTGTAACAGTGTTAGTTGCCACATCCTCATAACCTGTTGAAGTTTTTGTAGCATTACTTGCAAGGTCTCCCTCTTGAGAATCCTCAAATACAGAGGTTAGAAGTACTGAACAGGTATTATCTAATGAAGCATCACCTCTTTCACAAAGAATATCGTGCTTGAAGGGATTTTCAGACGCCTGATTATTAGTAACAGATAACTCAATTGGTTCAGTAAAGCTTTTGACTTCTGTCGGTGACCGAAAGGAAGCCTCAGTTCCGGATATCAAATCCTTAACATGGAAGCCATGAGATGGCATCTTGTCAATAATAGAACCAAAATTAATGGCTTTCGCAGTTTTAGATGCGTTATTGGAGGTAGAGAAAGACTTTGCCATGTCATCCAGCAATAAATCGCCTTCACCACTAGAGATGGGATCCCACTTAAGCCAGTCTGCAGACCAAGGTGCTTCAGTGTCAGATGGCTGACTAGATGACGCTGCTTCAACTCTGACAACCTCCTTGAAAAAGTGCTTTCTTCTCAAAGCTTTAGCTAAAAGACTCCTGAAAGAGGAACAAAACGAATTCAACACAGAATGAAAACATTAACTATTGCCCTCGGCCCCTCCCAATAAGAACAAAGTTCTGTGATTTAGCATACCGACAGTTTTTGGAATTAGTTGCTTTAGCTCGTTCCATAGAGAGGCCAAGCAAAGATGCCAAGTTTGCAACATCATTTGGCCCTCTAACTTCACAAACAGAAGGAGCAGCACTAGAACATATGATATTTTTTCCTCGTGTCCAATCCAGCAGCAACTGGGACAGTATGCTTCAGATAATTAGTTCACATTGACAGCATCCACAATAACTAAAAAGGCATCTTATAAAGCAACTAAATAACCATAACCCAAACTCACTATTTATCCTAGTTGATCGCATTTCATCATCTATGAATTTACACTTCAGTAAAGGGCTAAAACACATGAATTGTCAGAGAAGATAATAAAAATAACAGGGGAAAAAACTGAAAAAGCATCAAGTTTGGATTTCTAACTTTAGCGTTGGATATCATTTGCCTCCTTTGATGAACTTCCACAATAAGATCAGAATATGTAATTTCAAAATAAACCCCACGCTGCAAGACCCCAAAATCAAAAAGAAATTATGCGTTAAAACAAATCAATATTTCAATATTGAATGGATATAGAAATCAAGTCTATAACAAACCTTAATAGCAGCTTTAACCATGGGCAATTTCAATCGAAACGACAACTTATCTGAGAAATCAATTGAAATTATATCCACCTACATCAAAAAAAGAGAGATCAAAACACATATCTCCAATTGTTACTCGATTAAAATTCAAATTAATTAAGGACCTCGGCTTTTTCGCACGCGTGATCAAACGCATTTTGGTTCAACGGCCTCACGGCAACAATGTCGTACGTCTTCAATACCGGGTTTCCAGAATTTAAAGCTTGCGACTGCGATGCGGTGTCGATGCAGACGGTAAGACGCGTATACTGTCGGAAAGGAGAGGAGCGAGGAACCCCAAGGAGGTCCCGATGGAAGTTTACGGAAGAGGACAGAAAAGGGGCGATATTGAGGAGAGAGGAGAGACTGAGGAGAGGGATCGAACAACGGTCGCGATCAGACATGACGCCCCTTATCGTACGGTTGTAAGCGATTCCCGTATAACCCAGCTCCATCGCTTTGATCACGATTTTAATGCGGTTTGCTTTTGCGGCGGAGTTCGCCTTGTTGGCCGGCGTGGAATCGATGTACGGAACATTAAGGTCGAAAAAACCCATAGGTTCTCAGACAGACAGAACAAAGGAAGGGGTTTTGGTGGGCGTTAATGTTGTAGGGTTTAGAGATGAGACGGTGAGGGCTTTGCCAATTTGGGTTTATTAATGGAAAAACCGAAACGACGGCGTACAGGGCTTGTTAAAAAAATACACTTGGTATCATAAATCGATAAATTTAGCCTCAAACTATTTATATGGGCTTTCTTTTTGGGCTTACAGTTGGCAAATAATGGCTCACAAAACTCGCTTCAAAATTACAGCTAAAACAACACACGTCAGCGATCTGCGTTTATGCTTCTCCTCATCTCAACCCTCCATTATAACTTATCAATGGCCATAATTCATAGTTAAGACAAAACACGGATCACTATCCACACCAGCTTCTCCCATAAATATCCCCATCATTCGGTTAGAATCCGTATTACAAATCAAATCTCTAAAATCAGGCTATCCACACAGGTTCCGGATTTGAAGATGTCGGGAAGAGGCAAGGGCGGGAAGGGATTGGGCAAGGGAGGAGCAAAGCGCCACCGTAAGGTTCTCCGTGATAACATCCAAGGTATCACGAAGCCAGCAATTCGTCGTTTGGCTCGTAGAGGAGGTGTCAAGCGTATCAGCGGCCTAATCTACGAGGAAACCCGTGGAGTTTTGAAGATCTTCTTGGAGAACGTGATTCGCGATGCAGTTACTTACACCGAACATGCGAGGAGGAAGACCGTGACTGCTATGGATGTGGTCTATGCACTGAAGAGGCAGGGTAGGACTCTGTATGGATTTGGTGGTTAGAGGATTTAGGAAAACTGGGGATTTTAAATCATTTTATCAAGAATGTCTGAGCTTAGAATTAGGGCTATGGATTGTAATTAGGTTACTTTTTATTGGAATTACTGATATTATAATTTTGGTTGTGTTCTTGTAATTTGGTTTAACTGAAGTTCCGATTCTATATATTTTGCACTTAAATTGAATGAAAACGAGTTAATATATAAAATCAAACCGTAAACTACCTATTCATCCTATTTAAAACACGTCCTTTTCAGTAGAATAAGCAACGGAGTTCACTTGAATTTTATGGAAATCTGATGAGATAAAAGCAACTAAAATGCAACTGTTACAATGGGAGAATGGTTATCACTCAGCTTTCTGCTTTGATGTTTTTGTAGGAGCAGAATAGCGTAACCCGGCTGTACATCTGCCAATGAATTTGAGAATCTCGTCGATTAGAATGACTGGGAAAGCAACAGCTATTACCAGGAGCCATTCGTTGAGGCTGAGGGGAACAATCCCAAAGACTTGAGCAAGGAATGGCACGTACAGGATCAAGAAGTGTAGGCCAAATGACACTGACATGGCTAAAAGGAGCCATGGATTCACCCAAGGAGGCATTGTCAACAAGCTTCCATCTTCAGAGAGTGCATTAAGTGAGTTGAACATTTCAATGGCAACCAACACTGATAGGGAAAGTGTGGAGGCTTTGATTTTTCCCGTCTTAAAGTACTCACAGGGGTCTTTATCGAATTTGAACTCTTCGGAACCTGCTGTGAATGGTGACACTGTGAAATTGTTCCAGGAGGAGCATTGATCCCAGTTGGCAAGTTGGGAGTAGGTAACGAGACTATGGCCGTCACCACTCAGATCAATACCCATGAAGGAGTTGTGTGTGTACCATATGATGAATACTCCGACCGTAGCTATCCCTACATACATCCCAATCACCTGCACCAGTGAAAGAATTTGATAAATTCACATGATGCAGTCAAGGATATGAAAAAGGAGTTTCCTACTGGTTTTGGTTCAACTAATAGGAAGACTGGAGAATGGAGATAAGTTACCAGGTAGCGGAATAAGATCCAAACAGTGATTAATGAATCATCACTTTTTCTGGGAGGCTTCTTCATTATATCTTTGTCTGGAGGATTGAACCCTAGAGCAGTTGCTGGAGGCCCATCGGTAACAAGATTAACCCAGAGAAGCTGAACAGGGATCATGCCTTCCGGAATACCCAAAGCAGCTGTCAAAAATATAGAAGCAACCTCACCAATATTGGAGGAGATCATGTACCTGTAATTATGAGTAGAAGAATAAGTTAAAAAGTTGATCCAACTTGACCAAAAATTTAGGCAGTAAAGAACCGATGAAGATAACACTAAACAAAATGTTTCTTTGAGTGCGGTGCAGCTTTATCATACGAGATTGAGCTCAATGCAATTTGCTACATTTCAGGAAAAAGCAGCAGCACAAAGCATGAAGATATGCCACAAAACTGCCAGTTTACTATCACGTAATAGTAGTGGTAGTCGTTGTTGTAAGGATAATAGTAATAATGACCTTATGAAAGCCTTCATATTGTTATAAATGGATCTACCCTCACCAACAGCAGCAACTATAGTGCTGAAGTTATCATCTGCTAAAACCATGTCAGAAGCCTCCTTTGCAACCTGGAAAGAAACAAAAGCAGTGAATGGAGAGGAAGGGGATTGAATAATAAAATAGTGCATTCATGAATAATATTAGTCGTTAGCTAGTATACTAGATATTGGGCAATAGCCCGAAGATAAGCAATGAAGAATGCTAAGATTTCCAAAGACTGTAGAAATGAAATCCTACCAAAATTATTTTTGGAATAATTATCAACTCTATGTAATACCAGGAAAAAGGAGAATGGCTGTTCTGCTGATGCATTATAGCTATATATACGGCATGTGCTTTCAATTGAAGTTAAACATAAACCATTCTGAATTATCAAGCAAAATGCTACTTTATAAGAAGTGTAGATAATGTACAGAAATGAAACAGCGTACAGAAACATAAAAATAAAAAAACACATGAAAAGATAGAAATAACCATATGGACACCATCATTTCAACCACCAAATTATACAAAAATAAAACAGAGAAAAGGATGATGGGTACCTCTGTCCCAGCAATGCCCATTGCTACCCCAATATCAGCCAACTTCAATGCAGGAGCATCATTAACTCCATCTCCAGTCATTGCAACCACTTCACCATCCTCCTTCAGCAACCTCACTATTTCTTGCTTGTGTCTTGGTTCAGCCCGAGAAAATAATAGCCCCCCACTCTGTCTCAGGTGATTTTTCTGGTCGGGATAATCCATGAACTCCCTTCCAGTTAAACTTTTTGAACTGATATCTTCATTCGATCCAAATACACCAATTTCACGACAAATAGCTTCTGCTGTGTTCTTGTTGTCTCCTGTGATGACCATAACACGAATCCCAGCTGCTTTACAGTCCTCAATTGCCTGGCGAACCTCTTTCCGAGGAGGATCCTTGATGGTTTTGTTCAAACGGTTAAGATAAAGGTTGGATAGAAGTAGGAAACAGAAAATACAGATAAAACAAGAAGCAACTTACCCTCAGCCCAACTAAACCAACAAAAATAAGCTTGCTCTCAATTGAAGAATAACTGGATGGATCAAGTAAAAGCTGATGAGCTGGATGATCTTCATCACCATTATAAGTTGCAAAATCAAGAAGCTCTTCCTTGTATGCAAAACCAAGGCAACGTAATGCATCTGTTGACATTTCACGAAGACTCTGTAAAATAAGATCTCTTGAATATTCATCTAGTTCTGTGACAGAGCCATCAAGTAGCTGGATAAATGAGCTCCTCTCCAACAAATTCTCTACAGCACCCTACAACATTAAGTGTGCACATTAAGAGAAACATATGAAAGCATCATGATATAATCCCAATAGTGTTTACTGGAAGCAAAAATAAAAGGAGCTATAACAAACCTTTACAAGCAACAACTTTCGTCCCGAGCTGGAATTCACAATAACTCCCATGGATTTTCGATCCCGGTCAAACTCAAGTGTTGCAATCCTTTGCTCCAGTTTCTTCCACTGTTGACAACAGCCTTTGGTAGCAAAATAAAATGATTTAAAAGGCTCAGTATGGTCAAGAAATGTCACCTAAGGAACAAAAAAGTTATAAGAAAGAAAGCAGCTAATATACGTTGAAGATCCCCATGACTTGACGCGGAGGAATCACTCTCTTCAGGAAGTCCCATTTTCTCAACCAGAACCTGGAATGACAAAAAATAGGTGTCTTCTTAGGGAAAACCATGCAATAAGAACTTCCATATACAAGCTTGGGTTTATTCAAGTAGATGTAGTAGTGTACCAAACAAAATAGGATTCAATTTCAGAAGGAATTTTTAACCTTTAGTGCTGCCTCTGTGGGCATTCCAGTGGCAACATAATGATTCCCAGAATGCTCAATGCCAGCATCATTGCAAAGAGCAGAAATCTTTGCAAGCATTTCAAGATTAGCATCCATTCCATTAACAGGCCAGCCTAGTATTTTCCCATCAAAAGGATCATACGTAGTCCCTTCCACGTCGAAAGATCGCAGAGTCCCAGACCTTGAACCTATAGCAATAAGCTTTGAAACTGCCATTTGATTAGTAGTCAAAGTTCCTGTCTTATCGGAACAGATAACAGTTGTGCAACCAAGAGTCTCGACACTCGGCAGCTTCCGGACAAGTGCATTCTTTTGAGCCATCTTCCGGGTTCCCAGTGCCAAACATGTTGTGATAACTGCTGGTAAACCTTCCGGGATTGCAGCGACAGCCAATGCCACAGCGATTTCAAAGTAATATGTGCACTTCTCAAATGAGAACTTAAAGTTTCTTGGCATGCCATCAACATATTCCCAAGAAAGGAAGTATTTCACATTAATAAGCCAAACCAGTGCGCAAACCACTCCAATTATCAGTGTTAGAACCTCTCCAAACTCATTCAACTTCTTCTTTAATGGGGTATCTTGTTCATTCTGTGATGCTTCATGGATCTGTGAATGCACCTTCCCAATCTCCGTATTCATGCCTATCTGGGTGACCAAGCAAATACAATTTCCATTAACCACTGTTGTTCCAGCGAAAACCATACATTTCTTTCCTTGAATATCTGAATTCTCGGGAGCAACCTTAACATTCTTGCTCACAGCTTCACTCTCTCCAGTCAATGACCCCTGTTCAACTCTTACAGTTGAGCTAATCAAACTCATAACCCGCATATCTGCAGGTACCTTATCACCAACTCTCAACTCCACAATATCACCTGGGACAAGTTCCTTGGCAGGCAAATTCGATTCCTTCTTACCATCTCGAACTACATTTGCATGTTGCGATTGAATTTCCTTCAAAGCCTCCAATGCTTGTTCTGCATTGCTTTCTTGCCATATTCCAACAATGGCATTCACTATCAAGATTAAGAAAATAACCAGTGGCTCCACAAAAGCTGTTATCTGCATCTCCCCTCCTTCATCACCATCATACCAAGCTAAAACAAACGATATAACTGCAGCAACCAATAGTATCCTAACTAACGTGTCATTAAATTGCTCCAAAATCAGTTCAAATATCGATGTGCCCTCATGCTTCTCTAACTCGTTCCACCCATAAATCTGCCTCCTTTTTTCAACTTCAACACTTGATAATCCCAATTCCCGATTCACTTCATACCTCCCTTCACATTGATTCACATCTCTTGCCCAAGCAGGAAAATCTTCTTGCTTGGAAGAGGCAGCAGCACTAGCATTTTCTGTCTTTCCATAATCCTGCCCTCCTCTCCCCATTGAAAGTCAAAGCCAAAGAGAATAATTCTGCAAACCAAAATAGTTTAAGATAAAAATGGAAACTTTATCCGTCAATACTAGACCTCGAGGCAATGAAATTTACCCAAACTGCCAAACAACATCATCTACAGAAGAGAATTAAAAAATCATTTTTAGACACTACCAATCTGTGAACCAAAACAATAAAAAAGAAAACAAACTTTTTCCACTTCAATTGCCCATAGTTCTAGTCTCATCTAAATCCCTCACTTGTTTCTTCATAAGTTAGACATCAAACCCCCAATAAATCAGTTGATCAAGAAAATATCCAATCCCACACAGTTTATCAGCAACCAAACATACTATAAATGAAGAATTAAGGCGTGTGCTTACCAGATTTTTGGAGTTTCTGTGTTTCCACTCAGTACTTATTGTTTTACTTTGTAAAATACGAACAATTTTTGTTTGACAGCCAAAGAGAAAGATAGAGAGCGATTTGATTTATAAATATGAAGAGCAATTCAATAGCTGAAAACCTACCTCTTTTTTCATGTGAGGTTTTTTCGTCGGTTAGAAGAACCTAGCTTAACCAATAGTATATGTCCACGTGCACAAAGGCAACGATGGACCCACATAATTTAGTGAGTTTTGGAGTACCGTCCCCATGTGGCAGCCAATTAGAGGCAACCTTTTTGCTTGATGTTAGTGGCCTCCCACACTGAATCTTTCCTTTCGTAGAGGTGTGGAATTTAATTATTTAGCATAGTGTTTTATACTTAATTAAATTAAAGCCTTTCATATTCCTTTCTTCTACTACTTTCTTTGCTCTTTAAACCCAGCATATTCTTTTTATTCCTAGGGTTTATTCTTCTGTTTTTATTTTTTCATATAACCACTTTTGTTGTTGTTTATATGCCTATTTTATAAACTATTTCATGCCATTTACTACATCGGTCTCTAGTCAGTTTTGCAATTCAATTAGGTAGAAAATGACTGAATAAGGAAGAGATATAATTCTTTGTAAGCTAAAATGGTAGTTGGTTGCCTTTCTTATACATCAATACTAAAAGTAACTAATTTATGTTATGAATTTAATAAATGGATCACGTGATGTATGACGTTCTTTTAGTGATTCGAATTTAAATAGTAATATTTTTTAGGGTTAGAACGAAAATGTGAACAATGTATTAGAAAAGTAATGCAAGTACTATAGCTCAGGAGAATCAGGATTTTACCCTAAGCAACCTTAATGATACGTTTACTGAGAACATGGCACCGCCGACTGATCCCGGGTTGCACCTGTTGGATGACCTTTTCGAGATGGATTTGATGCGAACATGATGGATTGTGAGGGGAGGGGATTCCTTATGGTAATGGAGTAGAGAGTTTCCAACTCAACGTCAGAGTCTGCCTTCCAGGCTTGCCTTATCGTTATTATTCGAAGGCGTTATTTTGGTATATTACGGCAGTCATTGGAAAAGTTGTTAAGATTGATTATAGTATTATGGCTGGGGATAGAGCCAGGTCGCTTCGTTAGATTGGTGGTTTAGTCGATTTGTGTAAGCCACTTTCCACTTGTTTTTTAGAGGACTTGTAATGATGCAAAACTTGGAAAACAAACCTAGAGATATGATTTAATGATATAACTACAATTTAAAAGTGAGGCTAATTGGGGCATCATCAATAATATAGGGGAAAAATCAATTCTGACCATGTCGTCGAAGCAGGTCATTAAGTTCTTCCTCGTCGATCAATTCCATAATCGTCGGATCGTGATGAATGCTTTCTGGATTCACATCCAGGGATGATTCTCCTACTATTGGCATGGCTGCAGGACTAGGGTCCTCATTGGCCAGGGCTAGTTGATGCATGCCTTGAATGTCTGGATCAGTGCCAAAACTATCTCTATTTGACACGGAAGAGTTATAATATTCAATGGCCAGTGATGGCCTAATCAATGCTTCTGTGCTCATAGTGGTGGAAACAACCCCCTCTCCGGGTTGTCCGGTGGCGGTTACTCCTTGATCGCCACCTAACTCTGGCACCGTGACTTGTCCTTGCATGGATGTTTTCTGTTTCCGAACTAAGATGTAAGCAAGGGTAAGTATAAATAATAGGAAAACAGGTAATCCCACAGCCAACCCTATTATCAAAGCCAATCTTTTGTCCTCCGACTGATTATCGTTGCTCCTACCTATCCTGTAAACAAAAAAATTAAAAAGTGAGGGAAAAAAGAGTAGATTTTACTATAAGGATTTTCCATGGCTGAAACTTACAGGAATTTTAGTTGTTTGTTACTGGTTATACTTTCCGGAATACCACCCTCAAAATTGTTATCCCGGAGATCACTGAGAAAGAGAAAAAATTACTGAACTTAGAGAAAAAGAAGCAACGAGTCATGTTACTTGTTCACAGTTCATATATATGTTGACTCACAGTAGCCTTAGATTAGGCAGTTTTCCAAGAAAATCTGGAATCGGACCGTTAAGGTTGTTGTTCCGCATATCTCTGAAGCAAGAAGGAAGCAGAGACGTACAATATGTTAAGACATTATGTTTGAAATGTGGTCATGAATGCATTTTTGATCCGTTTATGTTTATCGTGTTTGCGAAGCAGAAAAGTTCAATACATTAAGACCTAACAATCGTTGTATTGCATATTGATGGGTTTAATGGTAAAAAAATTCTTACATGGTTACCAATGCATTCATTTGGCTAAAGTCTGGAAGTGGACCATTAAGACCATATCCAGAGAGAGCTCTGCACAACAAATTGAAACCATAGTTTTCTCAATACCATCCTAAAGTTACTTTAGGAAACTGAATGATAGAACATACACACCCATACATTGAGGTTACTCTTGGAGGGTTATCACCCCTGCAACTCAACCATTGCCAGACAGTATCGTCCGGAAGACATGGTTCCCCACTCCACCCTTCTAGCTGCTGGAAAGCATTTATCA
Source organism: Abelmoschus esculentus (assembly GCA_035048815.1). Classification (NCBI taxonomy): domain Eukaryota; kingdom Viridiplantae; phylum Streptophyta; class Magnoliopsida; order Malvales; family Malvaceae; genus Abelmoschus; species Abelmoschus esculentus. The sequence goes on from JAUCBN010000008.1 coordinate 2,955,740, forward strand.
ACACCGCTAATCCATTCACTGTTTAACCAAATTTAGCCCTCCAGTTAGCTAAAAAATAAGTCATAATGTATATGTATATGTATATGTATGTGAGAGGGGGGTGATGATACTCAACAGTCGTCTTCTGATGTATAGACACCCACAAGAGGATCACTAGCAGTGTAGACTTCAATGGCACTTATTACAGGAGGCAGTGTGGAACTGTTGATCGGAACTAGCTCGATATTCAAAGTACCGACAGAGATGGCATTTATCCATACGCCATCACACTGCTGATATACAGGGTTCATTGCATATACAAACTCGTTGTTTACGTTTATATTGAATGCTCGAGTTGCTGTTGTATACAAAGGTTCAGTGAAGTATAGTTCAACATGGTCAAGCCGGTTGGTTTCGCTAAATGTGAATGACAATTCAAGTTTATCTGTTGGGCTTGGAGCTTGAATTGCTTCGATTATAGCTGCAACCGGGGGGTCATTAACGGTTGTTTCAACAAGTGAGGCAAATGTTGCATTAACTGAATTCGAACCAAATGGAATCATAGGTTGCCATACTCGGTTGTGAACATCACCACCAGCGTACCTGACAGATAAAATACAAAGTTGGCGTCATTTAAAACAACTGAAAACAATGTTTTCCCCGCATTCAACCAAACTTTACCCAAGAATCCAGTCGTTGGGACCAGCTCCGTAGTTGTATCGGTAGCCATTGAACCATGCTCTATCATTTGCCATCTGGGAATACATTTTATCAGGAACAGGCCAGAATTCCAGGATGGAAATAAAGGGGAACTGATTATCTCTAGTTCGAGCCAAACAAATACTAATGACATCCCCTTGTGCTACATAAACCATTTCATGGTAAGTAATTGTAGTTGTGGCAGTTACAACAGTGTCCCATTTATTCCCATCAAACTCGATATCAAATGTCGGTGGACTCGAAAGGCCATCATAATTGCCGTAATAGAACACAGCTCGAACGAAATATCTGAGGGATGTCACGGCAGGCAAAGAATAGCAATTCTTGTTTTGATTGGTGAAGGCCCTTAGTGTGTTAAATTGATCTGCAAGGAGAAGGTTGCTTGTTGAAACCATTTGGTTTTCACCTGTTTTAATGAAATCATCATCAGTTTGCCAAAGAGTTCCACTAGCATCAGGATAGCTGGTTGCTGATCCACAGTCAATTCTCACCCATTGTGATGTATCTGTTGCAGAAATTCCAAAGTATTATTTTACCAGATTGACATGGCTAGCAATGGTTCTTTTGCTGTATGATTATACTTTAAATGAATCAGAATTACTGTAAGAATAATGTTATAGCGTACCTTGAGATAGGGTTTTAAGAACAAAGAAGACCAAAAACAGCAAAGGATTTCTCATTGAAGATTTTATCTCAGGATTTTCCATTAGAATACTAATCAATAAAAAGCTTCTACTTTATACATGTTTTTGTGAGTTTCATCCCTGGTCCATTGACTTGTTTCGAAAAGGAGATGAAAACAACTTCTTTCATAGGCATTCACGCTTCTGTTTTACCTTAATACTGTCTAGCAAGCTCCTATTTTGTCTTCTAACCAGATAAAAAACCATTATAGTATATGGTGCCATTTATGTATATGTCTTTTTCAGAAAACCAATCTGTTATGATCCAGAATGTCTCTATCTTGCCAACCTCATCAAGTTTCCTTTGCACAGTATCAAGCAAATGTTTCATTTTCTCCATATTTTCTGTGAACAGTGCCGTTCTTCTCTCCTTCCAATGATTTATTAGCTTAGGTCTTAAATAGTCAGCCAAATATTTAAGAATTGTTTGAGGATCATCAACACCTGACAATTAGACCACCTAATGACCAGCTATGTAGTTTACCCTTAGGCTTGGATGGAAGTCCATTTTTTGTGGTGAAAAAAATTATTTTATTAATGAATAAATTCCAACAAATTTGGTTTAATCTGTATTGTGACACATATACTTCAAATGGACACAATTATATAAATACAAAATTATTTTATTGTAATTATACACAGAAATCTTCAAGAGTGCAGCATCAGTAGTGAGCTACATTATGTTCTTGTAAGCTTCAACCATCAGCTTATAGAGAGCAAATCCACCTTGATGGCAGCCAGGCATTTTAGATGTCATCTGCTCTACTTCAATCTGATCAACAAAATGGAGTAACATGCTTAAATATGAATAATAAATCTCAATGTTTAAATCTTTAGGTTGGCATTTTTGACTCAATACTAGAAGATCAGCTTTAAAAACTTAGAAGATCGCGTCTAAGTTAGTACGTACTTGTATAATGTTGGACACTTTAACAACTGTGTTGAATCGTGTTTTATGTTGATTTTTAGTTATTCATCCTGTTAGTGTCCGTTTTGTGTCTAAAATTACTTGGTGGCCTAGGTAGAGAGGAAGAAAAGCACCCCAATAAGCCTACAGAACCCCCATAATTTACCCGTAGATTCATGATTCATGCTATGTTACAGTCATTGGCAAAGCTTTAACTCAGCATCACCACAAGAGAAGAATGACAACACTAACAAAATGTGCCACCATGGCCACCTCTAATGCGTTGACAAGACTTTGACTAGTGATTTTTTAATAATTACTAGCAATAAATCAAACTAGAAAATGTGCGGCAGCGAATCAACTCAGAAGAAAAGATCAAATGAGAGAAATAAGAAGGGAAACACATACCATTGAGACTGTATAAAGTTGAGTGGATTCATAGCCATCCTGTGCTTTGGAATATAGTTGATGAATTTCTTTTGATTCAAGATTGCATTTAATAAAGAAAAATATAGCTGGTCTAACGTTCAAAACCCTGCGAGATATGCCAATAAAAAGAGGATCCGACTGCAAGAAGGGGGGAAAAGGCTGTATCAAAATACTTCTCAAAGGATAATAATTACAAATGGACAATAAAATCAATTATCAAGGGATATATATTTTCATTAGAAACCAGGATGCAACTAGGACAGGAAATATGGTTTCCTCGAACAGGAAATGTCTGTTTTACTGTTTTGTCTATGTTATGTGGGTCATCAAGTTCCCTAGAGAAACCATACTTAGACACGGGCATGGGATATAAAATATAATCGAAAATTAAAACTTGTGCAATACACATTCTCATATCCAACATTTGCCGTGTACCGTAGATTACAACTGACAAACTGATGCAACAATAAGGAGTAGCTATTTGGAAGAAATGACTGGCAGAGCTTGGAATTTCCAGATACTTTGTCAATTCAAACTAACCACAATTCAAAACCATGAACAAAAAGGAACAGCATCAACAAGAAAGTGACAGCCACTTACCAGAGATGTAATCGGTACTCCAATTTCCTCAACAACTTCACGAATAGTACTTTCAAACATCTCTTGGGAAATCTTTTTATTAACAAGCTCCAAATCTTTTGAGTCCTTGCTGTATTTGTGGGTTTCTATGCCAACATCTTGAGGCTGTCAAAGCAAAGTTTAAAAACACCAATGAAATCAGATAAACATGGTTATTAAAATTTGTCTGCAGAAGAAAAGCAGAGTGTTGCTACCAAAAAGAAAGAAGATCTATTGTTTACCATTCAAATATGTATTACCTCTGGGTGGCCTCCGGGGAAAACAAAATGCCCAGGAAATTCACCAACGTTATTACTTCTTTCCAGTAGCACTAGTTTCTTGTCAGATGTCTCCACAATTGCACCATTTCCAAGAGGGCTTGAAGTGTGTTGACACTGTCTCGGGTCATCTGCAGAAAATACAACTAATGGTCATCTGCGTTTGTAAGATCAAAGTTCAAAACTTCAGTTAATTGCTGTCAAGGGAGCTAAGCCAACTATATATGCTAGCTATTATATATATATATATATTTGTGTTAACTGATAACCAGAATGAGAAAGAATCTCATCTGCAGTGAATATTGTAAATTCATATTGACATACCTTCTGATGCAACCAAGAATTTTTCCCATGAAGGATTCAAGTTTGTCCCTACAAAAGTTCTGGTAACAAGTAGAGGTGTTGAATCGTTATCATTTCGAAGAACATCAATAAGATAAGATAAAGTAAAAGCTTTGCAAATGCATGCAAAGATTTAAATATCAGCCAAAACACAATCTAAAGGTTGTTATTTTGCGACTTTGGTTATCTCCGCACTAACATCCACAACCGGTATAAATGCAACACAAATGAAAATACTACCATGATCGCAATTTAAATGCAAATCGAGTTAAAGAGAGACCTATAATCTGTCAATCCAAGGTTGAGGCATACATAAGACTCTTGCTTTGATCCATCTCCACTCTTCAGACTATATCCTCCATACTGTAAAATTTAGAATCAGTGCAAACAATAATGAAAGTTAAATTGAAGAAAAAATATATCAAAATGAAATAACTTTGTGAACGTTCAAGCATGCTCATCTGGTTTTTGAACTTCATTACAAAAATGGGTCAAATTGTATTTCCCTGCATCTCAAAAGAGTGCCCCTAAAAGTTTATATAATAAAAAAACACTGGTTTAAGAGATAAACAAGACCGGATCATATCATACCCTAAATTTCTTGCCATTGAATAAAGATCCATTTTTCTGAACCCTTTGATCCCATATCTAAGCAAACCAAAAACATGTTAAAGGTTAAAGAAAAAAAAAACTCGACTTTCAAAACTTTTAAGTTCACCTCAGAAACGGAATTCTCCAAATTCGTGTCTGAATGAGGAATTCTATCATAGGATTCATCGAAAACTACGGACAGCTTCAAGACAAACAAATGAGAGCACAATATATAAATGAAACATTAAAGTAAATACAAATGCAAAAGGTAATACATCAGAGAAAGTTAAAACCTGCGGCTGAGACAAACCAAAAGGGCAAGAACATATAAGGTTGTAAGCAAGAGAAGAACCCGCGTTACCCACTTCCTTCTCCATTTTTGATAACTTTTACGAAAAAAAAAGTTCACGGCTTCACCAAAGTTGCAACCTTTTTTTCAATACAAATATTGTGGGAGAAAAAAGGTTCAAGGTAGACATGGAGAATTACAACTCGAAAGTTCATAGGTTCATGTTTCAAAGGTGTAAATGTAATGATATCAGATCGATCACCTAGTTTTCCAGAAGAAAATAACAGAATTTCAAAACCAAAACACGTTTCTGGTAGTTTTGTGCATTCCATTGCTTTCTGTCTTCTCTCTGTTAATTAAGATTGCATGCATCTGGTTCCCGTGGCACTGATAGGTCTCAATCAGAACCCATAAATGGGCTTTGCTTAGTATCAATACGTGCATAGAGTCATCAGATCCTAGCCCAAAATGTTGGGATATATAATTAAGATCTGAAAACTGACTAAAAAGTCAAAAACCAAACAGCCCAAAACATAGTTGGATAAGGTCTGAAAAAATACTTCACATAGTAAAACATGATTAACCTAATATATATCGAGTTATATTTTGATATATGATTATGTAAAAAATTATATAATTTTTATATTTAAGTTATAAATTTTAAAATCTAAAACATTAACTCTAATACTCTAAAACTTCGATTAAGGATGGAACTTTATTTTCCGGTTGACCTGGAAGAGATAAGCACAAACAAGACCCAAAAAAGGGTTTGCGTAGTGTTGATATGGATTTAAATTACGATCTCAATCGTATTTTCGATCACGATGTTTTATCATAACTATAGATAATAAAAAACAAATTATAATTATGATGGGCCGTTATTTTTTACAACAACGATTTCGAACAATACTAAACTCTAAAACAACAAATCAAATAACGATTACGAACTTAAATTTAAATTTCGGATAACGATTAAATCAAAAGTTTTGATTATTTCAGACACTTGTAGCAGTGTCTGGCTTATAAATGATGAGGCATTCATGCTGTTCCTGCAAGTTGCATTTTGGGGCAAAAAAGTGGTTCATGTGGACCACCCATGATTTATTGGCATCATTAAAATTTTGAGATGGTCTGTTCTTGCTTCTTACCATCGGAATAATCTGGATGGGGAGGAGGGTTGATTATAAAGACCACCACCCACCCAGACGGCCAGACTCATGGACATGGACATGGTATACAAATAACACATATGAAGGGTCAGGCATTTAAAATAATAATAAAACATAAAATGCTTTAATAGAATTTAGTAATATATCACATCTGACGGAAGCATCAACATGAATTTAATATTAAAATAAAATAAAATATTAATTTTGAGATATAAAAACGATATAGATATATTTTTTAAATGAAGATAATGATATTTTGAGAAATAGTATTAAAATAATTTTTTTATTGTTCGATTTAATATTAATTTTTTAAGTTTAGTAGGAAAAAATAGATGAAATGAACAATTGTTGGATGATAATTGAGTGAGAATAATAAAAAATTACGAGGTATTTAGATTAACGAAAATGAAGAATAATCAAAATTTTTATCTATAAAAATAAAGATAAATAAAATTTATTTTTATACTCCCTCCGTCTCATTTATAACGTTCAATATTGATTTTTTAAAAGTTAAAATTTTAAAATTTTGATCATAATTATTTTAAATATTTTAATTTATTAAATTTTATAAAATATATATTTTAAACTACTTAATTAAAAGTTTTTTAAATATATATATTTATATTTTTATCATTTAAAGTTATAATAAGTTAAAATTTCAAAAATTAATTAAAAAAATATTTAATAAATAAAATGAGAGCGAAGTAATAATAATTACAACCGTGATGGCAACTCATCACTTGTAAACTTTGTATCAAATAATAGCGTTATGAATTTATATATATAATCTAAATTTGCATGAGATTTTTTTTAGTCCCTTTTGCTTTCTTTCTTTTTCGGCTCAGCGGAAATTCAGTTTATTAATAATAAAGAAAAACAGCTCCATACACTCCAGAACACAAAGTCCTTATATCATGCTATAATTGCATGAAATTATTGGTAAATAATAATTAAAAATGTAATAAATGCACAAATGTTATGAACTGTAAATTAAAACAACAAATGTATTAAAAAGACAATCTCATGATCGTTGAAGTATCCCAGAACAGGATTCAACAATCTAAGAACTTTAACTGTATACACAGAAATTCAATCAAATTTAAATGGAATATCTTTTATTTTGTAGGTCACCTGTGTAGACTTATATTTCATCTGGGACTTTGAAGGTGCTGATATCTTCATCTTGAATCCAACCATACTTGGCCATGTAAGGATTAACCAGTGTTTGGGGTGGGTATCTGTCAATTTCATCTTTCCACACATTTCCATCGTCTAAATCCCTCACAACCTCCCATAAACAACTGTTGCATTTAAACCCAGAACCAAAGCTGATCATGAAAACCTTGTGACCTTTCTTCAACCTCTTCTTGGCTTCCATATATGCTAGAACATACCAAAGACTACATGCGGATGTGTTGCCGTAGCGGTGAAGTGTCATTCGAGCAGGTTCTAAATCATACTCGGTCAAATCAAGGCTGACTCCGATCCCATCGATCACTGCTTTCCCTCCTGTGTGCATGCAGAAATGATCCACTCCGCTTTTGAAGTTCACCCCGGCTTTAATCGGTCCTTGAGGAGCTACCTTAGGGGTGGAACCCCGGCGGCGGTTCCATTTTTTAACGAGTGAAACCGCCATGAACCGAAGTAGTTCCCGGACGGGAAGGATCTTTGGGGTTATGACCTTTAAATTGTCGACGAATGCACGAGTTGCGGCTTTCGGGAGGTTTTTGCTAAGGTGAAATCCCATCCTTCCTTTATCGTCTTCTTTTTGGGTACAGACACTATATGACTCGTCTTTGGCTCCATGATGTGTTCTCACCAAGCATTTCAGTTTGAACATTGCTTTATGTTTTAAGGCCTTGTTGTTTGTCAAAAGGACTGCGCTGCCACCGGAACGGAACAAACAATTGGCCAGAATCATTGATCTGTCGTTTCCGGTGTACCAGTTCATACTCAACGACTCCGATGTTACAAGCAAAGCGAACTTGTTCTTGTAAGATTTGAAGATATTACGAATAATATCGACGGAAATCACGCTTGCACTACACCCCATTCCGGTCAAGTCAAAAGACTTGATGTCGGAACGCATTTTGTAGTGATTTATGATTCGAGAAGACATAGAAGGAGCTGTAGCCAACATGGAGACATTGACGACCAAGACATCGATTTCCTGTGGGGAAACGCCTGCCCTTGCTAACACCTTCCCGATGCTGTCGTGGAAAAACTCTTCCATTTCCGAGATTCCATCTTCCAATTTCGGACACTCTTCTCTTCCTGCAAACATGATTCTCGGTGCGTACGTTTGTTCTCCGATGCCGGAACTGACGATAGCTTTCAACAAGAACTTGTACTCGTTGAGTCCGAGGTTCTTGCTCCGTTTTATCACCTCCCCACAGAATTTTGTCCCGACCATCCTATCATCACTCGGCTTGTAACATTGGTAATCCAAAATATAACACTGTTGGTCTCTCGATTCATTAACCCACTTCCACAATATGAAGAAAACATACAGAATTGGAATAATCAACAAAGAGAACAGCTCCATGAGAGAACCCCAATTAACAAAGGCAAAGAAGAAGAAATGATATACTTTGTTAGATCGATGTGGGATATTAGATCCAAATACTCCAAGCCACATATAAAGGAGAAAGTCCCCGACTGTAATTAGTTGGACATGTGAAACTGCTTAAAGACCAATCGCTATCACTCAACAATCTTACACCAACCAACTAATCCTGTAGTTTCATACAAGTCATTATTACAAAGTCGAAATGTCTGTCACCCAATCAGTCATCTCAGCATGTGAGATAGAAAGCAAAGAAAACTAACTTCCAGTCTTCCACATATATGAAGATTAAAAAAACTAATACGATGATCATCTAGTGTACATGGAATGCCTCGTTTTCAGTTTGGTAAAAACCCATGCCGGAGAATACTACCGATGATTAATATGGTGATCGGTACAATAGTTTTGATGATTTAACAATGAATCAGTGCTATATGATGGCATCTGTTCGATGCTAAGATGGACAATTAATCAATACAAAGTGAATATTGAACTTAGAGACCATTCTATAACATTTATAAATTTGAGGGATTAAACTATAATTTTTATAATTTTATGTCCTTGTCTGTTTAACATTATTAATGTGAAATGCAGTGTTCAATGAGAGTACATGCCAATTTTCCATGCGTTTAGAGTACATTTAGGGATCTAATTTACCTATATTAAATCAGTGACCATTATGCATGTTTTTAATTTTACCGAACAACTTTTAACTAATTTACTTGTATCGGTACTGGTATTCAAAAAGGTTATCTTTATACGTTTGGTTGTTTTTATCGTTAAGTTTTAAGGTGAGTATCGATACGGGTCATGTTGTACCAACTACCAACACAGACTAAACGTATCGATATAGATTTTTCTCTATCGGTTGTATTTATACATTTGGTTGTTATTATCATTAAATTTTAAGGTGAATATAGTACGACCATGTCGTACCAATACGTATACCTTAATTCTCAAATTGATTCAAATATGAATATTGATACTGCCCTACTTATATCCCAGATATAGTAAAATTCCAGTGGACTATAAAATCAATAACGACAACTCTTGAATTCCATAGAAATTTATCTAGAAACCTTATTTCTTCCGAAGAAACCGATAATTTTTCTCAAACTTTTATTGTTTTCAATATAGTCCAACGTAAATAACAATGTATAATTATCTATTTACACACGTGGAATTAATCACATGGTTGACAATGTATATTACCTATTTATACACGTGGAATTAATCGCATGGTCAATGATCACTTTGACTCTCTAAAAGTTAAATTTTCTGATCAATCAAACCGATTTACAGTTAAGATTATTTTTATGGGTGTTACGCAAATGAAAAATCCATTATAGTTCGTAGTTAGCTTCTATAATTAGTTAAGTCGTCCACATTAAGTGCGATGAAGCTGGCAGATACAGAAATAAAGCAAGGCCGAGAACTAATTGAAATTCGTCTAAGAAATTATAATTCTCTAGTTAGTTGAAGGAAAATTATATTTATAATAGTTTTATTTAATTAATAAATAATTTAATATCATTTAAATAAATTTTGAGTTTAATATCTTGTACACGTAAAAAAAAATTATCAAAAGATTTATTCATTAAAATTAAATGTATGATATGGTTCGATTTAGATAAATTAATACAAAATTTTAAAAAATCAGAAGAGAAAAAAGTCAAACCATATTAATGTGTTAATAAATCCGTTCCTATCTTTAAAAGCAATCCCAATCCATTCAAACGCTTTGATCATGAAAATTGGACTTCAAGCTTCTCAACAGCTAATAATTGTAAAATAATATTTATGAGGGGAATTTTTGGAATGTCATATTTGCTAATTTGTTTAAAAACTAAAAAGTATTTTTATTTTAAGGATATATTTTACCGGAAGTTCCCTTATGTTTAAGATTTGTTCTATTCTGGTCACCATTTAAAAACAATAATTCTTATCACTTATATTTTGATCATCTAGTTGTTAATCTTCATCAAGTCGACGATGGTGTTGCTACACAAAACCTCTTCCCATTGGCAACGGAGCGAACCCATTCAATTACCAAAAAGTGGGAAGAATTGAAAAAATATTTGAGTTGCAAGGAAATAGTAAAAAATAGTCTCGAAAGTTTTGGGTTTAAATTAAAAATTATTTTTTTATTAACGTACCATACTATCATATTAACGGGTGTTATCAGATATTAACGTTTGAGTGATTAAAATAGTAATGATTAAAAATATAAGCAATTTTTTTTTTCAAAATGAATGACCAAAACAAAACAGGCCCTAAACGTAAGGGACCTCCGGTGAAATATTTCCTATTTTAGAAGTTTAAAGGTCAAAAATATTTCAATATTTTTTTAATAAATGTATATGTATATATTTTTAGTGCTTATTTTCTAATTTTTTTCATATTTTAAATAAACTTAAACATTTTTATGGTTTAATAATTGATTTTACACTTATTTACACATTCATAATTCATGTATTTATGTTATATTAAAGTTTATTTTTATTGTATTTTAATTTTTTATGTTATTTATATCTCAATTGATTTCATATTTTATATAATTTTTAATGATTAATTAAACTTTAACTAATTTAATCAACAATTAATTGGTCCAGTGAAATGAAATAATAGATTTTTCAAGTAAAATTAAAACATTTAAAATTTTATATTATAAATTAAATAAATTGAGTTGAGATAATTATTTTTATATTAAATTTTTATAATACTCGATAATTAATCAATTAATCAATTAAATATTTACATCAATTAAATATTTATAATTATAAAAATATATATTAACAAGTTTATAAGTTGAGTTATTGCGTTTACCATGCATTAATATTAGTCAGGGTGTCTAATAAAACCAGCCGCGCAATGGGTTACCTTTAACATGCTTTGAAAGGCCTCCGAGCCAACCAATGTAGTTGGGTAATTAATACTAAGCACGGTTTTGATTACTAGTCATATTTGGGACCCACCAGGGCCCATGAATGACTCAATTATTCGTATTGTCCATTTAATGAGTCATAATTTGTGGATGTCATTGATAAAGTTTTAAGCAAGGTTTATTACCGGAGATTATTAAAAGAATTATATTTATCACGTTATTTATGATTTAAATAAATAAAATTATTTATTTTTAAATAATTATCTAATAATTGCTCATTCACCGATTACATGTAAGAAAGAAATGATGATTTATCTTAAAAAATGAGATATACGATTTTAATTAATTAAGACTACAAATGACGTGATGAACAAAGTTCACCTAATTTTTTTTTACAGATTTGGGATATAGATCACAATACCAAACAAGGGAAAATCATGCGAAAAAGACAAAAGTTATAAATTTAGAACGGATGATGCATACTATTAATATAATATAATATTAAAATTTTAATTATTTTAAATTTTTATTAAAAATTTTAATAAGTAAAAAATACAAATGATTTATTAAATTAAAACTAAAATTTTGTTTTAAAATAAATTTATTTAATCTTTAAAATAAAATTTATCAAATTGTTCCTCCCTCTTTAAAGTTACGTTGCGTGCATGTGACAATTTACAACTACTGCCACACGTTCATAGGCAAAATATCTGTGATTTTAATTGGACATGCAATGCATCTTTAACGTATATTTTAAACTTGAAACACTTTTTTTAAAAATTATTAAACAATAATAGAATAAAGATATTTTTTGAAAAATTCTAATTCTAATCGTAATATTATTTAAAAGATGAGGTGAGACACTTTATAAAAAATAAAAAAAAATATTTTTGATTGGTTTAAAACTCATAACCTAATATATATATATATATAATAAAATAAACAATTCAATCAATCGATCAAAAATATATACTCAATTAAATAAATATATAAATCGTATAATTTTATCTCCTACATATCGAACATAATTTTAGAAAAATGTAAACATTATTAATTAATTCCGAAGTGTATAATGTTGGGATTACAGTTTACAAGTCTAGTCTTGGTATCAATTTTTCAGTCCGGTAAAATTGCTGTTGCATTTAATTTTATCATAGGATTCACCGAAAACTACAGCAAATTCAAGACAAGCAACTAAGAGCACAATAAATTAAAATATTAAACCAAAAAGCTGTAAATGTAACGATATCAGACCACACAGCTTTTCGGAAGAAAACAACAGGATTTCAAAACCTAGGCACGTTTCTTGTAGTTTTGTCATTTGTGCATGCCATTGCTTTCTGTCTGTTTTATGTTAATTACGATTGCTGTCTGGTTCCCATGGCATGGGCGTTGCTTAGTATCAGATCCTTGCCCGATACGTTGGGTAATTAAGGTCTGAAAAGTCCAAAACTAAACAGCCCAAAACATAGTTAGGCAAGGTCAGAAAATAATACACAACATAGTATCATTTTCTCATTATGTGCATCTAATAATATTCTATATAATTTACCTAAATTAATATTTTTATCTAAAACATATGTATCAAATTAAAAATAAACCCTTTCCGCGAAGCCTCTTTGTCCTTGTAGTATCCACAAGGAAAACACGATAACACGAGCCTATACAAGCCCAAGTGACCGCCCATTCTCTCCCCGCCAAAATAGGATCCGTTCAACGACTTCGCCCACCGTGGCTTGAACTTGACATTACACTCCCCGAACTTCCGCTCCCATTGAGCAAACCCGACCAGTAATTTCCCAAATCATCAGGGGTATATCTGACAAGTGACTCAACCCACATTTCTCTCCGAAGGTGCAGTCCTCCGTACCTCTCGTAAAACTCCTTGTAGATCGGTACTATCTGCCGCGCCAACGAGATTTTGATATCGTTACGGAGTCCCGGGTCGGGTACAACCCAAGAAATCTGTTTCGTGTAGGTTTCTTCAAAAGCAGAATTAAATTTTCTGAAATGGTCTTTCACTTGATCGACTGGGATGTCAGCCGTCGGATTTTCAGGCAGGGACACAACCACTTTGCTCCATCCCATTCTCACGTAATTCGAAGCGTATTGTTTCACTTTCACCTCGTGCTTTGTCACCCACTCGTCACCGAGAAGAATCTTTAGATTCGATTGTCGGACTTTTCCGACAACGTAATGGAGATTGTTTGCCAGGAACAAATAGGAAAGCGACACGTCCTTGTACATCGCGGCTTTTCTGTAGTTTACAGAGCATGAGGAGGATAAGCCAAGCTAACCGGACTGAAACTGGCGATGAAATGCAATCCTCGCTGTCGGGGCTGCCGAAGAAGGGTTCCGGTAATGGTGACGGAATCGTTAACGGCCAATCTGCGACGATGTCGGAGAGAATCTCGCTGTAATCGGCAAGGAAAGAGAGGTAATTCATGACGTAACGTGTGAGAGGGTGGATCCCCCCGCCGGGAACTGTCGTTTTGGATGTATCATTTTGAATTGCCGTTTCGAAGCTCGTTAACATCGTTCTAACGGCGTCACCAAGCTTGATTAGAGATTTAATAGCGTTTGATCGGACGGCTGACGTTAATTCAGAACTGAACATTGATTCAATGTCAGGCCAATGATTGGTAACCGCTTCATATAAATCCAAGAAACGGAACATTTTCTCGGGTGTTTTCTTGCACTTGGCTACATTTTCTGGGAACTCAAACAGAGTCAAAGCTCCTTCCTTCGTGATTTCCGCAAAGCAATAATCCCGCATAGTAGGCGCAATTGAGAAGACTTGATCGCTTAGAATTCTCTCTCGGGAAAACAGAGTTTTAACGGCGGTTTTAACAGCGTGCAACCAGTTCTTGATTTTAATCTCCAAAACTTCCCAATCCATCTTCTGAATCTTCTGTAAGTTCAATGTCCTGTCAACTCCGAGACTGTAAAGAGCTTCATCGACGAAGGATTTCCGGATAAGTCTATAGACTCTGATACATTCCTTGGCGTACCCAGCTTTTATCATGACCTCCGAAATGGCACTTAAATCCTCCATTGCAGCCAAGGACACTCTCTGGGCTTCAGGGAGTGACTCAATCTCGTTCCTTAACTCCTTCTCAAACTCAGACTCTTCGAAGTCTGAAAAACTTAACCTGTGAGCTGAATCCGATGGTGTAGAGGATGAGTGAGTAGCAGAGGATTCTGAGTCAAGAAAAAACCGGTTAGACTTCAAAATTCGGTAAAACTCATTCTGGAGACGTTTCATGGCAATTTGCATCAGTGTTTGAGCTCGGACAAGCTTCTCAGAACTTGCTCGATTTGAAACCAGGTACTGCATGGCTTTTTGCAGACCTCTAATGGAAGAAAAATAGTGTTTCGCTTCTTCCCTGTTGTTATCAGAGAAAAGAGAAGCCATGTTACAGGAGTCGTTGTTGTTGGGGAGAGAGTCCCATTTAGTGATGGTAAGCTCGGCAAGTTGAATATTTTCTTCCATTGATGACTCTGAAAAAGTAATGTGAAGTGGAGAAGGAGGTGGAGTCATCCTGGTGGGAGATGGTGATGATTTGAAGATGGCCCTCATTCCTTCTCTTGACATACAATACAAACTAGCCCTTCTTATAAACAAGATGAATCAATAGAAACAGAGAACAAATAACTATGCAGTAACCGAGTGTTGGGGAATTAAATTAGGGAATATATAGATGTGAAAGGGCGGTTTGAACCAGGCAGGGAGTATCAGAAGGTTAAAAAAACTGTGAAGGGGACGAGGAGCTAAGGATTGAACGAACGCGGTGGAAAACGTGAAAACGACAGGTTTGTTTTTGGATTGCTTGCTTTTCTTGTGGTACTTTCAAGAGTTCGATAATGACACCTACTCGCATTATGTTAGAACAGTAGAATTTGACTGAGCCGATCGTTCTGGAGTTCAGACTTCTTAGGATGACTCATGATCTGTAAATCCTTCTTCAATGCAAACCGTTATCCATCTTCATCTTACGTGACCCTGTCATACCATTTTACTTGTTCATCAAGCTTCCTTTTTGTTATTATTACGAATAATACTATACGACTCCAATTCATCTATCTTTGTAGGTTTACAAGAATTACATCGAACTCATCGTTCTATCACTAGTTCTTGATCAGTTGAATGCCATTTGTTTAATCATATTCGTCTTGTTCGTATCCGGGTAGTAATTAACAAACAATTGATTTTGGAAGTTTCAATTTCATTTAAGGTCGGAAAGTGGCATGATATGGTTCTGATACGGCGGTTTCAGGCAGGCAGGGCGAATCAGTGGCTTGATCCTGGTGTTTACTTGTTGTAATGCATAATTGTTATCTATTTTAATCTAATTATGAGATTATACATTGCGCGTTTCATCAACTATTTGTGTTAGTCATTTTAAGGTTATTTTTATACTATATTTAAAGTACACACAATTATTTTTGAAACCTAATATCAATATAGGTATGAAAGCACTGTAATGGACCTGGACTAAGTACTACGCGGAAAAGAACAAGACTTATATAATTAAACATATAAGGATGTCTTTTTAGTAAACTTTAAGATTTAATACTCATAATTTAAAATTTAAACTTAAAATTTATTATTTTTTAATATTAAAGCATAAAAATAAACACTAAAAACCCAAAGCTGGGACATCAAAATGGGTGACCCAAAATTGAATGATTCGGATTGGCTTTGTTTTTGTTTTATAAAGTTTCTAAACGGATTGGATTTGTCTCACGAACTATTGTCTAAAAGGACTTCAGGCTTTGAGAAAAGTTATGGGCTCGGCTTGGTTTCCTTTTTTTGGATTTAGAAGTTCTTATTAATTATAGAGGAAACAGTGCTTAATAGTTAATACAAATGTTAATCAGGTTGCACTTGATGACAATATATGGCAAAATCCACTCGTTGTGCTGCAAAAATGGGACCTTCGACCCACGACCACGAGCCTTCTCCTGTAGTGGAAAACACCTCAAGCCATTTCCCAGGCATAATCATTATTCATTACAACAATCTAGCTCCATCACTCTGGATTGACAAGACATCATAGTACTTGTCAACAGTCCAGTAACTTTAAATTGATCCCATTTGTAGCAGTCATACGTCTGGATTAATTACCGGAGTTTTTTTTATTAATCCGAGCCTTACTTTGTCTGGTTTTCTTTAACTTTGATCACCTAAAATATTTAATATTGTTTTAACTTAAATAAACAGAAAGCCGAACGAAGGTTCCTGGAAGAATTTGATGAATAATTGAACTCATCATCCTGGAATACTTTCCGCAAAGTTACAGGTCACTCAAGCACACGACAATCAAAACTAGAACAAATGAAGTGGGTCCTTTTCAATTAACAATCATCTATAAAAAAACACGATATTTTAAGATGATAGTGTTGTGTAAAAACAATAAATTTCGAACATAAATTATCTTAAAATAAAAAAAATAACAAAAATAAAGTAAAGTTAAGTACAACTTTAAGGTTTAATCACATATTTTCCAGGGTGTTGATTAATCAAGTCTTCACCAATGGGACCTAGATAGCTGCCTGCCTGCTTGGTTCATTTTCTTTTACCTCCCTTTTCTGTGCATGTCTCCCTCACCGGCCATCTACTTTAAAACCATATTAGTTGGCCTTATTATGGAGATCCTTTCTTCCCCAACTCTGTTTTTTTTTTTCTTTCAGTTATTCTTCATAAAAACTATAACGTATATTCAACTTGAGCAAAACGTTATTCTCTCCTTCTTTCAGTTCTCCAAACATGAAAGGAATGGATATATGTTGTGCTTCTCAAGCTTCAACAGCTATATGTTCTAGTGTGAACCATCGGACCTTGGTCCGCCATGGCCATAGGCGTGTAGATCGCCGGAATTCTAAGCCTTATGCACCTTGTAATTCATCTCAGTTACCTATAATTCCCAGGGCTTACCATGAAAAGAGTAGGAAGAACAGTGTTAAGCCAAGAGATGTACGTCGAAAAAGCTCGGCTGATACTCATGATATAAAGACCTCTCCGGGTTCATCTACATGTCTTCTAAGCGATACACCCTTTGTTGATTGGTTACCAGAATCTGATCGTGTCTCGGCATTGGTTCCTCCTTCTCTTCCTGCAAAACCTAAGCTGCATGTAAGCTCCAACACCAACTCTTCTTCATCTGCTCGGTCTCACGGCCAGGTTGGTCTTTAATCTCTCACTTCTTTTTCATTTGACCGTAAGAAACAGATAAAAGGTTGGATTTCATGTTAACTTGTGTTTGAAATTAACAGGTCGTAGTTTTATGGGTGTCAATCCATTGCAAAGGATGTGAAGGAAAATTAAGAAAACATATATCGAAAATGGAAGGTGAGAAATACAGATTAAATAAAGCAGGGTTTCTTTCTTGGCATCCTTTTGCAAGCATGAAAGTTGAAACCTTAACTAGTTTAGTGTTCTTTTCTGCAGGAGTGACATCATTTAGTATTGATTTACCGACAAAGAAAGTGACTGTAATAGGAAATGTAACTCCCTCAAACGTGCTAGAAAGCGTGTCAAGGGTGAAGAGTGCTAGGTTATGGCCATCTACTGCAGGATCTCAATCTTCTCCAATGGTGAAAATGAATTACTGATTCAAAAGAAGTGGAAAACTCGAGGTTTTCTTTCTTTCTTTTCTTCTAAATGGAGCGATTCACCATGTCTAAATATGCGTATGATTAGATACTAATCGACATTTGAACTGTAATATAAATTAATCAAATGTTTGGTTTCTTCTTGGCAGATTGTTGTAATAATTGTTACTATTAACCCTTTGTCTGTAGCTTGCGTTTGTGTTCTTCTGATCACTACAAATTCTGGTCTCCATATCCTACTGTTTACGATTCTAAATGGTTATAGAAAGCGAAATTTGGTGGGGAAGTGTCTGAAAAGAGTGTGATCACATATGATTCTGATGAAACAAAGTTACAGAAATAGTTGGTCCCCAAGCATGACCCCCCCGCGTGATCAAACAATTTAGGGTAAGGTGCAGCTGTAGTGGGATCGTCTGAACCCTAGGTAGTGGCAGAAGAGAAATATTAAGGTGGAACAAAACTAGTCTAATCTTTTTCTTCCGTCTTCTGGATGGACCGAGAATCTAGTGGGTTAACATGAACTCATAACTCAATATCTTTGGAGATGTTGGTCAAACAAGGTTGCTAAAGTTTCATTGGTAGTAATTACAGAGAAAATAAACATGGATAAATCAAAATCGAATCGAAATTAACGAATTGAACAATAAATTTTATTTGATTTTTCTTCGAAAATTCCTTATGAATTATGCAACAATGACTTGCATGAACTGAATATGAGTGATTGCTAGACTCATTGTTTCTTGCTCGGCTTTTGCTGTCATGATTTTATGGTCATTATTATTGAAATAGACAAAAGGGAAAAGGAGATAAATGAGTAGGGATGGAGGTGAGAAAGTCCAAATTTATAATCACTACCATGGTTTGAAAAATAACTACTTTTCCCTTAGCTGGTCATATATAAATTAACTGTGAAAATTATTAATGATTCATTTGCTTAATTATTGTAATTCATATGGCACTAAAACCAAGCCTTCCATTATTTAAACCTTTAGCTAATTTTTCAAATAATACATAATTACTTAAAAAAATAAAAATTGTAAGGGAAGAAGCAAATTGTGTTCGAAATTGTTAACATATTGTAGAAAAAAGGGGGATGAAAATGAAATGGAAAAGTGGAGGAGGGAGGGACCAGAGAGTTGCAAATGTCAAAATCGAATCATTATAAACATCCAAAAATTTTTGTTCACTTTCTTTACTTTTCCAGACACAAAGCTATGATTTCATATAATTATTGGCTATAAAAAACAGTTCATGTTACACAGGTTCCAAACTAATTAGGTCATCATTGTGTACATGTTCCATGGGGAATATGTACCAACGTTATTATCACAAAACACGAATTATCTAGTTTTAATGATTAAGGGAATGTTATTGTTTTTAGAGTTCACAGATTCAAACATCAATAATGTCAGTATAGTATTTGAGCGATTAATATGCTTCTCTAAAAATTCAACTTCAAAGTTTTCTTCCCTCTCCCTTTGCTCCAAGGCAAC
This sequence comes from Abelmoschus esculentus, assembly GCA_035048815.1. Classification (NCBI taxonomy): domain Eukaryota; kingdom Viridiplantae; phylum Streptophyta; class Magnoliopsida; order Malvales; family Malvaceae; genus Abelmoschus; species Abelmoschus esculentus. The sequence goes on from JAUCBN010000008.1 coordinate 2,975,303, forward strand.
ATGAACTAATCAACCTTTATAATAACTCTTCTTTCCTCTTTTCTTCATTCGTACGTTAATAAAACAGACCTACAGGCTACAGTAATTTGCCTCAGCAGTTGCATATACAGTAGACAAGTTTAAAGGTTTGCCATGTCAGCATCCGTGAAATGGGCTTTGATGGAGGGCGGGTGAGGTGCGTGATAATATATCCAGGCCGCCGCCTGTTTCTTTCTTTTTCCTTTTCTGGGTCAGGGTAAAAAATGGTCTTTGATGGCTTGGATGTTTTAGATTTAGGACTGTTATTGGTAGCCCATTTAGCTATGTAATGAAAAACCCTAATTTCCTAGCAGACCCTAAAGGCTTCGCCGCTCCTGACAGATCTACAGGAGTACTGGTTACTCTCTGTATCCTTTTTCTTCTAAACCCCCCTTCCATTTTTTGGTTTTGAGGCAGCAGCAGCAACCAATGGCTCCCAAAGGTATTTTGATTTGATTTTCGAACAACTTTGCTTTCACTACCTTTTGAATATAGATACTGATACAGTTGTTTTCCGTATGTGGGTATGCTTTCTGCAATGGCATTGGAGTTGCATCACCTTCTAAAGACTATTTTCTAATAATTAGATTCATTGTTGTACATTATGGCTATGTAGTTGAGAAGAAGGTAGATCCAAAGGCACAGGCCTTGAAGGCTGCGAAGGCAGTGAAATCTGGAGCCACTTTTAAGAAGAAGGCAAAGAAGATCCGAACAAAGGTTACATTCCACCGGCCAAAGACCTTGAAGAAGGATAGGAGTCCGAAGTACCCACGCATTAGTGCTCCACCAAGGAACAAACTTGATCAGTACCAGATTCTCAAGTTTCCCCTCACAACAGAGTCAGCTATGAAGAAGATTGAAGACAACAACACTTTGGTCTTCATAGTTGATATTCATGCAGACAAGAAGAAGATAAAAGATGCCGTCAAGATGTATGACATTCAGGCAAAGAAAGTGAACACCTTGATCAGGTAATGTTAACTATTGTTACATATTGAGCTGGTTCATATATTTCCAGTAGCTTCTATTCTATAGCTCTGGGTGTTCTACCTTTACCAATGTGTTTGTTGTTAAGAAGAAGGCATATGTTCGGTTGACACCAGACTACGACGCCTTGGATGTGGCAAACAAAATTGGTATCATCTAAGGTGGCTGCTACTTGCTACATTGTTTTGAGCTTTCTTTTTTAGTTGTGGCAAAAAGAGACAATCGTTTAGGGACTTTGAGCAGGAAGACATAATTCTACCTTCTACAGTTATGTGCTTAAATGTTTGCTTATTGCATCAAATATTGTGGTCTGATTTAATTCTTCAAATGCATTAGTGGTAATTTAATGGTGATGTATCAGAAAATTTCCTTGAATTTATTCAAAAACAACTGTTCTGTGTCAAAATTTTATTGGAAAAGAGTCTTCCCCTTTACCCCATTTGCCCAACAATTACAAAGCCATGAGTTTCGATAGACTTGTGTTTATTTAGTACAAGATATGTTTTTTTATATACCCTTCTGAGCCGTCCATATGAATCTTTACATTTTTTACATATGTGTCTAACGCACTTTTAATAAACAATTTGGATCCACCGTTTAATTAATCTTGATTAGTGCAATCAAGCCAGCAAAGCTAAACACCAGCCGTCCACGTCACCGCTATTATAAAAAATTGGATGGTCGGTCAAACCCGAACTCTCAAAATCATAACAGGGGGCCATTCTCACCTGAGTCATCCTCCGGGAGGAAAAATTATACGGTGAACTTTGTTCATTATGTCATTCATGATCCCAAGCAATCAGGATCGTTGATCTTAATTTTTTTCGAGTAAATCATCACCTCTTTCCTATATGGACTTAAGTAGATAAGTAGTTATTAGATGGTTATCTAAAAATCAAAAATCCTGATTACTTGGAACATGGATGACGTGGTGAACAACGTTCACCGTATAATCTCTCCATTCTCCGTCGGTGATCAAAATTCCCCAATCTTAGAATTCTTATCCAAGTCCACATCGACCGTACACTTGGCGTAATGGAGCTATATGGAGGCCCTCCCTCGCCTACAATATTTCTTTTGTTTAAAATTTTTCTTATTTACCGGTTTGAAACCACTTTGTCCGATTCATAGTCGTTACATTCGAGTTTCGACCCTTGTATATAAGAACCATTGAAGAAAGCTAAGAGAAGCAAGACAGATAAACATGGCTTTTATTTTCTTTTTTAGTTTTCTATCTCCGAGCATCGCTAACTTAGAATTTCTCTTCAAGGCAGCATTAGCTGAGTTTATTTCGATGCTTATCTTTGTTTTCCCCGGTGAAGGCTCTGGCATGGCTTTTAGTTAGTGTCTTGCTCCTTTCAAATCAATTTAATTAACAATTTGCTTTGTAGGAATAAATTTGTTGAAATTCATGATGTCTGTTGGCTCTGTTTTATATTGTATGTAAGCCGAATAAACCAACGTCAACGTTAATGTGTATCTATGTGCAGACAAGCTCACTGACAACGGCTCATCAACACCGGCTGGACTAGTAGCTGCATCAGTGGCTCATGCCTTTGCACTGTTTGTGGCGATTTCCATTGGTGCTAACATCTCCGGCGGACACTTGAATCCTGCCGTCACATTCAGTGCCTTTGTTGGTGGCCACATTACCTTGTTTAGGAGTATATTGTACTGGATGGCTCAGTGTCTCGGATCTATCGTTGCATGCTTGCTTCTCAAGTTTTCAAGTGGTGGATTGGTAAGTTTTCAAAACTAAAAGTGAGAACTGAGACGACAAATGAACTTTCAATTTAATGTTAGACCAAAGTTTTTCCTATTATGTTGCAGGCAACATCAGCATTTGGGTTGTCATCTGGGGTTGGAGCATGGAACGCCGTTGTTTTCGAGATTGTAATGACCTTTGGTTTGGTTTACACTGTTTACGCCACAACTATTCACCCAAAGAAGGGTGACACCGGGATCATCGCACCCATTGCAATAGGTTTCATTGTGGGTGCCAACATCTTGGCATGCGGTGCCTTTGACGGTGCATCCATGAATCCTGCAGTCTCCTTCGGACCCGCTGTGATCAACTGGACCTGGGACAACCACTGGATCTACTGGCTCGGTCCATTCATCGGCGCATCCATTGCAGCTATTGTGTGCGAGGTCTTCTTCATCGCCCCAGACACACATGAACAGCTTCCCTCTGCTGAATAATTAATAGTCTTGTGGGTGTCTGTTCCATGTTACTTGTTGATTCCTAGGAACTTGTTTTCTAAATCAATCGATGTTGTATTTGTTCTTACTTTAAAAATACACAAATTTTACAAATATCTGTCAGCATCTACTCGCAGATCGCACAGCAACGGATAAAACTGTCGTTTTTCCATCCTAATTCACCGCCCTTGGATCATTCTCACCCACCTCTGTAAGTCCCAGATACAGACATGCTCTACTCTGACATGATTCGATTTGACACGTGGATACATGGTCCAATCAACATTTTTTCATAAAGAAAAATCTGTACATTAACTTTTCTAAATTTCCTATAAATAAAATCAAAGACAGTGGAGACAGGGTCATCGTTTGCTTTCTTCTTTTAGAGGAAGAGGAGAGTCGGACCAAAAGAGTTCTGTCATTTGGTGTGGGGCTCATGTACTGAATCATAACTCAACTCATGTGTCTCTTCTTATTTTGTTCTTAATAATTGGTTTGTGATTTTACTCCCCAAATCGGTAAAGTCTGGATACTCTGTTTTGGGTGCAAATCGTCTATTTGTTTTTCATGTATCTATTTGTGTTTCTGCTTTAAATTAAAGGGTTTAGAGTGTAAGGTTTAAGATTAAGATTAAGAGTTATGGTTAGGGTTTCACAAATTAAGAATATAATGTATTTTTAGGTATAAAGTTTAAAATTTAGGATATAAAAAATTAAAGTCAGGGATTAAAATATAATTTTTTAAAATATTTCAATATAAAACATAAAAGATGCATGAAAAATAGGTAAAAGATTTACTTCTCGGTTTTAATACATTTATTTGAATTTATTTGGTTTGTGATTTTACTCCCCAAAAGCATGATAGAACGGCACCGTTTGACTTTATAATAATTTTAAAAAAAAGTAATATGCATTTTAAAATCTTGATAGTACGATATAAAATAAACTAGTAATTTGACAGTCAATGCATGCAAGAACTGAAACAGAACAGGGCTTCTTTGTTTGGTAGTTGTTGTCTTCCGCATCCCGATTTTGAAACTCTCCTCCATTTCACACACAATCTCTTCCATCCCCTATAAAATCCAAATATACCCATTTCTTCTTTCTTCAGTTACGCCCTTTCTCCATCAGGTAGAGTCACTTTCTTCCCTCTCTCAGCTTCACCCACATTCTAATGTCTTATTCTTCTTTCTTTTGTTGTTTCCGTTGTTTGTTTTTCAGATAGAAAAGAAGAAGAAAGTGCAATGGCGGTCAGTTCTAGAGGGAAAATGACAGACTTTGGAGGGATTGCTTCAAGGAAGTGGAGTGACAAAGAATTAAGCCCAGAAAGAAACAAAGTCTGGATTGAACCCAAGCCTCGCAACAACAACAAGTCTTCCATTACTGAGAGAAAAGTTGATGTTGTTTACTATTTGTCTAGAAATGGTCAGCTTGAACAACCTCATTTTATGGAAGTTCCTCTCGCTTCTAGTGATGGGCTTTATCTCAAAGGTAAAACAATTAAACCCTCACGATTGAACTTTCCGTTCTGGGTTTTGTCTTATGAACAAGAAACAACATAATTTTTTTTCTTTTCCTCCCTGTTTTTGTTGTTTGGTTTCTAAGAAAAAAGAGTTCAAAATTTGAATTTACTTTCACGTTCCAAGAAATGCCTTTTGACAAATGGGTATTTACTTATTCTTAGCTGCTGCAGCTGACAGAAAGCTAACTTTCTGGTTTCTCGTAAAGGGAAAAATTGTAAAAGAAATAAATAAAACTGGTGTTTTTATCCCAGGAAAAGAATACATTTAAATTTTCAAAAGCTTTCCACTCAATTCTTTTGTTTGGGTGCTGAGAAAAATATCAGCTTTTCATTTAATTTACTATTACAATACAATTTGGCTTGAAAAATCTCTGTTTCTACCTTTTCAGATGTCATCAACCGCCTAAACCTCCTCCGAGGCAAAGGCATGGCTAGTCTATACTCTTGGTCCTCCAAACGGTAATACTATCACTCATTCTCCGCCGTTATCTCCCTTCACCGTCCGATATTAATACTTCAGTTCCGGTTGTTGAAACTTGAAACTCAGGAGTTACAAAAACGGATTCGTTTGGCACGACTTAGCAGAGAACGATTTCATTAACCCATCTCACGGCCAAGAATACATTCTCAAAGGATCGGAGATTGTCGACCACACGATCAACTCTCAAGCTCTCGACATAACATCGTCGTCGTCTTTTCGATTACCGAAACATGTAGAGCCTCAAAAGTCAGAGAACGAGAGTGATTTTCCGTCAACAAGACAGCGGAGAAATCAGTCTTGGAGCTCCATTGATCTCAATGAGTACAAAGTTTATAAGGCTGAGTCGAGCTCCGAGTCAGCACGGAGACTCGCTGCTGCTGACGCGTCGATTCAGACTGATGATAAGCGTAGAAGAAGGAAACCGGTGGTTAAAGCATCGGAAATAGAAGAGCTGCAAACAACTGAAAGTCAAAGTCAGGAGTTGGAGCAGAAACATACTACGGAGCTGAGTCGAGAAGAGATTTCACCTCCACCGTCGGATTCTAGTCCGGAGACATTGGAAACCTTAATGAAAGCCGATGGACAGTTGAAATTGGGAAACGGTGATGTGAACGAAGATAACTCGAAACGTACGGCTGAGAGTTGCCCGAGTGGAAGGATTAAGGCGTCGTCCGTTTTGCTGCAGTTGGTATCCTGCGGTTCTATTTCGTTTAAAGACTATGGAACCAGCACAGAGAAGGATGATCCAGGGTTCTCATCGATTGGACACTACAAATCCATACCCCCACGCGGAGCAGGGTCTTGTAGGCCATCGGGGAAAGCAGCAGTGATCGAGAATGAACTTGGTAGTTTCTCAAGGGTAACCTTGGAAGATAAAGCATATTTTAGCGGGAGCTTGATTGAGACCAAGACAGAGCCGATCCCTGAGTTGAAGAGATCTTCTTCTTACAATGCTGATAGGTAATTTAGCCCAAGTTGAATGGTTCGGCTTTACCTTCAATTGAAGCCCAAAATCAAGAGTCATAGTCTAGTAGTAGTGTTGTAGGATATTTTTGGTCATGTGCCTAAGACTAGGACTAGGATTAGGACTAGGAGGATGGGTTTTATTTCCTTCCCCCAAACTTTCCTTGCATGATAAAATCCCATCCCCTATCCCCTGGGCCATTCTGATGTGACAAGAAACAGAACTCAAATTATAAAGCTTTCCTTATTGCCAACCAATGACTTGTGGTTCTACTATGTACCAAATCTGGCTGACTGACAATTTGCAGCCAAAGGGGAAACATTAGTAAAACCCCATAACACAATAGACTATAATACATACACAAAAATATAATTTTATTTTTTAAAAAAAAAATTAATCGTCATTATAGTATTATTTGTTTTAGAATATAACTTTATTATTAGTATTAAAACAACAGGATAGATAATCGGTCTTAGAATCAATGTCAACTATAAATTTCAACACATTTTGTTTAATCGACATAATATATGTCATGCTGGATTTAAAATTTTACTTTATATATTTTATCAATAATTATCTGATGGAGAGAACTAAAATTCTATATAAACAGTATAAATTATTAAAAAGATATATTAAAAATATAAGAAGTACAGAATTATAAAAGTTTAAGAAACAAAAAATTAAATTATTAATAATATATAATATAAAAATTATATTTTTTTAAATACAAGAAAGAGTGAACTTTGTTTCATTGCGTGTTAAATCAAATTTGTAATATTAAAGCATATACATAATGACCAAACTAACCACGACAAGCTACATTCTGATTCTGACCATTTGTAACTGAATTTCACCTCATTTACCACTTCACGAACCATTAGATCAGGTGGCGTTTTAGTCATTTAACTACAAATTGGCGTTCTAATTCATTTACCGTCCCATATACATAGTAGACCTGACCAAGGGATGTTTAACAATTTGTTTACATATATTCTCTTGATTTTGAGAGAATCTCTTCAAGAGCTCTACACAAAGCCCTCTCCTTTCTTCCCAGGGAAAATCTGAACATGTTTGTGTAGGTTTTATAGAGAAGAGAAGATTGTCTCTATTCGAATATCTATGTCGTTGGTTTGTGTTGGCACATTGTGTTAAGACAAAACCACTTTCAAAGTTCTTTACTTCCGTGTGGATTTGCTCATCAGGTAACACATGGAAAACTATCCACCTTCTCGTTTCTTTTCCTCTTATTTCATCGAAGTCACCACTCGCCATTGAACAAAAGGCTGCTCGGTGTCTTTCTTCTATAGCTATTTGCTTATTACGTGTCACTATTCTTTACATGAGCCTATTGTTTCTGTTTCTCTCATGGTTTATGACATATAATATGGTGTTGTGGTTAATGGGTTTTGCTCTTTTTCATGAATTCTGACATAGTTTTTTGTAATTCTTGTTTTGTTGGAGTTAGTGGGTTTTGTTTTTGGATTCAATTGGGTGCCTTTTTCTGAGCTGATGGGTCCTGTAAGAGGGTCAAAGAAGAAAAGAAAGACAGAGAAGAAACCTGATGAAAATGCTTCTGCCTCTTCAGAGATGGAGGGGTCTGTTGATTGGTGGGATGGCCTTTCCAGGAGGATGAATGGTAAGTTTTCTTCAACAGTTTTAGTGTTTTACTATATCAGATTCTGAAACATTTGTTCCATTGATATTAACTTTATTTTGAGCTCTTCGTTTTTCGTCATGGTGTCTTGGTATTTGCTTTAGTTGACAATTCATGGCACCGTAGATATTGAAACTTAACAGTTGATAGATTTTCAGTTCATGTCTGGGTTCCAGTTTTGCAAAATTTAACTGGCTTTACGATTTATATCATGTTCGAGTTAGATATGAATACATAGAGAAGATGCATTTGGGACCATATATGCAGGATCCCTAATCTGACTTTAAGTCATTCTGTTAACCTAACACTCTTTGGGGGAAGAGGATAAGATAATCCCTTTTCTTAACATTATGGATACATTGGAAATTGTAGCACTTAGTAAAATTCAAGGAAATATTATGTTTAACTTTAGATGATGCTGTTGGTTGTTTTACTCCGGCCTTATCATTGTTTGAATATGATAATCATTTGAACCTCAGATTGCTTTAGTTGTTAATAGATAGCCAATGCAGTTGAAAAACTGATTCTAGTCTTACATTTGCAGTAGTGATTAGATTTACTTTGAGCAAAGTCTAAGTGTAAAATTAATGGGGGACTCTACTAGTGAGAGATGTAGATGTAAATAAAAGGGGATTGTTTTTTGCTTTATTCTAGATAGCTTCTCTCGTCTGTGAAAGTGATTGTAGATAATTTGACTATACAAAGATTATTAGCCGATGTAGGTGTCACAAATGATCATGTTCTCGTTCTTCTTCCTGGTGCTTCTATTGATTTATCTGATTCTTCATCCTTGATCTTGAAGATTTTTCTCTTTTGGTTTATGTTAAATGCTTTGTCTTTAGGTCTTTTGAATAATGCTATTGTTCTGCCAGAAACATGCCCTCAGATGAAATGATTGGTGTTTCGATTTCCATGAAAACATTATCTTTCACATGTATGTAGTTCATATTTCTACAGTCATTATATGTTTTGATTGAAAAGGATACAGAGAAAGTAAAGCTGGGGTCATAATCTCCTGAACATTGTATAATTTCTGCTGTAGTAAGTGTACCCTTGGTGGTGAACATTGTATGGTTTTTGTTTGTTTTTCAATATATATGGGCACTCTTTTCCCCTTTCGCTGCCCATCATCACTGTCACCTAGTATTGGCTGAAGGGTTTTTTAACAAGGCCCAAATTTGTACCTTTCAAAAATATTAGGCAGGAACTCTATTCCCTTCATGTTTATTGATTGACGTTCTACTTTGGGGAGTTCATCCCTCAATGCCTTGTGATATCTTCCAAAATAACAAGGGTTTCAACTGGTCTAAACTAACGATTAAGAGTTCTGATACATGCATTGCTTAGTGTTCAAAGTTATTACAACCTTCAAATCGGTCAAAGGCAGGAAATACTGCTGCTGTGAGCCTATGATTTTGGCATTCGTTATATTGAATTATTTTAAGTCAGAATGCTTACATTCTTACTGCTGCTGTGAACCTATGCTTTTGGCAGGGAATACTGCTGCTGCGAGTCTATTAGGTTAGGTCATTAATTTCCAGTCCATTGTCAGAATGCTTGCCTTCTTACTGTTCTTATTCCTCTTCACCCTTGTATCTGTTTCCCTTGCTTGCTGCTGACTTCTATTGCTTGGTTTATCTTTTACTTAGTTTCTTAATATCTAGTGATTTTTGTTGTATTACATTGAAATTAAATGCATTTTCAAGTGCACATCAGTGTCAGTTACTCCTAATACGTAAAGAAAATGACTGATAATTACTTAGAATATGCATGTTTGTAGGTTGAAATTTATATTTTCTCCCATTTTCAAGCTATAGGAAAGATGATATCTTTTGATTGCTTTTAGCTACAGCTCACAATTCCATAGATTATATTGACTAGTATCACTTAAGAAACTAGGGGGGGTTGTCAATTAGGATAGATTAAGAAAGAAAACGTTAGATAAAATAGTTAAGGGCTTGAGGCAGGTCAAAATAAAAGTGTTCTTTGATTGCCAAGTAATTGAAAATTAAGCTAATGTGTTATTCTCTAACCTAAAAGAGTTTTTGAATCAAATTCATCATGTTCATTGCCCTTTTTCCATGAGCCTTTGTTTCTCGGGTCCATCTGAATTGTGTTTACAATGATGAACTAATAGCAGAATGTGTTAATCTTGTGTAATCAAAGCTTCTGGGTTGGTACTAGCTGATGAAAACAGTACATGCTTCCCGCAAGAATGTTATGCTATTCATACATCAACAAGACCAATTTTCTGAAACCTCTGAAAAAGGGACTTAAAATGTGCTATTTTTTTAGTGCTTCACTAATCCTGATAGTAGAAATAATGTTTCATAGTTACTAGTGAAACTGAAATCCCGTAGTTCATCTACGCCAACCCATATATGTTTCACACATGCAACCGCAAACACAACTTTCTTATTATTGGCTCATTCTCTTGCAGGCCTTCAATCACCATCTAAAGGTCTCGATAAGTTCAAATCAGTTTTCAGAATTTCCAGGAAAACTTTCAGCTACATATGTTCGCTTGTGAAGGAAGACATGACGGCTAAGCCAGGAAATTTCACATTTTCAAATGGAAAACCTCTGTCTTTCGAGGATCAAGTAGCTGTAGCTTTGAGAAGGCTAAGCTCCGGCGAATCACTAGTGACAGTTGGTGATTCGTTCAGGATACATCGCTCTACTGTCTTGCAGTTGACATGGCGATTTGTCGAGGCCATGGAAGAAAGGGGTCTTCATCACCTGCAATGGCCTTCCACCAATGCAGAAATGACGGAGATAAAGTCCAGATTCGAAAAGATTCAAGGACTTCCTAACTGCTGCGGTGTCATAGAAACTACACATGTTATGATGTGTTTGCCTTCGGCAGACCCTGCAAGTAAGGTGTGGCTCGATCATGAGAAGAATCACAGCATGGTCATGCAGGCGATCGTGGACCCTGAAATGAGGTTCAGGGACATCGTCACCGGTTGGCCAGGTAAAATCGATGACTGGTTGATGTTTCAGAGTTCCAATATCTATAAACTGTGTGAGAAAGGAGAGAGATTGAATGGGGAAAAATTTCAGCTCTCTAATGGATCAGAAATAAGAGAATACATAATTGGAGACTTAGGCTACCCTTTATTACCCTATCTTGTTATACCTTACAAGGGGAAAGAACAAACAGAAATTAGTGCGGAGTTCAATAAAAGGCATTCAGCGACTCGACTGGTGGCAAGCAGAGCATTGGCAAGGCTGAAAGAAATGTGGAAGATCATCCAAGGGGTGATGTGGAGACCTGACAAACATAAGTTGCCGAGGATCATCCTGGTTTGTTGCTTGCTTCACAACATAATCGTTGACTTGGAAGATGATGATGCACAGGATGAAATGCCTTTGTCTTTCGACCATGATCATGGTTACCGTCAGCGGATTTGCGGATCTTTTGACATCGATGGTGTCCACCTGAGAGATGAGCTTTCTCTCTACCTGTCTGGGAAAATTCCAACTTAATTTCTGATGCCTGGTTGTCCATTGGTAGTTTCTGGGCATAGGAAAGGATTAGAATAGGATCTTTGGCAGACGATCATTTCATTGAAGTTGATTTTCCTTTGTTTGATTTAAAATTGTACAAGTTAAAACAACATTATACCAGTGCATTTTTTAAGCAGGCTCCTCAAATTAAGATAATATGATGAAATTTGGATATTTCATGTCCATCCAGGCCTTGCTGTATGTGATACTGGAACAACCCAATTTGCCATTTCTAAGACTTGTGAATTGCATGGGAAAAGATGCAAGCTTTAACAAGTGAATAGCAGTTGCTCTTTCTTATCTCCATTGATTCTCTGCAGTCTGCACAAAATGAGTTAAATTATTATTAACTAGTTCAAATTGAACACAAAATCCATTTATTAACTTGAGTAACAATATTAAAAAAATTAAGAAATGGAGATAAAATTATTATTTTTAAATAATAAATAAAAATTTATAAATTATGAGTGTAGATATGAACTTGGTCCATTGATCATGGTATGATGGGCAAGGCAACAATCAAGACCCCTCCATTTTGGTCTCCTAGGCCCAATCTTTTCTATTGTACTGTTGTTGTCGGAAGGTATTTTAGTTGTGAGCATTTGATGTCAGGTTCAAATAAAAACATTGAGTCAGTATGTCTCCGTAATTGACCAGTGCACGTCCATCTTTTCTCCATCTTAAGTCTGTATAGGCTATTTTCTCCATGGTTGTCCACGTCCACATCAAGAGGTTCAAGATTAGAATCTTTCGTCTTTGCTGGCTGCTGCTTCATGAAAACTCAGCTGGCTCTGTCCCTGGCCCATCTCAAGATTCCTTGTTTCCCCATTTTTCTATCACGACAAGATTCCTTCATGTGATGGTGAGAAATGAAAGGGGTTTCTTCAAACATTGTAAACATGCAGCAAAGTCGTTGTACCTTGAAAGTGTTCAGTATTTTCCTTAAGCATATGCATTGGCAACGGTTTCAAAAAATATGTCACTAAATTATGACAGTAGGGATTGATTTCCTTAGCTGAATTCTCTCGTATTATAATATTAATATATTTTTCGAATTCGATTCTATCCCCCATCATTAACAATCTCCGATGCTTATAATAAAGTTTTTTCAACGGAGCATCTTGATTATAATGTAAAACAAAGAAAAGCACCGATTCTGGGGACTTATTTTAAAGTTGCGAACATAATTAATGTCGGTGTCCAAATAATATATCATATGCTCCATCAACGTAATTGATGGATAAACTATATTTTACAAACTATTTAGACCGTTAAACAAATATAACTAAGTGGAGGAAAAATTCATTTTAACTAAAACTTACTTCTCAAATAATCCAACACTTGGACCTCAAATTATTAATTAAATTAAGGGTTTTTGTTGAATTTAATCCAATTCTCAATTACAATAATATTTTAATTAGTGAACCCTCCCTGACCCTGTGTAATAAAGTATATATTCCGTTTTGATGTTCGATGTCCAAGAAAGTAGAATTTTTTGGTGTCCAACGGCTCAAATACTCTTTGCCTTTTTCTGATGAAAAACGTATAAACACAACTAATTCTAAACCCTGTTTTTATTTTCCTATTTGAAGACTGTGGTGTAACTCTTGTATAAGGTAACGCGAATACAATAGTATTTGTTTTAGGAGAAATTATTATATGAACCCTTTCCATCACCTAAGATATGATCTCAACCAATTAAAATAAGACACATAATATATTTTTTCTATATCATATTTACACATAAGTATCATCCAAATCATTCACTTTAATGCATTTGATTTAAAAATGGAAAAAAAATATTACCAAAGATTTTTTATGTTGTCTCCCTCTTTATTGTTCAATTTTTTAATTAATTTTTTTAATCCCTAACCCTAAACCCAAACCCAAAAATCCTAAACCCTAAACACTACCCCTAAACCTAAACCTTAACCCTAACCCTAACCCTAACCCTAAACACTAAACCCTAAATCCTATAACTAAACATAAACCCTAAACCTAAACCCTAACCCTAACCCTAAATCTTAACCTTAAACCACATAAACCCTAAACCCTAACCATAAACCCCAACCATAACCTAATAACACATAACCCTAAACCCTAACTCTAACCCTAAATCTTAACCCTAAACCACATAAACCCTAAACCCTAAACCTAAACCACAAATCCCTAACCCTAAGCCCTAAACTCTAAATCCTAAACCCCAAATCTATATAAAAAATAATTAGGAAATTTAAAAAAAAAACAAAGAGAAAGATCACACGAGAAATCTTTGATAATATTTTTTTTCTTTTTTAAATCAAAGACATTAAATTAGATGATTTGGTCAATGGTTATGTGTAAATTTGATATGAAAAAAAATATATTATGTGTCTTAATTTAATTGGTTGGGATCATATCCTAGGTGGTGGAAAGGGTTCATGGAATAATTTTTCTTGTTTTAGGGTATACTTTTAACTATTAAACATTAATCGTTTAAATATTGTATTGATATTACTGTGATCGAACCTATAACTTCTAAGTACAATAATAATTTCCTTAACCATTGAGGTTAGATAATTTGTTCAGTTTTTTTAAGACCATATAAATGTGCGGTGTATAGCGACAGAGTTATAATTTTATATAATAAGATCGATATAAAATACAATGAATGAAATATTCTTATATTCTTATAAAAATTACTATAAACCTCTTATTTTAACAAATCAAGTGAGGTTAAATTTAATATTTTTTATAATTTTTTTAAAATTTTATAGTTACTCATTGAAAATTCCATATCCTAATATAGACGAAATATTGCTTGGTAAAAAATCAAAATTTATGTATAATCATTCAAGTAAATAATATTAAAAATATATTTTTTAAATATAAACATACACAATTAACAAGAATATAGTAGTGAAAAAGTATCGTATCCATTGGAATTACTCAAAAATTAAATAACACGATAAGTACTTATAAAGTGATAGATAAATGACAATTTATTGGGTTTCAAACTAAGGTAACTAAAAAACTAATTAAAGTGATAAAGAAAATTAATTAGATTGACAAATAATTGGTGTAATAATGATTAAAAGACTTACTAAGGGATGTTCGAACATTATATTAATAAAGACAATAATTAGTAACATAAAATTTTGATCTATTGTCGAATAGATTTTAAGTTAATATTATCTTTGTCGATGATAATATCCTAAATTAATTACTCTTAATACTTATGTCTATAATAATTTTTTTATTAATAAACTCAATAAATGATATATTTCATGATAATATCACGTTGTTTATATTTCGTGATTTTTGTCAAGATATATAAATCTCCAAAAATAATAATATTTAATAATATTTTATGAATATCACAAAACAAAATAGATAATAACCTAATATTAATCTTATCAATATTACTAAGATAAAAATAGCTAATCACCCAATAATCTTCGATAAGTATTACTTCAAATGTTAACGTAGCTAAACTAGGATTATTTTGGTTATATTTCGTATCTCGCAAACCAACCAAGGTTTTAATTTTTTTCTTTCTAAATAGTATTATATTTACGTGTTTTATTGTTTTACGATAAATTTAAACGTCAACGAAAATCCCATTAATACATTTTAACCGAAACAACGTCTTTTGAGAAACTTTGCACAAATATGGTATTTAAAATTTCCCCCCAAAATATGATATAACCTGATTTATTTTTAAAATATTATATTTTAAACAATAATTTTAAAAATGATATATATAGATATTGATTTTAAGAAGTAATTGGGTTATATTAAATAAAAATTAAAATCAGTATTAAGAGACACTGGTTTTTAATAATAATTTGATAAATTCGGTATAATATCAACAAAATTATTGTTTAAAGTAGATATCTTTTGATTCTGATTTTAGTTTTTTATTTAATTTAATCTAAATTAAATCATTTTTTAGAATCGACATCTAATAATTAATTTTAAAATTATTGTAAAAATATAATATTTTAAAGATAAAATAGGTTCTACCATATTTTTAAAAATAAATAAAGAATATTTTATTTATTTTCTCGAGCTTTTATTATTACTACTGTAATCTATTAATAAAATGGATTATCAATTTGATAATCATCGTATGAAATATTGATAGCTTCTGCTATTTAAATTTTTTTGAAAGGTTAAGGCCCCTGCGGACTGCGTGCTGCCTGCCCTGGTCTGACTAGGTGATAACGAGCCGAGCCAAACCTGAATCAGGTCAGACTTGATTCGGTTTAGAAACATGTATATTTTGATTGGTTTGGTTTGAGATTCGTCGAGTTTAAAATTTTAAATTTGCGTTCGTCTCGAAAATGATATTATTAGGCTTGGCTCAAACTCAAAACTCGTTAGGTTTAACCTGAGCTCGGCTTGGCTCGAAATGAATAATTTTCTATTTTATTATATTTTATTTATTTATAATTTATTTATTATTTATTATTTATAGTTTTATAAATTTATTTTAGTTGATAATATTTAATTTATTTTTAATGAATTTATTCTTAATTATTTTATTATTTATTTTTGCTAAACATTTTATTTTTAATATATATAAATATATATATATTTATATATAATTATTCTAAACCTGTTCATGAGTTTTTCGATTGTTTATGGTCGTGTCGGTCGAATGTTGCCCAGGGTCAGAATCTTATTTATTAATGAATTCTTTTAGCAATTTTATGCACCGGCGGCATTTATTATAATAGAATTTTGATGTTGTAGGAAGAGGTCTGGGATTCTGTTGATAGGTCGGCGGGACTGTGTTTTTAAACGGAAGAGGGATGACTCGAACGGTGGGGAAGGAGTGTTTACGCGATCAGAATTGGGTATCTGATTTGGTCTTTTAAACGGTCCAACAGTATTCTTAGACGGAAGAGAAGGATGATTAGAACAGTTGTAAAAAATGTTAGAATAATCTATTTCTTCCGTCTACCGGATCTATCAATAGATTTATATTTCTTATAATAATTTTTTTAATATTTTTGAAGGAAATATAATAATGCGATCTCGATTTTTTGTCATGTAATCGAATCACATATTAAAATATTCCGAATCCTTTGACTACATTTAATGTATGCGTAATACAGTTAAAATATTACTTCCACACCATCTTGTATACGGTAACGCGGTTACGATTAGAATCTTAGTAAATTAAAAAAAATCTTGGTCAATAAAATAAATTTTAAAATAAATGGTTAAATTTTTGATAATATCTTTCTCTATCCTCTAAACTATGAGTTTAAAAATATTAGAAATATTTTTTAAAAGAAATAGTTCTTATAACCTATAAAAGCACACTGAAAAATATAATATTCCCTCCATCGAGTATTGATTTATTTACAAAGTTTCTTTTTTACTTTCTTATTATTACTTTAAATTTATTTTTATTAAAATATAAAAAATCTACATTTTTAATATTTAGTATTTAAAATATATATTTAATAAATTTTATTTAAAATAATTATAGTTAAATTTTAAAAATAACTTTCTAAAAATCGATACCAAATATTGAATGAGATAGATAAAATACTATTATTTTTAAATGATCTGAATTCATATAAATCTTTTGTACAATATGTTATTAAAAAATAAAATTAATTAATAAATATTATTCTATAATTACACCAGATAATTTAAGATCGAAAGAATATAAATGACCATTCAAATTTATCTATTTTTATATAATTACTAATATTCAAAACATAGATATAATTTTAAAATTTTAAAATAAATAAAATTATATACGCGGTTTGCAGAATTTTTATTTTCCGCAGCTGGCTCTATTAAATCAAAAGTAGGCGACTTCTTTTTATATTTTATAACTCTATTTATTCTATTTAAAATTCCTTCAAAACAATGAGAATGCGTGTTATTCATATTTAAACCCTATTCTGAACTTCAATCGCCACTCTTCATGACACGTGCCAATAGAAGGGTCCGGTCCACACTGAAACCCGAATCGGTTTACACATATAAATACCCTTCTTCCCTCGAAACAAAACGTAATTCTTTCTCCGACAGAAGGTGATTTCCGTCTTTTCGGCGTTCCCCCGTTCGAATTTTGCGTTAAGGTTACAGGGAAAGAAAGTACTGAAGTGAGGAAACAAACGATTATTGTTTGCTCGCGTGATGATTCGATTAAGAAATTGCTAACGATATTTTCCATCTGCTTTTCTTCTTATCGCATTTGATGATCTGTAATAAAACTTACAATTTCATCCTTTCTCCCTCCCGTTTGGCTGATTTCGCTGTATATAATTAGAGGTTGGAATTTGGATTTCTCAGCTGCTCTTCATCGATTCTCCTACATTGTGTTATTTCTAACCGTTGACTTTTTTATTTGATTTTGATTTCATTGGTGAGCAGCGTTACAGAAGATGGGAGAGTTAACGAAAGTGTTGTATATACTGGTGGTCGACGAAGGTGAGAAGAAGGAGGAGACGTCGTCGTTCCGATACACGCGTCCCGTTCTTCAAAGCACTCTCCAACTAATGGGCTGCAAAGCTCGTCATGCCTTCAAGGTTTTTTATTTTATTGATTTCACTGAATTACGGTTTTTGTCGTTTGATTTGATTGATTAGTAAATTATAGTTATGAAATGATAAAGAAAAAATGTGGAAGATGAGTTGTTAGATCTGACTTTCTTATGACGTGATCTGTAAATTCTTTTCCTATTTTACTTGCTTTTGCTGTTTGCATCAGTTTGTCAAAGAATAAGTATTCTGTCGTTGTCCTAGAATTTTGACTCAATATAGCTTCTCCTTATACCTCTAATAGGAGACGCTCGAGTCTTGATTAGCTTAGCTTTTAGGTTCCTATTTATTTCCGCAAAGTTTTCACACTTTCGCAAATGATCAAAGTCAAAGATAGAGTTCTGATCTGTTTTCATTTTTGTTGTCATATCTGCTTTATTTTAGTTCGCAATTTACCTTCTGCTCCCTGTTGGGAGATATAGATCCTATTATCACGTTCAGTGAGAGTGTGAGACTTGAATCACTTGCTTCATACAAGCATGCACATTGAGTTTGGGGGTCGGTCAATTCGTCTATCTGGATTCTTGTTTGTTTTAATTTTATTCTGGTGGTGGTGTGACGTTTCATTTCATATTTAATTTTATAGTTTCACATTAGTGGTTTTCTTTCGTGTTCCTTAGCTGTTATGGAAAGTAGATCCTTTAGCTGAATGCACTCATTGTGTATCTTACCAGATTAGCAAGAGGGTTTTTGAATTGATAAAAAGGGTACCTTATTATGATTCACTGCTTCAAAAGGAAAGTGTGGCATTGAATTCTGATGGTTTGAAAGGAAACTCTGGAAAGGAAGATACCTGTTATACGTGTGATGAATTTCGTAGAGCAGAGGAAGGCAGCGGTTTAGCTTCAAACAAAGATGGTAGAAATAAGCATATACCATTTGAGTTGTACAAAAGACGCACGTCAGTTGTTGTTAAAAGAGAAACTTTCTTAGATGTTGTCTGTGATGCTTTGGCTGAATATAAATATGTTGGTCATAACCAGAGGGCTGACCTGGTTTTGGCATGCAGGTATTGTGTTACGTCTCGTACTTTAGAAATTGCAATAATGCATTACATAAATTAATTTCTTGCATGGGCATATGCATATGCATCTATTCCTCTAAATTTTATCTTTTATTGCAAATTTCTGGTGTTGGTTATGAAAGATTGGAGATGGGTAATTCACACTTCATTATTCTGCTTTATTTGACATGAAAAAAATATATGTAGAATATATTTCAGTAGATACTAGATAGACTACTCCAGCATGATTTTCTCCATTATCGCAAGTATCCCATAATTTTTTAATGAAAATGTATTGTCTCCCCTAGTAACTCTATTTGGTCTTCACTGCAGAATCCGAGAGAGGAAGGAATCTGTTACTGTGTTGTTGTGTGGCACTAGCGGTTGCGGGAAATCTACTTTGTCTGCTTTGCTGGTATGTTGTTTTGCATATCAATGTTGGGTCACAGTAGCGGTCCTAACTACATTCTCATATAATCTTAGTTCTTTTGATCATGTCATGCAGGGTAGCAGGTTGGGAATTACAACTGTGATTTCAACCGACTCTATTCGCCACATGATGAGGAGTTTTGTAGATGAGAAGGAAAATCCTTTACTTTGGGCTTCAACCTACCATGCTGGGCAGTGTTTGGATCCTGTGGCGGTTGCAGAAGCTAAGGCTAGAAAAAGAGCAAAAAAGTTGGTTGGTAATTCTCTGCAACTTTCTAAGAGTGAGCTAGCTGATCGTTCTTCAGCTGGCAATTCTGATGAGCAACCAGTGGAGAGTAGTTCTATTAGTACTGAATTGATTGGCCCCAGACAGATGGCAGTTGAAGGATTCAAGGCTCAAAGTGAAATGGTTATTGATAGTCTAGACAGACTAATTACTGCATGGGAAGAGAGGAAGGAGTCGGTAGTAGTGGAGGGTGTTCACTTAAGCCTTAATTTTGTTGTAAGTGGACATTTGGTTGATTCCCTGCCATCGGATGTGCTAATTCCGCTTTCATTTTTTTTAAATTTTTTTTATCTTCATGTGCAGATGGGGCTTATGAAGAAACACCCCTCAATCATACCATTCATGATATACATTACAAATGAAGATAAACACTTGGAAAGATTTGCAGTTCGTGCAAAGTACATGACATTGGATCCTGCTAAAAATAAGTATGTAAAGTATATAAGGAATATCAGAACAATACAAGATTATCTATGTAATCGTGCTGACAAGCATTACGTACCCAAAATAAACAACACAAATGTTGATAAAAGTGTGGCGGCCATACATGCAACTGTTTTCAGTTGCCTCCGTAGACGTGAAGCCGGGGAAACACTGTATGATCCTATAACAAATACAGTTGCTGTTGTTGATGAGGAGTACCGGAATCAGTGTGCTGCCAATTCACTGAGCTCCAAGGGTATGTTTCAGTTGATCCAGAGGTATGGCTCTTCTAGGCGACTAATGGCTCTTCTTAACATCGATGGATCTGTGGCAAAGGCTTGGTCAGTTGAATCCCTTGATAGTCATGGCATTCCCTTGTACGGTCCTTTAACAATTGGCAAGGTGGAACCTGTTAATCTTCAATTTGGTACCTATGGAATTAGTGCTTGGCCTAGTGATGGTGGAACAAGTCATACTGGAAGTGTAGATGAGTCGAGATTTGATGGTACTGATAATGGCAGTAGATACCAATCTTCCTGCTGCAGCTCACCGAGGATGTCTGATTGTCCTTCAAAAGAGGTAGCATTTACACAAATGCTTGTACTTATCCTTGATTTGCAATTTTGCATATGTCAAGTTAGATGACATAAAAATACAGAAGCCACTTTATGGCTACTAATCTAAGTTTTTATTGCTCTCTAACTAGGCTTGATCTTAATTGATTGTATTTCTTATCTTACAGTTAAAGGCAGAAACTTCTGTGTCTGGCAGCGATGAAGAAGTTGACGATCCACCTGAAGTGGACAGTGATGAGGATTTTAGTGATGAAGGTGACAAACAGGTCCAGGAAGAGGTATGAACTCGTGTTAGAGGTGAAAAATAAATATGATTATTAGTTCATTATATATCGTTTATCCACATTGTAAGCTTGTTTAACTGACTTTTTTTTGGAAAATTGGAATGTAGGATGATTGAAATGTCATTAGGTTCTGCTGTCTAATTGTTATGGAGTTTGTTTCTTGTCTACATCTTCAGGATGAAATAAGGTCTCATATACTGCTTTAAGATTCTGCGATGGTTTTACTCAAAATTTTCTCCATTTCTGTTGTATAGGTAGGTTCTGTTGATGAAGGCTCAACAAAGTCAGATGAAGAGTATGATGACTTGGCCATGCAGGACGGTCAGGAGAACGGCTACTGTTCATACAATGAAGAATGCCCTCGTGATATGGTCATTTCATTTCCAGAGGACCAAGCAATCCATACACGAGAGAATCACTATAATATGAATTTGGATCTCTTCCTTGAAAGGGGAAGCAAGCAGTTTTCTGAGTCACTCTGCTATTACCCTGCGACACTTTAGGCAATGTCGAAGGCATTCCGTCCCTGGGGAATAATATCAGCCATAATCAGCTGTCACGAAGCAGTTTTGTTCATGGTATTTGATGTTTTCTAACTAACCATTTTCGTGGCTTATAATTACTGTGTCTTTTACTTTATGTAGTTAACCCTGCCCAACATTTTACCCTCTCACTGTACTGATGTTGTATGGTACCGTTGTATGACTAGGAAATGGCAATATGACGCTTTCATGTTAGTATTATTTATTGACATATTCCATGTTTTAAATGTGTTGTCAGGTTTAATTTTGCAGATTATTGACATATTCCATGTTTTAAATGTGTTGTATGACTGGGTTGGGCTGTTGCACCTTGGACTTTTGGCCTGCTTCCGCTTCTTTCTTCGGCTGTGGCTGGATCTTAAGAGTGGGCCGAATCTGTTGATTTATTGGTTTTTGGTGGGGGATTTTTAATATTCTCTAACTCAAACGATCCCATGCGGTAGACCCAGCAGCCTGTCCTTCACTTGCATGCCTGCCACGTGAAAGCCTCTGCACGCTTCTATCACAAGGACCATTGTCGCAACATATTTGGGACCATTGTGGCTTATTGAGTCCATTCTCTCACCATTTCCCTTGTGTATTTTTGTTGACTTGTATGTAATGTAGCAATCTCATAAAACTTACTTAGTGAAGAAACACCAAATGAAAACACTGAAGTTTCAACCCAAATAGAAAACCTGAAAGATTTTGGAGCTATGAAACTGACCCCAAAACTAAAGAACTTGTTAAACAGGGCGGCTCTTGACCTTAAAAAGAATTTTGAAAATATGAAGACATTTAAACAGACTGTAAAAAAATGATTTTTTTTCCAAATTTGCAATTTTCAGTAACTGAGAACAAGGTCATATTGTGTATCTACTAGTATTAGTATATATGAGTACCCAAAACTTAGAAAGTGATGGAGGCACACAGATATCCATAACTTTTTTAGACGCTTGAATTATCCTTTTCATGACTGAAGAAGCAAATTTAGACACTTTTATGAAGAAAATTCCTGGGTTACGTGTATAATTGAAAGGGGTGACGATTAGGTGGGACTGGATGGTCTTAAAATTGATCACAGAGAAAATGTTTGAGGGTCCAAGTTGAAAGGATGCGTCTCTGGTGGATGGTCCACCAACAGGAACTGATAGCTTGATTATTGCGAAAGGGCAAAGGCTATCAAACCAGAACACTGACAATGGCAGTGGCAATACCAATAATGTGACATTTCCACACTTCCCACCACCATCTCTCCTCCACATTTGAAGTCGTGGACAGCAGCTTCAACCATCTGCAGATTCTACAGATAAAACCCACTTGGATACTTGAAGAATGTCAACAAAAGTCAACTAATGGATCCCATAAACAAAGCTAATGTATACGGTATACCTCCTTTCTGTTACCCTTTTCCAGAGTTTTTGCTCTAAACACTCCTGAAACCGGCCATTACCACGCTTGTTCAGCCTTCACCAAAGCTCATATATATCCTCCTTTTCCTTTTGCCTGCACATCTGCAATTCCGCTACCAAAGATCTGGGAATCAAAAGAATGGATCTAAATCTAATTTCTTGTAGTGGAAACAAGGAAAGACAACAGAACAAGAAAGGATAAGAAATGGATTAATGGATAACATCACAAAAGTTTACCCTTTTTTATATATCTTTTTGAGTCGTAGGGCACAGTCCCTTCTGTATGAAAAAAGTATCCATTTCCACTGCAGTTTATTTGCTTCAGAAGAACAGTGGTAGATCTGCACGTCAAAGTCCCTTCATACCTTTGTTTATGCTTAAGTCACCCCTATCCTGCTCAAAACAAATGGTATAGTATCATAAAAGCATTCAAATCCATACATGGGGATACCCTTTAAGATTGCCATAGAAGAAAGCAACTCCAACTCCAGCCACTGAAGACAGACAATCAGCTTGATTTTGTTGACAAGTGCAGAAGTGTAAATTTGCAAGTTCTTGTTGTGTCTAGTCGTTTAGTGCGTATGCATCATCATCAAGATTCTCACTTTCAAATAAGTTTGGCAATAGAATTTAGAAAGGGGAGAAGGATATTATCATCACCGGCGTGCATTTGCATGTGAATCTTGATGATGCTACACACGCAAACAACGACTGTTACCCTATACATGTCCATACCCAGGCACACACCACACACATATATATAGATAACGAGAGACGGATATAGAAGACGAGACGAAACGAAACGAGAGAAAGATAAGGAGAGTGGAGGGCATCTGAACTTGACCTAAAAGACGAAAAAATTATTAGGTAAATCTAGTTTACCACGTTATATACTCGTAATTGTATAGCATCAAAGGATGAGAGGGCATGAGGTCCAGCTGACGTGGCCTGTTAACACTGGTGGAAATATAAACCGGTTATGTTACCGGCGGATTCAAAAAAATATTTTAAAGTCGGTACAGATGAAATTTTAAAATTTTAAGATGGGCACAACTCATAAAATTTTTTAAAATTTAAGGAATAATTCATAAAATTTTAAGGTTGATCTGGACCACACTATGATTCAAGTAGATTTGCCACTCATGTTTACCCAAGAAGTTAAGGGCAGTTCAAAAATTTTGGGGGTCCGATACAATTTATTAAAATGTGGCCCTTATAAGTATTGTCAATAGCCCCATTGGTTCTAAAAATGTGGCCCTTAGAAGCAATTTTCCTTTTTAGAGACCCTTGTACGGTCGTTTGTATTGCGTCAATTCATAACCTCATTAGACCTATAGAAACAATAATAATAAGAATAAAAATTAAGATTTTATATTCAATTGTCACATTTAGGACATAATTATCATGTTTTAATAATTATAACTCATCTTTTTAAGTGTATTTTCAAAATTTTTGTAATAAATTTCGAGATTAATATTAATTAATGAATGTAATTTATCAAATTTTGAGATTCTCTTTTTTAGGAGGCCATGTGCGGTCGTTTCTGTTGTGTCTGTCCAGAACCTACCGCAAGAAGCATCTAACAGGTGGTTATGTTTCCACTATTTTTAAGGTTTTTACTCCATTGTTAATATGTTTTCTTTCTGGAAAATAAAAGATCCCAACTGGTTTAGTATGTAGCATTGATTAATCGTTGAGATTTTCCTAAGAAAGTCTATCAAATAATTAGAGGTTCAATATCGAAGCCATTCAAATATAATTTGATGATGGGATATATAGTATTTGTGGAAGAATACTAAATATTACTCATGTTTATCGTTTTTAATATTTTGGTATTAATTTTTATAATATTAGCTTGTAAAGTTGAGAGAATAATTTATTTTATATTTATATAAGAAAAATAAAAAAATGTTTAATTTTATTTAGAAGTTATAATAAAATGAATAGGACAGAAAGTGACATTTTATATCGTTTTTAACACTTAAACGTCTTCATTTTATGATATGAAAATATAAATTTAAAACGTTTAAATGTTTGATTATTTTATCGGGGCTCGTTTTGAGAATATTTTATATAAACTATGTTCATCACGTTACTTTAATCTCAATCAATCAGATTTGTTTATTTTATTTTTTAAATGAATCATTATCTTATTTTTTATATATAATTAAAAAATAAATAATTATTTTAAAATAAACGAACTAGCATGACCCAGACTCGAACCATCTGATGTGGCTGATGTTCTCTTTCCTTTTCATTTTGTTCACCACTTGGCTTCTTTTCCTTTTCAATTACCCTGATCGACGAGAGATTATACGGTGAATCTTGTTCACCACGTTATCTATGGTCCAAACAATCAGGACCGTTGATCTTTAAATAATCACCTAATAACTACCTACTCACTAAGTTTATGTTGGAAAGTGGTGATGATTCACCTGGAAAAAAAATACGATCAACGGTCCTGATTGCTTGGGACCATGGATAACGTAGTGAACAGGGTTCGTTATATAATTTTTTCCTGATGGACAAAATTTATATGATATATTTCATCCTATTAATTTATAGATAATAAAAAACAATAACAGGACAATTGAAATTTAAAAGATTATTATTCTTATCAAGTCAGTAGCTTTATATATCAGTAGAGATACGCGCGAGTTAGTTTTGGTAGGATTTTTAGTTCACTTGATCTCAAGCTTTAATATAAAAATTTTAAAATCGATTCTGATTTAATTTGAAATTTTTTTAAATAAATTTAATTTAACTTGATTAAAAACTAAACACTTTAAATTTGATTTTAATTTGACCTAAAAAATAAATTTAGGGATTTAATTATAAAAAATAATTATAAGGAATTTAATTATAAAATAATATAATTTTAAAAACTAAACTATAAATAAAAATAAATTTAATGATCTAATTATAAAAAATAGAGAGAAGAGAATATTATTATAAATATACCTAAAAAAATTAAGAAAAAAATTATATATTTAATATCAGGTTAGGTATTTTACATCCTAATTCCGAACTCAACTCGATCCCTCCAATAAAAAAACTATTCAATCTGAACCCAATTTTTCATTAAAAAGTCCGATGCGATCGGACTTGGCTAGATAAAATATTTATCTCTTTATTTAAGTACTTATTTTATGTACAAGTATTTTCGAAATTATATAATTTAAATTTTAAGATTTAGAGAACCCTAATCCATAAACTCTAAACTAAAACTTAAATCTTAAAAGTTAATCGCTTGTGATAATTAAAAAAATCATTGTTAACAATAATAAAAAAAACTTTTAGAATAATTTAACAATTAAATTAGTTTCTTCGAAATAAAATTATCTCAGCGAGACAACAAATATTCATATTATTTTTTAAAAAAGCAAAAACATATATGAAAAAAATTGAACATTCGTTTTGAAGTAGTGACGTCAAGACCTACCATAAATTACAAAATAATATTTTTAATAAAAAAAAAAACAATTTCAAATCTGTAAAACAAATTATAAATATACAAAATAAAAAATATATAATTGAATTATCTATCTAATTTCTTTTCTCCAAAAATATCTTAACTTCTTTTAATTAAATATAACTTGGATTCAACTCTGTTACTTTATAACAAATATGTTTTAGAAGGATAAACATATTTGATATAATAATTAAATAATTCATACGTTAAAAATTAGAGATAAAATATGATTTAAATTCTAAAATTAATATTATTGAAAATGACCACTACAAACTTCATAAATAATGAAACAGATAGAATGAAAAAGACATTGACATTGAAGTGATGAAGAAAGAAGGTTTTGTTAATGATAAAAATTATATGTTTTTTTGGTGTCAATTTTTATATCTTATATTAAAAGATTAAATTTAAATTAACTATTAAATTTTAAAATTAACGTTTATATTTTAATAAATTACGAGTAAGATAATTCAAGAATTTAATATTTAGGATAAATTTTTTTTTTCTCTTTGTAATAGGAATAGGAATATGATGGTTCTTGTAGATAGGTGGGGCATAAAGTGATGATTGTCCATTTGAGAGTCAAAGCGTGCCACGGAGTTCATGTTTTAGCCACTTCATTCTTACAAGACTTGTAAACTTCCATAGTCACATCTCCGTCTTACAAAAAAATTATATTCTGGATCTGATTCACCACGTCAGTTATGATTTTATCTAATTATAATCATCTATTTTATTATTATTTTTTAACTCATTTTTTTTAATTAATGAATCTTTACTCATAATTTTTATGTCATTTTAAAAATATAAATTCTAAAAATTATATTAATTACATGACTGATTAGTTACGGAATGAGAGGTTTTCATTGGTTAAGAACCACGACAGACGTGGTAGGTCGGGCCTATGATATAATCTCTCTATATCTGACTATTTACAATTAAAGATATTTTCCTTTAAAGATATTTATGTAAAATATGTTAACATAAGGTTAAAATATAACAAATCAGAATTATTCTAATATATAAAAGTTTTGGTATTTTTTATATATAGTATTTATACTTTTTTATAAGTCGTTTTCAAAATTTTTAAATTTTTATAAGAAATTGAATATATATTAAAATTATTATATTTTTTATAAAAAGATTGATGTATAAAAAAATTGATATAAAAGTTATAACTTATAATAATTTTGATTATACTTAATTTTAATTTTATTTTAATTTGACTCATCCTAAACTTTATTGTATAAAATTTTTGTACGTATAAATTGTCAAATATAATTTTGTGACAAGTTTCTATTTAAAGTTTCAGATATGGTTGCACCAAGTGAATTGAATTTGATCTCGAAAGCTTCATTTACGTGTTGCATGCATAACACTTACATCACGTGTGTCTTACGTTTCAATGATGAAAAAAACAAAGACTCACGAGCTGATTAAATTTAATTAAAACGCTTTTTTTATTGGCAGTACTCTCTATGTACAGTGATATTTAATTAGAAAACGATGGTAAAAAATGAATTAACAAATCAAGGGGAGAGAAAATAAATAAAAAGGAGGCCGGTGGTGGTGGGGAGGAGGTTTCACGTGGGAAGCACGGTGCTTCCAATGCTGAGAACTGAGAAAAGAGGCATGGAATCCGTACGGACGGGGCCACCACTCCACGTGACAAATGGGGATGGGTTGAAAAGGCGGTGTGCCGACGACAGCCTACGCGTTGAGGTGCGCGCAGGCGGTATATTATTTGCAGAGCATTTGCCAATAAAGTATGCTCGGAGAAAATGTTCTGTAAATAAATTTTTAAATTATTCTTGCTAGATATATAGTATCTTATATGGTTCGCATATATATATATATATATTTTTTTCTAGTCTTAATGTATTATTTATCTGGGAGAAGATATTTTTTTAATAAAGCCTTGGAACAAGGATTGTGTATGGGGGTTGAGGTCATTGTCTTGTCAAAGACTGTTTGAAGCGTAATCTGGTATAGACGTCCTTCACTCGGACAAGTGGGGTGAGGTTATTTCATTCGTTATACATTTTATCGTTAATCATAATGGGAATTTTTTTAAAAAAATTAATGAAAAACTAAAAAATAATATTTTTTCAATTCAAACTGTTATTTAATTATATTTTTGTTTTAAATTTTATAATGTTTGATTTTATTTTTATCTAAGATTATACGATTTTTTATAATCTTTAATATTGAACTCTCTTTGATTTTAATTTTAGCTCGTTTAACCAGTTGCACAATAACCACATATAACAAAATGTTATGGTCTACGGTGGAATTTTGAATTAATATAATAAAAATATCGCACAGAATCATAAAAAAAATATAAATTAAATATTTATAAAAAAATATAAATAATTAGGTGTATATATAATAATAATAATAATAATAATAATAATAATAATAATAATAATAATCTAAAACTTAAAACATAAAACATAAAAAATAATATCAATTTTTTGATAAAAACTGAAAATGATAGATTTTTAAAAGTTTAATATTTAATTTTTTTTAAAAATGATAATTTAATAATACATTTTATTAAAAAAATTAAATTTAAAATTCATATACTTTTGAATAAATTGTATAAAATAAAAATATTATTTTAATAAATCGTGTGAGACCTTAAAATCTTTGAACCGTTGTAAGGATTTTAACATTTGTTTGGGCGAACAGCAGTTGGTACTTGGTAGTTGGTACTTTGGGAGTTTAATGGCGCCTAAATGTCTGTTCAATATGGTCTTTGTTTAACGATTTTTTAATTAGATGACTTCATAATAATATTTCAAATATAAATGTTATAGTTAGAACCTAAACAAGTGATGAAGTGGACACACAACAATAATAACTAGAGTATTGTTTCGATTGAAGTGTCGGGTGAAAGTATTTTTTTTCAAATATAGTATATATTAAATAGTTATTTTTTTGATATTTTTTTATTTTAAAGTTTTATTTTGATTAATTGACCGATTCACGTCACATATCTGATTTAGATAGATAAATCTATTAACAGAAGTTTTTTAATATACAATACCTCAAACTCAAAATATATTTAAATGATATCAAATTATTTATCATTCGAATAAAATTTATAACTAAACACTAATTTGTTTATTGTTCTAAAAGGGTAGACATTGATCAACAACATATAACATCTTTCCATTCACCCAAATTTATAACTAGGCCTAGCTAGCTAGCTTTCCTTATGATAATAATAACATCCGAGATTTGTCACATCACATAAAAACTTCAGTTTCATTGAGTGGATATGGTATCTTTTCTTGGCTACTTGGATTTAATTACTTGTCGTTCATAACTTATGACCCCCCCTACGCATAGGAATAGGATGCTGTAATTACTTCCAGTTCTATGGCAGGGCAAAAGAATAGTTAACGATCAGGTGCATCGACAGGTAATGCTTATTGGACAGTGGAAGTCCCTAATTCTGACCATTTTCGTTGCGCTTGTTCAGATAACCATCGCCCATATCCGGGGGGATGATTGACTTCTGATCCTCCTCCTGCTGTTGTTTCTGACAGAACAACTGTTTCATGTTTCTGCAAACAGAAACTTGAAGGGAACAAAAAGGAACAACTTCCCTATCATGCTTTCAATATATCAACGTCTACAGTGAAAACATTCAATTATTTGTTAGCGGAGGATATGGATCTGTTCATTTCAGACTTTCAAACAGGAGACGTTGTGCTGAGATGGTGTACAAGTTCTGGAAATAAATGAGTGTACGTACCTTGGAATTTAGACTAATTCACATGACATGGGGATCTAAAGAAAATCTTTGACGCTGTTTTCGTGGTACTTAAGGTTTAGGTTTGAGAGGAGAATCAAAACATTTGAGTCGAAATATAAAAACATATATTTCTGTGTTTAACTAGACTTGACAAGGATAGCTCTATCTGTGGTTGAAGCTGGGCTAACCCTGATCCTTAAGTTGGGTTAAGGCTACAAACGAAAAGTCTGGCTTGAATTTCTTGACAATTTATGGGAAAGGGATTCATTTGACCCAAATCATTATTCGTGTGCTGTGGTATACTATGACAGATTACAGGACCTGAATCTTTATGGATACTCATGGGAGTTGCAGTGTCCACTGATAATGTTGTTGGTAAGCTCCATGGATGGGTTTTAGTTGAGTTTCTTGGACCTGAGAATCACCTAAACAAACCATTTGACATGGACATGAAGGTCCAATAAGGTTCGATGTCAAAGGATTATTGAGTAAGCTGGGTCATCTCCTCGGCCACCAGGCCCATTTCCCGCTAACTCCAACTCCTAGAGGTTAGAACCACTCGACTTGGAAAGATTGCCAACCGATGCTTACGTACAAGAATGAATTAAGGTATCTGTTCATATGATCTCTGAAAGAGAGTTGTTTACATCATCCATGGCTATGGGACAGCAACATTTTGGGCCATAAAGCACAAGAAGTCTATCTCTACATCGATTTTGCCGGTGTAGTCACGATTCAACAACCTGAGTCTTTCTTAGCCATTCAAATCGTATAATCTTCTGTTATCTTTCCATTTTCCAATCCAATGTTATCGTTCATAAATTAGATAAACTGGTGCATGCACCAGTCAGTAGCTAAATTTGCAAGAATAATATAGATACGGTGATTGTAGCTCACTTACAGTTGCCATACATCTTAGCCGATTAACAAAGCTTGGATTATAGATCATTTAAAGCAATATGTATGTAGGCATCAGAATGGACTCTTGGCATTCATGAAAATATGTACATCTTTCCCATTGTTTGGAGTCCAGTTCTCAATCGCATGGGATACTTTGCTGCATGAATGTTACAATGATGCATCATCATGATGGCATATTTATGTACATACATACCAACCACGCATCATGATGACATATGTATGTACATGCACACCAACCCAGAACACTGACACTGAATGGCGAGTTCCTTTGAAAGAGACTGAAAAGGACTATTGATGGCACGAGGAAACCATTTTTGAAACATGGAGACAATGACTGAAAGAACAGGAGCAAACATCAAGGCCAAAAATGCAGTCTTCTTTATAATAAAGACAAAAATTATATTAAAAACCCCTTTTTATTATTTAAATCCAAATATATACCCCTCCCAACTTCAATGACAAATCTATACCCCTGTCAGGCTACGTAAGAGGAAGTCGCTACCTGCAAAAAGCGTTTTTAGAAGTCGCTCTGTGCAGGAAGCGACTTCTGGCTGAGTTAGCCTCACTTGCCACATAAGCCTCTAATTTTAATGTGGATAAGAAGTCGCTCTAGGGTTGTGAAGCGTCAAACCCTCATTTAATTGAAATCGCTTTGTGCACAGAGCGATTTCAATGGAAATTGAATCGTTTTAAAGAAATCGCCTTGTGCACAAAGCGATTTCTTTGAAAATTGAATCGTTTTTACTAAGAAATCGCTTTGTGCATAAAGCGATTTCTCTTTAATTTACATAGAAATCGCTCTGCGCACAGAGCGATTTCCTTTATGATATCGCTTCCCAAGGGTAGCGATCTCACTATAAATTGTCGACCCTCCTCCTTCCATTTTCACACCAAAGTCGCGTTCTATTGAAAATTCCTTCTTCTTTCTTTCTTACAAAATATTTTTGAGTTATTTTTCTCGTGGTTATTATCGATAGCATGGCGGGTCTCACAAGATTGGATGGTAATCATTGTTTCAATTTCTAGCGTGATAATGAGGTATTTTTAATTTTTTAATATTATTTTTTTAATATATATTTTTTAAAATTTTGATATTATTATTTGTAAAATATTTGATTTAATTTTTTTTGTATATTTTTTGAAGGGTTATGAAAAAGTTTTAAATTGCTATCATCATTGAGTTATGAATGCTCCGGATCCGGCTCTCGTTCCCTATTTAACCCAGGCGGGGTTCGGATATTTGAGCCTTATTATCGCCAGGACGAAAGTGGATCCGTACTTGATTAGTGCTCTCATTGAAAGGTGGAGACCGGAGACCCACACCTTTCATCTTCCGTATGGTGAGACCACTATAACCTTACAAGACGTACAATTCCAACTTGGTTTGCGTATTGATGGCCTCGTTCTAACAGGTATTGCGGAAGATGATTGGGCTCGTCTTTGTAATGACTATCTTGGCCTTGTTCCCGAGAATATGTCCGGCGGGAAGGTAACGTTGAAGTGGTTGGTAGACAATTTCTCAGCTCTACCCGTCGATGCGGACGAAGATACAAAGAAGGTAACATTATTTTTTTATTTAGTTATTTAATTATTTTTTTTCAATTTTTATTTATTTTTAGAATTTAGTGTTATTTATATTAATGTTATCATATTTATAGTGTTATGCTCGCGCACATATTTTGCGCATAATTGACGGG
Source organism: Abelmoschus esculentus (assembly GCA_035048815.1). NCBI lineage: Eukaryota > Viridiplantae > Streptophyta > Magnoliopsida > Malvales > Malvaceae > Abelmoschus > Abelmoschus esculentus. The sequence continues at coordinate 3,007,974 of JAUCBN010000008.1, forward strand.
ATTTTGATGCCGGACAAAACCCGTAACAAAGTGCATTTGGTGTGGTTACACCATCTACGAGATTTTTCGGACTCCGGAAAACTCAGTTGGGGATCGGCTGTTCTTGCGTTTTTATACCGAGAACTTTGTACCAATGTTGATCCTCGGAAGCAAGTCATGGGAGGTTGCTTGATATTGCTTCAGTCTTGGGCATGGTTTCGTATGCCTTTCCTTCGTCCTTCCTTGATTACGCGACGTGACTATGAGTTTCCACTAGCTCGGAGGTACTGTTTTATTTTATTTAATTTTTTATAATTTTTTTAAAATTATTGTTTATAATTTATTACTTATAAATTTGTTTTATTAATGTTAGGTGGTGTTATCCATTGTCGCATCATAGATTGCCGGAGAACCCAGCAGATTTCCGATTACGGATCGATCGGGAGGAGGAGGTATTTGATTTTTTTTATAATTTATTAGTTACATTTTTTTATAAATGTCGCAAGTTTTAATTTATTTTAATACCGGATATTTTTTTTCAGTTCATTTGGCAGTCGTACAACGAGTCAACCATTATGTCTTGTATCCCAAATGACATATTGGCTCGCTCCAACATATGGTTTTCGATGGTGCCGCTGATTAATTACGCAACTGTCGAGTGGCATCCGGGTGATCGAGTTTTACGGCAGTTTGGGTTCAAGCAAGGTATTCCCGACTCACCTCCTGTATTGGATAGCTTGCATGCTCTCACACGACAAGGAAAAACCGACGTGGATTGGTCGGACAGACATAAAGAGTACATTCAGATGTGGGCTGAAAGATTGCAGCGGGTCCCGATGTGCGAGCCAATTATGGACGAGAGTTTGGGATACGAGTATTGACGTTGGTACATGACCAATGGTAAACCCCACATCTTGACCGACCAGGAGCGAGCACGCGAGATAGCCGTTGCTCCACAGAGACGTCCACCGACGCAGCGAGCGGGGCGTGGTAGAGGACAAAATGTTCTAGAGGAGCCAGCAGATCCACCACCTGCTACACCAGTGCCCCAGCCTCAGCCAGAGTCGTCTTGGTCTCCTCAGTTTCCACCACCCTCAGAGGGTTTTTTTACGGACGTCTTGCCTTCGTTTATGTCTGCGACGGGTGTAACCACTATCCTGATGCCATTGAGTTCTTATTATCCACCACCGCATGCATATGTTCCGGAGTTCGCTCCTATGCCTCAGTATCCATATTTCGGATCTAGCTCAGGTATGGTCGACCAGACTCCTCCACAGAGCCTCTTTTACACCGGCCCATCTGCTAGTGGTTCTCACTCCGGTAATGTGGAAGGAGATGATGATGACAAGGAAGAAGAAGAGCAAGAACGATTGCAGCACAGAAATCTGTGTCGAGATCGTCGTCCACCACGGTGCGGCACAGGCGGGCATAGACGTCATTAGCTTATTTTATGTAACTTTTTCATTACTTGCTTTATTAATGTAGACGTTTGTTAAATTAAATTTCTTAAATATTTAATCTTAAGTCTTAAAAAATGGTCATATTAAAGAATGAACAAAGATTGGTCATATTTGGATATTATATATATATTATGTACATTATAAACCGTATTAGTCTATCGAAGGACCCGCTCGATGTGGGTATGTTCTTCGGGTGTGTCCTGGATTTTTACAAATGGTGCATAACTTGGGTTGACCAGTACTTTCTCTATGACCGACCAAATCTTCATCAAAGAATATTCTGGTTGATATTGGACGACCTTTTTTCTCGCGTCTTAATGCAAAATTCGGTCGTATTTTCGGTTCATCGTCCGTTGTATCTTCATCCCATTCATTTCCAATAGGAGGGAACTCGCGCTCGTAAACCCTAAATACGGTTGTCAGCAAGTAAACTGGGTCAACAACCGTCATGTAATTTAACCGGACAGAAGAACAAGCAACAATGACGTGTGGGCAGGGGTATTTAAATGTTTTGAAGAACCCACAATCGCATGTTCTTTTCCTCAGATCCACGACGTAAGCATTATGTTGTATATCTTCTAAAGGTCTTGAGTACTCGGAGACACGGAATAAATGCCCTTCCCGTGAAAAACATGTCGCATTCATGGAATTCGACTGTTGTACAAATGCTTGTAATTTATTTCGAAGATCTGGGTGAACTGTATGACCACCTTCCATATACTCTTGAGCTTGCTTACCCAAGGTGGCAAAGAGAGATCCCAACCGATAATATGTTGCTTTCACAACAGAAGTGATCGGTAAGTGTCTCACTCCTTTTAAAGATGAGTTGATTGCCTCGGCAAGGTTGGTGGTCATATGACCATATCTTTTGCCTCCATCAAATGAACGAAGCCACTTTTCTCGGGGTATATTAAGAAGGTAGTTATATTCATCTTCATTGCGATTGTGTAAGTCTTCCAATAGTTGTTCGACTTCTCTCACCAAGTATGTGTTTCCTGTGTATTAAAAAACGTGGGCTTAAGAATTCTGAAAAGAAATACGAGTAAGAAGAAGAAGTCAATACTAACCCATTCGAAACACTATTATACGTTTATCGGGGCTTTTGAACCTCGCAAGGTAATTGGCTGCAATGTGTCGTAGACAATACCGATGATAAATTTGTGGCGGTTGCCAAGATCGTCCCATCTTCTGCATTGCGTATTTGATTGCTTTTCCTCGGTCGGAAATTACACAGATTCCATCATCCATCTCCCGCAATACAAGTGATAGAACATACCTTCGCAAGTTCTTTAGGAAGAACTCCCAAGAAAGGAGATCCTCTTTTTCAACGATTGCGAAGGCAACTGGAACAATCTTTCGGTTCCCATCTTGCGCAACTGCCAACAATAAAATTTGCGTGTACCTGCCGTACAACCAAGTACCGTCGATTTGAACCATCGGTTTGCAATGACGGAATGCATTCACACATTGTGGAAAGGTCCAAAATAACCGTTCAAATTGGCAAACACCGGGTATGATACGGTCATTTTCATACGCCGGTACTGTTTCGAGCTTCACCACCGTACCAGGAATATGCTTTTTCATCAATGAAAGCCACGGTCGCAATTCAGTGTATGATTCCTACCACTGACCGTACAACTTCTGAACAGCACGTTGTTTTGCATACCATTCTCTTTTATATGGAACATGGTAACCGTATTGAGACGTGACTGAAGCCATACAAGTGTGCACGGTTACCCGCGGATTCGCTTTCACCAGAGGCATGATGGCATCACACAACACGTGCACATCCAAGTTTCGATGATCCTGATTAAGGCGACCCACGGTGCATGTGTGAGGGCCATCAAACTTGGTAATCTGCCAAAGGTTGTTTAATTTCTTCAGACGAGAAACACGAACCCTTCATTTACATCCCTGCTTCTTGTGTACACATTCAGCAATGTACTTATCAGATGCATTCTTGTAAACACCGGATGCAACAGAGTTACGGATATTATAATGCTTGATTGCTGTAATCGCCAGATCCTTCGTCTCAAAAACCTTCCCTTTATATATTTCAAGAGAACCACCTTGGTTGTATTCGTTAATCTGGTGGAATTGCAGAAATTCCGGAGCATTGAAGGCTTCCATATCAATGGATTCAAAGTGGGACGGTGGCTCGTAAAACGAAATTGGAATTGAAGTATTAGGGGCATCCACTTCGTCTTCCTCCTTGGGCTCATCGACATCTTCAGGAGGGCCATAAAAAGGGCCTAGCTCATCACCATCAGGGCCGGTCTCTTGAATCGGTTCTTCGTCAGAGCGATCACCCTCAAATTCGAACAATTGAAAGTCCAGCGTAGAACCAACAACTACAGATGAGTGTTGGGTTGGTGGGAAGTTCAAATCGAATTCAGACCGAGAGAACGAAGACGGTTGGGTGGGTGGTAGATTAAGGTCGAAATCAAAAGAAGCAACACAAGAATGTCTTGCCGTCGAAGAGGATGGAACATCAACATTGTTCTGTGAACATTGGGTCGACAACAAGTTGAAGTCGTCTCGAATATTGGCCGTAGGGGTATAAACATTAGGGTCAAAATCAAAATTTGCACGACGCCAATCTGGGATGGCAGGAACATCATCATCATTATCCGAAAAAATCGCAAACAACTCCAACGGACCTCCTAAGGAATATTGCAGGTGCGAATCGAGCATCATTTCAACGTCCTCGTTGTCGGCCACATGAAAAATTGTATAATACAATGGCTCCAATGATGTCGGTAATCTATATTTTAATGGCTCCAATTTTTGACCTTGAGCATGCGGAACATGATCCGACACTCTTTTCATCAATGATCTGTAGCTTAATCTCCGCGGGAGCTCAAGTGTAACTGTATTCAAAGACTGAAACACCACACCCAGAGATGCATCACCAACCATTTGGCCGTCGTAATAAACCAAAGCAGTGATTCTTCTTGACATTTTGAATTTTAACTTCAAATGAAACCGGATTCAATAGAAAACTTTTAGTATTTAGAAATGAGAATTCTGGTTGGAAATTTGGGGGTTCGAATTGGAAATATTTAACCGCGTGGAAATCGCTTCCTGCAGGAAGCGATTTCTGGACAGAAAATCGCTTCCTGCAGGTAGCGATTTCAATGATTCCAGGCTTATATAAGACTCTTTTCCCTGCTTGCTTTCAGACTGAAAACGCTCAGTCAATAATTCATCAAGTTTCAGAAAAGCAGTATCGTGGGAAATCTGTGAATGGCTAGGTTTTCTTGCGTTATTTTCTTCTCTAGTACGTATTGTTATACTTCGTTTAGTAGCAAGATAAAATACGATGAGTTCTATGACTTAATAGAGACGGAGGTTGCGAAGGAAACAACAAGAACAAGAGATATCTTATACATGCAAGCAAAATACCAGTTGATGAACCAGGTCCTGAAGCACATTACCTATTGAAATTGTCAAGTGCAAAAGACCTTCGGAAGATGTTTCGAGCTTACACAAATATTCCATGTATATATATTGAGATTTACGTCAAATTTAAGGATGAAGGTAGTTCAGTTACAGACGAAGTTAGTTCATCAAGCAACGTTGATGAAGAAACAATTTTACAACGGATCAACAATAGACGACAGCAAAAGGAACAACAAATTGAAGAACTGAATTTAACATCTGACGTGTCTACAGATTACGAAAACACGGAAACAGACGATTCTTCAACCACTTAGATATTTTTTACGTACCTTTTGATATTTTGGGGAAATAATAATAAAATATACCTTTTAATACATTTTTTTGAATAACTATACATTTTAGTAACATAGACTTATTAAGATACGTTCAATTAATAAAATATAAGTTATATTATTAATCTTAATTATTAAGATAACAATATTAAATATATATTACAAAAATAAACATAATTGAAAAATAATTGAAATCGCTCTTCGTACAAAGCGATTTCTTAAAACATGGTTGAAATTGCTCTGTGCACAAAGCGATTTCAATTAAATGAGGGTTTGACGCTTCACAATCCTAGGGAAGTCGCTCTGTACACAGAGCGACTTCTTATCCACATTAAAATTAGAGGCTTATGTGGCAAGTGAGGCCAACTCAGCCAGAAGTCGCTTCCTGCACAGAGCGACTTCTAAAAACTCTTTTTGCAAGTAGCGACTTCCTCTTACGTGGCCTGACAGGGATATAGATTTGTCATTAAAGTTGGGAGGGTATATATTTGGATTTAAATAATAAAAAGGAGTTTTTAATATAATTTTGCCCAAAATTGGTCTTAATATTTTCATATAGAATTATAAAATAATATTTTAATAATAATTAATGAATTATATTTTTATACACAAATTATATAAAAAATTTTATACAACCTATCTATTTAAACTATAAAATTTAAAACATAATTTAATTATTTAAACTCTAAAATTAAAAGATTTATATAAACTAAACTTAAACTTATTTATCAAAATAATTTCTATAATTATATTATGATAAAATGATATCGCTGATAATATATCTTAAATCACGAATACTTGTTAAGTCAAATGCAGAGCAACATCTAGGATTGGATTTTCATTCTTGACTCTTCATTCCAATCTTGTATTTCACAACTGTGGAGTTGGAAGCAGAGTTATCAAGTTACAGTTCATTGTGAATAACTTGACTTTAAGGTTTCCTGAAATAATGCATCTAAGGTTAAATTTTCACAGTCCTAGTCCATCTTCGACGTTGAGCTGTTCTTGACGACAGAGGCAAAGAAGAAGGATTGTTGATCGAATGGTGAGAGAACATTCAACATTGGCATCTTATTGCAGGTTGGCAAATTAAAGCAATGACATAAAACAATTGGAGAACACGTAGGCCACATTGAAAAACACTGTTAATCACATTAAAATTGCAAATATTCAGCTTTTTAATAACAAAATAAGGTCCCAAACAGGCTCTGGAGCTCCAAGTTTGACCATTTCCAATTCTCTTCTCCATCTCTTATTTACACTTTACTATCCCATTTCCGAGCCAAAGGTAGAATAGGAATAGGAATAGGATTCTCCTCACAAGATGGCACAAGCATTAGGATTTTCATCAGTAAACATCTGGTGAGGTGGATGAACAAACACCGGATAGTTGGGCACGTAGCCTGGGTACCAATTCCCATATACATGCGGCTCTGGGTTCCCATAAAAGTACCCGTAACCTGGTTGCCCATATCCAGGATAACTTGGCATGTATCCAGGGTAACCAGAGTTGTGTCCATATCCATATTCAGGTTGAACCATGAACTCCATCCTCTTTCCTTCCTTCTTATTCTTACCACCACCACCATCAGCAGTAGCAGCTGTAGCATTAGCATTAGCATCAGCATCATTTCCACCATCTACACCACCATTGCCGCCTTTGTTCTTCTTCTTCTTCCCGCCGCCGTCGCCCCCACTTCCACCACCGCCACTGCTACCACCATCATTACCACCACCAGCCTTCCCACCCTCCTTGTTGCTGCTATCTTTCTCTTTCTTAGGTGGCACAATCTCCACATTCTTCTTGAGTTTATCTTTCAGAGCCTCAGCCAAGGCCTTAACATCCATAGTCCCCTTAACCGTGACCAGCTCTTTCTGCGCGTCTACTTTTAACTCATGCACTCCTGCATCGCCGTCGAAAATCAAAAGTCAGTAACTAAAACAAGATTCAAACCACGTTAGAGTAACTGAACGGTAAAAAAAATTCTATGTTATCTAGTTCTACAGGCCAAAACAATTGAAAAAGCCACCACCTTTGGTTTCAGAGACAATTCTGTGAATCTTTAGAATGCATCCCTGGCACTGGCATTTCAATTGAACCTTCAAATCCGCCGTCGTTAACGGTGCCTGAGCAAGAAAGTAATAATTTTTGACAGGCTTGTTGATTTGAAAACACTTCAAAATCAAAAACCAACATCCAAATACAATTTTTTATTCTCGAAAATTAAATTAGAGAATGACAATAGGAAAAACAAAACCTCCTTGGGTTTTTTCTCTTGTTTATTATCGGAGCCCTGGTTTTTGTCTTTGTCAGGTTTCTTCTCTTCTTTGTTATCATCCTTCTTAGGTTGAGGAGTCACGACATCAACCTTCTTCTTAGACTTCTTGGCAATGTTGTCTTTAATGGATGTTGGATCCACAGCTCCTACCACTGTTACTTTGTTTGAGTTGCTCTCCGCTTTTACTGTGTCCACCCCTACCAGAAAAAAACAGAGGAATTTAAAAATGTATATAAAACCCATTAACAAAAAAGAAAAAACAGAGGATTAGAAAATCTGTAAAACCCATTAAGATCCTTATATCTGCATGCATGTGCCTTCTAATTCCCGAACACATTTAAGTATTTTTGAAGCACAACCTTCACACAGACAATCAACTGTGAAAACAACTGTTAATGGACCATTTCCCTTCTTTTCCTTATCTCCACCTTTCTTGTTTCCATTGTTTTTCTGCAACGTAGAGAAAGAACAACCCATGTAGTGTCATCGACCAAAAAAATTGAAAAAGAAACAGAGAGAAATATGGGATATAATATTTGGTAACAAACCTCTCCCATAGCGAGTAAAAAACGGTTATGTTAAATGGTTTTGTGAGGAGTGGAAATAGGAGAAAACAAAGGAGTCAGAGAAGTTGGAGTATATATATAGAGAGAGGAGATGACCTGGTGGAGTGAAATGCTGATGATGCATGCATGGATGCATAGATGCATGTTATGGTTGAATGGATGGTTGGGGTTTGAATAAAGCGTGAAATGAGAAGGTAGGTGGCATAGGTGAGGTAATAAAGTATATGAGTAATTTGAGGAGGGTGGGTTTGGAAGTTGTTGGCTTGGCTTAGCCTTCCCTGTTCCATTCTATCTGTCCATTTTTGCAGTTAGTAGAATTTTATGTTGGGAATTGTTAACTATCAAATTATATACTATAAAATTATAAAAATTTAGAGATAAAAACTTAAGTTATCGATAAAAAATATATAAAATAAAATTTTCAAGAGATTCGAGTGTTCTTTTTGTCGAGATACTGTTTCTTCTCTATGATAGTTACTCCACATCACCACCTCCTGCCTCTTCTAGTACTTCAATTTTAGATTTTGAATTCAACACTTAGGTAGTAAACTAGCTTTAATCTCACCCAACTTTGAGATATGCTAGTGTGGGTATTTAAAACTATTGAGATTTGGATTTGATTAGTGAAAACTATAAATTCAGCACTTTAATACTAAACCATGCAATTGTTTATAATTTCCAATTACTTTTAAAAATTTAAAATATCTGTAAACTTGAAAGCCCATTATTTAGTTTGAGACAACCTTACCGAGTATGTTTGATTCATGGTCTTGATTTTTGAGGAAACCCATACAAGTTCAAGTCCCCACCAAACAGAAACCAAACCCTGGGCTGAAGCTGAAAACTTTATTGAGACCGATCTATGTAAAGACTGGGCTCCAGCTTTAAAAGGAGTTAAATTGTTGGCATAGGCAAAACTGCACGTTTTATCTTGGGCCACCCGTTTTCCCTACGCCTATCCGTATTTCCACGTAATTGAGGTCTGGGGTGCTTTGAAATCCAAGGCATAAGAAATCAGGACAGACATCACACTGCTGTTTCTTTTTATTTCTTTTCTTTAATTGAACCCTTTTATTTTTCATTTGATATACCCTAATCCAACTTAATCTAAGATAGGTTAATTTACTTCACAATTAAGTCAGAAGGATATGAAATTTTCCAAGTTTAAGCTTTATAATTCAATCAATAGAAACACAAACAAAGCCCCAAGACAAGAACCAATGCTACAGTGAAAGCAACCTGCTGCCGCTGACACAGAACGAAAGCCAAGAACCCCAAACTTGAAAGCTCATCAGCTGCTAACAATGGGGGGTTGGCCTTCGGCCCACTTTACCAGGCAATGGTTCTGTTGGTTTTATTCATACGGAATCTCGTGACCACTGACCCCAACTGCCCGCACCATCCATTCTTTAAGGCACTCTGACAATTCAAGCTGCTCACTGATGCACATTTTAATACCCTTCATCTCGCAAATTATGCAATCCACTTCAATTTCAAAGCATTTACATTGGTCATGCATCTTATATTAGTCACGGCAAAACAAATCTCGAAAAAGAAGGGGAAATTCCATGCTATATATGTGGGTCCACTGCCCAGAGACCCACCCTGCCATCCACCTTTGATTAAATGACACCGGAGATCCATGCCACCGTCACAGCCAGCTGTCCTCCACACATGCACCCATATTCACGTTGTCATATTTACCTCAATGACCGTCCACTCATCCAACGTGTTTTCTTCCTATTGGCTCGAAACACTTGACCTTCTGTACGATTGGTCTAGCTTATTATAAAGCGAAGTTAAAATCTGCCATGTAGCATCCCCTTCTTGCATGTGATCATTGAACAGTAGGGCATGCTTGACTGCCGGGTCCCACAAGTTCCTCTGGATGGTAGACAAATTAGTCGCCGCCACGTGATCTAGGATTTGTCCAAGCTTACCAACGTCCCTTTCCGACACCGTGAGGGAAATCTCTGCCCACTTTACGGCGGAGGGAAAAGGCAACCGGATACCGTCCGCTATGATCACCGGAATACATCCCAAAGCCACGGACTCGACTAGCCTCGGACTCCATGGGGCCCATCCAAGCGGACATAAACAAAAGACAGACCGTACAATTTCTGACTGGTAACCGGTAAATCTGTGTCTTTGTAAGTAAAACCTCTTATCTGCTTTATACCTTCGCCAAATTTCCGTCCTCACCCTCCTACAAGCAAAAGAAAATAACATCAGAACATGAATAAACACGCAATTTTAACATGCAATGAACTTTGATCTTATAACTTACTTGCTATAAAATTTCCCACTAACGTTTTTTGGGTGGACTTCCATTTTACCCCTGAAAAAGACCATGATATCTCGATTTCCGGTCAACGGAGCCTTTTCCAGTGTCTTCCCTATACTTTCCGGCGAGACATAAGGCGGTATAAGAACATTTTCAACGTCCTGACAAGGGTGTCTGTGATTAACCCCGAATGTTTGTAATATTATCGAGTTCTTCAAAAACTCAGGAATCCCACTATCAATAGCTCTATCCTCCTACAAAAAGAAATCAAATTTTATAAAAAAGCAGATTAAGGATACTATTAAAGTCTCTTTTTGAGAAACTATTTTTGCTCACCATGGCGTGGAAGCAGGCTCCATAATCATGGGAAGCGACAAATATGTGGTCGGAACCACGGGAGCGGTTCCAGAAAGGATAGTTTGTGGAGATAAGTTGGACAGCGGAAAATAAAAGAGAGCGAGCGTGGCTAATGTCAGGGAAACCATTAACGGTACTGAAGTTGCAGGAGACATAAACAGGGACGAAAAAGAAGTCAGCTTCATTGGGGTCCAATGTTCTAAACTCGTAAGCGTTTAACAAGACTCTATGAATGGCCACCTCCGAGGCAAACAAGTGGTTGCTGCATCGCTTGTTGGAAAGCCAATCTTCATTGTATTCTGGCGATAACTCGTAGATGTATATCTTCAAGTCTTTGAACGTTGCTGCTGGAAAGAAAATAAACCATTAATAACATTGGTTCTCAAGAGAAAAAATGGAAGAGCTTGACGAAATAGAAAGGGGAAAAACCTGGGTTTTTGAGTTTGGATTGTTGACTGGTTTTGTTGACAGAATCAAACAGAACACGAGACGCTAAGGAGAATTTGGAACCAAAAACATGGGTTTTTGACAAAGGTATTGGCTTGTTTGTAATGACGAAAGGGGTGAGAAAATAGAGGGTTAACCCCCCCCCCCCCCCCCCCCCACAAAGAATCCATTGATGGTTGTCTGCCTTTGTTTGATATCCTCATCTTAACATAGAACCCTCTGTTTTTCTTGGTGGGTTTTTGCAATTCTGAAGCCATCATCTCACTTGAAATAATAAAACCAAAGCACCAGAAAACAATAAACAGATTACTTTTAGCTGAAAAAAAGATTAAAGTTCCAAATCTAAAGCAGTTGAGATGGCGTTCTCGGTTTCTGGTTTATATGATGAATTGGATATTAAGATTACTGGTTGGTCCAGACTTCGTTTTCGCACCCAGAAACTAATGAACAAACTCCGTAGCTTCTTAACAAGTTTCGTTGGAAAACCAGAAGCTTTAACAAAAACAAAAAACAGAGAGGGAAAGAGGTGACACGGCGGAGAAGAAGAACGGAACTCGTTGGAAATCTCTGTTTCTAAGCTCTATTCTTGGTCCCGTGAGGATTTTAGATGTGTTTAATGACATGAGTGACCTTGTTGAGCTAATATGGAGGCAGCATGTTGGGAAGTTTTTTTGGTAAAATACTAAAGATAGTCTCGTCTAACCGATGAGCACTAATATTCATGATAGAGAGAAGATTTTTTAGTAATAGTGATAAGAAAAATAAACCTAATTGATTGTTTGTTTAATCATTGTTTATAATTAATTTATTGATTTATTAAGATTTAAAATATTAGTATATTGATTTTAAAATAGTAATGAAATATAATATTAGATATTAAATAGAATAGAATACAATATTAGATATGTGTTATACAAAAATAAATAAATTCTTAAAATTATATAGGGAGAGTTTGGATGGTGTTATTAATTAAGTAATTGATTAATTTAATACGATTATCATAAAATTTTATTATAAAATAATTATTATTTTTATAACTTGATTTATTTTATTTATAATGGTACGAAGTAAATATCTATTTTATTTTAAAAAATGATATATTATTAAACTAATTTTTTTATCCCTGGTTGTGATCTCATTGACCATGTTTGCCACAGCCAGGTTGCATAGGAATTCTTTATGGTATTTATTATGTTCTTAAATATGGGAATTGTACAGATCTTCTTTCGAAAACGTTATTTCACAATTTTGAATTTATTTTGCGTACTTTGAATTTTTTTTTGATTAATTTGTTATAAATTTTTAAAATAAATATCTAATAAAGTTAGAGTATTTTTAGGCATAAATATAATTTTAACCCATTAATATTTATAATTTTTATTATTTTGGTATTTATTTTTTTAGAATAAATTTATTCCATGACGTATTTTTTTAACAAATATCTTGTTTTTTAACAAAGATTATGATTAAGTCATTAAAAGTTTAATGACAATGGTATGTCATATATATGTATAATGATGTTTAATATTTAAGAATGTTTAATAGTTTTTTTATTTCAGATTTAATTTGAATTTTAATTATTTTATATCTTATGTTAGAATAAAATTATATCTTACATGTATATATTTGTTATTATCGTTAAAAAATTAACGATAATGACACATCATATATATGCAAAATGAGGTTAGATGCTGTGCTATTTAAAATATATCGCATGTATATGACATATTAATATCATTAAATTTTTAACAGTTTAATCATCATGTTATTTAACAAATAAGATATTTATCAAAAAGACATAAATCATTGACTTAACTTATTCCAAAAAAAAACCAAAATGATAAAAATTATAAACGTTAAGAATTAAAATTATGTTGATTATATTTATACCTGAATTTATTATTATTTTTCATTGAAGCTTGACTTACGATCCCCCAAAACTTGATTTATTATTATACAGAATATTTTTGTGCATAAAATACAGGAGCATGGCATTGGCAGGTTCCATTAATGAAGTTCATAATTTTTTTTTCTTTTCTCCCACTCTTAACCAAGTATTATTTTGATAATTACATAACTAATCTATGCTTTGGCGTCGGTATAATTATATTAATAAGTGGCAGTGGTGGGAATGAGTCCTTTTCGATTCGATTTAGAAATAAAAAATGAATAATTATTTGTTTGACTTTGAACAGTCTAGAAAATGTGATTCAATGGTTGTATTCTGCAGAATCTGTCCACAACCATTTGCCTGCCTTGTGCTCATTCTTCACGTGGGCGGAGCCATACCGTAGGGGTATCCGTTGAACTCCATTTTTCTTATTATTTTAATATAATATATTAAAATTAAAATCGATATCATTTTAAAATAATATTTTATATATATATTTAATCTCATTACAAGCTAATAATAATTTAATTATATAGAAAAAACAAAAAATGTTCATACCATCTAAACTTAACCAGCTTTTATAGTTTGTTTGGTTTATACAAGTTTTAGTTGAAGGAGACGGTTGGGACTTGAATTTGACCGGAACAGGTAAGCATTAGTTTGCTGGTGGCGGCGTCTAAACCATGATCTTTCACCAATCCGCGTCTTGGCCCTTGGGTGCGTTCCTCATGGCTCATACCAGACAGTATTTTGGCACACGTAGAAAAGTGGGTTGAAAGGGTCCCCATGGGCATGAATCTGAGTGGAACCCTATTTTGTGAGTCTTGAGTCTTGACCCTACTACCGCTTTGTAGCGTGAGCTGTCTGGGCACATGCTAGGCTAGGCCGAATGTTTGCGTTGGGAACTGACAAAAGAATGCGGTGAAGGGGACAAACTACAAAGGATACACCCACCCATGTCTCCATGTGCTCCAACAGTGAAGCCTGGGAAATTCAAAATTTAAAAGTAACAAGAAACGGATAGTTCACCAGTGGCTCAATCTTTAGGACTGTCTCAACTTCGATTGTCTGCCAATCTGGAACCACTTCAGAAGCCCAATAAACCATATAAAACAAAAAAAAGCCTACTCGATAAAACCCACGAATCCCTTTTAAAGTAGCCTTAAACTGAAATAAATGGCTCTATTTTGTAGATAATTTCTGTGTATATTTATCCAAAAAACAGGGCCACCCACAAAAGCTAGACAATGATCCAAACTGTACACAGATTTACATTCATAGGCTATACATTTGCTACTCAGTTTTCGATCACCTCCTAAACTGCTGCAGTTTCTTTTCTTCCCAAACGCAATATATGTGAGCATTCCATGCATTTCTGAAGATAAAAACAAGTAAGAATTTCCCCATGTATGCTCCTGATCCCAGTCATAAACACAACCTTCTCAGGTTGCATAATCTGAGAATCATCTCCCAGATGCAGGGGGACAAGGGATATTTAAAAAACAGAAGATTTTCTGCAGGGATGGAATGGACCTAGGGGTGAAATTTTAAATTTTACTATATATTTATATATTTTCTTTATATTTTTAAAATATTTTCTGTAATCTAATTCTGCACACCATAAACTTTTATAATCTTGCACGGTGTTTAATATAATTTCTTATGTTCTGCGCCCTTTACATGAAGTTCTTGGGTCTATTTTATGGACCTTGTACCTTTTGCATTTATATATAAACCAATCCGTAGCATAAACCGTTTGTTCTGTAGAAAATTTAAAATTAGGTTCAAGGCTCTGGAGCAAAGGCTATTTGGCGCTTTGCTTTAGAAAGCCGTTAGAGTTCTCAATTCTCCAATGATGGTTTCTTTGTTTACTTCACCGATATGCTTTTTATCTTTTCCTTTTTCTCATCTTTATTTTCCCTCTGGGAACGTCTCACATTCAAACAAGAATTAAAGAGAGAATTCAAAATTTGTTTCTTTTCCCCTCTTTCTAAAGAATAAAGCTCAGTTCTTTAAGTCCCCCGGTGCCCTTTTTTCGTTCCTCAGTTTCTTTAACACAAATCTTTAACGTAGCGAGTTCTAAGGGGGATTGGGTTGCAGAATTGGAGGCGAAAGAATGGCCAAAAGATCATCTTTGGGGAGTTTAATGAGGTCTAGATTATCTGATATCACCAATACACACTCACAACCCAAGCTTGTAAGCCGAGATGAAAAGCCTCAACAAAATTCTCATTCAGAAGACTACATTAATCAGTTAATTCAGGTATTTTCCTATCTGGGTCTAGTTTATTTTTATTTTTTTCATTGATGATTACTTAACATTCGTTTCTTTTTCTTTAATGGGGTTGTTTACATTTGAACCAGGAAAATATGTCACTCTTGAAACTTACCGAGGAGAGAGAGTATCCTTTTTTCTTTGTTCTTCCAAATCTTAATTTTTTTCCTTCAAAATTCAGGCATTAAAAGATTGGATAGAAAATTTTATTTCCTTGATTGTTATTGAACAGTAAGATTATTGAGTTAAGTGGAACCGAGTTGCAGAATCTGAGAAGTTGTCTGCAAAAATTACAACTACAGAATTGGAACCTTGCTCAGACAAATAATCATTTGTTAGCGGTCTGTTGGCTTTCTTGATTTTTTCTAAGTATGATATATTTCTGAAGTGTTGTGTTATTATTAATACTGATTTCGTTTTCTGGTTTCCCAGGAGCTTTATCTGGGGAGAGATAAGGTAAATTTGTTTGGAACCTGTCTTTTTAGGGGAGGGGTGGTGTTTGCAGTTTGGCTTCCTGGAGTTAAATCTATTCATTTTCAGGTGAAAGCTTTGCAACATCAACTTGTATGCAAGGATGCTCTACTTAAAGCTAAGAACCTGGAAAAAAAGGTCAAATTTGATCATACGATTCATTGTTAGAATTGGAACTAAACAATGTCAAAGTGCACATTCAACATTTATGTCTGTGTTCGAATGCCATTGCCAATTTCGACCCTAAAGAAATGCACCTTCTTGTTTTTCTGTATCATGAGTGCAGGGTAAAGTGGGTATCAACTGTCGGAATACAATCACACATGGAGAACAGGCAACTGAGGGATGCATGTCCAAAGCTAATGACGAGTACAAGCGTCGTACCCCGAACAGAAGGCGTAATGCTAGAAGTCAATGTAATGTTTCAGATTCTTAGATGAACTTTCATTTTTAATTTTAATCCGATAATGGTAAATCTGTTAAGTTGACATTGCATTTATGAGCTTACTTGCACAGCTATGGGACCTTCGACTACGACCCGGAGAGGTGGAGACAAAGAGAAGGTTGAAAGAAAAAGGTCTGCTACTACATAATAGAATGACTTTGTATTTTCCAACATAGAACACCAAATGCATGATTTTGTAATAAAATTTCCTTCCTCAGAACATGTTTTTTATCTTCATTGTAGAAGCTGTTTGAGACTGCAGTCTGGTAGTGTGAAATCCCCAGAGGCAAAGGAACTAATTGAGATTGATGATCTTGACTTTGTCCCCACTTATCTACTTGAGACTCCCTTAGTCTCATCTCTTGCCATGGAAGAGACCTGTATGTCTGAAAAAAGAAGTTCCATGGGAAGACCAATACACGTACCGACAGCAGTTGATACAGTGCAGTCCTACAAAGAAGTTCGGGTTAACATCAACATGCAGAGAACAGAGTGACTGGACATCAACCGCTCTGTTTTTTTTTTCTCGTGTAAACTTCTGGTATCTACTTTTGTTTGGACAAGTTGTATTGATTATTGTGGCCTAATGTTTCTTTTTGAAACTCCATGCTACTGTAATGCTACCATGTATATTTACAGTTTACTACAAACGTCTGGTTTTGTCCTATTTTATCTGCTGAATGGTGACAAAGGGAAAGAAAATCTTGCATTCTGTTGGGCAGCTGGAACCAGGCATTTTGTGATTTGATTTAGCTTCATGTGTCGTGTTCTTCGATTGTTCTTTCACGTGCGTACCCTGACAACGTTCTTCTTTGTCTTTTCCAATTCGTGGCCAAGCGTCGAATCACGTTTCCATTTTTGGATTTGATGGCTTCTTAGAATCATGGGCTTTGGATGGATTCTCCATTGTCCATTGGACTTCGGTTTCATGAAATTTCAAATTGTGGTGGGTCCATCCTTCTTTATCGATTTAAAATTTAAAGATTGTAGTTTAATTTTAAAGTAATATAAAAGTTTAATTTTTAACCTATAAATTTTAAATTATAATTTAAATATTAAATTAAAAAATTTTAAATTAAACTTTTAAATCCTAAAGTTAAGGTCAACTCTCTTGAGATTAAGAAGTTTATAACCCCTATTCTAAAATTTGGTTTAAATAATAATTTTATTGTTTTTAAAAATGATAATTTATCCCTTATAAAATAAATATTTAAAATTAAAAATATAAAATTTATTAAATGTATAATCAATTATGGATCAAACAAAGAAATATGTATCTTTAAATTCTTAGATCGAATAAAAAAATAAGTTTTTATAAATTAAAATATTAAACAAAATAAATTTTGTTTTATAAATTTTAAAATTAAATATTTAATACAATATTTTAACTTCTATTAAAATTTAATATTAATTCCATCCCTATTTAAAATCATAATACTCATTAAAAATTATAATTTTTACAAATAATATATGAAATAAGTATCCTCTCCGATAACTATTTTTAATAACTTCCTTTTAGAAGCGATCAAATTATTTATTTTCAGTATCTGAGAAAAGTTACATGCACAATCCATTCACGTTCTCATATATTTTTGAAAAGTGGATATAAAATGATTAAATATTCAAACTAAAAAATCACATTTAAAAAGCATTAAAGATATGAATGGACCATTGGATAGCTAATCAATTTTTTGGTATATAACAAAATTTTTACATTTTTAAAAAAAAATTGGTATATATCAAATTTTTTATATTTTTAATAAAAAATTCAATAAATACCAAGATTTTTAAATTTTTTATAAAAAAATTTAGATATATATAAAAATATACATACTAAACATTTAAATTTTATAAAATCCTTAAAATTGTAATCTTGGAGATGATTTAATTTTTTCCTCAAAATCCTTCAAATTGTAAGATAAATTTATACATTATAATATAAATATCGTCGCTCAAACTCTTAATACTCGGATTCATTATTAAATTAACTAATGAATTTTATTAAAGAGTAAAAATAATTAAACACATACCTATCTAAACACTATATTAAACTGCATTTATCAATATTATATAAGTTAAATCAAAGCATCTAATTCTCACATGCCTTCATGTCCTATTTTTTTTTTACTAAAATTATCATTATCAGACAATTAGCGGAGAATTACCAGATTTGAGATTGTGTGTGGCATGTGAACTCTTATGTCACAAAATTCTTCATTACAATACAGAACCGTGTGGGACCAACACACTTTACAATCTCATCACAAAAAATTATATATAATATTTATTTATAATTATTTTTAAATTTTTTTAATAATGTATATATTTTTTTATAGATATTATAATTAAATTCAAATTTCTAAGATATATTATTATTATTTGACTATGATCATTTATATTGGACTAATGGAAAGATGCCACTTGGCAAAAACTGATGTGTTGCGAATATTATAAGATTGCCTTCGGAAGGAGAAATTATATTATGGGTCAATCCCTCCACGTCATCCATGAGACCAACCAATAGAAACTGTCCACCTCATTATTTTTTAATTTTCCAAGTGAAGATTCACTTGAGAAAAAATTATGATATAAAAAAATTGATAAAATGAACAGTTTTTATTGATTGGTCCCATAAACAGGTGGTGGGACTGACCCATGATATAATTTTTCCTTGAGAAGACAATTTCAAGTAAGGTGACAAAATGGGCCGTCGTTTTATTAGGACTTTTGAGACCCAAAACGCGTTATTTCATCCCACCAGTGGCACTTTGTCTTAATAAATAAATAAATAAAATAAAGGGAATTTATCTTCACTGGTTTGGATTCTTATACAAATGCGTACTTCAGTTTAACATTTTTCTTTAAATTAATATTAGATTTGGGTAAAAAATTCAAATTAATATAATGTTAATGTGGTATTTAGATTTGGGTAAAAAATTTTGTGTTATTATTTTAAAATTATATTTAGATATAATATATATTTAAAATATTATTTTAAAATATAAAAAGATTGATATAAATAGTTAGAATTTCATAATTTTGCTCCCCAACCCAGAAAAAGCTCAAGAATCAGACTATGAAAGAATGAAATTAACTTGCAGTTAAAGCATGCTCCATAAAATGCAACCATATAAGGGAAAAAGAATTATAACTAAAATAATTTATAACTAAAATAATTTATAACTAAAATAATTTCCCAAAACAAATGAAAATTTCTAAAATAATTTACTTCATATGTTAAATTATTATCCAATAAAATTCACGAATAATTAAAAATATTTATGTTATTTTATATTATTTGAATTTAAATTAAATTTAAAGGATTCTATATTTTTATATTGTTTATGTATTAAAATATAATCAAATTAATATAATATTATAAAAATGAACAGTAAAAGTAGATCATAATAGATTAGGCATAATAATTAGAACAACATAACCTTGGTTTGTTTTGTTTTCTCTTTTACATAACGACCGCTTGGGATTCCAAAGATCCCAGGCCATGATATGATTTGAGACGGAATTGACGAGCCACCTACTGACCTAAAGGTGGCAATGCCCGAATCCCTCGATAATATGACCCCATAATCTTCTCTTTAGCCATAATAAGGACCCCACACGGCTTAATCAAAAGGGTTGGCAACCATGATATCCACACCCGACAGGGAGTAGCCGTTGGGACCCCACTCTCCATCAACCATCTCAGAAAGTGTAAGTATTTATTTTTAAATACGACGTATAAGTTATATAATTATTATATTAAATATCAAAATTCTTATTATTCTTGGTTTTATTTTGTTGTAAATAAAATAAAAATGTACCCTTAAAAGTGTCAGTCAAAAGAACCCACAACCTTTTGTTACTTATAAGATGATTAACAAAGTGAGGGTCAAGAGGAACGGTGAACTTTTGGTAGAGTAATTGATTCCTTTTTAACTGTCGTAAAAGTAATTCGTTACCCCCCTTTATTCAATTTCACCCTGGAATCTTGATGGGTTCATTATAGAGCTTTATATCCCACATTGGTTCAGTGCAATGCACGTTTCTTTGGGTTTAGTCTCGATTGTTTTAATAAAATAAAATGATATACGAAATTCCGATTCGGCAGACCATATGTTGTGCAAAGCCAAAGCATCCATTCAATTACGAAATCGATTGGATCAACCCATGTTTGTTCGTTACATACTTATGGTTTAGGCACTATAACAAGGAGGAAATCATATATGTAAAACTGGGTCCCTTCAAAATATTCCTTTGTGTGGGTAAAGTTGATCCTATAATCATAAACATGGCCTTTGCCTACTCAGTGTGTATTTGAGTAAAGACTTTAGAAACATATCCTACGAGGATCAACTAAAGGGGTAGGCTTTATGTAAGGATCTTGAGCCATATATTTGGTTTATTAAGACAATAATTAGAAGTATTATTATGACAAAGCACATGCCAGGGGAAAATGATAGTTTGGAACACATTTTTCAACTCTACTTGATTTCTATCTAAAAACAACCGGTCTCGGTTTTGAATCCGGTCAGATTTGATAGATTTTTATCCAAAAGTAGTTTCGGTGAGACATAATTAGATTCAAAATTTAGGTCCGGTCATAACCAGGGTCGAGAATGGATCATAATTTTATCGATCCAATACTCGGTGAGCGACCGTGATCAATACCAAGTACCTGGTACTAGTTTTTTGGTTATAATATATAATAAAAAATATTTGTTTTTTTTATCGAGTTTTAATTATGAATATTATAGTGTGATTCATTTTAAAACTTTAGTTTTTAAGCCTATAATATTTTAATTTTATTATTTTTAATATTATTATTTATGATTAATTTTTTTTCTCCTACTACTCGAATTTTCTTAATAATAAACCAATCGATCGAGTCTATTAATACTAATTCCCACTAATAATACCGAGTCTTACTCACCCCTCCTGAAAACCCACTACACAAGAACGAGAGAGTCAAACACTATACGAGTTTAGCCTATTGGTTGTTCCTTAGGTTAAAATATTATATTCTGGAATCATTCTTTGTTAGAGAAGTCCAAAAGGATACAGTTAGCGGTTAAACACTCCATTTGCAGCTGCTTTTACATACACCATGCACATGGAGGTAGTACTCATGATCATGTAAGGGCAAAAATTGTGATTCTGGAAGACAGAATCAGTAAAGAGATGACAAGAATGATTAGTGCAGAAGCACACAGTGTTTCCCTGTCAAAACATGGTGGGAAAGGAAGCAATTGTGTCTGATGCTTGAGTTTGCCGTTTCCTAAGGCAAGCCCACATATCTGCAGGTTGATTTTCGTAAAGTTGAAACCATACAATAATGGCCATAGATGGATAAAGATAATATGAATATCACTCAGCTGTAGATCATTGGATGGGACATAAAGGTTAGGCAGCAGCGCGCGGCGCTCGTTTTATTCCCTCCCCTTTGGAGTTTACTCGTTTGGCATTTTTTTTCACCAGACCTTGTTCTCGTACTTCAAAAATGTCGTACACTTGATCAATTAGCTTTACTTGATTGATTAAAGAGTTAATTTTTGGGTTTAGTTTGCATGATTCACCCGAGACGAGAGAAATCACGAGTTACTCGTATTTAATTTGGTCAAAGTTTGATTAAAGTCTGATTCGATTGGACTCAATTCGTGCTCAAACTCAACTCGAGTTCTTAATGAACTGTGCTACTTGATAACCAACTCGAAAGCTTGTGAGCTACTCGAAAATGTAATCTACTATTTTTTTAAATTTTTATAATTTAAAATCTAAATTTCTTAACTTAAAACCCTAAAATATAAATCCTAACTCTAAACCTAACAACCCAAACCTCTAAACTCTAAATTAATACCTTATCCCTTAAAATTAACAAGCTTGAGCTTACACAACTTGTGTATTAACGTTTTTTTCCTGATAGGGTTTTAAATGAGACATGATGACACTCTATTTAAGTCCGACACGATCAAAGATCGATTAACACTTAACTCGATTGGACTCGAATCAAGCTCGAATTTGACTCAAATTCTTAATAAGCCGAGTCGAATTTAGATTTCTCAAACTCATTAAAAATTATTCAAGCTTAAACTCGATTCAAAATCTTAATAAGTCAAGTCGAGTTCAGCACTACTTGAGCCCGACTCGACTCATTTATCCCCTAATTCAAAGACCAACTTACCTTAACCCCAGCTTCTATATTTCCTTTTAGATTTTATTTTATGAAAGAGTGTAGATATTGAATTGATTAAGAACAATTTGGAATCAAAAGGGTCCTGAATTTAGTCAAATGGAAGGGTTTCCACTTTACACCAATGAGGACTTTCATGGTTCCGAATTGGGTCCATTGGCTTTCTTTGGAAAATATTGGTGAGAAAGTTTGGTTACCAGCTCCCTTTATAGACCATTCAAACAATGATCCTTTGACTCCAAACATATGAACATGATGAGTGAGAGTGAGGAACAATAACACTAAGAAATGGACAAGGGAAGAAGACACAGAAATAGAAATTTTGGGATAGGATTTGCCTACATTGATAGGATTCTAAATTGTAATCATATATTCCAAAAGAAAATAAAGGAAATTGCACATGCAAAACATCCTTTAGGTCAACAAACGAGTTCCATGAATTTGAACCATTTCCACAATTTCTCTATATTTGTCAATACAGGCATGCTGTTTTTTGTTTCCTTAATGTAGACAAAAAGAAAATCTAAAAATTGTTAGATAAGACCGTCTTATCATATTAATAGATAAATCTCATTGCGATGAACCACAACGATATCCGATCTTCGTATAAGATTTCTTTCCTACCGACTCACAGTACATGCCAAGAAATTATTCCACCACCAGAAGAGAAAAAACAAAAAAATATGGCAACTGGGGTATATTATTTTTTTGTTCAGAGAAAAAAAATGAGATTTTATGTGCCAATAAAACAAAATCCCCCCTTCCAAGTTAAGTTAAAAGGATGGTACCGAAGTTCATTTTGCCGTGACATTGAACTAAAAAAATAAATTTAGAGACATGATTGAAACCAAACATTGTCTTGTTCAAGATTCTTGGGCACTGACTATTTAAACTAATCAAGTTGTTGAATTTGCTATGTAATATGATTGGAAAAATTGTTAAACAAAGGGCTATGGCATCTTATTTTAACTGCACATCCAACCATATTCAACAGCTTTTGACCTTGGTTGATTATATAATGTTTACACGTGTCCAGAGATTCCCAGATTAAACTATTTGGGTATGGTAAAAAAAGATTGATCTTTATAGAATTTATTCATGCATTATTTTATTATTACGGGAGGGAGGGAATCTATGAATGGAAATGAGAAAACCTGGTAAATATACGAAAAATAGATAATGTTAATTGGCTCGAATTTAAATTGTTTTGTCTACGAGATACACGTATTTGTTTAGAGAGATCATGAGGTCTAGAACAGGGTTGAAAATGGCAAGTAGTCAGTTGGCGTTGGGTGCCCGCCGTGGTTTAAGATGAGTGTTATGAACTGGACTGAGTTTGAAAGACTGGCCAACTATGGGGTGATATTAAAATTGGGCAATCGTTATGTTTTTGGCCATTTCTGTTTTTGTCCAACCCCAGCTATATTTTAAAGGAAAAAGAAAAAGCAACCGAAAAGAGACAGCTAAAGCAAGAAAACAACAGTTGCTGTTGCTGCCCCTTATAAGACTGGGAAGAAACCACTCATAAACCCCATGTTTGTTTTCTTTATCCTCTCTCTCATTCTCAATTTTGAGGCTTGAACAGCAAAAAAGAATCACTTTCAAGTTCAGTTCGTCTGAGGTTTTCATCTCTGAGAACATGGAGAGTCAGAGAGGTTCTCTTTTTAGCTGGGCTTACTTCTGTCAAGGAAAGGTAGCAACACCCACATTTCTTGTTGCTCTTCTTTTCTTATGTTTGATTATGTAAAATGGGGATTTTTGTCTAACATTGAGTTTATGTGTAATTATGCAGACAATGGAAGAGCTTAGGTATTCACTTTTTTACACTACTCTGGAGCTGGAACAGACTAGGATGGCAGCTCAGGGGGAGCTGAGAAAGAGAGATGACCAATTAATCCAACTCAAAGAGTTGCTTAGCAAGGCAATGACCGAGAGAGATGAAGCCCAGGAGAAATGTCAGAAACTTTTCCTTGAGAAGCTTCTGCTTCAGCAACAGCAACAACAGCAGCAGCAGCAACAAGTTGCTCCTCTGTCCGGGGTTTCTAGCGTTGAGGATGAACGCAGAAGAGGAATTGACTCCAACAATGGTTTCTCCTCCTCTGATTGTGAGGGGAGCATTGTTTCGTCACCTGTACTTGACCCAATTCGACAACCACAACTACCACCAGCACCGCCATCTCAATCCATAGAGCTAGTGCCTGATAAGCCATTACCTGAAAAGGGAAAGCTTTTACAAGCAGTGATGAAAGCTGGTCCGCTCTTGCAAACCCTTCTTTTAGCTGGACCACTGCCTCAATGGAGACACCCACCACCCCCACTCGAGTCCTTTGAGATCCCACCCGTGATCATTCCTTCACCTCCACCACCCCCACAACTCCTCCACCAAGACTCCCTGACCAGCATTAACGCCTGCAACACTCTAAACACCTGTGGTCAAGTAAACAGGAAAAGGGGTCTTTATGATGCCTCTGATTCTCCTACAGAAGCCAAATGCCAACGATTAGTTCTTAATTGACTGCCACTACAAACAAGACTAGTCTAAAATAGTACTACTAATTTACCATTTTTAAACTTATTATAGTTTAGTCAGGGCGAACATCAGCCTGTCAGAAATCGGTGACTGATCTCAGTATTTTTGTACAGACGGTTGTTTCAGAGAAACAATCATCCAACTTCCTAGTTCAACTCGTAGAAGAGAGTCAAAAAGAGCTTCATTTCTTGGCTCTTTGCCAATGTTTTTCGGTGAAGATTTCCCCCTTTTTTCTTCTCTTGGTATTGGTTTTTGCTCCGTGATGTGAAAGGGAGCTTTGAACTTGATTTCTCTAAGAAAATGCCTTGGCATGTGAAAAATTAGTGTTCGTACAACTTTAGTTTCTACAGTGTTGACTTAGAAGTGTGCTGTGTTGGTTTGTTAAGTGTGGGACTGTCTTAGAATTGATGTATTTGGAAGCACAAGGATTGGGTGTGGAGTAGTTGAAATGGGAAGATGAGCATGGCCAACAACCAGGAAGGTTAAAGAGGTTTGCTTGTCGGATTAGTGGATCCCACAAAATCAGAATCAGGATCTGCTGCTTGTGTAATGATGTATGATGATATTTATATTTTGGTTGAGGGAAGCATCCTTATTGCTAGTTGTTTATACGTAACGTACTTGTTATGTTGCCGGAAATCTATTTTCCCTCTATTTTAATGCCAATATTAATATACTAATACCCCTTAAAGCTTCTTTAGTTTATCGATCTGCTCCCACCTAAACTTGTTTATTGTTATTTCATATTAAAATCAGAAATAATGATGGTAAGGGTATGGGAGACATTTCCCATTTGCTAATACTTGTTTAAGAAGTTATCAATTTCCTAATGCTACCTTGTTATGCGTATAAAGACTTAAGCAGCAAAACAAACCGGAGAAGGCATGATTTTTTAGGACAATTTCCGAGGGCAAGGAAGAATTGGACCGTTCACTTGAAGCGGTTGATGGCAGACTTTAGGCGGCAATGAGCAGGCATGTTCTAGTCCACACGGTCGTGGACTGGGCAGGAACTGAAGAAGGTAGCAGTTTTTACTTGATTGAAGACACAACAGTCCAGTCAATCTCCAATGAGTCGCACTTTGCTTTGACTGAGATTCTCTGCTTCTATTTATACAAGTCTGTAAGACAATGTTTTGTTCTGCACTCTGTGGCTTGTAGATTCTGGGTCTTAGACCAGACTAGAGACTCGTGTCTGAAGATGACGAGTCCTGAAAAAAGTGGGAAAAGTCCGTGAGTTATAGGGTTGTGGGTGCCATGTGAATTCTCTCCAGTGTTACAGGAGCCCAACTCATTTCAAACCCATATGTTTCAGCTTGTATTGTTTCAACGACCATTGCGCTAATCCATCTTGGGCCAATCCATGTTTAGCTTTGCTCCTTTTTCCTAATACAGTATGTTACAACTTTCTCTTCTTTATATTAAAATATTATCCAACAAAGACCAACAAATGGAAAGTTTAATATCAAATGTATTGTATTCAATTTAATTACTCTAGGGTTACATAGATTAATTTAATCAAAATTAATCCATCTACTAGATCATTTGTATCCTTGCACTGATAAAATGGGTCTAATAAGTCTAATTTTTTCACAAAATTAATATTTATTGTTCAGAGAATATCAATTACTGTTTAAATTTATTATTATTGAGTGAGATGTGAAAGTAAGATTGTTAGATTGTCCTCGTCTCACCAATTTGGATACTTGCTTACATGTTCGTTGGGGCATTTGTTAAGTAGTTTTATGAGTGTATATAGGGGATGGTTTGTACTTGGCCCGGCTTTTTTTTTTTAAATTAATATCTTCAAAAAAATAATTTAAACTTTCAAAAATTATAAATTTTTAAATAAATACTCTCAAATTAGTTTGTCAAGATTCACTCCTTGTTCGATAGTGCATGAATCTCCGGAAAAAAAAGAGGGTAGGCATCAAATTGGGGGAATTGAGGTTTGCATGTCGATCCCACAAAAAGAAAGAATTTGCTGTTCATGCACGCTGCGCATTACGACTGTCGCCCACGATTCATGTTCTGTTTCTTTGTCTTGCTTTGGTATGACAAGTGTCGACAGCCGTGGAACAAACTTACTCGACCATTTGTTTCATATAAACAGTCAACTTAACATTAGATTTTTCATCGCTACCTGCTAAATAGTGATGTTCCATTACAGAGAACTGGTTGTAACGACTATTCTCCCACTATAATATTGAACCACAAAACCAAACCTTGTCTGAAATATTGTTCCTACTTATCCAAAATTCGATACCTTGTTTACACCCAGATTATAGTGGAATATTACTATGCTGCTGCTTTTTTTTCATTTGATGATTGAGAGTGCTAAATATGAACACGCGCATCGGGAGACATGGCATAACCTCGGGTCCGCTAACTTTGACAATTCAGTCAAGAGAATCAAAATTAAGACAGGGTAAAGGGAAAACAAAAGGGACCTGATTTGATGGCTAGATCTTCAGATGGGATCGCTTCTCGCTAGACAGAAAGTATAATCTGAAGGGTAAAACGATACCATATAAATTAATTAGTACAAGACAACACGCATCCGCAATTTTGAGCGTGGTTAGCTGCTACAACGACCACCAGAATTTTACAATTCCCTTGCTGTTCTAAGTTAGGGGAGGTTGATGGGGTACGTCGACAGACTTCTACTCAAACTCAAGCTCTGACCAGACACAACACAAGCATCGTTTGGTACTTAAAAGATTGAAAGGTAAGGTGAAGTTTCTTATTAGAATTAGACTTTATTTTATGTGGATTTGCATACATACTCGTGACACGTTTATAGTGGTTGATCATGGTTTGGAATTACTCTATTGTTCACCTCACCCACAATTTTGCTTTCCATGAACCGTGTAAGCTATTACCATGACAACCACATGTCGAAAAACACCAAACCACCCGACTAGGCCACAACAATCTTGCAAGTAAAATACTCGCCCCCAATCAAATCAACTGCTTCTACCACTTGCACGTGGCCCTACGTTTAAGGATTAAATCCGGGATCACCCTCCACGGCTCCTCTCTTTCCCTCCATGTCTTTGACATAAAAAAACATGCTTGTTCAAAGAAAAAACATGCCGCGCAATTGATCAAACCGTTTTCCTAATTATCCACTTTTAATTTCCACGTAAGACTGAGTATTTAAATACCCACCCATTTGGGACCTCTAGAAACACAAACCGAAAAAGAAGAGTTTTTTTAGTTTCAGAGATGGAGAAAGGGAGAAGTACCCAGAAAATTTCTTGGAGCAGAGGGAAGTGTTTAGGCAAAGGCTCCTTTGGAACTGTAACATTGGGAACCGATAAATCCGATGGTTCCTTGTTTGCAGTTAAGTCTGTCGACATAGCTACGTGTCTTTCTAGCCAGTTGGGGGCTTTGGAGAACGAAATTAGGATCCTTCGTTCGTTTTCCTCTCCTTATGTCGTTGAGTATCTCAGAGATGACGTGACCATGAACGAGGCGTCGACGGCGGGTTACCGGAACCTTCATATGGAGTACTTGGCAGGGGGCACCGTTGCTGACGAAGATATTGTTAAATCCCGGTTGGTTGACGTGGAGGAGAAGATTTTGCGGTGGCACACGCGGTGTTTAGTTTCGGCGTTGAATTACGTGCACGGCGAAGGCATTGTTCACTGTGACGTGAAAGGAAAAAATGTTTTGGTGGGTCATGATATAACATCCGTGAAGCTGGCGGATTTCGGGTCGGCAAAGGTTGAGATTAAAAAGGAAAGCTCGGATGACAGTTGTAGCTCCATGATATCGCCACGTGGAAGCCCTCTCTGGATGGCTCCGGAGGTGATTCGCGGTGAGTATCAAGGACCGGAAAGTGATGTTTGGTCCTTAGGCTGTACCGTCATCGAGATGGTCACCGGGAAGCCGGCTTGGGAAGACCAAGGCTTCGACTCACTCAATCGAATTGCTAACTCAGATGAATTGCCGGAGTTACCGACTCAGCTATCTGAGCTCGGTAAGGATTTCGTGGATAAGTGTTTGAGAAGGGATCGGAACAAAAGGTGGAGCTGCGATCAGCTGCTGCAGCATCCATTTGTAGCATCGGCTTCAGCGCCGAATACGATCGGAGAACCATCTCCCCGCTGTGTTCTCGATTTCTCCAGCTCGAACTTTGAGAAAGATGAAAATACAGAGAATTCTGAAGCGTCAGCGAGACAGAGGATTGGTAAATTAGCGACGGAAGGAAGGGTACTTTGGGAATCAGATGGATGGGTGACCATAAGGGGTTGCCCTCCTGAATCAGGTTTGAACCTTGACGAAGGGACAAGTTCGGAATACCGGGAATCCATGAGAACAGAGGAGGAAACGGAGGGGACAAGTTCGGTATATTCTGGTTCTTGGACGGGTTTGGTATTGTTGGATTCGTCGGATAGCATTAGCAACAGTAACACTGTTACGTTGCAATGTGGTCATTACGATGGTGTGAAATGGCTAAAATGGTCGAGTGGTACGCTATGTTGCGACTGTTGGGCTGATTCATCCTGTCGGGAAAGGTCCCAGAAGGCGGAGACAGAAGAGATGGGAATCTACGGATTTTGTAATTTATTATTACAACTAATTTTGTGTAATTTAAGGATGTTCAGATACAGATTATTGATCATTTTCAATTACTCGGATTTTGTAAGTTTCAGTGCGAGTGTGAGAATGGATAATCTCTGTCATCCTCACCAGTGCACCAATTTTAAGCTAAATTTACATATTCTTATCCATTAAGATATATATTCTTGGTTGAGTAATGAAAGAGACTGATTCCAATCCAAGTCCATGGAACCATTCCTGCTGAACTTGAAGATTTTGTCAACAAACAACATGAAAACCTACAAATATTGAAAGGACAACTAATTGTCCATGTTCTGTATCTTACATTAAATGTTTTTTTTCTTTCTTAACTTAAACAGAAAAATTTGTATTTAAAAAGTTTGAATTTAATTTTTAAATTTTGGGAGAACCAAAAACACAAAATGACAAAAATGAATATTTAAAAAGTTTAGTGTTGTAATTTCAATTTTGTATAATTTACTGACCAAAAATAAAATCACTAACAAAGTTCAGTGAGTAATAAACAACTTTACCCAATTCTTTTATTTTTGAAGGAAAACAACACAAAAAACTAGCCATTCCATTCAGATCCCAACTGAGTCAGGAAGTCTCTATTCCCCTTTAGAATAAAGGCGGCCCAAAACCCAAACATCCTTCTTTCTCTCATTATTGACGAAAACCCTGACTACTCTACATCACGCGTAAATCTCACGCCGCCTACCGCAACATTTAAAAGCAAACACTTCCTCTCTCAATCTCCACATTCCCCTTTTTTATATAAAACCCTAAACCTCCCGATCTGTACCTATTTAGATTAGAAAAGAAAACAAACGCCGCCATCTAAAAAATCTCTTATGGCAAGCAAAGAGCCCGAACACGAGCACAGAGAAGATGAAGAAGCTCCGGCCGCCGAGGATGAAGACACCGGAGCTCAAGTTGCTCCTATCGTCAAGCTCGAGGAAGTCGCTGTCAGCACCGGCGAGGAAAACGAAGATGCCATCCTCGATCTGTTAGTATTTTTATTTTTATTTATATTTCCTATTCAAATATTCTTTGATTTATATAGAAATCCGATTGATACGAACATACATAATTTTATTTATCAGGAAGTCGAAGCTGTATCGTTTTGATAAAGAAGGGAATCAATGGAAAGAGAGAGGGGCTGGAACTGTGAAGTTGTTGAAGCACAAAGAGACGGGAAAAGTTCGTCTTGTTATGAGACAGTCTAAGACTCTCAAGATCTGCGCCAATCATCTGGGTATATCTCTTTCTCAATTCCGTTGTTGCTTTTTATTTCCCCCTTATTTTGAATCATTCCTCAATCATATGAGTATAAAAACGCGCAGTGTTACCGACGATGACTGTTCAGGAGCATGCTGGGAATGACAAGTCTTGCTTATGGCACGCTGCTGACTTTTCTGATGGTGAATTGAAAGATGAACTTTTCTGCATTCGTTTTCCTTCCGTGGACAGTAAGTATATTTTACTCTGAATCATTTAGCTACTTTGCTTAATGAAATTGAATAAATGTTTGATTTCTTTTATTAAGTTTTAACCTACGATCTCGATCTGCACATCAGTGATTATTGAATATTGCGTACTAGTTGAGCATTTTTATCAGTAGATCTTTCATTCTGCCTAAATTTTCTTCTCTCACTGATTGAATCAATGCTTGGTTGAACACATTGCAGAGGTTCAAAATTAAATTAATATATTAGAAACTGAAATTTTATTTTATTTTCCCCTTCTGTATGAGCTGGTATTAGTTTAAAAAAAGTACCAGGTACACATATTGACTTTGAAGGAAATTGGAATCATTTTCACGTGTTAATTCTTGTGTTTGATATATAATTCTTGGAAAACTAATAAGATGGTTTAAGGTTTACTTAATTTCTTGTTGATGACATGTCATTTAGATAAGATATGTACTGTAGGAATGGTCATCAAAGATATATATGCTTTGAACATGATAAGATGGTATAAGCTTAACTTATGTCTTTTGGACATGGTAAAATTCGTTTACGGTTCGTTCCTTTAATGTACTAACAATGCTTTATAGATTGATTTACATTGAAAGTGTTTGGTTTGAACTGTGAAAGTTGCCTTTAATGTTTCTTTGAGTGGAAATTGTTCAAGGAATTTTGATCACAGATAACATAGTCTCCTTTAAATTGTGATCATAGACGGTTGACAATGGTTTTTGGATATATGGTTTCTCTTTTATTTTTATTATATTGGTTGTTTTGCTTTGAGGTGATAAAGCTTTTTTGGTTTTTACTTATTTTACATTTTTCTTAAAAATTAGATTGCAAAACCTTTAAGGAGATGTTCGAAGAGGTTGCTGAATCCCAAAAACCGAAGGAGGAAAACAAAGATGCATCTGCGGTTGCTGTGTCACTTGAGAAGTTGAGTGTTGAAGAAAAGAAAGCTGAAGATAAAGCTGGAGAGGCTGTTTCTACAAAGCAAGAAAAGGAAACAGAAGCTGATAATACAGAAAAAAAAGATATTGAGAAGAAAGATGAGGAAGCAGTTTCGTCTACCTAAAAGGGGTTTGGGTTTGTTTTCCATGCCATGGACTTCTGTCGAGTATGGGAGTTTAGGTCGGAATGGTCAAGGTCTTTTTGTGTACTTGGTTTTGGGTGGTTGTCGTGGGTTGGTTAATCCCCGAGTCGTATGTCAAGTCATGTTTGCATGGTTAGAGATGCGTTTGGGTTTTTAGTGTCGAGGAGATCTCATTCAACTGGGTTTTTCCAGGTAGTAGTATTATTGTGTCAAATTTCTTTTGCTGCTCTGTCCATGCATTGGAAGAGTTGTTTTTTTGAACCTAAAAGATGGAGTTTGTGGTTAATATTTTGAATTTTTTCTGTGTTTCAAGAGTAAAAAGTTTGCCTGAGAATTGGCTTATATAATATTATAATCAAGTTGTGTTAGGTTTAACAAAAACATCTTATTCTGTTTTTACGGTATTAAAAAATATTGCATTTCTCTCCTTTTATGATGGAATAACCCGTCATGCTTATTATTTTATGCATTTTGTTTCATCATCTATGAGCTATCAATTAATAGAACTGGTTGTTTGGTGCAGTGTTTATTTGTTAATGTGGATCACCACTCAACTTATTCGTAGACAATTCCTATGGTGCGAAAAACTAAGGCAATTCCTCCAACTCGATTGGAAGCATGGTAAGGGATCTTGAACACTGTAAAACCCTTGAAAGAATTGTTTCCTGGTATGGACAAAGCAGCAATATTTTCTTCCCACTTTGTGTATTTAGTACAGATAGAATCGAGGTGTGGTAATAACCTGCTCATTCAATAACATACTTTGAGTCGGTAATCCAGTGATTGAATGACTCCCCTTGCATATTTTCCCACATTGTGTACATCCCCATCTCCCTCCTCTACATTCTGTCAGTAGACCTGATTCCAATGATTATGCCACTAAGGCTTGAAAAATGGGTGTCATTGTCAGCCAAACCATACTACTATGGCAAAAGGGCAACACAAACAAATGTTCAATAGTTTCGTCATGATGCCAAACAACTTTAACAGGGACAGTGAATGGTAGTTTAAACCATCAAAGCCATTTCCAATCAAACTGCAGGGATTGTGCATTATTCTAATGCAGAGAGCATTTGATCCTCTCACAGGTTGACTTGATGGTGAACTTTTCATCTTTGGTGGATATATTTCCATATTAATCAATTTGAACAACTACAATTGAAAAGCATCTTAGGGACAATTGCTGCACCCAACGTTCTCCATGTTTAGAAGGAATAGAGATACTCCCACTTCCCTTATTAGATGGTGGAGAGAATCCCGTCCTTCCAAGACAGAGTCTTTACATCGCAGAACTAAAGAATATGAATCCTCCCTTGTGCTAGTTTGAGCACCATTCCACCATTGTACATCCAGCCCCATACTACAAAATGTCTCTTTCAAGGAGTAAAGCATCCCCGACCGGTGTTTTACATCAATACTTTCCCAGGAGCGTGGACAGTGCTTTAGGAATCTCTACCGCTTGGACAGAAGATCCCAAGTCCGAAACACACATAGAATTTTTGTGTGGGTTTCACCAGAAATTCCTACCTATTTAGTGAACATTTCCGTTCAAAAATACAGAAGTCTTAACAGAGAATAACATATAACATGTGAATATGTGATCACACTCGCAAAATATATTATTTTACATAGTTCAATTATTAAATCTTTTAATAATATCTGTTTATTTGAACAATTAATAAAATTTATAACTACTCGAACTCTATCATTTCGTGGATTCAATTTACATTAAACATTCTAAATAAAAAGTGCAAAACAACATGGCTATTTTGCTGGCGATTCTACTCGTGAAGCCACTATTGCCAACTAAAATAAATGCACCTATCCCGAAAACACCCTCCTTTTTTCCTCTCTCACTCTCCTTACTATAAAACCCCTAACAGCCTAATACTTAACTTTTCTTAATCAATTGAACGAAATACACAGGAATCGCCCTAGAAAAAAGTTATGGCAAGCAAAGAGCCTGAACACGAGCACAGAGAAGACGAAGAAGCTCCCGCCGCCGAGGATGAAGATACCGGAGCTCAAGTCGCCCCTATTGTCAAGCTCGAGGAAATCGCTATTAGCACCGGAGAGGAAAATGAAGATCCCATCCTCGATCTGTTAGTATTCTTCTTTTATTTATGTTTCCGATTCGAATATTCATTGATTTATCTAGAGATCGGATTGATATGATTATACTTAAACTTTTTTTTTACTAGGAAGTCGAAACTGTATCGTTTTGATAAAGAAGGAAATCAATGGAAAGAGAGAGGTGCGGGTACTGTGAAGCTGTTGAAGCACAAAGAAACGGGAAAAGTTCGCCTTGTTATGAGGCAATCTAAGACACTCAAGATCTGCGCCAATCATCTAGGTATATTATTTTATTTCCTTTTCTCTCCATGTTTCTTTCGCTTCCATATCCTGATTATTTCACAATTTTGCAGTGTTGCCGACGATGACGGTGCAGGAGCACGCTGGGAATGACAAATCCTGCTTATGGCACGCTACTGATTTTGCTGATGGTGAATTGAAAGATGAACTTTTCTGCATTCGTTTTGCATCGGTTGAAAGTAAGTATATTTTACTCTGAATAAATTTTCCACTTTACTAAATGAAATTGAACCAAGCTTATTTTGACTCCTTATGTTATCTGTGATCTAGATCTGTACATCAGGGCTTAGTAAGTAAACAGAATTTCATAGAGTCGACTAGTGAACCATTGGTATTTTCTTCAAGTAGTTAGGGATTTATATTTAATCAAATACTCTTATCTTTTTGAATGTTTGAATAATTGGTCTAACACAATTCAAAGGTTCAAAATTAAATTCATAGGAACTAAAATTTTAATTTTGTTCAATCTGTATGAGTTGGTATCAGCTTCAAGTAAGTATTTGCTCTAAAATGATTGCATTTTTCTATTTTATAGCATGAACTGGAAAATAACTTTTATGCTTAAATGTGGAGTGGAACTGTGGTCCTGTTTCCTTAAAACTTGCAGTGTACTTCAGTTTTTTCCCCAGTTGCCTTTGTTTAATTTAAAGGAAACTGGAAGCATTTTCACTTGTTAACCTTAGTGGTTTTCTTGGGTTTTCTTTTTTGGAGAATTAATAAAATGCAAAAAGGTTTAGTCAAATTTCATATTGATGACACATATCACTGACAAATTTCTTGTGTGTCCAATTGAATTAGCTTAAACTTGGCTGTTATTGCTTCTAAACTCTTGCTGTAATTGCGTTGAATTGAATTGATAAGTCTTTTAGACATGATAAAATTAGTTATATATATATGATTTGGCTCTTTAATGTAATTGGAGTGCTTGATATGCCATGAAAATTGAAACCTTGAGTTGCCATTATTATTTCGTGTAAAGTGTTGCAGAGAATCTGTTACAGTTAACACAAAATTTGTTTAGATTGGTTTTTTATTTTTCTTTCTAATTTGCCTTCATTTTGGTTTTATTTCAACTACTGTTTTGCTTCGAGGGGATTAAGCCTTTTGGAACTAATTTTACGTGTTTTTTTTTTCTAAAAATTAGATTGCAAAACCTTTATGGAGGTTTTCCAAGAAGTGGCTGAATCACAAAAATCAAAAGAGGAAAATAAAGATGCATCTGCTGCTGCGGAGTCACTTGAGAAGTTAAGCGTTGAAGAAAAGAAAGCTGAAGGTAATGCTGGAGAAGAGAAGGAAACAGAAAAGGCAGATGCTGAGAAGAAAGATGAGGAGGCCGCTTCCTCTACCTAAAAAGGAGGTTAGGTTTGTTTTCCCTGCCACAAGGCTTTTGGCGAATATGTTGAGATTTGTCAATCACCATATTCTTGGGAGTGAAACTAGATACATAATGTATGCGTTGGAATGGTCGAGGTCCTTTGTGTCCTTAGGTTTGGGTGTGTGTCGAGGGTTGGTCAAACCCTGAGTCATGTTTGCACGGTCAGAGTTGCGTTTGGGATTTGGATGGTGTCATGGAGGATTCATTCAACTGGCATGTTGCTGGTTGCAGTATCAGCATGTCCAAGTTCTACAACTGCTTTGTCCATACATTGAAAGAGCTCTTGTTATAGACAAGTTTTTTTTTTGTTTGTTTAAAAAACTTTTGGTGCTTTATTTATTTAATTTTGAATTGTGTATCTTTGTGTCTCAAGTTTGGGAGAAGAGGAATTTGGTTCACCCGATGTGGCTTCAGATACCTACTCTATTTCTACGGTACTAAGAAATGACTGCCTAAAGAGATTTTTTTTATAATTAAATCAAATGCATGTAGGTGAGGGACTTGGTTTCGACGTTGTTAGGAATTCACACATCAATTGTGGACGTGTCAGCCTAATGGAAGGGGGATTAAGTAAAGGTTAGGCGAGGCAAAGCATCTAAGGACAGCGCGAGGTATGCCTATGTGGAAGCAAATTGCCTATGCCTTTGGTCTATCTTTAAAGTAGACTATTTTTTTAATTTATTCATACCAAATTGTTTATATATTTTTTTTCTTAAAATTGAATTTTTATTTTTATTAATTAAACATATTTGGAAAATAGAAAAAGAAGATTACACAACTTTATTGTATATGACGTGTGTGTAAACAAGATATATGAGAAAAACTATAAGAAAGACAATTTTATAATAACCAGGCAATAAATACATTATTTTACATTTAATCCTAAATAATCATTTTCCCTACCCTTAAATACTGTCCAGAGAATTACGAAGACTATTTCACCGAGTTGTGAGTCAAATTTGTGGCGTAGATTTGATTTCTTTGTAGGATGTCTACAGAGTGATAAAGATATTTCATAAAGGCGTATGCATTCATTTCAAATGAAAGCTAAAGCCAACCTTTTTTAAAAAAATTAAATTCATCCTGAGATCAAAATCAAAGTATAATTAGTTCTAGATTATATAGTTTGAGTCACATTCTTATCAGACTTGAAGAGTTTAATTTTTGTCCACAAGATGTACACGGGGATGGGTGGGTGACTAATCTTTTCATTAATTAACTAATACAATATCTGGTTGGCTAATGGCTGGATCAAAGCTATACGTGTGTATTAAGCATCTGCTTAATCATGCTCATAGAGTAACCTTTGCTTCACTATTTCTTTAACTCATTCTTTCTGAGTTTCAGAACACTTTCCTGGTATGTCAGAGATGATCCATTTGTATAGCTGTACGTATCGTAAAAACAAACATAAAAATCTATGGAAATGAAAGGGTTGGGACCTCAACGATTTAGCAAATCCCGCTACCCAAATTTAAAATATAGAAAAAAAAGAAATATATATTATATTTTATAATAAAATTAAATGTGAAGAAAGTGGTTGGTATTATCCTTTTCAGAGACATAATAAAACATGTTTGAGATTCAGAATCCAGAATGCCAATAATGTATCCCTCAGGCCTCATCCATCTACTAATGGAAATCGCTCTGCCGTGCTAGATTGGTATCTACGTAAATAATATTATATATAATAAAGTTTTGACAATACGTTGGGCAACTTTCAGTTGTAGAGTATTTTAGAATGTGAAATGTGTTGTCAAAATAATGAAACATTTATTTTAAATAAAACGATAATAAGAATTGTTTAAAAATATATTATTTTTTTATTGTTTTTTTTAAGATTTCGTCTTAATTAATTTAGATCAATTTGTGTCGTACACCTAGTTTTAGCGAGAAAGTCTTTCAACAAAAAATTTAACGTTTCTGAAAATTGCTTAAACGAAATTATGTTTACCACTTAAATTAACATATGTTTATATCAAAATTTTAACTTTTAAAATTAAATATTTTTATTATTAGGTTATTTAATAGATTTTATATCTAATTTTTTATGATTTTTTAAAATATTTAAAAAATGTATTGTATAAATGATTGAATGTAAAATTTATGTTTCGAGAATCAGAAATTAAAACAATGTGAGTGAAACGTAATACCGAAAATTTAAGATCCAAAAAGTTAGTTATAATTATGTTTGCGTGTGATATCGGTAGTCTTGCTTCTTTAAAAGTTTAGGGTTTCATTATAGAATATAGGATTAATTTATTACAATAATATTGAACCAAAATTAATAAATAATTAGTTTTTATATAAAAATATATATTTACAATGATTTGTTTCAGTAATTTTCTATCTTTGTTGTGTGCGGGTTTGACGGTTTCATTGCAGTTTCACGACGGCATTGAACGGGGAAATCGTTAGAACTTGTTTATTTAAAAAATATATATTTTCTTTCATTTTAAAAAAAATATTTTTAATTTTTTAAAAAAATTAAAAATATATTTGATCAATAAAAATGAAAAATTATTTAAAAAAATAAAAAATTATTTAGTTTTTTAAAACAAAAATAAATAAATTATTATTTATTAAACAATTAAATTAAAATATAATTATTTAAAAAATATTATAATGATTAAAATTGACTTAAAAGAATTCGATCCAAGTTACGTAAAATTAGAATTTTAAATTTTGTATTATTCTCAAAATATTTCAATAAAAATAGTGAGATTTTTTTTGTATTTTTAAAATTTCATATTTTTATTTTATTATTTATTTTTTAAAAAATTTATAACTAAACATTTTTTTATTTTCTATTTTTTAAATAAAAATATTATTTATTGTCTAAAATTAAACGTATCCCTAATTTCTGACAAATGCGTGCCCTTGCCGAGACATCTGTCCATTTATCTGGTTCCATGGCTGTATCATAGTCGGTCCGGCACAGTATTCAACGCGTCCTTCATAATTCTGTTCAGATACGAATATTATACGATCAATTATACCGTATAATACAATTAGGAGATGTTCCCTTCCTTGCAGTCTTCAAATTAATTGGAGAAATTTTTTATTACTATTTTTGCATTAAAAAAAACTGAATTATTTTATAGAATATTTAATTTATTAAAAATATATATTTAAATTTTCAAACAGCTTAAAACACGCTCATTGTTAATTGGAAAATTAGAAATAATAATTAAGTAAGAATAAAGATTCGAGTTTGTTGACTTTATTGCATGCCCATGTGAACATGGATGGATATTAAAGCATGCCGCTTTGCGTAGTCCGTTTCTCTCTCTCACACCAACCTCAACAGTTTCTCTTTCAATCTGCCATGGCAAATTAAGCAACAAAAGAAGAGATTCGGAAAGCTGTTCAAAGACTATTCCTTTTTTTTTTCTTTTCTGTAAGTTGTTTTCTTCCTTTTTCGCGCTAATCTTCTTCTTCTTCTTCTTCTGTTACTACTACTTCACAAAAGAAAATTTTTAATTATCGATTTGGGATAATTTTCTGAGTTCTGGGATTTGAGATCGGCCTTTAGGTTATCACATGATTTTAGAGATTTCTCACATCCTCTTCAATCTTCATGATATTTGTGATGTTCTGTTCTTCTATTATTTCTATCCACTTGTTTGAATTGATTGACCGCATCAAATCAATGCGTTTTGGGTGAAACTGTTTCTATTTGATTTTGGTTTCTTCTGGATAACCATTTCCGTCTCAGAAAATTGTCTTTATTTTGCCGCTAAAGGTTTTTGTTTTTTTGCGAGTAATTTAGTCTTAGAATGATGGAATGCATCGAAATACAGCTGGATGTCTGGTTCTCAAAGTTGGACAAATAATGGAATTACTATAATCATGATTTTGACTTTGAACTCCGAGTACAACTCAACTCAACTCATGCTAATCATGCGCGTGGTCTCTCACCTTCTCATACTATAGCTGGAGTCCATGCCCCCTTTGATATTTATGGAATTGAACGACTCAATTGAGCCATTCATTTTTATGCATAAGTACTAATTATGTTGTTAGGGAAGTTGGATACTGATTTGCACTGTTTCTTTGAACACAGGTTTTTATACCTGATCCTGATCAGCTTACTTCTACCTT
Organism: Abelmoschus esculentus; assembly: GCA_035048815.1. Taxonomy (NCBI): domain Eukaryota; kingdom Viridiplantae; phylum Streptophyta; class Magnoliopsida; order Malvales; family Malvaceae; genus Abelmoschus; species Abelmoschus esculentus. The sequence goes on from JAUCBN010000008.1 coordinate 3,047,861, forward strand.
GCTTCCAAGATGGCAAATTCTGCAGTAAGAAATTTATCTGTTCCTGTTCCTAAACATACTTCTTTCATTAGCTTACCTTAACCTAACTATTCATGTCTACCTTCTTTTTACCTTTTACCCTCTGTTTGAATGCAGCAGCATTTTCCTATTCTGAATTTTCTTTCTACAATTTGTGTATAATTTCCTCTGCTTCTCTAGGCTAATAACAACATAAGCATTGTAGTGAATCGATGATACAAAATGTGTTTGCATTCTGATGCCACCATCTAATTTATTGGTTACCAAAAAATGTACTATAATCTATGGCTAAGCAACACTTTTCATATTTCGATAGATTTCTTGAGTTTTTTTATTAGCTTTTGAAAAATATCATTATGAATTATGCAGTGAAGATTTATATGTTTCTTTTTTTCTTCTCATTTTAGGGTAATTTAACTAAAAGTATGAAGAGACTAGAATCCAGAAAGTCACATTCATGGTGGTGGGATAGCCACATCAGCCCCAAGAATTCAAGGTGGCTAGCAGAAAATCTTGAGGGTAAGTTCTAGTGTTCTACATAAGGAGCTGCTATAATACCTGTCTAGAATTTTTGGAGGGGACGAGGCTTCTTATCATAATTCCAGTGCTGTATATATGTCATCCAATACTACCTGTCTAGAATTTTGGAGGGGACTAGGCTTCTTCTCTTCTGCATCTTTTAAAGAAATTTGTTATCGAAATCATTTAAGTTCTGGAAATGTCAATCAAGAAAATAACATCAAATTGTTGGGTACAGAAATGGACCGTAATGTCAAACAAATGCTGAAGTTGATCGAAGATGATGGAGATTCATTTGCAAAAAAGGCTGAGATGTATTACCAGAGGAGGCCAGAACTTGTCTCTCATGTTGAGGAGTTCTACCGTATGTATCGCTCTTTGGCAGAGCGTTATGACCAGTTGACGGGAGAATTGAGGAAGAATATTCCATCTGACCTCCAATCTCAGGGTTCGGACATCTCTGATATTGCCTCTGATTTACCCTCTATTTGGCCATCTTCAGACCAAAGGCTGAGTCGCCGTAAATCTGGCCCACGAGCTGCTCGTTTTAGTGTCTTCCTTGGTTCTGGTGGGAGTGGCTCTGATTTTTACCAAAAAGAAGAGGACGAGTTATCTACTCGAACAGATTCTGAAACGGAATCTGATGCTTCCTCAGTTAATAATTACTCAGTTTTATCAGGGAATGGGAGCGATCAAGGGGTCAGCAGGAAAATGATTGAGTTGGAGATTGAGCTCCATGAAGTGAAACAGAAACTGCGGATGCTAGAGGAAGAAAATACAGATGGTTCAGTAAGAGGGGCAAAAAATAATAATTCTGAACTTCTTACCAGAATTAGGGAGTATGAGGAAAAACTTGAAATTGCTAACAGAAAAATACGTCTCACTGAAGAAAAAGCGACCTTGTTGAGGATTGAGCTCCAAAAATATAAACCACTAGAGGCAGCTGACTCGGAATCATCTGAAGAAGAAAGTGTCAAGATGCACAAGACAGAGAAGATTGAGGTAAATCAGGCATTGGATCTTGAAAATAAGGACGGTGTATTGGATACAGATAATATACATGCAGATGGCAAGATGCAGGCACTGGTGGAAGAATTAAGCATTACTAAAGAAATGCTCCGGGGTTCTGAGAAAGAAATTGCTAGTTTGAAGAAGCAATATTATGAAAAAATTCAGAAGTTGCAGGGTCAGCTTGATACTGCTCAAAGAGAGATAGTCACATGGAAATCCAAACTGAATACAGAGAAAAGAGAGGTCTCCAAGCTGCAGGATAGAATTTCTATGTTAAAGAATAGTTTATCAGACAGGGATCATGAGATCCGGGATTTAAAGATAGCTGTATCTGATGCTGAGCAGAAGATTTTCCCTGAAAAAGCTCATATCAAAGCTGAAATATCAAAATTGTTGGAGGGACGAGTTTGTTTGGAAGAACAGCTCAGGGATTGGGAAGCACGTGGCCGGTCCTTGGAGGAGGACATCAGAAAAGCAGTGAATGATAAAAGAGAATCAGAGGAGAGGCTTCATGGTGAAATCGAGCATTTAAAACTGGAGATTGCTGAGAGAAGTGATTGCATTAAAGTTCTGAATGAAAACCTTGAGACTTTAAAAGCAGAGCGGGATGTGCTTGAGAATAAAATTGTATCACTCAAAGCAGAGATTGGTTATAGGGATAATCAGATTGTTGAAATGGACACTCATCTCCACGAATTACATGTGGAACACATGAAACTAATTGCTAGTGCTGAAGGAGCACATAAATTGGTGGAGGAACTGCAATCAAAAGTTAAGGAACTAGAGGATGTGACTGAAAGGCAAAGAATCACGATACTGGAGGGAGCAGAAGAGAAACGAGAAGCTATAAGGCAGCTTTGCTTCTCCCTTGAGCATTACCGAGATGGATATCATTGGCTTCGGCAAGCATTTATGGGGCCAAAGAGAGTTCCAGTTTTGACAACATGAATATGCAATGCTGCATAATGCCCTTTTTATTTTTACTTGGTTGCTAGACTATTTTGTCTTAAATGAGAGTTTCTAGACTATCATACCAGTCCCTGAAGGTGTCGCCTGCTTGTTCAATGATAATACAGTAAACATAAGTTGCATTTTAGATGGAATATGATAGGTTTACTCACAATGTTAACACCAAGGAGATGCTCTCAAATATGCTTTGCCCTGGCTTATCATGCTTGGATGTATACTCGGTTTCATCGATCATGGTTCAAGAGAAATCAGTTTTTCCCTTTGTGTGATTTAAGCTTGGTAGTCCCTGGTCTCAGTTCTGTCCTGTTTGTCTGCAACTCTCTTGATGTGAGTTTACTGCCTTGTGTTTACGCGTCCCTCTATTATCGAGTTCAATCGGTGTTTTCATTTTTTTTTCTGTGTACTGCTTATTGTATCATGTACTGAATCAAAATAATTACTTGATATAATATTTAATGGTGGGACAAAATTCATTAATGTAATATTCCATCCACCATTTTTACGCATATAATATATGTATATGTATGTGTAGTTCTTTTCCAGAACGGATGTTTTTTGTTTTTTTTTTACATCAAGCTCTGCTTAATCCTCCATTTGGCATCATTCATCAGTAATTCAGTATGAATTCAAGGCTTGTTTCAGTTCTCGTTGTATCCTATTTTACCGAACTGTAGACTACTTTTTGCCACAACTTATTTTACCGTTTGTCATTAACTTCAAAAATTTTCAATCTTTAAAATTTCACATGTTATTGTCTCACATCAATCGAATTAAGATTCGACTAGTATTTAAGTTTTTTATAATTCTATTAATAAGTGCTTATAACTAAATATTTTTTATTGAAAGACGGGGAGAGGTAATTGCCTCTACTCTCAATTTTTTTATCATTATTTCTTTACTTAAATTTTTAAAAATTTAGTTTATTTATAATTTTATCTTTATTTTTAAATATTTATGTTTTGTCTTCTAACTTTAAAATTTTTGATTTCATCGGTGAGTGATTGGTTCTTTTATTACAAGTACTCTCGCTAAAATAAATTTCTATTTCATTAATCATTAATTACAATTACATTACTTCTATTAAATTAAAAAAAATTGTATTGTTCGGTAAATAACTTGCTACCAAGTCGATCAGTTAACATAAATCCCTACTTTCATTATTGCACAAGTCCTACTTTCCTTAGCAAAAAGTATCCAAATCGAAAAGAGTGGAATGTATCTTACGACATTCTTTGTACCCAGTATATGTGTATTTTATATCTATGTTTTGATAGATTTGGAAGCTGAGCTATTAGAATCATCATATTTCTAGTTTGGACTATGGAATGCCGTAAATTCTCTGAAGAAATATCCTCGAAAGCAAGAAGGCTTCAACTTGCACCAATCAAGGCTTCCCCTGAATTCTGAAGTTAAAGCTTTGGACCCTCCAGTCTCATCAGTTTCATCACGTGATACACTTTTTTGTACCAATGTGGGCGGTTCGATCCTATAATTCTCATCCTGGGGACCCTCCACCTGGCACATTTAGGCTACATCTGCTTTGGGAGTTTGCCAACATCACGTTCCTGTCATGATCTTAGTTTCTTTGATCAAAATCATGATTTCTGCATGTGAATAAACAAAAAACACAGTACACAAGACAGGCACACGAGCTTGAAGGTAGCCAACCGGTAACTGTAAACTTTTCTTTAAAAAGAGGGTTATGTTGGAGGGTCTTTGTCTCAAAACATTCTCTGTTTGCTTACTCAATCTTCTTTAGTTCAGCCTTAGCTATTGCAATTAGCTCAGACTCGAACCTCTCTCTCTAACAACTCCACCTTTTCTAATTTTCTTTTTCAATTTTTGGTGCAGAGAGTTCATTTTCTGACTATGAAAAGATTATCATCTTCAAAAAGGGTAGTGGTGAACAATGTGGTTAAAGGGAGATAGAGTGGGAGCTTAGGCCCTGTGGCATGCTCGTTCAGAAGAGGGAACATGGGGGAATCTTCTTCTGCTCCTCTGATCATTGTCAAAGCTTCTCATGTTTTTTACCACCATGATATAGCTCTGCCTGCTCAATCCACTTTTGTTAACCATTTCTTCATATTTTTCTTGCTTCATACCTGTCTTCGTTGAACTCTGCATATGTCTGTGTTTCTATATTTCCTACTGTCTTATTGTTTGATTCAACCGGTTTGGAGCCCAAGGAGCCGAGGCTGTTGTTCCAACGGAAAGAGAAGGATGAGGAAGAATGCTTGCATATGGTAGGAGTGAAAGACATGTCAAAGGTGGTGCTTTTAGAGGACCCAGCTAGCAAAGAGAGGAAGCTGGAGGAGATGAATGGAAATCAAACTGTGCTAAATGGTTGTGTAGATTAGAGGTTGCCAAACTCTCTGACAAGGTTAGCATCTCCTAAAAAGAGATGAAAAGTATGCACTTTTCATGTTAGAAACGTGAGCACATTTCAACCTACTGGTCCAACTTTAGTAGGTTATTGCTTTGGAGGGAATTGTTGGTGCAGGTACCAAAGTTGCAGAAAACGAATCCCTTGTGTTGACAGAGTTGCTTAAGGTGCAATTGCTCCAATTAGATTCAATTGAGGCTGATGGTGAAGCCAAAGTCCAGAGGCGGGTTGAAGTCAAGTCATTATCTGGTTGCTTTCAGCCAATTTTCAGCTTGAATAATAGCAGTTTGATGTGGTTGATGGGATGATATATGACAAAAAAACATTGGATTTTGGTGCACAGGTTCGTCGAGTCCAAGGACTAGTGGACCACCTAGACAACTTGATGGCTAGAAATTCGAATCCGTTCAGCAGTAGCCAGTAGTTGCAATGCAGTAGCAAATGGGAGGAACTTGCTATTTGATACTCCATATAGGAAAATGTGCCAGTCAAGATTGTGCTTTTATTTTTTAACGTTGCTTGCTATTTGGTTTAATGTTTTCCTTACATGGAACTTGTTATAATAGTGCCATTTTATTATTTTGGTAACCAAGTTATTTTCAGAAATGATATTTTTCCCTTATCGGTCCTATGATAATGTAATTTAATAATTAATTTAGCAATTAAGGGATACATGATAATATTTAGTGGAATTAATTTTTATTTCTTAAAATTATATTTTATTTTAAGTTAAAAAAGAGAAAACGCAGACACACAAGTCTCTGAAACCGCAATTTCCCATTTGGAGGCGGATTCTGATCATCGCCTAGGGGAAGAAACCTTTCTTCTTGACCACAAACCACTAACAATGGAGGATTTAACCTTCTTTCAATCCTTTTACCATGAACTCAAAACCACTCGCAGGCTGAATCACTCGGGCAAAGGCTTCGACATCTGGAAATACAAGGTAGAACTTTTCCTCGGAGTAATCGGCGTCAAGTATGTCCTCACCCAACCAAAACCCAACAAGGAAAACCCTGGTGAGTCAGCCCGGCACGAAAAATGGATGGATGGCGACTTCAAGGCTCGCCATGTTATCCTCGGAACCCTCGATGACAACCTCTACATGATTTATCATCAACACGAGACGGCCAAGTCCATATTGGACGATCTCACCAGTTTTTTCGCGAGGCCTTCAATGGCTAAAAGGATCATGCTTTACAGGCGATACATGAATCACAAAATGAAAGAAGGGGCGAGTATTAGTTCTCACACTCTTGAGATGATGGGTATGGCTTCAGACTTGGAGCGTCGTGGTGTGAAAGTGCCCAAGGACATGCAGGTTACGGTATTGATAGAGAGTTTACCAGAGTCGTGGAACGACGTGGTGACACCGATCACTGTCAATTTGTCCTTTGATGAGGATGCATTGGGGTTCGACCATGTTGAAAGGAGGCTGCTAAATGCTGGGCATTGGAAGCAGTTAAAAAGGGATCGTCATACACTGTTTCTATTGTCAACCTTTACCTTTATTCAGCCTATACAAGCCAAGGATTATCCTGATGACAAATTGTCAACATTCATCACTTTGAAAGAAAATCTTTGTGATTGGTTTTGATATTTAGACATTATGCTCTGTATTTTGATTCAATTTTACCTACTGCTTCCATGTCTAGTTTTAATATTCATATGTTCTGCAAATAGTTTAGATTAGTATAATCTCTGGTGTGAAGAGTTATGCAGGAACCAGTTTTTCTTTATTTTTAAATGAGCTGATGTGAATACTGAATATGAACCGACTTAATCATCTCATACCCCAAACCTGGTGGTGGTCTAGAAGAATATGGCTTGATTGTCTGCTTTTTTGGTAATATTACCAATTTGGAGGGGGAGAGGATATGTTACACAGGGCATGTATCTGTGCTGGTCTGGTAAAAAATGACTTGATGTCCTGTTTCTTGGTACATACAAAATTTGGGGATGGGTTACACAAGACATGAATTTTGGGGACGGAAGATAACTGTTCCTTTTTTTGCAGTTCAAGTTGCAGAACTTGTCGTCTGGTTTTCACTTAGTTGACATTTTCCTCGCTGAGAAGCTTTTATTTTGAACGTTATCAGCTACTTTTGCTTCACGCAGTTTCTCCTTTCATGGAACTTGTTATGATTACAATATATTTCTTACTACATGTTATGGTTTTCTATATGTTTTCGTTTCTTCAACTTTAATCTTGGAATTGAATTTGAAGCATTGGCATTAAAATGTTCAAAAATTAAGGACTAAATTAAGTGGAACAATAAGTCCCGGGATGGAATTAAAATTTTATTTAAAAGTGTTATTTTTTAACAATATTTGAAGAATTGATTATTTATAAGGAATGATATTTTATTTATAAAAAGGAATATTTTTTATTTTTTAAATATATATTATATGAAAAATATTTTTTTTCAAAATATTTCGAGTGTTGACGAACATCTGGCTCCACCCATGCGAGATTATCATATTTTTAGAGAAAAAAAAATTAGGCGCAATATTTATGAGAACTTTCGAGATATACTCCACCATCAATGGAGCCTTCAAGTTCACAAACACCAGCTGATGCACCCAGAAGGAGTTAAGCAAGCTTTGGATTTCACCATCAATGGAGCCTTCAAGTTCACAACCACCAGCTGAGCTTAGTTTGCATGGGGAGATTTTGTTACTTGTCTTCGCATTTTCTTCCTCGCCTTACAATTAGACTGGGTAGAGGAAGCTCCGAGTCTGAAGTTTCAGATAATAACGATGAAGCAGAAGAGGACAGCAGCATTCCAATGGATTCAACGATATATTCATCAAGAAGTAGAGCTAATACGGCAGTACCAGTGGCATGGTTTAGATAAATAACTGCTTGTATTATTAGGGTTCCAAACTTGGGCTGAATTCAGTGGCAAGAGTTTTGTGTCTTTCTGTGCATTCAAATTAAAGTGACAGATGTATGTTTTTTACCCTAATAGGAGAATGCTTTAATTACCATTAAATATAAAAAGGATTATTTACCCTTCTTAGTGATTAAGAAATAACATGTCTTTATCCTGAGTTTAGGATTTAATGTTATAATTTAAGTTTATGGTTAAAAAATTAAAGTTAAGATTTAAATTTTAATATTTTAGATATTTTTTAATGTGGTCTATTACTTGACTAAAACTTAATTTCTCTCTCAAAACCCTCCTGACCTGACCGCCGTTCTCCTTTTCCAAATTTCGCCACTGTTTTCCTTTCCCAAATTTCATTTTTTTTTTATTTTTCGTTTTGATCGTTACCTTGAATCGGTGGTCGACAATCAATTTTAGTATTGGTTGTCGATCACCGGATCTATTTCTTTTTTTTGTTTTATTTTAATAGGGATCTATTTTTTTTGTCTTTGTGGCACGTTTTTCTCTGTCCTTGTGACATGTTTTTATTTTTGTTTTGGGTTTTGATTCGTCTGTCTTTATGGCATGTTGTAGCCTACCCTAGTGATCGGTTGTTGTTCGCACAGAGATTCAATCGATGATAGTTTTCTGATTTATTGTTGTCGGTGGTCACTTGGAAAGACTTATCCCCACTCGGTTGATGGTTGTTTACCGATAAAATCAGTCATGGTAGCGTTACTTTTTACACGACAGTTTGAATCGCCTATAACTCCTTCTTCCTTCACTATGCGTCTCATTTGGACAGAGACAAGGAGATTCAGGAAGTTGCTGAATTTTATTGGTATGCTTATTTTCATAGGAATTTTTTTTTTTTTGAGTTGTAAAAATTTTTGAATTTTCTAATTCAATTATTTTGCTTCTTGATTACGTTGTATTTATAATTTTCTATAAATTTAATAAAAATTCAGTATCATTTATAAAAAGAATCGGAGGATAAAGAATTTTAGTTCGATGTTAGAAGGGAAAAGAAGTGTTCATGAGAATCAATAGCCAACTTCTGAAATGCTACTGAATTTACTAGAATATCCAACTAATATATTAATCTTGTACTCTCTTTTATGTGGGTAATTTTGTATTTTTGAATAAGGTTAAATTAGGACGTTTTGAACTTGGGTTTGGTTCAAAATCTATCCGCCAAATGGCCAACAATGGTAGGAGCAACTATGCTCCATGTATGGTAATCTGCAGTGTTTTTGTGTATAAATACAAAGGCCATGGAAACCTCTTAATCACAGCAACTTAAATCTTTATAGGGTTAGTTTGAATTGAAAGTGCATATCTTCTGTTAGATTTCAATTTCTTGCTAGTAATGCTTTCTTGTTTTGAATGTTTGCAGGTGGATAGCAACATGACCAGCAGCAGTGAAACTAGGGCCTCTTTCTTCCCGGAGTTCGATCCTTTTGTCATGAGAGGTGAGAAAAACGAGGCGGATCAAAACTCATTTCCTCCACCGGCTGAGAAACTCACCCTCGGGTCTTCTGCCAACACAGTGGTGGTGGCCGATACTGTCCAGGGCAGTGGGGGTCGCCTCGACGAACAAAACATGGACCCGAGAAAGTTTAAACGGTAACTTCGTTTTGTCTTCTTTGTTTAAGCCTACGTATCCCTTTTTTCGCCCGTTCAACCCTTTACCACTGTTCTTCTTTGGTTTTGTTGTGTATACTGTATAGGATCATTTCAAATCGGCTCTCTGCTCAGAGATCAAGAATCAAGAAGCTTCAGCATGTTCATGATATGGAAAAGAAGGTGGAATCTCTACAGGTAAACTTCATCTCTCTCTATATATAACTTTCTAGATTCCCTTTACATGTAATTCATTTCATCTTTCGTGGAAAAACAAATTTTCAGACTCTAGTTTCCGTGCTCTCCAATCAAGTTAATCTGCAAAAGGACAAGCAATTCTTGCTGAGAATGGAGCAACAAGACTTGCAGAGCCGCATTTCAGCCTGCTCTAACCGCAGAGTTATGGTGGATGGTAAAGTACCTGAACTCTCGTTTTGTCTGTAACGTACAATGATTAAACAACGTATGCCAATCAACCATACACGCAAATAATACAAGTACGAGGTCTGTTTAAATTGTGTACGCAGCTGAAATAGAAAAGAGGAGAGCAGAACTAACTAGGGTCAAGGAACTGTATTTGAGACAACAACATCAGCAAATGCCGCCGCAGAATATGTCTGTCTGGGAACATGGACTGCCCACAGAGAAGATGCTGAGTGACTCCGTAACCGAACAACCTTTGTTTGTTAGTTCAGACGAAGGTAAAAATGAACGAAGCTGATATTATAACCAACTTATTATTTTCTCGATATTTGTTTTGATACATATCTCAACGCTAACTACCAACAAAGACGTCGAAATAAAACTAACATGAAAAAAAACATGACCAAAAGCAGAATGAAAACCTTAAAAGCATCGTAAATAGTTTGAGGAGTCAAAGTGACAATCATGCTCGGAGGTATTGGCTTATTGGCTATTGCATTCAGTTACTTCCGTTTTGTTTGTTTGTGTAACTTAATTTGACTACTTCAAATATTTAAAAATATTATTTTAAACTTTTGAATCGTAAAAATACAATAGTATTATCACTATGTATGAACGTATATTACATTATAATTATCTAATTATCGAACAATCCACGTAAATATATATAATTGTTGTGCAGTTGATGAGGGAGAGGATTACATAGCGGAAGAGACCAACATGTTGGACCAATTTAACTTGCACCAGGAAAGTGCTGGACATATGCTGGTGCCTGGTTGGGAAGCTGGTGGAGGAGAGCTCACAAATGTGGTCCTTGACCTGCAATCTGGACCGGCACAGTTGCAGAATCCATTCCTGAATCAGCCACAACAGCAACAGATTGGAAGCTTTGACTCGGACTTTGGAGAGCTTGAGAAGATCTTCAACTTCAATCCCGGCAATGATTTTCATATCAACTAATGCTTCATATCATCGCTTTTGTCTGCATTTCCTTCGTTTTCTGTTTGAATGTCTGTCTTTTCTTCATATGAAAAATCTCGTGGACTATTTTATGATATGAATAAATTTTTATTACTATACCCTCATTGATTTTATTTAGATTTCGGGATTATATATATAAATTCTGATCACGTGTAACAGCATAGCGCTGCCTTATCTCAGTCCTCAATATTACTTCTGGTCTTGGATGTTTGTCACGATCTACCGAGTGACCGGCAAGAAATTATGACCTGCACTTCTTTGGATGCACACCAACACTTTATGGTGGTTAAATCCCAAGACAAGGTACCTCAATTTTCTTCTAGGGTGAAAACTAGAGTGGCAATTACTATCATTAATTGACCTCTTTCTCTAGATGCTTAACTTAGGGATGCAACCGGAGAAAAGCCTGCATCTCTGAATCCAATGGCCTTCGTTTCTTTTCTATCCTATGTGTTCTTAAGGGACATAAGCTTCCACTAATCAATCTTCATTAAATAAAGATAGCTACATGATCAACCTAGGGTTTTCCAACACATTGCTAAGATAGAGAAGCCAACTGAGGCTTGAACCTTTATAATTTATACCCATGTTGTCTCTTACTACGGAGACTCCTACTCTCGACTTTATTTTTTTTAATATAAAAAAATAAATCACTATTTAAAGTCGGATTCTAATGGATCCGACATCATTTTTGCTATAGAATCAATAATATTTTAGAAAATATTTTTCAAGTATCATATTATGAGAAAAATAAAATCAAACAATAATATTTATGATATATTTTCTGGCCACGAAACAAAAACTCAAAAATGAGCTACTAATAAAGATATATTTTATTATTTTAAATAATTAATTTAATATTTCATTACTAAATTATAAAAATATAGTTAAAATTTGTTAAATATATTATTTTTATTATTTTATTAAAAACACCATAAATACAAAAAAGAGACGATGACTTATTAGATTATCGCTTAATCCTATAAACAGCATCCACAACCCCAAAATTCAAAATGATCCCATATTTGTTCATGTCCTCAGGATAGGGAGAAGCCGAGCGTCAAAACAAGTGACCCAAAAAAGTCAGGCTAAGTATTGCGAAAGGAGATAAAATATGCGAAAAGGACTTTGGCATATAATCCGGAAATTAAAAATATCATATAATTAGGGTGAGCGTTCGAGCGAGTCAAGTCGAGTCAAAAAATTTTGAGTTATTCGAGTTGAGTCAACATATTTTTCAACTTGAACTTTTTTGAATTTTTTATTCGAGTCGATTTTATCGAGTTCGAGTCGAGTCGAATTTTTAAGTTTTTGTATAAATTTAATTATACTATTTATAATACTATAATACATTTTGATTCTAATTTAAAACTCTCTCTTTATATCTACATACATATTTTTTCATATTATTTTTTACATATATAAATAAGATTTTGAATTATTATTATTATTATTATTATTATTATTATTGTTATTATTATCATCATCACCATCAAATAACTTAGGTATAAATATTTTATTTTATTAAATTACGAGCCTCTTTAAAAAAAATTATTCTTATCTAGAAAAGACCAAAACAAGATAAAAATAATGATAAATTAAATATAATAATATAAATATATAAATTAAAAATATAAAATAATTAATATAATTTAAATAATATAAAAATATAAATAAAAAATATATTTAAAAAATAAAAAATAAATATAAAAAATAACCATATTATAAGGAAAAGAAAACTAAAATGTAAAAATAATAAGAAAGAGAGGATATAATTGAAATAAAACTGAAAATAAAATTACATGGACTAAGTGTGTAATTAGACCTTGGAAATTTTCGAGTTATTCGATTTTTCGAGTAACTTGAATTTTGGAAATTGAACTCGACTTGAAATTGAAATTTTTTCGAGTTATTCGATTCGACTCGAATAACTCAAATACCTCGATAAGAATAACTTGAAATTAAAAAAAAATAATTAATTTTTTCGAGTTGAGTCGAGTTTTACTCACCCCTATATATATACCGAAGAATCGATGATTAAAAAATGTGTTGAGAAGTCGATGTTCTGAGTTCTGACACGTCTCTCACTGGAAACACTAAAAAAACAGACAAGTCTCGTCTCTTGTCTCTCTGCAGGTGCGGTGAGTCAAGCTTCGACCTTTTCACACACAAACACCCTTCAACGCCAGGTTATCTTGTTATCTTCCCCCCTTCGTTTTCCCTTTTATAGGTTCGTTTTTTCTTTTCGTTTTCCCTTCAGCTCCTCCTACTGGAATTACCCTGGGTTTCTGCTTGGATGCCGAGAAATCGTAGGAAAATAGAAGAAAAGACGAATCTTTTGATGCCAGCTGGGACTAGTAAATCTTAATTCGATTCGTATTAGACTTGGGTTTTTGTTTAGTTTTCGAGAACTTCTGTTTCTCTATCCTTTTGTTGACTTAAACTATCTAGGCAATCAAACACTTCACATACCCCACTGAACTGATGGCCTTTGCTCGTGGGTGCACATCGTTGACTGAATTATCTTTGCCTTTTCATCGCCACCACTTTTTGCCTCCTCAATTTAATCAAACTTTCTTTCCAAAACATAGTCTTGGAAGAATTTCAACCGGGGCATGTAACCATCAAAATCCAAACTTTGTTCCTGGAAAAAGACAACCAAAATTCAGGATCTTCACATCGGTAGAATTGGACCGATATGTAACGAGTGATGATGAAGATGAAATGAGCCAAGGCTTCTTCGAGGCAATTGAAGAATTAGAGAGAATGACAAGGGAACCCTCTGATGTTCTTGAAGAAATGAATGATAAGTTGTCATCAAGAGAGTTGCAGTTAGTTCTAGTTTACTTTTCTCAAGAAGGGAGAGATTCTTGGTGTGCGCTTGAAGTATTTGAGTGGCTCAAAAAGGAGAATAAGGTTGATAATGAGACAATGGAACTCATGGTTTCAATTATGTGTAGTTGGGTGAAGAAGCTGATTGAAGGAGAGGGTGATGTTGGTGATGTGGTTGATCTACTTGTGGACATGGATTGCGTGGGGTTGAAACCGGGTTTTAGTATGATTGAGAAGGTGATTTCGATGTACTGGGAGATGGATAAAAGGGATGGAGCTGTTGTGTTTGTGAATGAAATTCTGAAACGGGGAATTTCATATGAAGATGATGATGGTGAAGGGCAGAAGGGTGGGCCAACTGGCTATCTTGCTTGGAAGATGATGGTATTCTGTCTTAAGCCTTGATTATTAGTATGCATCTATTTGAGTTTTTGTGTTAGAGATTGAATTTACTGTTCTTTTCATGTTATAGGCTATTGAATCACATTTGCTTGATATTGGTTGCTTGATTTTTTTTCCATTGTTACTATCATTAGTAAGTTGTTTATTTTTCCTTTTTATTCCAGGAAATAATGGTCACTGCTGTTTATGCTTAATCATTTGTTAGTATTTCTTGTTCTTGTTTGTTGCCTGTATGGTTCGTTACTTTGTTAATCATCTATAGGGTGGAAAAGTTCAACTATACTATGATCACTGTGTTATACATTGCCAGGACATTGTTTTCTGCTGAAGTTGTACAATTGAATGTTATGATTTCTTGTTTTTACCCTACACTGAAAGCAAATTCTTAAATCTCTCATAGTTTATTGCAATTCTCGTATGCATCTCTTACCGTAGTTCTTTTTTCCTGATTCTTTTCAATAAGTGATTTATCTCTGTTCTTCAGGTTGAGGGTAACTATCGGGATGCCATCAGATTGGTGATTGACCTTAGAGAATCCGGGTTGAAGCCTGAGATTTACAGCTACCTCATGGCAATGACAGCAATAGTCAAAGAGCTTAACGAATTTGCAAAAGCCTTGCGAAAGTTGAAAGGTTTTGCCAGGTCTGGCTTGGTTGCTGAACTTGATATGGAAAATATAGAGCTTATAGAAAAGTATCAATCTGATCTTCTTGCTGATGGGATAAAATTGTCTAATTGGGCAATTCAAGAAGGAAGTTCTTCAATAAATGGGTTGGTCCATGAGAGGCTTCTTGCTATGTATATTTGTGCTGGGCATGGACTTGGTGCCGAAAGACAGCTGTGGGAGATGAAGCTTGCTGGTAAAGAGGCTGATGGAGACCTTTATGACATTGTTTTAGCTATTTGTGCTTCCCGGAGGGAGACTAGTGCAATATCACGGTTGCTTGCTAGATTGGAAGTTTCAAGCTCCCTACGTAGGAGGAAAACTTTATCCTGGTTATTGAGAGGCTATATTAAAGGAGGGCATATAGGCGATGCTGCTGAAACAGTGGTCAAAATGCTTGATTTGGGTTTATATCCAGAGTATTTAGACAGGGTAGCTGTTCTGCAGGAACTGAGGAAAAGGATCCTCCTGCCGGGGAACATTGGAACTTATATGGATCTCTGCAAACGATTATATGATGCGAGTTTGATTGGACCTTGCCTTTTATATCTGTATATGAAGAAATATAAGCTTTGGGTTATAAGAATGCTTTAAGGTTTAAGAAACGAAATTTCAATACACTTTCTATATCAAGTATTTATTGGAAAAGCATAGGAGTTTTGTGAATCCGGGTTTTAGATGGCCGCACAGGGGTATAAGTGTGTTCGACAAAAAAATATGCAGGCAAACTTTGAACACTAGAAATACATGGTAAGCATTTTGTTCTTTGGGTCATTTAAATTTGGTGTATAGTATATATATTGTAGCTACTGTATGCATAATGGAAGTACTTCCTATAAATGTAACTGAAGAGACTGACTACTGCTGTATTCTTCTCCTCTTCCTTTTTATCCCTTGAATGTACATGTTCATATTTGGCTATTACATAATCCTACATGTTTTAATCAGCTTCTGATATCTTTTGTTGTAGTCTATCCATTTGTATTTTTACTTTAGTTCTGTTTGCACATTAGAATGAATCTACCAGACAACTAGCTGGCAGGTCTATGCCTGAGACACATGACTGAAATTACACAGTAAATAATGAATTGGTAATATCATCGTATGCATACATTTCGGATTTCTCAACCATATTGGCCGAGAGTGGAGGCTTGGCATAGTTCATATGAATGAATGAACCAATATGGGGGGTAAGAAAGCAAAAAGAACGACAAGAACGAGGAACTGAGGAAGTGGCAACAAACCAAGGCTTACTCACAACGCTTCATCTCTCAACTATATACAAAAAAATCATTTCTCTTGCAGGATATTGAATTAGAGAAAGCACCTACCCGAAACTCCACTGCTTCGGAGCAAGACAATATAATAAAAAGGCAGGGAAAAAGTAAGTTTATTCAGATTTCAACTTCATCAGCTTGCTTCTGTGGACAAGATTTCAAGCTCAGCCCACCAAAGGGGAGAGAGTTTTGGCGTTGCACCATCAGGTTCCACTGCTGTTATCTCTTTTAACTTGGCTGCGATTTCCCTCATTGTTGGTCTCTCTTTTGGATCAGGATTAACACATGTTTTAATCACTTCAAACAAGCCCTCCAGCTCATCTTCTTTGAAAATTTTAAGAGTTGGATCCACCATTTCTTTCAAGGGTTGATCCCCTTTCAAGTAATCCGAGGCCCAGTCTGCAACAGAGCCATTGTCTACCGAATATGGGATCCTACCAGTTATCATTTCAAACAATATTACACCGAAGCTATAAACGTTGCTTTCTGCATCTACCGGTTGGGATTCTAAGACCTCCATGGTAGATGATCCAGCCTTGGCTGCGGTAGCATTATTCAAGAAGCTGAAATCAGATATTTTGGCAGCATAGTCTTCAGTCAGATAAACTGAGCAAGATTGCAGGTTTCGGTGGGCTATAGGGGGAGCTAGCTGATGCATATGCTCAAGGCAGTACACTATTCCCATGGCTATTCTTAGTCGCATTCCCCAGTCCAAGTGCTCAGCTTCTCGTACTGCATCAAATTCGAAATTCAGCATCATCCGGGTCATATCTCATTTGGTAGCATACTTGTCTTACGATACAGAATCAAGTAAAACGACTTACTGTGTAGATGTTCAAAGAGTGTTCCATTGGGAGCATACTCAAAAACCATCATTCTTGTGAAAGGCGTGTTTTCTTCGCAATAGCCTATGAGGTTCACAAAATTCTTGTGGTTCACTTTAGACAGGGCGTCTATCTGAAAGAATGAAAAATATTTGATATTCAGAAATGGTCTACAAGAGTCAAGACTGTAGTGATTAATAGTACTGCAGTACCTTGTTTCTAAATTGTGTTTCTAAATCCCTTGACCAATCTTCTCGAGATGCAACTGCAGTTGATGTTACGGCTATTTCAACCCCACTTGATAGAGTTCCCTTGTAAACTGTGCCATCGGAAAAGGTTCCAATTATGTTGCTGAAATCCTCACAAGCTGCTTCAAGTTCTGATCGCTTGAGCTTCGGTACACCTGAAATGCGGACATTGATATATGAGAGGTTGGAAACTCCGGCTTTGTTTCACCAAGGGTTTGAGCCAAAAGGTGAAGATATTACTTTGTGCAGAAGATTTCCATATAAATTGGTTACAAGAATGCTTTGTTGGTTAGCAGAAAGTTTCTGCAGTTTGTACAGGTTCACAGACACTTAGCAATGCATGGAGAGTATCTGCAGTCAAGGAAAGTTACCTGTTACAAATGCTTTCTGCAGCTGCCCACTCAATCCTGTGGCCCAAGGCTTGACGGTAACCACCTTACTGCTTCGGAAGAGGAATATGCCAAGGACCAAACCCAGAACAAGCAAGGAACCCCCTACACTAGCAATCAAAATTAGAACCACATGATGTTCTGAATCAGACCTCTCATCTTCTATTTGGCTTGGAGTTGAAGCAGGGGAATCAGTTGGGGAATTGTGTGATTGTGGTGGTTCAGAGATATACACTGGTGGATCCACTGGAAGTGGTAAAGCTGGAGTTGGTGCTAATGCAAGTGAAGGCGAAGGTGAAGATGATGGAGTCAAAACGTTATTGGAGGGAGATGGTGATGGAGACAAAAATGGTGAACCCAAAGGAGATATAAATGGAGACAATGGTGATGGTGAAGGTGACAATGAAGGGGAAGACAGGTGATTAGATGCCACTGTAGGTGGTACTGGCTGCCGGGAAGCTCTTCTCTTAGCTTTGTGTGCCTTGGAGAAATCTACCAACTGCTGCAACCGCCTCCATAGAGCTACATCTCTTGGCTGGGCATTGTTCCTGAGCATGAGAAGATATCGTGAAGCTAATGGCTAATATAAAAAGAAATGATAGCTTGCTTAAGCTTGTCAATTGGAGCTATTAAAGACATTGATAAATACAAAGTGACACATCCTATAAGCCTAAAAAAACTCTAACCTTCTTCCTCAGCACATGCTTGTTCAGTTTTTGATAATCTTAATTGAGATTGAATGATTCCATATACCATGCATAACATAAATGGAAATATTATGGTAATTTTAATTGCTTACCGTGGAAAATCTCTGCTTTTACAAGATGGCCTAACAGCTGCAGTATTAGTCAGCTGATTCTCATCAACATGAAACTCAGAAAGCATCTTAACATCATATAACTCGGGTGGTAAGCTGCCCAGAAACTCATTGTTGTCAAGTAATCTGCAAGAAATCGGAGCAAAAGGGACTAAATAAAAGCTCCAATAAATAAAACTAAATGCAAACCAGTTGAAAAGAGGATCTTACAGTTTTGTCAAGGAAAGATTATTGCCTAGATCAGGTGGAAATGGTCCACTGAAGTTATTGTATCCTAGATCCAACACCTCCAGCTCCTTCAATTCCCCAATTTCTTTAGGAATGCTTCCAGAGAATGAATTGTTGCGCAAGATTCTGCAATGGTACAACATAGAAAGCAAAATAAGAAAACAAACAAAATAAAAAGGTGATTTTTGAAACCAAATACGGATCACCAAGGATAGACTTACATAGATTTTAAATACCGTAGCTTCCCAACTTCAGGTCCCAAACTCCCAACAAGTCGAAGATCTTTCAAGTTCCTACAAAGAGAATAGAGATGACTTCAGGGTTACCGTACAGCCTATTTGAATCAATAAAATGACATGCATCTACAGGCAAATGTATGGAGTTTAAAGTTAAAACGCAGGAAACTGTAAGAAGTAAAGCTAAGCCGAACTGTTGACTCACAGAATAACTACATATCCATCGCAGCACTCAACCCCGAACCAAGAACACGGATTAATCTCGCCATCGTTTTCCTTCCAGTTTGATAAACCACCAAAAGGGTCGGTGATCACTCTTTCTCTCAATCTCAGCAGGGCCAAACCTACGAATAAATATATGATGAAACTCTGTTCAAGGCTTTAAAAAAAACTTCACTTACAGGCAGTGCTCTAGCCATTGAATATATATTCGCATATACCTTCGCTGTTCAAAGACGAGGAAAAGCTCATATTCTGATCAAACAGTGATAAAACCAGCATGAACATGAACATCATCCTGAATTTGAATCGCTTGAATCCCCAACGTACATCCATTCCCAATAAGAAGATTTTTCGTGCTTTTTCTATCAACCTTTGACAAGAAAAAGAGACGCAAATTAAATATTACAGAATAAGCAGAAAAGGGAATATAAATCGTGAGGAAAGAGAGCTTCTTGGTCAGCTGGCTGCTATGGGGCACTAGGCTGCTAGCAAATTTGGACAGTAAAAGAAGAAAGCGCGTACACATATCGGTGATCATTAATATTTATTTTATGGAGGGAAAAAAGTAGTTCTTGTAAGTTAAAACCGACATCACCTTTTCTCTTTTAAGTATATGCAAACAAAGAAGACCAAGAAATGGAGAAAGAGGTCACGGTTCTAACGTTGGTGTTGTGATTTGTCTGGTTGGCGGTGGTGGATTCACTCTCCACTTTCGTTCCATGTTTTCTATATTTATAACGCCGTCCTACGAAATCTTAATCTTGCCATGTGCCATGTGCTTCACACATGCTCAAAGCCTCAAACTTCTTCCTCTTTTTACTTTTCCTTAACCCTCCTTCGTAAACGATTTATAAATTTTAGTAGATATTCAGTTCTTTATATGCCTCATTAAAAAAATAAAAATTAATTTTTAATTTCTAACTTTAGAATTGTGCATCTTAAACCCTAAAAATACACTTACCCCTAATTCTTAAAATTATAACTATAATCCTTGACCTTAAATTCTAACCATAAACTCATTGTTTTAAAGTGAGAACACCAATGAAGACACAATAAAAAGATAGACGATTTGTATCTCTTTTTTTATCCTTCTATATGTAACAATATTAAAAAATTTATACATACGCTAACCTTAAAAATTAAACACTAAATCTTAGAAATTAAATCATACACTCTAAACCTTAAACCAAAAACAAAGTTAAGATTGAGGATTGAGAGACAAAATATAATTACTTAAAAGTGATAAGATAAATTCATAAATAAATTATTTAAAAAAAAAAATTAAAAATAAGGGACGGTTGCTCCTTACCACACCTTAAACCTTTTTTTTTTATTGGGACAAACAAATAGACAATGAAAGGGGGGAAATCCTCCTTGACTTACATAACCTAAAAAAGTTCATGACTTGTATTGCAAGATAACTGTTCAGAGTATTTAAGTGAAAATTTTCGTATAGTCCAATGGCAAAATCATAAATTTTCCCAGACGTGATGCGACAACTCAACTGTTTTTGTTTTTTTTTTATAAAAACAATTCAACTGTTGAACCATAGGCGTTTGTGAAACCGAATGTTTGCCGTTCATTTGGTATATCATGACAGGAGGTTGTTGATCTTTGACAATCGCCTCTTTCCATTAAATTTTCTTTATGCATTTAAATATTAAAAAAATACGTTTTTTAGTAATGGATCTTAATTAGGAAGCAGGAACTGGGTTTCTTCTATTTGTAACTGTTAGAATTCATGCTCCTCTGTCTGAAATCTGAACCAACTTCATAGACCCTGATCTTAAAACTGGTAAAAACGACCAATCTTCATGGATTGCTCACATTTCAACCGTGTCTGCCAGTTAAGTTCTGGCCTGCACAGCTCAAGCCATTAGAACATAGTATTAGAAGGTGGTGGGTCACCAAATAATATCATGTATACTATATTTTTATACCCAACTTGTCTGTATGTTGCCAGATATTGAGGAAATAAAAAAATTCATCCCAAAATATTTGATGAGAAAAGAGCATTCCGCATGTGAACTACTAAATTAATGCAACATGATTGGAGTGTGGAGAACATGACTTTGAAGGTAAGTTCCAAAAAGATTATGAATTAGGATGGGGGATTCTTTTCATTGTACCAAAGAGGAGAGGCAGAGAAGGATGTCTAAGCTACTATGAAGATGGTTAAGTTTTATTTTTGATTGCGGTTGACATGTTTTTCTTAATAAATCTTATAAATTCGATTTTATATCAATTTCTTTTTTACGTCTTTATAAAATTCGTATAATTGTGTTTAAATTTTAAAAAGTTAAAACCTATTTTATATCAATTGTACATGAGGCATTTGGTGCACCACCCCACCCACTGTGGACAACACTTGAATGATCCAATAAATTGACAAGCCAACCTGACTGCTGCTTGTTCTAAAAGAGACCATGCCAAACACTCATGTTTCTAACGTTTGATTACACATGGAGGGGACGATGTAGTTTGTGGACCCTACTACTACTACATTAAAAACTTAAACCTGACTGCTGCTTCTAGGTATAAGGTATTGGCTTATGAGTGGAGTCGGACACATACCCACAATTGTTCACCTTCGAAAAGAGACAACACAACTTCCCTTTGGGAAAGAGAAAATACCCTACTACCTTTCATGCTCTGAAGTATTATTATGATGATGATGATTATAAACAAACGTTATATATTAGAAAGAGAAAATCATGTGTTGGATGAGTATTCCAACACATGAAATTGGTGATAAGCTTTTATATATATAAAATTTTAAACTTAAAATTTATTTAAATAATTTTAAATTATTTAATATTTAAATCAATTTGTTAATTACAACAATATTTTTTATTGTTTAAGCTTTGTGTTACTAAATTGAATTTTGGTAAGAATAATTAGCAAGAGCAAAACGAATGAAAGGCCTAGCCCAAAATTAGTGCATATCTGAGATGGGCTTTTCTTAGCACACTTGAATTCATTTAAAAACTTCACGAGTTAATGGTATTGGTCCATGATGAAATTGGATTTGAAGACATAACTTTATAAGATTCGTTAGCAAAATTTTAAAGCTTTGCGTGGTCGTAGATTTGTTCATGGTAGGGGTATAGGATTTAGGATTTGGTCCATCATCTAAATTGTTATTTTAAGATTTTAATATTATTTAAGTTTATTATTATAAAAAATAATGATATATTATAATCATAATTTATCTATTATTGTTTATATTACAATAAATTTTATTATGATTAAAAACGCAATCATGATTTAAATCTTTTGTTCACGAATCCCAGCAGAAATCGTCCGACGTTTTCACTGAGGTTTGGGTCCCTAGGATTAGGATTCATTGATGGATGAGACAGATTGAAAATGCCTGAAGATTTCCGTTTGGACTGGATTAAGAGAAACGGATATTTATTTTAAAATATATATTTAATTGTTTTATTCATAAGTTATATATATTATTAAAAGGTTAAAATATATGAATATATACTAATTTTTATTCATTTTAAATATTTTGATTTTATAATATTACATTTTATTTGCTTTTTACACTTTAAAAATACACGTTATATAAATTATATTATTTAAAAAAAATAATATCCTCCTTTATTAGGAAAACCACATAATGAAAACATCATCCTATTGGACCCACCTTGTCTTAAAAAAAGAATCCAATCATTCAAACGGATACAATTACAGTCCTCTCCTCGCATTCGCCGTGGCGTTGACGAATACGTTTCATATTTATTCATGTGGCAATTATAGTCTGTCTACATCTACAGGGCATAGATTAGTCCTTCGTATCAGAGCTAGTATCCATAGTTTCAGATTTGTATAGGTTAAATGAGAATATCTAAAAATGTTTAAAATATAAATCACATTGGAACATCGGAGCCTAATTGTATAAATAAGTGGACCTTAAAATAAAATTAAGTAAAAACTCTGAAATGGTAGTTAAATAAGTAGTACAACTCTTTTCTCATCCAGTCAAATCCATCCATCAAATGAGATGACATTTATTGAAATGTTGTACACTTTGCTAAATGCTAACTTCCTGATATGGTATGCCTCAGCCCTCAGGGACCAGACCCATCCGTTGGAATCAGAGTGATTTATCGTACGAGATAAACACAACGTTTATTTTAATGCCTCTGCCTACAGACTACACAGCCTAGACTCACTAGATTGTGCAATTATTCAAGGGCCATGCAGTTTTTTGAATTCTGAATCATTAAATGGATTATGAAAATGTATTGTTTAATTAAATATTTAAATTTTAATTACTCAGCATTGCAAGACTATATTCACTGATTACTTGGAGATGACTGTAATGGTGGGACTTGGGGATAAATTAATTAAATCAATTAAAGAAAATAGTAATCCGTACATGCCAAAAGATGTAAAAATGTTGGGTCCGACATCTGATAAGTGATTGATTGAAGTTTCTAAGTTGAAGACAGAGAAATGGATGCCTGGAAATTGCCAAAATATTGGGTAAACCGTCTAGATTAGCCATGGATACATGCAGGATGACATTCACTGCACTCCGACCACCCCGCATTCTCAAACTCCCGACGTGCTCCACACTTTATCCCTTTTGTTTTGTTTGTACGGATAACGAGTAGACTCAGATAATAAATCTTATTCCAATATTTGAATGACTCGGTGCTGATCAAGAAAAAAGAATGGCGGGTCCGCTAGGGAAACAGTGATTCCTTTGAGGGTCGGGCCACCATGTGCGATATTTATCCTATATATTCCATTTCTGTTCAAAACACTGTAGTTCTACTGAACATTACATTTCTAAATCCAATCCTTAATCTACCGTACAATACAGTAAAATTCATTTTACCCTACTGTTTCTAGAGTGATTTTTAAGAAAGTAAAAATGATTTGCAATGAATTGTATTTGCCCGTCCCATCAGACATTTGTTTTTGGTTTTCCTGGTCTGTCTTGAGTTTTTTCCTTTTCAAAATCATTTATCTCGACTCTCACGATCACCGATAAAGAAAAAAGACCAGCAAATCTTTCCCGTGAAAAGATGCCACGGGGACGGGGGTGAGCCAGCAGTTCTTTCCATAAACCTTGTACAGTCTCGGTGTTTACCTGATCAAACCAAAGCCATCTCTACAAAGGGATTGCAATTTGTAAGTGATAGAAAGAGTAAAGACAGAGAGCTTAGGATTTAGATTGACTGGGCAGAAGTGAGAACCCTCCCTCTTCGGCTTGTCTTCACTCTCCGGCACTTGAAAAATCATACCGAGATAAACAAAGCACAAACCCATTGTTTTTTTGTTTGTTAATGGATCCTGCTTCTGTAGAAGGGGATGCTGCAACCGACCCGAATAGCATCAACGAGGGTCCATCATCTGGTGTAGTTATAGCTTCAGCAACGCCTCCCTCGGCTTCACAACAAGGTGGAGCTGGGGAGTCTTCTTCTTCACCAGCTCCACCGAGTCGATACGAGTCACAGAAGCGTCGAGACTGGAATACTTTCTTGCAGTACTTGAAGAACCATAAGCCCCCGTTAACACTTGCTCGTTGCAGTGGTGCCCACGTAATCGAGTTCTTGAAATACCTTGACCAGTTTGGCAAAACTAAGGTTCACATAACGGGTTGTCCTTACTTCGGACATCCAAACCCACCTGCTCCTTGCTCTTGCCCACTCAAGCAGGCCTGGGGTAGCCTCGACGCTCTGATCGGCCGGCTTAGAGCTGCTTATGAAGAGAACGGTGGACGTCCGGAATCAAACCCTTTTGCCGCAAGGGCTGTGAGGATTTATTTGAGGGAAGTGAGAGAAGGGCAGGCTAAAGCTAGAGGGATTGGTTACGAGAAGAAGAAGCGAAAAAGGTCTACTGTCACAACTACTACTGTTGGAGTCAATGTGTCGGCGGCTACCGCCCCAGCTGATGGTGGTGCAGGTAGTGGCGATGGCGGAGATGATAGTGCCGGAGGAACAGCGGCTAATGTTGGTACTGCCACCGGTGCTGCTGCTACCACAACTAACGTATAGCCTATTCCTTTTACTGATTTTATTCTCTTCTTCTCCTTCTAATAGCTGCTCTATATATGATTAAGAGGTATATATCTTGCGGTTCTCTCTGAATATTGGATTAATATCACATGAACCATATTTAGTAAAAAAATCTAGTGTTCAATCCCTTCCAAGTTTCAGCCGATCTCACAATTTTTTTTCCAGAATTTGAAAACACCTTATCTTTTATAGTTATGCATGAACGTTACTACTACTGCAACTATTCATAAAAGTGTAGATCTAAAGGTGATGCACAAGAAGTATTGATAGAGAAGTTCTAATCAATTGCTTCTTTTTTCCATTTTGTATGCTTTTGTCTCAGCTGTTTTGATGGTAGAATTTAGGAAGAACTCTTGAAAAAGACCCAAAAAAAGCCCTTTCCTTCCGTGTATCTTATCTTCTTCCTCAACAAGAAGCAAATGGGTAACTTTGCATTCCCATCCTATCACCATGGAAACTTAAGCTACTTATCATCATTGATATTGGGTTTCTGTTTCTTTCCTTCTTTTGACCTGCTAAGCTCCAATCACATGTATGCATTTGTATGGAATTCTTACAAAGAAATTATCTACTCTTTTGAAAGAAAAATGAAGAAAATTCCACCAATTTCCTTTGCTTTATTTTCTTCCTTATCATTATGGCCATCCATTACACAATGTAGGTGGAATCGACCAACAAATCTTGAACAGTTGCATATCTTGTCTTTAAAGAAAAACGGGAAGTCTGGAGGCATTTTTTTGTTTGCTTGGAAGTGTAGATTTTTATCTACCTTAGAAATCTCCAAAAACTGTTCATCTTTCTCTTCTCATATTCC
Organism: Abelmoschus esculentus; assembly: GCA_035048815.1. NCBI lineage: Eukaryota > Viridiplantae > Streptophyta > Magnoliopsida > Malvales > Malvaceae > Abelmoschus > Abelmoschus esculentus. The sequence continues at coordinate 3,073,649 of JAUCBN010000008.1, forward strand.
TTTAATTCATGAGTTTTAGACCTAAATCATTCATTTTCTTCTTTTAGAGTTTCCTTCCCCCAAATAGGATTAATATTAGAATTATTATCTATATATTAAAAAAACTGGTCTTAAAAGGGCAAGTTTAAATGCTGTTGTAAATATGATACATAAGCACACGTGCCCCTGACTGAAAATTTACAAATCTGCAGTCGTTTGCACTTTCAAGTTTCAGTGTCAGGTGCTCTCCTTTATATCTTTGATCTAAGATTTTGGGTCCTGAATTCTCTCTTTTTCTTCTGTGGATTAAAGTTTGGATTTTCACCTTCTCTCTTGTCTCAAGTTCTATTTTTTACCTCTCCCCGATACCTATGAAAACAACACCAGAAAGGATATATGTGTGAAACCCTCCATGAACGTTTAATATAATAATCCTAGTGATTGCTGCCCTCAGTATTTTATTAGGGTAACCACCACTCAGGCTCAGTGTGAAAAGGACCTGTAGCCAACCCTTTCTTTTCTTCTTCTCTTCCATTATAAATATATATTATCTTATCAATAATTATATCAGATATCGCACCCAATATATAATATTCTTTTTTGCTATAATAACCTACAAAGACCCACCAATCACTCCCCAGCGTAACCCCAGTTTTTATGCTAATTTCTACACTCCAATCCATTTTGATCATGGCTTCATTTATTTCTCTTTTCTGATGTCCATGCCCTTAAACTCCTGTGATTTTCATTTTGTATATAATAAATCTCCTTCTTTGATCCATAATAAAATTATTTATATTAATTTAATTTGAGTTATTGATTCCACATGTAAAGTCAAAAAGGAGGGTAGTAGATCCCTTTTGTCTTTAAATCTAATCATCTAAATATGGCCCCTCTTTCTTTTTGCTTCTTTTTGTTAATGATATAGTATATTATGTTGACACATATAATTTATATGGTAGGCTACTCTTTAGATGTTGTGAGCATCTTACAAAGTATTTATGGATCAACGGTTATATTCGATGTTTTGTGACTTGACTCGAAAAAGTTAAAAGTGCACCATATGCCTTTCAGGTTTTGAAGCCAAGAGATTCACATGTTCGAATTTATTAAATCATTATATCTTACTGTTACTGCAGTACTAAGTGGGATAGGAGATTTCTCATAGATTGCTGAAGGAACGATAGCACGTAGGACAAGAGTATGAAAGGGAAATATCTTAATACCTCAGCTGATTTACTTGTTTCCATTGTCTCTACCTAGAGATTTTCATGGTTTTCTATCGTAAGGGGGGCCACATCCCTTCAGAGTTTAGACCACCGGCAAGTCTTATTATTGAGGTTTGGATTGGAAGGAATATTATATAATAGTTTATTTATTTCATAACCACGGACAACGCTTTGAGTCGTGGTGTGTAATACCCTAACCGTCAGCATCGTGAACCGGGCAATCACATGATTTGTTTGCCGGATCAAGCTTTACAAGGGCCCTACGAAGCCCTTTTCCCTTTGCAGTGGCACGGTCTTCGGTTCATCCTTTTGGTGATCAAGTCATCTCTGTAGCATTGAGAAGAGAACCAAAGGTTTTCACTGTTTTTTGTACAGAAGTAAACAACTTTGCCACGTTCAATATTTGGTGCCATTGGCCCATTGATATGCTGGAATGAAAGCTTGAAAGAAATCAAAGTGAGCAACAAAGGCATGAAAAAAAATGGCGATATGGGCCACCGGGATCGAGTTTACCCGGCACTTGTTCGGCGCCATGGAAAGACCTTGGAGAACGTAGTAATCAGTTACCTTAGTTAAATAGCTTTAATGATTTCAAATGATACCAAATTGAATTAATAATAGATAATGACGCTAGCAAGTAGTGGAATTAAAATAGCTAGATGATTAATACTCGTGAAGCTTTACGTGATAATCGATGTGATTTATTATAATAAAAAAAATTAAAGGATACATAAAAGTCTTTGAATTAGTTTACGTAATAAAAGAAATATCATTATATTTAAATTTAAACGATTTTATTTATAAGATATATAAAAATAATTTTAAAAATATGAATTAGACATATATTATTACGAGATCATATACTTTGCGATTTGAATTATGATATACTTTGAACGGATTCAGAGTTTTATGTAAAGGGGTGCACACTATTAAGAAGTTACAATAAAAATATAGGGGTATAAAATTAAAAGAGTTTGAGGACGTAAAACTAAATTATCAATAAAAAATATAAAAAATTATACAAAATATAAAGAAATTTAAAAATTTTAGGAGGTACGGCTGAACCTCCAACACCCCTTAGGTCCATCCTGAATATATTGTAATTTCTCTGAAACCAAATATTAGTATCTTTGAAAGTAACGTTTTTAATGTACAAGATTTGTGACCCACCACTTCTTTTCCTGTCTTTTCCTCTGAGTTTGGTGAAAGTTTTAAATGACATTTGATCGTATATTTACTACAAGTTTGACAAACAAGGGGAAAATATTAATGACACTTGCATGCATGTCGTGTCTATTTTGATTATTGGTCCATGCCATGATTTTCTTAATTCAAAATTTAATCACATAGGGGATGATTTAATCAAAGTTACCAAGTTCGGGGTCGATTCGACCTGTAGAAATGTGTAAGGGTCAATTTAGAAAAAGGTCTAAGGGCCAATTTGATAAAATCTATAAAGTTGAGGGCTAAAGACAAATGATAAGTGAAAACAAAATGCGAGTGGGTATGACACAGTACTGGGTCCATTTTCCCTTGCATCTTTGAAAAACTGTTGGTTCGGTCGCCGACAACATCTTTTGGGCGTTGATTTGTGCAATAAAACGGTACATCCCTTCGTGATGGCAGGATATATGGATTTATGATGCTCTTCATCTTCTCTCTCGCACAACATTTCTTGTTTTGATATATTCGGTCCTAAATTTCAAATGTTAACAAATTCATTGACGTCATTTGTAATTCCTTGCGGATGTTAAAATTTGACTACATCTTGATAAATATTTTATTTATCAATAACACGCTTAAGTTTGTGCATTTTTTATAATAATTATTATACGATAATTGTTTTGATATAATCAAGTGCGAAATCAGGATTTAAGATTAAAAATGATAAAATATAAATGTTTGGAGAGACGTAATTTTAAAATAAATTATTATTTTAATATTAAAAAGAAATAAAAATAAGGACGTGAGGTAATTAGTTTTGTCCCTAATTATAATATCAATATATGTCTATTTTATGATTTATATTTGAGATTTATAGTTCTCTCTCCTCATAATATTATCATTAGAATGAATTATTATATAATAACATTATCATATAAAATCCATAAATATCTCACTTAAATATATTAGAAATTATTGAAGGATGTATTATTATATTTTTATTATTTTAAACAAAGACAAACTAACACTCAAAACAAAAGTACGAATACAATCAAACATAAACACAAAAAGTTCAAAAACATTTACAGATTGGTAATGGAATTTTATCAAACCTTGGCGTTAAGGATCGTTTTTTACTACAATTGGAATGGAGTGGGCCTGGGCCTGGAGGTACAAAGCCATAGGCTTGAGGAGGCAGTTTCCTAGTACACCGATCCGTATTTGATTTCAAAGACCCAAAAGCAATACCGGGTTTGTGGAGTTAATTGGGCTTTGAACCGAACAATCAGAGGATTCGAAGATATGGCAGCCAGTGATCGCACTAGATGAAGCAAGCGAAATGACGGGATTTATATTTCACATCACACTTCTTTTACTATTTTTTATTGCACCCTAAATCCGTTTCTCTCTAAGGGATAAGATTAATAATACCAAAAAGCCCTAGATACATCTGTATATGGTGTACGGTCAAGACGGAGGCGAAGCTGCACCCCCTTCATTTGGTGCTGGTTATGGAGGGGACTCTGGTTACGGTGGCGGTGGTGGAGACTATGGTGGACGTGGCGGCGGCAGAGGTGGTGGAGGATACGGTCGAAGTTCACAAAACCGCGGTAAGTCTTATTGTGCTTAATGAATTTGCTTGTTTTGGTTTGTGTGTTAGTGTTGTTGACCGTAAGTTTATCGTAGTTGTCGTGTGGTGTTATACGGTGATCGATCCGGATTTTATCTTTGTTATTATTTTCAATAAACTGGATATGAATTCTGCAGGAGGTGGTGGAGGCTATCAAGGGGGAGACCGTGGTGGAAGGGTTGGCGGGGGAAGAGGTGGTGGCCGAGGTGGAAGCAGAGATGGTGATTGGCTTTGCCCGAACCCCAGGTAATTTTATCTTTTCTCTGCCGTTTTTTTTTGGTTGGGGAGGCTTTTCCCTCTCTGTATTTGTACAGTTAGACTTACGACGGCTCAGTTTTGTTTTGCTGATATTTCAATGTTACCGTTAGTTTGCATGGGTTTGTGAAATTTAAACTGGTATGTTATGTAGCTGTGGTAACTTGAACTTTGCAAGAAGAGTTGAGTGTAACAAATGCGGTGCATCCTCTCCTGTGGGTTCCGGGGATCATGGTGGCAGTGGGTATAACAGAGGAGGTGGCGGTGGGGGATATGGTGGTAGTAATCGTGGAGGTAGAGGAGATGGGATGAGAGGTGGGTATGATAGTGGGAGGAGTAACAACTATAGAGGTGGAGGTGGAAGTTACAATAATAGAAGTGGTTCTTATGGAGGTAGTCAAGGGGGGGGGGGGGGAAGATGGTGAGTATGGTCATGTTCCTCCTCAGGCACCTACTTCGTATAGTGGCAGTGCTGGTGGAAGTTATCCACATCCTCCTAATGCATTTGATGGGAATACAAATTATGGACTGGAGTCGGTTCCACCACCTACAAGCTATACTGGTGGGCCTACTTCTTATCCTCGGTCTTATGGAGGCCCTACAGGTGGTTATGGTGGTGAGGGTTTGAGTGATGCAAAGACTGGTGGCCGGGGTGGACAAACCGGTGGATATGACAGTGGTTATAGATCTGGTGGTCCTCGACATCAGGGAAGTGGTTATAGTGGTCCTTCTACCGATGCACAAGTTAAGATCAAGCAGTGTGATGACTACTGTGGGGATTCTTGTGACAACACAAGAATCTACATATCAAATTTGCCACTTGATGTTACTATTGAAGAATTGAGAGACCTTTTTGGCGGCATTGGACAAGCAATGGTTGTATCTTATAATTTAAATCAATGTGCTGTCCGATGGGGTTTTATGTCATCTATTGCATACTGCTGTTTTTATTTTATTTTATTTCCAGAGTTGGTATCGTGTTTGTCTGATATTTGTTTTATTCTCTGGTTCCTTGTTTTTATGGTGTCACTTCTTGTCTAGGTTGGAAGAACTAAGCAGAAGCGTGGCTATAAAGATCAGTGGCCATGGAATATTAAGATATACACAGATGAGAAAGGAAACCAGAAAGGTGATGCAGTTTTGACTTATGAAGATCCTCAAGCTGCACACTCTGCTGGCGGTTTCTTTAACAGTACGCTACCACAATTTTCTTTATTTAGTTTGTTGCCTTAAATGTTTTTAACACATGTGGAATCTTCTCTCTCAGATCATTTCATGAGAGGCCATACAATCAGTGTGGCCATGGCTGAGAAGACTGCGCCTAAAGCATATGATCATGGGTATCATTTTAACCCTCAGTTTTTTCTTTAGTTCATACATATCTTTATCATTTTCAGCATGAAGTTTATGAACTTACAATGCCCAATCTCAAATGATCTCCTCTATCTACTGTTAACAGCTTTCTTTTCAATTTATGTATGGTTTCCCTATTGTAGTATTAGGTTGTCCCTTGAGCTTGTCACCTAGAGTAAACAATAGAAAGCTTACCTAAAAGTATGTCTTTTTTTTTTTCTTTAGGAAAAGAGTAAAATTGTTCTTGGCTTAAATAAATTGTTTTTATTGAGGCTTCATTATTGAATTATATTATTTAACAGAGGCGGTGGTAGAGGTGGCCATGGTGGTGGTGGGGACAGGCGCAGGGATAATTACAGAGATGGAGGTGGCTATGGTGGAAACCGTTCGCGTCCATACTGAGAGACTTTCAGCTTCGAGTATTTTATGTACTAAGTATTATGATCTAAGGATTGTAGTTGTGTCCCTGTGACAGGGTTGTTCTTGAACAGGAGAACCAAGGTAGGTTGTTCACTTGTTTGGGCCATATTGCAATGCCCCCTTTTCTCCTTCCTCCTTTGTCTACTTTTAGCTGGAGGGTTTTTTATTTTAGGTGCTGGATTGATCGGGTTTATGTCCATCTTTTTTATAGAAGCAAGTGGATTGACTTCAAATTGCTTCCTGCTAAGGTAGGTTGATAATTTCAGGTGAGTGCTGCTCTTTCAAATCACACATACCCTTTTATTTTGGAATAACCCCTTGGTGGGGGGATTTGGTTTTGTTGCTCATCTGCGCATCATTTATTGCCGTGGATCAAACTTGTAAATTATATGCATGTGCTTGCTACTAAAGAGGGGATTTTGCCTCTCATGGTAGAAAGTAGTTTTTATTAGTTAAGAAATTTGATCATATGCTTTAATGTTTGTCGAATAGATTGACGTGTTCTATAACCCCAAAAGTTGTAATAGTTTTCATATGCTTAATGCAATTGACGTGTTCTATAAATCATTCAGTGGGCACGGTAAGTTGTTGAAAATAGCATTCAGTGATGGATTATGCGCATTGCGGCGGCTGCCAGTTTCCTCAAGTATGGGAAGATGCTCGAAGAATAGTGGTAGGCGAGTTTTGAGAGTTATGGTTCACGATGTGTCACCTTGGGACTGGCTATGTATTTTTTCCAGAGGCCATGATTGTTTCTTCCTGTCTGTTTTTAGCTAGGCATGGTGCGGATATTTATAGGGTCTGTAGTTACATTGGTTGCGAGCGACTGAATTCTTGTATGGTGCAGAAAATTCTCATAGATCAATTGATGGATGAAGCATTAAGTTCCACCCTTTATTCCAATGTTATTAATTCATTTGCTTCTTTTTACTTGTGTATACTGTACTGGCTTGTAAATGCAACTTCAGGATTTACAATCACCGGAACTCCATTTTCACTTGTTTGGGTAATTAATATACAACTTAACAATGAATCATATGCGTCAAAATCATGTCCATGCTGAAATCCGACGGCCAACGGGAGAACGTACCGAGTTAATTGACCAATAGCCTGAGGATAAGGTGTCATGTGGGACCAAAAAGGCATTTTCCAAAAAGCCGAAAGAAATATCTCTGTCTCAATCTGTAAAGTTAGAATTGCCGTGCATATATGACAGGGTCTAAAAACTAAGAGTAGAGGGACAGAGAGGAAACGACATGGGGTTCCATCCATTGTTAATAAGGAGCACAAAGAAGGAAGAACAAGAGGTTCCGGATGCCACTGCCTCTGAATTCGGCCACACCAAAAGAAGCTACGCACATGGAGAGATCGATATCATCGATGAATTGGATGGTATTTTGGGGAATGAAAATGGAGATTTGTTGGGGGAGAAGATGGACGGTCATCTCAGTTGGGACTTCATGGACTGGGAAACCGGATTCCAGCATGCGGATGAAATAGAAGGTGAAGAGGATGTGGGTGACCACAAGGTTTATAGTACCCAATACTTCGAAGAAGAATGGCAATATAACCAAGCTGTGAAGTCTGAACAATTTGATTTCTGGGAATTAGATGATGAGAAAAGGGTTTCCCTCAACTTGAATTTGAATTACCAAGACGTCTTGGATGCATGGTCGGATCGTGGTTCACTATGGGCTGATGAGTGTTCCATTTCAACGTCCACCAATGCCGATGGCTACTATGTCAGTATTCCACGATCTCCTCTGCTAATTCTTGTTTCTGTTAAATGTTAGTTATCATCAGTCAGCACCCATGTTTGAATGTTTCCCTTCTTTACATACACACCACTTTAACTTTAAAGTCCAAACTATGTGATTATGAAGGGAAAACAGAGCCTTTTCCATTTTAATCTACTCTATGTAATTGGTTGAGTTTAACAATTAAACTTGTACAGATGGGAGAAGTGCCGATGATGGAAGCAGAAGAAAGGACAAGAAGGGAGGCGAGTGTTCTTAGATACAAAGAGAAGCGTCAGACTCGACTGTTCTGCAAGAAGATAAGGTATCAAGTTCGCAAGCTGAATGCAGATAAACGACCCAGGCTCAAGGTTTGTCCTCAGCTCTTTCTCCTTTACTACTATTACATCAGTTCGGCTGTTAAGAATGCTATTATTGTTTGCTACAGGGCCGGTTTGTGAAGAGAGTTTCCTAACCCAAACGTTGTTTGTCTCAAATATCTGCTAAAAATCTCTCTTACTCTCTGGACTTCTTGCATGCATCATATATGCTTTTTGTTTGTCTCCATGGAAAAATATAATTCCCACTCTCTCCCCATTATGTAATATGCGAAATATCTTTTCATCCCGAGGACCCGAGCTTTCTGTCGGGGACCTCGGTCCATTATGTTGATAAAATTGACCCTCTGGCTCTGGCCACTTAAACCATAATTATACCCCAAAGAAGAAGAATGGTCTATTTCTGGCATTTTGTGACGGACTGCAACAAGTGCACAAGGCCTGGGAAGAGTGTTTTATCGTAGATATTTGAACGTAAGATTTAAACATTCATAAAATGTTATGTACAATACCTTGATCACTAAGTTGAATGCAAAAAAATATATTAATTTGCAAAATAAATAAATAAATATTTAGTATTTTAACTTTATATTTTTAAGTTTTAGTTTTTTTTTATAAAATGATAGTTAATACTATATTTTATCTTTATTTTAGTACTTTATCATTCAAAAATCAATATTATACTGATTAAAAGAGAGAAACTCACGTGTCATGTAGACTAGGAGAATGAAAATCACATGTCATACGTTGTTATATCATTTTTTCTTTCATAATCAATAAGAACGTATGTATTTTTTTTATTATAATTTTAGTTAACATGACATATTGATTAGAAAAAAATGATATGACAATTTTATCACATATAACTTTTTTTAATAAATATATTATTGATTTTAACGATACAATATTAAAATAAAAATATAATATTAAATATTATTTTATCAAACTAGGTGGTCTACCGCGGATTATGAGGCTATGTTTCCTTTATACTCTTACTTATCTAAAACGGATTAGACACCCTGGTCTCTAATTCGTTGTATTATTTGCACTCAACCACCATATTATTGTAACATTACCTGGCTGTGACATTTTACCAAAAACTTCTTTATGCATAATTGTACCATATAATGTCATTTATTGTCTGCTTAAAGATGAATTATACAGACTTGAATGGAATTAGATTAGAGCATTAAAGATTAATAAACTCCAGAATGTCCCTGACAACAGGCGGTGAAAACCATGACACTGTTGATTTTGTTATGGCATTTGGTGGTCCTCGCTCAAGGACAAGGATTATGGAATGGGGTTCTTGTTGCCTGGGGGCATTCTAATAGCCCATTTCCTTCTGTTTTTAGTCCATCATTATTGGACACTCACTAGAACTTCCCATGGTCTGATTCAACCGACTAGAGCTTAGGATTTGTAATAAGAAGATGCTGTTGGTCGTAATGCATACCCATCTGGCTTGTCAGATTTGGGCTTTTCTGAATCTGAATTGGAACATAAACCTTTCCAAAGATTTCGTACCATGTCATGATTACATCACGCGAATGGACAAAAGTAGCCGTGTTGGATCAGACTTGAGAGCTTTTATGTGGTATGTGTCGTGTTATTGGCTATCACATGGTATGGCGTGATATTAGTTGACACGGTACTATGCATGACACACATTTAAGGGTCCACCGATGCACGTGAAAGAAATACGCTAAATTGTCTATTTCTTAATTATATAATAATTTTAAATTAATAAATTTAAAATTAAAAATTATAAATTATAAATTTTTATTATAAGATATAAAATAAATATTATTAAAAAATAGAGGATTTCTACTCAAGGTCCAGAATACGGATGGATGCACATGAAAATAAGCATTAATTAAACTTTAACTTGCTTCAGTTATCGATATGTTTCAATCTCCTAAACAGCTCCTACTTTCCGCACTCAATCAAACCCACGGTCACCAGAAAAAAATCGCAGGCGACTGCAATGGAGTCATCAAGCAGCATATGTCACGTTGTGGCCGTACCTTATCCTGGCAGGGGACACGTCAATCCGATGATGAACCTCTGCAAGCTGCTTTGTTCTAAAACCCCCAACATTCTCGTCACATTTGTTGTCACCGAAGAGTGGTTGGGTTTCATCGCTTCAGACAACACGCCGCTCAACGTCCGATTTAGGACCATCCCCAACGTAATCCCATCTGAACTTGTTAGAGCCAAGGACTTCCCTGCTTTCATCGCTGCTGTGCTAACCAAGATGGAAGCTCCATTTGAGGAGCTTCTTGATCGCCTTGAAGTTGAACTCCCTGTCACCGTCATTATTGCTGATACCTATATGTCTTGGACGGTACAAGTGGGCAAACGAAGGAATATACCGGTGGCTTCTTTTTGGACTATGTCCGCTTCCGTCTTGTCCATTTTTCACCATTTTAACCTCCTCGTCGAAAACCACCATTTCCCTGCTGATTTAACAGGTTTGTCTCTGTACTATTACTATTGTTTTTTGTCTGTTCTCTTTTAGCAACTTTTTAGTAAAACTTGTCTTAACAACTTAGATTTTGCTGTTGGGAAATGTTAACCAGTTTACTTGTTATGTTACTTTTAATCAGAAGATAATCTTTTTAATTGGAATGAGATTTCATGCTTTGCCTTCCAAGAGATTTGCCCTGAGATTCGTTTCCAGTTTAAAGTTAAAACTCCAGATATCTTATCAGCAATTGTTGTACTGTAATTTCAGCCAATGATTCCAAACATCTTAATATGTTTTTTGTATTCATGTGCATAATTTGATCTTACTCGCCTCTTTCTTGTGCATATTAGAGCAGGGAAATGAAGTTGTGGATTACATCCCTGGGCTTACTCCTACACCTTTAGCTGATTTACCAACATTTTTCCATGGGGATGGCCAACAAGTCTTGAACGTTGCTCTGGATTGTGTTTCATCAATGCCTAAAGCACAGTATCTTCTCTTCACCTCTGTGTATGAACTTGAATCCCAAGTCATTGATGCTTTTAAAGAAACATTACATTTTCCTGTCTATGCAATCGGCCCTAGCATACCTCACCTTGACCTGAAAAACCACTCTTCAACAACTACCAGTCCTAATGATCATGACTACCTTAAATGGCTGGATTTGCAGCCAAAAGGTTCAGTACTGTATGTATCCATGGGAAGTTTTCTATCAGTTTCGGCTGCCCAAATGGATGAAATTGTAGCTGGGGTGCAAGATAGCGGTGTTCGATACTTTTGGGTGTCACGGGGGGACTCTTCACTATTCAAAGACAGGTGTGGTGATCAGGGACTAGTAGTTCCTTGGTGTGATCAGCTGAGGGTGCTATGCCATTCTTGTGTTGGAGGGTTTTTGACTCATTGTGGGTTGAATTCCACTCTTGAGGCTGTGTATGCCGGCGTTCCGATGCTGACCTTTCCCATATTTTGGGATCAAATTCCTAATAGTAAGAACATAGTAGACGATTGGAAGATCGGGTGGAGAGTGAAGAAGAACAAGGTGGATGAACATTTGGTGACTAGAGGAGAAATTGCAGATCTTGTGCGGAAGTTTATGGATTTTGAGAGCAAGGAGCAGATGGAAATGAGAGAAAGGAGTGGAAAATGTAGAGCAACATGTCGAATAGCCATTTCTAAAGGCGGATCCTCAGATATTAATGTGGATGCTTTCATTAAGGACATCTCCGACAAGCACGCTCATTAGCTCGTCTTAGTTGATTACTTATGTCTCGATACTGTTTACCATTTATAAGGGGTAAATCGTTTAGCTCTTTTTCACGTTTTTGTTCGTGTTTTCGTTTCAAATTATAGGTTTAGAGTTTTAGGTTAGGTGTTTTGGTTATAGTTTAGGGAATTAGGAATGGAGTATATTTTTTAAAGGGTAGGATTTAAGGTTATAAATCATTTATTTTTTTTAAAAATAATATTATGTTTTAAAATATTATTTTAAAAATAATACAATAAGAATAAACAACTTAATCAATTGATTAAATATATATATGCTTAAAATTGTATTTTAAAATATCTCCAAACAAAATTAAAATTGTAGAGTCGATATTTAACCTGCGTTAAATATATAAACATCTATAAGATATTAAATTTTATTTGACTATATTAGTTGTTACTGTCTTTAGGCCCATTTATGGGGCGATGGCTTCCAACATGTTCCACAGAATAGTCCAACAAGTTATTACACGAGATTTAATCGAGTGCGACAGGTTCCAAATCCCCAACAAAACTAAACAAATCAAAACCGCAGATAAGTAGGAATAAGTTCTTTCCAAATAAATTTGTTTAATTAACTTTAATTTTAAAAAGTTTAATAGATTATTCTCAAAATTTGTCTAAACAAACAACATAATTTTAGTTACCATCTACACAATTAGTATAATAGATTGTACCATCTAAAAATCACTAGACTAAACCAAAATATAATATAGTCGTTATTTGAATTAAGGATATCGATTGATTAGGGAGGGTACGAAGAATATTTTTCTTATACCAATCATCGTTAAATTTTATTTATCTATATTATTATATTATAATTTAATATAAATAAAATTAAATTTTAATAAATCACTCAAATAATTTATAATTAATTAAACTCATCATCATTACTAACTACTGCTCTATTTATCGCATATAATAATTTTAAGATCTACATCTACGAGTTATTTAAATTCATAAAAAGTTAAATATAAAATATTTAAATTTACGGTCCAAATTATGATCTTACCATATGCGCATACTTGTTTACTCCTGTCTGATAAAAGGCTAAAATTTAGAAATAAACTAAACCCTAATTCTTGGAACCCTAGCCTTGACTTTTAAAATAGAAAAGAAACTTGTCCAACTTTATCTCTGACTTTTAAAAGCTTCGAAATCTAATTAAAAGAAACGAAAACAAAAACTCTTGCTTTCGATTCTCTTCTATCTTCAAGTATGCAATTTGGTCTTTATATTCCCAGTTTGAAGAATCAAACTTTGTTCGTCTGGCAGCAACTTCACTGCTAATACCTTTCTCAAGCCCTCATTATCCAGAAATTGATTCCAAAGGGGGAAAAATAATATCCCTAATTCTTTATTCTTTATGGCGACAGAAGCTACCACAACAAATTTCCACACTCCGTACTTCAGACCGGTGCCGCAGCCAACGGATTTGCAACCGGAAATGACGGTGAGGCCCCACGATGGGCTCCACTTTTGGAAGTTCATGATTGCCGGTTCCATCGCTGGCTCCGTTGAGCATATGGCAATGTTCCCTGTTGATACCGTCAAGACCCATATGCAAGCCCTCGGTTCTTGCCCCATCAAATCGGTGGGTGTACGCCACGCGCTCAGTTCCATCCTCAAATCCGAAGGACTCCCAGGTTTATACCGGGGGATCGGGGCCATGGGATTGGGTGCTGGTCCTGCCCATGCCGTATACTTCTCTGTCTACGAAGTTTGCAAGAAGTACTTTTCAGGTGGAGACCCGACTAATTCGGCGGCCCATGCAGTTTCCGGTGTTTTCGCGACGGTAGCCAGCGACGCCGTGTTTACGCCCATGGATATGGTGAAGCAGAGGTTACAGTTGGGGAACGGCACCGCATATAGAGGGGTATTGGATTGCGTTAAGAAAGTTTTAAAAGAAGAAGGTTTTGGGGCGTTTTATGCTTCCTACAGGACGACGGTGCTGATGAATGCACCGTTTACGGCTGTTCATTTTGCTACTTACGAGGCAACAAAAAGGGGGTTGATTGAGATTTCACCTGAGAGTGCGAGTGATGAGCGGGTGATAGTCCATGCCACGGCTGGTGCCCTTGCTGGAGCATCTGCAGCGGTTGTCACTACACCACTTGATGTGGTTAAAACTCAGTTGCAGTGTCAGGTAATTCTAGAGTTGCCTCTGCACTTTTCTTGTTTGTTGGATTTTGCTGCTGCTAGCTAGCTAGCTTAGGAAAATTTGTTTAGTGGGATGTCGTAATTGAAAACTTTCATGCAGTCACAGTAAAAGGCATCCCCATACCTTGTTCTTTTCCATATTGAACTTAGTTAAGTTGCTGCATCATATCATCTTGTATCTAGACACCAACATTTTAAATATAATGTTATGAGTCGAAATCGGAATGTACAGCATCCTGTCTTTATTACTTCAACACCATTAATTTCAATGCCTTTATAGTTTATATCAACATCTGTCATCATACTGAAAGTAAATATCCATAATCATCTAATCTATATCAGCACACTTTCCTTATATGTTGATACTTTTGTATTTCTTGGTTCATCTTGCTTTAAATTTCATATAGGCTTTCTTGGTTCAGCTTGAACATAGTCAATTTCTCGGTTCAGCTTCCTCTCCCTTGAATTTCACATTGTTGGGTTTTTGAAATCCATTAAGACTTGGTTTAAGTATGCATCTAGCTCCTCTGATCTTTTTATTGTTATTAAAAAATTGCATCACAGGGTGTATGCGGATGTGATCGATTGAAGAGTACTGCTATTATGGACGTGACTAAGACAATAGTGCAAAAAGATGGGTACAAGGGCCTCATGAGGGGATGGATTCCTCGAATGCTCTTCCATGCCCCTGCCGCTGCAATCTGCTGGTCCACCTATGAAGCTGGAAAATCTTTCTTCCAAGGACTTGATGGCTGCCCTGAAAGTGACACAATCACCTGAAGTATCATTAGGAATTGTGCCAATATATACAGCTGCCGTAAAACGGACACCTCAAGTGATGGTGGGAAGTTTTTTCTTCACACGATGGATGGGTAAGCAGGACATACACATCCAGGCATATCTCTAGTCTACTTAACTGATATAATAGAGTATACTGTGGCATTTTTTGTTACAACATAAGTTTGGTAAACTACAACAAAGGTCACTTTCCCCCCTTATTTTGATCATTGAACTTTCAATTGTTATGTTTCGGTCACTCACTTTATCAATTTATTAGAATTTGGTCATTGAGCTGTTAAATCCGCCTACATTGATTATGTGCCACTTTAACAAAATAAATAATTTCTAATCTGACGCCTAAACCTTTAGGCATGATATCAATTTAATATTTTTTCAATGTTTTACTATAATTCTATAAGAATCCTAGCTGCTGTCCTTGGTTTCTCTGCTGCTGGCACTTCGATGAGAGCACCTTAGCATATGATTTGCATTTGGCAAGCTCAACAATGAGACTGCCTCAGGCGTGCTCTGCATCATGGCTCCCTTTTCACCTTTTTTTGCTTGGATATTCTCTGGTTTTATTATATCTTTCAAGCTCTGGTTTTAGGTTCTCTTTTTTCCCTCTGTGTTTTATAGGAAGGATGCTTCTGAGCTTCGATTATTTTGCCAACCCGGGTATCAAGGCTTCGGTTTGGAGTCTGCTGCAGATTTTGTAGGCCTTTTTGTTTCTTTCCATCTGTCACAAATTAAGAGCTTACCAGTAACCACTTAAGAAGCACATAACTAAAACAGCCGCATAAAACTAACAAATAGCAATGAAGAACCAAGAACTGTTTGCTAATTTGATTACAGTAGCTAAAAGCTTTTAGTGACCCAAAGCTAAAGCTCCCAAAAATAGTTTCAAATTGAGCTGTAGTGTGACGAGCTGAAGTACTCATACTTTACGGTTCAATTGTTGTGATTTTTCTTCTTTCGTGTGTTTGAAGATGAGGTTTGCATGGAAAATGTCAGACTGACGGACAAGGATTTAGCATTCTGATTGCCATTTACGTACCGTTCCAATCATATATAAAGAATTCATTATTTAATCATTCGATATAAGAAAGAGGTTCTCCGGTAATGTTGGAATTTTCAATCTCTCGAGTTGAGTGACATGAGGTTTTTTGTACATTGACAATCTCTCAAAAAACATAACCATAACCCAATAATGGCAGGTGAGATAAGGAAAGTGGAAGTAAATTGCATCCTCTAGTCTAAAGCAAACACCTAGTGTCACCGGAGCCAGCCTCCTCCATCTTTCCTTTCATCTGAACCTGGTTTATGGTAGCAGTTACCGCAAAATCAAAAGAAACCCCACCCGTTAGCTTCATCATTGTGATATCATCTAGCTTTCCACCTGCTCCCAAAATCAAAATCGTAAGGATTAACTGTGGACGAGCTCAAATGGAATCATTGTCACAGCAAAATCAAAAGAAACCCCACCCGTTAGCTTCATCCCCGGGATTTTCTTCCAAAAAGTAACATCAAAACCCTGTAAAGGAATACCAAGAAGACATGTTAAACCAATTCATTACAGGTTTTAATTTCAAAATTCTCACACGTATGTTTATCACCTTGGATTTGGCCTCTAGTGAGTAGGGAGACTCGAACCTTGAATCCATGGAGTGATTGCTTGCCAGGTTAGCCAATGCAATTGCTACCATTACAAATTGATTATACAATTTAGTTCCACTCTTTACTCTTTTCAGAGTCTGAGGTGCGATACTATATACTTAAAAGCAAGCAAACAGACTTTTCCAACGAGCTTTTGGCTGTCGAACGGAGAAGCAATACTAAACGATCACTGAGAGCTCTTCAAACAGGCTTTCTGCGCCTGATTTGGTCCCAAACGGCATCAAGATACGTTTGGCCAACTAACTCTGAGCTCAATTGATATGGGAAGTCGAAGTAATGTTCCTGAGGTGTAGTAAAAGATTATATGTCCTGTAGTAACTAAATTAGAGAAACAACTCCCAGAAAAAAAAAAAAAAAAAAGGATTCAGTCTTTACCTCAGCAGATAACTCTTAAACCACAATCACCTACACCAGCAACCTTCATCGTTCCATTCCTCTCAAGAATCACAAGGATACTGCAAATCAATCGGGAAAACAAAGTTGATGACCGTACCACAATGTGTAAAAAGATGTTGGAACTTGGAAGGGAAGACATCCAGAGAAATTTGATAAGCTTACGCAGTAGCTGAGCCTGTAGAGGAAGTAGCAGCAAGTATTTTCTTCTTTACAGTGGCCAAAGCTATCATTTGCGAATTCTTCTTGATCAGCTAATCTTTCTGTTTGAAAATTTGTTTTAGATGATAATTAACTTCATAATCAGTTGATATTCAGAAGCTATAGTCGAAAAGTCTAATCTAGCTATATATATTTTTAATTAAAATACATTTTTTTTCTGTAATTGTATTAAATTAATCCAATCCACGTGTTAGACGTGGCATTATCTCATTCTTCTTCTTTGGTCATTTTATGTCGTGGATTGTTTTAACTCAGAAAGCACCTTCGAAGCATAAAAGACGCCTCACTTGGCGTTGCTCTGCCTTTAATTTCTCGTTTCTCATTGCTTCCTCTTGTCTTGTGGTATCCGCAATGCCACCATCCGCTACAAAGTTACCAAAAATATCACTTCCTGCAAACAACAACTAAATTTGTGGGGACAACATGTTTACTTTTTTTTCTTACATTAAGCCAAATAGAAAGAAAAAGGCTTCATTCCTAAGAATAGAAGCTCGTGCCATGCATGCATGAACCAATGTATAACAAGTTATATAGCTACCTGCAATTCATCTAAAACAATGATACAGAAAGCTTGAGACTTTATCTATATATAAAACAACACTCGAGCTCATTTTAATGCACACCACTGTCAAGGACATTTCTCAATACGAAATTGATTTCCTTTCAGCCTCATTGCAGAATTGTGGTCCACAATTCCCCTGATCTTGTTCCGGTAATAATTCTAGCCCTTTTGAAAGCTCAAGTTTCCCTTTGCTCGTACTAACTCATTCGTAAGGCTACCGGTATCCCGCCAGCCAGCCATGGGAGTTACAAGAGGTATCAAATTCCAGGTGTCCAATCGTGGAACTGCAGCATATCCATTGATCTGCTTTAAATCACAAGTGTCTAATCCTTATAGCGTTTTCTATGGAGGAAAGCCGGTCAAGTTCTCGTTCAATGTCATCCTTGTTGCTTTGATCTTGTTCATTCTCGTCTCCCGAACCCTTGAATTTCTCCTCAAGCCTCTCAGACAGTGTAGGTTTGTTACACAGTTATTAGTAAGTATCTTCACTTTGTTTTGGATTATAAATTTTCTTCTCTATACATATAAATGATGATTAAATGGTTTCAAGGGCGGCATTATGATGGGACCCTCTCTCATGGCTCGAAGCCCGATGTTTGTGAGAATGGTGTTTCCCTTCACCTCGTATTTCTTGCTGAGGAACTTGGGAATAATGGGGCTGATGTTATTTCTTTTTGTGAGTGGAGTGAAAATGGATATAGGCTTGTTAAAGCGATCAGGGAAAAAACAATTATGTATTGCCCTCCCCAGCGTTTTCATACCTCTCATTGTCTCCAGTATTGTAGGATTTATTACTCGAGAATCAATGGACCCAGACCTACGAAAAGTTGCTTCCATTGAAGCTGTTGCCCTGTCTTTTGCGGTGACAACATTTCCCATTCACTATACTGTACTTGAAGAACTAAACCTTCTTAGCTCTGAGGTTGGGAATATCGCAATGTCCACAACAATAATTAGTGATACCATTGCGCTGAACTTTATGTTGGCTTTTGAGGCAATGAAACAAAATGAAGTATCGGCTTATAATGCTATCTTCAGTGGTTTTTACAGCATTCTTGGTCAATGTTGTTCGACGAATAATGTTGTGGATTATCCAAATCACTCCAGAGGGAGATCCAGTGGATCAATCTTATGTGATTTCCATCTTCTTGGCAGTATTTGTGTTGGGATTTGTTACGGAAATGAACGGCTTAAGCATTTGTATCGGCTCGTTTTGGTTAGGATTGGTGATTCCAGACGGACCACCTCTAGGTGCAATCTTGGTGGAGAAAAGTGAAGCACTTATAAATGAAGTGTTTTTGCCATGTTCATTCGCGTTTTTTGGATATGCCACTGATTTTTATGCAATGAAGGAAGCCGGGTGGTCTGCCTTGAGACCACTGTTGGGGTTGGTTCTTTCAGCTTACTTGTCCAAATTAATCTCCACTGTGCTGGCTGCCAAGATGTCTGGTTGTCCATGGAGAGATAGCCTTGCCATCGGCCTTATTTTGTGCATGAGGGGTCATGCAGAGCTTGCTCTATACGCCCATTGGGTGGACAAAGATGTGTGTGTTGCTTTTGCTAATTTCAATTTCTTTCCTTTTTCTTCTCTTCACTTCATTTCATCTTTATTTACTTATAATATAATCGGATTTTCGCAAGCAGATCATCGGGATACCAGGTTTCTCAATGATTATATTCGGAACATTAATTCTAATGGCAATCCATGTACCTTTGATCAGCATTTTGTGTGATCCCACCAAGCCTTACAAGGTAAACCAAAGGAGGACCATTCAACATACAGCTCCAAATGACCATCTAAGGATACTATTGTGCATCAAGGACAAGGAACACTTGCCAAGCCTTGTTAACCTTCTTGAAGTCTCTTACCCCACTGTTCAAACCCCATTCTCTATTCAAGTCTTTTACCTCGTGGAGCTCACCGGCCGTGCCAACCCTTTATCCATAGACCACCAAAAACATGAACTCAAAGAGCTGGTCGCCAGGTTCCCAGACTGGGAAACAATCCACCATGCTCTAAGGTCGTATCAAGAAGGGAGAGAAGATTTTATAGACCTCCAGTTCTTCTCCGCTTCAATATCAAAAGGAACAATGTATCAGAATGTATGCAAGCTCGCTTTGACAAGCGAGACTGTTATCATCATTCTACCTTTAGAGAAGAAATACCACGGAGAGATTGCCGCAACAGAGCAGTGGGGCGGTGGGCATCAATCTATGATCATCCAAGTGTTGGAGAATACACCTTGCTCTGTTGGGATTCTGGTTGAAAAGGCTGAGCGATGGAAACTCCCCCAACCACCATGCTACCACTTTATTGTACTATTCCTTGGAGGCCCTGATTCTCGAGAGGCTCTGTCTTATTCCCGTAGGATGGTTGACAATCCTAGAGTGTCCTTAACCGTAATAAGGTTTCTTTCATCAAACACCGAAGAAGATGATGAAATGCAAAAGAAGATGGACGATGGTGTGATGACTTCGTTCTGGGTGCGGAATGAAGGAAACGAGAGAGTGAGTTACAGAGAGTTGGTAGTAAGGGACGGGGCTGACACTGTTGCAGCCATCTTGGAGATGTCTAAAGAGAAATATTATGATATGTGGATCGTGGGGAGGAAACAACAGATAAACCCAAGTCTTCTGGAGGGATTGTCCACTTGGACAGATAATCAGGAAGAGCTTGGGATTATTGGAGATTATGTATCCTCTTCAGATAGTCTTAACGTGGATTCTTTGTTGGTGATTCAGAAGCAAGTTTTGAGAGACAAAGGACCCAACATCAACACCAGCACCAGCACAAACACCAGAACTAGATAACTGCACATCCATAGTTTGTTGGTAATTCAGAGTGAGGATTGCAACCTTCAAAGCTCGAGAGCATCTATAAATAGTATAAATATGAGAATTCCGATGTTGTTAATAGAAAATTATACATTTTTTTTTTCATAGGAACACTTCGATTTATAAGACCATAATTTTTTTTAATTGATTGTTTTACTAGGAGATTTTTAAATCACTTAATATATATAGTACGTTCATCCATGAATATTATATATTTGATAAAATATAATATTATTTAAATTTTAAGGTTCAATAATCTTTTAAATTTTTATAGAAAATTAATTAAGTTTTTAATTTTTTTACATTCAATGAAGCCTTCAAAACATAAGAAGAAGAAAAATGGATCTTCTTACCAACATTCACAGTTAACTTTAACATTTTTTTAAAAATTTTTTTTGACACATGTCGCAATAGAATAAGGCAGTTGTATTTTTAAAAATTATTTTTTTTCAATAAAATCTAAAACACATAAAAAACTATTTTTAAAATAATCTAGAAATTTTTAAAAATATTTTAAAAAATATAAAAAATAATTTTGAAACTTTTTCAAAATAATTTCAAAAGATTATTTTTAAAACATAAAATATTTTTTTGTTTAAAATATTAAAAATAAAACATTTATACAAGTATAAAATTCAATTTGAAATTTATTATAATACAATAATTTTTTAAAAATATATTTAAAACTATATTTTAAAAAATATATTAAAAATTAATTTTAAAATATAGAACAATAAAAGTTATTATAAAAAATATTTTTTAGAATAATATAATAACATTTTTTAATTTTTGTAATTTTTAAAATAGTTTAATCTTTTTTAAGATTATTACTTACTATTTCTAAATAATTTTTGAAGAAAAAAAATCCTGATTTTATATATATATATTTTTAAAAAAATTAAAATTTTCAAATGACAATGAATTTAGGACATAATTGAGCAAAAAAATTGAGGATCTCAATTAATTGTTTTTATAAAATTTTAAAGGCTTCTTAACCTTTAAGCCTATTATATATATGAGCACCTAACAATCATGCATAGAATTAGAACACCTAACAATCATGCAGATTTATAAAACTATCTTTACAATAATGGTTGTTACGGAGATGATAGACTCAGACAAAACTATTAAAAGGTGAAGTGGGACAAATATCCAGATTTTTTTTAAATTTTTTATATAAAATATTTATAAAAAAAAAAAAGAATCTAAAAAAAACAGCATAAAAGACCATTCTATCAAACTACCATTGATATGGGTATCAAAATCTGCATACAGAAGAACAAACACACACGCAGACATGGCTGCAATGTCAAAACATAATTCATTCAACCTGTACTCATCCGCTTGTATCTTCCCCAACACTCCAAAGGCTTAAAAATAAAGAAATTATTTTAAAAAAATACCAGCTTCAATGTTGCTTTATCCCTCCTCACGCCTGCGCAATCTGCTGCTTCAAAGATTTCAGTGACTTTATTTTTGATTCACAAATACGGGAAAATTCAGAGAGTACTCGACTCTGTCCGGTTACAATTTTTCTTCCAACATCAGCCGGACTCCAAGACCTTAAAGACTGTGATATCCGATTCCCGAGCTCTGTTTCATCTGGAGAAGATATCAGAGTTTCCAAAATATGGAAAACCTGTCCGGGTCCTCCATTCTGTTCATTTCTCTTAAGAGAAGACACCAGAATGTCTATCTTATTGTCCTCGGGACTCTTTATCAGATCTTGCAACCATACCGTAACCTTTTCTAATATGCTGCATAAACTCTGTATAGCATCCCTAACTGCATGAGATAACAAAGAGATGGAACGGTCTGCAGAACTGCTTTTCTTCTTCTTCTTTCCAGATGGCACACACGACCGGACACAAGACTGAATCACAATTCCATGCCATGCCAATGGTTCGGTAACCAGTTGGACTAATATTGGTAAATCCCCCTGAGGAGACTGAATCAGAGGGCCCATGGATCTCAACTTACTCAAAATGTAGTTTTCCAGTAGAGAATTTACTAGATGCCAACTATCAGGAGTACATTTGTCTTCATTCTGTCCAAATTCATTAGAATTCAAGCTCCATGCATTGAAGAATACAGCAAAGTTCAACCAGTCAATCACATCTGAACCAAAAACCTGTATAAATCCTCAAAAATTATTTTTGGACAAGGTAATCAACATTATAAGATACTTCAGAAGTATATCTATTAACAAATCCAGGAAAACCGCTATCCCCAACCTTTAGGTAATATCAATGAACGCACATAAGCATCTTTTCTATGGGTACAAGGAAAATCTATACCAAAAAAGAAAACAATCCCTAACATGTATCGACTTCAAAGGAAGAACGTTTAGATCTTCGTATCTATACGATTGAAGCATATGTTAACAAGGAACAGTATTAAGTAAACAATATCATTAACCAATATATTAAACAGTAAAACCAAACAAACATGCGACCTACAACAATTGGAATGCATAAAATAATTGAGGATATGCATACGGTCAAACAGATACCTCAAAAGGCTTTAGCCCACGGGAAACTCCCATAGCCACATCCACTGCATCATTTAAGGAAAATCCAAGCAATTTTGCATAGCGTTCAAGCAAAGACTTCAGTTCTAACGACGATTTAGGATCAGCTAGAGAACCATTTGTGTCACTGCTATCCTTGTACAAGACTGAAGCACTTTGAATGGACAAATATATCATCCGAGGAAGCAGCGACCTCCTCTCAACAAATCTTCGTACACTTGTTTCCCTTTCCTTTGTCTAAATGTAATCAGCAAAAGAGACACGGAAGATTAGAAAATCTTGGAAACCAAATTCCTTCCAAGTTTAAAAACTTGTACAAAACTAGGAGTCTAGAGGAAATTGGAGGTACAGTTCAATACCAAATTTTCTTTAGGATAGTAGGAGGTTCCTTCAAATGGAGCTGCAGCAAAAATTTCAAAATGATTCAATGAATAAAACAAGAGGATATATCAGGGGTTAACAACGAAGACCTCAAAAACTATCAACAAGATAATGCACAATAAACCAATCAGGTATAATGATGCAAAATGTTCTACACAGACCTAAAAGATAGTTTTTCTCTGTAGTTGGTGTCCACCAAGGACGTGACTGGAAATCTTCATTGAAGGTCAGCGATTTTGATCCAATCTCATTTGAGAGCTCTACAAAGTCAACCCCGCATTTCAAGCTCTCAAGAATGCTCTAGAAGAAGAAATAATAATGTCATATGTATTCCCAGTACAGTAAAACATCATACATGTTAATTCCTAAAGGGTTTCAATCAAATACACTACCTCCTCTTCTTCAATGTTGTCTGCCCTCTGCTTTAGCTGTAGAATTTGTGCTTCAACCCTCGCCACCAAATACTGATTGGAATGTTGCAACCGCTCTTTGAACTGAACAAATTCTATTACCTGGAGTACAAGGTAACAAATATTTCCTCAGCTCACATACTCAAATCACATAGACAGGACATTGATAGAAATTTGGATATTATTGCGACAGAATAAACTGTCTATGAAGCCAAAACAAAGAATCATTCACCAAGATGCAATATCAAGAAACAACAATTGAAAATATTTTATTTTCTGTGGAAGGACAGCTCCAAGGGTTAGTGCCATTAAATGAGAAATTCCTGTCTATACAGTGTAAGGAATTATTAGTTGGCTTTGCAGACATTATGGAAAAACAACGAATTTGATCAGCAGATTAAAAAGATGGCCAGAGAGTAAATAGAATTTTCTTCATCCTGCAGGGATAAACTTTTCTATATTTTATCATGTTAATTTGCAACAGTCAATGTTAAATCTTTCTGTATGTCCTTTTTTCTCAGTTTATATTTTTAAACATAACATCAATGGTAAATACAAAGTATTTGCACCAAAAAAGCAGTTGCAAACTACTATCAACTTGAACTACTATCACTAAGATTATTGAAAACCCAACTTTCCTGTTTCACCCTTCTTCTTCTTCATTGTCTTCTTTATGTGGATAAAATTCAAAGGGAAGAAATTTAGATTTGAAAGCAGTATCTACAAAGGTAAAATACATACTTTAGAGTAATTTCTATGGCGATAGGCGAGAAATGTAAGATCTGCAGATTCTCTGAAGTGATCATCCATAAACTTGAGATAATCTTTCAGCAGATTGCCTAGGTCAGTCCACAGAGGAGATGCCAACATCTGGGGCAAAATGTGATGTGAAACAGTTTCCATCAAGATGTTCTTCACATCCAATGATTTATACCTATAAGGATAAAAAGGAGTAAATTTAATACCTGGGAAAGACCAAAAAACGCATACAAGTTATCTAGAAACATGCCGAAAAAGTGAATATGCTGTTAACTGCAAAGACAGAATACTGCTTTTTTTCAGTATTAATCATATAACTTACCTTTCATATGCCAATGAAAAGGCACCAAAGTATGAATACAAGTGCAACAATAAGATTTTGTACTGCCATGCATATCTGCCAAACAGAGCATACAGACCAATGTTATCTCCAAGAGTGATTTTAATATCTCCCTGGTGAAACAAAGAGCTTTGCAAAATTTTAGCAAAGTTATTTTAATATCATTACCCCCACCCCAAAAGAAACATGATCATCTCACTTTCAATTCAAAGTGGTTATTCAGTAAATGTTGCAATGCCAAGTACAAACATAAACATTTCCTGACCTTCTGATGGTTAACCCAAACTCCAAAACCATAATCGCCTCAATGAAATAGCCAAGATCTCTCGTGCGCCAAAATAACTAAATCCAAAATGAAATTTTTCTTGTGTAAATATTAACCTTAGAGATATAATATAAAAAAGGCATCTGAATGAGTAAAATCAGGTGCGCGTGCAAAATGCAGAACCTAAAACAGGTCATAACAGGAAAAAATGTACCCACAAAATAATGTATTTTCTTGTAGATCAAATTCTAGTTGGCTTAGGTTCTGAAAGTGTAATAAAGCTGGACAATGCTACTTAGAGGGAAATGTCCCTCCTTGCCTTCAGCAACAAAGCAATGTATGATGTTGGTAGAAAGAGTAGACAAAAAAAATCCTTGTCCAGATTCCTTAACTTGTTTATTGTCAGTTTTAGCCACATAAGAAATACAGCTAGAACAATAGTTTCTAAAACATTATCAAAGGTTCCAAATTGTTAAATCTACTTTCAATGATATTAATATTAAATAAATTGTGATTAAAATCTTGTTAGTAAATCTTCAAAGGAATAAAAACAAACTACAAACAAGTGTTAATTAAACATGTTCGCAAACACTAAATGAGCTTGGTCATGAAACAAATAGTTAAATATATATACTTTTGTGTTTGTTTAATTTAAAGACCGAGCCTTGAAATTTTGTTCAAACTCATTTCTATACCTTACTAAACAAACAGAAAAAGGAAAACCAATCTTTAATGAACAGATAGAGAAAGATCTGTTCTTTTATAGCCCAAGCTGGAATTGAGGTCCACATCAGAGACCCTTGAATTTCAAGAACAGAAACTTATACCCATCTCTTTGCATATACTTTTATTGTTGTTCATACCTACCAAATGTAAAATCATTACCATTATACCTTATACTACATCCCATACATCTTATATAGTAGGCAGGTTCTAAATTCAGGCTCAGACTCCCATTTATTTTACCTTAGTTGTAAACATAGCAAACATATTTCAAGTATTCGGTTCAAACTCCACATTGAAACGCAAAACCAACCCACTCCTTCAAAATATGTCCTAACATATTCTACACAATGCACTCATCATTACACTACGATGTTTCTTTGGGGGGGAAATGGAAGCACCACAAGAACATGAATCAAGCATATACTATAAAGTATAAACAGCAACCTGAAAGGGAAGAACTATTGAAAACCCTTACAAGGGGAACACAAATAATAGATACCAGAATGAGTAAACACAAAGCATTTAGAAAAAGAAAAGTAACAGACTTGAAAGGTAATAGAAGAAAAAGGAAGGCAGGGCACCTGAACCAACACGTTGCAGACAATTGATAACAATTCTTCGCCATGCATACTCTCTTGTGGATCTAAATCTTTGGAAAGTGGTAGGTTTTTACAGTATAACTGAGCCATTTGAACGGCAGAGGCTTCAAGTTCTGGGAATGAATAGCTGGATTATATAATAGATCTATAATTGACTACAATCCAATAGTAGAACAAATTACATGGAATTGGAAACAATGCAATACACCATAGCAAAATCCTCATAGAAGCTACTAAATGAGTGATGGGACTCACCAGCCACAGAAAGCCTGAACATGTTTCCAATCAGTTCTTGTGTTTTAAAGAGTGTTATAGACTGTCCCAGGGCTTTAGTTGGAACTGCCGAAAGGGAATTAGAGTTCTTCATCAACTTATCCAGAAACTCCGTCTTCTTTTCTTCTGATAAAACTTGAAGAAAGGCCTCGATGTCAGAAGTGAAACAGGCCAGGTGACCAAACCTGCATTCAGGAAAGAAAGACTATATTCAATTAAAACTTAGAAAAAAAACCATTGGCGGGAAAAATGTTGCATTAACAGACCAAAATAGGATATAAATACAAGGTTTGCGTCAAAGAATTCACCAGGTACATAAAAGACTGTCCAATAGACAGTGATCCAAGACGAAATTTGAGTAATAATTTAACGCCAAAACATACCTTAAATAATATTGCAAAAGAGCTTTTATAAGACCATCATCGTTGTTCTTTCTAAACAGGCATTTCCTCCTTTCAATTTCAAGATGAGCCAAGTATGGATTTCTTAAAGAATCATTACTAGTTTCTGCTTGTAACTTTTGTACAAATACTGATGCATTTTCCACACAAGAATCGAACTGCGGATGACAAGATTGAGTTTTCAATCAATTACTGTTGTATAAAACTACATGAGAACTAGCAAGTATAAGTTATAAAATCCAGCAATTAATATTTAAAAGTCATTGTTAATATACCACTCCATCTGTCAAGTGAGCAACCTTGCATTCCACAAATTTGGGGGGATTAATTGGAATGTTGATGGTTTCACAGGACCAACTGCTGTCATCCTCAAATAAACATCCTAGATAATGTAGGAAAGCCTCCCAATCATCCCCACTGTCAGTTAACAAACAAATAAAGAAATCGCAAACTGTTAAAGATGGAATGTTCAGGAATGAATAATTCAACTTAGAACCTAACTATTTGTGCTGTAAATTTCTGTAACGTCCATAAGCATACCATAGTTCTAAGATTTTCTGGTATACATTGGCGGCAGAAGCATAGTCACCTGTCCTAGCGAGAAGCTTCCCCTGTCAACTTGAAGTCAAAGTACATCGTTTTGATAAGAAAATAAAAGTAGAACACCTCCCCATGAAAATATTGTTCAATCTTTCACATGATAATGGATTTTGTATAGGCAAAATCCAAGCGCAAAAGATATTTCCAACATCAACATTAAACTCTGAACAAATAGGGAATATAGGCTTCAGAAAATACCTGTATGCGTAGCTTATCAACTTCAATCATCAGAAGGGATCCTAATTTACCCCCGAGAATATCCAAAGCATCACCATATTTACCTTGTTGCTCCAATATTGAAAAGTAGACGATAAGAGCTGTACAGATGTAGGATTAGATAGATATGTAAATTAGAGCCAAAGAGTAAATCTCCAAGCTGCCTACAAAGGTAAAGAGATGGAAACAGAACTGTACCTTCAGGCTCGTGCAAACCATGAGAAGCAACATGCTTCTTAAGTAAACCCTCAGCTAAGAGTAACAACTTCTCTCCACCATTGCCACAAAGAACCTGGCAGTTCAGACCCCCACAAAGTAAGCAATTGAAGTAGACATTCTACATTATAATAAGCACTGACACATATATATCACTCCTGCAGAGAGCAATACACTATATGGTTCCTTGAGATAATCAAGTGAGCTATAAATTCTATCCAAAAACAAGAAAAAACAAGCAAGCCTGAGTTGTAGCCTGACATCTATTTCAAATAAACATGTCTTTTCATTCTCTATGAATGATGCAAAAAAAATTACAATCTTCTAGTCCCTTTGGAAGAAATATTACTCAATAGTCTTCCATTGTTCAAACAAGTGGGCACTGTCAAAACATAGATCTTCATATCCCTTTGAACTTAAAACTTCAGGTACATATTTTATATTTCCGAAAAGCTTGGACAAAGGCTATATATATTTCGTAGCACTTGGTATCTAGAGAGGAAAACTTCATTTCCCTAAACTGACATCATTCTTAAAGTCTTCTTTACAGGAAGGACAGCAACATTTTCAAACCTGAAGCTAGATCAGATTGTTGAGGCGCTGAGACCATCAACAGATTCGGTCTTGGGTATGGAGACAGCAATTTTTTGGAGTAAGTGAGTAACACAACATGTAAAATATTCTTTCAAGATAGTTCTATATGAAAATTATGCTTTATATTAAAATTTTAAATTGAAAAGATTATTCCCAATGTTTTTATTTCTTACATATTAAGTCATGGGAACGACTAGCAGATAAACTGCAAAACTTTGGGTAGGACCAACCAAGAATGGATGGCAGTTTGTATTCAATTCCAAAATTGAATAAAATTCATCTTCCAAGGTAAACTGTTAGTGCCTGCTTGTTTTAACATTTTCATTCTATTTATGAAGAACGCACCAACACTAATTCATATTTATTATGAACAGTAGGAAGCTGAAACATGCTCAACAAATGGGGGAGAAAGGGAGGGGGAACCGGGCAGAACCTGCAACTGGATGCTACAAACTGCCCAGAGTAAAAACCTTTCTTCGCCAACGAGCTTGTACATTTTGATGGCTGTCTGATAGAAAATAAAACCGGAATAAGTAACATCAATTATGAGTTCATCTTCATATAGAGATATGCCCGTAAGAGAATCCAATAATTTAAAAATAAGAAAGCCCGAACCTGTTGCTGCTTTACAAAGGAATACTCTCGAACATAACAGTTGAAAAGCCCCATCATTAGTTCCAAATTGTTTGGGAATTTCCCGCAAGCATGTTCATAACAGCTAGTAGCCAACTCAACTGATAATTACCAAAAATGTCAGGTAAAAAGATACTTATCGACAGTTGAAAAACAACGTGAAATAATTAATGAGTCAATCGATTTAGCCAAAAGAAAGAGAAAAAAAAAAACTAACGGTGATCGAGTCGTTGGAAAACAATTTGCAGAGTACTAAGTGTAAGATCGTCCATTAACAAAGACTCATTCTTATACAAAAGCTCTTTCGCATTTAAACAAACAGATAGTGCTTCATCGGGTTTTCCCATCCTTTCCAATATCAAAGCCTTTAGAGCCTGCAAATAATCAAATCCCAAAGATTCGACTAGTCGCATAAGTTAAAGAGAAGATCATGATGCTGCGGAAGGAAATGTTTAAATCGATTAAAAAACTTACAAGAACGTAAGGAGAATTGGGATGTTTGGAAAGGAGAGTGGTAGTGATTTTGAGAGCATTTTTGAACTGTCGAGAATCGATGGCATCCCAAATGGGTCGAACCCTACGCTCCGGAATTCCACCAGCTAAACCAAACTTCGAAGCCATTTTTCTGATCTATTCCGGGGTAGGAGTCTCCAATCGCTATTCCTGGCTTTGTGTCGTCGCCCGCAAGCATACAACGAAGGAAATGATGTTGAAGTGAGAATGTGAGGAACGGAAAACCTAATCAGTGCGTTCGGGTGCAAGTTTAAAGATTTGTTTTCTTACCAGGTCTGATCAACCCCTTTCTCTTTGGGTTCAACTCAAAGATACTTTGGATCTGGACTCGGCATTTTCCGTTTAGGCTCCGAGCTAAACCCAATAACATACTCAAACTCAATTCAACAGAAATTTACATGTCTAAGCCCAGCCACTCATCCTTAATATTTTCTTAATTATTACTAGTTTTATACAAAGATGCTTTAAATATATAAATATAAAATATTTTAAAATTAAATAATTTTAAATTAGTTTAATTTCATTTAAGTAATTTTCGAGTTCGAGACATATATATATAAAAAATTCTTAATTCAGCCCAGCAGCCCAATCCAACCCAACTAACAAACATTTACTTAACTGCTTTACTTTTTAAAACCCAAAACTGGCTTCAGCTTGGAGTTCACAAGACTATTGAACCGAGGGAAGCAGGATATCTCAACCACTTGTGATTCGGGTCTCTTCATTCAAGATTTAACAAAAGATCTGCAGAATCTTAACAGCTTTAGAAATCAGAAACTATTTGTTGGTATTCCATGGGAGATCAGTTAAATGAACGTAGACAAACATACAGTTTGTTTTAATATCTGTCCTCTTAACTTTAATCAGACTATTGAGTATTAAATATATGGGAATTTGGAACTATATATATGCATGAAATACTTTAAACGATTTTATGGTTCGAAGAATCAAAGGAAATGACAGTGCCAGCTAGCACCCAAGGCGGAAGCTGGCGAGGATGAAACTTCGGAGATATTAATTGGAAACGACGAGAACTAAAATACAAATTAGGGAAGTAAATAAGTAATTAGTTAAAAGGAAAAATAAAAGCAGTTAATTAGCTAAGCCTTTGTTAATCTATTGGGCCGATGTAAGTCGATAATGGAGACAAAAAACATGTTGAGGCAGTAGCAGGCCTCGTGCGCTAGTGAACTGAGCTTTCCTTCTTCTTCTTTTTTTTTTTTTTTAATTAATTTTTTTATATTTTAATTAGCCATTAGTCGATGTTGTCGGTCAATAGATTGATTTATAAAATCATGTAGAAATTAATTAAAGCAAGCTGCGGATTAGTGGTCGGTGCCCCGAACCAAATTATAACGAAGTTTCCTTCCCTAATATTGTACGTAGCGGCGCCACTTTATGGATATATTATATAATTAATAACAATCATTAACCAATAAGATGGATTGATCAAAGTGATAAATAATTTAATTTTGTTTATTATGTCATTCGAAAAAAATATTAGGTAAACCTTGTTTATCATGTTATCCATTATCTCAACCAATCAGATTTGTTCATCTTAATTTTTAAGGTGATTCATTATCTATTTTTTACATGTAATTAGTGGGTGAATAGTTATTAGATAGTTATTTAAAGATAAATGGTCACGATTGTTTGGATCATAGATAATGTGGTGAGTAAGATTCACCTAATAATCTCCCAAGTTCGAGGTATTGTGTATATAGAAAATCTCTGTTAAAAGACTTACCTACTAAAATAAAATATACGACACAAATTGATTAAAATTAATTAAGATAAAACTCTAAAAATCAAATATCAATAGAAAATACCTACCATACATTTATAATTAAGCATTTAATATTTGATTATGTTTTTATTATTTTGTATAAATTTATAAATATAATTGTCTTTTAAAAAATAAGTTTTTGGCATAATTATAAATACAAGTACAACCGTGGTCCTTAACAAGTAGCTGTAAGAAAGTATAAAAATAACCTGTAAAACTTTGATAATCGAAACTATGTCATAAATGTAAGTAAAATATATTACAGATTTATCTACATTTCTCCCGAGTTTAATTTCAGTTCTCCAAAACAAATATATTTAAATTATTCATATTTTTTAGTCCGTAAAGTACGGGTGGAAGTAAGACATCTTTGTAATTTTTTATTTCGATTTATAATATTATATAATATTTAAACTCTTAGTCCATAAATATAAACATCTTTCAGCTTTTATGACAATTCATTACAAGAAAAAGGAGAACGTAAGCCAGAAAGGTGAAGAGCGGGGGAGACCAGAGTTTGAAAGGTTGAGATAAATTATCTAAAATGGGCAATAGTTTAAGGTGTTGTTTGGCTTGTGTTCTTCCATGTGGTGCCCTAGACTTGATCCGTATCGTCCATTTGAACGGATACGTCGAAGAAA
The DNA here is from genome assembly GCA_035048815.1 of Abelmoschus esculentus. Lineage (NCBI taxonomy): Eukaryota > Viridiplantae > Streptophyta > Magnoliopsida > Malvales > Malvaceae > Abelmoschus > Abelmoschus esculentus. The sequence continues at coordinate 3,105,995 of JAUCBN010000008.1, forward strand.
TTACACGTCCGGTCACCGCCGGTGAGATCCTCAAGGCCAACCCTAATCATGTGCTGACCAAACCATGCTCCCAACGTCAAATTTTGATCATCTCGCCGGAATCTCAGCTCAGAAGAGGCGATATTTACTTTTTGATACCGGACAAGAAAAACAACACCATGCACCATAACAAGTCTTCCAGCAAGAGCAAAAGGTGTGACATGAATGGTGTTGTTTCTGATTGCCATCGGTATAATCCGCAAAATGTTATTATTTCAGAGAAGAAGCACTCCTCACGTAAGGATCAGCGCCACCACCGGCACAGTCATGTCGGAGTATGGCGCCCTCATCTTACCATCATCTCCGAAGAGTATTAAACAGTGATTTCTTCTTTTTTCTCCTTTTGTTTTGAGTCTAATAATAATGATGCAGATTCGGAATTAATTCCACCGATTGAGCATTTGGTTTGTCATGGAAAACTTCTTCATCATCACTGGATACAGAAATATTTGTATTGATTAACCCTAATCTGTATTTTCAAATTACACTCTCGTCTCTCAACATCAAGCCAATGTCGATCTAAGTTTGATTTTATTTTAGTTTGGTGTTTATATTCTCAAATTAATCATTTGTACACCCGTATAAAAGTGAGTGAAAAGTATATGTTTACGTGCAATCAATTATATATATATATATATATTACAACAACAATTAATATACAAATCGAACTAATATTTAATCCAATGAATATTTATAATTATTTTTATAAATATAAAAAAAATATTATATATTTTTATAATATTAGGGATTGATTATATAAAAGTATATTAATTTGAAAAATATGCTTAGAAGTTTCTCAAAGGATTTTGACATATTTAATATAATTTTAAATAGTTAAAGTGTAAAAAATAGATTTTAAGCACCGATATAATTTAATTTATATCGATACTCAAAATAACTTGTATAAATATAACTAAATAGTATATCGATACACCCTTTTATTCCCAACGGTCTGATTTTTTAATTCACCCCTTTTTAATATCGTTCTAGTCTCGTAACGAAAAATTATACGGTAAACCTTGTTCACCACGTCATCTATGGTCCCAAGCAATCTGGACTGTTGATCTTAATTTTTTTCAAGTGAATCATCACCTTTTTCCTAACTTAGTGGATGGGTAGTTATTAAGTGGTTATTTAAAGATCAATGGTCCTGATTGCTTGAACCATGGATGACGTGATGAACGGGGTTCACCGTATAATCTCTCTTGTAACGGATTAAAACAATGCTTTTATATATAAATATATTTAGTATAAATCATTGGGTTAATAAATTTAATATCATTATTAAAAAAAAAAGTTAAACAAGTTTGGAGATCTCCGTAAACTACCGCGTGGAGGACTGTGCCAAGTTGGTAACCGAGGTTGAGCCTGAATTAGAGAGCTCAGTCGATCCCCTCGATGCCAACTTGGTAGATTTTCTCTAGATTGGAGACAGAATCATATGTAAATGAGAGAGATCTAGAAAGATGTGTAAACAAATATACAGCCCAATTAAGATTTGGATTCGGCCCAAGGTCGATAAAGGCTTATATATTAGAGTTATTTTTTATTTGGATCATTTCGAGTTACACATTTAGAATTGTGAATAAAAAACATCCATAACTCGATAATGTCGGAATGCTTTTTATTTTTATTTTTATTTCTATTGTTGTTATTAAATTTTATTAAAAACTCAAAATGTACAATATTTTAAGCTAACTTGCATGCCTTTAGTTTCCACTCAAGATATGCCTTTAGTTTCCACTCAATATCGAAATCAATGACAACGATAAATAATTAATGACAATGATTTGAATCTAGGAAGAGACAATCGTCTTTTATTATTATTTTTAAATAAATATTTTTTATTAAAAAATTATGTTTATCTCATATTTTTTAAGATATATATCTTAAAAAAAAGACTCGTACTAAATATAAAATTTTACATCCTCCTAAATACTCAGTACTTTTAACAAATGAATAACACAATCATACGCCATAATGCGAAACGGCCGACACCATGGCTGACTAAAAGAAGTTAAGTGAAAGTCGTTCCAATGAGTACTGGTGCACTTCCTCTTCTCACTTTTCTCTTCTTTTCCTGTGTTACTACTTTGGACCAGCAGGTGACTCATTCATTCATTACATCTTTTGCACGTTAGTGTTAATTATAATGTTAAATTAATGTTCACGTGAAGCATGATGAAAACGTAACATAGGAAGGTTTTACAAAAGGAGAATAGTTAAAATCTTCCCAAAATATTAGGAAGTTGCAGGTACCAATTATACCTATTACCTAGTTACCATGGGAGTGTTTTGAGCTATGAGGTGGATACGGAGTACGACCATAAAATTTCAGGGGTCACGGCCCCTAATCCCTTAAAGATTCTGTCTCTAGATATGAATCTTTAAAAAATAGAATTAAAAATTAAAAAGTATAAAATTATAAATTTTAAGATTTACTAAATCAAATAAAAATTAAAATAGTTAAAATATATAGTATTTATTTCCGATCCACCTATGTTGGTCCGTGTACATAATTGTTGAATTCCTTCTCCAGCTTCTAATTATACAGAAGGAGCGGATAATTTAATTCCGAGGAAATCAAACAGAATCGGGAACAGCGCAATGCCAGCAACAACGCTCACCTAAAGGCTAAAAGAACCACAAAAGTAGAGGAACAAAGAGAATTTATTTACAATATAATCTTAAATTTGGAATGTAAGAATGAAATGGGATTTGTCCCTTTTCTACACGGATCTTTGTTGGATAGGAATAGGATAAACCAAACAAAAAAACTTTTCTTAAAATTCATGCAGTATATTTTACGATTTCATAAAAAAAATAATATTATAAGTTCGATTTGTCACGTTATTCATGTTTTCACCAATAAAAATTACGGGGTATACTTTTATTTCTTTTGGATTACAAGGTGATGATCCATGTACACACAAATACTACTTCTGCAACACTTATCTTCTTTGGAATTACCTGTACATGGAATGTTTTCCATTAAAAAGTTTGCAGTTTTTGGCCTGAAAAAGAGAGGTGGGTCTGGACTCTGGAGTTCCTACTAATTAATCTACCTAAGGGCTTTATCTCTGTATATAAATCCGTATGTAGTATCACTTCTTTCCAGCTTTACCCTCTATCTTTGTATATCATCTTTTTCATTCTTTCTGTGTGTTCTCTGTTGTGTCAACAATGCCTGCTCAAATTACACCTCAGAAACTGATTCAGGGAGTTGATTTTGTAGAGCAAAATACCATCTCCCAATCACTCTCGTTGAGAAGGTATTATCACCTGCAATGCTTATTTTTCTCATTCATATACTATATACAGTGAATTACATATATGTTTGTTCAGGACAACCAGTCATTCATATCCAGAATTCAATAGCTTATTTGAAAATTTGTTGAATTTTTTATGATTACAGTTTCGCTAGGCTTGAGGACAAAGTTGCCATCATAACTGGCGGCGCCAGAGGGATCGGAGAGGCGACAGTCAGACTTTTCGTGCAGCACGGTGCGAAAGTTGTCATTGCTGATATTGCCGATGATGCTGGCATTGCTTTAGCGAACTCATTGGCACCTTCAGCAGTTTATGTACATTGTGATGTTAGCTCAGAGGAGGACATAGAAATGTTGATCAATAAAACAGTATCATTATATGGTAAACTCGACATCATGTTCAACAACGCTGGAGTTCTCGGGAACCAATCCAAGAGGAAAAGCATCACCGAATTTGATGCCGATGAGTTCGATCGAGTAATGCAAGTGAATGTCAGAGGAGCCGCTCTTGGAACGAAGCATGCAGCAAAAGTGATGGTGACAAGAAGAAGCGGCTGCATAATTTCTATGGCGAGTGTGGCAGGTTGCATGGGAGGGCTCGGGCCTCATGCTTACACAGCGTCGAAACATGCCATTATCGGCCTTACAAAGAACACCGCTTGCGAGTTAGGGAAGTATGGAATAAGAGTGAACTGCATATCGCCCTTTGGGGTGGCCACCTCCATGCTTATCAATGCATGGAGAAGTAGTGAAGTAGATCAAGAGGGATGCACGGATTCGGAAGCAGAGGAGATGGAGGAATTTGTGAGAGGATTAGCCAATCTAAAGGGTGTGACTCTCAAAGCCAAAGACGTGGCTGAGGCCGCGCTTTATATGGCTAGTGAAGAATCAAGGTACATAAGTGGTCATAACCTTGTAGTCGATGGTGGCTTCACCAGCTTCAAAAATTGTGTAGGCTTGTAGATTCGTCTGTCTGTTTCCATTTCTTTACAATTTAAATAGTGTGTTGACGAGTGGATTGTAACAACACATATTAGTAATGGTGTTCTCCCTTATAAGGGTGGTAAAGAGGTTCTAATGGTTTTCTTATGGCTCGACAAACTTTCTTCTAATCGTTTGTATCCGTTTTACGATTCATATCCAGATTTCGTGCATATTCATATCCAGATTTTGTTTATGCATGTGAAAGTTAATATCCTGAATTCGTGACCATCTTCCCATAAACTATTATGAAATTAAGAAACAATTTAGAGCATTCTTAGACTCTTAAGTAATAGACCGCCAACTTCATTAAGCATGTGTGTGCATACTTTATAAACAAAACATGCATGTAAATATTGGTATCCATGCTAGGAAAATGTAGCAGAAAAATAGAAATTCTGGACGGTGGGACATTAATTAGTCCCAGAATTTGGGTCTTCTGCGGGTACCTGCCCTTGTTGGGGGTTGAGACTCGGGAGACTGTGCCTGCCCACTTTACCAACTATACAGGGCCCAAACGGACTAGACTCCCCAATTTTTGACTTTATAAACATATTTTTGTTTATTTTAGGTATATATATTAAATATTATTTTTTAATTATCATAAAATTATTATTTTTTAAAAGATATATTTTATATGATGTATAATATTTCTAATTTTTTAATATAAAATATTTTTTATTACTTAATCGCGTGATATTTTTGTCACGGATCAATTACATTCGTTATGATTTTTTATCAGGATCATTCACACTTTTTATCTCTTTCATAGGTACTTGACGTAAAATTTGATAGTTAAAGTCGCTCTAATATCACTTGTAACGAAAATTATAATCTTACTCAAAAAATGTATGAAATAAAATATATAACGCTATCGTTTATATATCTTAATACAATTTTTTTTACGATACGAAATTAATCCTATCATTCTTCAAACGTAACATAATGACATATAACCTTTAGCTTATTTCTTTTATATATTAATCGATAAAGTCACTTTACCTCTCCAAAAAAAAGTTTAGTAAAACTTGAAAAATAAAAAATAAACAATAAAAAATATATAAATATACGTAAAAATCATGCCCAATGATATATAAAATTTTTAAAAAAATAAAAAATATTATTTTACAAAAATACGATATTTTCAAAAAAATATTTTTTGCCTTTATATTTTTTCCACTAAACACTGCTAAAACGTGTGATGTAGCAAAGACTCTTCCGAGTCCTTGAATATGTGGGCGCACCCGCGGCAGCGTGATTTAGGTGTTGCTGACATCTCTCATCACCTTGAGATGGACTGCCTGAGGGCTGAGGCTGAGGATTGAACAGAGCACCCTTTTTCTCTTAAGCCACATTTTTTTACGCTTCATTGTCATGTCAAGGGATATTCTTCCGATAAAACCTGTAGCTGATAATGAAATACTCTCCCCTGCTGTTTGCTGGTATCAATGGCCGCCAAGCATCTCCCTAACCCTAACAAGGAGGTTCAAACTTCACATTAATTATTTAATTACTCTATTTTAATTTATGGTTAAATAGAAAGATCCCATGCAGAAAACTGGGCTCAGCGATACAAGATTATTCTAGGGACCGGTTTCATAATAAAAAATTAATTAATTTAACCATTAAAAATTATTATTTATTATTTATTTTATTTTTTTTAATTAATTTATATTTAATCACTCATTACTTATTTATATGATAATAAAAAAATAAAAATCCACTCTTAAAAAAATAATATAAAAATTATAAAAATTAATTGACTATTTTTAGTAGTTATAAATCATAAATCATATTATAAAATCGGTACATAAAATAATTTATCCAACAAAACTGTATTAATAGTATTTTCGATGCTTGGATGGTTTAAAATTAACCATATGGCCTCCAAACATTAATTTGGGTCACATCTCATCCCCTCATGCATGCATGCATGCATGATGTCATCATTGAAACTAGTCCGTATAATTTATAAATTGAGTTTATTTATATTATTTATTTTTAAATATATTTATATCTATTTGTTTAACGTTTATAAACATATTTATTTAACTTTCACGAATATATTCATTAAAATATTATAAAATTACGCCATTGATCTTATGTTTTTTAGGTTTTACGGTCTGATTTCTAAAATACATAACATATATATGTGAGCACTCGTATGATTACTAGATCATTTAACATAAACAAAGATTCATTATAACCTTGAAAAAAGGGTAAAAATATTCGTCTAAAACACCATATATATTAATTGATCTAAAAGCATTAAATCTTATTAATACATAAATATTATCTAAGTATTACAAAATCATCACCTTTAAATCTTTTAAAACACAATGTTTTTTAAATCATGTAAATAATTAGTATGCATGAAATAAAAGCTGAAAGTGTATTTAATTAAATATATCCGAAAGATATATAAATTGTTTTTAATGATAAGATGCGAGTTATTTAAATAAAGATGTATAATTTATATCTCAAACGAAAAGTAAATGTATAAAAAATATAAAAAAACATATTCTTCAAAGTTTCATCTCTCATGATCTTAAAAAATATAACATTTGAAAAATTCTTTAAACAATATTTTTTTTAAAAAAATTATTCATCAGTGCATAATCTACTTTAACCTTTAAAGATTATATTTAAAATAGAATTATAAAAATTTAAAGACATTATGTGATGTTTTTTAATGAGAGTGAATATGAATTGTATTTTTTCTTTAATCAAAATTTTATCTCAATAATTTTTCTAATCAAGTTTTTAATGAAATAATATGTTAGATTTATAAGTATCAAAGATGTGCGTATTATTTTTTCTTCACTGAATAAAATTTTTATCTTAATAAGATTTTAACAAGAAATATGTTTATGAATATCTTAAAACATTAAAAATATATTTTTATTTTATTTTTCTAAAATATATTTTTTAAAAACTATTATATATAACTTTATTAAAATATAAAACAATTCTTTTACTTTGTTTTATTTTATTCATCACATAAAACCATTAATTAATCGTACAGTGTATGGTAGCGATGCTAAAAACAACTTAATTCTTGTCGAATAGGCCACGTTTTCTGTCGTTCTCCATCGCCAACAGACTGATTCCATCTCTCCAATTTCTTTCCATCCTCCCACTTCCTACCTCTTTAAATACACCATTGTCCATTAGTACCGCAACACAGATAGACAAGATTCACTTCCTTTGTTCCTGTTTTAAATCTCGTTTTGCCTTTGGGTTTGGCCATGCCGAGAACTTCTCTTCAATGGCTTAGCCTAGTTGCTATCATTTGGCTTCAATCCATTAATGGAACAAACTCAAATTTCCCAGCTTACTCTTCCCAACTCAAAGATCTCCTCTCCATCTCACAAATCCAGCTTAACAACCTTGCCTTTGCCTCCGATGCAGGTAAACTGTTCGGATGGATATCAGGCATAGCTGCCAACTACTTCCCCATGTGGCTCGTTCTTATCCTCGGCTCCGCTATCGGGTTAATTGGTTATGGAGTTCAGTATCTCTTCCTCACCGGCTATGTCTCCAACTTGTCATATGCTGTCATTTTCTTCCTCACTGTTCTAGCGGGAAACAGCATTTGCTGGATCAATACCGTTTGTTATATCGTTACTATAAAAAACTTCCCGCTCGACCGTCAACTCGCCATCGGAATGACCGGCAGCTACCTGGGACTAAGTGCGAAAATCTACACAGATATAGTAGATGTTGTCTTCCCTTATTCAGCCATGGGAAGAGCCAAAGCTTATCTTTTTCTTAATTCCATCTTACCTTTCGCCGTTAGTATCGCATCTGCACCGGTAGTTAAAGCTATTAATGTTGTTAATACAAAGAGGGCCGATGCCGCATTCATATTAATCCTTGTAATAACAACAGCGACAGGAGCTTTTGCTGTCTTGGGCAGTTTGGGATCTGCATCAAGCAAATTATCACCATTAACTAGTGCAGTTGGCATGGTAGCGTTGCTATTAGCCCCACTTCTAATTCCCCTGGGTCTAGGACTAAGTCTAAGACAACAAACCATGCAATTTGTACCAGCCCCAATATTAAACAGATTAAACCGAGAAGAGAAAGTTTACATAGAGGAGATTAATAATGTTTCGATGGAGAATATGGAGAGTGGAATGAAAGAGATTAGTGGAGAGCTAAGCCAGAGTTATAGTGAAGATGATAACGTAAGTGAAACAAATGAGATAATTAGTGTGATGGAGGAGATCAGTGTGAAGCTGATGTTAAGGAGATTGAACTTTTGGTTGTATTTCTTTGTCTATCTCTTCGGTGTTACTCTCGGCTTGGTGTTCTTCAACAACTTGGGACAAATAGCCGAATCCCGGGGTTGTTCGGCATCTGTTCTTGTTTCGTTATCTTCCTCGTTCGGTTTCTTCGGCCGCCTCGTACCATCTGTCGTGGATTACTTTTTCTCAAGGTAAGATAATTAATAATGTCTTCCTTTTTATCTTCAGTACAATCCCACATCGCATAGTTTTATGATCATGTTACATTCAAGGCAACATGGGGTCCTTTCTGTTGGTTGTTTAAAAGCAAACAAATGAGAATCAGTTGAGGGTTGATCATGCATTAAAGTAGCCATATTAATTGAAATTTTTAAAATCCAGGAGCAAATACATGCTATCGAGAACTGCATTTGTGGTGGCATTAATGGTCCCAACCGGAGGAGCTTTTTTCTTACTACTTGTCAACGACAGAGGCGAGGTATGTCTGTACATGAGCACCGCCATCATAGCCGTTTGTACCGGGGCCATTACTTCCATATCCGTATCTTTAACGACGGAGCTCTTTGGGACAAAACACTTTGGCGTCAACCATAACGTTGTGGTGGCCAACATCCCAATCGGATCATTCCTCTTTGGTTACCTCGCCGCTGTAGTTTATCGAAGGGAAGGAAATGCAGATGGGAAATGTTTTGGCATGGAATGCTATAGGAACACCTTTGTTTTATGGGGTACACTTTGTTTTATCGGGTCCTTCCTCGCCTTAATCCTCTATAGTCGAACCCGAAATTTTTACAACTCGAGATCATCATAAGGGTAGTAAACTAAAGAAACTAATTACTATAGATTTATAAATTAATACACATACTTGAAAAGCTATTTGCTGAGGAAAAAAAGCTTAGCTTTGTAAATTTTAATAATTTTTACATCGATATAAGGAATATCTGTTGAGTTGATTACTAGATTAATAAGAGTTTCGCACGCTATTGTTCTTGAACTTATTTGATTCAATGCTCCTTTGGGAAGTGGTACTAATAGTTGCTTTGGACACGTAAGTTGTGTTTAAGTTTCGTCCGATGCCTATCGTCTATGATTGGAAAAAAGCAGGCTGGGCCGTTTGCCGATTTGTCTTCAGCCCGGTTCTCTTTTAGTAGGATGCCATTGGCCATTGGTCTGGGATATAAAAAGAAGAAACAATGACAGATGTTGGTCCTTAATGATCTGGATTAATACTCTAATAGGGATTACCTTTTTACAATTAAAAATAAAAAACACTGTGCCATATTTTGTCGCCTCACAGGAAAAAGAAAAAAGGAAATAACTTACTCTTCATGTTTTTGTATTTTTTAAGTTATATGATCATTTATCGTTAAATAAATAAATTAAATTAATGCTAAATTTTATTTCTGTAATTATTATTAATAGATAAGTAACCAATATAACGATAAGGGTCGTTCTACACGTGAATCTTGATTTTTTAATAATATATGGTAGTACAATCCTTAGATATTTAAGGATTCAAATAACAATATAATTGGTCGGTTAAATTACAATAAATATTATCGTATTCATAGATTAAAGTATATAAAATGGATACGAACTGTATTAAAATGTATATGTATACAGTATATATCATGGAAAGGCTCTCGAGAATTTGTTGGAACAAATTTAGTGGATGCAAATAACTTTGTTGAAGGCAATGAATTGTGTCCATGTATAAACCCTTGCCTTTGACAACAAAACAAAGTTAAAAAGGAATGAAATCGAAGGGACTGTCAACCTCACACCAAATAAAGAGGGGATTTCATGGGTGGAGATTAGTTTTGGCAGGGGCAGTTACTTTGACTCTGACGATATGTTTGGGTCGGTTAGCTTATGGTTAGTTTGGTAACAATGTTTGGTTAAAATGTGGGTCCTCAGAGAGTGACTGATGCTAACGCTGGGGAAACGAGTTTAGAAGACAAAGCCAACAAGGAAAGTATGAAAGGGAAGGGAACATCCTAGAATATAAAAAACATGGAGTCACGGCTAACAAGTTTAGTGCTAGGAGATTATGATGAGGATGAGTATTTAATTGAATTATGTTTATGATTATAATTGTATATAGTATTTATATTAAATAAAATTAAAAAAAATTATTATGCATAACTATATCAAAAGAAAAATAAATCTTATGTCTAATTAATTAATTAAATTAAAACTAGTACATTTGCATCCCCTGATAAAAGTCGAAGGGGACATAGATCGATCCGTGTGTGACTTCCTATCGTGCCACATGATCTATATAAGTTGCAGTAAATGTTCCATTTATTATCTAATTGTATAGATACTATGTTTGAGTGTACATCTCTCCAATCGAGAAAATCTAGACCTGGACTGGGACTGCGACCGGGACCAAATTCAAGGTATTCAAGAAGTCTGTGCGACTAAAACCATGCCACATAATTACTTTTTTTTATCTAATTAATTAATCAATTAAGGAATTTAATTCTCGACCTTTCCCCACATACACACACGTGGTCACTTTTAAAAAACAAAGAACAGTACGATATATGCTAACGTTGGGCTGACTTGTTATGACATCTTCAAAGCTTAAGTTTTGTTGCACAAATATTGATTTTTATTTTTCTTATTGTTCAATGTTAATGTTTACATATTTCTTTTGAATTTGTTTCAAAATTTTTATTATAAATTAATATTTGGACATGTATTAAATTAAAAATTGAAATATAAATCTTAACACTAGAATTTTATTTATAAATAAAATGTAATCATTATTTTAAAACTGTACAAAAAATAATCTAGGATCAAATTATAAATGAAAATCAAAGTTACTGGCCAAACTGCATAAAAAAAACAAAAGGTCAAACTGTAATTCACAGCTAAAATCAGGGTCCAAATTACAAATCAAAATCAAGGGCTAAAAATACATTAACCCTTATAAAATATGAATTTTACATAAACTGTAATTGACAACTAAAATCAGGGTCCAAATTACCATGTATCCGGTTGGGTTAGGTCCATTTAATTGATTATATATATATATGTATATTAATAAATTAAAAACTAAAATTCAAATATTATTAAAAATTAATTGACTTCTAAAATATTTTCATAATTACTTATACATAATTTTAAGAATGATAGTATTTAATTTTATTATTTATTTTAAAAATATTATAAATACGATAAAAAAATAATCTATTAAAAATCTTACATAAGTGTATAAAGAGAAGCAATTACTTCCATAAATATTATCATATCATCAAAATTCAAAAGATTTTATGAATTTTTTTTATCTTTAGTCAAATAGATATTTTATGATATGAAAAATAAGTGATGAACGAATTAAACTATTAGACAGATTATCTAGTTACTTAATTTTAATTATATTGATAAATAAATTATCAAATTAGTGAGAATCAACCATTTATATTATCACCGACAAAATCAAATAAAAAACTAGCTATGCGAGGGCCTTTATATGACATCAACATCTGTTAAAATATGTTAAAATAATATCAAACAATAAATAAAAAAACGTAACACAAAATCAGAAAAATGCGTGTCATAAAAAAAATAAAAAATAAAAAAATAAAAAATAATAAATATTGACCATCACAACGAACATTAAAATTTTTATATATCTTCAAATAAAGCCCAAGAGTACTATGTATTAAACCATATCCCATATAAGGCCCAAGAGTTGTCTGACCTGAATCATGTGTAACTATCCAAATATTAAATATAGTTAGGATATATTCATACAAAGAAAAAAAAAATTAAAGATTTGTATATTGTTTTTATAAACAATGGATAAATATAAATTGATGATTGAAATTATTTATTTTTATTTTATATATTTTTTATTTTAAATTTTAATAAATCAATTAGTATAGTTGAATGAAATGTTAGATTCATCGAATATTATTTATAATTTAAAATTTTAACATTACAAACTTTCAAAACTTAATTTTGAAAGTTGCCCTAAAGCGGTTTCAACGTTACAATATTAAATTTAAGCAACCAATAAATTCAATATAGATGGTTTTTAAAAAATAAAAATATTGATGTATTTTGATTTAATAACGCTTACTTTTTAAAATTAATGATATAATATTATTCATATATTTGTTTTTTAGTTTTAAAAAACATTATGTTAACTCATATTATTTATCTGATCTAAGTCCCAATTTTGGGCATGTAGTTCCAAAATGTAATCAGGTGTAAGGATGGCCAAATAAACTTTAAATCGGATGAGTTGCGATCCGGTTCTATTAGATTATTATTTTTTAATTAAGTTCAGGTTCGGTTTAATTTTATATAGAAATATACGAGTTCGCTCGTGTCTAGTTTGAACTATTGACTCAATAGTGAATGGATAAATAAAAAATCAATTGAGTTAAAATTAATAAAAAAATTGATCCAACCCAATCCAATAAAAAATAAATCTACTGAGCTTGTATGGCAATTAAAGTTTGGGTAAACTACACCAGTAACCACCCAATTATTTGAGAATACTTATTTTGACTAAAAAACTCGTCAATCAGGTACCACAACTTTGAAATCCTACCTATTTTGGCCACTGCCATTAAAAATCTGACGGAAAAGTTAACAGTGATGACGTGATAGTTAATAAAAGTTATAAAATTATACATTTAGTCCTTCTAATTTATTTATTTTTATGATTAAAGAAAGGAAGAAGGAAAATATTATGTTAATATACCAAAGAAAGGATTCAAACCCTTGCCCTCTTGTTTATTAAGCAAAGGATTCAACCATTGAACCAATGTGATATTTGTAATATGAAACCCGAAAATGAAGTATTAAATGGTTATATCTGAGTATTTGAATTGCCTCGACAAAGACCAACCGTTTAAATCGATTAATATTTAAATAAAAATATTAAATATTTAGATTTTAACTCTTGTTTATTAAGCAAAGGATTCAACCACTGAACCAATGTAATATTTGTAGTATGAAACCCGAAAATGAAGTATTAAATGGTTATATCTGAGTATTTGAATTACCTTGACAAAGACCAACCGTTTAAATTGATTAATATTTAAATAAAAATATTAAATATTTAGATTTTATTTATTTGAATAAATTAAAATCTAAATATTCGAATAAAAATATTTAGATTTTAATTATTCAAATATTTGAATTTTGTTGTTTAAGTATTTTTAGATTTTTTGTTCAAATAATTAAAATCTAAATATTTTTATTCGAATATTTTTAAATTCAAATATTCGAATATTCATGATTTTTATTCGAATATCTAAATATTTTTATTCGAATATTTATTAATTTTCAACTAATATTTTTATTTATATATTTAATATTATTCAAATATTTTAATTCGAATAATATTAAATAAAAATATTCAAATATTTAATATTCGAATATTTAATATATGTATTTTAAAAATTTAATTATTTATATTTATTTATTAAATGTTTTATTATTTTAATTTAAATATTTAATATTTTAATTTAAATATTAATCGACTTGAAATTTTGTTATTCTAGGCTTTTACTCATTGGGTGGGTGCTTGCTATGCTAGAGGTTGTGGGTTCAAATCTCTTTACATGCAAAACTTTGCATTTTATTTCTTTTACTAATCATTCACCAATCCGGTGGTGACACGTGTCACCACCTGATTGGAGAAGAATATATATAAAATAATAAATCAAAAAAAATTAGGATTAAATTTAAAAAATAAATAAAATAGAGGGATTAAATGTGTAATTTTACCAATTTTAATTAACAACCACGTTACTGCTGTTAACTTTTCCGTCAGATTTTTAACGGCAGTGACCAAAATAGGTAGAGTTTCAAAGTTGGGGAACCTGATTGACGAGTTTTTTAGTTGGGCAGTCAAAATAGGTATCCCCAAATAGTTGGGTGGTCACTGGTGTAGTTTACCCTTAAAGTTTTTACAAGTAACACTAAAAACTTAATAATATATTTGTCTCATGATACAGTTAAACACAAAAGGCTATGTTCAAGAGAAACATTATCGTCTGTTGCAAGGTTAAATCAAAAGAATTCAAGCTTGGAACTCGCGGTAACGTTTCATCCTTGCAATGCTCCTCGTTAAACTTCAGCTCCTTAATCTTTATAACCACCTTTTCTGAACCACGATTCCTTCAGGTCTCATGAACCGTGATCCTCGTCTCGGATTCGTGTTCAGAAACCAAAACAGGAAACGTTTGAGATCGGTCCACATCCATTTGAGACAATGGGATTCACCTTTGTAGATTTTTTGTACATAACCATGAGATTTGGATGATTGAAAGGCAAGCAACCCACGTTTATACCCATGATATATTGCGTCTACCCATACCCGCTACAAAACAGGCCAGCTAAACATTCGTAAGATACTGTATTGTTATGTATGGGAATGGGCCTACGGGCCATTACAAGCTGCAAGCGAGTGAAGTATAAAAATGGCAACAGTATTAGATTGGATCCGCTGAAATTTGGTGGACGGTGAGCATTGACTTCGTTTGCTGTTGAGGTGAGGAGAGGTTAAATCAAAGGGAAACAAAGAAGAAAATTCGTTTTTGGCCTGTAGGCATTTGGAATAGAAACATAGATTTGGGACCAGAGAGATTGAAGCTAGCAGGAACAAGAAAAAGTATAGTAAAGGTTGATGGATAGATCAAATAAATAGGAACAGGGATTAGGAAGGAAATGGCTTACAGAAGGAGGCAGCAGCAGCAGCAGCAGGGAATATTGCCTGCAGCACCACCAGCGGATGAATCGGTAGACGTTGAAGTGGATACAGCCAAAGCCATAAGGGCATCTTCCGCCCGCGAAGGTTCTTCTCTCTCCGCCGCTTACGGCTATGCTTCTCTTCATTCCTCTTCTGCTCCTCTCTCCAAGCCCGCTCCCACCGCCACCGCCACCGCCACCTTCAAGGTTCTTTTAATCTTTCTGTTTGATCTACGTTTTTTTCTCTTTTTTGTGCTTATTACAATCATTTTCCTCCTGAAACCCCAAAATTTTCTAACGGAACTCGTTTTTTTAACTCCAGGATCCCCAATCTCATCAATATGCTTCACTGAAAAATTTAGATGAATCCAAGCATGGGTTTTGGGGTTCTCTTGCTAGGAAAGCTAAAGCCTTCTTGGATGATGATAATGAGCACCACCAATTTGAGTCAGGCCGACAAGCTAAATCTGAGCTGCATCAAGGGCCAACCACAGAGAAGGTCAGAGTCCAACATTGTGCTCATGATACACTTTATTTCCTTTTCCATTTCAAGTTCTTGTGATTATTTTCATTTCGGTTTTCTTTTTCCCTGATACAATCACATGTTCAAGTGTGCCAGCATTGATGGAAATACATCTTTACTCGTTGATATATGAGTTTTGATCTTTCTATATTTGAATAGTTTTTTCCACACTTTGCTATCTGCAGTACCGTAATGTATACCAGTCACAAGATAGGAATCACAAAGCAGACAATCCCAATATGAAGAAGGGCCTAGGTGCAATTGCCTCGTCCATAAATTACATTGGTAAATCTGTTGAGGTCGGTTCATAAACCCCCTTACTTTTTTGTTGGTAATAATTGTACAAATATTCATAGTATCAATTATCCTAGTTTTATATATTGTTTGTTCGTAATTAGAAAGGGAAAAAAGAAAAAGAAAAATTGAAGGCCACTTCTGATTTATTTAAGCGATTTCTGGCCTCTAATCCGCTTATGTTTTTCTGGTAGCCAAATGTTTACCACATGTCAACCTATTTGTCATACCACTATGGCACTATCATGTCTCTCTTGTACTTCTTGAAATTGTTTACAAACCTATAGTCATTCATTCATCTTTGATTTGCATTCAGGAGGGTATTACTATTGTGGAGAATAAGACAGCAGGAATCATTCAAGAAACCCGCAAGCATATCAGAAAAAAGCCTAGTGGTTCTATGGTTCCAAATCAGGCTGCTAAACAACCACAAGTGCAGCACCTAGAACGACCATCTGGGCAAGCTGATATAGAAATTCAATTGAAGGCATCTCGCGACGTAAGGTGGCCGCTTTGTGTCACTGATTCATATGCTGGATGTTTTTTTTTTTTTCTGTGTGCAATGCTTGTAACCTGTGGTTTTCTTGCTCCAGAAGCCTCACTCGTTTCAGATTTTTTTAGCAATATAAAAGTGACAAACATGCATAAAATATTATATTGTTTTTCTTCCTTATTTCTTATATTTGATTTAACCCTTTGTTAAAGATGTCTTGAAACCTTTTCTGAAAAGCTGTTTATAAGTTCAGTAGCATATATGTAAGAGCATGATCAATATCAAATCAAATAGTATTCATCGCGTGGAAGACAGGTTGTTTTATAGGAGATGTGAAACGAGTATAATTTTTTTTTTCAGTTTTAATTTTTTATGCTACAACTTTTGTGCGAAAATTGAATGCATGATTTGTCTCTCCAACTTTTTACAGGTTGCTATGGCTATGTCTGCCAAGGCAAAGCTTCTTCTCCGAGAACTAAAAACTGTCAAAGCTGATTTGGCTTTTGCAAAGGAAAGATGTGCTCAGTTGGAGGAAGAAAATAGAATCCTTCGCCAGAATAATGAAAGAGGAGATAACCTGGATGATGATGAGTTGGTATACTGTTTCAACATTTTATCCTGTGTTATATTTTACTCATCTGAAGGATCCATATGTCTTTTTTGTTTGCAATAGAGTTCAAATTTACTCCTCGGAAGGACCAAGTACCCACTCATTTTTTAACCAGTGCATTTTTAACATCTTACTATTAATTTGATTAAACTTCTACCATTGAACAAAAATAAAGTAAAAATGCAGTTAAAACCAAACTTGATTTTCTGTAACAATAAGATGTCTCAACTGATTGAAGCTGATGCATGTAGCATCTTCTACCCCCCACTGGATGAAGGCAAAGTATGCTAGGAATAGAAATGAAGGATAGCCTAATCAGAGCTTCCTGTAGTTTAGAATGTTACATAATGTCCTGAACTCCTGATGTGCCTCATTGTCCATGTATCCAAAATCTCTTCTATGACAAAGAGCATCAGCGTGATTGGGTCATCATGCAACCCAAAGTTGAGCACTCAAATTATGCAGACATGGTCAGATTTTCTAGCTTAGCTGACCAGGCATTTTATTCTTTTATTCCACTTGTAACATAAAGTTCATCTTTAATATCCAGTGTGGATTGAAAATGATGAGGGAAGTGATTAAGCTTTTGACATGTTAACATTCCAAAATTTTGATTTTTTTCCCATTTGCAGGTTCGTCTTCAACTTGAGACACTGTTGGCAGAGAAGGCACGATTAGCTCATGAGAATTCCATCTTTGCACGGGAGAATCGCTTCCTGAGGGAGGTTGTTGAATACCACCAACTCACCATGCAGGATGTTGTATATCTTGATGAGAACACTGAAGAAGTCACTGAAGTTTACCCTATGAAGGTACCTTCATTACCCAATATGAACTCCATGCCTTCTGCATCTGGTGCACTACCGTCTGGGGCATCTCTCAACACTAGTCCGCAAATAGCTCAGAATGTCCCTGTTCGCCCTGTGCCACCACCTGAATTTGCTGAGGCTTCCCAAAATTCTATGTGGCCAAGCTCTTGAGCGCAACTTTAGATGGCAAAGGATGCCGAGTATGTATCATACTTTCTATATTGGCTCAATTTACATTTAATATATATGTTATATATGATGAATTGAGATGTTAACAATGGTCTTTGGTTTGCCTTTCTGCTCTTTTATTTATTTATTTGGTAGAACCAAGATATTCTCTGTTTGTTGACTAATCCTTTTTGTTGTTGTTGGGGGTAGTCGCCCCTCCCACCAATGTCATCTCTACAGTTCAAACGTGTGTTCTCTTTTTGACAATGCAATGTGTCTTACCCACTGTGCTCAACACGCTCAACACATGTTGGGTGGATTCTCTTGTTTATTGAATTGTTTAATTGCTGTCTCTCCCTTTCTCCCCCTTAGACTTGATTGATATATATTGATGGTGTATTTCTCATTGTGTTTTCTGCAGTACTAGGAGCGAATTATTACAATGAATAGTAAGGTTTGAAATTCATGTTTTCTTAGTTTATTTGATCACTTTGTTTAGTCGTGGTTGCTTAATGTACATTAGCTGTTACTAATGAATGAAGCCCAAACATCATTCCCGTCAACTGTCTGTCTGTAGCTGTGCAGGACTAATGCTATGATGTAGTTTGATTAGTAGGTACGTTTTTTTAAGCCCGTGCACAAAAGTAGTTGGTACCTACCTCAGTAAGGGACACATTAGCCGTAGGGGATACAACCGCCATCACTAGGGTAGTAAGATTCTGAACACAAAAACCACCAGCATTAGGCAAGGAAGGTATAGTCGAAAAGAAAGTAGAATACCAGAGAGGACTCCAAACTCCAAAGCCATCTAAAAACAAGGCAACAAGCTCAGAATTCGTAGAAACTACACCAAGAATTGAATGACAACCAGAAGCCATAAACGAGTTTTGAGTCAAGGGAGTATTGTAGCAAAAGTAGAAGATAATGAACGAGGCACACACGGAGCATGGCCCCTTAGACGATCAAGAGTATCCCACAATCCCTTCTGAAGTGGAGACGCTCGCAACCACAAACCATATTGTAAATATGAGGAAACAGTAGAATTCATAAACCTCAGCATATTTCAGATGACCGCGAATCACCGATCCGGAACCGTTGCAAAGGGAGGGGAACAACTATCTCAACCCGAATACCCCAACCTACTTCAGATAAGTGTCTCATAATCGGTGAAATTACCAAAAATACCTCCATCTTGTAAAATGGTTAGCATCATAAGCATGGAATGATAACATGTGATTATCGAAGCCCCAAGGTAGGAGCCAAATTTAATACAATAAGAAAATCATCAACTGAAGCCAATTCAGTGGGTGTTCCAAAGAGAATGAAACACATTGATCAGGACTTCACGGTTAGCCGATCGAGCCCTTTGCAACTTGCACACCAACCATAAATCCAATAGAGATCAACTTTAATAGTAATTTTTCTCATGATGTATTTTAATATATAAGCACTTATATCTGATAAAATATTTGGGAGTCGATTCATGATTTTAAAAATTTTTAAATATCTGATAATAATTTTTAAAATTTCAAAAATAAAACAAAATATTTTGAAATATTTCACCTATCTTGAACCCTAGTGTGATGAACTTTTCACTCGAGTCTCTAATTGGGTTCAAATCAGAATTGAAATTTTAATGTGCATTTTCATAAAATCCAAATTATTACAGCTCTCTTCATCCCAAAAAATTATCACAGCTCCCTATCAGCCAGCCTTGATAAAAAGGTGACACGCCAAGCTTCCAAACCCACTTCCCAAGCCGTCTTAATTTAAAGGGATAATTACATATTTAACGCTTTATTTATTTTATTATTTTAAAAAAATTATTGATTGATTGAAAAATAATATTTAATGTTATACTTTATTTTTATTTTAGTATTTATTATTAAAATTAATAAAATTTTTAAAAACAGAAAAATCATATATAACATATTGTTATGTTATTTTTTAATTAATATATCATATTAATTAAAATCATAAATAATATAAGTGATATATTAATTAAAAAAAATATAATAATTCATATGTATGATTTTTACATTATCAATGTGTTGCATGTTTTTTTTTCTTGATTAATCTATTTTATTATTTTAATAATAAAATATCAAAATAAAAAAAATCTAATGTTGGATTTTTCATTAAAAGTTGGATGAAATATTAAAATAGTGATGCGGAAAGAAGCGAGTACTAAATATGTAGAGGAGAAGAAAAAATCAAAAAAGAAAGGAAAATGAACGAGTTTGAGAAATCACCCGTTGGGGATGACACTGAAATGGACGGGAATGACACTGTTGAAAACCCTAAAACCAGTCGGAAATACAGCAGCGATTCGGAGTCAAGCGATTCAGATGATGAAGCAGATCAGAAAGAGCAGCTCTTAGCCCTAGAATACGAGCTCTCCACCAATCCTTCCAACTACGATGCTCATGTCCAGGTAAACAATAGTATTCCCTTGTTAACCTTTGTTAGACTAAACATAAACATCTTTTCCTACTACTAAAAATGCTAGTATTTCCTGTAATTTTATTTATTTGATTCGATTTCACAGTACATAAAGCTTTTGAGGACAAGTGGTGAAATAGAGAAGCTACGGGAAGCAAGGGAAAACATGAATGCATTGTTTCCACTGAGTCCTGAAATGTGGATAGAATGGGCCAAAGACGAAGCTTCTCTTTCTAATGATTCCAATTTCGAGTCAGTCGAGAAGCTCTACGAGAGAGGCATCTCTGAGTATCTGTCTATTCCCCTTTGGTGTGAGTACTTGAATTACGTGCAAGAACATGATCCAAAAGTGCGTGATGGTTCAGCCGATGGGATTTCAAAGGCTAGAAATCTGTTTGAGCGAGCTGTTACTGCTGCTGCTCTTCATGTTTCTCAAGGCCCTCTTATATGGGATTCATATACCCAGTTTGAGCAAGCATTTTTTCTAACTATTGACCAATCCGACATCCAGGTCTTAGCATGTTACTATTTTCTTTACACTTAAATACTTTTTTCTCATAACGAACATGTTTTTGAGTTGGATTGCTGATTATCCATTTATTGTTCAGGCTAAAGAGAAACAGGTCCAGCGCATACGGAGTATATTCCATCGTTACTTGTCTGTTCCCCATGCTAACTTGAAGTCTACTCTTCTAGCCTACAAGGCATGGGAGGTCGAGCAAGGAAATTCTCTTGATTCCCAATCCGGCAATGTTTTAGGGATTTCTTCTCATGTGGCTTCAGCTTACCAGAAGGCAGAGGAGATGTACAATGCCCGTGCACATCTTGAAGAGCAGATTACTAGGCAGGATGTATCTGAGTCTGAAAGATTTCAACATTACATGGTATATATATATATATATATATATATATCATACACTAAAGTCTCTTTTGTAGGAAATTCATTTATTTGATACTAACTCTGATGTTAAATTTGGTTTCTTCATGTATGCTTTAAGGCAACGTCTCTCCTTTTTTGTGAGACTAAAGTATTTGTTTTTCATCTTTACCCTATTGTAGTGCAGGCATTAGTGTCATTCTGCCCAGTTAATTTGAGTAATAATTCTTTTGTTGCAGAGTTACTTAGATTTTGAAAAATCCATTGGTGATCCAACCCGAGTTCAGATTCTGTATGAACGTGCCGTAACTGACTTTCCTGTATCAAGTGATCTCTGGCTTCATTATACTCGCTATCTTGATAAAACCTTGAAGGTTCTTTGTTTTACTTGCTATTATTCAATTAACCATTAAAGTTCTTGCATTTAATATTATAAGTTATAATTGAGTTTTCCTTACTAGACACTATTCTTTGTCTTCCTTTTGTCCTTTTAGGCAGGACATGTTGTGAAGGATGTTTATTCCAGGGCTACAAGAAGCTGTCCTTGGGTTGGAGAACTTTGGGTTCGATATTTGCTGTGTTTGGAGCGTTGTCTTGCTTCTGAGAAAGAGATATCTGCTGTATGTTGTGTTTTTCAGAGATTATTTCTTCTTTTCCTCTCTGTCTGGAATACATAATAATGCATCAAATAGTTGTTCGAAGTTTGATCTTTAGTCATCATTGAACTTATAGTTCCTGCATATAATACCTGAGTTTTGACTTGGAGCTTTAGGAAATTCTTAAAAATCGGTTTATCAGGGAAAATGAGTATGCATTTTTTTGTGCTGGTCAAGCCTTGCACTAAGATTTTACTATGAGCTCAAAAGAAGAAAGAGAAAATCTGGAGAGAATTTATACAGGCCTATCAAAACAACAGTTAAATTACAAAATCATATGTGCTACCTTGTGAAATGCTTTTGTCTCAGTGACTATGTTCCCATCATCATGTAATATGTTCTTATTTCCACATCCAAATAAACTGAATGCCATCACTTTTTCATGGTGGCTTTAGAGTTGTTCGATTTTGGCAGTTTGGCTTTACAGCTATTAGTTGTCTATTATAATTTCTGGATTTTTTAAAGGAAATTTCCTTGACTTATGTAATGAGGAATGCGTAAGATACTCTTATTGTTTTACAATTCTATTTAAAACTATTTAATTATTTTTTTCTTAAATTTATTTCAGGCATTTGAGAAGTCTCTTAAATGCACCTTTTCAACCCTTGAGGAGGTATGTATTTGTTTATTTATTTTTATCTAGTGATTGCTTTTGATACTGTTCATGTGTTGAATACTTTTAATCTCTTTTGTTGTTGTAGTACCTTGATTTGTTCATCACCCGAGTAGATGGCTTGAGGCGTAGAATTTCATCAGCCAGTGGAGATGATGTGTTGAACTATTCAATGATTAGGGAATCTTTTCAGGTTTGAATATGTACCTTCACATTTCCATGTTTAAAATGAGTTTCATAGTAAGTCTGGTTGATTGTTATCCAGCACATTAATGCTACGTTTAGTAGGAGTGTTATTTATTCCTCATGTTTTAGTACATGAGTTAGTTATAAACTAACTTCACTTGGTAATTTTTAACCACTCATATGACTTAGTTTGAACAAAGAGAAGGAATATATGTTGCTTATTTTTATTAGGTATTATTTCTTTACTTGAGTTTTTACTCATTTTTAATTTTAAATGTACTAATTCTTCTTTATGTTTTTACAAATTATTTCAGAACTCATGTAATAATTAAGCTTTTATTTGTGTTAATACGTATGTAGCCAAAGGTAGTAACATACGTACACTGCCTTGGTAAGAGTCATCGTAATTGTATTTAAAAGCACTTTGGAATTCATAGTCTTCATGATGTATGGGCTAGTAACACATCCTGACATCCCTTTTATATGCTTGAGTTTTACTCTAAGTGGTCTTCCTTTCAGCAAGCAGCAGATTACGTAACACCACACATGAAGAACACTGATGGTTTATTGCGTTTGCATGCTTATTGGGCCCGTTTAGAGCTGAAATTGGGAAATGACTTAAATGCAGCTCGTGGTGTTTGGGAGAGCTTGCTTAAAAGCTGGTTTGACTGTTCAGAGCTTGCTTGCATAATTCTATAGTTATTTTAACCGCTTGGTGTTTCACAGGTTTCATGAATGCATCTGTCTGTGCAGTGGTTCAATGTTGGAAGCATGGAAAAGTTATATAGCAATGGAAATCGAGTTCGATCATATAAATGAAGCCAGGGCCATATATAAGAGATGCTACAGCAAAAGATTTAGCGGAACAGGCTCAGAGGTATGTTTCCCATGTTTAATGTAAATATAATTTGTATTTATAAGACCTGATTATCTTTGTGTGTTTGCTTTCTTCAGTTTTGTGGGTATGTTAGGGGAAAACTGATTTATTTTCCATTTCTGCAGCAATTATGTATGCTTTCTTGCTCCCCCCATTTTTTTTCTATTCCTAGTTTCCTACTGTTGACTATAGGGCAGAAGTGTGAGAATATATGTATGGAAAAGAAATGCAAAACTGGAATAGCGTTAAATTTAGATCATATATTGTTTTTCCTATTTATTAATTAGTTTAGCTTGTTTGCTTTTGGGAAAAAGGTGTTCAGGCACTTGCTAGGGGTGAGCAAAACTTGATTTGACTAAAAAAATCCACGTTTTTAATTTCGAGTTTAGACACATTGAACTTTTCCCATATGGAGTTAAGGGTTCTTTATTGGTACAGACAAGATGACAGGTTGTTGGATATGAGTTTAGGAGGGTTT
Organism: Abelmoschus esculentus; assembly: GCA_035048815.1. Taxonomy (NCBI): domain Eukaryota; kingdom Viridiplantae; phylum Streptophyta; class Magnoliopsida; order Malvales; family Malvaceae; genus Abelmoschus; species Abelmoschus esculentus. The sequence continues at coordinate 3,130,277 of JAUCBN010000008.1, forward strand.
AATGAATAAGACAAGCAAGTGAAGTCAGTTGTGATTTTCATTATTTTTGTCGTGATGGGTTTAGGAGGGTTTGATGTATGGGATAAGAAAGAGAGTTTGTAGAGGCTGTCATGTTTTGGTTGTGTTCATCTACCAAATTAACAGCCTTTCATGACATAGATTCGGCCCGTAGCACTTCTTTATGCATGTGTTTGGGTACAAATGTTATGGGATAGAGATACAGATCATCTTAAGGCCATAGTTCTGATACTCTTCTGCCATCTTTTTGAAACTTGATTGATTTTCTCTCCAATTGATAGAGTCGGCAACCTGTATTGGTCCCATTCTCATAATTTTACAGTTGGTCTTACTAGAGTGTCTATGTTAACTTATTGTTTTTACTTTTAGCTTCTAAGATGAATATATCTTTTGAGATTGTAATTTGTGTTGGTTCTTTTAGTCTGTACTCCTGAATTTTCTTCAATTGCTGTATATATATCCTGTAAATTAGATGATATATTCCTTCCTAAAAAACAGAATCATTCAGGATATCTGCCATTCTTGGTTGCGCTTTGAGAGGGAATTTGGAACACTAGAAGACCTCAACCATGCTGAGCAAAAGGTACTAAATTTACTATTTTTCCCAGTTCTGCTGTAGTTTTCACTGGCTTTACTTAGTGAAAAGTTATTAGATTTGATTCTGTGCTTTCAGTATTTTTATTTCCTGCTTTTAATTTATGTCATCAGCTATTGATGTTTCCTTGATATTTGTTGGTCACAGTTTAGTCAGGTTGTGAGTGAATTATGCTCTTGAAGCTTCATGATTAATAAATCAAAATCCTTGCAAGTATTAAAGTACTCTTTCTGCTGCCCTAAGGAAATATCTTTCATGAGTCGAAATAAGGCATTTTAGTACATTTTAACATCCTCTGGTACGACTGTGTCTTCACACTATTATATTGAAAAGAAAAGGTGTAATCTGGTTGATGAATAGCCCTGGTTGCCTTTATCAAAGTCAGAATTACTCTTATTTTCCATACCATTTCTCAGGTTACCCCTCGTCTTGAGGAGCTGCAGTTGTTTAGAGTACAGCAGGATTCTAAATGTTTCACTGGAGCAACAGATCAAAGAGAGCAGACCCTTAAGAACACGGCTCGTGAGAAGAGGAAATCAAGCTCAAGTGCAATAGATGATCAGTCTCCAGCAAAGCGGCAAAAACATACTTCTCAAAATAAGAAATTGCATGAGAAAGAGAAAACACAAGGGCTGAATTTAACTGAAGTAAATGACGGGAAAGAGAAAAAAGGCAAGGTTGTGGAACAAGTAAATGAGAAACAGATGAAAGACACTAATCCTAGTAAACCCAGGTTATATACGGATCAGTGTACTGTATTTGTATCAAATCTGAGCATTACGGTACGTGGAACCCTTCATGCTGCTCTGCATTGGCTTTTTCCTCTTTCTGATAAACTTATGGATTTGCCTACTTGTATTGTTTACCGTTGGATGGTGAGAAGTTTATATTTTTGGATAGCAGGCAAAAGATGACGATTTACATCAATTCTTTAGTGATGTTGGTGGGGTGACTGCAATTCGAATTCTGCTCGACAAGTTCACTGGAAAATCAAGGGTCTCCCTCTCTCTCTCTCTATATATATATACACACACACACACACCTACCTGACTGTACTTGCGCACACATGAATATGCTACAGTAGAAATGAGAAAGAAACTGGCTGCATAAGTGCTTCTACAACTCAGTCTGGTGTTCAGGCTGTTCTATATCATGATCTTTCTTGAGTAGTATCGGTTGTATTGTACAGTTATATAAGCAAATTTTACCGTATCCTTTGGTAGATTGGTCCATGGAGCACCCAGTTTATGGTGACATGAAAATTGAAATATGCATAGATAAATGTTGAAAAAAGAATAATAAGCACAGTTCTATACACATTTGTATGTAAATTTCTCAACTAAAAATTTAATGCATAGGATTTAGAGCTTGAGTTGGTGGGAAAAAATTAACAATCTTTGCCTAGGTTTGTTTCCTATTTCTTAATTTGGGTCAAATTCAAACAATCCATGAATTAGAAGCTTTTTATCACTCATGTGATCAGTGGTGATGTTTTATACCTTCTATTCAATTCTGAAGGGACTGGCATATGTGGATTTTGAGGATGAACACCACCTTGCTGCAGCTGTAGCAAAGAATAAGCAAATGTTGCTTGGAAAGAAGTTAAGCATTGCACGGTCAAATCCAAAGCAACGCAAGAGAGAATCTTTTTCTCGTACTGCACCTGGTGGTAAGATAAGGGATATGAATTTTACTCTGTCCTTGGACCATTTTCTTTCCATATCTTTCTTTTACACTTATAATTATGCATCAAAAACCTTGTCAATGTGCACTGTGTTGTGTGCAGAAACATTTAAATTTGAAATTGAGAATATACAATCCCGAAAACTTGTATGCCTGCTAAACATTGGAAATAAAATGTCTAGTAGGAAAGATCTGCTGAGAGGAAGCAGAAGCAGGGTTGAAAGTAAAACATGTTATTATTACATGTCTTATTCATGTTGAGCTGATTCAGCTAGCAACTCTTTCTTTGGAAAGTTACTATTTACATGGGGAGGGATCGTTTTATACCTTCTTTATGTCCCGTTTCCCTTCTCATGTTGTCGATAGAGGGGATTGGGATGTGCTTAATATTCAATAGAATAAAAAGTCCTTGAGTGATTGACAAAACTCCTTCCATATTTGAAATATGGGGATTTTTTCTACAAATGAGACGAGCCTTGCATTAATAAGTTTAGGATTAAGTATCTCTGTTACGTTGTAGCTTGTTTGGTTAGATTCTGATGTGTCTAAAGTCTAAACTGAACTTGCAGAAGATGCTAGCAATCAAAGTGGAAAGCATGGGAGTTCTGTATCTAAAGAATCTGGTGAAAACTCAAAGGGATCGAGAGCACCTCATGTACAACAATCCACGGGTCGTAAGCATGATGAGAACATCCAGCTCAAGGGGAAGAACACATTTGCAGTGCCTAGAAATGTTAAACCACTTGGATGGGCTGCTAACAAACCAGGAACCAGGACGGTGGACGACGAGAAGCCGAAATCAAATGATGAGTTCAGAAAAATGTTTATGAAAGGCTGAGGTTCATTTTCTACTCTCTAATAACAGAATGCTTTATCCTTGTACAATTTGTACCAGCAAATTACCAATTTTGTGGGCTTTTAGTGAAACATATTTACGGTCATATGTCTGGTCGAGGCTGCTAGACCTTTTCTATGGCATATAAATTGCAAGAATTACATTTGGAATATGGGACCGCTGTGGCATGACATGTATATGTTAGTACGTACAACCTATGTTTTCTGAAATCATATGTAACCAAGTTTATGGTGCTTTAACATCCAAATCCGATTTTGTTTTGGTTTTCTGACTCATGAAATTTTGAAATGAAATAATCTTATATTATCCAACTTCCCCAAAAAAACAATTTGGAATTTTGTAATATTTATATCATATTAGCAAATTGGCCTGGACGCAGACGTGGCTCAATAACAATGCAGTGACATTGTTATAAACTCGATCACAATGACCTTATGTTACAAGCTACTGTGTTTCACTGATCAAATACAGCTTCTGTCCATCATTAATCAAGTCTACATCAAGAATTTTACCTCCGTCTTCTGATAATATACAAGAAGCACCTGCAAAGCATAGCTGCTCCGCTGCCGTTGCAACAAGCGCTTCCACCGTGTGAGGGATCCGTAATACAATTCCGGGTTTCCTTTGTTCTTTAGCATCCCAAGGGTGGAAAGGAAAGACTGTGCATTTCTTTGGGTGTATTTTATCTGGTTTTAGCAACACATTCTATAATTAGTGTACAAACCAAAATTACTTGACTCGAACATGTCATCGAGGTTATAGTAGAAACCCTAGATGTTATAATAGTTAGTAACCACTAATAAAGCCAAGTTCCGACTATTGAACGGAAATAAATCAAGCTCTTCGGTTTTAACACTGGAGAAATAAATAGGTATGTGTGGATGCGACTTCGAAAGCAGAACGAAGGTAGAGTCATGTAATGGAAAGATGATGGTAGTGGAGTTGAAAGTTGAAACTTTAGTGTCCTTAAATTCAGTTCCATCTCTAGTCATTGTTAAACCATGTGGGACAAATCTTGAAGACTAGACTACTTTATAGCAGCTGATAAGTGGTTTGTATATATGTATTATATATATATGATCTCCTTTTTACTAGCTTTCTACCAAAAACAATTCATTTCTGTAAGCAGGCTATGATCAGTAAATGACACGGGTCAGGTTAAATGCGAATTAGAATATGGACACAGTTTCAGTAATACCTGTGATTTCTTTTGAACGATAAGGAAATTCTGATAACTGAGCAGATTTTGCATCTTCCAGTAGTTTGATCAAATTTTTGTTACCACACATCCGGCCTTCGTCAAGTGGTGTGTTTCCCCATCTGCACAGAAAGGCATAATTGTTGGGGGGGGGGGGGGGGAAATAATAATGGTTTTTGGCTGACAAAATAGCTATATACTATGTAGTCAAACCATCTGGTGATTAACATTATATAAAATATGCATACAAGTTCATGTCTACTTTTGATGTATTCATACGCAAATATTATAATCAACAAAAAATTGAAAAAAAAATCTCTCAAAGTAGAAAAAATTGTGATATAAGTTATGAGCAAATATAGACAATAAAAATAGTTTGCAACAAAAGCCATGTACTGCAACTCCGAACAGCTTGTATACACTGCAAGGAAATTCATATGCTGATATATTTAAGATTTAGCTGTTAATCCAAATCCAATTAAAAACCAGACGGCATAGCTAGAAACAAATAACCTCGTATGAATAAGCTAAACATGATCACAATCATAAAAACCAAGTGAAATCAATGTTCAAAATGTACCTGTCTTTGGTAAAAACACTAGCCCCAGCCTCTACCAAAAGTTTTGCCATCAAATATAATCCCTCCGATGCAGCTACATGAAGTGGAGTTCTATGGTCATAATCTCTGGAGTTAGGATCAACTCCATTACACAAAAGCCTTTTCAAAAAGTCTGTGTCCCCCTTTGTAACTGCCGTACACAGAAAACTACCAGCATCGTCTATGTTTACAGAAGCTCCTTCTTTAACTAGCAAAGCAGCAATATTGTCTTGTCCATTTTTTACGGCTTCTAGCAAGGGTGTATTCCCGAACTTATCTATAGAAAAAAAATTGTTATCACAATAGACCAAATGATAAAGACTAGAGTTTTAATTAACAAAGAAACATTTTGAAATATTTACAAAATATAATTTACCTTTAATATTGATGTCTACCGGATGCCGAATAAGGAAAGTGGTAATATCTTCATATCCTTTTGATGCAGCAAGGTGCTATTAAAAAAAAACATTTGGTTTTAGATAAGAGCTTTCTTTCTCACATTCTTCATTTGTAATGTGTAGCTAAAGAGCTATAAAATTTTAAGGGAGAATTAGAATAGAACGAATTTGAAGACCAAAAGGCTTCAATTAAAATAATAATACTTACCAAGGGAGATCTTCCATCGTAATCTGTTTTGTTAGGATCAGCTCCAGCTCGTATCAAACTTTTGAGCTGATACAAATCTCCATTATATGCAGCACAATTCACCCTTAAAGCTAGCTCAGCTTCTTGTCTTTCAATGTGAAATGATATGTCTGATTCCAGTTGCTTAACTCTAAGATAGGATTCTTTTCCCTGAAAATTTAGGTTGTCAAATTTATATTCAAATGACTTTCTCATCAAATGATAATACCCGGCCTGCATATGCTTTTCTCTTATAAAGCCATGTATAAGATGAGCAGAAACATGGTATATGCAGTAGAGGTATAAGGCAACAGTATTACCTCCAAAAGATTGTTCAAAACTTTCCTTCCATCATAGAAATATATCTCCAGGATATTTGAAAATGATTGCTTATCCAATCGCAGAATCCTACATAATTCACAAACCCTAACCGTATAAGGCTGAGGGATGTTGCAGAGTATAGAAATTTCTCCAAATGAGCTATTGGGTTCCAGAAGCGTAACAGTCTCTTCTGAACCATCTTCCCCTATAGCAATCTCCTCCTGTACAAAGATACTGTGGGTTAAGCATCATTTATGAGAACATTTAGATCACAATTCAATAAAAGTATATGGGGTGCTATGCTACGCATAAAATGTATAAATTGAACAATGAAAATTACAATCAGAAGGGCATGATGAAGCACATATATAACATTCTGTGGCATGAAAAATATTTGATAGCCACCTTCAGCTGCTAAAAGAGCAGCATCTTCAGGTTAACAAATACATAAATATGTTTCATGCTTACAGGAATATACATGTATATAAGGCTTAGGAGATATCTAGGAAAAGATACAGGTAGGGAATAATAAAGGTATTTTAAAGACCACACAATAAAAACATAACGAATCGTACCAGCACACCGTGACAGACAAAATAAAGTTGATCTACGACATTCCCCTGTTCCATTATTACTTCTCCTGGGAGAAAAAATTCTTCATGGAGTCTAATAACCTTCAAGATCAAAAAGAAACAAGTTTTAAATTTATATAAAACTATTTCTTTATTTTCCTTGTTTTTTATGTAATTGTAAATTGTGAAGGTAGAATGCTGATGCAGCAATAGATGCTAGACAGGGCAAACATTTGATGACTTTTTTTTTGTTTTTGTGTTATAAAAAGAGTATCAAGTTCAGGAAACCAATTTACTTTGGAGAAAAATGATATCATGCTGCTTCAAATAAGCATTTGGAACAGCATTCCTGACATTGAACGCAAATACTATATATAAAACATGACACAGGATACAAGTTCGATAGAACCAAGCACAAATTAGCTTTGTGCAGCAGCCTGTATGAACCATGTATTACCAAATTGGAAGCAACAATTGAAATTTGTCTTTTTAAGAAACTTGCATCCATTATATGAGAACAGAAACGACTTACAATCTGATTAATGAACTCTGAAGAGCAATCCTTGAAAAGGGGAACATTTTCAATGTATGGCATATATAAAGTTTGGGAAATCTGCAAAACCAGAAGCAGAATAGAAACCATTGAAGGAAGAGAATAAACATAAATGTAATGAGCACTAGCAAAAATACCAATGAAGAGGACATCCAGAAAGATAAATATGATTGTTATCTTTATTAAGTAGAAAAGAAAATTTTGAAGTCGTTATAGTCTAATGTCCACTCACATAGCAATATTTCACTCACAACCAAGGAACAAAAAAGTTTTGCAACAGTTTAATTTGTAACTGGAACAATGGATCCATGGATTAATCTAATAGTTCAAAAACAATATCAATATAGAAGAGTAAGGTATTTTTCCTTTTTTTTTCCACTAAAAATAGTTCTTGTGTTAGCAGAAATATAAAAGGAACAGCAGACTGCATCAGACTGCATACTATTTATAATTTTATATGCTACCTTAGCTCGGATAGAGATGGGGATATCCTGAAGAACGGATTCCTCAGTGTACCTACTTTCATACTGTAAGAGCAAGTGGCCTTTAATCTGATTACGGAGATCCTTATCAAGTCTATTTCTGTTCATATACTTAATAACATCTGTCATTTTATCCCTGAACTTCTCAGTCTTGGATCCTTTTACAATTAAAGCTGTCATGTTACCAACCAAATAAGCACCAAGAACCATGTCAAAGGAAACATATATCATTACGAATATCATTTCCCTCAAATTGACCGCATGTATGTCTCCATAACCTGTCACAGTAGAACAGATAATTAAGAATGGATTTAAAACCAACTAAAAACACACATACATATATGTTGCAACTATAATAAGCACATTAGCAAAATACCGTATAAGTAAATTAAAAGAGTGACTTACCAACGGTAGCCATAGTGACAATAGCAAAATACAAGGAAGTTGTGTACCGCTTCCACAAATCAATTTCTCTGAAGTTTGAATAACTATACTCTCCCAACTGTAAGCTTCCAATCCATGTGTACCCCTCCTTTTCAGGAGGTAGTGTCGTAGCCAAGTAGTAAAAGATACAAGCTGCTGTATGTGTGCAATAGAGTTCAACAAAAATAAGTTTTATAATCCTTGTAAAAAGGTAATTAATCCGTATATCCTTCTCCATCTTTCGGAAGAAATCAGTGATTTTGTGAACCCGATATACCCTAATCCATAAGAGATACCTCAATTCTTCTTTTCTTCCACTAGCCTGCTTGAAAGAAATTTCTCAAAATGGTTATTAAGAAAGCTACAACTACAAATTTACTGCTTGAAGTGATTATATAACCTAGCAGATTCTGTCATATCCATGTTTCATTTTCTAAAGAGATCTAATTTGTGGTATGTTAAGCTGTCTATGAGGAAACTCTTTCAAGGAACATATGTTAAAAGCTTTAACACCATGCATGGATAAAGCAAACTAATTTAAAATATATACAAAGAAAAATAAGAAGGGTGTAAAAGAGAGGAGCTTGTAGGGTGTTTTGAGGGGAAAATATCAGGATCAGCACCTTTTTATACAGGCCATATATAATTTCAGAATTAGTACAACAGCTTTTATAATTAGTAAAGCAGTTTTTATAATTTGATCATTATGGTCGCCAAGAAAATGTAATCAGAATAAACATTTATTTTGTAAATATATTTTTTAAGATACAGATATTCACACAAATTTGTTGATGGCTTATACATGCCCAAATTTATAAGCAAAGAAATACAAGACCCCACAAGTTCTTCATTATGGAAGGAGATGTTATTGAACTTAAATATATACTTGAGGAAATGGGGGTATCCATGGAGGAAGAAAGCAATACCTTGTAGATCGTATCCCAAGGCATACAACCAAGTAAATCAATGATAAAACTAGATTTCAAGTACCTGCAATGGCACATTAGGGAATACAACCAGCATAAGGCTCAGTAGCAAATCAAAGAGAGGTTTGTAAGAATGCAAATGTGAAAATAAACAAACACAAGTTAAGTATACAAGCAAGTGCGAAGATATTAATGCTAGAATCATGGGTTTTATTTTGCTAAAAGTAAAAACAACTTTTTGAAATGAGCCAACAGAATTCTGACTTGCTGGTTAATTTTTGCTGATCTTGTTGCTATATTGTAAAAGCCAGGGGTAAAAAAATAAATCATAATAAATTATTTATCAGAAATCGCAAGCTAATAATTCAAATGAAACAAGAATTTAAATTATAAACATTTGATGAAAAAGGGAAATACAAGAAAAACTAACCGAATAGCTATAGATGTGGGCTTATATACCATTCTGTAGGTCTGGGGGTCTCTATAGGCAATGAAGAAACGCAAAATAATGTCAAGGAGGAAAGCTATTTGTCCTGCAATGTCTAGTATAGAAAGATTTTCTGGCAATCCCCTGAAGAACCCAAACTCCAAGGGAGTAAAGAAGGAAGAGTACAGCGCCCATATTAGTATGAACTTGGTCCATGCTCGATACCACCTGCATTTGATTTTATATACAACACATTAATCCTGTGTCTTTCAAAAGTCAAAACAGACGGAAACGGAAAACAAAACGGAAAACAGACAAATACCCGTTTGGTACGGGAGCAACTCAATAATTGGACTCTAAGGTGCACGTAAATGACAGGATATATTTTTTTAAAGACAAAAATATAAAAACAAATTCTGAAAGTTTTGGGAAAAATAGAATTAAAGAAAAAAAATACTAAATATATCATTTGTTATTTAATAAATTATATAAAAAACCCCGAAAACATTAGAAATAAATATAATGCTGATAGGAACAGCATTCTTATGCAATTTAAATGAAAAAAAAATCAAATCTTGCTAGCAAATAGGGTGTTTCCTTAAATTAAGCTATATGCCATCATTCTATTCAATTTGGTTAAAAAATATTTAATTAAGCAATTGAAGTAAAAACTAAAAAGGTAGTTATATAAAAATTACTAAATTATATAGTAATACGTGTATATATATATAAAAAAAATCAATTTTCTTTTATTTTAGTTTTATAGTTTAAGAAACTAAAATTAGAAAAACAATATCATAATCTATAGATTTATTAAAATTTTAAATTTCTGGTTCTGCAATTCGATAGAGAAGAAAAGATTATATTATGGACTCTGTTCACCACATTATTTGTGGTTCATGCAATAAAGTCTATTCATCTTTTAAGTAAAAACCTGAAATGAGATGGATAACTCTGATTAATTGGAACGACGTGGTGATAGAGTTAATTGAATCGATATTTTTTATTTTTAAAATAATAATAAAAAAACATATGTATCTCGTGCTCTCTTTCATTTGAAGAGTAACGTTAGCTACTAGTTGTACTTTTTTTTTTTCACATTTTCTTTAATTTTTCAATCTGGAATTTTACCCAGAAAGTGATTACCTGCCCCTCCATGTAATGTGATATTATAAATTTAAAACAAAAAAAAAATGATTATTATTTTACTCAGTGTTCAAATTTTAATAATAATAATTGTTGAGGTGGGTAATGATTTACCTGTTGTCGGGATGAATAGGCAGGCCGTCTTTGATTCCTCCGAACAAAGATTGACGACTCAAGTTCTTCCGAGCATGAGACGCGGCCAATCCCAACTCATTAGCTATCAAATTAAACCTGCTTGCTTTCGACGATATGGTTACTTCTCTAAACTCCTCAATCTCGTACTCTTCCTCATTTGCCATCCGAGCTTTCTCATCTCTTACTCTTCTACTCCTGCCAATGTCCCCCATTGCCGCCGCGCCAACCACCGATCAAATAGGTTCAATGCATTTTCCGTAATCTATCTGCATCGTTTTCAATTTTCTTAATCAGTCGAATCATTATTAAACCGTAGCATCACAATCTCGATTTCCATCAACAAGTCAACAGCAACACAAAAAAAGAAATAACAAATCAAAATTTATAGCAAACCGTGGACGTAGGATTCAGCTTTGAATAGATGATGAAACGAAAAGAAAACAAGCAAACGGCTTGTTGATATGGGAGGTTGAAAATTTGTATAACTTATAATTAGCTCATCAACTCCTCAACTTACGAGCCAACCGTTTTCCCTTTTGATTTGTTTTGGGTGTAAAAGTATAGGGCAGTGGAAGAGTTTTTTCAGGTTGGGGGAGGGGGGGAAATGCAGAGTTTGTTGGATTTGATTTTGTTGGTATGTAATTGCAAGGGTTTTGGACCAAGAGGGCAATGAAACTGGTGACCAGAATTTAAAAACAAAAGCTCTCCTCCATTTACCATAGCCATGAATAAAACTGAAACAATATAAATATGGCTACGGCTATTCTGCTAACGTGTTCGCGCGACTTTAGATTCCCATTTTTTCGATGCCCAAATTTATTGTTTTTTTTTTTTTGATAAAATAAAGATAATAATTTTATTAATTATTTAAACTCGATGTGAGTACAACATTAGCATCAACATCGTCATGTAATAAAGATATCACCTCATCAGGAGGGAATGAAAAAATACGCGGGTTATAACTACCAGCAACATAAAGCTTAGATAACCTATCGGCCACCTTATTTGCTTCACGATTGATGTGAACAAACTGAACTCTCCATGGTTGTTGAAGCAGTATACCAATACGTTGAAGAAGTGTAAAGTAAAGTCTTAACATAGAAGATTCATGAAGCAATTGGATCGCTTCTAAACTATCAGATTCCACAATAATTAAAACCACATTCATTCCAATTAAACCTTTCAACCCCTCATAAATATGTTAATAATTTTGTTAAATATTTATATTACAATTGAGGTTAAGAAATTATTATGTCTGTTTAGTTAATGTTTTAAAAATAATAAATAAATAATATTACAATTGTTCTCTGTAAAGCTAAAAAAATCAACCACTAATTTATTAATTGATATTAAAATATTGAATTAAAATTTAATTGATCAAAATTTAACATTTTTTAAGAAATAAAAAACAAGTCGTAGCAGTGTTGTGTTGTGCATCATGTTATGTTACATCACCACATATATTTGCTGCTGAATAATATATAATGAGTTTTTTTTCCTATTTTTTCAAAAAAAAAAAAATAAAACATAATCTTTTTTTTAAGTTAAATAAAACATAATTTCGCATGTCCTGAATACGGGATAAACACCGTACATTCCTTTGACTTATGAGTCTACGATTTCAAAGATTATGATTGGTTAATTATATATGCTAGAAAACGGTAACCTGAAATCCACAAATCTAAACACGAATAATAAGAAAAGGGATAAACATACGGGTGGTCATAAAATTATTCATATTTTCTTATTTTGGTCACTAAACTTTGTATTTTGAGAAAAACATCACTAATATAATAATGTTAACCCAAGATTTAAGAGTGGCAATGACATAAAACATTATCCAATTAACGATTTAATTTAAGATTTATGTCGTAAAATTTAAGATAATTTTAGATTTTATAAATTTTATCACACAATTTATGCATCAAAATATAACCGTCGAATAAAAATTACATAATTTTGAGATATACCCTTTTTCTAAACTACAAATGCAATACATTCATTTCCTATATTTCTACTCATGTAGTAATGGAAAAAACAATATATACATGCACACGCACAAAAAGTGGCAAGAACTTTATTATATTATTATCATCATTGTTTTTATTTTATTTTTGGGTCATAGATGAGCTTGAGACCACTTCCTAATGAGTCAGTTCAGCTTTAGCACTTTGATCTAAGGCTAAGTATGTTTACACTAATTTTTTTAGTACAGAAGCATTGAAAAATTCTGGACTGCCACAGTTGTGTAGAACGAACGCCAACTTTCCCGAAACACGGGTCTCGTCTACCTCCATGTTTTCCCATAACATTACCTGCCAACCAACCTTCATCAACAGTAGATGTTTCACATAAAAAAATCATCCTTAAAAGTTAGCTTACTTTATAATTAAATGAAACTACAGCAATAAGCACAACTTTTGTTACAGCTTTAGAGCATACTATGATTCCTGTTACCTCCTCTTTCCTTCCATCTTTCTGTAGCATATCTGTTTCAGTTAATACAGGTCGAAAACCTTAAGCTTAACAAATCGACTTGCATAATAAGGCAAAACACAATTCAAACAGACTTCACTGTCATCCTGTTATTAGAGTCCATATGCAATGCAGATTGAAAGGAGACAAGTATTTGAAATTTCACTCAATTGGAGAGAGTTGAGAAAAGCAAATATGTGACTTTTATTTTCCATTCCACGGTCATTTCAAGTTGGAAAGAATAAAGGAGAGAAACTGAAAAAGGTGAAGACGTGAGTTCAAGAGGTTCATGTGATCTGGGACCAAAGAAAGTGTCAACATCAACATAGTTTAAGTATGGTGCATGATTCTCATTAGTTTAAATACAGTTAAGATTCTCAATGTTCGAGGGGCATCACATGAATCCTGACGGGTTTTAATTTCTGAAATTTGCGCTTTTTCTAATTCACATGCTGTCTATTCTTTCTTGTTTATGACCCGCTTTCCTAGTATGATTTTTTCCAAGTGTTCCAACACCTTCATCAATTCTCAAGGACAAGGCAAAAAATAGTAAAAAGACGTTTGAGGTTCAAAATGAACTACAACAAAGTGCATCAGAACTTACCACATTCCTTCAATGTTTTTCTTTAGCAAGAAACCGATCAATTTCATCGTCAGCATAAAGAATTTTAGCTCCACATCCTGTTTCATCCACTGGCCCTACAGCTTCTTCATCAACCAGAACCATATTCACCCGCTGAGATTCCATCTTGGTGTTTGGAATCTGTCCAAAATGTATGGAATATACCAGACAAAATAAATAGATTTCTTCAAAAATCACTCATAGAAAAGAAAAAGTAAATATCAATTCTCTGCAACTAAAAATTACATCTTCTATGTAGAGTATAATATAATGTCCACGAGCAGACATCTTGTCTTCTGGTGAAAGAAAACCTGCCATCTTGTATAATGGCTTTAAGAAAAACCAGTGTAGGAAAGAGCACCGACGCGAACTAGTTTGGAATCATGTTATAATGACAGAATATACCTCAAACATAGCTTCTGTAAGAATGTTTTCTAGTATGCCTCTTAAACCACGAGCACCAGTGTTCTTAGCCATTGCCTTCTTTGAAATCAATCTCAGCGCATTTTCAGTAATGTACAATTTGACCTGAAAAGCTAAACTGAAACAAGTATTACAAAGGTACAACAAATGAAATGCTTGAATCATTTTTTGGAACACCTAAAGAAGCAACAGAAAAGAGAGAAAAGGTGGACAGAAAAAGGTTAAGTTTCTTGACCAAAAGTAGAAAGGATAGAAAGCTTACGCCACTCATTTTAAACATTTTCTTGTACTGCTTACCAAGAGCATTCTTTGGTTTCACAAGGACCTGTTAACGAATGAACAATTACATTCTGTCAATCATACTAACAAATATGTCTGAAACTGAGAAATCCATCCCTACAGCGTTTTCTATGTTTTCTAGATGAGGGAGCCTGATGAAGCTGTCCATGTGGCACTCACTTTTGGCTCCCTCCTCTTTTTTACTACTACTGGCCAAACCTACTATTTTGGCTTTCTCATTTAACAGAAAAATGAAGAGAGAAATCAGTTGGTGAGAAAGAATGACAGAAACAAGGATCAGAAGGAACGTAGGTTAGGGCTTTTTTTCCTTTTGGAAGCGTCTTTAGATAACTCTTTAATGTTACTATATATAGTAATATCTTGACCAAATTAGAGAATCCATCTAGTTTATTTTGAATTTCTAAACATCTCTCAACAATTATATAATATAGTATCACAGATAGAACACCCTTTTCAGAGCATATACATGTCCAAGGCCCTAGAACAAAATACATACAAAGCAAAAGATGGAACGCACCTCAACAAGTTGGTCCTCGTCCAAAGCAGACAAACCAACTAAAATAGGAAAGCGGCCAACAAATTCAGGAATCAATCCATATGCAATAAGATCATCACTTTCAACCTCCAGGTTCAAAATCAAGCATGAGGTTAGCTTTCCAGTATAGTGAAAAACAATTTTTAAGACAGGTATAGAATGGAACCAGAATTTCACTCCAAACAAATATAAAAGGCAATGGAAATATATTTAGTTGCCTTTTAGCCATACTGAGTTTTGGTTCTCACAGATTCCAACAACGATGATGTAACTGCAGCAGTAATCAAGGCACTGGTCCTCATATTTTCACGGACAGGTGCTCCAAAGCCAATAGAAGAATCTTGCCGTCTGATAAAAGAAAACCACAGCTAGAATAAAAGTTTAACAAACGATGGGCATGAGGATTAAGACTTTGAATGATAGTGTTACCTCTCTGATATAGTTTTCTCCAAATCATTAAATGCCCCACCACATATGAAAAGTATATCTTTTGTATTTATCTGCAACAGTACAAGGTTAACATACCGATACACTCTAGGTGAACTAAAAGATTGAATAATTCCAGATTCTTATTCATATGTTATTCTCATGTCTTCCTTCTAGTTAATAATTACTTGAAGACAATCAAAGATCATTACATACTAAATCAAATGATGGGTCAATTAAATTAGATGAAATTAGTAAATTGAATGCATTATACCTTTCACTGGAAAAAAAAATAGTTTCTGTTTGGGAATTTAAATTTGGACTATATTTATTTATTTTAAATATTGTGACTAAAAACTTATTAAATTGTTCATTTTCAATTGGTAAAATCCAATGCATGAATGAAAGAAGCAATGTTTTACTAAACACCTTTTTGAATAAGACTAAACACTTATTTCCATTTTTTTCTAAAAATTAGAATTTTGAACTCCTTTGTTTGGATGAATTTGGAATCAAAATTCAAGGTCTTTAACTTGGAGAAGGAAAGAGAGCTGTAATTGGGTTGAATATGACAAACTATCTCATGAAATAATTTGAAATCCTAATTTGAACCCATTAAATTCCTATATTTTGCTGATTCAAATCTAACAATTTAAAACTATTTCAAAATAAATAAACAATATATTGATTTTAAATCCAAATTAAAGTCCAAACCCCAAAATATGAGTCTCATAATGGACCATTGAAATATATACACACACACAAATTTGTGCCTTGGTTTACAACAAACAAGAAGTCAGATGAATCCTACCGATCAAGGAATAAGTCTTCCTAGATTCTTGATAATACTACCCCCGTTAGGTATTCAACCTAAAATCAATTGGCTGATGTATGATAACTAGCTAATTAGGGTTTGTGGCAGTTTTCTTATTTAAATCTGTACAAAGTTTTGAAAAATTGAGGGACAAAGAGAGCAGAGTATACCTGAAAGCTATCACCATGAGGATTCCTCCGAGCCCCTTTATCAGGCATGGGAACATTCACTATCTAACAACAAAATATTCATCATATCAGATGGTGAAAATAGGGGATTCTTTTTCGATATATTGGGGATAAGGGAGCATTGCATAGATGACATATACGGAGATCCAAAACTGATTTCAAAATCTATATATAAGGCAAATTAGTGCAGTATAATGGGATGCTAAACTGGTTTCAATTAAAGTAAGCAATAAGCAATAATATGTTTAAGGACAACAACAATTAGCATAACAATCCACTCACCGTTCCTTCCAGCATTTTTAGCAATGCTTGTTGAACACCCTCTCCAGATACATCCCTCCCAATATTTGAACTCTCGGCCTGAAGGGAAAACAATGTAAGCTACAAAACGGAATAATTAGCATCAATATGCATGGCTCACATTTTAACAATTTAAAATACCTTCTTAGTTATCTTATCAACTTCATCGATATATACAATCCCATGCTGAGCTGCTTCAACATCAAACTTTGCTTCCTGTACACCAAGATAACACCAAACAAATTTTACCACTAGATATAAGATGAGACAGGATACGCAACAAAAATATATTACAGGAAGACGATATTCCAATTTATAATGGTGAAACATACCACAAGTAGCTTGTACAATATTGATTCTACGTCTTCTCCAACATAACCTGCCTGGAGAATAAAAAGCCAAATTGTTAGCACTAGCAGACCTCAAGCTCAGTAGCAACAAAAACAGTAAATTTAAGAAATTACAATATAGAGAAGCAAATTCGTAGCAAGAAAAATATTTTCACCAGTAGTTCGTTTTCAATTCCTATATTCACACTTCAATGACGCAAGGCTGTCAATATTTCCCATGCTACCCAGTTGTCTAAACATCATTGTCAATTACACTCTTTGCCGATATTAAGAATGTCCTCTAGGACTAACTATTTTTATAAAAACTTACCATTCAATAACAATACATTTGAAAATGTCTTGTAGGACTAACTGTTTCTATAAACCAATCATTAACAATTTATTTGAAACAAAGACTGCCTAGATGAGGTACACATTTATTTCCTAGTGCCTTTACCAAATGCAAATGATGTCACTAATGCTAATTGCTATGTTTTGAACATGAAAACTTTTTACTTGGAAAATGAAATGTATACATCACAATGCTTGGAAGTGTCTTGAAAATGACAAATGGTAAAGAATGTTGAATTCAGATCTGAGCTGAGGGTCCACTTGCCTGTGTTAAACTTGTCGCATCAGCAATGACAAATGGTACATTCACAATGCGTGCTAGTGTCTTGGCAAGCAACGTTTTTCCTGTCCTCATAATCAAGGTTTTAAAATCAAAAAAGAAAAAAAATAGGGAAGAATCAATAGAATCAACTAGAAGTTATTCAGCAAAAATTACCATACCTGAACCGGTGGGACCTATTAACAGTACATTGCTCTTATCCAGCTCAACAAAATCATTCACACCATGTTCATCATTGTCGCCCAATTCAGATGCCCTAGCATTGTGAGGCAAATATTCAGTCTAAAAATGTAACATCACAGAGACAAGCAAAATGTTATAGAAGAAATGATATAAACAACTAGTTGAGGAGTAAACTGATTAAACAAGAAAACCAAAAAGCACTAACTCATTTTTCTCAGAGGAATGGTATATCCTTTTATAGTGGTTGTAAACTGCCACAGATAGCACCTGTTACATAAGTAGACCTTCAATAAAACAATGAAATTATGAATGATAACTACTGTTGTAAAATTTAACAACGGTATTTTTCCCTAGATGTTCTCATAAAAGGGTTATAATAATAATAATTTGCAGGCCATATAAATTTGATGAATGTGGAGCAAGGATTTCAACTTGGGAGGAAGTTTAGGGGATAGCAGGAGAGGAAAAGAATAAAGGTGCTTTTCTCTTTTCTTGTGAGTGTAGAAACAGGAAAATGGAATAAAAGTTTTGGATTTGCTGTTCCCCTCCCTTCAAAAATCAAACCATCCAATAATTCGACAAAATTGGATGCAAGTCAATTCAACAAAATAATAATGATCTTATTTAGGATTTTAAGCTTTGCTTGCTTTTTTCCTTCCATTATCCATATCTTGTACCAGACATGTGTAGTGAAAAACCAAAATTCCGTCTTTCCTTTCCTTCCCTTCCATTCTAACAAACACATAGAAGGAAACCTGGGAAAACCTTTTTAAGATGAAAAGGCTTCATTGCCAGCATTCATCGATTAAAACAAACCATTCAGTCATCTCCCTTGAGTTGAAGCATAGTTAAGCTTTTATTTATTCAAAATTCAGAAAATACTTAACCAGAATAATCATTAAATTCAAATCAAAACAGGCATCAGAGGTAGAAGGAATCACCTTCTTTGCCTTTTGTTGGCCGATGACAAATTCATCCAGTCTCCCACAAATCTCCTTGGGGGTCGGTAATTCCCTCTCTAACCTTCCCGAATCGTCATCATCTTTGTTGCCATCACAGTCATCATTCAGTTTCCGAATCTGCCCCGGTTCTTTCATCGAAATCTCCTCAACATCCCCTCTGATCTTCCCCAATTCCACGAAGCTCCCTTGCAAGGGAACCAGCTTAAACGGCCG
Source organism: Abelmoschus esculentus (assembly GCA_035048815.1). Lineage (NCBI taxonomy): Eukaryota > Viridiplantae > Streptophyta > Magnoliopsida > Malvales > Malvaceae > Abelmoschus > Abelmoschus esculentus. The sequence goes on from JAUCBN010000008.1 coordinate 3,149,235, forward strand.
GAAATAGAAAGCGGTCTTACAGTTACGGCAGAGATTGAGAGCCTGGAAAAGGCCTGGCTCCTTAACAGTGATGGAGAGTGGGCGGTTAGAGAAAAGCACGGGCATCTGATTGGAGCACCGAGGGCAGTTCACTTCAGCCTTAATGTGGTCGTACTCTTCCGTTCCATCCCATTTTTGACGCCAAAACGACCAGGATGACGTCAGCCCGACGGGGGTTCTACGGAAGCGGAGGGCAGTGTGTTTAACAAGTGATGAAAGCATTCCGCTGGAGATGTTGTTGCTTTCGAATCGGAATATATACGGAAGAAGGGCGGTGGGAGTGCTAAACTCTACCTACAACAACGAATGTAAAGGAGAGAGCAATTTGTGTTGTTGTTTGTAGGGAAATCGTTAGGTTTCGGTATAGGATGTAAGAATTTGGGTTAACCAGAAAAGGTGCTCAAATTATTATTATTTTTGTTATTTTTTAAATATTCAAATTATATACTCCATTGTTTCAAGTACTTATTTAATTGAAAAATCATAATTTAAACATTTAGAATAGATTAAAAAAAAATTGGGATCGTTTAGTAATTATATTGATATTAAAACAGTAAATTAAAAGGGGACCTTGGTATTTGTTTTTTTTTATCGAAAGAAACCGTAAATAGAGACGAAAAATAATTTAAGATTGAGGTAAAACATAAATATTTAAAAATTAAAAAAATTATAAATAAAATATTTTAAATAAAAAATATCTTCAAAATTAAAGTACGATTAACCCCTCTTCACCCACGTAATTACGTCTCCAACTGCAAAGCAATTGATGTTTTACACTGGTGACAATGTTCATATTACAATCTTTTCTCAACACTCAAGTAAAGTGCCGTTGTGGCAACGGTCATGAAATTTGAAAACCTAAAAAAGTATGACAACCTAAAATTCGCTTCTTGTAGAGAGCCTTTTACTTGTGAATAAGCGTTAAAAGCAGGTGTGATTATTTCAGCATCGCCAAGCTTGGTCTGGAAGAAAACCATGAAACTGTTGAAAGCTATGAAGAAGCTCAAATTCTGGTCCAAAAAGAAGAAAAAGGCAAAATCGCTTGCTCCTCTCCATTCATCTTCATTCACTTCCTCTCATCCCCAAAGCTGCTACTCCAACTCCTCCATGCATTCCTCTCACTATTATCAATACAGCTACTTGAGCTCATCAGTGCAGCCCTCGGCACCACCGCTGCCTTCATGGCTCCAGGCAGAGTTGATCCAGGCTGAGTCTCCAATGCCAGAGCAGGCTGAGTCATTCCCTGATTTTTCATATCTGACCGATCAGGTTCAACACCCTACACAAGATGTTGAATCAGTTCCATCCTATCAGCAATACATGGATCCAAACCCCATCCATGGCCTGCCTCTAGTGCAGCAAACAGGTAGAAGAGAGAGATCGGGTGAGTTTTTTGGATGTGTGCTTGATTTTAGCCTCCATCTATTCAGATGTTTCTGTCCATGTTTTCACATCAGAGAAGTCCACCACAGAAATATGAATAAGTCCTCAAAATTCTTATTACCACCATAATATAGGAGGAGATATATACGATATACAATTAGGTTCTTCCATTATTGTTAGTAATCAGAGAAGGGTGCTTCAATTTTATTTGTACTTTTGTTCATCAGCTGCATTTTCAATAATAAGCTTTTCATTTTTTATTTAATTTTTAGGATGGTTTAGGTTTATAGATTTATATACGTAAAGGACAAACCATGCATAGAAGCATGGTTTTGATGGCAACAATGTGCACACTTTCACTTGTTTACTTGTTATTGGTTCAACGAAGTTCCAATGGCAACACTTTTACCCAACATACTTCTCAACTTCTATAGGCTTTTCCAAAAATAATATTTCGAAACGTTCAACAAAATACATAATTATTGATTTAATTTTTTAAAATGAAAAAAAAGGACAAAAAAAATCGCATGCCTACTGTCTGGAGCATAGACGGCGGAGCGTTTTTCACTCGCTACAACTTTATATTGGACGAAGATTCAGATAAAAAATACAAAATTTGGAATAAATATGGTTGCTACACCAACAATTTCAAAATCTTCTTCCCCTTTTTCTCTAGATTATAACTCCTGTTAGAATGTACTACTATTAATTTGCCCTGGAAAAAGAAAGAGAAAGTTAAAAAAGAAGAAAGAAAAACATTCCTGGCATATAATGTTTTGAATATCGAATTTAGATCATTGGAAAGTTGATTAACTCTTTTGGATATCGAATTTAGATCATTGGAAAGTTGATTAACTCTTTTGGATATGGGATTTAGATTTGATGTTTCAAGTTTTAGTCTTCTTAACTACTTCAATGCACTGTTGGAGTCAGAGTGAATTTGAAGTTTTGATACTCTGAGACAGAGTGGATTTGTACAAACAAGAATGGCGTCAATTTTTGTGTGTATTATATTACTGGTCAATTGTCAAAACCAACTAAACAGACGATCATCCCTAGTTATATTTGAAATGTGATGACAATAAAAGAATTAAAGATTCAAACTTTATCGATCATTTTTCTAGTGGGTGTTTCTATGTGGCAGCGCAAATCTTCTCTTGCTTAATTAACATTATAGAGTGTTGTCTGTTATAAAGATGTGCTCTTCATGTGTGCTTCTTTGAATGTTGGCAATTGCCAAAGTGAGTGTGCTTGTCAAATGCAGCATTGTGTTCATTGATTTGTCCTCATGATAGACAACATTATTTGACAGTTTGTGATACTGAAACACTTGACTTCTATAGCAGAGGGACATTATAAACTTTGGTAACAAACCATGGGCTTTCAACTTGTCTTTCGATCTGAAATCACAAAATGCACGGAAGAGCAATCAGTACATGGTATGCATGTCAGCGCAACAAGCCAGCAAATCCAAGGTTGGAGTTCTACCTGCAGAGTTAGAAACTGCGAAAGAGCCTCCACTAAATTTATTTAAGCCCAAGGAACCTTACACAGCTACCATTGTTTCTGTTGAGAGGCTTGTCGGTCCAAAAGCTCCAGGTTAGACTTGCCATATCGTGATTGATCATGGTGGTAATGTTCCATATTGGGAAGGACAGAGCTACGGTGTTATCCCTCCTGTAAGTTTGTCTCCTCTATATGTTGCTGTTTTTCTAATTATTATTGTTTTCATATAGTTTGGTGGAGTAGACAATTTAACCTCAATGCATGCATTGAAGTTGTTTTGATGATCTATCATGTTGGAGCGTAGGAGTAGAATGAAGGCATATGTATTCTCAGAACTTGTTTTATATTTCACTTCATTGATTTCTCATCTAAAGTTTCCATTTACTCTCTTCCAATACTCAATTTTTTCTTGTATCATAGGGTGAAAATCCAAAGAAGCCAGGTTCTCCCCACAATGTTCGTCTGTATTCCATTGCGTCAACCAGGTATGGAGATTCTTTTGACGGTAAGACAGCCAGTTTGTGTGTCCGTCGTGCTGTCTATTATGACCCTGAGACCGGAAAGGAGGATCCTTCAAAAAGTGGCATATGTAGCAATTTCCTATGCAACTCCAAGCCTGGAGATAAAGTTCAGATCACTGGTATGATCCTTCAATAAAGTGGAACATTGGTTAAATTATAGGTTTTTACAGGTTACTTATCTAATATTAACTAAAGTAGAATATTTTGGCAGGCCCCTCTGGAAAGATACTGCTTTTGCCCGAAGATAACCCAAAGGCCAACCACATAATGATAGCCACTGGAACTGGTGTTGCTCCCTTTAGGGGTTACCTCCGCCGCATGTTCATGGAAGATGTTACATTCAAGTTCCACGGCCTTGCATAGCTTTTCCTTGGGGTTGCCAACAGTGACAGTCTCCTTTACGACGATGAGTTTACCGAATACCTAGAGGACTACCCTGATCAATTCCGATGTGATCGAGCTCTTAGCCGAGAGCAGAAGAACAAGAGTGGAGGCAAGATGTATGTCCAAGATAAGATCGAGCAATGCAGTGATGAAATTTTCAAGCTCTTGGATGAGGGAGCCCATATATATTTTTGCGGGCTCAGGGGAATGATGCCCGGGATTCAGGAGACGCTGAAGAGCGTTGCGGAACAGAGAGGAGAGAATTGGGATGAGAAGCTTTCACAGCTGAAGAAGAACAAACAATGGCATGTAGAAGTCTATTAGTTTTGGTTGGCATTTTCAATTATTTACCTTGATTTAGTTAAGCTACCCTCAGACTTAGTGCAGTAAACTTGAAAACACTTCCATTTGACTGTTTAAATTATAAACCAGCAGGCAGGCAGGCAGCCATAAATAATTTCCTCCAAGATTGATAGAGAGTACAACCAGGCCTTATAATGTTCTGAATCTAGGGATAGCAATAATATCGGTTCTTGAAGGGTTCTGACCTGATTTAACTGTTTAGGGTGGGCATTTTATTATTAAAATTGAATTTTTGGGATGGGATGAGAGTATATTTAATATTTTAGTCCTGAATTTAGGGTTTAAAATATCTGACAGATCCAATATAATGTATATTTATTATATTTTTGTATATTATATTTAATATTTCTTTTTCAGATCAAGTTAGGTTTAGTTGATATTAAAGATAAGGATTAAGTGGATCGAGTCAAAATAAAATATATTAAAAATTAAAATTAGAGAAATTCAAATATAATAATTTATTTTTTGAGTCTAGACGTCCAAAAACCGGTTCAATCTCCTTACCTATTAATGGACCGAACCGCTTTAGAGCGGGCCAAGCTGACTTAATTTAAAACTTCTGTCTTCTTTCGATATTTCGATTTGATTTGAAATCGGAAAGGAAACTATTCTGTACGTGTAAACAGCTTGGTTGGTCCTTTTAGTTTTTGTCTGTTTGATTATGGTCATCAGGTTTTCAAAAAATTATGTTTTGATCAAGTTGTTGATTTATATCAGTTTAGTCATTGTATATCCTTAGGTGTGACTCATTAGTAAGAGTTTATTTAAAAATTAATCCATAAAATTTTAACTAAAATATTAATCTTACTTCTAAATTTTAAATAAAATATTAATTTAACATATATATACTTTAAGAAAATCTTTCTCGCTGTCAGCCAATGTTCATCCATGACGATAATAGTTCGTCACCGTCAATCGTCATCATAAACTAAAATAAATTATTACGTATAATCCCAACGCACTTTGGTTATCTTTGGATTTTCAATTTCAATAAAGTGGTAAGCTTCCAAACTCATCTTTCAGATCTTGCATTTCATTCTATATTGTTTCATTGGCTTATGTCAGTGATCGACAATTTTTTCAATCCCAATTGTTGTTTTTGTTGCACTTTCAAAATTTTACATCCTTCACCCGATTTATTCAAAATTATGAATTGGGTTATCTCTGTTTCTGGAAAATTGAGAATGATTTGCTTTTTAAAATACTTTTATTGGTTACAAGTTATAACTAATTAACTATGAAGGGAAAAATAAATTACAGATTAATTAAACCACAATAGGAATAGAGAAAATTCCTAAAATTTAGTAATTTACACGAGCTTTTCCCCCGATACATTTAGCTAATTGGTTTTTCTCAGTTTTTCAAGCTTCCTTGTTGGATGATTGTGGGTTGGTAGTAGAGAAATGAGCGGAGTAACAAGGGCTACCTCAGGTATGTTAATATATTGCATCAATCTACGATACTCATATTCAGTCAATGCAATTGAATGATTTGCAATAGATTATAATCATGTTCTTCCTGAAAAATAGTAAGGGTCTAAGGAATCGGATAGCATAGGAAGTTTTGAGTAAATGCAAAAAAAAGTTTGGTTAAGCTTTCCTTCAAAAGTTTCTAATGACAATTTTGCTATCAACAGTGGAAAAAATTAAAAGAGAAAAATTTGTGAATATACAATCATATGCAAAAATTTTAATTAGTAGGTAGCATCATGCATGTGACATTTGCGTACACATTTCTCAAAATTGTTGCTCCTTACTGACTTGGTCAAAATATTTTATTGTTGGCCTGTGCATTGAGTCAAATAAAATAAGGTGAATAATGTAACGCTTATCTCAAAAGAGAAGCTATCTTTTGGATTTATCTTTGTAGAGTTCAGTTGTCACTTGTCAACTTATTTGATTCACTGCAAAGTGTAAAACTTGTTTTTATGAAGGCCTAAGAATTGTAATGATGCTTGAGAACAAAGGGATAAATTCTTATCCTTAATGTCACTCGTTTCTTTTATTTTCTCCCTTGAAGAAATTGGATTTGCACAAAAAGGTGAACACTTATAACCTGGTTTTTCGTTGTCAAACACTAAAAACTTATTGCTTTTTGGATTTACATTGAGTATAAGAGGTCAGATAATCTCCATTTTTGTAAATTGAACCTTTATAGGTAAAATCACATTTCTTTTTAAGGTTAAAGTATCTGTGGTCTTCCTTAAATTTGACTGAATTTTGTAGAAAATCCATTTCCTATGCAGCTAAAGTAAGATTGAGGAGCTTATTGAATCAAGCTGATAACCGCACTTGTGCTGATTGCGGTGCTCCAGATCCAAAGTGGGCGTAAGTTTTACTGTTATGGCATATTTAGAGCTTGCCTATTCATTTCTTATCCTATGAATAGGAGATAAGTGTACCGAATGCATGTCTCTTTGGAAAATTGATGCATGCACAAGTGCATGTGTTTGTTTGCAGCATAAGAAAGGATTAAGAAAATCACTTGGAAATTGTATTTTCAGATCAGTAAATATTGGAGTCTTTTTATGCTTGAAATGTTGCGGTGTGCACAGAAGCCTCGGTACACACATCTCCAAGGTGATTAATACGTTTGCATGTAATGTAACATTTTTTTATCATGGAATGATCCCTGATTGGGGAAACATACGAGGGATTTTCTGTTGGCTATTTATTGTATAGATAGTGAAACTGCAATAAATTTGACAAATCAGTAAAAGTAGGTGATCCAAGTATGGGATAATAGGTGTGTGCTTTGATAATAGAACCAGCAGCGTGCATGTGAATTTTACACAGTTGTGTTTTTAGATATAAATAGGAACAAAAACAAATCTAATAATTAATATGCTAACTGGTAGTCTACTGCTAGCCTATTCGAGATAATCGCATGTATTTCTTGAAAGCTTCCATAGGCTACTCTGGTTGATTATTGGACAAATTTCCCTGGATCAAGATTAAAGTTTAATTATCTTGAGGATTAATCATTTCAACTGAGGTTTGTGTGTGACAGTTAGATTTTTCATATTGTTTAACTTAGGGCATTATACCTGTAGAATACTTTAATTGTGGTATATTGTGATGAAATTTCCCATTTAGAGGCTTAACTTAAGAATACTATGTATTTCCTTTTGCTTTTAATGTTATATCATTGTTATGACCTTGTTGATGTCTATATATCATGCTTACAGTTCCTCTAACTCTTACATCAAAATATGTGACACTTTGAACTTTATTTTTGTGTCTTGTGGTTTGCTTAGCATTTCATTGTATATTTGTAGTTTTTTTAATTTCCCTATGATTTCAGGTTCTATCCGTGGCATTGGATGAATGGTCTGATGAAGAAATTGAATCCATGATTGAAGTTGGAGGAAATTCTTCTGCTAATTCAATCTACGAGTCTTATAAACCTGAAGGTTATAAAAAGCCTGGTCCAAATTCTAGTAATGATGAGCGGAGGAGATTCATTAGGTTAGATTTCAGACAATTTACAATCTCTCAATTTCAACATTTCTTTCTCACTTATATCCGGTGCTGTATGTGTTCAAAAACTATTGTTTTCATGTCCTAGCCTTTTGTGTGCACCACTTTACTTGATTCGGATAGAAAGCCAGTGTCATAAATTGCAGTAACCTTACTGTGACCTACCGTTTAACCCAATTTACATATAGCAGATTTGATAGATTATTATCATAGATGTTTTAGTAATTACTTATTTCAAATTTTCCTGCAGGGCCAAGTATGAAGAACAAGAATTTGTGAAACCTAGCTTGCGGATCACATCAGGGAGGAATTCTTATTCTTCTTCGTCTTCTGTTCAATCAAGCATTTCCGGAAAGATTCTTGATACTATCCTGTCACAGAAATCGGTATTTATTTTGTTCTTTGTTTCTTCCAATCTGATTCACTGTCTGGGAACAAGTAAAATCATGTTGCTAATTATTTTAAGGGGATAATATTGCCCCTTGTTGAATAGCATGAGTTCAACATGTACAGGGGATTCTTTTATATCACCCTGTTTGTGGGATACTTGCATTCGATTTATTTGTCTAGTTCTATAGTTATTTTGTAAAAGTAAGTCTACCAGTTAATGGCCTAGGCTCATGTGAAATGTAGCCAGTTGCGGCAATATTTTTGTGAGAAAAGTCAAGTCAGTATTAACACCAACAATTTGAATACCACATGGACCTAATATGGTGCCGCACTTCATAACTTCAATCAGTTTGACCTGAAAGCAATAACAGGATGGCATGGTTGAATTTATTGGGTTACTGAAGATCAAAGTGGTAAAAGGCACAAATTTAACCATTCGGGATATGATGACAAGCGATCCTTATGTTCTCCTAACTCTTGGGCAGCAGGTTAGTTGCTTCCTGTCATCTGTTTTATCTCATGGAGTTTTGTCAAGGTTATACATTGAGTTCTTGCTTTCTTTTGTCAATCTCAGTCTAAGCTGTTAGTACCCTTCCTTTCTTTTTTCTTTTTTTGGGAACTCAAGGGTGCAAGCGATTACTCCTGATCATTGAAACTAAGGGTGTGTTTGGGTGATGAATTTCGAGGAGATTCTTTTTATCAAGGTTTTTAAAATCCTAAAAATGAAATTCCTTGCTGGGTAAGAATAATAGAGAATTTTAAAATTTACAAGGAATTTTAAAAGGGTTTTTTGGTAGTCCAAATCCCTTATTCAAATCCCATCTAAATAGATGTTTTTTTTTTAATTCATCCTAACCTTATTCTATTTAATGGACCTGAGCCCACTATAAAATAAAATTTAAACTTTAAAAATATCACTTTATTTAATTTTATTGTATATTTTTTATATTTTATATTATTGAAATCATTTATATATTTTTACAATTCTAATGATATCCATATTGCATATTTTTGCATTCTTATTTTTAATATCATTAGTTTTCTTTTATATTTTTTCCTAACTCATTAAATTCCCATAGTCTAATTTTTTTAAAATAATTATTTATCCAATCAAAATAATCATAAATGCTGACATTTAGAAATGTTGCATTTTCAAAATGCTAGCATTTCAAAAAACTCCCAAATTTTAAAATTCCTCATCCAAACACACCCTTAGAGTCTAGCACTTTATAGATAAACTACACATCCATTGACCAGCAGTTAGTACCATTCACTTGGTAGTATTGTGGATTTGTGGTTCAAATCAGACCTCTATCAAAGCTTTTGATGTACTTTATATATTTGTCCTCTTATCGCCACTTATGTTGCTTGAACTTTGCTGTATTTCATATGGGTGGGTATGCGTCCAATGTGGTTATGTTCAATATTTTCCAAGTTTTTTCACGTATTTGGTCGGAGGAATATTTGAAAGGTTATTCTATGCCTATTTCCAGTACATCAAACACAAGTACTTCAAGAAAAATAAAGAGTCGGAGTAACTTAGATTGGTACTGCGTACATATACCTTTTGGATGCTTTACATGTTTACTTTTTGTTTTCTACCAAAATAAGAGTTAGTTGCTTTGAATGGTTACTTTTTTTAAGCCCATGATAACAATGGGTGGCTTCTGATCTTATTAGACTGTTCAGACGACTGTAAAATCGAGCGACCTGAATCCAATTTGGAATGAAGAACTCATGCTATCCGTTCCTAACGACTATAAGTCTGTGAAGTTGGTAAGTGCAGTCCTTTCCCCCTTAATATCAGTTATTTAGAAACTATGTGGTTTGTTTCCAAAAAGAGAGAAAATTTGTAGTTAATAAACGTCTACTATTTTTATTACCCTCTTTATGTATTTAATAAAAGTCTATTATTTAATTTTCTTAATATCTGTACATGGTGATAAGGCCGATTGAGTTGGATTTGGGTCAAGTCCTATAAATTTTATTATTAGGCTCTGTTAAGGATTTCTTGGGTTCAGGTTTGTTTGGCTACATGTTGGCTGGGTTTTGGTCTTTGTGGTTTTGTATTGTTCCAGTTCAATTTCTGTAGGTTCTTATTTTTGAAATTTAAAATCAATTTGACCTGCATGAGAACAAGTTTTGGGTGGGTTATTTCATGCCAACTTTTGTTGCCTCCATGTGCGTCAGTAACCAGGAGGGACAGTGGTGAGGTCAGGTTATTTTGGTTTTCATTTCATTTGAGGCCCTTGGCTCAAGTCAATTCAGATTTGGATGGCCTCAAATTATTAAAGTTCTGATTCAGTAGTCAGTCTGGTTTTCGACTGGTCAGATTCATTCATGCCAGCTCTAGCATTAGAAATGGAAAATATTTTTATTTAAATCTGAACACATTAATCGTCTTTTAGATTCTTCGCTGGTTATTTTGCGTCTGGAGCACTTTTAAGAGTAATGTTCTTTTTTCTTCTTTCCCCCTCAATTCTAAAAGCTTAATGTGTACTTTCGTTTTCTAGCCACCCTTCGTGTTTATAAAATATATCATTTGCCATGCTGGAGGAACCATCTTACTGACTTTTCGTGGTTTCAGTCTTCTAAAAATGGTTAAGAGGGGTTAAATTTATGTGTGCTGCATAGGAGGAAAAAGGGAAATCAAGAAACCATCTAAAAGCGAGCCTTATTAGCTACATCCCTATTACTATTCCTTTTTCTTTGATATAAGGGGGTTGCTTGGACTTAGCTCAAGCTTACATTGCCACAAACCCCTTCAAGCCATTTCGACAAGAGGTTGTTGGCAGCTGTAGCTATTACCATCTATTATGAGTTTCACATTAAAAAAAATACCCTTCTAGATTAGAGGGCTAGCTTATATTGTCAACTTTCTATTATTGTTAACTATGTTGCTCTGGCTCTTCAAGTACCCTTGTCCGACTCCCGTTCCCAATACACATCTGAAGATGAGTATAGGGATATGAGCCTTGAAGGACTCTCCAAAGACATGAAATTCTCGGACAAAATCAGATGTTCTTTGCCGGACATTTATGCATGTCCAAAATTCACAATTGAGTGGAATGCTAGTGAATATAAATAAAACTACAAACGTTGCAATGCTTAGACATTATTATACTAGTTTAGTCTTAAATTTTAAGTAAAACCATTTTTTGTCATTTACACAAGCATGTGATTGATCTGCCAATGCTTGCATTGTTCATTCATTCATACAGGATTTCCTGCTATCTTAGCATAATTACGATTGAAATTCACTAATCTGTTTGTTTTCTACTCTGTAGCAAGTATATGATCACGACACGTTCTCATCTGATGATATAATGGGAGAAGCAGAGATCGATATCCAACCCTTGATAACATCTGCAATGTCATACGGTGATCCGCAAATGTTCGGTGATATGCAGATCGGAAAATGGCTGAAGTCCAATGATAATGCCCTTATAGAGGATAGCATCGTCAACATCATCGATGGGAGGGTGAGACAAGAAGTATCCCTCCAGCTCCAAAATGTTGAATCTGGAGAAATCTATGTAGAAGTAGAGTGGCTGTCTCTGGATCAGTGAGTATGTGTTGTGTAATTGTATTGGCTTCAATATGCTCCGTCGGTGATAGTTTCGAATATAAGCAATAATTCTTTCTGAAGGGCACATCTTATTTGGAGTCGAGGAGTGGCGGCCATCATTAAAGTAAGCTTTTGATTCATGTCGTGTTTTTGAATAAATTAAGGAATGTTTCATGACAGATACAGAGACAGAATGATTTGAAGTTGCCTTGTATTGTCCTTTTCTATCCTTGATTTCTTTTTATTGTGTTCAAAACATTTTCACAGATACAGATAATTTTATTAAAATTATACCAATCCTTTAAATTCAATTTAATTTTTCAAGTTTGGAACAAGTTAAATGCAAATATTCAAACAAAAGTCAAGTTAAACAACAGGAATGCAACATTCGGATCGATAACTATACGATTTAACTGCGCGTTCAAACCTTGCAAACAGTTTTCATTAATTTTCAGCAAAGTGAAGTCTCGGTTCTTATGGGAATTTTCTGAGTGTTGGTTACAGTGAGGATGAAGAACGCCTTTCTTCCAAAAATGTGTATTCATTTTGACTGTATCTAAAGGATATGATTGTGGACAATGAAGAGGTAAAGTAATTCATACACGGTTGTTCCAAAGTGGATTTCCCTGATTAATATGGACGGAATCATACCTATGCTACTCGGACTTGGGTGTGTGTTAGATACAAGTATCCTATACGGGTATAACTAGTTTTCTAAGGTTTCTAATCTATGGGAGGATCTTTAAAGTTTATCTTTATACTTGTGTCAGACACGAGAGTCGAACATTAACGCTTCAAGAAAAATAAAATGTCGGAGTAACAAAAACTCATCTTAATTCTTCTGGTCTGTTTCATTTGGTCCCACTAACTTATTGATTTATTATTGTCTGGTTACTTCCTGGTTTATTTACATACTACTCCCTTGTGCCACATTGGTGGTTTGTTCTCAGCCTTGGCCATGCTAATCGTAGGAGCTTGTCATATATTCATACCCAAGTTTGAAGGTACAATAACCCTCGAAGCCATAGAACAATATCGTGTGACTTCTCTAATTACTGTCCCAGCAATCATGGCAGATCTAATCTCGTCAACCAGGTTGAATCAAAGTTGGAAGAGAAGTGACAGTGTGAAGAAGATATTAAATGGAGGAGGCCTATCAGACAAGCTTATTAAAGATGCAACCAAATTATTCCCAAGAGCAAAACCTCTTTCAGCTTATGGGATGACGGAGACGTGTTCTTCTCTGGCCTTCACGACCCTCTTCAAGTCGGTGCTCAAGGCATCTAACACACCACTGCAGATGTTTTCAGAAACTAATTCAAGTCCGATCAAAACACAAGGCGTTTGTGTTGGCAAGGCTGCTCCACATGTTGAAATAAAGATTATGTAACGATGGCTCTTCTAAGGTTGGAAGGATTCTCACCAGAGGTCCACACGTAATGCTAAGGTACTACTGGCCTACTGGGATCAAATTCCAGAAAAGGCATCAAATTCTATTGAACAAACTTGGCTAGACACGTGTGACATTGGGTTCGTCGATGACCAGGGTAACTTATGGCTTGTTATACTAACCGATGGTCGAATCTAAACTGGAGGAGAAAATATATACCCTGAAGAGGTAAGCATCAATATAGTTCCAATCATGTACTGATCTGTCACTTTACCTTATAATATTCATCTCTGTTTGATCATATAGGTAGAGGCAGAGCTAATTCTACATCCCGGAGTTCTGTCCTCCGTTGTTGCACGAATCCCTGATCCTCGCCTGGCAGAGGTGGCTGACCTGAGTTCGAATACTTTTGTCTGCAAGTTGTGTTTTATTAAATGAATCCATTAAATTTGTTTCTGGGACTTTATATTTTTATTCAAATCTTATTGAACCGCCCTTTAAACTCTTTTTCAGATGACTTGACCCTTAAAAATGTCGTTTTGTAACATAGAAATGGGCATCTAACCGCTACTTGTCATAAACTTACAAATTAGTTAGGATTTTATTTTTTTCACTTTGGTGCACAGGTCGGGATTGATCTTGTTTAGAAAATCATACATTTAATTTCTTCTCTTTTGTCAAAAATGAAATGGAAGGGAGCAGTTGGCAGAAAATGAAATTTCTTTTCCTCTTGTTGGGGTTTGGTGACTGGCAGGTAATCTTTCTTAGTATCATAATCCCCCTCCCTCTCAGTAATCTTTACTGTAAAAAAACAAGATTAATTCTGTAAAATAACAGATGTATATTTATATTAACAAAACTTTAAATTTTAATTTTTACCAAATAAATCTCTAATATATGTAAAGAAACTCGTAACAATTAGAGGAGTGATGCAGTGAAAATGGAGGAAGACAGAGACTGAGGGAAATGTGGAAGTTTGGTTGGTAAAATTTCAGCTTCCGGTATGCTGTATTTTACCAGCTCCCTTATATAGAGGGGAACGGTTACTCTTTTTAGTTGGAGGGAGAGTAAGACATTTCATCTCTAAACAATAGTCTAGATTTTGACATGTTAATACCAACTTAATTTATATAATAATTGCTCACCAAGCAAAAACAAACCTCTCTTGTCTGAATCCTATCTCAATTTATGCCATCTGTTGTAGTGTTTTTGTTTGGGAGATAATGGGAAGTGAGTGCAACCAAAGCAAGCCTCATTACGACATTACACTGTCCAAGAGAACCAGGAAGCCACAGAACAATCCCCAACAACCGAACACGAATGGCAAGGATTCGGAGGAGGATCGTAAAAGCCTGAAGCAACTCATCAATGGGGATGAAGCAGGTAGTGGTACTGTTACTTTGCTGCCGCTAGGCCGGCACTTCTCGGAAGAGGAGCAACATCTGCAGCTGGTGAAGAAAAACCAACCATTTAACAATGGGGTGAAGCTCAAAGGAATGATGAGTCGTTATGCCAAAGTTTTGAGCCATTTGGTCAAAGTGAAACGGGAGCCAAGTTTAGGGGCGAAGAAAAAACACCTTCTCCGACTAACCAATGTAGGCTAAGCTATTCATTGATTCTTCAGATCTCATCAACATGTTTCATGCATGCATCTATGCACACACATATTAATGCATATGTTATATGTATGTAGATTAAAGCCTGTTCTTGTATATATATAATATATACCTACGTGATACTACGTTTTGTTAATGGATTCTACTGGTATAGTGAGCTTATGCTCCATTTAGACCAAAATCATTTAAAGGGTTGTTTAGAAAACTAAGGAATAAGAACTTTCTTTTGCTAGAAACATTAAGGTAAATTGTTCAATGTTTACTACATTATGTTTGTCTTTTTGGTTGCTATTTATTCTCTTTTTTTAAAATTAATTCTTTTATTTCCTCTTTCTCTTTGGAGAAACTAGAATTATTATCATTGTTACCATTTTCTAATCAAAACAGAGTAGTTGATGGATGATTCATTACTCAGCATGCAGTCGCTGCAATTTTAAAGAGGATCAACAACATTTGCAACTAGAATGATAGACTAATTATTCAAAACCAAGATGCTATACAAATAGATATTGGTTTACATCTAAATGTAAATTAAAATAGTAATTCTGAGACACCATAGATGTCTATCTTCTACAAATCTCAGCTTCATTGACCTTTGAGTTCCAAAGTGAACTCCTTTCCCACAGGTAGAGTAAGATTTGTGATCTCCACAACCTGGAACTCTGTAGCCTGGTCTAATTTTGCCATCAAAACTGGATTTTCGTAATAAAATGTGTTTTCAGTGGTTCCTAAATCAAATCCCTCAATCTTCATTGATTTTTCCAACCCCACGACTGTAACTTTATTTATGATCCAATCTTGACTCAAAGCATATTCACCATTCTCGACCTCTGATCTAAGAACGAAATTGCCACCAGTATTTTCACAATAAAATCTCACAAAACTCCACGTTGCTCCAGCTCCACCCATCTCTAGCGCCTCTCCATCGTCCACGAACAGTTCACCTGTGATGTTCTCAGATTTGCTGACAGACACCAAAAGTTCAAATGGTGTTCCCCGAGCAGCTTTTGTCGTCATTGCCTCTCCTTGCATGGCTATAATGTTGCCTTCTCGGACATGCACGTTAATATGATCAGGTGGTGCATCAAGTGTGAATTTCCCAGAAGTCGAAATCACTGAGTTGGAGTAATTGAAGAGGTCGAACCAGTTTCCTGCTGGGAAGTAAGCTTCCACTGAAACTGCTCCTTGAGTTAAGACGGGCGACACTATAATACCTTTGCCTAGGAGAAACTGAGAATTGATTTCGTAAGTTTGAATATCTTGTGGGAAGGTGAAGAACAGTGGCCTTGCGATAGGAGTCCCTTTGGTGTGTGCCTCGTACATTAAAGTGTAAAAGTATGGCAACAGGCGATACCGGAGACCCAGAACTTTCCTAGCGCTGGCAGCAACAGACTCCCAGAGATAGAGCTCTTGACGGGAAGAATGAATGTCCGAGTGATCTCTAGCAAAAGGGTAAAAAGCCCCCAGCTGCATTTACAAAAAAACAAATATTTAATCAAATGTACATATACATATACATAATGCAAGACTAACAACTGAGTTGGAGAAAACATGTATAGGAACTCACTTGAATCCATCGTTTGCAGAGTTCTTCAGAGGTACCCCTTAAAAATCCACATATATCAGCACCAACCATTGGGATTCCAAAGAGACCAAAGTTTAAAATAGACGGAATTGAATACGCCATATCCTCCCAGGAGGCTGCGTTGTCACCAGTCCAGTGCGCTGCATACTTCCCAGAGCTTACAAAAGTCGATCTGCTAAGTATAAATGGCCTTTTGCCGGTAAGATTCTGCAATACCGCATGTGTTGCTTTGGATTCCAGTAAGCCGTACAAATTATGAACATCATACTCTGTCAAGTTACCAAAATGAAGAGCAGTTGCAGGAACTGTTCTAGCACCAACGGGTCGGTTTCCTGCATTGTTGATCTTGTAAGGAGGTTCATCAATGGTGGAATTCGGAGTGGGTGAGGCCGTACTGAAGCTGGCTATTTCATTCATATCAAGCCAAAGACCATCAACTGGGAGCATATCTAGAAACAACTTGATCTCATCCTGCCAATATGTTTGTGTTCGAGGGTTAACAAAATCAGGGAAGTAGGTTTGACCAGGCCAAACTTGACCCAAGTAAGGGACGCCATCTCTTTTTATGTATATATCAGCTTCCAACCCTCTGGTGTAGGTTGGATATGAATCGTTTACACCAATACCTATCAACAACGAAACCATTAAGTAAAGTGATGACAAATAAGTAAATCACATAAGTAAATCACAAATAATTACCGGGATCTATGATGACAATGTATTTCTGGTCATTTTTATGAAGATTATCTACAAACACCTTCATCCGATCTTCGGGGAAGTTGACTGGGTCAAGAGTGAAGACCTTGTATTTGTCCATGTGATCAATGTCCGTCCACATAACTTCAAGAGGGATGCTGGCGTTTGCATAGCCGGCAACCACTCCCTCAAGTTCATCAACATTTTTGTAGCCATATCGGCACTGATGGAATCCTTTAACAAACAATGCAGAAGTGGGTTATGATAAAAGCAGTAATAAATCAATGATTGAGACTGAGCCACTATATTCATTTAATTATTCTTTTTGGCTGAAACAAAGTTTAACATAAATATATCAAGTGCATACTCACCAAAGGACCAATAAGGCATGGGAGCAGGGCGGCCAATGAACTCAGTATACTGCTGAATGACAGTGTCTGGCATTGGTCCAGCAAAAAAATACAAATCTATAACACCGCCAATAACCTTGTAAGTAATCCTGTCTCCTCCGTAAACTATGTCCATCCCATTGCTATTAAGCAACAAAACTCCATGGCTAGTCCCTGGTGCAACTTTACCATCTCCAGATGCTGATCTAACGTCAACATAAAACGGATGCGATCCATAAAGATTAACATCAACACTAGCACTCGGGATGTCCGCATTCCACAAAGTGAATGACTGCTCACGTTGTAACTTGAACGTTCTCTTTGTGTGCTCACCAAGACCGTAAAGAGACGACCTGTTTCCAGGAAGCGCAGAGGAGAGTTGGATGTACTGTTCCTTGAACACCAAGAAAGTGCTTGGATTCGATGGATCAGGAGATGTATCAAAAAGGATGTCGCCGGAGGAACGGCGAGTCACCGAGAATCCAAATGGGGTGGTGTTTCGGAGGGTGAAAACGAGGTCCGATGATGGGTCTGACACCGACTGGATATCCATCGGCTTCTGCGTTGGGTAGTTTGCTGGAAAACAAAGGGGAGGATTATTTGGAGACTGGCGAGGAATGAAATCTTGTGGGATTTCCCATCTTTGGTTCGCCGAATCCGTAATCCTGACCCTCAAACGATTGCTCGTCTCGAAGCTTCATACAGTAAATTTAAAATCATTACGATTCAAACCTGAAAACCAGAACTTTAAAGAAAAAGAACACAGATGATGATGAACGACTTACTTTACGGAAAGATTGAGATTTTGGACATCAGGTCCATTGACAGAGGAGCTTTGAATTAGAACAAGACCAGCAGTCAACGATGTACTGTTCGGGTCACCTGAAACTGATTCTACTCTGTAGCCAGAACCAACAGCTTGGTCATCACCATGAATCACTGAGAAATAAGAAAAAGAAAAGATAATCAAAAACAGCAAAAGATTTTTTGACAAGTGTGTCATTTTTGTCGTGTTCATGTTTTTTCGGAGGGGCTTGTTATCAAACAAACTAGTCTTCACTGCTATTTATACTTCACTTCAGGATGACCAAATGGATAAGAAATCTCAATTTCAGCCATGTCTTTATTGCTAATTTGTTATATTACCTTATATTTAATTTAATAGGTTGACTTTTATGATTCAAATGAGATTTTGAGAATATATACTTTGAAAATAATATTTGTAAATATTTCAGTAATCAGATACGGAATCATTATGATAAGCAATCACATTATCGAGTTTATTTTCGTAAATAAATTTTATTGGTTGCGATTATAATTAAAATGATTTAGATTTGTTTGATTTTCTTGATGATACTAATTGTTGAGTTACTTTCTAAATACGATTCATAGAATGAATACTCATAATTATGTCGGAATTTGGGTTTTCATCACTCTTCGTTCTCGTTAAACCCAATATCAAATTCTTCTTTTACTGAATAAAAAATAACTAAAAATTAATAAAATATAAATATTTAATTTATCGATCTAATAAATAATATAATAAAAATAATCTATAGTATAATTTTTTATTTAAAAATTGTTTTTATAGATTTCTAATTAAAAAATATCTACCATAATTAAATCAATCAAAACCATATTTTCCTCTTTTACTCATTATTCTAATTCTTCCATATTTAAAAAAAATAGTTTCTCCATTTATGCAGCGCCTTTCACTGCATTCTAATCCAACATTAAATTAGATAAAAAAATCATTATAATTAGCTGAACTTAGACTATTATTTTAAAGATAAGTGTATTGTATACCTTAAATATCGTTAAATTTTATTAACATTAAATATTATTAATATTATTAAAAATTAATAAAGATTAAAAAATTCAAGAAATAATGAAACAAAATATAGGGGTTTGTTTTCAGACAGCCTTATCTTCACTGCTATTTATACTTCATTTTAGGACGATCAAATGGACAAGGAGCCTCTTTCGTCCGGTCATTTAATTTTATTTTATTACTAATTTGTTATATTATCGTATATTTAATTAAATAAGTCGTTAACTTTGATGATTTAAAATGAGATTTGAAAAATATATGTTTTGAAAATAATATCTGCATTATTTTAACAACCAGACACGAAGATCATTTTGATCAAAGCGGTAACATTATAAAATTTATTTTCGTAAATGAATTTTATTGATTGCGATCATAATTAAAATGATTTAGATTTATTCGATTCTTCCTCGATGATACTAGTTATTGATTACTTTCTCAATATTATATTTAGAATGGATACTCATAAATTATGTTAGAATTCGGATTTTCATCATTCAATTTATCTTCCTTGTTAAACCAAATATCAAATTCTTTTTTTAATTAATAAAAAATTAATTAAAAATTAATAAAATTAATATATTTGATTTATCGATCTAATAGATGATGTGACAAAAATAATTCATAATATATTTTTTTATTTAAAAAGTGTTTTTATGGATTTTTAATAAAAAATTATCTACCATAATTTGATTTTTAATTAAAAGTATTTTTATGGATTTTTGTACTCATTATTCTAATTCTTCCATATTAAAAAAAAAATCTTAATTTCTCCATTTAAAATGGATGAAACGACATTTAAGCAGTAAAAAGAGCACCTTCCACTACATTTTAATCTACCATTAAATTAGGCAAAAAGAAAATTCATAATAATTAACAGAACTTCGACTATTATTTTAAAGATAAGTGTATTATGTTATGTACGTTAAATTTTATTAACATTGAATACTGTTAATATTATTAAATATTAACAAAAATTAAAAATCTTAAGAAATAATGAAACAAAATATAGGGGTTTGTATTTCGAGGGGTTTGTTTTTAGACAATCTTATCTTTATTGCTCTTTTTACTCCATTTCAGGACGACCAAACGGATAAGGAGTCTCTTTCGTTCAGCCATTTAATTTTATCACATTACTAATTTGTTATATTATTGTATATTTAATTTAATAAATCGTTGACTTTGATGACTCAAAATGTGATTTGAAAAATATATGCTTTGAAAATAATATCTGCAAATATTTCAGCAACCAAACACGAAGATCATTTTGATCAAAGCGATCACATTATCAAGTTTATTTTTGTAAATAAATTTTATTCGTTGTGATCACAATTAAAATAATTTAAATTTATTCGATTCCTCCTCGATTATACTAGTTATTGATTACTTTCTCAATATTATACTTAATTAAAATAAACTCCTCTTCCTTGTTTTCACTTAATTAAAAAAATAAAATTAATAAAATAGATATATTTGATTTATCGATCGAATAGATTATATAATCTTAGGATATAAAAGTTTTTTAAATTAATATTTGAGATATAAGATGTTTAAAAAAAATATTAGAGATGTAAGCCAAATTAAATAAGAACCACGCCACCTTTTTATTGCGTGGTTAAATTTGCCTTCCCAACATGTAGAAAATCAAACAATTTGCCTTACCGCCCTGCTGCAAAACATGCAGGAAATGAAACAAAATAAAGACCTCGCCAGCTGTTGCTGGCGTTCTTCGTTCAGAAATAATTGTGGTCCATGTTCCATTATTTAATTTGACTTACATCCCTAATATTTCTTTAAAATCCTATATCTCAAATATTAATTTAAAAATTCATATATTTCAAAATTACCCGATAGATTATGTGACAAAAATAATCATAATATAATTTTTTATTTGAAAAGTGTTTTTATGGATTTCTAATTAAAAATTATTTATCATAATTAAATCAATCAAAATCATATTTTTCTTTTGTACTCAGTATTCTAATTCTTTCATATTAAAAAATTCTTAGTTTTTCCATTTAGAATGGATGAAACGACGTTTAAGCAGTAAAAGGAGCACCTTTCACTGCATTTTAATCTAACATTAAATTAAATAAAAATAAAATTTATGATAATTAGCTGAACTTCGGTTATTATTTTAAGGATGAGTGTATTACGTACTTTAAATATCGTTAAATTTTATTAACATTGAATATTGTTAAAATCATTTAATATTAATAAAGATTAAAAATTTTAAAAAAATAATAAATAAAATATAAGAGTTTGCATTCAATTAGTTCGATCTGTGGTTAAATCTTTTATTGAAAAACAAAATAATATATAGATTTGCACTCAAAGAATCACTAGCATCAAAATAATACATTATATAAGAGTTTGCTCTGATACCATAAAAATTAACGAGATGTGAGAAAACAACTATGAAAAGATATTCTTTATTGAATAAAAAGTTATATTTAGAAGTAATTGAGCTTTTATTTTATAACAAAAGGAAAGTAAGAAAATACTATAAAGAAAAGTAAAAAAAAAACAATCTTTGATCTTGGATTAATGATTTAATTTTGCTAACTAACTTTTTATTTACTAATTATAATATAATCAAAATTTTAAAAATTTTGATTGTTAATCGAATCAAATTATTCAAAAATAAATTAATCAAACTAAAATTATTTCGATAATTTAAATTAACGAGGTCCGATGTTGGGTCTGACACCGACTGGATATCCATCGGCTTCTGCGTTGGGTAGTTTGCTGGAAAACTAAGGGAAGGATTATTTGGAGACTGGCGATGAATGAAATCTTGTGGGATTTCCCATCTTTGGTTCGCCGAATCCGTAATCCTGACCCTCAAACGATTGCTCGTCTCGAAGGTTCATATAGTAAATTTAAAACCATTACGATTCAAACCTAAAAACCAGAACTTTAAAGAAAAAGAACACAGATGATGATGAACGACTTACTTTACGGAATGATTGAGATTTTGGACATCAGGTCCATTGACAGAGGAGCTTTGAATTAGAGCAAGACCGGCAGTCAACGATGTACTGTTCGGGTCACTTGAAACTGATTCTACTCTGTAGCTAGAACCAACAGCTTGGTCATCACCATGAATCACTGTGAAATAAGAAAAAGAAAAGATTATCAAAAACAGCAAAAGATTTTTTGACAAGTGTGTCATTTTTGTCGTGTTCATGTTTTTTCGGAGGGGCTTGTTATCAAACAGACTAGTCTTCACTACTATTTATACTTCACTTCAGGATGACCAAATGGATAAGGAATCTCAATTTCAGCCATGTCTTTATTGCTAATTTGTTATATTACCTTATATTTAATTTAATAGGTTGACTTTTATGATTCAAATGAGATTTTGAGAATATATACTTTGAAAATAATATTTATAAATATTTCAGTAATCAGATACGAAAATCATTATAATAAAGCAATCACATTATCGAGTTTTCCCCCGATACATTTTGCTAATTGTTTCTTCTCAGTTTTTCAAGCTTCCTTATTGGATGATTGTGGGTTGGTAGCAAAGAAATGAGCGGAGTAACAAGGGCTTCCTCAGGTATGTTAATATATTGCATCAATCCACGATGCTCATATTCAGTCAATGCAATTGAATGATTTGCAATAGATTATAATCATGTTCTTCCTAAAAAATAGTAAGGGTCTAAGGAATCGGATAGCATAGGAAGTTTTGAGTAAATGCAAAAAAAAGTTTGGTTAAGCTTTTCTTCAAAAGTTTCTAATGTCAATTTTGCTATTAACAGTGGAAAAAATTAAAAAAGAGAAATTTTTGTGAATATAAATCATATGCAAAAATTTTAATTAGTAGGTAGCATCATGCATGTGACATTTGCGTACACATTTCTCAAAATTGTTGCTCCTTGCTCAAAATATTTTATTGTTGGCCTGTGCATTTAGCCAAATAAAATAAGATAAATTTTCCTGGATCAAGATTAAAGTTTAATTATCTTGAGGATTAATCATTTGAACTGAGGTTTGTGTGTGACAGTTAGATTTTTCATATTGTTTAACTGAAGTCTTTCATATGTTTATGTTACCTTTGTGGAGTCTTTTAACAGTGGTATATCATGACAAGTTTTCCCATTAAGGTCTTAACTTAGGGCATTATACCTGTAGAATACTTTAATTGTGGTATATCGTGATGAAATTTCCCATTTAGAGGCTTAACTTAAGAATACTATGCATTTTCTTTTGCTTTTAATGTTATATCATTGTTATGACCTTGTTGATGTCTATATATCATGCTTACAGTTCCTCTAACTCTTACATCATAATATGTGACACTTTGAACTTTATTTTTGTGTCTTGTGGTTTGCTTAGCATTTCATTGTATATTTGTAGTTTTTTTAATTTTCCTATGATTTCAGGTTATATTCATGGCATTGGATGAATGGTCTGATGAAGAAATTGAATCCATGATTGAAGTTGGAGGAAATTCTTCTGCTAATTCAATCTACGAGTCTTATAAACCTGAAGGTTATAAAAAGCCTGGTCCAAATTCTAGTAATGATGAGCGAAGGAGATTCATTAGGTTAGATTTCAGACAATTTACAATCTCTCAATTTCAATATTTCTTTCTCACTTATATCCAGTGTTGTATGTGTTCAAAAACTATTGTTTTCATGTCCTAGCCTTTTGTGTGCACCACTTTACTTGATTCGGATAGAAAGTCAGTGTCATAAATTGCAGTAACCTTATTGTGACTTACCGTTTAACCCAATTTACATATAGCAGATTTGATAGATTATTATCATAGATGTTTTAATAATTACTTATTTCAAATTTTCCTGCAGGGCCAAGTATGAAGAACAAGAATTTGTGAAACCTAGCTTGCGGATCACATCAGGGAGGAATTCTTATTCTTCTTCGTCTTCTGTTCAATCAAGCATTTCCGGAAAGATTCTTGATACTATCCTGTCACAGAAATCGGTATTTTCTTTTGTTCTTTATTTCTTCCGATCTGATTCACTGTCCGAGAACAAGTAAGATCATGTTGCTAATTATTTTAAGGGGATAATTGTCGCGACCTATTAAAAAACGCGAATTTATGTAAAAAATGGCTCGATGATTGGTTTTGTAAAATCCGAATTTTATCATTTTAATCTTGAAAAATCCAAATTTTAGGAAAAATATATAATTTAATTTTGAAAAAAAAGACTTGGAGTCGCCACCGGCCACTTAGGTAGGCCAGACACCATAAAATAAACCAGAGATTCGTTTTAAAAAAAGGGTTGGGTTCGGGAGTCGGTTACGTGTAAGGATGACCCTTACAAACGCCCAAAAATTGGTACCTTGGAAAAAAAATTACGTGGCATTGACATTTTGAAGATAGATATTAATTTAATTTTCTATTGTTAATTGAACATTATTTGAATTTTGGATATCCTTTTGATTTAGAAGTTACATCGCCTTTAAACTTGAGTTGAACGAGATATCCTCTAGATAAGAAACCTCACCCAAATTAAAGGAATGTAACTTCCGCCTCAAAAGGCTAAAGCAAAATGCATGACCATTTTTATCTTGTTCATTTTAAGTTCTAATCCTAAAAAAGGCTCCACTGTTTAAGTGTTTAAAACCTAAGTTACTAATGTTACTAGTTACTTACCTATCCATTTTATTTAATTCTAAACCTAAGTTATTTCGTCAAAATTCTAGGTTTTAAATAGCACATGAATTCGATGCCAAGGTACACTCTCTAGATCAGCATCATGGTACGTCAAAACACCAACCTCTTTAATGTATCCGAGACATAAGATTCAAATGCTATGTTACTAAATTATATAAGAGTTTGCTCTGATACCATAAAAATTAACGAGATGTGAGAAAACAGCTCTGAAAAGATATTTTTTATTGAATAAAAAGTTATATTTAGAAGTGATTGAACTTTTATTTTATAACAAAAGGAAAGTAAGAAAATACTATAAAGAAAAGTAAAAAAAAAAACTATCTTTGATCTTGGATTAATGATTTAGTTTGGCTAACTAACTTTCTATTTACTAACTATAATATAACCAAAATTTTGAAAACTTTGATTGTTAATCGAATCGAATTATTCAAAAATAAATTAATCAAACTAAAATTATTTCGATAATTTAAATTAACTTAAATTTATTATAAAACTTTGAATAAATTGTACAATAGATTGTTAAATTATAGTAAAATAAGTTTTTTAGTTATTAAGTTTTTATTTTACGCTAATTTGATAAAAAATCAATAATCATTTTATAATATATTAAAAAGTTAATGATAATTTTATAATTTTTTAAAAGTTTAATAAAAAATAAATATATAATATATATTATATTTAATATATAATAATTTTGATTAATTCGTTTAATTAACCAATTTTTAACCGAATTAACCGATAATTAAATTCCTAAAAGAGTTAAATGTTAATCAAATTTTACCAATCGTATTAATCAAAATAAATTGATTAAAAATTGAACATTGACATGATTTTATCATTTTCCAGCATGCTTAGTAAGCATCTTACACAAAGAAACTCTTCAAGTTTAATACAACAAAAAATTGAAAATAAAAAGAATTTTCAGCTACTAGTAGATTTTTATATTGTAAAGGAGTACAATTACCAGCTCTTCAACTGTCTGTCACCAGACAAGCTCACTGTTCCACCTATATAACATGGTTCTGATGTATACCAGAGTTTCCATCCAACTGCCTGTTTTCAGCTTCTCTCTCTTCCAAATCCCTCAAGGCCTGACTGCTTGAGAAGGAATTATCCATGGTGTTGGCCCCAATCCATGCCTGATGAAGTTGCAACACGTATTCCAAGTGCCATAGAACTTCCCCCATAGTCGGCCGGTTCTTCCCCTCATCTGCTAGGCATTTTTCTGCTATCTCTCCAAACTTCTCCATTGATTCCGGAGAGTATTTTCCCTTCAGATGTGGGTCAATAATGGT
This sequence comes from Abelmoschus esculentus, assembly GCA_035048815.1. Taxonomy (NCBI): domain Eukaryota; kingdom Viridiplantae; phylum Streptophyta; class Magnoliopsida; order Malvales; family Malvaceae; genus Abelmoschus; species Abelmoschus esculentus. The sequence goes on from JAUCBN010000008.1 coordinate 3,175,320, forward strand.
TTCAAGCGACCTTTGTCTCTGCCATCTCATTGCCCACTCAGCAAGATTTATCTGATCTTTTGGCAAGCTAGGATTTATGACAGCACGAGCACAAACAACTTCGAACATCACCACACCGAAAGAGTAGACATCAGATTTCTCAGTCAACTGCTGCCTGCGAAAATACTCAGGGTCAAGGTATCCAAAGCTCCCCTTCACTGCAGTACTAACGTGTGTATGTTCTAAAGAAGGACCAGTTCTAGACAGTCCAAAATCTGACATTTTAGCCACAAAATTTTCATCCAACAAAATGTTGGTTGTTTTAACATCCCTGTGAATAATTCCCCGCTCTGCTCCTGTGTGAAGGTAGTGCAGTCCCCGGGCAGCACCAATGCATGCTTCTAACCGCTGCTTCCAAGTCAACGGTGGGACGTCGTTTCCAAACAGATGACTTCTTAGAGTTCCATTTGCCATGTATTCATAGACCAAGATCATCTCATTTTGTTCATCACAGAATCCAATCATGGAGACCAAGTGTCTGTGTCTAAGCTTTGAGAGCATCTCAATCTCAGTATGAAATTCAGCAAGCCCTTGCTCTGATTGCGGATTTGCCCGCTTTATGGCTGCAAGTGTGCCATATTCGATCTCCCCTTTAAATACTTTGCCAAAGCCCCCTACACCAATCACTAAACTTTCATCAAAATTATTAGTTGCTGCCCGAATCTCAGCAAGTGTAAATTGCTTGCCAACACCAGTGGAGGCCATAGATCCATTTGGATTTTGAAGTCTAGATGATCGCTTGGCATTAGCCGAGCTATTTAAAATAGAACCATGAAGGAATAGTGGTCGCCACCCAGGAGTGTTGTTTTTTGTGTCACCTGATTCTTTTCCTTGTTTTTTGCAATAACAGATTATACGGATTACAGCAACTGCAAGAATGACAACACTGGCTACACCAGCAGCAATTCCCACCCAGAGAACCCAAAGTTTAGAAGGATGATTTGAACTCCCTGTTGAATCATATATCTGCACGTGTGCAAGGTTTCCATTTCGACTAAGCTTGAAAATCTCCAGCCCATTCAAGAGAGCATCAGTACCAGAAGCACCAGCTGCCGTGTCAGGACCAAGTTGAATCCAGAGGGTATTGATTTGTGAAGAAACTGCATCAAAGTAATCCTGATGATAAGCTTTATTCATTCCACCTGCTTTCATAAAAATGTCATAATTATTTGCTGCAGTCCGGTTATTTATGTAGATTCTGAAAATCCTCAGGCTTGGCTTATCAAAAACCAGCTCACAGAAGTACAGGCGGATTAAGTAATCAAAACCAGGATCCACTTCAAACCTCCATGACATATTGAATCTTTTCTCCAAAACTTGGTTATTAGACATGCTTCTTGCAGTTTCATACACAAGAAGAGGAGCCACTGAAGAATCATTTGCAGAAGCATAGGTAACATTAGAACTGTTATGTATTTCAGAACCTGCATTTGCTGTGATCATATAGCCAGAATCCACATCCCATGCTCTCCAATAATTGGAATCCTCACTGGGATTAATCTCCGGACCCCCGACATTCAACCTATACATAGTTTCAATTCCCCTTCCATTTAGATTCAGATTTGCATCATTTCCACCCACTTTAGATACTGAATCTGCAAAATATATATCGGTCATAGGGATCATCTCTATGGCATTAATGAAACCAAATGATCCTTTTGTTGGGATGAACTCAATCACAAGCGTATTTGAGTTGATAGTTAAAATATACTCTTTAACCAAAAAGAAGGAGCTGGAATTGCTTCCTGAACTTTGGAAGTACAAATTCTTGTGTGCAATCTCACCAACAGCATTGAACTGTGCCAAGAGTTTCAAACCATTCGCCACAACATCGAAAGAAGATTCATTTACATTGTGATCCTCAAAGGAGAAGGGGCAGAAATGAAGCCTCAAGAAATAGTTCCCTTGAATGCCATTAAAGGTGTAGTTCAGTTCATCACTGAAAAGCCGGGCAGATTTATAGAGTGGCACATAGATTGAATCACCACTTAGTGTAGAAGTATTGGCAACAACACCAGGAGAACTAAGGGTGAGATTGTTATCAGGACTCAAATCACCAACCCATTTTCTACCATCCACATTCAAACTGGAATCTGTACCACAATTTATCAGAACAGACTTCGACTGAGCTTCTCCACTTCTAAAAACTGTAGATAGTACAACAAGGAGGAGCAAAGGCAATAACTCCATGCCTTGGACCTTCCCCATAACCACACTCCCTAAAGAAACTAAACCCCTCTTGTTCTCTCTCGCCTTATGTTATAAAGAATAGCACGAACAAACCGATGCTAATAAAAGAAACGAATCACAAAGCTTTTCCCTTTTCCCACAAACCTTAACAGACCATGAAGTAATTCGTCTATAAAATGTAAGGCAAACAGTTGAGGTTTATATCTCAGCAAGCAACCTCAACAACATGCATTCCCCTGTAGGAGCAAGAAATATCAATTTACCTCAAGGATCCAATCTGGGTATTTGAGTTTTCCACTTGAGAACCCCCCAACATAGCATAAAAACAGGCCTGAATTTTTCCCTTGAAAAAAGAATCTTTCTTGGCCTACTGAAAAATACCAGATCTAAATCAAGCTGAGCTGGAAATCAAAAGAAAAGGAGTCAAAAACTACAGGAAATAACACAATGGGTTGCAATGGAACTATGATTTGTAGAAAGATACCAAATCAAGTGAGCAGGAAGACTATGCCAGAATTTTTTTAAAAAAACAATTAATTAAATGAACAAAATTTAAAAAGGAAAAAGAGTGATAAGGCTATCTGAATAAGGAACTAGAACATGGGGTGTTGCAGTGTTGCTGGAAACAGATTGGAAAATTTAGCTTCATCTCACCCTTGTCAGCTTGTCTGATCAATACAGCCAAAAAATCTGATACAATTAAATCTGCCGTTTAATTTTCTATTGTATTAATTAAAACTCAATTAAATCTGAATAAGTAACCGTTTTTTTTTTTCTTTTACAATTGCATGCAATCAAATTGTATTGTAAATGAATAATTACCAAAAAAATATATAATAGGTACACAAATATTAATTGCACTAAAAATAATAAATATATATAATTTTGGCATAAAGATAATGTTAACTCTTAACGTTTATAATTTTTGTCGTTTTAACACTTAATTAATTTTTTAGATAAATTTAGCCTTAACCTATATCTTTTTAACAAATAGATTATTTTTAATTATTGTTATAATTAGACCGTTAAAAATCTAACAATGATAATATGTCATATGGATATGATAATATATTTTAAATGACGTGGCATCTAACCTATCAAATACACATATATATATATAATATAAGTTTATTCTAATATAAAATTATTAAAATTCAAATAAAATTTTAAAAATTAATTTGTTCTAAAATAAAAGGCTATTAAACATTCTTTATCCTAACTGCGATAGAATTTAAATGACATGACATCTAACCTATCAAATACATATATATATAATATAATTTTATTCTAATATAAAATATAAAATAATTAAAATTCAAATAAAATTTTAAAAATTAATTAGTTCTAAAATAAAAATTCTATCGCAGTTAAGATAAAGAATGTTTAATAGCCTTTTATTTTAGAACTAATTAATTTTTAAAATTTTATTTAAATTTTAATTATTTTATATTAGAATAAAATAAAATTATATATATATATATATGTATTTGATAGGTTAGATTTCATGTTATTTAAAATATATTATCATATGTATGTAACATGTTATCATTGTTAAATTTTTAACGATCCAGTTATCATGATATTAAAAAATAAACTATTTATCAAAAAATATAAATTAAGGACTAAATTTATCTAAAAAACTAAAAACCAAGATGATAAAAATTATAAACATAAAAAATTAAAATTATTTTTATACCTATAATTTTTAACTTTAACATTTAAGGGGGAAATTAATTACCTAAACGTAATATATAATTTTTTAAAAATATCTTTTCAAACCCTAACCTGGTTTTTCGGCGGTCAGCTACCTCAAGACCATTCATTTTAAAAAATTATTTACTAAATAAGATTATTTTATTTTAAAAAGAATAATAACATTTCATTCTCATAATTTTAAGAATAATTAAAATAATTGAAAAATTCTTGAAAAAATATTGCTATTGAAAAAATATTTTCCTCATTATTAATGCGAGAAAATTATTTTTTAAAATATTATAAAATCAACAATAATTCTAAAGATGGAGTCAGAAGATGTCGTCTTTAAACAAAGATTTTATTTGTTTATATGCCTACACTCTTTATTCACGGTCTGCTTCATTTTTTTTTAATTTCAAACACCCGATGCTACTATTCCGCTCCTGCTATTGCTCCTACACTGTACAGCTTGTGCTCTATGCGCCTGCAAGCTGGAGGATTACGAAGTCGGAGCCTAAAAATTCCGTCTTTCAATATATCATGTACTGTTTAAAGACAAAACTAAAAGATTTATCTTCACTTTTTAAGAATCGAAAATTATATTTAAAAACAAAATCTTTTGGATCAATTTTTTATTTTACTGTTCAAACATTAATATTCTAAAAAATAATTTTTCCGCATTAATATTTAGGAAAATATTTTTCCCAATAACAATATTTTTAAGAATTTTCCAAAATAATTGATATTAAATAATAATATATAATTAATGATACATAAACCATACATAATATTTATTATAAAATCAATCAATAATAAAAATGAAATTTATCTAAATTTGAAAATCTGGATTATGATTTTATTTGTTATATAAACATTATGAGGGTAAAACTGTAAAAGTGCAAAAACTCGATAATTAAAGCGTCAAGGCTTTAGCGTTATGCGTTGAAGTTTCCAAATTGGCCAATCCTAATTCCAAAGACAATACGACATCTTCTTGAGAAACTTCAATCGAATCTCCTAGAATAGAAAAGAAAAATCAACCTAACTGCTAGATTCCTAATTTTCGCAGATCTAATCATATTTGTAAAATTACCCTTTTGATAATATTTATTTATTTTTTCCTGATATTCAACTCCATCGCCTTCTTCTTCAAGGTAAAAGTTAACTTACTTGTTATCTTTATTTTTTTCCCCTTTAATTTGCCTCTTACTTTCTTTACTTTCTTTGTCAGGGACTTTTAAGTCTTGATTCGATTGCTTCTCAAGGAATTGGACTTGGTTTCTTGTTGAAGGAAGGGAAATCGGGTATTTCTTTCTCTTTGTTTTTTTATTAATAAAATTCATGTTAGGGTTTCATTGAGAATACAGGGGTTTTAGAAATGATGTACTAATTTTGCGGAGTCGTTAACTGCTATATGATTGAAAGGACAAAAGAGAGAAGAAAATACTTTAAGGGAAAAGGTGATTAAATTAAAAGACTGCGCCTGACAGTACCTCTTACTTAGTACTATCCCTGTTTTAATGATTTTTTCTCTCTCAATATTTTGTTGTTCCTCTTAACCTTGATTCTTTTGAGATAGAACTCTCTTTAAGTTGTCATTGGATTCTAGTTGTTAGATGAATTTTTTGCCTTCTTTGAGACATTTTTTTTTTATTTCTATTACTATATCTTGTGACTAGCAATTTTTGGTGTTTTTGAATGTCATGAATTTTGAACTCTAGACGTCATGTTGTTTCATAGAGATTGACAAGATTGTGTTAATGGATGAGGATGAGGTTTTACTATCACATGCTTTATATCGAATCTGAAAAATGACATTACCATTTTTAAATTGTTTATCATGTTCATAAGGCATTTTTACAATGATTGCAGATATGCAAAGCCAGATCGTTTGTAGCGGGTGTAGAAGCATTCTTCTTTATCCTAGAGGGGCTACTAATGTTTGCTGTGCATTATGTAATACAATTACTCAAGTCCCTCCCCCTGGTAAACTTCAAGTCTCATTCTAATTAGTTGAACATTTAAAATCAACCATCAGTTTTCTGAAGTTGTGAACATTTGCTAGTTTTCAGTATCTTCAACATGAACATGATTATTAATACTGAAACTCGAAAGAGATCTGCATTAGAAAATTCACATTTTTTTCTTATTTTCCGGGCTTATTTGTATCTGTGAGTGGCATTGCTCATTGGTTTTATTACTAAAAGCTGGCATGCTGACATAAGAACTGAATTGAGTGGGACAACAAATGGTGGAGCCTTTTTTGCTCTTATGAGTGGCTTTAATTTGTCGTTAGCTGCACGTAGCAGCTATATTACAAGTTTGCTTGAATGCGATTTATCAGATGTCGCAGCTTCCACCTATTTGCGGAATTGCCTAGGTGTTCGATTCCTGCCATGATTTTCCAAGACTACTTGTACTCTCTGTTCACTCAATCTTGTTGAATGCCAACATTTGCAAGTTCTTAATTTTGAGCACAAAAAAACATATTTTGAACAAATAAATACACTGCATTTTTTTAGATGCCAAAATGAATGATTTTACACTTAATCGATACATTTGAGTCTTTTGTTCATTTTTGATCAATTATGATTTGGCTTTTAACTGTTTTCTTTTGCTTTATATAAGCTTTTTGGAAAGTGTACCCAAAAGCAATTAAAAGAAATGGAATTTTCTCTTCACTCAATCTTGTTGAATGCCAACATTTGCAAGTTCCTAATTTTGTAACTTGTCTTTTGTTTGATACTTTTGTTATTTCATTTTTTCTTTCAAAAGAGAAAAAAGCTAAAAACATAATTTGAATAAATGAATACAATGCATTTTTTAGATACCAAAATGAATGATTTTACACTTATACCGACTAAAAATATTATATTGGTGATACCTTTTAGTCGTTTGTTCTTTTTTAATCAATTATGATTTGGCTTTTAACTTTTTTTTTGCTTATAGAAGCTTTTTGGAAAGTTAACCCAAAAGCAAATAAAAGAAACAGGATTATTTTTCAAAAGCAAAGCCATTACCAGAAGGCACATAAGTTTTTTCTTTGCTAAAGTTTTAATTTTTCTTTTGGGATAAATTAAATTGTTGATTTTTGCTAATGTTTTAATAGTTGTGATTTGATGTGGGCGTATTTAGTGCCCAAGTTGCTAACTCATTAGGAATTTCGAACTCAATACAATATCAAACAAGCTAACATGCAATATATACCTCTATTTGGTATAGTTCAGTAATCTGACTTGTTAACTTTTGGAGTGAAGCATCGACTTACTAAATTCAATCCAACTTAATAATAAAACATAGTAAAATCAAACTTGTTACGGTTTGTCGGTCAGAACTTACTGCTATTTGTTTCTGAGAGTTTATGTGTTTGGGTAATTGTTGAATATATTTTTAGTTGGTGATAAGTCCATTCATTGTAGAGTTTATTTCTTCCATAGCTACTTCTTTATGTGAACTTGATTTTGTATAAGCTAGATAACAATTGAGTTAGAATTGCATGACCACTCCAAACAAACCTCAAATTATTTTATGTTCCCAAAACCATAGTCCATTGGAACTGTAGGAAGTATGACTCCATCTTGTCAATCTGCTCAGATCTACCATTCAACTTGGTTTGATTATAGCCCGCCCATATCAAGGTTGTTACCCACAACATTTGGCCATTTTGGCAATGTTAATTTCCTTTCATCTGGTACTTGGACATCTATGTGCAACTGGATTTTGGACCATAATATGTATGAAGTTTTTTTAGAACTTGGTAAGGTTAATGATGACAACCTTTAATTGCAGGGTGATAATCAGCCAACTTGGCATGGCAGTACTCTTGGCACTATTTTTCCTGGTCCCTTTTAACGTCTGTTTGTGATGCTATTGTATTTTATTTTTAAATGATTTATCTTTTTTCTTTTGGTTGCGTTGATTGATGTATACTATGAAACATTGAAACTATCTGGTAATGCCATTAACGGTTGTGGTGTTATATGGAATTTTCTACAGAAATAAGAGATTAATTAAGGTAAAGGAAACAATAATGTAGGGTGGCCAGTGACATTCCTCTTATCTAGATATGTAAATAGAATAAGGTCATTATCCGATAAGAATCCTATGGCTTGATAATCCAAGTTTCTAAATTAACCCTGCAGGGATGGAAATGGCTCAACTCATATGTGGGGGGTGTCGAACATTGCTAATGTATACACGTGGAGCAACAAGTGTAAGATGCTCTTGCTGTAACACCATTAACCCTGCAACAGGTATGATATACTGGCTTGTGTAAATGATTTAAATGTGTGGTTATAGTGTTTGGAAGTGCAAATTTGTTGCTGTTAAATGGAAAGTCGTTTTGAGGCTTTGATGAAAGTTAAATGCTTGTGGGTTGATCCTTTACCTTTTAGCAATGTAAATAATTTTAAGAATGTGGCTTAGGTTTTTCGAGAAAATGGGTGTTGTTCTGTTTTCTGATCAGTGCTTCCCCATCCTGTATTTTGTGTCACAATGCGTTCCACATGGGTGTCTTTTTTGACCATTTTATATTATCTTTTGCTTTTGCTAGCAATTTGAGCTAGCTTGAGTAATTAATGATCTTAGAATGTTTCAGAACTTTGTCTGCCATCTGGATTATTGACTGTTCTAATCAAATTATGCATGCATCTTATTTTTAATATTTTAGCATTCCACTGCAATTTTCTATGGCTGTGGGTTTTTTCAGTTGCAACATGCACTTTAGGCTGTGTTTGTGGTTATTAATCGTAGCTTTGTTTGCTGGCATTTAAGCTATTTCAGTGACTAAATGACCTTAATATGCTTCTTTATAGAAAGCAGCCTGATCATTTTGGACTTTGGTTGTCTTTTCTCGAAGTGGAATTTTTAGTTTGAAAGAATGTCAGCATACCTGAAGTTTGTATATCTTCTATGACTTTGGGAGAGAGTACGGACTATTGTGTATTTTCTTTGGTTCCTCATTCAACCTTTTATCAGTACATTTCCAGGTTGCTTGGCAGTAGTTTGTACTAAATGTTGTTCAAGTTCTTTTTTCCCCTCTTTCAATTTCATGGTCTCCACTCCCCAGCTTGTCTACTGACCTTTTTTTGCCTTTTCTTTTCTTGGATCTCATTAACATGAAATTGAAAGAGGGCCATATCAATTTATAAATTGCTTGATAGTTTCATATATAATTGCATGCTTTCTGATACAAGGTCACATGATATTTTAATCTCAAAGTTTTTGAATTCTTCACAACATCTCTGAATATATTTGGTCTATTCCTGAATGTATCCATTTATTTGGTTTGCATGTGGTTGTTGCGAACTTCTTAAGTTTTCTTGTTTATGGGCTTCTGTCCATTCCTGATTCCCCCTCTCTCAATAATTCATCTTGGTGGCAATATCTCTCTAACTTAGTCTTACTTTCCCCAGCGTAGTTATTGGTTGAATTTGGCCAAAATCAGTTATAGTGAAAATAGGACCGGTTCCCTCTCCTGAAAGGCTTTGGGTGAGTTTACGTATTAATGGGTTGGGAAGTTTTAGTTGGAACCCCTGTCATTTCCCACCGTATTAATGGATTGAGATATTTATTTCTCAAATCTGCAAGATTATGCTTGTCAATGGACAAATTAATTTTTCTTTAACATGATGTTCGCAACGCAATAGTTTAAACATATTATATTTCTATGACAATGATTGCACCTTGTCTAATTTTTCACATTATTGATTCTTGTTAGCTGTTTTTTGGTATGTTTTCTGTTTTGAATGTGAATTGCATTGTATTTAATTAGGAAGGTGAGTACTTATTTATCTACTTATTATGTCCATGCGATAATATTTTCGAGCACCGGCGGCGTTGAGTGAGACATAGTGTATATATTCATGAATAGAAAACCTCTATTTTGTGGTTTACGTACACACTCTATTTCTCATGTATGATTCAGATGGGAAATGTAAGGGTTCCACTTCCAGCAAGCAGACCGAATGCCACAGGGACTACACCATCTACTTCAACAGTAAGTTATTGAAGTTTGATATCGTATTTTCCTTTAAAACGTAAATGGTTGCGGTTATTATACAGTAACCTGGATCTAACCTTTTGCCCACTGCCTCTTCTCAGAGCCAAACAGTAGTTGTTGAGAATCCCATGTCTGTTGATGAGAGTGGCAAATTGGTAAATACAGTTTAACTGCATATATGTACTTTATGTGTGTTCTTCATTGTCATCAACTTTTATTATATAATAAAGTTGGAACATGGGTGGGGAAGAAAAAGGATGCCTGATTGAAAACCATGATATTGCAGGTGAGCAATGTGGTGGTTGGCATCACAACCGACAAAAAATGACCTGATGATGGTTTTCTTCTTCTTGGATTTCATTTGAGTAGAATGCAAACAAACATGGTTATTATTGCCGGGCAATTAGTTGTGCATATTGTGTTGAGAATGTAAATCATTAGCATTTGTCCATCATCCGTGTCCGTATCCATATCCGTGCTCGGTGCTCGTGATGAGGTAGTGAAATGTGTGATGTTGTACATTGTGCATGAGAGACTGAAAGTGTCCTTTGTATTTACCCTGATACAATACTACTTGCGAAAGGTTTGTTCACCTGTATGTAGTTTAGGTACGAGAGCTGAGCTGACTGAATATGTCTCATGTAGTGTCGTATCTTCTATGCTCTAGTTGGTTGTGGGAGTTAAAGAAACAATGGATTCAAAGGAAGTTTTGAATGAAGTAGGAGAACAATTTTACCCAAATGAAACGAACGATTTTGGGAGTTAAAATTATTTTATTATATGTTTGGTTTTATTAATTAATTAAACTTAGTTGTTTTAAAATTTTATTATCGTATTTTATAATTTAATCAATATTCTTTATAGTTGTTTATTATAATTAATTATAATTAGTTAAATGTAGTTAAATAAAATTTATATTGATATAAATATATTTTAGTTAAGTTATTCATCGGTTATATTTTATATTTATAAATGTATTATATATATACATTTATCAAACAATAAAATATTATGAAGTTTATTTTTTACATAAATTTATAATTTATTTTTATATTCTTATATTTGTAGTTGTTTGACAAGTGGATACAGACGATTATGAATTGAATGGTAAGTATCCAATTAAATAATAAGAATATAAAATTATGCTCGATTGAACGAGTATGAATTTAAAAATCGATATTTACCGTGAATTTAAGGAATTTACACCTGTCTCGTTCAAGTTTCAACTGCTATCTGTGTGTATATAATGTAAGGGTAACTGCTGGACATTTACTTGAAATTCTTCTCGTAGTCCTTAATATCTGTCCTCAAGACTCAAGAGATTGAAAAAAGAAGATGCAGGTAAAGTCTCCCCTACCAAAACCCTAATTCTCTTTGTTGATTAATTTTAAAAATTGCTCCAGGTTCTATTTCCCCAACCCCTAAACCCTAATTTTGGTTTATATGTGTGTCTTTCACTAATTGATAAATGTTGTCAGGCAAGCGATAGGTTTAACATCAATTCCCAGCTCGAACATCTCCAAGCCAAATACGTTGGAACTGGCCATGCTGATCTTAACAGATTGTCAGTTTTTAATCATTTTTCTTCCTTTTTATTAACTGAAGAAAAATTTGCTGCTGATAATATATATTTTTCCTTGGTTCAATCGGTGGCAGTGAATGGGCGGTGAACATTCAGCGAGATAGCTACGCCTCATACATAGGGCACTACCCAATGTTGGCTTACTTTGCGGTGGCTGAAAATGAATCCATCGGAAGAGAGCGCTACAACTTCATGCAGGTAATATCTATGACATTTGGACTAAATTTTCTGGGTTTAGAATTTTATGGAATGTGGAGGCACCGATGCTTTTTTCCCCTTGGGATTTCTCTAAGCTTTTGTTGGATTTTATAATGGTTTGCTTTGTATTGTATAAGACCGATTGCTTTTGCTACTTGAAAAGAGTTTGAAACTTGGCATACGTGGAACAAAATATAGTTCTTGATTAATGTTGTCCATTGACAATGTTGGGATGCCTTTTGTCGAGTCGAGAACATGGGGTTGCCGTTGTTCTATTTCTACCTTTTGGGGTATACTTGGAGGAAATTGCACATTTTTGCAATGCAAAAGTGTGCCAGTTTGTCTTAGACTTGCTAACAAATATATGAGGTGCATTCTATGCCATGGATGGAACTCTTGGATACCTTAATGGCTTTCCAGAACGGTATCCGCCTGTTAGTTGTAATAACGAGTCTTGATTTGTATCATCTTACTAAATGACGATCTAAAATTTAGTTTCTTGGATGAATAAATGAGGTTGAAGGTATAATTGCTTCTGGTCTTAATTGTGCAGAAAATGCTTCTGCCTTGTGGTCTGCCTCCGGAAAGAGAAGATGATTAAAAGCTGCAGGGCTGGCTATGAAGTGAAATGTTAGTTACTCCATGCTTTTCACACCAGGCTAGATATTTTCTGAATTGAAATATCCATCAATATTGTGTTTATTTTTAACTTGGAGTATGAAGTTATGTCATTGTGGTGAGTGTTGTAACCTCAACTTTATGCCTAACTAGATTTCTTGAATTCGAGTACCTATTTAATTCTTAAAACGTGCCCGGCCATCGAGCTGATTCCGAGTTTGCAGCTACACAATATCTTCAGCCTTTTTGGTTGTGTGTAGTCTCTAGGTTTTGTATGTTTGCATGACCTGTGTGCAAGAATTTGGGGTTTGTTCCCTGCATATTTGATAGGTTCCAACAAGCTAAATGACAGGAAATCAAGTCAAAAATGTCAACAGAATCACATCCATATTCATCTGTTCTTGAAGAAAAAGTAGGATTTGATGAAAAAGAAAATGTTGGATGAGCTGCTAAAACATTTTAGAATTCTGAGGCATTATAAGTGATTAGATTGATTTCTTGTTCTTCTATGATTCTTGTGGGTTGATTAGAACTATTGGAGATTTTATTTCTAACATTAAATAAACTTCTAAGCTTGTCGATATCGATATATCGGTACACGTAACCCTTTTACACTGGGTATCGATACACGATACATGTGTATCAGTATAGTTAAAACAATATTAATACATATTAATACAAAATTTAACTAGTAAATTTTTATCAAAATTTCTAGACAAAAGGGTGTATCGGTACATGAATAATTGTACAAGTACAATTTTTTCTAAGTATCGGCATATATAATTAGTGTATGTTTTTGACTTTTGAGTCATTTTAAAAGTATTTAGTTGTCCAACAAATTAGAAAATTTACATACAAATTTTTATTATTGATAAAAATCATTTTTAGAGCAAATTGATTATAATTAGTTGAAAACTTTTGTAAATATATTTTTACATGTAAAATATTTTTTACGCATATTATAAATATGATACTTATACTCCATTATTTAGATTGAATATTATTTATTATTTTATTAATAAAAATTCATATTTATTTAAAAGAATAAAATTAATATTTTTCTATCAATTTTTATTTAAAAAGAGAAAAAATTTACTCCTAATAAAATTTTAAATTATCATAAAAGAAGAAAAAATATCAATCGAAATTTTTTAATTAATTACTCCATAGATTATTAACAATAAAATTGATATCTATATTATTTATAATTAAATTTGGTGCTGAATTAACCACTCACTAACTCAAAGTTTTATTTTGTAAATAAAAATTAATATTGGCACAAAATATTTGTATCTTTTCATACATTTGTACCAGATCAAGTACTTGTGTCTGAGTTTTTTTTTTTATTTTTATTATCCAACTTGTAGTAATTAAAGAATTAATTTGTATAAACATATTTATTTAAATTCAATATAAGATTATATAAACATTATCCATTTAAGTTTCTGTTACTCGATCCCTTCACAAGGGGGAGTATAAAAAAGTAAATTCCTTTGGAATTCAATTTAAAAGGAATTTAGTTTTCAGTAATATTATTTACCGCGTAAGAAACAAAGAAAAAAAGAGAAAAGAAGAAACGGTCTTGAGAGAATAGTAGACACATAGACCGCGTGTTCTTCCCGCCTGTGCCGTCCCCTTCGATTTTCCCGAGAGTTGAATCGAATCGAATCAAAAGAAAGATGTGGAGTGTGTTCTTCGTTGGGTTGGTTCTTGGAGTGCTAGCAATTGTGAGTCTGGAACTGTTGGGATTCTTGTTCGTGTTAAATCGGTTGAATCGAAGGATCAAACGAGAATCTCTTGCTGCCTCCAATCCCCACTCCCAACCTCCCCTCGATTTCGCTTACAACAAGCAGGTATGGTTTCCACCGTTTTTTTCTTTTCTTTTCTTTTCTTGCTTAGATTTGAATTTGCCTATATCTTGTGATGTGTTAGGGGACTGTTTGGGTTCTTGAATCAGAAAAAGCTCCAGCACCCAGAGAGAAGAAGCGAAAAAAGGACTCGCTCTTGGAGGTTTCCCCTACCCGAAAGCACGCTAAAATCCTGGAAAACAACTTGGTTTTCATACATTCAGACGCTCCCAGCACTACTATTCCCCTTAAGGGATGCATCATTGAGGCTGTTTCCGCTACCAATTTACCCTCAAGAAAATGGTATTCTTCTCCCTTTGTTTCACTCTTCTTTCTTGATTCAATGTTTCGTAAATGATTTTTACTTCAGTCTCAACTCTCAAGCCTATCTGTCCCATCTTTTTGCTTCTAGTTGTAACTTCAAGTTTTGGGTTTTCAATCAAGCTTTTGTTGTTCTCAAGAGCTAAGCATATAGATGTCAGACTTGGTTTGTCGCCTTTGAATCATACAATACGATTCTGATATGATATAGTTTAATCATTTGGTCTAAGTTAAGCAGTTTCAAATAATTGACTTTGCTTCATTCGTTTGCCTTTGTACGAATGGTTTGATAGGGCCAAGAGATTTCCAATAAAAGTGGAAAACAAAACTTCACCCATCTACAATGGAAGTAAAACCATTTACCTTTATCTGGAGACTTCTTGGGAGAAGGAATCGTGGTGCCAAGCTCTTCGTCTTGCTTCATGTGAGGATAAAAAAAAGCTAAGCTGGTTTGCTAAGTTGAATGTGGACTTCCATGCTTACTTGGCATCTTTAAATGCTGGATATCCGTCATTTATGAAACCTTCTTTAGGTTTCAGTGCTGAGCCAATGGATAAGGTAGTTAAGTTTGATGGATCTTCAAAAGTTAGATTATTTTGGAGAAAGCTTTCCAAAAAGACCGGCAAGCCTGGTATGGAAAATAAGGGAACTTGGACATCTCAAACTGCCCGTGAAGAAAGAAAGACTTGTGAAGAACAACATCCATTCCAAGATTCAGTGACAAAGAAAGTATCAAGCAGTTCGTCGGAAGAAAATATGGCAATTCCGTTACAGCAAGGTTTTCCTCGTACTGTTAGTCAAAGTGCTTCTGTTGCTTCTGATGCTGATTCTGAACAAAAGTTTAGTGTTGATGAAGGGACGCTCTGCTGGAACTTGTTAATTTCTCGAATCTTTTTTGATATCAAAGGAAATTCGGGGTTGAAAAGTTCTATTCAAGCACGTATTCAGGTTGCATGGTCTCCAGAACTAGACTTTCTTTCTTCTTCTTTTTTTTGCACTTGGTTTTACCTGTTCATGTCATTTGTTGCATTTTGGTTCATTTGTTATTACAAAAAAATCATCTCGACTTTCCATTAGTTTTCCAGCCAAAACAAGGGGGGGAAACCTATGTTGTTTGAAGTGGTTTATTTCAAGTTTCTTGATTCAACATCTCCTTTATTTGTACAATTACCAACAAAATTTTGGTTTTACCCAGCATTTTGGTGTCAATGTAGACTACATTTCCTTTTTATGTACTTTTACTGCACCAATCTCTTGATTTAGACATTCGATGGTCATTTTCCTCATAGGTATTCATGTAATTAGTTCTTTTGAAAACATATCTGAATGTGCACTAATGGTGGTTTCTTATTATTTTTATGATTTGGTATGACAGAGAACATTGTCCAATATGAGGACCCCTAGTTACATTGGTGAAGTCATTTGCACTGATTTAGACATTGGAAACCTCCCACCTTATATCCATGCAATGAGGCTTCTTCCTACAAACATGAATGAGGTATGGGCATTCGAAGTTGATGCTGAATATTTGGGTGGTATTGTGTTAAATGTTGAGACTCATCTTGAAGTTAGTGACCAAGATTTTCAAAAAGGCATAGTGGACTCAAATTCGGAATCAAGTTCTGCTGAGAATGTCTCTTCAGACCTTCTTGAAGGGTTTGAGCAATTTGGAAAGGATTTGAATCTTCCTGAAGAGGATGAGGTCAACCATGAAGTTGGTTAGTATAAAAATGATAACTAATCTTTATATACTAATCCATCAACGTGGCCCAAAATATCTGCATGATGCATAAATGTGTTTTGTTAGTTGTTTAATTATGACGTAATTGTAAAAAAAATGGATTTCTATTTATGGTAAAAGCACTTGAACACACATTGGTGAAGATCAAAAGTAGCAGCCTCTGTAGAAAGTTGAAGAAATTTCTAAATGGAAAGCCTTGCTGACTCTAAATCCCTGTCCTGGTGTTGCCATGTTTGATGTCTTACCATAACGAAGCCCCTTAGTGTACAAGGTTTTATGTAGAAGCATGTAGCATTTATATGAGATGCCTATTACCTAATGTGCTGCATACAGGCACA
Organism: Abelmoschus esculentus; assembly: GCA_035048815.1. NCBI lineage: Eukaryota > Viridiplantae > Streptophyta > Magnoliopsida > Malvales > Malvaceae > Abelmoschus > Abelmoschus esculentus. The sequence continues at coordinate 3,191,890 of JAUCBN010000008.1, forward strand.
TTAAGACATGTATGGTTGTTAGGTTGAAATAAAAATGACATCAGGATGTTAATCTGGCCAACATTAGCTAGTGATATCTTTCATAAGCCTAGTGGTCGGGCTTGTCATTTGAGATCCAATCAACCAGGGAAGAGCTACGCCAAGGGTAATTTGTTGATGTGAGGACTTTCCCTTAAAAAGGATTTATGCCTCTCAATTCAAAGCTGAGGTGACCACTTTGAGGGAAGTGTTTGAGTGCATGTGGCTTTGAGGGAAGGGTTTGAGAGCACTATGAAATTATTGGAAAAGCAGGAGAAATAGAATACAAAAGGGGGGGAAATAGAAATAAAATACCCCATGCTTCACATTTAGTGCTCTTAGCTTGCAATTGTATCACACTGTAGCAATAGCAATAATGCTGGAAAATAGTCAAAATAACCATTCTCCCAATGTGTAGTATTTTATAGCTTCCTTTCTATCCTAATGCTAAAAAAACTACAACTGCTATTCCTAGTGTGACTTTAAAGAAAATACTTAAAGCTCCTAATAGAAAATTTACAACTTGACTAGAAAACAAAACGAAGATACTAAAGAGAAATATAACCCCAGGTCTATAACAGTATTACAACTAAGCCCCATAAACACTACAGATTAACAATGTTTGATCCCTAAATTCATTTATTTTTTATTTTCGTTAGACATATTTTTCTGAAGTCTTCTTTTAAAGCTCCATTATTGTAGTCTAAAACTATGTTGCACCTCATGGTTCTGGTTTTGTTTGATTCAAATATATTCTAAAGGAGCAGTTATGGTTGGTACTTTGACATCATTTACTATCCCTCTATCTGACATGGAATCTAATTAAAGAAATAAGCAATAGGAGAGAAGTTAAGTTATTCTTGGTTGAAGTTTTCTTTTCTTAGTTGGTTGTGTTGTTGCTGAGAAATGAAATGAGAAGGTTTTAGTAACAATAATACAATTTTTCTTCTGAACTATCTGCTTTTGGTAATATTTTCTTCTCATATCTGCACTTCTATATACTCTTGAATTTTCTATGTTAATATTTTGAATGCTTCTCTTGTTTCCTTGTACTTTTCTTTATTCAAAGATGATGAATTTTTACTGCAAAGGCTTCTCTTTCTGTAGCCTCACCTAATTCATCTAAGTATAGGTCTGAGGTTATTCTTTGCTTGTCTGTTCTTCTTTCTGTTAATCTGGCCAGGGAAATGGTAGCTATTTTACCTTTTTGATTTCACTCTCTTCGGATTTCAGATGGTCTAAAAGGAAGTAAAGCTACACCACCAACAAGTAATGCATCTCGATGGAAGTCTGTTGTGAAATCCGTAGCCAAACAAGTTTCACAGGTTTGTGTATAATCTCTTTATACGGATAGGTGATTCTGCTTAAAAGAACATAAAAATGACATTCAAGGGTTATGAAGGTATTTATGTAAAAATAGTTTAAAGATCCAGCAAATTGAAAAAAGGGAATATTGAAGCAACCAATTGAAATACTATCAACTTAGTATTTGAGGATCAAACATAACCTGTATTTTCACTTTCAGGTGCCTTTGTCTTTGTTGATAAGGGTTGCATCCCTTCGAGGAACACTACGGTTATATATAAAGTCACCCCCATCTGATCAGTTATGGTTTGGCTTCACATCCATGCCTGATATAGAGTTTGACCTTGAGTCTTCTATTGGGGAACACAAGATAACTAGTGCACGTATTGCTTTATTCTTGATCAGTCGATTTAAGGTATGAATATATTTTTGTTTGTTGAAAAACGATTTTCCTACTATTTCATTTTATTCTTTGGATTAATTATTTAAAATTTCCACGTGAAGCATTGATTATCCTGTGTGACAATGTACAATGGAATTTTGGCACACCAACTAGTAAAAAATGGGTGTTTTTTTAAAAGACCAAAATCCGTGTTTTCGAAGAGAAAGGAAGTTTTTTGGTAAAATTAAGTGGTTATTTTCTCTACTTTTGCTTGCACGTGTGAAACAACGAAAAGTTGAAAGACGTGTTCCTAGTTTTAGATCTATTTTGTTGTAATTTTATTTGGTTTTAAGACAATTTTATGTACTGAGTTGACGTCATTTAACTTGTTAGGAGCTAAGCAGTTGACGATGACATTATATATTTGTTGGAACCATCATTTAAGTTTGTTGGCTAAAATTGTGATCTGGTCTGATACAGACCTACCTTTCAATCTTTGCTTCAGCCATTGGAAACACATAATGAGCTGTCTCAGTTTTCATTTCATTGCTGAACTTTGACATCAAAACAGTGAAAGAAACTGGCCAAGTGAACTTACAGTGGATGCTTCCATCATTGTGCAGGCGGCTATACGGGAAACTATGGTGTTTCCAAATTGTGAATGTGCATGCATTCTATGGATGTTAGCAGAAAAAGATGATTGGGTCCCAAGGCAATCTGCCCCATTTATATGGCTTAATCAAGAGACAGCTACGGATTCTCATCCAGAGAGCAAGAATCCAAAACCAAAGGTGGATTCCTCTCGGGCACCAGTCACCGAGGCTGAAGCTTTGCAGATGTCAAATTCTTCGACAAAGAGTAGATCATTACAAGATCTAAGAACTCCCCTTCTTGCAACTGGTGAACCATTTGAAACACGCCAGCAGAATAAAGAGGGAACTTCAGATTCTCTGCCAGTATCTAGGTCTTGGACTGAGTCAGAACGGAAGAGTGATGTAAGTGATGACAATGATTTAAGGACAAAGAAGACAGGGAGGAGGGAAAGGATGAAGGATTTGACTAAGAAAATGGGAGAGAAATTTGAAGAGAAGAAGCGTCACATTGAAGAAAGGGGTAGGCACATTGTTGAGAAAATGAGAGGACCTTGAGGCCAATTCAAAATAACATTCATTCTTTGATGCAGTAAATGTGAACTAGTCAGGGAATAAGCTGTGTGTGGTTATTGCTTAGCTGATTCAATTACTCTTGTTCATCAAATACAAATATTCTGACTCTCTGCTTCATCAAATACAAATCCCGACACAAATTATTTAATCCTTTTATTTCTAGATTACAATTTGACATTATGCATTTACAGACTAAACGAATGAAAAAATTGGTTACATCCATGAAAGCTGAAGAGAAGAAAACCAACAAATCCGGGACTAAAACCACTATTTTATCAACCTTCAGGTATTAGTGGTATTGTAAGAAAATTTTGCTATGACCGATAACGGAATGTTGAGCTTATGACCCTGGTCACCGAAAAGTCCAATCCTCCCGAAGCTAGCAACAGAGTGGTTCATTGTTGCATTAAAGATGATTGTCAAGACCTGCTTCTCTCCCGTGCCGATAAAGAAATGAGTTGGAGTTACCTTCACCGACACACCGTATGGAGCACTCCAGCCGATCTTGTACGTTTCATTACCAGCAATGTTAGTCACTGTTCTTTCAACAGTTTTAGACTGGTTCAGTCGAGCAATGGTTATGGATGGCAGGTTCAGGTCAGCACTACCGATTGTAGAATTATTGGCCCAACAGTTTTGACCAGTGTAATTCAAGATCACTGGACCAGAACCATTGATGCCGCAAAGAAAAGACATATAATCATCAAAAGCTGCAATAAGAAAGTATATAGTAAGAATGAGATGCAGACAGAGATAAAACTACTGCAGAATGTCTTACAGAAAAAGTTATTTACAAAAGCATAATGGACTTACTCGTATCTAAGATCAGACCAGGGTCAAGAGCTGAAGTAGCATTCACAAAACCACTGCCCATGTCGAATGGTGTTGCTGGAGACTGGTTTACATCAGGATTGGAATAAGCACGCTGGGCCATTATGGGGCCACCACTGTTGTCATAAAGAGTAGCTGTTGTAGAGAGTGCAGATGCCATGGCTGCGGGACTAAAATGAGGAAACTTTTGTTTTATCAGTGCAGCAAGACCAGCAATATGAGGAGCAGCCATGCTTGTCCCAGACATCATTGCGAAGTTTTCACCTAAGAAGTCGAGTTAATTGTTAAAGAATAATGCTCTGATTATATATAACTTTGAATGAACTACCCATTACTTTTCTGTTTTAATACCTTGAAATTCGACAGAATCTGTGCCAAGCGAACTCCAGGCAGCCCATATCATATTTCCAGGAGCAATCAAGTTAGGTTTCATTATGTCTGCATCATCTAGAAAACTGTCTTCTGGATCTGGTCCTCTGGCCGAGTAATACATAACCTTTGGAGCAGTAATGCTATAGTTCGCTTTCAGTCCACCTGAAATGGTTGCAACTGCCCCAAATCTTGCAATTTTCCTAGTAAGTCCATTTCTCTCCAAAGAAGAATTGTAATATTGGAGTAAAATCTGCACACAACAATTATAAAAATCAGCAAATTCTCTGCTTGTTCTTGTGCATGCGTGTATAGGTAGAGAGAGGCTACTCCGAATTCTAACACTGGTAACAAAAAATCAGATGTTTTAGAAAGAATTTCCAGCATTTTCTCACCATATGCAATTAAAAACAAAGAATCAAGACATAAGAAATTGTAATAATTTTTTTGCATGTATGTAGAATCTGCACCTTGGAATCCTCAGGGGATGGAATTATAATGCCAGGCATTTCCAAAGGCGTGGGATTAAGCTGAAAACCAATTACAAAAGGATCCATATAGAACACAACTCCAACTGCACTAAGATTCTTTGCAGTTTCTAACGCCTGCTTGATCGTAGAGAGTCCAAGCACAAATCGGATCGAGTAGCTACAGATCAACAAGTTTCCTTGGATAAGTTCCTTGTTGAAGTAACTGGAATCTTGGCATTCTCCCACATACATATCATTGGCAAGTATTGTGCTATTGCATAGAGCATGGACTGCTGAAACCAGTGTATACATTTTATCTGTATCTGTCCCAGCTGCCAAAAAAAAGGAGGAAAGTAAGTATCATGTAAGCTTAGTAATAATGGTTACTCTGCATGACATTGATAATAACAGCAATTGCATACATCAATAGTTTAGTGGAATATGCTTTGATATGTAAGGATTGAACTACTATTCAAAAATTTCAGGAATCAGGAGTGAAACAATTAGTCGATGAAGGAGGGAGAAGAATTTACAACAAAAATCCTGCACAGGAAAATAATATGCATGGAAAAATACCTAAAATAACAAAAAAAATAGACTGATTTATCTTTATCAAAGCATGCATAGCTATATTAGAAAGGTAAACTTACGTGCAAGTCCAACTCCAGGGATAGTTACATTGTTTCCGAGGATGATGGAGTTAGAATATGCTCTGTTGTGAGAGGCAGCACCAACGGTGAAGATCCATGGACTGAAAGAAGACATGCTCTTAGGTGATGGTCCAGTATTGCCAGCAGCTTGCACAACAAAAATGCCAGCTTTTACAGCTGATAATAATGCCATGTCGATGGGATTGAAAAATGTTGCAATGCCAGGTGGACGCCTGTTGGGAGTTATTGATAAGCTTATTATGTCGACCCCATCTTGAGCAGCCTGAAAATATATCATGTTACAGCAGCAATTGATTATGGATGCCAAAATGATTGCAAGGAAATGAAGGATTCTATCTCCATGCTTAATTCTTACAAAAAAAACATTTTAGTCAAAAGAAATCTTGCCCAAGAAGATCCCATATTTCCAATCGATATTCTGTGGTCTACAAGAAGGATGCAAGGTCTTACCATTTTGCCAAGGAATTCTCAGTGACCACAGGACCTAAGAAAATTTTCTTGGTCGCCGTAGGATGCTACACCTATGATTTTTATTTCCTACTGATTTAACAAACAGGGGCTTCTTCTAAAACGAAGAAGCCATGTCGATTTTGTGCAAATGTTAAAAAAAGAGAGATTTCTTTCAACAGTGGACATAATATGTGTATAGAAAGAAAATTTCATAATATTTTAGGGGCAAAGGCTCAGATTATTTGCTTGAAGGGGAAACTACGGATAAAATAAAACATAATATCGGATTGTCGGTTACCAAAAGCAAGTCCTTCTAAAATTTCATTTTCAAATGGTCATGGATGAGTACATAACACAGATACTACTCAACAATCATTTCAAACTATGACGTACCTGGTCTATACCAGCAACTACATCTGCAGCAAATCCACCGAAGCTCTTATACAAAGCCTTGTAAACAGCAATACTGGAAAACATGACCACATCATTAGTATGATTTAGTAAATCTGATTCAGAAAGTCAGCTAGAATCATGCCAAATATCAGAAGCTAAGCTAAATGCATGATAAAATTAATGACAACTGCAAACGACTCATGTCAAAGTGTGAAAGTAGGGCGGGGTAGCAAGGTAGTTTTGGAAAATAATTGAAACAGAGATTCAGTTTTGTAAACTTACTGTGAACGAGGAGCCATCCCACTAGCATTTCCAAAGCGGTGCCCAGCTACCACCACTGGAATCCCATGGTTTCCGGCAGCAACAGAAGCTGTGTGCCTGCGTTAATATTATATCCATTGGCAGCATTAGAAGATTGAGTCAAAACCAATAATATCAGGTCAGCTCATAAGCAGGTAGCCAGAAGTTATGGCAGATCATTTAGCATCGACACTATATTGTAAACATAATCCCCTTGTTCATGCATCAAATGAAAAGAAGGTTTGCCTATAGTTTTTAACAATTAATTAAGAAATCAAACGGTCATTTCTGATATTCCGACGTCAAGCAATTTGCTTCACATAATCACATTACTGAAAAAATAACACTAAAACAAATATCACACAAAGATGCAAGATATTCACTCACGTGCCATGACCATCACCGTCAAATGGTGATGCATAGTCCTGTGATGAATTGAATATTCCTCTTGTTATAGCAGATGCTGCAAAATGGCGTGCTCCAACAAGCTTCCTATTGCATGATCCAGACGGAAATTCCCGTGTCACCTCACAAACGCTAGAGAAATGGGCTGGAACTGGGTATGAATGCTCAGATACATCATCAGAAAAGCTGGGATGAGTCGGATCAATACCAGTATCAATGAATCCAATTACAATTCCCTCTCCAGCATTTTCAAATCCCCCTCCCTGGGTCCATGCACCCTTTGGCAATCCCAAAAACTGTGGTGTATAAGTGGTTGCAGTTCTAACAGAGAAATCTGGTACAATGCTTGCAACTTCTCTTCTCCTCGAAAGCTTGTTTGCCTTAAAAATAAAGAACACAGCAAAACTAAGTTCATTCTGCCTTGTTAATAACAAAAGTTTCAATAAGGAAACTAAAAGCTTCTATGCATGACATGACATCTAATGCGCTAAGAGCCTAAACAATATGCAAAACTACACAGAATATTTTCATGTATTTAGCAAGTATAAATCAAATATTATACTTGGAAATGCTATAATTTCCAAAAAGCACTCAGCAGCATATTGACAAAATGATGGCTAATTATGAGAGTGTTGCTTGATGTTATACCTGTTCAGGGGTGATGAACACAGCAAAGCCATTGACCAAATAGTGGTAACTATACAACTTCAGATACTTCTCCCCCCTCAAAGCTCTCCTTAATAAAGAATCATGAACTCGAGAAATGTACGATCTAGAACTTGGATGAGATCTTGAATTATTCCTACATATAGTAGAATACATCCAAAACAAAGAATCAGTTCATTTTAAAATTTAACATCTCCAAACAACCTACAACTATAAAGGACTCAAGAAAAGCAAAAGAGATGTATGCAACTCTTGAGAGAAGTGAAAAAGGGAACAACAAACACAATAATCAGACTCCAACAAATTATGGGCACATTATTGGTTCTTTATGAAAGTCGAGTGTAAACATGGTGAAGCTGAGACCCAGAATTTGTATCTTAAAAAGTATTTTGCAAGTACAGATAATAGTTTCCGGAAGGAGAATTTGCTTTTTTTGGGTACAAATACTAAAAGTATGACACCAAAAAAGAAGGGGAAACACATAATTAAAATTTGTCAAAACTAAAAGCAGGACATGCTAGATGACATTCTCTAACAGCCAATTCCCACAAGCCCCACAGAAAGGAACAAGAAGACCCCTTACTGTTTAAATAATAATTAACACCTCAGAAAGTCTTTTCTAAATAATAACAAAATAAAAGCACATAATTACACTTCAGAAAATCCAAGCACTTAAATTGTTAAAAACAAGTAGAAGAACACAAAAAATTCACAACTTTCAGAAGAAAACCCTTTAAAAAAAATGTTGCCGACAATGCCTTAATTCTACTGAACGATTGTAAAATTCCATACCTTGGTCTGTGGAACCTGTTTAAACTCCCCGAAGAAGAATCATTGTGGAACCGGTGATGAGTGTGCCGATGATGACCCCGCGTTCTTAGCTGTTCCTCAAAGCGATGAGCGGCAGGAGCTTGCTTAAGAGTGACAATGTAAACATCCGTGATTGTATCTGAACCCGAATCCTCCTGACTCAGAGTGTTCACAAAAAACCCAAAACACAGCAGCAACAGCACCAAATACAGGCAATGAAAGTTGCCCATTTTGAGTGAAGTAAAAAAAACCCAGATTTTTAAACCAAGCAAAACCTTCACACTGAAAGATGCAACAAACAGGCAAAAGGTTAAGGCTATGTTGGAGAAGCTTACTTTCTTCTTTTATGAGGAATGTGGGAGTGGGAACACAGCTGTAGTAAAAAAAGGGAAGAAAGAGCCGTTAATTAAGAAATAGTAGCAGTTCCATGGAAAGAGATTACGGACCCTGACACCACAACTTTTTTCCTCTTTTCCTTTTTTTCTTTTTCCTTTTTATTCATAGAGAAGCTGAGTAGGGAATTCAGGTTATGAAGGGCTGAAGAGAATCTGGGACTTTCCTTGGATGCTGTGCTTTGTTTTTCTTAACGTCCTGTTATCATTTTAATCATTATTTCAACAAATATCAACGTTCATTTCCTTTTTGTTTTTCTCCGTTTTCCAACCGCTAGTGTTGAAGTTTTTCCTTTTAATTTAAATTAAATAAAATGTTCAATTAATTAAATAATTTCAAACAGAGATTTGCATAATAAAACCTGAGATAATAAACCTTTGAGAAGTCATTTGAAATAAGAATGATTATTATCTTATATATAGCCGATAATTTTTTTCATAAATATATTAAAATTTATAATTTAATTATTATTTTTAAAAATATATTAATTTACGTATTAATTAAAAATATAAATTACGATGTTTTTTACCATTCAACGCAATAATCGGCATACCAATTCGTTAACGATGATCGTATTATTTTTCAATAATACGTTGTAATAATGTTTTATAAAGTTTATTTATACTGGAACGTGCAGTATTTGCAGTAGTAAGACTGACAACGGACAAGACATAGGTCAACAAATCATTGTTTCTAATTTTATTTTCATCACTGAACTTAACCAGGTGGATGTGGGCAACCGCCATCATGAGTTATTCGGCACGCCGAACCTTAAAATTAGGACATAATCAAAGGAGATAGTTTCATTTAAGATATTTAAAAATGTTTCATTCATTATTAATTACTTTAATAATCTGGTAATTATGTAAGGAAGAGGGTAGTGGTAGGGGAATGCATGTGTCATGATAGTGGCTCAGACACTTTTTCCATGTGTAGTTGTTTATTCCCCTATGCCCTTCATCCACCACTTTCATGACATGCAGTCCATTGACTTCAAACTTTGTCGTTTAGGATTAATAACTACTCTAATCGTTAAATGGTAAGTGATGATTAAATAAGATAAGTTTGATTTAATCACTTCATTGTTAACATCTAATTGGTAGTATCTTTATGATTAATGACGATCTTGAACAGATAACTCAAAAAATATTAGCCATGCTAGAAATACGAATGAGCAAAATTCGGAAAAAGGATATAAAGACGAAAAATTTTCTCTAAAATATTTAATAATTTTTTTGAAAATATAATTTTAAGTATTAAATATAAAATCATCTCAACCCACTCCATTTCTGTTGTACATCACAATACTAAACAAAAAATAATCATTTTAATTTATGATTTAAAGTTTTAACATGTGATAATGTCTTACAATGTCATGTAAATATATGATATTATATGATAAATCAAAATTTATGTTAATTTTATAAAAAGAATATGACATCACACCATAAATAGATGGGCTGGCACATTTTATTTTTATTTTTCAAAAGTCTTTTCTTGACATGAGATATCATTATACATGCACCATTCTGATTGAAGAAGTATATCATGTCACTTCATACTTAACAACATTAACGGCATGCACCATTTTGATAGATGAAATGAAATTTAAGTATTGAATTTGACATTCTTATGAATCGGGTATTGAATTTGACATAATCGTAGTGTATCATATGACAATAATATCTTAAGAAAAATCAATCAAAAATTAATGATCAAAATTGATCAAAATACTTAATTGATGAAATTTTACGGCATACGGGCCTAATTGAGTGTAAAAAATTTTAAGGGTTTAATTGATAAAATAGATTTATTGTTCTTTCAGATTTAATATGCATCAAGTTTCAATTAGTTTAACGCATGTGATAAGGGTTTTGTTTGTAAAATGATACAGGATGCAAAGGATCCTGAAACTCTTGCCAACCTGGTTGTATGCAGCCTTCACCTTGGTAAATCATCTTCACGTTATCGAAGGTAAACTACCTTCTCGTTTCCTCTACTTTTGGTTTTTTTTCCCTTGGCTATTTGGTTACGTTTTCCCTAACTTCTGTATGAAGCAGTAGAAAGTGTCTAGTTTGGTTGATCAAGAAGTCCAATATGTTCAATCGTGTATCTCTGAACTTGCTAGCCAAAACGCTATATTTGTGTTCTAGTCTGCCAGAGTTGGCATTATATGTTAGCCATATCTTTGTAAACTGAGATTTGACCATCCTTTTCCCAAGTTAGTTCAATGGTTAAATGTTAGATCACTTATGCAATGAGTTAGAAATTTGAATCTAAACAGCTACACTAAAAGAATTTTATCCATCCATTGTCGTCCAGTGGTTAGGATATCTGGCTTTCACCCAGGAGACCCGGGTTCAATTCCCGGCAATGGAATTATTTTTGGTTCCATGCCAATTTATCTTTTGAAGCCAATGTTTGGAAAATTGCATTTGTGTCGTTTTAGTTCAGCTGGTGCTGAGCAGGATTCTGCTCATCATGAATATATTTTAAGATCAAGTAGGCCAGTTACTTTGTTTGCTTGTCCCTGCTCCTAATAAGAGGTGATGAAGATTGCAGAGGCTCCGCGGCACTGTCTAGAAGTAGCTTCACCAGATAGAGTGAAAAAGATCCAGTATTTTTCCATGGGAAAAATATTAGTGAATTCTAGTATTCCTGATGAAGTAATAATATACATACATTGTTAAGAGTATCTTCTTTGTTATTCGATAGGGATTCATGTATTCAGAGCATGCAAAAACACTTCAACTTAAGCAACTTGATTGTTAACATCCTACTGCTCTGCCGTTGCTGTTCTCGACCTTAACCGACTTCCTGTAGCTGTATTCATGGTTGATTAGTATTGCAAATGCCCTAATCTTTCCCTTATAGTGATTAATCTGAAGGCAAACAATTAAAACTCACACAGTCTTGTTAAGCTTGCATCAGGCATCAGCAGCAGTGCAATCAGTTGCTTGAAGATGTGGAGTTGATTTTTTTGATGAAGCTCTAACCATACTGGTATGTATGATTTTTTTCTGACTATAAAATCATATTTAAAAAAATTCTAAACAGTGCATCAAATGCTTTTACTTTTAAGTATATATAAATTAAGAGTAAAATATTAAATTAATACAAAATCATCGAAAATTAAGAGAAAAAACTTGAGGTGCGGTGGTGGAGTGAGATCGCGTTGAACTGTAGGTATCTCCACCAGTCAATCACCTGAACGCCAATAAGCACACCGCACCGCATTTAATGTGGTTGTCGTGAGTAAAAAAATATTTAAAATAAATTAAAATTTTGTAAAATCTTTTTTTAAAATTTTCGATAAATTAAAATTAAAAATAGTGGGCAAAACAAAATTTAGATATCAATTTTTTTAATATTTTTAATTATTTAAAAAATAATTTAATTCTCCAAATACAACTAAAACTAAAACCTTAGACGTGGGTCCGTGGTGCTTATTTTTTTCTACGATAAGCAATAATGAAGTAAAGCATGACCCTTTCAGTACCTTCATTGACCGCTCCCGAAGTTTTCTCCACGTCCACTACCATTCCCGACATTTACCCAATTTTTTCTTCAACTCTGACCTCTCCGGTGTGCAACTTGAACGGCTGAAATCTCGTATCCTTCCGCCATCACCCAAAGCTTACGTCCCCCAAATCATCCCCATTGCCATGTCCCATGATTTAACTCTGCAAAATATTGAATCCACCACACATTTCAGCCAGTGCTTGCTATATCATCTCTTCTATATGTAAGTCAATCTGGGTTTTGTTTTTTCTAAAATCTATATAATGGTACAAAAATTAAATTATATATACGGAGTATGAACATTAAAATTTATGTGTCCCATTGATAGGTACAGCTTTAAAATTCCTAAAATAAACTGAAAATATGTGGCAAACATTATGTGAGTGACAGAGTGGTTGAATCTGGACCACAGATATCTTGAAAACAAACAGATACTGTTTAATATCTGATGTAACTCAATCCCTTTCCCTTTCCGCCCATCACTTCCTTGTCTCCCCATTATTGCTTTATTTTCCTTTTCTTCCTTAGGGATCTTCAGCTTACTGCTTTATAGAGATATGCACTACACAAAATATGTGTGTTTCGTATGCTTAGTGAATACTAGAAGTGGAGGCACTCACAAATCTAAAGAAAAATAATGTTTTAAATATTAAATGTTGATTTTTTTTTATAAATAAAATAATTGGTTGTAAATGTTGAAAAATTATATACTGAGAAAGGTGTTAGAAAGCATGTTTTGCATGTTTTTAATTTGAATATAAAATATTATTAAATTATTTAATAAACACAAAATTTAAAAGATAATATAATTAAAAAAATGATATACGTAAGGCTTTCGACTTTAATAAAATTATCAAATGATTACCCAAAGACCAGGATGTAGTATTTGTTTATGATAGGAAATAAATTATAAAAATAACCGTTAGTTCCTTACAAGAAATCGGATTTTTTTTACCTACAAGAAACCTACTCTCTGATTCATAGTATTTTTAAAAATATAGATTATATTAAAATAAAAAATAAACATAAAGATAATTTTAACATTTAAATTTATAATTTTTTATTATTTTAGTCTTTACTTTAAGGATAAATTATTGTTTAACTTATATATTTTTGACAAATAACTTATTTTTTAACTATCATGATAATTAAATTGTTAAAAATTTAACAATGATGACATAATATTTTAAATGACATAATATTTAATCTAAACATATACATATATATGAATAATTTTATTTCAATATAAAATACAAAATAATTAAAATTCAATAAAATATTAAAAACTAATTAATTCTAAAATAAAAGGTTACAAAGCATTCACAACCCTAATTAATTAACTTTTAAGATAGGATTTTGATTCTACCGTAGTTAGGATTGAGAATATTTAGTAGCATTTTATTTTAGAATTAATTAAATTTTTATATTTTATTTGAATCTTAATTATTTTATATTTTATATTAAAATAAAATTATATTTCATATATATTTATATTTGATAGATTAGATACCATGTTATTTAAAATATATTATCATATGCATATGACATGTCATCATTGTTAGATTTTTAACGATTCCGTTATTATGGTAGTTAAAAAATAAGTTATTTGTCAAAAAAATATAAATTAAGAGTTAAATTTATCTAAAAAATAAAAACCAAAGCGATAAAAATATAAACTTAAAATTATCTTTATACCTAAAAAAAATATGCTATAAACATTAAAAAATAATATAAAAAATAAATATAATAAAATTAAAAGGAAACGAAAGAGGTAGAGAAGTTGAGTCCGGCTCGTTAACCGTCACGTCACGCGCCTTCCCGATCGGTTTACGTTTCATCCCCTGCCTTGTTCGGAAAGGAAACGAAAGAGTCTAAGGTGAGAGAATTTGGGTCCGGCTCGTTAACCGACACGCCACGCGCCTTCCCGATCAACCCTTTTCGCTACTTGCCTTCTGGCAAAAACTGTCATCCGTGTGAACACTAAATCGAAAAAGAAAAAGAATCTAAGAAAATTGAAAACAGAACTTGAGTATTCCTCAACTCACTTCAGTAAAAAAAACACTAATTAAATAAAAATCCATAATTAATTCTAATTACTGTTAAGATTCAAACCTTAAGTCTAAAATATTCCGATTTTAATGTAATTAATTACTATAATAAGACGTTTAGGACTAATCTTAAAAGTTGAAACTGTGTATCAGATTACATATCTGGTCTTATCTGATCCTACGTGGCGTAATTTTCACTCTTGAGTTATCTACTTATCTCCACCACCTAATATATTTAATAACTTTTACCATATTTATATAGAAAATTAAAAGCATACTCAACATCATAGGATTGATTATATTACTCAAACTGGACCTAATATAAATCCAATTTAATAATAATTAATATGTAAACCAAAATTAAACTTTGTTCCCACCCAAGCATTTACGCCGTTTCTTTCCCAAGCTTTTCTTACCAAAGTTCAGCCGCTTTGCAAATATCCAGCTGTGTTTCAAATCATTAACCCGGTCGTGTTTTCTGTATGGATACTTTTACCTGTTTCATGTTAATGTCACGTATCGTTAGTCGTGACTACGCGAGACCGAATGGAATGCATTCTGGTTGTGTTTAAAGCTTGAGAGCGAGATAGCATTAAGAGTGCAGTACGTGCCGAGCAGTCGTCCTATCTGAGATGGGCGTGCTGATCGCGCACCACACTAGTCGGGAGCAGGGCCGTTCCTGAGATTTTGGTGGCCTAAGGGCGAATTAAAATTTTAGGCCCTTAAAATATTTATTAAATAAATAATTTTTAAAATATATTAAAATAAATTAATTTATTTTTATTATTGTTGATAAATCATTTAAAAATATATCAAAATTTAAATAAAAACATAAATAAATTTTATTGAACATTCAAATAATCACACAAAACAATTTTTACGTGCATTTATAGATACAAAATCACTAATGATAGTATCTACATCAATATGGTCTAACATATTTTTCTCAATACATAAAATGGCTAAACCATCCAGCAGATGCAATGGTCACCAGCATAGTTAGAAGAATTCGATAAGCAATTGAAACATTTGGATAACAATCTACAATTTTGACAAACTAGAAAATTTTAAGTGCCTACATTAAATCATCCGGCAAAATCATCTGCAATACTTTCAGTTCCGAAAAAAGATAACATTATACTATAAAAATTATGAAGTAAAAAGGTATAGAATGATAGTCTTGGAATTTTATCGTTGAATTTATGCTTCAAATTCGATTGTAGTATATCAACAATAAATCATGTAAACCGCAATTTCCTTGAATATATGAGTTCTTGTCCTCTTAGAGTATCAAATTAAAATAATAGATAAAAAATTTTAATCAAAATGTAAGAATATAACATAAAAAAGAGAGAAAATATAAGAGAAATAGAGATATAAAAAGTAAAAATATTGTAAGAATTTTTTATAGGTGGTGTATTTGAAAATTTTAATCTTATTAAAAAATTAAAAAATATTAAATTATTATTAAATTCAAAATGATAACCTAAAAACCTAAAACCTATTAATTTATAAATTAATAAAATATAAAAATAATTAAAAACTTTTGTACGGTTATATAATTGTTAGTGAACCCGAAAAAAAAAATTTCAAACTGTTAAACTGTGGCAGCGACAAAAATTGATTTTATGGGACCCACTATATTATATTTTTTATTTATTTTTTATTATTTTTTATATTTTTATTTTATATAGAAGTGGGGTCCACATTAAATGTTAAAGATTTCAAATGGTCAACAACAGGCAAAATATGATTTATTGGGCCCACTTTATATTATATTTATTTATTTTATTATTATTTTAATTAATATATATTTTTTTATTAAAAGTGGGGCCCAGGAAATTGAGGGACCCTAGACCGGTGCCCTTATTGCCCGGGCCCAAGTACGGGCCTGGTCGGGAGCTGTCACCGCTTCCCTGATGAGCCCATGGGAGGGCGAAACTAGTAAGCATCGGAGATCGTTAAGGCTAATCCTCGGGTATGTGAGAGACCCGAGGTACCGCACGGGTAGAAGTCCTTACGCGTTAACTCTGACCCCGTGACAAGCGGTATCAGAGCGAGGCTGTGTGCTAGCTGTTGGGCTTGCCGAGCGCCCCATGTGCTGCGGAGCGAGTCAAGTGGACGAGCGTGTTAGCTCACACCCCAAGAGAAGAAGGTGTTCGCAAGTGGATCCTCTAGAGACGAGGACGGATAGGCAGGAAGCCACAGCGAAAGTTCTTCGGTTGGTCGAACTGCAATGGGACACTTCGGGGAAGTGGCGAGTGGCCATGAGGTGATTGCAAGGAGACCTTGGCCCGACATAGGAGAACGGCCCTAGTTAGTGGGCCAGTTTGGGAGAATTGCACACTAGTTCCTGGAGAGTGTTGCGACCGTTTTAAAAATCGAAAACGTATGGAAAAATAACCTGACGAATTGGTTTTGAAAAATACGAATTTTATCATCTTTAATCTTGAAAAAACTAAATTTTAAAATAAACTTATTTTAATTTTAAAAATTGATTTGAAGTCGCCACCGGCCACTTTGGTAGGCCAGACACCATAAAACAAACCAGAGATTCGTTAAAAACATTTGGGTTCGGGAGTCGGATACGTGTAAGGACGACCCTTACAAATGCCAAAAAATTGGTACCTTATTAATTACACGTGGCATTTTGATATTTTGAATGTAGATATTAATTTAATTCTTCATTGTTAATTAAACATTGCTTAATTAACTAAATGATGATTAAGTGATCTCCTAACAAATATGCCATGTGATTTTTTAAAACAAAACATAATTAAATTAAATAAAACAAATAAGCAAAATAAAGGAACTTGATTACTTTTCATTAGAAAATATGGGAGTTCATGTTACAACAAAGATAATTAAAGTTAAAAAGGAACTTACATGGTAAAGACAAAAAAAAAAGGACAAGAGTTCGATTTCAAGGGGACGAATTAGATTTAATTAAGTTTAATTAATTTTAAGATTTAGAATCTTTAATTAAATGAATCACTTAATCAAATTTTTCTAAGCTTTAAATTTTAATTAATACTAATTAAAGTCAAACTTGATGGAAATTCAGTTTTAAGGTTCACTTAGGCTAAATTAGATCTAATTAGGTTAAATTAATTTTAAATTTTATCTTAGAAACTAAATTAAATTCAACTAAGAACCTAATTAAATAATTTCTAAGCATTTTAAAAAATTTAAACCTAATTAATATCTAAATTAATTAATTTTGAGTTTTAGGGTTCAATTTAGGTTCAAACTAGATTTAATTAGATTAAAATAATTTTAAATTCAACCTTAGAAATTAAATTAAATTCAATCAAGAATGTAAAACTAAAATTGATTTTGATATAACAAATAAATGTAAGGACTAATTTTAAAATAATTTTTTTGGTCCTTAAGTCAAAGCTTGATCTCTAAGTCAAAACCAAGAACTTTAAAATACTCTTACAAGTCCTTTTTACACGAGGGTATCGGTACCATGAGGATAGGTATCGATACACCTGGGAATTTTCAAGGCTTGTTCTTGAGATCAAGAACAGGTATCGAAACAAGGTTCGATACCAAAACTTTCTACCAACCCATGTTTCGATACTTGTATCGAAACATCTTGGTTAATTTTTAAATTATTTTTTAATTTTTAAAATATGACTCCTGGTATCGATACAGGTATCGATACACCCTTAATCTCCAACGGCTATTTTCAAGATTCAAATAAGTCAACCGTTGGTGTTAGTTAATTTTTGAATGATGGTTAGCCTGTATCGAAACAAGGTTCGATACCAGGCATCACAGAAAGTTTTTGTATCGAAACAGGTATCGATACACCCCCTATTAAATGCACAACGACTCTTTCTTTTCTTGGCTTGTTTCGAAACAGGTACCCCGTGTTTCGATACCACCTGCTGCAGAGTGCATTTATGATGGAAAGATAAAGCTCCAACGTCCATATTTACTTTCCCAACAACTTCAACGGTTAGAAATCAATGAGAAGGTATAAAAAGAAGCATTTTCAAAAGCATATAAACAAGAAAGAACATCAAGCAACATCTAAGCTCAAAAATCTAACTCAAAGTACTTTATTAAATACCTTGTCCTCCCAACTTGTACTTTTCATTTTGATTTGTTGCAATTTAAGTTTGGGGAGAGTTTGCTTGTATCAAGGGCTATTATTTCTTGTGAGAAGAATCCTTTTAGCCAATTTAAACTTTTTGTAAACCTTGTGAGTGGTAAAATCAATTTTGGGTAGAAAATTGATTTGTTTGTAAAGGTTATCCCTTGAACCTAGAAAAAGGCTGAATTCAATAGTGAATTGCTTTCAAAATCCTTAGTGGGAGCTAAGGTAGTGGAGTAGAGCTTGTTCGAAGCTTGAACCACTATAACTCTTTGTGTTCTTCAATTTTTCAATTTTCACCGAATCTCTCCTACAAATTTTTTAATATCCAATTCACCCCCCTCTTGGCCATTATCCAATACCGATCAACTCAACAATTGGTATCAGAGCTAGATCTTTGAAGGGATTCACCTCCACCAAAGAAGATCCAAGGGTTGTTGATCATCTGCACAACAAAAATCAAATGGCCTCTACCTCCGGTTCGTGGAACGAGTCTCACTCCATCACCAAGCCACCATTCTTCAATGGGGACAACTATCCTTATTGGAAGAATAGGATGAGGCTATTCATCAACTCCAATGACTATGTCCTTTGGGATATAATTGAAGATGGACCCTCTATCCCTATGAAGCAAGAAGAAGATCGGCAAGTGCCTAAGAAGAGGAACGAGATGACCGATAAAGAAAGAAGGAGAATGTCCACTAATGATAAAGCTCTTCACATTCTCTTTTGCGCTTTACGCCCCGACATCTATTCCAAGATGTCTTCATGTACAAGTGCCAAAGAAGTTTGGGACTCCTTGGAGACAACTTATGAGGGCACCAATGATGTGAAGGAAACAAAGATTGGTCTTCTCAACCTAAACTATGAAAACTTCAAGATGGAGCCGGATGAAGATATCACCAAAATGTTCGATAGATTTTCCGTGATTGTCAATGGTCTCAAAGGCTTTGGTGAGATCATTCCGGAAGAGAAGCTCGTAAGGAAACTTATCTACTCTCTTCCCGAGTCTTGGGATAGCAAAAGGACGGCTATCATTGAAGCCAAGGACTTGAAGACTTTAAAGCTAGATGCTCTTGTGGGATCCCTTCTTACCCATGAGATCATGAAGAAAGGAAGAGAAAAAGAGAAAAAGAAAGAAGAGGTAAAGATAGAGAAGAGAGAAGTAGAGAAAAAGAAGCAAGGGATTGCTCTTAAAGCTTCATTGTCACAAGAAGAAGTGGACACTAGTGAGGAAGAAGAGCTAGAAGAATTGGCCATGGTGGCCAAAAGATTCACAAGGCTTCAAAGCAAAAAGCAAAGAAGAAGAGAAAGATCAAATCATTTGCTATGAATGCAAGAAGCCCGGTCACATTAGGACCAATTGCCCACTATACAAAAGGAAGGGTTTTGAGAAGAAGAAGAAACACAAAGCTCATGTTGCCACTTGGAGTGATGAGGAGTCATCATCCGATGAGGACAATGAAGTGGCCAACTTGTGTCTCATGGCTCTTGATGAGCCTAAGGTAACCCTTGAACCATCTTGTAATGATTTATCTTATGATGAACTTTATGAAGCTTATGATGAATTACAAGATGTGTATGATGAGTTGGTTTTGAAGTTCAAAGAATCGATTTTAAAAAGCAAGAAAACCATTTTCGATTTAGAAATGAAAAATGATTCTTTGACAAAAACAATTTTGGATTTGGAAGAAAAGGTTGTTGATTTAAATGATGATTTAAAATTTTTTCAAAAAGAAAATGTTGATTTAAACAACCTTGTTTCAAGCTTGAGTGAAAATCACCACAAGGTGGTGAATGAGCTTAAAGAACAAATTAAAGTGGTTGGAAGTTCAACTTTTGAAAAAGGAAGCTCTTCAAAATCCAACCATGTCAAAAGAAATTTTCAAAACCACAAACAAAAAGTTTTTCAAAGGCATTCTAGACAAAGAAAAATTAGGAGTGTTTGGGTTCCTAAGGAACTCATTGTTTCTAATAATATGAATGTCCTTGCCTCTTGGATTCCTAAGGGAACCAAGCTTTTAGGGACTAACTCTCATGGACCCAAAATGATTTGGGTACCAAAAGTGAAAAACTAATTTTTGTTTGTAGGTTGAGCATTGCTTCAAGGCCAAAGATTCAAGTCAAAACATGTGGTACCTTGATAGTGGATGCTCAAGGCATATGACCGGAGACAAGGGACGATTTAAGGAGTTAGAGCTCAAAAAGGGTGGAGTAGTGACTTTTGGTGACAACTTCAAAGGCCAAATTGAGGGTATAGGCTCTATTGGTAATCACTCATCTATTCTCATTGAAAATGTCTTACTTGTTAATGGTCTTAAGCATAATTTGTTGAGCATTAGTCAATTGTATGATAAAGGTTTTTATGTCTCTTTTGATAAAAATGGTTGTAAAATTATTGACATAGAATCAAATAGAACAATGCTCATAGGTCATCGCATAGGAAATATTTACATGGTGCATCTAGATGACATAAACATATCTCATGCATGCTTAGCTGCTAGTGATGAAAATGATGCATGGTTATGGCATAGGAAACTTGGTCATGCTAGCATAAGTGTTTTAGAGAAACTTGCCTCCCAAAATCTAGTTAGAGGTTTACCTAAGCTCAAATTTTCTTTGGATAAAATTTGTGATGCGTGTGCTAAGGGTAAACAAAAGAGAGTTTCTTTTAAGTCCATTAATGATGTTTCAACTAGTAGAGTGTTACAATTAATCCATATGGATCTTTTTGGATCTATTAGGACTACTAGCTTGGGTGGAAAATCATATGCTTTTGTTATTGTTGATGATTACTCTAGATACATTTGGGTTCTATTTTTAAGTTCTAAAGATGGGGCCTTAGAAAATTTCATCACATTTTCAAAAATTTCTCAAAATGATCTTGATCAAAAAATTTCTCATATTAGAAGTGATCATGGAACTGAGTTTCAAAATTTAGGTTTTGAAAATTTTTGTAATGAAAATGGTATTAGCCACAATTTTTCGGCTCCTCGCACTCCTCAACAAGATGGGGTAGTTGAGAGGAAAAATAGAACTTTAGAGGAAATGGCTAGAACCATGCTTTGTGAAAACAATTTACCTAAGTATTTTTGGGCGGAAGCCACAAACACCTCTTGTTATATCATAAATCGAGTAATGATTAGGCCTATTTTAAAGAAAACTCCTTATGAGATTTTAAAATCCAAAAAGCCTAATATTAGCTATTTTCACCCTTTTGGGTGCAAGTGTTTTATTTTGAACAATGGAAAAGACAATTTAGGTAAATTTGATGCAAAAAATGATGAAGCTATTTTCCTTGGTTATTCTTTAAATTCTAAGGCTTATAGAGTTTTCAACAAAAGAACCTTAGTTGTAGAGGAATCTATACATGTGGTTTTCGATGATAACCTCTTTCCTAGGAAGGATTCTTGTGATGATGATGATGTAGGAATCATTGAAACCACTGATGATGGACAAGCATCAAAGGTGGATGGGATTCCAAGCAATGAGGAAGCACAAGATCCTCCAATAGAAGCTTTGGGAAATGTAAAGCTTGAAGAAAGGGAAGTGAGCTACCCAAGGGAGTTCAACTATGTCAAAAGTGGTGAAATCTTGGGTGATCCATCCAAAGGGGTAACTACTCGTTCTTCTCTTAGATTAATGAATCATTTTGCTTTTATCTCATGCATAGAGCCTAAGAATATCAAAGAAGCCTTAAGTGATGATTTTTGGATTTTGGCTATGCAAGAGGAATTAAATCAATTTGAGAGAAGTAATGTATGGACATTAGTTGATAGGCCTAGTAATAAGTATACTATAGGAACTAAATGGGTCTTTAGAAACAAACTAGATGAGAGTGGTAACATTGTAAGAAATAAAGCTAGATTAGTAGCTCAAGGTTACACTCAAGATGAGAGAATAGATTTCGATGAAACCTATGCACCCGTAGCTAGAATGGAAGCCATTAGGGTGCTACTTGCATTTGCATGTTATCATGATTTCAAGCTTTTTCAAATGGATGTCAAAAGTGCTTTCTTAAATGGTTTTATAAATGAAGAAGTGTATGTTGAACAACCACCGGGTTTTGAGGACTCAAAATTTCCAAACCATGTCTTTAAATTAACAAAAGCTTTATACGGTTTGAAACAAACTCCTAGAGCTTGGTATGAAAGGCTTTCAACCTTTCTAATTGAAAAAGGTTTTGAAAAAGGGAAGGTGGATACTACACTTTTTATAAAAAGGTTTAAAAATGACATCTTAGTAGTTCAAATTTATGTTGATGATATTATTTTTGGATCTACTAATGAATGTTATTGTCAAGAATTTTCTAAGCTAATGCAAGGTGAATTCGAGATGAGCATGATGGGGGAACTCTCATTTTTCTTGGGACTCCAAATCAAGCAAAGGAAGGATGACACATTCATTAATCAAGCAAAATACATCAAGGATATGCTCAAGAAGTTTGGCTTGGAAAATGTGAAACCTCAAGCCACACCAATGAGCTCATCTACTAAGCTTGACAAGGATGAAGGAGGTAAGTGTGTTGATTCTAAATTATATAGATCAATGATAGGTTCTTTGCTTTACCTTACCGCAAGTAGACCGAATATTATGTTTAGTGTTTGCTTGTGTGCTAGGTTTCAAGCTAGTCCTAGAGAATCACACCTTATAGCCATTAAGAGAATTTTTAGGTACCTTAGAGATACACCTTGTTTAGGTCTTTGGTATCCTAAAGCTTCTTCCTTTGATCTTCATGCCTATTCGGATGCGGATTATGGAGGTTGTAAGATAGATAGGAAAAGTACTTCCGGAACTTGTCAATTCCTAGGTAGTATGCTCATATCTTGGTTCTCTAAGAAACAAAATAGTGTAACTCTATCTATCACCGAGGCGGAGTATATTTCCCTAGGAAGTTGTTGTGCACAAGTGCTATGGATGAAGCAACAACTCTTAGATTATGGCATTAAGGTAGACACCATACCTCTTAAGTGTGATAATACTAGTGCCATATGTCTTACCAAAAACCCCATTCAACACTCTAGAACCAAACACATAGAAATTAGACACCATTTCATTAGAGATCATGTGTCTAAAAATGATGTTGTTTTAGAGTTTGTTGACACCTTAAATCAATTAGCGGACATCTTTACTAAACCTTTGGATAAGGAGCGTTTTGGACCCTTAGGAGAGAGTTAGGTCTAACTAGCCTATCTTGACTTTCTAAGTGTCATCTTTTTGCTTATTTTTGCTTGAATCTTGAATTAAATCATGCTATGACGATCTTGTATCTTGATGACTCCATGCATGTTGCTAGGGGGAGTATGAACTTTTTCATGCTTAATAAACATGTCATTACATCATATGCATGCTTCTAGGGGCTTTAGAAACTCATTTCTAGTACTTTGAGTAGCCAAAATGCAAAGCAAAGGTCAAAGGTATCGATACAGCTAACCCCTGTTTCGATACCTGTTCATCAGCCCATCTGGGTTTTTGTCAAGAAGAACAGGCATCGATGCTTGCATCGATATCGATGTTTCGATACCTGCTTCGAAACAGGGTGTTTCGATACCGGTATCGATACACGAGGACGGAAGTTGTTTAAAACACTCTAAACCTAATTTTAATCTCATTAAAACACTTCCAAATTTAAAACCCAAAACCCTAACCGGCCTCCCTTTATAATCCCATCAATTTCGCCTCTCTTAACAAGATTTCTTCACGATTTCTTTGAGGGATTTTGATCTACGCATCAAAGACTTTATCATATCATCAAACGGTGCTTCATAATCACTAAATTCATCCTAATCTACACTCAAGGTATATTTTCGAAAACTCTAATTTCGTTTAATTCTAGTTTGTTAAAATTCAGTTTTTGAGATTGTTTTAAATGTTTATCTTATGGGTTTCAATAATCCCATGATTTTATCTCAAAATTTAAACTTGTTTTAATCGAATATAAATTTTTGTTCGAAAAAGTTTTTCGATGGTCTTTCAAATTTTTTAATCCTTAAATACCTTGAATTGTTAGACTATTCCATAGGATTGAATTGGATTATATATATGCAAGCATACATATTATTCTTAACTAATCCAAATTTTTTAATCCAATCCTAGATCATGGCACCAAAGAAGTGTTCTCGTACCGAAGCCGGATCCTCTTCATCATCTCGTGTTGCACGAGTTGATTTTGATAAGGTCTATACTAAGAGTCTAGACACTGATCGAAGAATGGACAATTACAATCTTTTCCGGAGCTATCCTCTCAAAAAGGAAAGATGTGTGGACATTCAATTCATCACGTCCCATAGATTTCCTTTTCATTACTATGACCAACTCGTCGAGTGGAAGTTTTTGTGCTTTCTCACCCATACCGGCAAGTTCTTTCCAACTCTTGTCCTTATCTTCTACTCTAATGCTAAATGTATCTTATCCCCGGACAAGAGTAAAGTAGTAGTCATTGAATCGTTTCTCATAGGAAAATCTTTCAAGATTAATGTCTCTACTTTCCTTGATGTTTTTGGTCTTGAGGATAAGGGTAATGGTGATGAAGATTCTCTTGCTCCTTTCACCGGGTCGGTTACATCCCTTGACGCACATGACCGTTTTCTCCATCTTATCATCTCTTGGTGGATTCGTCCTTCTAATGGGAGATATTCTAGGATCCGTCAAGTTGATAGTTTTTGGATCACATGTTTCCGTGATAACATCCAACCCAACCTTGCTCGGATTGTCTTTTCGGATATTGTGTGGCATATCCAAAACCGTGCTACCCCCCTTGTTCAATCTTTTCCTTATGCGTGCATTCTAAGCACCATCTTTTTGCATTTGGACATCGATTGCTCTTATGACAAGGTGGGATCTTTAAAAGAGCTTATTGGAGAAACTTCACTCAATCGTGCTCACTTTGTCTATGCTTCAAATGGTGTGTGGACTAGAGGTGCTCCTCCTTCTCCTCCTCATGCTTCGGTTGATCTGGAACCTATTCATCAGTTTGACATGTTGACCTTCCTCACATCTAAGTTTGATTCTCTCAACACCCGCTTGGATTCCATGGATAGCAAGCTTGACACCCTTTCCACTCAATTCACTTTGGGTTTTGATGCCATCACCACTAGGATGACAAGCCTAGAGACTCAAGGACACTCTTTGAGAGTATCTCTTGAAGCTCTCCGTCAAAGCCAAAAGCTTACTCAAGATCAAGAGGAAGATGAAGATGATGAGGATGATGATGATGACGGTGATGACATGGTCGATGATTGATCGTGTTGATCTTTCTTATGCTTTGTTTTTTAGTTATTAAGACTAGTTATGATGCATTCATATTAGAACTTATGCACCTTCTTTATTTTCCTATGTTTTGGTCTTTATTATTGTTGGATTATGTTTTGGATACTTTGCTTGTTATCGTTTATGCTTAATATGAACTTTTATATGCTATGGATTATGCTTTATTCTCTTACATTGCTTATTTATGCTTTATTGATTTTGATCTAACAAAAAGGGGGAGAAAGTTCTAAGTTTTAAGTTTTTGAAACCATCAACAATTTTAAAATTTTTGGGGGGGCACATATTAAGGGGGAGTCTTTCAACCAAAATTATTTCAAAACTTAAAATTTCCTTTTGGTTTTGTTATATCAAAAAGGGGGAGATTGTAAAACTAAAATTGATTTTGATATAACAAATAAATGTAAGGACTAATTTTGAAATAATTTTTTTGGTCCTTAAGTCAAAGCTTGATCTCTAAGTCAAAACCAAGAACTTTAAAATACTCTTACAAGTCCTTTTTACACGAGGGTATCGATACCATGAGGATAGGTATCGATACACCTGGGAATTTTCAAGGCTTGTTCTTGAGATCAAGAACAGGTATCGAAACAAGGTTCGATACCAAAACTTTCTGCCAACCCATGTTTCGATACTTGTATCAAAACATCTTGGTTAATTTTCAAATTATTTTTTAATTTTTAAAATATGACTCCTGGTATCGATACAGGTATCGATACACCCTTAATCTCCAACGGCTATTTTTAAGATTCAAATAAGTCAACCGTTGGTGTTAGTTAATTTTTGAATGATGGTTAGCCTGTATCGAAACAAGGTTCGATACCAGGCATCACAGAAAGTTTTTGTATCGAAACAGGTATCGATACACCCCCTATTAAATGCACAACGACTCTTTCTTTTCTTGGCTTGTTTCGAAACAGGTACCCCGTGTTTCGATACCACCTGCTGCAGAGTGCATTTATGATAGAAAGATAAAGCTCCAACGTCCATATTTACTTTTCCAACAACTTCAACGGTTAGAAATCAATGAGAAGGTATAAAAAGAAGCATTTTCAAAAGCATATAAACAAGAAAGAACATCAAGCAACATCTAAGCTCAAAAATCCAACTCAAAGTACTTTATTGAATACCTTGTCCTCTCAACTTGTACTTTTCATTTTGATTTGTTGCAATTTAAGTTTGGGGAGAGTTTGCTTGTATCAAGGGCTATTATTTCTTGTGAGAAGAATCCTTTTAGCCAATTTAAACTTTTTGTAAACCTTGTGAGTGGTAAAATCAATTTTGGGTAGAAAATTGATTTGTTTGTAAAGGTTATCCCTTGAACCTAGAAAAAGGCTGAATTCAATAGTGAATTGCTTTCAAAATCCTTAGTGGGAGCTAAGGTAGTGGAGTAGAGCTTGTTCGAAGCTTGAACCACTATAACTCTTTGTGTTCTTCAATTTTTCAATTTTCACCGAATCTCTCCTACAAATTTTTTAACATCCAATTCACCCCCCCTCTTGGCCATTATCCAATACCGATCAACTCAACAAAGAACCTAATTAAATAATTTTTAAGCCTTAAAATTAAATTAACACCTAATTAACATACTTTAAAAATTAAATTAAATTCAACCAAGAACCTAATTAAATAATTTCTAAGCCTTAAAATTAAATTAACACCTAATTAACATCTAATATTTGATAAAATTAACACTTAATTAAATTAACACCACTCGGATGACACCCTAAAAACACTTAAATCTACCCGGATTCAAGAACACTCATCCATCTTCCCGGAATCTAACTTAAATATGGGGAAAAAAGTAAGAAACAACCAAGAAAAAACTCTCATCAATACTTTCGGATGATTCCCGTCAAGTGCTTGCCTTTCACCGATCTCCTCCTCTTCTCTTCCGATTCCTCTGCCGGTTCAAACTTTCAGATCCTTTGATTTCATTCTCCTTTTTCCAGATTCAAAGGCCTCTATTTAAAGATTTGAATCAAACATCCTAAACTAATTCAAACTCCACCAAATCCCTAAAATTTCTCCCTCAAATCTCTCAACATAATCCCCACTAAATCTAAAACTCTCCCATATCTTCAAATTTTCTGTTTTTTTATTTTTATTTTATTTTTATCTTTTTATTTGATTTTCTAATTATTTATTTTATTATTATTTATTATTTTATTATTATTATTATTATTATTTTACAGAAATTCGTGTTGACAGCGAGTTTAAAGAGAAGGGAAAGAGTTTCCTCCCCATGCACGAGGGCGTGCATAAATTGAGTGGAAGAGAATGTCACAGACCATTCGTCGTAACTACGCGGGACCGAGCAGGATGCTTTCTGGTTGTGCTTAAAGCTTGGGAGCGATATAGCATTAAGAGTGTAGTACGTGCCGAGCAGTCGTCCCATCTGGGATGGGCGTGCTGATCGCGCACCACTCTGGTCGGGAGTTGTTCCCGCTTCCCTGATGAGCCCATGGGAGGGCGAAACTAGTAAGCATCGAAGATCGTTAAGGCTGATCCTCGGGTATGCGAGAGACCCGAGGTGCCGCACGGGTAAAAGTCCCTACGCGAAAACTCTGACCCCGTGACACTAGTGTAATACGAAAAATTATATCATGGGTCAGTCCCATCACCTGTCTATGGGACCAACCAATAAAAACTATCCACTTCATCAATTTTTCCATGTCATAATTTTTTTCCAAGTGGATCTTCACTTGGAAAATTAAAAAATAATGGGATGGACAGTTTTTATTGATTGGTCTCATGGATGACGTGGTGGCACTTACCCATGATATAATTTCTCGTATAATACGGTTTATTCTAAACACGTGTCAAGTGATTATTGGAGATTCGATAATGCAATTTGTTGGTAATTGTTAACAGATTATCTGGGTTTTTTCACATCTATAAATATCTATGGGCGTAGGCAGGAGATATCAACGTTTCAAATCAAGCTCCTTGTTCTTCTGAATTCTAATCAGAATTCAGATCTGATTTATAAATTATAAATTATATGCAGAGAACAAGGAACGGGAAGGTAAAGGAATCGTTTTTAACCCGACTGAAACATCGCAACCCTAGCTAGTAATCGTACGCAAACGCTAATTGAATCAATATGTCTGCCGCCGTAGCCGCCGCCGCCGCCGCCGCTAATGCTGCAAGAGTCTCGTCTAAACGAAATTCTCATCATCGGAGTAACCAGGCAGCGAACCATCGTGGAATGCCCTTTTACCCACCGTCGCCGCAACACGTGCTGGTTGTCCCGGTTCTGAGCCGATATGAATCTCTGAAGCGACGTGATTGGAATGAATTCGAGCAATACCTGCAGAATCATCATCCCCACTTGCGTCTCTCCCAGTGCAGCGGTTTACATGTGCTGGAATTCTTGGAAGATCGGTTCGGGGACAACAAATTACACACCCAAAACTGTCCCTTTTTGGTAAACCTGCCGGAACCACAATCTCCATGCTCATGCTCTTGCCCTCTGAAGGAAGCGTGGAGCAGCTTGGATGGTCTGGTCGGGCGACTCCGTTCGGCTTTTGAAGAGAACGGAGGCCGAACGGAGATGAACCCTTTCAGCGCTCCGGTTGTGAGGTTGTACCTAAGGGAAGTGAAGGAGGCTCAAGCTATGGCTCGAGGAATACCTCCTAGCTTAAATCTTCTGAACAAATAACAACTCAACGGTTGCTGCCTTGCTGGTAATTATATGTATAGAAACCCTATTTCCTTCAAGTTGGTTGGTTCCGGAGATTTAATAAACGCATTATCTGTGCGGAACTGGATATCGTTTGTTTATCCCTGCCGCCGGCGTTGCCGCCGGAGTACTGATTCCCCTGTGATTTGCAGCTTTAATTTTCTTCCTTAATCAGATTAATGGAAGAAATATTAAAAGACTATGTGACTTTTGTTTTCATGTAAGTTAACAACAACTAAAAGAGATGCTAAAACCCTTCCAAGGCCAACATAGATCTGTCTCTGTATTTTAAAAAATAATTTTATTTTTAATGATATTTTCGCTGCATTTACTAAAAAACGAAAATAAATAAAAAAGGAACAATCCAATCAAAATGAATAATATAAAAAATAATAAAATGAAGGGTAATTAAGAAAAAGTAGATAACAGAACACCATATCTACCAACAAATGATATCTAATGAGTTGCAAAGAAATCGAGGAGAGAAACACCACAGAAAGTAAAAAACAAAACTTTTTGTCTTTATGCACTCGCACATGTAATGATTAAAATATAAATAATGAACGAAATTAATAATTTTTTAGATTAGATTAGACCGAAAAATTAGAGGATGATTTCTTAAAATTTTAAAATTTATGTGATTTACGTTAATATATATATATATTGTATTTAAAATCTATTTTTTTCTTTAAAAATTTATAAGTCGCCCTAACATAAAATCCTGTCTTGTTTGTAGAATATTTCCCGATAGATTGTATAAATAAATGAAACAAAAAAATCAAAATACTAAAAAGATTATTGATAATTTACAAATAAGAGAAAATTATCATAAAATATCATCCGTGAATATAAATATATTATAAAATTAGACATAAAACAAAAAGTTGTCACAAGACCAAAAAATATCAAGGAAAACAAAAAAAAATAAAAAAGAAATAAAAATAATAACTTAATATGAAAAATAAAAAAAATATCAACAATCAATATTAAAATTAACAAAGTTATCGATTAATAAAAATAAAAATATTAAAAATACGTATAATTAAATATGTTTCAGAAACATTGTGTAAAATTTTCATATACCAATGGTAAACTTCATCTTAATTTGTTTTATCCATTGTGCATCCCAGATCATATTTGTCCTTTCGAGTGTGCTACTGCTAATTGCTATGTACGTGTAGTTTTTAAGTATATCAAGTAGCACAGTCTCACAAGGAACAAGATGCTACTCAGCATAGCATCGTTGACGACAGACACTTGCTTTGTTTCCGGAATTTCAAAGACATTCCTGCATTTGCCATGTGATAATCATACTTATATTAATTATATTATTACAGATTAATAACCAGTTTTTATATAAATTTATGTTTTAGTTTACATATCTTACTGTCTCCTTCAACCATGTAAGATATAATTCCCATTGACGAGTCTCTGTTTTTCATCCAATGTTTGAAGAGACTGACAGATGCAGACTCCCTGACAGTGGGTGATGTTTAGTATAATTTCATTCCAAGTGGTGGGGTGGTGGAATTAGGACATATCCTGATTTGCTCGGCTTTTCCTCGACACACGATTTTCCTACCAAGTAATCAACAACTGGCAGCAGCCAGTAGAAGGATAATTAGGAACATTAGTGCGACTACATCTGGACACATACAAACAATCATTACGTCAAATTTTCCCCCTCTACCTCAAAATAAAAATCATTTATATAAAGAAAATTTTACAATAGACGTCGAACACTATTAAACATTATTAATATTGAATATTGTTAAATTTATTAAATTAATTAATAAAAATTTTAAATCTCAAGGACTCAGTATATATTGAATAAAAGAGTGATAAGCTCAACATATATTTAATAACTGTATGATTAGTCCTCTAAATTTTAATTTTTTACAAATTAATTTAATAATGTTCAGCGGTGTGTAACATTAACAATGTTCAGTGGTGTTCGACGCCTGTTGTAGACTCATCTTTTATATAAATACAAAAATAATTAAAATATATTTTTATATTTGTACGAGAAAGGGTGTTCAGGATTTAATAAAGATTTGATGTGAATTAGAACTAAAATAATGTTTGTAATTTGTTATGATTTGACGATTTTTTTAAAAAGATTTTAAGTATAAATTTATATAAAGAAATAATATTTTGATAAAATTTCCCAGCAGATGCTTGAATTATTGTGGAATAGCATATGAATATGATTATATAATTATGGAAAAAAGGGAGAATGATTTTAATTAGATATGTAAATGCAAAGTTGATGCTTGAATTATTGTAGAATAGCATAGGAATATGCTGATATAATTTCAGAAAAAGGGGAAACAGAATACTTGAAACTTAAATAAAATAGATATTTTAAAATAATCATTTATTTGTGTAAATATTTTTTAAATAATTAACGTTATTTAATGTTTTATATTTTGAAAATGGTTTCAATTCTTTTTTTTTTCGTTAAAAAGGTTTTTATAATACTTATAGAAACTATATAGAATGAGAGCCCTCAATTAGGCTACGATGGCAAGTATAAATTCAATTCAAAAATAAATTAAATAAAACTTAATTATTTTAATTTAATAAATTCAATTTTTTTATTCAATTGAATTGAATTTCTATCTCTAACCCTGAGGGAGAATTGGGCCGAAAATACCCCCCAAACTCCATAAATATATGGGCTTCATTCATTTAAAATTCGTTTCTTTAACAAGCATAGGCTAAGCCCAATTTGAAGTAGAAGAAACACCACCACTTTGATCCAGTTTTTCTCTACTTTTCTAAAATTTTATGTTAACTATATTAAATATAGATAATAAAAATAATATGTAAATACTACCAGACAAAGTAAGAATTTTTTTTTTTCTAATTTCCAAAGAAACAAGTTGGATGGATAATAGAAAGAAACAGAAAGCAGAGGAACCCAAGGCAGAAGCTTGGTTCTGTAAGAAGTAGTCTTTTTTAAATCTCCCACATATCCCTAGGCAATAAGATTCGACAAGAAAAATCAAGCTTTTCAAATGATTTTTTTTACCACTGATTTCCTCATCACCAAAGTATTTTAATCATGGATTTTCCCACTCTTTCCAGCATAATAAATTCCCACTAAAGAAAGAGAAAGAAAATAAGGGTAGTCCCATCCTAAATCAATCTGCTGCCTGAGTTTTCCAGTCATGTCTGATGGCACGTACTTATTTGGACTATTGAAACCTTCTGTTCCTCAGCTTTCTGTCCCATCCAAAAGGAATGTGGGACTCAACTCAGCCCTTTTTCATCTAATCTCCGTACTATTCTGGTAAATAACAACAAAAATATATCACCTCAGAAAAAAAATTATGTAGCTAAGATTAGAAAGTAAATCATACTCCATGGTAAAACAAGGGTTTATAGCAGGCTGGAGCAGGACCTTGAATCTGAATTAAGCCAACTCTGAAAACACTAATCTATGTGTTGTGTCAGCTTCAAAGAATCAAATCCAAGATCTTTCGTATAAACCCTTTGTTTTAGAAAGGAGCATTGTTGTTCCCTGGCCAATCAAACAGACCAAAAGGATCCATCGTTTTCTTTTCTTTCTGCTCATCTTGATGAGCATCACTGAATACGTGTGGAAATAATAGGTTAAGAGGGTCGGTCTCTATCTCATCCAATTCAGCAAAGAAATCCTCCGCTTGCTGTGCCTGGGAGTCTGGTGGTGGTGGCATTAACGCTGGTGTATAGGTTTGAATTTGATCAGGGATTCCATCATCACCAAATTCAGCATCGTCTAGTTCCACTTCCTGTTGCTTCTCCATGTCCTCGGTCTCTTCTTTGGCTGGTGCACTTGCGGTTGAGCTGACAGCCGCTACATAGTTGGGAGACACTGCATCGTTGCTGCTCTCCTTGAGATCTTCTTCCTTGGGGGTTATCTTGGAAGCTGAAGAATTGCTATTGGTTTTGGATGTCTGAGACCTTGTTGATCCCGCAAGAGCATTCCTTTGAGTCGGCCATGGATGATTGTGCTCGGATGTGTAGGTGATAACTAGCATGTTGGGATCAGTTCGGCTTCGCTCCACTTGCTTCCTTGCAGAACAGCCTTTGGAACTGCTGCATCTGTAGTATCCCCTGGAATATACAGTTTACACAAGGATCAATTATTGCAAACAGATTGAATTAGAACACCTTTCCTTACAAACACACACACAAATATATATGTAGTAATAAGTAAACAATGAAGAAGAAGAAACATTGGTTATTTATGTTTGCATATATTAGGAAAAGCATTGAGGACCAATGAGCATGTACGATGAACAACTGTGCTATACACTGCGAGGGGAAACTCCGCATGCTCTAATATATCATACTAAATAATATATAACACTCTCTTTCTTCTTTTTTGTGAAGAAACACAACAATGAAACCAAGAAACATGATTTCCGCAACTTGTCATCTCAGAAGACAACAGAATAGCTACTGCAACTGCAGCTTTAGTTTCCAGAACTTAATAAAAGCTTTTGGCTCCTCATGCTGCCAATGATAACAACATAACTAACTAGCTTGTAATATATTGTTTCACTAATATAATACATTTTATATTATATAATATTTTTATCTACCTTGGATAAGGGGAACCTTTGATGGGTTTCTGCCCATATTTTCTCCATGCCCACAGATCAGAAGGAACTACTTCTCCACTAGACCTGCTGTTTGCTGTCGCTGGTGCTGGAATACAAACCACCTTCTTAACCTGGCTCTTTCTATTTGTATATATATCATCAACAACAATTTACATTAGTTATTTTGAAATTTAATTAAAAAAAATAGTAGTTTCATATAACTATCCGAAAGCTAAGTTTCCCAGTTAAGCAATCTATATACCTTTCTAGATTTGATTAAAAGCTTGTCTGGATTTCAACTTTTTTAGCATTTAAATAAACCTCAGAGTGAGCAAAACTTGCCTACAAATCATACACTCCAATCCATAGAATTCAGACACATTTATGCATTTGTACAGTTGATTAGATTAATTAGCAACAACAAACCCTAATTTCTGCTATATGATTTTATGAAAGAAAAAAGAAAATCCCAAAGTTCCAAAAACTTTCATTAATACCCTAGATGTTATAAATTCATGCAACATGGGTGTCAATTAATGAGACAAAAAGAAGAACAATATAAAATACAGTAGCCAGCTGAAGAGTTTTTTTCAGAGTTTAATAGCGAAGGTTGAGCTTAGAGAATTAAATATTACCCTAACCTTCTCTTGATACCCAGATTCCGCGGAGATGAGATCTGCACTGGGCCAGTGTTATCAAGCAAGCAACTTTTTGAGGTGGTGCTGCCATTAATCATGTTGCTTGTAAGCACAGAAGGCGCCTTAATTCCTCTCGGGGAAGCACAAACACCAGTAGCAGCCATCATCGGCGAATCGCAAGGTGACACAGGTAGCTTACTTGAGCTTATCGAGGAGATCTGAATCCGAGAAAATATGTTGCAAGGACTCCGCGTATCTTCTTCAAACAGCTTACTTTGACCCACGATTGTTGCTGAACCGGGGAAGCTGGACGTATCTTCAACGGAGGTGGAGCTGTTGTTGATGATACGATGATGATCGGCTGAATTAGGGCTGCTAAAATACGTCGAACTCAGCTCATTAAGAAGTGGATCTCTGGTACTCGAGAAAGGGTCACCGAAACCGTTTAAACCACGACTTTCCATGGCTGAAGATGAGAAATTCAATGGATCGGAGGAGAATTCCTGCCAGCTTAGAGTCGGAAGCGTGTCGAAGCTTTGACCAGTAGCACAGCTCGGCGGACAACCACCACTCCCCCGAACTATGTCGTTTAAATCACCTTCTCCTCGGTAGTTCTCCATTTGGAAATAAACCAACTGATTCTCACATATAAACAAACACTGCTCTCTGAACTTTCATCTGCACCAAAACTCATTCCAGACGTGAAAAAACAGCATGCAAATGTTTTGATTCCTTTTGGTTATAGGAAGGAAAGAAACAAGGATTCTTATGTTTCAAGATTTGAGAACAAAATCAATGGAATGATATAAATCTTGTTTCTTCACATCAAAAGCAAACAAAATAAATCCAAGACTGGTTTTTTCTGAAGAGAGAAAGAGAGAGACGCTGACTTTTAATTACAAAACTGATCTTTTTTTTATATTTATGCAACAAGTTTGAGGAGATAACAGAACAAATTGATTAATTAACTAAGACTGAGCATTTCAATAGGAATTAATAAAGAATGGGTAATATTAATAAAACAGTAAAGGCCAAATGGGTCGAATTTATACTTCACTAAATTGTTTATTTTATAAACTTTTAATGTTTAATCCAACTTGTAGTTTTCGTTAAAAAAATATTAATTATAAAAAATTCAGTTTAACCAGTTTTGTTTATAAAATTATGTTTTATCAAATATAAAAAATATTATTATTGTTTTTAATGAAAAATGTTTAAAATGACTTTAAACTTTACAATTTTATTTTGATTAGTCCTTATATTTTCTGTACCTTTTTTCTCTAAATAATATTTAAAATATTATTATTGTTTTACTGCGTTTCTAAAGACATAGGGGTAGGGACTAGGGTGTCCGACAGAGAAGCGTTTGGAGGTAGCGTTTGCTTTGTGGCAGAGCAGTGCGTTTTGTTTGGTAAGTTGGATCCGGACCTCTCACTCGGATTCTTCACTTTTTTATGATTTTTCTTTCCGTGGTTTATTATTACCCAACCAGCATCCAATATCCCCCATGTTTCAATGAAAAAGTAAACAAAAATCCTTTTTATTAAAAAATGAGAAGCCTGTGGAGTTTTTTTATATATAAAAAATAGATAAATATACTATTTAAAAGAAAATATTCATATATGTTCAAATTATTATAAAATAATATATGTTTATATATATTTTTAATTTTTTAACAATAAATCATTAATAATGTTTTTTTTTTCAATTTTGTCAGATAGTAGAATTTGATGGAATGAATTGAAGATTGAGTGCATCATCGACCCCTTGTGTGTTGATGAGACATTTTCAGAATCTCCTGTCTGTCCCTAACCCTAACCATCTCTTTCCCTCCTAACTCAGTTTCTTGGCTGTTACTAACTCTAATCCCGAGGTGATTGTCTTGTCCTCGTCCAGTCCCAGATAGGATCGTGATTAACTCCATTCTATTACGGGACTTTCGGTTCTTCATAAGACTCGTATTTGAATCATATTATATTTAGCAATGGGCGAGTCATACATAAATAAGATTTTGTTGGTGGTCCATGCCAGAACAAAACCCTAATAAATCAATTAAGTTCAACTTGTATATGAATGATTGGAAATGGAATTGAGACAGCAGTTGCCCCACGTTCCTGCATGACAAACCCTACAACTACAAGAAAACAAATGCAACTGGGATTCTCTGAACATTAACAGACACTTACTTTGTCTTCCCACCATGTGAAAACAAAACAAAACAACATAATTTAACCACGCCTTATCTATTTAATTAAGACAAAAAATTAAGATATTATGTAATAAAATAATAGTTGTGGGGGGAGCCCTTGTTGGACGGTGACGAATGCTTCTCGCGTTAAAATAATCGGAATGGATCAGATGTTGGTGTGGAGTTAGGTGCACGCGAGACACTTGCACAAACCATTGTACACCGATTGACGTCACCGGCTACCGGCTACCTCAACGGTTGCATCCATCACAACACACCTATATATCCAGACTTCTTTAACTCTACTAACCACCCCTGTATTTTTATTATTTATATATTGATTAATAATAACAAAATATAAATAATATATAAGAATTTTAATTAATTAATTAATTTTAAATTAAATTAAACGATAATCAAAGTTTAAATCCTCTTAAGTGAGATGATGACTTGAGCGTTCGATATATAACTTAGAAATGAAGTGATGATAAGGATGTGTATGGAGGAGCAGTCAAAGCTATAACATTATTAGATTAGTGATATGTATATATTTTATTGGAGTGGACATGACTTCTGCATAGTTTGCCGGAATTTTGGAAGGTTACTCTACTGGTCAGACGACTGGGGTTCATGATTCTCGAAGCTAGTAGTTTCAATGAATATATATTATATGAAAATTAATTTAAATGCATACGTAAAATACTTTATTAAAAAAAATAAACATATAAAATTATATTAATATGTTAAAAAAAACATGCACGCCTTGCACTTTCTTTTCACCCCCTTAGCTATCCATGGAACAGGAATTTACCTGTGAGGCTGTGATAGGCGCCTATATATGAGATCTCCAATTGCAGGCATTATATAATTGTATATATTCAACTTGAAGAAAAAATCAATTGGACGAGCTTCCTATGTTTAACAATATTAATATAATTGGTTATGGTATAATTAATCTAAGCTGTATCTTCCCTTGCAAGAGGAAACATTTTTTAATGTATTTGGTTATGGGCTTAAATTACTGTAATATATACTTGAGTCTCATGGGATTGTGTGCCATTTCCCATGTGACATAAATGCCTTTGCAAGATGTGATTAAAATAAAGAAAATCAAACACATACATTTATTTATTAGGAATAGTGAAATAGTCATATCAAAGTGAATATGGCTAGTTATTTTTTAATTAACTATGAAAAGTGAAAAGTAACTAAGTGGAAAGTGTAGACAAACAAAATTATAGTGGTTGGGCCCATGGGACAGTGTTGATATTTGGAGATGGGTAATAGTTTCCAAATGCATATAGACACGCCTACTTGGACACCTAGAGTTGGAGCTGTACAAGGGACAGAACCTTCGAACCCAATTAAACACTTGGTATTAGTATTAGCTAACCAAGCTCGGAGCATAGCAGCATGCAAATGTTCATATGGGAAGGCGTACCAGAGTTCCCTTTTTATTAAGTTATAGGCTGAAGATACTGAGTACATATATTAGGTCTTATTTTGTAGCTTTCAATGCGTGGCACTTCTCTGGAGGCGGATGAGGAATTTCGGCCGTTGGGGAAGATTTGTTTTCGGCCATCAGAGGAGGTGGAAGTGGTTTTGGAGTAACTCTTGCATGGAATATCAACTGGTTCCGGTTCGGTTCCAACTAATGTTACAGTCTACAATGTAGCAAGAACCTTAAAACAGGCTGCGACAGAAACTGCTTATCAGTGGCAACAAGTTGCTCAAAAGTTGCACAAAGATCATAAGGGTGAAGATACAAGTTACTTCCATACAAGTCTGGGAGAGGAAAAGCCGATTGAAGCATCTTTCATAGGCTTCTTACATGTTGAAATGGTGAGCGACAGACAGCTTTCCTAGGCTGGGTTGCAGGGAAAGGAATGCAGGCTTTCCAAAAGGAACTTCCATACATGTTTTGCCACGCAGGCCGCTGAATGGGAAATTGTTTTCCAAAAGCAATGTGATTACGTGAAGGATGTCTTCAGGTCAAAACCAGGGCTGATTCTACAAACCTTTTTAAACATGAACAAAGTATTCTGGCCATGCTTCATCTTCCTGCTGAGACAACGAAAGACCAATAAGAATATGATTAAAAATAATACTAAAAATTTAATAAAGGTTATAAGAAATGAAAATACAAGGACTTCAGTTGTTTTATCAAAATTTTAAATTCGGGGTCATCTTAATTTTTTACCACGTCTAAAGTTAATGTCATTAGTTATTTTCTCTTGCAACTTTAATTGAATAGGAATTAGAAAGAACAAAGGATTTACATAAATCAACAGAATTTTTTAAAAAGTATAAAGTATAAGGAGGAGAGTTACAATGGTGATGCACGCAGATCAAGCTCGTCGTTTGCTGAGACGCCAAGAATTAGGTTCATGATATCTATCATAAAGAGGCTCAATGCGTTCTTGGCGCTTGCGCTTGCTCATTTTTGTGGGATCTGCCTGTTTGAAGAATCTAGGCGCAAGTTCAACCAGCCATTTCGGATCTATCACCGTCACCTCTCGCATGTACTCCTTTGTAGTCATTACCAGCTCATGGTAGATCACCCAGTCCGGTTGTCTCTGGAAAAGGGCACTACTCGGGTGAATGTATACAGGCTGGTTCTCCACCACAGTTCTATATCCCTCCTGTGGGTCCTTCCTTGCAGCATGGAAGAAGAACCCTGCTGCGATTGCTTTCCTGATCTTTGTAAAATTCTTTCCTGCACTCACTATGTCCAGTTTGTACCTGAAAAAACATCACCGTTTGGGTTAGAACATAAAAGGCCCAAGTATAAACTCTTAGCATGTTAAGAGATACTAATACTCAGATACCCGTAGAAAACACAACAGGTTCAAAACTAACGAATTTAGAGAGAGAAAGACTTGCTGGTTGATGCTATCATCAGAACAATGCAAAAGCATATGACATTCACAATAAGCTTTGTATTCAACTAAATGAACATTGACAATCACTAATATGACACCAAAACAAAAGAAACTTGGAAAGCAGGTTAGTGAGAAATTTCCCGACCAATCAAGCTAAAGCAACATTATGCATTTTTCAAACTTGTACAGCAGTTAGCGGTCATCTGTAGTAATGATCATAAAGATATATTCTACTAGCAATAATCAAAAAGTGTAAGCTCAAATGCAACTTAACGTTAATAGTCTAGGACACAATTAAAATCGTAAAACTATAAAAGCTTGTAAAAGATCAGACTTCAGAGTCAATTGGAAAAAGATAATATAAAACTAAGAACTAGAACTTACTTGTCCATGATGCTGAGAAGTTGTTTTCTAACATCTTGTGCTCTCCGTAAAGATCGAGACTGAACAAAATTTTCAAAACACCATGGACCTGAAAAGTTTTTAGCTTTCCAAGCCTCATATACAGCAAGTAGAGTCAAATGGTCTCCCTCAGGCTGGAAAAACTTGGCCCTCTTCTGATCAGCTTGAGCTTGCTTTTCCCTCGGCCTGTAGAAGATGTTACCAGTTTGGATCATTGAGATAATTGTCAATATCTCATCACTACAGCCAAGGTCCACACTGGCCAGTAACATCTTCGATAGTGGTGGATCAAGAGGAAATTCTGCCATTTTCCTACCCAATTTAGTCAAAAGACCCTCCTCATCTAGAGCTCCAAGACTGTATAATTGCTCCATAGCAGAAAGGAGTGCTTGTGGTGCAGGTGGATCCATAAAATCAAAAGAAAGGAGATCATTTATGCCCATGGCCTTCATATTTAGTGTTGTCGTGCCAAGATTAATCCTTTGTATCTCTGGAATTGATGTAGGAGACATCTCATTTCGATATGCACTCTCAGTGTACAAGCGATAGCATTTTCCAGGTCCGGTACGCCCAGCTCGCCCGGCACGTTGCTTCGCTGATGCTTGTGAAATTGGTGTTATGACAAGGGAATCAAGCCCTAGTTTTGGATTATAAACATTTTGTTTTGCAAAACCAGGATCAACCACATAGAATATTCCATCTATAGTTAAAGAAGCCTCTGCAATATTAGTTGCCACTACGACCTTCCTTTTCCCAGGAGGGGCAGGATCAAAAATCCTGGATTGCATCTCACTAGGAAGGGCACTATAAACTGGTAAAATAATCAATTCAGGAACATTTTTACCTAGTCCTTTCATCCTCTCATAAAGAGATTGGCATGCAAAATCAATTTCCTCCTGACCAGTCAAGAAGAGGAGAATGTCCCCTTCAGGTTCAGTCAAGTGTATCTGTAGGACTGTTATAAGGGCAGCATCTAGGTAGTCACTTTCAGGCTGTTTTGTATAGAGTATCTCCACGGGAAATGTTCTCCCAGGAATACTGAAAATACTGCAGTCAAAGAAATACCCTGAAAATTTCTCTGCATCCAACGTAGCTGATGTAACAATCAGTCGAAGATCATCTCTCCGCTTCAGAAGTTGCTTCAGTAACCCAAATAGAACATCAGTGTGAATCGTACGCTCATGAGCTTCATCAAGCATGATGACTGAGTATTGAGTGAGATCCCCGTCAATCAGAATTTCCCTAAGAAGCATACCATCAGTCATGTATTTTATGACGGTATCTGGTCCGGTACAATCTTCAAATCGAATAGCATAGCCAACTTCCTCCCCTAAACGACAACCAAATTCCTCAGCTACCCTCTTCGCCACAGACATTGCAGCCACTCTTCGAGGTTGTGTACATCCAATCTTACCCCTAGTAGTGTACCCAGCCTCAGCAAGATACTGGGTTACCTGGGTAGTCTTACCAGAACCAGTCTCACCAATGACCACAAGAACCTGATTATCACGCACAGCCTGAACCAGTTCCTTTTTCAGTTTATAAATTGGCAGGCTCTGCCTCTGCTCTTGGATGGAAAGTTTAGATCTTTGCCCAAAAGTCAACGCTTTTCCATAAGCATCCTTCTTCCATTCGGGCATATCATATGCTGACAATCCAACACCTCTCAGCTCCTGTGCAAGATGCCTCTCACCAGTCTCTGGCATTGGGTCTTCCCAAGGACGATTAAGATCCTTGGGAATTGAATCAAGCATTGTCCTCTGCTGCTGCTCCCTGACTTCTCTCCGTTCCTTAATAAGTGCAGATTGAAGAGCAGCAGCACGACTCAAGGAACCTTCTGGATTCTTGAATATTTTTACTGGGGAGAGATCCACAGAATACCTAGTCTGTCCCTGCAAAAAGGCAGGTTCGTCCTCATTCATTTCAATCTCAAGCTCTTCCTCAGCACCCTCCTCTTCATAAAGCATTCCATCTCCGTCCTCATCATACATGGGGTGCTCATCTACTCTCAAAACACCAGAAGCCATCAACTGTTTGGCTTCCCATATCTCTGGTGAGCTCATTCTCTTCAACGGCCTACGCGATGGGGCAGCATCCTCATTATCCAAAATCCTAATCCCTGAAAGGCCAGTTCTCATCACAGGGCCCTCTTTCCCCAATGAAGGATTTGTCCTAAAAGCATCATCATCAGAAGTCCTCTTCAATGGCAGCAAATCTTTCCCAGTATTCTGATCAACATCTCTCATAGACAAACTCAACTTCTGACCTGAAACTGAAATTACCTTCACATAAACTTCCTGATCCCGTTTCACAACATCTTTAGCATTGGAAATCCTCCTAGTAGCCATCTGGGACACATGAACCAAACCCTCCTTTCCCCTTAACTCGTTCAATTGCACAAAACAACCCGAATCCATCACCCTGGAAACTCTCCCCTTGTATACCTTATATAACTCAGGCTCGTTATCGTTATACCTACCATTACTCCTCTTACCCCCACCTTCCGCACTATCATGGTCCCTGATCCTTCCCCTGTCCCTATAATCCCTGTTATCCTCATCACCATCTCTATCATCTCGGATTCTATCTCTATTTCTTCCCCGACTGCCATAATCCCTCCTATCATCATCAC
Organism: Abelmoschus esculentus; assembly: GCA_035048815.1. Lineage (NCBI taxonomy): Eukaryota > Viridiplantae > Streptophyta > Magnoliopsida > Malvales > Malvaceae > Abelmoschus > Abelmoschus esculentus. Next base: position 3,234,479 of record JAUCBN010000008.1, read on the forward strand.
CATCTCTATCATCTCGGGTTCTATCTCTATTTCTTCCCCGACTGCCATAATCCCTCCTATCATCATCACCAGCCTCTTTATATCTATCTCTATGCCTGCCCCTATCCCTATCCCTGTCCCTGTCTCTGTCCCAATTTCTATCTCTCATATCTCTCTCTCTGTCCCTATCTCTATCCTCTACTTGTCTTCTTTCTCGAGCCTCCATCTCAATTTCTTTCTCTAGTTCTTTTGCTCTATCTTTATCATCTGCAATTGCTAAAGCTTTAAATTTAGAATTCTTACCATCAGAGGCTTTTTCCTTCTTGGATCCCTTCTCAGCCTTGGCCTTTGGCGGCAGAATAGCGTGGATGATAGTAAGAAGAGTACGGACGAAGTAGTCAGGTAACTCGGCACCGTTCTCTTTCAGTTTGCCATCGAATTCATCAACGGTCTCGGAATGACGGCCCATATCGGTGATGAATTCGGCCAAAACCTTGTCGGCAAACCCTACATGGCTCTCGAGCTCGGAGCTTACCTTGGAGACGAGGGAGAGATATTCAAGTTTCTCCAGCGCATCGCCTTGGGCAGGAGATGAACCCATCGGTCTTCGGAGAGGGACAAATAATGGATCTTTCTGAAGGATTCGTACGGCTAGGTTTTAAAAGGAGAGGGAAATGACAGGGAGTGGGTTTTAGGGTTTCGAAATTGAGAAATTTCCGGGGCTTTTCAAGTTTGCTTTAACGAAAGATCGTGGAAATATTCAATGGTGTTTTCTGGTGATTTTCCCAGCGGCAGAAGTCTATTAAGGCGGCGGCATAGATTCACGTCGGGGGTGACAGACGAAGTAGGCAAAATGGGAAAGAAAGATCGTGGGTTTACATATCTTGTATTTAACTCATTTCAAACATGATAAAAAAAATATTTTAGAAGCATGTCTTAAGATTTAATAATTAAGTTTATGATTAAGGTTTATGTCTTTATATTATACAAAATATATAGATTTAAATTATATAATTTAAAATATATATTTAATTTTTATGATTTAGGTTTAAGAATTAAATCTTAATTATAATTTTTATTTATAGATTTAATAAAAAATTAATTTTGTCAATATTCATTACTATGAAGTTGAATTTATAAAATCCTATACATTATATTTTTTTATCAATCTACCTACGATTATTTGATAATTTATTTTATACATAAAATTGTTCACACAAAATAATTATTTTTTTAATGTATATTCTCAATGTTTGATGCAATTAATTATTAAGAGAATGGATAAAATTCAAATACTATCTACACAAATCTATATATTTATACTATCTACAAAATAATAATTTTTTAATGTATATTCTTAATGTTCGATTCGAGAATACGGTAGAACAGCGTTGATGAGTGTTCGAATTTTTATATTTTTTATTAATAATTATTTTCCATTGTTGATTTGATATTACTAATTTGGTTCTATTTTGATCATTTTCAGTGTAGGAACTTATTTTTCAGAACCAACAGAAAATAGTGAATTCTGCATTTTTTTATGGCTGGAGTCATGGGCACGACGCTTTTCGATCTGGTAGATTTGGATTATCCAGTCAGCAAAAGTTTCTAGAAGATAGTCCAGTCATATATTCTAGAATGATGAATGGATTATTTGGGAATTATCTTGAAGATTTATCTTAGAAATTTAAATTTTAAATTTTAGAACATTTATCTTTATCTTTATCTTTTTTATTTTTTTTAAATTTTGAATTGTTACATTTTTAGGGTTTTAGAATAGTATAAATACCCATAGAGGTAAAGCTTGAGATGTACTTCAATTTTCACTTTCTCTCTTGAGTAATAAAAGTTCTCTCTAGTTCTTTTATTTTTCTTTTATTTTTCTTATTTCTTTTCTTCTAGAAAATGCTAAGTATGATCTCATTCATGCTTAGCTAAACTTTTATTTAGCCGAAAGCTAAGTGACGACTCAATCCATATTGTGAGAATCGTGAAGCACTTAATTCTTTCGGATAACATTCTTGATTTTCTGAAATCAAGGATTAGCAATCGGCTTTTCCTTTAATGATCTCGACGCCTTTATTTCAAAAAGTGCACGTTGACTTGAAGATTGTTTAGATCTATCGTTGGGAGAAAAAATCGACTGGTAGCAAATTTGGCTTCCTGTGAACAAACTTGGTGGCGGTCCACTAAGGGAAATCAAGATCAGAGAAGCAAGTTACAAGGGTTGGGCCTTGTAGACTGTAACTGGCATAGATCTTGAAGTAAAATCTATTTCGATGATCAATTGAGATTTGAGGCGAAGCGAAGCTTGAGGCTATATCCTTTAAATTTATTACTTCAAATATTTATTTTCATTTAATTTCAGTTATTATTAGATTAAGATTATTTTTAATTTTATAATATCAAACCCCCATTTTTTAATTTATTGTTTTTTTTGGATCAGGATCAATTCAATTCAACGTTGAAAATTTTTTAGTCCCTGTGGATCGACCCTGCTTTCTCTATACTATTCTTTTATTTAATTTGAGAAATAAGAATTATTTATTTGACAATTCGACGTTTGTCAAGCGTTCAACGATCCGACCAAATAAGATATGCTCCCGGGTCGAACCGACTTTGAATCGAATCTCGGAATTAGAAAAGTATTTATGATTAATTACTACACAATCTAAATTATCTTCAGATTTTCGTCTATTTATCTATATATTCAATTTCAATAATAAAAATAAACATTTAAAATTTAATCTATATCGTTTTCAACACTTTTCAAAAATAATATAAAAAATATCATACAAATTAATAAATCTTTTCGCACATTAAATTATGATGGTAATCCCATGCAGGGTGAAAGCATATTAACCAGGAAATTTCTTTAATTAATAAAAAGATATTGATTTATTGATGATATCTTACAATTATGTAATTCTTGTATAATGAGTTGATGATCAAATATATAAACCACGTGAAAATGTATTTATTTTTTTGATATATTTGTTATTAAATTAATTTTTATTGATATTTTTAAATAATCATAAAATGATACATACTTTTGTAAATAATATTATTTAAATATTTTTTAAAAATTATTATTGTTTTTTTTTTGATACCCTCATTATTTATAAGTTATAATCTTTTTAATATTTAAAATTATAAATGAAACCCCAAGCCATTTAGTCGTAGTAGTTAAAGGAATAATTATTATTTGGTTATGGGTTCAAGCATCAGTAAATGTTAACATAGTAATTTAGTAGTTAAAGGAATGATTTTAGTTCAGTCACAAATTCGAGCAACAGTAAATATTAACATAATGATCGAACAATTTGAATATGAGCCACCATCGATGGTTTTTAGATAACATTTGACTTTGCCTTAAGCGTATTGTACATGGCGGACTCCACAACGAATTTCAAAATGTCGTCTTCTCCGTCTCTCTTTGTTTTCCCCGTAGCTGCTGCCATATCACTTCTTCCTCAAAAACCAACTTTCCTTTCACTTTCTCACGCTTCTTGTTCTCCACCATGACCTCCTCCCAGGTTGGTTTGCTTTTACAGTTTTTGGTTTCATTTTGGATAATAACAGTGACATGATATGACTGTAATACATTGATGTTTATCATTGCTGTTTCACTTTATCTGTATACCCATTTGCTTTTTGATTTAGAAAATGATTATAATGAAATCTTTATTAGCTGCTGTTGATTCTCATCTTAAGTTACATTCCCCAGTAGCGCATTAAAACTATAAATTTTAACGAAGATTATATCAAAGGTCATTGACTGATGATTTCTTCCATGTTCCAAATCCTTTTTTCTTTTCTTATATGACAGAAACCATTTATTCGTACCCGAGAGAATCCTTACTTTGATGGTCTGTTAGTAAAAGATGGTGCTTTAACAGATGATTCTTCTAACTACAACTTTGGAAGAATTTCTGATGTCCAGAAGAATTTGAGGTCTACATCAGAATCACCAGTAGCTGATTCAGTCTCAGATGCTATTCTTCAACCATGTAGCCGAGCATCAAAGGAGAATTTGTCGGATGCTGTAATACCAACTGCAGTTGTCTTCCGAGACGATTGTTCTGTACCTTCTCTGATGAGACCTGTACTTGAAAAGTCATATAAGGTTATGAGAAAAAGAACAAGCTTGCCAAACATTCCACTCCCTCAGTCTGCTGCTTCATTTTATAATGGACATTCACCACGAATGGAAATTGTTGCATCTTGTGAAAACATTAACAGGCTTAATTTTTTTCTCAAATCGAAAAGGGATGAGGTCGATGCTGGTGTTCCAGGAAGATTCCTTCATGCTCTCATTGGGAAAGATGTCTCTGGTAACTTTCTGTGATCTTCTCTTACCATAATAATTAAATAAGTCCTCAAGTCTTATCATTTGTTTTTCCATGGCTATAACTTTTTTTTTGCTTCATTTGCTTCGAAACAAGGACTAGATAGAAGCAATTTTACTTCTTGTTTGATTTGTGAAGCATAAACTCGATCCTTAACCATGTGCATGAAGCTGTAGGTGATTTTGTAGCTTAAACTTAAATGAGAAAAAAAAATGACTGGCACAATTTTATGTTTCTGCTTCTTGCCATTGAATATCCTGAACTTAGTTTGCAAGTTGGTTTTTCTCTCAGCCGATTTCGAGCATCATTTCATTCAAAACCTAAACGTTATAAAATTTCCTAATATGTTAAGCATCCTTGTTTAGAATGCACTTTTCATTGCCATTGAAGAACTTTTTTTTTTTTTGTCATTCATTTAAGTACTTATTTATGTTCATAGAATTTAGAGATCTCACTTCAGTCGGTCTCCATGATTAAATGGCAATCCTTTAGGTCTTGATTCCAAAGGATTTGCTTAAAAACTAAAACAGATAAATTCATCTGGCAAGGGTAAATCTAGTCATTGTTACAATAAAGTTGCTTGCTTCTAAATAAGATTGGCAATCAAGTTCTGTAATGAACTTGCTATTCTGATATCATGTTTTTCATTTTTCAGATGTTGGATCTGTTGCTTCAGCAATCATGTACGCCTATTACTTGAATGAAACACTTGGAAATGATCAGTTCTGTACTGTTCCTGTCATCAACACAAAGAGGGCTGAGCTGAACTCACATGCTGAATTAAAATGGTTGCTGGATTCTTGTGAAGTTGATCAGTCATCCTTAATCTTTATTGATGAAGTATGTTCAACTCACTAATGGAATTCCTACATTAACATTGTTATACTTTGAATTTTGTAATGCTAATTTTCTATGCATGCAATTTGATTGCTTTTAGAGGGCCTTGATAAAAATGTCGAAGAGATAATACATGAAACATTTATCAAGTTCTAACAACTATGTCTATTCAAATCTGAGCATTATGGTCATATTCTTTCATCTGCATATCATGTCAGAGATACCTTGTTTATAAAATTTCAAAATGGAATTTAAGTTCAATTCTCAGCTTTAATGGAACATTTCTTCTTGATGTGAAATGCTGGGCAGATTGATCTATCATATTATGACTTGTTTGGGAGTCTTAAACTAGTTCTATTAAATGGTTCCAAGCTTCCAAGTAAACAAGAGGTAATATTTCGACCAACATTTGAATTTTACTTGTTGACCATCACAAATGATGCATGTAGTTTCTTTTGTACAGGCACTAAAAGAATCGGTCATCGAAATCTTTAACTGCAAAAAGGTATGTAGACAACAGAATATGGCTGAGTTCTTGCTTGTTTTGTGTGTTTGTGAATGTGAAAAATATGAATAACAAATATTCACTGTTTATTTACAGGGTGAATCTGTGTACCCTTCAGTTGAGAAAGTCACAGAGGGGCAGGTCTGAGATGAGGGTTCACATTGTGATATTATATTATTCAATTATCATCTTTTCATATATTCATCTTCTAGTTTTAACAGCATACATGTATGCAGGAATGCTCATCTTGTACACTTATTGCTGAAATGTTTGCAATGACCTCGCCTGAGATTTTGGCATCGCAAGGATTCAGCCGACTTTTGGTAAATATTCATCTGATCCTGTTAGCTTTGCTGCTCTTGTTCCTGCTTTCTACTAAAGAAACAGAGAACAGCTAGTTAAACTACTTAGTATTATGCTGAGTTAACCCTCAAATTGGATTTGGCATCATGCCTATCCCTTAACCCTTTTCTAGTATCAACTACTAGTTATCAACAAATGCAGGCAGTTCTCAATTAAAAGAGAAACTATTCCTCATGGCAGCCAAACAAGTGAATGGATGTTTCTTACGATGAAAAAAACTTTATATCCATTGGAATGGAATTTTAACTTTTTGGTACTCTGATAATGTTGTTTTATGTCCAAAGTACATGCACAAAATCACTTTTTGCTTCCAAAATCAAGTAGCAAAAATGATAGAAGCCCAAGTTATTTTCTGAATTTGGTCTATGGTTGTTACAGGTGATTCTGCTAAATAATATTAGGAGCTGTAAATGAAATTGTCATCAAAGACAGCCAAATGATGAGAAGCTTAAATTTTAATTACTTTACCTTTGAATCTTTTGTGTAGTTAGCTGGCATTCTGTTAGACACTGGAAATCTGTCAAACTCTGAATCTACCACCAAGGATAAATACATGGCTACATTGTTGCTCAATGGTGCTGGTCGTTTCGGATGCAGTGGACTGTACCAGATATGTGAGTTCTTTTCTTCTTAATTCCTCCATTTACTCTCTCTTCACTCTCTCCTAAAAAAAGAACATGAAAATAATCCAATCTTTGGATATACAATTCATGATTTGCAGTGCGATATAAACTATACGATGTGTCTGACCTGAGAGTAGCTGAAATTTTGGGAAAAGATCTCAAGAGGTGGACAAGAGTAGGTATGTACTTGCACTTGAATAAATTTGATTGAATTTCCATTACATGGACAAGAGTAGCTGACGTTCAGCCTCACTTTCAAGTGTTAATATTACAGAGTAAGGAAATTTTCTAAAGGTACACACTCTAAAGCTTAAGCCTCAGAGTAGTTTTCAACGTATTGAAGTAGAAGATATTCTATAGTAGGACATTTATTGTATGAGGTATATCAGGGTAATTTATTAGCAAGGCTACTAGATCTGTTGATTTGGCTCTATGATTAGCTTCTCCTAGTTAGAATTTGTTGTTCTTGAGAATATTTTCCTTGTGTATGCCTGAATCTGTCTGTATTTTCCATTCAATTGCACTCCACTAACTAAGAGTTATTGAGCCAGTCAAACTAGAAAATGGTGGTTCTAGGATGGTTCCACATGTTGGAATGAGTTCTATTGGCATTTCAGTGGAGCAGCTTCTTGCACGTGGTGATGCCTCAACTAGAGAAATAAAGCTTTTTCAGCGTGAGTTATTAATTTACATTTTCTATGCATATTGGTTACATGGTACATTATAGGATGCATTCTTTTTAGTGCTTTGCTATTCCAGGTTTAACTCCATGCTCCTAATTATAGCTCTTAGCACACCATCATTGTTTAAGCATCTACATTTTCCATTCATTGCCTTTAGCATGAAAAAATACCTCTATCTGTCTTTTCTAACTTGTTGCCATGAATTATCAGAAATGGAGAAACTTCGTCTGCTCATGATTGTTTCAGGATATCATGATGAACAGAAGAATTTCAAGGTTTGGGGTCTCATAAAATCTGTTTATTTCTCATCTATTCTAGAGGGTTAATCGTCTAGACCGGTTGCCATTATAGTAAAGGGATGTTTCTGTCTGGGGAGGCTGTTATAGGGGATGCCATTGTCACTTAATGAAAATTGAACAGATAATCTGTTAGCAAATTTAGGGTTGATCAGGTCCTTAGCAAAGTTCAAGTGGCATTATTTAGTTATTTATGCATGAATGTTATGTAGAGAGAGATACTGGTCTCAACTGAATCTGTGGAGGTGATGAAGAAGTTTCTCCTCTTCAATTCTACTGCTTCTCAACTGCCTCTCAAAGCTCTTCATCAACCAGGTCAGCTTTTTACCTCAAATCATCTTTTACAGTACTAATACCAGATGTTGAGATTCGAGTTTTAGGCATGTTGGATGACACTTCAAAAATATAATCACATGAACCAATTGAGCTAAGTCCCCTCTTTTCGATCTGTTCTTGGTATTTTAGGCCTTGGAGAAGAGATGAGGGCGTTCGAGATCGATAAGGTTACGTCGAGGAGGACTATCGAGCGGTTCCTGGAAGAGTTTGGTGGCACTTCCACCAGCACCAATCATCATTATGTGCCTTCACGGCCTAAACAACATCATCAACATGAATGACAATGAAGGTTTTGATGTATGATAGCAACAGACATGATCACAGTCAAGTTCAAGAGTGCTTTGCCAGACTTGGGATTGGAATTTTTTTTTCAACTGAATGTTACTGGTTTTGAAGTTGATCTTCTATATTTCAAAGTAAGTTTTGAACGTTATGATGATTATATAATAAATCTTTATACATTCTTGATGAAAGTTAATGTTTTTAATTTTATTTTTTTGTTTATTAATAAAATTATTTAATTTTAAGTTAAAAATAACTGATTAAATTTGCATTATTTTATGCTGTGTATTTATAATATAAAATTACAATATCTTAACGTGCCATCCATATCATATAAATAAATAGAGAGACAGCTAGAAAGAAGAATAAATGTAGTTCCATTCCATGTATTGGAATCACACTAACCTAAAACATACATATATGTCTCAACTATACAAATATTATAACAGAAGCCTCCACGGTCTTTCTATTACATCAACCACTCGATTAAAATAACATATAAAAACAAAATTAAAAATAATTAAGTACGATTTATAATTTGATTCAGCTCGACTCGGACACTACTTAATATATTATATTCCGAGCGGCAGCATTAGCGTAAAATGAATTAATAATAACGCCGTTGTAAAATTTTGAGGTGGATGTGAATTAATTACGATGGTCCGACGAACATGAAGATTGACTTGAAATGGTAGTGGCGGATGCCGATGAGGTTCTCGGTGTCGCCGCCGATTGTTTCTGCTTCAACACCACCGTTGGCAGGATGCTGGTTTTCCTTCTTTCTTGCTCTTTTATTAACTCGCCTCCGATCATCTCCAATTTCTCTAAATTCGTCACCTCGCTCCTCTTTTTGCCTTTGAAAAGATGCGACTCCACGTTCCGTTGTGACAGCATCTCCTGTGTAACTCTCACAACGGCGTCGTTTTTGCATTTTGGATGAACATTGGGGGTCGTCGGGTTCAACAAGTTCCCCTGAATTCTCACGTAGTTGCTTCCGTTTCCGCTTCCTCCAAACGCCATTGAAACTGCTTGATCAACCTATACGTATATAGATTAGAGAGTTGGTTAATTTCTGCCATGGAAGATTTAGCTTGTTTTGATTGAAATGTTTTAGGGCTTGATTTTGATACTTACAATATCGGAAGCACTCTCGCCGGCGATTCTGAGAAATTTTGTTCGAGTCGGAGTAAGAGTAACGTCGCCGGAACCGAAGCCAGACTCTCCGTTCCCCAAAGACAACACCAAGAGATCTTCCACTCCGTTACAAAACGGGAATTCCTGTTTATTATTAAGCACGTGTGTTATAGCCGCCGCCGTTGGATTGTTCATCGCCACCCCACCTTCCACTGCCAGGATCTTTGTCCTCTCATCCACCGACCTCATTTCCACCGGCCCAACCATCGTCGAATCAGCCGCCGTCGCGTAGCACACGTCCTTCATCTTGAAATCATAGCCGTCCATTTCCAATGCATCAGCGCGGGAAAACAAGAACGGCGCGTTGGAACAAATATCGTAGCAGGGTATCAAAACCGGCTTTAAAGTATCCTTCAAAGTCAGCTCCCCGAAAGTTTTACCCAACAGTTTCTTCACTCCAGATGGACGGAAAAGTCGCCGGAACAACCCTTGAGGGGAGGATGGAAACAGTTTTCGACGATTTTTCACGAGAAACTGGAGAGCTTGGTCGGCAGTAAAAAGATGGGCACCATTTTCAGCCCGAGCGAACAACAATGCCGCGAGAATCGCACCAGCTCCTGAGCCTGCAACGACATCAAAATATTGGGCAATGGCGGCATTGGGATTTCCCGATTTTTTACGAAGAAAAGTCTGTAGGGTAAGTAGTGACTGCGCCGCCAATATACCATCGGAAAAGCTTCCACTGTCAATGGAAAGGATTCTTACTTTCCCAGATTTCCCATGATTTTCTTGTAGAATTTTTGTAGCATTAGCATTCTCATGATCACCAAAAAGAAATTTGTTTTCAAGGATAGAAAAGATTTGGTTAGTAAGAGAGTCAACTTCGTTAACTAAGAGTGCCATGAATCAAACAAAAAACTTTCAGAAAATCAGAGAATTAAAGATGAGAGAAACTGGAATTGGAATGGAAATTGAAAGAAGATGACAAGTTGATCGGACTGGGACTTGGAAACCTGAGTTATATATAGAAATATATTGATGAAATTGAAAATAATAAAAATAAAGTTGTAAACCGGTCTACTGTTGAGAAGTTCGTGCGTTTATTCCTATTATAAATAAATAAAAATGAAGACTCCTGGAACATTCTTTACGCTGAAGATTAATCGGCGAGGATTGGCAATGGCTTTCCCTCGCTCATTGTCCTTTGGTACTAAAATTTTATATCCCTCTGGCGGTATTCTTTTAAATATTTGTATCCTTTGGCATTTGGACCGTACCTTGGTCAACTAAACCAACGAATTAAATTAAAAAGTGATCGCCGTATTCAGGCTTCAATTTTTACTTTCTCGTCTCTATTGGCCTGAACTTTTAAATTTAATTCTTCCTTTTATTTATTCCATTTCCTTCTTTTCCTTTTACTTTTTTTCATCCTTCCCTCATCTATGTTTCAAATTCAAACATCTCTTTTGGGATTAAAAAATTGTAGTAAAAAGTATGAAAAATATTTGTACATTAATTGTTTCAACAACTTAAATTTAAGTGTTGAATTGTGTAAATTTAAGTGTTAAATATTAAGTTTAGAATTATAATTTAGAGATTTATATTTATGAATTTAAAATTTAATATTTATAATTAAAATTCAAAATATAAATATTAATGTCTAGAACTTAAGGTATAAATATTAAGGGTTTGTGTTATAATCATAAATTTTAAATTTTGATTAAAAGTTTTAAATTTTAAATCATAAACATACACCTCAAAACAAATTTTTAGCCCTTAAATTAGAATCATTAATTATTATAATATTATAAATATTTTATAAATTTGTATAAAAACTCAAATAACTCGATCCAGATTTTATAAATTTAATTCAATTAAAATATTAAATGAAAAATAAATTATAAAATAAAATTCTTTAGGGAAAACTACATATTTTAGTGTCCAAACTATGCATGTGTTATTATTTTGATACTCAATTATTTTATTTTTTATAAAATAATACTTAATGTTACGTTTTTATTCTGTTTTGATACTTAACTGTTAAAAACTAATAGAAATAGTGATGTATCATGGGTTAATACTAGTTTTAGTAAAAAAATAAATAATCTATCAATTTAGTCTAAAATTCTATCGATTTAGACTTTATTTTAAATTTTAAATTAAAAAAATCTCAATTTTCTTCATTTCTAGTCAAAATTGTTTAATAATTTTATCCCCAAATTAAAATGTTTTAAATTGATTAAATGTATAAATATTTTAAATTAAAATGATAATTATATCAAACCACGTCATCATATTTGTTAATTTTTAATAATCGAGTATCAAAATAAAATAAAATTATAATATTATTTCATTAAAAATAATATTTAGAGTAACAAAACAATAACGCGAATACAACTGAAATATTAAATATATGTTTTCTCAATTCTTCATTCGACTCCCATATAATATGCATTCCTATAGTTGCATCTAAAATTAAAAAAAAAAACATATAATAAACGCAAAAATTACATTAATAAGTAATAAAAATATATTTAAAATTTTAAAACATAAAATTCCATAATACAAATATGAAATAATTTAAAGATTTAAATTTCATTTTAATTATAAATCATTTAAAATTTTTAAATAAAAATAATTTAAAACTAAACATATATTAAAACGAATCAATCATATCAAACACTTGATAACAAAAAATACTCAGATCAAATTATTTAAAAATATATATAATATTTTTTATTTAAATATCGGATTTAATCAAATAATTTTAATCTTAATCAGTCATCCTCCTGGCTGATCCATTACCCTACCAAGTGAAGGCCGAGTTGGTCATATAAAAAATCCCAGTCGGCCCTGGTAAGAATACGATCATGTGCTGTGTGGACCCCACACTGGAGTATTTGATAAATGCATGCCTCGGTTGGTGTACCGACACTTCGAGGGACGACTCTCACAACAGCAAAGAGGAATCAGGGTAAATTATCCGAAAATATTACAGTAATATGATAATTATTAAAATTATTAAAATAATTATTATTTTATAAATATTTTAATATATGTAATTAAATTATAATGCTTATAAATTTTTTAAAAATCAATATAATTTTATTTTAATCTCATTTTATCCTTATAAAAACTCACGTCAGCCTGTGTGTATTGAAAGATATTTTCTATGTTGTTCGGTCAAAGAATCCGTACGTCAGCGCAGGTGTAGCGATCTGTTCTTTGTCGTCTTTGTTTTACAGTCTCTCATTTCAAGTCTTGTAGTTGTACAGTGAACAGTTGACTCACTCGCTCGCTCGCTCGCTCGCTCTCCCCCAGATCGACACATTAAAATATTTCCTTGAGATTTTATTGTCTACATTAAAATATCTCGATGTATTTAGTTATTGTAATGGTTAGATACGAGTGTTTGATCGAGTTAAGTTAAAAATTTTAAGCTGATATATCGTATTTTATAACTTTATGAGTTTTTTTTGGAGTGGAGTAGAGTTTGCGAGTTTTATATAAATTTAATTTTAATTATTTATGATATTATAATACGATCTGATTCTAATTTAAACTTTTTTTTATTATATAAGATATCAATACATGTATTTTTATTTTTTATGTCAAATACATAAAAAAATCAAGAAATTTGACTCAAACTCAAACTTAAAAATCAATCTACTAGCTATTAAAAACTTTGAGTTATTCAAATTTTTATTTTAGGACTCAAACTTTGTTTAAATTTTTTTTAAATCGAGTTTATAAAATTTTAAATTTAATCAATACGAGTCGATTTCTTCACCTCGGCTGAGGTCAAAAAAATTCAATTACTTATAAACATATAAAATCTAAAAAAATCGATTCAAATTTATAAAATTTCAAATTGGCTCGATACCTATTAACCTCTTACCGACTATAGTACTATACGATCCGAAACCACTTCAAAAATCAAGTCGACTCAAATATTAGATGAATTTATGCATTTACATAAAGGGATAGTCTCAATAATTTTTAATGTAGATATACAAATTATACAGTCGGAGTGACTGATTTTCACGAGTCAAATCCAACATAAAACTATAATCATATTTTAATTGAGCAAGAAGTTAGGCGTGAAAGGCAAGAATTAAGGAAACATCATTTCCTTGTCTAATTTCATAACCATAAATGAGTGTATTAAAACAAATGATAATCAAACTTTCACGATATTAATATTATAATTTACGTTTTTTAATTAGTTAATAGTGATTAAGTAATATAAAATTTATCATTTAATATTGATCGTTCAATCACTTCACTGGTATCACTGATATCCGAACCGTAATATTTAAAAACAACAACCGTTCATTTTACCACTTGAGTTAAAAGGTTTTTATTAATTCCCGTATTTATTTATACTACTCTTCAGCCACTCAAGGAACGATTAAAGTATTGTGGTGGTGTTTGTCTTGAGTTGAAGCAATGCAACAATAGATTAAATTGTAATAAATTGTAATTAGTGATGACTCATAATAAATAAATAAATAAATAAATAAAAGGAGTAACCGGGAGTGGTCCTCCTGTTTCTCCTACCTCACAGCATTTATTTTTATTATGAATTATTATATTATTCTCATGCGCACTTCCCACTCTAGCAAAAGGAGAGAAACAAAAACTCGGCGATCTCAACTTTATAACACACGTTCTTGGCTGCTTCTGGGAAGATCCACCGACGATTACCTTCATGCATCTGCTCTAACAAACAAACAAGCATATTTTCTAGATGCAAAAAATCGGATACATTTTTCATTTCACCCCCTTGAACTTTCTTTGAATTACACTTTTAATCATTTATTATATTTTTATGTCTCTATTCTATCTTTAACTTTTACGTATTTTTATAAATAATAAGTAAATTAATTATTATTTTTTAGTTTAATCTGTATCGATATCATTATAATATTTTAGAGATCATGTTTGAACACATTTAAATACGTAATAATCTTCGATTTTAGGAGTTTGGTAATTATAGGTATCATACTAAAAGTAAACTGAATTCAAGTATTTATCCATACAAAAATTCTAAGCAGTTCATTAATTGAATACATCGGTTTAATTCAACGATAACCTTTTTGATAAATCGTGTGTTTAATAGAAATACAAATAATACATGTCTCAAAATTAAGCTGAAAGGATCTATTTGACATAAATTAAGAGTTTGTGAAATATGAAAAATATAAGAATATAGAGTACAAAATGTAATTAAATAAAAGTTGGAGGCTTAGATGGGAGTAATGATTGGATGAAAAAGTAGGGAGAATCCAGAGGGTGGATATTTGTGTCGGGGCAAGTGGGGACACCGCCAAAAGAGGCGGTTGGTGCGTGAGAGAGAAAGAAAAATACACTACAGAGTTATTTGTTGCCCACCAACTGTTGTCGGGGTCGGACCACTCGCTTGTCCCATGTCCAGTTTCACAACACAGAAAAAAAAAGTTTAATATGACAACAATAAATTATTATTATTATTATATTTATGGTTACCTTAAGATTTTACTATATTATAATAAAAATAGTCAGGATATTGATAGTTTCAGTGGGAGATGGTAGATTATGATAGTTTATATATTCGATAATAAAAAATGATAATTCGAATGTTTAAAGATAAGTTTTTTTATATATATAAGTTACAAATTATTATTTTAAAATTTTTAATAATGAATAAAACATAGAATTATCGTAAATTTATCTTATTTATTTCATAAATAATATTTCAAATGTTTATAAAGTCGAAACAATATTTTGGAAGGCACTTAATGGAGGATGTAACACATGCCAACGAGATATTTGTTCAACGAAACAATATTTATACATCATGTCTTTAGGTATAAGATCATTTGATGCGTTTATCGTGAAATAATTAAACATTAATGTTTGTCCTAAACAAGGGGTTTGCGGTTTTAAATTCTCTTAATAATCTGTACTGTTGGTTAGTTAATTAGTCAACAACTGTCATTAAGGTGACAGTAATCTTTGGAACATAATAATTTGTCTGAATAATTGTAATATTTGTAGATAATTATTCCTTGAGTTGTCCGATGTAGCGTTTGTCAGCCGTGCAGTATACAAACATGATACGTGTTTGTAAGTCTTAATCCTTTTTTAATATTAATTAAATTGATTAATTAATACTCATGTATATTACATTAATTTGGTTATCAAGTGACTTGTATGTAACGATAAGGATAAAATTATGATTCAATTTAGTATAATTTAAAATATTATATTAAAAATTAAAGTTCATTAAGTATTTATATTTGAAATTTATGAGATAAATTTTAATTTTTTTAATATTTTAATTTATATAAACCTAAACTATTATTGATTTGACGGTACATGCTCATTCTCTTTTAGTTTAATCCTTAATTTATTATATATTTAATAAATTTTTATATTGTAAATTTAAATATTTATTTTTACATGCGTTGAATTATTATTTGATCAAATTGTTAATTTTACAAAGACTAAATTATTACTTAAACTAAATTTTAGAGTATGAACTAGGGTCCTTAGGATCCTAAAAGAATTTCGTCCTTGACTATTGATACAATAATCTTTTAAGATAAACATATTTTTTTATTAAAATTACTCATGAAATTTATAATGTCGATAATTTTTTAAATGACTCGGTTTAGTTTGAGTTAGGTTTTTAAATTTAAAATTAAATCAGGTTGGGTTGAGTCTGTTTTTTTCACCTTAAACTTAAGTCGGGTCAAGTGACAGATAAAAAACATAAATATTCAAATCGAGTATAAATAAATTAAAATTCGATCTAATCTAACCCAACTCAACCCATGTACATCTCTGGATACAGCAGCTTTGAAAGGTTTTAAACTTAAAATGGTTTTACGAGCTTCAAGAATGAGAAAGAAATGGCAAATTGGATCTGCCATTTTACCACGCTAACAAATGACATGGAACTATTAAAACAAATAACTCAAAGCCTGGGTCCTCAAGGCCCAATCCTTTTAGAGGACGGGCTTACTTAAGATTTAAGGTTTCCTTCTTCGTCATGCCTAGATGGACGTAGACGACAATTTTCAACGATATGTCCAACTTTATAGCAGTTTCAATATTCAAGGTAAACCTTTAATCTTTCAAAAATATCAATGATTATTTTCCAGAGTAGAAATTAGATGTCATTGCAGATGCGGAGTAAAAATTAGTGGTTAGATGCTTGTTAATGAGTTTTAGTTGGCATTGCAGATGGAGAAGAATGCTGCAGGCTGCAGGAGGAAGGACTCCTTGAACTTCAAGTGTACCGATGGCTACTCCTCCCCTTGCTTCTCTTATTTCTTCATCGCCTGAATTTGCGCCTCTGTCCCCTGTACAGACCAACTCTTTAAATGATACTCTAAATTATTAAGCACAAAATCCGAACCAACAAACTTTAATTTGCCACCATCGTATGCTGATTGTTGTCTTGCCGAAGACAACCGGGGGTCTGGTAATGTACTGGCAGACCAATGAAATGAGAGATTTATCATGATTCATGAGCCATCGGATTCTTGTGGGGCCCTTCTACGGAGATGCCTAAATTAACTTAACGATAACCAACTGAATCTTTAAATGAAATTTTCGCTCTTCCAATCGAAGAAAACGTCAGGAGAGTTTTCTCACTCCTTCAAGAAAAAAAACACAGAAATGCGGAGACCCTTGGTTTTTTACTTTCAATACATTGCCATTTTGATGTTTTCTGAAGTTCCTTCTTTCGCAAGACCACTTCCTCAAGGAGGTCAGTATAGTTTCAATTCATTGAAGTTTTCTTCTTGTTCTGTTTGATAATGGTATATCTGCTTCCTTAGGATTCTAGTTTTCGATGTTTTTGCCATTTGTTTGCTTCGAAATAAAGATTTAATGGGTGATTTTTGTTTTGAAATGCCGACTCGTCTTGGCTGTTTTTTGGGGCAGACCCACTTTACTTGAACTTCGTGTTGAATGCGACGTATTTTCCAACCGAGGATTACTACGACTACATCGTCGTGGGAGGAGGGACCGCCGGTTGTCCGTTAGCCGCCACCTTGTCGCAGACGTTTCGGGTTCTTGTTCTTGAAAGAGGAGGCGTTCCTTATGGTAACCAAAATTTGATGAATCAAGAAGGGTTCTTGGCCACACTCACTGGCGTCGACACCTACGACTCTCCTGCTCAAAGCTTTACTTCCGAGGACGGCATCCTAAACGCCCGAGGGCGGGTTCTTGGCGGCAGTAGTGCCATCAATGCCGGTTTTTATAGCCGAGGTGATCCGGAGTTTTATGAGAGTTCAGGTGTAGATTGGGATCTCAGTTTGGTTAACCAATCTTATGACTGGGTTGAGAAGGGAGTTGTGTTTAGGCCCGAGCTAAAGAACTGGCAATCAGCTGTGAGGGACGCTTTGCTTGAGGCAGGGATCGATCCTTACCATGGGTTTAGTTTGGAACATTTGGTCGGTACAAAGATCGGTGGCTCCACTTTCGATAGCTCGGGCAAGAGGCACAGTGCTGCTGATCTTCTGAATTATGCAAAACAAACGAATATTAAAGTAGCAACTTATGCAACTGTGGAAAGGGTGTTACTGGCTTCTTCTTCTTCAAATGTGATGTCTCGGCAGTCGGCAATCGGGGTCGTGTTTCGCGATGAGATGGGAAGGTATCACCATGCTATGGTGAAGGAGAAAGGTGAGGTGCTACTATGTGCTGGAGCTATCGGAAGTCCACAATTATTGATGCTGAGTGGAATCGGTCCTAGGCCTTACTTGTCTTCTATGGGAATTCCAATTGTGTATCACCATCCATACGTAGGCCAATTCGTCAACGATAACCCGCGGAATGGCATCTCGATTTTGCCTCCGATACCATTAGAGTACTCACTTATACAAGTCGCCGGGATAACTGAAATGGGAGCTTATGTTGAGGCAGCTTCAAATGTTATTCCTTTTACAACCCCTTCACGCTCCGTGTTCGTAAGACCACCTTCTTCCCCTCTGCTCTTAACAGTGGCTACCATCATGGAGAAGATCGTTGGTCCTATTTCAACTGGCTCACTAAGGTTGGCCTCGACTGATGTCAGGGTGAATCCTATAGTACGATTTAACTACTTTAGCAATCCCATAGACTTGGAGAGATGTGTGAACGGCACACGAAAGATTGGGGATATTCTGAGGAGTCGTTCCATGGATGATTTTAAGTTTACTGAATGGTTTGGGGGCAGGAACTTCAGGTTTGTAGGGCCTTCATTGCCTGTTGATCAATCAAACTACGAAATGATGGCTGATTTTTGCAGGCGTACTGTGAGCACCATATGGCATTACCACGGTGGGTGTGTTGTGGGTAGAGTGGTTGATCAAAATTATCATGTCACTGGAATCGATGCACTCAGAGTAGTCGACGGATCAACGTTTACTATATCGCCCGGGACTAACCCTCAGGCAACCGTGATGATGCTTGGGAGGTCAGTCTTGAATGTTGATTGAGAAATCTGTTTCCTATTTAAACATAACAACTAAACTAATATGCATTATTTTGTGTTTGCAGGTACGTTGGAATCAGGTTAACCAAAGAGAGAAAGAGATTGAAACGTTAACTTTTGGGATGGAAGGGTCCAAGCCTGCTGCTGGTTTGCTATTCAGATATTAGTTTTGGTGGCAGAAGACAATTACTGGTCTTTTTTAAGAAAATGAACACTCTCTGTACATGAAGTTGATGCTTGAATATAAGTCCTTTTTGCATCTTGACAAATGTCGTTGAACCAGTCGTCATCATGCAGCATGCTGACAGAACAAGAACACAAATGCTTCGGTGACAACTCGTAGGTATACATCCATGTAGAATATACTTATATACATGCATAGCCAAGGGGACTAGTAATGATAATATCATACCATACCTATATGGATCCATCCCTGTTGCAGCCAATGCAGCCATGGGTTTAGCAATTATTTCATTGACAACTCTTTGCAGATTTCTTGATAGGTATGGCTGCATTGGCTGCTACAGGGATGGATCCATATAGGGGATGATACTAAATTTGCCTGCCTGTTGTAAACCTAATGGACCTAAAGGCCTCAGTCCTTCCTCGATATCATCCCAAAAGCTTTGATCTTCAGAATGCCATAACAGTTTCTGTAAGTTGCATCAATAATAACATAGAAAATCTTTCCCTTCCTACTAACATATCTGATGCCAGGCTACTCATCCTGTTTAGTTCTGCAAAAAGTTCCTGCATGAGAACAAGATCCGATAACTAAGCCGGCCATGAGTGAGCAAGTAAAAGACTCTAAGCATCCATGTCTTAATTATTACCCAAGAGAACCAGATGAAATTGTATTAAGATAAAAATAAAGGAGAAAATAATAAAGTTATCTAAAATATAAAGCATGCTCAAATATTACCTTATTTATAATCTAAATATATTTTTAATAATTTGAATATAATCTAATTTATAATTAAATGATTTAAATCTCTTTAATAATTAAATAATTCAAATATAATTATAACTTAATAAGCTTTATAGCGGTTTACTTTAAAATATTAAAGAATGTCAAAAATTATGAGCAATTAAAATATGCTTTCTTTCGTTTTCCCATCAACACCACCAAACCAATGAAAGTAAATATTTAACATATTTCCATTTTGCTACCTTTAATTTTTCATAATTATAATTTTCACCCTTACCAAGCAAATCATTAGTTCCTCGTTCATCCCATTCCCTCTTTCCCGACTATCCCTTTTATTTTTTCCAAACAGAGAAGCAAATTTTTTTGTTTTTCTAGAAATGTCAAATTCGCATAGTGATACGATACCTCTTCACCCGTCGTCTCAATCGGACATCGACGAGATCGAGAATCTAATCAACGCCAGCGTCCAATCTGGCCCAGCCACAGTCCTCCCGGCCCGACCACCTAGCCCACCTCGTGCATCCATTCCGGTATCATCCACCCCCTTCATCCAATCCCAAATCCCACCTCCGCCTCCGCAGTCATTGTCGTCCAAGCAGAAGGTTCCGTCTGTCCCTGCCGCCCCTCCTCCTCCTTCCGTCGGCAATTCTAGCAGCATCGCCGCAACCGGGTTCGGGCCTGCGCCCAACACGCTAACGGAGCCCGTTTGGGACACCGTGAAGAGAGATCTGTCGAGGATCGTTAGTAACTTGAAGCTGGTGGTGTTTCCGAATCCCTACAGAGAAGATCCTGGAAAAGCGTTGAGAGATTGGGATCTGTGGGGTCCTTTCTTCTTCATCGTCTTCTTGGGACTCACGCTTTCTTGGTCCGCTTCTGTTAAGAAGGTTTTGCTCTCACACTGGATTTCGATTTTTACCTTTGTGCGTTTGAACGTGTGATTAATTGTTTTGATGTACATTTAATTAATTATGATAGCTGTTAAAATCTGATAAACTTGTTCAAGATCTGGCAAAAGATTATTCCGAATCATGTTAGTTTAAATTTTATATAGAAAAAAAAGGAGAAAACGGTATTATCTTGAAACTTTCTAATAGTTTTGCTATTTACTTGTTACTTCCTCAAAATACCATAGGAATCATATGTAAACGGTGGTACAAGAAACGAACAAATCTCTAAAACAGTGTTCTGGAATAAGTTTTCTATCTTGGACGTTTCTTCCTCGAGTGTAAAAATCTTCACTGTAATTTCATTTTCCCCTTTGTCTTGGATGTCATCTTTCGAGATTTAGCTACATGAATCTATTATTTGATAGTTTCAAACAGAAATACAGTGATACAATATGATCTTTGTAGTGGGCTGCACCATAGGATAAGCTTTGGTTTATAATTGCTCTTGTATTTGATAGTTTTTGCAAGGTATTTCTTTTTTGTAAGTGCTAAACACATGTGACACCATTCAATGGCCTGTGTTTTTGAATATTTATTCAACTCTATCCTTGAACTCAGGTTGTGATTCTTAAGATTTTGATTTAAGGCTAATATAGTAATATGTAATGTCTGCAAGTGCATCTTTTCAGTGGGTTTTCTGTAATGTCCTCTCTTGGTTTTTAGTGATCTTAGAATGCCATTCTCCTTTGATCATTACCTCTCTTTCAAAGTAATAGATTTTGCTTGAGATTCGATTCTCTCCCATCACGAGTTAAGAACCAGATGATTAGGCTTCTTAGTACCTCAGGACATTTGGAAGGTTTTCACAATAAACAAAGTTCTCATTCCATTTGTAGATGGAAATGATCCAGCACATTCACTGATAAAAAATGAGGTGCTACGTTTTACATTTGCAACGAAATTCCTTCCAATTTCCAAGATCTTTTGATGTATGATGTATTTTTTAGTTTTAATCTGACAATGATATTTTTACAAATTAATTCTGTTCCAGATATTTTCATTGTATAAGAGGCATCTCTTATGCTTGTACCTACACCTTTCTTCCTTTTCTCTGCTATGCATTGTTTACTGTAAAGATTATCATGTTCTTTTTAAGTCGCTACTAACTTTTTCTCTTAAAAATGTTTCAGTCTGAGGTATTTGCTGTTGCATTTGCTCTGCTTGCAGCTGGTGCTGTAATCTTGACATTGAATGTGCTACTCCTGGTAATGACCTCTCTCCGTTGCAAAGCAACTTTGGACTGTATGCAAGCTTTTAAATTTAATTAAATCCTATATCTGGAACCTGAATACCCATTTTGCGTATTATTCGATGCCATTATCTTCAAATTTTAGTGTAAAGTGCTACACATGGTGAGTGACTTCTGCTGAGTTTTTTTTTCCTTTACCTTGTTTCAGGGTGGGCATATTATTTTTTTCCAGAGTTTGAGTCTTCTCGGTTATTGTTTATTCCCTCTGGATATAGGAGCCGTAATCTGTATGTTGAATGACAATGTCATACTGAAAATGGTTGTGGTTGGTGTGACATTGGCTTGGAGCTCATGGGCTGCCTATCCTTTCATGAGTTCAGCTGTCAATCCGAGGAGGAAGGCGCTTGCACTGTATCCTGTTTTTCTTATGTATGTATCCGTCGGTTTTCTCATCATTGCCATTAATTGAAGTTCTTTACCTTTAGGGGTTCCGAAAGATTTTACCGAAACATTACGGAGTAACATAGAAATGTCACGTGGATTTGGTTACTGTATTTTTTTTTTGACCTGATACAATAACTTGGAATGCACGTATATACCGTCTGTATCAAATCTTTTTGTGTTCTACTACTATCTCCATTTTTTGTTTTAGATTTTCTCTTCACTTCTGCCATGCATCTCTGTAGTATTTGATACCAAATAGGAACCTAGTACTTCTGGCCTCACTTCTTTTGCCATTTCGTTCATTTAGTAAACATTAATCAATTAACTCTTGTTGAAATAGTACCGTCTGAAATATGTTTGAAGTTTGTATATCCTTTGTAAATTCGAAATTTAGTGCTCTAACCGTTGGAGTATAGAACAATTTTAAAAATTAATATCTATTTATTTACTGGATTTTTAATTAAATTTATTGACGTGATCTTTTAAAATAATACAATACTAACTTAAATATTAGAATGTTTAAAATATTTGATTTAACTCGAGTTGTTTTGGCGTCAGCATCGTCAGGTAAGCTCTTGCTAATAAGATTAGAAACAACCGAGTTGTTTTGCCATTGCAAGAATGGTTGAAAAAATTTAGCCTTCATTGATGATGCTATTGTAGTTATTATTACTTGTTAAAGCTGGCCTATGGCGATTGTCGGAAAGCTGATTCCGGTTCCTTCGTATTTCATCAAGCCATTCCGACGAAACAAAGCATCTCACGTCAAGAGGAATAAATTGAAGACAGGGAAGTGCAACCTTATTACAATGAATAAATTATGGAAATGAAGTTTTGCATATCACATCAAGCAACATATTGACTCAAAACCTGCAACCTTTCTTACCCTATTGAAAAAACACATTAATGAAAAACCAAAAATCATCATCACAGATAACTTTTATCAGGGAACTTCAACACCAAACTTGGTCTTTCCCTCTACTTACTCGAGAAGACTAAAACCGGGGTAGATGGGAAGACCCGAACCCTTTTACGAAGGCTTCAACAGAAGCATGCGTGGAACTAACACCCTTCCGAATATTCTTCATCACGGAGGATTAGCAGAAACACGAATAAGCCAAATGGTTCTTCTTGGCAACATAGGGAGAGAGGTAGTTGGTGACTGCGGCAGACGTACCTGGTATATCAGCTGGAACGAGGATTTGAGGTTTCCCTGAAGCTATTCTTTTTCCAGCTACATTGGCATAAAACAGCCCAGAGATGGCAGGTACAAAGACATCACTCTGAGAACATATGTAGAAGTCTATAACCTTTTCAAATTCTGAATCTTCGGATTCAAGGAACTTCCTTTTTTTCTCCTCTGGCATTATGGTTTCCTACATTAGTTTCAGTAATTCAGAATAATAGATGTAGTGAAGTTGTATTTCGAGATTGAGGTACTAGTAATCATCGATCATTTTCAAGCATTAAACATTGTACAAAAAATGCAGATTACTGTATCATGGCAAATGATTTTAGATAAGAGATGAACTTACCTTAGTGTATGTCTTAGGGAAGATATCCTTCAAGACACTAAGGCTGTCATCCCACCTTGATTGAGTCAGGTATATGGTGGTGGTATCTGTATCGAATCCGACCTTCCTTAAAAACAAAGCTATCTCCTCCGCATTATAACAACTTTGCGCCCCAGTGGAGCTGCTTCTATGGCAATTCTTATTTTCGAGTATCTCAACCCTCAAGTCCACTGCTATAAACTGGCCATCTGATTTGCGACTCAATGTTCTAAGCCGTTCAATCATTGAATCGACAACTTCATGAACCTCTTCTTGCAACTCTAAGGTTCCAAACATTCCCAAACATGCGACGGAATCAACGCTACTCTTTTGTGCTGTTTTTCTCATATTCACGGTAGGGAAGTACGTTGCGAGCCTTATGTTTCCCTTTGATCTAAATATCGGTTCTACACTTTCCACAATGTGATCTTCGGTGACCCGATTGGGAACCTTAACAGCTGCAAGATCCCTAATTGATATTTCATTCGGCAACTCTTTTACTACTTTGACAATCCCATCAAGGCTTTTCATGAACCTCTCGACATCATAGATATCTTCAAAGTTTCTGATAAAGATTCAATTATCTTAGTACCATTCATATTTTTAACTTTTAGATCATCTCAAAGTTATGTTGCTTGATACTCTTCATAGGAGATCATTAAAGTTAGCATGAACACGAACCTCTCATCGCCAGGTTTGCTTCCTCTAATGTCCGGGAGGACCAGAGTTGCCGACAGATACCTTGCTACAACTACGGCATCGGCTATCTGATAAGAACAATCCACCACAGAATCAATAATAGATGAGACGTTAAACATGATAATGCTTTCGATAGATCAGAGTGTAATAGAAAAGGAAAACTTTCATATGCATTAACCAGTCCACAATAGATAACTTCTACAACTAAAATAGATACTAAAATATACCTGAGAGACATGATACTCCGGACCATTAGTCAACGAGAAAGTAACGTACCCTCTGAACCGCTCGATCTCATCTGTTAGCCAAGTCAGAACACTATCAGTTAAAGAGAAGCATTAAGCATAAATTTCTACCTATGAGTGCACAATGATGACTGTGAGATCTGCATACACATGACAAATTTATACAAAACTTGGTCATTTTTTCTGGAGAAGTTTGGAGAATTTAACGAACCGAAATCGGTCCTGCTCCAACACGACTTTAGCTCTTGGACATCCTCCATCCAAGGACCTTTGCTCCTCGTAGAAAGTTTTACAAGGCCATCATTCATGATAGTATTGGCACTGTCGAATTGAACATCCCGACTTTCTCCAGGCAGTGTTTCCTACATGACAAGGGCAGAGCAAAGACCATGTAAGTAAATATTAGGATCTGAAGAGAATAATCACCATAAGTAGAAAATATAAGCATCAATCGAATTTATAATAATGAAAAACACGAAATCTGCAATTTCCTCTAGTTAGAACCCCTGAAATAATTCTCTAGAGTAAAGCAAATCTATTAACCAATATTTACTTCACCAGGAAACCTTGTTTCTTCTTCATGAATTAACAATTATTCTGATAAACTCTAATTACATTATACACAAACAATTACCAAAGACAACAACATTTTAAAGATCATGGTTGTAATAACATTCTCTTTGTGTTTTTTTTGCCTTCGAAGTTTCAGATTTGATGCCAAGAGAAGCAAAATGGAAAATGAAGTGCAAACTGAAGCTACAGATTCAGATTTTCTTTCACAAAGAATTAAGAAAACAGATCAAACAATGTAATGAGAAGTGAAGATCAATTGGGACAGAAACATTACTTGAAGAGAATCAAAATGGTCTCTTTTAATCATTTGACCAAGCATCACAAACATGGTAATAGTGAGTATACCAGCCACTACCTGCCTCAAATCAACTCCCATTTCTTTCTTCACTCACAGAATTCTATGAAAAAGAAAATTACCCAAAGTGGGTGTTTGTTTCCCAAGAATTCTAGACCCTGTAGAAGAGAGTTTTGATTAACAAAAGAGAAAGAGTTAACACAATCAAGCCTTTGCTTTTTGGGGAGAAGTAGAGCTTTTCATCAAGTGTGGTAGTGTTGGACTTGCTATTGAAGTTAATAGTTTTGGCATTACACGACCGACACTGAACCGTGAAAAGGATGTGCTGCCTGTTTTTCTTACAACAAGATATTGTTGTCATTGGATGGAGTTTTGTTTTAGGTTTGCTTTTCTTCTATCTTAATCCGTTACTAATCAATATTTTTTTATATACGTGTTAATAATTTTTATATAATTACATACATTTATGACTTTAAAAAATAAATTTATAATTTTTAAACCTTAAAATTAAAATATTTATCACGATTTTCTTTACCATGTGTGGTTTAAATTAAGGAGGTGACAATGTTGATAAGGATGATACCTACCCATACCAAACACGCTGTCCATATAACTCATGAACCTGACACTGCCACCACCTCCTTCCCTTACCTTTTTCTTTTATTTTCAAAATAATTATTTTTTATTTTATAAGAATCAAATAATTAAATATATATAATTCTATAATTTATTTAAAAAAATTAAAAATATTTTTTAAACATTTTGATTGGGATTTTGTTTAGGTCATCATAGATAACAGAGAAAAAAATATGAGAATATACCAGGAATATATTTTTATATAGATTTAAATTTTATCTTAAAATTTTATATCATAAATTTTAAATTTAAACTTTAAATGATACGTAAAGTTCAAAATTCTACATAAATAATATTCTGTTAAAAAAATTATACGATATATTAAGTATTTTTTTAAACTTGATTTTAATACATAGGAGGTGTAAATTATAACATGTCTATTTAGGTTTATGAGTGTATAATCTAGGATTTAAGTTTAAAATTTAATATTTAAATTTTAAAATTTATAGTTTAAGACAAAAATTATTAATTAATTAAATAATTAATGGTATTTATATATACTATTTTGTATGATTTCGATTTATAATATTTGTTTTAAAAATAAGTAAGATAAAATATTAAATTCATTAAATAAAGTTAAGGGTTGGTCTCAATTAATGACTTTGGATTCGTTCTTAAATAAAATAACTACAATATGTGTTGAGTTGGAATCTCTGAGTTGGGTTCCTCTCCTTATCTCCTTTTGTCCTTTGCCTGATTTTTTATTTTTAAAGACAGAATTTAGGATCGAAATCTTAGTGTTCGTAAGATTTGCAGAGGAATTGGATCATGCTTCCTGTAATAAGGCAATGAGTTTCGCATTGAACTTGGTAAACTCACGTGCGTGCAGAGTTTTAATATAGGATATTATATTTAAAAAGCTATAATTTTATTTAAATATATTAATAATTCGTATTATATATTTATTAAAAAATCATGTTATATAATTTTTAAAAATTTACATAACATCCTATTATGTTTCGTACAATGATTCGGTATCTTATGAGTATAAAAAGCAATTATAAGGTTTCATTTAATTTGATAATTGTTAACCAATGACTACGCAAAATTGTTTTTTTAATTCAAAGATTCCTCTAACCATAAGAATTTAATAGCCTAAAGATAAAACCATATTTATGGCAAATTTATGTTTTATGGTGGTTTGATCATTGCTAATCTCATTCTAGATAATGACTCATAAACAGCTATTGTTAGTGATTAATAAATAAACTTTATCATACAGGAGAAATTATATCACGTAAGATTTATCACGTCATTTATGAGATCAACCACTAAAAATCATTTATCTTATATTTTTTTAATGTCATATTTTCTTGGGTGAATCTCTACTCTTATTTACTTACTGTTAATTTGTTTTAAAAGCAGTTTTTTCGAGTGAAGATTCACTAGAAAAAAATGACATGAAAAAATTGATAAGATTGATAGATTTTAGTGGTTGGTCCCATAAACACGTGATGGGACTTATCCATAATGTTCGATTAACTTTTTAAAATTTAATATATTTATCCGAATTCCGAACCAAGGGAACATTTTAACCTGGTAGCAGTGGATGGAACAGTTGGGTGCGTTTTGAAATTGAAATGGAAAGACAAACAGTTTCTCGCCAAAAAAGAATCCCACCTCACTCTTTCAACCTTTCAAGTGAGGTTAAGGCCTCTGGTAGTTGGAAGTTTGTGAGTCGGATACTTGTTTTGTAAGGGAGGTTTGGTTTGAGTTTTGTTCGGTTGGGTGAGAAATAATCAACAGGAAAAGAGTGATACACAAGAAACAGTAAAAATTACCATACTTTTATAAATATTTCATCCACTAGGACCGCTGCTATGTTTAAAACCTATAAAACTGGAAAAAAAAGTGGTTGAGATTAGAGTCTGTGTTGTTGCATTGCAACATGTCCATGGTCGAGGAGAAGAAGAGCTTCGGCAACCTTTTGGCTTGTCGGAATTTACTGAAAGCTAGCGTAGACAATTCAACAGCTCTTGCCTTGGCTCTGGACAAAACTGGGCCACGAATAGCCGAGTTAGACAAAAAGTTGACACATTTGGAAGTGGCTATTAGGCCTGGTGGGTCGAAGAATTGCACGTTTGCTGCTGTTAGAGACCATATCGGTCTCGCTCTTGGCCCTGCTGTGGCAGTTTTAAAGATTTTGGATTCCGTTCGTGAACTTGAGAGGTTGCTGTTATTGGATTCTGGTCTGGATTCTGATATTTTTTCTTACATTTCAACCGTTAGACAGTTTGAAGAAGCAATGAAGTTTCTTACTGGCAACTGCAACTTGGCGATCCAATGGTTACAAGGAGTTACCCAGTTCCTGGAAGGTAATTCTGTAGCCGATGGTCGATACATATCGAATGTAAAACGATCTGTAGAAATTTTAGAGGAATTACTAGCAACTGGGGAGCAAGCTCGTCGAAATGGAAAGCTTCTCTGTGGTGCATTTGACAAGCTAGAAATTTCATTCAAGCAAATTTTGACAGAGTATACTGCTCCGGTTGGTTTAAGTTTAACCAATTCATCGCCATCGATTGCCGAGCTGCCGGGGACTATTCTTAGGAAGTTACAGGCAATCGTAGAGAAATTAAATGGCGGTAACAGGATAAAGAACTGCATTTCTATATTCATCAAAGTCCGGAGTCTGAATGCTAGAAATAGTATGCGAACTCTCGATTTGGATTACCTCGAGAAAGCGATCGAAGAACATGATGATGTCTGGGATATGGAGAGTTGCATACATGAGTGGAGTAAGCAAATGAAGTTCATTGTGAAATATGTGCTTGGGAATGAGCACAGGGTGTGCAAAGAAGTCTTTGGGAGCCTTGCATCAGGTATTTGGACTGGCTGCTTTGTAAAGATTGCGGTCGAATCCGGAATTCTTTCATTCCTCCGGTTCGGAATGAGCATTACCGAGAGTAAAAAGAGTCCTATCAAACTCTTGCATTTGTTGAACATCTTTTCCGTTCTTGAAGATTTAAGAATGGATTTCAACAAGCTTTTCGGAGGGGATTCTTGCAATGAAATCAAAAACATGACAAGGGATCTTGTCGCCAAAGTTGTTAATGGTGCCAGCGAGATCTTCTTGGAACTTCCTTTACAAGTGGAGCTTGAAAGACGAAGTTCTCCGCCGAGTGACGGAGGCATTCCGAGACTAGTAAGCTTCGTGACAGATTACTGTAATCGGTTACTTGACAACAATTCGAGACCCATTTTGACTCAAGTCTTGAGAATCTATCAAGGTTGGAAACATGAAAAATTCGACGAGGGGCTAGTTGCCAACCAGATATACAGCATAATGCGAGAAATCGCGGTTAACTTGGACGCTTGGTCGAAATCCTACGAGCAAAGGGCATTGTCCTACATATTCATGATGAACAATCATTTTCATTTCAATTGTCTGAATGGCACAAAACTAGGTGATCTGATGGGAGATTCTTGGTTAACTGCTAATGGAAAATACAAGGAATACTATTTAGCTCTCTACTTGAGAGAGACCTGGGGGAAAATCCTGGCTCTTCTAAGCCAAGACAATCCGGTTTCGTCAACTATTTCCGGTTCGCCGAAGCTGAGGCTAATGGCATTCAACGAAGCCTTCGATGACATGTACAAGAAGCAGTTGAATTGGATCATTATCGACGAAAGCTCCAGAGACAAGATGCACAAGCTTGTGGTTCAGACCTTGGTGCCTTCTTATACAAGTTACTTGCAGAAATATAGCCTTGTGGTGGAACACATTGATGTGTTTTACACGGCGCAAAGCTTAGAAAACATGCTTACCACTCTGTTTAAGCCAAAGAAATTGAAATACACCAGCAGCAGCACGATTGGCTCACACTTCACCGGTAGACAAAAAAATGCCGGAACCGACCAATTTCGTTTTACACTCACTGCTATGTAATCATATGAACTTTATGTATTTATGATACATGATTAAATGTACATTAAAGCATATTCGATTTAATTTGATTCGATTTGTTTACAAAAGTTAAATGAGCCGAGAATAAACCAAGTACCAAGATCTAACGTCCTGACAACTCTGTGCACTACATAGTATGTGCATATAATTAATGTCCTGATTTGACAGCCGCAATACCTAGAGGGAGTGATAAAGACAAAAGTGTTGGAAGTTGGCATCCGACAACAACAAAGATGTGTGTAGCCTGTAGGCTTAACCATCTTCCAACACACTTGGTTTCTTTCCGTTGCAACTTCTCAACGATGGGCGTAACTACTAACAGAAGTGGGGGTTGAAGTTAAAGCTAAAGTTGGAGGCCATATTTTGACATTTAATTGCCTAACAACATACCAAAGGTACTGCTGCTTTTTTCAACTCGACGATCTGTATATTTATGTTAAATTTAAGTTTTAGAGGTTTAAGTGTAGTAGTTTTGAATTTAAAAGTCGTTGAATAAAATTTTGAGTTTAATATTAAAATTTAAGATTTATATATCAAAATCTAAATCCTTAAAAGTATTTATTTTTTTCCTATGGCTGTGTTAAACACAGTATTTATACCTTGTAATCAGGTAAAGGACAGTGGAACCAACCATAACTGCCCAATCAGTAGCCCACCAATATATAAATGTCAGGTAAAAATAATTTGTCTCATCTCTTTATCGTACATTCTCGGAAAAAATTTTAAAATAATTAAATCTTAGACTATAACTCTAATTTTCTATATCATAAACCCTAAATCCTACCTTTAATTTCTTAAACCCTGTCAACACGAAAAAATAATAAATATAATAAATAATAAAATATTAAAAAAATAATAAAAAGATAATAAAATAAAAAATAATAATAAATAACAAAAAATCAAAAAAT
Organism: Abelmoschus esculentus; assembly: GCA_035048815.1. Classification (NCBI taxonomy): domain Eukaryota; kingdom Viridiplantae; phylum Streptophyta; class Magnoliopsida; order Malvales; family Malvaceae; genus Abelmoschus; species Abelmoschus esculentus. The sequence goes on from JAUCBN010000008.1 coordinate 3,265,659, forward strand.
AGTAAAAAAATAAATAAAAATAGAATAAAATTCAAAAATAAGAGATAAGAGAGTTGAGGATTTTTTGGTTGATGGAGTGTTTGTAAGGATTTAAATTTTGTTTGGAGTTTTTTACTTCAATCAAAAGTTTGAGTTTGAATCCTATAAAAGGAGGAGGATTTCAAGTTTAAAGGGGCAGAATTCAAAGGAGCAATTACAAGCTTGAGTAAGGGGAAGGATTTCAATCGATGAGGAAGCAAAGGAGATCGCCGGCCGTAAGTTCTTTTCCTCTTTAGTTTCGGCTTTTTTTATGGATTAGACTCCTAGATTCGAAATTAGTTGTTTTTAGACTTTAATTAGGACTTAAAATTAATTTTAAAGATTTTAAAAAATTTAATTAGGTTCTAAATTAGAATTTAATTTAATTTTTAAGAAAACTTTAAAATTAATTTAACCTAGTTAAATTTAATTAATTTAACCTTTGAACCTAAAAATTAGACTTGAATTAGGTGTAATTTAGTTCTTAAAATTTTGGAAATTATTTTAATTAATTACCTTAAATTAATTTTAATTAATTTCTAGAAAATAAGCTTTAAAGTTAACTCACCTAAGTTAAGTCTAGTTTAGCCTTAAAACTTAAAACATTCACCCAAATTAGACTTTAATTAGGCTAAAAAATTAGAAAATAATTTTAATTAATTAATTTAATTAATTTCTAAAGATAAGATTTAAAACTTTAGGTCTAATTAACCCTTATTTCACCGAATTAAACTTTTAATTAGGTTAAATTAAATTCTTAGAAGTTATTTTTAATTAAATCCCTTAATTAATTTTAAAATTAACCTAATTAAGTTTAAACCAACCCTAATTAAACCTTGAACTTAAAATTCACTAAGTTAGATCCTAATTAGGTTTTAATTAAAATTTGAAGTTAAGAAAATTTAATCAACTAATTTAATTAAAATTTCTAAAACTTTAAAAATTAATTTCACACTTAATTAAATCTAATCAATCTTTCAAGGTTTGTTTCCTAGTCCCTTTTTGATCTCTTTCAATACCAAGTCCCTTTTGTACTCTTCATGAGAATTTTTGATGTAATCTTGTACCCATGATTCTAATAAAATTGACGAGTTCCTTTTATCTTGTTCTTTTATTTTATGTTGTCTTGCATAGCATATTTTAAGAAGATCATTTAATGAACTTAAATTAATTTAGAGCCTCTTTGGACTAGTCACTTAAATTAATTAATTTAATTAGGGAAAAATTTAGTAACATAGCATGTGAATCTTATGTCTCGAATACACTAAAGAGGTTGGTGTTTTGACGTACCATGATGCTAACCTAGAGAGTGTACCTAAACTTAGGATAAAATTAAATAAAATGGATAGGTAAATAACTAGTAACTTAGGTTTTAAAAACTTAAGCAATGGAGCCTATTTTAGGATTAGAACTTAAAATAAACAAGATAAAAACGGTCATGCATTTTTCTTTAACCTTTTGAGGCGGAAGTTACATCCCTTTAAATTTGGGTGAGGTTTCTTATCTAGAGGACGTCTCGTTCAACTCAAGTTCGGGAGTCGGTTAATTGAGTTAAACGTAGGATATCAAAAGGATATTCAAATAATGTTGATAATGTTCAATTATCTATCTTCAAAATGACAATGCCACGCAATGTTTTTCAAGGTACCAATTTTTGGGCGTTTGTAAGGGTCGTCCTTACACGTAACCGACTCCCGAACCCTACGTTTTTTTTAAAATGAATCTCTGGTTTGTTTTATAGTCTCTGGCCTACCAAAGTGGTCGGTGACGACTCCAAGTCAATTTTTAAAATTAAATTATATTTTTCTTAAAATTTGGATTTTTCCGAGATTAAAATTGATAAATCCATTTTTTCAAAACCAATCGTTGAGCCATTTTCCACCTAAACTCGCATTTTCTTAAAGAGGTCGCGACAAACCCTAACTACAACCTTTAATCTTGAACTCTAGACCTCAAATAATAACTTATTTAAAATTAAAACATTAAAAATCACATGAAAAAAAAACGATTTCCACCCCCAAATACTTACTCAAATGTCGAATAATAATAATAAATATTATATTATATTAAAATGGTTCTAAAATATTCGAATACAATACCCACTGTCCGTCCGTACTAACTCAAAAACATTTTCTACTTTATAAACAAAAACACTGATAAGCCCTATTTCCCCCTTTTTCATCCTAAATCTCTTTGTTTCATTGCAATGGAATCTCTTTCGAGTTCATTGTTCATCTCCAATCTATCTGAGACACACCCTTTTCTCAACACCCACTTGCTTCTTTCTTCATCATATTCTTCTTTGATCAAAGCGCCAAACAAACGAATTGAGTCTCTCAAATTCAACTCCGAAACCTATCATTTTCATGGTTTTCGTCCACAGGCTCTATATCACGAGGTCCCCGATGAAAGCGAGGACCAGCCGCAGCCTCGGACTCTCAGTCTTGGGTTTAACCTTGTTTCTGAAGATAGTCTATCTGTATCTCAGGTAATCTGATTAAATCTGTTTCTCGCTTTGGTTTTTGAGTTTCTCTGCTGTTTGCTTATTTGGGTTCTTCTTAGGTTATACATTTATGTAATGTTTGCTTTGATATTCTACAACTTGTTTGAGAACATTAAGAAAGACTAAAGAGACATGAGAAACCTCTCTAACTTTACGTTTGATTTGATAGAAATGCAAACGTACTGTTTTTTAATGATTTGAAAAATAACAATTCGGTTTGGGTTAGTAAAAATGCTTAGGCTTTAATTTTTATGTTATGTTTGAATGTTTCTTAAATTTGGACAGTTGAAGAAAGTAGAAGCAAATGTCAAAATTAAAAGGAAAGCCTAATGGAACTTTAAAAAGTAAGAAAATTTTGAGTTTAGAGGGCCTAATGCAAGGATCAGATGAGGGTTTTAAGATTTTATAAGGGTGAGGATGTGACTATAGTCTATGATCTTGGATGTTATAGAGACTTGTTGGAAGTATCAAGTGGCTACTTCAGCTCGGTATTGATAGCCTCTCTTATGTTCTGAAGGGTGATTCGGATGACAATCAGAGCAGCATGAAGGATGCCAATAAATTAACAAAGGTTGAAACGAAGTTTGAAAACTCAGTCACAGCTCCACATGCAAGTGGAGTCACTGGGGGTACAAGAGCTGGACTTTTCAGAACCCCAATATCTGGTGGAGTGCAGAGTGCAACTTCAGCACATGGATTACCCCGACCGGCCTTAGCAGTCCGCAATCTAATGGAACAAGTAAAGGATATTTTTTGAGTTCTTGTCTTGAGAAAAATTGATCTATTCTCTTTTTCTCTCTCCTTTCTAGTTTTACTGTAATTTAATAGTCCTGTATTTATTGGCCCCTGTAATTTAAGGCCAGATTTGCTCATTTATGCACTGTAATGTCTCGGATGCACCACCGACGAGAAGGGTATCCCTTTGGCTCTCTGGTAGATTTTGCCACTGATTCAATGGGTCGTAAGTAGACTTCTGAAGTTCTGTTATTTGATTATTATTTCTTTCCACCATAAATATCATTTAAACTTTCTTGGTTTCTTAGCACTTTAAAAAAAAGTCTTCATAACAATGTGCTTATCCTTCATGAAAATAACATACTTTTTTCACCTATAAATTGGACAGTTGTGTAATTGGAGTTGATTTTGTGTTAAGTTGGATTTATTTGATATGTCTTTGATTGTCAATCTGCAGATCCAATATTTTCATTCTCACCATTGGCTATCCATACGCGGAATTTATTAGCAAACCCTAGATGCACCCTTGTCGTGCAGGTCAATTCTTTTGAGCCTTATTTTCTGATCGAATATCTAGGTTAGTTATTGTCCATTTATTGAAGATGGGTTTACAGATACCTGGGTGGAGTGGATTATCAAATGCAAGGGTAACAATATTTGGTGATGTCTACCCTCTTCCAGAACATCAACAGGTGCTCACCTAAATTCCTTTTTCCTTCTGTTTTTAGTGATGGGAAGAAGGGTTAGTTGATACTCAGTTGGGATACTTACAAAAAGAGATTAGAACTTCTGCTTTTTTTCACTTCATGGGCTCATTACTTCACAAATGGCTGTAGAGAGCAAGGTTCTCTTGCATTGAGTCTCCTTCTGTTAGCTTGTAGAGGATGTCTTGTAGGAGGAACATCCATTTCCTCACTGTTTAAGGAACTTATAATTTTGGATATTTCCCCTTCTCTTTGACCACATGTTTAGAGGTTACTGTTTATCTCTAGGTCACTAAATGTCTTCCACGATCTGTATTGTGCATGTCTATATATTTTGTGCCTAAAATAGGCTTCCTCACCCTGGTTATTTTGCAAGGAATGGGCTCATAAACAGTACGTAGCAAAACATCAACAAGTGGCATCACAACAGTGGGGAAATTTCTACTACTTCAGGATGCAGAACATAAGGTCCATTGGTCTATAGTATTTCTTATTTCTAATGCCAGCTTAGGTTTCCTTCTTAGAAAGCCTATGAGCTAATTTTCTATGCATTCCATTTTACATATGACCTTTCCTTCTTAGAAAGCCTATGAGCTAATTTTCTATGCATTCCATTTTACATATGACCTGATATTCTTACTTATGCTTTTGTTTGGAAACTGCTAATGGCCTAATATCTATTATACAGTCATGTACTTATAACATTTGGTAAAAGTTAATTTGTTTGGTGCTGGCGGATGGCTTCTTGTTTTGGCTGTCCTCTGTTGCCTGTTACCAGTGGCCTGCCTTATAAAATGTGGGATAATTTTCAAGTTTGTGAACTGAATTTTGGTACTCTAGTCTAACTTGCCCTGACCATGTTCATTTGTGAACTGAGATCATTTTCATATGCAATTGCACTCTTTGCTCTTAATACTTTTACTTTTAATAGAAAGGAACTTGTTTTCACTGAATTTTGGAATCAATGTTCTAGTTGCCTTGTATGTATAGTTTGTGGTTCACTGAAATTGGTTTGGCATAGAGAAATAAGGAAATATTTTTGGTGTTTGCTTATATCATAAGTTTCATTGTGTTATTAGCTACCTTAAGACTCTTGGTTTTCTGTGTAATATATGCAATCAATGATCGTGTAAAATAACCTGTTGCTTTCGGATTCAGAGGTCTGATCAATGGTGGGATAAGCCAGTTAATTAACATCCCCCTTTTATCTAAATTATTTATCATATCATGCACACTTTGAAAATAATTATTTATCAAAATTTACTTCAGTGACATATATTTCATTGGGGGATTTGGCACCGTTGCATGGGTCGATGTAAAGGAATATGAGGAGCTTAAACCAGACAAGATTGCTGTTGATGGAGGCGAACAAAACCTGAAGGTGAACCTTTTCAAATCCTTGGAATCTATTTACTTTTGTATCTTGTACAGGATTATATACTCTCTTTTTTATGTGCTTCTGTTGTTTTTTCTGTTGAAAACACAATCTAATAATTCAGTTCTCATATTCTCCAATGAGGTTTTTGGATATTCCTCATTTCCCCAGGCTAATTTGAGTTTCATTTACATTTACTGTAGGAACTGAATGCAACCTTTTCAAAGCCTCTTAGAAAGCTGTTATCAACAGAAGCTGAGGTTGATGATGCAGCTCTTATATCAATAGACAGCAAAGGAATTGACATCAGGGTTCGTCAAGGTGCACAGGTATTGTTTATTTCGTATGGTGGCTTTTCACGAATATAAAGACTGGGTTTCTACGGAGGCACAGAGGGTGTATGGCTGTCATATATAATTCTATTTTAATTCCATTCTTCAGTTCAACATACAGAGGTTATCATTTGAAGAAGGGAAAGCGGTTGAAACGTTGGAGGAAGCCAAAGCTGCTTTGTGGAACGTAATAAAAAAAGGGCGAGTGCAGAATCTGAAGAAATAGCAGTTGCATTCTTGGTTTTCTGGGAAGCATAAGGTGAGACTCTGCAGATCACTCAAATGTAATATTATAGAGATGATTTTGTTTTCATTAATACATAAAAGTTTGCAGTCCCTAAGAACTGCTCCCCAAATTTTTGTTCCAACATTTCCTTTTGTCAGAAGTTGAGGCTTTGGTTTGAACTTAATCAAAGTTGAGTTTTTCATGCTTTGTTTCGATTCTTTTCTTTATTTCCCAGAATTTTTGATGACTTGTACATGAAATAATCATGTAGCTATATAAAAAGTCAACATGTTCAAAATGGGAATTGGAATATGACATTTTACCCTATATCTATCGTAGAATTGACAACAAGAAGAATTTGTCAATGAAAATCCAACCATTTTCCTTCAAACAACTTGATTTTCTGCAGACAAGGTTTCTCTAGTGAACAGCCTACAGTTTATCCTTTTTCTTTTTCCCTTTATGAGCAGTATAATTTACCCAGCGGCATGTAGGCAATCGCATTCTATACCCTGCACAAGTACTAGACATTTCCACTAGAATTTGATTGATATATGCAGACCTTTGTCAGACAAGTGACTTTGCTTTTTACTTACACTGAAGGTACAGGTATTTTCTTGTTAGCTATTAAACCAACCTCTGACTATTTATATTTTTCATGGGTTAACAGTAAACCAAACTCTAAACACATTATTTATTTATAAAACTAAAATTATTGATATCCTATTTTTTAAAGATTTATATCATAAATAAGTACTTAAAAGTATATTTTTTTTATTTAGGTTTTTAAAAATCGATAAGCATATTGGTTGGACTGAAATTTTCTGCCATTACTGGGGAACAACTGAACTACACCCCCCAATGATATAAAGGCAAACCTTCTAAAGTAAGAAAACAAGACAATGCCAGTGCAAGTTGCAACCAAGTCTGAAAATAACATTCCAACTCCAAATGTTAAAGGGATAGAAATCCCATGTCAATGAAACAAGCAGAACAACTGATATTTTGCACAAATAACAAATAGTATATGAAATTCAACACAAAAGTCATACAACTCTGCTCGTCATTTGCAAACAAAACAGACTAAAGTAAAACTCTCAGTGTATAAGTATTGTAGTAATAACAAACACGAATATACTCGAAAACCCTTGCTAATGTTTTTCCTTTCTCCTCGAACCTTGTCAAACACAAAATCCACAACTACACAAATCTGTCAACTCCAACAACACCGTCTTTCGAAGCTTACAAGATAAAACTAACGGCAAAGAAACCTGGAAAATGCTATACACGAGTTAAAAGGATAAAAAACGCCACCGGTCTCTCTCATGCCCATCGCTGGTCCTTGCCACATCCCCCAAAATATGAATAGAATAATAAGGAAGAAAAAAGAGAAGTTGTGTTGTAGATTAAAAATAGTTTACAATGCACATGGTTTTAAACAGGTATGGCGTCGCTATTTGAAGTGTCTTCACATCTCAATACGATGACCTCGAGGTTAGCTGGGAAGATACATTTGGCCCATTGGCATCCGGTTGTAATCGGTTCAGGCGGAGGAACAATCATAAGAACATTGTCATTTCTTTGAACAACTCCCATTACACTAACCGTGCTTCCTTCCTTAATATATCTGTAAACATAAAATAGCAATTTCAAAATAGCTCACAACATGAGAGTTTGGAAGAAAATTTCAAGATAACCCCAATATTAACCATCGGTGAAATAGAAAGACCCGCGGGATACCAATTATCGTTCCAGCAATTTAAGCTAATAATATCATGGTGAAACAAATAGGAGAGAAATTTACCCTTCTTTCAGCCGCTTTAAACGGTCGTCACTTGAAAGGTTCCTTTCTCCCAACCACCTGATGAACTCTGGAGACAATGTTTCATTGGCTGGGTTGACATCTATAACAATCGAGTCATCCACATAAGGAGTCACTGATGCTCCATTCCCCGTTTTAACTAATGCTCTCAAGCCCGACTGGAAATCCGAGATGTAGAAGTCTACTGAACGCCTCTGTCAAAATGACATAGAAAAGGTTATATTCGAAAGAGAAAGATGCCTGGATAATAGTAGCCAACTAGCCATGTCCTGACACTTGTATCCGACTCATATCTAGACATGGGTATATGGGGTATACTAACCTCCAAATACAAGGAAACGTAAAAAAGCTTCAAAACACATAGGTACTAAACTGCACATACGAAACAAGAAACATATCTTCCACATGGCGCACTAAAATAATCACACAAACACAAATTTTTGGCCAATCTGCCCAGCTGGCGTACCACTTCACAACACAGCAAGCAAGACAACAAAGCCTCGTTCTTCTTCACTTTTTAGAGCATAAAAGAGCATCAGCTACTTGAAATTCTAAAATATGGGCGAGACTTTGTTTGAATTGTATATACAAAGAAACAAGGAAATAATAATTTTTCATAAAAATTCAGGAAAAGGTTTAAAATATTAACAATTCAACACTTACTTCCAACAATCGGAGTCCCCAGGTAAAACGACGATGTGTAGGATTGGCAGCTTTGGAATCCCATCCTCGATATTCATATAAACTAGTTGATGTATAAACACATCTTGGAACCTTCTGGAAGGACGACTCAAGAGGAACATTCCCACATGTTACCACCTTCAAAATTTACAAACAATCAATTGATATCATCTGCGGATTAACAAGTAGATAACATTAAATCAATCCAACAAAAAGCATAAGAAACCAGTAGTTCAGTTGCCACTAGTAAGAGGAGTTGAACAGTTATAGGGGATCATATGTGCATAAAACAAATGCTGCAGTATGTACATTGTACATGGTTTTCGATACAATGGTTGCTAGGTCCATGTTTATTGGTAAGACCTTGAGTTGGTAACCTGATGTCCACTCTTCTAATAAAATACTACACTTCAAACTCTATAGGATCATGTCATTATAGATTGCTATTTTCCAGTAGCAATTATGTAAATATCATATGTGAAAATTAAATTAGATTACTTACCCCAGATATTTTCACAAATTGTCCATTTTTGGCATTTCTAAGCTCTGCATCCGGATAACGAGCAACGAAACCCATAATAGCTTTTCTCCCCCAACAAGAGTTCCAAGCAAATAATGCAGCAACAGTACCAAAAAGAACCACAACAACAATGAGGAGAATGGCATTGTGAACTGCTCCAAAAATAAAACCACCAGCAATGAAACCCATTACAAAGAGCAGTATCAGTGCATATAATATTAGTTTCGGGAAGTTTTTCTTGAAAGAAAATTCATCATTCTGGCCAAGAATATTCACAGCCTGATTATGAACTGAACCTTTCACTTTCATTGATCCCATAGATTCCAAAGGACCAGACACTTTCCGAGGAGCACCAGAGGAATTTAGTGGCCCAGAAGAGATGGGCCCAGACGTAATAAGGCCAGTTGTAGGGAGGACAGGAGGAAGAGGCCCAGAATTTTGGCGTCCACTTGGTGTCACTCCACCTGATTGTGGACCAGACGATTTCTTCACAGGATCCCCATGTCTATTTAGTGGTCCAGAGTTTGACTTCTTCAATGAAGCTGAACCAGGCATGCCTCCAGTGGCAACAGGACCTGATGTGGTATAGCCAGCCCGAGGTGCTGCATTAGGCATGATTGGTCCAGAATGTGAAGCAGCACCCCCAAAAGATCCGGTCCTTGAAGGAGCGCCACTTATAGGTCCAGATTTCCTGGACTTGGAGGCATCTGTAGGGATATCAAACATTTTCCCCAGTTCTCCCGACTTCTTAATATCTCCACCAGTATAGGGCATGGCAGCTGAGCTCATGGTTGGAGTTCTTTCTTTAGGCTGCTCTGGCCTGCCAGACACATAAAGCCCATTGCTGAGCTTATGTGATGGGAATCTGGAACCCATCTAGCTTCCTATGTAGAACACAGAAGATATTTAACAAGAAAGGTTTTCTAGTAGTATGCCGATAAGTACTTCAAAGCCCCCCTGGAGGAAAAAAAGCACTATAGCTATTAGAAGAATAGTTCAATTCTAATGATTTCAGAGATAAATTCTGGCATTGAAAGAACCAAGCATCAAAGATGACCTAACTGATTAGGTACTCACAGAAACGATCATATAGCATCTGGAAAAGGAACATATTTACAACATTACTCTTCTATGTGAAGAAATATTATACAATAAAATTCACCATAAGGAAGCAGCACAAGGAATCCAAAATTAATATCATCACATTTTTCCATTTGAGCTAAAGGATAAGTTGGTTCAGTGTAAATCCACCAGTTCTAGTCACGTCTCTAGAATGCAATGCAGCATAACCGACAGCGATGCAGCAATCATGAATCTCAATGAAGCAAAGTTAGCAAGAGGAAAAACAATGACAAAGATAATGGAAAATGAAAGATAAAATTGAATAAACCAACTAGATGAAATTAGTGCACAGGAAAAATGGTTCGAGAATCAGTTTCTTTGACAATATTTCTTCTGATTAATATTCTAAAAGGGTCTATGATATCCTACAACCAAGTTCAAGAGCTTCATTGTGATTGACCTGAGACAACTTTGTTCACATATTTTCATTAAAAAAAACTATCTATGGATGCTGGAATCACAAACCAGACATCCCATATTTCTATGCAGAATTTATCAACACAGCCATGTAGAATAGAAGTGAAGAGAACTATGAAGATATGAAACCATGAAAAAGGAACCAGAATCTCCTGCGTAGTTCATTATAATTTCATCTACAGAAAACTCTATTTTCCTCCTAAATGGTTTAAAAAGATGAACTACTAAATCAAACTATAAGTCAAATAAATCAGATTCTACAAGAGATCATTAACATATCCATTAAAAGACAAACCAAAAGCACTAAGCATACCTAGATCACAACTTGAAACAAAATCAAAAAAGAGATTGAGATCCAAGGTTATAGTAACAGAAGCTCCCAATAGTCAAATATGTTGATTCAATATTTCAGGCTCCTTTTATGGCTAGTAATAAAAACAATAGATCGTAGATTCTCATACTTTCCATTTAAGAAACATACCATACAAAAAGACACCCAAAGAATAAAATTGACAGCCCAAATCAAGCAGGAAAAGGAAAGAGCATCCCCATCTTAATTTGTTTTTCCTAAAATAGATTAAAGAAAAATTCTAATGTAAACAAGCAGAAATTTTCAAGCTTTTAAGGAGTAAAGCTCAATGTATGATAAAAATACTTAATTACATTATTATTTTTCCTTAGCCAACACTTCTCCTCAACAGACTCATACAGAAATGACGCAAGGAAAATGGGAAAAGGACCATTTTTTTGCTTAACAAGACCCTTTTAAAAGTAAAAATCAATGTCTAGGTAACAAAATAAAGCAAACCCAGATAAGTATTTTGAAGAAAACCCAATAACATGGGACAGATCTGAGGAAAATGAACAGGCTTTCAAAGGAGTGAAAGGAATATGAAGACAGAGACATACCTGGAACTGAAGAGGAAATCAGGAGGTTTGGAAACATTATACGAGGAAAAACATAACCAAACATAAGAAAACAAAAACAAGACAATAATCCCACTGTTCTCCCTCTCTGTACCTCTAAGTTTTAGCTGTTTACTGGGTTTTTTCCCCTTTGTTTTTCTCTGCTTTTTTGGAATTTTTTACTTTTAGTTTAAGAACAGTAGTGAGTTTCCCCTCCCCTTTTTTGGTTATATTATTATTCTTAGTGCTTCACTCATTTAGACTTTGAGACTTGAAAGAGCAGCAACGCAACAACTGGTGAGTTGTCTCATCCGACAACTTCTCCAATATTTTTTTTATTAATAAATTATTTTAAAAACGTAACAAGCGTTGGCTATATATTTTTTATTTTAAGATACGAATTTAAATTATTTTATTTATAAATTATATATTATTAAAAAATTAAATATTAAAAAAATAGTTTTAAAAATTATTTTTAAAAAATAGTAATAAATATAAAATACAGACAATATATAAACAGGATATTAAACCCTTTTCTTTTTAAATTAATTAATTCCAAATAATTTTTGAGGCGAAATAAAGTATTGAAAAGATAATATAAACAATATTTAGCATATCAATAAATTGTTAAATAAAAAACAAAAAAAATCCATCACTTCAAAGTAAATTATTTTAATATACGCCATGCTTATTTTGTGAGATTTTTCTACACACTTACGTATTTATTTAGTTGGAGAGAATGATTTTTAATATATATATTATTTATAAAAGGGGAATTATTATTTATTAATGTGTTTAAATGGTTAAATTTATAATTTTCGTATGTAATTATTTGTTGAATAAAATTTGATGCTAGTGTCTGGTCATGGACATCAAGTGTTGTATAATTCTTTTCAATAAATTTAAATACGAATTCTTTAATATTTGAAATATTAGTTTTTAACATATAAAGAAAATTTTATTTTTAATTATTACACCATGACATTGATTAAATTGATTATTCTGTAAAACTAATAGTTTTATTTTTATTACATATTAAATGAATATAATTATGTGCGTAAACTATAATAGAGGTCACTTATTTATGGTTATAGTTATATTAGGGTCATCTGATTATTAAAAATTTTGTTTTGATCACTCGTTTATAGGTAAGATTATATTTTGATCACTCAGTTAAGAGTAAGTTTACGATTGTGTCCTATCCATATTTAAAATGTATATCATTTGGTCATTTTTCTTTCAAAATTACTTGTATACCTTCGTTAACATTAGAGTAATTCATGTGAAATCATTAATTAATCTAATACACGAATCGATAAAAAAATTTTTATAAATATGAAAGGTGACCTAAATATAACCTTACCCAGAATTGAATAGCTCAAATATAATATTTAATAATTGAATGACTCTAACGTAACCAAACCCACAATTGAGTGACCTCTATCGTAGTTTAACCTAATTTTTTTTATATGCCAAACAATATCACCCCAAATTTTAGAAGAAAAAAAAAAGGCCGTGGCCCAGTCAGATGGACACAGACACCTCCAACCGTGAGCTCAAAAATTAAAACCCGGTTCAAGCCGTTATATAATACTCCCGACGGGGATAGAAATCAAAGATCTATTCATATTTTCAGTCTATTATCCTCTCCTCCGGTTCACTTGATTATTAGAATCTTAAGGTTCGATTTCAGATTGATCATCCAAGTTTGTATTTATTTTCAAATCAGGATCTGTAACTCGCTAAGGTAATTGATCATTTGTTTTTTCGTTAACGTTTTCTAGGGTTTGCAAATTTGATTTTAGTTCGGGAATCGGTTTCAGGGGGAACGGAAGATGTCAGCATACGAGAATGTAGTAGGCGGGAAGCTGAAGCTGAAGGGAAAAGCCTTAGATGTTAAGGCTGGTGGGATCAAGAAGAAAAAAAAGCATAAGAAACAGATTCAAAGTCATGACGAAACTACCCAAAACGATCTCTCCGACGCTGTTTCTGGTCTGTTTCCTTTTCTCACTTTCAGATAATGATATTGGAATTTGGTGTGAGCATCGGATGTGTGTGTGTTCAATCTTCTCTATGCTTTTTACATGTATACGGAAGGTCTAGTCGTGTTCAATCTTCTCTATGTTTTAGCCTTTACGTGAAGTTAAGGCGAAGTCTCTAAAATTTTCATGTTTCCCCCCGTGAAAGTTCCCAGAGCGATTGACAAAATCTTTTCAAATTTTAAGGGAAACCATTTTTTTTTTCCTTTTTGCTGGTCAAATTGCTTTTAAAAGTTTAGAACTGTACATTACCGAGGCATTCAAATCTGTGTGGTTCCATCCATATTTTTTAGCCCTTTTGCTTTACTGGATTTAGGTTGGACTAGTGTTGTAAATACCCCCGGGTGCACTCTAGGCAATAATACACTCGAACGAGTACAGCTGCAAAATTTTATTTTTGTTTTATTGACTTGTATGTATGATTCTTTTATGGTTAAGGAAATTAAGAACGCACAAATCACGTTGGTTTTGTTTGTGCTTACCCTTTTACAAGAAGGCCCTGACCAGGGCTCTAGGCACATAGGATCAGAATTGCTTTTATTGTCTGGATATACATATACATATACATATTATGCATACATCTATGACTATCGTATTGTTTATACACAGACACAGTTTATTTGACCCAACCTGCCTCTTCTGTCATGTTAGGCACTGTTAATTTATTTGATCGAACCTGCTTCTATCATGTTATATGCTGTTAATTTCTTTAGTTCAATGTGTATTTGTGTTCTCCATATTAAGTTTAGTGCACCATAATTGTGTCTAAACCTCATAATTTTTACTGGTACTTGATGTAGGTGGAACCACTGAAGTTTCTGTGGACCCAAATGAAGAAGATAACAATGATGCTGAGAAATCAAGTGGTGAGAGGAAGGCTCCTCATTATGATGATCATCTTACCCCCGCAGAGAGACGATACATTGAGCAGAGGGAGCAACTCGATGTCCATAGGCTGGCTAAGCAAGCTAATAAATCTCACCGTGATAGAATCCAGGATTTCAACCAGTATCTGGCAAACATGAGTGAGCATTATGACATTCCAAAAGTTGGACCTGGTTAATTTGTGCAAAATCAGGGTAATCATCTCAATGTTTCCGGTTGGAACTTCGTTGTGTCAAGAACAGAGAACTGCTTTTCTTTTATGGGTGTTGTTTAATGATATATCACAGATTATGCATATAAATTTCTAGTTGATGTGTTTACTCATTACTTCCAGTATGTTTTGACTAGTGCTTGCCCTCTCCACCTGCTTGAACATGCTTAGTTGGGCTGGTAAGGCTTCCAGTAATCATATCATACTGAATACATTCAAGTAATATCGTAACTGATATTTGGCACCGTTCACCGTTCATGTTTGTTTCGCTAAGTAGAGAAGAGGAATAAACTCATAGGATGGTTCATTTTTTAAACCAAACTATATCAATGGAGGCTTCGAAAACTACTACTTTAATAAATCTAGAAGTTCAGTTCATCAATATTTAGAATCACTTTGGGTTTTCTGAGATACTTTTTGATTGAAAAACCATAATGCCGAATTAGCATCGGTAGGCACACAATATGATGATATAAGAAAATCATCTAGACATGCCACATTCATGATACAAAAATACAAATATAAATCAACACATCTTATTGATAAAATAATAAATAACGGTTCTGGTCTCCTGCTGTCGAAAAGGGAAAGAGCAAACAAAAATACATAATAATGAATCCATAGCTATAGCACTCTAGAATTCAGGCCAACAGAAGCTACAACTCCAGCAGCACACATGTTTCTACTGAGATAAAATTCTCACACTCGAACATGGAAGAGACTACTTATTTGAGACTAATGACCGAAACCATGGGTCTGGGAAAGTTGATTTTCTAAACATCCGTTCACCTAGTCTCATCCTCCAATGCACGGAAACCAGCGGTAAGATCTTCATGGAGCTTTTTGAATTTTGCCACAAGAGCGTCCTCTCCTTCTGCTGGATCTTCAAATTTTTGTGACCTGTGATGTCAAGAAATTAACACATTAAGCAACACAGCGTTTGTAGCCAAAAATCGGAATGAATTTTGATTTTCATAAAACTTCAACTTACACTAATCGATAAAAGAGATCTCCCAGACGATGCTTGATAAGAGTGTACGTTATCTTCTGGCCATCCATACCAGCCGCTTTCTCTACCGCCTGCACACAAAAGTCACAGATATTGCAGAGCACATTAGTCAAACAGACTCTGGTTTCTTTATCAGCAATAAAATGAAACATTATGACATGGTATAAATCTTTATCCCCATGAATATTTCAAATTTCAAATACTAGCTTCCATCAAAGCATGGCAGCACTGATCAGCAGTTGAAAGAATGGAAGAGATCATGGATGCTTTACCTGGTTGGCCAAAGTATTGAAATGGATAATATTGCGCATCATCCAGACGGACTTGTAGAACGGGCAGAACTTGTCATATCTGTTTCAAAAGAAAAGGCCAAAAACATGTTCATAGGAGGATTACCATATGAAGATAGACAATAATACAATTGATAGATACTGAGTCAATTTTATGATAATAAAACAGTAACAGCTGAAGCTTACGGAGTAAATGCATTCTGAGCAAGATAATCCTCCCTTAAAAGTTTAGCAGTTTCAAGCGTGATCTTATCTGTTTCAGCAAGAGCATCTTTTCCTACAAGCTGTAAAAATACAAATTCAAGTTGGTGTTAAAAAGAGATGAGATAAAATTGGTCTTGAACATTTGTAGACGTGGGCTCCATAGACTAATGTTAACATTACAAATGGAACATGTTAGCAAAAGCAAAACAGAGAGGACAAGAGGGAGAAAGTAACATTACGATGTCAAAAGTGACAACTGTTACATCTCAAATAACCTCTCTTTCAAGTTTGCAAGATAAGGAAACATACCTGGACAATTTCATTCAAATCATCTTCCCTCTGAAGCACCTCTCGAGCTTTTGTCCTAATGCTGATAAAATCTGGATCGAACTTCTCATAGAAAGTTTCCAATGCCTGAAAACACAAGAAACAACCATTAAGGACTGGTATCACTTGGGGAAAAGCAAGATTGGGAAAAGAGTAAAAGGAAAATGATCTTGGGAAAATTCAAACTGAAAAGGGTCAAATTATGAACATACCCCTGAGTACTTTGAGTATGAAATAAGCCAGTTAACAGAAGGGAAATGCTTCCTCTGAGCAAGTTTCTTATCAAGACCCCAGAAAACCTAGCATTGAACCAACAAGGAAAAGGGGCTAAGTTTTTACTGTAGGTGTGTAAAATTCATTCAAGCTAAAAATGCAGCAGGAAACAGAAGCCTTTAAAAGGAAAAACAATAATACTGCACTACTATCTATACCTGGACAATACTGAGGGTTGCAGACGTCACAGGGTCAGAAAAATCTCCTCCAGGAGGAGAAACAGCACCAACAATTGTGACACTCCCTGTACGTTCTGGCCCACCAAGGCATTTAACTTTCCCAGCACGTTCATAGAAAGAAGCCAACCTTGCTGCCAGATAAGCAGGATAACCACTATCAGCAGGCATCTCCGCCTGCAAGACACATTAAAACAGATAACAGAATTAGCTTAATAGAAAGAAAGCTGTGAAGCGAGTGAATACCAGAACTAGAAGACACAGAAACAGTAAATATTGTTTACATGCATCGCCATTAATGAAGTGGAAATGTTATAAAAAGCACAAGCAAATAACAGTTACCAAATAAACAGCTTAATGGTAAACATTATTGAACCAAACTCCTGAACATTATGAAAGTTCATAAAATATATTCATTAGTGAAATTCTGAAGAAGAGTTTTACCAGCCGCCCAGAAATTTCACGCAATGCTTCTGCCCAACGAGATGTTGAATCTGCCATCATACTAACATTGTAGCCCATATCTCTGAAGTATTCCGCTATAGTGATTCCTGCAAATCCACAAAACGGCCCAAAAGAATGTTACAAGCAGATGTATTGTTTCACATATAAAATAAGAATAATAGAAATAGCAAAAATAACAAATCAAGATCCTCACGGTCATTATAATTTATGGAAATTGCTCAAATTAAATAACTCTTAGCCTTAGCAACAAAGATTACTCAGCAATTATTCGATATGAAATCAAGACGATAAACAGAGCATAGCTTTTACCAGTATAAATTGAGGCTTCACGGGCAGCCACAGGCATGTTAGAAGTGTTAGCCACAAGTGTTGTTCGCTTCATGACAGATTCTTCACGACCATCAGGCAATGTCATTGTCAATTGAGGGAAATCCATAAGAACCTAAAAAATTAAACATAAAATCAGGAGACTAAAATCTCCAAAGATTGATTAATCTTACAAAGCAGATGATGAAAAAAAATACCTCAGCCATTTCATTTCCTCGCTCTCCACAACCAACATAGACAACGGCGTCAGAATTAGAGTACTGCACATGATAAGGAAAATAAGGACAACGAATATCTATGATTGGACGAAGCTAAATCTCAAAAGAAATATAAGAAAAAAATATTACCTTGGAAAGAGCTTGACTGATTACAGTTTTACCACAGCCAAATGCACCAGGAATAGCACATGTTCCACCAAGAACTGAAGGGAATAGGGCATCAAGAACACGCTGATAAAAAAAAAGTCAAAAAAATCTTGTCAGAAAATCACATCCTTTGAAAGAAGTGAAATGGAAACAACCCACATATAAGACATACCTGCCCAGTAAGCAGAGGAGTATCTGCAGCAAGTTTAGATGCAACAGGTCTAGGCGTACGCACAGGCCATGTCTACAGACAGATGTAGAGAACATTCCAAGTCAAAAAATTAAAAGTAAAAAAAATGTTATTAGCAGTTTATCAGTAACGTGTCACATAAATAACATGGCCAAAACCAAATGTAAAGTGACTACAAATTTAACAATCAACAGCTAATAACACAGCTCAACCTTGCTAGACAGAGATGATCAGATCCACCCAACAACTTGACCAAATAAATAAAACATTGGGCCCTGGCCCACCTATTGTCACATAAAGTCATGGAAAATGTCATGATGAAGAAGGAAAGAGCAAACCTGAAGCATGGTGAACTGTTTTTTAACACCTTGAAACTCAAGTTCCAGCACAGTATCCTGCCATGGAGTAAAGGGTTCAGTTATAGCAAAAAGAAAGTTTCAACCACTTAAATCATATAAACGGAACAATATAAACTTTCAACAGACAAACCTTTATTGAATATTGACCAGGAGGAGCTATGTAAGTGATTTTTCCCATCGCATCAGGAGGAAGGGCAACATGATGTTGCATCAAACTGTTTTCAAAGACGGTCTGCGTTTGAATTTCAAAGCGTCAATATAAAGACTTTAAAAGAATTAAATGAAATAAAATGACCCAACCAAATTATCGACCTCTTCCATTTGAAACAATAGGTGTTAAAGTTTCAGCCCATAAGCCCATTTTAATGTTAAAAAGTATTAAAACATTATAAAAATTATATTTACATTTGTATTTTGTAAGAAAATAAAAAATAATTCAGGACAAATCGAAAAAATAAAAGAAGTCATGGCTAGGTCAGGCCTAAATTGGGCAGGGTTAGGCAGATAGCTTAACCCTTGAACAGCTTTATTCTAAGGTAACGGATGCATACATTTTGCCTTAAAAGATGCAAAGCACTGAAATCATATATATTCTATTACATTCTCTTTTTTATCCCTAGAACTCAAAAGAAAATTATGAATGGATAGCCTACTTTTTGTAGGTGTTTAACTGTTTATCAGCTTTATTGAGGACATGATTGTCTAGATTCTCACCTTTGTGAACCAAAATAAAAACAATTTGCAATTAGCAGTTCTCTCATCAACTGTCTCTATCCCTCTCCTCATTAATTTTCTTTCAAAAGCAAAACCAGATAATTTTCCATTTTCTTAAATCCCATAGTTGATTGAATATTTCTCCCATTATTGGTAATCATAACCATAATCTGATTACTTGATATTTTGAGGAAAATTACTACCAGTCTGTGAAAAAGGGATTAGCGTGTTACTCAACTGAGAATCACTTGCATCTCCCCACAAAGGTTATTCAACTATGGATATTCAGGTGCTTCGTACCTTGATAGAGCCTTCTAATATTTCTTACTTAAGAAAATACAAATGTAAAAGATAAATGACAGCACAAGGCCATTAAACTTACAGCATATAGGTCGCCACCAGTTAGAAGGTCTCCTTCACCTGCAGGAAGTTAAGCATTGTATTGAACATCAACCTCGGAAACCAATCTCTATATAAGTTGCATCCTAAAAGCTCCATACCTATTTTTTTAGGCTGAAAATCCCAAAGAGCATCTTTGTCGAGAGCAGGGACAGAGACTCCACGAGGGATATACACATCACCCGATCTTTTGGCAATAGTTTTCAAGGGCCTCTGTGTTGTTAGATAGCATTGGAACAAAAGATGAGAGCGAATATCAATTGATATCAAGTACACAATAATAATATATGACAGCATAGCTAGTCAGGTTATTTGGTTTTAGTGACAAAATAGCCACAGAAAGACCCAAGAATATCAGAATTTAAACTTCGTGTAAGTATGCTTGAACCTGAATGCCATCAAAGATATTTCCCAAAATTCCTGGTCCCAACTCAACAGACAGAGGCTGCAACATTAACATATGATTATAAGCTTGAAAATTGAATCAGCGGAGTCAGGAACTTGGGTTTAGTGCAGTTTAAAACAATTATACACCTTGTGTGTCCGCAGAACTGGATCATTTACCATCAGACCGGCTGTTTCTTCATAAACTGAAATAAGAATAAATTGGAAGTTTCTTATTAGTTTCCCTCTAAGGATCATCACTATAGTCACTGGTAATTCTTACTTCTCTTTTATGCACATACTATCTTTCCAAACAACAGAGGACAAAAATAGATGGCAGTTTAAGTGAAAAGGATAATGTTACTATTAATAAAACACCTTGGATTGTAGCAGAGTCTCCTTCCAACCGAATAATTTCACCGATAAGATTGTCATGACCAACACGGACTAATTCATACATGGCAGCACCAGCCATTCCATCTGCAACGACAACTGGTCCTGACACCTGCAATGTGAAAATTGAAGTGAGGAAACAAGAAAACCAAAAACGGGAAGATGATAAAATGCACCATCCCAACTATTTCAGCAGATTCATAGCCAATCAGAAAAGCAATTTATGTCGATGGAATAGAGAGATGAAAATAACACTTTAAGCATAATATTTTTTTTTTTTTTTTGGAAATACAAAAATGAATATCTAACCATTTCTTAAAAAACACAGTTACTTATATATCTGCATAAAATTGATGGTTTACATTTTGTATAGTCAATGAATTCACAATAGCAAGTTTCTTGAAGCAAACGCTCTGCTATAAGTTGTGGCAGAAAAATTGATTTCGGTTCAGGCTGAGCATCCAAACCAAGTAGACCATTATTGCTCGAAGATTGAGCAATGAAAGCAATGCAATAGAGAGACCAAATCACAACATTTACTATGACCGGAAAAGGGAATTTTTTATTACCAAAGAACCTCTAATCCTCATCCCCCCACCCCCCATCCCCCCAAAAGGAAAAGGGATATATAAACGAAAATCAATGATAAGGCAATAGACTACAAGGCAGTGAAAGCATGAAAATAAGGAATAAGCAATGCACAAATGAAGGTAAACCCCAACATATACTATTAGGCTAACTACTCATTTGAATAAAAAATCGCACACAATAAAACGTCGGATCATTCGTGTAAATTGTCAATCAAACCAGTCCAAAATTCACTGATCAAGCATTACAAATAACAAAAGAAAGAAAAATGTCCCCATAGAAATATATCAAAGACTAAAACTTTCAAAATCTTTATTATAACTATGAACAAATGAATAGCAGATCAAGAATAAAAAACTCAAAATTCAAATAAAGAAAACAAATCAAGAATTAAAAAAAAAACACTCAAAATTCAAATAAAGAAAACAGATCAAGAAGTCAAAAAGATTAGAACATAAACGTATAAAATCAACAAGATTGAGGTTATTAACATGACAGAATGCAGATCATCCAATAAAGATTCAAAACGAGGTGAGGAAAGTAAGAAATAAATAATGAGGGGGAATCCACCTTGCGAACATAGCCATATTCGCTCTCTTTCTCTGAATCCTCAAACGTCGTCAATCTGGCTCCGAAAGCTGACGGCATTTTTCCACTTAACTGAGATTAGATAAAAATGAAACAAATCCGATCAAGTACTGATCGAAAAAGATTAACTAGGGAATTTCAAGATCTGATCAAACTATTAAAATAAAATCAACTGCAGTATAGGAAATGAAACAAAGTACCGATCAAAACCCTAGTTAAATCGAGAAAAGAGAAGAACGCAGTGATGTAAAGAAAAAGAAGAAGAAGAAACTAATCAGACAGAGAAGGCAATAGAGAGGAGAGGCGTGAATCATGAGATATATAATGACGATAAATGATTTATTTAATAATTTATTTAATTTACCAATTCTTTGAAAAATAATATGACAGCTGTTTTTAAATAAAAAGAACTTTTTCATTCCTGTAAAAAAAGTGAGAGAACTTTTAATTTTTAAAATAATTATAAAATAATATATATTTATAAATATTTTAATTTTTTAATAATCATAAATATTTTTCAGATTATATTTAATTAATTAATGTTTATACGGTTAATGGTTATTTATAATTGGTTAGAATATTTTTATTATATTACTTCCATTTAAAAATCTGAAACTAATTTATTAATTAGTTATTATATTACAAAAAATAATACTATATTCGTTACGATAATCATGTAAGACGCTATAAATATTAATGATATATATACGTTTTTGTTTAATTATTATTTTTATTTATTAATAGATTATTTTAGATCAAATTTATAAAGATGTGTTATTAAAAAAATACTTAATTTTTTATTTATAATATTAAAATTTAAAAATATTAATTTTAAATTAAAAATTTAATATCTCATTTCGTTAAATTAAATAGATATAGATAATAACATATATATATATATATGCTTTGAATACATTTTAGATAATTATTTGATTAAATATTTTTTCAATATAAATTTTTATATCATTTACTACTTAAAAAATACATTATACATAAACTCTTATGATTGGTTAATAGAAAAAAAAAAAGAATTTTGGTTGCTGACTTTTTAAAAATAGAACTAATTTCTTAAACATATTCATAATCTTAATTCTTAAATTAGAAACGACAAAATTTAAATTTATAATTTCTAAAAATATTACAACAGTTAACAAATGAATTAATATTTTTAATATTCGTAATATAATCTAATGATAATATTTATTCCGTACAATTAGATTACATTTAAATCCAGAAATAGTATCCATTCTAGGCTGAGAAATGTAGTCCATAAGTTAGTAGTCTACGTGGACAGGGATTAGCGGGGACAACGCCAGTGGCTTGTGCGGGTGCGGAGGTAGTTTCCTGAAGGCAAGGTCGAATCCCATGCGTCACTCTCACATCCTAATAATTCTAAAGTCGGATGTAAACGTCGTGCTGTTTTTTGTTTTATTTCGTTTCCCAATCATTTCTTCCTTCCTACTATTATTGCTACAGCCTAATGTTATTTCTGAGTTAGTCTGCGCTAAAATAATTTAATTAAAAATTAAAATAATACAATAAAAATATGACAAAAACATATATTTTTTAAATAATCTCAAAGTAATTATATTGAATTTTTTACGATGAATTTTATTAATTTTTTTATACTCTAAACAAATACTTTACAAACAAAATGATTGAATCCAGATTTCTTATAATGAATATCGCTTACTTGTTTGGTTCTTAATTAATATAATTGTTATTATAATAATTAAAAGATATATAAATTTAATATAAGAATATAATATTTGAATAAAAACATTCAAATTGAAATTAATTATATCGTGTATTTTATTCTGTGCTAATTATTTTTAAAAATATAAGTTCATAGATTTTATTATTATGTTAACCATTTTCAGTATAAAAAGTTGACATGTTCCTATTATCTTACATATTTTATAGTATTTACATTATTTATTGGATAATTATTCATGTATTGTGTTGAAAATTATATTTCACAAACGAAATAATACTATTATCTCGTGTCATTTAATTATATTATAAAAACAAAGACCAACAATTATACAACCTATTCGTAGAATATATTTTTCCTTTCAATAATTAAATAATAATTATTATTTTTTTACATCAAAAAATCTAAGCATCCTAGGCAGGCACGTGTAAAAAAATATGACCAGGAGCATTATTTATCGCTAATTGGACGTGTGCACGTGCTTCAGTCAGTGTTCTTTCGAATTGGGAAAGGTTCGATATAGGAAGTGGCTAGGGGGGATCCTAGGATTGAAGAGCAGAAATATTCTATCTCGTAATCGTGTATTACCTTCCGTAAAAAAATTTATACATATTTAAATTTTAATTATATTTTTTATATTTTAAATTTTATATCTTAAAAAAATATACCATACTTTTAATTTCTTAAATCTTAATTATAATTGATATCATTAAACTTTAAACCCTAAATTCTAAACTTATTAATTTAAAATAAAGATATTATCAAAGATATAATTAAAAGATAAACGATTTGTATCCATAATTAACATATCAAAGTTTTTGAAAGGATAATTAAAATTTTTAGAGGTAAAATTCGATTTTTTTAAAATTAAGGCAGGTTGTAACCCCACAGGCCCCTTAAAAGATCCACATATGCATGTGCGATATATACAGTATAATAAAAATAATAAAAAAATTAACTTGAAATTTAAATTAATTAATTAATTATTAAAATATTTTAAGATATTTAAAATTTTATTTTATAATTTATTTTTAATAAATTAAAATTTTAAATTATAAATTAAATTATTTAATTTAATTTTTTCGAATTAAATTTTAACCCTTCTAAATAAAACACTGCAATTATACCTATCACTTGAAATTTTCAATTAAACCAAAGAATCGCTTGGATTTTAACCCATGATTGAGAACAAGGAGAAAAAGGAAAGAAAGAATATGAGTCAATGCGTTTAAAATTCCATTCCACATCGGTGGGCAGGCCAAGAGAAATTGAAAATTAAGCCTTCGATCCAACCGCAAAACTAAATTTTGAAACAATCCAAATTGAAAGGGATTACAAGAAGAGATGACTGAAGGCGAAGGGAGGAGCGAAGTGGGCAAAGCATTGGGTTTGCTGATATGCGGTACCTTGGTGTACTATCACTGTGCCTACCGCAATTCAACCATTCTCTCCCTCTTTTCCGATGTCTTAATCGTTCTCCTTTGCTCTCTTGCCATTCTCGGCCTCCTTTCTCGTCAAATGAACATCTCGTACGTTTCCTTTTCTTTTTCAACTCTGGGTTCCTTTCAAATTATCATTTTTATCTGTTTTATTTGTTGGGGTTTTAGACTTTTAGTTTATTTTTGTTCTTGCTAGTTTAGGATTGATGTTGGACTGTTTTCCTGTGAAGACCAAATTTTTGTTTTTGTTACAAGAAGTAAGCTGGTTGGTAGATTTTAGATTTCTTTTTGTTAATGGGAATTGGTGAACTTTGGTCTTTCAAATGCTTTCTGCTGCTTTTGAATTTGATTCGAAGAAATGGGTGGATTTGGATTGTTCTCGTCCCTTCTTAACCCTCTGGATTTAGGTTTCAGTTGGTTTAATCAACCATGGTGACAGTGACAGCAGAAATTATGCGTGCTCATCAATATATTAATTATTAATATCCTTGATGATGCTTGACAAGAACATGCTTACTGAACAATTTAGCATTTCGAATTTGTTTATTGATCTTATTAGTATTTATTTCGGTGCTATCTTAAGTTTCACTACATCTAGTGAATTATTAGGGATTTAGGGTTAAGTGAGCTTAGGTTCCATTGTTGCTGAAGATGTTTCTGTTTGTAATACAGGTTTGAATTATGGTTAGATTTTAATGTGTTGAAATTCACCTCCAGTTTGGGGTTTCCTCCATATTCTTCTAATGTGTTTCCTACATTTCTTTCCTTCTTCCTAATGGCTTTTATTTTATTTCCCCCTTTTCTGTCTCGTCCGATGGTATTGAATTACTTTGACAACTCTTAAAATCTACTCCAGTGTCGATCAAATTGTGTGTTTATGATATTGTATGTGCAATGTGATTTGTCTGATGCCATTCATTATTCAAATGATTTTGACTTTTCACTTTAGTAATGGATTTTTACTCTTGAACTACTTCACTCTCATAATGGAAAAAAAAAAATGTCTTGTAGGGTACCAGTAGATCCACTTGAGTGGCAGATCTCACAGGATGCTGCTAATAGCATTTTTGCGTGGTTAGCTAATACTGTTGGGGCAGCTGAGTCAGTTTTAAGGGTTGCAGCAACTGGACACGACAAAAGGCTATTTTTTGGGGTGAGCTTTTGCAACTCAAGTTTCTATTCACTATATATCAGCTACTTTTTGCTATTTAGATTCTAATTCTTAGGCTTTAGTTGATATCTTCTGAATCAAGGGGCCTGATGCTTCTAACCTTCGAGACAACCCACTGTTCTCTCAGGAGGCCTGGCCAACTGTTTTTCTCTTGTTGGTTGAATTGCTCATAGCTTTGTACCTTCTGAAAATGACTATGTTAACACCATACTGCAGTTATCTTAGAGAATTCTTTTTTCTTGCATGACTATTATCCGATGCATGTTTACTTTCAGGTTGTTGTTTGTCTTTACATACTGTCGGCCATTGGACGATTGGTCTCTGGTGCTACAGTTGCTTATGCAGGTATGTTTGCCATTAAATTCCATTTTCTGTTGCTGAAATCAAATGCAACTCTAAATTTTGTAGCTAAGAAATGACTGGTACTTGAACTGGTTAATGTTGAGTGAACCACACACTATTTGTCTTGATATCCTGCAAGTTTCTTTTGCTCGTCCAAGCACTATGAATTGATTTTATGCACTAAGAAATTCCGTTCACAACCACTTCCCCATGTCAGGATTCGGGAATGTGGCCAAAATATGTAAAAAACGTTTCGAAAGAGTACTTACTTTTTATGTATTAAATTTTCACAACCAGAAATTTAGCATGCTTAATAATTTTCTTCTCTTTCTTTCCTCAATTTCGTATCTTTCTTGGAAAATAAAATTCCTTGTGTTTCTGAAATAGGATTATGCTTGTTCTGCCTCTACATGCTTGCGGAAAACTCTCAATCAATCAGAACATGTGTTCCTCAGTTACAAAGGCAGAGAAATGGCACTTCTGTCGAAGACGATAATATGTAATTCGACTGAGGTCTGGAAACACATGAAAGCAAGTTGAAGCTTCTGAACTTCTTTTATTAGATTAGTAGATCAAGCCTTGTCGTATCCTTGCTATACTTTGGCCGAGTTTGTGTCAGATGTATAACTGTTTTTTAGTGCCATACTTTCATATGGCTGATCATTATCAATAAAATTTTCAACTCATTTGTAACATGTATACCTCCGAGAACGTAATACAAACTTCCTGGATTTTCCTGTTGTTCCACATTTGTAGCAGTAGTGGTGTTGTGTTCAACATCAATATGTCAATGAGAATTACAAACCTGAGAATTACAGTTTCTCTATTGTCAAACAGTTATGGTATAGATCCTTCGTATCAACAATTCCAATTAGAATCAATAATTATAGGCACAAAACTGAATAATTAAAATACTAAAATATTAGGCTCAAAGATTGCAGTTTTTGATTGAAAAAATAACATTTGGACAAGATATGGGTACATTTCAATTATCTCAACTCGACCATGCGGTTGGCATTTGGCAAATATAGAGACCAAATTGGTCAAAATTTCATGTTACATAAGAATTCTGCCGGTACATGTCTATATTTAATACTGCAAAAATGACGCTCACCTATTCATTTTTATAAAATATGGGAGCTGATACTACTAAATACCATCAGCCAGAGCTTCCATGAACAACCCTCCCTGAATAGCACAGCATCCTCTTGCACTTTAAAGAGAGGAGCTTCAACTAGTTAGCTTAGCTATGGGAATTGTTTCTTTCCTAGAGCCATCATAACATGCGTCTCTCAGCAAGCAATATGTCTTTCCAAGCTTCATAAAACATCCAGGTGATACCAGAGGAGGGCATTACTTTTAGACAGCTCGCACCCCACCCTCTGTAAAGCCCCATTAAGCCCTCATCCCGGACTATTTCAGCAAGTGCTACAACCATGTTTGGCGGACACTTACCCTGCAAAGCTCCCACCATCAGCCGTTTTCTGGCAACCTCCAAGGGAAAGCTGATGGTGCTGGCGGTAAAACCTGGTCATTTCAATCGAACCACTTTAGCTGTATGCATTTATACGCTAATAGTCAAAATAACAAATAGGAAGGGGTCAGAAAAAGGTTGTTTTTTTTTAAGAAAGAAAGAACAAAACAAACACACAAGTATTATGAAAGAATATCAGGAAAACCCCCATAAATATTTTCAAACAAACAGCACAGGTCAAAATCTCACCAGCAAGAGCTCCAAGAACAAGCATCTCAGGACGATTTAGAGATTTTTTCTTCTTTGATTGACAGTAGGATTTCTTCAATTTATCATACATGAAATAGTAACAAGAACTATATGGAAGCATGCCTATTAGCGTTGGAGAGAGACCAGCATACAGGGCACCGACACCACCATCCTTGTAAATCTTGCTGATTGCAATGCTTAAGCTAGGATATATCTCAGGACTGACAGTCAGCCTATCCTGTAATTTTACACTGGGAACATTCAAGTTCATAGGCAAAAGCATAAAATAATTTCAACTTAATCATATTCGGATTAATTATTGCTCAAAGTGTCTAAAAAACATGAAGATAGGCAATTCAACTAATTTACGCATTGCTCAGACAAGGGAGATACTAAGAGGTCTCTGAAGCATTAATAAAAATGATGAATTGGACTTGGATGACATCATTATAAAGTCCGATACTCTTAGTTGCACTTCATCTGTAATTATTATTGAAAACCAAAAACTAAAAGAAATAATTTATCACAATGTGGAGTGTTCTGCTTCTTTTTTCTTTTTATTCGGAAAACAAAAATAAAGAAGATAATCAACACATGAGATGTAAGATACCTTGATAACTTCTAGAGGATGACATGCAAGTGTGCTAACAATTCCAGCAGCTGCACCAGCCACAGCAGTAGGAGAAATCCAGGAAAGAGAATCGTTGATATTCAAACAACCAATTTGCAATTTTGGGCTTTTGATATCATTCCATTTCTCTTGTGTTGATGTCATTGTGCGTTTGACACACTCATATGTTGCAAGCTCAATTGCTTGGGTGGGGACTATTCTAATCATGTTGATTCCATTTCCAGCCCACAGTCCTTGCCAACCTTGCTGCTCAATGATCTCCACAAAACTACCAGTTATGTTTTTGGATCCAACCCCGACCACCATTCTGGTCCTGCATGTCAGAACTCAAAAATTATGAGTAGAACAAATACATTTCTGACAAACACATGACAATGATTCTAAGGTCAAAAGGATCGTGAATAAGGTAATATTGATGACAAGAACAGTTCTAAGATTTCAAGAATGACTTGATATCCAAAACTTTTCAGGTCAACAATTTATTCTGGAAACAAAACTAAGGATGCACACATCCAATCCTATAAAAGACCAAGAAACTTAAATTGAGAGGAGGAATAATTGGAAAACATTGCAGTACAAGAAAGAAATAAGGCATCCACAAGAATCATCACAATAAGTACCAAATGTTCTAAAGAGTTGACAAAATGCTTGTCATCCCCATTTATCCACTGTAAATTTCTAATGATTCATGGCATAGAAAAATATGGAAAACAGAAGAAATGAAAGCCATGTTTAAAATTATGATCAAAATGGAATGAAATTCAATGTTTACTATTTAAAATCCAAAATTATTCAGTGAATACACCTCAGTTCAAGTTTTTCTAGGTAAGTTTTCATACCATTTTACAGATTTAAGGCTTATTGAAAAAATAATTACACTTTACCTGGCTAAAGAAACAAAAAAAATTAGATATAATGGTAAAGGCAAAAACTCAGCATATTAATAAAAGAAAACATATAACAGGGTATGTCAGCCAACCTGATAGTTTCTAAAGGAGCGAGAATAGCTTTGGTCATAGCCCCAGCTAAAGCTCCACTAAGAAACTCACCGACTTCTCTAGTCCTCAAGAAATCCTGATTCACAATCAGAGCATGCTTTTGAAACAACATAACACTTTCCATTTTCCAACAATAACTTTCTCTCATTTGGAACACCATATTTATGATGTCCATAAAATCTTTGAGGCCACCACAGCAAATGCAAATTTACAGAAAGATGCAATGAGATATAGCCAAAAATAAACAATTTTAATAAGAGGGGTTATTTCTTTTATATCTTTTATTCAGCGTGATCTTATTTGTCATTACTTCCCCCGTAGCTCCTAGCAGCAAAAAAAAAAAATCATAGAAGAAAATAGGAAGCAGTTTGACGCAGAAAAACATGTCTTAACCCGCAGCTTTTGCCTAAAAAGTGGGGTTCCCAAGAATTTATTCTTTTAAAAATTTACACTTTCCATTTTCTCTGCACCCAAACAACACCTTAGGCTTATTAGAGCAAGAGCATTATAAAAAGGATGAAAAGGAAAAAGAAACTCACTCTAACGGCAACTCTCAAATCGGGGACATGAAACCGGATCTCTAAAGGCTTTGGAGAAGGCAAAGAAAAAGGCTTTTCGAGTTCGTCAAGCTCCTTCGGAACAACCAATGCCATGTTTCCAAACACGTTGCAACTGTTCTTCTGCAATTCACAACCCAGTTTTCAACATTATCACTACTTTACATTTCACTGTGATATAAATAAAATTGTATCCCCAAATTTCAGAATCCTCAAACTCAGAAGATTAGAAACTTAAATAAAAGGATAACAATTAGATGATAATAATTATTACAATAATTAGATGAGAAAAGAACGGAGAACAAAAAGGACGAAATCGACGTGCCTGAGGTAGAGAAGGCAATTTTGGGGGCATTAGATGTTTTCTTTTTCTTTCTCTTCCTTTTTTTTTCGATTTGTATTTTCTTGGGCTTGGAAAGAGAAAGAAAAAGGAGGGAACTTGATTTGGTTTGTCTTTGGGTTTTCTATAGGGATTTGGTTCCTTGGCTTTGATTTTTGTTTTTAGGGTTTCTTTCCCTTCGTCGTCTTTATGCAAGATGATAGTAGTCAGAGTAACACATTTGGTTACTCTGCAATTGATATTAATACGTTTTGTTATAAAACATTAATATTAGTGACTGTTTTGTGAATCTGTTAACTTTTAATGATTAGAAGGGAAATTAACTCAAATTGTAACGACTAGTATACTCTTACCCCTTTTATAATTGCCACTCACCGGAGACCGAACAAGGCAAAGGGTTTTTGCGCACTAAGTGTTCGATAAAATTCCTTTTACGTATCATTTGATTAATAGAAGAAGAAGAAAATTTGTGAATGATTTACTAATGCAGAAGAATAGGCTTGGCCACCATCTTTTATCTCTAGCGAGACACTACTCCAGAGTAGCTCCGCCTCCACCTTCGTATGCCGGTCCAGTCATCCGCGTCTCCAATAACGTGGCTTGCTTGGGCAGTCCAAAACAGGGTCCAAAGCCTCGCCAACTCCTTTCCTTGCCCCCTTTCCCCGGTCTTCCTTTGCCCGGAAAGGACTCTGCCACCGGTCGCATCACTGCTATCAGTTGGCTCAAATATTACTTCGATGAAATTCCAGATTCCGCCATTCAGTCTCATTTTAACAAGGGCCTCGTACGTATGCCAAGTAGTTCTCTCTGCCACTTTCCTATCTAGAAGTTATCACTCAACATATGCATATCTGTTTTTGTTGCAGGTTGAGATCGAATCCTCAAAGCCTAATTCAGCTCATTCTTTCGTAGAAAGGGGTGGACAAATGAAATCCTTGAGAAAGGTACTGATGTTTCTTGGCATGTTACCCTTAATCCCAGAATTAAGATTTTTTTTCTTCTTCTTGGGCCATTATCAATAGTATGCCTTTTTGTATGGGTTTAATTACTCTGCACTTATACAGCTTACCTGCAGATCAAGCATAATGAGGTGATGGAAGTAGGGGCAAGAATTTGGGTACCTGTATCGATTGCAGAGACTCGAGTCTCCAAGAGATTTGACTGTATACCGAGTGGGACTCTTCATCCAAATGCTGATGAGATTGACTATTTGAGAAGACTAGTTAAGTATAAGGCATGCCTCGATCTTAATTGCTTGTTGTTATCTCTTATCAACCCGTCTGAGTATTAATCTATTATTGTATGTGTTTGTACTGGGGTGCGAACCTCTATGTTGATAAGCATTTGTCTTAACTCGAATGCTACTTTCACTTGATGGATGATGCTTTATGTTCCTTGCTTCAGTCTGAAGGTTCCCCTTTTCCCAACAAGTTCTTCCTATTTTTATTATTGCTGTTTATGTTTCAGGACCATGCTATACTTGTACTAAATAAACCCCCCAAGCTGCCCGTAAAGGTTTGTTACATTATTAAAGGTATTTGAGTTGTTTTCTCAGCATATTGTGTTTACTCTCATATATATATATATATTTTTTTTTCTGTCACAACATCTTTAGGGAAGTATGCCTGTACATAACAGCATGGATGCATTAGCAGCAGCAGCTTTGTCTTATGATTATGATGAGGGTCCTAAACTGGTACGCTCATTTAAAGTACCAAGTCTTTTATCTCCTCTTTCTGTTTTCATCATCATTTATTAAAGTTTCAAGTTAGTGAGACCATGTTGGAGTAATTTCATTTCATTTCATTTCATTTCATTTCATTGATGTTAAGCTGTATATATTGAGAGCAACAATGATTAAGAAGTTAATATCTTTGAGGGTCTATGGTGCTTCATATTCAGTTAATTGTTCAAAAGGATGGATGAGGCATGTTGAATTTTTGTGTAATTGGGATAAGGCTTAGCGGAGTAGAGTTATATGTTGAAAGATTTGCTTGAAGTTGTAAGCGAAGTGTAGTTTGTAGCTGTTGAATTGTGAACTAATTTTATTTTTTGTTTTGCTGACAAGCCATTTTTCTCAGACTTCTTCACTGGTGCTTCTATTGTCAGGTGCATCGACTTGATAGAGAAAGCAGCGGCCTCATCTTGATGGGAAGAACTAAAGAAAGCATGAATCATCTTCATTGGCTGTTCAATGACATAAACCCAGCAAAATCCTCATGTAAGGTACATGTACCTGAACTAACGAAAACAAAATTGTCAAATGTCTGCTTCCTACGTCCCATGTTATTATGCATTTTTCTATTGTTGCGATGGCTGCCAACTTGTATAATATTTAGCATTATAGGCAGCTGGTTGAACATTTCCATTCTTTTATCTTACAAAATATTCTGCCGGCATATTTAGGCTTGGAATGATGCCTGCAATGCAAAGTTTCAGAGGTATTGGGCATTGGTGATAGGCACTCCGAAGGAGAATGAAGGCTTAATTTGTGCTCCTCTTTCAAAGGTTCTCTTTTTCCAATTATTCTCGTTTTGCTTTACCTTAACTTGCATTTTAATCATGTATGTTTTGTTGTTTATTTTTAGATTCTTCTTGACAATGGTAAAACTGAGAGGGTCATCTTGGCACAGAATGTGGGCTTAGAACCTTCTCAAGATGCTATGACTGAATATCGGGTACTAGGTCCTATGATAAATGGATGCTCATGGATTGAACTGCGCCCCCTTACTACCAGGAAGCATCAGGTACCATATTTATCTATGTTTATCATATTTGAGTGATGTATGTAGGAGGCATTTTGTAGTTTTAGAATCTTGCTCAGAGGGTGACAAGGGTTCTTAAATTTTGTAGTCTAAAAGTAGGTTGCGATATCATGTCAACAATTATACACAGCACACTGTTAGTATATATTTGTATGAATCACACCCAATCTCACCTACATTCAATTTCATGTAGCTCCGAGTCCACTGTGCAGAAGCTTTAGGGACTCCCATAGTTGGTGACTATAAGTACGGCTGGTTTGTTCACCAGAGATGGAGGCAGATGCCTCGAGTTGATATTGAACCAAGGACAGGGAAACCGTACAAGTTACGAAGGCCAGAAGGTCTGGATGTTCAGAAGGGGAGTGTATTGGCCAAAGTCCCATTGTTACATCTGCATTGCAGGGAGCTTGTACTTCCAAATGTTGCAAAGTTCCTTTCGCTGTTGAGTCAGAATGCCGAAACCCTGCCTCCTGGACTAAGTGACAAGCCTGATCTCCTGCGCTTTGTAGCACCGATGCCTAAACACATGAAAATTAGTTGGAACTTGATGTCCTCCTATTTAGTGTAAATAACCAAGATTTCAAATTTGATGATCTCAATATACTAGAGCTTGTCAACATTTGTTTCTCTTGATTTTTATAACTAAAATTTCAGATAAAATAGTTTGAACTCATATTTCAATAGATCTGTTATAAGGACAAATCAAGCTAGATAGCAACATTATCATTTCTTTTACCTGCCTTAAAAATTCTATGAGGACTAAAAACAAACAAATGACATAATTTAGGAGTTAATTTTTCATTTAATCCTTAAACTTTCAACAAATGATTATTCCTTCTTTCCCGTTCTTTTTGCATGAGGTTGGTGACTTCCTTGAGAATAATGGAGCGCGAGACAAATCCTCTTTGACTTGTCGTCATTGTTGCTCTGTTTGAAAAGTAGTGTGATAAGGTCTTGTCGTTAGGAATCATGATACCAATGAGCTTGTTACAACACTACAAGGTTGTGAGCTAAAATGTGTTTTCTCATGTTGGGTTGATGCTGATGGTGGTGCAACTTACATTCAAATTCGTCCCACACCTTATTTTGTTTAAACGGCTTTGAATCTAATTTTCTTACGAATCCTTTATCTACAGCCTGTGCGTGATCACTTCAACACTGATGCTAAGGCCAAGGACCTGCTCAAACGGGTTAAGGTACAGGTGCTTATATTGTGATTCCCTGCCTTTTCAGTTAAGATATTTTCATGAACCATTTGATGTCTGAAAAGCTGTGCCAATATTTTCAGTTCGACATCTTTCTTCATCTCTTGCGGCTTATGAAACCTGATTTTCTAATATTTCATGTGATGCAGAATTACCAGGTAACCAAGTGATCAAGGAAGATGATTCTTAACTTCCGACCCTCCGGATTCATTAGCGTTGTGTTGTCCCCTTCAAATGAAAACTTGCCCATACATGTTACATACCTGTTACAGATGGTTTGTTTTGGGTTTGAATTACTAGTACCCTTCATTGCAAAACCGACTGTTGAAGATTGAATCTCAACAAAAAGCTTTTCGTTTAATGTCTTTTATTACATTTTTATTCAGTTGTTGTTGGTAATAATTATTTTGTTTTGATATACAAGTACAACCTTGAAGATTGAAGCTAACATATAAAAAGAGAAGCAAAATCTTATTATTTTCCTACATTGCTCTCAGTTTTTATGTTCTACATGTTACATTAGAAGAATTATCATCTTGACTTGTTAGCAGAGTAAAATGTTGTAAAAAGATGAGATTTCTGTTATTAGACATTCAACTGAGCGGCGCATCTAAGCAAGACATGCTCGAAACATTGTTCATCACATGGAATTTCTAGCCGTCCGTCGTTCTGGAAGCCAAATTCCTCAGCTGCTTCATCCATCAACTCTCTAAATTCCGGCATCTTTAAATATCTTATCGGAACCACATACCTACGGAGCTCCGGCCCTACATAGACTGCTATGGAACCTTTTGGGATGGGTGCCGAACCCTTGCTACTGCCATCGGATAATTCTCTGTCCGTTAACAATGATTTCTTCGACATCAGATCATAATTACTTTTGGATAAAAAATTAAGGTGTTGCTTACAAGGCCGTTGCCATTGCCGAAGTATAGTCTTGGGCAGCTGCTTCATCATGATCCGATGATGATTCACGGCCAATCCAAAAGGAAAAATGAGAGGCAGGATTTCATTCAGGTTACACGATCCGACATTCAATCGAATCAAGAGGGAATTTTCAACAATTCAAAAATAAAAAAGGCGAATTTGAGTATTCCTGATGGACAGAAGCTCTTTCTTCACCAACGAACCCTAAAGAAAGAGCTTCTTATTTCAGGAATGGTTTATGATTCTTCAAATCGCAGACTCAAATGGCTAATTCCATGTGGAATCAAATATATATATATATGTATGTATCAGCGCATTAACATTGAATGCTCCACCGAGAAAATCTGATTCAAAATGCTATAAATTAAATCCTCCATAAACAGCTTAAACCATCCACCACAAATATTATAGCCTGTGCTCCTTAAAGAACTAGACTAGTGTAACTCTCCTAATAATATACATCATTATTTGCATCTTAGGCAGGGCATAGGAAGATCAAGTGTCATGTAAATTTTCAAATTAGCTCTTGGCATTTTTTCTGTCAATATATTTTTACCAATTCCAGTTCACACAAGAGAATAATCTATTATACATTGTGTAGGCAATTCAAGTGACAGGAGGATTCTGATTCTGATTCTAATGAAGATGCTATGCTGAAAGTAAAATGCAAAATTTGTTTGCCAAAGTTCAAACATTACCTTGAAATAACTTTCCACAAGCTACAATAGCAGAATACCAAGTATTGTTAGCTCGAATTCCCAAACCAACATAAGCCAGATAAAACAAAATCCAGCAAATCTAATCTACATACATTCATGGAGAAGAAGAAGGCTTGGTAGCTGTCCTAACAGAAGACCAAATCTGAGAAATACCCTCAAAAACGTGAGGCAAAACACTGGTGATGCCATTGAAAGCAGCCCCAGAAGCCACTCCAATTGCAAAGGTCTCCAAATACCCAGGCTTGGAGTCGAGCTTCATATCGACAACCGCTAGCCTGTTGTTGACACTGTCCATCTTTCTCGAAGCTTCGGCCAAGAACTTGTCTTTCTTGGGCTTGGCGTTGGCAGACGAGACGACCCTCATCACTACGTTTTGAAGATCCTCGATGACTTTGACGGAAGCTTCTTGGGCATCAAGGCCTTGGGTTTGGTAATGGGAGATTAGTTCTTGGGGAGTTGGGATTTTCCTCTTTGCTTTGTTGTCACCAAGCTTGTGAGGAACAGCTGTTGGTGTCGCAGGTTGTTCCATTTTCTTCCACACCGGCGAATACGAAACAGAGGGAAGAAGGGGAGTTATGGTTTCTGTTGGGGTTTACTGTTCCTTCTAATTAGCCCAAATTCGTTAACTTTAAGAAGCCCTAAAACTCAATGGGCCTATATGCAATGACTTGCCCCAAACGTATGCAACAGCGTTCATAGTACGTGTCTTCGTGAGCCATTTTTACGAAATGGTTAAAATAATATTATTTTATATAATTTTTTACTTAAATAATAAAAAATTAAATTATAATATAGTTATATACATAAGAATTTTGGTTCTACTAAATTATTTTAGGAAAAAACATTTTTACCTTTTACTTTTTATTATTTTTATCAATCGTGATTTGCGTCACATATTTATTTTTAATAGATAAATCTTTCGATGATTTTTTTATACACATAAAATTTTAAATTAAACAATATTAACTGTTTATCAATTAGAACATCTTCTGTTGGTTAATCTATTTTTAAAATTAAAATATTCATAAATCATTTCATGTCAGTTTTTACATTTGAATTGATTTAGACTTGATTATTTTATTATTGGAGTAAAATATTCGAGTGATCATCGAACTATTTGAGTGTAACTATTTTAATTATCGAAATAAATAACTCATTAATTAGACCATTAGTTTTATTAAATGGTCTTATTTTGACTATCATAATTAAAATTTAACGAAGAAACGATATGACAGTTAACGAAAAACTATAAAATTATATTTTTGATCATTATTATTTATCTATTATATTAATTTGGTCTCAATTTTTATTTAATTAAATAAAATTAATCAACTATTTAATAAGTTTGATGGACTAGTTGACGATTTATTTAGTTCGATGATCAAAATAGGTACACCCAAATAATTCAATGATCACCTGAGTAGTTTATCCTTAAATATATTAAACAAAAAATTAAAAATAGGAAAATAAGACACATATTTCATCATCTTTGATTTTTTATAGTAAATAAATAATATAGATCAAATATATAATTTTATAAATATGTGTTAACTATTACATCATCCTTAAATTAATTTTTTTAAACGTGATGGTCAAAATAAAATTATTTAATAATTTTGGTGGTCTGATTGATGAATTATCTAATTTAATGATAAAATAATATGTCTAAATAATTCGATGATCACCTAAATAATTTATCTTTATTATTTAAAAAATAGGAGACATATTTTTAATATTAATTCAAAATAATAAAAATTATTATTCTACTTTAATTCAAGTCGAACAAACTTTGAAATGCTTGTGTAAAACTCAACCGAGTAATAAAAATGCTAGAGCAATTTAAATTAATTTAATTTAATTGAATGTGAATAATACTTTTGTTTCAGTTAAAACAAGGAAACTGGTATATTTTACTTTTTAGTTATCCTTAGGCTTGTTCCGTAGGTGAAGGTCCCTCACTGCCAGCAGGCAAGCTAGGCGACATATTCGCATCAGCAATCTCTCTGAGTCGAATCAGTTCCGGTAACACTTCTTTGTCGAGATCTGGCCTGTCTCGCCGTCTCAGTTCGGCACATTGGAGTGCCAGTTTGGCCATTGCCATGGTCTCTTCTGCTGGCCAGTCGGTCACTGCAGGATCCAGCATATCTTCAAACGTGCCTCTCTCGATGGCTAGCTCGACACAGTGAGACAATCCCATAGGTGGCTTTGCTGTTATGAGTTGAAGAAGTATGATCCCTAAGGAATATACGTCGGATTTCACCCCCAGCACACCTGTTTGTTGATACTCTGGGTCGATGTAGCAAAATGTTCCTGCTGCCGACGTTATGCAGCACTGTGTCACGTTCTCTGCGACGGCAGGTACTAGTTTGGCCAACCCAACATCGCTGATCTTGCTAACATAGTTGTGGTCCAGCAATATGTTGGCAGGCTTGATGTCACGGTGCACGATTGGTTCTGGTTTTGTTTGATGGAGAAAAAGTAGGCCTGTTGCTATATCTGCGGCGATTCGGAACCGCAGTTGCCAAGACAGTATAGGGCTGTTCCCTTTCCTGAATAGACAATCGTCTAAGCTTCCCCTAGCCATGTATTCATACACTAGAATCCCATACTCCGGGCAGGCTCCTAGCAGAAGTACCATGTTAGGATGGCGTATGCAGCTCAGTACTTCAATCTGCAAAACAATAATCAAACAGCATGATGTTCAATTGATTCTCTGTCTTTAAAGAAACCGTTAATTGATTATATTATCAGTTTTTTACCTCTTGCAGAAACTGTAATCTCCCTTGAGCAGCATCCGGTCGCAAAACTTTAACTGCAACTTCTGTATGATCAAGGTAACACTTAAAGACAGGACCATAACCTCCTTCTCCAATTTTTCGAGAGGGTGCAAAGTTATCTGTTGCCTTTTCGATAGCCTCAATGCTGTATCTCTTGCATTTGATGTTACCATTGGATAGAGTCTCCAACATCCTCTTCATTTCCTCTGTTTCTTTTAGTGCTCTCCCTCCTTTGCTCAATAACATTCGCTTTGATTCTACTCGTTTCTGTACCGCTTCAGCTGATTCCATGGCTGCTTTGCACTTGGCTCTCTCTTTCTCTACAGCATACATTGCAGCTTCCTCGGCTCGTTGTGCCTCTTCCAATCTTTGTCCTTGATTTTGGCCGTTTTTAATCTCGATTGCCTGAGGTGAATAAGTCTGTACAATTCAGAAAATTTCACACAGGAGGGATAAAAGATGACATTCTTGATGCTAGTACCTGCTGTTTTGCTGAAATTGCTTCTCTGCATGCACTACCATATAAGTCCATTGTTTGCTTCAATTCTTGCCTTAGTCTCTTCATTTCAGTTTCCACTTCGTCCTGTTCGTTTTGGATAAAATAAGTGCAAAATCGATTTTGACCAGCCATTATTCAGACTAAAACAAACACAGTTCTGTTTCTAATATGCATCTTCTATATGTGCTATGATTAGAGATGAATAGAACCTGCAGGTGGCTATCTTAAAGCTAGTCTTCCATAAGGGACATACTGATTAACGTACCATATTCTGTACCGAAGATGACCTTCCACTGTCGATCGATGGTTGCGAGAAATCAAGTTGAGAATTATGGTCAGTCCACCTCAATCCCGAACGCATTGATCCTATGCTATTTCGACCAGAGTCAATGAACGAATCAAAGAACAAAGAGCTACGATCGGTGCTTGGTCTATCCGAGCTGACAAACGATATATCAGTATCTGATTCTGATAAATCTGCGAATGCTCTCATGAGACTGGCTCTTGTAGGGGGATTTGCAGAGCTGATTTTATAAAAATGATGGTTAGTTCACCAGCAAGTTCATGTGCTTAACAGGATTATTTCTCAAGACTTGCCTGGGTTCGTAGTCGATTGAAGCACAAAGCTTGGGCCCTGCTGACCTATTGTCTACTGCATAGTCAAGATACAAACCTTGCATTTTCAATGAGTCTATCTGAAAATGGAAACTAAACTGAAATGACATTAGTGTAGAAGGGAAACAAACCTGCTTTAACTGCACCAGGATTACTCATAGAACTGCCTTGGGTAGGGGTGGTCGGTTGTTTCTTAATTTCTTCGAGTAATGGGGAGGCGAATGGAGCTGCACGAACTGCGTTTTTTATCGAAGATACCTTTCCTTTGGAAATGACATACACAGTGCAGAAGTCCGGTGTGGCTTTTGCTACACAGCTTGGTATGTCTGTCCTGAATCTTCTGCATGAAAATCATTCACATCTCTAAGAATTTCAATGCTGAAACGCCATCATTCTTATAATTTCTAAGCTCACTAAAGCTGCAATTATAACAGCTTTGAACGTTTGTCTCTCATTTCAGACACATCTGTTGCTAATTTAGATGTAATTTCTAATTTCTTTCACCTACAAAATCAAACAAATACCTCATAAATCCGCTTCGAGACGGGGCACCAAGAACCAATTTCTCAATTGCAGCATAAGAAACATACTCTGTTAATGCTTTAACAACATCTGAATCTTCAAGCACGACATCAAGAGAATGTATCTGTTGTAAAAGGACATCAAAACATGACACAACCTCACATACCACATCAAACATCATACCACAACGTAACACATTCGATTCATAAACTCACATCTTTTCTGGTACAGAAACAATGGAAGGTGAGGAACAAATCCTTGGCTAGCTTATCCGTCATCTGTTTGTTCGACACATCGCTACCGTTACCTGCACCAGACCAAACCTACTAAGAACCGAACATACCGGTACCAAACCGATCAAAACTCCGTTGTTTCAACATTCAAAAGAGAATTACTTGCTTCATTAGGTGGTTTATTAACAACATGAATAAGAACAACAGTTTGGCCTTTGGAAAGTATATGCTCCACCGCCCATCGGAATGCATGTTGGCTCCCTTTGTCCCTATCAATGGCTACGGCTATCATCCCATTGCCACTCCCTTTCTTGACAGATGAACCAGATTGCCCCTTGGGATGCCACATTTTGCTGTTTGAGAAAATGAAAGAAAGGAAAAGTTCTGGTTTGAGAGGGCCAAACCAAACACCTCCCTTGTTTGATTCCTCTAGGCAGCAGGCATCAAATTCATGGTTTTGACCATGCAGGTCCTTTTATCATCTCCCTTTTAACACGTTTCTCGTTTTGGTTGTGAAATAGATTCCTCACAAATTAAATGTGTTTGACCGAGATTTGTGTTGTTGTTGTTGTTAACAGTATTTCTCCAAAAAATGAAACTGGAGGCCTATATTTCTTCTCCTTATTTCTCTTGTTTTTCAATGGGGCCGGGGTGTATTATTGGAAAACTGACACGCCTTGGCTGGTAATTACAACGGACACAGGGCGGGTACAAAATAGATAATACAAATTATATTATAAAGTATGTTAAATCTATACGACTAATAAATATTCAACGATCATTTGTACAACTAATAATAAATATTATATATTTTTTTTTAAAAAAA
Organism: Abelmoschus esculentus; assembly: GCA_035048815.1. Classification (NCBI taxonomy): domain Eukaryota; kingdom Viridiplantae; phylum Streptophyta; class Magnoliopsida; order Malvales; family Malvaceae; genus Abelmoschus; species Abelmoschus esculentus. The sequence goes on from JAUCBN010000008.1 coordinate 3,307,209, forward strand.
ATATTAGTTTTATTAATGAGAAAATACTCAAAATTATCATAAAAATTTATAATAAATTAAATATATAATTTAAATTTTTTAAAAAATATCAATTATTTTAGATCAATCATATATGAAAAGAGTGTAAACTCATCTAAATACTCAATCAAGAGATAAATACAAAATATGACTGCATTGATAAAACGAACTATAAAAGAGATTAAATTTTTGATAAACTATTGAGAAAATACAAATTAAAATCAAGCATTTTAAAAAACAATTTACAAACGTATACTACATATCTAAATTAAAATCGATGTTTATAATAGAAAAAGATTAATAAAATTATAAATAAACACCAATTTGATCAATTATAACGTCGTCAAATCTATCATTAAAAAATAATATAAAAATAATAATTAAAAAATATCAAAAAGGCAAAAAATAAACGTAGTAATAGATAGAGATAAACATGTCATAAAAATAAAATAAAAACGTATTATAATAATAAAATTATTTTTACTAAAATCTAAAAAAAAACATATCTGGACAATAAAATTGATATTGTTGTCGAATACAAAAATAAACTTGCAGAGCTAAGGAATAAAATTTATATGAGTTCATATTCGATAGGGAAGTAATAATGGGAAAATTGACTTAGACATGCCCAGAAGTTAAACGAATGCCTAATGGAGCATTGCTTATCAGTTCTATAAAGATTAGTCACTCCGGAATTACTATTGTTTATTTTTTAGTTTTTTGAGTGTGTTTAACGATAAAAGATGATATTATTTATTAAATGATACTCGTATTTAAAATGTTATTATAAGTAAGATAAAAGAGGTAGTGAGGATAAAATTCTATTCTAAGCGAATAAATACGTTGGATCCTACAAATATCAATTATGTACACGGTGGAGTATATATGTATAGGGTTATGTGAAATATTGTAATACCTTTTGAAGTGTTTTCATGGAGTACAACGATTACTTATTTTAAAAAATTATTAAAATTTAAAATTAAACTAAAATAATATCTTATTTGAGTCCAAGTAAAATAATTAGTCACGGATAATTTTTTTAATCTGTATTATTTGTATCTTATATTAAAAAAATAAGTTTGAGGTTTAAAATTATAACTTAGAAATCGAGTATTTTAATTTTTAATTTTTTTAGAATATTTACTAGGAATTTACTCATAGTTTATTTAAGAAAAATATTTATTTTTGAGGACCTAATTTAAGTTCACCCTTGGACGATCATTTTTTTAAAGACGAGCTTTATGTTTAAATATTAATTTCTTTTGATTTATGGGTTAATTATATAAAATTGATGCAAGAAATAGCGAGAAAATACTAAGAAAAAAATATCAAAAGAAAATCATTAGAATCCCTGATATAAAAAAATAAAATAATTTTTATTTAAAAAATCAAGCAACAAAAATATTTGCATTTGTTTCCTTTTTCATGTCAAAAAGAATTCTCTACCAAATATTTTGCTTTTTTTTCCTCCCTTTTCTGTTTTTCCTTCACCAACTTAAAAAAATGTATGAACCAGCTCCCTGTCTGGAATTCCAGCTCAACTCCACCCATGGCCATCAAGGTCTAATCTTCTTCCCAAGAAGACATAGCCAGGATCTTTGGGATTCCTTCCATTCGCACAAATTTTTTTCACTCCCTTGAATAATCTCTCCATATCTCAACGAGCAAAGGACGAGGAAGAAGAACCACCCTTGCTTTTCCCAGTTTTCTCAGAGATATATACGTTCACTTCACCTGTGGAAGACGAATCGTCGTCGTCATCCTCGTCGTCTTTTCCTTTCAACTCTTCAATCTCTTTCACCACTTCCTTCAACTCAGGTCTCGCCTCCCAATCCTCTTCGCAGCAACTCAACCCGATCTTCAACACGTTTATCATCTCGCCTCTACTGCTCACCTCTCCTTTCATCTCCTTGTCGAACACTTGGGCGATTTTCTTCTCCTTAACCATCTTATTCACCCAGGAGGATATACTCATGGAACTGTTGTAACTTGTGGTTAGGTAGTTCTCCGGAAACCTACCTGTTAAGATCTCTAAGATGAGTATACCTAAGCACCAGACGTCGGTTTTCCTGTTTATTTTACCGGTCTTGGCGTACTCCGGTGATTTATAAGCTATCATCTGTGCGTGAGCTTGGTCCTGGTTTATCACCGATCTTAAAGCATAGTCACACAGGAGAGGCTCGTAGTTCTTGTTCAAAAGCACGTTGGATGATTTCAAATGACCGTGCGGAACCGCTAGGGTTGGCAGCTCGTTGTAGAGATATGCCAAACCCTTGATCACTCCTTTTATGATCTTCCACCTTGTTTGCCAATCGAGACTCGGTTTGTCATTAGAATGGTTGGCTACAGCAAACAAACCCTGGTTGGACTTAGAATTATTGCACCAAATTAAGGAGAGATAGAGGATGGGGATTGAGACACTGACCGTGAAGGTGAGAAGCCAAGCTACCGTCGACTATGAAGTTTGTAACCAATAGCTTTTCCTCTTTCCTGTAGTAATAAGCCAGCAATGGTAGTAAGTTCGGATGGTTCAACTTTCCTATTTTTCTCATATGCTCATGGAATTCGTCCTTCCCCACGTTACTCATTTGTTTATAGTTCTTCACCACCACTATTTCACCTCGTCCTATGGCGGCCTTGTAGGAAGCTCCGAATTGCCCACTACCCAGAATCTCAGCCGAGGCTTTTAACAAATCTTGCAAATCGAACCTTTGGACGTCAACTGTCAAGAATGTCAATTCAGACCTTTTCACATGGGTAGCTCCTGGAGTCGGCTCTGGAGCTTTCTTTTCCGCTTGGACGGAAGGTGGCGGAGGGTTATAGTTATACGACTCGCCCACGAACTCTTCCTCATCCAATGCTTCAGATTGTCGTCTCCGCCGTAGGAGAAAGCAAATGAGTAATAGAATAACCACTAACAAAGCTACAGATACCACAATGAGGGCAATCGTTAGAACAGCTGGGTTTGTCATTAAGCTTGGTGAAGGGCTCGGCGGAGGGCCGGGAGGAGGGCTGCGATTGACGCATTTTTTGATTAGAGGTGGCCCGCATAGATTTCTGTTCCCTACACCACACCAACAGAAGAGATCAACCGAGACATAAGCATGGAATATATAGTATACATTATAAATGCTTGCAGTTGCAGTGTAGCTGTGTAGGTACCTGAGAACATATTTGCAGGCATTTTGCTTAAGCTTTTAGGAATAAGACCCTCAAATTGATTGTTAGCCAAGTTCACCATCTTCAAAGAATTCCCAGAAAACTCCGGCACCGAGCCACTAAATTCATTCCCTTCCATTTTCAGAATCGACAGATTAGGCAAGGTAGTTAGCGACGAAGGGAATTTACCGTGAAAAATATTATTAGCCAGAAACACCGTCCTCAACGATTTCATCCCTTCAAATGTATTATCCGGAATCTCCCCAGATAAATGATTATTCGATAACAACAAAGATTGCAACCCACTTAGCTTTCTAATCTCGGGTATTTTGCCTTCAAGGTTATTGTTCATAACACTTAGCGTGCGCAACTCCTGCAACGCACCAAGACTTTGAACATTAATCACCCCTGTTAGACCCATGTTGTCAAGTTTCAAACCCATTACTTTACCACGCTCGTTGCAAAGAACACCAACCCAGTTTGCTACTTTTGCTGTACATGGAGGAGTCGAAGGATTCCAATTGGAAAGAGCTGAGGGGTTCATAAACGAGTTCCTAAATGCTAACAGGCTCCCAATCTCATTCTGGTCACCGACCGAGTGAACAGCCATTAACAATAATGATAAGAAAACAATAACCGCAAGGAATAACGATGGATTTGGCATGCGCACAAGCCTAGCTATGTGCATGCCCATTACAATTCCTACCTACAACGTGTCTAAGCAGAGAACACCAGGGGCGGGAGTCAATACTGGTTCTGTTTTCCCTGCATTTACTTTCTGTTTGTCGTCGTTTGTTGCTGCTGTGTTTCTTGGGAAGGTAAAACAGGAAGGATGAAAGAGAGCCGGAGAAGAAAATCTGGGGACAAACGCCACACCGTAATACGTTTGGCGTAAGATCCCAAGAATAGAAGAGTTGGTGAGGAATTCCGTAATAAAAAAGAGAGAGGAGGGTCCAAAGTTGGTGAATTCGAGTAAACCTAAGGGGGGAAGAATTTGTGGTTTAGAAGCTGGGCTGTGCGCCATGAGAAATCTAAGGCCCGCCTTCCAATTTTAAGCATTTCTTGCACTCCATTAATTTGGACCATTTAAACCACTTTTCTATTTATAGTATGAGATAAAGTTTAAACTTTGGGGGTTTTTTTTTATCAAATTTCAAAACATGCTTTTCTTTTTGTCTATCACGATTAATGATTAAGACAGATAAATATTAGAAAGGGCAGTGCTTGGAAATAAAGGAAAATAACACTTTTTTTATTAAGTAATACAAGTATCACAATATCCATAGAACATGTCCTTAAGGTTTAAAGACCCAAAAAGAAACTAAAAGCGAGATGCAAGAGAATGAATGGCCGTGAAATACATAAGAAATGCTTGGGAGCTATAGCATGATAGCTGTTATTGAAATTGTTGTGAAAAAGCTGCCTTTGTGGTGTATTAATGAGGAAGGATACGAACCGGGAGTCCTTTGGCTGGCATTGGCAGTGGATCCACAATCAGTTTCTCATCTGATATAACCTTTTCCCACTTGTATCTTCTGATTACATTATGCATGAACACTAAGATCTCCAGACGAGCATACTCTTTGCCTGGACACATTCTTGGACCTCCACCGAAAGGAACAAATGTGTAAGGAGCTGGTCCATTGCCTTCAAATCTTGCAGGGTTGAACTTTGCAGGCTCAGGGAAGTAGTCGGGGTTTGAGTGAGTAGAATTCACATTCCAGTGCAACTGAAGGAGCAAATCAGTAGATTAATACTAGATCTGTGGTTGAGAACTTGGGATCTAATAAAAAAGATAGAAAATAAATGAAGTAAACCTTCCAGCCCTTGGGAACGGAAAAACCAGCGAATGTGAAGTCGGTGATAGCCTCTCTAAAAGCACCCTGAAGTGGTGGTGCGAGCCTCATCACTTCACAGGCTACGTTCCATGAATATTTCATCTTTTGGATGTCTTCCCAGTTGAGTAATTCTCCTTCTTTCTTTGATTTTGCAATCTCTATTTGTTCTGTCACACACCGATACGAAGTCGAAAATGAAATATTTGTTAAGCCAATGAAATATTTTAATGAAGAAAATAGAAAATTGTTTAGAAAATCACACCTTTATAAACTTCATTGTAGATGTTAGGAAGCTCAGCAAGATACTTGACAACGAAGGTAATTGCAGCACTGGCAGTATCGTGACCGCCAATCAACAATCCCAGAATCCTATCAGCAATGTTCAATTCATTCAAATACTGCCCATTCTCATCAGTCGCAAGCAACATGTGGGACAAGATATCTTGATTCGGGGTGGCTCTTTTTTCGGCAAGATCGATCTTTCTCTGTTTGATGATAGCCATTAACTCCTTCCTGATTGTTTCCGCAGCTTGAATAGCTTTACGAAACGGTGTTCCGGGCAAGTTTATAGGGACAGAAAGGATCCCTGAGGCCAAAACATTGAAAGGATCGGCGAATTTAGCAACATGGTCAGGGTCTTCTATGTTTAGAAACACTTTGCAAGCCACCCAAAAGGTGAATCTTTTTGCTAGTGGGAACACTGTTATTTCTTGCTTGCCTTCCCAACTGTATTCAAAATGTCTTTGGGCAATCATATCCATCATTCCTATGTATCTCTGTAAGGCTTCAGGTTTGAGGAAATTAGGCAACATTTTCCTCATCTTTATCGATTCTTCCTTCGAACTTGTTTGTGTCGAAGAAGGGAAAATCTTGTTGACAGAATCAGGCCACCATGCCGTGACAAGCTTGTTCTCGTTGGAGAATAAGAATTTGTTGCCGGCAACACCACAAACGACAGCCATTGGTTCTCCAAATATCGATGTTTTGAAGATCTGCGAAGAGTACTTCGCCATCCTATCGTTTAGGAACTTCTCTGGATGGCCCCTTCGACCTGTTAAGAGGTACTCGATGCTTTCACCGATCAATGGCAACCCCATCTTACCAGGTGGAAGGTTAGGATTTGAAGCATGGTTAGATTTTTTGTAGTATACGAGGAATGCAAGAGACAATACCAGAGACAAGATTGAAAACATAAGTATCATAGGATCCATGTTTGTTGCTGGTTTAATTTCTTGTAGATATTTGATGAATAAACTGATCTAACAACGAGTCTATATAGGCAAACCAAAGTGCCAATTCAGATCACTAAAGTGCAAATGAGAGGATCCTTTTATCGGATGAAACATATATACTTTAACCCAGGTTGACATGGAACAAATGTTCAGCTTTATTCTTTTCTATGTTGTTTTCCTTTGGTTGGTGAAAGGAACTATATAGATTTACGACAGAACGAAACACTTTATGGAACAGACAGAGAAGGGAATAAAGAAAGAAATTATATTTTTTTTTCGTTGAATTGGAGTTATTTGATGAATATTTTAAGAACTATTGGTTAGATGAAAAGATTTGATTTATTGATCAGAACGGACTAGGTTTATACATAATTTATTGGATAGTCTTCATTGTTAGCATCGTACCAATCGCATTCCTTGGGTAGAATTTTTGAATGAAAATATAGCTTTAGCGTTTTTCCTAAATATGATCTTTCTTATTTTAAATTTTAAATATTGTATTTGTTATTTAATAGAATTAGACTTTAAACAGTAAATTTAAGAAAACACTCAAAGATTAGTTTATAAGGATCTTACTTCAAGTAATTTTTTAAGATCGTGTTTAGAATTAAAAAAAAAATATTGGAAGAAAAATATGAACTCAACCGTATAGTAAAAATGGTTGATAATACGTATAAATGTTTAATAATATATCAAAAGATACCAAATTCAACTGATAATTAAAATTATTAATAATAATTTTTTTCTCAAAAATATTTAGATTAACGTTAACAGAAAATTACTTTTAAATTTTTAATAAAAATTTATAATAAATAAAATACATTAGTAAGAGAAGAATGATATTTCACATTCTAAAATTATATAATAAGATATATAATATTATTTTTTATATTTCATACTCTAATTTTTTTTATTAATATGGAATTAATGGCAACCACCGGCTAACAACGAGGGTAACTAATTTGATTTGTGTTAATTTTCTGTATGAGATTGGATGTCTTGTTTATTACAGTTACGATTCATCTGACGTGGCTTTTAAGAAATTAAATTCATGAGAACCCACTGGTTTTCCCAACTAGATCGTCCATTGGATGTAGTAATTATTAAGCTGACTTTGTATTATAATTATTGAATTTTTAATTCATTTATACGATGGTTATTATCTATCATTTGTCATTAAATTTTCTTTTAAAAAAGACTCTCAATTTTAAGATTTAACGATTTTCATAAAAAATTATTTTTTAAATGAACAGAACAATTATCAATTAATCTTAATGGTTAAAAGACTTCGTTTAGTTAGAAAATTAATACAATTAGTTTTAATTTAATACGACGGTTAATAATGATTGATCGAAAAATTTTAATTTCATCCTTTTGTCATTGTTTCCATCATCCGTTGATAGTTTTTCTGATAAAAATATTTATCAAACTTTTGAGAGTTTTACTTTGAGGGAGAAGATTTTAACGTGTGATGTCGGTATTTCTTAATAACAACTAACAATAATAGCCATAATAAAAATAAATAAAAGTTTAGTGACTTTAATACAAATTTTAAAGATTTAGTGACTAAAGTGAAAGTACATTAAAAATTCATTGACTACCAGTGCAACTTCCCCTATATTTGAAAAGTAAATGAGTTTGACTACGTTGAACCCCGTATTATTACATTATTATTGACTAAATGAAGTCTACGTAATAAATAAAGCAATGCGACTTAATTATTTGATTTACGGACATTAATGTTTCGCAAACAAACAAAATTTGGATGACAGGCACAAGATTTTAATGAAATCTCATTAATACCTATCGGGGCTTTGACCTAAACCCTACCTAATTTGGATAAATTTGTCTTTTCAAGTTCTCCTGTCATCTCCTTATTTATTATTAGGGTAACTGGGTAAGGTATAGAAGGGCATTCATTAAGCTTTGAATTTGGTTCTATCTAAAATATATATATTAATCATTTAATTTTTAGTATGTGATAATGTTTATTCTACGAAAGTAAAATTTATTTTATTTTTAAATTATGTATATTATTAGAAAAATAAATAAATAAATATTATATTATAATTACTTTAAAACTATTTAAAAAATTGATCACTCATTTATATTATAAAAAATATAACGTCTTTAGGACATTGACTTCACTATTACATTATTAATACATTTTCTAATTGTATGAGTTCCAACTTCCAACAGGTTTGGCCCCAAGGATTACTGCAATGGAACACGTTTCCGGTACTCTGCAAGTGCCCACAGTGGGTAAATGTTCCGGTATGCTGCATAATGTAACATGCAGTTTTTCATAAACACGCCAGTAATTTCCTGTCCGAAACAATAACATCCGATTGTCAGATTCAAATGAATTTTATAAAGTATGCTGAAGATGCCAAGAATTAGCTAGCACCTGCTGGGGAAAGTCACCATCTTCCAACTGAGTATTGATGATCAGTTTAGCGGCACGGTGAAGAGGACTCGAGTCTATTTCCGCCTGTCCGGCATGAATCAAACCCATCATAGCCCAGGATGTATGCACCAAGTTTGATCTTCCATCTTCCAGTGGCACATATTTCTGCACCACCAACCGTACAAATATTATTAACTAAGACAATGGCATATGCCAAACATGGAACAGGACGGATTTACCTTGTCCGGACATGATTTGTAGCTCTCACCCCACCCACCATTCTCTTTTTGGGTGGTAAGTAGGAATTGAACACCGCGGCGCATAGCTGCACAGTTGGTGTATGTCTTGCCTGCTGCTGCAAGTCCCCCGAGTGCAAACCAGGTACCGTATGTGAAGCACACTCCCCAGTTGCCATACCTGTTGAAGTGTTTAATATGATTCAACTCTAATGTGAAGCAATCATGAAAGGACTATTCGATTCAATCCAGAAAGCGCATACCATGAACCATCACTCATTTGTATATCTTCGAGGTAGCGTACGGCATTCATAATGAAATTCTCGATTTCTTTCTTCCTGTGTCCAGGGTATAACTTCTTAAACAGAACCAAGGCATGGATTGAAGATGCTGTGCACTCGATGTATTCATGTTCGATGACTATATCGGCAAAGAATTCGGTAGGATTAAGCATCTAAACAAGAACAGCAGAGAAGGCATCATCATTAACATATGAAACCTAAGAGTACACTCGTGCTGATGACTTAATCACTTACTTCCAACCACGCTTGAGCTCCAGCAGGCTCCCAGGCAGCTAATCCTCCATTTTTGCTCTATATTTAACAAGTGAAGCATTTGAAGCGTATCGAAACAAACAACTTAAACTAAGTGAAAGGTATCCTTGAAAATCTTGAGTGACCAAACTCTTACCTGAAGAGAGAGTATAACATTGACTGCATTATATAACTGTTGAGGTTCCATTTTCTCACCAACAATTTCTGGTGGCAACATGGACATGAGCAGACAACACTGCAAAGCAGAGGAATATATGTTTAGGCAACAGAAGAATATATTTTTAGAATGTATTTGATTGAGACTAATGAAATCAGTTACCTTCAAGCCTTCTGCAGTGCAATCAGAAACTTGCCATCCGTGATCTTGATCAGAGAAAGTCCAAGATCCTTTCGAAATATGACGGTACATTTTTTTAAATTCACCAGAAGGATTGTCCTTGACCTATTCGTTATAATCAGAAGATAAATATTATCGCCGGTGCACATTCGACGAGCAACAGAAAAGATTGGAAATGACTTAATCATGAATGAAAGAGATATTAAACCTGAGATTTCTTTATGAAGTCATGTCCTCTCTTGAGTACAGGTCCAATTTCATCGGTGAGGTTACTTGCAAGCAAAGCTTGAACAGCAAAACCGGTATCCCATTGTTGGCTTCCAAAGCTCTGCAGACCAAAAATCATGGAGTTTTTGCAATGAAAACCAATGCTTGCAAACATATTTGGTTGCTGCAGATTTAACCAATTATTTTTTAGAGAATGAATGTGCACAAACCTGCATTTTCATTCCATCTTCAGCCACCCAAAGGTAATCCGGGATTCGAGCAAGGTGTTTCTTAAAATAATCACTATTTGGTTCTTCAGCCCAACAGGCAAGCATGCATAATACCTACTCCATTCAATGACACCAGATGGTTAGCGATCAAAAAGACGTACATACATGGATCGAATTTTCACAACCTCGACTAAGATCGTAAAATTACCTTCTCCACACAACCAATGGTGATGTATCTACTATTTTCATCTTCATAGTGGATGTGTTCCATTGTTACTTTCAGAGCCTTCTCTCTGATCAACTTGTTAAAAGGCCAACGAGTAAGCAACGGTTCGGTACATATATATAGACTGTCCCACATCAGATCCTGGATCAAAGGATGTGGATAGTAGATATCCTCCTGGAACAACAATTTGTTTATCAATGTTTTATGAACTTAATTCTAGTGTAGTTCAATATCCTTGCAGTTTGTAATCTGAACTCAACAGATATAAACTTACAGGTGCACATAAATGGCGTATCTTCTTCCAGTTAATTTCATTGTAAGGCTGAAGGTAGAGTTCTTCCCTCAATTGTTCTATGAGAGGCGTGATCGGCCCGACAAACCGTTTTCCATATAAATATGACATTGGCATGTACACCATACGACAGTAACACCACATTTTAGCTGCACATCAGAAAGACCAGTTTTGGATCAACATCCTTCATCGATATATTTATGTGAACTGATATTAGTGCAATGAAATCGATTCACGTTAACCTGGATGCATAGGAAGGAAAGAAGGAAGGAGCCAGAATTCTGGGGGCATCGGGTTAGTTCCAGACCAGTCAAAAACGCCAAGTATCTACCCAAAAAAGTAACATTATAAGATTTCTTTGGTTTTCTCAATCTGTAAAACATGTGCATTCATGCATACCGAAAGCCAAGTCTTTCCCCAAGAGGGCATGTGAGTGACACTGCCATGGTCAAGAATCCAATTTCGAGCTCTCGTGCAAGCATTGTTGAGTCCTCCGTCGGGTCCTTCCCCGAGGATACGCATACAAATGTAGCTAAGTGCCGTGCAGAACATGGTGCTGTGACCTTCTATATGCAGTCCCCAACCACCATCTTCATTCTGCATCACATTCATATAAATGCTTCAATATACTCTGATATCTACATATATACACACACCAATTATCACAATTTGTAATATGTACCTGGTGATAGTATATATAACGAAGGATTTCTCTACGATGCTGTTCAGGGAATATGGTGTTAAGGTGTCCGGTGATATACATACTAAAAACCTGCAATTTTTTAGGAGATTATACATGATAGATTAGTAATTTCATTTGGTTCAGAGTTGACTGGCAAGTCACTGCGAAGGAAGCTTACCAAGGGTGGAAGGAAAAACAATGGACCGGCATTTTCTGCAGGCCAATGACCGTCACTGGCTTGCAAAGCTGAGAAGAACTGGACAGCCCTCCTCAGTGCTGCTGTGACCTTCTCATATGAGATTTGCTCACCATCTTCAATTTTCACTGGTGGTATAGTTTGCTTGAAATTCTTTTCCCTAAGAAACTGCAATTTTTTTAGATAAAAAAAATAAATTATACTCATGATATGGATCACCAAAACATTTAATCAAATTAAGATCTCCAAATTAGTCAACCGCTGGATTAATCCGGATATAATAGTTATGGTCCATAGGAAAATCTTTTAATATCTTTCCTCGTCAGTATATAATCTTTAATTTTGAAAAATTATTACATGGTCTCAGTTACTATATTTTTATTACATATAATTTTATTTACTAAAAATTCAATCATATAATTTTTTAAGAATAAATCTTTACCTTTTTATTTCATAATTATTTATTTTATAAAATAAAAGCTACTCAAATACGTGTTCAAATAGTAGAAAAGGTTTAACGTGAAACACTAAACACTTCTTTTAACTTTTACTTAGTGTAAATTAAATTTAGGAATAAATTCTTTATATCTTAATTATATTTCTTTCATACTCTATTTTTAAAAAAAATTTAAAATTAAATTTTAATTTTTATATCATAAATTATATATTTTAAAAAATATATTTTACCTTTAATTTCTTAAATTGTAACTATAATCTCTAAGCTTAAACTTTAAATCTACTATTTTAAAGCGTAACATTAAATGAGACAGAAGATACCTGCATGCGCCAAATGAGATCGGCACTAGGCTTGATCTGGAACCGGTTGTTGTAGAACTTTTGTCTAGCCTCTTCCACCTGGGCTCGCTCTTCTGTTGTACCAGCGTCAGGGTCGAACTCCCAGGTCTGTCTCCCCACGTAGTTGTTGGTGCTGTACAAGTACGGACCATCAACACCCTCAGCAATCTTTAGCTTCCACATGATTATTGTTGCATGCGGCTGCGGTGGTACATGCATGGTTTCATCAGTATAATATAAGACTATCAAAACATGTAAAAACCAGTAGATATATCAGTTGGTTTGGTTTCTCCCATTAACAGTAACAATTAAAAACCAGGTAGCTTAAACAAGAAGAAAGTAATGAATCTTGGAAATCAACCTGATCAGCAACAGAAGGAAAGTGTTTGAAGAAATGGTTTTATGAGCTTCTAAATGAATTTTTGGTTTATATAGAGCTAAGGGTGAAGGCCCTGTGGCTTACTTTTATTCCATTTTCCCCCTAGTCTACCTTTGGTGGTTGAACACGGCAAGACTTGATATTAAAATATGGAGTGCCAGTCCGAGAAAGAGTATAATACTAGTAAAACTAATATCAGTTATAGTATATATATGTTCATATATAGAATTTAGAGAAAAAAAAATTATCTGCTCTTGAAGTTAAAACATTTTAAAATTAAATGTCTAAAATAAGAATAAAAAGATAATTGAATGATAAACGATGTGTTAACTTTAAGGGTAAATTGTAATGAAAGTCACTTAATTATGGGTAAGGTTGTATTTAGATCACTTAATTATTAAAAATAACATTTGAGTCACTTAATTATGGATAAGGTTACATTTAGGTCACATAATTAATAAATGTTACATTTAGATCACTTAATTATAGGTAAGGTTACATTTGGGTCACTCTTTATATTTAAAAAAAGTTTATCAATTCGCGTATTAAATTAATTAATGATTTTAAATGAAGTACTCTAATGTTAATAAGGGTATACAAGTGATTTAGAATAAAATATGACCAAATTGATTTGTTTTTTCAAATATGAAGGGTGACCCAAATGTAATCTTACTTATAATTGAGTGACCTAAATATAATCTTTAATAATTGGGTGACCCAAATGTAACTTTACCCATAAATAAGTGACCCAAATATAACTTTCAATAATTAAATGACCCAAATGTAACGATACCCATAATTAAGTGATTTTTTTTACAGTTTACCCTAACTTTAAATGAGTTCTCTTTCCATGGATTTTAATATTCTTAGTGACTTTTTTTCTTAGATTATCATCTGATCTAACTTTTTGATTTAACAATCATGTATCAATCGCATCTTATAATTATCTAAAATTAAGTCTTACACTTATTTTGTATAAAAACAATCACCAAATATACGATCTCTAGCCTTTATATTTATATTATACAACCCCCCCCCAAAAAAAAATTAATATTACAGTCGTATTTAATCATTCTATTTTTTGATGGACCATTGAACCGATCCATTTTCTTTTTCCAAATTACATACGATTAAATAAATACAATAAAAAGAATAATTTTGCAACTCTTTCCTAGAGCATTAATTTCTCGGCTGAAATAGCAAAAAATAATTAAATACTAATCACTTTCATAAAAGGAAGTGATTAATTACCTACTTGCTTTTTCTCGGACGTAATTATTTGCTCGTAGAAACAATTGGTGGTAGGAGAAACAAAAATTGTGACACTAAAATTTAAATATCTTTAAAATAATATAAATAAAAGTTTTTAGCACACTTTTCACATTTATAACGTTTAAAATTAGCATGAACCGTTTAACCAAGTGGTTAAAATAACGGTTATTGTTTTTAGAAGTTACGAGTTCGAGCATCGATGATATTATTTTTAAAATTAAAACTTTATTTAATAAATATTAATCTCTGTTAATTAAACAATACGAAGATATTTAAAAATAGATAAAATGATATTATTTTTGAAATAATCTAAAGATTCAAATTGTGGTTTAAAAGACATTTAAATTATTGAATATTGAAAAAACCTAAAATAATATTAACAGAGAGCCTTGCTAACATAAAAAAAGAAAATCCATAATCCTACAAATAATAGAATATCACCGTAATTCAATGAATTAAAATTCTTAGTTAATCATCTTTTATTGCATTTAAGCCAAAAATATGAAAGATTAGGATAGATTATTTTATCTATAAAATCTGTACGTATTGTCAAATGATTAAATATATATATATATATAAATATATAATATTTTATAGTCATTTTAAAAATATTTAAATTTTATAATATATGAATACATATTACAGTATTGTTATTTGATATCTTTAGATATTTTTATTTTATTTAAAAAGCTCTTTACATGTTCTTAAAAATATTAAAAACATATAAAATAAAAAAAATGATTTTTTAAAAATATATAAACATCATATAACATAATCATAACGTGTCACGTGACAATGATATTTTAAAAATAATTAAAAAATTGATTAAATTTATTAATTTAAAATTTTAATTATTTTTTTAATAATTCAAAGGCTTCAAATATCTTTAAAAAAGTTATTGACGGAAGCAGAATTAGGACACGATGTGTCTTTGACCTCTGTTTATCTATAATGAAACCCTTGATATATACCTAGGTATAAAGATAATTAATAAAATTAAGTACGAATAAAATTTGATTTGATTTAAAAAATAATAATTTTTTACTCGATTCAAAGTAAAAAAGAAATAACTCATTTTGATTTTAATCAAAACTTTAGAAATTTAATTCTAAAAAAATTAAATAAAGTTTGAGTTATAAAATAAAACTTTAAATGAATTTAAAATTTTAGTAAATAATAGATTAATTTTTAAGTTTGAGTAAGTCCTCTCAAATTTTACTAATACATTGGTTAGGGTTCTCCTGATGATTCACGTGTCGTAGATTGGCTGGATAATTTTGGTGAGTGGGACTGGAATCGCCGTAGTTTAATGTTGTCGCCGAATATTTTACTTCGTATTGTTGTTGTACCTGGTCCAAATCCGTTGTTGGGTGATGACACCCCTTATTGGCGATGGGAAACTAAACAACTTTTTTCTACAAGGTCAGCTTATGAATCTTTATGTAGATCGACTGCTCCTGTTTCAAATGCGTGAAAGTTTTTATGGAAACTTCGTGTGCCTCAACGTATTCGCACATTCCTTTGGTTAGCTTTTCAGGAAAAGCTTCTAACTAACCAAGAGCGAGTTAAGCGTCACTTAACAACGATTGATTCTTGTCCTATTTGTAACAACGATACGGAAGATATCCTTCATGTTTTGCGAGATTACATTAAGGTTAAATCTGTTTGGTTACAGGTAGTTCGACAAGATAAGTTACCGATTTTCTTTAATCTAAATTTCGTTGATTGGTTCAATCAAAATATTCTGCAACCGAAGGATTTTACTTATGGTGACCAAGGTTTGGAGATCAGATTTGCTGTTGTATGTTGGATTCTTTAGTCGTGACGAAATCGATTATTGTTCGATAATAATTACACTGAATCAAGGTCAATTTTAAAAGAATGCTCAACATTGTTGGATGTTATGAATTCAAATGTTGTATCACTAGAAAGTAAATTCATACCTAAGTGGATTGCTCCACAACAAGGTTGGGTGAAGATCAATGTTGATGGTGCTATTTGTTTGAGGGACTCCTCTGCAGCATGTGACCGGATGATACGGGATGCATCTGGACAATGATTGAGTGGGTTTTCTAGAAGTCTAGGATCTTGTCCTGTTATATTTGCAGAATTATGGGGTGTTCATTGTGCTTTAAAACATACTTGGAGTATGAGTTTCCGAAGGATCATCATTGAAACAGATAACGCTGATGTTGCAAGTATGTTTAGTAGAGACAATGAAGCTCTTCGTGATAATACACTCGCTTCAGAGGTTCGTCGAATGATCAATTTGGATTGGGATGTTAGATTTTGCAAAATTAGTCGTGATCAAAATAGAGCTGCAGATGTGTTGGTTAGATCCAGTCGTGGAAGACTTGTGGGAGAAACAATTTATACCGCTACACCACCTTTTGTATATGATCTAATCAAGGAAGGATTTTAATTTCTTCTCTTCTCTGCATAATCGAAAAAATGTAAAAGGATATATGTCACATATTAAAAAATACAAAAAAAAATATATACATATCTTACATAATTATGAAAAGACATTTAAATTATAATCAAATCATACTATAACATGATAAAAAATTATAATAAAAAATTTAAAAATTCGATTTAACTCAATAAAAAAAAAACTATAATATATAATGAATTAATTTAAATTTTTTTAACTCGACACAATCAAACGTCTACGTCTAAACCAAACTTAATGGAATTCTGTTTGATTACTTCGGCGTTATGACAATTTTAAGTATCCTTGTTTGACCCAATTGAACTTACTTGATTTGACGATATATATGAAAGGGAAAGCAAGAAACAAAACAGCAAGTGGTCCAAAACAAGACGAAAACATGGATCAATTACTGGGGGACTAAATACTCTATTATCTAGTTTTGGTCTTAAATTCGATAAAACTTGATAGATTTTTATTTAATATTAGTTTTGGTAAGATCGGAATTTGATCTAAAATTTGGGTCCCGATCATAACCGAGATCGGGACTGGATCTTGATTTTTTAGATCCGGTATTCGATGGGTACCCAGTAGGACCGGGATCAATATCAAATATCTAATATTTATTTTTTTCTTTATTTTTTTAACTTTCTTTTTATATATGAATATTATGAGTATGACTAGGTTTAAAACTTTAATTTTTAAGTCTATAATGTTTTAATTTTATTATTTAATATTATTATTAGTGGTTGAATTTTTTCTTAAATTACTTAATTTTTTTAAAAATAAACTAATTGACTGGTACCCGATATTAGAACCGGTATCCACCAATAACAGGACCGATTCTTAAGACCCGATATAATCGAGATCAAGATTGATCTTAATTTTCAGAAACCGATAACTACCGAAATCAAAAACTATTCTATTCAAATTAACCGGATAACTTATATTCCCACCCCAATCGATTACCGTCAGAGTCATCTGTGTGCATATGTTTCTTGTGAAACTCATTTTATTTATTTATTTATTACATCAAATTAATAAAATAAAGGAAATTACTTGGGAAAGATGAAGGTAATGAGTAAACTGGGACATGCATATTTTCTACACGTTTTATTTTGACTCTCCTCTTTACGTACAAAACGGGTTATTTAAAAAATGGTATTTAAATTATATTTTTGATATTTAAATTATTTTTCATTCTAAATAAATATTTAAAGTTTTATTTCTGTTATTTTAAGGATTTAATCATTGATTATTTTTATTTTATTTTAAAAACAATTTTATTTTTATTTTTTAATTTAATTTAATTTAAAATTTTTAAACTCACAAAATAACCTCAAATTTAAAATTTTAATTTTTTTATCAATTCTATCATCGATGAATATGCCACTATTAAATATATCTGTCGTCGGGTTACTATGAGTCCATAATCATACTTTCAACCGTCTATCGGTGATAAGTGATGGTAGTTGTATGACGTGTCAATCAATTTTTTTAATTTTAAAAAAATTAAACTTGTAATAAAAGATCATCGATAGATCTATTATTCAATTATCGATAATAAATAAATAATTAAAAATAATTATATTAATCCAATAATAGTAATAATAATAATAATTTTAATAAAACAATTAATGACGATAACCACAGTAATTCGAGTGCGTCCTTTTTATTTCTGCTTCTTGTTGCAATCTTTTGTTCCGCCTAAGATGTTCGGTCAATTTCAACCCAATAATTTATCACAGAGTCTATCTCTTGGAAAGTAAACGTGAGAATTGGAGTATTTTCCACTCAAAGCTTCACATTAAAAAATTAAAATTAAATTCTAAATTAAAACTATAATTTTCATATCCTAAACCTTAAACTATACATTATAGAAAATACATTTTATCTCTAATTCTTTAAAGTCTAATTACAATCATAACCTTAATCCTAAATCTTAAACTTGCTAATTTAAAGTAAAATATCGATAAAGACATAATAAAAAAAACGAACGATTTGCGCCCGTATTACTAACTTGTGAATGAAGTTTCTCTATGAAAAATTTGGTCCCAAAAAAATTGCTTTAATTACTGAAGAAAATAGAGTGCACTAATTACTCTACGTTACTAATGTTTCTACGAACAGATTCATATGAAAACTCAAAAGAATGATGGCATAAAAAGGGAAAAGAATCTTCTTCTCCACAATCCGCTAGAATTTGCTCTTTATTGTACATATGAATCAAACGATTACTAAGTTGTCTTCGTCCATTTCCTGGCGAGAAGTTGAAAGTTCATCTCGCATGTTCATGTTCGATTGTTGTACTAACTGTACCAATGACTGCACCACCTCAAACATCGTAGGCCGAAGATTCGGATCCGACTGCAACAAACAGACCAAAACACAAGACAAACCAGCTGTTATAGACGACATTTCGAAGATGATTACATAAGTAGCATCAATACGCATCATGAGACACTACCTTTACGCAGAGGGAGATGATTTCAGCGAATGGAGGGAGTGATTTCGGAGGGTACAGTCCCCTCAAGGCGGGATCGACCATCACTGCTAGTGCATCAGTGTCATGAAGCTGAGGGCTCGCCCATTTCACCAAGCACTGTTCTGTTTTTGGTTTTTTGCTGCAAACATTCAGAATAATAGAGTTATGGCACAGACGTTACTAGTTTCGTGTTGATTTTAGGGGATTAGGCTCACTTGTCCAGGGGCTTCCGACCAGTCAGTAGTTCTAACATCACCACTCCGAAACTGTAAACGTCACTCTTTAGCGTATAGGCTGAAGGCTTTATACATTCTGGAGCATTGTATCCCAGTCCCAGGTTTTGGCTCGTACGCTGAAACGATTAGAACGGTGTTTATGGTTGAATCACTAATGTCGAAATGGCTTCCAACATACCCGAATTTTGAGCGGAGGACATACTAACCTCATGGAAGTGTGCCATACCATAATCGGATAGATGAGGATTGAGTTCATGATCAAGCAAAATATTGGATGACTTGATGTTCTTATGAACTATAGGTGGAGAACAAACATCGTGGAGGTACCTGGACAAATCGATGCTCACCGTCGGATTAAAAATATTGGATTGATGTTATGAACTATAGCTGATGTTGCTATTGGTGATTCTATTGGAATAGAAAAGGAATGTATTGTACTTACTCAACAGCCCTGGCTGCACCTAAAGCAATACTGATTCTAGTATTCCATGTGAGGGGTTTGCTGAAATCATCTGATACGTGTAGGAACTCATGAAGCGAACCATTCCTGTAATGGTCATACAATAACAGATACTGCCCCTGCTCCGAGCAATACCCGACGAGTTCGGCAATGTTCGGATGGCGAAGCTTTGAGATGTTTTCAACGATTTCAGTAAACCCCTCTGGCTTCTCGCCTTGTATAAGTGTGGAATCGATCTTTTTCACTGCTAAGTCCTGTCACAAATTTATACATGTACATGTATGAAAGTGCATATAACTAAAAGGAAATGGAAAAAGAGAGATTAGGAAATGTACCTTGCCGTCTACACATTTGGCCCTATAAACACGTCCGATGTTACCCTCACCTAGGAGGTGATTCGATGCGAAATTATAAGTCGCATTCTGTAAATCTGACAAAGAAAATTCTACAACAGAAGCAGAGGTGCTTTCTCTTGCTTTCAGGAGGCGTACTGGTTCAGTTACACTGGACGGACGAGCCGAAACTGAACCTGAACGCTTAAGTTCCATTAACGAAGAATTACGAAAAGATAGTGAATCTAGTGTAACACCTGATTCAATTGTTTTTAAACCTGTCACCATCACACATCATATATAATCAGTCCAATTGATGTAAAACATGTTTTCCTTCATTTCACAAGTGTTGTAGTAGCTGCAACAGACATATATGCTTTCATGGATTACCTTTTGATTCTTTTACAGTGCCAACATAGGGTGCAGCGGTTAACTCTTGGGACTGAAACGGAGTAGTCACTTTGAGCCCAACAGTTTTCTCTTCATCGATAAACTGCGAGGACGGGGGAGCAGACTTTCCCCTTGAGCACGTTGCACAAAGAACAGCCACCAACAAGAGAAAACCTATACATGATGCTGCTACAATTAATATAATCCGAACAAGTTCCGGTTTCTTCCTCCCACCATCATCCACCTCTTGTTCTTCGTCCGGTTTAGGATGCCGGTGGACTACACCAGGTGGTGGAGGTGGAGCCTTCCCAGTTGACCAGGAATTTCCTCCAGTTCTTCCAAAACATACAGATTGCAAGTCAGGAAACAACTTTTACACCGCGGCAACAATAAACAAAGAAAATTTTGTAGGATACTCACTTCAGGCTGCTAATGCCCTTCAACTCATTAGGAATCCATCCACTAAATTGATTGTTTTCAACATCCCTGCCATTAGAAAACAGGAAAAAAATGTGGGTTACTACTGTAAGGTCCCTCAGATATACCATCCACTTCAATGTATGAAAAAAGAAATTGAAAAACATTGTTTTCGACAAAGTTCATGTGACAGTCACGTACAGATCTTCAATGGGAAGGTCACGAATTACATTTATTGTTCCGGTGAATTGGTTGTTCTGCAGATGCCTATATAAATAGGAACAAAAGTTAGCAACAATTCTCTTGACAGAGTATAGATATAATCATACAAATAATAACTATAATAGGAAAACTTCTGCACTTACAAAGTGTTCAAATTTTTAAGGCTTGCAAAAGAATTCGGCAGCTTACCCTTCAGTTGGTTGTTTGATAGATCACTGCATGTCAACTCCTATGTTAGTCATTTCCAGTGTAAAAGTTGGTTTATAGAAAGAGGGGGTTGCAGAGTTTATATAGTACTTACAATGATTTAAGTTTCTTAACTTTGGCGAACATATCGCTCAACTCCCCGTTGAGTTGATTACTGCTAACATTTCTTCAGAAACCAACCAAATATTAAGACAAGGTTAAAAACAGATGAAATTTTAATGAAAATAGATAGATCGAACCAGTTTCGACTTACATGTATTCGACATTGGTCATTTTAGATATCGAATAAGGCACGTTGCCGGTAAATTGATTCTGAGAAAGGTTTCTGCATGTGAATTGAACTCATAATATGATACGTGTGATAAATCAAACAAATGAAATTGGTATATGGTTCTGTATATGCAAACCTATGCTCTGTTACTCTTGATTCAAGCATTTGGAAGGTTCTTAAAGATCATATCCGTATATTCATATGTCAAGTGAGTCCTTAAACAAAAATGAAGAGTCGAAGCAATATAGTTCCGATGTCAAGAACAAGAGCAGAAAAGGTGACTTACATTCGAACAACATTGGGGGGTAGTTGATATGGAATTTGATCATTAAGGTTGTTCTTGCTCATATCACTGTACTATCACAAAAACAATATGCATTGCCTTCAGAGTTCAGATTATGACAGAAGAAATAAAATACAAATACGAAGGAAACAGACGATCACACACGAAAAAAAACATTAAAAATGAAGCTTATTTGTAGAAGCCAATTCTCACATGGAAGTGAGTGAAGTCAAGTTTGATAGCCCGTATCCCAATTCTCCATTGAGTCCATAGTTGGATAAATTTCTGCAAATTTTAAACCCAGTAAAGAGAAATTACAAGAATTCAAGCTTATTCTAAGAGACATAATGGAGGAAAACCTTACATCTCAGTTACTTTTGAGCCTGAACATTTGATCCCTTCCCAGGAATTCCCACAAGGGTCACCGCCACTTAACCTCCAACCACTTAGTTGGGATGGAGCATTTAGGCTTTTAAACATCACATTAAGGGCATTTTCTACAAAATATAGTTAACAAGTTTCAGAATATATATATACACATATGCATGAATGTTAATTCTATGCACTGGGTTGCAGATAGTGAGATTCAACCCCCAAACAATCTAGATGCCGTCTCTTAAGGGTGATTGCATGAACTAAGCATTTAAACCCAAGTTCATTTTTTCTTTTTCTCACAACATATGGACCCTTTTTCCCTTCAAATCTCATGAGTATAGAATTATAGCATAGGTCAAACATAAGCAAAAATGATGATTGTAGAATATAAATGCAACATTAGCTATAAGCATGCAAATCTAGAATTGCAGCAGAAAACAGCGTACAGAAATGATACATATACCATCTTTTGCGTCAGTCTCTGCATGAACCAATGAAATGAAGATCCCAACAGAAAGAACCAAGTATCCTACGAGAAAACAATGCATGTTCCTATGACAAAATGGCCAAGGAAAGGAAGAGTGAAATAGGGTTATGATCCTTTGAAACACTTAAGCTAATATCAAATGCAGAAACCAAAAGGAGTTGAACGAGCTGAAGAAAGAAAGAAAGAAAGAAAAAACTTCTAAAAGAGGAAAAATGATATAAACTGTTTTGGAGTTGTCTTAGCCTTTTTCTGTTCCATATTGAAGGGGTGATTAAGTTTTTTTTTTAATTTTTAATTTATTTTTTAAAATACTTCAAAGGGGTTGCTAAATTTGGTGAAGAGAGAAGCACAAGTGATTGCAAAGAGCGAAAGCTGAGGAGAAATAACTCACGAGAGCCTTTCAATGTTTTCCGGGAATTTATAACTCATTTTTGTAGCTTTCTCCAACTGTCACCTTTGATTAATACTTCCAGGCTTTCTCTAAGCTGACCTATGAAACTTTCTCAATCAGATTTTTTATATTCATTTTCCCTTTCCCTACTTTTTCGTGATTTAAGATCACACTAAAATTGTATAGGAACACTGGCCTAATCAAGCTAGCCACTGTTATTACAAACTATTTTTAAAATGGAGCAGATTCAAGTGAGAATTAAACAAGTTACAGACCATAGATAAGGATTTGTGTTTATTAGTAGCGTGATTAACACTTATTTAATTGCAAAGATTTTGTCAAAAGAACTGGAATGTGATAACTAGGTTCGGCTTTCTCCTATTCGAAGTTCTTTCTTTCTGCACTACGTAAAACCTTTTCCTTTTCGATACATTGAAAACCGAGGAAGGAGAAAGGTTTTGCAAGAATTGGATCCTGGACTTGATGCCTGTTATGAGGCTATTGATGCTAAAACAAAGCTGTAAGTGGTATGCTGCAACTTAATGTGCATGAACTGCAGTGATTAGCATTAGATAAAAGTAAGGCACATCTGGGTTTTGAGTATATTTACACTCACAAACAAATAATTATAGAATGATATTCGGGTTACACATCACATAAACTCCACCCTCTCACGATTTTTGTTCTCTGACCATAGTTAACTTGAGAACCAAGTTTCGATAAACGTATGAATAACAAGCCTCGTTAAAAACCATCAAAATTAGTAGCACAGATGAAACTAGGTCAGGTGCCTCGAGTTTGCCTGCTTTGGCTTGATGAATCACAATGCTTTCTCAGTTTTGTTGACATGAATGCGATTGCAACTTTAGCACCCTGGCCGGAGTGACCATGAGACAAGCAGATCACACCCCCAGCAACAAGCAAACCTTTTGCTACAGTCTTTTTGCCATTTCAACATTCAGACAAGCATCTTCTTGGTGAAACATTCTGATCTCAGAAGCATCTCTACCAGGTACTGCACAATTAACATTAAAATTCAGAATCATAAATAGTAACGGGAACAAAAAAGAAATCACCAACACTTTATGTTTCTTAGTAACAGTTAGATAAGTATGCATGGCACTTACCTTTCCTGAATCACCAACCAGATCTAAAATATCCAACGTGAACATACTTTTTATGTCTCGGTGCAGATGGATGTTCACATTCCTAGTCAATCATAACATGAATTACAGCAAAAGTCAACCTTGATGTGATAGTAAGCATAAATACGGATCAATGCTATGGAAAAACATATGCATTTGCATGAAGCAATTTTGATATTGTACAGGGGATTAAAGGGGATGATAAACCCCACGTATTTGCAAGAACCAGGTTTACAACCCAGACTTAAGGAAGCTCCACCCTTTTAAGGAGGGTGGATAAACAATCACAGCCGTTCTCCAGATTCTCATTTGAAGATCTTAACATCTTTTCTGATCCCTATAATCATTCCTGAATGTAATAAGGGCTTTTCACAAATGACAGCATGTGTTAAATGAGGATAAATTCCAATATTAATACATTTTAATCATATACATCTCTTTCATATTAAAGATATTTCCAATTCATGCTCTTAATAAGAACTATTAATATGATGAAAGATTAAGTTACAGTCAGCTTGTTAAAGCAGTAGAATGTTCTATCTTTTCCCTCCCACAATCTCCAAGCCAGTACATATTCTCTAGGTGTCAAAAGGGGAAACCTTTTTACTGTGCGGCCAATTTCAATCCCATTAGTTGTGTTCACCTGCAGCTGCACATGATCAATCACCGTTCAATCTCACAGCTTTCTATAATCAATGTCCATATAGAAGTCCCTCAGAAGCTCCGGGGAGCAACTCTTAAATACAGTCATGCTGATGTATTTCAGAGGTTTATCCTGCAATCAACAAGAAGAAAAAACAACTTTCGGTTTGCTTCACCACTTGAATTACATACTGGCCTGGTCCAGCTTTAATCATACTAGAAAGGCTAACAGAAAACCAAACCGAAAACTTTAAAGAGGTGATAAATTAAGGACTCGCCGACGAGTGATGCAAAAGCCGAAACAGCTTATTCAACAACATATTAAGAAGATAAAAAAATGGACCTCAAATAAGAAAGCAATCCCAATTGTACCAAAACCCCAACATATTAAGAAGATAAACACTTGCTTTCCACGTAATATTGTAATTTTGTCTCTTTGGTCAAAAGTTGAGTTCAATTACAGAATGTGTTGGAGGTCTCTTTCACAATTCTTAGTTGCCAAATGTAGACTCTGTGTAGAAATTTTGAGACAGTTTCTTTTAGTGATTTTTTTTTTGTAATTTATGTTTTAAAAGAAAAAAACAATGCATTAAGATTATCAGATTGTGTAAAATTCAAATTAAAAGAAAAACAATATTATTTCAAATGAACAGTGGTTTATCCATGAATTTATGAAACTAGAAAGGATAATAGATATGAAAACTAAAAGGAAAGATTCTAAAAATTCAAAGTGCCAAGCAATTTCCACAGGTTGAGACTCCCTGCCACAGAAAGATAAAGACTAAGCTCTGTCTTGTCTAGGCGGCTACCTGATAATAATTGAAGCATGCCAAAAGGGAAGTGAAAGAAACCATAACACAATTTGCTGTATTCTTTATTCAACTGCCTGGAAAAGATGAACTTTACAAAACCAAGATACCATCCAGTATCTCCACTAATCTCACCCCACGATAATCAAAGCAAAGGTGGAAGAGAATGAAAGAAAACTAATGACCACAGTTCAACTAAAAAGGCAAATATTACACATGATGCAAATCAGCCCCATGAAACTTATACGGATGCACTCCACATCGAATGAGAGATCCAACTTCACATAAAGTAAAATAATAACATCCAGAAAACAAAGGCCACCCAGAATGCTTATTCCTAACTCGCCTGGGCAGACGAGGTTGTTGCCGTCATAACATCTTCAAGTTTAACCCTTGCACCTTTAGATCCATCAGATGTGGAACTACTTCTCTCAATACCGGTGCCTTCTTTATTACTATCATCATCCAAGCAGACGACTTGAGCAAAGCTCTTAGACATCTGCTTTATGAAATCATTGGGTAATGTAACAATAGTTCTAGGGTCACTTTCTCCAACAACCCCTACAGACATGAGGGTAGCTTGTTGTCTTGCCTTACGCTCTTGCATGGCCTTCTGCCTGTCCTCATAGAAGTCAAAATCATCAAGGATTGACATATCAGTTTCATAACTTTTAAAGATGCTCAACATTTCAAGTCCTTGCTCCAGTTTCACCTACAAAATTTGATGCCCACACAAGTAAAAGATTTGTTGTGAGAGGAATATTTTCAAGCAATAGTATATTTTAAATCATCAAAACTGAGCAAGAAGCATGAAGAAATCAGAAATTGCATAAACTATATTTTTAATCTAATTAACAAACAAAAATGAATAGAGGCGTTGGGATTTGTAGTATGGCAGTGACACAGTTAAATGACAGGAAAATATCCACAATTGCATCTGAGGAAGGGAGACAGGCGTGGGTGAGGAGCATATCATATTAGATCAATGGTTCTCGACTCAGGACACAACACTAAGGACTACCGGTATTGTTGGTAAAAAGAAACCTTGGTACAAGAATCATCAGCATCACCTCAGTCAGAACTCAGAAGACAGGATAGAGAACAGAAGAAATTTTTAAAATAATTTTTCAACAATTTATTTGTCAGAACCAAGATTTTCCCTTGAACTCATGTAGCAATCTAACACAAATGCAGTTCAACAATTTGATGATCAGATCAGAGCTCAGAGCATTTATAATAGTCATTTGAAATGGTACCTCCTGAGTGTCTCTACTGTTAGTCACAGGCTTGTTATCGTTATTTTCCAGTATGATGTGACGGAACTGACTGTTAGGAACATCTTTGATAATATGCCATTTGACAGGGAACTGCCCGCTCCATTTATCTTGCTGCCAGTAATCCACACTCTTGTCAAAATCAACAGGTCCAACCATTTCTGCAACCCCACAGAACTGAGCACTAGCATTCACCTGCAACAATTGAGTAACATATATTTAAATAATATGAGACGAAGTAAATAACTAATACAGAATTTTTCTCTAAAATGTAAATACCGAAAAGAAGAGAAACACTGGACAATTGTCTTGGTGCTCCATGGCCTCATGATAAGCGGCATCCAACCTTTTGTTCCCGTTAGGTGTACTAGCCCAGACACCATATTTGATACTCTTGTGAACATTATCTTCACTGTATGACTTGATTATGAAAAACTTAGCATCCTTGTAATCAATGGTGAAATCTGACCTGTTAAATGAATTATCATTGATCTTCACTGAAGGTTTGTTTTTATTGTCATCAACAGAAGAATTATTTTCAGCTGTGATTTGATTCTTAGGTTTTGAGGCCCTTGGCCCTCGGTTTTGCTCACTAAGGATATCATGAACACCGTTACAACCACATAGAGAGATGTCACTATCTCTTCCACGATATCTTTTACTATCAAAAGGTAGCCAGCCCCGACTGTTAGCTCCTAAACTAGGAACTGATGCATTTACAAACCCAGCACCTTGATTGAGACCACTTTGCACATAGCCTCTGTTATAGGAGTTCATTCCAGATCCTAATGGATAAAATGACCTTTGCTGCTGAGGTGCCTGAAAAGAATAAAAAAGAGTCAAGATTAAATGGTATACTGATTTTAGACAGCCAAAACCCTAGCTTGGACCATCTTCACATAAACAATAAAAAACTTCCAAAAAATATTAATCTTTTAAACACCTCTGGAACTTAAAATCCAACCATTTGAGCTAAAAAAAAGGTTGAATAAGTCGGTACGCTACAAGTTGTCTATAAAGCAAAAAAAAAACAAGGACCTTGGTTGAATGTCTAATTTCTTCAAAAGTGTGCCACATGCTACAAGGACTTTCTAAGTATGACGGGACTTGATGGTAATGACAGTCAATCAGAGATATTATAAACTGAGAATAAAAAGAAAATTTTGCAGGTTTTGGAGAGGTGAATGAAAATAGTACACAAAAATTCAAAGCCCATAAGGCAAAATGATAATCGAATGCCCCACATTATTAATTCTGGAAGTAAAACAGTATAGAATATGTGGTTAATAAAATAGAAAAAGGATATGTATTATTTCTTATTTGATATAGTTTTTCTGTGATAGTATTACATTTGGCACTGTATTTACAAGGCAGATATACCATATATATCCAACTTGCAATAAATGAGAATGGGTATTTGATTCTGATATATTCCACTATGTATAAAGTTCATACTCGCCATATGCTATTTTGGGTAAGCTGAAAGGTAAGTAATGCAATATGGTGCTTCTCTATGCCAACTTTGAGAGCGGATGAGAAAGATTAATTTTTAAGACCACGCTAGCATGTCAAACAAGCAGGTCATAAGGTAAAACCAGAAACGAGAATGATTAATAACATAAAATAAGATCTCTGAAAGTATTAACAAATATGCATACCATTTGAACATTCTGCCCAATTGGCCCAATAGGCAGGGGAGATACTGCTGGCAATATGGGAGCGAAGGATCTCTGTCTATCAGAAGGTTTGGACCAATCTGACCAAAGTCCTCCAGACCTGAATCCATCAAAACCTTGCTGTAAATCATTAAATCCTAGGGTACTGGGATTTCCAGGTAAACTGCCTCTACCAAAGGAACCCAATGGACTGGGATAACTAGGCCTTGGTCCAAAAAGCATGTTATCACCTTGTTGGTCAACATTAATTAATGTTGTTAGCTCAGATTGTGAAACCGGAGAAGGTGAAGTAATATAAGGCATACTCGGAGGAACAAGCTGCTGATAATATGGAGGTCCAGAGAATGGAAATTGCTGTGGGGAGTACATCTGTGCATCACCACCTACAGAAGGCAGAGGAGTTGTGACTGGGGAATATGGACCATACGGCATTTGCGGATTGTAGCCATATCCAGGGTGGAAGACAAGTGATGGATTCTCATTGAAGATGCCCTACTTAATATAAAATGTTACCCAGAAAGACCAGAAAAAACTTAAATCATTCAAAGAAAATCAATACAGTTAAAAGGAGAGATTCTCACCATGGACCCAAGTTCTAGTCCTTCAGCATTGACATATGGTGGATATTCGTCCCATTCACCAGCAGTGTTGTCATAACCTGCTCTCAAATTTAGAAACATCCTCAATATTAAATTCTATTCCACATATCCAGTTATCCACTGATCTCAAACCAGGAAACACAATGCATTAGAGAAATCAAAAGGTTTCTACACAGGTGAATGGTTCTTTTCCTTGCACAGTTGTCCAAATATATAAATCAGTCAAAAGTAACATGCACTACTATCTAGACCATTCAGTAAGAATTCATATAAATAGGATCTGCAGGATCAAAATATAAAAAACTAAGCATCTCATGTTTTCAATAGTTAAAGAGTATTGCCATTCAAATTCAAAAACAAATACCTTAAGAACATTAAAACCAAAGGTTGAGAAAGATAAACTAAAATCTGGGTTCCTTTTTTACACAGAGATATAAGCAATCAGCAATTAGGTTTCAACTGGAATTTACTAATACAAGGTTCAGCCAGACAGCGCAGGCTGGTCCAGCATTAAAATAGACCCAAGAAGACAGAAGATTAACCTCTGTAATAGAAAGCCTGAGGCTGAGGAGCATAGATTGTAGGTGAGTAGACATTATGCTCTCCAGCTGAAACAAATGAGCCAGACTGACCAGCATCATCCCTGGGATGGCCTATTGGAGCATCATCCTGGGTGGAATTAGGAGAAACCAACATCTTATTTTTTGTTGAAAGAGGCTGTTAAGAGAATGATAAATGAAGGTCAGTGGTAAGAATATTTCATCTAAACTGCCTGAACCAATGAAGAGAAAAGAAAAGGAAGAGAGTCAGTAACTCACAACTACCTGCTCCTTCACTTTTTCTGGATCAGCTTGTAGTTCTTCTGCATCCATGATCAGTATGCTCAGTGACTAAGTAGTCTTAGAAACACAGGCAGAACAAATTATTGACTAACCAAAGCTAAATTTGACGATAGGTAAACGTGAAGGTATGAATATGTGTGCGCAAATCCACACGTGCACACCTATTCACATTATAAATCAAGAAAATGAATAATTTTTTAAAGAAAAATGTAGTTCTTTACAATTTACATATCAAAAGGCTTAAGCTCAGCATTTATTTGTATGATGACAACTTTAAAACGATAAGGCACAAAGCCAAAAAAAACATATGCAATAATATCGAACTAGCCAGTCACTCGTTATCAAACAGTACCCCACACAAGATATATTCTCAGTCTTTATGGAAAAAATACTAAAAATTAACCTTAAAACCTCAGCCTTTTGTACACTACTATTCATGTAAATAATCAAGGAAAATTAAGGAACAAAAGAATAGAATTTTGCAATAATTTCTTTCAACTGAAACAGATCCCAGATCTTAACAAACGGAACAAACCCCATAAATTTACCTACAAACAAGAAAAACCGAACCAACATAACAGATCAAAGGCCACGATTAAATTAATTGCAGGGTTCTCAGTCTTAGCAGGCAAAGCATTAAAAAAATTACCCTTGCACACTTAAGCCTCGTTTACAGTGCTATTAGTATTTACATAAACACCAATGAAAATTAAGGAACAAAATAACAGAATTTGCAACAGTTTCTATCAATCCAGATCCAGATCCAAGATCTTGACAAAGGGATCAAGCACAGTACATAAACAAATAAAATTGAAGCAACACAGTCGATCAATCAAAGGCCCAAGGATTCAACCACGGTGAAATAAATTAATTAATAAAATAAACAAACTGACCCATCAAATTAAAATCGAATTGTAATCAAGAAGAGACTGGAACCCTCAGGAAATCAAAAGTCCGAGAAAAGAAAAGAAAAATCAAACAGAATGAAAAAGATTATGGTGTAGTTGACGTACCAGGGATACGATCTGGGGTTGCCGCCATGAATCTTCACTAAAACAAACAGGAAATAAAGAAGGAAAGAAGAGTGATTTCAAGAACTAGAAACTCGGACAGTATATAATTTTATTTATATTTCCATATAATATATTATCATCTAAGTACTTTATTATAATATGATAATTTTTGATATATTAATGATAAAAAATTTGTTTATATAAGTCTCTAAATCCTTAATATGCAATAATATTTGGATATTTTTTGGCGGTTGTTTTTATATGAAAAACCGTCTTTGCCCCTCAGTAAAAATAGTTTTAAAATATCACATGCGGTATGAAAGTATCTGTAATTGTTTTAAATTAATATAATAAATATTACCATGTTTTATTTTTAATAAAATAACTAAAAATCAATGGACGATATGGATAGAATTAATAATATAACTTTACATTTCACTTTACAATTAAAATATATTAAAGTATGTTTATTAATGAATCACAATTAGAGGTAAAAATTGGTCGGTATAAGAACCATTATATTTTTTTTATTCTGTTTTTAAGATTTACGAAATGATTTTAAAAAATCTTTATTAGAGATTTTTTAGTTTTCATTATAATTAAATCTTCGCGATTTTTAAAAAATCACTATCCTAACAAAATTAAACAAAATATATTATTTTTAATTAAAATATATGATAATTTAAATTTATAAGTCATATTAAATATAGGCATAAAGATAATTTTCACCTTTAACGTTTATAATTTTGGTCGTTTTAGTCTCTATTCTTTTTTTGGATAAATTTAGTCCTTGACCTTTATCTTTTTAACAAATAACTCATTTTTTAACTACAATGATAACTGAATCGTTAAATATTTAATAATGATGACATGTCATATATATATATATAATAATATATTTTAAATGACTTAACATCTAGTATATCAAATACAGAAACGCGAGATATAGTTTTATTTCAAACTAAAAATATAAAACAATTAAAATTTAAATAAAATATTAAAAATTATTTTTTATTTATTAAAAATTAATTAAATCTAAAATAAAAGACTACTAAACATTTTCAACCTTAAGTATAGTAAAATCAAAATTTTATCTAAAAAGGTATGAACATAATATGAGAATAAAGTGTTTTATATAGTTTGTTACCGGTGAATCAAAGATAAAATTTTTTGATAATAATCAATTGGATTTTTATTATTTTAATTTAGAATTTAGGTATTTTAGTTTTAATCTAAATCGGAGTTTTAGGGTTTTATAAAGATATTTTAGTTTAGTTAGGGTTGAGAATATTTAGTAAATTTTTGTTTTATATTTAATTATTTTTTAATATTTTATTTAAATTTTAATTGTTTTATATTTTATACTAGAATAAAATTATATTATATATATATTTAATATGTTAGATTATATGTCATTTAAAATATATTATCACATATATATATATGATATGTTACCATTATTAAAATTTTAACGGTTCAGTTATCATGGTAGTTAAAAAATGAGTTATTTGTTAAAAAACCATAGATCAAGAACTAAATTTATCCTAAAAAAAATATGGGCCAAAATAACAAAAATTATAAACATTAAGGGTAAAAATTATCTTTATACCTTAAATATACTTAAAAATATAATTAAAAGAAATAAGGTAAATTGTGATATAAATAGATTATAGACTTTAATTAAAAAAATTACTAGAGAGGTCACCCAAATCTAATATAAGATTTAAAAGATACAAATATCTTAAATGACTAAAAATAGGTAAATATATAGATGAATGAGAGTTAATTATATATATTAAATTTTTTCTAGAATATCTAAATAGGTATTTTTCAAAAATCCTCATATTTATTTCAAGAAGTCTGCTGGAATAGCAAGGGGAATACATACAAGAATCCAACCAATGAAGAACAAGATCGCCATGGAAAGACTTCGACCGTCTCGGTCCGCCGTGACGATGAGCCCCGGAAATTCTATAACAACCGAATCAAGCTCTACGGCTGTCTTTTCTATTACAAGTAGATGAAACCATGTCTCATGTCTGGGTGAAAATTACTTACCTGCAAAAGTATTGATGAAAACATCTTTGTAGCTAATATCCTCGGGTTCTTTGAATTTAGTTCTGTGTCCAGAACAAGTTAGCTCGGTCGTGAGCAAAGAACAGGCCCATCTCTCAGCCCAATACTAATCACAACGAAAAAAAAAGCAAAGACGTGTGTAATTAGTGCAGTCATAAGGAGTGCAAATCATCTGTTGCTTCTTCATGGTTCCATTTATGTTTTTATTTTTAATTAGAAGATTTAGGGTTAAGATTTTAGGTTAAGGGTTTTGGTTAGGGTTTAAAAAATTAAGGGTAGAGTGTATTTTTTAGGGTTTAGAATATAAAAAAAGGATTTAGGGTTTAAAATTAATTAAAAAAAATAAAGGAAACACCAAAGGAGGTATAAGAAAGAGACAAAGAATTTTATTCGTCATAAGAAAACCTTTCTTGAAGTGGGTATGTGATGTATTATAACTACCGTTACGGTGTAGCTGATTCAAAAAATAAAAAATATATACCATATATTAAAATGTTGTCTGCATATATATATTTATTTTAAAATTTATTCCTAACATATATTTTTATATGAGTCAATAAAATATAAAAAATAATCATTAGACTCACTTAAATGAATATCATAAAGAAAAAATGATTCTAACCGTCAAAAATTAAAATTTATTTGTTTTTCAAATTAATCAAATAACATATCACAATAATATAAAGACATATTGTCATGAACAAAAAAACTACATTAAGTGATTAAAATGAATTATTTTTATAGTTGGAAGGATAGAAAAAACTAACTTTGATGGTTTATATGCAAAAATCTCTTTTCTAATTACCAAAACAAAATTCTTTTAATAGTTGGATTACCAACTATATAATTTTCCCAAAATAAAAAGAAAAGAAAAATGATTTCATTTGCCGAACGAATTCTTATTGGTTGCAACTTTTGCCGCCTCGGTCACTATAAAGCTTCCAAACGTCAATTCAATTCAGGAGCAGTCACAATTTTAATTTCTTGTGGAAATTATTACATACATATATTGTCGAATCTTTATATTTTAAAATAAAAAAAAATATTTGTAAAAAAAATATTTTATTATTTAAAATTTAAAAATTTAATATATAAAATTTGCAATTAAAATTTAAAATAAATATATAAATTTGTAGATTGTTTACATAAATATATATCAAAGTTTTTCTTGTATTATTGTATGCAAAAAAGTATATAATAAAAATAAAGATATATAAATTCGGTAAAGGGGATTGAATATTTTTGTTTATGATTGTTTTATTTGATATTGAATTTTTGGATTAAAATTTGTATTGTGTTGTGTGATATGAACAAATATTCATTTAACATAATATTTTTATATATTATTTAATACTAATTATTTACTTTTTAAAGAGGCTAAAAATATTGGTGAAGCTATAAATTTGATTGGACAATGGTTTTAAAACCACAAATAGATATGCTATTTGTGTGATGACATGTTTTAGAAACAAAATAAATAAATAAATAAATAAATAGCATGTATTATTTAATCGTTAAGGTCAAGAAGGTAGGGACCCTTGATGATGAAGAAGATGAAGATGATGCAATTGTCATATTATATTGTAAAAGGTAAGGAATATGATATATTTGTCATTAGGATCCTGGACATGGTTCAATTAAATTTTTGGTTCGTGGCTCCGATGATTAAATTAAATATAATCGGATGAGTTAAGACTTAGAATTAAAGATAATTTTTTTTAATAAATAACAAACATATCTTATTTTCGATATTTTTCTCTTAATCCGGCAAAGCTAAGTACATAAAAACCTTTTTTAAGACCGTGAAACCCAAACTGACCTCTGCCTTCTGACAGGGCAAAAGCAGACCATCCACTTTCCAAACCAACCAATCAGCACAGGGGAATCAAATGAGCCGAGGAAATTTGATTCATTTAAGTTTAGCCCATGACTGAGTTGAAAAGGCAGGCGGAACTCAGCCAACCACAGCCACGAGAGTTGGCACGTCACGGCTTTTAATCTTTTCTGGTGGCGTTGAAGTGGATACGTCACAATCTATCAGTTTCTGTTTCCATCACCATTTTTAGAATTCATCTCCACACCCTTGTTTAGCATGAACCTTCAAAGGACCCACGTTGGATTAACAAGCACTTTCTCCCTCTCTTAATAGTTGTACAAATATTTTTTATAAATACATAAAAACAAGAATTTGGCTTCGATGGAATCATGCACACGGATTCCTAGGAATGTAAATAAAGAGTATTATATTAAATATTAATATATGTTACAGCAGGCAGGAGCAGCTCCCTTGTAGTTGACATTGCACTGTTGGCCAAACCAGAAAAATAAAATCATAGTTTTCTCATGATATTCTTGGTGTTTATTTTATAGTTTATTTTTTATTTATTTACCGGATAAAACCAAAGGATTGGTAATTGCAATGGTGAAGTTTGAGCAATTATTATTGTCATTTCATTACTCAATATTAATGTAAAAAAGTAAAGGGATGTCTACTACCTTGTCTTTAATTATACCAAGATGTTCTCTGAATGCACTTCCTTTTCCCCTTAGAAGTATACTCTCTGGTTGTCCCTTAGGAGAAATGAAGGTTTAGCAAATCCCATACGAAATTCTACTCCAAGAGAGACAGTTATCTAATTAAGTTTTGGTATGTCTTTCTTGTCAATCATCTTCTACCTTTTATTTTTTAGCACTTTCTGTATGTAGGTTTTGAATCTCAGGGACTTACCATTTGTGGGTTTTGTTTTTTTAGCCGTGTCTTGGTGGTTTTATTTCCTTTTTTAGCTTTGACAAATTGGGATTTCAGTGTTATCTTTTATGGCTATTGTTCACCTATTTCGAGTTTAAGCTTCTTTTTTTTATACCAATTCTTGTGTTTAATAGAGACAGATCTTATTGTATTTGACCCTATTGCCAAAGCTTTATGTGCTGAAGAATTTTTGCTTGAAAACTTGTGTGGTTTTATGGTACAGATTTTGTGTTTGATATTTTTTTGTTTAAGATGCTTGTAATGGGTGGTTAATCTTATTGTATTCTTGCATTTTAGTGCTTCGGAGCTTTCCCTGTTGTGATAAGAAATCCTACAGCGGCCAACAGGACATCTAGTGATTGTACTGCTCAGGTTTTCTCTTGCGTTCTTTAGTAATTATCTGGTTATTCTAGATTTCATTTGTGTTCTTTAGTGATTATTTGGTTATGTCGGCACGCTGATTTGATGCTTATAATCTTCCCTCTATGAACTGATCACTGCAACGGGTTCGGGTTTGAAGATATAACCATCTGAATGCAATTTTGGTGATTACAGGTTGCAGTCCTTTCATAGGCATGCCCTGCATCTGACTCTTCTGGCGATATATTTAGCTTTGTATTAGCTAAATCTTGAATTAGCCTCGAGTTTCGATCACTGTACTTCTATTGAAGATCTGTGATTCTCATTATCGACGTCTACAATTCTACGGTATCTGTGAACGAGATGAAGGTTGGGATATCATCCAATACTATGAATCACCCTGGCTTTGTATCTGTTACTCAAAGTGAGCCTATCAAGGGGATTGGAGAATCATATCCTAGTGCAGTATCCCCGATTCATAATTCTCCGAGTATCGATTTAGAAGGTCAATCTTGGTTGGTTGGTGAATGTTCATCTCCATTTCCCCTTCAAAAGAATAATCATAACTCTGGGCCAAGTAACCCCAGCTCTCCAAGTTCTCTCGCCAAGAGTGCATTCTCAGGTTCTTCTGAGTTCTGTACCAGTTTATATTTGTCATCTTCATCTACCTCGGAAACCCGACGACAACTCGGAAGCTTTCCTTTTCTTCCACATCCTTCCACATGCCACCAATTCATATCTTCGGTTGATTCATCAAAATCGCCCGTGGTTTTTAGTGAGGATTTGAGCAATCCATATAACGAGGACCACTCAGAAGTTATTATGAAGGATTTCCTTAATTTCCCTGGTGGAGATGCTTGTGATGATGGCTTTCATGGTATGCATTGTGAAAGTGATAACTTTGCCCTCACCGAACAAGTAGAGCTGCATTTCTTATCTGATGAACTTGACATAGCTATCCACGACCATGGAGAAAATCCCACAGTTGAGGTAAGTATGTTACATTTGATAATATCAAATTAGTGAGTGTAATTACGATGTTTCGAGACCTGAGATAGTGAGACCGAAAACACAAGAAGAGCAAAAATGATGTATAGGGGTTCACTGGTTCTTGCTTTAAATACTGATACACAGGAAATATATGAAACACCTCAACTTTCTTCAAAGCCAACTGTAGGGTTAACATGCAACCAAAATTCTGCTTCTGCAACACTGTCTATCAATGCTCCCACAAGTCATGGTCCGTCTGGATCAGCAGCGGTTTACAAGCCGCGAATGAGATGGACTCCTGAGCTGCACGAGTGTTTTCTACAGGCTGTCAGTAAGCTTGATGGTCCTGAAAGTAAGCTGGTTATGCAATTTATTCTAAAAATAAACATGTCCAAAGAAAGCAGTAAGAAAAGCTGATTATATTATACATGATGCAGATGCAACTCCAAAGGGTGTACTAAAGCTTATGAATGTTGAAGGTTTGACTATCTACCATGTGAAGAGCCACTTACAAGTACTTGAACAATTCTATAACATGCTTGAAGCATATGTTCTTTGTTACTTACTACTAATATTGGCCCTGTATCTTATTATCTATGTTTTACCTTTACAGAAATATCGACTTGCCAAATATATGCCAGAGAAGAAAGAAGGTAACAGATTCATTACCTGTCCTTGTGTTTCTTTGTAATAAACATGTTCCACAAAGCTTTTGATATGCTTGTGCCTCTTGGGACTTTCAGACAAGACTTCCAGCTCTGAAGAAAAGA
Source organism: Abelmoschus esculentus (assembly GCA_035048815.1). Taxonomy (NCBI): domain Eukaryota; kingdom Viridiplantae; phylum Streptophyta; class Magnoliopsida; order Malvales; family Malvaceae; genus Abelmoschus; species Abelmoschus esculentus. The sequence goes on from JAUCBN010000008.1 coordinate 3,345,201, forward strand.
AAGCAGTTTCGAGCACAAGTGATGGAAAGAAAAATAATGGGTAAATTGCTGTTTTATTTTCTCTAATGTGAACAAGACACAAGTTACAATGTTTCTTTGCCTTTTCAGTTCTAGGGACACTCTTATCTCTGAAGCTCTGCAAATGCAAATGGAAGTACAGAAACAACTACATGAACAGCTTGAGGTATTTGTTATGTTCATAATGAAATCTTTTAATGATTGATTGTCTTCGTTCAGACATGAACTACTTCCGAGTGTTTTTTCAATTGCATAGCTACAAAGATCGCTTCAGTTACGCATCGAGGAACACGCGAGGTATTTGCAGAAGATCTTGGAAGAACAACAGAAAGCTGGCAGTGCCTTAATCCCTTCGCATAGCTTGTCCACACCGGCTGATCCAAGACAAAACTCAGTGTTGCAGCAACCTTCATCTCCATCTGCTATTGTCTCGCCTTCCCAACATTCAGAATCTAATACTGATACATCTTCATCTTTACTGTCACAACAAAATGCCATCGGTATCGATGATTGCAAACTCGAACCAAGTCCGAAAAGGTTCAGGTTCGAGGAGAAGCCAGAGTCGGCCACAGATGAGGGTGTGGTGGACAATCCTGTGCAATAACTCATGATTTCCTTGTATTGCATCATGTTCTAAATCACCCCAGCGGTTGTATATTCATTAATGCAGTGTGTAAGTTCTTGAATTTAGATTTTCTTCAATTGTTATCGTTGTTATTTTTTTATTTTTCTAAACATATATTATATACTCGCTATAATAAAATCTGTATAAAATTAAGAGAGTGGTTCGGTTAGTAGGGATGTAAAATTATAAAATGGACAGATTTGTTAAACAGGTGAGAGGAGCTGCTGTTCCAACCCCACTAATTTTATTTTATCTTTTGTTTATTTAATAAATTTAAAATATCTAAATAATAGTTATAATTTCCCCTATAAAAATAATATTTATTCTCTTGATTCGTCCATAATTATCATTAGATGTATGTTTAGTATTAAAACCTGCCTTCAGTTAAAGGCATGCCATAGTTGTCTTTATGTTTCTCGCCTCTCCTAATATGTAATAAATTGTATAGTCGTCAAACTTTATGAACTATACAATTCTCAACAGTTTATTTTAAAGAGATCTAATGAAGTAAGTCCAACAACATTCTTACGGACCATAAAAATAAGAATGAGTTTATAACGAGTGTCGAACACAACTAAAATTAAACACAATTAAACACCATTAACATTAAATACTATTAAATATTATTAAATTAATTAATAAAATTTAAAAATATCAAAGATTCAAATTATAATTAATAATTATATGTTGAATCTATTTACCATTGAATGCCGATAAGAGTGATCAGATTTAAGACAAAAGATTTAAAAACTACTTTGAAATTATTTAAAAAATATTTAATACCGCTACGTGTTCAATTTTGATTGAATAAAAAAACCAATAACCATTATGAACAAACCTTAAATAATACTACTATGTGTTTGATTTAATTTTAATTTAATCATAAAAAATAATAGTTTTAACATAATATATGATTTTGGAAGCTGTTCTAAGATTCGCTTTACTTTTGTTGTTTACTCTCTTTAAAATCTCAATTGTCAAGTCTTTGGGTTAGCTCAACCGTATCATTGTCATCTTATTTGTCCATCCACCCCAGTTTTCCCCTTTATTTGATCTTCGAGCTAAAACTGAGGAACAGGGCTGAAGAAGTAGAATCCGAGAGAACCAGTTTCAAGTTGGACTTGAGTGTTAATTTTTTGTTGTTGAAGGGTCAAGAAAACTGGGATCTTTCAGGTGTTCCTTGTCAAAGGTCTCGTCTTTTTTGTTTTCACTGGAAATGGGCTCTCTGTTTTCATTCTTATTTTCTATTTGAAAGTATGAACTTGGGTTATTGTTGTTTTCTCGTATCTGTTTTTATTTTGTGAGGTTTAGAAAGATGCATGTAGTTAAAGGGAACTCATTATGGTTAATGGGGTCAGCCTGTGAGTTGGATCGGGTTGGAAAAAGAAGAAAAATTAGTAATTGGAGCACCAAAGGGGACCATTAAGATCTGTCCCTTGGATTGTTCTTCTTTTACACTTTTAATTTTATTTGACTCAATTTGTTTCACAATTTTACATAGTGGAAACTGAAAAACCCTTGATTTGCTTTTGCTTTTTTGATTCACTGTTCCCCCACTACTTTTGAAATCTCAACTTTCGTCTCACTTTTAATTCCACCAAACAATCCACACTTACCATTAGACTTTTTTCTTCATTTTCAATGGGTATGAAAAGAGCAGAAAAGCAACCAATTTCTCTGCTTTTAAATCAATTTTGATTTACTAGTGAAGGGTATGTAAAGTTTTCCCCTTTGTTTTTTTATTGTCACCATGGAAGCTACTTTTGTGTTCCATACTTAGCATTGGGATAAGTATAACCACACTTTCTTCTTTTTGTTTCTTATAATTGCATATTCTTTGCATCTGCTCATTCCCCTATTCCTTTTGTTAATGATATCCTCGTAATATTCACAGCTTTTGCTTTATCTCTGATTTCCATGAAGTGGAAAAGTAATTCATTCTTCTCAAGTTGTTTCAAAGATATTTTTGTTTTCTGTAAGTATAAAATCCCTTTCTGAAATGCTTTCTACTTCTATACGTGTTGGTTGTATGTGATTTAATATCAAAGGTGTCAGGGTGAGTTTATTTAGATTGTATGGTTGTGTTGAAAATGACTGGTAGCCGTGCATTCATTGACTTCATTTGTTCTGACTCACTTATTCACAAGCCACACAGTGCTGTCCCAAAACAACTCATTCTTCCGAAAGATTATTGATGACAAATTTATCTTAAGATACCCACATTTAAAATCATTAAAAAAGTAGGCTTTTTGATGGTTGAATTGGATCTGCAGAATTTATGGAGCTTGTTTGCATATGGGGGAATATAGAAGCTAAGCTACTTTGGGACTTCTAGCCTCCAGGGTTTTCTGTTTTTTGGTAAAAGCCAAACCCCATGATTACAAGATGTGTGACTCTTCACTCGTGCAATCTGCTCTAAACCAGTAAGGATTGCATTCTTTGTTTGATTGATTGCTTATGCTCTTACTGGCTTACAAATGTTTTTTTTTAAGTTTCTTCTGTTTTTTTTCCTTTAGTTTTATCTTTACTTTGAATGGCCTTTTCTGCAGAAATGATTGTCGGCTAGATATTGTTAGTGAACTTCAAGATAATAACTCTTGGTTAGAGGTAAGTGGTGATGTTCAGCCCTTGCAATGGTTGTTGATTAAGATCGCAAGGAATATCCTTGGAACTGTCATTGTGGGTCATAACAGTTTTTTTATTTTTTATTTTCTCTTTTTGGCCTTCTGATTCTGAATGCTGTTAAAGACTTAAAGTCAACCTTGATGATATTTTCCCGGTTTTAGTGTACTGGCTGTTAGAGTTTTCTGTTTTGATGAAATATCAAATATTATACTCATTGCAGAAGAGACAAGCAACCAGTTCCTTTCATATTGTTTGTCGGTTGGCTTGGATTAAGAGTCCTAAGAATTTTCTTTTGTTCTTTTCCAAGGGCTATAATAAGACTTTTACTGAAATACCAGCTTCTTTCCAAGTGTTTCTATTAATTTAGATTTGATGTTCATGGTGAATTTGGTTTATATTTTGTATTCACAGTGAGTTTGGTGATTTGTTCAGGAAACGAGTTATAATGAAGAGACTGGAAGTACGGAATCATGTTCTAAAAGCAGCGATTTTTATCCTTATAGGTTTCAGCTTGAGCAGGATGTAAGCATCTCTTAACAATGATAACCTTTTATCCACTGCAGTACACTAGTCACTTAAGATGGCATGAAGTAATTGTGCGGCTGTGTTTATGATTATGTCTTTGATGAAATTTGCTATTTTTAGTAATCAATGAATTAATCCATGTTAACTTTTATACCGGGCATGGAAAATTACTCGCAGATCCCTAAAGTTTATCTCTGATGTTTGATGGCCTTCTACTAGTAGTCTTTATATTCAGCTGCTTTTAATTAATATGCTGATAGTTTGGTAAAATATACTTATTTTACTTGCTAAAACGTTTCATTAACTATATATTCGATTCTGGTAACTTTTCCTGAAAATTTTGCCAGGTACATAAATTGCAACAAAAGCTGCAAGAAGAGATGGACCTGCATTCTGTTCTGGAAAGTGCTATAGAGAAAAATGCTTCAGAATTGTCAAGTCCTTCATGCCTTCCGCACCATGTATGTCAGTTATATTTAATCTTCTCTTGCTGAGTCCTTGTATTAAACACATTTCAGTCTTATGGAAAATGCTAATATTCTTTGAATATCTCGAATATTATTCATTGGTTTGTAGCAAGTAGTCGTCTGGAGTTCATATTAACTGCTTCTCTCTGGTTCTTTGTAATTTCTACTTATTAAGTTCACCGAGTTGTTTATGAACTCCATAGTCCGTGCATTCAGTTGAGGCATACCTGCTAAATTGTGAACTTGTTTCTTTAATAAAGACTGTTATGAAGTTTTCGTTGTTCCTATTCTCTTACAGGCTCAGGAGCTTCTATCCCATATCGCCGTATTAGAAGGTACCATCTCAAAACTTGAACAAGAGATGGTCTCTTTGCATTTCCAACTTAGTCAAGAGAGAAATGAACGGAGGCTTGCTGAATATCGATTGAGGCATTCAGCTTCTCCATCAGTATGTATCTCCCTCCATTATCAAGTTGCTGCTGGCTAATGTGTTCTATAGAGAAAAAAAACATAAATCCTTATCATACATTTATAACTGCAATGTCTGGTAACATTGTTGAAACCAATTATTTAAGGTTATAATTGTTTGTAGCATGTTGAAATCATTGTTGTGGTTAAGTTGTGATGATTTTGATCTTATAGTACATGTAATAAACCAACATGAGTAAGTCTTTATGACAATAAAGAAACTCACTGAAAAATAAACCTGATATGAATCAAGAGAAAAGCACGAAAACAAAAATTATGTGGTTTATAAGCCTTAATTATGCACCAAATGATAAACATATATTTTCCTTTTAGAATCTTCCTCTAATGCTGTGAAGACGAGCTGAATGTCATAACTCATATAATTGCACTTGTACTTTGGTTGTAAATATGAATTTTTCTTTTGTTATTCAGGTTTCAACATCGTCAAGGTGCTTGCAGCACTCAAATTCTGTATTGCATCATTCCTCGAAAGATAGTTCTTACCAAGAGCCTACTGACCGGCTGTTGGAATCTTCTGGTGAATCATCTTCTGTGGAGTCCGTAAGAGAAGTAAATGTCTAGCTTCTTTCAAGCCTCCTCTGAATAGAGTTTTCAACTCCTTGATTGTAGCTATAGTGTATCATACTTGATAAAAACTGGTTCCATCTTTAAAGCAGATTAGTTGAAATTCTTTAACTGAAAACTTCAAAAACTTCAATACCATTTCGTTTATCTACATTTTTAACCAAAATGAGTTCAGGATTGAAGAGAACACCGGAAAACTGCATTTTAAATATCATGATGTTCACTGCAATTTTGTTTTGCAATATTTCTTGTTAGTATACAAACAATCCCTATGCTGCTTGTTTGTGGTCTTGTTTTTGTCTGTGCTGGATTTGACTATTGTTTTGAAGATTTGGCTTCACACCTACTTCAAAAGCTTAAGGTTATTTTATAATAGGTGACTAGTCTCCATTACAAAACATAATAGCTATGGAAATGTTTATCTTTTGTAATGATTAGTACTGAAAACCGCCAAAGGTTTTTACTGAGCTTTTTAATAATTATGATTCACAGAAGAATGCAGTGGACATGCTTTTTCATCATGCTGGGAAGAAAATATCTTCGAAGACAAATGGAAAATCTCTTCAACGTCCACAGTTTGAGGAGATTTCACGAGGGATAACACCTAAAGGTCTATGGGATCACCCTAACCGGCTATCGGAAGAGATGGTTAGATGCATGAGAAATATATTCATCTCTCTTGCGGATTCAGCTGTTCCTTCCAAATCATCAGTGTCTAAAAGCCACTGCTCAACTCAATCACCTCGGGGACATCTATCAAATTCATCATGGTGGTCATCATCAGAACGTTCCATGATTCCGTCTTGGGTGCAGAGCCCTCAAGTTGATATTCAAAGCAACTCCGATGTTTTGGCTTCAGAGAATTCCTTTGATCCCTATAGAGTACGAGGGAAGTTAAGCTGGGCTGAAATTGGAAACTATGGCTCATCAACTGAAGTATCTTGGATGTCAGTTGGGAAGCAGCAGCTGGAGTATGCATCTGGGGCCTTAAGGAAGTTCAGGTATTAAACTTGTCAACCAGTTTGTATTAAATTTTTCTCACTCGGGCACTCGGCAAATGATATCAAATGAGGATTTTGAAAACCAAGAGATTTTACTTTCATGGGGTCAGATTCACCAGAATAGACTAATATCCTAGTAGGGTTTTGTATGGTGATTAGCGCAGTATAACTATCGTATGGGACTATATCTGATTCATTACTTTGTTTTCAACTTTTTGGAGAACAGAACACTTGTGGAGCAACTGGTAAAAGTGAATCCTATTCACCTGAGTTGCAATGAGAAGCTAGCCTTCTGGATCAACTTGTATAACGCGCTAATCATGCATGTGGGTTTCTTTATTGCTTTTGCAAGTTTCATTTTACGATTACATCCCAAGTGTTTGGAGTTCCACTGTTCCATATAACTGACAAGTTCAGCTTTTGACAATGTTGTATGTTGTCTGTGTTATGACAGGCTTACTTAGCATATGGAGTTCCAAGAAGTGACTTGAAGCTCTTCTCCTTGATGCAAAAGGTATAATTAATCGAATGAGCTATCTGAATCTTGTTTTCCTGTTTTTAAGGTGTTGTGGCTGTTTCATTGTGTTTAAATTATTTCCTGTACCATTTTTTTTATTAAGCATTCATAGTATACAGAGTACAGTGAACATATCATGGTCGAATAAAGAGTTTTTCTCCTAGAATAAGCAATACTTGCCGAAGGGAAAAAATGCAATTTAGTGGTCTCCTCATTAGAGATGACGTTTCATTTAATTTATTATAACGCAAGAGGATGATTTAAAATGGAGAAATGCAAGATGATTATCAATTTAGTATTTAGATTTTTGAAGTTATTTCTGATGGAAGGTTTTACTCTTCCAGGCAGCATATGCAGTTGGTGGCCACTCCTTCAGCGCAGCTGCAACTGAATATGTCATCCTGAAGATGAAACCACCATTGCATAGACCGCAAATTGTATGGAGTTTTGTTTTCTTTACTTGCTTCTCGTACTACACTAACCAACAACTTCTTGTTAGGCTTTGCTTCTTGCCCTTCACAAACTGAAGGTGTCGGATGAGCAACGCAGGTCCACAATTGATGCGCATGAACCACTTGTAACTTTTGCACTCAGCTCCGGGATGTACTCTTCACCTGCGGTAAATGTCCATTTTTAAGCTTCCTCTGTATGCACGTGCACACACACACACACAGCAGTTTGGGTTGTGAGTTATAGATTTATGACTAGTATGGTGCAAATGGCAGGTGAGAATCTACACTGCTACTAATGTTAGGGAGGAGCTTGAAGAAGCTCAACGTGATTTTATACGAGCTTCTGTTGGGGTTAGCAGCAAAGGGAAGCTATTAGTTCCGAAATTACTGCACTGCTTTGCCAAGGGCTTTGTGGACGATTCCAATTTGGCTGTATGGATCTCTCATTACCTGCCACCGAATCAAGCCGCCTTTGTGGAGCAATGCATATCACAAAGGAGGCAAAGCCTTCTCGGTTCCCGAAACTGCGGCATTCTTCCCTTCGATTCACGCTTCCGTTACTTATTCTTGCCTGACAAAATTTCGATCCAATGATGTCTATATTAGCTTTTCATCTTCTCTTTGCTAGTTAATCCGAATCATACACACAGTAAGCTACAAAGATCAGGTTGAATCCACCCCAAGAAGTGAAATCTTTAACATATCCTTGAGAAAGATGAGGTTCATCTGCAGTTTTGGTGTTTCCCATGCATCTAGAGTCCCATACATATTTGTGTGGTGTACATTTCTTTCTTCATGCATGAATACTGGCTACTGCAAGTACTTTAGCTGTTGTATTCTTTGATCCAACAATGTTAAATAACTACTGTTAGATACAAGATCAAATTACTTGAGCTCCGTCTCGGTAACGACGAAGACGAGCTCGAGTAATTTGAGTGCTTGCGAGGATAGATGTTCTGAAGCACAGCTTGTTTAACCAGACAATGTTGGATATTTGGCCAGTTTACTCCAGGGCCTAACTTTTATCTATTACTAATCCTGTCTTTGTCCGGTTTTGGATCTTAAACATAATATTGTGGGCGGTTAAGTTCTAAACCGTGAACCCTAAAAATAAGAGTTCAGATAGGGACAAGATTTTTATTCTTTGCTTGCATTATGTAAAATTTCTATGGTTTTTATAACACCGTTAGACGAAGATAAATAGATAATTGAAATTATTCGCTGTTTTTACAAAATTCTTGCTATTTCCCATTATTTATTTCAACAATTTATTTACACTTATGTAATAAAAAGTATAAAATTAAATGATTTTTATAATATAAATGAATCTTAACTCGTATAATTAGATTTAATAAATTTGACTCGAGAATTGAACCGATTTACTCGAACTGAGACTCGAAATTGATCTAAATTTGATGATATGAATTTGACTAGAAATATGAACAAAACCTAATTGAATTTTATCTGAATTTTAGTTGAACTGAAAATGAATCCAAATTAATTTTTGACCGAATTAAATGAACCTGAATCGTTTTTTAATTGAATCGTTTTCACCCAAATTGAAGGCTAAAGAAAATTTATTAAAATAAAAAGAAAGATAAGATGTGAACGGTCGTACAATTCACCAAAAAACAAATATATATACTATAAAGAGTTATATATAGTGTATAAAAAACATAACTCAACCCCAAAATTCGATTGAAACCAAATATATGCTTGTGTAGTAGTCAAGATTATTTGTATATTATATCAAGTTTTTTCAGGCACAGTGTTTAACAGAGACCAAATATTAATAATATTGAATTCTGTCATTAAATTTTATTTAAATTTATATCATATAATCGTATTGTTTAGAAGAAAAAAAAACCAATGTTTTTTTAGCTCATAGCTGAACTACTCCCTCCACCAATTTTGGTTTGTCTGCTTTATTAGTTTCCAATTAATTATAATGCGATGATGTATTGATAATGTCCGTGCCATTAATTAATCTGTGTCCTTCATCTTCAGATATAAAAGAACATTTGATCCAACTGGTAGTTCATTAGGTACGTGAATCACAATAAAAGTATGTTTTCAAAGTAAAAATAAATAAATAAATCATGTTGTATACCATAAATGCTATTTTTGGACATGGTAGGAGAAATGTCGGTCCAAGGCGTAATTTTTATGTTATTTAATATTATGATTTAATTTTTAATATTTATTATTAAAAGTTTATCGTTAAGATTTAATTTTTTAAATATTTATTATTAATTTTTATTTTAAAATTTTAATTTCTTTCAATATTTATTATTAGAGATTTAAGTTTTTCAATAATTATTATAGGGGTTTATTTTATTTTTAATATTTATTATTAGGGATATATTTTTAATTTTTTTAATATTTATTATTAGAAAACTATTTTTTTCAACACTTACAATTAGAACACAATTTTCCAGATATTTATTATTAAATAGATATTCTTAAAATTCAAAATTTTAACATTTTTTATTAATGGTCCATTTTTAATACTTATTATTAGAAAGCAATCTTTCTTCCCAAAATATTTGTTATTATAAATATACTCTTAATTTTTTCTAATATCTCTTATTAGTAGTTTACTTTTAAATTTTATTTTTAATATTTATTACTAAAGATATAGTTTTTAAATTTACCTTTGAACCATTAAAATATCGGGAATAACTTTGTACAGTATACTTACCATTTTCAGAGTAAATTCATGTAGTTTACTCTGGTTTAACATAATCATTTGATTTTTATTTGTTAACAGTCGGTTGTTAGGCCGGCATGACCTTTCACGTACCCTAAATTATTATAATTACTTGTTACATAAGTTGCACTTAATCAAGTCACCCCCAACCCAACCATTTATTATCTACGTACGGAAGTAACATCGACAGGGACTTACAGTAACTGTGACTTGTAGGGAAAACACTAGGGTGTAATTGGATAATTTATTCACCAGTCCCACCTGCCAAAATACATTAGGATTAGGATTATTATTTGCAACCAGAGGTGAATATCGACTAAAAAATTAATATTTTATTTGATTCAATATTTAATAAAATTAATTTAATTAAAAAATTTAAATAAAATTTAAATTATAAAATAAAAATTTGGATAATTCAAAATTTTTAGTAGTTTATGAATTAAATTTTGATCATATATATAGACTACATAAGTTAAAATATAAAAAATATATCACATATAAAAAAATATAAAGAAATACATGTGCATCGTAAATGTATAAAAAATTATTTAAATTAAAATCAATTTATATTATAATCTTATAAATAATTATAATTAAATTAGTACAAAACCTAAAAACTTGACAGATTAGACTCAATTTTTTTTAAAAAAATAATTAAAAATTATAAAATAAAATTTATAAAACTCAATTAACTCAAAAAATTTAGTTCAACTAAATTGAAAACTCATCTTATTTGTAACATATCATTCGCATGATTTAAAACAATTATATAAAAAATATATCATCATTTTCTTCTTTGCATAAAAAATATAACATAATCTAAAATCTGTATTATTTTTAATTTTAATCGTGATCAACATAATATTTATTCGATATAAATTTATCATGTATAAATTTTTATATAATTGTATATTCGTTCCATTTAATACTATTTTTCTTGTAATACATCATACTTTAATTAATTTTTTCGTGTTGTATCATTTAAAAATTACTCAATAATAGCTGTGAAATCAATATGCTTCTCCCCTTTGCTACTCAATATCTGAAATAAAACTGACAGAAAAAACTAGTGTTTGGTTTGTTGGATGAAGATGTTTCCTCTAATGTCATATATTTATTGTTATATTATGAAACAATCAAATTTGTCATAATTTGCCATAATCCTATGGACATAATATTTAATTAAAATAGTTTTTTAATTATTTATTTATTTAAAAATTTAAAAAAATAATTTATAAATTTATTAAATATTTATATTTTATCCTCAACCTACATCTTTTCACTACATGAGAGTTTCTGAAAGTACACAAAAACCAGATCAGTATCTAAAACAAATACCCCTAAAATGACAACCACGATAACTTAAAGTTATGCGCAAGACTAATAAGATCTTCTCCCGTGACATCTCATCCTAACCGATTAAATCAAACTAATTAAATATAATTAATCAAAATTTTTAATCTTTAAACTGTTAATTAAACTAAATTTTATTCAATTTTCGAGTTAATCAAAATAACTATAGAACACTTAAATTTCGGTTAATATATATTCGGTTAATTTTTATTTAATCTGGTTAACCAAAATTTTTGGCTTATATATATAATATTATATTTAATTTATTTAATTCGGTTTATTAACCTGCTTCGAATGAAATTAATTGATTATATACTTTTAAAAAATAATTATTAATTTATTTAATAATTAATTAATTAAAAAAAATTGATTCGATCAATTAGTTTAGTTTTAATCGAATAGTGAACACTCTATTAGGAATTCTACCTTGGTTGTGGTCCGACATGTCATATTCAATGAGACCCTGGGAGCTTGAGTGCTTTCCAGCAGCTATTGCCTCGTTTGAGGAATGAGATGGGTGCTGGTGGTTCTTTTCGGACATGTTCTGATTTTTTGTTTGGTATTGTGATAACAGTTTTAGAATAGTAACGCATTTGAGCTTTACTTTTAAGCAACGCCTTCATTCATAAATTAAGAAAGAAAATGTTTTTGAAATTATATTTGATACAATATTAATGTATTATTCTCATACACTATCAGTAAATCATAATAGGTCACCTTATTTAACGAAGAATATAATATATTAAAAGATTTTTTTTAATCGTTTAGAGTCGATTATAATATAATATTTATTATATATATTTTTATTATTTTAATAATATAAATATATTTTATAAATAAAACGATTGAACTCGACCTTCGGATATCCTGAAATGAATATGATCCGGAATTTGCATTTACAAGTAAGAAAACACAACCGAAATTCCAAACTCGCTAGCTGCAGTACGATGATGTAGGACTGCAAGTCTAGCTTCAAACACAACATTTCCAAACCATTGCTCGGTAATATGACACACCATTTATGTTACGAAGGACAATTTTGTTACAAGTAATCGGACCGTTTAAACCATAGCAAGATCATCAGGTGAACAAATTGGAGCCACTGACTCCTCTCGGAGGTAATCAAAAGTGAGGGGCCTCAACACATTCCCAGCTTCCGCCTCTATCAGCTCCAATTGCCTTTTGAAAAGGTGCATATACACCACCCAATCACCTTCTCTAACAGGACTTGGCATCGGCATTACATATCCTGAATCCCCTCCCCAAGGGAAATGATATGACCCGAAAACAGGACGACCCCATCCGAAATCCACTTTCGTAACCGGGAATCGTTGCCCCGATGATACCACGAAAGCCGGTCCCTCGTCGCTACCATTGCTGTATATTTTTGCCAGGGCTGGCTCGGGACGGTGAGCTTCGACCCAGTCAATCAGGCCTAGGAAATGTTCCTTTGTCACTGCTTGGTCTAGGAAATCATGAACCTGATTAGCCACCCAGGACAATGGTTTTTCGATCAGTTCATGTACTCTTTGCCCCCCAAACGGAATGGAAAGGACATTTCCGAAATAAGAACTCATGAGGCTCGTTTTTTCATCATCTCCTTCACCTAATCTAGCCCTTCCATCCACTACAATCCCCATCTTGGTGAACCTGAAACCATCTTTGGCAGCAAGGAGTGCTACCATTTTCCATAAAAAGGCACTGAATGACTCGAGTTTGGTTCTTTTGTATCCATTAGAGCAAGCCAATGATTGAAGATCATTGAGTTGCTCAGAAGTAATATAATATATACGACTGATAAGAGTATCAGTGGATTGATCAAGGTGCTGTTTAGGGGGTGGCAGTGAGGATATGGGCACATACATTTGGTCCAGAGACAAGTCTATGCACCCCGGATGCCTCGGGTTCATCATAGACCGGCGAAAAGACGGTACCGAAGACATTGGCTTGGATCTTGCCATTTCAGACCATGATACAAGAAACATGTTGGCAGAGTATGCATCGGCTATACGGTGGTCAAATGTGCATGCCACCACTATTCCGCCGCATCTAAGTTCTGTTGCCTGTAACATACATCAGTTTAACGGTTAATGCTATATACGAATGTTTGTTTGTTCGTATATGTACGTATTTATGTAGTGCGATCGAATTGTTTTCTTGGTTTTAAAGCCCTCTTTGTGTGGTCCAAAGCAGGCAGGAAAGAATGCTGTCACCTTATCAGCAAGTCAAGATTGATCATTTCGAGGTGTGAAATTAAATTTTTCAAAAAACTTCAAGAGTTTATTATGAATTTTCCAAGTTCCTGTAAGTGCATACCCGGCTACCCTTCTTATGCTTATCAGATATGTTTGTCACTATTTATAATTTTATTTTTACCTGGACGGAGAGCACTCCATGTTTCTTCATAGGTACTAGTTTGCCTTCAATGCTTTGATCAGGGTTATGCAGGTCCAGGTTTGAAAGCTCAACATCAGCATAAGCTTCAACGAAATCCACCCCACGATTGTTGCAAAGTAGCTCGGGTTCACCATCGGTGTTAGCCACGACCTCACCCGCAAATGCGTAGTAGGAGACGAGAGCCTGAGCCAAGGCTTTCTTGAGGACACCGACCATGGAAGTGAAGCTGGTGATACAGCTTTCTGGTTTCTCGTAACAGAAGAAGACTCCCACATCCACGGGAGGCAGAAGCAAATCAAGGTTAGAAAGTGGTAGCCAGTGTTCTTGCAATGGTAACACCGCTGCCACAGTTTCCTCACCGCACACCGTCACCGTGAAATCTGCTTTCGCACCCATGCCCGGGTCTAGCTACCTATTCTCTCCGGGATCTTTTTCTTCTTGGTGAGATACTTTGACAAAAATGATTAGTAGAGCGAGTTTGCATGGGAAACGAAGCTTGAATTTATAGGCAAAAGGAAGCATTTAATTATGTTTCCTCTACTCCAATACCTAGCAAAAATTAGTTGAAAAATTAAATTAAAAATAATTATTTTCAAAAATTAAAAACTTCTGACAGCAGCTTCAATTGCAAGTAGTCAATGCACGATAGAAATGTTTTGTTTTCTAAATAATAAATTGATATTAAAAAAAACATAGACAAAGAAGTATAAGGGAGAGGAGGAGATAGCATAAAGTAACAAACATGAACAGATGTACACAATACATAGAGAGAAACAAGGAAAAAAACAAAACAAAACAAACAGACAAGCAACACCAGAATAAACAAAAACGCAAGTGGATAATTTTTTCATGTCATATTGTGAATTGTTATTTGAAAAAATTATTTTTAAAATAAATTAATAATAAATATAAGTGAAGATTCACTTAAAAAAATATGACAAAGAAAAATGATAAGAAGAATGTTTTTTATTAGTTGGTCCCATAGATGACGTGGTGGGACTTACCCATGATATAATTTCTCCCATACCCTAGTCCAAAATAAAGCAAGGAAGAGTTAATCCGTGAGTTTCCGTCTACAATATTAATAAAAAATACTCAATTTTTTAAGATAAATACCATCCTATTTTTTACTGAGATTAATCATTAAATAAAATATCATAACTAAAAAATATATAAATGAACCTAAACAAATTAATCATTTAAAACTAATATAAATTATTATAAAAATAAAAATATATATTTTAAATCAAACCGTACTTAAATAAATCTTTAAATAATTATATATGTTATCAATTTTCTGTATATACAATATTTTTGTTTAACATCTATGTGTATGAAAAGTTTTGTATTTTTTAGTTGTGTAAAACGTTTTGAATGATTGTATGTTAAGCCACCAATTCAGATAAGAAGTGTACCCCAAAGTGTTGGTGGAAAGGACCAAGTGTCTCTTGACATCTCAGTATTGTAGTGCTCTGCAGGGACGATCTAAAGTGACTCGTCTGGAGCATATTTTATATGGTTGATATGAGGACAGATTTTCTATCACAACGATAGTACGTTATTAGGGTAGATAATATTTTATAATTTAAATTTTATTTTTTTAAAAATTTAATTTGAGTTTTAAAGTTTTTATATAAAATTAATTATAATTGTTTATTATATTATAATATTTTAATCCTTATCTATTTACGTACTGCATGCGCTATGTTTCCTTGGGGTAGCCGTGTCCTTAGTGTGTCTGTTTTGTGCTTTCAAAACCCATGACAATTTCTTTGATCAATAAAACCTTTACTGTTTACTTCTTTTTAATTAATAAGTGTAAATCGTCTGTTTTTTAATTATATTTTTTATATTTTTATTTTAAATTAATGAGTTTAAAATTTAGGGTTTAAGATTAGAATTGTGATTAGAGTTTAAAAAATTAAGGGTATGATGTTGTTTTTAGAGCATAGAATTTTGGATTTATGATATAGAAAATTAAGATTAAAGTTTAAAATTCAAAATTAAAAAAAAAAAGACATAATTAAGAGACAAAAGAATTTTACGTTACTGTATGAATATCGGATAGATCTGTTTTATTTTAAAAAGTCCAACCCAATATCCAATCAGTCAATGCTACCACGTTTGGTACTAAGTAATCCGAAGCTGAAGACAAAAATCAGAGCAATTGAAGGTGTGAGTGGAAGTTTTATTTGTATGAAATGCTACCGTCATCATCCGAACTGTCCTTCCTTGGAGTATAAAAACATAGTTTTATTTATCTGATGCAGCGACTCCATTAAAAACATAGTTTGGTGAACTAATTTGTGGTGAATAGATTAAGACTCCTTTATTTCATTGTCTGGTTGGGTGAATCTAACACAGACAATAAAAGGGTGATGTGGTCACTGTGTACAGTGTTCCATAGGCTAAAGTCACATAGCTTTTATATATATATAAAAAAATAAAAAATACTTTGTATTTATGTAAGTATAAAAAAATCCAGTTATTTTAAAAACATTACTTTTTCATGACACAAATTTCAGTATAACTCATTAAAACTGTGAACGGTATATTTTAGATTTTATTACCATCATTAAAACACGTTACCTGATCTAGAATTGAAGTATACGACAGAATTGGGCTAAACCCAGTTTTAAAGAAAATTGAACTCCATTTAAAGCCCAACGTTTTAGTGGACTTATTAGATTTTAAAATTTAGGTTTAAAGTAATTAATATAACTAGTATTTAGGTTTGAACTTATAAATATTTTAACTATAAATAAATCTCTAAACCCTAGAACTATAAATTCACTTGATTTTATAGTGCAACTCGATCTACCTTCGAAACCGGGAACCGCAGACCCGATGACACGACCAATGCCGGTCCATCGTCTTTCGTTACATTGTACACCCTTGTCATTGAGGGTTTGGGGCGGTGAATTTCGACCCAATCGATCAGTCCTAGGAAATGTTCCTTTGTCGTCGCGGGTTTTAGAAATTCGTTAACCTGTTTTGCCACTGAAGGTTGTTCGGTTAGTTCACCGATTGTTTGGGAACCATACGGGATGGATAGCACATTCCCAAAGTGTGATCTCATGGCATTGGCCTTGTCTTGATCCCCTTCGCCTAACCTTGTCCGCCCGTCCACAACAATCCCCATTTTTGATATCTTGCTTCGATCTTTATCAGCGGTGTAAGTTGCCACCATCTTCCACAAGTACGCACTAAATGACTCGAGCTTCGTCCTTTTGTCGCCGTCGGAAGAAGCGAGTGACTGAATCTCATTGAGTTGGTCGGCATGAACGTAATAGATCCGACTTATAAGTTGATCGGTAGGCTCATTGTTTTCTTCGGGAGGTGGCAAGGAGGGTCTCGATACATACATGTTGCCCAAGGAAGGGTTGACACACCCTGGTCGTCTTGGATTCAACAGTGATCGACGAAAGCTCGGCACCGTTGATACCGATTTCGACCGAGCTAGTTCGGCCCATGACACAAGGAACATGTTGGCCGTGTACGCATCGGATACTCGATGGTCAAATGAACATCCCACTACTATCCCACCACACTTGAGTTCAGTTGCCTGTAAACATCAAAAGGAAACCATATTCATCTCTTTTTGAAAGGAATAATTTATGTCAAACTAAATATGATAAAAAAAAGTTTAAATACCATATAAATTGTTAATTTTGTCATACGTAATATATTTTTTAAAAAATTTAAATAATATTATTTAAGGGATAACATATAATTATATACTTATGTAATATATTTTTTATAAAAATTTTATGTGTATATTGCAATAAACTTGTCAAAGTGTGATATGTTTAAGGTAGATGGGTATTTGCAAAATCAAATATAAATTAATCGGTTAATAAGTCGAAAAGCAATAATTTTGTTATTTTTGCATTTGTATATTTCAGAATGACATTGGGTTAAGTTTTTGGTCAATTTGTATTTGATTTTAAAAAATTAACACCTTTATCTAAATCTAACTTCACTCGATATTTTATAATGTTTTACCAACCCAAACTCGAGCTTGAATTTTAGAATAAAAATTCAAACCTAATCTGACTCTATATAAATTAAAAAAAATATCAATGATTATTATTATTTGATAAAATAAAGATTTAATTGAAAAAATACAAATAGAAAGAGTGTTATAAAAGTCATTATATTTTTATTAGATAAAATAAAGAGAGAAATACTATAATATTTATATCTAAATATTTAAAATAAAATTAAAGTAAGACATTTTCTACTTTAAACCAAACCCAGCCTTATTCTCAAAAAAATCAAACCTAAAATCATTTTATTATATATTTCTTGACTAATGAATCGAATATATATGATTAAAATAATAATAAATCTAACCAATCCCTGCGTCTTTGTAAACCCCGGGCAACTGCGAAATAGGTACCCCATCCAATCAAGCCATTTTCAACATTAATATACTTCAAAGTTCAAAGTTGAACTCTTTACCACCCTAACAAGTTAATACAAGCTTCAAATAAAAACAACTAAGAATTCATTAATATATTATATACATAAATTATAAAACTTATAATTTAAATCTTTAAATTTAATTAATTTTAAACTTTACGTCTTAGAAATATAAAAATCAAAGTTGTTATCTCTACTAAAACTCTCAAATAAAATAAATGAGTCCGACAAAGCAGATTAAAAGTAAGTTTAGTATTACTTTTAGAAAAGTGCGGTAGAAAAATATAGTGAAAAATTCTTTTAGAATTTTTAGTTTGAGATATATGTATTTAGTATTACTGTCAAAAAGTATTTTTGAGATAATAAATGACTATATTTTTGACATTATGTTGTAAGTTAAAAATATATATATATTTAAATGATAATCAATTTTTTTCATATTATAATATTAATTTAAAGTACGATGAAATATAAAGTATTAATAAATAAATATATAAATTATTTTTTAAAAGTACTTTTTTAGAAGAGTTTTAAAAACTTTAGCTTTTGAGAAAAATGCTTTTAAAAAATTTTTTTTAGAAAGTTTTTTTTTAGAAATTTGACATGAATATAATTTTTAAACTAAAAAAATAATTTATGTTAAATATAATTATGTATTTATAAAAATTAAATTATAATAAAACATAGTAAATGAAGGTTAAAAATTGTAATCTAACTCCTATTTTTCAATCGCAAAAATTAAAACTTTAGCTTTTAAGAAAAGTGCTTTTCAAAATTATTTTTTAGAAATTTGACATGAATATAATTTTTAAACTAAAAAAATAATTTATGTTAAATATAATTATGTATTTATAAAAATTAAATTATAATAAAACATAGTAAATGAAAGTTAAAATAAATTGACATTGAAAAAATTAAAATAATTTTTTAAAGTATTACATTGTGAATAAAATAAATTAGATTAGGAGAATTATTTTAAAAATAGACTTTTATAATCTCTAATTCATATTAATCGGTAAATGAGAATTTTATTGATTTTTATTTTTAGAAAATACTAGTCGAAGAGATAATCCTTTGTGTTACCTATTAAGTCCAAAGGCATATATGAATCACACACGTACCTATAATTTTCCGAATAAGGACAGTGAAAAAACTAATGGTGGGAGGAGCAAAGGGAGTAGCTCCGGTCCTTCTAAGACCACACCTTCGCATTCATTCGACAAACAAATCAGCATCAAAACCAAACCAAATGAAGACAAATAACACGTCAGATGATGTTAAAGAGAGACATCCATAACCATAGACACTAGACTATTCTGAAGTAAAAGAAAATCCATTCAAGTAGAGAGTGATGAGGATGAAGGGAGCGGCATTGGCAGCCGATATAAAGAGAAATCTTGGGGTGATTAAGGAAATGGTGTTGGAGAAACTGGCGGCCGCTGCAGTCCCGGCTGATGTTCTGGAGAATGCTAGACGTGTTTTGGAGAGCGTGGTGAGGGATGTCACGGTGGCTGCTCATGGTCTTACCAAGGATGCTTTGCAACGGATCAAGACTCGTCTTGTTGATATTATTCCTTCACTTTCCCCTGCAATTACTAAAAAGGTACGGTCAATATTGTTCCATGGCAAGCTACAAAGGCTGTTTAGCCTGTTAAAGACTGCAGTGCTTCCTGAAGCAATATAAGCTCTTAAAACTGCCCAACTAATAAGCAAATTACCTACTTTATTCGCCCTGTTTTAGCACATAAAGGGATTTGAGCTTGTAATTTGAACAGATGGTGGATGATGCCGAGAACGAAGCTAATGAAGAACGTGAAAGTGAAGTGGAACATGAAGGAGACGAGCCTAGGCAAGACGATCATCAACTTAGCGGGAAGTCGACGTTTGCGTCGCCTGCGTCTTCTTTGTTTGCTTTAATCAAACCAGTATCTAGGCTTTGAAGATTATATAGGAAACTCAGACATACTTGTTTTGTCTACATTTTGCTTCGAGAAATAAAGTTTAGAGTGTTTATGCAGTGGAATCTCATGTTTAATAAGGAAAAAATCAGTTGATGTAAAGGAAGATAAAAGTTATGTGAGAAGAAATCATTTTTTATAGTTTCTTTAGTACTTTGCTGTCTTGGAAGTTCTTTCTCTTGCTTGCATCTTAGGTCATGACGCCGGTGCTAAAACAAGACCTACCCGGTCGAGGTGTAGGAGTTTACGGATTCAGTTGTAGAATTTAATTGTGATATGAGATATCAACTTCAGGCAAGTAAAGTTCATATCAACTGGAGAAGCAAGGTTCCATCACAATTGACAAAGGATTCCCTCTAGCATTTCAATCATTTTGTAATTAGTGAGCTCTTCTTGCATAAGCTAATAATGGTCCAAAGATTAGGGGTGTGAAAAACTCGATTGAATATCTTCTTGCATAAAATTTGAGTTGTAAAATAAAAATTCGAATAACTCAAAATTTTTAGAAATTATTGGATTGATTTTTAATTTGAGTCAAGTTCCTCGATTGAATATGTTCTTTAAAGTTTAAACATCACATCTGAATGAATTTAGTGGTTATTGTATGCACATCTCATTCAAAAAATCATGTCAATGCTGTTCAATTCGAATTATTTAACATTTCAAGATATTTTACATCACAGTGAACCATAAATACGAAAAATCGACACGACTCCGCATTATCCAGCGCTTTTGTCCATATACAGTATATGCTATCCTCCATACATACACATTTCTATATCAGAGGAAAGAAAAACCATGCATAACCTATTAGGACAAACATCATATACAAGCAAAAGAGAACGTAAATGTTTTGTTGCAGACTTCGAAAGAAATTATGGAACTTGCATCTTCTTGTGTTTCGCAGTTCCAACTGGATGCTGTTTCTCAGAGGGTGATGACATGTTATCCTTGCACGATAATCAAGTGTTCTTTTCCAAAACAGACAAAGCCGGAGATAAATAATTATTTGCTTTGTCGGGCAAATGAGCAACCTGTAGAAAGAAAATGTGTATGCCACTTCAGTTCAACTCATTTTCTGTTACCAATCGATTGAAAGTTATTACGGATTTATTCTTCCTCACCAGCTCATAAAGTTCCCTCCCTTGCTCAGGAACATATTCATGACAGACCTGCACCCAACCAATCAAGTTTCTGTCAGTTCTGTCATACTTGAAATGAAATTTTGTGTTACAATGTTACCCACATCAAAGCTCTTGTTTCTTGCTGTTGAATCATGCAATGCTTTCACGCAGATATCAGCCACATCAGCACAACTAATTCCCTGATCAAAGGAAGAGAGTGGAAAGATGAAATGCAAACTTGGTAGTCCCTTATTGCAGTCTACAATAGTGGTACATTCTCACCTGAGAAATCCTGTTTCCTTGATCGAATATAAGAGCACGTTGTCCACCAGGTTCTTCCTGTAAGAGGGAATCTTTTATTCAGTAAATATTTTGAAGAGACTGGACCACTTAAGCTATCATAAACCAATGGCAAACACTGATTTGAAAAGTTCCACAATGAGCAGATGTAGTTGGAAATGCCTCACGACATATTAGGGAGATTCTGTTACATTGCAACAGTTTTACAGCCGTATCCTTTCTTTTCAAGAATCACACATACACTGGAACAGTGAGCTTAGATAGTTTAAAAACAGGTTCAATGATTCAAAAGAGTTGATATAATAATCACATTTGTAAAGGCTTAGCCAAGATAGCCACCACCATCACTGCACCCGGAAAATAAAAACAAAACTAGGTGGCCACCTCGACCTGAAAGGTAAACTATTATACTCGAATTCGTCCTGCCCTGATTTTTAATATATACTATTTGACCCGACATAGTAAAAAATCGTAATCCGATCTCAATATTTTAATAAAAAACTCAACTAAACTCGATCCAATCCGAAAAAACATAGTATATTTTGAACCATAAAACTGACCCCGAAAATTTTTAACACACGTAACCCAACATGAAACACGATTTTAATAATAGAAAATCAATCACGATCGAATCAGGTTGAGACCTGGCAGGACGGGTATTATTGTCATCCCTAGAAGAAAAACTTAGGTTGATATAAGGTACATATAAATATCAACATGTTGCCAAGAATGATACAGCAGCATTACCATTAGGGGACCGGGGCGAATTATTGTGTACCCAAGACCTGATCTTCTCAATGAATCCTCACCGGCCTGATGATTACTCCATCATGACAACATAATGTGTGAGAAAAGGATAACAGAGAAGGAATCATTCTCACATTAATAGAAACAGAAGCAGAAGATAAGACTGACCCTCTTAGCTTTCAAAACTTGCTCCCTCCGGTTTGGCTCAACTCCTAGTCCTGTGCAGGAGACTAAAATAAAATCTGTTTCCTGTCCCGTCTGCAGAACATCAGGGTAAATTTATTCAGAATTGGGGAAAATGACTGATCATATTCAAAATATTGCATAACCGATCAGGTAGGGCTTTAACACTGTACATTATAATATGGAACCCACTTTCATGCATGTGCACACATGTGAATGTTCCTGCTTGCTCACGCGTGCACACACATACACGCGTGGAATGAAGCAGAGCTCTATGGAAAGAGCAAACTAGAACACTGATTTTTTACAGCCCAACTGGTACTGCCTTAACATAGTATAATATATTACAGGCATAGGTTCAAAGGAACAATGTATTTTTCACAATTAACTTCATAATTACGTATCACGTTATTCATACTAAGAACTGTTCATAAAGGATACCAAGAAAAGTTTCAAAAGTGTTTTTTTTTTTATGTTATACTAGCATAAAATGATAGTATAAACTATAAACTATAAAGTACATCCGAAGGTCCTCCTGTCAAAAATAACGAATATTTTAACGAGGCACTTATTTATTTACCTTTAAAAAACAACGAATATTTGTAAAACACTTACAGGCAAGGCTTTTATATATTCCTGCTGATCCTTCAACAGGCCTCTGCAGCAAGAATCCATACAATTAGAATTTAGAAGCTTTAAAAGCAGAGTAGTAATTATTAGAATCCTAAATTAACACAATAGAGAAAATATATTATGTATCATTTCCGCCACGTCATTTATTCATGGACCAATCAATTAAATACATTCATTTAATTAATTTTTCTACACCATCTCTTTTACCAAGAGAATCTTCACTAATATTTACTGTAAATTGATCGTATGGATGACGTGACAGAAATGACTCATGATATAATTTATCCATATTTACATGTACTTGGTCAATCTTTTCCTGAACAGTTCTGATTTCCAACACAAAAAGACCTAAATTAACAACATTTCCTTAGGCAGATTGTGGAATTTCATATGCCAGTTATGAACTAGCAACCCACTTGATAACAGTAATTAAAGACAAATGCACACAACAATACCTAAATTAACAACAATTCCTTAGGCAGATTTGGAATTTCATATGCCAGTTATGAACCAACAACCCAATTGATAGCAACAAAATACAACCTTGAAAATCTGACGATCTAAAAACACATTCCTTTACCATTCAAGGAGTTACATCAAAACCTTTGAGAATATATCAGGTAAGGATTCCTAATACTTTTACAAGTTTTCAAACTAGGTGAGTGAGTGCAAGTTTTGAAACCCCTTGGTGGTCAACTCTATAGAGATCGCCAGTAATAGTGGACCGAGCAGTGGCGCAGTAGATAATCGTGTTGCAACCTTCCACTGCAGCTTGAAGGGAGGAAGGGTCACCCACATCCCCAATTACTATCTCAACTGACCTAGGAAGCATGTCCAACACCTCTTGGTCTGCGTTCCTCACCAAAGCCTTCAATCACATAATCAAACAAAACACATTGATCACAATAAAGTTCAAAATTTAAAAATCCAAACTCTATAATCCATCACATTATAGTTTTGGATCTCTTTTAGGCGTTGAAAATACTTTTGCACTACCCAAAACGACCGAATAGAGAAACAAATGACAGTTGTAAGTTAGAATTCGATAGTTTAAACTAGGAAAACTAATAATTGAATTTCAAAGTTCAAACTATGATCAAAGGAATGAAAGAGAACAAGGTGGAAAAAGCAAAGCAACCTTGACAGCATATCCTCTGAGCATGAGCTTACGGACAACAATACGTCCAATTCGGCTGGTGGCACCAACAACAAGAACAGTGGTGTTTTGAGCACCAGGAATCGCAAACTCACACATGGGTCCTTCCCGAATAAGCAAAGCATCCAAAGCTTCCCTTTCATCTGCACGAGTTGTCCTTGATATCTGCCCCAACCCAGAGAACTTCCTCCAAACGTCGTCAAATATTTGTCGGGATTTACGTCCCAACCCCACCGGATTCACGTCGTCCAAACTCAATGAAACCTGCTGTTGTTGCTGCTGCTGAGGCGGCGGCGACTGTTTCTCTTGTGTCATAGATTCAGTCGTAGTAGTTGTAGTAATCGGAGTTGGAGAAGTTTTTTTAGCTTTGTTTTTTCTCTTATTGCCTTTCCCATTGTCGGGAGAGGCAGCAGCAGCCCGAGGGATAAACAAGGTGTTACGTTGAGAAGGTGAATATTGCCATTTGATCCATCTTGGGCAGCTGTTAATACTGTTGCTGAAACTGGTTGAAGGACTCATCGCTGTTGCAGCGCTCATTGCTGGGATTTCTTTAATCAATTCAGTGAAAGATTAAAGAAGTTTTGAATTCTTGTAAGTAATTGGTAAATTTATGTATTATTGGGAAGTGGATAATCAAGAAAAGGAGAGATTTCCCTTTTATTCGTAGAAACTGGAGATGGGTGGCTGAGGGAAGAAGCCACATAGAACAAAGCCAGGGGTGCAAATTGTTCCTCCTGTTTTTATTAGTATATGTATTTTAAATTAATAAATTTAAAATTTAATGTCAAAAATTATAATTAAAATTTAAAAAATAAAAAGTTAAAGTTAAAATTTTAATTTTTAATTTTTTTCACAAGAATATACATATAAGAAAACAATTAGAGCAAATAAGCGCGCCACGTGGAGCTACTTGCTGCATCCAATCTCATCCCCTGGATAAATTACTAAAACCGTGAGAAACTCTGAAACCTTTTAGGCTTATGGATGAGTCTACCACGTGCGTCGAACACCGCTGAACACCACTAGCGTAGAACATTGTTGAACACTATTAAACTAATTAATAAAAAATAAAAATTTAAAGGACTCAATGTATAATTAGTAATTATTTAAAACAAAATTTTAATTAAATTATTTTCTATAGGAAGAATTACACAAGTAATCATTCAACTATCATCATTTTTGTGTGTTGGTCATCCAACAAAATTTTTAGTGATAACCGTCGTTAACATTTTATTTTATTCTCATTTTGATCATCTTCCATTATAGATTTAACGAAAATTATAAAATGATATGATTTAATAATAATTTTAGAAACTAAAACTATTATACTATATCAATTTAATACTAATAGAAAATAAATCATCAAATATTTGGATTAAACTCTAAATTTTTCATCTCTTTTCTTTTTCCTTTACAACACTACTCTTAAAATTAATTAACCAACTCACTTTTTATTTCTTTTTTTGTCTTTGGAAAACTTATTAAATTTTAAATTATAAAATACCAATTTTATTTTATGATTTGTTTTTTTAAATCTAATTTAACTTTTCCGATTCTTTAAGTTACTGGTATACATTATTTTTTGAGTCAAATTTGTACAAATATTTAAACATTTAACATGTAAATATTAAAATAAAGCAATGTTAGTTGAAAAATTATTCCTGCATTTCAAAGATTTTTTAAACGTTTATTCTAATTCCAATCAAATTTATTGTACACAAAATTATTGTTTTTTAATACTAAACTTACAAAACAATAATTGAAAATCAGTTTCTTCTTAATTTTAATCAAAGTTCAACTCATAACTATTTTTCTATTAAAAATCAGTTTTAAAAAAATACATTTCCGAACATAATTTTAAATTTATTAAATATTTTAAATAAATTATGTTAGTTACAGGGGTTGAATAGTAAAAAAATCAAATAATCTTTAGATAGATAAAACCAAACAGTTTATTCATGTGATTATTGCATAATTTATGTATTCACTTTATTTAATGAATATTTATAAGATTGTAATCGATTACTATGTTTCAATTTTACATATTATATGAATTAAAATCCACACACAAATAATATACAACTTAAAGATAAAATATTTTTAAAAACATTACATAACAATATAATAATATCGTAAAAACAAACAATATTATTGGTATTGTTTAAACTATTAAACCATATAAAATGTACTTATAACTATACTAAATCCTGAATTTATGATTAAAAACTCATTTATTTTAATTTTTTCACACACAATTAAAAAAAATTTAATGTAGATCAGTATAACTCGTTATTTCTTGAACAACTTAAAACGGTTAAAATATAAAATTAATAGAGTTTTGTTATGGTTTCTCTTCATTATATGGGTAAAACCAGAAAGCTAAACATAAGATTTTGTTATGATTTTCTATCTTTTATTATCTTTATTTTTGTTAACTAATTATTTCAAAGTGGCTCGCTGACAATTGATGGAAAGAAAGAAACGTGATTGTTGGGTTTTAAATTTAGAGAAAAGAAACCGAAATAACAAACCTTGATAAAGAGTTGAACATAACAAAAAAAAAAGAGAAATATGAAGTGATTGAAAGATGTGAAAGGAAACTACTTTCGGTGATAAGTATTGTTTGTATTATTATGCGGGTTTATATAAAAATATAAGAACTTATTTGATGAGTTTTTTTAATAAGTTAAATTAGTATAATATTATAAATTTAGGGATTAAAGTTATTATTAAACTATGTCATGATACAATCTTATTAAACTTTTAATGTTTGATGACCAAAACAATAATAAAATAAAATATTAGTGATAATTTTGATAAAAAAATAATTAAGTGACCAAAACAAAAAAATGTGACAATTGAGTGATCACCCTTATATTTATTCCAATAAAAAATAATTTAATTAAAATTTTATTTTAAATAATTATTAATTATATGTTGAGTCCTTAAAGATTTTAATCTTTATTAATTAGTTTAATAGTATTCAGCAGTGTTCATCATTAACAGTGTTCAACGGTGTTCGACGCCCGTTGTAGAATTTTCCTTAGGCTTATGGACATTTATTTATTCATCTTAAGTAAACCTATAGAGAAAATAAATATAAAAAAGCCCAAATATAAATATAATTTTCTGAGATTTCATTTTTGTTTCAAGAAATTTAAATTATTTCTCAAATTATTACGAATGCTTACATTTTTTTATAAAAAAATACATATTTTATAAAACCTAATTTTTTAAAATTTTTAAGACTTGGTTTCGATTCATTGGGCCAAATCAACTTTTATTTTTAATGATGGGAAATTCAAGTAGTGAAATAGGTGTTCGTTGAACTATATAATATACAATCATAATTTCTTAATGTTGATAAAATAAAAAGAATTGGTGCACTTCTACTTATTTTTCCATCTTTAAACATACAGACACCGTTATAGCACATAGGACAAAGCAAAAAAAGAAACAAATAATAATAATAGTAATAATAGTTGGTACCATGAATGAAAGAATTGTGCCCTTACAAGACACCACTAATCAATCTGTTTAAGTATTGTATGCCTATATACCCTTCTGGCCTTCTACAGATCCACCAGCTTCCCCCATCGTCCCCAAGTGAAGCAGAACAAAAACTATTTCTACCTGCCTTTCTTCAAGACAGCTGTTTTCATCAAAGACCTCATAACTTATATTTACAATCGGGTTTAACCAGAATTACCAGCAACCTCTGCAGCTCTCTGTCTCATCATCTCCATCACAGCAGCCCTTCGCCGTGAGTCAGACTGTTGTTGAAGCCTCCTCAAATGTTCCTTAAGATCTCTGCATTAATATTTTTTAAAAAAAAAATATTAGCTTTAAATTTAAATCAATTAGGCACAAACAGAGAAAGAAGCATGACATATGGTTGCTCAGGAGGGCGAGAGGCTCATGCATACCTGCACCGTGGTACATGACACTCAGATTCTTTGCATGCTCGAGCATGAAGTTGCAGTAGATGCCACATTTTCTTACAAAGTACACAACCTCCAGAAGCACGTTTTTTGCATTGTATTCCATGGCGGAAAAGCCCCTTCACTTTCCGACAGTTTGGGTATTGGCAATGCGCGGAACGGCATTGTGATGCATGCACCAAAAGGTCTAGCATTTTCCTCAGCTGCAAATTTCAAGAACCAATCCTGTTAGAAGAATGCATCTAAAATACGCCATGTCCTGATCATAAACCAAATAATTGCTAAATTGGAAGGAAAATAATATATTTGGGGGAACATAAATACTTCGCATTATGCATATTTTAATAGTCAAACACAAAGAGCCAATAGCATCTCCGAGACATCCATCGAGTTTGACAGAATTCTTTAGTCACATGTTCCTATGTTATAAAGCCATTTTCAGAAGAACACCATTGCCAGTTTTTGATCTGATGCTTATATATCTAATAAGTATATACACTTGAGCGGAAAGAAACAGAGAAACATAGATGCATATAGGTTTTGATGAGACTTCCCCAACTAATCACACTCGACTAAATCAAAGAGTTGATCTTTTTATTATAAAAGGGTTCAATAAACTAATTAAAAACTTACCTGCAGAACCCGTAGTTGCCTAGCCTCCTTATTCTGTGCATCACGTTCAGCCATGGATGGATGATTTGTTAATTTATGAGGATGACCAAATCCATTATCCTTGTGATAACAGGAGTTGCACACATCATAATCAGGGCAAACTTCACAGCGCCAACCTTGACCAGTTTCAATGTCCAGATGACAGACATTACAGGTTGTTACAAATGCAGGGGCAGTGGGATTGTGTAGATGGTAAAGAACCATCATTGAGGAATGTTTAGCCCGCCTTAGGGTATCATACTGATAATGATTCCCTTGACAAAGACTCAAAAATGCCTGCCTAGTATCAAAGAATTCACTCTCAAGAATTTCATCATTATCCTTTGTATCAGTAGGTACATCAGTAATTTCAACCTGCACCAGAAAGATTTTCCACAAAATTCAATTAGGAAAGAACAGAAAATATGCATATAGGAGCAGACATTGAGCGCAAATACTGGAAGTAAACAACTACAGTAATCTTGTGAACTTACTGGATAGAGAACATGTTTCTCCCTCCTATTGATGGGATGTCTCTCCCTCTCATCACGGTTCTGCTCTGTTTCATAGCACCTGTGAGAGGATAAAGAAGCAAACATCAGATCCGTTTATCTAGGAAATTTTCTCCTAGTTGACATAATCAAACTGAATATGAAGAGAAATATGGATTGCATCATTAGACTCCTAATATTAAGCGGAGTCGATTCCTGAAGCTTGAAATATAACCAGTTTTCTAAGAGCACAAGGATCATTTTTCTTTACCTAAAACGAGGAGAATAAACTCTCTACAACATCACTTCAAGGACAATAAACCATCTACCAGGGAGAAATTTTTATACTAGCAACATGTCAATGTTCTCTTCTTTTCCCCAAAAAAACGAATACTCTTTAGCCAAAAATGCTGCCCCCACCAGAAGTTAAATCAAAAATAAATTCCTAGTAATCTAATAACTTAACAAGAGAGAGCCCATCATTTAACAAGAGCAACCAACACTCGCCTCTTTCTCGACTAAAATAGTGGCACCAAGGAGTAAAAGTTCTGCATTCTATAATAAGCTGAGCAATGTAACTAATGCTTGTATCAATTCTGAGCAAAAATAATGTCAAGAGTTATATATCTAGCATTCCAATGGAATTAGTAACAATTTATGATTTGCATATGACAGTGGCTGGGCTTATCACTGACAGAATAAGATACAACACATTTTTAGAAATTAGAATGCAGAAAGAGATTGAACCTAGCATAGATCCAAACTTGCAAAATATAAAAAATATGAACACTATAGCAGAGATGTTTAACTATGTTAATGAAAGAGAGCATACTCCTTCCTCATACAAGTTTGATTGAGGATTAGTGGTTCATTGTACAGAATCATATACAACTCATAAAAACAAACTCATAAAATTGTCGCCTGCTGGAGTATCAAATAAATATAATTCTATGGGCAACACACAGAGACGAGTCAATCATACAAGATAATAATACACTGTTAAATAAAGTAGCATCCATACTTGTCACAAATCTGAAAGTTCTTGCACAGATTGCAGACCCAGCGTTTTCCGGATACCATGAGAATACAGCAATGGGTGCAACTATGCTGCAAATGAACCATAATAAAATCCTCCTTCATTGGAGAAATGGTCTCACCAAGCTGGAGTGGAGAAAAAATGGGTACAACCAGTTAGATTCCCTTAGGTCATGATATTAAAAATGTCAACAATAAGATAGCAAGATTGTAATTCTCACATCTAGTGGTTTAGTGCTTTACATAGAAAAAAATCTTAGAAAAAAACATAAATAAAAGAAGAAACATTTGAAATAAGAGAAATTACTTTATGCATAAGCAGCAGATCCTTTGATGCGTTAGAAGAGAGGTCAGATTGACCAGATGCTTTCAAAGCCCTTTTTGTTATGGTCTTTTTGATTATTCCTTTTTTATTCAGCTTTTTGTCATCTTCTTGACAAAGCTGATTTATAAGATCTTCAGCAGCCCCAGGCCAGTAATCACCATCAAAATATGGCAGCCTAGCTGCTGTTACCTTCGCTTTACGTTCACCCATGGTTACAAAGAAATGATCATATAAATTAGTAAGATCAACTACAATGTTTTCCCTGGAAGCTTTCCTTAACATTGCTAAATACCTGAAACAGCATCATATACCATGGAAATTAATAACAATGAATTCATAAAATAAAATAAGTGATGTAAGGAATTGTTGAAAAATATACAAATCTTGATTATTTGCCTCACCATTCTCGCAGTTTATCAGATTTTGGTGTTTTCTGAATTTCAGGATGACAATATATGATATAATCTTCACCCTTTAGCGGAGGGCAAGCCCATATATAGCAACTTGTAAAACCCCGTTTCTTGCAATATTCAAGGTATCCAATCTGAAAAATTAAGGTTTAGATCCAATATTTTCAACAATGATCTCCACTGGATACTGATACAATATGTAAAATTAAAATATTGACAACAATTATATCAGTAAGTAGAATCCAGTAAAGGTTCAGACTTACAAGGATTTCATGGTAAACAAATGTACGGAGAGCCTCTCCAGTAGCTGCTTTAACCTCAGGACGGAAATACTTGACTGAGTCCAGATATGACAGATAAACACGGCGCTGATTTGGGAATGCACATTCCGACCCAAATTCTTGAACATACATGCCAAACAAGCATACTTCTACTCCTTCTATCTTCTGAAATAATAAAACTACCTAAAAGAGAGAAAAATATAAGCATTTGATACTTACAATTACGGTGCCATTTTCAGTATATAAGCATATCACATAATCTATCCAAAAATGTTAAAAAAAGGATGTATTACATTTAATTAGTCAATTTAAATCTCCCATACCTTCGATTTATATGGAAATTCTTGTGGGTAATTCTCTTCTTGAAAGATTTCAAGAAACCGTGGCTTTACATCCAGCTTTTTGTCAACTGACGAAACAACTCTAACTACAAGTGCCTCAGCACCAGGAACCTGCAAAAAATCGATGAAAAGACATACAAGTTAATTTCCTCAAGCGGCAAACTCTGAGAAGTCACTGGAAGGTACTTTGAAAGACCAGAAATGAAATCAATAATAACAAGAACAAATTCCATATATGGAAGAAAATTAATGGAGCCATGTTGAAGGAATCAGAAAGTTTAAGTTCTGCCCTGTAGATGAGAAGCTTTATGGCCTTTTAACCTATAACTGGCTAAAGATGGCAAAAGTTGGAAGATCCCATCACCCCAATTTTCAATCTTCTCCTAATTATGCAAAAAACAAACTCCATGCCAAAAGATCAATCACCAGCAAAACAAATATGCTTCAACTTATATCACTTATACAACTGTTGTTTCTTCAGCATATAACTACGAGCAAGCAGCTTATTTGATCATGGCTATCTTTCTTATGTATTTTAGTTTTTCCCATTTTGTATGTGTTTGGATTTCAGCAATACTGAACATCTTTCAACCACATGAAAGTAGCAAAAGGAACACCAAATACAACACATAATCAGCAGTCATATTGAGAATATTAATCACCTCGTCATAACTTTTTCCTTGAACCTTTGCCCTTTCTTGTCTTTCCTGCTTCAGTCGCTTAAATAATCGCTGCTCTATGTGGTCACTAAGGATTGTTCTTGGCAAATCTTTGGCCCCCAGAACAGCACTCTGAGGTAAGGGCTTCCGCTCTCCTCTTTCAACCTCAGCAATATAGCAATTGGGACATGTATATTCAGCTTGCCCACCATCATTCCTTCGACCATTAAATAAAGCACAAATTTGATGCTGCCAAGCCTCACACTTGTCACATTGAACCCACTGCAAAAATTTGAAGAGGACAAACAAAAATATAAGAGCAATTGTTAAGGATGACCAGAAACATAATAATAAGGAAAAAGTAAGTCTTGTATTGGTACTATGTACATACCCATTCTTCAGTGTCTTCATCATTTTTCTTCTTCTCAAGCCTTGACTTAGGAATGGAAGTTCCATCAACCACAATGCTATCTCCACGAGTCTCGTTATGGCATGGAATGCAAAAGTAATGTCGTGTTTCACCAGCACCCACTGTGTAGTACATTGCATTTCGCTTAATGCGACCACCACAGTGGCTGCAATAAATAGGTGGAGGTTCAAAAGTGAGTCTCTCAACTGCACATAACTGACAGGAGTTCTCACTCATTGAGTGCTCCATTGCTTGATGCTTTTCGGTCTTTGCCTTGCTCTGTGAAAGAAAAAAATGACTATCATCAATATACCATCTTCAGTCACCAAGTCCATATCTGGTCTATCAGGTAGTAAGCTAGTATGTGTTCACCAACTAAGCTTACCAATGATCTAAATAATGCCATGAACAATGTCTGAATCAATCACAGCTTTAAATAAAGTATACCTGGCCAACCCATTGCCTGAGACCTGTAATATGCTCTCGAACTTGTTCGGGGGTGAAAAGTTCAGTCAGTGACACCCCCTTTATGTTTGGTTTCCCAGACATAGTTCCAGCTACACCTTCAAAGGACTGTGTAACATTTTCTAGTTTAACTGGGACAGGTTCCTTCTCAATCTTAGCATTTTCTTGCTTAAGAAGACCGCTAAATTCATCACATATAATTGGCTCACCGTCAGTCTTCAGCTTACTAATGTCGTCTAAGACATCCTTCATCTCAGTAATAACAGGACTACCCATGGAAGAAATCTTGGTGATTTCCTTCTTCATTTCCATAGGCTCAGATTTAACTGGCATATGACAGTCAACATGTCTGTTATCATGGCGGTGGATATCCTGAGATATGTGAGTTTCAGCAACAACAGAACTTGATACTAAAAGACCTTCACTTTTACCAATAACAGGTTGTGAAGAATGCTCTCTCTTCATGCGTTTTAGTGAAGGTTGTATGTCTACAGAAGTATCAATTGCTGCAGATGTAGGAGTAATTCTACTTGAAATGTCTCCAGCATTATATGTGTTAGTAGATATACCATCCAGAGAAGGCAAAACAGAAGTAGAATTTAGAGAGGCACGTGCTTTCTGAGTCTGTACATAATTGTTAACAGGAACACACACACGGCATGCAGGATATCTACAAGTCTTGTGATGACGAATCAGTATCTTGGTGTGATGACAACGAGGATGTGAACATTGAGATGAGTCACACAGATCCATATGAGACAACAACTTTCGTGCCATAAAGCAACTGCCATCACACTTACCCTCGGCGGCTTTACATCTACGTGCATGGCGAAGTAGCAAAAGCCACTTCACTTGATTCCGGAATTGCTTATCATGGCTCCCGTTTCCAAATTTAGAAATAGCACCCTTCGGATTTGAAACATCCAATGAACTTTTTGGAACAACCAATGGACTGATAGTAGATGCATCCACAGATAAATTGTTACATTGAGCTTCATCCTGCCCCGAAATTCTCTGCTTGAAATCCTCTTGGACATGCTGCTCAAATGATCTGTTCACTGGCATTTGAGTCTGCTGTTGTGAGTAAGGATGCCATTGGCTCTGCATAGCTGAAAGTTCATAATCATTTTGAGGTTCTGGAACCAATTGCTGTTGTTGCAACATCTGTTGCATTTGTTGAGAATTTTGTGGTAGCGACAAATGCATATCCTGCTGACTAGAGATTTCTTCAGCATGGTTCCTCTGGAACTGACTCTGCAATTTGGGAAGCTGATATTGTTCAGAAGTTTGTTGGTGTAGAACCTCGTTGTGGCGTTCCACTACAGGTTCATGCTTCACTTGATTACCTATATCAGATGACATCTGGGACTGACTATAACCACTGTTACTCAGCAAATTAAGATGCTGCAGATTTTGTTGAGGGCGGGGTTGCTGTTGTTGGAACTTAAGGGGATGCTGCTGAAACTGTTGCAGCTGATTAGCTGGAAGGATATTGTCTCTCGAAGAAACTGGAGGTTGGAAATTCATCTTTTCAAACTGATCCATGGACTGGGGCTTCATATGGGAAGCCAAATGCACACCATGTAAATTCGACGGATTACTTATCAGAGAAGAATTTGTTCTGGACATAGACCGCAAATTAACAGGATCTGAGTTCTGAGAGTTTGTCATATATCCAACTGAGTTTGCAGAGCCATACAAGCTTCCAGACCCCAGAGAATCAGTAGTGTTCATTCCATATCCATCACCTGACACACGTACCAAAAAAATGATTTGTTTTATTTAAGAAACTTGTATGTTTCAATAATAAAATAAATTGAATAACATTCAGATTCATTGTTACTAAATCAGAAGGAGATAGAGAAACAGAAAAAAGGTTTATGAACTCACCTTGCATCAGGGGTCCCTGATGTTGATTCAATTGTTGTTGCAAAGGTTTGGGTGAATTAGCAAAACAAGGGGTGGTCTGATATCCCCCAGAAGTTCCTGGTTCATTAGCAATTAGCATATTGTTGCCCATCATCCCCAATGAACCATTTAGGGATCCATTTGAAAACCCAAAAGTTCTCTGCTGCAAGCCAGACCTGCTGCCACTAGTCAGTTGGCTGCCAAGGGTGTGCAAAATACGACTGTTTTGACTACCATGTTGCTTTTGCTGCTGTGGGCGAGATGCCATCGTCGATTCAACAGTTGAAAGCCCAACAATATTATTGGACTGATTATTAATAATATTATTATTATTGCTATTACTATTAAATCCAGGAGTGGGAATCATTTGACTTTCCATTCTTTCCACACCAGTTGATGACATTCCACTAGAAGCAATAAGAAAATTTGCAGCTGAATGTTGATACCCATTAGATATATTTCCTACAAATTACCAATATGTTACCCTTGGTAGAAAATGCTATTAAAATATAATTGTAAAAGAAAGGTGCAAATTTACCTTCAGATCTACTGAAAGAACCGCTATTCATGTTAGCAGTAGGCAACAGATTTCCAGTATTGGCATTCGTAGGAGCAGGAGCTATGCTTGCATTGGCAGCACTCATAGATGTATCAATAGAAGATGTAACCATGATGCTAGAATTGCTTCTTTGTGACTTAACGGGGGTCAGTATCATTGTACCAACTGGTGCTGATGACGAATTAACAAGCTGGGCATGTCTTTGGTTGTGCACATTTCTACAACCCCTTAATACATTCTGTATACGTCCCTCTAAGGTACTCAAATTTGTATACTCCTCCTAGAAAACAAACTTCAAGTGTTAAAACACAAGGGTGAGGGTTAAGAAGGCCGAAGCAAATAGAAATAAATGTGATCAGATAAATGCAAAGTAATGTGCTTCAACAGCGTGGAAGAAACCAAGAAATAAATAATTGTATATATATATATGCATTATTATCAGGTACACTATGAATAGAAAGTAATAGTTCCACAAGCAGAGCTAGAACATTGACAAGTGGCCCATTTATTTGCATTTTAGATTTTTAAATATACCTCAAGTGACACTTATCATTGTTCTAACTCTACTTTTGGGAGTGTTTTTTCCACTAGCAGTGTATAAACAATATTCCTATACACGCACATGCAAGTGGAATGGATAAAAACATCAGTCAAGTACATTTACTCAAACATAGTAATTTGAATAAAAAATAACCTTTGACTTAGCAATCTTAAATAAACCTTCTTCCAATCGTCTGACAAAATCCTGAAATTTGATCATGGATGCCTCAGAAATGGGATTTTGTTGGCGTGATTTTAAAAACTTCATGCTGGCAAAAAAGAGAGATTATGACAAAGCATTAGTTAACCAAAAATAGCAACAGGCAAATACAATAACAAAAAAAATCTAAGATGGAAATGCCAATCTTGATATATAGATTGATCAGACATAGAAGCAAAACGGAATTATAGATTATATGAAATCAATGACAAGAAAATAATATTCCATTGCATAACTTTTATATAGTCATATGCATCAATATGAATTATAAAGATGGGATCATAACATACATATTCTCCCATGGTACTGAAGTCTTAAGAGGAATGAACAAAAAAGGTTTCATTTCACTTCAGTTTTTCTCTGAGTAGACATTCTTACATGTGCATGGGTGTGTGAGTGTGTGTGCAGAGGGAGAGGGAGGGAGAGAGAGAGATCCACAACTTCAAACTGAACTAGACAATGGCTCTTGAATTTGCTTAAACTATGAATGATGCCGACATCAATGTATATCCCAAAAAGAATCATCATCATATGCAATCTCATAAAATATTACACAAACAAAAAGACAACTACTTCGAAGAAAGGACTTTTTCAGTCTTTCTTCACGCAAGCCTCCCTATGAGTTTAGGGGAAATATGACTACATTGTATAGAACTAACCAAAAAAAGCCACCATCTATAACAAAAGAATATTACTCACATGCAACCTAGCATCCACAGAAAAAGCACACCACAAACATGCACAGTTGTGCATGATCACATACTAAAAGAAAACGATGGAACACATATAAATATTGGTATTAAACGACACTCAGACAGTATTGACTCAATGCATAAGGCATATTTTGATTCAAACTTCTCCTTAACTTAAAATGAATAAGCCAATATAAGCAATTTATATAACATAGAAAACAAAAATATTGTTATACAAAATCTTACATTTGGCCCTGCATATAATCACGTATTCTTGAGACTTCAGGATCCATATTCATCATATTATGAGGACCTCCTGTGCCAAGAACACCACCGGCACTCGCACCTCCAGCAACCCCTAAATTCTGCATCTGGGATGGCTGGAGCAGGTTCCCAATTTGCTGGGTTAACCCCCCTTGATTAGGTACCTGTCCAGATACCTGCCCTGACATATGCGCCTGCATATTCATTTCCATCTGTATTCTTTCTTCTTTTTTATTTTCGCCTTATCTTAGCAACAACCACTAGTAGAAAAAAACGCATAACTTATATCAAAATCTCACTGCACAATCACACCAGGTCACCAGCGACCACCACTCATGCTTTCTTCTTTTCCCCTCCTCTAATTGTCATTCCATATACAACACTTTTACAGCATATATGTAACTTATGTACCCTGCTTATAGATATAAAAGAAAACAGAATAAATTAACCCAATTTTCAATGATTCAATCTCAGTTTTTAAAAAATCACATTGTTTAACAATGCTGAAATTGAAATTCGCGGATAATGGGAATTAGGGAAACTTCGGTCAATGAAGCAAGAAAAGCCCCAATTTGGGAATTCATAGGTGAAAGATGATACGAATTAGTGAATTAAGTACCACGGAATCTAATACATGAAAAAGAACATCAATTTCCTAAAGCAATCAAGGAGAAAATCCAAACCCTAAAAAACAAACCTGAGGGAGGAATGCAAAGTGAAAACCGAAGCAATAACGAAGCGGCCGGAGCTTCGAGAATTCCGGTGACAATACCCAGAATCGCGACGCCGATAACGACGATCGTAAATTAAAAAGGGGGACACAACACCGCCTGAATCCCACGTGCAAAAGAAAATTTACCCCAGCGTTCAATACCGCGCGAAAGAGATGCGAGAAAAACAAAAAAGATCGAAAAACGTAAGTACGAAGCGAGTGGGATTAATTTTTCTGGGATTAGGTCAGAAAAATATTTACTAAATAAAAAGAAATTTTAAGACGGTATGTATTTATGATTTATTTCGCGATGTGCAGACTTATAGGCGTCTACGAATATTTTTTAAAATTAGGGCTTCTTACGTTTTAGAAATTTATATTATTTTTATTTTATAAAAAGATATTTAATTACTATATAATAAATGAGTTAAATAATTTTTTTATGTAAATCACCTTATAAATAAAATTAAATTAATTTAAGTTTTATATATTTTTTTATATTTTTTATTGACAATCTAATTTTGTATGCTTAAACTTTTATAATTTTGTATTTTTGTTTGATTAATATAATATTTTGTATTTTACACCCACTGTACGAAGTTTTGGGTCCGTCCCTAAGTGACATAATTAAACAAAGTGTGATAACTTTTAAACTAATATAGAGTTTTTATGACAAGTGTGATAACTTTATAAAAAATAAGTTAAATTTTGATAAATTACACTCTTATAAAACGAAAATCCGATCCATTGTTACCGTTAAAGCCTTCGAGTTCATCATCCTACACAACTTTTAGCTCTTTAAGCCATGCTGTATGCAGGGGGGAAGGGTTCGAGAATAAGCACATAACCTATACTCCATAGCTTCTTCAAATGTTATACCTTTCTCTGCAGCATCAGCATATGCAAGTTCTGCAACGAGGCTTGAAACCTGACAACTTGGATTTTAGTTCATGTGGTCGATTTATAGACTCTTCTTCAAATGTTATACCATTTTTGCAGCAGCAGCAGCCATTACAATGGAGCTTGACTTGTGTGAACGGATCCAAAGGAGAGAAGAAGAGCTAGAGAGTCTGGCCATGACGGTGGGTTAGTCTTGAACTCTGGATGTAGGTTTTGGAGGCATGGTTGCTTCGCTTCTTTTTTGTTTATGGAGTGGTAAGCGACAAGCAAGGAGGTGCAACAGGCAACAACCACTCGATTCTTGGGTGACCCTGTCAGTTTGTGAACAGCCCCTGTATCTATCTGCAATTCTGCATGTTAAATCACATAGAGAATGTATAGAACTTAGGAAGTCAAGAAACAGTCCCGAGTGGTAGTGTTTATGGTCAGACAAAAAGCCTCCGAACATGTTGGAGCTGCACCTGTTGGGTTATCTGTATGGCCCAGAAAACCTAGTTTCGGGGAATTAAATTCTGAACTCGGGTCAGCCCAATTTTAAATAAAAATTTATTAACTCGTCACTCGAATCAGCTTGGATTTTAAATAATAAAAAAAAAACTCAAAACTGTCTCGTTCTAATCTAAATTATTAATTTGGTATGTACAAACAATATTTTATTAAATTTTAATTTAGTTTAAACCAATCCGAATTAATTCGATCCGATGATGCACATTTCTCTGTCCAGTCCACCATCTTACCAACTTGTAACAGCCTGAAAGAAGATAAATACTATAGGAGCTGAGAAGTTAGATGAGGAGAAACAGCTAAACCAATAACCTGATGTGTCTCACAACCTACAAGACAGAAGCTGGGGGGAACTCCCAAATATTAAATACATGACTAACAAATTACAACACTAATGTGTCTTCTTTAATTATTTCTCTACCAAATTTCGTAGGTCTTAGCCGTCAAACGTGATATACTTTTTTTTTATTAAGGGTCACGGCTGATATTGGTACGATAGTTTAAGGGTAATGACTGATTTGTGTAATATATCAGTTAAGTCTATGTTCACCTTAATTTTTTTTAAATTAATACATTAAATTTTAATTTTTAAAAATTTCCATGAATTGATTTCTAAATTTTAACATTTTTATAATTTATCTCATTTTTAAAAATCTTTTAATTTGTGTTTACCTTAGAAAAAAAGACCCGCTATTGTTTGAGGGTGTTCAATCAAGAAATTTGAACTCTTTTAAAGGTCTAATAAAATTTTTAAATTGTTTGAAGATTTTATGAGAATTTTTTAAAATATTGAGGGTCTAATTAAAATGTTTAAAAAATATTACGAGACTTAATGAAAGTTTTAACGATTTGAGAAAGTTTAATTAAAAATATTCAAAACGAATTAAAAATTGATAAAAAGATCTAACAATTTTAAATAGGCATAATTTAAAAGTTTAAAGTGGGTAATTTATAATTTCCAAAACCCGAGGGTGTCAAGGCTACTTTATGCACAACTGAAGGTCCACCTCCGTTAAAGGATAGAGTTTTTATATTTCAAACGATAAATATAAAAATTCAAAATCACGTAAAATAAAATAATATAAATATTTTTTTAATAAATTAATCAATTTTAAACATGATATACTTATAAATTAATTAATTTCAGGTTTTTTATAAATATCATGAAAATAAATTTATGTGCATGTGTGGTATCATTTAAAGTAGTTGCTCAAACATAAAATTATTGTTCGGCAACTAATAGTTAGCTTTAAATTATTAATATCTCTTATCACCTACTCAATTAATGAATTTTAAACGCAATATACTTTTAATTATATATTATATTTAATTATGAATTTATTCATTTATATATAAAAAAAATTGAATTTATGTACAAATTCTCTATAAAATTTTACGAAATGTACATAAAATTAATTAAAC
The DNA here is from genome assembly GCA_035048815.1 of Abelmoschus esculentus. Taxonomy (NCBI): domain Eukaryota; kingdom Viridiplantae; phylum Streptophyta; class Magnoliopsida; order Malvales; family Malvaceae; genus Abelmoschus; species Abelmoschus esculentus. The sequence continues at coordinate 3,386,199 of JAUCBN010000008.1, forward strand.
TCGAATTTTTTAAAGTAAATATTATTTTTTGCACCAAAAATAATTATTGGATTTAATTTACATAATATAAATTAATGATATGATAAATTTATAAATAGTTGGATCTAACTTTGAGTGCATTTAATTTAACATGGAAACTAAAGTGGATCTAAGTTACCTTTAGCTAAGAATTTCTCTGCCATTAAATACCATCCAATTTCAACTCTCAACTTCCAACGAAAATAAAAGAAAGTTGGTTTATTCAGCTTCTGCGGGTCTCTTTCTATTTAAAAGCATGCCACTACCCATGAATGCATGCATCACATTGCAACTTGCAACTCAAAATACTTTATATTTTGAAAATAATAACATTTTGTATAACTTTCATCCGCATGAATCATATAGTCTCGATGTTTAAAGGAACGGTTGTTGTTCTTAGAGGTCGCGGGTTCAAACACCAGTAATACTAACACAATGATTAATCAATCTATGCCTAATGGTTACCAAATGAATCGAGTGATGTTATAGAAACCAATAATTTGGTGACCAATAAAGTAAAGAAGCAGTAGATTGGTGATCAAAATAGAAAAAAAAATACAACATTAGTGATAGTTTTACCAAAATAAATAGTTTAGTGACCAAAATAAAAACTCTAGAATAATATAGTGACCAATGATGTTATTTACTCTTAATTCAACTAAAATAGGCTGGCTTCAATAAAGTCTAGAAAAATGTAAAACGGTACAACTGCAAGAAAGGTCTGTAAGGAATAATCAAAACTTCAATTAAGCCTTGAAATTAATTATTTTTACCATTTTTATTTATAGTTTCAAAAGCTATAGGATATAAATACTCAATTTGAAAGATCATTTAACCCAACACTTCTCTTTCATATTAATGGTATAAAAGGACATAAGTATTAAAATATTGTTCGTTATTTCTTTAAATAAACTGGTTTAGTGAAAGGTTAAGGAAACGAATTCTCACAAATAAATTAGCTATGTAAATTAATTTTTCGTTATTTTTTTTTTGTCAAAATAGGCATATAATATATTTTTTAGCAAAACTTTTATTCGTGAATCATGTGTCATATATATAGTATGATTTAAATATAATTTTACTTATAATTAAGTGACCTAAATATATTATTTAATAATTAGAAGATCCAAATGTAATCATATTCATAATTAAGTGACCAAAATATAATTTTTAATAATTAAATGATCCAGGTATAACTTTACTCATAATAAATGATCCATATATAATGTTTAATAATTGAGTGACTCAAATTTATCTCTAACCCTAATTAAGTAATCTTCTTTGTAATTGTTCCAAATATATTTATAAATGGAAATATATTATATTAGGAAGAGCATTTCCTTATAAACCAAACCAAAGCAAAACAGAGTAGAGAAAAGGCCGCTTGAGGACGGCGAAAACACTACCTTCAAGACTCTCTCTGCCTCTGCCCTCAATCCTTCGAAATCGTTTCTCATTCTTCCGCCCCTGCCATTGCTAACGTTGTTACAGTGTTCATCATTCTAGAGCTCCGACTTTTACTTTTGTGTTAAGTTTTGATGGCGAAAAACTCAAATCAAAACCAGAAGAACGGCGCTGATAATGAAAATAGCGATGCAACCATTGCTGCAAAGCCTACAACCAAACAGAAACGGACTCGCAAAACTGCTCCCCGGAACTCTCCTCCCAAACGGAGCTCCACTTATCGAGGCGTTACAAGGTAATTAACCTTACATATAGAATTGAGATCAATACAAAATTATTGTCCGTTCTGGGGATCGGTGTTCTTTCTTGGCGATTCTGTTCTAATCTTTTGTTTCCATTCTGTTTTGATTCGTCGACGCCGTAATTCACCGGTTTAATTAACCAGGCACCGGTGGACAGGGCGATTCGAAGCTCATTTGTGGGATAAGAATTGCTGGAATGAATCGCTGAACAAAAAAGGAAGACAAGGTAATATTCTTCCTTTTTTTTACAATCAAACTAATAATTCAAATTTAATTCTACTGAATTTCATGGTTGTTTTTCGCTTTACTTGATGACGACGTGGAAACCGGAATGAATGCAGTATATTTAGGTGAGTTTTATCACCCTGATGATCAAATTTAATATGCCTGTCATTGTCAAGAACTATATACTTGCCATATATAATAGAATTTGGTTGAATTCATTATTCTGGATGTACTGGTATTTTGGTTAGGTGCTTATGCCGATGAGGAAGCGGCGGCACATGCATATGACTTGGCTGCATTAAAGTACTGGGGAAATGAAACTATCCTCAATTTCCCAGTATGTTAGTTTCATTCTTGATCTTTTTCCCACCATATTATCGATTTTTGTTTATAGAAATAAAACTTCAAATGTTTGCAGTTATCAACTTATGAAAATGAGCTCAAGGAAATGGAGTGTCAATCCAAAGAAGAATACATTGGTTCTTTGCGCAGGTAATACTGAAAAAAGAGAGAAAAAACACCATTAAATCAAAATTTAATCTTACAAACATAGATATTTAACTGTTAATTTCAAATTTTGGTTCAATATTTAAAGGAAAAGCAGCGGATTTGCTCGGGGAGTCTCGAAATACAGAGGCGTGGCTAGGTGAGATTTTTCCCCAAAATTAAATGCAGAATTGTTCACAACTGTAAGTTTAATTTCGTGGGGTTTATGTCTTTTCAATTTATTTTGTAGGCACCACCACAATGGAAGATGGGAAGCTCGGATTGGCAGAGTTTTTGGCAACAGATATGTCTACCTTGGAACATATGGTAATTTCATATGCTTGAATTACTTCTAAATTTCCAAATAAATTATATAATTAGAGACTTTGATCTTTCAAGATTAAGAAATTTGTTGTTACTTGGTACATAATTAGATATGCAAAGGCAAAACGATGAGAATGAATTGTAATAAATTCCAGTTGGTTGAGATATGGTTTACCAAACTTCCACAGCCTTGCCTACTCGGCTATTTAATATTTGAAAAAGTCAATTGTACTAAACTCCAACTCTCCACCCAATTCTGCATACATATTTACTTCTCCTTTATTATATACATTAATCCATTTGACATGATTTCCAGTTGGTTTGCCTAGTTTCATTAATGAATTGTTAACCCTTTTATTTTCAGCCACACAAGAAGAAGCAGCGGAAGCATATGACATGGCTGCCATCGAATACAGAGGAGTCAATGCTGTTACAAACTTCGATCTAAGTCGTTACATCGGTTGCATACGTCCGAATGACTCTGGAAACCTTCAACGAGACGTTAATGGTGACACCGATTCAACCTCGAGTCCTAAACATGATTCTAAATCAGGGTTTTTCATCAAATCTCAAACTTGTTATGCAAGTGATAGCAATGGTGGTGGTAGTTCAGAATCATCAGCAGTAGGGCATTTGATGCAATCCTCGGAATTTAAGGAAATGTTGGAGAGTACCTCGACAACAGTATGTCCATCAACGTCACCGGAATCTGATGTACCTCGTCGGAGCTTTCCAGATGATATTCAAACATGTTTTGATTATCAAGATTGTAGCAGCTACACGGAGGATGATAATATTATTTTTGGTGACCTAGATTCATTGGCGATGCCGTTTTTTCATAGCGAACTTGATGGTTGTTAAATTCAAAGAGAAGTTAAAGGATTCAGGGATAGAATTGGTTTAACTGTATTAGTTCATTTAAATGTAGATAAAGACATTCATTTATCAAATGTTTTTAAATAAAAATAATAATTGGCATCTTGAATTAGACATTTTTGTTCTGGGTCAAGTATATGTTATTATCTTTATAAATCATCTGTTTTTTTTTATTATATTTATTTTGGTGTTTTCATTTTAAAAATGTGGGTTTAGAGTTTAGGGTGTGGTTGTCATTTAGAGAATTAAGGGTAAATTGTATATTTTAGGGTATAAAGCTTAGGATATAGAAATTATGATTAGACTTTAGAATTTAATTTTAAAGGCTTTTTTAAGTGTGACATGAAATAAGGCATGATTAAAAGTAGACAATTTTTGTTCGTTTTTAACACGATGAACAAAAATCTTATGTCCCTTTTTATGTCTCTTACTATAAAATTCTTAAAATATAAATTTTAAACATTAACCTTATTTTCTATATCTTAACCCTTAAACTATAAACTATAAACCCTAAAAAATACGTTATACCTTTTATTCTTTAAACTTAATATTTTAAAATAAAACATCAATAAAAATAAAATAAAACACAAACAATTTTCACTCTTGACACAATAATCTACTTTATTATTTATATAGATTATCATCCACGTATTTTCAATTGATATATTTATAGATTATTTGATGTGTTTATCTTTATTTTCAATAAAACAATAATAGGATAATATGTTAAATCTCTTTAAGTAAAGTTAGATATTTGAATTATGACGTTTTAAATAAAGAAAAATTAATTATAGGATAACTTTATAATGAATCTATAAAAATCCGACCTAGATTAGTTAGTTAATAGATAGAATACCAATAATTTAAATAAAAATATTTTATTTTTATAAACAATTAAAAAATAATTATATGAGATCTATCAATTAACTTAGTGACTAATAATATTCATGGTATCCTATTTTATACAAATAAATTTAAATTTTAATATAAAAATATAATACATCTCTATTTAATAAAAAGGTTATTTTTCAAATCAATATATGATTTATTTTAGCTATTGATCATGGTGTATTATTAGCTTTGGATGGCAACACTTATCTGTCGATCCTGGTGTGCCCAGACTATGCGGCGGAGTATGAAATTTCAGCTAAACGCCTTAAAGTTTGATCTCACACATGTTTGGATATTATATTAAAGACCACTTATTAAATAATAATAATAATAATTTAAATTATTTTTTATAATTATTTACTATATTTAATTACAATTTTAGTGCTTTTCCCAAAATTAAATTATTATAAGCAGAAAATATACAAATTATCATGTGTACTGATATATATGGACTTTATGTTCAAAAATATAGATCTGATTTACGTTGAAAACACACACTACCGTATTATTCAAGAAAAGAGATTCAAAATTGAAGAACCCTAATTCAAGTTCGGTTTCGTCAACGGCTTTGGTTTGACCCAATCTAGAAAGTCTCGTAAATCTCCTATTTATTACACCTTAGTTCTCGATCTCCAAGTCCAACGGCAGCCGGCAGGTTCCCAAAAGTTCCGTGTTTTGAATTCTCTCTACTCATATACCCAGATCAAAAAATTCACCCCTTTTTGTAACCAATGAATATGATGGAAGAACAAGAAGAAACGGAGACAAAGCCACTTCATCAGGATGCAGCAGATAGCCATGTGAGAAGGAATAACCCCAAGAAGGGTTTTCTTGATATGATGTTAAGGCCAATAAGATGGTTGAGTATGTTGAGTGAAGAGTTGCATTGGAGCTTTGTGTTGGGAGTGGTGATAGTTTACGGAATCAGTCAGGGTTTTGGAGTGGGATTGAGTAGAGTTAGCACTCAGTATTACATGAAAGATGAGCAGAAGGTACAACCTTCTCAAGCACAGATCTTGATCGGGGTAATTCATTTTCCTTGGATTGTTAAGCCTCTCTGGGGCCTGCTTACTGATGTTGTGCCCATTCTTGGTTACCGGAGACGCCCTTATTTCATTTTTGCTGGTAAATTATGAATAACACAGCCCTTGGTGTGTGTGTTTGGGTTTCTTTAATTTTATTGTTCATTTTGTTAATTTACCTGAATTTTAGTTTCTGATGTTTTATTTGCTTGTTTGCACCTTTGACATGTTAAGTTAGTGTCCTTTTCTGATGACATATCTTATAATCTTTCCACCTTCTTCCTGCACTCAAATGTAGACAAAAGAAGACGGGTGATAGAAAGCTGACTGCCTTGTTATATGATCAGTGCAATTTTTGACATTTATTTATAATTATTTCAGGGTTTCTTGGTGTGATCTCCATGCTAGTTCTATCTCTCCACAAGAATCTGCATCTTGGATTTGCCTTGTTATCTCTTGTGGCAGGTAGTGCTGGTATTGCAATTGCAGATGTGGCTATTGATGCCTGTGTCACACAGCATACCATAAGTCATCCTTCCCTTGCTGGTGATATGCAGAGCTTGTGTGGGCTGAGCTCTTCTGTTGGAGCATTGTTAGGATTCTCGCTTAGTGGCTTTTTTGTTCACCTAGCTGGAGCTAAGGTTTACTTCCTAGTTCTACCCACTATTTTAGTAGCTATTGTTATGATTTTTGGACTCGTTGACAAATTCAATACAACCAACTCAAATTGACTTGGCATTTTGATTTGAACAATTCCAATTGAATTATTAATTCTACATAGTAGATACTATGGTTCGTTCCTAGCATTTGAGTAAATTAGCTAAATTATTTGGAAAAAGGAAACCAAACTCGTCATGCCATTGAATTTCAATTTTCTTAATCTTTACAGTACTAAAATCGTTTATAAAATTTCAGACTAGTTGATATAATAGACAATAACAGAGTATTGTAGAAAGGTATTCCGAATAATGCTACCTCTTGTAATTATTACAAGTTCTTTGCCAATATATCATAACAGAAAGATTTTATGCAATATAGAAATTTTGATTTAAGCATTTTTTTTCTTCTTCGGTAACTACTGGAGTTATAGATTTCCATTAATCATATTAGGGATTAGGATATGCTTTCCCCTGTATGATTGCAAGGTTTAAAAGGTATTCAATGAACTTATCATATGCCAGCAAGTTCCTTCTACATTGCATGAGTCGTTGATGGTGTTACTTTTCTTGCAGGGTGTGTTTGGGTTTCTTATTATCCCTGCTAGCTTAGTTGTTTTGGTGGGAATCTTGTTGAGAGAATCCCGTGTTCGCAACTTTGCTTATGGAAGAGTAAGTAGTATTCCTTTGCAAACTCTGAATTAATTTCTTGGTTCTTCCCTGGATATATTGAAATGTTGAATTGAAGTCAGGTAAAGGAGAAGTTTCTAGATGCTAGCAAGGCTATGTGGACGACTCTGAAATGTCGGGATGTTTGGAGACTGTGTTTATACATGTACTTGTCTCTTGCACTAGGCTTGCATATCCATGAAGGAATGTTCTACTGGTACACAGATGCAAAAGACGGTCCATCTTTCTCACAGGTAGAACATTTTTTCCCCTCAGAACAAGCAGAATGTTCCATTCCACGTTTTATATTACATACACTATTCATTAATAGCACTGTATATTTGGAGCAGGCAATTGAGTTAGTGTGTCAGAATGCCAGATTCAAGTAGTATGCTGCTCCTAACTTCTGTCGCTTGGCTATTGGATCATCCAAATTTAAGTTATTTTAGGTTCATGTTATTTTCATGTTGACTTTTAAAGTTGATTCACTTCGTTATGTTGGTTATTTTGTGGGTAAACTCAGGTCATCCTTTGCCACCTATAGTAGCAGGCTGTGGTCTTGGTTAGGTCCTTTTGTTTCAGGTTGTTTTTTAGGTTACTTGACTTACTTCAAATGCAAGCTGCTAATATCTCACTTTTAAGTTATTTGGGTTGAGTTGTATTGGTTGGCCAATTCATTCTAGTTAGTGGAGTTGTGCCTACTTGTGCCGCGTCTCTAGACCCTAGAATAACCTCAATTAGTCAACATAAAAAATTTAAAGAATGTGGTTTGAGCATTTTGACTGTTTTTCCCTATTACATATGATAAATCTTTTAGTTGTATACTTTTTGCAGGAAATTGTTGGATCCATATTCTCTGTTGGCGCTGTGGGATCTCTTTTTGGGGTCCTTCTATACCAGAACTTTTTGAAAAATCATCCTTTTCGTGATATACTGTTTTGGGCCCAGCTGTTGTCTGGTATATCTGGATTGCTTGATTTGGTATTGGTGTTGCGTATAAATTTGAAACTTGGCATGCCAGATTATTTTTTCGTGGTGATTGATGAAGCCGTCTCTCGTATGATTGGGCGTATTAAATGGATGCCTTTTCTTGTACTCAGCTCCAAGCTTTGCCCATCTGGTATAGAAGGCACTTTCTTCGCTCTAATCATGTCAATCGATCATGTAGGGCTACTTTCATCAGCCTGGTCAGGAGGCCTTGTGCTCCACATGCTGAATGTTACTCGAACACAATTTGACAACCTATGGATAGCCATTATCATCCGGAGCCTGTTAAGACTTATTCCAATCGGATTCCTATTTTTGATACCTAGAAGTGATCCCAACTTGACCATTCTTCCGTCTGAGATGTTGAGGACAAAACGGGTTAACGATGTACTTGAACCAGAAAATATGGAAATGGCTTCCCTTGTCTTGGCATCTGACTAGACCCTGGGGCCCTGGGCTGGTATTTAAGGCAGAACTTCAGTAGAACAAGTAATGAGTACCTCTCCAAAATTAAACATCCTATTTTCATGTTGGAAACTTGTAACAATTATCGATCTGTGTACTTATATATGCGGGGCACACTCTTTTTTGTTCTTAACCACGATGCTTCCCGAGGCATAGTTGCCTTAGAATCCTTTGTTGAAGCATCTTACCTTTGCTCAAGGGAAATAGTTCACGGTTCAGATTATTTGGAACTTCTCGCTTTTCTCAAGTATCACTTTGCCTGAAACATCTAATACCAAGGAAGCATCAGAAATTCAGAGTTCGGACAGATTTGTATACAAGACAATCAATCCCACTAAGACAATTTCAAGATAGGGAGCAGGTTTTGTTTTTCTCTCTCTCATTATCTGCTTGAATTTCATTGATTTCATGTAACCACGTGGTTAAGTGTTTGTTGCATCATTATATACATTTAGAGTAGTAAAAGATCAATGAAACTATTTACATTGTCAATGTTTTATCAGATACATCATGCATCTCAACTGATTTTACACACAATCTTTCTTCATATGTTGAAATAAATAGTACAAGGATATTAATTTTACATGAAATTGAGCTTGCAGCTACTGTGATAGTAGTGTTATCCTCCCTTTTCTTCACCATTTACTGAGCCCACTCATCTTGAGTGACTAACCATTGCAGTTATATGTATATCACTTGGTTTTGAAAAGATGGTAGTTATATGTATATCCAAAGCTGCCAACCATTGCAGTTTTTTCTGCTTACGTGAAACTGCAACTTTCCTAGGCAAATTCCTACTTAGACCCTTTTGTATCATATATAACCCTTTGGTTTCTTTGCTGATAATTCGCAATGATACCGATTTGTCTTCGAATGAAAGGCATGCAAGAGCCAAACAAACCCGAGATGCATCTGTCTTTACAAAGTAGACGGGTCTCATATAGTTCCGGAATTAGTTTTCATTTGATGTTTTCTGCAACTCGAATATATGTTATACAGTAATACCACCTTCAATTTTCACAGCTTTTGTTGAAAAGTGGGTCTGATTCAACAGGGTTGAATAAATTAACAGGAAAAATATTTTCAAAAATATATTAATTAATTGTTTTTTTTTTTATTAAAATACATAAATATGTCATAAAAACCTAGCACAGGCCACATTATCCATCAAGGATTGCAAGGGTGTTGGGGCATATGTGAGACAAGTAGGCTTCTATTTCCATGTCTTTCATCCAAATGGTGTCTTTTAGTTTTAACTACCATATAAATTGATCAGGCTGATATGAACCAATAAATTTGTAAACTGAAGTAGTAGATTTCTTTTCAGCAAGTCCAGGAGAATGAATATACATATATCTGACGGACCAACTGAACCAACCATTGTTTCATAACTCTAGCGGTAAAGGGGAAACTGAGACGGAAAAGAGTGTCATCTACTCTGCTTTTAGTTGCTTTCCTCCAGTATACATTAGTGCAAGACCGAGGGATCCCACCATCCCAGCTACATAACCAGCCATGGCTCCATAACTCACGCAGATTGGCCAATCCTACCAAGGGAAGGTAATGGAATACGTCAGGCAATGCTATATCAGAACAAACAAGTCAAATCCCTATGAACCTTTTCACTTGATAATGATGTAGGGATTGGATTCTCAAAACAAACACAAACGGTATCTTACATATCTGACTAAGAAAAAAAGAAAAATGATGGTTCGACTAAGAAATTCAGGCGTCTAAAGGGTTGCCTGATGTTGGTGGTCATATATTAAGAAGGCAACAAGAATCAGCAAAGCTGTGCAGACAGAATCAGAATGTTTCGGAGTACTAGTACTTTACAAGTATCTGGTGCAGAACGTGAGACAACAATCCTTTCTGTTCATGAGAGCATACCACACAGTTAACACAGTTCTATCTAAATCCCCAAGTGTAATGTCAATCAGTCAATGTCATTTGGTCCATATACATGAAAATAGTGATTGGCATATATACTCAAAATACAGTTTTAAGTATAAGAAATACTCTAGAACTCGTCTATCAAATCACACATCGTAAACTCCACAAGACAAAGATCCTCCATCTCATTCAAAGGAGATGAAATAAATCATACACAATAAAAAACCAAGAATGAGTGTAAATCTCAATGAGACCCTTTCTTATTTTACTCATTAAATTTAATCTGAAAACCAAATTTATGTCAGAATGATTAAGGGGTGGAGATGCTACCTGCCAAGGGCGTTCCCAATCAAGTGGCATAGGCCAAGCACCAAACCAAGCTCCAATGACAGCTCCATGTGCTGGTAGACAAAGCATAAAATCCAAAGGTCCTTTTGGCCTAAGAGAATGATACCAAACATCTATGTCAGCAGATACTAAAACCCTCGCACAAAAACTGTATTTCAATCAAACATAGTCCAGGTTTTCTATTGAAACATTCACCTAGTACTCCAATATATATTGCAAACCTAACTATATGAATCATAAAGCTTTGATACTAAAAACTGTTATACAATCTTCGAACGGTATATTGTGAAACTTTACTCTCAGTTCTACATGTGAGCTCAAGCTTTAGATAACAAACTCCCCCCACCCCCACTTCTCCACACACGAATACACCAAATCGAAGGTAAAACTTTGAGAAGAAGCATCTGTCCATTGAAAGAGTTATACATGTTTCAAAGAATGAAGCCAGCTTTCACTGTCAGTTGGCACCCAAACTGATGAAGTAATAATATGGTAAATACAAAATTTGTTACCAATATCAAGTCTAACATGCCTTGAAAAATGAACAAACATATAAAAAAGAAGCATACTGCTCATGCTAAAATGTGGAGCCAGCATTTACACAAGCTGCACATGCAAGTCAGCATCTACAAGAAACACTTACTTTGTACATGCAAATATCTGATGCCAATCCTTCCAACATGAACCATAAACACAAGCTGTAGGCACAAACTGCAAAAATGCACCAAAACATAAGTTGTGTGTATGGAGTGTAAAGGTTCACATTGCTGGTAGATTGAAGAACAAAATACAACTAGAATTCAAATGATTAAATGAAATAAATATATAAAAGGAAACATATTGCTACACCCGAAAGAGTCAAATTTTAAGCCTTCAAAGATGTATGATAATGCTGAAATTTCCTAAATGATGTCACAAAATATACTAAAAACAGACAATTTGTATTTAAACTTGGAAACTTACAGTCAACGAAGACATCAGAAGGGACCAGCTCACGGTCCTTTCAAAGTATCTGTATCGAACACGAGAGGAACACAGTTAATGCATGATTTTGCGATGACTAGCTTCGAAACCATAATGAAAACGGAAAAGCAAGGCCAATTGGCTGCCTTGGATAATATTGTCATAATTGTAGTAACGTTAAGGATCACTTACTGCAATCCGGCAGGTGCCCCCAAAGCTAACGCCCCAAGCGCATTTAATAGAGCCCCTATAAATCAAAAGACTTGCAAATTATACAACTACATTACTGAAATTATAGTATTCAAATGACATTATCAGCTCAACACTAACCAACAGGAAGTCCCAGCAGACCTCGAGCAATAGCTTTCAAATACTGTAAAAAAAGCCCAACATTGAACAATTTCGTAAAACACTTTAAAAACAACAAAATGTAGTAACAAAAGTTCACCGAAATCGTTGTCTAACCGAGCATTTCTCTGGCTTCTGTCTAAAACAACTGAAGAGAAGGATAACAACTGGGAATTCAACAGCCTAACAACAAAGAAGAAAAAACATTAAAAAACAAAAGCAAACTAGAGACAATGAAGAAAGTAAAGAAATTTGAAGGGGATAAAAAAAAAGGTACCCAGATCAAACGAAGAGTGGTGGTGGGATCAAAGATGAGATTGATGGAATAGACATTGTGGACCACCCAAAATCCAACGGCCAAGGCCAGTCCGCAGCAAACATGGATCAAAAATACTTGGAAAGATGATATTGTTGATCGGGAACTCTTCTCCAATTCCTCCTTCATCATTTACCTCTCAACTTTTCTTTTTTAAAAGCTCTAACTGTGAAAAAGAAAGTTAGATACTTCCGGCCGGTGAGGTTTAGACCGGGACGGAGGATTTTCAACTTGCTCGACTGTTTATTTGCCTTTAACTTCCGATCCCACTTTTGACGGTAGTAGAACCCATAAATTTGGTATATAGTTTGATCTTATTGGTTTATTAGCAAAATTACCCTTGAAATTATATCAGATTTCTAGATTTGTCCTAAAAGCATTTTTTTAATATAAAAACGTCCATGTTTCCAATTTGTTCCCGGTTTACTTAAAAAAGGATATAAATGTCAATTCGGTCCAACAAATAGGGTTTCTTAAAAAAAGATAATTCAAGTATTTCTTCCTACTAAAATTATTTTTTAAAAAATTAATAATTGAGGTACAATTTGTTCCCGGTTTAATATTTGACGTTCCATTAAATAACTCGGCATCTGATTCGACGGCTACTTTTGCTTAATTACCACTAAATTGCTTTCCCTTTGTTCACCAAAAATAACAGAATTATTCTTTATTTATATTCGAATTCAAATTTTTTATACTCTAAAACTAAATAAAAATGATAAAATCACGCGTTTACATATTCGAATTCAAATTCTCTAACAGTGTATCGAAAATATTTTAAATACATAAAAATTATAAAATTGTAATTCGAATCAGAGAATTCTTTTTGAACTCTGCCTCAAATTAAACATAAGATATTACAGAAAAATGACTTAAAAAATACTGCACATGAAAAATGATGAAATTATTGATCAGAAAAAAGTTAAATTAGTATGAAATTAAAATAGTTTGGCATTTGCTTTCGGCTGCCACAGTCAGAAGATGCTCCTCCCTGCATAAATAGTTAGATACGGCACTGCTCTTCCGCATCTTCACCAAGTTGCATTCTCCTCTTCAATTAGAAGAAGAAGAAGAAGAAGAATGGTGATGAAGTTTCTTGTATGGTTCATAGTTTTGTCATGTACAGCTTCCCTTTCATGCAGGAAGCTTGAGGGTTTTCCTGTACTAAACTCCCGAGATTCCAATCTTTCTGGATCTGTTGTTCAAGAACACGACATCCATGGTAAGTTTAGGATTCCATAATTTTTCATTTCTTGTCTTGTTCTTGTCTGTTGGAATCATTTTCCCTGAAATCAGTCGGAATTTCAGTGTTGAAACATGCAGATCTCAACAGGACGGTTGTTAGCTCAGCAAAAGTGGACGATAAAGATGAATACCACAAGCAACATCACAAAATCTTCCAGTCGGAGAAATCAAAGGGTGGAAAAGGCACATACGGTGGTGCAAATGTCCCCCACCATGCTGGCAAGAAAAACGCAGCTCCCTCACTCCTCAACCCACCTGGCTCTCTGTTAACTGTTACGCTACATGTAATCTTCACCCTTATCCTATCGTCCCCGGGTTTAATTCTCAATATCTTCTAGCATCCCTACTTACAAAAGAAACAAGACAACTGACAGATCCTACTTTGTCCCTGTGTTGTGGAGTTGTTTGTATCTCTTTTTTTCTTCTTCTGGATGAAGCTAAACGGGCTAGCATCTGCTGAACTTGAGGATTGGGTGTCTTGATTTTTAAGTCTTTTTTTTTAGTTTTTGTTGCAGCTTGTTCCTACTTTCTAAGGATTTGTTTGTCATATAAATAAAGGTTGTGTTATTTATATTCATATAAATATGCAGTAAGAAATCTCTGTATACGGAGCAGACATTCAGGCTTGAGAAGATGATTTTGTAGACAAGACACTTAAAAGAGAACTATAAAAAAAACAGAGGAATTTGAACCAGAAACAATTGCAGTGTAATCTAAAGGCAAAAATAAATCAAGTACCTAGTTAATTTCCTCTTGAAAGAGGGAGTCTAAAGAGCAGAACCCTAAAACCAGCAGGCTAAAATGGGCTAACATTGTAATAATATTCAACAACATCAATATTGAACCGAAATTAGTAATATAACTTATGTCCAAAGTTCCCCCCTCGGGGCATAAGAATATGGCTTGTAACTAGTAAAGCTTGCAGATGAGGTACATTTCAATTGGAATGTGAAACTTTAAAACATGAACATGTATGAAAAAAATGGGAACGAAACGTTTCGCAGGTCTGGTACAGACCGGATTCGGGATGTATTGTTTCTCTATGTGTGTTCTTTTCCCTTTAAAAGTCATAAAAGAGTTTCCCAAACACTTTCATGTGTTCAGTTTGCAGGGAGATGGCAACTGATAAGCTCCCATCATTATTCGGGCTTGGTAATACGAAAGATAACCCCTCGTATGGAATCCCGCCAGGACCCATAAATATAGGTCGGCCCCAACCGAAATCTGCGTCGTGGATTGGTAGTCTAACCCAGCTAGTAATCCCGAGGTTTGGACACTTGAAAGTATGCGCACCTCGAACAAGGGCGGATAAATCTGGCTGAAGTTCTAGGTAATCAAGGGCTGACTTTAGATATTCATCGTCCATCCGAACCAATGCATTGTGAATACAGCTTGCAGCATACCATGTTGGCTTTGAAATTAGATCGCCTGCCACTGCAATTGGGGTAGCAGTGAAGATCCCATTTCCAAAGTAACCAGGTGGAAGTGGGGGACGCAACCTAGATCTTCCATCCGTGGCGATGTACAATTTGGTCCCTTGATCATCAGTAAGTCCACGAGCCTTGCAGACCGATCTCCACACGTGACCGGACAACATCTCGTATGAACTATAGTTAACCTTGTTCCCATCTTCCTTGCACTTGGCTTTGAGTGCATTGAGTTGTTCCCGGTTCAATTTGAAAATGGAGACTGCTGTGCTTTCAGGACCTGTGGACTCAGGTGCATTGTTCAATGCTGGAGGAGGTTGATATTCAATGTGGTGGAATGCAGGTTGGGGAGGATCCTGGGCACGGAGAAGGGTCCGATCGATGAACAGTGGAATCGTAAGCTCAAGACCTCGAGCCATATCAGACCATGTATTGATAAAGTGGAGACCAGAATAACCATCTGCTACATGATGTTGCATGCCAACGCCTAGTGATACTCCACCACATTTGAAATATGTGACCTGAACAGAATCAGAAACCAAAACCATGTTCAAAATAACTCCACAGTTGTATTAATTGAAATCTGAAATAATTGTTCCCCAAGTTGTTCAACAAAATACATGAAAAAGAAGCAAGAGCATGATGTTAGAAAAGAAGAATGGGAAGAAAGTATAATCGTGAAGATGGTATTTCATGTAACAAAAGGGATGATTTACAAAAGGTGACAAGTTTCCTATTTATAGGAGAGCTAGATTACAAGATTAATCATGAACCTTCCTATTGGGATTCTGAAGATTCTGAGGTTGATGGTGAGCTTCTGGAAGCTGCTGGAGCTAAGCTCAGCAACTGTTGTTAGTTGCTTAACACATGAAACCCAAAGTATTCATTGCTTGAAATGAAGATTAGCCTAACCTCACTCAAGATCAAGGCCTACTAGAAATATCCCATCAGACCAAACGCTATTGGTGAGATGTACCTGTAATTATTAATGGCTAAACAATTTACAGGGGGAGAGGGTGGGGGTTCACCTACCCCAACACTAAGTTTGTTTCCTTCCATTAACATCACTTTCATTCCACCAAAATTTTCCAACCAAAATTTTCCAACTTTTTGTGTTTAATCGGAGGTTGGACTTGGGGGAGTTGGGGCTACTAGCCAACCAACGTGAAGGAAAATATTTTTGGAAGATATTAAATATATCTATTAAATTCCCTTAAATATTAATGATTAAAAATGATATATAAGGTGAAAATCATTACCTGCAAAACCAAGAGTGGATACGTGGAGATTCCACCGGAATAATCAACGGTTGGGATAAGCTGCCTGAGTTCCAAGGTGGGTGCAAAATCACCAAAGTCATCGATCACAGAAGTCGTTTCCGCCTCGACAAAGAGCACCCCTTCTGCATTGCAATCGATCTCGATCCTTCCATCTTGGTCCCTCTTCAATCGCCCCGCCATGGGGTAAAACGGTACCAGGGCCTTGCTCAACGCCTCCTTCATCACCTGCGGGTCAAAGAAATTGGCCGCTCCCGTTGGCCTGTAGAAATAAACGCTCGGGGTATGAAACCTGGGTACCACCAGGTCCACGTTAGCATTCCACAGGCTCCGCCGTGGTGTCTCCCACGCCGGCCGTACCATTGTCGATTCCTTCACGTTTACAATCATGGTTTGTGGTGCTGGTGGGGTCCTAAGTCAGAAATATGTTTCGTTTCTTCTGCCTACACAGAGATTTATAAAGAAAAAGAATACAAATATCAAATCATATTAACTCTGAAAGGAAAACAGATTAACTAACAAGCTTGATTATTCAAGTGAATATAAACAAACCTGAAAATCAATGCCAATGCAAAGGAGGAGGACAAAAGATAATGGCAATAAGGAGATGGTTTGCAATAATATAAGCTTTGAAAAGGCAAAGGAAATGACAGGCAAACAGCTGCGTCACTTCCATTGTCCATCACCTACTCCCGCCTGCTGACATTGACCACTCACCCTTCTCCACCTCAGCTCCCATCTCTGAACTTTGATTTCTCCAACCACTTTTATTTCCCAAACTAAAACTTATAAACCTTCCTGAAATGTTATGATTATTTTCTTTAATTGTTGAACCAACACACAACAACACCGACAACAATACAAACTGAGAGAGAACTTAATACTACATTCGATCTCGTCATTCAATTCAAAACCAACGTCCATATTGACCCATGTTCTTTAGGCTTTGTTTGGTGAAACAAAAATTGAAAGGATAAAGGGTTGACGTGATAAAAATATAATGATAAAAAAATATTTATTTATCGGTGTGTTTGGTTAAAAATATGAAAAATTAAAAAAATAAACTTATTTACTCTTTATTATTCGATGCAATAGAAAAAAAAACTTTTTTATAATTTATTTAATATATTAACCAATGTTATTTTAAATATGTAAATCTTGTATGTTATCTTTAGAATTATAATCTAAATTGGACTAAAATTAACAATTTGATGAGTTAGATTGGAATAAAAAATATATATATATAATACACTGCATATCCAAACTGTAAAAGATTTGAATAAACATGTCAGCAAAAGTGGAGTTGGTGAGATGTTGACACCTACCGGATAGTAGAGTTCGATCGTTGTTTCTTGCCTTCCGACTTCACCCACCAACTCTTATCTTCAACAATATAGTATCTAGCTTGGTGGGTCAGAAGTTCACATATTATTGCTTTGATCGTCTTTGTTGTTAGGTGAGACGGAGTTGAGCTCGGAGTGGGGTGGGCTGGTGGGGATACGACTAATTAAAGGCGTAAATGAAGTGAGTGTTGGATAAGATATTTGAGAATTATATGTGTAATATTTGTTTATTAAGTTAAATAAATGAGTATGAATAATTTTTTATGTTCGTTTAGTAAATGTAGTGGTGAACATTCGGTTAATTCGGTTGGTGGCCGAATTGAATTAACCAAAAATTTTAAAATCTTAACCGCTAACTAAACCGAATTTTCTTTAACCGAACCGAAATTATTTCAGTTAATTAGCCGAATTAACCAAAATTTTTTATAAATTTTGGTTAAATTATATAATAAGTCACTGAATTAAGCTAAAATATTTTTTTAGTCACTAAGCTTTTATTTTATACTAATTTAATATAAAATTTAGTGACCATTTTATAATATAAAAAAATTAATAAATATTTTATAATATTTTAAAAGTTAAATGACTAAAAATAAATAAATAAATATAATATTATATTATATAATTTTAATTAATTTGGTTAATAAATCGATTTCGAACCAGATTATTAAAAAAAATCGTTAACTGAATTTACCAAAAATTAACCGACCGAATTAACAAAAATAATTTCGGTTCGGTTGATTAACAGAACAACCCTAAGTAAATGAATGAACATATACAAATATTTATTTGGTTCGTTTATGTTCGCAGAGAAACTCTTTTTTTTTACTCATTTATAAATTTATTTATGATTTTATTTGTTTTTTTTTAATATTAAATTAAAATGATAAATTTTAAACTCAAATTGTGAAGCCTAAAGAATTTAAAAATCAATAATATTAATTAATCATTTTGGTAACATAAAACCGAATATATTAGTGGACATGTAAATAAATATGTTTGTGAACATCAGATAAATATATTTATGAATAATAAATCAATAATCATGAACACCTCAAAAGAGAAATAAATAGACATGAATATAATATTAAAATTTTAAATAAATATAAATAAAATATTAAAAATTTAAACAAATACAAATCAAATATGATTAACGAAAGTAGCGTTGCGTTCTACCAGAAATGGAGGGACCTCTCCACTAGTAATATTAAAATATTATATGATTTATTTAATAATATATTTTATGTTGTTACTATTCCTGACATTTTAAATTTAAACTTTAAAGTATAATTATTTTTAAAATAAAATGATAAATACTTATGTCAGACTGACGACTTGAGCTTGAGTCGGAAATCGATCTTACCGGACTTAAGAATATATTCCGTTTAATTTAGTAAATTATTTTATTAATTATCAGATATCGATTTAGTTAATCTTAGTTTTTGTTTTTATACTAACTTAATTTTAAAAAAGTATATTCTATTTTAATAAAATAGCTTTATTTTATATTTTTAAAATATTATAATTTTATTTTTAAATTATTTTGTTATATTATATTATTATATAATATACATAAATATTTACATTATATTTAATAACTTTTATAGAATTTTATTAACATAGATGTGATTATTACATGTCGTTAACTTAGAGATAAAATTAAAATCTTTAAAAATTTAATTATTTTGAAAAAAAAACTAAAATATTTAAAAATTTAAAATAAATTTAAAATAAAAGTCGAAAATAAAATTAAAATATTTAAAAAATTAATTTTAAAACAAGAGTTATAATTTAAAAACATGTGATTAATTCTCATATTTCATAGGTACAACTCTTATGACATAAATTAAAACGTAATTTTAATAAAGCTCCCGCGGTTAAGGTGGCACGTGTGTAGCGCCGATTGATTTGGTTCGAAAAATTATTATGAAGAACAGATAAAACAGAACACTCCCTAACAGATCAATTCTCTTCTCTCTCGCTCTCAGAAACCGTACGGACTCTCTAATTGTCAACAAGTGAGTTTCATTTCCTTACCAATCTTCCTAATTATAAATATTCAATTCGATCTCTATATCTCGTGTTTCTCAATTTCAATGCATTTTTTTAATTTTACACGATCTGTTTGGTTCCCGGGAAAACCAAAGAAAGTGAAGAAATTCATGTTGCTTGAGATGAACAACTCGATATGATCATGGCAACGCTTACTTCCTCTAGCGGTTTACTTTCTATATGATGAAAACGGAGAAATTAGGTTGTCATAACTGCCATGATGTTTGTTTTTGATTCGGGCGTGTTTTCTCAAAATGGTTTTGATTATTAATACATTTTTTGGACGAGTGATAAAGATGTGATATAGTTGTCATATTTTGATTCGATCTCTTTTAACAATTGGTAACTATGTTTTGGAATGTGGTTGTGTATTATCGATATGTGTTGCCATTTTATACATTCATGTTGATGTACACACACATGTTTTCATTTCCTAAAGAAATGTTACGGCGGAAACACTTGATTTCTTTGTTCAAGCATATGCTTGTGCTTGTGTCATTTGTGTCAATGTATGAGACTAGGATTTGCTTTGGTTTACTCAGGAAATGGGGGTATATCTCAGCACCCCAAAAACTGAAAAGTTGTCAGACGATGGTGAAAATGACAGCCTTCGATTTGGATTGTCATGCATGCAAGGATGGCGTGCAACCATGGAAGATGCTGTAAATTCTATCTGCATTCTTACTGTTTGACTTAATGTACTATTTAGTATATGTTCCTTAACAATGCAGTAAACAATATATAGTATTGGTCAATATCATATGTCTAGTTTATCAGATAAATGCTAATAACTACTTATCTTGCACTTAGCACATGCTTCTTAACATGGTGTTGGGAACCATGTCTTTCAAGCTGAGTATTAAGATCACGTCATCACAGATCGGCGGACTTAGAAATTTCCTTAGTGCTTTACTGGTTTTCTTTGGTTTGAATATCAAACCAGATATACCTTAAAGATGACCTCTCAATAATTCTATTACCTTTAATGATGCCACGAATTTACTTTTATGGTTTTGGTAGCATGCAGCTTTTCCGGATCTGGACAGCTTGACAGCATTTTTTGGTGTTTATGATGGTCACGGAGGTAAGGATCATGTTCTTATTATTACATCACCTTTTTTTTTTTTATAAAGTATTATTAATTTCAGGTTTCAGTAAAGTTATGCCTAGACACCAGTTGAGCCTGTTCTGACATTTCTATCATTAATGTTCTTAAGTTGCTTCTTTGCAATTTTAAGAATTAAAGGCCTAGACACTCAACTCATTCCTGAGTTTTTATGCATTGAATGCTTGTCTAGCTGCAAAGATTCTTCTTGATTTCTCTGCTGAATTTGATGCTTTGAAATATTGATGTAACTTGGAAAACTTCAGGAATACACTGAGGTTATTTTCTGCACAGTTAATACAATTTGTAAGGTTCCATGTTTTGTAAACTTAGAGTATTTAACTCATGTTAGTTGTATGGGTAAATATTGGGTACTGTGGAAAGTTATCTTCTTTCATAACTTTCTAGTACTCTTGAAGTTCTGAACAAAGAGGGTGCTCACAACAGAATTGTTAGTTTTGCTCTTGTTTCCCTTTTTTTCTCATTGGTTCTTTCATGATCTTCACATCCTTTATACATAGAATTAGACGCTTATCTGATTATATTCTTTGTATCAAGTCTTTTAAGTACTTTGTATGTGGCTTCATTTATCTGCAGGTAAAGCGGTGGCTAAGTTTTGTGCCAAGCATCTTCATCATCAGGTGCTCAAGCATGAGGCTTATTTAGCTGGAGATATAGGGACTTCAGTACAGAGAGCTTTTCTCAGGTTTCCTTTACTGGATTTATCTATATATTCTGTTGGTTAGAAATATACTTAAGATATGTTATAGCTCAACTACAAGGCAGCTAAGAAAATGCATTTTTCCATGTAAGTAAGATGCTATGCGTTTCCTGGGAATCAGGAAATGAACTGTATGGTTTATTTTTATCCAATGAATCGCCTAGAATACTGTTTATTAATGGATGGTTTATTTACAGCTCCATTCTGGCATCGTTCTCTAGCTTCATTTGATTTTCCCCCATTAATTTGAAATTTGAGACCATGGTCAGATTCATTTCACTTGATTAAATATACTATAATAAGGGTGTTTGTTGTTAATTGTTTCTTCTGTTATATATGCATTCAACTGCATTTTTTTTATCTTGCAGAATGGACGAGATGATGTGTGGACAAAGAGGATGGAGAGAATTAGCTGTCCTGGGAGATAAAATGGACAAAGTCTCTGGCTGTATTGAAGGGTTCGTGTGGTCTCCGAAAAGCGGTGAAGCCAAAAACCATTTTGATGATTGGCCTTCTGAGGAGGTATTTTTGTTATGGAAAACTAATTTGGACGAACTAATTTTTGTGACGGAAACTTTATTTTGATTCATTTAATTCTTTCAATGTAATATCATATGTAAGAAGCTTTTGTCTGATTGGTCAAATATGTCTACATTACCTGTGAAATTCTAACGTTAACTTTTCTGTTGGTTGCAAACTAGGGGCCTCACTCTGATTTTCATGGACCTACTTCAGGATGCACAGCCTGTGTTGCAATAATTCGAAACAATCAACTAATTGTTGCCAATGCTGGTGATTCCCGTTGTGTAATATCTAGAAAGGGCCAGGTACAATTTCCTCTATGCAGAACCATGAAAGCACAATTTCTTAAGGCCTCTCAAAGTTGTAAGCGGAAAGGTGTCCTCTTTGAATGAAAACTGGTGCTTTTCATAAGTTAATAGTCTAGCACTTTTAAGTGACTGTTGTTCTGGCTATATTTTTGTCATGACTCATGAATTGGCAATGCATAACACACAGGGCCTTGCCTTTTTACATGCCAGTATTTGAGCCTGACATGACATGGAAATGATTGTGGAACATGCTTTCACCTTTCTTCAGATAGTTGGTGATATGAGAGTGGAAAACATTATTAATGTAAAATATAATAATCCAGTTACATTATTTTTCGATATGCTTCAACTCACTATATTTATTGCTGAACTTGTATGTAAAGCATTTATCTACGCTCAATTTTCAGATTCCTTTTACTTTTCTTTTTATTTCTCTCGTTTGGATAATGCAATATGGTAACTCTTTCCTCTTTAAGGTGGTATAGCCTAGCTGGTGCACGCTGTATCTCATGTAAGTCACATGTTACAGGCGTATAATTTGTCTAAAGATCACAAGCCAGACCTTGAGCTGGAGAAAGATAGAATTCTGAAAGCTGGTGGTTTTATTAAAGTTGGACGTGTCAATGGAAGTTTAAACTTAGCCAGGGCTATTGGTACCGTCTAAATCCCCGCACGGGGTGTTGGGGAGGGGAGAGGGATCTGTTATTGGATTGCTTGTTGATTTATAATCATCTTTCACTTGCAGGAGATGCAGAGTTCAAACAGAACAAAACCTTACCCGTTGAAAAGCAAATCGTAACAGCTAATCCAGACATAAACACTGTAAGTGAATTGCAGTTCGCTTAAATACTCTTTCGATAAATTTTGATGTTAGTCAATTATTTTACAAAGAGATTAACTTTTAAAATATTCTTTTAACCAAAATTAAAAATTTTGTTCTGTACTTTTACTATATCAGATGCATGAAGTATAAAACTATTTCTTCCATTTAAATGAAGATATTCCATTTCCCATTAGTATTCTTATTCATCCGTATGATTAATGCTTTGGCCATTCTTGAAATAGGTCGATCTCTGTGATGATGATGAGTTTCTTGTATTAGCTTGCGATGGGATTTGGTGAGTTGTTGTGTAATAACTAAGAATGTTTCTTTTACAAGGACTTGCTACCATCTTTCTGTTTTGTTGATTAGGGACTGCATGTCAAGCCAACAACTGGTGGATTATGTACGAGAGCAGTTGAACTCCGTAAGTTCCTGCAGATCCCTCACAAAAAACATTGTACACCTATCAACACAAAGGATTCCATTACTTAACAATGCATTCTTCACTGTGCGCAGGAAACTAAACTGTCAGCAATCTGTGAGAGAGTGTTCGATAGGTGCTTGGCTCCAACAGCCGGTGGCGAGGGATGCGACAACATGACAATGATCCTTGTTCAGTTCAAAAAACCTGTCGGTTCAGGTACCTCTTTCAGCAGCAGCGACCTTTGACGGATGGAACACCCACAAACCAGGTAAGAAGTACATTGGATTTTGGATCTTAAGAAGCATTAGCCCCTCATCTCATTCACCGAATTACATTCTATTTATATTTTTGAAGTGACTTCGTTAACTAAGTTGTTTTTTTGTGTTAAATGTGATCAAAACAAACAAGCATCCGATTCTTTCGTAATGATATTGTGATTATAATTAAAAAAAAATTAATGGAATGGAGGAGATTTTTTAAAAAAAAATGTACTTAATTTATTACTTATTTCAGATTATATAAATATAAATGCATACTATGTAGAACGTCCAAAGATAATGCCAGTTGGATGAGAAATATTTATCCCGGTCTTCAGCTCTCATCATACGAAAACCAATGAATCTTATCTTTGGTGAGATGAGCAGGAACATCTGCCATGACCTTCTCATGGCCCTTGGGGTAATATATTCCGGTCCGGTCATGCGGTACCCAGCAGCAACTCCCATCATGATCTCCTCCCACTCCCATTCCCACGGTGGTTGTCTTCCTCTTCACTTCCTCCGCCTCCATTCTCATTGGCTCTCGTAGTGTATCTGCGCCGCCGCTGCCCTTTGTGCAATATTTCCTTATTATCGGCCTGCATTCTCAACATCAAATAAGCTTAAACAAATATGCATTTTAACAATATCAAACGTATAGGTATAGAAATGCAAAGCTCACTTTAGAAATAAGGAATTCATTGAATATGTTCCTCTGGTTGCAGCCATGAGGTTTAGTCCCAAAGAGTGTGGAAGTCATGGGCAAAGCATGGTGATTATATAGAGGGGGGTGAGAGGATGAGGGATGGGCACTTTGGCAATGATGGGAATGGCATGGCCACGGCTAACCTTTTATCCATTTCTCTCTTTTCGATGCAGATTTTGGTTGGGTGGGACCCTTTCACTAGTCATGCTCTGTTTCAATTTAATATTTTTTATAACATTTGTCCTAATGGGTGATTCCATGCATGGAACGATCCGTGCTCCTGCTACACCAGATGATTGATTATTTCCATAAACGTTTGGCTGGCTATCTTACGACACTGAATCAACTTGTTCAGGATGTTGTGACATACAACTACCGAATTGATGGATACCAATTACCAAAGGTATGATTATCGGATGAAGCTCTTTGCTTTTTTGAAGAGTTTAAGTTTTGAGGTCAAAATTTATGATTAAATTATTTTTAATTAAAATAATATAAATAATAAGAGTTAAATTTATTATTTTTAAAATTAAGATTAAATTATTTAAATATAAAAACATAAAAAAAATAAATTTATATAAAATATTTTAATTAATATAACATCTCTCAATGATTGTTAATGAACCAATGAACAATTTAAGGTGAAACTAAAAATTTAATAATATTGTTAAAACAATTAAAAGTTTGTAACACTTTTAATCTTATAATTTTAAAAATAATTAATAGTTTATAACTATAAACATAATTGATAATATAATTATACAGAATATTTGTCATAAAATTATTTACAATAATAATTTACAATTAAAATTTATCCCAAAACAATTAAATAAATAGTCCAAATATTCAACTACACATCATCGATAATTATTTCACTCAAATCCAAATAAAAGTAAAATACCCATTCATTGCATCATTAGGGTCTTCTTTTATTCTTAGGCATATAAAAAAAGAAAAAAGTGTGAAACAAATAAAATAATAAAATTGGACTTACTTGGATCGGATATTTTATTTATTTATTTCATAATATTTCAGGATATTTATTCTCCTATTTGGAATCATTATAATATAATAATAACATAAAAGCGACGTCGCATCTTTCTTCAGCCACTGAAGAAAATAAATAAATAAAAATAAATATAAATATCCATCAAATTGTGAAAATAAATATATTCAACCATCATTTTCTACACCCAATTGAATAAAAACATAGAGAGAATGTTGCTAAACGAAAATCTCCGTCATTCTCAAAATATATAAAATAATAACTATATTTATATATAATATTCGTGATAAATATCGATTTAAATTTTTATAACATATACATTTTTGGGATATAATATTTTTTTATCATTAAATATAAGAATAAATTATTATAAAGAGTTTTTTTTTTATAAATATAAGAATAAATTATATCAGAATTCTTATTTAATCTATACAATATTGATATAATTTCAAATATTAAAATCCAAAATCTTATGTTTTAAATTCTAAAATTTAAAAATTATAACTTAAATTCATGAACCCAAAATCTAATAAAAAATTATATAAATTTATATGTCAAAATATTTTTTTAATTGTAAATAAATAGTAGTTTGAAATTAATAAATTTTAGAATAATATTTTTTTATTTAATTACACAGTGACTAAAGTATAGTATCTGTTATAAAATATACTCTCAAAGAATGATAATCTTCTAAATGCATAAAAAATATTTTACTAATCATAATACGACCTAAAAATGATAATAGAAAATTTATATTACAAAATTTTCTTATCATGTTATTTATAAAATAAATTGATAAAATATATTTATTTAATTAATTTTTTATATTATTTTTAGAAAAATAATTTAATAAAAAATATTTTTAATTTTAATTTATAATAAATTTTAATAAAGATTTATCTTAAAAAATAAAATAAATATAATTTGATGATTAATATCGTAAATAATATAATAAAAACCTTAATATAGTTTCTTGTAGTAACGTTAAGTTTTATAAAATTTAAATTCTGTGTTTTCACATGCGACCCACGTTTCACCACGTCTTCCTTCTTATCCACGCCTCTCAACCGACGCTCCCACCGCTGCGTCAGCTACTCAACTGTATTTGTATTTTACCTATAAAATTAATTATTAAATTTAAATTATAAATAATTTATACATAATAAAAAATTACGAGGAGATACGGAAGTTTAATAATCGAAATCTAAGTAGGTTACATTTCTCTTTTCATAATTTTTTTGAAATTTTAAATAATGTAAAAAGAAAATTAGATTCAAATTCAAAATAACACGTGTTGTCTTTCTAATGATTGATGACCCCACGTGTCAACCCCAGACATCACCAGTGTGTAAAAAGAGTATACACAATTTCTGAAGTGTAATTTTGTTTCTTCCCAAGGGTAAAAATTATTGTACCAGAGGGCTTTTTTGGTAAATTCCAGTTGTTTTAACTGATCTGTTGTGGATAAGATGTAATACTTTTCTCCACGTATTCTTTGTGATACGTTATGGATAAGATCCAATCACTAATCACTATAATTAAGACCAAGTCGTTAAGACACTCAGTACCTTTTACATGGAGGATAGATTGTTATAGTAATTAATTTATACATGAGTTAGGATGGTAATATAAAACTAATAAATATAATTATAAACTATTACTATATTTTAAACTAAATTTAATGGCTAAATCCTATTTGAAGACGTATGAAATTTCTAAATAAAATGTATAATTAAATATTAAAATAATTTATAATTAATTGAAGAGGTAATCAGAATAAACATTAATATATTATATTAATTATAAATAACAATAAAACGGCCTACAGGGAGGACAGTCTGAGAATCTGACTCAGCAATCTATCCTCCTAAAAGCAATTATTAAGATAAGTCTTTGTCCCTCTCTATTCAGCTTTTGGGCCCACAGATACCACCAGGTTTCAACACGTCACCCACTGGACACCGCCCTTTGTATTTGGATCAGGACCCTTTCCCTCTATAAATAATCTTCTGCTCTAGCTGCTCCATCCCTCCATCTATCGAATTGTATATTTTTCCGATTATTTTTTTGTCTCAATTATTGTCAATCAATACTTGCTTCTTTTATCCGCCCATTGTTTTTATCTGTATAAATAATCTAATCTTATTCGGAGGATCGGAGTATTTGGGTTGATATTTTTGTTTGCGATCCATGGCGAGTGCTATCGGGATGATGGGTGGGAAGGGTTGTTCTTCGTGGATGCAGATGAAGGAAAAGGGGAAGAAGACGAAGACGAAGTCGGAGAATAGAGGCAGAGTTTGTTGTTCTTATTCTTCTTCGGTTATGGATCCTTACAAAACTCTCCGGATCCAACCCGGTGCCTCTGAATCTGAGGTCAAAAAGGCCTTCAGGCAACTTGCCCTTCAGGTAATTTTTTTAAATAAGATTTTTTATCTTCCCTTTTGATTTGATTATGGGAGTTCTTTGATCTGATTGTTTTTCCTTTCGTGAATCCTTCCAGTATCATCCCGATGTTTGCAGAGGAAGCAATTGTGGGGTTCAATTTCAAACGATCAATGAAGCCTATGATGTATGTTTCTCTTTCTCTTATCGATTTTCGGGAATTTTTTAAGATTTGGTTTAATTTTATTTCCCTAATCAAAAATTAAAGAATCGATTTATGCAATTTCAGGTCGTGATGAGTCAGTTGAGAGGGGAGACGAAGGTAGCAGAAGCGTACGATGAAGAAGTCGATGGAATGGTTGATTCAGACTTGGATTTGTGGGAAGAGTGGATGGGTTGGGAAGGAGCTGGAATCCGTGATTACTCATCCCATATCAATCCCTACATTTGATCAACAAAAACCCCGACCCTGTAGAGTATGTTTTTGCATCAACACCACAAGTGGTGGTCGTCCCCTTCGTTGTATATAAAATTCCATACCAATTTCTCATGAACAAAAAAAAGCTTGACAAGATAAATAAATAAAATCCAGATCTCTTCAATTGTTCTGAAAAAGGGTGTGAAATTTGCAGAATTGTTTAGGGTTTGATCACACAATTTGCTTAATTAATAATCAAGGAAGACAAGTACCACATGTTTAAGATAAAAAGCTATGTGATGGCCCATTAGCAAATTATCTGTTACGTCCCACTATTCTAATGTTCTCCTCTTAGGGAAACTTAAGCATTGCCATTAGCTTCAAGAAATGGATAAAGAAAGTATTCCTCTCATACTTGTTAAGAGGTGCACCAAGCTCAAATCTCCTTGCCAAATCTGGATTTGCCAAAAACAATCGACCGTAAGCAATAAGGTCCACGCGGTAAGGTCCACGCGGTTCTCCGCGACGGCATTGTTTCCATCCTCTCTACCATAGCCTCCGGCAGCAATGAAAGTGCCATTAAAAGCCTTTCTCATCGGCACAAGACTTTGAGGACATTCCCTCACTACTCCCCCTTTTTAATTCTTGGCTCTACCATATGGCAGTAGAGAATCCCGTATTTGTTCAATGCCTCAACCATGTACAAGCCTAATGCTTCTGGATTAGAGTTCCCTGCTTCCATGAACTCTGTATAGGGAGATAGCCTGATTTCAACTTTATCTTCTCCTATTTCATTGACAATGGCTTCAACTATCTCTAAGGCAAATCGGCAACGGTTTTCGAGTGATCCAACGTATTGGTCTCTTCGATCATTCACTTGATCTTTCAAAAACTATTCTATTAGGTAGCCATGAGCTCCATGAATCTCAACTCCATCGAAACCTATAAACCAGCCAACAAAGTTAGAAGCCATTCTATAATCTTAAAGTATCAAAGAACCCTTAAATTTCTTTATTGTTAAAGATCTATGAAAAGAACATACTGGCTTCCATAGCCATTCCTTGATGCAATTCTGAAATCATTGACAATTTGAGGGATTTCATCGGTCCTTAACTGCCTCGGAGGTGAGAACTCTGCAATATCTACTCCATTAAGTCGAAGTTGTGGTGTCACTGGCTTATCAGTAGAAGAGATCAGAGCTTGTCCATTTGGCTGAAAACCTGCAAACATTACTTATGTTCAATGGCATCACAAGAATATCACGAGAAAGCATCAAGGACCATGCCATCTGGAAATAGAAGTTTCAAAACAAACTTTGGGTAACAATATGTATTTATCTGGATTCAGAACGTACAATTTTTTTTTTTTTTTTTTATAAATCCTCGCTAGAACCGTTAGTAAAATTTCGAAGATAAGAATTAAGGCGTTGGTCTAACAAAAACCATGCATTCACTATTGATCTTTTATATGTAATTGTCGGAGAAGAGAAAATTGTGGTTGTAGGTTTAGAACAAGAAGGGACCTGTATTCGAAACTCTTCCAACGTGCCAAATCTGACAGAAGAAAACACCACCTTTGGCATGAACAGCATCAACAATGGGTTTCCAGGCCTCAACTTGCTCTTTCGTCCATATGCCAGGTGTATCTGGATACCTTCATGAAGTTGAATTTTGGGGTTAATAGACAAATGTAAAGTTTGAACATTTTATACAGAGTGCGTAATTCTGCTTCTAATACTAATAGTTGATTACCCTTGAGCTGTATCAGAAACACCAGTAGCCTCCGCAATCAAAAGACCTCCTTTGGAAGTTCTTTGGGAATAGTAAAGAATAGCTTTAGGAATGGGATTTAATGACGAGGGAGATTACGTTTGCAGATTGCAGTGGCGTTCAATGTAGTTTCAGTTTCAGGCTTACAGAGTTGACGAAACGAAGCCAACACAGCGGTGGATGGGTGCTACAACCCTACAAGGGCGGCTGGCGATGATACAGATACACCATGAATTATTTAAGTTTGATTTAATTTAAGATCGATTTAATTATATTTGATTTAAGTTAAGATTTAATTATATTTGATTTAAGTAAAATTAAATTATTTGATCTTTAACTTAAAAAATAATATATTAAAAATTAATTTTTATAATATAAAATCTAAATTTCTAAACTTAAGACCATAAAATATAACTCTAAACATAAATCAAAGTTCTAAATTTCAAACTCAACATCTTAAATATCTAAACCCTAAACTAATACTTTATACCTTAAAATGAATAAACTTCAATTTAAACAATTTATGTATCAAAGTTTTTTCAGGACAAAGCTTTAAATGAGATATGACAAATGACAAGTTACTCAAGTTCGATACAATAAAAAAATAGTCGATACTTAATTCAATTGGGTTTGAATCCAACTCAAACTTGGTTTAAGTTTTTAATGACTCGAATTTATTTAAAATTTTTTAAATTCTTTAAAAATTATTCAAACTTAAACTCAATTTAAAATTTTTGATAAATTAAATTAAATTCAATACTATTTAAATTGAATTCGGTTAATTTATACCTTAATTACTACACTAGGCTGAGCTTCGTTCCCCTGACCTAACACGACGTGACGTCTTATCCTCCTTTCTCATTTCTAGCAATCACAACCATACAAACATCACGGAATATCCGAATATCGTTAACAAAAAGACTCTGTAACACAGGTGGATCTAAAGCCCAATTGGACGGACTATCGTACGATTTATAAATAAAATCGCTTAAAACTTTAATTTTATGAGTAAATTATTAAAATGATTACTCATATTTAGGGTACGTATATTATAGACAGGAATAGAGCTATATAGGGGTGGGGAGGGTCAAACGCTCTCCACCCTAAAGATTTTTTTTTATTTTTGTTTTTATTTATTTTTTAAAATTAATTTTTTTAAAAAATTTGTCCTCCTATTTTTAAATATTTATGTTTTGCTCCCTCAACCATAAATTCTGGCTCCGTCCCTGATTATAGATTATTAATTTTTAAATTAATTATTATAGTAACTTATACTTTTTATCTACTAACTTATGAATGTTTATTACTATTAAATGTTAATGAAAGGTTGATCAGATATAGTAAAAAAATTAAATTATCTAGATAGTCCTAAACTATTATTTTATTCTTATTTTGATTACTAAAATAAAATAATCTGTACAATTATACAACTAATCCTTTATATTTATATTATTTATTTATTTTCACCATCTTTCATATTCTTCTTTATCTAACCCAATCTCTAATTTTTTATTATAATTAAATCTAAAAAATAATCATTAAAATATATAAACCCTAAACATAAATAATTATTCTAATAATTTATTTTTTAAAATATTTCCCCCTAAAATTACTCCTTAATTTAAATAAATAAAATGTTTAATCATCTTTTGTTTGGGTTTGAATTATGTTATTATCAAAAGTACAGATCATTCTGTATTACTCTTCCGTCCAATTAAGATCACTTTTTTAAAAATTAATTATAATTATATTAAATGTTTTGAATAACTATTTTTTTATAAAATACATTTATTTTTTTAACATTTTAAAATGGACTTCTTATATTTATAATAATAATAAAATTTAAATAGTTATGAGTCAAATTTTAAAAAAAATAACAAACAAAATCAATAATTAAATATTTTTTATTTGAATTTCCATTACTTTTACTTGGATTCAAAATCGAATTTAAATACCACAACGGATAAAGATGGGCCCGCCATTCGGTCCTCATACTCCAATTATCATTATTTTTGAATCCCAGTGTGGTACAAGTTGCTAGCGTGGGATAATAAACCACTCCCCATCCTTTTCTTTCCCACTTCCCCAGAAGACAATACACCCAGCACCTCCACTTGCTCACCTGCTACTGCTACTCTGCTAGCTACCAGTACCACCAACAATGTTGTCCTCAAACTCAAATCTACTCCTCCGGGGATGCTCGGTTCTTCTGGTACTTACCACTGTCGCAGCCACAGACCACATAGTTGGGGCTAACAAAGGATGGAACCCTGGAATCAACTACACACTCTGGGCGAACAACCACACCTTCTATGTTGGAGACCTCATCTGTACTCTCTTTAACTGATACTTGTCTCCTATTTCAACTGCTAAACAGTGGTTTTATGGTTATTGCATAAGTACTAGACATCTTTCATGAACCTGCATTTTCAGTTTGAAGTTTTGCACTGGTTTGTGTTGGATCTAGTTTGAATGCCTTAGAAAGTTAAGGAAACCATGCTTATATTGGATCTGTGTAATAGATGGTAATACTGTGATATTTACTCAGCCTTTCCTTGCAGCTTTCAGGTACCAAAAGACACAGTACAATGTGTTTGAGGTGAACCAGACGGGCTACGACAACTGCACAACGGAAGGAGCATTAGGGAACTGGAGCAGTGGCAAGGATTTTATACTTCTGAATAAGACACAGAGGTACTACTTCATTTGTGGCAATGGTCAGTGCTTCAATGGCATGAAGGTCTCGGTCTTTGTTCACCCACTGCCTTCTCCAACTGCTTCACCTGTTGGCCACCCTGCATCAAACAGCACCAGTGCCGCTGGAATGGTAGTGTGGCCGAGGGGTGTGACTGGTTTAAGAGCTTTGGCTGTTGCATTAACTTCGATTTGGCTTGGATCTAGGTGGATCTAGTAGGAGTTTCAGTTATCTTGTTTATGCTTTTCTCAAGGAACTGCCTTTTTCTTGTAATTGTTCAGCCAAACTGTTTGGTGTTTGATTTGATTGATGAAGTGAACAACTTGAATTCCCACCAATTTCTTTCTAATGAGGAGACCTACCTGTGCCGTGGGAAGGAAGGGAAGGATTAAGGTTGTAAGGAAAATTCCCATTAAATTGGTGTAAAGATTGAGGAAATGGAAATGGTTAAATTTATATAATATACATACATGATACAACATAATCATCATCATAATACACAGCTTCTGTTATCTCATACAAGTTTTGAAGTAACAACTCTGCAATCAATATCATCTAATCCTATATAATACACTAATCACCAGCCACCAAAACTCAAATACGACATCAAAAGCAGAACCAAAACTGAGAGAGGATTAGCAAAATGAAACTAATCTGCATTGGCCTTCTGTTTGAACCTTGACCTGCTGTATAGTTTAGATGGTGGAGACGGAGAAAACTGGGCCGGAACTGGCGGGAGATCCATCTCCCCTTTTAAGATCTTTACAATCTCCATGATATCTGGTCGCAATTCGGGCATTCTCTGCAGGCAACTAAGAGCTAAATTTATGCACAAGCTTGCCTGCTCTTTATTGTACTCGTCTTTCAATCTCTCGTCTACCAGTTCTAATATGTTTCCGGTTTGAGCTAATTGCCTACACCAGCTTATTAAGTTTGCTTTTTCGAGCTTCATAGGTGAAGCAAGGACATGCAATGGCCTCCTACCGGATACAATCACTAGGATCAAAACTCCTAAACTGTAAATATCGGCTTTCTCCATTAAGTAGCCACATCCACCGTACTCTGGCGCAACATAACACAAAGTCCCTCGCATGCTCGTCGTGCTGCTTAGCTCACGACTGAAAAGATCCCCACTCCACATGTCGCTGCCTATGGAATTGTTGCTCTTTCTCCTCCACCCCCTTCTAAAGCTGAATTCTCCATTGGCATCACAGGCATCTTGATTCGGTTCACTGAACTTCTTGCTCTTGCGAAAATAAAAGTGTCTTCCTAGATCAAAATGTGGCATTTTAAACCCTTTCTTCCACTTTGTCTTAAGCTGCTTCAGCTTACTATCCTTTTTACTGATCTCACCTAAATGGTCATCTTTCCACCATTCATGCATCTTCCTCTGCGTCTTTTTCAGGTTTTTATGTCCTTTCGGTTTTCGTTCTTTCTTCTCAGAACCCTTATCCAAAGCATCAAAGCCAAGTCCTTGCATTTGGGGCTCATTAACATCTTCCAACTGAGTTGAATTGTCCAACTCAATTTTCCCAGGACTTGTCTTTTTCTCATCATCCCAATCAGGATTGGATGGACATATCTGGCTCCCAATCCACTCCATAACATAATCCTTACTGCACAATTCACCACTACCATCCTGCCTCCACCACCAATCCTTTCCCCATTGTTTCATACTCCCTATAGTCCCAGCTGCCTCATCAGCACCCAAATTTGCACTACAATTCAGCTCCTTACTATGATCAATACTACAAAACTGATCATCATAAGGCACAAACATAGTGTTCCAATCATCCCCACCAGCATCAACACAAGTAACGCCCTTCCCTTTTCCATTAACCCCACCCTTACAATCACTCTCACTGGTTACATTAGCATTATAATACAAAGAACTTGAATTCAGAGCCCTAACATTATAACATTTTTTACTATTTTTTGAAGAACAAGAAGCTTGTAAAGCAAGGGCAAAGTCTACCTCAGTGTTGTTACTCCCCATAGGAGTCCCAATAGCTGGTGTATGTTCCCCGGTAGTTCCTCCCAAAGTACCAGACAACTCCTGGCTCCTCCCCAAATCTTGACAGAACAAATCCACTCCAAATTCACCCTCTACTTTCACTCTTGATAACCCAAAATCCGAAATCTTTGCTCTATAATCAGAACCAAGCAACACATTGCTGGGCTTGATATCTCCATGAATCACCGGTGGATCACAACCGAAGTGAAGAAACTCGAGAGCTTTAGCAACATCGAGGATAACATCAAACCTTGTTTCCCAATTCATGCTCAAATGACCATCTCCGAAAAGCGATTCTTGCAAGCTTTTATTAGGCATGTACTCGTAAACAAGCAAACGCTTGTTCTTTTCAACACAATACCCCACAAGAGTAACCAGATAGGGTGATCTTAGCCCACCAAGAATCTGCAACTCGTTTTGAAACTCTCTCTCGGTTTGCAAACAGATCGAATCAAGTCTTTTGATTGCAAACAATTTACCATCTCCAACAATGCCACGAAACACAGTACCCGAACCACCTTTGCCTATGATATTTTCAACATCGAAATCATTAGTGGCATTCTTCAAGTCTTTGTAGCAAAACCTTTGGAGCTTAAGAGGAGCACTGGAGTCAAAAGGGATGGTTCTAGCCCGGTTTGAAAGAGAGTTCCAAAGATGGTAAAGGAAGTAAATTATAGAGAATAGTACAACAGCCGAAGAAGAGATGGTGAAGACCAAGAACATAACTCTTGTCTTGTTAAGAAAACTTGGTGTTGGCAGATCTGGAGATAAAGGCCTGGAAGGCATTGTTCTTCTTTTTGTTTGAATTTCCGGGTGTCTCAAGTTTTCTTGATTTAGTCCCTAGATTTTGGTGGAGGGAAGGAATGGAAATAGAAAACAGGACATGGGTTTCTTTTTCTTTTACCATTCTTATCTTCAGACAATGAGTACATTTTTTTGTATTTTTCTTGTTAATGTTCATTTATTGGTTTCTGTATTTTTCTTGTAAAAAAAAGGAGATTGCTTTACAGTTGGACGATAGAGAATAAAAAAAAAATCTGATCTTTGTAGTTTAGTGTGTGATTTCGAATGGATTCCTTTAAAGAGATTGATTCATGGAAAGGCAACAGACCCGGAGAGCTCTTTTCAGTGTTTGACTGGAAGAGAATGTTTTGTTTGTTGCAGATAAAGAATAATAATAATAATAATAATAATATAAAAATATATATTTTACTGAAAGAGAATCTCAATATAAATTAATTTTATTTTTAATTTAGTATTTTTAACCATTTAGGTGAACATATAAGAAAAAAAAAATCAAAATTCTCCTATTCAAAAATAATCTTAGTTACAAGCAAAATTAATATTATGATCGAAAAATATATATCTCGAAGAACTCTAGCCAACAAAAAAAAAAATAATTATTTTTAATCAATTTTAGTTATCAGAGCTTGATTGAAAATTCTCTCATTTCTAAAAACCAATATTTTCCTTATCTTTATGGAAATTCATTTTCTTTCCATTCACTTATGAGTTTTCTTTTTTCTCTTATTATAACTATTCCACTAGAAATAATTATCATAAAATAAAAATCATTATAAAAGGTAATTGTTTAATTGATAAAAAAATACTGCAAGATAAGATAGATTAGCACATAATTACAGGTAGAAATTATCTGTTTTTTACTTTAAAAGAAAAAAAATTATATTAGTCTATTAAATTGTACAGAGTCTTGTCTTCTTCCTGAAAGTGTCAGAGGAAATTTCAGTTGATGATATGTCATTTTCTTAATATACTTTATTAGTAAGGATGCGTTGTTTCTTCACATCGAAGGCGTAAACACAGCTTGAAAACGAATATATGGCAACAAACGCTACAAAACAGACAGGATGATATCGGCGGACGTTGGTGGGGTTTAGTGATTTAATCAGAATTTATAAATTTTTTGGAGGTCTAATTAAACTTTTTTTAAAATTTTAGAAATATCAAAAACTTAATATGCAATTAAAATAAAGAACGAAAGATTTAACATATAATTAATAATTATATGTTAAATTTTTAAAATTTATAATTTTTATTAATTAATTTAATAATATTTAACGATATTCGATATCCGTAGTAAACTCAATCTTATTTAATGTTGTTTTACAGGATTAACACAAGGATTATATGTGTGGTCGTTAGAAAATCAAAGGGAAAATAGAAAAAGCAAGACATAATGAATGATGTCTTTGGATTTATTTCCTTTGCTGTACAAGTGGAGGCTTCGTGTTCTTTTCTTATTTTCTGTCGCCACGTGTCATCAGAAAGAATTGTTTTTATATATATATTATTAATTATATATTTTTTAATGAAATTTAGTTTGTACTTATATTTAAAGAGAGAGATTTTAAAAAATGAATATTTAATCACAAAAAATAGATATTAAATTAAAAATATAAACAATATAATTAATTTTTCGATTATATGACTTGTTGTTGTATCACTTAATCATAAAAAGATAACAACTTATAAAGTGTTAGTTTGCATGGAAACAATATCGGATCTAATGATTAAATTGATAATATAAATAAACAAGAGTGAAGTTAAAAATTTATTTAAGGGTATTATTTTTTAAATGATATTTTAAAAAAATAATTATATATAAAAGGGTATCAAGTTATTTATAAAAGGATGTTAATTATATATATATATATATTTTTAGATAAATTAAATTTTATTCATCCAATAAACCGTCATACAATAACTATATAAAATATATACACCCTCCAAATCTTTTATACAAATGTATTCGCTAATAAAATCCTCATTTAAAAGCTATAGTTATGTCTAAACTTTTCAATTTATTACATCCAATAATTCGAGCATGGATGTTATTTTTATTCTAGTATAAACAATTATATATATATATATTTAATTTTTTTATATATAAATTATATAAGAAAATATGATTTTTCAAAATTTTGGATCTCAACAGATACTCCATTTCTTAATGTGACTCCGCCCGTATAAGTAAATAAAGATATTATTTTTTTAATTTTAAATATATTATTATAATATATTTATTAATTATTATATCATCAATCAATAAATTTTTAATACACTAACTTAATTTTTTAAATTAAAAGTTTATCTACAAATAAAATGTTCAAAGTGAAGATAGACACATATAAGCCCAAAATTAACCTTTCTCAATTTCAATGGGCCCATAAACATTGGGTTAAGCCACAGCAAAGTTCAGAATCGTTAAAAATTCATCTGTTTGTTTCCCGATTAGTTTTAGCTTTGATGTCTCGGTCAACTGATCAAATTAAATAATTCATTAAATATATCGATTCATAGATATATTTAATCTTTTAATAAGATAATATTTTATAGATAGAATAATTAAATATATATTTTTAAAATTTATTATTTTTTACTAAAATTATTTATTAGGTTTGGTTAATATTACTATAGTTATAATATATAAAATAATATTTTTTTCTCATAAATTATGTCTCTTTTTGATCTTTTCATCTATTTATAAAAAAAATATAATATAAAATAATTAAAATGATATATATGCATTTTACAGTAGACATATAAAGAAAAATATACTAGTTACTTCTTCCTCTGATTTTAAAGATTTTATCTAATTAAAATTTATAAATTTATATATTAAAATATTAAAATATTTTTCATATATATATATATATTACGGTATGTGTATTTTTATACTTTGAGCTTGCTCAATTTCATTGATCTGTTGTTCGTAGCTGTACTTACAAGTATTTTGTCAAACTCTTGAATATTTTAATGTTATTCTTAGATTACAATTTTTATTTTAAATTAGTTTTTTAAATTTTAAACATATCAATTAATCCTCAAATTATTATTTATATAATATTATATTTTTTAGATAAGCAATCAATATATTTATTCAGAAGCAGAGAAAAACTGCTACACTTTTACAAAGTTACACAACTTAATGGATTCTCCAAGCTAGCAGGGTCCCCCTTTGTATATAATATTATATTATTACACAATTCGTATAAAATTTTAGATAATAATTATTAACATGTGATATGATTATCATATATTTATAATTTGAAAATAAAAATAAAGCTTTCAAAAGCTTGAGATCAATTTAAAATGACAATCATAGTTTAAAAATAAAATTAAAACATTAAAAGTTTATAGACTAATTTAAAATAAAGAATAAAATAAAAATATACAAAAATTTAAAAATCAAATTAAAATAAATTTTAAAAAATTATTGACAAACCAATTATGAATACAACGAGTATTTTCATGTAATTTTGACGAAGGGTTAACATTCCAAACCTAATTTAATCTTTAAAACCAACAATTTAACGAATGCTGTTTTTATTTTTTAAAAAATAAAGGGCCTTAACGAATGCTGTTACAATTTGTTAAATTGTGTCATTATTTTTAAATTATTACTTTCGAAAATTCCAATAACCGTAATAACTAACTTTTAAAACCCCTAAGAAAATAACATAAAAATTTCTCTCCTCTGTCTTTTTCTCTTTCTCGTTTGGACCATTCCTTGGCTTCTTCGAGCCCTAATTTTTGCTTGTTTTCCTTCCTCTTTTTTCTGTTCCTCCTGCATTGTTTATTCCCATAGCACCAACCAGAAAACAATTCCTGTAAGTTATACTTATTTTATCTGTAATTTTAAGTTTTCATTAAGAACATATATAATATTACAAAGCAATGCATGCAACATGACGTTCATGTCGTAATTCAATTGTTTTTTTTTAATCATTTCCTACCATGTTCAGTTTTCTAATTTTCTGAAGAATATATATATATGAGAAACTATCAAACAGATGAAGGAAATTTTTTGGTATTTATCTATAACAATTTTCATGGCAGAAACTCAACCCTCTTTATTTTTGCTTTACATCTTCATCATTCCGGCAGATTTCGGAATTTTTTATGATGTACCCATAAGACTAACCGGACTCGATGTTGCGAAACACATGATCCTTCTGCAAAATGTTTGGTGGTGGTGCATACAAGTCTCAGCTTATTGGAGGTCAGAAAGAGAAATTTGTTAGGTACTAATTGATACAACTTTGTTCCCCCTATTTTGCTTCAAATATCTTTCTCTTGCATTTTAGGTGACATGAAACAGTCAGTCTTTTACGTTGAGAACCTTATGTGTTGTTGTTTTTCGTTTGAATTTATGGTTCAGAAAATGGTTAGGGATGTAGTGTTAGGCTATTATTGTTATCATCTTTAAACTAATGCCAGATTGTTGCCTGTATATTTAAATCTAGGTTGGATGATTTAGAGTCTCCAATGTCAATGGCGTCTGGAACCGGAGGAATGAATAAGTGTGGATTTAATGTAGATGGCTTCAAATACAGAGAGCAAGGAAAGAAGAAGGCAGCAAAAACATCATTTAATATAGGGATGATGACAGGACCGGGAGGACTACTAAAGCTCGGTCGCAGCCTCGGATCTGAGGTCACACGAGTTGTTTTCCCGGAAGATCTCAGAGTGTCTGATAGGATGATATTTGATCCCCAAGATAAATCTATTTTGCTATGGAATAGGTTCTTTGTTGTGTCCTGCATTCTTTCAGTATCTGTTGATCCACTGTTTTTCTATCTTCCCGTCTTCAATAGTCGATCACATTGCCTTGGAATTGATGTAAAATTAGGAATCACAATCACTACCGTTCGGACAATTATTGATGTTTTCTACCTCATTCGTATGGGTCTGCAGTTCAGAACAGCATATATTGCGCCATCATCGAGGGTTTTTGGACGAGGTGAACTTGTGATAGATCCTGCACAGATAGCCGCACGATATTTAAGTCGTTACTTCATTGTCGATTTTCTTTCTGTGCTCCCCCTGCCACAGGTTTGAGAAACTACCTGCTTCAACAATATCTATATCTAGACTTGTGCTAGTAGATTAGAAAATGCTATAACTAGTAGCTAGTTTATAAAATTCTATTGAAAGTTTAATCATTGAATTTCATGTTGGTGCATGGTAGTTTGCAGTTGATACGATTATCTGCTTTGCAGACTTGGATTCCTATATATAAGAATACTAATATCAGAATTTTATAACTCAAAGAAAAGATTAAGAAAATACCATTTCTTATGTTGCTGATCTGAGCATACTTCCTTTATCTGTGCAATTTGACATGAAAACTTGTTGTAAGAGCTGTTATGGTAGCATCCATGCTGCATGCAGCTGTCAGTTCTGAAGTGCATAGGAGGAGAAATGATTCTCTCTTAATCGCTTCCTTATCTGCAGATGGTGGTGTGGAAATATGATCACAGAACAAAAGGTTTAGATGTATGGGCGACGAAACAGGCATTGCTAATAATTGTATTTCTTCAGTATATTCCTAGGTTTCTACGTTTTGTACCATTAACTTCAGAACTGAAGAAGACAGCTGGTACTTTCGCTGATAGCGCCTGGGTGGGTGCAGCCTATTATCTGCTATGGTACATGCTTGCCAGTCATGTAAGTTATCAGTTCACTATTGCATGAGCTTGTTATTTTGCAATTCTAAATACTAAATAGCTTCTGCATGTGGCTTACCTAGCTAAAAGTATTTTCTTCTTCAAATTTGTTGCATTGGTCTATTTGATATACCACACTGGACTGATTTGACTAGTTTGCGATGGAATATGCAGATAGCCGGGGCTGTTTGGTACTTACTGGCGATAGAGCGTAAAGATACGTGCTGGCGAATTGCTTGTCAAGAAAGTGGATCGTGCAACATAGATTTCTTGTACTGCGGCAACAAGCACATGCATGGTTTCCCAGAATGGCGAAGGGTGAGAAACAAAGAACTTGATAGTCAATGTGCTCTTGAAGGTGATGAGGCACCATTCAATTATGGGATCTACACACGAGCTATAACATCTGAGATTACTTCATCCAGCGTCTTTTTCCCTAAATTCTGTTTCTGTCTCTGGTGGGGTTTACAGAATCTAAGGTCTGCACTTTCTCTTCAAGACACAACCCACATAAGCACACATTTTTATTGTCTTATCTATTTTATGTGTGTAGTAAATCGTGATCTCGATATCCTTATATGAACATACAGGGGATGAGTGTCAAACATATATATATTTCACATAAACTTTCCAAAGTTTGCAAAGAATGAAACAAAGAAACTTCAGGCCTTGCCTAAATGGAGAATGATCTTTCTCATAATTTTATTTGACAGCTTTATCATTTTCCATTTCAAATGGTATTCAGGCTATACATGTGGTTGGTTCTTGCAAGATAAAAGAATTATTACTGCTTGTTTGTCATCGTTTTTGATGATCGAGTTTCGTATGGTCTCTATCAGATTCTTTGTATTATACTCCTGGGAGTTGCATTCACTAATCAACATTCATTTTATTTTCCAGTACACTTGGTCAGGGCCTTGAAACCAGTACATATCCAGGAGAGGTTCTCTTTTCCATATCAATAGCCATCTTCGGGCTTATCCTCATGGCACTTTTGATTGGAAACATGCAGGTAACTTGAAAACCTTCATGCTAAGTTGTTGGATTTCCGATTTTCATGCTACTCGTTGTTTTTGGAAGTTATAAGCCTGGAAGTGTCCGAACCTAGGATTAAGACCACACCGGCACTTTGACAGTTATGAGCATGATTCTCAAAACTGCCAGAAGTGGCTCGAAGTTAACTGTCAAGTGATTCTTACACGTTTATCTTTAGAGGAAGAGGAAAACAAACAAAATAAAACGTTAGTCTATGCTACAATGCTGAAGTTTGAAGTATTCTTTTGATTGCTACAGACCTACCTCCAGTCTCTCACCGTTCGTCTTGAGGAAATGAGGATCAAAAGGCGTGATTCTGAGCAATGGATGCATCATCGCGCACTTCCTGAGGATCTCAAGGAGAGAGTTCGACGCTATGACCAATACAAATGGATGGAGACACGTGGAGTTGACGAAGAAACCTTAGTCCAGAGTTTACCAAAAGATCTGAGGAGGGACATTAAGCGACACCTATGTTTGAATCTGGTCCGAAGGGTAAGGATCTGTGTATATTTTTTTTTCTTGCCATCAATTCCATACATTACATGTCAAAAGTAGTGCATATCTTACCAACACCGTTCTTCGACTGTCCAATGTCTACTTCATCATGTATCTGTCAAGAGGGGTGCCGAAATTGTCTTCCTATTAGACTTTCCACCTTATGAGTCAGCTTTGAGATTGGATTTGAGTCTTTAAACTTTTGTTATGGTATGCAGGTTCCTCTGTTTGCCAATATGGATGAGAGGTTACTTGATGCAATCTGTGAGCGACTCAAACCGAGTTTATACACAGAAGACACTTACATAGTCCGTGAAGGGGATCCAGTAAACGAGATGCTTTTTGTTATACGTGGTCGCCTCGAAAGTGTGACGACAGATGGTGGGAGGAGTGGATTTTACAACAGAGGTTTGCTGAAAGAGGGGGACTTTTGTGGGGAGGAGCTCTTGACATGGGCGCTTGACCCCAAAGCTAGTTCCAACTTACCATTATCTACTCGTACAGTCATGGCTTTATCCGAGGTAGAGGCTTTTGCTTTAGAAGCTGAAGAGCTGAAATTTGTTTCGAGTCAGTTCAGGCGCCTCCATAGTAGGCAGGTTCAGCACACCTTCCGGTTCTACTCGCAGCAATGGCGGACGTGGGCTTCTTGCTTCATCCAAACTGCATGGCGCAAGCATGTGAAAAGGAAAGAAGCAGAACTTCGACGTAAGGAAGAGGAGGATCTAGGCTATATTTATGATGATGAGCAGCCTTTAATCGATCGAACTGATAGTGCAGCAGAATCCCACAGCCTTCGTGCAACTGTATTTGCATCACGGTTTGCAGCTAATCTTCGCGGTCAAAAGGGTAGAGGCTCGACCAGTTCAAAGAGCTTACTCAAGGTTTCGAAGCCAAAAGATCCTGATTTCTCCGATCTAGACTCTGATGG
Source organism: Abelmoschus esculentus (assembly GCA_035048815.1). Taxonomy (NCBI): domain Eukaryota; kingdom Viridiplantae; phylum Streptophyta; class Magnoliopsida; order Malvales; family Malvaceae; genus Abelmoschus; species Abelmoschus esculentus. Next base: position 3,429,817 of record JAUCBN010000008.1, read on the forward strand.
GTTTGGTGATAAAATCAAATGAGCTATTTCAGCTCCATACCTGAACAAGTCAAGCTGTTTTGGTATCTTTTACAACTGCAGAAACAAATTATTTACTTTAGTCAATCTCGTTTGACTTTGTCTCGTATATTTGCCTGCTAACGACACACAAAAAAGTCACTACCTGAAAATAAGAACAGGGGTCACAAATGCCGACATTTTAATGTTAAATTTGTTGGATTTTACATGGTGACGGCATGAATTCAAGACATAAGTCTTGGGTTAGAACAATGACATTAGTTTTGCTTGAAAAACCGCTGTATACTACGTAACTACTGATCATAGATATTTATAGTTGAGCATGACACTTTGATTTTTTACTTTATTTCTAATACTAACCTTGAACAAGTTTAACATTACATAAGACTAATGCTTATGAAGAAGTCATATGAACAACCTTGATTTTGACTTTACTCCCTCATTACTGTCTTTTCCACTAGTCTGAATAATGATCAGTGAATTTAAAAGAAATCTTAAAATGTTTCGAGCATCATCAAACTTCACCATCCTCTTCCCACCAAGTAACAGACAAAACCAAATAATAGGAGTCGTCGGAAAGAATGTAACTGTAATACAAAACGACCAAGAATTGAGGTAAATACCTCTCCCAGAGTGAAACGAGTTGCACTCTCAGCTACACAAGCATACGAACCGTCTGCTTGCTTTAGCATCACCTGCCAAGGTCTGAACAGATTCTAAGTTAAAAGAGGAGATATGTAAATACGTCCCAAATCTGATTGCAACACCAAAGCTTCTTCAGAAAGCAGTGGTAGAGCTTATAGATTTTGCAGATGCAAATCTGCAAGCACTAAGTTGCTGTAGCCTGTAGGTGACTTGTAAAGCATAATCAAGGGAGTTAGCAGCATCGGTTACGAGAACATCGTATGACTTAGGCTTGTAAGGCTCCACTCCATTCTTGGGATCGAAGCTCTGCTTCTCTGCTGCTGCAGCAGGTGGGGTTGTTTCCTTGTTGTCTTTGGTGGCGCATTGGATTCGAATTCTTGGTGTGAGAGTCGAAGTGAAAAAACGATGAGAAGAAGCAAGGTGAAGGGGAATGAGAGAATGGCGAGGTGGAGAAGTAGATAGAGGTGAAGAGAAAGAGACAGACATGAAAGCAATTGCCGTTGCCATTGGAGCTGCTGAGCAGAGCAGGTTTTGCTGAAAGATTCCAAGACTAGAGAAGACACGCCATTGAAAGTTGAAACTTTTGTCCGAAATGGATGAGATTATATGATAATCAGCTTCAGCCACGTGTACCTCTGTTCTAATCATTTTTTGTATAAATGGGAATTATTTTCCCATTGTATATAAACGTAACAAAGACCAGTTTCCCGCGGGTTTCACGTTAATTTAAGAGCCGTTGGAAAGCTTTGTTCTGGGTTTTTTCGTTTATTATAAACAGACGTAATGGAGAAAGTTCCGTACTTTCTTCTACCTCAAGACCAAGCCTCTCTGCAAATATGGCAAATTGGCAATCTACTCCCCATCACACGCTTTCCCTTTCAAATCCCATTTTTTGAAAAAGCTAGCCGTTTCTCCATTTCTACTTCAATCCCCTTATATACTATTAACTACAATAATCTTTCATAGATTTAGAAAATCTTTTTGTTGGGTTTCAATAGATTCTTGAGCTATGAGTTCTGGTCGTTGTGCGGCGTGCAGATATTTGAGGAGAAGATGTACGGGTGATTGCATTTTCTCACCTTACTTTCCGTCAAATAATCCCCAAAGATTTGTTTCTGTTCATAGAATCTACGGTGCTAGTAATGTCTCAAAACTTCTGCAGGTATCTACATATATATATATATAAATATTTTCTTTGCAAATTCTGGATATTTTATGCATTTAAAAATGTTGTTTTAGTAATGATTTTCAAGATAATTCATTATTTATGTTCAATTAATATTTGTATTTGTTGATATTTATTTCTTTACATTGGTTTTGAACAAACTCTTGACAATGAATGAGTGAAACACATTGTTTAACTTACTTTCCACTGGATAATCAGCGTCTCCCACCCCATTTGCGAGCTGAAGCAGCAGATTCCTTATACTTCGAGGCACAATGTCGGCTTCAAGACCCTGTCTATGGAAGTGTTGGGATTATATTTCAGTTGCAGCAACAAATACATGCTGCAGAGGGTCAGCTAGTTAAGATTCAAGCTGAGATTGCAGTTATGAAATCCCAGGCCAAACACCCTCAAGCTTCAAGCTGAATCCGATTTCAGTAATTTGATGCTACAACAGTTAAATAATGATGTGAACCTCAGTTTCTCCAACCAAGTTTCTTCTGGGTTTAATTGGTATTCCATATGTTCAAAGCCATAGTATTTTGTTTAGCTGAAAGAATATATATCTGTGTATATAAAGAAGAGAGAAAGAGTTATATGATGTGATCTTTAATTGTTTATGAGCTTCTACCACATGATACTTATGTTCTGTAGTTTTACATCACACTGAGCCATTTACTATTCACATTATAAAAGCCAAATGAACTGCTTAAATCATATTCCCCTGTGCTAGTTGTGCATGCTCCCCTGGTTGGCATTAGGTAGCACCAAATCTTGTAAAGCAAAATGAATTATTTGCTAGTGATATCAGCTTCTTTCCTACCTGGTATCTGCTACATTTATTCTTTGACATGCATCAGGTATAAAGTAATTAAGAAGGATTCGAATGCTGATTTAGCTACGGCTCATCATATCGTTTCCTGAGAATTCCACTCCCTTATTAGGTAATAATCATTTGGTTTTATGTTATATCTGAACCTGATATTTGAAGGATGATGGAAAACTAAGTAGTTTTTAGCCAAGAAACAGCAGAGGAATCCCAAATATCTGATCCCACTCCTTATTTGTTTTCACTAGAGGCACTGTAAACATGTAATCGCACACTTGAAAGATCGACCTGAAAATCGAAATAATATTTAGATAATTCATTCATATGAACTGTCATTAGGCCTTTTTAATAATGTAATCCTCTCGTATCGAATATAAAGGAGTAGAATATTTTTTTCAAAAAAAGTTCAAGCGCCAAAAATTCATGAATGGAGAATAGTACTAGACTAGACATGCATGTAATTTAGTACTTCTTCTGCATCATATAAAGATTGAACATAAACATAAATTACAGGAAGAATATGAAAGACAAGGAATCATAAAAGATGAGCATATCTCCTATACAAGGGCGAGGGACTGTTGAAATATTTGCATGGCTTGTTTAACAGCCTCGACATCAATATCTATTAACTTTCCTGTCTTGGATGAGACAATGGCACATTTCTTCTCTTCTGCATCAGGGACAAACAGCTTCCCCATCTGATCCGAGCAAAACAAACCGATGCTGCAGAGAAAATAAATAAAAAGTTTACAAACCCTTTTGTGATTCATATATAGTAATTATATTGTTAATGTCAAATGATTTTACATAAATCTTGACACACTAACCTTGGTTTCTCTCGTGCATTTGCGAGTTGTATAGCTGCTGTGTTTGTAGCAATCACCCCAGCTGAATCATTTATCAGAGCAGCCAACTAAAGAAGATGAAGCATAGATGAAAGGAGGCTAGCAGTGTCAGAATTTCGAACATTCGAATCTTTTTTCCCTCATCATTCTTATTCATTACACACATTTTATACTGACAGAAAATACTGAAGATGTGAATAATATGATTCCATTGCAAACCAAACACATTTACTACATTGATATAGCTAAAGAACTTGCATCTTTTCTAATTAAGTTAAAAGTGTTGTTACCCGGACTCTTCATTATTCGTAAAGTATTTGTGTCGGTAAGTATTCGAATGGTTATGGAAATATGATTCTCTTTAAGCATATGAAAGTCCTAGGGAAAAAATTACGAATACAAGTATAAAATGAGTGACAGAAGGTAACATACCTGTCCAGGGGTAGTGATAAAAACAATATTAGCATCATCTATTTCTTCCTCCACATTCTCTCTTTCTTTCTCATGAGGAATGACAAAAAGTGGCTTAAATCCCCTGTTTTCACGGTATAACATAATCAAGTGCATGTTAAAAACAACTCCTTGGTAAATTAGTTTTAGTCAATGTTTCATGTAAGTGTTGACTGTGTTGCATGCAATCATCCTCTCTTGGTTTTCAGTTTATCAGCTAGTCTGTTTTATTTGTTGGATGCACCTTTGTGCCCGAATTCAGGCACGTGTTGAACACGAATGTCTAACATGATTACTACAAAGAAAACAAAAGGTTGGAGTAGCAAAAACACTAGTTTTATAGTTTACATATTGATACAACATGAGAGGAGGTAATACCTTATATCCTTAGCTATTTCAGCCCATACTTGAATGGGGAGCAAGCTATCGGTATCGCCTCTAGATTGCATTGAAGCCTTGGAATCCGATTCTATTCCATGAATCACTATATATTTCCCTTTCTCTACACCTGCATTCCTGTATTTTTCTGCAACAAACTCCTTCACCTTCCTGGAAATCGACACTCTTAGGGGACCAACTTCGTGCCTTGGAACACTCCGGAATGGTCTTCCCAACCAATCAACCATCTGATGGTACCTGAAACACCATACAACACCTCTTCCAATCAATAACCAAAACAACAAAATAATAATCATAACATTCATTACATTTCGACACTAAATCATTCTCTTTAAACAAAGTGTTTTTAGTTTACCTAAAGATCAACATGTATGAATTAGTCTGTTGTTGTAAAACTCACTCACATGTTATATCCACCTTCAGAAAGATTCAAACTCTCTGGTGTAAAAGTTTCTGAAAGAAGTAATCCAGCTCCTGCTGCATTCACATTTGGATAAATGTAGCTCACTCTATCTCGAGCAGTGGTCATAAACAAGAACGCCGCATGGCCAAGACCAGCCAGTTTTGTCGACAAAACCATGTCATAGTACCTACCCTGCGACAACAATTTCACAACACGCTTATCAATCTATTCCAATTTGGTACTTTGGAACATTGAAAACCTTTGTAAAATTCTCAAATTTCCATTCATTCAAATGCCTTTGAACTATCATAAAAGTAGACTCCATTAAAAGCCAAATAACCTTAAGAAGTCCAAGCATGTCAGTGTATTCCGCAGGATCAGGCCAGTCATCGTCGGGATCATAAGCATTAGCCCATCTCACATTCTTGTTCAATTCAAATGTCTGTTTTCCTCTCTCCGATGCCAATATATCCACTTGAACACCAGGGTACCTTATCCAAACATTTCAACAATTAAAGACTGAAAATTTCATAATCCATTATCATTAGTATTATACCTGTCTTTGATCAACTGAATCACAGGGAAAAACAACAAGTTTTCATAGACACCACCAGAAATGACACAGCAACATCTCCGGACATCACCTCTGATTTTCAATGGCAATGAAGCCAACTCCACGGTAAACCCCATTGGAAATTTCAAGAACCCGTAAGGGTTATCAGGGTTATCAGGGGGTCTGGGGTCTTCTTCTTGCTTGCCATCGGTGAACAATGAACCATATTCCGAGTAGGGGTCCTCCACTTCATCTTCAAAAGGATCCAGCCATGGGTTCTTTTTCTTAGCATGGGTTCGAACACTTGGTCTGGTTTTGGTACATGCAGAGTGGTCTAGTGGCCTAAAACATGGTGATTTGGTGGTTAAGTGAGCAGAAGGAAGTGAAGATGGATTAGTAAGGAGTGGAGAAACAGCTTTGGATACCACAACAGTAGCCATTGATTTTTCTTTCCTTAAAAAAATTCTCCCTTTAGTTCTTTTTTATGGTTTTTCTAGTTGAAACGACAAGCCTTTGCAAGTGTTTCTAGCCAATTGGATATGAATGTGTGGAAGGGGATTGGATAAGTGGGTCCCAACCAAAATACAGGCCGTTTAGTTTTCTTCTGGGGATAATCATAGAACAATGCTGCTATATTTTAGAGAATTGCAATTTCACCCTTATGAGGCCAATCTAAAATATTTATTTTCTATTATTCTTAAATTACATTTTTTGTGACTTATTATATATATTTCTTTTATATGAGTATTTATAAATAAACTTAACATTTTAAAATACCCTTTGTATTATTAGTAGGAGTCAACTCAAAATTAGTATATAATTATAGACAAAGTTATTATTTTCTCGCAGCTACTGCGGACTCGGGTCGGAATGGGACAAAACAAAAACTTTAAAGAAAAAAAACTATTTTGACGCGGCGCTCTCTCATTGGTTCTTCCATCTGATTCATTGCTTGTTTTGCCATCAAATACCCGAAACTACCCCCGACCACCGAAAACCCAGTTCCATCGTATGAAAAAATTTCGTTTCATTTTCCGACTTTCTCATCTCATTTTCTCACGCTTTCCCACCACCCAAACAACACCATTCTCGAAAACAACAATTGACCCACTTGCTGTATTTTTTTTTACATAATTTCTTTATTCACATCAATGCAGCTCGAAATTCCTGTCCTCCCGGATTTGTTCTTTGCCCACATCCTCTCACATCAGCCCTATAATTCGTAACCTTCCTTTTTCACTCCATTACAACTCCGATTACTGATTCGGAGCTCACTGTTTAGTGCTAAAACTTCAAACTAGAAGCTTTTGTAGAACAATTTTGGGAGGACAAAAAAATTGAGCCGTAAATGTCGGGACCACCGAGGGTAAGGTCGATTCACATTGCGACGGAAATGGAGGCGAGATCGGTTCTGGGTCCGGCCGGGAACAAGGTTCAGGTAAAACCGGCAACGAAATCGGTCAAAAAATTGGAAAAACCAATCCAGCAATTCTCTGAGGGAAAAGACGGAGTGAGGGATAAAGAACTGTTAAGTCCACAAAAGGAACCAATGCAGGCTCCCCAATCGTTGACTTTGACTGCATCGATTTTGAGGCAGCAGGAAAGGAAGGTGGGGAATTTGTCTATGAGTCTGTCGTGTTTGTCGGACGGCGGAGCGTCGTCTTCATCCGCAGGGTCATCTTCCAGTGGGAAGACTGGCAGAGGTGGCCGGAGGGGAGTTGGAGTGAGGAGGACGCAAAGTGAGTCGAAAGGGGAGAGTGGGGTTATGGTGGTGGATTCAGGGGAAGACGGTTGCTTGGATAACAAGAAAAGGTGTGGGTGGGTCACACCCAATTCGGGTATGTTTTTAATTATTTTCGGGTGTTCTTTAAGTTGAGATGATTGGGAATGATAGTGTTAGTCCTTATATCTTTTGTGCATTGGACGTTGGAATTGATCTTATATTAAGATAGTTGAATCAAATTCAGACTTGTCAACAAATCTTGACTCAATCTGCTGAAAGAGATATTTTGCCTAAGTAGTAACTCCTTTACCTCAGTTTGAGACACTGAGTTTAAAGTTTAAATATAGGAAGGGATCAACAACTTGACAAAAGTTACACTACCAGTCAAGTCTTCTTTTAAGTAATATTTTGGTGCATTTTTTCTATATAATATACCTATATGCAATCAGTGGATCATCAGGTTTGTTGAAGATATATGCATGGTTAGTGCATAGGTAGGAAGGAACACAACTTTTTTGTTTCATTTAAAGAACTTGTTGAAAAGAGATTGCTTGTTAGTTTGTAAACAAGTTTGACATGGCTCATTGCTTATTTTAGAGGGTCTTCAAATATTAAAAAAACAAAATCTTCCGGTTGAGAAGATTTTTACTTGAGTAATTCTGAAGCTACATTTAAAAAAAAAAAAAAAAGCTCCTCTCCTTTCTGTTGGGATTGCAAGCAAATTTTACTGGATCACTCATAGTCATAATCTCTTACAGTATCTGCATCAGATACTAACTGGTGCATATGCTGGAGAACAGCTTTTTTACAATTAAAGAGGAAAGAAAGATTGATTGCTTTAGTCAGATAATGGATGTTTGCATTCCCTATACTCTATGCTCTTTCACATCTAGAAGTTTGCAACAAGCAATAGCTACTTTTTATCTCGACCTAACTTTTCATTCATCTGGATAGTATTGTTTTAGTGTGGCGGATACAGAAGTTAATAGATAATTAGCATCAATGAAATCTGCTTCTGCTTGTTCTGTCTGATTTACTGAACTATAAATTTGGCCATCCTGACACATCTAGATTAATGATCTGGACCATCTATACTTTGAGCCAACTTTATCATAGAACAAGCCATCTAAAATGGAGTATCTTAACTCTAAGCTTTTTGTGCAATACTTCATACTATACCTAAATATATGAACTTTTTATATTACAATTTCCACGTGAAGAAAATGAATGTATTTTCTTCATGTTTTATATCTGCAGTGTTTCAACTAGAGCAGCAGCTCAGATATGTCTTAAAGGTGTTGAGCTGTGTGTAGTTGTGTGTGTACCTGATGATTCCTAAGTTGCATGACATGTATTTAATTTCCATCATTCCATGAATAACAGTTCACAGCCATGTTGCTTGGACTCTTTATTTTTCTAAGGATATGACCCTCCAAATACCTGGATAAACTTAGGAAAAATTGAACATACTCATGTTGGCCACATACCAGACCCGACACTCACTCCAAATCCAAGTAAAACATAGAGGGAATGTCTCTATTGTTTTGGTAATCTAGATCTAAAGCTGTTAGTCAAAAATCACATAGAATTTCAGATGAATTTGGAAGAAAAAAATAGAAAATATATTTTTTGGGCATTGGGGAGGGGTCACAGAAGCTAGGACTAGAACCCCCCAATCTGCTGTGCGTCCAACAATTAATTGGGTGCATGAACTTTGGGCTGTGCCCCAGGTTGAGATGGAATAATTCTTCTTCTTGAGACTAACTTCACTAGAGATGATCAGATGGAAGGGAAGGGTTTATTGGGTTGAAATTAAGTGGAAACTTGAGTAAGATAAACCAAAGTTTGTCAATTATCTTGACAGTTTCAGGTTGATTTTATCTTGAATACAACTTATATGATTTTTCTTCATAAAGGAAAGGGCCCCAAAGATGGCGGGGCAATCTAATGTATATGAATCCAGTGGATAGGAAAGGGTATCTTCAGATTAAGTGACAAAAAGGGTAAAATGTTAAGCACAATTACTAATTGTTTTATATTGGAAATATGGTAACTGATTTTTGAATTCGGTGATAGGGTAAAATAGAGAGAAGAATTTCTGTGGCTAATTTTACATAGGCTTATGGCTGATTTTAATTATCAAGCTGCATTCACTTTTTACAATTCCTGGCTACTTAATATGTTCTCCGCTTTCATAAATTTGTTTTGTTGCTCCAAAGTCCTTACTTCATCTGTAGTTCTCTCCAACGCAGTTCTTAAGGCTTATAGGACTTGCTTTCCAAAAAAAAAGCCTATACTACTAAGGCTTCTACTGATGTTCATGTTCACTCGCTTTTAGTATGTTTCTCAAGTTACTTTTATTATAAACATTTGCAAGTACTAACTGCTTCTTGCTCTTTGAAAGATCTTTGTTATGTTGCTTTCCATGATGAAGAATGGGGAGTTCCAGTTCATGATGACAAGTATGTAATTTGGTTTCACTAGTCATCTGGTGTTACTTTCCCCCCTCTTATTTCATGCATGAAACTTCAGATGTTAACTTGGCCTGGTTATTTTGTAAATGCAGGAAATTGTTTGAATTGCTCAGCTTATCAGGTGCTTTGGCTGAAATGACATGGCCTACCATCCTTAACAAAAGACATATGTTTAGGTATTGGTGTATTCTATGAACAGTTGGGTTTAAAAGGCTGTCAACTATGAATCCTGTAGCCTTATCATGTTACTTATTTTTATTGGTGAGTTTTCATTTGTGACTGATGCTGATGTTGACTTTATTTGTATTCAGGGAAACCTTTCTGGAGTTTGATCCAAGGTCTGTTTCCAAACTAAGTGAGAAAAAGATAGGCGCTCCTGGAAGCCCTGCCAGCTCTCTGCTATCAGAACTCAAGATTCGAGGCATAATTGAAAATGCACGTCAAATTTGCAAGGCATGGACTTATTTTCATTAATCATTACTGATTTGTTAATCTCTACTTTCATATTGCGGAAGTAATACACGAACCATTAAATGCTCTTTGAATCACTGGTGTTTAGCAAAGAATGCCCTAGCTAGCATATATTATGGCAAAACAACAACAACAATTATAAACAGCTTGACTCATTTACAACGCAATAAGTTTAAAATGATTCACAGTTGATTTTTGTTATATGCAGGTAATAGATGAGTTCGGGTCATTTGGCAAGTACATTTGGAGCTTCGTGAATCACAAGCCGATAGTTGGTCAATTCCGGTACCCTCGCCAGGTTCCAGTCAAAAGTTCAAAATCAGAGGTGATAAGCAAAGACCTTATCAGGAGAGGATTCCGAAGCGTGGGGCCAACAGTTGTATATTCATTCATGCAAGTGGCTGGATTGACTAATGACCATCTTATGAGTTGCTTTAGGTTTCAGGAATGCATAACAGGAGTGGAACCAAAGGGAAAAGTCACTAATGATGATGAAGCAAATGGCGAAACTAGAAAACTTGAGGAAACAAGTGCCTTGGGATAACTTGTCGCCAGGTTGATTGGTGTGTGGTGAGACTTCAAGAGTCTGTAGTACAACATATGATATGGGGTTTTGGTTGAGAGTTTGTATGTTTTGTTATATTAATAGAGTTTTCACACCATCTGGAAATGGTGGATGATGATTGCTGTTTGTATACAAATTGTCAATGGGACACTATATACGGTGGGAAATGTTTATTTTAAGAAGCTTTTTTCAATCAAATAGAAAATTCCACACCTTATTTGAAGAATACTTGCATGAAATGTCATATCAGGTGAGGCGGCTGAGAAATTTTGCAGTTTGAATCCTGGAAAATCTTGGCAATGGAATCTGGGGTGGGACAAGGGAAATGGAACACGTTTTAGAATATGGACCGACAGTTAATGCTCCTGCTTGTAATAGTAAGAATAACTTTTTTGTTTGGTAAAAAAATAACTATTTTGTGTTATGCGATAGTTTGTGATTTTAATTTATGCCTCTTTCTCTTTTCTTTCTTTGGTATTTTATTTGAATGGGGTAGTTTTAGTCACCATCTGTCTTTGATGGCCTTGTCAACAGGCATAAGACCAACTTTCTAGAAATTAAACATGTACGGAATTGTGACGCTTGCATGTCGAGCGCGCACACGCTTGGAACGGGGACTAAGAGCCGACTCGTCGAGGACTTTTCTTAACTTCTGTCTTTTTACAACACAACTTTGAATTATATTTTTCATCATAAGCAAGGATCCTTCGATAAAAAATGTATCTACAATTTTCTTTTCATAATTTTAATATTTTTTTGACACTCGAACATAAAAAGATGATACTTAAACTCTCAAATATTTAACTTTTGTTTTTTAAGTATATTCGAACTTATAATCTTTAGAAGTTTACGAAAGTGTTTACGAGAAGCTGATGTTTATAATCAAATGAAAAGAACATTTACAAGAAGCTCATGATGCTTGAACAGATTCCATATTCTGTAATTTGTAACAATTACTTATAGTAAATTCTCCACCTAAAAGAGAAATGAAAAGAAAAACTCCAATTTGATCCTATATTTTGAGATATTCCATCCTTTTTTGTTTCTTCAATTGGACTTTGCTGAAAACATTCTTCCTGAAATGGCTGCTGCCAATGCTGCTGTGAATTTGGGGTCTCTAGTCAAAGAAGTTGCCATCTGTTCCACCAAATGTTGTCTGACTTGTGGTGAATCCATTTCTGCCTTACTGGAACTGCTGTTCCTAGCTTCACCACCATCACTGGGCTTAGATTTTTTGAGTCCTAGACTCATGGTTGGTCCAGGTGGGTTCAACGAGGGTGAACCATGGCTCGCACAGTGGCTCGAACCGGATGTCGGTTCAGTTTGAGAAGGGGGAAGATGGTTGTGTTCACCTTCATATGTAGCAACCATAACAGATTGATCATCTACACTTCTTTGCACCTGTAAACATCAAAAAAGAAAAATCAAACTTTAAATATCTTCTGCTTCAAATTGTGTCTGAAAATTGCACGAGTTGTAATTTTTCTTACCTTCTTTTTAACAGGGCAGCTTGGAGCATAAGAGCACTTGAAGTAAGCTCTTGGGGAAGGATTATCCCTGGTGACTTTCTGACCATATTTCCTCCATTGGTATCCATCCTGTACAATCTGATTTCATTTTAACCAAATTGCATGAGAAATTAAGTAAATTCGAAGTACTTCGAATTAGAATCCAGTGAAGGTTATAGAGTTTATGTCACATTTCTTACCAGGCCATCAGATGTTTCAGTCCTGACATAAACTCTGGTGACTTTGGCCTTTATAACTTCTTCTCTGGGTTTCTTGCATGAATCTTCACCAGTTGAGCTGCTCTCTGAGTTACCAACAATGCCAAAGTTGTAACTATTATCATTGTTGTTCTCAGATTTTCTCTTCCTTGAAGGGCTAAGCTCTTTTTCTGGGTTTTTGCTCATCAAATCCATCACCTGGCTTTGCAAAGCATTGTAGTTCTGACACATTGCTGCTAACATTTCTGTCAGCTTCTTGTTTTCTGCATTAACACGGTTCAATTCTTCCACTAAATCACCACTCTGCAAAATAAGAACAGCATCAGCATTAGATTGACCTTATAAATTCCCAGATTCCCAGAAAATCAAGTCAAATTTACCTCTTCTTTCACAGAAAGCTTCTTTCCAAACACAATTAAGTTGCCATTTGGTTTTTCCTTCTAAAACAAACAGTCTCAGTTTAGGAAACTCAATTAAAACATGGAAAAACACAAGAAATCTTCAGACAGTTTTCCAGAACAAATTTATATGTACCGGAGTTTCAGGTCGTAGGGGTCTAGCTGAAGGACTAAGATCCAATGAAGTATCCACCCAAGAAGTATTCATAGCTTTTTTTCTCTGAACAAAACCACTGCTTTTCAATCGTTTAACAAAGACCCAGATGGAACTTATCCACCAAACACCTGGATTTTGCCTGGAATTGACCAAATAAGATGAAGAAAACAGTTTCTGCTATTGAAAATCTTCAAGTGAAGCTCCAAAACGAGTTCTAGTTGGCTCAAAAGAATCAAATCCAGAAACTTAGGAAATGAAAGAAGGGTTGCATGTTAAGAAAGGAGGTGGGTTTATTTATATATGGAGAGTAGTAGAAACATGAAGAATGTGCTCATAACAAAACTGAATTTATTTCCAAAAAGAAAATTAGATTTTACTATTTGTCGGTTAGGTCTGAAAATTTTAAAATATATTCATATATTTAATTTTAATCAGAAAAATAAATAAACACAAATAATCAAATAAATATAATATTTTATTTATGTTTATTCGTTAAAGAGTGTAATTTATTCGTGTTTTTTTATTAAAATGATAAATAAACGTAAACGAATATAAATGAATGAACATAAATGATCATAGATGAATAAAATTTAAACAAACATAAACGAACGAACATATATAAATAAATTTATTTTTCTAAAATATAATATTTTTATTATAAAAATAATAAATATAAATAAACATATATAAATAAATTTAAATAAGTAAATAAACAAATAAATATTTTATTCATGTTTATTCTTTAATTAAAATATAATATTTTACTTATATTTATTTATTTAATAAACGAATATAAACAAATTTTCACCGAATAATTCACAAACAATTTATAAAATATTCGATTTATTTCGTGCCTAGTAAATAGTAGTAATAGAAACAGGGACTTGGTCAACCCCTTGACTAACACGTGGTCGGCGCCAAAGTCCATCGCCTACCCTCCACCTCCTTTGAAAAAGTACGCACACCTCAAGACTCAAGTTGTGGACAGAGACATAACTTTTGTTTTGTTTTCAAAGGAGTGTCTGTTTCGGGTTTGATGAGTTCAATGCACCGAAATACGACTCCAGACTTATTACGTTCGGGCACTTCAGGTACGGTTGGAAAATACTAAATAGGTTTATGACTCAGTCGCCCCTCGGGTACAGGACAGAGGGCGATGTACCTTATAGATTAAATTATTTAAAAAATAATAATAATAATAATACATAGACGTGTATATTTTAGAATATTATGAGTGCACCATGAATTCTATGTTCAAGTCATTGCTTATGTGAAATGCCTTCAACAAGAGAATCTTAAATTAGTTAAATTAATAAAAATATTTTCCCTGTCCACGTTCAAATCACGAGAATCCCCTGCAGAAATTAAGACGGAAGAAAAATGGTCGGACTTAGATCAGTTTCACTTTCAAAATTGTATTAGGCCGACAGACGATTGTGATGTCTCTAAAACTGTGTCCAACATTTAGTTAACAATTTAGCAAACTATTTTCCTGAACTTTAAATATGTAATTATGTGAAATTATAGGGTATAAATGGTATGTTATATTTTTGTATTTTTATTACTGTATCACTTTAAAATAATAAATTTAAGATTTATAGTTTAAATTTTATACACGTTATGGACATAAGATAATATTCTTCAACTTTATATGAATTACTAAAAAATAAAAATAATGATTTTTAGTTAAAATAACTCGCATATAGAATAACCTATACTAGAATGGAACAAGTATCTATTTGAACTTGTTTGAAATTTTAATTTAACTAAATTCAAAGTTAGTTAATGCAGTCAGTCAATCTAACCATAAATTCTTACCAAATCGTAAATCCTAAAGAACAAGTTTTTTCTCTTCGAATCATAATAATGAAAGCATGGAGGGCTTTAATACGTAATTAATTTATATAAAAGAAATTGACTTTTTGACTTTTCTACCAAGAAAGATTGCAATATATATATATTATTTTTTTTTGAAAATAACGTAATTTTGAAAAAAAAAAACAGAATATCTGACTTTTTTAAGAATAAATTCAGTATCTTTTTTTTCAAAAATTGTATATCTTGGTAAAGAAATTCAACAAAAACGATTATTCGATTCATTTCACTACCAAACTGGATTCCAAACATCAACTGCCACCTTAACGTAAATACTTAGCCATATCCGACAGGTTATGGTCAAGTAATAAATAATTCACAATTTATACATCAAATTATTATTTTTTAATTAATTATAATAATTATATTATATTATTAGTGTTCGATATTTTTAAAATACACGTAGTACAACCCTAGTGATGACATTATGTGTCATGCTATATATATATTTAAACTTTGACTCCGGTGACGAGACTCGTCGGTCATAGTTCTTTGCACGTGTTTTAGAAATTGGAAAGTTGGGGCGGGCCGAAAAGTTCCACACCAAAAAGAAATAAATGAGGCACAGAACATTTTGAGGGATAGAACAAGAAATTTGACATTTTTACCCACGACTTTGGAGATTTTGTCGGATGAATCAAAATTTTAAATATTTTTTTTATTGAAGATAAAAAAAGCATCGACCATATGCCTCGTTAAAAAATCTTCTTAAATCTAATGGAGGAAAAAGAAAACACGTGGAAGGACAAAATCAGCTTTCATCTTTATATATAGTAAGATAAGTAAATCAAAATACAAGTATTTTATTATAAAAAATAAAAGTATTTTACAGATGGACATTCTTCTACCAGATTACAAACTTAAAGATTTTAAGTTATAAGATACGATTTTTTATACTTAATAAAATTATATAAAAATAAAAATATTATTATAAGATACAAATAAAATTAATACTTATGTAATAAACTTGTATTATATAAGAAAGAAGAAAGTTTAAAAAATAATGAATATAATCATAATTATGTGGAATTACACTTATATAATAAACTTTTATAAAATTATTATGTTCATAAGTGCAATGATAATAAAATAATATAATATTACTTAAAAGAACTAACATATTATATTATTAAATTAATTATTATTATTTATATATTTTTAATATAGCGAGTAAACACTCATTTTATTCTTATAAGCGTTAGTGCAAGTCAACTCACGCGAGGCAAGATTGATTATATGTTTCTCTTAATTTATTTTAAGAGATTTTAGGTAGTTGTTGAACTCATTTTTTTTCACGAAATTAGAGATTTAATATCTATTATAAAAAAATAGAATAAATTTTATAATTACTCATATCAATAAGAGTATCTGTGACAAAATGATTAATCATTATCATTGACGATAGATACTTAAGTTTAAATATTTTTTTATTATTTTATTTAATAGTAACTATAAATTTAGTGATAAAAATTTATAATTTGATGTTCAATTAATAAGTGAGATTAATTTAATTTTGATTTTTTATTATTAATTATCTCTAAATTAAATAGTTAAAATTTATAGCTGACACCTTTTTCTTTCTCGTAGATTGTGGATTAATAATCTCTAGAACAGATAGTTAAAACTTATAATCGGCACCTTTCATCTCTTGTAAATTGTGAGTTCTAAGCCTATTAAGAATAAATTTCTTCCCCTTTAAGAATAAATTATTAAAAATATATTTTTATTAAATAAAAAATAATTATATTTTAAAATAAATATCGATAATCAAATCTATATAAAATAAGATAATAGAAATATCTTTAATTATCGATTCATTCCCAGTTTAATATTATAGACATTTCTTCTTCCTAAGATTACTTTTAAAACTTTTTGTCAATTTGTTGAAATAATTTAAACCTTCCAAACAATTCCATATCCAAGCCGAATTTGGAATAGTACGTGGGTCACAAGAAATGACGGGGATTAGTTCGATGAGCACGCTGTACTCTGCACGTGAAACACGTTTCTTGTTTTCTTCTTATTACGCACTAGTTGAAATTTTGGATATTTAATTTTATAAAATATTCATATTTTAAGTTTGTATAATAAAAAATAAAGGAATTAATCGAGATCAAACACAATAATAACATCAACCCGAACTAGAAAGATATCCAGTATGATTACAGTATAAATTTAGTCCTTGAGATCACAAATAACGTAATAAAAAAATCATGATATAATTTCATATGTCTAAATACAAAAGATAATTCTTGGTAAGCAATTGAATCTGTGTCTTGAACCTTAATTAAATCTTTTTAGAGCACTGAGCCGAGTCCAAGTCTTGTGCTTAACTAATTTTACCCCACATATATTTGAAGTGTGTCCCTTATGTCAATGATGGTGAATTGTTCGCTAAGGTAGGTAAAGGAAATACTGTGAGCAACTGGTGAGCTCGGACAAGTTTTGTCACAGTCCAGGATCTGAAGCCCGAGACTTTGTTCTTGGAGAACTTGATGTTGGACTCTCAGCTTTGCCAGGATCCGGACAGCTACAAAACCATGGTTTGCTTCCATACATGTCATCAGGGTTGTCTTCATAACTTTAGTTTCAAACAGTAATTGGAAAAGAAACAGATGAAAGGTCGGAGTACGGATCTGTCTGCAAAGTTAAGAAACACAAGAGAAGAAATGTTGGATTAATCGATGTAGGCCGTAACCTGATGATTTGGGCCAGTTCGAAGACATTGGTTTATATACCCCTAACAATCCTTAATAAGCATAACCAAATTCAACAGCCCAACAGATTTCAATTATCCAGGTGGCAACTAGGGATAACAAACGAAAAGAGAAATCGCCTAAAATTTTTATATCCACCGTCATATCACTAACTCATATTCATTATCTAATTGAATACCCCACCATTTAACTTTTTACTTATCTATATAAAACAACTACTAACATCGAATTATATAAAAATAAATTATAAACTTTCATAAAAAATTAAAACTTTATATACTATTGATTGATATAGTGTGATATAGTGCACACATATAATATGTTTATATCAGTATAAATTCAACTATAATCTATTTACTAACTAATTATAGGTAATCTAATTAAAACATATTTATAGCGGTATGAATTCTATTTATAAATTTTACTTAACTGTAACTAATTTAACTAACACAAATTTATATCAATATAAATTTATAATCATCCAACATTTAAATGTTAGATATTTAATTGACAGAGGAGTGGATACAAGATGGATTTAGATATATTTTTTAACTTTTTTATATCTATACTTACCAACTACCCATTAAATTTATATCTATTTTCATTTCAATTAAAATAAATATGATACAAAATTCATAAAACTATTTATCTGTCAATTCAAGTTCAATATTTATATGGTCTTAGATTTATCTGCACGCTAGTCAACGTTTCTGTAAACTTTTTGATCCCAAATAATTGAGAGATAGAGCGGCGTTGACCTAAAGTAAGGGAGGAGGTGATTCGTATTAAGAAAATGCTAATATTATATTTAAATTTAAAAATATTTAGTAAGCATATGGTTGTTAAAATTTTAATTTATTACACATCCCTGTCCTGGCTGTTCATGAAGTAATAGCTGCAGTTTGTAACATAAAATACTACAAGGCTACGACATAGTTGATAAGATGTTCAATAAACTAGTGTAAAATGACATATTTGTCGGATAAAAATTGAAAGTCAATCGAAGTTTAGATGTATATTATAACGTAATCTCGTCATGTATATTTTTGTATTTAAACATATACATACAGTACAGAGTAAATATACAGAAGCTCAGAGGTACGAATTTGTTTGAGCCCAAACTCCAGAGAATCTCAAACCCATATCTTTTTAAATCCAAACTCGAATTGTAATTTCAAATATTTATTTTGATTTATTTTTTAAAATAAGTTTAAGTTATAAAATAAAATTATAACTCAAACATTTTAAAAATTAATGCAGGGACGGTTAAGATTTGAGATTGAGGGGATAAAATATAAATGTTTAAAAGTATGGGGCAAATTCATTAAAAAATAAATTTTAAAAGAATCTAAATAGAGGGGCAAAAAGTAAAAAAAGTTTCTTCGGGGTGGGGGCGATTACCCCTCCTCACCCCTATTTAGCTCCATCCATGAATCAATGAATCTGTTTTCGAGTTCGAGCCAATTTTTCACCTTTGTTGATATATGTATGTTACATATAAAAAAAATATATACATATATAATTATAGAAAACTGTTTAAACCAGAACAGATTAGTAACACAATATTATAAATAGTTATAATTAAATTAAATATAAACTCGAACAACTCAACTTAATTAAAAAATTTAAATTTAAATTATAAAATAAGACTTATCAACTTAACTAACTTAATTTTTTTAATTCGAATACCCGTCCCTATACCAATCAATAAGTAGTTGATCCTAACCATATTACTCCATATATTAAGACAGCACCTATGCTCTTTTTTTGACAAAAGACAGCACATATGCTCCTGGGCATAAAGAGTGTGATTCAAGCTTACAACATTCCCTGGACTCTCCTACCGTCCTTCCAAAAATCAGCCTAGGAAAGGTGTCTAAACCCTAAACTAATATACTTTGGATATGTTAAAATGAATGGTCAAATATCTGTCTGAAAATGTGTCACAACCAATGAAGATGCTCCTTCAAATAGAACACTTAAAGGAGGGGGAACTGTGTTGCGTGATATTCCATGTCTGATTTAAAACAATTGAAGAACGGTCCATATTAGAGGGCAGGTCATAAA
Organism: Abelmoschus esculentus; assembly: GCA_035048815.1. Classification (NCBI taxonomy): domain Eukaryota; kingdom Viridiplantae; phylum Streptophyta; class Magnoliopsida; order Malvales; family Malvaceae; genus Abelmoschus; species Abelmoschus esculentus. The sequence goes on from JAUCBN010000008.1 coordinate 3,449,297, forward strand.
GGCAGCACGATATAGTGACCGTGACAGCCAATATCCAGATAAAATATGCACCAATGGTGCATATATGCGACACTATTGGATGGAAAGAAGGTGCTTGAATTGGATGGTCATTAGAATCCCCCCAAGCGTACTTCTATTTGTTTTTTGACTCGAGACTTTCATTCTTTTAATTGAGCGGACAATCACTTAAAACATATTGTTATATTTAGTGAGTTATTTTAGGTGGGCAAGACCAGATACTCGATTAATTTAAATAGAATTAGTTCTGATTTTGATAGCCATCAGTTCTTAAAAATTAGAATCAGTCTTAGTTTTGGTTATATCGAATCTTAAATTTTGAGAGTCAGTCTTGTTACTGGTGGGAACTGGTTTCAATATCGGGTACCATTCAATTAGTTTATTCTTTAAAAAAATTGAGTAATTGGAGAAAAAATTCAACCATCAATAATAGTATTAATTAATAAAATTAGAATATTATAGGCTTGAAAATTAAAGTTTTGAAACTAATAATACTCATAATATGCATACATAAAGATAAAGTTTGATAAGAAAAAAAAACTTATTTAGTATTGGTCCCGGTCTTATGGGTACCCACCGGGTATCGGGTCCAAAAAATAAAGATCTTGTCCCAGTTATGATCGAACCTAAATTTTAAATTCAATCCCGGTCCCACCAGAACTAATACCAAATAAAAATCAACTGAGACTAACTGGGTCCAAAACTGAGATCGAATAATCGGATTTTTTGTTCATCCCTATTATATTATATATTTGTAATAATTTTTATTGATAAAATAATTTTACACCTCTTATATCTCTAATATAACTTTTTAATAATATATCTCCTTATATGTAATGTATTTCTGAATCTATTTTTATCGCATATATAATTGATTCTCTTAAATAAAGTATTATTAATGCTCAATTAAATTTAAGATTTAACCCAATCTTTTTTTTTCAGAACGTTCAAGTTTTCTTTGAAATACAAGAACAGAGTTTTGTTATACAACGATTCTCATAATTCAATTATTCTATTTACATACTTGATCGAACCGTGAATAATAATTTGTTTTTAAAAAAAGATAAACGAATAAATTAATATAAATCGCTTTTTTTAACCTTTTTATCTTTAATAACAAATAAAAATATCAGATTTAATATAATAAAATAATATTATTTTTTTAAAAAAACAATTACCAGATTCATGGATAGATCTAACTAAACCTTATTTACATAAAAAAACCCTAAATTTCAGGCGATCTGTGGGGATAGAGATTGAAATAAAAAATTAAAGCTTCAACAGACTCAACGAAATGATAGGAGAGATGATAGCGTGATTGGCCTATATTATAGACTCACGACGACTATTCTAGAAGTGAATGCAGAGGAGACTTTGTTCAGTTGTGTACTATTTCGTAGTTGTGGAGTAGAGTAGAGCCCCACAAAAAGGCAAAGCCAAGCCAAGCCCAAGGCTTTATAAACAGCAGTCGAAGAAAATAGAATATTATATCTCTCTATATAGGAAGAGTTGCATTGCACTCTCAGTATACAGACAAAGACGAAGGTGAGAAGGAAACCACTCTGGGTTTTTGCTTGTCTCCTTCTTTCTATTGCTTTGATTTTATGCCCAGTTTTATTCTGGGTTCAGGTTTGTCTTTTTCTTCAATCTTTCGTCTTTTCATTTGCCTGTTTGGAAGGAAAAGGTTTATCTTTATTCCTCTTTTAATTCTTTCTCAATCTTTTGTTCAAACCCCGTTTCTTGATATCCAAACAAAATTGGGTTTTCTTTTTTGCAGTATTTTTTCTACTTCTAACGTTGTTTTCTTGGTCGACATTTCAAGATTCATTTTTAAAGACGCTTTCTTTTATTTGTTTTTTTTACTACCACCATTCGTTTTCAAGAATTTAGTTTTTCGCCGTCACATGGGGATTCAAGATTGGTTTTCTTGTTCTTCTTTTTACAAGTATTTGGTTTCTACTCTGAGTCAGCGTCTGATTCTACTTTAATGCTCATTTGTTATTTAAATATCTGATTGGATTTAAATTTTTTTCTTTTTAATCTCTATCAAATAGGGTAGAGAGGACAAAGAAAGTGGGATGGGTTCTAATTCCGGGCAACCCCAGTTCATTGCTAGTACCGGGAACCGCAGTTTCTCAAATACCCCGCTGATTCAGAATGCAGATACTGATCAAATTGTGGTGCCTGATGTGAGTTTGATTTTTCATTCATAATATACTATTTTATTTTATCCATTTTTTTTCTTTTACTGAAGCAATTGTTTGAAACCTATTTCATGTGTTTAATAAGGAACATAAAGTGGTGAAACAGTTTCTTAATGTTGACATGTGAATTAAGTTGATGGGAGTCCTCGTTGAAACCTTGACCCAGATTTCGAGAGTGGGAGACTCAGTTGATGTGATATTCTGAGTGAACAATTTGGTGGTTTAGTCTAGAAATGACTTGTAGGTGTTTATTGCTATTATAATGCATTTCTATTTATGATACAGCCATGTGAGATATGTAGGAAGTAGAGTTAGTGTCGTTTCAGATGGGCAATTTGCTGAGGATGACTTTTCCGATTGTTTACTCCATAAAAGTATTGGTTAAGAAATTGTGTTGGGCTCATCCTTGATGAGATTATGGATTCTGAAACTTGCATTTCATACTATGGCTTGCCTGCTTTGTTTCAGCTGTAACTGTGTTTATATCTTTGATACCATTAGCTGGGGTTCTTTATCTTTTTTGGCTAACCAATCACTATAGTTGCATTGCCTTTATGACACACCTCGAAAATTAAAGACTTATGGTAATTTCGCATCATTTACTATTTCATTCATTAACTTTTGGTTATTCATTGATATTTACATTTATTTATTTCTCCATTAAATTTATTTTCTTTTTTGTTTATCTATAATTTTGTCTTATATATATATTTATATTTATGTATATATGCATGCGGTATAAATAGTAAATATTATTATTATGACATTTTTATTTTAATTATCTATTTTAATATGAATATATATGTAAGTTAATTTTTTATAAGTTATTTTTTATCATTATTCCAAGTTACCTAATATACATTTATGTTTCTTTTAATGGATTTAGTTCAACCTTTATACTTTATTTATGTTGTCTTATTGTTTTGATGTCAATATTACATGGTATTTTATTTAAAGAATTAAAAATCATAAATGTTTTGATTTGAACTCGGACATGGATCTTACTTGGATAGGATTTGTATCGGATTCGGATTAGATCCTGATAATATTCGTATCCGATTAGCCTCCTATTAGGACTTTTTTCAGGTTTAGACCTTTTCTATTTGAATTTGAACTGGATCATATTTGGATTAAATTGCCATTCTCTAGATTCAACCTGTGGGAAACAAATACAGGATCACTGTTTTGCTAAGTGCCATCGAAATATGCCGAGAAATCTTTAAGTATGAATTAGTATAACTGTTTCAGTATAGTGCATGAAAGAGTATTTCACCGAGTGAAATCTTTACTCATAAAGGGAATGATAACAGAGAATTATCCGAAGGTTAGAGGCATGTGGATGCTGTAAATAGAATGCCTGTGTGGTCCTCAATGGTCACTGATTATCCAGGCAAATGAGCCGTGAGCCTCATTTTGTGGGAGAAATCTTGTGAAAATTCTTATAAAATGTGGGGGAACCTTTAATTCATTATCCTTTTATTTGCTTTGCCTTTTCGCTATCAAGGGTTCCGTCATGACACTTCAAATTAAAAGAAGTCGGTCAAATTCCATTGTTTTAGTATTATATTTCAACATACTTGGTTCAAAAATTCAAACCTCATGCGAACAATATTTTAATAACCAATCTACTTCAGCTGTCATTGGAATACTGAACTGGATTTTCTGCATGAAGGATGTTTAAGAAAGTAATCTTTTGTTAACATATGATGCTTGCATATGATAGTGCATACAAAGGGGAACACTGAATTATGATGTTTTATTTATAGAAAATTCTTTCTGGAACATTGTTCTTCCAAACTGGATAGTGGTTGAAAATTAGAAGTATATTTTTCTGTGATTCTATAAAGTTCCTGCTGCACCATGATATACAAATTTTACAATTTCTTTGTTTCCTTTCTTTTGAACAAGTTTCTATCATTACTAAATTACAAGGTTTTCATGGTGTTTTTTATTTGAGAGTTTACTGTCCTTTTTTGAACAAGTTCCTGTCATTACTAAATGACAATATTTTTATGATGTTTTTTATTTGATACTTACTGTGTTTTTTGTATGATGAGCTAAGAATTTTTTTACTGGCATTTTTCTACGCAGAGAAAAAGCTGGAAAAACTTATTTGCATACATGGGTCCTGGATTCCTTGTTTCTATTGCATATATTGATCCTGGAAATTGTAAGTCTGAAATCTTTTGAAGTTTTCATTTGTATTCTGAAAAGTTACAAAAGCATATAATGTTAACTCTTTTGTCTTATAGTTGAAACTGATCTCCAAGCCGGAGCACAGTACAAGTATGGGGTGAGTACTTTCTACTGCAGTTATTTGTTTTATAAATTATAATCTTTGTTCTTGACAAAATTTGACAATTTGGTAGTGCGTCCTGTTTGCAAAGGAGAGTGAGAATATGGAGTGACAATACTTGGGAAGTCTTCCCATAGGATGTAAAACTTGCTTATTTCTATCTTTTGTTATCATTATTGTTGTTATTTTTGTTACATTGCAAGTGCCCCGTTTATAAAAATTCATTTGCGGAAACTACTTTAAAGGAGAAAATAGTCCCCTATTGTAGACTGTTTGAGCTGCAATAGACATTTGCTAATGTTGAGTGCATGAGGAAGCTAATATTAGCTTCTCCTTATTTTACAGCTCTTTTCCTTTTTCTTGGAAAAAAATCCAAGAATTTACTTACTCGGTTCCTCTTAAGATAATTTTTATCTTTCTTGCAGTTGCTTTGGATTATTTTAGTGGCTTCATGTGCTGCACTTGTTATTCAGTCCCTGGCTGCCAATTTGGGTGTTGTCACAGGTGTATATTACTACATATTTTCTTTTTTATAATTTGCTACTAGTATTTCTTTTCATTTCATTGTTGCCTTCATTGTTGCAGGGAAGCATTTAGCAGAACATTGCAGAGCTGAATATCCTAGAGGTCCAAACTTTGTCTTATGGGTTCTTGCTGAAATAGCTATTGTTGCGTGTGATATTCCTGAAGGTGAGTATAGTTCTTTTTTGCTTAAAAGCTGAAAATTCCCCTAAACAGAAATAACGTAAGAAATCATATTTTATATTAAAAAAATGAACTCAAGGTTTGAAATCATGTGACATTTTATTCATTTTAATGTTTGTTAAAAAATTATTGTTCATAAAGCTTACATGTCCTACTTTCGACTTTTAGCCTTCTAATGTTATTGATAATAGTTGGATGGAAAATAGTGGACGCGAGTCTGGGCCTTATTATCTATTACTATTCTTTTCCTTCAGCATCCATTTTCTTTCCCTGCTTCACACTTATGATATGTTCCTTGTCTAGTAATTGGCACAGCCTTTGCATTGAACATGCTCTTCAACATCCCGGTTTGGATTGGTGTCCTTTTGACGGGGCTCAGTACATTGGTTCTTCTAGCCTTGCAGCAATATGGGGTATGTCTATCTGCGAATTTTTGTTCATTGTTCTGTGTTCTTGTACCAAGAAAGCATATTCATTTGCAACAATTATATTTGTACTTTGTTGTTTTAAGGTTAGGAAGCTTGAGTTTTTAATCGCTTTTCTTGTGCTTACAATTGCCGGGTGCTTTTTTGCCGAGCTTAACTATGCAAAGCCTGTGGCTAGTGAAGTCCTTAATGGCCTTTTTGTTCCTCAACTCAGAGGAAATGGTGCCACTGGTCTAGCCATTTCACTCCTTGGAGCTATGGTTATGCCGTAAGTGTCTCTCTTCTTCTCAATTTTTAATGATTCCTTCTATATACGTTGTAAATCTATTTGGCTTTTACAGGCACAACCTCTTTCTTCACTCTGCATTGGTGCTTTCTAGGAAAATACCACGATCCATGCGGGGTATTAAGGTAATTTCTTGGACAATTTTAAGTTCTTTAATCGGTTTAGTTTTGTACTTGCTTTTCCTTGTGCAACTAGAAATGTGATCCAAATGTGCTTGCATACCAACCATAATTGAGAATCTTATGAGATCAGCCTCCGTTGAAGCTTGAATTATAGTTTATGAAAACAAATGAAGTTGGTTAGAGTTGTCATTAATCATAATTTAGTGCTCGAGCAATATGTTCTCTGCAAGGCCTGGTTAGATGTTAATTTTACAAACAAGCAAAAAAGTCAAAAGTGATATCATTTGCTACAATATGAAGTGCTTTATGTTAGTGATGGTTTTTATTGTACATATCAGTGAGCAACATCTGAAGCATTATCATTTTTCTGCAGGAGGCTTGCAGATTTTATATGATAGAAAGTGGGTTTGCTCTAATGGTGGCGTTTCTCATTAACATATCTGTTATCTCTGTAAGTGGTGCAGTTTGCGGTTCCGCGAATTTGAATCAAGAAGATACTGATAGCTGCAAGGATTTAGACCTGAACAAAGCCTCATTCTTACTAAGAGTAAGTTGTCCCGAGCCATTTTAAGATTTATTTAGTTTCCCTTCCCTAACTCTTGTGTTTTAATTGATAATGCTTATGTCTCTTTATCTTAAGATAATCTTTGTGCTCTGAGCATGCACGATTCAGAAAATGAATATCGCTTATATTATTATTTACAGAATGTTTTAGGCAGTTGGAGTTCAAAACTTTTTGCAGTTGCTTTGCTTGCATCAGGTCAGAGTTCTACTATAACAGGAACATATGCCGGACAGTATGTAATGCAGGTACTCTTTTACTCTATTCAGCATCATTTTGCAGGTCATGTTTCCTTTGAGTTCTCGAAATTAAACAACGCATGCAATTCTATTTTGAAAAATTGATAGTTAACTAAGAAAAGTTTGGTTGATGTATTTTTCTTTTCTAAGTAGCTTGATAGTTGCAATCTCTATTGAAGCCTTATGACTTGTGTATCTATATCTCCCTGCTTGAGATACTTGCTTATTGCATTATATTTTTATTTCTTTCAACCCTTCCCTTCATTTCTGTAGGGCTTTCTTGATTTACGACTAACACCATGGATTCGGAACATGCTTACTCGATGCTTGGCCATTGTACCTAGTTTAATTGTCGCTGTAATTGGAGGCTCGGCTGGGGCTGGACGACTAATTATCATTGCTTCGGTATGAAATATTTGCTTACAATGCTTTATGTTTCCTTTTTCTCCTTGGTTGTCTAGTTAAAATAAATTGTTGGAACATAAAGAGATGATTTTTTTTGGTATTGTAGAAAGGGATCACGATTTATGTTTACATTTATACCTGATTTTTTTGTGTTGGCAGATGATTTTATCCTTTGAGCTACCTTTTGCTCTAATTCCACTTCTCAAGTTCACTAGCAGTAAGACTAAGATGGGAGCATATGTAAACTCAATTGCGGTAAAGACTAGAGACTACTTCCTTTCTGGTTAATAGAAGTATTATTATCTAACCTTGTTCTAAGGAGTTCCTTGACTAAACAATTATTTAAAGTATCTGGCTGAGAACCTTAAATCATAAAACCATGAATCAAACGTGTCTAGTTTTGGATATTAGTAAAAAATTTCATATAACTATATCTGGTCATTGATATTATATCGTCTGTGGTTAAGGAAGCTTAGGGTGTTGAAGAAAGTATTCACATTCTATAGTATCTGTAAGTGGAACTCAGATGTTACAAAACACTACTGGTTTCTGTCATCCAACAGCCTACTTATTCGATAAGGTCTGTGCAGGTTTCCGCTATCACATGGATCATCGGTTCTCTGATCATGGGTATAAACATATACTATCTTATGACGAGCTTCATCCACTTGCTTCTTCACAATCACTGGGGCCTTGTTGCAGTTGTGTTTTTGGGGATCTTTGGATTTTCAGGCGTGGCACTTTATTTGGCTGCCATTGCTTACTTGGTGTTCCGACCAAACAAAGAGCTGACACCCCTTCTGGCTTTAACTACACCTGAAAGCCAACACAACTCTGGTAACTCATCCATGTACTGTCTCCCTCGAGAAGATATAGTAAGCATGCAATTACCTCAGAGGCAGGAGACGGAGGACATTTGAATAACAGTAACCTAACATATGAATAATAGACAGTACCAGGTTATCTACAGTAGCAGACAGGTTTCTCTTGTTTTCCTTGCAGAGGAGTAGAAATATCAAGTTTACTATTTGGTAGGAATGAAAGAAAAAGGTGTGTGAAACCTTATCAATTATAACGTCATCTTACATGCCCCAAATCAAATCTGAACTACTGATCTTGGAAGGTTTTGATAAGCAACTGAAACATCATATTTTACACATATTTCATTTTAGTCACTTACAAGACAAATGTCCAACAGGTTATTAAGCCCTAATGCACTATTTTGCCACTACATAATAAGTCATCCATCCGGGGTACTTCTCTTAATAAACGCTGGGTAGCTTAACACAGTCTGATGAAAACACCATTTAAGCTTTAATACGAAGAACTGAATCTTCATGGTGTTGAGATGGTATACCCACATGACCCTTCTCTTGCAAGCTCGTCACCGTTTCGTATAGGCATTGCTTCCCCGGGGTGAACTCCAGTCCCAAGTCCCTAAGCTTCTGGTTCGAGAACTTGTACGGCTTTTTTCTTGGATTTTTCTCGTCTGAGCATCTGTATGGTCAAAACACAATAAAGACATTAAATATTTAAAGGAGGGACCAAAATGAGAGCTTCACTTAAAACAATAAATCAATTTTCCTTGAATGGAAAACCTCTCCGCATGAAGATAAGTGGGTGGGGAGAATAATATCCACAAAACCCAATTTTCTTGAGATAATATGACGTTGACATTTGCAGTAGGTGAACATCTTTCTAAACCATAATTTCTAGTGACCTACTCTTTTTTAGAAATAGAAGATAAATCTTTCCTTTCTCTAGGAGTATTAGGTAAGATTTATGTCATTTTGTTAAAGCTGGTGAACCGGTTACCCCACACCACTCTCACCCCCTTGCACTTGAGATGAGAATGAAAAATGGTTTACCTATACCTAGCCTATGCCTATACACATCCGACAATTCTCCTTCACATATTTTAGTAATCTTTGTCCTTCCTATCCAAAATCCGACCACTCTTAATTTTCCTGGAGGAGATTAATCTTTGAAGAAGAGGCACCAATTTCTTCCTGTCACTATCCCCAACAACAACATCCAAGTTTACCAGTCAACAAATTGTGGATAAAACTCTGTTTTTCAAATGTAGCCGAGGGTGGAGATTTTTTTTAAAATAATTCTCCAGTGTTAGGTAGGATTGCCATGCAAGCATACATCAAAATTTGACATTTTCAATTTAGCCAGGTAAAACAATGAATAAGATATTTCCTATCTAATTTCCAAACTTATCCAAACCTTCACAATTTTGTCAAAGCTTATATGTAGAGATAAAGAAAACATTTGGGTGAGTAATTACAGTAAAAATACTTACTTGGTAGGGATGGGATACTCAGGGAAGAACTTGGCCAGAATCTCCACCACCTCTCCACGATGGAGGACGCTCTCGGCACAGAGGTATCGGCCGGAGGCAGAGGGATTCTCAAAGACAAGAATGTGTGCTAAGGCAACATCTCTGACGTGAACGTAGGCTTGAACTGAATTGGCATACGTCTTCACCGAGCCCGTTAAGTACTTGAGGATGTGAACAATGCTGGCATTCACAGTTGATTGCAGCAATGGACCCAACACCAAAACTGGGGTTACCACCACAAGGTCCACCCCTTTTTCCTTGGCTGTTTCCCAGGCCGCCTGCTCTGCCACCGCCTTCCCATAACAATACCAATTCTGCAAATGCATTTGCCATATCATACATGCATCCATCATATATTCAATCTTAAAATTACCTTTGTATTTTTGCAGAACTCAAGATCACTCCAGCAAGACTCATCGACAACTACATCAGGGCTCCTGTTGGGGTCCATGTGCACTGCGCCAATCGAAGACGTGAACACAACACGATGAACCTTGGCCTCCGCCGCTGCCATGATCACATTCTTTGTACCATTCACGGCCGGCTCAACCATTTGTTCCTTTAAATTAATAACAAAAAAGATTGATATCTTAACCACTGACAAAAAGAAAGAATTTATTCTTTCATAGAAAAATATTATTCTGAAATAGGTAGTTTTAGCTGTTGGGATAGTGGCCCACTGCGTTCGCGGATAAAGCTGACGAAAATAGGCGGTTGAGAAAGCAATATCAAGTACATTTTAAACGTGGTCTTAGTTGAGCTGTATCTTTCAACTTTTTTACAAGTAAAGTTGATTCATCTGTATATTTTCTCACCAAACTTTCTCTGGAACCAAACACGAAATTTAACATATAGTAAAAACAAAAAGGAAAAAAAGAAGAAGCAATTTACAGGATCATCAGTTACAGGTGAAGCAGTATGGAAAACTCCCTCACAACCATTAATGGCTTCCTTCAGAGACTGGTAATCTAGAAGGTCAGCTTTGTGAAGAGATAGTCTCTCATTCGCTCCTTCAAGTTCTCTCAAATGAGAATTCTTGGGATCATCTAAACAAAAAAGCCAACGTCCAAAAAGACATGTAAAAGAAATTAGAACTCATCATCTAACATAAACAAAAGAATATGAATGATAAATCCCTTTCTTCATCAGTCTTTAAAGTTTAAACTAGAACCAACCTGGGTTCCTTACAGTGCCTTTGACGGTGTAACCTTTTTCAAGAAGAAGCTTGACTATCCAAGAAGCGATGAAACCACCGGCACCGGTGACACAGACGGTTGTGCCGTTGATGGAAGAGCTGTCAACTGGCATATTTGATTGTTTGAGTTGTGGGATTTGCTTTGTCGAGGATGACAATTGTTGGCAATGGAGTTGTATTTATAACCCAAACATTTTTTATTATTTTAAAAAATCTTAATTATAAAATAAATATTTAAATTATATATTTTTTGTAGTATATGTGTAAGCTATTTTTTGTTTAAAATATAATTTAGAGTTTATTCTTTTTATTGCAGTAGATATTTAAAAACAAATATTTAATTAAAATATTTGTGCAGCCACATGATAAATGTGACGAAATCTAATGCTCTCTATATAAAATAATTTATAAATCAATTAAATCATTTTGATAGAATATACTATTTGGAATTGCAGATTTGAGATAAAATAAATTATTATTGGTTTAAAGTAATCAATGGCCAAACCCTACATCCTCTTGACGAGGTTTTAATGTTTTTGCACGATGATGTACCTGTTAAAGCACATGATGCCTAACTTCTTCGATTAATTAATTTGATTTTTCTCGTAATAAAATATTAACGATGCCTAATTTGACGGAACGCGTTCAAAAACAGAATTAAAATTAAAATTAAGGAAATAAATATAAAATTATAAAAGTAAAAAAAAAAATAGATATATAATTAATTTATTTTCTAATTATATAATAAAAGTAAAAGAATAAAATTTTTGAGGCTGGGTTGCTAAATATATCACATTTTCATATATTGTGCTATTTTTCTAAATTATCATGGGAATTCCATTGAAGAATAGATAATGAATATACTTATAGATTGATTTAATAAAAATAAAAGTGGTAATTTATTTATTTAATTAATTTTAATGTTATAGATAAAATAAATTAATTTCAAAAAGTTATTTTATTGACTAATATTTATATCACTCAATGAATTAAATAAACAAGTAAAAATAATACATCGAAGACGAGACATATCTCATCCATGATCAGTATTGGACCAACAATATTACCGTTGTGAAATGAAAAAAAAGGTATTATGTGATAAAAATAAAAGAAAAAATGGGATTAGACCAAACCATCGTTAACTAATATTCCTCTACTGTTAAAAATTCGGATTCCAATGTTTTAAAATACATCTTAATGAGATATTTATCATCATTTCAATAAAGCTTTTAAAATTATTTTCATTAACGGTTCACCTAGTAATTATAATTGACTTAAAACTATCATAAGATGTTAATGAATTAATAATTGAAAAGTTAACCACATTAAATTCGTGTGGCAGTGTCGTGTTCAGATATTGTGCTTGTGTTATGCAGTGTTCAAGGTTTGAACAATGGAATGAGACTAGAATCAGCTGGCTTTTATAGCAATCCAAGCACATTTTAGATACTAAACAAAGTGCCACAGATCGAGACTGTTGACAATTCGCAACTAATAAACGACAACCTACGAAATTATGGATTAATCAGGTAGATGAAACTGTACTTTACTAACCAGGCACTAATGTGCAGCTCCATAGGCATATTGTCCCACTGGATTTGGTTAGGTTCCCAAACTCACCACGTTTGTGTCCTGCATCATCAAGTAACTATCACTAAACAGTTTCAAATGGAATACATTAATTCAACAGCTAACGAATGCTATGTTATATATATGTATATATTTAGTTTAATAAAATCATAAACCCTGACGAAACAGAAATAATACAAACCTTTGGCTCAAGTTCGCTTGCGCTTAGCAGCTGCTGTTTTGATGTTCCTAATAATATAGGCAAGGACTTCCTTAAGTGTGGCTTTCCGGTTTTCCTTGAAGTTCCAGAGCTCGGGGACTATATATCTCCCACTAGGATTGTACTCGTTTAGTTCGTTCAAAGCTGTCACCACTGCTGTGTATACCTCTTCACCCCAATTCTGCTTTAGACCTTTTAGTTTCTCATCTTCATCGTTTAGGATTTCCTGCATGCACAAGATTAATGAGCTCAGTCATTCCTCAATTTTCTTTCTTAACAGCAGCATTCCCTCTTTCTCACAAGGGAGATCCAACAAGAATAAGAAAACTTTGAAGAATGAAGATCAAAGACATAAGCTTAAAATAGCTATTTTGCAAAATAACACATTAAAACCTTTTGCTGAAAGATGGGTACAATCAGTGAAAGAGGCCATCTATAAGTAATCCCTAATTCACTGTAGTTGAGACTTGAAAAGGAAATATAGCAAAGGTTCTATAGAATTTACAATTTCTAATAACAATAAGCAAATCCAAAGGAAAATTATCTATTATTTTCCACATCATTCTCTGTTTGACACCAAAAGTTAGACATGTACAAAGAATATAATTCCATGAACAATTTGATACAGGGCTCAAGATAAATTAGAATATAACTAATGACCATTTGACTTAGGTTGTTACATACCTTAGGATTACCTCCCTCCGTTATAACCTTGAATGGATGCCAATCTGAATTCTTAAGATTCTCTTGCCACGATGAGCATAGAGTAGTGGCCTGAATTTCTGCTTCATCCGGAGGGAATCGCGACTTACAAGCATCATGAAACGGCTTCAGTTCAAGCTCTCCCATTCTCTTCAATCCAATATTTGTGCGAGCACTCAACAACTCTTGCAAACTCTACATACAAGAAACAAATATTGGTTTAACGAGCAGCTGCACGAGTCTAGATAGTAGATAGTACTCCAAAGTTTGAGCAACCGTAATTCAGTCTTAAGCCAAAAAAACATAGGCAGTACCTGAATTAGCACTTTCCTTGCTTCCTGTAGCTCATCATTGCTTTGACGCTCTTTTGTTATAAGAACTAAGTTTGTCGATTCCAAATCATCCATATCAACTATCTTATCTCGCAACTCATTCTCCATCTCTTTCATCTTCTCCTGCACAGCTGCATCATCTTTTCCAAAATGCTTCATCACTTGCAGCTTGCCTCTCAAGTCTTCAATTTCCATTTCCAATTTCTGCTTTGCATCTAACTGTTTTTCCAACTGAAGTATCTTTTTCAGGGCCTCTTCTTTCTCCCTCTGGAAATTTAAAAATCCCATGAACAGAACAACAGAAGACATGAAACAACTATAAAAAGAAAAATGGTATATGCTAATAATACTAAGTGCACTACCTTCTGCTCCTCAACCAGTCTTAACACATTTTCGTCAGCTTTTTTCTGCTCAATGGAAGCAAGCTGAAGTGAATCGTTTCTTTCATTATTCTGGAAAGATGAAAGAAAATGTCAGTGAGGGGTGCATATCCATATATAATGCACCTAATTATCTCCCAGAGCAGTTTAGACAATTGTCACCAATTTAGCCTTAATATTAAGTCAGCAGCAGCTTGTGACACTAAAATTAAAAGTCATTCATATTACTTTCAATAAAAGACTCAAAATGTTGAACTTAATTTTATTAGGTCAAAGCAACAGAATGCTTGGCCCTGAAAATTAATGTGTCTTCAGCCATGAAAGTTTTTTTTTTAAATTTATTACGCTTGAGAAATACTGAAGATAGGCCCATAACTAGAACTAACATTAAATTGTGGAGGATAAACAGAACAGTTAGTTTGGTTATAAGGACAGTTAAATGACCAAATAGTTGTTACCAAATGTGAAGAGTAGCTAAATATTATAAACTAAATGTGAATACTAGCTGTTTAGCAAGGAAAGACGAATTACCTTTTTCTTATCTTCGTCAAGCTTTTGCCTTTCACGCTCAGTTAGAGTCTCCCGTTTGTTCAGTTCTCTGGTCCAATTGTCAATTTTCCTTTTCTTTGTTTCCAGTTCATAATTTAGCTTTTCTTGTTCTTCCAGGATCCTTCGAACATTGTCGCGAGCAAGACGCTGCATCTTCCTCGTCTCTAATAAACAATAAAATACAAAAATGGAATTGTGTTGTCATACAATTCATGGATTGGTACATGGCCATTAGCTTGACAAATCATTCAGAAATTATAATGAAAGCGTTGCATGTCATGTAGATGAGGCATCTGAAAGTGATGCATGTCACATTGTTTAGAAAAACTTGGCGACGTTTTAACATTCTAAAGTGCTCAAAAAGAAGGCATATACAACCAAATAAATATATGAAGTACAAACATGTACATGGAAAAATACACAAACAGGTCAACTTAAAGAAACTAGAACAAACCTTCTATAAAGGCAAGGTGCAGCCTGTCTTTCTCTTCAAGCATTCTGCTTAAGGACATAGTTGTCTCATTGTATTTGTACTGCAATTCATCTAGGTTTTCATTTGTCAAGTCAATTCTTGTTGTCAACTTGGACACAACATTATTCCTGTCTTGGGCAGTTTCTTGGACTATGTCAGAAATGGTTCGTAACTTTCCTACCTTCCGAAGATAATCCCCTATTGGCCCATCAGAATTGTAGTCATCAGCACGTGCACACCAACCATAGATATTAGAACCAAGTTGTCCTTGTTGTCCATTCCAATGCTTCTTACTGTGACGATCAGATTCAAAAGCTTTCTCAAACTCAGTTGAGTTCACATAGCCAGTCCAATCGCTATTGAACATTAGTATGGCTTGTCCAGTCAGGTCAATCTCATTCCAGAAACATTGAACATCTAAAGGTTTGTATTTAACAAATCTCTTCAACCAGTATCCTTTATCATGATACGCATCTATAGTCTTTGAGTCGGTAACTATGTTCATTATGATTCCCATCCAAGGGTAGACATGGACTTCAGTTTGCTCTGGAGCCTGGTTCACAACTTGTGGGACAATTGGAATTGAAGTCTCATCTGCTTCATCAGCAAGGTCAACTTCCAAATACTTTGCCAAGGCCAGGTGGTTTGCCTTCTGTTTTGCACTTCTGTTGGCAGATCCTTTACCCACACCAGAAGCATGTTGAAGCAGATCCTTGAACTTGTAGTCTTGTTTCTTCTTCCCAGCACAAAAAGGGCATCTTAAACTACCGTTTAAGGCCTTTACTTTGAACTTCCCAGACCTTAGCTCCTCGTATGGCTTTTCCATGTACTCATTGATCTCAGAATCACTAAAATCTGACTCTTCTCCAGAGCTGCTGTCCATCTGACTAGTCTACGTTTTAAACAAATGTTAATAATGACAATAGTACACAGCTGAAAGCATGGTTAATTTAAAATTGAAATTATAAAATAACAAAATAATTATAGAAAGCTTTGAGAGTCAAAATCTCAAACCAAAACAGAGATTCAGAGATGCATGAGTCTCTCTCAAATTTGTTAGCTAGTTCTCAATTAAGTGAGAGCAACATGCAAGTAAAACCGAAAAAAGTTATATAAAAATTTGAAAAATTCAAAAAAGCAGGGCATAAATTAATCATTAGTTGGACAACATTAATGATTAAAGAAGGAACTTACCACGCACTCCTAAGCAGTAAATCCAATATTAATTACACTAGAAAAGCATGCAATCTTTCAGTCGATTAATACTCTAGTATATTACTTCGATAACATAAAGTTAATAGCTCCATGCAATCAGTAAGTAGAATGTATATTTTACCTTGGCTTAAAAATTGTTTGAAAAAAAATATTTTGATGCAATCTTCTCAGCTAATCTATCAATTCATTATAAAGGAAATGCATAGCAGAATATTCATCGGAACCAGGGTTTCAAGCCGTACGCCACCGGTAAATACCAAAATAGCGCTGTGAAAAAAGTTCACATCAATAGCAGCGGATCGCGGGCTGCTAATAGAAGTGTAGCGGAAAATATCGGCGATCGTGGTCCGCTATTTCCGCCTAACCGACTGCTTAAAAAAGTATCTTTCTCAATAACGTAAACAGAGAAGACGAGAGAAAGATATAAAACATAGAAACAAGCAGTAAGATCGGGAAAAAAATCAAAAATGGCATAGCTATTGCAAGTAAAAATTACTGTTTAAGGGTTTCAAAATTTACCGGATTGGTGGCGAGAGCCGAGAGGCTTGTTTGGCAGCTGGGAGCCTGGGAGTGTGCAGATAAACGGGACAACGAGAGTAGGTAGAAATTTTAGAACAAATCCTTTTTTTGTAATATGGAGATAGATTTGCAGAAAAATCCAAGATTGAGTTGAATTAATTTTTGGATAAAGTTTTTGTAAACTTATTTTATATATTATATTTATTTATTATTTTATTCTTAAAAAATTAATCTCAAATTTAAGCTTTATACAACAAATTCTAATTATTAGTCTTTAAGTTTTAAATTTTATAAATTAAATACTTAAATTTTAAACTCTAAACTAAAATCTTAACCTCTAAAATTAAAATATTTTAAAAATATCCACTCCATTTAAAATATATTTTGTATTACTCAAATTTGTTACGTTGGATTACATATGTAATTGAAAATTATCAATATATATGATATTTAATTATATTAATTTAAAATTAAATGCATTTTATATAGTATTATTTCTTAATATTTGAATTGTTGTTTATCAATATTATCGTATTTATATTATGTATGTAAATTTTTTAATTCAAATGATATTTTAATAAAGTAAATAAAAATTAATGTATTGAGATTCAATATTGTTAAAAATATTCATATTATCATATCTATAAATTCAAATTTCAGTATAAAAACTAATATATTTTTATTTAATAAGATATTTATTAATATATAGAGATGATTGAAAAAATTAAACTATTACTCTCTTTCTAAATTATTTCATAAGCTTTAAAATATTTTATATCAATCTTCAAAGTCCATGTTTTAAATTGTCCATAAATTTTAAATTATTTTTATATAATTCTCAAACTATCAATATTATTATATTTTAGTCCTTTTATTGAAGTGTTGACTGGTTAAAAATATTTTATTTTAGGGTCGTGAGAATTGAACTATGGCACTCTAAAAAGTTTGTTTAAAAAAAAAAATTAATTTTTAAAAGACATAAAGATAATTTTCGCCATTAATGTTTATAATTTTTGGCATTTTGGTCCTCATTCTTTTTTTGGGATAAATTTAACCCTTGACCTATGTCTTTTTAACAAATAACTCATTTTTTAACTACCATGATAACTAAACCGTTAAAAATTTAAGAATGATGACATGTAATGTATATGTAATAATATTTTAAATGACTTAACATCTAGTATATCAAATACATACACGCGGAATATAATTTTATTCCATTTAAAATATAAAATAATTAAAATTCAAATAAAATATTAAAAATTAATTAAATCTAAAACAGAAGGCTACTAAACATTCTCAACCTTAACTACAGTAAAATTAAAATTTTATCTAAAAATGTATGAACATAATCTGAAAATAAAGGGTTTTGTATAATTTGTTACTGGTGAATCGAAGATAAAGGATTTTGATAATAATCAATTGGATTTTTATTATTTTAGTTTAGAATTTAGGTATTTTAGTTTTAATCTAAATCGGAGTTTTAGGGTTTTATAAAAATATTTTAATTCAGTTAGGGTTGAGAATATTTAGTAATTTTTTGTTTTAGATTTAATTAATTTTTAATATTTTATTTAAATTTTAATTGTTTTATATTTTATACTGGAATAAAATTATATTCTATATATATGTATATATTTAATAGATTAGATTTTATGTCATTTAAAATATATTATCACATATATATGACATGTTATCATTATTAAATTTTTAACAGTTCAGTTATCATGATAGTTAAAAAATGAGTTATTTGTTAAAAAGACATAGATCAAGGGCTAAATTTAGCCCAAAAAATATAAGGGCCAAAATGACAAAAATTATAAATATTAATGGTAAAAATTATCTTTATGCCTTTTTTAAAACAAATAGTTTGATTTAAATTTTCTTCAAAACTATATTTTTTATGTATTATAGATTATAAATAAATGCTAAACCCTATTACCTAGTATCAATTCATA
Source organism: Abelmoschus esculentus (assembly GCA_035048815.1). Classification (NCBI taxonomy): domain Eukaryota; kingdom Viridiplantae; phylum Streptophyta; class Magnoliopsida; order Malvales; family Malvaceae; genus Abelmoschus; species Abelmoschus esculentus. The sequence continues at coordinate 3,468,017 of JAUCBN010000008.1, forward strand.
AGCCCAACTCATAGCCTAGACCTAAACCCAAATACAACATGACTAATTCAAGCAACATAACCCAACTAATTAATCAAATTAAATTAAAATTAATTAATTAATTAGAGAATTTTAGTTTTTAGATAACTATTAAGATTTTTTAAAATTTTATATATTAATTGATTCGATTTAAAATAAGCTAACTAATTTAATTAATCAAATTAAATCAAAATATTAGTTAAATGGACTTATCATGCTTCAACCCCATAGTACTTTAACATTAAAATACAAATTTGATATGAAATGAAAATATAAAACTAGATTTAAAAAATCTTCACGAAAAAAACTATTTAATGATCAATAATTTAAAAAATATATCATGTTTTAATATTACGGTAGATATAAAATATTTAATATAGATATGATATTCGTATTTAAAATTTTAACACATTTAATTAATCATAGAAGTGCATATTGGAGTCAATGGATCACCATGAAGCTGACCCTTCGAGTGCTGATGCCCATGCATCACTTTCTGTGGGTACGAGACAAAATGATGAACATTTCCACTCAAGTAATTAGTTTGTCTCAAGAGTTTTAATAAAAAAAAATTACATTAAATATTAGAAAAATGCACTTTTTAAATAAAAAATACACTTTAATCACATCTATATTTATTATCATTCTGTTTGTACTTGACTCGTAGTATGTAATGATTTGTCTTGTATAAAAGTGTAATCTTTAATTGTTTTCTGAATAAAAATACAAACTTCAAATCGTTAAATGACAATATTTGGAGAAAATAACTAAAACTCTTTTTATTACACGTGCCCTAAACTCGCTTGAAAATTGTAATAAACAAAGATGCAGAATCCCGTAGCCCAGCAGAGGGAACCAGAGAAAGGAGCTAAGAAAGCCATTACCATCCACAGGAAGCAAGAATTTATGCCACCTAGTTTTATTCTTCCTTCAACTCTTTAGTTGTCAGGGTCTTTTCTTATGGTTCCACCTATGATTTGATGTTCTATTATAAAAAAGATTATACAAACAATGGCATCCGTATTGGAAAGGGAACACAATGGCGTGCCAAAAGAATGGTGCTTAATGCGTCTTCCTGATTTAAAAGTGTTTCTTTTTCTGTACATCTCTTCGAAAGTGTTGCAGAAGCTTCATAGTTTGATCTAGTTTTGATGGTGATGTAAATAAAAGAAGAAAAGTAGTCCACCAATGGTTAAACGGTGTTGAATATTTTACTAGTCCATTCTCAATGATTCCACGTTTCAATGGTGTATGTAGATGTCATTGACTGGATAGTGCTATACCAGATAGTGGGGTTCGATTTTTAAGTCTGGTCCTAATGCCAGAGTGGAGTGGTGGAGTGGTGAAGTGTATAGTTTCCCACTCCACTTCCCATATTTGAGATGAAGGCATTGGGGTTTAGAAAATATGCTAAAAAGTCTCTTTTTCAACCAGGTCAGCTACTGCAAGACTTGTTCAATGTCCCACCCCTCGATTATTTCCTTTGTTTCAACCACTGGCTTTTCTTTCTCCCCTAGGATTCTTCAAGTCAACTCTTTGTTTATACTATAAATAACAAGCAAGTGCAACAAATGAGTACAGAAATTGAATCCTTCTCTCTTCTCTGATCTTCTCTAGTAGTTTGGTTTTGAATATAAGTGATAGAAATGGAGAATGAGGGTGTTCCACTTCCACCAGCTCCTTCAACCCCTGCAACACCGGGGATTCCTGGTGCTCCACTCTTTGGTGGTGGGTTTAGGGGAGATCAAAGAGGTGGGATGCATAGAAAATCACTTCTCAAAAGCTGCAAATGCTTCAATGTTGAAGAATGGTCTGTGGAAGAAGGGAGATTACCCCCTGTCTCTTGCTCATTGCCACCTCCTCCAATCTCACTCGCTAGAAAGGTAGACACCAATTATATGATTTGGTATCAAAAAGATTATTTGAGAATTCAACTAATAACTCCTGCAGGTGGGAGCTGAGTTCATAGGCACTTTCATACTAATCTTTGCCGGTACAGCCACTGCTATTGTGAACCAAAAAACCCATGGCTCGGAAACTCTGATTGGTCTCGCTGTATCCACTGGCCTTGCTGCCATGGTCGTTATACTCTCCACTGGTCACATCTCGGGAGCACATCTCAATCCAGCCGTCACCATTGCCTTTGCTGCACTCAAACACTTTCCTTGGAAACATGTAACCTACAGCTCTTCTCTAGTCTTTTTTTTGTATATCTTCTAAACAACTTGTGGCCAGGTACCAGTGTTCATGGTAGCACAAGTCCTGGCGTCATTATGTGCTGCATTTTCACTGAAAGGATTGTTTCATCCGATGATGGGAGGGGGAGTGACGGTTCCTTCAGGTGGATTTGGTCAAGCTTTTGCTATGGAGTTTATTATAAGCTTCAATCTCATGTTTGTTGTCACCGCTGTTGCCACAGACACCAGAGCTGTGAGTCTCCTTAAACTCTAGACTTCAGGTCATTTATATAAAAAGTGTGATTGAGAAGATGAAATATATGCAGGTGGGTGAGTTGGCAGGAATCGCGATTGGAGCGACTGTCATGCTCAATATACTCATTGCCGGGTATATTAATATTTTTTATATATTTATTATCATTAGTCGACAAGATCACTTCATAAGCAAGAGCCTCATGTTTTTTCTGTGTGAACAGACCCTTTACAGGTGGTTCGATGAATCCCGTAAGAACATTAGGACCAGCCATAGCAGCAAATAACTACAAAGCCATATGGTTGTATCTCACGGCCCCCATCCTGGGAGCCCTTTCCGGTGCAGGAACCTATACCGCTGTTAAGCTGCCTGAGAAAGATGGTGAAACTATCAGGAGCTTCAGGAGGTAATTACAATCCATTAACGACCTGCACTATTTTAAAGAGACATCACAGATGACTGAAGGGGTCAGCCGATAATTTTATAATTTTGTGACATATATATATATATATATAAGCTGCACTCTATGTATGTATGAATCATATGTATTCACCACAGCATAGTCAAGTGTATATTTTCATCGATTAAAAACCATACATGAGAGATACATAGGCCTATAGTCAAATGTATATTAGAGTTTGATTGGGGGATAACTAAAATACTTAAATAAATTGCTCATCTTTCATGGTGTATATTTTTATTTTTATTTTATTTTCTTAAATCAATTACAATGTTTATAATAATATATATTTTAAATTATTTTTTTAATTATCAAATTATTGTATTATAATACTGATGTTCGAACTCATTCTTTGGGTACCCGTTTCATTTTGTATATACTACTGGGAGAGATTTGGTGTCCAATAGACAAAGCCCAACCCATGCCCAAACAAAGAAATACTATTAGGTTTTTCTGGGCCATGTAAAAAATAATCTTTTACAGACATTTTGTTTTAGCATCAAAGCAAAACCATTTTGCAGTATCAAATTTAGAAATGCATATTTTAATAACAAGACCAAAATGAAGTTAAACTGTAATAATGAAATTGAGAAATTATATTATGTGTAAGTTTTATCACGTGTCTATAGATAAATTATTAAAATAATATCAATTTTTTATGTCATATTTTTTTTTCAAGTGAACTTCACTTGAAAAAATTATTTTTAAAATGAATTAACATTTAACAGTAAATATAAATGAAAATTCACTTAGGAAAATATGACTTAAAAAAAATATGAAATGAATGATTTTTAGTGATTGGTCCTATGGATGACATGATAAGACTTACCACAATATAATTTCTCAATCAAATTAAGAAAATAATGATTAGTGTGTACTCTCGTTAATTTAGTTCTTAATTATTTAGATATTAATAGAAAAATATTTATCTATACATCAGATAATTATTTTGATCTGTTAAATAAATAATATAAGAGGAAAAAAAAAAAGAAAGAAACAAAAAACATTAATGACTTATTTATAATTGCGAAAAGTTATGAAAAATTATATCATAGGTCATTTTTATATTGTTTATGAGATTAATTAATTAATTATAAAATTACGTGAAAGTTTACAACATTTTATTATCGATTAAAATCATAAATTAAATGATTTTAAAATACCAAATAAAATCTAAAAGTACCGAATAAATTGATAAATAAATATTATTAAAAGGAATAACTTTATTCCTCAAATATAAATTATAATACAAATATGTATATTATAAAAATATTTCAATTAAGGGTCAGTATTAGTTTAAATTATATTATAAACAATTTAATGATTGAATAATATAATAATAAAAATATAATAATATTATTTTATAGTTTCATAATATTTTTATATAAATATTAAAATTTAATAACATTTCGTTAGTTTACCTAAAATAAAAATTTTATATACTCTTAAATCGTGAGGCAGCGCTGCCACTGTCAGCCGCCGGTGAGCCCATAATCAGAAGATTCTTATTCCCGACTTTGCCAAATTTCGATACGAGTAAATTATAAATATCATCTCTCTATTTTCTTCTCTTTCCTATTTTAGACAATAAAGTTAATATAATTTTAATTTGATAATTAACTTTTTTTTATTTACTTCAATTTTGATCGCTTCACCTTTAAATGCTTAAAAAATTAAAATTTTAGTGATTAACTTAAACAAATTTAACATAAAAAACTAAAATAAGAATAAAAATAAATTTGAGTGATAAAATTTTGTAACTTACCCATAAAAAATTAAAAAGCGAAAATCATACTATTCATTAAAAAACAACTTTTTTATATTACTTCATGTTAGCAATCTTCTTTATTAAACAAAGGACTATCATTTTCATAAGAAAAGAGGCCATAGAATAATTCTTCCCCTGAAAGAAAAAAATTATGCTGTGTCGTAAAAATTCCAGTTGCGTGGAAACAGGATCTGTAGCAGTGTATCTGAATGTGTATGATCTGACGCCAATTAATGGATATGCTTACTGGTTCGGACTTGGGGTTTACCATTCCGGTGTTCAAGGTGCGTTTCCTTTATACCAACGAACTTTCCTTCTTTTTTTCTAAAATTTTTCGAGCTTTCCTTTTAAACTTATTTTATGAATCCTTTCTGCTTCTAGTTTTGGAAGCTAGATCTATGGTTTGGATTCTGTTTGCTAAATCTTCGAAAACGGTTTCTTCGTTAGATGCTTTTTCTTCCATTTTTAGATCCAGGAAAAAAAGAGGAAGCTGGAAATCTTAGCTGAAGTGAGCTTGTAGAAAATTGTGCTTTCTATTTGTTTTTGAGAATTATTTTTTGTGTGGCAGTTCATGGTGTTGAATATGCTTTTGGGGCTCATGAATACCCAACAACTGGGATATTCGAGGCGGAACCGAAACAATGCGATGGGTTCACCTTTAGGAAATCAATTTTGATCGGGAAAACAGAGCTGGGTCCTGTGGATGTGAGAGGAGTTATGGAGGATTTAGCTGAGGAATATAAAGGAAATGCTTACAATTTAATCAGCAAAAACTGCAACCATTTCTGCAATGATGCTTGCATCAGGTTGACTGGGAATCCAATCCCTAGCTGGGTCAATCGCCTTGCTAGAATTGGTAAGATTAAGAACATCTTCTGTTTATATCTAATCCAATTTTACTGTTTTAAGTTTCCATGGAAACTGTTTTCTTCTCTGGGTAGGTATTATAATAGTTGAAACTTGAAGTGTCAACAGTGAAAGAATTGAGTCAATGCATTAGTTTTATGTTATTCGGATTCAGATTTGAATAGTTGTAAAGAAAATTAAAATTTTTGTGTAAACATTTCTCCATTTTATTGAATTTGATTCCTCAATGTTGGTGCTGTGTTGTTGATTGTAGGTTTCTTCTGCAATTGTGTTCTTCCTGTGACTTTAAATGCAACCAAAGTGAGGCATCACAGAATCGAAGACAAATCCTGTGAAGTAGGAAAGAAGAAATTAACAAACGATTCCAACAGATTCACATCGTCTTCAACCTCTTCTTCGAACTCATCACCTTCGATCAATCAATCTCAAACTCGGGGTAGAAGCCGAAGCAGACGCTCACTTCCCCCTTCTTCACCATTGATTCTTGGTCCTTCATCATCTTGATTGATTTTTCATTTTCTTTCCAAAACAGATCATCTTGATTGATGATCAACAATGCCTGAGGACAGTTCTATTGAACCAAATCCTCAAAATCAAGCAAAAAAGCAAAAGCAAAAGCAAATCATTGGTTTTCTTTCCTTCCCTTCACATTAATTTTCTTGGTGGATTTATGGTTCTAACATGGGGATCTTTTGCAGGCATGAAATCTGTATATTTTTAAGCTATATCATGGTTTGTTAATGGTTTGTGCCTGCTTCTTTTGGTATTTGAAGCTATCTGAGGTTATGGCCATAATTAAGAGTTTTCATCAGACTCATAAATCCATCAGGTCTTTGTTATCTCTAATCACATGTAGTGTAATGCTTGATTTAGTGATGGATGCAAGGGCGAAGCCACATGGGGTTGGCAGGAGCAAGTCTCGTGGTCAACTTTTACGGCTCATTTTTTTTTTAATTTGGTCTCTGTAGAATTTTAAATTATAATTTTATTTTATTTAAAGTTAATGAATCGAATTATATTGATGATATTTTTTTAATTTTTTATTTTTTTAGGTTTAGGTGTATTTTTTAAATAATTAACCCTACGAAATTTCTTTTTAATTCAATTAAATATAATATTTTTTTAATTATCAAGTTGAGACGATAAAATGTATAGTACCGATATATTTAAAGACACTATTAAAATTCAATGGTTAAAAATTAATTCAATTTTTAATCTAATAGTTTAATTAAACGATCAAAAAAAAAAAAAAAAAAAAAGTTACTCCTTTTAGAGTAATAAAATATGGTCCTTGTCGATATAACAATTAAGTCCAGATGTTTTCCATTTAATAACCTTTTTATAAAGGGATAAGATTCGAGATTCGATTTTTCTTTCCTTCCAACTTTTAATCTACGCTTTAGTAAAAAAGAAAACGTTTAATATGTGCAACCAAAAGACGGGTGTGAGGAATGAGGATTAAAAAAAGTCTATCCTTTGTCGAAAAATTAAAAAATAATGAGGTGTATAATTTTTATTGGTTGGTCCCATGAATGACGTGGTGGGACTGACCCATGATATAATTTCTCACCCTTTGTCAGAGTTCAAGTCAAGAAATTCAACATTTATTTCTTTTAGATATATTCTCCTCAAAATAAAATATAAATATTTAAAAATAAAAAATTATAATCTATTTAATTTTTAAGAAAATTAACAAAATCACACTATAAATATTCAGGACAAGTGCAACAATAAACAACCGTACAGGATTTTAAAAGATAAGCCCTTAAAATTAAAAAATTAATATTTATAAAAATATATAGATATATAATAATTATTTAAAATTTAAAATACGATAAAATAATGTTATTTTTAGGTAAAATTTTAAATAGATGTTTAATATTTAATTTTTTGTTGTTCAATAAAATAATTTAATAATAATTTTTCTATTAAATTATTTAAAAAAAATCATATATTTTATTTTTTAAAAAAATTATTTAAAATCTTAAAATCTTTAAACCGTGATTTGATAAAAATAATCGTGAACTGAGAGGGTAATTGTCCTATGTATTACATCCCTTTAAAAATATGCTTTTTTTTTTCCTGACAAAATTACACATACTCTTTTCTTTCCTAGTATTATTTTTGTACCGTTAGCTCTTGTGCACTAAAATAATGTTGAATACCTTTCATTTTTTACCCTTCCATTATCGCTGGAGTAGCGTAGCAGTTCAAGTATTATCTGCAATTTCCACTCATGCACAAACCAGACAATCTTCTGTTTCAATCTAGTGAGATCATTTTTTTTCACTTTTGCTTTTGTTCCTTCTTTGACCCTAAACCACACATCCTATGAACTATGAAGAGAAGAGTCATGTTGTATATCAAGACTGCAATGATTTTTCCTGCCTGGATGCTTACCCAAACCCACTCAGGATTTGTCACCAAACACTGTTCTTCTTTAGAAAAAAGAAAAACATAAGAGATGGGTTACTTTAAACACCATTTATAGATTCTTTCATGGTGGTGTCTTTATAAAGTGCCAAGCATTAAGTTGGCACAGGATTTGCCTATTGCTTTATTCACTAACATCACAGTCATTTCATCTTTACAGTTGGAAAACAGTTTATTAAGGCAAAGTAATTTAAAAAAATGGAAGAAAAGAAAAAGAATCAAATAACAATTTGAGCCCAACATAAGTTTATGTCTTAAGATCATCATTTAACTACTGCCTGCCCGTATAAGACATTGATTTTATGTCTTAAGATTCTTTAATGGTGTTGTTTCTTTTAAGATAATTAATAATAATACCCCCTCCCAACCCTAAAAGAAGAACTCCTTCAATGATTGATGAAGGTTATACCTTTACGTTAGGTTATATAATATTCTTATTTTTACCAAAATTTTTACTACAGAACCAACTTGACTAAAAAGCCTGGGTTCTGACCTACATTGACCATAGTTTCATTTCTGCTTCATGGTTTTGTTAGGTGTCCCAGAAGAAACTACAGCCTTGCAAAAATCCAACCACTCCAAACATGTCCCCTCTTTCTTTTCCATCCAACAATCAAGCAGTCATCAGAAGCAAATAAATGGCAGACAATCCTGCAGAAGGCGACCATCAAATGTAACTCCTACTGGGATGACCACACTTGTCTTAAAATCAATGGATATCAGCAGGCAGATGGGCACAAGAAAAATCATCCAAATCATATGCTCCAAAAAGGGTCACCTAAAGTGTGATTATCCACGACAAATATCAAGTCCTTTTCACAAGCACGATAAGTAACCATCAAGCATAAATCTTATCAAGGCATAAGCATGCGAGGCAGAGCTGGTTCCATAGGACATGTTTCATGCAAAGCATTCGGCTGAGCTAATTCAATTGACACTAGGACAGGTACATTTCAGTGATGAATGTTATGACATTCATATGATGCATACCAAATCTGATGTCCGACAGATTGGTGGTGGACTTAGGAAGTTGCAGGTGCTCAGCATCATCACCTCACATGCCAATAATGAAAGCCAATACCTGTCAAAACAGACTGGGGAGACAGGGGAACCAGTTGCAGGGAGACTTTGGCTTCTATTAACTTGTTGCTAGTTTCACAAAGAAATTCCAAGCAAGAAATACTTTTCCTTCTTTGGAAAACGTGACTGAATTGATACAAATGAGATAAATCAGAATAAAAACCAGACAGAACCAACATCTTTTTAAACTGATAAATAATTTTGTTCATAATATAACATCATAATCCAATAGTTTTGAATACCAAGACAGAAAAACAAATCAATGTATTGAGATCGTCTTCTACATATTTGTGAGATGAAGAACATAATGTTGGAAGGTATGTTTTGGGGAAGACCTTCATGTTTAGATGTAATAAAAGAGCAGCCGGAGAAACAAAAATCATACAAGGCTGAGGTGGTTTAAACTTTAGAATCAACCAGTTAAATCTGAGAGTATAATTATTTTTTATATCATATATGCGTAGATAATAAATTTAATTTTTATATACTAATTTAATTTTTAAAGATTTTTAACTATAATTCAAATAATAACAATTAAATCTATTAAATTTACTCAAAACACGGAAAAGCCGCTTTTTTTTAATATAATAAAAGTAAATTGTCCAGCACTTAAACTATATCGAAACAAAATCCGAATATAATTCCTTGGGAAGTAAAGCATATATAGTTCTTTTCACATAAATATAATCACACGTAATATTTATTCTTTTAAAATATTTTTCACAATATTCATGTATGAAATTTATTTTTAATATTTATTAAAACATAAAAATAATATTCTTAAAATATATAACAAAATCAAAATATATTAGTATTGCAAATCAAGAGGAATTAATATAAGTTAATTCCCTTTATAAAATATAGTAGAACTAAACTTTTAACCCAAATAAAACTTCTTTCAAATTATAATTCAATTGACATTGTTATTAATACAATACAGAACATACCATAAAATCAAACATGTTTAATATTCTAAAATATCTATATTATTTAATTTTGTATAAATTTAAATATTAATATTTTTCTTTATAATATAATATCTATCTATTTAATAAAAAAAAAATACCCATTCAAATAGACTCCAAGATTTTCTCCTATACTTTATCAGTTATGGAACCTGTAACTGTGTTTTAATCATCCTTAATAATAAAAATTTAAAAAAAAAAAACATTCACCGTATGCATGTGCCATGCAACGCCCCTTTTTGCGTAACCAAAGAGATTTACGTTCCATCGTTCGTTTTGGTCGTCTTAGAGTTTGAATATAACCAAAACTAGGTTTTTGGTTATTTTTAGCATACGCCCGATTCTTATATATTTGACTCCGACTACCACTTAGTTTTCATGGTCTGTGATTGATTTGTTAAACAACTCTAGTATTTCACTAATAAACAAACAAAATCAAAATCCAAAAAAAGGAAAAATAAATCCTATAAGAGGTTGAGTCAGAAATAGGGTTTTAAATAAAGGCGTGAAGATAGTAGCTTCGGTCTGATATACTGAAAACAAGAGCCAAAGAGTATAAATAACCGTGTTGTTCTTGTTTGGTATTATTTCTTTTGTTTTTAAGAGGAAGAAGAGAGCAGAAAGATGGTGGATATAGACGATTCTTTGCAGGAAATCAAGAACGAGAATGTCGATCTTGTAAGGGGGAACAAATTCATGTTATATATGTCTTTGTTGTTGTTGTTGTTGTTGTTGTTGTTTTAATCTGTGTTTTTTTATATGTTTGAATGCTTGTTTGATGATTTTGTATGTTATTGTAGGAACGAATTCCTGTTGAAGAAGTGTTTCAGCAGTTGAAATGCACCAAGAATGGTTTAACCACCAATGAAGGGCAGAAGAGGCTGCAAATCTTTGGCCCCAACAAACTAGAAGAAAAGAGTGTAATTTTTGCTAATCCAATTCTCACTGTTTTACTATTTTTCATTCTCGTACGTGTGGATATAATGTTCCATAAATTTCAAACAGGAAAGCAAGTTTTTAAAGTTCTTGGGATTCATGTGGAATCCTCTGTCATGGGTTATGGAGATTGCAGCAATTATGGCCATTGCTTTAGCCAATGGAGGAGTATGATCCTTATATCTCTTTTCTTGGCACTTGCATTGGAGTTTGAACAATCTTTTTAACTTGATGAACAAAAACTGCAGGGCAAGCCACCAGATTGGCAAGATTTCGTTGGTATCACCGCATTGCTTTTCATCAACTCGACTATCAGTTTCATTGAAGAAAACAATGCAGGCAATGCTGCAGCGGCACTTATGGCCGGTCTTGCTCCCAAAACCAAGGTGCTTATTTACATCATGATTGGCCCTCACAATACAAGCATAGGCTGCATACTTGAGATTTGAAACTGATGTTTTCGTTTGTGTTTTTGAATGATTTAAATTTTATATAGGTCCTTAGAGACGGAAAATGGAGTGAGCAAGAAGCTGCGATTTTGGTACCGGGAGATATTATTAGCATCAAGTTAGGAGATATCATCCCGGCTGATGCACGTCTCCTCCAAGGTGATTCGCTCAAGGTCGATCAATCTGCCTTAACAGGTGAGTCTTTGCCGGTGAACAAGAACCCGGGTGACGGGGTGTATTCGGGTTCTACAGTCAAGCAAGGTGAGCTTGAGGCTGTTGTTATCGCTACCGGGGTGCACACCTTCTTCGGTAAAGCTGCTCATCTGGTAGATAGCACCAACAACGTTGGACATTTCCAGAAGGTAATCTCAGAAGCTTAAAGTTGACTGTCTGTCATCAGTTTTGCTGAGGTCCAATTTAATATCTGATGTGTGTTTTCCATTGTAATTAATTGATCAGGTGCTGACAGCTATTGGGAACTTCTGCATATGCTCAATTGCAGTAGGCATGTTTATTGAGATCATTGTGATGTATCCAATCCAGCACCGAAAATATAGGGATGGAATTGATAATCTATTAGTGCTTCTCATCGGAGGGATTCCTATCGCCATGCCAACAGTTTTGTCAGTGACAATGGCCATTGGATCTCACCGGCTTTCTGAACAAGGAGCTATTACAAAGAGAATGACGGCTATTGAGGAAATGGCAGGAATGGATGTACTCTGCAGTGACAAGACTGGAACACTTACTCTAAACAAGCTTACTGTAGACAAGAGCATGGTTGAGGTTGGTCTATAAATTTGGTGACAAATATAAACAAAACTCCGTTATTTTGCTGAGGTTGTTTCATTTGTCTAGAAACCATTACTCATTGATCATAAAACTGAAATTTCAGGTTTTCGCAAAGGGTGTTGACAAGGAAATGCTTCTTTTACTCGCTGCAAGGGCCTCTAGGGTCGAGAACCAAGATGCTATTGATGCCTGCATTGTTGGAATGCTAGGTGACCCCAAGGAGGTAAACTATTATCTCTTGTTCACATTAGTCCATTTCCGTTATTTTTTAGTCCTTTCAGTTCAGGATTGCAAATAAATCTTACATGTTATATCTGGTTTACAGGCTAGACAGGGTATCACGGAGGTGCATTTCTTCCCTTTTAACCCGGTTGACAAGCGTACAGCCATGACATATATCGATTCTGACGGCTCCTGGCATCGAGTCAGCAAAGGTGCACCTGAGCAGGTAATAACCAGCATCTCTACCGATTCATGACATTTTTCTTTTCCTGGCTGTGTTTTCTGCTTCTGATTTTTACCTGACATCTGTATCAGATTATTGATCTCTGTGTCCTTCGAGAAGACGTGAAGAAGAAAGCTCATGATATCATGGATAAATTTGCCGACCGTGGTCTTCGTTCTCTTGGTGTGGCTAGACAAGTGAGTTTGTATGCGTTTTTTCTTCATAAATATGTTTATGTCAGGAAGCAAATGAAAAAAAATCTTATTGTGAAACAAACTTGTTTGGATTTTTAGACTGTTCCTGAGAAAAACAAGGACAGCCCTGGAGGTCCCTGGGAGTTTGTGGGTCTCTTACCTCTTTTTGATCCTCCAAGACATGATAGTGCAGAGACAATTCGTCGTGCACTCCATCTCGGTGTCAATGTCAAGATGATAACTGGTGATCAGCTGGCGATTGGTAAGGAAACCGGTAGGAGGCTTGGTATGGGAACCAACATGTATCCATCATCTGCACTCCTAGGCCAAAATAAAGATGATCGAGTCAGCACAATTGATGTCGATGAGCTTATTGAAAAGGCTGATGGCTTTGCTGGAGTTTTCCCAGGTAACTGAGTTGACATACAATTTTAGTTCTATAAAAGAAACTATCTTTGCTGTCCTAACTAATGAACTTACCATTCAGAGCACAAATATGAGATTGTGAAGAGGCTACAAGATAGGAAGCATATTTGTGGGATGACTGGAGATGGTGTGAATGATGCACCCGCCCTTAAGAAGGCAGACATTGGAATAGCAGTTGACGATGCAACTGATGCGGCACGAAGTGCATCTGATATAGTCTTAACAGAACCTGGACTGAGTGTGATTGTTAGTGCTGTTCTAACAAGCAGAGCTATTTTCCAGAGAATGAAAAACTATACCATCTATGCAGTATCCATCACGATCCGTATTGTGCTCGGTTTCATGCTACTCGCTCTCATTTGGAAGTTTGATTTCTCCCCTTTCATGGTTTTGATCATTGCTATACTCAACGATGGAACTATTATGACCATCTCCAAGGACAGAGTTAAGCCATCTCCTATGCCTGACTCATGGAAGCTCAGGGAGATTTTTGCCACCGGCATTGTCCTCGGAAGTTATCTTGCTTGCATGACGGTTGTTTTCTTCTGGGCTGCTGCGGAATCCGATTTTTTTACAGTAAGAAAAAAAACATTTTGTATTCTCCTTAATACCATACTATGAACCACAGAGCAAGTACTAAAGGTTGATCATTGCTTGCAGGAGAAGTTTGGGGTAAAATCCATTCGGAACAATGAAGATGAACTTACAGCAGCTGTTTATCTCCAAGTGAGTATTGTGAGCCAGGCACTTATCTTTGTCACTCGTTCTCGAAGCTGGTCTTTTATCGAGCGCCCTGGTCTCTTGCTAGTCGTTGCCTTCCTCCTAGCACAACTGGTGAGTTCTGTACTGGTTGACATCATTGCAGAATTTGATATAATACAGGAACAAACATACTGATTTGTGTTTTGCCTGTTGTTCGACTCTCTAAGGTGGCTACTGTGCTTGCTGTTTATGCAAACTGGGAATTCGCTCGAATTAAAGGCATTGGATGGGGTTGGGCTGGTGTTATTTGGCTCTTCAGTTTAGTTACCTACTTCCCACTCGATGTACTCAAGTTCATAACCCGGTACGCCTTAAGCGGAAAGGCCTGGGATAATCTTCTTCAGAATAAGGTATGCAAAATCTTCCTTGAATGGAAATTGAAACAATGAACGGATGTTGTTTTTCTCTTGTTGATATTGACTAGCCCTTTCACATTTGAACACATCACATAGACTGCTTTCACAACAAAGAAGGATTATGGAAGGGAAGAGAGGGAGGCACAATGGGCCACGGCACAACGTACCCTTCACGGACTGCAGGCTCCCGGAACCGAAGAACTCTTGAATGACAAGAGCAGCTACCGAGAGTTGTCGGAGATCGCCGAACAAGCCATGAAGCGAGCTGAAGTTGCAAGGTGATGATAATATGTTATTTCACTAGTTTTATTTCAACAGAATGAACAATCACGTTATAACATTGTATGTCTGGTTTTGCTAGGTTGAGGGAGCTTCATACACTGAAAGGCCATGTCGACTCAGTTGTGAAACTCAAAGGACTCGACATAGAGACCATCAATCAGAACTACACGGTGTGAGAAATGCAGGGCTGAAAATTGGAAATTAGCAGCATCCAATAATTGTTTTCTTTATTAGTTGTTTCTGTAATAACAGAGTGGCAATGTCAAGGACAAGATTAATAGCAGGATCATTTTTGTCACTATCAATGTAATAAAGAAAAATTATTCGCTCATTTATGTTGGTCCTTTTATGCATGCATTACATATCAAGTGGATATAGAAAGACATCATTAACATTTTACCATACAAATCCATATATATAAGTAATTTCTCTATTCATCAGCTTCAGTAATGCTCGCAAGACTTGGTTGCCATTGATCAAATGTTGCCAGCCTTTTTGATGATCCTTTTGCATGCCCTCTCACTCTCTTCCTCGTATGCAACCTTCTCCACCCATCATCGGCTGACACCAAGTTTCCTAGAGACTTCGTTTTCTCAGTCCAATCATATGCGCCGGAGGTTTTACGGTGATCGTTACTACTCTTAACACCTGTTTTCATGCATGCGAAGCAACTTTTATCCTCGAAACATGACCCATCTTTGGAATCACCTTTATCTGCCTTACAATCTTCACTGTTTGAACTCGAGTCATCACCTTCCAAACTATGGTTCATTCTGGAATATGGAGTCTTACTATTCTTGTTCATAAAGAACCAACATATGCTACTGGAGTTGTCGTTGTCGGAAGCTTTTAATTCCCCGCTTTCCTGGGATTCGCTTATTATTAATGGTGTAGGCGAATACTTGTTGGAGTGTCGTTGAAGCTTCCGGATAGTGCTTATTGGCACAACATAGAACTTTCGGCCAAGAGCTAGCTCAGTCTCCGGTGCAACAATAGCCCATGGTTGCTGGAAAACATGGGGATGAGCCACCACACACTTCGGGTTCCGATGGATTATCTCCGCCGCCAGGACAGGCCGTTCATGGAGTTCCACGTGACCTCCGGGATGAACAATCTTAACAAACATGTTCTTGGTGTTTTTACTACAAATCCAGCTTGCAAACACCATGTTTTCCCCCTTTTTCTTCTGGGAACTAAAAGGAAATGAGAAAGTGAATGGTCATAATTTTAATGGAGAAGTATTTGAAGGCGTTGCCGTTTCTTCTTTAAGTCGGTTGGGAATATCCGTTCAACTTAAAACAACTAAGAAACTTGAACCTTCGATATTCATAATATTTGCTTCTTGTTTGTATTTGATTCCTTGTTAATATCGTAGCAATGATGTTAAAATTCAAGCATGTCTTTTGACATTTGCACTCATGTTTGGAATCATGCGCCAAGACAAACATGTCATGCCATTATCGGATAAAAATTATTTATTTTTAGTGTTTCTTTTAATGTTTTTTATTTAAAATTATCGGTTTTGATTAGTGTTTAAAAAATAAAGATAAAGTATAATAATATTATATTTTTGTACTATGATTATGTATGCCTTATTTTGAATAGTTTAATATTCTCTCTGTCCCATAAATATTGTCTCTTAAATATTGTCTCTTATTGACATTTTGAGTCAAATTTTTTCATCTTTGACTCTTGATTATTTAAAATTTATTATTGATAAAAATATATATATTAAAAACTTCTAATCGACTAGATTTCAGATATATAATTTATAAAATTTAATTATTTAAAATATTTAATATAATTGTAGTCAAAGTTTAAAAATTTTGACTTTAAAAAAGTCAATAAGAGACATTATTTTTAGTACGAAAGAAGTACTATTTTTAATTATTTATCTAATATAAAGTTTATATTTGTACATTTTTTATATTATGTTCAACTATTTTTAAACTCGAATATTAATTAAAGTTTTCTTTTATTAATACTTAAAAACCCAAACATAACATATATTCACTTAGATTTAATCATCAAATAAATTGATTAGGGGGTGCACCAATATTAAATCATCATGTTATATAATCATATAAAGTCTATGTTCCTTTGATTCAATAGGTAATGTTAAAGTCTTAAGTCTTAAGAACATGAGATTTCTAAGTTTAAATTTTTATCTTACGTAAAATATATAATTCTTTAATTAGTTTTAATTAAATTACATTTAATCGGACTGAATTAGTTATTGAGTTAATTATATACTAATAATTTATTTATTCATTTAAAATATTTTTTAAATCTAAACTCATATGAACCTGATCTAGCCGGTCCTGGAAAATTTTGAAATAAGACAATAATAAGTTCACAACAATGTGGGAAAGCAGAATATCCGAGCTGTAACCAATTAATTCTTTAAGAAAGGATTAATATCTGTAAAAGTTAATTTACGGACCGACATGGTTGTTTTTGAAAAAAAAAAATCTGATAAAATATATAACGTTATTATTTGTACTTTTGAGATTTTTTTAGATGTGAGAATTTTTTTTATTTTTTTAAGTATAATGTTATCCCCTACTCAGTCTCTTGTTACGGTTGTTTACCCTACATATCTTACTCATAGGCGCTCGATACAAAACAGATAGTCAAAAGATTATTCTGATACCACTTGTTAAAGCGTTATTATATTCTTCTTAAAAACATATTTAATAAGATGTATAATATCAATGTTTATATATCTTAATTTTTTTCGACGTGAGACTAATATTTTTTTACGTATTTTTATGCCCAACAATATATTCTAATTATTTATCCAAATCAATTATTATGTTCCACAGTAATTAACAACTGCTGAAAGACTTAGATCACCATGTCAACATCGACCGTCGAGAACTTCAAGAAACTTTGGCCATTACGAGGCTATTTTATTATTTGTCACACCTACTTTGGAAATATTGTATCCATAAAGGGTATGATTGGTTTGATTTTGTGATAAATTATTATTTTACTTTAGATTGATTTAGAAATAAAAGAAAGTGATGTATATATTAAGAAACTGTATTTAAATCTTCAATTAATCAGTATAAGATCATGCTTACATCTCAACATATTTCACACAAATTGAATATTTTTAGTCTTCGATATTTTTTAATAATTTTAAATTTAGTGAGATAAAAAATTAGTTCCGAATTTGTATACCGACACAAAAGAGAGGGAAGAGAGGAGGGACTTATAGGTTATGTAACTCGTAACGAGCCCCCGAGTTCCATTGGCACCAAAGGGATGAGAGAATGCAGGACATCGGTTATGAGCGGCCTGTAACTAGGTTCAGGTTGTATGCAAAGCACGGCAACAGCAGCAACCTGTTCGGCAAGGAAAGCAATCTGAATCTATAACATGAACACAGACACGACAATGGAAACAACGGAGTAGTTTTTTCATGTACCTGATAGAGGTGCTTCAAGTCCATTGTATCTTTTATTACTGGATCAACTATGTTTGGAAGTTTAGATCTGTCTGTAAGCTGGGGCATGACCTATATCAAAATTGTATAGGAATGAAGTTCAAGATGAAACCAAAAGCATGGCTGAAACTCTTCATGGTCAAAAGAAAATACCCATGTGACAAGAGATTGGCACTGAGTTGGTGTCATTTTCTCCAGTGGTTTCTTTCCGATTAGCAGCTCGAGAAGGACAACTCCGAAAGCATATACGTCGCTTTTATCGGTCAATTTACCTGAGAAACGCAATGATGTTGTTACTTGGAAATGCATGGGGATCTCATTTGGACTTTCTTATGCATCAACTATGAAGAGCTGTGGCTTACCCTCTAAGAGGTACTCTGGAGCTACATACCCCAACGTTCCCGACAACTTTACATTTTTGTTCTGCGATGTGGTAGTCACAGCAAGGCCAAAATCTGACAGCTGAACCAAGGAAAAGATCGGTAAGGGAAGCGTTCCAAGTTATTTCAAGCAGCAAGGCCATAATGTTTACCTTAGCATTGAAGTTGGAATCAAGAAGGATGTTAGATGACTTTATATCTCTGTGCACAACTGGTGGGTTGCAGTTCTCATGAAGATGTTCTAATGCTCTATCAGAGATCACAGAAAAAGTTTCGAACCAAATTAACAACGAAAAAACAATGAATCAGACAGAGATTAGAACATAATTGGCTATGGATTTCACCTAGCAACATCAATCGCAATTTTCATTCGTAAATTCCATGTTAAAGTTGATCCTTGAGAAGGTCCTATAATGTCCCAACAATAAAATTATATCAAAGGATAAACTTTAGCCATCTGCCACTAACTTTCACTCTGCTTTTGTGTCTTAGCAAGCAAGAAAAGGAGTGTATATATACATACCATGTAATTGACTCTCCAAAGAACCATTTTGCATCATTTCATATACAAGTAACCTAGTTTCACCATGGATACAGTAACCCAACAGTGAAACAATATTCTGATGTCGGATTTTGACCAGCCAGTCCACCTCATTCTGCACATTGTAATAAAACCAGCAAAGATATCAAATGCCATAGACTATAGTTATCCAAATCTATTTTGGTCAGGCACAAAATATTACCTCGAATTCCCTTTCAGCTTCAGCTCCTACATCATCTAGTTTTTTCACGGCAGCAAGAAATTTCTCATCAAAGCAAGCTTTATAAACAAGTCCACGACCGCCTTCACCTAAAACATTACTTTCATGGAAACCGTTTGTTGCAGCTTCCAGTAACCGGTACTCGATAACAGCTGCCGAACCCTTCTTCCCAGCCGTCCATAAGGAATTAAAATGATCCACAATTGGACTTAATGAAAGTGCTTTTGTTGGTTCTGCAGATTGTGTAGTGAAAGCAGAAGTAAATAATAAAGTTGATATTAGAACTTAGAAGACAAGAACCATAAGCATGGACATGGAAACCAAAATTTAAGGTGATTAAGTGAGACAGAAAAGATACCTTGGTTCTGTTTGCTTTTCCCATTGGAATTCTTCAAGTTTCTCTGTCTACATATCCAGAAACATAACAAAAAGAGCAATAATCCGCCAAGTAGAGTGGAGGCGACAATTAGTGCTATAAGAATTCTCTTGTTCAAATCTTGGTGGTGAACTACTCTAACCACAGGTACTCCTGTTTTGCCATTAACATGGTTAATTAGAATTAACATAACTACAGGTAAATGGAAGAAAAATGCTGTCGTTTTGAGGAACAAATGGATGTCAAATAGCTATTAGAAACCTAAGGGGAAAGCATAGAAATAACTCAAACACTATACTTCCTTGTTTGTTCATTGAAGAAGAAGACCAAATCGCTGGTTTCTATGCTAAATTTATCCTCTTTACTGGATAAAAACGTAGTAAAATGCAGAAATGTAGACCACTTGAGCAGCAACCAAAACAACCCCTTTCAAGATAAATACCTGGAGAAACAGCTTCCATTTGATAAGAAAACAGAGCAATGGATTCTTGTTTAGAATGAAGAACCGAATCCTGGATGGGTGAAACAGTTGACTCTGGTCGGGCAAGAATTATGAGTGAGAACAAAGAGCAGGAACATGCCCACATGGGAAATAATAGACACAGAAGGTTCATGTCTCCACTCAGACAATAGAAGATAAGAGTTCCTTTTATTTAAATGCAGGTTCAAAGATCTTGTTGTTTTACTTTTGAATCTATCTCTGCTTACCTCTTCTTTTGATATAAAAAAATGCAGGACACCTAGAAAAAGAACAAGGAGAAGGAAAATCTAATTAGTTCTGAAATTAACAAGATTTAATCAGTTAAATTTTTGTGTTGGGAGTTGATGGAGATAGTGCATCATGTATGGCAGTTATGAAAAGAGAAAGCTCATGAAGAGTTTAGACAGTTGGGGATCGTAATAAACGATCGTTTATCTATTATAATAATTTATAATTTAATTTTTAATAGGTATTTACTTATTTATATTAACGTTCGAATAAATATTTAAAAAATTAAATTTTTAAATTTTTAACCGACTATTATTTATCTTAACGAATATTTAGGAACTACAGCTCCAAAGAGAACCTTGGTACTTAACTGTTGTTAATCTCATATTTACTTATCTATTTAATTATTTAATCTCATATTTAAATAACAAATTTATTACTATTGTTATCACTTTGTATGTTTATTGGACTTGAATAAATCTTTACTCTTTGATCTGAATTTAAATAAACAATCTTTAATTTGTTTTGAAATGAGACAATCCACTCTTTGTTTGAAAATAAATAATTTATTTAAAATAATTAGAAAACAATAAAAAAATTGAAAAACAGAATAAATAATTAATTAAATTGGTAGGCTTAGCTAACCACTATGCCCACATGTGACATGCATACATAACGTAAATAAGTTCTTTGCTGAATGGGTGATCGTAGAGGCGGTTTAAAGATTTATAAGATTTTGTTTTGTTTATTAAAAAAAAATATTTTAATGAATAATTTAAAAAAAAATGTGTTAAATTGTTTTATTTTTATTTTAATAAAAATATATTATAATTTTTTTAATATTTTTTTGTAATTTATTAAATCAATTTTTTGTGTTTTACCTTATAAAATATTTATTCAATTCATTTAGTTTTTTCATGGAATTGTATAGTCGTTCATCTAGCTGATGTCTTTCTAGGTTTCTTTGTCCCGAAGCAATTGAAAATTCAATTAATGACGCGAAAATGATGGAGAATTGAATGGGAAGCGGTGTCAAGTAATTAATTGTTTTTTTTAATTAAGGTTAAGATTTAAGAAATTATAAATATAATATATTTTAAAATTAAAATTTAAAATTAATATTTGTAATATTAAAAATAAGAAAAAGTATTAGAAAGGGGGAAAAAATTGTCCGCTTTGCACTGCATTTTTTTTTATATATATCGTTAATAAAATTTGAATAAATGTTATTTGATTTTTTCATATTAACGGATACGTATATGTTTAATATTTTTCTTAAAGTTATGTTTCTATTTATAAAAAAGTAATTGAAAAATATTTATGTTTGTTTTATTACTTATAAAAAGATAGTGTATTGACACGAGTTTTCTAACTTAAGTAAAATTAAACATATTAAAATTATATAATTTTAACTAACCCTATTAAACATATTAAACATATTAAAATTATATAATTTTAACCTATACCATGATAAAATTTTTGATTGAACTATTATTATATGATCATTAGAGAAAAATGTCATTTAATACAAATTAAAAGGGTATTATTAAATAAATATTTCATACTTTTATTAAGAAAAACTAATATATATTTTTATTATTTTACTAATAGTTTTGTAATATTAAATTCATAAATTTTTTAATGAATGTATAGGTGATAAATTTTAGCTCTGTATTCCCCCATTAATGATCTGCCCTTTCATTTAAATTTCCCTTATTTAATGCGGCACTAAGAACAAGGCACTTCTCATTCACATTAGACCTTTTCAACCCCTTCATTAATTTTTGTTTTCACCCCTCCATCCCATACATGTAAATACATATATTTTACAATAATAAAACTAATATTTTAAACTAAATATTATAAATATATCAAAAATTATAACCAAACTTATTAACAGAGATTGATCTAACTGATAAGTAGTTTGATTTTATTTAAACAAATTTTAAATTCGAGATATTCATCAAAACTAACTTATATGATACAGGTCAATCTAAATCGATTAAAATAATAATAATTTTTTTTAACCAAACCATATTTCATTAGTTTTTTGGGAACCCAAAGTCAGGAAAGGCTAAATCTAAGCCGGCGTCACCAATGGAGAGAACTCAGTGGAAACAGAAGAAAATGAAAGATGGAAAATTTAATACAGCTGCATGCAGGCATGCACGTATAGGAATCCAACAGTATTAATAACACCATTAAAATGATCAGATTTCTTGATGCTCCATTAAAATGACCTCTCACTTTCATGCAGTATATATAGGAATAGTGACAGAAGATGAGGGAAAATATGAAGCAGCAATGGAAGCAAGCAGATCAGTGGTTTTGATAGGCTTAGCTTTGCTTTTGTTCACACAAAGTACTATAGAGGCTAGGTCACATTCTCGCCATAGAGGGCAACGACATGAACTAAGGAGGAGAAGAGGTGGTGGCGGTGGCGGTGGGAGAAGAGGAGGAACTTCTTGTGATCCATTGTTTCAGTTCCTGTTTGGAACATGTGGCCAATGGCCTTTCTCAACATCTTCCTCTCAGGACAACCCTTTTCTGACTTCCCCACGTAGGAGACCTCCGGCGCCTTTACAGCCTCCAATTGTGCAACCCCCTTTATTACCATCCCCTCCTCCATTAGTCTCATCACCACCACCCTTACTTCCTTCACCTTCTCCGCCACCGGTTACCTCTGCTCCACCACCCTCAACACCACCACCATTTTTTTCATCGCCTCCACCACTAGTGCCATCACCACCACCACCATCTAACCCACCACCATTTGTATTCCCACCACCACCGCTTCTTCTTTCACCACCTCCAACGCCAATATTTCCATGGCTAAATCCTCCTGACATCCCATCCGTTCCAGATTCCTCACCACCACCAAACCCTTTCCTTCCGCCAGAGCCTGTGTCGATACCAGCACCACCTCTATTCCCAATATTTCCTCCTCCAGATGACGAATTTACAACAACATCACCATTTCCGCCCATATTTGCTCCACCAGCAGAGCCTAACTTGCCACCAGTTGAGTTTCAACCAGCACCACCGTTTCTGCCCACAATAATTTCACCGCCAGCACAAAATTTACCGCCTGAACCTCCACAACCCTTTACATTTGTACCACCCATCGATTCAACTGGTCCGCCAAACGTTTTTCTGCCATCTCCATTAATCCCAGCTTTCCCTGAGATCCCTGAGCAGCCATTTCCATTTCCATCCATTCCAACAGCACCAAATACTGGTTTCGTGCAGCCAGTGTCACCTCCGCAATCATTCATACCACCATTCCAGCTTCCTCCGTCATTTGATTCACCTCCTCTTAAACATTAGATTCCCTGTCTTGTCTTACACCGCGTCAAAATATAAGGTCTCCAAATAAGGAGAAGATAGTTTAGGAATGCTAGTCTCCTGTTGGAAAGTGTTTAGAAGGTTTGCCTTTGTATTTTCCCCCTGTTTCCTGTATGTATTTGTTTATGTTTAATGAATACAAGTACAACAGTGAAGTAAAGTTTGATTCGAGGAAGAAGAAGATGAACATGAAAACAAGTCAAAACTCAAATGAAACTATGAAAGTGTTTTTGATTGGCGGTGTGTTAAAAACAGCAGCTTCGAAGGTATCCTGTGGAGGTTGCTTTGCCATAAAGCGAGTCTTGGTTTTTAATGATGGATTAATTGAATTATTATTTAAAAAATTATTGCTATTTAAACTCTTTTAAATTACAGTTTATATTAATCACAACATCAACGGGAATGAAATTTATTTTATCTTTTGGGAAAATAATTTAATTAAATTTTGAAAAATATAAATAAAATATTTAACTAATTTTGATTATTAAGGTTTAATAACTTTATCTATTGATGCAGTATAACGTGTTTTTTATTTTTAATTTTATTTAAAAATACGATTTACTTAAGTAAATTATTTAAATACAATATAAACGTATGGAAATAAAAAATAAAAAATATTATTAATTTACGACTATGACCGTGCAAATTTAAATTATTTAAATATTTTTTATTTAAAATAAATTTTATAACTTTATCTTATATTTATTATATTCTCGTCTCTTACCTACATCGTCCTCATGCCTGAATATTTGAACAACAAATTTAAAAATAATATTAAAGAAATCAAATGGTTTCCGATTTGAATTTAAGTGGATATGAAAATAGTGGACCGTTGCAGTTGGAGCCAAAAAAAAATGAACAGACATGATACCTCACCTCCACCACTAGCCAATAAAGTAAAAAATTCAAATTCAGGATAAATTTTAAAATCGGATAATATTCACATCTTTATATATATCAATTAAATGTAATAAAATTATTTTTCTTACATCACAAAAAACAAAACCAACTGTTCTCTTTCTCTTGTCTCCATCGCCTTTGCTGATTCAATTTCTTTCCAATTAAATCGATCATGGAATTACCAGAAGAATGTTGGGAATTGATTTTCAGTTTCTTAGAACACCAACGATACTTCGAACCTGTTTCTTTGGTATGCAAAAGATTTCTTTCCATTTCAAATCATCTCCGTCGTACTCTCACCGTCACCGGTCCAACCCTCGAATCGCTTCCCAATCTCCTCCTCAGGTTTCCAAATCTCAACACCATTGTTTTCCGTGATTTCCATGGAAATCTCGATCCGGTTCTTTCCTTGATCTCTCAATCTGGGCTGCCCTTGAAATCCCTCGATGTTTCCAGCAACAAATGTTTCCCTTTACTGGGTTTGAAGCACGTGGCTTCCAAGATGAAGAATTTGATAGAATTGAATTGCTCCAACATTGGGTCTTTGAAAGACTCTGATTTGATTGAGATCGGGAATTGTTTCCCTTCTCTCCAAGTGATTGACATTAGCTATCCTGATCATGGATCCGGGTTTTCCCCTAACGGGTCATTGGATTCAAAGAGCTTCTCGGGTTTGATTACCGATTATGGGATCCTTGGATTGGCCTCGTCGCTCAAGAATTTGCGCAAGATCGATCTCTCCGGTAATACTTTCATAACCGATCAAGCTCTTGTTATTTTATCGTCGAATTGTCTATTCTTGAGTGAAATTGGGATTCGTGACTGCGATTTCATTACCCAGAACGGAATTGCTTTGGCTATTCGTAAAACTGATAATTTGAAGTCAATTTTCATGAATGGAATTGGAATTCCTTCGATTGATGCATGCTTTTTGGATTCCTTTGCATATGCCAGAAGTTTAATCGAGCTTGATCTCTCAAATTCCTTTATATCTGATGAATTGTTGTGTTTAGTAGCTGAAGCTAACGTTCCATTGCAAAAGCTTGTTCTCTCTCGTTGCTTTTGTTTCACATTTGATGGCATTTATTTTCTCTTGTCCAAGTACCCATCTCTTTCATACTTGGATCTTGAAGGAGCAACTTTTCTCAACGACGAGTCCATGATAGAATTAGCCAAATTTTTGGGTAATTTAAGCTTCATAAACCTTAGTTCATGCTCTAAGCTAACCAATTCTACCTTGTTCTATCTTATGGGAAACTGTCCTTTGCTAACAACTATCAATATGGAGAGAACAAACCTCGGGGTCGAAGCATTTTCACCTGAAATTGTGGTGAATCCTCGAGTTAAGGCATTACATTTGGGCTGGAATAACAATTTGAATGATGAATGCTTGAAAATGGCTTCCTATGTTTGCCCCAATCTGGAAGTACTCAATGTCACCTACTGCTTGGGTATTACCGAAGATGGCCTCTTGCAGATTTTGAAGAACTGTTTACAGATTAGGTGTTTAGAGATTAGTAAATGCCAAGGGGTTAAGAATCTTGAATTGCACTTTGAACTTCCCAAACTAGAGGTTTTGCAAGCAGAGGGGTTGGCAATTGATGATGAGACATTGGCTTCAGTCGGGAAGCGGTGTGGGCGGCTATCCCATTTGAACTTGGAAGGTTGCTTGAATATGACCGCCAGAGGAGTTGAAGGCGTGATTGTCAACTGCAAAGCATTGAAGGAGATGAACTTGAGATGGTGTAACAATGTGAGCCTAGACATTGTAGCTTGGATGGTGCTTTCGAGGCCGTCGTTGAGGAAGGTTACACTGCCATGTGGTTCAGTTCCTAGTGCAAACCAGAAGGATTTTTTCCTACGCCATGGATGTTTGGTTTGTCAAGGCTAGCTATTTGACAGAAGTGGAGGAATGGTTCCATTTATGTTCATATATATATATTTGTGTGTTATAAAGGAATTAAATATCGAAATTGCACAGTTAGATGATTAAACTACGAGATGACTAGAATCGCATCGGATATGAACTAGTCATTTTCTATTTGCCTGTATTTGTATACTGCCTTTCAATTTAACTGAGTTGTTAGATAAATTGCAGTGTTGAGTTGAGTTTGCTATGAATTATGATACAGAAGTTGTAATGAATTCATTTCACTTCACATTCTATGCTTTAGTTTATCTGTTTGATTGCGTGATGGTTGAAGCAATTCTGCATGAGGCTTCAATTTACGTTTGATCTTGGAAGTTATCACAACCGTCCATTTTAATCCTAAATTTTTTTTATCTCATGTTAAAAATATTCATGCGAAAAATTTTATATTACCTCATTAAAAATCTCATTCCCAACAAATTAAATACAATTAATAACACCCCATTTTTATACTATATATACCTGTAGTCTTATATTAAATTTATTCGGAATTCAATTTAAATTAATCGATTAATAAATTAAATATAAATTAATCAACCTTACCTAAAGGTCATATTATCATATACAAAAGGTCTACTTGGTAAATCAACATCATCCCTACCATTGATTAAAAAAACTATATAAGTCTTGAAAACTTGAAAGCCAAACTGAATATTTTTTAGCGAAAAACCTAAGGAATTGGTTCAAGAAAAAGAAAACAAAAGAATTGATAACTCATCCGTTCGATTCCAATGGCAACCAAGAGCTCGCCGTCGCATTGTTCAAAGCGGACGTGCATTTGCTCTCCGACCAACCACCCTGGGTCTTTCAGGTGCAACCTTCATAGGAGTTCAGGAAAAATTTCAAGCAAATCGGTGGCGTCGACCCGTGTTAATAGACAGAATGATGATCAGTCGAAGGCGGCCATGATATCTTCGTCAAAATCAAGCCTGATCAAAGCCTTTCTGATGCAGATCATTAGTCCTTCGCGCCACGGTCTTCAAAGGAGGCGGGAGTTCCATCCCAAACCCTCGAGGTTTAGTTCACTCCACGGCTCTGCTAATGGAGTTGAGGTTTCTTGATCCTCTTCTAACTCTTAAATCCTGAATTTTTGGTTCTTTATTATTTCAGAAACTTTTAAACCGACATGGATTATCCCAGTGAGTTTCGGATTTGTTGAACTTTCTTTCTTCTTAGTTTATGGGTTTTCTTCTTTCATCTTTCTCTGTTTTTTAGATACAATTCTAATCAAATGCCGGCCTCTTCAACACTTTAATGTATATTATATTTTCGAACAAAATCTTTATTTTTTTTAATATCTATTTTTATATTTTAATATTAAAAATTTAAATTCTAAGTTATAATTTTTAATTCTAAATTTTAAAATTTATATCATAATTAAAAGAGATGGAGCTTCCTCAAAACCTAAGGGGTCCGGTTTATACTTTAAAAGCTGTCTTAAATAATAATTTGATCGAACAATAATTTAATCATATAAAAATATTTAGATTTAAAAATACAAAAATTTATTAAATATATAATTAATTAGGAAATAAACTAAAGAAGAGTGCAGGTGTATTTTTATTTTCTTTAATCAAATAACAATTTATGTTTTATAATTAAAATATCAGATAAAACATATTTTCTCATAAATTTTTAGTTTAAATTTTTAATAAATCATTATATTTTTATTAAATTTTAACCATATCAAAGTTCAATTTTAATCTCGTATACCTTAAATATCATAAATCTTATAAATTTTTAACGTAAAAACATAAATAAGAACATATAAAAATAAAAGATTTATATTCATATATCCTTAATCCTTATCCAAATCAAGATATTACCGTAAAGAACCATAGAGGACCACGTACCACTTTTTCCAATAACTAATTAAAGACAACGACTAATTTGCCCAATTATTGGTGTATTCAGATCATTAATTAATTTACTCAACGATTATAACATTATAAATAATTATAATTAAAATTTATATATAAATTCAAATTTTTAATTTGATTCAAATTTGTTAAAATTAAATTTAAATTATAAAATTATTTGTTAACTTAAATAACTTAAAATTTATTGATTTGTTTTTGTTTGAAACACTCACCCCAACTTATATTAATTATATTAAATAACTCAAATTATTTAAATACAACATTTAAAAAATATTTTACTAGATTTCCTTAAATAAATAAATAAATATTAATGAAAAAAATATTCGAAGTTCTAATGACCAGTTCCATAGCATCACCCATAATAGTAATAATAAAACCCAAGTCTATTGACATAGACACTAGTAGACAAGATTCTATGTAAATTAAAAAAAGTCATTCTATTGTCAGTCTTCTCATTAATCTCCTTTTCCCCCTTTTTCTTGTTCTTTCTTGTCAACCAAACATACATCATTAAGTAATTCAGTATTTGCGATTTGCGAACAATATCTTCAAGGGTTCTCTACTGGATTGGGAAAAACATTCTTCGAAATTCTTGAAGCCGATCTATTTCTTGGAATTGGGGACTCTTCGTTGAGGTTAAAATTTCAAAATCTTTTTGTAGATTTTAGGGTTTTGTTGCTTGAATTCCATACCCGTGTTCTTGTTCTTTACTATCAAGAATGAAAGATTTTATTTATTTTTTTAATATATCCGGTAATTAACGTTGTATATTTTCTTTTACTATTTTTATTGCTCTGGGAAAAAAGTTTTAAAGATGGATAGAATATTTGGATACCCAATATAGAAAGCAATCATAAAAGCAAATTAGTTGTATTTAAAACATATTTCTACCGTGGCCTTTTGGTTCATAGTTGTCTTTTATTTTCTTTTGATTTCTTTTCCCCCTTCAATTAGAAATCATATACGATAAAATTTACTTAAGTGTGGGGAATTGTCAAAACATTTAGCTATAAGAGTTCCAGTTCCGGTTGTTTTTGGTTAGAGAGATGAAATTTTGATAACCATGAACCTAGGTAGTGTATTCTTTACTAAATAGCAAACACCTGAATTTTAGAATTGCTTGCCAGCGATATGCTTGGCCTACTGCTGAAAGCTGAGAGAGAGAATGGAATCTTAAACTTCCTTGTCTTGCCAAGGAAGGTTACCTTGTACTAATATTAATCAACCAAATTGACGTTGGGTTGTAAAGATTTGGTTTTCGGTGAGATCATGTTCAACTTCAGTAATGGTTGTACTGTGTCTGTGAGTGCGCCTTGTCAGTTTGTTAGAACCAAATCGATGATGCAAACGATGTAAACCATCTCACTTGTATTACGTGTTGCTGCGTTACAAGAAACACTCTTCTTTTATATGGTTTATTTCTTTTGGTTTCCGTGGGAAAAAATAAAGTGAACTTTTAACAAAATGCTATTTGTCTTCCCAAGCTTCTTCCAGTAGTAGAAACTTAAGATTGGGAGGGAAGTATTATGAAAAGAATTTTTTACAATGTTTTCTTATTTTGAAGAGAGATTTACTTCAAATTGACTGTGACGAGGAAAGTTTGGATTGGAAATATTTGTGACCGGTGTTGTCTCCTCTGCCCTTTCCAGAGTTTCATGGATACGAATAACTGGAGGCCTACTCCTCCCAGTGGTGAAAACATCATGGATGGTGGTGATTGGAGAACCACATTACAGCCAGACTCACGACAAAGAAT
This sequence comes from Abelmoschus esculentus, assembly GCA_035048815.1. NCBI lineage: Eukaryota > Viridiplantae > Streptophyta > Magnoliopsida > Malvales > Malvaceae > Abelmoschus > Abelmoschus esculentus. Next base: position 3,498,168 of record JAUCBN010000008.1, read on the forward strand.
TGTAAACAAGATGTAAGTGAATTTTACAATATTATTTCTATCCTGTGGCTTGTTGTGTGCTGTGAGGAACTCCTCATTAGCTTAAATAAAACACTGTTTTCTATTCAAAAGGACTTTCTTTGTTTAGTAAATACATCCTTCAAAATCAAATCTTTCTCTTACCTATAGTTTGAGGTTGCACTATGTGGCCATGTATCTTTTACTGGACGTGACTAAGCTATTTGGTCCTGGTCTATCTGTATCTTTCATAATTTGTATCATTATATAATTAAATTGTGTAATTGAATGAGAAAGTATTTTTTTAATCTTTGTATCCTTGTAAGATTCGGGATTGTTAGTTCATACTTTATATGGACTGTGATTCTTATCTATTCCCTCTGACTGAATTGTGCTCAATTTTTAAATAACTTATTGCTTTACCACTAATGATCTTGCCTTTCTACAACATTCTCTGAACAATGGCAATTATGGTATGTGGTCTTTTTTAATGTTGTTGATATATGATGGCCACTTTGTTGATATTAGAAAAGGTTTTGTTAAGTTCAAGTGTTACGGCTGTAGGATATTTAAATGAAGGCTTTCCTGAACAAGTTAGATTGGTAAATCTTTTGTTGGTCATATCATATTATAAGTTTGTTAATTTTGTATTTGATTTTAAATTCTGTTACTAACTTGATAGGTAGCATTCTTAGCATTCATTTATATACTGACTAATGAGTCCTACATATATCATATTTCATTGTCAATAACTTACACGATGCCTTGTGCACATAGAATGGATACATTGAAGAGGCACCTTCCATTTTCTGGTCAAGAGGGTTTAAATGAACTCAGGAAAATTGCTGTGAGGTTTGAGGAAAAGATTTTTACAGCTGCAACCAGCCAGGTAATCAGAGGATGTCAGCATTCCATTATGTGCTTGGGTGCATTTTTCTTTACCAATGTTTAGGTGTGATTTCATTGTGTCTAATGTCTATGCATTTGTGTTACTTGTTTTTTCTGATCCATGTGCGTTGACATGCATGTAGCCATGTACTCAATCTCCTTGTGGTTTGCATTGGAAGTAAATAAGAAAGAAATCTAGGGAATAAAGAGAGAGGAGAGTGGAAAAAATAAAGATGCCAATGCTAACTCAATATTAAATTCTAAAATTTAATAAGTTATAATTATAATATATTAAGCATGATTAATTTAAATATTTAAGAATCTTGTATTTGTATTGCGAAGGAACTTGTTTAACCCTGTTAGGGATTTCTATATTCAGTCTGATTATCTAAGGAGAATATCGTTGAAGATGCTTACAATGGAGACCAAGTCTCAAAGTGCCATACCTAACACTGGGAATACCAGCAAACCCCCTGATCCAGGTAATGGGAGGAAAAAGCGTTTTGCTTTGATATACTGTGGTAGTAGGGTACTTTCCATTTACATGTCATTCCTGTTCTTTTACATGCAGAGTTGTTCAACCTTCAACATGAATGTACATTTGCTCTAGTAGTCTAGTTAGTATTTTATTCAACATTTAATCCCTTTTGTCCCCTTATTCAATGGTAGCTGATGTAATATTTAAACTAATGGGGTGAGTTTTGTTTTGGAGAGACTGGAGGTTTATAGTTGATTTTTTTTTTGTTATTATTTGATTTTTAATGTTTTTCAATTTCTTTCTTGTGGTTATTCCAAACTTCCTCTCTGATTTTATTTTATTTTTGGATAGGTTCACTGGGCATGCAAAACCAAGTTCACAATCAGGGGAATTCAATTCCTATACCATTACAAAGTAATCAGTCTCAACCACGTCAACAGCTGTTACCCCAGAGTGTTCCAAATAACATGACATCTGCTGGAGTTCAGAGTTCTGCTGGTTTACAATCTGGAATGCCTCCCGTCTCTGGCCTATCACAGAATACTATATCTAGTGTTGTTGGGCAGAATTCCAACATGCAAAACTTGTCAGGAATTTCACAGAACTCAATGGGACAGGGAATGACTTCCAATATGTTTGCTAATCAGCAGAGGCAAATGCAAGGAAGGCCGCAGGTGCTTCCTCAACAGCAGCAGCAGCTATACCACCAGAAGCTACAACAGCAACTTACGAAGCAAAAGATTCAACAGGGAAATCTCCAACCCTCTCTCATGCAGTCTCACATGCAGCAACAGCAGCAGCAGAACCTATTACCACCTACTCAATTGCAATCTTCTCAGCAATCTGGTATGCAAACATCATCCGTTATGCAACCATCAGCCATGCAATCAACTCCTCTTCCTGGTCTTCAACAGAACCAACAACAGTCGACGCAGTCCATGCTTCAGCAGCATCAACAGTCGGTCCTTAGACAGCAGCAACAGCCACAACAGACCACCAGTTCTGTTATTCATCAACAACAAACTCCAATGACACAGCAGTCAATGATGCCTCAGCAGCAGCAGCAGCAACAGCCTCCACAGCAGCAGCAACCACACATGATGGGGCAACAAACAAATGCTGCAAATATACAGCAGAATCAGCTAATTGGACAACAAAACACCATTGCGGACATGCAGCAGCAGAGAATGCTGGGCCAGTCTAGTAATCTTCCTAACCTGCAGCAACAGCAACAGATGCAGCAGCAGCAGCAGTTAATGGCTCAACAAAACAACCTTTCAAATATACATCAACATCAGTTGGGTTCTCAGAGTAATATTGCAGGATTACAGCAACAGCAGCAGCAATTGATTGGAGCCCAACCGGGTAACTCAAGCATGCAAACTAATCAGCAATCTTTACACATGCTATCCCAGCCTCAGGTTCCACTCCAACAAACCCAGCAGACTGCATCTAATTTATTACCAACTCAAGCACAGACATCTCAGCAGACACAGCAGCAGCAACTGATGTCTCAGATGCAATCACAGTCTTCTCAGTTGCAGCAACAGTTGGGATTGCAACAGCAGCCCAATCAAGTACAACAAAACATGCATCAGAGACTTCAAGCGTCGGGTCAAACATCAAATTCCTTGCTTCAATCACAAAATTTAATGGATCAGCAAAAGCAGTTGTATCAATCACAGAGAGCTGTTCCGGAGACATCATCAAGTATGTTTCTGAATCTTTCCTGTTGCATACTGTTGGTCTCTTGGTCTTTGCTTTGTTGCTTTCTGATAGTGTTATTTAACTATTCTGTTTAGTTTTTCTTTATCTGATAGCTTGAATTATTGTATCCATATACCCACTATATGATTTTCTTAATCGATGCTGTTCTTTTGCATTGCATTTCTATTGTAGAAAAGTAGTTACCTTTCTTGCTTTAGGAGATTAAGAGAATATCTTGTTGAACTTGCCTCTGCCATCCCATTAAAAGCTCAATTTGCCTAGATAATTAGTCTTTAGCTCCCCAAAACAGATGCTATCAAAATTATTGGTACCCTTGCCTTCATCATCTGATCATAGACACTGCCTGGCTTTTGATGCCATGACAAGCATTGCTTTCTCTCATTCCACTTCAAGGTCTTCACAGTTGTGGCCATGCTATTATGTTACTGTTAATGCTTTTCCAGAGTTATTGTTCTAAGGTTTTGTCAAATCACAAAACAACTGTTGCATTTGATCTCTTACTTTATCAAGTAATTCATTCTCTTTCATTCAATGTGTTCTACTGTTGGCCATAAAACTTAAAAGATTTTTCAGGAAAGAAACAAACTGTTTTCTATGCAAAGAAGTGGTCATGTTTTGCTGGTTAATTTTGAAAAGGAGAAAAAATTCAGTGCATTATTGAGATTAACTGAACTTGCCCATTCATTTGGAATTTAGAATAATCTGAAATCTGTAGCAGATTGTTTGATTATATCAGGTTGGATCCTTTCAATTCCTTTGTCCAATGTATGTATGTATGTATCATCATCCTACCTAGTAATCTAGCTTTCAAAGGAGTCCCTAACATGAAATATGTGATTAGGAGATTCCAATCTTACTTGAAATCAGCTTGTTACTGTTTTTGCATGAAACTAGAAAGTAAACATGCTTGCAGATGTCAGTTTTATTTGGATGAAGGATGTACAAAGAATGTCTAGCTAAGAAATTGGATAGCAGCAAGGCATTTCATGCATGCTTGAAATGGTCAAAGGGGTGTTAAAACTCTATTGTTTTAGTGGTGCGTTGGTTCTGTTTCACTGCTTTTGTTAAGACCTGGGATTTGTGCTGTAGATTTATTTAAGTTGTATTTTTGAACTGTATATTCTTTGAGTCTAATTGTTCCATAAATCTTTTTAGTGCTTTAGTTTGACTCACCCTTATAATCCTTCAAGTAATAAAAAAAGGTCAATATCAGAAAATATTTAACTTATTTTAGGTCTTCTCACTCAAACTTATTAATCATTTATTCATATTCCCACTAAACCTTGTTGTAGGAGGCAAATGTGTAGTTAGCTTTACCTGAGAAGCTTTATAAGTAGCCTTGAAAACTAAAAATGATGTCTGAACTCTACTTGTCTTTTATGTATCACAATGTAATCTTTCCAGATTTTGTACTTTAGTAGAGTAGACATAGTTGGAAATATCTCAAAAGAATGAAAAGCAATTAAACAAAGTTGTAGCAAACTAGCAATCATGCTTTTTAATTAGTAACCTAATTAACTTGGATATGCACGGTTTGTTGCAGAAACTAGCAATAAAATATTTATATGTTCATGTCCAGAATGTTTAATGGTTTCTTCAAATGCCTTGAAGTTGTACCAAACTACCAATGGTGGGTCTATTAGCTGCATTATGATCCCTTATTTTCTCTGTATATGCTATGGTTACGTTAATTTGCTATGAGAATTGATCGCATTCTTTAAAAGAATACTGTTCTTCTATTAGGTAACTATTACAATGTTCTTTTTCCGCATGCAACAAATCATGTGTATAATAATTTTTCTTTCATTTGAATTATGTTTTCCTTATCCTTGCGCAATTTTTTCCCCATTTTCTCTTATGTGAATTGTTTATATTTCTTTTTAGCATCTTTAGATTCCACAGCTCAAACAGGACAAGCTAATGGGGGTGATTGGCAAGAAGAGGTCTATCAAAAGGTAAAGACTATCTTGACATGTTCTCCTAAGATGGTTTTGAGGTGTAGGAAAGTGGTGCTGGGAGAGTATTAGAGTTTGTTGGGATGTGTTCATGTTGAGATGCGTCTCTTTACAGGAAGTCAGGAACTATAGAACAGAAGAATTAGAGCTTGGATGTTCTTCAAGGAAAGAATTAGAGCTTATTGAAATCCTTCAGCTCTGTTTGAAGGATCCATTAAAATTGGTTAGCAAGAAAACTAAGATCCAAATATTTATAGAGGACTTTCATTCTCAATCACCACAAAAGATCTTGCATGCTTGATTCCAATGTAATAATCACTTATCGATACCTTTGTTTCTTCTGTTATCAACTAAAATAAGTGCTGGCTTGTCAGAAAATGGAAAAATCATTTGACTTTTCTAATAGACCATCACATCTGGGATTCTGGGTGATATCTGGATGAATTGAGTGGTTTAGTTGTTGGCTAACCATTCCTTTCCTGATTTTATGATGCAGATCAAGGCCATGAAAGAGACATACTTACCTGAATTAAATGAGATGCACCAGAAAATTGCTGCTAAGTTACTACAGGTAAGCTTATCCTTTTACTTAATCAACCTTCAAAGAGTGGTAGAAGCCTTTCAGATTGCTACACGAATCCCTTGCCTGTGGGCACTGTTTAATCAGATGTGCTTTGCTTCTGATGTAAAAGTGGTTTGTAATCTTACACCAGTTAAAACAATTCTATGTTTTCTATTTTCCAGCATGATTCTCTTCCACAGCAGCCGAAGTCAGAGCAGCTTGACAAGTTGAAAATATTCAAGACCATGTTAGAGCGCATTTCACATTTCTTAACAGTTTCCAAAGCCAATATAGTACCAGCTTACAAGGAGAAGTTAAGTTCTTATGAGAAGCAGATAATAAATTTTATAAATACCAATAGGCCAAGAAAGCCTATCTCTGCAATACAGCAAGGACAGCTTCCTCCACCACATATACATTCCTTGCAGCAGCCTCAACCTCAAATTAATCAAACACAGTCTCATGATAATCAAATGAACCCTCAGTTGCAGTCAATGAATTTACAAGGTTCTATGCCAACAATTCTGCCGAACAACATGAACAGCGTGCAGCATAATTCTTTGTCTTCTTTACCTGTGGCTTCGACTGCACAGCAGACCATGTTAAACTCACTGCAACCAGGTTCCAATTTGGATCCAGGACAAGGTAATGCCCTAGGCCCTATGCAGCAGGTTGCAACAGGACATTTGCAGCAGAATCCTGTGAATACCTCTCAACAGGTAAATATGAGTAGTTTGTCATCACAAAGTGGGATGACTGTCCTGCAGCAAAACATCAATGCTCTCCAATCAAATTCCAACATGCTTCAGCACCAGCATATGAAACAACAGCAGGAACAGCAAATTTTGCAGTCACAAAAGTACAAGCAACAGCGGCAGATGCAGCAACAATATCTGCAGCAGAAGCATCAGCTAATGCAACAGCAGCAGCAGTTGCAGCAGCAAGCAAAGCAACAGCTGCCCACTCAAATGCAGGCACACCAGATGCCACAGCTGCATCAGATTAATGATGCAAATGATATGAGGCAGGGCATTAATGTTAAGCCCGGGGTTTTCCAACAGCAACTTCCAGCAGGCCAGCGTCAGCGTGCCCAGTATCCAATTTCTTCACCTCAGCTCCTTCAAGCTGCATCTCCCCAGATGCCTCAACATTCTTCCCCACAGATTGATCAACAAAGCCTGCTAACTTCCGTCTCAAAAACTGGAACCCCTTTGCAATCTGCCAACTCACCTTTTGTTGTTCCTTCACCTTCAACTCCCTTGGCTCCATCACCTATGCCTGGGGAGTCCGAAAAGCCTATCCCGGGCTCTTCCTCTCTCTCAAATGCTGTAAATGTTGGACATCAGCAAGGAACTGGTATTCAAACAGGCTCCCAATCCCTTGCAATTGGGACTCCTGGGATATCAGCTTCACCTCTGCTTGCGGAGTTCACTGGTGCAGATGGAACTCATGCTAATGCTTTGACAACTGTTTCTAGCAAGTCGAGCATTACAGAGCAGCCTCTTGAACGTTTAATGAAGGCGGTTAGTGAAGCTCGGTGGACACTTCATGCTTCTCTTTGTGCTTAGTATTTTAATGTTTTTGAGATTTTTCTCTTTTAAGGATATTGTATTTATTTAATTTTTACTGCACTACAATTGCAGGTGAAATCCATGTCATCTTCTGCTTTGTGTGCTTCTGTAAGTGATATTGGCTCAGTTGTCAGCATGACTGACAGGATAGCAGGGTCAGCACCAGGTAATGGGTCTAGAGCTGCAGTTGGTGAGGATCTGGTTGCTATGACAAAGTGTCGCCTACAAGCAAGAAATTTCATCACTCAAGATGGAATGAGTGGGACAAAGAAAATGAAGCGCAACACTTGCGCCATTCCACTAAATGTGGTATCTTCTGCAGGCGGCATAAATGATAGTTTCAAACAATTAACTGGTTCAGAGACATCTGACTTGGAATCAACTGCAACATCTACTGTTAAGAGGACGAGAATTGAGGTATTCTTCTTCTTCCTGCAACATCTTTTCACTTTTGAATGGTTCAAAGTTATGTTCTATTGTCTGTTCAATTCGTGCTGCCTCTTTGTTTATATTTTCTCAACTATTACCTTCGGATTAGAAGCTATTAATTTTTCTAAATATCAATTTGATAAAAATCTTGGAAATTCAATTTCAATAACCTTAAAGTCAAGTTTGTGCTGCTAAAAAGCATGTACTCTATTTGAAATGAAAGATGTTGAACTTTATTGTTGCTGACATGCAATTCTTTTGCAAAATACTTGTATCAGATCCATCATGTATTTACTTTATTGGCTCATTTCACTTGTTAAGAATTATTGTGAGCTATTTGAAATGAAAGAGGTTGTTGAACTTTGTTGTTGTTGAATGCTGACATGCATTTTTTTTTTTGCGAAGCATATCAGATCCATCATCCTTCATGTATTTACTTTTTTGACTCGTTTCACTTATTAACAATTATTGTGAGAGTCGAGCTTTCCTTTAACACTTAAACTTGACAACTTGCTAGTTTCATATTGGTTGACTATTATGTGTTACTCCATTACATTTACAGTTTTTATAATGTCTTACTGCTATGTGTAAATCCTTCATTTTACTTGGGAATCACAACTGTATCCGACCTTGAGAAATAAAATCTTAACTTGAGAAAACCATTATTGACTCATACATGAGAATTGATCAATAGTGTCGATGCCTATCTTGAGCAGAAAAACATTGATTCTGTTCTTAAGAAATGAGTTTATTCAAGGTGAACATTGTTTTAATTTAAGGATATTATTCACTGATGCTATAAGAAAAGTATGTACCTATTATTATAAATGCTTTAGAAAAGGTTGGTTGTAAATGAGTTTGCATTGCATGAACCCGAATTATTTGGCACAAGTCATACTTGTCTTTATTATATATAAGCATTTGATGAAGGTGTGGATAAAATGCAACACAAACATTGGTAAAATAAAAAAATTCTTGACCTTCAAACATTGGAATGCTTGTAATTCCTAGAAGTATCAATTATCTAGCAATAGTTAATAAGCTTCAAATTTTAGCCTGTGAAGCCTGTACTGAATGTCTCATTTGTAATTTTTGAATCTTATCAGCTAAATTCCAAGGTGCAGTTTGACCTTTGTTTTATAACATCTGAAGTGATTGGAAATTAAAGCTTATGATTTCTGTCAAGAGTCCATTAAATTTCCAGTGGTGCAATGAATATAGGCAATAAAATTTTCCGGCTGACGTTATAGTTTGCTTTCTGGTGTTTTGTTACCGTGTCAAATGAACCCTAGCATTGTTGATTTTAACGTTTGGAAATTGATGTATATTTTGGTACTTCTTAGATACCAATGTGCAATTTTCTTTATGTAATTAGAAACATAAAATTTTATGGACCTATTACAGGCTAATCATGCCCTTCTGGAAGAAATAAGGGAAATAAATCAACGACTTATAGACACAGTGGTTGATATCAGTGATGAAGATGTGGATTCTGGTTCAGTAGCAGCAACTGCTGAAGGGGGTGCAGGAACAATTATCAAGTGCTCTTTCAGTGCTGTGGCTCTCAGTTCAAACTTGAAATCACAGTACATGTCAGCACAAATGGTAAGTTTTCATACCATGGAAAGAAATTGATGAATTAATGGAAGTACTATGATTTCTTTGCGTGATCTATGCTTTGTTACTATACAGTCACCAATTCAGCCCTTGCGTTTGTTGGTGCCCACAAATTATCCGAATTGTTCCCCAATCCTATTGGACAAGTTTCCAGTTGAAACCAGGTAAACAAACATTGCGTTATCGCAACCATCACTTCCTCTTCTTCATCCTAGACCAGCATTTATTTAGAAACTGTTAGATTTCCTTTTGGCAGATTATTAGCAATTGGCTTAGGGTTATGTTCCTTAAATAATTTCTGGTCACATATTTCTGTCTGACAGTAAGGAGTACGAAGACCTTTCCGTAAAAGCAAAGTTGAGGTTTAGTATTTCTTTGCGAGCCCTTTCACAGCCAATGTCACTTGGTGAGATTGCGAGGACTTGGGATGTTTGTGCTCGAGCCGTTTTTTCTGACCACGCACAACAGAGTGGTGGAGGCAGCTTTAGCTCGAAATATGGGACTTGGGAGAACTGCTCGATGGCTGCATAGTCATCTTTACCCACTCAAATCAAAGTGTAAACTAGTGTTGTATTAATGAACAGATGACAATAACCTGCAACTGCTGCTGTCGTGAGGGCCAAATAAGCAGTTTGAGGATGCATCATATCTTGAGAATCAACTTCACTCATGGAAGCAGCCTCTGGTGATGTCTTGTGTCAACTTGATAAAACACCTGAGGTTTGCTTCAGTAAGGTATATGCTATTAGGTAATTATTATTGTTGCTTGTAAGGATCTAAACATGCAACAGTATGATCAACTGTGCTTTTACTTCCTGTTTGATGAATTGTGTTTGTGTATTTATAGTAATAATCATGGCTTCCTTGCTTTCCTGGAACTGTTCTGTAAATTCTGTCTACGAAGTGTCGGACCAGTTTTGATGATCAATGCAAAATTCTAGTTATTATTAATTATCTAATACAAGATTTCTTTGGTAGTACCATAACTAATGTGGATTTATTTGCAAACATTGGTATTGAAATAAAATTTAAAATTGAAACAGAGACTTAGGTTTAAACGTTATTAATCATTTCTTCAATAAATAATAAACATGATGCAACCGAGATCCTGCGTCTTGGAAACCTTCTTCTTCTTCCTCCTCTTCAAGTTGGGTTCAAATCCTGAAACATGGCATCCCACCTGAACTCTTCATCACCATTTAACCAACATCCATCTTTATCATCCCCGACCATTTTCGTTTCCTCCTCCATTTGATGCACAAAAACCATTGGACTTAAAAGGCTCTCAACCCCACCAGCAATCCTTGGCGTTGGAACCACCACAAGAGGATGAGTCTCATTTATATGCAGCAGCGGCCCCTGTGCACCACCCATCATCATCGTCTCTTCTCTCTTCAACGTTGCATTTGCACCACCTTCCCATTTATTACCAATCCCTGACTTAATCCTTTGGTTAACAACAACGAGAGCCGAGTCTTGTCTGTGAACGAATACCCTCATGTACTCTGCCAGACTCCTTCTGGTTCTCTTGATTGCCAACACAAACCTCGACACTGGTCTCGAACGACTGATGAATCCTTTGTTTTTTGCAGCGAGCTTGAGGATTTGCAATCTGTGTTTAGCTATTGATATCCCCATGCTTTGGAGAAACTCGTGGTTGAAGAAAACTATGTCTTCTTCTTCAAGCTCGTTGTGGGAGAAAGAAAGACCATACACATAAACGAGGGATGGATGAAGGCCAGTTTTTGACAGCCAACAAAACCAGTCCATACCACTACGACAGTAATACGAATGTCAGTGCCTTCATCTCTATCCAAGAGGTAGAAATAAAGGAGTGTACACACAGGGTAAAAAAGGGAAAAAAATTGATTTATTTCCCCTAGTAGTTAACTTGTCATGTTAAATTCACTAAATTGATTTTTCAATTAATTTTAAAATTAATTTTATATTAAATAAAAAAAATTAAATCAACCAAATTATGCCTATGTATTTTTCAACCAAATTCAGTTTGATTTTTCCACCAGCCTAATCTTTAATTTGTCAATTACTCTAACTTTCATCGGCGTTAATCACGGTAGGAAAAAAATTGGCTGTGGAATGACTGGGATACGAAAACAGCGGATCCAATGTATATATTTCGGACAAAAATTATTATCTTTTTTATTAAAAATTATTTTAAAAAATTAATTTAAAATTTAAATTTTTTTAAATTATAACTATAAGTTCTGATTTTAAAACTTATTTTGAGTACTAAAATATAAAATAATAACATAATCAATCATTATACTTGATTTTTAAAACTAACACTTTTAAATTACTATGATAACCATTCCTATTCAAACACTTGTCTTTTACTTTTTGTTACAGTTCCTCTTGTAATTGCTGCAAACCCGTCTGAGCCAAATGAATTTGCATAGGGTTCGCGTCTTTGATCCCCTTGAATCTGAAAACAAAAGGGGTGTGCCTCCGCCAGCTGACAACGGGTCATCTAGCAGTATGACAACAACACCTTCTGTTGGAGCTCCGAGATCAGAACAAACCCAAAGATGATGAAATGGTTGATAGGGCACAAATTCTTTTAAATGCTTGTCTTGCAGGTCCATCCCAAATTTAGGTAAAAATATTCTCATATCACTATGTTCTTTTCCTATCATCAAGATTATTTGAACTTCAAACTTATTGGAGTCACCTGTTAAAGGTAACTGCATGAACTAACTTGGTTAAACTCTGCCTTCATTTTTTACCCCTCTTCTTTGTTGGAGATTTAGTTTGTTTCCGACATGCACCGCTTGTAGTAATGATGTTACAAGTCAGATTCTAAAAACATTGTTCCTTTTGGAACCAAGACTCCAAGCATTCTATCACTATGGACGTACCACATGATTGATTTTGGTGCATCCAAGGAAGATGGAATTTAACTAGGAGTCACCAACGTCAAATTCAACAATCCAAATGAGATTGATACCATTGTTAAAGGAATGTTTGCCCTTTTTCGCTTGGCTTCTAAGAGTCATTAAATACCCTCCTCCCTCGTTTCTGAAACAGAACTTCTATCACATGCTTACATAGAGCCTGACCTCTGTCAAATGGTACATGATTTTGTAAAGAAATTCAAAGATCTTAGAGATACCCATTCTGAATCTCATACCTTGGGTGGTGAAGACAGGATCATTTACATCCCATCTGGCAGTCTCCCCATGCCTATATTTTCTTTACCCGAATGCTAAAACCCTATGACATGGGAACAATAATATGAAACCAGCCAATCCTGAAACATTCATTTGGATAGGTTGAAAAAGAATGAAAAATGAAGTTTACCAGGTTTAAGCAGCAATGACTAAGCTAATTTCCATTTCCAGTTATTGAGAAGAAAACAAAAACTAACATCTCGACAAATAGCAATACATAATCATACCATAGGAAACAGAACAGCTCTGTTTTTTTCCCTACATTTATTTGTGTTTCAAGATCCATCTTGTCTAGCTTTATCCAATGGAGGTTCAATTATACTTCCATTGCCAAGCACCTTCTGAGGCAACAGCTTTTTATCCACCTCGCCCTTATCCCCAAACAATTGCTTCCTATAAACCTGATGGAGCCTCCCAAACAAGTCTTTCTTAACCGACTCGAATGCCATATCCAACCTCTCCAACTGCTCCAAAGCATTCTGGTTATACATAAACAACCCATAATACAAATCAAAGCTATCCCCTTTAGTATTCTCCACTAAGTTCAACAGTGTCTCGTACCCTTTGGTGTTAATAGGCGAAGATTCCAACCCGAACTTCTCCAACACTCGCCCCATCGTATGAGTCACGAACTGAGACCCCGCTGCGTACTTATCATGCTCCATGCAACTCATCTCCACCATCCTACACCCTTCTTTCTCGAAAATACCCAGAAACTTGTCGCATCTCTTCACTCGATTCTCCTCGTCCCCGATCCTCACTTTGTCGTAAACAAATGGAAGTCCCTCCCACGACGCTTTACCGCTTTCGGGTCCGAACATGGGATGGGTGCATAAGATGTCAAAATCCGGTGGTAAATACTTCAGGAAAAGGTTTCTGGGGAACTCTTTAACAGAAAGAACATCGACGAAAAGAGTGTTTCGACGCAGTCTTTGAAAGGGTAATTTTCGAAGGAGAGCTTCAGTTGAAAGAATCGAAGTAGAGAGGACGACGACGTCTGGGTGTTGCTCGAAAAGATCGTTCGGATCGGAGTAGAAGGAGACGCCGAGTTGGTTAGCGACGTCGGTGTAGTTAGTTCTGGAGTAAGCGAGGAGAGTATGGTGGTGGCGGAGGAAGGCTTTAGAGAGAAACTGACCGAAGTTGCCGAAGCCGAGAATGGCGATCTTGAGGGACGTGGATTGAATGTAGTGGTTTTTGAGGTGGGATTCGTAGTCGAAAGGCTGAGCGGCGTCGATGCAGCTGATTTGGAGGGAAGGGAAGTGGATGGGTTTCGATGGATTAGGGAAGAAAGGTTGAGGGATCGGGAGGGAAACAGAGTGAGAAAAGGAGAGGAAAGGGAGGGATTGGGGATTGAGAGATCTTGTGGCGGAGGAAAGCAACATTGTTGAACCCTGCAGACTGCAGTTTGGATTTGGAGATCGTTTATAACTCAATTTTGCGAAAGAATTGTGAATTTACAGACAGAAAAAGAAGATAAGGTGGGGGAGACTTCGGCTCGTACCTATAATAACATAAGCAATTCGGACACGAAAATAGTACATGAATTATTTATAACAAAGAAAAGAGCTCATCAACATCTATTTTAATGATTCCTGACTATTGCTCTGTTTTTCAATGTTGATATGAGATTTCAAAAATTCAAAATTTCAAAAACACTGGGAAAATTCAGACATCCCACCTTGACTCATCCACGATGACGATGATCTGTTACGGTCATCATGGACACATCAAAAATAGCAATGACTATTGCTCAGCAACAGTAGCTGACTGGATGGATGCATAAACTTAAAGTTAGGGTGAACTAGGACAACACTGTTACACAGGGAAGTTAGGCGCAGGTAAAAATCCATCCCCGGTAGTAGTGCTTCCGATCATCCTTTCTTTAAAAGAGCTTAAAGAGCAAACCACCGTGCGTGGCAAAGAAGGGAGCAAATACGAGTGACTCAACTGCCATAAGCTTGATCAGGATGTTAAGTGAAGGGCCAGAGGTATCTTTGAGTGGATCACCAACAGTGTCACCAATGACAGCTGCCTTGTGAGGATCAGATCCTTTTGGACCAAGGGTCCTTGCGTGCTCTGAGGCACCAGCCTGACGTTAAAAATATACGAATCACTCGAACAAGTCGTATGCACAATGAAAGTAGCAAAAACAAACCGGTAACGAAGTTCATAAAAATATCGTGGTGGAAGTATTTTACCTCAATGTACTTCTTGGCATTGTCCCATGCCCCACCAGTGTTGGAAGCAGAAATTGCAATCTGTCAAAGGACATAGCCGAGCAGCGAGCAGTTAAAAGATAAATTCTTGCAGTGGCACAAAAGACGGATAAATTAAATGGTGGATTTTGCCAAGGATTTCCAACTTTACCTGAACACCGGAAACAAGAGCACCAGCAAGGACACCAGCAAGAGTCTCAACACCAAAGAAAGTTCCAACAATAAGAGGAGTAAGCATAACAAGGGCACCAGGAGGAATCATCTCCTTGATAGAGGCATCAGTTGAAATTTTAACACATGTAGCATAATCAGGCTTCGCATGACCCTCCATGAGACCAGGAATGGTGTTGAACTGTCTGCGAACCTCCTCAACCATCTTTAAAGCTGCACTTCCCACACTCTTCATGGTCATGGCAGAGAACCAGTAGGGAAGCATGGCACCAACGATTAAACCAATAAAAACTTTGGGGGTCAAGACATCAACAGTAGAGATAGCTGCACGGCTCACAAAGGCACCAAATAGAGCCAATGACACCAATGCTGCTGATCCAATGGCAAATCCCTGAAAACATGCAAGGATTGTACGATTCAAACACAAAGTGTTATGGCTTTGCCTATGCATCATTATGCATACTATGCTTAAAGCAACTCTAGTGTGAAATTAAACACTCTCCTAAGAACAATCTCTATGAAATAAATTAAATTTTGTACCTTCCCAATAGCAGCAGTGGTGTTTCCAGCAGCATCAAGTGCATCAGTTCTCTCACGTATGCGATGGCTCATGCCAGCCATCTCAGCAATGCCTCCAGCATTGTCACTGATGGGACCATAAGCATCAATGGCCAACCCAGTCGCAATGGTGCTCAACATTCCAAGGGCAGCAACAGCGATCCCATACATGGCAGCAAAGCTAAAACTAACAAAAATGCTAATTGCAATGGCAAAAATTGGGATGATCACTGATTTATATCCTAAAGCAAGGCCAAATATAACATTGGTGGCTGCTCCCGTCCTGCAGGAATCCGCAACATCCTGCACGGGACTAAAAATACAGGAAACGATCGATCAGGATACAGAAATAGAAGGAACACCGCAACCCAATGACTGTTTCCGGTACCTGTACGCATTGCTGGTGTAGTACTCAGTAACAAAACCAATAATAAGTCCAGCCCAGAGACCAACACCCACGCACAAAAATAGTTGCCTGCGAATCAAAATCATTTCAGCGATTACAGGTATCATAAGAACAACTGAACAAGCATAATGTCATAAACAAAATGCTAGGTAAGACATGATGCAGGCTACCAGCTTCAGGTCTTAATGAAGTATTTACGAAGTTCATAATGAGTAAAAGGTTTCGACTTTTCCCACTCTCGCGAAATTAGGAGCATACTTGACTAATAGTATGCACCTAGGGGGGAGTTCAAAAACCCACAACTTCTATAGCATACTTGCTATATGCAAGAATCATGTAATTTTACCAGTTCTTAACAACTTTCTGATCCCCAAAATTGTAGATGGTGAAGGAAGATGGGACACCAATCCAAGTAACAATTGCAATTCCCACAGTCATAATAACAGTGGATATAATAAGCTGCTTCTTCAAAGCCGGTTCAATTTCTTTGACAGCCTTGATTTCGAAGAAATCCGTAGCAAATAAGGTTGTGATCAAACAGACAAGAATACCAACAGAACTAATGAGCAGAGGATACAACATGGCAGTGAAGTCATGGTTTACTCCAAATGAGGATATAGAAGCAACAACAAGAGCAGCACAGGAAGATTCAGCATATGAGCCAAATAGATCTGAACCCATGCCAGCAATGTCCCCAACATTATCACCAACATTATCAGCAATGACCTGAGTTATAAAACAAATTTAAATCATTTAAAGTTCTACATGCAAAATAACTTCCTGTGGAACAAAGATTGACAAGCATATAATTAACATGGGATAACTATAATAAAAAGGAATGATTTTGCTTACAGCTGGGTTCCTTGGATCATCTTCTGGAATGTTCCTTTCGACCTTGCCTACAAGATCGGCACCGACATCAGCAGCCTTTGTATAGATACCACCGCCAACTCTTCCAAAGAGTGCCATAGAGGACCCTCCAAGACCATAACCAGTAATAGCCTCAAAAAGGCCTTCCCAGTCATCACCGTAATACAGCTTGAAGAGATTGATGGAAATGTAAAGCACCAACAAACCATTTGCAGCAAGGAGAAAACCCATCACTGCACCGGATCTAAATGCAACAATAAAAGCCTATCCAACACCCTTTCTTGCTTCTAAGGTTGTTCTTGCATTTGCATAGGTAGCAATTTTCATACCAAGGAACCCGGAGAGAACAGAGGTGATAGCACCAAGCAAGAAGGATATAGTACTGAAGAGAGCAGTGGCAAGAGCTGGTTTGCACATCTTCTCTTTATCATAGGTGCAAGGCTGGCTCTTTGAGCTGAAGCCCTCGACAGAACCCAGGAAAAGGAAAATCAAGATAGCAAAGGCAATCATGAAGATGCCGACATACTGATATTCAGTGAAAAGAAAGGATGTTGCACCTGTTGCACCATGGATCAGCCGATTAATTGATATAGATAATCATAGATCATAAACAGGTGACTGCCGATAGCAACATAAACATACATATATCAGGTGCAATCTGTTTCAAAATTTCACTTATACTACAATTAATTGATAGCTTATCGTTAAGTCAAGAAAATATAATGACATTGACAACTTATATTGCCCCTAAATTATTAGTAATAGGTATTTTATGTTGCTACCATATTGAAAGTTGAAACAAATGTCTGTAATTTGAAAATAAATTTTAATACAGTTTCATTGTTAATTTTACTAAATTAATTATAAAATATAGTATTATTCTACTATGTTAATACAATACTGTATATAATTTTACTAGCAAATGCCATTTACTATTTTTAATAATATAAAATACAATAAATTAAAAACTTTGTTCTTTATTTTCAAAGCATTGAGTGAAATTATTACTACATAATACACATAAAATAACCTAAAATAGAACCACTAGAGGATACACGTTAACAAAATCAACACTTATGGTCCTTACTCCTTATAGACTCAAGGCATAAAATATAAAAATATTTTTATATTTTAAAATAAGACAGGCAATGAAAATATTTTATTATTGTATTATTTAGCAACTGGACCTGCAATAGTCAGAAAATTTCCAATACAATACTGACAAGTGACAACAGAAACTTATCGCACCCCAGTAATGATAATAAACTAATAATAATAGTAGCAGGTGCAGAGAAAATACATTCATGACAAAAGCTACAATTTTCAAAAATAAAACAAAGCCCTAGGGAATAAAATGTTAAAAAAACACATCATTATATCGAAATCTTCATTTTACATAAAAAAAATATATATAAGGTTCATACTTCATATGATACGTTCACAAGACAGCTACAATTTCCAAAAGAGAATCCAAGGGCAATACCTATACGAAAGGATGTACTAATTGCATTAGTATCGTTACTCTTATTTTCTTGGATAATCTATGCTGATATTATGTTCTCTTTTATAAGATATTTATATTCTTAATATAATTTCAAGAAAGAAACAAAATACATATAGAATGGGCCAGGTGCAGGACACGTAGAATGCAGATTTTTTATAATAATTTTAATTTTAATGTTAATCTTACTTAAAAATAAAGAAAATAAGATGTTTTTAATAAATTTATAATTTTAAAAATATCGAAAATCAAGAAACTTAACTAACTAAGCAATTGAGAGGTAAGGTTACTAATTTGATTTCCATTTTAAATAAATTAATCTCTATTCCATTCAAAACACGGGATAATAAAGGATGCCGATTCAAGACAAAGTTATGTGATTATTCTAGCAGCTCAACTCAAGTCTGTGTAAAATGCTATCATTCTCAGAATAATAACACGAAAGAAAGAGAATAAAGTCCAGATCTAACATCAAAGTCGAAAGATTTCACCTTCGGAGATAGCGTTTTGAATTTCAGCGCACTTGGTGACGACGTTATGCTCATTCAGTCCTTCCTCTTCCTCAATCAACGAATCACCGTAACCGTTCTTGTTGCTGCTTGACGTAGGCCGTTCGGAGGTGAGCTTCACTCGCGAAACCAACACCCACTGCACCAACGAGAAAGCAATCCCGATGAAAGCGCACACTGGCACAACGATCTCCGTCGCAAACTCCGATAACAACGCCGCCCCCATCGCTGCTAACTCTCCGCGATACAAAATAATTCGAGCTACAAAGAGGAAGAATGAAGTGAGCTGGAGTGTAGCCTTCTTGTATACTGGGTTCCGGACTTCCGGTTAATTTACATTGAGAAAGGAAATATAGAATGTTTTTATAATATCCAAAGAGATAATCCCCTGCAAACGAATCTATTATAGTATTTTGTTTCGGACCCTCTAGATTGATGAAAGGTGCATGATTGTATCAACTTATAGCTCTGGCGCGTACTTTGAACGCATCCATGCGGAATCCATTTTTATTTACTTTATTCTTTGAAAGTTGAGAAGGGGAAAGATTCGATGCGCCACGTAGTTTTGGATAACGCTGCACTTAATTATATTGACAAGTAACAACGATAAAATGTTTGCCCTATCCTGGTTTTCATTTGTTTTTTTTTTAACAATTTTTACTTATTTCATAAGTCATATAATAAGTATTAAATTCATAATTAATAGAAATTATAAAATTTTATTTTTCTTTACTCTGTCCTGAAGACTTCGAAAGATCAACCCTTTTTTAGATTTAATCCTTTTGTGCTTCGTCGATCTCGCTTGGAACAAGGATTGAACTAATTTTTCTTTACTCTGTCCTGAAGATTTTGAAAGATCAGTTCTTGATTGGTAAATATTCGACCTTTTCCCCCAGAATTTTTCTAAGCTTTCAAGACAGTTGAGCTGAATTATACCCTCATTTATGCTTTGAATGAGGTCAACTAATTCATTTTCGTTTGCTTTTGGGGTCATCTGGATGACTGGATTTGATCTTAATTACGAATTTAAGGTTACGTTTAGTTCAGTCTTCTTATCAATTCTGAGTTATTCTCTGCAAAGGGAACCCACGCTGAGTTTAAGTTAATTGAACCTGTTTCCTACTAGTTCTTGCTCTATACATCGAATCTCTCTGAGTTTTATTGTTAGTGTAGGAGTTCATAAGCATAAATTAATCGTTAGCAATTGATGGCCTAGTATTTGAAAGAAAAATAATAAAAATTGCTACTGGGTTTAATCCCATTATGATGTCTGCTTGGGGATTTGATGATGGAAATGTGTTCTTTTTTGTTATATGTTGAACTGTACGGTGCAATACATGGTTCATGTATTTGATGCAGTGAACACCCTCATGTAGAAACTCATACATTGCTTTCTCATCGAACTGTTATCTTTATCGTCTTGTTAGTTGGTATCCATGTTACTTTTCATTTGTTAGCCTTTTATTTTGAATTGTGGATACTTGATATAGTTTTGTTACAGATGGAGGAAGTTTCTCTTAATACTGATCTGGTTGTTGACGATGATGCCGATGAATTTGAGATTGAAGGAGATTGTGGAATGGCAGAATGTGTTAGTCAAAGTGGTGTGATTCAAGGAGAGAATCCTCTGCCTCCTGTTGTTGGAATGGAATTTGATTCTTATGAGGACGTATATTACTTTTACAATTGTTATGCCAAGGAACAGGGATTCGGTGTTAGAGTAAGCAACACATGGTATCGGAAGAGCAAAGAAAGATACAGAGGGAAATTGAGCTGCAGTAGTGCAGGATTCAAGAAGAAAAGTGAAGCAAACCGGCCAAGACCTGAAACAAGGACTGGGTGCCCCGCGATGATAAAATTTAGGTTGATGGATAACAAAAGGTGGAGAATTATAGAAGTTGAGCTTGACCACAACCATTTGATCAGTCCCGTGAATGGAAAATTCTACAAGTCCCACAAGCAATTAGGTGTTGGAACCAAAAGAGCACTGCAGATAGACAGTGCCAAAGAAGTCCAAAAGCTTAGGCTTTTTCGAACAGTGGTTATTGATGTTGAAGGGAATGGAAGTGCGGAAGTCAGTGATGAAGAATTCCGGACTGATCATAATCAAACCAATCAATTAAGGCTTAAAGATAGAGATGCACAAGCTATTCATAATTATTTTAGCCACATGCAACTGATTGATCCGAACTTCTTTTATGTGTTGGATCTCAACGAGAAAGGATGTTTGAGGAATTTATTCTGGACCAATGCAAGGTCTAGAGTTGTGTATGGTTACTTTAGTGATGTAGTTGCAATCGACACTACCTGCTTGACGGACAAATACGAAGTCCCACTGGTATCGTTTGTTGGAGTGAATCATCATGGACAGTCTGTCCTGTTGGGTTGTGGTTTGCTTGCAGGTGATACTAGCGAATCATATACCTGGTTGTTTAGGGCATGGCTTACATGCATGTTAGGACGTCCTCCACAGGTCGTCATCACTGATCAGTGTAAAACGCTGCAAACTGCTATTGCTGATGTTTTTCCGAGGTCTTCTCATTGTCTATGTTTGCCAAGGATAATGCAAAAGGTTCCGGAGAAACTTGGTGAACTGTATGAATATGAATCAATTAGAATGGCATTCCATAATGCAGTTTATTACTCTCTAAGGCCTGAGGAATTCGAAGCCACTTGGGAAGATATGATCCACCATTATGGAATCAGGGATCATATTTGGCTTCAAATGTTATATGAAGATCGCAGACATTGGATTCCTGTTTATTTGAAGGAGATATTTCTTGCAGGCATGCTTCCAACCCAGCCAGATGAGGTTGTGGAGTCATTTTTCGGTGGCCATCTCGATAGACATACTCCTTTGAAGGAATTTTTGGACAAATATGATCAATCCCTACAGGCAAATCAGCAGCAGGAAGTTTTGGCTGATATGGAATCAAGAAATTCTGGTTTTATGCTAAAATCAAGATGTTATTTCGAGTTGCAGCTCACGAAACTGTACACGAACAATATCTTAAGGAAGTTTGAACGAGAGGTTGAGGGAATGTACTCATGTTTTAGCACGAGACAAATAAATGCCGAGGGACAAGTAATTACATACATGGTCGGGGAACAATCCGAAGTAGATGGAAACAGAAGGGAGACTAAGGATTTCGAGGTTTTGTACAATGCAACAGAAATGGAGGTGCTTTGTGTTTGCGGTTTGTTTAACTTCAAAGGGTATTTGTGTCGGCATGCGCTGAGCATCCTTCACCAAAATGGCATTGAGGAGATCCCACCTCAGTACATTCTATCACGATGGAGAAAAGATATTAATCGGAGTTATGTTCTGAATCACGACCACAGTGGTATTGATGTTAATAACCCAGTTCATAGGTACGATCATCTGTACAAATGCATTATGCAGGTTGTCGAGGAAGGCCGAAAATCGGAAGATCGGTACAAAGAAACAGTTCAAGCATTAGACCAGATGTTGAGCAAGCTTAATCTTGTAGAGGATCGCTTATAAATATTATTTTAGACCCTAGAGCTTTGAAGTTGTGTGCTAGACTGCTTTCATTCATTTGCCACTTCCTTTTTTCATTTATCTTTTGGTAAACTACCTACATGATCACTCAACTGTTAGCAGGCTAACATTTTGGTCACAAGATATCTTTTCAATTTAATCATTTAACTTTTTGGCCACTAACATTTTGGTCACCCAATCGACCTCTAACAGCATTCGACGCGGTCATCCAAAATTTTAAAACAATACATTAATGGATCTACATGGTTTAAAGGGGATGATAGTAAAACTCAACCACTTGAAACATGTCCTAGCTCTTGAAGATCAGGTACATAACCATATGATCTACACAGTTGAGTCAATCCCCTCAGGGCTTCATATATTTCCTTTGTTTCGGGGCGTCTCTCATCTAGGGAGTAAAACTCAACTACATTGTCATTAACCTCAATCAAGCTGCAACCAGGCACTTTCTTATAACCGGTATCTCGCATTGCCACTTTTAACCTCGCTGCATCTTTCCACCTACCAAGATCTCCATATATGTTTGCCAGCATGACAAAGTTTGCAGGATTTTTTGGTTCAAGTTTACTGAGCTGTTCAAGAGCTAACTCGGCAACTTCGACGTTTTTATAAACCCGGGATGCTCCAAGTAAGGCTGCCCAAATAACTGCATCTGCTTCCATAGGCATCTTCCTCACAAAATCCAGAGCCTGTGGTAAAAGACCAGCTCGGGCAAGAAGGTCAACCATACAGCCATAATGCTCAATCTGAGGTTCGATTGAGTACTTGTCTACCATTGATTGGAAATGCGCAAGTCCATCTTCGACTAAACCCATGTGTGTACAGGCACACAGAACGCCAATGAAGGTAATTCCATCCGGAACGACTCCACCATTCTTCATTTGACAAAAGAGTTCTAAAGCATCAGCTCCACGCCCATGCATTGCTAATCCCCCGATTATTGTGTTCCAACTTATCAAATCCTTCTTACTCATGCTCTTGAACACATCAACTGCATTCTTTATCATCCCACATTTTGCATACAAATCAATTAACGCATTCCCAACATAAACATTTCCTTTATATCCATTATTCTCTGCATATATATGAACCCATTTCCCCAAATCCAGAGCTCCTAACCTGGCACACGAAGACAACACAGTTACAAGTGTAGCATCATTAGGAAGAACATCACCATCAATTAGCATCCTCTTGAAAGCATCTAAAACCTCTAAGAAGAAACCATTCCTTGCATACCCTCCGATCAAACCATTCCACGAGAAAACATTCCTCTCAGGAATCTCTTCAAACAACTCCTCACAAGCTTCAACATCACCATTAATTGCATAGCCCTGCAAAATTGTATTCCATGACATTACATCCTTTTGTGGCATCTGGTCAAAAAGCTTCCTTGCTTCCACCCCACCTCAATATAACCTGAAACCATAGTATTCCACAAAACAATATCACGCTCCGGTGCCAAATCGAAAAGACACCTCGCCTTAATTAAATCGTGACAAAGGATAAAGCCGTTAATCATTGCAGTCCAAGCAACAATATTCCTGTCCACCATTTCATTAAATACTCTATAAGCTGCTCCTATCAGTTTCCAACCGGAATACATCTCGATTAACGTAGTTCCCACAAAAGGGTTTCCTTTAAAACCACTCTTTATCACGACACAATGCACCTCCTCACCTTCTCTCAAAGCATTACACTTCAAACAGGATTTAAGAACAATAGGGAATGTATAACAATTTGGAGCTGAAAAATCCATGCTTTTCATTTGACTAAACGAGAATATAACTTTCTCATGAAACCCATTTTGCGCATACCCTTTAATCATCGAATTCCATAGAGATGTGTTTGGTTCAGGATTTCTATCAAACAATTTCTGTGCAATGTCCGTTTGCTTCAGTTGGATACATGCCGTCGTAAATCTTGGAGTTACGTATTGGTTTTTGTGAAAACCATGAATGAATATTTGCGTTTGGATTTGGAAGAGATGTCTTAAGGTCTTACATGATTGTAAGTGAGAAATAAACTTCTCTTCTAGAAGCCTGTGAGGGAGGTTTTGAGCTGTTGGAGCAATTTTAGCTATTCTGAAAGAAGGGTGCCGCTAGGCGCTAAACAAAAATAGTTACCTTTTGAATATGGCGGATTCAGGTTTCTATTTGTATATTAACCAATGGGCTAAATTAGCTTGGCCCATTGTCATGGATAACTATTTATGAAAATCAAGTTTTTGTGTGGAAAATTATTTGGATGCATTCCAAAGATATTAAAGAAAAATTAAGTTCAAATTTTAATAATATTATTGTTTGGATTTATAGGATAGATATAAAAACTCCACATTGAGTCGGTTGGAATATTGTTTTTTAATAAGAATTCTCAAAATAAAAAAAAAATGTTTAATTTGATCTTAATTGTTTATAAATTTATATATTTCTAATATTGTATCAATTTAATTTAATTTAACATTATATTTTTTTACAATATAATTTTATAATCGCTTTACTTTATATCAAACATTAACTTGGATCAACCTTCGTTTAATCAAAAAGGTTGGTAAGGCACATAGCCCAACAGTCTCGTTACATTAGTTTTAATTTTTTATTTTGAAATAAGATATAATTGCAAAAAACAATAAAAAAAATATAATTAAAGGAGATCATCAATCTTTTACACGTCATTTAAAATTTTCATTATTAAAGCTTAAGAACATGATTGACTGTATAGATCGTAGATTATAGATAAATCTTCCATCTTTGATGATCTTTACAATGAAATTGTCAAACGCCTAAACACTATAAAAATGAAACAACACGAAAGATAGTACTAAAACACATGTGTCAAACACAACTAAAATAGGAAAATATACGAAAAAGGAGGAATATAAAAATCACCGTGACCAGACCAGACACATGATACGTTGCATGACAGACGTAGCAATTCAATCAAACAGATTGAGCTAAGCACGCATGTGGTCAGAATTTACAAGCTAAAAACTCCATCACTATGCACAGTCTTAAGCCTTAGAACACATGGAACTGCTTTACTGTGTCTGTCTCAAATACATTGTCAAGGTAAAGTTATTCATCTGCAATACAAGCGGACCATAAAGTATTATTTTTCTCATAAATCTTTTTATGTAAATGCATGATCCCATGAAATGTTATGGACAACTATAAAAAAAAGAGTGGAGGAAGATCTTGATTCTAACCTCTCGAGTTCGCAACTGCTCCTGATACTGAGACACCAACTGCCTCAACTGTTGCAACTCATGGTTGCTATCTTGATATTCCTTCTGACGTTCATGCTGGATAGCCACGGCTCGTTTGAGGAGTCTATTTTCTTGAATCAAAACTTCAAACTGTTCCTTTAACATAACATTTTCCTGACAATTCAAATACTTTCAAGTCAACAAGCTGAATATTAACAGTTTCAAAGCAATGCAAGTAAAAGATGCTTTTTATCCATGCTTGATTTTCATGGATATGTCAAAACTATACTCTTTTTTAACATGACTGCTAACACTGCAACTGCTGACCCTAAAACTTTCCAACCCATTTCCCTTCTAAGGAAAAATAAACACTACTGGGGAACTACACTGAAATCTTGACATGATTACATATTCAGTCAATTCTTATTTTAAATGGGTTGATTCACACAAGAAGCAACCGAACTTTGATTTGAGAGCAACACGTCAGTAACAAACTAATTTCTCAAAAATCAACAAGATCACAACCACTTAATTTATGTATTTCTTTTCAGCTCAAATCCATACCTGAATTTCAACTCCACTTAAAACCTAGAACATTCAATGAAGCAAGGTTAATAGTACCGGCATGGGACTGTTATCACCACAAATTTCGACAATTCAGGCATTGGTATAAGGGCAGGGAGACCCTAGCTTCAACAATAGACACCTTCATGGTGGATCATGTTGACTCCGGCTAAACTCAATCAAGTTCAAGCAAACACCTAAATAAGCTGCTTCATAGGTTCAGCTGAACCTTTGGCTAATCGAACAGATGCCACAATGTATTAAAAAATGTACCTTGTGGAAATTTTTTGCTGCCTCTTCAGCAGCACAATTACTTATGGCCTTCTCCAGATTCTCCAGGAATTTAGAAGCACGGACTTTGGCATCATCCACACTTTTAGCACTCGCCATCTCCCTCACAAAAGTGTCCACCCATACCACACCATCAACAGGCAGATTTTCAGTGGCTGGTGGATTCTGAACACTCACAGCAGCAGCTTCTCTGTCATTGTTCAATATACCTGAAAGTTCAGATGCAGGTGTCAGGTCCACTTGTTTAAGAAGCAAAGACATCTTAGCTTAATGTAGAACATAGCCTACTGAAATTGATGATTGTAACCACAACTTATTATTGAAGTACAAGGTCAAGGAAACATCAAACAGAGAGACTCAAAATTAAAAGCAAGATTCCATATTTGTTTTCTCTTGTTCAAAAACCAATTTTATTGATTTAGATAAGGATCAAAAAGAAAGGAAGAAAAGGCAAACCAGCTGTTCAGGATGCTTTTAAATTAATTTGTAATCTCACCGATTAAAGACTTTAAGATAGCCTACACACATTATTCCATTCTCAATGCGCACATGAATTAACCATTGGATATACATAACATTCTCAATGTGCACATGAAAACCATGATGGAAATAATAGAGATTGATCATAAATTATAAGAAATACAATTGCAAGAAACATCAGCATACCCATCTCTGCAGTAATACCCAGTCCCTCAACAGGGCCAGACTCCAACTCTGCTGCTCTTATGCAAAACTCAGGTAGCCTCTTGATAGCTGTATCTATATCATTGCTACATTCTAATAATACTCTCTCCAAAAGCTGCAAGGAATTGTTGTTAGGTATTGATAAAAGAGACAGAGATCACTAATTTGACACTGAACCCTATTCTCTTAACGGGACAATGGTTTAGTAAAATCAAGCGTTTACAAAAGCTAAGCAACATAAAAGAAGACACTAAGCTAATTGTGTACCCTCAAGCAACTTATTCCGTGTTTTTTTTTTTCCTTTTTAAAGAAAGAACTATTTCCTCAGTTGTGGGAAATTACATCATCAAGGAAGCCTCACCAACTCCACAAAGAATTGAATGAAGATGATCATATAAGTAAACAATCTCAATCTCCATGGTTTTCCGATTAGTGACTGCTTTCTTGGCTTCAATCCACACCATTGCACTTGTTAGAATTTTACCCAAAATGTATTGAAACTTCTATTCTTTTTTTTAATGAGTTCTAAATTGATGAAGCAACAAAGCACTTCACTCAACATTAAAAAGCAACCAGTAGTAATTATATTTGCTTGCGCAATAAGCCAAAGGATGTAAAGGATACATAAATGAATGCAGGTTTAAAATTCCATCCCATTATCTCCACTTCCCAAATCTCAGCATCCAAACGGAAATACCGAAGCACGAAATCAAGAAACAGTTACGCCTTAATCGTAAACCTTCTGGAATTTAATTTGATAATACTACAATAACCAAATAAGCCTTATATTGCATCTAATTAACGCCTATATTTACGATATAAATACAAATTACATTAAAAAGGGTGGTAATACCTGAGGGTCGATATGAGGGAATAGGGCTTGAAGTTGATCAAGGGTAGACGGAGGCGGAGAGAAGTGAACAGACGAAGGATGTGAAGGAGAGAAGCGCCGGAGCTTCTTGGAAACAGAAGCCGCCGGCGCCGCCGGCGCCGCCGGGATATCCTCGAAGAAGGATCTCTTGTTCCCGCACACTGCCGCAGACATCCTTCGGCAAATCAAAGAAAATCTCTCTTTCTATCAGTATCAATCGAACTCACTCCCCCTCTCTAATTTAGAGGAAGAAGAAAAAAATTAGGTTTAAGAAGTGACTTCCCTGTTTGATAGATGAAAAATTGTAGGAATCTTTTTGAAAGGTTTCGCCTTTGGGATTAGGGTTTTCTAATCTGTGGGTTGTTTCTTCTTTTCTTATATAATGGTGGTAAGCTTGTGGAGAATAAAGCGACCGTTGTGTTTGTTATTTTACTCTTTTATTATGGGTTTTGGAATTGGGTATTGGCGGCGCGTGGGGAAATTCCGGAAAGTGCTGGTTGGGGTCAAGTTTTCGACTACAGTAACAATTAGGGATAATTATACATTTAGGATCTTATTTTTATTCGTTTTTGTTTTATTTTAATATTTTATCATTAAAAATTTAATGATGACTAATAGAGATAAAATTATATTAAAAGTTTGTCATATTATATTCTCTCTTAATTAATATGTTAATTCAAATTATAAAAATACACGTCATATATTGGTTAAAAGAAAGAAAATGATATAATAATTTTTTTGTTAGTATGTCCCTTTTTTTTCTCTTAACCAGTGTACTGTTAATATTAATTTTTAATAATAAGATACGAAAATAAAACAAAAAATAATATTAAATATTATTTATTAAAAATAAATGAGATACTAAAATAGAAAAGTGATTGAAGATGAGGTACTAAGTATAGTTATTCTAATAATTAATAAGAACAAAACGGAAACTAAAAACCATAACAATAGCGTAAACTTCATGTTTAGTCACTCAATTTTCAGGGTATTTCAGTTAGTTCACCTTTCAAAATCTTCAATTTTACCACTACAATTTTAAATTTCACTCTTTTTGATCTCAAAAGTCAAAACTTGACTATTCTCTGTCCTAATAATTCCCAAAATTTTCCGCCGGTAAGAAATATGTTATTTGGATTCAGATGTTCGTTGACTATAGGTACATGCTCTTATGAAAGTTTTTTTTTTTTTCAGTTTTCTATATATTTTAAGAATATTTTACCATTTATATTTGATTATTTATAGGATGTAAACAGTTCTAGAGTTTTTTTTCTTCCCTTTTTATGAGTTATTTCTGAAATGCACAGGGAATATAAGAACACTAATTCATTGTCTGATCACTAATGTGACCAAAGTTTACTGTGAAAATATGTTTGACTCCTCATAATGGTCAAAGTTTACATTTGATTCAGCTGATAAACTGTTTCCATATTTGAACAATTGTTCGGCCAACACCAACTATCTCTAATGGATTTGAGTTCATGCTCGGATAACATCCATAATCCATTAAAGTTGTTCTTGAATCACTTGGCCACTGCTCTCTTGTTCTACCATCCTGCTGAACTTCTCCCACGAACTGATCCTCCTGTCTTTTGAGTGGATCATTGGATGATTCGAAGTTTCAGATACATCCCAAGATTCGAGAGGCGGACCGACCGACTCCATTCGCAATCCCTGCTGGTCTTCGAACTCACTGATAGCATCTATAACTCGTTCTTCACTTGTATATTGTTCAAAGATCTGACACAAATTCTCTCCTAAATTGGTTCCACCTTCTAAGGGTATATTTGGCTGATTTGAAGTCGCAGCTACATCCTGAAACCTGACAGACCGAGTAGTAAGAGGCGCTTTTCGCAACCCCTGCTGCTCTTCGAACTCGGAGAGGGCGTGTTGAATTCCTTGGCCTTGTTCTGAGCTATGACTAGTCTTTAAAAAATGACTGATTCTGTCTTCTATGTGGGTCTTTGGCTGCTTTGAAGCCTCAATTACATTTTGAGACTTAACGGACACGGTAACCGGTCCCTTCCGTGACCTCTTGTGCTCGGCAAACTGGTGGATAGCATCTTGAATTCCTGAGAGGGCCACTAGGAACTCTGCTGCTTCAGTTTGGTTCAGCAGCTTCTTCACCACCAGCTCTAATGCCTTGAACCTGTTGTATAAATTTCCAAATATCAGTCAATTACACACACTGCTGAAACTATATGGAAATCTCTTGTTATTTATCTATACGTGGTATATTTAACTGTCAAAATTTGAACCTGAGCTTTTGAGCCTTGGTGATGACCCGAGCAATCTTCTCGAACATGGCTTGAATACCATGGGAGGCCGAACCACCAGACTTGCTGCTGTTCACAGGAGAAAAAGGAAGGTAGAGAATACATGTAGCTTGAATCTCAGCCATTTCCTCATCGATTATTGCCTCCTCAATATGCATCTCGTGGATAAACTGCGATAGGGCCGGTTGGATGGCAGCTGAGTCTGATAAAAAGGATAAAGGGGCAAGGGCATGCAAGAGTTCCAGAATGGCAGAGGGTCTCCAGTCACCAAGCCAGAAGAGCATGGCCAGCTCTTGGGGAGCCGCCCATTGTGGCATAAGGAGTTTAGACACATCCTCGAGATGAGTCAGAACCATAGCCTGGTTGTAATGTGCATGGAACCTGTTCAACTGTTCCTTGATCAGCACCTCAAGTTCCTTTCGTGCTTTGAGTTGTTTCTCTATCTTAGCTGCTCTGCTCTTCTGCTCTTGCCTCCATAGACCGTGCTTTGCCCCGGGAAGATCTTCATGAAATATCCATACCAACTGTGAGAGCTTGCACACAAAGTGTACAAAAAAAAAAGAACATTAAAAATGCATTGCCCCAAGCCATTCCATGTAAAAGCACATTGGCTATTTACAAGGTATAGCTTAGTAGCTTACTAATCAAAACCTGGAAAGTCATAATTTGTGAGCCTGGCTTTACTTCTCTGGTGGGGAGAAAGGAGTGCATTCTGCTCATGGAAATAATCTATATACCAAATAACATAACGAATACATCAATCAGAACAACAATTTGGTCTTACACATCACAAATAAATGCTACTATTGATTATTGAAATAAAAGACCAACTAGTAATATCCTGGTTGCCGGTCGGCGAGACATAAGCGTACCACATAGGGACGAGCACTCGCGATTTGCACCGGAAAGTGGCCACCAAGACAACTTACCGGACATGGATCCAAGTAACTTTGACATTAAAATATATTTTTCAAAGGAACAAACTAACAAACAGAAACAGGGATAGAAAAATATCATCCTCGTTTACCTCTTTTATTTGTTTCACGCTTGACAATGTTCATGCACTGGAAATTTTGAACAATATCATCAATCAAGCTTCCACATTCTTTTTCCTTCAGTTTCTTTCCTATTTCCTCTTCTTCTCCACCATCATTTTCTTCGTAGTATTTCCTGGGGAGGGAAAAAAGAAGTTTCTTTTGTGCTTATCTTCAATTTGGATGTAAAAATGATTGAGACAAATTTGATAAACACCACACACCACACCACCCAGAAATAATTTGTATATAGCATTTCCTTCTCTACAAACAAATTAAACCAAGTTCAATGCATCAAACATATATTCATAGCAACAAAAACAAACTGAACCCGTTAGGATTTAATGGAACAGATTCAGCACTTCACTTCATTTCCCTTTTTTCTTGGAATGAAAGCAAGAGAATTCTTCATCTTGTGTCCTTCCATAAGATCAGAAAACAAAACTTGGGTTCTTTTCAACTTCTTGAGAAATGAAATATAGAAAATCCATTAAAAGAAATGACACAAAGAAGAGGAAGAAGAAGAAGCTTACATCAAAGAGTGAAACACTGTTCCCTGCATTTTCTTTACAGCTTCTTCAATGGTGGTGAATGATAACGAGGAAAAGGAAAATCCCTTAAAATAAAAGGAAATCTTTTGGTCCTTTTTGTTGTTAGATGTCTTGTCCGACGAAAGACTCCAAGTAGGCTTATGGATCCAACCTGATATCGATGGTGTTAACTGGTAAGCACAACTATTATTGGTAGACTATTTTAATCTGAATATTTATGAGAAATATATTTCTTATGTAAATGATATTTGGAATTTTGGCAAAAATCTTGTATAGAATTAATATAATTTATGCACTTAAATGTGAATATGAAATTCAATAAAATGAAAAACTCACTCCCGCATAGAATTAATATAATTTCCGATCGGATTAATATAATCTTTAATTCAGTCCAAATCTGGTCCGATCCGACCCATCATTTTAGCTTTTGGGAAAAAAAAAAGAAGGTCCGTGTACATCCTGGTAAGCAAATTTCTTTAAACTAGTCCTGGTAGCCAAGCAATCTTCACTGACATCCGGATTGTCTGATATGAAACATCAACAATAGTACCAGATAAAATGGCACAATGCAGTGCGGGAGCCATCACTTTTTTTCTTTTGCTACGGGTGGTGTGTGATCAGAATCTCAACGGTGCAGATTGAACCTTGGAGACTGCTTCCGGCCTTCCAACATCCTCCGCGAAGCACCCACCAATCTTGTGTGGGACATCCATCGTCTCAAGCAATGAGCAAACTTGAACGCTGGCAGAGATGTTGCCTCCTCTTCGTCTTTGTAATAATCTTGATCTTCATCCTTGTAGTTATGATTATTCACAAGATTCTGTTGTCTCTCTTCACCATAACTAAATCTTGGTGACAAGCTATGCGCAGAGCACCATGAAACATTGATTAGTTGAAAAAGAAGATAAAACATGGCATGTATTGTTCAAGTCAACATCATCAAATATCTAAACAAATGTTTTATCGGATTTCAGTACCATTTGCCGGGAACACTATGTTGTTTTGAACGTCTTTTAATAGGTGATTGGTTCACAGACATGTGCCTGACAAATTCAAGCTGTTTGCACCATGAAACAAACATCAGACATTTGCAACTTGATCTCATGAAAGGAACAAACATCTTAATTTCCAGAGTTCAGTCAAGACTTCCAAATTGTAAATACTACTACTCTACTAGCACTATCAAGTATGAAAAACGAAACCTGATCACCATCTTTGATCCCATAATTTCTGATGCAAGCCTTGTTGTTAACCAGCTTCTGACCTTCATAAACCAAGCAAAAGTGCCCCCAAACATGTGACCTGAAAAAACATCAAATTCATCTATATTATAAAATTTATAAATCAAATTTAATATCCAACTCAAAACAATCAAAACCAACATAACAAAGTTTCATTTAATCAATCAAAACCATATCAATCACTCATGTCATTGTGTAAAAGTCCATGAACTAGTTTTAATGAGTTTATACCATGAAATACAGCCTTGAGTTTCCCCTGGTGATTCTGCAAAAAGATCCTCTATTGCTACCTGAAGCTCTGCAACTGTAGCATTCCTTCCTATTTCTACCTCTGCATAATCCAAAAGCCTCAAGAATAATAAACAAGTGAACAAATAATGAGCTAATTCATTTTTTAAAATTCTTTATATTATTTTACTCTAAGATTATAACAGGATTGATTCCTTATCTTGCTTTAAGAAGATAGAAAAAGTTAAAATTCCCCCCTTTTGTTTTTATTTTACTTTTAAGATGAAAAGAGGCTAGAAATAAATACAAAACAATATTCATCAGCAAAAGTAAAATTAAATGTTGAGTGAGAAATGAGAACCCCGGAGTTTTACCGAAAAGAGAGCCGTCGAGCTTTAGGATAGAGAGATTGAGAAGATTTTGATCAGGAAGCTTCCGATACAACAACTGCCGTTCGACGAGATCGTCGTCATCGTAACCGCCGTCAACGCCTCCGCTTCTGATTCTGCTAAATTTCAGGGAACCTAAACGCCGCCTCTCCACCACATTCAAAACCCGTAAGTTATAGCTACGACTACCAATAGGATTCTCCTCGTAGATTTCCATATACAGATTCAAACTCTAAAATTTCACCCCTTAGGATTTTCTTTTCCTTTTTTCTCTTTTATATGAATCTCGACGAAGACGGGGGAGTTCGTGATAAAGAAGCGGAAATGGAAGCGTTAGAGTAAGGCGGAGATTTGTTTCTGATAGAGTATTTATTTTTGGCTTGCTGAAAGTTCGTTTTTTGATAAATGACTGTTAAACGGCAGATTTTTATTTATTGTTTGCAGTAAAATTTGGAAATTCCTTTTACTCAACTCTGCACAGTCTGCACTACGAAGCTCCTTATCATCATCAGACCTTAAAGCAAGATTTTGCAGCTAAAGCCAGAATGAGAATCAAAGCAATGGTTTTGCTAAAGTCAGCTGATTTAAGATGTACAAAAAACTGCAATTACAAGCCTTGCATTTTCTTTACAAAGATAGTAAAACGAACAACAAGAATGTTGTTAACTGAGATAACCTAACTACAGCTGAAGTTTTATGAGCTACTCCGGCTGATACATTTGTAGTTCTTTTCGTACCGCCATTGATGCCGGACAAGTGCTGCACTGTCTTTGTTAAACCGGGTTTAGGTGTATCACATAAACCAATGTCTCTATCGAAGGATGTATCCTGAGAATCTTCAAAGCCATTATCTGCATTATAACATAGTCCTGAATTGTTGTTAAGCCTAAGCTTACGCCCCATTTTCCATATCATTTCTCTCCCAAATGGAACTGGACCGGTTAAGTGATTATCATTCAGCCTTAGTTCACTAACATTCTCCAAGTCCCTGAAGTTACTTGGAATCGAACCATTGAAGTGGTTTCCGTCGAGATAAACAACTCGAAGGCTGCTCAACCGGCCTAGTGATTCGGGGATCGGTCCATGTAAATTCATGTTTGATAGAACTAGGATCATTAAATCCTTCATTCCATCAAAACAATCACTAGGAATGACAGTTGGTCCCATTTGATTCCCTTTGAGGATCAAAGCTTGTAGGGAAGGTAAGCTTCTTAGTGAGGTTGGGAATGGGCCGGACAATCGGTTATAGCTCAAATCCATGAGAATGATCTCTTTTAACCCGCTAAAAGAGTCGGGTACTGAACCGGACAAGCGATTATGGCTAAAATCGATTTTAAGCAAAGACTCGCATGACCCAAGGCTTGATGGGATTGAACCCATTAAAAGGTTTTGGCTCATATCCAAAACACTCAAAACCGGGGAGCTAAAACCAGGAATTGAACCGGTTAATTTGTTCCCACTCAAATCCAACGACCTTAAGCCAGTGATCCGGCTTAATGAAACAGGAATCGAACCATTAAGGTTGTTTTTGTGAAGATCAAGCACCCTTAAACGAGTAAGATTTCCCAGTTCAGTAGGAATTGAACCGATATTCCCATTTTCTCTAAGGACCAAAATCTGTAACGTAGAGCCCAACTGCCCCAAAAAACTGGGAATCGGCTGAGGATTGTAACTGAAACAACGGTAAAAAAACAGAGTCCTAAGATGAGGAAGCTTGGTAATGGACTGAGAAATGTAAGACGCTGTCTGGTCACAAGTAGGGAAAGCAGTGTCATCGGACAACGCCCCGAAAGACAAGGAGACAACGTGGTAGACGTTATCTTTGTCCGGCATGCACTCGATGCCGTGCCACCGCCCACGGCAGACATCGGGAATATCCGTGGCCCAATCATTCCCCGTGGCTCGCATTATATCGTAAACCGCATCTTGCTCTTGGGGGTTGGTCCGAGTCCCATTTTTGTTCATCGAGAACCCAGTTTGAGGACCGTCGATGAGGGTGGACGGGACGCCGGAATCCGACATGATGACCGTGAAAGGAGTAGCGAATTGGAAACAAACACATAAAACGATAAGAAGAAAGGTGAAACGTGCAGCCATTGTTTGAAAAAAGTGAGCGAGCGAAAATTGTGGGCTTGGAGCTGATTTAAGGATGGAGAGAAAGCAAAGCAGGGCAGAGCAGAGGAGTTAATGAGCGGGGTTGGGGTTATTGAATGAGAGGGGAAGCTAATTATGGTTTCACGAGAAATAAAGGAATTGAAATAAATTTTTATTTGCATTAATGTTTTTCACGAGAACTTTGCACTCCCAATTCAGAACAAGCTTACGTCATTTGGGGGTCCATTACGAATATTAAAACGACGGCGTAGAGTCTTGAATGAGGGTTTCAGATTTAAGACGATCCCCTTTTCTTTTTGCCTCTTTCCACTTGCCTCTCATGAACGCACAGCCCAACCTCCAGTCAAATTTCCCCTAGATTTCAATATCTGATTTCTCAAATCTGCGGGGCTGTGGCTCTCTAAGAGGCGGATTGTAGATCACTTGGTTGGGCTTCTTAAAGGTACCGAATAATTGTAGAATTTCTACTGCAAACTTACGTGTTCATGCATTTGTAGAATTAGGTTAAATTTGGTGTGATGTTGTTTATATAGATGTTGCTGAATTTTGAATCAGAGAATATATATGTTCGATATTTTGAGCTAGATGCTAGCTACTCACTATTGTTGTATTTGATTTGCTTTTTCTACCAAATAAAAGCTAATTTTGTTTCTTTTAAGTTGAGGATTTGATTGAATTTTGTTTTATTATGATAATTTCTTGATACACTTATACACACTGTTATTCTTTAAATCTGATCTAATAAAACTATTAGTATATAAAAACAAAATTCAATTCTATTCTATTCGACCTTGAGGCTTGAGCTAAAGTAGATCATAATCTTTTCTTGAGTCTGGCTTGACTGAAAAAAATGTAACTTGTCTGAGCACAATGAGCTTAATGCTGAAAGTTTGTAATTGAGCTTGAGCTCAATCTTAGGTTTTGATTTGTTTTGGGTCTGGCTTGATTGGAAGTGATGCCCTCCAACCTTGTAATAGCACTAGGATTTCTTATCTTTCATTCAAATGTCTTGAATTTGCTTTGGTCGGTATTCGAGATTGGAATATTTATTTGCTGATCCCTCTATAAATCTCAATAATCACTTCCAGTGAAAACTTTTCTTCTGAGAAGAACAAGAGTGTGATCAGATGGATGAAGAAAAAGGAGAGAGAGAATCAGGACCAATCTTCAAAGACATAAGGCGTTATTTCTGCGATTATTGTGGAATTTGCAGATCTAAGAAGTCTCTCATCACCTCGCACATCCTCACCCACCACCCGGTACCTACTTTGATTCTGCTTTATCAATCCAAAATTTCTTTTGCAATCAGCAAATGGATTCTTCTTTCTTACTCTTTTTGAAATGGATTTATACTAAACATGTGGTTTGGTTCAGGAGAAGGTAGGTAATGGAGGAAAGGAGGAAGAGGAAATTCCCTCATTGAATGAATGTCAAGAATGCGGTGCTGCTTTCAGGAAGCCTGCTCATTTGAAGCAACACTTGCAAAGCCATTCTCTTGAGGTACTTTTCTACAATTAATTAGTTTCATTCAGTTTTTTAATAATGTTCGGTGATCTAACTGACCAAACCAGGATAACAAAACACAGTTTATAACATGATTTTGGTTTTTGTTATTTGTGTTATATCAATATTGAAGATGCAAATGTTAGATAACCAAAGAAGTCCCAAAGGCAACAATCAAGGAAGCTGTGGATAATGTGTTATTTTGTTTGTTCTTACACTTTAATTCTGCTTATGAATTGTGACTACTTTGTTCTTCTAGGGCGTTCATGTATATTAAAGATCAAAACTTTTGCAGGAGTCATTTCTCTTTATGAAAATACAAAGGGTTGTTATAGCGTGAAGCATTGGATCCCACAAAAAGAACTCCAACATGCAAGAGGCTACATTGTTACAACTTGATTGGACCAGTATCAGGTTGGGAGACCTCCTGAGAAGATTCATCAAGTGAGCCTCAGTCACGCTGTGTGGTACTTAAAGGTTATGTTTGGATTATTGTTAGTTGATTGTTTTTCTTGGGTGTTCATGTATATTAAAGATCAATAAGTTTTGCAGGAGTCATTTCTCTTTATGAAAATATCAATGGGTGTTATAGCGTGAAGCATTGGATCCCACAAAAAGAACTCCAACATGCAAGAGGCTACATTGTTTCGACTTGATTGGACCAGTATCAGGTTGGGAGACCTCCTGAGAAGATTCATCAAGTGAGCCTCAGTCACGCTGTGTGGTACTTGATGGTTTGAATATTTGGATAATTGTTGGTTGCTACTTGTACTTGTAGGTTCTAATAGTTTTCTTTTGTTGCAGAGGCCATTTGTTTGTTCAGTTGATGATTGTTATGCCAGCTATAGGAGAAAAGACCACTTGAACCGTCACCTCCTTCAGCACCAAGGAAAGCTTTTCAGTTGTACAATTCAGAACTGCAATAAAAAATTTGCATTTCAAGGCAACATGAAAAGGCATGTGAAAGAATTTCATGCTGAAGATTCACCTTCTCCTGATGCTGG
This sequence comes from Abelmoschus esculentus, assembly GCA_035048815.1. NCBI lineage: Eukaryota > Viridiplantae > Streptophyta > Magnoliopsida > Malvales > Malvaceae > Abelmoschus > Abelmoschus esculentus. The sequence goes on from JAUCBN010000008.1 coordinate 3,536,288, forward strand.
AAGTCAGAAACAGTACACCTGTCGGGAAGTAGGATGTGGGAAGGTGTTCAAATATGCCTCAAAGCTGAGAAAGCACGAGGATTCTCATGGTAAGTTGCGTTTGGTTTTCATTTCTCATAATTATATTAAAGCATCTGATTGGGGCGTCATAAAGTGGGTGAGATCATAAGATTACACATTTAGAAAAAGTGAAAAGAAAAGCAAGCCGTCTTAATTAGGAGGTTGTGATTTATGTCTGATTAATGCTGTAATTATTATTACAGTTAAGGTCGATTCGGTGGAAGCCTTCTGTTCTGAACCAAGTTGTATGAAATATTTTACCAATGAGCAATGCCTTAAGGCTCACGTGCAATCATGCCACCAATATATTAATTGTCAAATATGTGGGGCAAAGCAGCTTAAGAAGAACATCAAGCGGCATCTTCAATCACATGAATCAGGTGTTGCATCAGAAAGAATTAAGTGTGATTTTGAAGGTTGTCTCCATACATTTTCAACTGTAAGATGCTGTGAACCTTAAACATGCTTTTTATTTACATTTAATCATAAGAAGTTGAATGTGATTATTTTGCTCTAAGAAATTTCAAATACTAAATTTGTTTTCTGATTGTCCCCTCCCCCTAAACCATTATACTGAAATATTCTATTACAGAAATCAAATATGCGTCAGCATGTCAAGGCTGTGCATGAAGAACTCAAGCCTTTTGCATGTAGATTCTCTGGTTGTGGTATGAGATTTGCGTTCAAGCATGTTAGAGATAACCATGAGAATTCAGCGCGACATGTTTATGTTCCAGTAAGTTGTTTACTTGTCAACAACTAAATGCCATTATAAGCTTGTGTATTTTGTCATTGGTTTCTTCATGCTAAGACAAATATTAATGGATTTAACTACTGTTTCTTGCTCAGGGGGATTTCATAGAGTCCGATGACCAGTTTCGATCAAGGCCACGGGGTGGGCGGAAAAGAACATTCCCCGCTCTGGATATGCTTATTCGAAAAAGAGTTACTCTGCCAGAAATGGATACAATGGTGGACACAGTGCCTACTCGTAGTTGCAGTGTAACAGATGAAGACTAATAATCGCAAGACTGAATGGGTAAATATAGTTCAATAACACGTTATGAAAACTGTGATTAATGTATAGCATAAAATATCGTAGGAATATGTTCTCTTTTGAGTAAATTACATAAGCAAGACAGAGTTAATGTTGACAATAAAAATACCATAAACAAGACACGAAGTTGATGTCAAGGAACAAAAGGATTGGGGTTGGCGTAAAACCCAAATCCACTAAAAAATAGTTGTACAAGGCATCAGTTTGGCAGGATGCCAGAAATGGTGAAATTAAACATGCAAAACTACAATTAACCATAATTTTGTTTTGAATAAAACAGATGTTAGGGTTACTCTTTAGCATATATCTTAGCCCTTTTACGACTTTTAGTCGTCGTCTTCATCTTCATATTGCTAGCAGTTATAAGTTTATAATCAGAGACGGGCATTTCACTTAATTTACCAAACCTTTGCTCATAGAAGTGCCACAGCTCTGCCCTGATCACATTTACGACAAAAATAATGAATTAGCAGAGGTACAAAAACTATGCAACAGCAAAGTTGTTACTTGTTAGATGACTTACCAATACGCCAGGAACTGAAATGGTGCATATTTTGCATAGATAAGCTCAACATCCCTTCCAACAGTCTGTAAAGTGCAACTTTTTGAATGAACCTGCATTTGCTCAGACGTTAAGTGAGTGTGGAATATGGGAAAAACCCAACATGAGAACAAACAGAATTAGTACATTGCCTGGGGGGGAAATGAATTACCTGCTTTAAATGCCTGATAGTTTCAGAATCAGATGGAACCACATGGTAAAATCCCATACACACGAGGACATTGGCACATGTGAAGGGACCAAACCCATCAATTTGACGCAGCCGTTCAGCTAGCTTATTATAGCTGGATAAGCTTGTTTCCTTGCGATCTTCTTCCAATTGCATTAGTGGAATATTGCCCTGGACAATTCCTTGCGCGAGTTTTAATATTCTACCTGCTCTGTAGCCAAGATTGCAGCGTTTCGCAAGAAAGCGTTCATCAAGGTTAGCTAGTTCTTCGGGGCAGGGGAAAGTTCCAATGCCTTTGTAGTCACGGGGTTCTTCTATTTCATGGGAGGGAAGAAGATCCGACTCCAAATGATCTTTCAGCTCTGTGAATTTGCTTTCTAAACGCATGGAAACTTTAGACACCCTCAACTTTCTCGTTAACTCTTTCCCGGTAGGCGTTTTAGGAATGAAATCATCTTCAGAAGCTTTTCCACTAGGAATTTGGTGTTCGATTTCGAACTGAAGCTCACAAAGTGCCTTAGCCATACTCAAAGTCCTTGAAAACCTATAAAATGACAGCGACATTATATCGAACAGGTTAAAGACGAGGCTAAAATTCCAATGATGAATAAGGGGAAATGTAAAAAAGGAACATACTGGCAGTTACATAGAAGAATACACTTGACCATGTCTTCAAACAGAGTAGGGGACCTGAACACTCTCCCACTGAAACTCCTCAAATACTCGACAGCTAATTCTTCTTCACCATGTAATGCTCCGACAATACTTCGAAATTCCCTCACCTTGTCTTCCTCGGACTCCGACAACCGCAGCATTCTGGTCACCTGGTTTAAAAGAGAGTGGCGTTGCAATGGAGAGAGGGAGCAGGTTCCGTGAAGTTGGAGGTGGAGAGTGGAAGGGGAAGTGGGGGGTTGAGAGATGCGGAGCATGACTGTGACCGGAGGAGAAGTGAGACGTAGAGGGCGAGAGAAAGAGCGGGAGATTGGGTCCCAATGGTTAGGGGACAACATGAATAGCCCATGGTTGCATATCGCCTTCTCTAGCTCGAATCCCTCCGCTGCTTTGCCTAGCGGCAGCTCCACCAACAAGGTGCTGCGCCTGCTGTTGTCGTTACTATTCTCCTCCTGCTCCTTCCCCATTCTTTTCTTTCTGACTTTTCAGGGATACTTGCTTGCTTCTATTTTTTCTTTAAATATATTATCTTTATACCCTACCTCTATAACATAAGAGACGGGGAGGGAAAATATTACCGTTGGATGTTGAACCCAATATATATATATATGAATCGGAAAATTATATTATGGGTCAGTTTCATCACTTATTTATGGGATCAATCAATAAAAATTGTACACATCATCAATTTTTCTATGTCATAATTTTTTCCCAAGTGAATCTTCACTTGAAAAATTAAAAAATAATGAGTTGGACAATTTCTATTGGTTGGTTCCATGGATGACGTGATGAGACTGACCCATGATATACTTTCTCATATGAATCTGGTCTGCCACGTGTTATTGAGAGCTTTTTCTCTCTCGATATATGCCACGTGACATATCATACTTCAGCCACACATGACACAACATCTTACTTCGACATGAGGTTACAGATATGCCTACAAGGAGTAATAACGTAAAATGATTTCTCTACGAGATTATAAAAGCGAATGGCATCGTTCCATTATAAACCTAAAGTTTTAGGCAGAGCAGTTACCGTAACATTTTTGCCAAACAAAAATGCAGGAACCAAAGGGCGTGAAAGAACACACACTGTCGATAGAACCACTCTACGGGTTGCGGAGAAGACGGTGAAAGATGTGGTGGTGAACAAGGGGAGACTGGCGGAGAATATTTAAATGAAATAATTTTAACAAATTTAATGAACGATGAGATCTATTAGTCCACGTGGGATTTCTCTCTCTAGATCCTCTACGAAGCTCCTGCACATTCACTGTACCCTGAGTCACATCATGTTCATGCATAAAGGTTTCCTGGTTCGCAACATTGCTGCACCTCCAGGGCCGTGCGAAAGCACTACATAGGGATGGTCACCAAAGGACAGTCAAATGAAGAATGTTCAACTTCAAGCTTCAAGGAGTTGAACTTGTGGAATCTGCTTCGAGCTATAAGATGCTTACACAAATGGAGTCTCTGAAATTTCTCAGTGAACACGCTTCTGACCTGGGGTCTGGGGGAGATCTTATCAAGCAGCATAAAGGAAGTTGTGAGTTGTCGGCCTGAGAGTGCCCACTCGAAGTGTTGGAGAAGATAGTGTCGAGACATGTGCACCGAGGGTGGGTGGTTTGATCAAGGTTTACTCGCAGGTGTTTCCTCACTGATATAGCGGGAGCCGTCTTTTATTTAATTTTAATCGAATAAATGAATAAATATAAACATAAAAAAATATTTTTTGTTTAAAGTTTATTTGTTAAGGAACATAACTTGTTGGTGTTTGTTTATATTCATCGTAAATATTATAAATGAATATAAACAAATATATATTATGTTAAATATTTAATATTTTAAATTAACTCAATTAATCTAGTTAATTAATTAATAATTAAAATTTAAAAAAAATATTAATCATTAAATTGAAAACTAAAATGATCTAATTAATTAATTTTGTTTTGGTTCAGTCGGTTAGTCGATATAATCGAATAATAAACATTTTTAAATATACGTGAATAAGTTTAGATAAATATAAACTAACAAATATAAATAAACAAACAAACAGATTATCAAACATTTACAAACATAAATAAACGAATAAACTCTTCATTTGTATTTATTTATTTATTTAGTTAAACAGAAAAATATCCATTCGTTAATTATTTAATAAATAAAAAATTATTGAATGATTTACAAACAATTAACTGAATATTTAATTCATCTATAACTATATTTATAACATCCATGTTCTTTCTGTACACAATAAAGACGTTCAACAAACTAAACTCTTTTTTATGAAAAACTGTATTCAGTTCGATATTGTGTATAATGTCATAATATGCTACACGCTGTAACTCACACTGGTTATAACGTCATTAATTAGAGTAAAAATTTCTTACTTCTTTATTATATCTTCAAGGATAAGTCTATAACGTGCGTCGAACATTGCTGAACACCACTAACGATGAACATTGCTGAACACCATTAAACTAATTAATAAATATCAAAAATTTTAAGGACTCAATATATAATTAATAAGTATTTAAAATAAAATTTTAATTAAATTATCTTCTATAAGGAAAACTACACAAATGATCATCCAACTATCACTTATTTTTTGGATTGGTCACCAAATTAATTTTTTTTTATCAAAATCATTGTTAACATTTTATTTCATTATTATTTTGGTCATCGACTGTTAAATATTTAATAAAATTTGTGATATGACATGGTTTAATATTAATTTTAGTCCCTAAAATTGTTATATTATATCGAATTAATTTCAATAGAATATAACTCATCAAATATTTGAACTAAACCTCAATTCTTTTTTTTTTTTTTGCAATATTACTTTAAAAAATTAATTTGTCAACTCTCTTTATTTCTCTTGAGTATTTTAACAATTTATTAAATTTTAAATTATATAAAATCATTTTAATTTTATGATTTATTTTTTAAAAATTTAATATAGTTTCTTTAACTTTTCACAAATTATTAATATATATATATGTATATATATATATTCTATCATTTTTTATGTTTATCGGATCTATAAAAAAATTCGATTTATCAATTCATATAAAAGTTTATATAGATCAATAGTCATAAAATCTTTAACATGTAAATATAGATCAATTCGACGCATGTCATAAAAATTTTTTTGGGATTAAATAAAATGTAGTTTCACTTAAATTTTCATTGAACAACTCAAATTTTCGATCTTTATATGGATACTCCTACAATTTCACACAAATTTGGAATCAGTAACTTTTCATATGTCGAAACACAACCTTTCTTGTACTGAAAAAGAAACTATTCTACGAAAATGTCATCCCGATTCGAAGAAAAAATTATTCTTTTAACTTAGATTTTAAAAGAATAAATTATAAAATTAAAATAATTTTTTATAATCTGAAACTTAATAAGTTGTTCAAAGACACAACAAAAATAAAGAGATGGTTGACAAATTAATTTTTAAAGTAGCGTTGCAAGAGGAAGAAAAAAAGGATAAAAATTTTGGGGTTTAGTTAAAATATTTGATGAGTTATTTTTTATTTGGATTAATTTGATATAATATAATAATTTGAAGGACTAAAATTATTATTAAACCATACCATATCATAATTTTTGTTAAATATTTAACAGTTGATGACCAAAATATAATAAAATAAAATTTTAATGATGATTTTGATGAAAAAATTAGTTGGGTGACCAACACAAGAAAAGAATGATAGTTGGATGATCATCCATATTATTAAACCATGTCATGTCACAATTTTTGTTAAATATTTAACAGTCGGTGACCAAAATAATAATGAAATAAAATGTTAACAATGATTTTGATGAAAAAAATTAGTTTGGTGACCAATCTCAAAAATGAGTGATAGTTGGATGACCATTTGTGTAGTTTTCCTTATAGAAAATAATTTAATTAAAATTTTATTTTAAATATTTATTAATTACTTATTGAGTCCTTGAAATTTTTAATCTTTATTAATTAATTTAATAGTGTTCAGCAATGTTCATCGTTAGTGGTGTTCAGCGATGTTCGACGCCCGTTGTAGAATTTTTCTATCTTCAATCATGTTTTTTATAAAAAAAAAATTAAAAAATTAAATTTTAAATCATAACTCTTATTTTTTATATAACAAACGCTAAACTTTTTACTCTAAAAAATATATCTTACACCTAATTCCCTAAACTTTAACCACAAGTTTTAACCTTAAACCCTACATCCTAAACCCTCTAATTTAAAACGAATGCACAGATAGAGACATGAGAAAGAGGTAGACGATATGCACCCAATTAAAAGTAAAAATCTTTTACCTCTTTATCATGCCTCCAACCATGTTTTCTATTGAAAATTTTTAAAAAATTAAATTTTAAACTTTAACACTTGTTTTTTATATTATAAACTCTAAACCTTATACTCTAAAAAATACATCTTACCCCTAATTCTCTGAACCCTAACCATAACTTTTAACCTTAAATCTTAATTTAAAACGAAAACATAAGTAAAAATATAAAAAAAGATAGACGATTTATACACAATTAATTAAGCTATTAAAACTTGTCGTAAAAGTTTAATAGACGGTTAACTAACTCATTTATTGGGACTAACGATAAACCAGACACATTAATTGAGTATAATTATAATTAATTTGTATTGGTTTGTGTCTCTTACGTCAGATGGATAAATATTTTAACGAGATTTTTTATATTTTTTAACACAAAAATTATATATAAAATTTAAAATTTACTTAAATAATAATATTATTAAAATTTTAAATTAAAAAATTATTTAAAAATATCAATATTAAGGTCCTGAATTCAAACCTATTTAAGCACCGTTAATATCGATGTCGGTGAACGTTATCAAATTACAACTAACACCATGTGCTTGGAGAAAGAAGGACGGAAACGAAACATGTCCTGGCAACTAGTGTTGCAAAATAGGGGGTTATCTTTAAATAAATTTAAACGAAAATAAATTAAATATAATTAAAAAATACAGATTTGAAATAAACCGAAATAAAACTGGTCAAGATATGCGGTTAAACAATTTATTTAAGATATATTTTAATTATTTTTTAATATTTGAGTTTATCAATTATTAGTCCGTTAAAATATAATAACAAAAATCTTTAACAGTACATAACTGTAAAGGTCATAAATAAAATCATTGGCTTTGCCAATCAACGGGAAAACTATAAATTTTTGAGATGATTTCAAAACTAAAAAGAGACATAACATACGTAAAGTGTAAATTTAAATATTTCGAGTTTAATGATTATTAATATTTTATTTGATTTAATAAAAAATATTTAATATAATATCATATTTACTGAATATATTTTCTTAAAATGTAAATATAGTTTGAATATTCATATCGTACACGTTGTACAGTTACGGTCCAACTCTAAGATAACACGTGAATTCTATTGTTTCATTAAAATACGAGTTCACCCTAAACCGTTTTTTTATTTAAAAATTTATTAGATGTGTTTGGCTCATTACTTCATCTATAATCTCATCTAAAAATATTTTTTTTTATTTTATTAAGGTGAATTTTTATATTTTTTACAAGACGGATCTTTATTTTTTATATATTATTAAATAAATAAATCTTATTAGAAAAGATTATAAATAACATAATAAGTCGGGATTATATAATAATTTATCTTTCTATTCGGTTTCTAACTGTAATATCCCACCGATAAGAGACATAATGCAATCCACGTTTTTGCCATCTTCAGTCTTCACAAATATTATAAGAGACGAGAAGAATTGTGTTGTCATAACCCCCAGTGTTTCTTTTGAACCCGCCAGTCGAGACCATACCAGTTAAACACAATGGCTTTATCAGCAGCCCCTCTCTCTATATCCTTACCTTTTTCATCTCTTGTAAGAGTGACCGCCGCCACCAGAACTAAACCATCCCCTTGCAAACTCCTAAACTCGGGATTTAATCTTGCACAGAAGAAACAGAGGCAGAGCCCTTGGCAATCGAGTTTTGTGACTCGATCACATTGGGAAAACTCAGCCTCAGCCTCAGCCTCAGCCTCGACCTCGACCTCGACCTCGGGTGTGGCAAAAGAAACAAAACAAGAGGAGAAAGCCCAAGGGAGTAGGATTTGGTTATCTGATGTGGTGGTACGAAACAGGAGGCCGGTGTTTTGGCAAAGAAAATGGAACGCTCTGGATATAACCCATGCTGCCGCCATCTTAACCACGCATTTGCTCGCCCTATGTGCACCTTTTTATTTCACTTGGCCTGCTTTTAGGGTTGCTTTTGTACTCGGTATAGTATCTGGTCTCGGGATCACATTGTCTTACCACAGGAATCTTTGTCATAAAAGCTTCAAGCTTCCCAAATGGCTCGAGTACTTGTTCGCTTATTGCGGAGTTCAAGCACTTCAGGTATGTTATTTCAGTTTCCAGAGACATCACTTTTAATGGAAACGTGATCACCAAGAAAACCATTCCATTTTTGCAGGGAAGTCCCATATTTTGGGTGAGCACACACAGATGTCACCACCAGTTTACTGATACTGAAAGAGACCCTCATAGCCCCATCCAAGGGTTTTGGTTCAGCCACATCAACTGGATCTTTGACACCAAAACTCTGAGTGAAAAGGTATGATCTGTATTTCTTGCTCAAACATGATCTATTTGGAATGGTGATGGACGTTTGTATGAACCATGAATGGAATATTTGCAGTGTGGGACCCCAAGCAATGTTGGGGATTTAGAGAAGCAGCCTTTCTACAGGTTCCTACACACCACCTATTTTCTACATCCAATTGCAACTGGAGTCCTGCTATATGCCATTGGCGGCTTCCCATTTCTGGTTTGGGGAATGGTAAGCCATATTTTTGTTTAATTCGAGTTCGGTTTAAATGAAAAATCACTAAATTATTTATTTTAAATTTTTAATTTTTTGTTAAAATAAATCACTAAATTATTATTTATGGTCACTTTTAAGTTCTTAAATAATTTTTAATTAATTTTTATTTAAATTTATTACGTTTTTGGGTAAGTTTCAAATGACAACTGATATTTAATAGGGTAAGTACTAAAATTTGACAAAAAAAAGTTGACTGTCTAGCCCAAAATAGACAACAAAATTGGGGACGCAGTCACAATAACTTTTTTTATTAAATAAAAATATATATTTTTTAAAGTAAATGATAGAATTTAGATTTATCTAAAGTAAAATAGTATATAACGTTTTATTTTTTACATTATGATACGTAAAGACAGAATTAAAATTATGAGATAAAATATAAATATTTATAAGTAAAAGAATAAATTTAAAAATAATTATTTTTTAAATAATTTATATCAAAAGATTAAGGTGGAAAAATAAAAAATTTCAAGGTTAGAATTAGGGATATTCAAAATTATTTGATTCGTTTAATTTGACTCGACGACCCAAAATAAAAATATCAGGTAAATTCTAAGGCTAGGTATCTAATACGAAAATAATTAAGTAAGCTTGGATCGATTTATTAATTATTAGGTATCCGATCTTTAAAAAAATTTAAACCGAACTTTTTAAATACATAATAATAAATACCTATAATTGTCCTTCCCATCTTTTAATAATTTTGTCCTTGATTGCACACATATCATCTATCATCTGTACGTACTGGTGTAAATATCAAAAGTGAAAGATCTATATTTCTTTTAAAATTAACACAGTATTTGTAATTTATTCTAAAATCTATCAAAAATAAATATAGAGAAAAGAGTTTATACTATATTAATTTAGAAATGTTTTTTAATATAAATTATTTATTCATTTATCTGTACGTAATTTTTTATTCATTATTTTAATTTAACTTAATAAATATTATATCATCTTAATCTATTTTATAATCTAATAAAATTTCCATATGTGAACCGTGACAGGGTGTGAGGATTGTCTTTGTTCTCCACGTCACTTTCTTTATAAATTCCGTTTCCCATGTCTGGGGCAAGCAAGCATGGAATACTAGAGATCTCTCCAGGAACAATTGGTATGTATCAGTCACTTCCCTTGTTCGGTGGGGATTCTGGACAGGTAAAATAGGAACGATCGTACAGGTCTTTTTGAAAAATAAAATCTTAAAATTTTGATAAACTACATTCATTCGATGTTAATCTCGAAATTTATTATAAAAGTTTTGAAAATATTCTTAAGAAATATGAGTTATAATTGTTTTCTATATGTGACAATTGATTATAGAATCTTATTGATTATTCCTATTCTTATTTCTAGGTGGTTGGGATTGATTTCGTTCGGAGAAGGTTGGCATAATAACCACCATGCATTCGAATATTCGGCTCGACACGGTTTCGAATGGTGGGAAATCGATCTTACATGGTATGTAATCAGGTTCCTTCAAGTTGTTGGACTGGCAACTGATGTTAAGCTACCTTCTGAAGAGCAGAAGCAGAAAATGAGTTTCAACCAACTGAACTGAAGTGTCCAACTCTAGAATTCCAGAATCATTCGAGTCTAAATCTGTGAACTAAGAAAGTCTCTGGTCCCTTTTACTAAATAAAATTGTCATTTAACTTGGCATTCGGACGAGTTATATGACTATTAAATATTTGCAAGTGTTGTTCAGAATATTATAAACTTGTAGCCATTGTATGTTTTTATGTGGGATAATAAATTATTGTTAATTAAATCAAATAAACCGAGTGGAATTTGAGTTGGATAAAAAAATTAATTTATTAATTTTAAATTTATTTTTTAAAAGTGCAGTTAGTGGTATTCGTTGAAAATACAAATAAAAACGATAAAAAAATAAATATTTTTTTTTTCCTCAATTGTTCCTTTCTCATTTACGAGGTCTTCTCTCCTTTCTTTAATATCTTTGAAAGTGACTTGGTATGCAATTGCGTACCAAACACAATAAACAATTATATAATTCTACATGCATGCATGCTTTTTTTAAAATAATCTCACGTTAAGTATGATGGGTGTTTATTATTAGATATTTGTTAGATGCTTAAAATATCGAATATATAAAATTTAAAATATTATATTTTTAATTTATATTTTAATCCATTTTAATCGAATATCCATAAATTTTGAGTATCTAAAAAACTATAATACAATTTTAATATTTTTATATAATAAATATATATTTTTTAATAAAATTAATTGTAACTCAATATTTTCATATGATCCGTCCATGGTAAGGTTTGTTATTGTTCTCGTAAAAGATTAAAAGTGATGTTGAGCCAACTAATCATCCACCAAATTAGAATTTAGTAGGTAATATGATTAAATTTTTTAAAATTAAATGGTTTAGTTTTTTCCTAATATTTTTTGAATATTTTCCCTATAATTTAAAATACGTTAATATTACTATTTTATTTATACGTTGTTTTTTTTTTAATTATGGTGGTAAAATATTAGATGTATTAATATTTCCAATCGTTGTCCGAGTTATAACCCCAATGAACTCAGTTGCACCATAAATTAAGTACATAAAACTGAGCCATACGTATTCGATTCACTTTTTCATATTTTAAGTTCTGACTCAGAATTCGATTTTCTCAATGAATTCCTTTTCTCTTGGGGTCCCCAATACCCAGACTTTTTAAGGGGTTTTTAACTTTAAATATAATTTTATTATAGCCAATTGTTTTATATATCTTCAATAATTAATGTAATTCACACGTTCCAATTCAGCATCGAGTTCAGAACTGAGTCAGTTTCGGTAAAGAAAACACTATAAATCCTACCTTTAACGTTTTAGCTTTCCTCAACGTCTGGTTCTTATTGTTTTTTCATTCTCATACTACTCCTTCAAAGGCCGTCGAATCGAAAAAAGCGAAAGGTTAATTGTATTTCGGGTGAACGAAATGAAAGCAGATTTGGTTGTGGATGGCGATTATATATACGAAGAAGAGAAGCATCTAACTGTTCTCAAAACTTCGCTCTTCTTCGCCAACGATGGCTTCACTGTTTACGATTGTAAAGGCCAGTTGGTTTTCCGAGTCGACTCATACGGTCCTGTCCCTCGTGATAAAGACGAAGTTGTTCTTATGGATGCTCATGGAAGATGCCTACTCACCGTTAGAAAAAAGGTAAACGAATTTACTTGGTTCGTCTGAATCTCTAATAGTGAAATGAAACAGTAACTGTATTTGCTTTAATGGGTTCAAGAAACCTTGATAACTCGTTCATGGTGGGTTGTGACATTTAAACGAATGAACCTGTTTGTCCTGAATCTGCTCACTGAAATGGAACCATATTTGGGTTTGCTTTAATGGGTTCTTTACTGATCTGATTTGGTTAAATGGGTGTAGATTTGATTTCCATATGGTTTAAAAAAACTTTGGTAACTCGTTCATGGAGTTTTTTTTTTTTTTTACCTGTGAGTCAACTCCCCCAGATGGAGCATTACTCTATTCAGGGGAAAGAGAGATATTTTCAATTTTAGTGAGTTAACTCGCTGATGAAATCTTGTTCCTTATTTTACCTAAACAAACAGAGGCCGAGTTTGCATCATCGGTGGGAAGGATTTCTAGGCGAAAGATCGGAGGGTCAGAAACCGTTGTTCAGTGTGAAAAGATCATCCATAATCGGACGGTGTGGGATGACAGTGGAGGTGTTCAACACTCCCGGAGAGGAGTACCAGATCGAAGGAAATTTCGGACAACGAAGCTGCACGATCTTCAATGCGGCAAAGGAATCAGTGGCTGAGATTAAACGCAAAGTTGATGCTTCCACTAACGTGGTACTTGGTAAAGACGTTTTCTTGCTTTCATTGAAACCTGGTTTTGACGGGGCCTTCGCTATGGGTCTGGTCCTCGTTCTTGATCAGATAAACGGTGATGATTATGTCGAAAATGATGTACCGGAGATGAGCCCTACCGCAGAGGAATAATGTGCTTATGTATTTTATAACTTCCTTAATAAAAAAGTATGTGCTTAAATGTTTGTAACGTCAATATTCTAATAGTTTCATTGTGAAAGAAAATCAATGATAGACTCATCAAATCATGTCTTTTAAATGTAGATGATGAAGATGAAAAGTATAGTAAATTAAGTCACCAAACAGGTAATTCATCCAAACATAAAGGACCTGTATAGAACATAAAAGCCATTTTGTGGACTTAATTGTAAAAGACTAAAAGATACACGGTCGACCACACAAACAATGAGTGGATACTGGATACAAACATGATCACTACAAGACTACAACGGGTGGCCAACATATTTACTTATTTGATTTCTATCAACATTTATTGAATTTTGTATAAATTATTCGATCAAACTGAATATTTTTTATCGTCTCTGAAAATTTAAAATTTTTATGAATACCGCGAATAAAAATGCGAAGAGCAGTGCCCATCCAACGGTCACTGCAGCCACTACGCCCAGAAAATCAATCCTAAAGCCAAAATAATCCTTCAAAAATTCTTCAGTAGTTTCTCCCGTATCAAGAGCATTCTGTACATCACCATACTGTGATGCTACCAATCCGTACGAAGTCCATGCCGCTGGACAAAGCCAATAGTTCCACCTCCACCATGTCGGAATTCTCTGTAAATTTTGTATTGATCAATGAGAAAAAAAAGTATAGTTTAGATGATATACAATAATATGGGATGCCAAGAGCTGTGTTTTGATAGATTACCGTGCGAGGGATTAAGAATCCGGTGAAGAGATTCCAAATTGCATAAAATGCAGCGGAAATGCTACTGGTAATGTGGAAGTTTGGTGTCATGGCCACGGTCATCATGCCGAAGAAGGTGAAGTATAGCAATGTGAAATACATGAAGAAGATGTACCATAAGAATTTAGCAGCAGTCCATTCGAATGACATCATTGAATACACAATGCTGCCATAAGTCATGGCTTGGACAAGTACATAAGGGAGCTCAACAACAACCTGGGGTGAACAAAAAAATGGTGAAATCACTTAAAGGGCAATGCTCAAACGTATATCTGTGTAACAATAGTGTTGGACACAGCTTATACATGTTTTTTTTACCTGTGCAAAAGCATAGGCCATCGGTGAATACATTCCGGCAGCTTTTTCCCGGTAAAAGATGGTTCGCTCGATGTTTACTATGGGTTGTATACTGGTAGCATTTTGGACACCAAGAAAGAGAACAGCAGCATACATAGAACCCATTGAATTAAAGAGGTCTTGGTGCCTTCCTCTGTGGTTTCAAATGTAGCAATTAGATTTAAAGGGAAATGAGAAATACACCAACAGCGATTTGAGTTCAGTTTTCCATGCTAATTTACCTCTGGGAGCCAACGTTCCAGAACATTGTTCCAAACATTAAGCCTATGACAGTGGTGAAGAAAAATCTTATAGCAGTATATGATGTATTTCGCCAGTATGACCATCGTTGTTTCCATAAGCAAACCGAGAATTGGGAGACAAATGACAGTGAGTATTGAGTTGGAAAATGAAGTTCTTTTGAACCAGGAGAAGGCATGTTCAATTGTTCAATAAGTGCTTTAGTTCTCCTGTGAAATATATCAGATGAAATGGTAAAAGTTGCAGAAAGAGGCTCTAGCTACTGTTCTATGTAAAATACCCTATTATAGTATTGGTAAGTTCAGATGCAAAAGTCTTACTTTTATTACTTATGCAGTTCTGAATCCTTGTATAAATCAGCAAAATCAACCCCCAAAGCCATCTCCTGCGCCGGACTGGAAATTTCTAACATCCAAGTTGCAGGGTTATAGCCATCTTTTATTCTGCTGGTTCCCTCAATTCCCTGAGTGATCGAACAACCAATCAAGTAACCATGAATCATGATTTTCCTCATGACTGCAAATTAACAAAGATGAACATTAAAGTTTACCTCAAAGTAGTTTATCAATTGACAAGATTTGTATCCCAATGGTCCTACATATATCTCTTGTCCTCCTTGCTTCAATAACAATAGCTGCGATGTATGTAGGTCACACAAATCAAGCTTGGTTATATTTGAATAAGGTGTTGGCATAAGCAGCAGAGGGCTGGCACTTTTTGGTGCTTTTAACATTTCTTACTTCATCAAAAGCTTCAAATATATCAGCACATGGTTGATGGATGGTGCATACAACTGTCCTTCCAGTGTCCACTGTGTTCCTTACTATTCTCATAACCATTGCGGCCGCTCTTGCATCAAGCCCTGAAGTTGGTTCATCCATAAATACTATTGACGGATTTGCGACTAGCTCAACTGCAATAGTTAGCCTCTTACGCTGCTCAAGTGACAAACCGCTTACCCCTGGCAATCCAACTAAAGCTTGCCTCAAGGGGGTCAGTTCAACGAGCTCCATGACTTCCTTAACAAACATCTGCAAACAATTGCATAATCCCAGTTGGTTTTGATCAAATAAGAGTAAATGGAACAACACCTATTGACTGTAAGATTTGGGACACTACCTCTCTGGTTCTAGAATTCACTTCAGGATCTAACCGAAGCCAAGCTGAGTAGAGCAATGACTCGTAGACCGTTAGATGAGGGGAATGGATGTCGGTTTGCTCACAGTATCCAGATATACGAGCAAATGTTTTTTGCTTTTTTGGAAATCCAGAAATTTTTATGCTTCCCTCAATGTAGCCTCCAGTTTTCCTACCTGCCAGTACGTCCATCAACGTGGTTTTACCAGCTCCACTAACACCCATCAGGGCAGTGAGAACACCAGGCCTGAAAGCACCACTTATACCCCTCAAAAGCACCAATCTATCTTCAGTCTCTCCCTGGGATTTCATTTCCTGAAATTTAAATCCTAACTGTTATTATTCATAAAATTTTACTTCCAAAACAAGCTTTCCTGACTTCCGATAAATTCCCATTTAATAATCTCTCAAGTTTACCTGTGGCATATCTACTGCATAAATAATCTTCTCAAAGGTAATGCAGTGTTGCTGGAACGGAAGGCTCATGCCCCTTTTCCTATATTTTCTTGTATCCGGCTCAGCTTTTGGCCTCAATAGCTCTGCTAAAATTAATTATTTTGGCATTGGATATCAAAATGTGTTGATTTCAATACATTCGCTTCCACAATAATCAATGTCATTATCTATCCATTTTTGGTTACCAGTGTTACTTCCTTCGGGCAGGAACTGAGCATCTACTCCACTTTTATCATCATCTTCATTGCTTTGAGCTACAGATGTTACTCTCTGGGATTCATCCAAGGCTGTACAAATATTGTCAGCATATCATTATTAGTACATATACATATCTGTTTAATGATTTGGTGTAGACAATTAAAGATACTCACGGTTGAGATAAGTGAGAGCCAGAGTGTATAAGATATTAAATACTAATATGAACCCCACCAATGCGCCAACTCCAATCCAATACCAGTACGCTTCCGTAAAGAAGCCGCGATCCTTTAAAATTAAAACTCCTAGCCTTTCAGTAGTGAACGGAACAACCTATCAGATAGTTATTGAGACATTAGCTTTACTTGATAACCTGACAAACAAATGGTCAAAAGATACATGAAAAGGGCAGCCAAGTTCAAGGAGCCTCCCTTGTTGTAGGGTTTAGGCGAGAGTCAAATTTAGACAGCCATAACCCTGATATGCAAAGATGGCATTAGCGTGCTTAAAACCCTTGACCTTGCAGGCCACAAGGAGAAGCCTCAACCAATCCACCAAGGCAGGTCATGAAATGCTCAAATGACAAGCCAGTTCAAGAAAGTACATGATTCCAGCTCTCTCCAAGGAATTCATTAATTAGTACAGCATTCTGTGAGTACATCATAGGGGATATCCAATAACCCCAGATCCACCATTTCCTAACCTCGTCTACAAGGAAATGAAAAAGACATGGCATCAACATTAATGCTTAAAACATGTTATCATGTAAGTAAAAGTAAAGTTGTTCACTCAGTATTGTACCTCGTGACAAGATGTATCCACAGTTCACAAAAAGGACTAGGAGACAAAATGAAGATACTATGCTAGTAACAGTAATCTCCCTGCCCAACGCTGCAATAAGTCGAAATAGTGCAGAAGCCATTTGATTCATTAGCACCAGCAAAAGAAACTGCTTTAAAAACCTGCAACACATTACATCTGGTGAATGAAAAATATATGAGAAGCAATAAACTGACCTAGCGCATCATTAGTATAACTCTTTGCCTTCTGATTTCAGCTTACCTGAGAATATCAGGATCCAGGCCCATGACATTATAGGTTACTACCACCCAGAGGCCAACCTCTACGAATGATATAGGAATCTGCAATATCCATGTAGGGAGGGAATATGTCCATGCAGGATAGAATAAGTTGTCTCTTTGCTTGTAGAAGACTGGAAGCTTGAAAACAGTCATGCCAAGCTCAACTAATCCATTAAACATGATCATAGATATGGAGAAGAAGATAGCACCCATCCGAACTATTCCATCAGTTACAGTCTTCTTAGGCATCTCGGTCCTCAAGAAGACAGTTGATGCTATCAGTGCCATCACTACAAGCTACAAGTAGAAAATAAAAAGCCCAAGTCATAATCGTGTTAAATTAAGACCAGGAAATGGCACAGCATTGTAGAGCCGTACCTGTACTAGCTTGAAGATGTAGACGGGGTTCCTCTTCATCAACAAAAATTCTCTTGAGAAGCAAGCTTTGACAAGCTCCATTCTCTTAACACCATAATTCTTGGTTGTCAAAAGAGTAGGATCACTTTGATTCTTATCGAAGGAAGTCGCAAGATCATTTTGCAATCTTTTTCCCATATGGAATGATAGGAAGGCATTCGCAAATTCTTCCACCGTGACAAAACTATATGCCTTTTCAGTTTGAGCCCAATACTGTCTCTGATTTTTCATCAATGTAACCTGCAATTGGTAATGAAATGAAATACATGACACACTCCGGTTCTATGTTAGGGTCGCCTTAAATATCTTAATAAAACGTGCTGTCTGTATAAATAAGGTAGTAAACATTGTAGATTATGATTTTTTATTGAAAAATTTCAAAGCATGAAAGATTTGGTAGGCAAAAGCTACATGCACTCTTACTTCTTGCAAGAAGTCTGCAATACCCTTTCTTGCTGGACATTTGAACCCCATTGATTCAAAAAACTCAAGCACGTGTTCACGGGGACCCTGGTACACGATCTGGCCATCAGACAAAAGAACAATGTCATCAAAGAGTTCGAAAGTCTCCGGTGCTGGCTGGAGGAGAGTAATGAAGGCAGTTCCGTTCAGAATGTGAATATATTGCCTCAGCGACTTGACAATTTGATATGTCGTTGCACTATCCAGACCAGTGGATACCTCATCCATGAGCAGTATTTTTGCTGGACCAGCCAGCATTTCACCTATAACTCAATCAACCGACACATAGCACTGTACTAAGCATAGGAAATCAATGCGGCACACATGATAATTAAAATCAGGTGGACCAATATAGAGTGTCAATTTCTTTCACTTCCATTTTTAGCAATAGTGAGTTTTTCATATCATGGGAAATTTGAAGAATGCTTACCGGTTGTTACTCGCTTCCTTTGTCCTCCTGAGACACCCCTAATCATTTCATCCCCCACAAGGGTATCTGCACAAATTTCTAGTCCCAAAATCTGTAAGCATGAAACAAAGAAAATTACAAGGCAAGAAGCAAAGGGGTTTATTTTCTTTACTTCCACTTTCTAGGTTATTGATCTGAATTCTGAATCAAAATACCTTTATAATATAATCTGTGATTACACTAGTTTCTTGACCCTCAATAGATGCAGCCTGGAATATTTGAATAACGTTAGAACTAATAAATAGAGTATAAGTAAACCCCAATTCAAGGCCTTGATTTCATTCAAATAAGATAACAGTCAACCCCCAAATTCCCCACCACCTGTTCATATAAAGCCCCAAATGAAAAAAAAAGGTCTCCATTAGCATTCAGCTCAGTTGTAAAAAGTGAATTTATCACCTTCATGAAGACATCAATATCAGGATCAGGTTTAATATTTGCAGCTTTTTCCCTTTTTGCCAATTCTGCTAACATCTCTGCAATAACAAAGCATTTACATTTAGCATGCATGTTGATTATTAAATTTTGAAACAATAACTACTATAAAAAAACCGGAGAATGCTTGGGGGTACTTTTAACTAACCATAACGCTGGCCGACCCCTTGGCATCTGGCAGAGAAAGCTATGGTTTCTCTTACTGTCAATTCAGGAATATGGATATCATTTTGACCAATATAAGCAGCAATTCTCTGTGCCACAAAATCATCCATTTCGTGCCCATTGTATGTTACTCTTCCTGAAAACTGTAACAGATGTTCAACAAAGTTGTATGCTGAAAGTCTAAAACATATAGCAAAAAGCTGGAAAATTAGTTTAGAGTTTCAAGTTTCAACCTTTAGATCACGGCCAAG
Organism: Abelmoschus esculentus; assembly: GCA_035048815.1. NCBI lineage: Eukaryota > Viridiplantae > Streptophyta > Magnoliopsida > Malvales > Malvaceae > Abelmoschus > Abelmoschus esculentus. The sequence goes on from JAUCBN010000008.1 coordinate 3,556,151, forward strand.
CTTTCCCGCCAATGCTAACAAAAGAGTGGTCTTCCCAGAACTTGGAGGACCCAACAGCAATGTCATTCTGCATGCATGCTCAAAAAAAGAGACCTTTTTATGCATTTACGACTAGTCCTGGTCAGGGATTTAAATCTTCGCATTGTGACGAATGCGGACATAATAGATATTATTTTAGTCACTGTAGGTATTGTGATTGTGAACTTTTTTAATTTATACAATTTATTATAAAACATAATAATTTTAATTATAATATAAAATTATTTTTAATTATTTTTAGAATACTTTTTAAAACATGAACTTTTATTAATATGATAACACAATTTTTAAGAGTTTAAAGTGACTAGATTGAGAAAAAAGCAAATCTTTAATTGCTTAATTGAGATAAAATAAAAATTTTAAAGTTTTAATCAAAAAGTTTTGAGAGTTTAAAGGATCAGTTTGAATACAGGTTGGAATATTGAGGCCTAATTGAGAACTTTAAAAGTTCATTGTCTCGCCATGTAGTTTTATTTTGATTGCGCTCATGATTCGTCGTTATTAGTATAATTTTATTTTATATTATTAATAAAAATATTAATTTCGGACAGTGGTATTACCATAATACAATCTCTGTTAATGTCCAAAATTTAAAATCGAGTCTTTAAATTGTATCGTAAATTTGAAATTTACATAAAATTAAGGACAAAACTAAAATATATATTTTAAAAAATAATTGATGGGACAAAATAATATAACTTTAGAAGAAATTATATATTTAAAAATATATCTATATTTAGTATATAAAAACAATAATTGACGGGTTTCAACCTTAAACTCCATGTTCCATCTGTGCATAGAATAGCTATCAAGTTATATCCTTTGTGGTGTACTTATTTTTTAATTTATAAGTGACACATTTACAAATTATGAAACTTTGAAGACAAATCCTAAAAAATATTTTTTATTATGCATTCATGATATAATTCTACAAGGACAAAGCTTCTAACCTGCATGGCCTGATGATTCCACTCACATCCCGAAGAATAGACACATGTTTCTTTCCACTAGAAACCAGATGCAGGGCATGCAAGAGGCTCTTCAAACACAAAAAATACAAGGTTAAAACCAATAAGAATAAATCCTTTTTATATTTGTATATTTAAAACATGATTAAAATCTATAATTACCTCTAGTTTATTGATGAAGAAATTAAAAAATGAAGGTAATGCTCTGTTTCCGACATATGTCTCTGCATCAACTCTTAGATTCTCGTATCTTACTTCAAGTTTAGGAATTTCAATACCAACCCTGATAAATATAAAAATGGTAATGAGAACAGAGATCGAACAAAAAAAAAAAGGTAAAACTTGTTAAAAAACCTGAAAATGGAACCACGGTAGAACAGAACAGTGTCTTGCCTGTCAATTCGCTGTCTGACCTTCAACAAGAAACTTTCATTGTCGTTTTCAACGTGTTTAATCAACCTATCCATCAGATTCTTCCTTTCTTCTTCCCCAAGTTTAGGTACAATTTCACATGTTTCACCATCTGCAGGGGTCAGTAAAGCTTTCCGTACGCGACCAAATCTTGATAGTCTTTCAATGGCGACCTGTTTCAGAGCTGTTTCATCATCATCACAGCCGCCGCCGCCGCCTTGTCGGAAAGATGTCGAGAATACATTAAAACCGGTGTCTCTCCATATCGAAGAACTGTTTGCTCGAAAACTATTATTCCCTTGATAAATATTATTTTGCTCCATTGCCAAGTACCAATAAAAAACACGAACTATTAAAAAACATATAAAAAGAAAAAGAAAAAGAAAATACGAACTTTAGATATATTCAAACTTTTGGATCTACAAGAAAATCAATGCCTTGTATTTACTTCGTTTTGAGCTTTTTATAATGTGTCAAGGTCTATACAATTCTATGAATCTTTAGATTTGAGCCCACATACGAGAATTTAATTAAGACTGTGGGCATAACTTCAATTTATTATGGGATAGCCAAATTATAATCTCAATTAAACTAATTAAATAGAGATTGAAAGTTCGTTCAACAAAATGTAATAGAATCAAATTAAGCATCTCTAAGCTATGGTGCACTAGCAAGTCTTTTTTTTTTCTTTCTTTTTTATATAAAAATTGTTAAAAAGATTAATCAAATTTTTTTATATCTAAATGATTATTTTGATACATTGTAGATGTGGACCGTGGCGTGGGGAAGTAGACGTTTAGTTAATCGATCGAACCGAATTATCAAAAATTTATTAATTAGTTTTTTTATTAATCGTTAATTGATTGATTTTCTTTAAATTAACTGAATTATAAAATGTTCAGTTAATTTTGTCGATTTTTGAATTAATTGAAATTTGTTATAAAATTTGGTTAAATTATAAAAGTATCGTAAAATCATGTTAAAAATAATTTTTTAGCTACTTAACTTATAAAAGTTATAAAACAACCATTAACTTATCGAATTATTATAAAACGATCATTAATTCATTGCATATTATAAATTATTGATAAATGTTGAAAAGTTTAATGATTATTTTGTCATAATTTGATAAAATTTAATAACCATTTTAGAATATATAAATTTTTTTAATAATTATTTAATAATTTTTAAAAGTTTAATGATAATATATGTTGGTTAATTCAGTTAATTAAATATTTTAATTTTAAATTAAATAATCCAAAATTATTACTTAAAATAATTTTTATCTTATTTTTTAAAAACAATATTAAACTAACCCTAAATTTAATTTTTTGGCCTTGACCTAACTAAAATGTGAGAAATACAATAATTTCCTTTTTTCCTTTAAATTTTCTGTACATATTAATATAAAAAAAGTTTGATAATGGCTGAAAATAGCAACCATGATGATCGATTCTGTACGTGACGTTTAGAGCGATTGCTTTGCTATGAATTTTTTTTTATCTTAGTACATTAATTATGCATTTGTTTTAATTTTATATTAAACCTAATACAGTCGTGTGTAGGGATGAACAAAATTCGACTCGACTCAAAAAAATCGAATAACTCAATTCTATTTGAGGCAAAAATACTCGATTCGTTTTGACTCGACTCGAAATTTTATAGACCCGACTCAACTCGAAAAAAACCGAATAACTCAATTCGATTCGAGGCAAAAATACTCGATTCGTTTTGATTCGACTCGAAATTTTATAGACTCGATTCGACTCGAAAAAAATTCAAATAAAGTTTGAGTTATAAAATGAAAACTCGAATAACTCAAGATTTTTAATAATTTTTAAGTTTAAGACGAATCTCTCAATTTTTTATGATAGATATACATTTTTATATAAAATATAAAGAAATATTGTTACATATGAAAAAAATATACATGTATATCTTATATGATTAGAGAAAGTCGTTTAAATTGGAATCAAATCACATTATAACATGATAAATAATTACTATAATTAAATATTTATAGGAACTCGAAAACTCGACTCGAACCGAAAAAATTTTAAATAAAGTTTGAGTTGTAAAATATGACTCGTCAACTCGAATAACTCAAAATTTTTTAACTCGACTCGACTCGACTCGACTCGATCGAATACTCACCCCTAGTTGTGTGTTGTATATTATAATATAATCCTTTTATATCATGTTTTGATATATATAATTTAAAATTTTATGCATTTTATAAATTAATTTAATACAAATTTATGTCCTTTGTTAGGCGAAATATATCATTTAGTCATAAAACATACCATGGCAATGCCACTGAATAAAATAGGTTTATTGATTAGAATAAATGAATTAATCGTCCAATAAATGTAGATTAAGTTACAAGGGTCTGCGCACATTAATTTTGAACCCAACCCTAAACCCATCCTACGAAGTAATATTAGAAGGCAGTGGGACGAATTTTACGAGGATTTATTTTATATTAATATATTTACTCTATTTTTAGTAATAAGAAGAATACACAGATTTTTAGTATTTTTTTTGTTCTTATGATATATTTTCATAACATATTTTTTTTATTGTTTGATATAATTTTTATATATTATAATAATCAGTTATTGCTCGTTCAAAGATTTTTGCGACCTTTGTTTTTTGATTTCGGTTTTGTCGATTTTTATAGAAAGATTAATCTCCTTTGATGATTGTTGTGATACTCTCGACTCATATGTTATATTTGGACATTAAACACGAAATATTATTACAAATTTTTAATTTATTTTCGTTGAAATCATATTTATTTTTATAAAAGCTTTTATTCAAATGATAGTAAATATTTTTACAATAGTGTGTTGTTTTTTTACTTTTATATAATCTATACATAGAATAATTGCAGGTTTTAAACCTAATTGGCTGCTGAAATATTGAACTCTTTCTCCTGTGACATGGTAACTGTTTCAGGCTAGTTAAGCCTCCTTTTATTACACCAAAAACATGCAGACATTGTTTCATAGTTACATGCAACAAATTCACATGTCAAGTGTCACAGATTGTACAAGAACCAGAGTACAACATTACATTGTTTCCTAATGATTTCTTACCATTGTTACTGAACTGGTTTTTGAACATTTAACGCCTTTGGAAATTGAATGTCTTTATGGCCATGGTAAAGATTGCTCCAAACAGGACATCGAAAACAAGAATAACAGCAGCAACTACTCCCAGAAAATCATGCTTGAAGTCATAATAACTTCTTAGGTACTCTGTAACTGTCTGACCGTTGCCATCTTCCAGAACTTCGTTTATATCGCCGAATTGTGAAACTACTAATCCGTACAACGTCCACGATACCGGACAAGCCCAATAGTACCATCTCCACCATACTGGCATACTCTGTAATTGGTGAACAGTTGAAATGTGTAGGAAGAAAGTTAGTCCTCAGGATTTGTGTGTATAACAGTATAAGTATATGCTAATGATTCCAAGAACATAAACCAGATGTTTAATCCTGTTGGTTTATGCAGACACCTCTGAAAGGTGGCATCCAACGGATTTGGGATTCGAGTCTTACTCGAAATGTGTCCCCTTGCCTTATTCGGACCTATGGTTTTCTTTGAACTGAATGAAAGATGTCAAAAAATTAAGGAAAATTGTGTGGAAGTAGAACTTACAGGTCTTGGAATGATGAATCCTGAGAAGAGATTCCATAATCCATAGAATGCTGAGGAAACTATGGCCGCAATGTGGTGGTTTGGTGTGACAGCAACAGCCATCATGCCATAGAAGGTGAAGTAAAGGAATGTGAAGAACATGAAGAAGAGATACCAGAAGAACTTCGCAACGGTCCAGTCAAATCCGATCATAGAATAGACTATAACGCCATACACAGAAGCTTGAAGAAAAATATAAGGCATCTCAATTAAGATCTGCAGTGACAAAACAAAAATGTGGAGTCAATTATCAATTATAATGTGCCTATAACTTTCTTTACAGTTTCAAGTGATCCTCGAGATGTGAAAAATACTTACCTGTGCAATGGCATATGGCATGGCAGAATACATTCCAGCGGCTCTTTCTCTATAGAAGACTGTCCTTTCGATGCTCACGACAGGCTGCACAGATGAAGAGTTTTGGATACCAATGAAAAGAACAGAAGCATACATCGAACCCATAGCATTCGCCAGATCTTGCATCTTTCTCCTATAATTTTATAATACAGAGAATTAGATATATGAAGCTAACAGATAAAAAGCAACATTCAAGTTGGAGCCTTTGTAGTTGAGTAGAGCCTGTAGGCTTGTAGCTTACGTTCTTTTGCCAAGGTCCCAGAACAGTGTCCCAAACATCAATGCTATGGCGGTTGTAAAGAGAAATCTCACAGCAGTATATGGCGGGTTGCGCCAGTATGACCAGTTTTGCTTCCATAAACAAGCTCTACACTGAGTCAAGAATGATTGAGAGTACTTTGTTGGGAAATAGAGTTCGTTTGTACCCGGAGCAGGTTTGCTTAAATCTTCAATAAGAGCTTTGTTTCTCCTGAACAAACGACATGCATAAGTAGCAAATTCAGGGTGGCCAGGATAGCTAGGCCGAATACATGTCTTATATATGATAAAACTAAATTAATTAGCTCAATCAGGATACACCTTTTGTTGCAATTTAGTGTGGGGCTAGTTTATTACCTGTATAGGTCCGAGTTTTTGTAGATTTCAGCAAAATCGACTCCTAAAGATAACTCCTGCGCCGATGTGGTAACTTCCAACATCCAAGTTGCTGGATTGTATCCGTCTCTGATGTTGCTAACTCCTGGAATTGCCTAGAGACGATGAACATTATAGTGTTAGATACAATTTTCATGTGAACTGAGTAAACTGTGGTCTTTCAATTCATCTCACCTGAAAGTATTTGATAAGATGTTTAGAATGGTGTCCTAATGGCCCCACATATATCTCTTGTCCTCCACGCTTCAAAAGGAATAGCTGCAGTTGAAACTTTTATCTTTTAGTTACGCTATTACATAATGTGCCACCACTTCTTTTGAACTTGTATATTTCTCACCTCATCAAATGCTTCAAAAATATCAATACTCGGTTGATGGATGGTACAAACAACTGTTCTGCCAGTGTCCACTGTATTCCTAACTGTTCTCATAACAATCGCAGCGGCTCTTGCATCGAGCCCTGAAGTTGGCTCATCCATGAAAATGATAGAGGGGTTTGCCACAAGCTCGACTGCAATAGTAAGCCTCTTTCGCTGCTCAGTTGATAAACCATTTACACCGGGTAAACCAACTAGGGCATGCCTTAATGGACTCAATTCCACAAGCTCCATGACTTCCTCGATGAACATCTAAGAAGCATATGTTGAGATAAAACCATCAACTTAGTCCAGGCCAAAAGTGACTAGAAAATGTGTTTTCTTTTTGGACTCTGTTGTTCAGGATCTCAGTCTAGATGAACTGACCTAAATACTCCATTGTCAACCCAAGTAACAACTTTATTTCAAGATAGTTGATAAAAGAAAATGTTTTTCTTTCAACTAAGTTGTATACGTATATACTTGAATTTAATGAATTCATCCTACTCATCCAGGAACGGAGGGAGGAGGAAGGGGGGGGGGGGGGAGTTAAAGCTCTGCAAGTTTCCAATTTACTTATCACAGTTAAACATCTAACATGTATCAATGTTGAATAATAGACTTGAAATAGATTAGGATTTCATAAATGCTTACCTTTCTGGTTTCAGCATTAACTTCCTTGGATAATCGTAGCCAAGCGGAATAAAGCAAGGATTCATACACAGTGACATGAGGAGAATGAATGTCGTTTTGTTCACAGTAACCGGATACACGAGCAAATGTTGCTTGATTCTTAGGGAAACCTGAAACTGTAATGTTCCCATCGATATAACCACCAGTTTTTCTACCAGCAAGCACATCCATCAGAGTGGTTTTACCAGCACCACTAACACCCATTAGTGCTGTGAGAACGCCTGGTCTGAAAGCACCACTAAGACCCTTCAATAGCACCAATCTATCTTCAGTGACACCTTGTTCTTTCATTTCCTACAAAGTTTCAACTCAATCAATAAGCTCTCTTATACATGAACCGCATTGAACTGAAAAAAAACTCAATCCAACCATAGAACATGAATGGTATTTGTACATGGAACCTTATGTTACCTGTGGCATGTCAACAGAATAGGTAATGTCATCGAAAGTGATGGAATGTGGATCAAATGGAAGAATCATTCCTTTTTTATTTTTGCCATAGGCCCCAAGAGTTGCATCAGACATAGAGAAAGACTTGGATGATGTGCTTATTGGAATGTCTTCTTGGATCTCTGCATGTCAATTAAATTTTTATTGTACATATAATGGCTTGTAAACAAACACAGTAATCCAAATATACATGACCTTCCAATACCTGATCTAATTACACCACTGGAGCTACTTTCTTGGTTTGTTAACTGAATGTTGCCACCAACTCCATTGGTTTCCTCTTTTCTTTCTGGTTCGTCAGATATTACTGCTCGATTCTTCTCATAGGCTACATAAGTATTCGAAAAAAAAGGAAGGTAAAGATTGGCTCTGCTAACCAAAGAGGCTTAAGTTTTAGTAGGTAAGCTATACTCACGGTTTAAAAAGGCAAGAGATAGATTAAAGCAAAAGTTGAACACTAATACGAATCCAATCAATGCCCCGACTGCGATCCAATACCAATATGAATCTTGGCGGAAACTCCTGATCTGTAAAACTTGAATTCCTAGTGATTCATTCGATCCCGGAAGGACCTTCAATATGAAAACAAACATGAAAGATTAGCAACATATTGTCAAGAGAAAAACAGCAGAATTTCAGACATTGAAACTTCAATGGCATTACTCGTCTCCACTGGTGGCCAAGGAACTCATTAACCATCAACCCATTTTGCCCATACATCAAAGGCGAGATCCAGTAAGCCCATATCCACCATCCCCTTATGTTATCTGTAGCATTAAACATAAAATGTAGATGAGAACTGTCTAAAGTTTAATTACCATTAAAAAGTACTTTATAAGACTTAATATTACCTCGTGCCAGGACAAAACCACTCAATGCAAAAAGTACAAGTATAGAAAATGTTCCAAAAGTGTTTGCAACAATCATGTTTCTAGCGGTTGCCGCAATAAATCGGAATAATGACGAAGCCATCTGGTTAATGAGAACAAGGATGAGGAACTGTCTAAACAACCTGTGCCATAAACATTTCTTCCACGTCAAATCGAATCAGATCTACTACTATTAAAGTTCACAAGAAATTTGGGTTGTCATTTCCCCCCTACCTTTCCACATTCGGATCAAATCCGATGACATAGTAGGTAAGAAATACCCAGATAGAAACTTCTATAAATGTCATGGGGATCTTCAGAATCCACGATGGTAGACCATAAGTCCAGGAAGGGAAGAACAGAAGGTCTCTTTGCTTGTAAAAGACAGGGAGCTTCGTGATGGTCATAGAAAGCTCGGGCATTCCATTGAACATGATAAAGATCATACCGAAAAACAAGGCCCCCATATAGATTCCTCCTCCTTGAACTGAATCTTTATGCATCTCAGTTCTCAAAAAGAGTGTCATGGTAATGATGGACATTAATGTGAGCTAGTAGCACAAAGAAAAAAATAAGTGTTAGTCAAGATCCCTAATGTGTAGGGAAAACAATACTTAAAGCACGATAATTTCTGTACAGAGTTTAAAAATGACTGTACGCACTTGTATACACTTGAAGATGTAGACGAAAGAATTTCTCTTCATCAGCAGGAATTCCCTTGCGATGCAAGCTTTCAGTAACTCCCACTTTCCAACACCATATTTTCTGGTTGTCAAAGCAGCTGGGTGACTCATTGCTTTGTCAAATGGAGTTCCAAGTTTATTTGCAATTTTCATTCCCACATGGAATGATTGGAATGCCTCAGAAAACTCATTGGCCGTGATAAACCTGTAGGGTTGATCTTTACGTACCCAGTACTGCATTTGATCTTTCCTTGATGTAACCTGCAGTTAACAAAGTTAAATGAGACTGAAGAGGAACTTTCTCACAATGAACAAGAGAATAAAAAACTTCTTCAAGACTTACCTCTTGCAAGAAATCTGCCACACCTTTTCTCTCAGGGCACCTGAAGCCCATAGATTCGAAAAAGCTCACCACGTGTTCACGAGGACCCTGATATACTATCACACCATCAGAAAGAAGAATAATGTCATCAAAAAGCTCATAAGTCTCTGGAGCGGGCTGTAGAAGGGAGATGACAGCAGTTCCATCAAGGATGTGAACTGTTTGTTTGATGGAGTTCACAATTTGGAATGTTGTGGAGCTGTCTAGACCAGTAGATATCTCATCCATAAACAGTGCCCTTGCTGGTCCAACAAGCATTTCACCTAATTGCATTGACAACAATATAATTGGTTTTCATGATAAGAAATTTAGTGTACTTTATAATAGAATATATGGTGCAATTAATTTCATGAACTACCTGTTGTGAGACGCTTCTTTTGTCCTCCAGAGATACCCCTCAACATTTCATTTCCTACCAAAGTGTCAGCACATACATCCAGTCCTAAAATCTGCAAAGTTTTTGGCAAAGGAATTCAATAAATGAAGTTTTTACCTTAGATCTTTCAGTATACTCCAGTTTTTGTAACATTACCTTTAGAATATAATCAGTGATTACATTTGTTTCCTGTCCTTCTGTTGATATTGCCTGAAATGTATAAAGTTGACAAAGCAAATCACGATGAATACAAAATTCTTTATAACAGTGACTCCTGTGAGATAAAATTAATCGTTGAACTTATATTCCATTTCTGATTTTCAATCAATGTTATTTCGGATAGAATATCTTTTAACATATGCATCTAAAAGTGCAGGACACCTAGAAGCAATATCTAAGCAAGACAAGCATCTTGCCAACAAGGTATATAAGATGTCACAACCGGACCTAGCCCACTGGGCAGCGTTGTGAGAACATTATCCGCAACTGCTTTCTTTGATATCAAAGTCCTGCAAAGTTTTGCCACATCAGGTCCGCCTTCAAAGATTCGAATCTAAAACATAGCACATATCAATTGGTATCCGTTCTGTAGAGGACACTCATTTGTGTGTTATGAATCTCTGAAAGGCATATGTGACAAAACCCTGCAGGCGATCAAAGATATTCATAATTCGCATAATGATGGCTTCATAGTCCTTACCTTCATGAAGACATCAATATCAGGATCAGGTTTAATGTGTGCCTGTTTCTCTCTTCTTGACAACTCTGCCAACATATCTGTAAACACCCAAAACGGAAATATTTCATCCATTGAGGATTTACATAATAATAATAATAATAAACAGGGGATAATGTCTGCACCAGAAGGTCCAAAGAGAAACTGAAAGGGGGAAGGGGGAGTCGATCATACTAACCATATCGAGTTCCTACTCCTTGGCATCTTGCAGAGAAGGACAACGTCTCCCTCACAGTCATTTCACCCAAGTGAAGATCATATTGACTGATATAAGCAGCAGTTCTCTGTGGCACAAACTCATTCATGGTATGCCCATTGTAAGTCACAGTCCCCGAGAACTGCAACAGAGTTTTCACTTTCTAGTTAGAAACTAAAGCAAAGGCAGAACCCAATGCAGAAACAAGAAGCATAGAAAGGGAAATAGTGAAAGAAAGGAAGTGAAAATTTGGTAGAGCACCTTGAGTTCAGGATCAAGCTTCCCAGCCAAAGCCAACAAGAGAGTGGTTTTTCCAGAACTTGGAGGACCCAAAAGCAATGTCATCCTATTATAAATAACATTAAAAGACAAAATCATCGATTAATTCCAGAATCTCCCATCTTTATGTTTGATTGAAATTCAGGTGTTTCATGAAAAATCAAATGACCATGTTATACCTGCCAGGCTTAATGATGCCACTGACATCTTTGAGGATGGTCAACTTTTTCTTTCGACTAGAAAGAATACCCAACCTTATAAATAAGCTCTGTAATCACAAAACAAAGTGATCAGTTAATAAGAAAAATCTAAACAAAAAGAAAAATATACGATGATGAATAAATTTGTTATATTTCCAGGTTGCTACCTCAAATATTCCGGTAAGGAAATTAATAAATGAAGGCAAAGCATTGGTTCCCACGAAAGCTTCAGCTTCAATATTTAGATTTTCGTATCTGACTTCAATTGTGGGAAGCTTGATGCCAACCCTGAAAACGAAAACAAAAATCCAAGAAAATGATTATTGCTACAAGAGAACAGAATCTCCAAAGTGTAAAATAAGATACAAAAAACTTCTTACGTATTTATACGGTGCCTGAGCTTCAACAAGAACTTTTCATTATCTTCCTCGGCAACTCGGACCAACCTCTCGAGTATAGTCCGCCGTTCTTGCCACCCAAGATTATAAACATCGATTTCATTGGCATGGCCTTGAGAGCTGGTGAGTATACCTTTCCGTAGACGAGCGACGGTCGGTAGTTTCTCAAGTGCAGCCCACTTCAACGCTTCTTCATCGTCCTCGTCTCGAGAAGACCTTGAGAATACATCCACAGCACTGTTTCTCCATCTCGAAGAACTCGTTGCTCGGAAACTTCCGACTCGTAAACTTCCGGCTCGTAAACTGTGACTCGCTTTTAAAATATCACCACCCTCCATTACCACTTTACCATCAAACTCCAACACCCACCAAAACAACACTAAAACTTTGACGTTCCCGGAGCTCAAATCAAGTCAAGGAATCAAAACAAGAACAAACAAAGGGAAATGAAAGTTAACAAGAATCTGGGTTGAGTTTGATAACTCAAAAATGGCCAGCTCCTGTTGAATGATAACTGGCGGCTAGTGATATTTATAAACTATAAGATTGTTAGAACTTAGAGATCATGTAAGCGCCACCTTATTATTATAATGAGTTGTTTCTGTCAAAGTTTAAATTTTTCCAATTTGTCTTTCGCAAGGTTGGAATTTTTGTTTTGCATTCCGTTTAATCCGTCAAAGTTCAAAGTTTCGAGATTTTTTTTGTTTTTTTAAATTTCATATTTTTGTTTGACTAATTTTTCTGGAAAAATATTCGAAAAAAATAAAAGGGTGAAACTGAATATAATAGTTTTATAATGTTTAGGTGACATAATTGCTTAGATTATAATATAATAAACTTATATAATTAAATTAAATTTTAAGGTGGATTTCTTGACCAAAAATTTAAAATTAGACCTCAATTTTAACTCTAAGGAATCATGATTCATACCATATAAATAAAAAATAATTTTTATAAAATTATAATTTTTGTTTTACACGTAACAATTTTTAAATTAAAAAATGATACAAAGAAGAATACAGCGTCCATTGTTTTCAAATTCTATGTATGGAATCTTAGCTAAATATTTAACCTTTTACATATGAATTTCAAATTAAAAAATTATAAAATTAAAATTATACTAAGAATTCTTCTTAGATTTTTTATTTTAATAAATAATTTAGATATTTATATCGTGGAATAGGAATAAAAATTATTTTTTATAATTTTTTATGTCTCATATTAAAAATTATTAAAAAAATAAATTTTAAACTCGTAATTTTTATATTCTAAATCTTGAACCCTAAAAAATATATTATACTCTTAATTTTTTAAATTTTAATCATAACCTTTAATTTTAAATCTTAAATTCTAAATTCGCTGTTTTAAAATAAAATATTAATAAAAATACAATAAAAAAACAAACGATTTACACTTGTAGAATAATAATTAAAATATTTTCCCTGATCAATATGATGATTTTATGCAATAATATAATATGATTCTTATCTATTTTATTAAAATTTAATATTAAAATAAGTGTTCGAATATATATATTTTTTTAAAGTACATAAACTACCGTTCATTTAATATAGGCGACATTATCCATGAACTCATTAAGTTGGGATATTTTTAATAAAATTTGATATAATACAGCTAGTTGAACTTAATGTCTATGGATGGATTATAAGTCTGGTTACATAAAAAAAGATTGTATACAGGTATTTTTGACTTGATAAATGAATCTGACTCGGCTAAAAACATGACTCTGGATGTGGGGGCCATTACTGAGCTGACTCAAATTTGATTGGGTTTTAACTCAAAAAATTATATTGCTCCTTTTTGCTTACAAATATAGCATCAAAGCGGAAAGGAAGTGAACTAAGTAATTCGCTTTTAAGGGTCTCGTCCTGGTTAATTTATTTTAATATACATTATATATTTAATTTAGTAAATAAATCTCATAGCAAAGATTTTTTTATATACATCGTCTCGAATATATAACTATGAAAACAAATAATTACATGATCCTTTCCTTTAACTTGTTTCCTAATAAGATCTTACCAGTACAAACATGGAATTCTTTTCAACACGATAGTTAAACAAAAAATTCTAACGTCTTTGGAAATTGAACATCTTTATGGCTGCTGTGAAGATTGCTCCAAACAGTACATCGAAACCAAGAATCACAGCAGCAACTACTCCCAGAAAATCATGTCTGAAACCGAAATAACTTCTTATGTACTCTTTAACTGTCTGACCGTCGCCGTCTTCAAGCATGTCGTTTATATCACCAAATTGTGAAACCACCAATCCGTACAAGGTCCAAGACACTGGACAAATCCAGTAGTACCATCTCCACCACACTGGCATGCTCTGTAATGGGTGAACAGTTTGAACTTTGAATGAGTGAATTTGTGTGTACAAGTATATGCTAAAGATACAAAGATCTCAACAGGTTTCGGATTCGAATCTTGTTAAAAGATATCGAAAACTTGATAAGATTGTGTGGAAGTAGCACTTACGGGTCGTGGGATGATGAATCCTGAGAAGACATTCCATATACCATAGAATGCTGAGGAAACTATGGCTGCAATGTAGTGGTTTGGTGTGACAGCAACAGCCATCATGCCGTAGAAGGTGAAGTAAAGTAAGGTGAAGAACATGAAGAAGAGATACCAGAAGAACTTGGCAACAGTCCATTCGAATCCGATCATGGCGTAGACTATAATGCCATACACGGAAGCTTGAACAAAAATATAAGGTATTTCAATTAAGACCTGCAATGACATAATGTGGAATCAATTATATTGTGACTATAACTTCCATTACCATTTCAAGTAATACTCAAAATGTAAAAATTACTCACCTGTGCAATGGCATATGGCATGGCAGAATACATTCCAGCAGCTCTTTCTCTATAAAATACTGTCCTTTCAACAGCCACAACTGGCTGAACAGATGCAGAGTTTTGGATACCGAGGAAAAGAACCGCAGCATACATTGAACCCATTGCATTTGACAGGTCTTGCACCTTTTTCCTATAAATTTACAATGCAGACAGTTAGATATATGAAGCTGACTGATAAAAACCAACATTGAAGGTTGAGCTATTGTAATCAAGTTGTTGCTTACGTTTTAGAACCAAGATCCCAGAACACTGTCCCAAACATCAATGCTATGACAGTTGTGAAGAGAAATCTCACAGCAGTATATGGCGGGTTGCGCCAGTATGACCAGTATTGCTTCCATAAACAGGCCGTACATTGAGTCAAGAATGATTGAGAGTATTGTGTTGGGAAGTAGAGTTCCTTTGCACCAGGAGGAGGTTTGCTTAAATCTTCGATAAGAGCTTTGTTTCTCCTGAACAAATGATATGAATCAGTGGCAAATTATGGGTAGCCAAGATAACTAGGCCACATATATGTTTATAAATCCTAAACTTGATTTGATTTCGTCTCACAAGCAAATAGCAAAAGCTCTACATATCTACCTTTTATTCATTTGATTAATTATTGTTTATCGAAATATCATGTCACCTTTATTTGATTGTCTTGTCTAACTTCTTTAATTCATGCATGTACATGAGATTTGACATAAACTTTTTGAGTGAATTTTGATAAGTGACGAAAATGAGAATTTGAGTATGCTTGAGGACAAACATTGAATAAGTGAGGGGGAATTTGATGAGTGTTCGAATTTATATATTTTTTTATTAATAATTATTTCCCATTGTCGATTTGATATTACTAATTTGGTTCTATTTTGATCATTTTCAGTGTAGGAACTTATTTTTCAGAACCAACAGAAAATAGTGAATTCTGCATTTTTTTTATGACTGAAGTCGCACGACGCTTTTTGATCTGGCAGATTTGGATTATCCAGCCAGCAAAAGTTTCTAGAAGATAGTCCAATCATATATTCTAGAAGGATGAATGGATTATTTGAGAATTATCTTGAAGATTTATCTTAGGAATTTAAATTTTAAATTTTAGAACATTTATCTTTATCTTTTTTATTTTTTTTAAATTTTGAATTGTTACATTTTTAGGGTTTTAGAATAGTATAAATACCCATAGAGGTAAAGCTTGAGATGTACTTCAATTTTCACTTTCTCTCTTGAGTAATAAAAGTTCTCTCTAGTTCTTTTATTTTTCTTTGAGTTTTCTTATTTCTTTTCTTCTAGAAAATGCTAAGTATGATCTCATTCATGCTTAGCTAAACTTTCATTTAGCCGAAAGCTAAGTGACGACTCAATCCATATTGTGAGAATCGTGAAGCACTTAATTCCTTCGGATAACATTCTTGATTTTCTGAAATCAAGGATTGGCAATCGGCTTTTCCTTTAATGATCTCGACGCCTTCATTTCAAAAAGTGCAGGTTGACTTGAAGATTGTTTAGATCTATCGTTGGGAAGAAAAATCGGTTGGTAGCAAATTTGGCTTCCTGTGAACAAACTTGGTGGCGGTCCACTAAGGGAAATCAAGATCGGGTTCGATTCTCTGTGAGACGCTATAACTCGAGTCAGGCTTTTCCAGTGCTTAAAGTTGTATTGGCGCTAACGGCGATAGGCGTGGTTAGTCCAACAAAGACCGAATTCCGGAGATAGACTTGGGAATATTGGTTTACCGAAGAGAGAAGCAAGTTATAAGGGTTGGGCCTTGTAGACTGTAACTGGCATGGATCTTGAAGTAACATCTATTTCGATGATCAATTTGGAATTGAGGCAAAACAAAGCTTGAGGCTATATCCTTTAAATTTATTACTTCAAATATTTATTTTTATTTAATTTCAGTTATTATTAGATTAAGTTTATTTTTAGTTTTATAATATCAAACTCCCATTTTCTAATTTTTTTTTTGGAACAGGATCAATTCAATTCAACGTTGGAAATTTCTTAGTCCCTGTGGATCGACCCTACTTTCTCTATACTATTCTTTTATTTAATTTGAGAAATAGGAATTATTTATTTGACAATTCGACGCTTGTCAAATTGGCGCCGTTGCCGGGGACTTCGGTAAAATTACTAATATTGTTTTGTTTTGATCTATGACCAGGTCACTTCCAGGAAAACTAGTAGATTACGAACCCGAGATCGAAGCTCTTGCCCGGAGGCTGCGTGGAGAGACCCTTAGACGCAGAAGGTTGAATCGAGACCTTCAACCAAATCCTGATTTTGAGGAAATTTCTTACACCGAGGAGTTACTTACTTCTGACGACGAAGGATCAGAACAAATGGCTGAACAAACAATTCGAGAGTTAGCTGCAGCACCTGATGAACAACAACCACTGTGTATCACGTTTCCAAATGGCGAAACACCATTTGAACTTAAAACTGGTTTGATACATTTACTTCCAACTTTTCGCGGCTTGCAGAATGAAAATCCACACAAGCATTTAAAAGAGTTTCATATGGTTTGTCTGAGTATGAAACCGCAGGGAGTATCCGAAGATCAAATAAAACTTCGTGCATTTCCTTTTTCTTTAGCCGACGCGGCAAAAGATTGGTTATTTTATTTACCTCCTGGTTCAATAAATACCTGGACTGACATGGCACGAATATTTCTTGATAGGTTCTTTCCTGCAGCGAAAGCAAGTGAATTAAGGAGAAGCATTTTGGGGATCCGACAGAAAGATGGAGAATCTTTATATGACTACTGGGAGCGATTTAAAAAACTTTGTGCCACTTGTCCACAACATGGACTAACCGAGCAGACTCTCCTCCAATACTTCTATGAAGGATTGCTTCCAATGGAGATGAAAATGATCGACGCAGCTAGTGGGGGGGCTTTCGTGAATATGACTCCCACTGCAGCTAGGAATCTCATTTCAACCATGGCTGCCAATGCACAACAATTTCGCTCAAATGAACCTGTTAGACGGGTTCATGAGATAAGTACTCCTTCAATTGAAGAAAAAATTGATAAACTTACTAATATAGTTCAAACTTTGTTCGCAGGAAAAATAACCCAAGCTCGCCTATGCGGAATTTGTACCATGTCAGACCATCCTACGGATTGTTGTCCTATGCTTCAAGAAGATACTACTGCCCAAGTAAATATTGTTGGAAACTTTCCAGGACCTCCCCAGAGACGATATGATCCTAATGCCAACACCTATAATCCGGGATGGAAAGATCATCCAAACCTCAACTATGGAACTAATATGAGACCAAACCAAGTATACCAACCGAAACCCCCAATACATCAACAATATCAACCGTCGAAACCTTCTTTAGAATCTATCGTTGAACGGTTGACATTATCCCAAGAGAAATTCCAAAACCGTACCGAAGCTCATTTGCAAGAACTAGACAAGCAAATGAGTCAACTTGCTCAAACTATAGGACGTTTGGAATCACAAGGAAAATTGCCTTCACAGACCGAGCCAAATCCGCGACAAAACGTAAGTGCAATCACCTTGAGAAGCGGTACTGTTATCGAACCTAAGGAAAATGTCACGTTACCTCAGAAAGAGAAGGAAGATAAATCACAAGCCACCCTTACACCATCTCCTTATGCTGTTCCGCCTCCTTTTCCATCAAGGCTAGTAAAACGCGACAAACAAGCCGAAGAGAAAGAGATCTTTGACGTCTTCTCAAAGGTAGAAATAAACATACCCCTTCTTGATGTAATTCGAAAAGTACCGAAATATGCTAAGTTTTTAAAAGATCTCTGCACAAATAAAAGGAGACTTACCGGTAATGAGAAAGTTAATTTGGGTGAAAATGTTTCGGCTGTTATTCAACGTAAAATCCCGCCTAAATACAAAGATCAAGGTATGTTTGTCATTCCCTGTAAAATTGGTAAAATAGGTATTAAGCGAGCTATGTGCGATCTTGGTGCTTCTATAAATGTCATGCCACTATCTGTTTATAACTTACTTAGTGCTGAGCCTTTGAAGGAAACAGGTGTAACAATTCAGCTCGCCGACAGGTCCGTTGTTTACCCTGAAGGAGTTCTTGAAAACGTTTTCGTAAAGGTAAATGATTTAATTTTTCCAGCAGACTTCTATGTTATCGACATGGAAGATGACCGAACCAACATGTCATCCGAAATTTTACTTGGAAGACCCTTTCTAAGTACAACGCATGCAAAAATTGATGTGAGGAGTGGAATCCTTACAATGGAGTTCGATGGTGAGGTTGTCAAATTTGATGTTTATAAAGCAATGAAGTATCCAGAGACTGTGGCTAATATTAGTTTTATTGATGTTATTGAGCCTACTATTGAAGAATTTTTTGAATCTAATTTTATAGATGATATGTGCAGGGAGTTGGAAGACTTTGAGGAAGATATCAGAGAGTTTGAGGAATTTTTTTTCAATTAGTTCTGATAAATGCCTTACCTCAAATAAAACTAAAATTTTGCCTTCTATTTTACAGGCACCTAAGGTCGAATTAAAACAGTTACCGGAACACCTTAAATACGTATTTTTGGGAGATAACGCCACGTTACCGGTCATCATATCGAACAAGCTTTCAATGGAGGAAGAAGAAAATTTAGTCACAGTTTTGAAAGCTTACAAAGAGGCAATTGGGTGGACTATAGCCGACATTAAAGGGCTTAGTCCATCGACTTGTATGCACAAAATAAAGGTGGAAGAAGGAGTCAAACCAACCCGAGAATGTCAGAAACGCCTAAATCCTCCAATGATGGAAGTGGTAAAAAAAGAAATTCAGAAACTTTTAGATGCCGATATGATCTATCCAATATCTGACAGTAGTTGGGTAAGTCCTATCCATGTGGTTCCAAAGAAAACTGGAGTCACGGTAATTGAGAATCCTGAAGGTGAACTTGTTCCTACACGAGTCCAAAACGGGTGGAGAGTTTGTATCGATTATAGAAAATTAAACGCTTTAACAAAAAAAGATCATTTTCCACTTCTATTTATTGATCAAATGATAGAAAGGTTAGCCGGAAAATCTCATTATTGCTGTCTTGATGGATTTTCAGGTTTTTTCCAAATTCCTGTGGCGCCCGAAGATCAAGAGAAAACCACCTTTACGTGTCCATTTGGTACGTTTGCATATCGACGTATGCCGTTTGGGCTTTGCAATGCACCAGCCACATTTCAAAGATGTATGGTAAGTATATTTTCTGATTACATCGAAAAAGGGATCGAAGTGTTCATGGATGACTTCACGGTTTACGGTAATTCCTTTGGTGAGTGTTTAGTAAATTTAACGAAAATACTTAAGCGATGTCTAGAATTTAATCTTGTATTAAATTATGAAAAGTGTCATTTTATGGTTGAGAAAGGTTTGATTTTAGGCCATATTGTTTCATCTAATGGTATTACTGTTGATAAAGCTAAGGTTGATGTTATTCGCTCACTTTCATACCCCACAAATGTGAGGGAAGTTCGCTCATTTCTTGGACATGCAGGTTTTTATCGTAGATTTATTAAAGATTTTTCCAAGGTGGCGCAACCACTTTGCAACTTGTTACAAAAAGATAAAACCTTCGATTTCAATTCTGAATGTAAACGTGCCTTCGACATCCTTAAAGAAAAGTTAGTTTCGGCACCCATAGTCCAACCACCAAATTGGGAGTACCCTTTTGAGGTTATGTGCGACGCAAGCGATTGGAGTGTAGGAGCGGTTCTCGGACAAAAGATAGGGAAAGAATCACACGTCATATCATATGCATCCAAAACTTTGGATACAGCGCAACGAAATTATTCTACAACAGAAAAAGAATTGTTTGCAATTGTTTTTGCTTTAGAGAAATTTCGTTCATATCTTTTGGGAACTAAAATAATTGTTTATTCTGATCATGAAGCTTTGAAATATTTGTTAAGCAAGAAAGAAGCAAAACCGCGATTAATCCGTTGGATTTTACTCTTACAAGAGTTTAATCTGGAAATCAAGGATAAGAAGGGACGAGAGAATTTAGTAGCAGATCATCTAAGTCGACTTCCCATCATCTCAACTGATACAGCAGTACGAGAAGAATTTCCAGAGGAAAACTTGTTTTTGGCTCAAGGAATATCTCCATGGTATGCGGACATAGTTAACTATTTAGCCACAAGAGAATTACCTTCAGACCTATCACAATCCGAGGTAAAACGAATTAAGCGTGAATCTCGTTTTTATATTTGGGATGACCCATATCTTTGGAAGCATTGTTCGGATCAGGTAATAAGGCGATGTATTGCAGAAAATGAGGTAAATTCTATACTTAATTTTTGTCACTCTTATTCTTGTGGAGGTCATTTCGGACCGAAGCAAACTGCGCATAAGATTCTAGAATGTGGATTCTTTTGGCCTGATATTTTTCGTGACACTTATAAATTTTGCAAATCATGTGAAAAATGTCAACATGTTGGCAATTTAAGTAGAAGAAATGAAATGCCTCTAAACCCTATTCATGTTTGTGAAATTTTTGATATATGGGGAATAGACTATATGGGACCCTTCATCTCATCTTTTGGAAATTGTTACATAATTCTTGCTGTTGACTACGTGTCTAAGTGGATAGAGGCTAAAGCTACTCGAAATAATGATGCCAAAACTACTATTGAATTTCTAAAGAATTTTATCTTTTCCAGGTTTGGCACGCCGCGAGCAATTATAAGCGATCGCGGAAAGCATTTTGTCAATCGTGTCATTGAAACACTTATGAAGAAATATGGAGTGACACAACGGATCGCTACTTCTTACCATCCTCAAACGAATGGTCAAGCAGAAGTATCAAATCGAGAGATCAAAGCAATTCTTGAGAAGGTAGTTAAGCCGAACCGCAAAGATTGGAGTTTAAAATTGATTGATGCCTTGTGGGCGTATCGAACTGCTTATAAGGGTCCTATTGGCATGTCTCCATATCGCCTAGTCTATGGTAAGCCATGTCATTTACCGGTTGAGTTGGAACACAAGGCATATTGGGCAGTTAAAGAATGTAACATGGAGATGGATGCAGTTGGCAAAACTAGAAAGCTTCATATTCAGGAATTGGAGGAAATCTGTAGGAATGCCTATGATAGTGCTCGAATATACCAGGACAAAACAAAAGAATTTCACGATCGTAGAATTTCCTTTAAAACTTTTTCCATTGGATAAAAGGTTTTACTTTTTAACTCAAAGTTCAAAATTTTTGCAGGAAAACTACGATCAAAGTGGCTTGGACCTTTCACTATAACTAAAGTGTTTCCTCATGGTGCAGTCGAAATTCAAGATGATAAGGGGGTTTGTTTTAAAGTTAATGGTCAAAGGTTAAAGACGTATTATGAGAATAATCAAGCTTGCTTGATCGAAGAGATAATTTTAGAAGAACCTGTGGTCTAAATCAGGTCGTCGAGCTAAACGACGTTAAACAAAGCGCTCAATGGGAGGCAACCCATTTTCTCTATTTATTTTTTTTTCTTTCTTCTTTTATTTATTTTTATTATTATTTTTTTTTCTTTCTCATCTAATTTATTTTCAAATAAATTTACACAGAATTTTCTCCAGATTTGAATGGATTTGTCATGCATAAAATTTGGAAAATTGCAAATGGCCTCCAAAGTTGTCGACAACTAAATTTACTTTAGACACGGGGAGTATCTCTATTCCTTCTCTTGTACTTTAATTTTCATATTAAGATAATATGCTTAAAGTGAGGGGGAGTGGTTATATTTCTCCTTACTTGTTCATGTTAGTTTGAAGGTATATTTTAAGTTCTTACGATTGTTGTTTATCTGGGTTGACTTGTTAGTTTTATCATAATCCCTTGTTTACAAGCTTGAATTAATTTTGTTATGCATAGATAATTAACTTGAAGATGATTAGATGTTTTGGTGAAAGTTTTTAACCTATTGTATAATTGTTACTGTTGCTTAAATATGAGTTTGTGCTTGTTTTGCTAATAATGATGTTATCTTCAGGTGCATGATTTTTTTTGAGACGATTGTGAGTGGTAGATCGTTTGAATGTGACCGGATTGGAGAATCGGGACGAGGTGCTTGGGTTGTCATCTCGTTTCCAGTTCAAAGATTTGATGATGAGTCGAGACTACAGAGTTAGAGTTAATGAGAGTAGCGCTAA
This sequence comes from Abelmoschus esculentus, assembly GCA_035048815.1. Lineage (NCBI taxonomy): Eukaryota > Viridiplantae > Streptophyta > Magnoliopsida > Malvales > Malvaceae > Abelmoschus > Abelmoschus esculentus. The sequence goes on from JAUCBN010000008.1 coordinate 3,578,907, forward strand.
AAAAAGAAAAGGAAAAAATGTCTTTTGAAAAAAAGAAAATAATAAAGCGCTTGAAAAAAAAGAATAAAAAAAAGAAAAATAATCTCTTTCAAAAAAAAAAGAAAAAAAAGAGTGATATAAAAGGGGAGGAAAATAAAACTCACACTCCGCCAATCGTTTATCATGAAGGATCTAAACTTGATTTGATTTCGTCTCACAAGCAAATAGCAAAAGCTCTACATATCTACCTTTTATTCATTTGATTAATTATTGTTTATCGAAATATCATGTCACCTTTATTTGATTGTCTTGTCTAACTTCTTTAATTCATGCATGTACATGAGATTTGACATAAACTTTTTGAGTGAATTTTGATAAGTGACGAAAATGAGAATTTGAGTATGCTTGAGGACAAACATTGAATAAGTAAGGGGGAATTTGATGAGTGTTCGAATTTATATATTTTTTTATTAATAATTATTTCCCATTGTCGATTTGATATTACTAATTTGGTTCTATTTTGATCATTTTCAGTGTAGGAACTTATTTTTCAGAACCAACAGAAAATAGTGAATTCTGCATTTTTTTTATGACTGAAGTCGCACGACGCTTTTCGATCTGGCAGATTTGGATTATCCAGCCAGCAAAAGTTTCTAGAAGATAGTCCAATCATATATTCTAGAAGGATGAATGGATTATTTGAGAATTATCTTGAAGATTTATCTTAGGAATTTAAATTTTAAATTTTAGAACATTTATCTTTATCTTTTTTATTTTTTTTAAATTTTGAATTGTTATATTTTTAGGGTTTTAGAATAGTATAAATACCCATAGAGGTAAAGCTTGAGATGTACTTCAATTTTCACTTTCTCTCTTGAGTAATAAAAGTTCTCTCTAGTTCTTTTATTTTTCTTTGAGTTTTCTTATTTCTTTTCTTCTAGAAAATGCTAAGTATGATCTCATTCATGCTTAGCTAAACTTTCATTTAGCCGAAAGCTAAGTGACGACTCAATCCATATTGTGAGAATCGTGAAGCACTTAATTCCTTCGGATAACATTCTTGATTTTCTGAAATCAAGGATTGGCAATCGGCTTTTCCTTTAATGATCTCGACGCCTTCATTTCAAAAAGTGCAGGTTGACTTGAAGATTGTTTAGATCTATCGTTGGGAAGAAAAATCGGCTGGTAGCAAATTTGGCTTCCTGTGAACAAACTTGGTGGCGGTCCACTAAGGGAAATCAAGATCGGGTTCGATTCTCTGTGAGACGCTATAACTCGAGTCAGGCTTTTCCAGTGCTTAAAGTTGTATTGGCGCTAACGGCGATAGGCGTGGTTAGTCCAACAAAGACCGAATTCCGGAGATAGACTTGGGAATATTGGTTTACCGAAGAGAGAAGCAAGTTATAAGGGTTGGGCCTTGTAGACTGTAACTGGCATGGATCTTGAAGTAACATCTATTTCGATGATCAATTTGGAATTGAGGCGAAATAAAGCTTGAGGCTATATCCTTTAAATTTATTACTTCAAATATTTATTTTTATTTAATTTCAGTTATTATTAGATTAAGTTTATTTTTAGTTTTATAATATCAAACCCCCATTTTCTAATTTATTTTTTTTTGGAACAGGATCAATTCAATTCAACGTTGGAAATTTCTTAGTCCCTGTGGATCGACCCTACTTTCTCTATACTATTCTTTTATTTAATTTGAGAAATAAGAATTATTTATTTGACAATTCGACGCTTGTCAATCATGTCTCAGGAATCCTCTCTTGTTGCTCTGAACTCTTTGTATCAGGTCAGATGGGGAGTACTAAATGGATTCTTTTTTTTTTGTAATATATATATAATTGGATCTTTTTCTGGCCACTTTCAATCATATGCTAATATTCATTGTTTGAATGCTTTTTTTTCAGCTTATTGAATCTAGAGTCTCAACTTTTGAATCAGCTCTTCAAATATCAAGTTGCTTAGACTTCCTCTATGAAGGGGTATGTGTCATCTTGAAGTTTTTGGCTTATAAGAATTTTTCATGTTAATTTTGGACTAGTACCGTAAACGGAATTCTTGTTTTTGGTAATTCTTTGACAGATTGTTGAGGATGAGGTTGATGAGGTTGCCGCAATTCCAGTAATATTCGAGGACACAGATGAAAGTGAGAACGAGGAATCAGAAGATGGGATGCAAACTGAATGATGAAGAGAAGGAATATGGGGAAGCACTTGATAATGCATCTGATGGGGTCAGCGATTTCGAAGGTATTGATGATTTGAATGATTTGAGCGAATGATGAGTAATTGCGATTGATTCGGATTCATTCTGTTCAAAGCTTGTAAAGTGATCCAATAACCATTGAATCGAGGAAGAAATCAGTGACTGAGTGGCACAGACATGACATTGTTTATCATTGGAAAATTCACCTTGTAAGGATTACTGGAGAGCAAACAGGAGCATCCCATAAACTTGAGTTTTATACCAGGAAGTACTACAGCTACATGTAGGAAAGAAAATGTTGATTCAACTTGCAGGTACTGTTGCCATATATGTATTCTTTAGAGTGGGATTAACCCCTTTGTTTCATCGTTCTATTATCGAACAAATACGGAAAACAGTCTTTATTTTTGTAACTCTTTACGGATACTAACTCGTAATCACGGACATATTTAAAAGTCTATATATCATATCTAAATCCGATTTGATCCCATTTGAATCGAATTTGATCCAATTGATATTAGCATTACATATCTGTCGAATTTCTTTTTTATAGCAAAATTCATGTATGATTCTGAAAAAGTGTGAAGGAAAAGATGTAAAAACAGGTCTATGGGTATAAAGGATTGATGTGCTAAATTAATGGTTGGACGAGGGGTTCTTTGTATCTCTTGAGTCTTGACCCATCAATAAATATTCCAATTTTAATATATAAAATAAATATAATTTTGAATTGTTAATATTTATAAATCATATTTTAAAAATATATAAATAAATGGTTGTGCTATTAAACTTTTACTGATTCATTTTATAGTAAGTTATTAAACGGTTAATCTTCAAAAATAATTTACGGTTAATCTTCAAAAATAATCTAACTTCTAAGATATCACAAAGTACGGAAGCTCAAAGTTAAATAAATCAAAATTAAGGGCTAATTTCTATTTTTTTAAAATAGAGGGATGAGATTCACAATTTTATCAAATGTTTATAATTGAGTCAGAACTCAGACCCGAGCCGGCTAAAACCCTCTCCTCCTCTTGTTTTGATGTTAAGGGGAAAAGAAATTAGGATTTGTTTGTTTAAATGGGAAAACGAAAAGTAAAACCTCTCCTTACATGTTTCACTTAAGAAGGTGACTACCTCGCCATTTTATCCTCAGATGAAACCGTTAAAGTAATTTTCTTGCATCCCTATATTTCTCTTTTCGATTTTTTTTTATAATTTTTTTATGTGGTCTTTTCTCAATATTTCAGAATATTTTTTCTCTCTTTTATTTTAGTTTTTTATTTGTACTGTAAACTGTAAAAAATTTTTCTTTCATTGTTTTGGTGACAGATTGTTGAAGATAAGGTCGATAAAAATTCCTCAGTTCTAGTAATATTCGAGGACCCAGATGACAGTAAGGAATAGGAATCAGAAAATGCTATGAAAACGGATGATAAAAAGAAGAAAGATGGGGAAGCACTTGATAAGCATCTGACGGGATTGGTGTTTTCGAAAGGATCGATGATACGAGTTACTGAATAGAAATTACGACTGGTTCAGTTTTATTCTATTCAAAGCTCGTAGAGCGATCTGATAACTGTCTAAAGAAGGAAAGCAATACGTTTCAGACAATGACCTTGTTTCTCACAGATTCCTGGAGAGTAAACAGGAGCATCCCATAAACTACAATTAAGAGTTTAGATTCTCCGGAGTAAGTTATAGCAGGAGCCAGGAAGTACAAATACGTGTAAGAGTGAGAACGTTCCGTAAACTTTCAAGTCATGTTAATTAAGTGGGATTGTGCAGCTAGTGCCATAAAGCTGGGTCTGACTTATTTTGATACATTTTCATTTAATAAAGCTAAAATGCGTAACCCATCAACTTTTTATGGTCAATATTACAAGTTTTATTAAAGAAAGAAAAATATTGAGAGATGCTAAAGGAAACTTTAAGACAATAACTTTATGTCACGGACTTAATTTTTCTCGAACTATCCGTGTGGCGTTAGCACTCCCGATTTATGCTAACAAGCTTTGATTTGGACAAGTGAAGGGCTAGAAAGCTAAGAGAATTGAGAAGACAAGAAGTGAACACTTTCTTGAGATTTACAAAGCTTAATGCTTACACTTTTTCTTGATGGTTACAAATGAGGTGGGTGGTCCTATTTATAGGCCTCCAAGTCCCTAATGGACGACTAAGATCATTTTGATCCGACGGCTTATATTTTGCCTCCATAAATATCTACAATGATCCATACTATTCTAGAGACATCTACTTGTATCTATACATGTATACAACTATCTATAATATTCTATAGAATTTTAGAGATATCCAGAGTAGTCCCTATCTTTTCAGAGTCTTCTAGGGTCTTCTTCAACATTCTAGATCCTTCTAGAATGTTCTAGATGCTTCCAACATCTTCTTTGTCCTTCTAGAATGTTCTAGAACCTTCGAGAATTATCTAGAGGCTTCTAGAATTATCTAGAGGCTTCTAGAATCTTCTTAAGCCTTCTAGATGTGTCTAGATCTTAGTGAAATCTCCTGAAATATTCTAGAACGTGATCGAATCCTTGAGATGGATGTAGGTCATTCTAGGTCATTCTGGAAGCTCCCTTGGTGCATGGATTCTTTAAGAATACCCAAAGATGATTTATTAACCTCATTGTTGTTGGCAGGTCGTGACATTTAGCTTTGGTCGCTAATGGAAGTATGGTTTAAAATGGTTGTGTTCTTGTGGTATTGGTAATGGAGTGGTCTAACCTCTCGTCCCCTTTCCTTTACCCTCTAAAGTTTTGTGTTTAAATCTCCCTTTTTCCAGATTGTATACATCTCATGCATCTTCTTCCTTTTACAGCTCAATCCTGTCGGCATTCACCTCCACCTTTAATTCCTCGAGATGAACTAAAACCATTTTTATATATTCCTAATCATAACAACTGGGATAGTTTTATTAGAGAATGTTTTTGAAAGAAAACGATGAATAGTGATTAAGCAAAGCAAATCAAAGCAGGCGCAGAAAAGAGAAAAAGAAAAGACGGTCAAAATGAAGAGCTTGAAGGACATCACCTTCAAACCTATCTTTATTGAGACTCACCATCTCCTCTTTCTTGCATTAAGTGAATGTTAGGAAACATAATAATAGATTGCGTTGATGTCATGGTAAATTTCAGGGAAGTTCCTATTCTGAAACGGAGCTTTAAGTAGGAAAAAGGAGAATATTCAAATATAAACGTAAAAGCAACAACAATTTTACTCATATTTTTGACTGTTGATTCTTCAAAGTACAACTGATAGAGACATGGCCTAAATAATTGAGATCTCAGATTCCCCTTGCATGGCCTAGGTTTCATGCTTCAGCATATTCCTTAAACTGATACAGATAGTTCAATACCTTTTTTAAGGTTGATACCTGGTTTTCAACTCAGAGTACATATACTTGGTTGAACATATCAAAATTTTCCAGCCTTTGTACTCATACCCAGAATTTTCCTTTATTCTTTCTTGATTTATTAGATTCTTTATGTTAACATCATTATTATTTCATTTATCAAGGATAATTGTGAAGAAAACGAGAAAGTATCAGACACAGATACCCATTCAGTTCTTCCTTTTTCAGTGCTCTAAACATTGTATATAAAGAGACATTCTTTCAGTCGCGTCTTCAATCTCAATTATCTTATTCAAGTCAAAGTTTTTTTCTTTCCATTAATCTAATTAAGGTTAGTACTTGGAATCTCAATGTTCTGTTTTTAGACAGTGTATTGGTCGGTGAGTTAAAATGTTCTTGTTTTATTTTTCCAAAAGATGAGTAGGCCAGGGGATTGGAACTGCAGGTCATGCCAGCAGCTGAACTTCCGAAGGAGGGACTCATGCCAACGATGTGGAGAGTTCCGCTCAGTTGATCACTTCAGTGGCCTCAGCGGTGGTAGGGGTGTCTCCTCCTTTGGATTCACCATCGGTTCTGACGTCCGACCAGGTGACTGGTACTGCACTGCGGGAAACTGTGGCACACACAATTTCGCTAGCCGCTCTAGCTGCTTCAATTGCAGTGCATTCAAGGATGACTCTGCTGGAGGGTTCGACTGCAACGTTCCCCGTTCTAGAGGATCCTGTGTCGGTAATCGATCTGTATGGAAATCCGGCGACTGGATATGTACCAGGTGAATTCCTGGTATGTATATATTTGAAATTGTGATTCAGTTCCAAAAATAACTTTATATATATATATATACCTTGTATGCAGGTCGGGATACAATGAACACAACTTTGCCAGCCGACTGGATTGTTTCAGATGCAATGCTCCAAGAGACTTCAGCAACACAACTTCATACTAAAATCATTCTTGATTTCTTTCAAGTTACTATTTTGTTTTTTCTTGATTATATTACTTTGGGTTGTGCTAGAATTCCTACAGGCAGAAAAAAAAATAGTTTGTTTTGATCACCACAACATATTTATTACCATTTCCCATGTTTCCCCCCATACGTGTTACGACCATGTAGTACTTTTTGTGACGATGATGATGCTTTCAATCTATCGTTTTTGTTGTCCTTTTATTATTATGTCATTAGAGATAGTTTAATTATTTTTATATATCGTAATGCATGGAGCTTGGCTTTCTTAAAAGAAGATGATTCTCTTCTTTTCCCGTTAATAGAAATCATGACATGCATTCAGTGACAAATAATTTATTTTTTATGTTTTGGATTTTGTGTTTAAAAGATTCTATTAGTATTTATATATGTCTCAATTATAAGGTACGGATATGTTTAAAACTTATATCGACGAACGAAAAAAATATTTTTGAGATATGAATGATAAAAAGTTTTATCAATATTTATAAAAAAGCAAATATACTATTAAATTTTGAGGCACTTTACGATAAAATAAAGGTTAAATTCAAACTTATAAATGATAAAACAGTTGACGAAATTTGATAAATAAAGACCATCATTTATGTTGCATGTTCCCTGCTAATCAAATAAAATTCATGATACCCGGTTCGAATCACAATTGGCAAGTACAGTGATGAATAATGAAATCGAATTCATGGTGTGATACTGTCGATTTATATATAACCAGATCTTCAACAAATTTATACAATTATATAGTTGATGTTTGTGTCATGAATGTAAAGCTGGGAACTGGCTGTCACTAAACGGGAAATGCAACCAATAAGCAACATAAATATGTTCGAAAATTCGGATAGATGTCTGGTTTCTCCAACAATCCGATCAAAGAGACCCTTCTTTCCTACTTACAATATTCTCTGTACTATCTGCAATTATACTCTTTTCTTAATAGACACAAATATCGCAGAACAATATCGGGATCGTTTTCAGAACATAATCCTCAAGAATGATAGGAAAACTTGTAACCAAAAACAAGGGGTGGGGGAATCACAATATTAAGAATGCATAAAAACTACTAATTGAGTGGCTTTTATGTACCTTCCTGCAAAGTTTGCTGTGTCCACTTGATGGTTGACTTGGCCAACGCGTCCATCGGGTCAATACATTTCTTAAGAAGTGGATCATTCCGAGGCAAAAGATCACGCATTTCATCAGACGCAAGGATAACGGTGTTAACGGCCCTTACCAGAAGCACTTGGAGAGCAATTCTCAATAGATTCTGTGCTCCTTCCATGTCATTTCTGTTTAAAGCGTCCATAGCAGGGATTACAGTGTGTTCCATGGTTGCTTTATCTGGCAGCACAACCTCAAAACCCTACATGCACATATTGTATATGTTAGACATGACCGAATTATCAATATCGAAAATCCCCATTGCAGTTGAGGAGAACAAGTTAGGTTTAAAAACAGATTTGGACCTTTTCGATGATTGAGTTATGCTCGTATAGATGTGCATCTGTGAATCAAGTCCAACATACAATCTATAGAGGTAGTTTGTACGATAAAAACTAGTTGGGGCAACGGACTTGCCCCAGTACACATTCAAAGCAAATGAGCTCAACCTTGAATGATCATCTTTCCTAGCTAAAATATTTTCTTTTTAATTGAATAATTATTAGTTTAACAGTTTAGTACTTGGAGCACAGATTCTCCTAGATGGATGCATTGAACTTATTTCTCAGGGCAGAACACTTACCTCATTCTGCAGTTTCTCTTGGTAAAACCCTGCCTTTAAAGTGGCATCGGTGCCGAGTACCCCGATTCGCAAAGGGCTCCCTGCTTCCAGGGGCTTCAGCTTTGCTTCCTTAAGTTCCTTGGCAACGCACTCACCAATATGAAGGGAATGAACTGAACATCCCTTAAACACTTCATCGTGCCATGAATGTGAGATATGACAAGGCATTACAATGCAGTGAGCTCCTGATTTCTCAAGGAAAACCCTTTTACTCCATAGATTTTCGACAATCCGGGTATGATCGAATTGCGAGAGTTCGTTTCTACTGCAGAGGGAAGAAGAACTCCTCTCCAACGATGAAAGCTCCCTATTCAACTCCGGATCAGAGCAAACAACAAAAGGAATGCATTTTTCTTTGCTCAAATGCACCAATTTTCTCAAGAAATTTAGTGTAGAATCAACTGATAACCCTCCAATTATTCCCACAGTACTAGGATCCGTAAGCAAGGACCCACCACAGCTGCTTAAAGAAGAACAATTTTTCCCAGATTCTGGAAACTTGCCACTTTCATCAGTGTGTAAGATTAGTGAAGATGGGGGAATAGCAAGAACTGGGTTCAACCTTTTATTACAAAGATTTCTCTGCCTAATTATGGAGCCTGAAAAGTAGGATGGACAATTGAGTGACATTTGCAAGCTTCTATCCAACATCTCCACGTATAAAGGATCAAATTAATCGGACATAGAAAAGATTTCAGTATTCTACAACAAAATCCCACTTACAGAACTAGCTAAAAATTCGATCTTTATCATTAACTGATACAAAAGAGCCAAGCTTTTCTTCTAATTTTAGTTCCCAAAAGACAGAACTGCTCTAACAAAGCAAACCAATTAGGATTTTCCTTCAACTTTCTACCCCAAACAGAAAAGCAAAACCCCGTTTCAAAACCAGAAAGTTCTCTTTTCAATGATTCCAGATTTCAAAAAGAACAGAAAATCAACAAAGGCAAAGAGAATACACACAAAAAAAAAACAATGAGTTCCAAATTTTGAAGATTATTCTTGATGTGTACCAGTGGTATAGAGATGAGCCAGCACCAGCAGTTTACTGCGAGTGCGAGTGGGGAAAGAATCTGTGGTTTTGAGTACAAGGATCAGTCTTTCGCACACAATTTTCTCACCATACTATAAAATATTACCAGTTGTGGTAAAAGTGAAATTAATTTGAAACAAAAGACAACAAACAAAAGTGATGAAATGAGGAACAGAAGTTAAGCCTATGCCTGTCATCTCGTGTCTGTAGAATGTGCAACTTGCAGTACTGGCAAGCGGTGGGGGACCCTCATTCTTGTCCTTCTCATTTTTTTCTGTGCTTTTTCACTTTTTAGTTTTCGTTTAATCCATTCATTTATTTGTCAAAAGGATGTCCAAAAATATTACTCCATTCAAGACAGTATGTATGGTATTAAAATTTCTTAAAATAGGAAAATTCAAAGTTCCAAGGAAATACATTTCCAGAACAACATGGATAAAGTGAAACAGACCTTTCAAAAACACCATCTCCACTGCAAATCTCTCTGCAACTTCTCTTCATAGGGAAACACCAGTCTGTAAGGAACAAATTACTGGGTACTATATCTACTAAGTTTGTATTTTTAATAATTATATTTCTAAAATTAATCATATCTTTTGGTGCCTAAGTAATGCTATAAAATTTGAGTGGCTGAGAGTTAAAGAATCAGTGCTTACAGAATCAATATCTTTTTCTTCTTCTTTTTGATGATGCCCTTACCCTAAATATCCTTGTCACTGCAAAATTATTTTTCTTAGAAAGAAAAAGGAACTCATTGTTTGAGCCGATGGACCACATGCTATGGATGGAACAGGACAAATCCTGAGATTTTATCAAATATTTCTAACCATTGATAGCTGATTCTCTGCGTCTGTAAAAGATCATGTGAACAAACTTCGTTTATTTATTTGGTTTGTATCCGTTGGAGAGATTTTAGATCTGAAAACACATTGAACAGAATAAAAATCCCCGCTTTTTTTCCATGTTATATTTATGCTAACATTAAAGATTATAAATTTTTATGAATGTTTGTGAAATTCGGGGGTTAGTGTTGGGCAGGGATATTCAAAATTACTGGATCCGATTGACCCGACTCGACTACTTAAAATAAAAATGACGGGTAATTTTTAAAAAAATATTCAACCGGGCCAAATACCCAATCGAAAATAATTGGATCGGATTTGGATCGATTTTTCCAATTTCCGCTTGACTTAACCCAACTAATTTTAAATTATATACTTTTTAGTTTTAAATTATATTTTTATTACAGGTTTCCTAATATTTATGTTTAATACATGATCTTTTTAATTTTAAAATAAAATATATATAAATTGAATATTCATTACTTGATTAGTTGAATATCCGATAATAAATATTTAGTATAAATAGGTTAGGACACAAACCGAAAACTCATTACCCGAAAGAACCGCAACCAATCATCCCCCGTTACTGTACTATGACCCGATTTGAATTTGAGATTGAGTTTGAATTTGAATCACTAACGTGTCGTGTTTGTTTCATCTTTCTCTTGAATGGACGGACGTCGTCGGTTCCGTGTACTTCTCCAACACATAATTTACCCACTTCAGGCTGCAGATAAGGGAAATTGTGAATTCAATACAAGCATCGAACACTTTCACGAACCCTTTAGGAAGGATTAGGAGAAACAGTCTTGTAGCAAAATCATAAAGTTAAAATAACTAAATTTATATAAATTAAATAAATATTATAATTCGAGAGAAATAAAAATTTATTAATTAATTTAATGAGTACGAATTTGTTCATCCACTTTAATATTTATTTTTAAATATTATAATAACACCATTTATATATATAAGTTTGGGTGGGATGATTTCATTTACGAGAAAGTAAATAGTTTAAATGATATATGAAAAATGTTTAAATGATTAATTTTACCAGCTTTTTCAATTTAATTTATAATTTTTAAAAATATTAAAATAATGGACTAAATCAACTCTCAAATAGAAAAACCTTAGAACAAATTAAGTTAGAGCATTTTCAAAAAAGAAATTTATTACCAGAGATATTCGGCCCTAGTTTCATTTAGTAAGTGTTACTTTAATGGTTAATTTTATTTTTTAGCTTAAATAATGGTTAATTTTTATAATAATTATTAAATTGTAAATTAACTGTTTAAGAATGATTAATGACTTTAATCACTAACAGTTTAATTATCATTATAATTCTATTATAAGATAACATATAATTTATTATATACACATCCCTACACCCCTGATTTATATCACTTTAACACTCTTGATATGTGCCTAAAATAAATTACCGCCTTCCAGCTATATTTAAAATATATATTTAAATAAAAAATAAAATAATATAAATGTTATCATCACTCAATTAAATAATAAATCTTAATTAAAATTATTATTTAATACTACTTTAAATTTCTAATCCATGAATGTGCCTATGAGAAAAGTTAATGTCTATATTTATTCTCTTCATCTTGGCCTTTGGGCACTCCCAAGAACCATCGATTTATGTTTTAATACGAGTAAAAGGTACAAGGAAAGAAGTTAAAATCACATGTGGGCCAGAAGAGATAGCTGAATTTAGTCACGCATATCAAGACTATGTGGTCCAATAACTTTTCCTTCAATAATTGAAAACTATAGACGCTCTTCCTTGCCTGGCATTTCAAAAAGAAAGACTCCATCTTTTGTTTAGGCAGAAGAAATGTGGAGCAACCTTCCCTTTGACGTTCTAGCTAAGATCTTCTCCTTCCTCTCACCGGACTCATTGGCATGTGCAAGGTCGGCTTGTCGGAACTGGCACATGTGTGTGGAGACTTATCCCATGACCAACTCCTCATCCACAGTATTGCCGCAGCATCACCAAGCTTGGTTCTTGGCTCTTCCAACTCGCAACCGTGGCAAACACTGCTATGTCCACAATCCGGTCACTGATAATTGGCACATGCTCTCGATTGGCTTCTTGCCTGATCCGGTTCGACCCGTTGCATCCATTGGTTCCCTCATCCTTGTAAGACCAACAAACTGTACAGCCCTGCAATTAGCTCTATGCAACCCTTTCACAAGGCAATTCAGGTACCTTCCTATGTTAAATATCACCAGGACCAATCCAGCAGTTGGTCTCGTAACATTAGATTCAGGTCAATTCGGTTCGAACACACACTTTAGAGTTTACGTGGCAGGTGGGATGTCTGAAGCACCACATGGCGGTGCCACATATGAATCCAAGTTGGAAATGTACGACTCGATGAGCAACACGTGGCACATAATGGGGTCCGTGCCAATGGAATTCGCGGTGAGACTAACGGTTTGGACACCAAATGAGAGTGTCTACTCAAAAGGGATCCTGTATTGGATGACTTCAGCCAGGGCCTATAGTGTAATGGGGTTCGAGATCGGTGCCAACAAGTGGCGAGGGTTCAGTGTTCCAATGGCAGACAAGCTCGAATTCGCGACGCTGCTGTGCCGCAACGGTGTCTTGACGCTCGCAGGTGGGACAAGTGAAGGGGAGGCTTGCATATGGGAGCTGAAAGATGGGGATAGATGGGGCTTAATCCAAAAGGTGCCAATGGAACTGGGGATAAAACTTTTAGGTGGGAAGAGTAGTTGGAGCCATACCAAATGTGTGGGCACTGAGGAGGGAATTTGTTTGTACAGGGAACTTGGCTCAGGACTGGTAGTTTGGAGAGAAGTAAAAGAAAAGGCAACATGGGCATGGTTTTGGGTTGAAGGCTGCCATTCCATTGGTGTCAAACAAGTGCACAATTTGCCAATTAAGGGCATCTTTCTCCACCCAAATCTTTCTCCATTTCCATTTTGAGTATATGAAAGTGGAGCAAAAATCTGATCAAAACTTTCTCCATTTTTATCTGTTTGGACTTCTAGTCCCTCTTCTTTCATTTTCCTATCATAACATAAATCATGTTCAAGGCATAATTGCAACTAAAAAGCCAACATCCATAAGAATGATTGCAATAAAAGCAGCAGCCCAAGGTTATATGACCAAAAATCTTCTGGAGAATACACCCTGACACTTCGTTAAATGTATACAAGTATTATATTTTTATTTTTTTTATTTTTAATTATCATTAGATTTAAGTTTATTCTAATTGCACTACTAGTCATTTATTTATAATTTTATGGTTTTTTATCGTTAATATTGATTACTTAATTTGATCGATTTTGTAGAAAAAAATATATTATTGATATGAATTTTTTGATGTGTAGGATTTAATTACCGAAACAATTGAAGAAGAGAATTGACGTCAATGATGATTGAATTAATTCATTAATTAAAGATAATTATACAAATCAAAGATAAATTTTAAAAGATTTAAATTTTCACACAAATATTTAATAAAGATTTAAATTCAGATTTGTGAGATTTTTTTAAAAAATAATATAAAAAAGATTTATTATTATTCTTATCCAATTTAATTTCAAATTAATTTTTTTATAAAAAAATTATCCAACCATAAACTAAACTTATTTAATTTGGTCTATTGTTTTTTTTTTATCGTAAGAACAATTAAAATTATTTAAAATTTTGAATTTACAGTTACGTAATCAATTTTTTTATCCAAAATAAATTATTTAAACAAAATTAAAATAATAATGTAGAAATAACAATATATTTTTTTAAATCCCCGTCCAAAAAACACAAAAGAGAGTCGTTTTTACTTTATTGACTTGCTGCCGGGCATGAGTTTGGTGCTCCTGCCAGATAAGGAAATAAGAATGGTGTAAGGGAATAGTTCAACCTCTGGGAAGCTTAAACTAAACTTTTTGGTCTATGTAACCTCTGCGTTTTCCTCACTCTTTTTTGTTTTTTTTTTAATATTTTTCTCCCTTCAATTTGTCCAAGTACTGGAGAAAAAGATTGAGAAGAAGAGGAAATTAAGATAATCAAAGAGAAAAATAAGGCTCAAAAAGGCATAATCAGTGAAGGGAAAGTTTTCTAGCAACTTGAGACACTGAATAAAACAAAGAAAACCCAACACTGTTTTACAGGTAAAAGTTCTTTTTCCCACAAATATATACCTTTTTTGGTGCTATGTCCATTGGGTTTTGTTCCATTTCTATAAATTTGATTACTTTTTGTTTCCTCAAGGTTTGATCTTTCATTCTGGAAATCAGATTCCCATTGAGCTGCAGATCTATTTTAGCTTCTGGGAGTTTTTGTTTTGTATATATGGGGTAAGTTTCTGGGGTTTCCCCTCTTATGATTTTGTTATTTTATGTGGCTTTTTTGAACTCATTTTGGTTGAATATGTTTGTATTTTGGAATCATCTTTCATTGGTTTGATGTGGGCTTTGAGTAGATGGAACACTTCCGTTTTTCTTCGGTCAGATTTAATCTGTTGAGTTTTCAGATAAAGCTTCCTGCATACTATGTTGAAGGGAAGCTTACTTCATTATAGGGGCATTCTTCTAGGTTTTAATGCTTAATTAGCTTTGTTCCAACAAGATGAAGTTGTTCTGTAATACTGTGACGGATATTTCTGCTCCAACAAGTTGATGTTTTTCTATAATACGTGACAAATACTTCTGATTAGTCTTGCCAATAGATGAATCTAATAGGGACATCAGAAGTATTGTATATTTATACATTTTTTTGTTTGTTTTAGTTGGTCTGAGATAGAGTACATAGAATTTGAGTTCTGAAAAGGAAGGTTCATGGAGCAACTATAATAAAATGGAGGAAAAAATTATTGCAAACTGATCAGATACTTTGGCCTAATCATGTAGAATGATGGTGGCATTGCTTACTACTGTTGCATTTTTAAGTATCAAAATGTACAAAATGGCTGAGATGAGGATACTCCAATTGGCATACGGGTATGCAAAAAAGATGGGACTATATGATGAATGCAGTTGAGAAAACTTGTTGGCGCCAGTATGGGATTACACGAGACATGTTAAAAAAATTTAGGACTGTATTTTTGGCTATTTAAATTGTTGTTTGATTCCTATGACCTCTTAGCAAGTTACTTCATTTGAAAGCGATGTCTTGCCATACTATTTAGTATTTATTATAGTTGACATATGTATAATGTGACTCTCTGAATTTATGTAAATATTATTCAAAATCTTACCAATGAGCTTACTACCAGAATTCTAGTCTCAGCTTTAGAGTTTTTGGTGGTTGGTACTAATCATTTATACCACTGTTTGTGATTTGCAACAGAGCAGTGGTTGCCTAGTATGCTGTAAGAGACCCGTTTCCAATCCCTTGACGAATGAGTCATCAAAAGGATTAAAATCTCAAGGACAGACAGCGAGTAAGCCCAGTGCATGGGAAGATTTCTGGACTACTAGCACTTGTGATATGGATAACAGTGCCGTGCAGTCACAGGGAAGCATCTCCTCAATCAGCGCAAGCAACCAGGCACTTGATCCAAGTGCTAATGGCCCATCCGAATTTGTAAATCATGGCAAGTTATCAGTTCTTAAATTACCTTGGTGTTGGACTAATATCTGACTGCTCTATGAGCAGTAAAACTTCACAAGGATTGCCCTGTTTAGACCACTTTTAGCACTAAAACAAGATAAGGCTGTGTTTTCGCTGTCTTACAACTGCTCTTGGTTGTAGGCCATCTTCTTTGGAATCAGAATAGGCAGCGCTGGGTAGGAAACAAGAAGTCTGAAAATCAGCCTCGACAGGTTCAAGAACCAAAACTGAAGTGAGTTTTTATCACAATAGCACATAATTAGCATTTTTTATTCCCATGTTTTTAAGATCTTTAAGTACTATTCTTCCCATGAACTCTCATCCACTTGCCAAGTTGTATATGCCGAGATTTTTGCGTTTGCAGTTAAGAAAATAACATAGCATTAACTATTTTTTTCGTTTTCTTATGTCTATTATTTACATGTAGGAGGCATCTAAGTCTGTTTTGTTTTGAATTAGTAGATATGAATCAATTTCCACATAACCAAGTTTAATTGGTGACCTTGAAAAGAGGATTTATGCTATTGTTCTTTTTTTATAACCACAAAATTGAGGTCCCTTTTTATAGTTACTATCTATGACATCCTTGGCCTTGGAGAATGGCTTTCTCCATCAGGTCACATCTTTATTCTCAATGTATTTTGATATTTATTTTCCCAGTATTCATTGCCATATCCCTTAAGCTTGAAAATTAAAAAGAAAAAGAAGTTGAAGTTCGTACATACACCAACACAAGTGACACCTGCAATAACTCTTGCTGCCTACATCCTTTCACGAGGTTTTAAGAATTTGTGTCAAGCATCCTGATTTTAGCTGATTCTAGGTGCTTTCCATCAGTGAAAGGGAATTTTGTCAGAAAACCACTTCTTGGATATAACCCTTTAATCTTTATGAAGTTTCTTTTCCTTATATTGTCATCACTCATTGTCTCTGCATGGTTAAACAATTCTGGCTTTGCAGTTGGAATGCGACTTATGAAAGTTTACTTGGAAGTAACAAGTTGTTCCCTCGGCCTATTCCTCTTTCTGTAAGTCCCAGCTCCAGCAAGCTTAGCTCATAGAATCATAAATTTCTTGCTTACCTGATTTGCATTGTCGTGAAATTTGACAGGAAATGATAGATTTTCTTGTGGACGTCTGGGAGCAGGAAGGATTGTATGATTGAACAACAGTGATGGAAGATGCTTAGATATTAATATTCATCTTACTTGTTGTAACATTTTAATTGGTCCAATAGGGAAAGCGCATTAGAGCGCTGCCAAATTTCATTTGTATGTCAACTGTAGCAGTTTTAGTGTCTTGCTTGCCTGCAGTTTCCTATTTTCTGTTTTTTACTTTTCCCACCAACACAATAGACCTTTTGGCCTTGCCGATGTATTGCATTGGAACTAATCCAAAAATTTGCTGGCTACCTAGGTGTTTATGACGGCTTTTGTTTTTATTTTGGCAAAATTTCTTCCATAGGTTTTGAGTTGTGACCATATGCCCCAACACAACAGGGTTGTCTAGTCCCGAGGGATCTTGTAGGCGTACAAGAATAAAAAACATAAACGAGGTCGATTGGCAGATGTATTCAAAAAATATTTCGGTCAGTTTTAGTGTCGTTAATTCAATTATTTATGGTCTTCCCTGATTCATCATTTAAAGAAAATAGAAAATGCATAGCAGCTAACCCTTTTCCCTCTAGAAAACTCCACAACGGTAACAGTTTATAATGTTTGAGAAGGTCCGGAAACAATCCTCTCAACTGTCTCTCAATGTGCTGATAAGATTGTACCTTTTTCTAGGTGTCTCCACCACCTCCTAGAAGCTTAGAACCTCGCAGAACACTCCAGCGTCCAATCTTCCAAACATCAAAATCCGACACCACTATAAGATTGCCCTAAATTTCCTTCCTCAACATCAACGCTTCCACACCAACAACAGATAAAACAGGTAACAAACAAAACTTAACCACTGTCTCAGTCTACCCTCCTGGGAACTTCCAAACAGTTGACACGCCATTATTTTCTGCAATCAACAATGGCACTGGCTCGTTTGGCTTTGAGAAATTTGCAACAAAGGGTGTCATCATCTTCATCTCTTTTGGGTCATAACCTTGGAGGGGTGCAAAGGCAAAGGTGGAATGATGAGATGTTGAAGAGGTTTATTGCAACGACCACTGATAAGGACTCTGGTGACAACAA
This sequence comes from Abelmoschus esculentus, assembly GCA_035048815.1. NCBI lineage: Eukaryota > Viridiplantae > Streptophyta > Magnoliopsida > Malvales > Malvaceae > Abelmoschus > Abelmoschus esculentus. The sequence continues at coordinate 3,596,882 of JAUCBN010000008.1, forward strand.
AAAACATTTATCTGTTTCAGATGGTGAAAAGAAATCCAGACTTTCCCCAAGGAGGAGTAACAGGAGGAGCCTTTGGAATTGGAGGAACAGACAAAATGACTATGCTCCCACACTTCCTGGTATTTCTCATGGATTTAATTTAAATTCCTGATCTTGTTCCTTTTATAAATTCTAAAGAATCAGCTGACCCTTTTCTTTCCTCTCCCTCTCCCCTTTTTGGTTCTTAGAAATCCTCCCGTCAGGCCTTGGGAATGCATTGTTGCAAGCAACTGAGAACATAAACAGACTATTCGACAGCCTCGACTTGACACCATCGCAGTTAATGGCGCGAGTGAAGGAACAAGACGACTGCTACAAACTGCGTTACGACATGCCGGGGCTGACCAAAGAGGATGTTAAGGTCACTATTGATGATGGGGTTCTAAACATAAAAGGAGAACATAAGGAAGAAGACGGTTCCGACGATGACTCCTGGTCTGCCAGTACCTATGGATACTATAACACAAGCCTTGCGTTGCCTGATGATGCCAAAGTTGATGATATTAAGGCTGAGTTGAAAGATGGCGTGCTTTCCATAATCGTCCCCAAAACTGAACATTCCAAGAAAGATGTGAAGCACGTTCAGATCAGTTGATAGGTTCATGTATGAACTTGATCAATGATCACTACCTTCGTGTAGAGTGTCTTTTGTCATGCTGGGTGTTTTTGTACGAAATAGCTATGGAAAATAAACAGTTTGAAGATGTGTTGCTAATAAAAATTGAACTTGTATTTTCAGATTATAACTATATAAATCTAATACAAATTGAACCATGCAGTTCAAGCTCACCAGTATATGTTTATCGATGTTCCCCATCGTCCCTCTCTCCCTGTCTGCCTCTGTTCCAATTCCAAAACGCGCTCGCTACGGCTACGTTGTCTCTCGACTCGCCCCCGACCACTTTCACCACCTGACCCCCACCCTCTTAGTAGTTAGTCCCTCAGGTTTATAATTTATTTTTAAAAACATTATGATAATTTATGTTTCAATTTATTTTATAGGTTTGTAATTTTTAAAAATAAATTAAGCAAAATTAAAATTTTATAACTACTCGTTTAATGTAGATTTTTTACAAATTAGCTTGTATCTCGCAGTTAAACTGGGTGTAAATGCTTTGAAAAAGGAAAGAGAAAAGAAACTGTCATAACCTCAAACTGTCAACTGTCAACGGTTTCCATGACTCACTTCTTAGTTCTTAGTTCTTACCACACACACAAAAAAAATAAGAAGGTAGAATGGTAGATAGAGAGGAACATAAAAAGAATAAATAATAATAAAATATAAAACCTTCATTTAAGGAAGGATAGGTTCTGAGAATTCTATGAAAGAACACAGATGCTTATTATCTCATTCGATTTGTTGGCTGTTGTGCTTAATTTTACAGTTTTTCCCCAAGAAAGTTGGTTCGCCTAGGAAGATCGAGATTATGTTCGTTGCACCAACTGGGGAGGAGATTAATAGCAGGAAACAGTTGGAGCAGTATCTAAAATCACACCCCGGGAATCCTCCAATATTGGAGTTTGATTGGGGAACTGGTGAGACTTCCAGAAGATCAACTAGGATCAGTGAGACCAAGGCTACACCAACACCAGAGAAGGAACCCCCAAAGAAACGTGGCCGAAAATCATTGAGTCCAAAGAAGGAACACGAGGAAACAGAGGCCGTTTCTGAAAAATCTGAGGGTGAGAAAGAAAGTGAAAAGGAAGATGCACAAATCACTGATAAGGAAACCATGGAAAGTGAAAAAGGAAAAGGTACTTCCACTGAAAAGCAGGTTGATGATGGAGGTAATACAGAAGTGACTGAACAGACTGGTCACACTGATGTCAAGATGAATGAAGCTGAGCAAGAAGTTGATAAAGATGTTAAAATTCCGGAAAATGCAGAAGGTGATAAAAAAGAAGAGGCTGGTGTTGCAGAAGCCCCAACTCCAATGGCAGTTCAAGAGAAATCTGCTGAAGTTAATTGCATTGATGGAACTCAAACTGAAAAAGGAAGGGGGGAAGCCCCTATTGAGAAAGTCCCACAGGCTCAGGCAGAGAAAGAGATCGGATGGTGCATGAAACAATCAGAAAAGCCAGCAACTGTGACATCGGAAGATAATGGAGCAATCCCCATAACTGAGGGAGAGCCCAAGGAGAAGCAAGTTGCAAAGGAGTTGTTGGCAAGTAAATGCTGAGGTAGAGGAGAAAGGCAAGGCAGTAGTTGCCGAGGTGATCGAAACTGGTACTGTTAAGCCAAGTGATCAAACTGATGCTCAGTACAACCTTCCGTGTCTGCTCCTGTAAGCTTCTAAATGTACCATCTAATATCCTACCTAGCCTGTTTGTACTGTACTTTTTATCTGTTTGCCTGTGTAATCGCTACGCTTCCATGGATGACTGTAACATTAATTCTGTTGGTGCTAGTTCTGATTGTAAGTAGTTTTCAATCATCACAGCTTTTGTTTATCAAAAACTTAGATTGTAGGCTACTGAAACTCTTAACTTTTGTTTGGTTGCTCAAGTCTCAAATTGGACACAATATGTCATGTGACATAGATTAATTGCATCAGCTTTCGAGATTGCTTTGACATTGTTGTTCAGGCCATACGGCGATGTTGGACAACTTCGCGGGAATCATTTCATCATTCATGGTGTTGGACATGCCGTATCTTCTGTACTTGTTCGACATTCAGCTTTGAAGCCTCCTGCTCCGAATATATGGAGTTTGTATAAGCACATGTATTCCTGCAGGCTCCAGAATAGTTCTGTTCTTAATGCTCGATAATTCGATTGTTAGTGTTCTCAGAATACTTTTATATAATTATCGTAAAAATTAATTCTGTTGGTGCTCGATAACTCTGCCAAATTAACTTCTCACTTGATAGTCTTTCTTCACACCTATGGACTTGAGCATTAGAGTCAGCGATGAACGTCCATTAAAGTTTAAAATATTAGATATAAAATGTAATTTTTAAGATTTATAGTTTAAGATTTAAATTTTAGAATTTAAGACGTACGATTTAAATTTTTAATATTTGAACATGAAAAACACACACCAAAATTCTTATTCGAAAACCAAATGCTAATAAAGATCATGAATTCGGGTACATATAATGAATTTCACAAGCTTATCATGCCGGTATCTTCTATGCTAACTAATAAGAACCGAAAGTTAGGCTGCTATTCGGCACAATGCAAACCATAAAGGTAACTGTGACTAATAAACACATTTAAAACCATTCATTAACGTTAGCTTAATTAATTATAAGGAGGAAAAAGTTATTGAATTAAAATTAAATAATGACATAACGTAAATTTAGCCATTATCATTTATATCTTTTAATCAAATTGACTTTTTATCCCATTAAAATAAATGTTGCCGTACGGATGCTTTCATGTTCCTAATCATTTACAGTTCAAAATTCAATCCAGTATGTATATTTACCTATAAAAATGTGTGAGTGTACATGAGTGAGAAAAGATAGAAGAACTTAAAAAATATGTCAAGTATGTGTAATTTGCTTGGTATATGTCTCCATTCTAGCAGGGCCCTGCCGCTTTCTCTGACTCTAGTTGATGGCCTAGGTTCGAATCTTAATATTTATAATGTTTTTTATACCTTCAAGCTGTCATCTCCTTTGCAACAAGAAAAAAAATGGAATGTAACTTCAAAAACTGTAAAGTATTTGCCTGTATTAAGCATCAATGTGAGCAGTTTATACATGCATCTATGGAAGTAGTTTTCCAAATATACAGAGCTGAAACAGCAGCTGTTATTCTGATACCCTTCACTTAATCAAATGAAACTAGTTCTATTACTGTAAACTGGTGAACGGGCACAATTATGTATTTCAATCCTATGTAAAATTGCAGTTTTTACTGCACTAATCCATGTTGCACCAATTCTTCCAATCCTCCCTTCAGCCTGTCTGCAGCTGCTCGACAGTCGTTTTCCATCAGCCCACCAAAGGAAATCCTCAAATGCCCCGGGGAACCACAGGCACTCCCTGGGACCACAACCACCCCATGCCTGTGAGCAAGCCAGTGAACAACCTTGTAATCATCGGTGTATTTTTCCGGAAGAGTTGCCCACAGGTACATTGCACCTTCTCCACCCTGTACGGCTCCTTCACCCAACGGTGAGAGTGCTTCTGTAACTATTTCTCGGTTCTTCACAAGATCTTCGACTCGTTCATGAACCCATTCAGGTCCCAACTCTAATGAGTGAAGGGCTAGTCGCTGCGAAATTAATGAAGCGCAGATCGGTATGTTGTCTTGAACCTTGAGGAGTTGAGTCCCAAGGCCATCCACTTCTGTAGGGTATGCAATCTGCATGCATCCATGCAGGAACATATTAAGTTCAGAAAACAAGACTAGATAGATACAAATATTTCATGGTAAATTATGAAGAATATATTGGATACGAGATTAAACTAATTTGGAAAATATAGTACACAGATCACATAATACATTTGTTACTTACATATCCAACTCGCCATCCCATCATCCCATAGGTTTTTGAGAAAGAAAAGATGTTGATAATGTGATCTCCTTCCAGGCAGGAGTGTTTTAGACCATCATACACAAAATACCTGCATATGGGTTGTCGTAGAAAATATAAATCACAAATTTTCACACCGCACACTCGAATAATTTAAGAGTCTTGCTTATCTAAAAGCATTGAAAATAAAGAATCCTTAAACTGCAACTATATCCTGCATCTAATGAAGACTACCAACACCACCACAAGAACTCGGTTATCACTGTCTGATCCTCACGATATCAGTTGATACCACGCCATCTAAACATTAGCTTAACAAATTAACGCTCAAATCATAACCCAGGACAAAGGAGAAATAGGACAGGTATGGCTCCCAAGATAAGAGTGCAATCATATCTTCATTCAAAGCTATTTAAGCTAAAAGTGGCATAATTCTAGCTATCACTTGGAATGATCTATAACAGAAACAGAAGAGACTTACTCGTATGTATTATCTACAACCAGCCAGCAACCAGTATTTTTGCATATGTCTGAGATCCTCTATTAAGAGAGAAAGAAGAGAAAAATAAAGAAAATAGTTAATACTTTGAAAAAAAAAAGATTGAACCACTTATTCCTGAAAGCATGGCGAACAGGAGGAAAACTATGCAATTACACTCTTAGACAAATATTTCCTGATGTGTATGCATGTCTGCATACACACTGTTACTGGCAGTGGCAAATACACAGAGACAAATGCGGGGACGGAGGGAGGGAGAAAGATAGACCTTCAGTAAGGGTTCAGGAATGCAGGTACCAGATGGGTTGCCGGGATTGACAACAGTAACAAGCTTTGGAACAGGTTTAGTTTCCAGCAATGTCTTTCCTAACCAGTCTGAAAATTAGGACAACACTGTAAAATCATTCAAAACTACACATGATATTCGCGGTTCAAATTATAATACATCATGAGCTTTGCTATGAGTGTAAATCTTTTGACCTTATATTACATAATTGTAATGGCCACAGAAGCTCTTCAAGTGAAACCAACCAATTTTTAACTACAAATTTATACAACAGGCAGAATACGAACAATAGCAGGCCCATGGAACATAGGCTCTAACTTGTGTCCTCGTTTCTCAAACAAATAAAACCAGGAAAAAGCAAGTTCAGAGCTGCAAGTGAACAGATCAAAATGTCTTTTTCACCAATAATCTTGGAGAACATCATTAGTGAACTTACTCTACCCCTAAAATCAGTGGTTAAGTTTCAATAAAAAATTAAAGGGCTATTTACTGAATAGCTTATCATGATCCGCACCTGCATCTGGATAAAGAGTCTTTGGATTAACAGGACCGACTAATATATTAGTGACACCTGTCATCTGGAAGGCCGTGTAGGCATTGAAATAGTAGGGAGCAAACATGACAACTGAATCCCCCGCATCGCACAATGTAAGAACCACATTCACAAATGCCTGTTACAAAGACAAACAAAAGGTAGTATTAAGCAGTCCGAGAGATAATTATACATTTGACCAACAAAAAGAAACATAGGTTTAATGTTTAAACCAACAGTAGAATGAATTATCATCCATTGCCCGGCAGAAAAGAAGCAACAGTTACGCAAAAAAAAAGACCACGGAAAGCTGGAAAACCAAGAAACTGATGAAAAGGGGTATATATGCAGAATTAAGCATCTAGCTTCTTGTACAAGTAATCTAATGACGAAGCGATACAATACACATATCACCTACTTAGTTGCAAACTGTCTATCTATACCTTCAAGAGAACAAACAACAAAGGTTCTAGACGGTACTACAGGTTACCTGATTTGCTCATGCTGTGACCATCACTGAAGACTTGTGCAAATTATTCTCTTCACGCAACTGCATAAAAATAAAGGGAATTAATTTTACAGCATCGTTTTACTGCTTACTAGTTAAAAGAGGAGGCCTATGCAAAACAGAGCCATTGATGAAACTAACAACTAACAAGGGAAATTTTAACCAATTTAAATAATTGACCCAATGCTTGATAGTCTTGAGAGGAATGACCGGTCCAGAAAATGAACAGAGACTTGAGTGAGTCAATGAAGACTCAACACCCACCCAACAAGACTAAACCGCAGTCCACACTCTACAGTGTCTTGAAATGCTATACATTGTTAGATAACAACCAAGAGAACAACAATTTAGTTACAAACTCTTTAGAAATTATACCTTTCTTGTCAATGCTTCTCTAAGTTCAGGAAGACCTTCATCAGCACCATAACAACTAACCGAAGGGTCCTCCACAAGTTCTTTGACCTTATCCAAAGCTTGTTTGGGGGGTTTCCAGTATACTACTCCCTTCAATTATTTCAACGGAAAAGTTAGAAAATTAGCACAATTAGCAGACTTTCCAGAAACAAATTAAACTCATCCGAATGCAACCACGGACAAGCCGGTATAATAACAAATGCAAAATTATTCAAAGCTGTGGAAAAACATCTGAACGAATAAGTCCAGATGAGAATCTAAAACCATGTGTGTAACGACCCGGATTCGGATCCGAGCGTCGGTTTAACCCGAGAGTTGGACTTTAGTTTTGGGCCCTGGGTTTAGTGGTTTTGGGTCTTAATCTTGTTGGATTGAGAGTTGGGCTTGGTTTAATAAGGGTATTTTGGTATTTATCTATGAGATGAGAAAGAGAAGGGGATGAGGGTTTTATTTTCTGCAAGAATGATCTCATTCCTCTCTTTTGCGCTTCTCTTCCCCTTAGATGCAAGGAAGTAGATAGAAAAAGGTTGAATCTTGTTGGTTTTGCTGAAGAATCACGTTTCGTGTCAGAAGGGTAAGTTTGAGAGTTGTTCTCGATCTACAAAACAAGGTATGAGTTGTTTGGTTTGGTGAAAAAGAGAGGGTGTGTGAGGAATCCGGGATTGAAGTTTGGAGGGTTGTTCTATGATTTTCATGATGTTTTTAAGAGTTAGAAACATCCATAGAGTATCTAAGAGTTGATTTTTAATCCCTTTCTTGTAGAGAAAGAAGTTGGAGATCCATTATCAAGTTTGGGCAAAGAAAGAGCTTGAAAGAGTGAGTTCGAGTTTTGGGTTAATGTGTGCTTGAGGTTGGTACTCCCAACTCTTCTTAATATCATTCATGCCATGGTAGATTGCATTACATATAAATCGATGCATGTTATTTGGTTGATTTTGCTTGCTTGAGCTTTAATGGTGGAATTCGGGTTAATGTGTTTAAAGGTTGAAAATTGATGTTAAAACATCATAAACACACTTAGAAATGAGTAAGAAAACTTTGGAGTCGCTTAGGTGAGGTTTGGGGGTGAAACTCTAGAATTTCTAAGTGCAGACTCATCCTTAGTACAGGAGGTATCGATACTCAGGCTACCGGTATCGATACCCATTAGAGCATTTTTGGCTTGTTGTTTAGGGGTATCGGACCTTGTTTCAATACCGAGGGTTCCAGAAACATTTTGTATCGATACCTGTATCGAAGCGGGTCCTCCCCTTTTTGTTGACTTTTGAAGTTGGTCAACGGTATCGATACTGGTATCGATACCTGTGTGTTTCGATACCCTCTTTGGGTGGGTATCGATACAGGGTGTTCCGATACCCTACTTAAGGGTATCGATACCCATGTGTATTTTGGGTAAGTTGAGTAGAGTTTTGGGCTCGGTGATCGTAATAAATAAATACTTAAATCTGAAAGCTATATAATGAATCATCGAACTAAGATGGATAATCGTAACCCCGAAAGACTTAAGTATGATAAGGATCAATATGTCTTGTTGTGATAAATCCTAGGTGGATCGTTTGTATGGTTTGAGTCCTTTGTGTTGGAAATCCGGATATCCATAAGTGTTGCAACACGTCGAAGACCATCCGATGTAACATTCTGGATGATGATTTGATGACTATCCCGAGTGTAGGATCTCGATGCTGTGTGGACGCGGACCTCATTCGAAGATACTCGATGTGACATTCCGAGTATGGGATTTGGAGGATCCCGATGCTGTGTGGACGCGAGACTCAATCCCGGATGTAGGATCCCGATGCTGTGTGGACGCGAGCCTCATCCTTGAGTATGGGATCCCGATGCTGTGTGGACGCGAGCCCTACTCGTAGTGTAGGATCCCGATGCTGTGCGGATGCGGGCCTCACTACATTGTGTTGACTGATTGATTTGTATATGCTGTGTGCGATTATATACATCTCATTTATGCCATGTGTTAGGCAAGCATGCTAGATCATTATATCATGCACGAGATTTATATGCCATGCTTTACTGCTTTTGATATGCATGATGTTGGCCGAGCTTGTCGTATCCACTGAGCTTGTGTGGCTCGGCGTTCAAAATCTGTTTTCGTGCGTAGGTTAGGTGAAGCGGGTTCTGTGGAGCACCATCGAGGTTTGGATTTCAGCATCGACTTTGTGTCAGGGTACAATGATAGATGTAGTGGGCTAGTACTTTGTCAGACCTATATGTATTTTTGTAACTCTGTCATTTTAATTGAGTCAAATATTTTAAATGGGTTTGTAGTAATTTGGAGTTTCAGTCACTTTAGACTATTTTGGGCTTTTGTTTAAATTAAATGGATTTTATGGATCGTAACTGAACTTGAATTGGCTTTATTATTGGATTTTCAAGGAATTTTTAAAATACGAATTTTGGGTCGGAGGCCCAATGTGACATCCGGGTCGGGGTGTTACAATGTGTCCAATACAAGTATTCTTGTTTTTTTGAAAGACTGTAATTGTATATGTATATATATATATATATATATATATATATATATATGTGTAAACTCTCATCACGTACCAAAAATTTGAAAGACTAAAATTATTAACAATCGAGGAGAAAAGGAAAGAACAAAGGAACCGTTTTACTAAAACCTGGCAGCCAAACAAATCAGATACCTCAAGGTTAAAGAAACAGTTATCAGTTTCCAATGTTTTGTCCATTGTTTTTTTAACCAAAAAAAACATTTTTCGTTTCTCAATACCACTTCCATCCTCAAAACCAAGACAACAGAACATGTTAAATGCACAAACATTGATGACAAGACTCAAGAGGATTCTTTCAATGAAACGCAAAATACATTGGTAAAAGGAAAAAAAGGTAAACCTGAGCCAATGACACAGCATTTTTAGCACCTCGGAACAACTGTTGAATCTGCAACAATGTCAACACCAACCAATCCCAGCATCATAAAAAAATGCCAGCAAAACCTCTTCCAAAGCATTTGACGAAATACACAAGTTTAACATTAAAAGTACACGGACTGAAGCAGTTTCAGATTTAGTGGGGGAAAGGGGAGGGAACCCAGATTTGAGAATTGAATGAATACCTGAATCATGACTGGCATTTCAGTCTCCACAACCCTCCTGGCAAGCATTCCAAAAGAACCCATCTTCCGAGAACTCTTCTTTCCTCCCACTAAACAATCAAAAATCACCAAAGTTGAAGTCTTTAAATTTGGGAGCAAAACACAAACACACACCAAAAGTTTGATTCTTTCAAAGATAATAGCAAAAGAAAAGTTGCTTTTTGAATTAGGCCCAGGGAAACTAATTATCTAAGACATCATTGTATTAATGATAAAGTTGCAAAATTTAGATTAAAACAAAAGAACAAACCAAGTCGCTTGTGTGTGAATCAGTGTTGAGGAGGAAAAAAAATACAAAAATGCCAAAAAGAGTAACGCTTTTCTTTCTTTTGTTTGGTTACTTTCTACTCCTAGCTAGTAGCTACAACTTCTGTCAGTTCCTTGACATTTGCCTTTTGTCTCTTTCACTGTTTTTTACACTTTCCGATATAACTGAATATGAACCAAACATAAAATAAATTCCTTTTATTTCCAATTAAATTTCAAAAGAAAGAAAAAAACACTCTTTTTGAAGCTTTCTCAGAGACACATTACCTGGGCTTTACTTGATTAGGTGGAAGGTGGAAGGATAAGAATACTTAAATTAAATATACTCTTAAATTAGTATTTAGGCATAAAGATAATTTTTATCCTTAACGTTTATAATTTTTGTCATTTTAGTCCTCATTCTTTTTTTAAATAAATTTAGCCCTTGATCTATGTCTTTTTAACAATAACTCATTTTTTAACTATCATAATAACTGAACCGTTAAAAATTTAATAATGATGACATATCATATATATCTATATATGTAATAATATATTTTAAATGACTTAACATCTAATATATCAAATACATACACACAAAATATAGTTTTATTTCAATCTAAAAATCTAAAACAATTGAAATTAAAATAAAATATTAAAATTTATTTTTTTATTCATTAAAAATTAATTAAATCTAAAACAAAAGGCTACTAAATATTCTCAACCTTAACTATAGTAAAATCAAAATTTATTTGAAAAGGTATGAACATAATCTGAAAAGAAAGTGTTTTGTATAGTTTGTTACCGGTGAATAAAAGATAAAGGATTTTGATAACAATCAATTGGATTTTTATTATTTTAGTTTAAAATTTAGGTATTTTAGTTTTAATCTAAATCAGAGTTTTAGGGTTTTATAAAGATATTTTAGTTTAGTTAGGGTTGAGAATATTTAGTAAATTTTTATTTTGTATTTAATTAATTTTTAATATTTTATTTAAATTTTATTTATTTTATATTTTATATTGCAATAAAATTATATTCTATATATATCTATATATTTAATAGGTTAGATTCTATGTCATTTAAAATATATTATCACATATATGATATGTTAACATTATTAAATTTTTAACGGTTCAATTATCATGATAGTTAAAAAATGAGTTATTTGTTAAAAAAAAATAGGTCAATGACTAAATTTATCCCAAAAAAAGAATAAAGACTAAAATGACAAAAATTATAAACGTTAAGGGTGAAAACTATCTTTATGCCTAGTATTTATATATTTTTCTTTAAAACTATTACCTTAATTAGAACAAATTATATCATGAATCATTATCGTCACGTCATTTATAGAATAAACTAATCAAATACATCAATTTAATTATTTTTTATCTCATCTTTTTTATGAAAGAAATCTTCATTTAATAAATTTTATTTTTAAACTTAATTTACGGTAAATATTACTAGTAAAAATTCACTTAGTAATGAAAATGATGTGAAAAATAATTAAATGAATATATTTAATTTATCAGTCTTATGGATGGCGTGGTAAAAATAACTCATGATATAATTTCTCCTAGACACATCTTCTTAAATAGCAATAAAAATTTATTATTTTATCAATTTGTCTTAATTCATAACAATTTAATAAATTTAATTTCTATTAATGTATTCTTTATTCTTCTCTTATAAAGCTTATATTGTTTTTATGGTATAAATTCTTTAGATACTAAATTAAAAATTATATATAATTAAAATATAACTTAAAAGTAAAAATGTATGAGATATACCAATATAAAAATAATTATTTAATTTATATATTAAAAATATATTGAAACCCTTCATGATTAATGACAAAGAAAAACTATTTCCCAATTTCGTATTTTATTGCCGCGAAACTGAATCAAAGTTCTTTTTTAAAGAACCGTATCCAACCTCTTTTAAACAAAATTCTTTACATTTTATAATAAAATTTAAAATTTTATGAAATAGTTATAAATTATATATTTTTAAATAGTTTAAAGGTTATTAAAAGGTAATATTTATTTATATATTTTAAATTTTTATAAAACAAACATTTTATAAACTAAATAACTAAATTTAATTTTTTTTTAAAATAAACATCATTTGTTTTCAATTTGAACCATTTATTAAAATTATATTTTTAAATTAAAAAAATATTTTATGATAAAAACAAATCAAAAAACGCGTAGGAAGACTCTCATTCGCGGTATAAAAAATATTACCAGCTAAAATTTTATTATAATTTATCAATAAAAATGACATTATTTATAACAACCAAATGCATCAAAAATATATATATATTTTTTACTTTTTATGAGATTTTCCGGTTGAAAAAAATATATTTTATGTCCGGTTGAAAAATCATGTCATATTCAAGCCTATATCGATTCAATCTCGAATTGTCGTGTCAAGATAAAATTGTAATTTAATAGGAGATAACCTTGATCCTGCGCATCGAGTAATGCCAGCCTCGGGTGTTGGTTTGGATGACTTCGAGTTCTAGGCAAACCAGACAGATCCTTGGTCATAAAACAAATCATCTCAGCTCAAAGAACCACCAAAAGAAATGCATGACTGTAATTTTTTTTATGGAGACTAATTAGACAAGAATCCGTATTATAGACCTCTTAATCATAGGCTTACCTTTTCACTTGATAAATAGAAGAGTAATCCTGCACGTTTTAAATTTTTCTTTTTGGGACAAAGCTTTGAGTTTCTATCCAAGCACTATCAAAGCAACCTTCTTTTCCTGGAATTGCGTTGCCGATAAAAAACAATTATTTTGAAGAGAGTTCTTGTATAATCATTGGTTATAATTAATCTAAAACAGGTAATGTACAAGTTTATTACGAGAATAACCCATTACATCAATTAATAATTTTTAATATTTTAATTTTTTTTATTTAATTCATGTAAACATACGACAATTGAATTTGGTTGGAAACATCTTCATGATGAAAAACGCCAATTTCCAAAGTTTTGATGATTAAGTTTGAATTTCAGTCCATTCATTCGAAACCTCACAACATGAATTGCTGTAGGACAATAATGCCAATGGGACAGATTACAGATTACAGATTATTTATTGTTTTTTTTTATTCTTTCAACTTGACAGTCAAAAAGTCTGCTCATTTCTCATCATCACAAATGGTAGTATAAACAAGTTGGAAACAAAAACAATAAGCCTCTGTACAGAAATGGATCATTTCTTTCTGGTATAAGGCTTCTTCATTCAGCTGGCACTGGAACATTGGGGAGGTGTCCTGGGAGCTGATGCAGATCAATAATATGTAAGAATTAGTTGCAACTCAAAATTAATCATATTCTAGTATGGGATTAAAAAGTTAATTATAGAAATTAATTCTACCTAATCCAACTGCTTCAGAGCTTTTCATTAACCTTAGACGCTTGCAGGATTCAACAAACATTCTGTTAAAATTTAAAAACAAAATTAGTAAAAAAAATTAAGGTATGGCAATTAGCAAGAGAAAATGAGTTAGATTGGGGACTTACTGCCATGGTACATCTCCCACCAGCATCCAATCTCCATCCTTATCCTCATACGTAGGCACATACTCAATTCCATTCACTTGGTCCAGTTTCTTATCACTTAAATAATTCCCTGTAGAATTATAATAACTAAATTACCCTGGCCTTATGTACTTTTTTACCACTAAAATGGAAAAATAAGATGAAATTAAAAAAAATTATGATATATTATATTAATTTGAAACTTACTTATGGTGAAACATGAGAACATGTCTTCAAGGGAAGTGAGCAGCTGCTGATAAGTATTGTACATCTCCAGATCAACTTTCCTTAGATATGGAGCACCGTCCACCGCCACTTTCACATATTTGCAGCTCCTTGTTCCTCTCTTTGCATAGCCTCTCACCGGCGGCCAACCAACCACTTGCGCCCTAAAACATTTACATTCGCATATTAATGTTCATCGGAAAGAACCGTAAATTATTTGGTAAAATGAAATTGAACTAAAAAATGATGATGGATGGATTTCATGACATACTTTGAAACAGGAGATTTAGCAGCTTCTGGGACATCAATCTGGGACGTCTGACCGAACTTACTGGTGTCACCTAGGCTAAGATCAACGGTTTCCGAAAACCCACGTTTACTGCCCAGCTTAGCTACACCGTCCGACGTTACTCTGGACTCTCCGGGCAACCCTAGAGTCAATTCGGTCGCCTCGAAGTTCAAGCCGCCGGTATCAGTTTCCGGCAAGAGTTTCCCATTCTCCGATGACATGTTTTTTCCGTTTCAAAACTGGCAGTTACTAGTTATACCAGAAACCAGGAAAAAGAGAGAAGGTTTTGCACAAAATTATTTGGCCAACCGTTTAGTTTAATGTATCCGTCTGGGGTTTATATAAAGTACGTGAAAGCTGGCGAAGAATCTGACAGGCGAAATCGTGGAACCATTCTTGAAAAGACACGTGTCTTATAAAGAGCGGTCGTGATTTTCCCATGTCAGTTGGTGACAGGAAGCGTGTGGGTGTTCGAGTGCTTTCAAGTTTGTGAGTCGGGTGCCGTTGGGGGCCGACCCGGTCACTTTCAGTCAGATTTTATTTGTGGTTTGTTTTGTTTCTTTTATTTTTATATTTTTCAGTGTTGCGGTAGGACGGTAAAGAGATTTGCTATGATTGTGTGAATCCCGCACTTTCATCATAAGATCAATATATACTCATTAACATTCTTTTTAGAAAAATAAAATACAAATAATAGTAATCTATTCATGAATTTAATTAACCAAAGTTTTTTTTCACAGTTTTTATTTCTCAAAATAGGGTCATTCCAGCACCCTTATGAATAATTTATTTTTAATATAATTTAACTCTTAAAAACATCGATTTTTTATGTTATTTATTTATTTATTTTGAAAAAAAAACACTTTTTGAGTATGTTATTCTATAATGACATCTTTTAAAAATAAATAATAAAATACAAAAAACTTGTCTCTCATAAATATCAAGTTCATCCTTCGTAAATAATTTATTTTAAAAAATAATTGTTTTTAATAAATTTAAGTGAATTAAAAATCTACCTCGACCCGTGAATATCCCATAATAGCATGGACCCCAACCCATCAAGTGAAGATGCTTGTGATCAAGTACTCCTTTGAGGACAACGCACAGAATCAAAGAAGCATGAGACTGATGGGACCCATGTGTTGGGGTTCTTGTAGTAGAAGTCAACTTTACGTGATGGAAGACCATACCCCGGGCCCATGGCTTCCATGTGAATATGTTTCTTTGTCGGGAATGAAACTCCTCTTGTCTTTATTTTTTCCCTGTTTCAAATACTTTTTTAGTATAATTCAATACAGGCTACGAAAAATTTGGTTTTTTAACTCCAATCTATCAATCTAAAAATTAATTACGAAAAATAAAATCTTGTGAATCCGTGTACGAGAAAAATGCTTTTGTTTACAAACCCCACTCAGGTCGAACAGTGACGCGCATCCATTAACTTGATCTGTAATTATTTTTCATGTGTATTCCAAAATATTATGTTTAAGCAATCGAAGAAACTAAAATCTTTTTGAAAACGAGATTTATATAAGTGTTAACTAACATTTTTACGTATATTTCTCAAATAATAAAAGAAAATATTCGGACTAAAAAAACAACCGACAATATTTATTATCATAATATTGGGAGTATAATTTATTAATGCATTGTCGCAGTTATTAACTTATTATTATGATTTTTTTAAAAAATAAATTATGTCTGATGAAATGATAATACAATATTTTTTATTTTTTATTTTATGTATTTTAATGTGAAATTATTATTATTATTTATTTCTTAGCCCTGAAGTAAAGTTGTGAGTTGTGTATAAAATCTAAGCAATCAACCATTTTCGGGATTTTCGGGATTGATTTTTAATTTATATCTCAACTTATAAAGAAGCTGAATTGCTTCAGTAGATTGCGTTTATGTCTGGGAATCAAACGATTCTCTAATTCGCCATCAAAACTGTCAACTAAATTCTTAATTAGCAAACTGCCAACATGGTGCGAATATAATGCATAGGAAATACAACTCATAATAAATAAATGGAGTATTTAAACCCTAATTAGTGGCTTTAACGAACCAAAATCCACCATAAAGATTGCTGTAGACATCGATATTCTTGGACATTTAAATATAATATTCTGACTGCAATATGTCGGAAATGAAGTGAAAAAATTAGGTTTGTTAGTTGAATTTAGAATCTCTAGTTAAGAGAGGATGTGGATTAGATTCTGTATCTGAAATATTTAACCTACAGAGTTCAGTTGATGCTAATCAATTATCATGTGCATTTTCATATATAATATAAAAGAAATTATTCCATTCATATATACGAAAAATCTAAAGACAGTTCAAAGATTTTGGGGTTCTGTATAATTTGTTAAAAGAAGATTTTTATTTTATTAAAAATATTAGGCATAAAGAAAGTTTTCACCCTTAACGTTTATAATTTTTGTCATTTTGGCCCTTGTTCTTTTTTTGGGATAAATTTAGCCCTTAACCTATATCTTTTTTAACAAATAACTCATTTTTTAACTACCATTATAACTGAACCGTTAAAAATTTAATAATGATAACTTGTCATATATATGTGATAATATATTTTAAATGACATAAAATCTAACCTATTAAACATATATATAGAGAGAGAATATAATTTTATTAAATCTAAAAATATAAAACAATTCAAATTCAAATTCAAATGAAATATTAAAAATTAATTTTTTATTCATTAAAAATTAATTAAATCTAAAATAAAAGACTACTAAATATTTTTCAACCTTAACTATAGTAATCAAAATTTTATCTAAAAAAAGTATGAACATAATCTAAAAAGAAAGGATTTTGAAGAGTTTATTACCGGTGGATCGAAGATAAATGATTTTGATAATAATCAATTGGATTATTATTATTTTAGTTTAGAATTTAGGTATTTTAGTTTTAATCTAAATCGGATTTTTAGGGTTTTATAAAGATATTTTAGTTTAGTTAGGGTTGAGAATATTTATTAAATTTTTGTTTTGAATTTAATTAATTTTTAATATTTTATTTAAATTTTAATTATTTTATATTTTATATTAAAATAAAATTATATTATATATGTGTATATATTTAATAGGTTAGATTCTATGTCATTTAAAATATATTAGTATCACATATATATGACAAGTTATCATTATTAAATTTTTAACGGTTCAGTTATTATTGTGGTTAAAAAATGAGTTACTTGTTAAAAAGACATAGGTTAAGGGCTAAATTTATCCCAAAAAAAGAATAAGGGCCAAAATGACAAAAATTATAAACGTTAAGGGTGAAAATTATCTTTATGCCAAAATATTATTATACTTAAAGATTTGAGATCCTATACAATTTATTTAAAGATATATATTTTAAAATACCTTAATAGAAAATATTAATAAATTATTTTCTTAAGCAATAAAAAGTTAAATATTAAATATCTAAAAATCAATCATTTTTAATTTTTCATATAAAAATATTTTTTATGTTTTAAGTTCTAAATAATTATATATATGATTATATATTATAAATATTTATTTATTTATTAATTTTTGGGCCACCTCTTTTAAGGGTCATACGTAATCGTTTTTATTGTGTGTCCAAAACTCTACTGATGAAATTATTTTGAATCGATTGTTAACTCTAACTTAAAACCCTAAATTTTAAACTATAAAATCAAAAAATTTATACATAAACTTGTGTATTAAAATATTTTTTTCTTAAATATAAGAACTTTTATTTAAACAAAATTAAATTTTCAAAAACATATAACCAAGATTTTAAGAGAAAAGTATGTAATCAATAGCAGAACTGCACAAGTGTCTATGGAAAAAGTTATAAAGAAGCTATTTTATTGTCTATTGTCTTCATTACTCTAGAAGAATATTTTATTATTACATTTAATAATTTCTAAAAAGTAAAAAAAAAATTATCTTAATATTTATAGTTATATTTGAAACTGAATTGATCCAAATACTACAGGGGAATAGCAACGATTCTTAATTATGTAAACTCAAAAGTCATCCCAAACATCAAATACACACATAGCAATTTCAAATTCATGATGAGGAAGCAAATCATGATTCCTATCAATTAGGTGTTATAATTATGACACAGACGTACTTTTAACAAATTATGCCTTAAAACATCAAATAATAACATGAGAAAAGTAGACATCAAGTACTTTAATTGATAACCTAAGAAATATGGTCTCTCCTTAAGTAATCAAAAGGGACAAATTAATAACCATAGTTAACCTTAATTTTAACAAAGTATATATCAAAGAAACTTTGGTCGAGTAATCCTTCAACTAGGGCATTGATTCTTGCATGTGCCTTTCCTAGTCACTCCTAAGCTTCCTTTGGTTGCAGCACGCCAAGTCCCTTCACATCTGCCCTTTTCATGATCCTCAGCCTCTTACACGATTCGATAAACATCTTATAAATTATTAATTAATTTTATTAATTATTTGATACAGTTCGATTATTTTTTTTTAAATGGTAGTTGGATGAATAGACTTACTCCCAGGGAACATCTCCTGCTAACATCCAGTCTCCATCTTTGTCTTCATATATGGGCACAAATTCACAGCTTTCAGAATCCCTTAACGCCTCTCCTGTTATCATTCGTATACCAAAATGAATTAAGTTAAACCCCTTTTCTCTTAATATGAAATAACAGAAGATTATTACATGTTAAATGCTATAAACCCTAAGCCCGGAAACCGAAAGAACAATAAAAAATATTACAGACCCTGGTTGGTTTTACACGGTTGGTGAAAAAAATCTTACCAAAGAGCTTCTCCAATGCAGTAGCAAGATCAGAGTAGCTTTTGTGCAAAGCTAGATCAATTTTGCGAAGGAAAGGAGCACCGTCCATGCTCACTTTGACGTAAAACTTCGATGTTTTAGACACGTCTTTATCGCCAAAACTGTTCTTTTTCCGATACGAACATACCGGCGGCCACCCCACGACTTGACTCTTGCCATTGCTCTTCCCATTCTCATCCTCCTCTGAAATCTCCGAGAATACCCTTTTCTTCTCTCTTTTTTCTAGCCCACCGCCTCCCGGTAGACCCAACCGGAGCTCCGTGATTTCGAACCCGAGACCTTCCTTAGCCATATCTAAGTTTCTACCACTTGTGGTTTTGAAGATGATATATTGATTTGTTAGTAGCAAATAAGAAATGGGAAATGGAAGACTAGTTTTTTTTATACAAAAGATAGGGAACTAGTGGGAGCAATTCCAGGTCAACTTAATATGGCTTAGTGGTCGGTCACATGAGAGGCAAAAGTGTGTGACTTTACCAGTACCATAAGTTGGACATGGGGACATGATCCTAAGGGCTGTCTAATTTCAAGGGAGTTATTCGATTTGGTGGGAATTCATGATGGCCATTTGATTTCGTGATTTTGGAACATGTCCATGTGATATCATATCATGCATGCTCCCATGCCTGAAAGACCGCCCAAAAACAACACCATGATATAGGGAGCAACTATGTTCTTTGTTTCAAACATGCATGTATACTTGGTTAGCCATGTCTTGTAATGGTGCGAACCATTCATAGCCAGCAATGCCATGCTTTTCTAACAGATGCCATCGGTAAATTTGGAATACTCCCCACTTTAGTAAGACTTTGGAATTAAGTTAAGACTTAAAACACAGATCATTGAATATAAAGGGTATGCATTTTTTATAAAGAAAATGAAATGGGGGGTTAGAAGTTGAATCCAAAGTAAATCATGTCCAAATAAAAAATACAAATCGTATATTTTTTTATTAAATCTTTATTGATATCTCATTTTAAAATAACCGATTTACGGTTTAAGGTTAGAGATTATATTAATCATGTTATTTTATTACAAATTTAAAATCTTCGTACCTATTTCAAACTTGATACAAGCATGGAACATGTATTTTTATTATACCATTTACATCATTTTTATATTATCAAAGTTTAAGTACTAAAAAACAACCAAATTATAATAAATATTAACTCTATAAATCAATTTGTTAATTTCCATATCATAATGTGGATTTTAAATCTCTAACGTATGATCCTATATAAATACACGATTGTATGAACAGCATAAAACAATGTGGCATCATGAAGATTAATTGGTCTAATGAATCGTGAGAAACATGAATAATTCAAAATCTAATTTGATGCCATTGGGATGCATAAATGATATGTCAAATATATGGATTCCAGGGATGGCAAATTGATTTGATTCCGGCGGATTTTGACCTGATTTGGTAGGGAAAATATTTTTAAATTTAAAAAATTAAAATCGGGTCAAGTTATTAGAAAAATAAAATTAGATCGGATTTAAGGTAAACTTTTTTATCCGACCTGCTATATTTATATATTATTATATTATATATAATATATAATATTTTTATTATTTTTTATAGATCGATTATTAATATATCGAGATCGAGTCAAGATCATATTATAGATTCTATTATTTCGGATCAAAAAAATATATATAAACGTTAAATTGAGTCGAGATCAAAATGAATAAATTAATTTTTGTGCACGGATGAAAACGACCAAAAATCCGTCCCGATTTTACTATTACCATCCCTGATGGATACTTAAGACCATGATGAATGTGTTTCGCATAGAAAACAAAATAGTTTCAAGTTCCAATACTGTCCACCATTAATTATATATAATTAACATGCACATGGACTGATGGGGCATGCATACCATGATGATCATCATCATCATGACTTTTAACAGGCCTACATGCCGTGGATACATAGTGGAAGTTGAGCCAACTTATGTAACATCATGTTTGATAAATTACTTTCAATACGGAAAATAAACATACTTTCACCTTTACTTTTCCTATACAGCATGTCATCTACAAGCAATTAAGAGCAATTACAGAATTTTCCTGATAAGCTAGTAGTATTTTTAATTGCAAAAAAGCCCCTCAACTATCTCCTTTTTTGTTCTTGACCAAGAACGTTAGGTATTTCGGACAACATGCATTGTCAAAGAAAGAATCTGCAACTTGGAAAACACACAATCCATATGATTCCTTGTTGATATACAAACCAGAAATGGTCCCGAAAAACTTGGTTAAATCCATGCATGGATATTATTATTATTGAAGAATCTATTCTTAGTATCATTTAAATGATCCTCTTGAGTTTAGTTGAATTCAAACGACAAAGGAACATGTTTCACTTTCAAGTTCCATTCTAAATAATTAATATTTACATACATTATTATCGTTGTTGTTGGGAAATACATAATCAAATAAAAATTAAAAAATCTAAGTTGGTGCATACACATGACATTTGTTCTAGGAATAACAATTGTCCTTTAATCATTGAAGCTAGATGATTCGTGTCTTATTGACAGAAATACTATAACGAAGAAGAAAAATAATGTCCTTTTGTTGGGATTAGTATAACTAGAAAATCTCTTCAAATTCATATATGAACGTTAAATATATTAAAATTTATATATTATTATTTAAAAAATAACAAAAAGAGAAATTATAATTGTTGGGATTTGAATCTTAAATCTTTATAATTTTTTTTATTAATTATTACTTTAAATTGAGGTATAAGTTTTTTGGTAGGACAAGAAGTCCCCTTTGCTAGGGATCGTGTCTCAACAATTTTAACAACCCCCAAGATATTGTTTTTAGGTCAGGTATTATTCAGTCTATAATATATCCAATTGTTGTCTTATGTCTGGTTGGAGGGAAGCCCTTAAATTATTTTTTTTAGAAAGGGAAGCCCTTAAATTAACAGGTACTTCGTTAGGGCCAAGCCATTGCACGTTACTTTTCTCTTTCACTGTACTTGTTTTGCACTTTAAGTATCAAGTACCGCATTAATCCCTCTGTAAAATTTGGTGGCATTTTTCCTGCAATCAATGGAGATGTGATTGAGTAATAACTACGAAGTATCGCTATGAATACAATCTAATGTTGCACTGAGTGGTGCATTGATGGTAAAAGATACTTAAGACTACCCATGACCATGAAAAATTTTGAGGGGATTTATAACGTAAATAAAACATAAATGTTTTTTTTTTTTTATGTTTATTAGTTCACAAATTATGTAAAAATATTAAAACTAATCTTTAAATTCTAATTTGATATTTTTATTAAAGTCGTTTTGGCTTTAGTTGAATCATATCTATGTTATAATTGAATTTAAACAAAATGTTAAAAAATACATCATAACATTTATGAATAATCACGTTAATTTGTATTATTTTTAAAATACTCCGATTGTTAAAGTTTATTTTAATTTAAAATGATTTATTTATAAATAAAAAAAAATTAGACAAAAATCAAATAATACGACAAAAATACTTAATTGACATGATGACATTAATTATTGTTAATTGACTAACAATTTTTATTTTGATCCCAAAATAAAACATCGAAATTAGAAGATTTCATAAAAATAGAGGCTAGAATTAAATATTTTTTGTCATAAATTTATCCAAAACAATTTTGTATACAATATATTTAAATTAAAAAGTAAAGATGTTAATTTTGTTAACAATAACAAATAATCTTTGATTGATCAACCATAAAAATTTTTTAAAAAAAGATTGATCAAAACATATGATTTTGATCTTTTCAATTAGTTAATTTAGTGTCAAAACATATTAAATGGATCTCTACAAGCTATGTATAATTTAATTATACGTACATATACATACCTATATATAATTTAATTATATATATATATATAGTAAAGGAGTTTAGCATTGGAAATATTACAAAGTGGAATACTGTTCCTAAGTGGTTTCGAGTCTTTAAACTGAACCATAAAGCAATATTGCATTGAAAAGCATAGCTAAGAAATGGTACTACAGATTGAAGGAAACACTAAGAATTGAAAACCAATGAAAGAATGAGAATTGGTGTATGCTATTTGCTTCTCATACACCTGCTCAGAACCTCCACAAATCTCTTGTACATGTGCCTCTTCAGATAATTTCTTTCTACCTTCGTTCTTCCTTCCATGCCCATTTGTTTCCCTGCAGACGGATTTTCGAGCAAAAAACGGAGATTTTCTGCAAGAACTTGGGTCCCCGGGTGCCCCACTGGGTGAAACAGCCCCGTCACATTGTGCTCGACTATCTCTTTTGTGCCTCCAGCACCAGTCCCTAATACCTGGGCAAACATGTATGGAAATCAAGGATGATACAAATGAATTATCACCAAAATGAAACACAAAGTGTCCACAGATTCGTTGGATATTCCGAAAAAACACATGTTAGCACAAGCAATATATGGTCTAACAACAGTCATATGCAGGCATAAGCAACTGTGAATCGGTTAATGATTTCTTACCGGAAGACCAAATGCCATTGCTTCAACGGTCACTCTCCCAAATGTTTCTCCTAGCCCCTGTAAATAAAATCCAGTCATCATTACAAGTTTCCCTTTATCTCAAAGAATCTTAAAAATGCAGAAATAAGTATGACTAACAAGAGTTATATGTTTCAATAATGTCAGTCCAATAAGTTGTTTTCATAAAGAAAATCAATATGTTGAAATCACATATGTTTTCTCATCACTCGCTCGGAAATAAAAAACAAGAAACAACTTAAGTGCTGCAAGGAATACAATATCACTGATGTTTTGATAAGGAGTGCCACACCAACTAACCCATATGTGTGTTTCTAGCCACAGATGACGAAATTTCCTAGTTTGAGAGTTTATTTGAACCAGCTCATTCATAAACTGATATATACTTGGTGAGGTTTATCCAAGTTCTAGGAATTTAACCATTATCACTCGAAAACTGAAACCATTAGCAACAGATAGAAAACATGTAGAGTTTAACACGAAAGAACTTGGGAAGAATCTACATTAAGCGCTACCCAAAAGGTTCAAGAATCACGAGTTTGAAAATTAAATATCCAAGGAAATTGTGAGAATAACACCATAAATTTACCACAAAGAAACATCATAACTTGATCTATTATACGAGTTGAATAGATTCCGAGTCTAGTCTAAAAGTTCTAAATTATTCAGGACTGTTATCAAGTAACAAAATACACCACTCATCACTATCAAAATTTGAGTCCAGGAAATGCCACATTATTACCAAGAAGTAAGAACAGAAGCCTTCTCTCCTCTTGTGAATTCCACACCAAAGGCTATGAGAAGAATGAAAAGTCCCTAAAAGGTGCCTACCATAATATTTGTGAGAAACTCCTAAAACACAGAGATTTCAAACCAGTAGTTCCATGTTCACTTCACTTCCAAGGCATTTGAAATATTTAAATGTACACTAAATTGGACATTGTAATTTTATTTGTGAACTATGGTACAAGGGATGAGAGGAGAGACTAAGCTCATAACCTGATAACAAATGAGACAAAATGCTGCTAATTTGGCATACAGTTGCACATAGAAACAACATGATTCCAAACATTTCATGTGCACTATGCGCATAAACTCTACTGTCAACAGTAACATGGGATGACTTTAGCAATGGGTTGATCAGATGAAGCAAATAAATGAATCTAAGGAAGCATAAATAAGCACTACTTCTCGATTTTACTCATATGCAAGAATACCAGTAAAGAGATTAATTATATGGAATATAGAGTTAATCATACGGAAAGACTGATTATATGAAAAATATTCCATCCAGAATGTAAGAAAAGTAATAAAGACTGGCATTCAGATCAACTGTATAATGTAGAAGAAACAAGAGTTTATTATACTAATTTAATAAAAAAGATATTGATCAATCACCTGGGAGTTCATGACATAAACATCTGCTGCTGAATATAGAGACACGACACGTGGAGTTGTAGGAGTCCAGAGTACAGACTCTGACAACTTTGCATGGTGAGACAAAAAATTCAGAATTTCTTTAACATAAGCTATCTTATTGCTCTTAGATCCAACAGAACCAATAAGAATTTTAAGAGACTTTTCCTTGGTTCCTTTGCCATCAGATATCTTCCGTCTGTCTCTGTTGTTGACGGCAGCAGCATTTTTGGTATTTAAAGAGGTAAATTTACCTCTAAAACGATGCTTTACAGCCAAGGTAGACTGATTTTGCCCAATACTGGATGATTTTTTAACTTCAGTGTTAGTTTGGAAAGGATATTGATCAATCATGAGGCGTGCTGATTCAAGAAGAATGAGCTGCCCCTTCCCAGCATTTATGCTACTTAGAGACATCACAAGCATATCATCATCTTTCAAACCCATCTCTTTTCTTACTGCAGCTCGCAACAGCTGCCTTTTCTCTAACATCTTTTCTGGGCTGGAAGATGGAGTATTTAAAGAACAAGGAATGCCAGCTACAAAAGCCAGTTCATCATTAACAGCAAGTGGAACAAGAGCAGGCTGAGATCTCAGCTTAATATTTTCTTCTTGACACCAAGTAAGCCATTGTCTACTCTGCAATTCAGATAAGAAAATAAGCATTTTCACCCGGTCTAGAACAAGTTTTGACCGATCAAAGTATTCTCTTCTATTTTCCATGATCCACCAAGCAATTTGACTTCCTCCAGCTGGGAAATGTGCAATATATTGATCTGAAACCAACACATCACAAGTAGAGCATGATAACTTAAATCTCTAGAAATGATGTGACCATGTGAAACTAAAAAAAGATGCTGCAACATTATATCAGATAATGGTTGATCGTCATATCTGACATTTAGGGGTGAGCTCAAGACTTTAACAAGCAAACCCAAACTCGACTCGAAAAGCTCGTGAACATGCTCGGAATAATTATATATATACACTACATATGCACTAAAAGTAAAATTGTCCATTTCAAGCCGAGCTCGACAAGCCTCGAGCCTGAGTCTGAGCCCAATAGTACTGATCCTACATAAGCAATAACTTCAAAAACAAATCTCCTAGAAATTTCTCACCAATCCATGATGCACAGACCGCTGATCCTGCAATCACAAGGTCTGCCTTCATGGCAGTTTTGAAGCTAAGATCTGCTCTGTCTTCAATCACTTTGATCCTTCTCCTTGCAAGCTCGGACATAAGTCCTCCTTTCTTACTCAGAACAACAGCAGATACAGTGGCTCCGCAGCTCAAAAGCTCTGTTGCCAACTCCATCATTGAAATTGGAGCTCCGGTCATCGAGAGTTCATGAAATACCAACACTAGTCTTCTAGACCAAACAAGGCGTGCAAAATGCCCCTTCCTATCACATGTTCCAGATCGCTTTTCAGGACTCCACTCCAGAACTCTGTCCTCCACATCTCCAAATGGACCAACAAGCAATCCATAAGTAGAATTTGTTTGTGGAATTTCCTCTTCTTGATCCTCTGTGTCAACAATTTCAATGTTCATTTTCGCCTTCGATTTACCACGCGTCTTGTGCAAGTTACGCCTTGCTTTTTTACCCTTTTTCTTCCTAGATGAGACTTCTTTCTCATTCTTGGCTAAAATCACATCAAACTTTCTATCACTAGACACCTGAGTTTTATTAGTTCCATTAATCACTGCTACCAAACTATTATCAGCAAGCAAATCTCGCCGTGCATTCTTTTCAGTATCTACAGGTTTATTTCTTGGATCACCACTGAAACCCAAAAATTCTTCCTTTTTATGACCATGAGCCCACTTGGATTGCACATAGAATCCAAGGTAAGCCCAAAGAGTAATCAAAAGCAACCAATACACTAATCTGTTGCTCCTAAACCACTGAATGCCACCAACTCCACTTCTAGCTTCTCTTTTTGGTGTTCGGCTTGAATGCAGTCTCCGAAACGTAGGAGAACTCTTTGGAGATGACCTTCCTGACAGACTGGACTTAAGGCTACCTAGCCTTAGTGATGATGGTCCCTTGCTGACACTTTCGTCCATTAGCATCTGGATATAGTTATTTCAGTCAAGCTAAACCGGTGCTCTTCATATTTTAGCAAATAAGAAACATGTAGAACTTAAAGATCCACTTCCGTTCTTCTAGTTCCAAAAAGCTTACAAGTAGCTTCTTCTACAGGTTTCTAAGCTACAAACCTACACCAACGAGGAAAATAAAGATTTGACGTTCATTGGACAATAGAAACCAACGAGGAAAAAAATAATATTCTATATTTCAGGCTGGCATTTGGTTGAAAAGCGAGATCTCAATTTCCTTTTGTTCTTTGCATTCATTAGCAATTCAACTGATAGAGAACTAAGTTGAAAATTTTCAAAGTATCCGAATGTTCTAAAGAGACCTTAACTTTACCAAGTTCCATACTAGATTCTTTCAATGATCAGAGATTTACAAGTCGAGAGTAATCTTTAGTTACACTTTTATAGAAATCAATCAGCTTATAATAACTTAGAACTAAATCAAAGGATAAAAATGAAATACCTATCTTTCAATTTGCCCTCATTGCCTAATGGTTTCCAATAACCAACCGAAATTTTTCAAATTTCATACCACATTTTCTTTCTCTCGACAACCAAACTCATCTTAGCATTTCCAAGAAAAATAACTTAGCACCGACAACAAAAGCTAGAATCAAACTTTTAGCAGTTAGACTTTCAAGAACTTAAGAGCAGTAAAAACAAAGCACTGAAACTTTAAGATCACAAAATATGTAAGAAAAATATATAAAAACAAACGTTAAAGAAAAATGAAAAGCAACTGGAGATAAGCTCAGACTAAAAGACTCGAAAGAAAGTGAAGAAATCACTAAATTTTCTCATCTCTGGCCACCATTTTTTTGAGCATTACCTCTGGTCTCCATTATTGATTGATCCGACTCCTAAGGGGAGAGCGTTTTGGCCTTTTGATCTTGGACGGGTCGCACGTGCGATTAAACACGTGTGAAATTTTAGACTGGCCGGGGGGATTATTGTAAACAGCTGTATGATAAATTTCGTATGCTCGTTTGTCAAGTGGATCGTCCGATTTGTGTATACATAAATCGAACGGTAGATAAAGTTATGGTGGACCATAATGAGGACAACACTCAACACGCGGAATAGATTTTAAAGATTTTTATTTGATTAATGAACCGTCGGTGAGGTTTGAAATTGCTTTGATCAAGTCACCGAACTCTTGGTCCCACTAGGATCATTTATTACTTTAATAATAAAATTGCAAGCAACTGTCAGTCCAAAAAGCTTTAGGAAAGAAGAAAAATTATATTCAATATATTTATGATTAAAAAAATAATTAAAGTTTAAAGGTTATGATTTAAGTTTTAAAATAAATATTAAGGATTTAAATTTAATCTATAACGAAGAAAAATCTTAAACATTGACAATGTAGTATCGAAACCAAAGCTCAACCCATCAGCCAGACAAGTATGCTTCCACCGAACAGAGATGTGCAAATAAAATAAACAAAGTTGGTCAAGCAAACAGCTACTGCACAATACTTCTTGTTCACACTTTTATAGAAGCCCGACTAAAACTTCTCACAAGCTTTCATTAGAAACTCAAGCCACAAGCAAAACCTGCAAGAAATTATAATAGCGGTTTAAGGAATTTTGGAAGAGCAAGACAGACTACGATTAGTCTTTAAATATATATACATACCGCACATTTAAACAAGGGAATGCTGCCCGTCAGGCCACAAGAATATTCTTAAACTGACTGTAGCATCAGCAGGTGTTTGTCACATATAACTGCAGGACAAAATTGGAGGAGAGGAAACAGGTTAAGAATGAATGAACGAGGAGTGACAAATGTAATATTCAATCTCTTATTGGGGGAGAGGAGGGGAAGCGCAGACATGTAAACTACATGCATATTTATGCTTGTCTTGGACATCAAACAACTGCCAAAGGACTAGTGATTAATAGCTTTCTTCTAAAAGAAAAGAAGAAAACATATCCCAATCAGATTAGTCAGAGCATTAATTGGGGATGAAATATGATTTACCTACACTATCCCGGAACAAGTTGCAGCCCAAAGTGTTCCAGGTCAAAATCTGGAGATCACAAAGGGACGGGAAGAAAGGCCTGCACAACCAAGTAATTCATAAATAAGAATTCCAAACATCCACAAAGATAATAAAAAGTTCAGAAAATTTTGACCTTAATCAGTTTTTATTTCGGATGGGTTCCATCTTTAACTAGTAAATCACTTGCTAAAGCTCATTTCCGAATATCTGCATGGAAATGAAAAACAACAAAATTCATGAGGCTTGCATGTAACATATAATAGAAAGTAGAAACAGAGTGAAAAAATTCCACCCAACCATCAAAAGGCCTTAAGATTTTCAACTTGCCTGCGAGGCTGCTTATTTGGGTTATTTTGTCGTTGCCCAAATTCATCACTCTCAGGCTCTGTATAGGAAACAACTTGTTTAGCTGCCAAAATATAAGAAACAGGAAAGGTCTACGTTCAGAAAACTAAGATAAAGGCAAGATCATGTGTTACCAGTTCTCTGGGAGGTCTTCCATTCATTATTTGGTTTGTTAGAAGTGTTTTCCTTGCTGCAAAGGGTAATTAAATATTATTAAACACTCAGCAAGAAACAATAAAGACCAACTTTTAACTTGTAAATAACACAAAACATAACAAGTTACACCTCTGTAATCTTAGAACTCATTTACTTTTTGACCCCTCACTTGCACACTTGAGGAAAATTACGAAAGATATCTTTAAGGGTGCAAGGGTTTGACCAAAGTAATCAGTGCGAAAAGAAAAACATTTCCATCTCCTATGTAAACCAATCATACAATCATCCTCCATAATACCTTGCATGTCACTCCAAATATACTGTTTTTGATTCTATAATGGCAAAGATATGGCTGAAACTGAATAAACAAAAGAATATATGTTAACACGGTCAACAGAAGCTAATTCTATTTTAACCCCTATTGAAGGGGTTACTAACAAAAGCATTTCAACCCAATATTAACATTCAAACCTGAATACAGAGGCAAATGTTGAATGGTTCCGGTGACAAGATAAATTAGAAGCTAATGTTTCCATCCCAGTCGGGAAGCAGAAGGAAAAGAATGATAACCAATGCTGTTAAAAACAGGCAGGTTTAGGTGACTAAAACCATGCTACGAACCTTGAGGATCCAGTTGAAGATATCTGTCCTGATGGACTAGCATGATAAGACCCATCAACTGCAACATAAGGTGGACAATAAGTTGCCCCCAAAGCCCCAGCAGCACCTGTCAATACTGGCAGCCTAAACATGAACATGAACATCATTAATATGCTTTTGGTTCATACATATAAATTAATAAGAATACAATAATTGAGGATATGCGACCAAGGGTATTAGCGTAGCATTAGTAGTCAAATAATTGTCCACACTCTTAGCAATTCTTACATTACTCTTTCCATGCCGTCAAAATCTGTTGCAAATGGAAACTAGTCATGAAAAGAATGTGGGGAGTCTTAAAAGATGACTCATAACTAAAAACTTATTTTTCATAATGGAGAGGTGACTAAAAACAACTATGGGGAGAATAACCAAGACCATCCTCAATTTTCAATGAAAAACAGATTCAGTCCACGGAAATAATCTACAGGGAAAGAATTACAGTACCATGTCATTTCAGAATTTCCCCTACCAAGTTGCGGCTGAGCAACATATCCAGGAAATGCCATACCAACAGCAGGAACACCAAGGCCACCATGGTGCTGGCCCCAAAATTGCATAACTGCACACCAATCATTAAAGGAAAAAGGCATAAAAAATGCGCTTATAAAAGGTTTAACACCAATAATTAGGAAATAACAGAATTATTAAATAGAAAATAGAGAATAATAGAACTGAATATAAGTAACCCGGCAGATAAAAGCAATTCCCTAACATCCCATAGTATTTACTTTGCACAGTTCCACTTAAGGCAATTTCCCCCTACTGCATTTTACTTTTACAGGAGATACTGTTATTGACATAAATTATTTAAGAACTATAAATATAAAATTTTACCAGGCAGAAAGGCAGGAAAGTTTTGATCACCATGGTTCACAGCAATATTCCCTGTAGCTCCAATAATCTGAGCTCCACCATAAATAAAGGATCCCCTTCCAGCTCCTTGAGCACTGCTTTTTCCCTTGCTCACCAATTCACCCTTGGATTTACTTGTTTCTGACGATTCAACCTCTCCGGATTCATACAAACTGACTGACATGGCTGTTTTTGGAGGAGAGGGAGCTTGAGACCCAATACTACCAGGATGGAGACCCAACTGCTGAGCAGTTGCTTGTACAGAAGAGACAGACCTGACTTGAACAGGACTTCTCTGAACAGAATTCATCTGTGTTGGAGGATAAACTCTGTTTACTTGGTTCTGATGAGGTGCTGGCTGATAGGCCTTCTGTCCTGGGATAGCTACACCTCTCCCTTGTACCCGGGAATGAGAGGACTGACCAGTATTACCCAATTGCACATTGGTTAAAGGCTTAACAGAAGCTGACATGCTGGAATCATTTATATAAAGCTTGTCCATGCTGAGAGAATCAAGTACATTCTTCCCTTGCAATGAATTTGATTGTGATACAGAAAAATTCTCATCTGTAACAGAAGGGTGAAATTTCCTGCTTATGCTTCCAGCTTGCATGTCCTCCTTCTGAGTCAAAGTACTGTCCTTGTTGGAAGACCCCGATGGATAAAAGGGTGGAGAAGCAGAACTCAAGCTTGATTCAACAATATGTTTCCTAGCAGGAACTGATGCAACGTCTGCATTTATTTCAGGTATGAAAGCTCTAATTGAATTGGCTTGTGAAGTTCTCTCATGAAGTTTTCTAGAACTAAAATATTTAACTACTTCAATGTCATGCAAACTTAATAATGGTAGGAGATAGGAAACTTAAGAAAACAAATTTGAATATGAATGCTCACAGTTTGTTTTGTGTCGCAGGTGCCTGACTGCTCTTTCTCATATTAGGTTCATACCTACAAGGTCCTCTCCCTCTTACAGTCTTAGAAACATGGTTCTGATTATTGGTTTTCCCGAATATTTTGGGCCTGCTTTCCCTAGGATAACCACTATCTGGATCCCTATTTTTATTCCGAGCTCTATACCTACCTTGTGAAGATATCCTACCCTGAATGTGGAGGAAAAAAATAAAGATCAATGATATTGAGGAAGAAACTTAAAACCTATCACGCAAGTTGAATATGTACAAAACCCTTACATCTCCATAATGTTTTTCTTGCAAATTCATCTCCTCAAACTTGTCATGTCCCCATTTCCCATCATCTTTGGATTCCCACAATTCCTCCCACCAGGTGTTCGCCTAAAGCAGAAAAAAAATCAGGTTGATACTCATCTTAGAAACGTTCATAAAAAGCTTCAATGGAAAAGGCAGTCCAAGGACATTGTAATGCAAATAAGAGCATAAAGAAAGCAACAACAACAACATACAATACTGAGCATTAAAAGCATACAAATATAAAATTAAGACCAGAAATCAAGCACTGGAAACAAACAGTCATCTGGTTATAAGTTCAAGAGTCTCATTAATAAGGTAAACAGCAAAATCTTCGCAAAATATGCACAGATTATAAATAATGTTAGTCTTTGCACCCAAAAGAGCAAAAGATGAAATTTTGAATACCGATGACGACCGCCAACATTGTCTCGAAATCTATCATCGTGCATATAAAACGCCCCAGCAGTTGGCAAAGCAAATGGCTCATTTTCCTTCGTTTCTTCTTCACCTTCTTCTCCTACATGATTATTGTCACTATTATTAATCTCCAGTCCCTCGTCCACATTCCTATTGCCATCAACTACTATCGCTTCCTTTACATCTTCTCCGATTCTCTCGACATTCCCTCTCAAGTCTCCTTTCCTTACTTCCTCCAACTCCTCTTCATCAAATTCTCCCTCTACTTCATCATACACATCTTCTTCTGCGTAATCATCGTAACCGGCAGCACCGCCCTGACTATCGGAATCATCGGAATGAATCACAACCCTCTGATCCACCTTCGCCACAGTGTTATTAGCCTCCTCCCTTTCGCCTTCCTCATCGTCACTCGCTGCCTCTCGCCTCCTCTGGATCACTCTCCACCTCTTCTTCCCCCGTCGTGGCCATCAAATTCTTGCCAACCAAAACTAACTCGAGAAAACTAAGATGAAAAAAAAAGAAGCAAACTTTGTAACGAAGCAAAGATCAAAATCAAAACCAATCGCCTAAAAGTCGAAGAGAAATCAATGTCCCAGGAGCCTTGAAATTGAATGGAGAAGTTGAGATAATTTATTTTCAAAAACCAGGATCCAGGAGTAAACGTTCTGCAGAAAAACCTAGAGTTTTACATGATAGAATTTGGGCAAAACTAAAACTCAACGGTGAGAAGAGAGGGCTTCGTTTTGTACACCGTTCTTGAGTAGGATAGGGTTATTTTAGGAACTTACGAAAGTAACTCACAAGTGGGTTTGCACTTTGCGGGAAGAGACCTTGTAGGGAAGTTGCGCGTGTTCTATTTTAGTTTATCGACTACCCATTTAGAGTATAACATTAAAAAATTAAATTAAATTAAAAATATAAATTAAATTTTATAGTTTAAATATTAAAAAATATATAATAAAATATAACTTATTTAAACCGTTATTTTATCTATAAACATATAGGAAATAACATTTTTATATTTTTAAATTCTAAAATTTAAGGTTTAAATTTTAATTCTTAAGATATAAATTTTAAACCTTATTTAATTTTTTTATATTTTATATATTATATATATTTATTTTTAATTATTAAATTTTTAAAAATTATAAAATGATAATTAAATTTATTAAATTATTAAAAATAATCATTAAAAATTCTAATATTTATCAATAATTTATAATATATAATAAATTTATGATTAATTTATAATAATTTGGTAGGTTTAATGGGTGTTTGTTTTATGATTTTTGAAAGTTTAGTGATTAAAAAAAACTATTTTAATATACTTGAGTGATCATTTGTGTAATTTACCCAAAACTTTATAATAAATTTTGATTAACCGAATTAATCGAAATTTGTTCAGTTCGGTTAATATATATCAGGAAAAAAATAGTTCAATTAACGGTTAAAAATTTTAAAAATTCAATTAATCAATTTTTGATAATTCGGTTTGATCACCGACCGAATTACCCGTTTAAACACCCACAAGCCCTATCAATTCGTATGCTACGATTTGGTCCCTGAACCAAACTGAACCCTTCCTCACTCGTGAAACCAGCTCTTCTGCAATGTTTAGCATACCATCACTCTTACTCAAACTCGGTAGCATACCACCATCGAACTGCCACGACGCATAAACCAGAGCAAATCATCCACCATTCAGAATCCAAAACAGTCCAAAAAGAATACGAAACAACCTAACCCATCGCCAAAACTGAACCCATTGAGAAACCAGTTATCCATTGACAGAACTAGTAGCTCCTCACCAAAAAAGTCCAACAAAAACTCAATATAAAGAGAAATGGTGAAAATGAGAGAGAATTAGGGATGGTAAACACTCGATTGATTATTGATCGAGAGCAGAGTATTTTTTAGGTAGGGTTTTGGGGTGGGGGAATCAGATTTAGATGTGATTTGTACTTACTTAAAAATATCATTAAATATATCTACATTTGTGAAAATATCACTTTATATATTTTTAAAAAAATCTTTTATTCTTTATTTTGTTTCTCCCAAGTCCACTTCAATTTTTGGTTCTAAAGTTCAAAATCCTTAAATTTTATTTATTGGATTGATTGTTGTAACGCATAAGAAAAAAAAGTTTCAAAGAACATTTTTTAAAAATTAAAATAAAATTTGAATCATAAAATAAGACACATTAATTTAATTCAAATTTTTTTATTCAACTCGATCGAATACCTCAACTGAGTAAAAAGTTCAGGTTCTATGTGATGTTAAATTCACCCCGTCAAAATGACATAACATGACAGCAGGGCTAAACGCCCACGCAGGAGGGAGAGCAAGAACACTAGTGTTCTGTGATTGAACATTATGCGCTTTATGTAGATATATGTTTACAGGACAAGTTTCATTAGACGAGAGTAAAAAAGAATCCCCCAAAACCCCAAACACAAGCTCCAACACCCCAACAGCGGACCCCAAAAAATAGCAACTAAAAGTTGAAACATAAAATGCAACGAATTGGGTAATCGTCAACAATTCTCAAATTATTTCTACATTCGCTATGGCACAAGATTTTGTTTAGGACTGAATGCCTCAGAATGAATAGGCTAAAACTTTAGACGGCAAGCAACTAAAATCGTAATTTGAAAGCTAACCAGATAACTTGTATATGCTCCATCACAAAATTCAATGTGCTCACGAGACCCAAATCATCAGGAATGCAAAGACAACCAGCCCTTGTATTTCACATCTTTCTAGCTTCTAGTTCGAAATCTGCAGGTTAATAAATAAGAAGTTAACTTGTTAAATGATTACTTATGGTCTAAATCTATTCAAGAATAATTAGACATGAATCATAAGTATCTCCACAAACGGAGAGATTCACTTCTAAAGGTTAAGATGCTCACTGGCCTAACCAAAACAAGGTCATGGGTTATGTGAATTCAAGGTTTCTGATTGGCATCATTAATAATGTTTTCCCCTGGGAGGGGGAAAATAGTAAAAACAAAAGTTTCTCACCTTAACTACATGCTGAATGGAGCTCAAACTGAATGTTTTCATGAAACCTAGTGATCTGATGTAAGCACTGCCAACATGAGGGAAAACGATAAAAGGTAAGAATCAAGGGATGGAAGAACAAAAGAACTACCAAAAAGAATATAACAAAATCTCATTAATGTTCTAAGGTTTTCAGAAAGCAAAAATGAACATTAATAACTTGATGTTAGAATGTAAAAAATTGATTGCACCAACGCAGTTAGATAAGAACATTTTGCAGGGAAGATAGGATCAGAAGCGAATGGAAGAGCATCATATTAGTACATAACAATAGGGTATCAGATTAACGCTCTTTCCCAAGCTTATGGAACAAAGATATCAATACAATCAAAGGAGATATTAGCAAAGAAAACATATATCAAATTCAAAATAGTGACTGAGATGAAAACAGTTCAGGAAAAATGTTTAGAAGTCGGTGGTAAGAGTGTTCAATTAGCAGCTGCAACAAAACGAATCACAAAAAAGGAGTCAGAGAAGCCCAAAAGAGAATGGGGTTAGAGATGGCATGTTAGAAACAATTAATCACCAGAGACAAAATTTCGATTTTCACACTGCCCCAACCAATTGCTTTTAGGCTGACGGGGTTCCTTCAGTATTCGTACCCCACTCTTCTTCAGGCTCGTTACCATTAACGAGTACTGCACCATCGTTAGAATCAGCATCTACAACAACAGGTTCCTCTTGACTACCATCTTCTCCATTCTGCTCCTCTGTGTTCTGACCATGCCCATTTTGTCCTGCAGCCTGTGAATCCCGCCAAATAAAGGACATAATAAAAATCAAACCATACTCCTGGACCACTCAAAGCAATTCCTATGTTTAATATGTTGCCGACTTCAAAGAAGAACAGATACATATGAATTCTATACCTCATAATAAAGTTCACCATTTTCAAGAGACTCCTCATCCTCAATTTGCATGCTTCTAAAAGCCTCCACAAGTGTCAACTTCGATCTATCAGCATGGTTCAAATAATCCACCGCAGGAAAATAAACTCCCCTGAAAACCAATTCAAAGTTAAAAGCATATCCATGTGAGCAACCAAAAAAGACCGAACCAGATGAATCTGGAAATGATTTGTCCAAAGAGATAACATATTAAACATGTAACAACATTTAATAGAAATGAATGAGGTTTAACAAAATGGACTAGAAAACGGTAACAAATAACAATAAATAAAACAAAGGAATTATGTTTGATACCTTGTTTCTGCCACTTTGGATTCAACAGAAAGAGAAAGCTCCCAATCCTCAAATAGGTTGGGATACTCATTAGGATCGGCCAAAGATTCAGCAGCCTTTGGATTAACCTGCAAATGATGTAAAAATATCATTTTCCAATCTATACCACTAAAAAAACGAGACAAGTAATAAAATGTCAGAACAGGTAGTTTTCAGTATGACTACAAGAAACATGGAAGCCACGTTGATTCATATTGCAAGGGTTTGATAAAAATTAAATTGTTATTTCCCTTGTACAAATAAACAGATTTTTTTTTTTACCACCATTGGTTTATTAGAACAAAAAAGCCTCCCACTTACATTTCAGCAATCAGTAGTACTTTAATGCCATAATATTTGAAAAAAGGATTCTTCCAATGTCAAGCACTATACACAAAATTTCATACCAAACTTTTCTATACGGAAAGACAAGAAATTGAGCTGTACTGTTTTACTATAGGATAACAAGGGGGAAATAGATATTTTGACAATGTAATCAGGGCAAATGTTGAGACATACTTGACACGTACATGGTAAGTATGGAAAGGAAAAATAAAAGGGGGAGGGGGATAGTTTCTCATTTTTATTATAGACATGCAATATTTTGAATTTGTAACACTCTACAGGCAATTGAACAGGAGGAATCAAAACAAACAGAAGGTTATGCATGATACAGTTAACCCAGCACATCAAGAGTAAAGCATGGGATGATATAGGAGAAACAAATAATAGCAACTAACCTTGATGAGGTCTTTTCTCCAAATTGCTACTATCTCTGAAACCTTGCTTGGAAGATAAGATCGCGCCATCAGAGCAGCCTCTGGTATCCGATTGCTGTAAAAGTAATATTCGGATATGTCCATAAATATAATTATATCAATGGCAGTCTATTATTTCAGGTATTTGATAAGGAATTACCTTTCCACCAAAAGCTGAAGGCAATCCTCCAATTTACCCAACATGAATAAACAAAGAAAAGCAACATTGTTCTTCCCTTGTTCTTTGGAAAGAGATGCAAGTTTTAATATCCCTTCGGCATCTCCCAGTGAGGAATAAAGCAGCAACAAACCACTCAGGTCCATTGCATGCTTCATGCATTGTTCAGCCAGTTCTAGCTGCAATGACAAGTTTAGAATAATTCTTATACAAGATTCATAAATAAGAAGAGAAGGAATTATCTAAAGCTAACAATTTATAAGACATGCCCATGCATAAACATTATTTTACAAAAACAACTACTGCATAAAAAAAAAATCAAAATCCACATTGGAAAAGGCAATATAAAGCATCCACCACTAATTGATTACTAACAGGTATGAAAAGGCTTTTCTTACATTTCATTCGCCGGTAAATAAACTACCGAGATTTAAGTTATAATTTGCTGAAAGGTAAAGCTATCTAATCCTAAATCCTTAAGAGAGATTTCATTCAAGACTCCAGAGAAAAAAACATTGATCGTTTTAAAATTGTGACTGTGACAACATCATGACACAGAAATAAAAGCAAAAGAAATCTACAATGATAGGAAATGGGAGAAACAAGATCTACAATCATAACAGAAAGAAATGGCACTGAAATAAAATTCACAAATTAGAGAATATAGAACACCTTTCCAGAGGACATAGCCAATTCTCCCAACTGTTTCCATTTAGACTCGCTCTGAACTTCTGTGGCTATTTCCTACAGAAAGAAGAAAAAAAAGAGGATAAAAAATTGTTATAAAGCACAATAGAAGCTTAATGCAACACAGAATATTATATATATATATATATATCAAGACAACAAAAGATCCAAGTTGTAGTACCAGCACAAAATTAATCAAACAATTTTCTTACCCTAGCAATCTCTAATTTACCAAGCTGAATGGCAAGCTCAAACCGGTAATCAGGGTCTGTAGCTACTTCAAGAGCATCCTCTATCATACCTCGTGATTCCAGGAAACGAGCAACACTACCAATTAGAGAAAACCATTAACTAAATCCATGAAATGTTTCAATAATCATATGCTAATACAGAGAAACTGGACATGAAAAAGATTCAAAATAAATAGCTTTCAGGAGGGAAAGAAGAGGCAAATATAAAAGGACCAGCCTTTTCTAGTCAGCTACTTATTACACCTGGAATTCCAAGTTTCTCAATACAAAGATACACACAGAGGTATTACCATAGATGAAAACAAATTCAAATCACAAGGAACATGAATGATTAACACAAACCAAAAGTCTTAACCAAGATGTGATGAAGGAAGAAAGGAGAATAGAAGAGATAAATTCTACATCTCCAACCAGATTTGGAACGGTAGCAAGAATACTAGAAAATGAAAGGAGGATTCTTTATATATCTATACTTACCTATTATGGTGCTCTTTAGGAATTGAAGGTAAAATCTCATTGGCCCTTTCCAGGTCTCCACGCATCACAAGTGTCTTGTACTCGATCAGGCTGAGAAGTAATGTGTATCCCACTACACTGTAATATATGACAAAGATAAGAAAAAAAAATACACATTAATAATGTATTTTCAAAGCAAATTTTAACAATTTAGGCATATAAATTAGCCATCACTAGCTGACTTACTTAAACTGTTTGTCCATCAGATACACCCGACTTTGACTTGCAAGATATCCCAACAAGTACATAGGACGGTCCAAATGAAACATAGTGGTGACCTAAAACGATTACATCATCAAAATAAAACCGACAAAACTTAAAAAAACCAATGCATTTAAAACTGTGGAACACTTTCAAGGAAATGATAAGCACTAAGCAGAACACAAATACCTCTCCACCGACACAGTAATTAAGTCTCCATGAAGAGTTATTGTAAATGAAACAGTCCCCAACCCATATCCCAGTCCTGACACGTTCATTGGTTTCATGACGAAGCTCAAATGCATCCTCAACTCCTTGTTCATCAACTGGTGTTCCACTATCCAAGGAAGATTGAACTACATCCCGCTGCATCAGAAAATTAAATTCAGTTCTGTACGATGCATGAAGCATGCATGTGTTTAACAGAAAGAGTCCACAGTGCAACATATTTTGCAGACCTAATCAGATAATATAAAGAGACTTACATTGTACTTTAGGATATAGAAAGATGTATCACTGGCAATTGCCACCAAGTCACCACTATCAGCCCAGTAAAGATTCTGACATTTTCAGTAACATAAACAAAACTACATTTAGGATTAAACATAGCCAAGAAGCAGCAAATGGGGTTCATAGAGCTGTTTTAGCTTACTTTAACAGTAACATCAATCCGACGAATCAACCTGCATTCAGCCCAACTATAAAAACAAATAAACTCATTAGAGCACATTGCCAGCAAAGTGCCCCCAAAAATACGCTCAGCAGAGAAGGTGGGACGGACACTCTTCTTTTCCTGAAATAATAAATCCTCATCAATACCAAAACACGGAAAAAAAGAATCTTGAACGTGGTATAAGATAAAACTCCTTAACAATATAGCAGAAACCACCATACCAACATGACAAGTTAATAATAATAATTAAAGACACTTGTAGAATTGCCTGTCTGATTACAACATAAACTCAGAAGAACTGAAATCCCTTCCCAACCCAAAATT
Organism: Abelmoschus esculentus; assembly: GCA_035048815.1. Lineage (NCBI taxonomy): Eukaryota > Viridiplantae > Streptophyta > Magnoliopsida > Malvales > Malvaceae > Abelmoschus > Abelmoschus esculentus. The sequence continues at coordinate 3,637,495 of JAUCBN010000008.1, forward strand.
TTATTCGTTTTTTTTAATCCATCTCTCCAGCTGCAATTGATATGTTGTCTATAACATATTGTTCAACAAGTGAAAACAAAGTGTGCATTGATACAACCTTTCTTAAAGAAGAAATATACCTTTTTATCACAAGAAACCATCTAAATGACAAAATAGTGCAAACCTGGAAATTTTTGCTGAAAATCTTGATCTTTGACGAACTTTCTCTGACAGCATACTCCCCATCAGATGACCAAACGAATTCCAATGCAGAACCAAAGGACCTATTTCTCCATGCTAACGCTGTATATATGATGTACTCACCATCTCCACAGACAACAACAAACCTACCATTTGGGTTATGCTTTAAGCTCTGAGAAGAACCAGGTAGAAAAAAAAGTGAATGGTTGTGCACGAATCCAAGCATAAACACTACTTATAAAAATAAGTAATCAACATATTTTACTAGTGACCCTTAATCTTATGCTCGAATTCATTTAAATAAAGGCTAGAAAGCATCAACTCACTTGAGGATATAGATCACATGTCCCTAATTCCTTAACAGACAAGGGCAATCTTTCACCATCAGTAACCTAGAAAGTAGAAACCAAAGCAAAAAGACATCTTAAGATGAAAATTCCTGTATTAAAAGTCGCACCAAGAATGCATCGAGAGAAATATATTACAAAAAGTACATTTACCTCAAAATCAGCTCCTACGCTTTTAATATTCACAGTCTGAATTTCATTATGCTTGGCCCATATGATTTTCCCACTGTTGTCCATACTTGCTACAGGAACTTCACGACCAATTTTCACCATAATAGTTCCTTCATCATACCCAATCACAATCCTGCAAGACAGAATTGCATGGTACTCTTAGCCTAAATTAATTGCTTTTTCACCTTCAATGAGCAAATATACTTGTTCAAAACTAAATGGAAGACACTTCTCAAGCATTTAATGACCAAAAAAATTATGCTAGTATTTAAGAATTAAAAAAATGAAAAAATGAAAATAAACATAAACCAGTTGCATTATTTAACCAAAAGTAACTACCTCCGGGAACCTTCTATAGATCCAACTGCCCAGACTCTCTCAAGACCATAGTTCAATGTATTTTCAAGCCTGAAAACAAATGAATTGGTCAAAAATCAAAAGCTCAAAGAACTATATCACTGCATACATAAAAGACTATTAAGATCAAAATATCCTCACAAAAGACTGAAGTATTAAGAAAATGAGGACAAACAATAAATGGTAATCCACCTATATGGCTCCAGACCATGAATTTCAACATATATATGATGAATTAAGGAATGAAGAGGAAACTTGAAATTTATGCAGAAAGAAAACCAGATAAAACCAGACCATCACAAGATAAATGAGCACTAGAAAATTAAATGGGTAATTTGGTTCTGTTCCTGCTTAATGGTTCAAGTTTCCTCTACATTTCTTAATATCCTGTCTATCCATAAAATATATGTCCACTAGAAAAGAAAAGGGGAATATCTTCTATCTCAAGAATTACCTATACGTGGTAGCATGCCAGATGCGAACTGTCCCATCCTCAGAACCAGTAATAATAATCGGAAGTTCTGGATGGAAACAAACTGCAGAAACATTGTGTGTATGGCCTTCCAAAGTCTGAACACAACTCTTGGTTTGGTAGTCCCATACCTTTATCCGTGGGAATTATTTGTTAACAGTTCCCTTAACTTTTATTTAAGATGATAGCAAAATACGAATGGTAGCTGCTTACCTTAGCAGTGTGATCGTCAGACCCAGTGATTAGGTAGGGCTTATCACCACCAGTAAAGTAATCAACACAATTTACACCTTTCTGGTGGGCATCCAAAGTAAAATTTGGGTCTGGGGATCCAAGGTTCCAAATCTATAATTTCAAACAGAAACAATGCAAATTTAGCATGGCTATACCAGACAAAGTAAAAATAGAAAAAGTCACAAATAGAAAGCCCTTTATACCTTTATGGTGCGGTCAAGAGATGCACTGGCAAAAGTGTTAGTATCTTTGGGATTAAAAGTCACTTGCATGACATAATGGGAATGTCCCTCAAATATCTGAGTACACGCCCAACCCTTCTCCCAGTCCCAAAGTTTAATGAGCATATCATCGGATGAGGACAACACATATGGAAGAGTAGGATGGACAGCCACACATCTAATGTAATCAGTATGTGCCTCAAATACTTTGACCTTATCCATGGTGTTGTAATTGTATACACGAATAAACATGTCATCAGCTCCAGCAACAACCCATTGTTTGCGTGCAACAAACTTGGCCGACCTAACTGCAAATGCAAAATGTTGAGTTTAGACTTTAGAGAATGATAATAATTGTATCACAATGTAACCAGAAATGAAAAAAAAAAAACAATATCATCAGATCAAGATAAGTTACCACATAAACTGATAACTACATACCTGGCAACTCAGTGACCTCAAACGACTTAGCCATGGTCTGTGCACCAGGTTAACAGTAACATTAATCAATAAGTGAAAAACCCAAACAGTTCAAAAGATTCAAATAAGCCTGATATTAATTATATAAAATGTTAAGAACTCAAAATCTTGCACCAATTAGAATATGTACAAAAATGGATTCAAAATTAATGGTTAAAAAATTGTAAAAGTTATATGTTTCATTGAAGCAGCTCAAAGTTCAAATACTACATAGGAGGATTCAGTTCAACCAATTTATAACTAGTTCAACCAATCTCTGGTTCCATTCCCCATACTGGACCAAGCATCCAGTTCGTGATTGAACTGGTTGCCCGATCTGTTTCTTGGAAATCCATGCACCCCACAACACCCAAGGAAGTTCTATGACAGAAGGTGGGAACAATGCTTCAAAGAGTAACATAAAATCAAGCTCTGTGATGAACTTTAAAAAAATTGTTTATTTCCTACTAAAAATATATAATATTGAAAAAAAAATACGAAGAAAAACAACACAAAAATAGTTATTCAACTAAATTTCAGGTATTAATTGTGACCATTAAATATGTACACCTATTCACCTATTTTTCACCCCTACCACTTAACTAACATGGAACACAGCAAAACTTCTGGTTTTGATAGCTATATACAAAATATAAAAACATGCATACCTGTGACTGGTAGTTCCAAATACACACAGTTCCAGAATACAAGCTTGCTAGAATCCTTCAATGACAATTACAATATATCATAAGTCGTCTTCAAGCTTGAAAAGATAAATTTCAAATAAATAGAAAAGTGAATTACGGGTTGAAATTACCATGGTTCAGTAGGATGGAGATCTACTGATTTTACTCTCTCCGATCTTTGAGCAAGTTTCCTCTGATCCAAACACAATAAAAGAATGTTACCATACAAATTACAACACACCCATACCAAAATAACAAGAAGATTTAATCAACACATAGCACGGAACTCGAAGTATCGAAATGAAATAAATGAATAGCATGTACCTTAATTTCAAGTCTGAGCGGCTGTTAAACACCAAAGCAAAAGAAAAAAAAATCACAATTAGCCGAAGTCAAGCAAGAGATCTTAAATCAAACTCATTCAATACGAGGCCAATTCTAAATCGCCGGATCCATATCCGATCATTCATAAAGGAAAAACGAAAAGAAAAATCAGGCGGCATATCTTTACTATATTCAAATTCCTAACTCTCCAGGTCTGCTGCATAGTACTGAAATCATAACAGAAAAAAAGATGGCGACGATGCAAAGCTAGTAAAACTCGAACTAAACATAATTCAAAAATCTTCCCAGGAAATCGAGAAATAAGTCCAATCAAACGGGCTCCGAACCAGATCTAATGCGGAATCAAACAGATCAAGAAATTAAACTCACCATTTTTGCAAATAAAGATTAAACAAGAAGAAGCTCTAGATCGAGATCGCGCTTCTGATAGAGATAAATAGAGCTCTTCGTTGTGTGCGTTAAATGTGATGTCAACAAAATATGAATCCGCGAAAGACAAAGCGAAGAAATGCTTTGGAGTTAATGGATATATTTACAGAAGTGCCACTCAGTTACTACCGTGGTTAATCTACGGTATATACTAAATCAGAGTAATATGTGGATTGACGGTGTCTGTTGTCCTGATGTGTTAAAATAGACGGTGGAGATTGTTTAGGATAAGAAAAGCTGTTGGGCCATTAACATGTTGGATCATTGATGGGTCGACTTAATCTTTGGGTTTCAATACTTTTATTTTTTGAATTTTTGTAGGTAGGAATAGGGTAGATAGGCCTTCAGATCTTTTCATTAACCATGATTGGGTCAAATTGTTTTATATACATATAATATTTAATGATTATTTTTCTATAAGTACGTTTATTTAATTTTAAAATTTATATATTTACTTATAAAATTTAAAATTTTAAAACATAAAATATAAATTTATAAACTTTAAAGTTTGAATTAAATCATTAACCTCCGGAATAAGTATGTTTTGTAAACTAAAGTTTATACTGACGGGAGAAAGCGAGGATGATCGGATGGTCAGAGTTTTCTCATCATTTTCTTCTTCTTCCCCTACACAATGGGCTCTAGACCCAGTAGAGGGGACCACATGTTTGTTGAATGTGTTTTTTCCCGACAGCTATTGAAGCTGATCTTCGGACAATGTGACCTGCCATCTTAAGGCTTGCATGGGGTTACGTTAACTATTTAATTTGGCAAAAAATGAGGTTGCATGAACAGGCTCTTCAGACGACTGATGTTCTGTTTTAACCCGAGAAAGGGTGATCTTTGGAATATAGCCTCAAAATTCCAAGGTCAGAAAAGAGTAAGACGGTTTATCTACATTCTTTTAATACATATGGGAGTTGCTATTCCACCGAAGAATGACAATAGATCAGACTTGAATTGAATTATACAAAATCTAAATTCAATTCAATTAATAATCGAACTTTTAAATTAATATAAATCTAAATTCATATCCGATTATATTATATTCAAGTCCGATCCAAATAAAATATTTAAAATCCAAATATCCATATACAATTAATTTTTTTATTTTTTTAAAGTGAAAGCTCCAAATCTTCAACAAATTTCTTTGAAGATAATAATTATTTTTTATCAAACAAATATTTTAATTAATAACACAAATAAGTTATTGAGCTTTGACTTTATATTTTATTTTAAGATCTATAAATTTTAAATAATTTATTTTAGAATAAAATATAGATCGAATTTGAGTTTGGATTTGGATTTGGATCGGACTAAGATATGGATCAGATTCGGATTATATTCGGATCGGATCCTTGTCTAATCCATATTCAATCCATCTCCCAAGATTCAGATTTTTTTCGAATTCGGATTCAGACTTTTTTAAAATTAGATTTGGATTAAATTTTTTTCTTCGGATCGGATTCGGATTAAATTGTCATCCCAATTCCACCTAACCAACTATAAAATAAAATACAATTTATATGATTTTTGTTTTAGGCTATATTTTAATACATATATCAGGTAAAAAAATTTACATGTACGTATAATTTTAAATGTACACGGATCGTATAATAAAGTTTTTCTCTTTTTCATTATTTGTTCTTGAAGTATTTTTTTTTATTTGAAAGGACTGAGAGCAATCCTTACGTAATCCGGAAGTAATAACGACGATTTTGGATGAAACTACTTCATATATAAAGATTAACACTTTCTGAATACTTTCTTAATAGAAGTACTCATAACATTTCAGTTCTTATGAAGTGTTCACGTTTAAATTCTATATATAACAATATTAAAAAATAGATTTTAAAAAAATTAAATATATTTGTATCAAATGCATACATAAAAATAATAATTTTACTACCTAAATCTAAATCAAAATCAAGATTTGATTGTTCCCGCTGCCATCACCACCACTACAGGAGTCATGCCATTGCCCACTCCAATGACAATAAAAAACATGTCGGTCATTGCCATATTGGTCGCCTTAGTTGACTTGGAAGATGGAAGAAAACAAGTCCATCAGGGTAATGATAATGGATCGGGAAATGGAGTGTAAAAGTGGGTTTTGCAAACATGACAGGAACGGAATATACCAAAGAATAAACTCCTCCACTCAAGAACTTCCCCATCGACATCCCGAGAAACTAGACTCGGGAGTGCCGGTTGCTAGTCAAACACTGCATAATGTCGAATGATAGCCTGGAGTTAATGACTCTAACGAAATCCATACGCTGATTTTGACTGCACCATTTCTTGTCTTTTTCTTGCTTCGTTTAGACGTGGGAGGAATATCCGACATTACTATTGTCTTGCAATGGATGTTATGCCGCGAACTCTTTTATCCGAAAATTTAAAATTTAAGATTTAAATTTTTATTTTGTTTCATTATTAGATCGGATAGTTTGAGTCGGATGATTACTGAGTGAGATGATATTTTTGAAATTCCCCGTGAATGGGCATCGAGCAGCAGCAATCGTATGGGGCTAGTATTTGTGTGTGCTGGTCAGTTGGATTTTTGATTCCTTGCGCTTTAGAGAGATGTTTATGACTAAAACAAGTCACTCTGAAAAAGGATTCTCCGGTCCCAGTCCCACCAGAGACGCTAATTTAGCCACGTACGTTTTCACTTTTAAGTCACCAAGGCAATCGATATAATCAATAAGACAATTATCGGTCTTTTAACACCATGATTAGGGGTATAAAGGATAAGAGACACATCATGACTTATTTAAATTTAATTTAAGTTTTTAATAAGTTGAGTCAAGTTATTTGATACTTAATTTAAAAATTTTGAGAGTTATTCAAAAGATATAATATATTAATTCTTAATTTTAAATTAAATTTCTTAACCCTGAACCTAAAAACCAAAATCTTTAAACACTAAAATAACGCATAAAACCCTAAAATCAATAAACTTAAGTAAATTTACAAAAATTTATGTAATAAAACTTTAAATGAGACAAAACAAATGTGAGTTATTCAAATTTAACTTAATCAAAACTCAACCAACATTTAATTAGATTGAACTTTACTCAAGTTTTTTACGAGTTAAATCAAATTTAAATTATTTAAATATATGAAAAACTATTCAAAAATTTACACCTAAAACATGATGTTGCCTTGGTTTCATGCACAGGTGGCCGTTGGGATTTGCTTTACCATGGAATTTACTATGATGACGATGACAGTAATTGCGCTGAACAGTGAACTCCAGAACTTCCTTACGACTTACGAGTACTATATTACCATGAATGTGTAATTTACCACTCGGTAAATTCTTTACAAAGTCGACACCGTTGGCGGAGCCCCGGGTGGATAATTTCTATCTAGTCCCTCCAAAATTTACGAAATTGTAATTTAGCATAATAATTACATTACACTTTTGTCTCTGAAAAATAAACAATTCAATCCTCCCCCTTACATACATACGCAGATACCCTTAAAATAGTATATCACTTCCCGTGCTCATCTAAAAGTCCTTAAAATATTTTTTAGATTAAAAAATTGTACGAAGGAATTTGTAGCATTTTAGGTGTTGGAATACTGACCCTAGAAACTGGCGTCGATCGAATTGTAATAAAATATCAGCGAGATATTCCAAGAAATTGGAACCCCATTTCTAACCCTGCCAACACTGACACAGAATATTCTCGTTGGAGGCTTTTGTCTGAAATGATTGAAAGAAAAAGAGATGGTGGTAGTGAAAGATATTGTGCTTAATTTTGGTTCATCCATGGTGGGAACATAGATATTGCTTAACAAAAGGCACTGACTTTTACAAACCATTTATAGGTAACCATCAAAAAGCCTTACCCTTCTCGCCGCATATAGGCGAGAAAGGTCATGTCCGATTGTCATCTTTATCTTCATTATACGATTAATAACACATATCATACATATATATTACTCGAATTAATATATATCGTATTAAAATAGAAATATTTTGTATGAAACTATATATTATACAAATGTTGAACATAAGAAAATTCTTTTGCCATCAAATATTAGTGGCTCGTGTCAAGATATTATATCTTTAAGAAAACGAATCGCTGCTCGTTCAGTAAGGGCGTAAATTTTTGACTGTCGTCGATTATTGGCCTCATATATTTCCATTTTCCACTGTTACCAGTACCTTTCAACCAACACTAGTTTTATTTTATTTTTTTTATTTTCTTGGTGCTTTATATATCAACAGTTTCTCAATGGAAGCAAAACCTATAGTGATTGAGAAGAAAAATCCCTATAAAAAATTACTAAAAATACTAGCCGTCCAACATCACATGGCCTGCTATAGATCATGAACTTGGACATTTCAAATTTTCAACCATATGGTTCCCTCCACTCTAACTTAAAATAAGCAAAAGAAATGACCAATTGACATAAGTGTATGAAGATTGAATATACTTTTTCCCCTTCTTATAGATTTTTTTTTTTGTTATCTTAAGTTTATCCAAAGGTTAACTTATCCATTCGATTCCATAGATTTAATCTGAATTATACAAAAAAATTATTGTTTCCAAATCAATCAGGATAAAATTAATATTTAATTCATATAAACTTAAATTATAATTAAAATTATTTTTTTAAAAATATAATATTTTACATGTAACATCCAACAAATTAATATTTTCCCATTTGTTTTAAAGATTACACTTTGACGTTGATACATTTTTTAAAAAAAAAAAAAGATAAATATGAGAAATTGAGGACATGAAATTCAAAAGTCTTAATATCTTTGCTAATGGTAGGCCTATATTGAAATTGTGTTAATAAGTCAAAAGTAAGGTGCTCTCTATATTTTATTTTATTTTGTCGGGAAGTTGGTCTGTTTTTGTGAGATTGATCCAACAAAGAAAGCATCAAGCATATCACATGACTGTTTTGATAATTGCCAAGACATTACTTTTTGTGCACAACATATCAAGTAATGGAACTATCTTTTCATAATTTGGGGAGGAAATTTTAAGCATTTCCATCCATATAAATAAAAACATGATAAACATAGAGGAATCCTGTGTAGATACCATATAATTTTTTATTAAATAAAGATTTTTTATATTTTAAGTATTAAATATTAAAATTCGAATGTATAGAATATAATAATACGAGTATTTTTTATTATTAAATTAATTAATGATTTTATAAAAGATAGATATAAATAATTTTTAATTGACAATAAAAAATAAAAATCATTAATAATCAAATAAATGTAATCTTAATTAGTTAACTGATCATTAATAAAATTAAAAATGTACCTTTATAAAAAAAAAATTAAAAACGTACCAAAATATAGACAAAACTTATTATAGAGGCAATTGAGAAAATATTGGAATCAATGAAAGGTCCATTCATCTAAATAATAAATAATATTATGATGGTTACAATTTTATCTTTTTCGTATTTTATATCATCTTCGTCCTATAAATATTATTTTTTATTTATTTATTTTTAAAAGTAAAGAAATTTAAATTATATTAAATATTTTTAAAATATATATATTTTAAACTATAGCCGGTCTTGCAACTTATAGTATCCTGTAAAGGTCAACATTTTGACGATTGTTTTCAAATTCCGCCAGCGCGATCTATGGAGCCAATTTGACTCGATTACGATCATCAACTCTGCGTCTCACTTCGTGAGGCTCAGCATGGTTTTAGACTTGATTGGTAAATGCAATATACAGAGTCCTTTTTAAGAGAATTAAAATAAATTAATTTCCTTTTTATCTAATGCTAGAGTTTTAAAAAAATAAAAAATTGTTTATACCAGGAAATCCGACCCATGTGCTGCTAACCCAGAAAACAAGAACAGAACATTCACGTATTCATATATATGTAAGTGCTGATTTATAAACCTGTGTTTCGAAAACGATTCCTTCTTGTCTTGATTTTGTTTTGAAGTAAAACCAAAAGTCAATCTGGAACCAACCAAATGAACCGATGTCTTATGTTTTTTGTTTTAGTGAAACGTGCAGATTGATTTGGTTTTTTCTACGATGTTTCCTGCACTGCTCCATTAGATAAAAAGTCAAACCCATACTGCAAAAAGGTAATCCATTTATCCAGTATGTATACAAGTAATTGTCTCTGTTTTATTTTAGAATTATTTTCAAAAAAACATCACTCATCGTGTCTTGCTTTAGACAAGTATTATTATTATTAAATGATTATTGATTTCTTAATTCTGGTTAAAAAATAAAATATTGAATAAGACAGACAGGGAGATTTGGGGGTCAATGCGTGCTGAATTAATTAGAATTTACAGGGGAAAAACATAATTATTCATCTCTTTTCAAACACCACGCCCAGAAACCAGGGTCAAAAAATTATCTTTGAATAGAATAAAATTAGTTAAATCAAAAGTAGAGTAAGAAAAAAAGGGGAGAGGGTGGAGGTGAACAACGGTGTAAAACTAGCACTGATCGGACGGTCTCGATTTATTGACCTCTCCTCATGTTTGAAAGGAAGCTTAAATTAGGGATGTAGAGATTCTATTCCTTATATAAATCATTGTTAACCTCGATTCCATTCCATAATTATAATATTTTATATTTTCTTATATTAATAAAAATATATAAAAATCTAAATATAATATTAAAAAACAGCTCTAAATTCATGATATCCCATTGTTTGGTGGGTCTTTTCTTTTAGATAGGATGCTTAAATTTTACCCCTTGAGATGTCTTGAAGCTTCTAAAATAGCTTCCTTATGACCCTCCCCAAAGGATAGCTTTGAGTTTAAGCTGCTGCATTTGGGTGGTAGGTTTACCTTTACAACTTTGCAAAATTCGAAATAAACAACACTCTATTTATAACGAAAAAAATGTGATTAAATTATATTTAAAAAAATATATAAAATTTGTGTAAACTTTGTGCTTATTAAATAAAAATTATAAATTTAGTTTAGAGTTTAGAGTTTTAGGTCGTGAAAATTAAATTTAAGATTTAAAGTTAGAGTTTAAGGGTTAAAGTTTAAGATTTAGAGTTATAGATTTTAAAGAAGAATTGTGTAAATAACATTTACCCAGGCTCTGTATCAAAATATAATTATTATTTGAATTTATAAATATGATATAAAATTAAAAAAATTTAGAACAAACGACACATACCACTGAATACTATTAATAAAATATATTGTTCAATTTTATTAATTAAAATATAATTATTATATAAATTTATAAATATGATATAAAATTAAAAAATTTAAAACGGACAACACATACCACTGAACACCACAAATACAATACATTGTTCGATATTATTAAATTTTTAATAATTATTAAAAATCTTAAAAACTTAAAATATAATTAATTATATTTTAAAATAAAATTAAAAAAAATATATTTTACGAACCATTATCACAACCTTAACAATAATCTTATTCAATTAAATAAATTCACATCATTTGTATTTTTCGCATAATATTTTTTATAAATTAAATTTATAAATCATCCCCTTCCTCATATCTTATATATTCATAATATATTAATGAATGAAATCTTTAAAATAAAAAACTAAATAAATTTAACTTGCGAATAAAAAAATATTATTAATAAAATTAATATATTTTAATCTCAACCCAATCTTCAATAAAATCATTGCATTAATTTTCATATGAAAATTTTAATAAAAAGTTTACAAAAACCATAAACTCTTATTTGATACAAAACTACAAAACGAATCCCCTTCCAAATCGACATCCTTGGACAGACCACTTGTTCGCCGGAGCAATTCGGTCGCAGACCTGATTTGCAAACTAGGTCGATTTTAGGATAATTTTGTTAATAATAATTTTATTTTTATATCTTTTGGTTTACGTGTTAAGTTTTTTTAAAGTATATTTTTAAATATATCTTTATTAATATATTAGAATAAATATATAAGATACGAGAAGAAAAGGATGATTTATAAATTTTAATTTATAAAAAATATCATACCGAAAATAAAGATGATGTCCGTTTATTTTATCAGGTAAGATCATAATTAAAAATTAAAATTTTAAAAATATTTATAAAATATATATTTTTTAATTCTATTTTAAAATATAATTAATTATACGTTAAATTTTTAAAATTTTTAACAATCATTTAAAATCATTAAGAATTAATAATGTTCTCTATTGTTTAATGTACTAATCACCCGTTCTAAACTTATCTTATAAAATTTACATTTAATACACATTATAAATTTATTTTGTAAATTAAAACTAAGATTATATATGTAGATTTCACTTTGATTTGGTAACTTTGGCTTCATTAGAGGATTTTTTTTACATATAAAAAAGGAAAGAGATTGAATGGATTATAATTGCTGGTCATGCCAAATTGCCAAAGACAGTTTTCAAATATTCCCTCTGCCAAAGACACTTCGAAACCTATACGTCTTTCTTTAAATTTCCTTTACCAAAGCTTGTGAATTTAAGACACTAGACCAGACCATGTTAATTTAGGGGAGAAATTCCTTTTTTTTTCGAATGTCGGCTCCTAGAATTTATTAAAAATATATTTTTAAAAATAATAAAAATTAAATTACTTTGTTAATTTTGAAATTATAAAAATCACTTGATCTTAAAATTGAAAAATATTATCCAAAATAAATGTTATCTAAACAGTGACGTATTGTTATTATATATAAACGGCATAAAGATAATTTTAACCACGTTTATAATTTTTATCGTTTTGGCTCTTATTTTTTCGAATAATTTTAGTTCTTAACATATATCCTTTTGACAAATAACTTATTTTTTAACTACCATGATAATTGGATCGTTAAAAATCTAAAAATAATGACATGTAATATGCATATGATAATATATTTTAAATAAATGACATCTAACCTATCAAATACATATATAATATAATTTTATTCTAATATAAAACAATTAAAATTCAAACAAAATATTAAAAAATTAATTAATTTTAAAATAAAATGCTACTACAATAACACTAACAATTACTCTGTTAATATTTTCAACCCTAACTACGATAGAATCAAAATCTTATCTTAAAAAAAATTAATTAGTTTCGAATTGTGTTCATATTCTTTTTAAGATAAGACTTTGATTATTTCGTTTGAGAATGTTTAGTAGCATTTTATTTTAGAATTAATTAATTTTTAATATTTTATTTGAATTTTAATTATTTAATATTTTATATTAGAATAAAATTATATTTCATATATATATATATATTTGATAGGTTAGATGTCATTTATTTAAAATATATTAAAATATGCATAATGACATGTTTTAACGATCCAGTTATCATGATAGTTAAAAAATAAGTTATTTGTTAAAAAGATATATGTTAATAACTAAATTTATTAAAAAAAACAATAAAAATTATAAATGGTAAGAGTTAAAATTATCTTTATATCTATATAAATACGTAACGTATTTAAAAAAGGAAAGACATTTTACATAACATTTATTTCAAAAAATGTTAAAATTATGGTGATTAGTGTTGACTAAAATTATGGTTCTTTTTTTAGCATCCAAAACCAAAACCATGAAACATGGACATTACAGAGAGAAAACAAATCCAGGTGATTAGTGTAGACTAAAATTATTACTAAAATTTTTTTGCGTCATTTATCTCTTTGTTCTTTAAAATTTTTTTAATTAATTTTTATTTTTATAGATCGGGGTTTAAGGTTTATGGTTAGCGATTAGGGGTTTAGGGTTTATGGATAGAGTTAGGGGTTTAATGTTTAGGGTTAGGGGTTATTGTTTATGTTTAGGATTTAGGATTTAAGTTAGGGTTAGAGTTTAGGATTAAAAAATTAATTAAAAAATTGATTAATAAAGAGAAGGACAACATAAAAAAATCTTTAGTACTGATATTTTTTTATTTTTTAAATTAAAGGCATTAAAGTGGATGATTTAAATGATCCTTATGTGTAAATATGATGTAAAAAATTATATTACGTGTCTTAATTTAATTGTTTGGGACCTTAACTTAGGCGGTGAAGATGATCCATATAATAATTTCTCCCCCGAAAGATACCCTTCCAGGTTTCGCTCGTCTATAAATTCAGAGCCAAGGCTCATCCTTCTTCCACCAAAAAATCTTCACCTCGTCCAATAAAAGCTTTTTAATTCAAGTTTCAGTTTTTGCCGAAGCAGAAAGGGGAAGAGACATGGGTTTAAGCTCCAACAGGGTTGAAGATTTCTTTAGCCAAACTGGAAATTCAACTGTTAAGGCTTCTACAGAGATACCAATGCCAGCACCAGAGGCGACAACGTTGGAGATACACAGTGTTTGCTTGCCCCCGAAGGAAACCACTTTCCAGAAGCTTAAGCACAGGCTTTCCGATATATTTTTCCCTGACGATCCTCTCTACGGATTCAAGAACCAAACGTGGTGTAATAAGCTGGTTCTTGGAGTGAAGTCTTTGTTCCCGATATGCCAGTGGGGTCTTGAGTACAATCTCAGCCTGTTTCGGTCCGATATTATATCTGGTCTCACCATTGCTAGCCTTGCAATCCCACAGGTAAATTCAGCAATCAACAACATACTGAACAACAAATAGCATATTATCTAAAGATCATTCTGTGTTAAACATGTTTCTGAATATATTCCAGTTTCCTTAAGATCATGACAGTGGCTTTAAAAAACAAGAAGAAGAAGAAGCATGTTTGCCACTGAATGTGTGGCATATGTCCGGTTTTTGTTTTTGTTTACTTTAATGATAGTTTAAATTAAAAATTATGCTTGATTAGAACTTACTAAATGTGTCCCCCCCCCCCCCCAATGAATCAATCCTCATGTGAATTTAGCATGGGAAGTAAATTATGTTTGGGATAATATCAGAGTTCTTTCATTTAAAAAACTCATTATTCTTTTTTGGTAATCTATTTTGTTTTGAGGGACTGCAGGGAATCAGTTACGCAAAGCTTGCAAATTTGCCACCTATCGTCGGTTTATGTTAGTATCAGAACCAAAAATACTCTTATTTCCAAGTTGAATGCAACGATTGATAAATGCAAATTAATAACTCTCACCTGATGAATTTCTATCAATTCATGCAGATTCAAGCTTCGTCCCGCCTTTGATTTATTCGGTCCTAGGGAGTTCTAGGCATCTTGCTGTCGGTCCAGTGTCCATTGCTTCCTTAGTGATGGGCACAATGCTCAGT
The DNA here is from genome assembly GCA_035048815.1 of Abelmoschus esculentus. NCBI lineage: Eukaryota > Viridiplantae > Streptophyta > Magnoliopsida > Malvales > Malvaceae > Abelmoschus > Abelmoschus esculentus. The sequence goes on from JAUCBN010000008.1 coordinate 3,652,579, forward strand.
GGAAGTGTCTCCCCTACTAATGAGACAATTCTCTACCTGCAACTGGCCTTCACTTCAACCTTCTTTGCTGGTGTATTCCACGCATCTTTGGGTCTCTTAAGGTAAAGTTTGATGGTTAAGAAGAGTTTTTTCCCCTGTTATTTTCCTAGAGGTTTAATTGATAATAACAAGCTTAAAATTCCCCCACTTGTTGGAACAAAGTGTGATATGCATATTGATTCTGACTTAGTATCTGTTAAACATGTGTGTGCCTGAACCTTAATCATCATTTTCAAATAATGATAAGAATTCCTGAACATATTGGACTATAGCCACAAAAGCTACTTCTTTTACCTATTAGGATTTTAATTGATTCTGGTTTTGATTTACAGGTTAGGCTTTATTATCGATTTCCTATCAAAGGCAACACTTCTAGGATTCATGGCAGGTGCAGCTGTCATTGTGTCATTACAACAGCTAAAGGGGTTGCTTGGAATAGTTCATTTCACAAACAAGATGCAATTGATACCTGTTTTGACCTCTGTATTTGAGCACAAAAATGAGGTAACTGGGATCACCTAGGGAAAGAAATAAACCACTGAAATCTGAATCATATTACGCACGGTTTCATGCAGAAAGAGACACATTCCACTATTGAAAAGTAACAAAATGTTCCCAATTGTAACTTTGCTTTAAATTCATCTGCAGTGGTCCTGGCAAACTATCGTAATGGGATTTGGCTTCCTGATCTTTATGTTGACGGCCAGACATGTTGTAAGTGTCTCTATTTTACCACCAAAAAGTTTGTTCAGTTTCTAGCTTAGTTCTTTATAAATTTGGTGTTTGAAAATTTTGATACAGAGTATGAGGAACCCGAAACTTTTCTGGGTATCAGCAGCTGCACCATTAACGTCCGTGGTTATCTCAACGATCTTAGTCTTCTGCATTAAATCAAAAGCTCATGGAATCTCATATGTAAGAAATGATTCTTCCACTATACTTTTATGTAAAAAGTCCTTTTAAAAAGTTCTACAAATCTAAGTTGTTATTCCCTTATATTTCACAGATTGGCCACTTGCAAAAGGGTTTGAATCCACCTTCATTGAACATGCTATACTTCAGTGGCCAACATCTGGCTTTAGCTATCAAGACTGGAATTGTCACAGGAATGCTGTCCCTCACTGTAAGCTTTCCTTAACCAGCACTGTCATCGGTCTCTTTATTCCGTTTTTAAAACCCTTGTTACTGAACATTATTGGACTACATAAACATTCTATTCCAAACAATTTTATGGGTTGCCTACATGCCTATAAATGAATGTGGGGATTTGCATGGGACTGCCATCATGTTCTTGATTTCTATTTTCTGCATGCTTTTTCTCTCTAATATCCAGATGGTTTATAATGTTTCGCAGGAAGGGATTGCAGTGGGAAGGACATTTGCTTCTCTAAAAAATTACCAAGTTGATGGAAATAAAGAAATGATGGCCATTGGTCTCATGAACATGGCTGGTTCTTGCACTTCATGTTATGTCACAACAGGTGTTGACTCTCACATAATACATACAATAGAAAAACATATAATTTTGTAGCATCTAACATTTTTCTCTTTGACATGTCTTTTTCAGGATCATTTTCTCGATCTGCGGTAAATTACAATGCTGGAGCTCAAACCGCAGTCTCTAACATAGTATTAGCTGCAGCTGTGCTTGTGACTCTGCTGTTCTTGATGCCACTATTTTATTACACCCCTAATCTCATCTTAGCAGCCATCATAATAACAGCAGTGATAGGCCTTATTGATTACCAGGGGGCATACAAGTTGTGGAAAGTTGATAAACTCGATTTCTTGGCTTGTATGTCTTCCTTCTTTGGAGTTCTTTTCATCTCTGTTCCTCTGGGACTTGGCATTGCAGTAAGCATTTTAAACTTTTCCAAGTGACTATGCTTTCGTTTCATCTTCCCCTAGTATTGCATTTTTTGAAAACTTCAACATAGAATAACAAGTAACAATTTTTTTCTCATCGGTGCCCGAAATCACAGGTTGGAGTTTCTGTATTCAAGATTCTCTTGCATGTCACCAGACCAAACACTGTGGCATTGGGGAATATTCCAAGAACACAGATATACCAAAACCTCAACAGATACAAAGAAGCTTCAAGGGTCCCTTCTTTTCTCATACTGGCCATTGAATCTCCGATCTACTTTGCAAATTCCTCTTATCTACAAGAAAGGTAACACCGTAAATGCCTGAAGAAATCTACCATTGATAGGCCAATAAACCATACAATAGATTATCATTCAGAAATATTTGTATCAATCTAGCAAATGATTGACTGACTGAAGGAATCTCTTTCTTATAGGTTGTTAAGATGGATCCGAGAGGAGGAAGAATGGATTAATGAAAACCGTGGATGCAGTTTGAAATGTGTAATTATTGACATGACTGGTAAGTTGTATATATATTTCCTTTAAGCTACAGCTGCTATCTTTTTCTACCAAAAAGTTATCCCCAGAACTCCCTGCTGTATTTGGCTAACGGTGACGCAATTTTATCAGCTGTCACAGCAATAGATACAAGTGGCATCGACCTGTTATGTGAACTAAGAAAGATTCTAGAGAAAAGATCACTTCAGGTAAATAAATGACGGTTGATTTTCATCCAATGAAGTTTCACTGCATGTATTACTTCCTTTGTTAGGATGAGGTTTTGACACTCTGCTTCTTTTTTTTTCTTTTTTTTTTTGTCATTTTCAGCTAGTGTTGGTAAATCCAGTAGGAAGTGTGATGGAGAAATTGCATCAGTCAAACGCCTTAGAGTCATTTGGAGCGAGTTCAGTCTATCTTACAGTAGGGGAAGCAGTGGGAGACATCTCAGCTTCATGGAAGCCTCAACCATGACGTTGTGGACAAGAAGGAAACGCTTGACTAACCCTTTTAGACCCTTTAGCAATTAGCAGTCTTGGAAGAGGTTTAGCATAGAGGAGACCTTTTTCTGTTTTGCCTTGGTTTTTTTTCTTTTCCTTTCTTTGTTTTCATTTTGTGACAGAAACACTAAATCAATGAAATATTAGAGTTATTTTTTCATACACATTCCATATGAAATTAAAGTAAATTTCATGTTAGCAGATTTAAGGACTCAAAAAAAATTCCTTTTCAAAAACAACCAAACATTGGGAAATATTTTATATGAAATCATCCGGCCTCCAAAAATATACCTAAGTCTAAAAAAACAACTCCCTTTTCTTCTTTGAAATCATTTTCTACAAATGGACTCTGTTATAGCAAACTTAAAATTCTCAACATGGTGGGGAAACCAAGCAATTCTTTTAAAGAATGAAAAGCTGCATGATTCTGAAAAAAAATATATATAAAAATCAGAAAACAGTATTAGCTGCAGTGAATCATCTTTTGCAAAGCAACCTAGAATTCTAAACTAAGATCTCCCTCAAATGAATGTTCCAGCTTCATATCACTTAAGTACCACTAATCCCGAGTTTTTATGGCTGCTCTTGTACATCTTTAGAAGCACTTCGGTGTTATATCCAGAAGCAATGAACATGGATTATTTAACTTAAGCTAGTTCTTTCTCATCGCGGATTAGTTTTCGTATCTAGAGAACTATATCCTTCAGCTCTTCCAAAGAAGGGAAGAAATACCATGAATTTTAATGCGCCACAAGGGATTTCTTCACACATGATTCTTTTTCAGTCAAATACCTGCATGGAATAGTTTCAAATTTAGTCCATATCATGACATTAAAGGAAATAAAAAAGAATTATAAACTGAAATGAAAAAAAAAAAACATAGTAAATAATGTCCTAAGTCCATGGCTGAGGAAGTATTTGAACCTTCTGTTTTTCGTTTTAACTTTAGCTAAAGAATTGATTTTTTTTATTTCTATAATTTCTTAGATAAGATAATTAGCATGAGAATGGATCTTCATCTTTCCCAGCAGTAAAGGAAATACTTTCTTTTTTTCCTGGAAATGCCACCAAGAACATCACAGTTATAAACCAATAAAGAAAAATATTTATTTTCATCCTATATATGATTAAGAAGTCACTTTTAGCATACATAGGAATAATCTTACTTGATCTGTGTCGAGTGGGAATCTCTCTCAGTTCCCGTTTCATGCATAAATATTCACCTAGAAAAGCCATCACTGCAACTCCAGTACCATTCACAACCCACCAGGTAACAGAGGAAGGCCAACCTCCATATATAAGGCATATAAAAAGATGAATAGTATAGAGGGTGGCAGAAAAATCTAAGCACTTCTTTGCCCTTTCAATCAAATAAATCATGCAGCCAGCTCTGCATAGACCAAAATAAAGTGAGCTAAGTTTAGAAAATGCCTAGATTACCAGTACAGTATAATTCGAAGTTTTAATGGAGGTAATATCTTCATAGAAGTAATATTGAGCTCAGGCCATTAATTCACAACTAAATAACCCTCAGACAGAAAAACTGAACCAGCAAGAATAACAGATCCAATGGCTTGGGCAGGGAGGTCAATTGCTTTCAAGCTTAGCTAAAATATCCTAAAAAAGAGTTCTAGACTCAATCAGCTTTGCATTTCGACTTCAAAAAGCATGTGCAGAGATTTCTAAATCCTAGATTTTTAGTATCAGAAAAAGCATACATGTCATAAAACTAATGCCCCAGACCATTGTTAAACATCAGAAGTTTAGGACATAATCTGTATATTGATCAAAGGCAAACAACTTATAATCAAGGATGAAACAAAAGCAATGGGGATTACCTACATTCAAGCAAATCTAATAGTTAGTATATCCAAAAGGCATCAGACAGTAACTGAACATATATTTTATAAATACATTCAAAAGTTGGGCAGATAATGATCCAAATGAAGAACAGCTAAAAGCCAAGGACTTTCAGTTTCTCACCCTGCAATAGCACTGAACAGAAACGAAGCAATGACACACCAGCCGACAAGGGTCGAGGATGTAAGAGTAGCAAAGTCAAAGAAATAGACCAAGCTCATACGGGAAACATGAGTGCCAACAAGAAAGGACAAGAAGACTCCAAGCATGAGGTAGTATACGCATTGAAGGCAGACAATTTGGGCTACAATAAGCCAAGGATCCCAAACCATCGCCCCATAGAACATGACTGCAATCGAAATAACCCTTTCAATTCCCCAATAGGATTCTAAATTTTCCTTATATCCGCTTCCTTTGAATAATTTTATTCGAAACCCAATTCTTAAAAAAATTGGATAGATCGATGCAAAACCATTGGCTGCCAAGCTGAAGCTTTTGAAAGCTAAAGAAAAACCCAGATTTTAAAACAATGAAAATTCAATGCTAAAACTGAGTTCGATGTTCAATTTTTCTTCTTCACTTTTTAGTGTACCCAAGATCGAAACTTGGTGAGCTCGGATCTGGTAAATCAGAGAGTCCGGAGAGGAACAAACCCGAATCTGATAAGAAAAAAACAGCCGTTACTTCTCAGATAAATCAATAAAAACATATATATTTCCCAAATCCAGCTAACTTAATTAAAATTTGAGATTTTGGTTCGAAAAAAGAAAGTGAAGATTAAGTACTGAACATCGAGATCGAAACGGCAGAGAGAGATGATGAACCGTATAGCTGAATGAATTCTGCAAATTTTGTTTTCCCAAAACTTTTTTTTCTTAACGATTATTTCGCTCGATTTGTCGTGGGTTCGAGTCTCACTGATCACTATGGTCTCAAGACTCGAGACAGGATGCCTTCTAATATTTTCCTTGTTCCAGTAATTATGTGAACAACTTAGGGTAAACTAATTTTTGTCACACAACTTTGTCTGTATTTTAGTTTTAGTCTCTTACCTTAATGTTTTTTTAATTTCGTTATTTAGCTTTCAAATTCCACTCGTTTTGATTACTACATTGTTGAATGTCTAAGGTCAATATCAAAATGTTGCATTTGGGTTTTTTATTTCTGATTTGTTTTAAAAAAAGAACTTGAACCTGTCTTTTTCTTATGGCTACAATCTTTACTATAATTGTCGGTCATCATTTTATAACGTAATTGGTATCAAAATGTATTTTTTAATGACCAGAGTCTAAAACGATATTTGAAAGTTCGATGAAGAAATTGAAATTTTTAAAAGTTGATTGACCAAAACATAAAACACAAACAAAATTGAGTGAGAACAAAAATATTGAAGACTAGATTCTGTTGGGGAGAAGAAAAACCATGCTAGAAAAGAAAAATAACTAAGAACTACTGCTAACATTCCATCAGTTTGAAACAAACGGATGTTTACATGCAAAAGTAAATTCCTTAATTTAACATACTGGATGTCAGATGTATATAACAACAATACGGTTGTATTAAGGAAAAAAAATGCTTACCTAGCATACAGTGGATTTTTACATGCACAAGTTAATTCCTTAATTAGCATTCTCGATGTCAGACAGATTTATATCACAACAATACAATGGTATTGTGAAAAATTATCAAGCAATCCATGGTAAGAATATCAGAGCTCAGGATGGTTACTCCTGAACTTCATTCTGAGCTACTTTTCTCCTCCTGGTAGTTTTCTTTGCACTGACAGTCACTTTCGCTTTCGCTTTTGCTTCTGCTTCATTTTCACCTTTCTGCTGAGGCTTATCGTTTATGGGAGCTTCGGATGATTTCTTTTTACTCCTCAACTGTAGTATTTCTCCCTTAGCGGATGCCAATTTGTCCTCGAGTTTCTTCACTAGCTTTTCCAAATTATCCCTTTCCTTGCCAAGTGATATCACAAGCTTATTAGCATCTTCCATGTTTTCTTGGGCTTCTTTAGTTGCAATCTTCTGCTCTGTAAGTGTTTTATAGAGAACCATTTTCTCGTCCTCGAGACCAGATATTTTAGCATTACTACTTTCGAGATCTTTAGAAAGTTTCAATATATTTTGATTCACCTCATCAAGTGACTTGGTAGCCTCTTCCAGGTCTGTTTCAAGTGATTTTCTTGCTTCCCTAGCCTTCGAGATCTGCTTCTCCAAAGCCTGCAGTTCTTTCTTTAAAGAAGAAACAATTAGTTTTTCTTCTTTCAAATCATTGGCCGTGGTTTCTGCCTTTTTATACACATCTACCAATTCCCTCTGAAGGCTATCGCGGCTTTCTGTCATGGATGTCAGATCATGAGAAAGAGTCTGCAGCTCCTCCCTAGTTTTCATCAGAAGTTCTTTTGAAGCTGCGAGCTCACTGGCAAGAACTTCCCCACTTTGTTTTGCTTCATCCAGGCTACCCTGCAGTCTTAGTTTAGTTTCATCAAACTCGGACATGACCTTTGAAATCTCAGACTCGAGCTCTTTACAATGTGTTCTTGAGTTCTTTAGTTGCTCGAACAGATCGGAAGCCTCACTTTTGGACTTTGCAAGAGTTTCCTCAGCAATTAGGAGTTCTTCTTTCATGTTCTTTACATTCTGCAATCCCGCCTCAAGTGCTTTCTTCAGGTTCTCTTTTTCCTTGTTCAAATCCACAACAATTGCTTTATTTTCACTTGCATCATTTAGGGCAAGCTCAAGTTTTTCCTTTAGCTGATGAATTTCTTTTTCACTTTCCCCCAAAAGATTAGCATCAGCTGCAGCCTTATTTTCAGAAGCCACTTTCAGATTATTGTAATCCTCCTGAAGAGCACCAAATTCCTGCCTAGAATTATCTCTTTCGGCCATTAAGGAACTTATCCTTGCATTCAATTCATCCACTGCAGAACTTTTTGATTGAAGTTCACTTTGATTTCTCAGTAGTTCTTCTTCCAAACCTTCAATCTTGGAATTTGCTTTCCCAAGCTCTTCTTTAGTTTTCTTATAAGTAGTTTCAAGGTTCTTTAACTCTGATTCTTTCTCAGCAAGGGATGAACTGAGCTTTTGAATGTTATTTTCCTCATTTTTGAGTTCCGAACTGAGCAAGTTAACTTTTTCTTGTAAGACATCAACTAAATCAAGCTTTTCCTTCACTTCTTGTTCAAGAGATCTCTTTTCTTCCCCGGCCTTCAAGAGGTTGCTTTGTAGACTGTCTATTTGAACTTTAAGGTTCTCAATTAACCTCTTCTCATTTTTAAGTTCCTTCCCTAAGCCTGCAATTGAGCTGTTAGCTGAATTTAGTTGATCCATTAAAGACAGCTGTTCTTCCTTCGCATTTTTGAGTTGCTGGGTTTGTTTTTCACGTTCGTTTAGCAGCTTTGACTCAAAGTCTTTCTCCATAGAGAAAATTGCAGCTTCCTTCTCTTGCAATTTGATCTTCATCTGTGTGTTCCAATCAATGCAAAAATAGTTTTAAACTAAACCATGTAATGGAAATCGAAATTAGTCAAGAACAGCGGAAAATTACATTAAGTGAAAAACAGAAAAAAGCATTCTTTATCTCTATTATTTTGCTTTTTGTCTTGTCCTTTCTCTATCAGAAAAAGGAGAATACTTGACAGAAGGTAGGGAAGTAAGGGGAAGGGTAGTTTGTGGACAGGGAAAGACAATAATAATATTGTTGAAAATGAAAATCATGTTGCTCTGGTTCTACGAGAGTCGGACACAAATTCGAACATGGAGGGAATACGAGCCTCTAAGTACCCTCCAAATACAAGAAAAAACATGGGGAAAATGAATATGGGTTGAAAAGGGTCCGAGTATCCAAAAAGAGGGAACTAGCTTTTCTTATTTGTACTCTTTCCATATCTTCCCTTGAATACTCAAAACCATTTATAGTGTAAACAAAATTTGACTTTGAAGGTAAGTGATGACTTACCAACTCTAGGGCTTCATCAGTTGCTTTCTTATCCTTCTGAACCGAAGCATAGAGCGGAGCAAGCACACTGGTACCAAATATTCCAAGACCATTCAGAAGAGATAGAAAGGGATTAGATGGCGAATCTCCCTGTGCTTCCTGTTCATGCAAGTTATCCCGTTAAGAATTTTCAAAACGTAGTCCCATAATCAAGAAATAAACATAATGAATGCAAATATAGAGTGGATGAGCTAATAAAGTAAGTGAGACTCAGACCTCTGCTTTTTGGTTTTCCTCTGGCTTCTTTAGCTCACTTTCTGCCTCATTTCCTTATAAAAAAAAAGATAAATAAATGAAGACGGTGAACAATTATTACTTTTTATACCATTCCTTGTAAAAGGACTTAAGAAGAAGAAAGCATACAGGACCTTGATAAGAGATTCAACATATATGAACTTTAAAGAAAACAATATGTGGATTAATTTTGATAGAACAAGCATGATCATAAAAAACTTGGTTTGAAGATGAAATGGTAGAGTGCCTTCATACATGCTTTACTTGAGATTAAACATCAAGGCAACTAATCCAGAAATTGTTACTCCAAACCCGATTTCTCCTTCATGCAAGGTAACTTGTTCAAATACCAAACAGAACCACTCAGCATTTAACTAAATTCTCAATATTAAGGGCACATGTTACTAAAATTTTATCACTGCTTAACTTCTACTAACCAAACTGTCCTAATGATGTTGTTCCACTACCATTCAGCGGAATGTTTCGTTTTACTCCAGAAGGGTATGGAGTTAAATATTTAACTCAAATACAATAAAAGCTGAAACAGCATTCTTAACAATAATAAGAGAAAAAAAAAATGAAAGAAATCAAAATAAAGGCAATCAGTGCCCGTGCTTTCTACTAGCAACTGCCATTGGCAGCTCTCTTACTTCTTCCTATCCACTTTTACTCTTTTATCTGCCACTCTCTCTTCGCAATTCGCAGGTCTAAGTAACCTCTGGCTCTTATAATGGAAGATTGATCTATCTAATTATCTCTTATCCAGGCCAACACTAAAAGTGGCAAGTTCATTTATTGACATCAGGCCAGTTTAGTGTTAACAGCAATATTTGAACATCATTTCAAAGTTCACAACAAACATCAGCAAAACCTTATTGCAATTTCTTCAAGAAAACAATCTTGTCTGGGAAAATTGTTTGAAAAGGAATATGAAAACTTCAATCATAATAGAACATCACTCCCAAGGATAAGGATAAAATATGACATGACAAAATTGCTCACTAAAAACTGCATCTACTTATCTTATTTCACAATATACATAACAAAAAGTATTTCATCTTAACTTGATCTTTAGCATTTATTCATAAAGTGACCGGTCTAAAAGATGTGAAAACAATCAAATCATAAAATTCAAAAGAACATCAAAACATTGCCTATGCATTCCAGCACAAGTTCTATACACGGCTCATCCAATGGAATTTACTTAATAATTTCAAGACAAGATTAGAGATAACCCATTTCAACAAGTACTGTAATTTGATTAAAAAGAAATGAACTTACTTAAGGTGGACACTTCAATAGCATTGGCTCTGAGTTGGAGGAAAGGAAGAATGGAAATACCCACAAGAAGAACCACCCTCCTGTTTCGGGAAACGTGGTCGTTTGGGTCTTGATGAGACAGAGAAGACATTGGAGGCCTGAAGCTTCTCCTTCTTCTCTTTGACTCTGCATTTCTGAGGTTAAAGTAAACAGCTTGAGAAGAAGACGAAGAAAACAGAAGTTGAGAGTTTGATATGGGAGTTTGCAAATAGCAAGAGCTCCCTATCACGAATCCCATTTTTATTTTTCCCTTCTTTTTTAATAATTTTTCTTTGAGAGAAGTTGGGAATGAGAGAAAGCAGAAAGCTCTCTTGCTTGCTCTGTACTTCGCTCTATCTTCATCTCTTTCGATCTTTGTCAGTGAAAGCTTGTTGAAAGACAAAAATGACCCTTTTCGTTGTAATAATTACATGGAAAATCTTTTTTATATAGTATTTCATTTTTGTACCCTTTTCCGTCTTGTTGGATTAAGATTTATATTATTGGGACGCGTCTTTTAAGCATTATTATTTGTTATTACATACCATCCGACACAAGTACAAGTATATAGTAAAAATAATCAATCAAACCCATGTTATCTTGATAGAAAGATTTTTTGGTAAGAATTTGGTTTACTTAGGAAAACAAGATTTTAAAAAATAAAATCTTATTTTATTTTTTTCTTTAAAGATCAATCATATTGATATTAATATCTATTGTCAATTGTTGGGATTTATTATTTTGTTTGTTTATATTTTATATTTTATTTTTTTTTGGTACGGTCTAATTTTATTTTTTAATTTATTTTTTATTATTTGATATATTTTTTATTTTAATTAGGTTGAATTTAACGATGTCACGACTGATTAAATTATCGTTTCTTTTATTATATTATTAATTTTTTATTTTAAACTTTCAAATTAAATTTAGATGCATGATTATATCTATTATTTCTTATTTGCAATTAAAAAAAAGTTGAGATGCATTTATCAATGTATTTAGCGGAATATATTATTGGGCAAATGGGTAATTCCACAATTGAAAAAAAAACACTTCCCTATCGAAAATTCCAAATCGGTCCATATAACCAAATCCATCCCTGTAGGATGAAGATTTAACAGCTTTTATACCCAATGCCGAATTACCACGTAACAACATATGTAACCTTTTTATCCTCAGTCGGCTGTTGGGAAGTCATGTTGCCACGTCACACAGTTTTTATTTAATAAGAAATTAAATAATCAAACGAATAAAATTTATTTATTCTTTTCACCTTACTCTTTGGGCCTTATGGGTTTAACCCTTCTGAATATTAAGGGTAAAGTATCCGATGACCACCCAACTATGAAATGATTTCTATTTTGATCATTTAATTAATAAATTTATTAATCAAACTGGTAAACTATTAAAGTGCTCTTAATTTAACAATCAAACCGTTAATAAGGCACGCTGCCACATCCACATCACACGATTTTAATGGTTGATGCTCAAAACAATAGCACTTTAAATGCTAGGTGATCTAATTGATAAATTTATTAGTTGAGTGATCAAAATAAGAATAACTCTATAATTAGGTGTTCATCGGGTAGTTTACCCCAATATAAATGATGAATACATTGAGCCATTTCATTTGGATTTCTTGCAATATATGTTTTAAGGATGGTTGACTATCAAGCGGGTGCTTCCTAAACAATGTTCTTCAGCATTACCAGTCAACCATGGAAACCCAGACGAAAGAAATCGAAGTCACTAAATCAAGAAAAGATTATCCCCACCAACATTCATAGGATACTAACTTATTACAGACAACTAAGATTAATCCAGCGAATGTCACATACATTCAGAATTCAACAGCGAGTTCTTCGAGTTCAAGAGGTTTTACACAGCAGCTCATAGAAGTGCAACAGTAACAAACGATATAAAAAGAAGGAAACCGATGAGATGGGGCTCGTCCGGCCGCTACTAACTCATCGAATCAAAATTATAAAGCAACAATAGTTTTAATATTATGTCTATCCCAGGACTATAAATGAAACTCAATGCTCTGCAATCCATGACTCTTTGTTCATGAACATATGATCATCCAGGATAAAGTTATCACTCTTGGCATGGATGGCTGCAAAAAGCAATCATAATAATAGTCCATTACATGTAAATGGACACGCCCATTGGGAAGAGGTCTTCATCATTGCCCTGCTCCGGAGAACTGTTGGAGGAATTATTACAAGTTTTCTCCATTTCCTCCACTGCAAAAATCTCCTCGGAGCGGCAATTGAGGCTGCAAAATGCCTTTTCACCTCTGCAAGACTCGGAAGACAAAACAGTCTCAGTCATTACATCAAGAAGCAACCTGAAGTAAAAGTTGTAGGGGGATGTAAAGAGTACAAACCTATACATGTAAATGTCTTTGTTTTTCTCTAGTTTTTTCTTGCAAGTGTAACAGACACTCAAATACTCATCGGAGGGGTAGAGTGCTGAAGTCTCTTCGCCGTTGCCTGGTGGAGGCACTTTGGAGCTGGTTTCAGCTTTTTTATCAAAAAGGGTTAACTCGTTGTCGTGACATTCCAAAATACAGTCACCAAAAACATGAGTTGTTTTAGGGTTCGGACCATGAGAAATTATACAAGTATAATCCTCAGAAAGCTCTATCTCATGAGCAGGAAGCGATACCAGGCTATGGCTAAAGAGTATAGGAAGTGAACTTGGTTTACTTACCAAAGAATTATCTACGTTCAAAGGTTTGCCAATTGGCAGAGGTAAACTATTAGTACTGATGGTTCCATTCCCTGAACAAAAACTTCTGGAACTCAAATTCGGGTTTTCCATAGAGGAAATAAAAGGGGAAAGCCCGGCATCTGGTTTTGATTCTAATTGTACTTCCTCATTTCCAAAGCCAAGACCAGAAACCGACTTGGTATTGGACTTTCCAGCTTGGAAAAGCTGCGAGATTATGTAATTCCTAGGCAAAGAATTGGATTTCATAGAATTACCAAGGAATTCATGGGAATACCTCAAGGAACAAGGAAATTTAGTATTCACCTGTGGTCCAAATATTATGTTCTTTCTCATCGGAGAATCAGGGTCTCCTCCATCTGGTTTAATGTCATCAGCAAGCAAATTCACAATGCCCAAACCTATCTTGTTGCAATCCCACTTCTTTTGAAAACCACTTTGAGATGGTGATCTAGGAGACCTAACCCCAAATGGATTGCTAAAATTTGCAAAAACTCTCAAATCAAGAGGTGATGTAGGGCTTCGTGCCGAGTCATGATCCGAAGGACCCTTGGTGCTAAATCCAGCAAGGAAACCAGGAATATTGAAAAGTGAACTGCTTAAGTGCCTTAAACCCAATATAGATGACTCGGAATCAGGATCGGCCATCTGATTACCATCCATTGAACTTGCTTATAAAGTATGTTTTCTTGAACTGCATTATCTGTAAAACCTCAACCCTTAGCAAGAAAACCAGCAACTCCTTACTGCATTAGAATCAAGAATCCATCAATATAAAATGACAGCAATAACGATAACAAAACATGTACCATATATCACATCAACAATGTAAAATTGGGTAGTAAAATATACTTTAAAATGACAATAAAGCTCTAAAAACTCTTGATCTAAGAGCCAATGAAGAATCTAATGAAGGAAAAGAGTCCTCCAAGACTTCTGTTTAACATGATAAGGTAAATCCAAATCAACATCAGGAGCAATCCATCTATAGTATGCAACAATGAACTATATGAATGTACAAAGAAAAGAAACAACAAAGCCGATCATTAATTTACATTCAACTCTATAAAGATGCAGCTAGAAATGGGGATATCGTAGATTTTGATGATCATCGTTAACCAAACCCCAGATTACCATTAACAAAAGATCTACAATATTCCTAGAAATCAAACAGATTTGAGGATCTTCCAAGCTAAATGACATAGAACGCCTGAAAAGGGGAAGGGGAAGAAGAAACTCGAACAAAAGCTTGATTAGAACTTCCCCCAAGAAAATGCATCAAATGGGTACCCAAAGAATGGAAAAAGCAATAACATTTAACCAAAAAAAGACCTTGCATGCATCAAAACCAGCAGAAACAACATCAAAGTCGGAGTTAAAACATGAAGGGAAAAGGGGGACCTTGAAAATCACACCGGTCTAAAATAAAAATCCAATCTTTCAAACCCCATATACTGAAAATACAGATTGATAAAATAAAATAAAATAAGGGGTAAAATTTACAAACTGACAAAAACAAAAAAGACCCACCTGGTTTTCTTCTATTGAAACCTGAAAGGAGAGGGGAAACAGAAAACCCAAAATAAAGAAATGGATGTTACTTTGGCTTAGCTAAAACATAACCCCTCGCTATATAATTTTCTTCTGCCATTTTTGTGGGTTCGGTTTTCTAATAAAGATTTTTAGTTTATTTCATTTTGATTCATCTGCAATGCATCAAAATCAGAGAGTGAACCACCGAGGCTTCTGATATACTCCTCTTTTCTTCTCTAATCATTTAGAAAGAAATACGTATTTCCATACGGTGTTGTAGTTTATAGAAAACAGTGTCTACTGAATACTTTCTTTGTGAGTGAGGCTGTGTCTGACTGGCTGCTGTTAATAGCCTGGTGATTTTTTACCCGGGCGCAGAGTAACAGTTTTATTTTAACTGATATTCCAGTGTTTAATAAAAATTATATTATGACTTTTTATCACATAAAGTAAAGTAAAAATAGAACATCCCTGTATATTATAAGGGAAAGATTAGTTTACACAGTAAATCATTGAGTGGTAAAATGAATGATTAAAATTAAAAATAAAATATAAAAATTATAATTTAAAAAATAAAAAATAATCGTAATTACTTATTTTACTTGTCCAATAATTTAAAAATTATAAAATTATTAATTTAAATATAAATATATACTAATAATGTAACACCCGACCCGGATGTCACAATGGGTCTCCGGCCCAAAACCCATATTTCAAAATTCCGTTTTAAAAGTCCAATAATAAAATCACGAAAAGTCCAAAACCAAGTTCATAATCCAAATGAATAAAGACAAGCCCAAAATAATTCAAAGTAAAACGGAACTCCAAATTATTTTACAGACTGATTTAAAACATTCGACCCAAATAAAATAACAGAGTTACAAATACATATAGGGTTCAACATAGTACTAAGCCCACTACATCTAATAACTGTACTCTAACGATACGGTCGATGCTGAAAGTCCAAACCTTGACGGTGCTCCACGAATCCCGCTCCACTTAACCTACGCACGAAAATAGGTTTCGAACGCTGAGCCACACAAGCTCAGTGGATACGCCAAACTCGGCCAACATTATGCATATCAAAGCAGTAAAGCATGACATATAAATCACATGCATGGTATGAAGGTCTAGCATGCCTGCCTACACATGGCATAAATGAATGTATACTATCGCACACAGCATATACAAACATATAAGTCATCACACAAGAGCGAGGCCCGCGTCCACACAACATCGGGATCCTACACTCAGGATTGAGGCCGCCCTCAAATTCTATGCCCGGAATGTTACATCGGACATCTTCGAACGAGGCCGCCCAACGTTCGGAAAAGGGTGGAGGCCGCCCAACCAACCCTATGCTCGGAATGTCACATCGAACATCTTCGAGTGAGGCCGCCCAACACTCGGAATAAAAGTCTTCAATCATCACCCGGCATGTTACATCGGATGGTCTTCAACGTGTTGCAACACTTATGGATATCCGGATTCCAACACACAAGGACTCGACCACACAAACGATCCACCTAGGATCTCATCACAACAAGATATATATATTAAAGTCTTATCTCAATTGGTTTTTCAGAGTTATAACCTCAACTTAGTCCTACAATTCATTCTGTAGCTTTTAAATTAAAGCATTCATTTAAATAAGACCACCTAAGCCTTAATTTCTACCCAACTTAGCCAAGACACGCAGGGGTATCGATACCCTTAAGTAGGGTATCGAAACACCCTTTATCGATACCCACCCAAAGAGGGTATCAAAACACAGGTATCGAAACAGGTATCGATACCATTGACTAACCTCAAAAGTCAACGGAAAGGGGAGGACTCGTTTCGATACAGGTATCGATATAAAAACTTTCTGGAATCCACGGTATCGAAACAAGTATCGATACCCTTGAACAACAGGCCAAAATATACACACTGGTATCGATACCGGTAGCCCGAGTATCGATACCCCCTGCACTAAGGACGGTTCTGCACTTAGAAAATTTAGATTTTCAACCCCAAACTTAATCTAATCGATCCCTAAGAGTTCCTACTCAATATTAATGATGTTTAAAGTATTTTAACTCCAATTCCCAACCCTTAGCCACATTAATCTGAGTTTCACCATTAAAGACCCATTTTTAAGCAACCAAGCAAAAACAACATACAAGCATGATTATCTCTATATGTCATGAAATCTACCATGAATGGATGTTGTAGAAGGAGTTGGGAGTACCAACCTCAAGCCAAAGCAACAGCAAAACGAGCTTTCCACTCAAGTCAAACTCCTCCTCTACCCAAGCTTGTTGATGGCTCTCCAACCTCTTTCTCTACACGAGGAAGATAAACAACGATTAAGGATGGTCCGGGAATAATTTCTAAAGCTTAAAAACACAAAAAGACCTAGATTTTAAGCCTCAAAAACCCAAACCCGGATTACACCTTAAACCCCAACAAAACCTTCACCTCCACCAAACCCACACATTCTTACCTTGTTTTATAGATCCTTTACTGCTCTAAAACATCTCCTCTACCATAAAAACGAGATTCCAAACGTAGCTCATAAAAATCTTACCTTTAACCAAACCTTCTTGCAACCAAGGGGTTTAGAGATGGGGAAGAAAAGGAAGAAGGAGATGATATCATCTCTGCAGGAGAAATAAAAACTCCTTCCCCTCTTTTCATCTATTTAGGCATTTACAAAAATGCCCCCATCTTAAAACTCTTAAAGCCCACACCACGCAAGCCCAACAAGCCTATGGCCCAACAAGGCCCAAAACACACAAACCCGGTCCTAAACCCGAGGCCCAACACAACGGGTTAACCCGACACACAAAACCGAGAGTTCGGGTCGTTACAAATAAATAAAATAATATTTTATAAAATAGCGGTAGAAACGAAAAAAAAGCACCCTTAAATATTTAGGTTTAGGATTTAGGTTACTGTTTATGTAATAGTTTTTTAAGTGTATTACATTTAAAATTGAGGGTAGATGGTTATAAATATATGGTTTATAGTTATAATTTATAATTCAGGATTTAGGGTAATATGGGCGTAAATCTGAGTTTTAATTTTTAAGTTTTAAATTTTAATTAATCTTAAATTTAAAATTTTTGCTTAATCTTTCTTAAACAAAGATTTTAAACCTTAAAATTAAGATCTTTATAAAAAAATTATTTTCATACATGAAATAATTGTCTTAATAAATACATTAATATAATAAAAAATTATGTAAATGAATTTAAATCGTATTGAGTTTGTTTGTAAAAAAATAATGTGCTTTATTAGAATTTAATACGTTACTTAAAAATAAAAAATATAATAATTTATCATAATTAATTAATAATCGATAAAAAATTAAATTGTTTCTTTTATTTACTGATCATGTTTTTATTTAATTGTCTGAAATGTAATAATAATAATAATATATTTCTTAAACGGACACGAGCCCTCTAACTCAAATGATTAAAGGAACGGTTATTATTTTTAAAGGTTACAGGTTTAAGCATCAGTATATAACAGAATAATTAAACGATTAAATATTAAATAATAAATATTATAATTTTAAAATAAATATTACTATAATCACTATCGGTTAATTTGAATATATATATTTCTTAGACGGTGAATAATCCTATTTTAGAGCTGAAGACAAAAGGAGAAAGCGTTCTCTTTTGTTTGGAGTCGCCACGCTTACTGTACACGGTAATTGTTGTGTTGTCCACCTTATCTACCCACGTTTTCGCTTGTATTGTCCTCTCGTTTTATCACTTTATTTTAAAAAAGATGTTATAATCATATTTATATTATTATATATTTACTTATTTTTAATAATTCAACAATTTAGCAGAGACAGACTTTAACGAGGGTAGGGGCCTTGCTCCCCTGGTCTGAAAAAAATTGTATTGAACCCTTCATAAGCGTGTCATCGGCACAACAACAACAACAAAGTGAAAAACACATGTAGAACAAAAACGTCTTTGTCAATGTCAATGTAGGGTTTTTTTGTCTGTTCCGTTTAACGACGTTAATCGATAAGAACTAACAGTAACAGGGCAACGAAAAGAGTAACAAGTTTGAGACTTTTTGGTTGGCCACACCCAAACAATGAATTAAACGTCGTCAAATAAGTCCGTCAAAACTCTATGATTTAGTAGGTCCATAAAAGGTGGACCCCACTTATAAAATACCTCGCTCCTAGTAATGATTCCTCACGGCCACATTACTTCTTTATTTTACGGTTCCGTTTTGTCGTTTAGCCTGACTCAATTTCCCCCCCCTGAAACATATCCTATCCCAGTATCCCTTCAATTTAGTTCGATTTGCTCCTTTTATATAATTTTAATTTTCCTTCTAGTATTTTTTTAATGATAAATGGTGTGATTTTATTGACCATACGAACATATAACAAAAATATTAGTATATGTTTTATTAAAAAAATTAACTTAATGAAAAGATACATGTACTAATGTTAAAAAAACTATGATTAAACTTTTTTATTGATTAAAGAATGTATTCGTGTTTTTTTATTAAAAAAATAATCTTAAATGAGAAAAAAAAACATAAATTATATTTATATAAAAAAATAATCTAGACAACACACAATGTTACCTAAAAATCTGTTCTAAATCATAATGAGGATTCTTTATAATAAATTTTGATAGATTACTGATTATTGTTTTTTCATTTAAATACTTTTAAAATAACAAAATTAAACAATCGATAATTATATTAACTTTACTATTAACTTGTTCAATATAAATCTCTTAAATTATTTTAATTTTTTTTAACATTAATAACTAAAATATATCTATTTAAGCTCATAAAATCACCTTTAAGAAACGTGAAAAATCATAAATTTTAAATATAAATATCAAATGCACAGAGATGTGTAAAACTTGTATCATAAGCTTTCTTTCTTTCTTTACTAATTTTAGGAGAAGAAAATAATCCATATAAAATAAAATGACCTTTTTCTCCTACATATTTGAAAAGGGTAAAATTGCACAATTTCAAAAATAATAAAAGAAAGACGAGAATCAACTGCAATCCCCTTTGACCCGATGGCCTCAGAATCTCAAGGCCTCATATCATCAAAACCCAAAAGAAATCAAGCTCAGAGCGTATTATAGCACCAACCCTTTTTTAATACATTTTCAGATAATTATTTATTTAATATTTAATATTTTATTATTAAAAAATAATAACATAATAATAAAAAAACATACATAATATATCGATAAGTTAAAAAATTACGTATAATGTATTATTATATATTTTTTATTAATATGTCACTTTTTCATAATTTTAACTGATATAATATATTAATTAAAAAGAGAAAAATAACGTAATAACTTGTGATTTTTTAATTAATATATTATTGATTTTTTAATAATAAATACTAAAATAGAAGTAAATTATAATTAAGTATTATTTTATAAAAATGATATCAAAGCAGAAAAACATATAAAAAGTGGGATACTGCAGTTACTAGTTATCCCTTTAATCTTCTCCCAAGTCCCAAATTTGTATGAATTGATTGAATTCTATGATCCTCAGAGTTTCATTTAGGATTTGATGTTGGAAAGTAGTTTGAAAAAATCGAACACTCTTTTCAGGTAAGTTTTGCTTCATTTGTTCTTTGAAATTGGATTCTGATATGAATAATGATTTAGGGTTTTTATTGAACTTGATGACGATGGATTGGGGATGACAGTATATATCTGGAAAAGGGTTACTAAGAGTTGGGTAGTAAAAATGGTCGGTCAAAAAGGAAAAGGAACGTGAAATTTAGCTTTATTTTTTTGAAAAATAACAAAAATCGTTGTATAGTGAACGGGTTTGATTTTATTACATTAGGTCAGTTGTAGAATTCTGTGATTGACAGCTGCGAGAGTTGATTTTTTGAGTAATTTGGAAGGGTTTTTGTTGTTCGATTCGATAATAAAGGAGGAAGCTGGATTTTTAATTTCTTTCCTGATTCAGAAGGATTTTCTCCAAAGTGTAGGAGTTTGATGACAGTCGCTGGGATTGTTTTGAAAGAAGAAAATGATTATTATATTGTTCTTTAAGCTTGATTGCACGGGAAAGATGAAATTTAGGGTGTAGGAGAAGTATGCTTTTTTAGTTTTCCATACACAACTTTGTTCTTGAGATAGTCTTGGATTGTAGGATACTTTTGGGGTTTCTCTCCCTTGAGCCGAGACTTTGATTTTAATGGATAACATTGAGGATGATGCTAGATATCCTCGAAATCCATGTGGTGTTAAGAAGCAGCAGGGTTATGATTCTTCGAGTCACCAAAAGCTTCGGGCAAGAAATCTTCCATATTCTATATCAACCGGGAATCAATATGTTGATGATGAGGAAGATTTGGGAGGGGAAAAGAAGAATCCTGACCAAAATAATGGTGTTCGGGATGTAGGAGAAAACATCAATGACGATGAGGAACTTGATGATGAAGAGGATGATGATGACTATGACGATGAAGATGTTGATAAGTCGAAAGGCTATAATGAAAAGAACAATGATGTCGACTTGGAGAGGCGCCCCAAAAAGAGGAAATTGAAGAGTTTGGTGTCAAGTTATGAATTTGCTCCTCGTGTACCAGCATCAACAGCAGCTCCATTTCCTTCTGTGTCGAAGCCCTCTCATGGTGGGAGGAACTCTCTCACGGACTGGACTGAACGTGAGACATTTGTTTTACTAGATGCTTGGGGTGACCGTTTCTTGCAACGTGGGAGGAAGAGTCTTCGATCCGAGGAGTGGCAAGGAGTTACAGAGAAAGTTTTGGAGGTTTCAAAGATCGAAAGGACTGACACCCAGTGTCGCAATCGATTGGATACATTAAAGAAGTACAAGAAGGAGACGGCTATGCTGGCAGAGACTGGTGCTACCACTAGCAAATGGGTTTATTTCAGGAAGATGTATATGTTAATGTCAACTCCTCCACATCTGAGTGAACTGTCTTGTGGTTTGGACTCAGGTGAGCCTGTGTCCCAGAAACCTAGGCCTTACTCAAGCCGAGCAAATGGTATGGACGAAACGAGTGATAGTCCAGCAAGTTCAGAATCTGGTGATGGTGACGGTGACGAGGACATCTCAGATGGACAGCCACCTAAAAAGAGAAGATTGGGGAGGCAATATTATGAGGGTTCTTCCTTCCGATTGCTTGCAGATTCAATCCATAAATTCAGCGATATATATGAAAAGACTGAGAATAGTAAAAGGTATCAGATGTTGGAATTAGAGAAGATGAGAATGGATTTTCATAGGGAGTTGGAAATGCAGAAGAGGCAGATCATGGAAAGTGCACAAGCTGAAATTGCAAAAATACAGCAGGTTGACGAAGACGATAACGACGTCTCTGCCGAGAATGCCAGCAGATAATGCGTGCAAAACCCAGTTATATTTATCATTTGGATTCAATGTTGACTGCTAAATGTTGTTGTATAATATGTTGGAGCCTATTCTGAGTTAGATTTTTACTTCTTAACTGACACTGTCGCATTTACCAGAATTGTTCTCAAGGGTGTTTCAAAATAATCGTCATACATATGAAACATATTTTGGCTGCATACATAAATCATCACAAGACCAGCAGCCTAATAATTTAGGCAGCACTTGAAGTAGTCTCTGTTTTGTCAGTTTCCATTGGTTCTGCAGAAGCTGGAGCCTGGAGGTGCCTCACCACTGCTCGCCGCTGTACTCTCACTCGGGTTCAGGTTGTGGTTAGGACTTGCATTCACATTGGGATTGGCATCTGAGACATCTGCACCCTGTGGCTGAGCCACACTTCCCTGAGGAGGCGTAGCTGGTGGTCTTTCGGGAGTGACTGGTTCAGGTTTCGTCATTATTGGTCTACAAAACCTGTTTAAAATAGATAATAACGTCAGAAGGCGTTATCTGTTGATGATATATATATATTTTTTACGTTAGTACATAATAAATTTAATTTTTTTAAAGGAGAAAGACGTTATATATAAGTGACATATTATTCAT
This sequence comes from Abelmoschus esculentus, assembly GCA_035048815.1. NCBI lineage: Eukaryota > Viridiplantae > Streptophyta > Magnoliopsida > Malvales > Malvaceae > Abelmoschus > Abelmoschus esculentus. The sequence goes on from JAUCBN010000008.1 coordinate 3,675,137, forward strand.
TTTATCATAACCTAAACATCAACTTATATGTCGATTAATCACCAGGGAACAAACAACTCACATTTTTAACACAAATATCCATCAAATCTTACAAGAAACCCCTACAAATTAAGTCCTTCCTTGAATCATTTTCCCTTCCAACAAACATTTGTATCAATAACACCAAATTTCAGATTGAAATAAACAATTAAACAGTTTTAGACCGACATTAATATTTATTGAACACAAATTACTGACGACCCTATTATTTTCAATTTTTAAAGCACAACATACATCATGCAATTGCCAAATCCTTACCTTACAGGATACCTAGTTCTCCTTGATTTCTTGTGACCTCGTACATTATTAACCATAAAACGCCGAGACTTGACCGGAATCTTCATGTCGTTTTGACGCAAATCCACGACCAGGTCAACAAAAGCACTTAAGATGAACTTGTGAGACTTCTTGTCATTCAAGTTCAAGTAACAAAACACAAGCTCTTGCATGAAATCCCAATCGATTTTCGAATGATGTTTCAGCCTCGCCTCCACTATTTCTTCCATGGATCGTCGGAAATCATCGTACGGGTTAGGAGAATATGTTAACACAGCAATGCACTCATTCTGGCTATCACTTAGTGACTCGACGGTAACACCATCATCCTCAACATGGCCTTTGCTGTTAGAATCTTCGGAAGCAGTAGCGTTGTTGATTGAAGCTGCTGATGTAGAAGTTGATCCCATGTTCCCCCAAACCGACACAGTGGTGTTGGTCCCGGCGCTGCTCGGTGACTCATCAACAAGCGAACTCGACGACCCTGTCGACACGAAGAACCTGTTGGAACCACAAAGGTACGAGGGAGGAACAGGCAACCCCCCACCAGAACTTCTTGCTAGATGATCATCATGATCTTCTGATCTAACAGCATGTCTCCTTTCCTCAATCTCATCATCGTCTTCGATATACAGCGACCTGAAATTCTCAAAAAGAAAACGATCAACATCCGCAAGCGTGGCCGCATCATCGTTATTATCATCATTGGTTCCATGATGACCATGATCTGTAGCAGGATTGACAGCAAAAGACAAGGTTTTGGGGTGTCTGCACCCATTGAGTATCCATTTCTTTGAAGAAGAGACTGATTTTGAGGGGAAATGAATATTCGGTGAGGTACTTTTGATTTTGGTGAGGTAATCCTGGAGAGATTTCTGAAGCTTCTTCGACATTTTCCTTTTCTTTTCTTCAATCTATTTGGTTTATCCAAGTATACAAAGCCCTGGTCCCTAGGCAGAGGTATTCACTTGGTTCATTATATTGATAATCTCTGCTTGGAAAATTACCTTTTTAAGGATTTGGAAAATAAGGAAGGGTATTATTACTAATGAAATATTTGCTTTTTCTCAAAATTCAGACCACAGATTCAAAGTCGATGTGAAAAACATGGTATTGGGTTGTTGTGATTTTATGGGAAGTCGAGAGCATTAAAATGGGGTCTATCATATATAATCAAGATTTAATGGTTTACTTCCATTTGGAAATAAATTTAAAGATAGAATCCATTAAAGGAATTGCATTTATTTGGGAGGTTTCCTTATTAATGTTTGTGGTTATTTGTTTTGAGCATTGAATTTTTAGTGTTAAAATTTACGGTTTTATTTCGAGCGATTTGTTTAACCGGTATTTTAATGGATTGTTTTTTTTTTCAAAAAAAATCGAATTCAATCGATTTATTTATAAGGTGTCTTATTAAAGTTGAAACTAATAAAATAAAATTATTTCTTTCGCGGATGTTTAAGCTCCGTCATGAAGTATGTCATAATACTAAGAAATTATACTATGAGTCATTCCCGCCACATCATTAATGAGATTAACTAATTAAATGCATTCATTTAATTAATTTTTGACATAAAGATAATTTTAACCCTTAACATTTATAGTTTTTATTGTTTTGGCCCTTATTCTTTTTTTTTGGATAAATTTAGCCCTTAATCTATATCTTTTTGACAAATAGTTTATTTTTTAACTATTATAATAACTGGACTATTAAAAATCTTACAATGATAACATGTCATATGTATATGATAATATATTTTAAATAACACGACATCTAACCTATCAAATACATATATATATATATGAAATATAATTTTATTCTAATATAAAATATAAAACAATTAAAATTCTAATGAAATATTAAAAAAAATAATTAATTCTAAAATAATATGCTACTAAATATTTTCAACCCTAACTACGATAGAATCAAAATTCTATCTTAAAAAATTAATTAATTTTGAACTATGTTTTTTTAAGATAAGATTTTAATTCTATCTTTGGAAATGTTTAGTAGCCTTTTATTTTAGAATTAATTAATTTTTAATATTTTATTTGGATTTTAATTATTTTATATTTTATATTGGAATAAAATTATATTTCATATATATATGTATGTATTTGATAGGTTAGATGTCATGTCATTTAAAATATATTATTATATGCATATGATATGTCATCATCGTTAAATTTTTAACGGTCTAGTTATCATAATAGTTAAAAAATAAACTATTTGTCAAAAAGATATAGGTTAAGGCTAAATTTATCCAAAAAAAATAAAGCCTAAAACGATAAAAAATATAAACGTTAAGAGTTAAAATTATCTTTATACCTTAATTTTTTTATCTCATTTTTTTACCGGTAAATCTTCACTATTATTTAGTGTAAATTAAATTTAAAAATAATTTTGAACGAGTAAAAAATTAACTTGATAAAGATAAATAGATAAAAAGAGTAATTAAATATATATATTTTATTAGTTAGTCCTATTGATAACTTGACACAAATTACTCATAATATAATTTCTTCACAATATCAATGTTTAAACCAAATAATCCAAAATCTAATTTTTTAAATTATATTTTAAAATCAAATCAAACTAACCCGAGACTTCTTTACATTATTTCAAATCTATGTCTAATATACACAAGTACATACACCGATACAACAGCATTTAGGTTTTGGATCCAAGGCCCAAAGACTGTGGCCTTCCTTGTCCTTTTCCTTGGCGCAGGCCGATGGATAAAGAATGGAAACTGCGATAAGGCTTTATTCCAGCTCTTGCAATCCAACCAACCCAATCCATTCGAGCTCCAACTTCATTTCTAGAAAAATGAAAACAAGTTTAAGAAACAGAGTACGATAATCGTTGTTTCTGGAAATAAATTATAAACCATCTCAGAACATGGAGATTTATTAGCTCCGTCCATACCTGTGGGTAGCAGTTCTGGCGGAGGATAGTCTGTTGGATTCTGTGTAACACAATCTCGCAGAAAACTTTGGCCTGTTGACAATATTGTTAATTTGAGTTGATAACAATGTTAAAAATGTTAGAGGGATTAAATACGAAGTATCTGTTTATATATATATATATATGTACATATATTATACACATGGTTTAAGTTTATTACCTTCAAAGGGAACTTAATTAATGATAGACCGAGCGAGCCGGTGACTTCAGTAACAGTATCAAACGGGACAATTCCCTTGGCCAAATCCTTCAGAAAGTACACAACGTCTGACAACACTTCAACCCCGTTAAGCTCAACCCGTGCTTCCACATAAGACGATCCCATCGCCCTTACGTGACCATGCTCCGACGTTACGTTTCCCAGCATCTTCCCTCTGTACCCGACGGCGACGTCCAAGCCGGTGAAGTCCATGGAGTACACGTCGGAATTTCTCACTTTCAAAGTAATCAACAAAGAGATATCCAACGATATGATGGGTTTGGTATGGATTTGCATGTGATTCACATGCATCCGTACGATTTTAACGTCGGGGTCGGAGGGCCAGAAAATGTACACCAAGGTAGCTAACAAGACCAAGGAAGTTGTGCCGGTGCATAGTCTCCGAGAGCCGTACCAGAGGAGCCTTCGGCCCGGGGGGTAGTAGGGTAAAACGACGTAGTTTTCATCAGGAGGTTGGGGTGGTATAGCAGAGTAATAGTGGGATGGCGACGGCCATTCTTGTGGCGGCGATGGTTGATCGAGTTTTGAGAGAGTCATCTGACTTTGGCCTCGTGTGTGAGAGAATGTTTTCACCGTTTTGGAGTGAGTGTCCTGTTATAGGAAAATAATGGAGCTTTTAGCGGAAGGTGGGTTTTTTGTTTGCTTCCTCTTCAACCCTGGATGGCTACAATTCGTCCAACTCTTCAATTGTTAAAGTATTAAGATTTAAAGAATTGGACAACAAGTAAATATCATATCTGTATTTTTGTTCTTTTTCATGAATGGCCGTGCAATGCAGTTTTCATAACCAAATCTAGAGCTATATATGGTGATGAATGAATGAAACAACAAATTCATTTCCTATAGACGCGTTTCAATCTGAAACTTACTAAAAAGAACATAAATGTATGGGAATGTCTACTAATGCTGTATGTGTCTCTATAACACGTGCTCGTTTGTATGTATAAATAATCTATTGCTGCCTTCTTAGAGCTGCAAAGCGAGATGCCAAATCATCATAGTCCGGTAGCTTGGGATGCACATGCCCAACAAGCATTTCTGGCTGAAATGAAAAGGTTCGGGTATGCCTTCCTGCTATCTCAGTCGAACTTGTTGCAAGTCTGGCTGGAAGAGCACTCGGGTCGGATTTAGTGCTTCGTAAGCCTGGATCTTTACTTGTGTTATCAGATTCTTGTCTTCCGGGAGGAGGTGCTAGACCTTTACTAGAGTTCTCAGATTCTTGTCTTCTGGGAGGAGGTGCTAGACCTTTACTAGAGTTCTCAGATTCTTGTCTTCCGGGAGGAAGTTCCCGAACTGCTGCCTTCCATTTGTTCAACCATTCATAAGGCGATTTCTTCTTGCTGTAATGCATCAAAAGTTCATCCACTTTCTTCTCTTCATTCCTTTTATCACCTTCTTCCATTTGCTTGGATGTCAAGCTAATATTTGCAGCTCCATCATTTCCAAAACCTTTCCAACCCACTCGTGGTTTCAAAGGTCTCCTAACTGATCTTGGTTCTGGCTTACTTTCTCCAAGAGAATCATTCCGTTTATTGTTTTTCACATTAGTATTATCACTTGGTGCCATAGGCTCCTCTGTGATGCTTTTTTCTTTGCCCAAAGATTGCCTTACATAGGGAGGAGGAACAAACCTGTAGTAAAAGGGCTTCCTGTTCTCTATACCATCCTCGGAAACACTTCCATCCGAAGAAGAACTAGACTTTGGGATATCTTGATCAGTCACTTCACCTTCACTGCTGCTGCTATTTAACTTTAACTTATCATTAGTATCTTCCATTCCCCAACGAGAAGTGAGATCTGTTTCATTTCTTTTTGGCCTCCTGTACTCATGCAGGCTAATCAGCCCATTTTCATAAGTTCGATTGTCGCTTTTCTCCAACGTTTCATTCTTGTTTTTATACAAATTGTATCTATCATCGTCAGCAACATCTGGAGACTTCTGCTGGGCCTTGTTCTGCAAGAAATCCATATAAATAATGTAGATGAGACACTTGTGCACCAAGTTATATGCAGGTTGAAAAAAAAAATTGAGCATTCTAGGCAGGAGGCTTACTTGCTCTACCGGAGGTGGCCTAAACAGAGATTGTTCCAAAGCCTTGGAATCCCAATCAATAGAGAATTCTTGTGCTATGTCATGCATCAATTTTATTTTCATTTCCTTTGTGGGAGGTTCCACCTTTAGCTTCTGCGCAAACTGTATGTAAGCAATTATCTAGATGAGTATGCAAAGAGAAAATATTCCTAAGAATAGAAGAAGACAACATCTTATAGGACCTCAAGTCATCCATTTATTACCTCTTGATTCAAATACAAATCTAGGGAATTTCCATATTTCTCAGTAAATACAGTTCTGAGATCGCGCAGTTCTGGCAAATCAGCAAATCTGGCTGCAGCATATAATAGAGACGGGACAGCTTCTCTGCATTCCTCTGGACACTCGCTGCATTGGAAGGGAAAAAATGAGTCGAATGCAAGAATTTCCAGATATCCTAATGCTTGAGGATCGAAATGCAGAAATAATGTTCCATTAAAGCACTATGGTAAGCTATCTGCACCGTAATTAGGAATATACTATAGAGTACTACAATATCAAGCGTCCAACATACCTCTGCTTTTGCATAACTGAGATATGCTTTGCGATGCAGTCGCAGAATTGCTCTATGAAATCGTAACAAGCTGTTCTCCTTTGCTCCGTCAGAAGACCTTCAGCCTGCAGAACCATCCACAAACATTGTTCAATTTGGATATATATGCGCACAGACAAACGCTGTTAATCATGCATAAATTATTAAATTCCAACTTAGTTGCAGGCTGAGCCAAGTTGGGAATTATAGGTGGTTTGACCCCCTAATGCTCGGTGAAAGCAAACCATAGCAGTATAGACTATAGACTCTCATTGCACATGAACCCTGATGGATGCCAATACAAATATAGATACTCTAGCAGCTCATGTCATGAAATTAAAGCTGCCTTGTCCTAAATGCATCGCACTGACAATTGTGACCAGGAAAACATTCGGAACTAGAAACAGATAGTCGACGAAACAAATAACAATTGAAGGCAACATAACTTAGCACGCGAAAGATGATGATATTGAAGTTCTGTCTCATGCATCAAATAGAAGCTTAACACAAACAAAATATGGGGTGGGGGACGAATTAAAATTAAAAGCTCCAGAAAATGCCAACATAAATAAAGCAAACCAGCAAACAAATTTTCTGGGGTCTTTTCCTGATGATGAACCATACGTGAGTCTTGAAAATTAAAGCATCATCAAATTAATAATAAACATAAACAATAAAAATAAATACTAAACAACAAAGACTAATAATTTTTATTGTTGCAAGTGAAGCAGGGTATAAGGAAACAAAGGGAGAAAGACCGAATCATGGTCGAAGTAATTACCCTGTTGTAAGCATTGTCATCAAGTCCGTTCAAGAGAAGATCAGCAACATCATTCTTCAAATACTTTTCCACCGCATTTCTTTTCCTTTTTATCGTCTCCAGTCTTATCTTAATCACCTTTATAGCCGATTTGCTAACCAAACACAAAATGAAAAATCAAATCAAAACAATAAAAATAACTTAATCAATATATATCAAAATTCCTTGCAAGTAATGAAAGAAGCAAGAAAAGAAATCTGGGTTTTGTATGCCTAACCATTTTGTATAGAACTTCGGCTTAACCAACACGTCAAACATCTTGAGAATCGAAAGTAAAAGGCAGACAGCTTTCTTTTTTTGCTTGTTAGAGAATGAAAAGGTATGTCGACAGAAGAGAGTTTTATGACCAGGTTTATAATAACATTGAACTGAAAGTTTCTTCTTCAAGCTAAACCAGGAAGGTAGGAATCTGTGTTTCAAAAACCCAATGAAGCAAAGAAAAGAAGCTCCTTTTTAAATGCCAAAAAGCAAAGTTTTCGGGATAAAATTTTCCAGGAAAGTTACTCAGTTAAAGAAAAAGAAAATGCCAGAAGATAATAAGGAGACAGGTAAGGTAAAATGGGTGTGTTAATACCGAAGCCAAAGAAGCTGAAACGAAAGGAATTTGAGAGGTTTTAACTACTGAAGCAGAGACTGAGAAAGGTTCTGTTTAAAGATTCTGTAAAGAAAATGGAATACTGGTAGAGTATATGAACTTGCGCCATGTCTACTCTGTCCTATTAAAATCTTTCACTGTATTCATGTTATGAATTAATTAAACTTAAAATTAATTGCGAAATAACTGAAAATATATAATTATTTTATGCAATATAAAATACGTAATTAAATAACAACTACGTTGCATCATAGTAATTTACATGGATAACGTGATTTTCAAAAGTCTAGTTTCAAAAGCTATCTATTAAAATTTAATTTAAGATAACTTTTTTTTCAATGAAACTTTAAAGAGATAAATTAAAATCACACATAAATTATACTTTGATTAAAATTAAATTACTTATTATTAGATTTTAATTGAATTAAGTTTCGATTAAAAAAATGTGTATAATTAAACTAAATGGAATTAGTGATAATTTATATATTTTAAATCTATTATCTCATCTTATATAATTTTAAATATTTCAAAAAACTCTTATCTCATCTTATACGGGTTTAAATTTTAATATAAAATATAATATTTTTATTTAATAAAAAATAATTCTAAAGTTTAATATATTAAATTTAAAAATTATTTGGTTCTAATTATATTTATGATCATTAGTTATACATGAGAAGTTAGTTGTTATCAAACGAATTATTTAAATATATTATTTATTTATTTATTATATTTTTATGTATACATATACACGTGAAGTGTATAATTAAGTTATATTATGAATCAAGCGACTTCGGTTAGAGGTATTTTGATATTTTATTCAAATTTTTATGAACAATTGGGTCATTAACAATGTTATTTTAATTCCAAGATTAAAAAGAACATAATATTTTTTAAACATATACTAAAAGAAGTGTGATATTTTTTTTAATTTTAGTTATGAAGTTAAAAGTGTTTAAGTATATTTGATATTATGTTGTTTTATGTGTTGTATTAATAATAATATTAATCGAATAAACTCAATTGATAATGACGGTATAACTTTTATATATATAGATATCTAACAAAACTAGATACTCTTTTTAAAAAATAACTAATTAATTTATAAAAAGTTAAATATATAAAAAGTAAATCACAAAACAGACGTATGTATTATAATTTTACCAAGTTATTTATTTATTTAATATATCACCTAAATATAAATTTTCCTTAACAAATTGTAAAATAAAAAGGTGACCAAATTGGCAATAAGTTTGCATAATAACATCCTCGCGTCAACATTAGATATAACCGAGAAGAGAAGTCCAAGTCCAAAGTATAGTCTAGGTGGAAAAACAGGGCTTCCAATTCCATGTCTTTGTAGTTTGGATCACAGCTGTTATATGGATGAAAATATAGGTCAATGTGGCAATGTCCTTGACTTACTTGCCAAGTATTAGAACGCACCTGCTTGTTCATTTCATTAGGAAATTACTACGTGACAATTGACAATTGGTCAAGTTGAAACTAAAAATAACATCGAAACAAGAAATTATTAGATCAACCTTATTTGTCATGTCATCTATGATTCAATCAATCGGATCCATTCATCTTGAAATAACTACACAATAACTATTTACATAATATTTAAATAAAAAAAAACTAAAATAACATTTATTTAAAAATTAAATTCAAGCTAATTATTTTTAAAATATATATTTCATTCTAACTTGATTCATATAAATCTTAAAAAAAACTTATTTGATAGAAATTTAATTTTTTATTTAAAAATTATTTTATATCAGTATTACGTGTTTTATAATAAATCTAGATTGTTTTTATATAAAATTGTTTCAAACCAAAATAAAAAATTTTAGTTAAAATATTTTATCTACGTGGACATGGACAAATCTAATGAAATGAATTATTGTTGTGTTGTCTTATTAATGCTTTATTTACAAACACCCAATGCATTAATTAAGAAACTTATATGATTCAATATCATAAAACGACACTTTAATAGAACAGAAAACCTTTTGTTCGGCAGTTAAAAACGAAAGATGTGTGTACGTAATTCAAAATTATTAACATCATGTTTTGTCTTCAAAAAATTTCTTGTGAACAAGGTTAGAATTGTTATTTAGTAGTTGATGGACTAAATTGAATTTTTTTTCTAATATAAAGAATAAATTGTTTTCTATTAATTTAAGTCATTTTTATAATATAAAGAGAGTAAATTAATTTATTTAATGATAAATTGACTCATTCAAATTGATAAATTGTCATATACTTTAAAGCTTAGCCTATAAGTTCTAACAGGCCAATAATTGTGTCGTCTTGAAGTACAAGAACAAATGTGCAGTGGCGTCTTCCTGTACATTATCCGAGAATCAAGGCTTACTCGCCACTTTATAAGCAATTCGTTGTTGCATGAGAATGAAATGACTGATGTGTAGGTAAATAAATACATGGGGATGGGACCATAGAGATAGCTGGCAACAAGTTGTCTGAAAGCATGAACAAAAGCATGATCGACCAAGTAGGTTTATGGCGGCGTTTGTATCTGCTTTAGTGGACGTGAATGGTCATCAAATCTTTTGGAAATGGCGTCAAAATGAAGTATTCCTTTTAGGGTTTAGCAGCAATCAGCTCACATGTTACGTCGCCCGTAAACATGGCGGAAAGTATTGCGCCAGCAACACCAACACATGATAATTGCAAAGACGTAACAGATCATGTCTTAGACTTGCGGTGGCATAAACATGGCTTCCACTTGACAGCTTCAGATATCTTATTATGAATTATTATATGATTTTGAGGAATTGAGATGGTCGATCCAATGATTCCCCCACAAAGCTTGCGTATTGGGCTAATAGCTTTGAGATATGTAGGGCCTAACCCATTTAAAAGGATGTTTGGGTACACACAATTGCGGTTGGATATTGGATCTGATTAGTCATTGCCAAAACTGGGGGAAGAAAAAAAACCCTTCAATGGATAATCAAATCCCATTCCTTTTCCCAACAGAAATTATCCAATCCAAATAAAAAGTAGGGCAAATAAACATTGTTTCAATCACCCACGGTCATGAAAAATTATACAGTGAACCCTGTTCATCACGTCATTTATGGTCCAAGCAATCAGGATCGTTGATCTTAGTTTTTTTTCAAGTGAATCATCACCTCTTTCCTATATGGACTTAATGGGTGGGTAGTTATTAGGTGGTTATTTAAAGATCAACGGTCCTGATTGTTTGGACCATGGATGACGTGGTGAACATGATTCACCGTATAATCTCTCCACGGCCATGCACATAAACATTAAGAACATCAACCGTGGATATTGCCTATTGGTCACAAATATATGTGATTACTACCAAAAACAACTCAACAAGTTAATCAGAAAACGGAACAAGTAGTTTTCTGGATCCACCAACTCCCGTCGAACCAATCTTTCTAAATTGAGGTTCCGAGGCAAAAGATTGCTGTAATAAAGTAACGTGGTAACCGACGCTGCAGGCTCAGTCACTAGCATCGTTACTAGCCTTACTACTGACCGTACCATCAATGGCCTCAGAGCCTGCAACAAATATAAATAAGACCATCATTTGAAAGACTTGGTTTTAAGAAAAGCTCCAGTCAAATAAGGTAAAAAAAAGAAGAAAGAAAAGCAGTGAAAGGGAAAGTACATTACCATGATTTTTACACAGATAAGAAATGAACAAGATAGGGAAGGTTAGATTAAAAGCAAACAAATTGGGTACGGCTGGTGGATCGACGATGAATGGGAAATCTAGGTGGTTGATAAACAACTGAACGATTCCTAGCTGCCTATAATACCTACCTTTCTCAGTTCTGTAGGAGTCAAATCTGGTTAAAAACGACTGAGAAACCCAAGCTCCTGGATGAATAGTAGGAACCCCACCTGACGGGGGCTTCTATGTTTTATGCATCTGTTTTGTTTCGATTTCATCAACATAATATATTGATTTAACTTCACCTTCTTGTCTCGGTGCTGGTTTTAACTTCATCATTCAGGTATTAGTTACCGAATACATCTCCTATGTCCGAAACAATGTGCTAACACAGTTTTAATATTGAGTTGATGTAGACCCATGCACCATTACTTATTGATACTTGATAGTGTCAGAGCTAAAAATATTGTTAAAGTTGTACAAGGGGAACTATTTAAAAAAAAAAAACTTTGAAAAATGTTTATTTAACTCAGAATATAAATTGTTGAATTTATTAGTCACAACAAATGCTTTTGAAATAAAATTTTACTCTAATTTTTAAGTTACAGGTTGATCAAAGTAGTAAGGAATTTGATTTTGTTTAAGTCTCAAGTTGAAGGCGTTCTACATATAAAAAATCACCGTTCAGAGATTTACCCATTAAAGTTAAGTGTATGACACAAACCAATTCGAATTAATCATAACAAAACCTAAAAATTGAAAGAACAATTAAAAATATATAATTTTTAGTTTAATAGATACAATTACTTATTTTTTATATATTTTCATAAAATACGTAAATGCATTATAAATTTATTTTAATATTAAAATTTTGTTAATCTAAAGTGAATAAATTAGTACGAAATTGGGGTATACAAATCTTACAAATTGTTTTTTTTGGCGGATAGATGTGTAACGAACCGAATTCGAATCCGAAGGTTGGATTAACCCAAGACGTTTGGCTATGGTTTTGAGCCTCGAGTTTTATGGTTTTGGGCCTATTGGGCCTTTGGTTTGTTGGGCTTGTGAGTTGTAGGTGATGGCACTTTGGTAAATGCCTTTTTAGATGACAAAGAGGGGTATAGGGGAGTTAATTCCTCCTGCAGAGTTAGCTCATCTCCTCTTTTTTCTGCATCTTCATCTTTGTAGCAAGGTAAGGGAGAACAAAAAGGTGAGTTTTTTATCAGTTTGGTGAAGGATCTCGTTTTTGGCTGGGAAGGAAGGTTGTAGGGCTTCCAAGGATCTACAAAACAAGTTAGGGATGAGCTAGTTTAGTGGAGAGAAGGGTTTTATGGGGGTTTTAGCTTAAGCTCGAGAATAAACTTTTAAGGGCTTAAATCTATACTCTTTTAGTGTTTTAAGCTTCTAAAATCTTCCCCAAAGTGTGCCTAATCCGTTCTTCATCTTTCTCTTGTAGAAAAAGAGACTTGTGAACCATCATCTAGCTTTGGAAGGGAAAAACTTGAAGAGGTGTGGAGCTCGTGTTGGTTGTTGTGTTTGCTTGAGGTTGGTACTCTCAACTCTCTATTCATCATCCATTAATGGTAGAATGTATAGCATATAGAAAAATCATGTATGTGTATTGTCTTGCTTGGTTTGCTTGAAAATGGGTCATTAATGGTGAAATCCGAGAGTATGTGTAAAATGGTTGGAAATTGATGTTAAAACATCCTAAACACTCTTAAAAATGAGTAGGGAGACTTTAAAATCGATTAGATTAAGTTTGGGACTGAAAATCTAGAATTTCTAAGTGCAGACTCGTCCTTCATGCAGGGGGTATCGATACTCGGGCTACCGGTATCGATACCCATGAGTATATTTTTTGGCTTGTCTTTTAGGGATATCGAAGTTCGATACCGAGGGAGTCCAGAAACTTTTTGTATCGATACCTGTATCAAAACGAGTTTTCCCCTTTTGTTGACTTTTGAAGTTGGTCAACGGTATTGATACTGGTATCGATACCTATGTGTTCGATACCCTGTTTGGGTGGGTATCGATACAGGGTGTTTCGATACCGTACCTAAGGGTATCAATACCCCTGTGTAATTTAGCCAAGATGGGTAGAGTTTGGGCTCGGTGTTTCTTAATAAATAATTATTGTAATCTAAAAGCTACAAAATAAACTATCGAACTAAGATTGATGTTATAACTCCGAAAGACTAATTGAGATAATCTTAAACATCTTGTTGTGATAAGATCCTAGGTTGATCGTTTGTGTGGGTTGAGTCCTTTGTGTTGGAAATCCGGATATCCATAAGTGTTGCAACACGTTGAAGGTCATCCGATGTAACATTTCGGATGATGATTTGACGACTATCCCGAGTGTAAGATCCCGATGCTGTGTGGATACGGGCCTCATTCGAAGATACTCGATGTGATATTCCGAGTATGGGATTTGGAGGATCCCGATGCTGTGTGGACGCGAGCCTCAATCCCGGATATAGAATCCCGATGCTATATGGACGCGGGAAGATACATTACTTGATCAAGCTCCTCCTCCAAATGGTTCCATCCTTTCCTCACTGACATTCAGATCCGCCATTTCCTCCTCCAATCCACAACTATTCTCCACCAACACATGAGGATCATTGTAATGCCTAACTGCTTCTACGATTCCTCTAAGACGCTTATACGGATCCAAACAGTTGTCGAACACTTCTGATCCCACAAAGATACCATCACAACCCAACTGCATCATCAATGCAGCATCTGCAGGAGTCACAATTCCACCAGCAGCAAAATGCACCACTGGTAGTCTTCCCATTTGCTTGGTTTGTGCAACCAAATCATAAGGGGCAGCAATTTTCTTTGAAAATGTGAAAACTTCATCTTCATCCATGTTATTCAAAATCCTGATTTCACTCATCACGGACCTGATGTTTTTAACCGTTTCAGCAATGTTACCAGTCCCCAACAAGTCCCCCTGCGTTCTAATCATGGCAGCTCCTTCCCTCACTCTCCTTAACGCTTCCCCGAGGTTCCTGCAGCCGCATATGAAAGGGATTCTAAAATTATGCTTGTTAATGAAATTATCTTCATCGGCTATAGCTAAAACCTCGCTCTCGTCGATGTAATCGACTCCTACTCGTTCGAGAATCTGGGCTTCGACGAAGTGGCCGACGCGGGAACGAGCCATGATGGGGATTGAGACGGTACGTTTTATTTGTTTGATGAGAGAAGGATCGGGCATGCGCGAAATGCCTCGGCGGTTGGGTTCGGTGATGACTAAACAACAGGCGCCGGCTTCCTCGGCAAGTATCGCTTGATTAAGTGTCGAGGCTTCGACAATGGCGCCGCCACGGAGCATTTGGGCAATCCCTGATTTGATAGAGAATGAAATTTTCTTGGCGTCGGTAACGACCGTGTTGTTGTAGAGTGTTACGGTTCCTTCTTCTGCCATGGCTGCGAAATGCTTGTGGATATGCTTCAATGGAAGTAGCTGAGGCGGAAGCTTATTTCAGTTTCCTTTTTTGTTTTTGATCTCCGTAAATTGATTGGAGAATCAGAACCTGATGGGAAATCAAAGAGGGGATGGGTTGTTGGTGTTTGCTTAATTCGAGAAGTTTCAATGAAGATTCATAGGCGTGACTTTAATTTCAGTCGGTGGCGAGGGAAATTTATAGAAGCTTCTTCTCCAGTTCTGGCTTCCACGTTCGGACAAAACAATTTTGTAAATTACTTCTTCGTCCTTCAACTTTCAAATTATTTATGTTTTAGTTACTCCATCATTAAAACAATTTGATACACTAAAACAACCCCCTTCTAATTTTACAACAATCACCAAAATATATTATATGAATTACATGCAAATATAACAGAAGAATTCAGACATGCGAGCACACGCACAGAACAGAAAAAGGAAATATTTAGAATAAGAAAACTGATTCATCTGAACAAGAAAATGTATGGGGGAGACAAGGATCTATAACCGAATCGACCTGAATCTGCGTTTCGAACTGTTGATGCTGGCAGAGGCCTGTGGAAGAGAGAATTCGGAGTACATATCCATGAAGAACCTGTCGACGACCGAAAGGTAGACCGGACTTTTAAGTCGAGAATAATAGTGGAGTGCTTCTTCAACATCCAATTCATGTTCCATATCTCCAACATCCATCGTCTGCAGTTCTTTCATCTTTTCAGCAAATGCATAAC
This sequence comes from Abelmoschus esculentus, assembly GCA_035048815.1. Lineage (NCBI taxonomy): Eukaryota > Viridiplantae > Streptophyta > Magnoliopsida > Malvales > Malvaceae > Abelmoschus > Abelmoschus esculentus. The sequence continues at coordinate 3,690,543 of JAUCBN010000008.1, forward strand.
TTCCATCACCATTTCTCTTGTAATAGTACTGTTCCTCCCCTTTAATCAGTTTTGAGCTTCTCACTTTCTTTCCCCCCTCTTTTCCTACACTCTCCTTTATCTTCTTCTCGGGACTTACATCGGAAAAGATCATCAAGCTTCCGTTACATTCATCTTCGTCCCTCATTTGTTCTTTCAACGACATAGCAATGATGGCATCATTCGTCCTCATCTCTGATTCCTCGAGACCGACTTCCCAGTTGTTGTTAAAGTCGGCGAAGGATCGATCTTTACGGTTTTTCTTCCTGCTGCAACCACTGCAAGAGAAGGGGTCAGGGAGGGTTGGTTTGGATAGCTTCTGGTATCCTACAAAGAGGAATGATTTAAGGTTGACAATTGATTTGTGGAACAAGTTCTTGATCTTTTGTATGGATTCCATGACCAGCATTGTTTGCCAATTGCCAGTACTGTTTTTATGAATAGGCTTGTTTATATCGGAGATGTCCCTACCTGCAACTAAAGACGCAGCTCTAATCTTCTGCTTCTTCTCCATCTGCTGTGTCCAATATACAGGTAAGATTGACTGACTGAGACAAGAGATGTCTAACATTACTCGGATTCTGGTCTGTGTACTATATTTATGTTAGAATATGTATCAGATACGGATACTTTGAAAAAAAAAAAATTAAAGCAACACAATATAAAGCTAATGGAACCCAAAGTGTTTGGGGTCAAGTATAGCGTGATGAACATGGTTTGCTTAATAATATTTTGTTAATATATTTTTATTTTAAATTATCTTCGATTTAAATTAAATTATTTTTTAAAAAATTTTGAATAAAATTAAGATCAATATATTTAGATCTTATCAAATTTTAAGATAATCACGTCTCAACCCAAGCTAAGTATTGGGTTTTAGCATAGGACGAAAAATATCATCAGGAGGCCCATTCAGATCCAAGTGTGCCACGTCTCAACCTTAAAAGAAACCCTTGTTTTAGGTTCCGTTTCTTTTGCTTCCAACTGGTTTTGCTAGAAACCAGATCTTCTCCGCCGCTCTCTTTCTTCAAAGTCACTTCGAGTTTCTCCTGCGTCAGCTCCAATGGTAAAATAGTTAACAAACACCCTTTTCTTATTACAACACTTATCTGTTTGGGCATTTGTGAACGGAAAAAAATGGCAATGTGCAGGGGAAGGGAACAGGGAGTTTTGGTAAAAGAAGGAACAAGACCCACACCCTCTGCGTCAGATGTGGCCGCCGTAGCTTCCATCTCCAGAAGAGCCGTTGCTCTGCATGTGCTTTCCCTGCTGCTCGTAAGAGGAAATGTAAAGGCTTCGTCCACTTTTTATTTGATGCCTAGAACATTACTTTTTTTTCCCTTTTGTTGCTAGTCTCCTGCAACTGCGTGTGATTAGAAATTTGTTTCTTTATAAAAATATGAGTATGGAAGTATAAATTTCTGCTATTTACTCGTAGCCAACTGTTGTGTATTTGTTTTTATGTTGCATGAAACGTGCTTATACAATTTTGTGTGAGCAGTGTGATTGGATTGTAATTTGTTGCTAATCCATAAATTTAAATGGGATATCTTTTTTGTTTGATTCAGATAACTGGAGTGTGAAGGCAATCAGAAGGAAGACCACTGGAACCGGTAGAATGAGGTATCTCCGCCATGTTCCTCGCAGGTTCAAGACTGGCTTCAGAGAAGGTAGTTGGCTTTTAATCTCTTATGATCGTTGCTATATAAATTTCATGTATCTTCGAATTATGAGCATGCTCTGTTGTATTTGGAGTGCTCTCTTTTTGTCTGTGTTTTCACTTTTGTGTTGGATCATGACATAGGTACTGAAGCAGCCCCGAGGAAGAAGGTTGCAGCAGCATCTTCTTAAGGTATCATGAGGTTTTGAATGAAGCCGCCTTTTCTTGGAAGTTCAATGAGAACTTTACTCGGGCAGTATTATTACAATGAATGTTTTTATTTTACTTTTAAGGAGCTTAGGACATGAACAAGGATGAACGATGCTATTGTTGGACCCTTTGATTATCTATACTTGTTTTGGATGAAGTTTAAAATCTTATCTGCCAGTATTTCTATACAAATATTGTGGTCAGTTTAGTTGATTCAAGCTTTGGAATCGTAGAGAAGCCTAGAAAAGAAATACATGAACTGTGTACGATGCTTCAAGAGTCTTACAATGTTGTCTTAGTAAGCGTCGTTCGTATGAATCTTCACAATTAAATTTTGTACCACTCGACTAGAATTGATTCTAGTTTCATAAATCCAATCCAATTTTTTAAATTAAAATGTAAAATGCTAAAATGAGATACTCCAATTTAGCTGACTTAAAATTTTAGACTCTATCCTCATAAATAACCATTCCTTCAAATAAAAAAGTGGACTTTATATCTAACTTGATGAGATATTGAAAGGTAAATTTGTAAATAATATAAAATATTCTTACAATAAACGTGTACGCGTTACAGAGTCCGGCAGCATTTGTATATGTATATCCTTTCCATCTGCTGCAATTTATTTGTCAGACCAGGTGTCAAATTGTAATGCTCTACCATGCAGTGACACATGCTGGTAGTTCATAGTTTGAAAATCCAAGGTTCCTGTATTTTCTTTTCTTTGAGAAACAAAGGAGCAGGTATCTCAAACATTTTCAAAATTTTCAATGGAAGCCACGGATGGACGAGAAGACACAGGGTTATTTCATGAGATCCTCCCTACACGCTTGGAAGACGCAGGACTCGAGGACTGCGTTCTTCCGCCAGATTCCATACAGGAGGCCTTCCTCAAAGCCGCTTCCATCGTCAAGTCACGTGCGGCAACCTTTTTCCATGCTGATGATGAAGATGAACACGAACACGGATGCGTAGACGACGCATCCCCCGGCAAGGGTAAGTGCTCTTCTGATATTCTTGTTTCTCCACCATGTCCAGACATGCCTGACGCAGTATTGGTCGGCGGAGGGTCACCGGATCCAACCACTGACACGGTGGATGGCTGCGTGAAGGAAAAGGGAAGCATTGAAAAGGTGGGGGGAGTTAAGGATGTGGTCATTGTGGGTGGTGATGACGGAGAAGCCATGGTTGGGAAAGGTTGTTTAGATGATGAGCTGAAAGGTTTGGAGATTAAAGATGACGAGAAAAAGACAAGCGAAAAGCAAGAGGACGATGAGAGGGAAAAGGAAAAACCAATTCTGGTTGAGGGTTTCGTCTAAAATCCCCCTGCAACCTTAATGTATTTCAACGGTTTAATGAACGTATTCAATCTTTATCTTCATGTATATGAGGTCTCATGCAATTTATGTGAAGTAGGAGTTGCTCTTTATCAGAGTAGCATATTCAGGTAAAGAGCAGTAGAAATAGATTGTTCTTCAGTGTTTCTACACCCGACTACTCCCCTTACAAAGAAATTGGCTTGTTTGTTGCTTTAACAATAATTTCCATACGCCTTAATTAGTCAAATTATAAGTTTTCAAACAAACTTATTCTTCTATATATTTCTTACAATTCATCTTTGGCCACTGGATCTTTGGGTCTCACTTGTTTGTTAATGAAGGCTGCTAGTTCTTTTGATCCAGATTTTGTTGAAAGTTTGATCTGCAAACAAAAAAAATTGATCACTATGTCAGATGGTGCTAAACAAATAAAAATGGAGTGACGAATGTTATAACAATTACCGGATTGTCTTTGTCACCGGCTTTGTACAAAAAGAGCGATGGGTAGTCAGTGACCTGGTAATGGACTCTCATTTCACAATCAAGCTATCTTTTGGAGGAAAGTCAAAAGGGTATGAAGGTGTAGAAACCTGACCGATTGCTTAAGAAAAGCATACCTGAAGTTTTGGATGTTCATTAGCAGAAGCATCAATCTTGGCAAAAACGAGATTATCCAAGCCTTTAAAATGCTTAGCCAATTTCTCAACCTGCTTGCTTGTGGTTTCACAGTTGATGCACCATGGTGTATATACCTGTTTCACAACAATGAAATGAGACCTTTTTTAGAGTGAAGTGTATATTACAACAAGCTTCTCGAAATTTAAATTAATATAAAGCAGGTGATACTGTAAAAATGATGCAAATTACTACCATCAATCTAATTGTGTATCTAAATATATAAGAGCAAGGGACATTGATGCCATGTATGCGGCGAATCCATCTATCCAGTATTTTTATTTTTCAGATGCATCTCAATTGGGATTAATTAGCTTGCACATCTAATTGGCATATGCTAAAAAAAAGCTTGGGTGGTCAAAAAGATTGATACCTCTAAAAGAACATTCTCGGGACTGTTCAACACCAAGTCATCAAATGTCTTTCCCACGACAGCAAGTACACTCGCATTATTCTGCAAATTTCATAATACAAAAGTTAGTTAGAAGTTGGATAGATTAGACAGGATAAATATTAAATTCAAATCTCAGAAGAGATGAGAAATATCCTTCGGATGTGCAGCGAAAGGAACTTCTTGCATCGACATGATGCAAATGATGACACTTACATTTACTCTTTCTATTTTTTTTTCAGCTTTCACAAGAAATAATGGGATTACAGAACTACAAATTCAATGCATGGCAAAATCGTAGGAATATAGCTAGAGATGGTGATTCAAGTTATTGAAAAAGAGACTCAAAAGCATATATAGAGATTCAGAAAGAAGCTATAGTTTCAAACATAAGACAGCAATGACAAAGCAGCCGAGCTTAAACCATATCCACAGACAGTATGCAAGAGAAATGAGAGAAAACATAAATTTTGACCCTCACATTATCTGGTATAGGCTGTGATTTAAAGTATGTTGAGATAGAACCATCCAGAAGTCCCAAGCAAAACTCCTGGAAGGGCAAATTAAGGACAACATATTAGTTTCTGGAATAGATATTTCCTTAAAGGTGAAATCTATAGAGCTGAATTGTTACTTCAATGTTGATTGGGGTGGGATCGGACTGCAACAAGTACTTTGAAGTGCCTTTGTTATCAAATGCTGTCACCTATCAGGAAAATAGAAACAAATTGCATCAATTTTAGATATAGTCCAACTCTGAGAAATAGTTACATTAATAGTTAAAACATTATCATTTAAAAGAAAGAAAAGCTCACCAAAGTGTTCTTTGATTCCTCAAGCCCAAACAAGGTCAAGAAGGGCTTTGCAAGGTTTTCATCCATGATGTCGATATAAACAAACATTATCTGCACCATGAGAGAAAGAAAGAAAGAAAATGTGAACCTATTTGCACCAAAATATCAGACTGTCAAGTAGTCAATCTAAATACCTTTGTTATAAACTTTCTTGCAACGTCTTGAAGAGGCTCAAGAAGAGTCTTGAAATCATCATCTTTTGAAAAGACATAAACCTGATGAGTAAGGAAGGTAAATTCAAGTTTCCAAGAGAAATGGTGAAAGCTTTATGCAAGTGTACCAAGGCCAAAATATATAACCACACAAAGAAAAGAAAAAGATCAAAGAAAGGGTACATATCATAAAGTTGACCCACAATGACTTCTGTATTATTGTTTCATCTTCATTATTTTCCCATCACATCAGTGTTGGTAGAATATTAACTATTTAACTAAAATTCAAGGGCAGACATTATTCCAGTTACGCCTGGATCAACTCATCAGGGTAAATGATATAGTAACACTGACCAAAATTAAACAAAATTTTTAATATACACCGGAGAAAACTTCAATCACTAGGCAAAACCTAAGGACTTTACATATAATTCCCATCTGCAACCAATATCATCGCTGCTATACCAGTGCTTTCAATAAGTTTGTATTTTGAAAAAGAAATATTAAAAGTTATATACAGAAAGGAAAAGAAAATGGAAACCATGATCATAGTAAACAATCAAAGGTAACGATGGGAAGCATGGGAACCTGAAGCTTGACAGGACTGGAGTAAACTCTGACAGAATTTAGTTCAGTCAATTTAGTAACCAATGGAAACTTGTTGTAGTCCAGAAAATGCAAAATGCTCTCCATCTCAAAGGTACCTTCTGTAAAACCAGACAGATATGTAATTGATCTAGTCAATGATTCTGGTAAATAGCTAAAAAAATTCACAATAAGCAGTTTTCCAGAGTATGAACTCACCATAAGCAATGTATTTTTCCGGTTCACTTTTAACAATCCCAAGGAAATTAGTAGCTTTAATATCAGGGTAGAGAACTTCTGCAACCTCAATGTTGTTTGTTTCAGCAAACTGGATTTCATTGTCAGTTGTTGCTGCCTTCACAAATGCTTCATAATCAGGTCCCTGCAAAAACACCATGATAATGAAATTCTGCAAGTGCAGCAGCAAATTCGAGATGCTAGAAGACAATGTTAAACAATACATGCACCTTATAACATGGTGCAGTAGAGGAAGATATATCAAAACAAAGGATAAACAATACAAATTCAAAAGGTTCAGAAGTCTAGAATTGCAATCCTGCTTGACATCAAAGTGAAACTAGGTTTTTGGGAACCAAGTGTTTTGGAATGATGCATCATGCATCTAAATGACTGCTTGTAAGATCTTACTTTCTGCATCAAACAAGACTTCCATACCACAGAACAGAAAGGACTAAAGAAAATCATGGTAAAGAATACAGTTGCATCATTAAGGCGTGGAACTTGAGCAATGATTGAATTTATAACCCTAAAACCAAGGTTTACCATAGAACTTATAACCATATTTAGGCAAGATCTGTAAAATGATTCAAGTAAACATACCCCAAATTTCTCAAAATGACCAATCACAAACATATGGTACTTCTTAAGAAAATATTCTGCCTCATTCTCCGTGCTTATTCTAATGACAGGCATACCAGTCTTCTTCCTTGCCCATATCACCATTTCTTCCCTGAAAACAGAAATCAACCAGAGAATACATTCAGCACATTTGTCTATTATATGAACTCCCCAAATCGTATGATCTACTCTAAATTAATTTACAATCCAACAAAGAAGAAAAGAGCAACTTACGCTGAAAATCCACCCGTATAAGCTTGAGGAGTGCCATTAACAAACAAAAGCAGAGTAGGGAACCCTTTAATATCAAGCAAAGAAGCCACCTTGGGGTACCTTTCAGCATCAAGCTTGGCCATCACAATTGGACTTCCCAAATCCTTCAAAGAAGTAGCAGCTTCAGCAAAATGGGGCATAAGCTCAGCACTCCTAACACACCAAGGAGCATACCCCAAAAGCAAAACAAACTCGTTCTCATCAATAACCCTCTTGGAATTATCACTGTTGAGTTCAAGAACTATCCTTTGTGCTTTACTTAACACCTCGGCTTCTGAAAATCTACTGATAGACTCTTGGTCTTGCTGTAGCTGATCTTCTTGTTCGTCCAGGGCTAGAAGCTGTTCAAGGTCATCGGAATCATCTTCAGAGCTGGTGGGATCAGAGGCATTGATGTTTATGGAAGAAGAGAGTAGTAGGACAAAGGTAAGAGTGAGGAGAAGAAATTTGGAAGTGGGTCTTCGGTAGAAAAGCATGGTGACCTTGATCCAAAGGCGTTTTTTTTTTCTTTGAGGATTCTGCAATGGGGGGTGAAGAAATGTGAAAGTTTTGGATCAGATCTGTGGCGGAAATGTGGAAGTGATGTTTTTGTTTTTCTGGGTTTTCTTAATGAGAAACAGGCTTTAAGGGATACGCTGATAGCGCGTATTAAGGGGAACTGTAGCTCAATTTGAGGGGATTTGTTCAGTCAAAAATGAACTGAGATTGTTTGTAGTTTGGACACTGGTGGGCGTGGGCCCTTCATTTCTTTTATTTTTATTTTATTAAGTGAAGTAAATTAGTCCAAATTTGAGTAATTTAGATGGAATGAAATGAATTCTACATCTTGATGATGGTTAACGCTGCTGTTAAATATTAAAAAACGACATAAAGTAAAAGATGATAAATATTGAAATTATAATTCAATTTGCTAAATAATGAAAAGAGGACTGAATCAAATGACTAAATCGAGCAAACATAAACAGGAGCAGTCAGCACTCAGCAGTATGAGAAACAGGATCCCTCAAAATCTAAATCGAGCTCACCAACTCTGACTGCAGGGGACATAATGGTACATGGAAACAAATGCAAGATTCTTCATACAAAAACTTCACTCATATGTGTAGGCCGTTCTCCTCGAGCTCAATGGACTTGCTTTTTGTAGAATCTCCGACCAAAGGCTAATTTTTTTCCCCTCTGGTGCTTCCTACTCACAAGCTTTCCGACTCATTTCGTCTTGAATGGACTTCAAACTTCAGTGTCCGATGGAATTCCCGCACCATTCTACACGTTTAATCTAGTAAAGATAAAATGTAATACAATCTGAACTTGTATCTAGTTCCAATGAATTCATACAATCTTATATAAAAAATATCGATATTCAACAAGTTTAAGGTTTAACTTCTAGAATACTCCACAAAGAACGAACATGTTTCTAACAAGCTATATAGTGGGTATTACTTCCAGAACAGATAAAATACCCAGTTGCCAGTGTGCAAACTGCAAAAGGCTATTATATAAAAGAAATTCAAACATTCTCAAAGTGCAAAAGTTCAAGCATATTGTTGAATCTATCTTTGTATCTTACACAACAATCCGCTAATGTTTACTGTTTACCAAGAAAAGTAGCATACGAACACAAATTTCTCATCCTTACACCATCGAGACCGAAATGAAGGACATACCTGTATCACAATTATATTAGTACTATAAATGTACAACAAGAAGGCTTTTACCTACATTGAGAAGATACACCCAACAGAAGTTTCCAACTTTCAAACCTTCAAACTTGCCCTTGCACTAGTTCTTGCCCTGCATAGAGAGTAACAGTTCATGAATGGCATTTGTTTTTAGGTCCACTAGCATTTACCTTAATAAGACTCCACACGGGTTATAAGCAATCAAGGAATGAAACTGAAGGTGTACAAACAGATTATTGCAATAATCTAACATCAAAGGGCAAGTTCAATGTCACTTTTTACAACTCTTTTTTTATACAAGCCTTCTCTTGCATTGACTTCAAGGTGTTCTCCAAAACCTCCCACTTCTTGATCTCTTTATTGTCCCTCTCCTACACTTTGAGGAGATTTTTCTTCTTTTCAGTCTCTTCTTCGTTTCTCCTCTTCCTCTGGATCCTATGGAAACGGTGCTGGTTGGGTGATAATACGTCGTCCCTTCTCGCGTGCTTAGTTTCAGAGCTCCCACTCGTCGGCGACGATGGTTGTTTGATAGGAAAACCATGGAAGGTACATTTGAGAGGGAAATTGGGAAATCTTGAAATCAGGCGGTTCTTTTCTTATTCTTTATGTTTATGGGTATAAAATGAAGGGTGAACTAATAAATTGGCCCGACTATACTCATCTTCTTTTAGTTATTCAACTATAAAAGTTATTGATTTTAAAATAATAATAAATTAATTTTAAGTTATTAAAAATTTAATATTAAATGATGTAATTTAATATAAATTAATGTAATTATATAATTAAACTTTAAATTCTATATTTATTGCAATTTCATCCTAATTTTAACATCCAATGAATTCTTATTTATATACTCCATTTACTATTAATTAATTCCATCAGATTAAAAATTGTTTGATTGTAAAAAAAGTTGTGAAGTGACGTGATAGTTTCATATTAAATTTTTCTATATCAATACAGTAATATATAATTAGTTGAAATTATTTTTAAAAAAAAAAGTAATTACAAAAAATTACTAAAAAGTATTTTAAATTATAAAATTGTGAAAATTATAATAAAATCTTTAAAAATTAAAAAAAAAGAATATTAAAAATATCTATAAATAATAAATAGTATACATAATTATAAATAATAAATATATAAAATAATTGAACATGATTATATAAATTCAATAAAAATAGTAGTATGTAAGAAATTCTAAAATTTATAAAAAAAATAATTGAATTTGAGTGATGGATCATCAAAGGATTCCCAAATTTTATTTCAGATTCAACCAGCAACCAACATTTACCCCACAGGAAGAAGGGTTATACAATCATCTACATATAATTTCTACCATTCAATGTCATTGAAATCATGAAAGCATAAATGAGAGGAGCAATCTGAAGCTGGCAATCAACTAATTTCAGCACCATTAAACCACAGGAGTTAAAAGTGGTTTCTTCTGAAAGTGTGCTTCCAAGTTCCCAATCACAAGATCAGCCATAGCTTGACGGGTTTCCACCGTACCGCTTCCCACATGAGGTAAGAGCACCACGTTATCAAGCCCGAAAAGCTCTTCCGGTACGTAGGGTTCGTTTTCAAACACGTCAAGCCCTGCACCTCCTAATCGGCGTTCAACCAATGCAGAAACCAGCTCAGGTTCATCGACGTGAGGGCCTCTCCCGATGTTGATGAGAACACCCTTTGGACCCAATGCATCAATGACTTCCCTGTTGATGATGTGGTGGGTCTCTTTAGTCAGTGGACAAGCAACAACCAAGATATCACAATGGGCAGCCAGCTCGACAACAGTTGGATAGTATTTGTATTGGATATCTGGTTTCTCAGTTCTTGTATAGTAACTAATGGGGCAGCTAAATGCTTCAGCTCTCTTTGCAATTGCCATGCCAATCCTTCCCAGACCTATAATGCCAACTTTTTTCCCGGTGAACTGAAAGAATGGGAAAATAGTACTTATTGAAAAGGAAGGAAAACAGAGTGAACAAAGTGGAAAATATGGAAACCCTTTAATCCGGTATCCACGAATCTAATGCAACCCGACATATATAAAAGAGGAACCAAGTTTAATAAAGTTTGAACCAAGTTTTCTTACAAGAGGATGAAAGCATATAATAGACCCCAAATAGCTTCTTCAAAAATTTCCAGAACAAATAGACTCCAAGCTCAATAGAAAACAACCATCATGATACACATATACACATATTCAATGTAAAACAAACTGGCATCTATCTTTATCTCTCAGCATGCAGAATGTGTAGTGAATTCATCACGAACTTCAAATAGGATTTGTGACAAATGTACCTTTTCAATGCAGAACAATTATAAGAAATATACATTTCTGCCTAGCAATATATCTACACATACACACTTCCTACCTATAACCTATTACACAAGCCTGCTGCAACCATCCTCCACTTCTACCATAGATGAAATTATTTTGGAAAGCATCATTCTAAAATCAAATTCTATTTCAGACCAAAAACAACGACATTGTCTACATTGCATGCTACCTACCCCCTAATGAGAAGCACAAAATGCATTTCAAGCAACAAAAAAGAAGAAAAACTGGTACCAATTCAAAACAAATTGAGTTGTTTACTATTAAAAATTACTGAGTTCTGCAAACTAAAAGCACCCTGTAAACAGTAAAGAAGTACAAATTCAACAGGATCATAAAAACCAACAAATAGAAACGAATTCAACGAACCACATATTATCAAATTATCCCAAACTATGAGGCCAAAAAAGTCAACGAACCTTGGTAGTCAACACATAGTCCCCTATCTTCCACTTGCCAGTCCTCACGAACCGATCACTCTCACAAAGCTTCCTCAAGACCGCCAACATCAACCCAATCGCTAAATCTGCTACATCTTCAGTCAAAACGTCAGGGGTGTTGGTAACTCGGATACCCTTTTCTTTACACTTTGCCAAATCGATCTTATCAAGCCCCACGCTGAAGCTGGCAACAATCTCCAGCTTGGGCAACGCCTCGATTAGCTCTGCATCGGCACCGGCAGAGGCGTTTCCGACAACCGCCTGGATTGAGTCTTTGTGAGAAGACAGAAACGATGATTTGTCCGGCACCATCCAGAATCTGTAGAGCTTGAAACGCTTGTCGAGTTGCTGTTCGAGGTAAGAGTTCATGGGACAAGCCATGAGCACCCAATGGATTCCATGGTTGGTTGTATTGAGAGAGATAGTAAGCCAGAAGTTCAAAACCCAATAAGCCTGGAATCTCACATAAGAGACAGCAGGAATTGATGGCGATTGATTGCGGACTACGAACCACTAGAAAAACTGTAAGGTCGAGAACGTTGGTCATAAAAAAAGCTACTCCCTCCGTCCCATATAAAAAGTTTATTATTGACTTTTTAAAATTAAATTTTTTAAATTTTAACTATAACTATTTTAAATATTTTAATTTATTAAAATTTATAAAATATATATTTTTAAACTACTTATTATAGGTTTCTAAAATATATTTTTTAATATTTTTATCAATAATAAATTTAAAGTTATAATGAGTCAAAATTTAAAAAATTTGAACAAAAAAGTAAATACTGAACAAATAAAATGAGACGGAGGTAGTATTTGATATGAAGAGAAATTATTGGATGAATATTGTTACTTCAATTAATTTGGTGCGTTTATCTTAATATAAATATTTATTAATTATTTATTTTTTAATTATATATAAGAAAAAAGATAATTCATTTAAAAAATATAATTAAACGAATCTAATTAATTGGGTCATCAATAATATGATAAATATTCATCTAATAATTTTTTATGATCTATGATATTCGAACCGAAATTTATTTTTTTATTAAATAAATTACTTGAAACATTATTATTAAAATTATACAAAATTAAAATATATGATATTAGATTAATATTCGTTCCTTTAGTATATTTTCGGAATTATTCCTTCATCAACCGCCCCATTAAGCTTCATCCCATCAAAACCGTCCATCTGGTCCTGGTGGGGGCTTCAGGGCTTGATCTAATATTCTACTATAGTAAGAGAAATAGCATTCATCGTTATATATACATCTATGTAAGCAAACGTGACTGCTTGCATTCTGTTGTATCCTTCCTGTTTTTTTGCAGACATTTGACTTTGAAATTGAAAATGAACCATCCAATTCAGATACATGACATGAAACCAGAACATTCAACATATATAGCATAATCTAAAATTCTTCTCTCCTTTTAACTCAACAACCCACATTGTTCAGACATGGAGAAAGCCAACACAACAATCACTTGTAAATTCCCCAGAAAATATCTTGGAAGAGGGGATTCTTAGTTCTTTCCTTGTTTTCTCCCTCTTCCACAATAAAACAACAATTCCATATATTTGATCTTTGCCCTTGTTTTGTTTGAATCTCTGGTCTCAAGTTATTGTTGAAACTTGAAGCAAAAACATCGAACATGGTTCGAGAACAAGACATTTGGTCTAATTTGTTTAGTATCAAGGGGACAAATGAGAACAAATCAAAACATGCAAAGAGTTTGAGCATAGACAGTGCTGCTAAATTTGAAGACAAAGGTTCTAAAGAGGGATCGAAAAATTCGAGCGAAAGGTGCCCCAAGATGAATCTAACCATGGAAGAGCTGGTTGCTGCCTTCCAAATCAGAGAAAAACAGTTATTAACCGGTAAGTTTCATATATATATATATATATATAATTTATACCACCATTGTTCTCACGGTACAAATGTGTAACATATGTATCTCTAAGTTCCGTCTGCAATGATTTTTAATTCAGAAATGGACCAGATGAAGGAAAAGTTTGCAAAATTACTCTTAGGTGAGGATATGTCTGGTGGAGGAAAGGGTGTTTCATCAGCTTTAGCACTGTCAAACGCCATTACAAACCTTGCAGGTATTTCCTCTTACTCTCTCCTATGTGATAACTTAATGGAGAATCAATTTATCTCGCCTGGTTCCAATTTTCATTCCCAAATGGCTTTCAGCTTCTGTGTTTGGCGAACAATCGCGCTTAGAGCCTATGACACCTGACAGGAAAGCAAGGTGGAGGAAAGAAATAGATTGGCTATTGTCTGTATCTGATCACATTGTTGAACTTGTTGCATCCCAGCAGAAGGGCAAGGATGGAACAAACATGGAGGTACCCGATATCTCGCTCCCTCTTTTTACCTGCATCAGAGCAATTATAAGGCCATATATCTATATACATTCTCAATATGCATGCATTTTTTTTTCGTTTCCTGTTTTTGCAGATAATGGTCACAAAGCAACGAATAGATCTCTGTATGAACATTCCGGCCTTGCGGAAACTTGATGCGATGCTGATTGTAAGGATGTAGATACGTTTATATATGTTCTATTTAGCTAATTTGAGCTTTAGATATTCTCTCTGATTATAATCATGCAACTGACTAGTACCTGATTTAATGATATCATACAATGGTCAGGATTGTCTAGATAACTTCAAGGATCAAAATGAATTCTATTATTTGTCAAAAGATGCTCCAGACTCAGAGAAAGGAAAAAACAAGAGAAAAGATGATAAATGGTGGCTGCCTACTGTTAAAGTTCCCCAAGATGGACTGTCAGATAAGTCCAGAAAAAATCTGCAGAGCCAAAAGGAATCTGTGACTCAAGTGCTTAAAGCAGCAATGTCAATTAATGCTCAAGTTCTCTCAGAGATGGAGATCCCTGAAAACTACATTGAAGCCCTCCCAAAGGTAAAGCTTGAAAATGTTCTAATATAATACATAGTTGAATCAAAATATGCTTCCACAATCCCTTCATGATCCCACTTCATTGATGTTTTGTTAGAATGGGAGAGCTAGTCTTGGTGATGCGGTTTATAGGAGTATCACGGTTGAATTCTTTGATCCTGATCAATTTTTCGCCTCTATGGACTTATCATCCGAGCACAAGATTTTAGACCTCAAGAATAGACTTGAGGCATCTATAGTCATATGGAAGAGGAAGATGACCCAAAAGGATGGAAAATCAGCTTGGGGTTCTGCTGTTAGCTTTGAGAAGAGAGAACAATTTGAGGAGAGAGCTGAGACCATCTTACTCATCATCAAACATAGGTTCCCGGGGCTGCCTCAATCTTCACTAGACATCAGCAAGATCCAATACAACCGGGTAAGTAGTTGTGAGGAACTGTAATCGTTATGTACAATTGTTTTTTTCTTAGTATCCTATGACATAAATGGCAGCTGAAATTACTTAAGGATTTCTTGTTCGGACCACAGGATGTAGGACAGGCTCTCCTAGAGAGCTATTCAAGAATACTGGAGAGCTTGGCCTTTACAGTCTTGTCCAGAATTGAAGATGTCATCCATGCTGATAACATGGCCCAAAATCCAAATCCACAACCAAGCAAACGGAGCAGTTTAAAGGACGAAAACCAGCGTAATTCAGTGACTACAAGTCCAAGAATCGATACGGAAGCAATGAGTGCAAAGACCCTCTCAGATTTACTTACTTGGAGTTTAGACCAGAACGACTCTGATGAAAAGGCGGAAACAGATGAGATATCCAAAGACTTTGATGGAAACGAGCAAAAACTAAAAGTAATGACTAGCAACTAGCAAGGCTTTCTATGTTGAGATCTTGGGTGGAGTAGAAGCCCTACAAGACGCCATTAACGGAGGATGCGACGAAAAATAAGAAGCAGATATAGATATAGAGAGATTGAGTGTTATAGATATAGGAACATAAAGTGTGACAAAGCATGAGCTACAGGCTACAAACAAAGGTTTTTCAACCTAGACGGGATTATAGAGGGATGCTTGTTTCATTCTGTATATCTAATTTTCTATAACTTCCTTTTGTAAATAGGGAAGTAAACTAATACTATGGACTTTAGTCATTCCATATATTAATACCTGTAGAAACCTGGAAAAGGGTTTCTTGTTTCATAGCCATTGAAAGAATCCATGTTTCTGAATGGTAATTTATTCTATTTGTTTGTGAAATTGTAAATTTTGGCAACATTTCCCATATTTTTAAACAGTCTACCACTCACTCAGTAGATCTGCTTTCTGATATATTACAAGAATTCAGCATACAAATCAACAAATTGTATAGAGAATTAGGCATTGTTAATTGAAATGGCACTAGACAGATTATTAGTTCTTCAGCAGCAGTCTGATTTGCAAACAGAAAGGGGAAGGATCATTGCCAAAGACCAGAGATTTTAAAAGGGGAAAGCAATGCCTCAGTTAAGCGTGAAACAGATGTCATTGGATTGATAAAAAGGTAGCATTTTAGGATTACATGTTTGAATGCTAAAACAAGGTGCATACAATGAAAAGCTTAAAAAGTTGCAGCAAATTAGATCTTGCCACGGGGACCGAGCTTTGGTGGAAGTTGTGGACCTTTCTTGATCGGTAGAAGGTCATCGGAAGCAGTGGCACTGAGGAAAAGACCGAGGGAACCACCTCCCAAGATGAGGAACTTGAGCAACAATCCTCTCTTGGTAAATGGAGCTGCAAATGTCTCAAAGAACTTGCTCTGCAGTTCCAAACAACAGTGCACACTTCTGTTAGTTAATGCCAATAAGTATCTTCCGGCATCAGATTGCAAATCTAACCATTACCCTCAATATTTTTAGCTTACGAAACTATGTACCTGGAGTGGGTTGTATGGTGAAGGTGCATCAGACCCGTACAAGTCCCATTGCCCGGTTGTGTTGCCAATATCCTCCAAATCAAAGTACACACTCTTATCACCATACTTTGCTACCACCGAACCGGCCCTATCAAACAAGAAAAAGAGATGTTTTTCTTTTCTTTTGTATATAGAAAAATATGTTGAAATGAAAGAGCAGGGATTTGCATGTAAGAAATTAAGGTTGGTGCCTGGTGGCACCTGTAGTTTTTGGGTTTGAAACTCTGGCGAGCTGGCTTGACCAAGAGCTTGGTTCCATTGAGAGAGATGCCACCAAGGCCCTTGATGGTCGTTGGTGGAACAGCAGCTAAGGTTGCAAGAGAAGCCATTGCCTTGGTTTTTGCTTCTTCCTAACTGCTGCTTTTCATACAGATTGAGTTCAATTGGCAGCGGGGTGTTTGGATTGTTGATCTTTGCAGTGGACCTCAACTGGACACGTGGCAAACTGGGTTTTCCCGAAAGAGAGATGGAATTCCATTTAGGTCGTTCCACGTGGACCGAACCTAGATAAGCCTATCTGTTTTATGATCATCAAAAAACTACTGGGCCATGTTCATCGCCTCAAAAATAATTTTAAATTAATTTTATACTTTTTTAAACTTATTTCTGAAAAAAATTATACATTGACCGTAACTCGACCATAGCCCATAAGCATGTCCATGAAACATTCATCTCCTACACCCAACCGGCCAACCCATATGTCTGATTTGATCCATAACAAATAAGAATAACAACAATAAAATTAGTAAGGAAAAAAACTCGGGAAGTCCTTATCTGTTGCTTCTCCTTCACCTCCGTAAATAACACCCCAAATGTCTGTAACTTTTTCTCTCCAAGCTCTCAAGCTTTCATGCCCATTTCTTCATGGCTCAACTTCCCTCTCTCATCTCTCAAAACCCAATTCTTCTCTCTCTCAGCAACCCCTCAAATCCCCGCTTTTCTCCCTCCAATCAGGGCAATGAAATCCTTGCAAGGTAGGGTCGTTTGTAGCACAAACGACAAGACAGTGTCGGTTGAAGTGGTGCGTTTAGCCCCTCATCCAAAATACAAGAGGCGTGTTAAGAAGAAGAAGAAGTTTCAGGCTCATGACCCAGATAACCAATTCAATGTCGGTGACGACGTGCAACTTGAAAAGTGCAGGCCGATTAGCAAGACCAAGACATTCATTGCGGTGCCTGTACCAAGTAGGAATGGGAAGCGGGAGAAGGAGGGAAAAGGGGAGCTTGGCATTCCATTGGAATCTGACCAGCCTCAAGTGCAGCAGGCTTAGTGTTAAAGCTTTTGGCCTGGGCTCCTTTTGTGTTGGGTAAATTTGTCATCTTTTGCGAGTGTTTTCACTGTTTCAAAAACTGCCTTTTCTGCCTAACGTAATAATTGTTGCTTTTCATGGATGTGGGTTGCTTTTGAGTTTGTCATGACCTATTGACCTTTGATATCTGCTCTAATCTTGACTGGTTATTGAGATAATTCAACACATTTCAGGACTCAGAAGTTGGTAAAGCAATCAAGAAACCACAATATTGCATAAATGAATAGTAATTATATACATCAGGAATATTTCACTCTCTTAGATCTAAAATGATTTTGAAATCCAACTGTCATTCCACTTTTCCCTCCATGAATATGCATGAAGTCCAAACCATCTGTGCCAACCAAGGAAGGAATAGAAACAAACCCACATAGCAAAAATAGGCCATTTGCTTAAACCTCTAAGTTGTGGGGGTGAAGAGGACAAAGAAAGAAGAAAGAAAAAACTATGAGTTTTACAGTTAAATGTCTACCTAATCAAGAATGGTTGTTTAATCAACCATCTTCACATTGCAATCTTGTCTTAATGTTGCGCAATGTACAAGATATTATTGTGTTGACAGACTCCACAGATTCCATGGTTAACTTGGCAGTAGGGGAGCTGTTTGTTAGGATTTGGAAAGCTATTGTAAGCAAGGATCCTCCTTCGGTATCATTGCTCTTCTCATGCCTAGAAGTGATCACTAACGACCTTGACTCGTGCCCGTCAGGAAGAATGGAGAACCCTGAAGGTAGTATGGCCATGTTGCTGGAGTCGCATCCTGTGATCACCGACTGTATACCGGTTATGTCCAAAGGAGCAAAGACTACCATGGATTCGAAAGCATTAGTGCAACTATCTTGGAGCACCCACATGCTGTTCTCTTTTGACTTCATTGTCTGAACAGAAAAGATGATGCAACTTAGAATGCTATATTTATGATTCGGAGGGGAAAACGGTGCCTAAAGAACGTACTTGAATTGTTACTGTGTTGCCACGATCTTTTCCTTTGGCCAAGTTTGCGATGGACTGCACTGGACCTCCTGTTGACATGATATCCCACTAAAGTTTGCAGAGGAAATATGGTTAAAAGAGTATTCACAACAATTCTTGTTTTATGATTCAAATTGATATGGGTACCTCATTGCGACTAGATTCGTCTCTCAAGAAATCAAATAAAGGAGCCGGGGAGACAGGCAACCAAACGGATGAAACGGCACAGACAATGACCCCAAGAGGTTCACCTGGGTCATTTAAGTTTTTCCTGGAAGAAACTCTGATGTCTTCCCCTGTTTTGCTGGTGACTTTATTCCAGGTATGATAGCTCGATGCTCCAAGTGCATGACAGAAGCTCCATGTCATTCTCTGGGCCAACTTCAAAATGCTCTTCCTCCCAGCCAGTGTCGCAACACCTAAAATTTTAAGAACAAACATTAATCTGAATATTCTCTTTGCCAACCAAAAACGAACAAACATATTGCTAACAAAATGGACAAATTGAGCTTACCAGTTGAATCCTTGGTAGGAACATTGGTCGCCATGAAGAAAACGAGCCTTTCACACTGATGCTGCAATGTTGCCATCCAATGCCTTGCACCAAAGGCCAAGCCACTGCTAACAATGGTACGGTACAATGTATGGACAACACTTTTCTGGCACTCAAGGTGTTCCACCCAAATCACCTGAAATTATATCAACTCGTATGGTTTTAATAAGAAGGTTCCAAATTTCCCCTAAGCTAGATATACATACACACACACACCTTGCAATGGCCATTGGTTTTATCTTGGATGATGCAACCTGATGGACGCTTTCTGCATTTTACTAAGGATGCATCGATATTTTCTTCAACTTTGTCAATAGAAACATCGACGATTGCCCATTCTTCAGCACTCAGTTGCCTGCAGCACCGGACAAAGTACACTTCTCTGGTGGGTACCAAGGGTGTTAGCATTTGCAGCTCAGCAAACATCTGCTTAATTCAGAGTACCAAACCATTAATACAAGGTCTAAAACTTGGTTAAGAAAATTATCAATTTTTGTTTACGAGAAGGGTCAGTATCAAATGACTTTGACCTTCCGCTGCGTTTCTTAGGTTAGAGACGTAAAAAGAAAGGAAAAGGAAAAAGGTTTAAACTTTTCACGTGGACCACGACACTAAAAAGAAAGAAGGAAAACGTATATAGCAAGATAGCTCACCTTGAAGAATCTTATCTATATAGTTTTGTTTATTTAATATATACTGAATAAAATATTATGCAATAATGTTTTGATTGAAAATTTACTAAAAAACTATATTTATTGAAAACAGTATTAATATACATAAAGAATTTTATAAAAAAAAAATTATATTTTCAGCTCATTGTCTTATGCATTCTACATAAAGATTATTTCCCATTTTTATAGGTTATCGTTTCAATTTTAAATAACAGCTAGTCAACCTCACGTTACCTTGAAAAGCAGCTCGAAAAATTGTTATATATATGATAATATTTGTACATAGGATTAGTAATTATATGATAAAAATAGGACAGAAAATAAAATTTACGACCAAAAAATCAAACATAACATGTATATCATAAACATACCAAATATTATGATTATAAAAGATAAAAAGAAATAGTAATACACAAGGGACACTAACACAAGAACTGCTGACAGACAAAAGGCAACTTACCAACTGTACAGCACCATTTTTATTTGGAGCATCGGCATGGCAAATCACATCAACAGTAGCCGCCTTTGAGATCATGCATGGGAACATCTCCTTCCATTGATTCTATCGAAACAGATAGAAATAAAATCAAAATCAAAATTCCAGTCAAGTATGGAAATGTCTTCTACATTTATGAATATTTATTTCTTACCGCATCCATGAAGCTTTGAACCAGCCTTGGGAGATCAAGAAAAACAACCCCAGTTTCTCTAGAGGCCTCAATTGATCTTTTTGGCCTCCCATTGCTTGAATTTTCAACGGAGAACTCTTTGACATACTCATCGTAGTTAAGTATCTCCCGGCCTGTCTCGACGCTTCGAACCCACAGCGGTTCTCCGGCAGTAGCCATCGTCTGCAGCTCTTCCACGGCTTGGTTTACGATCTCCATGATTCTCGACTTCTCGAGACCGAAAATCCCAGTGTAGAAATCCAATGAGCTCCTGTTTTCTTGGTCATTTCCCGATGAGCATGAACTAGTCGCACCTGACGGGTATTTTCCGATTACTGTTCTTAGCTTTTCTATCTGCAGATGTTTTGAAATTGGACTTATATGAAGTATGGATATTAAATAAATATTTTTCAAGGGAGAAAACAAAGAGAGCATTTTTATAGATTATTAGCTCTCTAGACCTCGGCTTTGAGTTTAGCATTCTCGATACGTAGTTGTTGTTCTTCAGCTGTAAGGAAACCGTCTTTGGCAGTGGTAGCCATGCCACAGTTGAGGCAACAAGCTTTGTTTATAGTCTCTCTCATGGCTTTGTTTTCCTCCCTCAGCTTCTCCAGCTCGTGCTTCAACAACGAATTTTCATGGCGTTCTTGTATAGCCTGCAAATTGGACCAGCAAAGATGATTCACAAATTGCAAAATACTCCGAAGAGATGAAAACTTGGAAAGAGAATAACCGGGATTACTTTGATTTGTGTTCGACGATTTTGAAACCAAAACTTGACTTGCCTTGGAGCAAGGCCTAATTGTTTACTCAATTGCTGCCTTTGCTTCTCATCTGGATGGGGTGATTCCTTAAACAGCCTGAAAAGGATTACTTTACGTATTTCATCTTCATACAGACAGAAAAACAACAAATCTCATCATAAACTTTGATCATACAAGGATTGCAACTAATGTCAAGCAATTAGAGAACAAGATAGACAGAAAAACCCAAAGAATAAGGCTTTTGGTGCATATCTTTCAAGTAAAAACAAAGATAGAAAAGGTAACCAAAGTCAGCTTAAAATTTTGGTTCTTCTTTTACTTTATAATCTTGTTTTCTTCTGTAAGCATATCAGTAACTTTTCAGTATTAAAAATATTTCCCAATTAACTGCTCCATGCATGGTAGTTTATGTAGTTATATGAAAGTTTGGCATATATACAAATTTCACTGTAATTGAAATTACCCCAAATAACTTAATATTGATCGCAAGAGATTTCAAATTTACTACATATCATTGCATTCAAGTTTGTTGAGACTTAAATTGCACTAAAAAAAGGGAAATAGAGAAATGAAATTGGAGATTTACGCTTCCATTTCTCTGATTTGACTCGCCGTGTGACGGTGATACTTCTTTCTCCTCTTCTTTTTGGTTTGATCGCCATCTTCGTCGTCGTCATCGTCCTGATCTAACAAGTCATCTTCGGATCTTGATCTCGCAGGACCAGAGTTCTCACTACTGATTTCCACTGTATCATCCTTTTTATTACCTGATTCTACTCCTTCCCCGCCGCCGCCACTTCCTTCATCTCCCTCCTCCACCTCCATACTTGCAGCTGCCGCCGCCGTCGTACCGGCATCCCGGAATATCCCCGCCTTTATAAAAACACACAAGTAAAGTATAAATACTATTATATGAGATATATGCATGAATTTGAAAAGAAACGTAGTTAAAATTACTCACAAGGCTAAGTGAGAGAGCAGGAGAAGCAAAGAAATCCTTGGTGTGTGGGTTAGTCATGTCGACGACGCCCATGGCAATCTGAGATTTTGGTTTAGCTGATGAAATGGTTGCTTTAAGGTGCAGAGAGAAAGGGGAAGACGAATTATATGTGGGGTCTCATCGATTTTCAGGATATAAAACAAAAACGAACTCAGACATCAGTTTTTTTTACATAATACTATATTTGTTTTGAAGGATATAGAATTTATTGAGTACTTCTGCCATTGTTGATTTGAGCAGGAGAAAGGAGAAGAAAATGATAAACTGGCTGGTAGGAGTTGACTATTAGATGTTTGTAAATGTAAATGCGAAAGACACAACAAACTTTAAGCTGTTGAATGCTTGAATTCAGCTCTCCAACGGTATTTTCAGTTATGCTATTGGCTCCAGGCTCCAGCTGGCTGGCTGGCAGGCTTAAACAATGAGCTGCTATTCTTTTACTTCATGTAGAAAAATCTAAATGCAATTTCATTTAAAATAAGATATAATATAACTTTTTGTAATATATAAAATTTAGTTATTTATCGTTTTTTTATAGAATTCAAGAAATTTATTTACGGTTTATAGTTCAAAGGTAATTGTTAGAATTATAGTTTGATAAGTGTTCAAATTTATATATTTTTTATTAATAATTATTTTTCATTGTCGATTTGATATTACTAATTTGGTTCTATTTTGATCATTTTCAGTGTAAGAACTTATTTTTCGAATTCTGCATTTTTTTATGGCTGGAGTCATAGGCACGACGCTTTTCGATCTGGAAGATTTGGATTATCCAGTCAGCAAAAGTTTCTAGAAGATTTTATTAAAAAAAATGCAGAATTCACTATTTTCTGTTGGTTCTGAAAAATAAGTTCCTACACTGAAAATGATCAAAATAGAACCAAATTAGTAATATCAAATCGACAATGGGAAATAATTATTAATAAAAAATATATAAATTTGAACACTCATCAAATTCCCCCTCACTTATTCAATGTTTGTCCTCAAGCATACTCAAATTCTCATTTTCGTCACTTATCAAAATTCACTCAAAAAGTTTATGTCAAATCTCATGTACATGCATGAATTAAAGAAGTTAGACAAGACAATCAAATAAAGGTGACATGATATTTCGATAAACAATAATTAATCAAATGAATAAAAGGTAGATATGTAGAGTTTTTGCTATTTGCTTGTGAGACGAAATCAAATCAAGTTTAGATCCTTCATGATAAACGATTGGCGGAGTGTGAGTTTTATTTTCCTCCCCTTTTATATCACTCTTTTTTTTTCTTTTTTTTTTTGAAAGAGATTATTTTTCTTTTTTTTATTCTTTTTTTCAAGCGCTTTATTATTTTCTTTTTTTCAAAAGACATTTTTTCCTTTTCTTTTTTTAGCGCTACTCTCATTAACTCTAACTCTGTAGTCTCGACTCATCATCAAATCTTTGAACTGGAAACGAGATGACAACCCAAGCACCTTGTCCCGATTCTCCAATCCGGTCACATTCAAACGATCTACCACTCACAATCGTCTCAAAAAAAATCATGCACCTGAAGATAACATCATTATTAGCAAAACAAGCACAAACTCATATTTAAGCAACAGTAACAATTATACCATAGGTTAAAAACTTTCACCAAAACATTTAATCATCTCAAGTTAATTGTGCATAACAAAATTAATTCAAGCTTGTAAACAAGGGATTATGATAAAACTAACATGTCAACCCAAATAAACAACAATCATAAGAACTTAAAATATACCTTCAAACTAACATGAACAAGTAAGGAGAAATATAACCACTCCCCCTCACTTTAAGCATATTATCTCAATACGAAAATTAAAGTACAAGAGAAGGAATAGAGATACTCCCCGTGTCTAAAGTAAGTTTGATTGTCGACAACTTTGGAGGCCATTTGCAATTTTCCAAATTTCATGCACGACAAAGTCATTCAAATCTGGGGAAAATTTTGTGCAAATTTATTTGAAAATAAATTAGATGAAAAAAAAAATAAAACAAAGAAAGAAAATGGGTTGCCTCCCATTGAGCGCTTGTTTAACGTTATTAGCTTGACGACCTGATTCAGACTACAGGTTTTGCGAGAAATTCTTTTTCCAATTCATGTTCTTTATCCAACTTAGAATTTCTCTAGGAGAAATTTTTTGGTTATGGAGTTCCTTCATTTTCGACAAAATATCTTCTTTAATCTGCAATTTATCTGGTGGCAATTTTAATTCCAACTTTAGTTCCTGCAAGATAAATGGAAAAAAGTTAGTTTGAGAAGACATCAAATTTAAATTTTTACTTAGCTCTTTGCAAAATGAGCGTGATTCCACATCAGAAGAGATATCCATTTTTACTTCTTTAATAGTTTCAGCATTCAGATTCCTGCATAACTCATTAGAAAGATTATGTTTAACATATTCATCCATAGAAGAATCAAATATATTAACACAACTGACATTAGGCATAAAGTTAGGATAATTCATAGCTTTATACACGTCAAATTTTACCACTTCGCCATCAAACTCCATGGTAAGAATTCCACTTCTTACATCAATTTTGGCATGTGATGTGCTCAAAAATGGTCTACCAAGTAAAATCTCAGAAGAGACATTGGTGCGATCATCTTCCATGTCAATGACATAGAAATCTGCAAGAAAAAATAAATCTTTTACCTTTACGAGTACGTTTTCAAGAACTCCTTCAGGATACTCTAAAGATCTGTCAGCAAGCTGGATCGTCACACCTGTTTCCTTTAAAGGCTCAACGCTTAATAAATTATAAATTGAAAGAGGCATGACATTAATTGAAGCGCCTAAATCGCACATAGCTCGTTTAATACCAACTTTATCAATCTTACATGAGATAGCAAACATACCTTGATCCTTGTACTTAGGTGGAATTTTACGTTGAATTACGACAGAAACATTTTCACCTAAGTTTACCTTTTCATTCCCAATAAGCTTTCTTTTATTTATGCAAAGATCCTTCAAAAATCTAGCATACCTTGGAATTTTTTGGATCACATCGAGAAGTGGTATATTTATCTCCACTTTCTGAAACATGTCAAGAATTTCTTGTTCTTCGGCTTGCTTATCACGCTTCACTAATCTCGATGGAAAGGGAGGTGGAACGTCATAAGGAGATGATGTAGGGATAGTTTGTGGTTTGATTTCCTTCTTTTTATGGGGTTGTGTGGCATCTTCTTTAGGTTCGACAATGGTACCACTTTGAAGGGTGATGGCACTAACATTCTGTCACGGGTTTGGCTCAGTTTGCGATGATAGTTTTCCCTTTGATTCTAAACGACTCACAGCTAATGTAAGTTGACTCATTTGTTTGTCAATTTCTTGAAAGTGTGCCTCTGTCTTTTGTTGGAATTTCTCTTGAGCTAGCGCCAAACGTTCGACAATTGATTCCAACGATGGTTTTTGTGGTTGATATTGTTGCGGTGCAGGAGGTCTAGGTTGATAAGTTTGATTCGATCCATACTTGAGAGAAAGTAAAAATTGAAGTACTTAATTCCTTCGGATAACATTCTTGATTTTCTGAAATCAAGGATTGGCAATCGGCTTTTCCTTTAATGATCTCGACGCCTTCATTTCAAAAAGTGCACGTTGACTTGAAGATTGTTTAGATCTATCGTTGGGAAGAAAAATCGGCTGGTAGCAAATTTGGCTTCCTGTGAACAAACTTGGTGGCGGTCCACTAAGGGAAATCAAGATCGGTTTTGATTCTCTGTGAGACGCTATAACTCGAGTCAGGCTTTTCCAGTGCTTAAAGTTGTATTGGCGCTAACGACGATAGGCGTGGTTAGTCCAGCAAAGACCGAATTCCGGAGATAAACTTGGGAATATTAGTTTACCGAAGAGAGAAGCAAGTTACAAGGGTTGGGCCTTGTAGATTGTAACTGGCATGGATCTTGAAGTAAAATCTATTTCGATGATCAATTGAGATTTGAGGCGAAGCGAAGCTTGAGGCTATATCCTTTAAATTTATTACTTCAAATATTTATTTTCATTTAATTTCAGTTATTATTAGATTAAGATTATTTTTAGTTTTATAATATCAAACCCCTATTTTCTAATTTATTGTTTTTTTTGGATTAGGATCAATTCAATTCAACGTTGGAAATTTCTTAGTCCCTGTGGATCGACCCTACTTTCTCTATACTATTCTTTTATTTAATTTGAGAAATAGGAATTATTTATTTGACAATTCGACGCTTGTCATAGGTTTAAACCTATAAAAGTTAAGGATTTTAGATTTTAACCTATAAACCTCAAATTTTAACTCTTAACTTTAAATTCTAACAATTACTCTTAAATTTTAAATTATGAACTCTAAATCTTAAATCTTAAATTAAATTGCTCGTGTCATGTTAAAAAAAACTTAAATTAAATTTTTAAACTACGATATTTATAATTGTTTTAGTTTTTACTGTGGTATACATAATTATTTTATTTTAACGGTATGTTTTGTTTAAAAATCATTCGTCCTTTTAAAGATCATTACGTGTTATTAAAATATTAAAATTATTTAAAAATATAAAAAAGTTAGAGTATACAAAATTAAAAATATATATTTGTAAAACAGCTAAAGATTTATATAATCTCATGCTTCTTTTCCATTTTTATGATATTTTACATTTTAAATAACATAATGGATTTTATTTTTCTTAAACTAAGTATAAATTAAAGTTCTTAAAAAATGAATTCAAAACATAAAATTAACAATTATAGATTGTATTTTTTTAAAAAAAAGAAAGAGAGAGAGAGAGATGGAAATTCTACCAAAATATTTTCAAAATAAAATTTAGGGTAGCAATGACCGTGACCTGTCCCTAACAACGTTTCTTTGCTTCCAACTCGACTCTTCTTGGGTAAAGTAAGGCATTTTCGGTTTCACTAGTCCTGATAAAGTTGTGGGAAGTCAATCTTTAAAATTATAACTCCGTAGGAATGCAGTTGTGTCGGGCACCATACAGCAAGATACAAGTAAGACAGATTGAACAAATAGGTGATGATTTAGTTTCATATTATTGCATGTGGGAGGTTTATATTGTACTGGATTTATGTTTATTTTATACAATTAATAAATTATATATTTTAGTGAAATCAGAACTTACAAGTAGATAAACCAAAGTCGAATAATTGAATTTGAAAAGTGGTTACGGTTGAAAAAATAACAAATATCATATTTTAACCGTTCAATTAAATCATTTGATTAATGTTGAAAATATATAATGCTTGAATCTCACACTCTGTTTTTATAGGTTGTATGAGAGTAGTTCAGTTGATTTAAAATTCTCTCTGAATTTTAAATACTTAACCGAATAGATTTAATAACAAAATATCTGAGATTTAAATGGATATTTTCGGTTAGCAAATCTACTATTTTTAGATAGATATTAACAGATTATCTGAGATTTAATTAGATTTTATCTGTTAATAAATCTAATTTTGAATAGATTTTATCCGAGATTTAAATGGATATTTTTGGTTATCAAATCTACTATTTTTGGATAGATATTATCTGATATTAAATTTAAATTTAAATCAGATTTTATTTGATTACTGGACAGATTTGCCCCTGCTTTCAACCTATAAATAAGATGTTTTTCTCTCATTTTTAATCATTCCATTCAGAGTTCATCTGTCTTACTTGAGAGAGAATTAAAGAGCATCATTCTGTTCGACTCCGATTCTGACGTTCATTTCCTCTACGGTCCACTCCAAACTTTGGATGTACACTGTTGCCTAAAGTAGCGAGTACACACATCGGGGCGATTTGTTTCTAAGGTAGTGGCCTCCATATCACGACACGGTCTAATTATCTTTCAGTTCGTTCATTTTATTTTTCTGCCAGTGCTAACGCCCTGTTTTGCAGTCTATTTAAATTAGATCATTTGATTAATATGAACAAACATTATACTTTAATTACTTAATTATTACTTATTTAATAAAATAATTTAAAATCTATATTAAGTGGAATCAACGGAGTATTATTTTATAAAACAATCTTAAGGAATTGGGCCATTTAAATCATACAAAACTGGGTTTCGCTAAAATTGCCAAGAAGCTTTTAGCAAAGCAATCTTCTTTATTAAAGAACTAAAATAGATTGAGATTAAGTTTATATTATTAATGAGTCATATTATTACAAAATTGATTTTATATTATTTTCCTTAATCATTACTATTTCTTTTCAATTGCTTTATGTGTATATGAGTTATCATGAAGTTCATCTATAATTCAACTTAAGACATAGGAAATTCTGATGCTTTGGTAGTTGGGAGAGGTACACCGAGGCGATCAAATGAATAGTTTCTCGTTAAAATTTTGGAAGCTTTAGATTTTTAAGTCAGTTAAAAATTTTATTTGTGAAAATAGAGCACGCATGTAGGGTTCTTTTCTTAATATTTTTTATTAATTTTGAAGAGAGGACGTCACCTGTGTTTTTTTATATGTATTGTAAAAATTAACTTAGAATCCAAAATATAGACGGATATTCTTTATATTATAAAATAAAAATAAAAATAGATTATCTTTATAATTTCAACTAAAATTTTAGATAATTTATTAGAAGAGGTAGTAGCAATGATAATTTTATGAACTTAATTTTGAAAATAAAAACCCATGGTATTTCTATTTATAGTTTTATTTTTAAGTTGAAATTCAAACAGCTGCCTTTTCCCCCTTCATTATATCTTCATTTAATTATCTTGTTGATCCAGCTTTGCCTCACTATTTTAATCTTTCTTAATCTAGCAGGTTTTCTTTTAGTAGATTCAACTTAAAGCCCAGTAATCATTCATCTTATTAGTATCGAACATAAATTAAGTTTGAAGATAATTAATCAATTTAATTTGATTATATTATTATAAATGTCTATTTAATGCCTAAATAAAATATACTACCAGATAATTTGTCGATGTTACATCTATAAATATATGTTCATTGCCCTTGTCAAACACTACAATGTGTTCCCGCGTGATAAGTCTGTTTTACCCATTTTTTTATATCATAATAAAGATGATAGTATTTGTGTTTATATTCATCGCCACAACTTGATGGTCATGTGATGCGTACGTATACAGTCACGTGTTCGATCGGGTTCTTTTCAACTTCGTCATGATAAAGAGGAATAATGTTTCATCTTCTATTTTTATTTATTTTTTAAATAATTTATTGTTATACTTTTAAATATTTTTTATTTTATTTTTTAATATAAGATTCCTTAAGAAGGGAAGTTACGATTTAAATTATGAAGAAATAAAATGAATGAACAAATTTTATTTAAACTAACCAAACTAATAAGCCACTAACTATTATGATATGCTAGTAAAAAACAATTTTCTGGTTAGTTATTAAATTAAATAATAAAGTAAATAAATTAGCAATCCACGTGTCAATACAGAATCTAAACCGTTAAAAAGAGAAGCATTCGGCACCGCTAAAAGAACCGGATCTTCCCTCCCTTTTGACTCCCTCGACATTCTCAGGTGCTCGTCTCTTTCTTCAAATTTAAACCAAAAACAACACCCAAAAAATTAAAAAGAAGAAGAAGAAGAAAAGTTAAACCAGAGGTGTGTAAGTTAGCAATAATTACCTGTCGTCGTCCTTCCCGGGGCATCTTAATACATGTCTGTTTTTCGTTTCTGATTCCTGTCTTTTCCCTCATTTTCAAGTTATTTATGTTTTAGTTAAATTCAAGAAAAGAAAGGAAGAATCGCCATTGTCGTAGCATTCCAAGATTCAAAGCATTCCTATCTTACAGGTATATTAATTTTTCATTAAACAATATATCATTTTTGTATTATTTATATATTACACCGACGCTAAACATGGCGAGTTCTTGAACTTCTTTCCTTCTTTTAACGCTAAAACATGGTGAGTTCTTGAATTTCTTTCCTTCTTTTGACCATAAACATGGTGAGTTCTTGAATTTCTTTCCTTCTTTCTCAATTGTCGATGCACACGATTATACAATAACGTTGAACTCTTTTTGCAGTTAACATCATCAGAGAGTTTTGTGTTTAGTTCTGGGGAGAGTGCTTATAGTAACGTTGAAATGCGGGGGCGACATGTCGATTCTTATTCCATGTACAAGCGTGGTAGCAGAGACCACATTATTGATGCCTATGACAAAGAACAAGGTTAATGGATTGTTCAATTTTCTGAATGAAGTTGTCTTTATTAGTTTCAGTAGGTACTGACATTTTCTTGGATTTGTTGTGTGGGTTTTTAAGTACGATTACTGACTGGAGTGGGCAAAGATATTGGAAACCCTCCTTGGAAGCGATCATTCCCTTATATACTCCTGGCAACCCTATCTTCCTTCCTGTTTGGTTACCATCTTGGGTATGTTCATTTTAGATTTTCGGTAAATCTGGAAATTCTGCAGACAATGTATTCTTAATGCTTGCTACAATTGATGCAGAGTAGTTAATGAAACGCTAGAAAGTATTTCACATGACCTTGGCTTTCATGGGGATACCATGGCGGAAGGTATTGTAGCAATGAATTTTGTAGCTTGTCTAGTTTGAAAAATCACTCTAATGTGTTTTCTTTTGTTGAAATGAAGGCATGGTTGTAAGTACATGTTTAGGGGGTGCCTTTGTGGGATCGTTATTCAGTGGTTTGATTGCGGATGGTATTGGGCGTCGCAGGGCATTCCAGCTCTGTGCTTTACCTATGATAATTGGATCCTCAATGAGGTAATTGCAATATCAATTCCTAGCTCTTTTTTTTTTGTTTTGAATTTGTCTCAAATAGGATAATCATTGTGCTCATATACTTTATATGGACCTCTTGGAGGGTTCATTGTGAAATTGATTTTTTAGTTCAGCTAAAATTCATTAGGCAAAAAATCTGTGTAACTGATAAATTTATTATTAGTTAATTTCCTGAGCCATTTTATTGATAGATACTGGGCCATTATGCTAAAATTCATTAAAAAAATCTTGCAGTGCAACAGCAAAGAACTTTTGGGGCATGCTTCTAGGAAGGTTATTTGTTGGGACTGGAATGGGTATTGGCCCTCCTGTTGCAGCTCTTTACATGGCAGAGGTATTAATATACTATTTTTCTGTTATATTTAAGGCTTGTTCTCTTGTTTCCTTTTTTTACACACAGCAGTGTGATCCATGCCCAGGTTTCTCCAGCTTATATAAGAGGTAGATTTGGAAGCTGCAGTCAAATTGCTACATGTTCAGGACTGATGAGTGCTCTATTAATGGGATTCCCTGCTAAGGAAACTGAGGGTTGGTAAGAAATGATGAGTAAATTAGGAGTTGTAGATAAGAAAATGATAATCAACAACAAAAAAGCTCGTTTCAATATGTGTTTTCTGACACATAGGTTGATAACATAATTCATAACATGATGATATGCACAGGTGGCGCATATGTTTCTGGGCATCTGTTGCTCCTGCTACTATACTTGTTCTTTTCATGGAATTCTCTGTAGAAAGTCCCCATTGGCTTTTCAAGGTTATTGCTCTACATTCATATTCACCAACAATAATTGTAGATTCTCGCATTACATGGTCAACATCCTTTAACTTTCATATTGTCATAAAAGAACTTGGATCCAGTTAGAGAGATGTAAATGATATTTAAAAAGGTTCATGTTATGTTCACATTTTATATTGTTATATTCTTTGGAACTGAATATAAAGCCATTTTACCGCCAAGCATCTTTCTCAAAAGTTATTCAACTGAACAAAAATTTGATATTGTGTGGGTTTATATTTTGATCAGATAGTAAAGTAAGATCTTAGAAGTGACTATGATGCAGGTGCTGTAGGTGTTGAGATAGGTTCATTTCTGAGCTATGGATGCTACTATATCCTGACATCATCGCTTCTTACTATGGGTGAATTTCACCCTTTATAAATTAAGAAAAAAAGAAAAAAAGGCGAAGGATATGATCAGTTCTCATTGTTTATCTTCAAGTAGCTTTTTTGCTTTGTCAGTAGCCTCTCATAAGCTTAATGAACTTGCTTCAGAGAGGACGAGGTGCTGACGCTGAAGTTGTGTTTGAGAAACTTCTGGGAGGACCACACGTCAAAGTTGCAATGGCTGAATTGTCAAAGTCAGAAAGAGGGGATGAGTCAGATACAGTCAAGTTTTCCGAGCTACTTTATGGCCGTCACCGTAAAGGTGAACTGTGAACATGCTAAAAATTTTCAGTAAGATTTTAAGTTATAATATCTGCAGTATACTTTCTTTCTTACTTATTAAGTTCTCCATTTGCAGTTGTTTTCATTGGATCTCTGCTTTTTGCTTTACAACAACTATCTGGTATAAATGCTGTTTTCTATTTCTCATCAACTGTCTTTACAAGTGCTGGTGTACCCTCAGAGTCTGCAAACATGTGTGTGGGAATTGCCAATTTGTTGGGTATAAGTGGCGACTTCACCATTTATCTAACTTATGCATCGTGGAATGTTTCTTTAAAATTTCTGTTTAAATGTCTTCAGGGTCACTTTTTGCATTGCTTTCAATGGATAAACTGGGAAGGAAGGCTCTCCTCATTGCAAGTTTTTCAGGCATGGTAAAGAAGGAAAAAAAATGCTTTTTAATTTACTGTTTGGTGCCTACTAACAGCATCTATATATGGTATCCAGAAACCTAATATGATTTATTTTCTGTAGCCGTTTGTGGCATTTATAATTTGGCATCTAAATGTTGAATTCTATTAGAGAAAGCATGAGCATTGTTGGACTTGTTGCACCAATAAAATTTGTCTACTTTTTTGGCAATGTAGAAGAGAGAGTACATATTTTCTGATTGTTAGACTTGAACGTAACACTTTGTATTGTGTTGAATACAATTTTAACAATTTATTTAATTTTTGCTTCATGCCTTTGTGCCTCAGGCAGCAGCAATGGGCATTCAAGCAACTTCAGCTAGTTCCTTAGTCTCAAGCAGCAATGTAACTTATCTTTCTGTTGGAGGCATGCTGTTGTAAGTTGTTAATCCTTTGAACATCAAAATGTCGAGGATAAGTGTCACTTTGGATGTATGTAATTTCCTTTTCATTCATCATGGTGGTGATGGATGTCTGACCATTGAATGCATTAGAATGGATGCCTATGTTGACCTTATTAAGACTTTGATGAAGGCTATTCAAGGGAAACATTTATATTTAGCAACATCATTTTGTGGTATGGCAGTTTCTTAACACGAACTTGATGGTGTGAGAATGCAGGTTTGTCTTCTCTTTTTCTATGGGTGCCGGACCAGTGCCCGGTCTTCTCCTATCGGAAATGTTTCCTGGTCGAATTCGGGCCAAGGGGATGTCAATTTGCATGGCTGTCCACTGGGTAACCTCCTGTTGCTAGATGGCTTATTTTTGTTGCTTTTGACTTAAATGTGCACATGGTCATTTCAATTTCACTCTCCGGTTTCTCCATCTCTCTCTTTTGTCTCTCTTGTGTCCTGCTTTTTACAACCACCAGTGACCGTCTTTGGTCTTTGTAACAGGTATTTAATTTCTTAGTCGGTCTTTTATTTTTAAGATTACTGGAGCTGCTTGGACCATTACTCCTGAATACAATTTTTGCCACCTTTTGTTCGCTGGCAGTAATATTTGTAAAGAAAAATGTGCTGGAAACTAAAGGCAAAACACTTCAAGAGATTGAAGTTGCACTTCTTCCACCAGGTATGGCAGTTTCTTCTCATTTTCTGAACTGGGTGAACATAGTAGATTAAGTTAGATATAGTACATGGAAATGTAGGCATTCTAAAATATTTACTGGTTTTACAGGAGAGATGTTACGACTAGATTCTGTCAAAGTCCACAACTGAATTCGAACACAAATCCATTTCAGTCGTTTCTTTTGCATCAAACTTATTTCTGAACACAAATCCAAAGATACTGACTTTGCTAAGCGATGTCATAGATGAAGTAATGAAATGAAACATGTTCATCAGGTGATCACACTCCAGAGGTCCAATGTATTTTGTTGTTTCTTCTTGTTGAATACTGGGTGAGTACATTTTCCTGCTCGAAATTTCGATGTAGCATTATTTATAAATTATATGTACACACTAGATGGGTTTTCACTTTGAATATTTTGTACTTATAAATTTCAAAGTTTAATCCATGATAGAACCTCACTTTATTGAGTTCTTGAGTACTTTGTTGTTTTGTTAATTCAATGCAAGAGGATTCATGAGCTGGTGAGTTTGGCAATGAACTCTGAGAAATAAACCTTAAGAAAAATGGTGTCGGTCTGCTATGCTTTATTATTCTTGACAATTTTTCTCCATTCAAAGCATCCCTTTCCTCGCCTCTGCGACTCTGCAGATGCAAACAAATTTAAGGAATGGAAAATCAAACAAATCCGACGATCCCTAATTCTGCGACCATATCGAACGGTAAATGGTGAGTTGAGATTAATCTAAAAGAAAAATCAAATCAAATTGGTCAACAATAAAAATATCTCAAATTCAAAAGAGAGGAAAAGCTGATCAAAGACGACTTTTCTTCCATTGGATGCATAAGGGGGGAAAAGTTTTATTTTTCCTTTCTTGTATTCTCTGAAAGCCCCCGAAAGCTGCTGCAGTTCGTCGCCTTTGTTCCAAGTGTTGGGATCGGATCAGATCGATTCAGGTAAGCTTCAATAAAGTGCTTTTAATTCAACTATCTTTAAGGACCTGTTTACTGAGTCAATTGCTGCAGATAATGAAATCGAGTTTGACAAAGAGGAAAGTTAAAACTTACAGCAAACTTTTCTAGGCAAAAATTCTTTTGAGCTTAAATTTCTCGATTACTAGTGAATTTCGGTTGCTCAATTTGGTTATTATAGTAAATAAGGGTTACAATTAGCATTGTTAATGCCTAATGCTTTAGTTTTTTAAGACAAATGTCCAGGCCCAGGGATGTGGAAAAGTTCCCGCAGATCCCCCAGAAACAGATGTCGGAAACTATAGAGAAAGGGATCGGAGCTTTTAAGAAAAGGATGGAAAGTGTGGAGCTAGAAAATGTAAGTGCTCAAGGATTGCGAATCCATCGTGCCCATCAAGGATCTGTGCACAGTTCTTTCATCATACCGCCTTCTGTATCAGTTAAGTGATCGTCTTTTACTTTGTTTCTAAAATAAGCAAATATTGCTCAGCTCATATGTACATATAAAATTGATTAAAAGACTGTATCCAAATATAATAGGATGCAGATGGAAATTGGGAAGCAGGTGCTATCGCGACGGTCATCGACATGGTTGCGTCGGTGGCCATATACAGCGAAACCGGAACAGCTCGCGGCCAAGTCACGATGGAGTACAGCATTTCGTATTATTCATCAGCTAAGATTCAAGTATATGGCTTTTTCTTTCTATAAATTCCAGAATTCCATGTATATTTATATAAACTATTCAGCATCATACATATAAATTGCAGGAAAAAGTAGAGATCGAGGCAAAAGTTATAGGGAAGAGGGGAAAGCTTACCTCAGTGGTGGTGGAGGTTAGAAAGAAAGAGGATGGAGCGTTAATCGCAGTTGGCAAAATGTGGACTGCTTCTAACGAATTTAGGGCACCATGGAGCCAGCCTAGCAAACTTTAACAACTTTGTATTATTAGCTATTTTGACTAATAAATGGTGGGTGGAGCGGTAAGAAACATTATACTCTGAAGAAGAGAATTCGGTTTTAGACCCGACCCATGAATTATATTGTTGAGAAAACAGTTATGATCATAAACGGAAATCGTAAAATGAATACGGAAGAATAAAAAATTATATCTAGAATTACTTTACATCCAAATTCTGCAAGTTTTTAGTAAATTTTGATGATCTTTAACTCTTCATTTTTATCTATTTTAGTCTCCTTCTAAAACTATCCTCCAAAGGGTTCATTTGCAACCAAGTTTCAAGTAGCACAAGCTGTTATTTCTTTAAGAAAACACACTGAAAACTTTATCCCCAGACAACTGCAAGCTCTGCAACACACTTGTTTTCAGCAGAATTACAACCCAAAAGACGGGAGAACATGAGGTCAAAGAGCCTTAAGCATATCCTGAGCGGTGGAAACATTGAGCTGCCCACCGGTTTCCACATTAGCAACTTTCACTTTCAGATCATCAAGCAGGAGAGCAAATCTTTCTGATCGAATCCCATGACTTTTGTCCGGCAACTCCAGCTCCAGACCAAGAGACTTGATGAAAGCTGCTGAGCTATCAGAGAAGAACTTTAAATGCTTGTTTTCCGGATATGACTTCTCCCATCCCTTCATCACATACGGATCATTCACTGCAAAACTCAGGGCAGTTTCAATTTCCGGATAATCTTTTACTTTAAATTTCAAATGAACTGAAGAAGTGGACGTTAGAAAGTTGATTATTATTACCACTGAGTACGAAAATCTCACTGATGCCTTTTGACTTCAGTTCCTCTGCCTTTTCAATGAAACCAGGAACATGCTTCAAGCTGCTTGGAATTTGGATAACAAAGAGAATAATGAATATCAATATATGAGGTGTAAAGAGTAAGGACCCATCTGTAAAATTTTCTATAATATACTATTTGATCATTAATGGTAAAATTGTTTTCTTAGTCCCTGCTGATTTCAAGCTCATTTACCTGCACCCTGGAGTGAAAGCACCGGGAACTCCGACAAGGATGATTTGTTTGCCGGCAGCAAGGGAGTGTAAGGACACGTTCACAACCTGGTGAGCTTCATCGGTATAAGAGAGAGTGCCATCGGGAATCGTGTCGCCAACCGTGATCCTTCCCATTTTCTCTTGCTCTTTTTTTTGTTAGTAATTGATTCGTTGGTGGGTGAGAAAAGGGGCCAGGTTGAGTTTTTCATGTTTACAAAACTATATATATATGTATGTGTATGTAGATGAAGGATGTTTGTTGAATGGAAAAGAATCAAATGGTGGTTGTACCTATGAGTATAAGGACAATAGAATGTAGACTGCAATTCGCTTGCATTTGGCTCCTAAGAAAATAGTGGGGACAATTGCTTGGTCTAGTATCGCCCATTTTCTTGTTGTTTTGATTAGAGAAAGAATATGAACTTAATTGCATATTGCAGACAAAAAAAAACATAAAATAAACAGATCATAACCTAATATATTCCATCTATAATATTAAAATTCGAATTATTAATCTTATTTAAGAGATATAATATCTGATCTTATTATATCAACTGGTTGTTATAATTTATATACCCTTCTTTTTCGAATGATTTGAAGGGATCGTTCATGGCAATCATGTAGGTTTGGAATGTGCATTGAATGTTGGTAATGGAAAAGATATTATTTAATGGACAATGAAAACTACTTAAAACACTGTTTGCAGCAATAAACAAAATGCTTTTGTTCACAAAATATGATCTTAATAAATTTAGGCTGCAGAAAACACTCTGACCAAACCACTATTTACTGCAATATAAAACAATAAAAGCACTGTAATAAAAAAGAATACAGTGTAAATGAACAAAATTCACACAAGTAGATGATATGCATAAAAAGATTTTATACGACTTCAAAAACTATATTCCCTGCTTACTAAACACCAACACTATACTCATATGTAGCCAAAACACTGCAATCTTCAAGTCATTTCCCTTCCATCTTTAACCTCGGTGCACTTACTAGACAACTCATCTTCCTGGCAAGGCCTTAACCTTTGTTGCTTGTCGATGGGATGGTCCATAAGCCCAGGCACAGAGGAAGTAGTAAAACAGATTGATGAAACTCAGTATGGCAAGAACCCAGTAGTAGTTGTCAATGCGACCTTTGTTTATGTTACCTGAGACCCAGCTGTCTTTACCGCCTTTTGAAGTAATGTCATCGATGATGCTCACAACAACACTAGCTAGCAAGTTTGCTACGGCCAACCCGAGTCCGAAGAGGGCAGCAGCGATGCTCGACATACTCTTGGGCAACTCGGAATAAAAGAACTCCGTCTGCCCTATTGCAGTGAATGCCTCTGCTAGGCCATTCAAGCAAAACTGTGGAACAAGCCACATAGCAGACATTTTCACAACTGCTTGAGGGTTGTTTTGAAACCCGTCCCTAATCGCTTCCCTTTGTCTTGCGTTCTCGACAACGGCTGAAACTACCATGGTAATGCAGGTAAGAAATAGTCCAATTCCCATTCTTAGTATGACTCCAATCCTTACTGGTTTACCCTTTATCTTTGATATCAGGGGGAGAATCACACGATCGTAAAGAACAACCCACAGCGCAAGGGAGATGATGTTGAACATTCCATACGAGCCAGCGGGAATCTGGAACTTTTTTGTAAGGTGTCTGTCCATAGAGCTAGCTTGAAGCACAGGGAATGAATTTTGGCTCAAATTTATGGACATTATGATCCCTGTAGACCACAATGGTAAGACCTTAATAAGTGCTTTCAACTCTTCTACTTGCTCTACTGTGCAAAGACTCCATGGATTCGACGCTGAGACGTCCAGGGCAATGTCTTGGTCTGGATTTTTGATGATGCAAGCTTTGTTTAAAAATCTAACACAACAATGTAGTTAAACATGTTAGTTAAAAACATTCAAGCACAACATTTAAATTGTAAAGGATAGTATAATGCTGATTTGTACCTTAATTTGTCAGTTGGTGCAACAACATTTGAATCTCTCTTATGATGGTAACTTCCAGTTGAATTTGGAAGTGGAAATGTCAGATTTCGGTTTTTATAGGCGACAACAATTACTTGTACAAAGCCAGTAAGCAAGCTCTTGCTTGCCATCTGCTTAATATAGAAGGGAGAAGCAAGGAAGAAAACAAGTGCGGAGATCAACATTAAGATTGCTGGAACTCCAAATCCTACTCTATATCCAAGGTGATCTTGAATGTAAACAATGCCTGTCAATGCAATTAGAACAGAAATAGCGGCAGAAGCATAATACCAGCCAAAGAAACTCTCAAGGACCCTTTCATTTTTGGGATTATCTCTTTGGTCCAATTGGTCAGCACCAAAGGCCAAGGAGCATGGTCTAACACCACCAGCTCCAATGGCAATGAGAACAAATGAGGAGAACAAGAGAGTCATCTGACCCGGTGTTGGAGATCTGCAGCTTTGGGTCATTATGTCACAGGATGGAGGTTTTGATTGTGGAACCATGGCCGTTATCCACAAAAGTGTCATCCCCTATAGAGTTTAAGGTCAGGATTATTCTCAAGAAAACTCATGATAAAAATGGAACAGCGCAGAGGTTGAAGCTAGTTCAAACCTCTAAAGCAAAATAATTTAGATCACACTATAGTTAACCAGACGAAAAGATGGAAAATTGTAATCAATACATAGTCTTTATGCTATTCTTATGAATTTTCAAACTAGGAAGTGCTAATTAATGGACCACAACACCATTAGCCAAAAGAACTAAGAAAGAAAACTAGCACAATTTCGTTTTGGCCCCAAGGGAGAACCTAATCATATGATTCTTAAGCCAAGTAGGTCACCCCCCATCACTGGGATGAGATTGCACCAGGAGACCAGGCTGGACCATTGTTGAAAACACTCTACATACAGATTTTTCTTCACTCGCCTTAATAATACAGTCGGGTATTCTAAAAGTAAATTTCACACGAAACTGGTCCGGTGCTGATAGCATACAAGGTCTCAATTGTTGTCAGGGTCTAACAAGTAACAAAAGAATACTTTTGCACCAAGTCGGTCCACTTGGAAGCATTTTGGTCAGCACCTATTGCCCAACTCGTAATACAGATCAACTAAGGTGCCTAACTAATTATACTCCGTCTCCCTAGTCCTTCAGCAAAGACGCTTTGACTTACTCCAACCATTTTTGAGCCTACATAAAACTCTCAGCAAAAGGCTCTAGAAAGTAGAAACCATGCTTAGCTTAAGCATCCCTTTATCTTATTAGTTTGTTCACACAAACTCTCTCTCTATGTACCAAATAACGAAAGATAAACAGATCGATGTACTCTCAGAGTCCCCCCGGGAAAAAAAGTCAGATATTTCATATATTCACGTGGGGTGCCGGGACAAAACCTTTGTGACAGGCGCAAACTTAGCAAACGGAATAAAATAAAACAGGATCCCAAGGGACATTCTCAAGGTAAAGCTGGCCATTATCTCCTAATTAATTAATATATTGTTTTAGTTCTTGTCAACACATAACGATTATTGGTTATTTCATTTAGAAGCTACACTTCCAACTAGACTACACATGGAAAACAATGACCATTACGAAGAAAATGATATGACCATCTATAACTCTACCACATCAGAAAAAAATTGAGAAGAGAATATTAAGGGTTACCAGGAGACTACAAATGGATCCCAATCCAATGGTTAGGAAACGACCCAGATATGAATCAGCAACGAAAGCACCCAATATAGGTGTGAAATTGGTAGCAGCTTGCCAGAAAAACAGAATATTGGTGCCTTTAGCAACTCCCATGTGATAATCTTTGATCAGGTACAGTATCATGTTGGGTACCAACCCATAGCTTGCCACCTTCTCAAATGATTCATTGGCTACATTTCAAAGAGATAAAAAAAAATAAATCTCAACTTTTAGGCGTTACAAAATCACCTTGAAAAAACTATACTGAGTATACCTATTTGACGTGGGTACTAACAAGAAAATGATGGTAAAACCCAGACACCAAAAAAGCTTAAAAACAAAAGCAAAAGGCTACAAGGGTTCATCAGAAACATGGTAAAAACTTCATACAAACACTTGAGCAAACACAATGTACCTATTATGAATGGCATTGTAATGAGGCCACCCCTGTTTTTTTCAGGCATTTCTTGGTGA
This sequence comes from Abelmoschus esculentus, assembly GCA_035048815.1. Lineage (NCBI taxonomy): Eukaryota > Viridiplantae > Streptophyta > Magnoliopsida > Malvales > Malvaceae > Abelmoschus > Abelmoschus esculentus. The sequence continues at coordinate 3,731,566 of JAUCBN010000008.1, forward strand.
GACATTTCTCTTTCATTTAAAGAGACTTCCATTTTAGTATCTTCCATAGCTGAAGTCTGCTAGCTTTGCTCCTTGCAAACAGAGGGTGCACCAAAAATGGAGAAAACAGATGAAACGAAGTTTTCAAGTTTTGAATGGTCTCAAGATGTTGGTTTTTAAACCGGGAAGGAAGAGTTGATTGCGTGCAACATCTGATAAATAAATCAGAAGGGCAGTTTACCCCAGTATATATAAAAGAAATAAACAAGATACATGGTAGTAATAAATAATTGAGGAAGAGACAGACCATGATCCATACGACTTTTCTTGCTGGTTACATCAAGCTTTAGCTTTCTCTTTAGTTATTTATTGAAAGAAATTCACTTCTTTTGTTGGCTAATTTCAAAAAGTTATGGCAGTTGGGAATTTTTTCCAAATACGGTAGTTTTCAGATTAATTTTAAAATGGTTGAATGTTTTAGAAGCGTAGAACATCACCAAATATCATTAACATTAAAGATTGTTAAATATAATTAGTCATAGTTTAAAATAAAATAAAAGTTATGAATCATTTTCATCACCTCGTTTATTATCGTACTTAATTAAATAAAATCGTATCATCTTTATTTTTTATATAATATTTTTTAACATCTAATTTAGTCCAGTGGTTTTCACGTTTGATTGTTGATATATTTATCATTGTTAAGAATGAAGTCAGATTAAAAATGTTAGACTGTAAATATATGATAGATAGACATGTAACATATGATTGAAAAATTTATTAACTTTTTCTTTTGTATAATCTCTTTATTATAAAGAAGTTATCGTTGATAGTTGATTTTATTAGTTTTGTGAGTTCTTTAGACGTATAAAATTTTATTTATCCAAAAAAATATAATATATTTTTATAAATTAAGATTAATAAATAAAATCTTTAACATAAGAGAACATTCCAAAAACTTAAAAAATAAAAAATATATTAAAAACCCTAATTTTTTTATCAATACTACACCGGCGGCGCTCGTGAGTTGTTCCTACACCAGGCTAAAACTAGGTCGAATAAAAGCATTGGTTTGGATGAGGCAGAGGACGAGTGTCACCCTCCATTTACCATTTATATTGTCCTTTTCTTACTTGGTAGTAAGGATTCCAATTTCCAAGACTACAATATAGCTTATGTTATAAGGCGTATTCAAACAGAAAGAATGATCTGTGACACTAATTATTGGATTCCATCTAGAAGGAACCATTCAGACCCAGTCCCCAGTGAACAAAATAATCTCATGTGTCCACGAAATCTGCCTGAAATACTAAAAAGATGGAGGGTTTGGGACGGGTACCAAAATTATTTTTTCAAAGGAATATGCAGTCATTGCATGAAGGCCAGACAAGGCAACAAGGACAACCAGACCAGACCTCTACAACAATGTAGGCTTTGCGTGAGGAAATTATTTCCCATAAAGACATCTCTTTTCTGTCAAATTTCAATGTGAAGTGTGAACCGGGACAAAGGGATTCCAAGACAGCTCTTCGTAAAAGGATTCATTTCTTTCTCCGATTTTTCTTTGGAAGAAAAAAAATGGTATATTTGACATGAAAGTGTCCCTTGAACCAACAGTTCACGTGATGAAGTGAAGGGACCTAAAAGTCAGCATCAACGAATTGATTTGGGCACAAAACAGTGAAAATTTTGAGCATCCCCACGGAGTGCAAATCATTTGTGTCTTTCTCATGTTTCTATTTATGCATCATTTTAAATTAGAGGATTTAAGATAGGAATTTGGGTTAGGGTTTAGAGAATTAGGGATGGGTGTATTTTTTAGGATGTGTGGTTTAGGGTTTAGGATATAAAAATAAGGGTTTAGGATTAAAAATTGAATTTTTTTCAAAAATACCAAAAGAGACACATAAAAGAGACAGATAATTTTTGCTCATGGCACGTGATACATTGGCAGCATAAATGTTAAAAGATTAGGAAAAATAAATAAATGTTTGTAAGAATTTTTTTTTTAAAACTTAGATTATCCTTTCTGACTGATAAATATATAACTTTATGATACCAAAAGAACTTTTGGGTTGATAAGCTTATCCACCAACTGGAAAACAAGGGGAAGAAAACAATAAAAGATAGGACTAGATTTGGTCAAAGATTTTATACATAAATAAGTGGTAACAATTCTTACACATAATTGAGAAAAAAAAAACTTTAATACAAAAGCTTTAACAATTTATCCGATTTTTTTAATAATTATTCCAAAAAAAGAGAATTTTTATCTTTATTGGTCAAATTTAATCTGATTTGAATTAGGCCTCTTCACAATTTTTAGTAAATAATAAAATATTTCTATAACGAGATTAATACAAATAAATTTAAAAATCAACAAATTAATTTAAGTGACAAAAAATTATTATAGTTTAAGTGACGGATACAAAACCTTAAATAGAAACATAAATTAATTATATGATGCGGATTAATTTAAACTAATTACGATATTTTAAAAAAATAAAAATTAAATTAATAAATTAAATCAAAGTAAATCATTTAGTATGATTATGTCGAAGACAAGTAGACAATTAGAAAAAGGAATTTTTTTCCCTCTAAATTATATGTTATATATTTTTAAATTTTAAATTATGTTGTGTATTGTAGCTAAATAATTTGTCCATGTTGAAAAATAAGTTCAATAATATCTGTTCTAAAATATAATCTTTATTATTTAACATTGATCGCTTAATCATTCTACAGGCATCGTCCAATCACTCTACAGGTATTGTAGGTACTCGAATCCGTGACCTCTAAGAACAACAACCGTTTCTTTAACCACTTAAACTAAAGGGTTCGTATAAAGTAATCCACCTTTCTCATCTCATAATTGGATCTCTATTTGACTAAATAGTAAAAACATAGTACCATCGGGGCAGCTTAGGGTTTTCCTCCTTACATAGTCAAAAAAGAAACTCTGAGACCCAACGTCACCTCATGCCTGCCGTTCATTTCTGTGCCTTGAAAATGAACTGAATTGACACCATTACAGTATGTCTGTACATGTTTTCCAGAGTGTTTCTGTGTTTCATTGATAAGCAAACATTGAACTGAAAATTTTCAACTGAAGGTGAAATTCTAGTTAAAATGGTTAATTTTAATTAACTAGTTTAATATAACAGAAGTAACGAGAATTTTAGAGGTTAAATTTTAAATTAGTAATATAGTCGAGTAAAATATAAATAATAGTTTCATAATTAAAAGTTAATTTTTCAGTATTGGGACAATTGTGTAGTTCCGAAATTGTTTACCAAATGCTGCCAATTCTACAGTGTTGGGCAACGGCATCACCACTGAATACTACTTTGCCCAAACACGTCATGGGTCATTCTTTAACTCGAGGTTGGGCTGGAACAAATACTTCTGATCTAGACTGCGTTGGCAATTGGTTGATGATGCCCAACGGTGCTTGAGTTGTTGGTGAGGTAAGAGACAACGTCAGGATTACGAGGGCGAAGTGCACCCGTACGTGGGCCGAGGCAGCGGAGGAGAAAAGGGGGGTGGCCCCAAGTTCACACTTGAGTGAGTTTTGAGTGAAATCTAAACAAAAAGTTTGCAAAAGCTATGGTGAATTGGTGGAGTCGATTTTGGCGTATTAGGGTCAGCTCCACCACATGAGTGGTCTGCCACTGCACAAGGATCTCCATGACATGCCACTCACAGGCAGTATAAAAATTACAATGGATAAATTATTTTAAAATATATAAAAAGAGATTTAAAAAAATGGTATAAAGAATAATTTTAAGTTTAAAATTTTAATGTTAGATATTCTTTAAAAAAGAAAAAATAAATTAAGAATTAATTCGAATAATGATTTATCATGCAAGTTATGAGTTTAAATTATTTTGTCTATATATTATACGTATATTATTAAAAAAATAAAAATATCTATAAATAAATATTATTTTATAATAACTTTTAAACTATTAAAAAAATAAAGATATTCTCAAAAATCAAAGGTAGACTAAACTTGCAATTTAAAATACAAGGTACCCTAAATGAATTATTAAAAGGATAAGGGTACAAGAACAATTAATATAAGCATTGCACATTCAACAATGAAGCTAGAAAAGAATGCAACAGTATAGCATGATGAGCATGGAGCAATCGGGCTCTTGAGGTTTTCAGCTGATCGGATGGTCATCATGTTATACCATTCCATTCCTTTCTGCTGTCCCCGGCATGCACGTTCAAAGCTTGATGCTGTAAATCGAACACTTGAGCACCATTGCTATAAGTTTCAGCATGATGTGTAGCGCATGATACAGGAACCAAGCACAGCCCTCTACTCCTTAAGTCCTTCGGCTTATCCTGTATATAATTATCGTAAAGGAAAAAGGAAAACACTATGATAGCAGCAATGATGATGAATCATTTTTAAAACACTAGGCTGGAAAAGCATTAATTATTACTACTTTTATGTTCAACTCCTTTTCGTTTTTTAAACTGGTTTAATGCAGCTCCAAATCATGCTTTTTGAGTAGCTTTTATTCACTTGAAAGTATTTTGAAAGATAGATTTAACATCAACATGTTCAAGTTTTGTGTAGTTTTTACTTCTCTAAATTTGTAATGACCAACAAAATAAATATAAACCACCTTATAAATTACTTGCAGGATTTGCCAATTGTTAACCATTTTTGGAACTTTTTGATTAGCATATCACCTTCTCATACTATATATAAATAATTATATATATAGTTGCTTTGGGAAAATAGTATATGGATATTTATGGGTACTCACAGAATGTTGGTTTCTCACGTTCGGAGATGCAGTAACCAAGTAAGAGGAGCTAAGAACCTGCGTTTAAAGTGGGGGGAAAGGAATTATTATTATTATAATGACTTCCATGACTAAAGAATAAAGATGATATTCTGCAGAGAAAAGCATGAATTATTGAAACTTGAAAACAACATGCTTCACTCTCGCTGATTTCTGAGCTGCTTGGGACTAGGGCATAGTGAAAAACTTTTTTTTAATTATGTGGAAGAAACATCACCTCAATTTGATCCTGAAGGAATCTGATATACCCGATAACTTCTAACAACACAGAAGCAGTGTCAGTCTGCAAAAAGCACACAACCCCCAAAATCATCTTTCAACGTTTCTTTAATGTTAAAAAGGAGGGGGGGAAGCCTAAAACAATATAAAAAAGAAAAAGATTTGAGAGGGAAAGCCCTTTCAACTTTGATGATCACATCTTCATGGGGTTTATCATTAAATATAACTGCTTTTTTTTTCTGTAATCTGTACTACTGTGTTGGGTTTTTGAGGTTTAAATGAATATTTGTTTCTTACCTTTCCAAATGGGGAAACTAACTGGTGAAGTGTTGTTATTCTATCTCCTACCTTCTCCTTTCTCTCCTGTAAGGATTTAGCAGAAATATATGTAACAATAATGCAAAACAAAATCTCAGCAAAGACTCATAAATGTTACGAACTTTTGATACGATAACAAGGGTAGCTAGTGATAGTTGAAAAAAGAATAAGACATGCTTGAAAGTAGACAATCAAGAACGACACAAAGAGAAAGTGAGAGAGCAACAAAGAAAGATTCTGTGTTTTGTTCTTACCTTTAGATGTGGTTGGCTTGAACTTGAAGATGGCTGAACCCTAGCCTTCTTGCAGACCCGACCTGTGACTATGCTATTACACTATTGCCAAAACACACAAACACAAAAAAGTTCAAGTTTTATAGCCAAATAAATGCAAGGCCGAAAAGAAAAAAGGTATGGGGGTTCATGGGTTTGGGTTGTTCATTTCTTTTTCTCTTTCTTACCTCAGAATAATGATCTAATCCAGTTTGATTAACAGTCGTTTCATGATCAGCCGCCTTGTTGTAAGTCAATTCGAACATATTGTTACTACTTAAGCTAGTAATGCAAGATCTAGGAGGGGAAACCGGTAGGATTTGGGACCAAGCAGCCGCAGATGCTTGAAATTCATCATTGCTATGACCCAAGAGGTTGCTATTTTGAGTAATCTCTTGCTTTACGTCAACAAACATAGCAACCCTTGGAGATGAGTTTAGGATTTGGCTTTCCCAAATTTCCAACTTCTTAGGCTGATAATGACTTGGACCTAACCTTTCTTCTTCCCCGGCTAATCCTCCCCTAACCATCAAAACAATAACACATAAACCACAATGATTACTTTATCAGTCGCACTAAAACAGATCAGTAGTTGAGATTAGTTTATGAATGGTATTTGAAAAGGTAAAGACAAAAGATAAGTGTAAACTAGAAGTCCATGACAGTAGATTAAAGAGAGGGGAAACAATAGAAGAGTAGCATAAAAAAAGTAGAGATAAAGTGGGGGCGAGCTCACAGGAGTAGTTGGCTCCATGACTGTACAGGAAGCTCTTGGAAACTATCAGGCAAGGAATTTGGAAGAAGAGTGGAAGATGATCCAACGACATACTGAGGAGGAAGAAGAGATGGGGATAGTGGAGCAGTAAACAAATTAGAAGAATGGTGTTGAGATGGTGGAATCATGCTCCACCAGCTAGGGTTTCCAGCTGCCATCATTTATTTCCTTAATTGCACTGTTGAGCTGGCTACTTCAATTTCCATATGCGCCTTCGATCCTTCAAAAAGAGAAGCTCAACCCCACAGACACACTACAAACAAAGAGAAAAAAGAGAAACACTTTTTCTTCTTTGCTTTTTTTTTTTCCTATTTAACTTTCTCCCTATGATCACTTTGCTGAGACTCTCTCCCCTCCCTGTTTGGCTTCTCAGAAAAGGGTGAGGAAAATTTGAGTGTATGGCATTGAAAGGAAATTTTTATACCAGGGGTAGGGTTGCTGTGATTTTCATTCGTTTCCTCCCTTGCCTTTCTTCTTTTTTATTCTTTGGCTTTGCTAAGCTTTTGCTTTATTATAAAGTTCGGGCAGAAAAGCTGGTGGGCAGTATTTTCAATCCTTTGGCTTAAACTATGGAGTGTAATTTAGGTTAAACTACATGACTTCTAATCCAACTTTAGGATACTTTGATTAGGTCATCCAAAAAATATTTTCAATTTAATCGTAAAATTATTCACACAATCTCATTTATCACATCATTTTTCACTTATTATCATCTTTTATCTTTTTTCGATGTTTTATACATGTTCTCATATTAAAAAGTTAGGTGTATTATTTATGATTAAAATTTTAGATTATGATTTATAAAATCATATATATGTGTGAGGTGTATTTTAGGGTTTGTGACTTATGATTTAGAATTTAGGGATTAACTTAAAATTTAATTTTTAATATTAAGATATAAAAATTAAAAAGGCACGAAAGATGGAATTATTGTTTGATATTTTAAAAAATTATATCCAAATATAAATAACTCTTAAAATATCAAACCCCTACATATATATATAGTTTAATCCCTATTAGCTTCTTAATTTAATAAAAATTTTGTACTTTTAGTCTCTTCCCAAAATTAATGCTTCAATTTAAAACATTTTTTCACAAAAAGTTATTTCTTTTACGAGTAGAAACCTCCTATCTCTGATCATGTTTAATTTCTTTCATTCACCCTTTTAAAAATTCTTAAAATATTAAATTATAAACATTAACCTTAATTTTCTACGTTCTAAATTTTATACCCAAAAAAATACATCCTTGACCCTGCTGTTAATTCTCTAATCATAATTCTTAACCTTGAACATAAACCCATTAATTAATTTAAAGTGGTCACCAAAAGAGACAATAAAAGATGAGAAGATTTGCAATTTTTTTTATTTCAATCCCGAAACAAAATTTCTAACTTCACCCTTGCACATAAACACACTTCTGGGAAGGTCCAAATTTTCTCATGTCAGCAAGCTACCCACAGAATTAACCGGTTCTGTTCTTTTACCCCAGGGGATTCACTTTAGATGTTGTTCCTCGTCTGAAAGCTGTAGAAATAGTTAACAAATTTCATAATAAACTAAGACCACAACCTGCTTAAACTCTACTCCAACTTGGAATGGGAACGTTAGCTTAAAACAACAATCCATGTCTGTACTCTGTAACCTTTAACATGGAAAGCTTGGCCTAGTCTGAAAAACAATCAACGTTAGCAATCATATTGTTTTCTCCTGCTCTAAATATGACAAAAGAAAAAAGTATGGGGGTGTTTATCCGAAACTATGTACTGTGTGAGCTCTAGGGGATGTTGCAGATATTTGTAATGAAATGATGGAAATGTCATTTTCATAACTATACTGGACTTTAATGGTGACTTGAAGACAGGAAAAATTATGGTTGTTTCGGACATGATCAGACAGGATTTGATTTGATTTTGTTTTTTTTTTTTTATAAAAATCTGCTGTATTATTAAAGTTAGTATATTAAATAAATTCGAAAAGTATATGTAAAAAATTTAAACTGAAGATACGATGAAGTTATGGAAAGAAGCGTCGGCAGATACTTTGCTAGAGTTTAAAACTAAGACAAGGATGCCCGGAATTCGTATGTTTTGTAAATGTAGGAATGAGTTCAGCATACGACCAAAAGTGTAGGCTTTGACCACACGGCAGTGGCACTAAAATCAGGGCCCTGTTAAGCTTGTGAGTTTCACGCTTGGTTCGACGACAATGCCTTTTACCAGGGGAATCCTGGGAAGCTACAACGCCCGGGCCTACCGAATTCACAATTTTGGAATGTTTTTTCTAACTAAAGGTATTCATTCATCTCTTATAACAGTGATTAATTTTCTCGATACGTTTAAAAAGTATAAACACATTCCAAAACTATGGGCATGTAACACAAAACTATGATCGATGTAGTAGAAGCAAAACACAAGTTACTATTTGAAAATTTTACCTCGTTTATTTTGTTGGTCGATGAAGATTCAAAATATGATGGAATGACAGCAAAGTAAAATTCTATATATTTTTTAAAATATTAAATTTTTAATACGTTTAATTGTAAAGAATAAAAAAAACACCAACGCCCTCATCTATTTTATTTGGAAGGAAATGAATCGAAGGGAATTCTGCTATTCATGTACAGATGGACGATCCATTTTACAATCCATTAAGGGAATTGTACAAAATAGATTAGCGGGAAAGAATATAGTCAACAATGATTTTATCAATATTGAGCTATGTAACAATTAGGATACACGTGTATAGGAATATATAGAGCAGTTCTCTGCTCTTGGATAATAAAATCAATCGATTATAAAAAAAAAAAAAAAAAAAACACCAACGCCCTACCAAGATTGTAAAGGAAAGGTAAATGTGGGCCTGAACGGACATGAAAACATAACGGGCTTTTAGCCTGCCACATAGCTACAATATTTCATTTGTGTCATTGGGTTTTGAGTTAATAAGATTTTATCACATTAAAATTTTTAAAATAAACATAAAAATAAGGATATTGATAGTATTATTTAAAGTAAGATATTTATCGTCGGTGATAATAATTAATTTTTTATGAGTGTTATTGTTAAAGAGATAAACAATCGGTTATAAAATATAGTTCGATCTTATAAATAAATACCGAACATAAAATCTTATAATTAAGAGATGAAGTAAACAACAACATGATTGCTTTTATATATCAATTTGTCCGAACATTACAAAATTTCTCCTAGAGCAATCAACATGTTTTCTCTTTCCCTGTTTCTTGTTTGTATTGAAAGAAAATCTGACCCTCAAACATCTTAACACAATGTCTTTACTATTTTCGTTTTCTTGTTCAAATTCTTTGACTATTTTCGCATTTACTGGCAGTATTTATTGTATCTCAGAGATGGGGTTAAGCAAGCATCATTGACTGATTAGTGCAGACCATGTAACCCTGTCGGTTTCTGCAACTTTCAAATTCATGACTTTATATTCAAACACTCAACTTTTACAACACCCAAATGCAAACATTGTAATTCGTGCAAATATTTTCTTTGTTATTTATCATTCCTACACTACTAGGTATCCAACTTTTAAGACGTTTATCTTGGCTATAGTACATATACGTATATACGTTTGTGTTTGTATACGTAGATTCCATACCTTCCATTTTAAGTGTGCTGCTGCGATTAGGTTTCCATCGTTATCATAGTTTAAGAACCAGAAGGGACTAAGTACAATAACTCATTTAAAGCTTTAACCACTTCCTCAATATTCCTTTGCATGGTATTTTTCATATAATGGATGATTGATTTTGCCATTTCAAATGGTCAAAGTATTATCAACAATGGGTTGCTCAGAATATTAATAATGCTGATGATCAACTACAAACCCTTTTTATTACATTTCATATGAATGGTCCAATCACTCTGCAAAAATATTCCCAGATTTTAATGCATGACAGATCCATGTTTTAATGTCCTAACCATATTATAGCATAATAATTCCTGATATCTACCCCTCACCAGTGTCATCCTTAATATCAAAATTAACATTCCAAACCATTTTTTGCCTTGTGTTTAGCTTACTAACTATAAGCCTTGATTAAACCACATCTAACAGTAAACCTTTTTAATTAGAGTGTGCTTCAGCCTTCATGGATCATCATTACAAAGAAAAGAAACTGAAGTGGCAGAAGCAGCTGTCTGTAATAATAACAATAATGAAATTCATGGTCCATGACAGGTTCATAGATATAGAGTTTTGTCCCTCCCCCGTTGCTGTTGATTTATTTCTTTTGAATTACGGTAGAAATACTTAAACATCTTGCATTTCCTGCAAGTCATTTCCAGGGACCCTTCCTCTATATCGTTATCGATGTGGTGTTTGCTACTGATTTCAGACACATTCACCTTTAATTGCATTATTTGTGTGTATATTTAGACAGCTAGGTCCTTTCCAATAATTCAACTCTATCCATAGCTGCAGTATTTCATGTTTCTTGTTTGGTAAAGATCCTGTGGTCCTCCATGTTTTAACCCTTTTATCCCAACATAATGTAATTATCCAAAAAAAATTGATCAGTCGTTTTATAAGCTTGACAATATTCATGGGTTTCAATCAGTAAGCAATGTTGAATTCCAGTATATGATCTCTTTCCATTAATGGAGTTACTGTTTCTTGTTTTGAAGTGAAGTGGGTGATGGGTGTGTAAGCAGGATTTTAGCTTTTTCTTGAGGCTGAGAATGCATTTTGGAGAAAACAGATAATGGAGGTAGTCTAAAGGAATTCCATATGCTTTTGAAACCAAATGAATTTTTGCTGTTCATGGAAAGAAACAAGTCCAGAGGATGAGAACTTTGTAGTTTACACTTACGAATATGGGTTCGAGTTGATTGGTGATAAACTTTAAAATACGTCACCAATCAACTCGAACCCATATTTTAAAACCTTTGATGAATATTTTTATAGGTTATTTAAAATAAAAAATAAATATTAAAAATCAATATTCAACTCTTTAAATTTGTCCACCTAAACCCACAGCAAACTCATTTTTCTTGAAAAGAATAATAACTGTTAAGCTAAGGCCTAATTATTAATTAACCGTTAATTTCGCTATATATCAAACCACTAAAAAAGCTACATTATAATTTTTAACCTGCAACGGTTGGTGTGATTCATTAATAAAAACAAATTTCCATCTTTCATTATTTAAAAAAATATAAAAAATACATATAAAAATGTAGTTATTTTCAAATGCATTAGACAGGATCTTGTACGTGGAGATTATGAAATCTTTACCAACTATATTAAATCCATGAAGTTTGATTTTTCCACATTATATTAATCAATTAACCCCATAATTAAATATTAAAAAATCAACAGAGAATTATGGTATTCAGGAAACAGACCCTCCTTACAAGTTGCAACTAAAAAATAAAATAAAATAAATAATTAAAATATAAATAAAACATTGTCGACTGTACCTACCAAATGGCAGAACTTAGTGGGCGGCTTGGCTTTTCTTTTCCTCATAATGATGCAATGGACTCAGCCTCCCTCCAAGACAACTAATTATGACATTTTGTGGGCTAACTAACTGTTAAGCTCTGATAAAAAAAATTAAATAAAAAAATGATACATTTGTGAATTTTTAATATTATTGGGTCGATTTTTATTAAAAAACAGTAAAAAAATATATTTTATTTACTGACATTGATTACTGAATCATTCTGCTGATATTATTTGTGTTCGAAACTATAATCTCTTAAAATAATAACTATTTCGTAATCGTTTAGACTAAAGAACTCGTGCATTTTAGTCCATATTCTAATGCATAAAATATGAATTAAAATATCAACATTTTCCCTTTAATTTAGGAGATAATGTGAAAAAATGGATTAGGACGGCGGTCAAATAGTCAAAGCCACAATGATTACAGTTTACCTCCGTCAACCCCAACAACTAAACAGCATTATGCTAGGCGAGGTACACCATATGGTGACGTGGAGACATCGTATCCGATCATATTTTTTAGATGTTACGGACCATTGGATCATGTTGCATGCGTGGTAATGGCCTGTTTCTTTGGGGTTTACACAATTATTCCCAACAGATTCTGGAGTGGTAAGAAAAAGATTCACCCCGACAACTTTGACTGCAAGACTCTGTAAAAACATTCAGTAAATAAAAGAACCAAGGATTTACAGTTCCACCAAAGCAGAAAAAGATGTTTCATCTGTTATTTCGTTTAGTTTGTAATGAAATGTTTTTATCAGAATAATAATATTATTATTTTGTGTAATAACATGGATGTAATCCATTAAATTATGATTTTTCCCCAGAAATTGAGTCCTTCATATGATATCGCATTGCCTAAAGCTATTTGCAGGTTGATTGTCACGTGATAACTTTCCATGGAAAATTTTCACAAATTTCAAGACAATTTATTTTTTTGTTTGTTTGTTCTGGTTTTATATGTCAAATCCTCCATGAAGAAGAAGAAGAGTTTATGTTTTGGTTTTATGTATGATACGCTGATGCAGAGTCATGCATGCATGCATGTACTGTTCTGAAATATTGATCTTTGTCTGTTGCCAAGAAGCTCAGTTCATCTTCTCTTCCTCGTGCTATCCCTTTCCTGCTGCTTTTCTTTTTGATTTGCTCTTGGCATCCTTCCCTTTCAGAAGTTACTAAACTATATACACATATGTGTCTATTGTTTCATTGTTCAAGGTACTTTTGAAATTTCCAAATCCAACCATGTCTTATGTAAATAATACGGAGCAAAGACGGAATCAAAACTTAGTTTAAGAGAACAAAACATAAATATTTAAAAAAATAAATTAAATTTTAATATAATTTGTATAAATTTAAATTAATAAAATAAAAATTTTTAAGACGAGACAATTACCCCTCCTCACCGTAGCTATCAGTTGAGTACAAGCTATTTATTGATAGTGGAATCTATTGAGGACTACGAGTGTCATTTCCCCTTAAAAAAATCAAGACAACAATGAAATTATATTTTAACCCCTTTAAGAATTGTATATTTTATTGTTGTCTCTTAAATACAATTATTTTATTAAATAAATATATATTGTATTTTAAAATAAATTTTAAAATTCAAATTCGTATAAAATAATATAACAAAATATTTTTATCACTCAATTAATTAATAAATTTTTAAATAATACCATCGATTAATAAAGTTAAATTTCTCTCCTGTTTCTTAACATATATGTACGGTAATGAACCAAAATAATGTCATTTGCAGCCATGCCTTGTGAAAAGACCCAAAATTTTGTTTTTTCATTACAATGTCTTGTCGATGAATCAAGAAAAAGTTTTTTTTAATAGAAAAAATAAAATTATTGAATATCTTTAACAATTCTAAATTGTTATATTACAGACGTATTTTAGAGGTATAACATAAGGCTTAGCAATTTCCCCCTAATAAAAGATATTAAAATACATCATAAACTATAAAATATTTTCCGTAATAATGTAAAGTAAATATTATATACATATATGAATATTATAAAATATATTATATAAATATTATCATTTGTTAAAATACGATTATGATAAAGTTAAAGAAATGCCTGAAATAATAGTAATATTCACAAATTGTCGGGTAATAATGGTAGGATAATTAAGTAACTATAGAAAGGCCAAAGAGGCTTCATCAAAAGCCAGCTCTCCCCCATAGCCTAACCAGACCGCTTCTCTCTCTGTCTTCCTTCTTACATTATCTTTCGTGTTTTTCATTTTAGTTTGTTGTATTATCTCAAGAAAAGAAGTTCATAAGAATTTCATACTTTGATGTCTACACCTTTGGAACATGATTACATAGGTTTAGCAGAGACTTCTTCAATGGAAAGAAGCTCTGAGAAGATCTCTTCTTCATCATCATCCTCTTCAATTCCCTCCATTGAAGACAAAACCAGCAAAGCCTCCAACCACACTTGTCTGAATCTCAAGGAAACGGAGCTGAGGCTTGGTTTACCAGGTTCTCAGTCTCCCGAGAGAAAACTCTCTCTTTTTGGTACAGATTTGGAGACTAATGATAATAAAAGTAACGGTTTTGCTGGTAGCCCTCTGAAGAACTTGGTGTCTGGAGCCAAGAGGGGTTTCTCGGATGCCATTGATGGGCCTAATGGGAAATGGGTTTTCTCCATGAATTGCAAATCTGAGGTTGAGTTGGCTAAAGGTGCTGTCTTGGCCTCTCCTAGAGGTGGTTTGGACAGTAAAACCAATTCCCAGCAAGCCAAAACAACTGTGTCTGCAATGAAAGAGGTTGTCGGTGTTCCCCAGTCTCCGAAAACAGTTCAAGATAAGAACAATCTTGTTCCTACCGTAAACGAGCATGCTAGTGCCCCTGCTTCAAAGTATGCTTGTCTTCAAACTTGTTTGTGTGTTTGTTTGTTTGTTTTATAATTTTTACATCAATTATTGAGCAAGAAACCTTTTTTTGTCTGTTACAGGGCACAGGTGGTTGGATGGCCACCTATTAGATCATTCAGGAAGAACAGCATGACCTCTAATTTGGCAAAGAACAGTGATGAAGGTGCTGGTTGTCTCTATGTAAAGGTGAGCATGGATGGAGCACCATACCTGAGGAAGGTTGACCTCAAGACCTACAATAACTATATGGAATTCTCATCAGCTCTGGAGAAGATGTTCAGCTGTTTTACTATTGGTATACCCATCCCTTCTTTTTTGTGATAAATGCATTAAAATCACTCGTTTCGAAAAGTTGTCCTTCTTCTTAACTGTAAAAGAACTGATTTTCATGCTAGTTCTAAGATATAAATTTATCTTATTATCTGACATCTGTTTTTGAAGAGGATGAGCTAATTTTGTTTTGAAACATTTTAGCATACTATGATTTCTAGATCAAGAGTATGTTGATTTGTTTATGGATGTCTGTGATTCAGGGCAATGCAATTCCAATGGTCTTCCTGCGCGAGACAGTCTCAGCGAGAGTCGTTTGATGGATCTTCTCCATGGATCCGAGTACGTGCTGACTTATGAAGACAAGGACGGTGACTGGATGCTCGTCGGAGACGTACCGTGGGAGTAAGTCCTCCACCTGCATAAGCACTCTCTGTTCATTTATTTATGTAATTTGATGTTGCAATGTATCAGTGCACACAACAGAGACATGCCTATGTTCATGCCACTTCATGGTGTCTGAATTATTGCACTTTGTTATTTTTGCTATGTTAATCCTGTACCTTGGTATCTTTGTTACTCAGGATGTTCACCGATTCGTGTCGGAGACTGCGGATAATGAAAGGTTCTGAGGCAATTGGACTAGGTACTCCTTACTGATTAAAACAAAATACACCATAAATCTAGCATTCTTTTCTTTAGTCATGGATCCAGCTTTAGATTCTGATTAGATTTATTACTATTTCCTTTGATGTTAAGTGTTTCCATTTTTTGATTGCTTCCAGCTCCAAGGGCTATGGAGAAATGCAAGAACCTGAACTAATGCAGAAGCATCTTCAAGACCAGAAAAAAAGTGTTCAAAACTCTATGCAGAACTTTACTCAAGAACTATATATGTGTGTGTATATATACATATATATGTTTTCAGATATTACAAGTTTGATGTATTTAGTTGAATTAAGGGGGAAAAGGGTTTGTACTAGACAAATTATGGCATTGAAGACATATTCAATTATTTAAGGTTGTCCGGTTTACCTTTGTTTTGTTTAATCTTTATCCCAATTTGTGTACTTTGAGCACTGTTTAAATGGATTGATTACCAATTGCCCATCTGTTTCTTTCTTTCAAAAAGAAGAGCACGCCTGCCTGCCTGCCTTGGCCTCCATTACAACAGTTCTAAGCTGTAATCACTCGGACAAAGGAATTGAAAAGGTAAGAAAAAGGCAGTGATTAGTTGCGATGAATCTAAAGCTTGGGTGACAAGTGTAGGAACTACACAAGTGAGGTATGCTTTTGTTCGAGGAGATAACCCCACTTCAACTCAATCCCATCAAGGTAAGCTTTTGCGTCGTGATTAGAACAAATAAATAAAATATTTTTTTATATATTTTTATCAGCAATAAATTTTAAATAATTACGAATTAAAATTAAGAAAAAAAAACAATAAAAGACAATCTCAGAAATCGGTCCCTTAATCAGAGGTACAAAATTGCTTGGGATGGCAATAACCCAAATTGTGAACAATTAAGATTTACAGTCTGAATTATGTTAAAAAAATTAATCTGGATTACCACATTAAAATAATTGTGAACTGAAGTCATTCAACTGAACACACTTGTCCATATTAAAACATAAAAAAGGGTGGATAGTGAACTAGAATGATTATCACATTACATAAATTACATTGGAAAGACATCGTAGATTATGATCCTAAGAAGTGGAAATCATGGTTTCTTCTTTCAAGTCAACAAGAAAATACTCTCAGCATGCTACAGGGTAATGGAAAATATTGACACAAGTTTCATCTAGTGAAGCTGAAACATACCTGATCTTGGATAATTTCATGATTCTGGTTTGGAAATTTGCAGATACACCATTTGCGTGTATCCATTAAATACAGATCTATCGAGCTTGTCCAAACCGAGCCTTTGAAACATGTGATAACGGCCATCTTCAAGAATAGGTGTTGGTGAACGGGCGGGATCATAGCGAGTTTGGTGAGTGAGGGAAGGACCAGCTGTGGGTGGTAGCTCCCAATACACATCAAGAATCGACTCAACAAACCTGCTATTTTGAAAATGTTCGGCATAAGAGATTTGGGTATTGTTGTGGCTAAAGTTATCCCGCATCTCTCCTCTAACACCCCACCATGCTTCATGTGGTCCACACAGTTCATCTGTATCCACAGCCTTCTCCCAGAATTTCTTTCTTTTCGATCTAATCCGGGCTTCATCACTTTCCTTAAAGCAGCTATGTCCACCTCCTGAATGAACAAAATCAATTAGGTAATGAAAGAAAACAAAAAGAAAATGTTCAAACATGCCATACTTATATATCATTATGCAAAATGCTATCATTGCACTTGGTGAAGGAACTGAAAATAGAGATTTTAGAATAAATAAAAGCCAGAAGAGAAATACCGAGACTCTGTAAAAGAAAGAATACCTTAAGACACCTCCAGAAAACAAGCTACCAACACGAATAAAGACATCATTGTAGCTTTATTGCAGTCTAACTAATCTCGGTTCTGTTTATATATGTTTTTACCAGCATGAGTTATAGTAGTTATAGACTTTCAGGAAAAACAAATAAAAAGAACCAATCAAAACATAATGGCCTTGTAACAGCATTCAACCCTTCTAGTCTGGTACGGTAACATGTGATATTCACTGCAATCCTAGAGCTCACAACACAATTGGTTAAGCAGCAATCAAACAATGAGAAGATGAACAAAATGGTAGGCAATTAGAAATGAACATAGATTTAGGAGGAGAAATTATACAATAACAGAGGACAAAAATAAGGGAAAGCCACTCAAATATTTAATCATGTGATAGAGAATTATGATACAATTTAAAGAATAACAAGATTTATGGAGAAAGTAAGTATCCTAAGTTCCCAACTATTAGAATACCTAAGTATAACGACTGAGATCTTACTGAAGGTATGGCAAGATGAGGGAGCACAAACATTGAATTCAAGGATATAAATTTCAGACAGAAAGACAGAAGACAAGAGCGGATGTGGACCAGAGCAAAGCGAATGTGAGGATATCAGAACCTGAGAAAGGAATAAAAGAAAAGCCAAAAAAATGGTGTCAGAGCATCTACCTCTTATGTAGAGCTGGTCACATATTTGCCTCAATGAATAATGATCTCCGGTTCCAGTATCATAATTGTCTTCAAAAACAAGATGGTTAAAGCCAGCTTTCAATGCCTGCTTTAGCCTGTTCATTAAAGCGCATTCCAAAAACATAAACTCAAACCATAAAAGGCATTATCAAAAAAGCATCCTTTTATCAGTTCTACTGAAACCTGCTTTGAACTTGCTAAGGGAGGAGATCAACAGTATTTGAATGAATTAAGTACCTTTTCAATTCATTTTGATGATCATCGAAGAAAACAAGAACACGGCTGAAATCAGAAATTCCACGCTTCTTCAGCACTTTCTCCCAATCAACACTTCCAAAATCCACAAAATCTTTTCCAGCAAAGTACGTGCAGTTTCCATCAACATAAGCAGCCCCCTTTTTCAAGTACTTTTCAGGATGCCGGGGTGTGACTGAGATAATTGGTGTGTCGGGCATTGCTTGCCGCAGAACCCAAGTGGAGTGTCCCTTGAACGCACCACTCTCAATCATTAAATCTGGTTGTAGCCATCTGGCAATGAACCAAAGCCCAAAGCTATGGTCAAAACCCATTCCATACATGTTGTTTTTGATTGGACGTGTTTCATATATTGGAACAAACTCCTCCAAGCCCTTTAGTAAGTCTTTGGACGTCCATTCAACTGTTTTTCCTTGTTTCGATCTGCCTTTTGCCAAGGATACGAATTAAATGGGCGCAAACCAATGGAGTTGAGATTATATAATTTAACATGAAATCAGGTTTTTAGCATGAAGTAAAATTAATAAAAGAAAAATGACTTTCAACAAAACAAATACCAAAAACAAGCAAATCAGCGTAATGTAGATTGTGAAGTACTGTGGTAAAATATTCATAAAAGTAATGAAAATGGCCTCAATTCAGATCTGAAGAATAAAATCTCATACGATATAAACACACAAACAAAAGAAAATCAAAGATCAGTTCTCGATAATAGGCAAGTTAGCAACACTCCATAAAGAGGGTTGAACATCGGTTCACAGTTTCCTCATAACTCGATACAGATTTAAGATCCAAGTAAGCAAGCTCAAATTGATTGTTTATTGGTCTCCAATACTAATGTTAAATTTCTGGGGAAGTTAGTCAAGAGGGAAACCAATTCCAAAATTAGTTCCCTAGTAAGTTCAAATTATCAACCGGCATTCTTTATCCACTGTCTGGTGAAAATTTCACTACGGACATCAAATAGTACACTCAAATTATCCGGTATTTCAACATTTTAATTTTGAGAAACAAACAAACAAACAAGAATTGATCTAATCACCGTTTAAGGTTCCAATAATCAAAAGAAAACGGTGATAGCATAGCTCAAAAATTGAATATTAAGCAAACCAGATGCATTTACCATAATTAAGCGACGAAACGGCCTCTCATTCAGTTAATGCAATTAAGGTAACATAGAATCAAAGGAATAAAGTTGCAGATCCGATCGAGAAGCCCGAGAAAAGAAAAAACTATAAAAGCAAAACTTACACCAAGGAACGCCGAGGGATCCGAAATTAGATTCGAGCCCATCGAGACCGAAGAAGCTGGCACGAGAGATCGGGTCATAGGAGGAAAGGCAAACGAAGGAGCGAGAGTTAAGCATCAAAGAGAAAATCAAGAAAACTCCCAAAAGAAGACATAGTGAGAGGCAGAGACATGGAGATTTGATGATTCCCAAGCGAGAAATGTAATTGGTGGCCAGGACGTAGAAGTGTGGTTTCTTGGTTTTGGAATCGTCGGCAAGTAAGCTGGGGGACTCGGTGATGGAAGGGTCATCGGAGGAGGTTGAGACGTCGAAGACGGAGTGGGGCTGAGTGCGGCGGGTGGAGAAGGCTCGGTCCAACATTGTGGTTAGAGGTTTTGAGCAACTGAGGGTGAAGACTGAGGAGTACTGATTTAGTGGAACTGCAAAGTTTTTTTTTTTAATAATTTAAAAATGATAAAATAATAATAATAATAATAATAATAATGCGATCTGAATCTGTGTTTTTTAAATAAAAACTATTTTTTATTGAAATATTCGTTGATTCTTTTAATGAGTATATTAATTTTATTAAAAGAGAAAAAAAATAAGTATAATTTATGTAAATAACAGGTGGGTGCCTCCTTGGATCCAATATATCTCAGTGGGTTGACATTCAACCGGACTTAGAGTCACGTAACAGTGACAAATTTATTTTTTTATATTTTAATATGCTCATATAATAATATTTATTATTTGAATAAAAATATTTAATTAAAAAATTAATTACATTTTTTTCAAGCTTGATTTAATAGTAATCTTATTTTCTTATGACGTTAAATCAAATAATTGACAATAAATCCAACGCCTAAAAATATCATATTATTTCCTTGTTTTATTATCATAAACTAAAAGGTGTCAAACCTATACTTGATTTTATTAGAAGACTGCATCTTTATCAGACGAATCATGAACTGTTGATTAACTTGTAGGTATGCTAAGTTGGTGTCAATTATTTTACTTATTTTAATTTTGCTTATTTTGTTACGGAAAAAATGGGAAAAATGAAATCATTAACAATACGGGTAGTTCTAGGGAAAGCCCTTAAAAAAAAGCCTAAAAGAAGCCTAAACCTGTTTACCCGGTCACATTGTGCACATAAAACTATATACACAATTTCTTACAAAAACTGTAAGAAGAACGGTACAAACATCAAAAATAGTAAGGATTTGTGTTTATACACAATTTCTTACAAAATATACACAACGACTTACGAAAATCGTAAGAAAAAAGATATGTACACAAATCCTTACCACTTCAAAACCATGAGTTCAAGGAATTTTTCAAGGGTAAAGATTTGTGTACATACACAATTTCCTACAAGAATACACAATATGGCACGAAAAAGGTAAGGATTTGTGTTTGTACACAAATCCTTACAAAGTATACACAACGGCTTACGAAAACCGTAAGAAAAAAGGTATGTACACAAATCCTTACCACTTCAAAACCATGAGCTCAAGGAGGCTTCCAAGGGTAAGGATTTGTGTACATACACAATTTCCTACAAGAATACACAATATGCCATCCAAACGGTAAGGATTTGTGTTTGTACACAAATCCTTACAAAGTATACACAACGGCTTACGAAAACCGTAAGAAAAAAGGTATGTACACAAATCCTTACGACTTCAAAACCATGAGCTCAAGGAGACTTCTAAGGGTAAGGATTTGTGTACATACACAATTTCCTACAAGAATACACAATATGCCACCCAAACGGTAAGGATTTGTGTTTGTACACAAATCCTTACAAAGTATACACAACGGCTTACGAAAACCGTAAGAAAAAAGGTATGTACACAAATCCTTACGACTTCAAAACCATGAGTTCAAGGAATTTTCCAAGGGTAAGGATTTGTGTACATACACACTTTCCTACAAGAATACACAATATGGCACGAAAAAGGTAAGGATTTGTGTTTGTACACAAATCCTTACAAAGTATACACAACGGCTTACGAAAACCGTAAGAAAAAAGGTATGTACACAAATTCTTACCTTTGGATGGCTCCTTTAGCTCATGGTGAGAAGTTGTAAGGAATTGTGTACATACCTTTTTCCTTACGGTTTTTGTAAGCCATTGTGTATACTTTGTAAGGAATTGTGTACAATATTTATTTGTATATTTTTTATTCGAATATTTTTTATTCGAATATTTTTATTTGAATATTTATTATACGAATATTTTTATTCGAATATTTTTATTCGAGTATTTTTATTTGAATAGTTATTATATTAATATTTTTATTCGTATATTTTTTATTCAAATATTTTTATTCAAGTATTTTTATTCGTATACTTTTTATCGAATATTTTTATTCGAATATTTATTATATGAATATTTTGATTCAAATATTTATTATATGAATATCTTTATTCGAATATTTTTATTCAAAAATTCTTATTCGAATATTTATTATACGAATATTTTTATTTGTATATTTTTTATTCGAATATTTTTATTCCAATATTTATTATATGAATATTTTTATTCGAATATTTATTATACGAATATTTTTATTCGAATATTTTCTATTCAAATATTTTTATTCGAATATTTATTATACGAATATTTTTATTTATATATTTTTTATTCGAATATTTTTATTCCAATATTTATTATATGAATATTTTTATTCGAATATTTATTATACGAATATTTTTATTCGAATATTTTTTATTCAAATATTTTTATTCGAATATTTATTATACGAATATTTTTATTTGTATATTTTTTATTTGAATATTTTTATTCCAATATTTATTATATGAATATTTTTATTCGAATATTTATTATACGAATATTTTTATTCGAATATTTATTATACGAATATTTTTATTCGAATATTTTTATTCGAATATTTATCATACGAATATTTTTATTTGAATATTTTTATACAAATATTTTTATTCGAATATTTATTATACGAATATTTTTATTCGAATATTTTTATTCAAATATTTTTATTCGAATATTTATCATACTAATATTTTTATTTGTATATTTTTTATTCGAATATTTTTATTCCAATATTTATTATATGAATATTTTTATTCAAATATTTATTATACGAATATTTTTATTCGAATATTTTTTATTTGAATATTTTTATTCAAATATTTATTATACGAATATTTTTATTCTAATATTTATTATAAGAATACTTTTATTTGAATATTTAGTATACGGATATTTTTATTCGTATATTTTTTATTCGAATATTTTTATTCTAGTATTTTTATTCAAATATTTATTATATGACTATTTTTATTCCAATATCTTTTTATGCGAATATTTTTATTCGTATATATTTTATTCGAATCTTTTGATTTGAATATTTTATTCAAATATTTATTATTCAAATATTTTTATGCGAATATTTATTATATGAATATTTTTATTTGAATATTTATTTTATAAATATTTTTATTTGAATATTTATTGTATATATATTTTTATTCGTATATTTTTTATTCGAATATATAAAAATAAATTAAATAACCATTATTTATAAAAAAAAAACTGATTTAAATTGGAACCGACTGTTAGCCGGTTTCCCATACACCTCTATTAGAGGGGTTCTTTTTAGGCTCATGAGCTTTTTCTAGCCCCTCCCTGACAATACTAAAGAAATAAAAATGGGGTTATAGTGTTAAAATTTTAGAGTTTAGGATTTAATTTTAAGATTTTTAGTTTAATATTTTAATTTTTAAAATATGTTTTATACTTATCCTACTAAGAACTTGACGTGCACGAGTGGAATGAATATACTCCCTACTCCAAATCATACCAATAATAGTGATTATTGAAGGAGAAACACGTCTGCATGGAGAGATTATACGGTGAACCTGTTCACCACGTCATCCATAGTTCAAGTAATTTAGATTGTTGATTTTTAAATAACCATGTAATAACTACCCATCCACTAAATCCATGTAGGAAAGAGGTGATGATTCACTTGAAAAAAAAACTAAGATCAACGATCCTGATTGCTTGAGACCATGAATAACGTGGTGAACAAGTTTCACCGTATAATTTTTTAGTCTGCATGAGGCATGATCCACGGATTTATAGGTACAACTCAACATCAGTCGTTTAGTCCTTCTCTTTTTGTTGTTCAAAAGGATGGGAAGAAGGCATTTTCATGGCGTTGCCATTGAACCCAAAGAATACATTCGGCGATTGGGATATCTTTTCCATTTTCATATGAACTTCAATGAGTCGACGAAAAGAAATGTCTTACAATTTTATAAAGGGAAGAACAAGCATTGAAAGTCCCCTACCGTTGCAAGGCAAGAATCAAGATCATATCAGAGTATCCATAAACAATAAATAGCACATAAATTTAGTTGGCTATTTCATTTATGGAGATGTTTCACACAGTTGTTGATTTCGATTTTGATTTTATAACCTACTTCTTCCCAACTCTTTCTTCTTCTATTTACCTACGCTCCTTTCTTATTCTCTCCTTTTTCCAAACGATCCTTTTTTATTTAGTAAAGGGTGTTTTTTTATTCACTAGAAAACCTATCTTTCCTGGAAAATTTCTTGACTTTCTTCCATTTTCCGCAGAAATGACCCTTAAGCTTCCGGGTCCGTGTTAAAACACAACTCCAAGTTTGTTTGTTTTTTTTGAGTTATTTCGAACAATGGGTAATAGCTTGATTTGCCGGACAAAGAAAGAAACAAAAGATAATGGATCGAGAAGCAAGAGAATGGGAAGGTCTCAAAGGAAAATGCCTGCAGAAGAAGAGTTATTGCATAAGCAAGCTTTGTCCATGGCTCTTCATCAGCACCATTTGTCTCATAGATTTGATGGATCCATGTCTAGGAGAATTGGCTCCACCAGCTCCAGAAGGCACACTGATCCATTAGCTAATAATGAAAAAAAGGTGGGCTTTTTATTAACATTATTATTAAATTACTCAACTTTACTTTCAAATATAATCATTATGTTGGTTACTGTTTTAAATTTTTAATTGTTTGGATACATGATGAAATGGTGGGGTTTCTGTGATTAATTGTAAAACTTGAAAAAACAGTATCAGTCAGCGGTCAAGCTGGTAAAAAAAGGGGACAATAACTTTCATATGCACGTTTTGTCATGATCTCTGTAAAGTTTAAGCCTTTATAACCCCCTCAAAATCACTGTTTGTTTTGTGAAAGGCAATTTCAAAAGGGCATATTTTATTGTATTGTGCTATGAAGATAAGGATGTGGTTCATGGTCCATTAAGGCTGGTGAAAAGATCAGTGCTAAATTTCTATGTAATTGTACAACATTTTTAAACCTTACAACCCCTTTCTATAATAAACTTATGTCTGATACTATATCAAGTTGTCTGCAGGTACTGGAATCTCTTGAAAAGATCAAGTTCAAAAAGATTATTCTGCTGCATGGAGAAGGCTTTGGAGCTTGGTGTTGGTATAAAACAATTGCTCATTTGGAGGAAGTGGGACTTCAGCCTACTGCATTGGATCTCGCAGGTTCCGGTATTGATCTCACGGATACGAACACGGTCACTACATTGGCAGAATATTCGCAACCATTGATTAAGTATCTACAGAACCTTCCTGAAGATGAGAAGGTAAATAGGGTACATTTGATACTACCAAAGTTTGGCATCTTGTTATGTTACATGATCTTGATTAATGAACTATATATATGCAGGTTATTTTGGTGGGTCATAGCAGCGGAGGCGCTTGCCTTTCTTATGCATTGGAGCATTTCCCAGAAAAGATCTCGAAAGCCGTTTACCTTTGTGCTACAATGGTGTCTAACGACCAGAGACCTTTCGACGTGTTTGCTGAACAGGTATTTCACCTGTTGTATGAGCATTCATGCTACCATTCTCATGTTATGTGTACATGATTTTTCTCAAACCAAATGAATTTTGTAACAAATCAACAAAAAGTCCTTAATCAAATTTTCAGTTTCAGCATGTACCTTATTGCTCTGGTTAGCTATCCCCGAGGAGAACAATCATCATGCTTAGTTACTTTTTGTCATGGACTGATATCAAACAAAAACTTTTTATTGCAGCTTGGTTCTGCTGAAAGATTCATGCAGGGATCACAGTTTTTGATTCATGGAAATGGCAAAGATAAGCCTCCTACAGGGTTCATGTTTGAGAAACAGCTGATGAAAGGGTTATATTTCAATCAATCGCCGACGAAGGTTCGTTACAACCGTACTTTGTCAAGCGCAATAATTCTGGTTATCGATGAACACTTCTCAGTCTATACGTTTAGGAATCATTGTTCTTTATATTGCTTTTTTGCAACAGAGCAATTGTCAATGGCCATTTTGGAGCCAATATATGTTAATGTTACTCGTTCTCTTAGCTCGTCTGCATTTTGGTTATGAAGACTCGTGATGACTTTAACCTATTTACAACATGGTGTTTGGTTCCTTTCTAGGATGTTGCTTTGGCCATGGTGTCTATGAGATCCACCTCACTAGGTCCTATCATGGAGAAACTGTCATTGACCCCTGAAAAATATGGAACCGGTCGGCGATTCTACATTCAGACATTGGACGATCGTGCTCTTTCACCGGATGTGCAAGAAAAGCTAGCAATAGCAAACCCACCCGAAGGAGTTTTTAAGATCAAAGGGGGTGATCACTGCCCATTCTTCTCAAAACCACAGTCACTTAACAAAATTTTAATAGAAATTGTTCAGATCCCTTAGCTTATTTTCAGGTAAAAACAAGGAAGAAGAAAGGAACTTTTCTTTAATCTTTTCATTTCTATAATTGGGAGAAGACAATAATAAGGTCGTTCGCTTACATGTATTTTATACTTGTGATAGGTTGTTCTTGTATGTAAAACATTAGCCCCTGTAAAGGATGATGCGTTTTACCTGGATGATCCAAGTTCGAATAGCTTAAAACAAGCAAACTTACTCAAACCAAAGTAGGATGACTAGAAATCCATTGTTTCCTTTAGGAAGCATGCCATATGCCATTCCTCCTGAAATAATGTTGAACCCAGCCTTTTCTTATCTGCTTATGTATTACGGTGCTATGGGGGTTTTCTTTGCACAGCAGCAAGCAGCAATTGCTTGCTGCAATGCCTAGCTTACAACATTTTGGTAATCTTAATGCACAAAATGTTGAGATTAATCATGCTTCCGGTGGATTAAATGGAGGATCACCTCTGCCTGATATTTTCCAGTTAAATTTTCCAGCTCAAAGTCTAATTCAATGATGAACAGTTCCAAGAAAGAAGATACCAGAGCATTTGAACACGAGTAGTTTTGAAAGAAATTAAAAAAAAAAAATCAGTTAACACAGATATCTATACATCCAAAGTTACATCAACTTCTGAGAATATCTACATATCAATATGGTATGTACAAATTGTAAGCTCAAAGTAATGTCAGTATAATCAAATGTCAAACCGGAATTTCATGTTTATCAGGCTTAAACAATATTTTGTTGGGAGGACTTTAACTGAATACCGCTCTGGTCGAAACAAGATTACTTTCATACTGGAAAACAAATAAGAGAACTTGTGGTTGAACCAAAAAAAATGCTTACGCTGTAGGGTCTTCAAGGTTGCTCCACAATGTAACTTCCATCTTCTTGGTTCTTTTCAGTTGTTTAGCAACATCCAAACGCTCAGAAGTATATGGTGATGGGATCTAGTTGGGGCAGTAAATGAAACTAGGGTTTAGCACAAAGTTTATAATGGGTTAGTAAAATAGAAGAGACAACAATGAAGTCTTTACCAAAGATGGTATGTACTTGTTGATTGCTGCTAGCATTGCTGCATGGCCTACAGCCGATACCTGGCCATTAAAATATGTTATTCAGACTTGAGGGTAAATGTCAAACATTGGTATGGTTCCAACAATGGCATACATGTTTGCACCGAAAAGAAATGAGCAGCGTGTATGTGTTAGAGTGCATATGCAAAATCGAATTTGGTTACAAGTTATAAGGAGCATATTGCAAAATCATCCTTGAGTGATGAAAGCATTGGTGAGAGGAGTAAAACTGCTTACAGGAAGGAGCATTAGAATTGTAACAGGGATAAGTGTAGCAATATCGCTCAATGTTCTTTTTAACTTCCTTTTTTCTCTAGCTGTGACCTTATGGCCTCGCAATTGCTTTGCAAGTAGCTCCATGGAAACTGTGATGTCGACAAATAGCAACTGAGTTCCCAAACATACATCCTGCAATTTTTTTGTTATTTTACTATTGATGCTCAAAGTATAAAGATCTAGTATAAGTCTTTTCAGTGACAAGAAGAAAGGTTATCGGCCTTACAAGACATGAGGCAAACAATTTGGTGCAGTATTTTCTAATTAAACTCTCATGCAGGGCATTTGATTTGGAGATGTCAGTACCCTCTGAAAAAGTTTCTGTATCTCTGCTGGCTGAACTGAAGTGCTGCAGCTATCAATACAAAAAAAAGTAAATGGTTACGCATAGAATTCTCGAAATCTCCCAAAATGACCTGTCAAAATACAGACTATACATTGTTAATTTGTTCAGTGGCGTTGTTGGTTTCTAGATTGCATATCAGTTTTGCATTAGTAGATGAAGTTTCACGGTCAGTGACCCTTTTCTTCTTTGTTAGAGATGGTTGCACAGTAGAAGGCACAAATACAAATCCTGCTTCAGGCTTGTAAATGGGAAAACATAAGAGATCTCAACAACGGAGACTAGGTATTGTCGCGTTGCTCATCTGAATTACTTCAGTGACTCTTTCACTAAATTCAATGTCATATACATTCTTTAGTACCTTTATGGCTTTCATCATCTTAACCCTGCTCCTACTGGAATCTATCTCATTCGTCCACCTTTGAACTGAACTTCATTGCTCATCTTATCTGATATTATCATCATTGTTCATATGAATGTCTGGTTTCCTACAATAGTATTGCAGATTTGACATGCAAAACACAAATGGCATTGTGACTTTCAAAGACTTTTTCCCTTGACCAAAATTTGATCAAATTACACATTAGAAGCACTTCAATCACTTTGTCTGACGCAATCTTTTCCCTTCCTCAATTATTTACAGATACAAGACAGGTTTATGTTCATGAGATTGTTAGATTCTAAGTCAACTAACAGTAGTTGAACTGTATTTATCCTACTTACAGACTCATACATGAATCATGATGTCACCATTTTTGTTTTCCTTCAAATCAACAAGAAGTTCGCCAAGGAATTTATTGTGAAAGGAAACAACATAACATCACATATCTGAATATAGAATCTGTACCTTTTTCAGCAGACAAAAATGTTCAAATTCATCAATTTGAGATTCCTCTGCCAGTGCTTTCAAGGCCACTGAAAACTGAGTTGTGCAAATAGCTCCTGTAGATGGTCCATGCTTAAAGGCACCCAAGTCTGTAATCATTAACGGTTCCCTGCTGGATAATTCAATATTAGCTCAATGAAGTCTTCTTTTAGTACAAAGCTCATTCTACTGTGGAAAACACCATGGGAGTGCCCATATGAAACAACCAACATACCCTGATCTATCGTAAGCAGCCCAGTAATCTTCCAGACATAAAGATAACAGCCTTTGGCTGAAATTCCAGGTAACAAATCATAAAAATACAATTTACTAAATCAAATAAGTTAAAATATTATGGAAGAAAGATTATTGGCTACCTCTGGAGCAAGAATGCTAACAAGTGAGAATCTAAGGGCTGCTGAGCTGAGCGGCTGAAGTGCGCAAACCCAGAAAATACATCATAGCAAACTGTAAAAACATTTGATAATATGATTTCTTTCTCTGCTTGTATTGCATGCTGCTTGGACCTTTTTTCATAATTGCTAGTGAAAGAATAATTCCCATAAAAATCAAGCCATCCAATTTCATCAGTTACTACCTGTGTGTATAATTTTAGCATTCGGGTTAGTTTTGTATTAGTGTGTCTGAAAAATGCCAGTTAGATATTGACTCTCATTCAATGTGATGTTATAAGCCAGAAATAGAGGGTAAGAATAAAATCCAAGAATTCTTGCCAAATTCTATGGGGAAATGAAAAGGCTAGTGTTAGGCATTTCCAACAAAGAGGCATATAAAACTAACCTCCATGAAGAATTGGTAAACTGATATGGAAGAGAACTCCGGGTAAATGAAAATGCTTCCGCATTCCAAATAGCTGCACCCAAAGCACTACAACTCTTATAGCATATTTCAATGGTGAGTTGCAGTAATCAGGAGTCAACGAAATCAAGTCACAGTTTACCTCAGGAAGTCCTTCACAAGCTCATCAAGATCATTTATACGCATTTGTGAAAAAAACAACCTAGTCTTCCTTCCTAGATATGCAAAAAGTCCTAATGTAGCCAAGCTATCTGCTTGAACCTATCAAAGTTTTAAAACCAAATGTTTATAACAACATAAAACTGCCGATAATATGTTCTTAAAGGACATATTCGCTGAAAATACTAAAATGTTTGGGAATCATGAGACACTGAGACAGACCTTACTGTTAAATGCCAGTTTGCCTGGAATCATGGTTTCTTTGGTGAAAGCTGCTGAGAGTTTCCTCTGAGCCAACCCTATCCAAAATTCTATCTCATCAATCTTCTTGCAAGACAGAACCTTTGCGCCAAAATGTGACAGGAAATGAGTTTCAAATCCTGCCTCAGTAGCTAACTGGTGTAATTTGTCATCCGAAACAATACCGTGTGAAAGATCCAAAAGTTCCACTATTACATTGCCTACTGATACTTTAGACAAGGGATAAGAGATATGTTCAGAACACAATTTCTCCACTGCAGCACAGCAGCTGATAGCCACAATAATTCCTGCAACACCACTGAATATTCTTGTGTTTAGGTTAAATCACAGGTTGCAGGATAATCAATGAAATTATTCAAAGGCGAAATTATAGGATGTGGGGAGAAATAAACATATGAATCTAATTAACAACAACCATAGGGATGGAGTTAATAAGTAGGGAGGGTTTCAGTAATCCTATAGGAAATAAAAAGTACTTTTGGTTGAAACCAAAGGATTATTTTGAGCAAACCTTCCTGCATACTCCATGGACCATTTCTTTAACAATGGGATGAAAAATCCTGTCATCCTTGGAAGTTCCACCACTCGGAACCATTGTACCAATTCTGGATGTCTTAATTTCAATCGACTTTCAATGAACTCCTCTAACGAATCTGTCACTGCAGTCAAGCTGAAGCACATGGCAAAACAAAACATTAGAGCTGCTAAGTACCACTATCACCGTGCATAATTAATAAGGAGATGAGACAGTAGACTTGGCCAGAGTCAGAGGACATAGAATTTCTTGAACTTTTCCGTGGGTATTAGCACAAAAGCTATTTGAGTGTGATCTAACAGTACGAAATCTTTGTAAAGAAAATATTTTTTTTTTTGAAGTTTTAGATCTCTTAATATCATTTATTGATGATACTAGCAATAGAAACTAGAAGAGCTGCTACAGAAACTTACATCTTCCTAACTGGGGAAGGATTGTTATGACGTTCTTGAGAGAGCAATATTTCCACTTCGATTACTGTTTTCAACATACCATAAACAGCTACCTGAAGAATCATATGAGTCAATGAATTTTCTCCAATAACTCATTTCCTTTAATAATTCACAAAATAATGTCCGATCTCAATTCAACAAAAGTATCTCTGTGATGGTTGTTCAAGGAGCAAACAACAAATAACACACTAGACTACAAAATATATCAATACTACAAATCACAAATGTTCCAGTTCTAGGCTACTTCTTAAAAATTGTAAAGGCTCGTAATAGTTTTTATTTGTTCAGGGCTTTTGTGCTTATACCTGATGAGCGATACATCTATGCCATTGATGCACATCCTTTCCATTCCAAGCCATTGCAAGCTCAGCACTGCTTCCATCCAACTCAAGTGACTCAACTGCAAGGGAAAAGCTCCTGGCAGCTTCATGTAATACCCAAACAAGACAATTCACCCGATTGAATTCAATTGCTAGAGAATCAGCCTTGGGTAAAAGAACCTCATTGCCAGTATCAGAGGGATCACAAGGAAGGGAAGAAGACACTGCTGACAGTGCACTTCGAGATATACCCTTTGAAGAAGTATAACCAGCAAGCCATAATCCAAGTAAATTGCTCTTATTCGCCCTGAAATGATTCCCCTGCAGCCTTTGGTGGAACTTTGAACACTGTAATGTACTTGAACTAGGCTTCCAATTCCATCCATTAGATGAATTCAAGGTTTGTCTGTCACAAATAAATTTGTTCAACTTCACAAATCAACAAATCAATTAGTACCGGATTGCTTCCGATTTTCTATTTTGATTCATGCAATCTTCTGGTTTTTAAATAATTTTTTTAATTATCCAAAATGAATATTACATGAATCAATAGGTAATTTACAGTACATTATTGAGTTCTAAGTTCTAACTAAGATAATATATAAGAAAAAAGAAGTCAACCAACTTCATATAATCAAAAGCAACCAACCAAAAATGCATATTCCGAATCAGTTAATTGTTTAGAAGGTAATTGTTTCAAGAGTAAATAACATTGCAGACGTTAATAGAACTTACATGTAGTATGATAAATGGGGCGGTTGAAGAAACACATGGGACGCCATGGAAGAACCAAGAGAAGAAGAAGAAAAGAAAGGGGAAAGGGAAAAAGGGTGTTGGGTATTTAAAATGCCGAAAATATGTTTTTCAGCACTTGTTGCAGCGAAGGCACCGAGGCAAGCAAGTAGGTACAGAGTTTTAAAAAGAATCATTTTTTGTTTTGTGTTATTTAATTACATGGTATAAGATTGCTGATGACTTTCTTATGTTCTGTCTCCCGCCCGTCTTTTTTGTTCTGTTATTTTCTTTCTAAAAAAAAATTATAGGTATAAAGATAATTTTTATGCTTAATGTTTATAATTTTTGTCATTTTAGTCTTTATTTTTTTGGATAAATTTAGCCCTTGATTTATGTATTTTTAACAAATAACTCATTTTTTAACTATCATGATAACTGAACCGTTAAAAATTTAATAATAATAATAACATGTCATATATATGTGATAATATGTTTTAAGTGACATATAGTCTAACCTATTAAATATATACATATATATATAGAATATAATTTTATTCCGGTATAAAATATAAAATAATTAAAATTTAAATAAATACTAAAAATTAATTAAATTTAAAACAAAAATTTATTAATATTCTCTAACTAAAATATCGTTATAAAACCCTAAAAATCCAATTTAAATTAAAACTAAAATACTTAAATTCGAAACTAAATAATAAAAAATTAATTGATTATTATCAAAATCATTTATCTTTGATTCACCGGTAACAAACTATACAAAATCCTTTCTTTTCAGATTATGTTCATACACTTTTAGATAAAATATTGATTTTACTATAATTAAGGTTGAGAATGTTTAGTAGCCTTTTGTTTTAGATTTAATTATTTTTAATAAATAAAAAATAATTTTTAATATTTTATTTGAATTTTAATTATTTTATATTTTTAAATTGAAATAAAACTATATTTCGCGTATATGTATTTGATATATTAGATGTTAAGTCATTTAAAATATATTATTACATATATATGACATGTCATCATTAAAATTTTAACGGTTCAGTTATCATGTTAGTTAAAAAAATGAGTTATTTGTTAAAAAGATATAGGTCAAGGGCTAAATTTATCCCAAAAAAAGAATAGGGACCAAAATGACAAAAACTACAAACGTTAAGGGTGAAAATTATCTTTATGTCAAAATTATAATAGGCATTACTTTATTATAAATCGGATTATATATAAATTATTTATAGAATTATTTATTTATTAATAAAATTATATTTAAATTATTTAATTATTAAAAATTATATTTAGGTTACTTAATTATATTATTTTTAAATATATATATATATAAATTTAGTTATCTTTTTTTAAAATTATTTGTATAGCATTGTTAATATTAGAGTACTTTATTTAAAATCATTAATTAATTTAATATACGAATTGATAAACATTTTTTTAAATATGAAGAGTGACCCAAATATAACTTTAACTATAATTAATGATCCAAATATAACATTTAATAATTGAATGACTTTTATATAATTTTACCCATAATTAAATGACACAAACATTATTTTTAATAATTAAATAATTTAAATATAATTTTATCTATAAATAATTTACTTCAATTATAACTTACCCTGAAATTAACTATATCGATCTATATACATTTAAAGTTATTGTATATGAATACCCCTGTAATTTATAATTTCGTTAATTTCTGAAACAAGTTTGGAGGAATACGCCACTTAAACAAGGAACATTCCTTTGAGCAAAAAGAAAATAATAATAAAATGTCAGATGACTAGCAATTGAGCATTAATCCATCAGTTTTCTGAAATTCATTCCCGACAGAGGCTTCCACCCCCGACGGCTTCGCAAATCCAAGTTCCGACAAGTGATCCAAAGGGACGATGCCTTTCTCAGGTGGCACTGGTCTTAGCCCTCTATTCCCACCCAATGCCACCTCCTGCACCAAACCAACTTCACGAATCATGATTACTTCAAACCAATTAAAAATAACTAAAGAAATAGATCAAGGGCTATACAGTTTGGAAACTGCCAAACTAGTATCTTCAGAGGACTTTTATCGAACACCTAACCAGCAATTCAAACAAAGACATGAAAAACGTAGGATTTCAAGAAATCAACAGACTCGATATAACCCCAGGGAAAAATGTATCTTTTTCTAAGCTTCAAAAGGATGGGAATCAAAGAAACAAAGGGGAAGTTAATTTCCAGGTTATTGAACTACCTGCAGTCATTTGAGAAATGTGATTTCCTGAAGAATCCAGCTCAGTCTCAGGCCTACCAAACAGGCCCACCAAACAGGCCCATTCTCAGGCCTACCAGTGTGCGTTTTAAACGTTTAAAATGGAACCGTAGGAAAACCCAATATGTTTGGTTTTGCTTGTTCTATAATTAGCATATGAATTAGAGTATATTTTTAACCCTAATTTGAACCATAACTCTTGAGATGTCAACACAAAATCATATTCACTTGCTTTTTTATTTTTTTAATTCCTCGGTACAAAATATTGAAAATGTTGGAAAATTTAAAATATACTTTTCTAAGCCACCAAAAGAATGAGACCAACGAGATAATATTTAATTCATGCAAATCACATGACTACCTAATCCATCATACCTTAAATTGTTAGTTAGGGATGAAAAAAAATTTAAATTAAAGCAAAGATTTTCACTTAGTAAGAAAGTTCTTTAACCACTCCAACACATCTAAAGTGGCATTAAAGGTGTGCATTCGGTTAATTCGGTCGGTAGTTAAACCAAATTAACTAAATTTGAATTGACTGAAATTTTTAAAATTTTAACCGTTAACCAAACCGAATTACCTTTAACTGAATTAGCCAAATTGAAATTATTTCTGTTAATTAGCCGAATTGACCGAATTAACCGAAATTTATTATAAATTTTGGTTAAATTACATAATAAGTCACTAAATTATATTAAAATATTTTTCTAATCATTAAAGTTTTAATTTATATTAATTTAATACAAAATTTAGTGATCATTTTATAATATAAAAAATTAATAAATATTTTATAATTTTTTAAAAATTAAATGATTAAAAATATATATAATAATAATTTTAATTAATTCGGTTAATTAACCGATAACCGAATTTTCAAAAAAAATAATCATTAATTGAATTTATCAAAACTTAACCGACCAAATTAATCAAAATAATTTTGGTTCGATTGATTAATTCGATTAAAATCAAATAATACACACCTAGAAGCATCAAACTTCTATAGTATATATATTTGATAGATTGTTATTAGTTTTATAAATAAATAAAAAATACTATCAAATGTT
This sequence comes from Abelmoschus esculentus, assembly GCA_035048815.1. NCBI lineage: Eukaryota > Viridiplantae > Streptophyta > Magnoliopsida > Malvales > Malvaceae > Abelmoschus > Abelmoschus esculentus. Next base: position 3,767,142 of record JAUCBN010000008.1, read on the forward strand.
TATTTGAATTTTGAAATAATTTATAAATAAAATTGTAAATTTTAAAATCTATGTTATAGATTTGTCCAAAAGTTACTGCGATTTATTTTATAAATCTTATGCAAGTAAATATGTTAAAATATTTTGATTTGGTCTAAAACGTCACCTGCCCGAATTTTATTAATAAGATGTGGTAAAGAATACTATAATTGGATTGTTTGAAAATATAGTAATTTTTAAAAAATAAAAATAAAAATGTTAGAAAAACTAAATTAAAGTGATAAATACTTTATCTATTCAACATTTTGTACCTAAAAAAATCGAACGTTTTCCACGTAAATGACCTTTCCCCAATTTTATTTTCATTTTTTTACTCTCTCTCTCTTCGTTCGCACATTCTTAAATTTTGATTGCCCTTTGTCTTCGAGTTTTTGTCTATATCAAATAATGGTAGGTTAAGGGTCACATTGGGAGGGAGCGCCATTTTCTTTTCTTTTTCCTCTATATATTCAATGCAATCCCCCCGCTTTTCTCTAGCCTTTAATTCTGTGCCTGGGAGATTCTAAAAGGTTTGGGTCACTCTTTTTGAAAAGCAAAATGACAAAATCAAACCCTTCTTCAACATCAGAAACTGAGAGTTGCAGCAATGAATGCCCTACATCTTCTTCTGCTTCTTCGGAAACTCGAAGCAGAGCTAAAAGACCCAGGGACGACGGCAAAGACCCTGTTTACAGGGGAGTGAGAATGAGGAGTTGGGGGAAATGGGTGTCCGAAATCCGTGAACCCAGAAAGAAATCTCGCATTTGGCTCGGCACTTTCCCCACCGCAGAAATGGCGGCTCGTGCTCATGACGTTGCTGCTTTGAGCATCAAAGGGGACGCCGCAATCCTCAACTTCCCGGAGCTTGTGGAGTCTCTTCCTCGACCGGTTTCATTACTTCCCCGAGACATCCAAGCTGCCGCTGTGAAAGCTGCTTCAATGGTCAACTTCAACACCTTATCGTCTCCAGTTTCTGAATCTTCATCTCCCTCAGAGTCCAGTGCCTCAGAAGAACCCGAAGAGCTGAGTGAAATCGTTCAGTTACCCAACATAGATGGGACTTTCGACTCGTTGTTTGACTCGGTCGATGGGTGGGTATACCCCCCACTAGATTTTTACGGAGGATTCTGTGATCAGATATGGGTTACAGAGAATTTAACAGCAGGCAGCTTTGGAACTAGTTCCCTGTGGGAATAATTTACTACTTTTTTTTTTTTCCATTGCTTTACTTTATTAGGGTCACTGTAATTCTATAGGAGGATTATTCTCTTTGTTTGCCTAGTTGTTGTTAACGGGACACTTGCCACTTGCTGTAATATATGAAATCATACAAGTCACAATTAAGTTTTGTACTTAATAATTCTAACAAAATACGGTCGGTTTTATAGTGGGACACATTTTTAAAAAATTACCGTTGCAGAAATTTGAAATTCTATAAACTAAGCCCTAGATTGAAGAAGAGACCTTCCCTATACGAAGCATACAAAGTGCCGTTGGCGTTGTAGATGGATTTGTTCAGAAAGAAGACGGTGAGACTTTGAAGGTATCCTTCAACCAAAAGAGCGGAACCGTTGTTTTAGCATTGACGTTGAAAGGCGGAGACAACTTGTGATTGGGAAAACGGTTGGACAGTGTTGTGTCTGTCCACTCGACTGTTTACGTATTGTCCAAAAACATCGCTGTCGTTTCTGTCAAGTATATGGCTACTTTTGTCTTTGGGTTAGTTCTTGGGTTTCTGTTAAAGTAAATATATTTTTTAAATATGAATATGAAAAGATAAAAAAAATATTTTTATAAAATAGAATTTTAAATAATGAAACTCTCGTGTAATTTTTAAAATAATAATTATATTTTTATGTGGATTTATTGGGACATTCAAACGTACTCTTAACGTTTATATTTTCTCTTTTTTTATTGTTTTTCGATTAAGTTTAATCATTATCTTTTTAGAGAATAGTACTTTTAATGAAAATGTTAACTTAAAAATCTATTTAACCACGTTGACAAGATAATAAATAGATCTTTCAAGTTATTATATATATATTTAAAATTTTTAAATTAATTGTTATAATATTTAAAATAAATTATGTCATCTAAGATTATCATTGAGGGTAAATCATAAAGGCAACAGTCGAGAAACTATTTACTATTATAAATATTTATTTTTTTATATCTTTAAGGATTATTTTTTATTATTTATTTTTAAGGACCTATTTTAGTAATATTTATTATTAAATATACTCTTAAAAAATTTAAAAGAAATATTTATTATTATAAATCTAATTTGTTCACAATATTTGTTAAGACAAACCATTTTTTCTAATACTTGATATATTTTTTAATATTTGTTATTAAGGTATTTTTTTCAACATTATTAAAAAAAGTTCATTAAAATATGAGAAACGAGTTTGAAAATTCAATGTTTTAATTAATATTTACGTTGAGCAAGGATATTTATTGTTAAAAACAATTAATTGACAACAAATATAAATATTATTAACTAAATCTATCGTTGTAGCTTAAAATTTAAAACATAACTTATGCTTAACATAAAAATTTGGAACAGTAGCTGTTCGGTCTGTGTCAAATGTCCAAGAGCCAATAGCTCTGAAATCGGTGAACTTTTGGATATTTCATTGGGCACGCGAAAATGGCTCGGTCTTCTTATATTTTATTTTGGAGAATTGTCCTATTAATTCTCCGATAATTAAAAAAAATTATATTAGGGGTAAATCTCACTACGTATTTATGAAATTATTTATTAAACCCATTTATCTCATTAAATTTTTATATTATTTTTTTAAGTAAATCTTTATTTAAAAAATTGTTTTTAAAATAAATTAACAGTAAATATGAGTGAAGATTTACTTTAAAAAATAATGAAATTAATAGTTTTTAGTAGTTAATTTCATAAATGACATAATAAAACTTATCCATAATATAATTTCTCAAAAACTAAATTTATTCAAAACCACCTTATTAATCTATAATAATTGCAACTACAGGTAAACACTGCTTTAATTAATTTGATTAGGAAGTAAATTACTGTCTCATGACTGTCATTGTTTAATGTTAGAAGAAATCGTGGATCTACCGAGTCAAACTTTATTTCATATCAAAACATTTATAGGGCTGAATACTTCACATTAAAAAAAAAAAAACTGGATTTGTTAAGTTTATTTTATGGTAAATTAGAATTTAGATATAAGTTTAAAATGTTATAAAAAAATTCAAGTTGCCCATAATTTAATTGTTTTTAAACTCTAATTTGTACAACTCACGGGATCATTTTCGAGTGCATATATGTGACAAAATAATAAATAATCAAATTAGATGCATATTGTAATTATTTTATTTATACTCTATATTTTACTTTAATAGAAGACTATGGCTTTAGATATGGCAGTTTTTGGACTATCTTTTTTTCTTAGGGGTTGAAAATAACTTGGATTAACATTTTGAAAATGTTCAAGTTACCTAGGACATTAAGGTAAAAGTAAAGACATTAAATTCATTGAAAGTTAAATAAATAAAATACTTATAATTAAAAAAATAAAAATAAAACGAGTAAAACAGTTTTTTATAAGTTTTAAATATATATATATATGCATTAAAGTTGGGAAAATAACATGTGTAGTGTACTATAAGTGGATCATAAGACCCGACCCATATATGCATTAAAGTGTCACAGTAATTAGGTGCCTTCCCTTGCATATAGGACATCAAGACATGGGCTAGCTTTTATAGCAGTGTTGAATTCGGGCAGGTCACCCTCCATGTGCTGAAACGGACGACTGAATCTGTGAGATACATACACATGACACGACTAAATTGAAGATTTTTTATTAAATACAAATATCTATTTTAATATTTATAATTTAAAAAATAATTAAAATTATGGTCCCACTGAGAGTGGCTTTGATTTGAGCGAAGCACGAGTCACATCCCGCTCAACCGATGGTGAACTCTAGAATCGCAAGGGTTAGGTGAAGTTTATGGGTGGGTCTTGAGTGCTGCTCGCCACTCACTCCCTGCACAGCTAGTATGGACCCAAACAAAACAAGAATGCAAGAGCACAAGAAACTGACTCTGTTTTTATATTACAAAATTAATATTTTAATTTAAGTTAGATTAATAATCAAAACTAAACATACCCGAAGACCATATTAAGCAGTTTGGTAAGATGTAAAATCTGAGACCAAAACCATTGTATCTGTTCCTTCGGATAAGAACTTGTTGTTCTTACATTATTTCACTAACTGTATTGGTCTGAAATTGATTTCTTTTTGAAGACTTAAATGGACTTATGCAGTTGCTGGACCTACATCAACATATGTTTATTGGCGGTACCTTAAGATTGTTTTTATTTTAAAAAAATATATATAAAATTATAGACATATTTGTACACAAAAATCCAGTGCATCGTAATTAAATATTGTTGGTCTACTAATACTAGTTGTGTATGTTGGGCAATCATTCTGACTGGAAAGTTGAAACCATTACCAGAAAACCACGATCTAGGAGACTGATACGATTTTGAACCTTTCAAAGTGTGATTCATAATTATTGGTATAGGTTGTTTTAAAATGACATTACATGTTCAAGTACACAAAGGCTAAAGTTACATGATTTTTGACTTATAAAATTTTAAAGCTGGAGTTATATAAAGCTGGAGTTATTTAATAAAGAAAATAGATTCTATGAATATGAATTGTTTATCGGAGTAACTTGTGATGTCATGCACATGTGTACAAATGATTGGAGAAGTGTACTGGAAGAAAATGACATTAAAGGAAGTTTCACACTCAACAAAGTGAGACACAAAGTATTAATTTTGTTTTCCTCTGGGAAATGACTTATTGGTTGAACGATAAAGAGAAGTAAATAAACAAAAACATTTGACAAAAAATGATTAAGACAACAAGAGGAAACCCACAAGAACCCAGAATATTAGTTAAAAATCAATGTTTAAAGAACATCAGAACAAAGGGATTCATCTTGTTTTCATGCTATGATTTACCAAGTCGGGCCAATCCTAAATATAGGAAACGGTGTCGTTTCGTCTAGTTTAGGGTTAAATGGACCCCTGCGTTTCATAGCTTTAGATTGTGTAGTTTTATTTTCTAATATGACGTCATATATTAATGAAATGAGAATCTTTTGATCTTTCTAGGACATGTTCATGCTAAGGTTACTCATGGCTAAGCTTTAACTATTGGGTGTGGGCTACAAGACTGGTTCTGTTTCAGGCCCATTTCTAGAGCAAACATACATGGTCCATCTTCCATTTTCATGATTTTTATGCTCTTTAAGCCACGAATATATAATATTTAAGATCTACGAACCCTGAAAACATAGGGTGCTTATCAAATATTGGTTCCAATAAAGGACATTGACTAATGTTGAATTCAAACACGAATGTAACAGACATGAGTCTTTCACTGAATGAAGAGATAAAAACAAAGAAAACTACCAGGTTGACGGTTCACATCATACGAAACCTACAACAGTACTGACAATAAGAGCTAGACAAACGGAAGTTAGTGTTACTGTTACAACTACTCCTGAACTAGGATGCGGCCCTGGTGCATGCCCAACCTCACGCGGATTCACAGCGACAGGCGGAGGTTCGGCTCGTCTGTGCAAACCATCACCTCGATCATCAATTTCTGGCCATTCTTGCAGTGCTCCAGGACACCACTGATGAAGTAGAAGGATCCAGGCCTATCGAGATTGACAACAATGTTTCCATCGTTAAACGAATAGATGGGATTGTTTGAGTTGCAGTGATAATAATCCCATTTATCCACCACAAGGACTGAATCGTTACGGTCATAAACAAAAGCTGCACGCAGTAGAGAATATTATATGGCTAAACATCAGAAACTTGACATGCAGGAAAAGAAGATATAGGGATGGGTGCTAAAACTTAAGAGTATGAGAAACTCACAAAGGGAGTCTCCGACGTGAAACCTTTTACTGCTCGCCCACAGGCTATACACATCGGTGTTGTTAGCACTGGGCTGTTGCCAACCTATATGATCACCCACTGTGAACTGCTTGGAAGCTTCGACCCAGCCATTCATAGCGGCAGCTACAATGAAGAAACAGGTCCCAAAGACCAAACCCCTGGATTGTTCCATGTTTAATCGGTCGTTGATTTATTCTTTTGATTGCTTGTATAAAGATTCAGAATTCAGAGTAAAGAATGATAGGGAGAGAATCTATATATAATGGTGAACTTCAGAAACTGATTTGAAGAACAAACTAAAAATAGGAGAATCAGTTCGTTTTCAACTTTCAAAGAGCGTCTGAACGTGAGAGATGGGCAGTTATGCAGCAACGTGCAACGCTTCCATTGAGATTCTTTTGGAGTTTTATTTCCTACCTTTTTAAGTAATTAACAAGAAAAATAGAGTACGTTCTTTTATTATGGACATGGATCTTGTTGCTTGTTTGGGTTTGTTCGAGTTTGGAAATAATGTCTTCAAATTTCCTCAAGGCCCAACATCAACTCAGGGTTCAAAATTCTACATAAATAATATTTATCATTTCATTGTACACTAGTTTTAAGTCGGTCCATCTAAAATCATTTCATTCGAATCTACTTATGACTCATCCTGATAAATCCTGGCCATCATACTTCTGTGATTGTGCTGAACCTGCTTCAACAACAAGGCTGATCTTTGTATTCTTATTGGCTGATGACAACTTGCATGAAGGTGGAGCTTACAAGTTTCATAGTTTGTGTGGTGTGCTCCTAACCAATCTGACTGAGTAATGTTTGATTTTCAAACAAGGCAAATGCCCCTGGGACCTGTGGGGCATTGTTGTGTAGGAAAATTACCTGTATACATCATTACAGTCTCCATGATTGGGCAGGTTGGTAGAAGTTGACTTATCTAGCAGGAAGACTATTACGGTCCGGAGGAAAAGAATCATTCCACGATTACAATACGAAAATTGAAAGCAGTTATCAGAATTTGGGAGAACTCGTTTTTTTTTATAATTTTAGCGGTTTTTATTATTACTATATTTTTAAATAAATTAATTTTTTATTCATCCAAATCAATCGTAAATATCTACCAATTCGACTATAGATTCTTTTCATTTTAAAGTTTTCTATGTACACTGATCTAGAATTATGACTTCTAAAGTCAATGTAATATCTGTATTTGTTATTGCCTATTGGAGCATTGCTTTAATTATTAGTTTGTTTGGTATCGTTAGTCTTAACTTATAAGATTGTGTGATTCAATAATCAACTGGATTAGTTTGATGGAATATTAAAACTTTAAAATAAAAATTCAAACTTTGTTGTTGTAAATAAATAAATTAAATTAATTATTTTAAAATAAATTTTCACGATATTCAGTTTTAAATAGATAAATCAATAAATTAGAAATATATAAATTTAAATGTATTTTTAAAATTAATTATTTTTTAAGTTTAAAATGTTTAAATATTACAATCTATATACAGAGGTGACATATTAACTAAAGTCTCAAACCGATTTTATTTGATTTAAAATTTAATATCGATTCAAATATGATATATGAACTTAATTCGAAACCCAAAATAAACTAAATTTAACCTATTTTTTAGTTGATCCGATATAAATATGACCTGATTTTCAATAAAACTAAATAAACTCGAACCGTTTTTAAAGTAAATTGAATAAACCTAAATAAAAATCATCTGAATCGGAAGTAACTTGAATCAAAGACAATCCAAAATAAAAAATATATATTAAAAATAATAAAATATTTAATATGAACAGTCACACAATTCATAAAAAAATATTAGATTTATCAAGCAACATCCAGTTTAAAAAAGATTTGATTTGAAAACCTATTTGAGACATATATCTCTCTTATTAAATAATTTTGATTTAACTCGAAAATATAATCCAAATCAAACGTAATTTCAAATAAAATAACCTCTTAACCCCTTTATCCATATATTTTAGTATACTAATGAGAAAAAAGATTCCGAAGAGACGTATGCATCCAACGATACTGCCTGTTAACCCCTATTTGTCCCCACTTCCTCACTAATATTCCATCGCACCCACCCAACCCAACCCATCACAGTCCACATCCCTCGGGTCATCTCTTGCTATTCTCATCCATAATTTGTTTTAATAGCAAGGGAGAAGTCATTAAGTTTATTTGAAGATTATTTTTATTAAAATTTTAAATCTAATTTTATATACAGAGAAAAATATATAAAAAATATTTTGAATAAGTCTACAATTTATAATTTTAAAAATAAAAAATAAAGATGATTAATTAAATTAATCGATTAAATATCAATAATATTCATTGAAAATGAGAGATGATATGTATTAGATTGTTTAATGGGGTGATTCTAGGAAAAACCGACCTTAAAAAAAGCCTAAAAAACGCTCGTACCGTTTTTCTTACAAAAGTTATAAGAATTTCGGTATATACCGAAAAGTGTGTACCGAATTTCTTACAACTTTTGTAAGAAAAACGGTACTGGCGTTTTTTAGATTTTTTTTAAGGCCGACTTTTTCTAGAACAACCCTGTTTAATGTAGTTTTTCTAAAATACTAAATTATATAGTATGATTATAATATATATTCCCATGTCCCATAAATATTATCTTTTATTGACTTTTTTGGGTCAGATTTTTTAAACTTTGACTCTTGATTATTTAAAATTTATTATTGATATAAATATAAAAAAAATATATTTTAAAAATTTCTAATTGAGTAAATTTTAGATATATAATTTATAAAATTTAATTATTTAAAATATTTAATATAATTATAATCAAAATTTAAAAAATTTAACTTTTAAAAAAATCAATAAAAGAGATTATTTTTAAGACGGAAGGATTACATATAATTTTTTTTTAAAAACAATTATTATAATGTTGGAATTCGATTAATATTTTTTCCCCATGGTGATTAATTAATGACGTCATTTTTCATAATTACAATTTGAAATCCCAAACAAATGACATCGCGAAGGTTGCAATCTGATTGGGACACTTTCTTGTCAACACAATTTCATGTCATTTCACATTTATTTAACTTCAATGCTTCTGGTTCTGGGTTTAAATCAATAGACATGGAAGCTATTTTGAAGATACAGGATGGGTTATTTGAGCTTTTTATAAAAATTTCAACATTTTATATGTAGGTTTATAATTATCAACTTTTAAAATCAAATTAAAATAGTGGGGAGGGGGAGGGGCATTGAAATCGAGACGCATGCGAAAACCTAATCATGTCTATTCTCCCCCTCTGTTTTGTGTTTTACTTCACAGGGAAGAAGCCAAAAAAGGTGACGAACCAATGAAAATCTTTGCAGATATATGAAACAAATATACAAATTACAAAGATCAATGAGTTGAAAAAAGAATTACCCATCAAAAGCTAAGGCAATAGCCCATCAAAGCCTACTCTCGCTCTCTGGCTTACTTTTTGTTTCTTTTCAGATCCACACCATAACCATTTAGCAACAATTCCTCCACTGTTCTTCTCCTCTTTCTTAATCGGTTTCGGTTGCTGTTTTTTAAATCATTTTTTTGTTCAAAAGAAAAAAATTCTCATGGTGAAAAGCAAAGCTCGGGTTTTTGGTTGTTGATTGAATCACAAGAAAGAAAAAACTATGTTTCAGAGGTTAGGGACGATTTAGGTCTTTTCAGAAATGGAGACCGGTGAAGCGGTGCCGTTAAAGTTGGTCCTTTGGTTATAAGCTTCATAAATCCCTGTTTTTCACGGAGAGGTATAGAAAGAGAGAAAAAGGGTGCTTTGGATCCTGAGAAAAGTCGAGCTGGAAAACGTTTCTTTTGTGTTTCTTTAAGGTCCGTTTAATTTTAAAGGTGGCATCTTGCTGGCGCAAAATCGAAAGGGTGGCAGATTGGAAACATTAACACGTTCCAAGACCAAAGATATTTATTTTTTTGTTTAGAGAAAAGAAATGGTTGAGTGAATCAGATCGGTTCTTTGGGATAGGAAGCTCTGATCCAAAGATGAATCTACCTATTATCAGGATATAGTTGTTCCTTCTCGGGTTTTATCCTTCCTTTTCTCGTTTATTTATCTTTTGCATATTTAACATTTCAGAGTCAAGCATTAAACTCTGGTTATTAGATCGAGTTTTAGTACTTCTGTTCAGTTGCATGCGGTTTTAGGAAAGGGTGGCTATTTGTTATTTTTTTGGATAGCTGAGAAATTTCAAGGGTGAACTTTGAAAGATGGCAATGTCCTGCAAGGATGGTAAGCCTGGGAGCTTGGATAATGGGAAATATGTAAGGTACACACCTGAGCAGGTTGAGGCCCTTGAAAGACTTTATCATGATTGCCCCAAGCCTAGTTCGATTCGTCGGCAGCAGTTGATTAGGGAATGTCCTATTCTCTCCAACATTGAGCCTAAACAGATCAAAGTTTGGTTCCAAAATAGAAGGTTTGCCTGTTGGTTTCGTTTGGTGCCCTTGCTCAGTGCATTTTTATGTGTATCAATGAACTTGTTTTCAGTTTTATTGATAACGATTCAAGAAATGAATATAAGCAACACTTGAAATGTGGGGTTTTAGTATTTATTTTGTTCTTGATGGAATACTATATTTTAAATTGATAATGCGTGTTTTGGATTTGTCAGATGTAGAGAGAAGCAGAGGAAAGAGGCATCACGCCTTCAAGCTGTGAATAGGAAGCTGACCGCAATGAACAAGCTTTTGATGGAGGAGAATGATAGGTTGCAGAAGCAGGTGTCCCAGCTGGTGTATGAGAATGGTTGCTTTCGTCAACATACTCAGAATGTGAGAGTTTATGCTTTTAACTTCTGGGGTTCTTGCTTCCAGTTGTGGTTCTTTTCATTTACGTCTCTTTTTTTGAAGTACAACAGGAAAAATAGAATTTCAACTGTTAACCAGTTCAACTAAAATAGTGCTGAATTTGCATTAATTTACATGGAAATTGAGAGAGAAGGGGTGGATTGTTTTTTTTACAGGCGACACTTGCAACCAAAGATCCTAGCTGTGATTCAGCGGTGACAAGTGGTCAACACCGCCTGACACAGCCAAATCCTCCGAGAGATGCTAGTCCTGCAGGGTTTGATCCTCTTCTTTCACTGTGCTGTAACAAATTTGTTATGTGTTTTATTTGTGTTTTAGAGTTGAGACCTGTATTTTCTTTTCCAGACTGTTGTCCATTGCAGAAGAGACTTTAGCAGAGTTTCTTTCAAAGGCCACTGGAACTGCTGTAGAGTGGGTCCAAATGCCTGGAATGAAGGTATATCATGATCTCCTTCCTTATGTTTGATATTAAATGAGCTTTTCTGGTTCAAAAACCACTAGGCTTCACGAAGACTTATTCTTTTACTGGGATCGCCGTGTCTTTGTTAAAATATATTTTTTGGGTAAGTTTTGCGTTAGAATGTAATTGTTTCATTAGGCAGCATTTGATTTTTATTCCATTCTCTGTTTGTATTGTTTCTTTTTACTTGAACAGCCTGGTCCGGATTCCATAGGAATCGTTGCTATTTCTCATGGTTGCCCTGGGGTGGCAGCACGAGCCTGCAGCCTTGTGGGTCTTGAACCTACAAGGGTAAGTCTAATTCTCTTTGTAGACTGCTAAAATTGCCACTTCACATTGACGTTGAACTTCAAACAATTATTCTCCTTCCAGGTTGCAGAACTCCTCAAGGATAGGCCTTCGTGGTTCCGCGATTGCCGAGCTGTGGATGTTCTAAATGTGCTGCCTACTGCCAGTGGTGGAACCATTGAGTTGCTGTACATGCAGGTCAGGGATCACTACTCTGTCGTGGTTGTCAGACTTCATTGTTTCCTTGTTATTTAATGGATACTTATCATTTTCTGATATAGCTCTATGCGCCAACGACATTGGCACCTGCTCGAGACTTCTGGTTGTTGCGTTATACTTCTGTTCTAGAAGATGGAAGCCTTGTGGTATGCGAATGGCACAGACACACCTACCTTTTATCTCATAAATAATTTTTTTCCTCAAATGCCTTTGGCATTTCATAGGTTTGTGAGAGGTCTCTGAAAAATACTCAAAATGGCCCTAGCATACCTCCAGTGCAGCATTTTGTGAGAGCAGAAATGTTTGCTAGTGGATACCTTATTCGACCTTGTGAAGGGGGTGGTTCAATCATTCACATTGTTGATCATATGGATTTAGAGGTATACTTTTCTTTTTTATTTAAATCATCTTCAATGTTTTAAACTGTATGTATTATCTATACTTAATTTGGAATGTTTCTCATCAACCAGCCTTGGAGCGTGCCAGAAGTGTTGCGCCCACTTTACGAATCATCAACAGTGCTTGCTCAGAAAGCGACAATGGCGGTAATTTTTTTTCTTCCAGTTACCAGTTTTGTATTTTTTCCCTTCTCTGTTTGGTGTCATGAAAATATGGAACAGTTTGTAGGAAGGCTTGTATATTCAGAATTTCCATAGCTGTAGAATTTGAAAAAAGGGTGAAGATCTTTTTTTCCCTTCTATTTTTCCATTAGGCTTTACGGCAACTGAGGCAGATAGCTCAGGAGGTTTCTCAACCTAATGTGACTGGTTGGGGCCGACGACCAGCAGCCTTAAGGGCACTTAGCCAGAGGCTGAACAGGTTAGTTTTGAATTACCCGTTGTAAAGTATTTTTTGAGTGTTAAAATTTCTATGGTATTTATAATTTGTTAGATGATTTCTAACAGGGGTTTTAATGATGCCGTTAATGGTTTCACTGATGAGGGGTGGTCAATGATGGGAAATGATGGCATGGATGATGTTACTATACTTGTGAACTCATCTCCTGACAAACTAATGGGACTCAATCTTTCATTTGCTAATGGATTTCCATCTGTCAGCAATTCAGTCTTATGCGCTAAAGCCTCAATGCTTTTACAGGTGAGGACGCTCCGTATGTTTCTGATGAGCTTCTTTGTGGTGCTTACATTGGAGGGCTTTTCTTCCCCCGCTTCCGATCCCTGTCAAAACCAGAAATCATAATTTGAAATTTTCTAACATCTGGATAGTTGCAGTTGTCATACCAACACGTCTGTATTTTGTTAATCTATATTTGTTCTTTGGTGTTTCTCTTTAGAATGTTCCTCCGGCAATCCTCCTCCGTTTCCTACGGGAGCACAGATCAGAATGGGCCGACAGCAGCATTGATGCCTACTCAGCTGCGGTTGTTAAAGTTGGTCCCTGTAGCTTACGAGGTTCTCGAGTTGGAGGTTTTGGCAGTCAAGTTATACTTCCCCTGGCACATACCATTGAACATGAAGAGGTAAGAATATTGAATTTGTATTCACTTAAAATGCTATTAGTTCCAAAATTTGAATTTTCTGCTTTGATGATTTGGCCATTTGGATTTAGCTTATGTTTAGTACTGTTACGTGACCTTTTTTATATTATTATTAGTCCCTTGAGGTCATTAAATTGGAGGGAATTGTGCAATCTCCCGAAGATGCACTAATGCCAAGAGATGTTTTTCTCCTGCAAGTAAGTATACTTGTTTTTGCTCTACTTGCCATCAACTTCATAATTGTTTTTACTCTACCTTGCTTGTCCACTTTGTTGTTATTAAATTCTATATCTGTGTAATTCCCTTTACTGTTGTATTGTTTTATAGCTATGCAGTGGAATGGATGAAAATGCTGTGGGCACCTGTGCTGAGCTTATATTTGCTCCCATAGATGCTTCTTTTGCTGATGATGCACCACTTTTGCCTTCTGGTTTCCGTATCATTCCTCTTGATTCCGGGAAGGTTAACCTCATTTTATCATGTTAAACTGGTGCTTTCCTTCGTTTTCCTGCATCTTGTGTGAAGTTTCTTAATATGCACTGAAAGTGATGCAGGAAGCCTCTAGTCCAAATCGCACTCTTGACCTTGCTTCTGCTCTTGAGATTGGACCAGCTGGAAATATAGCATCTAATGATTATTCTGCTAATGCTGGCTGCATGAGATCTGTGATGACAATAGCATTTGAGTTTGCCTTTGAGAGCCACCTTCAAGAACATGTAGCCTCTATGGCCCGACAATATGTCCGTAGCATTATATCTTCAGTTCAGAGGGTGGCATTAGCACTTTCTCCTTCATATTTAAGTTCTCAAGCTGGTCTCCGAACCCCACTAGGTACGCCTGAAGCGCAGACTCTTGCTCGTTGGATCTGCCAGAGTTATAGGTACTTCACCCTCCCTTGTCTTACTGGGAATAGTTTTATTCCTTGAAATATTATTTTGATATGAAGTTGGAGAACTGGATTCAACATCAACAGGCTGTTGCCTCTACCATGAAAGGGTAGCAGTAGAAACATGATCGTTCATGTAGTGTCAAATAGGAGATACTTGTCATTTGGTCTCTTATGCTTTTATGCTTTGTGATGAGAGATTTGAAAATCTGACATGTTGAATTTGGTGTCTACCGTTGCATCGATATCTTTTGTACCATGCATTCGTAAAAAGTTGCATTAGCTTGCCATTTATGATGGTAAAACTCACCTCGATATTTTGAACAAGGGGTGATCTGTTAATAATTTTGCAGTGTCTACATGGGAGTTGAGTTGCTCAAATTCAATACCGAAGGGAGTGATTCTGTCCTCAAGACCTTGTGGCATCACTCGGAAGCTATCATGTGCTGCTCTCTGAAGGTATGGCCGTATGGGTGAAATACTTAATTCCTCTTTTTCCTTTCTCTTTCATACCTTTGTGCTGTTTCTGCACGACTGTTTTTTTGAGGAACGCGTGGGGATGACACCTTATCAAATTGAACCTGTATATTTTAACTGAGGATGAATTCATATTTGTGGTAAAAGGTGCTTGTTTTCATTTTTCCTTATACATGTAAATCCTTGCATTTGTTGTTATCTAAAACTAGATGATGTTTCTGCAGGCATTGCCCGTTTTTACATTCGCAAATCAGGCTGGTCTTGACATGATGGAGACAACGCTGGTTGCTCTGCAGGACTTAACTTTGGAGAAGATATTTGATGAACATGGGAGGAAGACTCTCTGTACGGAGTTCCCACAGATAATGCAACAGGTCTAGCATTTCATTATGATTTCAAACCCGACACAACCCCCCCTCCATTAACAAATAACTAGATTTCGCCTTTTTTACGATATTTTATGCGTTGTTTTGACGTTTGTTTTCTTTATCGTGTTAGGGTTTTGCTTGTCTACAAGGTGGGATCTGTTTGTCAAGCATGGGAAGACCAGTATCATATGAGAAAGCAGTAGCATGGAAAGTGTTGAACGAAGAAGAGAATGCTCATTGCATCTGTTTTATGTTTATCAACTGGTCTTTCGTCTAAGCTTTTACACCCGAGTGGTGAGACAAATTATCTGGTAATGTTTTGTTGGTTTGATTATCTGTAGTCGTAAAAAACTTCTGTTAAATATTCAGGTCTGTTTTTCCTCCGAACTTCTTAGACGACTGGGTAATGTAATCAGAATCCTATACTGGAATCAGTTGTTTTACCTTGCGTGTGGAACCTTATTTTCCCTATTCAGGAATTTAGACTGAGTTGGTGCAGTTAGGTTTGGTCTCGACCGTGGACCAGACTCTTCTTACAGCCAATATGATCTTTGTTTTTCTCCTAGCGACAAACCATGTCCATTGAAAGGACCGTGGACCAATGTTTGGTCTCGATGGTCACTTCCGAACTTTCAAGTATTGTTGGATGGTTGAATCAGTTGAAAATGTTATCCCATCGAATTACTAACTGGAATTATTCTCCGACAGGTGGTTTTCAGATTAAGTCCGTCCAATTTATTTTAAAGGTTTTTCTTATTTAGAATGTAATATATCGCCCTACAGTTCCAACCATGCAGAAAATAACTACTAGTAGTCAAAATAATAGGATTCATTTATTGATACATGTGAATTTAGTACATGAAAATAAGGTACAAACTTACAACAAGTACTAGTAAGAAAAAAACTTAACCCTGGATCTGTAAAATAAAGGAGCAAAGGATGACGACTCTCCGCAACTAGAGTCGAGACATAGCACTTTTTACTTAAATGATGTTACTTGCAACACAAGCAGAACCTATGCCAAGGGGAAGGGATACACAGGAAGCATTTGAAGCATCCTAAAAAAACCCACTTAGCAAAAAGGTGGTTTAAGCTTTTGTTTACAAGAAAAACACTACAAATGGCACAGAAGGGGAGGAAAATAATAAGGTTAATAATTTCTCGTATCAGTTCGAAACTCTGAGGCTGTTGACGTCCCTTGTAATGGCTGGAATGCAACTGGAGCTTCTAGCAATCCCACCATTCTTCTGAGCTCCTGATCTATCCCTAGGGCTAAAAGTTTTCGCCCTAAGACTCTTCCCTTCTCTCGAACTCTTCCTTAAAATCTCCCTCATGGCTTCAGCTGTCAACAGAGCTGGATAAGCTCTCCCAAACTTGTTAAACCTAGCACATGTGTTCATATGTGCACTCAAAGCTTCCTCTATCTTCCCTCCATTTTTCTCCATCTCTTCTTTCACCGCCTCCGCACACAGCCCACATATCCATTTCCCCAAGAACTTGTTGCGGACTCGCTCGATGTACTCCGGGGTGCACTCTTCGCTCATCCCACAACACTCGCACTTTGCATCTTCGACTTCAGATATAGGTGGCAGTTGGTCCACATCCGTCGCGACTGTTTCTTTGTACTTATCCATCACTTCCTTGTTCAGTTGGAAAGTGATATCGGATACCGTCCGGTGCAGGCTGCCGCTTGAAAGTTTCGGTGGCATGGGGAAGTTGTTTCTCCCAGTGCAACTGTAAATGCTAGTCATAACAGCCTCTCCATGTAGTGCCATTTTAGTGGAAACTTGGTATGAAACTACCAATTCAGAAGTGAAGAACCTTATAGAAGATACTTTGTCAAACTCGAATTGTGGCTGATAGAGAGTTAACTGCATGAAAGTAGGTTATTTATAGAATGTGGGAACCCAAGGCTTTCCTTTTGTACCTCACAAGTAAATTATGTGTGTGGATCCTGTGGACTCATATGTCGACTATCAATGCCTTCACCATGCAGCAGCAGGGGCCAGTTTCAGCTTAGAACCGTTGCTAGATTTTTCAAGAGATGCCAACTTGCGTTCAACTTTTGGGGCTTAAAAGCCAACTGTTTTTTTTTTCTTAACCTAGAGCTAGGAACCATCATTTTCCTATCATGGAAAAGTTTCCAAGATATTTTTTCAGTGTTCATCTTCACCACTACTGTTCCATTTGGGGCAGTTGGGTGGGGTTCATCATCAGGTTTCGCAATTAGTATGAAGTTTTTATGGCCATTTAGCTTGTTGAAGAAAGAAAAAGAAAACCCTAACTACTAATATGTAGCTGAATTTCCATTATTTATATAAAATGACATAAAAACTTCAAAAATGAAGCTGTATTTTCATGTTTCCAACAAAATTAATCTGGAAGAAGGAAATACTTGAGTTCAGATTATTATAATTATCACATAATTTAGTTTATTTAATATTTGATCTTTGTTGAGCTTTAAAAAATGAACTGAAATTAATGTCTCCACAAAGCATGCAAAAGAGTTTCAAATTCACGTGGGGTGGGGGCTAAACTTTACCCCCTAGATGCATCCTATAGCCAAACACTTTTCCTTTTTAGTGACAACCCGAGAGCTTCACGGGAGAAGTAAGCTAAACGAAACAAAATATGATATAAAACGCAAAGTGATAAAGAATCAAATACGAATACATTTCTTTCCAATTAATAACCACATACTCTAAGTGATGGAGAAAGGTAGCTGAACTTAGGGTTTATGGTAAGAAAATGGAAGTAATATGATAAAGTAATTCATTCACATTTATCTTGTAAAAGAGTTTGAAAAAAAAACATGAAATTATGTGTAGCTTTATATTTGTGTGTTTCAATGGAGTTTTTGTATCACAGGTTTTGAAGGTCGAAAGCTTTGCACGGTCGTACATGAGCAGCCACAGGTGAATTGTGACAGCGAGATGATACGAAATTCATTAGGATGAAAACGACTAGTTTTATTAGGGTTTCGGTATCGCCATCGACCAACATATTTAGAAATTATCTTTAAAGCTTCTAGAATCAAAATGCCACTCCACCATTTTCTTTATATGATTTTTTGTTAATTTTTTTTATTTATTTACAATTTGTTATGACAGTGATTCACGCTGTCTTAATGCTACCATCTTCGTTTTCTTCATTCCTACGTCATATTTTCTAACCTAACTCGTCCATGAAGATAAGAGGCTTGAAGAAAGGTTTGTTTTGGGTGTTAGAATTTGTATCACTTGGTGTTGAAGAAGAAGAATAACACACAAAAGACGTACTTCAAAGCTTCTGTTTCTTTGTGTTGGGCCTTCTTTTGCATTCACGTGGTGTGTGCCTTTGTTTACCACTCCATTTGCTTTGGGGTGAATTTGGGTTTGGAAAAGGGAATATCTTGGAATTTGGGTCTTACCCATGATAACTTACAAGGAGGGAAAGGGAAAAAAGAGTTGAGAAGAAGATTATTTTTTCTATTAATAAGAAAAATTGTAATTAAAAGTCTCGTTAAAAAAATTATACTTAAAAAAATTAAAAGATAAATCGATACAAATATACTTAATTCTATCTAAAAATTATCTACAGATTTTAAGGATCATATTCATATTAAGGAATGAAGAAAATAAAAAGGTTTCAGTTTGACCCGATTTGGTAATTTTTTAGAAAAAAAATAACTTTTGGGTTGGGTTAAAAAAATGAGTAATTTACAATATTTAAACCCCAAAAATATAATAAAAAAATTATTGCCAAGTGAGCTTTAATAGTTATAAAATACTACATAATTGTAACAGGACGAAGTAGTGTACGTTGTGGTTGGGAAGACAAAAGCCAGTTGAGTTCAACCACGTGTTCGTGTCAAAACCCGACACTTATAATACAAACAAAGCCAATAATGGAACCACGCATGGGAATGGAACTCGGTAACTCAGTTGTTTATTATTTGTATTTTATTTGATGGTCAAAAAGACAGACTTTGCTTTGTTAAAGCCTTGCCTTTGTTTATAGGCTAAGGAAACTCAGCCTTCAGGCGTTGAAAATCACGCCACGGGTTGAATCTCCCGATGAGAGCGTCGGGGTTTCTATATTCCTTTGTGACTAAAATGCCCATCCGGCGTTGTCATGATTTGATGAATTGAAATAAGGTTGAGATTGTGTATATGCATAAAGTTTGGGGGTATATATGGTAACAAAAGTAGCAGGTCCATACCTTGCTTCAAATTTGGCTTTCTTTTGGAATGCAAGTGCTTTTTAAATATTTATTTGTTTGTTCGGGTAAAATGTGTACAATACGTATAGCCTTTACAAGACATTGGCCGTATATACGCAAGATATTTATTTTAAGAGACATAATTCAAATTATTATATTTATATAATATATTATTAAAAATTTTAAATATTTATAAAAAATATTAATTTATAATTATTTTTAAATTATTTGAAATAGTAAATAAATATAATTTATATTTGATCTTTAATGTGTAAATTTATATCATTATAAATTATTGTTTATATTTGGTGTCATGAATTAAATGATTGAGAAAATTATAACTATTAAATAAGTTGATGGTATCTAGGATTTTATTTTTTAAGTAAATAACTAATAAAAAATATTTACCTAAAATTTTATATTTTATTTTAAATATCTCCTTTTAAATATGTTTTTTTGAAAAATCCTATACACTTGTTGTAGTTGTTGCAACTTGCAATCAGATGTCTTACTTGTTTAAATAATGAAAAAAACGACGGCAGTATTTTTAATTATTTATATAAAATTAAGAAAAAATAATATTAATATATCAAATAGTAAGTTTATTTGTTCATATATAATGATGGACCGTCGTAAAAAGCACGAACGTTAATTATATAATTTTGTGATCGTAACTAATTGATTATTATGTATATGATTATTGTAATTATATTTATATCTATATGATTAATAATTTTTTTTATAGAAATGGTTTCATTGATTAAATAGTTTTAATTTAATTTAAAATGATTAAAATAATTTTATTTTAAAAGTAATAGTAATTATTATTGTTATAAAATATTTTATGTTTTTGATGATTTACAGATACGAGTAACTTTTAATTTTGAATAATGGAACTCCTTTTAATAAAACATGTGTAAAATATTTACATTCATAGCTTTTATTATTTCACACATGTATGAACCAAAGGGTATTGGGGTGATCACACTCTAAAAAAATTAATTATATAATATAATATATTTTTATTCATGACATAATTGTGTACTTCTTAAAAATTTATTATTATTTTTATACGATAATTAATATTATTAAATGAGTTAAATAATTAAAAAATAAATAAATTTTTATTAATTATTTATTAAAATACAATAATAAAAGCTTAGGGCATAGGTTACACAAAGCTTTTTGACTCACGTTTAAGCCATTTCTTATTTTCTTTCCTTTTTATTCTTCCCCTTTATATACCCCTTCTTTCCCCCTTCCCTCAAAACCAAAAACAAGTAATCTTCTTCTTCTTCTTCTTCTTCTTCTTCTTCTTCTTCTTCTTCTTCTTCTTCTCAAATCACAGAGAAAAAAAAGTAGAGAAACAGTAAATTAGGCAAAGGCGAAAGAGAATGGAACGAAATACTCCGGTGACAGCCAAGAAAGTATGGAGCATTGTAAAAGCAGTTCTCTACATGATGAGAAAAGGTATTTTATCCAAGAGAAAACTCATGGTGGATCTCAACTTGGTGCTTAAACGAGGAAAGATCGCCGGTGCAAAAGCCATCGACAACCTCATGTTCCACCACCACAACAACCGCCAGGTCTCAACTTCATCCACGGCGGAAGCCAATGAGTACGAGTTCAGCTGCAGCAACACCCCGAACTATATATTCCCTTTCAACCTCGCCGCCAAGAAGAAGAACAGCATTAACAACTACTACCACCAATTCTTCGCCTGCACCCACGCGCCTCCTACACTCGACGACGACAACATGGCCACCATGAACGCCGTTAAGGTTGCCTTGGAGATGCTCAACAAGAACGACAGCTACAACAACGTGGTCGCCGCTTCTCCCATGTTACCAGGTTTCGGACAAACTCCGTTGGCGAGGCAACTCAGAATAACGGACTCACCTTTTCCTTTGAGGGACGTGGATGAAGACAATGACTACGTGGACAAAGCCGCCGAAGATTTCATCAACAGATTTTACAAGGATTTGAAACAGCAAAATAAGTGAATGACCGAGTTAAATGGGTCTCCTTCTTCTTCTTCTTCTCCGTTGTTTACGATGATTTTCCCGATTGGATTTTATATCTGGGCGATTAAATTTTGGGATCTTTAATCAACAAATAAAAGAAAAATTATGTGTAAACTACTATCACCGACGATATTTCGTCACTAATACCAATTAATCATTTGGTCAAGTATATACCGACGAAATTTTCGTCAGTATAAACAAGTTTATGTTAAAAGTGAAACGTTTGCATGAATACCTTACAAGATTTCCTTACTTCTGTCTGTCTTTACAATGTTGTCTGTATATCTTTGTTAGAGACCACAAGAAAAGAATATTGCCTAATTACTTGTTTCTCCAACATCACAATCTCTTTCTTGAGGAAATTAATGTGGATTTAATTGAATAAATTAAAAGTTTTCCCGACGAAACTTCTGACATAGTAATAATAAAGATTTCAATCATTTAGGCGCTTAGTTTTGCACCTGACTTTGGCACACAGAATTAGTGTCATTTGGTAATTAACTCCACTTGTTGGACGTGTTTAATATGTAAAATCCATTGGATTTTCCAATAATTCAATCATTGCCGGCACTAATCTAAAATCGCCGCAAAGAGAATGACAATTTTCAGCGCCTTTGTAATAAAAAGCATCGCTACGATACGGGTCTTAGCTCCCTCTTGATCAAATGGAAAAATTGTCTCCTTAGTCCCTTTAAAAAAATAATTATACAATTAAGTCATTTTAACTCATTAGTTACATGGAAATTTTGTAATTTTAACCCTTAATAAAAGTTAACATTTCAATTTCATTCTAACACAATTTTTTGTTATATTTTAATTTTCATAAAAAGCCAAATCCCGAAAATGACCCACAAGGAAAAAGAATGGGACAGTGGGGTTGAAAGGCTGCCACGGCTCCATTATTGTCAAAAAATATTAAAAATTAAAATACGAATGAGGTATTAATTTAATGATAAATTATTATTATTAATTTCAAAATGTTTTTTTTTTGAAGTAGTCGTTAATAATCTGAGAATCCTTAATGCTTAAGTTGGTAAAGAAAATTGTACAACTTTCGCTCTCAGAGTTATTTTTTAATCGAAGTAGTGGATTAAATAAATATCTTTAAAGTAATTAAATAAAAATTTAAATTGTATAATTTAATTTTATTAAGGTTAAAACTAATAGGATCATACCCACGGTTAAACCATACATTTTAGAATAAACTAATAATTAGACCATAATAATATTATTGCACGGTTTATACTTTGAAAAATAAAGATGTTACATGAAAAAATGAAAATCACAATAATATAATATTTAAAATTTATATATTCATTTTTAATTTTTTATATTTATAAATTGTATCGACTCTAATATTTTAATATTTTATTTATGTTTACCCTTAAATATTATTTTAGATACGTTATTAAATCCATATATAAATAAATCAAAGGAGTATGAATTCCAACAATAAACTCCAAATGTGGTGTACCCCCCAAATAATCATGAACTACTTTCGTTTCTTTTTTCCTTTAGAAATTATAATATTTCCTCTCTTCTAGAAAAGATGTAAGAGATTCTTCAAACTTTATTTTGTTTAATTTTTCTATCCACTTTAAATAAATCCTTATCCACCCTCTTTTCCCATTTCAATATAATAAATACCAAAATATATAGTATATACGATCTATGGATATAATAGCTTTAGTGTGTATATGTATATATCCTAAGCTTATCCACTTTGGTGTGTTGTCCAAAAAGACAGAATTAAGTTTCTTGAAGAACATAAATTCTTTTTTTTCCCCCTTCAATTTTTCAACATTGTAAAGCATATTTGAGCTACTCTCAAAGTGTACCGTAAAATAGGGATGGAGAAAACCCGATTACTTGATTTTGGATTCGGTAAGTCTCGGTAGATTTTTATCTAGTATTGATTTCGATGGAATCGAGACTGGATTCAAAATTTAGGTCCCGGAATCGAGATTGGATCTTAATTTTTTAGACCCGGTACCCAGTAGAGCCGGGACCAATACTAAATATTTGGTATTGATTTTCTTTTGTTTATTTTTTTTTATCAAACTTTCTCTTTTATATATGAATATTATGAGTATGACTAGTTCTAAAACTTTAATTTTTAAGTCTATAATATTCTAATTATATTATTTGATATTATTACTGGTGGTTGAATTTTTTTCTTCAATTACTCAAATTTTTTAAAAATAAACTAATTAATTTGTACCCGGTATAGGAACCGGTATCCACCAACAACAGGACCAATTCTTAAAATTTAAGACCCGATGTGACCAGGACCGAGACTGATTCTAATTTTTAGAAATCAGTGATAACCGGGATCGAGACCAATTCTCTTGAAATTGACCGGGTACCCGATCTTGTCCACCCTTACCGTAAACTAATTATTGAGTTAAATTTATTTATTTAAATTTAACTAACCTAGTTTCTATTTTCATAATATTTAATATTATACTTTATAGATTAAAAAAATAAATCCAATCATTAACGTCAATAAAATTTATCTGTCGAAATTATTAATGCAACGTACTGAAATAAATAAAAAAATGGGTTGTAATGATTTTAAAATTAACAGAAAAATTAGATTTTTATTTTTAAATTTGAAAAAAGTAAATGGACTAAATTTCTCATAATAAAAAATTTAATTGAGAATTATTATACGGGTAGCGTAAAATTTTTAATTTTATAAGTGATTCAATTTTAAGATTTATGATTTTTGTCTGGGTTTAAAGTATATGGTTTAGAATTCAAATTAGTTCATAGTTAGAATACAAAATTAAAATTTTAGGATAATATATTTAATGATTTATATTTTAATCTATAAATTCAAAACTTCAGCAACATTCCCTAAATTCAAAACTTCAGCAACATTCCCTAAATTCAAAACTATTATACTTAAACCCTTAAATTCTAATTAATGTCGTAAACCTTATTAAATTAATAAATTTTAGATATAAAAAATTATAATTATCCCTAAGTTTATTACATTAGTATATAATTATAAAAATAATATACATTAACGTTTAAGTTAAGCCATTTCAAAGTAGGCTTTGGGCACCCATAAATTTGAGGAGAAAGTCCATATACCATTTTGAGCCATCGAGGGAACCAGCAAATATTGATCATTGGACCCAAAAGGAAAAAAGCCCATGATGAACGGGGAAAAGAGGAAAACTTCCGCCCACCGTGGGGCTCGAACCCACGACCACAAGGTTAAGAGCCTTGCGCTCTACCGACTAAACTAGACGGGCTGATGTCTTTGTTTTCTTGTAAAAAGTTTTAAAAACAGTCCATTTATGCTATTCTCATTTTAAAATAAATAACTTACAGGGTGATGCAGTGTTTTAAGGTTTAAATTTATTTCATTTTAAAAGTACAATATATTATATTAATACACTCAATATTTTATAGTTAAATACATAAGTTATTGTTTTTTACCTTATTTTTCCCATTTGTAAAAGTTATATTTTATCAAATATTATTAATATTAAATGATATTTCAATAAATATAAAATGTGCAACGCTTTTAATTTGATTTATTTCTCAAAAGTATTACTAATATTTATGAAAACCTCGAGAAATTCAGACCACATTCTTTGAGCCCACGAAAAGAATATTTGATACTAAAAAAAATCCATAAAACAACTTTAACAGCGAACCAGAATATCTTTCAATCCAACGGTTCATATTCAACTACCCCACGAAGAGTATCATAAACCCGCATCATATTTAGTCAAAAAGAAAAACGCACCCTCAAGACTCATCAAATAACAATTTTATTTATTTATTTTTCATTTAAAATAATAATTCTAATGATTAATTATGTTTAATTTAGTTAGTATATATTTTGTTATAAATTTTAAAAATTAAATATTTTAATTACTTATATTTTTACTGTATATTTATTTTATCAATCAAACACTATTTTCAGTTATAATGATGATTAATAAAAAATATTTTTAATTTTACTTTTACTTTTAAAAAAAAATCACCCAAAAAATTATACTAACATTCAATCCTTAAAATATAATTCATTTATCTTAAATTTGAACGTAATCTTAATTCATCGATTAAAATAATTGTTTTTTGCAAGCTAAATTTAACTCTCAATTAATTCTACACTAAAAAAAATAAAAATATAAAAAAATCACAACCAAAATTATATTAAAAATTAAATTAAAAATAATTATTTTTTATTAACGTATGTATCATTAAGATAACGAAAATTAATATTTGATATCTAAAGTATCTATAATAAAAATACAAAGATCAAAAGGTTTAATTTTTAAAATTACTAAATTAAAATTAACACTTCACAATAATTTATTTTTTTATAACTCCGCTCCTTTTCGGCAAGTTCATACCCCTTTTAATATTACATATAAATGAAAAATAAAACCCAAATCCAGCCGTCTATTTATCTCTATCAACGATCAAGATTCTCCCACAGGAAATAAAATAATAAATAAAACCCCTTTTCTTCACTTTGTTTACAGACCAGATCTGAAAACTTTCACAATCATCGAATCTCCAAATTTTATTTCTTTCTTCTATTCGTCGATTTTTCTCTCCGTTTTCTAATCTTGTTCCTTCTTTCATTTAATTCACTTAGTAATTCCTTAGAGTTTTACTTTTATTTTCTCATCAAAATTTGGTGTAATTTGGGTATCATCGAGCGATTTTGGGGAGAAGAGAAGACTGAATTCGATCTTTGACAACAGTTTTCTTTTCGGGTGATGAGGATCAAGGGAAGAGAAGAATGAACGATGCCGGTACCGCATAGCGGAGCACGCAAGGGTCGGGCAGCAGCACAGAAGCAACAGGAGCAGCAACCGCCGAATCCGATCGAGGTGGGGGAAGCGATCGCAACGCGGACCAGGCGGCGGCGGAGGGCAGCAGAAGAGGCGGCTGCCGCAGCAGTAGCTGCGCCACTGAAAAACGATAACAACGACGACAGAGAGAAGAATAAAAAACAGCGGGCGCAGGGGGTCGATGAGAAGTTAGTCGTCGCGGCGGCTAGTGAAGCGGCAGTTAGGGAGGAGGAGGATAATAATAAGAACAGGGTTTTAGAGGAAGCGAAGAGAGAGGAAGTCGGGGAGAAACCAATGGACGAGTTCAATAGCGGACGGCGGAGCAAAGATAAGGGAAATGCTGGCGAGGATGAAGGCAGCACCGCACCGCTTCCTGAGAAGGTTCGAGATTTCCTTAAAAATTCAAGCTTTACGGTTTTATATTGGGAAATTAGCTTGTATCATACTACTTTCTCGCTGGTTGGTTAATCTTATTATTATTATTTAGTTTGCTTTCAGTACTATTTAATAACCTTGAATCTGATTTGGTTTTCTTTGTCAGTGAAATTTATGCCAGCATCTTCTAGCTGGCTATTTTCATAAACAGGAAAAAATGTACCGCATTGTTGATGGGCATACTTGTGAAATTTTAATGTATCATTTTGCAATAGTAAAAAAAAATGTTATTGTATGATATATATTTATACATTTCTGGAATATAGTGGACTGTGGGCTTATATTGATAGAGTTCGTAGTCCGTATAGACTAACGTTTGTTCAAACAAGGCATGCTATTTAAGCTTTTGCAATGATTTAAAACTACTGTTTTTTCCACATATGAGGGCACAGTATAGTAACCTTAAAAGCTACTCATTTTCTTTATTCTGTGTCATCATCTTGATTAATGGCCATTGGTATGATAATCATATCAATGAAAGGTGTGTGTGCTGGCTTTCCAACTGGGTTCTGCAGCAATAATGCACCTCTTTTTTTCTCCCAATATTGTTAGTTTTATGCTATAATGCCAAATGAACACCATATTTGCATTTTACTTCGGTTATGTTGCTTTGTTTTTGTTGCGACTTTTTAGGATCAATTTTTCAGCAAGATAAATAAGAGAAAAATGAAAGTTGTTTTTGTTAGTTTCTACTTTCTACTGCCTCTTGTGTTGTCTTTCCCTCCTTTTTTTCTGTATTTATCTCTCAAGTGTACATTTGGATCTACAATTCTTAGAAACAAGATTTTGTTAGGACCTTTTGTTTCAGAATGTCTTCTAAAACATTGTTTTTTATTTAATTGCTGCAGGTTCAGGTTGGGGGGTCCCCTTGGTATAGAATTGAAAGGAAGTTGGGCAAGGGTGGATTTGGACAGGTCTGTGTAGGTCGGCGTGTTTCAGCTACAAATACAATTGATAGAAATGGCTCTGGTGCTTTAGAGGTATGCTATTTTTTCATTTTTAATAAACATCACTTCTGATCTTCTTTAGCAAGAACAAAGTGTTTGGTCTTAACACTATTTGTTTTTAGGTTGCCTTGAAATTTGAGCATAGAACTAGCAAAGGATGTAACTATGGACCACCATATGAGTGGCAAGTTTACAAGTGAGTTCACTTGCAGTTCTTATATATATTTAAGTATATTTGCAGTTATTTACTCATTGGTCATTGGCCATTGGTGCAGCACTCTTGGTGGCAGTCATGGTATACCTAGAGTTCACTATAAGGGTCGTCAAGGTGACTATTATGTGATGGTACGTGTTTATTCTATTTTCTCATTCTTCTTTTTTCTTTACAATCTGGCCTGCTTTTGCTATTTAGGCTTTGATTGCTTTTCTTATTTGAACCCTTATGCAGGTTATGGACATGCTTGGTCCAAGTCTATGGGATGTTTGGAATAATAACTCTCATACGTGAGTCCTAAGTAAACAAAGATATATTCTTTAATTGCTTACCAGCTAGTGTATTTCTTCTTCTTCCTCCTTTGTTTCTCAATTGTTTAATTAGAAAATGCTCTTACCTACAGAATGTCCATAGAAATGGTTGCTTGCATTGCTATTGAAGCGATTTCCATATTGGAGAAGATGCATTCTAAAGGGTAAGCAATTAAATCCCTGAAACCACCTACCCCCTTTTTTTTACCTGAAAGCATCCCTCTCTATACCCTGGGATTGTTGGATAGCTTAGCAAGAGAGTTTCTCCGTCTCTCTAATGCCTAATCTATCTTATACCAGCTGAAAATCTTAGTTCTTAACCTAATCACATCTTGCTTCTACCAACTTATTAATGTTTTTTTTTTCTGGTGCTTTGGGCAGCTATGTGCATGGAGATGTAAAGCCCGAGAATTTTCTTCTAGGTCCTACAGGAACTCCTGATGAAAAGAAATTATTTCTTGTTGATCTTGGATTAGGTAAATTGTGATATCATTTATTTTGTTAAATATTCCCGGATAAATTAGTACCTCATCAATCCTAACCTGTATTTGGCAAACAGCATCCAGGTGGCGAGATACCTCGGGTTTGCATGTTGAATATGACCAGAGGCCGGATGTTTTTAGGTATTACAACTGCTATAATGATTGTTGTAAGATGTTAATGTAAATTGCTTGGCTACCTTATGTAAAGAAGTACTTTTGTGTTTCAGGGGAACAGTCCGTTATGCTAGTGTGCATGCTCATTTAGGGAGAACGTGTAGCAGGAGAGATGACCTAGAATCTCTTGTATATACACTTATTTTCCTCCTTCGAGGCCGTTTGCCTTGGCAAGGATACCAGGTCGTTCCTTCAATACTATCATATCAAATTTTCTAGTTTGCATTTCCTCATGCATATAATCTCTTAAGAGGATCATTTTTTAACCTGTTTTTTTTTACACTATGCCAGGGAGAGAATAAAGGCTTCCTTGTATGCAAGAAGAAGATGTCAACATCTCCAGAGGCCTTGTGTTGCTTCTGTCCAGCGCCTTTCAAACAGTTTGTTGATCATGTGGTCAACTTGAAGTTTGACGAAGAACCTAATTATGCAAAATATATCTCCTTCTTTGATGGGATTGTTGGTCCAAATCCTGATATCCGTCCAATTAACACAGAAGGTGCACTGGAGGTATATGTTTTTCTTTCGCAGTGTAAATATTGGGCATACCTTAAAAAATGTAATTTTGTGTGTAAGTGTACAAAATATCATCAAATGTTAATAACTTGCAAATTAAATTTTACATACCTGACGTCTATTTTTCTATTTAAATTTCTTGTGAAGCTTATTTATCAGGTTGGTCAAAAGAGAGGCCGGTTGTCTATGGATGAGGAAGATGAACAACCAAAGAAGAGGCTTCGTTTGGGCATGCCAGCGACACAATGGATTAGTGTTTACAATGCTCGTAGACCTATGAAGCAAAGGTATTTGACTCAGGTTATCTATTGTTTTCTAGTTCGATTTCGGGACTGCTTTATAATACTTGAACTGGTCTTTTCACCTTTTTTTATGGTAGGTTTCATGCCTTGGTTCATGTTGACGTCATCTTTCTCCATTTTAAAAATCTATTTGTAATTAATTAGTGATTTAGTTGCCTCAGTACAAGAAGTGTTCAGGATAAAAAAGTTTAATTTGTCATTTGGTTGTAGGTATCACTATAATGTGGCAGATGGAAGGCTTGCGCAGCACATTGAAAAAGGAAATGAGGATGGCTTATTTATTAGCTGTGTAGCTTCCTGTCAAAACTTATGGGCCCTTATAATGGATGCTGGCACTGGATTCTCTGCACAAGTTTATGAACTCTCACCCTATTTCCTTCATAAGGTACTATTTTTAGTATTTTCTGTTGCTATGGTGCAATTATTTAGATTTAGTGTGTTTATTGTAGTTTTTGTCATCTGCCTTCTGTATTCCAGTAGTTAATGCTGTTTCTGAATTTAGATTGTAGGAGTTATTGATTTGATTTGTTTTGTCGTGTCTAAAGGAATGGATAATGGAGCAATGGGAGAAGAACTATTATATCAGCGCAATAGCAGGGGCAACAAATGGGGGCTCCTTAGTAGTAATGTCAAAAGGTAAGTGTGCACTGTTCCAATATCTGATTTTCTTTGTCATATCTCTTTCGTTTTGGCTTGCTTAGCTTTGATTTGCTGTATTTAGGTACTTCATATTTGCAGCAATCGTATAAAGTGAGCGAGTCTTTTCCTTTCAAGTGGATTAACAAAAAATGGAGAGAGGGTTTCTATGTCACCTCCATGGCCACCTCTGGTAGCAGATGGGGAGTCATAATGTCCCGTGGTGCGGGATTTTCTGACCAGGTACTTGTCACTTTAGTTTGGCATTTTATCCAATTGTACTCTGTAAAAGAAATGAACATGACTAGCGTTTTTGTATTTTATCTCAGGTTGTTGAACTAGACTTTCTTTATCCTAGTGAAGGAGTCCATCGACGGTGGGATTCTGGGTACCGTATAACAGCTACTGCTGCAACTTGGGATCAGACTGCTTTGGTTCTTAGTGTGCCAAGGAGGCGGCCTTCAGATGAGACACAAGAAACTCTTAGAACTTCAGCATTTCCTAGCACGCATGTAAAGGTGAACTATGTATATATTTTTTTTAAAAAAAATTGGCTTGTCACTTCATCTTCAATCTCCTAAGTTTCTCCATTGATCTTGCAGGAAAAGTGGGCAAAAAATCTATACATAGCTTCTGTGTGTTATGGACGAACAGTTTCATGAGCTTTCCCCTTCTCTCCCTGTAGACATTGCTGAATATGTGGGTGTGTCGAACTCTCTGCAACTGTCCATATGGTAAAATCCGTAACTCTCGTCCCTTGGACTTTTCTTGCTCCCTTCAGGCTTAGAGAAATTTTGACTAGTACAGTCTTTTTTTCTTAATTTATTGTAACTACTATATAGAATCTTGTAGTCGAACGTGTCCCTACATTCTGTTGTATGGAATGCTCTTCAACTTATGTCCCCCCAAAGCTCAAAACGATGGATCTTATTAAGTATGTATAGTCTGTTGATTATTATGTACTGAGTTTAGGTCAGATTCTAATGACAAGTTTCTCATACTTAATTTCATTAGCTTTTATTGGTTTTCTTTTGGATCTCAAGTAGTAATGAGTAACATTTTTTAAAGTGTTGGATCAAAAGCTTTGTTGTGTTGACACCTCAACATTGTACCATTTTTTCTTTCTGTGGATCCTATGGAGTTGATTGAAGTTTAGACTTTTGTGTGCGAGACTGAAGACAAGAAGTTTCCGGTGGTGGTTAGGTTTAACCACTTCATTTCAAATCCCATGCCCAAGAATTGAGTATCAAAGTCGTGTAAACATATAAATGCAGGCAGTAGGCAGTAGGTTTCCTTTCCTTTTCTATTCCATTTCCATGGCCGATGTCCCTAATGCCTAATGATCATCTCTGTCCTCGAATGTGTAGTAGTTTCCTGGTTGATGTGAGCCACAATCAGCAGGAGTGGCGAAAATAAAGTCAAGATCATGATTTAATCACAGATCTTGTGGGTCAATACAGACATGGTTGTAATAATATCAAGGTGATGCAATGGAATTTGTTGGTGACGAGTGCCTGATGCAACTGTAAGGAAATTGAAGTGAATAATTAACTAAAGTTTAGTGACCAGGTGTGAAGTTTACCCTTATAGATTATAGGATAGGATAGGATAGGAATGAGATACATAGAAGGTCTTTTTAACTCACCGACCCACTTCTTAGTACCAAAATGTTATTCTACTCTACAAATAGTGCATTCACCTAACCAAATATGCATTTTTAATTTTTTTCATTATCCACCTAATATATGAACAATTTTGATTTTAGGCATAAAAATAATTTTAACCCTTAATGTTTATAGTTTTTGTCGTTTTGGCCCTTAAACTATTTTTGGGATAAATTTAGCCCTTAACCTATATTTTTTTGATAAATAGCTTATTCTTTAACTAACTTAATGATTAGACCGTTAAAATTTAACGATGATATATATATGAAATATAATTTTAAATGGCATTGAATGTAACCTATCATATATATATATATATATATATATATATATATATATATGGAATATAATTTTATTCTAATATAAAATATAAAACAATTAAAATTCAAAAAAAAAATTAAAAATTATTTAATTCTAAAATAAAAGATTATTAAACATTCTTAACCCTAACTGCGATAAAATCAAAATCTTATTCGAATTAATTGATTTGAATTAATTATTTTAATTTTATTCTATATATTTTTTTTGAAAGATATATTCTATATATATATGTATTTGATATGTTACATTCCATGTCATTTAAAATTAAATTTCATATATATATATATATCATTGTTAAATTTTTAACGGTCCAGTCATCAAGCTAGTTAAAAAATATGCTATTTGTCAAAAAGATATAGGTTAAGGGCTAAATTTATCCCAAAAAAGAATAAGGGTTAAAACGATAAAAACTATAAACGTTGGGGGTTAAAATTATCTTTGTGCCTTGATTTTATTACAAAAGTAATTAAGATCATGTTTTAAATAACATCGGATTAACATCTAAATTACTTTGCATGTGCACAATTAATGTAGAACCAAATACAAAGCGTAACTGTTAGTATGAGGGATTTAACGGCTCTTAACCCTCTCGGAATTCTATTTATTATATGTAAAAATATAAGATTAAAGCTATTTAAATATTATATATATTTATTGTAACGATCCGGATTTACCGTATCCGAGTATTGGGTTAACCCATGGGTTTGGGCTTCGGTTTTAGGTCCCGGATTTGTGTAGTTGGGCCTTGTTGGGCCTTTAGCTTGTTTGGGTTGAGTTTTGGGCTTGTCAGTGAGGGTGTTTTGGTAATCCTCTAATTGAGGACAAAGAGAAGGGGGGAAGGGGGATTTCCTCTGCAAGAAAATCAGAGTGAAGTCACCAAGTTTTCTTTTTGTTCTTCTTCCTCTTCTTCACCCAAATCACCAGAGAAAGGTGTAAACTTTCAGATTTTGGTCAAGAATCACGTTGTGAAACTTAAGGGTAAGTTATAGGGTTGTCAAGGATATTTAAAACAAGGTAAGAATTGATTGTTTTGATGGAGGTAAGTTTTTGGTGGTGGTTTAAGGTTTAATCCGGGATTTGAGTTTTGGAGCTTTAATCTTAGTCTCTTTTGGTTCTTAGTCCTTGAGGAATCATCCTACGTTCTTCCTAACCCGTTCTTTATCTTTCTCTTGCAGAGAAAGAAGGTGGTGAGCCATCAACAAGCTTGGATAGAGAAAGAGTTTGACTAGAGTGGGAAGCTCGTTTTGCTGTTGTTTTGCTTGAGGTTGGTACTCCCAACTCCTTCTTCATCATCCATTCATGGTAGAGTGCAATGACATTTAGAGATAATCATGCATGTATGTTGTTTTGCTTGGTTGCTTGAAAATGGGTCTTCAATGGTGAAATTCGTGTTATTGTGATTAAGAGTTGGAAATTGGTGTTAAAATACTCTAAACATCATTAATATTGAGTAGGAACACTTTAGGATCGATTAGGTTGAGTTTGGAGTTGAAAATCTAGAAATTTTAAGTGTAAAATCGTCCTTAATGCAGGGGGTATCGATACTCGGGTTACCGGTATCGATACCAGTGAGTGTATTTTGGCTTGTTGCCCAGGGGTATCGAACCATGCTTCGATACCAGGGGTCTCCAGAAACTTTTGGTTTCGATACGTGTTTCGATACAGTGTTCCTTCTTTTGTTGACTTTGACTTTGGTCAAGGAGTATCGATACTGGTATCGATAGCTTTGTGTTTTGATACCCTCTTTGGGTGGGTATCGATACAGGGTGTTTCGATACCCTACTTAAGAGTATCGATACCCATGTGTGTTTTGGCTAAGTTGGATAGAATTTAAGTCTTCAGTGATCTTAATAAATAAATACTCTAATCTAAAGGCTATAGAATGAATTGTCGAACTAAAATTGATAATCTTAACCCTGAAAGACTTAAGTATGATGAGGATTATTATGTCTTGTTGTGATAGATCCTAGGTGGATCATTTGTGTGGTTTGAGTCCCTTTGTGTTGGAAATCCGGATATCCATAAGTGTTGCAACACGTCGAAGGCCTTCCGATGTAACATGTCGGGTGATGATTGAAGAGTTTTATTCCGAGTGTTGGGCGACCTCACTCGAAGATGTTCGATGTAACATTCTGAGCATAGGGTTGGTTGGGCGGCCTCCACCCTTTTCCGAACGTTGGGCGACCTCGTTCGAAGATATCCGATGTAACATTCCGGGCATAGGATTTAAGGGCAGCCTCAATCCTGATTGTAGGATCCCGATGCTGTGTGGACGCGGGCCTCGCTCTTGTGTGTTGATTTATATGACTGTATATGCTGTGTGCGATAGTATACACTCATTTATGCCATGTGTAGGCAAGCATGCTAGACCTTCATACCATGCATGTGATTTATATGCCATGCTTTACTGCTTTGATATGCATGATGTTGGCCGAGTTTAGCGTATCCACTGAGCTTATGTGGCTCAGCGTTCAAAATCTGTTTTCGTGCGTAGGTTAGGTGGAGCGGGATTTGTGGAGCACCATCAAGGTTTGGACTTTCAGCATCGACCGTGTTGTCAGAGTACAGTTATTAGATGTAGTGGGCTTAGTACTATGTCGAACCCTATATGTATTATAACTCTGTTATTTTATTTGGGTCGAATGTTTTTAAAACAGTTTGTAATTTTAGTTTGGAGCTTCGTTTTACTTGAATTATTTTGGGCTTGTTTTAAATTTAAGTGGACTATGTAATTGTTTTGGACTTACGTGATTTTATTATTGGGCTTTTAAAACAAAATTTTAAAATATGGGTTTTGGGCTGGAGGCCCATTGTGACATCCGGGTCGGGTGTTACATTTAGTGATATCAGAGCCCAAGTTGAGTCGGTTCTAGGAGTCCCCGGGGGAGTCTAGTATGTTATATAGGTGTTAGACTAGTACTTGCCCACGAGTCGATATAGTACTTCTTTTAAAGCTGAAATTTCGATGGTGTAATCCCGTTTGTGGTTGTTGTGCAGCATGCCTAGGCGCGTGAGAGATCAGGAGAAGAGGCGGGGTTCTTGAGGAGGAGACTCCGACTATGAGTATGAGCCCGATGAGGAGGTGCCATCGGATGATGCAGTTGGTCAAGGGGCCAACTACTTTGCCCAGTTGAACCGTACTCTGTGTAGGATAGTGCTATACCGAGACCGTCTTCTACACCTCGAGAGGCACCAGTTGAGAGGGTGCGGAGGCAGGGTGCTGTTGACTTCTTTTGTACGGGACAAGATAATCCATACAGGCGGATCAGTGGTTGCACGACACAAGGTGGATCATGAGACAGATGCGATTGAGGTCAGAGGATAAGCTATTGTGTGTGTTGTCTCTTCTCAAGGGTAACACAAGAGAGTGGTGGGAGACTGTTGAGCAGGGTTGGTATCCCCATCGTCCTAAGTGGGAGGACTTTCTTGAGGAGTTCGAGAGCAAGTATGTGGGTGAGACTCACATAGACACCCTGAGGGAGCGGTTTACCCATCTGGTTTAGGGAAACCGTTCGGTCTTCGCTTATGAGCAGAAGTTCCTTCAGTTGAGTCGTTATGCCCCGGAGCTTGTTGCTACCGAGAAGATGAAATGCAAGAGGTTCTTGAGAGGTCTGAGGAAGGAGATTCAGACTTATCTTACTGCTAGACCACCTACGGTGCTTTCAGAGTTGGCTGCTAGTGCTAAGTCGTTGGAGCAGGTTCAGGGTTTGACCTATGGGCCGTCTGTTGGCTAGAGAGTTTCCGGTGGTTCCAGTCAGAGCCATGCGGGTAACTCTCAGCCCCACTCTGGTAGGAGTAGGAACCGTTGGAACCAGAACAGAGGAGCATCGAATCAGAGTTCGAGGTCAGATCAGAGGTCAGAGTCTACGGGACGTAGGAGGCAGTCTGTGTCTTCTTCTGCTGGGGGTCCAGAGAGTTTACAGAGGAGTGCCAGTGTTAGTGTTCAGGTTTGCAGGCGTTGTGGTCGGAGCCACCGAGGAGAGTGTTGGGGCAATGCCAAAGCTTGTTTTCAGTGTGGGTCCCCGGATCACCTTGTTAGGGACTGTCCTGAGATTGTGACGTCTCCTCCCGGTCAGGCTCAGAGGACTGTGTTCCAGGCTCAGAGAGGTCATGGGTTCTCTCGTGGCGGAGCTAGCCATGCTTCAGGGGGTACCTTTCAGTCCACCGCTAGAGCACCGGCGAGACAATATGTTGTGAGGGCACATGAGGACTGTGCTGCTACTGATGTGATATCAGGTACGTTCAGTTTGTTTTCTGTACCTATAGTTGCTCTTGTGGACTCAGGGTCTACCCACTCGTATATCCTTAGTGGGATATCTCAGTAGTGGGGGTTACCAGCGGAGGATCTTGAGATAGGGGTCCGTGTGACAACCCTTTGGGGTTGGATGTGTTGGTGGATAAGGTGTATCGGAGGTGTCCGATCGAGGTACAAGGATCTATCTTTTCGGCCGATCTTATGGTCTTGCCGTTTCAGGAGTTCGACGCAATCCTAAGGATAGATTGGTTGTTTGAACACGATGCAAGTTTGGGGTGTAGAACCAAGAGTTTGAAGCTTAGAGTAGTAGATGGTTCTAAGCTTGTTGTGAGGGGTGAAAGAAACCCGTGTTTACCGAATGTAGTGTCAGCGTTGACAGCTCAGAGGTTGATCCAGCAAGGTTGTGAGGCTTTCTTAGCTCACGTGGTGGATGTGAGTGTTGGCAGCCCAGCTTTAGAGAACTTGAGGACAGTCTGCGAGTATCCCGATGTTTTCCCAGAGGAGTTACCTAGTTTACCGCCCGATCGTGAGTTGGAGTTCCGGATAGAGGTGTTGCCCGGTACGGCACCGGTGTCCATAACACCTTACCGTATGGCACCGACAGAGATGAGAGAGTTAAAACAACAGATCCAAGAGTTGCTCGAGAGAGGTTTTATCAGACCGAGTGTGTCACCGTAGGGGGCACCGGTGAAACTAGTCTTAAACTTTCTAAGATCGGGGTGAACTCATAATACATAACCAATTCTTTCATCCATCACAGTCCGCGATGTGAAGATGTGTATATACATAAAGTATATATATTTAGCCATCTTACCTCGAGATTTTAGTAAGTGTACTAGAAAAATAGCCCATCGTTTTTCATAGAAGGCGGCTAACTCTTCTCACTTACATAGGTTATTTTATCAAGTTTATCTCAACATAAACCACCTAAAATTGGGCTATGAAATAATTAAGAGCTTTGTATAAAGCTCATCCTCACAAGAAAATAAGGTGATTTTCTTCAAGTTCATATCAAATGAACCACCCAAACTCTGGGCTAAGAAATCATTAAGAATAAAAACTCAACCTCTTTGTTCGGTAAATTCAATAATGTTCTTCTCAATAGAACAATCCAACCTCTTTGGATAGAATTTATTAAGAGTTTAAAAATAAACTCATCCTTCCAAGCGGTAAGTTCAATTAGTCCTTCACAATAGGTCTAAGAACTTATTAAGAGTAGTTATTCAACCAAAATCGGTAAATTCATCAAGTCTTTCTCACTAAGACCACATAAGCTTGGGCTATGATTTTATTAAGAACATTTAAGCTCAACCTGGGCATGTAGATGAAACATCATAGGGATTGAGTAAAGGGACATGTACACTATGAGTCTCTTTCATGGTTTCGTTTAACCACATTGAACCTAGAGAATTAAGTTGGGTATCCATCATGAATCTCTCAACAAATGGGCTTAAGACCCATCCCCCTCGACGAATCCAGAATTTGTTTCCTGCTCAATCCTTTGGTAGTAGGATCAGCCAAATTCATCTCCGACTTAACATACTCTAAGGTGAGTACTTCGTTCTTTATTAGGTGCCTCACATATTCGTACCTTATGCAAATGTATCTCTTCTTACCATTGTAAACTTGATTTAAAACCACATGTATCGCAAATTATGAATCTCACAATAAAGATATCGGAGAAGTCGGTTTTTCCCACAAAGATATCTTTGCTAAAAGATTCCTTAGCCACTTGGTTTCTTGCCTAGTTAAGTCTAAAGCTATAAACTCTGACTCTATGATGGAGCGTGCAATATAAGTCTACTTGATAGACTTTCACGAGATTGCAACTTCACCTAAAGTGAAAACATATCTACTCGTAGAGCTTACCTCATCACTATCAGAAACCTAGTTGGCGTCACAATATCCTTTCAAATAACAGGATAGCTAACAAATTTGAGTTTCCAATCCATAATACCCTTAAGGTATTTTAGTAAGCGTCTAAGAGTCGTTCAATGTTCACCACTTGGATTATGAGTATATCTACTTAATCTACTCATTACATAGGCAATATCGGGCCGAGTATAGTTCACTAAGAACATTAGGCTTTCAATAATTTTAGCATATTAAACCTGGGAAACACAACTTTCTTTATTTTTAACGAGATGAGTGCTAAAGTCAAAAGGGGTTCAAGTTTAAATGACATCTCAACTGTCAAACTCTTTAATATTTTTGAGTGAACCCTATAACTACTAGCCTTGCCTTACTCTGGATTGACCCATCTGGTATGAGTTTCTTCTTAAGAACTCATTTGTTGCTGATAGGTTTAAATCCTTTAGGCAAGTCTACCAATTCCCAAGTATGATTTAGACATTATTGACTCTAGTTTATCATTAACAACTCTTCTCCAAAAACTAGCGTCAATAGATCTCATAGCTTCTTTATAAGTTTTAGGATCCTCATCTAACAAGAAACTTGAGCTATAAGATCTGATAAGTTGTCTAAATCATTTATCTCAAAAATAAAAGAAGTAACAAAGTCTGGTCCAAAAGATATTTTTATCTTTTTTTAGGCTTTAACTCAAACTCTAGAGCATATCATACGATAATGTTGGTAGCATACTCAATAAATACTACATCAACGATTTAGGCACCGATGGTGGACTTCTTAAAGTCAGGAAAACATACTTTAGCCGGACACCCTCACACTTTTAGGTATTACAAGTTAGATGCATACCTTTTCACAGTTCGTATGGGGTTGAGTCTAATTTCTTATGAGGTACTCGATTTAAGATTTACCGATAGAATGACTTCAACTAACTCAGCACTTATCAACAATGAATTTATCATCTCTTTTAAAGTTTTGTTTTTTCTCTCGGCTATACCGTTTTTTTGAAGAAAATAAGGGGAAAAAGTTTTATAAACTATGTCATTCGTCTCATATACCTCTTTGAGAAATTTAGATCCAAACTCATCACCTCTATCGGACCTAACTCTTTTTATCTTTTTCATAAAGATAATTTTTATGGAGATTTATGCACACTTCTAAGATAGAAAAATCTTTTCTTTCTTCTTAATTATCTGAAGAAAAGAGCTCAAAGAGATTTAACAGCTAAAAACATCTTTTAGTAGCATTAATGTCTATTATTTTTTCTTTATTTTAGACAAGGTTCTTACCTTAAAAGACCACTAGAAATATTCATCTACTATGACTAAAAGAAAGATATCTTAAACATTATTGAGATTATTATTCTAACTTCTGCACTAAGTATAGAATATTTATTTAGTCATAGTATTTTATAAATTGGAATAATAAGCATAGTAATGCACCAGGTTGGTGTAGAAAGAGAGATGACGCATAAAGCACACTTAAATACCAAATCTTTCAAAAAACCAATCCTAGACATGCATTTTTTAAACTATCTCACTACTTTCCAATTAAACTCTTATGAATATTTTTCTTCTCATTTAGGTCTTTTAAAAGTTGTACTTAATATATATTCCCTACAAAAAAAATTATTAAGCATACTCAAGATAAGTTTTCTACTAGAAAAGGTCATCTAACCTTCTTTTACAACCTAGTCTAAACCATACTCTCTAAGCTTATAGACTAGGTAAAGGCTTTAATATAAATTCATGTAATATAAATCATGATTTAAATAATCTGACCTTATAAGTAGAAACACAATTCATGTAGGCCTTGTCTATTTTGATCATGTCTGTAACTTTAATCCTTGTATCATGATCCCAAATTTATCGTGATCGATATTTTACATATATTTTGAATCTATAAAATTCAAATAAAATTATATATGATTAGTCACGAAAATAATTTACTAACAATAATAATAAATAAATAAATAAAATTCACTGATAGTAAAATATCTTTATCTTTAGGATTTTGGTTCTTATCTTCAACTTCACCATCACCTTCAATTATTGACCCGTCAAGTGCGTCAAGCTTGAACAAACCCAAAACCACCTTGACAATAATACCATTTTTGCAGTAGATTTGTTTCTAAATTGTTGGTTAAATAGACTGCAAAACAGGGCGTTAGCAACGACAATAAAAATTAAAGGAACGAACTGATAAAAAGTTTGACCGTGTCGTGGTATGGAGACCACTGCCTTAGAAACAAATCGCCCCGATGTGTAACGACCCGGATTCGGATCCGAGTGTCGGGTTAACCCGAGAGTTATGGATTTCAGTTTTGGGGCTCGAGTTTAGTAGTTTTGGGCCTCGAGTTTGTGTTGTTGGGTCTTTGACTTGTTTGGACTGGAGTGTTGTTGGGTTGAGAGTTGGGCCTTGGTAAGTGGGGGCATTCTTGTACAATTCGATGCAGAATAGATGACTTGAATCATTGAAGGACTATGACCTCAAGATTTAGTACAATTCGGGTAAAGTCAACATACTGACAGATGCTCTAAAGAGGAAAGCAGTTGTTGAGTTGAGAGTTATGTTTGCTTGATTGAACTTATCAGATGATGGTGGCTTGGTAGCCGAGCTTCGGGTTGGAACTACTTTGAATCAGTTGGTTAGAGAGAAACAGTTGTCAGATGGATCTTTTGTACCTCACGTACAAGATATAATCGAAAGATGATCTATAGACTACAGTTCAGAGATAATGGTGTATTGTGTTTTAGAGACATAGTGGTTATGCTGAATGACAGTGGTTGAAGATGTATGATTCTGACCAAAACATACAATAGTCCTTTTGCTACACGTTCAGATAGTACGAAGATATACCGTGGTTTGTAGGATGAATATTTCTGGCTTGGTCTGAAGAGAGATGTTACCGACTATGTGAGTAAGTATAAGGTTTGTCAGAAGGTTAAAGCAGAATGTCAGTTTTTGCCTGGTTTGTTATAGTCGTTGAAGATTTCCGAATGAAAATGAAAAGTGAGAAAATACCGCCATAGATTTTGTATCCGGTTTGTCGTTGAAAGAAGAGCATCAGTTTGGTTATAGTTGATCGCCTCATGAAGTGTGCTCATCTTATTGTTGTTCATACGACTTACTTGTTAGGTAAGTTGGGAAAATTATACGTCAGCGGGATTGTGAGACTGTATGGTGTGCCAAAATCGATTGTGTCTGACAGATATTTGAGATTCACAGCTAGATTTTGGGAGTATTTGCACAGTGTTTTGGGGTAGCCGTTTGAATTTCAGTACTTCATATCATCCTCAGTCAGATGGACAGTCAGAGAGAGTTGTTCAGATTCTTGAGGATATGCTGCGATGTTGTATCTTTGATTTTCAGAATACTTAAAAGAAGCACTTACCGTTGGTTGAGTTTGCGTATAACAACAGTTATCAGTCGAGTATTTAGATGGTTCCGTATGAGGTTTTGAATGACAAAAAGTACATAATTTTGTTTTGTTGGGTTGAAGCATATTAGAATTGATATTGATGCCAGTTATGCTTAAGGAGAGTACCGAGAAATTGAAGTTGATTGTGATCAGTTAAGGACAGCTTCAGATAAACAGAAATCATATGCAGATTTGAAACTGACAGAAATAGAGTATGAGGTGGAAGAAAAGTGTTCTTGAAAGTGTCACCGTGAAAAGAGATCATCCGTTTGGAAGGAAAAACCAGTTAAGTTTAAGGTTTATAGGACCGTATGAGGTTGCTCTTTTTGCACTTGTTTCCCTTAGGTAAATTTCGAGGACGAAATTTTCTTAAAGGATGGGAGAGTTGTAACGACCCGAATTCGGATCCGAGTGTCGGGTTAACCCGAGAGTTATGGATTTCAGTTTTGGGGCTCGAGTTTAGTGGTTTTGGGCCTCGAGTTTGTGTTGTTGGGCCGGTTGTTGGGTCTTTGACTTGTTTGGACTGGAGTGTTGTTGGGTTGAGAGTTGGGCCTTGGTAAGTGGGGGCATTCTTGTAATTGCACAAGTTGTATGAGATGGGTTTAGGGAGGGAGAGTTGGCCTGCAGAGAGATTATCACTTCTTCTCTTTTCTTCCCATCTCCTTCATCTTGGTAGCAAGAGAGAGGTAAGTAAAGATTGGATCTTGTTGGTTTTGCTAAAGAATCACGTTTTGGTGTAAGAGAGTAAGTTGTTGAGTGGTTAAAGATCTACATAAAGAGGTAAGAATATGTTGTTTTGGTAAGGATGAGTGGTTGTGAGTATGGGGTTGAGAGAAAAACGGGAATGAAGTTTAAGGGCTTAAATCTCAGTTTCTTTAAGTTTTGTGGTTCTAAGAAACTTCCAAAGGGTTGTCTAATGTTTGGTTTAACATCTCTTGTAGAGAAGGAAGTTGGAGAACCCTCAACAAGTCTTGGGAAGAAGAAAGCTTGAAGAGGTGTGAGCTTGGGTTGTGACTGTTGTTGTTCAAGGTTGGTACTCCCAACTCTTCTAATTATTTTGCATATCATGGTAGAAGCATTCATATAGGTTTGGTGCATGTGTGTGCTTGGTTTGAGTTTGGTATGTGTTAATGGTGGAATCCGAATTAATGTGATTAAAAGTTGGAAATTGGTGTTAAAACACTCTAAACATCATTAATATTGAGTAGGAACACTTTAGGATCGATTAGATTAAGTTTGGGGTTGAAAATCTAGAATTTCTAAGTGCAGAAGCGTCCTTAGTGCAGGGGGTATCGATACTCGGGCTACCGATATCGATACTAGTGAGTGTATTTTGGCTTGTTGTTCAGGGGTATCGAACCCTATTTCGATACCGTGGGTTCTAGAAACTTTTTGTATCGATACCTGTATCAAAACGGGTCCTCCCCTTTCTGTTGACTTTTGAAGTTAGTCAACGATATCGATACTTGTTTCGATACCTGTATTTCGATACCCTCTTTGGGTGGGTATCGATAAAGGGTGTTTCGATACCCTACTTAAGGGTATCGATACCCCTGTGTGTTTTGGCTAAGTTGGGTAAAATTTAAGGCTTCGGTGGTCTTAATAAATAAATACTTTAATTTAAAAGCTATGAAATGAATTATCGGACTAAGTTAAGGTTATAACTCCGAAAAACCAAT
This sequence comes from Abelmoschus esculentus, assembly GCA_035048815.1. NCBI lineage: Eukaryota > Viridiplantae > Streptophyta > Magnoliopsida > Malvales > Malvaceae > Abelmoschus > Abelmoschus esculentus. The sequence continues at coordinate 3,810,457 of JAUCBN010000008.1, forward strand.
TGAGATAAGACCTTTATATATCTTGTTGTGATGAGATCCTAGGTGGATCGTTTATGTGGTCGAGTCTTTGTGTGTTGGAATCTGGATATCCATAAGTGTTGCAACACGTCGAAGACCATCCGATGTAACATTCCGGATGATGATTTGACGACTATCCCGAGTGTAGGATCCCGATGTTGTGTGGACGCGGGCCTCATTCGAAGATACTCGATGTGACATTCCGAGTATGGGATTTGGAGGATCCCGATACTATGTGGACGCGGGCCTCAATCCCGGATGTAGGATCCCGATGTTGTGTGGACGCGTGCCTCATCCTTGAGTATGGGATCCCGATGCTGTGTGGACGCGGGCTCTACTCGTAGTGTAGGATCCCGATGCTGTGTGGACGCGAGCCTTACTACCTTGTGTGTTTTGGTTGATTTGTATATGATGTGTGCGTTAATATACATCTCATTTATGCCATGTGTTAGGCAAGCATGCTAGACCTTCATACCATGCATGTGATTTATATGCCATGCTTTACTGCTTTTGATATGCATGATGTTGGCCGAGTTTGGCGTATCCACTAAGCTTGTGTGACTCAGCGTTCGAAATCTGTTTTCGTGCGTAGGTTAAGTGAAGCAGGTCCCGTGGAGCACCATCGAGGTTGGGATTTCAACATCGACTTTGTGTCAGGGTACAGTGGTAGATTTAGTGGGCTAGTACTTTGTCAGATCTATATGTAATTTTGTAACTCTGTTACTTTAATTGGGTCAAATGTTTTAAATGGGTTTGTAATAATTTGGAGCTCCGATTTTTTTAAACTAAGTTGGGCTTTTGTCTTAAACAAAATGGATTTTTATGTGTCATATTTGGACTTGATTTGACTTTATTATTGGGTTTTTAAAACAAAATTTTGAAATATGGGTTTTAGGTCGGAGGCCCATTGTGACATCCGGGTCGGGTGTTACACGATGTGTGTACTCACTACTTTAGGCGATTGTCTCCCGAAGTTTAGCAGGGTTCTCCAAACAGTGTACACCCAAAGTTTGGAGTGGACTGTAGAGGAAATGATCGTCGGAACCGGAGTCGAACAGAATGATGCTCTCTAATTCTATCTTCAGTAAGACAAATGAACTCTGAATGGGATGATTAAAAATGAGATAAAAACATCTTATTTATAGGTTGAAAGTAGGGATAAATCTGTCCGAGAATCAAATAAAATCTGATTTAAATTTAAATTTAATATCAGATAATATCTATCCAAAAATAGTAGATTTGCTAACCGAAAATATCCATTTAAATCTCCGATAAAATCTATTCAAAATTAAATTTATTAACAAATAAAATCTAACAAAATCTCAGATAATCTGTTCATATCTATCTGAAAGTAGTAGATTTTATAACAAAAAATATCCATTTAAATCTCAGATATTTTGTTATTAAATCTATTCGGTTAAGTATTTAAAATTCTAAGAGAATTTTAAATCAACTGAACTGCTATCATACAATCTATAAAAATAGAGTGTGAGATTCAAGCATAACAACCTTCTTCTTCTCTGGTCTTTGCACCTTACAAAACGGAGAAGGTGACAGAGAAGAATAACAAAACCAAAGTGCAGTCAAATTCTAAAATTCGTAAATTCCAAACAACCCAAAAGATATATATTTTACTTCTCTTCTTCAGTTCTTCTATCTCTACACAGTGAGTTCTTTTCTTGCAATTCATTGGGTTTCTTTTTGTTTGTTTGTTTGCTGAGAAAACAGAAAAGAAAATACTTGTGAAGGGGTTCCTCTGTTTTTTTTTAGTTCGGATATTGCTTTTGCTTACGAATAATTGAAAGCATTATTTCAGAAAACATAAAAAGTGGTTGTCATTAGGCTCTTAAATTTTTATACTGATTATCCAAACAAATTAACAAGAATTTTTCCCATGTGAATCCAGGGATTACAGAAATTATGGATGGTATAGAGAGAGAAAGGAATCCCAGCAAAAGAACAGGATATAGCAGCATCGGGAGGAGCCTAAGCAGGAGTAGCTGGAGCATGGAAGATGTATTCTCAGGTTCCAGAAGGAGTAACCGAGTCCATGAAGACGAAGAAGCTCTAAAATGGGCTGCCATCGAGAAGCTGCCGACGTATGATCGGCTCAGAACGAGCATCATGCAGTCGTTCGTGGACCATGAAATTGTCGAAAATAGGGTAGAATATAGAGAAGTCGATGTTACGAAGCTTGACATGAATGACCGGCAGAAATTCATCGACATGCTCTTCAAGGTTGCCGAGGAAGACAATGAGAAGTTCTTGAGGAAGTTTAGAAACAGGATTGATAAGTAAGTTTGAATCTCTCTCTGTTCTGTTGTCTTCCTTGCAATCAAAATCTAACATCGAACTTTTAGCACAATGAACCAACATAATTCAGTTAAAACAACAATGTTTTAAGTAATAATTCACGAGTTTTAAATGCAGAGCTGTTTTTGAGATTTTAGTGGTCTTAGGGCAAATGTAAAAATATAGGTTTTTAATAATAAATATTAAAAAATAGTTTTTTAATAATAAATATTAAAAAATTAAATTAAGTATATGCTTACTAATAAATATTAGAAAAAATTAGTTACCTAATAATAAGTATTGGTTAAAAAAATTAATCATTAATAATAAATATCAGGGGAAATAAATTTTAAAAGTAAACCTCTAATGTGAAAATCTAACTTCTAATAACAAATATTGAGAAACTATAGTCCTAATAATTATTATTGAAAAAAATAGAACTCTTATGTAAATATTAAGAAAAATCAGATCCTAATAATAAATATATTAAAAAAATAGGTCTCTAATAATAAATATCAATAAATAAAATTTAAAATTAGTATATATTAATAAATATTAAAAAATATTTCTTTAGAGTAAAATCCCTAATAATAAATTTAGTAAAAGATAAACCTCTAACAATAAATATTAAAAAAAAAATTAGGAATCATAATAAAAAATATAGGAAAAGTGAATTTTAAGAGTAAGCTTAATACAAATATTAAAAAAATTAAGACCATAATAATAAATACTAAAAAATAAATTTATATAAAAATAAGTATTAAAAATATTAATAATAAGAATTAGTATTTTTAGTATTTTTTAGTATTTTATCATATGAATTTATTTTTTAGTATTTTAAGAGTAGGTTTAATACAAATATTAAAAAAAATCATCAAGTATATTATTATGCTCGTTATTCAAATTAATATTATCATTATTAATCAAATTAGTATTATTGTCATTAAGGTAGTTATCATCACTCAAATTTTTATCATTTAAATTTTCATTAGAATGTTCAATATTATCCTTATTTATTTCTAACGCATCACCATTGTCTAAAGGTTCTTCTACTTGTTTCGAAAAAAAATTATCTAAATATCCTTTATGTGATTCTACTAATTCTTGTTTTCTTTTCTTTTCTTTTTTTCCACTACCGGAAGCATATTTTCGCGTAAATATTGTTTAATAAAAATTATAAAAAAAGTATAGAGTGATAACACATGAGTTTTGTTGTTGAAGCTTTGCCTCAAACTTGATTATAGGATATCAATAATATATCTCATAAACGATGAATCTTTGTCTTTTTGGAATATCGAATAAAAAATTATAAATAAAAATTTTAAAATAAGTTGAGAGAAAATAACATAAGAAAGAGGTGAAGTAGTAAAAAGATGAGATGTGAAGAACAAAACCAATGAAAGTATTATTTATAGATGTATATGAATTTTTTATTCTTAATTTAAAAATATTATTTTAATATTAGTTATCACCCTATAATATACTAACACCTAGCTAATTAGATACTAATCATTTTATAATTATAATAAAATCTATAAATAATAATTTTTAAAATTTATTTAATAATAAAAATATAATAAAAATTAAAAAAAATTGAGTGATCTTTTACTCATTTTTTATGGCAAATTATGTTTTCAATAAAAAAATTTAAAAGTAAAAGCAATCTAATTTTAAGTTCTAAGAATCTATTTCTTGTTGTAATTAAATGCTTTCGGTTGTCTTTATTGTCCAACTACCATTAAATTCTAAGAATTTAATTTTTAACAGTAATTTTTTTAATATTTTAATAATTATTATTATTTTATTTTACTGATCATTAAGCTCAACTATTCTGGAGTCCTAGGCCGTCACCCTTATTACCCAGGCCCAGGGCCGGCTCTGTTTAAATGTTATAATCTCTTGGATTAATTTTGTGTTGATAAATTATTACAGGGTCGGGATCCAACTTCCTACAGTAGAAGTTAGGTTCGAAAACTTGACCATAGAAGCCGACTGCTACATCGGCAGCAGGGCTCTTCCTTCTCTTCCAAATGCTGCTAGAAACATCTTAGAGTCTGTTCTTGGAATGGTCGGAATCAGACTTGCCAAGACAACTAACCACACCATTCTTAAAGATGCCTCAGGTGTTATTAAACCATCAAGGTATAACTTCAATCAACACCTCAATGCTTCTTTCATTTTATATTCATTTAATTTTTAAATAGAAACCCTTTATTTATTTATTTTTGTTATAGGATGACACTTTTACTAGGTCCACCTTCTTCTGGGAAAACAACCCTTTTACTGGCATTGGCAGGCAAGTTGGATCCAAGCTTAAAGGTCAGTTACAATCAATCATCTTCCTTTTTTACTTTTTATCCTAATAAAATTTTCTCATTAATCTTCAAGATTAACAATCTGATTCTTCTTCTTTGGGGTGAATCAAACACAGGTTAAAGGAGAAATAACATACAATGGATATAGACTGAATGAATTTGTTCCTAAAAAGACATCTGCATATATCAGTCAAAATGATGTTCATGTTGGAGAAATAACTGTCAAAGAAACCTTGGATTTCTCAGCAAGATGCCAGGGTGTCGGCACTCGATATGGTAAAAACTATATATATATTAACCATAATTTGATCAGTACCAAATTTCATGATGAATTGCTCAAAACTGTAAGCGTTTTATTTGTTATAGATCTCTTAAGTGAGCTTGCTAGAAGGGAAAAAGATGCAGGAATTTTCCCAGAAGCTGATGTAGACCTTTTCATGAAGGTAACTAAAGGCAAAACATTTGTTATCATCTGTGTGTTTGTTTTCAATACTTCTTAACAATATATAACATACTTCCGAAATATGTGAATTTCTCAGGCAACCGCAATGGAAGGAGTTGAAAGTAGCCTTTTCACGGATTACACTCTAAAAGTAAGTTAAAACAATTATACTTTACTAGGCATGAAATTCAACATTTACCATACCCTGTTTTGACTCACCATTACAATTATATACAGTCGGTGGATAATATGTCCCCTGGCTCCAAACCATGGAAATGATAGATAAATGACGTTTTGCTAACGTAATGTTTTCGTATGTTGTGAATTGGTCAGCTATTGGGGCTAGACATATGCAAGGATATCATTGTTGGAGATGAGATGCAGAGGGGAATTTCTGGAGGTCAAAAGAAGAGAGTAACAACAGGTTGATTTTTAATATTAACAGATTTTATTTAATTATTTTCTTATTAATCAATCATTTTCTCTTTGCTTAGCATGTGGGAACCATTGAAAATGAAAACTCAGCTTGATATATAGAAACTTTCAATTATTCCCAAGGATTTCAAGATTGAAAAACTAAGCCAAATGTAAAATGTTCACATTCATTGGACCAAATCTCAAAGTTGATCTCCCACCAACCTTTACATATGCAAATGCACATAGTTTTACTTCTAGCTTAATTTTGTCTGTACCTCCTCATTGACAAATGATAATAACGTACTGGTTTGATGAACCACAGGGGAGATGATTGTTGGACCTACCAAGACACTTTTCATGGACGAAATATCAACGGGTCTCGACAGTTCCACGACATACCAGATAGTTAAGTGTTTGCAACAGATTGTGCACCTAACAGAGGCCACAATATTGATGTCTCTACTCCAACCTGCTCCCGAGACCTTTGATCTCTTTGATGATATCATTCTTTTATCAGAGGGTCAAATTGTCTACCAGGGTCCACGTGAGTATGTTGTCGAGTTCTTTGAGAGTTGTGGCTTCAGATGTCCCGAAAGGAAAGGCACACCTGACTTCTTGCAAGAGGTAAAACTAAAACACTATTGTTAGTTCACATTTTTTACTTACATGGTAACAATAAATTACGAGCTTTGTTTTGTTTAGTTGTAATGTAAAAAATGGTGCAACATAAGCTGACAAGGTAGTGAAACTGTGACAGGTTACCTCAAAGAAGGACCAAGAACAATACTGGGCGGATAGGAGTAAACCTTACAGATACATCACAGTAACCGAGTTTGCAAATAGGTTCAAGCGTTTCCATGTTGGAATGAGGTTAGAGAATGAGCTCTCCATGCCTTACGACAAGTCAAGAGGTCACCGAGCAGCATTGGCCTTCAAAAAATACCCGGTCTCCAAAATGGAACTTCTTAAGGCTTGTTGGGACAAAGAATGGCTACTGATTAAGAGAAATTCCTTTATTTATGTTTTCAAGACAGTCCAGATTATCGTTGTGGCAATCATTGCATCCACGGTGTTTTTGAGGACTGAACTGCACACTAGGAACGAACAAGATGCGGCAATCTATGTTGGTGCACTTCTATTTGGAATGATCACCAACATGTTCAATGGTTTTTCCGAGCTAACCATGATGATCAGTAGGCTTCCAGTGTTCTACAAGCAAAGAGACCTTCTATTCCACCCTGTCTGGACTTTTACACTGCCAACGTTCCTACTCCAGGTTCCGATATCTATTCTAGAATCCACTGTTTGGATGATTGTAACATATTACACTATGGGATTTGCACCTGAGGTCAGCAGGTAAATCTAATCCGGGCTTTTTCTTACTTGAGAAACAAGTTAAATAATAACTCAAAATTGTATTAACTTGCTAACCCCTTAAACCTATTGCCAGGTTTTTCAAGACATTCCTGTTGGTGTTTTTAGTACAACAAATGGCAGCTGGGCTCTTTAGACTCGTTGCTGGAATATGCAGAACAATGATCATAGCCAACACTGGTGGGACTCTCACTCTTCTCCTTGTGTTCTTTCTGGGAGGCTTCATCATTCCAAAACGTAAAATTCCAAACTGGTGGGAGTGGGCTTACTGGGTTTCACCTTTGACTTACGGTTACAATGCCTTTACTGTTAATGAACTATTTGCGCCAAGGTGGATGAACAGAAAGGTATATTATTTAATTTTCCTACAGACAAAAAATATCAGTTGGTTATAGACTGTAAAATTGCATATATATTTTCATTTGAAAGAAAGCAAGTTACAAGCGAAATCGTTGTCTGTAATGCAGGCTTCGGACAATGTTACGAGCTTAGGGGTACAAATGCTCAGGAACTTTGATGTTCCCAATAATAAGAATTGGTATTGGATTGGTGCAGCTGCTCTTTTAGGGTTCACAGTGTTGTTCAATATTCTCTTCACCTTCGCGCTCATGTACCTAAACCGTAAGTTCTAACATTCTGTTAGGCTAGTGTGTCTTTTTTGTTGTCTATATGCCTTTTTTCCTTTAGGTAGCTAATCTTGTACATTTTCTTGGTTGGCATAATAGCCCTTGGGAAGCCACAGGCTATAATTTCTGAAGAAACTGTCGAAGAACTGAAGGCTAACGGCGAGGATTCTAAGGGTGAACCAAGGTTAAGGAGACCAAAATCAAGCAAAGATTCATTCTCTCGATCTCCGTCTTCTATGGATGCCAACAATTCAAGTAAGAAACATGACAAAATGGATTGTTCATCTTATTTATTTCTTAACTCGGTTATCAATATTAACTATTTTGCTAATCGTATCAAATGAAATCTTTTAGGAGAAATGATAACTCGAAGAATGAGTAGTCGGACAAACCCCAACGAAACGAGCAGGAATGGTTCTTCGATTGATGCAGCCAAGGGTGTTGCTCCCAAGAGAGGAATGGTTCTTCCCTTCACTCCTCTAGCAATGTCATTTGACACTGTAAATTACTATGTTGATATGCCACCTGTAAGAGTCATTTTCCACTCTCAACAACTCTTATTATTTATCTCTACATTGATACAACTATATGTTCATTATCCAAAAGAAGAGCAAAATAAATACATAAAATCTTATACTTGTCAACGTAGAGAATGGTCTAAAGTACAATTATTTTGCAGGAAATGAAGGCACAAGGTATTGCAGAGGACAGACTACAACTACTTCAAGGAGTAACCGGAGCATTTAGGCCTGGAGTCTTGACTGCACTGATGGGAGTCAGTGGTGCAGGAAAGACAACATTGATGGATGTTTTAGCTGGAAGAAAGACCGGTGGATATACCGAGGGTGATATTAGAATTTCTGGATACCCCAAGATACAAGAAACCTTTGCAAGAATTTCTGGTTACTGTGAACAAAATGATATTCACTCACCCCAAGTTACAGTCAGAGAGTCCTTGATTTTCTCAGCTTTTCTTCGGCTTCCTAAAGATGTCAGCGAAGAAGAAAAGATGGTAAGAAGTCCTGATTATGTAATTTTCAATGGAATAAAGCATGGCATTAGTTGTTTAATTTAGTACCTAAACTATATTTTATGTTATCTTTTAGATTTTTGTGGGTGAAGTTATGGAACTGGTAGAATTGGACAATCTCAAAGATGCCATAGTAGGGCTGCCAGGAGTCACAGGGTTGTCAACTGAGCAAAGAAAGAGGTTGACAATTGCAGTAGAGCTTGTTGCTAATCCCTCAATTATTTTCATGGATGAACCAACATCTGGCCTTGACGCTAGAGCGGCAGCCATTGTCATGAGGACAGTCAGAAACACGGTGGACACTGGAAGAACAGTTGTCTGCACTATTCATCAACCTAGTATTGATATCTTTGAAGCCTTTGATGAGTTGCTACTGATGAAAAGAGGAGGGCAAGTGATTTACTCCGGACCATTAGGTCGAAACTCTCACAAGATCATTGAATATTTCGAGGTATGTAACTATAGCCATGATCTTCAATATCTAATATACTAATCTAAAGAAGGAAAGAAGGCATCATCTGATTCTTCTCTTATTCATCATTGCAGTCCATTCCTGGAATCCCCAAAATTAAGGACAAGTACAACCCAGCTACATGGATGCTAGAAGTGAGCTCCGTAGCTGCTGAACTTAGGCTCGGAATGGACTTTGCTGAACACTATAAGTCATCATCCTTGTATCAGTAAGTCAAGACATAAGCAATAGTGACACTGATTCAATTGTTTTACCTTTTCTTTGGAGCTAATGTATGCATATGTGAAACAGGAGAAACAAGGCATTAGTAAATGAGTTAAGCACGCCGCCCCCGGGAGCGAAAGACCTTTATTTCACCACTCAATACTCGCAATCAACATGGGGTCAATTCAAATCATGCCTTTGGAAGCAATGGTGGACTTATTGGAGAAGTCCAGATTATAACCTTGTCAGATACTTCTTCACTCTGGTCTCTGCACTCATAGTCGGCACTATTTTCTGGCAGGTCGGCACTAAAAGGTCGGTACCTATTTTCATGCTTATAATGCTCACATTTCTTATTCTTTTGTATCTGCAATATAATTCGATGCCAAACAGAATACTTCCAGACTGTTTACATTCTTCTGTTATTTGTTCAATTGCACAGGGAATCCACAAGTGATCTTACAATGATAATCGGTGCAATGTATGCTGCGGTCTCATTTGTCGGAATCAATAACTGTTCAACTGTTCAACCTGTGGTGGCCATCGAAAGAACGGTGTTCTATCGTGAAAGAGCAGCCGGGATGTACTCTGCGTTACCTTATGCCATTGCACAGGTGAGGGAAAGTCCATCGACTTTCATTAGTCTCTTTAATCTGTAAGTTCAAATGATTAGCCTATATAAATTGCTAGATGATTAAACTTCAATTATATTGCATGCAGGTATTGTGCGAAATACCTTACATTTTTCTCCAAACAACATACTATACACTCATTGTGTATGCTATGGTGGGATTCCAATGGACGGCAGCAAAGTTCTTCTGGTTCTTTTTCGTCGACTTCTTCTCCTTCCTTTACTTCACATTCTATGGAATGATGACTGTTTCCATCACACCAAACCATCAAGTAGCAGCTATTTTCGCTGCAGCTTTCTATGCACTCTTTACTCTTTTCTCCGGCTTCTTTATTCCAAGACCGGTAAGTTTACTTCTCTCACAAGAAATCAATATTTTTTAACCATATCCACAATCAAATCTGAAACAAGTTCTTTATTTTTTTTTTTTGAAATTTCAGAGAATTCCCAAGTGGTGGGTCTGGTATTACTGGATTTGCCCCGTGGCATGGACGGTTTACGGACTGATCGTGTCACAGTATGGAGATATCGAAGACACCATTAAAGCACCTGGCATCTCACCTGACCCTAGTGTAAAATCATATATCAAGGATCACTATGGCTACGATTCGGACTTCATGGGACCAGTTGCTGCAGTTTTGGTTGGGTTTGCAGCTTTCTTTGCCTTCATGTTTGCCTACTGCATAAGAACACTCAACTTCCAGACAAGATAGACACCAAGGAACTTTTAACACCCCGACCCGGATGTCACATTGGACCTCCGGCCTAAAACCCGCATTTTAAAATTTCCTTCGAAAGTCCAATAATAAAGTCAATTCAAGTCTAAATACGATCCATAAAATTTATTTAATTTAAACAAAAGCCCAAAATAGTTTGAATGACCGGAACTCCAAATTACTACAAACTCATTTAAAACATTTGACCCAATTAAAATAACAGAGTTACAAAATTACATATATGTTTGACAAAGTACTAGTCCACTACATCTATCACTGTACCCTGACACAAAGTCGATGCTGAAATCCAAACATCGATGGTGCTCCACGGAACCCGCTTCACCTGACCTACGCAAGAAAATAGATTTTGAACGCTGAGCCACACAAGCTCAGTGGATACGCCAAACTCGACCAGCATCATGCATATCAAAGCAGTAAAGCATGGCATATAAATCTCGTGCATGATATGATGATCTAGCATGCTTACCTAACACATGGCATAAATGAGATGTATATTATCGTACACAGCATATACAATCACTCAAGTCAACACACAAGAGTGAGGCCCGCGTTCACACAACATCGGGATCCTACACTCAGGATTGAGGCTGCCCTCAAATCCTATGCCCGGAATGTTACATCAGACATCTTCGAACGAGGTCACCCAACGTTCGGAAAAGGGTGGAGGTCGCCCAACCAACCTCATGCTCGAAATGTTACATCGAACATCTTCGAGTGAGGCCGCCCAACACTCAGAATAGAAGTCTTCAATCATCACCCGGTATGTTACATTGGATGACCTTCAACGTGTTGCAACACTTATGGATATCCGGATTTCCGACACACAAACGATCCACCTAGGATCATAGCATAACAAGATGTTTAAGATTATCTCAATTAGTCTGTCGGAGTTATAACATCAATCTTAGTTCGATAATTCGTTTCGTAGCTTTTAGATTTAAGTATTTATTTATTACAATCATCGAGCCCAAAACACTACTCAACTTAACCAAAATACACAGGGGTATCGATACCCTTAAGTAGGGTATCGGAACACCCTGTATCGATACCCACCTAAAGAGGGTATCGAACACATAGGTGTCGATACCAGTATCGATACCATTGACCAACTTCAAAAGTCAACAAAAGGGGAGAACCCGTTTCAATACAGGTATCGATACAAAAAGTTTCTAGAAACCCTCGGTATCGAACCATGGTTCGATACCCCTGAAAGACAAGCCAAATTATACTTATGGGTATCAATACCGGTAGCCCGAGTATCAATACCCCTGCACTAAGGACGGGTTTGCACTTAGAAATTCTAGAGTTTCGTCCCCAAACCTCACCTAAACGATTCCAAAGTCTTCCTACTCATTTCTAAGAGTGTTTAAGGTGTTTTAATATCATTTATCATCCCTTTAACACAAAGTTATGAATTCCACCATTAACACACATCAAGCTCAAACCAAGCACACACATACACCAAACTATATGAATGCTTCCTACCATGATATGCATAATAATTAGAAGAGTTGAGAGTATCAACCTCAGCAAGCACAACAACCAAACCCGAACTCACTCTCCCAAGCTTTTTGTTTTGCCCAAACCAAACCCGAATTTTCCATACATACCTTCATCTTCACCAAACCAAACCATTCTTACCTTATTTTATAGATCCTTTAGTGCTCTACAACATCCTCTCTAGCAAGCAAACGAGATTCTAAGTAAAACCCCCCAAAATCCAACCTTTACTTACCTCTTTCTAGCTACCAAGATGAAGGAGATGAGAAGAAAAGAGAAGAAGTGATGATCTCACTGCAGGTCAACTCTCCCCCTAAACCCGTCTCATACAACTTGTGCATTTACAAGAATGCCCCCACTAACCAATGCCCAACTCTCAACCCAACAACACTCAAGTCCAAACAAGTCAAAGGCCCCAAACCACTAAACTTGAGACCAAAACCGAAACTCATAACTCTCGGATTAACCCGACGCTCGAATCCGAATCCGGGTCATTACAGAACTTACGCATAAAATTCTTCCTCAAGCATATGTTTTACTTATACAAGCAAAATGCAATTGGCCTTGTAAATGTAGATCATAGAAAGCCATCCAAAACCCCCAAATCTGGCTTCCAGTTTCATTATTCCTCTGCTTTTCTTTTTTCCAATTTAAATACATGTAATCATAATAGCATACATGATGATGATTAATTTAATTTGCAAAAAGTACTGAAAATGTAAAGTTTTGTTGGATATACTACTATATATAATATATTCTGTTAAAGGAACTATTTATATTGTTCATACCCAATTTTGTTAAAGATGGAATGCTGGGAAACCACAGAAAACGACATGTGGGCAGTGAGCTCCGAGATTTCATAAGAGTCTTTCGGTTGTTCGGGCCCAAGTGGTTGAATTCCACACACTTGCTTAACACCATGGTTCACATATGATAGAATTCACACACGCATTTTTACAAACAAGTGGTGGCTCTCGTCGCCATATATTTGTCGATGAAACTTTGGTCAACAATATGGTTAGGTTAAGACTTAAGACCAGCCAATATGACACTGCGGATCGCAAAGCAAACGTATGGCCAACACCTGCTTCGAACAAAAATAGTGGCTAACGTTTGACGAAGCAAAACGTAGTTGATAGCACAAAAATTAAAACATATTATAAAAAAAAAAATTACTGATATCCGTTTAAATTATTTTCGTTAAAAACAAACGTCTTCAATGCAGGATTAATTAATTAATCATCTCAGATGAATAACACGAGTATAATATTTTATAGATTCCATCGATAAGTAAAATAAATATTAAATTTAATTTTTTTAAAAATCATTAATTATATTTTTAATAGATTTTATTGATAATTAAAATATAAAATAACATTATATCAGGGATGGGATAATATATAATAAATATTTATTTGTGTACAAATTATAAACTCCACGCCAAATCTCGACATTACAACTCCTAGCTTTTGTCGTCTTCTCTGCCATCTCATAGTGCAATGAAAATTATATCGAATTTTTCAGTCCACCGTGCCACATCTCAAAGGAACCAATCAGGTGCGATCACGTGTCTTGACGGTATTAATTTGGAATATTTTATCATAAGATAAGATCCTTTATGATTGGATGAAGGCATAGGTCTCACAGTGTTAAAATTAGAATTGGACCACTGAAATATACGTATAACATAATTTGTTTATTATATATAAACAAGTAAAAAATATTTTTTTAAATGAATAGACATGTATATGTTTATTATAATTTTGTAAATATCGATATTTTTTATATATAACACATATTTATTGTAAAACTCTCCCTGTAGACATTGCTGAATATGTGGGTGTGTCAAACTCTCTGCAACTGTCCATATGGTAAAATCCGTAACTCTCGTCCCTTGGACTTTTCTTGCTCCCTTCAGGCTTAGAGAAATTTTGACTAGTACAGTCTTTTTTTCTTAATTTATTGTAACTACTATATAGAATCTTGTAGTCGAACGTGTCCCTACATTCTGTTGTATGGAATGCTCTTCAACTTATGTCCCCCCAAAGCTCAAAACGATGGATCTTATTAAGTATGTATAGTCTGTTGATTATTATGTACTGAGTTTAGGTCAGATTCTAATGACAAGTTTCTCATACTTAATTTCATTAGCTTTTATTGGTTTTCTTTTGGATCTCAAGTAGTAATGAGTAACATTTTTTAAAGTGTTGGATCAAAAGCTTTGTTGTGTTGACACCTCAACATTGTACCATTTTTTCTTTCTGTGGATCCTATGGAGTTGATTGAAGTTTAGACTTTTGTGTGCGAGACTGAAGACAAGAAGTTTCCGGTGGTGGTTAGGTTTAACCACTTCATTTCAAATCCCATGCCCAAGAATTGAGTATCAAAGTCGTGTAAACATATAAATGCAGGCAGTAGGCAGTAGGTTTCCTTTCCTTTTCTATTCCATTTCCATGGCCGATGTCCCTAATGCCTAATGATCATCTCTGTCCTCGAATGTGTAGTAGTTTCCTGGTTGATGTGAGCCACAATCAGCAGGAGTGGCGAAAATAAAGTCAAGATCATGATTTAATCACAGATCTTGTGGGTCAATACAGACATGGTTGTAATAATATCAAGGTGATGCAATGGAATTTGTTGGTGACGAGTGCCTGATGCAACTGTAAGGAAATTGAAGTGAATAATTAACTAAAGTTTAGTGACCAGGTGTGAAGTTTACCCTTATAGATTATAGGATAGGATAGGATAGGAATGAGATACATAGAAGGTCTTTTTAACTCACCGACCCACTTCTTAGTACCAAAATGTTATTCTACTCTACAAATAGTGCATTCACCTAACCAAATATGCATTTTTAATTTTTTTCATTATCCACCTAATATATGAACAATTTTGATTTTATTACAAAAGTAGTTAAGATCCTGTTTTAAATATCATCGGATTAACATCTAAATTATTTTGCGTGTGCACAATTAATGTAGAACCAAATACAAAAAATAACTCTTAGTATGAGGGATTTGACGGCTCTTAACCCTCTCGGAATTCTATTTTTTATATGTAAAAATATAAGATTAAAGAATTTAAATATTATATATATTTATATTTATAAATAAAATAAGTTTGAATAATATAAATTTTATACAAGAGTATAAAAAATACTTAATTTTGTTTAGCCACCTAATAGAGCCTTAAACCAAGCAGGGAAATATTTATACTTTGTTTCAGTGTTGTCTTTGAGGGTCAAGCAATATGAAGTGTGCAAGATTTTAATATTGTGTTGTACAAATGGGGGTGGTTGGGAATTAGACCGAGTGCTTGCAGTGTACCCACTCCACCAAGGCAAATTGCCCTTTATGCCATTGGCAACACTCCGTTACAGTTAATTTAACCTCAACAACAAATTGGATGAGATTAAATGATTAAATTTTGATAATATATTAATTGCTATAAACATATTCAATTTTTTTTTTTGGGGGGGTTGTAAAAATTTTAATCGTTTAATCTTATTATTTTTTTCTTGGATACATTTATACATGATTTTTTAATAAAATTTCACCCGCCTATATAAAGAAACTCTAAAGCCCGTATTCTACTAAAAAACTCTATATTACGTATTGAATTTTATATTCCGTAGATCTGATAAAATCTATATTAACAAATACGAAATTGTACCCTAATAATATCATCTCTAAAATTTAAACTTGTATTTTTTTATTAAGAATATAATATACGTTATAATACATCGAACACTCGTTAGTGATAAATTCAAAATTTTGATATTTGAGATAAATTATAAAATTTTGAATTTTTTTTTTATCTAATGTAGTTCAAATTAATTATTCTTTAAAATGACTCCCGCGTCCACTCTTCCCTGGCCCTGGGTATTTATCCCTTCTTTATCACATGCCTTTTGTTCTCATCTCCCATTCCCACGATAAACCTACACTCGACATCAACCCACTTTCTTAGTGCTTTCTTTCTTCATTTTACTGTACAGAAATTAACTAATATTGCCTATTGGACACGTGATCCAAATAATCTGCAACACACGGTCCTTTTAAGATAAATAGATAAATAAATTCAGTTTTAAAGATCAACGGTCTTGATTGTTTGGACCATAGATGACGTGGTGAATAGGGTTCATCGTATAATCTCGGGGAAGTTTGTAAATTTATATTATGCCTTGAATTAAGCAATTAATATGGAATTAATTAATTTATGAAGCAAATAATCTGGATTTTAATATGAGATTGAGTAGGAAGGTACTTCAACTGAAATTGATTATATTAAATGCAAACTAACATAGAATACAAATAGTGTACAGTATATTAATTGCCAAAAAAATCCAGTCAGTGAAATATTTTCTTTTAAAAATTTTAAATTTGAACCTTTCGATGGTAATTAGAGTCGAGAAAAAGACATGTTTTGCAGCGTTGCAAGCAATACATAGTTGACTACTCATTCAACAAAACAGCAGGTGAGAAAGGAACAAAGGAAAGCAAAATCCACCAGACTACTTGCAGATTAGAATAATCAAACAAGTTCAAGTTGCAGAACCACTCGCTGCTAAAATTAGCGAATTCGAATCTTAATATTATAAAATTTAAATAATTTATAAGTAAATCGAATGAATCAAGAAATCAATATTATTTTACACAAATTCACTCGGTAAATAGTTAATATGTATTTTGTTCGAACACTAAAAAAATAAATTTCTGTTATCCACCGACCCAAATAATAGAATCAGAAGATGTTGTTTGTGTAGGTCCGAGTCATGGGAATTGAGAACACCGTTACAATTGACCAGATGTCTGTATTTCTTGCAGATTAGACCACGGCCTACCAGCTTGGGTTACAATGACATGTATATATAAATATTGTCATGAACTCTGGACATGGGATTCACTTGCAACCTTCTTCTTCTCTGGTCTCTGCACCTTACAAAACAGAGAAGGTGACAGAGAAGAATAACAAAACCAAAGTGCAGTCAAATTCTAAAATTCGTAAATTCCAAACAACCCAAAAGATATATATTTTACTTCTCTTCTTCAGTTCTTCTATCTCTACACAGTGAGTTCTTTTCTTGCAATTCATTGGGTTTCTTTTTGTTTGTTTGTTTGCTGAGAAAACTGAAAAGAAAATACTTGTGAAGGGGTTCCTCTGTTTTTTCTTTTTAGTTCGGATGTTGCTTTTGCTTACGAATCATTGAATGCATTGTTTCAGAAAACGTAAAAAGTGGTTGTCATTAGGCTTTTAAATTTTTATACTGATTATCTAAACAAATTAACAAGAATTTTTCCCATGTGAATCCAGGGATTACAGAAATTATGGATGGTATAGAGAGAGCAAGGAATCCCAGCAAAAGAACAGGGCATAGCAGCATCGGGAGGAGCCTAAGCAGGAGTAGCTGGAGCATGGAAGATGTATTCTCAGGTTCCAGAAGGAGTAACAGAGTCCATGAAGACGAAGAAGCTCTAAAATGGGCCGCCATCGAGAAGCTGCCGACGTATGATCGGCTCAGAACGAGCATCATGCAGTCGTTCGTGGACCATGAAATTGTCGGAAACAGGGTGGAACATAGAGAAGTCGATGTTACGAAGCTTGACATGAATGACCGGCAGAAATTCATCGACATGCTCTTCAAGGTTGCCGAGGAAGACAATGAGAAGTTCTTGAGGAAGTTTAGAAACAGGATTGATAAGTAAGTTTGAATCTCTCTCTGTTCTGTTGTCTTCCTTGCAATCAAAATCTAACATCGAACTTTTAGCACAATGAACCAACATAATTCAGTTAAAACAACAATGTTTTAAGTAATAATTCATGAGTTTTAAATGTTATAATCTCTGGGATTAATTTTGTGTTGACAAATTATGACAGGGTCGGGATCCGACTTCCTACAGTAGAAGTTAGGTTCGAAAACTTGACCATAGAAGCCGACTGCTACATCGGTAGCAGGGCTCTTCCTTCTCTTCCAAATGCTGCTAGAAACATCTTAGAGTCTGTTCTTGGAATGGTCGGAATCAGACTTGCCAAGACAACTAATCTCACCATTCTTAAAGATGCCTCCGGTGTTATCAAACCATCAAGGTATAACTTCAATCAACACCTCAACGCTTCTTTCATTTCATATTCATTTAATTTTTAAATAAAAACCCTTTATTTATTTATTTATAGGATGACACTTTTACTAGGTCCACCTTCTTCTGGGAAAACAACCCTTTTGCTGGCATTGGCAGGCAAGTTGGATCCAAGCTTAAAGGTCAGTTACAATCAATCATCTTCCTTTTTTACTTTTTATCCTAATAAAATTTTCTCATTAATCTTCAAGATTAACAATCTGATTCTTCTTCTTTGGGGTGAATCAAACACAGGTTAAAGGAGAAATAACATACAATGGATATAGACTGAATGAATTTGTTCCTAAAAAGACATCTGCATATATCAGTCAAAATGATGTTCATGTTGGAGAAATGACTGTCAAAGAAACCTTGGATTTCTCAGCAAGATGCCAGGGTGTCGGCACTCGATATGGTAAAAACTATATATATATTAACCACAATTTGATCAGTACTAAATTTCATGATGAATTACTCAAAACTGTAAGTGTTTTATGTGTTATAGATCTCTTAAGTGAGCTTGCTAGAAGGGAAAAAGATGCAGGAATTTTCCCAGAAGCTGCTGTAGACCTTTTCATGAAGGTAACTAAAGGCAAAACATTTGTTATCATCTGTGTGTTTGTTTTCAATACTTCGTAACAATACATAACATGCTTCCGAAATATGTGAATTTCTCAGGCAACCGCAATGGAAGGAGTTGAAAGTAGCCTTTTCACGGATTACACTCTAAAAGTAAGTTAAAACAATTATACTTTACTAGGCATGAAATTCAACATTTACCATACCCTGTTTTGACTCACCATTACAATTATATACAGTCGGTGGATAATATGTCCCCTGGCTCCAAACCATGGAAATGATAGATAAATGACGTTTTGCTAACGTAATGTTTTCGTATGTTGTGAATTGGTCAGCTATTGGGGCTAGACATATGCAAGGATATCATTGTTGGAGATGAGATGCAGAGGGGAATTTCTGGAGGTCAAAAGAAGAGAGTAACAACAGGTTGATTTTTAATATTAACAGATTTTATTTAATTATTTTCTTATTAATCAATCATTTTCTCTTTGCTTAGCATGTGGGAACCATTGAAAATGAAAACTCAGGTTGATATATAGAAACTTTCAATTATTCCCAAGGATTTCAAGATTGAAAAACTAAGCCAAATGTAAAATGTTCACATTCATTGGACCAAATCTCAAAGTTGATCTCCCACCAACCTTTACATATGCAAATGCACATAGTTTTACTTCTAGCTTAATTTTGTCTGTACCTCCTCATTGACAAATGATGATAACGTACTGGTTTGATGAACCACAGGGGAGATGATTGTTGGACCTACCAAGACACTTTTCATGGACGAAATATCAACGGGTCTCGACAGTTCCACGACATACCAGATAGTTAAGTGTTTGCAACAGATTGTGCACCTAACAGAGGCCACAATATTGATGTCTCTACTCCAACCTGCTCCCGAGACCTTTGATCTCTTTGATGATATCATTCTTTTATCAGAGGGTCAAATTGTCTACCAGGGTCCACGTGAGTATGTTGTCGAGTTCTTTGAGAGTTGTGGCTTCAGATGTCCCGAAAGGAAAGGCACAGCTGACTTCTTGCAAGAGGTAAAACAAAAACACTATTGTTAGTTCACATTTTTAACTTACATGGTAACAATAAATTACGAGCTTTGTTTTGTTTAGTTATAATGTAAAAAATGGTGCAACATAAGCTGACAAGGTAGTGAAACTGTGACAGGTTACCTCAAAGAAGGACCAAGAACAATACTGGGCGGATAGGAGTAAACCTTACAGATACATTACAGTAACCGAGTTTGCAAATAGGTTCAAGCGTTTCCATGTTGGAATGAGGTTAGAGAATGAGCTCTCCATGCCTTACGACAAGTCAAGAGGTCACCGAGCAGCATTGGCCTTCAAAAAATACCCGGTCTCCAAAATGGAACTTCTTAAGGCCTGTTGGGACAAAGAATGGCTACTGATTAAGAGAAATTCCTTTATTTATGTTTTCAAGACAGTCCAGATTATCATTGTGGCAATCATTGCATCCACGGTGTTTTTGAGGACTGAACTGCACACTAGGAACGAACAAGATGCGGCAATCTATGTTGGTGCACTTCTATTTGGAATGATCATCAACATGTTCAATGGTTTTTCCGAGCTATCCATGATGATCAGTAGGCTTCCAGTGTTCTACAAGCAAAGAGACCTTCTATTCCACCCTGTCTGGACTTTTACACTGCCAACATTCCTACTTCGGGTTCCGATATCTATTCTAGAATCCACTGTTTGGATGATTGTAACATATTACACTATGGGATTTGCACCTGAGGCCAGCAGGTAAATCTAATCCGGGCTTTTTGTTACTTGAGAAACAAGTTAAATAATAACTCAAAGTTGTATTAACTTGCTAACCCCTTAAACCTATTGCCAGGTTTTTCAAGACATTCCTGTTGGTGTTTTTAGTACAACAAATGGCAGCTGGGCTCTTTAGACTCATTGCTGGAATATGCAGAACAATGATCATAGCCAACACTGGTGGGGCTCTCACTCTTCTCCTTGTGTTCTTGCTGGGAGGCTTCATCATTCCGAAACGTGAAATTCCAAACTGGTGGGAGTGGGCTTACTGGGTTTCACCTTTGACTTACGGTTACAATGCCTTTACTGTTAATGAACTATTTGCGCCAAGGTGGATGAACAGAAAGGTATATTATTTAATTTTCCTACAGACAAAAAATATCAGTTGGTTATAGACTGTAAAATTGCATATATATTTTCATTTGAAAGAAAGCAAGTTACAAGCGAAATCGTTGTCTGTAATGCAGGCTTCGGACAATGTTACGAGCTTAGGGGTACAAATGCTCAGGAACTTTGATGTTCCCAATAATAAGAATTGGTATTGGATTGGTGCAGCTGCTCTTTTAGGGTTCACAGTGTTGTTCAATGTTCTCTTCACCTTCGCGCTCATGTACCTAAACCGTAAGTTCTAACATTCTGTTAGGCTAGTGTCTCTTTTGTTGTCTATATGCGATTTTTCCTTTAGGTAGCTAATCTTGTACATTTCTTGGTTGGCATAATAGCCCTTGGGAAGCCACAGGCTGTAATTTCTGAGGAAACTGTCGAAGAACTGGAGGCTAATGGCGAGGATTCTAAGGGTGAACCAAGGTTAAGGAGACCAAAATCAAGCAAAGATTCATTCTCTCGATCTCTGTCTTCTATGGATGCCAACAATTCAAGTAAGAAACATGACAAAATGGATTGTTCATCTTATTTATTTCTTAACTCGGTTATCAATATTAACTATTTTGCTAATCGTATCAAATGAAATCTTTTAGGAGAAATGATAATTCGAAGAATGAGTAGTCGGACAAACCCCAACGAAACGAGCAGGAATGATTCTTCGATTGATGCAGCCAAGGGTGTTGCTCCCAAGAGAGGAATGGTTCTTCCCTTCACTCCTCTAGCAATGTCATTTGACACTGTCAATTACTATGTTGATATGCCACCTGTAAGAGTCATTTTCCACTCTCAACAACTCTTATTATTTATCTCTACATTGATACAACTATATGTTCATTATCCTCTAGCAATGGTCTAAAGTACAATTATTTTGCAGGAAATGAAGGCACAAGGTATTGCAGAGGACAGACTACAACTACTTCAAGGAGTAACCGGAGCATTTAGGCCTGGAGTCTTGACTGCACTGATGGGAGTCAGTGGTGCAGGAAAGACAACATTGATGGATGTTTTAGCTGGAAGAAAGACCGGTGGATATACCGAGGGTGATATTAGAATTTCTGGATACCCCAAGATACAAGAAACCTTTGCAAGAATTTCTGGTTACTGTGAACAAAATGATATTCACTCACCCCAAGTTACAGTCAGAGAGTCCTTGATTTACTCAGCTTTTCTTCGGCTTCCTAAAGATGTCAGCAAAGAAGAAAAGATGGTAAGAAGTCCTGATTATGTAATTTTCAATGGAATAAAGTATGGCATTAGTTGTTTAGTTTAGTACCTAAACTATATTTTATGTTATCTTTTAGATTTTTGTGGATGAAGTGATGGAACTGGTAGAATTGGACAATCTCAAAGATGCCATAGTAGGGCTGCCAGGAGTCACAGGGTTGTCAACTGAGCAAAGAAAGAGGTTGACAATTGCAGTAGAGCTTGTTGCTAATCCCTCAATTATTTTCATGGATGAACCAACATCTGGCCTTGACGCTAGAGCGGCAGCCATTGTCATGAGGACAGTCAGAAACACGGTGGACACTGGAAGAACAGTTGTCTGCACTATTCATCAACCTAGTATTGATATCTTTGAAGCCTTTGATGAGTTGCTACTGATGAAAAGAGGAGGGCAAGTGATTTACTCCGGACCACTAGGTCGAAACTCTCACAAGATCATTGAATATTTCGAGGTATGTAACTATAGCCATGATCTTCAATATCTAATATACTAATCTAAAGAAGAAAAGAAGGCATCATCTGATTCTTCTCTTATTCATCATTGCAGTCCATTCCTGGAATCCCCAAAATTAAGGACAAGTACAACCCAGCTACATGGATGCTAGAAGTGAGCTCCGTAGCTGCCGAAGTTAGGCTCGGAATGGACTTTGCTGAACACTATAAGTCATCATCCTTGTATCAGTAAGTCAAGACATAAGCAATAGTGACACTGATTCAATTGTTTTACCTTTTCTTTGGAGCTAATGCATGATATGTGAAACAGGAGAAACAAGGCATTAGTAAATGAGTTAAGCACACCGCCCCCAGGAGCGAAAGACCTTTATTTCACCACTCAATACTCGCAATCAACATGGGGTCAATTCAAATCATGCCTTTGGAAGCAATGGTGGACTTATTGGAGAAGTCCAGATTATAACCTTGTCAGATACTTCTTCACTCTGGTCTCTGCACTCATGGTCGGCACTATTTTCTGGCAGGTCGGCACTAAAAGGTCAGTACCTATTTTCATGCTTATAATGCTCACATTTCTTATTCTTTTGTATCTGCAATATAACTCGATGCCAAACAGAATACTTCCAGACTGTTTACATTCTTCTGTTATTTGTTCAATGGCTCAGGGAATCCACAACTGATCTTACAATGATAATCGGTGCAATGTATGCTGCGGTCTTATTTGTCGGAATCAATAACTGCTCAACTGTTCAACCTGTGGTGGCCATCGAAAGAACGGTGTTCTATCGTGAAAGAGCAGCCGGGATGTACTCTGCGTTACCTTATGCCATTGCACAGGTGAGGGAAAGTCCATCGACTTTCATTAGTCTCTTTAATCTGTAAGTTCAAATGATTAGCCTATATAAATTGCTAGATGATTAAACTTCAATTATATGGCATGCAGGTATTTTGCGAAATACCTTACATTTTTCTCCAAACAACATACTATACACTCATTGTGTATGCTATGGTGGGATTCCAATGGACGGCAGCAAAGTTCTTCTGGTTCTTTTTCATCAACTTCTTCTCCTTCCTTTACTTCACATTCTATGGAATGATGACTGTTTCCATCACACCAAACCATCAAGTAGCAGCTATTTTCGCCGCAGCTTTCTATGCACTCTTTAATCTTTTCTCCGGCTTCTTTATTCCAAGACCGGTAAGTTTACTTCTCTCACAAGAAATCAATATTTTTTTAACCATATCCACAATCAAATCTGAAACAAGTTCTTTACTTTTTTTTTGAAATTTCAGAGAATTCCCAAGTGGTGGGTCTGGTATTACTGGATTTGCCCCGTGGCATGGACGGTTTACGGACTGATCGTGTCACAGTATGGAGATATCGAAGACACCATTAAAGCACCTGGCATCTCACCAGACCCTAGTGTAAAATCATATATCAAGGATCACTATGGCTACGATTCGGACTTCATGGGACCAGTTGCTGCAGTTTTGGTTGGGTTTGCTGCTTTCTTTGCCTTCATGTTTGCCTACTGCATAAGAACACTCAACTTCCAGACAAGATAGACACCAAGGAACTTATGCATAAAATTCTTCCTCAAGCATATGTTTTACTTATACAAGCAAAATGCAATTGGCCTTGTAAATATAGATCATAGAAAGCCATCCAAAACCCCCAAATCTGGCTTCCAGTTTCATTATTCCTCTGCTTTTCTTTTTTCCAATTTAAATACATGTAATCATAATAGCATACATGATGATGATTAATTTAATTTGCAAAAAGTACTGAAAATGTAAAGTTTTGTTGGATATACTCCTATATATAATATATTCTCTTAAAGGAACTAATTATATTGTTCATACCCAATTTTGTTAAAGATGGAATGCTGGGAAACCACCGAAAACGACATGTGGGCAGTGAGCTCCGAGATTTCATAAGAGTCTTTCGGTTGTTCGGGCCCAAGTGGTTGAATTCCACACACTTGCTTAACACCATGGTTCACATATGATAGAATTCACACACGCATTTTTACAAACAAGTGGTGGCTCTCATCGCCATATATTTGTCGATGAAACTTTGGTCAACAATATGGTTAGGTTAAGACTTAAGACCAGCCAATATGACACTGCGAATCGCAAAGCAAACGTATGGCCAACACTTGTTTCGAACAAAAATAGTGGCTAACGTTTGACAAAGCAAAACGTAGTTGATAGCACAAAAATTATAACATATTATAAAAAATAAAATTTACTGATATCAATTTTGAATATATAAACACTGTTGATTTTATATAAATGCATGTATTAACTTTTCTCTTATTCAAATCTGAATCCTTTAGGTCCGAATTTTTAGCTTGATTACTGTATCCTTAAAAACAGCGTTGATTTGACGCTGGGCGGAAAAATTATATCATGGGTTAGTCCAGTGGGGTTTTAGACATGCACAATAAAAGCGATTGCACAGGGCCCCTAAAAAAGAGGGCCCAAAATTTTGATAAAACATTATGATGTTAATTCCGAAATTCATTGAAAGATTTTGAAAATGTAATTAAGAAAGATGTATTATAATTGTTTAAACGTTATAATTATTTCTTAAATGCGATAATTGGTTATAGAATCTTATTGATTATTCTTATTATTATTGCTTCTATAGAACTAGTGAAGTTTTGGATAGGCAAAATAAAAATAATCGCACAGGGACCTCTAGAAAGGACATTTACTTCTAAGGGTTACAATTTTATAACTAGCAAAAGTTATGAACAACTATTTCTAAGGGTCGTATTTTAATAAATTGCACAGGGCCCCTGAAATTTTTGAACCGCCCCTGGGTCAGTCCCACCACGTATCTATGGGACCGATCAATGATAACTACTCACTTCATCAACTTTTTAATATCATATTTTTTTTCTAAGTGAATTTTCACTTTAAAAATTAAAAAATAATGAGGTGAATGATTATCATTGATCGATCTCATAGATGACGTAGTGAAACTGACCCATGATATAATTTATCCGCTGGGTGGGATAGACTTGAGCAATTTGTCCACTCGGATTTAAAATATTGTGTGGTTCACATTCAGAGAATGTTTTCTTCTTTTTAGTGGAAACTGAACCTTGGGGGTATAAATATCATGGCACGAAACGACAAGGTTGTATTAAAATATTTTTTAAATATAAGAATCAATTACTAAACTGTGGATAAATTAATTTATATCATTTTCTTTAACTTTTGATGATATTTTTGTGTAGCTTTCATGAATATTGATTATTGGATTTGTCATTGTAAAAAAAATTTCGTTAAAAACAAACGTCTTCAATGCAGGATTAATTAATTAATCATCTCAGATGAATAACACGAGTATAATATTTTAATAGATTCCATCGATAAGGAAAATAAATATTAAATTTAATTTTTTAAAAAATAATTAATTATATTCTTAATAGATTTTGTTGATAATTAAAATATAAAATAACATTATATCAGGGATGGAATAATATATAATAAATATTTATTTGTGTATGTCAGGTTCTGAGATTATTCTCAGCAATCAACAAGAACAATTATAGAAAAGAGAGACGGCACTCACGTTATTTTTATTGAATGAAAACCGTAAAATTCTTAATAGAGAACCGGTTGATTTATACAAGTGAAAAGCTGAAGAAAAGCCAAGTAACTGCTCGAACAGAATACCTATGAGTTACTTTACCAGACTTCCCGCTGTTAAAAGAATAAATGGAATGGAGTAGCACTGGAATAAGCTATTCTCATTCTAACTAACAAACGAATAAAAACATAACAGTAGAAACAAATATAAGCCTAAGCTAAACTTACCTGATCTTAACATTCACCTTACTTCTTCAATCTTGTTGAGATTCCCTCGAAAAAATCTTTTTCTGTTTCATGCTTTACTTCTTTATTCACCTTACTTCTCCAATCTTGTTGAGATTTCCTCGAAAAAATCTTTTTCTGCTTCATGCTTCACTTATTTATTCCCCTTGCTTCTTCAATCTTGTTGAGACTCCCACGAAAGAGTGATGAAAAAAAACACATAATAAAATTGTAAAGCATCAAAAACAGAAAAGAATTTATGTGTCTAAAGGTAGCACAGCTAATCTCAACCCATGTCTACTAAAAGCAGGAGCGGATAATGGTTTGGTAAGGATGTCGGCCACTTGTTCATAGGCCGGAATCTCATTCACTTGTAACTTTCCAGCAACAACTTGTTCTCTCACAAAATAAAGATCAAGTTCAACATGCTTAAACTTAGAATGTTGAACAGGATTGACAGCAACAACAACTGCACTGGAATTATCGCATCACAAAATAGGTAATCCTTCTGCAGAAACATGTAACTCACTAAGCAAAGACTGAAGCCACATTATTTCAGCTGTAGCACAAACAACACTTTTGTACTCTGCTTCAGCAGTGGACCTAGAAATCACATGTTTTTTCGAGCCCCAAGATACTGGATTTCTCCCAAAATAAACACAAAAGCCAGAAGTGGACCGCCGATCATCAGCATCAGATCCCCAATTTGCATCAGCAAAGCCTTCAATATTCATATGAGAATGAGCAGAAAACTTCAAGCCATAATCCACAGTGCCTTGCAAATACCGCAAAATTCTCTTTACAATATTAAAATGAACATCACTTGGATTCTGTATGAATTGACACACTCTATTTACACCAAAAGCAATCTCAGGTCGAGTGATCACAATATATTGTAAAGCTCCTACAATGCTCCTATACTCAGTGGCATTTTCTATTGGACTTCCATCACTAGCAGTAACTCTACAATTAGAAACCATTGGTGTAGGTAAACTTTTAGCATCCTCAAATCCATATTTATGTAAGAGATCTAAGATATATTTTTTCTGACTGATAACAAGACCACCTGTGGTGTAAGCAATTTCTATGCCCAAAAAGTAGTTTAACACCCCAAGGTCTTTTAAAGAGAAAGTTTGGTGTAGCCTATTTACCACTTCTTGGACAACAGCACAATCATTCTCAGTCAAAATAATATCGTCCACATAAACTAACAAGTATATGACACATGAATTATGTGTTTTGACAAATAAGGATGCATCAGATTTTGTTAAACAAAAACCTTCTGCTACTAAGTACTCCTTTAATCTTTCAAACCAGGCTCTTGGAGTTTGTTTAAGGCCATATATAGCCTTGTTTAACTTGCACACCATGCTTTTATCTTCATGTTGAAATCCAGGAGGTTGAGTCATGTATACCTCCTCTTTAAGAATGCCATTTAGAAAGGCATTATTGATGTCAACTTGTTTTAAAACCCAACCTTTATTGACAGCTAAAGAAAGAATGATTCTTACAGTGGCTGGTTTGACCACCGGACTAAAAACTTCATGAAATTCTATACCTGCTTCTTATAGATATCCTTTTGCAACAAGTCTAGCTTTATATCGTTCTACAGTCCCATCCGAATTCCTTTTTATCTTGAAGATCCACTTACAATTCATAGCTTTCCTGTTTATGGGTAAAGGAACCAATGTCCAAGTGTTGTTTCTGACAAGAGCATCATATTCAGCTTGAATAGCTGACTGCCAATTAGAATTTTGAACCGCTTCTTTAAAACTTCTTGGTTCAATTTCAGAAGTTGATGACTTAGATACTAAATAAATTTTTGGTTTGAAAATACCATTCTTACTCCTTGTAACCATATGATGTCCTTGAGCAGCAGACTTAAAAGTGGAAGTGCTTTCTTCACATTCTTCTTCTCTAGTTAAAAAATCTAAAAGAAATTCTTGTTGATCTACATAAGTTGTACCATCTATATTTTCAATCGAAGTTGAAAGACCATCTTCATTCGGACCTGAATTATCAAAAAACTCGCCATGTGCTTCTGTGAAGGTTGCAAATGAAATGCATCATCTATGGTACCACATGGTCTTTGAGAAGGGGTGGATACGTCATTTTCTGGGACAGGAGTAGACGTGTACATACTAGGCAACATAGATTGATAAAAAGTGTCATTTAAACCAAGAAGAGAACCTGTAGGTAGGGGAGCACATGTAGGTAAAGGAGAATCATGTGGCTAGTCTTGTGACATGACTGTTGGTTCCTCTGAAAAATCATGTGGGGGTTGAAAAATTATAGGATCAATAGAGGAATAATCACAAGACTGAACATAAGCTCTGTGATGACTGTCATGTGACAAATTATTTCCTGAGTGTGAAACAGGAGAAACAACAGCAACACTAGGTGCAGTAGAAACTGAAGGTTGCTCAAAAATATGTTCATGAGCTCTTGTGCTACTAGTATGTGGAGGACTAGAAAATCGAAACAGCAAAGCAGATAAGTCATGCTCACTAAACTCAACACCAGAACTATGAGAATTCCGTCCTTCAACATATGGAAAACTAGTCCCATCAAACCCCTAAAAATAATCATTTTACCATTGTCAGTAAAACACTTATAACCCTTGTGAGTTGAGCTATATCCCAAGAACACACACTTAGCAACCTAAAGTCAAGTTTATGTTTGTTGTAGGGTCGCATATAAGGGTAACAAGCACACCCAAACACCTTCAAAAAACTATAATCAGGTTGTTGTCCAAATAATTTCTCATAAGGAGACTTTCCTTGCAAAGTTTTTGTTGGTTGTCTATTAATTAAGTAGACAACAGTTGTAAAAGCATGACTCCAAAACTTTAGCTCTAAACCAGCTTGAAACAACAGAACGAACCCAGTTTCAACAATATGTCGATGTTTTCTTTCAGCTTTATCATTCTGCTCAAAGGTATAAGGACAAGAGATTCTATGTTGAATTCCATGTGATATCAACCAATTTTTAAGAGAAGAGTATTTTGTACTATCATCAGTTTGTAATGCCTTTATTTGTCTATTAAACTGAACCTCCACCATCTTATAAAAATTAATAAAACATTGAGCTACATCAGATTTTTTTGTACCAGATACAACTATGTGTGACGACTGTAAACATCAATGAAAGACACATAATAATTATACCCATCAGAGTTCATTGGTGCAGGACCCCATAGGTCAGAAACAACAAGTTGAAAAGGTTCACTATATTCATGTAAAGAGACTGAAAATGGAAGCTTATGAGCTTTTCCTTGTAAACATGAGTAGCACACATGAGAGAGCTTATTGGAACTAGTAACAACATTGCAACTATGTAAAACAGACTTGACAACAGTACTAGACGGATGGCCTAGTCTTTTATGCCACAAATCAAAAACATCACAAGACTGAGAGACATTATTAACCTGAGGATTATTCGGACTTGCAAAAAACACATCACTTGAAGGAGGAACCAACAACTGATAAAGCCCTTCATGAGTGAGCTTCCCTTTCATAAGTATTTTCCGAGTCTGAGAGTCCTTAACACAACAACCATCAGCAAAGACCTCAAAAAAAATATTGTTATCTCGAGCTAACTGTGAAAAAGATAATAGATTTTTTTTATAGTGGGAACATGCAACAAATTCTTGAGAAACAAAGGCTTAATTGCAGTAGCTAAACACCCTTGACCAACATGTTTAATTGGAATTTTAGTATTATTTCCCATAAGCAATGAGTTATTACCTGAATAGGATATTCCAGAATGAAGATTGAACTGATCTGTTGTGACGTGGTGGGAGGCACCAGAATCGGGACACCAAACTCCAGCAGTTATAGTTGGAGCACTAGCAATATTCCCTGATACAAAAGAAAATTGAACTGATGGTAGACAACCAGAATTAGACATATTATCAGTCGAAGTTACAGTAGCCACTGGTCTCCCCCCATTGGAGACATGAAACTTGACTGAGTTGTAGCTAAAAATTGAGCTTGTGAGTTTGAAAACTCAGTCTGATCATTGTAGAAATGACTAGGACACGAATTATATCTCATAGGTGCGAATGACCCTAGTGAAGTGTATCCCATAGTGTGATTAAACACTTGAGCCGAACTGTGATCATGTGCAATATCTTATTGAGTATCAACATTGCCATTATCATTGGTATTATACCCGGAGTAACTTAAATCGAATCTGTAGTAGTATTTTTGGATTGTGTGACCAATACGACCACATAATTGACACTAAGGTCTATTTGATCCATTTCTGCCACGACTTTTTCCTCTATTGTTGTACCCATCTCGACGACCTCGTGAATAAAATTGGCCTCCTTGCTGAGATGGATACGGTTGAGGCTGATAGGCTCTAGAATTTTGATTAAAGGTTTGGTCTCTCCTTGGAACTAAGGTGTCCTCTTGTTGCACCACCAAATTCGCATAGAGAGGAAGTGAATCTTGCTGAAAAAACTGCATTCTAACCTTACAATCTAACAACATTTCAGTTAATTTTTTGAGAGACACAAATTCTATTGAAGCCACAACAATAACGGATTCAAACTCTAAAGACAACCCAGCAAGAACAACACTTACATGTTCTTGCTCAGAAACAGCACTACCAGAAGTATTCAAGGTATCACAAATGAGTTTAATCTTAGCGATACTCACCAATTGACAAGGCACCCTTCTTCTGTGTATGTAAGCTATGTCTGAGAGCTGTGAGTTTAGCAGTTGAATAAGCTCCAAACATACGAACTACAACAGTCCAGATAGCACGAGAAGTGTTACACCCAGTCAAATGAGGTAGAACTTCAGGACTTATTATAGACAACATCCAAAAGCAAGCAATTTATCCTGTCTATTATAGTTCACAAACTCAGGATTAAGAGTAAAATGACCTGAGTCATCACTGAAAAACTGACTTAGAGCAGTTTTATTGTCTAAGATAAAATCCAATAATCCATATCCATCTACAATCAATGACACTTGATGCTTCCAAAGAACATAGGAATTAGTAGATAGTTTCACAATATCAACCTTAGGAATTTGCTGAATTGAAAAAGTAGAACTCATAGGTGATACTTGACCAAGATTCGAAGTGCCAGTACTAGAAGCCTCTGGTGACATCACAACTCAGACAAAAAAGCAAACAGGTTGTATGCACCAAAGCGAAAACCAAAAGAAAAATCAGAGAAGCGGATCACGAGAAACCACGAACACTTCAAAGAAAGATTCAAGCCACAATGATGTCTTTACTGAACACAGAGATTCAATGAAAAAACTCAATCACTGTTCTCAGAGAAAATCCTAAAACGAGTCACTAGTTATACTCCTCCAGCTATGACTCATTCATGAGTAAACATTCTTATGACCAAAAATTGGATACTCTAATCGAGAAACAGAGATTGAAGCAACAAATTGATGAATCAACTTAATCGCAGTCATGTGGTGTTAAATCGAAAAGAAAAAAGATGAAACCTGAGAAATAATAGAACGCAACAAAGATCAGAGAGCATACTTCAACCAGCAATCAACAGACGCACACAAGAAGGAACATCACCGAGAGCTAGAAAGCAGGTACACCAGTATCCATAGCGACTGATACCATGTCAGGTTCTGAGATTATTCTCAGCAATCAACAAGAACAATTATAGAGAAGAGAGACGACACTCTCATTATTTTTATTGAATGAAAATCGTAAAATTCTCAATAGAGAACCGGTTGATTTATACAAGTGAAAAACTGGAGAAAGGCCAAGTAGCTGCTCTAACAGAATACCTATGAGTAACTTTACTAGACTTCCAGCTGTTAAAAGAATAAATGGAATGGAGTAGCACAGGAATAAGCTATTCTCATTCTAACTAACAAACCAATAGAAATATAACAGTAGAAACAAATATAAGCCTAAGCTAAACTTACCTAATCTTAACAGTGTACGAATTATAAACTCCGCGCCAAATCTTGACATTGCAACTCCTAGCTTTTGTCATCTTCTCTGTCATCTCATAGTGCAATGAAAATCATATCGAATTTTTCAGTCCACCGTGTCACATCTCAAAGGAACCAATCAGGTGCGATCACGTGTCTGCACGGTGTTAATTTGGAATATTTTATCATAAGATAAGATCCTTTATGATTGGATGAAGGCATAGGTCTCACAGTGTTAAAATTAGAATTGGACCACTGAAATATACATAAAACATAATTTGTTTATTATATATAAACAAGTAAAATATAAATTTAAATGAATACACATGTATATGTTTATTATAATTTTGTAAATATCGATATTTTTTTATATATAAAACATATTTATTTTATGATTATATTTGAGATTTATAGGTCTCTTGTGGTATATGTTAAAAAGAATATGCTAATAAATTAATTTTTATTCCTTGTTGATAAGATTTAGAAGATAGTCTATTTAAGTTTGAAGCACGCACAAATAAAACTATACAGTGATGGGTCAAGTTGATAAGATAGATTATTACATGCTTATCATAACGATTAACAATTGCTTACATATTAAGATTAAAATGTGCAACTGGAAATGGATACTCACCGAGTATTTTATGGAAGTTGAATCCATTTGTCATGTAATAACGTTATAGTGTTAATGTTTTTTTTTATGTATTAATATATTAAAAAATTATTTTTAATTATCTATAATGTTTAGAGTAATATCTATTATAGAGTAAACTTTCAACAATTAGACGTTAATCGTTCAATCCTTATACTAATATTAGTTATACTCGAACCCGAGATCATTAGGAACAACAAACTATTAAAATGTCTAAGCTGAGGAATAATTGTAAAGGCAATGTGCCTTATTAATATATTAAATATTTATGGTACATCATAACTCCTTTAATATTGTTATAACAGTTATAATCCCAAAAATATTTTAATGTTTAATTGGATAGTCACTTTAACTCATATATATATATATATTAAAATATTTTAATCATTAATATTTTATTTTAAGTGGAAAAGACTATTCCATAGATGAAAATTATAATCAACTAATAATAAATGATTTAAAATGATATTATAAATTTATAAGACGAAACATGATAGCATAATAATATTATATAAATCAATGTCCTGATTTAACATAATGATATACCGATAAAAAAATAATAAAGTTATATAAAGTATAAATTTATTTTTTTATGTTGATATGTCATTTTATGTTATTATTGTTTAGTTAATAATTTTTATCTATTGCATAATTATTTTTACTTAAAATAAAATTTTAAAATTTTAAATACTTACAAAATTAAAACGATTATCTAATTAGAATATTATGGATATTTATTGACATTATAATTTATAAAAATATATCAATAGGTATGCATGGAGTATACGTTTGAGGATCAATGTGAAAAAAAAACTTTAGGGATTAATATGTGTTGAAATTTTTTTATGTCTAAAATGCCTTTGAAAACCTTTTTGTTTGTGGTTTTGAAATTTTCTTTTGACATGGTTGGGTTTTGAAGAACTTCCCTTTTCAAAAGTTGAACTCCCAACCACTTTAATTTGTTCTTTAAGCTCATTCACTACCTTGTGGTGATTTTCACTCAAGCTTGAAACAAGGTTATTTAGATCAACATTTTCTTTTTGAAAAAATTTTAAATCATCATTTAAATCAACAACCTTTTCTTCCAAATCCAAAATTGTTTTTGTCAAGGAATCATTTTTCATTTCTAAATCGAAAATAGTTTTCTTGCTTTTCAAAATCGATTCTTTGAACTTCAAAACCAACTCATCATACACATCTTGTAATTCATCATAAGCATCATAAAGTTCATCATAAGATAAATCATTACAAGATGGTTCAAGGGTTACCTTAGGCTCATCAAGAGCCATGAGACACAAGTTGGCCACCTCATTGTCCTCATCGGATGATGACTCCTCATCACTCCAAGTGGCAACATGAGCTTTGTGTTTCTTCTTCTTCTCAAAATCCTTCTTTTTGTATAGAGGGCAATCGGTCTTAATGTGACCGGGCTTCTTGCATTCATAGCAAATAATTTGATCTTTCTCCTCTTCTTTGCTTTGAAGTCCCTCTTTCGTTGGAATATTCGATTCCTATTTGCCCTCATAAGCCTTGTGAATCTTTTGGCCACCATGGTCAATTCCTCTAGCTCTTCTTCTTCACTAGTGTCCACTTCTTCTTGTGACAATAAAGCTTTAAGAGCAATCCCTTGCTTCTTTTTCTATACTTTCCTCTTCTCTATCTTTACCTCTTCTTTCTTTTTCTCTTTTTCTCTTCCTTTCTTCATGATCTCATGGGTAAGAAGGGATCCCACAAGAGCATCTAGCTTTAGAGTCTTCAAGTCCTTAGCTTCAATGATAGCCGTCCTTTTGCTATCCCAAGACTCGGGAAGAGAGTAGATAAGTTTCCTCACGAGCTTCTCTTCTGGAATGATCTCACCAAAACCTTTGAGACCATTGACAATCACGGAAAATCTATTGAACATTTTGGTGATGTCTTCATCCGGCTCCATCTTGAAATTTTCATAGTTTAGGTTGAGAAGACCAATCTTTGTTTCCTTCACATCATTGGTACCCTCATAAGTTGTCTCCAAGGAGTCCCAAACTTCTTTGGTACTTGTACATGAAGACATCTTAGAGTAGATGTCGGGGCCTAAAGCACAAAAGAAAATGTGAAGAGCTTTATCATTTGTGGACATTCTCCTTTCTTCATCGGTCATCTCGTTCCTCTTCTTAGGTACTTGCCGATCTCCTTCTTGCTTCATAGGGATAGAGGGTCCATCTTCGATTATATCTCAAAGGATATAGTCATTGGAGTTGATGAATAGCCTCATCCTATTTTTCCAATAAGGATAATTGTCCCCATTGAAGAAGGGTGTCTTGGTGATGGAGTGAGACTCGTTCCACGAACCGGAAGTGAAAGCCATTGGATTTTTGTTGTAGAGATGATCAACAACCCTTGGATCTTCTTTGGTGGAGGTGAATCCCTTCAAAGATCTAGCTCTGATACCAATTATTGAGTTGATCGGTATTGGATAATGGCCAAGAGGGGGTGAATTGAATATTAAAAATTGGTAGGAAAAATTTCGGTAAAAATCGAGAAATAGAGAACACAAAGATTTATAGTGGTTCAAGCTTCGAACAAGCTCTACATCCACTACCTTAGCTCCCACTAAGGATTTTGAAAACAATTCACTAATGAATTCAACCTTTTTCTAGGTTCAAGGGATAACCTTTACAAACAAATCAATTTTCTACCCAAAATTAATTTAGACCTCACAAGGTGTTACAAGAAGTTTGATTTGGCTAAAAAGATTCTCTCACAAGAAATAATAGCCCTAATACAAACAAACTCTCCCCAAACTTAATTTACAACAGATCAAAGTGAAATACACAAGTTGGGAGGACAAAGTATGCAATGAAGTGCTTTGAGTTGGATTTGTATGCTTGGATGTTGCTTGAGGTTCAATTCTCTGTATATGCTTTTGAAAATGCTTTTTTTATACCTTCTCATTGATTTCTAACCGTTGAAGTTGTTGGGAAAGTAAATATGGACGTTGGAGCTTCATCTTTCTATCATAAATGCACTCTGCAGCAGGTAGAATCGAAACACGGGGTACCTGTTTTGAAACAAACCAAGAAAAAAAGAGCCGTTGTGCATTTAATAAGGGGTGTATCGATACTTGTTTCGATACAAAAACTTTCTGTGATGCCTGGTATCGAACCTTGTTTCGATACAGGCTAACCATCATTCAAAAATCAACTAACACCAACGGTCGACTCATTTAATGCTTGAAAATAGCCGTTGGAGATTAAGGGTGTATCGATACCAGGAGTCATATTTTTTAAAATTAAAAAATAATTTGAAAATTAACCAAGATATTTCGATACAAGTATCGAAACATGGGTTGGCAGAAAGTTTTGGTATCGAACCTTGTTTCGATACCTGTTCATGATCTCAAGAACAAGCCTTAAAAAATCTCAGGTGTATCGATATCTATCCTCTTGGTATCGATACCCTCTTGTAAAAATGGCTTATAAGAGTATTTCAAAGTTCTTGGTTTTGACTTAGAGATCAAGCTTTGACTTAAGGACCAAAAAGTTATTTCAAAATTAGTCCTTACATTTATTTGTTATATCAAAATCAATTTTAGTTTTACAATATGGAAATAAATTACAAGTTCAAGGGTCAAATCTATATTTAAACCCAAAAAATATATTTTTAATTATTCTAAATTGGTAATAAAATATCCTAATTTTTACTATATTAACATCAACATTCAACTGATTTTAAAAAAATAACATCAACATTCAAATTTAAAATTTTATTTAAAATTAATATTTCGTCCGCTAAAGTAATTGATGCAATAGTTTTAGTTTCACTTTAGAAATTGGAACTATACGGAAATTTTCTTACTCCTTTTTAACAGAAATTTCAGTTCATATACTGAACCTGTATTTAAGCTAAAAAAGACAGGACGTTAATTTTCACGAAAGGGACAAAAAGGTCATTCTACATATCTCCAATGAGTGATCCACCGTAATCCTCTAATCCTGCCCTTCAGCTCTTTTCTTGCCCCATTTTATACGACTCCCTCCTTAATCTCACTTCGTTCCCATGCAACCTTCCTCTCCCCATCTCTCTAAAAATTTCATCTCTTTTACTTGTTCTTCAAGTTTATATTAATCTGTATCTATTTTTTTTTCATTTTACTGATTAATATACAGAATTCGGTTAGTTATTAGTTTTTTTTTTTTATTTTCCTGCCTGTTGTTTTGGCTTGCGTGAGTCATGACTCGGCGATGCTCGCATTGTAGCAACAACGGCCACAACTCCCGCACGTGTCCCACGCGCGGTGGAGTTGGCTGCGGAGGAGTGAAACTGTTCGGCGTCCGTTTGACGGACGGGTCGATTATCAAGAAGAGTGCGAGTATGGGGAATTTGACGTCAGCGCATTACCATAGCTCGTCATCAGCTGCCGCTTCTCCTAATCCGGGCTCTCCTTCATCGGATCACGTCCGTGACTCGAACCACGAACCCGACGGGTACCTATCTGACGAGCCCACCGCACACACTTCGGCTAATCCTCGCGGTGTGAGAAAGAAAGGTGATTATTCT
The DNA here is from genome assembly GCA_035048815.1 of Abelmoschus esculentus. Taxonomy (NCBI): domain Eukaryota; kingdom Viridiplantae; phylum Streptophyta; class Magnoliopsida; order Malvales; family Malvaceae; genus Abelmoschus; species Abelmoschus esculentus. Next base: position 3,848,004 of record JAUCBN010000008.1, read on the forward strand.
GAAACGCCGTCTCTTGAGCTCGCTTGTGTTACTTATATTATCGTTTTGGGGATTTTTAGGTTGTTTATTTGGATTGTGGATAAAATTTATATTCTACCTGTTTAAACTTTTTTTCTATTAGTGAGACGGAATTTAGAATGTTAATTATACCCTTAGAAAAAAAAGTTTTAGTTTTATTTATCCATCTCCAAATTAATTGAAAAAGTAATGTTTGATGCTATTAGTATTTTAAATTTTATGTATCTAAAGGATCTTTTTCTTTCACTTACAATTTCTCTTGATTTTTAGTGAAAGTTTAGTCCAAAAATTTATACTGTCAAAATCTCCTATTTTATTTTGTGGGTTTAGATAACTTTTTGGAGTTCAGTACTGTTAGGAAATGGTCTTTGTTTGTTTATTTTTTTAATTAAACTTGGTTGTATATACCCTCGCTTCTAACGACGCACAGATAGTATTATTTTTTAAAAAAATAATAATGATTAGAGAATGATTAAATAATCCAACATGTATATTAAACTAATAAAGTTGCAAAAAATATAGTAGTTCATACTTTCCTTTGATTTAGTGTAAATGGTTTTTACCAACCTTATTTCTACTTCTACTACTTATAGGGAAAAAGGGAAAGTTTTTAAGGGAAGAGATATTTTTGTTGTGTCATAAATCCGAGAGTTAGGAAAAAACCTGAACTGCTCTGACCAACGCTTTCTCCTTTTGTTTTCCCTGTTCTAGAATAGGCTTGCTTAGTTGTTTTCTCATATTTCCAAGCTTGTGTTATGAGTGGTTTGCCTTTCTGGGGACCACGTGGATTTTTAGACAATTAGCTGCTTTGTAATAATTGAGTTTGTCTTTTTACTTCACCATGTATGAACTAGGGTGAAGTTAATTCGTCGTTTGTGCTTTATGGTTTTAAGACTTTTTTGTGTTTATTATCTCCATTCGTGTCCTACGCGGCTTTTTTGCTTTGCATGTATGAGCGGTAAGTGATATGAGCTGAAGTGACATTTTAGGCTAAACTGACATTACTTGCTAATTTCAGTTTACCTTAATAGTAGTTTTCTGATAGAGTTGTGATCACTGGGAAGAAGAAATAAGTTTTGGGGGTGAGAACTTGGATCTATTTCCAAATTTAGCTGGCTAGTCTTTTGTGTTGGTTTTGTTCCTTGCCTTAAAATTAAAGCTTAGAATTAGATAAGTTGATTGTTACCTTTTGGTGTGGTTTGGTTGAATGATCTATAAATAGGCTTCTTGATAAGTAATTTAGGAGAATATGGTTGTGGCTTGGAAGTTGGAAGAGAGACTAGTCTACAGCTGCTTCTGACATCATTATTTTGGGAAATTGGCTTATGCCTGAGAACTTAGAGCAGCGTGCTCTGCTAAAATTTATGGAACAGACTTTGGTCTAGTCACTGCCAGAGGATATTGTATAGAAACTTAATTGCACTCCAATTATTACAAATATATGATTGGAATTGCATTGAGTTCCAATTGCAGCAACAGTTGATATGCTCTGTAGTTTAAGGTTATTCCATCACATTTTCTTATGTCGTGGCATCCAAGTAATATGTCTCCTGCGGAACAGGTATTTAGGTAACTAGTTTGCATTTCGGTTTTCATTTTGAAGTACTTATTTTAGTTATGTATTATTGGTTTTCGGGGCAAGGAATGAATTTCTAAGCAGACCAAAAATATTTTATAGTTACTCTGCTTTTACATCAACGGATAGCTGATCATTTGTGCCTAATAACTTTGAGTCAACCATTTTTTTTCTGTATAAAAAATAAAACAGAGTCACCATTAAAAGAACATGAAGGGGAATGATTTATCACTCATCTGATTGACTAGTGGGATGAAAATATGACAACTAAATTATTGATTCTTAGCAGTGATTTTTGGTTGCTTCAGGTGTTCCATGGACTGAAGAGGAACATCGACTCTTTCTAATGGGCCTCCAGAAACTAGGGAAAGGGGACTGGCGGGGGATAGCTCGAAACTTTGTGGTGTCAAGGACACCAACTCAGGTAGCAAGTCATGCCCAGAAGTATTTCATCCGTCAGAGTAATGTTACCCGGCGAAAGAGACGTTCAAGCCTTTTCGACATGATTCCAGATGATATGGTTTGTTTTGCTTCTTTATACAACCGCATGTTTAGTGCAAAGAAGATAATTTTGTTTTTGCAAACAGAGAGCCATTCAACTCAGATTAAATTTTTGTTGGCTACATGGCGTGTCATCTGCACTAAAGCTGTCTTCTATATTTCCTAAACTAAGTGTAGACTATTTTCTCTCATCGATTCTGGTTTGATTAACTTTTATGTTCTTTTGCAGGCTACAGATACACCCGTGGTGCCGGAAGAGCAAGTTTTACTGCCTCCTTCACATGTAGAAGAAGCAGATAAATCAAATTCAGCACCTTCGTTAAATCTTTCTCTCAACTCCGAATTTGAACACAGAGAAACTGCAGCACAAGAAACAGTTGAAGGAACTGAAGAAACCATGATAGTTTCAAGTGGACTGGCACCTATTGTCCAAGCTTTCATCCCTTCTTACACACCTGTTACTTACGCATTTTGGCCACCAAATCCTGCCCCTCCCTATGAAGGGAAGGACATAGAGGCATCTAAACATCAAGTACTGAAGCCAATCCCATTGTTTCCGAAGGAACCAGTCAATGTAGATGAACTGGTCGGAATGTCTCGGCTTAGTATAGGAGAGACTCTGAATGGGCATATAGATCCTTCACCGCTATCCTTGAAATTGCTAGGAGAACCATCAAGACAATCAGCATTTCATGCAAATGCAGCAGCCGGTGCCACGAACTTGAGAAAGGGCAAAACTGGTGCTATTCAAGCTGTCTGAAAATGCAAGCCAAGAAAAGTGGTAATTCTATTATTGTTTAAAAAAATTAATTTTGCATTACCAGATTATTATTTTTTGGGGTAGTAAAAAATTCCTGGGTATTTTACATTATGGGTTAGGATTAAATATGGAAAATATTTATTCATCCTAACAATATACAGGCAATAGTTCCAATACTCGAATGGGCAAATTGGCAATGGCAGTAAATGCCTTGTGTCTTATATCATCAAGTCCCTTGTATACCATGTTTTACTTTTACACACTGTTCTTCTGTGCTATTCTCCCCATTTTCCAGCAAAATTTTATGTTATGTTTATCATTTTTAAACATCTCAAACACTTTCAAACCTTAATTCATGGTACTGTAACTAATGGAGAGAATCGATCAAAACGAAATGCTGCAAAATTGACAGTTCCAATATTTCTAGGTCACTTCATGACTTTTAGGGGTGTGCAAAAAAATCCGATTTGATTGATCCGATCCGATAATCCGTTGATTCGATCCGAAATTTTGGATATCCGATCCAAGTTTTATTTTTCGGATAATTCGGATCGGTGTTTTATATTCGGATATCCGATTATTCGATATCCGAAAAATTTAAATTTTTATACATATAAATATTGTTATATTCAATATTTTTACTTATTATATTTGAAAAAATAAATTTTTCATGAATAAAAATATTGTTATATTCAATGATTTATTGATTATTATATTCGAAAATCAAAATTTTAATGAATAATATCGTCAAGTTAAAAAAATACTTAAATTAAATCATATATTCGGATATCCGAAAATCCAATCCGAAATTTTGGATATCCAATTTTTTCAAATTGGATACGGATCACTAAAATACATATCCGAAAATTTCGAATGATACTTCCTTTTTTCTACCTAAGAACATCCATCAGTTTGAAGGTTATATCAGAGTCTAACACTCGTACATTTGTTGACAACAGGAATGAAAATAAAATATCGTCTTTGTTTACCACTTGTCAGCTATATGATTACTCAAAATTTCAAATATACATGAAAAGAGTAATATTTTTATACTGGTATTCGAATATTTGCAAGAACAGGGTCTGTCTATTGATGAAGTAAGAATTAAGTTCGTAAATGAAACGAGAGAAACTGAACCCACGAAAACAACAAATCGCCCCAAGTAGTGATGATATGAGATTCAATCTGCAAATTAGGGGTGGATTTGTTTATCTGTTTGTATGCCCCAAAGTCACATTGGTTTATTTTCTCGGACTACAGGTAGTCCAACTTAAAACATAATAAATCTAGACTCAAATCTACGTATGATATTTATGTGTGTTAAGATTCAAACCTAAAGTTTATTTTTTTTAAGAACATAGAACCCAAAACCTTGTTCGTAAGACATAAAATTTCCTTTTAAATACATCCTAAAAGTGTACCGTGAATTCCCTGATTATGGATTCAAATATGCCACTCATAGATAGACCTGTTGATAGCCCTTCCGACCCGGGATTGAGTTAAGATTTAAATCATAATATTTTTATTAAATTTTAAATAATGAAAATGAATCATTTCTGCCTATTACCCCCAATTTATTTCGACTTAGTCAAACTCGATTAAAAATCTTTTATCTAAAAAATATTTAAAAATTGAGATTTATATCTTAATTCTTTTACATTTAAAATTTTTAATCTTATACCTTAAAAATATATCTTATACGTAATTCTCTAAACTTTAAGGCACGAACATTCTAGTCCAAATGGTTAAAGGAATAATTATTGTTCTTAGAGGTTATGAGTTTAAACACCAACGATGCCAATATAATAATTGAGTGATTAACGTTAAATGGTGAAGATTAATCACTATTAGCTTGTTCAAAAAAATTATAATCTTTAAACTCAAACTTTAAATCTTAAAATATTATACCCTGACAAAACTTTTTTTATTTATTAAAAATTATTGTAGAAACTAAATAAAACACAATCAACCAATCCCACCTCATCTATCTTTTTCTAGGCCTCCTCAAAAGCAGCTCACTGTATTTAATTAAAGCCTCCATGTCTATCTTTGTGGTCAATTCAATTTAATTTCATATTTAGTTATTTAATTGAGTTTTTTTTCTTTTACATCTCAATGATATTTATATATTTTACATGTTCCAAGACAAAAATAAAAGTACACATATTTTGTCTATGTGATCCAAAGAAATCATAAAAGTCAATGCTTTTGCAACTAAATTGAGCTTTCGAGTAAGAAAATTAAGTTTAATTTAAAGCTTAAACACCAAGTTGGCTTACATAATATTTAAGCTTATGACTGTTTATTTGTATTCTGTCCTAGGACTAGGTGCTAGGGGAATGACAGTGAAAAAAGAGAGGACTTGGTTAAACTTGTAGAGAGAGAGAGAGACAAGAGAGCAAGGGTCCAAGGGTAGAGCTAAAAAAAGAGAGTATCTTTGAGTAGGTCAGCAACAGCACGCTCTGCTGTTGTTTTGCTACCTAGCCTCTGCTTTTGCTTGCTGAGCTGAACAACCTATGGTTTTATAGGGTGGATTTTGATTTAAGTAATGGGGGTGGCTCAAATTTTCAAAACTGATGTTGAAGCAGCAGGCTCGTGGCGGGATATGGGTTGCCTTGCGTGAGCTGCTCTTCTTATTCGTGTTTTCCTGTTCCATGTTTGGGGTTCTTCAATAAAAAAGGGGAATCTCTTGCTGGTTTTATCATCTCTTTTGATGCTCCCCTCCCCCATCTTACCTATAATCGATTCCTATAAAGAACAGAGAAAAAGACAGCAACACGAGCCCACTTAAGCGTGCCAAACGTAAAAACAAAAACAAAGCAAAAGGCTATAGGTAAGAACCCCACCCCTCTTACCCTAGCTCTCCCTCTATATTCTATCTTCCCTTGCTGTCTGAGTTGTTTAAAACACTGTTATTTTGGTGCTCCTTTCGCTTGGTGGGGTTTTCCATTTTAAAAGGGCTGCTTTTTTTCTTCTCCTCCTTTTCATTTTTAAAGGTGTTTGTTTTAAGGAACTGTACAGTTCTTGCGCTGTAAGCGAAGATCTTCAGAGTTCTTTTCGTTGCCAAGGGAAAGGCTTATAAATTTCATGAAGCTGATCTTTATTCGTTTGAACCTTGTTATAGTGACTCGGTTTAAGTTTTAAGGTAAGTTTCTGTACTTATGTTCTTTACATTTGTTTTAGTTTGTTTTTATAAATCTTCAACGAATCTGTTTTCTCTGTTCAGTTTGCTAGTCCTTGGATCGAAAGAAAGGTGGTATTTCTGAGTTACTTGAACATGGAGAGTGGCTGCAGAAAGAATGAGGAAACATGTCCTCAGCTTCTTGATTTGATCCCTCAAGAAAGAGAGTGGCAAACAAAGAGAAAAGATGGTAAAACTCATGTATCATCAGAGGAGAAGAAGCTGGAACTGAGGCTTGGTCCCCCAGGCGACGAAGATAACTGGTCCATCAAGGTTACCACAAAAAACAACAGGGAGAGAGATGTACCCGTGATCTCACTCGGATACTTGTTTTCAAAGAACAACAATGGAAAACAGGCACACAAGTTTCCATCTCCAGAGGACCACCACCCGGTCGGGTCAGTTCTGTCCCCTTCATGGACCAAAAACCACCACCATAACCATCAACACCTGACAAACCCTCCTCCGTATCTTCATTTCCCATCAACATCCCAGCAGAGCTTGTCTGCTACGGCAAATGAATCATCACAACCCTGTTGCACTAAAGCGGTAAACATGAATGCAGAGGAAAAACCATTTTCACCTACAGCAAATACCGCTGGTTCTCCCAACACTTCTCTGAAAAGGTACTCCAGCTTTTTACTACATCTCTTTGTCTCTCTGCATCTCTTCAATGTATATGTCTCTCTTTCTTTTATTAAACAAAATCTTCTTGACAGAGGATATTCACTGACAGATCACGAGATTAGCTTGGTGTTTTGTGGTCCATGCATGTTTTGTTAGAATGTTAGTTGCTTCATTTCTTTTATCTTTTCACTACATGCACTTGCATATTTTCGAGTTTTAGTTCATAATTTCACATTTCTTCAACTAGTTTCAGATACTATTTCTTGAACATCATTTATTGTTATTGATCTGCTCATTCATGATGGCTCTGAACCTATTCTGGTAATAAATGCTAATTGCTATGGTTATTATGGTGATGGAAACAGAACTGCTCCTGGTCCAGTTGTTGGTTGGCCTCCAATTCGCTCTTTTAGGAAAAACCTTGCAAGCAGCAGTTCTTCAAAACCAGCTTTTGAGCCACCACACAAGGCTGCTAATGAAAAAATATGTGCTGAACCGAGTGCCAAATTTGTGAAAATCAACATGGAGGGAGTTCCCATAGGAAGGAAAGTCGATCTCAAATCCCATGACAGCTACGAGAAACTGTCTGCAGCTGTTGACGAACTATTCAGAGGCCTCCTTGCTGGTAATTACATTTCTAATGAATAATCTATGAGCTAAAAACCACGGGTTTAGCTAATTTTGATTCGAAAGTCCAACCAATCAGCCATTACGCAAGTTTGTTTTATTCGCATTTGTGCTTCACAGCCTTATCACTTGCAAGTATTGCATCTGGTTACATCGAATGACAAATCAGTTCACCATCACTGTCAATTTTCAACTGTTGGGGGGGTGGACGTGGCAAGTGATGGAGGGCAAACATGAACTTTTAAGTGCAATCTTTTCACCTGCACTTGTTCCTAGTGAAAATAAAACTATTTTAGCTTATTGTTAATGACCTGTGTTTGTGTGTAGCACAAAGGTATTCCTGTGCTGGTGGAACAGTGGAGGTGGAGAAAACGATCACGGGTTTATTGGATGGAAGTGGGGAATATACACTGGTCTACGAGGACAACGAAGGCGACAGGATGCTTGTTGGAGATGTCCCGTGGCAGTAAGCATCTTTTGTCATCCAGTTTTCCTGGAAAACAGCATTAGATTCTTCAAAGTTGGCCATATTATTTTGTTACTGCATGTATGTATGTTGTGTAGCGCATGTGAATGGATCCTTGATATCGGGAGTCTGAATTGTTTTTGCAGCATGTTTGTGTCAACAGTGCAGAGGCTGCGCGTGTTGAAGACCTCGGAACTTTCTGCCCTTACCCGTGAGTGTTGATTCATTCTTTGATATCAGTTCTACACTTTTACTTTTTGTTACATTTGGTGACAGAATTGTGGTGCTTGTTTAACACAGTTGGAAGCCGTAAACAAGGAAAGACACCGGCTCGATTGTGTGACCCAAGGTTGAAGATGAGGTTTTGAATTATGTTCAATGTTTTGACATTAAGTTCCTGTTTGGCCTTAAACCTGACGCTCTCACTGTACATATATCATTAGTTTTTTCTTCTTTTTCCTACATCAATATCATTTGGTTATTGGTATTATCCTTCAGCTCATTTACCCGGAATATTAAGCACATATTTTTAAAGGAAAAGAAAGGGGTTGGAGAAATATGGCAGGGTCATTATCATTAGGACCTGCCTAACTTGGTGCCCCAAAACAAGACTTTCAAACCTAATCTAATTCCCTTTCGTGCGTGGCACGTGTGGGAATGTACGAATGCGTCAAACACATGTGCGCATTTGCCGCCTCATATCGCGGCGCTTCTCCCCTAGACCATCCCGGTTCTAGGGTTTGGTCGGTCATCACTCATCTACACGTGTGCTGTTTGACCAAGACAAACGGCGGACATGTCTTTTGTAACTTGTAATCTTGGTCATCTGACTTTGTTGCCTTATTTTTTTACACAAATTAAATACGGCTACTATATCTAATGTATATTTTGTCAAATGCTTGTACGGTTCTTCCGACTTTTTTATATCATTAAAAACTAATTTTTGTTTACATTTTCGTTTTTTGTACAGAAATGCTTCAACTAACCCCGACCCATTTGCATTCTAAGGAACATAAAAATGATTAAAATGTAGTAAAAGGACTGTTTGTATAATTTATTCAAATATTTTTAAGGATTTATCAGATTTGAGATAATAAAAAATATTTGTTTCAAAATTCAAATATCATATCTTAAAATTAATCTAATCAAACATCGTCGACCTACCGATAGATATTATCGCAAAAATTAAAGGACGCTCGAAGGGAAACCTTTTATAATTTAATGATTAAAAACGACAACACGGTGAATGTCTAATGACAAATGGTACAATTTCCCCATTAAGAATAAAATCCAAATGGCCCATTAATGCTTCCCACGTCTAAATCCTGCCACCCGCCTATGTTGGTTTTGGGTATATTGGGCTTGGCCTTAAGAAAAATAATTGAACTTTACATAATCTTATATTTTAAACTTTAAATTATAACTATTAAATTTTCAATCATAATACCTAAATTCAAAAATTCTAAAATAATTAAAATTTACATAATCTATATATTAAAAGGACCAAAATGCAATAAAAAATAGTTGGTGGAGTTCCACTTTGGTTTTAAAATAACCCCAAAACGTGACTCCCACCACACACATTACTACAATAAAAGCAGCCCAAGCAGCAGCAACAACATGGAGTTGCCTTCACAACCCTAATGACTAGCTTCCAATCCATATCCCCACTCCATATTGCTGCAGCATTCCTTCAAAATTAAGCACTGTCTTGGCCCTGGCCTTTCGCTTGTATTTATATCAATCATTGTGTTTAACCGAAAATGAAAGCAATCATTCCCTTCAAATCCAAGTTTTTGAAACCATGCAAAAAGCTTGTCCCAATCTTCAAGTTCAAGCTCAGAAGGACAATATTTATACGACCTCTCAGAGTTAGGCTGACAAAATCCCCCACAAGCTCTATCTTTCGGTTTTTAAGACCCCGGAGAAAGATGGATAAACTGGCTGAGCTTCGAAGCCTTTCGGAGGCGGCAGGGTGCGATAGAGATAGGTTGCTCTTCTCGTCGCCCCTTACGCCTGCTAGTTATGTGAATACCGGAGGAGGTTCCAGGAGAAAGGGACCCTCCGATGTGGCAGATGCGTGTAGGAGTTTTGAGAAGTATTTAGTTGAGATGCTTGTTGAAGAAGGGAAAATGAGCGATTTGATGGGCGTGGAGGAGCTGCTATATTGTTGGAAGAAGTTAACCTCCCCCGTGTTCGTAGATTTGGTTTCTCGATTCTATGCGGAGCTTTGCACCGATTTGTTCTCCGGGAATGACGACGACATTGCGGATTCTCCGTAGTCCATAGTAACTCCTCTGTTCAACAACCTGGATCTCTCTACTTTTCAAGTTATCCGATATATGTTACGGAACTGGTAACACACCCATTTCTTCCTCTCCAAGTCTCAACAAATTGATATATTTTATTTTTTGATTTTTTTTAATAAAAACTAAAGTACGTAAATACAGAGAATGTTAGTATCTAGTGTTGAAATCACATTTGTCGGTTTTATTCTGTTAAGCAGATTCTATTGTTTTCAGACAACCTGCAGGCTGCAGTCCTAGATTTGATCGTATATACCCAAAGTAGGCGATGTGAAATACATGTATGGAAAATTGAGCATCGAAACATGTTCCATAAGATCAGAATAAAAACCATGGATCCCATTCATAAACAATATATGAAATGTCCGGTACGCAAATTACACTCAATATATCACTTTAATCATAATTATAAAATTGTATAAAATTAAAAGTGTATATATTCTTATTAAGAAGAACAATATTTTATATTTATATTTTTAAGATAAATATTAAAACTAATTTATATAAAATAATATAAATATTATTAATTATTTAATCAATTAATGAATCTCAAAGGTTGTAATTTTGAATTTCAGTCATTTTAAATCAATTATTATTTGTATTTAAACACAAACCCAATAATATTCTTCAAACTCAAAATAAACATTACCTAAATTCAATAATATCCGATTTGGATTAAAGTTTTAGATTTTATAACTTAAATAAAAAAATGGTATAATTTTTTTTACAGATCTTCAATATCAAACTATGACAAATAATTTATTATTCGAATAAATTCGTACAAAGTTGTCTTTAGTTATATTACCACGTTACCCTCCATCTCTACAACCACAGGGCCACATGTCCAGATTGTTGTTGAGTACGAAGATATGCAATAAACTCATCACCCACCGCACCCTATACACCTTACAGCAACAAATATACAGTAATGAGGCCATGAATGTGGAGAAAACTTTTTGACTAAAATTCCACCCGCCAGGATTCGATAGATTATTAGGTGAACCTTGTTCACCACGTCATTCATAGTCTAAGTAATCAAGACCGTTGATATTTAAATAATCATCTAATAATTATCCACATACTAAGTACATGTAGAAAAAAGATAATAATTCACTTAAAAAAATAAAAATCAACGATCCTGATTAATTAGGACATGAATGACATGATGAACAGAATTCACCTAATAATTTTTTTAAGGATTCAGACAACAAAACAAAGGACACGCTCGAATACAACAATAGGGTTGAACCGGTCAAGCTCATCATGAATTTAGTAACTCTTAAATTGGATCCAATTCAATGAATTAGATTAATCTCGTCTATAAATGTCATTTGTATTTGTATATTAAATATAGATTAATTGTCTAGTTATAATATGTCGATGGAACTAAACTTATAGTTGATTTTTTAATTTGATTGGTTTTATTATTTTAATATCCAAGAGGTTAAGAGTTTGAATATATTTTAATTCAATTAATTTTAATTTAAAAGTAGAAAAAAATAATAATTTAAATATTATAATTTATAACAACGACAACAATAAAAATAACAACAATAATAGTAGGAGTTGGAACATTTATAGACCTAATTTTCTAAATTTTATTGTAGTATTTTTTTTGAACAGATACAACTAATTTTATTAACAAGAAAATACTCAATATTATAATAATGGTTTACAATTATCATTGTAAACTAAAAATATAATTTGATCATTTTCTTAAAACTAGTCACTCTAGATCAGACAAGGACCATATATGAAAAAGTTTAAAACTTATCCAAAGATTCGATCGAAAAGATAGATACAAACAAATCTGATTGCATCAGTAAACGAACCAAAAGGGGATTAATCTATGAAGATCACTGAGAAACGCAGATCAGAACAGAGCGTCACGGTAAACTATCCACGAGCGCAAACCGCGTATCCATATTCAATCTGAGAGTCTAAAGCAAGGAAGATCATCGTGATAACAAATAAGCGCCATCTTGATCAGTCGTGGCGTCGTAAGATCCAACCTTAAAAAAATAAAACAAAAGAAAAACATGTCAAACGACAGAAAAAACGTGTCAAACGACAGAAGAAACGTACCAAAAGGTAGAATAGATCATGTCACAAGAACATAATTATTTATTAATAAAAAATGAAAACGATAGAGAGACGACAATTAATATTAAGATTAATGCCGCCGCCGGCACTTAAAAGAAAAAGAAGTAATTGCAGTACCTTTTATGATAATTTTGTTACGTTGCTTTGTATGTACTTTTGGATATAACCATATAAAAGCTAAAAAAGTCAAAGAATTGGTTGCACAAAAGAAATGCAAAAGTAAATGATTCATCATTGGCATTAAATTGGATAGGATAACCACTTCACCCATTTATGTAATTTATTGACTTGTTAATAATATTTATGTTCTAGATTAAATCAGAAATAAATAAATAAACTCTTGAATTAGAGTTTATAATATTCATATTTTATAACATGCGGAGTAAAAAAAAATATTAGTAGCACGAACCTTCTAACTCAAATGATTAAAAGAACGGTTGTTATTCTTAGAGGTCAAGTGTTCAGCACTAACGATGTCAGCAGAGTAATTGAGCGATCAATGTCAAGATGATGAAGATTATATTATAAAATATATACTACTGTAATCACTATTGGTTTATTAAAAATTATTAATATATAATAACATTAAAATAAAAAATTATATTATCATATAATTACACCAAAATATTAAAAAATAGATATAACATGATTGCTAAAAATTATAGTATGTAACATTCTCATTTTTATTAAAATTAAAATGTTCTTAACCACGGTACTAGTGAGATAATAAATGCCTTCCTGTATCAACGTTGAATAATTCTATCATCGTTATAAACATTAAATAATTTTAAAAGTTATAATCAATATATATAGATTAATATGGTCAATATAACGGGAAAAAATAATATATATTTACTCTAGTGGATACAACGAAAATCCCAAAAAATATTACAAGTATAAGAACCCAAAAATAATATATAAATGAAATTAAACCCATATTTAAATTTAATTTAAGGGGTCATCCGGGATGGTCCATGGCTCCATGCGACTTTATTTCTTAGAACTGGCCTAGGAGATATTTAATATTTTACACGAAAAAAAAAACTATAAATAACATTAAATTTTAAACTCATGATAAATAAAAAATAATCCGGTTTTAGATATTTTATTTGATTATTTTTCAGATGTAATATCTTATCATTTTATAATTTCAATTGTTATTCAAGATTATAATGCGCTTTTTCTTTATTATTTTAAGACAAAAATATTCACTTTTTATGTTTTCTAGAAAATTATAAATGTAATATAATAAAACTATAATGTATCATGAGTTAACAATAATATTTTTTAAAAAAATATATTAAGATTCAATGATTAAAATTATCAAAAGACTTAATAGATTTATCTTCTTTGTTCATGGTTTTAATAGAGTATAATTTTTTTTAAACTTAATTGATTTTTTTTAAAGTTCAAAGACCCTTAATTTTTTTTATTAATTAGAAAGATAATATATTCTTATATCGGTAAACATCCTTAGCCATTAAATTTATTAATAAATTTCAACTATTAATGTATATCTTTATTATATTGGAAATCAGAAAAATTAATTTTTTGACATAAAAGAAAAAATAAATATCAGGTAATAAATATTTATAAAACGCATAATAAACTGGCAACCCAAGCTTTTAGATTTAGGTCTCCATTCAAATTTTAAAACTTCCCAACAGCTAAACAAGGTTTTAAAATCATTCTGTTATGAAAACTTAATTAAAGACATTAATTTGACATAATTAAAATAATATTTATTTAATAAAAAAATCCAAATTAACTTTAGATATGCAGAATCAATGACAGCATAGAGACACTGAGACACAAATCATTATCCTAAATAAGATAAAAAAAAATCAGAGATTTAAATTTGAATCGATAATTATTATTTGATCTGTTATTTTAAAATTTTAATATTATTTAAAATCATTACTATTAAAATTAATGATATGTAATAATCACGAATTAAATCCTTAACGAAAACGGAAAACCAAAAGATCTTTCTTCTTCGCCAACCAGAAGAGAAGTTTCAGCCTTTATATATAGTATATACATATGCATATATTTGTGTATTCTTTTGTACTATTTACAGACAAAAGAGTAGCAGCTATAAAAACCAATCCTTTTGCTGTAATTCCATCAGAAATCTGAATCCTTGCTCAGGGTCCAAAAAAAAGTTGTTCCCTTTGTGTCTAGATTTATTTAAAAAGAATGGCCATCAATTTTTTTTTACAAAAATAAATAAAATATAAAGATATACTGGTATAGAATATTGTAAATATTTGTTTTGTTGTTTCATTTGTATACACAGTGTTCAACAAAGTTTGAGAGAGAGAATCTTTAGCTTAAAAAAAGTTTGAAGCTTTGAGACAGAGGAAACCAGGGCGCTACTTTTGAATTTTTGAGAAGGTGAGAGGCAATCAGTTTCTTCTCCTTTCATGTGATTATTATGACCTCTGTTTTTTCAAAAGATTTCGTTTTGTCTGTAAATTTTTGTTTTTGCTTGCAGAGTTGTATTTGAAACTTATAGTTTCTGCTGTAATGAATATAAATCATTACATCTTTACATTTTTCTTTTGTCTTGTAATGCAGTTCTTCACGAGGTTGTGTCAGATTTCCTTTTTTTTAAAAAAAATCAACCTTTTTTCATATATTTTAAGGTATTTTTGGATGTTTTTCCTACAAACTGTTATCTCGTCACTTCTTTACTTGCAACCTGTAAAGATTCTAGAGATCTTGCAGAGACATCCCCCATTGTTTTTGTTCTCTCAATAAACTCGGTTCCTACTTTGAAAAAGAACTTACTTTTTTTTTCTTTCTCTAAATTTTATGAGCATTACTTTCTCCTTTTGAAAGCTTTTTTTTTTTTGCAAAAAGAAGTAAAAAAAACAGCAGTTATTCTCTATAAAGATTCAGTAGCTAAGTAGCTGTTTGTTAATTCTCTCATGTTTTTTCACTTCAGATTCTCGGGAAAGTGACTGTTGTTTTTCTTGCCTTGATTTTGATCATTGAGAGATGGGAAAAGCAGCAAGGTGGCTGAAGGGGTTATTAGGCATGAAAAAGGAGAAGGAAAAGGATAACAAAGAACAAAATTCGTCGAATTCATCTGTTGTATACGATAAAAAGGAGAAGAAAAGGTTGAGTTTTGCAAAGTCCAGCAAGGGTGTCGATGCAATCTCTCAGAGTCCAAGGAATGTTTCCACAAGCACAGAGGGTGCTTGGCTGAGATCCTACGTTGCTGAAACGGAGAAAGATCAAAACAAGCATGCAATTGCAGTGGCTGCTGCCAGCGCTGCTGCAGCTGATGCCGCCATGGCAGCAGCAAAGGCGGCAATAGCGGTGGTGAAGCTAACAAGCAATGTAAGAGCCACTTCTTTTGGTGGAGGGAAGGAAAGGTGGGCGGCTATGAAAATTCAAACCATTTTCAGAGGCTATCTGGTAAAACCATTTATTTTAATAGTGTGATTTTACATTCTTTTTCTAGTACGTTTGTTTACCTTTTGGTCTGTGTTATGGAGCTATGTTGCTTGCTTTTCACTTCTGTGTCTGAAAAACATGGGTTCAAATTGGCAATGAAACAGCAATTTTTTAGATTCAAAAAGGTTGTCTTTGCTCAATGTAACGGTACTTGTGCTGCTTATGTTTTCCAAGCTCTCTTTTTTTTACTAAAGGCCAAAATTCTTATTCCTCCTAGTAATTTGTAGACCCCCATCTGAAGTGATAGGGGATGTTGTCCAATATCTGTCTGAAATCCTATTTTTTGATGTTTTTGTCCTGAAAATGACTGCACATTTTAAAATTTGAATTTTATTTTTAATTTTTGGGACCCCTTGGTTGAACTAACTTGATTTTTGTCCTTTCAGTCTCGGAAAGCACTTAGAGCTTTGAAAGGTCTGGTTCGGTTACAAGCTCTTGTTAGAGGTTATCTTGTAAGAAAGAGGGCTATTGCAACTCTGCACAGCATGCAAGCTCTTCTAAGAGCACAAACTGCTGTTCGATCTCAGCGGATATGTCGATCCTTCAACAAGGAGAATTCTTATTGTATCGAAAACTGGCCCCGGGAATCCATTGTAAGAACCATTTGTCAGTCCATTTTCCTGCATTCGATCTTTTTGTTATATTGATGTTTTTTTTTCCTGTCTTGTTTACAGGAAAGGTTTGATGAACCGAGAAGTGAAATTCACAGCAAAAGACTGTCTGCATCAGTGGAAACTAATTTGTATGATGGCAGCCCCAAAATTGTCGAAATTGATACATTCAAGACAAGATCAAGGTCACGCAGGTCCAACCTTAATACATTATCAGAATGCGGAAACGACTCGCCTTACCTGACAATCTCATCGCCTCTTCCATGTCCGGTTCCTATTCGAGCATCCACACCCCATCCCAAAAATGTTCATGATTTCGACTGGTGTTTTGCTGATGATGAATGTAGGCTCTCTACTGCTCAGACCACTCCTCGGTTCGGTAACACAAACTTTACGTTCAACACTTACACTCGTACTACACCAATGAGTGTGTGCGGGGACAGATATTTTAGACAACCTTATTCGAACCTCCCGAATTATATGGCGAACACACAATCGTTCAAGGCCAAGTTAAGATCTCACAGTGCCCCGAAACAAAGACCAGAGTCAGGAGCAAAGAAGAGACTTTCCATCAATGAAATAATGGAAGCAAGGAACAGCATTAGTGGAGCTCCAATGAACAGGTAATGTTTGCCAAGTTGATGAAGCTCGAAATATTGAAAGATTCACAAGTCTTGTCTTAATAATTTGTTTACTGTTGGAATTATTAGGAAGATTCTAAGCTGAACAACAATCTATTACAGTCTACAGTTCTTTCACTTTGTTATAAACAAAGCCATAGGATATAACAGAGTGCTTCTGTAAATTCTTCCAATGACTGTTTTCCTTTTCCAATTCAAACATTGCCGGTAAAACACATTAGTATCAACAAAATTTAGATGCAAATGACAGTGACATGAACCGTACATATCAAGTCGATACACACTATCCCGGCTGAGCTCAAACCCTTGCATCAATGTCATATATACATATAAAGTCTGTGAGACAATGTTCAGGAATCATATATACAAGGGAAACTTCAAATACATTCCAACAGTCTCTAAATTATGCACCCTATTCGGCCTCGCCATTGAACACTTCAGTATACTTTTGAAGATCATCAAGGGAATAGAGTCGGAGTAGGTCCATATTTTCAAAGGGCTTAAACTTCAAGGGGTGGTCCTCATCAATCAGCTCCACTGGCGCTTCTATCGTCTCACCGCTAAATGAAAACAATGCGACGCAATATCTTGCCTTGTTCCCCTCCGTCACCACACGATGCGTTGCCGAATGCACCCTTCCATTGCTCCACGCCTAACATTTCAATACATCAACTATATCAGCACACATGGCATCATCAACGGGATTAAATTTATTTATTTATTTTACTGCTAGACCTAAAATAGTGTAGAACTGGTGTTTTAGTAGTAGTATTTTTATATTTAGGTGGGGTTTTCTTGTTTGTAATAAAGAAAGAAAAAGAACTGACCAAGAATGCATCGCCGGCCATGACTATGAACATTGAACCCGATGGCTCAACACAAATCCACCTGCCGTCTTTAGTTTTTGTCTGAAGACCTGCAACTTGATTGTCGTGAAGTATGGTTAAGAAGCTCTTGTCAGTGTGAGGAAATCCACAGTTTTCAACTCCTTCCCCTTCATCCGCCACTCTATATTTTATCAGCCGAAGAAGATAACTGGTGGAATCCATGTGAGAGTCGTAGTATTTCCTTACACCGTAGCTTTCAAACACCATCTCCTTCACCGCTCGATCCAGTTGGGACACCAACTTTGCATACGAATGAACACTTTCACTGTAAACAAATAGCATAACCTGGTCACTCGTAAGTCTCAAATTCATGTTTGTATATTTGTATGATATGATAAATACATACCAGAATCTTTGGTTTCCATTAGGCCACATGAGATGAGTGAAACTTCGAGTTCCGTCAAGAGTCGTTGGATTATCAATGCCCAGGCTTTCACTGAGAGGAATGGAAGGGTGCTTAAAGTAACCGAAGTAAGGTTTCTCAGATGTGTTTTTAACCTTGTTTTCTACAGGAAGATCAAACAATTCTTGCATGGAGTTAAAGACCTGATCCTGAAGCTGAGATGAAACTGGATGATAAGGCGTCAGGAAACAGCCGTATTCTTCAAGCGCTAGTCGAACGTCATTGCATTTAGAGACCCAAGCCGCAGTTCCAGGCTTGCAATTCTCATCGAAAAGGTCTACTACCGGGAGCTCGGCGGCTGAGTGGGGATTCATGGATTCAACTTTCTGCAATACAGGGTTGAAAATTGTTTCATCAAGAAGAAGACAATGTGTGCAGCAAAAAATACAGGATGATATTTGTCTGGAGTTGTCATTTCAAATATCATTAGCTTACTAAAGTGAAAAACAAGATATAAATAAAAAATCCTTGATTAGCTGAGCATCTTTGAAAAATTTTGCTCCTTTACATGGTCAATTCCAACAAAATATAGATTACCACTAATTGAATGTTTACCAATCAATTTATCAAAAAAACGTTTACCAATCAAGAAAATCAAAATTGTTTTGTACAGACACAAAATCTATCATCTCTGTCATGAACAGAGGAATAGGAAGATCATAATTTTTTTATTATTCTTTTGATTTTAAAATTTTGTCCTGAACTCTTATTAATTTGGATCCATCCTTATCATACACTTAGTTTTGATTGACGAGTCTTTCAACAAAAAATTTTCACGTACACAACATCTCAAACTCGAAATTTATTTAAACAAAATCGTAATTTAACTTTAATCTTTTGGAACACACAATACTAACACAATCATTTGACTTCATATATAATAAAGTTTATAAAACTATTCTCCTCCCCTTAACCCTATTTAATACCCATATACCTGGCCATATTTGAAAAAGAAGTCAAACCTTTTCGATTTTTTTACAGATGGAACAATATTTTGTTATATAAAACTTTTTTTTTACTGTGAGAAAAGCTGTTGTCAACTTTAAACACAATCATGCACAATAATCAAAAGAATAAAAAGCTTTGGAACAGAGAAAATTAAAAGGCAAATAGTGTTCTATTAGGTCTTACCAGTTCTTGGAGTGGAAGGAAGACAAGATTTTGTTTCAAACTACTTAAAGATTTTGTTTCCAACTGCTTAAATAGAGACTTAGCTACCCATAACTTGACCCTCACTTATTTAATAAAAAATAAACGCAGATTAAATACCATTAAAACTATACAAATAAAAAAAATGGAGCTGACTTTTAATTGATTAAATAATTTTCTCAAACACTAAAGTCCTTTTTTTAATAAATAAATAAATTGATTGCCGGACCGGCTAACTAAGTTTGCTGAATTTATTGTTACATAAATTCATATGCTCCACGCGTTGACATTAGCATGTCTTGTTGAATGTTGTGTTCTATCCATTATTCAATGTCGATTTTTTAACAAATTAATAGTAATTACAGTAGTATCTATTTTAAAATATAATTTCTATTACATTTGACATTGATCACTCAATCACTCTGTTGACATCGTTAGTGCTCGAATCCGTAACCTTTAAGAACAACAACCATTCCATTAACCCATTAATCACTTGGATTAGAGGGTTAGTGATAATGTCATCTTTTTTTTAAATAAGCTAAATATAATTAATCAAAACTTTAATCTTTGGATACATATAAGCATAAATATCATTGATATTTTTAAGGGAAATTTTTTTAATATTATTGAATCTAGAACTCATAATTTACGGATAAAAATATATCAATTAAGAATTTCTTTTGCTATTTGTTTTATCAATTATCAACATAAATTAAATTTTTTAAAATAAACATAGCACACTATTTATATAAAGGCTAAGTACATTTTATTGAACTAATATGTAGTTCCTTTTCTTCCCAAAGGTTGGATGGTTAAACTTATATGTAGTTGAATTTTAGTTTATAACCATTTATTTATTTTAAAAAATATATTTATAATTAAACTTATATTGTAATTGTCTTGGTTTATTGGCATTTTTTTATAAGATTAACATACAATATGATGTACAGTTGAATAATGACAAAAGAAAACTGACTCAAAGTATTCGTTCAGACACGTTAGATATGATTCCAACTGAACATATATAGTAAATTCCCGAAGTTTTTTTTTCTCTCTATTTAATTTTTTTTAATTGTTTTTTTATAAATTTATTCCATACTTTTAAATATTTATGTTTTGTTCCCTCATTCACAAATCCTAATTCTGTTCCTGGATCCAATGGTTTGACCCAAATTTAATGGAAAAAAGGGTTGAAGACTCTGAACATGTCAAGCAAAAGCTACCCACTCTCGAAAGTGGGTGTCTACTCATATGTCAACAACAGACTACACCTCCTGGTTGTACTTTCCAAATGGAATATCGACACAAAAAACATAAACTTGTCTATATCTGAAAATATATAAAATTAAAAACCTAAAACCAGTTGACTTTATACAAACAACAAACATGTCACAATTAAACATGCAGACACCGTGACATGTTTTCCGGCAGCAAACACGTCACAGTGTTTTTAGAGACGACGGCATGGGTGTTAGACTAATGAGTCAGTTGGAGTGGTATGGGACAGATATCAGTTTGTCAGATTAGCCGGCAGACGTTGAGTGGTTATGAGTTAATGGGTCGAGTAACTCTTTCTCCATCTATGGCATGGATTTTGATTGTGATCGTTGGTCTTGCTCCCAAGCCTTCTATGGCACCGATAACGGTGAAGTAGACGACTCTACATCTGGGAATTCATCGGTTAAGAAAACCCCGAATTAGAGAAAGAACAAGTTTTTGAAGAAACTCAGGAGAGTCATACTGGGAAAAGACGGAGCTTCATCATCAAGCAAAAGGGATACTATGGAAGATGCCGATTGCCGATTCTATTACATGGAGTTCAGGTAGAGGGAATGGTTTGGTAAACCTGCACGAAAGCAAGAGTGATAGGTGGTTTACTACTGCATCTCTGCGTTCAGCAGCATCCTTGTCAAGGACATTGATAAATTCTCAAGGAACAGAGACCTTGGTTTGTACGGAGTTAAAAGATTCGGTTCCGGCAGGGACAATGCTTCTGATCAATCTCCTTCCAACCTTAACTCGATCAAGGTTATCTGAGATCGAACGTTATGAAGCTTGCAGAGGCTTTAAAACAATCAGGAACAGAAAGAGGACGGATTCACAAGAAAGCGGCAAGCAGTATGTAATTTTTAGTATGACACAATAGCTTGTTTTTTTAGATTAAAAGGTGAATAGGCGCATATAACATTTCCCATTGAAATAACAACGTTAAAAGACACAACAGAACACTCAAAATCATTGAATATTTTATATAAATATTTAAATACTATTTTCCTCAATAAGCATGGAGATCATGGTCTCAAATTCTTTTAACAATAATATGCCACAAAGTCCCAATTGAATCAAATGAGGGCAATTCCTTGAACAATCAATGCATCAGCAAGGACTTGATTAGCTGCCTGAGACGGATGGACACTGTCCCAAAACACATACTGAGTGGCATTGGAACATGTCCCCGGTGTGTGAGGATTGCACAAGAATTCGGTCGTCTCTACTGTCCCAGTTCCACAACACCCTTTCGTTGCTTCAACAAAACCTGCCAAAACAGACTCAAAATTCAACTCTACATCCTCTTGGACATTTCAAAGAGTTTTCAATTCCTTACCATAGTTTGAAGGAGATTTAACGATGTCATAAAGTGCCTTGAAGATGTCGAAAACCACAATCTTAAGATCATGATGCTGTTTCTGGAGATTGGCTGCTGCGGAGTTCAGCTTCTTGTTGAATTGTTGAGCATCGGTATTGAACCTAGAGATGCATCCTTTCTCGTGGTATCCGAACAATGTTCTTGCTAAAGGAACGCAGCCCAACGGTGGAAGAGAGGTGACCCCAACTTTCCTAGCTCCCAACCCGTACATGTTCTGTTTTTCAATCAGAGCAACCCGGAATTTATTAACGGATTTGGCGGTTGAAAGTGACGAAATAAACAATTTTGATTTTAATAGTTTACCTTGACGAAGCTTGTGAAGGCGTCGATGAGGAATGAGCCGTACTGGTCCGGGGTATAGGCATGGTTAAGCAAAGGGTTGACATAGTAGTTCTGGAGGAAGTCGCCACTTCCGGCACTCAATACATAGAGTGCATCTTTGATAATGGATGCTGATTTGGTACTGCCGGCTACCTTTGCTAGCTTTGTCTGGTATTCCTTGAAGTACTCTACTTGCTGGGTCAATGTGATAGCATGCTGCAAACACACATCAAATCGGACACTTCATAGTTATATACTATACGGCAATTCCATGTCGAGATTCTGGTTTCAGAGTATTAAGGTTAACATGTTACATTCATCATGGCAGCTTTGTCATCATAGCCAGAGCCAGCTGAAGCAAAATTGGCTCCAATAAGAAGGTTCTTGCCTGTTGCTTCTGGGCTAAGGTATGCCGGTGGATAAGTTGTAAACCCCAGAGTTTCAGCTGTGAAAAGCAATTTCAGTAAAAACTTCGGAACATCTCAATTCCAAACTCACACTTGCACTACTTACCGGTGATGTCGGTGGCTAATTTTCCATTGCAAAACCTCCCGGTCGGCTTGTGGTTAGCGAAGTCCCGTCCGTAAGGAGGGTAATTAGCCTTGAAGATGGTGGGGAGATAGTCATTGTTGCCGACATCCACCACGGAGTCGCCGAATGTTATGATTGCAGGGACGAGAGTGGTTGATTCTTGTGCATACCCTCCGCTTATTGATGCAAATGCAAACACCACAAACAGAACCACCTTTCTACAACAATAATAAGTATACATTTTCGCTTACCAGGGAGGTTACTGCATTGAAGCTTTGAGCACTGAGTTGGCCCTTATAAGCTGATCGAAAATGGCAAGATTGTGGTCTGTCTTGAAAGAGGAGGATGACGGTTGAGGAGACTCAATAAATGAGAGTAGTTCAAATGAATGTTTTAACCAATTTCCATACTGTAGGTATCAGATTTTTTTTTCTCATTTAAGGATTTCCTCTCTGTATGGTAATGCAGAAGCTTACATTTATGAACTTTTCTGTATATCTAACCAAAACAAAGCAAGGTAGTTGGATGATAATAAAGAGGTCTGTTTTGTGTTTTGAAGAAAGGAGAAAACTGCATGTGCGGGAGTTATTGGACAATCACTGAAGAAATTATGTTGCACGTCTGTATTACTAGTACTTAGCATCATATCAAAGTTCAGCTTAGACTTGTTATAATAGATTTTAAGTCCGTTACACTAAAATATTAAATTTAGGGTTTATAATTCTCGGTGTATCTAACACGATGTGTTTTAATGAATTGGCCATGTGGTCCACAGTAGTAGACTTGATCTATCTCTGCCAAGATATAAATGACAATGGACCTAATTTGCTTGGAGGGGGTTGGAGATGTTTGAATGTTGACGGTGGTTGAACCTTTGGTCCAGACTGGCTCACACTCTGCAGGAAAAATATGGATTTAAGGGTGCTTAACAGGCAACCGTACACCTCAACCACCAAGGGCTGACCTCTCCTGGATTCTCAGCTCCAGTAAAACCTTTCTCCTCCAAAATCTAAATATCTTTCTGCCAGTCTCCAAACCTTACCTTCTCTTCTAAAATTCAGCTATCTCTATTCTCTTACCGGGTATAAAATCTCGGGTTCCCAAACAACCAAAAGAAAATGAAAATGACTTTTATAACAAGCTTAGATAGAATCAGAATTACAACATTTTTTGTTATTCGAATTTGGACACAAACAAATATCAAACATAACTGTTTGATTCATTCGGATATTCTTTTATAAAAAATGAGATGTCAGAAATATATAGAAACAGCAAATATCTTCACGGATACTTGTGCTGGTTGAATAAATAAATACTTCTTATATTGAAAATTTGTCTGTCTATTAATTTCTCTAGTAGCGGTTGATTTAACCTATGAACTGTGAAGAGTTGGGAATCCATGTGGCCTAAAGTTGGCTGTTGGATTTGCATAGGAAGAACAGATGGAGATTTGGATTTTGAGACAATGCTCCCATGTTCATGGAAATGAAAGTTTAAAGGAGTTGATTTTATTACAAGACAATAGTATAGATAAATTCTGAGATTAACAGAGAAAACATTATTTTGAAACTAATACCACAAACATTACTGTCGATACAAGCTCCTTATAACATCTTACAGATACAAAAAGTTTTAAGCTGAGCTGAGGCATTGAACTAGGGAGACAGACAGAACCCGGATTCACCATCTTAACTTCGCCGGGAAGTACTGCAGGGGGAAAAAGCAGAATGTTTAATGTCGAAAAACTGTGCTGGGCATGATAAATCCTAGGATTGAAAAAAAAGCTCGTGTTTGCAGCACTCACCTTCTCAATGAGAGAGAGATAATATGGCTTGACTTTCTCGACATCGACCCGGACTTTGCTCTTGCTGTAAAGATCATACTTACTACAGAATTGTGAGTGGAAAAAACTTGTTTAGTTTTGGATAAGAATCAAGGAAGACACAATCTTAAGAGTTTGAAACAAGACTCCGGGCATAAAAGCAAGCAAAATTCCATACTTGAATATATGGAGCCACTTCATATTCTCAGCATCCTCCTCATTCATTAGGTGTTTGTATGCTCCTGATTTATGCAATGCTGCAACAACATAAAGTGCCTCAGTCTGGTATATAAGTTGGAATCGAAATCAATCTTTGCAGACTTGGAATAATATAAAAATGAAGCCGGGTTTCAATTTATTTTTCTTACCATAGAACGAATGGTACCGGATGATGAAAAGAGCTGCCGGTGGCAGAGTTGTATTGTTCCCCTTGGCCACCTGAATAGAGATGACAAAACCAGTTTGTATCATTGCACTTCCTAGATGTCTAAAAGGGTATTTGTCAAGGTCAGAAAATGAGACACAAAGTGAGAGAGATACCAGATACATGTAGTCATCATGCCCCCATGACATCATCACATTGTTGAGTCCACATCCCTCTGAGTACACCCCAAACTTAGTGTTGTATTCAGGGTTATGATAGTCGGGATTTTCCTCGAAATACTGTTCCAACAAAGCGCAGAACTTCAGAAATCTTTAGATACAAAGACTTTATTTGAAAGCACTGCATTGTTTTCTAAACTTTTTTTTCTTCTATTTTTGATAGATATAGAGATTCTGGATCTGAAAGGAATTACCTTATAGTGAACAACTGACTTGTCGTAAGCACAACCTACAGGAAACGTGTCACCTGTAATACCAACAATCATATTTCACGTTTAGACATAAGATTGTTTAATTGGAGTTTGACATTACTCTCCAATGATGAGACTCACCTACGGTAGCCCACTGGGGAAGCTCACCGAAGCCAGGATGAAGAAGCACCTTTCCAAGGTCTATCCCCCTCAAAGGAAACAAAGCATATAGTTAACGAAGTTCAGCAAATCACAAAATCAACGAGTCTTATTGGTAGAATCTCAAGAGCCAGTCATACCATGGATAAGGCCTGTCAGGTGCAGCCAATCCTCATCAGGATAGTCCCTTCGGATAGCCTCAGCCGTCTGCAGCAAGTGTTCGATCTGAGGTTCATCCAAATCAGGGTCACTCTCATCGATTACATCATTAAGAAGTTCGCAGCATTCCCATATGCTCATCTCCATCTTGTTCAGTTTACCATACTCTTCTCGCATCCGCTTGACCTGCAATTGAATAAACTCATGAGTCCCCTAATATACAATGTGTGTAGCAGTTTAAACATAGAAAAGCACAGAATGATTACAAAGTCATAAGTCTGGTTAATATGATTGATCCGGTAGAAGTTCTCCACACCCTGTTGCCTCTCACTTTCCACATGATAATCTCTGTTTTCATATATAAAGTAGATTAATCAATCAACCAAACAATCATAACTAGAATAAAAACAAAATATACTCTCTACACCTTGTATTATTTATGTTGATTTGTCCATAATATGACACTATTACCAGACTTATTTGTTTGTAATCCATTACCCTTTGCTTCTCTCTCAAAAAAGCAAAAACAAAAAAAGGCAAGACATAGCTTGGTAAAAAGAGCTACCTAAAAGTGTGGCCAAAAGAGTTGGTCTGTGGCACCACAAATCCTCCATCCAACACCAGTTCATTCTCAGCATGGTCGACCTTGTCAAACCCAGATTCAACACCTGTGAAAAAAAATCTTCTATACAGTTAAAGGGTCATCATTGATTTACCAGATCAGCGCTATTATATATTACTAGTAGTTCAACTTATCAGCAAAAAAAGCAACGGAAATCATAAAGATTTACCAAGCTCGGGTTGATCAATGAGGATAGTCATCTTGATCAAGAGAGAAGCTGAATGTCTCCACTGAAACCCAGAGGATTTAGTGATATTGAATGCAAGGTTTAGTCGCAGATTAGGCCATGAAAATTGGCTGGTATTTATAGCCAGTCGGAAGAGGCCCCTTTCCTGAGAATTCCAAGATCATATGACCTTTACTGAAAAATCTGAACTTTTTTGTCCCAAAGTATAAATTTGTAATTATTTTCTTCTAAAAATAAAACAATTATATTTAATGTAGTTAATATTTTACAGAGTCTGGAAAGTAGCAGAGCCGCAGCGTCCTACTGTCCTATCCCATTCAAATCAGAATTTAGAAAAAATAGTAGGTTCTCCTAACTAATTAGGATTATTCATAATCCTAATTAATATTATCAAAAATTGTTTTTTAAACGATGACAAGCAGATTTTATTAATTTTTAAAAAAAATATATTATAAATATAATATATTAAAAAGAAAGAAGAAATTTAATTAATTAAAAATATATGTGTAAAAAAATAAAATATTTTTATAGAAAGTATACTATCAAAATTCAAAAATCTTTATAATTTTTTTTATTTTTAGTCAAACAAGATATTATACGAGATAAGAAAAAAAGTTGAACAAAATAAATTATCATATATATTATTTCGTTATATAATTTTAAATTCATTGACTAATAAATTATCAAAAAAAATAATAATTAATTTTATGATAACCGATATAATTAATTAGAAACTAAAGTTATGAAAATCTTTAATGTACGATACTAAAAAAAAAATTATAAATTGATGTTATATAAAACTAAATAACATATAATAATTTTACATTATATAAAAAATAAAATTATATATATACACAATTAATTGAATTGACAACTCACGATAAATTTAAATAACTTACTGAATTTTTTATTTAGATAATGAAATTAGATGCTTTGTTTTTAATTATATCTATAATATTTATTTATAGAATAAAATGTTCAATTGAATTTGATGCAATTAAATGGATTCGTACTAAATTAATTGATAAAATTATTAAAATATTAAGCAAATGATTGATGACTAATAATAATTTTTCTCTTTTATACGTTATATAAATTTTCATGATATTACCATTTAATAAAAAATAGTAGAACTCATTAAATAAAAAATATATATTGTTATTCATATATGATTTAAACTTGAACATTTTTTATAGTATATTATTAAATATTTTAAAATAAATATAAACTCGTGATCCTTTAATTGAGCACATGACCAAATCTCTCTCTCAATCTTTTTGTCTCTCAATTTTACTAAATATCTTTAGGGTTAAGAGCCGAATGACAGACAAGTCGAAAACGTGACTAAAAAACTGCGTACGTGGAAGTCAAATAATCGTACATAGAAGGTTGTACTAAAAAAGACATTTAATAATGTTAAAAGTTACAAAATATGAATTACCATTGTAAAATATTATAATAAAGCAATATTAATTAATTTTATTGCTTTTATTTTATTAAAAATATATGATTTTATAGTATTTATTCTTTGGATGAGTCTACAACGGACGTCGCACACCGCTGAACACCGTTACTGCTGAACACCGCTGAACATTATTAATTTTTAAAAAAAAAATCAAAATCAAAAGGACTTTAATTGTAATTAAAATTATCTGTAAAATAAATAAAAATTAAATTAAATAAACATTAAGTATTCTATTTTATTATTTTCTTAAACAAAATCATAAAAATAAATTGAAGAGCAGCCTCACGTTTGAAAACATTCACGCAAACTATACTCACGACCATCGCCATCATCGTCTTCCCTATCTTCCACAGAACTCAACCACAGACAATAACGTTATTTTTCCGGTGAAGAATTTCTCTCGTTCAAATAACCCAACACCAACGGAGTATTTTTTCTGTATAGATCGTTCTCTCTTTGAGTTTCATCCATTGCTTCTATTGTGGTTCGAGTAGCCGTTCGTCGTCGCTTTCGTCGTAGTTTGAATCGTTGTTTGATTTCATCTCACGGTGCAGGTAAATATTCTCAATCTTTATGAATCGAATCATCAAATTGAAATATAATTTCATGAATCTTTTATACAAAATTATAAAACCCTAAATTCCCAAATCAGAAATCTTTATTTTAATATTAGCCAAATCAAAATCATAATTTTTCTAATTAAAAAACTTAGATTTAAGTCAATGTTGATTCTGATTGAAGTCTCGCCTACCATCGTCCTTGTTAATTATAAATTCCACCAAAATATTTCTTACCCAATCATGTAAATCGGTTATGTTAGAAAGACTTGTATTGAGAGTTTTGTTTTAATATATTGTATTGATATGGATCTAGTTTTATCCCCAAGTTATTTGTTTTTCCTTGCAATATTAGAAATTAAAGTCATTTATTTTAACCTTGTTGATCATTTTAGCACAAAAGCAGTATTTGTTACAATTGTCTTTCACAGTGTGTTTAAATTGAGGAATTCATGTTGGACATGTTTATGTTTTATATAGAAGTAACTAGGATGCTTCTGACTTTATATATTTGTTTAAAATTTACCCCTTCTAATATATTTGCTCTTTTTTCTGTTTGTATATGGGTTCTGTTTGGCTTTAAGTACTTGGATTTTGTGTATTTTTATTTTAAGTGATTTATGTTTTAACTGATGTTTATTTGTAGGTTACCTTTTATGTTATTAACTTGTTGGAAATGTCTAGTGATTCTCTTCGACTATTTGTTGACAATTATGTTATCTTTTAATTCTTAATTATTTTTAGATTCAAAAAATAATATTAACAGCTTTAATATAAACTTATATACATGTTTAGGTTTTGTTATCCTCAAGTTAGGGGTATTTTTTTTCATTCTTTTTTCAATGCATACTCTCTTTTGGGGATCCTAGTCACTCGATTCATGCATATCTTATTCTGACTATTGTATGAAATTTAAATTTTTGATTTATTATTTTATTTATTTAGGACTGCTATTTGATTCATCATTTTAATAATATTATTTTTTTATTTTTTTAAATTATAAAATTTAATAGATATGGAGGATGATTACAACAATGAATCAGAGTATGAAACTTTTGTCGAAGAACAACAAATTGAATGTAATGGTGATGATGGAAAATATATAGATGATGAGAACACAATTGATTACTTTATTGACGAGAGTATATAGGACAAGATTGGAAAAGAATTAAAAGATTACGATGAAAATGATATGGATATGCTGAAGTGGAATACTTTAGAAGATTGCATTGAGTTTTATTTAACCTATGCAAAAGTGAAAGGTTTTGGAGTTCGAATGAGCCAGGCAATGAAAAGTCGAAATGGTGGTCATATAATTTCAAAGAAAATGGTGTGTCGTAAGGAGGGATATAGAGAAGAAAGATGGTCTAACTTGCCAAACAGAAAACGTGAACAAAGACCGATCATCAGAGTTGGATGTGAAGCATCTATTAAATTCAAATTGGATGAACGATATAAATATTGGAAAGTTACTAAATTCTTCTCAGACCACAACCATGAAATGGTTCAACCAACACAAGTTGCTTACATCAGGTTCGTAATTCATAAAAATATAAATTGTTACATACTGACATCTATCTTATATATGTATATATGTATTTATTTAATGTTCTATAATAAATTATTTTGCAGGTCATTCCAAAAAATTACCGAGTTAGACAAAATAAAGATTAAGATCATGCACAATTCTGGAATTGCTCCAAGTAAAATGATGCGGAATTTCGTAAATGAAGCTGGTTCAATTGAGAATGTTGGATTTTTATCGAAAGATTTGTACAACTATCTACATAGAATCAAACGAGAAGAAGTACAAGATGGTGATGCTGAAACTGTGATGGCATATTTATATGGGAAACAAGAATCTGATCCATTTTTTTTTGTGAGCCACACGAGGGATGAACACGGAAACTTAGAGAAATTGTTCTGGTGCGATGGTATATCACGTGCTGATTATAAAGAATTTGGTCATGTACTTGCATTTGATACAACATACAAGTGCAATGCATACAACAAGTCGTTCGTTGTTTATCTTCTCTGCATTCATATTTATATGACGTTTACACTCGATCATCTTAACTTGTTTTGAAGGAGTTAAGTTTAAATCCATCGACTAGTTCAAAAAATAAAATCTAAGCCTGCATATATTCAAAACGAAATAATTCTAAAATAAACATAAATTTTAAATATGGAAAAATAAAAAGTAAAAATAAGGATTATATAGAAGGTATAAACATAACACATATTGAAAGTTCACTATAAAATTTAAAATGACCTACAGACGTTTTCTCACTTTACATATACTAGTATGTTATTTTAAGCAAGCCTATAAAAAATTTCAAAAATACCATCACTTATAAAAAACATAAATTACACAGAACTAAAATTTATAATTAATTTTATACAATTATATGTCATTCATAGGAGTTATAATCAAGAGAATTTACATAAAATGTTAAAGAAGAATGACTTGTAGCTTTTAAAAAGACGATTCACTGACTATTAATTTAGATCTCTTAAAAAGATATACAAATGAACTATTAAATACTTTTTAACTTAACGAGGTAACAAAATTATACACATTTTTTAAATAATACATGAAATATCAAAAATAACAACAAACCTTATTTCAAAGATAATATAAATTATATAAAAAATATGTAATACAAAAGCGAACAATGAATGCTAAGGGAAAAGAATAAACTAAGACTACATAATTGTTGCAACTACTTTACGCCTATCAATTTCAACCATTGAATTATCTTTTATATACGCAATCAATTTGAAGCATTCAAATACAAAGTAAATAAACGATTAGATGTTAGACCCGAGAAATAAGACACTCCCTTTTTTATATAATTAGTGGATTAGATAATATGTTATTGAAAGGTATAATCCCAAATCTAAATTTTTTAATTAGAAAAATTATGATTTTGATTTGGCTAATATTAAAATAAAAATTTCTGATTTGGGAATTTAGGGTTTTATAATTTTGTATAAAAGATTCATGAAATTATATTTCAATTTGATGATTTGATTCATAAAGATTGAGAATATTTACCTTGCACCGTGAGATGAAATCAAACGACGATTCGAACCACGACGAAAGCGACGATGAACGGCTACTCGAACCACAATGGAAGCAATGGATGAAACTCAAAGAGAGAGCGATCTATACAGAAAAAATACTCCGTTGGTGTTGGGTTATTTGAACGAGAGAAATTCTTCACCGGAAAAATAACGTTGTTGTCTGTGGTTGAGTTCTGCGGAAGATAGGGAAGACGATGATGGCGATGGTCGTGATAGTTTGCGTGAATGTTTTCAAACGTGAGGCTGCTCTTCAATTTATTTTTATGATTTTGTTTAAGAAAATAATAAAATAGAATATTTAATGTTTATTTAATTTAATTTTTATTTATTTTATAGATAATTTTAATTATAATTAAAGTCCTTTTGATTTTGATTTTTTTAAAAAAAATTAATAATATTCAGCGGTGTTCAGCAGTAACGGTGTTCAGCAGTGTGCGACGCCCGTCATAAAATATTATAATAAAGCAATATTAATTAATTTTATTGCTTTTATTTTATTAAAAATATATGATTTTATAGTATTTATTTTTTTTGGTAATTTTTCTTTATTTTTTATATGTTTTTGTTTATGTGATTTATTTCATCTGCCTTTGTGGAATTCACTGTATTTTAATAATTAATTGTTGCAGAGATTCTTATCGATACTGATTTTGTCGATGATAAAAAATTAAATCTTCATTCGATTGATGGTTGTGTACTAATATAATTAATTTTGGGTAACGTAATATTTTATCTAACAATTTTGAGCGTTTACAATTTCTTCACTCGTATACGTCTCGATTATATAAAAAATCATAAAATTTCTAAATTTTGATAGTATATTTATCTTCGTAGAATTTTTTATTTTAATTTTAATGGTTATAAAAATTATGAGTAGATTTAATCTTATTATTTTTTTTAAATGTGTTATAATTATAATATTTCTATAAATTTAATAAAAAAGTTAATTACTATTATTAAAAAAACATTATTAATTATATACATCTCAATGACTTTTACAAATTATTAAACATAGTGGTTTTTAAGTATTAATATTTTTTAAGTATTTTAACAGCCATTAAATTGATTACAAATATCTCTCACATAAAAATAATATTTTTATTAAAAACCATAAAAATAATATTTCAATTGCTATAATATATTGACCTACATGATTTACGATTAAATATTTATAATTATATACTCTAAAATTATTTTTTTAGTAGTATAAAAATAATTATAAAATAATATATATTTATAATTTTTTTAACCCATTAATAATGACAAATTCGAGATACTTATTTATAAGATTAAGGCTTAACTCATAAAAAGTGCTTAAATTATACATTTTTTCAGGTGTCTAATGTTTCTTTTGACTAAAATAAGTGCCTAAAGTATATATTTTTCTGAAATAAGTGACTAATGTATTTTTTGGCTGAAATAGGTGCCTGAAGTTTCATTCCGTTAATGTTTTAATGTAACACCGTTAAAAAAATTTGTTTAACTTATAAATAGATGCACAAACTATATATTTTTTCTAAGATAAGTGTTTAATATTTTCTTTTATTGAAATAAATAGTTAAAATTTTATTTTATTAAAAGAAAATGTAAAAAAAATCTTCTTATCCTTTTACAGCAAATATAATAATAATAATAAAAATAAATCCAACAATCCACGAATCACTTAAAATTTACATAAATCTAAAATATTAATAGTCTGTATTTATATAAATCTAAAATATTAATAGTCTGTATTTATTCTTTTTAATGTTTATTTTCGTAATTTTAATGTTATTTTTTAAAGCAGACGTTAGAAAAATAATAAATAAATTATTGTTGTTAAATACAATTTTTCAATAAAAATCTTACATACCAAACATCCTCGGCTGTGATTGATTTGGTATATATGATTTTTAATTAGGACATTATACGATTAATATTTTTATTATTATTTTAAAATATTAACGTAATAAAATTTTAAGTATTTATTTTAATTAAAAAAATATTAGACACGTATATCAAAAAACATATAATTTGAGTATTTATTTAAAAGTTAATATTTTTTTAACGGTGTTACTTTAAAACACTAAAAGACTGAAACTTTAGGTACATATTTCAGCTAAAAAATACATTAGACACCTATTTCAGAAAAATGTATACTTTAAGCATTTATTTTAGCTAAAAGAAATATTAGACGCCTATTTTAAAAAAATATATATATATATAGTTTAAGCACCTATTTATGAGTTAAGCCTAAGATTAATTTAAGTCAAGTCTTTTAAGACATAACTGGAGCCACATGCATAGATACTCATTTATAAATTTCTTTTACATAATTTGTACGTAAAAAATTAAATATATATAATTAACAGTTATTTATAAATAAATTGACATTCTTTATATATAAATCAAAATCTTTTATAAATAATTAATCAATTTTAAATATTATTAAAAAAATTAACACTTTTTAAATAATTTTTTGACTCTATCACTTTCCTAAAATAAATCTCATAATCTTTAAAATTTATTATTATATATTATAAGTGTTTTAATCGTACGTAACAACATTAAATGAATTTATGATCGACATCAATCAATACATTAAAAATACATTTTAACTAAGACATTTGAAAATTACGACAAATATCGTAATTTTTTATAACCTATAAAAATTTGTAACCATATCAAAATACAGTACCATTTGAGGTACCCTCTTAACCCTCTTTAGTACCAGGAAAAGCTCTCCCACCTAACCAATTGTTATAAATTTTCTTACCCCCTTACGTTGAAAAGTGAATAAATTAAGGTTGTTAATTTCCATGATTTTGTCTTGATAAAAAATGTCCATTGTCAGCAGTGAGTCTGCATGGCATCAGACACCATAAAAATTTATATAACTGTGGTACATCTGAATGGGCACCCGTATCAAGTGATTAATAACATATGTCCCTTGGATTCGTACCACAAGACCTTTGGTCGTAATACGACAGCCGTTTCGGTTGTCATCACCACAAAAGGAGAGGGCGAGGTAGTTGGCCAACAGGGAAACTTGTGCCTGACGGTACATCTACATCACACGGTCGAAACGGAGTGTTGGCGGAACATGAGCCTTTCATTACACCTACTACGAGTTGGACTGATGTCATCATTTTTTTTTTAAGTGAACACTTTTCAAATTTTTAATTACATATAAATGTATTATATTCTTAAAATATATATTAAAATTTAAATTTTATATAATAAAATAATAAAAATATTTATATTTACTTAATTACTCAATAAATATTTAATTTATTGACATGATACTATTTGGATTTAATTGCTTAAAAACTATTCTAGTCTCTCCGTTAAAAAATTTGAGTACTGATAAAATATTATATTTCAAGACTGATAGCTTATAATATATTGATAAGTTTGTTGCAAAAGAAAAATAGAGAAGGGTGGGGAATGTCATAGGAAGACAATATTTTTTTTTTATGCTTTGATCTCCTCAGTTACAATGTAGGACGAATCTTGACATTAAAATTTAAAGGGATACTGATATAATAAATATTTGTGTATTTTTAAAATTTTATCGAGAGACTTATATTTTATAAATGTTCAATGAATTTTTAATTTTTTGGTAGCATCGTAAAGATATTAATTTAGATATTTATGTTGTTATCTGTTATAGGATCCCATATTAGTTATAGGATTTTTTTGATTTAATTAAATTTTTAATTGAATTTTAAATAATTTTTGTATCGAATAATTTACATTGAAATAAGCTTGATTGATGTTATGAATTGTGATAGTGAAGAAGCGTCAAATCTATGACAAATAATTCATATATGATTAGATATATTGTGATAAATGACAATTATTTATATCTGAGATCAACCATTGGGAACTAGAATTATTGATTATTTATTTATTAATGAGAACTTTAAATGAATTGTCGATATTTGTAAATGATTAGAATTATCGATTGTGATGTAAAAATAAACTATTTTGGAAATGATGTTCGTTTATAATTTTTTATATATGTTCAATAAATAAACGATCAGTAATAAATGTATATTTGATTCGTTTATAATCAAACAATTTCATTTGTTAATTGTTTATCAGTTCATTTACTTTTTTTTTATATATATTTTGGACTTGAAAAAATCGAAAAACCTTAATAGTTAATGATATAATTTTATCATTTTAGTGAACACATAAATACATATATTAACAAAAATATAAATAAATATGTTTACGAACATAAAATAAATATAATTACGAACGTTAAATAAATAAATATAATATTAAATTTTTTTAAAAATCCAAATTAAATACAAATATTTTTAAAATAAATAAATATAAATAATATTTTTTATTTAAACTTGATTCATTTACATAATTTAATAAATACAGAGGATATTCCCCTTTTTGAACTTTTGTCTGTTTCTTTTAAAGAGGGGGGGCAACGCTATCACGTGGCTTACTATCTGTGCTGTCTGAAAGCTGTAGCCATTAAATTCTTTACAAACCATGTTTTTGTCTGAAATCATCTCCATCGTTTATCAACCACATGTTTCCAAGTTGATGGTCCCTATGGCACCGGCTCTTGATGGCTGCTAAGACGCAAAAACATTGGAAGTAGTTGGTCATCACTGAATTGTACATATCAAGTATTAATTATGCAAATATCAATTTTAATTATATTAAAATCTTGCATTTATCGCTATATAGTACAATCTTATTAAATAATAATTTCAGTGGAAAATTAATTTTATTTAAAAAAATTAAATTTAAATAGATTGGTTCTTAAATCGCTTTCCGATTTCACCTCAAATTATAATCTTCATTTTGAATTGATTCTCAAATTTTTTGAACGTTTTAATTTCATTATCAATATATGCAAATGAAACATACAATTATTAATTGTCATGAAACATTTTTATGTAATAATATAAGATGATGCAAAAGATAATTTAAGAATATAATTAAAATAATAAAAAATAAATATTAATTTAAAATAATAATTATAGTTTAAAAATAAAATAAAATATTCAAAAGTTTGACGATCAAATTAAATTTTATACCCCACCGTATTTCATAAATTTATTAATAAAAACAAAATGGATTCCTAATAACTTCAAGTTTAGCCCATTACACCAATGGGTATTTATACCGAAATATACAACTGACTTTGCAACAGCTGTAGGCCCACTTGACTTAACTAGTGCACATGTTGTAATTCTTAACAAACTAATGGGTATTTATACTAAGATTAATAAAGGATAAAATATAAATATTTAAAAATAAAAAATAAATTTATAAATAAATTAGTTTTTAAAAAATTAAATGAAAAAATAAAAATAAAAAATATTTGCGAGTAAAAGATGATTATCTCTCTCCACCCACCCCACGTAACTTATTCTCCGGCTGTAATTATACACATACATTATCGAAATTATAATTTAAAATATACGATATATATATATATATATTTTTATCAAAATGGGATATAATATTTGACTGTGAACTAGTTAATCAATAATCACGTGTGGTAAAAACATTTATTTACACGCAATGCCGAACCAAGTCGAAGATAATCTTTGTTTCCCAATCCAGATATGAAGTAATCTAACATTAATAGCAAAATTTATAAAAAAACATTAATAGCAAAATATCTTCTTTTAAGCCAAATTCCAAAATGAGAGCGTGAACTTCACCTCCACGCTAATTATTTGTGATTAGTGCACCCAACCACTATGATTAGTCCGTTTAGTCCACGCTCCAAACTCTCACATGAAAGCCAACCCCACCGCGATCTCCCAGTTTCCTACAAAACAAAATCATGAGAGAAAAACAAGGCAGAAAACAAAACATTAGCTCGAAAAGAGACGATCTTTAACGGATTTTCAGTTAAAGACTGGACAAATTTCGGAAGAACAAATGAACATGTGGCCATTAAACCCAAACCACTTCCTTAATTACTCACGTGTCAAAACTGACTCAGTCACTTTTTTCGTTTTTACTATATTGGGATTTTGATTATCTTAAATTTAATAACCAACCCGTGTCGGATTTCCTCCTGAAAATTCTCTCTTTTTCATTGTACCGCATACCCAATCAAGACATGACATATCAGTCACATGATCTAAAAAGGTGGGCCCATTGACGTGGCAGGATCTTCGTTGTTGTCTGGCCATGGAGAAAATGGGATACGTATAAAGAAGTCCAGGAAAGGATAGGGATAAGGTGTGAGTTATTTAGTTTTTTCCATGCTAGTGATGAAGCTTTTTGCTTTTGGGAGATAAAAGATCCTTCTCTTGTGGATTTCGAAGGCAGCTTTTTTTCTCTACCAGAATCTTTCTTTTCCTGCTTTATATTTTGATGTATACTGCTTGTATTTGTTTTTTATATTACTTTTTTATTGGGAAGATTCTCGTTTTTCTTTTATGGGGAACTTTTACGAACAAGCTTGTTGGGGGAAGGAAAACAAAGGAATCCTAATTGTCTGTGATAGTGGTGTTGGCATATGAGTTCGAGCTAAAAACTTTGCTTCTTTTTCTGGAGAAAGTTAGAGGCTAGATATTGGTGAAATTTGTGTGTTTATTATCAGTAGCTAGATTTGTTTATCTCTTGGGTTATATAGATTTTTGAAGCTAAAGTTTTGATTTTTTTCCCTATGGTTTTCAGTCAAAAAAGCCTGTTTTCCTGAGATGGGTTGGAGATCTTTGGATGAGTAGAGTTCTGAATTCTTCTCAAGTCCAGATTTAAAAGACTTGTGATTTCTGGGTGCTTCAGGAAATTCAATTCAAATGCCATCTGGGACATAAAGTTTTGTTCTTTGTTGAAATTGAATGTTTTGACGGTGGAAGAACCCGTTTCCTTGAGTTAAAAGTTTGTGGTGAAATAAGGAATTGGAAACGATGATGAAAGGAAGAAAAGACGAGGCAAAGGCGATGAGCCCTATGTTTCCCAGGCTTCATGTGAATGATACAGAGAAAGGGGGGCCAAAGGCACCTCCAAGGAACAAAATGGCCCTGTACGAGCAACTTAGTATCCCTTCCCAAAGGTTCAACGCTGGATCACTTCCACCAAATAATACCAGTAGCTTGGTTCCTTCAATATCATCAAGCCATGTACGTTTGCTAATTTTCTAATGTTTTTTCTTCATATTTTATGTTGTATGACAAGAAATGGTTTGTATTTGTAGGGCGAAGGTAATGAAACTAGTATGGTTATGCCATTTGACTACGCCCATGAATCTTCAATTTCGCCTGAGAAGTTTCATTCTTATTCCATCCATGGGACTAGAATAAGTACCACCAGAGGAATTCAAGATAATAAATTCTCGAAAGCTATGGAGTACCGTAGTTTGGATACCGTTGCACCAACTCCAGCTGGTCCTGAAAGAAATAAATTTCAACCTCGCTGTTTATCCAGCTTTAAGAAAGGTTGTCCGAGGAAACTAGTGAATGTTGATGACCTTAGGGTTCCTACATCTGTTCCATCCGGGATAGATCGAAAAAGCAGTTGCAGTAAGCAGGGCGAAACCCAGCAACAATTTCCTAAATCGAACTTGAGCTCTTCAATGCAACATCAAAATGCTATTGAAATTTCTGTAGATCCAAAGTCTAGAAGATATGTGGAGAACCAAGCTGAGGAGAATGGAAGATTATTTCGAAGCAATCGAGACATCATGGAAAGATCTAATTCAACCAGAGATAATATCTTAGCTGATGCATCATCCGACCTGTCAACCAAAATCAAGGATTCAAAATCATTGAAACGTCCATATGATTCATGTAACAAAGAAAACAAAAACAGCTCAACGGATGTATTGAACAGTGAACTTCGTGCAAATGCTCGGTTACATCATGAGTATGTTTCAGTGGAATCTATCAAATCTCTGGAAAATGCTTCCAAGGTGAGAAATGAGTCATGCTTGCGACGATCACTTGGAGTTGATAATGGAAGTCCGAATGGGCTTGAAAACAGAAGTAAAGCTGTTGAAGGAAAGAATATTGGGACTATGCAAATTGGGGGTGTGAAGATACATAATAACATCCCCAGTACCTCCGTGGAGTCCCAGCCTAATTCGGATATATGCCCTGATGATATCGTGGGAGTAATAGGTCAGAAGCATTTCTGGAAAATACGAAGAGCTATTGTCAAGTAAGTGTCCCACCTCTGTTGTTTTGTGTATTCTCTACAACTAATGAACACCAGAAGTATGTTGTTTGTATATTCAATATTGTTTCGTTACATATGATGAACATCGGAAATATGTTCTAGGTGTCTTCCTGCTCATGATAAATATAGTTATAAATAAGTAATTGTTGACTGTGTGTACCCTGCAGATACTCTTCGGTCATATCATTTTGTAAATTGTTCGACACATTGCCTTCTATGTTTTCTAGCTACAATTGCTCTTTTCTTCTGTAAAATGTTCAGTATATTTGCTGCTTGCAATTTGTATCAATTCTAACTCTTTGCAAAAGCGGTAAATACTTGTTGCTAGCTCTGCTTCTTGATGAGATACTAATTGTTATATAACTGTTTTCAGCCAACAAAGAATCTTTGCTGTGCAAATCTTCGAGTTGCATAGACTCATAAAGGTAAACGGATTGGTGTATTATGGACTTGCTAGGCATTTCAGCAAATTATGCATGTATCTCAGTAAATTTGAACTATGCATTCATTTGGAACAGGTTCAAAGGTTGATTGCTGGGTCACCAAATATATTGCTTGAAGATACCTATTATATGGGCAAACCATCTTTAAATGTTTCTTCGACCAAGAAGTTCCCATCTAATAAAGTTCCTGAATCGGCATTGCTTGTTAAAATCGGAAATAATTCTCAAAAACCAAATATTAGCATTGAATGTGCAGATGAGAATGCAGTTGCAAGGCTTCCCCTTTCTTCTGTCGGTGATGATGCCAGCAAAGGACTTGTTACCCAGCGACCCAATGCGTTGGCAACACTGATGGCTGCCAATACCAGTTCATCTTCTTGGGGGTTTTCTCCACCTGGAACTCAGTGGTTAGTACCTATAATGTCTCCTCCTGAAGGACTTGTCTACAAGCCGTATGTAGTGCCCTGTCCTCCAACTACAGGTTTCTTGGCACCGGTTTATGGTGGCTGTGGTCCTCTGAACCTAACTGCAGGTGGTGCGGACTTTATGAACACAACTTATGGTGTTCCTGCTTCTCACCAACACAGGCTTGGGATTCTTCCTGGCGACCCTCCAAGATGCCAGACCTACTTTCCACATTATGGCATGCCAGTTAGGAATCCAACAGTTTCTGGCTCAACAGTTGAGCAGATTAGCGCATTCCAATCAAAGGGCAATCAGTTATCAACAGGTGATGTGAACATCCCCTCAGCTCAACAGAGTTCATACAACATGCCAAGTCAGATGAATCAAGAAGTCCCTCTGAAAAAACTGCCTGCATCAAAAGATAGTGAAATACAGGGAAGTACAGCAAGTAGTCCCCCTGTGAGGTCTAAAGGGGATGCGCTACTTCCTCTTTTCCCTACCAAACCCACAACTCAGGCATGTACTGACAGTGCTCAGACTAGCGGGGAGCAAACACGTGTAATTAAGGTCATACCACATAACCGCAGATTAGCAAGCGAATCAGCAGCTCGGATCTTTCAGTCTATACAAGAAGAAAGGAAACAATATGATTAATTTGTGTCTAATATGACCTACTTCACTCGGAAAAAAAATGTTGGTTTTGTATCTGTATGAATAACATGTACATAGACAACATAAGTTTGAAAAGTAATCAACTTTTGCCAACTGCAATAATGCCTGCTTCTGTATTTTATCGTTGCAGCAAATCTTGGCCGTATTAGAAAATCATATACAGCAATGGAAGTCTTTAATTGTCTAGGATTGCAAGTTTGTGCTTCAACAATTCTAGTTCCGAAACCAGAGTTGTTCGAACATTGTTATCTTAGAAGTTGCTTTCACGGTGTTCATATTGATGTAGTATATGCAACATTCTGTTTTCACTTGATGGATTCACGATGATTTTTATAAAGTCGAGGATGAACTGTTAAAAAGCTTTATTAAGGGGGTTGACCTTGACTACATGTTAGCGTGTTTTATGGTTGAAGACAACGGTAAACCATTGAAGCTAAAAACCTAATATATGCTTGACTTTTCTTCCCCTTCCGAGTTCCTTCCCATCTAAACCTCTCATTTTTGTCTATCAAAAAAGCTGCCATTTTCTCTATTTCTCATCTCATGGCTGACGCACTTGTTTCAGCAGTCTTGCAGCAGCTAACCGCCATCGTTTACCAAGACATGGAGAGAAAGGTGGCATCTGTGTTGGACGTAAGGAAAGAAGCCCAGAAGCTGAAAACCACACTCCACGCTATTCAAGCTGTGTTGATCGATGCAGAGAGAAGGCAAGTGAAGGAAGAAACTGTTAAACATTGGTTGGAAAAGCTGAAAGCCACATCTTATGACATGGACGATTTGATTGATGAATGGAACACTTTTATTCTCAAGTTTCGAGTTTCAGACAAGGTATGCTTCTGTATTCCTTCCCCAAGCTTTTGTTTCAGCAAAATTGCTCTCCATCGTGATTTTGCCTTCAAAATAAAAGATTTAAACAAAAGACTTCAAGTAATTGCTGTCGAAAAAGATATGTTCAGCTTTAATATAAATACAAGCAGAGGAGAATCTGAGCGGCCAGTTACGACTTCATTTATCGATGTGTCTGAGATTTATGGCAGAGACCAAGACAAGGATGCTATAATTCGTATGTTGCTGTCTGAAAATGGTCAACAGCAAAGCCTCCATATCATCTCTGTGGTTGGAATGGGCGGGATCGGGAAAACAACTCTTGCCCAACTAGCCTACAATGACCAGGAGGTGAAAGCATTCTTTGAGAAAAGAATATGGGTGTGTGTCTCGGATCCTTTTGATGAGATTAGAGTTGCCAAAGCGATTCTTGAAGCTTTAACTGGAGTTGCTCCCACAGTGGCTGAATTTGAGACGTTATTGCAGAAGATACATCAATCGATTCAGAGGAAGAAGTTTCTTCTCGTTTTGGATGATGTGTGGACGGAAGATTGCACAAAGTGGGAATCGCTGAAACACTCTCTCAAGTGTGGAACAACGGGAAGCAAGGTCTTGATCACCACGCGGAAGGAGAACGTTGCAAACATCATGGGGAGCACAGCACTGTTCCCGTTGGATCAGCTGTATGAGGAGGAATGTTGGTTGATGTTTAGTCGGGTGGCATTTTTTGGAAGAACCAGTGATGATTGCAAAGGTTTAGAGGACATTGGAAGGAGGATAGCACACAAATGCAAAGGCTTGCCGCTGGCTGCAAAGGTTCTTGGGGGACTCTTACGCTTCAAAAAGTCCAAGGA
Source organism: Abelmoschus esculentus (assembly GCA_035048815.1). Taxonomy (NCBI): domain Eukaryota; kingdom Viridiplantae; phylum Streptophyta; class Magnoliopsida; order Malvales; family Malvaceae; genus Abelmoschus; species Abelmoschus esculentus. Next base: position 3,891,026 of record JAUCBN010000008.1, read on the forward strand.
ACAATGGCAGAGTGTGTTGGACAGTGAACTATGGGAACTTGAAGAAGTTGAGAAAGGTATCTTCCCTCCCCTGTTACTGAGCTACTACGATTTGCCTTCAACTTTGAGGCAATGTTTTTCATATTGTGCCCTGTTTTTAAAAGATTCCGTGATTGATAAAGATAAGTTGATCAAGTTGTGGATGGCCCAAGGTTTCTTCAAGGGTTTGCCACACAAAGAGATGGAGATCGTCGGTCAAGAATGCTTCGACGACTTAGCCATGCGCTCCTTCTTTCAAGACTTTCAAAAGGATGAAAGCAACAATAGCATCATGAAATGCAAAATGCATGATATAGTGCATGACTTTGCACAGTTTTTGACAAGAAATGAATGTTTTATGTTGGAAATGGAAGTTGTAAAACATTGCACCAAGACAGAGTCTTATAACGGAAACTACTTCCGTCATTTGGTTATCGTACTAGAGAAGGAAAGTATGTTTCCTTCTCACATCCACAATGTTCATAAGCTCCGTAGCCTGCTGATCAAGTCATATAACAAAAACAGTTCAATCGGTGGAGCTTTGCCTAAGTTATTTGATCAATTGATATGCCTAAAGACTTTGGATTTGAGTTGGTGTTTGATTAAAGAAATACCGACAGAGATAGGCAAATTGACAAATTTGAGGTACTTGAAGCTCAGCAATAACCATGATCTGCTAGAACTGCCAGGAACCTTGTGTGATTTGTATAATCTACAAACCTTAGACCTCACGCGGTGTCGAAGTCTTCAAAAACTCCCTTCTGGCATTGGAAAGCTTCAGAATTTGAGGCACCTTGATAATGGGGAGACATTTGCGTTGAGATCCATGCCAAAAGGAATGCAAAGACTAACATGCCTTCGGACATTAAAGGAGGTAGTCGTGAACAATGGTTCTGATAGCAATAAAGCATTTACCCTCGCCGATTTGTCTAACTTGAGTTACCTTCGAGGGGATTTAAAGATTCGAGGATTGGGAAATGCAGCAGATTTGACTGAGGCTAGAAAAGCAAAACTTCATAAAAAGAAAGACCTTGTTGGCTTGACACTGAACTTTGATTTCAGTACAGGGAGAATGGGCGGTGAAGATGTCATTCTTGAAGCCTTACAACCACCTTGTAACATAGAAAAATTAGATATACGATGCTTCAATGGACCCATCTTGTTCCCCAGTTGGCTGAATTCATCGACATTGACCCTGCTGAAGCATGTTACAATTGGAAATTGCAGAAACTGGATTCTTTTGCCTCCCTTGGGGGAACTGCCTTCCTTGGAATCCCTGCAAATAATATACATGACCAAAGTGAAGAAAGCGGGGTTAGAATTTTTGGGATTAGCAAAAGAAGATGGGCAAACATTGTCTCCTTCATCTTCATCACCTATGATTGCCTTCCCCAGTTTGAAATCTCTTCGCTTCTCAAACATGGTAGAATGGAAACACTGGATTAATTATGAAATCCCATCGTCAAGAGTTGCAGAAGTTGAAAATGCTATCATGCCGCGGCTTCAATCCTTGTACTTTCAGGAATGCCACAGGCTGAAGGTTTTGCCACACTTCCTTCTCGGATATACTGCAGAAAAGAGTGGCCTAACATTTCTCGCATTCCTAACATTAGAATTGATGGTGTTTGTGTGCAAAGTAGTCATTGAAGCTCCTTTTCTGGGTTCAGGGTATAATATTCTCCATGTTCCAACTATTGAACTGGTATGACCAACTTTTGTTTTTGCTTTAATTTACGTGACTTGCTTGAACTGGTTTGACTTGTTGTATTGTCAAATGAATCGATTCAATTACCATATCGTTTAAAGATGTTATTGTACGGATGCCAAATGGTTATTTGGTGTGAGCTTAAAGAAGGCTGTATCTAAAACTGCCAACCCCAATGCGGGCTGTCAAAGAGCTTCACATTTCATGTAAATTTTGCTCTGCCGCAAGAAGATATCTAGCAGCCAATGATGCATGAAGTGCAGCACCATAAGGAAGAACATCTTCATTGAGCATAAAGTAGGGTGAGTGGACGGATTTGAGCGGCGGTTTGGTCACATCTTGCATTCCAAGCATGAAAAAATACCCTGGAATCACCTCTTGGTAAAATGCAAAATCCTCGGATGCCATCACTGGTTGCATGTCTATAACTTTGTCAGCCCCAAGCATATCCCCTGCAACTTTTCGGAAGTGCTCGTGCAAGTCTTTATTGTTTATGGTGGGAGGATAACCGATGGTCTGATTCTCGTTTTCATCGAAATCAACAGTTGCATTGCACCTAAACACAGCAGCTTGCCCTTTGATAACCTATCATTTGAGTAAATCAGTTCTGGGAAATGGTAAAACCATAAACATGTGATTGGTTCTACCTTCAAAATGCAGGAAATCTAAGAAAAAGCAAAATATATGAACCTCTTTCAAAACCCTTTGTTATAAGGTTTTTCTTTTCTTTTACTTCTGTGTACCTAAACATTGGTGATTAATTCATTAAATGATTCACAAAACATTCAACTTATATACCTCTTGGATTCGCCGCTTAAGTTGCACTAAACTTTCTTGTGAAAATGCTCGGATAGTCCCACCAATTGTGACTGATTCTGGAATGACATTCAAAGCAACACCCCCTTGAAATTTTGCAACAGTCACCACCTACAAGGAATGCTTTGTTAAAGTGGATACCAGAGTATCTAAAAAGGCAAACATTATGCGTGTGCATTGAGACAGGGAAAATATGTCAATAGAAGGAAAAGTTCTGTGGTATATTAAAGGAGATGAAAGATTGCTTGCACAAAAAGCATATCCTGCAGAGAAAAGAAAATCAAAATTTCACTATGTCACGGATTATACAGGTAAAGTCAGTAGTCAATATTCCACTAGGTTACAATTCAATGTCATATTTCCGGATAAGGGAATGTAAGATCCAAAGTGAACTTTTCTATGAAATATGAATGACGTTTTCTTATCCCTTTAATTTTGGGTAAAATATAGGGGATTACTAAGGAAAATTGAAATAGTTCAGTGGCTTTTTCTAGTATTTAAGCTTCTACATAGAGAAACATAACATGTAAATTTGCTTAAAGGAACACCTTAAATACACCACAAAGCCAGCAACCTATACAAATGTGATGCAAAGCAATCGTCTCTTACACTCAGGGACGAACATGAGATTTTATGCAAGAGATGCGAACTTTTAGGGAGTTATATTAGAAATTTAAGGGGTGCAAAATTATGAAAATTTAGAAAGAAAATAGATATCAATAGAAAAAAAAATAAACTATATGAGAATTTGAAATTTCTAACGCACCCTCAACACCCCATCGGTCTATCCGTGCTTACATAAGTTACAAACGATAGAATGAATAAGCAATGGAAGGAAGAAATGTACCTGGGAATCCAATGGATCAGCTTCATGTGAAACAAGATGTTGTAAGCTAATAACAACATGAGAGGCCGCCAAAATCGGGTCCGTTGTTTTCTGAGGATAGGCTACATGCCCTCCTTTTCCCCTTATTATCGCACTGAAACGTCCACTTCCAGCCATTAGAGGACCTGGCTTTGAGCCCACCACACCAATAGGTCCTCGGTTTATAACATGCAACCCAAAGATCGCATCAACATTCTCTAACACACCTGATTCTAGCACTTTTTTTGCCCCACCACCTCCTTCCTCAGCTGGTTGGAAAACAAGAACAACTGTACCCTGATTAAGATATAAAACAGTATCAAACATCAATGACTGAGAAACACAATAAGTAATTAAGTGAAGCTATAAAGCACAAAGTCTGGAACTCTATGATCAAATATCATGAAATTAAAAGGAGAAAACTGACGTGACACACCTTTAGCTCTTCAACATGCTCTATTAGTATTTTTGCAGCACCAAGAACCATTGTAACATGAGCATCGTGGCCGCAGGCATGCATCTTCCCCAAATTTTTACTCTTGTGCTCCCACTCTACCATTTCCTACGCGGTTTAACATCCCATGAATAGAAGTCCATAATTGATTCCTTTTTTCAATGAATATAAAGTAGCACAAAAGCAACATCAGGATGTGCTAAGGTTTGACTTAAATCATGTTGCTTTCCCAAATCAAAATTCATATTAGCAGGGTTGTAAGTAATAAGATAAAATTCAAGAAACTAAAGTCATGCAATTACAATCTAAAAAATGAAATACCAAAGCTCAAAGCTCAAATACATACACAAACAGTAATGAAAACGAGTCTAACTTTCAAAAACTAGACTTTCAATATGAATACTAAAAGATATGAGAAAAAAGAAATTACTCAAACCTGCATAGCAATAGCATCCATATCTGCCCTTACAGCAACAAAAGGAGGTTTACCAGACCCAACAAAGCCAACAACACCAGTAACTGAAACAGGGTATTTATAAGGAATACCCATTTTATCCAATTCTTGTCTGATCAGCTTACTAGTCTCAAATTCCTGATATCCCAATTCAGGATTCTCATGTATCTTTCTCCTATACCTACCATCCAATCAAAAAGCTCCTTTCTTTTAGCAAAATCAAGAAACTTCTTAGGGATTTCAGACACCCTATTTGATGAGGTCAGAGAAGATGAAAAAACAACAGTTGGATTAACCAGGTGCAATATCAAAAGAAAAGATACCAACTTGGGGAAATTCATGCTTGTTTTTCCCCCCTATGAAAGCAAGTTCTATCGTTTGGGGCAAAACAAGCTTAAAGCTTTAACAAAGACATTGTGTGTAAAGAGGAGTTGGATTGTTAATGCTGTTTGTTACGCCGGCAGTTGGAGAGGAGGAATATAGTAATACCATGATTACCATCACGCCTCATTGATGTGCGATAAATAAATAAATAAATCACTTTTTATTTAAAAATAATAATTTAATTATTCAATTAAAATTTTATAATAATCAAATCAATCCATCATTAAAATTATAACAAATGACTTAAAGATATAATAAGAATTAAGAAAACACTAATCAATAAGATTAATTTATTTTTTAATTACGATGTAATTATAATTTTTTATGAATTTAATAAAAATTCAATAATATTTATCAGAAGAAAAAGATACTAATCAATGAGATTAATTTACTCTAATTTTATAAAATTTTCTTGCAACTATATTACAATTTTATTTGATAAAACTAATAATTAAAATAAATTATTTATCTATAATATATATTATCAAAAGAGTTAAAATATTTATAAACAAATATACCTCGTTATCATCTTTAGTTATTCAAAAATATTCTTGAATATGGTTAAAAAATTTATTCATCCCTTCATCAAAAAATACCTAATTAGGCCCTCATTTTATAAATTACATCAAATTAAACTTTTGATCTACACTAATTGTTATATTATCGGCATATAAGTGTATTCAAAATTACCTAATCAGACAATCAAATAACTTAAAATAAAAAAATATCAAATAATTTTAAAATAAATATTCAACCGGGTCAGATACCCAACCTAAAAATTATTAGACCGATCATAAAAGGTTTTTTAAATCCCAGAATACCTAATCCAACTAATTTTAATATATATTTTTATTTTAGATTTGGCATGCTACCGGTAACAAATGCCGGCGGCAATTTCCGATAACGTCAAAACTGAGAAAGATTATTAGGTGAACCATGTTCCCTACGTCATCCATAGTCCCAATTAATCAGGACCGTTGATCTTATTTTTTTTCCATGTGAATCATCATCTCTTTATTACATGTACTTAGTGGGTGGGTAGTTATTAGATAGTTATTTAAAGATCAACGGTCCTGATTAATTGAGACCATAAATGATGTGGTGAACAGAGTTCACCTAATAATCTCTCCAAAACTGAAGACCTTGTCGATGGCTAATGTTGAGTCGAAAGATATCGAACATAGACTTATTAAGGGAAACCCAATTCAGTCAAATTTACATATGGGACATGTTTGAAGCAGATCACTCATGATCCCAAACATCATGGTGATATTATATGTCATGAGATCATTCGAATCAATTCCATTATTTCTCTAACCTCTAGCCTTAAGCTCAGCAAGTCGCCTAGACAGATCATCCTCGTCAACCTTCTCCTCGGTCTTGGTTGGCACTGCATGAGCACCAGGTTGTGGCAACCCAACAGAGACCTCCAACCCATAATCATCAGCAACCTGTTGCATCAGGCTGTTGACCTCACCTTCTGGTGTGGACAATGAAGTAGAACCAGCCATAGCGCTCTCCATAAATTCTGCCTGGACCTCCATATTCACAAACTGCTTTTCGAATTGATCCATTGTCTCAGACATCTTCTGCAAATTGCCTGTAACAACAAAAAAAATCCAATTTCATTATATTGTCGTCAAAATTATGGAATTATGCCGTAAATTCAAAGTGCTTTATTAATAAGAATATTTGAAATAATTTACTTTAGGCTAATATATACACCCCTAAAGAAATGCAGAAAATTGACCCTTTTTGCTCTTTAATTGTAACCTAAAATGTCCTGAATGCGAATTTATCGTAAAATAGATGGGCATAAGGCTAGCAAAATTTCAGAAGTAAAATACAGAGGAAGAAATTACCTGTGTTCAAGGAAGATTCGAGAGACTTCACGATATTAGTCATGGACTTATTAATGGTGGTCATCTTAGCCTGGGTATCGAGCCTGGCAACAACAGCATCGAGCCGCGAAGCGAGACGCAGGTAGTTCATCTGCTCAGTGCGCTTGCGAATGGCGTTCTCAGCGTAGATACGTGCTCCGTCCATGTTACCCTTCTCCATCGCCTTCTTTACCTTCAATTTCTCAGATTTCTCTTCCTTCTCGCACTTCCTGGCCTGGCGTTGCAGCGATTTGGACGTGAATTTGAGTTCCATGATCTGGTTCAACAGCTTCTCGGTGTTACCCATGATAAGATTCTTTGTTTGTCTGCAGAGAACTATTTGACTTTAGGGTTCAGGATTTTCTTTTGATTTCTTCTTTGTTTTGGGTATTTGGGAAAACGGGACGAAAATAGAAAAGCCGCGTAAAGGGAGGACAACTTAACAAAATTCTAAATTCCTTCTTAAATAAGCAATAGATTACACAATAATTTACATAATCTCTCTGGTATTAGGTTTAAGATTTAGATTAAAATTTAAAGATTTAATTTATAAAACAAGAGTTATATTTTATGATTGATGTTTTAAGATATTAAAAAATTTATGATTTAAATTTTAAGTTTTATAAAAGAGTTATAGTTTATAATGATTATTAAACTTCTAATTGAGTTTATTATGCTGAGTTAATTAAATAATAGTTTAGTTTAAAATAATTAAATTATCTCTATTTTAATTATAATTATATATTTATATAATCTTTAAAAGAAAATATTTTATGATATTATAATTTTTTTCATAAAACGATTTATTTTAAAAATTTAAATTTTAAATATTTGGATTATAATTTAAAATTTATGATTTTAAATTCATATCCAACTTATATTTTATAATAACGGTTAAAATAGGTACATTTATGTTAAAAAATTACACTGTTTTACGTAAATTATTAACATATCATTAAACAATACTTATCATTCTTGATAGGTTCTTACAAATAATTTTTACATGCATTTATTCACTATAAATACACCAAATTGTGATCGATTAATATTCATGAAAAAAATACTTCGGCTTTACAGAAAATTATACTTCATTTTTTCAACGGCTTTTAAAAAAACATACAAAATGTTTCAGATAAATGAATACAAAAAAATCAAAAAGAAAATTATATACACTGCAAAAACTACCTACAGGTCCTGAAGTGTTTTATTTTCTACGAATCTGAACCCTTGTAATTGATCTGTATATTGTATACTACTAGCCATGGATTCTATCCCATCTTCGGTGGGATATCATCACCCATTTTTCAGCCTCAACGAGCTTATAGCTATGGGGCCGCATGCGACGAGGGGCTCCGAGAGCTCCCATACGGACCACTTTTCCTTGAGCTTCTTCCTAAACGAATACTCACTTGACGAGCGTATCTCACAACAGCTTTAGCCCAGCGCTTAATCTCCGACTTGAACTTGTTAGAATCTAGCTTCTTCAATGATGATACAGAAGGTTCCATTGGAATTTCCATGAAGGAGAAACATCTGTTAAAGCTTCTGCGCTTCATGTTACTACCACCACCAACCACCACCATGCTCCTACCGGCTTCGTTGCTGCCATTGTCTTCCAGACCAACCGTTCTCTTGACAGACATGGTTATGTATTATATCTGGGAACCAACACAGAATGTTGTAGATGAGGGCTTGTTCTGAAATATATATTATGCATTAAACTTTGATTAAGTAACACGGCATTGCATAATTGACCAGACTTTTCAACATACTTGCAGATGTTTTTCTAGTTTCTTGTAAAACTTTGGTCAATGACCAAGTCTATAAAGGCGTGTTGGGTTCTCTAATCTGGTGAAGGCCTGTTTCAATAAATGATTAATAGATAACCATAGCGAAGTCTAAAATTTTAAAAAAAAAATCTAATTTATAATTTTTTAGTTTAGTGTTTAGTTATTTTTAGTGTTTAAAATTTTCCTTCATAGCTAAATCATATTTTTTTCCGTTAACAATCATTAAAATTTTTTGATATCCAATAAAAATATAATATTTGATCAACCAGAATTTTATTTTGTAAGTCATGGGTCCCTTCGGCTTCAGCCCCAACTCGCGTTACATTTTTCATATATACAAAGCCTTCATTCACTTCTCTTTTTCCACAACAATCCAATATGGTTTTCAATTGTACAACAGGATTCATTCTACCTGTGAATGCATACAAGCTGCTGCAGCCATTTTCGGGAAGCATTTTAAACTGAATCAGCTACAGCCAGTCAAATAAAATCCCAGATGTGACCGCATTCTTGATATAAGGGATCACCTACTCATGGATTGCCGGAAGTTAAAAGTTGGTGCGTTGGCCGTGCGGAGCTGTTTACTGTTTCATTTATCCTACTGAATACCAACTTTAGAGGAACACAAGCTATTACCGGAACCTTGGGATTCTCTGCTACCAGTTTCCAGTCACCTGCACCTATCTTCTGACCACTCAATGAAGACAATTTCCGAGTCTTCTTAGACAATAGTCCAGATTTCTTTGTTTTTGCTGATTTGCGGGGTGGGAAATGCGATTGCAATTTCATATGCTTCCCCGCGACTCGCCCACCTTCTAAATTTTGCTTCGCTAAATGACCAATTTCAGACTTTTCTGTGCCCTTCGTAGAGGCTTCACGAGTCGGATTGTCATGGTACTCACCACTCGAAACCTCAACTGTTAGAGGGTGACCGATTATGGCTTTCCCATCCAGCTTACTCACGAGGGAAACTAACGGAGCATGCTGTGGCCGATAGTTAGCTTTCATCTCAATCTTAACATAGTATAATGATGAATCAGCAGAACAAGTTTTTCCAGGAAAATCGGTCATCTGATATCTGGAGTGAACCGTGTATCGGGACCGACGGTATGGAAGTGACCTTTGAGGGATCAGAGAACCATCGGGTGGTGTTTTTGCTTCTGCTGTTGGTCCCCCCACAAGATGCTTCTGAGACACATACTTCCAGTCCTGCAAACCATCAAGCTGCTCTTCGACAACTGACTTGGTCTTAGACTTGGGTTGCAAGGTACAAGAGTACGGAGCAACTGACAAACCAACTCCATCGCAATCAACTTTCTGATCAGAACCCTGAGAAAATCCATCCAACCGCTCCATACCTGCTAAATAAGCACTTGATTCAACAGCTGCATCAGGATATTTTCTCGAGTCATGTTTTTGGAATTTACTTATTTGGCTTAATTTCCTCTTTCCTTTTAACTGCCACTCAGCAGTTCCTTTCTCTATCCTCTGGCTAAAACAAGTTGCATGAACATCTACTGATTTTGTACAACCAGACTCATTATGTCCCTCAATTTCAGCTTGCCTTCCCAAATCACCAACTTCAGGAGTCTCAGATGAACAAGATACAAATATTGGAGAAAAATCTGTCAGAATCAAGTGGGTTTTCAGTAACAATGGTAAAAAAATTACAACTCTACAGCTGCAAGACAACAGAGTAAAAGGTAAAGGAACAAAGTTATGGAAGAACATTCTTGTATATAATTTTCACAAGCTGGAGCTTTCTCAAGAAAAAACCAAAAGCTGAAACATTATCAGAATTAAATTCCTTCTTGTTCTAAATCTATTATAAAAATGCCCTTAAATCGACATCATCACATTAAAAGGAGGGGAGGGGGGAAAGATTAGTGGTTGATGCAGAAGGAAGCAAACTTATCAAAATTCAATTGGCTGAGAAAGAAACAAATTGTGATTCAAGTTAGTCTAAACTCAACTTAATCTCACGGCATATTGTAATTCAACAAGAACCACTATCAGGATCGTTCAAGTTATAGGTCCAAATTATGGCATTACTGCCAATGCAGTTTTGAGTTCAACCCTTTGATAGAGTGAGAGCATAAACATCAATGTGTTAAACTTTCAATCCTATCACATACAAACTCACAAAATAGCATGCAGTTCATTAGCTATGGCTAATTAGAAGCCTTAAAAAGTCTAAAAAAGATGGTGTTAAGCTAATTTAGTTGGTGAATAACTCAGACTACAACATGTTGGACATATGATGAAAATGGTGAACAATAACGAGACAATAAAAGACAATCTAGATTACCCATCAGCCGCAACAAAACCAAAGCAGACGAGTATGTTTATGGCATAAGAATGATGCAGTAGTAACAAGAACTGCTACAGTTTATAAATGTTTAATCCAGAATACCTGCAGATGGCTTATCTTCTCCAACAAATGGCACATCAAATAGCCTGTTAGAAGATTCATTTTCAGCCAACTCCGGTAAGCTGGAAATTTCATTTTCTTTTGTCCTATTATCAGTTAGAGATGCATCAGCGTCGGAACCATGTTCAGCAGCATTTAAGAAGACATCATTCTCACATGAAACTCCAGTACTATCTGAGTTGTTATTATTGTTGTTGTGATCGTTGCTAATTACTGCAGGTGCACTTTTGAATGATTCATTAGAATCAATTTCTGAAACTTTGCTGTCAGAAAGTCCCCCAGGGGGTGAACCACTTGAGCTTGGAAGTTCATCACAAACAACCCGAACTGACACAATAGCTGTACTCTCCAAAACCTTGGTTAATGGTCGACAACGGTTTTTCTTTTTGAGGAATTCATGAACATTTGCTACTTGAGATCTCTTTCTTTTCACTGAAGACGAATGATTTCTGCTATCATTTATGGGACCCTTATTAGAAAGGAAACTTCCTCTATTTGATCCATAGAATGAAGCATTATCTTGTTGAACTAGCTCAAGTGCACCTGCAGCCTGGGCTTTTCTTTTTGATCCTACACCCATACCTAGATCCTCAATCCCTCTCATGCGCTTGATTCTTTCAGATCCATCATCCTCAGAATCATTTGGGTTTTTTCTTCTCTTTATCAGCTTAGAGTTCCCCTTAGTACCATTAAGATGATTTGTCTCTTCAAAGGATATGCCAGACTGTGATAATTCTGGAGCTGAATCTGAAGCATCCTCAGATCCACTCATTTCATCAGACATATCCTCATTTTCTTTGCCAGAATGTGACATGTTCTCTGCCCGAACTACCCTTGTCACCATCAGAACCATCTTTTCTAGAGAAATAATATAGATGATCTTTGCCTAAACGTGCACTCTCAATCTCAAGAGCACGAAGAATAGCATCTTCTCTTCGAGCATACTTAACTGCTTTCTTGCTAGAATTTGCTGCCGAAGCCTTTGCTTTCTCAATACATTCATCATATTCTCCACAATGGAAAGCCTTCACCCTCTTAGACTTTTCAAGATTATACCAGTCCCTAAAGAAAAAAAAAATGAAGGAGATTTAATCAACAATGTTAAGTAAAGAGAACACGTTCCAAGCACAGTAAGCCTTTTCCACTTGATGATGGGCATTGGAGCAACATTTTTCAGTCTTCAGTGACAAATCGTTCTACAGAATTTTTATTTGATGGAAGGGGAGTCAATCACTTAGAAACTGAAGGAAGTAAAATCGGCACTGACAGTGCATTACTCATAAATCATACAGCATTGAACAATGTTTAAAGATAATGATGCGATATAAAGGTAAAACCTCCAACCTAATCTGTCATTATCTAAAAAGGAAAAAGAGCAGTCATCTATTAAACATTGATTAATTATGTTATTTTTCTAATGATTCAATACATAATCCGAAAGCTAAAAGGCGACAATTGTGACAAGTGATGGTTAAAACCTCAACAACACTCAACAAACACTCAACAACCGAACTGATTTAGAAATTTACCAATGGCAATTCACTACAATATTTATAAAGGGTCTTAGAGAGTAAAATGCAGACCAGCCTCACATATAATAAACAATGCTGAAAGGGTCTTAGAAAGTTAAATGGTTCTCTAAAAGCACAAACAACAAGCCTAATGCATCAAAGCAAACAAGCAAGGATTTCAATTTGACTCAAAAACATGTAAATACAAGAAAACAACTACAAGTAATTGTCAGTATGAATACAAACCATAAACCTATCTAAATGAAATCTAACAAGTGATTAAGGGATTAAGAAATGGGCTTACACGCTTGCATCTTCACGACCAAGAAGCTTAACAGGGGTACCGGATCTTGGAGAAACCAAACAACCTTCGGAGAGCTCGTCAAGACCCATAATCCGACCTGGCCACCAAGACCCGTTTCTGCGTCGGACCCAAACCAAGCCACCCACCGACGCATCAATGCCCTTCATGTTGGGCTCATCGGGGCTCCCCATCAGAAACCCCTCCAACAAATTCCTCCAAATAAAATAACTTGTTAAAAAAATCTAATCTTTCAAATTCGACCCTTGGTCTCTGTTTTGAGTAGACCAAATGCCCTAAAATCTACAAAATAATTGATGGATTGATTGAACAAATGCATACGCTCTCTAAACCTTTTTTTTTTGAAATGAAGAATAAAAGAATCAGAAATAAAAACATAAACCTTAATTCCGCATGCAACTAAAAATCCAGAATAGAAACAAAGATAGACCCATAAAAGAAAATCTTAAAACGTGTATTAAAAAACTAAACTTGAAGGGGTTTATGAAAGAAGAAGAAAAAACCCAGGGGTAGCAAAGAGAAAGACAGTTTAAACCACCAGAAAAAAGGATCTGGGAAAATCTTTTTTCCTCTTTCTTTCCTGATATGAATAGTATTACTTTTTGGTTCCTTTGCACTTCTCTTAATTAAAATTCGTTTTTTAATGATTTCCAAGTGCATGCTCAATTTTACTCCATTTTTTCTGGTCAAAGACTTCGTGGGGAGAGAAAGTGAGATTAGAGTGAAGAAGAGAGCCTTAAAGAAGCAAAAATAAATGAACTATTTTGGTGACTATACGAAAGCTGGCACCATAGGAATTTTCTTAAACCGTTGGATAAGATTTGTTCATTCAATCAGACGGTACATTATTACATTTGAAGATGGCGTGTGCTGTGTGATCCTGTGGATTCAGGTGAGTTATAACAAAAAAAATTGATGTAAACAACAAATTAAGCTTTGAAAATATGAAAATTATTGTTACGTATTCCATTTTGATTGATTCTTGTTTATATTTTTAATGTTTATTTAGTTAAAAATCATAACTGCACTCACTTTGAACCTTTAGGTGTATGAAACGTATAGTTAAAATGCCAATAGAGGCAGTAACATAGCCTGGACTAGAAAATAATCCTGTGCTAGTTTCTTCTCTTCTGGTTATGCTCATGGAGAGTTTCCTTGGTTTGTCATGTCATAACTAATTCATAACTTTGTGGAAACATGAAATGTATATCATTGTCACCATGCATTTCTCCTTTGAAAAAAGGCACATTGTTGTTTCCTTTAAATTGGCTAAGAGTATCAAATGATTAAGTTGGATTTGGATTGTCTACTTACAGTTCTTGTACTCGTTGTTTGATATTTCTTTCTCTAACATATTCATGTTAACATTAAATATATAATATATATTCGAGATGAGAAGTCTATTTAACATTTATTCATACTAAGATTTAACCGGATGAATGGTTGAAAGCAATCATGACGCAAGTGAATTTCTTTACTACAGAAAGGTGCAGTTGCCATCAAAGAAGAATAAGAGGAGGAAGACGATGAAGATGTTGATTTGGATGAATGACGATGATTTTGAAGGTGAGTCCCTCCCTTGGCACACCAGACTATTTAATACTTGATTGTGCCATGAACATTCTGTTGATTGATATTTTATGCTTTCATAATTCTGATATTTTTAGTAAAACTGAAGCTAGAAGTGCTAGCGAATTAGATGAAAGAAATTGTGTGATCACTTTAGTTTACTGCAGACGATGAAGAAGATATGCTTGAGCACTATCTGGCTGAGAATTCAGTCAGATTCATTCCCTCTCTCTTCAAAGAGAACTGCCTGAGAGAGTTTCTTCTGATTGAAATTGAATACTTTGATGGAGCCACTGCTGGCACTGGAGTTGATAGCATCTCCCAGTTTACTGTATATTTTGACCTACTTTTTGTCTTCGACACTTGTGGGAGTCATAGTTTCATGATTAGAAACATGCTCTCATTTTACAGGTTACTTATAGTAGCGAGGATCTGTTGCATTATTGAGTCTATGTTTAAAGACTCACCTCTAATGTAAATTTTACCCAATTTTGCCTAATATTTAAAGATCAAAATATTTCTTTAGTGTTCATGAACTTATTTATTTGGCAGAGACGTTTTCAGCCATAAATTGATAAGTTTCATCTCAATTCTGTCTTGCAAACTCTATGCTCATTCTGGATTTGTCTAACCTCAAGTACTACTTAATGTCTGCCAAGAAAAGTGTTGGGGAAAATTTTATGCCAACTCAAAGCATTACCGGAGTAACAACTATGAAAGAAAAGAGTGCATGATCCATCACAACGTTTTCATGAAAAACAGTTTTCATTGCATGGACAATTCCAACTGCAAGTCTAACTTCTCATACCCACACTATAAAATCCAAACACATTTTCTGGTTCACATAATTTGATTCCCAGTTGGCCACTGGCAAAATATAGCCACCTGATTTCTGACATCTTTTTTGCTAAAAAAGGTGAAGATGTTCTCATATACATTGCTGATTTTCTTACCTTGCTCAGTCTTGTGGGCAACACAATGGCCAGCCATTGATGCAGCAGGTGGTAGTTCATTATATTATGAACCAGATCCCTTCACTTGCAAATCCCATTCAGACTTTCCTGATGCAACGATGTCACTCCCTCGGTTTCCATTCTTTCCTATGACCCATGGATCTCCACCTGTTGAAACGCCTTCTGCTCATGTCACCGAGCATGCCGAAATTCAGTCATACGAATCACAGCTGTACAATATTGAAGCATGTTTTCAAGACATTGTCAATGTGTTATTGATTAACAAGCTGAAAATCGGACCGGCATGTTGTAAATCAGTACCTATGATCACCCAAGGTTGCTTGAATGGCTTAATACCACCCTCCATTATTGACTTGTTTAATCCTTACATACACAACTTTGTTCTGCTACTACGACTCCATTATTTTCTTGGAATCTTTTTCAGTACAGATAAACATCCATCTATCTGTGTACCTTTTTGAGGTTTGAATAAATCTTCAACTAGTTTACACAATTTTACAGTAAAATGATAAATTTACCAATTTAAGTGGTTTAACCATGTACAATTTAATCCGACGTTATCATTCCCTTGTTCTTTTTCTTCGAATATGTACAATTTCTTTACCATCTTAATTTCTAAAATGGAACCCCAACAATAACATGAATGAACATCCAAGACTGTGCAACCAGGAAAAGCTCCCAATTTGTATACATATCGAAGCAGATTGAGAATCCTTTCTCCTTTTATCTTTTCAATCATTTGTTGTTGGTAGCAAGCAAGATTAAACAAAGCTGTCAAAAAAATCTAGAACAAAACTGGGGGGCCAAAAGCCAAGATTCTGCAACATTATACACACCCAATTTGGGTTCAGCCTATTTGCACATCACACCGTCAATCCTTCAAGGACTATGGGACTCGAATGCGGTGTATTCCAATCACCTTGAATGACCGACTATAACCATTTACAAGTTCCATTCTACCTGAAAGGCGATGAAGAAAGGTCTAAGCCGGTTGCAGCTTAGGTATGAAAATAGAGGATTCAATCTGTTAGATGACCGGTTTGGAATAATTCTCTATCAATCTGTTGAGTGCAACTCGGCATACTCTATGAGCCTCTGCTTAAGGTTCTGGAATAAGGAAGAAACTATCGAGTTACCAATCATAAAGGAAAGAGAAGAAAGTAAGAGAGATTAAATGATAGTACTAGTAGCAACAACCTTCAGTTCTTGATGAAGCACAACAAATATTTTCTTCAGTCTTTTATGTCTCTGACAATCAAAACAGCACTTAATCAGAACATAAATCCTACAGAATTTTTTTCAATTTTTAAAGTAAAACGTGGATAATAGGAACATTTCAGAATAGATAATTAAATAATGAAGTAATTTTGCTTATCCCTCAATCTATTCTGTTCAACTCTAAACACTTTAAAATAGAAAAAGACTGCTCCCTGCTATTTATCATCATCTTACTAATTAAATGACGATAATGAGGCCATAGTCATATTACAGAAACTTAATTTTAAATTCACATCAATATCTAAAACTTGATAATAATCTTAAGTTCAATATGTAAGGCAGTAGTGAAACAAAATCCCTCAAGAGGATTCCATGTCTTAAAATATTCCATCGTCAATTAGAAAAATGATATACCAAAGAAAATAGAGAGAAATATTTACCGTTCCACATTGGTGATAAGACTCCATTAATTGTTCCAAGATCTTATAATATTTCTCCTTGTCCCTACCTTTCGAATATTCAAGATCCTTACCCAGCTTTTCAAATTCATTCCTATATCAAGAGGTTAGCTCATCAAACAAGTCAAACACAGGACAAAGTCCACCAAACCTCATAAAGGCGAGAGAATTCTGAAGTCTCAAAAATACCTGTAGGTTTGTAGGACCTTGTCTAAGTCCTTGTAAGATTCATATTTTTCACGAAATTCATTCACATACTCTTCATACCTAGCATAAAAATAAATAAAAATAGTTTGAATTAGATGGCACAGTACACTAACATTCAACACTACCACCACATTCTCAATTTAACATATACAACTACAACCATAAATACTTACTGAGATGAATCCTTAATGGGTCCTCTGTGCTCTGGTTTATCTTTTTCATACTTAAAATAAGGCAAATAGTCTTCATCTGAAGAAGACCATCTTTTATTTCGACCATTTACATTACCCTCTTTCAGAGTTGCATCCTTGTGCGCATCAGTCATATCTGATGTTTTATTTGATGTTGGCATTTTACTTTCCTTGATGAACTGGGACACTGATCCTCGTTTAGATTCCTGCTGTTGTGGGGCACTAGTTGGTGCTTTCTTATGGATTTCACCATAATCCTCGAGGCCAACTCCCAGTTTTGCACCAGTGTCTGTTTGCTTGGTTTTATTATTATCAGCCAATCTGTTAAACTGGGACCCACCTTCTGGACGTTCAAATCTTGAGAGCTGTTGCTGCTGAGACTGAACAACCCTATTATTCGATCTAGATAAATCATCAACAAGATGTTCTGGTGTTCTAAGCCTACTTAGATTAGGCGAAGATGATTTTCCTGAATCCCAATATGTCTTCCCAACAGGCTTTCCCCTGCTTAGATCAGGATTAGAATTCTCTGAGGTGCTTGGTCTACTACCTGACTGTTTAAAGGAACCTTTCCTTTCAAATTGCTTCTTTGTAGGAGTTTCCTCAATCAATGGTTCACGAATCTCACCCAACTCCAAGTGTGAAAGCTCTCGTTGGAGAACACTGCTTTTACTGTTAGCTGGATATCTATCTTCGTTAACCCTGCTGTTATCCTTGGTGTATGAGCCAGAAATTTGTCCAGCATCCTTGAACTTTCCAACAGGTTCACCATGTTTCCTGTGGTGGAAATCAGAAGGCACCGAACTTTTACCTCCAACGCCACCTTTAGAATTTGCCAATGGAGTTTTTTCCTTCATTAAGCCATCCTCATTATGGGTGTCCCTAGAAAGGTTATCTTTTTGAAGCACATTTTTCTCAGTGAACTTACTGCCATGTCCTGAGCTCTCAGTATGTTTTGTAGGCCTTTCAGCTATATTAACAGCTTTAGTCCGAGCATGCGGATCAGATGATTTACGACCTGATTGATGAATATCTGTACTATATTTCCCGGGAAACACCTCATTGTATCCCTTTTGAGAGTCTGCAGGCTCATCTATGGGTAAACTACTGCCAAAGAACTCCGCATCTCTACTCGAAGAAACAGGTGGTTGAGACATGGCTTCAGACTTCAATCTTTTGGAACGTTCAGAATTCTCATCAACGTGCTTCAAATCAGATCCCCTTTTAGATTTACCTTTGCTCTTCACAGTGTAATCAGATTTTTCATTCCTGATGTTATTCTTAACGATGTTTTCTGTGTCATCAAACAAATTTCCTATGAAATTTTGGCGTTCCTGGAATTCATCATGACCAGATGAAGAGGGTTTTGTTCCTTCCTCATGTCTCTCACATTCTTTGTTTGTGATGGCAGACATTCCAGTTTCCTGTTCATTTTCAGGCAAGTCTTTTTCAATGTCAACAGCATCGGACCCAATACCTTCAATATCGACAGCATCAGATCCATCGTCATCTTGATTTTCATCCATTCCATTCTGCAGAGACCGGTCATGTTCTGCTTGCCATGGTATGGGTGAAGTCAAAAGTCCTGGTTCAGATGTCGGGATATTCTGCTTTGTCTCTTTGTCATCGTCGCTTGTCATTATATCTACATCCTCATCAGACCCTTCCTTGCTGTTGGAAGAAGCATCACTTTCACTATCACTGCTACTACCGCTGCCACTCGCTGCCGGGCTTGCACTCCTGCTTCTACTCCTGCTGTGGCTTCCACTGTCACTTCCACTGTCACTGCTGTCACTGTCACTGTCACTATCACTGCCACTAGCACTATTTGCTGGCCCCTCACTATTGTCAGAAGCTTTTCTCTCACCACCCAAATCAGGTGAATGCTGTTGGATGTCGTCAATCTGTTCCAAAGCATTTGATTCTTCTGTAAGTTTAGAGCCTAAATGAGTCTGTTCCGCCATAACATCATGAGCAACTTTCTCCATCGATAATGATGCAGGAGCCGGTGTCTGGTCTTGGTTTTCTTCAGGAGCTGGAGCCTCATGACAATTATCTTCAGGTGAACTGCAAAAATATAGAGTAACAAGATAAAGGCAGTGTATACTACAATATGTAAAACATAGATAAGCTTTTATATAAGCAAGAAACCAAAAACCAAGAATGAGGTTCCCAAGGTTCTTGATAAGTAGAAGAGGCACCAACCAATTTTTAATGTACCCATATTTACTTATAGCCATATAAATGATCATTAAACAGACTGACAAGAAGATTAACAATAACAAGAGCAACATTTGTTCCATACAATCAAGCAAAATATCTATCACATATATTACAAAACAAGTTTATGGCATGAGATTCTCAAAAAGAAAATAAATTGGTTAATCTTGGATATTATAAAAATATGAGATTCTCCAAGTAAACTAAATGATAATTTCTCTAAAATGATGTACCTTTTCTAGCAGATCGCAGCTATCTATATATGGGGCAAAGAATAGTTTAAGTTATTTTCCCATTGAAATCTTGCACTGAGTCATGATGAGAATAAGAAATCATGAAATATAGAGGTGAAAAAGAAATGGCAAGAATTCAATTCAACTACAACAGACCCCATTGGAAATGAAAATAACAGGTACCTTCCACTTTCAGATGAAGATTTCTTGAAGCTTTCCAACTCCACTCCTGGTTTCAAGAAATATCTTCCTGGAGCGTGGAAAGTTGCAATCTAATGCAAAAAATTAAAGGAAGCCATAAGCTTACATGCTATTCTTGAAAATACTTAGCATCAAGGATCCATCACTTACTTTTTTTACAACGGGCTCAATCTTTTGTGCAGAGTTTGGAAGTGTATCACCAACAGCTTTCTCCAAGGCCTGTCAACATGTCAGAGAGAAAGGCTAAGAGGTAAAATGATTAAAAAAAATAATAAGTAATAACCTGAAGCCAATCACATGCCTCAATAGCAACAGAGGGGAAATAAAAAATAAACAGACCGAAGCCAAGCACATGCCCTAATAACAAAAGAGGGACAATTAATTTAACACATTCACTCAACCCTAGCCCTTGCCTTTAAGCTCATCCCCTTGGGGTTCTCCTTCAGAAGACTGATCAGAAGACTCTGCAAGTCTGTTGGCTTAGGTCCAGAATTTCCCCTGCGCTCTTGCATCTCACGTACTACACTAGTAGCCCTGGTTAGTATTTCTTTCTCAGAGCTGGAAACATTTTCTTTGCTCTTTGCCTGGGGAGGAATAACATCCTCACTGCTTGTAAGAACCTTGGTGGTATTTCCAGCTCCAATTGGGGAAGAGGCAGTTGCAGCTGAAATTAATCCATGTTTATAGCCAGATTTTGCAGGGCCTCCAACTGCAGCTGGTGCATGCATACATTGCAATAACACTTGTCAAGAAACATAAACAGAAGAGAAAGGAACGGCCAAACTGCAACTAATTAAAGTATAATCTCACCACCTCCCATAGATTATTAATTTAGGAGAGACCATGCAAAAGAAAAAAAGGTAACTTTCATATTCAATTAACTAAATGAAATGCAAATGATTTACCTTGAGGTGTGTCAACTTTACGCTTCTTGGAAGCAATCTCCTTCTTTTTAAAATGGGACTTCCATGGACTAGCTGTAAACACAAGAGGCATAAGTGAACACCCATGCTTTAAAAATTGACGTCATTTAATCTTAAATGTTCGCTGCCAACAATTACTTTCAGTGAAAACCTTTTCAATGGAATTGTTCGTCTATCATCTTTAGTAGGCATTGAGCAAGCAAGTCATGTTTCCCTAAAGTGAGTGAGGCCCAAGGCTAAAAATACACATATTAAGAGCCATCCTCATTACTAAAGGATTTCATGATTGAAGAAGCAACTTCAAGATATTATTTCTATAACACAGGCATCATAGGAATAGGACCACAAAAAGAAAAGGGTAAAAATTTATTTCGGTACCTAAACTTGTCTTCAAGGTTCAATTTGGTACCTGAACTTTCTTTTGTTCCATTTAGGTAGTTGAAGTTAGATTTTGTCATACAAGTTGACCTCAAAATATAACACCATTAAAATTTCAAGGGTTCAGGTTCAAATTGGTACCTAAATTTGGCTTCTTGGTTCAAATTGGTACCTGTTCATGTACCAATTGGAACATTAACCCTTCAAATTTGAAGGGTGTTACAGTTTGGGGTAACTTGTACAACACAATCCATGTTCAAGTACTGAAATGGATCAAAAAGAAATCGGCTGCCAAATTGAACTTTGAATCCAAGTTCAAGTACCAAAATGTACATTTACCCAAAAGAAAATTTCATGAATATACATTCTAAGAAATTATGCAAGGTAATAGATCTTAAGTAGACCTAAGTCCGAGCATATCGTTGTTGTGATGCTTATTACATTGTTGGTATTCTATACGTCAGAAAATACAAAAATATACAGTGTATGGAGGAGAGGGGATTTAGTTGCAAACACAATAACACAAAGAAAAACTTACCCTCAGCAGCAACTAATTGCTTGATTTGATTCTTCATAGAAGGGTTTCCATGGTCTAATATAATGGCTCTATCATCAACACCAAAAGGAAAAGACGAAAACAATAAACTTAGCCCTCTACCAAAAGCGACAAACAACATAAGAGTGTAGCATCATAAAATATTTACAACGAATCAATAAAAAGAACCAAATAAAAGATAAATTGAAAGGCCAGAGTTCCTTCATCACTTCATGAAACACAATCAAGAAGAAGAATCCAAATTTCTAATACAAACTAGGAAAAGGTAAATTTCAATATAACAAAGAGCTTATTAGAAGGATTTATAATATTGTTTGACTTGTCTCTGTAATATGGAACATTATGCACATCTTTCTGAGTGTTCTTTTTCAGCTAGTGTCCATTCTGAATCTTGAAAAAGCACCTAAACACAGAAATACTGTGAAAGATAGAATGGTGCAATTTTAGCAATTCTGGTTTCAAAATAAGCAGCGTGAGAAGTATTATACATGCTACTACTACGGAAATAATTGGGTATGACAGAAACAATAATTTACAAGAAAGTTTCAAAGATCAGATGGTGGTTTGTACCAAACTTATTGATATTGACTTGAAACTGATGGATGGATTAAGACTATTATTTTTATAATTGAAACAAGGAAAGCTTCAATGTGAGCAGCATCTAATGTAATCGAAGGTCGCAGAGAGTATAATGATTTAAACAATTATGATGGGTCTCTATCTGAGAAAAGATGAGGATAGAGTTCTGAAGAATTCTCTCCAGGAATTGGCTTGCCTACACTCCACTGCATTCACTATAAAATAAAAAGGGCCCCATAGATTGCATGTATGCATAACAATAACATCACTACTGTTTCTTCAAGGTCTCACAAAGCTGTCAGTATTTGAAGGGAGAGATCTTGTGGTACTAAAAAAGGCCCATTCAGTAGATTATCAAATTTCAGCCAAATTTCATTGATAAACATGGATGCGGAGAAATTATGTGCAGAGTTTTGAACTCTTTTAGGAGGTTTCCACAAAAGGGCCTGTATTATTTACCAAAATACAGCTACATAAACTAGCTAAAGTGTAATGAAGGCTACAGATCCAGAACAAGTAAACCGGTTAGGCACTCTTAAATTAAACAAGAACGAAAAAAGTAATTAATGTGGTGAATTAACCTGCAGATGAAATGTCAAGATGTGTCTTTTTACATATTGTGTATTACTAATATCATGTAATATGCTAAGAGAGCATCTACTTCTATAACCAATCATAGTGGAATATGTATCTAGATCTGAATACTCTTAAGTGGACATAAAAACAAAGTAAATTAGAGAAAAAGGAAGCACATATGCATGCTCACGCAGATAATGAATAAGAGAACTCCATCCAGATAACATACTTGCGTGATTTATGCATGCGTTCAGCTTCCTCTGACCGCATCTTAACTTGATTCGTGGTTGATTCATCTAAGACACGTTCAACATTCAATTTGCGCCATGCACACCCAGATTCAACAAGTACACCATTTCCATCTTCACCCATTTGACGTTCTTCATATATATCACAAAGATCACCAACTTCAGGTGACCATGTAAACTTAAACTCCTTGCCACCAACATCAATGACCTACAATCAATTAAGCCCACATTTTTTAATAATTACCAGGTATAACACTGAAAAGAAACTTGCAACTTCTGTCTCCAAAAGTCTCAACAATAATGGAAACAATCATTAGTTCAGAATAAGATATAACATCAAATCAGGAATTTTAGTGTAATAACATCTCAAAAAAAGAACAAAACTCTCAGGCCCAAAACCAGTTTTCTTTTTGTCCAAGTCATTAACTATCTATCATACCAAGAATAGAACAGCAAATCAAGATTTTTTGCATAACATCTCAAAGAAAATTAACAAAACTCTGAGGCTTTAACCAATTTTCTGTAGTCCAAGACATTAACTAACTAACTAACATGCCAGAAAGGTCATTAATCATGAGAATTTGCTGCATAGTATTAAACCTGCCCAAAACAAGTAGAAACCACTGATGCATACTATAAAAATACTGCGCGATGAAGGTGCCTCATAAAACATAATGAGTGATGAATTTGCTGCAATAAATTTTTGTGCCAATAACATGAAGGATTTATTACCGTCAAATTGTACCATCAAACCTGCCAATGTAAATAATACAACATTTTGTTTATACACAAGAAATACCAACATTGGCAGATAGAGATAGCCCTATCATTTTAAACAAGTTGGGCAGGTTAGCTTGCTTTTACTGCAAAAGCATTTTTCAGAGGTTTTGGTCTGTGAACAATCCTGCACTGAACTTTCATGTTTTATAACTGCTCCTACCTAAAATGATCCACACGAAGACTTGAAAACCAATATCGTATTCAAAGTAAGAACCACCGAGTTCAGAAATGAAAAGCCAAAATGGAAGTCTATTAAGAATTAGCCAAAATGGAAGTCTATTAAGATTGAATAGGCACGCATTTGAGGACAAAAAATATACGGAACAGTGAACTCAAAAATTTTAGGCATTACACCAACCAAATAGATCCAACTCCCCCATAGCCTGCTAGAAGTCCAAAATCATGAAAAAAAATCCTACATACTCGGAGATAAAATAACAAGCAAACTCAGCATAATCATACAAGCTACCTAAAACATCTTCCAGTAAACCACCAAATGAAATAAAAGAATGTAATTTACAATCACCATATAAAAATTCACAACACAACCCATAAGGCCTCCCAAATTTAAGCTTAAGACTTAAACTAGGTAAAAAATCCTACCAAGCAATTAACACTTCCATAACCAGTAGGAAACTAACTTTAAAACATGACCACACAAAGTTGACATAGTTACAAATTTCCACGAAAGATAGCTAGTAGAAAACATAACCCTAAGAACCAAAAATCATAAACTAAAATTCCACAAAATTAAAACAAGTATTGTAAACATTTCAAAGATAACAAAATTTAAGCTAAACCAAGACAAATTTTGATCGAGCAGCATAATTTTATCCCCCTAGATCATCGAAAGTTAATACAGTTTAAGAAAAAAAGATTAGGCTTAATCCAGATAAACTCAAATCAAGCAGCATAATTATCCCACTACTTTCATCTCTAAAACATTTCCAAATTCAAGGAAAGAGGACATAATTCGAAATAAATAGCATCATTTAAAAAATTTAAGCAACCCCAACTAAATTCTTGTTTGAAAACTCACATTCCCAGTAAGGTGAGACGGAATTGAACCCAATTTAATCCTGGTCGTCTCTCCTTGAGCCTCGAGCCGTCTGATCTCCTCCACCAAATCTGGCGCCAACCTTATAATCATCGCGAAAGCCAACGGGTTATTCCCAGAAACAAGCGAGAAGCTCTCTTCCACAGATGGCGCAGGTCCTGAACCGCCCCCAATAGCGGGGCGGTTACGAGAGGCGGGGCCAAGGGAAAGCCTACCTGATTGGCTGGAAGAAGGACGGTGTGGCGGCGGATGGAATGAAGTGCGGTTCCGAGGGCCTCCGCCCCCACGTCCGCCGCCTCCACCGCGGCCGAGTTTCGAGGAGCCTCCGTACATTGTTTTTGCTGGAGGGATTTACTAGATTTGTTCCGTTTAAGTTATCGTGACATGAAAATCTTATGTGCATACATAAATTTACACGTATGTTTGAACGAATAAAAATAGAAAGAATGGCGGCGCGTGAACGTTTATAGCGGCGGAAGGGAAAAATCGATAAAGAGGAATACGATAGCCGAAAAGAGTGCTGCGACTGCGAAAGACGGCCTTCGTTAGGGGTTTGATTCTATTTTTGTTCCCCTTTTGTGCGTATACTTTTTTTTAACTGCTAGTCTGTAGAATGGAAAATTCCACGGCAAGCTCCCTAAGGTAAGGACTAGCTGTATCAATTTTTTTATCACTGTCATATAATTTTGATTACATAATTTTAAAAATATTTTTAAATACATATCCACACCATTAAATCGAACAATTATATTTAAATATACTCGATTTATAATTTTTTAAAATATTATAATAGTATTAATATCGATTAAATTAATGAAAATTATTTAATTTTTTATAGTGATATAATTAAATTAAATTTATATAACTTTCCATTTTTGTTTGTTGAATCGTAATTTTAAAGTTTAGTTTTGAATTTGATTAGTTGGTATTAATTCGTGTTATATAATATTTTTATAGATTAAAGAAAAATATATAAAATTTAAAATTATTTTAAATGATATTAAATTATTTATTATTTTAATAATTTCATTAATAAATATAATTTAATATAAAAAGATTCGTATTCAATGCGGATTGGTTGTTATATATTTAAGGCATATTTCTCCCCTACTCTTATTGGTGGGAATATTCGCGTTAAATCACTGGGGAATTTAGAAAATTATATTAATATATTGACCGTACATTAATGGCAAAAATTATCTATCTTTTTCTCATGTCTTTATTTTTGTCGTGACCTCTTTTAAAAACACGAGTTTATGTAAAAAATAGCTTGACGATTAGTTTTGAAAAATATGAACTTTATTGCTTTTAATCTTAAAAAAAACTCAAATTTTAGTAAAAGATAATTTAATTTTAAAAATTGATTGGAGTCGCCACCGGCCACTTTGGTAGGTCAGACACCATAAAACAAACCAGAGATTCATTTAAAAAACTTTTGGGTTCGGAAGTCGGTTACATGTAAGGACGACCCTTACAAACGCCCAAAAAATTGGTACCTTATTAATTTCACGTGGCATTTTGATATTTTGAAGATAGATATTAATTTAATTCTCCATTGTTAATCAAACATTATTTGAATTGAGGATATCCTTTTGATTTAGAAATTACATCACCTTTAAACTTGGGTTGAACGAGACGTCCTCTAGATAGGAAACCTCACCCAAATTCAAAGGAATGTAACTTCCGCCTCAAAAGGTTAAAATAAAATGCATGACCGTTTTTATCTTGTTCATTTTAAGTTCTAATCCTACAAAGGCTCCAAAGTGTTAAAACCTAAGTTACTAATGTCGCTAGTTGTTTACTTATCAATTTTATTTAATACTAAGCCTAAGTTATTTTATCAAAATTCTAGGTTTTAATAGCACATGAATTCGATACCAAGATACACTCTTTAGGCCAACATCATGGTATGTCAAAACATCAGCCTCTTTAGTATATCCGAGATATAAGATTCAAATACCATTATTTACTAGTTATCTCCCTAATTAATTAATTAATTAATTAAAGCGACTAGTCCTAGAGGGATCTAAATTAATTAACCTAAATGTTTATTAAGTGATCTTCCTAAAAATATGACATGCAATACTCAAAATAAAACATAATTAAACAAAGTAAAGGAACTTGATATTTTTATTTAGAACATGGGAGTACAAATTACATCAAAATTGTCATCATGAGTACAAAGAGACTTGCATTGGTAAAGATACAAGAAGAGTTCAAATTTCGAAAGTCGAATTAGATTTAATTAAGTGTATAATTAATTTTTAAAGTTTAGAAATTTTTAATTAAATTAATTATTTAAATCTTATTTTAGAAAATTTAAATTAATTAAGAGACTTAATTAAAATAACTTCTAAATTTTAAGGATTTAATTAAACCTAATTAAAGTCTAATTTTTAGGTTTTAGGGGTCAAACTAATCTTATATTAGATCTAACTAGGTTAAATTAATTTTAAAATATCTTAAAAATTAAATTAAATTCTATTAGAACCTAATTAGAGAAAATTTTTAAGTCTTAAAATTAATTTTTTATCCTAATTAAAGTCTAAAATTAATTAATTTTAATCCTAGGGGTCTAATTTGGGTAAATAGGGACCTAATTGAATGAAGTCTAAAAGTTTAAGGGCTAGATTTAAGTTTTGGTGGCTAAATTGAGAGACACTTCAAACCTAGGAGGACCTAGGATGTAAATATCCCTTAACTAACCAAAACGCTCGGATCCGGGTTGAACCCGGATCCGACTCGCATGCTCGATGCCCAAAACGGTGCCGTATAGGGGAGGATATACCCCCTTTAGATCGAGTTCACTCGGTCAAATGCTCACCTTCACCAACTCAGTCAGCCAACTCGGCTCTAAAATTCTCTGGGCTTAACACTTAAGAACCCAGAAACAAGGATCCAAACGGATCAAACCATGAATTCTTCATGGTGTTCTTCAGTGTTCTTGAAGAACACGAAGAACATGAAGAACACGACAAGGAACCGCAGCGTCTTCCGACGTTGGATCCAAGTCGCCGCCGCAGATGAGCACTCCAGTGAGTTTTCCGGCCGCCGTGACGGGAACTCCAGTCGTCCTTCCCACGCTGTTTCTGACGCCGGAGGCGATTTCCGACGCCGACGAACTCACCGGTGACCCTAAAAACGCTTAAAATCACTTCTAGAACCTGATCTTCTTGTTCCAAACACCTTACGCCCTCCTAAATCTAACCGAAACAGAGCCCTTAGCTACTCAAATCCTATCCAACTAACCTTCAAGATGAACCGAAAACCCTAGGCATGAAAAGGACACAAATCATAAAAATTACCTCTGTAAATGCCGATTGCCTCCTATTCCGGTGCCGATTTCTTTCTTCCGATTGCTCCCTAAAACCGTCCCGATTGAATTCAGCTTTCCTCCTTCAGATTTTTCCCACACTGATTCGATTGAATCCCTTTTAAAGGGATTCAAATCAGAATCCAAAACCAATTAAAACTCTATCCCAATCCTAACAACCACTATTCCACAACTCAAATCCCCCCCCAAAAAAAACGATTCCCACGATTTTCTGCTTTTTTTAGATTTTTAGATTTTTTTATTTTATATTTTTAAATATTTTATTATTTATAAATTTTATTAATTATCTATTATTTATATTATTTAAATTCGTGTTGACAATTTTAAATTAGAGGTTTAAAGTTTAAGGTTAGGGTTTAAAAATTAGGGGTACGTATATTTTTAGGGTTTAAGATATAAAAAATAAAAGTTATAATTAATTTTAAAGGAGAATCTATATCTCCTGTTAAATTTAAAAAAAAAAATAAACTCTAAACCTTCTTTTACATTTCAATGTATTGAATCTTAATTAAAAAATAATTTCAGTGTTTTGCCACTTTCTAACGCTTTTACTGTTTTCATACAATACCAGCTTGCCTGCTTGTTTCAAAACCTCGTGCCGTTGTTTCCTGTTTCATTAAAGCCTATGCCTTCCTCGCTTGGTTTTGCCTTATGGAACCTCCTTGTCGCTGGTATTGCTTGGAGAAGTATCCAGGATTTTGTCATTTGATGCATGCAGCATGCATATGTGTGAGTGATATAATATTTTCTGTAGATGTGGGGTTTCAAGTCACAATTACAGAGGATTCTCCTTCCCTGAGGCACAGGTGCAATCGACTTGGATTCGCCATACAATCCTATATACATAGCTGCCCAAGGTACATGTACTGGTACATAGATAGTACTGTCGTCTGCTAAAACACCAGTTACTATTTACAGTCATCTATGAATGTTGTGGCATACATGTTTTGTCACTAAACAGTAAACAAACACTTACCTTTTGAATTAACCAACAGGAGCAGATGACATGAGGTATTTAGAAAGATCTGTTACTGTCTGGTTTTGGAAAATGTTGTATTATGTGTTGGACATTCGATGTCCTCGCCCGTCGCCACGCCAAGTAATCGTCTTTTCTTCATGCAGCACCCAATGCCTCTTGACACTAATGTCTAATGGCATCATCTGTACCGGTCCTACTGATCAACTCTGATGATGTTGCTGCTATCTCTGGTTGCTATAACTCAACACAGTTAACAGATAACGATGGCCTACGTCAACGTTGCGGTTGGCCCTAATGGAGAATACTACTATAATAGGATTAAAGTGTTGGTTGAATATAGGATAATAGCATACCAAATTTTCTAATGTTAAAAATACATACTCCGATTACTTGGTTGAATATATGAATACTCATAATATTTAGATTCTTTTCTTTTTGATCTCTAATGAAAACTTGAACCTGGAGTGTATATAGCAAGATCAGGCCAGCCATGGCTACCGCCAGTACAACAAGTTGTATCCCCTCCACCACCACCTCCTTCCCGTATGCCTAAATATCTCACTTCAGCCTCTTTTCTGCTGTCATTGCTATTTCCCAATCTTGGATCACGATCAGTACCCGTATCCACTCCACGACCCAACTCCAAATTCACTCTGAAATTATCCACGCCTGGTGTTTCCGAAACCGACCCTTTTAGAAGGTTCCCAAGCTGACCACTCGATGCCAGAAGCGAGCTAAAGCTCCCACCGTTATCCATCCTATTCCTTTCTTGATGATTGGTCGACGATACATACATCCGGGTCTGGTCGGCATCGGGAACCGAATTCTGAACCGACAAGCTCAGAAGATCCTGTTGGGGAATTGTGGACGATGAAGGCGGCTGCGGCGGAGAAGGTTCAGGGAGTTTTGGGTTTTGGGTCGATTCAGTAGCAGAGTTGAGCTGGCGTTTGGGTTGGTTGCTATTGTTTGAGGAGGAGGAGCGTTTGTTGTTCTTGCGGGTACCGCCACCGACGGGAATGTTACGTAGGACGCCGCCTTTGGTCCAGTAACGGCGGCAATTCTTGCAGAAATGGCGTGGCTGAGACAAGTTATAGTTGTTGTAGTAACAGAATTTAGTGTTGTCCGAGTCACATCGTGGGCATTTTAGCTGCTCGTGCTCTTGAAAAAACGGTGCTTTCATCGGTTGAAAACCCGTCAGCTCTTCCATTTCAATTAATCCCTGTAACCTCAAAAAACAGTTTTTAACAAAAAACAAAACTTATTCAGCTTCCTATCCATCAGAACAGTCAACGACCTGGTTTCTCAGACTTGGTCCTGTTTTTTCACAACATATATGGCTTCAAAAACTAGTTTTTTTTCAAAGATTGAAAAGTGCAGGAAGAAAGAAGAGATTTTTGTGTTGTATAAAATCCTTGAAGTTTTGGGATTGGTTAAAGAAACCTCATTTCTTTTTGGATTTATATCGTAATTAATTAAAAACCAATCCCAAAGTTTTGATTAAAATATGTTTTTGAACAGCACTCTTAAATATTCTTAATGCCCAGATCCTCTTGAGAATATTGTTAGTGTTCTTGTTTTATACTGGTATTCGGTCACTCTTTTATTTTAATTTCTTTATAAATATTTATTGTATGAGTTAGAAACTAACACGTGTCAACTGGATTACTTGGTCTTAAGATATAATTAAACCATCAATGATTTTCTTTTAAATAACAATTGATTTATGTAGTTTCAACTCAAATCTATCTTACGAAAGAGTTTTAGGTAAAAATCTTATATCTCGTCTTCATCCATATCTTTTTTTGAAAAAATTTTAAAATATTAGATTTTAAATTAAAATTTTTATTTTTTATATCCTAAATCCTACACCTTAAAAATAATCTATACCCTTAACTTTCTAAATTCTAATTATAACCCATAACTTTAAACTATAAACCCTCTAATTTGAAACGGAGACATGAAAAAGATATTGACGATTTTCACCCCAAAATTTTAGTTAACACTAAATCTATTTTTTAAATACATAATATAAAGTAAAAATCATTTGTCACTTTATTATGTCTCCATCTACACCTTCTGCTAAAATTTTCTAAACAATTAAATTTTAAACTCTATATCTTATTTTCTATATCAAAAAATCTAAATCCTATACCTTAAAAAAAATTGTGTACCCTAATTTTCTAAACTCTAACATAATCTCTAACCTTAAACCTTAAACTTTAATCTTTAAACTCTTTAATTTAAAATAAAAATAAGAATAGATACATAAAAAATACAAAAATTTTCACTCCTAACATATTTATGAAAAACATCTTTTTTATATATATACCTAAACCACGCCGAACGAGTCAGCACGCCTGCGTGAAAATAAAGTAACCGAGGCATAGTTTTTAGATTGGAAGTAGCCAATCGGGTCCGTTGACGATGTCACATGTTCCTATCAGACCCGGCGTCAAATGGAGGATTAGTTAAGGTGGCGTCACCCCCGGCAGTAGCCAATTTAACACGTGGCGTAGCCCCACGATAGGTTGTGGCTTGTGACCAATTTTTGGGACTGGGGAGAAGGGTGAGGTGTTAGAGGAATGTGAAAGTGTATGAGTTGGACCCACTTAATCCTTAATTTATTGTTTCGTTGTTTGAGCTGCCCACATTGCACCAACTCCCTTTATAGTCGGGATGCAGCTCTCGCAGAGATATTACCTGTTTGAGCCATTAATTGGTTTATATATTTAGATTTTATAGGTTTATTTTAATTTTTTATAGGATAATTTAAATCACCCGACTTTATTTAAAGAAATTAATATTTTATCTTGTGCTCATAACGAAATCATTATTATATCTAAACATGCTACAAGCTATAATCATTCATTAAATAAATATATTTAAACCTCCTATAATCTGTCATTAAACAAGTTCTCATAATATACTTTTTAACGTCCATGTAAAATATTCATAAACATTAGGACCCCTGTCATAATTTACAACTGGGGTTTTGAATGTAATTGGAGATGGTCACGTGACATTCCACGCAATAATAAATATACTGAAGGGGAAGATAGAGGCAGGTGCAGCAGATACAAACCATCTTTTCTTTCAACAAATCTTTTAAAATTTGGTATTTGGAGTCAAAAATCAGGAAAAAAGAATTCAGAAGAAAAGCCAAAACAAGTGCACATAAGATCTAAAAATGGAAACCAAATGTTGAAGCTCCAAATGACAAAAGAATCAATAAAACTTTGATGCACTGCAAGTATCAGCAGCTCCTTCCTTCCCAACAAAGATTTTCAGTTAGGAAAAAACTTACATTTTATGCTTAAACCTAGTGGTAAATATGGAACATCCTTTAGTTTTGTTGTAGGAGAGCTACACAATTTTCCTGGTAACTTCAACCCAACACAAATCTAGAAACATTATTCCATATTCATTGGGGAGGAGAGAGGGGTAAATAAGAAGGAAAAAAAGGAACAGGCAGAGTTCTAGAGTTTACGAGGCGATGTTGGAAGAGTGAAGGATATTCAAGCTGCCTACCCACCCAGGAACGAAGACGAGCTGCTTCTTCATGGATCTATGACAGCCCTTTTTTGACCCGATACTATAGGATGCTATGGATTTTTGGGGCACCGGAAGTGTGAGAATCAATTGAACCTGTAACTCGTTGGTTGGCACTTGACAGGGGAAAGGGAAAGGAGCGTTGGTCATCAGCAACTCAAAAGAAGTTAACCAAGAAAAATACATATCTTCTTGGACCATCTTTTATGCAGAGTACATGTACAAGCTGTTCGCTGCAGCACAAGCAATCGAGTTTTCAGTAGGGTGCCATGCTAGGTGCAGCAACTTTGTCATGAAATCAAAAGAAATTCCATTTGTGTCAACTCCGGGAGTTTCTGCTCCTGTTACGACATTTGTCAAAATAAAAGCATTTGAGTAAAAATGAAGCACCCACTTGCACCCCAGGGATACAGCAAGACAGTTCAGAGGTACAAAAATTGAAACAAATAAACTTCAACTACCTCGTCTGATAACACGTGTTATACTACTTAGGGATCTGGCAGGCCTAGAGGGTGTCTGAACTTGTCTTCTGTAAGAACACATGGATGTTTATAACTACATGTTACAGAAATCATAATTCAAAAGTACCTTTTTCAGTAGCTTTATTGAAAACTTTACCTCAATGGATTTTTGCTGGCTTCCAGAGTTGTTGCCTCTGTGCTTCCTCGGGCACAACCAAATACACTGAATAAATTGCTGAGATCACAGGAGAAACCTATTACAATACATTGAAGGAAAAAAAAAACTACAAAAGATTGAGGTACAAATGTTTGGTCGAATTCGAACCTGTAGGAACCTGTTGCCACTCGCAATCCATCACCACTTAGGCAACACTCAAATTTGTCAAAGATTGAATCATTTTCATACAAATCACACAACTGAAACAATAAAAGAATGAAATAGTAAGAACACAACACAGCATATATGACTAATTTCATAAACTTCAGAATATAGAAACCATACCTTTGGTCTTAAATATTCATGAACTTGGAAAGTTGCAACAGGACCCGAATCCATATTGATGTCCCATAACTAACAGCCAAGTGATATGCAATAATGTTAGATGACAGGTTCTAAGAAGCCCCATTAGGAACAGAAACATTAAATATATAATATCAAAAACACCTCAATAATTAGACCACCATTGAAAGTTTACAGCTGAAAGCAAGTAGGAACTGTGGTGAAATTCAAATAAACAAAGTAGATAATAATTTTGGATATAACAATGTTAATGGATACTTACGTTAAAAGAAGAAATATGGCTCATGATTAATTCAAATAGAGAACAGAGAAGGAAATCACAAAACAATCATGTACTTTAAATCATTGAACTTGCATATTCATGACATTTACCAACCCCCAAAACCTTTCTCATGTCATCAATAAAAGCTCACTGCAAAATACTAAAATGCCAACAAAGCAAATAGTCTTTTTCCCCCCTTCTCCCATTGTAATCACCATGTTATAGTAAAAGCATGACAAAAGAAACAAATCCAAACCTTTAGAGTCATGTAATCGCGGCTTAGTATATGTCTTCCATCCTTTGCAAATTTAATATCGGAGATCGAAGCAATTATCTCTGTAAAAAATGATCTAGAACCAGGTGCCTCCGGTTCTTCAAACCTGAGGCATAGAATAGAACCCATTATTTGGAAAAGATTCTGAAAGCAAAATGCAAATATACCCTCACAGATCAAGATCCTAGAAAGTTACTCTCAGTAAAAATGAACATAAATGCAGGAAAATGCTTACAATTTGGCATGAGAATCACCCAATGCTGACTGCCGCAAATCAATGAGGCGA
The DNA here is from genome assembly GCA_035048815.1 of Abelmoschus esculentus. Classification (NCBI taxonomy): domain Eukaryota; kingdom Viridiplantae; phylum Streptophyta; class Magnoliopsida; order Malvales; family Malvaceae; genus Abelmoschus; species Abelmoschus esculentus. The sequence goes on from JAUCBN010000008.1 coordinate 3,925,689, forward strand.
ATTGAGCCCTTTGAACTACTATATGCCAACGTATAACAGTGGGTAGGGTGGAATTCTGCTGATGTTATTACCTCTGTGAAGATAGCAATAACAATAGTTCAACCCTTTCAGGAATTTACTGAACTGCACTAGAGTAGTAGTACCTTAAGCAGTGAAGGCAGCTCAGAATAGTACCAATATGCTACGAGCCTTACCAGTAAGATCTTCCATGTTTGCAGGTTTTACATCAACAATATTGAAACTTTGATTGCTAATTTCCAAGTTCCAAAGATTTATACGCAGATCATCAGCTGATATGAAAGTTTCGCCATCACTATAAGGAAAACAACATCAATGTATCTTGGCAAATCAAGCTGATTATTAATAGCAAAACACAGAAACAGGATGTGTTTTCAAACGTACACACTTCTAGCTTAACAGTATATTATAACTAAATATTTTAGCTACAGACAAGCCTGAGTTTCAAAATACTTAGATATCACCAAACTGATTTCCAAACTAATTACATGAACACAAAAATACTGCAGAAAAAGCGGTGTGCAGACAAATAGTCTTCGAGACAAGTAAAATATAACTGATAAAAGATGAATCCTTCCTGATTCAAATATAGTATGAGCGCAAAACCTCTTATGCTTCAAGGGTGGGTATGGAATAAAGCATGCTCAGTTGATAGGGCCACCTTAACACATTGTAAGGAAAAATAAGAATGTGATTAGGGTTCAGAGGCCTAAAACAAAACAAATAATTCATAAAGAAAGATTCATTCATAGCATTTGCATCCTATGGTTAGTAGTTTCCCCTGTTTTCTAGGAATTATTAGTCATTCCTAAAGAATGAACAGTATCTTCAAGAGATCATTTCACAATTACAGCTTCTTGCTCAGACATAGCATTGCAAGTTCGGCAACAAAACATTATTAGGGAATCCGGATTCATTATACCAATACATCAAAATCAATCATCCTCACTATTACACCAAGCAAATCCTAAGCCTTAACAAAAAAAAAAAACATGAAGTTCAGATGGAAAAGGAGAAAACTAAACCCACTCCATGCCTGCTTTAACACTCAACTTCAATCTAAAACCTCAATTTAGAACACGCCACTTTGTTACAAGACACCTACAAAGAAGGATCTAACCCTTAGATCCCAGGTATTCATATACTGTTTCGGGACACTTTAAATCACTCGAATCTTCAGAACATTAAACAGAAGAAGAATCTAACCCTTAGATTTATACTCATATTGCCTATTGGAAACCTGACCCGAGTCCTATAACATAGTTGAAGAGCACCAATGGACTATGTTCAGGTTGATAGATAAGGAAGAAAGAGTTAGGGTGGGGGACTACAGTGTCATACACTAGTACGATCAGGGAGACACAGGCTAAATATGTGTTGGGAGCAGGAACCATCAAGTAAATAACATTGGAGGATTAAGTATATAGTATACTAACATTGTTAGACAGAGCAGAACAACTCTATAAGAGGGTATTCAAGTATCTCAGCTTATGAAGGGCCTCCATTAGAGGAGAAAAATGTAAACATGGATGGCTTGACAATATATCATCAATAAAAAAAATTGTATTTTGCCTTCAATTGGTTTTCAAATGAATCATAATATAGGAAGTCAAATATAAATGACATCGTAATAAAAATACAAGAGATGAATACCTGTTATTTGAAATAGAATTGATGTGATAATCATGAGCATGGGCATATACTCTTCGACATCTAGACAGCAGGTTGGTCTCCTGACTTGTTACCTAGATAAAATAGAGATCAAAGGTTACTGTGGAGAAAAAGACCAAGAAGCATGACAACAAAAAGAAACACCATTATTCAACAACAAAATCCTAAGCCCACACCCAAGCCAAAAAAAGAAATGCAGACCAAACAATCAGGTTCTCTCTTCCATGTATTGTTCCAGTTACGGTTGCCAAGGCCTCAGTTATCCAAAAAGATGAGGAACTGGAAGTAACAAATTCTATATATATAAATGTATATAGCGGGAAGGAATCTAAAACCTAGCATTATACTTTACATGAATACCTAGGAGTGCATATTTACAGGAAATTATGCAAAGAGATGATATAAAAGATTGAATATTCATCTCATACACATTAATCACAAAGAAATGAACAAATCAAGGGTTTTCCCCTAATTTTGTTAGGCATCACATCAGAGAGCAAGTTACCTAGTTTGAACACTGCTCCTTGGAAACAACAGGTGCTATAAAGAAGTTCAGCAGATTATATAGCACTTCTATTAATATTTAAAAGCTTTTAACATCCTAACCAGCCTTGAGCTTATTAAAAACTCATGTGGCTCAAAAAGTATTCAAATTTTAGCCTAATGCGTCATTAGAGCAAGTAAATAAATGACTGTGTAGAGTACAGTTACCACAGGTAAACGCAATGATGGCAGGTCTCCAGGATGGAACGAAACGCCATTGCTCAAATAAGATCTATCAGGGGAGCCTCCATTTGCAACACAAGGTTTGGGGGTACTTGAACTAGCAATGCTGCCATTTCCTACAGCTTTTGATGGGTCCAAATTCATGTCAGAAATTTTCTTGACCTTCTTTTCTTGTACCTGTTGAACCCTCAGACATACACTAGATATGAATAGACATGACAGAAAAGACAACAATGCAAAATAATACCAGACATGCAAGATATATGCTAACATGGATGCTAAGAAGAATAGGACCTAAATGAGAAATATTACCAAGCACATTTAAATTTACAATTCTATCCATGCATCAGCCCTCTTGTGGTGGTTTTTCATGGCATATTCTACTACTCTACAAATGCATAAACGAAAACACCAGCCACTGCTTATTGTTAAATGACATGATCACATGGAGAACCTACAATCAGAGTTGCAACATACATTTTCTTCCTACCTTCCAAAACTTTATGGTTTTATCATTGGTTGAAAGGAGAAATAGGGCACTGTTGGCTGCTTGGCACCACCTGATTTTGTTGATTTTTTCCTCTATTTCCAAGCTCTTGAGATAGTCAAACTGAGGGCAAAAGGGAAAAAAACAAAAAAGCTGAGCCTCGTGAGAACAAGTGTTACTGTGCACATGTGCATATATCATTGCATCATAAAAACAAAAAGGGAGCACCTCAGGCTCATGGCTCTGGAACTCCATCTTGTAACGAAACTCAGGGTGCCGACTAATTTGATACTCCATTCTCTCCCCATCCCTTCTAGATACACCATGCTACAAAGTGTAATACAATAAGTTATTATAAAGGTATGACAGAATAACATTAAATATATTAACATTGGTAGAGGTAGCAGCAGAACCCACATCCTTTGTATCTGTCCTCTCAAAGATAACAATTGTACCCCCACGGTCACCAGTGGCAAGATGATCTCCAGTTTTATCAAATTCGATTGCTGAAATAATATCAACTGCAGCAAGAAACAAAATTTCTTAAGAAAAAACAATTGCACTGACAGTAGAATTATTGGTAAATTTAGCATGATTGTCAAACTTTCTATATAAAACCCTCATTAGGAAGAAGCCTGAATCTCTTAGTTCTTATCAACCATAAATAATATGATCTTTGTTTTGTACATTTCTCTGAGAAACCCAAGGTAACAATAAGAATGTAAACTATATCCACACTTCCCTACCAAGAAAAATCCGCAGCAATTGTAATGCAATTCGCATTGCCTTTGCATCATTATTATTGTGGCAAGCTTAAGAGAAAATCCTCCTCGCCATGACAAGCTTAATTTGGATAGAAAATTAAATAAATAAAAAGCGAACTAATGCTCATTACTCAGTGAGTGACAAGCTCTACTAGTATCACTTCCGCAATAGTTCTTTTCTTTTCTTTTTAATGTGAAACCAAAAAGATTCAAAACGATATATGGACACAAACCCCAACGGGGAGAAGGGAAGTCGCAATTTTTCCTAACCCATTAACCTAAACAAGAATTACTCACAAGATCGTGATCCGAAATAGATCCAAAACACAGGGGGAAAAAACTAATTCCGATAGACCCAACAAATCACCAATTGGATCCGATCATCAATTAAAAATTTACCTTCTTGAACTTCTTCCCCAGCGGTTCGTTCACCGAATACCTGAGAGAATTTCCAATCCAACGGCTGTGGCGGGCCCGCCGGAGTTGCGACCACCTCATCGCCTCCGTTCATTTCTCTCTCTCTCTCACTCTCTTGGATTGTCTCTGCTTGCGTTTTCACTGATAATCAATCGGAAAAACGGAAAATGTAACGACCAAGATTCCACCACACTCCCAGAATCAAATCAAAGATCGCAGCTTGAGTTATCTTTTTCCTTCTTAAATCCGAAAGGGGGAAATATTGAAAGATCGTTTCGGTTTCTATTATTCCACCATTGCCAATACCCAAAGAAACACAAACAGAGACCCAATTCCAAAGGCCAAAATTTTCTTTCTTCGTTTTATGAAAAATAGATTTAATTATTTTTTCTAACCCTTACAGAAAAATTAGGGATTTGGAATTTTCTTCTTGAATTAGAATTTTAAAATGACAGACCATTAGAGAAAAACACACACAACTGACAACTCCCTCTTTGTCGATCATCTATGATTCTATGTCAACAGATGAGATATTTTACGTATTTAGAATTTTAAGTTTGGTTTTAAATTTGCTTTAACATTGAAATTTAAATTCAATATTCAATATAAATCGGGTTTATAATAACGCCATTTATTGTTAATTTTAAATTTAACTTTTTATTTAATAATATCACCTCAATAAACTTGACAATATAATTTTCATGACATTAATAATTAGATTTTATTTTTTAAACAAAAAATACAAGAATTAAATTCTCAAAATATAAAATAATAGTAACTAATTCCAAATTATAGAGCGTAGAATTGTAAAAAGGTAGATGGTAAAAATATACGATATTATTAAGAAATAATAAATTAATTATTAATAATTAAATTTAAAAATTATAATAATATTATATTAAATGCATAATGATTTACAATTTTATATTAATTTTGATATTTATTTTTTATAAAATTTTAATAGGTTTTGTTATATACAAGGTTGTTTATAAAAAAAATTATAACGTGTATCCTAAATCATTAAACATAATTAAATATTATTAAATTAAATAATAAAAATTTAAAATTTTAATATATAGTTATAAATTATTTAAAATAAACATTTTCCCCACACGTTCTTTTGTTTTGTAAAGGACTTTGGCTTGGCATATTCCCGCTATTCCTGCCTTGTTATTTCCCACAGAAGGCAGACCAGTCAACCAAATCAAACCACTCTTATTTCCCTTGATGTTTTAAGACTCAGCAAATCAGAGGCCCACAAAAAGGGATTCCTTTTATAACTTTCCTCGCACCAGACGTGGTATTTGACTAAACACTCCTTATCTTCCATCGTAATCAACCACCACGTGTTGACGCAAACACACACCTCACATCTATAAATACCAGAGCAGTACGTGTTTGATATCACAGAGTAAATTGAAAGCATAGAAACGCATTGAAAGAGCTAAACTCTTCGCTTTGTAAGCTTTTCATTTTAGTCCCTTGGTTTTTATATAAACCATCAGAAAAATGGCAGGTGCAGGTATAGTTGTGATTTTCGATTTCGACAAGACGATTATCGATTGCGATAGCGATAACTGGGTGGTGGATGGGTTGGGTGCGACTGAGTTGTTCGAACAGCTTCTTCCGACCATGCCATGGAACTCTCTAATGGTTAGTCGATCTTTGGTTTCTTTCTTTTCACGTTGCATATTTATCTCTCAATAATGGTTAAATTCTTACAGGACCGGATGATGAAAGAACTTCTTGTGCAAGGGAAAAAAATTGAGGACATTGTTGCTGTTCTTGAAAGAACACCGATCCATCCACGGATCATTGAGGCCATTAAATCAGCTCGTGCTTTAGGGTAGAAATACATTTCTCTCTCTTTCTTTATTTGTGACTTTTTTCTGCAACTGTGGTTTTCTCAGTAAAAAAAATAGTGACTGAAAGTTGTTGTGCGAATTGCGATGACATTGCTTTTCAGATGTGACTTGAAGATTGTGAGCGACGCGAACATGTTCTTCATCGAGACAATTTTAGAACATCATGGCTTGACGGAATGCTTTTCAGAGATTCATACGAACCCTGGTTTTGTGGACGAACATGGCAGGCTACGGATTTTCCCTCACCATGATTTCAACAAATCTTCTCATGGATGCGTTCATCCCAGCTGCCCTCCCAATATGTGCAAGGTATATATATATATATGATAATTGCCATTCTTTCCTGCATGAAACAACTCACACAAATTTCTACGTGCACAAAATGAAACTCCAAAGTAAGATTAGCTTCAACTTATTCTCTGATATACGGTTTAATTCTTTTTCTGAAATATAGGGTACTGTGATTGAAAAGATTCAAGCTTCTCTATCCATGGAGGACAAGAAGAAAACAGTAATCTACCTTGGTGACGGGCTTGGTGATTTCTGCCCAAGTTTGAAGCTTGGTGATGGAGATTATGTAATGCCAAGGAAGGGTTTCCCAGTTTGGGACTTGATTTGCAAGAACAGGAATCTGATCAAGGCAGGAATATGCGAATGGAGCAATGGGGAGGACTTTGAACATGTGTTGCTCCACCTTATTACCCAGATTTCCATTCATGGAAACAACACCGGTGTCGACATTGGTGACCACTATTCCGTTGACTGCAAACTAGAAACGATGCCGTTTTCATCCGCCACAACCTCTGAAGCCTTCTCCCAGGCCCTTCATGTTTTTCGTTAAGAGTGAAAGTAGTTGAACGATTAATTGCTATTGCAGTGATGAATCTGTAATAGGAGAGGAACGTCGTCTAATAATTTAGTGGGAGTGTATTCTTTTATTTACTAAAATGGCATTCTACTTATTTATTTCATCTTGTTTGTATAATTTATTTTATTGTTATTTGAGAACAAATGGCCGGATCAGTGCAGATTTTAAATTTTAGAAAATAAAATTGTTATGAGAATAACGATAAATCTTAAATAAAAAATTATAAAATAATTAACAGGTATTATCATAATATATTTTTAAAGATATAATATTAATTTAAACTTTACAAATAACATTATTTCGAATATTAATTTAAATTTTGTTGCCAATCATAAATCAAAATTAGACTATTTTTTTTTTAAAGAGAGAACTTCTAAGTTTCGGTCATCACTTAAAGAACCACACCATGCCATTGGCACCGGATCCTCTTTTGTATCTGCATTTTATCATTAAATTTTGATTTAATTTTATTTGTTCATAATTATTTTCAACCCATTATTCAATCAACTTAATGAATGAATAATATAATTTGTTATCATCGGTTTGAGTTATATGAAAGGACGAAGTCAGGTTTTAGAGTTGAGGGGAGCAGAGCATAAATGTTTTGAAGCAGTAAGTAAATTCATAAAAAATAATTTAAAAAAGTGAAAAAAATCTTCGGATGGGAGGCGGTTGCTCCTGCCCACCTCATGTAGTTTCATCCCTGATTATATGTGTCAGTTGAAAAAAAATCGATTCACATGATGATTTTTTTTAATAAATAAAAAAATAAACATAATCAAGAAATAACGAGAAGTTAGAATTCAAACAAGTCGTAGTTCTAATATCTTTGAGTTGAATAGATATAAAATAATAATTAAAAAAATAAAAGATAATTAGGTGTTTAGATATGTACAATACGATTAATTTAACTTCCCCAATGAGATCCCGCGAAAACATCCACCCACTCCTTCACTAGTTTATTTATTTATTACATAGATAGCCATTGAGGACTCGACTGGTCTCATCCCGCGTGACGGCTACTTTACTTCGTAACACCGTCTGGTTCGCCTCCACCTTTTTACGTATTTCTTAATTCTTAGTCCCCGGAATAGGAAACTTCCTTCCCTTCACCTGATTGTAAAGTAAATTAGCATCTTTGGAAAACCGAGTTAGAAAGTTCAAAAAAGTTAAAGATCCTATAGTAATCTCTTATTACGGACCATGTTTCAGCACATGTTAGATATCCTTTTTCACTTTGAATGGAATATGGCTTGGCATATTCCCAGTATTCCAGCCTTTTAATGCCATGAAAGAGGGGTTGGCTAATCAAGTCAACAATATCAAACTAGTCTTTGAGGCAGTAAATCACAACCCTTCATCTTGAGAGTCATCCTCAAGGCTTTGAGGTTAAGACATCTCATCCATCTATAAATACAGCATCATTCCTTCTACATATATATCAATCAAATAGCTAACCCTATTTTTTCTTTGTGTGTGTGTTTCCCTGGTTCATATATCAACCATCACAATGGCAGGTGCTGGTATAGTTGTTATTTTCGATTTCGACAAAACGATCATTGATTGCGATAGCGATAACTGGGTGGTGGATGAGTTGGGTGCTACTGAGTTGTTCGAACAACTTCTTCCTACAATGCCATGGAACTCTCTCATGGTTAGTCTTTGGTTTCTTGTCCTTCACGTTGCTTGTTATTGTTTTTCTTTCTTCCCAATCAACCAACGGGATTTGTTGCTAATCGTTGATAAATTATAACAGGACCGAATGATGAAAGAACTTCATTCGCGAGGAACAAGAACGGAGGATATTGTAGCTGTTCTGAGAAGAACTCCGATACACCCTCGAATCATCGAAGCCATTAAATCAGCTTATGCTTTAGGGTATTAATGCACTCTTCTGTCTTCGTTTCTATTTCAACTTTCTTCTGTATGTTTTGTTTTCTCACTAGGAGACGAAAATTTCAAAGAGTTTTGCTGTTTTTCAGATGTGATTTGAAGATTGTGAGCGATGCAAACACGTTCTTCATCGAGAAGATTTTGGAGCATCACGGTTTGAAAGAATGCTTTTCAGAGATCCATACCAACCCTAGTTTTGTGGATGAGGAAGGCAGGCTAAGGATATCCCCTCACCATGATTTCACCAAATCTTCACATGGATGTGTTCATCCCAGCTGCCCTCCTAATATGTGCAAGGTATATACTATATATAGTAACTTTCCGATTTGAAAAATCAAAGTAAATAACAGGGAGATTGTCATGTGACATATTAAATATTTCTGGTTTTATTTTTTTTTTTCTGAAATATAGGGTACTGTGATTGAAAAGATGCAAGCTTCTCTATCCATGGAGGACAAGATGAAAACAATAATCTACCTCGGTGACGGGCTTGGTGATTTCTGCCCAAGTTTGAAGCTTGGTGATGGAGACTACGTAATGCCAAGGAAGGGTTTCCCAGTTTGGGACTTGATTTGCAAGAACAGGAATCTGATCAAGGCAGGAATATGCGAATGGAGCAATGGGGAGGACTTTGAACATGTGTTGCTCCACCTTATCACCCAAATTTCCATTCAGGGAAACAACACCGGTGTCGACATCGGTCCGCTCTATTCCGTTGACTGCAAACTAGAATCGAAGCCGTTGTCAGCCGCCACTACCACAGAAGCCTTCTCCCAGTCACTTCCTGTTTTTCATTAGAAGTGAAAATCAGTTGATATCAAAATGGCAGGTGAATTTGATGTCTTTTAGCTTAGTAGAATGAGTATTTCAGTCAAAATGGGAGAGTAATTTATTTATTTGTTTATTTGAATAAACATTCGTTTGATTCTTTTAATCTAGAATAGTTTGGAAAACAAGATTCCAAGCGTGGAACTATAGCAACAATGTGATGGCAAGCATAGATATTCTCAGCAGCATTTTAAGTTTTTAACAGATAGTGTAAACCTTGTCCACTACAAAACAATTTACAAACAAAAATTTATTGTCGTTGTCAGCATAGATTATCTTTTTTTTTTTTTCTATTTACAGTTTCAAATCTGAGACTTTTTGCTAGCTGTGAACATTTCAAGAGTCAAATCCTTCTACAAGAAAGCGGCTGGCTTACAACGCATTGTGATTTGATCTTCTTTGTAGGGAAGCCTACACAGGAGAATCAATGTGCAGAAAATTATGTTCTGTTTCTGCAGAAAATTATGTTCTATGACATGTTAGGATCGAACTCCTGGCAACATTGATGGGTTTTTAGAAATCTGATTACATATTTACATGAATGATTTATGAATACTGGTGAAATTTGGTTAGCCTGATCGCATCACTGTTACTTGTTTTGGTCTCATATGTTGTTTCCACAGACAGCTTTAAACATTTTCATTCAAGTTAATAATGATGGAATTTCCTGCGTAATGTTATTTGTTCTTTGTATATTTTGGTCTTTTTGGGTGCCTTTCTTCGAATTACGAATGAATGGATGCAGACACGTTAACTAATCCTGGAAATTTTGCTGTGTTTGAGTGTAGATTGTCTTCCAGTTTTGCATTCCAATTTCTAACATGTTTGATAGATCCTTTTAAAAAATTTGTTTTCTTGTGCTTGTTAAGTTCTTTCTGGCATAGGAAGTGCCCGGGCTTATTAGAAGAGTCACAGTTAGAAATGATTATGGTGTTGACTGTTGCTCACAATTCTTCTAACTTAATTTTCTCCATAATTCCTGCCTGATGGTTAAATGCCACAATCCTCCAGGTAGAAAATGGAGTTTTCCAAGATTTTCTGGTGATTGTGCCTCCAGTAGCCGCTAGTCCCAAACAGGATCAAGTTCGGAGAAAAATTCTGGAATCAGTGATTCCTTCTCCCAAATGATCCTCCAGATCCACGATGTTTATGATCCTATTCCTAGCAAGGTAAATACCTGGCTCTGTGTGCTTGATTATATTATTGTTTTTTGTAAATGTCACTGCCTGCTAATGCTTTGATTCTGAATGTCATTGCACAGATTAATGTCAAGAAAAAAATTGTTTCTGGATCACCATGTGGAGCTGCAGCTAAGCAAGCTCGAGCTAGTTGGGTCGTACTGGACAAGTAACATCCAGTTTGCGTTGTTTCTTTTTCCTTTCTTGTTCTATCCTAAAAGGTATATGCTCACGCTTGCTGTATCCCCTTTTTATACTCTCTCTTTACGATGTTGTATACTAAAAAATATTAAATAGTCAACACCTATATACGAAGCAGTGACTAAAAATAAATATTAAAAAGTTTCTTCCATCATTCAAGAGTCAAGGCCATTGCTGGGGGGGGGGGGGACTTAATCGGAGAGTACAACAATGTAAATTTACAAGTTCCCCATCTGCTTGCCCTTCATGCACGTAGTGACAGTCAAACAACGTATGTCTACACTAACACTACACTGTACTCTCATGCTACTCATCATTTTACTCCTCTGGGAAATGGGTATATTTCTGTTCATCAGCTCCTTGCGCGACCACCGCCATATCCCTTACCTCGGTCTCGAAAACCACCATGACCTGGATTCATCAAATTATTGTAAATTTTAACAATTAGTGGCAGAAACAGACTAATGCTCATGTTTCTAGTAGCCCTTTCTTGAATCAAGTATCAATGTGCAAAAGCTATCAAAACGAACTCAAATCTTCATTGAATTCCATTGAGTTTGCTGTTTGTGTGGTATTGCGCCAATGTATACGTGTTTTCCAAAGAATTACAGTAAACTAACCTGATAGTGGAGGAGGTGCACCACGTCCCATTGCCGCCAATTCAGGACTGACCTTCTGTCCAGCTTCCTCAAGTATGGCAATAAGTTCTTTGGCAAACCTGGCGTTTGCAGCTGTAAAGAAAGTATAGGCAGTTCCTTTTGCCCCTGCCCTCCCAGTTCGACCAATGCGATGGACATAATCCTCAAGGGATCCCGGGAAGTCATAATTGATTACATATTTCACATCTTTCACATCTGCCAACAATCAAATCTAATAAGTAATCCAGATATTGAGGCCAACATAGAATTGACAATCCCCTGTCCGAAAGTATAGAAAGTCAGAAGGGACATTAGGCACAAATATCCAAAACTTAAGAGAAAATGATGATAACAACAATAACCTGGAATCATACGAAGAAGGCACATTAGGCACAAATATCCATTACAAGAAAAAGAAGTGTACTTGTGAAATAAAACAAAGGCACAAAATAGAGAACAAAGGAATATGCTTACGTACCTAAACCACGAGCAGCAACATCTGTTGCAGTCATTATAGGGCTCTTGCCAGCTTTAAACTCAGAAAGGACCCAATCTCTTTCTGCCTGACTTTTATCTCCATGAATTGAGAGAGCAGGCCAACCATCCATGCGAAGTTGCCTAGTAACTTGGTCACAACCTTTCTTGGTATCCATGAAAATCAAAATTCTGCTGCCATCCATGATATCCTCAAGCAAATTTACCAATCTGGAACATTAAGAACAACAAAGACAGGTCAATGAAAGGCTCAATATATCCCAATGCCATATGTTGATGCTAAAACAATAAAAATAACTATAAGAACAGAGTAAACTGTTTTCTACTTGTTATATTTCTGACTCTCTGAAACAATGTTGACATGTTGGTGAATTGCATGGTTAGCTTTTAAATCTGGAGATCCAATTAGCACCTGCACAATGACAAAGGAAACAATAAATTTAAGCAAATAATTGAGCATAAGAAACAACCCCAAAATATATTTATAACATGTATCAGATTGCACATTTCAAAACAAATAGTCATAGATAACCTCTCACAGAAGCCAAAATAGTACGTAAATAATACAAAAAAAATAGTAGGCATCTTACTTTGTATGGGTTGTAAAGAAACTGCTTTGCCAACTGTTCAACCTCCTTTGGCCAAGTCGCACTCCAGTACAAAGTTTGACGGTCAGGGCGGATCTGCAAAAAAGTACACAAGTAACAATCAGAGTAAGAGGGGGTGATGTAGTGGGTGAGATTGCCCATTCATTCCACTGCTCATACAAATACTATAGATTATACAAAAAACCTCATCTAAATCCAGAGTAAAGTCGGACACTAACACTATTTCCTCCTCTCACTCTTCTCTATTAACTTATTTTTCTTCCAGTAGATGTAATGATGCATTGTATTGACCAATAGAAAAAAGTACAAAATTTTCAAAATTCTGAAAGCATTAGCTTAGACTTATGAAATTAACACTCGTGTTATCCTAGAAATTACAATCTGACTTACCTCTTGGATTTAAATTAGCAAAATCCGAATATCATTTTTATGAAGTGCAATACTTGAGTAGCATATAAAGGTCAATAAAGAAGAACATATAAGAGAGCCAAGCAGAGAAAACTATTACGCCCACAATGACTGTTCCCATTCGTAAAACTGATAATTCATAGCATACTTTTTCCAGTAAATGAGTTAAGAAATTGTAATCAAGGGATTGGGAAGATAAAGACAATAAAATGCAAGAGAAAGGTGAGAAAATATACCTGAGAAACAATTTTTCGCATCTGAGGCTCAAACCCCATATCCAACATCCGATCTGCCTCATCCAAGACTAAATAAGTAACTCTTCGCAAATTTGTGTGATTTGATTCCAACATATCTATTAATCTCCCTGGTGTAGCAATAACAATCTCAACACCTGATCAAACAAACAATAATAACACTTTCATTAACAACAGTAAGCAATTACAAAACAAAGATAACTGATTATATAAACTACAAATAAACATGTTCAGAAAGCATCTTGAACTGAAAAAACATGTATAGATTACAAACAATTCAGGACCAAGAAAATGCAGAGGAACAGTCAACCCAAGCATATTACCACATACCTTTCTGGAGATCACGAACCTGAGGTCCCTTTGGAACCCCACCATATATGCATGTATTCTTGATCCTTGATGATGCACCAAACTTAGCGGCCTCTTGTTGTATTTGAACTGCAAGTTCACGTGTCGGAGCTAAAACTAGTACAATAGGCCCATCTCCAGGAGCTGAAAATATACATAAAAACACCAAGAATTATTCCCTCGCATCATGCAAAGAAAAGAAAATCATAAATACAAATTGGATTTTTACCTAAAATTGGTTGTGCGTTGACATGGACAATTGCAGGCAATAAATAGGCAAGAGTCTTCCCTGATCCAGTTTCAGCAATACCAATGAGATCACGGCCCTTCAAAGCCATTGGCCAGCCTTGAGCTTGTATGGCTGTTGGTTCAACAAATCCAGCTTTTGTGACTTCTTGCAGTACATAGTCTGCAGTCAAGAAAAGAACACCAAAATAAGCTCTGCAGCCTCACTTTCTGTAGACAGACAGACATGCAAACAAAAAAAGGCCCAGAAGCAAGACAAACAAAAATGAAAGGAAAATCAGATGCTTAAATAACAAAATAAGCTGGATTATTAACCAACAAAATTACCTGGAAAGCCTACGTCACGGAAACTACTCACAGGCTTTGGAACATCACGGCCTTCAACTGTAATTTCCCTTCTCTGCCGATACTCCTCAACCTCCGCATCTGACATTGCAGCTACCGATGGTGACTCAATATAAAAGTTCTTTTCGAAAGGGGTCAACCCATCCAAATCCAACTTCCTAGGTGGTTCAGCATCATCATAATCCCTTCTGCTCGACGAGGACCGCACTGAACCCCCATATGTTGAAGTGCCACCAAACCCGGACTCACTACACCAAAAGATTAAGTTAAACAAACAGAAAAATCCAAGTACTAAAATTAGACTGGATAATCTAAACTTCATAGTACTACAAAGATAGGAGATTTTGCCAACGGCCAAGAGTCCACTGTGTTAAAATTACCGAATCAATATAACATTTGCACTAAATTCAATCATTTTATAGCAATGGGTATCTGAAACAACACAGAATTCAGTGAAATATTAATCAAAGACAAACTCCACAAAACTTCGCCAAATTTCAGTTTTAATCCAGGCTAAAAAAAGAAATGCAAATATCATGTAAATATAACAAACAGATAAATCTAAAATCAACATGAATTAGCCAATTTTAATTCACTGATTTTGTAAAGAAATAAAAGTATTGAAATTAAAAGTGAAAATTTCCCATAAAACCGAGAAAGATAAATGAACTTAAACATATAAAAAATTGAGAAAGAAATTAAAATTATTTTGATAATGCAGGAATTTGGGTGGTTACCTTCTACGGTCGCGGTAAGAGGTGGGATCCCCGGAGCGGCCATCGTATCGGCTCATTATCTTTCTGGCTATCGGTGAGATCGTCAACGACTAGTAAATATTAATGCAACCAGACAAGGATTGGTGGTCGCCTGTTGTATCTTCGTTAAGAAATAATGGTTTAGTGTTTAAAGTGTTAGGGTTTTTTGTTCCACGGATTAATTGGGGACGAAGAAGAATACAATTAAATAAAAAATTTGCCTTTTCCCTCCCATGAAAGTGAAATGATAGATGCTCCAATTATAATCTGACATGTGGATAATCGGTCACCGCCTCCTTTTCCCTCCCATGACAGAAAAAATGGGCTTTGAAGCATGGTTAAGCAAGCCCCATACGTTAAAATTTCTGAACCAACCACTAAACCCTATTTCAACTTACAAGCTCAGTAGGTCCAACAAAAACTGGGCCAGAAGTCCGATTATCCTAGTAGCTGCCAAACGGTCCATATTAGTCCAGACATAATAAACCATCAAGAGACAAACTAAATAAATTTGACCTTAAAAGGATATAAATAAGAGTACACGCATGACAGATAAGGATAACTACTAGAATGAAAGACCAACGAATTGCACATTATTTGTTCTGGAAAATGATATTTTAATGAGTCGTGCTTCAATCTTATGAGGTCCCGCATGAAAGAGAGACAATGATTCTTCACGATCCTTCAAATCGATGACCACAAGATTGCCGTGGGGCAAGCAGAAACGATAGATATTAAAAATGCTAATTCACCAAGGGGAAAAAAAAAGCTAGGCACGACGATTACGAAAAGGTAATGGCCGTACGAAGGAAATGAATTTCCAAACTTTACGATAGATAAAGATAATTGAATCATAGTCGAGATATATTTGCAACGAGACATGTTATGATATTATTATCAATCTAAAGCATTTTGTTTTATAATATTTGCGTAATTTACCCTTTATGTTAGTGCTGCCATGTTGGCTACTATCTTAGCACTATCATAAAGAACCAAAATGGTCGTCTTCATTGAAAAGTCCACTCAATATGCACTTTTATACCCCACCTATTCACTTTTGTCCCACCCCAAGAGCCAGCAAGAGCCACTGTTTCAATGGATTAAGAAGGACCCATGATGTAGACTTGTATGGTTAGCTAAATCAGTGTATGTGGCAAACTCATCCAGACTAGAGATAAACTCACCCATTGCCACTACTTTCATACATCATATTAACGTTTATGTTGCGATGCTGGCGTGTCAATCTTGCCTTATCCCGACGTTAAGAGAGATTAATTCGTCACATCATTTGTGATCAAAATAATAAGATTCATTTATCTTTAAATAACTATCCACTTATTAATTATATATATAAAAAATAATTCATGATATATTTTCTCTCGCATTAACCTATTTATATATTTAATAAAAATATTTAATAAAAATATTTATTTTTAGATATACACATTATTAGAATGGTTAGATATATATATCGGGTCGACAAACATGGCCAACCCGATACACTACTATGGAAGGGTGCACATACCGACATGCACATGCATATTTCCTGATTCACGTCCCCTACTGGATGTGACGGATTAAATATACAGTGATTTTAAGTGTTAAATACTTGAATTTTCAACGACAGCTTCAGCAGACGGTGGTCTGATTTGATAGCAGAACCCTACCCATTTCAGTGCAACTTGCGTCGGGGAATGTCACCCTGTTCTGATAATTTATCAGCAGATAAGATCAGATGTAAAATATGACCCCCTCGGTTCATATAATAAATAGAACGATACAATCGAATAAGCTCTTGTATTTATATGATGTAATTTTTATATCGTTTTAGCTGGACGGAATTAGTTTATTTTTGCATGAAGATGTTAGTTTGACATAATATTTTTAATATTTTGACCAGTTATTACGTGGATTAATTTTATACATTATTATATATTTTTTTCAATTAAATTTAAAAGATTTTTTAATGAGATATATGTAGGGCTAATCTTAAGATAGGTTAAATCGATCAATCGGTCATGGTATAATTTTTTTTCTCTAGTTTTTACTATTTAAATAATTATAATAACAAGCTTTAAAATTTAGTTATAATATTTGACAAAAGTATCCGGTGTGGGTAGTAAAATGGGTGAAAATCATCTATTTTTTTGTCTTATTTCGTGTCTTCATTTTAAAATAAAAGATTTAAGGTTTAAAGTTAGAGGTTATAGTTAGGGTTTAGGAAATTAGGGGTATAGTGTATGGTTTAGGGTTTAGGATATAAAAATAAAGCTTAGGGTTTAAATTTTTATTTATTTTTCAAATGTGACATGGAAGGATAGAGAAATAATTTTTACCCAGTAAATAACAAGTAAAAGAAATAATAATTTAGTTGTAATATTAGAATAGAGATATTTTTTTTTCAATTTTTACTACTTAAATAGTTATAGATTATTTTTTCAAGTACTTACTATTAAGGGTTTATTTTTTCAATAATTGTTATTTGGATTTAATTTTTAATACTAATTATCGAAGATTTCTTTCTTTCTAATGTTTGTTGTTATGGGTAGGCCTTAAATATTTTTTATATTTGTTATTTGGTGTCCAATCTTTTTTAATGTTTATTGTTTTGGGCATAATTTTTTTTTGATATTTATTATTAGGGATATACCGTTAAATATATATTTTTAATATTTATTATTTGATGTCTAATTTTTTATACTTATTATTAGAAATTCAACTTTTATTATATTTTGATGTTATGGGCTCATTTTTCATTACATGTTATTTTATGCCCATTTTTTTACATTGAGATCTCTTCTTCATCTAAAAACCAGTTTCATGCATTAATGAACTTTAACTCTAAATTAAAATTTTCCAACATTTTAGTTGACATTTGTTTTGTTTAAAGATTTACATCGTGACAGAGTTTTCAGGACATAACTGATCTTAAGGTTGTGTGAGGAATAGGATGTCTCTTTTCAACTGTTTTAAATGAGAAGAAACAACTGAGCTGACGAATGGCTATGCCGACGGTGATATGTTCCGAACATTTGTTAAGGGCGTCGAGGATAAGCTCAGCTGTTAGGCACTGAGAAATAGAGGGTGAGATTATTTAGAGATAAACGTTTAATCGAGTAAAACTAAGTTAAAACTTTAATTATTTAAATTAATATGTTATATTTTATAAATCAAATTTTATTTATTTATTTTTTAATTCAGTTCAAATTTAAAATAATTTTTTTAATTTTGATATAAATTTAATTATAATAATATAAAATTTATTCCTAATTTAAACAGTTTTATTTAGTCTTTATATAATGAGAGCAGATTGTGTTCTTCGTTTGTATTTTTTTTGGCGGTAACTTTGCACAAGTTTTCCCACCAACAATTTATTGTAATTATCGAGATGACAACTTTCACGCGCTTATTTACACGTGCATTCAACCACCAATTATTATTGGCATTGACCAAGTGCCAATTACTCTACCTGGCGATGCTTTTTCTTCCTCCTCTCACAGTAGTTTTCAGTTACCACGCGCATTAATGGCGAATAGGAGTTAAATGAAGTGAAAAACATAAAGTTCCTCGGGTTCTGTAGAGAATCTGTGTTTTTTCAGTCAGTCAAGATAGAAACATATACTTGAAACAGATAAATTAAGCAGGTTAAGTTAATTAGAACCGAAGTATGAAAACAACAGAGGTCTAAAACAGCCTTTCGTGAAGGGTCCCATCCTGCATTTCACTTTCAAAACCCCATGATTTAGTGCTTATAAGTGAAGCAGCAAACAGATGCAAAAATCAAAGCCTCACAGTTCATTTCATCTCTCAAACAGAAAGAAAAGAAAAACCCAATGCAAGTCAAGTTATAGGCAAACACAATGTGTTAGGGTGTAGCTTATGCTTCCATTCACATTTAAGAGAAGAGCTCAATTTGACAACAAACAAAAGACATAACCCAGCTAGCTTTTATGTTTACGAAAAGAATCCTAGATAGTGAAGGATAGAAAAAAGTGAAAGAACAAGGGAAAAGAAGGTTACTGCTTTGTGTAAAACCAGAGGGTCGTTCGTTGATATTATTTTTTTGGTGCTATGGCCGTGAACTCCAACTTCAAGCTTCCTATAATGTGGAATGCTTTGTTGGTTGCTCTGTTAGTTTCCTGGGTTTCTTCAGTTGCTGCCTCTGTTTCTTATGACAGTAAGGCTATCACCATTAATGGCCAAAGAAGGATCCTCATTTCTGGATCTATTCACTACCCAAGAAGCTCCCCTGAGGTATACTTTTTTCCCTCTAAATGTACCTTTTTGAGTCTTTTTTTTACTTACACCAAAACTCTACAAGTTTAACTTTTTTCCCGTTTTTTCATCTGAGTGCTTTCCAAGTTTCCTCCGTTATGTTAATGTAGTATGTTTAAGTTTGCTGTTAGTTGTTTGGTTGCTAAAAAACTGGCTTTTCCTGTTTTTTTTTTTTTTTACAGATGTGGCCAGATCTTATACAGAAGGCTAAAGAAGGAGGACTGGATGTGATTCAGACCTATGTTTTCTGGAATGGCCATGAGCCTGCACCTGGAAAAGTAATGAAAAGCAACATTTTGTTGTCCCCCCCCCCCCCCCCCCCTTTTTTTTTCTTTGCAGAGCTTGTGTTTTTGGTGAATGTCATAAGAAATTCTGAGTTTTATTGCTGTTTTGGGTTATTGTAGTATTACTTTGGAGGCAACTATGATTTGGTCAAATTCATTAAGCTGGTGAAGCAAGCTGGCCTCTATGTTCATCTTAGGATTGGTCCTTATGTCTGTGCTGAATGGAATTTTGGGTAATACTAAATTTTTTTATTACCTAAAAATTATAAAGAAGAACCACGATAAAGTGTAGTTCATGCAATGGTTTTTATTTTATTTTTCAGGGGTTTTCCTGTTTGGCTCAAATACATTCCCGGTATTAACTTCAGAACAAACAATGGACCTTTCAAGGTTAGCCAGTTGCCATCCAATGTACATAAATTAAGTTTCATTGTATTCATTCTATGGCGTGATAGGGTATCAGAAAAATTCAATTTCTGCCGTTTCTGTTTTTGAATTTTTTGTGAAACAAATTTCTCACTCACCGAATTCCTATGATGAAGGCTCAAATGCAAAGGTTTACAGAGAAGATTGTTGGTATGATGAAAGCTGAGAGGTTGTTTGAGTCTCAAGGAGGCCCTATTATTCTATCTCAGGTACACAATTCGGTGCATTATACTTATGGTTAATTTCTCGACTCAGCATTTTGCTTTGAGTATTCTTAGTTTTAAGGTATGGATATTCATTGGGGTATATGATGAACTAAGAAATAGTGCCTTTTATAATCTCTGCTTTTGACAGATTGAAAATGAATACGGGCCCATGGAATACGAACTTGGTGCACCAGGTAAAGCTTACAGTGACTGGGCGGCTAAAATGGCTGTGGGACTAGGCACTGGTGTCCCATGGGTCATGTGCAAGCAAGATGATGCACCGGATCCTATTGTAAGCATATCATGCCTTTTTATCTTTTCCCTTTTTTTCCTCACACGGTCCCTATCTAATGTTTAATGGCAGTCATATTATATTCAATCTTCTTTTGTGGGGTTACTTGTGGTCTGTGGATAGTCTGTTGTCTACTTGTTGCTCATGGTTGAAATAAATTATTGTTTCTCATTGCACATGTCTCAACTTTGCTATTTCTTAGTTTAGGCCTATCTCTTAACAATGTCACTATTTAGCTCCTTTTGGACTTAGTTTTTGTAATCATAAATCATTGACCATGTTCCTTTCATCAATTATCGCCACATCCATTTGAACTTACATAGCGACTGTTGTCACTGATGAATACCATTTCTTTTTCATTACTCAAGATGTCATAGTAGTAGATTATTTCTAAGTCATTTCCCAATTGCATAGAGACGCAAGGAATAGATGTTTGGTTTAACTTATTGACTTATTGAATACTCTAGTCTTGTCATGTATTGCTGTTCAAGGTGAAGTGTTGTTTTTGAGTTAATAATCAAGTTTTCTTTTATTTTTCCAACAGATTAACGCCTGTAATGGTTTCTACTGTGACTACTTTTCTCCTAACAAGGCCTACAAACCAAAGATGTGGACTGAAGCCTGGACAGGCTGGTAAGCCTTTTTTTTTTCCTGCGAGGATGATCTTTTGCGACACTTGTTGCTTAAAACGACTACAGTTTACAAGAATATAGAGATGTCTCTTGGCTGACGATTTTTTTTTTTAAATAATTATGGTGTAGGTATACTGAGTTTGGAGGGGCAGTTCCTTACCGACCTGCTGAAGACATGGCATTTGCAGTTGCTAGGTTTATACAGAAAGGAGGAGCCTTCATAAATTATTATATGGTAATCAACCTTTTTTCCCCTTCAATTTACCAAGTTCAATATGGGGAAGAGTACGTTCATATAAACTTGTTACTTGTGTTAACAGTACCACGGAGGAACAAATTTTGGCCGAACTGCTGGGGGTCCTTTCATTGCTACTAGCTACGATTATGATGCTCCTCTTGATGAATATGGTATGTACAAAGTATCTTTGGTGCATTTTCGAAGTTGACCCTGCATCATCTAGCTTCTATTATTTTTAACCAAACGTTCTATGTTTTTAGCATTCATTTTGTGTGAAAACATATTTTAAGGATTAGTTCCTTTGTATTGATTTGAAGGAGAACCATTTCCTGTCATGCAGGACTAAAGAGGCAACCAAAATGGGGCCATTTGAAAGATCTGCATAGGGCTATAAAGCTCTGTGAACCAGCTTTAGTAAATGGAGATCCCACTGTGGTTCGACTCGGAAACTATGCAGAGGTTAATATGACATATTTCTAAGAACCTTAACCATAATACTCTAAATCGGTTTGTATTGAGAACTTGAATATAAATTTCATTTGAACCATACAGGCTCATGTATTTAATTACAAAGCTGGAGGTTGTGCCGCCTTCCTCGCAAATTACAACCCAAGATCTTATTCAAAAGTTGACTTTAGGAACATGCACTACAACCTGCCTCCTTGGTCTATCAGCATTCTTCCTGATTGCAAGAATACGGTGTATAATACTGCAAGGGTGAGAAAAATCTGATAAACATGATATCGTTTTTTTCTATTTTCATCAACAGTCTTGAGATGATTTCTGGACAACTGCTTGCAAAGAAAGTTTACCCAATTAATATCGTAACATGCTATTTTTGTCGCATATCTGTTACTTATATTTAGATGGATTCCACATCAAAGTTTTTTTTATATAGAATTAGTACAAGAGGAATGGACTAATTTTCTTTGTCCCAGTTGATAGTATGAAATGGACACAATTTTGACCTTTATAGGAACTTTTGTAATAGGTCGGTGCCCAAGTTTCACGGAAGAAGATGGTTCCTGTTCCCTTGCGTGGAGGATTCTCTTGGCAAGCCTACAATGAAGAGACAGCTTCGGGTGCTGACAGTTCATTCACAATGGTTGGGTTGTTGGAGCAGATAAATACAACCAGAGATGCAACCGACTACTTGTGGTATACAACAGAGTAAGTAGGAAATAACAATTGCACATTTCAATTTGCATCATCTGTCTTTATTAGACTCAGTTATCACCATGAATTTCATTTTTATTCCTTGACGAATAAGGTACAAGTCTATGAAACTCTTTTGTCTTTCCTGTATTCGACTTATTAATACTTTCAATGTACTGTTTCCTTCCCCAGCGTTGAGATTGATCACGGTGAAGGATTCTTCAGAAATGGAAAATCTCCTGTTCTTACTGTCTTATCGGCAGGCCATGCTTTGCATGTTTTTGTCAACGGTCAACTATCAGGTGGGAATGATGATGTTTTCAGATTGCTTTTAAACCACGTCACGTGATGGCTATATTTAGAAATTGCTGGCTCGTGGCGCCTACTTAAAGTATAATTAGTATGTCTTACCCTGATCATTTTCTTTCCCTCTTGCATTTGCCAGGAAGTTCCTATGGAAGTCTAGAATTCCCCAAAATAACATTCAGCAAAGGTGTTAATCTGAGAGCTGGTATCAATACAATTTCATTTCTAAGCATTGCTGTTGGCCTCCCAGTATGTTCTATCTCTCAACCTCTGTTAACAAATTCGTACGAATGGAATTTGTTTGTGGATTATTGAATTTGTTGTTTGAAACCAAATGCAGAATGTCGGTCCGCATTATGAGACATGGAATGCTGGTATTCTTGGCCCAGTTACATTGAATGGTCTCAATGAGGGAAGGAGAGATCTCTCATGGCAGAAATGGTCTTACAAGGTCTTTTTCTAGCTTACTTGTATTAGTTCTCAAGTTGTTCTGGTGTGCTAAAGAGTTATTCGGTTATCTATCCCCTTGCAGATTGGCCTTACGGGAGAAGCATTGAATCTTCATTCACTAAGTGGTAGTTCCTCAGTGGAGTGGGCACAGGGGTCATTTGTGGCACGAAGGCAACCACTAACATGGTACAAAGTAAGTATCTCGAAATATGACCGATTCATATTATTAAGATCAGAGTTCACGAACTGTTGTCTAGAGTTGCTTTATTCCTACAAAAATGCATCGTAAACATGAGTAGAAAATCAATTGTTGACAAATTTGTTGAAGCTTTAGGCAGCTTTTTTGATGATATTTAATGTTGCAGACGACTTTCAATGCTCCAGCTGGGAATGCTCCGTTGGCTTTAGATATGAATAGTATGGGCAAAGGCCAGATTTGGATAAATGGACAGAGCATTGGACGCCACTGGCCTGCGTATAAAGCTTCTGGAAATTGTGGTGTATGTGACTATGCTGGTACGTTTAACGAGAAAAAATGTGGAACTAATTGTGGAGAGGCTTCTCAAAGATGGTAAGGCAACAAACTAATCTTCTTCACAGTTTCTCTTACATGCAAGGAATGATCTATAGACTGACTTGTAGCTGCTAACTTATGTTTAGGTATCACGTTCCTCGTTCATTGCTCAACCCGACTGGAAATTTGTTGGTTGTGTTTGAGGAATGGGGCGGAGATCCAAATGGGATTTCTTTGGTTCGCAGAGAAACTGACAGTGTTTGTGTTGATATCTATGAGTGGCAACCAACCCTGATGAATTACCTGATGCAAGCCTCAGGTAAAGTAGACAGACCCCTAAGGCCAAAAGTCCATTTAGAGTGTGACGCAGGGCAGAAAATATCAGCAGTAAAGTTCGCTAGTTTTGGAACTCCAGAAGGGGTCTGTGGAAGCTACCGCGAAGGAAGCTGTCATGCTCACCACTCCTATGATGCTTTTAATAAAGTATGTTTCATTTTTTACACTATTTCGTCTTGTTCTGTAGTTAGAATGGTGGAAATAAGCCCCTGTATTTTCCTTGCAGCTTTGTGTAGGACAAAACTTCTGCACAGTGACTGTAGCACCCGAAATGTTTGGAGGAGACCCATGTCCTAGTGTCATGAAGAAACTTGCTGTGGAGGTCGTTTGCAGCTGATAGACCACATCAGAAAGTAAAGGTTCTTCATTGTTTTCCCTCCTCAATCCAACATGTCGTCGTTATCGGGTAAAATGTAAATCATCCCACAATGCCAAGATCACTACACCAACCATTTGTTTCAGCATTCATCAGGGTGAAGTACAAATACACAACATACCCCTGGGTAAGAGCTCATGTAGATTGTGGAAATTTTATTGCAGATAAGCTCTATGTATATATACGATGTGTTTGTTCCAGCATGATTTACAGAATTTCAAAGAAGTGATTCAGTAGAAGCTCCTACTGAGTGTAGTTTATGCCGAGTCCTTCTGCAAATGTTTTGTTATTTGGAATATGGAAAGCCTCTGGTTTGTAGTAAAACCTATTGCCCTTATGATTTAGTTTAACTTCCTGGAAAGCAATCCCCTCATTGCTTTGTACTTGTAATTGTAAGAAGGCAATAATTTCGAGTATTTCAAGATTCTCTCAAGTAACTTCCCTTTACTCATTATGTTCACTGATGTAATTCTTACATATTTAGCCCTCTAAAGGTTTATCAAAGTGAAATAAACCAATAATGGAAAAACTCAATAAGCTAAGCCAATGATGAAGACTCGTCCCAAAAGGCAATCTAGCATCTGCAAAATCAACACTATTTCGCCATTTTCATTGGATCCTCCATGCTGGCACAAAAATGAAAATCTTTTATATTGCACTGATGATTGTTTGGATTATACAGAGCATTTGACGTATTCCTTTCGTATTTAAAATGAACTGATAAGTCCCTCTTTGTTCTGTTGAGATTATTAATAATCATCAAAACATCTAAAGACTGGATCACAAATTTTACTCCTTGCAGAAATTACTTGAAATGAGTATATGGTTACATAAGTTTTCAACAGTTTAAACAATATAACAAGCTAAGAAAAAAAAACAGATTGTAGAGATTAGGAAAATGAAAATTTTCTGTAGCATATGCTTTTCTCTCCCTAAGTAATCTCACGCTTTCGTCTTGTCCGGCCTGTAAATGCTGGCATGACTGATCGTGTTTCTCCATTCTCATTCCTATTCTCAGTCAATTTTCACAGAGGAATAGATCTTTCTAACAAACCATAAGCAAGCATAGAAACCAATGGTTCCTGTCAGGACAAAGAAGGCATATGAAACGATTACCATGTAACCAAAGTAAAGGATGCCCGAAACGAGCTTCGTGATCTCCAACTTTGTAAAGAAGTAGAAAGCAGAGTACAGTAAAAGGTAAATTGCAGAGGAGCCGGCAGTCAAGTAAGATCTCCACCACCAATTGTAGTCTTCACTGCACAACTGGAAGTAGCATAGCACAATTGTTATCTCAGCGCAGGTGATCATTAGAATGACGAACACGATGAAAAGGAACCCAAATATGTAATAGAATTGGTTCAGCCATATCGATGTCAATATGAAGAACAGCTCAATGAAAACAGCCCCAAAAGGGAGAATGCCTCCGATGAGTATAGAGAAGAGTGGCTTCATGTACCATGCCTGCTCCGGTATTTGCCTGGGAATTTTGTTGGTCTTAACAGGATCTTCCATGGCCGGCTTTTTGAAACCCAGGTAACTGCCAACAAAGACCAATGGAACTGATATACCAAACCATAAGAAAACAAGAGCGATCATTGTACCAAACGGCACTGCACCAGAAGATTGCTCTCCCCAAATTAGTGCATTCAGTACAAAGAAGATGACAAATAAGACACCTGGGAACATAAATGCCGTTTTCAAAGTATTTCTCTTCCACTGTGTGCCCTTGAACATTTTGTATAAACGGGCTGAAGAGTAACCGGCAAATATTCCCATGAAAACCCACAAGAGAACCATAGCAGTCATAAGCCCTCCACGATTGGATGGAGATAAGAAGCCCAACAATGCAAATATCATCGTCACAAGTGTCAATGCAAAGATCTGGACACCTGTACCAACATAAACGCAGAGTAAACCATAATTGATTGGAGCCCTAAAGACATCTCCATGGACAAGTTTCCATCCTGTTTCTTCCTGAGCCTCGTCTTGGGTTTCCAATTGGTTGTAATTTGAAATATCTTTATACAATGTTCTCATCATGATCATGGCTACCATGCCAGATAGGAAGAGAACAATCATCAGTGAGTTTATGATGGAGAACCAATGGATCTGATCATCATTCATCAAAAGGTACGTGTCCCAACGAGAAGCCCATTTGATATCACTCTCCTGCAGAAAACCACAAGTTACCCTATGCATTGGGATATACAGTCGAGAAAGATCAATGATAAGAAGTGAAAGAGGAGGCAGAGTACCTTGAAAGTTACATCATATGTGAACACGACCTCCTTGCCTAGGTCAACTTCTTGTGGAACAGTGCTTCCTGGAACTAGATTTTTGGTGTCTTTATTGCATGTTGTTATCTGAGGATTCTTCTCATCCCATTCCTTGTATTCATGATTAATGCTGTTTATAAAAAGCCACACGATGAAACAATAATGAGACAAGCAAGCCATTAAATAACCAATAGAAACCGACCCTTATCCTAAAAATATTAGTTTCTAATATTTTAAGGTTATTTCTAACTTTGAATGACACAAATTTCATATGGTTTCCATACCTGTTTTTCCTTAAGGACGATACAAATTGCTACTTCAACTATATTTTGATTGAACTGAAGAATAATAAATCAAAAAAGCACATAAAAAACTCTCAACTACTCAAGAGCTTGGAGTGGTTACATGTATTCAGACACAAAAAGGAAATAATACAGATATAAGTAACATAGCATTACACCATTTGACATATATCATCCATACTAAAAAGCATAGTTTAACTAAATGAAAAAGAAAAGCAAACAGAACAAAAGGAAAGAAATTGGTACAAAACCTGTTAGGAGTAACCTCAAATCCAACAATTCTAGCAGCATCAGTCTCAGTATCCCTGTGAAACATTACCCTGAAGCTCAAGTGGTTGTTGATGAAATACTTCTCCTCCTTGCTCTGCAAAGGCATATACACGGTTAAGATAAATACACACACATTTTGAAGACAATATCAACTTCCTTGGGCCTACCCCAGCATAATTCCCCTTGAACCCCACACGGAAACCATGTTCATATGTCGTTGACTGGCTTCCATCCCTCCTTTGTCTAAGAACAGCAACTGGAAGGTTGTCAAGAATCCTGAGAATCAAATCCAGTTCATTTAGTATAAATATACACTGCAAATGCATTAACCACAATCGGAGAGAGTGGTGGGGAAGCAAACATTAAAAACACAAAAGGTCAACCATTGATGTCATACTTGTTACTTACATATTAACTCGATATTCATCGTCAATTTTTTCCTTGAAATTCTTTGTAGAACCTGCATCAAGTTTTATTCGACAGACTGCTTTGCAAGGCAGATCTTCCCTCATTTCAAACTAAATCAAAAGACGTGATGAACAGTGAAATAAAAAAAATTACAGATATAATCTATAAAGCTTTTATATTAAATACCACTGGTCACCAACTACAAGTAAATAACACCCCAAAAGGTCACAGATGCTTACAGTGTAGACAGAATTCTCTATGCGATCACCCCGTAGCACCTCGCCCAGATTTTCAGCACTGTTTAAAATCTTGGGTGGCTTACAGTAGTTTAAGAAGTAATAATCATATGGAAGTTGAGTCTTTGTAGATGATAATTTGTTCACTTTTACATAAAGGAGATCACCCTGTCCAGAATCAGAAAAAAGACAACTTAAGATGCAAGACAACCAAGAACAAAAAGAGAGGAAAAAAAAGAGCAAATTTCAGAATCAAAACAATGGAATCTAAAGATTTACTCCTCAGATTCCATTTCCATGCACTATAAACACTCGGTAATATATACCCAAGAGAAGCACGAAAAACAGTGCCAGATTTATTAATTTTAAATTCTACTAACAGATAGGCCAAGCACCACCTGAAATTCCAAGACCAATTATGCTTTTCTGTTTTTAAACATTCACGGTCATTGATCTCTTGGAACTTGGGATCTAACTTGATCTCTTTATATTTTCGGATCTTCATTGTTGAATAGGAAACAAAGTGGATGGGAGAACATCCTTAACTTCAGAAGATATTAAGAAACACAAAAAGTAATACCTTGAGAAAGAAAGAATTAGCCTTGTATCTTCATATCATATCCGTGATCATTACCACTATAATTTATAACTTATAAATAATAATACATCACACTGAATTACACTATGGATCTAAAACTATATTACTTTAGGTGTTTATAGTTGTCATTCACATTGCAAAATCAGGACACGGGAGAAATGGTGCTTCTCGGGAATCATACATCCAGGCAACTCAAACGTTAAGATTGGAATAGCAGAATCGTTAATACAATAAAACACAATTGGGATTGCATCTTTAAAGCCAAAATAAGTTTAACATTGTTCAAAACATCAATATGTTATGGAAAACGTTACACATTCAACATTGCAGCATTGATTAAACAAAACATGATTCTCTAAACATTAAAATTAAAACAATAAACAAATGGCATACGCATATATGTTTATTTTCTTTTTAAATTTCACTATAGTAGTTTAACTCAGGCACACTAAACTGAAATGCTTTCTTCAGCTTACACAATCACCAACCCAACATTCAGAACCAAAACTAAGAACAAGCAATGAAGCCAAGACAACTTTAGCAGTAAAACGAAAAATCAAACCCAAATCTAAAAACAACCGATCTAGAAATATGAATCACCAAAACATCAGATCAAGCCTTAAAAACACTAGATCCAACAACTCACACCCCATCAACAAAAAACAAAATTGACCCACAAATCAACACAAACATTAACGATTAAAGAAAGCCAGAATAAACCCAGATAATGGAAGCTAATAGGAAAAAAAGGGTACCCTTTGGAAATCGCGAGGGGCAACACCGGGGAGATAGAAGGAATGAGCAGTGGATAGCAGCAGCAGAAAAACGAAGAAGAGAATCTTCCTTTGGGTACCCATTCTTCTTCTTCTTCGATTGATAAGGTTACCGCTTCAGGAGAAAGTATACTCCTGCACCAGCGCTTACACCAAATATTACTATTTTTTTTTTTTTTTGGTTTCTCTTTAATAATTGTACAAGGAAATGCAAATTTATCGTTCTTCCTAATGGTATTTAAATGGAAGAAAAAGATAAGCAAACCGTCTTACAATTCAAGCACCTCCGTCACCATTTCTTAAGGATTTTTACCTTCCCGTTAATTTTACTAATTTTAAATACATATATAGTTTTTCTCTGATCAAATTTATAAAAAAAAATAATACGTGATGTTGCAAAAATTCTGATGCAAATATTATAAGTAATTAAGCATGTTAAAGAAACCTTAACAACGTGAAATTAGAACAATAATTAATATTAAAGAAAGGCAGTAAGGTGCAAGCGAAAGGCCTACAGAGCAATCATTTCTACCTTCATATTTTATCCCAAAATGGTTCTCAAACATCAGATCCAGATCTAGTTTAAAAAACGTAGGACTGAAGAAAGTTGTTTTTTTAATTATAAAAAAATATTTTTAATATAATTATTGCCTTAATACCTTAAATGACCCTTTTATTTTTAGTAAAAAATATTTTATTCTTTTAAATTTTATCGAATTGATTTTTAATTTTCTGTCTTGTATTCACAACTTTAAAAAATATCAAATAAAAATTTTAATTGTTTGTTTTAAAAAGATTATGTAAAAAATTAATTTAAAAATAAAAAATAAAAAAAATAAATTTTCGAAGATAAGAGCGATTATCTCTCCTTATCTCCGTTTAATTTCCTGGTTGTTTGTACAACTTAGAAAAAAAATCCCTAAGAGGAGGATGTTCAAGGGTATCTTTAGGATTTGTGATTTTTTTATACAAATAATGCCACAATTTAATAAAAAAACATAAAGTAAAAGCGATACAATCTCAAAAAAAATGAATTTTTATTTTTTACTTGGCCTGTTTCTGTGCTCGAATGGTCTTCACCAACGTATACTTAAGTTATAAGAGAAATTATATTATGAATCATTTTTATTACGTCACTCGTGATTTCAATTGACAAAATTAATCTATTTCAGTTTTAAGATGAATTATCATATTTTCTTACATATAATAAGAGAGTAGATAGTTATCAGATGGTTATTCAAAGATAAACGAATCTGATTACATAAACCACAGGTGACATAATGATAAAAGTTCATCTCTCATTTTATAGTTAACCTTCTTTTTTGTGTTTTCAGTTTCATTTAATTTCTCAGTTATTTCCTTTCCACTTCCTCAATTCCAATTTTTTTGTTGTTTTAGCCTAGCTTTAAGATCTTTGTTTAGCTAAATTTTGCTTCATTTAATTTATGGAATTATCGCAATTTGTTTTGAACCTTTGATAATAATAGACTTTACTTATTATCTAGATATGGGCGTGTTTTTTTTGTTAGCAGTTGCATTAAAAAAATGAGCCTGTTTCAGAAATATATTTTGAGGGGAAGAAAAGAATAAAATGAAGAATTTACCCTTTTAATCTAAAAATATAAAATAATATTGAAATTAATAAAATTTTAGATTAAATTAATAGGTTGTATAAATTTTTAAATTAAAATTGATATTAAACGAAATCATATCATTATTTTTATTAATATTATGTACTATATATTTTATAAAATATAATTAAGGTATTAAAATAAAAGCACTTACACGTGTGGGGTGTTAAACATGTAGTTTATCTTTTATATTTACTGTTGAATGGGATAAATTAGGTAAGACACTGTTGGGAAAGGAATTTTGCTGTCGGGAGAAATTATTTTACGAATTGGTTTCATCACGTTATTTATATTCCCTAACCATTAAAAATTTGTTAATTAATTTTTATATTTTTTATGTTATTTTTTTAATAATGAATTTTTAATTTTTTTATTACCATATAAATAGGTAGTGGATAGTTAAATAGAGATTAATTTTAAAAAATATAATAAATAAAAATTAAATGACAATCTTTTAATGGTTAGCACCATAGATAACGTTATAAAACCCATCCATAAAATAATTTCTCCCCACAACGAAATCAAAAGTTAGTGTTTGAATCCTTAGAATCGTTCAAGTTTGGAATCAAAAGTTTGGTCCACATTTTTGTCTATATAAACACCCAACACCTAACGGTTGCTGATACTTATCATTACTAAAGAAGAAATGGTCGCAGCATGCAAGATGGTCACAGATGGCACCCAAGTCTTTCATCTTAATAGATTTCAAACTTATAATATAAACAAATACTAATTAAAAGCTTTTCACAATTATTTAATTGTAATAAAACTAAAAAAGTAAAAATAAAAAGTAAGAGGGCAAGTCCATAGGCTTCTACTTTTTAGCCATCTATTTAATCAATGGTTCAATCATTTCACTGTAAATGTGAAAAAAGGTCTACCACCCTGACCATGATGTTAATATTTTTATTTATTTTTGATAGTAATATAATATATACACGCTGTCACTTATTAAAAATATAAATTTTATGTTATCAGTGGATCGAATATAAAAATTGAAGTGTTGCAGGGAGGGTGAAGAGAAAAGAGGAAAGAGACAGAAAGTGCAACATCAGAGGGTTCCCCACACGTTTGTCTTGTAGTTTTGGGTTCTTGTTTTCAGACAGCTTTGAGGAATAAAGATGGATTTCTTATCATCCACATCTCTCTCTCCCTTCTTTGCTGAGTTTCATGAGCTGATCGGTTTCAAAATTTGTGTGGTTAAAAGTGGATAGAGGTGGAGGATCTGCTTAAGCTCTGAAATCTGCACCAGGATAAATATAATATTTACTTACTCTATTTGTCTCCAGGGTTGAATCCAATACGATGATTATCGTAGATATTCAGGCATATATGTTAAACCTAGAGAATCAAGTGTCGGGTTTTTTCTCTTTTAGCACTTAGGTTTGGTTTTTTGTACTTGGAGTTTTTCTTTGTATGTAAATCCAAGATCCATGGCTGCAAATTTCGGAGGTTTAGTTCATTTGTTCATGTAATAGAATCGAACATGTCGAATTTGACTTCGGCTTCTGCATCTGGTGAAGCTAGTGTTTCTTCCGGCAATAGAATCGAAGCCGGTTCCAGTTATCCTCAACGATACTTCACCGCTCAACAGCCTGAAGCTCAGCCAGTTAAGAGAAAGAGAAACCTACCAGGCAACCCAGGTTTGGTTTCTTTTTTATTTACTTGTTTTGTTTGTTTCCTTAACAACTTTCACCCTTTTTAAACTTTTTTTACGCGATTTCCATGTGTGTGTTTTTTACTTTTTTGAATCAGATCCGGATGCAGAAGTGATAGCT
Organism: Abelmoschus esculentus; assembly: GCA_035048815.1. Lineage (NCBI taxonomy): Eukaryota > Viridiplantae > Streptophyta > Magnoliopsida > Malvales > Malvaceae > Abelmoschus > Abelmoschus esculentus. The sequence continues at coordinate 3,958,467 of JAUCBN010000008.1, forward strand.
TTGTCTCCTAAAACACTCATGGCGACGAACAGATTCGTGTGTGAGATCTGTAACAAAGGGTTTCAAAGAGACCAGAACCTTCAGCTTCATAGGAGAGGGCATAATTTACCATGGAAGTTAAAGCAAAGAACAAGCAAAGAGGTGATCAGGAAGAAGGTATACGTATGTCCAGAAGCAAATTGTGTGCACCATGATCCGTCGAGGGCGCTCGGAGACTTGACTGGAATCAGGAAGCACTTCTCGAGGAAACACGGCGAAAAGAAGTGGAAATGCGATAAGTGTTCCAAGAAATATGCAGTTCTATCGGATTGGAAAGCTCACTCCAAGACCTGTGGCACTAAGGAATATAGATGTGATTGTGGAACCCTCTTTTCAAGGTATAATAAATAACAAAACCCTCCTTCTTCCCCCAACGAACACACTAATAGTATCCATTTAAGCACAACAACAATATATACCCTTATCTGTTCCTAGTTTTCACACCTTACAGAGATAGAGAGAGAGAGAGTAAACAAGGAAATTTAGTTTTTCGCACTAGCTCGACTGGACAGTTTGTCCTATGCTCTCACAGTGGAAGAAAAAGAAGGAGAGAAAAAGTATTTCTGCCATTGCCATAGCACTCTACAATCACTGGTTTTTGTTTTGTTTTGTTTATTTTTTTAAACTTTTTTTTTTCAGGAGGGATAGTTTCATCACACATAGAGCTTTCTGCGATGCTTTAGCAGTGGAGAGTGCAAGAGCAATCAATCCACTTCTTTCTGCTCATCAACCAGGCGAAGCCTCGTCCCACATTAATTTACAAGTCCCCCAGTTCAATTCCCAAGCATTTTCGCTTAAGAAAGAGCAGCAAAGTTTCACTACTCTAAGGCCAGAGATTCCTCCATGGCTGGCTAGCCAAGCAATGCTCGGGGATGGTTCTGGTCCACAGACACAGACACAGTACCCTTTAGACCTTTCCTCCTCGTCATCAATATTCTCCCCGAGATTAGATCATCAAGATTTAACGCTTCATGGGAACCCCAGCCCTAACCCTAGTCTTGTCCCCACTCTCCCTCCTCCATACCATCAGACGACAATGGCTTCCCCTCACATGTCAGCCACTTCATTGCTTCAGAAAGCAGCTCATATGGGTTCGACCTTGAGCGGTAAAATTGGGTCATCAACAGTACCGGCTACTGTTGCTGCCTCGTTGATGAGACCCCACCAACCGACTCACGTGTCTGCAGATTCTGCTGGCACCAACAACAACACAACTACAGCTGGTTTTGGACTTGCCTTGCCTTCACGTGAACAAGAATCGGATGTGGTGGGTAGTGCTAGTACTGCTGGAGTTATCCATGGCTTGGCTTCTTTCGGGAACCGTAAACCTACTGCCATGGCAGGCGATGATGATGATGATCATCATCACAATGCTGGCTCAGGTGCCACCCCTTCCCTTCTCCAAGACATGATTAATTCTTTGTCTTCTGCAACTGGATTTGACGCCACTAATTCCTTTGATGACGTTGCATTCGGTGGTGGCATCTTGAACACAAAGAAGATCAACGAATCATTCTCAAAAACAACTCCACCAACACTACCGACGACGACGACAAACGCTACCTCTCAGCAGAGTGAAGGGTCAACAAGAGATTTCTTGGGTCTTAGAGCTTTCCCTCATGCCACTATTCTGGACATCACTGCTTCCAGTAATTACAACCTCAGTAACACTTCCCATGCACAACGAAACCAGACTCAAAAACCTTGGCAAGGTTAGGTCATATAACAACTTTCTTTTCTTTTCGTTTGAACTTCTTTCCAAACATATCTTAAATTTTATAATCTCTTTGCTACAATCTTTCTAGCTAGAGGGAAGAACCTGTAAAGGTAGTGATATATAATATCAGTTCATATATTCACATATAATACAAATCTTGTCCTTTTTGTTTAAATACAATGTTAGTATATACTGCTGACCTGTAAAGGAAAACCCTAAGGTTAATTAATAATATATATTGGGTGCTGAAGTTTAACATATGAAAGCAGTTTCCAAAGAAAAACATAATCAAGTTCGTGATGAATAAGACATTGAATTAGTGGGTTTAGTCTTCCGATTTAATCATATTTATTAGGGTTTTTTCAATTTGTAAGTACATTACGTGTAACTAAGAAACTAATTAATCTCTAATAATTGAAAAATTACTACATGAACTCTTTCCATCACCTAAGATATGGTCTCAACCAATTAAAATAAGACACATAACATATTTTTTTCTATATCATATTTACCAGGGGCGGTTTAAAAATTTCGGGGGGCCTGTGCAATTTATTAAAACACGACCCTTAGAAATAATTGTCCATAACATTTGCTAGTTATAAAATTATAACCCTTAGAAGCAAATGTCCTTTCTAGGGGCCTCTGTGCGATTATTTCTATTGTGTCTATCCAAAACTTCACTAGTTCTATAGAAGCAATAATAATAAGAATAATCAATAAGATTCTATAACCAATTATCGCATTTAAGAAATAATTATAACGTTTAAACAATTATAATGCATCTTTCTTAATTGCATTTTCAAAATCTTTCAATGAATTTCGGAATTAACATCATCTAAAGAATGTTTTATCAAAATTTTGGGGGCCCTCTTTTTTAGGGGGCCCTGTGCGGTCGCTTCTATTGCGCATGTCCAAAACCCCCACTGATATTTACACATAAACATCATCCAAATCATCCACTTTAATGCATTTGATTTAAAAATGGAAAAAAAATATTACCAAAGATTTTTTATGTTGTCTTCCTCTTTGTTGTTTAATTTTTTTAATTATTTTTTTTAATCTTAACCCTAAACCTTAAACCTTAACCTTAAACCCTAAACCCTAAACCTTAACCCTAAACCCTAAACTCTAACATTAACCCTAAACTCTAAACCCTAACCTAAACAATAACATATAACCCTAAACCCTAACTCTAACCCTAAACTTTAAATCTAAACCACATAAACCCTAAATTTAAACCACATAAACCCTAAACCACTAATCCCTAACCCTAAACCCTAAACTCTATATAAAAAATAATTAGGAAAATTTTAAAAAACAAAGAGAAAGATGACACAAGAAATCTTTGATAATATTTTTTTTTTAAAAATCAAAAACATTAAATTAGATGATTTGACCAATGCTTCTATGTAAATTTGATATGAAAAAATATATTATGTGTCTTAATTTAATTGGTTGGAACCATATCTTAAGTAATGAAAAGGATTCATATAATAATTTTTCCTAATAATTAAGATTAATTTTAAAGATTATGCTTTTATAACATCAAAGCAGTTACTTGAAAATACTTTTACATTTTCATATTTGTGTTAAAGCAAAACTTTCCCTTACAAGTAAAGTCCTGATGCTTCCACTAGCCGTGTACATACTCGTGGTCATCCCAAGACTCCATGGATCTCAATTTTGATTAGGGTTGAAATTAAATAATACATGATATCGCTTTGGATAGATCGATTCGAATATTTTTCGATTATAGAATTAAACTATCCGTCGCAACTGATCTATGTCTTGAGTGTTATGGATTTATACATAAAGTGTAGAATATATAGAAGTTTGTCTCGACTTAAAATATAAATTCTAAAATTTGCAAAAATCCAAAAGTATTTATAAACGATTAATTTAAGTTTATTTTGGTCTGTTATTATTTTATTTAGAAAAAAAATACTATTTTTATATTATTCAATAACTTTATATATTTTCTTAATAAAATTATTTTTTACTCGTACACAAATTTTATATATTTTGATACTTACATTAGATTAATAAATATATTTATACAAATAGGAAATGAAATGGGTTGACATTCTTGGATGTTGGGAGTCTGAGCCCATATTTCAAATGGACCTAAGTTTTATACGTACTTATTTTTCGAACCTAATAATTTTTATTACATCCTTAATTTTGTAATTGGACCGACAATCCACTCCGCCTCTTAAACATGTCTATTATGTTCATATATGAATATATAAGTTGATCAGTGATGAAATTAATTGTCAAACATTGCATTATAATAATATAAAGATTAAGTAACATAATCTAAATTTAACAACACGAGGATGACAATAGTACTTTATGCTTTAGAATGCAAGAGAAACATTCACATTTGCACTTGAATAACAATATACCAACTTCTGTTTGGTTCAAATAAAAAGTGTTGGGTTTTCTTATTTTAAGTGATTTCAAAAGAAAACTTGGAAACGACCAAAAATAGAAATGCTGGGCATGGCCATATGTTCTTGACAAGCTTCCTGTGAGCAGGGAACTATGTTACCTACAATATAAATGTCGGCTGAAACAAAGAAAGGAAAGGCATATGATCATTTTGGAGGTTGCTTAGATCCATCTTTTGGGTCCGGTTTCGATCCGGTCATAGCAGCAGATGCTGCCACAGTCATGGCAGCTGCAGCTGCCCCAAGCTTAGCACCACCGGCAGCCTTCATTGCCCCAGCTACTTTAGCAAACACAGCTATCCCTCCAACAAGAAAAGCCCTCAATGCTACTGTTGGTTTCACGGTCATATTTTATCCAAGAATCTGCAATTTCTCAAAGATTACAAAAATTCAAATGTCTATTCTTTCATTCGAACAAGTAGATACATCAAAACTGGCAAATCTAGTAAACCTAAACCGCAAAACTTTGAACCTTTTGCTTCCTTTTCGAGCATGAAACGTTTAAAAACGCAAAAGAATAGACCCGTGTCACAAAAGCTGATATACAGACATTATGTAGCTCATCACAGAATTTCTACTTGGTTGTCTGAATACAGAACAGAGTCGAATCTTTTACTCGAATAGCAATGCTTATTGAATCCATATAAGCCATATGACTGAAATAATCTGCCAGATTGTTGATCAACAATTCAAAGAAGCAAACATTCATCTTAGTACAATTCTATCTAAAAAACCTCGACTCTGGATGATCAATCATGTCATCTTTGTTGCAAAATTAAACTATAAGAAGACCATATGACCAAATTGTTATTGAATCACAACACTGGGAAGACTTTGGGACGTGGCTAAGAAGAAAATCAGCAAGAAAACAGTAAAATTACCACTGAAATACGAATGAGAAAGATGGAACTCAAGAAAACTCAGGGTTATAAAAATCTCTAGTTTTATTTTTTTTTCTATTAATACTAAGAAAAATAATAAGAAATAATTACATTCATCCAATTGTATAAAATCAGTGTAAATTTTCATAGTTTTTACCCATACACATATCACTTTTCACAATGTTAAGGATTTCCGTTTCTCATAAGCAAGTTTCCAAGAATATGGAGAAAGAAGCAAATCAATCTAAAACACAAAAAATAAAATCCACACTTTCTCATAAAATTTGTACAAGAACAGACAACAGCAAGCTGTTACTTAATCTTCCATAATGCCCAAAAACCCTAGGAAAAATTCTATAATTTGATCCCAAAGGATATAAGCAGTTCTGGTTAAGAATCCATTTTCCCCAAATCAAATCAACTGTAATGTCCTCCTATCCCCAACCCAGCAAAAGAAATTTACTTTCCAGATCATATAACAGGGAAGACAAGAGAAAGGAGAAACCGAACCTTAAAATTTACAGAGACAAATCTTTTCGATTGAGTCCTTTCGCCAATAGTTTGGAGTGTAATACGAGAAATGAAGAAAATCGTGAAAAATATGTTTTTTATACAATTTCCCACTTCTCGTGCCAAACGTGGCAGAACGTTATTGGATGACATGGTTTGGAGGCGTACATTAGCAAAAACCCTTATATCATCGCCTAACTGTGCGCCGCCTGCAAGGGAAAAGAGAATAATCGAGAAGAAAAAAGAGACGACAATGGATCCGTATTCAGGAGGGGGAAGCTGGACTATGATCCCCAGCATCCCAACCCACAGTAACGTATCTACTCTCTCAAATCAAGACCATCTATATCTCTCCTCTCCTCCACCATCACAACAACAACAGCAGCAACAATTTCACCCACAGCAATTCCAACAACAACAACAGCAACAGCGTATGTTACAACAGCAGCAGCAAGTGCAGCAGAGTCAGCAACATCAGTCACTTGCTTCCCACTTCCATCTCTTACATGTAATCCTTCAAAACCACAATCTTAATACTTAACAGAGTTGTTAAACTGGCTTTTGCTTCTTTTACTTATTTATTTTGTGTGTTTTTATGTGGGATTTACACTTTATAGTTGGTGGAGAATTTGGCTGATGTGATTGATAATGGAACTCGGGATCAACATTCTGATGCTTTGGTTTGTTGGGTTTCTTTCTTTTTCAATTTTAGGATTGGTTTTGGTGTCCATTTTGAAGGCTATTGATTCTTTCTTCTTCTTCTTCTTTTGCTTTTTGCTGGGGTTTTGGTAAGATCAATGAACTGAACAATCACTTTGAGAAGTGCCAGCAGCTTTTGAATTCGATTACCGCGTCACTTAATTCTAAATCTATGGTAAATTATCTACTCTTCTTGTTTTGGTTATTTAATTCGTCGGATGTTGGTGAAAAAGATTAAATAAGATGCAAGTTTTTGCAAAATATATAAAAATTTCACCTTTTCTATTATTTTTAGAAAATATTCATCCTTTATTAGCATCAATGTTTTTCTTTTCTTTTCAATTTTTGTTGAAAGCTATCTTGTATAACTTGAGAATTTTCGGTATGTCTGGATATAGACTGTTGAAGGGCAAAAGAAAAAGCTGGAGGAAAGTGAACAATTGCTAAACCAAAGGAGGTAAGTAATTGGTCATAATTTGTGTTCTCTGCAAATTTTCTACTTGTTGAATGTGTGTTCATTTGATACTTTCCTAATTGTAGGGATCTGATAGCCGAGTACAGAAGCTCTGTGGAAGACCTTGTGAAGACTGAGCCATAGTTGCTTCTCAGGTTACTTAGCAAAGGTAAAAAAAAATAGTAGTAGCAGTTTGTGCCGTCTACTTTTAATGTCCGATATGAGTGAGGCTTGTTCATAAAGAATTTTGGTTCAGATAAGCAATTTTGCATTGCTTTTTGTAGTTTGTGTGAAATAAGTAAAAGAGTGCACAGATCAGAAGACTAATACGGTTTTGTGAAACCATGAATATATGGCTCCAATCCTTGGTCGAACCATTAACTTAGGATTAGCAGTAGAGTGTCGCCTATGTTGTTATAGAGTTTTGGATAACTATATTATATAGGTTATGCACAGACTATTATATATCTCACGCTAGCACAAGAAAGCAAAATGAATCAAACCTCAAACAAGTTTTCGGGTAGTTGAACAGCAAATCTGGACCTTGTTGAGCAGTTTTTCTCTATCTGAGTGCCTACCTATTAGAGAACTTTAGTAGTTAGTACTAAGATCGAGTACATTCTTCTAGAGGTTTACATTTCTATCATGATGCATTGATGATGCAACCGAGTTAGGCATCCTGGAAATCTATTCGTGGAGGTTACATCGGTTACAGCTCAAGCTTTGTATGTTATTTTACCAGTCATCTGCAGAGCATGTTTCTTTAAGACAGTTTCAAAGAGAACGAATATGAGTTGTTCTATTGTATTTGAAAACTTTTGTAGCAGATTGCGAAGTTGTTCACTGCTGTTCTAGAACTGTTGAGATAGATTTGCATGTTGTTGCACTCAACCTGTTAGAATTTCTTTCTTCCGCTATTCTTTATAGGTAGGTAGTTTCTTCTGGTTTTTCTTCTTTTATAACTCATTTCGGCTTTGCTATATGCAGGTCACTAGCCTTGTGTGAAACATCAGAAGGAAATCCCCGAGAACTTGTAATACTAATCATAGATGTATACCAGTTTGATCTCTATGTTCAGCAAGCAGAGAATTCTACTTTCTTATCTACCTTGTTATTCTACCAGGATTTCCTTGCAAAGGAGATTATGTTGAAATTCAATATCGGATTCATAACTTCTTGTTGATATTTATTTATCGTGTTATAGAGCTATGAATATCGTTGTTGTTAGCTCTTGGGATTTGACAGATGCTGACTACTTGGGCAACTTATGACAGATTTGTTGAAGATCAATTACCAGCATTGTGCATTTGTGCTGGTGATTCCCTTGTACCCTGCAAAGGACTCATCTTTTTGCTTCTCCTTGTACTCTACATGAGTCCGCCGTCGTTCCTTCCATGGATGCCAAAGACCTATTAAACAACCCAAAATATCATCCACCTAACATTACTCATTTCCTTTGTCCACAAGGTCTATAAAAAGGACTATTATCGAAATGATTTGTTCATTCTTTTCAAGCACAACCATCAACGGGGGTTGAATGCCAGCAGCAAATGAGAAATTAGAGGGTGTAGGGTCGATAGCCGGAATTTGCTGGGTGCAGCAGCACAGATTTTGAGGGTTACAGGAATTAGACCCTTCCTTTGGCCCTATGCCCCGTGTTCGAGAAGCTTAGGGGTTCTCTGCTTCATTGACCTCTCCAACAACTGACCATAGTTCCGAAGACCCTCATTAGAGGGTTCATAAATTTAGGTTTGACGGCATGGTCAAATGCTCCATCAGTAACCTTTAGTAATGGAAGGTTGAAAATTTGCAAGTTAACAACTCATACACGATCGTCTTGAACTAATAAGACACTTACCTCCATTTTTATTTCCCATGATCATGCATGCATTCATAAGTTTGAAAAAGAAGTACACTGATCATATTTTTTAAGATAACCACACCAATCAATGGAATTATATACGAATAAGCTATAAATCCCCCATTACAAAGGAAAAATGAATGAAGAAAAACAGGGGAAATGGAATCTGAGTAGCAATAACAGAACTCGATTGATTTTCTTTTAACTACAAAATTCCCATAACGCCGGTTTTGAGATGACATCAAGAAGTACGGGTCCTATTATCTTTATGTAAATTAATAATTCGGTTGCCATAGTCATGTCTGGCATTATCTATTAAGTTGAATCTTGGCTCTCAAACTCAATTACAAAGTTCTCTGTTATTTTAAGCAGAATGACACATTGTTAAGCAATCATACTGGGGGATACTCTACCTAGTAGTCATTATCTATGTCTGGCATGCGACTAGGTGGTTTTTTCACATTAGGATTTTCCAGGACAGATGCCTCGGTTGTCGTCAATAGCATTGAGACACTGTGATTAAAAAACATATTTGGTCAGTCAAACTTACAAAACCACATATAAGCACATGTATGTGACTAGACCTTTACCTGGCAGCATCGACTAAAGCTGTTCTAATGACTTTTAGAGGGTCAATGATTCCAGCTTTCACCATATCAACATATGTACCTGTTTTAGCACACCAAAAATGATAATAATCAGGGCACAGGATCTGTGGATTCTCCTAAAAGTAAAGACTGGTGGCAGCACACTAAAATAATGATGGACAATTGAGTGTATGTCTGTGAAGAAGAAAGAGTGCAGTATAACTTGACGAAATCATGAGTATTTTCATAAGATTGAAAGGAACAAACCTTTCGATGCATCAAAACCCAACCTATCATCATCTTGTTCCAGTAGTTTGCCAATAATCAAAGAGCCATCATAACCAGCATTTGAAGCTATAGTTAATGTAGGTCCCTAAAGTACAGTCACAGATACTGTGAGGTACTATGAATTATAATGAGATAGGAAGCGTGCAGAGAGTTGTCAGACACAAAACCTTAAGAGCTTCTTGAACTATCTGAATGCCTCTTTTTTCATCTTCGTTTTCAGTTTGAAGATTTTGCAAAGCCTTTGTACTATACAAGAGAGCCACACCACCACCTAACATAAAGATGCATAATGTTATGACCTAAAGAAACATTGTCATTTGAAACCAAAAAGGGGAAAAGTTCTTCACCTGGCACAATACCCTCCTCCACAGCTGCTCTGGTAGCATTCAAAGCATCTGTGACCCTATCTTTCCTTTCTCCAACTTCTGCCTCACTAGCTCCACCAACCTGAGAGAAAACAACTAATAAGTACTCACCTTTGATGGCAGAAGATGTGCATGCCACTTGGAACATAGAAATATGAATTATACACCTTGAAAACGGCTACACCCCCAGATAGTTTTGATAATCGTTCTTGAGCTTTCTCCCTGTCAAACATGGCAGTGCTCTTCTCCATGGCTGTCCTCAGCTGTAGAAGTTTCCAAGAATCATGAGGAAAAGAGAAAGCAGAGATCACGAGAGCACAAACAGATAACAAAAAATCCATTCAGTTGCATCCCCCCCAATCCAAAGCCCAAAATTGCTTCGCAGTGTGAAAATAGAATGCCATTTAAAATGATACAAAGGTATTAAAAATGAAGAACGACAAAATAGGGCAGCAGAATACCTCCTCGCATCTCTCTTCGATCAGCTTCTTATCCCCTCCCCCATGTAGAATTATTGTGTCATCAAGTGAGACGGTGACCTGTCATAAATTAGGTTAATTGCAAGGAATGAAGAAAATCAAGCATGTTACACAGATACATGCATACCCTTTTTGCAGTACCAAGCATTTCAACTTTGACCTTGTCAAGAGTTAAGCCACGTTCTTCACTGATAACCTGTAGTTTTGATAGTTACTAATGGAGCTATAGGATTATTAAAGAACAGAATCCGAAAGATGAGAATGTTATTACCTCTCCACCAGTAAGAATGGCAAGGTCATCCAAATTTGCCCGTCTGTTATCCCCAAAACCAGGAGCTTTGATGGCACACACCTAAATACATAAGATTCCACAATTAAGAAAGGTCTAGAGTGTCATTTCCTCTAAACATCTTGAACTCTTTGATGCACGGAAAAGTAAACTTAAAGCAAAGCCAGAGTCCCAACAGTTACTTACCTTCAAACCAGCATGATGCTTATTGAGAATAAGTAAAGCAAGTGCATCACTCTCCAAGTCCTCAGCCACAAGAAGAAGTGGTCTGCTTTTCTGTTCAAATTGAAGAAGAGAGAGAGGAAGTTCACAATGTGCTTCACTTATAATCATAAGGGTAAAAGAATCATCAAATGAATTACATTTATAGACAGTTCCAATATCTTCACAAGCGAGTTAATATCTGAAATTTTCTTGTCATGAATGAGAATCAGGGGATTCTCAAGTTCCTGCCAACAAAAAATAAGTGAGAGGTTAAAGACATAAGGCAGGTCAAATTTCTTTTCTTTTAAAAGTGAATTTTTTTTTACATTATGCATGCAAAGCAATGAATTGTGTGCTAGAACCTTTGATGTGGCAATGATATAATCCTCAAATAAGCAAAGTTGGAAAATGATTAATGATTACCGCGAGGCCCCTCCTCCAAGCCAACAACATTTCAATTAGAGAAGAAAATTTAATTTTGAGCAAGGGTTTTATGTTAGAACCCCCATTTGATTTAAAGAACATGTACCCTACTATTCATAGTAAAAACTATTGGAAAAAGGATACAAACAAATCTGAGCTTACACATTTCTGGGTCTTCTGATCAGTAACAAAGTAGGGAGAGATATAACCTCTGCCTAGCTTCATTCCTTCCACCACTTCTAACTCATTTTCTAAAGTATTCCCATCCTAAAATTTAAGAAAAGCATTAGATATATCAAATTACATGTGGTTTAAGAAGTAATCATTATTATTCAAAATTTTATAATCATTAAAATAAGCTTCAAAAAGTGAAAATCGGACTTACAGTGACGGTAATGACCCCTTCCTTCCCAACTTTCTCCATTGCCCTTTCTATTAATTCTCCAATTTCACGTTCACCATTTGCAGAAATAGTGGCAACCTATTTAAACATACCAAAAACAATTTAATGCAAAATAAATCAAGGAATATAAAAGGTAGAGCACAGAGCCCAAATCAATAAACCTGTGTAATTTCTTCCGGTGTGCTAATCATTACTGCCCTACTCTTTAAGTCAGATATGACAGTATCAACTGCCATGTTAATTCCCTTTCTCAAGTCCATCACATTTACACCAGCAGCCACGGACTTGCAGCCTTCCAAAAGAATTGCCTGAGTTAGGACTGTTGCGCAAGTTGTACCTGTGAACAAATGAGTTATAGTTAAAAAAAATCTTCAGCACTCTACCATATATTATGGAAGAAATTTCAAAGAAATGTCATTTATGTAATAAAAGACTAAAGGTTTCCCCATTTATCATGCAACAAATACAACTGAACAGATTCATGCTTTGACTGTGAATGCTATAGAGAATGCTCAGTTATTCTATATTCCACAGATGCCCTGCATATCTAGGACTCTAGATTCTAAAATGGAGTCAAGGACTTCAACCAATCCAAATCATTATGCCACATTTCTCGGGAAGATTTTCTAACAGAAAGCTTTTATCCAAGGGATCTCCAATCCAGATTAGAATGGAATAAAGCTTAGTTGAGCTGGAAAATAGTTATTTTTGGGTACAAAATACAAATGAACAACTTTCTAACATGAATGCCTTGATCTGAGAACATTGATATTTGATACATCGATTAATCAATGTTCGGTTAGAGCATATTTATGGAACAAGGTTGAAAATGATAAGAAATTACCATCTCCAGCAACCTTATTGGTGGCATTGGCGACCTGCTTTACAAGATCTGCACCAACATTTTTAGCCTTATCCTTGAATTTGATGCTTTTGGCAACAGTAACACCATCCTTTGTGACTTTAGGATAGCCTCGACTACTCTCAATAATTACATTGCGTCCCTGAATCAATACATCAGAACAAATGCTATGACAAGGCATAATAGTAAGCATAAATTTGAACTCTTAGTCATTCATATCTATTACCTTTGGTCCCATTGTGACTCTCACGGCATCTGCAACCTCAGACACACCCTGCAGCAGAGCTGCCCGTGCCTCCACACCAAAACTGATATCTTTTGCCACATAATTCCGATTGCAAATAACCCTACTACAAACCTGTACAGTTCAAATCATTAAGCAACCAGAGCAAATAAAGGTTAAGATTCATCATATCCATCAAAACCAAACCCAAATGAACATATATTTTTACTTTTTAAAAAAAGACGAAAACATTTCTAAATATTTAATGGCCTATCTTTAAATTCTCATTGTTGCAAAAGTTTCTAAAAGCATTTATACACCAAAAGGAAAAGCAACCATCGGGTCCTAGAAATTTTTGATATTTCCCACACTTCCTCGCCACCCAAACAGAAATCAAAATGAAAGAGAAATCAAGTAAGATAAGACGATTCCTTACCAGTTTTCTCGAAGTCGAGGACCTTCAAAAAGCAATAAAAACAATACTTTAGTAGATATATACAAATAAATGTAAATTGATAGGCATAGACATGAACAAAATGTGATCCAGTAGAAGCATTACCTGGCAGACGAAGCTAATTTTGAAGCAACCCGATACATGTGTGAGACGGGATTGATTTTACGCAGCGGATATTTAGAAAATTGATCAACAAGGAGACTTGAAAGAGAGCTTCCAATGAAGTTCTTAAGGCTTCCAAGTTAAAAGATATAGTAGGGTTTTAGGTGACCCGTGGGTTTTACAGTGGGGAATTTTCCGTCACTTTATCTGTGAAGAACAAAATGGAGATGGAAGGATTGGATCTGGATTGAGTCCAATTCACTGCAACTTCAAAATGGCCACTCTCTAACCCATCTTGGGCCTGTTGATTGTTTATATATTTAGAAATGGCCAATCTTTTTAATTTTTTTTTTTATTATGGCCCTCTCTGACATTTAACGATAGTTAATATCATATTACATTAATCGATAATTAATTATATTAACTAATAATTGATTAGATTAATAATAAATTATTATATTTAATATTATTTTATAATATTAAAGTTTTTATTATTTGATTTTATTTAAAAAACTAAAAATTTAAAAATATTATAATAATTATTTTTAATATTATTTTAAAAATTTTAACTTTTCAAAATCGAATGAAAATTATTATTTTTATTTATGTTTTTTATTATTTATAGTTACAAATTATTATTTTTGAACACAATTTTTTTAAAAAAGTACGTATTACAAATTCTATATATACTATACAACCAATCATCTAATTTGCACAAAATATTATCACCCCAAAAAATAATACAACACAGCTTAAAAAATAAGACAAAAAGTCGAACAAAATAAAACAAAACATCAACCCTTTTCTTCTCCATTCTCTCTCTCTCAAGCTCACATGGATCAGAAAGTCCATTTCCAGATCTTGAGCTTAAAATCAACCTTACACTTTGCATTAGAAGTTGAAGCTGTGGTTGCTTTCCCTCCCTTCGGAACAGCAACTTGAATCCCTTCACAAACCACCCTAATCCTCAGCTTTGGAGTCTTCAATGCTCCCATCTTCGCTTTCACTTTAGTGTCGAGCTTTATCTTCAATGGCAGCCCGTTCTTGCTCTTCAAAGCGGTCTTTAACTTGCCAGCCGACGTGTTATCCAGCTCTTGGTTGCTACTCGTTACGTCAGCTTTCAAAAGGGTCGTGTTTTTCGTTCCCTGCACGAACGAACCGAAAGAACCATCCCCGATATCGATGTCGTCGTTTGTGGTAATAGATATGGTGGTTGGGTCGTAACTGTAGACGAGCTTCTTGTTAGGGTTTTTGGCTTGGACGTTGAGGTTGATGTTGGTGATCAGCTTGGAAGCTGCGGTTACATTAAGGGTTGAGACTTTGAGGGACGAAACCGTGAAGGTGGGGCGGTGAGGGCGGTAAATGACGTATACGATAGCACCGGCAATAGCTACTAGGAGGATGAGGGCGAAGATAGCTATGGTGGTCCAAATGCAACAGGAACAACATCGGGATCGGCGGGAGCGATCGGGTTGTGGACGATAGAGAGGGCGGGAAGCTCCGTAGAGTTGTGCTTTAGTGGCGGGAAATGAAGCATTGGTTGCGGGGGCGTTACCACTTGTGGCTTGTTTTGATGAAGGGTAAACCCTGTCTGCCATGGTAGTGGCCTGGTAGGGGAGAGTAAACTTAAAGAAAGGAGAGAACTGAAAGAAATGTGTTGATTTCTTACGGTATTTAAACTTCAAAGCGACAACAGTTGCCTGCGCGTGGTTTTTGTGAGAGTGGGATAGGAGAGAAAGTAAATTATTTTGGACAGAAGCTAACCAGAATAAAAAGTGTTTGGTCGGAATACATTGCCATAAGGGCGACGGATGAGAAGGGAAGTTGGGAGTGACAGCGATGCCGTAACTAAAACCAAAAGTAGTTATATCAACGCGCTTGTTCATGGAGCGTGAATTTAGACGTTGTTGTATCTAAGATATTACGCGACTTCCCACTCATGAATTGAGTCAAGGATCTTCCAGTTTTGGGTAAACTACCTATAAGGTATCTATTTGTTTTCTGTATTTCTTTCTGACCATCCAACTATTAATTTTTATAAAACCATCCTTATGGTTGCGTTTATTAGTTATTACCCACCAATATCAGAAGGATGGGAAAGAACCAGAAGATTACCCCCCCATTTAACCCTAACCAGAAAATAAATTAATAATATTTGTTTAATTGGAAATTTAAATAGACATTTGCGAAGTAAGTTAAAGCCATGTTACTGAAAGTCAATACTGAATTATAGCGGAGTGTATATTTTTTCTCAACCATCACAGATGTTCCAGTCATACCTAATCTTTGTTTTAATAATTTAATATGATAAAATATTATATTATTTGAATAATAATAAAAATATTTAATATAACATCGTAAATAAAGTAAAATAATTATAAAATTTTATTTTTATAATATCTAAATTAATTAATCAACGAACATCAAAGCAAACCAGCCAACACCCATTAAATTGATCCCTCACCTACCGAAGATGCCCCCCAAAGAATTAAAATAATTACTTCTTGCCTTTGTCATCTGGTTTTGTTGTGTAGTATTGTTAACACAAACACATCATGTGATCGTCAGTTTTGAAAAATATAATGATTCGAATTTTTTAAAATATTTTTTTTCTTTGAATCATTTAAATTTTTTATGAATCAAGAGTCAACAAATGATATAAATGCAATTTACCCAACAACACAGAAAGGTACTTGAAAATTCAATTTAATTTTATAAATTCGATTCGAAATAAAAATCTTTTAAATAAAGTTAAAATCGTAAAATATAACATCATTAATCATATATGAATATTAACCTCTTTCCTTTGAATATGTTTGTCAAAGGTTTAAAATAAATATACAGGCTAACACATTATTTAAATATTTATTTAAAAATATTTATTTTTGTTATGATCAACCAGAATCTGAGGGAATGGGTTGCTAAATTACCTCTTAGTTTAAAGACTTTTAGCTTATTCAATTTCTTTTTCCGAGTGTCTTCGTGTTAAAAATTTTTAAAAAAAATTATTTTTATCAAAGGTTTTTAAAATTTTAAAAAATAGAATTATTATTTGGATAAAAGTAATAATTAATTTTAAAATTGAAAAATATTTGAGTTAATATATTCTTATTAAATCAAAAGATATTAAACACCTAAACATTCTCGATTTTATTTTCTTTTATTCATTACATTGATATGCCGACCAACCAAAATCAATCTACAAACTATCTTATTTTTAAATAAATAAATATTTGATTAATTTAAAATTATAAAGAATTAAATGAAGTATGTACTTAAACGTTATAATCCATTTGATGTGATAATAAGTATTCAATTAGCACATGGACCCCTCCTTGCTGCCTAATCAAAGACTAAAGCTACAAGGAAAATTGTTTTTTCAGACATGAAGTTGCATAAACATTCTTATATTAAAATTTAAATATTCATATTATATCAGTGACGGCATATATATCAGTTTACTAAGGATTAATATCGTTATTTTTGTCTTAATCAAAGTTAAACATACCACTGTTTTCTTTCTAAATAACTACCGTCTGTTATTTTTTTTCATCGTCAAATTAATTAATGATAGATAATCATTCAGATGTTAATTATCAATTGTCAGTATTTATTTTATTATTATTTTTTAATTTTTAACATTTTTTTATTTTAATAAGAAATTCGTAGTACATTTCTTTTCATCCTCGTGGCATATTTTTTGTTTTTGAAATTTTGTTTTATCCATCATTTTGATATAGTTTTAGAATATGTTAGAGCTTATTTGACCCTAATACATATTTTTACGATGTTAGTTTCTTAATATGATTTTATCGGTGATTATAATAAGATAAATCTTCACTTGATTAAAGATTTTTTAACGATATAATTAATTTTGAGTAATAACGGCTCAATTGAGTGATAATTTAAGTAATAACGGCTCAATTAATTTTTAATTTTTGACTTTTTCTTTTTACTTTTAAATTTTTATATAAAATTTTGATAGACTAATCTTATTATTCCTCGTTTTAAATATATTGTATTTATAATATATTTTATATTTTTAATAAATTTAATTATCAATTTCAAAAAAAAATATATTCTTTAATCAGGTTTAAATCCTACTCTACAGTCTACCCCTATTATATTTATAAGAAATGGAAACTTTACTGCTACTGCTGAATTCTTAAATTAATTTCATAAAAAGGAGTAGATTTTAACCATAAAGATGGGTTGTTTTTGCCAGAATAAAAATGGCTGAGTTGCCCGATAATAAGTAAATATTAACCAATTCACCAGCTCATTTAAACTCTTAGTTTCTTGCTCGAGTGTACCATTATTTTACTTCTCTTTCTTTGTTAAATGAAGAAGAAGAAGAAGAAGAAGAAGAAGAAGAAGAAGAAGAAGAAGAAGAAGAAGAAGAAGAAGAAGAAGAAGAAAGGTGGAGGTTGTGTCCAAATTGCCTTCCAAAATAATTACCTAACTCTGCTTAAGTGGTCCATTGTGGGGGCAAGGATCATCAACTTTGATTTTCCCCTCAATCTATGTCAATATCACTGCCACTTCCAATATTTTAAAGGAAAAAAGCATGGATCATTGGAAATTAGTCTAAACCCTAAGTCACAAATGTCATAATGCTACAGTGGACTTATGTCTGTTAATCCAAAAAGAAAAAATGATAATGTTTTGGAATACTCTGATATATGGGATATGAATAACTTCTAAAGTTTCCCTCTGAGCTGCAAAATAGTCCAAGCAATGAATGTTAAACAATTCAGCAAAATGTACCGCAATAACAATTCTCTCTCTCACTTACTCAAAAGTGTTTCAGATCAAGTTTTATTTTTTAATAAACATCCCTATTTGATTTATTGATAGATTAATTTTAGTTAAATTTTATAAAATATTTATAATGAAATATATCTCTACTTAATTTTTTCTTTATAATATTATGATTTAAATCTTACAACTTGTTTAAAGAACTTAATGTCTTGTCGGATAGATTAAATGGTTATTGATTTAAACCAAGCTCCTTTAACCTCACTGTTCTACTTTGTTTTCTTTTGCTTTGATCAGTTCCAGTAAAATTTTGATATTTTTTCTTTTCTTTTTGATGTGTGCGTTGGGGGTGGGAGTGGGGGGGATAATCACAGTTCCCTTTAGCCAGTACTGAATAAAGCTGCTCTTCCATTATAGAATCATTGCAATCTTCTTAATATTAGTATCTAATAAAGGGATCATCACCTGGGGGGTTTGGGGTTACCTAACCCCTGGCCTCTCTACTTTGGTGGTGTACCATTGCTGGGGTCTTATTCTGTACTCTTAAACCAAGTAGTATAGTCTGTTCCTTTGAGTTATTATATACCCATGTTTTGCTTCAGGGAGTAGTTTCAGTTTTCACTGCTTTGTTTCTGTTATCCACTTATCTTTTTCTTCCTTTGATGGTTGGCAGAGGCCGGAGAGACATGAAACATCTTGGAGATTGAGTTCCAGTTTTTTTGGAAGTTAAAAGAAAATGGGGTTTCAATTTCAATTCACTCTCCTGATCACCATGTGTATTACTCTATGTGCTATATCAGTTGATGGATCATCAGGTAATGACGCCTCTCTGTTTTCTTCTAAGCTGGTGTTTTTAATAGCAGGTTATTTTTTATCCAATGCACTTTCGTTTGCCATTTTTTATTGAGATTTTCATGAAACTTGAACTCAAAATCCTTCTTTGAAGATCTGGGTTATTTAAACTAGTTTCAGTGAGATCAGGAACCAGGGTGACATGCATTTTAGCTTGTAGAGAGATCGGCCCAGTGGAGAATTTAAGTATCAGATAGGATCTGCATTTCATGATCACCAAGAAAGCCTAAATGAGTGGATTTGAAGTTGGTGTTCTCACATTTCATGATTCCTAGAATAGTATTGATGATGATAATGGGTGATTTGTCACCCAGAAACTAATAGATTGTTTTGATCTACATGGTGCTTGTTCAGTAAATCCATTATATTTGAAGAAAATGTTTGGGAAAACCAAACGATTTATCATTAGAAAACTTTACAGCAATCATGACCTGTCGGATCAGGCACTGGTTTTATAAAATTGTGCTTCATTTTCCAGTTGGAAAGTTCATTTTTTATCTCCAAAGACACAGAATTGTGAAACTTAGTTCATGTTGATCTACAGACATATCAAAGAACCCAAATTTAGAAAGATCAATACATATGGATTAGCTGTTAAGTCCTCTGCTTCTTCAATATTAGTCAGCAATAATGGAGTTCGGAATTTAGGGTCTCATTATATCATGAGTTAATGACTGCATAATTTATCTATTGAATATATGAATTTACCTTTGGATATGATTCTAGAATGCAAATGATGAGCAATAAACTGCAGAAAATGTTTGAGCGGTCATGAATCTTTTTTCGGCTCCTATAGGAATGCCTGCAGAAACACCAACCATTCATCCTATCGGGATAGGTCAACCAGCATGGACACGTCCAGGTGAATGTCACAAAATGGGATTTTGATGGACTAAGACTGCACATATCTAAGTGTTTGATTTCTATTTGGATCTTAAATTCCATACCCGTTTTGTTCCTTAGATCTTGTCATCCACCAGTTCCTATTTTATATGAAAATGCACATAGTATACAATGACCATGGTGCCATCTAATGATCTTATGAGAAACATCTGCGAGGTGGATGATGAAACTTTCCAGTTAATTGTGTTTCCATAGCATCACAGTTATTGCTGATAGTGTCTAATAATTCGATAGCCCCATAATGATTAATGTTGGTTGGATATGTCTCAAAATGATGCTACAGATCCAGCTCCCTCTCTGACACGGACTCCTCCCGGCTTGGGCAGGGCAAGAAATGGAAAGTTGGCTGCTTCCCCTTCTTGCAAAGTGTTCCATCATTCATCGTCTTCCATGCATCACTCTCCAACTAAAGGTGAGTGGATAGTCTAAAATACTTTTCATCTTTCGAAAAGGTAACCGTCATAAAATGACTTTCCTACTTAAAAGTAAAACCATCAATGAAGATTCTCTTTGATTTGTAGCTATCCAGCCACACCATGCCTTGAAGCCTTTGAGTTTTTCGCTTGCACCTACTGCACCATCTTTTGGATACCGTGGAAAGAATCAGATTCATGGTCCTGCATCCTTACCTTCAATCTGGTTTTATAAGCATCATCATGCAAGGAAACATTTCAGAGACTCGTCTCATCAACCTGCCTATGGTCGGCAAGGTCTAATTCTCTCCCTTTGCAGCCCTTATTAGTTATTATTCAGTATTAAAACTAATCAATTTATATATTCGCACATAAAATACTTGTAAATGTACAGCTCCTGCGGTCTCTCCTTCTCGATATTCCACCTAGCTGGGATTCACCTGCACCATCACTTAATCCTCCATCAAGCCACTTTCATAGTATGAAACATCTTACTTCTTTCATTTTCTAAACATTATATACCTTTACTAATTTAAACTTGTTATTAATAAGTATCATATTTTCTTCATGACTGTAGAAGTGCCCGTTCTTCAACCTGCAATTGCTCCAATCGCTTCTTCCATGAAGAAGATGAAGGCTCCACCACCATCCATCGTTATGGCACTACCACCTCCACCTCCTCATAAAGGTACCAACTACCTCCTGTATGATCTATATTGCCCAGCCAGCATTTCAGTTAGATTTCTAAGATCAATAATCTTCTTACGAAAAGAAAGTTTAAATTTGATATGAGTTGCAGATTGTACGTCGGTGGCATGCAGCGACCCCTTAACATATACACCTCCTGGATCACCTTGTGGTTGTGTCTGGCCAATTCAAGTTAAGCTTCAGCTTGGTGTTTCGATATACACATTTTTTCCTTTGGTTTTAGAACTGGCTCAGGAAATTGCTGCAAGTGTAAGCCTAAATCACAGCCAAGTTCGGATTATGGGAGCAAATGCAGCTAGTCTGGAGCAAGAGAAAAGTACGGTCCTCATCAACTTGATACCATGGGAAGTAAAATTTGACTATACGACAGCTTTATTAATCTATAAGAAATTTTGGAACCGACAGGTCTTCATAAAGTCTTCCCTTTTTGGTCCCTATGAAGTCACATATGTTCGCTATCCAGGTAATAATACCTCAGTTTCTCCATTCTTTTAGGTTGTTTTCTGAATAGTTTCACTATCAGTTTTTATAATTTGAACATTTTCGGAGACTACTTATCTTGAGTCACCCTTGTCTTTCGACATGGGCCCTCCCCGCCTGTAGCAAGTTCCCGTGTTTCTGCTGTCGATGATGAGCCATACACTGACCGTAACTATCATGGACAAGCGATAAAACCTTTAGGAGTTGATGTTCCTAAGAGGAGAGAAGGGCTTACACGAAGCATGATAGCTGTGATTATTCTGTCATCTTTTTCAGCCTTTATTGTATGTTTGGGGATCATTTGGCTTATTCTTTGGAAATACGGAGCTTGCATCAAAGAACCAGAACATATACGGCAAACTACAACAATTACTCCACCCAAACTATCAGGTACTTCCATTGTGACTACATTCGTAGACGGTAGTTCTCATAGAACATTGTTTAACCTTCAAATATACTTAGCTTGTTTCCAGATTTTGTTATCAAAATCAAACTTTCTTCTTCCTTGTTCAACTTAAATTTCCGGTTTGCTGTTGTATTAATCTGTCATCAATAGTTCAACTCATTTTTGTGACAAATCATGAAATCATGAAGCAAGTCAAGTGCTGCATCAATGTCTATTAGTTCCAGAGGGATGACGTATACTGGATTGGCAAAGAACTTCATCTTGAATGACATAGAAAGAGTGACAAATAACTTCGATGCTTCTCGGGTGATTGGTGAAGGAGGTTTTGGCGTTGTCTACAGAGGTAGTTTGGATGAGGGAGCTGCAGTGGCTGTTAAAGTTCTGAAGAGGGAGGATCAACATGGGGGACAAGAATTCTTGGCAGAAGTGGAGATGCTTAGCCGCCTGCACCATAGAAATCTGGTTAAATTGATTGGAATTTGCACAGAGGAAAATATACATTGTCTCGTCTACGAACTTGTTCCAAATGGAAGTCTTGAGTCCCATTTACATGGTGAATATCTTCAGCATAAGTGAAATCCCCTTTCTCATTTTCCATGCTTTAGTGATTAGACTGTCATTCTGTCATTATATTACAGATTAGAGATTGTCTCTATCTATGTTCTCCCAGGAGCAGAGAAAGAAACCAATCCACTTGACTGGGGTACCCGAATGAAGATTGCGCTTGGTGCAGCTCGAGGCTTAGCTTATTTACATGAAGACTCTAGCCCCCGGGTTACACATCGAGATTTCAAGTCCAGCAACATTTTGCTGGAACATGATTTTACACCTAAAGTTTCGGATTTTGGACTGGCTAGAACCGCAATGGATGAAGGGAACAAATACATCTCAACACATGTAATGGGAACATTTGGGTATGAACTTCTCTACTATCATTCCGGTGGTACTTTTTTGTTCTTTGCTTCTTTCCTATTCTACATACAGAACATTTATTACTGATGAACTTGTCATATTTTCAGTTACTTGGCTCCAGAGT
Organism: Abelmoschus esculentus; assembly: GCA_035048815.1. Taxonomy (NCBI): domain Eukaryota; kingdom Viridiplantae; phylum Streptophyta; class Magnoliopsida; order Malvales; family Malvaceae; genus Abelmoschus; species Abelmoschus esculentus. The sequence continues at coordinate 3,981,313 of JAUCBN010000008.1, forward strand.
ACGCTATGACAGGTCACCTTCTAGTAAAAAGTGATGTTTATAGTTATGGGGTGGTCCTACTGGAGCTCTTAACCGGGAGGAAACCTGTGGACTTAATGCAGCCACCGGGACAAGAAAATCTCGTTGCGTGGGCTCGTCCACTCCTAACAGACGAGGAAGGCTTAGAAATCATCATTGATCCAGTCATAAAATCTGATATCTCATTAGATAGCATTGCCAAGGTTGCAGCAATCACATCGATGTGCGTTCAGCCAGAAGTATCTCATCGTCCGTTCATGGGTGAAGTTGTTCAAGCATTAAAACTAGTATGTAATGAATTTGATGAGAAAATGGAGGTAGAATCAAAAGCTGGCATCCATGAGGACATTCCTACAACTGTAGACAGTAAGCTTAGAAGACTTTCAAGTGAGCTTGTGGAAACTTCAGAGACCTATCATCATTCATCACCCAACACCTGGCTATGATTATAGCCGTGAGAGCAACATTTGTCTGCGTCGGATTTTCTAAGTATCCCACCGGCGTCGGGGCTTGAGGTGCAGGAACCTGTGTTGTTTAGTAGGCACTCGTGTTCGGCCTCACTAGGAACAGTAAGGAGAGTGCATTTCTTGCAGAGAATAAGAAGTTTATTAAGAGGCAGCCTGAGCGAACATGTATTTCCTGTCAAATTACAATATCTCCCATGAGTGTTTAGAGTTGGTTTCCTTGAACAAGAACTGGGAGTTTTACTGATAATGCAGACTTAAACTCATTACAGATTGTTGGCTTATATATCCAAATATCAAAACTTAAACTGTAAAAGAAATGATTTACAATTCACTCTTTACAGATTGATTAAATTAAGATATCTAATTATCAAATTAGTCCAATCATTTTAACTAATTGACAGAGTAATCCAATTGCTTATTTTCTCTAACAATCATCCTCCTTAATCTTTTCTTCTTCTTATGTATATTGATTTCTCAAAATGGTGTTAACTATTAATCAAATATTTTGAGAAATTTAGCTTCCTGCCGGACTAATTGTTGAATTATCGGACCATTTTCATGTTAACTACTATAGTTTTAAAATTATTCGGTCAAAAATTCTTATTTTGAGATGTGCAAAGGGAAGCAGACAGAAAGCTGCCTGCCTGCCTTGGTCGTGCTTGTACTTTTAAATTTTTACTGCCAAGTGCCAACCAAGCGTTAAAGCCATTAACAATGGCGATGGTGTTAAAAGCCTTAATTAGGATGATCCTTATTTAGGATTATTTGGAAAATTGATGCTAAAATGGGTCACGTAAAACAAATTTGTTTTTTATAAGACGGAATTTGAAACTTGTTTTTAATAAAATGAGTATTTTGTTAAGTAAGTTGATTTTTAACATAGAACTCATTTTTAATAAGACACAAATTTAAATTTTATTTTTTTAAAAGACTTGAGTTTACCTTAATAAATTGAAATAAAATTATTTTTCTAAATAATAAGTTTAGGGATATTTTTTATTCAATTCAATAAAAACGTATATTCATTTAAATTTTCCTCCCTACAGCTCTGTTCATTCCAGTTTACAACCTCTACCTGTGCCCAGCATTGATGACAGTTTCCGTATCGGTGGCGGAGTTGGCCAGCTCTGGCTTTGTCCTCATTCTTTTTTCCAAATTTATTCATTTCTAAATTTATAAAATTGATCTCTCTCTCAATATATTTTTAATTTCAAAAACGGCAAAGATTTGTTTATAATACAATTTGTAATTTATTTAATAATATTTATCAGATTTAATATAATTTTTAAATAATCACCCACTATTTAATTAAATGTAGAAAAGAAATAAAGATTTGTTTTAGAAAAATGACAGAAAAATATCATTCCATGAAACCATGGATGAATTGAGTAATATTTAGCCCATTTTTATTATTTTGTGGTAAAAAACAAAAATACCTCGTTAAATCATTGTGCTGATATTATTGATGCTCGAATTTATACCCTTTAAAAACAGTAATTGTTCTTTTAACCACTAAAACTAGATAGTTCTTACATTATTACACATATTATGAACGTATAATATGAGATATCAAGAACCTAAATTTATTTATGAACATCATCAAGCATTATCCTTCCTGGATGTCTGAGACAGTAATCATTAGGTTTTAATATGTTCCTCTCATGTATGATTTTTACCTCATGTAGTTGGATGCTAACCCATATTATATATAGACACATAAATATCTCTGGGAAATAATTGTTGTTGTATTGGTCGAGTGAAACTGTAGACAAAGAGCCTAGCTAAATCCAAACCCGATTACATTATAACATAGTGAACGAATCCGTTCTCCCTAAGGGCCCCAACTGCTCGATGGAAGAGTAGAGTTTGTGATATATTACCCACTGGATAAAGCCGATAAAGATGAAGATGATGATAACGGCATTAATGATGTGATGATGGCATCAATGAACTCCATCTGGTTTGGTGCCACATGCATGCCATGTGAATACGATGAACCGGAAGATATAGGAAAACAAGACGACAGCCTCGAGACTAACGGGTCGATGTTTTCCAATGAAACGGATGTCAGCGGCATGTTGCAGAGGTTTCCTTGAAGGATTTCAGAGAGTTTGGGCACTGTTTGGGTTGCCATTAATGGATCGTACTCGAAAGGATTTAAACCAGCAGTATGGTTTACAACTTTGTCGTCTTGAACTACTTCGTTGTTCGAATTTGGGACGTGAAGTTTGGGTGCAACAGAGGGGGTTAATGGCCATGAAGGATCGAAGGAAGGTGAATTTGAAAGGGTTGGGAAATGATGTTGAATCAAACCAACGTTCTCATTGCTTAGGTTTGGCTTCAAATCTGTATCGTAAGAAAAATTTTGTAGCACCGATGATGCTGGTGGGGAAAGATAGAGCTGGTCTTGTTGATTGCTAAGGATAAAAGTATTAGGGTTTACATTTAGAGAGACGAACTCAGCTGTTTCCTCTGGGGGTTTGGAACTGTGAACATCAACCATAGAGCTGATTAACCTTTTCTTGATACTTGAATTCCAAAAGTTCTTCACCTCATTATCTGTTCTCCCTGGTAAATGCTTCGCTATCTGTTCCCATCTGTTCAAGAAAACGTCGAAAAAAGTACAAAAATGAAAAGAAAAGACATTGATGATTGCTATGATTACCTGTTGCCTAGAATACTATGGAGTTCAACGATGAGAGCTGCTTCTTGTGGAGAGAAGCTCCCACGTTTCAGATCAGGTCTAAGGTAATTTATCCATCTTAATCTGCAGCTCTTTCCACATCTTTGAAGGCCTGTATCATGAAACAAACAACAAGGAAAAGAAAATAAACAAGGAATCAAAATTACTGTAGCTGGTTTTTGCAGGTTTCGTCCGCGAGAAAAGAGAAAGGGTTTCTAAAAGGAATTGAGATGGGAAGAAACCAATCAAACCATACCAGCAAGTCCAGGGATAGAGCTCCAGCAACCATGGCCGTAAGTTGTAACGTAGTTAATAAGTTTCTCGTCCTCCTCGGGTGACCATAGCCCTCTCTTCACCTTCTGCTTGTTGCAACAAGAATGGTGCCCCATTACAGCCAATGGCAGGCCGGTATCTGTGCTGAAAATTTGTTTAATTCTTTGTTTTCAGAAGTGAAAAGATAGGCAGATCCGAGAAGGGGGAGAGAGAGGATATTTCAAGTTTTTCCAAATTTCAACTTCTAATTTCCATATATCTTAAGATATCCAGAGGTAAGCCCTATAAGTTGGCTTACAATAAAATGTGAAAAAAAATCCAAACAGAAAAGTACTTTCGAAACAGATCGTGCTAAGAGGGTGATATTAAAAGGCTGACGAGAGTGCAGTGGTGAGTGTGACTTTAATGTAGTAGCTGTAGTGCTGTACCGTGGTGGCCCGTTTAGGGTTTGAGGGCAAAAGGCTAAAAATATCCCGTGTCAACCTGTATGACTTGTATGGCTTATAATAGGATTCCCCTCCCAGTCTTGCCTTGTACGTGTGACATACATGCAGACGTTGTGGGACCCATGTTGTTTCTTACCGGTTCCACTTTTTGGACATTTACTTCATGCAGAATACCAAACATAAAACTTTCACTTATTCTAAAAACTCAAACCTAAATTCTCATTATAATTATCAGACATTTAAAAATAATAATAAACAATATCGCTATATCATGTAATTTATGGAAGTGTCCTACCATGGATACATGCTTTGTTATTCTCCGCTAAAAGTAAAAGAAGAGGAGAAAATGCGAGTATCATCATGTTTATGTCCTATTCCAAGCTGTTATTATTACAGGTATTCTAATCACTTTTGTTTGTTTCTAGAACAAGTTTGCTGTCGAAACTCTCTGCAGAATCGTCGCCTGTAATGAAGTGCATAAATTTAAGGCCTTTTTCTCAAAGTTCAAAAAAGAAATCACTTCAATCAACTTCATAAAGTAAGAGTCATTCTCACACTCAAGAAATTATGTGACTAGGAAAAAAGAACAGACACTTCAATCAAAATTCAAATGCGACAGTGTTTCGATAATATCGTTTTTGAACATCGAACAAGCAAACGAAACCCTTATTATTACAGTTTTTTTAACGTTTGTAATTACAATTATATTAAGATAAACTACGATTTTTTTTGATAACTCAAATAATTAAAAGTTATAGTATATCTTTAGATAAAGTATCAAATCTGAATCTCAGTAATTAAGTGTACGTATAATTTTTATTTTATTTAAGATAGGATTTGATTTAAATCTAAAATCAGTAATGGCGTTAAGTGGAAGACAAGAGAGTCATAAATTTGAATCTAGTTCAGCTGGAAAATAAAAGAGCTTGCTGATTCTAACAGTTTTAAACCTGATTAATTAGTTGTAGGTTAAATTTATTCGGATATTGAGAATGCTAATTAATGAGCATGAAAACAAAGGCTAAATGGTGATGGGAACAAGAAAATTTATGTCACTCTCCTCTAATTTGTAAGCAAAATCCCCATAAACAAAATCGAAATGTTACTTGAACTTAGGTAGATTTAAACTCGTTTTTGTCCCTATTTTTTTTTATCTTAAACTTGATCTTTAAACTTATTTATTTATCCGAATTATTTTTAAAGATAAAATATGTTTATAAATATTATTAATTTTTCGATAAAACACATACTTTACAAAAAAACGATTTAAATTCAGATCTTCTAGAATCAACAACATCCTATTTTCTCCTTAAAGCAAATGCTTTCTTGTGGTGAAACAAGTATGGTTGAAATAGTAGGTTAAAATTTACATAATTTTTTTTTTATAAGTGTAATTTATTATCCAAGACAAAAGAATAACTCTTATAGTACACTTAGGCATCCATCCCTAAAGAATTCCCCAAGATGTACATATGTTCCTATTTACATCATCAAAGTTTATAATTCTATTTCGAGATTGAATACGAACAACCTCTTTTACACAATCCAGAATACTATCAGCAGGCCTAAAAGAATGTCTAAACAATCTTCTATTCCTCTCCTCCCAAATGAAGTACACATAGGCACTCCATGCGACCTTCAAAACATAAACCAACAAGGATTTCCCTTTTAATTTTGCACTTAGCCACTGCACCTCCACATCCCAAGCAAACATACCCCTGCACAGTCCACACAAATCCAACACAGCAGACCATATAACCCGTGAATAACTACAACCTGCAAAGAGATAATCCCTGGTTTCATGTGCACTTTCACATAGCACACAACATTCCTCAATATGAAGCCCCATTCTCCGAAGCCTATCCTTCGTTGGCAACCGATTAAGCATTCTCATCCAAAGAATAAAAGCATGCTTTGGGACATGAAGGCTAAACCATACCAAATTATGTCACTGAACTCTGTCTCGTGATTCACGAATCGCATTCCATATTGCACCCACGGTCCATTTGTTATGCCCCTCCTCAACAGGCTTTGCAACGTGTCCCTCTGTCGCAAAATTTTCCTTAAATACCAACTATGGCTTTGTTTCAAATCTAAACTCCAGATGTCTTCCTCTTTAAAATTTACATAATTCATCTTTGCTTTCTCAAAAAGAAAAAAAGTTGAAAGAGATCAAGGATTTTGTAATGCTTGTGGGAAGGAATTAAAAGTACTAAAATTAGGGATGAAAAAAAACTTTATATTCGATGGATTCTGACCCAATCAAATTTTAAAATGTGAGATTTTTTATTGTGAATTTTAATATCATTAATATATTTTATAAAAATATAGATTTAAATTATTATTCGATTTAATTAAATTTTATACTATTATAATTTAACAAATCCCCATTTTCAGTTCATTTTTTCCCTCGAGAGGAGCTATCCTTTTTCATGCTAAACATGCGTCGAGAGCCAGAGCATAGCAAAAAGGTTTGTCGATATTTAGAGCAAGTTGTAAACCTCTCACCTAAATTTACCGCTTCTTCTTTGTTCGACTAGTTTTCTTCAATAGTATAATATATGGTTTAAATTTTATACTTGAGTTTGTCTCCACTAATAACTTGAGTCGAATTTGAGTTAATTTAAATTTAATTAAATTAAGTGTTAATCAAACATTTAATTGAATTGAACACAAATAACTCATCTCATTTAAAGCCTCATTAAAAAAAATTAATAAGCACAAATTTAATAATTTTAAGATTTAAAGGTTTAGATATAGTTAAGTGCAAAGTAATTTTACTCAACTCGTTAAAAACACAAAGAAACAATAATTAATTATATTAAACTCAAATAATTGATCTGATTCGATTCATTTCCGACCCTACGTTTCAACATTGAGTAGAATGGTGGAGGTACCAACCCTCCCAACTTATGATTTTTATCATTTACCTAGCATATTTCACTTTATACAAAATAGATGGAGTGAATGAGTAGTTGAAAGGACAGATTCAGGCCTGAAGAGGTAAGAGAAGTGTAGGACAGTGACTACAGTCATCTTCATCCATTACATTTTTTCCATTGCTTTTTCAGTAGCATATCCTGATTTCTAGTCTTTATTAGAGAACATATCCCCACATCCAGATGCTATTTGATCTTTGTATCCTTTACCAACATGGTGATGCTAGAAAATGACAGGAGTGTGAATCACGTGCTTAAGAATCTAACTATTGGTGAAACTTAAGTAAACAGAGATAAAATCTATGAGACCTCAGAATCCTTGGTTGGACCATCGACTTTCTGCACTGTTTGTTGTTCTGAGGATATCATACAATGTGCCCTCACACGAGCTTGGATTCTTACAAGAGCTTGCATGAACCTTAATGTCTGCGCAGCTTGAATCCGGACGTGACGACCGCGAAAGATGGCTTGAATCCTAACGATTGCTTTCAAGACCCTTAAAGCTCGTCTTGCCTACCATGAAATAGCAATGTCCCAGGAAAAAGGAAAGGCATTTCAAAGCAGATTAAATACAACAGCGCAGGTTAATCACATGCTAGTGTATTTTTTAATGTAGATTTGGGTTTCAACCCGACTTTTCTACCCCTATTCAAATGTTTTCAATCACTAAAATCATCAATTTTATTACTTCGTCTATAATGATTAATAGTAAAATTTATTTTGCTACTGAAAGTCTGAAACTATATTATTATTAGAGTAAGAAACCCATATACCAACAGTCCTCGAAATGCAGTCTGGATTCGAACAGCAGCCCATTCTCGCTTCACAGTTCTGAAAACTTTGGGTTGAGCACGAATTTATTTATTTATTTTCGTCAATCATGTCAGTATTTATAGATTTCAAGTCTTTAAATGTTGTAAATAATGAGATTTGAATTGGATTAGAATTTAGATCAGTGCATCAAATTTTAGGATTAAATTTTGATTATTACACAGTTCTAATTAATTAAAACATTTTATATATTAAATCGATAATAATAATTGTGTTTTTTAAATTTTTTCATATATTATTTATAATTATAGTTATTACTATATTGTAAATAAAACAATAATTTTTCTTCGTTTAATTTTATAATTATAGTTATTACTATACTGTAATTGTTTTTATTATGATCATGCTTAGTATTCCACCATTTATTTAATTTTAGTATGCAAATTGAAAAAGGAAGAAAATTGTACAAATATGTAATTTTAAGAAAACAGTTCTTATTAATGAAATAATAAAGAGTCCGATGCCCTATCGTACCTAAAATATCATGTCATCGAACTGAAACCATCAATTTGGACCGGCAGCCCAACATGCAAAAGTGGTACCACATATGCCCTAATATGTATCATTAACTAATAAATTATAGTTATGTTTGACGATTAATGAATAATTAATAATCAATCGTATTAGTTCACGTGATTGACGAATTATATTAGTTGATTGTATAAAAATATTTAATAAAATTAATTAATAATTATTTAATTATTTAAAAAACAAAATAATAGGTAATGATACTATATTTGACATTTAAATAATTATTAAATTAGGGACTAAAAAGGAAAAAAATTAAAAATCTATGATCGTGGGAAAAGAGTGGGTGAACTTGTTGTACCATTATTATTTTTAAATAAAAATGCATTATTCTAATCATATGTTGAATCACAGCCGTTGGTTTCACTTAATTATTCGTGGGGGAATAGATTTTAATATTTAATTTAATGTTATTTCCCGCATGTTTAACGCGTGACCGGCCATTTACTTATTTGCCTCCTGGAAACAGATTGCAAACACGGTTATGATTTATTCTTTAACCAAAATCCCAACAATTTAATAATTTTATCAAATAAATAATACAAAATAAAGCAGAACTATTAGTTTTATCTTGAATTTAAAACCTTTTTATAATAACAAATAATTATTAGGTTATTAATAAAAAAAAATCCAGGATTGTTATTCTTAAGTGAATAAAAGTTAAAAAGAAAAAGACTATAAATTATTTTAAGAAACAACAATGATAATCTTATCTTAGAAATTAATTATAAACTACGTGAGTAAATTAAAAGATATATTTTATATGTTTAAAATATTATCAAATCTAGATATTTTTAAAACAAACAAAACATAATTTGATATCGTAAATTATTAGCTATATTTTTTTTAAAAGATAAGGTATACTATTATATTTTAATATTTAAATTTTTTGTTTGTATTTATAATTTTAAAAACTTAATATTGAATATTTATTTTAATATATTATTTTTTAATTTTTAGATTATGATAGTTAATAAAAATGCAAAAATCCATAAGAATTGAGTAAAAAAAAAATAAATCAAACATTAATTTTAAAAAGCACAATTGATTATTTAGTGTTGAGTTACTATTAATTATGAAGTCGCGGTAATTTCATTGTATGCTTATTTTTTTGTGTGCTTTCAATCAAAATCAAAATGATTGAATTATATTTTTTATTTAATAAATAATGATTTTAGTTAAAATTCAAATTTATATTAAAATTTTAATCGTTATATTTATTAATTTAAGTATTTGATAAATAACGAATTAAAATTATGTATTAGAGTAAAAACTGTAATTTTGATAAGCTGGTGCGTTTTGAAATTAAATGTATTAATATAAGAGTTATAGAGTTTTTCTACCCATATTAATTATAAAAATCTTTAAATATTCTAAATTTAACATTTTTAATTTTAATTCTTTACCTTATGTTCTGTGGCATTTATAAATTAATATTTTTATATTTATATTTAATAATCTAATTTTAGAAAAGCTATTAATAGAAGCTTTTTAAAATTAGATTTTTAACATAAGAGTTATAAAGATATTTTTATCATAATAATTAGAAAAAATATAATTTTATAAAATAATGTTTTTATCCTCACTTCTTTATATTTATATTTAAATTTAATAATTAGCTAATTATATTAAAAATAATTTGTATAAATAATAAAATAATTTATAGATCTCTCAAATATTTTCAATAATGTTATTTAAAAAATATTTTTTTATAATCTAATTAATATTAATAGATAAATAATATTTATAACTAATAAATTATTAAATAATTATCGAACATAATCATATTATTATATATAATTTTTTTAAAAATAATTAAACAGTTATCGATTATAAATTAATTTAGTAAATATTTTTGTTCAATCATTTAATACGATTTGTTAATCAAATTAACTATAGACAAATAAAATCTATTATCAACCTTCTATTATTTATCAAACATGTCTATAATTTATATATATATGTTAATTATATAAAAAATGTTATGCAAGACAATGACAAAAAAGACATTGTTCTCTAAAAATATTTAAATTTAAAAATTTTAACGAACTATTAAAAAAATCATAAATTTTAGACGTAAATTGTAAAATGAATATATAATTAAAATAAATATTAAATTGTATGTAAAAAAGTGAAAAGATTAAAATAATTATATCATGAATCATTTCTGTCACGTTATCTGTGAGACCAATCAACTGTATTTATTTTATTTTTTTTTATCAAGTGAATTTTTACTAATATTTATTATAAGTTAAATTTAAAATATTTTTTATTAAATAAGAATTCATATAATAATAAAATAAAATAAAAAATAATCAAATAAATATATTTAATTGATCGATCTCACAAATAATATAAAACGATAATAACACATGATATAATTTCTAAGAGACTGAACATGAATGTTTATCACGTAGGATACACAAAAAAAAACTAGTCCGTAGTTAGTTCTTAAAAGAAAATTAAACAAAATTTATCTTAAAAATATAAAAAATAATGATTCTAAATTTATAATTAAAAATATTAATTGAAAATTTTTAATTATTTATTCAAATATTGTTTAGAGTTTATTTTATTTTTATATATAGAAAAAAAAGTTGCAAATAAATGGCATGTAATTAATTACTTTATAAAAAGAAACTGAAGACGTTCGAATGAGAAAATAAAAAGTGAAAAATATTTTATAAAAATTGTTAGGCATTTAGTATTTAAAGAATGCGAAGCCGCAAATGCACCCCGGGAATTACTGTCAGTGATTCAAAGAGAGTGGAAGATCTGTTCGGATTAAGCCTAAAACCCTGGTTTTTATATCTCTACAGAATCTTCCTGAATCGATTTCTTCTTCATTCAAACTCCCACTCTGTTTTTTGTTTGTCTCATTTCATTGCTTGATCTACAAATCTTTTTATCAACTATTCTTGAATGGTTTTTGCCAATGACTTTTTCAATTTTGTTACAATTTGGTGTTGAAGATGGATCGGCCTCCAGATTCAAGGTACCTCTTTTCTTATTATTATTATGAATTCCCCCTTTATTCTTGAGTTATTTCCCCCTTGAAATTGTTGATTTGATTAAGTTTTACGAAACCCGGACCCTCTGGGTGTTCTCTTTTTGTTCAAATATCAATGATCTGCTCACTTGTTTTCAAAGTTTTAGCTGGGCATTGTCTCCTTTGTTTTTCATGATATGGTTAGCTGTTTGTTTGGATATTTTAAGTGAAGTAGATTTGGTTTTGGGATTTTTTTCCCATCTGAAATTTTTAATATTTTTATATTGATTTTAGGTTTTTTTTCCTTTCCGTTTTGAATTGACATTTGCTTTCACGAATGAAGATTTGTTTTCATATTTCCCTCAATTTCTCTTTTTTTAATGAACTCTTAGAGCTCATAAGACTTTCGAATCTGGTTGATGCTAGAATATGGATTGTAATTTAAGTATAATGTATAACAGTACACAAGTCGTAACTTAAATTGTTTTAAGCTATAATTTGTATATCTTAGTTATGTACTTATGTTTGATTTCCGTCTTTTTTTTTCCTTGAAATCAGTTCATAAAGCAAGGAAAATTTTGAGTGAATTGCTCCATTAAAATCCACCAGTGAAGGCTAGATCTGGGATTTCTCTTTGTTTGAAAGTTGTGCGCTTGTTTCCTTTAAACCTTTGATTCTGAGAGATGCCACTAGGTGGGAGAAGAACAAGGCTCAGGTGGAGTCGTCTCTATACATTCTCATGTTATAAGCCAATCGCTACTGATGAAGGACCACATTCTATCGATGGGCAGGGATACTCGAGAGTTGTGCACTGCAACCAACCTAATATGCACAAGAAAAAACCTTTTAAATATCGATCGAATTACATCTCGACCACCAAGTATAATTTCATCACTTTCTTACCAAAAGCTTTGTATGAACAATTCCACCGAGTTGCCAATTTGTACTTCCTTGGAGCTGCAATTCTTTCACTTACACCACTTTCGCCGTTTTCTGCTGTGAGCATGATTGCTCCCTTGACATTTGTTGTGGGGCTTAGCATGGCCAAGGAAGCTTTGGAGGATTGGCGAAGGTTTATTCAAGATATGAAGGTTAATAGTCGGAAAGTAAGAGTTCATAGGGGGGAAGGTGTTTTCAGAAATAAGTCTTGGCAGAAGGTTCAGGTTGGTGATGTGTTGAAAGTGGAGAAAGATCAGTTTTTTCCAGCTGACTTATTACTCTTGTCTTCCAGCTACGAGGATGGAATTTGCTACGTAGAGACTATGAATTTAGATGGTGAGACAAACTTGAAGGTAAAGCGAGCTTTGGAGGTAACCTTGCCCTTGGATGAGGATGAGGCTTTCAAGAATTTCACAGGAACAATTAAATGCGAAGATCCCAACCCGAACCTGTACTCATTTATTGGTAATTTTGAATATGATCGACAAGTTTTTGCTCTTGATCCTAACCAAATTCTTCTTCGAGATTCAAAGCTGCGGAATACAGCTTTTGTCTACGGGATTGTGATTTTCACTGGCCATGATAGCAAAGTGATGCAGAATGCCACAAAGTCTCCTTCAAAGAGGAGTAGAATAGAAAGGAAAATGGATTATATAATATATGTTCTTTTCAGCCTCCTTCTGTTGATCTCTTTGATCAGTTCTATTGGCTTTGCCGTGAAAACAAAGTACTACATGCCAGATTGGTGGTATCTGCAACCCCAGAATACCGATGATTATTATAATCCCACGAAGCCTGGAGTATCAGGGGTTTCCCATCTGGTGACTGCCCTCATACTTTATGGCTATTTAATACCTATTTCACTTTATGTTTCAATCGAGGTGGTGAAGGTTTTGCAAGCATCCTTTATCAATCAAGACATACAAATGTATGATGAAGAAACTGTGAATCCTGCTCAAGCTCGGACATCAAATTTAAACGAGGAGTTGGGTCAGGTTGATACAATCCTTTCAGATAAAACAGGCACTTTGACATGCAATCAGATGGATTTTCTCAAATGTTCGATTGCTGGTACTGCATATGGTGTGCGCTCTAGTGAAGTTGAACTTGCTGCTGCACAACAGATGGCTAATGACCTTGAGGATCGTGATGCTGGAAGATCTACCAGTTCCATGCAAAAAGGCAAACAACAAGAAATTGAACTTGAGACATTTGTTACTTCGAAAGATGAAAAGGATCGTAAATATCCCATTAAAGGGTTTAGCTTTGAAGACAGACGGATCATGAAAGGGAACTGGTTGAATGAGCCTAATGCAGACATCATTCTGTTATTTTTCCGAATATTAGCAGTTTGTCACACTGCTATTCCTGAGCTGAATGAAGAGACTGGCTGTTATACTTATGAAGCAGAATCACCTGATGAAGGAGCCTTTTTAGTTGCAGCAAGAGAATTTGGTTTTGAGTTTTTTAAAAGAACTCAATCAAGTGTGTTTGTCCGTGAAAGATATTCAGCTTCTGGTGAAGCAATTGACAGGTGAGGATGCTATTGCATAGTGTTTGTGCTCTCTGCTGTATCCTGAATTTCTATTGTTTTAGCATCTTAATAGTCCTCTTTTCATCTCGTAGGGAGTTCAAAATTCTAAGTATGTTGGAATTTACAAGCAAAAGAAAGCGGATGACAGTAATTGTAAGGGATGAAGATGGGAATATTCTTATCCTGTGTAAAGGTGCTGACAGGTTAGTTTCTCTATCCTTTTAACATCTTCAAGTTGTGCCACATACTCCTATCCATTCGTTTAACGGTTGGGTGATTTGTTCTTTGGCTTATATATCGTTCCCCCTTTGGTGCAGCATTATTTTTGATCGGTTATCAAAGAATGGAAGATTGTACGAGGAAGACACCAGTAAACATTTAAATGAGTATGGAGAAGCTGGATTGCGTACATTGGCACTGGCTTATAGAAAACTCAATGAGTCTGAGTATTCTGCTTGGAACAATGAATTTCAGAAGGCAAAAACTTCTATTGGGACTGATAGAGAGACATTGCTCGAAAAGGTTGCAGATATGATAGAGAGGGATTTGATTCTCATTGGTGCTACTGCTGTGGAGGACAAATTGCAGAAGGGGGTATGTGTTACCTGGCTTTCTTTCTCTAAGAAATTTCTTTTTTGATTTATATCAACCTGGTTTAACTTCTCTAAATTTCAGGTTCCCCAATGTATTGACAAACTTGCACAAGCTGGTCTGAAGATCTGGGTTTTGACAGGGGACAAGATGGAAACTGCTATAAATATAGGGTCCATCTCTTGCCATTTAATATTAGGCTCCCTTTTTTAACACTTTCAAGGGAACCTGAAATTAGGTTTCTAATGGAAAGTTTTTCATGAAAGCAATTCAGTGAAAGTTTCTTTTTCTTCATGTAGATTTGCTTGCAGTCTGCTAAGGCAAGGCATGAAGCAGATATGTATTACAGCAATTAATTCAGATGCAAAAAATGTATGTATTTCTTTGTAAAAGAGGACAAGTTTTTTTTCCTGAGGAAGTTGATTTCATTTGATGTATTTTTTCTTTAGTTTACTGATCAGGTGATCAAGGAAAACATACTGTTGCAAATTACCAATGCTTCACAAATGATCAAACTAGAAAAAGATCCCCATGCTGCATTTGCATTGATCATTGATGGAAAGACCCTTGCATATGCCTTGGAAGATGATATGAAACAGCAATTCCTAGGTTTAGCAGTTGGGTGTGCTTCTGTCATATGCTGTCGCGTGTCACCCAAGCAAAAGGCATTAGTAAGTTTTCTTTTTCGTTTCCTCCTAGGCTTCTCTCAGTTATCAGAGGATCAAATCAGGTGATATCTCTGACAATGGAGATCTTATCATGCACTCTATTTATTTAGTACATTTTTCATGCCAGGTAACAAGATTAGTGAAAGAAGGAACTGGGAAGACCACCTTAGCAATTGGTGATGGTGCAAATGATGTTGGAATGATTCAAGAAGCTGACATTGGAGTCGGCATAAGTGGTGTGGAAGGCATGCAGGTTGTTAACATATCTAGTTCATCTTTCTGCTGTTTTAATGTTTTCCTGTACTGAAATTTAGATGGGAATTTGCTCGTTTGATCCTTTGCTTGAGTTTCAGATATACATTTCCAGCTTCTTGATTCCTTGGCTGCTCTTTTGGTCAGTTAGTAAATAGATGCAAACCCTGACAGTTTATGCACAACTGTCCTCATTGGGGATATAAAATATTCTTAGGCTTCTTTTAACTCTTAGGGCAATGACTTGCTAAAATGTTCACCATGTCGATATGTACTACATTTTAGGCTTTATCTCTCTATCTTGAAATAATGCTTCTTAAGACAGCTTACCTCTGCATGTTAGTTAATTACCTATAAATTGTTCCCTTTTGCAGGCTGTAATGGCCAGTGACTTCTCTATTGCCCAATTTCGTTTCTTGGAAAGACTTCTCGTTGTCCATGGACACTGGTGTTATAAGAGGATTGCGCAGATGGTAATATCAACAGATTGACTAAACCAATGTTTCATTTTGTTGTAAATTTTTATCTTGATCATCTTCTGTTTTTGTACCAATTGGACTGGTATTTTTATTCAGGTTTGCTACTCCTTCTACAAGAACATAGCATTTGGCCTCACCCTATTCTACTTTGAGGCATTTACAGGCTTTTCCGGGCAATCGGTATATGATGACTGGTACATGTTATTATTCAATGTTGTTCTTACCTCATTGCCTGTGATCTCACTTGGAGTGTTTGAGCAAGATGTTTCTTCTGAGGTCTGCTTACAGGTTAGTCTGCAGACATTTCTTTCATTAGCAATTCATCAATATTACCGGTGACTTCCGTTATAACGTTTAGCCTACTTATGTTGCAGTTTCCTGCATTATATCAGCAAGGACCTAGAAATTTGTTTTTCGACTGGTATAGGATACTTGGGTGGATGGGCAACGGTCTATATTCCTCCCTCATCATTTTCTTCCTCAATATTATCATCTTTTATGATCAAGCTTTCCGTGCTGGAGGGCAGACGGCTGATATGGCTGCTTTGGGAACAACAATGTTTACTTGCATCATTTGGGCTCTCAATTGCCAGATTGCACTCACAATGAGCCACTTCACATGGATTCAACAATTTCTGATATGGGGCAGCATTTCGGCTTGGTATTTGTTTCTCCTTGTTTATGGCATGATATCTCCCACTATCTCTGGTAATGCCTACCAACTTCTAGTGGAATCTCTCGCTCCGGCACCCATCTATTGGTTAGCCACCATTTTAGTAACCGTTGCATGCATTCTCCCATACCTGGTCCATATATCCTTCCAAAGGCATTTCAACCCATTGGACCATCATATCATCCAAGAGATCAAGTTCTACAAGAAAGATGTTGAGGATCAACACATGTGGTCTCGGGAGCGATCGAAGGCAAGACAGGAAACCAAGATCGGGTTCACAGCACGTGTAGATGCAAAGATCAGGCAATTAACAGGGAAGTTGCATAGAAAGCATACATCTTCAGAATTGAATAGTCCAAATCGTCCATCATAGCACATGAAAATTAGTTTCCCTTTCGGAGAGTTGTAGGATCCTTTTTCGTGTCGTTTTATACATCTTTTTTCTTCGTTTTAATTATTATCGTCATTCCTTCACCCATCTTTTTATAGGTTACAACTCCCATTCATCGAGCAAACCCCTTTTGGTGCTATATGTTCACTACTAGACGCCCATAAGAGTTTGTAGCTTGTAAAAAAAAATAGTTGATATCTCCATTATTTTCCATTGCCTTACCTTTGCTTGTTTAGGTTATTCTGTATAATGTATAATATTGATACTGTCAATGTAAAGAGGAAAAAAATGGTCTGAACCATGTCACTCTTCCCTGTGGTTTGATCTTGTCTTGTTCATGGTCTGGTCTTATATAATGAATAAATCCATTAATATACAAAATTTTAATATTCAAAAGATTTTAAAATTTTTAGCTACCACAAACCTAATTGCAGATCCTAAAATTGGAGTGAGAGCTTCAATTTATGCATGGGTTGAAGATGTCAAATAGTAAAACAAAACATTACCAATCTTATAATACTTTTGAAAAATTACTTAGAAACATAGCACTTGTGTTATACACAATTGTTTTAATCGAACCTCAATTTGTCCATAGGGATGAAGATGACAAATAGTAAAATAAAACAATTTAGGGTAAACTACACGGATAGTCACCATACTATGGGGTAAGTATCGATTTGACCATAATGCTTTTAAAAAAATCAAATACACCGACAAATTATTGATATTAAAATAGCTACTTGCCGTTAAGGAAGTAACGAACTGATGACGTGACAGTTAAATTAAAATGGAATAATTACACGTTTACTCTTTTTATTATTTATATATTTTTTTAATTTAGTCCTAATATGTGTCACCACCCCATCAAAGGAAGAAAACAAAATTTCCCTTCTTTGCACCTGGCAAGATTTAAACCTAGAACCAACACCCATGAATCAAACCACTAAACCAAGACAACTTATGTGATACAAATCCCTTTAAAATTTATATAATACATACAGTTTTTTATATTTATTCACATAAAACAATAATTTAATTTTTAATTTAATTAAATATTAATTAAATTATTTTAAATATAATAAATGAAAATATTTAAATAATAATAAAATTTTATTTAACAAACCCTAAACCCTAAAACTTATTTAAACCCTAAAATTGTTTATTTATATTTATTTTTTAAAATTTAATTAAAAATAAAAATTAAATTATTATATAATTAATTAAAATTTTAAAATTTTATTTATAAACTCTAAAAGTTAAACCCTAGATTCATTTAAACCCTAAACCCTACCATTTAAACTTTAAATAAAATTAATTTAGGGTTTGGGTTTAAATGAGTTTTAGGGTTTAACTTTTAGGGTTGAGGGTTTATAAATAAAATCTTATTTATAAACCTTAAACATAAACCCTAAAAAATTAAACCTTAAAATTCATTTAAACCCTAAAATTAATTTAGAGTTTAGGGTTTGTTAAATAAAATTTTATTATAATTTAAATATTTTAATTTATTATATATAAAATAATTTAATTAATATTTAATTAAATTAAAAATTAAATTATTGTTTTATGTGAATAAATATAGAAAACTGTATGTATTATATAAATTTTGAAGGGATTTATATTATAGAAATTGCTTTGGTTCAGTTGTTTTGTTCATGTGTGTTGGTTCCAAGTTCGAATCCTATTAGGTGTAAAAAAGTAAAATTTTGTTTTCTTCCTTTGATTGGGGCGGTGATACGTGTCACCACTAAATTAATAATTATATTATTTAATTCTTTTTAAAGCATTGTAGTCAGATCGATACTAACCTCATAATATAGTAACTATCCGTGTAGTTTACCCAACAATTTATTACCGATCTCATACTTCAAGAGTCAATACATCTGGAAAACAACCTAAAAACTTTGCACTTATACATGCACAATTTAACTGTCATGTAATATTTTTGTTAATCTTTAATGTTAAATAATTATATTAAAATTATTTTAATAATTATATGATACCTTTATTAAAATTAAAAATATAATGACTATATCAATACTTATCTCAAAAATAAATAATTATTTATATAATTTATCCTTAAAAAACAAATCAAACCGCATCCGCTTGTGTATAAATATTCAATTAAAATCAAATTCTGGTACCAACTAAACAACAATAGCTTCCCGCAATCTTTCGTCTTCTCGTTCTTTCTACATATTTTATTTGTTTGTGGAGTTTCCTCTTGGAATTGGAATTGGAGTTGGAGTTGGAGTTGGAGAGAAAGTTGTCCTATTTATCCCCCTCCGTCCACGCCACAACATATTTCCGCCTTTGATTTCTGATACTCATCACATCATCTCAGCTTTCTATCGACTCCACCATCACCGCTTTCTGTTCTTTTCATTCTGTTTCACCTTTCTTCTGGTGAATTTGTAAAGGGTTTTCTTTTAAGTATATTAATCTAAATTGATCGCTGCTGAGAGCGGGAGAGAAAAGGAAAGTAGTTTTTTTCGTTCTTATTCGTCTCTACTTCTGTTTATTTCGGCTGTTATGGAGCCACGAGTTGGGAACAAGTATCGACTAGGTCGAAAGATCGGTGGCGGATCGTTTGGAGAGATCTATATTGGTTTGTGCTTATTATTTTTATTTATTTATGCTTTGAGTTTTGAAGTACTGTGGTTTTTTGGTTGTTGCTAATTTCGTTTTAATTTTAGGTACACATATTCAAACGAATGAAGATGTTGCAATTAAACTTGTAAGTACTTTTTTCGAATTCTTCAACCTTTTCGTCTTAATTTGTTGGGATTTTCGTTGCAGTTTTTTTAACAGTTGGTGTTTTAGTGAATAATTAATGAACATCTGCCAGAGTTCGATTAGTTAAGTACCTTTAAAAGAATCCGTGCAATGCTTTTAACATCATGACTGGTTGTTCAACTGTAATCTACTTCCAAATTTAGTTCATTGGTCCAACTTGAATGTTTTAGTTCTATTAGGGTTATAGTTTTTGTCTATTATGATATTCAGTTGGATTACCTTTGTGTCTATTTGCTGTGTTAAGTTGAAGCCAGTTTCATGCTTTGAGCAAGGAAGGACATGTGGGGTTTGCAAATGTTTTTGAAATATTGTTGAACTCTGGAGCTTGGCTCATGCCATTGTTATCAGTAGTATTTAAATTATAAGGATTTTAGAAGTGTTGGTTGTGAGTTTCTCACAAACAAGCCATATTGCATTATAACATATTCAACTCTCCAAGTGAAAGTGATTTTATTGATATTTTAGGGATCAGATTATTAATCATGCAATAGCATATCTCTTAATCAATCCAGGTAGCATAGATATAATTCGGCTGTTGAGTGTACTACTGTATTAAAAAAATTTCTCTTGCATGACATGGATAATGCAATTTATTCTGCAACAAATTGTAATTTGATCTACCATGAATCTTTCATACGTTTCTTGTGTTTATTTTGATTTCATGGATTGTCCCAATAAATATTGATGATTTTCGTTTTGCTCAGGAAAATTTGAAGACCAAGCACCCTCAATTATTGTCTGAATCGAAGTTGTATAAAATACTGCAGGGAGGAAGTAAGGATCACATTTCCTGAGTGTAGAGTTTTTGAAATGAGAAGAGTTGGATTTGCTCTGTTATACCTTATTGTCTTGTGTGATTAATATTGTACTTGTATGTTTGGCAGCTGGAATTCCAAATGTGAGATGGTCTGGTGTTGAAGGTGACTATAATGTCCTCGTGATGGACTTACTGGGGCCTAGTCTGGAAGATTTATTCAACTTCTGCAGTCGAAAACTTTCACTCAAAACTGTTCTCATGCTCGCGGATCAGATGGTAAGTTTTCCTTCATTATGTGTGATTTGTTCTGGTATGTTTTATTGGAGTTTCACATTTTTTGGTTATTTCACATTGCCATCAGATCAATCGAGTTGAATTTGCTCATTCAAAATCATTTCTGCACCGAGATATCAAGCCAGACAATTTCCTCATGGGCTTAGGAGGGCTTGCAAATCAGGTAATAACTCCAATCTACTTTTTCTCTTTCTTTTGTTAATTGATGATATCTGGCTTCATGGTATGCTGATTTTGTACTTTATGTTGCATATAGGTCTACATCATTGACTTTGGTCTGGCTAAGAAGTATAGAGATACTTCAACCCGGCAACATATTCCTTATAGGTTAGTTCAATCCATTACACCTAACCAGTGTTTTTTTATTTTATTTTTAAATTTTTGTTTGAAGCTGAACGGTACTTCTGAATTCATGTCGCCTCATGCTGATTTTACGGTGACATCTAGAAAGTGTTTTATGTTTCTTTCTTATGACATTTGGCTGCCCATCAAGGATTCTTATATTACTGTTTTAGGATATTGGACTTCTTTAATCTTCTCCCAATAACTAAACTTGTTTAAAGCTAATTATAATGGCTGCAATGGGACATTATGAGTTTTGAATGAACTAGAATTATTGGTAATTATTCCACCCCCACCCACCCGGTTTTACTACCACTAATCAGCACGAAGTTATTAAAATGGAATGCTTCATTCTTCAATATAAGCTTTTACAAATAATATTACAGTGCACATGCAATTGCTATTTGCTTGTTTAATGTTTAATATTGAAAGTTCACAATTCCTCTGGCAGAACCTTTAAAGTTTGACAGTGAATGTTTAAAAGAATGTAACAGTTCTTCAGGCAGAACCTTTTTGTGCTATACTGGTTTACTGTATATATAAATCTATGAAATATTTTTTCAGATTAAAACCTTTATATGTGCTTGTATTTATTGCAGAGAAAATAAAAATCTTGTAGGAACTGCTAGATACGCAAGCATGCATACTCACCTTGGAATTGGTAGGGCATTCTTTTCAATCTCAGATAACCTGGAGAGTAATTGTTAAATATTTCATGCTAGCTGGCTTTGCTAACTGTTTTTCTGCATCATTTAAAGAGCAAAGCCGAAGGGATGATTTAGAGTCACTTGGATATGTTCTAATGTATTTCTTAAGGGGAAGGTAACTGCGGCCCACCACTTTTATTTCACATAGAGCAAAGCAGTTGGGATAATTTAGGTATACCGTATAACTCTGTGTCTTTGCAGTCTTCCCTGGCAGGGACTGAGAGGTGGAACTAAGAAGCAAAAGTATGACAAGATATGTGAAAAGAAAGTCTCAACTTCTATTGAGGTGAATTAATTAATGTCTTATTCTTGCTTCTGATACCTTTTCAGCAACTTGAAACTCTTGAAAACTTAATTGTTTTCTTCTTAGGCTTTGTGTCAAGGATATCCATCTGAATTTGCTACCTACTTCCATTACTGCCGATCCCTACAGTTTGATGTTAAACCAGATTATGGTTATCTGAAACTCCTGTTCCGTGACCTCTTCATTCGTGAAGGTTAAAACTCTATCTGCCCTCTGCTCTTCCTTCTTTTACCTTTTTCTTGTTTACTTGACTGCATTTCTTAATATTCAAATAATCTGAGGCTTCTCATCGAGCTGTTAACTGTTTTCTTAATTCAGGTTTTCAGTTTGATTATGTATTTGATTGGACAATAATGAAGTATCAGCAATCTCAGATTTCCAATCCTCCTACCCGTGCTCTTGTAAGTAGTTTGCCATACTAGGTAATTTAATGGCATCTTCTTTGAACACCTTTATCTAGTTTTTATTAATTGTATATTGCATTTTTAATGTTTTCCAGGGCCCTGGGGCTGGAACTAGCTCTGGCATACCTCCCGCGGGAGCAATTGCTGATAGGAAATCAGGTATGTCTTTTTTCTAGTCATATATTACAGAAGTTTTTCTTTTATTTATACATTACATTCAGTAACATATTATTTTAATATTGTTGATTTTCGCAGGTGGAAAAGAAGTTAGACCTTCTGGTTGGTCTTCCACAGATCCTACACGCAGGAGGCATTCTGGCCCTACTGAAAATTCTGGAAACGTAGCTAAACAAACAAGTCCAATAGCAAATGATCGTCCTGTTGCTAAAGATCCTACGGTAATGATATGTATTCTTTCTCCTCATGGGTAATCTCCCATGGATTAAGCCTGTTTCTCTTTTAGTTTATTTTTTGATCTGATTGAAATTGATTTCTCTTTCGTTCTTTTTTTGCCGCCCAAATTTCTTCCCCCTTTCCACTTTTGGGTGGTGAAATGGTGTGATTTTGAATGCCGTTTCTAACTAGTATTTCCTCCCTGGCTTGTGCAGTGGGCTGGTTCCAATTTATTTCGTTCAAGTGGATCTTCAAGGCGAACTGCTATCCCTAGTAGTCATGTTGCAGCAGCAGTCACAGTTGGTGACTGTGAACCCCCTCGGCTTCGTAGCATCAATGCAAGTACAGGGTCATTCCAAAAAATCTCTAATAGACAAAGAAACTCGTCCATTTTATCGGAGAACAAGCGTCACTCTTCCGGTAGGAACACCTCCAATGTAAAGAATCTTGAGTCTGCTCTGAGGGGCATTGAAAGCCTGTATTTTAGCAACGATGAGAAGCCACATTATTAGCCTACTACCAGAGCCTACCGGAAACTCCTGCTGCCAACAAATTTTACGATGGCATACTTTTGCATTCACTCAGAGCTGTTTATGGTGTGTTTTTAATAAAATCTGAGATGAAAACCATTGTTCAGATCATGTAACAGATTCTAAAATTCAGAAGCAGGCTATTTGCAGCCTTTTTATATCAACATTTATATTTTTTATTTGTACTAATGATTAAAGGAATGATTATTGTTTTTAAGGTTACGGTTTCAATGTGTGATCAATGTGGTGTTTTTGATCCACCTGCAACTCTTCCCGAGAGACCCTTTCATCTTTCCTTCAACTGCATGACCCTTGTATCCAGGAACCCTGTTCTTTCTGTGCAGCTCTGGGTCATTGAACTCTTCTTCATCTTCATCTGATTTGGTTGAGCCGAATTCGCATAACTCTCCATGCCTGTAATATCTTCTACTTTGTTTTCATTCACATCGCGATCCATCTAGCCAAGGCAGTCGCCCTCTAGATGACGCAGATTATAATTGACGGGCAACTAACACGTGCCATGGTGTTAATATTTGACTTCGTTTATACGAAATTGAAAACTAAAAGAAATAAAACGAAAATGGTGAGCGTCTGAGCATATCCAATAAAACCAGGAATATTTTCTTTGATGTTGAGAATTGGGGGTTATCAAAATTATGATAGTTGTTATTACTTTGTATAATTGTACAATAACATAAAAGTATGATTCAACTACATAGAATATCTTTCAATTACAAGAATTAGTGTAAATTTTAATATTTTGATAGTTAGTATAACGATTTAATTAGTAATATTTTATACAAGAAAATTGTTTTGATAAATAAATTCAAGTAGTAGGATTTAGAGCGTAGAGATTTAATTCATAAGGCACAGAATTTAAGGTGTATAATTAGAGTTTAAGATTTAAAGTTTAAGTTATAAGTATTAGAGCTAATAATTTAAATTTTAAATTTTATATCTTAAATATAAAAAATTGTGTATTTTTTTTAATAAAATCATTTAATTACATAAATATTTTATAAGTATAATCTATAAATTACTTAATTTATACACTGTTGAACTGTTGTGAGGTCATAATTTACTTTTTTAGACGGGCGAGAAATGAAAGTAATCTCAATGTTTGATTAATCCCAATCACGTATTTAACAAATTGTTATGGGACCATTTCCTCTCAACATTAATCTTGAGTTTGTTTTTTAATGAATAAATTTTATAGATAGGATGCTAAAAATATAAATAACTTAAGTTTGGTTTTTAATGAATAATTTTTAATTATTTTATTTTAAAAACTATATAAAGGTAAAAATGATAAGGTGTTTTTATAATATTATTAACTACCATTTTACTAATTATTTGAAAATTTAATAGGATAAAACAATAAAATTTCCGACTAAGGACTCGATCTAAATAGCCTTGAAGAGTTTATAAGATCAAAAGCCTCACTACCTGCACCAGAACATAAAACCTACCCTAATCCTAGCAAAACTGGACAATCATTACGTAGCAAATGTGCAGGAACCATACCATTAAATTGTCAAATATGTTTACCAACAACATTAACTTAAGACGCTAGAAATTAAAAAAAAAAAAAAAAGCACTTAAAACATGACTTGCAAAAATCAACAAAACCCTTTGCCTCTCAAAACAATCTTTCAAAAGCGTAATCTCATCAAAGGAGATCAGCAACGTTTTGTGGGAGCTCCTCAATCACCACATTATAAAACTTCTGGATGTCAAACAGCATTCTCTCGTCATCGTTAGTCACAAAGTTGATGGCAACACCTTTTCTTCCAAACCTTCCACTTCGTCCGATACGGTGGAGGTAGTTTTCTGGTTGAGTCGGCAGGTCATAGTTTATGACAAGGGAGACTTGCTGCACATCAATACCACGAGCAAGGAGATCGGTAGTAATGAGAACACGCGAAGAACCTGACCGGAATTCTCGCATGATGATGTCACGAGTATTCTGGTCCATGTCTCCATGGGTGGCAGAAACTGTGTGGTCACGGCTACGCATCTTGTCGGTCAGCCAGTCAACCTTGCGCCTTGTGTTCACAAAGATGACACTCTGCGTGATGGCAAGAGTCTCATAGAGATCACAAAGTGTTTCAAGCTTCCAATCTTCCTTTTCGACATTCACATAAAACTGCTTGATACCCTCAAGGGTGAGCTCATCACGCTTAACCAAAATTCTCACGGGTTTGTTCATGAACTTCCTAGTGATCTCAAGGGCTTCAGGTGGCATTGTAGCAGAAAATACTCCAACCTGAATCTTAGCTGGCAGCAGTTGGAAGATATCATAGATCTGACAGACATATCAACATTATCAGAGCACAAAATGTAGAGAAACAACACATTCCAAAATAAAAAATCATTTGAAGGGAACAAAAGAAGATGACATATCAAACCTGATCCTTAAAACCACGGGAAAGCATTTCATCAGCCTCATCCAAGACAAACATCTTAATATAATCTGGCCGAAGTGATTGCCTCCTCAACATGTCAAAGACACGGCCGGGAGTGCCAACAACAACATGAACACCACTTTGAAGAATGCGCTGATCCTCGCGAACACTTGTCCCACCAACACAAGCATGGACCTTAACACCAAGGTAATCACCAAGTGCTCGCATTACCTTCTCAATTTGTTGAGCCAACTCCCTAGTGGGTGCTAAAACCAGAGCCTGGCATTGGACAATACCATAATCAAGTTGCTGTAAAATTCCAGAGCAAAAAGTTGCCGTCTTCCCAGTTCCAGACTGTGCCTGCTGAATAACATCGAGACCCTTGCAAAATGGAACAATACCTCGTTGCTGAATTGCAGAAGGCTTCTCAAAACCTTGGAAAATATTTTGGACAAGACAAATAACTCAGCACTAATTTGAAAGGAAAAAAACAGATGGAAAAAATTGAGAAGTCCTAAAAGTGGCAGATTGTGAACTCAAACTTGTAAAAAATATTTCCAACATACCATATGCATAGATACCCCTCAGAAGGTTCTCTTGGAGTCCCATAGCATCAAAACTGTCATAAACTTCATCATAACTTGTGAAAAAATCATCTCCATCAGTCTGGAGCCTGAGCAATTTGAATTTCCACCAGATCTAAGAATCAGCAAGTTGAAAAACAAATAGCAGCCCCCCACCAAGTTTAAATGGAAAAATCATAAGCAAAGGGTGAATAGTATGTAATCTGTAAACAATAAACTTACAACTCGGTCATTTTCTGATCATATTGGCGAGCATCAAATTGGGATCCTTCTGGTGCCAAACCTGCCATACTGTTCAGAGGAAAGAAAGAACAAACTAATAAGCTCATATGAACCTCTAAATCAAGATCATAGCTTTTGGATCAAAAGATACAACAGTTTACTGATAAATTTAATTAAGTGGGATTCAAATAAAATCACTATTTTGAATGGTACACATCCACCAAATGACATTAGAGGTCAGAGCTTTTCCATCTACATAAAGATGTAACAGAAGAGCCACTTAAACACCATAGGAAAAGAAGCACAAGCATTAAATTCTGATTTAGTATTAGGGAATATATATATATATATATAATACACACATAGAGGCATAAGGTTATCTGATATTTGGATCATAAACCTTTTACCACCAGACACCCATAAGGTTTTAACACTGTACAACCAAACATCTAAATATTTCTATTTAAGTACTCAAAGCACTGTATCAGCCCTAAGGTGCACAAAATCATCAGTTATAAGTAGTGACATAGGCAATAAGGAAAAGTTATTTGTTGATTATACAAATAAGTTTATGGATGACCAGCACTCTGTAACCACGATACTAAAAAACTTAGTCAATATGAATGGTTTTGTACAGACAGTGCTGTTAGATAATATACCAATGTTAGAGTCGCTGCCTAATCTTTAAACAGTGACAATAAGCACCAATTTCAACTCAGATCAGAAATACAACATTTGTTAAAGAAGTCTCAGAATCACACCAACCAATGGGATTAAAACTGAAATATCATCAGACATGTAGCATCATAAATTTGTAATGTTTTTTCTTTTCATATACCACCAATCATCTCACTCAACTAATTGTAAGACATCAAACCCAAAGCTGGAAGTTACAATGTTAATAGTTAAGATCTGTTCGCAATAAGAACAAAAGGTAGAGACAATTATAAACAGAGTTCATATAACAAAAAACTTTCAAAAATCCTACTTTGGGGAATATAAGATATAATCAAGACCAACTTTTCCGAATTTCCTCTTATATATCCAACAGATCTATTTTTCTTTTTTCAGGAATAAATTTAGCAGAAAAGTTTCAAATCTGTCAATTTCTTAAATCTCTAACTACAAAGGCAAGGAATCGGATTTACGAGAGAAAAGGAACCAAAAATCATATACGTGAACTAATCAACCTCAAAAACTAAAACCCAAAAACATACAACTAAAACAGATCAAACCCAAATCACAAACAGTAAAACTAATCCAATTAACATCAAAGCAAATCCAATAAATTAAAAAGAAAGTGAGATGAAATCAATCCATCAAAACTAGAACACCCGGTGGAAGAGAACAAGAATAAAATAGGAAGAGATACCAACCTTCAAACAGATGATATTAGCAGA
Organism: Abelmoschus esculentus; assembly: GCA_035048815.1. Classification (NCBI taxonomy): domain Eukaryota; kingdom Viridiplantae; phylum Streptophyta; class Magnoliopsida; order Malvales; family Malvaceae; genus Abelmoschus; species Abelmoschus esculentus. The sequence goes on from JAUCBN010000008.1 coordinate 4,009,152, forward strand.
GATTAATTTGGGGAAAAAGAGAGGAAAGAGTGTATTCGGGGTAGGAAAGTGGGATTGTTGAAGATAGAGAGGAGAGGGGAAAACGGGTAGTTTTATGAGAGAGTTTTTCGGTAGATATTTAGAGAGAGAGATAGGGTTTTCCCAAACTCCTCGGATCTGCGCTGTGGAGTTTTGAGAGAGAAGAGAGGGTTGATACAGCAAACGCAAAGCAATGGAAGCAATCTAAAGCGTCCGAGTGTCGTCTCTCTCTCTTTTTAGGGTTTAACTTTTAATAGTACGATTGTCTGATGGATACTGGATAGAGATCTCATATCCGTATCCTACTACGACTTCCACTGTTCTAATCCAACACCCTCATTGTTTTTCCCTATTTGCCCTTCGTTTTCTTTCTTGGTTATAATTAAGGACTATAACTTAGATTAAAAAGTTAGATCCCACGATTCGGAGAAATTATATTATGGTCTGGTTCACCACGTCAGTCATGGTTCATACAATTATAATCATTCATTTATTATTAATTTTTAATTTATTTTTTTCGATCAATAAATCTTCACTCATATTTTTATGTTATTTTAAAAATATAATTTCTGAAAATTATATTAATTACATTGTTGATTAGTGGCAGAATGAGTGATTTTCATTGGTTAGGGACCACGGCTGACGTGATGAACCGGGTCTATAAAATAATTTCTCTACGATTTGTTCGGGCTTTATAATTAATAATATTTAATGTTTTCCTAGTCTTTTTACGGGTATAAATCGTCTTCCTTTTTCATTATGTCTTCACTTCGCCTCTTTTACATGCCTTTATTTATGCCTTCACTTCATCTCTTTCATATGCCTCCATTTATGCCTTCACTTCAAATGAGAGGGTTTAAGGTTTTAAGTTAAGGGTTAAAGAATTAAAAGTAAGGCGTATTTTTTAGTATAGGGTTTAGGATACGTAAAATAAGAGTTTAGGTTTAAAATTTAATTTTCTAGTAAATTTTTAAAAGATACACAAATAAAAACACAGAAAAAAGATAAATTCTTTTTAGTAATTTTTTCCACTTTTCACATCTTTTTCGTATCTAAACTTGTGTAACACTCGGTTCTTTCACGAGCCTCTTCCTCTTCTTTCTGTTTACTTTCAGCTTCAACAGATTCTTTTTCCAGATGTTCTTGCTCCTCTCTCCTCCAGCATTCCCTAGCTTGAACAGCTTCATGTGTTCTTCCCTTAAACGCATGTTGGTTCTCTTTTCTGCATCCAGTCTTGCAGCGATAAGAACGACCGCACTTTTTTCAATCACTCTCTGCAGTACTGTAAGCATCTGTTCTGGAGATGTTGGTCCCTCGACTTGTTGAAGAAGTGCAATCCTCTGGTTCGTTAGTAGGTATAACCACCGGACAAAACGGGAACCTGGAGGTCTTCAAGCTGTTACTCATTTTAAACCTTCACTAGCTCTAATGCTGGCGCCCCACGCCACAAAATTCTCATTCACAAAGGCAGGCACTGTCTCTGAGCACAAGGTCCTTTTACAGAACAATGGAGAATCCGGATGGTCGGAGGAGTGCAAGTACATAAACAATAGCTTAAAAGCGCTCTTTGACCTCTGCAATGCGTTCACGAAAACCTCGCCAGCAAAATTCGGCCTAGTCATCGGATAGCATCTCTCAAATGCCGCCATAAAACTCATAACTTCAGACGCCGCAGCTGAGACTGAGACCATTCGCGCTGAAGATTCCCCGCCTTGCCCTGAGCTCAGGCCGTCCATCATGGGCGGAGGCACATATATACTTGACAGACACCCAAAATTTTTGAAAAATTATATTTTTTTTATGTAATTTATATAGAAAAAGTAAAAATATATAATTGATATTCATTTATAAATAATTTGATACCCCTTTATAAATGATTAACTTCTCTTAAGTATCGTTAAAAAATGGCACCCCTTAAAAAATATTCTGGCTCTGCCCTGCCGTCCATCCCTAAGGAATACGAAAGAACCCCACCCGTGGCCCATAATTCAAATCCAACAGCCTTATAGCTCAACACTAGACTACCGGATATCACCAATATGGGTAAAGTAACGAGTTTCCAGGCTATGCTGGGATTGGGAGGAGCAGCGAGACCAGAGCTGGATGCGGATTGAATCTTGTTAAGTGAAACGCGAGTCTCTGAGTCAGATGTAATGGCGGAAACAGAGGCTTGATTGGAAGAAATGAAGAAGAAATAGGGAGTTCAAGGTCCCAACCATGCGTCTGGAGCGAAGGATTTCCGAGATTTGAATTCGAACTGCCTCTAGAGTAGGCAACGTTACTTGTTATTATACTCGGACCTTTATTGATATAGTAATAATTGTTTTAATTTTTATTCTTCTAGTTTTAAGTAAAATATTTATGATTATGTTGAATATAAATTATTTAAAATTTTTATTTAAAAAATAATCTATAATTTATTTTAAAATTTAAATTAAAAGTTACGATATAAGTAAGAACAGGTCACATGCAGGACAACATAGAAGTAGAACATCAAACCAAAAATCTAAAATATAATTAAAGATGATATATATTTTAAGTTTCAATTTTAGATTAATCTTGACTAGTAAAGCAACAAATCAACTGTTGAGCAGCCGTGGACTGAGACATCGCTCCCAGATGAATGGATCATCGACGTCAGTTGATCCGAGAAAAAAGATGTCAGAAAACCAAGTCAAATAGCAAATCATCGAAGACACCGAACAAGGAAAAGGATTTGGAGAACAACCAAAAAAAAAAAGAACAGTCATCGCTACCTCCTTAACCTCTCATCCACGACAGACAACCTTTCCTCCACCTCAAGATGATGGTCGCGAGAGACATTGGTTCCCGAAAAGTAGATCCAACGAAAGACTAGACAAAACGATGAACCAACAGGCAAAACATGAAAAAGAAAAGAAGAAATATTGAGCGAGATAAAAAAGAAAAGAAAAGAAAAGAAAAGAAAGACTACGAATCTATGAGAAAGAGAAAAAGGAAAAATAACGTCCCGACAGCCACCAACAAGATTGCGGTCATCGGAAAGTTAACCTCCGAAACTGAAAACAAGAGAAAAAAGTTTGTGTTTTCAGACGAAAGAGCCAAAAGATTATTGAAAACATTAAAAATAGCGACAATTTTAAAAATTATCAATTGAAATATTATTAATAAACAATTACTCTAAATATTTGTTAACATTAATGATTATTGCAAAATTCAAAATGTATAAATATCATAATAACTATTCATGTAAGTATTATTTTGTGAATTATTATTGAAACGAAAATATATGATGTACAATAAATGGTTAATTTTTCATTAAAGATCTTGGGTTAATCAGAAATTTAGGTTTACAGATTTGGATTTTAAGTTTCAAAGTTTAGACATGCAGACTCTCTTGTAAAAAATTCCATTGTCAATTCATCAAATAGGTTCAAACAGTTTCTCCCCAGAAAACTGCTACTAACATCATCCATAAACTTGAAATTTTAAGTTATTTTTAGTCTTTATGATGAAACACTAATATTACGTGGTGCACATAGTCGCTCTCAAGAGTATCACCGTTAGTGTATTAAATATAAATCCACGAACAATATTCTCTTATAAACTTAAAAAGAAATAAAATGAATTCGTACAATACACATTTGCATTCCCAATTGAAGAGATCCTAGGTCTCATCCCTAGCAGGTGATGAGGCTAAAGAGTATTATTCATTATTATGATTCTAATATGTACATTCCCCTAAAATCTAAATGTGGATTCCTAAAGTCAAATCTGGTTTCCACTCTCAGTATAAAACCTTTGTGATAGACAAACTACATGGTTCATCATGGATCTTGAATGGTCATAAATGCATTTCAATGCCGATGCATTGATTCATTCAACAAGATCAATGGTTTCACAGTTCACGAACATACTAAGATTACAAAATTTATAAATGAAAAGAAAGGAAACTATCACTTACATCCTATGAAGCTATGACTCAAGCCAAAAGAACAGTTTCGCCTCGAGAACCTGCACCAACATGGAAAAAAATAGTTTATAATTAGGTTCCAGTGTACGAGGGAAAAAGTATGCCTAAGAAATAGTAGGAACGAGCAGCTTCTCATACATTGTTCATAGATTTCTTTCACTAGCTGGAGCATTGAATCAGTATCTTCTGCCATTTTGGAGACTCTTTCTGCCTCCTTCACGGCATCAGCAGCTAAAGATGATTTATTTTCAGCTTCAGCAACTTTATAGGCGGCTGTAATTGCTGCTTCTTCAACTGTTTCACAAGAATTCTGCCGTAAACGTATATCTTTTTGTTTAAGGGTAGGCGTTTCCGTTCCCATCGATGCATCGTCTTTGATTTTGTAGCAATTTTGTACCTGTATTGGATGGTTCTGACATGAGTGAGAAGATGCCATCCAGAAATGCAAGCTTTAAAAACATCCACCATAAAATCTTATTTTCCATCAAATCATTCAATAATGTAATAAGTCATCCAAATTCTTGTACATAAACTAATGATTTACTAGCATACATCCCCGCAATCGATTAGCTAATATTTTAATGCATAAACAGTAGGAGAGCTTCAAGAATGGAGTAAAAGTCATATTCTTAAAGAGATTGGAGAATACAATTCCGGACGTCAATCTAGAGACACTTGTGCAGTTCAACTAATGTGAATATGCAGAAAACAATTAAAAACTTGAACAATTTAATTATTTTCTCTTCTATTTCCAAGTTTAGATTAGCATCGGACAATGCCAACTGTTGAAAGGGATAAGTCATCATGTTTAGCAGACTCCATATATATATATATATATATATATATATATGTATGTATGTATGTATGTATGTATGTATGTATGTAAAAAAAGATTGTCAAAGGTAAATTATTCATTTTTGAAACACATTTACCTTTTCCAGTTTGCCTTGAGAAACAAGTCTTCTAAGCCTTGAACTTAGTAACCTTCTAAAATTTGGTGGAACCTCATGCCTTTGCTGCAGCGTGTAAATCCTCACAGTTAATATCCATATTTCTAAACATGCATAGATAAATAGATATCAAACACTATATCAGAAACACACACATTCAAAAGAAAGAGAAAAGGCACCCCAGGGACAGAATAAAACATAGATATTCCAGATTCACAACTTTAAGGAAAGGAGGCGATGTGCCTGTAAAAGTGAATTATTGCACTATACTTTTTACTAGAAAATAAAAAAAAAAAAAAATCAATCTTAGATAAAGATTCAGCTATTATGTAAGAGAGAGAAATACCAAAAGTGTAAGAAAGGATTCAAATGAAAATAGTGCTCCCCTTCAGAGATCGCTATCCAGATGATAGGTCTCAAAAATGGAGCATTGAGAAAAAGTGTGAACATTTGTATATACAGCCTGATATTAGTTGCAAGCTACCCAGCTCCAAGAAAATACTCAACATTATCTACTATTGTCTTCTACCGGTTAAATAATATGATATACATGTTAACAGTCAGCATTTTAGCATCATGGTCACACAGTTGAATCATCTAACGCAATATTAGGTCCCTGTTTGTGCAGGATCGTTACCACTGAGTGTTTGCAAGGAAATTTAACATATTGTAACCTTGCTCTAAGCTCTTGTGCACTATTTGCTTGCTAGTAGAATTGCAAATTTGCAACTACCTCAACATAAATGGGGGGAAGAAAAAGAAGAAAAATCCATCTCACCTCAATGTAGCTTACGATCGCACTTGTATCAGATCCATTTGTATCTTTAATCGTTGAAAGGGCTTCAAAAATCATTGTATTATACCTGGAAAAGCAAAATTAGACAAAAAAAAAAAGAAGAGAAATAACATCAAGTAACCAATGCAAAAGAGAAAACATAGCATATTTATCAAGCAACTTTAACAGAAAGCAACATGAACTCTCTGCATCTCGAAAAATAAATGGATTAGGCTATAGTAATCATATAGTATAGTGTTCCAGTAAACTTGCAAGGCGGTGGCAGCATCGATTTGGAAACAGCAAAAAATTATGAAATAAAGAGTAGAAATTCAACAACTTACTATTTACTAATACTTGATATTTAAACTTTATGAAAAATAAAATAATTATTATCGATATAAAATAAAAGTAAGAATGTAATTTGATCCCTAATGATAATAATTATAAAATAGAACCCTTCATATATAGCAAGGGGTAATTCAGATTTCTAATTGACCAGGAAAACGCAAATTCAGACAAAATTTCTTATTACATCCAAAAAGCTCTATGGAATAGGGATGTCCATCTGATTTATTCCATTTCTCAGACCATGTTTATGAGTAGATAAGTCATCAATATAGATGTCTTTTAGATAGAAAACAGAAAGAACAGAATACGAACCTGGGAGCATTGTTCCCATCTAAGCTGTTATTCGAAGAAACACCCACGACAGCATCAGTAGTTGCACTGAGAGAACGTGAAGCAGCTGGAGCAGAAGAATTGGGAGTGCTGGGAAGGGAATCAACAATGGCTTTTACTTTGGGTGCTCTTGATTTGTCTCTGGCGCTTTGAGTAGTAGTACTGACACTCAAGTTCCGCCATTTATCCTGCAAATGAGAGCAAAATGAGAAAACCGTATAGTTCCACCACATCAGAGCAGGAAAAAAAAATCAATATTCACCTAAACCGAGCATCAATCATACGAATATAGATATAAATTGTCTTTAGTTTTGAGTTTTAACAGTCGTGAAAATGCATGTTTTAAAACTATAGCAAGCTTAAATATTTGATATCATGAAGAACAAAACTCTTATCATGCAGCATCAATTAACATGAACATTAACTAAGGTTAAACGTTTAGTAATTTAAACTTTAACCTTTAATCACGTGCAGTGTACACATATTCCAAAACTTCTTTTAACTTAACCCGTCACCATTCAACTAACGTCAAACTCACAGCCAGGGTTTCTTGATGTAAAATATCATCTCAAATAAAAGTTAAATCAACGTGAAAAAAAGCTAAAATTGCTACTAATAGGAAAATAATCCCTATAACCAAACGACAAAACATAGGAGATATAACATTTATGGGAAATCTAAAACGACATTAAATCCAAGAATCAACTCAAGACAGACGAAGAACCTTGAGGTCAATGTTGGAGCGGTGAGTGAGGAAAGGGGCAAATTCGGGATCTTTAAGGATGTTCTTCCACTTTCCAGGACCGTGTTTGGTGATTCCTGCAAGAAGCGCCTCCTCTTCCTCCGCCGTCCATTTTTGTTTCTGGTTCCCCATTCTATCCCTTCTCGCTTTGTGTGTATCTCCCAAACTATGCTATAAACCCTAGAACAAAGAAGAAAACTATATTTTTGTTACGTATCTGCTGACCCTTTCTTCTATGGTTTTTGTGGGATTTTTGAAAATTTTAATACATAGTTGAATAATTTAGGGTAAACTATATAAATGGTCTCTCAATTATACTTTAATTATTTTTTATATCTCTTAACTATTAAAAGTTATAAATTGGTCCATTGACTATTTTTTTATTACAAAGTGTCTCTTGCCGTTAAAAATTTAACAGAAAATTAACGTGTACGTTAACTGCTGAGTTGGATAGTTAATCTTTATAATCTTTAAAATTGATTTTTAAAGACCGAGAGAAAAAATAATACTTTCTCTCTCCATCAACAATGACTGTCAAGTTCTTCACTTTTCTTCTTCTTCACACCTACTGATTTCATTTTTTTATCTCTTTTTCAACGATAGTTTTTTTTAACGATAAAGTCTTCAAAGATCTTCACTATCGTTTTTATCTAATTTGTTTTCATATGCTTAATCTCCGGTGGTTTTTCATCCTCGAGCACATTTAAAGGACACATTTTTTCAATAAGAGCATCTTCAACAGCTTGAATGAAATCTTCTTTAGATTCCATCTTTGAAACTCCATCTGAGTTTTCTCCAATTTCAACTATAGTCGATGCTTCAAACACAATATTAAATGTTTCAAGCTTTTCCAAGCATCTAAAACCATCAGTTTGGTCATAATCGATAATTTTAGACCTCAACGTTTCAACAAACGTTTGGTAAGCAGTAAGTAAGAAACTTTCCTTGGATTCCAATGAGTTTTTAAGGTGACAAACACCGCCAGGATTGACAAAAAATGGGAGTAAGAATAAGAAACACAAGCCTCTGGTTCATCTTCATCGAACTCATCTCCTTCGGATTTACTCTTCTGGGAGTCCTCGAAATCATCATCCCCAACTGATATAGAGGAATTCTCAGGTGTTACAATAGAATCCATGTGTCCATTGCCATAAGTTATAAGTGAAGGATCGTGAATCTCAGAGCCAGCGACACTTGAAGTTTGAATAGCAATGAAAGACGCATAAGACACCGATGATCGCCTAGTGGACCGAGGCTTATGATGGTTATGACTACCTTTGTAAACCATCTCAATTATCTCGCTCACTTTCACTTGTTTTTGCCCATATTTCCTCCAATTGTATCCATCATCGAATTTTCGGTTCCCTTTGATCGATTGAGATTGCTGCTGATAATTCCTGTAATCTGATTGAAACATGGTTTAAGAAAAATGACTGATTTTGGCTGAGTTTGGAAAAAGAAATCATAACTATTGTCTTCCCGCTTCACAATTTGCTGGTTATTTTTAGAATTTGATTTTCAATTGAAGAAGGATTGAGGGGAAAATATTCCGGTGATAGGAGATGATAGAATCTGTACGTAAAATAGAATATATATATATAAGAAACACCTTAAAAAATCAATCAGAAAAAGAACCAGCTTTGTAAAATCTAAAATCTAAAATAACATAAAACTTTTATTTTTCTAATGTAAAGATACTCGCGCTACAAGCGTTCAACAAAATAGGAAAATCCAACAGCTCAGCCGGACTGAGTCCAGGTGGGATAACGAAGTAAGAAGGAGACACAATAGGAGGATAGTTATTGATGCACTGGAACAAAGTTTCTTCCTTTCTCTACCATCTGCAAATAAAACAAAGTGAAAAGCCATGACCCAAGTGAAGACAATTTCATTATTGTAATAAAATAAAACTTATCTCAGTCTATTCAGCAACCAACTCAGCATTTTAACGTCCATGTCAGACTCCCGTTAATTTTTTAATGGCAGAGGATCACTTTGTAACAAAAAAGATAATCAATGGACCAATTTATAACTTTTAATAGTCATAAGATATAAAAGATAACTGAGGTATAGTCGATGGACCATTTATGTAGTTTACCCAATAATTTATACTAATTTGATGAAATTGTTTTTCGTTCGAGTTTTTATCTCCACTTCAATTTATTTATAAAATATAAAATAAAAACCAATGGGTGCAATTGAGCGAAACCAAAATTTTATTAACAATATAGTATGGTTGGTGAAGTCTTTAAGTCAATTAGTCCATTTTTAAGAAGGCCTATTATTAATGATCAAAACATAAACAAATCATAGTTTAGGGACTATTAATGTACTTTACCGAAACAATTGTTGGATATATCCAGTAAACTGGGCGCCCGCTAACAGTCGAGCCCAAAACTGTAGAGCGAATTTTCCTTCCATGTAAATCATCGTCTATAACACAACTCACCAAACTTACCTTACATCCGCCAATCAGACCGTTTATTTTTTCCATTACACTACATCAACGGTCAATATTTTCTCATAAATATTTTCTTTTACAAACTTATTCACCTGTCCACTCGCGATCACAAAAAGGCAGCGATTCTTCTGCCTTCTCCATTTTTGTTCTTTCTATTTTAGTTTTCCTTAGAAAGCTAGACAAATGAAGTGAGATCCACTTTGTTTGATCTTTATTCCGAACGGTCTAAACCCTAACCTTCACGCATTTATTCCACTTTTTTGAATTGTTTGTTTGGTTGCTTTGAAAATCATGGCTTATGCATCTCATATCATCAATCACTCTAGAAAGGTAACGTTCGAATTTTCTCGGTTCTCTTTACACGATTAGTTTTTTTTTCTTTTAATGCTTTCATCGGTTTTAGATTCAAATCCCTTTATGGATTTGAGTACTTATATTGATTTTAGTTCATAAGGGGAATCTATGAACTTAATTGATGATTCGTCTCTAATATCATTTTTATTGATCATAGTGGAAATTCTGTCTCTGTTATATATTATTGATTTTTGAATTTAACTTTTGAGTTTTTGCTAGTACAGTTAAGATATATTCCCAAATTAATGCGGCACGATCACGCCGTTTTGGTTCGTTGGTTTTCCAATGGAGCACAATCCTCTGTTTGTAAAAGAGAAGGTATGCAATGGTATAAAGGTTGCCTTATTTACATATACCTAGTTTTCCACAATCCTTAAGCATAAGAGCTGTTTTTAGAATTTTTGTTTTGTCTACTATGTTGACGTGCAAAAACATTACATTCAAAGCCTCCCGGTTACCAATTTAATAAATAAGGTATTATAAGTATAATCTCTAGGCTATTTTATTGGCAACTGTCTGGCACCCTAATTTAGTTATGTTTTTGTGATTACACTTTTTTTGAAGTTATTACACTTAGTGATAGGTATTAGGTTGTCAAGTTTTAAAAGCATAACAGAATGGATATTGTTTGTTTATGTTAAGCAAAGTTAGTTACTGTTCAGATGTTATAAAGATCTGCCCTCTTGGTGCACCTGCAGAAGGAGAGACTATATCTAAGTTTGTTGCTCGCACCCCTGTAAGTTCATCTTTCTATTATTCACATTGTTGGAGCAAAAATTTTGCTGTCTTTGTTGCATTTTATTTATTTTTTCTTTTTCCTGCTGACTCCCCAACTGTGAATGGCGTTCTTAATTGAAGATAGTCTATAGTATTCAGTTGGCTAATGATGGCTGTTTAACATCTTACTCTGCAGTTTTCATCTGGTTTATCTAAGAACAATCTTTCTAGGACAACAATGAGATTAGGAATTCCAATGGGTGGAGTGGTTTACAACAGAGAACTTTTATGGTATTCTTTTCAGCTTTTTTCTGTGATCTTATTGGAAATTTTACTGTTTTTCTTAACATTTCAGAAACATAAACTTCTTATCTGTTATCAGTTCGCACTCGTATGTGCTTTCAAGGAGAGGATTTGCATCTGATGCAGGTATAGATTATTGTTTTAATATTCATACACTGTTCTCTTTGAGATTCATTTCTTGTCAAATGATAAAAAGTTTGCACTTACCGGTGACTACTACGAGAATATGCATTTAATTAATGAAACTTAATGCCACATTCTGAATTCCAAACTATGACTCTATTGATGCACTTTCTTTGGAAACTTTTATGTTGAGACCATAATTGGCTGTGAGTTTGCATTATTTGTTCTTGCTATATCTTTTTCAGTACCTTTCTGACAGGAGACCTCAGATAATATGAATTTACTTTTCGGGTAATAATATTTTATACTATGAAACATGTTTTTCTGGTTTCTAATTTATAAAAATGCGGCTTATCTGCTTTTAGGATTTGAGACATTATAGCTACAGTTCATTATTCATCTTTCTTTTACAAAGCAGTGTGCAATATGTTTTGCTAGTGTAGTGCCATCTCTTGGGTAATGCTGGATTTATTTAACATGATGTTTTTCCAGTGTTTTTTGGCCAATCTAGAGGTTAATATATTTATGGTTGGGCACATGGCAATTGAAATGATGATTGAAGGTCTCTAAGTTGAACTCTGCTGCATTAGTGATATCCACAGGGTGTTACTTTTTTGTTAAACTTTCCATTTTGTTATTGCATGACCTAATAAATATTGCTAATATTCTTAAGTTGCTTTCAGGCCTTCCTCCTCACCAAGAGATTGGAATGCCTTCACTTTCACCCACAATGACTGAGGTGTAAATCATTCTGGATCTTTCCAAAATATTATAAAAATACTTGTGGTATCCCTCTTAGCATGCTGTATCCTAAATGCAGGGAAATATTGCAAGGTGGTTGAAGAAAGAGGGTGATAAGGTGACTCCTGGTGAAGTGTTGTGCGAAGTTGAAACTGTAAGGCATTCTCCCATTTGGATAACTTGTAGCACCTGATGAAAGTTATCCTTTTTTTGTATCCGAAATAGGATTTGTATTTATAACTTTATTTATTATTTGAAAGGATAAAGCAACTGTTGAGATGGAATGCATGGAAGAAGGTTATCTTGCTAAGATTATAAAGGGAGATGGGTCAAAAGAGATCAAAGTTGGCGAGGTATTGATTTTGAGAAATATTGTGCATATATTTATCTTTCTTCAGTTGTCATGGAGTGGGGAATGAGTTTGGCTAAATTGAGGAGATGCATCTTAGTTTTGAACCTCATAGATCTTCTTATATTGGTATTTTTCAATAATATTTATGCAGTTATTTTTTGCTTTTCTTTTGTGGTTATATATAGATAATTGCCATCACCGTTGAAGAGGAGGGGGATATTGTTAAGTTCAAGGACTACACTCCTGCAGCATCAGATTCTGGTGCTTCTGCAGCAAAAGACTTAGCAGCTCCTCCGCCACCACCGAAGAAGGAACCTGTTGAACAACCAATTCCTTCACCAGAGCCTAAGACTCCCAAGCATAGCTCCTCTCCTTCAGGAGATCGCATTTTTGCGAGTCCTCTTGCCCGAAAATTGGCTGAAGATCACAAGGTTAGTCATATAAGTGATGTTACTAGCATTGTCGTGTTCTGTTCAAGACACCTTAAGCACTTAATCATTTCTAGCCCAAACCTTTTTAACATTTTTCTATCCCTCTTGGGTGCAAATATAGGTACAACTCTCAAATATCAAAGGAACAGGTTCTGATGGATACATTGTAAAGGCTGATATTGAAGATTACTTGGGTATCATATTTAAATTTTTACACTATTTGATGCTGTTCAATTTTGTGACCCTGATAAGTAATGAAATATAGTAAAAAATGTCTGTCCCCCACCCTGCAAACCCTTTTGCCCTTTCAGATATTATTTAATAGTATTCTTTTTGTTGTACTATTCTCAATTCTGCTTACTAGAGAATTCTCCTTGTAATGTAGCTTCAAGCGGGAAGGAAGTTTCAGCACCAACTCCTAAGACTAAGGATGCAAAACTTGCATCTTTGGATTATGTGGACATCCCACATTCTCAGATAAGAAAGGTATCTTACCGGTGGACATTATTTTATAAATTTCATGAGAATACAAGGCTGCTAAATGTTTATGGTACATGGATTTTATTATGGATCCACTTCATAGAAGATGGGCTGCTTCGAATAGAATTAAGAATTTAATCTAGCTTTCAGACTTTTCCACTCTTTGCTTAAGAATGCAGAGAAGTTGGCCTCCCTATATTTTCTCCAGCTTTTTTTTTGTTTCCCCATTTTTTATGTGTGTTACATTAACCAATGTGTTTTACAAATAATTTCTACTACAAAATTTGACAGGTTACAGCATCGCGCTTACTATTCTCAAAGCAGACTATCCCACATTACTATTTAACAGTAGATACATGTGTTGACAAACTCATGGAGTGAGTAACAGTGCTTTAATTTTTGCAAAATGAGATTGGTGATAGATTTGATGATGATTATAAACTGTTCCATTACATTCAGTTTGCGGAGCCAGCTGAACTCATTACAGGAAGCTTCTGGTGGGAAGCGTATATCTGTGAATGATATTGTAATTAAGGTAGACTTCTATGCATCTTCTTGAATCTGAGATGACCCATATTTGATATTTCCAGCATGGTCTAAAATGGCAATTCTTGCTTAAGCTTTCAGAGTACATAGTAAAAGCTTATTATGTCAAGTTCGTGTCTCATCGTATTTTCGTACTTTTTCCACCATGTTAACTTTAATCGTTTTCCTGAAATTATGTAGCTCTTTAAATCACAGACCTCTCTCTCTCTCTCTCTCTCTCTCTCTCTCTCTTTTTGGAGGTGTATTTTAGTCCAGACTTGGTCTGGAATAACCGCTTTGTGTAGACACTAATTAGTATTTCCGCAAATAAGAAATTAGTGCACATTCTCCTTTTTCTTATTGATCTGCGTTTAGAATATCACAACAAAAGGAAAATGTCAGATTTAGAAGTCTTTTGTCAATTACAGGCTGCTGCATTGGCTCTCCGGAAGGTTCCTCAGTGCAATAGTTCATGGACAGATGACTATATTCGCCAGTGAGTATAAATTTCTTACAAACTTATTAAGTTCTGAGTGCATAATGCCTGTCAAATATCGTCATGACATGCTTTCTTTTGCTTCCAACCCAGGTATAACAATGTGAATATTAATGTGGCTGTGCAGACAGACAATGGACTTTATGTCCCTGTTATCAGGGTGAGTTGTTTCAACTTCATGCTTTTCCATTCATGTAATAATTTTCTAGTTCACCATAATTTGTTTTACATATTGCAGGACGCTGATAAGAAAGGTTTGTCCTCAATTGGTGAGGAGGTCAAAAAGTTGGCGCAAAAAGCCAAAGAGAACAGCTTAAAACCAGAAGATTATGAGGTAGGAAATAAACAATAATTGATTTTACTATCATCATGTGGATTATATATATATTTATATGCTGCTGGGTTTCATTGCAGGGAGGCACATTTACAGTCTCTAACTTGGGAGGGCCCTTTGGTATTAAGCAATTCTGTGCCATCATTAATCCTCCTCAGTCAGGAATTCTAGCCGTTGGTTCTGGTAAAACTTGTCCTTAATTTTGCCTTATGTCACACTTCATATTCATTTCTGCTTCTTCATAATCGCTGGACTGTCGTGCTTGCAGCTGAGAAGAGGATTATCCCTGGCTCAGGTCCCGATCAATTCAATTTTGCTTCATACATGTCTGTAACTCTTAGCTGTGATCACCGAGTTATTGATGGTATGCAGTTTTTGTTAGAATTGTCGTAGTTTGCCGACCTGACTCAATTTTGTACAATCCAATTAATTCCACTTCCTGTACTTTTTAGGTGCAATTGGTGCTGAATGGCTGAAAGCTTTCAAAGGTTACATTGAGAATCCAGAGTCGATGTTGCTCTAAGTTGAATGGTGCCTTTTTAGACATTTTCTTGCTGAGATTGATTTGAATGATGGCATGCTATACCGTTGCATGTATTCCCGGCCAATTTTCTTCGGGAGTGTCTCTTCCGTTTAAACCAAATTAATTTTTTGGGGAATAAGGCGATCAAGAATTGAATAACTAAACTGTGAACTCGAATTTTTCCTTTTGCAGAGCGTATTTACCCCTTCATATTCCGTGAATACTTATGAATCTTGGGGGATGTTATCAGTTGTTATTTTTTCTACTGTTATTGTTTAGGTGTCAAGAACATAGATTTAGAGTCCAGATTATTTTCTTCGAACCCTAGAATTAAGACCAGTGGAAGGAAAGGGAAAGAGTTTCGTGGGATGGAAAGGGAAAAGAGAATGAGGGATAAGGTTGGTTAACCGTGCCATGTTACCAAATCCAGTGTCATTCCCTCGTCATCCATTTATCTCAAAAAGAATAAGGGCTAAAACGATAAAAATTATAAACGTTAAGGGTGAAAATTATCTTTATACCCAAAAAAAAATAACCATTATGAAGAATCATCAACAAAATTAATAATGATCAGACCCTAAGATTAGCAAGCATGGCTTACATGGTTGAGAGAGTGAAAAGGACTTGACGGACAAGATCACAAACATTAAGGACCAAGCACTTAGTTTGGTAGCCCTGGTTGGCCTTTGAGCTGCGCTATGTTTTGTTTTTGATCCATTTCCAAAACCCAACTTTTCTTCTTCGTTTTTCCTGATTGAGTTACATGATCGGGTTAACTGTGATCGAGAGAAAGGGAACTGGATTCGATTATCCAAAACGAGGAAGATGAAAGATTGGGTGTCGTCAGTTTGAGGATTCTCTTTGTTATAGAGACCCATACTTTCTTAATGGTTGAATAAAGATGATGTCCAATTACAGTACTAATCCAATTATCCAAACAATCATCTCCTCCAAATCAGCCTTTTTCTTTTAGGCATTTGCTTTTCTTTTTCAGCACCAATAACATGAAGGATTAACCTTCTCTTGCACGAAACATCAAAAACTCGACCGAAGTTTTAAATTAAATTGATAATTCGTGTCTTGGTGTTAATGTTACTGACTAGAAATTTGAGTCCCATATAAATGTCATTGAAGCTCAAATGTATGCCAAGGCATGCATGCGTTTATGTTGAAATAATGTCACCAATACGAAAGGTTTAGTAACAGTCTATGATGACAAGCCAAATAAAGTAATCAGACAGAGCCAAGGATGACTTCCCATGGGAACAAAGCAGCCGTATGCACCAGACTACTCAGACGCGAATCTTGTATATCAGCAGAGACCAGAAAGATGATGGAGGTTCCCATCAGCACAGGCCATGAATATTGCTAGCATGAACTATATGATCAGGATAGCTAGAGAACCTGAAATCCAGCTGTTGAAACATTTCATCACTGTTGGAGGTACTTGTGACATCAGAGCCAGAGGTAGCTGAAGCAGCATCTTTGAAATTTCCCTGTCGGTCAAATTCTTTCGCAGACATGGACATGCCCGGTCCGTGGTCTGTCAGAATGTTCTTGTGTTGTTGGAGTTTCTTTGTGTTGAGAAATTGACCTCCGCTTCCTCTAGCTCGTTTTAACGCATGAAGATGACGAGACTCGTGCAGATATGGCTGCAAAACATTTATAAAAACTTCTTAGTAAATACCATTGTAAGGCCACATTACAGTTCTCGTGCAGCTGACAGCAGGTAGGAAAACCTTGAAAAGATGTACCTTTCGAACTTTTATGATTTTGTTCTGAGCCTCGAGCTTTGCACGATACTGTCTTCGCCTGAGAATAGCATGATACTGCTTTGCATTAACATAAATCGGTTCATCTTCTTTCAGATCCAGCGGCAGCGGAATTCGAGTAGGAAGCAAAGCCATCATATGAGCATGATGAATCTGCTGCAAGTGCAAAGACAGATATCGCACAAATGGATAACAAATAAGAAACATTTTTGTATGGTCATACATAACAAAGGGTGTGTCTTAAATAGATTTTCAGGGCTTATGATTTAGCAAAACAAACATCGGAATCTATACAAAAGCCACTTTAACGCGGAATCAAAAAGTCGGAAAACAGAGAACAGAATAAATAAAATAAGATCTAGTAATCTCTTGGCTTATTATTTTTTGCTACTTGAAGATAGTTGACAAGAACAAATGTCACTTAATGCACTAATTACTTTAGCAACTTTTATGCTTTATATAGTAAAAACACTTCATAAAATAAGATCATGGAAGAAAAGCTTTCCTGATAAAGAATCAATTTGATAAGAAAAAGAAAGAAGAATAAGATTAAAGTAAGATGCAAAGTGTTAAATAGAATGACAAAAATTAATATGCAGCACAATAGTCCATGAATGCGCTTAATAAACATTAAAGAATTAAACCGATAGTCCGATACCATGCCGGCTTATGAATTCTTTACGTGAAACAAAGAATGAATGAACACAGGAAGGTCCTAATGGATTAAAATAATGGTCTATAGCATCTACATTATATCAAAATAAACAACTTTATACCCTGACTCGTGCTTTCAAATTTTCTACAGCATCAATATTATGTTTATAGTAATTAAAGGACTAGATCTTTCAATCTGATCTCAAAAGTCTATGTTCCTTCAACATTTGTTATGAGATTCCTCGAAGAAGAGATTGCAGTTAGGATGATCATAAAAAAATATATATAATGTTAAGCACGGCTTTAAACTTTTAAAAGCAACCATTCTCTATTCTGTGAACTGATAAAATACCAGACATAAGTGTCTGAAATTGCACATAACAGAACTCTTACCATAGCTTGCGATCCATAAGCAGTAGTTGCTACACTGCCAATATATGGTTCAGCATAATGGATAGGAATATGAGGCTGCTGTAAGAAACCCGGCAAAAATGAATGTGATATACAAGGCAACGGTGCATCTATATACCAGCCAAACTACATATGTAATAACTTACAATCGGTTTGCTATAATCAACTTGTGAGGGAGGCAAAACATAGTCTTGAGTTCCTGTTAAAGAGACTAATTTAGCATGACCTCCGGCAAGCTTCCCATGAATTTCATTACCCCCTGAGCAAGTACAATAACAACTAATTAGATATACTCTTGGCTAGGTACCGAGAGAAGAAAGATCCCATTCACTAAAAAATTGAACCTTTATAATTATACCACATCAAACTTAGATATCATCAAAAGGATTAAAGGAGTAGTACTGGAGAAAGTTTAAGACCTGGTGATGCTGAAATTAGACTTTGCCCATAAATATTGCTTTCTCCGACACCAGCCGCTTCAGTGCAAGATTGACCGGTTGATTGAGTTGATGATGAGTCCTGGTCCAGAAATTGAATACTCGTCTGCTTAGGGTTATGACAGTGTTGAGACAGAACTCCCATCTTCAGGCTTAAACTTGCAGACATGGAAGATTGCTGAATCTGAGATTCAGTCAAGTTACCCAAAGATGAGCTGCCAACGACATATGTGCACATTGAATGTGCATTTACAGCAGAATCATTTTTATGCAAGTTTTGCATTTCCCTAAACTAATGTTCGAAATTTGGGAAAACCGGGCAGATCTTAAAATACTAAAAGAAAGTCTTTGCTGCTAAGTTTTACAGTGCACACACCAGTGGCCTAGCAACAAACCACATACTGTCAGTGTTCAACAATGTATCAGAAACAACAAAAGTAAATAACTGCAAGGCTTCTTCAATCAGGAATTTGAAAAAAAAAAAAACTTCTACTTATAAGAAGGAACAAATACAAAAATCAACTTGATAGTTCACAGCTAAATTCAAATGCAAATATAATGTGGTGGAAAAAGAAGGCTCACTAGGAGTTTCTTCCTGCAGGCTCACTGAGTCATCACAAAAATATACAAGAGAAACTTACTTCCAAGAATAGAATTACCATATAAATAAGTAACAAAATTGCCATAAATAAATTAATTAAGCTACAAGTTTTTGATGAATTCCACTCTGAGGTGATAACACCTCACTCAGAACAGAAACTATATATGAGAATCATAATAAAACTGATTAAAGAAATCATTCAAATCATAACTCATAAGTATTTCTTCTATGTTATTCTAAAGGTAGATGGGAGAAGGATGAAGAGATTACTGAAAGCTAATAACTAAGTAAAAAGTTAGGTGCCTAATATTATAAACATCAAATATATCAATCATTTATACCCAATAAATAAAAATAAAAGATGTCATAATGGGGGGGAAAAGCACACTTTAATGGATTCTTGCTCAAATAGATTATGTTTAAGCTCTAACTCAAAAGTCTTTCGATGCATGCAAAACCCGAAACAGAAGATCCAGAGGAAGAGCTTAGCATGCAAGTTCCAACCCACCGTCAGTCTCTAAATCGAAACATATTAAAATCAGGAGTCAATAATCTCTACTGAAACAAACAAATTTCACATTAAACAGTCTAACAACAACAAGAAGAAAACATAGTCCATAATCTATGATGTAAGATACACATATTGGATGAACCAAAAGAGAATCAAAGAACCCCATCAAAATAAAAACCATGAAAAAGAAAGAAAAAGAATACACCTTTGGGATTTGATGAAGTGAAGGAGAGAAACAACAAGCGAGGCTTGTTCTTGTAAGAGGTTGGATTTGTGCATGTATATCATCGACATATAAAAGCTCTATATTTCTCTCTCTGTTTCTCCCAACCCCACTCTTTATTTTGAGCCCATTTTTAAGGAAATTTGTGTTTGGATAATATTGATTAATACATTTCAGAAAAGAAAAAAACAGAACTCATTTTTAAAAAGTTGTCTTTTCATCTCAGTGGCTCACCACCATGACCTCTTCAATCTTCCCACGTCATAACAACTGCCATCATCACATCACTATGGTGTTACTTAAAAAAATCTTTTTCTAATTTTTGTTTTCAACGTTATTTTATAGAACATAAAACATTATATTATGTTGTGTTGCTTTCTTTAATTTATTTTATTTCTTGTCTGTGTTGTGTTGGTGGGTAATAAATTGATATTGAAATAAATTCTTCATTAAGAAATACTGTCGCGGACTCTGTCTCTTTCCCTGCCTTTATGTACTCTCCCTCTCCAATAGCATTTAGCCTCAGCCGCCCCCTTCAATTTTCACCTGCACTTAATCTCACGTGCTATCACATCGCGTGTCTTTCTTCTTGGACGTTCATTTTGATTTTTTTTATCAAACGGAAGAAGTTATTATTGTTTTGTTTTTTAGACCGAAATTATTATTCAATCATGAAAATTTAGGGTTCTAATGGACAACAAGTCCCTGTCAAGGTTGGAAACAGGAAAAAAGAAAAGTCAAGGGCAATAAATCATAATAGTAAAAAAATAAAAATAATTTGTTTGTTCGAGTACGATAACGCACAATAAAATAATTTTATACGAATATGATAGACAGGATATAAATACTTGATTAAACTCTACTATATCGACGATTACTATAAGGTCGTCAAAGGCGATCGCCGGAATTTCGGGTGTAGGAGTCCTTCTAAAATACTGTTGCGGTATGGTTCAGGCCACCTGAGCTCCCAATATAAGTTGATTATAACAAGGAAATCCTCATTGAGAAAAAGATGGGGCATCTACAGAAAATTGATAGCTTCATTATTGCCACTTAAAGGGGCAAATTTACTAGGCTCTGCGTTCAGGTCAACATATCTCATAAAGAACGAAACAAATTCCAACCAAGGAATTGATCGACTGCGTGTCACTTATGGAAGAATAAGGAATAAAAAAGAAGTTTGCTAGGATATGCCGAATCCTATGAAATTACAACCACCTTTGACGGTATCACGCCGGTACAAGCTAGCATGCAGATTGCAGATGGATGGTGTTCCCAAAGACCAGTAGGAGGATCTTGATTTGACAATTCTAGTAACGAGAAGAAAGGTGACGAATATGGTTCATAGCTGTTACTTGCTGCAGAAAAAGGTACAGACATGGCTGCAACACAATCAAACAAGAAATCCCTTTGGGAGGAAGATATGTGGTGGCACAACGTGAGTCTGTGACAACAGCTGATTTCGGAAAAAAAAATGTGGGACCCCAGAAACACAGACCCACTGAGTTTACCTGATTCGAACAATCCAGCTTCCATCCCTTGGCCTTATTCGATTTTCAACGGTTCCAGGCCCACAAATATTAGCCCAGTACAGATTCTAAATGAAATTTCAACCAAAAATTAATGATGAGGTTCCTTAGACTTTGAAATTTAAATCATTTGTCTACCCAATTTTGTTTTTATACTATCAAGTATGGCTTTTTTTAATTAAAAAATAAACACGCGAGAGGGTGGTGAAATTTCTAAAGTTCACATTTATCTAACCTAATTTCTAAATTTCTAAAGCATGACAGTCCTAGATCCTGTTGGAGTATAAACTACAAGAATTTCTTGTTTCAGGCATGACAAAGCACATGAAAAATCATAAACGGACATAGATACTTCACTATCGTAATGTTGAATTAAATTATCAACCGGAAGATAGGGATGTCAACAGAACGTAATGATTTTAAGATTGATCAAACTCGTGATATATATTTTATAAATATATATATATATATAACAAATACATAAACAAGAGCTTATAAGTTTGTTAACTAATTTTCTTTGAATAGCAGGACAATAGCAATAATATAAATCAAAACAAAATTGAATCAAATTATAAATTTTAGTGATTATACTCTTTAACGACACATTAAATTCAACAATAAATTATTGGGTTAATTACTACGGAAGTCAAGTTTGTTTGTCCCTAGTACAAAGTTAGTCACCGATTTTAAAAATCCACCAATATAGTCATTTACGTTTTCGGGTCGTAAACTTATGGTCATTAAGACGTTTGTTGCCGTTAAACTTTAATGGGAAGCTGATATGTCATAATAAAAAAATGATAAATTACCTAAATAGTCCCTAAATTATTATTTTACTTTTATTTATTTTTAATTTAACACTTAAAATTTTAAAATTTTACATTTGCACCATCTTCTCAAACAAAATCCATTTCAAACGTTAACTAAGTTGGTTACACCAGATTAGATTTTCCTCCAATTTTCAATCTACTAAATCACTCTAGCTATATAAACCGCTTCAAGTGGCACTGGTAAAACAAGTTTTTCACTGCCTAATTCTACTGTAACGACTCGGATTTTCCGTATCCGAGTGTCGGGTTAACCCATGGTGTTGAGCTTTGATTTTGGGCTCAGGTTTGTGTAGTTTGTGACTTGTTGGGCCTTTAGCTTGTTTGGGTTGAGTGTTGGGCTTGTTTAGTAAAGGTGTTTTGGTAATCCTCTAATTGAGGACAAAGAGGGGAAGGGAAGAGGGTGATTTTTCTATGCAAAAACCAGAGTGAAGTCACCAAACTTTTCTCTTTTGTTCTTCCTTCTCTTTTTCACCCAAATCACTAGAGAAAGGTATAAACTTTCAGAGTTTGGTCAAGAATCATGTTGTAAGGCTTAAGGGTAAGTTATAGGGTTGTTGATCTACAAAACAAGGTAAAGATGAGTGGGTTTGATGAAAATGGAGGTTTAAGAGGGGTTTTGGGTTGAATTCGGGGATATGTTTTTGATGGTGTTAATCTGGTTTTTTCTGGTGTTTTAGACTATGGAAAGTTGTCTAATTCACTCATTGTCTTTCCCTTTGTAGAGAAACGAGTGGGAGAGCCTTCTTCAAGCTTTGGGAAGGAGAAAGTTTGAGGTGGAGCTTGGAGCTTGGGGTTGCTGTTTTGCAATAGGTTGGTATTCCCAACTCTTCCTAATATCATTCATATCATGGTAGATTGCATTACATGTAAATTGATGCATGTTATTTGGTTGAATGAGCTTGCTTGAGCTTTAATGGTAAAATACGAGTTAATGTGTTAAATGACTGAAAATTGATATTAAAACATCCTAAACACTCTTAAAAATGAGTAGGGAGACTTTAGAATCAATTAGATGAGGTTTGGGGATGAAACTCTAGAAATCATAAGTGCAGGGGTATCGATACTTGGATTACCGGTATCGGTACCTCTGAGTAAAACTTAGCTTATCGTGCAGAGGTATCGAACCATAATTTTTGCATAGCTTCATTTATTTTGAGTGTTGCCTCATGAAAAATGGAACACTCAAAATAAAATGAAGCTATGCAAAAATTATGAAAAACCAAGAAGGAAAAGAATAAAGAGGAAAGAGTGTAGACTTAGATAGTGAAAAACTTGTTTTACCGATGTCACTTGAAGTGGTTTATATAACTAGAGTGGTTTAGTAGATTGAAAATTGGAGGAAAATCTAATCTGGTGTAACCAACTTAGTTAACGTTTGAAATAGGTTTTGTTTGAGAAGATGGTAAAAATGTAAAATTTTAAAATTTTAAGGGTTAAATTAAAAATAAACAAAAGTAAAAGAATAATTTAGGGACTATTTAAGTAATTTATCATTTTTTTATTATGACAAATGAGCCTCCCGTTAAAGTTTAACGACGACAAACATCTTAGTGACCATAAGTTTACAGCTCGAAAACGTAAATGACTATATTGGTGAATTTTCAAAATCGGTGACTAACTTTATAATAGGGGCAAACAAACGTGACTTCCGCAGTAATTAACCCTAAATTATTTTATAATTTTATACTTTGCTAACGAATACAAACAAAACCTTCAACTCAAAGACAAGATTGATCTTTCTGCATAAAACCAGAAAACCTCGGAAATCTGCAACTTTTGTTCATCCTCTGCAATGTTTTGCTCAACAGCCGCCAGCAAAGCACATGTTTCAATCTAAAAGCATTCCAAAGTAAAACAGATCCATGCAGATCAACAAACAGTGATGTGAACTGCTTTACTGCTTTGCTTTCCAAGTGTTGGAACATGCTGTACTTATGTTGGATAAGGTAAAAAAGAGACAGCATACATACCTAACCTAAGCATAACCATGTATAAATGATGAATTAGGCGATTGCCATTACAAGGCATGTTCAACTTTGAAAAACACAAAGAATGAAAAACCATGGCTAAGACTCTACTCTGCCTCGTCCAACCTAAATCTGTTCTTCCCCTGTTTTATTTTTTTTCACTCGAAAATTGGAAAAGCTTAATCGGCTTTCTACGGTCGTAGTCTCGTAGATTACTTACCCCTTCTTTTTTATTTTATTATTCTTTTAGTATTGAATATAAATATATTATTATTTATTTGATTTCTTGACATACGAGATCCACAGGAATTAAATATTGAGAGGTGAACAGTGCCATTAGACAATAATATAAACATATTTAATTGTGGTTTATTTTTTACTAGTTATGAAATCAAGATATTTAATACATTTAAATTATGAAACTAAGTTTTTTTTTTTTATCTAAAATCAAATGCTACTGAGTATTATAGTGTAAATAAATTGGAAAAACCATATGTATGAATTCATTAAAGGCACTGGTAGTTCTAGAGGTAGACGAAGAGAGCTACAAGAATGGTTTGGTACAGGTACAGCTTGCCGTATTAAGACAAATCTGGAGCCATCTTCAGAAAGGATCCAGTGGCAGTACAATAAGAAAAAAGAAAAGAAAGAGAAAACTCAGAGAATCCCAAATGCAGACACACAAATTATTATTATTATTTTTATGTTAAGTCACAGAGTAGAGGGAGGGAGGGAGGGGTAGAGAAACATAGCATTTCTACCTCGTTATTCCATTTCCATCCCAAAGAAACCATGCCTTTTTTCCTCCTCCATTAATGGCGTCACTTATTCTCTCTTTGATTCTTCTTTTTTTTTCCTGCCTCTTTTCTTCAAACCTACCACAATTCAAATTTCCTTTACTCGCTGACTTAACTGGCTTATACATCTTTATATGAATTTTGGTTGTTGAATCTGATCTAAGTTTTTTGTTGTAGTTTGGGGTAAGGGTTGAAAAGAAGAGAAAGAGGAGGGAATATGTTAACGTGCATAGCTTGTTCGAAGCAGTTAAATAATAGCAATGTATCTATAGGGCGCCATCAGGAGGAAGAGGCTTTGGAAACTCCTAGGACTAGGCAATCCATTAAGGCCCTCACTTCTCAGGTATTGTTATTAATAAGCCTGTAGAAATTTGCATACACTGTTTGTTGAGTTGTTTTCTGAGAAAATGCAGAGGGGAAGCAACTCCTAGTATTTGAAGTTCTTCCAGTCCTGTTAGTTTTTCACTATTAAGAAGCTGGTAAAAAGAGGAGGGTTGTAATTTGACTTGGAACTTGGAAGGGTCCAACGTTCCTTTTTTACATTTTATTTTTTTCTGTGAAAATAAGCTGGGAATTATTTTTGTGTTGTTGCTTTCCATTTTCTTAGGAAACAAACATAGATCCCTGAATCCGCTGCATTTCTTAAAACCCAGAGTTTGTTTTGTTTTCTAGTTGGTTTCCCCCCTCCAACAGAGCATGGCTTTAATGACAGAGAAATTTTCTTTTCTATATAAATCTCAGATCAAGGACATTGCATTGAAAGCATCAGGAGCTTATAAAAGCTGCAAGCCTTGTTCAGGTTCATCAAACAGTGACCAAAAGAACTATGCAGATTGTGATGCTGCCCCTGACTCAGCACGCTTCCATTTCCCTTATCGAAGAAGAGGAAGCTCGAATTCCACGCCCGGAAGTTGGGGCAAAGAGAAGGAATCAAAACTAAAAGGACTTTCCAGTGGGGAAGGTACCCCGGTTTCAGTCAGTAGCGGTTCGGAACGTGTGGTTTTCATGGAGGAAGATGAGACTAAGGAATGGGTTGCACAAGTGGAGCCTGGTGTCTTGATCACTTTTGTATCATTGCCTGAAGGAGGGAATGATCTGAAACGGATTCGATTCAGGTACTTGTGATATTGGCATCATGAACATGATACTATGATAGTGAAGGCTCTCGTTTGTTTGAATGTGGTCACATGATTTTCAAATTTGGTATTGTCCTCTGTGGTTTAAACTTTTCTTGTCTATCAAATATCTGGTTTTTAAGTATTGTCCCTTGTAGTTTGGAATTTGGACGCATTCTTAGCTCTTGAGTTTGATATTGAAGGTTCCATTTTGTTGGATTGCTATTGCATGTGGTTGGTATGGTGGTGTCTGGTAGTTGTAGCTGGGACATATTGACAGCATCCTTTGTCATTTTATGATTATAACACTATACTTTCATGTGATGTTTCCCGAGTAAAAATCCATTATAGCATCATTCAAGTGGCCTCATATATGGATTGACCCACTTGGCATTATAGATTTCTTTGCATTTTCTCACGAATTATGCAATGGTAGAGGATAATAGATCCTTTGTTTCCTACCTAAATAAGCTCAAATTGAGCTGAATGGTCGAACTAGTTGAACAGGATGTGTTTTGTACTGCTTGGACAATTGGTCTTAATCTTGATATGTGCCTTAAGTTCTAAGTTCTTGTGATCTTTCTGTAGACAGTTCACCTATTCTAATTTGTAACCTTAATGTGCTCAAGTAATGTCTCCATATGGTGATGTTGGTGCATAAAAATCCCTTCTGTCCTCCAAGGAATTTAATGGCAAAATTAACACTACCAGCTGATATGGGGAAAAAAGAACATTTATTAGGATCAACAAAAATTGTCCTGTGTTTTTTAATAAACCCACCTTTCTTATGCTGATTAGGTCACTATATGGATGGGATATTTGCTTCTGATAATTATTGTATGTACAGAAAGCAGGTTTGGACGGTATAGCACAAAGAGCATTTCGGCTTTATATGTTGTCAGTTGGGAACTTAAACATCTATGGCCTTGAATGCCTACTGAATACTGATGTTCTTAATTATCTTGTTAATAGAGTCAAGAGAACATATGGGCCTATGCATCTGTAGTTCTGTTAATTAAACAACTTCTGTAGTTCTGTTTATTGCTTGGAGAGCTAATCTGTCTTTTTTCTTGTTAATTATTCAGTCGTGAAGTGTTTGATAAATGGCAAGCTCAAAGGTGGTGGGAAGAGAACTATGATAAGGTCATGGAACTATACAATGTTCAACGTTTTAATCGTCAAGCAGTTCCACTTCCAGCTCCCCCCGGATCTGATGATAAAGTAAGCATTTTCAACCTGTCCTTGTAACTTTCTAGGTCTCCTTTGCATAAGTTGTTCAATCCTAGTTTAGGGTTTACTCCTTTCATCAGAGGGTTGTTTCCATTCCATTTCATTCCAAGATCACCATGAGCATCTCCATTTTTTTAAAACCACAGGTTCATATGTATTTAGTTTCTAAAGTTAGTTTTATCTCTACTTTTCAGGTATCAAGAACTGAATCTGCAAAGGACAGTCCTGTGACTCCACCTCTGTACAAAGAATGCCCCGACAACTTTGTCCGGCCAACAGGAATGGGCTATTTGTCATCAGATTCCCTGAATCACCACTCAATGCAATCGTGTCAATATCATGACTCAGCTGCACTTGCTTCGACACCAAAACTCTCCAGCATTAATGAAGTCAAGACTGAGACATCATCGATTGATGGCTCTGTTAGGACTAGTTCATCCAGGGAGGCAGATCGATCTGGAGAGCTCTCCGTCAGTAATGCCAGTGACATGGAAACCGAATGGGTTGAACATGATGAACCAGGGGTGTACATCACTATTAGAGCACTTCGGGGCGGCACTAGGGAGCTTAGACGTGTCCGGTTCAGGTATGCAATTTATATGACATAGAGTTTGCTTTAAACAATTCCATTCCCCTACAAGATTTAGTTTGAATGTAATACTGTAATGTTAGCTTCATATCTAATTCGAGGCGATTATGTTTCTTTGTATGTCTGATGCAGCCGAGATAGGTTCAGTGAAATACATGCAAGGACGTGGTGGGAAGAAAACAGAGCCAGGATACAAGAGCAATACTTGTGAGGCATAGCAGCAAACAATACTTGTAGAGATTAATCAAAAGCTTTCCAAGTTGCTTGTTTCAGAACGAAGATTGGCAAGAAAGATGTTCTAAATTATGCCCTGTCATGGCAAGCACCAAATTCTAATGATGAAAATTTTTATAATGAAATATTTTCTATGCTTCAAAGGCTTAATTTTTAAGGATTTTTTTAATAAAAAATAACTGCATTTAAATAGAACATCGAACTTATCAGTTATCACCCACTGTCCTCGAGAAATTATATCATGGGTCCGGTCTACCACGTCACCCGTGGTCCCATCCAATAATAATCACTCATCTCCAACTCATTTTTTTCAACCAATGAATCTTCACTCATAATTTTCATATCATTTTAAAAATATAATCTCTGAAAATATATTAATTACATGTCTGTTTAGTGGCGGAATATGTGGTTTTTATTGGTTAAGGATCACGACGTGATAGGCCGGACCTATGATATAATCTCTCCACTGTACTCATTCATTCAACTGAAGCTTTCTCTTTGGTGCTCACTTCATAGTTCATAATACATTACCGTTCGGGACAGTGGTGGATCCACGCCTGTGCCTTAGTTATATTCGAAAGGTTTTGTATTCCATTAGATGATCTTTGGCGATCTTCTTTTTTAATGTACAGAGGGGGAAAGGGGAAAGCAAAGCAAGGCGAGGTGCTTTCTTCCTCGGGATCTCCATCACGTTTCCCTTTCTATGCTTGAGCCTTGCTGCTTTTTCTTTTTCCTTTTCCATAGGCTTGTTTAGGGTGTTGGATTGTTTCATCCATTTACAAGACTAACCACGAAACCAAGATAGGCATAGCCCAAACCCCACTTCTTGTTCACTTTCGTCTTTCTCTTTTTCTTTTTTTAATCTTCTCCTGCAGGAATAATCTTTCCTTTATGCTTTATCTACTACCCATTCGAATCCTTCTCTTTGCATGCCATCTTGTTTTTGAGATAGGGTTTCAAGCTCTGTAACTTTTAATATCATCTGCTTTCCTGGATCAAACTATATGTGACCTATAAATAACTAAAAATCTACCTTAATTCTTGAAGATGAATAAATCTACCTATAAATAACAAAGATTATACAAATGAAAGATGAAATTTCGTGAGTTTGAAGGGAAGAACGAAACGAGGGGAAAAACCCATCATGGCAAGCTAATCCACGAGTTTATAAGATTATGAATTAATTTGAAACTAATTCTAATAGGAGTGTATATTCTAATTAACCTAATCTTCTACTTCTATTGGTTTTTGATGCGCAGTAATTGTGGAGCAAATTATGATTTCGAAGAGCTATAATTGAGGAGCGTTGTCTTCCGTCTGATGGGAATTGCTTAGATACGTAAGGAATTGATCATGTCAGCAAACTTATTGCTTAAAGAGGGCCCACAACGTATGGAACGAATGGTCAGAATTTTATACATAATCTTCTTGTTTACTTATTTTAAGATAAAGTGCACTAATACCATAAAAGAGAAACAAAACAACTGTATATGATTTTGCCTGATTGGTACTGTAATGGACTGTGTTTTCATTAATCATGATTAAAACCTCATAATTATAATCCATGTTCACTGCTTAAGGGTCATAACATAGGGATTAGGATGTTCACGTTAGTAAATTATGATAAACTAATTAATTGTAATCTTATACTGTTCATCATATTAACCACATGTACAATCATATTGTTGATACGTTACATAAAGGCTTACGATCGCTCTAAAATTAAAAATTTGATTCCTATTAATAAAAATTAAATATATTTTATAATTAATTATTTTTTATTAAAAACATTTGTAATGATAAAATTAATCAATACTATAAATGTGATAAATTTTCCACGTCATAATTCCACCTGGGAGGTAATGGCCCAGGTAGGACCCACTTTCCGAAGTGTGTGTAGTCTTTATAAATGCTCGTAAATATTCTTCCATCTCTCTCATATCATCATCGTCTCTGTCACTATTCCTTTGGGTTGAAAGGCGTGGCTTTAGGCTTTCATTACTCTCTCTTTCCTCTGTCTCTCTCTGGCAGCCATCAATGACAATGTCTGCTTTGAGCCAAAAAGAAGAAGAGAAAGTGAGAGAGGACGAGCCAGCCTTTGTCTTCAAAATGTCTCTCCTTGTTTCTTTCTCATGATTAATCATGCTCGGTCATATTCTCTTTCTCTGAACCAGACAATATCATTCAAATCCAATCTCTCTCTTTTTTTTTCTCTGAATTTTCACTCTATAAAACCATATGGATATGTGGGTTAAATTGTCAGAACAACATCGGTACAGAAGAGAAAACCCATCTTTCTCTTCAACTCTTCTCGATTCTATCTACCGTTCGATCGATGAACCCAACAGTGGTACAGTAAAAGAAGAGCTGATTTTCTATAGAGAGACTAACATGGCGAAGAAGCACAGCAGCAACCGTTCGTTAGAGGAAGATAAAATGACGAGCTTTCAACGTGCTTGCATGATCGAGAAATGGATGGAAAAGGTGGATGATAATAAGGTTTTCATTAGAAGAAAACACATGGTGGATTCTCAGAGAAAATTCCGGAATGACGTTGATCCCGTGTTGTTGAACTCCAGTTCCAGCTCTTCTGATTCTAGCTCCGGTGGAGGGTTTTCATCCTCCGAGTCGGATTCCATTTACGGTGCAAAATCAAGGTCATCTTCTTCAGCATCAAGCAAATACACCACTCATAGGCCTAAGCCTATATGGACCGCCGTCTCAGCTCGGAAACATGAAGTCGAAAACAGTTTCCACGGCACCACACAGGTGAAGCAGAAGCATGAAGGTGGCTTCGTGAGAACAAAATCCAAGGCCTTGAAGATTTACAGTGACCTCAAAAAGGTTAAGCAGCCGATTTCTCCAGGTGCTAAACTTACAAGCTTCCTCAACTCGCTTTTCACCGCAGGGAATACGAAGAAGACAAAGATTTCATCGTCAAAGTCCGACCAGGCAACACCGACGTGTTCTTCTGCTTCCTCGATTTCAAGATCTTGTCTGAGCAAGACTCCATCTTCAAGAGGGAATGGGACCAAAAGGTCGGTCAGGTTTTGTCCAGTTAACGACGTTATTCTCGACGACGATAACATCCGCCGCAAAAACGATAATCTAATTCAAACGTCCACAAGATCAAAACCCACAAGCAAGGAGCTCGAGTTCCGGATCATGGAAGAAAATCACCGAGTCGTAGAAGCTGCTAAGGAGCTTTTAAATAGTTACCATAAGAAGAAAGAAGAGTATGACATGAAAGATATCTGCAACATCAATGCAGTGTCTACTGACGACGACGATGACGAGGATGACGCCGCAAGTTATGCAAGCTCCGATCTCTTTGAATTAAACAATCTGTCAGCTATTGGTATCGAAGGGTATCGAGTAGAGTTGCCGGTGTACGAAACAACCCGTCTCGATAGTAATCGAGCCGTTGCTAATGGTTTGTTTGTGTAATATTAACAGTCATTAACTAGTTGTAATATTTACTGTTCGGGGGTTTACATCAGAAAAATAATTACCAATTTTCTCATTATGTTCAAAATTTTACTTTCAATTTGATTAAACGTTTTGAGCATGAAGAAATGATTACCATTGAAGAATCTGAACTGGGTTGTTCTCACCCGAGACAAAGAAAAAGAAATAAATAATAAGAGAGGTGAAAAGTAAAGGCAGAATTTCACCATTGATGATAAATCATCAAGTCGGGCATTTTTCTTTTTTGCTGTCAATTTTGTGGGGGAATATTTCATTGCTTCAAAATCACATATTAACATTTGAAATCGAATCCTTTTAATCACAATCAACCTCATTTGATCGGAATTAATCCACCGATGCATATATGGTCTTGGTGTAGGGCTAAAACTAGCGGTGTAATGTAGAAGAAAGTTGATGTGAAGATCTGTCCGCATGCATATTGCATGGTCTCCAAAGCAGTGGACAGAAGGGATCTAATCTTTGATCCTCTTCATGTCAAATTTTGTGGGCGTCCCTTCAAACTTTCTTTACAGTAATGCTCCTAAACTAGTGCACTCATTTGTCAAACAAAGATATCGTCAGATCTGTTTATTTCGGCTAACGAAATCTTCTGCCTCTTCACATTTGCTAAGTAATTCAGTAACTATATCACATGTAATTCATTTAGTTGAATACATGATTAACGTCTTACTTTTTGATAAATTCAATTAAAAAAAGACCTATTACATAAAATTAAGTTTAAGTGTAAAATTCAAATTTTTTAAAATTTTAGGGAGCCATTCCCCCTTCTAATCCTATGAAGGTTCTGATCCTGATAATATTTGATTCGAATTTGTAAATTAATGGATAAATATATAATAGGTTACGTAAAAAATTCAAGATTTGAGAAGTAAAAAATATGCGTATCTTTTGCTTTATTGGCAAGATGATGATTCGATTTATAAATAAAATTAATTTAGCTTATAGACAAGTTTAGAATATAACTTTTTACATTGTTCATAAAAGGTTCTTGAGCCTAATTAATTGTGAAAAGTAGAATAATTTTTACATTAATCAGTGTAAATATACTGCTCTTAAACACGATATGCACTACTTTGCATAATTAATCAGTTTTTACTTCCTTTCAAATTTGTAATCAAATGAATTTATTATATCAAGTATTTACATATACTCGAATCCATAATTTATAACATGCTATAATGAAAACAACTTGAATTGAACTAAGATTTAGTTGTTGTTTTTTACAAATCGGAATCAAAGGGAGTGAGACTAATGAAATTCAAAAAAATAAAATAAAAGATGTCAGTGGGTCCAACTCCAACCCATTCACTGGCACCACTCACCAACCAAAGCATGCACTGCCACTGCATGCCACTAAAGGGACTGCCATCCCACTGTTTACAAGTGTGAGACTGTGATGAGTGAAGTGGGAAGCTGAAATGAAAGAAAGAATGAATGAAATAGACGAGGAAGAGGAAGTGAGGGGGCTCTTAGGCGCACGTGAAGTGGTGGGTAACATGTCCATAACCTGTCGGATGCATGCACACGTGTGAATGTGACACGCACCACCAATTATTTATCGCCACGTGTAGTTACCCCACACTTTTGATTGACTACATAGTTACCCATATGCCTATTGATGAGGGTGAATATCCAAAATAACACCTTAAAAAAATATATTTATTGTTTAGGATTTATAGTAATAATTTCATGCATTTATGATGAGTTTTATTATAATAATTAATCTAATAAAATACTATAATTTTTCAATATTATTTTGATAAAATTAAGATATAAGAGTGTTATTTTAAAGTTTTTGCGGTTGACATCAGACATCAGTAGTTTCGAAGGGGGAAAAGTAAAAAGAAAAAAGTAGGATTTGTGAGACAAGGCGAGCAGCTTTAACTAAAGAAGGTTTTACCTTTGTTGGGGGTATAAAAATGAAAGAGAATTTTTGGCGATCCCGAGAAGATAACACACTTAAACTGTTTGTTTATTTGGTTTAGAACAGATTATGTAAGCTTTTATGCGCACCGAGCACGTGAAAAGTTAGAATGATATTAAAGCCTGATTTCAGATGAAAAACGGTGAGAAGAGTGGGTTCGGAAAGAAACAATCACGACTCTTTTTGATCCGTTTCAGTGATCTTCAACAAATGGTATGGAATTACGTTGTAAAAAACAACTCGACAGCGAGGGTCTAAAATGAGTGACACCCTGGGTTTTAACGCAACAATAATGATGGAGACAAGGACGGCCAAGAACTCAGTGTCCCGTGCATGCCATTGACCGTGAGTTTTCAGCAAAGGGTGTTTATAGTTTGGACATGTAGAATTATTACGATCGATGATAGTAATTAAACACTCTGGTACTCCACTTGGGATGATCGTGACTTCCATTATTGACATATAGTAAGCAAAGTAAACGGCAACTATGGTGGCCACCACCTTGGAAAATTCACAATTCTCATCATGTTCCTATGTTCACTCATTCAATTAGATGATGTTTATACAGTAGTGGATTTACTGTATATGAAGTGGGGGCACATCACCTATACGATACGAAAACCTACACATCACCAATATGATACAAAAACTTATTTTTTATAAGTGTTATGTTTTTATTATCCAAGAAAGACAACAGTACATATAAGGTTTTAAAAGTGTCGTTAGACATCTTCAGGTACGGTAGCAGTAATAATATACCTTTGAAGTGAGTTTATAGGATTATTTTTTAAAAAAATTATTATATCAAAAATATATTTCATATTGTATGTTTGGACACCAAAAATAATTTTATTTAGTAACCATTAAAAAATCTTACATTTTAGATGCATTTAATCAGAACATTATAATTCTGCTCAATTCAATGAAATAATAATTAAAATTTTAAGTCATCATATGAAATGAATGTCAGACAATATATTTACTTTATAATACAGTTCGGATTACAATAAGGTACTAAATATAAAGAGATTCTAAAATAAAAGAGCTTAATAATCGGATATCAGAGTGATTTTACTAAAACTTTTTATTATAAAACTCAAGGTATTACTTCTTATTTTTCATTCTTCATATTAAACAAATATTTTGTAAAAGTGATATTAATAAAATGCAAAAATTTAGTGATAATAATTCTTTACAACTTAAAACATGTAAAACAATAATATAGTTTTAAGAATTTTTTTAAAACTTACAACGTTACTATAATATTACATACATAAATACGGAGAAGTGCTATTAATTTGTAAGTTAAAAGCGAGCCTCGTTTATTATTTTACATTTCTTCACATATAATATTTATAATGTGTTTGGTAGCATAAAATAACAAAAACACAATAAAAATTATCTACGCTTAATATATAACGAATAATACTCTAATAAATTAAAATTGTGATATTACTATACGTAGGTTATTGAGTCACTTTTAACAACAGTAGAATAAAAAAAGGCTCCAAAATTATAATTAGCTCAATATTATAGTATAAAAAGAATGATTAAATCTTTGTAATTATAATATTTGATATATTAAGCTTTTATGTTTCAAATACCTGTCAATTAAATTTTTAGTGTCAAATATTTCTTTTAAATTATTTTCTAACTAATAAATTTAATTTTAGATATAATATTAAAATATTACATTAAAATATTTTATAATATTTTAATATTTTAATATTTTATACGGAATATTGTGTTTGTAAAGATAATCTATTTATCGAGTTATAAAAATTTATTTAGAGTACATATTTAAATAATTTTAATTCTAGATATGATACGTATGTTTTAAGTTATATTTTAATTTGTATGTATATTGTCATTGGGTTAGATTTTTGATCTAGTTGAACCGCACGGCTTTAGTCGATGTACTTTGATAAACGATTAAATCAATTTTAAAACTCATACAAGAATATCAAACTTTTAAAGACACTAAAAATGCTGAATCGTTCTAAAGAAAAGCAAACTATAAGTATGACAACTGAAGAACGAAAAAAAAACATAAAAGAAACTTAAAAACTGTATAGAAAATTTTAGTGTGAATGCCTTGATTACTAAAAAAAAGAGATGACACAAATGAGGTTGGAGAGATTTCTATTTATAATTAATTCTCCTTACATTCGACGGTTTCTATTGATTTACATTGATGGTTAAGATCAATTTTTATTAATTACGATATAATTCTGAAAATATTCTTTATTAATTAAGGAAACAAATCCTAATATATATGTAAATATTATATAGTCAAAGTATATAACTTCCAGAATCTTTCATATATCGAGCTTAGTCTAGTGATGCTTTTGAACCTAAAATCTCTCTAAAAAATTTTTTGGCAGCAATATGTGCACATAATTTAGACTAAAATTAAAGCTCTGTGACAATATGTAAAACAACTAAGATCACTATCTAATATATCTACAGATCATCTATTAAAAGATCACTGTCAGATGATAACATTTTTGTTGAAACAGACTCCCCTTTGGTGATTCAAATGTTGGACATTATCAGCATTTGTTTGAAAATAGAGGAGCTTGTACGTATGAGTGTTTAAACGATGGATTAAACCGAATTAACAAATTAAATTAAATAATTCGGTTTAACAGTCGATTATTGAATTATATTTGATCTGTGAATGGTTAAAGTTTTTTAAAAGATTGGTTAACTGTTAATTTGGTTCAAAACCGATTAATTAATTAAATTAACCAAAATTTTATATTTTATATATTATATATATTTGTTTTTAGTCACTAAACTTTTAAAAATTATAAAATAATTATTAAATTTTATCAAATTAGTATAAAATAATAACTAAATTTATTAATTATTAAAATTAATCATTAAAATTTTTAATATTTATTAATAATTTATAACATACAACATGAATGATCAATTTTATAATAATTTAAAAAGTTTATGTTTTATAACATAGTTAAGTAATCATTTGTGTAATTTACTTAAAAGTTTAAAATAAATTTCGGTTAATCGAATTAACTAAAATTTATTTGGTTCAATTAATATATTTCAAAAATTTTCAATTTGATTAACGATTAGAAATTTAAAAAATTTGATTAATTCGATTTTTATTAATTTAGTTCGTTCACCAACCAAATTACTCGTTTGAACTACCCGTTTGAACACCCCTACTTATATAGTCTTTTTTTAGTCCACTCCATCGATCCGAACATCTAAAATTTCTTATTCCAGATGCGCATAATTTTTTGATCGTCTGTCTTGCAGAGATTTATATGAATATTTCATCATTTAAATAATTTTAAACTGATTCAGAGACTTCATCTGTCATCCCATATACTGTTTTTTTCTTCTTTTCTGTGTTTACTCCAAGAATGTCTTGCAAAAATCCATAGCCATAAGTAATAGCTAGGTAAAGTATGAGCAAATTAAGCTAAATGTTAGATGGATGAAGTCCAGTGAGATCATTTTCTTTTCTATTTTGCAGTTTCTTCTAGCAAGCCATAAGAATTGCAAAATTAGCAAACTGATAGCTAAAGACTGAAGATATATATATATTAAAATACACACAGATGGACATCTAAATACCACAAGCATTGCTTGATTCCTCCAATGGCTACTATTTTCATAGAAACCTGATAAGTTCTTCACTTCTGCAAAAAGAATGGTCACCACCCTAGCGCATTCATCAGTTTTCTTAAGCAATTGCAACTTCAACAGTTTTAGGCTTTGGTGGCGGAGGAAGCTTCTGGACCACCACAGTCAAAACTCCATTCTCACATTTAGCTGTAATAGCCGACACATCAGCATTCTCAGGCAACCGGAACTTCCTCATAAGCTTCTGGTGTGTCTTCCTCTCGAGCCTTATGTATTTACACCCTTCCTCTTCGACTTCCTCACCGTTGTTGATCACCAATGTATTCTCCATTCCTTATTTGGGTCTCAATCTTTCTAATCGTGGGCTTCAATATTCATCCACATAATAAATAAGTCCAAAACCAGAAACCAACAAAGGTATGGGCTGAGGAGAAGACTTCACAGTTTCTTCATGGGCTTAGTTACTGAAACATATTTTATATCTCAATGATTAGTAGGTAATTAAAAACAATACAGAAGATAACAATGATTAGTATGGTGCATTGCACTGCACATGACATAAATCCTGGAAATCTACAATATGATCTTCAAATGTTTGTTCTAAAGCACATGATCCAGATGCTGATTCTTTTTCAAGTTTACCTACAGATTTACAACCTCAGTACCTGACAAAACCTACCCGAGGCCTATAATTGTAGGATTTTTATTCCCTTTATAAAGATTTAGTTGGGAGAAAGACGATAGAATTAAGGTTTGAATTATGATCATTAAATAATTTTACTATAATTAATATACAATTTATAATTGATTAATCTTATATCGGACATTAAAAATTTATTATAATTAAATATATAATCATTGAAAGAATTTAATATTTTATTTTATTACATCAATCGATTATTGATAAAAAAAAATTGTTTTTTTTACCGACAGTAAATTATATCTAAGGAGATTGATTTAAATCAAGTAAAGAATTAAAAAAAAAGTAGAGTCCAAGGCCAACCGATCACCGGTCATGAACAAGTCTTTCTTTTATTCCTTTTAGTTACCAGAAATTATGTGCTAAACGCAATAGATTCCGACAAGACTTGTAAGAACAAAAAGTTTAACGTGCATATCCAATCGTTTATATACAACAAACAATGATATCAAAACTAAAAAAAAGTTAACAAAACTTAACATATTTAATAATCGAAAAGATACGAATTGTAACGTATGAAAGGAGAGATTATTAGGTGAACTATATTTATCGCGTCATTCATAATTTAAGCAATCAAGACCGTTCATCTTTAAATAACTATTTAATAACTACTCACTCACTAATTACATGTAAGAAAGAAGTGATAATTCACCTTGAAAAAAATTGAGATAAACGATCCTGATTAATTGAGACCACGGATGACGTGATGAACAAAGTTCACCTAATAACTTTTCGTATGAAAGAGACCCCAACGAGTCGAAGGAGATGCTATTCTCATAAACTATATAATTTTATTTTTTAATTTGTCTCATCAAAGGCGGTTTAAAAACATTTATTGACTTATTGTATACGTGATAGATTATTTTTTGCGTAAAAATATATATAACATAATCAAATATATATTTTATAAATGAAAATTTCTAACAACCTAGACATTGAGTTTTAACATATGGGAAATGTCGATTGCTTACCAACCAACCGATTTTATTGCTATTAATGATACCTGAAGGAGAACAAAGAAAGCACAGTTGCCCTAGTCCCTACTATGATTTTTCTTACATTATTGCTCTTGCATTTCCTGTTTGGTTTTATTATTGTTATTATCTTTGATCGATTTACAGGAGAAGTTTGTTTGGTAATAATGTTTCATCATTATATGTCATGTGGAATTTGAAAGTCGTCCTCATCAAGTCTATGGTCTTATATGATTCCACCATTGTAGTGTAGATGGTAGAAGTGAGATTTAAGTTAAATACCCACTTGAAAATTAATCAGTGTGTTATTAAAAGGTCACGCCAAAGATTTTGAGGAAGGTTAAGTACTATAATAAAGTTATTAGTGTTTAGTAGTTATTTTTATTATATAATCAATCTTATTTTTGTTTAAGCCGTAAGTAATTTAGCTTCGTTTAAGTAGACTTTGGTTTCGAGATGTTGTGTACACATAAAATCTTTATTAGGAAGCTTATACATCAAAATTAATTGTGTGACGCGATTTAATTCAGATTAGTAATTAGGGTGAAGTCTTAAAACTGAAAATAGGATATTAAAAAAATGGAAACTGTTTTTTTTTTTTTCCATCCAATATCGATATCTCATTCTTAGATGGTGTAATGTAATATAAAACAGTGGACCAATCTCCTATTTGCTCTTTGCAATGTTTTTCTCACATCTCTCGGTCTTTTGTCCTTGTCGGGTCAGCTGGCTACGTCCTCCTCCTCCGTCCTTTTTATATACGAACCACCTTTACCCCTTTCTTCTCACCAATTTTTTTCAGTACTCTCGTCTCTTTTACACTCCAAAACCCCATAACAAATCCATAAGGTTGCCCATGGTAAAATTTGCCAAGCTAACGAAGCTGAAGTCTGCAATAAAAAGATGGCCATCTTTAACAAAGCTGGCCCGTAGCAGCAGCTCTATAGCGGCTGCCGAATCCGAAGACAACTCGGTTCCGGAGGGTCTTCACGCAGTTTACGTCGGGAAGTCGCGACGGAGGTACCTGGTGGGTTCCGAGATCATTTGCCACCCACTGTTGCAAGAGCTGATCGATCGGTCCTCCAGTGCCGGCAATGGTATGGATCATGATCATCACGACGATGATGATGTCGATCACAATGACAACAATGGTGGTGGCCATGAAGAAGTTGTTGTTTGTTGCGAGGTTGTTTTGTTTGAACACTTGCTTTGGATGCTTGAGAACGACGGGGCACAGTTGGGGTCCATGGATGAGCTGGTCGAATTCTACACTTGCTAACCAAAAAGGAAAAAAATCAAGCTTCAAAGCTTTTGTCAAAACTTGTAAAAAGAAGAAAGATTTTGAAGCTTGGAAATGGGAAGAACACCACAACAACATGAAAATCAGTGTTTAGGAAGTTGATTTAGTTTTCTTGTCCGTTTCTTTTGAGAAGATGAGTATTATTAATTAACCCCATTACTGCAACTTCACTGGGATTATATTTCATATTGTTTTGTTTCTGTCATGGTGATGGAACCCTAAATAAATGATTATTCCAAAAGCTAGTTAGCCTAGTTCTGTTAATGGTGTAGAATTGTAGTGAACAGTACTGAATTCTGGTTTGTGCTTGAAACTTGAAGC
This sequence comes from Abelmoschus esculentus, assembly GCA_035048815.1. NCBI lineage: Eukaryota > Viridiplantae > Streptophyta > Magnoliopsida > Malvales > Malvaceae > Abelmoschus > Abelmoschus esculentus. The sequence continues at coordinate 4,049,333 of JAUCBN010000008.1, forward strand.
AAGTGGGCTTTGCCTGATGCTCTACAAACCAGACCTGTACACTCGTTTTCTCAGACAAGTACAGTAATGACTGAATCCATATTCCAGAGTGAAGAACATGTTACAGTCTTTGTAGATGCTTACGGTCCCCCCATATAACCTAACCAAATCTCTTTCAAGATTTCCTCATAAATAGAATCTTTTAATGAGTTTTACATACATGTCAACAGTAAAAGCCAGTTTGCTTAAAGGCCGTCTTCTTTTGTAGCCATGGGAATCTGAAGTGGAAGTCCGGTTTATATCCAGCAGATGAAAACCCTTTTTTCTTCTTCTTTTTACAATTAATTTCCTAATTTGTAATATGTTTTTTAGGGAAATATTGACCACAATTGCTTCACTTGTGAGCAGTGAGTCAATGTGTGTATAAATCATTATTAATTAACCTTTATTACACTAAAGGACAGCAGTTGGGTTGGTTGGCGTAATGGCTTCCTGTAAATTAAGTGTGTGTTTTTATTAAATGATTTCGTTGTAAAACTTTTTTTTAATTATTTTTAAGAATAATTTTTTATCATATTTTAAACCCAACAACTGATTTTATTAAAAGGGTTCTCACTTGATTTTTTATCGTAACACGAATGAATCTAAATTAGTTAGGATAAAATTTTAGAGAAATGAGAGATTAAAAATGGCTTTATTCATCGCATTTTTTTTCTTAAAAAAGTTATCTTTTTTACTGTAATACTTGGGCCTTAAATTCCCTCTTGGGTTCATAGTGTAAAATTACTACAAAAGCCTAAAATAGAAGCCGGATTCTTCAACAAAATATGTTGAAATCGGCCCAAAATGGCAGGGAAAAGAAAATGGGAAGGAAAAGATGTTTCTCCCTTCTTCGTTAGCAGCTGTGACGGTGAACAGTCACTGACGCCACTCTGCAACTGGTTTTAGCTGCTGCTCTTTGGCTTATTTCAATTCAAATTATTCTACATTTTCAAGTTTTTTGTTTTGGGTGCTGTTGAAATTTAGAATCTCTTTTGAGAATTTAGGAAGAAATGACAAGGTTTCGCGGGATATGGCAAGCTTCCCTGAATGCAACCAAGAAAGGTAAAAACTTAAGATTGTTAATTTCATTAATCTGTTGATTTTTCCTTTCGACTCATTTCCTTTGTTTCCGCCTTGCTAACTGATTTGGATCTTGTTAAAACCAATGAAGCTCTGACATGGAACGTTGAAGATTGGATCCCTCCCGCTGAGAAATACATATTTAATTTCAATTCTAAAGAGGATCTAAAAAAATGGCACCTTTATTCTGATGCTGAATATGGAGGTAACTCTATAAATGCTCCTGAAATTCTTTCTTGATTTTTTTAATGAAATTTTGCGACATTTTCTTAGAATTTTACTTTTCAGGGATGTCATCTGCTTCTTTGGAGATTAAAGATGATCCAAATGAATCAAGTGGTAATTGTTAATAAAAGTATTAATGTTATTTTTTTTTTGTTTATTTGGTGTGTTTGTGAGTCAATTAGGGTTCATTGAAATGGCACTAGTGAGATGATTTTATGCAGTTAATTTAATTTGGCATCCATGATATTGATACACTTTTCACCATGACAACTTCATGTTCCTTATTGAATTGCTTGTTATGTTTCTGATTGTGCATAACATATTTTGCTAGGGGTTTTCTCTGGGAATCTTTCCCTGGATGTAAATGAAGGCACAAAATGGAAAATAACTAGGAGCGGCTTTTGTGGAATGCGATCCAAGAAGGTGAACAGTAATTCCATTTTTCTTATAAAAGCACTGCTTGGTATGATGGATGGAAAGGCTTGAGAAAGGAAAAATTGTCAATCCAATGATTAAGCTACAAAATATGATAGTTGTTATGAACCTTAATCATTTAATTAACAAAATGTTTGTCTCACTTCTTTCCATCCTTAATACCAAGTAGAACCTATTCTAGTGTCCCGATTGTAATGGTTCAGTTACTCTTATCAAATCAGTCACTGAAATTATGTGCAACTATGGATGAATCTTGAAAGAATTTTTAGCTCTATGATTGTTGTATAAAAGCTTGTTTTCAAATTTACTCTTTCAAATACACATTTTGAAATTTGAAGTGACAATAGTCTGCTCCTATGTATGTAAATATGTAATGTCTCGTAAAGGCACTAGTTCTGGCCTACCCCTTCGCTAGCTCTCTCTAGAATGTCATTTTTGGAACTTAGGACTTTGTCTTCCCTTTCTTTAGATGCTTCATGGAGTTAAATGTCTATCTATTTCTATGGTATGGAAAGGTTTCAGTTCTAGATTGTCTCAAATGAGTTGTATCATTCCAACAAATGTCGAAATGTGTCTTCTTCAATCTCCATACACACAGCAGAATGCTTTTTTCTTTTGGATTAAGCATAGAGTAGAATATTTTCAGTTTATGTACAAGGAGAGTAAATTACTTTGGTTCTTTTGCAATTTGCAATAATTATTTGCATTTAGTGACCCTTGTTTCTTTCATCATATATATGTAGTTTGATGGCTTCATTGATTTGGAAGCATATGATACAATAGCATTAAGGCTTAAAGGAGACGGGATATGTTATATATCTACGGTGAGTTGTTTTCATCATATTGAAGTAAAGTAGTAAACAGATATCAAGGCTTTTACTTAAGTTGTTTCTATCTTTTGAATCTTATACACTTCAATGCAGATTTATACAGAGAATTGGGTGAATTCTCCTGGACAGATGGAAGATAATTCATGGCAATCTTTTGTTTTTGTTCCCAAAGACAACTGGTATATTGCCAAGGTATAAATCTCATATTCTTAGCCATTGATGTTACTGTTTTCTACTTGTGGGATGTATTTCAAAACATAACTGGACTCTTGAACATGGGATTAAGTCTATAATGGCCATATGGAAATTAGCTCGATCATAAAAGAAATCGAATCTGCCTAATAAACTAAAAAAACGTTGAGTGCTTAAAATTCCGGTTATTCCCCTCGGTTCACAGCGTCTTGACTTCCACTATAAATATGAAAGACTTTGCAAATGTCACGCTTTAGGCTTCTACTAATCGGAAGGGTGTCCGTTTACTTTGTTGCATGAATTAATATATAATTAACAGAACATTTGATTCGTTTTATGCTTAAATGAAGATATTGTAAATTGTTGCATACTTGCAGATACCTCTGGATCAGTATTTGCCAACATGGAGAGGGAACGTGATCGAAGCAAAGTTGGAGATGAATCCATCTCGTATACTCGGGATGTCTCTATCGGTTAATGCCGACGGAGGCGTGCCTGGTTCTAAATCTGGACCTGGTGATTTCAACCTGGAGATTGATTGGATTAAAGCCCTTCGTACACAATGAGTGTTTCTTCCCTACCTTCCTACACGAAGACCTTACATTTTGTGATCATAACAATCAAATGTAAGGATGAAACATTCATTTAATGATTAATGATTGTTTTTATTAACAAAGAGTCCTGATTAACTTTTTTTTACAAATAAAAACTCATGAGAACAATTTTTTTAGTCATTTATGTTTTTATGGATAACTTTTAGAACCTTTTAGACTAAAATAAATTAATTGAAGTTCATGAACCTTTCCAATCTTAAAATTTAAGGATGAAATTCATTATTCTCATTAAACTAAACACAAGATATATATAATTATAATATTAATATTTAAATATTAAATTTATTAAATACAATGAGTAACTTTGAATTCAGTATCCTTCCCTCACTGAACTTTTCCGGTACTCAAAGGGTCGAAACCATAACCTTTTTGGGATTTTCTCCATGGTTCAGAAGATCTTCGTCGTTATTTTACATGCAAATTGCAAGAGAAAGAGATGATGATGATACGGCGACTTTGGCTGGTTGCTTCTACAGTGTTATAGTAAAGAAGAGGCACGTGGTTTGGGCAGGTTCCAAACAAAATTCACGTGGGCATTTCTAAAATAATTCAAAAGTTTGGAGTTTGGACCGCAGTACGTTCGAGACTTTGCAGCTTCTCAGACCGACAACACTCTGTTCTTTCTTTTCACGGCTTGATTTACTACAAACAGAACCAAGGGAAAAATATTGCGTACAAGAAACACCAGTAAGTAAGTTGTGCATACCAGAACCCAATAAGTTTATAAATGACAAAGTGGACGAAGTTAATATTTTGTATTAAGAGACCAACTTTGATAACTAAACTTTCAACTCTGGTTAATGATCCTACTACAGCCCAAGCCATAAGGCTACTAGGACAAACAAAGTTAATGGATATAGATACTCAAGTGTCATCGTCTTCACTTCCATATATGCAAGTCCAGTCAAATTCGCCTGCCAAGTACTTAATTTCTGGGACCCGTCTCTTACTGTAAAAGACAACAAAATTGTGCATTGGAATTAAATCTTTTGGTTGGTTGGTTCGAATGGTGTAGAAACGATGAGAAAGATAGAGATGTAGACAGACAACTCAATGGGAATACTTGTTTTATTACATAAAAAAAGGAAAAGGGCAAAACCCACTTCAACCAACTTGTAAGAGAATCATGGAAGTGGAAGTTAAACCACTTGGGGTTTTGCAAAACTCGAACAAGCCCACCATCATATCCCCATGGGTGGGCCCCTTCAACCAGGGTCAAGGTTTAAATAATTTGTTTTAATTATAAACAAGCATCCGTTCGAAATATAAAATTAAGTGGACAAAGCTGTCATACAGTGAATAAAGAACATGTTGTGGATACGCAGATAGGCAAAATATCGTTGCCCTTTAATCAATCCCCACCGTCCATGGATCTTACCTTATCTATTATTACCCCACACATTTTTTTATTCCTTGTTTCACTCTGTTATTCATCTATTTAATCCTTCACCAAAATATTAAAAAATACAAGAGGTAAACAGATACATGTATATATAAATACACAAGCAGCGAACCATAGAAACTTGTATAAACAACAGGTTTCTGGAGAGATATTGAGACCCTCTTGCCTTCCTTTCATTTCCGTGTTTCACTTCTCACAAGATATGGCCCTAATCCATGTTTGTAAAACTCTAGTCTTGTTTTGACGTTTCCATCATAGGTGGGTTTGGTTTGGTTTCCTGTTTTAAGCTTTGTTGTTGGTATCTATAATTTGCCGACAAGACAAGAACTTTTGTTTTGGGTTTTCGGGTTGTTTGTTGAAGAAATGGCAAATGGAGAAGAGAAGAACACTGATTTCTATGCTGTCTTGGGTTTGAATAAGGAATGCACTCAAACAGAGCTCAGGACTGCTTATAAGAAACTTGCCTTGGTTAGATTTTTAGCATTTCATTTGAATTTGTTTATGTTGTGGGTACTTATAATTGTATACTATGAACTTGAACTCAAGTCACGGTTCAGTTAAAACTCTTGCTGTCGGATTTTGGCTATGAAATGATATCCAAAGTTCATAAAACCGATCCTGGGTTTTTTTATATGAAATGAACAACTTTTCTTTGAAAATTATATGACTGCGATGAAATTTTTATTGCAAAATCAAAAGTTTGAAATTTGTGTTTGTTTGATGGGAACAGAGATGGCACCCTGATCGTTGTTCTTCATCGGAAAATTCCAAGTTCCTGGAAGAAGCCAAGAAGAAATTCCAGGTCATTCAACAAGCCTATTCAGGTAATTTCATATTACCAGATATTATAATTTTACTATTTTTTTTCCAGCGTTATTTATTTACTTTTTTTAATAATTTAAGTATGAATGATTGGATTCAGCTTCACGAGATGATGTTTTTCACTTGGCTTTTTCTACAGTTCTGTCTGACGCAAACAAGCGGTTTCTGTACGACGTAGGAGTTTATGACAGTGATGACGACGAAAATGTAACTTTACTTTCCTGTTCTCCGCATCTTCTGATTTTTATTTATTCTTTATATATTAAATTTAAATTATTTAGTTTAGTGTACGCAAAACCAACAAGCAAAACTGAATGGAATGGTCTGATTTCAGGGTATGGGAGACTTTTTGAACGAAATGACTGATATGATGATGCAGACAAAATCTAATGTAAGCTTCTGTCATTGTTTTCTGGATTCAGTTTTGATATAATTTTAGTAAGAGACTATATATTTGAAGAAACGTGAGCGTATAGGGAAATGGAGAAGAAAGCTTAGAGGAGTTGCAAAACTTGTTTGAAGAAATGTTCCAAGCTGACATGGATTCATTTGAGTCCATATCTTGTTCTGCTTCCTCTTCGTTCGGGTCATACGGTGAGAGTTCCAAGCGGAGCTCCTCGGAGATGAGTTCAGGCGACACGAAGCCAGAAAACTTTGAAGCACAACTTAACGGTTTCTTTCTCGGGGTAAGTCGGATTTTCTAAGATTCCGGTCCAACTAATGGAGCAAAACATGTCGGATTATCTCATGAAGCCGTTGTTTCCCTTTGATGTTATGAAGACAGATAGACCACAAGAAAGGTATCGGGCAACAGAGAAGAGCCAGAAGAGGAAGTGTCGAAAGAGCCAGCCGTAGTAAACGGAGAAACGGCCGGAAGCAAAAGGTTTCGTCAGGCCATGATGTTTCGTCCAACGACTGTGGCATTCCTGCTTCGTGATAACTCCGGTTTCAACCGTACCATTTTGGCCAACTCAAACATAATTAACTCTTGATATTTGAAGATAATTATCTCTTTTATTTTTTATTATTATCCAATTTTATATTATTATCTTAAAAAGGTGTTAATATTTAAATCCACCGTCACACCTGAGAAATTGAGCATGCACGACCTTTTGTTTTGGCAATGAGATATTGAGATTCACTGAATCACTATTTAGATATATAGCAACGCGGTATAGAAATAATAGAAAGATAAAGTGAATAATAATATAATTTTTTAATTTTGAATATCGTCTGTTAAAATATATAAATAATTTAATTATCTTTATCATACAATAAAAAAAATAATTTAATTCAGTTAGGCAAAAGTAAAATACGATGTCCCCAAGCTAGAAACACGGCTACAACCTACAAGTTGGCTAAAAAGTAGGATTCCAAGTTGCCAAGGGTCTCCTTTTCTCCACATTTTCTTTAACTTTCCCACTTGCCAATGCAACTTGCCCACTTGCATGGTTTGTGTTCATCTTTATCACCTCCATTATTTAAAAGAACAAACACAAGAAATCTGGTCTCAGGTCAATGGGGCTGTTTGATTCAGTTTGTGTGGGAACAACGAGTAGAACTTGAAGGAATCTAATCTTTTAAAACAGAAGCAACAAGTTGATGTTTAAAGTTTTTGAACATTGTTTTTAAAGTGTAAAGTTGGTTCGATACCAAATTGAGATAAAATCATAATGCGGGTTAAATAGGTGCAATAGAGAAAATCATAATATTTTTAAAAAACTATTTAATATGATTTTATATTTTTTAATTAATTTAATTTTAATATTTTATTTTATGTCAAAATAATTTTTTTATGAATAAAAATTATTAATCAACTGATGATAAATAATTAAATGATATGATAAATCTACATAACAATACATGTTATAATATCAATGTCTTATAAATAAATGTTGACTTTATATAATAACACACCAATAAAAAAATATTTTTATAAAATTATATAAAATATAAAATATTTTTCTGACATATTATTTTATAAAATCATTCAAATTGTTTATTATCAATTAACTAATAATTTTTATCCGTAAAAAATATTTTAAACCAAAATAATATATTAATATTAAATTAATTAAAAAAACTAAGATAATTATTCAATTAAATCTTAGAAATATTTGTAATTTTTTTACCTAAAAGAATTTATAATAAAGAATGGGCTATATTGATAGAAGAATGGGCTAGGACTGGCAATGAGTTGGTGACTGAAATCAATACTTTTAGGGCTTATACAGTGGACTATGGGTTTATTTTCCCTTCTAACATTATTATAAATAAAATTTAATTCAATATAAATATAAAAAATTATAAAATTTAAAACTTTTAGAAAAAATGCAGATAAGAATTTGTACTTAAACTTTGATCGTCAAACCTTAAAGAAAAGACTTAATTCATAATTTTATTTTGAATACGTAAACTAAATTTTAATGTAAAAACCAGATTCCTTGAATCGTATTTTAAATTTTAAATTCCTTTTTCTTTCTCAATCGTATCATTGAAATTCAATAAAATATATACATTATAATGATAGTTTATCAAATAAATAATGTGAAGTCTGCTTATCTATATGGTAACTCATCGTTCACGCAAGAAAACAATACAGAAGTCATTGCTGCGGGTCCATTGACAGCGATGGACCCGCGAGAAATTTATTAGGATAATTGAAAATTGCGGACGGGGACCATTTCTGATGTTCATTTCACATCCCACACTTGTATTCCGGTCCATCTTATTTGCTAGTTTCCAATCAAATTTCTATGTGATATATTAATGGTATATTTTGGTTGGTGTCAATAAAATAAAATAAAAATCTTTTTCTATTTCCCTAAACAAATGGGGTCTCTTTGCTTGTCCATTAATTGAGAATTCGAGGTTGGTTTTTAAACCCTAAAAGAAGCAATAGCGAAAGATCCATTGAATTTTGTTTCCACAAAACCTAAGTGTATGAACCTGATCGAACTTATTTTGATGTATATATAATACATGGATGAATCTTTTGATTCCGTTTCATTAAGATTAAAAGAATGCATACATACGTATCATAAAATCTTTAAAAGTTTTAAAAATTTTATTTTTTCGATAAAATTTATGATTTTATTAATTAAATTTTAAAATCATATTAATACTTTCTCATTTTAATAAAATCACACATTGTGAATTGCGATGATGACTCTCAACTCAACTCAACCACATCATAGTGTTGGTGTATCTTAATTAAACAACACATGAGTGTTGGTGCCTGGGATATAGATTTAGTTTCAACTTTCAATCTTATCTTATTGACGTGTAAAGCTTATATATATGAGAGTGGGAGCCACATGTTCCCACCCACTTGACCAAGTCTCCCGTTTCTTAGTCAATGGCTACCAGTTGTTTAGGTTTGTAGTTCAGCTTGACTTCAGCCCCACTTCCCTTTCTTACTATCGGCTTAATCTATGGTCAGTGGCTGTAATATTATGGCACTGTGATAATTAACGTATGCTGTATTGTTATTGCATATAGAATAGTATTCTTGCTGATGAATGTGGTAATTAATAACCTAATTTAAGATTATATTTTTAAATCTGTATAAATCATTTTATTTTAATAGTCAAAAAAATGATTATTGTTCTTAAAAGTTACGGAGTCGAACACTAATATTTATAGTACAATAGTTTTTCTCACAACTATTATAAACATTAAAATCTTTTAATAACCATTTGCTAATAAATTAGTCTGCTTATAGATTTCATCACTTCATTATTAAGACCAAACATATTTAGTTTTAGTTTCAATTATCCTAAATTTAACCAAAGCTTAAATTTGTTGGGTGGCTCGAAATGAAGCCATATGAGCCGGAGCCATGCATCCCAAATTTAGCCATCTCCAAAAAATGAGCTTCAACGCTCATTCTCTTGACCCTTCGTCTATAAAAAAAGCCCTAATCCGCCATTTCTTCTCTGAGAATAACAAAAACTCTTTCAACAATATCCCCTCCGCCTCGCCAAATTCCCTTTCTCCGTTTCCATCCCCTCTCTTAGTAACAGTCGTTTCTCTACCGGATCACAAGAACAAATATATATAGCAACAAGAAGAACAGAAAAATATTGATATATATACATACACACACGAGTAAAATCGTTTGTTTGTTTGTTTTACGGCTTTTGAACGGTGTTACGTTATAGAGAGGAACGGTTTGGTCATGGGGATCCTAGACAAACTTTGGGACGAGACGCTTGCCGGCCCTATGCCAGAAACCGGCCTCGGAAAACTACGAAAGTATAATTCCTTTTCAGCCACTCGATCACCGGATGCTCCTGTCGATACTAACAAGGTGATGATAACCAGGAGCATTACCATTCTTAAGAGTAACCCCGGTTTGAAAAACCTATCTGTGGAGCCGGGCTTCTCCTTCCGGGTCTAGCAATCCTGGGACACCTTTATCACGTATGTTCCATTCTCATGTTTTCTTTCCTGCTAGTATATATCTTTGATTACCAGATCTTTAGAAAATGTTTCAATGGTTGCAGCGGGAACACCATCTGGGGATTTCAGGAAATTCACGAGAAGAAAATCGCCAGCACTCCAACCAGAAGAACCAAGAAGCCCGACCGTTTACGATTGGTTCTCTCGCTCTCTCTTTAATTTGTGTTTGTTATTTTACTTATGTCTTGTTCTAACTTCTAAGTAATGTTTAAGTAATTATGTTTTGATGATATTGTAGGATTGTGATGAGTGCTCTGGACCGTTAAAGAGAGAAAAATGGCGACTTTTCTTACCAAGGATCGACATATGAAAGAAACTTTTTGTACATATACCAAACTTCTGTTGAAGTTTCACTATATATATATATAACTAATAATTTATGATGATAATTTACAAAAACAAGAGGATCAGATGATTTGAATGAAGAATCGCAAGATCCGTCGAGAAATTATCACTGCAATTCTTTGAGTTTCCGACAGAGAGAGATAACCGGCGTAGGAACTTGTTTTGTATTTCTACTTTTTTTCATGTACATATGTTTTTTTTTTGTGTGTGTGTGTGCGAGTGTGTTTTACTTTTGTCTCGGCTTTTGATCTGTACATACGGGCCTCTGTATATTTACATCCTCCTGGAAGGAAACTCACGATTTTGCAGCTTTGAATGAATACAAATTATTTTTTAATTTATCTGACTGTTTTTTTTCTTCCATTTTGAGGGGATTTTAGCTTTAATTTAATCATTTTGGGGTTGTGTTTTTCCTTAAAAATGGTAGGAACCGGATGGATCGGATATAGGGACAATTGACCCTAGCGATCTAATATAATTAACAAAATATCTACTTATATATATTGTTTAGATTTTGATAAAAACATATGTAAAATGTTAATATATAACAATACTTAAATGATAATATTAAATTAAATTTTAATTTGATTTTTATGTTAATAAATTGAATGAATTAATATTTTATTCGATTGTTTCTCTATTTTAAGAAAAAATATGTGAAAGAAAATAAAAATTATTTTAGATCAAATTAAATCAGAATTAATTTTTTAATTAAATTTCTGAATAAGTTTAAAATAAAATAAAAAATATTTAAACTCTAGTTGGATTGACGAAAATCCTCCCGACCCCTCCGTTGCCACTTGCCATCCTTATATCTTTTCTGGATTTGGTCCCGGGAAAGTGGGGGAAAGAGAAGAGAAATCTGAAGCATTTCCTCTCTATTTCTCTCCCACTAGGTTCGAGATAAATTTAATTATCTAAAACTCTAAATGTGGGTCTAATTTTCTTAGGATTCTCTTGACTTTGTTATTTCTTTATTTTGTTTTATACTGGGTTAGGTATGTTGTCTCCCTCATGCATTTATTTTATGTTATATATTTTGGAGCAATCATCTGGTTCATGACTGCTTGTTGATGGTAGTTTTCCCAGTAGAGAAATGAAAACTTTTGCTGCTGTATGCTTATTTAATCATCTGCAATCGATGCAGAATGGTCAAATTAGTTCACGGTGTTTTATCGCGAATATGCCGACAATTCGGAACAAAAATAATTTTGTTACGGACCTCGTAAGTGTCATTGTTGTGGCAGCCATAAGGCAGGTCTTGGGGATGTCTCCTTACAGATGTGGCCAGCGACACCAATAGTAGGGCGTGCATGCATAAACACAGAAGCTACCATTCAAAGACACTGCTCATACATGTAACGTTATATGTTTGGATTTAGAATAAGATGAAGATGAACAAAGTGCACATTGCTTTCAGTCCAATTCTGTCCCAAGACAGCTTCGTTTGGACCAAAACATGAATCTTGCCGAAATAGTTTATCTCAGTCTGAAAAAGCAGGCAGATGCAATAGTTGGGCCTCCCAATAATAACTGCTAAATTTTCTTTTTCTTGTCTATAAATCTTAGTTGAAGTAAGTGTCAGCTATAGAATTTCTTTACGTCACTGCAGCGAAATAGGTTTTTTACGACGTTTGTATTTATAAACGCTGCTATAGATATTGATCTTTTATGGTGTTTTTATTTAAAAAACACCACAAACAATTGTGGCATTGATTTTAACAGTAATTCTTGCGGTGCTTTTCTAAGCGTCGAAATGGTTTTTAGCGACGTTAAAAAACAATGCTATAAAACCAAAAAAATACCGCTATAAATCTATTTTGATGCAGTGCGTCAAATCTTAACTACCGCAGTGACCCCATTTTTCTGATAAAAATCTATCACAGTTAGAAGAGTTTAAAGAAGCTAAAAGAATTGAAAAAGTTTTAATCAAGTTGGGCTGAAGAATATATAAGAGTCTAACTTGAAATAGAAAATAACTGTGATGCAACCCAAACCTCGTAAATTTAAAAGAATTGAAAATGTAAAATAAAAAATAATATTAATCAAAATTTTATTTTAATAAAAGGTGGATTTTCCCTTTATTGATAACCATTTTGACTATAAAATATTTGTAGTTAGTTGAGAAATTTATGATAGAAAATATATTTGTTTCTTGAACCTATTAATACCAACCAATTGAGGGTTACTTAATTGATGATGGCCACCTCACCAGTCACCAATCACCAAACTATCCTTCAACTCTTTAATACATCACAGCCGTCCATTTTGTTTGTCCAATAATCTCTTTATTTGCCAGTATATAAATTTCGCCACCTTTTCCCTTTTGGATTAAATCCTTGGTCTCAAAAATCATATTCAAAAGTTCTGACATTTTATCGTTTAGTTGTCAATATTAATATTAAATTAACGGGCAATTATCGTACCTTAATCGCATGGTTTGGCAGATAACTAAAAGAGGAAAACTACATTTTTCCTGTTCTTTTTAGTTTCAAATTCATTGTTTATTAACCGAATCACGGGAATAATAATAAAATAATTGGTATTAAGTTTTAGGTTAACACTAGGATTAAAAAACACAAGTCCACAACTCCTAAAGGTTACAAAATAACAACAATTAAATAAAAGGTTATAAAAAATTCTCAAAAAAAATAAATAAATTCTAAAACACATAATTTTCTTAGTTGAACGGCGAATTCGGATAAGATTATAAACATAATATTTTTTAGTTTAGATTAAATTTTAATATTTAAAAATTTTTGCTTGATAATTAACTCTTTTTAATTTTAAATACGTATTTTAGATACCGGTATTGTTATAATTGGTAGCGTGGGTAAGGTCGAAGTCATTTCTTCAATGTTTATTCTTCTCATGATGTTATTATTAACTAGAAACCAAATTCTTGGTGGGATGCCGTTAGGTACAACATGAACAATAAATCATTAGGTAGACTTTATAATTAATAATAATAATAATAGACGAACAAAAACAGATTTTCCTATTTTAATTACTACTGACCAATAAATAAATATATATAAAAAATATATCAATGAAAAAATGTTTTGAACCCCCTACATTCCCTGGTCCTACCAAAGTTAGAATTTGGCAGTGTGATTCTTCATGTGACGCACTAGGGTGACAAAAAAAATGAAAATCATGTGAGAGGAATTTTATCTTATTTCAGTCACATTTATATTTCTTTTAGCCTTTTTCCTGTTTTTTTTTAAGATTATCATAATATATTAAGGTAATATTTATTTATATATTTTTTATTTTTTAATATATATATTTATGGACAAATAATTTAAATTTGTATCTCATAAAATAAATAACGATACATAAAAATGTAATTACTACCTTAGTAGTTAAACTCACATGTAATTATAGAAAGTTTTAATTCTTTTGATTGATCAATTAATTTATAGTCATTATATTAGTATCAATATCGTCATGTAATAATGTTAAAACTTTATCAAGAGGAAAAAAAACACATACCATAACTATCTTAAGAGAATAGTTTAAACATCCTATCGGCAACTAAGGGTGTTCATAAGTGGGTACCCGGAATTTTCGGGTACCAAAACATCGGCCCATGACCCGGCTTATAAAATCTGGGTACCCTCAAAATCAGGTATCGGCTACCAGTTTAATTTTTTTATATTTTTTATTTAATTTAAAAAATATAAGAAACACTTAAAATTTTATGGTATATATTTTAAACACAAAATTATAGATTTGAGATAGATTTTAAAGATAAATATTTAGATATATATGCATATATTAAAGTTTATTGATAAAAAAATGTATTACTCTCGATCATAATTTTTCTTTCAAATCTCATATCAACAAATTAAAATAAAAATTTATGAAAAATTCAAATCTTAAAAGTCTATAATACAAGTATAGAAAGAAGTTAAGAATTTAAAATTAATTTTAAAGAAAAATAATAAAAACATATAATAAAAAATAATTTAAAATTTAAAAATATATATTTATTAAAATTACCTGGTCAGATACCCAGTTATTAACAAAATTTTGCTCCTGACCTGGCCCAACTACCTGGAAAAAATACGGGTCGGATACCCGACCCAAAAAATTCGGGTATTTTATTATAAATACCCGATAATTTTAAATCCGAGAGACGGATCAACAGGTTGGATAGTTTGGGTCGGGTGTTTTTGAACACTCCTATCGGCAACCATATTTTCTTCGCAAAGTTATATGAATAAATTTAACATTTCATAAATATTAAAAAAAACGACCATACGTTGAAGGAACGTAAAATATAAACATGTTGATATCAGATTATTTATAGCGAAATTACCTGTAAACTATCATACTTTATTAAGATAGAGTCAACTTCTAAACTATACAATTCTTTAATCATGCTAACCGATAGCGTAATTAGTAATTACGTTGTAATTCTCTATTTCATGCTTGGTTATACAAACCGTAATTATACAATTATATTCTCTATTTTTATTTTTTTCTATAAATAAAATTATTAACCAATTAAAGATAGACATAAAAAACGTCCATTTATAAATCATGTAACCTTGTAGTAATAAAAGATGACGATGTAAAGAATTTAAATAAAAAAAATGAATTTAAAAGATATCCCAATCAGGGTGTTGAGTCAGTGCTTCAAGTGCACGATACGTGATCCGTCCATTTCGGTCTAGCTTTCAAAATATTAAGGCATAAAGATAATTTTAACCCTTAACGTTTATAATTTTTATCGTTTTAACTTTTTTTTTTTTTATGAATTTAGCCTTTAATCTATATCTTTTCGACAAATAGCTTATTTTTTAACTATCATTATAACTGAACCGTTAAAAATCTAACAATGATGACATGTCATATATATATGATAATATATTTTAAATAACATGGTATTTGACCTATTAAATACATATATATGAAATATAATTTTATTCTAATATAAAATATTAAAAAATTAAAATTCAAATAAAATATTAAAAAATTAATTAATTCTAAAATAAAATACTACTAAATATTCTCAACCCTAACGAATCAAAATCCTATCTTAAAATTAATTAATTTTGAACTGTATTCATATTTTTAAAGATTAAGACTTTGATTCTATCGTAGTTAGGGTTGAAAATGTTTAGTAGCCTTTTATTTTAGAATTAATTAATTTTTAATATTTTATATTAAAATATATATATTTCATATATATGTATTTGATAGATTAGATGTCATGCCATTTAAAATATATTATCATATGTATATGACATGTCATCACTGTTAAATTTTTAACGGTCCAATTATTACAGTAGTTAAAATATAAATTATTTATAAAAATATAAGTTAAAGGTTAAATTTATTAAAAAATAAAATAAAAGTAAAAATAATAAAATTTATAAACATTAAAGGTTAAAATTATCTTTATATCAAATATTAATTATTTCTAAAATTACCGTTAAGGATTTTACTCCTAAACATCCTTCTCACAGACCTTAAATGGGGTATCATGGTCCAGGGATAGTTGACCCAACATTAATTATAGTTGAATGACTCAAATACCCCCTCTATCGCTCCTCTTTCTACTGGTCCATCCAATCAATCACCCTTTTCCATTTGTTTTTGGACACTAATATCCCTCACCACCTTCCATAAGGTAGTGGATGAAAGCTCATTGCAATTCATCATTTTATGTATAAAAGTTGTTAATTGTCCTTTTTGTTTTATTAATTTGAATTAATTTAAATTATGTTATGTTTTTTATAAATTAGTTTTAATAAAAATCTTTTATACACAATATTTTAAAATTAAAACCTATTTAAAGATATCAGATTATTTATTAATTGAATTAATTTGATTTATATTATATATAAAAATATTTAATATGTTATTATAATTTAACAAAATAAAAATTTATATTATTATTATTATTTTTAAATTTAAATCTTAAATCCAATTAATTCACTCTTATCTCACGTAATCTAATTAATCTAATCCGATTATTCAAAAATAATCGTTGGTTCTAGACTAAAGGATTCAAATAATGAACCCGCTAAAACTAAAAAGGATAATATAGTAATTTAAAACGACAAAGAACGAAACCTTCTTTGTAAATATAGAAACTTTTTATCAAGAAACCATCAATGTTTAGAAATCTCAAATCTCTCTCTCTCTCTCTCTCTCTCTCTACTGTATCTTTTTTAGGGGCAGAGAGAGAAAGCAAAGTCACCATAGAAAAAGAAAGAAAGAAAAGATTGTCATTTGAGGAATGAGTAAAGCATGAACCATCCTTGTCTTTCTTAGGTTTTTCTTCAAACTTAAATAAATATATAAATAAACTAAACACCCGTAAAGTTAAATTCTTTAGCTTCCTTAATTTAGAACTACAAATGAAACCCACCCCCAAATGCTGGTACCCAGTTGAGACTTGATTCTTAGGATCCCATTCCTACTCCAAGATCTCACCTTCTATCTATTTTCTCCTTGTATAAGGTAAATCTCTGTTTCTCAACCGATCCAACATTCTCATTCTCGCTTCAAATGAAGTTTAGTTATTTCTTGAGTTTTTCATTTTTGGCATGCAATTTGTTAGCTGTTTATGTTTTTGTGTACGTGCGTAGTTTTTGTTTTGATTTTTTTTTGTGCCTGCATTTGAAATTTCTTTATCTTGGGTTTTTGTGCAATATATTGTAGTTTATTTTAGTACTTAAAGTCGGAGCTTTTTAGGTTGAATCAGATCTGGGTTGTGTACGATTTATATCTGTGAAGAATGGGGTTCTCTTTTAGTACTCAAGAGTTTATGTTTTCCCAGGTGCATTTCTGGTTCATCTGAGTTTCTAGATTGAGATCCAATGTTTATTTTTGGTAAGTTTTGGTCTAAAATTAGTCTGAATATTTCTTCCCTTAAAGGTTTTTGGGTTTCTTTACTCCAATTTTGTTGATAGTGTAAATGTATAATGTTGTTTTTTCATTTCAAATTTGAATCTTTATGTATTGTTTTCATTGCTCGATTAGCACAAGTTAATAAGTTCAAAAGTTTAATTTAAGTGAAATTATTAGGTAATGCATTCTTATTCAGCAGTTAGGGATTTCTGATATTCGTTATTTATTTATTTTTGATATTTTTTTACTCCAGAATCTGCATTGTTGCTTTGAGCTCTTAGGAATTGAAATTGTGCTATTTATGACTCATTGGCTACGTGTTCTCCTCAGAAGTATAATTGCCCATGTGAAGTGTTAGACTCGGGGATTTTGTAAATATCAAGGAGAAATGATGAAATCTGATAGACTTCTTGATTATGCGGTGTTCCAATTGTCACCAAAGCGTTCAAGGTGAGGATATTGATCTATGACCTTGTATTTTTCCTAATTTTCTTCCTATTTATGACTATTGCTATATTTCTCTCTATGGGCAGATGCGAATTGTTCATATCGAGCAATGGAAACACAGAAAAGCTTGCTTCTGGGTTAGTAAAGCCTTTTGTTACTCATTTAAAGGTGGCAGAAGAACAGGTTGCACTGTCACTTCAATCAATAAAGCTTGAAGTTAAAAAACATAAAAATGTTGAGAATTGGTTCACAAAAGGAACAATCGAGAGGTTAGAGATATTCAACAGCTGTGGCATTTCTTGTCATTTCATATTGGGATTTTTGGCTTCAAATTTTGATATGATTGGCACTTGTTTCCAGATTTGTGCGATTTGTTAGTACACCAGAGATCTTGGAATTGGTGAACACCTTGGATGCAGAGATGTCTCAGTTGGAAGCAGCTCGAAGAATATATTCTCAGGTATTAATGTCCTTTATCTATAATCTTCTTGCTTTGTTAATTTTGTGCAATTTACTTTAAAATATACTGAATCTCGTATCCCTTATGTTTCAGGGGATGGGAGATCAGCCTTCTGGTGCATTAGGTGGGTTTTATTTTTTTTTGTATCATGAATGGTTTCCTCTTAGTAGTTTCATTTTTTTTTTCTCCTGTTTTTAATGTAGAAACAAGTTGTTTGTATTTTTGACTACCTTCTTTGTATTCCTTTGAAGCAAATTATGTGAAGTTCTTAAATTATGGACTAGTTTAAAGTGTATCATATCACCAAATGCATTAACGATGAGGATACGGCAAGATTAATGTTTTTATACATCTATACATTATTTAGTTTATTTATTTGTGTCATAATTACCAATGCATTTTTGTGGTTAGGTAAAATCTCAAGTCTGTGATCTTGTTTGATACTGTTGTATCACTGTTGCTAGTTATTGTTGAAAACTGACTTTTGGATGATTGCGACAGGTGGGAACAATGCAGGAATGATGGCAGCTGGTGATGCAACAAAGTAATTCTGTTTGACATTTTAGTTCCCCACCACCACCACCACCACCACACACACCCCACCAAATCTGTGATGGCATAATATTTTTGGCTAAATCTTGTTTAATTTAAACTTGTGGATGATTGTGACATCAAATATTGCTGCATAGATATTCTTTTGAACCTAAAAAGTTCATTTCTGTTGGATCAAGTAATTGGTTCCTCCAACACTAAATGAATTTTATCTGTGCTGAAAGCAAAGAGTATTTGATGCTACACGAGTTATTGCATTTGTTACTTGTGGAAATGGTGTTGCTCGGGGTGGCCAAAAAACATTTCATACAAAAGCAGCTTTTATTGCTACAATTGGATATTTCATTGGCTTCATCACCTTTGCTTTCTGATTTGGTGGTTATATTTCCTATTTACGCAGGAAGGAGCTTTTAAGGGCTATTGATGTACGCATTATTGCTGTTCAGCAGGATTTAGCAACAGCTTTTGCTCGTTCATCTGCAGCTAGTTTTAATCCTGACACTGTATCCAAACTCCAACAATTTGCAGATCAGTTTGGTGCTCGTCACTTGAAGTAAGAACTCTAGAAGTCATTTTCAGTGAGATCCTGTGTCTGTTAATGCTATTTTTCATGTTAGCTAGGGTACCTATGGTTTGTTGGGTCTTAGTCAGGGTGAGACCCTTGTCTTCATGCCACTGTCTCTTGGGGTAAATGCTGCCATTTGGTGATTTTTTACAGCATATCACTGAAGTTGAGCTAGGAAGCTGAATCATGATTTTTGAAGCCTGGCAGGATAACTATGTGAGATGGGACAATGTTTCTTTTGGCTTGCTCTCAGTTTTAGAGTGACTTTGTTTTATCTGTGGGATTTTGGTCATTAAGTAGGAAAAGTAGATGGGAAATTGTATTATCTGATGACTAGAATGAAATATAAGAAAGGAGGTGGTCAATCCTAGCCATTAGATCAAACTGTGTTTCTTTTGAATTTTGGTTTGCTCACTGTATAAAAATTGCACACAGCATGAGCCTTCTGTCTTGTGTTCTTAAGCGGGGGGAAATGAACTGTTTGATGTAGAATTAAACGTGGGTTCAGGTTTTCATTATCTTGATTATTGAACCATTTCACTGCTCAGTCTGAGTTGATATGTGTATTTAGTTTCAACCATGGTAGATTCAATCTGTTAATATTTTCATTTTTATTTTATGTTTTTCATGGTAGCATGAGTTTTACTCTTCTTGTGAGGCTAGCTATGGCTATGCTACTTGTCAAACTTGTCGAGCTGTTTTTGAGTTATATAATCTCTATTAGTAGGTTAGAGGTCAAAAAGTTGCCTGAAGTTGTACCTAGTTAAAGCATTATTTAACTGCTAAGCTATTTTTGAAAATGAAATATTACCTTATTCTTAGTTGAAGGGAACCTTGGACCTATTTTGGTGTCCTAAAATGATCTCTTTTGTATTATTATTATTATTATTATTATTATTATTATTATTCATTTTCATCAGCTGATCTAAGTAGGATATTCACCCATATAGGGTTAATCTAAGTAGGATATTATTTTAAAGATGAAGGTCCAAATAATAAACATGTTTTTGTTACCAACAGATAATGATTTCCGCTGTTGAGAGTTAGAGTAGAGAACCTGTCCAATTTCTCTTATTTGTTTTTCTTTTGAATACTGTGTTTTGGCGCATTGGGTTCCCTTTAGAAGTGGATTGTTTTGTGAAAACCCCACTCTGGTGAAGGACCAAAAGTGATTGAATTGTTAAAGGATGGCACTCTTGTCTCGGCCCCTCTTGGTAACTAAGGATGGCCAAGTTCTCAATATCTTCGCAAGCCGTCTGATATTTTGCTGTAACGTTTTGCTATTAAGTTTGTTCTATGTCCTTATTGTTAAGGACAAAGTAGGCATTGATAACCTTTTTTTTGTGATAATTCTTCTCATGTGGAAATTTTTAATACTTGTGCAGTGAGGCTTGCACCAAATTCATATCATTATGCCAGAGAAGACCAGAGCTGACTCAATCAGGTGCTAATGATCAGGTGGTTCGAGCCTCGTGGGGCTCTGACATGTCAATTGATGACCACGATGAAGACCAAAATGGGTCCCAGGTCAATAGCAACCCCCACCAACCTGGCCAAAATAAGCACCAAGAACAGATACAACCAAAAACTACGCAGACCCAACACCATATAAACCAATCAACACTAGCCACATTTCAACAACCAAAGCCTTCAAGTACCTCACAACTGAGTTCCCAAGTTGAAAACAAGGAAGAAGAGAAGAATGAGGAAGGGGTGACTGATTTGCCTAGTCAAATCAGTCAACCGGCTAGGCGGCTTAGCGTGCAGGACAGAATCAACCTCTTTGAGAACAAACAGAAGGGGACCTCAGGAGGCAAACCCATTGCTGTTAGCAAATCTGTTGAACTGAGAAGACTTTCATCTGATGTTTCATCTGGGCCAGCAGTTTCTGAAAAGGCAGTGTTAAGAAGATGGAGTGGTGCGAGTGACATGAGCATCGACTTGGGTAATGATAAGAAGGATGATAACACAGATAGCCCTTTGTGCACACCCTCCTCATCTTTAGTGTCTCAAGGTTTATTCAATGATAATGAACAAAAAGACGAGAAGGGTTTGACTGACAAGGTTAGTTCAATTAAAGTTAGGTCTACGAGTGCTCCTAATAAAGTTGCTGATTCTGGGTTGAAAGATCAGGGAGAAGTGCAACCACAGGTCAGTAACCTTTCGGGGAAAGAGGAGGGTGTGGGATTTAAGGGGTGGATAAATCGGAAGGATCAATTGGGATCACAAAACATCCATTGTCAGTCTTTTACAGGGAAGTCTGAACAGGTTGAGTCGGGTGATCAGGTGGTTTCTCAAGAGAAGTTTAGGGATCCCATAACAGGAGAGAGGGGAAGTTCGCCGGTGCAGTCTGGAGTTTTTCCTAATAAGGCTGCAATTTTTGGGGTTATAAACCAACCCACTAGTCAGTCGCAGGTCGGAGTGGGGGATACCACACCTGAAGGATTGAAGAATAGAGTGGAGGCTCATGGTAAAGACCAATCAGTAACAGAAGTGCGTCTTAGTTCCCCGGGCCACTCCCGAACATTTTTGGGGCAGTTTGAAGGCGGTATTAGACTAAAAACGAAGGAGGCTCAGAATAAAGGCATTGAAGGTTATCAGTTCACTCAGCCACAGCAGAAACCTTTTACCGTGGAAGTTGAGGAAGTGGGAATGAAAGATTTAGCGTCATCTGAGAAGCAAATAAGCAAAATTGAGGATTCTGGAGTACATAAAATGAAGTTCAAGAAACAGGTTCCAGTAGGTTCTGAACCGAGCAAAAAGTCGCAGGGTAGTGCAAATAACAAGTCTGTTTTTGGTAGAAAGGTTCCTGACAGTGAAGAGAGTTCAAGTGCCCCGATGGTTCCAGTAGATCAAACTCCAAGGATAAGGCAGACCAGGGGAAACCAGGAGATGAATGATGAATTAAAAATGAAGGCAAATGAACTTGAAAAGCTTTTCGCAGAGCACAAACTTCGGGTTCCTGGTGATCATTTCAGTTCTGCAAGGAGAAGCAAGCCTGCTGATGAGCAGATTGAACACGAGGGAAGCCCACAGTACAACAAACCTGTAGCCTTAGATGTATCTCCTGCACAGTTAGCCGACAAAAACTTGATATCAGAGCCGATGGAGAGTATGAGTAATATCACTAAATTTTGTACTCCGACAAAGATGGTTGATAACCAGGACTATGCTGATAGTTTGAGGCAAGATTTCTGTAGTGTCAACTTTTCAGTTGGTTCTCGAGGAAAATTTTATGAGAAGTATATGCAGAAGAGAGATGCAAAGCTGAGGGAAGAATGGAGTTCTAAAAGGGGTGAGAAGGAAGCCAAATTGAAGGCTATGCAGGATATTCTTGAGCAAAGCAGAACTGAGATGAAGGCCAAGTTTTCTGTTTCTGATAGACAGGCTTCTATGTCTAGTGCTCTTCGACAAGCAGAGAAAGGAAGGTTATTCAATTTACGATTGCAAAGAGAGCAGGTATCTCTTGTTGCAGTTATGTTTTTGGGATATAAATGTTAAAATTCATAACTTCTAGACAGACCTTCCTTTTAATATTTTGAAAATCTGATAAACTTCTGATGGAATATTTGTTACTAATTTTGATAAGGTTATGCGTTTGGCAGCATCCGATAAGTTTAATCCAGAGCGAAGAAGATGAAGATTTGTCCGAGTTTCCTGATCAACAGTACAACGGACTGGATAGATCATATAATGAGGCGTCTTTATTCGATGGTTCTAGGAGCTCCAACTCTAAGAAGATTTTGCCAAATAGAAATGTGCCTTTATCCACTCCTCGCACCACAGCAGTCACAGTTCAACGGTCAGCTGCCAAAGTTTCGAATCCCAGTTCCGGAAGGCGAAGAATACAATCTGAAAATCCTCTTGCACAATCAGTTCCCAACTTTTCTGATCTCAGAAAAGAAAATACAAAGCCCACTTCTGGAGCTGGCAAAATGAACAACCATTTCCAAGCGAGAAAATATGCTCGGAGCAAGAGTAACAATGAAGAGATTTCTCTTGGCAAGGATGAACAGTATCGACGGTCTCAGTCCAATAGGAAAAGCTCTTCTGGTCATTTGGAATTTTTAGATGTGCCCTCCTTGAATTCTGATGACATTGCTCTGGAACCTATGAAATTTGATAAAGAACAGATTGAACAGAGCTTCAATGACAAATCTTTGAAGAATGTGGAAGCAAAGCCTTTCCTCCGGAAAGGTAATGGTATAGGTCCCGGTGCTGGAGTTCGTATTGCTAAGTTCAAAGCATTACAGGCATCTGATATTCCAAATGGTGAAGAGTCCGGTGAACTAGCATTTGAAGTTGATGATTCAATTGTTATGGCCAAAGAAGACAAAGAGGATGAGCTTGAAACAACGGCTGTTGATGATTCTGCTTACATGGAAAATGGAAGATCAAGACTGGTCCAGGAATCTGACAAATTGGATAACTCTGGATCTGAGAATGGTGATTCCACGAGGTCTCTTTCTCAGATAGACCCTACGTCGGTTGCTGAAGTGCCTGTTGCAGTGCTCACTACATTCCACAGTGCGGTATCCCTGCAAGAGTCACCGGGAGAAAGTCCTGTGTCCTGGAATTCTCACATGCACCATCCGTATTCTTATCCCCATGAGACTTCAGATATTGATGCATCCATGGATTCCCCGGTTGGGAGCGCTGCATCTTGGAATTCTCACTCACTTGCTCAAACAGGAGAGGATGCTGCTCGAATAAGGAAGAAATGGGGAAATGTCCAGAAACCATTTCTTGTTGCTAATGCAACCCATAATCAGCCACGAATGGATATGACAAAAGGGTTCAAGAGGTTGTTGAAATTTGGACGAAAAAGCCGTGGGACAGACAGTTTGGTGGACTGGGTATCTGCTACAACTTCTGAAGGAGATGATGACACCGAGGATGGCAGAGATCCTGCCAGTCGATCATCTGAAGACTTGAGGAAGTCAAGAATGGGATTTCCACAGGGCCACCCTTCTGATGATGGCTTCAATGAAGGTGATTTGTTCAATGATCAAGGTAACTCCCATTTTCCCCTTATACGTTAGTTACCTTGTTCTACTTAATGCATTCAGATTATATTTCTGTTAATTATTATGAATATTCATTGATTGCATGCATGGTTCAATAATTAATATTATAATAAAAAATAACTTCAGACTTTCTACTTTTTTAGAATATCTTCCCTTTCTCGTAAAGCTATAGTTTGTGTTTTTCTTCCCTCTTCAACTGTAGAAAAGTGTAGAATTGATAACACACAAATGTATTTTAGAAATTACTTTATCATAATTTAGTTTGACTCTGTTGCTCCAGACTTTCTAATTTTATAGTATAGTTTGATGGTGCTTGTTTGTTTTCCTTGTTGCAAGCTTGCTATTTCCGTGTTTCTTGTTGCATGTATGAACCCAATACAGTAGAATCATTAATCTACCTTGCAGTTCAATCCTTACGTACTTCCATTCCAGCAGCACCTGCGAACTTCAGATTAAGGGAAGATCACATGTCAGGAAGCTCCATTAAAGGTGACACCTTATGAATGTTAATCTAGTCCCTCTTATTGTCACTGTGAATCTATTTCTTGAAAGGCTCATATGAAATGAAGCTAACACTGTTTATAGTTATTTCAAAACCTTTGTGAACGCCAATACCATTGCACTATACCTCTTCTAACATATGGACCAATCTGTTCTGCATATCCGGAAGAAGCTTTTGATCTGTTTCTCGACTTTTGTGTTGAATTCATGATCTGTATTTGTAATGGCATACTTATACTATAACATAATTTTGCAGCACCACGTTCTTTCTTTTCACTCTCATCATTCCGAAGCAAGGGTAGCGAGAACAAGCCTAGATAAATCCCATAGAGGGAAGTCCAAGACCATTGCTTGGAGTCATCACAGTAGGGTATGAGGGAATATAAATATTATATATGTAAAAGATACAGATGCCTGAGGTAGATGCAATATGGTGACTGTAAATTTTCATGTAGTCTTGAGGCCTTCGTAATAATCTGGTAAGTTTCAATTGTTGTGTATATTGGTGTCTCCTATGGCATAGGGTCATTGTGATTTTGGTAGTGAAGAGCCAGAGGCATTCTTTTTGTCCTTAGTAATTTGCTCTTTCCTTGTGAATTGTGATGTATATCAAACCTTGAACTATTTGTTAATCAAGAGTTAATTGAGGCATAGGCTATGTACTACTAAATATTGGTTTGGTTATTATATATTTATTTATTTTATTAAATAGAGAGATGCAGAGGAAAAACTTTCTTTTATGTCTTAATATTAACAAAAATAAATTATAAATTTTAATTTTAAATCTTAAACTATAAATTTTAAAAACACTCTACTCTCAGTTCCTTAAATTTTAACTCTAAACCTTTATTTTTTAAATTAAGCATAAACAAAAAATATCAAAAAAAAAAATTGTGGATCTTATTATAAATGTTTGTTTTTAAAATTGGCATAAATAATTATAAGGTTATGTAAGTTTATACTTTATATATTTTTAATTTTTTAATAATATATTTTGTAAATAAAATGATTTAATTGTCTTTATTAAAATTAATTATATCTGTGTTTTTTCTTTGGAATTACTTATTAAATTTAAAAAACTTTGAACAAATTAAATTATATTGATAATAGTATATTGATTATTAGTACAAAAACAACCCCACTTCTATTTTTCTACCGATTTTCCTTTCTAATAAAAGACCTATCTCTCCTCTCTCCTTTCCTTCTCGCCTCTTTAAAGACTTGTCGGACACATAGTCCGTTCCCTCTGCCTCAGATCGTTGAAATCGAGAAGAAATCCAAAGATCCATATTCTTTAGAAGCAGGTACTCCTATCCTACAACAACATTTCTTGTTCATCAATTCATGAACATGCTTACATTCTTTTTGAACCAAACCGTTCCTTTTCTTTGCATTGGTGTGAAAATTCTTCAGAATATGAGATATTTTAACCCTCAATTGAATTTGTGGATTTTTTTTGGGATTCCAGGTAAAAAAGAGGGATTTGTTTGTTAGATCGTGACGGTATTGATTAGATGGGTTGTCTTTGGTCACGTTAATGTTTTTTTTTTTTTAATTATAAAAAGCGAAATTGGCTTATATTTGATTAGTTTTCTTGGGTTGAAATGATATCGGGATTATTGAATTAATTTTTACAAGAATTAAGTTACGTCTTTTATTTGATTAATTTTCTTTGGCTGATATGATATTTGTGGGTAAAGATGATTGTATTGTCATCATTGTGGTGGTCAGTTATACCACTAAGATTTGGGAATCAAATTATCAGTATATAGGCAAGGCATTTACTGCATCTGTATATGCATTTTTAAAGAAATTTGAGTATTGTATTCTGGAATTTTGGTTGCTGTTTTTACTTAAATTTTCTTTTGTATTAGTTTGAACTGATATTTTGTAGCTGAGAAATAGGGGAGTAAAGATGGTAAAGATGACAATGATTGCTCGTGTTACTGATGGTCTTCCTCTGGCTGAGGGACTAGATGATGGTCGTGATCTGGCAGATGCTGAAATGTACAAACAGCAAGTTAAGACTTTATGTAAGAATCTGTCTAAAGGCCATTATGAGGCTTCAAGGATGTCTATTGAAACTGGCCCATATGTATTCCAGTATCCCTTTGATGGTTTCAGATTTTCAGATATATTTTGAGTTATTCGATCAATAGGCTTATTTTTGCATGATTTTTGGTATTATTTGCAAATGCATCTAAGTTTTACTGTTACCTTTGACCTAAGTTCCTAGCTATATCATTGAAGGTCGTGTTTGTTACTTGACAATGTGTGACCGTGCTTATCCTAAAAAACTTGCCTTTCAATATTTGGAAGACCTCAAGAACGAATTTGAGCGTGTCAATGGAGCTCAAATTGAAACGGCTGCCAGGCCTTATGCCTTTATTAAATTTGGTAAGCTCCTTATCTGTATTGTTTGGGTTTTCTGTTTTTATCCAACTAAATTTCTTCTACTTTGTGCTGCTCCTCTTGCTAGGTTTGATTTTATCTTTTCTTGTTTTTTTCTTCTTTAAGATACATTCATACAGAAGACAAAGAGACTGTACTTGGACACTCGTACTCAACGAAATATTACAAAGTTGAATGATGAACTCTATGAAGTTCACCAAATAATGACTCGTAATGTACAAGAAGTTCTTGGTGTTGGTGAAAAATTGGACCGTAAGTTCAGAAATATGTTAGACTATTATATTATATTATATTTTGGTTTGATTGATAATTAATTAATTAAACTTTTTGTTTGAATCAATGTAGCATGATGAATTCTATAGTTTACGTTCATGAGCTAGGTTAGGTAACGGTGGTTTTCCAATTTTAATGCATCTTTTTGAATCTACGGGTTACGTCCAGTCTGTTGCTTCTATATCTGCTTCAGCATGCATGCTTAAATTTTATAAATTACCCTTAATTGGTAATACACATTGGAACATGGACTGATAAATTAATAGAATTAATTATGGTTACACCTTGTAGCGGCCTTAGCTTACTTGTATGTATTGCCATCAATTTGAAGTCACCTAATAGTTTTTCTTTATTGATGGTTTAATAAGCTGTACTGCCTCCATCCTTTTTTTCACTGGCTGATGATAAATTGTATTTTTGTTCAACTATGTGTTTAACTTTTTCTTTTATACGAATGACACAGAGGTCAGCCAAATGTCCAGTCGTTTGACATCCGAATCTCGTATATATGCTGACAAGGCAAGAGATTTAAATAGGCAGGTTAGTTTTCTTTATATGGGGGCATTTATCTCCCTCTCATTCTGTTCAAGGTACTTAAGTTGTACTGCGAAGTTATGTTCTTGGTGGAAAACAAAGACGATTAATAGATTAGTGTCACAATGGCTCCTTGAGCTGGACTGGTCTGGATGAAAAAGGGTGAAATAGTTCTGTATTGGGCAATTGAATACATCTATTAGTTTGAGTTCTGGGCTTTATTGGTAGGCGTGAATACAAACATGAGGTAGTTACAGAAGCATTTATTTGCTAAAATCCATTGTGAAGTTTGAATATCATAATGGGGAATGGATTTAGCACATAAATACGATAGACCATACAGTTTAAGTAAAGTTTCCATTTTCCAATGGATAAAACTTTTTCCAACTTTGGTGTTTAATTTCTATTCAATATGGACGTCTTTTTTCTTTTGAAATCTACGTTCCTTGAACAAGAGCATTAGTCAGTTTTCAATGTGCTTGTGGTGGCTGGATATATTTTATAGAAATCATTATTGTCAACATTACTGGAGTTTGGTAGTTTGTTATATGTTTTTGTTTTCCCTGTAGGCTTTGATCCGTAAGTGGGCTCCTGTTGCCATTGTGTTGGGAGTTGTCTTCCTCCTCTTCTGGGTGAAAACAAAGTTGTGGTGATTCATCTATGCTCCAGACTCCATGGTGTTAAGAACTCGTCAGAATTCCTTGGGTTCCCCTGTTTCTTTGAGCAGCTTCTTGCCACACCCAGAGACCATGCATTCGAGTAAATTCTGGTTTTTTCTTCACACAAATTGTTTCGAATCGTAGGTACAAATTTGTAATGTGGAATTGTGACAGAGACCTTAGCTGTAGAACATAGTTCAAAACAAAACTATTCTTTCTACATGTGAAAGCCATCCGAATAGTAATCAATTCTAGTTAACTTTGTCAGAGTTTTTTGTTAGATAATTAACGTACTCAGTCACCACTCGTTTGAGCTCAGTGGCTTAAACTACAGCAGAAACACATGCCTGTTTGTGGTACCTATATTTTAGAAGAAATAACCAAATTTATCTTACCTTAATTGCTAATTTGAGACTTTGTTGCAATAGCTTCCGCGGTACCTGTAGCACCCTCCCAGGGCCAGCTGGGCAGGTTGGACGGTGCACCGAGTTACTCTTAAAATTTATTTTTTAATATTTATTATTAACATCTACTCTTAAAATTTAATTTTTTTAAAGACTTATTAATAATGACTTAATTTTTCAGTTCGTTCCGAACCTCCGATTATGCAAGGCCGAAAGATAATTAGCAATTTTTGCATAAAGATTGAGGCTACTCTATTTGTCAGTGTTTTCACAGTATAATGATCCGCCCCTTTCCCTTACATTTGAAGTTACTATAACGATAGAACAAATACTACTGTAATCATTTACATTTAAAGGTACTATAATGATAGAACATATACTACTATAATCACTGTAACTAAAAAAAAAAATTACTATAAGGATGATTTAAAAAAGAAGGTACTATAACGAACTAAAATGCAAAAAGGAAACGAGGGTTTGGCCAGTTTAGTTCATCCAGTCATCATAAAATGTGACATGTAGTGTTAATGATAGGGCATTGTAGTGACAGAAGACGCATTTAATTCTGGGTTCAAACCTTGGATAACCCGTTACCCTCAAAAAGAATAGTTTGAGATATTTAGTGACAATCCAGATTAGCAAAGTTTGTTAAGACCGTAAAACAAAGAGCTAATCTGTCCAAAAGAACAATAGTTTTTTTTGCCATCCCTCTGTTCAAAGGAATGGTTGTACTTCTGGGAATCAAGTAAACTGCAATAGTAAGCACTGAGAATATTAACGAAGCATGCAAGTACAGTTTATAAAACCTATGAAATGTATTATTTTGGGAATAAGGTATTCAATTCAAAACCACGCCTTTAGATAGCAAATAAAGGCACCAACTAGTCTAGTTCTTCAAACTTTAGTTATACATGCATCGGAAAATTATAGGATGAGGGGAAATTGGCCCACCATTGTAAATAGTCTGTTATAGCTTCGCACCAAGGTGGCTCGAGTATTGTCTTTATAACTTACCAAACATTAACCAATTCTTTTCAACAAATCAAACTGCTTTCACTGACTGATGCTGATCTGTCTGCAAAAGTAGCTTTAGACACGAGAGGGATAGCTTGGCACTGAGGCGGCTCTAGAATTGGTATAAGATGATACTGCACAGAACACGCTATGTATTTCCACCAGAGTTGCTTTTGTTCCCACCTAGCTCCATAGGAGAATTTGCAATGCTACTAACTGAGCCAAGGTTCTGAGAGCTCAGCTGGGGGCTGGGTGGACAGGCCTCTGGATTACAAGCACTTAGTGCATGAATAGCACCTGAGCTCAGTTGGGGACTCATGGGAGTCCTTTGATTCATTTGTTGTGGGCTGGCCTGTTGCTGGGCCTGCTGTTGCTGAGGTGGCTGATTCATTTGTGAAATTCCAAGGGTTGATGGTGAGCCTACCTGTGAAGGTGAAACGACAGCCTGTAGTGGTGAGGTTGTTTCTTGCGGTTGCTGTTGTTGTAATTGCTGCTGTGGTTGCTGTTGTTGTAATTGCTGCTGCTGTTGTTGCTGTAATTGCTGCTGTTGCAGTTGCTGTTGCTGATGGTGCAACTGCTGCTGCAATTGCAACTGTTGTTGCTGCAATTGCAGCTGTTGCTGTTGTTGCTGCTGCTGCTGGTTCATGTAAAGTTGGTTCATCCCAGGCATCATTTTCGGAGGACCCATGGACCCCATAGCAGTCCTTTGCATTGAACTCATGTTAGCCTGGTTCAGATTCTGACCCAGCATAGAAAGACTAGCAGAACCTGGATGCATCTGTCGGGCTCCGGACATGCTACCGATGCTTGATTGAGGACCACCTAACATGTTTCCTCGGCCCATTCTTAATTTTGAAATTAAAGCAGCTTGAGGTGACGTTAGCGCTCCAGACCGAAGCTGCTGGGTTATTGCATTGGTTATATTTGCACCTGGAAGATTCATTTGGTTTTGGCCCACATTTCCCATGCCAGAAATTGCAGTCATTGGAGCTGATATTCCTGTTCCACCAATTCCCCTTGCACCTCCAATTCCTGCAGCATTGCCCAGGCCTCCAATCCTGACCATATTTCCCATACCTACAGCTGCACCTAGTCCCATCATTTTCCTCTGCATTTGCGCCTGCTGCTGTGGCTGCTGCTGTTGTTGCAATTGCTGCTGCTGCTGCATCATCTGAAGTTGGAGAGCTGAAGATTTGTTGACCATTTGATTACCCAACTGCATGCTTGAATTCTGCCCAATGGCATTCAAATGTGAGAGAGGATTTGATGTAAGCATCATTGGTGATCTCTGGAACTGCTGCTGCTGTTGTTGAAGCAAAGGGTGCTGTTGACTTTGCTGCTGCTGTTGCTGCTGTTGTTGTGGCTGTGGTGGTTGTGTATCTAGTTGCGATGATCTTACAGGCATTGAAGCCCCAGACAGTAGTCCTTGGGACATCTGTAAGGCCTGAGGGTTTCCAGGAGGCAACATCCTAGTGTTTCCTAGAGCACTCAAAGATGGATTTATAGAAATATTATTACTGCTATTCTGCTTTGCCACCTCATTGATTGCTTGACCTGGAACAGTTTCAGCATACTGCTGCATAGTATGCTGCATGTCGGCTGCAGAATTGTGAGGAAAAGCTACAGCAGGATTTGGTTGACTGCTTGAGGCCATAAGGACGCGAGTTGGTTTTGCCTGAACATTATCTTCCACAAGGTGATGTCCTTCGCGCAGCATCTGCATCAACAAGTTAAAAAGAAGAAGAGAAAAAGCAAGCAAAATCACTATTGTAACCTAAAATCTCAAACTCAAAATATCAAGGACTATTAGCTGACATACCAGTGAACAAAACTGTGCAGCAAGCAAGTCCGCCATGTACTGTTGCAGGATTTATTGAGATGAACATGCCAGAACAACAACATAAGAATTCTTACATGGATAAGAAAAATAGAAGACAAAAGGTTTAATTTAACAAACTTCAAATTGCAGTAGGGGAGATGTTCGTTATACTGTTGACAATTTGTCCCTTTAGCTCAACGGTAAACCCAGGATGGGGTGACATAAAATACCAGTCTAAGAGAAATTTTCTTAATGAAACAATGGCATAATTGATGGTCCTTTTAGTATTCTCAATATGGTTAAAGTCTGAAGCCGAGTTTAACAGAACCCAGTGTAAGAACGTAGTGGGGAATATCTAAATTCACAGGGAAGTTTGATTAGTGGTCGAAGACATTTAGGACATCCTCCAAGATGTCCAAATGAGAAACTAAGACTAAGCAGAATGAGCACCAAAGATATTATGTTTTCAAGACAACAGTAAGCTCCCAGAAGCACCACAATCAAAATCTACGAGATAAGTGTAGTAATAGAGAGAAACTAGCAAAAGACTAAAAAACTAAAATAAATTAATGACAAAGATTTGCTTTTTCTACCCGAGGCCAGCAATTTTCAATTTGTCTAAAAGGCATAACTTATTTCAGCAACAAGAAACTTACAGTATTAGGAAGTGTAGGAAGGTGAGAAATATTATCCTCTGCGCTAAGAATTTCAACATCATCTATGTCTCCATAAAACATTGCTACAGTCCCATCAGTTGGTTTCTCAGACATTATCATTCTAGTTCTTACCCTAGGAGCTAGAGAAACAATATTCCCTGTTAAAATAGAACAAAGTTAAGGCAAGGGGAATGAAGGACAAAAAACCAGAGATATAACAAAACAAAGAAAACCTTGAAAAACACTCACCATGTAAAAAATTCACGATTCTTGTCTTGTCGGTATTCATATTGCCACCAATAAGTGACTTTGATAGTGGATACAACTCGTCTTTGAAATCCTCGTTACTGGAAAGACTGGTTAGACAGGCTGATATTAGTTGAGGAGAATGTGAGGTGGGTTTCCGGACATGGTACTCATCAACCTTGTTCCTTTTTCTGTTGAGTTGACACCTGCAATTGAAACCGTAAAATGAATATTGCCATCTACAAAACTTTTAACAGGAAATAACAAGACATTAATATTACATCTTGAAAATAAGGAATCACATAACCAAGCAGGTGACTATGTTCATGTTCTGGTCTTCAACAGGACAAATTTAAAAAAGCAAGTAAAGCATGCTTCATGTAAAAAAGAGGAGGCACTAGCGCCCTGTAAAGTTTGACAAAGATTATCTGACACTATATACAGAATGGAAACACAAATGTATTTATTCAATGGCTAGAAATCTATCACAAAACTCCAATGCAGAAATAATTCAATTGACATCATACCTCATAGTTACAATTTCAATCTTTGAGAACCTTTCAAGCATTGTTTGATCACCCAAAGGAGGGGTTCCAACGGAAGGACTGCTTGCATTTAATTGAACACTCATATTGCCAACACTTGCAGGAGATCCAACTGCATTTATTACAGGAGTCTTGGGGAGGGAATTTGATCTTCTCTTAGCAGCAGCTTGAGCCTGGTGTTGCCGTTGCATAGAGTCATTTGCATTTGAAGTCAAAGATGGGGTACCACCAACAGCAGGAACTGAGTTCACAGCTCTCTCCTTTAGAGATGCTCCAAGGGAAGAGGTTGCTGCAGCAGCTCCAAAGTGAGGTCCTACAGGACCACTTAAAAATTCCCCAGATTTTGATGATAATGGAGATTGAGGCAAAGCTCCACTTGACAAACGGGGACTTTGCACTGATTTCCTTTTTTGGAACTCTTCCTTTCTCGCATCTTTCTCAACATGCTGATTATTATTGTTCCAAGGTGTTTGAGGGAAACCAGGTCTCGCAAATCCATGGAATGATCTTGGTTGAAATCGTGTTTGGTGTGGGTCTAAATGGTTTGCATCAGTTTCCCGGTTCAGCTCAGAACCATCCAACTTGTCAGTAGGATCAAATGGCTCTTCCTTAGCACCATATCTCAATGTTTGATGTCCTGCAGCAAATGGCATTGCACCAGCCTCCTGATTCAGAACCCCTTCAAAAACTTGCTGAGGGTGCTTCTGCATGCCCATATTTGCATACGGCATTCCTCTTGCCAATGCTTGCTGGGGAAGCAACATATTCTTCCAGCTCATATCCTGTCCATGCAGGCCATCCATATGTGTCCCAACTTGTTGGTGTGGAATCCCGTCTGGTCCAACAGCATTAAGTCTAGTTCTTTTATTAAGGCCAGATAAGGGTGACATTGGACCATCTACGTTCTCCCGCTTCCCAAGAAGAGAAGTACCGGAGTTTATGCTATCCGTATACGACATTGTCACATCCTGACCAACAGGGGAGGCAACCGATGCACTTACAAAAGAGCTAGATCCATGATCCTGCATACTCCTAGCATTCGTAAGCCCCATCTGATATCTTGGTGACTGCAATGCCATGGGTAGTGCTGGAATGGATGAATCTTGCACAAAACTTTTAGGTCTTAATCCCACCATATTGCTTGAACCAACATTTTGAGAAATCAGATTTTCCTGTTGTAGCATCAAACTCCCTGAAACAATTCCAGCCTCTCCCAACCTGCCATTAGAGCCTTCTGTCACTCTATCTAGGTAAGCCTTCTTCCCATGGATCTTATTAGTAGATGTGACTGTAACTTCTGAAGTCTCCCTCAATCTCTTTCTCCTCAAGCTACATGAAGCAAGGTCAAGCTGCAATTTGACATGGTTAAGAAAGATGAAATTGGATGCTCAAATAAGAAGAAATAGGCATTACTTTCTGAATTCATTACCTTAGTTGGAACAGGGTTAGTACATAGTCTGTCCAGTTTGGGAGTGGGATCTAAACAAAGTTGTGGTTGCAAGGCTTTCAATATCCGAGACTCCGCTACCTGCAGCAAAAGAGGATTAAATGAATAACAACTTTGCAACATGTACAGAAACCACTTACAAAGGATGGGAGAGCTGTCAGTATGTACTATGTACCATTAAATCACCATATGTCCATGAATTATCTGAGCTCAATGGAATATCCTTCACTACATTCTCCAAAGACATCTTAAGACGCACTTTATTGATGACAGGGGATCCATCTCCTTGTTGAGGTGAAACTTTCCGGTAATCACGCACCTTAAAAAGAAAAAAAATGGATTTCAAACGAAATATGATTTCACTGAATGCATATTAACAACCATGTTCTAATAGCAGTAGGTGTCATGTGTAATAAGCATAAACTGATATACCCTAAGCCCCTTCTCAGAGACACCAACAAAGAAGTCAAAAGTTATTTGATTGCAACAGCAAAAGGGGAAAATTAAAGGGAAAAGGAAAAGGAAAGTCGAGATGGTGTTCTTGAAAGTGATTTGTGAGTACAATCTTGAATGCAGACTGCAGTATAGAGCTGTGTTCAAGGCTAGATCAAGTGAGTTGAGACTTGCTTTTGTAACACTAGAGTCAAAACATTTGGTATGGAAGGAAGTAACACAGATTCAATGGAATGGCCTAGAATATGATTGACTTATTATATGAAAGGAATCAAAGGATAATTATAATAAGTTATAGCTCACCTCACATACGATTGTCCCATCAACATATTTGCAAGGTATATCATCCAAAATATCTCCTGGCAATCGGCCAGATTCAATTGCCTACAAGCACATTCAGAAACAATTGAGGAGATAACTTAAAAGTAGAGCTTACATAGGAAAATTCTTGGTAAAAAGAAATTGTGAGTAATAATAATGCTGAAGTTTCAAGGAAATATTAAGTAATAGCCTCATTAAATCAAGATAAATTTAGTTTTGATACCCCAATGATTTTGTTTCTCAAACCAAGTTCCAAGAGATTAGCTTAGTTTTAAAAGGGGCGTCTAAGACGCTGAGAAAAACACATCAAAGGGCCGAGGCGAGGCGATACACGAGATTCGCACCTCTGGGCACTTTTGCATGATGCATCACCTCTTATCCCCGAGGCGGTTTTTTACATATTAATTATTGTTTTCTTTCTTTTTCTTAGTTTTTTTATTATTAATAATATTAGTTTGATTATTATTATAATTATTGTTTACATAGTTTATTATTATATATTACATATTATTAATAAATATTATTATATTTATTGTTAAATACTATTATTCAAATAATTGTTATTATTTACATATCATATTTGTTATTACTTATGATTAATAATATTGTTATTAATCTTATATGGTACATATTACTATTATTTGTTTAATATTTATTATTGTTAGATATTATTTTTTTATTAATATTATTATATTATTGTTAGTGACTCTTCTTTTAAACTATTTTCTGTGAAAAACACATCAATATCTTCCACGGCGGAACCATTATTACAATTTGATTTCTAGGTTGTTTAGAATTTAAATAATGAATTTATGATCAAATTCATGTTTAATTTATAAATTATCATGTTTTTAAGCACAAAATAGGTTATATGGTTAATTTATAAATTTTTAGGAAAAGACGTCTCGCCTACAAAAGGCGAGCGCCTTTGCCTCTCGCCTCGCGCTTTAAGGACCTTTTAAGCCTTGAAGCGTCTCGCGTCTTTTAAAACCAAGGAGATGAGTGGGTTAACCCATCAACAAACCAATCAAAATCACAGAGGATAGATTTGGATGCAACTTTTATTACTTGCTTTTTTAAAATACAAAAATCACCCCTTGCGTTTTGCTAAAAAAACTAAAAGTAAATAGTAAATAGCAAAATTATAGTTGATTAAACATGAATAAATGACTAAAATATTGCAAAAATTCGCAATCGTGCTTTTAAGGCAAAAAAAGGGTTTCCATATCAATGGAGCTCTTTTTTTCCTTGAAAATATAGTTTTCTTGTATATAAAGAACTGGTTTTTCAAAGTAGGAAAATTAAGAACTAAACAAGGATGCATTTTTATCGAAGTTCAATTTCTCCCACCTTTCGAAGAATATTTATCAATGAGCTATCCCAAGCCAAAATAGAGGAAGATTAAATCAAATACCAGGCAACAAAGAAAAATATCCATGTATCTTTGCAAAACGTTTCCTCGGGTCATTAAAACATGAACATGGTCATAGGACACACTACGAGTCAACCCAACACTTACAAACAATTAATACAAAGAATAAGCTATAAAATGGGAAATGGGGATCATTTAATCCCGTCCACCAAGGTTAATGGATGTGAGACAATTTCTTTGCTAAGCAAACCGGAAACCTTTGTTAATCAAACCATTTACATTGAAGATTTCCATTTTCACTATCCAATAACTAACTTTCCCAATATGTACTCCAAACAAAATTGGTATAGAAGACAAATTTAAGAAGGTGTAGAATCAACCATGAAGATGAAAGACAATCTTAAATATACAAAAATTGAAAACAGAAAAATAAATAAGTTCCGATAAACGCTTACTGAAAAGAGAGTTTCAGATGACCTATCATATGGTAGCAATTTTGGAGCATCTGGAACATTATGCAAAGCCACCTGAAAATCAACAATTGCTTTAACTTAAAGATGACGTAAAAGATAGAAACAAAAGAAGCATCATTTAGTACAGTTTTTCTAGAGAAAATAACATCCTCCATATTGTCTTAAACGAACCTCTTGGGGCTTTCCAATAGAATAGCCATCTGGGTAAAGATTCAAGGTGAAAGATATTTCATGATCTGTGAAATCAAAGAAAAAACAAACAAACATGCTCAAAATTCGAACAATATCAACAATCAAGAGGGGGGAAATAAAACCAAAGCACAATAATGGTTTTGAAGTTTGACTGATTCTAACCTGCGGGAATTCGAAGGGTTTCATCAGAAACAATTGATGGAGACACCACAGGAGCACGCTCAACACCTTCAACAATATCACCCTGGATCAACACAAACACAAAAAACAAATCAAATAATCAGACAATATTACAAAATAGGAAAAAGAACACATAAAATTTAATTTACTTTCGTTATTCCTCTTCTCTTAGTTATGGACAATGAATCAAACTAAAGAGAGAAAGTATACTAAAATCAGAACTTATACCATAAGTGATTAAAAGTAAAACCATACAAAATCCCCTTATCATAGTACCTAATTTATTAAGGCGGGGCAATTCCAGAAATCAAGCTCATTCTTTAGCTTAAAACTAGACTGTAAAGTTTAAATGAATAAAACATTATAAAAAATACAAAAGGAAAAACCTTAAACAATTCAATTATCTCTAACTCCTACCAGCAACCAAAAAGCAAAAATCTAGTTATACAGAATAAATATACTTAGATTTAAAAAAAATAAAAGTATAAGCTACGGGATCTGCCCAACGAAACAAGATTAGAAACAGACCCAGAAATTCCTTCCACCAACAATTCTCCGTTTTGACAATTACAATGGTTATTTTATCAGCAAAGTAAAGATCCTATGGGTATAAACAAAATTTACCTGGAGCTTTCTAGGTCGTGAGCTCTCTCTAGAATTCTCAGAGACAACATCGACTGAAGTCTCCGATTGAAAACCAGGCTTGGACTTGTACCTAGCACCGGTGTTTGATATCTTAAACGAAACACCCATGTATAACTCTTTTCTGCTTTATCAGAACTAAACCATGAGAAATCGAGATATAACGGGTTTTGTCTGGATCAGAAGAGAGAAGGGAAAATATTTAGACTTCAGACAAACAAAGAACCCAGCTTGAGTTTCTGAGTAAAGAGTTGAGAAAACATCAAGATTAAAAGAAGAAAAGTTATTTTATCTTTTTTCCAAGAGACTAATTTAGGGTTTAAAAGATTAATTTAATATTTATATTTTATGATTAATATTTTAATATAAAATTAATGATTTAGATTCTATATATAGTAAAATAAATATTTTAATATAAAATTAATAATTTAGATTCTATATTTTACTATTAATATTTTGTCTATTCTTGTGGTTTGATTCAATCGACGTTAGTTTCTGATTTATATTTCTGTCGGTGGTCTTTCAAAAAGTTATATCCCCACTCCGGTTGATGGTTGTTTGCCGATGAAATCAGTCTTGGGTAACGATGTTTTTACCTGACAGTTTGGATCGTCTACAACTCCTTCTTCCTTCTTTATGCGTCTCGTTTGGACATAGACAAGTAGATTTAAGAAGCTTCTGAATTTTATTGGTATGTTTAATTCCATAAGAATTTTAATTTCTTTGTTTTTTGGGTTGTAAAATGGTTGAATTGTTTAATCCAATTTTTTCACTTCTTGAATACGATGTAATTATAATTTTTTTATAAATTTAATAAAATTCAGTAGCATTTATCAAAAAAAAAAATAGTTTCTATATAGCCATAATTTTAGCTCAATGTTATTTATACCGTTTTATTAGTTTAGACCTAAATACCTTTTAGATATAATTATTATTTTTATTAATATAAATCAAATATCGTAATGATCTATTATAATGATAATTATATTAATTAAGAATCATCATAAATTAGATCAAAATATATATTTTTAATTGATTTAAAAAAATTTTATTTAAAACCTGACTTGATATTCACGTAAAAGATTATTTTTTATCCGACTTAATACAAAAATAACATGTTCATTCGATATTAATTTTAAAAATATGAAGAGATAATATAACAATTAACCTTAGTATATAAAGAAGATATACGTATTTGGTAACAATTACATTTTAATTTATTCAATTCATAATGTTAATATTTAAATATTTTTACGTTATTTACAGAATCTAGAGTTTAATTCTACTAAATCAATACGTAATCGATAGTCTTAAACTAAAACTTGACGTCATTCTTTTAAAAAAGATTCAATATTTTTGTAGTCATAATAATTAATAAGAATTAAATTTATAACGGTGTTCACGTAATAATCTACGTAAAAGTTTAATATACATTATCTAATAAAAATATTTATTTATGTTAAATATCACTTTAATAAACAATTAAAATGATAATGATAAAATTTAACTCAAAAGATACCAAAAAAAAGTTAACACAAATTACATGTGAATTGTCAAGCAAACTACCGTGTCAGCATAATTGTAAATTTTAATGTTATAATCAACAAATTAACTTTTTTTAACAATTTTTACTTGGGGATAAGAGATGAGAAATTTATTCCTACAAATATTGGACCTGTAATATAAAAGAATAGAGAATGTCAATTTATAATTCTTAATTTTATTTAAAATCTTAAATTTTTAAAAATACATTTAATTAAAAAAACCATGATTAAAATGATAATAAATTACTCGCCTAAAAATACATACGATATGAATTTTACTTCTGAGTTGCACCTTAACTTTCCGCTCTCAATAAAACCTCCACCAAATCTATTTGACATAAACTTAAACATTGGCTTCCATGTTATGTTTTTTATAACAAAATGAATAACATTAAATAAACAGTTCCTAAATTAGCTTAAAACAATATAATTTATTTAAACTACCATTGGCAGATTTGGTTCTTGTTTGTAAGATACATACTTCAACGCACAGTCGGACCAGAATAAACATGAAACACTGTGTTGCTTGTTTGTTTCAGTGTCTGGGTTTACTGAACTTTGTCCAAATGTGTTTTACAACCGATTAAGCCGGTTTTCTAGAAGAATGAGATATTCCAGGATTTTGCTGGAACAAGGTTTTGGACTTAATACAGGGTTTCCCACGCGCCACCTGTTTTCAGCTTCTCCAGATTTTACTTCAGTGGATTTTGGCTTAACCGTCTGTGTATATATATATATGTATGTATGTATGTATATAATGAATGACATGAGTGTTATTTTTGTAACAATATAAGGCCATTTATGTCCTCCCAAGCACGCGCTATATAAAACCTGCGCTTCAGAGAGACCCATATTTTCTGATTATCCAAACGCAATGGCAAAGGTAATCCATTGCTCTTGTTTCATCTCTCCCCCATCTCAACTATTCGTCAAGCCTCGATTTCCTGGTCAGTAATCGCGTTCTTGGTTTCACTCTTATTTACTTTGCTTTTATTTTTAGTTTAGAAAGATGCGATTTTTCCTGCATTTACCCACCAAAAAGGACTGAATTATGAGGCAAATCTGGAAATAAATGCGATGTTTTGAAATGGGTATTTGAAGAACCAGTGAAACTGGACGGAAAATTTTCAGATGGTGAGTAAAATGGTTTATAGAATTTTTGAGTTAATTTTGATGATTGAAACCAGGGAAGCTAGCACCTTTTATATGTAAAGTTGGGAGCTTTGGACAATACTTTGAAGATGTTAATGGAACAACTGCGATTCATCAGCTGTTGCGAGAAAGGTGTAAAGAGCCCTTACTACACTGCCAAATGCCAGAGGGAAAGCGGGTCTTCGAACGGATTTCATCGTGTTATGATGGAATTTTAGAA
The DNA here is from genome assembly GCA_035048815.1 of Abelmoschus esculentus. Classification (NCBI taxonomy): domain Eukaryota; kingdom Viridiplantae; phylum Streptophyta; class Magnoliopsida; order Malvales; family Malvaceae; genus Abelmoschus; species Abelmoschus esculentus. The sequence goes on from JAUCBN010000008.1 coordinate 4,090,740, forward strand.
CTGTTATATGCTCTTGAGGTATGATGGTGAGTCCTCTGGACAGCTTTTTGTGTTATTGTTTCTGATCTAGGTAACAAACAGAGCTGTTAGCTTCTTATTTCAAGTTTCTTCTGATAGCTATATGTATATCATTTGGACATGACAAGATTTATATAATGCTTAAATTTCAATATTTGGAGTTGATGAAAGATGCACATGCTTTGGAAATACTTGATTTTTTGGTGATTTATGGTGGTATCAAGTCACTCTTTGTAAATTATCATGATTTTCTGCATTTTCATCAAACAGTACTAATTAATTGAAGCTTATGCTGGGGCAGGGAGGCTTATGGTTAAGAGTCCCGGTGACGGCTTTTCTTGCCACCAACATTTTGATATTTACTGCTCCTTTCAAAGCCCTGGCAGAAACTTGTGAAGCTGATAACTCCTTTTTCGACATGCCACTACTGCTATTTGTTTCCCTTATTGGTGCCACAGTTGGAGGTATCTTTTTACGTTATCTAATCTTTGGTTCTGGTCCATAATGGCATGCCTCTTTCTGTGCGTTTTCAATGAACATAAAATGATTCAAACACAGCCTGCAATCGATATTTCATTGTTGAAATTGTATTTGATGTGCTTGAATAAATTTTATCCTAAAATATCTACACTCAGATTGATTCCATGATATTGTTAAAAGAAATTCTAGGCGGCTAAACCTGGAAAGTTAGAAATTATTGTCTCAGTTCTCAGAAGCCTAGAAATAAGATAGCTGGTTTCACTTTGGAATACCACTTTTAAATGGGTAATTGAAACATCTTAATATTCATTTCCCCCCTTCTAGACACCGGAGTGAGAATCCATTTTGAGCTTTTCAATGTCTTGTTCCACATTATGTCGGATTTATTTGTTTCCTCTCTTTTTCACTTCAGAAATTGATGTATGCATACTACGATGAAGTTCTTTAAAAACCATGTTGCATAATTTTTTTTATTTTCCTGATAATCCACAATTTGTACCACAGGATTGCTTGCACGGCAGAGGAAAGGGGAATTGCAGCGAGTGAACGAGCAGCTGCGCCAGATCAATGCTGCTCTAAGAAGACAGGCTAAGATAGAGTCATATGCCCCCAGCCTGAGTTATGCACCTGTTGGTGGTAGAATTTCAGAAACGGAAGTAATTGTTGATCCAAGAAAGGAAGAGTTGATTTCTCGATTGAAAAGTGGAAAGAATTTTCTTAGAAATCAAGAACTTGAGAAGGCTTTTATGGAGTTTAAGACGGCACTAGATCTTGCTAAGAGTCTACAGGATCCTATCGAGGAGAAGAAAGCTGCCAGAGGTTTAGGTCAGTCTCCGTTTACATAATTATTATGGTTCAAGCCAAACCAAGTGGCCAATTAGATCTAAAGGGTTATGATGCCTCGGATCTCTGTGCATTAAGCTTTTAGTACCCAAAGCAGCAATTTCATCATGCATCATATATTTGATAAGGAAGAAAAGCCCTTAAACTAGTACCAGCTATTGCTTTTGGAGGGTCATGCACTCTGTTGGCAATTTTCTTTTCTTATTTATTGGATTCGTTTCCATTGAAGTTGGTGGAATTTTTAACCGTCTCTAACTCTTAAGTTTGCATAATTCAGGTGCCTCATTGCAAAGGCAAGGCAAATATAGAGAAGCCATTAATTACCACTCCATGGTTTTAGCAATATCTGACCGAGAAGGAGAGGACTCTGGAAATACAGAAGCTTATGGAGCGATTGCCGACTGCTACACTGAGCTTGGAGACCTCGAGAAAGCCGGGAAGTTCTACGACCAATATATTGCCAGGTTGGAAACAGACTGATGAAGCTGCACATCCAACCAGTTCAATCACCATTAAATATATTTCTAAATGATCGTAGAGACTGCAGGTAGGTTACGGATGTTCCCTTTTTCGCCAAACTTTAGCATTACTGATGTTACTTCAGACAATGAAATTGTGAGTTTGACAATGATTTTGTTGGATATTGCATTTTTAACTTTCTTCCAAAGAGAAAACCCCCATTTCGAACACCATATCATAAACTAATCTTCATTGTGCCTCAGATGAATTTGTTTTCCATCTGTCTCCCCCACCCCACCCCACCCAAACAGATATGACAGAAAAAAGCAAGTAAAAGTAAATTTAGAGAAAGCTTTTATATGTATACATATCCCAGTGGAACAGACCAACGTATGATATATAGCATAAAAATACATTAAAAAGCTTCCCAGCTGCGTTTAGGACGTGATAAAATCTCAAAATACGTAAATAATAGGCAAACATATTAGATAAAAGCAGGATGTAGCTTCACTGCTAAAAAAAGCCTCCTAAATCTATGTTTAGAACTCAAATCAAGCCTGCCAATGCAGGAATTAAGGATATTATCACACGAACTCTGTTCTTGTTACTGATAGTACAATAACTGCTGGGCGGCTGCAACGTTCTGGAACCCACCATCGTACATAGCCTGGCTTCCTCCGGCAGCACCAACTCCCATTGCTGCCTGCTTGAGAGGGTGCATTTGGGAATGAACGCCACCCATTTTGCTCATAGCAAGTTGCCTTTCATAAGCTAAAAGGTCAATCGCTGAAAGGCCCGATAAAGGTGCAGCCACAGGTGGGGGAAGTGGATTCGAACTTGTCCCGGGTGGTGTAGGCTTGCTGCCCCAAGAGCACTGAACAAACAATTACAGATGTCAATTTCTCATCATCCAAAGACCAAAGATTTTTTTAAAATGAAAGTTGGCATAGTAACTATGAGATTATAGACGAGCAAGATTGAATTTAAAGATCATTGACTGTATATAACAGTCATCCAACTCATTTTTGGGTATTTAATGATCAATGATTCAATTAATATACCAAATTGTGTGCAGAATTTTCAAAACCTCCTCCAAAGACTTTACAAACTACAAATCAATGTTTCTGTATTTATATTTCTCAAATACAGTAGCCACAGAACAAACCTTAATTTGCTTGCCACATAGGAATGACTGGGTGTTCCCCATCTGAATAGCCAAAGCAGCCCCAGCATGAGTACTGTATCTCACAAACCCAAACCCTTTGTCACGCTGGACCCGAACCTCCTCAATCACCCCAGCACCAAGAGCATGGAAGTGACAATGGAGTTCAAGTTGAGTGACCTGAGGATTAAAAGGAAATTGTTTAATTGGACAACCTAAAAGTTCTTTTAAAATACAATAAATTTTCAAACACTAGTCTACTCTCACATACAGTAAAAACTTTTTTAAAAGATGGCTGTTTAAAAAGTCCATACACTGGAGGATGCTTCAAGATCATACCATCATTAGTTGAGAAGCTTGTATTGATGGGCATTCTACATGTGGAAAAGATGACAAACTATCGTAAAATTTGAGTATTCTACATGCATATGGAAATATGAATTCCCAAAAGTGATAAAAAAAATGTTGGTTTACTTGTTCTATGTAAAGTAAGCTCATAATGATTGGTAACACCCATTTCAGAAAAAACTTCCATGTGTAAAAATAATAACTAGAAGAGCTGTTGCATATAGTTACTTGCCTCTGGTGCAAGATTGCCCACATAAACAGTAGTATATTGAGGATTATTCTCGGGAGCATCATTATTAGTGGTCTCTTTACCATCCTCTGCATACCAAGGTAACAAGTGTAAGTTCATATCCCTTTAGGTACAAATTCTAAAGATCCATACAAGTAACTGAGTTTTGCATAGAACAAAATAATAATTAATACGAAGATTTAAAAGAACCCTACAGCAACAAGCATACCTGATGAACCATTGGTTAGTTCAACCGTACTTTTAGCATCAGAGCTTTGTTTGTCATCATTGCTACTAGCACCCTTTGTTGCCCAGTTACAACGGATCTGCCGACTGCCAAGCCACTTTCCTAAAAGAATAAAGCAAAAGCACATTTGATTTTTACTGCCATTTTAATAACAGCGATTCATGCATCTAATCTGTCTAGAAATAACACTAATACAATCATAACATCTCAGGTTCAGCCACAATATTTTAACAAATTGGTCCTCTACGGTCTACACATGGTGATTTTAGAAGGGCATGAAAGAATATCAGAGGAAAAATAAAAGGGAAGACTTTTTTGTAATACTATTTCAGAAACATAGTAAGAACACTCCAAACATGAAAGATATGAAATAAAACTCTGAAGCTAACTCCATCTGATGTTGCTACACTTCAACCAATGAAGATAGAATAAATGTACGTGTGGAGTAAAAGCAGCAATCTTACCACTTAAGTCATTAATTGCACTTTGTGCATCCTGAACAGAGGGAAAAAAGGTCAACAACATTATAATGGAAGAGAACTGGACGCCAGAAACTTGACCAAGGAACAGTACCTGCTGGTTGCGGAATGAAACAAACCCAAATCCTCTTGAGCGACCAGTTTTCTGATCCCACATAACCCTCGCATCCCTGAATCAGTAAGGATATTAAATTTGTTATTCATGCCAACACCAATAAATCACTACTGATAGCTTACGCCTTTACTCTTAATAAGTTTGATTAGAGCCAATGCATTCATTTAAATCAAGATTGAAAAGACAAAAACCACTTACGAACAACTCTGATAGACAGAAAAGCATGCATACAGCATTGCATCAGTAACCTCAGGACTGAGATCCCCAACAAAAATATTAAAATGACCTGCACTGATTTTGATAGTATCAAACAGTATAACAAGAAAGAAAACTACCAGCAGACTATAAATGTTTTTGCGCGAAAATTTCTAAACAGAAAAATAAGAAAACCTGATGTATCCTCTCTCTGACCGCTAGCATATGCCCAATTAACCTTGATAGGCTGTCCAAATCTGCAGATTATAAGGTATAATAATGATATCAAAGCTAAATCGAGGCAAAGTAAGAGTAAAAAATGAAATTAATGCTTACAAATGCCGTCCATTTAGAGAAAAAATAGCAAAAGCAGCAGATCTACGATCGAAGTAGTGGATGAACCCATATGATGACTGTTCCAGTATGAAAAAAGGAAAAGGATGAAAAACTGAGTCAAGAAAGTTAACTGTTGCACTATTAGAGCACCTCACAACTTCATAAAGGTTAAAAAAGAAGAGGGAAAATACCTTTTCCTTTCTAATAAGCTTGCAACCTTCAACAGGACCAGTACTAGCAAAAACCTCTTGTAGTAGTGGTTCAGTCACTTGTGAATGGATGTTTCCCACATACCTGCAGTTTCTCAAAAATTTAAAAACTAAAAATTTAAAAAAAGAGAGACAAAAAAACTATATAAGTAACTTTATAAGTTGTCAAAAAGATGCAAGAACATATAAGAAGGGCAAAGGGTTGCAACATATTCGATCACCAGACTCATTAAGGAAAGCACCTCTAATGTATATGACTATAAGCACAAAAGTGACTAGGGTAGTTGCTTAAGCAAGAAGGGCAAACAAGTGATGCACGATATGCAAAGGACGCAAAATGGAGAAAGGGGAAAAATCTAGGCAAGCACTCACACACAGCGGCAAGTACTTGGATCAAAACCAGGAGGCAGATTTCCACTTGGGATTGGCTCCATCTGCATAATAAAAAAATGAAACATAAAAGTGGGAAAAAGAAAAAAGAAAAAGTTTACAAAAAAGTCACTTCCCACTCAATTCTAAAGCCTCTGAATCTGGGAAAGAGGATGAGTTTTTGAAGGTACCCAACAGAGAACCTATAAAAAATTAAACATGATGCTAATAACAACCATCACAATTGCAAGCATCACTTCTCCTACTTTGCAAACACTTTATACTTAAAGACAAAAGGATAGTAGACATTCTTGCTTTTACAATTATCACATCACCCTGCTTCATTTTTCAGTGCCGAGTGCCGACCAATCAAAAATAATGCAGCCTCGTCTAAATAAGACATACTTTAGCAGAACCATAGTCCTCGGATCCGAGTAATTCAAGGGTAATGATTCCTTTGAACTCCCTCCTCCTAAGTGAAAATATATATTTCCGGACAATTCAGACAGAAAGATGTGCCGGGTATGTAACTAAGAATAATGCAGATACATTAGAAGCACCATATACATTATAAATTAGCTTCATGCTGTTATATTTCAGCCCGATAAGCCTAGAGATTCCCAAAATCATATGCAGGAGCCATGTTTTATACTCCAACACTTGAAAGGGAACCAAACTACAGATAGAGATACATAGATAAATACAAACATGGAGAAAAAGACTGATTGATTGACTGTGTATATGTGCCAGAGAGGTGGCAACTAGACATTATTCAAACACTTTCGATCATTTCACTAAATTTGAGAAACAAAACAAAGTTTACCAGTGAAGAAAGAAGCACAGTAAATGAGAAATAACAATATTTGAACTTCAATCTTTTATCACGGGTTTTTCTCATTTCTGAAAAACAAAGCCAAATATTTCTCCGACCATAAATCGAGAAATAACTGTTTTTGCACATCACAAACTAGGAACGAAGACGATCGAATTCAAGTAAAACTCATGATAAAAGCTTACCTTTCAAATATCAGATATAACAGCACCAAATCCAAAACTAACCCAATCTCCACCAATTCAAATACAATAAACCAAATACGATTTCGAAAATAAAGTATATACCCGACAGATCATTCCGGAAAACCGGATCAAAAACTTAAATTGACGAGAAATTAAAGAGATGGTTAAAAGAAAAAGGAAAGAGTACAAAACCTGAGGAGGTGCCAAGATGCCAGGGTGATAGAGAGACTGTTGTTGGAGGAGAGCTTGTTGCATCAGGGCCTGTTGCTGTTGCTTCAGCCTCAGGTGCTCCATTTTTCTCGGCGATTTTCAGGGGGAAACTAATCGGTATGTCTGGTTTCCGATAAAATAATCTTTTGTTCTTCTCCTGTGCTAGGGCTCGAAGTGTAGAGGGACCTCGAGAATGAGACAAGATGAATGAGGAACACAAGAACTGCTCGAAGGAGAGAGAAAGAAATAGGCCATACTCCTCCAAGAAGGTATTTATATGACGTAGGAAAAGTATAAAGGTAAAAATAAGTAAAGCAACACTGCAATTTATTTATTTAACTTAATTTAATCACTAAAATTTTAAAATATCCAATTTACTTAAAATATTCTTATATTGTTTTTATTAATTCCCCGCTAACTCATTAATACCATTAAATATAGAATAAAAAGAATGAATAAAATACATGAAATATCATTAAATTCATTAATTTATTTTAATCATTAAACTTTACTCTTTAAATCATTTTAATTAGAATAATAACTAAAAAAAAACAATAATAATTTATATGTTTTACCTAAATATAAATACATACATTTTTGATGACAATTAGGTCATTTTGTCATTAAAATAGCTATCAATGAGATATTATATCATCTTGAGATTTATTTTGTATAGCTTCAAATCATCCTAAAAACATGTCTAATAGGATGTATAATGTCACTAAGGTCTCTCGTTTTATTTTCGATGTGAGATTAATGTTTGTTGTCTCTTGAGCACTATCAAGATCTCTCGTTTTTCTTTCTAATACAAGATTAATGTTTATCAACTCTTTAAGACATGCCATGTTTACTAGAAGCCACAACTAGACATTATAGAAATTGACAAAATTAGACGAAAAAGAAAAAGTTAAGAGACAGTCATCGAAGGTTGTAACGACTAGTTGATGTGTGACTAAAGTTAACAGTTAGACATGTGTTAGAGTTTAAGGTTTAAGATTTAAAGTTTATAATTTATGATTAATATTTAAAGTTTAAATTTTTAAATTTTAAAATTAAAGTTTAGCTTTAATATTTATAATAAAGGTTTAGATTTTTTTTATCTTGTAAGGTTAAAATTAAAAATAATAAATCTTGGAAGGGCTAATTTGGCTATTATGCGTTTTAAATAAATTTTGATTTTTTAAATGCTACTTATTCAATTTTGATTTTTTTAATGATTTTGATGTTTTTATTAAAAAAATTAATAGATAATGACCGATCGACGACGACTCTATAATAAAAGAAAAAAATACTTTTAAAAAGTTTTTTTTATTTAAAAAATAAAATGAGATGGATAATAATATAAAAAGGTGTTATGGGTTATTTTTAATTTATGTGTACTTTTCCTTGGCTATAAATGCTAGACGAATTATAATATAATACATTGTAAATCAAGGTTACAGTTTGAGGGCATTTGTTTCAATTTACTCTTTTATTTTATGCACAACGAAAATACAAAATCCATATCCAATGCCCAATAAGGTTTGGAAGTACATAAGCTTTGGCCCAATAGGCCTTCTACTTCCTTGTTATCTTTCGAATTATATATAATTTTTTAAATTTTTATCTGTTTTATAATATTTTTTTTGTAGTATGTATTTTTTTAATCTTATAGCACGTTTTTGACTTATGATACGGTATTATTTATTGTTATGACAGATTTATGTTTATGGATATATTTTTAATGATATTTGGCTCTGATTTATGAATTGTCGATTTTAATAATTTAACTATTTTATGATTTGTTTGTCGATGTAGTCAGATTTGTTTTATGAAATAGATTCTAAGATTATTGGTTTTACTTATCACTCTTTAATCATGAAACACGAAACGTGTAAATAAATAGAGACAAGAGGACGCGTGGCGTGCTATTCTAATAGGATATACTTGAAAATCTTAACCAGAAGCTAATGAGGTGAGAAGGTTCACACCATAATAATTTGATGGCTGTTACTGCCTGATTAATAAGGGCGTAGGGGGATAGAGAGAGTGGAAATTATTAGAGCTTTGAATTTGGATATCTAACAGTCAATATTTTTGTCACTCAAACGCCCTTTCCCCTACTGGAAGGTCAGAATTCCGATCAAAAGAATTTACTTGCTTTGTACGGAAAACCTGGCCTATAGTTACCCACATGACATCAGCTACAGTATCAGATATTCGGACATTGATCACTTGCAACATTTTTCCATTAATTTTTAGTAGTGTACAGAGATTTTAGATTATTCGAAATGGAATATATAAATTGTATTTGAAACATGACATCTTATATTAATATGCACGGGACGTGCATGAGTTGAATGAAGGAGAATATCACGGACCGTGAATCGTGATTACGCAGGATAGTATTAAGAGTGTAGAACGTGCCGAGCAGTTGTCTCATCTGGGATGGGCGTGCTGATTGTGCACTGGTCGAGAGTTGTCCCCGCTTTCCTGATGAGCTCATGGGAGGACGAAACCAGTGAGCATCGGAGATCGTCAAGGCTAATCCTCAGGTATGCGAAAGACTCGAGGTGCCGCACGGGTAGAAGTCCTTGCACGAAAATTCTGACCCCGTGACAAATACTTGACTCACAGACAATTGAACGAAGTTGTCATTTGATTTCCGGGCTGGTTCCCTAATCACCGATAATGACATCTAAATAACAGCAAAGTTTCGTCGAGAAGACGATACAAAACAGTGGTCCGAGGGGTTTGTTTCTAACGCTACAATGGATGGAACTTACACACAAGAATTGGATCAGATCTCAATCAGGCAGTAACAGAAGAACCTGGAACCTGTACCCACTATTGTGGTCCTAAGTTACAACACAATGGGAGCGAAAAAAATGTTACTATAACTTGAGTTCAAGATCTCTGGATGCTTCTTTCGATGATTGACCTTCCTCGTGAGACGACTTGCTTTCGTCGGGTTTAGGCGGAGGAGGAGACCCTCGTGCATTGTTAACTTGGTATGGCGCTCTTGCAGCTGCCCTGAAAATGAAGCCGATGGTGTTGATTTAGTGAAATAATCAAAGTCAAGAACGAGATAGAAATCACAACTTGGGTTTTTGATGAGATGTCAAAATCACAATCTTGAAGGCAATGATATAGAAAAAAGGGTTAACCGTAGCTTGCAATCTAAGGCACTAGTTTTGATTTCATTTGTCAAAAGATGCAAGATTCCTAGTCCATGGAAGTTCTGCAGATTTAAGCGTTAGCGGAATCCAAGAGTTCTCTAGTGCTAGAAAAAATTCTTACCTGTCTTTTCTCTTTTCAAAGAACTTGTGTAGTGAATTTCTTCTAGCAATTCGTAAATCTGCACAGAAGAAAACAACTTAGAAAAGTTTCCCAACAGGAACATCCAGGATATGATATTCAAGGACACATAATAACTACCTGAGGCTGAACTGCCATATCCACACTGTTCGACGGATGGAACCTGAGGAGGTGGACTATTTCCGGTCGTGGTGGCAACATTCAGGTCGGGAATTTCAGGATTGCTAGACTCGAGTTTGTCAATTTTAGAATTAACTTTCTCCATGCCGGTGTCAGCAACAACAACACTGCATGCAGTTGAGCATCCATGGCTAGCTAAAAAGTCCATGATTTCCTTGAACTTGTCTGAAGAGAAGTCATTAAATACCACCACTTGTCCCCCAAAAAACATGGTCAGCTGGGAACTCTTTGCCTCCACCGTTGCTGGTTTCCTAAATTAAAAAAAAAAACGCCAACTTCTAAGTTCCATGGTCAATTCTGACAAGTTTCTAATTCTAAACAGGCCAGATCAAATAAATGGTATAGAAAATCCAGAATATCTTGTGATTTAACGAAGAAAACATACACACCTGATATCCGTCCAGTTATTGGTATTTTCCCTGGAACTGGAGGCACCAAAACTACCAATCTCGTTTAAAAAACCAGGAGGTTTCGCATTTGCATTTGACGTGGATGCCACCAGATTTTGTTTTAAACTCTCGCAAGAATGATCCATATTAGGCAAAAAGTTCATTGTCGCTGCTTGTTGCCTAGGTGTTTCAGTCCCTGCAAAATCACCAAACAAAGAAACCCATAAATTCTTCATGCTAAACACCGCCATAGAAATCACCCAAGCAAAAACTTCATAATTTTACAACCCTTTCTCAACAGCTAACAGAAAGCCTAGAAAGAAACCAAAAGGATACCTTTAGATTCAGGCTTTGAAGCCCTCCCGACGCTGATATCCCCAAGGTTTCTTTTTTCTTTCAACAACTGGCTAAAAAGATTGACGAAACTAGCTCTCTCGAGAGCCTTGCCTGACTTTTGGCCTGAACCAGACATTGCTGTTTCTTTTCCTTCTATTGTTGTTGTCGTCTGAAATCTCTCGCGTTTCTTACAAACAGTAAGTATGAAAATCTAACGAAACATCAAATTTCATGGTCTGATCCAAATCTTTTGTTGGTTTTAAGAGATTATTCACTTCAGTCGGGAATGAATTATAAGAGGGGGTGAAGGCAAACAGGAATCTCCAACTCTCACCCCACGTTCTTTGAATCTGATGAGCACAAGAGTTGTCCTGGTTTTATCTTGGAATTATCACAACATTAATTTATTTATTTTATTTAGAGCACGTTTTTATTGCATTGAGTAAACAAAGTAAGAAGGGAGATAAAACCAGAGTACTGGTAGTCTGGTACTGTAATAATGCTGAACCCTTGAAAGACAATTGGGGGAATTTCCTTGCAATTGCTTACCTTGACTTTTTTCCATGGCTGCCCTGTTCCCTGTGGACCAAGTTTAATACGAATATCCTTAGAAATTAAAGAGACATTATATATTTATATTAAATATTAAATTATATAAAATAAGATAATACGGGTATAGTTAAAAATTAGGCCAATCCATAGTTCTGTTGACCTTGACATACAATTTTGTTTAATTAAAAAGTTTGGTTCTACAAATAAACTATAATATAAAAATAACATTATTCAAAATTTTAATCTTTTTAAATATTAATTTAATAAAATATTATTCTCTCTAGTTTTTTAATTATGTTTTTTTTTATGTTTTTAATAAAATAATGATAATAATATTTTGATAAATTGTAATTGTGTTTGTTTGATTTTTAACGAAATATTAAATTTATTATTCAAAACTATGGAACATTTTTTTAATAATTTTTTTATGATCTCGAAAATATCTTAAAAAACTTTGTATCTTAAGATAATAATTAATTAAAAATATAGTTAAGCATTATGTTTGTGATTAATATTTTCTAGCTTCCTGTAATGGACTGTGTTGATAAAAAAGATATATCTTTTTAGTTTGATTAATAGAAAAAGATACGTGTATGAACACACAAAAGTTTTTTTAACAAGTTAATAATGATTACAGTAGTATCTGTTCTATTAGAATATAATTTCTATCATTTGACATTAATCGCTCTATCACTCTATTGATATCGCTGGTGTTCAAACTCGTGACCTCAAAGAATAACAACCGTTTTATTAACCGCTTAAGCTACAGGACTTGTGCATGAACACACAAAAGTTAAGTAGAATTCTTTCAATAATTTTTGTATTTTTTCTTTGTTAGAGAATAATTATGTATTAAAATTAAACATGCTCTATTATTTAAAAATGTTAAAGACAATTAACTGACCATTAGAAACTCAACTAATTTATTGAATTGAGTAAACTCAAAATATAGAAAAAAAAAATTAGATGACAAGTATCCGTTAAAAAAATATTGTAGCAACTAGACGATTTTTAAAAATATATTGCATCAAATGTATATAATAAATATATTTTATAATTAATTATTTATTTATCTTTTAATAAAAATATTTATAATAAAAATAATAATTATCGATAATAAATATTGGCTCACACCTGAATATATCAGCTTTAGTGGATCTATATGCCGACAGAGGGAGACAGTCACATGGGATCCACGCTCGTCAAAATTTTAATATAAAAAATTAAAAATAAAGAAAACAATACGACACGTTGTAAACAATCTTGGTCTCGTTTGGACCGCAAAAGGACACATCATGTGAATTGAATCCTATTTTATCCTTCAACACGTGTCAGGATCATACGGTTAAAGATTTGTTGATTCCCACTTAATGTTGTTGGGATTTGCAATTTGCATACAATCCACGTGTTGTGCTTCTCCAGAAATAGTAAAATATGTTCGTGGTCATGGAATATATTACATTATAATATTTTTTTAAATATTACCATTTTTTTGTTGTTGTTGTTGTCTTTCTTCTTATTCTTTAAATTTTTTTACTCATTTTTTTTATTAATTTAGAATTAAAGTTTAAGGTTTAGTGTTTAGGTTTAGAGTTTAGTATTTAAGGTTTAGCGTTTAGGTTTAGAGTTAAGTATTTAAGATTTAAAATTTATGGTTCAAGATTTAGGGTAAAGGGTTAAGGTTTTGGATTTAGGGTTTAGGGTTTAATGTTTAGGTTTAGGGATTAGGATTTTAAGTTTAAGGATAGGGTTTAGGTTTTAGGGATATGTTTTAGGTTTAGGGATTGTGATTTAGGGTTTACGGTTTATGATATGTGGTTTAAGTTTAGAGTTTAGGTTTTTAAGTTTTGAGGTTTAGGTTTTAGGGTTAGTGTTTAGGCTTTATGTTTTAGGGTTTAGGGTTTAGGTTATATGGATTAAGGTTTAGGGTTTAAGGGTTAGGGTTTAGGTTTATGGTTTAGATTTAGGATTTATGGTTTATGGTTTGGGTTTATGGTTTATGTTTATGGTTTAGGGTTATGGTTTAGAGTTAAGGGTTTATTGTTGATGGTTTATGATTTAGGATTTAGGGTTAGTGTTTGGGGTTTGAATGGGGTTTAGGATTTATGGTTTAGGGTTAGGGTTTAGATTTAGGGTTTATGTTTAGTGTTTAGGTTTAAGGTTTAGGGTTTAGATTTAGGGTTTATGGTTTTTGTTTAGTGTTTAGGTTTAAGGTTAGGGTTTAGGGTTTAGATTTAGGGTTTAGTGTTTAGGTTTAAGGTTAGGGTTTAGATTTAGGGTTTAGGGTTTAGGTTTAAGGTTAGGGTTTAATGTTTGGGGTTTAGGGTTACGTTTAATGTTTAGGGTTAAGTTTAGTGTTTAGGGCTAGAATTTAGATTTATGGTTTAAGGCTTAGGTTTTAGGGTGAAGTTTAGGTTTAAGGTTTTTTGTGTTGATTTAGGGTTTAGGTTTAGGTTTTATGGTTATGTTTTAGGGTTTAGGTTTATGGATTAGGGTTGTCCTTTAGGGTTTTGGGTTTAGAAATTTTTAACTAATAAAGTTTTTTAAGAATAAAAAGAAAGACAACATAAAAAATCTTTAGTAATATTTTTTTTTCTTTTTTCAAATTAAAGGCATTAAAGTGGATGATTTAGACAATGCTTATGTGTGAATATGATATAAAAAATATATAATATATATTAATTTAATTGATTAAAATCATATCATATGCGGTAAAAAAGGTTCATGTAATAATTTTTCCATAGAATATTCATATATTTAAAATTTAGTTGTATACTTTTGTTTATTAAAAAAAAGACTTCATTTTCTTAGTTTAAAATTTTAGAACGTTGCATTAGCAAATTTAGCTTATATTAGAGAATAATATAATCCCGAATAATTTTTTATGAAATAAGATAGGTTTAATGTATTTTAATATTTACGATAGAAATTATAGTTTAATGAAAAGTTGCAAACCGCATACGGTGATTTGAGTGAAAATATTATTTTTAAATAATAATTTTTTTTAGTTTATAGTATATTAATATTTTTTTTATTTTTAAAATAAAGTTAACAAAAAGTCGTTACTTGTAGATAATAAATGATAATTTTTTCGTACACTATCATTTTTATCGTAAATCATCCCAAGATATACCTTAACACACTTTATTTTTTAAAATAAAAAAATTATTTACGATATTTATCAAAATTAGCCAAATTTAACAGATTAATATTAACATTGTTAATGAATAATTTCGATATTTGACATTCTTAAAGCAATCCCATGACTATATTTATTATTTTTTAAGTTATAAAACTCATATATATCATTTATATAAAATTATTCGAAATCAAACCTTAATAAAAATAATATTATCTTTTCAATTAAAATCATTCATAAGAAAAATAAATGTATTTCTTTAAATTCAAACAAATCTACTTCAGACACTTTAGGAGTCTCTAAAACTCTCCATTTAATTTTTATTTGTATAAAAATTATAATCAAATACAGATCGTATAAACACAAGAACAGATAGTTTTTATACCGGAGATTGGTTTAATCCTTCGTCCAATTTTCTGATTCTTACATCAACTTGCTGCTCCCACTGGATAATACAACATTAATTATCCAAAAATAAATAAAAATAGGAATAAAAATATATTCTGTATATTTTTTAATTTTTAACTTAACGTAAAGTCAATTTATTTATCTATATGACATTATTACTACGGTATGTATTGTCATATCATTTTATCAATACGTGATTAATATTTTATCTATAAACAATAAATCATCTTGACTCAAAATGAAATATTAAGTGTTAAATTATTTTAAAAAATAAAAACTAAAATAATTATTTTATAAAACATAAAAATGTTTTTTATATTATATCTTTATTTAATTTAATTTTTAAAGTATTTTAAAGATTAATTTAAATCACAATACATTTATTATGATTAATCGTTTTCTTATTATTTTTTTGCATTGAACTTTATCTGTTGTCTAACAGTTATGTGGAACGATGGGCCTCAGAAAGAAGCCCATCGTTTTGACAAGCTAAACCCCACACTTGGACTGGTTTTTGTAACAAAATCAATGAAAAGGAACGGCGAAGACCAACAGAAGCTCAGTTCGAAAAATTAGCACAACAGCAACTGCAACTGCAACAGCAACAGCAACAGCAAAGCCAATAAAACTGACCAACAGACGCTATAACGCACCAACAACTGAAACCGGTACGAAAATTTTGTACAAGACCTCCTACAATCATACTATTAAAAAGACACTGCCAGAACCATTCCGAGACCACAACAATGGCGTTGGCTAGGATTTTCAAGCAATTTCTCCTGTTCTTGTCTACAACTCTCGTGGCACTATTGCCACTGACATTTTCTACTCCGGATTCGGAGGCCTTGTTGAAGTTCAAGAAATCATTAAAAAATGCCAATGATCTTGATTCTTGGGTGCCAGGATCATCCCCTTGCAATGGTACCCATGGACCCTGGAGAGGACTAGTCTGTCAGGCCGGCGTTGTCACGGGTTTGAATCTCCACGGGATGGGATTATCGGGAACTATTGATGTCGATGCCTTGGTTAAGATGCCGGGTTTGAGTACTTTATGTCTCGGAAATAATTCTTTCACGGACCTCATTCCCGGAATCAATCGTTTGAGTGCGTTGAAGGTTCTATCCTTGTCGAGGAATCAGATTTCGGGCGAGATTCCATCCGGGTATTTTGCGAAAATGGGATCTCTGAAGAAAGTTCGGTTATCGTACAACAAATTTTCCGGGAAAATTCCTGTTTCATTAGCTCATTTACCTAATCTCGTTGGCTTACATCTCCAAAACAATCAATTTAGCGGACGTATTCCGTCTTTGTATAGCAAAGTTTTGAACTCTCTCAATGTATCAAACAATCAACTCGAAGGCAAGATTCCTTATAGTCTGTCGAAATTCAGTGTAAGTTCTTTCGCTGGAAATCCAGGTCTATGCGGACGACCGGTTGGCGGTCTGTGTTCGCCCATTCCAGACAATACCTCCCAAAATATTATTGCTGCAATGGTTATGTTAGGAGTCGTCATTCTGTTGGTGGTGATTATAATCTTTGCAATTCAATGGAGGAAAAAGAAGCAACAGGTTTCAGACGTGCCACCACCAAGTGGAATCTCTACCGACGAAATCAAGGTGTCGGTTTCGATACAAGCTAAAACAGAGGAAAGCATAAAGAGTGCAGGCTCGGACCTTAAAGTTTCCAGTCCTGGAAACGCCTGTGTAGATGAATTAGTCTTGGTGAACGATGCAAAGGGTGTTTTCGGGTTGGCGGATTTGATGAGAGCATCGGCAGAAGTGCTCGGAAACGGACCGTTGGGGTCTTCTTACATGGTTAGGATGGCTAGCGGAGTGAAGGTGGTGGTGAAAAGGATGCGGCAAATGAATGCATTAGGGAGCGAAGGATTCGATGCCGAGGTTAAAAACCTCGGACAACTACGACACCCAAATGTTTTGACACCTTTAGCTTACCATTACCGTACAGAAGAAAAGCTCTTCGTCTACGAGTACATTCCTAAAGGCAGTTTGCTTTACCATCTACGTGGTATGGAATTATAACTTTTGTCTTCGTTTCTTAAATACAATATCAGCCATGGATTCTAATTAAACAATGAAATCGTTCAGGTGATGGTGGCAAATGCGGCAGTGAACTTGATTGGCTGACCCGAGTGAAGATTGTGCGAGGAATAGCGGAGGGACTCGAGTATCTTCACAACGAATTTGCTTCACGAGATGTGCCTCACGGTAATCTGAAATTAAGCAATGTTCTACTCGGTCCCGATAATCATCCTTTACTGTCGGACTATGGATTTCACCCATTACTGAATGTCGACAGTTTAAATAGCTTGTTTGCTTATAAGGCCCCGGAAGCCAATGAAAAACAAGCAGTGTCCCGTAAAAGTGATATATATTGCCTGGGAATCATCATTCTTGAGATTCTTACAGGTGAACACCCTTCACAATATGTTAATGATGGAAATGGCGGGAGCGATATAGTCCAATGGGTGTCGTCGGCGTTTTCAGAAGGGAGACAGGCGGAATTGCTTGATACAACGATCAAGGGCTGCCAGAATTCAGTGGTTAGCATGGAGAAGCTCCTTCATGTGGGCGCACTTTGCACTAAAACCAGTCCCGAGGAGCGATTAGACATTAAAGAAGCCATTAGAATGATAGAGGATATACAAGTATAAGACGGAGAATGAGTTTCGGATTTCGTGATTTGCAAACTTACTTTATTTTTTCCTGCATATAATTCTGAATGTAGATGGAGTTGCAGGGGGATTCGACAATGATATGAAAATTGTTATCGTAGAAATTTTAGGTTGTAGTAAAACAGACCAGGGTGAAAAGAGCATGAAGATCTGTAACACTTAAACCACTTTCCAGTATATTATTCATTTATCTTCTCAAATTCCATGGTATATTCATACATATTTTTAATTTCTTACAATAAATACACCTTACAGACAAAACAATCACAACCGCCATAAAACTTGAGGATTACTAAAACAGGATGCAGGAAACACGAGTTAGTCCAAATCAAGGAACTCCATTCTTTTCCTCATTGTACCTTTGAGATCTGTTTCCTCCCTTACTGCTTTCTGTGCCAGCACAAGTGGCAATGCTATTTATTAATGAAACTCAAACACAAAACACTTCAAGTTCTTCATTGCTTCTCAAACCAACTAATACAAACAATGATACTAGGCTAGTGGCAAAGTATAGATGCCAAAAAGAGGTTATAAATTAAAACAAGGGCTAGTGGAAATCAATGATACTAGGTAACTTATCTAAGTCATACCAGTTCACCAATTAATACAAACATTCTCCCCACGGATTACATATAGTCCTAAAGGGATGTCGCAATAAAGATCACCAACAATAACTCTTTCGCAAGCACCCTCAAGAACAGCATTGGCTGAAACAAACTTAAAATTGTCAGGAACGGATAAAAACTGGTAGCATGTCAAGCCCAGAGGAGTTACGAAACTAGAAATCAGTACCAAATTGGTCAAATGAGCGTAATGTTCCCATAAGTTTTCGACCATCTCTCAGCAGCACTAAAAGTTTTCCTACATCATATATGGAAGAGTGAGATGTCAGCAACTGGCAAACGGAGTAGTCTCCAAACCTATGCTTGAACTTCGACTCTACAGTCTACACAGCATCTAAATGCTCTAACAAAGATCTATGCTAGGAAGAAAATGACAAGTAAAACAAAGAAAAGTGATGGGAATTGATAAACCTTGAGACAGCATCAAAATTCTGAAAGCTCCACAGCAATGACCATCAATACAATAGTCTTGAAACTGGCCAATTCGTAGAAACTATATAAAAAAATCAGATTTCTTCAAAATCAATCGAACTTTAACTAATAGCTTCTACTAATTATTTGTTGACTATTAACTGATACATGGACCACCCTAAAAGACATCATAAACAAATTCTAAATTCGGAAGTGGATTGCAGAATCATAAACAATTACGCGAAGAACAAGCATACAACTAGAAATTCAAGAACCCATCAGCATATAAACATAAGACAAAACAATCACACCTACTAGTACAACTCAAAAACAATGCCAAAAGAAAACAATATATTTGCAACAAAGAACAAATCCCAGGACACCATAAATTTAACACTGAAAACAAAAACGAAAGAGTATACTGTTAAGATAACTGGCAAGGGAAGTAGAGAGGTAGATATCTTCAGGGACTCCCCAAGACATTGATCACCGTTTTCCGGTCTCTCCAAAAAAATATTAGGTAAAAAATAGACCTTTCAAATACCAATTACCCGAATATGGCATTGGCTATTGAGAATTCTCCCTTTTATAATCTAAACTCGACCTCCAAATAAAATTTAACACAAAACCCCTCAGAGAAAAACAAAAGCAACCCAGAGACGTAAATATCACGAATTGTCCAAAACCAAAGATTCAAGTAATCCTAGATCCAAGAAGAAGAAGACGCTCGGAAGTTGAGAAATTGAGGCTTATTTTTCTCTTCCGATTTGAAGGGACTAAGTGGTGTTGGAGTAAAAAATATACATCAGAGCACTCAAAGATCAAATCTCGCCGGAAGAGAGAGAAATTGAGAGAAAGCCCGGGAAAATTAGAGACGGATGGGAAATGGATTGGGAATTAGGTCGTGGGGTTCAACAATTAACATGGTTGGAACTTGGAATTGGTTTAATTTCGGACTATGTTTTTATTATATAAAATTGATTCAACTTATGACCAATAATAAAAATGTTAAAATGACCTTTTTTTTTTCTTATTCAAGTGGTACTAGTTAGTATAAAATGATCAACATGTTTGGAGTTGAATTTTTATTTTTAAATTAATTATTAGTTTATGTATATTAAATCATAATTAAAATTCTAAATAATATTGAAAATTTATACTTCTACAATCCTCAAATTCCATCTTACAAAAGGTGAAGCCTTGACAACAGAAAAAAGAGAAAGAAGAGTCGGTGTAGAAAATAAGGATACAAATAAATAATGTGTAGCTCTTGAGCTCTGCCAGTGAAAATACACAGAAACATGGGTTGCAGATGCACTGCATCCATAATTTCAACCATGAGAAAAAGGGAGGGGAAAGCACAGCTATAACAAAACATGGATCCCTGTCTGAATCCCACACTTTTCTATCTGAAACTTGTCTTGGACTCATGAAGTGAGCAGTTCATGTTCTTGAATCCTAGATTAGGACATGGGAGCCTGAAAATCTCGGTGCTTTTAAATCTCCAGAACAATATCTGTAATAAGAAGTAATTAAAAAACGTGGTTTGTGGATTGTGATACGTTTTTGGATGATAATTAAAATCTATGAAGAAAAAACTTACACTCAGAATCTGTCTTCACCCATTTATACCCATCTTCACTCTTTCTCTCCTGGGTTTCGTTTTCATTGTTTTGGTTTCTGGGGGTTTGTTTGTCTTCTAAGTATTTCTTTATGGATGATGCTCGAGAAGGATTTTGATTGTAAAGCTTCTTGTGTAGCATAACCTTCAAAAGCTGTTGAATCATAAAATAGTTGATATAATTTTGCAGATGATTATGAAGTTTGATATAAAACAATGTTTCTGCTTAATTAATTTACCTTCTCCATTTTTGATTCTTGCAGTGTATCTCTCAAACTAGGCGCAGGTGAAAATCCGCTGCTGCAAACAAACATCTTCTTCAAGAGGAAGGAAATCGATTTCTTCCCGATGGATTTCTTGTTTTCGGCACAGATGTCTTTGCATCTGTCCAGAATGACACTGATTGTTCGATAAATGTCTTGTTGGTCTGATTTATCCTCGGAATCACTGCAGAGTGCATTGCTAATCCTCCTATCAACTTCCAAGCTCGATGGACAATTAAGAAACCTGTCCAATGGTAAATCTGCAAGTTCCTTTTTGACATCGGAAGCTGGTTTTCGGGACAAGAGTTTGGTTAGTTCTTTCTCTAGTTTCCCGACTTCTTCTGGTGTGAATTCGTGGAAATCCTCGGACGAAGACGGCTCCTGCTCCTCTTGAATATCGAACCGATCTCGTCCGGTGACGTTCCGGGTTACAGGATTTTCGGGAATGTCATTGTTGTTACCAAATGTTCCTATTGCCAACAATCCATGAGGCCAATCGCTGAACTCTTGCCGAGTCTCTTGTTTCACGTGACCTAGTAAACAAAAACCACAGGAAAACGAGATATTAAACGGTAGGTTGAGGATCACACATGGAACATGTCCTACTTGTCCCATGGCAATGGCATTATCAGGGTTATGTTTTGTATTTTTTAACGACAAAGAACATGGAATTATCAAAAGACTGAAATCCCCTGTCTCGGATATTGGTTTTAAAAAAACAACTTTGAAGAAATGTTATTGAATATTGAGGGAAGTTGCATGAGAATGGTCCCTGTTAAACAAGCATATAACACAACTTACTATGTTCTCTGAACATTTCACCAGCATCCCTGTCGGTTAAAAATATCTAATCTACTGACCAACTAATCTATATCAGATATTGTATATGGGACGAGTCGAACGGAGGGTATATTACTATTCGAATGCATATGATATGAACATGAAAATATATGTTACGAAGAGGGAAAAAGAATGCTCACGAGTAGTAGGAACTGTATTTGATTTACTGCTCCCTGGTTTCCCATTAAGCTTATTTTGCACCCAACCAAAGAACTACAATCAAACATGTGATAAGCCTTCATCAAAATCATGCGGTTTAGATTAATCCACTCGCAGACGATGTAAATTCGATCTCAAATCTTCACTTTAAGGCGTACGCAGAGAATCACATATATGTATATGACAAAATAACTTACCTTCATTTCGAGACGAAGATGAGGATAAGCCGAGAGCCTTTAGGGATGAGCTCGGGAACTTTCTGCACTGAATCTTTGGAAGAGACTGGTGGAGGAAAAATGTATCTGCAAAACTCGGGAATACAGGTGGCGTATCTCAATAGCCAATGAGAATTGAGCTGTGCATGGAAATATATATAGATAATAAAATGGCTTGAATTTTGATGAATTTAGTGACCTCTTAATACTTGAATTTTTATATAATCTATGAATATATGTCCATATCTATGTAATAACACGTGATTAGCGAATACCATGGGCAGGTTTCAAGAATATACGGCTGCACCCACCCTCGTGGCTCCGGTTTAGTCCGTTAGATCACTCAAATGCTGATTTCAAGACAAAACGAAAATATACTGCTAGTAAAAGTGTAACCATCAAATCTCTGTACATTTATTAACGAACGGTAATTGTCGATAAAAATTATTTGTCTTTTTTTTTATACATTTATTTATGTCTCTGTTTTAAATTAGAGGTTTAGAATTTAGAGTTTAAAGTTAGAGATTGTAGTTAAGGTTTATGAAATTAGGTATAGAGTTTATTCTTTAGGGGTAAGATTTATGGTTTAGAATATAGAATAAGAGATAGGGTTTAAAATTTAATTTTTTAATTTTTTTTAAAAGAGGCATGAATAGATGCATGATAAAGAGGCATAAGATTTTTACCATGATCGGGAGCTACACGAAGGGGTGTAAATCGTCTATCTCTTTCTCATGCATCCACTTCAAATTAAAGGGTTTAGGGTTAGGATTGTGATTAGGGTTTAGAGAATTAGGGGTATGGTGTATTTTTTAGGGGTAGGGTTTAGGATATATTAAAATAAGGGTTAATGTTTAAAATTTAAATTTTTAAAAATTTTCTATTGAAGGTATGGTTATAAAGAGGTAGAAGATTCTTACTCTAAACGAAGAGGTTTTATTCTAGATATTTTTCGTTGTAATAAATGTTATAGATTAAAAAATATATAAATACACAGATATAATACTTGGAAAAATAATTTTTCCCATCGCAATATCTGAAATAAATATCCATAAAACTTACGTATATTATAGAAGTAATTATACAGTCTATAGAATTAGGTTATTTTTGTCTCACCATTTTCTATCCTCTTATCATTTGCAGGATCTAACATGAGATTTCAAATCGAAAGCCATACGAATTAATGCACACATCTGATCCGAGCAAATTACTACAAGACAATCCATTTCTATCACATTTTATTTGGAACCGTTCTCCATCGCTATCAGTTTCACTGTTTTGTTTTAATTACTCGTACTAGATGCTGACTGTATCCCCCAAAACAGAGCAAAGTTTCGAGATAAATGACCTAAAAGCTAAATAGAGCAGACATGGAAGCATGAAGTAACATGGGGTTTATAACTTGGAACGTAGAGCATTAATCAAGAGATAAGATTCCATGTAGGATTTGGAAACCCCACATTATCAGGTGAATAATTAACGATCCCGTGGAGCTGCATGCACAGCTAGAAAAGGACGTAGATCTACTGGTGTTTGATTCCATGAAGAAAAATGACACTGACCAGAGAGCAAGAGTACCCATCATGCAACAAACTTTCCATCACGTTGCTTTCAAGACGATCCATGGGGAACTGTCCAAATTACAAAGAAACAAAACAGTTTGTGGTCCGGAACCAGAACCTTTGTTTTCTGACACTCGATAGGGTTGTGCGTTGTAAAATATAAATTGTGTTTTGTTTCCCCATACTTTACACCGAAAAAGCTCCTGAAATTTGTAGTCAACTGAATGCCACTTAGACTGGAGTTTGTTTACATAGAAAAGCAAAAATGTAATTTTCTTTATGGATTCGTTTTCTATATAAACATAGTTAATTTAAATTTAATCGATTATTGATAACACGAATCTTCTAACTCAAATAGTTAAAGAAACGATTATTGTTTTAGAGTGATTAAACGATCAATATCAAATATTAAATACGATACAAGCATTACGATAGAAAAATTAAAATGAGAAGTTAAATGAAAATATAAATTATTTCTTTAACATTATAATATATCTTATTATTACATTATAGGTTATTCATATACTCCGTTTTACTTACATTTATGAATATTTTATTGAGCTGAGTAAAACGTTGCACGAGCTACTCACAGGGTGTCTGTCTGCAAAGGCTTGGTTGGGTTAGGTTAGTTGACAGCGGTAGGCAACGTGTCAAGCAGTAAAGACAAAGTGAAGTCCCATCATCTGTTGTCGGTCCAACACGTGTATCAAAGGGGTCGGGTTGACTTCCGTAACCATCCGCTCGTTTCCCAACCCAGACCCGCCATTTGATTACAATCAAAATCTCTTTTCATGATCCTTGCACTACTTTTAATGTTTATCCCACCCGTTTGATCCATATGATAATCTTTATGATTTTAGTTAATTAGACGTTGAATTTTTTAAAAATAATATTAATTTATAACATACTAAAAAAATAATGCCTAGTATTTTATATAAAATAACCCCATCTTTTTCTACTATAAACTTCTCGTTATGGTTTTTTATTTAATTGTATAGAGATTACAGTAGTATTTATTCTAGTGTATACTCTCAACCATTAGATATTAATCGTTCAAGCATTATCCTGATATTATTGGTGTTTGAAGGTGTAGTTTTTAAGAACAACAACCGTTCCTTTAACCATTAAAGTTAGATGATTCGTTATCATTTTAGATTCAAATGTTTTTCTTCTGGAATAAAGATAACACACATAAAAACTAATACAAATGAATTTAATTAGAATTATAATAATGATTATAATTATATTTAAGGAAATGAATAAATTTGGGATATTTTTTAGGAAAAAAATTAAAATTTATAGTGTTGTTTAGACATCGTCACCTACAAACATATATTGATAATTATGGATTAACTGTGGATCAAATTATTTATTTGATCAAAATCTAGGCATAATTTTGATAATTATTCCAATACATTAAGATATACTTTGTGGTGAAGAAAGCTATATTGGTGGGGATTGGTGTAAATACTAAGGAAAAGAAAAAGGGAATCAAAATCCAAGAAACACTCTCACCAAGACTGAAAGTACACAGTAATGACAATAAATTAAAACATAAAGATGGCCACTAGTTTTCCTAGGGTTCAGAAACCAAACCAAATTTTGCAAGCTTACTTATTTTGGAAAGTTGAGGATACATCGGCTAACATAAACAAAGGTCTCCAGAGATGTGGAGCTCGATCCTCCATGTTAGTGGAGCTTTGACTAGCTCGCCTTTTATTGGATCTAATCAAATATTAAATGGAGAAAAGGGGTTTGTCTTGGCATTAAGATTAAGCAAATGTCTGTGTTTTGGTAGAAGGGTCATGATTATGATGAATCTGCTGGAAACCTAATGAATATTTTTTTCTAACAGGTACACGCTGGATTGTAAGATTGCACGCTCCTTTGTTGTGAATAATGACGGGTGAATTCCTTCATTCTTGGCCTCTAATTAGGGGTTTGTTTCTCTCTTTACGTTCTCTAGTAGTTTATGCTATTATGACAACTAAGGATGAGCTTTGGATGCGTGTTGGAGAGGGGGTTTCACCCTCTTCGCAGACAGCACATCCAATGACATGGATAAAGTTTCTGTGTAATTTGGAAAATCAGCTGCCACTGTGTATCCACGTGTTCAAACACATGTGGACAGTACTGGACAATAACATGTGTCTGGTTCGTGCTACATGGTCGATATTAAAAAGATTTATACTCTTAAAACTGTGGTTGATTTGTTTTTCTTTGTGAGAATAAATTTAAGATTTGTCAGAGAAAAATAACACTGCTTAACATTTTTTATTAGAGCACTAATTAACCGTCTAACAAATCCATAAATTTGAAAGATAACACTCTTGTCCTTGTATATACATTTGTTTTATTAACGTTCTTATAAGAAAAATTAAATTCGCTATCAACTCCGACGCTTTGGCCGAGTGGTTAAGGCGTGTGCCTGCTAAGTACATGGGGTTTCCCCGCGAGAGTTCGAATCTCTCAGGCGTCGGTTGAATGAATTTTTTATTTCATTTTTTATTTTTGAAGGAATTTAACACTTTCGCCGTCTGTCTTGAATTATTACCTCATCATATATTTTGAACATAATTACGTCATTATTTTATCAGGTATAGCTTTATTGTTTTTCACAGCCTTACGGAATAGGTACATACGACTGCTTTCAAACATCGGAGCATGTCGTTAAGCTTAGGTAAGTGTATACACTGGTTAGAAAACTGACAGGGTCGAAGGAAAAAAGGGGAATTCAGAAAAGTTAGGGATTGTAATTTCAGAATTAGGGCTGATTGATTGGGAAAAGGGGAATGCGGGAACTAAAAGAATCCGTGAAACGACCGTGTATTGATGGTGGACAGTAAAGCTGAACGGATCACTTGGGAGGGATCGGCCCAGGAAAGGGTACATGCTAAAGGCCCAGATGTGAAGCCAGCTCGTGAAGTTGATACAAATTAGATTAGATAGTTAAAAATTAAAAATTAAGGATTAAGGTTTAAGGACCGTAATAGATATATAACAATTTCAGATCTCAGTTTTTAGAAAAATAAATTACATTTGCTGTGCATCTAATATTAATTATTATTCTTTAACTTTTAAAATTTTAATTATCATTTTATTTTTATAAGATAATGATTATTTAATCACTTTACCTTTATTTATAACCCTTATGATACCAGTAATTGAATAAGTCTTGGAAGAATTTTATAACGTGGAAATAAGATATATATCAAAGTTGCTTTTATTGCAGTAGTGGGATTTTTAATTCTTATTATAGACAATTTAATATATTTTAAATATATATATTCAAGTTTATTGATGAAACAAGATATTTAGAATATTAATTTTGATTATAATTTTTTTAAGTTTATATCAATAAATTATCGGATAAATTATACCAACAATAATAATAATTAATATCATTTAAATAATAAATTATTCTAATAAAATTAATCATCTGAGCCAAATTGGATGATTGAAAATGTAATTTATCTGAAATCACATTTGATGGTATATAAACTATAGGCACACTAAAATTGTTTACTGTTAAAAAAATATTAGCGTTATATATATTAATTTTTTAAAAATATTATATCGAATATTGTTAAATATTATTAAATATTATAAAATTAATACTAAAAAATAGTATATACTTATAAATTATTTAAAATAAAATTTTAATTAAATAATTTTTTATATTATGTTTTTTTAATTTTTTTCAAAAATTTTAATCAAATACTATCCAGAATCAATCTCTAACTTTGAAATATTCCTTAAACATTTTTGCAGATAGAATCTCAAATTAAAAGTTTTCGATTACGTAAATGAAATCATATTTTTGCCTAAATAAAAAGATTTGAGCGCGATGAATTTCAACTAAATTAAATCAATTTCAATCCCATAGGGGAAAAGTAAAAACATTTTTTTAGGTTATTTACATTAATGAAATTATAACTTTGCCTAAATTTAATGGTTTTAATTTGGGAATTGGAGTTTTTAATTTAAGAGTTATATATGATCCAATTTAATAAAAATAAAAATATAATATATAAATATTTAATTAAAATTTTATTTTAAATAATTTATAATTATATATTAAATTCTTATTTTTTAATTTTATTAATTAACTTATTTATGTTAACATTAATAATATTTAATTGTATTTAACACCTATTATAAAATTTTCGATATCATTATGTAGGTGATCTATTATTCTCGTCAACAAAATAAAAAATCCAATCCAATCAAAAGATTATTCTTGTCATAATAAAAATATATATTTTATCATATTAATAATATTGTTTCGTAACACGCTTTATTTATATATTAAGCTCTATCATGCTTCTGTCTGCATATAAACAAACTCCTTCGATGTTCCGTTCTCTTTGTCGACAACCTTCCACCAACTTGGCCGTAGATCAGCAAACCACCGCCACCAAACCTCCTCGCCAGACGCATGTAGCCACCTCATTTCAATGCCAGGCGCGGCGGAGGATTTTCTTTCTACGCCCGAGGCGTAATAAGTTACCCACAGTTCGACTTGGTGGTGGGAAGAAACCACGGCGGTGGCTTTTTGTAGTGAGAGCTTTGAAGAAGATTAAGCTACGGTGTCTGAAGTTGAAGTACTATACGTGGTTGGTGAGGAAAATGAAGAAGTATTACAGTGATATGGTTAAGGACATCGTTGAGACAGGTTCGGCTGTGGAGACTTTACATCAAAGAATGTTCCTAGAGTCCACTTTCGCTGTCCCTGTCATGGGTGTTTCCTTCGCTAACTACCCTTCCGCCACTGGATCATATCGTCCTCCACTCTATTTATTTTGAATTATTTTACTATTCCTTCATTTTTTTTTTCAACTTCCTTTTATTGATTTTCTGCTGGGAATGTTATCGAACTCTATATAAGATTGTTAAATGGAAATCTAAAGGTTTTTTATTTTTAAAATTCGAATTTATATTTTTTATTTTCTTTTAAAATATATTGTATTTTAAACATATGAAGTATAGTATTAAGATGCAATCGCAAAATAATGTATTTATTGTATTATAACATTTTTAAAGTCATCGCGACACATTATAAGCGCAACACAAATGAACGAATTGTATTATGATTTCTACGATATAAAATCATTATGTAACCCTGTAATATGTTATATATAATGTTGCAACGTTGTATAACACTATAACTAATGGTTAAAACATAAAAAAAAATGATTTGAAATGTAAATCTTTATAAATAAAATTCTTTTATGATTTATTTATAAATTCATCATCGTATAATCTAACTACAAATGATAATAAAATTAATAAATCATCTCAAAATTTTTATTTCTACCACAAAATAAATATTATCCTGCACAAAATTCTTAATATTATAAAATATACAGTATAAATAATATTTTTTAACCGAATTTCTATACTAAGAAAATCTCAACCAGCATTTTCAGTTAATTATATCTTAATCGATAATTTTACACCCGATAATAAATCAAGTACATGTTATTTCATTACAATTTACAAATAAGCTTATGTTTTGTTTTTTCCTCGCGTTGACTTGGATCTTTATGTGGGCTGGGTAATGTAAAATAAAGAAACACAAGTATACAACAAGCGATCGGGTTAAGCCCACGATTAAACTTTATATAATAATGTCATTTATTTGCCTTGTTTAACATGATTTTATATGCCTTTAATCGTGCATAGGCTTGGGCTTGGACTTGGACATGAAAGTTTTTTGAAATTGGATTTTTTTGGATAAATTTTTTGTTTTTATTTCATTAAGAAACCACCAAAATATAAATAAAATGTTTTGAAATCGGATTTCAGCATTAATTTTACCCACAAATATTTATATTTTGTATAAAATATGACATAATTTTTTTAATAATATTATTATTTTATAGCTTGTTCGACTTTACAATATTAGATGTATTATGACAAAATGTACTAGTGTATGTATCAGTCATATTCAGGGCTAGATGATCATAGATTCATAGGGTACCAAAATTGGATAAAAATTATATGCCTCCTTATTATATTTTCGTTCATATCTTTATTAAAAAGATTTAAAAAATTAAATTTTAAACTCTAACTTTTATTTTTTATATCCTAAATCTTACACCAAAAAAATACGTCATACTCCTAATTTTTTAAACCCTAACCACAACCCCTAACATTAAACCCTATACCCTAAACCCTATAATTTGAAACAGAGGCACAAATGGAGGTATAGTAAAGAGGTAGACGATTTGTACCCAAAATTTTTTAATAGGGGTTATATTTTTATTCATAAAAAATTACACAAACCTTATAGTATAAATTTAAAAACTTAACCCCAAAATCTAACACAAACTCTAAACCTTAAATTTTAAATTCTAACCATAAACTTTAAATTTCATACCCTAAATTCTAACCTAAAAGATTGATTTTCCCCTGTAATTTTATCTTAGTCTCTTCTTTTTGTCATTTTCAATAGTTGCTTCTCTCCCAATTGAGTGAACTTTAATAATTGAATTTAGTCGGATCATGAGTTTTTTGAAATACAATCTCAGAAGGCAATTTAAGTGTTTTCATCGTTATGCATGCAAAGGCTTTCTAATGCTGCAGATACATAGATCAAAAGATTCAGGTTTTCGTTGTTCCCCACTTATGCTATTTGATTTCACAATAATGGTGGATAACAACTGGTCAGTCAATAAAATAATGCTTGCTCGTTGCCTCATTTTTCTACTTGGTGGCATGAAATTCTTGTTTTATCATACAGGGACTTGATATTTTCTTATGTTTGCCTAACTTTTGAACCAGAGACGGTTCGTTCAAAATGAGGAAAATCTGGCTAGAAGCTGAGGCTGGTGGGTTGGTGGGATGGAAACATTTGACCATTTACAATTCCGCAGCCGAAGCCAATGATGTTCAACAGTTCTAGCCTCTAGGCATCCTTAACAAGGTCCCCAAAACAGTGAATTGCAGTCATTTGGTTTGAAGAAGAATGTTTCAGGGAAAGACAGATTTTGATTAGAAATCCTGAGAAAGTTACTGTGGAAAAACTTGGAACATTGTATATATAGCTTGTGTATGACATGAGTCGTACTTAGTCATAGATAGATACATAATCTTCCGTTAAACCTTGGCCTCGGCCGACAGGCTAATACATGTTTCTGGTACAGGGGATGACACAAACAAATGGCATGTGTTTATTCAATGAAGAAACAACACGTTTTTCTTAGGAAAAGCTATGGAAACTCCGGGGGGAGCCTGGATCAGGCTCCTATGGCAAAATGCAGCAAGTTTAACAACATACAAAAAATGGAATTTTATATTATTCCATTGTCTCTTTATAGAGGTAATGGAAGGAACAAAAGAACCAAAAATTTAATGGACAGTGTGATTAAAAGTTTGGTATCTCTAGTGCTTCCGAGAATACAAACTAGACCCTAGAGTTTTATACAAGTCCGTGTCTGAATAGATAGCTCGAGACGTTGATGGTTTAACCATACGCCTATGCTTTCGACCTTTTCGACGAGGGATTCGACTTTTCTCCTCCTTTTCTTGCTTCTCTACACCGTTTTTCTCAATTTTTTCTTCATTGCATTGCTTCTCCTGTCTTTCTTCAATCTTCTGGAGAACTGGCTCGTCGTTGTCGTGAGTTGGGACTACGTAAACAAAGGGGCCGATTGGGATGTCATTTAAGTCAAGGAGAGGCTGTAATGCCTTGACTACATTGCGCATAGTTGGTCTACATTTGGGATGGCTGCTAAGACACTGATAAGCTAATGCAGCAGCCTTCCTAGCCCCCTCGGTTGAGTATTGTCCTTCGAGTCTCGGGTCCATTATTCCGTGGAGTTTATGAGGGTCCTTTAAAAGAGGCCTTGCCCATTCCACAAGGTTCTTCACTCGAGCAGGTCGGGCCTTGTCCACAGATCGTCTCCCTGTCAGCAGCTCTAGAAGTACCACCCCAAAGCTGAACACATCGCTCATAGTTGTCAGATGCCCTGAGAAAACAGAAACCTCATTAGTTCAACAACTATTATGAAATCAAGACTATTATTAGTAGAACTTAGATAAGTTGATCTGTTGTAAGTACCTGTTGATACATATTCGGGAGCGGCATAGCCTTCGGTGCCCATGACACAAGTCGTAACATGAGTTTCTTCTTCTCCTGGACCGTCAGTTGCCAATCCAAAATCGGAAACCTTTGCATTATAAGCCTGGCAATAAATTAAACCATATTCTTATCAGTTTCTCTTTAGTCTTTATTGATATGATATCAAGGCAAGGCCATGGGATGTATTTTTACCAAGTCTAATAAAATGTTCGAAGTTTTGAAATCTCGGTATATGACTGGCTTCTCTTCTTCATGGAGGAAAGCTAGGCCTTTCGCAGTTCCGACAGCAATTTTAAGTCTTGTTAGCCAAGGCAATGGTGGACCATGTCCTGCATTCAGGGCAAAAATTATACAATTATCAGTTCTGAGAATAAGATTATACTGATTCAAATGTTAAAATGCAGAAGAGCAAAACTCACTTTT
The DNA here is from genome assembly GCA_035048815.1 of Abelmoschus esculentus. NCBI lineage: Eukaryota > Viridiplantae > Streptophyta > Magnoliopsida > Malvales > Malvaceae > Abelmoschus > Abelmoschus esculentus. The sequence continues at coordinate 4,122,652 of JAUCBN010000008.1, forward strand.
AAATAGTTGATTTTCGAGGCTGCCACGTTCCATGTATTCATATACAAGAAGCCTGTGTTCATCTTCATAGCAATATCCAATTAAGTTCACCAGGTGAGGGTGCTTTAATTGCCCCAGGAAAATAACTTCAGCCTGTGAAAAAAAAATAATAATCAGAATTAATTATTGGTCCTATTTTACCATCTTTTAACTCGACTTCATCAAGAACAGCATTGAAATGGTAACATATAAATGCTCACCAGCCATTCCCTATGCCCCTGAGTGCCATCCAAATCAAGGACTTTCACAGCAACAGATTGAGCCTTCAAACCAGGCCTGAGATTCTCATCAATGAACCCTTTGTAAACAGGTCCAAACCCACCCTCACCTAAAATATTACTTTTGGAGAACCTGTGAGTTATCAGTTCCAGCTCCTTGAGGGTAAACACATGAAGGCTCACAAGCGAGTTCGACAGATCGCTTAGTAACAGCGGAGAGTCGCAGTGGCTAACATCAGAGAGTGATACCCTTTGGCTGGAACTTCGTTTGGAAGGATGAACCCTTAGCCCTGAGGGTGGCACCTGAGGTTTGAGGCAATTCGGGAGGATATTTTTCCATGACAAATACCTTTTGAGCTTCATTTTATATTCAAAGTTTCTCTCTTTTTGTGTTATGTTTCCAGTAGAAGAAGCTCAAAGGGGGTTTATATAAAGGCTGAACAGGAAAGGAAAACAAGAAATGTTATATCCTCTCCCATGCCTCGTTGCATTTAAATAATGAATTCTGGGAATCAAAGTCTACATACTGACCAGAAAGTAGATTGACTTTGGGCCGTGCAGCCTCAAGACTAGGCAAAAAAACTATTCGATAGTTCATATTAGTAAAAAACAGAAAATAAGGCCATCAGTTGGGTTGTTCTTTTCAATCATACACTCATATGCATGAATTTAAGGTACTGCGTAGTTTCATAGCAGGTTTCTTGGAGGGCGGTAATCTGAATCAGCTGACGTTAATTGAGAACAGCACAGTTATGATATCATCCCCTAATATAAAATTTCTGTAGTCTGTAGTATTTTTGTCCGTGTGGGGGTGTGGCTATTGGCTCATTGTTCTGTGTACCCTTTCACACCAAATCATTTTCTCCAGGAACCCTGATTATGCAATCTTCTTCATACTTATAACCAGAGCCTACAGTTCTGAAATATCAACGAAACTGAAGTAGAAATAAGAAAAACAGGGTAATTGTCAAAAATCACTAGTTTTCTCAAAGACTTGAATCATAAGGTGTATATTAAATTAATGTGATGTATCAAAGGTCAGGGAAGACTCTTTTATTTCCTGCATTTTGTATATAAAACAGAGACATACACGTCTTGATCAACCACCTAATAACCTACCTAAACAGTTGGAGTTTTGTATGAAAACCGTCAACAAACAGGTCGTAATTTTGATGTCGAAATCAAAACATGCGGCTGAAACTAAACAACTGAAGTGGTATATATAAAACAAGGCGGCTGTTTAAGTAACCAGGTTAGTCCTAGCTGCCTCCATCTACTATATAATATATGGATCAAAATCTTATTAAATTAATGGCTCTCCTGCTTCTTGCCACCATGAAGAAGCACAGACCCTTTTGCTTTAAAGAGGTTGAGACTGCATTTAACCTTAGTCCTTAGAGAGTGAAGCTGGTTTCCCCCAAAGTTTTTCACCTTCTCTGTTGTTTGTTTCTTAAAATGGTGATTAATTGGTCAGATTATAGCAGATATTTTATTGGAGTCCCCACACCATTTTTCTTCTTTTCAGCACCAAGCTCATCGATGTATGGGTATTGGGCGGTATATATGTCAAAACAATGACTTGACAATGTAAATCGTGATGATCCCTCCCACCAGTTCCTCGTATGTTATTAACATGGCTGTGACAAGTCTGTTCTTTTTTCTGTTTCTGGGGTAACTTTTGGTGGAATATTGAAATGTTCAAAACTGCAAAGATGTGTGATGTGTAGTATAATTCAAGCACACCATGCCTTTCTGTATACCACGAGGGGAGACCCGAGACCGTGGCACTAAGGATGAAAGGACCATTCACCTGGATATATGGGTGAGCAAAACTCGACTCAACTCGAAAAAAATTAAATAACTTGATTTAACTCGAGGTGAAAATACTCAACTCGTTTTGATTCGACTCAAAATTTTATAGACCCGTCTCGAAAAAATTTTAAATAAAATTCGAGTTGTAAAATAGAAATTCGAATAACTCAAAAATTTTAATAATTAAATGATTAATTTTTAAGTTTAAGACGAGTCTATCAATTTTTTATGATATATATACATTGATATATAAAGAAATATCGCTACATATGAAAAAATATATAAAAAAATATCTTATATGATTAGAGAAAGTTGTTTAAATTGACATCAAATCATACTATAACATGATAAATAATTATAAATAAATATTTATAGAAACTCGAAAACTCGACTCGATTCGACTCGATTCGAATTTCTTAAACTCGACTCGAATCAAAAAAATTTCAAATAAAATTTGAGTTATAAAATATGACTCGTAAACTCAAACAACTCAAAATTTTTTGACTCAACTCGACTCGATCTCGAATACTCACTCCTACCTGGATGGACCCATGATATTTTATAAGGGTTTGGAGGCCTGGATATTTTATAAGGGTTTAAAGTATCAAAAAGTTATATTATAAATATAGAATATAAAAATATAAGAGTTTAGATGTGTAGAATTAGATTATCGATATAAAATATAAAAAATATATAAAATATAATTAAAAAAAAACTAAAATTTTAGGGGTACAATTTGTTTCTACCGCTCTCTATTCTGATCTTTCTTTGTTGTATTTCGATTTAATAAATTTTAATATATTTTTAAACATGGGATATTATAGAAAGAGCTATTATACTCTGTAAATAATATATATTAAGTCAACAACTTTTAAAATAAATAGTTTTTTTTTTAATTTATAGCTTTTTTAAGTTATAGATCCAAGATTTAATTAAAATACAATTTCTTTTTTTCTTAAATAAAAATTTTCAACATAATAATAATAAGCATTAAACATTAATTAAATTATGAGAAGGTTAAGCTAAGTGATAGATGGGTAGAACAGTAGACAAACATGACGACTGTGTAGTCAACCTGCAATTGGCGAGGATGAAATTCCACATATGTTGGCTGACGAGGTCCCCAACCCAACACACGCATTTTCACATTCACAACTCACAAGCTCTTTAAAGATTATTTACTCGTTACGTTATATATATTTTCGGTTAATAAATTTTATCTACTTAATTTTAATTTTTAAATATTTATTTATTTTATTAATAAACAAAAAATAAAAAATTATTATAAAAAATTAAATAAATAAATCTTATTGATTGAGATCATAAATAAAGTAATGAATCAGATATCTTTTTATAAAACGTCCTAAGTCTTTAGATATTTTTGATTGTGCTTTGAACCCATGGCATCTTGTAGGAATAAAACAAGCATCTTTATTTTATTTTAACCTAAACTTAGGGATGGCATCGGGGCGGGCGGGGCGGGTTTCTGGCCGCTCCGACCCCGACCCGATTTGAGAATTCTTAAACTCGATCCCGACCCGGATTTAAATATTAATTTATCCGCCCCGTCCCGCCTCGATATATTATTTCTTAAACTCGACCCGACCCGATCCGAAAAATTAAAAAAAATAATATTCGTCAACGATAAAAGTTAGATTCGATAAATCTTTTATCATAATTATAAATTATGGTTTTTAAGTAACTTTAAATCTATGTAAAAAATAAAATAAAATATAATTTAAATTACACACATGTTAAATTACATATTTAAAAGAAAAAAAAACTTGAATCCTCGACTAACATAATCGAATATATTGAAATTTGAACAACATCTAATAATTTTTTATTATAAGAATAAACTTCAAAACTATAAAAATTACTTAAAACCCATAAAAATGTTTGTGTATAATGATATTTTTTTTATAAATATAATAAAATATATAAAAATATACCGGGGCGGGGAATTTAAACAAATACCCAAACCCTACTCGATTTCATGACTTCTCCGTCCCGCCCCGCCCCGATCCCCGAAATTTAGAGAGAAAAATTCGACCGGATCGGTTCGGGTCAGGGACAGATATTTTTGTTATCCCTACGTAAACTATAGAAATGATCATATAATCATATAAAATTTTATTTCAATTATTATTCTATCAATTATTTTAATAAAATCATTTAACTATAGAAATGATATCAATTAAGTCATATACTTTTAAAATTTAATAGAGGAGCATTATAACGATTAATATAAAATTGTATAATCATACATTTAAACTTTATCACTTATATATTTTACAATTTGATTAAATAATAACACGTGACTATATAATTATAAGATGATAATAAATCTCACTATATTTTCTCTTAATTTCAATCTAATTTAATAACTTAATATATTTAATCCATAATCAGATGAAAATAAATAGATTTATTTTATTTTATGACGGTCGCAAATATCCGTCGTTTAAAAAATTTATCCATTACCCCATAAACGAAATCATGATATTATTTCAAATGTCTGGTTCATAAATTATTCACAAAATCTTTAACGTGTGTCATAATCTTTGAAGGGCGCACTAAAAGCTTCATGATTTTGATATTTGACCATCGATGCATGACGATTTCGTACCAAGAAAAATGTTATTCCATTAAAGTAAATATAAAACACACACCTGAAAAAGATACCCATTGAAACCAGTTCTATGGTACGTATTATTTCTGGGCAGCAGTGATATACCGACATATTATTTGTAGGACATTCTTTAATTAAAGTTTTAGTCTAAGCAGATCATCATTATGTTTTACTAACATATCTTAAAGTATATTATCAGTGTGGCCACAAAAATGTGAAACACTGCTAGTTGCTTAGACCAGGATGCAGGGCTCAATCATGGCACTTGAAACCGTGACTATGACCAAATCTATATGTTGAGACGGGATATTTGATTGTTTAAACCAAGTAACTTATATATATATATTTCAAGTTTAATATTTCTGTTTAAAAATGGATGCTTCTTAGATGAAAATCTATTTTGGGCAATAAATTATGAATATTTAATTGTTATGTTGAATTTTTAATTTTTTTTCTCAATTTTATGTTTTATGTCATATTTTTTTCAATAAATTAAGAATATATATATATTTGATCATAGCTTAACTATAAAAATACATGAATGTCATTACAATTTGTGTTTAAGGGATATAAATTAAAGATATTGGGCTTGATAAGGAATGGATCGGAAGGAGATCCAGTCCAACGACCGTGGATTTAACCCAACTTCATGCTTCGTTTTCTTTAAAGCTGGCTCAGTTGGGTCGAATATGATTTCTCCAAGCAAATTTCATGAGTTATGGGCCTTACCTTTGAAGGATTGGTTGATGAAAAATATTGGTTCCTCTAGCAGCTTCGGCGAGGCGAGTAGTGTTAAATTCGATTCGGTTTGTTAAAATTTTAAGTAAAATTTAAGTTTAAAAAATCTAAGTTTGTCTCGATTCGTTAACCTAATTGAGTTAAGTGTTGATCGATCCTTGGTCGTGTTAAACTTGAGTATTTTTTATTTGTCACGTCTCATTCAAAACTTAATAAAAAAAATTTTAATACAAAAGTTTTTTAATCATGTCTGTGGCGATCTTAAAAATTTATCAAGTTATTAAATTCACTAAAATATTCTTTAAAAAATCATTTAAAAATGAGTGATTACAGTGTCTAAACTCAAAATTGTTAATTTTAAAGTTTAATGTGTTAATGTAGGCTTTAAGACTTATGTTTAAAGTTTAAATTTTAAAATTTTAAATTATAAAAATAATATATTTATATTTTAAATAATTTAAATTAAGTATTATTTAATTTGACTCGATTTATTAAAATTTTAAATTTTGATGGAATTAAAATTAAATAAGTCAGTATCTGTCTCGTCTAATTACGGCCCCTAGCAGTGGCGTTGAGGAGTGATCTGGGCGTTTTGCAGTGTTCTACTGGTGTCTTCGGACGCAAAGATAATACATATGGACGCCACGTGGACTGAGATAGACCGCCACGAGCACGACCGAAGCCCCATCTTCCCCAAATCCGCCGTCTGCATAAATAACACGTGCCGGCAGCGTACACAGACCATACGGCATCGGAACAGCAGGCGGTTCTCCACGTGTCGCGAACGATTTGCACAAAAACGAAACGTTGCTTTCGGCAATTTAAAAAAAAAAAAGGATAGTGTGTGGGAAGGTGGGTAGTCCTTGTCGTGGACATGAGTTTGTTTCAAAGACTTATCATAAAATCAGTGTACTTTAGAGTTCCCATTATACCCTTTCTAGAAACTCATTAATTATTACTTTTATTTTTGTTGATCAAGTCAAATCATTTAAAATTAAATATTTAATCCATCGAAATATTTCTATTAGCTGGATAATTAATAGCATAGCGCATAGTAAACAACAATCAAATTAAAATTTATTTTTAATAATAAAAATATATATTCTAATCGTTTACATACAACAATATCCTCATATGATATAATAATTAATAAAATTATTAATTTTATAATTTTTATAAATAATATTTTAATTTATTTCTTCAAAGCACTCAAACAAAACCAACAAAGGATATTTTAAAAAAATACATATAAAATCGGAATGGACCCACCCAAGTTTTAACTCATATCCAAAAACAATGATAAATTGTACAATCATGGCTTTGCTGTTTCTTGTAAAGCTGTAACCCTTGACATTTGGGTTCCATGGCATTGTTAATTCCAACATTACCTTTAAAATAATAATAATTAAATCTACAAATCATGATTATGATTTAAAAATAATATCAAAGGATAAGAACAAAATGAAGTGCAAGGTTGACAAAATATATCATCACACGTTGGTACATAAAGTTGGGGATAAATTAAGTCAATATTCCCTTCTTGGGAAATACTTAGAAAAATAATCTTAAATTAAGATTATTTAAAAAATATATTTTTTTAATTTACTTATAATAAAATGTAAAATGAAAGGATATTGAGTTATTGTTAATTTCTTTTATTTTTTAAATATATTTTTATAAAAATATTTAGTCAAACTCAAAATTAGTACAACATTTTAGCTCTCGAATCTCTATCTAATTACTTAATTAGCTCACCAAAATCCAGAATTATCCAAAACGAGAACACACTGGCGGACACTTGGACAGTTGAACTTGTCACTTGTCCTGTTCAGTTAATTCCGTTAATTTGCATGGGTACATTCGTAATTTAACTGTTGCTTATCCCGGCCGCAAAGCAACTTTCCATAATAAGAAACTATAGATAGAATTGTAACAGTAAATAAAAAAGGCTCTACGGAAAATCGAAGAAGAAACGGAAGCTCTCTCTTTCAAGTTTCATTTCAATAATCTTAAGCGTATTTGACTGTTTCATTTTACAAAAAAAGAAAATGAATTTGGGATATTTTCCCAAGCTTACTATATATTTGTAAAAACTGTAGCTTCAGATTGATCTCGTCGATCAAAGTATTCATTTTGATTCTTTAGGGTTTCTCTGTATATATATCATATATATAGATGTACCCTAGAATTAAAGCAATTTCTTTCCCTTGTAGTTCAGATTTGAGATGCTAATTGGGTCTCTTTTAATAAATTAATTGGGTTTTGGTAGTAGGAAAAGACCATGTTCTGAGATAATTGTTGGGGTGTTTTCAGCGATTTTTTCTGGTTTTTTTAAGGGGGGGAGTTAAAATTTATTTTGTCAATGCAGAAGTTATTTGTGTGCGGAGAAAATTTCTGGGTTATATTATTTTCTCGAGAAAATTAGTGGGGTTGGGAGTCTGGGAAAATCGTTTCACTGGGGTAAAATACGGGGGGTTGATTTTTTTAATATAGAAAAGTCACTTCTTTTAGACTCGATCTGCCTGTTACTGATCCATGGCGGTTTCAACAATAGCTCTTTATGCGAGTCCACCAAGCAGCGTATGCTCCACGCCACACCAGATCAACATCAATTCCTGTGATTTCGAGTTGAATTCAAGAGCTTCATCTTCAACTTCCTCGACGGCGACTCCCTCTTCATGCTCGAGATCAATTGTCGGTGGTCTATCATGCCTCTTCTCCTCACCTTCGGTAAAATCAATTTTTTCTAGCGGTGGAGAGGATTTAGGGTCTCACAGAGGGGAGGAATTGAAGGAATTAAGCTGTTCATTTTGTTATTCATCAAGTAAATTCGGTGGTTCTTTGAAAACCAATCAGAGTCCTGTATCGGTGTTTCAGGGATCTGTTTTGTGTAGTAGCAGCAGTCCTCCTATGAGAGCCTCCCGTGGAAAGGGTGATGGGAATTTTCATGGCTCCTTTCATTGTGGGACTAATGGATTGTTAAATGGATTCATTAGAAATGCGTTAGGGTCGTGCATTGATCATGATTCACCGAGTTTTGAGGCGCAAAGTGGTGGTTGTGTTGATGAATTGCCGTTTTCTATGATGGAGGATAATTTCATAGAGGAAGTGGATTTGGATCCTTGTGCTAAAGAGCTGCTTTTAGGTGCACAAATGAGGCACAAAATCTTTCGTGAAGATTTTGTAGTCAAGGCATTTCATGAAGCCGAGAAGGCGCATAGAGGGCAGGTACAAACAGCAAAATCGAAGTTTATTTATTTTTCATCTTGACTTCCTGTTGTTTGAAATATCGAAAGGTGATGTGAAGTTATTTGTCTTGTAGATGCGTGCAACTGGCGACCCTTATTTGCAACATTGTGTGGAAACTGCTGTGTTGTTGGCCTCCATTGGTGCAAACTCTACTATAGTAGCTGCAGGGCTTTTACATGACACTATTGATGACTCGTTTTTGAGCTATGACTATATATCTAGGACATTTGGTGCCAGAGTTGCTGATTTAGTTTTAGAGGTAAGAGATTTGAATCTCCAATGTGTAATGTGTTACTTATGTTTATACTGACCAGAAATGATTTTACTGTTAGGGTTGTTGTCTGGCATTGAAAATTTTGGTATATTAAATTAGCAATCTATTGTTACACAAATTTAAGACTATTTGTGATTGCATATTTAATTAATTTCGTCATATCTTAGGATGTGCATATTATTAATTAGTCTATTATCATGTTTGAATGAGCAAATAGCTTTAACTTTATGGCTCTCTTCTATGAATGATTGTATTGGATGTGGTTGTTCTGACAGGTCTCCTGGATAGTGATTGTAATCTATGTTGTTTTTATTCCTTCTTGGTAATTCACTTAGCCATTGGACTCTGCTCTTTTAGTTTTGCTTCATTTCCTAGTTATAAAAGATTTCTACGTCTAAGCATAAGCTTCCGCAGTCTAGAGCATCATAGGCAGCATATTAATCTCTGCAGGTTGGTTAATTTTAAGTTACTTGTAATTTTCTTGTATGTATCAATCGACATCTTTTCCGAGCAAAGATTTGATAGTACAAACTTTTAATTGCCCTATTATGACTTTCACATAGGTCTCCAAGCTTAGTCAACTGAGTAAGCTAGCACGAGAAAATAATACTGCAAGCAAAACTGCTGAAGCAGATAGGATGAATACCATTTTCCTTGCCATGGCAGATGCAAGAGCTGTTCTCATTAAATTGGCTGATCGGTTGCACAACATGAAGACACTAGATGCTTTGCCTTTGCCTAAGCAACAGAGGTTCGCTAAGGAGACTTTGGAAATATTTGCACCTTTGGCCAATCGTTTAGGAATCTCTAGTTGGAAGGAGCAACTAGAGAATCTATGTTTCAAGCATCTCAATCCAGATCAGCACAAAGTACTGTCCTCCAGGCTTTTGGACTCCTTTGATGAGGCGATTATTACTTCTGCTATAGAGAAACTTGAGAGAGCTCTTGGAGATAAAGAAATTCCGTATCATGTTCTCTCTGGACGACATAAAAGCTTATATAGCATTTATTCAAAGATGTTGAAGTACGTTATTACTCTCTTTCAGCATGTTTATCTATCTCTCCAGAACATGGAGACCATTTGGGCTAATGGGGCCTTAGTCAATTGCTAAGATTATTTTTATTATCTGTTTCCCTATCCATTGCTAATGTGTCAATTATAGTAACAATTTTTTTCCTCATGTTTTAGCCAATAAATTTTACATCGTTAATGGGATGCTATTTTGTTTTTGCAGGAAAAAGTTGACCATGGATGAGATCCATGATATATGTGGACTACGTGTTATTGTTGAAAATGTGGATGACTGTTACAAAGCACTGAAAGTAGTACACCAGCTATGGTCTGAAGTACCTGGAAAGCTAAAGGATTATATAACATCCCCGAAATTTAATGGGTATGTTTAAAGCTTTATATGCTCTGATATTCTTTAGATGGCAACTATAAATGCAGAAGTCCCTTCTAATACCATCTTAATCTGCAGGTATCAGTCCTTGCACACAGTAGTGACGGGTGAAGGCACAGTTCCATTTGAAGTTCAAATTCGAACAAAAGAGATGCATTTGCAAGCTGAGTTTGGCTTCGCAGCTCATTGGAGATACAAGGAAGGTGACTGTAAGCACTCATCATTTGTGCTTCAGATGGTTGAGTGGGCTCGATGGGTTGTGACTTGGCACTGTGAAACAATGAGCAAGGACCGTCATTCAATTGGCTATAATGATTCTCTCAAACCTACCTGCACATTCCCTACACATACAGATGATTGCCCATTTTCTTATAAGCCTCACTGCCACGATGGACCTGTCTTTGTTATATTGATTGAAAACGATAAGGTATGTTTCTTAACCGATCTTGTGGACATGTTCATCATGTGCCAAATACTCTCTCCAATCAAATGGAAGACAAATGTTAAGTTAATCCGTGCTTTCCAAAGTAAACATGCGAAAGAAATAACAGTTCATGCACTAGCAGCCACTACATCTATATTTCATGGCTGCTGCAGATATGGGTGCATTAGTTGGAAGTTTGGTCTGAATGTTTGTACTTCATGAATGCTGCAGATGTCAGTGCAAGAGTTTCCTGCAAACTCAACCATGATGGATTTGCTGGAAAATGCTGGGCGTGGGAACTTGATATGGTCTCCACTTAGGTATCCTGTTAAGGAAGAGTTGAGGCCGAGGCTGAACCACGAGCCCGTGAGTGATCCTACATGCAGGCTGAAGATGGGTGATGTGGTGGAGCTAACACCAGCCATTCCTGACGAGTATTTGACAGAATATAGGGAAGAGATACAACGCATGTATAACCGAGATCTCCATGTTTCCAGTGCTGAGACTTCAGCTAGTAGCATGGTTGCCTCAAGAACTTGACCCTCTTTTGATTGTTTCTTTAAAACCCCAAAAATGATAAAAGAAAAAAATGGGTTTTCCCCCTTTGTACATAAATGATGGTAAATAATACGGAAAAGTGACATGGTTCTTTTACTGGACACAATTGCTGACTGATTTCAACAAAGAATATAACAATTGATTTCCCAATCTTTTCCTCAACTATGCATGTACGGTGGAATTTCATAACCCCACTAGATTTGTTGTTAAAACATGGATTAGGTGTCCCAATGTAAACATAAAATATGCTTGGGGCAGTGATGTAAGAACAGGAATTAGACCATGACTCCTCCGATGAGCGTGATTAACTTGATAAATTAATCAGCCGTGTCATGTCCAGAGAAGTAATGCTGAAAAGGCAAAGAATAAATTTTGATACTTGTCATCAATCAACAAAAGATAATCGACTCTTTTAACAACACACCAGCTCATCCCTACTATTGTTTGACCCTATCTGCTATTAAAAGTGGGATGCTAAAACTTATCTTAAAGCAATCCCAAATCCTGAATAAGTTGATGGTATCCAGGAAAGTTCAGATTCTTGCCTTAATGAATCTGTTCTCCAAATTTACATGGTCATATGGCCGCCTTTAAAGTCTTAACCACTCTATTGTCTAGTTTTGAGGTTAAACCAGATTGTTAAACTAAATAAAGAATTGGTGATTCCAATTCGTTCTATCCACTAAACGTACAAATGTAACAGAACAAGCCAAGATTTGTATCAGTCCACTCAAGGCAACTTTTTAATTTTCAAAAAATTTAAATTCTTGCTTTATCACATCTTAAAGTAAAAGAAAAGCGCAGTTTCAGCTTCCAACAACAACAAACTAACATGGTTAATAATCAAACGTAGTTTCTAGTCAATCCTTCTGGTTCAGAAACTTGTATCCTTTCAGACTGATGATTATTTGCAGAAAGTGCCAGAAATGAAACACATAAAAGTAGGTCACCAAGAAGAATGGATATAGAAGTTTTACTGTTTGACTTGTACAAGTAGATTATTATCAAGTGACAACCAGAATGTAACAGCTCTGTTCTAGGTATGTTGCAGATTTTTTGATGTAATTTTACAGAAAATCAATGAATACAATCCAACTTCATGAACAGTTTGCAACATTATAACCCTCAGAAATTTCCAAGCCAAAAGTAACTTCATCTCATCACCTAACTCCCATCCAAAGCCACAAAAAGAAAGCATCACAAATTCTAGAATTAGAAATAATTAAGCAGTCTAATCATCCAAGGTCTAGCGTTTATATATTTAATCCGAAATGTCTTGCCATTAATGTCATTAACAAATTCTTAGTTTAGTTTAGTCTACAACTCAGCATCTCAAGAAGGGCCTATTAGAGTATGTTGTATCCATGCTTATTAAACATACAAATACAAGCAGGTATACAAGGAATCTCCATGTCAATATTGTTCCAGTTGAGGAAAAATTATCAGAGACTTATCATTCATCACCTCGTAACAACATTACTCTTACTTGAAGCTCTTGCAGAACCAAACTTCAGAATCTGCTGTGATTATCCCAACAGTAGATGCATTTGATGCAACTAAACCGGTAAATTTTGCATCACACAAAAACATAAATCATGTTGTCAACGGTAGAAGAAGCATTCTTCTAAGAATTATAGGCAGAAAGCAATATACAAGATAAGTAAATATGAAACAAAATGTTCATTGAATCCATTATATTCCTTCCAGAATTTCTAACATTGTTACAGTGTCAAATAAGTTAGCAGAAAGGTTTAAACTTTAAAGAGGATTTGGGTCTAAAGTTGAAAGCTTTTCTTCTATGTAGAATAACAATCCGGAAACTAGACAAAACAGCAACAAAACTTTAAAAGGAAAAGAAGTAAATGAAAGATCTAACCATTTACAGAAGATCTCAACAAGGACATGCAATATACATAATCCCTTTCTCAGTTCATCAGATAATTTTCTTTTTCTCAATCCAACAAAAGAACTCACTAAAAATGAATTGAATAACCAAAACGCTTGGCGAAAATTTCAATTTTCATGAGGAAGAGCAAGTCTCGTATGTGCCATCGACTTTCAAAAGCTGTCTTCTCTTCAAAACCAAGAACCCAACAACACCGAACTGCATGATGATAGCAATGCCGATGAACAAAAGCCCAAGCGTTTGCCCCGTGTTGAGCTTGTGATTATGGGAATGTTGTGGCGGTGAACGATGGTGATTGGTTCGATTCTGGTGGTGCTCTGCCGGCGGCGGCAGTGGCCGAGAAGGCGCTGGAGGAGGCGACGCGGGTGATGACGAAGATAGAGGAGGAGAAGGAGAAACTAGTGGGGGTAGGGGCGATGGCGGCGGCGGTGGGGGTGGGGGTGGAGGAGGCGGAGGCGGCGGACTTATGCTAGACGATTGCGATTCAACAAAAGATACAAGAACTGTAAAGAAAATGCCGAAACAGAGCACCAATCGTATTAAAGGCGGTTCCATGCTAACAGAAAAAAAGCTAAGCAAATTCGCATAATCTTTTAGGTTTAAAATCAAGGATTTTCTTCATTTTAGCTTCAAAACAAGACCCAAAATTCTTGCCTTTGCTTCTTCAGCTTTTCTTGTTAGACTTACAATATTATCTTGATTCTCCCCTCTCTTGTTTTCTTAGAGAAATCAAGCAAATGGGTTATCTTCCAAATCCTTGACGTATTCAACTTCAGAGTCTCCAATTCAAAAATCTAGGGCTCAGCCTAAGAATTTGATGTTTTTTGAATATAGGTATTTTTCCTTCCCCCTGTTTGGAAGGGATGATTCAAGAAACAAGGGTTTCTCAATGTTTGTCTTTTTCTTTGGGGGAGATTCGAAGGAAACAGGGGAGGGGGAGAATGGAGCAAAGAAAAATTTAGGTTTTTACAAGGACAATTATTAAATTCTTGTATAGGTTAAATATTTTTTTATTAATAATTTAATTTTATATTTTTATATTTTTATATATTTTTGTTTTAATTTACAATCCGTATTTATATAAAATTTTGTGTCCATCCATATCTAATAAAAAATGTGTAGTAGAGTTACAATGGTTAAATTCCCCCACATGAACTGAAATGCTGCTTTGGAAACACATTTTTGTCGTTCAGTTGTTCCCGGAAAAGTACTCGATCGACGGGAAATTCTACTTCCCGGTTTTCTCTGCTGTGTCGAAACGTCTCCGGTGACAGATTAAATACAAACATAATTGTTACCATTGTCATTAACAAACCCAAAATTGCACCAAAATGCAATAATCTTATTAACTATCATTAGCTTTATTGTTACCGTTATCATTCACTTGTAAAAGAAGCAACAACCTTAGCTTACATATGTATAACATTTTGAATGTCTTAAATAAAACATAATTAGCTTTATTATTAGGTATAAAGATAATTTTAATCCTTAACGTTTATAATTTTTATTGTTTTGGTTTTTTTTTTTGATAAATTTAATCCTTAACATATATTTTTAACAAATAGTTTATTTTTTAATCATCATGATAACTGAACTGTTAAAAATTTAACGATGATGACATATTATATGCATATGATAATATATTTTAAATGACATGACATTTATCCTATCAAATACATATATATATAATATAATTTTATTCTAATATAAAATATAAAATAATTAAAATTCAAATAAAATATTAAAAATTAATTATTTCTAAAATAAAAGGCTACTAAACATTCTCAATCCTAATTAATTAATTAAATTTTTAAGATGAAATTTTTATTCTATTGTAGTTATGGTTGAGAATATTTAGTAGCCATTTTATTTTAGAATTAATTAATTTTTTAATATTTTATTTGAATTTTAATTGTTTTATATTTTATATTAGAATAAAATTATATTTCATATATATATTTAATAGGTTAGAAGTCATGTTATTTAAAATATATTATCATATGCATATGACATGTCATTATTGTTAGATTTTTAACGGTCCAGTTATTATGATAGTTAAAAAATAAGCTATTTGTCAAAAAGATATAGGTTAAATATTAAATTTATCCCAAAAAATTAAAGAACAAAACGATAAAAATTATATACGTTAAGAGTTAAAATTATCTTTATGCTTTATTATTACCATTATCATATCCAAAAGGAAGATTTGCAGGCTTTTGAAAAGACCAAACATAATTAAAGTATTTCAATTAGGCCTCTATCACTATTGTAATTAGAGCTTTTGAAATAATAGAAAATTTAGAAAGAACCCCAAAAAGACTGCAACTTACTGGTAAAGGTAAATGATAGAACTTATAATTGTAGTACTAAATACTATATAATATAGTTGGAAAAAGACATCACTGCAAAGGTAGTGTAGCTCAGTTTAGTCAACCTGCTAACCACTCAGATTTGTTCTTTATGCTCAACACCCACTTTAATAAAACAGACTTACATGTATAAAACAAAACTGGACTTGAACTTAATATTCCATTTCAGCAATAATTTGTCTATCCATGGGTCTACTCTTTTGTCATATAATTAGCAGCTGCAGTCTACAGGACAAACTTGGTCGCGGAATATGGATGGCATGGGCATGGGAGATGCCCGCCGCTTGCTAGTTCATAGCCATCTAACTTTCATACTGTTTTTTTAACGCAATGGCCAATGGGTTTGGCCAATGCCATCTTTTCATTTTTTCTGTGCCCCCTACAATCGAGTCACAGGCGCACTGTGCATACATTTGTTGTAATCTGCAGCTTTTTTGCACAAACTTCACAGCATTGTCATTACTCGATCATAAAAATCAAAGACAGCACTGACGTCCTTTTCATGGTGTCTGCATTCCGCAGCCCTCTCAGTATCTTTCAAATATGTAGTATACTCGATAGGAAACGAGTTAAGATTTGAGGTTAAAGATAAAATATAAATATTTAAAAATATAAAATATATTTATAAATAAAATATATTTTTAAAATTATATACGAGGATAAATGTGAAAAAAATTCTTTAAGTAGAGACAATTGCCCTCTCCCCCTTAGGTGGTCCTGTCACCTACTTGAACATCAAAATTCAAAACCACCATTGTTGTCGTTATTTTTTAAGAATACTTGTAATAGTATCAATTTTTTATATTTTTTATAATTAAATTTTAAAATTAACTTTTTACAGTTAAATATTTAAAATTATTTTTTAATAAGTTTGGTCGAGTTTAGACATAAATTTCGGTAGGATTTGGGTGTACAAAAACTCACCCGTGCCATCCCTAATTATACATATACGCATAGTTAACTGGTAGTTGAGGATCCTCTTACACACAAGGAAGGGTAGATAACACAGTGAGCCACATACATTCTCCTTCGTCTCCTCTTCTGGTTATATATAGCCATTACTGGATCGAAAGAAATTCGAAGATATCAGTTTTGGACCATTAAAAATGGAAGAAAATGTTCCCCCTAAGAGATCAGAGTTCAACAAGGGAGCATGGACTACTGAGGAAGATAGAAAATTGGCCGAGGTTATTGCAGTTCATGGTGCTAGAAGGTGGAAGACAATAGCCAACATAGCCGGTAGTCTCTATGTAAATTAATCATATAGGCAAATAACATAGGTGTTTGGTTTTTTAACCCCTTTCTTTCTCTTTGTTGTAGGTTTAAATAGGTGCGGGAAAAGTTGCAGGCTGAGATGGATGAATTATCTTAGGCCTAACATCAAGAGAGGAAATATAACAGACCAAGAAGAGGACTTGATACTTAGGCTTCATAAACTCCTTGGAAACAGGTTCATTAATTTCGATGAATCTTTCAATATCTTCCAAACTTGATGATTGATCATTAATGATCACTTTTCAATTATGCAGGTGGTCTTTGATTGCAGGGAGATTACCGGGAAGAACGGATAACGAGATCAAGAACTACTGGAATTCTCATTTGAGCAAGAAAGTGAACCAGAACGAGAAACAAAGTTGTGCTTCCGCAAGACAAGGCTGCAAAGCCCAGAAGAGACTGGTGGAGCATGCCAAAGAACAAGTGAGAGAAGAGAGTACATCTGCCGGATGTGAGGACTCGAATATCAGCTTCGATGTGGATGAGTTCTTCGATTTCTCCAACGAGGACACCCGCAACTTGGAGTGGATGAACAGATTTCTCCAAGTTCACGAGGGCTTTAACTGAACCTTTATGGAACGGAAAGAACTTTTGTTTCTACCTCCTATGATTATGATTATGATTATGAACTTGATGCATTCCGTGTCATGCGTCAATGAATTTGGCAATGGTAGGATTCAGGTATTTTTGTCATATACATATATATAATTCCTAGTTGCTAAAATAGTGAAACTACAGCACAAACTCTCGTGATTGGTGTCAGCCAGCATATCAAAAAGTAAAAGAAAATGGGAGAAAACAGAAAGGAAAAGACTGTGTGTGTCTGAGTGATGTTTCGGACAGTAGTTCCCGATAGGCTATAGAGAAAAGAGATTCCTTCTTAAAATTGGAGGGAAAAACAGGACAAGAGTGAAAAGGATCTGTCGCATTAATCTGTTGAGACAAAAGGGTTATTCGAAGTTCAAAAGTTTTACATAGTTCTGTTGGGAAAAAAAAGAGGGTTCTTGTTGCCAATGTGATGCCCGAGTGTATCTGTGTCTTATCGTATCCAAGTGAAGTTCCTTTATATTCTCATGTAAATATGAAAAGTTAGAATATAAGGTGAACAAACAATGAACTTAGCTCTAATACCAAGTTAAAATATCTTATACTCGATTCGAGAAGCTAACCTTTAAAATGTTGAGTACAAGACCTAAACGAGATGAGCTTTTGACAATGATAAAGATTGTATTGTTTGTTTCAAGCCTGACAGGACAGTTTTTCCCATATTCCCCCCACTTTTCTTGGGGGTCAGGTTTAGTGCAAGATCAGTACATGTATGTATATAGCCTTAAAATGTCTGGAAAGAGGCAGTCCCCTGCGGAGACTTAAACCCTGCTGTAGTGGAAAACCCTTGTCCTATCCATTGCTTCCATCCCAATCTTCTGACAACTACTCAACGCCCTTTCTTCACTTTTTCACTTTGTCTCCTCTCGTGTCCTGTTTGATACATTGTGAATTCAGATTCTCGCACTCAAAACTTTAAACGCAGTCAAATATGTATATGCATACGAAATCGTAAAATTTTAGAAGTTTACAAAATATAAATTAAATCATCAATAGAGAATATAAAAGGTATATAAATTATATGGATATTTAAAAATTTTAAAGATGTGACCGTCCTCGACAACCATCATTCCGGTTGTCGAATGAGCAAAAGCTGCAAAAATTCCAATCACAGAGGATAAAGGATCATGTCTTACAGACTCTTGCTTCAATACATAAGGGTGCATGCCAAGCTAAGTTTGTTCGTTATTTTTTCTTATCAATGAAATTCGGATACAAGTTGGGACAAAAAAAAAGTTTCAAGTTTGGAAAAAGTGTAAGTTTACGGACCAAATGTATAATTAAGCCAAATTAGATCTCGGAAAACAGCAGATTATATTGTTGTATATTTGCCTCGATTTTCACGTCTATTAAAACAATGAAGACGGCATGCCGGCCCATATCTGACGGTATTACTATCTAGCGCCGTTGGTGTTCGCATTAGATGCATCATGGGCCGTATACGAAACTCAAATTTTGATAGTCAAGCTTACATCTGTAAATAAATTTCAGTATTAAAAAAAATAAAAGGTTATATTTTAATATTCTAATTCTGTGAAAAAAATATTATATAATTTTTTAAAATTTAAACTTTAAATCTTAAAATTTTATAACTTAAATTTATAGATTATAAACTTAAATTTTAAGATCAAAATATATTTTAAAATAAAATAACAAATTAAAATCACTACGATATAAAATTTTAATTATACAAAATTATAAATTCATTTACTCTAACCCAACTAAAATCTTATTATATCAGTGAGTGGTCCTAACTTTAACGTTGTGAATAAAATAAATTAAATTAAAAAAAAATTATTTATATATTAAAATTTTATAATATTTAATCATCAATTAACAAATTATATATCAGTAATTGAAAAATAATTAAATGATTATTAAACTAATAGGTATTGGTTTAAGTGACAAGCAATTTGATTTCACTTAAGCAAGTCTACGTGTCCTTAGAGAGTCTATGTTAAAAGACTAACCCACTAAAATTAAATGTAAGATACGAATCAATTTAGATT
The DNA here is from genome assembly GCA_035048815.1 of Abelmoschus esculentus. Lineage (NCBI taxonomy): Eukaryota > Viridiplantae > Streptophyta > Magnoliopsida > Malvales > Malvaceae > Abelmoschus > Abelmoschus esculentus. The sequence continues at coordinate 4,142,164 of JAUCBN010000008.1, forward strand.
AATCAAAGACAAAATCCTAAAAATCAAAAAATAATAAAAAATATTAATATATTAATTAATTTTATTTATATCGACTCGGTTGAAAATAAAAATTAAAATACAAGAGTCGGGATTCAATTGGATGAACCTAAGCCCTACTTATTTCTTCATCAGTGTTTTAGTAATGATTTCATTCCAATGTAATTCTATTCTGTCTGGCAAACCCAATATATGCTCGAAGTACGGCTGCAGCAGCCAACAGGCGAACTAAACGAGGTGAAAATAAAGAAAACAACCATAAATTAAAAAAAATCTCTGCTAGTGCCTGACATGACAGCCTTAGACTTGCCCGACTCTCCTCAAAAGTCTAGAGAAAGAGACAAGACAGAGAGAGATAGAGAACCAGCAAACAACGTTAATAGTTGTGTCTCTCTGAGCATGTCATTCAAACTACCAAACCTTTCCTTCTTATATGATATTCTCTCTCTTTATTTCTTGGTTTCAGGATCTCTGTGTTGATTCTAATCTAACCTCTTCATCTCTCAGCCATCTCCAGAAGGATCTCTGTCCTCTCGCTCGACATGTCTTGTGGTTTCAAGGTAAGAAATGGAAAATGCATATCAACCCAGATTTTGTTATACCATACTTGTGTTGCAGTAATTAATGGTTCTTCCTTTTCTTTTCGTGTTGATACAATAATTATAGTCTATACATTTACCTGCTTTTTAAGGTTTCCCCCACTTTCCATTTTTTTCGAGGGAAATGAGTATCTCTTTGTCACTCTATATTTGGAACAACAGACGAAGAAATTGCTTCCCATCTCCATGCTCTTCCCTCTTTTACACCAAAATTTGTTTTTTTTTTCAGTCTCTATTTTCTTTTGAATGATATCCTTTTAGTTTTGGGTATATGATTTGGTGGGGGTCTCTCAAAATAAGAACTTTGGTTAAAAAGTTACTTTTATGGGAAAAGCAGTGGTTTTTTCCCTTTTAAAACACAAAACAAAACCAAATTTCTGTGTCTTTTTTTTGTGATTAATCCATTGTTTCTTATCACGCACACACACAAAACCATATTGTTCCATGCCTTTACATGTTGCATTTTTTTTTTCTTTCAATAATGACATCCACTTTGTCCTAATTTGGATGTGTGTTCTTATTGTTGTTGTTATGCAGGAATAAGACTGGTTTTATTTGAACTGCGGAATGGAAGGTACTATATATCCAGAGTTTGGTAATGGAACTCAATTGGATGGCAAGGTTTTGCAGACATTTCAAAAGAGTTTCCTGCAAGTTCAAGACATCCTAGACCAAAACAGGCTGCTAATCAACGAGATTAACCAAAACCAAGAGTCAAAGATCCCCAACAACTTGAGCCGGAATGTCGGGTTAATTAAAGAGTTGAACAACAACATTAGAAGAGTAGCCGATCTCTACGCCCATCTCTCGAAATCTTTCACCAGGTCGATGGAGCCTTCGTCCGAAGGCGATTCTGCCGGGACATACGAACCTGATGGAAAAGATAGTCAGAAGAGAATTAGATCTGGGTAAATTTGATCAAGCTAAGCCTTTTATTATAAATTATATTATCTCTCACTGTGGAATAAGAGGATATTTTGATATTGTAGTAAAAGAGAAAAGCTGATAGTTTACAACTATGTTATCTTGTCTGAAATCAAAGCATTACTTGTTTAACATCTGCAAATGGTGGCCAGGAATCTTTGGATTTTCTTCCCTTTTTTGTTTATTAAATGAGACAGGCTTATCTTATCTTATCTGTATTTGGTCTGCATTTTTAATTGTTTGTTGAATGAGGCTGGTGTGATTGCTTAACTGTCACTAAACACAGATTTGAAGCATTTTTTCTAGTTTTATTTTCATTTGTTAAGAGAGTTGTTCTGTCTTTGATGTGGACTTCCAACAACCACACTTTAGTCTTCTCTCATGTTTGTCAAAAACAGATTCTTAATTGCTCCTTGAAGACTGCAAATAAATGGGTTGGCATAACCATTTTTTGTAGTTTTTTTTTTCAAGTCTAGAAGCTCTTGTTCATGATTCATTTCCATGGTTACGCAGACTTTTCGTTCGTATTCATGTTTAACATCTACGTCTTTATTCTTAATCCGTACAGTATTACATTCGGGTCTATAATCGAAAAAAAAGTTCGGGTCATTAGCACTATCAGCCTGGTAATCCATTTGGGATACTTGTTCTTGCTTTAAAGAGTGGCATCAAATGAGGGCAGTAGCCATTTGTGGACTTCACTCAATGAGTTACCTCCTAACCTAATCAAAGTGATGACTGAATAAACTATATTCCAAAGATAACATGGTTTAGAGCAAAAGGAATCTAGAGGGCTTTTGAAAAGGATAGGGTGTGGGAAGAGATGGGAAAAAGTTCATTTTATTTTATTTTAAGAATAGGGTTGAAAATTTTTGTTATATAAGTGTTGGGCAATGTTATATATATAATATTTAAATCTGGTTCAAGCTTAAATCATATTCGTTATTCATAAGAAAAGGTTTTTAACATTAAATGTATATAATATCAATCGAACGCCTTGATTCGTAAAATTATATATATTTTAAATAAATACAAATAGAAGTTGTTTTGGAATCTTAAAATAACACTTGAAACCTCTTCTCCATTGGCATGTAGGTAGCATGCTTGGTCTATTAAAAGACTAAAGGGAATAAGGATATACCTATTTAAAGCTGAAACCTTGTGTTCCACCCGGAGTGTTTTGCAACTTTCCTGCTGTAATTATGGCATATGGAATTCCAGAAGCCATCAGTACTGATTCATCTTTCCCGGCTAACTTTCTTTGATTGTTTATCATGATAGCTTGAATGCCACTGCTACTGCAAGACCTGGATAAGAAACCTTCCTGCAAGACCAGACAAAGCATTAGAATATAATGGGTGCATGCCATAAACAGTAAAAACAACAACTTGTTTTCAACATCATAGGAAAGTTGTCATCTTTTTTTATTGTTCACATTTCTCCACAAATTTTAGGCTGGGGTCATGCCATAATCTTCAATTTTTCTTTTTTAGACAGCCATGTTGATTGTTGATTATCCAGTTATCCTTCGTGTTTTCTTTTCCTGTTTTTAAGATCATCCGAGTAACTACGGATACATGTAGCATATAGCATGCTACTGGAAAGGATGCAGAAGCTGGCATCATATACGTCAATATTCTGATACGTATTCCCAGTTTTCATAACAAATTACCTGGATAATCCTCCTGATCTTCCACGACTGTTCCGTCGTTTTGACGTTTTCCGTCCTTTTTTATTCACCATCTGGAATTCCTCGTCTATCCCTGAAGTCCACTTTCAATCAGAACCGTTGGAATTCTCAAATTTGAGATCTCTGCCGTCCAATCATCCTATAAATATATCACATGACCTATTCCATCTTATAGGTTTTTTTATTCCATTATTCTCTGCCTCTTTCGAAGATCAAAACTGGGTCTTGATCTTGGTGTAGTTGGAATTTAGATCTCTTGTAGTTTCATTTTTCTAGCATCGCGTATTAATATTCTCTTGCCCAGTTCTTGTGGGTGAAGAGTATCTGTCTGATGCTTATATTAAATTCTGGAGTTTTTTAGTTCTCTCTGAACTGTTCATTCATAGTTCTTGGAGTTCGGGAACTCCTAAATCTCTTCATCTTTGTTTGATCTAGCATGTAAATCTAACTTTAAAGTTTTAAGATGATTTTGACATGATTGAATCTGGAAATTGTCTTGGTCTTGTGTTTGCATCTGGGGATTTAATCCCAAGCGCTAGTTTTTCTTTCCTTGAAGAATGTTTTCACTGTTTACCGTCTATCTATTGATTTCTTGTGTATTCTTGCGCCAACGAGTAACAAGAAAAAATCTTGTTCTGGAACAATCTGACCTTAACATAATTTAAATTTATAATATTAGAATGTTGAATTTTAATATTAAATTTTAAATTTGTGAAAATAGATGAATTCAATTTTACCTTACGTAACATGTATCAATTTTAAAATCTTATTTTTTTTTTAAATTTGACAATTAAATCTTTATTTAAACTTTAAAATCATAATAGAATAATAATAGTGCTTTTCTTAACCACGACAAGATGGTTCTGTTTGATTTTATATTGGGGTTATTGGGCGGTATAGTGGATAAATATCGAGTGTGGGTACTAACATATTAACAATTACCTTCCCAGAAAATGGAAGATTTTAAAGTGACCTTCGTAAGTATGAAAACAGGGTCAAAATAGTAGAGAAAAGTGTTTTTTTTTGTATGTTGTTCGTTGGGGTGGCTTGATATCGACTATGATATATTCTGAGTGGTTATGTTGTTCATTGCCTGACTGGTAACCTATTATAATTGCAGTAGTTTTTCTTTACACTTGTCATGCAATATCCTTTATCTTTCCCCCTTCTTAAAGCTGCTATTTGAATATATTATCAGGGTTCTAGTGGAGGTGGAGATGGTTTTGAAGTTACAAAATTTGGTCATGGACGTGTTGCACTAATAGGATTTCCAAGGTCTGCACCTTTATCGTTTGAGTGAATGTCTCCTAAATTTTTTGAAGGAAGTTATTAAGAACTATTGGCAACTCATGTCTTTGCAAAAGTAGAAGCCTGGTATTCAGTTAGATGATTTTAGTTTTATCTCACTTAAGAAAAATAATATACCTATGATGTCATTCTACTGCTAGTACCATCATTCTGCCATACTTCTCTAGCCTACTCACTCCATCTACTTGCACAACAGTGTAGGAAAATATATGCTTTGCTTTCTATACAAACATTCATTTGTAGGAATGTACATACTTACAGACATGTTTTTATACTCTGTGATGACAGTGTTCTTTAAAAAGGGGGCTAACTGTTGTGTTGTAATGCAATGCAGTGTGGGGAAATCAACCCTCTTAACCATGTTAACTGGAACTCATTCAGAAGCTGCATCTTATGAGTTTACAACACTTACATGCATTCATGGTATCATACATTACAATGATACGAAGATTCAACTTCTGGATCTTCCTGGAATTATTGAAGGTGCTTCTGAAGGAAAAGGACGTGGGAGGCAGGTAAATTTTGCAGCTTCTAGCTTTACCTGGTGATATGTGTTGTCATCTCTTGGTATTATCATTATTGTTATTATTATTAAATATCAATTCTGTAGTATTAACGTGTTCTTCATTTTGGGACTCTTGCAGATATATTTCAAAAAGAAAAAAACTGGGGGTATCTCTTTCAACAGTACTTTACCTTTAACTCGTGTGGATGAGAAACTCTGTTATTAAATTTTACATGAATACAAAATTCACAATGCAGAGGTATGGAATCTCATAATGATTAAACTTCTCATTTGATCATCTATTCTTTCAAATGGTTTTTCTTACTTATTCTGGGGCATTCCTGATGGACTCTTTTCAGGTTCTATTTCGTGAGGATGCTACTACAGTGGATGATCTTATAGATGTCATTGAAGGAAACCGCAAATACAGTAAGTGTGTTTATGTTTATAACAAGATAGATGTCATTGGTATTGATGATGTGGATAAGTTAGCCCGGCAACCTAATTCTGTTGTAATAAGCTGCAATCTGAAGGCATGTGCTATCTTTTTTTTAAATGTTATAACTTTTGGCAATAGTAAATAATATGGAAATGAAGTTGAGTATGTTAAGAGTTTTAAAATGCAAGAATATTCAGGGACATGATCAGGACACAATGACATTTGATACAATCTGATATTTGCTTCATTTCTTCATGTTTTTATGAAGTTTGGTGTTTGTTCCCTGTTAAAAGGAAAATAAAATGCCGTCTACCATGCATCAAGAACACAATGCAGAGCAGAATTGGTTGCAGACCTTATATTGCTTATCAGTTTCATACTTGGTGCATGTTATTTGAGAAACATGACTTATATTCCTGTCGCTTGTGCAGCTGAACTTGGATAGACTACTTTCAAAGATGTGGGAAGAGATGGGGCTTGTTCGAGTGTATACAAAGCCTCAAGGACTGCAACCTGATTTCAGTGATCATGTGGTCCTTTCTGCTGTATGTTACATATGTTCTCGTCATTGCATTTACCTAATAGTCTGTACTGTTAGATTCATGCCAGAAGTTCGCTGATGAATTTTTCTTGGCATGAGATAGGATCGGGGTGGCTGCTCAGTGGAAGATTTCTGCAATCACATTCATAGGAGTTTGATAAAGGATGTCAAATACGTTCTGGTCTGGGGCACAAGTGCAAGACACTACCCTCAACATTGTGGCCTTAGCCATCCTCTACAGGATGAAGATGTTGTTCAGATTGTCAAGAAAAAGGTAATATAAACTGTAAACTCGGATTCATAGTCATCTGATTGTTCTGAATGGCTTTGTAATATTTCATTCCAACAATTTAAGAATTTTCTTGACTGGGAGCATGGGACTGTATTTTTAATGGAAAACAAAATTGAACAATATGGATATAGATTTTTCCAGGAAAAAGAGGAAGGAGGGAGAGGCCGCTTCAAATCACATTCGACAGCCCCTGCACGGATATCTGATAGAGAGAAAAAGGCTCCATTGAAGACCTAACCATGAGAAAAAGATGTCAGCTGGAAGTATTAAGAGTTATCCCTTTTTTTTTCTTTTGTATTTTACTATTTTAAGTAATCTATTTTCATTGAAGTAGCTGTATTGCAATATTGTACTTGGATGCAAATTTTGGTCTTTTACACTACAATCCAGTTATCTGAAAGAAAACACTGCCTGTCTTCAGATTTAAGGCAGAGGTTGTAAGCTTCAAAGAGAGTTTGTCTCGTCTTCTTTTATTTTGTTATAAGGACTATGAAAATATCTGTAAGAATTAAGAAACTAGTGTCATGTAACAAGAAAGTAATTATGCTGAGAATTGAGATGATCTTGGATCAAATCAATGATCTTGCTTCATATAATGCTTTCAGGTTGTAGTCCCTGTAATATTGGGTGTTCCACTCCACATAAGCTTGGCAGTCTGCCACGTCAGAAAATGGTTACCATCAAAGAACACATTATGTAGGGTCTGAACATAATTCATATTTTGCCGTACCAAAGATCGAAATACCTCTGTCCGGACTGCTTCCACGACATGCTATTTTTGCCGCCTTGAAATAACTTAACTGTCAAATCTATCACTTGGATTTGAATCAAACCAGCAATTTGTAAATGATGAAGAAACCAATGTCCATTAAGAACGTGCGAAATTGAAATATATAGAACAGAATGAAAGGAAGGGAAACTGTTCTGTAGCGGCAACTTCCATGGATTAAAGTTGTGTCTCATTCCATTTGCACCTATACGTCAATGTTATCTAACTACTGTTATTCTAAGCTTTAAAGGGGATTGATCTTCCCTTCCTTTATTGTCTTATAAATATTATGAAATCTCTACAAAAACAAGTAGCTTCTTGTTGCTCGGTAGAAAATTTCACATTTCGGCGCTCTTTCTAGGACCTTATTCATTACAGCAACAAACAACTAATTATATGTTGAGATGGTATTGAACGATGAATCAAAGCATTGATCATGCTTCAAACAATGCTTTCAGATTGTACAGTCCGGTAATATCGGGGGTTCCGCTCCACATGAGCTCAGAAATCTGCTTGTTGGCCTTCTCAGAAAGATGGCCAGAGTCGAAGAACAAGTATTCACTAGGATCTGCACATAATTCATATTCTGCCACAACCCTTCTTCCCCCGCAGCTGTCAATTCCTCTGTATGGACCGCTTCCACAACATGCTATATTCGACTTGAAACCTTGAAAAAAGAGTAGCTGTAAGTTGCATTGTGGTAGCTATCTAAATTCTAACATAAAATAGCTTGATGCAAACCATATTTTTGGGGATTGTTCAGCCTTTCAGCAAAAGAAATATTCAAATAATGCATCGAGTATTTAAATCGTGATAGTTTGGTCTCCAACTCTTCAAGGGCTTTAGGCAGAGCTGCATCGTTCAGTTTAGCAATTTCATTAACCGGTTCGAAGCAGGAACCATTGTTTCCCGGTACAAGTACTTTCAGGGATGGTATACATCCCAATAACCCGATGTTTAGAAACCCAAATTTCCTTCCTCCACTCTTGTATATTCCCTGGAACATCATCAAAATCAGATAGATATACATGGAGTTGGTTCATGAATCTTAGCATCTGTAACTTGAAGTATACGAAACCTACTTCGATAGTTTCAGTGAGATTGCCGATCACCATTCCAACATATTCTTCTTTGGTGAAGGTTTCAAGTACCGTGGAGTTTGAGGTTGAAGGTAAAATGTAATCATTGGCTCCGACGTTGAATAAATAAACAGCTCTGGAGAAGAAGGCCATGGCTTCTGCATCGCCTAGTTCATGTCTCAACTGCTTTACCACTCTCTTGAAATAACGTAACTGAGTTTTCAAATCTACCACCTGGATTTGTAAAAGAAACCAATGTCCAACAAAACCTCAATATAGAATAAGAATGTCTATTGGTTAAGCATTAGCAAATGAAAACTAAACATACAAATCCTTGATAAGTTTCAGACAAAGCACCAGCTCCAGCTGAAGCAAAGTTGGAACCATAAATAAATTGATGATTCCCAGGTTGAAGATACGGCGGAGCTAGTGGTAGATTTGCATACGTGGCTGCAAGAAAAAAGAACCAAAAACACTAAGAACACCCTCATAATTTCACTACGAAAGGGGGGAAGGGGAGACATAAATTTGTGTTGTACCAATGAAGTCTGAGATTAAACGACCGTCAGAAAACCTCCCAGTGGGATGTTTGAAGAAGGTTTCACCATATGGATAGAAATTTGCTCGACCAATCGTTTCGACGTAGTTATTATTTCCAGGATCAAAGAGTGAGTCCCCAAAGACAAACAAGGCGGCATGATTTTTTTGCAGACTACGGCTGCATACGAGGTTGATGGAACTTACAGTGAAAAGAAAGCAACACAAGAACAACCTTAAACTGGACATTTTCTATGTCATACGGTTGAATTACTCACAAGATAGGGAAAGGAAATAAAGAAGAAACGAGAGAAAACAGAGCTGAAATGTTCATGTTATTTCAGCCTAAGTTTCATATTTATCGAAATGTTTTTCACCCAATAGAATTACTACATGTACTTTTCGTCCATTTTACATCGTGACAAGCTTGTACCAAAAGTATTCAACTAAGCCAGTGCAGTCAACCAACGCTATCATATCAGTGTACGAAAACACAAAATTTCTACAGCACAGTAGCCACGTGATTCAACACGCCATGTTGTTACAATAAAACGATCGTTTTCAAATTTACAAGAGTTGAATCATGAAAAAAATAAGAAGATGAAAATTTTATGGTTATCCAAGTCGTACTCATGTTATCGGTTTAATAATGTATCGAATATTTGATATAGTTTAGATTGAAATACTCGTGTTTCGTATCAAACCATACACTTCACTGTTCGCATGATATCTATATAGTATATAGTTGCCTTCTAGTTCTTCCTATGAAGGAAGATTCAATGCTCTACGATGCTAGAATTTTCCCAGCAACTGGCATTTTGAATTTTCAATTCTTTTCCTAGAAAAAGAAAATTGAACTTTCTATTGGGTCGACTTTTCAATTCTGAGGATCATATGGATCTCGTGTTTTCAAGATTTAGCCTCGGCATTAAGAGTCAACAGTTCCAACTACCAACAGAGTCAAAAGTTACGCACAGAAATCGGATAAGGTAAGTCTAAAGTACAAAAAAAATATTAAATGTGTATAGTTTATCGTATTATCGATGATTTCATTTAATAATATTATTTTATTTTATTTTATTTTTATATATTATTAAAATAAATTTTATAAAATAAAATCATAAATGACATAATAAACTAAAATTATACAATAATTTTTTTAAAATGATAAACAAAATGATACACTATATATACACATACTATATATAATTATGGGAAAATTATATTAATGCAAAACAAATATAAGATAATTATAAAGACGGAATCATATAAAATGTGAGAACCCCCTAATGTTTAAACAACAATAAATTTGTATTTTGACATCCTTGAGTCATAAAATTTTAATTTGATCCATTTTAAAATGTTAAATTTAGTTTAATATAAAGATAATAAGAAAACATGTCTAGGCAGGATCTAGAGAACCAATGTTGTTAGGTACACAGCTATTGAGTTCACCGCAGGAAAAATGTATTTTTTGCACATGAGGCAGACAAAATATTGATTTTCTAAAAATATATTTAAAATTAATATATAAAAAATAAAATTAAAATAAATTAAAAATAAATAAGATTGAATAATAATTTAAACTACTTAGTCAAAAATATTAATTAAATTAAACAATAATTTTATGTAAACAGTAAATCAGAAGACTCCAACTGCAATAGGATGCAAAATTGTTACCAACGTGACCATTTTATTTGATGAAATGAACTTGATGCTTTGTATCTAGAAGCATCTAGTATGTGTTGTGTCCAAATTGTGCATTAATGAGATTGAAATAGTTTCTTCAAATTGTCAGGTCCAACATGATGAGAAGTGCTTGTTCCACCCCACATTTGATCTGCAAATTGTCTGTACATCCTTTCGGTGAGATGGAAAGAGTCCCAAAACACATACTCGGTAGGATTCTTACAAAGTTGGAACGCCTTCACTGGCCTTTTCCCGCCACAGCTGAACAATCCTCTATACTTACCACTTCCACAACATGCTGTCTCACCTTCCTTGAAACCTTCATCACACACACAAATATTTTCCACACAATGTGAATTGCAGTTTCTCGGGAAACAAACAGATATTTCCATTACCATAGTTGACAATGTCTTGATATACTGCGAAATGCATGCAGTACACATTAAACGATAAAAATTACGTCTCTTTTCGATATTTTTTATGCCAAAAAAATAAATCTTAAACCCTAAACTATAAAAATACAACACACTCACAATTCTTTAGATTCTAACCTTAAACATTATCCCTAAACCCTAAACTTATCTTTTTTAGTGTGAAGGCATAAATAAGGGTACCAAAAGGGATAAAAGATTTTTATTTGAATTAAACTATCATAATAAAAGAAGTTTTTCTCGGTTCTTAACTAAGAACCTTTTAGAAAAAGTTTACAAAATCATGCTTTACCCCATAAGCTTTGTGCTAATATATAAGCTCTCAAGCTTCGCAAGATCTCGAGGTTTCAAATAAGCTGCTAAATTATGCCTTTTTTACCTTTTGACCAATCATCACATCTCTTTTGGTTTTAGTTTTGAATTTCTCTTGACAGAAGGTTCAAACTTTAAAATATACAATTATGAAAACCATAGATTTATGTTAATTAATGGTCCCCGGCCCCTAGGGTGTCAAGTTGATTAAAAATTTAGGCCCCAAGGCCGTAAAAAACTATAGCTAGTACCGAGCTATTCTTTTCATTTGCATGTGTTTGTGTTTGAACCGTACGTACCATATTTAGATGGATGCTGCATTCTTTGTCTGAGATGACTGTTGAAGTCAAAAAGTGAATACTTGAATCCCTTCAATCGTTTCTCTAACTCAAAGAGGACCTTCGGAAGAGCTTCGTTATGTAATGTTGCAAGTCTCGTGACTTCCTCCAAGCAGCTTCCATTTTTCTCGGACTTGATTATCCTCATCGCCGGGACACAACCTAGTTCCGGTACGTTGATGAAGGCAAATTTCCGACCACCTCTCCTATATATTCCCTGTCGATTCAAACACTAAGCGCTACACGAATTTTGAACGCATGCAATCACTTTTAAAACACGACAATACATATCATATCCACTTCAGACAACATCTACCCTATGCAATTGAGACATCAAAGAAAGATCGACTTACTTTAATGACTGTTGTGAGGTTGCCAAGTACCATCCCAACATATGTGGAGTCATTGTAGTTGTTTAAGACAGTGGAATTGGTCAAGAAAGGGCTCATGTAATCATTGCTCCCGATGCTAAACAAATGTACAGCTCTTGATAGTGCTGTCTCAGCTTCATCGTTCCCTAATTTTTGTCTAAACCAGCTTGCCACCTTGTAGTAGTTGCTTAACTGTGTTTTAAGGTCGATGACCTGAAAATTGTAGAAATTGAGCAACCCAATTCACAAAAGAAAGGAGAAAAATATGTTCAACCCTCAAATAAATTTTCCCCAGAAAATTCATGGCATTGGATTTCACACATCATTGAGCCTTTAAGCTAGTCTGCCTATACTCATCCAAGTTGACCTTTCAATTATATGTGCAATAAATTTTCTTGGTTTGATGTTTTTTTGTTGAAGATGGGACAGGGTACCAATAAATTTCTTTGTGCCTCAGTCACTTGATGTTTGACAAATCAAAGGATATATACATGATACATTGGTGGACCATAAACCAGTTGGTGCATCCAGACAGTTAAAGTGACTAATCTAGCTCGGTTAACACTGTGAATGGGTTTAAAAGGACAAAAAATATTTAAATTTAAAACTAGACAAGTAATGAGATTAAATTTTAAAATTTGAAAGAGTATAGGGACTAGGGACATAATTACACCTAATGAAAATTATACTATTTTAAAATTATTTTGGTTTGATCATTGAATAAATGCATATACAAAGCGGCAAAATCATGAGAAGAAAACCCCCATAAATTTGTGCTTAAAAGAACAAAAATACCTAAATATATCATTTAAGGAAGAAGATGATACGTACAAATCCTTGAAACGTCTGGTCCAGAGCACCAGCTCCAGAAGAAGCAAAATTGACTCCATGGTAATATTGTCTAAACCCCGGTTGCAGAAATGGTGGAATCAAAGGCAACTTTGCACGTTTAGCTACAATACAAAACAACAGATTATATATAAAAATGAAGAAAATATATACAACTAAAGATCATGTTAAAATAGGAGGAAAAAACAGAGAGAAATAAGAAGAACTCACCAATAAAGTCGGACACCAAACGTCCATCCGAGAACCTGCCGGTAGGGAACTTGAAATAAGTGATACCGTAAGGCCAGAAGTTAGCTTGGTCGAGAGTCGAGGTGTTTATGTAGTTGTTGTTCCCAGCATCCAGAAATGAATCACCGAAGATGAAGAAAGGCACGTGCTTCTTTGGATGCTGATGCTGCAATTTCCCTCTGCAACATGTTGCAGTAATGAAGAAGATGAAGAAGACGAAGAAGAAAGAGCTAAGTCTCCCCATGGTTTCATTAATCACACAGTTTCCCTCTTAAAAATATAACGACTCGATCTCCATCTGTATATATGTGAACATGGCTAAACCATATATTATATAATTGCGTGTGTGGTGGACCAAAAATTTCAAGTACTTTGCAAACTCATATCTCTATTTGCATTTGATTAATAATATGGACACATTTATGGATTGAGTTTGACTAAGAGGAAAAAAAGCAAAAGATTTCAGGGAATGTATTTTGATGAATTAATTTGATTTTGAAATTTAATAAATTACTCATAAATAATTTTAATTGATAAAAAAAATACTCAATAAAAAAGAAAATAAAATGACAGCGTCAATTTTTGACTAATTTAAAGTATTTTATATTTATGATTAAAGTGATATTCAAGGAAGTCGTGTCCCTATGGTTTGGGGTTGTTTAATTAGAGGAAGTCTTCGGTTTTATTTATAATAATATTATTATTTGGGGCAGTTGCACCCATGTTATGTGAGCGATACAATAGGGGATTAAAATAATACTCCGCGTTTAAAGGGTTTAATTATAAATGGATTTAACATGCTAATTCTTTGTAGCAAGTCAACATCTAAAAAGTATGTGAATCCCAAACCTCCATAGCCCAACTTCTTCTTGCAGGCTCATTAATGGTTCCAACCCTGTCCTGAGACCCAAACAGTTTACATCCAAAGTAATTCCACACCCCAAATGGACGAATTAAAATATGTCTACATGTCTTTTTAGAAGAAAAAAAGTAACTTTCTTGTCAAGAAAGCTTCCCATTTCCTTTATATGTAGATAGCCAAAGCACATTTGTTGAGGAAGGATTTGGAACCATTGGAGAAGGATGCCTGCAAAGTCAAGTAATTCTTTTACAAAAATGCATCAAACTGGGGAAATACTTTGAGATGTGAAAATGAAACATACAATGAGATCTTTAGTTGTTTTGTTCTTGTAAACTTCATTCAAGAATGCCAAGTCCCTATACTCGAAATTCATGTCACAATCTAGGGAAACCTGCAAACCATTTCAGTGCCTTGAGAAGCAAGGAATTCAGAAGGTAAATGATCATCCATGTGAAAGAGTCCAAATTACAAACCTTGATCTTTGGCAGGGTGATGTGTGAAAAATGGAGTTTCACTTTAATGTCGCCTGATAGTTTCATTGGAACAATGCTCTGCCCCGGCTGTTGGTCTTGCAACCAACTCCCACTCAATATCTGGCTGACATTCACACAAGGAATTAAAACCCTTGTTGTCAAACTGAGATTTTTACTATGAGCAGGTTGAAAGAACCCGGGAACTCGAATACCCCCCATCGGGAGTCCTTCCGAGTAGAGTTGAAGCCTCGAAGGGCTGTATCCTAGGCTGATTTTGTTAGGATTGCTAGCGTTTAAGACCAAAGATGCAACAGCTGAGACAAATAGGGTTGAATTGGAATAAACATTCAATTGGTACGCATCTAACGTTAATGTTTGGACCGAAAACACCGGCTTTTGAGGCTTCAAAACAAATACGACCATCAATCCACCCAGCCCGACAGTGGAGACTATGACTAGAAGATAAAGAGACAGAAAGAAACAACATCTCCTGAGAAAACGCTCTGGTTTCAAAGGTTGGTCGAGAGGTAAACAACCCGAGTTGTGCATGGGTGCATGCATGATAAAAACTTCATTTTGGAACTATGTCGAACTTAAACAAACTGTTTAAGTTGTGATTTAACGTTTTGTTTATTGTTGCTACTTCATGATTAAGAAGGAATTCGATGTTTTGCTTTTACCGGTAGCGTTCTATTATTCCTAACGTAATGGGGTTCCAAAGCCTTAAATAGATTATACAGGGATAGATTGAATACAAAGAAATGTTTAAAAAAAAGTATAAAACAATCTTAAGTATATCCTTCCATTGAAGTTTCCTTGTTAAACAAATTGAAGTCAACATGTTGATTCCGTACAGCCTCCGTCGTTGAAATGCTAATGGGCTGCTTTTGCAGCCACTGATATGGACAATCACGAGACCCCTTAAAAGCTTTACTTTGATTCTTTTGTTTGTTTGTTTGCGCAGGAATAAACTATTCAGGCAGGGAGGAGGGGGCTCATCTTCCTAGGGCTATGTCCATGGTAGTGGGACCCAACGCACCAGCAAAGCTGACCCCACGGTGGCCTAAATGATGGCTGAATCTCCGGACCTTCTCAGCTGCCAAACAAATTTCCCATGACAGAATAGTGACCCAACCGACACGTTTTACGTACATAAGAAATGAACAAATTTGCAATGCTTCCCACATGCAAGAGAGAAGATTAGGTATTTTTCTTTCTTCACCCTGATCTTACTCAAATTTAAGGAAACAGCTGTTTTAACTCAAACTTCACAACAGATTGGCCAATTCCTGAGAGCAGTAAACAAGAAAAACAAAACGCAAGATATAATCCTACTTTCCTGAACATTTGTCCATAACAATGAAAAGAAGTGATGTTATCTGCCAGGGGGTTGGGGTGAAGTTCATTAACATGCCTTATTTACAAAAAATAAATCCTACTTAGTAGAGCATGTCTGGTCAGAAAAGACCAGCAGGCATGGAAGGGAAATCGTCGAAGTTCCAAAGATCCATTGGGTTTCCAACATCCTGAGTTGCATCTCCATAGAGAAAGGCATCGATGGAAGCATCCCAGTTGGCACCGATAAATGTTATCTGATCGTCCAAAGCTAATAGCTCATCAGACAAACTCTTTGCAGAATTGTCTTCAGTAGGCAAAACATCGTCATGAGTTGGTTTCAGCTTCTTCTTAGGGTTTGCATCCTCCAGAAACTCATCGCCTTCTATAGAAGCTTCAAGAACAGACAATATTTCGGGAGTGTTTGCATTATGTTCTCCCCAGCCAAAGTCAGAACAGTCAAAGGAGTTACTTCCATTGTCTGAACAGAAATACAAGGGTGAATTGTCAGATTGAGCAAAGGGTTTAGATCCAACATCTACAGCAGCAGGAACAGGGTCCACGTATGCAAATGGATCTATCGGTGCCTTCTCTTCTACGAGATCCATGATATCATAGTAGTTCTGCTCTGGTTTGTTCAAGCAATTGAAGTCCTGACCGATATTTGGTTCAACAGGGCTCAAATTTGAGGTGGGAAGTGGCTTCTCATCGTTTTTCTTAATCATGCGCTTTGGAGAGGCACGAGAAATCACATTGGGGAAGTTCACCTTCGCTTTCTTACCCCGAATCCTTTGTGCCTCAGCATCATAGGCTCTTGCAGCTTCTTCAGCAGTATTGAAAGTTCCTAGCCAGACCCGAACCCCTTTCCTCGGGTCTCGGATCTCAGCAGCCCATTTACCCCATGGACGTTGTTGAATTCCTCGATACTGATTCTTCCTCTTTCTTTTCGCACACTTCTCAGCTTGACCTTTGAATTGCACAGATTTTACCGGGCTTGGACCTGCATAATTGAAAAAGAACTTATTAAACGTATAGTTAATGAAAAACTATAAAACATTAAAAACTTTCACCAACCAACAGAATTTAGGACTTTCGAGAGCAAGAGAATGATGAGAAGAACACGATAATAAATATTATCCTCAAAAGTCAAAACTATTGGTTAAGGTATGAACTCCCAAGCTCAATTTCATCGAAACTATTTACAGGTAAAAGCTTTGATATCCTTTCGGGCACAATAAACATGATCTTCCTCCATATTAAGATTTCAAATTGTAATATCTTTTTTTCAAAATCCAGCTGACGCAAGGGAAATAGAAATCAAAGAACCATACAAACAACTCTTCTTGCAGATCTTAATTTATTCAAGTTGAAGGCACTTCTAAAACACAGCAGGAAAAAGCAAAATAAAAAGGGAACGTAGGCACTAGGCAGAGACAAACCAACATCTGAAAAAAGAAAAACAGACAAATTTTCTCTATATAAATAAAAAGTTAAGCTTTTGGTAGAATTATAAAATCTAAACAAAACATATTAACCAATGTATTCGTAAGGCATAGTTCAATTAAATAACCTCAATATAAGCTACCAAAACCCGATAACAAAAATCTTTAACCACGTCCAAAAAAAAATACAATCCATGGTATTAGTTGACTAAACCTTCAATTTTTCCTACAATACGGAGTAAAACCAAAAAAAATGAAAGAAAAAACCCCGAAGAATTCAATATTATTGTTATGATTTACCATGAGATACATTCGGCGATGCAGATGCTTTCTTTGCGGCAGAGAAAGCAAAAGGCTTGATATCAGCCAAAACATCATCAACGTCACAGTTATCGACGTCAGATTCCTCATCCTTGAAGTCCTGGAAGTCAGCCTCGAAATCATCGGCGAAATCGAAAACCGGCTTTGAGTACCTTTTACCCGTCCCTTTTATGGATCCGGATTTTTTCAGATCAGGCCACAAGAGGTCAGCCGTCAGACGCCGCGACTGCGTCGGAGCAATAAAATCGGAGATAATAGCTCCTCCACACATGATGAATAATTCGAATAAAGTAAAAGTATAGAGAGATCAATTCTTTGTTTTAGCTTGGGGTGTTTAGTAATGAAAATGAGGACTTGCTTTCGAATTGTTTATAGATGTGATCAAGGCATGGTGGGAATTTTATATTTCATGTTGAGGATAGGATTTTACATTTGTGTCCATCATTTTGCGAAAAATTACAAATATATGTTAATTTGTTTTATATGAAAATATCTTCACTGCATCTTTTACTTTTAAATGATTTTTAATTATTGTAAAGGGTTTAAAAAATGGAATCATGGTTTTTCAAAATTTCAATTAAAAAAAAAAACAAGTCAATATCTTTTTATATATATTTAAATTTTCATAATTTTAAGTAAATAAACGTTAAACGATGAATACAAAATAAATTTTACAAGCAACGAATGATGATTGAATTTTGTGACAAAAGAGAAAAGATTTTATTATTACGACGACAACAGATTCATGACGATGTAAGATTTAAGGATAACAATTTAAGTTAATAAAATAGAGGTTTTATGAATTTTAAAAATTATGTTTGGATTTAAAAATTAAAAACTCAATCAAACATTAAATGATGATCGATTGATAATTTTTTAACAGATTAGTCTTAAAATATTATAAAAAAACACTAAAACATCTATATTCACAGAACAATTTTATATTAATTTAATCACTTTTTTATATTAACCCTAAAATAAATTACAAGGGTCTCTTCCTCTGGTCTTCAAAGTGGTATTGCAACTTGCATTTGCCAAACTTGACCGTGTTTCCTTTGATTCCTTCCTCTAGTCGTAAGGGGTAGGTAAGTTACAAACGTCAACAAAATAGAGTATTTTCCTGCTAACCAAACACACAAAAAATACGACCAGGGAGAGGAAACCACGAATCCTTGTTATATTAGCTTTGAAAAACAGAAAAAGAAAATCTGTGTTTCTACATATTTCACATATAATACTAAACAGTGAGTTGTCTTGATTGAATGTACACTGTAAATGTCGTACGAACACCACGTCATACTTGTCAACTTAATTAACAACACAGGGAATACAGCCGAAGTTAATCAAAATAAATCTCCCAGATAAATGAAGCAGATGAATGAATTAACTAACGAGTTAATAAATGAATTTACCGTCGATAAACGAGTTAATAAATGAGCTTTTAAAAAAGTTTGTTTAAATAAACAAACCTAACATACCTTTGTTCATATATATTTTTTTATTAGATGAATATAAAAAATTTACTTGTATTCGTTTATTTGACTAAATGAACAAATTCATATCATCAAAAATTATGTTTACTAGAATCATACATTACATTAATTATTGTTATCATGATGTATCTATTATTAGCCTCTGTATTATTCTTATCCCTCTTGCTATTTGATATTGTTTTCTCAATGAAACCATCTTTGTCCTTAATGATGTTACCAGGAAGTGTTGGTTCACCCACTAAATACAAGTTGTTCAAATTCTTTATAATTATAATTATAATTAGGATTAACCTTTCGAAAGGCTCAATAGCCAAGAAGTCTTACTTGTTTATCTACCCTGAGTAGATTAATTACTTTTAACATTAAAAAAGTCTAACTTTTGACTCTTTCAAGTAACTTAATTTAATTTAAAAAACACATTTAAAAGGTGTAAGGAAGTTTACCTAATGCTTTATATTAACAAAATAATATTAAGAATCTATTTAATTTAGTTTAATTAAAAAAAAACATTTTTTAGCCTTCAACATGTTTTGTATAATAAATTATACTTCATCAACAAAGTTGATATCGGACCCATATTTTTGTCTTTGCTATTGATCGAGTTGCTGATACACTGAATCGACTCCAAGTTGGGCAAGTTGCAGCAAAGCTTTGCTCATCCAAGTTGCAGAAACCAAAGCAAGCATTCAGTTTTGACTTTACCGTGGCAAGTAGGGAACCAAGTTGTTTAACTGTTACTGTGTTTTGGGTGGCTTGTCGGGTATGATCTGAAGGACAAGGACATGAAACGTGTGGACCCTGGAAAGGAAGCAATGTTTAATCTCATCTACAGTACTTCTGGATGGATACAGACTTGGCAAACAGTAACAGTAGATGCTTAAAAATTTTAAAAGTTTAGTTTAAACCTCAATGTTCTTAAAAGATTTAAATTGACCCCCTAAGTTCTTACCCAAATTTTAGTTTCTCGATCGCTTTGTGACTAAGCAATGTTGCCAAAGATTTGAAGAAATTCCTTCGAAAAACAAGGCAAGAATTCAACATTGAAAGATAAGTTGCACTAGTTCTCATCAAAGCTTTATCATGGGTTTGATATCTTACATTATTAAGAGAAGCAGCCTACTTTGTAAAGCCCAAAGCATTCATTTCCCCAGAAGGATCCAAATCAAATCGCACAATCAAAAGACCATTGATTTTTGACAAATGCAGTATGCCATTTTAATACATTTTTATTTATTTATTTATTTATTTATTCATTTATTCTATTTCTTCCCAAGTGTTTGATGGCTGCTCTATGACTATTCATTTCATAAATTAGGCAAATACATTATACACCTGCTTGTTTCGACATTGTTTTGTATATCTTTCACGCAGTGTCTGCTGAAAAGCATGACTGTATTTCTTCCCGGTTCTGGTCTCAGGATTCAATTCCATCCCGCCACTAGTGGCAGACAGACAACCTAAATTCGGAAAACAACAAACAAGTTGGCAATTTAACATCCCATCAGACAACCCCAAGTGTTTTGTCTTCACCATTGTCATCATTGCGATGGATACGCCGTTGAGCAGTTAAAACTACAAAAGTTGCTGCATTGTCACAATTATGAGACTAGGGACATTGTGCTTCCCATCAGACCATACTATTGTACCGCTTTTCGTGCTACTGCTTCCGGGGGCGAGCTTCACTGCCATGGCTTCTACTCTTAGAAGAAAATTCAGTTTCTGACCTACCCTCCTGAACACGAGCTGCTGTGGCTCTAGTACCGTCACCAGCTTGATGGTAACTTTGTACACTGAATTTGGACCCCAACATTTGTCACTTGCCTAATGAAATGTATCGACATCTTATGCTTATCATTCTGCTGAAAAACAGATGAAAACGATAGGTAGTTGTGAAGTATGTGTTAAGTATGTGAATTATATAATTATCATATAATCATTTAAAAAATTATTCAAGTACCGTTTTCCAAAAAAAAAAAATCACAGATTGAATATTAAAATATAATCTTAAAAGTACTCTATAAAACTGAATTGAATTAAACAAACTTACATTGAACACATGCTTATAAATAAAGCTGAATGAGCTCATCACTAATCACGGATGGAGTCAGCACACCCAAATCTGTAAACAGTAGACTAAGATATTGGGGAGGAGTGTAATCCCGAGCCGATGTTTCGACCTCTACCTTCGATGGGATTGGTACACCGAAATCAATAGGGCGTAGGGCAGGAGCCATATCCTTCTGGTCCAGCGGATAATGTCGAGCAAACTACAAGGGAAAAAAGCAACTTAACCGAGTTGTGCTACGCTAATCCGAACCCTTCTTTCTTACGTTCGTACTATGTAGCATAATTTCCTAGTTCAGACTTCATATTCAAATAAATCTAAAATGAGAAAAAGAAACGCTGTGTTTAAATCACCTTGTAGCTTTCTGCAGCCACATAAACAGGCTTGTTCATGTTATGCGCCACCAATGCAATCTGGAATGTACCCATCATGTTTATGATACCACCACTTTCAACCACTCCATCAGCCCCAACAAATACCATGTCCACCTCATCCATACTGTACGCCACAGCAGAGTCTATTAGAAGCTTTACAGGAACATCAAGCCTGGCCAGCTCATTAGAAAATCGTAATCCGGTTCTATCTGGCCTTCCCTCTGTATTAAAAAACAAGGTGTACTCTTTCATAAACACCACAATCAGATATGAACAACCATGTCATAGTCACTATTCAGAAATTGAACATATACAAAAAATAGAACATTACAAGATGTCTCTTGTGAAGAATGATGGAAGCACATTTGGTTTTATCCCGTTAAGAATTGTTGAATGAAGAAGACTAGGTACTTAGAAAACTATACCTGTGCAGAGAACTCGAAAGAGTTTCTTGTTTTCAGCTGCTGTCTTCAATACTTCTAGAACAACTCTAGAGAAACCATGTACCAAAATGGTACAACCATCAAAAATAAAATCTTGAGCGAGCATTGCGATAATCCTGCGTGCCTACGGTGTTTGAAAATAATGTCTTTCAACAACAGGAATGCTTCAGGTATAATTAAAATGAAATGACACGGTAGTTAAGCAGATTACTGGGAAAAAACACAATTTTATCTGAAATACCTGACCTTACAAGATATCTCCCCAAACTTCTCTGCACGTTCAATCAGGCGAGACTTTGCTGAAGTGAAATCCTCATACTCTAAAGCTGATGTTCTTGTTACATATCGCATGAAGAGATCACAACCTGCTGTCAAAGAGATAGAGGTTGCATCCCATGACTGCCAAAGAAAACATAATCTTAAGAGCGAGGCAAATAAGAGAGGCAGCATTTACACAGAAAACTAATGAAAACAGTTAGTAGATAACAATTCTTTTTTCTCAATGGATTTCATGTTTTTTACCCATTAGCTAAGACAATTTAAGCCTTCCACCCTCTAATCTCCACACCCCAATAAATAGAATTCCCCACTCAAAGCGGTGCATGTTACACTATGTTTAAAATCCTACCAATTGCACACCTGCTACATTTGCTTGCAGATGTTTTTATCTGTACAAAAATTTGTCATTAAAATGGTTTAACTTCTTTTATTACTATGACATTAAAGTATTCCGAAACACTGGTTTCATGTGATAGAACATGTATCTGAGACAAATTCAAGGGCATCCAATATGACATAAGGATAACTCATAAATATATAGAACATACTGTTTGATAAATCATTCTTTAACTGCTTGACTGACAACATAATTTCTCTTAAACAAACAAATGTTAAAGGTCTGGAAGTAACATAAAAGAATTACTTTCAAAGAACCAACATTACTAGTCACACGCACTTTCTTTTTAACAAACAGCATGCGATCAACCAAAGGAAGTAAGCATATTGCCAAGGGTTTAAAATCCTAGGGAACTAGTGTAAACTTATTAGGCCTTGGCATTGCCATTTTATTGCTTTGCAAAGGAAACGCACAGCAAGAAAATGGAGGCTCTGAAATTTTCAGTGTTCTAACTATTAACAATACAGTAAACATAGAAAACTAGAAAAAGCACACCATCTTCCCTTACATAGCAATGATGAGTGAGAATTTTCTACAAGATTTTTTTTTTATATAAAATAAAGCATAAAACTTCATTAAAACTGTCTGGTCTTTTAGCACAAGGACTCGAAGAAGATGATTTATATGCCAGTGGATAAACCTATGATGACTGCACCTCCACGAGCCACGAGGAACCTAAAATACACGTATGGTTCTCTAAAGATCCTCACCTACCCATCAATGATGAAGTAAAAAATCTAGTGACAGATTCATAACAAGCATGGTAAATATAATAAACTTGAAATTATTCAAACAAGCAAAAAGCTAAACTAAAGTTTATCACTTCATTAAGTTTCCAATATCATTAAATTTAGCAGACATAATCAAAACCTAACGATTCGCTGACTTAAACGAATTGTTTTAATTTAAAAACAGAAGACTCACTTTAAGCGAATCCGAAGCCTTTTTAAGCTCAATTTCAAGCTCCATCATAGTGGTAGCCTCACTTGTCCTAATAACAGCCGCAAGGGCGCGAATAGCCGCCACGGCCTCTGCCAAGTCAGGCTGTTTCCTCCAGCTATTGAACTCATCAATAACACTAAACGCCTTCCCGTTTCCTTCTCCCCCTCCACTGATCAGGGCAGCTCTCTCATCACTTCCCAGCGAATCACCGTCGTCGGTATGGTGACCGACAGCCGCCTGGGCCTGAGCGAGCCAATCGCTCGTAACAACAGCGTGGTGGGAAGCACGGGTCTGATAATAGGCAGAAACGTCAGATTTAGGGTTTATGACAGAATCAGTCATAGAAGGAGGAGGAGATGACAGAATGACAGATTCTGGATTTGGCGCAACACCGTTGTTTTGATGTTGCTGTCTGTCGAGAATGAAAGAAGCCGATCTCCACCACATTGAATAAGTTGTGCGTGTTTACCAAAGGTAATTACCGGGGGTATATTTTATTAATATATCCAGGGAAAATAAAGCATCTGTTAAACTGTATGGTTTAAGGGTACCTTAATTTTTTTTATTAAATTAATTAAAATTTTATTTTTAACTAATTAAATAAATCAATTGAAATCTTTAATTAATTTTAGCCATTGATTTTTTATTTTTTTTAAGATCCTGTAATATATTATAATTTCGTTGATTATTCTATCATGTGAAATTATAAAAAAATAAAAAATACTTTTAGAATTTTTATAATTTTTTATGAATAATAAATATTTTAAATAAAAATAAAAATCTAGAAATATCAAATGATAATATTATCACATGACATTTTATATTAATTAATTTAAAAAATATTAAATTTAATAGTTAACGTTAATAAAAAATAACTAAATAAATTTGTAAAATTTTAATCGAACGCAAAAAAATATTGATTTTCTCCAAAATTTAAGGGTTAATTGATTTATCACACTGACAATTTTTTAAATTAAATTAATATAATTAAAATGTTAATTCAATAGAAATGAAATGTTAAAAAGTTATTTATAATCTATTAAATAATAATTTATATGTTTTAAAAGAAACCGAATAATAACACATGAAACGTCATAATTTAATTTTCCTATTACATTGATTTCTCTTCTCATCTTCAACTAAATATTTTATATTTAGAAAGGGAAGCTCGATTGGAAATTTTAGAATGTCTATTAAAATTTTATACGAACAAAGTCGTTTTGTCATTAAACCACACAAATCTTTAAAACTGAATGAGTTCTATAAATATAATTTTAGTTTTTTTTCTAAATTATGGTCATTAATTTTTTAGTATATACGATCCATAATTTCTTAAAATATGATTCATCGGTAAATTAATTTGGATCAGATTTTATAAAAATTTAAAATTTTAGTTTTATTTAAATTTTTTTTATATTTTATCTCTCTATCAATCATTTGTCGGTAAAGTGTATAATATTTTTAATAAAAGTGAACCGTCATTTCTATTGAATATCAGATTTGTGTACTATTTCTATTACAAAGTTTCATATTAAACCCTTGATGAGAGCATAAGCTAGAACGAGTCCCATGATGAGAGAGTGATCCATCTGGGGTTCCACCACCATCGTCAACACATCTTCTCCAAGATTAATCCCACAGGTTGATTGCTTTCTTTTCACCTGTTCATCACCATGCAAAAAGCATACAAAAGAATTAATCAAGATGAGAAACTGATTCAAATATGTGTTTATTTTAATACATATACTAGTTTAGTTCGAAATTAGTTTACCTCGGTAATAATCCTATGAAGCTGCTTGTCTACAATCTTGAACGACGACCTGTCGGAGCAGCTTTCAATCCGATACTGTTGGCATGGTTGATCTTTATCAAACCAGACAACAACTTCACACATGGAGTCACCTCTTAAAACCCTGCACCTTTTTCTAATTACTTCAAAACCTGGGATTTTGTCTTCATTGTTAACTCTTCCAGTCAGTGATCTAAATCCTTCCCAGAACCTGCTCAGCTTAAATTTCTGCAGATAAGGGAACACAGACCTCTTAGTTAATTTCCATAGCATATAACATATTCTCAACATGATTATGGTTTGAATAAAATACTTGGACTCGCAATTACCTTTCTTCGAATGGTAAACAGAATATTGCCTGTAAGATCCATTAGGTAAACTTCATGACTGCACTTACAGTCGTAGTTATCAACACGGTAAACAATCCGACCATTCGAATCGAAGACGGTGCAGCCTTTTCCGCCGAGAATCAGAGATTTCATCCAAATGGTGAAAGTTTCCTGCGTGGATGTTGTGAAAGGATGAGAGACGAGAGGAACAAGCGGGGCTTGGGGATGGATCTTTGACATCTAAAATGAGTTTTGATTTTCTATCTTAAAAACCCTACGTTTTATACACAGTTTAGTGTACTATTCTGTGGGGCAGAAACAGACACATGAATGCTTGTATAGGAAATAGTCATATACTTATATCTTAATAAACAAGCGATGCTATACTGTTTATACTTCAAGCATATGAAAAATAGGATTAAGAATAATAAAAACTTATTAAACTTAATAATTGAGTATTTGTTTTTGACTTGTATTCTTTGTACCGAAGAGATAAAGCTTTATAATCCATGTGACTAATGAAGAGTGTCTGTATGTGTGTATCTTTATCTATCTGTAATTTGTTTATTCTCCCAACCTTATCGTTTGAGTGACTACGGCAGCGCCATAATGCAGGGAGTCGCCATCTAAACTGGAAGATGAAGTCAGGCAACTAAGAAACAGACATATAAGTTGCACTTATCATTTAAAATATACTAATCGAGTTATTTAAAGTGATTATCGAATTTAATACGATCAAATTCAAAGAACGTGGTGTGCTAGCCAAAAAGTAATCTGAATTCCTCCTATCCTGTGTGCTTTTAACTGAAATCCGTGGTTTTTGTACTTTTTTGTTATATTAAATCACGCAGCATTAACTCGTTAATTGATTTAATTAACTAGTTAAACCGTCAGCAGGAGGGTTAAGATGATTAGGGTTTGCTTTCCATTTTCCACCACCATGGGCATTATTAAGTAAGTAGGTCAGAGCTTGAAGATAATAAACTTAAATCCCCGTGATTATAAATAACGCATACGTATGGAATCCTGGTTAGATGTATTACTATCCATCGATTTTAAGATAAGTTTAGGTTTAAGAGATTTTAAAATACTTGATGGAAATCGATGGATTACCATTTTCGATAATCTAATACACACCTCGTGGTGGGAATTATTTGTTTTTATCTTAAATAAATAAATAATACTCGCACTTATCTTAATAACAAGAAAGGGTATTGAAATTTCTATATTTAGTATAGATGCTTGGAATGTGGAACTTAAAGACCGAATAATTATTCTTTTAATCAAAGGATTTGGTCGTCATCATCGTTATAAATGTATTATAATTGTGAAAAGTAACCTAATGAAGTTGGATGAAAGATACATTAATTTCTAAAATTTATTAATTAATTAAACTTTAATTAAAACGTTTTTATTAATTATTCTATTTATTTGTATTTAATAATTTTCAATTAAAAACTAATAAAAGCATAATTAATTGTAAATTTTTATTGTAATCATTATTATTAAGATATTAATGATCAAACGCTTTTCGTTATTCTTTTCCATATATAATTGAGTTCGACATGAAATTTGTAGCAGTCAAGTACAGTATTGATGGTATTGATCACCATGTAGCAGCAACAGTTCCAAACCAACCACGTTGGTGTATTTTTCCATAACAGAAAAGGAGATTGTATCAACATGCTGCCGATTTATTCTGTATGAAAAGGAAAATGAACGTCATATTGTGCTGAGTTCTATCCAAGGTTGTCTCCGACTTAGCCTCTGATTTCGTCCATGAAACTTTTATGGAATTCTGTTAGACGGGAGACGACTGCCGGAATCTTTTCTTCTTGAGGGAGTATGGTGCACCTAAAATGCCAAGTTCCAGGAACCTATGGCAAAATACCACATGTCAATTATTGGAAAAGATATCAAGTACTACAATCGTTGAGGTTCTTCAGTTGCTTAAGTTGATCCGATTAACCAGTCGTTTCCCAAACCCGGATTCCTGTTGATCTATAGTCATGTTTTAAAGGTTCGCAGAGTTCAGAACCAGATAAGGCAATATGATTGTAAGCATGAACTCACCTGTCCAAAGCCAGAACCAGGAACAAGAACAATTCCAGTGGCAGTGAGGAGACGTTGGCAGTAATATGCATCTGGTGCCTTTTTCAAAGCTTCAGCAGCTTTGATTGCCTTTTCAGGCAAGTCAATTCTGGGAAAGAGATACATCGCACCTTCTGCCTTGTTGCATGTTACACCTTCTATCTCGTTGAATGCATCTCCCAGTGTCTGCATGAGGAATAAAAAATATAACATGATGAAATGCATGGATGTAATTGAAGGAGCGGTGAAAAGGGACATCGAATAGAAACAAGACAACTGTATCATTTGAGAACGGCGTCATTGAAATAGTTTTTGTTAGTAATACACTTTAAATAGGCTCAAACTCTGCTACACTAGCAACCAACTTCAAGTTCCCAAAATTTCAGGTTAAGAACCATATTACTATTAGAATGGAGAATTTAGCATTTACTTTTGCTAAAACTAAAATTAATGCCCCTCTATTCATACGAGTTACGACTTCAAACTAATACAACCAAAGAAAGGACTAACCTTGGCACGCCTGGCTAAAGATGAGAGGATTCCATCTCTTTCAGCACTGTATGATTCATAGGATTCATCGCCAACCTGCAGTGTCATTTACTTTATTATTAGCAACAAATATCACATGTCTATATAAGCCATGCATGATTCAATCAATGATGAGCTTTACGTTCCATCTATGTAAACATCATAGTTCACTCCATTATCCAGAAAAGTACAGCCCTGGAGACCAAAGTGTGTACCAGACAGATTCCAAATTGTCCGACCAACCATGATAGAACCATAAAAGTTCAAAGACTTAAATGGTTTTTGCATGTATGGGTTTCTTCTATGAGAAACAATGCTTACAAGCAGAGCTAGGCCAAACTCAAAATTCAATTGGTCTCATGGAATCTATAATCTTCTTCAACATCTAATTCTTGGTTTGAGGGAACATATTTATATTCCTTGTTTTTGTGCACCTGATACATGATCCCCTTCCATTAAACTTCCTTTCATTCAGAGTACCATAAGGGGGTCCTTTTTTATTTTCAATAATATTTTTATAATGTTCCCATTGCCATTAAAATTTAAAAGAAGTAATTTACTGGTACGATCCGTATATTCATATATTTGTTTCAAACAACCAATGCCATTGGAATAAACAAATAAAATAAATTTGCAATGGCAAAAGATTTAACCTTAGGTGGACTCATGACCAGACTAGCAAGAATTTGGCCAGAGACGTTAGAACACAGATTCACAGATGCTACTTTGTAAATTTGCTCCCTAACATCAGCACCGAACCCAGTTACCTCCATATAACCTCCCCTTTTACCACACTCTCCATAATAACCTGGGGACAGTGAAAAGTGCATTTTCTGTGTCAGAAGAGCAAATTTTGAGAAGCACTTTCACCTTATATGACTGAAATAATAGAAAAGAAGATGAAACAATTTTTACCTTTTGAGACTGACTGAAAAGATACCAAGGATATATCCTTTTCACCATAACCCATGGACCGGGAAACCTTCTTGAACGAGTGGAATTTCTTTTCAGGTACATAAACATTTTCCTGGTAAACCTGTAAAACCAAAAGTGGTTAATGTAGTAGCAATATCACCCTTGGGACTCATACCTAGAAAGAAAAAGTCACTGGCAACAAATTGCAAAGTCAAAGCATTATGAATCAACCTACCTCATCTGCCAGTAGAACAAGACCTTCTTGCTTACAGAACTCCACAATTGCCTTCTGGTTTTCCTCAGCGAGAACCTGCAAAATAAGAATAAAATAAAGTAAAATGAAACATAGGACTCTTCTCAGTCTAAATATACTTTACCTGTCCAGTTGGGTTGCCTGGATTTATTACAACCAAGGCCCTAACAGTGATGCCCTTGGACCTGGCAGTCTCAAGTTGTTTCTTAAGCTCAGATACTTCCAAACCCCATCCTGTGGCTTCATCAAGATAGTATGGAACCTGTAAAAGCCAAAATAAATTACAACCATAATAATCGGCCAATCAATAAATTGTTGAACGATAAAAGAAATATCTGTTTCCATGCATTCTACAAGTCCTACCAAAGGCAGATAAAAAACTAATCCTCAAGAAACATAACGCAACTTGATTTTGGTAAATTGAAGCTTGGCCAATAACCAGCAAAAAGAAACTAATTCAGCGACAGCTAAACCCAGATAACTAATAAATATCTAAAAGTTCTAAACAATGCTTTAACATATGATATGCATACCAAAGATCCACCATGCAGAGCAATTGAAGCAGAGTATAAAGGATACTGAGGGATGGGACAGAGAATGCCATCCTTCTCAGATCTTATCAGTAACTGCATCATCATATGCACCTGTACATGAGAAGAAGAAAAATTCAGTTATACAAGTTTTCATGAGGAATTCGTCATTCAGCTTTGAGATAGAACTTACAGCAGGGCTGGCACCATCTGTTAAGAAAATATCATTTGGATCAGCAGGAAAACCATCCCGAGCTTCAATTCCAGCAGCAATAGTATCCCGTAATCCCTTGATACCCTGTTGCCCAAAGAAAATGAAAAGGTATGAATAGCATGCAAGCATAAATTGTCAAAGTTTCAAGAACCCAGCAATTATAACCTGGCTATGACTGTAGGCACCAGTTGCCCTTCCAGGAATTTGATCAAGAATTTGCCAGGCACGTTCTATGGAGTCCGCACTGTAAAAGGCCACAAACAAAAATACACGAGGCAAATGAATGGATATCAAAGAAAAACTCATAATCTTCCAAAGTAAAGATTCTACAGTCAGCTGAAGAGAACATTTCTTTATGTATTGCCTTTCACTGGGCTCAACCAAAGTTGATGGATTTTTTTATGAACAATCATTCATGGATTGCTTTGTAGAAATCTAGATATCGGAAACAAAAACTCTTATTCTGATAAGCTCAACCAAAATGGAAGCTTTAATCATCTACCATCAGAGAACAACTCAGGTGGTAGGAGCGCAGGGTATGTAGATTCCAGACTCAATGGAGGAATATACCTAATTCCAGGTACCTATAAAGAACATTATAAATTTGTTCCGAGTAGGACACAAGGGTTAATATATATCTTCTATTCATATGCATATGGCTCTGGATAAGCTAGATTATTGACACCTCAAAACTAAAATATTTATTATATGAGAAAATAAATGAAACGATTATAAAATTTAACAGAAAAACCCACAAAGTTCATGGTCACTATTAATTTTCTGTACCTGAATAAACCCTGGGTTTCACTTTTGTCCAAAATGGCTGGATGGTCGCATAATGCAAGAACCTGTTCCAGGACATCCTAGTTAGAATTGCTTCATTCACATGACACAACTTTATGGTAATGAAACCTACTAAAGAAAACTACCTCTCGGAAAAAAGTTATCGGCTGCTGACCAAGAGACTGAGGATTTCCAATGTTGCAGTACAATATCTGTAAAAGATGATTAACATTTAATACAAAAAACAAAATAAATAAGTCAAAATGTCAAATAAACGTTCATGTAATACGATCCCCCCGCACCCAATTTCCACTCCTCTACGGAACCTTTATTGTGCCTTAAGAGGCATTCAAATAAACCCAAACACATTTTTGTGAGAACACCATCCAGCCCACAGAATTCCACAACCATCAATGTCAGACAGATGAAATCCACAAGTCCAACATAAGAAGTCTCTCTATTGTACATCAAGTGGGGCAAAACTTTACGCAATCCATCATTCTCAGATGGTAATGTGAGATGAGCATGACATTTCTAATCAACAATGGCAGAGAAATATGAGAGGGGAAGGGGATGTAGTCTCAATGAAGTATAAATCCAACTCTCCAACTGTCCAATAAAAGGGAAATATACCTCTTCAAAGGGATGAGCCTCTGGCTTGGTCGTTATCTCTTCTTGCAATTTCTGAAAAAGATATTAAGAAAATATAATTAAAGTATTATTCCATAATTTTGCACTAAATACATCTGGCTTCAGATATAAAATTATATAAGCAGATTTTACTAAAAGTTCAAAAAAATGAAAACGGTCAATTAACATAAACAATGTTGCTCTAATTACCCAAAAGTCGCCATTTAAGCCATTTTTATTATACTTGAACGTGTACACAAGCGTGAGAAGATAACTTTAAACAATAAATTGGTAAAAATACATCAAAGGTGAAGCATATCCCCACATAATTCTTAATTACCTGTGCAAGGGTGACAATCTCACCACGGACAGCATACTCGCATTCTATAACCTGATGATTAAGAGAGAATTAGCTATATGCAAACAGACAGATGATGCAAAAAAAAGTATTAGCAGGTTCAAACTAGAATGATAGTACTGCATATCCAGAATGAGCACATATAAGTGCTCAGAAATTTGAATTCTCCGCTTGATGCCATTGTCTCTACCATTTCCAGTTTACAAATGGTGAGCTTTAACAAAAAATATAGTGTGCTTAATAGACGCTATAAAGATTGATTTGAGCACAAAAGGACCACATCAAGTCAATACATGCACTAAAAACAGATCCCTATCCAATGTAAAGAGACCATCGTATATGATGCAAGAGAGAAAAAACGAGCTGGTCCTATGGAAGACAAGTAGTACAAAAAGTGAAAAACCTTACGACATCTACACATCAATACTCAACAGAAGGAAACAAATAAACTAGCACAACATGAATATAATCAGTTGACAAGTGCAAGATGGGTATAAGAAAGCATTGATTCGAAAGGGAGAACTCCCCTGACTCCACATGCAACTCGATTACTACCTAAAGTTAACAGATAATAAAATGAAAGAAGAGCTGCGAATGAGATAGGAATTGAATGAATTCAAAGCCCGGTCCTCACAGTCAACGAGGTAGACATTTTGAAATAACAAGACAAACACAACTAAAAGCATAAAACCCAGATTCAAAAACATCAAAAAGAGGGGGGGGGGGGGGAATGAAACCCAGATTCAGAAACGCTCCAAACGGAATAAAAATGGTAAAAAGAGAATACCTTGGGGTTAATAGTATTAAGAGCAACAGGAGGAGTCATTGTTGAAGAGGAGGAAGAAGAAGAGGGATCAGCAGGAGGTGAAGAGGACAATAATCTATACGAAGAGGCAAGAAGAGACCTTTGAAACTGAGAGTTTTGACGCGAACGTTGAATGAGGTTTCTAGCACTGCCAATCACAAATCTCCGCATATCTGCCTATATTATACACAACCTATATTATCAGAGGCGAGAAGACAAAATGATCGAGTTCCTACGTTTTTGAAACAAGGGAAAGATATATAGAGATTTTATGCTGGTAAATCAAAAATGACTTGAACTTGTAGTTAACTTCTTGTTTAGCCCACCGTTCTGGAGATTTTTGAATCTTCCTAAGCCCAAGGGCAGTGCCCGATTCGCTAAAAGCCTAAACCCCTCGGCGTCTTCGACCTTGCGTACTTTTCACCATTTACCAAGTTTAATGAGAATAGGTCGGACATGAATACAAGTTTTTTTTGAAGTACCGTTATCTAGTTTATTGATTAATTAATATGAATTAAATTTATAGATTAAATTTTAT
The DNA here is from genome assembly GCA_035048815.1 of Abelmoschus esculentus. Classification (NCBI taxonomy): domain Eukaryota; kingdom Viridiplantae; phylum Streptophyta; class Magnoliopsida; order Malvales; family Malvaceae; genus Abelmoschus; species Abelmoschus esculentus. The sequence continues at coordinate 4,175,272 of JAUCBN010000008.1, forward strand.
TGTTAATAATTATTTTAATTTTTTTCATTTATAATATTAAAATAAAAAAATCTTATTTTTTATGATCTTTTTATGATCTACCAATAAAAAAACTTATATTTTATTAAACTCAAACTTTTTATCATCTTTTAATGTCTAACATACTTTTCTTCGATCTTCTTTGTACTAAAATTTTATGGTATGTATACACCCAAACCCAACCGTCCTTGTGGGTTATTGTTAAAGAATACAGAGAAAGAAAATATGGAGTGTGAAATGATTTGCGTTATTAGTTACACATTTATATATATGGTTCTAAACAACAAATTTATATAAAAGAAAAAAAGTAAAAAAACAGCATCTCAGTAATCTTTGACCATATATCAAGTCCCTACCCTCGACTCATAAAGCCGGTTCAAACGATACAGTGGCACCAGGCAGCCAATCTTGACCTTGTATAAACGTAGCCACTGTGAACTTCCCAGCGTCAGCATCCGAGAGAGTGGACTTATACCCTGCCCATTTCACTCTTTTATCCACGGCTGATCCCGGTCCTGTGTTTTGATACTCTGCATAGAAAATGGTGCTTGGTGGGTCAACATTAGTGACCCATTCTCTCCACCCCACAGGGTTCAAGAACGACCCAATGCTAGACTGCATGATAACAGTCGTGGAGTACTCTTTCCATGGCCTACCAAGGTAGGTGTTGGCAGTAAGACCGCCGAGTGCAGATATTGTACACTTTTGGATTGAAATGCCAGTGTTTTGGTTGGGGTCTTTTTTGCCTTGAGCTGTGATGGTGTTGAACTGGTTAGCTAATGGTTGCCTTGGCAGGATGTTGCAGCTTTGGAAGACTACCGCTGCATTCCCAAAGATGAAGTCAATTGTGCCCAAAATGTCACATTCTTTGTAAAACTGACGATTGGAATGAGCATAGAGCGTGTCCTGGTAGGCGTCGAATGCGCAACGGTGGAATACTGAGCGATCGGATTGGGACCGCATAGCCACCGCCTGGTGTTTCGCTGCACCTGCTGTGTTTTCGAACCCTATGTCTTTTGCGATGAATCCCCTTCCTGCCACAGCTGGTAATTCACACAAAGTACTGTCAGATTCTTTATTCATCTAAGTAAAATCAAGCTCTTGAAAACAATTTTCTTTACACACACCAAGGCCTTGCCAAACTTATATAATTCAAGTCACATGGTGGTACCATATATCAGTTGCAGGGTTTTTAAATTATTTAGATGACCTGGACCACATGGGCAGACACTGGTAAATCACAAACGAGTCAGGCACATTGTGGAACAATCATCATAAATTTCTAGATGTAGGCAGATGCAACTAACAGTGGGAAATGCAGAATTTTAGGAAAGTGGAACACAACTTCTTCACATAGAACATGCAAGCACGATGTGTTTTTCTTAGTGTTGTTCATAAAATATCACACATTCTGCTGATTTGAGCTTCGTCATAGTTTATGATGTTTTCAGACATCCAAGGGACAAAGATCTAAAAAAAATGCTAGATGGTATTATGATCTATGAAGATAGAAAACTACTTACCGAAAGTTGCTGTATCAAAGGTGGGAGTTCCATCAATAAAGTTCTTGCTGCCGGAAATTATGGTCTTAGTCTTGCCATCACCGTAAATCATGACATTCCACTTGTGTTTGTCCAGGATTACATTCTCGACATACTTGCCTTCCTTCACATATATCACGAATCTCGACTGGTTCTTCTTTCCGATCAATTTCACCGCCTCGTTAATCGTCCTGAAATTACCAGAACCATCTTGAGCAACAATAACATTTGGTGTAGGCTTGGACTCCTGCAACAATCTCCTTTCAGTGTGACTAATCCAAGCTGGGAACTCTGAGGATGCAAACCCAAGCAACCTCCGGTGGATCGGAATGTTGAAATCAGTCAACAAACCCAAGATTTTAGCAACGATGGCCAAACTGTTGCTGGCATATTCACTTGAGTTCTGCATGGCGGTTCTGAGTTGTTGGACAAGTGTGGCGTTGAAGTGCTTTGTAGTGTTCAATTCCTCCAGTGTGTCTAAGCATGTTTCTTGATCAGTTATCGTTGTGCTTAGCCACGTCTTCAAGTCATTGATCTTGGAATCCGACAATATCGACTCTCCTTCCCCGACTTCCAGGGAAGTTACCGAGTCATTGAGCCGATCCAACGCGTCCTCAAACAGGGATCCGCACACATCTAAAGCATGTTTCACCTGAGCATCATCGTTTTCAGCTTGTAACTCGTTGGAATATCGAGACAACTTAGACAGCTCGTCGATAACTACTTTCAAAGACAGCTTGAATAGTATCTCCGGGTCAGTTGCATTTGAGGACGCAACGGAAGAAATGCTAGAGTAGCAGGAGTGTGGGTACTCGGTCACGCTGCAAACCGCCTTTAAAGAAGCTGCCGGAGTCAAATCAGTTTGGGGTACATTGTTGGAAGACGAGCTGTTTCTCTTGTGTATCAGAGTCCCCGCAACAGCGCCAATGATAACGGCTAAAAGCACGACAATGGAGACAACAAGGATGATGAGACGCCGTCGTGTCTTTTGCTTGAAAGCTCTCTCCTCTGCCTCGTCTACTTTACCATATCCCTTGAAAGACTTGATTGAATCCATGTCTGGGTTTCTTTTCTTCTTCAGTTTCTGGAATGATGTTTTGCCTGTAGGGAGTCCTTATATATAGAAAGAAACCCAGAAAAATGATGTGCAGGCTGTGCAGGGTAGGATCTATCTTCGATCCTTCCTTCTTAAGATATTATTATACTCATGATCGATCATGGGAAAGGGCAGAATAAATTAGAATCATTATTGTCATCCAATATCAAACATACTTATGCTTCTGCCATCATCACATCTTGCATTCACAATTTTCATAGTATTGAGGAGACTGCATAAACAGCAAGGATGACTCTTGACCCAACTTGTTAAACTTTATTAATATTAAAATCCGAAATTGAGAATTCAGACAGTTGGCAGCTGGGATCTTCTTCTCATCTAATACAGAGCCTGGTTCATTACTCGGTTTCGTGATTCTGAAAATACATTAAAAATGGTGTTTAAGTTGGTGTAATGCTGACAATTGCCCATGGATTTACAGATCAGAGAGGGAGACGTGATTCCAATTCAGTGGATTAATAGCAAATATAACTTTCATTTTCATGAGTGATAGGATTGGTGCTAATGTTTTGACGATTTCCTTGGTCAAACTATGTACGATTGTATTATTCATCCCAATAAATCTGTCGTCATTATGTTTGGTTCCTTCTCAGCTGGACGTATTCAAATGTGATTACTACGAGTGATACGACCCTCGACCATGTGCCTCGAACATCAACTACGCGTTGCATTTCCCATGATAGCGTCAACATTTATGTCTCAATACTTTTCTTATTTATTACTATTTTATTCTTGTTTTATTTAATTTTTGTTCGATGAAGGCGTGTACAATGTATGAACGTGACTTGTAAGTTGTAAGCGAATATTAAGACATTAAAATGAGTGTCCCGGCATGATTATCGGAAGCATTTCAACGTTCCATTGGAAATATGGTAAAGCGTTTCAGATATTTTTCTTTTGAGTTATTCAAAACCCCAACGTCAATGCCTGTTTGACAGGGAATTTGTCATGAACTGAAGTTAGACAAAATTTTGAAGAAAACCTTGGCAGACGCTTATTATTACTTTAAAATTAGCAATAATTTAACAGATACTTGGCCGCTAATTAATCTCTAACCAAACAAGAAGTAGGTGTTACATGACAACACAATAGCGTCAAACTTATTACAACCCAAGAGAGAAAGGAAAGCCTGTAGAACTTAACCAGCTGCCACCGGCAATAAACCTGCCAGCAGTAAAAGCCTGAGCCTCGGTTGCACTAGTGATCACCTTGTACCCTCCCCATTTCACCCTTCCGGAAGTCGAAGCACCGGCGCCGGTGTTCTGGTACTCAGCGTAAAACAATGTTTTCAGGGCGAAACTCCCACTCCACTCGTGCCACCCAACAGGGTGAATCACATTACTAATGGTCGATTGCATTATGACAGTTCTTGAATATTCCTTCCAGGGCCTGCCAAGATATGTTGGGAAGTTTTTAATAACAGACTGCAAATCAGAAGTGGCTCCTATCCTACATTTCTGGATCACAATGCCAGTGTTTTGGTTAGGGTCGGTCCTGCCTTGGGCTGTCACCATGTTTTTCTGCCCCGAGTTTGGTCTCCGAGCATGGATGTCACAGTTTTGGAACACGGCTGCAGCGTTGCCGAAGATGAAATCAACGGTTCCTGCTATGAGGCAGTTGATATAAAACTGTCGATTGGAGTGAACGTAGAGAGTGTCTTGGTATGCTAGAACGTCGCATTGGTAGAATGCCGAGAGATCGGAACCGACACGGAGAGCAACAGCTTGGTGTTTCGAGGGACCTGCTGTGTTTTCGAAGGTTATGTCTCGGGCAAGGAACCTTTCACCAACCACAGCTGCAACCACATGGTAATTGGGAACATATATATTAGGATTATCAGCATAAAAATCAAACTTCAAATACTGTAAGATCAAATCGGCAAGTCTAATAAAATGTTTTTATTTGGCACATGGTACCAAATAGGCACCCATGTGATCCTGTGTATTATTCAAAGTAGTGCTATCAATTGGCTCACGGCACTTGTTTCAGCAATTTAATGATGGTAGCTACCAAATAAGGAGTACATCTTACAACCAAACCGATTGTTTTGAATTTTGATTTTATGATTTCAGCTCAAACCGGGTAACAAGTGAAGCCAAACTCCCAAAGCCAGCTATTCCCACGAAGGCTTCAACTTGTGCACTAAATATGATTGAACTAGTACAACTAAAGAAACAATATCCTTTACGAAAATCCGAATGCTTTATGGCAAACCGACCCCGACCCTTATGCCTCGGCAAAGAACATCCAATGCAATGGAGCCGCCTCAACTTCCCAGTCAATATCATTATATATTTAACGTATTTTAAAAATGAATTTTCGAACGATTTCAGGTCAGTTTAACATTGTTTTTAAAAAGTGCCTTAGAAAAGTGTGATGAAAAAGTGTAACAGGAAAGCTCTTTTGGATTTTTAGTTTGAAATATATGTGTTTAGTATTGTTGTCAAAAAGTACTTTTGAGAAATTAAATGACTATTTTAGACATGATGTTATAAGTTAAAAAATATATATTTAAATGATAATTAAATTATTTCAAATTATAATATTAACTTAAATTATGATAAAATATAAAAAATATTAATAAATGAGTACATAAATTATTTTTAAAAAGTGCTTTTTAGAAGTACTTTTGAGAAAATATATAAATTTTATATGAATATATAATTTTTAAATTAAAAAATAATTTATATTAAATATAATTATGTATTTATAAAAATTAAATTATAATAAAATATAGTAAATGAAGTTTAAAATTGTAATCTGACTTTTAAAAACACTTTTTTAACTACAAAAGCTAAAAATTTTAGCTTTTGCGTTTGAGTTAAAAATTATTTTTTAAACACATTTTTTCAAAAGTTAACTGTTTAATATTACTTTTATATTTTAAATCAGCTTTTAGTCCAAAAAATTTATTTGAAAAGCATTCTTAAACAGAGCCTTCATCGTGCAATCCATGCGCTGGGCCCTTCAAACATCCCCGGGATGGCTTCGAAATGTTTCATGAGAAAATGACAAAGAAGATATTGAATGTAATATGTATACGTTGGCTTGGCGTGCACTTGTCACGTGGTTTTCGGATGATAAAAAGTTAAAAACAACAGCTGTCGTACAGAAAAGGAAGAACCGGGGGAAGCCAATTGTTTTACGATTGAATGAGACAAAGTTTACGGTGAAATTAAAAAAAATACAGGCTAGAAAGTGAATAAAATAAAATGAATTTATAAAATTTCTATTATTTTTATAAATATACAAATAATTATAATTATATAATTTTTTATTTAGATAAAAAAGAATTTAGATTATAATTTAAGTATTTATATAATTATATAAAGTAAAACTTAAATAATTATTTTATTTTAATCGTATTGTAACTTGGTCCCCCTAAAACTACCCAAGTTAACGAAGCCACCCAAAGTCCCAACAATCAAATTCCATTCGCTACAATAAAATATGCAAAGCTTATCTACAAAAATCAATGCTTAGTTTTAAAACAATGTCTAGGATAATAGTACAAGGAGGAACTGGAGAAGGATTTTTTAAAGAAGTTTATGGTAGGGTTGATAGTATAAGATCCAGTCTAAAATAATAATAGGAAAAGCGACGCCGGCAGACAACTAGTAATTAGGTGGATTATTTGTCCATTTTTGCATAATATCTTTTATTCTGTTATATATACATATATGCTGTCTATTAAAATATAATATAATTGACCTTTAATGAACCAGACCATGTGCTCCGCTCCCTAAATCCAATGAGATAATGTGGGAAAGTTTAAACAATATGATTTCACGGTGTGAATCAGTCTGAAGGGATAAGCTGAGGACCAAACTTCGTTTCTAGTGTCATGGACAGGAAGACAGGAACCGGAGACATGGAGTAGTACTTTACTAAGAATAATTAATGGTGACGGCAAACTTCAGAAGATGTTTTTGAAAAATAAAAAAATAAATTGGATGTAATTGAACGAATAAGGTAAATTAATGTAAAATATAGGAAATGAAAATGGACTTACCAACCGTAGCAGAGTGGAAAGTGGTGCTTCCATCGACCACATTCCTCTTCCCGGTGATGATCGTCCTAGTTCTTCCGTCCCCGATGAACATTATGTTAGTCTTCTTCTTTGGGACGTCCACGTTTTCTCTGTAGACGCCTGCTTTGATTCTTATGATGTACCTTTTGCTGCTCTTCTCCGGTGCTTTGGCCACAGCTTCCGACACCGTTTTGAAATCCCCACTTCCATCTGCCGCCACGACCACGTTTGGGGTCACCGAAGAAGACTGGAGCAGGCGTCTGTCGCCTGCAGACAACCACTTTGGCCAGGCAATCCCGTTTTCTTCCTCCTTCAGCTTCCTGTTCGATGTCTTGAGCATCTCGTTCGCAATGTCAGTGTCCGTCAAGTTCTTGATCATGGCAAGCGCATTACTGCACATCTTTTCGACGTACCTCTCGCCATCGATCAGCACTTGACGAATTTTCTTATCGGCACCTTCGTGGGAGAAACCGTCCAAGCAAGTCTCTTGGTTGGTCATGGCAGCACTCATCAAGGTCTTGAGGTCATCGGCGTGCTGAGTCAGTGACTTCTTGTTTGGGTACTCGTGAAGATCCTCGACCGCTTCATGAAGCTCGTCGAGGGTCTCATCTATGGTCTCTAAACAATCATGGAGTGCCGTCTTTTCACGCACCGTCAACCCTTTTCGAGCCAACAGCTTCTTGGTTCTGAAGTAATTGTGTTCGACAGCGGTGATCGTAATGTTAAGAGACAATTCGATGACATCCTTTTTGCTCCTCACTTTCTTGGTGTCTCCGGCATGAACTTTAGCAACTTCTGAGAAGCACAGCTCGGGGTAGAATGTGGCACTGCAAGCTGACTTCACAATGGGGTGATGGGAAGTATCGTGTTCGTCATTTCGTGAACTCACTCCAGCAGCAATGCCGATTATGGCAGCAACAACGACTAAAGATGCAAAAACTGCCAAGAAAATTTTCTTATTTTTCTTGGAGGAGGTAATGTGTTTGGCTGAACCAGAAAAATTGGTTATAATCTCTTTAATTCGTCTCATAGTTTCTTGTTGGTTACAAAGAAGAGACGTTTATGGGAGTTTAAAGCTAAGTTGGAATGGTGTTTGTGAAGAGAAGTGTCAGCTTGGGTGGAGGATTTAAAGAGTTTCGAGTGCAGACTCAGCAGAAGTACCTGGCCTTTCTATTTATTTCATGAAATTCAAATTATAGCCGCCATGACTTTTTGACTATCCTATCCTTCTCTAAATTTTCTTTTTACCGTTTCACCTTTAAATCCAAAAGCTTCGGACACACGTGATCTTGATTTTTTTACATCGTTTCCAACTTGCAAGTAGAAAAACGAGGGGATCAAGGGATGCTTTTTTTTTTAATACTTTTTTATTTTTCACCCAATACCCGGTGCTTTTATTTGTCAAATAAAGGCTTCTTACAAAGACAATTATTCTTTTAGAAAATGATTGTAGTGATTTTATTTTTCTTGCATTGACTTCTGTAAAATAATAGTAATCTTGTATATTCACAATCTGAATGAAAAAGTATTTACAAGGGTCACTATTTATACAAACTATAGGAAAGGTATTAGTAAAACAAACTATTAAACTAACTAACAAGGAAAATTAACTAACAACCAATTCTACACTCCCCCTCAAGTTAGTGGTTGAAAAATATTTTTAACCCCTAACTTGCTTAACAAATGTTGATGTTGTTGTATGCTCAATGCCTTTGTCATTATATCTGCAAGTTGCTCATTAGATGAAATATGCTCAGTCTTGATCAAACCTTGTTGTATCTTCTCTCGAAAAAAGTGACAATCAATTTCTATATGCTTGGTCCTCTCATGAAACACCGGGTTTGCTGCAATTTGCAGTGCTGCTTTGTTATCACAGAATAAGCTAACTGGTTTGATGTCTTTCATTCCCATTTCTTGTAGTAATTCTACCAGCCAAACTATTTCTGATGTCACAACAGCCATACTTCTATATTCTGCCTCTGTCGATAATCTCGCAATTGTATTCTGCTTTTTTGATTTCCAAGAAATCAAAGAATCCCCTAGCTTAACACAATAACCTGTGACCGACCTTCTAGACATAGGACATAAAGCTCAATCAGAATCACAATAAGCTGAAACTCTTGTGTTAGTTACAGCTTTGAACAAAAGACCCTGCCCTGGAGCTTTCTTCACATATCTTATAAGTCTCAAAGCAGCTTCTAAGTGTGACTTTTTTGGTCTTTGCATAAACTGACTAAGGTGTTGCACTGCGTACACAATATCTGGTCTTGTGTGTGTCAAATATATTAACCTCCCAATCATTCTTTGGTACATAGTTGCATCTTCAAGTTCTGGATCCTCTTTTGTTGTTTGTTTTCCATTGTCAAACTCCACTGAAGTCAACTTAACATTCTGTTCAAGAGGTGTCAAGGCTGGTTTTGCACCTCTTATGCCTGAATCTTCAATCAACTCCATGGCATATTTCCTTTGATTCAACAAGATACCTTCTTTAGATCTTAGAACTTCAAATCCAAGAAAGTACTTCAAGACTCCTAGGTCTTTCATTCTGAAGTTTTGATTCAAAATATTCTTCAGTTCTGAAATCAAGTCATTACTATTGCCAGTAATTAGTAAATCATCTACATAAATCAACATTATCACAATTTGATCCTTGTGTGATTTTGTAAACATAGAGTAATCTGATTTGCTTTGTTGATAACCAGATGCCAACAAAGCCTGAGTAAGCTTCAAGTTTCATTGTCTAGAAGCTTGCTTTAAACCATATATTGATTTTTGCAGTCGACATACAAGATTCTCCCCCTGACTGCAAAAACCAGGAGGCATCTCCATATAAACTTCTTCAAATAAATCTCCTTGAAGAAAGGCATTATAAACATTCATTTGATATAAAGGCCAATTGGAAGCAGCAGCAACAGCAAGCAAGGTTCGGACAGTAACCAATTTGACTACAGGAGAAAATGTTTCCTGAAAATCAATGCCTTCCTTCTGATTGTATCCTTTAGCAACCAAGCGTGCTTTATATCTCTCAACAGCACCAGAAGCATGATACTTGATTTTGTAAACCCATTTACAATCAATGGGAGTTTTACCTAGAGGAAGAGAAACTACAGACCAAGTATGATTATGTTCCAAAGCTTGAATTTCCTCTTTCATGGCTTGAATCCATAAAGGATTTTGTTTAGCTTCCAAATAGGATTTTTGTTCAACAAGAAGTGAAGTAGATGAAAGAAAGGTTTGTGCATTAGATGATAAACGAGCATAAGTGATATTATGAGAAATAGGGTACTGACCTGAGGAAGAAGGAGATTGGCATACTGAAACAAAGTTCTTTAACCAGTTTGGTTGTTTGGTGATCCTAGTTGACTTTCTAGGAATAAAAGGTACATGGGAAGAAGGAGGTACAGATGTAGATGGAGAAGTAGGTGGTGGAGGTGTAGATGTAGGGAAAAGTGCTGAAGGTGCAGGAGTATGAGAAGGTTCTGAAGGTGCTGGAGGTGCAGGAGTATGGGAAGGTGCAGAAGGTTCTGAAGGTGCTGTAGATTTAGAGAGATCATTCGATCCTTGAGAAGGGTCTAAATAAGGATCACTAAGAGAATCAAGAGGAGAACCTGTTGAGACTGTAGAATCAGTAGTAGTAGGAATCAAATTTAAAAAATCATGATCAAAGAAAGGTGAAGAAGGGAAAAAACTAGAAGGTCCATGAGAATATTTGAATGGAAAAATATTTTCATGAAAAATAACATTCCTATTAACAAAAAAAGATTTAGACTCTAAGTTGAACAAAAGATAACCTTTTTGAACTAAAGAATAACCCATAAACACAGCAGGCACAGCTTGAGGAGAAAATTTATCACTAGTTTTTGGTAAAGTAGCATAGCAAAGACACCCAAAAACTCTGAGATGAGTAAAATCAGGTTTGGTTTTATAAAAAAGCTCAAAAGGAGATTGCCATTGAAGAACCGAAGAAGGTAGTCTATTTATCAAATAACAAGTTGTTTGAACACATTCTCCCCAAAATTTTAAAGGAACTTTAGATTGAAAATATAATGCTCTAGCAACCTCAAGTAAATGTTTGTGTTTTCGTTCAGCTATGCCATTTTGTTGGGGTGTATAGACACAAGTTCGTTGATGAAGAATGCCATGAGATGCAAAAAATTCAGAACAAGTAGAATTTAAAAATTCAGAACCATTGTCACTACGAATGGTCTTAATAGAAGCTGAAAAATGTTGTTGAACAAAAACAAGAAACTGTCGAAGATATAATATGACATCAGATTTCAGTCTCAACAAATACACCCAAGTCATCCTAGTATTATCATCAACAATTGTAAGGAAAAATCGTTGACCGTTGAAATTCTATAAGGACCCCAGAGATCTATGTGAAGTAAAGCAAAGGGAGAAGATGACCTAGAAGAACTTAAAGGAAAAGACAATCTAGATTGTTTGGTTAATGGACAAACAGAACAAAGAGGTTCAGGATTAGAATGTATAGAAAAAGGTAAAGATAATCGAGTCATTATAGAATAAGCAACATGCCTTAATCGTGCATGCCAAAGTTCAGTTTTATTGATAGTAGAGTGCATACAAAAGGAATCAACAGTACAAATATTATGCAATGTAGAAGGTAAACCAGTAAAAAGGGTAGGGGAAACAAACATGTAAAGACCGTGCTCCAGTTTACCAATCCCCTGAATCCTTCCATTGGAGTGATCCTGAAGAAAGCAAAAATCAGGATAAAAGAAAACAACACAATGAAGAGCTTTGGTTAGTTTGAAAATAGACAAAAGATTATGGTGAAAAGTTGGAAAAAAAAACATTATGAAGAAGGCAACCAGAAAAAAGAGAAACAGAACCAATATGAGTAATTTGTGCTCGTTTACCATTAGGAAGATAAACAAATTTATTAGAGGATTCACATGAAATGGGATTAATCAAACAATGAAAATTAATGCATATGTGATCAGTAGCTCCTGTATCCAATATCCAGAAAACATTACCAGAGTTAGCTTGTGGTATACCGGCTGAATGAGCAGAGGCATCAGATGATACTGGAGAGGAAGTCTGATGAAGAAGATCTAGAATTTGCTGGTATTGTGCTGGAGTAAACACGGGAGCAGTCGCAGCAGGAAGATCAACAGCTTCAGGTTGAGTGACCACAGCAGCCTGAATCTCTTTTTTCTTTGTAAATTTAAAATCAGCCGGAAAACCAACCAATCTGTAACACTGGTCCTTCTTATGCCCTTTTAGTTTGCAATAATCACAAACGCCATTGAAACGCCTGCGAGAATTCAATCCTCCAGAGGTATACATGACAGAAGAATCAGAAACTGGAACAATGTCACTGAGTTGTAACCTCTGTGATTCTTCTTGAATAAGCATGGAATAAGCTTAATTCACAGTAGGAAGAGGTTTCATTAACAAAATCTGACTCCTAATTGCCGAGAATGTCTCATTTAAACCCATTAAAAATTGCAAAAGCTTTTGTTGCAGGAGAACAACCAAATTATCACGAGAAGCATCACAATCGCAGGAAGAAAATGGAACAAGAACATTATATTCATCCCAAAGAAGCTTCAGTCGATTAAAATAAGAAGAAACAGAAAGATCACCTTGTTGAGAAGTTGCAATCTCGCGATGGAGGAAAAAAATCCGAGAACCATCGACCTTGTCAAATCTCTCGCGAAGGTCCTTCCAGACGACAGCAGCACTAGAAGCAAAGACAATCCCAGCCGATAAATCTTTGGATACGGAATTGAGAATCCAAGACAGGACAAGGGCATTACAACGATCCCACTGTGGACGAAGAATCGGATCAAAACTATCCCGCGTGCAATCACCATCAACAAAACCTAGCTTGTTCTTGGCCAGGAGAGCAAGACGCATCGAACGGCTCCAAACACTGTAAGTATCGATGCCAGTGAGATGATGAGAAACCAGAACAGTGCCCGGCGTATCGGAAGGATGAAGGTAGAGAACGTGACTGAAATCAATTGAGGAAATATCGATCGGAGGCATAACTGAAAACAGTTAGGCAAAGAAAAGAGGGGAAAAGAAAAAAACCCAAAAAAAAGAACCCAATGGATCAAATAACCCGAGCGAATGATACCATGTAAAATAATGGTAATCTTGTATATTCACAATTTGAATGAAAAAGTATTTACAAAGGTCACTATTTATACAAACTATAGGAAATGTATCAGTAAAACAAACTATTAAACTAACTAACAAGAAAAACTAACTAACAACCAATTCTACAGCTTCAACTTTTCTTATGTTTCCTTTTTTTATGTCTGGTCTCAGGTACTCGAGAGATTCTGATTTTACTGGGAATATTAATCTTATAAATAAGTATGATACGTTAATCATTTCACGATTAACTGAAAGAAAATTCTTCCACGTACTTTAATCATTTCACTACAGCTACAGAGTCAATGTTTTCCTCGATTATTGAACATTAATGAGACACGTGCCCTGGTATCACACGATTAAGTAAACATCAACTTATCACCTACATTATCCGTATCTTCTGAACTCCTCTAGGGTGATCAATCGATTAATTTGATTAATTAATTAAATTAAAATATTTAAATAAAAAATTATAATACTAGAGTAAATTATCCATCAACATAGATTATAATTTAAATAAGTTATGACTTTAAGTAATTGGGACTAAATTAAAAGTTTTTAAAATTTATGAACTAATGTTTGTATTTATCGGAGTTTAGAGACTTTACTAGAAACTTTTTAACAAATCACACTATTTATTTGTGTATATCCCTACCTTTTTCATAAAATAATTCATCACTCTCTTCTGATACACTGTTCCTATCTGCTGTCCAAACTCCTCTTATTTTTAATATGAAAAAATTAAAATAAAAAATGTTTAAAAAATACACTTCTATACCTATTTAAAATATATAGTCTAAAATCTAAATTTACAATTTTAAAATATTAAATTTTAAATCTTAATTTGTATATTTTATAACCTAAACTTTTATCTAAATTAAAACATAAAATTTCAAATTTAACAAACTCAAATAAACATTAGTTTATAATTAACATAGTTTTATGATTTATGTATCAAAGTTTCTCGATATATATATGTAGACCACCTTACATTTACAAGTCCGAGTCAAAAACAGCAGCACCTCCGTGGATTCCGAGAGAAATAGAATTACGACTCAACTAACCCTAAAGAGATGAGAACAACGGAAACAAAGAGAACGTGGCCAGCCACGAACAGTCATAAACAAACAGTTTTTTTATTCTTCTTTGGAGACAGTAAATAAATAACTTCGATATTCGTTAGAGTTTGCATAAAATTTGTTTAAATAACACTCAATTAAAAAAATATCAAAACTATTACTCATTTCCCTCAAAAATAATAATCCTTTATTTATTTTTTAAAAATTATTTTTTTACATGAATCATTTAATTTTATCGGTTAAAGAAACGATTGTTGTTTTTGGAAGTCACATGTTCAAGCACCAGTAATAACAGTATAGTGATGGAGCGATTAATGTCTAATGGTTAAGAGTATACTCTTAGAACAGATGCTATTATAACCACTATAGTTGAATAAAAACAATTAAAATTTTAAATTTTAATTATAATAATATTAAATATTTTAAATAATTAAAAGTTTAAAATATATATATATATTATATTTTTATTAATAATAAACTTTAAATAATTATAAGTTAAATTAAAAAAATGATCAGGAAAAAAAATAGTATTTGTAGGACTGAAAAAATATTTTATTTTCAACGTTTTCTTTTGGCAAAATGGTAGGTGTGCCTTTAGTTTTGTATTTTATAGCCATGGCAGATCATGTCTTTTGTTCCACGGTTCTTTGAATTAGATAAATCCAACCATTACTACTTTAAGTTAATTAATTATTAATCAGTCTAAACTTTTTTTTCCCTTTTTCTATGCAACATCATTCGTCCCCCATATAGAAATCGTAAAATAAGAAAAAGGGGAAAAATAATTATGTTTAATTTATTATTATATTCTAAACTTTATTGTGAGGACGCCAGAGTGGATAATGGATACCCAAAACAATGGGATGAAATAAAACTTTACCCATAAATTCCATCAACGAGACCAATGTAATTGCATAAATTATTTAAGTTATTCAAAAACATAAGCATGCATTTAAAAAAATATATATATCATTTATAAATTTATAATTTTTATTATAGATATGATTAAAACAAATTCTAAAGTATACAAAATAGATCTATAAACCTTAAACCACACTTTAAAATATTAAATCCTAAAATAAAAAATTATAGTTTATGTATTAAAATGTTTTTTATTTTATATGTATTAAGTTTGTATCTAATTTTTAAATGAATTTAATAATTTATATTGTGTTCATATATATATATATTAAAATAAAATATAAAGTACAACTCAAATGAGTTGTCATCATCAATCAAGCAATAATTCGCAACTATGATTTGGGAAGCTTATCGGCTATTTTATTAAATCCGTTTCTCTAATTTTTTAATTTAGGGCGAATCTATTAAATACGTTGTACTAGTACAAGCTCTCTAGCCCAAATGGTTAAAGAAACGGTTATTGTTTCTAGTAGGGGTAATGACGAGCCGAGCTGAGTCCGAATCAGGCCAGACTCGGCTCGATTCGAAAACAGGCATATCTGGGTTCGGCTCGGCTCGAGGCTCGCCGAGCTCGAAATTTCAGGCTCGAGTTCGGTTCGAAAATAATATTATTGGGCTCGGCTCGGGCTCAAAGCTCATCAAGCTCGACTCGGCTCGACTCGGTTTGGCTCGAAATGGACAATTTTCTATATTATTTATTTATTTATTTATAGTTTAATTTTTATTTATTATTTGTAATTTTGTAAATTTGTTTTAGTTGATAATATTTAATTTATTTTTAGTGGATTTATTCTTAATTATTTTATTATTATTTTTAAACAAATTATTTTTATTGTGTATATATATATGTATGTTTATATATAATTATTCCGGGCATGTTCACGAGCTTTTCGAGCTGAGCTTGGGTAAGTTCGGCTCGGCTCGTTTAAATCCCGAGCTGAACCCGAGCCCGAGTCAAGCTCACTCGAGCCGAGCTTTGGCCGAGCCGAGCCCGAGTAGCTCGCGAGCCAACCAGACTCATTATCACCCCTAGTTTCTAAAAGTCACGGATTCGAACACCAGCGATGTCAGCAGAATGATTGAACGATTAATATCAAATGGTGTGAAGATTTTATTTTAAAACAAATATTATTATAATCATTATTAGTTTGTTTTAAAAAATATGTCCTACTAAGAATATGTTTAAAAAATAGGTCCTACTAATTTCAAAAAGTTCTAAGAATATGTTCGAAATGCAGTAATTTGTAAGCATTAAAAATGATATAGTTTCGTTTCAAATACAAAAGATTTTTTTTTTCAATATTTTAACTAAAAAGAAAATAACGTCAGCCAAACAAAATTCAAGGGAATCTTTTGAAATCAGTAAACCTGGATTATTTTAAACTATTTTAAAAATTTTGAACATTTTACATATTTTCCCCTAAACGTCCTTCTGCCACCTCGTGCCATTTATTATTTATATAAAAGTATAAGGGATCGATCCCTTACAGATTTTATTCTCACCGCAAATCACGCCTTCGGTTGGGGATATCAAAATCCATGTTATCGAGGAGAGGAAATAACGTTAATATTTCAATCTTGTTTACTTTTATATACTTTTCATTTATTAGTTTAATTATTTTGTAATTTATTCGATAATATAATTAGATTTATTTTACAAGATAATTTATAAAATTATTGATTTTGTTTATTATTTTCACTCTTATTCTTAAATGCGTCTATGAGTAAAAATAAATAATCGTGTTTCTTGTTTTAATTTTTTAGCATTTCATTTATTTTCTTTACTTATAACTCACGAAACATATTTGTTGGTCTGATGTTTTATTTATATATTTTTTATTTTTATATTATTCTGTTTGATTTTTTTAATTTTTAAATAAATGCATTCAATATTTTATTAAAAAATATACTTTTCCTTCAGTCGGATAGAGCACCATCATTGCGGTCTTCAGTCTCAATTTTATTCCTTTGTTTATGTATTGTAATAATCACTATACATTCTTTAAAATAATAATAATAATAATAATAATAATAATAATAATAATAATCACTATACAGACTAATATAAAAAATTGATAAAATAATAACAATGATTGAGGTATCTCGAGGGAAACAAAGAAAAAAAAAATAAAGAAATTAGAAACAATCGTTTATTTTTAAAGAAATTAGTTTCATTAGAATAAAAAGAAGCGCAAACAACACAGATACCTACTTTATTGTAGGATTAATGTTCGTTTGATCACCATATTTTTTAAAATTTTAATAATTTTATTATGTAATACTATTTAAGATTAATTTAAATAGTAAATAATTTAATTATGTTTAAACGGATTTTGGATTTAAGACGTTATATACATATAAAATTTTTGTCGAGAGACTCAAAGGCCTGTATAAACTCTATAATTTAATAATTATGTGTAATTTATCATAAAAAAATTTTAGACAAAGTTCTCCCACCATGAGAAAGATCAGATTTGATTATGATATTGTCTACTAAAATTCAACTACCTTATTTCTTTTTTATGTCATTAATTTCTAAATAATTATTTACTTCTTATTTATACAATAAAAATTTTAAAGATTTATATCAAAAAATAAAATAATTAAATTTTATTAAATAAAATTATAAATAATATAATGAATTAAATTTATTTAATAATTTTTGGTCGAGAGGGGTAACGATGTGAACGACCGTTTTTATTATTAAGATAATGTATGACATCAAAATTGGACTGAATTCCCATGATTTCACCTTCAACAAAATCCTGGTTGGGCCTTCTTAGTTTGACCCACAAGTAAATTATTCTGAGTAATTTAATTATGGGCTTACAGCTTGGCCCATGTACTGAAAACCAGATTCAATTTTTGGGTTCGAAATTCTATAGCACAGAGGCCAGAAAACGGCTATCTATTAAGCTCCCCCCTTGCAGTTAGGTTTCAGCACATGCAAACAGCTCCTCCGCCTCCTTGTAAGTCGCTAAGCAACTTTTGTTTGTGTTGTATTTCTTTTGATAATATCTATTTTTGACGTTATTATTTGTTGTTTCTGTGAAAATTCTAGCTTTTGTTATGCTTGCCTTTTTCCTTTGTTCCCACTTTTCTCGTTTTATAGTAGAAGATAATTAACAACGAATTTTGTTGTTAAAACTATTTATTTTTCTGTTCAAAACTTCTGAATACATTTGTTTTTTTGCAGTAGAAAAGCATCGAGGAAAGTGGAACTTATTTTGTTTTGATCAGTAAAGGACCTGAAAATTAAGTTACTTCTTAAGAGGATATAATTGTATAAGAGTATCTGGAATTAAAGGGGAATGGGGAAGAAGGCAAAGAGAGAAGGGGATGGTTATAAAAAGAATGTATCCAGGCCAGTGACTGATGAGACTGGGAAATTTAAGAAAAATTTCAAGCATCACAATTTTTCAGATTCACAAGCACCGATTATCAGGTATCGTTGCTCTTTTAATCCAAGATTGAAACTAAAACTTTTTGTAAGTTATGTCAGGAATGCTTTAACAGATTTCATTACCCTTTTAGGAAACAAGTTGAGCCTGAAACAGCAAAATACTTTTCAGAGATTGCAAACCTTTTTGAAAGCCAAGGAGTGGGTGTGGATGAACGGTCGGTTATATGTGGTAATGCTCTTGAAGAAGCTAGGGGGAAGGAATTAGAACTAGCAACGGATTATATCATAAGCAATACTCTTGAGAGTCTACTCGACGGCTGTAATGTGGACAACCTTTGTAGTTTTCTTCGAGGATGTGCAAATGTCTTTCCTGCTATTGCAATGGACAGATCCGGTTCTCATGTAGCTGAGACAGCTCTTAAGTCATTAGCCAGGCATGTTCAGGAATCAGAGGCCTACACCATAATTGAAGAGACTCTGGAAATGATATGCAAGGTATCAAATATTTGACTCTGTACTCTAATGGAAAATGAAGCAAACACTTTCACTTATTGGACTTGCAACATGCCCTTGTTTTATGTATTATTAGAGCATCTGAATATTTCATGAGTATTTTGACTCAAACTACGGGCACATGCTATTTTTTCTTTTCCCTGAATCTTTCAATGGTCTTGTTTCAGGTGATTGTTGTTAATCCTGTTGATCTAATGTGCAATTGCTATGGATCTCATGTTCTTCGAAGCTTTCTTTGTCTCTGTAAAGGAGTACCACTGGACTGCTCAGAGTTTCATGGAACAAAGGGATCAAAAGTTCTAGCAGAGAGGTTAAATTTCAAAGTGTCTCACGTAGATGAGAATGACTCCCCGCAATTTCAGCAAGGATTTCCAAATTTATTGAAACTCCTTGTATCTGCGATGGTGAACTGTACAAGAGAAGACATGAAAACCCTACAAGTTGATCAGTATGGCAGTTTGGTTCTGCAGGCATGTCTTTGTTTTCTCCTGTTATTTAATCTTATTTCATTTTGTCAATGTAGTGTCGGTTAAGTCTGTATGTGCTTCTGTTTCCTTCTGGCTTCTGGCTTTAGACTAGTATAGCCTGATAAGTACAATGATATTCCATCAATTATAGGACCATGCATCTGTGTGTTGAGTTGGAAAAGATGAAATTCCCAGATTAATTAGTTTTTCGAACTTCTTTATTTGTATTCTACATCATGCGCACTTTTCATTTTTGAAGTAGTTTCTCTTGGTAACTTTTCTTGTAGACTCCGTCAAACTCCTTTCTATCACATATGATTAATTAATTATATTTTATGGGCATTTGTAGTGTTGTAATTTAGGTGATGGCTTGATGGGTGCTTTATCTTTTTTCACGAGTTTTTAAGTGTTACCGTTCTCTCCCTGCTTTTCTCCTTTTTGAAATGAGTAATTAATGAGATGTACCAGCGTATCACTGAACTTTTCACTTTGTTCTTTCCAGGCAACTTTGAAGTTATTAGCAGGGGATGATACAGAATTACTTCAAATAATTCCTGCTATTCTTGGTTGCAACAAACAAAATTTAGTGGAAGGAAAGTTAACTGACACAATCATTGCTCGTGAAATTGTAGAAGCAATGAAAGAAACTGCATTTAGCCATCTAATGGAAGTAAGCAACTGTTATATTTAATAAATATATTTCATTTTTTCACTTTGTGATATGATTTCACCCTTTTTTGTTTCTGTCATTATCTTGTTCATTTCTCTTTATGCCTGAGGTTTTATTGCATTGTAATTGAATCAATGTCATAAAAAAACAATTTGGAAGATAGCCATTTGATTAGCTTGTCAAGGATATGACTTAATCTTAAAAAATAAACGTAAAAATGTTGCACCCATATTCCTTTATTTCCTAGTAATTATATTATTCATGAGTCTCTGAATCTCATTGTTATCTTATTTCTTGTTACTGAATATGGCCCAAAAGAGGTCTTCTATTGATAATTGTCAGGTTACAGTGTCAACTTGAGTAGTTCCTTTACTTTTAGTTGAACTCCCTTAATTAGAGAGATAAAGTGGATTGACGGTGAAGTGGAATTTTCCCCTCATTTTCACTATAATATTTTCACCATAAATTTTCAAGAACTGTGCAAGTGTAATGCCTGTTCTCCTAAAAAATAAGATAACGACAGGCAGTTGATTCCTCTATCTATTTTATATTCTTTATATGCTGCTGTTAAAATGTTAAATCATCCAATTTCTGCAAAATGCAGGTAATTTTGGAGGTTGCTCCTGAAAGCCTGTATAATGTTATGTTCACAAAGCTTTTGAAGAATTCATTGTTTGAGCTTTCATCCGATCCTTGTGGAAACTTTGTTGTTCAAGCATTAATTTCCCATGCAAGGACTAAAGATCAAGTACGTATTTCCAACATTCTCCTATATACGGAAGCTTGTAATCTTAGTATGCTAGACAAGATTCAAAGCTCTTACTCATCTCTCAGAATGATTCAATGTACTGCAATGGATACTAGTGTTTCATCAATGAGATTCTGTTATGATACTAGTGTTCCATCAATGAGATTCTGTTATTGGTATTTATGTGCTCCTTATTGTTTTACTCCTTGATTGCTGTTAAGTTCTACAGTTTTCAAAAGCTATTTCTGGTTCTGGATGTGTTGCTAAGCTCTGCTGTTCCGAGATTTGAAAAACTCTTTATTTTTTTCTGTTAGATGGAGATGATCTGGGAAGAGCTTGGTTTGAAATTTACTGATATTCTTGGAATGGGGAGATCAGGAATTATTGCTTCTCTTATTGCTGCATGTCAAAGGCTTCAAACTCATGAATATAAGGTTAGATTCACCTTAGTCAGTCTCTATACATGTGAGTCTGAAACAGCTTGGTAATAACTTTTAAATGGAAATTATATCATACCAAAACTGCACTTTTTTGTGGATATCATGTCATACCCCTGAATTAATTTACATTTTTTTCTCTTCAGTGTTGCGAGGCTCTTGCTACTGCTGTTGGTTCAAAAAATGAGGCTTCAAAGTTGATTGTTCCTCGACTACTGTTCCTTGACAGTTATTTCAACTATTATGACAAATCTTGTTGGAACTGGCCTGCTGGAACTAAGATGCATGTCATGGGTTCTTTGATTCTGCAGGCTATTTTTAAATTCCGAAGTGTATGTTCCTTTTTTTTTAATTTGTTGCATCATTTTGATTCTATCCAATTTCATTAGTTTCCAGCCACTTTTCCTTGCATTAACTAAAGTGAATGACCACGTGCATGTGCTCTAGTGTATTGAGTGTCAAACTTCTAATGTTCATAAAGTAATGGTTTACAATATTTAAGCTTCACGGTTGAGGTTAGTGCAGTAAATATTAAAGTTTGACAGTTTTATTTAGTGACACAAATATTTAAGCAGTCAATGCCGAAAGCTGTTTATATAGCTGATAGCCTGGTACCCGAGCATATTTGATCATCTTTAAAGGAAGCCTTTTGAAAGGTGAAATGCCAGATGATTGATTGATTAAACATGTTAGTTTGAATTCCTGAATCCAATGATTATTATTCCCCCAAAATTCTCAACGATAAACCAATGTCCCATTTCCTGGTGTTTTCAGTTTGATCATATGCGACATGCAGGATATCCTATTGAGATGTATGATCTGGTTTTACAGAGTGGAGATATGATACCATAGTTATGTTTGGTTCATCTGTTTGTTGATTGTTTTGGAACTTGACAATTCTCCATGATGTTAGCTTGACTACCTAAAACAAAAGTGTGAATACTGGCTTCCTAATTTTGCTATACAATCTTGTTTATTGGTTACAGGAATGGATACAGAGTTATATTTTGAGTATTACATCCATGGAAGCTGAGCATGTCCTTGAGGCAGCTAAAGATGCGCGAGGAGCACGGGTTATTGAAGCGTTTCTTGCTTCCGATGCTTCCACTAAACAGAAGCGTAGACTTGTTGTGAAGTATGTCAAGCGGCACCGTTTTTTTATTTGTTACATGGTTAAATATTTATGATTCAATTGCTGGCTTGCTGCTAATATTTACTTTTTTACTGTTTATTTGCTGTTAACTATGAAGGTTACGTGGACATTTTGGGGAGCTTGCGATGCAGCTCTCTGGTTCATTCACTGTTGAAAGGTGTTTCAGTGCTGGTAGCCTGTCACTAAAGGAAGCCATAGCGTCTGAACTATTAGCTGTAAGAACTGAACTCTCCAAGACAAAACAAGGCCCACACCTCCTTAGAAAACTTGATATTGACAGGTAAGTAAATTGCAGTTTGCTGGTTTGGTATTATGAGATTAATTTTTGTGTTATTTCGGTTTGATAGGTAAAACAAAACTTAAATTTCAATTGCAAGTTTATTGTATGTTTCTTCACCTTTGCTTTGTCATGACAGATATTCTACTAAACCGGATCAGTGGAGGTCAAAACAAGCATCGAGAGAATCTACTTACAAGGAATTCTATGCTGCATTTGGCTCTACTGAATACAGATCAACAAAGGGTGACAAGTTTTATTCTGATGCATCTATGGACACATCAGAGCTCGAAGAATTGAACACTAAGGACGAGAGAGCCAGTTCTCTCACTTCTATGTCTATGCTTGATGATACCTCAGCAGATAAGAAAATGAAAAAGAAAAAGAGAGGAAGAGAGGCGGCCTCTGAAGACGCTGTCGGTTCTAACAAAGGGATCGAAAATGCTGTAAAAAATTTCCTCTCTTCTGGTAAACCAGATAATAAACGGCACAAAGCTTCAAAGCAGAGACTGAAAATTTGAATTTCAGGATAATCTGCTGTTTTGCTGATGATTTTGGTAGCTGAGTTGAGCTGCAGCATGTTCGGCCTACGACTTGATAAAGTTACATGCGTTTGTTTATGCCATTTCATTCTCCCAGTTTAGATAAATTCTGGGTGTGCCAAGCGTTTTTGTTAGGGTAGAAAACATAAACCTTTCTGAAAAAAGTCACAACTTTCTGTATCCAAGTATATTATACCAAAATATGACAGCTTGACAATAGAAATTGAAGGATTGTCTGTTTTATGTTGCAAGACAGCCTAACATTCGGAGAAATGTTCCAGTAGTTTATGGACTAGTATAAACAGCAGCAGCAGCAGCTAGTTTCAGAACATTGCGAGTCAATATACAGTCTTGAGCTGATGGAATCCTTTAATTATAGTGGTGGGTCAGTCTCTATTCTTTCATTCTATCTTCTTTATGAAGTCCTGACTGTTGTGAATGGGAATGGACCTTTAGATTGTCATTTCCCATTTCTTCCAAACATGGGCAACAGAGAACCTTTCTTTTCCTAAATTTCAGATTACATCTCTTTTCTACATTACTTGATTTGGGCAAGACCTTTTGATCCAAGACATCAAAATCAACGGTTAAACCAGCCGAGTGGGTTACCTATCTGATTTTTCAGCATCACTTGTGGGTTTTGGTATTCCTCGAGAGATTAGAACATTTAATACGTGGTGTAAACTGTAAACCCACCATATATCTACCCCACGCCAATCGTATGAAAATGCTTCTGTCATTTCCAAAAGCTTTTTTCAGTTTGTTTTTTTGGGTGGGGGTTTCCTTTTTCACTCGAATAGGTAAGTCATCGGAGTGGTACTTGTTTCTAGTTTGATCTTGTCATCCTTTAGGCAACAAAAATACCCTAATTTTGACAGAAAAATAATCTATCAACCTCTCACTAAACAACAAAAACATATTTGTTCCCACTTGGATGCTTCAAATCCGAACAAGGATTTGTTTTTCTGCCTTTACAAAGTTATGTGTTGTCACTTGCAGAAGTAATCTTCATGTTCAGAGGATCCTGGAAAAGAAAAAAAAAAGATAAGGAACAAGAAATCATGGAAAAATTCGCCCTTGTCGTGTTGGGAAATTGACCTAAGGAGCAAAACACGTTCGAATCCTGTCAATGGTGCGGAACCACCAGGGGAGTCTATACAATGCCCCCAGCCATCCAGCATCAAGGTCAGTCTCCATCCTTGGTGACCATACATGTGCCTTCACCATCCCAACCACCCTTATCAAATCAACGCCCATCTGGTGGCATAGTGTATCAATGACAGAAGACTTGGCATGGGCATTGTGCTTAGGCTTCGGCAATAAAAGTTTTGTCCCACCTGGCTAAACCGGTTGTTATATAGATTTCTGTGCAAGCATGGAATTGGAATGGATTTTCAGCCATTCTATACTATTATAGTTCTGATGTACAAAAACTCATAAATGTAACTCGAAGAACAGTTATCTATTGTATAAAGGAAACATTAGAAAGATAGCTGTCTAACCAAAGCATTATATAATTATTTGCATGAAAAAAAATAGGGGAACTTAGAGTTGCGGAACTTGAAAGCAGCAGGACTTAAAAGATGTCAGAATATGTTTAGCAAAATGAGACATTAGACCCTCAACTCCATTGAGTTGCTACTCTGGTTTTCAAACCTTATCCCTTGAAACCCTCTCTTGTCTATGACCTAATCCAATTGCATATCTACTTACCCAAACTTGATATTTATACATTTGTAAGCAGCTAATCGTGTAAAACCATACCCCCCCCCCCCCCCCCTCCTTTCTTTTCCATACACTCTAACTGCAGACAAGTCGGAAGAAGTTGGTTTCCAAACCATTTTGGGCTAAGGGTATATAAGAAATAATAAGGTAATCTTAATTCATTGATTAAACAACAACCGTTGTTTTTTTTGAGGTTAAGAGATCGAGTACCAGCATTGCAACATAATGATTAAAGGGTCCATGTTTAGTAATTGAGAGTATTCTAAAACAGATACTACTTATATTTACTATAACCCGATTCCAAAAAACCTTTCACAATACAGCCTTTTTAGTAATAGTAAGACTTATATTAAAATATCAAAATTTCAATCCGCTTATTTGAGTTGAATTTCAATATGATTTCTTTTTCGTTCATTCACTGCGACTCAATTCTATTTCTTTCCACAATTGGTAAATCTTAAGAAAAGTTTATAATAAACTACTAGCACAATCTCGAGGCACACAAAGCAACAAGAATGGTTGAGGAATTGGATTAATAGCTTTACTGTAGAAAAATCCAAACTATAACAAAGTCTTCACCAGAGGAAGAAATTGTTTTTGATCCATAGTTTTAATGAAGAAAAGATAAATTCTTTCGCCTTCATATGCAGAGAAACCCCTCGCCCTGTTGATAAACACCTTGTACAATAGTTTCAATGCTTCAAAATGCTCCATAAGACACCAACACAATTCTCTAGGAATGGTTGACGAGTCAATTTGATAATCTCAAGCCATTTCTGATACTAATCTAATTTCGAACTTCAAACATCAATGGAACCACTGGTTCCTGAACTACTAGGGACCATCCTTTTTTCCCTGCTTAAAAGCCTCTTCAAAGACCTCAATCTTGTTGGCATTGGTGACTTTGATTCTTCCTCTGGGAAATTCTCGTTCACATTGATTGGAACATTAATCATCAGCACGCCTTCTTGCCTGCCACTACTGGATGCCATTGAAGACGAAGCAAAAGCTGCACCGGAGGCCGAGGCCGATGCAGTTGAACTCTCTTCCGAGTTGGCACCGCCGCTGCTAACTTGACCTTGATGATCACCCCAAAACAACACATTTGTAGGGAAACTAGGAGAATCTGTGGAATACCCAGAACCCAAACCATCATGTGGAGACGGAATAAGACCATTATTAACATCATCTCCCGACATGGCAGAACTTGAATTCTCACCCTCAACAGCTACGACAGAGTTTCTACAAAGAGGACAAGTGGAGTGTGATTTAAACCACATGTCGATGCACTCAACGTGGAAGCCATGGTTGCATTTTGGAAGCAGCCTGGCTTTCTCTCCTTCTACAACCTCACACAAGCAAACGGCACATTCCAGTCCTTCTTTGAACTCTTGTTGGGTGAACATTACAACGGGAAGGGAAGCAATGATTGTGGGATCAAGGCCTTTTGTTGCACGCAGAGGGTGGGCAGTTTCTTGTCCCGGAGCAAACACGAAACGACGTCGGCGGCGTGAAGACGACGGTGGAGTTGGTTCTTCGACGCGCCACCAGAACCATTTAGCATAGAGATGAAGAAAAAGCACGAAGACCACCGCTATGAAGAGAATTATTATGGCGACAACCATGATCTTCCCTGTTATTGCCACTGCTGTTGATTCATCAAACCTGGGTTTATCCATGACTTGCAAAAAAAAAGGACAACTTTTTTTTTAACTTTTTTGCAAATGAGGGTAACTAAGTTGAGAATTTTAGTGAATTTCTGCACCAAAAAATAAGATCCAACTGTAAAAAGAAAAAGGTAAAGAATTGCAGAACCAAGTGAGATTTAGTTTCCTGGGGAAAATGAAGGATGCCCAAACGAGAGTCTAAGTAAAATATTGTCAAAAAACCCGACAAGAGTTCAAAATCGCATAACTCAACTGGGATTCTGTTTCCTGAGCAAATGAAGGAACCCAGATAGGAAAAGATATAAACTTTCTTTAACCAAACTGGGATTTAACAAGTACAGAAAGTAATCAAACAGATACAGAAAACTTGAAGAAAATTAAGGAAACCCCAGATCATAAAATGCCGCTTTAAATGCATAAACCAAGAGATGGAATGAAATGCAACTTGTGAAGCTGGGTAAGAGTTAAAGGAAAAGTATAAGCAAGTTGGAAGAGAATTCAAAGAAGGGAACCCCGAGGGCGGAGAGAAAACGTCCACTTTGAGGACTACATGAAGCTGAATGAATCAAAGTGGAAAAAAAGAGATCTTTTTGGACTTTGCCTTTGACAGAAAAAGTTGTGCAGAGATCGTGGAGC
This sequence comes from Abelmoschus esculentus, assembly GCA_035048815.1. Classification (NCBI taxonomy): domain Eukaryota; kingdom Viridiplantae; phylum Streptophyta; class Magnoliopsida; order Malvales; family Malvaceae; genus Abelmoschus; species Abelmoschus esculentus. The sequence continues at coordinate 4,202,342 of JAUCBN010000008.1, forward strand.
TGAAACAGCAAGGGAAGAAGATGACGCTTCAAGGGTCCAACTCTATGACTCTTGTTAATGTCCTTTAAACATGATGGGCTTCATTGTAGTATTCTACCATTTTCATCTTTTTCATTTTTTGGGGTAAATTAACAGAGTATTCCATTCCAACCAACCTTCGGTCCCTGTAAACCCTGTCATTATCAGTGTTTTGATCCCATTTTGAAAGAAATTTCTTGCCATCACACGACAACTTTACTTTCACATTTCCAAATCCTTGTTATTGTTGTAACACTGCGGAACTAAGGCATGTTTTATATTTTATCAAATTATGGTTTTTTGTCTTCAATTTGTAATTGAATTTGAGATTTAGTTTCATGTTCTTTTATCACTAATTAATTCAAATGATAATAATTTATTTTCCCCTTAAAAACACTAATTTAAACCTAAAAAAATCATCATAACATTCTAATCAAAATAGTTAACATTGTTTATGAAAAAAAATACCGATATTAAAAATTTTATTTTTATAAGCGAGTTAAATTTAAGGTTTAAAATCTAAAAATTTATATCATCCGATTTATAGTTATCTATATTATTTAATTGTTTAGATTAATTATAAATACTAAAATACAAACAGTTTATATTAAATTAAAATAAAAGTCTATAATAAACAAGTACAAGTATAATTTCCACTTCATGTTTTCAAACTTTTGTTGTGTATGAGGTGACCAACTACACCTCGTTTATCTTTTTGTAATAATCCAAAACAAGACGAAACTTCACCACAGTTACCGGTTGTCTTCACAACGAGGTCCTCCTTCCCGACTCTAAAATCGAAAATTCTAATACGAACGTTGAACACTATTAAATATCATTAATATTAAACATTATTAAATATTATTAAATTAATTAATAAAAATAAAAAGATTTAAAGACTTAACATATAATTAATAAAAAAGTAATATACTCATCATATAACTATTAATTATAGTTTGAATCTTTTAAATTTTTAATTTTTATAAATTAATTTAATGATATTTAACGATGTTCAGATGTCTATTAGTGTCAGATGTCAAATGTTCCATTTATGAACAAAGAAATGTTGACGACTAGAAGATTATGCACTCGGTTTATGTCATAGAAATAATATAATTTGGTCGGTATGATCATATAAAAGATAAAAACGTAATGTAATTTATATTTTAAGATTTTTAATCTAGTTTTTTTATTCTTTATAAATAATTTTTTTAATATTATAAATAAATAAAATTAGATTAAAAATATTATAGGCATATTGAGTCTATAGAACTCCATATTATTAATTAAAATCAACCAATAAATACTATTTCATTTCATTATTGATTACGTGTCAAATGTATTTATGGGAAGTAATGAAACGGGTGTGGTGGCTTCAACCAACGAAACTGACAAGAAAAACCAAAGAGAGTTTAGCCAATCTAAGTACTTTGTAATTACAGTCAATTCAACTAATCTGTTTTTTTAATCTGTACACATCAATGATTCTGTTGTTTTTATACCCTAACTGCTAACTCCATCGTTTTGTACTAATAGTTGAGGCAATGACTAAGGGTAAAGCAATGATCTTCTCCTGGGGGTTGATAAGCTATAATCGTGAACAATATGATGCAAAAGAAAAAGGGTCAATCAGCGATGGGACCTGAAATCATTGAAGCTTTTGAAGGCTTTGTTTTTACCTGAGGAAACTATGGAAAGCAGATCGCAGGGAAACAATCGAGTTAGTAGTCCTCATGATTTGGTCACAAGGTGGGGATGCTAACATTTTAGCATAACTAAAACAAAAGTAAACAAAATGAGGTTAGATTAAATGATGAGGGATAATGATTTTCGTATGGAAGCGGTAATGCGGTGGTAAATAATTAAAAATTATTATAAAAATTAAATTAATAGATATAAAAAATAATTAAAATTTTTATGTAACCGAAAAAATTATTACCGAAGATTAAATAGAGATGAGAATAAAAAATAATATATTTGAATTACAAGAGTAATTGAATCGTACTTATATAAATTATCATAAGAATCTCAAAAAATATTCACCAGCATCTCAAAAATTAATATGTATTGCACATATTCAATTAATCCATGTTACGTATATTTAAATGTTCCTAACCATTGTGATGATTTCCTTGCATACAGGCTTTTCATTTACCCAGATTATCAACTTAATGGTGGCAACGGCAAAGACACAGAACACTGACAAGATCAATAGGAAAATGCGAAATCCCCATTAAAACAACTCGGAACAAATTCATTGAAAAACAGCACCCAACATCTATTTCAATACAATGAACTTTTGGTTTGAATGTGTTTAAGAGCTACAACGTACGTAATTAATTGTAAACCATGTATTTGGGCGTGGCACTGAACTTTTGATAACCTTTGATGACTTTGTTGACAGCATCAAGGAAGTCTTTCTCTGTCACTGTTTTCCTTCGAGCCCGAATGGCATACATTCCAGCCTCAGTGCACACGCTTCTTATGTCAGCTCCTGCAAATAAAAAAACATAAGAAAAAAAAATACAACCTGACAAGTAAAACAACAAACCTCACAGAAAAACTTACCAGTGGAATTTGGACAAAGGCGGGCCAAAAGCTCAAATCTAATATCCCGCTCACAGTTCATTGTTCTTGTGTGAATTTTGAATATCTGTGTCCGACTCTCCAAATCCGGAAGACCAAACTCGACCTTACGATCCAGACGTCCAGGACGTAATAATGCAGGATCTAGCGTGTCTGGCCTGAAAATTGCAACAACAGAAAAGACATGACAAAATCATATTCTTGCACATCATTCAAATACTTGTACAATTAATAAAATAAAACCTTCGGTGAAGGTTATTGGGTTATGTTAGCAATGGTGTAAAGATTAAAAATGGTGCTGGATTGTTTCGCAAGACAAAAATTGAGGTGAAAAAAGGTGAAATTCTAGGTTGCAACTTTAACCTGTTTGTTGCCATCAAGACTTTAATGTTTCCACGAGCATCAAAGCCATCAAGCTGGTTCACAATCTCAAGCATAGTACGCTGAACCTCATTGTCTCCCCCCACACCATCATCAAAGCGTGCACCCCCAATAGCATCAACTTCATCAAAGAACACAATGCAAGCTTTCTTTGAACGTGCCATCTGCAGCAGATAGCATTTTTGCTTAATAAAGGCAAAAGAAAATAGTCTATAGTAATTTCAAAACTTAAACAGTGAACTTTTGCAGGTTATAACCTGAAACAGTTCCCGAACCATTCTAGCTCCTTCACCAACATACTTCTGAACAAGCTCACTTCCAATAACACGAATGAAGCAGGCATCAGTTCTATTCGCAACAGCTCTAGCGAGAAGTGTCTTGCCAGTTCCAGGAGGACCATAGCAAAGAACACCCTTAGGAGGATCAATTCCAAGCTTGACAAATTTCTCTGGATGAAGCATAGGTAACTCAACAACCTAAACAACCAAGCTCATCAATCAAATACATCTTAGGCCTTAATCCTAACTTACTATAGAAGTACAAATAATAGTTTTCTATGTGTTTGCTTATACATATTAACATAAAAAGGACCAAACATACTTCTCGCATCTTTTCAATCTGTTCCTTGCATCCACCAACATCATTATATGTCACATCAGGCTTCTCTTCCACTGTCATCATGGTCACACTTGGGTCAATTTTAGGAGGCAAGGGAATCTGTATCTGATATTTATTGCGATCAACCCTGCAAAGGCAGAAGAACGGTCAACTAAAGAGAAGATTATTCACAATCAAAGATAAGAACATAGAAGGGCATAAAAACACAGTTTGCTTCCAAAAAGAAAAATAAAGGCAGAAGTGAACTATCATAAAAGCATGACAATTAAATTGCTACTGCTATTTTTCAGTAAAAAGAAACTTATCAGCACTTCAAAATGAGGTGAACATGATAAACTTGGTGGTAATGATTGTATGATTAGGGTTAAATCTTTGTTTTAGAAAGAAAAAGGTTACAAACATAACTAAAACCCATGATTAGCATTGGGTGAAATAAATTATTTAAAGAGATACATCTACCTTGAAATCTACCCAGGAAACAAACAAATAATCCAAAATTTGCAGATATACATCTAACTTGAAATCTATAAAGGTTACAAAAAAAATGCAACAATAAAACTGCAGTGGGTGAAATAAATTATTTACAGGATATAAAACTTAAGGTAAAGTGTAAACAGTGAAATACACATGCATAGCAACAAGAATTCATGCCTGAAGCCTTTTAGTAACAAATAGAGAACTTACCCAACACGCATGCCTTCTTCTATATCAGTGGGGGACACTTTGTCACCCAGCCCAACAACAAACTGCAGTCAGAACCCAAATCCATATCAGACAAAGAAAAGTCAATGTCCATCTTCTGACAATGAAGTGATTCAACTAGAAGGTATAAGTTCAATAACCCAAATTGGTAAACATGAAACTAAGGTCTTAAATTATATACCTTCGCAATTTGCTTCACATTGATAACATATTTGGCATCTTCTGTGTTTGGATTAATTATCTTTGTGCATCTTGCCACCTAGATAAAATAACATACGCAAAATGAATCAAAACAAATAACATAAACACATTCTTAAAATCCCTTTTAGTAAAAATATAAAACCTGAAGTGGTTGCTCTTCCTGCATCATTTGCTTATCGGAGACAAGGTCCCATTGGCTGGGTGCGGCTAATCCAGTATCCGACTCCTTGATGCCTATTTTAAAATTATATCAGCATATTAAACAGTCAAGAACACATTAAGAACCTCTTTTGCAACAAATTTGTGAATAGCGGCAACTAAATAGTACTTTGAAGTTTAAATATTGGTCACATAACTCAATAGCTTACTGTGACAACAATAGTTGCTAAACAAAGTCACATGGTACAATGTTTGCAGTTGCCAACTGGCGATCAAGAACACACAAGAAGAGATTTTAGAAATGTGCCAATGCTATAAGAAAGCTTTTCCCGGTAAATATTGGTCTTATACTGCAAACTATGAAATGTAGGGTCAAGCAGATATATTCCCCAAGCAGCTCGCATCAGCTTGATCTACCATAACCGGGTTTTACACGGAAACATAAACTAATACGTCATATGTAAATTGAATCCCCACACCGTTTTTTTCCATCTGTGTTAAAGATGCATACTATACGCATACACATCTAAATGTATTCAGCATGCTGTAAAAAGCACCATAAACAAAACAAAGCATACACCTAAACAAAACATCATGTTTAATTATGTATATCCAAATAACACATGAATCGCATACCGCATAAATCGTTTACTTTCTTTGCCATCTCCTTAATCTCCTTTTCAACTTTCTTTATGCTGGTTGAATAAGGCCCTAACCCCTGCGGGGGGGAAATAGTATTACTGCAGCTCCAGAAGTAAATGCAGATAACAAAAGTGCATAAGATATATTTTTAATTTATAAACCCTAGAAATCGGGGTTGATGTTAGGATAACATCTCAAACAACAAATAAAATACTAAACTAAATATCAAAATCAATTAAGCAAACTTCCACAGATGAAATAGATCCAAACAATGAAAAAGAAAAAAGAAAAAGAAAAGCAAATCGAATATTAATAGGATAAAAGGGGGAAATGGAAATAGAGATGTACATAGGTTTTGAGAAGCGCAATATCGTCTTCGTCAAGAGGTCGTGGGTTTTTCTCGTCCTTAATATCATCTTCTGGTTCTGGTGCCATCTTTGGTCTCTCCCTTTCTTCTACCTCTTCGCTTCGACTGAGAAATCAGGAACTGAGAACAGAGGAACTCGACCAAAATTAAAGGCTACGTAAATATTGCGGTTCTATTTCAAAGAAATATATACATCTAAAACTTGTGACAAATTATTCTACTAGTCCCTTTATTATGATATATTATGTATTTGGGCCATATATTTTAATTTATTAATTTCAATCATTTATTTTTTGAATACTCAATTATGTACTTTTAAATTTTAAAATTTTGATTTTATCCAATATTAAGTCAATTTATAAAATTGGTTCGATTTCAGAATGATGGTTTTAAAAATTCATCATTATTTATCGGTTAATTCGATTAAGTAAAGTTAATTTAAAATTTGAAAAAAACTAACACACTAACTTAAATATTTCATTATACGTTATAGTTTTTTTTTAACTGTGGTTGGATAAACCTTTACTAACATATGATATTCATTTGATGGTTATGCTTGTTTAATGATAAAAATTAAAATTATTGGATTAATTGAGCTAGTCGTTATTTGATTCGAGTATTAATCGAATAAACACCGACTTTAAATTTCATTATTTTCAACTTTTCCCTCTTACCATGGCTCCCTTTGGTGTAACACAGGGACACTGTGCCCCTAGACATATAATAAGCATTATTAGTGTGAAAAGAACAAGTGAAACACTAATAAAGTTCATCCTGTACAAAAGGATGAAAGAACTTCAGTGGATGGCAGTGGTTGGACTACATTGCATCATTTTAGAAAGTGCAGGGCTGACTTGAAACTGGAGCTAAAGTTAAGGGGTTGTATATATAGCATTGATAATATTGTAATCAAACAGAAGTACTCGGCACGGTCTCAATCTCAAAGTCCTCATCTCCCAAGCAGTTGAGCAAGGTTATACAGTGCAGCACTTTAGGACATATAGTCATGTGATTCATCAATGCTGTTGGTTCGTCGAAAACCATCTTGGTCTGTCCCTGTTGTCCTTCTGCTCATGTTTGCTCGTTGCACCAATCGAACCAATGCTTGAACCACTTCCGACATTGGTGGCCGAAATTCAGGTTCAGGCTGCCCCAAGGAAAATCATTAAAAGGATTAGTTCAGTACTACAGCCATTGCCCATTGGTTTAGAATCCGGACTGTTAAGTAAGAGTTCGTGTTTTGCAGGTTTTCTATGTTCTTTCTAATGTTTAGAAAATTTTGACTGTTGCATCAACACCAAGCTTATGCACAATTCATTGAAGATTCAACATGGGAAAGCAAGCAAGAAAAAAAAAAGCGCTAGTCTAGCTTTTTTCAACCAAGGCATTACCTGGACACAAAGTGCAATAACATCAGCAAAACGTGAGAGAGATTTAACAGGGTAAAGCCCTTCGAGTGCTGGATCAACCATCTTAGATAGTGCATCGATATCATGGAGCTGAGGTGCTGCCCATCGAACCAAAGATTGTTCTAGTCTAGGCCTTGTGCTGTTAAGAACGCCGCATGTAAGTTAGAATTGTGGCGAAACAACAGGATGTTAATACTTTAAATGATGGAATACCTATTATCCAAATAGTATTCCTCACCTATCAAATGGCGGGCGCCCAGTGAGAAGTTCTAACATAACCACTCCAAAACTGTAAACATCACTCTTCAGGGAGTACTGTCCAGACATAGTAACCTCTGGTGCACTGTATCCAGACCCCGTGTCATCACGATGCAGTAACTGCAAGCCAAAAGTGGAGATTTTCATTCTTTGAAAAATTACCGATCAAAAAAGGCAAATACTTAATAGATAATGCATGAAGAACAACGGAGATTTGATAATTCGGCGAATAAATGCTGTACAACATAATTGGGGATCGAGCATGAAACTCAATAACTATGAAGGAAATGATCAGTTCATGCAATAACAGTGAATTCTCTATGATACACAATATTCACCTGATCTGCATTTGGAATAAAGGTTGCCAATCCTGAGTCTGAAAGGTGAGGATTGAGCTCAGCATCAAGTAAGATGTTGGTTGACTTGATATTTTTATGAAGCACAGAAGGTGAGCAAACTTCATGAAGGTACCTAGAAAAAAATCCTTTTATGAATTCAAAGTAACCGTTGGACACAAGATAATAAGCACTGCAGCAGGTATGGAGATCACTTGCATTATAAATAGGTAACTGAATACTACACATCTGATCTTGATAAGAAAATGGGGATCCCTAATAATAAGGTTCAGCGGATACTCCAGTAACCTATTACAAATGATTACTTCTCAATCTTCATATCTCTAATTTAAGTCATGACTAGAGTTAACCCTATCGTAGTACTACCACGGCTTTGTTAAGGTTTGATGGAATGCCATAACATGACTTGGAAAAAGTTGAACAAGACGCTCTACAACGAATTAGTAAACCGTTTCAAGTAGATGGTGCAAAAGCCAAAAAAACTCATGTTGCGGAAGAAGACAATAGAGGAGAGAAATATATTGCAGGTCAGTATGCTCCGAATTAGCTGTCCCGAAGGAAGTAAATGCAACTCCTTCCATTTTCAGTGGTGATCTAAATTGAGATAAACTATAGATATTGTTCTCCATTATTGAATTATCAACTTACTCTAATGCACGTGCAGTCCCCAGAGAAATTTTGACGCGGGAGTTCCAAATCAATGGTTTGCTGTACTCATCTGATAGATGCAGAAAATCATGAAGTGAGCCATTTTTGTGGAACTCATAGACAAGCAGGTGCTGTCCATGCGCAGAACAATAGCCAACCAGATCTGTTACATTTGTGTGATGCAGCTGGGATATATTTGAAACCATCTCTATAAATTCATCAGACATTTCACTGGGAAGAGCTGTTGAATTTATTTTCTTCACAGCAAGAACCTGCAGCAGTATAAACAAGAAGTCGGGATATAGATGACTATTGAGTAAATCAGAAAGAAAGAAAAAAAGAGTCTACCTTGCCATCATCAAATTGAGCTCGATAAACACGTCCAAAAGTTCCTTCACCGAGAAGATCTTCAACACTGAAACTACCTGTAGCTATCTGGAGGTCAGCTACTGAATATGATGTAACATCTATAGGAGCTGTAACAGCTTTCTTAACCACGGGCATATTGGAAGAGTCTTTTTCATCAAATGATTTGAGACGGTCAATGGGTGGGGGTCGAAGGTTTATTGAAGCAGGTTTATCAAATATCTTGGTGTCAAGTGAAGAGGAGGACTGAATTGATTTCCTTTCTGCAATAACATTTTAAGCATAAGAAATGGATCAAAAGAACTAAACAAGTGATAGCGGCATGAAGTAGCATTCAATGTGATAAAATAAAAACATTCTGCCAACATCATGGAGTCAAGAAGGGACTTCTCATCGGAGCATATATTCTTATAACCTACTGAAGTTTTTAGGGTATCCCTTCCTCACATTTATATTGTATTGAGCACACACGAAAACAATAAAGATAGGTATATGGTGACACTCAATTAGCCACTAAGAGGAATTGCATATAATGTATGACTGTTACCTTGCACTTCCTTAGAAGCTAGAGGAGCCAACGATTGATTATCAAGCTTTTCAATATCTGACGATGATCTCTTGGATCTTCTCTTCACCAGAACGAATGCCAGTATAGCACCAACAATAATGATAGATATCACTATTCCTGCAATGCCTCCACCTCCAATCCCTGATTTGCTGCTCCTCTCACTACTGGAACCACTGTCCGGTGGGGAAGTATGGCTAACAGATTTGTGTTTTCTGTCGTTTCTAGGGGCAGGAGGGGTACCAGGTGGGGGTGGGGGTGAAGGCCCTGAACTCCATGAATTACCGTCCGTCCTGTCACGAAGATTTTTCAAATTAAACTTGCGAAAAACTTTCTTTGACACAATATAGAAATAGAGTACTCGATAATGAAGTTAAATGCTTACTGCAAATTGATACTTTTCAATTGATCAGGTATCCAGCCAGTAAAATGGTTATTGGAAATATACCTGACAGGCATAAAAACAACTATCATAAGGGAAGTGTTACAGGGTCAATTTCATGATAAGGAAACAAGAGGTCGCAATGTGTTAGAATATTTAAACTGATATACTGGTCACCCACAGATTATCAAGGGGAAGGTTGGCAAGGACATCAATAGTGCCTGTAAATTGGTTATTTTGCAAGTACCTGCAAAAGGGTAAATGATATATATTCAAGAAAACCAGTCATATATACTTGTTCCATAGAAGATATTGCCTCTAATACTTACATAGACTTCATGCTTGTAAGATTCTTAAAACTCTCAGGGAGAGCATCAGTTAGAGAGTTGAAAGAGAGATCCCTGAAGCAAAAAGTAAAAATAATTGTTAACTCCGTCTTTCGTTAATTAGCTTAAAAGACAGGCATACATGAAGATCTACCTAATCTAATTGGTGGTAGGAAGAATATCTTACATTGTTGAAAGAGTAGAAAGTGGTCCAAACATGTCATTTAATTGGTACTGCAACTGGTTATGACTAAGATTTCTGCATTTCCAGTAGTAGAAAAGAAAAAGACAAAAATATAAGAACTTGAATGTATTTGGACTTTGTGATGAAATAAATAATTGGACCATTACTTACAGGTATTGAAGAGAATACATCTGATTGATGGAGTAAGGGACGCTTCCAGTAAATTGATTATATGCAAGATTTCTGCATACAAATGAATACATTATATAAAGTTCACTAGAAAATCAGAAATGAAACAGTAGTAACAGGAAAGGACAAAAATGCTCATATGAAACGTACAATTGTGTCAAGTTCTGAGGAATATTATATGGTACATTGCCTGAAAGATTGTTTTGGCTCAAGTCCCTGAAAATTATTTTCAAATCAGTATGAAGACCATACACATGCATGCATAGTATACACACACCAGTGAAGATTGTGTTTCTTACATTTCCTTCAAAGATGTCAAACTCTGAAGGTTGTAACCCAATGACCCAGAAAGTCCAAGATTTGACAGTTTACTGGTAAACAAGACAGTCGAGTTAGGAACAGCATGAAGGGCAAAACATCTCAAAGGAAAATGGGAATACAAAATATCACATTTCCGTAACACGTTGGCTTGAGCAAGTAACACCTTTCCAGGGCTGCCCACATGGATCACCATTGTTAGCAGTCCATCCAGTAAGCTGCTGCGGTGAATTTAAACTACTGAACATAACCCCTAGAGCGGTAGCTGCATGTCCAAGATCACACAAGTAGGACGAGTAACCCAATGTGAGAACTTCAAATTACAAACCCTAAATTCTTCAACAGCACTGTTGCAAAAGTTCAAAGAAAGCATACACATAACACAACCAATCATGTGTTATTATGTACTTTCATGCACATATGTGTGGTTTAACAAATTTATCCAAAGTAGTACATACTACATAGCTGCTCAACCAAGAACAAGTTATTAATGAGAAATTATTAGTCCGAACAACATTTGGCCAGAAAGAATGGAACCAAAAGAAAACACCCAAATCTGGAAACTAAAATGATCTCAGTTTCAATAACCTTTAAAGCGGAGAACTGATATTTCTTTGCAGTGTTTAGAGAGAGGGAATATCAAACATTTGTCCTAAAATCTATATCCTATAAAGTTATGAACTGAAATGACAAGTGAAAAACCAAAGATTTCTCATCTCTTAACTTATCTCCATAATTCACAAGAACCCAGCTCCAAAAGGCAATATCAAAACTTTTGAACAAGACAAAGTTGGAAAAGCGATGCAAATGAAGTCAGCCCATTTGAAGCCGCAAGCAGCTCAAAACAGATAACAGAAAGGCAGTAAAAGCAAAAGCTGCATAAAAGAAAGGCAATAAATATGAGCAGAATAAGGCATAAAAGCGAAGTAACACTAACCATCTCCTTGATCTGTTGCACCATCGGAACACCGGGGCTTGAACCCCAAAATGCAGACTGCAAACAGCACCAAAACCAAACACTTCTTCACCATCTCTCCCTAAACTAGTCACTACCCAGAAACCAGAAATGGTTTTTCTCTAAGACCCCTTTCTTATTCTTCCAACTCTATAAAATTTTTATCATTTGTTTACGCTGAGAATTTTTTACTTATTTAGCCATACCCAAGAAAAAAGCTTGGCAAACACGAATTGCAAGAAGAAACTCAAAGCTTATATACTTGCATTGCCTAAGCCTATAGCATTATCATCAACATTAATACTTAAATAAATATACACATTTCGGGTTTCCATTTTTCTGTAATTTGAGTTTTTGTTTTTTTTGTTCCTTTCTTACGTGACCGACACTGCTAAAAACAAAAAAGTAGATAGATGCTTACGCTTTGATAGGCGTATCTGGCTTAGCTAAATCCTCACTTCCTCCATTAACTAATGCTAAAATAGCACTGTAGCTTTCACAGTGCTTACACTTCTTTTTTTGGCTTAGCTAAATACTCCCTTCATTGTTTCAGGTTGGAACTTGGAATCAAAGAGATGACCGCATCACGCAATAGATTTCAATAATTTCACAAGAACCAGAAATAAAAAAGATAATAAATTGCTTTATTGATGGGACGATTGATAAATAACAATTATGGTAAATTGCATAAATATTCCTTAATTATGCATTTTTTTTTATTTTTTTAATTATCAAAACTTATAAATTAGTGTCTTAAATTAAAAATAATAAATTAATTTAATATCGTTAAATTTTTAATGATCGATGATGTGATAAATAACATAAATTAATATAATTGTATAATTAATCCATAAATTTTATATTTATTTTAATTTGATTTTAATTTTAAAAATTAATTATTAAATTAAAATATAAGTTAATTTTTAGAATTAGAATAAAATTAAAATAAATACAAAATTTGAGAACTAATAATATAATTTATATTAATTATCATATCATAAATATCAATTTATATTTTTAATAATCGAAAAACAAAAAGATATAAAATATAATTGGGTTATCATTTATATAATTTACCCTAACAATTAACCCATTTTCTTTTAAAATAGTCGAAAGTGTAAAGCATAATGCCTGATTTGTCTCTGTCATTACCACCTGTTTTAAGAAAAGTATATTACTTGTTCACAAAATTCTCCCTGTTCGAGCTTTGGGTTTGGTTTGTTGTAATAGAATTTTTAAAGTGTTTACAGTTTCTTAGGCAGAAATTATTAAATAATTTTTTATTATTTCGAAACAATCGTTTAAAAAATTAAAAGATAAACGAATATTTCAAAAAAATATATATAATTTTAATATTCTTATTTCGTCACATGAATTTTAATTGGGTAATTAATTTAGGAGACTTCGGGTTTAAAGATCTTTAAATGTCAACATAGTTTTTACTAGGAGTTGAATGTAATTTAAAATATGATAAAGCGAAAACTAATAAAAAATGAGAAAATATCTATAATTTTTTATTTTTTAATTTATTTTACCTAAGATTAAACTCATTTTTTTAATAAGATCTGTATTATTTTAATAATAACAAAATAAAAAAAGATTGGGAACAAAAAAAAAATGGTAGGAGACAAGGAATTGTGATATATAAAAAAAGTACCCCACAAAGATGTTGCGGTCCACGCCATGTGGCTTTGTTGCTTGCAACCCTGTCCTTGAAATGCAACGATCGTAATTGAAAACGAAACTCACAACAAAGCTCACCTCCGGTTTCTGTCGGCACCGTTCCCATTTTCTTTTTTTAATAAGATTATATATTAAATATTTTGATGTAATTATATAATAATGCTTTATTTTTAAAAAGTACATATAAATTAAATTATTTAAGTTTAGATCATTTAAAATTTTAAATTATAATATTTTTACTAATATTAACAATATTAAATAAAATCCTAAATTTTATAACCTAAAATTTATATGATTTATGTATCAATTTTTTTTAATAAAAATATTTTCATTTACATTAAAGTCTATGCATTTCAATCTTATGTGTACCTTTGTACTGGGTTTTAGAAGATCGAGAAATCACTGCTTTTAATTCGCCCAAGGTCCAAGGAAAGATGCACATACATTGCTCATTGAGGGTGAAGTGGAAATCGAACTTGTAAACAAAGGGATTGATTTTCCTCAAACAAAGGGTCAACGTTCATCCCTTATGGTGGTCTGTTGTGATCCTCTGTTTCTCAATTTCCAAGCACCGGCTTGTTGTTTGTATGTTATTCTCCTGGCCCCTGGTGCAGTGCTGCCATACGAACAGAAGACTTGACTTGACATAGGTTTTCCAGGTTTTTCCATTTAGTAAACAAAGATTACAGACCTGTAAACTATGGATTTGAAGCTTTAAAGAGGAAGCATGGATCAGCTCTCTAACCATAAGCATTGATGCATTGGATCAAACATAGTTGCTGTTTTGATTCTTTGACCACCATGGACATAATATATACGATACTGGGATTTTGACAGATTGTTTTTTTACATCCTCCATTCACTGGCATTTCCATTATTTGAAAAGACATGAAAATTGGTGGAGATTTTATTCTCTCAAGTGGGAAAAAATTGTTAATGTTGCCCATGCAGAGCTGTGTGTGTTGGAGTAGGAGCCACGGTGTAGAAAATCCAACCAAAACAACGTCCTACCTCAGAATTGAGGCCATCTTGCCGGGGAAGTGCTCCCATCAGCCAAATCCATTGCTTTGTCCTCATTAAACAGCTCTCCACTTTTTAAGCTCATCCTCAGCCACTTCTCTGATCCCCATTACTTAAATAATTATTGATCATTCTCATTGTTTCCAACCTTTAACAGGGAAGTAGTCTTTTGTTCGTGTAATGGCATTGTTTTATTGAATTATTAAGCAATAAATGCCTCGAAACTACGTCTAGTCCTCATTGGTATATATTTATATAAACCTATGCTGCATCTTCCATGCAAATGCAAACCCCTCAGTTTCTGAACCTACACGTTCACTTGCTTCCTTCATATCTTAGTTAACCTTTCTTGGAGTTCGGAATTCTAATTGTATATATTTGCTATACCCTTAACCCACACGGATACAAGCTCTAGGTTGAGCTTTTTTTTCCCTCTTTCTCCCAGCAAATCTAGTAAAAAGCACTTTTGTGTTAGCCATGGGTGAGTTTCAGTCGCAGCAATACAACCATGGAGTTAAGGCCACTCCTGAGAGAAAGGGCAATGGCTTCTCCTCCAAGTGTGCCTCCTTGGTAAAACAGCAACGTGCTCGAATCTACATTGTGCGGCGATGCGCTACCATGCTCCTTTGTTGGTACATTCATGGCGATGACTAGACAAGCAGCAACACCAGTCACCAGCTGCAGTCTTCAGCGTTAACAATGTTTTTCTTGACGACTTTTGATCAATTAGGCTTCATCAATCATGCTAATCCTGTTTTGGTTCTATGGAGCTCCAGTCTGGCGTATAATATATATACACATATATGTATACAAATTTTCTCCCAGATTTCTCCTTTTGTGGTTTTTACCTGGTTGGAGTAATCCCATTAGGTTGTAAGGGGAACAGGGGAAGCTTATGGCCGTGCCTCACTCTTGCTTTTTCACCAAGCATTATCTCCAGGGAATTGTTAAAATTGTATTAATGTATCAAAAAGCTGTTAACCTGTTGCTTTTTTCTCTTTTCCTTCACTTTCCCGGTCCTGGGTAATCGGAGAAGTGCCTGTAGAAACAGAGGAAACGCTTCTTACAGTAGTAATGGTTCGACTGTTTAACGTAGATTGCAGTGTATGTTTATATAATTATATATAATAACGGGATTAGATCTTTATGTTTAGAGTCTGCTTGATTCGACAGCTTTGTCTGCACATGGAGTTTTGAATGTTAATTGTCTGCAACAGGACCATATGGTCTTCAATGGTTAGTAATTGTGCTAAGATTAAGGCATAGTTAATGCATCTTGATCCTTCATAAATATAAGTATCTCAAATTTCTGATACACCTGTCGGATTAAAAAGACATCGAACAACCTTAACACCTAACAGTGAACTGTTTTCTTCGTTGTATTCTTACAAATAAATCAATCTTACATTTTTTTTTCATTCACTAAAACAAATAATAATAAACAGGATATTAATCAATTATATGCCCTCTAGGAACTTGTATTAGCCAGATTGGAGGAACATACATGAACAGTCCCATTTCTTTATTTCACAAACTTTCATGGAAAACTGGAATCAGGTTTCAATGATTTTTGTTAGCTAGTTTAGCTCTCAGTTCCTTTCTCAAAATTTTCCCGGACGGTGCCTTAGGAATGGTTTCAACGAAGAACACACGACCTATTCTCTTATAAAACACCACCTGCACCATTAACAAACATATGTCGGTCACATTTTTCATCATCATCTAGTCAAATTCGACTACCTAGTATATGTTAATAGAATTATTATTACCTGTTTCGAAATGTACTGCTTGATTTCATCCTCAGTGATTTCTGATTTGTCTGATTTCACCACAAACGCGACAGGAATTTCGCCTGCTGCTGTATCATTCATGCTGAAAATTGCAGACAATTATATAATTCAAGTAATCTAAAGAGACATGAAACCAAGAAACTAGTTATGGTATTTCTATAAACATGGATTATAAATTAACTAATCTTTTCACTCACCCGACCACAGCAGCATCGATGATATCAGAATGGGCAATGAGCATGGCTTCAAGCTCTGCAGGAGCAACCTGAAAGCCTTTGTATTTGATCAATTCCTTCAACCGGTCAACGATAAAGAGTTCATCATCATCATCAATGTAACCGATATCTCCGGTATGCAACCAGCCATCTTTGTCAATGGTCCTGGCCGTGGCCTCAGGGTCATTAAGGTACCCTGCATGCAATCAAAGGTTCAGCAACACAGTTCATCCCCCCACCCCCACCCCCGAATTTCTGGTTATTTTTATTTATTTTTGAGTGCTTTACCTTTCATAATCTGATCTCCTCTAATGCAAATCTCTCCAGCCTGGTTCTGTGGTAAGGAAGAGCCAGTGTCGGGATCAACAATTTTCATCTCTGCGTTCCTTACCACAGTCCCACAAGCCCCGGATTTGATTTCAAATGGTTCCTTGGCAAATCCCAAGCACATTGCTAGAACTGGCCCTGCTTCTGTCATACCATATCCCTGTAGAAGGTTTTCAATCTTATGTTATAAAAATCTGGTCCATAATGTCGACTCATCACATTCGCTTTCAATTAAAGTAGGCCTGGTCCAAGGTTGTTGAAAAACGTTTTTGTTGCCTTGTGACGGCGTAAAAGAACCTACGACACCAATCTAGACGGTAGTAATCAGACAAAGAAAGCCGATCGACCACCATCACTATCAAAGTGTAACAGATCAAAATATACTGAACTGTAAGGTTGCTTTAGATTTGATGGGAAAGAGGACTAGGTGAATGATATTGCCTATAGGTGCGAAGTCCGACTTAACAACTTAGAGTAACATTAAACTATATTTTTTAGATAAAGAGTAATTTTTATCATTATTTCAACTTAAAAAAATTAAATTTCTGCAAACTATTTTTTGTTTACATCCCATGAAAATCAAAAAGAAAATTCTCTCATGTATATAATACAATAACTCCATTTTTATATTAATATATAACACATAGAGAAAGTGGGTTGGTGAAGGGAGACATGTTGATGAGTGACAGCTATATGGGAAAAAAACAATTCAGATAAGTATATTTAATGGGATATTAATAATATTATTTATTACAATACACTTCAATGCTTGGTGGGTTAATCTTACAGGTTAATACTTCATTTATAATACTATAATAACGCCAAGATAAAGAAAACGTGTCATTCCTTTAGAAAAAAGAGATCATTCTGGATATGCATTGTTATATTACCTTTACCTAACATATAATTTCCCCAAGGAAAAAAGGAAATTAAATCTTTGATTAATTAATTAAGAAAATTCATATTTAGAGTAGTTGAACAAATTTCTAACACATAAAGTAAAGAGAGTTGACTTGGACGTACCTGTCCGAGTTTGGCACAAGGAAACTTGGCTCTTACAGCATCCTCAAGCTCTTTACCCAACGGTGCAGCCCCGGATTTCACAATCCTTACCGAAGACAAGTCATATTTATCAGTTTCCGACGACTTAGCAATGGCCAAAGCTATAGGTGGCACAATCGGGGCAACCGTCACTTTGTATTTCTGTATTAGTTCCAACAGCAGTCCGATCTCAAACTTCTGCATGATCAAAATAGCAGCCCCGGCACGTAGCCCACAAAGCATGATCGAATTCAGAGCGTAAACATGGAACATGGGAAGAGTACATAAGATCACATCTTCGGTGTGGAAATACAAGTTCGGGTTTTCTCCGTCCACCTGTTGCGCAACGCTGGTGATTAAACCTTTGTGTGTTAACATCACCCCCTTGGGCAGCCCCGTGGTTCCCGATGAATACGGTAGTGCCACGATGTCGTCCGGGGATATATCGACTTGGGGGAGATCGGTCTCGTCGGCTTGAGTCAACTCGGAGAAATGCAAACAGCCTTCCGGAGCTGAGTCAATGCACATGACCTTGACATCGTTGTCATGGGCGAATTCTTTCACTTTGTCAACGTAGACGGCTTGCGTGATTACGAGCCTAGCGTTGGAGGCTTTCGCTTGCTTCGAGACCTCCGCCGGAGTGAAAAAAGGGTTAGCGGTTGTGGCAATGGCACCAAGGAACGAAGCGCCGAGAAACGCCAGGACAAACTCTGGGGTGTTGGGTAACAAAAGCATGATCACTTGGTCTTGTTGGATGCCTAGTTTGTTGAGCCCCGAGGCAACTCTTCGAGCGGTGATCTCAACTTCACCGTAAGTGTAAACTTTACCGGTGGTTCCATTAATCAAACAGGGCCTGGAGGCAACGCTCGACAAGTTCTCGAAACAATACGAATGTAAAGGGAGATGTTTAGGGATATCGATATCAGGAAGCTTTGAACGATAAATGATTTCTTCTACTTGCAATTCAGCTTGGGGTGCCATTTGGCAATTGAAAGTTGAGATGCAAAGAATAAAAAAAATGCTAAAACTTGAAAAAATTAGGCTTTGAATGTAAATTGGAGCCTGAGAAGAAATGATATCTAGCAATATGGCATATATAATAAGCAGATTGAAGTTGAGTTGGTGGAAGGGTAGAATAGAGATTTTATGGGATTGGTTTAAAGGTAGAAATTACGCATATTAACCTATAAGTTATGAAATAAACTGGTCTGTTTATGCAAAATAAATATATTAACGTTGTAATTATCATGTGGCCATGAGCATAGAGGTTAGGTGAAGGTGGGTTTGGGGGTCCATTTTTTGGTGGTTAAGGAGGTCTAGTTGACTTAGATGGCGAGGCCTTTTGAATGACGGCTTTTTTCACCTAC
Source organism: Abelmoschus esculentus (assembly GCA_035048815.1). Lineage (NCBI taxonomy): Eukaryota > Viridiplantae > Streptophyta > Magnoliopsida > Malvales > Malvaceae > Abelmoschus > Abelmoschus esculentus. The sequence continues at coordinate 4,221,415 of JAUCBN010000008.1, forward strand.
CCCACTATCCATGCCACGGTACGTCGGAGAAACTTCTCTGTACGCTGCAACGAGCATTTCCCCTCTTCAGTCGTCACCCACCACACCGGTGCTTGCTGCTACAGCCTCTCCACCGCAGCGGTGTCGTTAATGGTATTTAGAAAATGTTATCATGCTGCTTTAAAGATTTGTTTGCTACGAAGAAAGAAAAATTAGTTCCCCCCCATATTTCCTATCAAATAAGACTTAAATCGATTATATTTCTTCTTTTAATTGGAAAGGACTGTAGCAATTGGTTAGGTTTACTATTGGTTAACATGCCCATGTGCAGTTAGATCTGTCCACATAATAGATTATATATTTGTTACGAGTGATAAAGTTATATAACATGTGAAAAATGGCTACTATATGTTTGGACGGTCCTACTTACCATCTCGAGATAGTCAAATACTCCATAACGTGACAATACTTGATTCAAGGGCTACGATCACTACACTAAAATATGATTTTGTCAGTGTTTTTTTTAATTTTTTCCCCGATATTTTAAAATATTGTTATTGTTATTAATAAAAAAAATATTTTTATATAAAAAATTAAAAATATATGTTATATAATGGTCGTGAAAATTTATTCCTTAGTAACATTTTATATTAACTAGAATAATTTTGTTTTACTATACTAACTGATAATTAGGATTACGGACAAGCAATCATGCTCTGGTTATCAACTTAACTTAGAATTTTGTTTATAACTCAAGCATATATGATAAATTTTGTTCAAGTAAGATTACGCCCAAATAACTATTGATTTTGATTTAAATATCACCTAGTTTTTTTTTTTTTCAATGCAGGATATTATTCATGTCCTGACAAATTACAGCGATGAAACCTCTTATGTTGTTTATCAACAACTGTTGCCGTAAAACAAGTCAATTACGACATTTTTTTGATAAATGCCGTTATAGAATAAATTTATTGTGATATTTTTATTAAAACGTCACTATATGTATTTTGTTTAACGTTTGTTAAAAATGCTCCCAAAAAATTTATTGCGATATTTTATATAACGGCTTTTATTATAAAAATACCATCAAAGAATGAATCTATTGTAACGCTTCACACTAAAACGTCACTATATGCATTCTTTAACACCAACCAAAGTACAATGCTAATGATGTTTGTTATAAAAACGACACCAAATATGTCACTATACATCTATTTTGGTGTAGTGAATGGACTTCATCTTGATCACATGGTTTGTACATTTTGCTTGAGGTCATAATTAATTAATTATTTATGATTAAAAATAATTTATATCAGTTAAAATATTATATATTTAATCTATCAAATAAATATGTATTTTTTTTACAAAATTCTATAACCTATTTTATTTGTGAAAAATCAAAGTCAAAGGGGAAGAAATGAGAAGGTCACGCCCCAAACAGAAATTAGTTAATTATAGAGCAAGATGGAAGGTTTGACGGTCAAGATTGGACGATTCTGTCAAGAAATATATGCTCCGTTTCACCTACGAAGTTTCCTCGCTTTTCATTTTGAGAATAAAATTCGTCCACTTTTAATTATCTCTCTTAGTACTTTTATTTTAAAATAAATTTAAAATATATAGTTTATAACATAGAAATTAAAACTATAATTTAATATTCAATTTTTTAAATATTTTAAACGTATGACATAAAAAATATATAATTAGTCACAATAGATTTTTGTTCACATTTTTGCTCACCTTGTATTGTACCACGATTTGAACTTTAAAAAAACAGGCTTATAATCCATATATATATATATATCAATACATTATTTTTTACTAAAGAATATGATAGGAAAAAAATAAATGATGTGTCTTAATTTAATTGGTTAAGGATTATATCCTAAGTGATGGAACAGGTTCAAATAATCTTTCGTGAAACAAAAATCTACTGATAGTGGGAGATTGTCTTGTTTATAAAAAAGAGGAATAAATCTCAAAGGAAAAGACAGGCCACATAAAGGCAGAATAAGATGTATAAACTTCTACAACAAGTAAAAATTGGCCAATCAACAAAACCTCTTCTCATCTAAGTAGACCAAATCAAATTGTACCCTCAGGCTCAGGGTAATCATAAAGGAGCGTGGACTGAGAATCTAGGCTAGTACGACCAACAACTTCTAATGGAATCAATGAAGTACTTCATTGTCCGATGATGTGAACTTCGTAGCGAAGTTGTAGAGAAAGCTATTGGGAACCGAGTGATCATATATATAGCAGCTAGACAGACGGTCATTTTTGTGAAGAACTGCATAGGTTGCATCCATTAGTTACTTGGTGGGAATGACTGATATGGCTAACAAATTAGCGTTGGATATGCTCTTTGGAGTTGGTAACGAGAAGGAAATTCTCGAGATTTCATTTGCCACATTCGCTGAAGAGTTGCAGCTCCAAGAAATCATTAAGGAGTCCATGATCGCCTCTGAAAAAGAGCTTGGAAATGCAGCTTGTGAAGCCATCAAAACAACTGAATTTTCTATCTGGAATAGATTGTCCTTCACGGAATGTACTATCCCCCAGCAGGGCGTAGGGATTCCAGAGCCTCGGGTGGTCAACCCAGCGGAGGGAGCAAAACAGCGTCTCCGGCCGAGATTTAGTTGCATTGAGCGACAGAGAATAAACTGGGATGACAAAGGAAGAGGGTGTTTCCAGTGGAGGAAACCTACAGGAAGATTCAGGGGAAGAGGAATGGGAGATGTTCCTCAAACAAGTTCCAGGTCAGTGTCTCCTTAACTTGTTTTTAATATATTTATAAACTAATTTCTGCAACTTTGGTTGACATTTATTTAAAACAATTCTCCAGCAACAAATTTCATGCAAAAACGAGTTCATGGGGTGAAAGCGATCTGATTGCTGACACTGGCAATACTGAAGTTCCTAAGGGTAAAGGCAGAGCCATAGATAATGGCTGGTTGCCGGTCTCTACTGAAGTTCCTAATCCTTTAAAGAGTTCAAAAGATAACAAAACGTATGCTGTTGAAGAAGATGACTATGAGTCCTTGGACCATGAGGACGACTTTGATTCGGACGACAGTAAAAAGAGCCATGAGAGTCGCAAGAAAAGTAAATGGTTCAAGGAATTTTTCGAGAGAATGAATGAATTGAACATTGAGGAGATTGCTGAAACCCTGTGGCACTGTCCAGTATGCCAAGGAGGTCCTGGTGCCAACAAATGGTACAGAAGCATCAGAGATCTCATAGCACATTCCAACAAGATAGAATCGAGAAGAGTGAAGTTACATCGAGAGCTTGCTGAGCTTTTAGAAGGGGAACTGCGCATTAAGGGAACCGCGATTCCTCCAGCTGACCCTATATCTGGTACCTGGAAAGGTTTAGCAGATGATGCAAGTGCAAGAGATCATCAAATAGTTTGGCCTCCCATGGTTGTCATTATGAACACGATGACAAGCAATATTAAAGATGGAATGGTAAGATGATCAGACCTTATTCTTTTTTTTTTTGACGGTTGAATTAATGATGTCTTTTTCGTCTGATATGCAATGTCAACTTCTTTCAGTTTGTTGGCATGGGAAATCAAGAGCTTCTTGAGCACTTCAGCTCATACCCGGCTTTAAAGGCTCAGCACTCCTATGGTCCTCAAGGTCACCGAGGTTTGAGTGTCTTGATTTTCGAGAAGTCAGCTGTAGGTTATTTAGAAGCTGAGAGACTACATAAGAATTTTCTCGACCAACGATTGGGCCGATCTGATTGGAATTCATGTACGAATGAGGTCCTGCCCGGTGGAGAGCGTCAACTTTACGGTTTCATGGCAGTGAAGGAAGACATGGATGTCTTCAACCAGTATTGCCAAGGTGCTGTATATGTCACTCATACTGTTGAGGGTTTTAGTTGAATTGTACAGTGTAGGCCTGTACAATTCAACTAAGATGCATAAGATTTACACTTGCTTCAAGTGACATATTATTGCTATTGAGCAGGTAAATCAAAGATCAAACATCAGCTGAAATCATATCAAGAAGCGGTTCTGAATGAAGTCAAGAAAATGAGGGAGGACAACAAACAAATTATCTGGTTCAAGGAACTTGAAGAAGAAAGGGAACGAGCAAAAGCTTTTGAAAGATCAGTTAATAATCTCAGCAGGAACCTGCAACAGAAGATGGAGGACATCCATATATTTGAAAAAAGGGTTAAATCACTGCATGAAGACAACAAAGAAGAGGTAATAATACTCGATAACAAATTCCACATGAAACCTTCCTTTTATGCATTAGGTTGCGACTTGCTACTATATATACATACTGGTGACTAAAAGTTGAGTGGTGTAATTTCTCAGTTGGAATCCCAGGAGATCTTTTACAAGGACAAAATCAAGATTCTTGAAGCCAGAGTGAAAGAGCTTGATGATAAGTTGAAGGAATTAGGAGCAAATACATTGCATACTGGGGAACCTGCACCTGCCATGGCCGAACAAATGGAGGAGTACACTAACACTCCAAACCATTACAGCAGCAACCCCAGTACTGATGAGGATTCAAGTTTGAAGAATGGAAAGCTCCCAAGCAACTCCAATGAAGATGGGCTTTGAAAACATTCAAACTATCAGTTTTAAGACTTTAAACCAACTTATGAAGTAATATTAATGTAGGATGTTTTTCCCTTGGCCAACACCCAAAATAGTAAAGATTCTAAAGTGAAATTGATTTTTGTTTTTGTCTTTGAATTACCAACCATAGGAAAAGTTACTTCTAAATTAATTGAATCAAATCTATCCAGTACTATTTATGGTGCCAAATCAAACATTTATGGCTTCCACTTTCTTGTAGAAGTGTATGTTCTCTACTTTTCCTTGGGGCCAATATGATGTTGGTTGTATAACAACAAAATCTTAGCTCTGTATAGAGGATAAAAGAAGGCAGGAACATGTTCACCCCAATGATGATGAGTGGTAGGAACTATTGCAATTGAATATTGACTGATCAAGTTTTGATTACCCATCTTATGATGCACACCAAAAGTTTGATAAAAGGTTTGTTCATCTTACAGAGGAACAGTAAAGAAGAATCGAAGCTTGAAGTGCAATTAATGGGAAGAGAAGATAGTAATTAATAAATAAATAATTATCAAAATTTATTATCACGGGACTATTAACTTCTCGAGCATGATAGCAGGCTAAGTAAGGGTTTCCTCCACCGTATACAAAATTTGAAGTTATCGTCGCTAACAAATCCTTAATCATTTACTAATGGCGGTCTGATCAGCTTCATTCCCAACTTCATGAAATTATTTAACATACGTGTCCATTTTGGATTGGTGGGGGAAATAGGTGGAGGATTTTTGTACCGTGACAAGTGAGTAAAAATCATCTATCTCTTTATTATGCCCTTATCTGTCTCTTATTAAAAATTTCTAAAAAATTAAATTTTAGATCCTAACCCTTATTTTTTATACTCTAAACCATAGATCATACGCCTTAAAAATACACTCTGCCACTAACTCTTAAACCCTAACCACAACCCTTAACTTAGAACCTTAAATCCTCTAATTTAAAACGGAGACACAAATTGATGCATTACAAAGAGGTAGACGATTTGCACCCGCAATAAATACTTCCTTTTTTTTAGCGTTCTGGTGGTAAGTGACGAGAAATTATTCTATGGACAAGTTATACTACGTCATTCATGATCCTTAACCACTAAAAATTAATCAAATAATTTTATTTTTTTTATCATTTTTTCTTAATTAATTTTTATGTAATCATTCACTACCTATTTATATGGCAATAAAAAATTAAAGATTCATTCTTAAAAATGATATAAAAAATATAAATAATTGACTAATTTTTAGTGGTTAAGACCATGAATAACGTAATAGAAACTTTCTATAAAATAATTTAACGTAAGTGACGGAGTCAGAGCAGAGATTTTGTACTAGAAAATGAGATGTTCGTAGGTAAGTTGCAATTTACGTAAGACTTTAAAAAGGCATGGACAACAGGACAAGTCATGTCTGCCATAATTGGACACGGTTTCAATGTTATGTCCATAGTGGTAGTATTTTCCTTTTTCTTTCTGGAAACTTGAAAACTGGATTAAACAAAGGGTATCTGAAGGATTATATTTCCATGTTATTTCTTTGTACTCACCGATACTGAAAAATGTGATGGTCAATAGTATAGCTAAAAACACAAGTCGAACCTTCATTACCACTTATGGCGTGTATTTGTTTATTCTTTGGGGAATTTTGGAAAAAGTCAGTCTCCGTTGCTTGAAAAATTGCATGGATCGTAAAGGACATTTTCCTAGCAAGGTACGAAGAAGTTTAATCACAAAGGGCATGTTCCTAGAAAGTTAGCTTCAATGCTATGCTATTTATATACCCACGAGACTAGGTAATACAAAGTAAACAAGATAGGTACCTTAATCAACTGCTTGTAACATGGCAAATGATTCATCTTATTTGGATCTTGCAGGGGATATTTATTGGTCTGCTCTTTATGGAGACGATGGAGGGGAATTGGAAGACTTAGATACCAAAATCGCTGGAGGGTTGCAGTTTCAAGAAGCAATATTGCTCTCAGTTGAAAACATCTCGTCTCTAACCTTAACCTCAAGGGCGACAGTTACCAGAGCGAGCTCATCGATGCCTAAGCACAAGCCAAGCAAATCTGCGGAAAAAATCGATGAATCCTCCCGAGGCTACTGTGAAATATGTTTTGATGGAAAAGGAAGGCATCAAATGTTCACAATCTCAGGTTGCTCTCACTCATTTTGTGTTGATTGTATTAGCACATATGTAAAGACAAGGCTAGAGCAACAGATAACCATAATCAAGTGCCCTGAGGAGGGTTGTGGAGTCATGTTGGAGCTTGAAGCATGTAGGCCTCGGATTCCTAAAGAAGCGATGGATCGTTGGGAAGCTTTACTATGCGAAGAGCTAGTTTGCGCAACGGGTGGGAGAATTTACTGTCCTTTCAAGGATTGTTCAGCTTTGTTGCTGAATGATAACCAAGGAGAAATCATAGCAGAAACCGAGTGTCTCAATTGCCATAGATTGTTTTGTGCTCAATGTAAGGATCCATGGCATCCAGGGATTAGCTGTGAGGAGTATCAGACGCTGGATGAGGGTGAGAGAGGAAGGGACGACCTAATGGTGAGGTACCTTGCCAAAGAGAAAAAATGGCGTCATTGTCCCAGTTGCGGTGTCATTGTAGAAAGAATCGAAGGTTGCCCGCATATGACTTGCAGGTTAGTCTATAACTTATGCTTGCTTAGAACATACTTTGAGAAATTCATGCTGTTTATGTTCAACACAAATTACGTTTCGAAATTAACAAACACCCTGATCGGGGAAGTCAGGACCCTGAGTAATTTTAAACTCTCTGTTTAGATATAGGTGCAAGAATTAACTATTGATGAACCAGGATTTAGTCAAGTTGGTTCATACGCTTACTAGGCTTCGTTTATGCTTGTGGTTGCAGGTGCAAGTACCAATTTTGTTATGCGTGTGGAGCTGAATGGACTCATGATCATGGCGGCTGCCAAGGCGACTAAGAAACCATGTATAGAACGACTATGAATGTGTCTCTTAGCATCCGGATGGAAAACAAACACAACTTGTCCTGAAGTTTGGTTTATGTTTAATAATCTTTAAACAGGAAGCATACAGTGGAATAAGTGATTTGATGCAAAATCTGTTGCTTTTTAATATCATTTGCCTTTGTTTTTGCTGCTATCTGAAAGTAATTACTAGATTTTTGCTCACACATCTCTTGAACTAAAGAGTAAAAATTTCATTTTCCTGCCGATGTCTTACGACATAAACTAGAATTTAGTTTTCACCTAATCACACACAAAAAAAATAAGCAGGCTTTTCCGAACCTAATTATTAATCAAGTCCAAATTGCAAATGAATTATGTCAATCATTGCACTACTTCCAGGTACTTAGCTTGAAAATTAACTCTTGGCTGAAACTGCTGATTCTTAATTGGTTCATGCTTCTTTCAATTATCACCGTTGGCTTTAGCAAAGCTAAGGTTGAGGTGATTCCAGTTAAAGTTGTTAACTTTAGCCGTTTGGGTTTCGAAAAGGTGGCTGAAAAGGAGCATCGCAACTGTAACTTGTCTGTTTGTGGCGCCAAATGTTCCAATACTTGCTATCTATCCATTAAAGAAGAACCACAGAACCCACCAAAAAAAGATTGCTTATTTTACTCAGAACCCAAATGGCTCTCTTCAGAGTCCCTTGTTCTTTCCCTTCTACTCTTCCTTCATTATTTCCAAAGCTACTGTCGCCAGCTCCTTCCTTCTCGATTTCTTGTTCTTCAAAATCTACTCCCAATCAACTAAAAAACGAAGATGATGACAGGAATACTGATAATCCCAATAAACCAAAGAGATTGTCAGAGCAGTCTTCCTGGGAAACCAAAGATTCAGAAGGGAAAGACTATCTTTACAGGCTTGGCCAAGAGGCTGATAACATGAACATAGCTGTTGGTGCTAGAGCCGGTGTGATTGATGATCTTTTTACTGGGAATTTTCTTGGCAAAGACTGTAATTTTTCCTCCCTTCGCTTTTCCTCTTCCTATATTTGACTTCTGGCGAACTGTTTAAGGAAATGAAATTGAAGATTTGTTTTTGTTTTTATCTGTAGCGGATATTGTGTTTGATTACAGGCAGAAGGTAACGAGGTCCTTTGAGTATCTACAAGGGGATTATTACATTGCTCCTGTATTCTTGGTAAGAATTCTGTGAAATTCTTTCAATTTTGTTTCGGACTAAAGAGGAATTGTGCTACATTTTGGAGTTCTGAAATGGGTGAATTTTGATGATTGATATAAGAATTCACACTGCTTTCTCATGTTCACAATCTGCTTGTCATGTGACACATTGCCTTCCTGAAGTGGTTATTGGTCTAATATGTACTTCTTGTATGATTGGTATATAAATAATCTCCAGCTCAACTTTACTACCCGATTTGAGCTTAAAATCTTCGTTGTCTAGTTGCTTATAATCCAGTTTCAATTGATATGTAATTACTTTTATCTAAGTATTCTGAGCCTACTGCATCAACATAGGAACCGTGTTCTTTACCCAAAATGCGGAAATTCACCATCTTTTTGCTGCTGTTATCTTGCATTTCCTGTCTCCTTCTTTTGTGTTTATTGTGATTTGTTAGGAGCTAATAATACTGTATTGTGTTTTCTTTTCCCATTGACAGGATAAAGTTGGTAAGTTCTATGAAATTACGCAAAGATGAGAAGATTCCGATGAATGATACAGGAACTGTAGGAAATCAAGCAGAAATTAGTGAATTGTGCATACCTTTAGTTTTCTGTTTTTTTAGAATATCCATAGTGCTGTTGTTTCTCTTATATGCTTTACTAGGGGGATACATTTGATATATTACCTTTGATGCTTAACTACTATTTGTCACTGCTTCCCACTCCAAACGAAAATTCCTTTGTTTATACCATTGTTATAACTTATTTTGCAACTTGATTCTTAGATTTTTATACCATTGTTATAACTTACCAATTTTACAACAAACAAAAATCATTATAGTAGTATCATTTGTCTTCTCACATGATGACTTATTTTCCGGTTCTACTACTGTAGCATGCCACATCGCAAAGAACTACCTTGCTCATCTTCTCAATGTGAAAATTCCTTTGATTCTAGGTATGCATTTGAAATATCTTATATGGCATGCAGATTCTTCTCTGACATGAATTATCACAAAATCAATGTAGTATCTTGAAATTCTCCATTATTTAATTTCTGGAACATTGGATTTTGACTTACAGGTGTTTGGGGAGGAAAAGGTCAAGGGAAAACGTTCCAAACTGAACTCATTTTTCAGGCTATGGGGATTGTACCTGTAATTATGTCTGCTGGGGAACTAGAATCTGAATGGGCTGGTAAGACAAGTTTCCGTTGTGTTCCCTATATATATATATATCAAATACTATTTTTCTGAAAGAATGTGAGGAGATCATCTGCATTCAGTTATTTTTCTTCTATGTGAAAAGACATAATGTCTCAAATCATTGTTTCCTTAACAGGAGAACCAGGAAAGTTGATACGTGAGCGCTACAGAACAGCTTCCCAAGTGGTCCAGAACCAAGTTAGAAGCTTTACCACCCTCATTCTTCATATATGTATGTCTAGGTTTATGATGTTGAAGTTTAAGAATACTCTTTAATACCTATGGTAAAATGTGCAAATGGTATTAGCCTTTCACTTGGGATATGCTAATGTATATAATGCGTCGATGAACAAATTATTCCTCCATTATCTTTTTCATGTATATTTTGGTTCTCTGCAATGATAAGATGAAATCTTCAATCATGAACTTCACTCAGTAACAGTATGAAAGAATAGAAAAACAGGAGAAGAGAGTTGAGCAGAGCTGAGTAAATGAGGGGACATGCAACTATCGGTTTAACTTAGTTGTCAGTAATTCCTTTTTCCATCTCCGATTTTGAGGAGCTCATCAGTGCCTGACAGAGATGGGATGCGAAAGGCTTTCAATAAATATATTAATAGATACTCTGTATGCTCTGATGTTTCCACATCATTGTTAATGGCTTTCTACAACTGTTCTTAATTGCTCATTTGTTTGAATTTTATGAACTAATGCAGGGCAAGATGAGTTGTCTGATGATCAATGACATTGATGCTGGCCTTGGTAGATTTGGTAAGCTAATGTTTTCTGGAAGTGGCTCTGAAAACCTCGAACTGTACCAGATTATGCTATAAGTTCCATACATTCCTTTGATTAATAAGTTCAGTTATTTACTGGTTCATTATCTTGAACTTCATATATTTTCTCATCTTATCTTAGGTAATACTCAAATGACAGTCAACAATCAGATTGTCGCTGGTACCTTAATGAATTTGTCAGATAATCCAACCAGAGTTAGCATTGGACAAGATTGGCGAGAATCAGACATAACAAATAGAGTTCCTATCATAGTCACAGGGAATGATTTTTCAACCCTTTATGCTCCCTTGATTCGTGATGGAAGGATGGAAAAGTTCTACTGGTACATACATGATAATAAAAGCTTCTACCTTTTCTTTGCTCTAATGTGCTTTTTATATGTCTAGTTTTCTCATTCTTTGCTCCGTTTTCTTTTTGCATTCTTACCGTGTTTGCCGTTGTAAATGCCAACAAATAAAATTATGTTTCCCTTCTGACTAATTTATTGCTAACATATCATTTGTGATACAGGCAGCCTACTCAGGAAGATATTGTGAACATTGTTCACAGAATGTATGAGAAAGATGGCATATCTAGGGAAGAGGTTGTAAGCATTGTGGAAACATTTCCCAATCAAGGTATTCTGGATCCTGCATGAACTCCATGTTTCTATTTTGTTCGTCATTTACGTAGCAAATGTGTAGAAGGAGCAACAATGATTACCATGGAATCCTGATTCTTACCTGCTTAAAGTATATGGTATACAATAGAGTGCGTATTGAATTGTTTTTCTCTTTGGTTTTTGTACAGCCTTAGATTTTTATGGAGCTCTTAGATCCCGAACATATGACCGATCAATTTCAAAGGTATGTAACTCTTCATTTATGGTGCAATATTATTGCTTTCCCCTTTCTGATTAGTCGATTATTATCTGTACCTTGCCACTGTTCGGATTCCAAACATATATTTTTCTCATTAGTTCAAAGAAAACAAGTAACTCAGTATTTTCATCACCTTACTCCTTTCCCCTTGCAGTGGGTTGAGGATATTGGAGGAGTTGAACAACTTGGAAACAAGCTGCTGCGACGAAGAAAGGATGAAGAACTCCCTGTATTTACTCCTCCAGAGGTAGTAAGATCATCCTAAACCACCTTTTAGAGGCCATGCATATGCTGTTAACAAAGTTTTCAATCTTGCAATAGTTGTGAATTGAGTTGTTGTGGATGTGTTTGATTGAACAGCAAACGGTGGAGGCTTTACTTGAGTCAGGGTACTCTCTCCTCAGGGAGCAGCAGCTAATAACAGAGACTAAACTTTCAAAGGAATACATGAAGAACATGGATGACTGAATCCATTTGAATGTTGTGGATTTGTGAATAGTGGTGGCAAATACAGTTTTATTAATGATTGAGTTATTAAAATATTAATAAGCACATGCAAAATGAATCCCTGAATTACCAGATTACATCTGTGTGAAGGAGCAACAGGTTCATGCACTTTAATACCAGGGTCCCAAATTTATGACCCTAATTCAAGGAGTTGGTTCGAGCTATGACATGAGTCCATTAGTAAAGCTCAACCAATGCTAGACTGCTAGCTCTGTCACAACTTGTTCGGCCCATAAATGGAAAAAGGTTAATACTTTTAGAGGCCCTTAAACTTAAAAAAAAATGAATTCAACTCTTGAATTGACCCCTTCATTTCCCATTATTTTTAGATTGAAACAGTCTTTTAAACCTTTCCTAATTCACTCATCTCCCCCACTTTCCAACGTGTTTTCTGGTTGGCCAATACCTTTTAAATCTAAAAATAATCAGACTAAGAATGTGAAACCTTTCTTGTCAGTTGGGAAGGTTTATTTATAAGTGTAAACGTAGTTGACTTGACGACAACACTTCAAAAGTTGAAAGCACTAATCTTGGTCTCCATTCTTCTTAATTTTTCAACAACAACAGCAACAAAGATCGCATTTTGATTCCTTTTTGTTTGTTTATCTTTGAATTTCCATGACTTTACCTCTGTTTAGATAAGGTCGAATAGCAGTAGATAGGCCATTCCCGCAAGGAATTACTGTGTAAAAGTTTTGATTCTTGCTTGCCATGTTGCTTCCTTTTATCTTATTCCACTTCGTTTGGTTTCATTCATTCACAGCCTTCAAATTGTTTCTGATTTTTAATTCACATCATTATAACAATAATGTGATCCTTGATGATTGATTCCATCTGGCGTTTGGGGTTTGACTCTATTCATATAGTTTTTCTTTTTGGAACTATATCAATTGTTTTATTGGAAATAAAGAATTTTAATTATTTATTTAGTATATAGGTAATTATTTGATGCATAAATGTTCGTAAAAAATTGTTTACACAAATAACTTAATTTTAGGGTTTAGAGACTCTGTTTAAAGTTAAGGGTTTAAGTGAAATAGTTTTAAATTTAGAGGATGTTGATAGAATTTAAAGTTTATAATTAAAATTTAAAAATTTAAACTTAAATCTTTAGTTGTATCATCCTAAACCCTAAAATTTAAACCATATATTAAAACTCTTGAACTCTAAACTTAAACCTCAAACCCTATATTTTAATCGCTTTTCATTATATACGGATTATCAAAATAATTTCCTATTCTACACGATGTTGATAGAATTTTTTAATTCCATTAACGGTATAATAGTTTATTCCTATGGAACCTAACATTCCAACCAAAAACGAGCTTTCTTAGTTTGTTTATTCGTTTATTTAGATTTTTTTGTTAAATTTTAACAAAATTGATATTCATATTTCACTATTTATGAATATTACTTTTAAAAAATAAAAAAAAATATTTCTTTTAGTGGCTGAGTGATTTACTAAATTGAAATTATTTAACTTAGTTAAATATTTTATTATTATAGACATTATTAATATCATAAATCATATATTAACTATTTAAAAGATTACTCTATTCTAAGAACACACCTTAATAAATCTGAAGGATATAAAATAATTTATCTCTCTCGATGATTTAAATTCGAACAAAAATATTTATAAATGTTAAGATTAAAAATACGTATAACATAAAATGTTAAGATTAAAAGTATGTGTTGAAATCACTAAAACACCCTCGAAAGCGGGTGAGTTGCGGTTTAGGCACGAAGACGACAAAGGAAAACGTGTGTGCTAATTGGTTAGGGTTATATTAGGTATAAAGAGTCTTCTACACTACATAAAGTTGTTTAGTGACATAACTTATCACTGTTTTATTTTAAACTACCAAGTTGAAGTGGATGAAATCCGCACCACTGCTTGGATCAAAATAATTTTATTCCAATTTTTATTTTTTATATTTATAATTTATATATTGTTGAATAAAATCTAAAAGAAAGAATAAAAAAATATGATATATATGCGTCATAGGACTATTACCTTCTTCCTAAAAGAAATGTCTGATAAAATGTATAGCGCTACCGTTTATATATTTTAAAACTTTCATTTTTTTCGATGTGGAATTAATGCACCTTACCTCTTTTCAGGCATGACATTTTTTCCACTTAACATCGTAACGTCCTCGTCACGAGCTTCTGCTCTCGTGATTGATCTTTTTGTCACGGTTGTTCATCCTGCCTACTTCTCTCATGGGCACTCGGCGTGAAATCAGACAGTTAAAGAATCATTCTGATACCACTTATTACGGGATTATTACCCTCTTCCTAAAAGATATATCTTTTAGAAAGAGGATAATGACCTGTAACATATGCATGTTAACTCATATAATATCATATGTGGTGTGCATCTTTAATATTTTATTTAAAAACTTATTTTTATTTATTGACTGAGATTATTAATCAGATTCTATCTAATATTTTTTTTTAACAATTATACATGTAAAGTCTATCGAAGAAGCTACTACATTCAAATGTCACAAACTCGTCATCTCAGCCCAAATAACTGTCGGTAGAGACAAAGATTCTTCTTTTCATTGTATACAAATAATGATGATAATACTAATATAAAATGACTATTAAAATACTTTTAAAATATTCAAATTGATGCTTACTGCTTAGCTATCATCCAATATTTTAGGATTTAAGTTTTCATTTTAATAAAGTATATTTAGTTTAAAATAAATATTTTAGGATTTTTAAAATTTTAATATTATTTAAATAAAAATATTTTTTTCTATCCCTCCAATATTATTATGTTTAATTAGTTTTACTGGAAATAAATCAATTAAGTTCTTAATATCAAATATTAATCAAAAACCTCGTAAAGAAAACTTGTTAAAATACTTGTGATATACTATATATACTCTCTACGTATAAAGCTTCTCTACACGTAGAAATTTTTCTTCATAGTTTTTCCAAATGCCTTAGTCACGTGTCGGTGGCTATTATGGTTATGGTGGAGGAAGTTACAGCCGACTACTACTCCTGACTCCTACTTGTACTACCCAAGTTAATGAAGCCAACAAACAAAGCTCGTCTCTGAAAAGCATAGAAATAGCCGATTCTCTCTTAATTTCTTCATTTTCAACGATATAGATCACAGAGAGGGAGGAGATCTTCCCTGTTTCACGACTTAGGTTTGCTGTTTCGGAACCACACAAGAATATTTGACGGAGGAGGAAAAAAGATCGAAGAAGATTAAATTAGGGAAAAAATCAATGGATTGGTGGCATAAGGTGATCTTCCCTGTTCGACGTCTTTGGTTTGCTGTTTCTTCACGGGTTAAAGCTCGCAAAAACGGTGCGTTTCTTCCTTTCACCTCATTTTCTTTCTCAGTTAATGTTCTTAGTTTCCAGAGACCAATCTTATTCGTGCTTTGGAGTCATCGTCTTCTTCTTCTTCTTTAGTGCAACTCTGTTTTTTTTATTTATTTTAATTTTGCCTAAAACCAATGATTATAGTTAAATAGATCGGATCTTACACCGTCACAAATTCAAATTTTTTATCTTCAGATATCGAATTTGAATGAATAAATTTCATTCGGAGGAGAAAAGTAGTAAAAAACTGAAATCTAAACTGAATAAAGGAAGAGGAAAATAATTTTAATTTAGTTAATTAATTATTTAAAAAACTAACTAATTATTACATATCACGAGATGATTCTTTGATTAATCTTTTATCGAATTTATGTGTTTGTTCTGAAGTTTTCCCGTTTCTTTTCATCATTTCATTTCTAAAAGCTTTACAACATGAAGATCCGTAGGCATAAGAGACCCGTGTCAACAAAAATTATATATTATTTATGTATGAGACGTAAATTTGAAAAGATTAATATTTTAATTAATAAAAAAAGATGAATAATATTTTCAGTTTAATTATATGTATATGTAAATCAATCTAACATATATAATTATTTTTAATAAAAAATATACATAATTATTTAATAATGACTGGACCATATAATACTACACATTAATAAGCAAATATATATATAATAAAGCTGTTCAAAAAATAGTAACATGAATTCAAAAAGTGTTTGAATGAAAAAATAATTAATATTTATTTTATAAAATACGGGTTTAAATTATTTTTTTTGATGATCTTATAAACCCCATCTCTTATTATTATTTTTAGATAAATCCATCTATTAGTTATTAACCACATATCGAAATCTTGATTCTGAAGTTTCTTAATGAGAAAGATTAGGTTAAAGATAATAATAATAATACTCCTTCCTTGAATGACAAACAAAGTGCCGCCACATGGATCTAACATGTTAAATCAAATAATTAAGGAAAGGTGATTGAAGATATTTTTAGTAAAGTAATTACGCATCTTTTTTCCCCCGAAACTTCAGCTGAGATGGGATGAGTTACATTATTTTTATTTTCAATCATTTGACTCGAAAAGAATTAACTTTCCTTTTCTTTTTAAAATAAATTGGAAGGAATAGTGTAAATAACGAGTGGGGATGATGGTGATGCAGGAGCAGGGTTGTTGAAGCTTCACGATGATGTACAAACTTGTGGGTATGAAGATGTGCAGGTGATGTGGGAAATGCTGCGAAGATCGGAATCAGAGCTGATGGCTGCTAACATCCCCAAGCGCAAGCATCGTCCACCTTTCTGGAGAATGGTCGTCTGGTCGTCTTCATCCTCATCATTCTCCCCAAATCATGACTAACTCCACACCCTTTCTTTCTCTTTTCTATAAAATAACAATAATAATGTGTTCCTACTCTCCTTCAACTCAGACATTCGTGTCTAACTTTGTTGAACTTATGTTATCAAATTTGTGTCAATGTAAAATGTGGATACGTTCCTGATATGCATATAACAAATTGGAACATTACATCGTGAAATGTGGGTCGATGGGTGGCATTGGCAAGCCAGACATTGCAGGTTGTTGAATGTTGAGGGATACAAATGGCTGCATTTGGACCGTTTTTTCTGATCCGCTTCATGTGATGGGCTCGAATGAAACAGCATTGTGGCCTATTGGATTTGCTTTAGAGATGTTAAAGAGATATAAATGGCGTAAGAAGCGATAAATATCAACTGGAAAGTAATATATGAGAACTGCGTCCAAGTTGAGCTGAAACTTGTCAATAAAATGCAGGGTCATAACGAATCGAATTAAGTTTAAGTCTACAAATATTCGAGATCTCCAAAATAATTACTTTGTTTTTTATCCTAAAGTGATGCTTATTCAAAACTTAAGGTGATAATGAATCATACCGAGTTCAAACCTATCTAGAATAGACTTAAGCTCGAAATAGATAATGTAAACTCGATTTGATTCAATTCGTGTCTCCTCTAAGTAACAAACCTTCAATAATATTATATTTTCTAATTTGCTTGAATGATTTTTTTCCCTAAGCATATTGCTTTAGTGCATATAGAGTATATATAATTATTTCGAGTCTCTTCATGAGTTTTTTGAATCGAGCTTAAAGCAATTTGTTTTGATTTGTTAAAATTCTGAGTTGAAAACGAACAAAAATCGAGACCACTTGAGCTAAACGCGAACTTGGATCGAGCTTGAGTAATTTACAAACTAATCAGATTTATTATCATTCTTAATCAAACATATTATATCATTCTTTGGATACCGATTTATCTATTAAAAACATATCATGTCAGATATCTAATATCATTTAAAATTTTATGCATTAACATATATTGTATTTAAAAATCAACTTTGTAGTGTATGTTAACATTGTATGACATATCAATCTTCTTCCATGTATAATGTTTTTATTTATATTCATACACTGAAAGTTTAAAATTAAAATTTAAGATTAATGTTAAGGTTTATGATTAAAATATAAGCAATTTAGAGTAAGATGTATTTTTTAATATTTAAGATTAAAACTTAATTTTATTTTAGTATTAAGCTACAAAGAATACCAAAAAGCGCAAAGAAAATATTACTACGATTTTACCTCAAGAAATAGGGTAAAAATCATTTGTTTGTATCTTTTCAATGTCTCTTTTAAAATTTTTAAGAAATTTAATTTTCAACTTTGATCCTTATTTTTTATATCCTACATCCTGCACCAAAAATATGCATACTTTTAATTTTCTAAACCCTAACCACAACTACTAACCTTAAACCCTACACCCTAAACTTTCTAATTTGAAATAGGTAGAAAGAGACATGAAAAAAGATGGATGATTTTTCACCCAATAAATAAGCTAAAAAGAAATTTACTGTTGATACTAAATCGAGCGTGATTAGTGAAGAATCTTTGCAATTTATAATGTTAAACTTCTGTAAAGTCTAAAGTCACATTCAAGCAAGGAGAATCAGAATTTAGTGATTTGGCAAACAAAGGTTGCCATGGAGGCTTCGACTTTAAGCTGCAGACAGTTGGAAAACACGTTAAAAAATTCCCTACCCTTCTCTTCCACATCTGAACCCTCTGTTCAGTGTTCATTTTAAGAGCTCACAAAATCACCTTATAAATATACTCGATCTCCTCTATACAAACAGAAATCACCAGGAAAGTTTGAAAGCAAAGATGGGTTTGGTTGTAGTCATCTCTCTACCACTGCTTCTCTTATGCATATTACTTGTTCTGGGATTTTACTTCTATAGAAGAGCTAAAGCAAGACAAGTTAACAACCCTCAGATTTATGGCGCACCAGCTCCGCCGCCCGGTGCAGCTCCTCCTCCTCCGCACACCAAGCCTTACAACTTGGCATGTGTTTGATAAGGTCCAAGAATGAATTTTCTATCAGGGATACTTTAAGAATAATTTCCAGTTCCTCTTTTCTTACAGTAGACAAAGTTAATTGTTCGTGTTTTTGTGTGGAATTCTGACATATTGTATTTGCATATCCTTGTTATTTGATTTTAGATTGCTTTTTCTTGTTCTAACCAAGAACAGTCATTGGAAAAAGAACAAAGAGTGAACATTTATTTTACAGAAATTTAATTGCAGAGAGAGAATTCTGTTTTACGCTTCCTTCGAATGAGCCTATACGGGGAGATATTATTAGGTAAACCATGTTCACCACGTTATCTATGATCTAAATAATCGGGACCGTTGATCTTTAAATAATCATCTAATAACTACCCACCCACTAAGTCCATGTAGGAATGAGATGATGATTCACTTAGAAAAAAACTAAAATCAACGATCCTAATTGCTTGGACCATGGATGACGTGGTGAACATGGTTCACCTAATAATTTTTCCTATGTCGGCTTTGAATTCCCCGGTAAATAATCAAATATTGATGCATTTTCTCAACTACTGCTGCATACAAAAGATAATAACCTCCTCAAAAACAACATTGCCGATGATGGTGTCCACGGATGATAATTTATTCTACAGTCGAACTTGATTTAATTTCATTAGATTGATTTTTTAATTAAATTAAAGAGTAATGACCGTTTCTTCAACCGATGAGACTAGATGGTTCGTGTTTTTCATTCTAATTCTCTCTTTGAATGATGCGGTCTTTTTCTTTTTTAATTTTTTAAATTTTATTTTATTTAATTTAGATCGATTTAATTTTTATATATTTTTGAAATATTTATCCTTTGTACCAATTTTTTAACACCCTGTCTTGTTTTGTTCTAACCATAGATTTTGCAACAGTTTCATATGCGGTGTCCAGTCCTGAGTAGGGTCTGTCTCCTGTACAATACAGGAACTAACCAACCACAAGAGTGGAACTGTTATCCAAAATTTCAACAGAATCTGAAAACTCAACCAAGTCACCAATTAGCCAATCACAATCATCCACATCAGCTTTCTTATCCTTCTTCCCACCACGACTTCCTCCCTCACCTGAAGCTAAACATCCACATTCCTCTTTTCTTCATCCTCAACAAAGAAATTAATACTACCAGAAAAGGAAAACACAGAAGAAAGACACAAAGATGTCTATTACAATACCAACTAATCTCTCAAAATCTATTTTGAAGCCCAAGCTGAACTCACAAGTTAACCCAAAGTTATCAGCAAGATCATTGATCGTATGCTCCTCATCCACAAATCCCTCCTCAGACAAATCGGCTTCAACACTACAAGCCTTCTCGGCGGCTCTTGCTCTGTCTTCCATTCTCCTTTCGGCTCCACTTCCCGCCGTTGCTGACATTTCGGGGCTCACTCCATGCAAAGAGTCCAAGCAATTCGCCAAGCGAGAGAAGCAGCAGATCAAGAAGCTGGAGTCGTCGTTGAAGCTTTACGCCCCCGACAGCGCACCGGCTTTGGCCATCAAAGCAACCATCGAGAAAACCAAGAGACGCTTCGACAACTATGGAAAGTACGGCCTGCTTTGCGGCTCCGACGGGTTGCCTCATTTGATAGTGAGCGGCGACCAGAGGCACTGGGGTGAGTTCATCACTCCCGGGGTGTTGTTCTTGTACATCGCCGGTTGGATCGGGTGGGTCGGAAGGAGCTATCTCATTGCTATAAGCGATGAAAAGAAACCGGCCATGAAGGAGATCATCATCGATGTGCCTTTGGCTACTAGTCTCATCTTCAGAGGCTTTATTTGGCCTGTTGCCGCCTACAGAGAGCTCGTCAATGGTGACCTTGTTGTCAAGGACGTCTAATCTCCTCAGGTCTGCATCTCTTCTCTTCCCATCTTCAAATTCCTTATTAATGGCTTTATAATAATAATATCATTATCAGTATATTTGGGGTAAAACAATGTATGTTACTATAAACAGAAGAATCAAAGCATTGAACTGTACTGTATGACTGTTTAATTTGGTTTCATCAGGGTATACAGATATTGAATGGGACGACGAGCTGGATGGGAAGGAAGATGGGAGCACATAAGACTGGGTATTGATGGAAAAGAGGTCTTGGGAAATCTCTCCTACTTATATATATGTAAAGTTTTCTGTCATGTTTATGCAATTCTCGTGTTAAACATTTGGATCTGATTTTTTCTTTCCATGTCAGTCATATTTTTCCAAGTTTCATGTGATAATACATCATACATATGTGTGTTACAAACCAAAAATTGTTACATGAACCCTTTTCTATCACCTAAGATATGGTCTCAACAAATTAAATTAAGACACATAATATATTTTTTCCATATCAAATTTACACATAAACATTGGTCAAATCATCTAATTTAATGTCTTTGATTTAAAAAAGAAAAAAAATATTATCAAAGATTTTTTGTGTCATCTTTCTCTTTGTTTTTTAAAATTTGACTAATTATTTTTTATATAGATTTGGGGTTTAGGATTTAGAGTATAGAGTTTAGGGTTTAGGGTTAGGTTTAGGGTTTATGTAGTTTAGGTTTAGGGTTTATGTGGTTTAGGTTTAGGGTCAGAGTTAGGGTTTAGAGTTATGTGTTATTGTTTAGGTTAGGGTTAGGGTTTAGGGTTTAGGGTTAGGGTTTAGTGTTTATGTTTAGGATTTAGGGTTAGGGTTTAGGGTTTAGGGTTAGGGTTAAGGTTAGGATTTAGGGTTTAGGGTTAAGGTTAAGGTTAGGGTTTAAGGTTAGGGTTATGCATAATTGTTTAGGTTAGGGTTAGGGTTAGGGTTTAAGGTTTAGGTTTAGGGTTTAGGGTTAGGGTTAAGGTTATGGTTTAGGGTTAGGGTTTAGGGTTAGGGTTAGGGTTTAGGGTTTAGGGTTAGGGTTTAGGGTTAAGGTTTAGGGTTAGGGTTAAGGTTAGGGATTATGGTTAAGGGTTTAGGGTTTAGGGTTTAGGGTTAGGGTTATATGTTATTGTTTAGGTTAGGGTTAGGGTTTAGGGTTAGGGTTAAGGTTAAGGTTAGGGTTTAGGGTTAGGGTTAGAGTTAGAGTTAGGGTTTAGGGTTTAGTGTTAGGGTTTAGGGTTTAGGGTTAGAGTTAACGTTAGGGTTTAGAGTTAGGGTTAGGATTTAGGGTTACGGTTTAGGGTTTATGGTTAAGGTTAGGGTTTAGGGTTTAGTGTTAGGGTTTAGGGTTAAGGTTAAGGGTTAGGGTATAGTTTAGGGTTGGAGTTTAGGGTTAGGTTTAAGAATTAGGGTTAAGGTTTATGGTTAGGGTTTAGGGTTTAAGGTTAGGGTTATGGTTATGGTTATGGTTTAGGGTTAAGGTTTAAGTGTAGGGTTAAGGTTAGGGTTAAGGTTTAGGGTTTAGGTTAAGGTTAGGGGTTAGGGTTTAGGATTTAGGGTTAAGGTTAATGTTTAAGGTTATGGTTTAGGTTTAAGGTTAGGGTTAGGGTTAGGGTTTAGGGTTAAGGTTAAGGTTAAGGTCAGGGTTTAAGGTTAAGGTTAGGATTTAGGGTTTAAGGTTATGGTTTAGGGTTAAGGTTAAGGTTAGGTTTAGGGTTAAGGTTAGGGTTAGGGTTTAAGGTTAAGGTTAGGTTTAGGGTTAAGGTTAAGGGTTAGGGTTAAGGTTAAGGTTAGGGTTTAAGGTTAAGGTTAGGATTTAGGGTTTAGGGTTAAGGTTAGGGTTTAGGGTTAAGGTTTAGGGTTTAAGGTTAAGGTTAGGGTTTAAGGTTAAGATTAGGGCTTAGGGTTAAGGTTTATGGTTTAATGTTAGGGTTTAGGGTTAATGTTAAGGGTTAGGGTATTGTTTAGGGTTAAGGTTTAGGGTTTAGGGTGAAGGTTAAAGTTAGTGTTTAGGGTTATGGTTAAGGTTTAGGATTATGCATTATTGTTTATGTTAGGGTTAAGGTTTAGGGTTTAGTGTTAGGTTTAAGATTTAGGGTTAAGGTTTATGGTTAGGGTTAGGGTTAGGGTTATGGTTATGGTTTAGGGTTTAGGTTAAGGTTAGGGTTAGGGTTATGGTTAAGGTTTAGGGTTTAGGTTAAGGTTAGGGTTTAGTGTTTAGGATTTAGGATTTATGGTTTAGGGTTAAGGTTAAGGTTTAGGGTTATGGTTTAGGGTTAAGGTTAAGGTTAAGGTTTAAGGTTAAGGTTAGGATTTCGGGTTTAGGGTTATGGTTTAGGGTTAAGGTTTAGGGTTAAGGTTAAGGTTAGGTTTAGGGTTAGGGTTTAAGGTTAAGGTTAGGATTTTGGGTTTAGGGTTATGGTTTAGGGTTAAGGTTAAGGTTAGGTTTAGTGTTAGGGTTTAAGGTTAAGGTTAGGATTTCGGGTTTAGGGTTATGGTTTAGGGTTAAGGTTAAGGTTAGGTTTAGGGTTAGGGTTTAAGGTTAAGGATTAGGGTTTAGGGTTTAGGGTTTAAGGTTAAGGTTAGGATTTATGGTTAGGGTTAGGGATTAGGGTTTAGGGTTAGGGTTAAGGTTAGGGTTTAAGGTTAAGGTTAGGATTTAGGGTTAAGGGTTAAGGTTAAGGTTTATGGTTTAGGGTTAGGGTTTAAGATTAGGGTAAGTGTTTAGGGTTTTTATTTAGGGTTTAGGGTTAGGGATTAAAAAATTGAACAATAAAGAGGGAGACAATATAAAAAATCTTTGATAATATTTTTTTTTATTTTTAAATCAAATGCATTAAAGTGGATGATTTGGATGATGTTTATGTATAAATATGGTATGAAAAATATATTATATATCTTATTTTAATTGGTTAGGATCATATCTTATGTAGTGGAAAGGGTTAGACGAAATAATTTCTCGTTACAAACGGGAATGTTTGAATACCGTGAAATGTTAATCAGACAGGCTGTTAGAGAGAGCCAGGAGCTCGGCCTCGCCAATGTCTTAAAATCTTATATGTTAAATCTTTTCAAATAAAGTTACGAAGGCTAGGCTCACTGGCTCAGGGCTCAGACATTGTTTATTCCTTTATATTCTGAAGGGATGAAATTAATGTCAACATTGGACCTTTATTTAGGCCGAAGTATTTAGCTTTCACTTCTTAATATTCAACATTGATATTGGACCACTTCATATAACCAAGTTGGGCCTAATCATTTTCGTTTTCCTTTTCTTGTTTTGGTCTCATTTTATACGTCCTCGAGAGTCGAGAGCAAGTAGATAACCTAAAAAGAAATGTGATTGGTTTACTTAAGTTAATAGATCCAAATTACGAGCCCCAAGATTAAGTCCATTTTGTTCATTCAATCATTGGGGTTACAACATTTAGGAGGTTTGATATTTAATACATTTGATTAAATAAATCTAAAACCTTCTTTCTGTCTAAATCACATGCTTCACAAATGGCGCTTTTTTTTTCTTTAACAGAAGAGGTTGTGATCTGAATTCAAGCACTGAAATGGATCAATAATTCAGAGTGTATATATATGACAAATATTGCTGGACTTTTCCTAATTACAAGAAAATTTACTGTCCTAAGTCCTTGGTTTTTCTTTGAAAGTTCTATCCACTAGCTCATTGGGATGCTTTCCTTCCTATTGAGTTCAAAATGTTTAAGCTCGTGAGGAAAACCAAATAAATTCAGCCAATGAAAAGCTTCCCAAATATGAATAAATTAAAAGATTTCCATATACTGGTGTTGAAATGCTAGATATGGTAGGTAAACTAACACCACAGAAGTATTAAGTTACTGCTGAAAATATAGTCATCAACATCAGGTAGATAGAAATGGAGAAATTCATACACAAAACCGAGATAGAATTTTAAACTTAATCGATGATATCATTTCTTAAAATAGATAACGTGAACCGAAAGAAATTAAAACTGAATATGCAATTTAACTTTTGTTAAAACTATATGTGTACATTATATATAGTTAATGAAAAAAAACTTAACAACCACCGTAGCAGCCACCACCTCTCGTTCTGTCTACTCAAATTGCTGTATATAAAATCATTTAGGGATATGATAGGCGGGAAGTTAAGCACAGGGTGACAAAAATGTAGCATATGTGTATATGTAATATAATAAAGCTAGCATGACCACATGGACTCTCCTAAGCAACCCTGGTCAAGCACCATATCCATGTCGTAAATGGGCTTGGCTTGTGAACCAATGAGCCTGTATGAGGGTGACCTGCTGTTACTTGGGCTTGCAGTGCCGAACCCATGATGTGAAAACGATGCAGTCTGCCTCACCCGGAGGTGCACCACCTCTGCCTGAGCTAGAGCCAACTGGGTTTGAAGGGTGTCTATTTGCTGTTGCAGTGATGATATGGCCCCGACGCACCCGTAAACCAGGTCACGTACCCTGGCATCGGCCTCATACACTATGCTGCTAACCGCGTCTCCCCGTTGGTGCACCGGTAGCTCCTGCAAGTTTGATAGCTTAATTCGGTCAGCTTGCAGCGCCCAATAGGTTATATGAGTTAATGGTGACATCACTTCTACATCTGTACCTTGCAACATTTTTCTATGTGCTAGTGAATTTGTCAAAAGTCCAAAGTATATTACTGTAATTGTAAATAATTGAAATAAAACTAATAAATTGTTGTTTTAATCTGAATGGATCTCTTCTGTGAAAAGACAGTTTTGCAATTACCTAACTATTTTCAAGCCAGAAAAAGAAGTGGTCAAAAAGAAATTTTATGTAATATCCCCGACAAAAGCACCTAGAAAACATCTCCACGTGATCTGTTAACAGACCTTAGAAATTAAGCAGAAAGAAGAAAAAATAAAGAAAACAAAAAGTATTTTATTAAATAAATATGTTTCTCAAATGTGATTTTGAGTTCTATTGACATAAAAAATCATTTTAGGACATTTATTTGAGTTTGAGTTTCTAGCTGGGACATCATAAATCTAGTGAACTTGAAAAGAAAATAAGGTAATTAACCTGTTGCTATGATTACCCTATGGAACTGCAGATATTGGGACAAGAGCATTTAATTAATTTTGGTTTAATCTTTAAACAAAACATACCTTCTAATTAAACTGATGAAAAGAAAGCATCAAAACCTTTTTTATTAGAGGAAGCGAGCTCAGAAGAACTTAAAAAATGAGTTTGATTTAGTAGTGTAGAATGAAAGAATGTTAATTTCCCATGGTTTAAATGAGAACTATTGTCATCAAAGTTAAAGCTTGGGTGGGAATATTCATTATGGGAAATTGAAACCTGGAGCATCTTGTTGACATTGCTAGCACCAAACACCTTGTGGACATTAGCGAACTTCTGGGGCTCATCAGCAGAAAAATAAGGAGAAAATACACAGTCTTGGGCACACCTTCTCCTTAGAAGCTTGCATGCTGCGCATGGTGATGCTGCGCCCTGCTTCCTCCCACTCTCCTTCATTCTCTCCCTCCCTTCCTCTCTCTATGTGTGTATATCCTAGGAATATAAAAGGTAGCCCTATCTCTCTAGATTTTGATATTGCATTTAAAAAAATACCCCTACTTTAGTTTTTTTATGTTTTCCCTTGGAGACGATGACAGAAGAAGAAGATATCAGATTGAAAGTGAAAACTGAAAAAGAATAGGGAGCAGTGGTGTTTTGCAGGGGAGAAGTGGGGGTGGAAGTAAATAAGCAAATAAGAAACACGTACTCTTTGAGATGGAAAAAATTATTTTATGGATCCATCCTACCACATTATTTATAATCTCTAATCATTAAAAATTTATTAATAAATTTATATATTTTTTATGTCATTTTTTTTAGAGTAAATCTTATTTTTTTATTGTCATATAAATAAGAGTAGTTAATAGAGATTAATTAAGAAAAAATAATATAATAAATAAAAGTTAATTGATAAATTTTTAATGATTATGAATCATAAATGGCGTGGTAAAATTAGTCTACAGATGATCACTCTTGAGATGAACACCACTTTTTTCTTTAATAACGTAGGATAAATAAAAAATTGGAATATGACCCACTTTCAAAATACACATATAATTTATAAATAAAATTGATTTAAATTTATATTTTTAAAATAATATTATTTATTTATTTTTATTACGATACTAGTTGAGTTCACTTAGTTAGCATTATTATCTTATAATATATGTTTAAATTAATTAAATATGTGATATCTTTAATTTATTTAAAGTTTTAAGGTTATTTTTGTACGTTCAAGCAATTGGAAATACAATTAAAATTTGATATTCAAACTTTATTATTAGATATCGTATAAACACTCAAAGTATTAAAAAAATAAGTTTCTTTTTTAATTTAGGGATTCATTATAATAAATATTTGATTTAATTATTTGAAAAAATATAATATATAATAATTTTAATTCAATTTTTTAAATAACTATTAATTATATATTTAATCTTTAAAATTAATTTTTATTAATTAATTTAATAATAATATATAAGACACGTGTAGACTCATACTTTGTTTCTTGATTGAGTTACGTGGATGGGGCCTGGAAAACCCTTGAACGCAAATTCTCTGTTTGGATAAATTTCAAGGAAAGGAAAAGACCAAAACTTGAACTATTGGGTTCTAAATTCAATTATAATCTACTACTGCTGCTTGTATCTTAGAAGGTTTGAGTCCACAAATCAAGGCCTTTCAGGTTTGGAACGATTTTAACATTTGAAACATATGACGTCATGCTCCTATATGTAATATAGAGTCCTTACGTGCAATAAATGGTGCTGTATTAATGGAACTGCTGTAAAGATTCAATCTTGTGTTGAGATTTCATATCTCATATATATTCATTTCACCAGTCACGAAATTTAATAGTGTAGGGGTAGGCAGTCCTACAACAGCTTTGATTTTGATGGCAACTGTCCTATTTATGCATAAGATTGCTCGTTCCTTACCGTAGAACTACCCCTTCATTACCGATTATTTCATCATTAAACGACTATTTGTTCTTCTGAAAAAAATTGGTTTGAAGTTAATGATACGCTAATAAATCACTTCAAGTTTATGATGAAGACCGAAGTTATGTGGTATCCTATGGTGTTGTCTTTAGCCTATGCTCACTGTTCAGTAATCAGTATTCAGTATTGGATCCCTGGGCCAACTTCGGTTCTTTTCCAAGTTTCCCTTCTAAAAACACTTCGTCCTGCACCCTTTGTTTGAACATTAAATAAAGATCCAGTTTTTTTTTCCTTCTCCCTTATGTTTTAGTTAGGGGTGTTGCTTGAAGTTTGTGATGGCTGACCAGGGTGATAACAATGTTGTGACGAGGGAATACAGGAAAGGAAACTGGACGGTCAATGAAACATTGGTATTGATTGAGGCAAAGAAGATGGATGGTGAGAGAAGAATGAAGAGAAGTGAAGACAGTGAAGGAAGGAGCAAACCCACAGAGCTGAGATGGAAATGGGTGGAAGATTATTGTTGGGGAAAAGGGTGTTTGAGGAGCCAAAACCAGTGCAACGACAAGTGGGATAATCTCATGAGGGACTACAAGAAAGTGAGAGAGTACCAAAGGAGAATATCTGATAGAGGAGGACAAGGGACTGGCAACGCTAGTGAAGGCACTTCTTATTGGGAGATGGAAAAGAATGAAAGAAAAGAGAAGAATTTGCCTAGAACATGTTGCGCATGATGTTTGAGCGTTTGGAGGAGGTGGTGGAGAAGAAAGGGGATCAAAGGGTGGTGGGCGTGGCTGCTGGTGGCTCATGTTCCATTTCCGGTACACCTTATGTTATGGACAGACCAATTACCAGTGTGCAAACGTCATTGCCTCCTCTATTGCAACACCAACTTTCAGCTCCCATTCCAACTGCAATTCCATTAAGTCTATCAGCAACGTCTACAGCTGCTCCTGCACCACTAGTACAACCACCTCCCCTTTCATGTGCTCAACCATTTCCCATAGTAGGTACCTCTTCCCTCTCTCTTGAGCCTTTGAATTTGGTTGGCAAATTTTGATATTCCATATTAGAGATTGGCGTTTATGAAGATGCAGTGATTAACTGTGCTTTTAGTGGCATTCAGTTTAGTGCTTCATTGTTCCTGGAAGGGGTGAGAGTTGGCCGATTTCATCACTAGTTATTGATATATAGTTATTCAGTTTCAGTGTGTCATGAATTTTCAGCTATCATTGATTGATTTCATTGGTTCCATATTTTCTTTTTTATGTTTTTGAGATGTGTGATGGCTCAGATTCTGATACAAGTGAGTATTCAGAATCACCAGCAAAGAGAAGGAAGAGAGGAGATAATGGTGAAGAAGGTACCAGTGGGGGCACAGAAACTGCAAACAACACAAATGAAGTGGGAACTGCAATTTCTAAAGGTGCTTTCATTATAGCAGAAGCCATCCGAGCCAGTGGGGAAAGAGAGGAGAGAAGACAGAGAGATCTCGTTCATTTGCAGGAGAGAAGACTAAAGATGGAGGAATCCAAGACAGAGATCAACAAAAGTTGCCTTAATGGCCTGGTCGATGCCATTAACAAGCTTGCAAATTCTATCCTTGCTTTAGCTTCCCACAATAACCAGTCACCTCCCAAGTGAAGTCACATTCTCTGACTGCTTAAAAAACTACCCAGTAAACTGGTGCTTGTTTATACTAATTGTTAATCCTCCCCTCCCCTTGTGACCTATATTTTATGTTGTATTCATTCTAATTATATATTTTCTTTCATTTCAAGTGTTTAAACATAAACTAGGGTTTGTTGTAAGTTGTAACTTGTAATACTACCAAAAGTGAAAGTATAAGTAAAATTGTGTTTGGGTTTATCTTCAAGGAAACCATCCAGTAAACCCTTCATTACTCCATTGAACTAGGTCTTATGAATCAAAGTATTCCACGAGTGCTTGACAGGTAGGCTGTCATACAATTTGCAAGACTGCAACATTTATTTTACCTTTGAAAAAATGGAAAGGGAGACTTCTATAAAGTATCTCATCACACATATGGGAAGAAAGGTTCTCTTCAGAAATTGTTTGTGTTTTTATTATATTCATCTTAAAAAATATATAAAAAAATTATTAAATAAAACTATAAATGATAAAGTGAACTAGACATCTCTAATATTTTTTCCTACGTTGGTTATCATTATTATTTTGCTAAATTTTCCTATGGTGGGTATTATGTGAGGCGCTGTTGGCTCATCTTTTATCAAATAGATGAAAAATGCGAGAGAAATAGTATATGTTTGCATCAAGTGTGCAGGTAGCATTACTTCTCTGGTGCTACTCAAAGCGCGACCAGTCAATGGATCTCTGAAGCCTGAGGGGATGTCAGGTTTGGTGAGATTTACAGGAATGCCATTCTGGAGGCCATTATTATAGCTAGTCTTGTATTCTCTTGAGAAGGGTGTGGCCCTGTGGCAAAAGTTGGGCCTTTATTTTCCACTGAGAGGATTCAGAGTGAGAGAGAAAGGGAAGGGAAGTGGGCATTATTGGCTAATTTGGTAGACTTGGTTGTAATCTTCTGACAGAAGCGTGTGCGTACTAAAGTTTGCCTTTTTTCCCCCTTCACACGGCGTAATGGTTCATTATTTGAGCTTTTGTTTCTGATCACTTCTCCCCCTTTATTAAGTCCAATGAAAAGCTTCTAACTTCAAGAAGAAACAAGACATTTACAGGTTTTAAGTCTGTATCTAAATAATATTAAAAGAGTTGGAATCTTAATGAATTTCAGAAGGGTTGTGTTACTATTGCAGACTTAGCTAACCCCATGAGTCTGGATATAATAGTTTTTGGCTCAGTGGAGTTGTTTGTAGTTAACTGTTTGAATGTTTTAGTTGAGAATTGAATTGCAATTGGCTGGCTGTGGCAGAGAGGACCCCATTGAAATGCCCAAGGCCAACATGAATTCCAAATGGAAGAGAGCGACCTTTCAAAGACTCCCTTATCCTCAATAGGAGAGTTAATAGCAGAGAGCCAAACACAAACAAAACTAGCCAATCTGCTTGTTTCTTGTTTGATATGAAATCCCCCCTTTCCTGACAGAGCATTTAAGAAGAATATGAAAAATAAAAGGAGAACAGGATTAGAGTATTGAGACCCCCAGAGTTTATGCACTGCTTTATTAAAGTAACCAGCATGTATTTGAACTAAAACAAGATGACAAGTTAGTCTTGGTTTTGAGTACTAAAAGCAAATAGTTTTCTAACGAAATTTTAATTTCTGTGAAATTTAATTAAAAAATAAGAATAAAATCACAAAAATGTGAACATAGAGACTAAATTTGTCATTATACTGTACTCCATATACTAGAGAGTTTAAGTGTATGCCTAAACCATGATTCAGTCTTCCCAAAAAATATTTAGCTTCACAAATTTACAACAATTCCATTGAACACCAAAAGTCATATGGGACTCAAGTTTGTTGTTGTTCTCAGAGTTTTTCACCTTTTTCTCCATCTTTATACATTGCACAAGTGGGAAAATACACAAACCTCTGGCAGAACAATACTTGATTATTAGACCTCTAATAATACTTAATTATCAGTGTTTGCTTCCTTTGTCCGTGATGGCCTCTTTGCTAAAGTCTTCATTAGACCTCTAATAATCTTCCCAAACCACATCATGTTCAAGATGCCTAATGCCGATGGTACGCCGAAAACCAAGACGTAGCCGAAGGTATGCATCTTCATCACCTACCCCGTCGAAATATGTTCAGTTCGATATAAA
Organism: Abelmoschus esculentus; assembly: GCA_035048815.1. Lineage (NCBI taxonomy): Eukaryota > Viridiplantae > Streptophyta > Magnoliopsida > Malvales > Malvaceae > Abelmoschus > Abelmoschus esculentus. The sequence goes on from JAUCBN010000008.1 coordinate 4,252,868, forward strand.
GCAAAACACTATGGGAGGTGAAAGTACCTGATCATAATGCAAGTAGACATGGTAGAACATGTAGCCAAACAACAGAACTCTTGCAATCTGCGATCCATTAACTTCAGCTTAGGGTAAAAGTTGGAGGGCCTTATTGAAAATGAAAATAACAGAATAGAAAAGTTGAGCTCACCAGCCAGCCAATGAAGATAAAGGTACCATTAATGAGATATGCAATGGACTTCTTCATACCGGCTGTATCAAGGTACCTTCAATCAAAGAACTCATTACATGATTTGCTATCGAAATTTCTACAAACAACCGTAATCGTGTACAACTTACCATCTCAAATGGATTTCTGGGGTTGTCACCTCAGATATAAGAACCATGTATGTATACAGCTGAGCTTCTCCAGTAAACATTGAATATGCAACTGCAATTCCAGATAGGATATGGTGGATAACCTGCAATCAGATGATAATCATCCATTATCATTCCATCTACCCCATGAACATACGGTTACCAGTTTTGTAAGATTCAACATAAGTCCATGTTACTCCAAAATTTAACTGAAACTGAATCCTCTGACCTACAAGCATAACACTCTATGCTTGCATGCTTTCTGTTGCATCCTGTTATTCAATCTTGTTTGGGGGACAGTACCAACAGTTGAAATTTTACTATTGTTTCTTACAACAGTAAAAACATAGACAAATAAATGAAGTGTATGCCAGAGTGCTTTCCTGCTAGAGAATACACTTACATATTCTATTCCACCTAAAGCAGGATATTGCCATAAAGTCATAGCAAGATCCGAAAAGAAGTATCCAAGAGAAACCTGTACAATATAACAACAAAGGACGTTATGCATTCTCAAAATGTTTATGCCATTAGCAGTTTGTTCTTAAATGATTAAAAGAAATTTGTTCAAAGAAAGTTAAGTTTTTCTAAGCCTAATGAATGTGCTGAAAACGCAGAGACATTAGAAACAGCACGTGCGCGTGCATATATATATATATATAGATATATATTATCTGCAAGATACATGGTTGAACCACTTCAAGATCACATATGAAGCTTAAAACTTACCCCTAACCCAAAAGTAGACAGTGTTGAGCTTCTGAAGACAGCAAGACCCGAAAGCTGTGGGTCAGAAAAGAGGTCCGACCAGAAAACGAAGTACAACGACAAAGTGGAAATGAAAATGGCATGAGTTGTAGAGATACCACTGACAAAAAATGTTAATAACCAAGAGAGAATGAGAATGATAACAGAAGCAAAGAAAATAAAACAGAGCATGCACTACACTAACCGATTGTTCCAATCTACTCGTTGAATTTTAGTAAGACTAGCGTAGGTCTTGATGTAAAAGCTGCTGATTAAGTCGGTCAGATCATAGACCTATGCAAACGTAAGTTCAATACAGGAGTCCAAGGGAAAAGCAACCATGTAGCAACATCAAAATACATACAAGTAAACTTAAAATATCTGAAATTTATTCCTGCAAGCTTCATTAATGGGTATAGGAAGCTCCTGCCTAAGGATTGAAAATGTCAGCATACCACTTTGCAGGCTAGAACGCCACCGAGGATGGAGGTATAAGGAAGGAAAGGATCAGCCAATAAGTAATTCTTGACCAACATGTGAGCCTGGTTCTTGTAAGACTGTATCGCCATGGTTGTCTGTTTAGGCACTCCTTTGATATTACAATCTCAAAATCACCTGGTAGAATGAGTACCTTCTCCTAGTTTTGTGCCTCCATTCATCAATTCTATAACAGATACAAAATGGCAGTCAGGAGAGGAAAAATGCAATTTTTATTCAATTATGTTAATCAAACAAATAAACATTTTCATTTCAGAAGGCATTAAAATTGAATCCGTGTGAAAAGCGCATGGAGAACATTGGCATGAAAAGTAACGTAAGCAATCAAAGATAACGCAATGCAAGCAAAGAAGTTGAGAAATGAGATAAATGTGGTTACAACTTACCATAAGCAATGGTCAACATATTTGAAGAAGCAACCATGAAATTAAAACATAACGCAGAAAGGAGACCCAGAAAGGAGAAAACTTCATACACAAACAAGGAGAAAACCCAAAGGGGACATGACAAAATGGAAAATAAAATATGTAAAAATAACGACAAATTGAAATCAATGCAAAAAAATGAATGTCCATGAGCAACAAAAGCTAGCTTTTCAATGAATGCCAAAAGGAAACAACCAAAGACTCCAATTCATAACCAAGATAAAAATAATAAGGGAAAACGCTGGGAATTCAAATCCTATCTATCATCATTTTGATACCAAGCAAAAGAATGTGGCGCCTACCTTAAAGTTTAATCAATGTTGGAAATGTACTATGAATCTCCAACTCCAACAAACTGGATAAATGAACCAAAACCAGATAACGTAAAATCAAAGAAAGTGGATTTCTGGATACTTGAGGGTCATGGGATTGAAAGAAGAAATTGTGGGTGTTTTAGTTTATCCATGAAAGCTTGGGGAATATGAGAATGAGATTGAAAAAAAAAACTGTAAACGTATGACACTTGTTTTTCTTTTTTGGGATTTTGTTGGAAATTGGTCTCGTAAAATCATGATTTCATGTTCAATTTTTAAAATTTATATATTATGATCTAATTTGGGCTTTTATAGATTCTGAATTTTTTTTTTAACAAAAAGATTTTGGTACTTCAAAATTCAAACATATGTATCAGATATCAAAATATAAATATTTAAATATTTTGTTGTAGGGGTTTGGCTTTCTAGGCTTGTTTCTTTAGGGTAATAAAAACATTAGCAATAACTTAATTGAATTAATAATGATTATGGATATATTTTTTAGAAAATAAATATAATAAATTTGATATAATTTAGTGTAATGAATTGATTTAATTAATCAAGAAAATTTTAAAAAAACAACGTAACATTATTAATATTAACATCCTTATATATTATTAATTTTTAATAAATTTAAATAAATATTAAAAAATTTTAAAAAATTAATACATAATTAATCATATTTTAAAATAAAATTAAAACCTTAAAATTCTCATTCTTTTACCTACAAGATAGATGATTAAATATTAGAAAAATCCTTGATATCTACCTCAAGTTCCTTGTGGGTTGAGGGAGAAATTATATTATAGGTAAGTTTCGTCACGTATTCATGAGATCAACCAATAAAAATTATTTATCTTATATTTTTTCCGTGTCATATAAGATTTACTTGGAAAAACTGTTTTTTAAAATGAATTTACAGTAAATTTGAGTGAAGATTTACTTAAAAAAATATGACATAAAAAAAATATAAAAAATAGATAATTTTTAATAATTGGTCTCATAGATGATATGATAAAAATTACCCATAATATAATTTTTCGCATTCTTCAAATAGAATAAAGATGGAATGTTCTTTAATCGGCAGATAAGTTTTTTTTTTTAATCTTATCAAAAGTTATAAAATATATAAATAGATATTATTTTATAATTATTAAAAATATTATTCATCTAAATTTGATTTACTTAATTAAATCAAAGCTTATAACCGTCTGAGATCATATTTTTTTAACCAAATCACATTGGTTTTGAACGATCTTATCTATTCAGATTAACTGCGGAATAAAGTTTTTTTCCCCAGATTATTAATAAAGACTAGTAGATGTTTAAAATGTAAATTTTGTTTTTTAATGCATTTCTAAATCATCTAAAACCTTCTCCGCCTATAAACGTTGGGGGATCTACGTGATATATTGGGTGGACATGTTAGATTTTTCGAATTTTATATATTTAATTATTTTTTTAAATTTTATAGTTTATATCGATCTTAAAACTTTGAGATTTATGTTTATCCTAGAAAAATAAATTATACAAATTTATATTATAGAGTTGGTATCGAAATAGCCACAATACTTTAAAAATCGTCAAATACACTAATCAACTATTAAAACAGTATCGAAATAGCCATTTACCAATAAAATTTAACGGACCGATAACGTGAAAGTTAAAAAAATAATTACACATTTAATATCTATCATTTATATATATTTTTAATTTAATCTTAATTTTATTATAATAAAATAATATAATTATTTAAACTCATGACCTTTAACATGAGTAAACAATGCCTAAACCATGAGAGATTATATCATAGGTTCGGCTCATCATGTAAGTCGTGGTCCCTAACCAATAAAACATTCATTCTACCACTAATCAGTCATGTAATTAATATAATTTCTAGAAATTATATTTTTAAAATGACATGGAAAATATGAGTGAAGATTCATTGGTTGAAAAAAAATGAGTTAGAGATTAATTATGAAGTGGGTGATTTTTATTGGTTATGGACCAAGACTGACTTGGTGAGTCGGGCTCATGATATAATTTCTCACCATGAGAGATTATATCATAGGCTCGACTCACCATGTAAGCCGTGATCCCTAACCAATAAAAATATTCATTCTACCACTAATCAGTCATATAATTAATATAATTTCTAAAAATTATATTTTTAAAATGACATGAAAAATATGAGTGAAGATTCATTGGTTGAAAAAAAAATAAGTTAGAGATTAGTTGTGAAGTGGATGATTTTTATTGGTTAGGGACCATGACTAACGTGGTGAGTTAAGCTCATGATATAATTTCTCCTAAACCATTGAACTAAGATAAGTTTTATGATATAAATCTCTATAACATATATATATATATATAATATAATTTTTTATATATATTCTATTAGTTTCACACATAATCTTATATTTATTTTTTAATTTAATTAAAATATTAATTAAATTATTTTATATATAATAAATTAAAATATTTAAATAATAAAATTTTATTTAAAAAACTTTAAATTTTAAACAGATAGATAAATTTTATCTTAAATGTGAAAAATCTATAAAAGATTCAAATTTTCAAGAGAACATAAACAAAATTAATCCCAGAAAACGTCAAAGTGTGACATGAAAATTATCATCCCACTCCCTCGCTAGCTATGCCAGATTCCACTTCCTGACTTACCCTTTATTATTTAATTCTCACTTGTCCACGTAAGTGTGAATCTATACACTTTAAAATATATATAAACTAAGCAATAATGTCAGGCATATACTCGTACTATTTTTGTAACAAGTTGTCTATCTAGACAAATACAATTTCCCTCCCAGTTGTCTATCTAGACAAACGAAGCTCTTTTAAGCTGTGTACCCTACTGAGTGGGCACATAGATTTAATTATATACAGACATATTGGTTAATAATATAGTTCAATAATGGATCGATACACCAAGTAATCCTAGAAAAATATTCGGTCTTGAGATCGGTCTCGTGAATCGTTTTGCTTTCGTAAAGTTGATAGGTCGCTGTCCGACGGTCCAAATTTTGGCAAATGGGAGTGGCATATGGCTTGTATTTTATACCGTAGTTCGTCAAAATTAAATAAAAATGAAAAAGGGATTTAAACCCCCTTTTTTTTAATGTTGCTGGCTGGTCCTTCCCACTATCAAATACACCTGGCCATCAGTAATTTACCCCCTCGATCTTATCCAGTCAATCTCTTGTATTTCCACTTAAGTTGTGCATGAGAAAGCGATCGATGTGTGGGTTGCATTTGGGCATGAAAATTTAGGGATGAAAATTGAGTGCGGTAGGAATAATTTTGCATTACTAAAGAATAATTATTATATTCTCATATAAAAAAATAATTAATATAATTGCACGAATCTTCTAACCTAAATGGTTAAAGGAATGGTAGTTGATCCTAAAAATCACGGGTTCAAACATCAGTGATGTCAACAAAATAATTGAACGATTAATGTCAAATAATAAAGATTGCCTTAGATGTCTTGTGAGATGATTTGAAGTCTAAGTACGCTTATTTAATTATTCTCACAATTTAAATATAATAATCCTCGTCTTATTCTAAATAAGAATTTCGGTGATAAAGTTTTCTTAACCTCATCCTTTTAATTTTCGGATTTTCACCGTCCAATTCTCACCTCTACATGAATTTCATGTATGCCCTTAAATTAACATTTTTATATTTGTATAATTTTGTCCTTTTTGTGTTTGTTATTTTATTTATATTTTTTCTTGTTCAGAATTACCTAGAGTATCCTAGGTAATTTAAAAAATAGAATATATGTTATATCAAACATTTTCATTAAGGATAATAACACGAATGGTCCTTAGATGTTAACAATTATTTTAATGTGGTACGTATAGTTTAAAAACTATCTAGAAATTAACATGTGTTAATTATTTAAATCGTAATATTTAAAAATAATTATTTATACCGATTCGCTGTATGATTAGATGCTGTCACAGTATCATGTCATTTTTTAATAATATTAAATAACATATACCATTTTTCTTAATCTTTGAAATATCCTATACTTAAACATATTTAAATCATATGCATTACAAAAGAATACTTATTATTTTTCAGGGACCCTTCATGAATAATCCCTTCATCGAGGAATATTTCATCGGTAGAATTGGCTTCTTCTTGATAATTATTTTGATAAAATTTTATTCTATTTTTAATTTAAATATACAAGAAACCTCACCTACACGTATTGAATAAAACAACTCGTAATCTTTGTACTCTGCTGTGCTGTGTACCTGACAAAACCCCAAGCCTTGTTTTCCTAAACTAAATCAAGTTGATTTGCATGAGAATCTTGAAACATCAAACTGTTGTTTTTCCCCTCAGTGAACCACAAAGCTGGTGATTAACTAAGCCAGGGCGATACTACAGAAGCAGATCACATGTTAAACATTTCCAAAAGATGCTGTTTTCTTGTTTTGATTCCATTGAACACACTAAAAACAACGATATTTGATTAGATTAGATGCAGAAATCAGACAGATGATAAAAATATGTCCTTTGCTTCACAAAGATGGATTTTTAACTCTTATCGACCCACTTCAGGCGGGAAGTTAACTGATTTTTAACTGGATGAAACCGGTCTGAAACCCCATCTTAATTTTTTAACCGCCGGAAAGGGACAAAATCATCACCCGCAAAATCTTCTTGTCGTAATTTTCTTTGTTTTTTGTGCTATTTCTAAATTTTGATGGTTCTTTCTTCTATGGTTGTCCTTTCGTTATCTTCTATTTTTTAGGTTCATTATAAGAATGTCAGTGAAGCTTTATAGATTGATCTCCATTAATCTTTGCTTCTTCAAGAACAAGCTTAGAACATCTTTCGAAAAATGGCTTCTTTACAAAAACTGCTTAAAGATGAAGGGTTTGAGGGAGGGAAGAAAATCAGGCCTAAAATCCGAAGCACTGAAAACCCAGATGAGTCTATAGCACTGCCTATATACATCTGCCATAATCGAAAAAGCTTGGAAAATTCGAAGCACAAGGCCGACGAGATCATTGCCAGAAATGGGTCTTCGGTGTTTTCGTCTAGAAGGGTATCGAATTCGGATAGACCCAAGCCATTGATAAAAGATGGTGGTAGTGGTACTCCAAGGACAGATGAGCCTGCAATCGATGAAGCCGCCATTAGAGCAGTGATATCGATTCTCGGTGGCTACACCGGTAGGTACATTAAAGACGAGAGTTTCCGGGTATTGATCAAAGAAAAATGCAACTCTTGCTTGGCGAGGAGAAAAGCCGGCTCCGATGACGAGATTTTTGAGAATATAAAACTTGGTATTGAGAGCATCGACAACTTAGTACGAAATCAGGGGAACAAAAAGGAAGTTAGAGTGAAATCATTAAGGAATTCGATTGAGCTTTTGAGCATTGTTGCTTCCTTGAATTCGAAGAAATCGAGGAATGGTTCAACTTGCGGCGTTCCCAATTCTCATCTCTCTGCATGTGCTCAGCTGTACTTGTCTATAGTTTACAAGCTCGAGAAGAACCATAGGATTTCCGCCAGGCATTTGCTTCAAGTTTTTGTTGATTCGGCTTTCCTAGCGAGAACTCACCTGCTTCCTGATCTATGGGAGCATTTGTTCCTTCCCCATCTTCTTCACCTTAAGGTTTGGTACCACAAAGAACTTGAACTTCTTTCTAACTTTGATCATGGCGAGAAAGAGAAGAGAATGAAAGCTTTATGCAAGCTCTACAATGACCAAATGGACATGGGGACAGTTAAGTTCGCTATGTACTATAAAGAGTGGCTTAAAATTGGGGCTTTAGTCCCGGCTGTTCCTCCGGTGCCTTTGCCGCCAAGTCCCTGTGTCGGATCATCGAGAAGGCGATCATCTGATTCTTTTGCTTCGCGTTCTTCAATCAACAAAAACTTGTAAGTCATTAGTTTAGATGCTTTAACTATTTTTTAACCGATCATGAAGTTTATCGTTATTCGTAATTAATTATGTTGATTTTCTAACGTGTGTTCTTGATTGCATAACTGTTTGAAAGGTATCGAACTGTGTTTGGCACGACAAGTGAGTTGAAGCCCACGGTCAGAGCATCAATCGACATATGTCGCCTTGAGGCAGAAGAAAATGAATGCACCGATGAAGAAGACTACAATGGTTGCAATTATGTTCATGTGGGTAAATCATGTCTCTTTTGAAAACTACAGTTCCTTTTTTTCAAGATACCGTTAGATTGGAGAGTATCATTTATGTTTCTGAACTTGACAGAACTTGACGAAGACACGTAGAAGTTCATCAAGCCAGATTCCTCGAACTCCTAAAACTGAATTATGGCCAGACACACATAAATCAGACCATTTCCGGCTGTTTACCTGCCAGAGCATACCAACAGAATGCTTGGTAAATGGTAAAAATGTTGTCAGACATGGTTCAATGAGAAGGAAGGAACATGTTCATCTTCCTTCGAGTGATCTAAGTAAATCCATTGCTACTATTTGCTCCTCGGATAATCTAACTGAGTGCGAAATGGCAATCCGTGTAATGACCAAAGCATGGTTGGAATCACATGGTGATCCTGCCATAGAAGCTGCAGTAGCAAAGGCGCATGTCGTCGAGGGAATCCTCGAGGTTTTGTTTTCTTCTAGTGATGATGAAATTCTGGAATTAGCAATATCTATTTTAGCAGAATTTGTCACTAGAAATGAGGTAAACAGACAGATAATACTTAACTCAGATCCACAGCTTGAGATCTTCTTAAGACTGTTGAGAAATAGTAGTCTATTTTTAAAAGCTGCCGTGCTGCTTTACTTGTTAAAGCCAATGGCAAAACAGATGATATCGACGGAGTGGGTACCACTAGTTCTTCGAGTTTTAGAGTTCGGAGAGCAGTTGCAGACTCTATTTACAGTACGATGTAGTCCTCAGGTGGCTGCATTTTACTTCCTAGACCAACTTTTAACAGGTTTTAATGAAGATAGGAACTTAGAGAATGCAAGTCAAGTGGTTTCTCTTGGAGGATTAAGCCTTCTAATAAGAAACGTCGAGTTTGGAGATGTCCTTGAGAGGCGAAATGCTGCCATGATCATATCTTGTTGCATTCAAGCCGATGGGAGTTGTCGAAACTACATAGCTGATAAATTGAACAAGGCATCTCTAATTGAACTTATCGTTGGGAACCGTAAGGATCCTAATGGGTCTGTTATCACCTTACTAACTGAGCTACTCTGCCTAAACAGGTACCAAATCTTTTATGAATTACCATGAGTTTTCTAACCATAGTGGTTCAAATGCATATCCAAATGACCTAAGTCATTTTAACAGAAGAACACAGATAAACAAATTCTTAAATGATCTGCTGAATGGATGGGGTGGCTTGAATACCATGCACATCTTATTGACATATCTGCAGAAATCTCGACCCGAAGAACGCCCCCTGGTTGCAGCCATCTTATTACAGCTTGACATTCTGGTAATTTAATTTCATTGCCATTTCACAGAATTATATACCAAGAGGTCCAAGACTAATGGTCTCATCTGTATCAAATACTTAAAAAGTAACATTCATCAGATATCCTATCTTCTTCCATTTACTTTAGCTCTTGTATACCCAAAAAAGTATTATATCAAACATGCAATATTTTGATTCGGAAATCATGGATTACAGTCATTTTACAGGGAGATCCTTTGAGGCTCAGTGTTTACAGAGAAGAAGCAGTTGATGCCATTGTAGATGCTTTAGATTGTGAAAAGTGTAACGACAAGATTCAAGAACAATCTGCAAGAGCTCTTATGATGTTGGGAGGGTGTTTTTCTTACAATGGAGACGCAACAACAGAAAACTGGCTTTTGGAACAAGCAGGTTTCAATGAAAAGTTAGGGGGCTCATTTCACACAAAGGAAATAGTTGATGATATCTCGGTAAGCCAAATCAAGGATAGTTATGCTAACTTTCTTTCTCTTTTGAATTATAGTTGCTAAATATCAAGTTTTAATATAGGTAGAAACTGCTATATATACTCTTCTTTAATCCGTTTTTTCAAATGTTTGTTCCCTTACTATAATCACCAGCATGAAGAGAAGGAGGCAATAGAAAGTTGGCAGAGAAGAGCAGCAACTGCTTTGCTAACCAGTGGCAACAACAAGAGATTCTTGGTCTCTCTTTCAAATTCTATGGCCAAGGGTATTCCTAGTTTAGCTCGAGCTAGCCTCTTAACTGTTGCCTGGATGAGCAGCTTTCTCCATTCGGTTCAAGATAAAGATTTACAGTCCATGGCTAGCTCAATACTTGTGCCTCAGTTACTCGAATCCTCAAATTACAACAGAACGATTGAGGAAATGGTGCTTACTTCTATCTCATTGCAGAAGCTCGTAAAAAGTTCAGGTACTGTAGACTTGGACATTTCCAAAGCTAGTCATATAATTTCTTGAACTTTACTGAATGGCGAATGCTACAATTCATATAAATTCCAAGCACTGAGAAGCAACGGTAGCCTGAGCTAGAAGCTGAGAAGATCTGGCCAGAATTAAAGAAATGCAGGAACTCTTCAGAAATCTTGATTCTTAAGGGTGACTATCAGAGGGTTTTATCAACACCCTGACAAAAGTGACCGTGTAGTTCTTTCATCTTTTGAGTGTTTGTAAATGGTGTAACATATGGAACATTTGATATTTAACATACAGTGATCTAGAGAGATGTGAAGGACAAGAAGAGCTTAAATGGCAGAGTAATAATTTAGCGGCTAAACTTGAATCAGACATTAATGTTTGGTTTGGTTTGTCTTTTCATTGTACTTTTCAGATTTCAACTCAACAACAATGGTAAAAACAACTGAATTCTATGATTCTCTATGACAGGACATGTACCATGTACTCGTCTAGTGAATAACTTTCATATATGTTCAGACATCCGTTTGATAGAGCTTAGGATTTATGAGGTACTTTCCCTACTTTCTCAAACGTGAATCAGTTGTCACCATCCTATTCCCATGGAATGTCACAGGTCGAATGTCACAGGTCTTGTCTGATTAGCTAAGAAATGACAATGGAATTCAGCATTATTAGTTGTACGACCATTTAAGAAATTTAAAACTTGTAAGGATTGTATACACTCCTATATCTTTAAAGTTTTTTTTAAATTTTCTGGAAAGAGACCATGGCTTCCATCTGTTCCGCCACTGATGATTCCAACGTCCAGCTCTTCCTCTGTCATTGCACGTGGATGTTTGAATTCCCTTGACATCACATAAATCCAACCAAATGAGTTTGTGTTGGGGTTTTCTAGTGGTAAAAAAAAAGCAGTTTCTTCCAGTGAAATAATACGATTGCATCAGCATCAGCATCAGCAACAAGAACAAAACCTGTCCCATCTAATTTCTGCTTCTTTTCAGTATCTCTGCCAGTAGAATTGGCCCCAAACTCACATGTCTGACGCCCCTAATATCTGACTCAAACTCAAAGGTATCCGAGCAACGGGCCATATGCAAAGGAAAAAAGTTAGAAAGGCATTTGAATGAATAGTTCAACCACCAGTTCCAAGTACATGAATCTCAGCTCAGACCACCTCAGCAATGGCAGCCGCAGGCACCCAATAGTTAAATGGTTAAAAAGTTCGGTTAATAATATTTAGTTAGTTCGGCCCAGTTAGTCAACTAAATTAACCGATTGAATACCCCTAATTGGACCTGCCCAAGGCAACAAGAAACGACCTTTTGGCCCGGTTGAAGTTCGATGAGGACTCACCCTACTGCTTTAGTTTATGATATAGTCTTGACACCCTCCCTCACATGGGACACCCATCGTTTTCATCTGCATGGTCCACACCACAATGCTTTTGCTTGGCGTAACATCAAGGAATACCCAGCCAACACATGTAGCTTCCTTTGCCTTTAATATATTACAATTTACAGTTTACAATTTACAATACAAATACAAAATTTATTGTAAACGTTTTGAAGAATAACAGACAGAAAACACGTGTATCTAAATAAACAAATTGTAATGAAAAAACCTATAGACCAAAGGCATTCAACTCTCCGAGTTGTGATTCGTAATGCTTAGTTGGCATACCATTTAAACTATGGTCTATGGACATGATTATCGCCACCGAAAAGGTTAGTATCCAGTTGACTTATATTTTGAAAGTAATATTAAACGAGGATGAAATTAAAAATATATATAATATTAAATTTTAAAATGTTATGTAAAGGAATAGTTTAGTGGGTAAAAATAAACAATTGTGTCAATTTTCATGGGAAGGATGTCAATATTTTTATCATGATGATTTGAATTTTTTTAAAGTTATGTTAATTTTATATTGATTTAATTATTAAATAAGTGTTTAAAATATATATTTTTTATTTTATATAAGTGATTAAAGTATATTTAGGAACTTAATTAAGCATTTAACGTTTTATAGTTATTATTTTAAGTGTTTAACCGTTAATTGATATTTAAAAGTTTTTGTTAGTTAATCAAAATAAGACACATTGTATGTTTTATTTTATTCTATTTTATTTATTTTAAAAATATCCTAAAATTCTCAAAAAAAAATTAAAATTGTAACGCCCCAAGTTTGGGCTTAGAAGTTAGTGGGCCGGTTTAGTTGGTTTAACCTAGTTCGGGATTAAATACCTAAAAAATTATTTTTCTATCAAAATAAATTGAGGAAAAATATTCTAAAATCCTCAAATAATATATATTAGACTTTTGTCAAATCAATTTTGAAAATCGACCCTTGAAACCCTAAGATTTTGAAATTAGTGACCGTTTTGTAAAAATTGAAAATTTAGGGGCAATTTTATGAAACAAGCCAAAACTTTGAATTTTTAAGGGGTTTTGATCCAATTATAACCCTAACTGTCTAGGCTTTCCAAATATTAATTAATTAAACCCAAAATCTATTTTAAATTAAATAACTTAATTAAACTCAATTTAAAACTCTTAAAACACTTTTTAATTAACCTAAACATAACCTATTTTATTCTATTTTATTTATTTTAAAAATATCCTAAAATTCTAAAAAAAAATTAAAATAATCCTCAAATTCCTAAATACCCAAACCTCTATGTCTCAAGTTTATATTGCAGTCATTATCGTCATCAATCGTCGACGGTGTGGCCACTACTTTCGTTATTGAATCTCAAAATCATTTTTTTTTATTTTCTCGTCATCGAAACTCTACGGCTAACGTGTCCAACTTTGTAATAAAACTGAAAGTTAGGAAGAGAAAAAAAAAAAAAAGATGGGCAGTAAATAACAACCGGTCAAACGGCGTGTAACAATAAAATAAGGTTTCATTTCGTCTTAGGTGTTTAGAATTATTTATTTTTCTACTTTCAATTTTATATTTTATGTGAATCTTCAGATTTCTATCTCATGAACTACTTGTGATTAAACTTTGTAGTACGCAGTGTGAATTTAAAATTTGATCAACTCGGGAGTCAAACAAGAGCAGTACAGGAAAACCTCCCCCTGATATGCCCACAGTCAGATGATTTCAAAGCAGAGTATTGAGAATAAATATAAAAACACTTAATTTTTTATACAGGAAAACCTCCGCCTGATATAGTACGGGACGAGTTTTTGACCGCTTCAACCTTAATCTAAAATTTACTCTTATCAAGTATTGAACTTAAAATCTTTAAAAGAAAAAATATTAACGGAAAATTTTAATCGCTTATTTTAAAAGTTATTAATATTTTAATAACATTTTTAATATAAGATTAAAATTCAATGATTTTTCGTATAATTTACTTTTTAATATATAATAATTATTCAAACACATCAAGTTTTTTTTAGCTGTAATTATAATTTTTCAAACTCTCCCCCTAGACCTTCCCTAAATTTGTTTGTTTGAACTGTTGTTTTCTTTTGGCTTTTTCTCTGCCGATGGGACAGTTATTGCATTTATCAAACCATACAATTTTTTCTATATTCTGCAAAAAGAACCGATCTCTTCAGAGTTTCTGACTCCTTTGCACTTCGTCTTTGTTTTACGCTTTTTGTTTGGTACAATCATCCCACTAGATTCCAACATTTATTATTATATTTCCTTAATCGACTTCTTTCTTATATAGTAATTGAAGAAAAGGACATGTTTGCTCAATCACTTGTTCATGTTGTCATTGAGGTTTTCTGGTTGTAATGACGGTGATGGGTCGAGCTTTTGGTGCAGGGAATTCAATCTTTTCTGGATTCTTTCCCGTTCATGATCATCAATATACATATAAAAATACATATACCCTTTGGTTTAAAATTTGATGTCCTTTTCCATCCTGGATTTTAAGCAGAATTCAGGTTTCTTTTGATCACTGTTTTCTGATGCCTGCAGATTTCAAAGCAAGGTAAGAACTTTTTGCAATTTCATCCTTATCTGTCTCTCTCAACAATACTTTTATGGTATCACATGGACTTCATCTTGGCTTGCGTTTCTCATCCCAGATTTTACTTTTGAATTGAACTTGTTTATACCCATGAATCATGCATACAATTTTAACATGTTTTCTCAAGCTTATATGCTATTCTGATGATAAATTAATTTCCTTTCTGAATTATGCAGATTCTAAATTCTAAGAGAAATCTGGTGTTTCTCAACTCTAGATACCTTTAATTTTCAAGGTTATAGTGATAGCAGGACTTGGTATGTTCTATATCGGTTGTTGAATTCTCCTTTGGTATCTTTTCAACGAGTCTGGTTATGAGAAGGCTGTAAGTTTGTGAATTTCAAATGGACTTGTCCTCTAACAGTATGCTTCCGAGGTCAATCGGCTGTCAATTGAGTTCTCTAACATGGAAATGTATTGCACTGGTCACCATGGTTCTGTTTCTCAGAGCTGTCTTGCTCCATTCATTCTCTGGCTATGGTGTGATTGAATGGAACAACCTAGACATGATTCTAAGTCATTCTTTGTTGTCAAGCTTCGATGATGAAGGGATTAGTAGGGACAAGTTTTTGGAGGTTCCTCAAATTGTTTGGGGACTAAATAACCAGAAGATAGCATTTGCAAGAGCTTGTCTAACTGCTAGATTGCTCAACCGAACTCTTTTGATGCCTAGCTTAAGTGCCTCACTTTTCTACAAGGATATCGATCGATTGCAGCCTATTTCCTTTGATAAAGTCTTCCAATTTGATAAGTTTAATTCACTTTGCAATGGTTTCGTGCGATTAGGTCGTTACTCGGATCTTAAGAATAAAACTAGAATATATGATCTCCGAAAGGGAAGTGGAAGAAAGTGGACCGTTGAGAGAGATATGGAGCAGTTGAAGCAAAGCAGCAGAGGTCATGTTGATGAGCATGAAGTGATTAGAATAGTGGGAAAGAACCCATTTCTTTGGCATGATCATTGGCCTGCTAAGGAGTATGCTAGGGTCTTTGAGTGCCTGTTTTTGGTTGATGAGATATCAAAAGAAGTGGATAAAGTTGTGTCCGAGATTAAGCGAATAGGAAGAAAGCTTAGGAGCAAAACTGACATGGTACAAATTGATTCTGATGCCGATACAGAGGGTTCTTCAATGACCGCAGCTCCTTACATTGCAGTCCATATGAGGGTAGAAATAGACTGGATGATTCACTGTAAGAAGTTAGAGAAACGATCAGGCATAAACCAAATTTGTAGTAGCCAACAAGAGATCATAGAAAGAGTAGGGAACATTGTCAGCTCAGCATCTCCGACTGTTGTTTATCTTGCTGTTGCAGATAGCCTCCTTAACGATTCTTCGATATTGAGTGGTTGGAAGAAAGGGTTGCTTCCTTTTGAGAAGAAGAAATTAAGGGTTGATGGGATTTTCAAGAAGCATCCATATCTGATTCAGTCTGCAATCGACTACGAGGTGTGCTCAAGGGCTGATATTTTTGTTGGCAACAGTTATTCCACATTTTCTAGCCTCGTAGTTCTAGAGAGAACACAAAAGATGATGAAAATGGGCATCAGAAACTCATGTGGCGTCGATGTTAGATGGCCGTCGTATGCATACAATATTCCGGGGGAATCAAATGGTCCTCAGAAATGGATGACTAATATGTCTGATACAAGTCTCCAAGCAATTAGTTATGGTTCTAATGCCATTTCATGTTGAAGTTCGTTACACACAATTTTCTGTACTTCCCCAACGTGATGCCGATATATTATCACTGTATGACACTCATTTTTAAAAGAGATTCATCCTGGTGTTTCAATTGTTCAGATGATATACAATGAAATGATAGTTCCCTGTTTTGAGGTTACTTGCAAACTAATCTTGTGTTGCTTTTGTTTCCTGCTTTGACAAACAAAAACATGTCCCTGAATTAGACGTGATTTGGTGATAATTTGCTTTAGTCATTATTCCACTTTGTTTTTTCCGCCATTCAAGGATTGGAACAGAGTGGAAAGGTAAAGTGAATGACCACACTTTGTTGCCACTTGCCTCTCCTACAATCAAAGAATTGTATTTTGTTTACTTTTCTCCTCGTGTAGGTCCAACATTGTCCCTGATGATAATTTATGGACCAATAATCCAGTTATGAAAAATGATTAAAACCAGTAGAATTAAAGACTTTTCTGCTATTTTTTTAATAGCAATAGTTTCGATATTATAGTAATATGAATAGGGCGTCCCTATTTGTTGAGTCTAGTGGTTGATGTGAGTTTGAACTTGAAACAATCCGTGTATACATGGAAATAAAGGGTTTCAAAAGTTCTAACTAGACCGGATTCTCGTCTTAAATCACTCACTTCTTGTGCCGCCAACATACAGTAATATCGGCCTGTCAATCTAGTTTTGCGGCCATTAAACATATCCAAAAGGACATCCACCATGAGCTTTTAATATTGGTGGCCGGTGAAGTTTGACTTTTGAGCAACATTGCACAGCGGATTTTCCATGTGAAGTTTGGTGAATGCTTTTAAAATATATGCATGAGCCACCGAATACAGAACTGTATTATATGAAATTCAGCTATTTGCTTTTGTTTGCTAAATTAGACCAGGACGACCACACTATTGTTCTGTTATTAATAAATAATAACACCCCTAACATAGCTAGTTCAACTAAAATGATCAGCGGCTACGAGGATGGTGGATCTGGCGTCTGCCGCTAGGGGTGCAGGGAAGTTCAAACACATTGTTTCCTACAAGGACAGTGACGCTAAGCTTGGCACTTAAGATGGAAGAAACTGAAATGAAGTTCTGTAAAACCAACCTAACAATTCATGCCACAGTTAACATTTCCATCTCTTGAACAAGAATCAAAATATGGTTAAAAGGATTTATTTCATTAAACTTCATTCAATTTGATGACATCAATAATTGTTTACCCTATTCATTCTTTTTCTTTCAAGAAGAAAACAACTACCATGCACAGAATCTTCACCCCGCTGTTATGCGAACGCCTCCGGCATGCAGACTAACAAGAACCACACAAGAGGGAGAGACTAATCTCAAGAAATTTGTGTAAATGAAAATAGAGCCAATAGAGTGAGGAACTCTTTGCCTCTCTTGTAAGCCTTGTTGAACAGAAAAGTAACTTATTACCTAACACTGGAATCATCTACACTAGCTTCATTGGATGTAGTCTTCATAGTAATTGTCACTTATTACAGAGACAAATCTCTCGAGCCAAGGAAGCTGATGGAGGTCCTTCATGGCATCGACATAGGAATCCGTAAAGCGGGGTGGGGATTGATAAGGATGATGTTCACTAAGACTGAAACCCCCAGCAAGGAATCTTTGGATTAGTGCCAGCTGCGATCTTTCTTGGTCCGAGTATGCATCCATGATCATAGGGTGAATTGAAAGTCTCCCAAGCCCATTGTTCAGACTCTTGGACAGAATGGGTGACCAAGCCTTCAGAGTTGTCTTCGTCCCAAAAGGCGCAATGACATATCTGCCGACCGTCCCTGTACTCAGCACCACAAAAATAACAGAACTCGTGCCCACACCTGAAAAGGAGACATAAACCAAATTGAACTTCAAACCTATGTAAAAATGAAGTCATATACAGCTAAATTGCACGGGTGAACAAAACATGCAAATACACTTACATATGTACAAACATGAGCTGGGCACAAGCATATCGAACTGTATGATCAAAGGACACCAACTAAACTCTTGAATGACTTGGTTGTATCATAGGACAAAGAATGGTCCAAACTTACACAACAAAGTTTTAATCTAAATATCGAGACCCTCACAGCATAAAAGGTCATGGCAGAGTTCTAGTCAAGTTCCCATAAAAATAACAAAGTCAAAGGAGGTTGGCATCAAATTTTTTCATCTGTGAACTGTCAATGTTTGACGTGGCTATTATTTAACGAATTCCAACATTTAATAACGGAAGTACAAGAATTACAAGAAGAGGACTTACAAGCATGTCATGCGATAGCAGCCTTGTGCAAGTTCAATCATACTACGGCATTGCTGGCATCGCCTCCACCTCTTGTTTTGTGCCTGACGATGCAAGGTGACGTCTGCAGCATCTCTTTTCTCAAGAGAGAGATTCTGATACACTTCACAACTCATTGACGAATGCCATGGAACTCCACATTCCGCACATATAAACCTTTGACAAACAGGGCACTCAACACGGCTATTATCTGATTGACTAGATGAACTTGCGCTAGTTGATAACCATTCACGGGGATCAAGCAAGACAGAACAATTTGGGTAAGGACAGTACATTCCATCCGAGTGAATAACATTTACTTCTGCTTGGGCTCTCTCTAAAGATTCATATGAAGCAATCGGAAGAAATGATCTACACTCAGAGGTGGAAATGTAATATTTGCATCTTAACTGAGGGCACCTGATTGGGACTTGGTATGACTGCAGTTTACCATCTACATAAGTTCTCATACAATGGGAACAGAATCTATGGGAACACTTCATGGAAATCATCATCAAAGATGGCTTGTCCTCGCAGCAAATGGAACAATTTTGAAGTGATTTATCTCCCTTAGCTGGAGAAGAAACAACTCCTATTGCTACTTGTGCTAGCTGCAATGGCCTCAAAAGATTGGTGCTTGGAACAAGTTTCAGAACAAACTCTTCCAGATTACGGGAATGCTCCATGATTCTTTCCCTTAGAGCCGTCAAGAGTGGATTGTCAAGTTTCTCCTCGCATGCAATCTGTCAGAAATTCATTTCAGTAAAGCTATTTCAAGGTATAACATGAAAGTATTTGCCTTACTATAAAGATGATATCAAAGAACATCACAAGGATGTCAAATTGCTAATCTTCACTGACCTGGTCATATAACAATGTCGAATCAGTAAACGCATATACACGGGAAATCTTGTTCCGCATAGCCTCTGTCAAACCATCCAATAAGGCTAAATAATCTGCCACGGATTCCTCCACATAAAAGTCAAGCTTTTTCTGCACTTGAAGAACAGGGCTATCGGCTGATCTCTCCATGACCACCCCTACTCCAGAGAAGCCAGAACTAGAGTCTCCAATTTCAGCTAGAGAGATGCCCTTGAAGAACATCTTCACTGAAAATTCATCAAGCTCTTTCTTTTGTTCCTCCCTTACCACCTCTTCAGTTTCCTTCCATACCTCGTCATCTTCACAGCAGCTCTGAAATTCGTCATCTTCTTCTTCAGCTCTAACTCCCCTGACTAAGGATACAGAGATATCGTCAGGTAAAGCTTCTTCTTGATCCTCCATTTTTCAAGATCCAACTCCTCCAAATAATAGAAACAATCTCTGCTACTCTTGACACTTCAAGTAATTACCGACCATCCAAACCTAAGCCAAATCATTTAGGATAAAAAAATGAAACTCACTTTGCATGTCATCGGGGGAGGGAAAAAGTTATCTTTTCTATCTCATTTTTCTAGAACAAAATGCAAAGAGACCATTAAGGAAATTGACCAAGAACCCAGACTAAAGAGATTCACACACACAAAAAAAAAGATTTCCCAGTTCCTGATTCTAAATCATAATCTAGAAAATAACTATCAGCATATTAGTAAAAAGCTCGAAGCTTTGAACCCAAAAAAAAAACCTCGCCAACTTCAATAATCTATTACCCCCCCAAAAAGTTAAACCTACTAAAAAATCTAACCCCTTCACATTCCGCAAAACTACAGGGGAGAATATATTAGTGATTCCAAATAATAATCTAGGAAATAACCATCAACGGATCAATTCAAAGCTCCAAGCTCTGACAAAAAAATTGTCACTTTCAAAGGAGCAAACTTCAATAATCTATTAATCCAATAGATAAATGAGAGAAAAAAAAAGGGTTAAACTGCTGAAAAATCAACCCCCTTATTTTATTTTCCAACAAAACCAGAAATAAAGAAATAAAAGAGTGTGAGTCAAATGAATTGGAACTTCCTACAATGTCTTGGAACCTTATCTGAAAGCAGAATTTATGGGCTCTCATGAGAACGGGTATTATTAAAAACACTAATTTCTGACAGGCAAAGAAGAAAAAGAAAGCAATAATAAAAAACTTCAAAATTTGAGCAAAAGAAACCCTAAACTGGAAGAATTAAACTTAAAACTTAAAACTTAAAAGGGAGCTTAAATGAGGGGGAAAAGAGTTACCTTAGAGACAGAAGATCAAAGCTTTGAGAAAATTATGAAAAAAAAAATCTATAATTTTGATTGTTCTATGAATTAAGATTTAAGGAAATGTCATTATAAGAATCAATCAGTTGCCGTTTCTTTTGGTGTGAAATGGCGTAAGAGAAAAGGAAGAAACTTTTCATGTTATTTTCTTGGCTTTCCTCGCATTCTCTCTAGGCTTATATTTTATGTAAATTTATATTTTTAATATTTATTTTGAAATATTAAATATTTTTATTTAATAAAAATGCTAAAATTATACTATTGGATAATGCCATCAACAAGACAAGACTCTTAGCCAGAGAAAACATAGTCTTAAGAAATGTGTGCAGATGGGTCTTTGTCAGTCCATTTCATTGAGAAAAATATGCTTTTGTTTTTAACATTTTCAACCCAAACAACAATATTAAATATTTTATTTATCTCCCCCAGGAATAAAATAAAATAAAACTGAAGCAGGTTGGAAAATACGAGACCCATCATTATATGTTCTAGTAATCCGTGTATTATTTTTTAAAAATTATTGATATTTGAAAAACCCAATATTAATCAGTATTAAAAAAACTTTTGATCGAACAAAATATTATTCCTTCCGTCTTATTTAAATTCTTATTATTTTCAAATGTTTTTTATTTTAATTACTTTTTATTTTAAATTTTTAAAAAATAAAAATTTATAATATATATTTTAAAATTATTTGATTAAAGATTCTGAAAAATATTTTTATTAATAATAAATAATTAAAATTTAGAAGAAAAAAAAAAGATAACTTTAGTGTGACGTAGGGAATAAAAAAAAGCTAGATTCCTACTCTAGAACTATTTATTATTAAACAAATGTTTGTTTGACCGGATTGCCCTCCATGTCTGGACATACTAAGTGGACAAGTATTAATGTAACTAATTATAAATTCAGTTGTAAATAGAGAAATAACTAATTGATTATCAAAATCTTTGGGATTTAATTTCTAGATCTTCTAATAAAAAAAATTAATTTTTTTAATTAAATCAAATTTATAAATCAAATCAAAATGGATTTTTTCTATTTCGATTTAAGTTTAATAATTTATTTTTAACCAAATCTAATTTTATCTTTATATATATATTCTTTCTAATTTACGCATCTAAAATTTTAAAATTTAGATAAAACGATAAATTAAAATTTTATAATTTAATCAATCAATTAAGTTTATATAAAATATTATATAATAATTTTAATTCTTAAAATTTATATATTATATTAATTTAATTTTAATTAGAAATTCAAATAAATTTAGTACTCTGTATTTAAAAGCTTTGATATTATATCTTCTCGACATGTCTTTTGATCACTTTTCGTATTATATATTTAAAATTTTGATATTATATTCTTCAACGTACCCTTTAAATACTTTTCACACGTTATATTATTGTTCTTTAACATGATAATCAACATATATAATAATTTATTATCTATAATCCATTTATTACTAAATAATTAACAACCTAATAAAATATTCATTATAATTTTAATGCGGTATATTAGTATACACAATCATTTTACTAATAAAATTTTTAAACATATATAATTAAATTTATTAAATTACTTTAAATATGAAGAATTTAATATAATGTTTAAGGAGTAATAACAATATTATTATACTAAATTATTTATTTTAATTTTAACAATATAATAACATATTTGTCAAAAATATTTTAATGGAATGAATAAATTATTAAATCTAAAAAATTGTTTTAGTATCAAACATATAATTTAGTCCACACTAGGGTCAGTCTAGGGTCAGTCTGATGGTCCCAAAAGTTCCCCAAATCACTAATCCCCATGATTTAATTGGGTCGGGTTCTAATTTCTCATGTTATACATACAAATCATCACAACAATAGGCCTTCCAGTTGGGCCATTTCAACCTTCTCATGACGGCTTCAGTGATTTGGGCTCTCAACTACCACTGCGTGCCTCAGTTCAACCAGCACTAAGCTCTGGGGTTTTAGGCCTATTGAAAAAAAATCCCAAAACTAAGCACCAAATAACCAAGGCTACACCTAAGAAAAAGATCACAGGTCAGTAAACTCACCATTGCTCATTGGTTGGTGACGATTAGGTCTCAACTTTAACATGTTTAGAGAAGAAGATAAAATCCATGCCAACCCCACTTTCTATACTTGCTGTTTGTCTGTCATGCTTATGGTTTCTTGGTAAACTAATGCTGGCTTTATTAGGAGTAATCACAAAGTTTAATAATTTTGAGGCACTCAGCACATAACAGGACATGATTCGCTACATAACAGGACGATCTTCTAGGTACAAGAGATTATAATCCTGACTTTCGGTCAGGAGTTATTTCCTTGGATTCAACACAGTAAAGATTCTGGTTTAAAGTTTAAACCAATCCATTGTGGTCCAACCACAGTCCCCTGCACCAGCCCAGTGCCATGATAAACCCCCATCTACCTTCCATTTCAGCACCTAGCAACACTGCTTTTATAAAAGGTGGAAAATCCAGCTCCTAGCTTACTATGTTTCTAATAACATTTATTCCACTTTCCTATAACTTTGAGCTCCTATTCTTCCACAAAGAAAAAGTCAAATTTGCTATATAGATGTCATGTATGAATGGAATCACTCCCCATTACCTGAAATAAGCACCCACTATCCAGGACTTTTAAGGTTTAAAAGCTTGAAAAAGCAATACATAATCATTCTACCCGAGTTGGGTGTTAGGTTGATCTGCACCAAGCACCATTGATATATGTGCTGCAAAACGCCATTAATGGAGTTGAAAACGACCCAAAGGCTCTCTTAAGTGAAACATAATTTGAGTGGGAGAATATGATGTGTTCACCCATCTCTTCCAACACTTCTATTTTGGGGTTTTTGATTGGTTCATAATAGTAATTTCTTATCTTTACTTCTACTCCACTATCTCACTACCAAATCCAAATGCCATCAAAAAGTAACCCATGAAGGCTTTAATATTCCCAGATAAAGGAGCATGATTCTAGATAACTAGTGCTCTCCTTCTCCCTTTCAGAAAAGGGAAAATGTGTTGTAGAGGGAACACAACAAGCAAACATCAACTTTGTGCAAGGTGATGGACCAGTTTAAACAAATGAACCCAAAAATCCTAAATAAATAAAAAGGTGAGGGTTCACATCTCAGCTAAAAGGGGGACCATAGGTGTTTATTGGATCCATGTTTCATGTTCAGTTTTGTGCACTCCATCACCTTCACCAACTGCATGGAATATGGATAAATTTATAGGGTGGAATGCTTTATGACACACCTTTCCATCTTTTTACAACAACTGGGAGAGGAGTGGACCCAGTCCTCTACCATCCATTTTTCTTTGCCTTGGACCTTGACACTGAGATCAGAGATGGATCCTCTATTTTGTGTCAGATAATTGAAGGGTCTTTAATTCTGAGAAAAAATATCAATGCATGTAAGTAAATAGGGTGGGGTTAGGGTGTCACTTTCAGTACTTATTTTGTTAGCAGAAGGTTGGCAAAATCATATAATGGGTATGCTTGAGAGAGATCAAACCAATAAAACAACCATCCTTCTGTTTTTATTTGGTTGTTAAATTTATTTACTCTTCTAATTTTCAGGGCTTCAGTGTGATTAATCTAGACTGATACGTGTCACACACTTAATTTTGATAAATAAATCTTTCGGCAAGAATTTTTTATACACAACGTCTCGAACTCGAAACTTGTTTAAACAGAACTAAATTATTTTTAATGATTTTCAATAAACTAAAAATATCATTTATATAATACCTAACTTTAAAAGATATCCATGTTTTACATCTTAATAAAACCATTTATTTTAATATTTGGACTGCAATATAAAAATATTAATTTTAGTAAGATTAAACTAAAGAAATTTGCTTCTTAAAGAAAGACGATTGATATCTTAACTAATCCCTTATTGGTAAAGAATAGTTCTTTTAATTATTCTAATCAAGAATGTGTATATAGTATATTATATAGTTTTAATATCATACAAAAGTGGTCACAATCAAAGTGATTGTTACGTGGAACAAATCATGATATATAATTACTAATAAAATAAATAAATATGATTTAAGTTACATGATAAAATACAGGGATTAAATTAATCTTTACCCTCATTTTTTAGGTTTAGATTTTATAATTTTCAAAGGGAGATCAGGACAATAACATACAACAAAGAAAATAGACAATGGAGGATTAGTATGAAATTATTGACTTTTGTTTTTTAAAAATAAAGAAATCCCCATCATCAAATGTTGCTGTCATATGTCATAATTATTAACTAATGCGGATTATCTTCTTTGGCTAAATGTTTATTCCTTGTCTCGAATGAGAATCCCCAGGTCTGCACATTGAACGGAAAATATGTAATTTTAAAAAGAAATAGTGATAATATATAATACTAAATTTAATGATGATTAAGGTTGCCATCTCTTTGGTGGGATAAATGAAAGTAACGTAAGCATATGTTTGTCCTATTAACCATAGTGGTTGTTACTTGTTAATAATACGAATAAAAATGATATGTTTTTAAGTATGTTTTATTTATGTTTTAATATTAAAATATTAAAAATTAAGTTTTAATTTTAAATATTAATTTCTCCTTAAAAAATACAACATGCCCCCATTTTTTATATCCTAACATTAATTTTAAATATAGTATATTCTAGTATAGATACTATTATAATCACTGTAACATGAACTATATCGTCTTGGTGGTTAAGAGAACGGTTGTTGTTCTTGAAGATCACGAGTTCAAACACTAATATTGTAACACAATGATTAAACAATCAATATTTAATGATTGAAAGTATATTTTAAAACAAATACTACTAAAATCAACTGACAAATCAGACTTTAGTATTAAGCCAGTCTTTCTTTCTTCTTCAAGATTGAATTCATTCATCTGTGCAACATTTTCAACTTCTAATTAAATACGTAGGAGGATGGCTATGACCAAGCTTTCCAGAAACGACCAACCACTACATTTATTAATTAAAAACATTGTTTCAAGACTTGGACCGTGAATTCTTAGAAAACCTCATTTAAAGATACATATGTAATATTTATGACAAAAACTTGGAACATTTCAAAGCTAAGTTCAACTTGAAAGAAAATTGCGGTTTGTTCAGCTGATAAGCAATCAGCACTAGAGTGAAAATACCCCACCACCTTCATAAATTTTGTTAGGTCCAACATTTGTTGTGTACCTTTGATTCTAAGCTGGATTTCTTTGTCATTCAGCAGCCAAGGAGGAAGATCTCATCATGAATGATACCAACACCCGTACTAAATCAACATTTGCCATTTGTATGGTATAAATTTCTTCTAAGGAATCAATTATAAACTGCAGCAATTTTTGGTGGATTATATACCTGCCTAACTTTGAAAGTTAAAGGTGGTCAAACTGTGGTTATCTGCTTGCATTTCGTCGAAGCTTGAGAATGTCATGCGTAAAATGCATGGCAAACTTTTACCAGAAGGAAGAGGGGAAAAGGGTTTGAATTTGGTACGTATTACGTGCCAAAAACAGTGTCACCATTAAATAAATCCGTGCTTTCTGGATAAACCCTATCTTTTCAGATTTACCACAATTTTCTCTCACGAGAAACTTCTGTCGGTAACTCCAGAAAGCAAGTTTTAATCGAACAAGTCACGAAGAGGACTGAAACTTGATAAAGATAAATAAATAAAATAAAGAACTGGACCCAAAAACATGAACAATAGCCGTGAACAAGTATGTCGTAGTTATAATACGTGTCGAAAACCCAGACGGGAAATCGAAAATCAAACGTCGTTTCACGTGGATCCCTCCATGAAAGGGAGTGCACAGATTTTACAGCCTTAGATCCTTTTGTTTCTGATGCTTGTTCGTATGTTAACCCGCCAACACCGGACGATGTTTTTTTCTTATTACCAGCTTTTTACCTCTCCTTCTCTCACTTTCTCAGACCTGCTTTTCAACCTCATGAACATAAATAAAAAAAAATGAAAATAGTAATAATTGGGAGAAATGGATCACACTGTTCACTGTCCAGTTAATTTTAAAACAATGATAAATATATTTAAAATATTAAATAAATAAAAATAATAGAAAAGGATAATAAATGAAATTAAAACGAATCCTGTTAAGATTGAAACTCTGGATAAAGGAAAGAGTTACGTTCTGAATCACGCCTATAAGAGAAAGTATGTGGGGTTTCTGCTAACAGAGGGACAAAATAATTTATCTTTTATAGTTTTAATGGTCCTTCTAAGTCTCATTCGACACATTACTATCACTAGTATTAAGGGCATCTATTCATTTCCCCCCTTTTCTGTTTGTCTTTATCTTATATTATATTCTGCGTATGTGAAGCAAAACTTCAATTATGGACTGACATGGCCATCTATAGGGATTGGAAGGATGTTTGGCATTTATATTTTTCAATAATTAACGGCGTTTAATTTGTTAGATGATATTATAAAAAAAAAATATTATAAAGATGATTCTTATTTTAATTTATTTATAATAATTGATTGTCGGTCTTTAAATTTATTTGATATAATAAAATTTTGAATTAATAATTTTAATATAATGAAATAAAATTTTTATCTATAATTTAAATAATTAATAAGTTTTTAAAGGAATGTCAGTATACATCTACGTTATAAGTTATTATTATTGTTTATTTTATCCACAGTTTTTATTATGTTGCGTCTTATAATTAAATTTTCAAATATTTAATTAAATATCAACTAGTAGTAACTATTTCATTTTTTATCCTCCTCAGTTCTCTATTATAATTAATTAGACATTTTCTAAACACAAAGTTTTAAATCCGCACATTTCCGATGATTATATTTTTTTTCAAAATTTTAATGGTTCAACCTATGAATTTAACAAGAGTTGACAAAAGACCAAGATTTTAGGCGATTAAATATCTAATTTGACTTCAAATTATATGAATTAAGTGTGAGGTATATTCAAATTTTATTTCAATTTAATTATTACTTCTCTAAATATATTGTAATTATCGGAGTGTCTATGCATCCATCTTCATTATTCATAATAATAATAATAATAATATATAATAATAAAATATTTTTAAAATTTATGGTCAATATCTACCTTTTTAAACTTATAAAACGTTATTTAATCCTCTTATCACGTAGTTTAAGCAATAATCTAGTCTTGCTGACCTAATTATGTTGTTGAAATAATACTAAACCTAATGAACCAAACTTCTCATAGATAGTTGGGTAGATAACGTACACAATCGGTGAGTTAGCTGCCCAAGCTAAACCAACATGAGCTAAGCTAAGCTAGCTAAGTTGGATACTCTTCACTCAAAGGAGAGACTTTAATTAAATCGATGGGAATAATCAACCAACACCTGCTGCCTGCTGCCTGCTGGAAGAAATATCATAGCTCAAATGACTTGGTTGTTGGGGGTAGCAAGTTGAGTCCACAGTATAATTTTAGTTTACAAAATTCCCAAGGCCTGCTTAGAACTACTAAAACGTTGTCGTTTTTAATGGAAATAAACAGACATTAAAACCAGAAAACATTCATGATTTACACCCAAAAATTATAGAATAAGGCGAAACTGAAGCTAAGGCTGAAACTTTTTTTTTTCTTTCTATGATCCATTCCTTAAAAAGATATTTGCAATTTCTTTTCTTTTTTCTGTTTTTTTGCTTGTCATTAACAACTCTAACAAAGGGAAAAAAAAGTTGATTCATGACATGTTAACATGAACACTGGCATTGGTAATAGAATCACAAACAGGGCAAGTGCCTACCAGAGTGGAACCACAAGCTGTACAGAGACAAAGATGCCTGCATGGCAGCAACAGCACACTAGACTCCCTCTCCCCGCACTTCCTACACTTCCTACCATTGCTTCCCACAGCCTTATCCGACGCATAACCAACACCAACACCACTAACTTGTGGTTGCGGTGGCACCACCTTGCGCCAACCTTCATCGCTGCTGCCACAGCTAGACTCTGCATCGTCTGCCAAAGCGGCTGCTGCTCCACCGCTCATGTGGTTTTCCTCGCTAACGTGCGCCAGGACTTGTTCTAAATTGGTCCGCAGGGACTTGGCAGTGGCTTCGTTCGTTTGTGCCAGGTCTCTCCATAGTTGGTTCTCCACGTACAGGCTTTTAACCCTTTCTTGAAGAATCCAGTTTAGTTTACCCATCCTCTGCATCTCTTCATCTTTTTCCAATAGTTTCTTCATTGCCCTTTCTTGAATTGCTGTAATCAACATTCTCGATTGCCTCTTTCTTCTTTCTTCAAGTTCAGACCTCACTTTTTCGGTCTGCATTGAATGCACAAAAAGTTCGTATCAATAAATTGCCATGTTAACTCCATTCACTGTAACGGCTGTAACAAGAAAAGCTGTTTTTTTTTAAAAAGGAAACTCACGTGTTCAACAATGAAACGCTCAATTTCTTGTTGCTGTTGTTGGATCTGGGAGAGGACGCTGTCATCAAGAACAGAGAAAACCCCAGAGAGTTTGCTCTTTTGAAATACGGGATATGAATCAAGGCCATTGACGAATGAATCTCTGGGTCTTTTTCTCGGTGCTGCGACTGGGATATTCATATTATAGGTGAGGCCACTATCAGCTTTGTTGATTGAACTTTTGACTGAAATCGGATCAGAAACAAGGGTTTGATATAATGGAAAACCCTGTGAATCTTGTTGCATTGAATTAACCAAAGGAGGAACAAAAGTATCCATCTGAGCGCTGCACATATTATCATCCCCTTGATTTGTTTTCATAAAACTTCTGTTACAAACAGAAAACCAAAACCCCATGTCAAAAACGAAAAACAAACAAAGAATCTTGAAAACAAATCAAACCCACTTCTAGTAACCAGAAGACGAACCTGTTGGTGATTAACTGAGGAGGGAAAGGATTCATATGCCGAGCTTCCACTGCCATTGGCTAAAAAGCTATATACTTTTTCTTCGCTTCAACGTAAATCTGTTTAGGAACAAAGAGTGTTTGGGTTTGAAGCAGGAGGAAATGAGGGGTAAAAGAGATGAGCTTGCGAAACAACTAAAGATCACCCCAGATATAGGTGGCGACTGGTTTTGAGAGAAAGCCGAGCAAGACTTTGTTTATTAGAGGGAGGGAATCAAATTGCTATTTATTGTACACACAAATTTCTTTTTACCAAGTAGCAAAACATGGGGTGGCAGCTTTTGTCTTTAGATTTGGTGACTAAAAAATGCTTTCCCTTTTGAGGGGATTTTTTATTTTATTTATTTTTTACATTAAATTCTTTTCTTGACACCGTGGTTTTCTCGGTTAAAAAGTGGAGTAGCAGGGGTAATAAGGGAATTCCGCCGCTCCATTCTCGGTCTGTTAAACCGTGAGATTTTGAGTGCTTTTTTAACCAAGACAATGTGGCTGTGACTTTATCTGAGTAACGGACATGCGGCGTATCTGCCACGTTTCAGCTACCTGCAGTTGTTCCACGTAAGCCTATCACTACGGTCCAAGCACGTCTCGTCATCATCACCATCAACAAAATGAAAGAGAAAAAATATATATAAATCAAACCGGTGAAGTCCCGTTGTGAACGTGACCCGGTAATGGACCCCACTCTTCTGTAGCACGATGAACCGCAGGATTTTTTCTTTTTTCTTTTTATTTCTAGAAATAATACCAAAATTTAAATAAATTACATTTCCGTTAAAAAAAGGATTCCATTGTGGGCCCAGTTACGGTTTTCCCAATTTTGCTACCGTTGTTTTTCCCCTCCTTTCTTTACGCTCAAATAATAGGTATTTTACAGAGGTAATGTGTATTTTTTATTTTATGAAATATACTACATGTTTCTGGATTATTTTGTAAAAAGTGGAAATACGGTGATCGTTAGAGTAATAATACATTTATTTAATATATGGTATTATTTGTAATAAATAATTTATTTTACTTATTGTTATTCATTTTTTATAATAATATATTTTATTAAGAAACACATCGTGCAAAGTTGATTAAATCAGTTGATGGAATTGAGATTTGGGTAATAATTACAAAGAATCACATAGTTTAGTCAACCATGTATTGATACAGTTGGGCATTGGCAAAACAGACCATGAGCGCAATTCTCGTCATTTGTCTCATTGTTTCTGTTTACTTGATGGGTAATTAATTAAAAAGATAAATCTGGGTAGGTAATTAAAATTACAATCTCATGCGGTCATTATATTGTCATCCTTGTATAATAAATGAAAATATGGATGATTTAGGAGTGTTAGGGTGTATGCGTACCCTTAAAAATTTTAAATTTTAATATTTTTTTATAATTTAATTGCGCATTATATAAGTTTTTATTTTATAACTCTTATATTTTTAATATATATTTTGAAAGTGTTTTATCGTCAATCTCGACACGAAAACATTTAATGTGTTACGAGTATTTAGGATTTCAATTGGTTTGTGTGACATGGTTAGAGAAATAAGAGATTTAATGTGATACTATTATTGTTGCTCAACAGTTTTTACATGTTTTTAATTATCTGATATAAATTTTAGTGGAAGAGTTAAAATAAAAAATATTAAAATTTTCTTGTTCGATTATAAGTTATATATATTTAAAATAATTTAAAAGTAATTACGAAAATATGCGTTCCATGGACATTACAAAACAATTAGCCTTCTACTTCAAATGCTATCAAAACGAATCAAACGATTTTCATCCCAGGTCAACACATGCGTTGCATAGGGATTGATACAGAATTATGAGCTTGCCAGATGAGGCTTAAATCGTGATTTTTTCTACCCAGATTTTATCCTATTGAGATCTTTGACTTTCTAGGTTAATTCCCACTTCTCAGATTTGACAAAATATCTTATTCTTTATACAAATTTATTGCTTTAAAAGTCAATGCGTTTGGGTATATTTCTAAGTTGGCAGTGGAAGAAATTGTAGCTACCTCGCATGATTTTATCGATATTTCGGTAGTTATATGAACGATTATTGTTTTTAAAGATCAAAGTTAAAACATCAATATTACAATATAGTGATTAAATGATTAATATCCAATGATTGATACTAGATTCTAAAATAAATACTATTATAATTATTATAATCGATTAAAAAATGAATTTTTGAAGATTAAGGTTGATAATATAAGTTCATGATTAGACTGGCCTCTCAGATAATTAATATCCATTGTTCTGTCAATACTTCACCCTAATTACAATTTAGTTGGTGATTATAACTGTTCATTGAGATTAAGGATAATCATGAAATTGATTACCAGTAGACCCTAGCTTTCTAAAAGTAATTTTTGTGCCTTTGCATTTACGGTCCCCTTCAAAACCCTTAATTATAGGACACGTGTTTGAGTCGTGATTATTGACCTAATTGGGAAAAGAACAATGAAATCCCAATTAGCCTCGTATTAGGTTTGTCACGAGACTAAATGATTTGACACCACTTGAGCATGGTTCATGTAGGCATTTCATCCCTCAAGTAAGTTCAAGTGGTCATCGTTTTCACATGAACTTTCCTTGGGCCAACTAATTAAGAACACTAATTGTTGTTTACAGTGCAAAACTTGACCTAAAATGAATCATCTTTTGGGATTTTCACCTAAACGTGAGTATCCAAGAGAAAGAGTAGACACACAATGATGGACTTGATGAAGTTGATTTCTTTTCTGTCTCCCACCTTTGATGGTCATTTGTGGGGACAGGGTTTATTGGATATTTGATGCATTTTGGGAAAATGAATTTGTAGATAGTTTTATATCATTATTCATATATGTACCGAGAAAAATATTATTATGTATAATGATATTAAAAATGATTAATTTTTAAGATAAATATTGATATATAATTTATTGATCGATTAATTGAAGTACTATATAGATCTGTTATAAACGTGGTATTTCTAATTTAATTTATTCTATTTATAAACACGCTATTAACGAAACCATTTATATTTATCTATATATTCAAAACTTTTATGTCTGCTAAAGACCTAATATATGTATATATTAAAAATTATGTTTGATATAATGTATATCATTATCCTATTTATATCTTAAGACTATTCTTTTTTCGATATAAAATTAATGTTTTTCGACACATATTATTCATGGTTTACCTTCTCTAACGACAAAAGTGTGACCACATTAAAATGGAGTCCTCGATGTTGGCTTCGAGTCGATATAACGCAATTCATGACCATTCCATCAACTATTTCAACCAAAAAATCCCATTCAGACACAAATTTCGCGTAAATTGACGTATTGAAAAGGGGATTCTAGTGGGAAAAAAATCAACAGTTTCGGACAATGCAAAGGGACAGATTAGAAACCTTACCCTTAACTCATAACAATGTGGACCGGTGGACATATCCAATCGTTTCCCCTGTCAGAATTTCTCCTTTGGAGGCTGCTATAAAAACAGCTTTTAATTGTCTCTGCATGTGTTTGAATGATAGACAGACATTAGGTATTGTCATCCGTCACGTACTTTATCAAAATTAATGTTACTCCATTAATTGTGGACCAATTTTCCAGCCATCCCATCTTTAAATGATGGTGATAGAGGGTGGTCCACGACTTTGTTTTCAAGTTCAAAAAACAGGTTTTAGATTAATGGTGGGCGCTTCTTTGGATCGACTCATAAATTAGTTTGATATAGCATGTCTTTTCAGACTATGATGAAAACCCTAGAAAAAAATATGGAATTTTCTAGCTACATGTAAATAATATATTTAAGAAATTTGGTCTCTCTCTCTGTCTGTCTTAATTTTTACCAAAATTTAGGTGTCACTTTCTTTGACTATTTATAGGGTCTTAGATTATGCTAATGTAGAGCAGTTTCTGTGAACACAATCTGTTTTATATGTGTAGTTAATTTGGAACATAAACCAGCTCCTTGTCCCATATGCGGTCCATTGCAGGACACCATTGTTGACGTTAGAATCCTAGGAGACTAGGAACTGGTCTCAATACCTTGTTTGTTTTATGTATCGGCTTTTATGAACTTATCTTTACTTGTCCCTGTGATCATTGCTAAATTAAAATGATACACTATAATAATAACTTGATGACGATAGATTAATTTTTATAATCGAAATGATACTACCAAATACACATGTTTGGCTGTTCATGGGTCAGCTAAACAAACTCAAATTAAGAAAATAATTATTCAAATTCCATCGAATACAAAAATAATTCAACTCTTGAACGAATCCATCTACTAGTAGTTAAACAAAAACCCCACCAAAACTGCTAAATCATAAATGCAGAAACCATGTGTTGATGCATGGCAATTGGCCTCGGCAATGTGACATTTGGACAGCTATGTGAATGAAAAGGAAGGTAGGGCAATATATATATGACAAAAGCATCGATTCTCATGTCATGCACCGTTGGCATTGGGATTTCACAAGTGTTTTGTTATGTATTGCACCACTTGCTGCCCTAAACATCGTTGTCTAGGTTAGAAAATATTGTAAAAATATGAAAAGGGAGAAGAATCTGTCATGTATTTTTCTTCATTATCTCTCCTTGTACATCACTTTGAGATTCGCATATAATAAAATAATATTATGATTTGCAATCAGTGTTGTTGGTGCTTGAACTTTCTTTTTTAATGTTCAAATCACCAAAGTCATCAGCACAACGGTTGTATATATAAAGAGAGAGAGAAAAAAGTGCCGACTGCGTAAGAAACTAAACGAACCCATATCTTATTTGATCTTTGAATGGATGACAACAAGGGCGGCTGCCCAAAAGACATCTATTCTTTTGTCAAGGAATCATGCAGGATGTTTTAATTATTACAATACGTAAGCTGTGTGGGTTTTCTTTTTAGGGTTTGTTCTTAATAATTTACCAAGAAACCAGGTAGGGTTGCGTGGGCAACGTGTCCGAGGAGATAACTGAGAATATAAAAGAACCGTCCACTGCACCCCAAGGCCAAAGCTCTTCTGGGAAAAAAGAAGTTTATAATAAAGAAATCATACAGTCAAATCAGTAAAGGGTAACCACGAAACGTGCTGTCCTGCCTGTCCACAATAATTATTTGAAGTTGAAACAAAAAATAGTGGATAGATATATCTTTTAGGGTTAGATTTTACTTTTTTGTGGGTGGGAAGATCATTAAGTTAAATAGATAATAGTTCAAATGTTTGATCATTTCTGTGTAGACCCACATCGTTTGGTCTAAATCTTTGGGGTGTTTGATTATTGTCTTGATCCATATATAAGAACATTTGGCAGCAAACAGCACATGCAATATCATCTAGTTTTTGAAATATTTATGGTTTGTTTTTATGAAGAAATTTCATTTAAATTCAACAAGGGGGACAAAATTATTGAAGGCAATGGGACCAGATGTTAACCTCAGAGTTGCGTGATTGTGTTAAATATGGCATCATGGGAGCAGAAACCTACCCAATATTGATTTGGCCTCTTTCTTTTCTGGATTTATACAGATTTTATGGACATATTTTCTGGTTTATATAAAATGGGTCCCTTGATATGTGAAAGAATTGATTTTTTCCCTGGTTGATGGGTTTGGAAATAAAATGTGAAAAAAGAAAAAAAGGGAGTGGATAAGAAATTGCAATGATGATGACAAATTTGAAGAGTTGGCTTGAGAGAGAAGCATCTATGTAATGACTGAGTTTGAGCAACGACAGATGTTGAAAGAAGATGGTGTAATAACGTTGTTTTGTCTGCTGCCTTGGTGGGTGACCCATACCTAATAATGTCTTTCTCATTTTTATCAGTTTATCTATCTTGTTTTGTTGCTGGTCTCACATGGACTTTCCAGGTTTTAAGATTTTGAAATGATCAGCATTCAGTAGATGGGATTCGCATTTTCTTTGTGGAATTTCAATGCTTATTGACTATGAGTTGATAAGGTATCGGATAGGATTGGACATATACCAGGCAGACTATGATACATGGACAAGGTACACTTGCAAAGTGTTTGGGAATTCAGACACCCTGTGTTCACCTTTATAATCATGTAAGAAAAAAAACCAGAAGTGAATGAAATTCTCCAATGACCTGAATCCTATAGTTTAAATAGAAAATTTGTGGAAAAGCTCCTCACTGAAAAATTAGATTTATAGTTCAATAAATTTATTATGTAAAATAATGAGAGAGTGAAAATGGCAATAAAATCAAGCCATGTGTTGGGGCTGAATGAAAGCCGACCCAAAACATTTGACAAGCAGGTCCAAAGTGCAGCCCAACTCAGGGTAACATAGTATAGGACTCAAAGTTCGGCCCAAGGGTTTGGATTAACTTCTGGTGAGTGCTCATCTTATACAGCATATGAAATCATTATATATATTGGTCTTTTCTTCACTATATTATCACACTAGCTCAGGTGAAAACTCTAATAAGCCTGATCAAGACAACACTCATTTTCCACAGTTGAATCCATGGCAAACAGAGATGAGGATCAACGCAACCAGTATTGCTAGAACAATCCACTTGATCTTCATGTTTTGTAGACACATTTTGTCCGATTTTTCGTCCCAGTACTCCGGAAGTCTTGAGCCTGCAAATAATCATTTCAAGAAGTTCTAAACATCAAAATTGTGCAGCTACAAATGAAACAGGTTGAAAGCATGTCACAAAAACATAAATACTTTTTAATGTCTTGTCCATAAAAATAACTAAATATCAAACGGACAAGACAAGTTCAAGAGAGAAAGAACTGCTTACTGCGCCAGGAAATAGATGCACAACTCTTTGGCATTTCAAAGATCTGTGACGTAATTTTCGGGCTTATACCATAATGAGAAATCGATTCCTTTACTCTTCAGTTTCTCCGTAGCAGGCGCAATCCTCTCCAAAGCCTGCATTTCATAGTAATTGAATATCATACCATTTAGTCACAGCTGATGCACAATAAGATTTTGGGTCTTATCTTTCCTTTCTAGAAAAATGAAGAGAGTCAACCTTGGCATGAATTGCACCATTAGATACCAAAACAGATCTATCAAAGACACAAAATTTTCCACCATCCATCCGAGTCACAGCGCCACCAGCTTCTTCAACTATCTGATTACAAGAATTAAGACTTTTAAGTATAAACAGCTGACTACGAGCAACCCTCATTTAACATACGTGTGTTAATTATTACCATAATTTTCACATTAGTATAAATTTGAATGAAAATGATAAAAACAGTTTGGTGAATAAGTTTAAACAATTTGAAGTATTTTGAACTTGTTTTATTTATATTTCAAGATAGCAAAATAGGTTCGTTGAAGGTTATGTTGATGCAACTTTAACAGCATCAGGAACTGAAACTGCCATCAGTTTTAATATTTGTAGCAGTTCATTATTCCTTCAAGTAAAAGAAGGAAAGAATTGTGAGTTATTAAGTTTTACCAATACACCAGCTGCCATATCCCATGGTTTTAGACGATATTCCCAATACGCTTCTGCTACTCCAAGAGCTACATGGCACATGTCCACAGCTGCAGCACCAAGCCTTCTTACACCCTAGATATTGAAATTCAGGGAAAAGTTAGAGAGAAAAGGGGTAAAGTACGAGCTCTGTAATTTTAGGAGAAAGAGTTTATGAGCACAGAAATGTCATTTAAGGTCCATACTCTACTAATGTCAGTAAATTCCTTGAATAATTCAATGTTGGTAATCCATGCATCATCATGTTCATATCCAAACCCAGTCACAAAAAGTGATTGCTCCACCTGCAAAAAAGTATTTCTCAGCAAGATGTCAAAACATTTCGCCTTTAAACATCATAAGCTTATTGACAGTGGGAACCAATATTTTAAACGATATATTTTGCAGAAGCATAGGGTAATAAGTTCAGCATTCAGAGATATCTAAGATTCATGCCTCTGCAAGTCTACTGAAGCAAAGTAATATCAAACACTTCCAAAGAAGATACAAGAGGGCACACATGTCATAACCATTGAGTCCCAACAATATTGTTGGCATACTTATCCCAACAATATTTATCATGTTCAGCCAGGATCATGCATATTGAAGTATAAGGCAACAAGCCAACAACTCTTCAGAAGAGAATAGTACCATCCACTCATGAAATAATTCAAAATATATTTGATGGTTCAATTCAATGTGACCACTTACCTTATCCGTTTGACTGGGATGTATTTTCTGTCCGTTACAAAATGCTCCCCCACCTATAACCCAGAGCTTCAATTGGTTAGCCAGCCCATTAACATAGGCATGAACCTAAAAGAGTTTTAACCATTTATATGTTTCTTACCAGCAGTAGCAGTGAATGTACGGGTATTCCAACACATAGGTCCCCCAACAAACTCCACCTACAGGTAAAGGACCAACAATGTAATCTTTCCTCTATCAAACGGGAGCTGGTTATGTATCTTTTATACTCAATATTATGTGAGTGTTCAAAATTTCAGTGGAAAATTATGTAAATCAAGATTCAGTAAGAAAACAATACCACAGAGGCAGCAGCAGGGTTTCCTTGAAAGAGAACACCCACTGAAACTGCAAAGCTAGGGTAACAGTGTGCAAAATTTGTTGTTCCATCTACAGAAGGTAGTGAAGTCAAACTGACAGAGCGCTTATATCTAAATCTTATATAAACTACTAATACAAAAAAGCGAGGGAATTTAATCACAGATAAGAATCATGAAATGCTAAAGCACTTCTTCCAGAAAGATCCAATAAAATAGACTGAAAACATAACTCCCAAGTTCCAGGATATATTTTTCTAACACTTTATAGATTATGAACATATAGACTGCCTTTGCTAAAAGAAACCAAGTGATGAAAGAGACAAACCTAAAGGATCAATACACCATAGATAGTCTGATGAGGTATCCCCTATAATTCCTCCCTCCTCCCCCAGGATCAGGTGATCTCCAAAATTCTTTTTTACTACATCAAGAATAGCAAGCTCACTCATTTTATCGGTGCTGTAGATAACATCATACAATAATTGTGAGCAAAAGCAAGGAACATAAGTATATAGCAAACTTAATATGGTTTCAACATCCCACAAAGATATTGAATATATATCCCCTATGGTAAATTCATAAAATAATCAATAAGATGATGGCAACAAAGGTTTAGGGTAAACTATGCCATTCACTTTCAAGTCAAGTCCATGGAGAAAACCAAAAGGCAAGCTTGTGGTGTAGAGAATGATTATTACATGGATCGTTTTTGCTTCCAAGAATATGAATAAAAAAGAATCCTAAAGAGCTTTTTTGCATGCAATAAACTATTCAATCTATTTACTTTTAATGTTTTAAGCATTCAATTTGTCCTCCCAATGTGAAAGCAAACTTCAGTACCAAAATTCTTACTTCATAGTTCACATTATGGCAATTGCATTATAACGTTCAGGAAGAAGATTAATACAACCAAACACAATCCCAATGAAGTTTGATAAATCCATCTGCAATTATCCGATCATAATTTATCTATGGCCCTACTTCACCCCTCTACACCGGCATTTAGGAAACAGCTTAAATTGCGATAGGACTTGGAAGCATAAAGATGAAATCTCTATAAGTAATAGAACTTTGAAATTCCTTACTCGGTTACCAAATCAGTTAGTCCTTCATATGTGACATTTCTTGGTTTGTTGACAGCATCCATCACCACCTGAAAGAAAAGGATGATCTTTATTTAAAAAATTGAATTTTGAAAAGTAAAACAAAAGTGTAAAGACATAAACGAGTATTTTTAAAGGGAGACCAACCTCAGCACCAGTTCTTGCAGCAGCCTCGACAACTTCAATGAGCTGAGATGGAGGGATTGGTCCAGTTGATTTGGCACCTACTTTAGGATACCGTCTCTGGTTAGAAACCTCTGCTATCGAGGCTCTCGTGCATAAGTTTCGTGTGGAATTCTTGTTCAAAATTTCATTTTTTCGATACCCAAATGAAGAATTTGCAATAAATTTGTGAGGTCGATACTGATTTGGAAGAATCCGAGGTGAAATTGATCTGGGTGTTTGTGAAAATCTGAAAGGAATGTTGGTGGAGAAAACGAGACACCTTCCCATTTTTCTTCTTTTCGATGTTAACCGAGAATCCAACGTCTTTGCCTTACGAAATTGTTAACTTTTTTTTTGAGGTCGTCTTTCGCAGGTACTCCCTCTGCGCCACAGGCACCAGATTATACATCTTTACCAAATGATCGAGATAAGCCTAAATTTTTTACGACCCTTCTGCCGTATCTTAACATGGCCTGTCATGATATTTTCAGCCCATTTGCATGTTTCTTTGTAACAGTTCCATATCCGTAAAGAAATGTTAAGTCACCCTGGCCATTACTGCTTGAATTAATTATTTTCCAAAATTGTTGTGACCATGAAGATGATGGTACCAAACATCACCTAACGCATTTTTCACCCAACACATTCATAACAGTTGTTAGCCAAGGCTACCTACCACCCAACTGCTAATTAATACCAATGGAAAATACCTCAAATCCATGTTTTTCCCCTCCGGTAAAAGAAAAAAATTGCTACTCATCAACCAAATAACTAAAAAAAAGGGTTAGTAATCATATGGTTAATGTATCTTCATTAATCATGTTGTTCTGTTTATATTGAATTGAATTGATTAAACATGTTTGTCATGTCCATTTTACTGCTTATATGTAAATATTTGAGCAACCATCAACTTTCAATGATGTCATGATCAACATAGGAAACATAATCACGCTTTGGATGGACACTAAAACATTGTTTTAATGGAGAAAACAACAAAACAAAGTTTATCAACACTTTTTAATCAAGTTTAATTTTCTTCAAACATGGTTTGCCATTCCTTGTCAAAAATATGATGATTACTGAACAGTGAAGAAGATCCACCTTGGTGTATTGTATGGAAAGGTGAAAGGGAGCAGACAAAACCCCTTGATGCTAACTGGTTGGTTATTATCATTTCCATGTGCAGCAAACTGGCTAGCTAGCTTACTACACTTTGATTTCCAAATGGTGAAATTCAATCAATTGCCAACAACAACTTGGCAAATGGGAACTTTAAACTTTAGAAAGATGGTCAAATTCTGTCTAAAAAAAGCAAACTCACTCTCCCACAGATGATGTATGCCTTTAGTAATACTGGGGAAAATGTAAAAAATGGAGAAAGATCTTCTGATATAAAGTAAAGATGAAGTGCTCAACGGTCTCTACAGTTCTCACTTGTGATTTAACTTGTACTTTCCCTGCTTCCTTATTAAACGGTGACGGATCATCTTGTTTTATGTACATTTACAATCACAACCACCATGTCACCTACCTTAATTTTACTTATGGTTTTTTCTTCTTAAATAATCTGAAAAAATCGAATTCTAAAATGTTAATATCACTTAGCTACTAAAAACTAGCTTATTTGTCATCTTAATCAACTTATAATTGTAATATTAGGAAGGGGGGAAAGCTTTTCTTTTCCTTTTATTGTAATTTATTCTGGCGTTCATTATTCTATGGGCTCTGTCTGGCAAAGCCTAGGAGCTAAATTACAAAGCAAAACCATGTGAAGTGTTCCATTAATTAATCAAAGCTATTAAAAAAGGTGAGTGGTCCTTGCCGTTCCATTAGGGCTTTGTCTACATTTCACTGTTTGTCAACCATGAAAAAAAACAACCCCAAAGACACAAGGAACTACCCAAAGCTAAAGACAAAACCATGCCCCTCCTTCAGCCCTGTACTGATTTCATCCACCTGCCTAATACATACCCTTCATCTTTACAATTATATAATTTTATTGAAGGGACCAAAAGCTCACTAAGCACATGGCAACCGCCTTTATCCACCCCCTGCATGCTGCTTAATGATCTCTTACAAAAACAAAGAAATGATTTGTCTTTGCTTTTACAACAGTGATATAAAATTATGCTCTTTGCTTTAGGGTAAAGGACATATCGATAAAAGCAAGGCTTGCATGCTTGCTTTGAACCATCAATGTCCTGTTTGTACCCTTTGCTTCTATCCCAAGATGTAATAAACTTTCTTTTGCCAACTTCTGATTGGTTAATATATGGTAGGTAATTGAATTTGAGACTTTTTAACAGGTTGACCATTTGCTAAGTTTTAGTACTTTTTTTTTTTAATTTGAGTTAAACTTTAACTATATGTGTCGTTGTAATTAGTTTTTAAAAGTCCAACTGCTCCCTTTCCCTTGATGTAATTTATATCAACAGGTCAGTGTCAATAGCTGTAAAGAAGGACCAAGAGCCTCGATTAAATACCCCCTCTATGACACAGTGCAAGGAGATGGAAGAGGTGCATTAAATTATACTCCATGAGATTGCAGATGAGAATCATGAGGGATTTGGTACCTTAAAAACATGCATGTCTCTCGCATCTCTCCGCCCTTTTTGTCAGATCTTTAGGTATATATGGAAAAGTAAAAACCTTCAGCTTCCCATCTTTCCTTACCTGTATACAGCCTTGATTTCCAGTTATTCATTACATTTCGGCTTATTGTTTCTCTGGTATGTGTTGGTTTGAGAGGTTGAAGCTGCCAGCATGATCTGGTAATGAACCTAGCTATCATTTTTACATCTTTTTCCAGTGTTAAGTAGAAAGTTTATGACTTGTTTTAGACCAAAATTCTTGAGTTCAAGATGAGCTTCTCAGAACATGTTTATCATCTATTTGTTAAGGGCTTTTAGACTTTAAGATTGCCAGGAAAGGAAGTTAGATGTGTTTGTAATGAGCCCTGCTTGAACTTTAGCTTCATATGTAGATTCTGGTTCATACTATCAGGTCATCTTGTAGCTTCAATCACTCACTCACCAACAAAATTAGATCTCTCAATCTAGCTACATATCATATGGATACTTGAGAATCTGTGCTCTCTCTCTCTCTTTAAGCCCTTCATTCACAGGTAAAAAACTTTCACTTCTTGAAGAACTTTTCCCTGATCGATTTTCTGAGAAACTTTGCATTCATCTGTCGATATGTAATTTTCTTAACCCTATAGTCTCTTTCTCCTCTAACTCATTATTGTTTGCATATATTATTCATATACTTAACACATGAAATCACATGCACAAATCTGCACATTCAACTCCATCGTGGTGCCTGTTAGACCTCTGATTATAAAAATTAAAGATAATAATGTTGACCCTGCACAGTTTCTTCTGCTGTTTTGCATGCCTGTGTGTGCAACTTTGTCCTCACTTCCCTGGTGGTATCCATAATCAAATAAAACAAAATCACATTACACAAGAAAGACAGGATTGATGATCAGATTAATGCACTGCACTGTTATAT
The DNA here is from genome assembly GCA_035048815.1 of Abelmoschus esculentus. NCBI lineage: Eukaryota > Viridiplantae > Streptophyta > Magnoliopsida > Malvales > Malvaceae > Abelmoschus > Abelmoschus esculentus. The sequence continues at coordinate 4,296,003 of JAUCBN010000008.1, forward strand.
AATACTGTTACAGTGGTGTATCAGCACAATTAACTATTCCAATTCCGCCCTTATAATTACCAAAATGGTTTTTTTTTTCTACTGCTTTGGAAGTTGAACTAGAATTCAATGGGGAAGACAAAAGTGGGTTTGATTTGTTTGCCAGTTTTGTCTCACCCCAACATACCGTTAGGGGACCAGTTTGATGTTTCTTGCCTCACCCATTTGAAAACGCATATTCAGTATAGTAATAACCATTTCAACCGGAGATGGATTCTATGGATGTATAACAATGCAATGAAAATGGAAACTTGTATATTAATATCCCGTATAGGATCAGAAAATAATGGCATATTAATACTATTGGTGAGACGTTTGTCCTGTAATTTATGGCTTGTGAAGATTGATGTTTGAATGAACAAGGTGACAAGTGAAAAGAAATGATTGTATTGTTCTTCCAGTTTTTGTTATATCCTTACTCCCATATAATCACTGTAGGAAAGTGCTTGATGTAGTACTTGTGCCTCCATAGGAGAACCAATTTCATGTTTGAATCGTACTGGTTTACAAATTTTGTTTCATTAATTAATTTGTATGAAAATCCTTGATTTAATCTTGATGTATAACTCACACGTATGTTTCGAACAATTATTAGTTTGATTTAATTCGAAATGGACGGCTTAGATTAACTTCTTATATTTTTTTTCTCAAATGATAATCTTCACATAAATAACTGTTAATCTGAGCCATCCGTTTTACTCATATAACGATCCAAAAACGTGTAAAACTTAGTGAGTTTTACACTCTGTAACTTGATCATTATCTCATATATATCTGTTATACTTTGTTTCAGGAAAATCTTTAATGGTTTCTCATTTTAGTTACCAGTTCTTCCATTGGATTTAGGGTTATTCATGTATATGCACCCACCCATATCTGACTGACTGACTGACTGACTGACTGCATGCATGCATGGATGTTTTTAACATTCTGAGTTGATAGCTGAACTTTTTAGGGTTTAACTTATTGAAATGGAAAAGAACTGTTTCCAAAGTTCCAAAGGTTGCGTTCTTTACCTATTGAAGTCCTATCCATTCGTAAAATAAACCTGGGAGGCTAGGCTACCAATGAGGATTCATAAAAATACCCATTGATTAGGAGAGGGGGAAGGGTGTTTAGGTTTATTTGTATTTAAATGATAAATATTGCTCACTGTTTTTCGAGATTTTGCTCTCTCAACAGGGTGAACTGAGTAGAGGCCGAGACGATATTCGTGGAGGTTAAAGATTCGAATTGTCGAACGATGGTGATTGTAGCAAATCCAGTTGTTGTTTTTGCTGCTTATCAAGGAACCCAATGTAAGTCATCCCTTCTCTTCCTCCCGATTTCAGATTAAACGTACATGTATCACTGGAAAGACCGTTGTAATTTTGTTCCGAGAGCAACAAGTAAAGATTATAAAGCATAGCTTCTAGGTGAAATGAAACAGTATCAGTATCAATATCTGGTTTTGTATATATTTGATGTATAAATGTATGTATGCATTGTTTCTTTTGTGTATTGGATGATTTCGGTGTGACAGAAACTTCGTTGCCCGGTCCGCCTATATGCCTGAAGCTCTGCTACATGAAACTGAGGTGGCCATTTCCAAGATGGTTGATTGCATAAAACGAACCAAAGAAATATTTAAACTTGCTAAACAGTTTTTTTTATGTAGTAAGAACATATAATATTGCTTACATGTAAACCTAGCATTGTTTTTGAACCAATGATTGGGGGGGATGATAACATAATTCCCCCACGTAAACCGCAAACTCCTTTATGCAGTCCAATACTTACAGTTTTATTTTACATATATATGATCAGGAAGGCACACACATTTGAAGCAATAACATAAATAATTGTATGACCTGATTATAATAGGATGATATCTCCATGCAATTTACCCCTATTACATTACTCCTTCACTTCAAGTCCTTGATGCTACAGAAGGAATCCGAATACTTTCTTCGTTTTGGTTCAGCCTCACCTAACTCCAGCGAGACATAGATCTCCTCATCTGGTCCATTCCTTAATGCTGAAAGATTTCTAGATTCCAAGTTTCCTCGTTGGTTAGTAACCGAAGACCTTCCATTGAAACTAGGAATAAATTGATGTTCCACGTTTGGACCTGCTTCAGTCCTATCTTCTGTTATATATTCAGTACGCATGTTTGGTAGTACAAGTCCTTGCCAGGACTCACCTTCAGCCAAAACTTGCTGGACATTTAAATTAATCGGTTCCAAGTTCTCTTCAATCTTATCCATAGATGGAAGCTGAATCAGAGGAGAAGACTCCCCAACTGTAGAATCAATCCCACCTGCGGATGCATTTCTTTGATCTTGCACAGCAGCTGAATCAATAACAAAGACAAAAAGACAATGTCAATGCCACAGTATGAGACCGGATGCAATATATATTAACCATAAAAGCACGAGAGGCCCTTCTCCCCACTATTTCTTTCTCCATATACACTTTATTCTGCTTGTGGCTTCAGAATCATAATACCACTTGGTTATACATTATCTATCATTCAACATGTGTTGTGGTTTTTTACATTTTAACCTTTCTTTTATAATCATAACAATTGTAACTTTCATTTCAACATGTAATTTGTTTTGCTCGAATTATGGTCTGCATCACAGCGTAGTTAAACTAGATATTCATTAAAGAGAAATGTGGGAACTGATCAGATAGCTACGAACTGGAAAAATTACAGATTGTTTTTAGGAATACATACCTTGAAGCCCTTCATTGGTTGTGATGAGATCAAGTTCAAGGAGATCAAGAAGACGCCCAAGATCGACTCCGCTAGTCCAATTTTCTGGGGGTTGGCCGACTTTGAGTTTCAACCGACCTCTGTTAGCAGTCCCACCCCAAATGATCCCAACAGGTTGTGGTTTCTCCCCATTCTGACCCGTTAATAGTATGAGGCTTCCACTGTCTCCTTCGAGGTCAAAAGTTTGCTGGTTTTCACCAACAACCAGGAAATCAGTAAAGAAAGAGATTCCTTTCTCATCATTGTACTCCAAAGCATATGCCATTATCGTCCCGGTGGTTAAGCCAGAGCTTCTTCCCACTTTGACAACTTGCCTTCCAATGAGACCACCGATTGGAGACTGCAAATCTATGACATGAACATCACCAATCTCACCTATACCTTTTATAGTTGTAGTTACGTTGTTCATATTGAAATCGTCAGCAAAAGGAATAAAAGCCCCATCAGCTCGCACAAATGTTTCTGCCGGAGGACCAAACCGTAATTGGCATGTAAGGGAGTTAGGGCGCAATGAAAAATCAATTAACAGTTGGCACAAATGTAAAGTTAAACATAGCATAGTTCAGGATTTGGAAACTTTCTAACTCTCTGGTGAAATTCAAACACTACATCCTAGCATCCCGTCTGAGTTCAATTTCTCTCAGTTTTTCGGCTAAAATTTTCTAACACAAAGACCAACAACAGACAAATATGATTGGAACTGCATTACCTGGGTTTATGCCAGCAAAGATTCCATACCAAAGGTCATCTGTGATAAATGAGGTTGCCCTCTCTACAGCACCAAGATACACTCCGGGACCAAGGTTAGGAGGTAAAGGATGAAACATTTTTTGATTTGGGTAGTCCAAGTCAACTGCAACATGCCTATTTGTAAGGAACCCTACCTGTTGATTTCCAGTTCGGCTCCTCACAATAGCACCCAATGTTCCGTATGTCTCTTGGCTGGCAACCTACGTGCACAAGTAGTAAACAAGTACAAGATAAGTCAAGAGATACATCAACATTCCTCAAAAAGTTCAGGGCAAGGTATAAGAGGGAAAAAGATTTTTTTAAGGATTAAGAACAGAATTCAAATATAAGCTGTACAGATGATGCCAGAAAAAAGATACCAAGCAATTCTAGAAAGAGAACTCAAGCTTGATGTTGTCGAAATTTGTTCATATCTAAGACTGAGATAGATGATTGATTCAGTCACAGTTGTAGCATAAAAGCATTAATAAAGCATACCGACTTCAAAACTTCATCAAGATTTTCAATAGAAAACTTCAATACTCTCATATTATCAACGTGACAACTTCAGTTGTACAACTTAATGTAAAACCAAGCAAATATTCCATACAAGAGTGTTCTCAGATATAAACAAAATGTGGCAAGCCACATTTGTTACTAGATTGTTCAACCAATAAGGAAACAGTTTAACCACATACTTGAAGATATTAAGATACAATAAAATCATAGATGCCTCTTTTCGTTTAATAAATCCACATATTTTAGGCAATGCATGTCTTCAACTGCCCATCAAATCGCCACTGTACATAATAAGAACATTACCTGTGAACCAGAACCGATGACTGGATCACTTCCTCTAAAGCCATCTACAAGCTCGGTATATAATTGTTCTTTCGGAGTGGCCGCAGGTGCACCATAATATGAAAACTCCACAACATCTACATCACACCACACGCCTCCAGGTCCCTGACACAATATTTTAAACAATCATTTTAACTCTCCAAGCAACAGATAGGTGAACTCAAGAAAGGCTAGTTATACATTTGAAATTTCTTGCTAGATCCAATATGCTTGTTAATAAATTTTCAAAACCATCAACAATTCATAACTTTAAAAGAATCAAATCTGACATGAAATACAGAACTTCCAACAAATATTGTACCACCACATTAGCAGCTATAGAAAAAATGGAGTTATGGAGTTTCTGTAAAAGCAGTCATGTAAAGAGTATTAACATGCCTCAAGAGCAGCAGGTAAGCACTGAAACTGGCTAAGCCATTGTCTGTGAACTTTCCGAGCCACAAAGACAAGAATAGCTGGTATATCCGTCAAAACACCCCGTCGGATACGGAACCCAATTGCTGTGCCAAGACTAAACCTACGCAGATTTTTACTGTGAAATGCTCTAATGGTCATTAACTCAAGTAAGGTGGTTGCTTGCTGCCCCGATGGTAACCGTCCAAGAGTTTCTGGCAACACTCCTTTCTGTAGGTTTCCAAAATAGTTTGCTCTATCTTCTGCCGCATCAATTAATCGACTAGAAGTAGGCCATGAGAAGTAGGCAGCATTGCTCTCAGAATGCTGAGCACTAGATGCAAAGGGTTGAATAGGTGAAGGACTTGATGAAGGCAGATTAACATGATTGCAGCAATTTCTTTCCAAATCCAAAGCAGATTCCTCTGATTCTGTTGATCCGGAGTGATGAAATCTTAGATTCGATCTGGTCCGCTCCATCTTTCACCTCCCTTAAACAATAAGAATTCAATTTGACTCAAACTTAGCACATGATTTAGTGATATAAAACAAATCAAAGTACAAACTTCATCATGGTCACAGAGAATACTTAGTCAATAAATAGGTAAACAAGTTTAGCTAAATGGGAAACCAGAGTCACTACAAATGGCAAAAGATCAAATCAAATGAAAACAGAGAAAAGGACACCAGTAAATACTAATACAACACAAATCTATGAAATGTTAATCTAGTTAACAGCTTATTAGATATGGATAGAACATATAACTAAACTCAAATAACCAATAATTCACCAAAAAACATAAATAGAAACTAAATCAAGGACACCATTATATTCGATGTCCAATGGCCACAGAGGAAAGAAAATCTTTCCGACAGTATTTTCAAAAGTGAAAGTAAACCCGGATGGAACAATGATATCATCTTCCCATGGCTGAAAGAGGCATGTGAGAGAGAGAAAACAAGACCAACAGGATAATAGCTCAGATATCATCAGAGAGATAAACAATAGCCAAAATAGATACCCTTTTATTGGAGGAGGATGAAAGCAAAAAAATTGAACCTTTATTTCAGGAGTTTTGAGTAATAACGGACTAAACAAAACCCAGAAAGTTAAAAAAGCAGTGATTTAACATATTAAATCCCAAAAATTATATATTTAAAAACTCAAAAGAAGAGAGAAAATATTTGGACAAATTCATAAGCAAATCCAGATAAAGATATGACCTTTATCGACAGTCCTGAGCATATAACTCACCTGTAAACAATGGTGGAACTGAGACAGAGAACTCCTCGAAGATTTTCATGCTCTAGTGACTGTTGCACATAACTCGTTAACCTTTGAAAATAAATCCCCCGAAACTTTAAATACTGTCACAATGACTGTTATTCTATTTGCGACTCTTTAAGAAAAAGAAAAGCACTAAATTTAGAAAGACCGAAGCTTTTTCTCAGTAATGAAAGAAAAATGGTTCTAAATAGAGAGAGAGAAAACGCCACAAATATCTACTATTCCGCTACTTGCTGATTGCTAAACAGAGAAAGATCGAAGCTTTTTACGGAACATATACTTATCTAGGAATTATTTTAATAATGAATTTTGGTTTCAGAAAGAAGAGATATTATTAGATGAACTCTGTTTATTATGTTATTATGGTCCAAACAATTAAGATTGTTGATTTTTAAATAACCACCTAATAATTATCACTCATTAAGTTCATGTAGGAAAGAGGTGATGATTCACTTGAAAAAAAATTAAAATCAACGGTCATGATTATTTAAGATCATGAATGACGTGGTAAACAGGATTCGCTTAATAATTTTTTGAGAAAGAAGGAAATAATAAAAGAAAACTTTGATATACATGAAGTGAAAAAAAAAGTTTACATTTTTATAATTATTTTAAATTATGGTGATTTTTTATTTAATAAAAAAATTACAATTTTTAACTCTTAATTTACTAAATATTAACGCTAACATATATTTTCTTAGAATGATATTTTAATCTTAAGGGGAAATTAGGGTCCGTCCAACTTTGTTCCCCAAAAGCATCACAAATTCCTCTCTTAAATAATAAGGCTTAAAAAGATAGTTTTCACACTTAACGTTTATAATTTTTATTATTTTGTCTCTTATTTTTTTTTTATAAATTTAGCCCTTGATCTTTATCTTTCTAACAATTAACTCATTTTTTAATTACCATGATAACTGAACCGTTAAAAATTTAATAATGATGATATGTCATAGATATGTAATAATATATTTTAAATGACTTAACATCTAGTATATTAAATACATAAACGTGAGATATAGTTTTATTCCAATCTAAAAATATAAAATAATTAAAATTTAAATAAAATATTAAAAATTAATTTTTTATTTATTAAAAAATAATTAAATCTAAAACAAAAGGCTACTAAATATTCTCAACCTTAACTATAGTAAAATCAAAATTTTATCTAAAAAGGTATGAACATAATCTGAAAAGAAAGGGTTTTACATAGTTTGTTACTGGTGAATCAAAGATAAAGAATTTTGATAATAATAAATTGGATTTTTATTATTTTAGTTTAGAATTTATGTATTTTAGTTTTAATCTAAATCGGAGTTTTAGGGTTTTATAAAGATATTTTAGTTTAGTTAGGGTTGAGAATATTTAGTAAATTTTTATTTTGTATTTAATTAATTTTTAATATTTTATTTAAATTTAATTTTTTTATATATTTTATACTGGAATAAAATTATATTATATATATATGTATATATTTAATAGGTTAGATTATATGTCATTTAAAATATATTATTACATATATAATATGTTACCATTATTAAATTTTTAACGATTCAGTTATAATGGTAGTTAAAAAATAAGCTATTTGTTAAAAAGACATAGATCAAGGACTAAATTTATCTCAAAAAAAATAAAGACCAAAATGATAAAATTATAAACGTTAAGGATAAAAATTATCTTTATGCCGAATAATAACAAACCCTAACTATTTATTCATTTGGGATTTAAAATTTTGATTTCCTTCGTATGTTCCATAAATTTAGTAATAATAATATTTATATTATTTCCCCCTGTAATACAATGTTTCGATCTTCGAATTTTTTTTTTATTTTATTGTGATAGAGATAATTAAAAATATTTTGAGGCAATGATTTGAAAGGTTGGGTCCATTATCATATGATAATGATAATATATAAGATAGAAATAGATGTCATGTGGGGCATAGAAGGTTTAATTTGGTGGGTTGAAGAATGCCACGATATTCTTTAGGATTAAATGTTTAATCGAGTTAAATTAAAATTATATAAATTTTTTTAAAGTTATTTAAATTTATAGATTTAATTTTATTTTTTTAATAAATTTATAAAATTTAAATTGAATTTTTACACTACATATATATTTCTATATATTTTTATGTACATATACGTAATGGTATATATATATATATATTTTTTTTTATATGTATATATTTAAGTTGGGTGAGACACACGCTGATTTAAATGTATTTGTATTTTAAAATTGTTTTATTTAAATTATTAAAAAATCAATTATTTTTATAATATATTTATTTATTTTATCATTTTCAGATTTTCAAAAAATATATTTCTAAAAATAAATATATATTTCAAATTATTTTACATTATATATTTTATATTAATTTTTTTAAAAAATATTATAAAAAGTTAAGATATTAAAAAAAACATTAGAATGCAATTGAATATTCCATTCCATTGTTTTTGATGAAGAAAAATCCTACTCCTACTCTTTCCTATACAGTTTTGGTCATGAGTTGTAAATGATTTATTTTTGCGTCATCGATTAGACACGGAGGAGGGAAGTGATAGGAAAGGGTAAGGGTCCAGGGAGAAAAGCTGGAGGAAGCAATTATTGAATCACAGCAGTGCAGGCAAGGGACCCACCACAAGCAAACACGGACAAACTAGAATCGATCAGCTGGGGACACCAATCACTGGTTTGTATCACGACCGGCGTTACGGTCAACTTCACCCTCCAAATTTTATATATTTGATTTACAAGGAAAGGGAATGAATTTAAAAATCTGAAAAGTATAGGGACTTGAAAACATAAGGTAACATAATTTATTTTATATTAATATATAAACATTAAATAAATAATATTTTAGGTTAAAAAAGTGTTTTTACAAAAACAATTATATTAGTTACTGACGTGGCATGATCCCTTAGCTTTCGGTATATCGTACATCATAAATAATCTTACGGTAAGTGTTGACTTTAGCTTTCGTGATTTGGATCTTGTTGCTCGAAGCGTGGCGCAATCGTAGACGATAAAGATGGAAGAAGCCGGCGACGATCGAACAGGGTGCGAGAAGCTCCAGAGGGCGCTAAGCGACTGCCACCGACGATTTGGACCGGGTGCGACACGGGACGTGGCCTGTAGGAACTTGAACCGAGCCCTAGCGGAGTGCTTGGTCTCGTTTCTATGCCCCGAAGAGTCGGAGGCAGTTAGGTCTCTGTGCAGCAGTGGTGGAACCCGGCTGAAGCGGTCCCAATGTCAACAGGCTCAGCTTTCTCTCTCCGTCTGCATCGCTTCTCATCAAGATTGAAATGATCCGCCTGATCCGGTGATCTTTTCCTTCATAAAATTACCATTTTGACCTTTGTGCAAGAGAAAACAGACGTGAAAACAGTGATGAATAATTTGTAGTAGTTGGCCAATTCCCTATCCCTATGCTGAATTGTATGGTTATAGTTTATACAGAGATAAATATAATCACGAGTGGGGTAGTGATGTTTTGTCATATACTTAACAGTTTGATTACTTCTAAATGGTGGAAGTAAAATAAGTTAACAAAATACAAGCGAATCAATGAAAAAGTATTATTATTGTTTCTCTTAAAGAAAATGATCAATTATTGATTTTGGTGCCCAGTTTTTAGATTACATTACATCATCTAATCATGGGATGAAAGGGATACTCTTTTTTCCATTTTAATAAACCATTTTCGGACAGCTAATCGGGTTTTTTTAAACATGGTCAGCTAATTATTACTGACAAATTTGCTTCTTCTAACCTCGAACTATCCGAGCAAATTCAAGTAAGAGAGAAAAAGCTCCATAACAAAGATGAATGTTACATCATTTTTTTATTACAAACGACACCGGAAATCTTCGACAGAGCCAAAGATATAGTTCCATAAACGCTGGAAAAAGATTTCTGCTACGATGTAATGGTATGCAGATGTAAGGGGAGAATTAGTCGATTTCAACAGTGAGACTCAGTGCATCATTGACGGATAAACAAGAGCTTAATGGTATAAGATACATATTTCCTAGGCAAAAAACCGTGCTCGGTCATGCGGAGAAGAATAGTCAATATTTGGTCCGAGAGGGATTATCCCAAAGGGATTTATAGTAGGATGGCTTCCATAGTAATGGCGTTTGATGTGTTGCATATTCACTGTGGTGCTCATCCCTGGAATTTGGTAAACGTCCTTGGTATAGTTGAACAGATTTGGGTACTCTCGTAGAAGCTTTTTGTTGCACTTGAAATGAACAGCATAGACCTGTTAAGATAATAAACTCATCCTCAAAACGCATACATGTTTCATTGCAGATATCCAAGCTTCATAAGCTTTTCAGAAAAGAAAATCGAAACTTTTCCTTTACTTCAAGCAGTGAACGCTAATAATACTATTGAAGATATCGTTCAGTTCTAACGAATATACGAAACTAGAAAGCTTAGGGGAAAATGAAATACCTCATCAAACCTTATGAGGGTCACAAACAGTCGAATATCTGCCTCAGTTAGATTGTTTCCACAGATGTACCGCTGCTTAGAAAGAATCTCCTCACATTTGTCCAAAGCTTCATATAGTTGTTTTACAGCCTGATGGTCCAATGACAAGACATACTTTAGAGAAGAACATAATTCTTTCAAGAACAAAGAGACCGAGAATTCTCGTGTTAAACTGAAGATAACAACCACACAGAAATACCTCATCATAAGGCTCTTGCTTTCTAGCAAACCCACATTTGTAAACACCATTATTAATTGCTTCGTATATCCATTCATTTGCCTCATCAATTTGAGATCTCAAATGAGGAGCATATAAGTCCAAAGCAGGATTCTCTGCTACATCATTGAATTCAGTATTAAGCATGCGGATTATCTCTGCACTCTCATTACTGACAATAGTCTTGAATTTCTTGTCCCATAGGACCTATAATATAACAGAAAGCACCAAATTATTTGAAAGAACTTGAACATGGAAAATTAATGAGAAAACAGAATGATCAATAGCTAGGGAGGTGCTTTTAATATTTATGAACTTACAGGGACTGTGAACTTCCCAGTATAGTTTGTACTTGCAAGTTCGTACAGTTCCCTTATACTCTTCACTCCATTAAAGGGGTCGGGTGCAGCACCTGGTTCCTCTGTGTTAGTGGTGGGAAAAACCCATCCCTGATGCTCATCAGTTTCCTTTGTTCTTTCCCATATGGGTTTGACTGACTGGTGAACAATTGAACAACAAAAGATCATTAACCTTATGACATATTTAATTGAACTACACGAGCTTAAAAGACATCACATGATTCACCCACCGTGAAACCAATGGCTTTGTCAAGTCCTTTGATCTTCAAGTATGCAAGGCACCTGGAAGCCCAAGGACAAGCATAAGATACATACAAATGATACCTTCCTGATTCGGGTGGAAATTGAGAATTTGGGTCTCGAGAGATGAAGTTGCGAAATGTTGAGGCAGTTCTGGCAAAAGCCCCAGAATCTGACATTTCATCCAATGCAGATCGAGCCATTTGACAAGTATGCTGTTAAAAGAAAATGCATCACTTCAGAAATTTATAACTTCTCAAAGTCCAACAAATTCATACCAGCTTCAAGATTCAATTAATAGGCAATAAGATTTCTCAACCCCAAAACATAAGTGTGATCTTTTCTCCCTTTTTCTTCATATAAATCTTGTTTGATATATTTCTTTCATTGAATTCTGTCTGTCTCCGTCCTGTTTTTGTTTTCTTTCTTTTGCTTTTCCACAATTAAAAGTTAGTTACTCAATCCATATGATCAAGGAATCTAGACACTTTCAGCAATTAGCTGGAGATTATAATATCTACAATGAAAAGAAGCTCATAGCTATCATTCAAGGCAATAAATTGGATTTTCATATGATCTATCGATCAGAAGAAACTATTTTTATACAAACTACATCTCCAAAAAACGGTTCGAGCAAATAAAGGATGCAGATCAAGTCAAGGCTAAAACCAGAAACTGTTTCTACTCACATGAGAGATTAAGTAAGCTAGACAAAAAGCACATATGGACTAAATTCCTCCTAATATACACAATAATTAACTAGTTCTCTTTTTTTCATCTCATTATTTACAACAAACAATATGAACTTGTCAAAAGAGTGAGGAGAATCGATAGAAACCCATTATCATCAAAAGAGATCTGACCTAAAACAATAACCCAACAAACAAAGAAGAAAACTTTGTTGCTTGGCAGCAAGTGATATATTGAAGGGTGGCTAAAGAGATTAATGGAAACGATACACAGCTCATAAACTGAAAAACCAGAAGTAGAGAGCCAAAAGAGATCAAACTAAAGCAAAAGTCTTACCTTGAAAGCAAAGAATGGAAGGAGAGCGGTGGTGTTTGTACGAAATGATAAGGGGGATTTGCAAAAGGAATGGAGCATTATGCGTTTCGGTTTCCCTATAAATAAGACCCTTTTCGATTATGGCTGCTTAAATTAATAGATGCAATGTATCTCACGCTTGACAGCTTGAGGTGTGGCTAAAACAAATTAATATAATGTATATTAACTAATAAGGAGTGACAAAAGCGGTGCATAATAAATGCATCAGCAATTAGATCAGAATGGTCTATTTTTTCACAGGCTACCAGACAACCAATCTTGCTGCTTTGATGTAAAAATTGACGCGAATCTTTCATTTGAAGAGAAACATCAGAGACAATTCCGGGGGATGAAGCATAGGGACATGGAGATTTTGAAAGTCACCAAAGATACTGTACTCTCCAGACACGACTCGTAGGAAGGAAATTAATAGGAATGCTATGTAGCAGAAGTCTGCTTCGACTATAATGGAATTCAAGCTTATCAAAAAACAAAAGAGCCTTGGAATCCTAATATCTTACTAAAATCATCTGCTAAAACTCGAGAGGATAAACAGGGAATTCAAGTTCCTATGTCATTGATGCAAATTTTTATTATTGTTTTCCCAAATTACTTACAATTGTGCATTCATCAACACATCATTAGCACTGGATTATCCAGTAGGAAGGTCCTTTTATATTCCAGTTGACAGCAAAAATGTTAATTTTAGGAGAACGACATGAAGAATCTGAACTGCAAGGAAAAGAGATCAAAAGATTCAACTTTTTTTTTCTGAAGAAACTCAGAAAAGATTCATTCTTGAAGGGTACTTCATGTCTTGGCATGAAACCTGCTTCAATGGAAAAACTTTTACATGAAAATACAGACCATTTCCCCAACAGCCTAGTCGCTAACCAATTCCTTTAGAGATCCTTTCATTCAGGTCAGATACAAGAGCAAACTTGTCAGTCTCATAAAATGCAGCAACAAATGCTGCCAAAGTTACACGATCAACATTGTGATCCTTATCCAATAATCTATGAAAGAATAATGCTGCGATGCCCACTTTCTTTTCACTACAAAGCTTCCTGATCAAGGTGTTAACCGTCCGCAACCAAAGTTTTTTCTCTACTCTTTCCAACATAACCATGGCAATGGCAGAATCACCTTTCTTGCAATACTCGTAAGCTAGTGTCAACCGAGCCACTTCACATGGAGAGAGACCCTTATCCATCATAGTTTCATATAACTGGCATGCCTCCTCCAACCTAGACTCTTTGCAAAGTCCACTGATCAATGATCCGTATGTGATGCTATCTGGTACAACACCATGGTCATTCATATTGTTGATAAATTGGAGTGCCAAGCTTAAGTTTCCATCTAGGCAATATCCACTTATCATTGATGTGTAAGTTTCCTTTGTAGGAACCAGTCCGAGCTTCAAGGCTTCTTCAAAAAGGTTCTCACTTTCTTTCATTTTATTTTTCTTACAAAATGCAGCAATCAATGTGTTGTATGAGTGCATATCAGACTGGAGGCCAACTTTAACCATCTTACCAAAAAAGGCCATAGCTAGCTCAGTATTAGCCTGCTTGCACTGCTCAGTAATGAGAATAGTATAATTAACTCTATCAGCTTGCAATCCACGAAGAAGGCCCTTCCCAAGCAGTTCATAGGCTTCTTGAATCCTTCCCTTTTTACAGAGGCCATCAATAATTACATTATATGTACATATATTAGAAGTAAAGCCTTCTTTATCCATTAGATACATCAATTCATATGCTCGTTCAAAATTTCCCATTTTACAATGGCCGTTAATAAGAGTGGTATATGTGTTGGTGTTAGCAACCAAACCTTGCTCAGTCATTCTGCTGAACAACATCTCTGCCCGATTCAACTTCTCCTCATTGCAACACCCACCGATCATAGAAGTATATGTATGGACATTCGGCTTGTATTTATCACTCCGAACAAGCTTAAGAAACAACCTAAAAGCCTTCTCGGTCCATCCTTTCTTGCAAAGCCCATCAATTAAAGCGGTGTGCACATACACATTAGGCCTCCATCCTTCCCTAACCATCTCTTCCAATTTTCCAAAGGCTTGCTTTATACTACCCCTCTTAGACAACCCATTTATCAAACAAGAATAGTTGATCAAATTAGGCTTAAACCCCATCTTCACCATTCTATCAAAATACCAGAGTGCTCTATTCGCAAAACCTTTGTCACAAAACAAACTGATAACCAATGTGCAAGTAGCATTATCAACAATGAATCCTTTGTCAAGCATTTCCTTCAACCACTTATCAACCTCTGAAACCCTCCCCGCTCTAGAATACCCAACCACCATCAATTTATAACTACTAAAATCCACACACACACACCTCTCTCAGACATTGCAGCAAACACTTTCTCCAAATGATCAAGCAGCCCCATTTCGAAACCAAGACCTAATATGCAATTCAAGGTTTCAGCATTTAGTTTCAACCCATGATTTTTCATCTCAAGAACCATCCCAACAGCCTCCTTTAACCTCCCAACTTGAGCAAAATTCCTCACCAGACACTGCATTACTTCATTGGCTCTATCAAAGTTACCATTTTTAATCAAAGAAGTGGCAGCTACAATGTAAAGCCTCATGACATGTTTAAACTTGTATATCTCAAGTACCCAGTAGAAGAAGCTTAAGCAACCATGGAACCATTCGTTTGCCAAATGAGCAACACTTGAAATGGCTGTCAAAGAATAAGGATTGAAGTTCAGGTTGAGCTTTGGAGCTGAAAATCTGCAGAAGGCTTGTCGCTGGTACGATTCATAGACTTGAGAACATATTGCTTCAATAGAAGATTGGGGTTCGGGTGATGGGAATGGAGATTGGGTATCAATGGG
The DNA here is from genome assembly GCA_035048815.1 of Abelmoschus esculentus. Lineage (NCBI taxonomy): Eukaryota > Viridiplantae > Streptophyta > Magnoliopsida > Malvales > Malvaceae > Abelmoschus > Abelmoschus esculentus. The sequence goes on from JAUCBN010000008.1 coordinate 4,311,296, forward strand.
ATTTGCACTAAAATGGAAATAAATTGGTTGAGAGTGAAGAGAAAATTGGGTGATAACCTGGAATTAATTCCATGCGATCTGAGAATCATTAGAAAATGGCAAAAAAAAAAGTGATCGTGACAAAGAAGATGAAGAACGTAATTCACAACTCCATATAGAAATGTTTGAGTAAATGAAAATAAAATTTAAAGCGATGGATTAAAAATCTTAATGCCATGGTTCAATGGTTTTGGTATCCTGTGAAGAAACGATGCTTTGGACCTAATGCCATGGATTAAAAGTGTACCAAGTTTAACAACAATTTAGCCTCTTTCTTGCTATTTAGGCAAGAAGAAAGGTACTTGGAAGCATAAGCAACAGGTCGGCAATATAAAAAGAAAGAGTGAGCATCCTTCTAAAAAAGTGTGACAGGGATGATGAGCCTTTTCTTGCATGCTAAAAAAGGATGTACAGAACCACTGTCCAACATGCTATGCATATTATTCACGTTTGCAGCAGAGTTTGAGTAAATGAAACTTTTGCAGAATTCAACTGTGAAATCATGCACCCATAAATTGAAACACCAGTTACTTTTCCCTGGTATACTTGTCTAGTTAGTACCAGACCAACTTCTACTACTTTTGTATTGGCTTTCATTATCGAGAAATCTAACACAGATATCAGCAACAAGGAAATGTAATGAAGGGATTCTGATAGATCAAAAATGAATATGGTGAATAACGAAACCAATGGATGATTCATACTTGCTACTTCTATTCATTAGGCATCCCATGCTCTGAAAACAAGGATGTTCTATTTGCACAATGCCAAAGGTACATTGTCGCCTGAACATATTTGGCAGGTAAATTACAAAAGAAGATTGATTTTGACTTGGTTGGGGAGCCTAATCAATTAGCAAAATGGAAGGAATGAGATTAAAGAAACTTTACAACATGAACAATTCGGAGCAATGAATACATGGTTGGTTTTAATGCATTTTGCAACCGCACGTTAAAAAAGAATTGCTTCGATTAATTCTCAGACAGGGAAGAAGAGATGTGAAAGTCACAACAATTCGGAGCAATGAATGCATGGATGGTTAATAATCCTGGCTGTGAGGCTCTCTGGCTCTGGAATGAGGGAAGATGTCACGCTGTTCCAGAAATGAAATGTCACAGACTCATTCAGAATCTTGTTGAATAAAGCATCTTGCTGTGATTTCTCTGTTTCCGTCATCGGGGCAACAAAGTATCTGTTTTTGATCAAAATTAGTAATTGCAGAAGAGAAGAATTTAAGACTTCACAGATAAAGAAGTGCAACTAGTGTAGTGCGAACTGCAAAGAGACATAATGCAAGATAGAGAAATTTTTCACATGCAAACTGTAAACATTTGATCTCAAAAACTGAATGCTAGTCCAGGCGGTGAGGATTACTATTAGAAATAGAATTAAACGCCCAACATTCGAAATAGAATTTACTGTTAGAGGTAGGCAAGCTGAGAGAAACACCCAACATTCGACATAGAGTTAAAGATAAAGGATAAAGTTGAATGACTCAATGTTCATCCCAAAATAAGAAATCTACCATGAGAAATCTAAGGTCTGCTAATTTAAAACCAGTTCTACTCAAAACCTAGCAAAATAGATCAGTTAGCTGGAAGCTAGATGCCGAAAATGAATATGATAACAAAAGAAAATCAATCAGTCAAACTCCTGCAAACTAAATCGATCACCATGGAGGAAAAATATAAAGTTGGAGTTCGGGAGCATTGAGATGCTTCACTAGCCAGATTTTGCAATGATAAGATATATCTTGTATGAACAGGGTTTGAAACATTTTTATTTGTGCGTACATGTTTATTTCCCAAAGTGAGTTGGAATTGTAAGAGATCATTTTCAAGAGGTACCTTGTAATATGCCGAGAACTAATAGGGAAGAAAACAGAGGAAGTTTGCACATTCAACTCTGGCTGTTTGATGGATATGTCATTGTTCAAAAACCTTTTTGCAACTCTCGATAGAAGATCAGCCCCATTTGCTCTCAATTGGGTATCATCATACGTCATATAAAATTCCTTCAAACATTCCATTATAAAAGGACTGCACAAGAGAATGCAAAAACTAGCTTTCAGACAAGAAGAAACAGCTTTTTTCTTTTACAACAAATGAACGTGAAGATCTGAGATAAAGACGATCAGCAGTTGAGTAGTAAAGCTCTTACAAATGCTCAAACTGCCAAAGGCCTTCAGACAAATAGCAATTTCTACAGTTGTACTCTAAACACAAATACTATCCATGTAATTTTAAAAATTAATACAAAACATATGTATACCCTTCTGATATAGATGTGTGTATGCATTACCTTAAAAATCCAAGCATAAGCAACAGAAATTTCAACCAAACCAAAATCTGGAAACAAATTTTGAGAACATAAAAAACAAGGGCAACCTTTACCTATGCTTTCTAAATGCCATTAAAGCTCCATTCAAGGAACTTCCCTGATCTTCCTGGCCCACAGTATTATTGAGTGACAATAATGGTTTCAGAACTATAATATCAGAATCAAGATAAATGCCACCATACCTGCAAAACAGATAAACATGCAGGAATAAGAACAGAAGGAAAAGAAAGTTTGTAAAATTGAAACTAAAAGGTAGCAGTCTACCAAGTGAATCTTGTTATGTAGCATCCAATTAAAACAATTATAGCAATAAATTGATAACACAATTAAAATTGCATCCTAAACCTCACAAAAGTATGCGCATAAGCTTACTTGTAAAGAGCAGCAAGTCGCACAAGCTCACTATACTGGGTGGCATAAAACTTTGTCTTTCTCCATTCAAACCAAACAGAAGCAAATACGTGTGTAGGTGTATCTTTCAACAATTCATCAAGGTTCGGCATTGCCACAGCAACTTTGTAACTGTGCAGAACAAGAAATCATTTATAGAAGCATAGAAATGATAAATAAAAATGCAGAACCAGAACAAACGCTTACCCATCTTTCACAAAGTTGTCTTTGAAAAAATCAAGCTCAATGGTTTCAGAGAACACTAGGACACAAACATCTCTATGCTGACCAAGCAGACTCTCCAGCCCTCTTTGGTGCCTAACATTGTACATCCATGGAGGGGAATTCCATATCATAAAAACTCTTATATCACACTTCCCTTTCATAAAAAATGCATCCACAAAATCCGTAAAAGACAGCCTTGAGTCCAGTCCAGGATAGTAACCCCATCGCCTTCCATCAGCATATATACGACTTGAAAACTCGGTGTTACTCTTATGAGCCTCTAAATCAACATTGTTGACCTCATTCTTCCTAATTCTACTCTCGTTCCGATTTGTATTTGAACTAAAATCATCTTTACCACCACTACTGCTACTACTCCTTTCTCTTTCGGTTAACACACTCCTCACATTTTCATTTTTCTTACTCTCGCTGCCTTTCTTAACCTCCGAGCCTGTCTCGTAGATCCCCAAGGGCTTCTTCCCAGTAAAAGGGACCTTCGCGAGCTCACTCAAAATCCACTTTTGCACCATTTTATCCCCTTTAGTCAAGCCAGTAACACCAACCCCATCAGGGTCTTGCAGCAAAGGATTATTCAATGGGTTTAAAATGTCTAAATTCGATTTAAACATTCTATCCCTTCTCAAAAATTCACTTTTCTTATCAAACCAATCACCCCATTTCTCCCTCAAAGGGTTCGCTTTTCTCCCAGCAACTTTCTTCACCATCAAAGCATCTTCAATGCTTTCCACTTCAGTCATTTTCCTCCTAACTTCCTCATCTAATGGGATGTCATCGGATCCAAAAGCTACCTTAATTTTATCATCATCCTCGCCAAACCCATCGTTCAAAAACCCTCCATCGTAATCCCAATCTTGAATCGAACGTTTATTGAAGGCTCTTCTAATTGACCCACTTAAATGGTCGAAATAAAAATGCCCAGACGAAAAGATCTTGTCTTTCTTACTCATTGCCGTGATTCCTACCTCCTCTTGCTCGACTTCATTGCTGTTGTCATCATCAGTTATGTCGTTTTGTTCGAGGGTGTCGAATTCGTCAATTTTGTCGTCGGTTGAGGAGGTGGTGGTGGTGGCAACGTCTTCGGAGTCGGAAAGGAGAGGGATAGTGGGGAAAACGGCATCTTCGTTTTTGCCGTCGTCTATGTAGGAGTGATGGGGATAGTGGTGGCAACGTCTTCGGAGTCGGAAAGGAGAGGCATTGGTTATGGTGGGAAATTGACTTCTCTAACCAAGCTTGTACAAATTGTTTAAAAGTAACCTCTTTTGGGTACCGTTAAACAATTTTGTTAACCATTTATATACACCATTCTAGTACATATTTTTGTTAAACAATTAAATTAAGTTTTTTTAATAATATTGTACCTTATATTGCATCCAATTCTCGTATGTACCTAAAATTCTTTCATTTGCGTGCTTAAAGAAAGCCCGACCCACATCTCTGAAAACCATCTTCCTCAACAAGAAAAATGAAATCTTCCGATCTTGCCAACTACATAAAGACTAAAGTATAAGAGCACTCTTTTCCCCTTTGCTTCTTCTCTTTCGCATTCAAAGACACACATACCTGAAAGTAAATCCTTTTTTCTTTGAGCTCAAAGATAAAAGAATGGTTAAATGGACCCGTATCGGAGCAATATAAACTTGTAATGGTTTCATGGGTGAGGCTGGTGTAAAAAAAAAAACTTGTAATGGTTGTATTTGCTTCATTACTTATTACTTATTTCTGTTTTGAGAAAATGTGTGAGGCTCTATATTATCACATGATGCGGCTTTATTTTTCTTTTCCTGGGAGAGTAATTTGCTTCTTTCGAAGCAATTCAACTTTATAAGTATGAATTAGTTAAAATCTATTCTAATTCCAAGCTGATGAATAGTTGTTAATTACCACGAAATGTGGATGTGTGATGTCTGATTTCAGGTTCAGAAAATGCAGTGTCTCACACCAAACATTGGAGTTGTTTACAGGTTCTCCTTTCATTTCTTATCTAGAAAGCTCAGTTATATTGTTTGGAACATATTGAATCTGACTAGTACGTGGTCATAGATTGCATTAAATTTCTTCAAAATACATCAACAACTTAAATCTGTAATTATCTTTGTGTTTTGCCAATGACTTGAGCAAGTACCGGTTCATCTGATTAGAATACTCTTCTGTTTCCTGAATTTCCAGTACATGGCCATCCTTTTGTTTCTTGAAAGTTATTCTTTTGTAAAAAGTTTCACCTCCTTTGCTTTTTGTTCTGTGATTTGATTGATATATAAAGAATAGGGTTACTTGTATCCGTTTTATCAATGATTTTTATTTATTTATGATCCTGCTGTCTTGTTATGTTCTGTAAGAAAACTCTGTATGTCACTGGCCATGTAATATAGGCTTTTATGGTTTATTATTCTGTGATACATATTGCCATCTCCAGCAAAAGAAAGGAGATTTTTTTTTTCGAAAGATGATTAGGTATGTAGAAAGTTGGTATGCATTTCTTTCAAAATAAGCATGTTATATTAATAGGCTTTTAAGTAAATAAATTGTGATATAACGTATCCATTTCTTGATAATATATAATACACACACATAAATCTTCATACTCTTTTGCAGTGGTATGGGCCCTGATTTTTGAGTTTTGGTTCGGAAAAGTAGGAAGCAAGCAGAACAGTATCATAGGTCGTATAAGGTATTGATGGCTCTTGATGATATATCGTTTACTTAATTTCTCACCTATGTGCATCTCGTAAAAATTATGGCAATTCAAATCATGGTATTGTAGCCTTGGTCATTCCTAATGATCAAAACTAATCCTATTCCTTTGCACATTTGCCCCAATATCTTCATTGAAACTGAGGCTATATGACAGATATTGAATGGATTTTTAACAAGTGCAAGCTTTTTGTTTGCAGGAACACAACTTGTAAGGGAAACTGCTGCTGTTTTGCAGGAATTCACTCGGTCTGGGTAAGAATTATGCCCTTGTCTATAAAACCCATTATTCTTCTCCCTCTTCTTTTCTCAGAACTGTGACAGATTTTAAGGAGTCAATATGTTTGAGGATATTGGTAGTTGTTTTTGGTTTTTCCAAAGTAGGTGGTGCTTTACTTTATTTGAGTTATTGGTTTGTAAAGCATTGTTTATTTGGCCAAAGTGACAGTAGCATGATTGTATACAAAGTTTTTCTTAGAACTTTTTTATAATACTAAGTTTCTATGAGAAGACTTTTTCTTTGAACTTTTTGTATATTAATAAGTTTTCTCAAGTGTAGTTCTGGTCTTTTTGCATGATGCCGAGGTTGATAAGGGAACTTGAGAATGGAATTTTTGAGAAAAATGGCAATGTTATAGTCCTATTTTTCCTTTTTGAAATGCCTTTGATCTAAGGCATTGCTGCTATGTTTTGGGTCAATCTTATTGTTTTTATAGTAAGTTTGATGATGCTAAAATTTCCTCCACCTAAATGTTGCTGTTGAAGATCATTCTTCTATATATGTATCAAAAGAAGCTCTGGAGAAAAATGTTGATCTTGGGTTGCCTTCATAATTTTTTCATTTTGTAATCTTACAACCAGTTTTTCTCAATCTGCAGGTTTGAAGGACAAATCTCAGGGGAAAACATTGAAATTGAGATTATTGGAACTGACAAAAAATTCAGGCAAGCACTGTCCTTTTGCAGGCAATTTTGTTTTCCCTGCCATATTTCTTAATTTCAGAATGGTTGTTGCTTATCTGCATTATGACGGCTTACCCTTTTTTTGTTATGTTTGCCATGTTGCAGGGTACTTACCCCAGCTGAAATCGATGATTATTTGGCTGAAGTGGAATAGTATTCGTCGTCTAAAACCAACCAATCTTCTTATTTGTCTACAGAACTGAGTGGTCATTCACCCAGGCAAGATCCCCACTCTCTTTGAACTGTAGCAAGGATATGCTTATACCTGTAAAAGTATATGACTTTAGTCTAAGATGTATCAGCCGGCAAATTCAAATGATAACTCTACCAAGTACCCGAGTATGGGTGAGCTGACTTCCAAAACAGGAAAGCTTGGTTGCTATTCTGGATCTGCTCTGCAGTTCAATTAAGACGGCGACATGGCCAAGAGAATTGGAACAACCTAACAGCTGCTGAAGTGCATAATTTGGTCCAAATTCTAACCGGCATGTGGAGTTGGTCAGTTTGAGCCTGCTTAAAAGCAGGAGGTACCGCAATGACTCAGATTCTGTGAATTCATGGATATGGACAATTACAAAGGGACGCAACGCCACCCACGTTTTTTTTTTCAATCATAGACTTAAAATCGACTCAACCAACGCACAAGGAAGAACGTTTGGTAAATTAGGTTAGCTAAGATGTCTTTGGCGACAGGCTGACTCTACCGGTCCTAAACTGGGGATGGTCACGTGACCCACCATTAAGAGAAAGAAATTTTATTATTTGGGGAATGATTTTTTGTTGGTCCTCCAACTTTTATACGTAGTTCATTGTAATATAATTTTATATAATTAGTTATTATTTTGACCAATTTAAAGTTTATTTTTTAATTTGATCCTTCATCATGTTTATTTTTATTATATATTTTTTGTTACGACAATTATTTGATGTGTTGTTAGTAAAAGAAAATTATAAATGTTTTTTTAAAGTTATCATGTATCACTTTTAGGGTTATAAACCCTAAATTATTATCCATAAAATTTAAATTTTAAAATTTATTCACAACCCTTAAAATTTAACCACAAATATTAAATCTTAAATTTTAATTTTTAAAATTCTAAAAATTATATTATTATTGAAATAAAATTTTCACTCTTGATATATAGAATATTTAACTTTTTATTTTATTATTATAAACCACTACTACTACTTTTCGGTAGTTAACCTAATTTTTTTAGGATTAATGGCGGATTCATGTAACTTGTGCTCATCCATAATTTTTTAAAATTTATACATTTATTTTTAATTTTTTAATTAAAATTTTATAAGTTAGTCTTTAATTTTTTTTAAAACATTTATGAATTGTGTTCACCTTGAAATTTTAAAATTTCATGTGTTCACTGTTCACCCTTAAATATTTTTTTGATTCGCCATCGTTTATAATCATAATTATTGTATAATATATTTTTCATTTATTTTATTTTTATTATTACTTTTTCATTATTTTTTATTATCATATATATTATTATTTTTTATTTACTATCATTTTATTTTTTTATCATTTAGTTTTTTTTCTTCAAGAATTAAGTTTATTTATATTATTCTGCCTTAATAATTTTTAATTTGATTTTTTATAATTTTTTAAATGTACCTTTTAATAATATATTTAATTTATTTTTAATTTAAATATAATTATATTTATTATTATTCAGTGAATCACCAAATTAAAATTTCTCTATCCTACTGACGAAAAATTATACAGTGAACCTTGTTCACCACGTCATCCATGGTCCCAAGTAATCAGGACCGTTGATCTTAATTTTTTTTCAAGTGAATCATCACCTATTTCCTACATGGATTTAGTGGATAGGTAGTTATTAGGTGGTTATTTAAAGATCAATGGTCCTAATTGCTTGGACCATAGATAACGTGGTAAACAGGGTTCACCGTATAATCTCTCCCTACTGAAATTTTAAAAATATATTTTTAGTTGTGGTTAATGCCTAACTTTACTCCTATATGGATTTACACAACACAAAGGAATTGTCAATAGACTCGTTCCCGTAGGCATCATCCTAAGAAAAAAAATACAATTTTAATATTTTTTTATTATAAAATAGATACATTAACCTTCCGCATTAGGTATTTTCATTCATACTAAACTTTAATCATGATTTAATAAACTGGAAAAACATGTATGGTAACAGAAGAAAACATACTTGTGATGATTGACCAATTCACCTGAAATGCACAGGACTTGCATAGGTCTCTTTCTTTATATTATTTAATTCAGTCCCGGATTGACATGAGGGAAAATGCTTCTGATTATTGACCATCCAGATACCGATGGCTGATGGCAACTTAGACCTCAGAAAGTTCCTAGAAAACCCAAGTGTTGCTGTTGATTCCTACCTTCTACTTTCTCTGTATATATAGATATATACCCTTCCAGTCCCATGACATTCTCAGTTTACGTTCAATAGCCATTTTCTCTATATTCAGTCTCATCCACCTTTCTTCTTCGCCTTCTGTTATTGCCTTTTGATCTACCATTCCATGGAGAAGATGCAATTGTCACCGATGAGAAATGTCATGAGGCAGAAAACAGAAAAGTCGAGGACGGGGACCAAAAGGGTATGGAGGTTGAAGATTAATATTACTTGGCAACGGATCAAGAAGGCCTTGAAATCCACGCTCAGGCATCGCCTTCATCTTCATCTGGCATCCAACCTCAACAAGCTCTCAACTCTCAAACTTAATCATCATGATATGGCTATCATTAGGCCTATTCGACATGTGATGAAAAAGAAAAAGTCTTTTCGTCCCACCATGCCATTAGCGCAACTCATTCAGTTGCCGCGTACGGCAGACGATTTCATAGACTACGGCAGTGCAATGACTCCAACCTTGTCTCCAATCGAGAATATATCCACTCAATGGCGTGAGCTTCATGGTTTGCACAATTGGGATGGCCTTATTGAGCCTCTCCACCCTTGGCTTAGGCGAGAAGTTGTCAAGTACGGAGAGTTTGTTCAAGCAACTTATGATGCTTTCGACTTTGATCCTTTATCTGAGTTTTGTGGAAGCTCTAGGTACAATCGGTACAAACTGTTTCAAGAACTGGGCCTTACTAAACATGGTTATAAGGTTACCAAGTACATTTATGCCATGTCCCATGTCGATGTTCCCGAATGGTTAGAGAGGAATTACTTATCTTGGAGCAAGGATTCCAACTGGATGGGATATGTTGCAGTCAGCGGTGATGTGGAAACCGCGAGAATTGGGAGGAGAGATATTCTCGTGGCATGGCGGGGTACAGTGGCTCCAACAGAGTGGTACACTGACCTCAAAACAAGTCTGCAGCCACTTGGGAAAACCAATATAAAGGTCCAACGTGGGTTCCTCAGCATCTACAGTTCCAAGGGTGAGTTCACAAGGTACAACAAGTTGAGTGCATCTGAACAAGTCATGGAAGAAATCCGGAAGCTTGTTTACTTTTTCAGAGACAGAGGTGAGGAAGTTAGCTTAACAATCTGCGGTCATAGCCTCGGTGGTGCCTTGGCACTCCTCAATGCCTATGATGCCGCGACCTACTTCCCTGATCTCTTCATCAGTGTCATCTCTTTTGGTGCACCAAGAGTTGGGAACATACATTTCAAGGAGAAGCTCAGAGAACTAGGAGTCAAGACACTACGGGTTGTTGTCAAGCAAGATATCGTCCCAAAGTTGCCAGGCTTCATTCTCAACACCATTCTCAACAAGTTTACAGCGGTGACCGGGAGATTGAAATGGATTTACCGGCACGTCGGAACCCAGTTGAAGCTCAATGTACTCATGTCGCCATATTTAACACGTGATCCAGATTACACTGGGAGTCATAATTTGGAGACATACCTCCATCTGTTAGATGGACACATTAGCAAGACATCGAAGTTTCGTTGGAATGCAAGAAGAGATGTTGCCTTGGTTAACAAGACAACAGATATGTTAATAAAGGAGTTAAAGATCCCAGAGTTTTGGTACCAAAAACCATTCAAGGGACTTGTGCTAAACCAATATGGCAGGTGGGTTAAACCAGGGAGACAACCTGAACACATTCCTTCTCCACTTAGCATCGGATCCAATCATGGCCTTTCACTTTAAGATTAAATGTTGGTTCTTTGAAAAAGATGTCCATTCAAAAACATGAACCCTAAGTCCAATTTTGAGTCTGCCCTTTTCCCCCATTTTTTCTGTTGATATAAGATTCATTTATTTGTTGAATGTTGATCTGCAAAGAGTTTTGTCTAGTTCTTTTTATTGAATTTGATTGCCATTATTTATATAGAAGTTTACTTGAGAAACATTATTTCCAACCAATCTGCAAATTTCCATTAAACACTGAACAAGAACTAATTGAAGAAGTTCAAGCTGAAGATCCAAAGGAAATGATTACGTTTACAAACAAACGATCAGACAGCACGATAGCCTAAAAACATATTAGCAACAAACAAATCTAAGTTCAGGTACTTGTGATTCAAGACAACGACATGGTACCTCAGTGGAAAGACAAACACAAAAACAATGTACATCAAACAAATGATTCTGATCTCGAAACTTGAGATAAAGCATCTTCAAATTGCTCGTCTTCTTGTTTTTCAGAGAACAAGCTTGGTGGGATAAAGGATTTGAATATCTGTTCCATGTGAGGAGTTTCTTTCAATTCTTGGCTAGCAACCTCAAGAGCTGTGTGACAAAATCCCCCGTAGAATTTCTTCCTACAGATGAAGACAAACACGAGGGACGATATCGGTAGCGGAATCAAAATGGGAGTGTAGTAGAATTTCGACACCCCAAAGTAACCCAACATGGTAGCTTGGTATAACAACAGGGCACTGAGGATTCGGGTATGCATGTGAGGCCACATTCTTCCATAGCTTTCATATGCTGGGACATAAACTTTGAGTGCCTATTGTAAGAACAGTATAAAACCGATGAGTAAAATGAAAGTAAATTTGAATTGTAAGAATGATACTTATAAGCAGATCAAGAAATAGAATCTAAGAAAATGAGAGGAATACTTGATTCCGAAGAACAAGCCAACCCAAGGCAAAGTAAAGCACTCCAAATGGGATGATCACAGGAGCTATAACTGAATAGCAGAGAACAATGGTGACAATAAGCATGTCAGCAGGAACTCTAGTGGCATAGCTAATATCTCCGGGAAACCAAGCTTCTTTTAACTCGGCTTCGGTCTTGCAAAGATATTTCCTCTTCACATGATATATGATAAGAGGCACTATTCGAGAAAGTTCAAGACCATAACCAACAAAGAACCTGCCAACCAATAACCCAATGAATCCAAAAGTCACACATTTAAAGCAATTGTACTGAGTAAAGGTTGAAGGCTTACTTCAGAGCCACAAATGTAAGGAAGAAAGTTGCATTCCCAGGTAGGCTTTTTGCCAGTATCTCCAAAATGGAGTTGGGTTTCTTTTCAATGGTCTTAATTGCTCTGAACAAAGTTCCACCAATAGTAACACCGAGGAAAACATTAAAGACGACAAAGTAAAAGTATTTCCCAGATGCAGCCCTTATGACATGACTCCCCGAAGGGATTCCTTCAGTCTTAGAAAGGAACAATAGAAGCTTTGGTAATAAGGCCAAAAATATGATGAGCGCAAGCTGTGGGAGATATGCCTCCAATACTGTCTTAAGTGCATCTATATCAACGACAGGCTTCAAGAACGGCAGAAGTTTTCTCAGATTCTCAAGGGTTGTGAATGCGGAAACGAACGTAATTGGGATCATATAAAAAACTACAGTCAGAAACACGACAACATAAACAGCATATTGTCGTATCATCCTCTCGTAAAACTTGATGGTCAGATTGCTCCATATAAGTTGACGAGGCTCGGGTGCTTCTGTAACAGTCCAATTGTCAACCATCTGAGCATGTAGGCTTTGAGCAGCCGAGGCTGCAGTCACCCTACTGGTAAAGAAAACCAAAGCAGATCCTTGCTGCTTTTCTCGGAGGGTCAATTTTTGTTCCGCTTCGAATTTTTGTGTCAAATCCTTAATCTTTTCATTATAGTACTCTATGCTGTCTACTTTTTTACCACATAGACCAAGGAAGCCGGTTTTGTGGGTCGGTCTCGTGCCTTGACCTTTTTTCTCGGACTCTTCATGTATTGCTTCCGCTCGGACGAGCTTCTTCTTGAATCCTTCTAACTCTCCCCAGATTCTGTCAACCTATATCTCAACAGCATGTTTGTTTACAATTGAACAACGATGAACAAAAAGTAAGAACTCAATTATCATAATCTTACCACTTTGTTATTCGTGACCACCATTGATCTGTAGAATGTTTCGGGATACATAGATTTGAAGTACGAATCGACCTGCTGCTTTCGAGTTTGACCCAGAGTTACATCCGGTAAGTCTCTAACAAGAACACCGAATTGCTCGGGTTTAACTTCATCAGACTTTAGAGCAGTAGCTCTTAGTGCAGAAACATGTTTGTAAGCTTTCCATGAAAGGAAATAGGTGACAACAGAGACCCAATAGGTGGCTAACAGGAATGCCCACAACCTTGGACTCTTCTCCTGTACAGACAACAATAAACAGACTTTTGCATATCAAAAAACATTACTTGGTCGTAGGAAAACACAAGAAGTTATTTCCAGTTGGCGAGAATGTTATATATAGCTTACTTGAATATTTGTCATTGACAACTTGTCTAGGTCATTGAAAGTCCCATTGCTTGTTGTACTATGTGTGTTCTTCTTTACACCTTCATCAGTTGCAGCAATGGGTAGAAGAATCGGGAGCAGTACAATGCCAGACAAAAACAATATTCCCAACACTGTCACATTGATCAGGAAAAAGAAAATTTAGAATTCGACTTTCACACGTTTTTCTTCATTACATTAAGAAATTTCAGACAATTCTTGTTTTGTTGGAGTAAACCACGTATACCCATATGCACCAGTTGGACCTGGAGGCTGGAACAACAGTAATCCTACATTCCTTACCTTGACTGGAAATCAAAGTAATTCCCAGTTCAGGTAAGATTCAAAAGCACCAGAATATCATATGAAAAAATTAAAACACAACCAGAGAAGTAACGAAATTATAAAATTTTAAAAGGACAAAAATAGATTTTCAATAAAATTTTTAAATCACATAGGAAGGACGAACATCGCTAACTAGACGCTATTTATTTTGCTTAAGAAAAAAACTGGAAAAAATTATGTACATCAGTTTGAAGGTTTACCATTTAGCTAACCCTTCCAGCTAACATCACCTAATCTAACTCAACTTCAGATTATTTTTGTATATTTGACTAAACTAACCCTAATTTAAAACAAAAGGAAGAAAAAGCTAACATTCAAGGCTACAAAAAGTACGTAATTAAAAAACATAACTACATTTTTCAAATATATATTCCTGAACTAAAACCTCGTAAAACATACACAAGCAGTTCTCAAACTCAAAATGGTAAAACAAAGGACAGAAAATCAAGTACAGTAAACTAACTGTAAGAACAACAATTGTACACAAAATCCAGACGTGTGCAGAAGATTAAAAAGGAAACAAAATGATAAGGACAAAAACCAGTTGAAAGGAAGACGAAGTAAACGGCAGTGTCAACCCCAGACATGTCGATGACATCTTGTTCAGTAGAAGACAGAGCTTCCTTTATCCAAGCAAAAGGGTTCCGTGTCTTTGAACCGCCTTCCCACGGTTCCAAACCCTTGATGATCCGGTTCGGAAAATACACCACCGTGTTCCCTTCCCTCGTGGAAAGCCAAGCAAAGATCAGCATCAAAACTATGAATATTATAAACGACGTCCCTAAGGACGTCAAAAACGAATTAAAATCCATCTGGGTTCACTCTCCTTTCAGAAAAAAAACTCTGTTTCCTCTGTTTTCTCAAACTCTTGTGCATGTGAAGGAAGAGAAAGGGAATGAAATGGTAGCCGTTAAAAGCCGTGACAAAGTAACTGTCAATGACAAAAGAAGGGAAAACGAAAGAGGAAAGGGTTTATGATTTTTTTTCTGAAGAAATTAATTTGACATTGATTGATTTGGTGGGTTGGTTACGAATTTACGATAACCCAAAGTTTCTTTCATTGGAAAAATATCTGGCAAAGAACCAGGGATATTGATTAAGCTGCTTTTTTGTGGGGTATGCATATTGTCACGTCCGTAGAGTTTCACTACTCGGGGCGTGCGGCCTTAGACGCGTTTTTCTCAGTAAACCGCCTAAGTAAGCCTAAACCGTTCAAAGCCTAAATGCTAAGAACCTTGCGGAAACCAAAGAACAATTGAAAGGAAGAGAAATGGCAAAGGCTAGAGAGTGTTTGAGTGAATACTCTTGTATTTCTCAATGAAGAAGTGAGTGACAAATGAGGTGGGCAAGGCCTCTATTTATACTTGAAGCCCTGTACATCCAACGGTTGTAAATGATTTACATCAAGGGTCCAGATTCAATCCTATCCTATCCAAAAGTACAATTCCTAGAATATTCCTATTTGAGTAAGGAAAGTATTTCCCATGTTCACATGGTGTGTTCACATGGGTGGATGGATAAGCCTTCTTTACCAAGTGTTGGGCCATTCCAGATTTGGGCTCCAATGGGTGGTTGGGTTGGTGCTGAGATGCCCAGAATGCTTTGGAGTGCTTTTGTGGCAACCTGATTGGTGCTTGTCTCGGGCCCTTTGGTGCGGTCCGTGACATTCTCCCCCACTGGATCTAGTGACGCCCTCGTCACTCGACTAGAATGGTACTGCTCCACTTGGTTCTTGAATTGCCACAGTGCCTCGGCATGTTCCCAACTACCTTCAGTGTCGGGAAGTCCTTTCCAAAGAACAAAGTACTCGTGCCTCGGTCTATGGCCTGGTCTACGAATGACCCTCTCTGCTTGGATTTCTCGTACCTCATTGTCGTAGGAGACCTTCACTCCGACTGGCGCTCGGTGTGACTTGCCTCGATCCGGATCTAGCTCATCTTGATAGTAAGGTTTTAGTAAACTTACGTGGAACACGGGATGAGCTCGAATGGTTGGAGGCAACTCGATCCTGTAGGCCATGGTGCCTACTCGTTTCACGACTTTGAAAGGACCTTCGTATCTTCGCACAAGCCCTTTGTGTACGGTTGGATTGCGCAAGATCCCGGTCAATTTGGCAAGGACTAAATCACCAACCTGGAAATTCACGTCCCTCCGCTTTGTATCCGCCCACTTCTTGGTCCGTTTCCCCGCCTTGTGTAAACAAGCTCGGGCTAAGTCGTGATGTTCTTGCCACTCCTTGGCAAACTTGTGTGCTGCTGGATTAGGCCCCTGATACTTGGAAACAATCGTGCTGGGTGTAACCGGTTGTTGTCCATTCACGATCTCAAAAGGAGTTTGGTTTGTCGCCTCACTCCGTTGCAAGTTGTAAGAAAACTGGGCCACATCTAACAGCTTCGGCCAGTCGTGTTGGGTGGCACTTACATAGTGCCTCAAATAGATCTCCAGTAAAGCATTCACTCGCTCGGTTTGCCCGTCGGTCTGTGGGTGGACGCTTGTAGAAAAATTCAAACTTGATCCCAAAAGCTTGAACAACTCCGTCCAAAACCTCCCTGTGAACCGTGTGTCCCGGTCACTAATGATCGTCTTTGGCACTCCAAAGTACTTCACCACGTGTTTTAGGAAAAGACGAGCCGCTTCATCGGCTGGACACACCTTGGATGCTAGAATAAAGACAGCATACTTTGAAAATCTGTCAACAACTACCATGATGTTTGACAGTCCATTAACATTGGGCAAACCGACAATAAAATCCATGGAAACACTCTCCCATGGTCTCTCGGGAATGGGCAAAGGTTGCAACAATCCCGCAGGCTTCTTCATCTCGATTTTGTCCTGTTGGCATACAAGACAAGTCCGCACATAGGCTTCAACATCTTCGCCCATGCGTGGCCAGTAGTAGTGCTCGCCGATAAGTGCCATTGTCCGGGTCATTCCTGGATGGCCAGCCCACTTGGAGTCATGACACTCCTTCATGATCTCCTTGCGTAAGTCCCCAAAATGTGGCACATAGAGACGATGTCCTCGGGCATAAAGCAAATCTTCCTCGAGCCAAAATCTTCTAGTTTTTCCCTCGTTAACATAACTGATCAGCATTTTGGCTGTTGGATCATGGGACAGCCCCTCCTTGATGCGCTCAAGCAATTGTCCCTTCGGTAGGCTTACGGTCTCAATGTTGTACCTCCGGCTTAATGCATCAGCAACTGTGTTTATTTTCCCGAGCTTGTACTCCAATGAGAAGTCAAATTCTGCAAGAAATTCTTGCCATCGGGCCTGTTTTGGAGACAACTTGTTTTGAGTTTGAAAGTAACTATTTGCCACATTATCTGTATAAACCACAAACTTTGACCCAAGTATGTGGTGTCGCCATGTACGCAAACAATGCACTACTGCTGTCATTTCTTTCTCATGGACCGTGTACCTCTGCTCGGTCTCATTGAGTTTCCGGCTTTCATATGCAACCGGATGTCCTTCTTGCATGAGGACTCCACCAATGGCTACATCGGACGCATCGGTGTAGATCTCGAAAGGCTTGGTGTGGTCTGGCAACACCAATACTGGCTCACTTGCCATAGCCTTCTTAAGTCCTTCAAAGGCTTCTTGACACTTAGTACTCCAATCCCACGCCTTATCCTTCTTCAGTAACTCGGTCAAGGGTGCGGCAATTTTGGAATAGCCTTTGACAAATTTACGGTAGAAGTTGGCTAGCCCCAAGAAGGATCTCAACTCCGTCACCTTGGTTGGCGGCTCCCAATCTTCAATAACCCGTATCTTAGCCCCATCCATCTTGATCTTGCCACCTCCGACTATGTGGCCTAGGAAAGGGACCTCCATTTGGGCAAACGAGCACTTTTCCTCCTTGACATAGAGCTCGTTCTCTCGCAAGACCTTGAACACTTGTCTTAAGTGTTCCACATGCTCCCCAAGGCTCTTGCTATAGATGACAATGTCATCCAGGTAAACTACAACGAACCGATCCAGGAAGGGTTGTAGTACCTTGTTCATCAAAGTGCAGAAGGTGGCGGGAGCGTTCGTAAGGCCGAATGGCATCACTAAGAATTCATATGAGCCATAGCGTGTTACACAAGCTGTCTTTGGCTCATCTCCTTCTGCAATCCTTACTTGCCAATATCCGGACCGCAAGTCTAACTTGGTGAACCACTTTGCACCACCAAGTTGGTCGAACAAGTCTGCTATCAGTGGGATCGGGTACTTGTTCTTCACAGTGAGCTTGTTTAAAGCCCTGTAGTCGATGCACATTCGAAGACTCCCATCATGTTTCTTCTGAAATAACACCGGCGCTCCATATGGTGCCTTAGACGGTCGGATATAGCCTGCGTCGAGGAGTTCCTTCAATTGTCTGCGCAACTCCTCTAACTCGGGCGGAGCCATTCGATAAGGGGCTCGGGCAGGTGGCTCCGCATTTGGCACAAGATCAATCTTGTGGTCGACCTCCCTCTTTGGTGGGAGAGTTTTAGGCAGCTCGGTAGGCATCACATCCCGGAATTCTGCCAACACTTGTTTCACCTCAGCTGGAACTCTTTCGGCCGTGATTGGTTCATCATGGACTAATGTCGCTAAATAAGCTGGTCGCACCTTGTGTACTCCTTTGCTGAATTGGATTGCTGACAACATCTTGGCCCCAATTCCAGCTCCTCGATTCACCGGAACAAGGCATGGATGGCTTGGGTCAAGAATTAGCAAAGAATTTGCAAATGGTACCGGGAACGCTTTAATTCGGTCAAGGAAACTGAGCCCAATCACAAAATCAAAGTCATCGAGGGGGATTACTTTGATCGTCTCCTTACCGATCCAACCACCAATCTCAAGCTTCACTCCTTTTGCTACCTCTGCAATCGGAGTCTGTTCGGAATTCACAGTCTTGATGAATCCACTTGCCTTTTCCACATGAAGGCCAAGTTTCTTGGCAATTGGTTCGGACACGAACAACTCTGAGGCACCAGTATCTATGAGTGCACTCAACTTTTGGCCAGCAATGGAAACATCTACATACATAAGTCCCTTCTCCTTGGAATCTTTCTTGAATTCCATGGAACTGATGATGGAGTTGAGCTTGACAACCTCTTCTCCTTCTCCAGTCTTCTCTTGGATGGCAGCAACCTTCTCATTTCGTGGTTGTGGGCAATTTCTGGCTAAATGCTTACCACCACAGTTGTAGCACTTAAACTCACCCCTTTCATTTTGGTTCCGAAATTGTTTATCTCCGGCTTTGTTCTGTGGCCTTCCGGAACCATTCTTGGTGGACTTATCTTTGTCTCCCCCACTGTTGCCCTTATGCTTTGGCTTGGAAGAATCCTTCTTTTCGAATTCTGCAATGGATTCTGCAGCGGCCATCGCTTCCGAAAGATCCTGCACACCCATCCTCTTCAGCTCCATTCTTGCCCATCGTTGAAGGCCAGATTTGAAGAGATACAGTCCCTCTAATTTACTCAAGTCTTTGATCAGCAACTTGAGCTCCGAAAATCTCTTGACATACTCCCGAATTGAGCCTTCATGCTTCAATTGGTAAAGTCTGTCTCGAGCCTCCTCATCAGCATTCTTGGGATAGAAATGCTTCTTGAGTTCCGACTGGAAGTCTTTCCATGTCTTGACTGGAATGTCTCCATCACTTGACTCAGCACATTTGGTTCGCCACCATAGCAAGGCGGCATCAACCAAATAGATTGAAGCCGTATTAACTTTAGTAGCTTCATCCTCGATGCTCATCAAACGAAAGTACTGCTCCAACCCCCAAATGAAGTTGTCCACTTCTTGAGCAGTTCTCGCCCCCTTATACTCCTTGGGTTTCAGCGCATCGATCCTGGGCTTCGGCGTAGTTGCTTCAGCCATCATGCCACCCAGCATGGCATTCTTATAGAGGAGCAGCTCGGTACTGAGCTTCTTGATCTCCCCCATCAATTCCTTCTTCAATGCATCCATTGCATCCTGAAGGATCTTCTCTTTCTCAGTCAGTTTTCCATCGACAACGGACTGAACTTGTTCCGAGATTTCGTCCTTTTGGGACTCCATCTTCTCAAGGCGCACTTCGGCCTCGTCTTGGGTCTCCTGGAACTTGCCCAACGCATCCTCCAGTCTCGCGACCCTCTTGTCCAAGGTAGCAATGATATCCCTGGAACTTTCCCGCTTCTTCCCCGCAGCTCCTGCACGAGTCTCTCGGTCAGTTGCTGGGACCTCGCTAACACTTTGTGGAGCCATTTCGATCGAACAAACTCGCTCTGATACCACTTGTCACGTCCGTAGAGTTTCACTACTCGGGGCGTGCGGCCTTAGACGCGTTTTTCTCAGTAAACCGCCTAAGTAAGCCTAAACCGTTCAAAGCCTGAATGCTAAGAACCTTGCGGAAACCAAAGAACAATTGAAAGGAAGAGAAATGGCAAAGGCTAGAGAGTGTTTGAGTGAATACTCTTGTATTTCTCAATGAAGAAGTGAGTGACAAATGAGGTGGGCAAGGCCTCTATTTATACTTGAAGCCCTGTACATCCAACGGTTGTAAATGATTTACATCAAGGGTCCAGATTCAATCCTATCCTATCCAAAAGTACAATTCCTAGAATATTCCTATTTGAGTAAGGAAAGTATTTCCCATGTTCACATGGTGTGTTCACATGGGTGGATGGATAAGCCTTCTTTACCAAGTGTTGGGCCATTCCAGATTTGGGCTCTAATGGGTGGTTGGGTTGGTGCTGAGATGCCCAGAATGCTTTGGAGTGCTTTTGTGGCAACCTGATTGGTGCTTGTCTCGGGCCCTTTGGTGCGGTCCTTGACAATATGCACATGATTCCATTTATTCTTTTTTCTTTTGAATGCAGGGATTTGCAGTAGATGACGACTCTGCTTTACAGCAGATTTCATGGGAGATGGATAGTTAGCCTGTGGATCAGTAAAGCCCAGGACAAGACAAAAATCTGTTGTTGTTTTTCTTACAATCACGTACTGTTGAAATGCTTATGTGATCTGGTTTTCCAAGTCTAAAGAAAGTAAAAGTGAGAAGAATTGTTTTTAACTCTGTAAGAACTTACAATTGGTTTTCCAAGAACTCTGTTACCGTATTCATGTTGATGATGATGGATATATTGACAGATTAAACCAATCATTGTTGTTAACTGTAGACGACATCAAATCTTGGATGTATTAACAAACAAATTGTTTTCTTAACTAGAAACCAAAATAACGAAGATTAGTTGAAGATGAGCTACACTGATCCACCACCCACATAGATTTTTTATTTTGAAGTGTTTAAACTCACTGGCATAGAACTGGAGCTTCTTGTCAAACTTTTTATCCGCTTAAGAAGAAGAATTTGATCCGTCGGAAAGAGGAAAAAAGAGAGAAATCTTGAAATTGAAGAAATCTCATCAATTTACACCAAAAAATCAAAATACAACAAGCTCATCGAGAGCTTGTTTTCTCTCTATATTAACAATTGGGTGATCTAATAAAAAATATAAAAGTTAAGTGATTGAAATAAATACACACTAAAAGCTTAGTGACTATTAATGTACTTTACCCTTTTTTATTGAATTCACTAATTAATGAAATTTTTATAAGTTTCAAAATTTCAAAAATCAGAAAATTAACGAAAAAGCTGGTAAAGATGTTACTGCCATGGCATAGTTTTGTCTTTTCCTTATCCACAAAAATATCTGTTGTGACTCTCCGTTTTTTCTTTCAACAGACAAACCCATCTTCAACTGAAATCTACTCTCCGTATAAAACTTACACGTGTCATATCTGTATCCACAACCAGTCCGCGAATAGCGAGTGTGGTGTCGAATTGACTCCTCGGCGAGTAGAGTCTGGATAGAGCTTTGGCTACCAACTCAAAAGCGACACGTGGGAGGAAAAGAGGAGGCAGGGTTTCCAATGTTCTCTCCGACACGTGGCAGCATCTCAGTGCTGCCGACAGGGGATGATAAGTTTTTGGATGTCCTAGGCTCGAAGATGAAGGCGACTGTGGGACAGATTTTGCTTATATGAGAAAAACTACTCGAAGAGTGGCACGTGGCGGGCCAGAGAGGTAGTTAAGTGGGACCAACCAACCTACGTAAAAATTATATTACTAGTTATTTTTATTATATTATACAAATTTAATTTATAATGAATATTAATAAATATTCATTTAATAAAAAAATAATATATTTAATTAATTAATTTTATAAATAATATAATAAAAATAATTTATAAGAGTCAAGAATGTCGATTTATGAAAGGAAATAAAGCAACGATCATAAAATACTTTTGTTTTCTTTGAGAAGTAAGATAAAATTATAATAGTGATGAAGATATTTAGATAAAAACCATTAATGATGATAATTAAAGCTATAGACAGAGATCGAGAGAAAATTTAAAATTAGAGGATAAAATAAAATTACTTAAAAATAATTGAAATAAATAATTTTAAAAAATTATACAAAGGAAAAAGATAGGGAAAAAAATCGGGTTCGGGGACATTTGAATTTTTTGATCCCAGTTAAAAACTGACGACGAGTATTTATTGGTAAGAATATTTAAAATGACTCAATAAACCTGTAATATAAATTAAAAATATATAATAATAATATAATATTGATATTAAATTTATTAGGCCGTTGCATATCCATCGAACCTGTTTTCAATATTCTTACTTATCAATTAATAAGATTATTATAATATTTTGTATAATATATAATTCGTGTAGTTTGGCAAATTGTGATACTTCGCTTGAAAAAAAGGACAACTTTTTTTAATCAATGAAACACCTCGGCCCAAGTCCTTGAGTTCTCTCCATCACTTTCGGGTTCGCCGGAAAATAACTGAACTGTATTTTTTATATTATAAAAATATTTTTAATATTTAATCCATAATTATATTAATTTTATTTTTTGAATTAATTTTATATTAAGTTTTGAGAAAATTTGCAATGTGTTAATGGTAGAGAATCGGTTCAACATATTGGGCCATGGTATCCTATATTAAGTAAGCCCACTGCACCAAGCCCTGAATGAAAAAGAAAAAAGTAGTACTTTAATTTTTTAATGTAAATTACACTCGATACCATCAATTTATTGGAGATATATCTTTTATACCACTAAAGTTTTAATTTGCTTAATTTTAACAACACAATGATGTTGCAAAACCATACAACATTTTTTATAATTATCTAATAAATTTCAATTAGCCATCAAACCTAGTAAAACACTTGGAAAATATTGACATAACTTTGATTAAAGTTAGTTATTACTTAAAATTAATTAATTTATTTTTAAAAAATATATTAATGCAGTAATAATATTACTGTTTTGTCCTGAGATTTTGTCACCCAAAACATGATCAAGAAAGGATCCTAGGTTTTTGGCTGCTGGTCCCCTTGCCTAGGCACTGCCCTATCTCCCCCCAATATGCCTCATTAATTAAGAAATGACTAAATAAATTAAAAGAGGGCTGAGGGGGTAAGATAGAAGCATAATCACAGACATGAAACATCTAGTCAAACCTGTTTGGTTACACATTATGTCTGTGTCTCTCTTGCGGTGTATGCCTCTTGTTGTTCGAAATAGGGTCGCTCTCTACTGTTTAATTATAGCTAAACTCTTTTCTTGTAATTGTTAATCATGATTAATGACCCCTTCAACGTCACTTAATCAGGATTTAAAACAATGGGTCCCATATTACTGACATTTTGTTGTCCGGTTTGTCCCAAAAAATGTATTCAACTTTGTAACTAATAATACAAAGGGAAAATCTTAGTTGATGGGAAATTAAGATTACAACAAACACAGTTTAAGTGTATCTTCCGATGTTGGGATTAAGGATTTTGTTAAAAAAATTCTTTAGGGTAATTTTAAAATTAGTATATAATAATATACTTATTCAATAAATAATAATAATAAATTAGATATATGTTTTTTTTTAATTTTTATTTAAATAATTATCACGTAAAAAAAACGGAAAAAAAATATATTCTTATTGAATATTGAACTTACGATTTAAAGAAAGAGATAAGATAATAACTAGGTGATTTATTACTACTCAAAACTATTGATAAGTTTATTGTCGAACTCGAATAACATTAAAAATTATAATAACAATTTCATTTAATAAAAGTTCGACCTATAATTAATTATATTATAAAATAAAATTAAAGAAAATTACTTTATAAATTATTTTCATCACCTCATCCATAATTATATCAAATCAAATATAATTAAAAATTTAAAACTTTTATAAGGTTCAACGATATACGTAATATTTATAAACTCACCCTTTAAAATAAATATCATTTGACAAAATTATTTATTAAACTTTAAAAATATATTTAAAATATTTATTTAATATTAAAAAATAAAGACGTGATAATAACGTTACTTTGACTATATATACTAATTTAAAATTATAAGCATTCGTATCCATGATTTTTCTATTATAATGGATAAGGATTCCTAATTTTAAGACACTGATTAATAATCCTTTTCAAATTCGTAAATCAAAATAAAATCAATTGATTTCCCTTCTGAATTCTTTTCGTAGTTCGTAGCCACAGTTATTGGCTCGTGGAAATATGGAAACATAGTAGTATGCGAAAATGACAGCAATAGAGCTGTTAATTTTCCACCTATTCGATTATTTTTTTTAAACATTATTAATTTATTTAATATTTAAGGAAAGTTCTCGCATAGAGTGAAAAACTTTTTAAATCAAGGATAATTTTGATTAATTACTTTTACCTTCACCTTTTTAGTAATTATGAGAATATACTCTTTTTACATTCAGCACTAGCTGGAGCTTTGAAATCAACCCAATTAATCATGATTAGTTTATCTAATAATTCATATATCAACATTAATTTTTTTTATTAACTAAATCTAGTGCCATGACTATCTTTTTAATAAAAGAGATTCTTGATTCATATGATTGCCCTTCCAAACTTTCATAAAAGAAATAGTATTTTTTTTTATAAAAAAAGTCAAAAAGTTAAAAACCAAGGTTTAAATTTGTATATAATGTAGTGGGGATTAGGGAAGATTTGGCATATAAGAAGATTTTTTAGTTTAAATTAAAGCTTTAATTTATCTTTTCCCAACCTAGGCTAGAAGATATGTGATATATTCCTCATTACATACTTAATAGTGTTTAAGAATGAAAATTGGACCGACTTAGAATATATCATCAATAAATTCCACACTTTAGCACCGCAATATTGGATTATTTTGACTAAATCATTCAAATACATAAGCTTGAGTATAAGTGGTCACGGACTATGATTGGGAGGTGGAAATTAATTAAAGGAAAAGGTCCACAAAATGTACCCCTAATCACTTTACTAATCATGGAATTCTTTAGGTTTTAAAAGAAATAAATAGTTTATTTACTACTTATAGAAATTGTATTTAAATGATATTTTAAGCAACACTCTTAAAAAATTATTACAATTTTTATTTTTTTAATAATATAAAAGTAATTTGTTTATTGATCTCTATTCCTTTTAATCCTTTTCTTAATACTCTATTTATGTAATCCACTAATCCTTTTTTAATTCTCTTTTTTTGGTAAATGTTGATTAAGAGTCCAAGAAAATGACACTTTACATTTCCCCGTCCCTACGTTTATGTTAAACAAGAATATGGCCAAGTCAAAAAGTAAATCATCTCATGAGATTAGAGGGCACTAATGGAGTGGTATTCCACCATAAACAATGACTAATATCCATGGTAGAATATAGGTCCAAAAAATATCCAATATGCATATATTTCAACTAAAAATATACTATATATTATAATTAGTATAATTAAGGTATAAAGATAATTTTAACCTTTAATGTTTATAAATTTTATCATTTTGATCCTCATTCTTTTTTAAGTAAATTTAACACTTAACCTATGTATTTTTGACAAATAATTTATTTTTTTAACTAACTTAATAATTAGACCGTTAAAAATTTAACGATATTGACATGTTATATATATGTGATAATATATTTTAAATAACATGACATCTTGACTCATTCTAAATATATAACATGTCATTATAGTTAAACTTTTTACGATAACGACAAATGTATGCATATAAAATATAATTTTATTTTAACGTAAAATATAAAACAATTAAAATTCAAATAAATATTAAAAAATAATTAAATCTAAAATAAAAGTGTAGTAAGCATTCTCAAATCTTAAATATCATTCTACAAATATATGATATATCATTATCGTTAATTTTTAACTATCTAATCATTATGCTAGTCATATATATGACATATAATTATCTTTAATTTTTAACTATCTAATCATTATCATTATACTAGTTAAAAAATGAGATATTTATCAAAAAATATAGGTTAAAGACTAAATTTATCATAAAAAAGATAAAAATTAAAATAACAAAAATCATAAACACTAAATATTAAAATTATTTTTGCGTCTAAAATTAATAATATTATTTTATTAATTAATTAAATTATTTATTTTTATTCTTATATATTCTTTTAAATTATAGGTTTTAAACCGAAAAAAATCATGAAAAACTCTATTTAAATCCCAAATCCTTGTACACACGAACGTATACAACGAATTTGATAAAGATAATGTCCTATTTTTATAATTAAAAACGGACGATGTCTAGACTTGAAACGTGTTCATAATTTAATATCTTTGGTGTGTTTCAGTATTTTCCGGAACTGTATATGTAATTTAGTATAAGGAAATAAATAAATAATTAAATAAATAGTTCCACCCTAATCACAAAAGTGAAATTAAACTTTACTTGCTGTAGCCTGTAGGGGCCCATTGGACTCCAATCATAGAATTCATGTCAGGTGACTTTGTTTTTGTCCATTTGGAATCAGATGAAAAATGGTGGGAACCCACAAAGTGTAAAAATAACATAAATAATAATATTGAATTTGAATTTGATTAATAAATAAATATAGAATATTATTTTTATTTTTCTAAATCTCTTTCTCTAATGTTAAATATAATATAGTATTTACCCTTATTCAATAAAAGGTTATAATCTTAATATTACGAATAAAATAAATTTATAAAGAAAATTTGGGTACGACTCTTAATCTTAATAGTACATAGGAATAGAAAGAAAAAAAGAGCAGTGGAGTATCAAGAAAAGTTAATTAGAGTATAATTTAATATGTTTATTAAATAATTTTTTATTAATATCGTATTATATAATATCATTTTATTTTTAATTCTTTTTTATTAAACCAAAAAATAAGAAAAGAAAACAATTAAGTCAAGTGGTGGGTTCTTATTCACCGGGACAGATTTTTTTAATAGTGTTGATTTTCTTGAGTGAAATAGGTAACAACGACGTTAAAAATTTTACACGCATTTCATTGCAAAAATAAATTTAAATATTAAATTAATATAAAATTTTAAAAAATAATTTAAGCCCAATATAATAATAAATCTAGTAAGATAGAATAAATTAAATTTAAAAAATATAATCTTTATGATTATCTAATTTAATACATGTCAATAATATTTTTCCTCCAAAACAAAAGTATTATTCTAATATATGATTTTATTATAAATATATAAAATACTTTTAACTTTTAATCAAATTTGTAAAGAAAAAAATCACCATAAATACAAAATAAATATTATAAAATGAAAGTTTCCAATATCGTATTTTTTTTTTGTTTCAAATAAGTCGGCGTAGATATCTGATGTCTCCGTCATGAACTAACACCAACCAATGGCAGACGAAGTAAATTGCATCCACATGGAGGCAAAAATGCATTCACAATTATCAATAATCCGAACTAATAAAATAATAATGTTAATTTATTATTAAAAATAATTTATATAATTTTTAAAAAATTATTATTGTAATTATTATATCATATTTTTTATATAAATATAATTAAAAAATAAAAACTAAAGTGGGAGGATGAATCTAGAGGTTGGATTCAGCGAGAATACCAACCATTTCATCTACACTCGAATTTCGATATATACATATTAAAATACATATTTTTTTTAAAAAATTTAATCATAAATTTTTATGATTAAAATTTATAATAATATTAATAAACATTAAAAAATTTTGAACGAGAATTAATTTAAATGATAGAGAAATTATCATCACGTAAATAACCTCAATTTTAAAATTTCGTATATGTAAAATATTTTTATTAAAAAAATATTTATTAAAATCATATAGACAATAATAATTAATTTAAATCTACCACAATAAAAAATTTAAAAAGTAGGAGGAAAAATAAATAAACGTAAAAAATGTAACAGCTCATAGCTTAGATTTGTGGGCTCCATCCATCTTTTCCTCTCTAGATTTGGTCGTCCCCATCGTTTCTCCCTTGATGCGACCCCAATTACACACCAGCTTCCCTGGTTCCGGCTCAAGCTTTACTCGCTAGCTTAGCATGCCAGCTCGGCGCGGCGCCAATAATTTTCTCTACTTTTTTACTGGTAAGAAGCACCAGGGATCTTTCCTTCTTTCATTTTCTTTCTCCATCTTTGATCGCCACTTGTATTTCCATTGCTGTTGCATACAAAAAGAACCAAACTTCTCTTCGGAAACCAGGAAAAGTTCATGTCTTCAATTTCTCAACTATAAATATAAAAACATATATATTCTTCTGCAAAAAATACTCCTATAAATACCCATAGTCTTTTTTGAAAACGTGGGACTCTTTTGAGAGAAGAAAACCCAAATGCATGTAGTAGTAACAATACTACGATTTGATTCTATTGGCTTCCACCATTTGCATCATTTTATCTCTGGTTTGTGAGTGAGAACAAAGATCTGAGCTTTTTCTTTTGTTGAAGGAAAACAGCATATTGGTCAGAGACTGGGAAGATCGTTATCTTTCTAGTTGAGTTCTTTCAGGTGTTTTCTGCTTGCTGGTGTTATTGTTTACAAGCTTTGAGGGACTTGAGTAAAAATACTGGTGTTTTGTTCAAACTTTACGGATCAAAACTTCGAAAGTCTTTGCTTTTTGGAGGTGAAATGTGGGGCTAAAGTGTTGGAAGTTGGAACATAAGGAAGGCCAGATCGTGATTTTTAGCATTAAGTTTTGGTTGAAAAGAATAACACCTGAATATTTGGGTGAAGAAGAAGATTGATTGGAGGCGAATGAAGCTGAAAGCGATAGTCTTTTGTAGTAAAATCGGTTTCGGTTGAAAAGAAAAGAAAACTGAAGAAGACAGCAAGTCTCGGTGTTTTGTGTTTCTGCGTTGTCGTTAAACTCTCCTTCGATGGGTAAATTGTCAGCTTTTTTATCAACTGGTTCTTGTTAAGGTCTAGTGTTTTTAATTTGTGAAGATGGAGTAAAAATAAGGGTTTTAAAGTGTACGGGTTCTTGTTTGGAGGGTTTTGTTGCTTAATTAGTGTTGGTAAAGGAGTGATTTTAGCGGTGGGAATCTTCTTCTCCAGTGTATAAACTTAGGGGTTAAAGTTCTCGTTGAACTGTTTACAGAAAGAATGAGGCTCTCTTCAGCTGGTTTCAATCCGCAACCTCAGGAAGGTATGCTTCTATTTTTTTCCTATGGATTAGATTATGTTTCTTGAGAGAGGTGAAGGGGGAGATGGGAGAATTTAAATTTTCGCGTGTTTGTTTAATGTTTATGGCTTGTGAAAATGTAAGAGAAGAAAAGGTTAAAACTCCATATCAGTAAGTTCACTACTTCATTTTTGTTTTCTTTTTACTCAACTCACAAATGCAAATCCACAGGAGGATAATTCATTTCTTTGCTTTTTTCAAACAAAAGTTTTCCTGGGGGTAAATAAGTGCTCAAAATGTTTTTTGAGGTGCTCTGCTCGAGCTTTATTTACCCATATTTGTTAGATGTTTGGAGTTTTTTTAATCTTTTGACATCCCTTGACCCTCTAGATTACATGTTTAATTTACAAATTGAGGGGGTGTTTATAAACATCAGCTCACTTTCTTTCTTTGCTTTATCTCTTTTAATTTTGTTGGAGGCAGTTTTAAGCTAATGCTCAATAGACTTTGCAGGAGAGAAGAGAGTCCTGAACTCTGAACTTTGGCATGCATGTGCGGGTCCTCTTGTGTCTCTACCTCCAGTCGGAAGTAGGGTTGTTTACTTTCCACAGGGTCATAGCGAACAGGTTGGTCTGCTTGAAACTGGGTTTATTTTCTTATGATTAGTCGATTTTTAACCAGATTTGTATGTTGCAGCTGGTTTCAAATGCATATATGTATGTACCAACCTGTGCTCATCCAGAGTAAATTATGAATAATGTTTCACAACCTTTATTCTAGGGAAAAGTGAAAAAGTTATCTTACATCATATCATCGTTACTGTCGTTTTCCTATTAATTGAAAGAATGTAAATAGCGTAAGGGTGACAATTAAATGTCTCTTTCTTAGCACCAAATACCATTTTGCTGTAAGCTTATATCTGCCTTTAACCTACCATACTTGAGACTCCCGTGGTTTCTCTTTAGCATGCTTGTCATAGAATCAGATGGCATGCCAAATATAATAATTGAACCAATATGGTTTCCTCCGGATATAGTGGTTTATTCTACATAATTAGTCATCATATTGCAAACCAACATGCTTTCAAGGCATATATTGATGGTTTTCTTCACAGGTAGCTGCATCAACCAACAAGGAAGTTGATGCCCACGTACCTAATTACCCAAGCTTACCTCCACAACTTATATGTCAGCTTCATAATGTCACCATGCATGTAAGATTTGTTTAATTTGATTTTCTGATGATATTTGTACCTATAGACTGTCTCTAAAACCTCAAAACTTGTCTACTTCAGGCAGATGTTGAGACAGATGAAGTATATGCCCAAATGACCTTACAGCCGTTGAATCCGGTATGTGATTTTGTCTGCATTCTCATTGTGATGTCGTCATTCTTATTCATTGCTTAAAGTAATGAAGTTTACTTGTTCTACAGCAAGAACAAAAGGAAGCTTACCTTCCAGCAGAATTGGGCACTCCCAGCAGACAACCAACGAATTATTTCTGTAAAACACTAACAGCCAGCGACACAAGCACCCATGGAGGGTTCTCTGTTCCTTGCCGAGCAGCTGAAAAAGTGTTTCCTCCTCTGGTAAACTGTCTCCACCATAGGCATTGATGCCTTCGTATGCTTTTAATTACAATGGTTTATTTCTAAATTTATGCTTTTGATTGCCTACAGGACTTCTCCCAGCAGCCTCCTTGTCAAGAGTTGATTGCAAGGGACTTGCATGATAATGAATGGAAATTTAGGCATGTATTTCGGGGTGAGTTTATTAGGAGTCCTATTTTCCCTCTTCAAATATGGAACTTCTTTTTACCAAGAAATGTTATTTCTGTTACATGTTTCCTTGTAAAGTTGTAGAACAGTTAGAGTAATTGTCACAGACAATTATCAGTATCTTAATTATTTGGCCACTTTGTGCCTTAGGGTGATTTGATTACTGTAATTGTACTAACAATCATCGATTTCTTTTGCCTTGCAGGTCAGCCCAAAAGGCACCTGTTGACAACAGGGTGGAGTGTATTTGTCAGTGCTAAAAGACTAGTTGCAGGCGATTCAGTTCTTTTTATCTGGTAGGTAACCGATTTGTCTTTTATTTTATCTTACTTCTGCTTGCATTATTGGTGTTTTGATGCTCAATTATTTTGACAGGAATGAAAAGAATCAATTACTTCTTGGTATCCGACGAGCTACTCGACCTCAAACTGTAATGCCTTCATCAGTTTTATCAAGTGATAGCATGCACTTAGGGCTTCTTGCTGCTGCTGCTCATGCAGCTGCAACAAATAGCCGCTTCACTATATTTTATAACCCAAGGTATGGTGCTATTGCTATGCATCTAATCCTTCAAGTTTTCTGTCTAGTTATTTCTCATCCCCTCTAAAACTTATGCCCCTTCAATTCAGGGCTAGTCCATCAGAATTTGTCATACCTTTGACAAAATATATCAAAGCGGTCTATCATACTCGAGTTTCTGTTGGTATGCGCTTTAGAATGCTGTTTGAAACAGAAGAATCAAGTGTACGTCGGTAAGTAAAATCTTCTCTCGTTTTGAAATTTCGTTCTAAATGTCTAAAGTAGCTTTCCTTACAAAAGGATCAGATTAATCTTCATTTAGCGAAAAGGAATAAGTTGCAGCTATGGCATGTGTTAAATTAGATCTTCTGTTCTATCATCTATGAATGCATTTTTCTATTGCCTTGGTCAATCATCTGAGCATATCTTTGTGTTCTCTTTCTATGTTTCGTACCCTATCACATGTGTTTACTTTTGAACACCATGGACTTTGCATCTGATGGTTTTGCACTTACCAGATACATGGGTACAATAACTGGAATAAGTGACTTGGATCCCGTTCGGTGGCCGAATTCACATTGGCGATCAGTCAAGGCATGTTGAGAATGTTTTACCTTCATCTTTTTTCGTTGAGAATCTTTCTCATTTGTTGTTTTAGACTTTCTATCAATGATGATGAGAATTTTTGGAATTTAACTTGTGTAGGTTGGCTGGGATGAATCAACAGCTGGAGAAAGGCAGCCAAGAGTCTCCTTGTGGGAGATTGAACCATTGACAACATTCCCTATGTATCCATCTCCATTTCCTCTAAGGCTTAAGCGACCATGGCCACCAGGGTTACCCTCTTATGGTATGCTAATCTGCTGCTAACTCCCTGGATTGTGCACCCTTCCACTACTTGTTTTATTTGTCTTACCCTTTGTTATGTTTAATTCGACTTTTAAAAAGCCTATTTATTTATTTATTTATTTATTTGTTTGTTTGTTTGTAATTTTAATTGACTTTCTCTTACTCTTAGATTTCAAGGATGATAGCTTAGGAATGAATTCTCCACTTATGTGGCTGCAAGGAGATGCAGGCCGAGGAATGCAGCCTCTGAATTTTCAGGGGATTGGAGTTACACCGTGGATGCAGCCAAGGCTGGATGCTGCTTCCTTGCTGGGTTTGCAGACTGACATGCACCAAGCTATGGCTGCTGCTGCGCTGCAAGACATGAGAGCTGTGGATCCTTCCAAACCAGCAGCCACTGCCCTTCTGCAATTCCAGCACCCCCAAAATCTATCCTGCAGGCCTGTTACTTTAATGCAGCCCCATATGTTGCAGCAGTCTCAGCCTCAGGCCTTTCATCAAGGTGTTGAAGACAATCAGTCTCAGTCTCAGACCAAGGCTCAAACACAGCCTCATCTTGTTCAGCAACAATTGCAGCAGCAGCAGAATTCATTTAATAACTATCAACACCAACAGCGGTCGCAGCATCCACTGTCACAACAGCACCAGCAACTCGTTGATCAACAGCATATTTCTAGTGCAGCGTCTTCCATGTCACAGTATGCTTCAGCCTCTCAATCCCGGTCATCGCCTTTCCAAGCCTTACCTTTGCTATGCCATCAACAAAGTTTTTCTGATTCAAATGGGCACACTGTGACCGACCCTATTGTTTCGCCTTTGCATAGTCTTTTGGGTTCTTTTCCCCAGGATGAATCATCCAATTTGCTCGACTTGCCTAGATCCAATCCCATAATAACTTCTGCTGTATGGCCATCTAAGCGGGCTGCTGTTGAAGTTCTCTCATCTGGATCTCCGCAATGTGTTCTGCCTCAGGTGGAACAGTTGGGCCCCATCCAGACCAACATTTCTCATAATTCTATTTCGTTACCTCCCTTTCCTGGCAGGGAGTGCTCGATAGATGAGGGGGGTACCGATCCACAGAGCCATCTCTTATTTGGTGTTAATATAGAGCCTTCATCTCTTCTGTTGCAAAATGCGATGTCAAGCATTAGGGGAGTTGGCAGCGATAGTGACTCAACAACTATACCCTTCTCATCTAATTATATGAGTACTGCAGGCACTGATTTTTCAGTTAATCCAGCAATGACACCTTCCAGTTGCATTGATGAATTTGGATTTATGCAGTCTCCAGAGAATGTGGGACAAGAGAACCCACAAACTAAAACCTTTGTTAAGGTCAGTTGCTTTCTGTTCTAGTTTAATGAGTTAGGCTGGTGTTATGAGTTCCATTTGGCTTGTGAATTTTGGTTCTTTTACTTGTTGCAAGTTTGATCTCTTGACAGTTCTACAACCTTCAGTTTTAGATTATATTATTTTGATTATTTGTAACTGATGCGAATACTACTTGAACAGGTTTATAAATCAGGGTCCTTTGGGAGGTCATTGGATATCTCCAAATTTAGCAGCTACAATGAGCTGCGCAGTGAACTCGCACATATGTTTGGCCTTGAAGGCCAGTTGGAGGACCCTTTGAGATCAGGCTGGCAGCTTGTATTTGTTGATCGGGAGAATGACGTTCTTCTCCTTGGTGATGACCCCTGGCCGTAAGTTTCCCACTCTCCTATTGCATGGATACAGTTGTCTCAAGCTATAGGATGCATGCCAAGCTAACTTTGGACCATTTTCGCAAGAAATTGTTGCATTAAAATACTTTTGATATGCATGCACATCCATGGACAAGCACATGTATGAAAACTTGTGGGGTAAATTGAAACCTTTTGGGTGCATGCATTTAAATCTGTTTTTGGGTTCTCCACATGCTAAGTTCTTTGCTAATTTCGAACTTTACTTTCCATTTCCTTTCCAACAGGGAGTTTGTGAACAGCGTATGGTGCATCAAGATACTTTCACCTCAAGAAGTTCAGCAAATGGGCAAGCGAGGCCTGGAGCTTCTAAACTCTGTTCCAGTTCAGAGGCTTTCGAATGGCAGTTGCGATGATTACGTGAGCCAGCAGGACTCTAGAAATTTGATCTCCGATATTGCTTCTGTCGGGTCTTTGGACTACTGAACGTTTACACCTGTTAAAATGTTGTTATTCTCCATTAATGTTAGTGCCTCTTGCTACCCTTTTATAGGTTGAAAGAGCTGCCTAACACTAGCTTGAACTATTATATATACGTATAGAAGCTAATACTGTAACTATTAAGATATCTTCGAGTATGTTATGGAAATATGTACAATTCAGTATTTATTAGCACATCACCATCAATATTTATGAAGCAAGCTTAAGCTTTTTCCCTGTCAGATTACTACGATGAAAGTTACTGCACAAATGACAACGAGCTTGAAGCTTCCCCAACTTTTGAAATTCCTTTATCTGGTCTAAAAATGGGCCCATATGGAAATTAGGTGTCGAAAATCAACCACTTCTGCGTTGCTTTAGTGTGAGCATGGCCCACTTTTGTTCATTTATTCCAACTTTATGAAAGTGAACATTACCCTCCTTTCACTGTCATCATCGGCTGGCTCATCGACCTAGAATGGAGCTGTCAAAATCCAACCTATTTGATGAAAGGGAGCTGCTGGTCCTCTTTCAAACATATCCTGGAAATTGGAAAGGGTCTGGTGTTGAGGACGGGTGTTCATGTTGGTTAATCATAATGAGATAAATACAATATTTTTAGACATTATCATCTAATTATATTAAGAACAAAATTTATAGATTAATTATTATAAATGTTGGTTAACCATGAACTCGTCTAGCGATTGTGAGGGATTTGAATGGCTAATAAATAAAGCGGCTTTGGCTGGGAAAAACGTTGGATGATTCCATTGCCGTTCATCTCGACGACACAATGATTATATCATATAACTATCTTTGGAATGGTGTTTGTAAATCAATTTGAAAAGTTCTGAAGACCAACCAGACAAACCAAAATCATCACTCCCGGATGTAGAACATTGTATCTAGGACATGTTTTTATGCCTTCATAGACTTGTTAAAAGGCAGCTGATAAAAGAAAATGTCTGCTGCAACATTGTGTCGCCAAAATTGCGGCTTATTTGCATGGCCGAAGAAGTGAGAATCGTTGCAGGTTGCTAGAGAAACGTTTCCAAGTAACTTATTCTTCTCTCTCATTCACCTGAGATTATAGACAAAAATAAAACCTTGGAAGGCAAACAGATGCAGCAGATGAAATGGAAGGTATGCAATCATTCCTTAGCCTAACTGATGGGCCAGGGTTGATGTCGGTCGACCTGACATGTGAACCACGTTTCCTCATTAGTTTTTCATGGGAATTTCTCCCACTTCCCTATTTCCAAAGTTCAATGAATTTAAAACAGAACTTTAGAGATCGAATCAAAATACATAGTCTATCTATCCCTATAGGCCTATACTACACTACTTTGTAACAAAAAGGGGGATAGAAAGTTATATATATTAGCTGAGGCTTTTTGTCTAGTGAGTGGGGGTGGACTGGATGGCCACAATGTAAAAGTTGGAAATGAGGGGGTCAGTTTTGTGTTTATGTGACTACATGTTATGGGGCCATTTGACAATAGACAGATAGCAGTAGCATTCAAGTGCTTGGGAGATGGAAACGGTGACAAAAGGTAGGGCAGGCACCCATCAACAATAATAGTCCCATTTCAAAATTTAAGGGGGGTTTCCAGGCCCAGCAACCTCCTCTCACAGTCCTTTATGTTTTTGAGTGGGGGGGTGACTGAGAAAAGATAGTACTTGAACCGCGCATCAATGGTTTTTTCTTGAGTTGAGACCCCATGCTTTCTGCCAAAACCAAGTCATAACATGGGCAAAAAGGGACGCTCTAGTACGCGTGAAAACGTGCGTCGTTGGGAACTACTGTAAGATTTGATTTAGGTAGTAGAGATTTGGTAATGGTGAAGGAGAGTGATTTTGTCAGAGTTTTCAAGGACACTTCATTGTATATCCATGAATGTGGGGAAAGATTGAAGATACTGTTCGAAAACAGAAATCTAGTGTGCCAGATCTTTGTTCGTACGTAGATTGTTTTTCACGTTGAATTTGGTTATTTCGAGAGTCGATAGAAAAAAAAAAAAAGTTTTGGAAGTTTGTAAATTTATCTTCCCCCAGATAATCCTTTACACTACCCCATGAGTCGAGGCTTGTTTTCCCTTATTGAATCCAATGCTTTATTAACCTTATTTCCTAATCCACCATTGTTTGTTTTCAAGGGTTCCAAGGGTATATTGTAAGAATCTAGGGCTTTAAACTCATCAACAATTCCCATCATTTAAAAATGGAAATCAATACATTATCCATTAATTCACTGCCCTAGCCATGACCCTAATCTTTTCTGATATGATGCTTTTGAATTTTGACGACGGGGATGGAGTCCTTTAGTTTTTAATTTTTCTATTTTAAGCATTTAAATACATTTATTTTGACCTTTCATATTTTAAGCATTATAGATTATACGATCACATTTATTATACATATCTAGAATCACTCATGAATTATGATATCTAGTTTTTAAGAATTGCGTATTTAAATTTAAAAAACAAAACCATTCCATTGTTTTAATATGCATAGACGAATCTAATGGTCAGCACTAAGCAGAGGCCATGAGCCCTGTAAATTCATAAAAAATAAAGTTTTCATTTAATATATTTTAAAATATTAATTAAATGTACTGATTAAATTATTTGTACCGAACTACCACCCTGTTTGTCTGAATTATATGAATCCAAGATGTAGCCAGTTCCATTGTTTTGCTGTACATTCATTTGAATCTTCCAAACAATCATCGTTCGAACAGTAAGCTAAACACTTGTGGGGAATTCTCGATGTGCGAATGTGCCCAACTGCATATGTTTCATATGGCCTCAAATTGTCCACATGTTTCATACCTTCCTCCATATGTTTCATTTAAGTTGAAGACAAGCATCCAAACTAATTTCCAACATTTCGCAACTAATCGCATGAATTTTAGACCGACCAGACATTCCTTAGAGACTAACAGATCATGTGTTAAACTTGATCTGAGCTGTTGAAAATCCCATTGAACGTGGACACGACAAGAGGGAGGACATGGTTAGCAAGTGTTTGGTTGAAAAGAAAACCAGTCACCATGTCCATGTAACATGCTTATGGTTATGGATAAGTAAGCAAGAAGATGCATGCATCTATCTCGATAGTATAGATTAAAGTGGGTTGACGTAGGCCGAACTAGTGGGAATGCCTTTCACATTTGAGGCTCGCTCTTCAGTAATTCAATGGTTTAACAACTAATATAAACCTCTATTTTCTTTTCTGGGCTTGGGGGATGCTGGCCCATCATTAACGAAGTCTTGATCTTCAGATGTTGGTGCAGACCGTACAGGATATATTTATGACCAGAAACATGGCAATTGGCAAGTACTCCAGCTCTGTCACGAGGGATCCATCATCCATATACAGCTAGCTAACCAGACATATTTCTAGAGATTTGCAGAGGATTTGGCTTACACAAGACTCGGATTACTCTACTCCTGACCTGTGAGTGACATTTAAAATACGAATAAGGCTTCGTTGTCTGCAAACTACACTTAGAAGACACGTCCCCTCCCTGGTGTAAGGGAGTCGAACAATCTGGAAAGATGAAATAAAGAAGAGAGTAGAAATTATACAAAAAAGGGGTATGTGGGGCTTTCGCTGCCTTTTTTTGTAGCATTTCAATTGGAGTTTATAAAAAAGGAGGTATCTTGTGTCGAAAGGCACCATATGGAACCTTCTAACATGTCTGCTTCATGGCCGACCCATCCACCTGCCAAAGATTCTACCGTTCATCTCCTTTCGCTGCATTTAATGGAATTGTGTTTCCCTTATGAAAATGGAAGCTTTGAAAGGGTGTAATCGGGTGGGGTTGAGTGGATCCGGTGTTGGGTTCGACGTCAGCTCCGTTATATTATCCCATGTAAATCAGACTTAAACAAGATTAAGAATCCAAAGATCATGATGCTAAAAATATTAACAAATTGACTCTTCCATGCCCTTTGTTAACCATGCCATCTAAAGACAAAACAGAACTAGCCAATCTGCTTTATATACAGACCAAAAACAACAGCTAAAATTGTCTTCAGACCAGATATTGGTCCAAACCAAAAAAATTGCTCAAACCAGCACCAACTTCTTAAAGTTTCGATCTTTATCTTAAAGATCGGAGATATTTTAGGTGGAATCCTCGAAGAACTCTCTTACTCTGTCATTCTTATCAACAACCAACCAAACCCCATCCCAATAATTCCATCCACACCAACAAACATCCTATGTTTTCCCAAAACAGGGGAGTTTACAATGAATCAAACTATATCCTGCAATAAGAAGCCACATGCATATCCATATAATGCAGCAGCAGTTCTTTATAGCATTATTCTACCCTTCATTCCTTATCCTATTAGCAATTCCTTCTTTCCCTCTTCGAGGATGTGCAATTATTTGCATGCACATTTTGTCATTTTATCATCTTCGTGCCCAGTTTTACACCAACTTTTTGACTACAAAATGATCAAACTCAACACCCTGTTTCAAGTATAGTCGCTTTACACAATGTTCCATTTCCATGTCTCTATCCGCTTTGGAAGTTTTCGAATTAATTGTGCAGGACTTTTATTTTTCATTTGCAAATATCTTGGCACTTCACTTCAAACTAAAATAATGAAGATATTATATTTGAAAAAAAAAATTACATAATATATTCATATGCATTTAAGGTAAGGAGAGATTATTAGGTGAACCATGTTCACTACGTTATTCATGGCCTAAATAATTAAGACCGTTGATCTTTAAATAATCACCTAATAACTATCCATCTACTAAGTCCATGTATGAAAGAGATGATGATTCACTTGGAAAAAAATCAAGATCAACGGTTCTGATTAATTGAGACTATGGATGACGTGGTGAACAGGGTTCACCTAATAATTTTTCTAAGGTAAGAGTGAGAATTGGATAGAAAATATCCGAAACTTGTGAGAATTCAAACTGACGTAAAGTTGAATAATTAAAATTTTCACTTATAAAGATGAGGAAGGGGACGAGATGACTCAAATAAGGATGAAGACGAGAAATATTATATTCGAATCGTAAAAATAATAAAATCGTAATCGTATTAATAATTGTACGATCTAAAAAAATCCACAAAGATCTTTAATATTTTACAAGATTTTTAAAAAAGTTATATACTTATTTATCGATATACTCCTAATATAGAAAAATTATATCATGGGTCAGTCTCACCATCTGTCCATGGGACCAACCAATAAAAACTGCCTACTTCATTAATTTTTCCATGTCATAATTTTTTCCCAAGTGAATCTTTACTTGAAAAATTAAAAAATAATGAGGTGGACAGTTTCTATTGGTTAGTCTCATGGATGACGTGATGGGACTGACTCATAATATAATTTCTCCCTAATATATAACATAATAAAAAACCAACTATATTATTATTACTTTTTTACTTTATCTCAAACCTAGTAATACTAAGTTTTTCAATATGTTTTTATACACAATACCTTTTAAATTTTTATCATCTCGTAATTGTAAATTGTTTCCAATCGAAATATCCAAACTTCATATTTAAATCGATATTATCTTTGTGTTCGACACTTTATCTTTCATACTTCGCTAAGAGTTGTGGACGGTTCACCGAATAAAGATCATGTCGGGACTCGGATGTAGTTTTGTGCACAAACACAAGCATTTGTGCACGTAGGGCATTTTTCTCTTGTGATGATCATACTCGATGCAGAACCCTGGCGAAAACTTTCAAAGTTGCAGAAGCCAGTGGTCCTCAAAACTAACTTTCATCTTTGCTCATCTCTTTGAGTGCTGATTTTAGTACAGCATAGGTAGAAACCCATTGCTTTGTTTTTATATAACAATGATTCATATCCTACAATATCTCTTTTTATTTTCACTTTCTGTTCCCTTCCCCCGCCACATTTTCTGAGCAGAGTTGGATTCCATTGTCTTTGGACCATCGAACAGCTCAACACTGAAAGCAAAACCTTATTCTACACTTTGATATCACTTTTGTTCAATGACTCAATTAATTTACGCTGCTTGATGTTTTGTATTTATCTTCATTATCTTGCCACTTTTGTCTTTCCATTTGGGGTTGACGATTTGGATGATGACTGGGGTGGGAAAGTAAAGGGAGATGAGGCATAAAGATTTGGAGGGCAATCAACCGAAGAGCATGCATTGTCGGCTAAACGGCTATCAAACATTATAATTTGTATTTATTTTTTAGACTAATCAATCATCATCGATATTTATCTCATTAATCGATTAATCTAAATATAATATAAAATTATTTTTATATTGAACAACACATAAAAATAGGTTAAAAGGTCACTTTATCTGTTAAGAGTGTAAATTGTTTGTCTCTAATCATGTCTTTTCTATGATCACTCATTTTAAGTTAGTGGGTTTGAGATTTAAGGTTAAAAGTTATGATTAAAGTTTAAAGAATTAAAGGTATAATATATTTTTTAAGATTTAAATATAAAAAATTAAAATTAAAATAAAAAATTAAAATTTAATTTTTTAAATAAAGACATAATAACAAACAT
The DNA here is from genome assembly GCA_035048815.1 of Abelmoschus esculentus. Classification (NCBI taxonomy): domain Eukaryota; kingdom Viridiplantae; phylum Streptophyta; class Magnoliopsida; order Malvales; family Malvaceae; genus Abelmoschus; species Abelmoschus esculentus. Next base: position 4,352,318 of record JAUCBN010000008.1, read on the forward strand.
AGTCGCAGGGCAAAAGACTTCTATTGGATGCAAATCGTTTACCCATTCTTCATGCCTTCAGTTCAAATTAGAGGGTTTAGGATTTAGGGTTTTAGTTTAGAAGTTTTAGTTAGGGTTTAGAGAATTAGGGGAGGTGTACTTTTTTTAGTATAAAGTTTAGGATTTAGGATATAGAAAATAAAGATTAAAGTTTAAAATTTAATTTTTTAATAAATTTTTTAAAAATACATACAAAAAGGCATAGAAAAGAAACAGAAGATCTATTCATCCACCCAAATAACTTATCGTTAATTATAAATCAAGATAACTATCATGCAATAGTATATTCTTCGAGCATTTCCACAAAACATATGCAATAATTAGGGAAATGATTTGTCTGTAAAATTACCCTAACCCCACACCCACATAACGCCGTTTAGTTTTAAAATATATTTATTTTTAAAGATATATTTTTTAATATTTTTATTTTTTTAATTTAAAAAATATATTTAGTTAAAGAATATAATAATAAATAAAATACGAGTAAATAAATTAAATTTTTAAAAGTAATATTAGAAGGATTTAAATTTGAATTAAAATAAGATTATTGTTTTTATATTTTTATTTTCTTAAAATATTTTCAATAAAAACAATTTTTATGTTTTCAAATTTTTATATATTTTTGTTTTTAAATTTTTTAAAAAATATAATAAATTTTTATAATCAAATATTTTTTTTGACATTTTTTCATTTAAAAATAAAAATGAAACGGACTATTTTTTAGAACTAAATGTACCCTTAATTTTTTGTTTTTCCCTTTTTTTTAATTTCCGGATCAAAATGCACCAACTTTCCAACAAAATGAGGTGAAAAGGGTTGAAGTATACTTTCATGGTGGTGGGGACTAAGAAACCACAATTCAAAGGAACAAGCTTTTCCAGGCAAGCAGGCCGGGATGTGCGTCTACTTTCATCATCATAAGACCTTAAAGAAAATACAACAAATTAATTAAATTAACTTTTGTAAAAAATTCTTTTCTTTAATTCCTCTTCAGCTCTTACCACTTTCAGTTCTTATATATATATACGGACTGCTAATCATCTTTTGCAAACCCAGAACTGAAATCTCTTCATTTCTTTTTTGGTCTTTGAAAAAGATTGATCCAAGTTTAATGGACGAATCTTGGCGAAAAATCATGGGAATGTCAACTACACATCATCTTCCTCGACGAAAATCTATGGAGAATTCCATTTTTACTATGAACCATGTCACCATGGTGGTACCTGATCAGGATCTCGATGTAGATGATTTCTCAGACGTTTTCGGCGGCCCACCTCGGAGTGTGCTTTGCCGGAAGCTGTCCGGTGACTTCACCCGCTCGGCAGCCTTTTACGAAGAGGTTTTCCGGCAACCAGAGTTCATTTCCTCTTATTCTATGAAGAACGGACGGAGCTTGCCAGCGTTTAAGATTCCGGCGAGGGAGGAAGGGTTCTACGCAGACATTTTTGGGTCGGTTGATGATCACCGGCGGTCGAGGGAGCGATCAAGGTCGAATTCAAAGGGGAAATCGAACTCATCATCGGTTCTGAGTTCCGAGGAGCTGAGCCCTCACCGGCCGGTGGTCGGAGATGATGTCGGTTTGTCGTCTTTTGCTTCAAAGATCAGGTAATCTAATAAGTTTCCAAAAGCAAAGAATTAACAGCTGTTTAACATAACTGTTTTTCAAAATTCAACTGTTTTGGCTTTGTCGTATTGATTTGACGTTTATAACCCTAACTTCTCTCCAGGGATCATATTTGTAAATAGGTGTCTCAGAGAATTGTAATTCTACTTGTTAGGGTTCCACCAGCTTCAACGTTTCTAATTAGAATCAATTAGGGTTTAGGTCCTAAAGTATCTTAAATGATAATGAAATTTGAAAAATCTTTGTGTATTTGGAGGTGCAGGCCTATCAACGCTCCATGCAAATGGAACTCAACACCAATGGCGGCAGATGAGGAAGCTGTAAGGCAACAAGGGATGTCGGCATTTCCAAGCAGCCGTTCTTTCTACAACGGAAATCTATACGTGGAAAATGAATACGGCAACTTGATGAGAAGTTCATCCTATAATTACGGATTCAGTCGACGTGCCACTTCCCCAGAAATCATAAGCTTGGAACCTCATTCGTTTCGAAGTGTCAAAATATCAGCCGATGATTTTGTGTTCAATTCTCCTTCATCCCCTGCATCTTCACTTTGTCACGAACCAGTTCAGGCCCCTAGTGATTCAAGGCATCAAGAAGAAGAGGAAGAGGAAGAGGAAGTTATGAGTTCTTATGTTATTGAGATCAATTCTGATTTTAGAGAGTGTAATGGTGAAGCGGTTTCGATTGATGAAGCGATTGCTTGGGCGAAGGAAAGATACAATTCTCAATGTTCTGAAAAAACCCAGTCATCTGGAACAGAAGGTGAGACTGTGATTTATATTCTAGTTTTTATCTGAAATTTTTATGATGAAAGCTCAATTAGATGGTTAAAATAACTTAAATTCTGTATACGGTTTGCAGGAAGGTCTAATTCACATGAATCATTTGACCTTCAAATGGATGGCCATGGAACAATGCCATCTCCCAAGGTAAATTAGTAGCCTTTTGCTTTGTTTCTCACTTCAGAAGCAAAATTTTAGTGTCACAGACTAAATATAAATAAATGTTTTTGCTTTACTTAATTTGCAGGAAGATGAAGAAAAGAAATTGAAAGCAAAAAAAGAAAAAGAGAGATCAGAAGAACTTGTAAGCTAGAGCCATTGTAGATTCTTTGTGTTGATTAGTTTATGAACAAAATTTGATCAATATATAGTTTTTCCCTTGATGAAACTGCAGATTAAAATGGGGATTTTGGATGATGATGTGAAGCTTTGGTCATCTGGGAAGGAAAATAACATCCAATTGCTCCTTTCAACCCTTCATCAAGTAAGATACTAAACTTTAACATGTTTTAAGATAGGATTGATTTTCCAGCACAGCAAAACCCGAACTGTTTTTCATTTTATTGATTGATTGAAATGAACTCAGATTCTATGGCCAAGTAGCGGTTGGAATATGATCCCATTAACAAGACTTAAAGAAAGCTCAGAAGTGAAAAAAGCTTATCAGAAAGCTAGGTTATGTCTTCACCCAGACAAACTGCAGCAAAGAGGTGCAACCCTTTCACAAAAATATGTTGCAGAGAAGGCTTTTACCATCCTCCAGGTAAAACAAACTGGGTTCCCCTGGTAAATTTTATGAGGAAACAAAAGTGGTTTATTGCCAAATTTTAATCTAAATTCAACTTCTAACTTGATGTTACACAATTCTAGGATGCATGGGCAGCTTTCATCTCCCAAGATGTCCTCTTCAACTAGTCCAAAACGTCAGGGATTTCGAAACCTTTCTGGGAAGCTTGGAACAAACAAAGAGTCCCTGAACTCAGAAAGAGGGTTCTGTTTGAAGGGCTGAAAACCATGGCAATGTGCAACAAGTATCTATTATGTTAATTTGGTAGATATGGTTAGAACTGAAATTAGATCACAAATATATGAAAGAATTTTGTATGTTTGTTTGATGCATTTACGAAGATGCCTGCATTTTACCTCTGAATTCATCCACCACAACATAATAACCAGAAAATCAATCAAAATGTGAACAGGGTTTTGACCATTATATTCCCTAGCTGACTCGGTTTAATTAAGGCTGAAAGCCGATATTTTGTTACTGTTTTCATCTGCCAGAACAGGGTTGACGTTTGTGTGTTTGAACCTATTTAAACCCGAACAATCATACAAATCTGCCCACCCTACTATGGACCATGTTTTAATCAAAATTCAGAAACAAGTTGGTACATGACGACAAAAATGAATGGCCTATTTATACCCATTAATCATATAGAAAATGAATCTAACTGGGTAGGAATTGAGGGTCTTTTTTCTGCCAAAAGACCCCTCACAAATGAGAAATGAATTATTATTATAAGCCAAGTTGTATCTTCGGTATAGGGAGTGTGAAAACAAGTGCTAAAGACAAGAGAACAGGGTTTCTTCTGGGAGTCCCAGAAATCCTAGAAATTACCCGAGAAATATTGAATAACGTTATCAGATGTCTCAGTCATTGATTTGGTATTATCTTTATGCTTTTCTCAATCAAAGAGGAGAGTTGTGATTTTTCTTTGTTATTTTTCCATCTTGAAAAAGATAGCATAAAGACAGCGTTGTCTAATTGTAGCATAATTTCAAAACATATGGGAACTTTAAACCAAACGACTCATTAAAATCTACTTCTCCTTGATTCCAATCCATTTTTGAAGAAAGGTCTGAATTTAACATTGTGCTTGGACAAAAATGAATCCAAGGTGTTATATCTGATTTCTAATTATTTTAGAAATAAAAATATTTAACAGATTTATAATTCTATAAATCAGATGCTGATACACCATTGAAATTGAAATTGAACCATCAACTATTTTTGCAAACATACGCAACAATGAAATGTTCTATTAGTTACATCATGTTAGAATTAAAATATATTCAATACGAATATAAACTCAAGATCTATACATGTCAAATCATCAAGCACAATAAAATAAATAAACTGAATGCGGAAGCGTACCTGAATTAATTGATGAAGATTTCCCAAAAGGTTTGATCTTCCAAGAAGTTAGGTTTTCTCTTGCCGCACAATTCTCAGACGGGGAAAAGAGATATGCAAGTTGACCTAATTCTTGGGGACCATAACCCCTTTATATAGTTGATTTAATAACCAACTAGTAGTTGATTTAATAACCAACTCTGAAATATTTATAACTCTGCCCCTCATCAAATTATAAATACACCTTATGGTATCTACACTTTTAATTCCATGATAATTTAATACCTATAACACGTGTAACATAATTGGTCACTTAATTACGTGTTAAATTTTATAATAGCAATATACATTATACATATGTGCCCACTATTATTGAATTTTAATCCAACAATCTCCCACTTGGGCAACATATGTTTCTTGACAAATGTATAACCTTATGAGCTCAAAAATTTGCTATCATATAATAGGTATTCTAAAACAATCTCGTCCATCAATTATATTCATATAGGATCAAAGCAGTCTTCATCATATCAATCATGATTGGACCCATCAATGGTCACGTATAAAAACATAATCAAATGACATAGATCAATCATGGATGCGTAGCATGGAAATTACATGTAAATGTGAACCGAACATGCCTATTTCCAATTGGTCCTCCTAAACTTTAGTGAGATCAAACTTTACTGAATTCAGAGTGTGCATAAGCTAAAATAACTTTATTTCTGCAGAAATTAACCTTAAACTAAAGTAACCGAAATTGTGTCTAAAACGAATGAGCATTTATCAAAATTACAAACTCCCACTAAAACTGAATATACTTAAATAATATTACACCCATATGAGTAGTGTGCTCATGAAAGACCTAGGGTGAGAGTTTCTCAATAAGCGCGCAATTATGGAGTTTGTACCAACATGCTCTATAGACACACAAACACTCTGAATTTTCTTTAACAACTAGGAACTAAAATTTTAAAGTGTTCCTATTGTTTATAGAATAAATGATGCATATTTATTGTCACAAAATAACTGAAGTGGTCTTTCTATTCAATCTATAATTAACAGCTCATGTGACAGTCTTTTACATCAATATTCTAGTAGAGTCGAAGCCTGTAAACTTGATGATCTCTAACTTACCAGAACTTCGATATGTGAGCATATAAATTTTGTTCTCTAAAGTCATTTCATAACTCTATTTGCTGCTATCTAACAATTCATATTAGATTTACTTAAATATCTGTCTAACATTCTAATAATGTACGCAATATCCAAATGCATACATACTTAAGCATAAATTAGATTCTCAATAAATTATAGAATCTTTTGTATTTTATACATTTCAAGGTTACTTGTAGGGCAATGAAAAAAAAATATCTTCTTTAGTAATATGAGTGTCACTTGATTTGCTCCCACTGAACTTGTAATACATATAATTTTCAACTAAATTTATCTCAAAACCGAATGAGATAATCAATATGAAATTTATAATTTCATTAATGAGAGTTAAACTTAAGCTCATAGATAGATTTCTTTAATTTACATTCATTAATTTTGTATCATTAGATACAAATCAATGATTGTACCATATAATTAATTTATTCAATGTTGCCATTGAAAAACACAAGTTTAACATCTATCTTATGTAGCTCAAGATTAAAAGCAACAAGTGTCAAGATTATTTTGAAAGAGACTTTCAGTATAACTTGAGAGAAAGTCTGCACAAAATCAATATCTTCTTTTAGAGTATATCCTTTAGATACAAGACATGTCTTATACTTGTCCATATTATCATTTACATCCCTCTTGGTTTTAAATATTAATTTATAACCAATTGGTTTGTACCTTAAGGTAATGCGACAAGTTCCTAAACTTTATTGCCTTGTATAAAGTTATCCTTTTTTTTAATGACATCTATCCACTTTTGAGAGTTAAAACTTTTATGGTTTGATAAAAATAATTGATCAGGTTGTCTTTTATCATTCCATTATTATCTTTATTTTCTTGATGAAATACTAAGTAATAATCTTCAATAGTATTTCTCTTTCCTCTCATGGATATCTTTAAAGATACATTTTTTTAGGTTGTTGAGTTTGTTCTTCTAAAAAATAATTACCTTATCTTGAACGAGAGTTGTTCAATATTGTTTTGCTGATGTACTTAATTCACTTTTTATTAATGATAGGTGTGAAAACCTAAACATCATGAAAAGTGATAGTAGGAATTAAATTAATATTAAATTCCTCCTTAACAACAATGTATCTAACCTTATTCTCCCTCCAAATTCAACATCCTAAAAATATTATAAATCTCTCATTAAAATAATCTTAATTGTGGGATCATAAAATTTACGGCCTATGGATCACTCAAAATAGCCTAAGTAATTGCTTACTTTTGAAGTTTAATTTCTTTACATGTATCCTAGCTTATACAAAAGAATCAACACTTTATATCTTATTGTTATTCCTTTGGAGCAGGACCCTTAACAACTTTTTTCTAATATATATTTTTTTTATTGCCCTTATTCTTAGAAACACTAACCAAAGAGCACTAACTGATTGAGTATTTTTATAATTATAATGCTTCAACTTTTCTTCCTCTTTAACACAATGAGAAATAATCTCGTTTGAAGTTTATTTCTCCTTTAATAATTGTAACTAATTTTGAATTAGTTAAACTGTATAAGAAGTTATACTAAAATTATAAGAACAAACAATTGTTATAAAGTTTGATCTTATGTGCCTTAAGTTTTGAAGCAATATAATATACTCCCTCACATTTCCTTGATCCTTATACTTAATAGACATCAAGTAAACCAAAAGTGATGTCATATTAATCTTAAAAAAAAATTAATATTTTTTTTATCAAGGAAACCCTTAGTATGAATATTTTTTTTGTAGATTTGTGCTCCTAAAATATTATACTTTATGATCATTAGACTTATGCAACTTGAATAAACTCACCTCTCAAAATCCTATTTATGAATATTTACCGCCGTGAGAGGTGCAAGTTGTTATTCATTTAGTGCAAATTCTATGTTCATACCACCAAATACTATATATAAGTGTCTTTTCTATTCCTTGAAATTAATTTCACTAAACATAAGTATAGAATGTATTCAACAGATATTATGATAGTAAAGATAAATCATCTAAAGATAGAACAAAAATAAGTAAATAAACAAGCTCACATAAATATCTATAAGTAAACAATAAATTCAAAATAATGGCTAGTTCCCCTCAAGATACCAAGCACAACATTAATATCAAGTCTTTGGACAGTAATATTAACTGTAAGCGGTACTTTTGTTGTAGCAATCAAACATTGACAATAAACTATGTCAAACAATAGATTAATCTTTGGACTAACGTATTGTTTACATAAAATACCATATAATTGTCACACATTTATCGCCACAGTTGTCATTGTAATTCGGCCAAATATTAATTTTCCTTTGGGCCAATTAATAAACGCATGAATTACAAAGACCTATAATTATCTTAATATTTTAAATAAACTAATCTACACAAAAGCGGTCACTTTGGTGATATTATGTTTCAATTAATCTATTAAAATATTAGATATCCGAAGCCAAAATATGAATTTAATTGTTTCAAAATATTTTTCTTAATTTTATCTTTTATTCAAGATAAAAGATAACCAAAGTAATAATAAATTTGAATAAAGGTAACTTCATCACAAGATATCGAACACTCCAATAACATTTAAAAAAATATTAATTTGTAAGTGATATCTTGATGTAGTAATCAAACATTGATAATAAGAATATGTTAAACAAAAATCTTCCTTTGGGCCGATTTATTGTTCACATATAAAACTGAATAATTATCACATGTTTATTACCACAGATGCACATGTAACATTACTAATTATTAATCTTCCTTTGGGCCGATTAATATTAGCATAAACTGAATTACATGCACAAAACCTTTTATATTTTAAAATAAAATAATTTTCACAATAAAGATCACTTTGGTGACTTAATGCTTCAATTAATTTATCTTAAAATATATAACATAAATATACCAATATTCAAACTTAATATTTATAATAGTCAAAGTTGAAATTTCTGATAACACTTGAGTTTGCAAAATAAACCAAATTAAGATTGTCTTGATGGGGCTATCAGAATCCAAATAACCAAAATCTTTGATTGTTCTTCAAAAATTACTTAAATATGTTTTTACCAAAACTAAATTCGATCAAAACATTTAATCTTTAACTAAAAGCAAAATACAAAAATATCATACAAATGAGTAATTCGTATAATAATTACTTGAAACTTTACTATAATCATAATAATATAATAATCAAAAATAAATTTTTGATCAAACCGAATTGAATATATCAATACCAAATATATATTCTATAATCCAAAATAACATATGATCAAAACTAAATACTGAATATGTTAATCAAGTAAATTACATAAAGTAACAATATACTTTAAAAGTAACATGTCAAAAGATCATTCAATCATAACTTAATATACTTTAAAAGTAACATGTCAAAAGATCATTCAATCATAACTTAATAAATATAAATCGAATATAAAGCTTTAATAGCTAACCTGAATATAATTTTTTTTGAATCATAAATTTATCATGACAAAGCCGAAATTAATTATATTTTTCTTTGTTATTAACGACCAAAACTAAAATTTTGATCTAACCGAATTTAACTTAATATCAATGATCAAAACTAAAATTTTGATCTAACCGAATTTAACTTAATACAAATGATCAAAACTAAAATTTTGATCTAACCGAATTTAACTTAATACCCAATGATCAAAACTAAAATTTTGATCTAACCAAATTTAAATTAATATCCAATGATCAAAACTAAAATTTTGATCCAACCAAATTAAACATATAATTTAAATAAAATATATTTAAAATATATATTTCATAAAAATAAAGTAAATATGTTACTATCGAAGTAATTGGAATCCAAACTTCAAATTCAATTTCCAATTAATAGCAACCCAAAAAAAATAAATTTTTATGCAGACAAAACCTAATCTTCATATAAATCTAGATTGATTTCTATGATTTCTTAATTAATCGATTCAAACCCATGTACGTAAAACCAAACTGAATCCACAGAAATATATATTTGTCGTAAAACAATGAATGTTAATCCATTGGAAAAAGAAAAACAACCGAATTGGCGAAAAACCAAAATAAAATCATAGAAAACAAATCAAATTGATTTGTTCTTAAAATACGAAAGATATATAATTTAATTTCATACGATTAATTATAAAACCATATCGAAGTAAATAATCCATAAAATTATGTATAATTTTAGATCATAACAATAAATTAAAACCAAAAACTTATGATCTTAATGACTCGACATAATTCTGGCACTGATGCCACTTGTTAGAATTAAAATATATTCAATACGAATATAAACCCAAGATCTATACATGTCAAATCATCAAGAACAATAAAATAAATAAACTGAATGCGGAAGCGTACCTGAATTAATTGATGAAGATTTTCCAGAAGGTTTGATCTTCCAAGAAGTTAGGTTTTCTCTTGCCGCACAACTCTCAGACGGGGAAAAGAGATATGCAAGTTGACCTAATTCTTGGGGACCATAACCCCTTTATATAGTTGATTTAATAACCAACTAGTAGTTGATTTAATAACCAACTCTGAAGTATTTATAACTCTGCCCCTCATCAAATTATAAATACACCTTATGGTATCTACACTTTTAATTCCATGATAATTTAATACCTATAACACGTGTAACATAATTGGTCACTTAATTACGTGTTAAATTTTATAATAGCAATATACATTATACATATGTGCCCACTATTATTGAATTTTAATCCAACATCAATGGCTAATCCTTGATCATGTCTATTGAACGAGTACCAAATTCCAACTAAAACTAATGGTTTTCAGTTTTATTCATTTTTAAGACCAATCTTGTTTATAATTTACCAGAATCTTTCTAATCTAACTCATTTAGTTGCTCCAATTTTAGGACATATGTGGTTCCATGGCTTTGGCACTAATTATAGATTAGTCCAACGTTGTTAGTTGTTACCAAACCACCTCCGGTTTTGATTAACTCCTAATGAGAAGTTTATATAACACCAAGCTTTACACAAATGATTCTCCCCAGGAATTCTCCACCTTCCTATTCCTAACCCCCATCATTTCCTTCCGAAAGCTTTCTGTAGTATGCAGGGAATGGGAAAGGACATCAAATATACCCAAACACGGGGTGAAGTAGCACCTCCCGTATTGATCTCTCGCCACCGCCGTCGAACTTCGAGTTGTCCGCAATTGGACACGATCGTTGAAGAGGAATGCAACGACATACGAGTGCCGAAGAGGGTTTTCGTTCTTCTTCCTATATTGCTTTCTTTGTCCTTGTATGTTCTGTTGTATAGAATCTACAGATACATTGCTTGACATTGCAACTTGTGGAGGGAGGGGAGGGGGAATCTGAAGGATGGGGAACTCTAAACAAGACTTCCAGTTCTTCAAGATTACATATTCTATATTCTTTTGTTATTATTTGGTTTGAAAACAAATTTTCATGGAATCGAATGAACACTGTAATATCTTTCAATTAAATTACTTGTTTATTAACGTAATTTAAAAACCAAAAATATTTACATAAAAAAGTTCATTTTCATATATAATAAGCGTGGTTCATAAATCATAATCTTCCGACTCTGGATAGTTTTTGTGCCTCTGCTACCTTTTTAATAGTAACATTTACATAAAAATCAGCCGTCTCTTTACGGTACATTCTTTTATTCTTTCTTTGAAAAAAATTAAAAAATTATATTTTCAACTTTAACCCTTATTTTTTATATCCTAATCTTAAATACTAAACCCTAATAAATATACCCTACCTCTAACTCCCTGAACCTTAACTACGTAACCTTTAACCTTCTGATTTAAAATGAAGGCATGAATGAATACAATATAAAGAAATAGATGATTTCCACCTATAAAATATTACATATATACCAGTTACTGTGTTTGAATATAAAATGGTAAGTCTTCGTATTCTTTAAATATTGGAAAAATTATTACACGAACCCTTTCTACCACCTAGGATATGGTCCCAACCAATTAAATTAAGACATATAATATATTTTTTTCATATGAAATTTACACATAGGCATTGGCCAAATCATCTAATTTAATGTCTTTGATTTAAAGAAGGAAAAAAATATTATCAAAGATTTCTTGTGTCATCTTTCTCTTTGTTCTTTAAAATTTTCCTAATTAATTTTTTATATAGATTTAGGGTATAGGATTTAGAGTTTAGGGTTTAGGGATTAGTGGATTATGAATTAGTGGTTTAGGGTTTATGTTATTTAGGAACCAATTAAATTAAGACACATAATATATTTTTTTCATATCAAATTTACACATAAGCATTGGCCAAATCATCTAATTTAATATCTTTGATTTAAAAAAGGAAAAAATATTATCAAAGATTTCTTGTGTCATCCTAATTAATTTTTTTATATAGATTTGGGGTATAAGATTTAGAGTTTAGGGTTTATGGTTAGGGATTAGTGGTTTAGGGTTTATGTGGTTTAGGTTTAAGGTTTAGGGTTAGAGTTAGGGTTTAGGGTAGTATTAGGGTAGGGTTTAAGGTTTAAGTTAGGGTTGTGTTTAGTGTTTAAGATTAGTGTTTAGGGTTTAGGGTTTAGGGTTAGTGTTTAGTGTTTAGGATTTAGGGTTTAAGTTAGGGTTGGGTTTAGTGTTTAGGATTAGGGTTTAGGGTTTAGGGCTAGGGTTTAGGTTTAGGATTTAATGTTAGGGTTTACGGTTTAGGCTTAGGGATTAAAAAAAATTGAACAATAAAGAGGAAGACAACATAAAAAATCTTTGGTAATATTTTTTCCATTTTTAAATAAAATGCATTAAAGTGGATGATTTGGATGATGATTATGTATAAATATGATATAAAAAAAATATATTATGTGTCTTATTTTAATTGGTTGGGATCGTATTCTAGGTGATGAAAAGGGTTCGTATAATAATTTCTCTAAATATCGGTGGGTGAGACTTAAATTTGGTGGTGGGCCGGTAGAAAAAAAATTTTATTGTCCGGTTGTTGCCTTATTGGGGGCTTTTATGGAGTTGTGGTCCATATGTTTTAAATCTTGCACGTTTATTTCTTTTACGTTATTTCTTGTGCATTTACATTCTAAACCAACGGTAATTTTGAAAGTAAATATGACAAGAGTAATTTGAAACCAACTAAACGCTTAGAGTTAAAAAAATCGGGCTTACTAAATACAAATGGCCTGCTTTCATAATATTAATGTAGCAGGTTTGCTTTATCAACTTTTATTAATTAATTTATTTTTTTCGTCCTTGAGAATTATTGTTGAGTTAATATCAAACCAACGTGACCTCTCTATGTAAATTGTAATCATTTCTATCCAACATTTTGGATAACTAACAGTTTCTTGTTCTGTATATGTTACACCAGAGATATTAAATTGCTTAATTTTGATCTCTAAAACAGGAAAGAAAAAGTACATAAGAAACCATATTGTTACATCACATGTACCGTTGGGTATAGAAATCAATGTGTCAGACAAAGTTTGGCAGACAGTCAACGAGGAGAAAATTAACAAAATTTTAGAACAGATAACTGAATAGATAGGGTGGTGGCATCATGAGTCTGTTATGTCTCAGGAAATGAGAAAATCATGGTCCGATTATACTTTTTTTTTTTTTTATCTAAGCATATTCTGTACAATCATAGTTTACTTGATGCACTTTGAAGAATTTCAACAGATGGATTATTAGGAAATGATCGATAATTTCACCAATGTAATCATTTTCTTGTTTGCCCTTTATCCCTCAGATGCTAAATTATGACTACACAAAATTTTAAACTAAGACATATAAATAATATCAAATTATTTATGGGTGTCAGTCACTTTTATTTATAATCCATCATAATAACAATAATAAATTCATCACTACAGACTACGTACTAAAAGACAGTGAAAGCTTTCCCATATTATGGACAATCTCTGCAACTGCAACAGAGATTCATCTCTTTGACCATCAGTGAAAACATCAGCTAAACCCTAGCCAGCTGAATTAATTAACTTCAACTATTAGTAAATATGTAGAATCCCAATCACAAAACATGACAATTTGCTTTAACTACAGAGCCAAGTTTACATAAGGAAGGAGTAGACTGCAAAAGAAAGCAAAAAGAAATCACATACGACTCCCTTTATTTCACGCCATCTGAAATCCACTGCAACCTAGATAACCGAGAGAAAGAGATATGTTTGAAGAATTAGTGTTTGATTAATACATAATTTTCCTGGGAAAATACTGTTACTGGCTTCACGTCTGAACGCATGAATCGCAAAACACACTACCATTCATTCTAAGCAACATCAAAACGAATATTTCTACCATGCTCTTTTTCTATAAAGAAGCACTTAATTAAGATGAGAAAGCTGTAATTCAAGGCTCAGGACAAAGAAGCTGACAAGCAAGAAATAAGCTCAGCTCACATTGGCGTCACCCGACTCACCCCGTACAATGTAGGGTAACCCTAGCTAGCTAGTTATTGTTGAAAGAGAAAGCTGACATGTAATGAAAATCCTACCGTTTTAGTTGAAAAACACGAAAAGTGAAAATACTGCAAATCATGATCTCCACATATAAATATAAACATAATAGTTAATTCATATAATAAATAAGAGTTAGCCAGGCCTAGCATGTGGATCATAATTCATAGGAGTGTTAAAACGAGAGATTCAGAGCCAAAGTGCACCAGCTTCTTTGAGGAGAGGGATCAGTGTGCCATTGATATGGCAAGTCATGAGGGTTTCAATTCCACCAAGGAACTTCCCACCAACAAACACGGCAGGGACAGGCTGCCGACCATCGGCCACCAGCTGAAAGAGGACGGTTTTTATGTCAGGACCGGCTCCATGGTGATCGAGCTCGATGATGGTCGGACCAACTCCGAGTCCAAAGAGGAGGCGTTTAGCCACAGTGCACATGCAACATCCGCTCATGCTGAACAAAACTACAGCGTTTGTGGAAGCCAGCTGCCTCACCATCTTGTACGGAATATTGTCGAGCATCATCGTCGTTGTTATTTCCTCGGTTTCTATCCCTATGTTGCTTGCCATTCGAATCCCAGTTTTGTTCGTCGTCACCTGCATCATTGGGTTTTATTACAACAACAAAAGATAATACCAGAACAAGAAGAAAAAATGTGATGAAGCTTTTAATGGGGGAATGAAAGTAGATCGTTTTTAAAAGGTTGAAGTAAGGAAAGGGATGGGAAAGAAAGTGACTTTGTAGGTGTATATATATTGATTGCAACAGAGAAAGTTTATTTTTCTTTTGAATAAAAGATGAGACATTCTACAACAATGTTATTGGTGCAAGAACGTTGGTGATAATTTTTATAGAACCAAGAAAGTAATAATACCTAGAGAGACAATCTACAATATGAAATGATAAAACCTGAGAACCCTGAAACTAAGTAGGTACGTCCGGCAAAACCTGACGGGAGAGGGCTTAAGCTCTGTCAATTTTCTTTCTAATCCTCGATGGTGTGTACGGACAGCTTCTCTGGTCGTCCAGCTTTAGAGCATGCCTTCTTTGAGGTGCAGAGACAATAGCCAATCTATATACTTTGATGTTCGATGTTTTGTTTTTCTGTAAAAGATAAAGATGAAAAAGTGCCTACTGGCTACTGCAGTCAAAAAAAGAAGGTCAATAAATAGAAATAGCTTGAATTTGGATGCGGTAGTGGGACCCTTTTTCATATGAAAGTTACAGAAATATCGCAACAGAAAAGAAAATCATACTCTTTGGTTCCAACAAACAAACAACATTCTTTTCCAAATAAGCTCATGGTTTTTTAGTGTGTTTTCCCGTTAAACGTGTGTTCTGGTACCGGAAATATGCTTTTCTTTTAGGTTATTAGAATGTAAATAAAAATAAGAAAAAATGATAATTTTTAAAGCATTTATTTATATATATTTTAAATTTTAATGGGATGATGATAGGGGAGTGGTGTGTTTTAAAGTTTAGACAGACGAAAAAGGAGACCGACATGCCGACAAGAAAACGACTGAAACGCCGTCGTCGGGATGTTCGTACGTCGTTTTCTTTATTTTGCAGTGGTAGCCGTAGGAGGAGGTGTTTGTCCTTTCCTTGCAGTGACCTCGTCAGATTACGGCCTGTCTGTTATTTTAACATCATCATCCCTACTTCATACTGATCTGATTCGCTATCCCTGCCCCTTGGCATGCACTGGGAATCCCATTTACCAATTTTTTAAATGTAGTTCTAGCATTATCACCCTAAACTTAATTTCTTTTATAATTCACCTATCGATTAATTTAAATTATATTTTTAATTTTAATAAATATTAAAATTGTATATTAATCTCTTGCATCTTCATTATTCTTATCGATAAAAATAAAATACATTTTAAGATCAACCATTTATCTTGATAAAACTCACGACGAGAATATTAGTCATTGTTACTGATAATAGATATCTTGATTCAAATTAAAAAATATTAAAATTTTAAAATTATTTTACTATAAACTTTCTAATAATATTTTAAAAATACTTTTCAAAAATAATGTCAAATTTTTCCTAAATTTAAACTTTATTTTTCTGTTTTGTTTGAGATGGAAGATAAAAATTACATGCATATGCTTTGTAGCATAGTATGTTTGGTTGAAGTGTTTTATTTTTCAACTAAGATTCAAAATTTTTTAAATAAGACTTTCAGAAACACTTTATTATTAATAAAATCCATTATTTAACATATAACAATTTATTACCATATTAAATTAAATTTTTATGAAACTCAATGGACCAAAACACGAATTAATTATTCAAGGATCCAATGTCATAGCTGGGTCTTACACACCGTTTCTGCTTAGCCCAAGTTAGTGCAGCTAAGTCCAATCAATTCCGTTTTAAAAGGAGCGCAGCACACATACTCACTTACATAGGGACTTCATTTATTTATTTATTTATTTTCTTCATGATTTCAATAATTTTTCAATGATAATTTTATAATCTTATAAATTTATTAGTTTAATTATATTTAAAATATTTTTAATAAAATATTACATCATAATTTTAATATTTTTTGAGTGATAATTTGATAATCTTATAAATTACTGATTGTATTTTATTAGTTTAATTATATTTAAAATGATTTTTTTAACAGAATAATATAAAAAATGTTTAACAAAATTTGTTGATGTTTAAATATTGAACTATTTGTTCAAAGTAATGACATACTTTTACTATATAAAGTTTTTTTTTAAATTTTTTTTCTCATAGTCTTAAAATATACGAGACAATTTAAGTCCGATGCACATGGTATATATAGCCAGATACAGTTTTCAAAATATTGTAAGATGTAGGGAAAAAAGAATCAACTTGAATCAAATCGTGTTCAGTTGGAAACACACAAGACTTTTTTCAGGCATAGTAAATTATATCCCAAGACGCCAAAGCCAGCAGAACCATGGCTTTAAAATGGATAAACCAGAAACAATAGCAAGTATCAGAAGCAATAACAAAGGTATCCGTCGCCCAGTGAAGGGGAAGGAAAGACATTCACTCACTGCTTGCCTGTAACCATCGCTCCCATCTTCTCTTTTCTACATCAAAACAATTGGCTCCAAAACTTAGAATATATGGGTGAAATTTTAGGGAACATGAAGGAACTGCATGGTGTTTCTGCACAAATCTCAGCATAAAACGCTTGCAGTATAAGCATTACAACAAGCACTGGCATTTCATTTCACTAGTTAAACATTGGAAAAGCTTGCAGGAATTTTGTTCTTTGGGCATTACAACAAGCATGCATAGTATCATCAAGAAAAGTAGAAAGAAATTTGCTGAAAAACCAGATAGATTTGAAGGCCCTAGAACAGCCTAGCAAATTTCAGCTTTTCTGTGACTATGGTACTACTGGCATTGTTAGTTCAAAAGCTAAAACAAAAGTAACAAAACCTATTGAATTCAACACATAATGACTTCAGCTATAACATGTCTTTACTTTAAAGATATTAAGCCATTAGAATGTGATGTATGGGGTATTTGTGTGTGTATTACCTAAAACCTTTTGAAGAAAATCTTGTTCAAAGCTACAAAACACAAAAATGCCTTGAGACCAGAAGAAAAACATCCTTAGTTTTTAAGATCCTAATCTTAAACTAAATCATCATTTTGCCCTTATAAAGACACAAACATTGAGTTTAATGTGTTCTCAAAAGGAGTAACCTTTCTTTCTTGATCAAGGAAATTATTAAATAAAGAGGGCAAATGGTGGCAACAATTCAAAGAATTTATCAGCATTGTCTACTTGCATAGTTTATTTTATGACATCCAATGTAAGTAGGAGTGCATTGTATTGTTATAATTCTATTAACTTATGGGAACTAAGGGTATCCTGTAGAAATAAGCAGTAATAGCTAAACCATCTTAACTTTCATTCCATCACTAGCATCCTCATTTCTGTTATCCATAAACTAGATAGTACAGGTAGTATTTTACATTTTATTGCTAGAATTTACACTTAAACCTTTAGAGATGTTATAAATAATCTATAGCAGATTACGTCTCTCGAATTTAAAATAAGTAGTGTTTAATATGGATATGATACAACACAATTATACTTAACCTTTTCATACATCTAAAAGATTAAATCTCATAAAAACACGTACATCTAAGATAAATATTTTTGAGAAAATAAAATGCAAGATAAGAGATAACTATAACTTAAAAGTAATAGGTGAGAACTTAAGGGGAAAAGATTTATTTGATAAGACTCTGAAGCATTTTAGATAGTTGTATATTAACATTCTCAGATAAAAAAAAAACTCACAAAATATAAATTTATACGTTAATAATCACAACTCAAACATTTAACTTGTTGATAATTTCTAATTTTTTTCTTAATTTCGTTCTGCTATAAGCCTATTTAAAAAAGCTTCTTTCTTATTGAGATTTTCTTTTCTAATACTAAACTTATGACTGTTGTCGTATGTTATTCATCGTATTATAAAAGTTTGATAACAAGTTTTTATAATCGATTTTTTGATCATTATTAGTGATTTGATGTTAAATTTATAAATTTAATTATATTTTAGAACGAATATATATATAAATTTAATTATATATATCGGTTATTACATGAAGCAAATTATCATTTTCTTCTTTTTAATCCCATTGCTTTAATTATTTGTCCTGGCATTTTTCACTGCAAGAACAATGACAGCTTATTTTCACTAATATATAAATTTTAATAAAACCTGTCTTTATACTTGCTAAACCTTGAAAAAACACTTACCCGGGAAGCTGCCATTGGTGTTGAAGTTCGAGAGCCCGAGGCCTTATGTGCATGGAGATTTACCATTTTTGTTTTTTTTTTTGTTCTTTCAGATCTAGTTTACCGTTAATCGTCTAGAAACTTTAAGTAATCAAAAACCTGTCAGTCTAGCTGATCCATTGCCATGTGGTGCAGTTAAGGTTAACATTGTCACCCGCTATTTGAAATGTAAACTTTAATAGTTCTAATTCAGTGCACAGCAAAGCTTGGCCACCAAGCAACTAACACCTGGCATTGGTTCATATATGTTAGGGAGAAAGGAACCAGGAAGAAGAGAACAGACAGGGAGACAGCCAGCCGATCCTTAATCACAACAACCTATGCAGGAATCATGACAAAACACAATATAACATTGTCCCCAATGCCAGATTTCTTTTTAGAAACCAAGAAATTGATTAGTTCATGGTACTATTCTATGCACAACACGTTTTTCAAAAAATAATGTCAAACAAACAAACAAACAAACAAGGTTAAGCAGGCACAAAAATATTGAAGCTAATTAAGGAAAACTAAAGCAAGGAAGATAGATTTGAATGTCAAATACTACTAATCGTAAAGAACTTAATTAAATGAGGGCGTTGACCATTCAGTACTGAGCTTACCAGGGAAAATATGGTGCAAGAGGGAACGTTTCCAGTACACTGGTCAGTTCTTTCCTTTTCCTTTCTGATCTGAGCTCCTGCTTCCATCCCCGTAGCAGAGCTGCAAGCGACCGTCTAATCCAGCTGAGAACTGGTGGTGGTGATGGTTGTCCACTGGTGGTGTGCCAATGTAGAAGGGTTGTGATCCGTCTATAGAGGAAAACCTCTGGAGGTGATGAGGTAAAAAGGAAGGAGATTTGGACTGAAGGGTCCCCCTATTGTAACCAGCCAGGCCGGAAGAGATAGTGAAGTTGAGGTTGTAGTCACTCCCTGGCACTGTTTGTGTTGTTGCCACCGGGATCAGATGTTCAGTGTTGGGAACGAACGAAAAATGCTGCAACTCTTGATGGCTTTCACCCGACATGGTGAACGGTGGTATTAGGACGTGTTGGGGCAAAGCGTTTCCTAGTTGGATTTGCCCAGGAAAACCTGCATAATGGTTTCTGGAGGAAGAAGAAGAAGGTCCGAGGAGCCCCGTTGTGAAATAGTCCATTTGAGTGACAGGCCACTGCCTGGAGTTTTGAGTAGCTGAAGCTGTAGGACTCGGACTATTGTCATTGTTGCTAACATTGCCAATGCCACAGGTGAGTAACTCGGTGAAGGAAGAGTTTTGAGAAATGGGGTTCACATTTTGTTGATGCGGAAAGCGAGACTCTTGCTCTTTCTCCTTTTCTTTTGCTGCTCTTTCCCTTGCTCGTTCCCGGGCCTTTACACGGTTCACGCGGATCTCGGACCTCGAAAGGGATAAACCTGAGTTCTTACTCGTCTCAGACGTGCTACTGCAAGCTGATTTGGACAAAGAAAGGTGCTGCTGACTTTGGTTTTGTTGGTAACTATTTGGTTCTCCATTTACCTCGACATCAGCTGAGTCAAACCCTTGTTCAGTTCCCTCACTTGTTCTTTTCTCATCATTTGATTGCTTTGGGGTATCAGGAAATGAAGTGTTAAGAGAAGGAAGTTCCGAAATTGCATCAGCAGCTTTTTTAATTAGCCACTCTATTGCTTTACTTGGCTGATCATACCCCAACCGATCTTGTAGATCATAAAACTGTATAGCTGTGTTGACAGATAGCCTTACCCTCCTGTCTCTCAACCCTTTTGAAGTCCAAACCTTGCTATGCCGATCTTTGCTACCCGAGGCTCGAGAAACCCTAATAATTCTCGAGGAATGGTTCGAACCTCGAAGCCTATTAACCTCATCTCCAACACCATTTGCACTAGCCCTTTTGATGAACGCTCTATCTTCTTTATCATCAGGGTAGTTGTCACCACCTTTCTGACCTATCTTGCTTGACTCATTTCTCCCACTATTGCCAACCCTTGCGAACTTAGAGGCTTGTGTCTGAATCTCATCCACCTCCATGTCACTTTCATTCCTTTCTCACAAATTCAATACCTTCCCCCCAGATACTAACCCCTTCTTACCTTTTCTTTTTTGTCTGTTTCACTTGTAAAGGGGGAAAGAAAATCTGGGATTTAGGAGAAATGTTAGAAAGTGAAACGGGAGAGATGGTGGTTTAAGCGACCAAGAGAAGATGGGGCTGAGATGTCATTATGCATTGATGACGATTACACAAACAGTAGTTTAGCTATGTATAGTGATAAAAAAACCTTCTTTACGCTTTGATATATTACAGACCAAGTCAGGACTCAGGAAAGTAGCCTTCCACCCTTCTCGTTTAAGCTTTTTGCAGCCTCAGTGCTTTTAAAAGCATAGCCTGAAAAATGGCAGGTCTGCAAGAAAAGAAAAGAAGAAGATAAGAATTCAGATAAAAGGTAAAATAATTATCCAGTGCTTCAAAATATGCATTTCACAAACTCATTGGACGCCTGAAACCTTGAGCTGAGAGATACATCTGACATTTTGTTGTTAATGTGTACTTAAAAAGCTAAAAAGAGTTGTAAAAACAAAAGTTGAAATAGGAAGCTCTCCTAGCTGAGTTGCTGCTATAATACTATCTTGAATCTGAGAAAGGAACCCTCTTTTTCTGCTTCAGAGTTAAAGCAAAACGAAAGCTATAATAGCTTGCTGTATGTTAGATGCCGATCTGAAGCCAACACCTTTTTCTCTTCTCTTCCTACTCTTCCTTAAGTTACTTAAAAGTTAAAAGCATTTCTTTCTTCTTTTCTGCAGCTGACCCTAAAAATGGCAGACACCACCACCAGCATCACTATTTATCCCAATAAAAGGATTATTAAATGACAAACCTCTCATTAATAAATCAGCTGTTTCTGGAACTACCAACAAGTTAAGAGCTGTTTCTGGAAATACCAACAAAGAATACAAACTCTCTTTTTTTCAGAAAGCCAAAAAAAAGAGAGGGTTTATGCTCACTTTGAACAAGAGGAGTTCTCAGACATCAAATAGTTTGATTATTTCCCCCCTCTTTCTCTCTCTTCTTTAGGTTTCCCTTCACTGGTTGAAGAGAAAACAGATGCTTTATAGAATCCAAAGCCACATAACAGATCTGCAAATCTTCAACAGCTGCTTTGAAGAAATTAGCTTCGTCTCGAAACAGACTGGTTACCTGCAACAACAACAACAAAATACCAACAATTTAGAGCCCCTGCGATATTAATATTAGCTTACCAATATTGTCAACAGTAGTATCAATTCTCATCTCCAATTAAATCCTCGAAAAAAATAAAGCTAAAACCTTTATCTGTATGACTGTATTTTTCAGCTCATTCAAACGGATGGGTACTTTAGATCAGCTCTCTTTAATCCCAAAACAAGCTGTAAAAGAGATTTCATTTTTAAACCATTGAACAACAAGCTTTACAGTTTACAAAACCAAACTTAATTTTTTTTCTTCACTTTTTAACCTTAAAAACAATCAACCTAAAGGAGATTTAAACACCCAAAGAAATAAGATCACTCTCAGTTACATAGATAAAGCAACAGGAACAAAAATGAACCTTGGAGCTGATTTTTCTTTGGCTTCCAGAAAACAATTTAACAAAAAAAGAAGGGTTTCCTGCAGATTTTCCCTTGGTCACATCTCCATTGAGCTCCCTTTAGAAAGTTATAAAACAAAAGAAAAACAAAACTTTCATTTAGTATAAAAGCTAATTAATTCACTTGATTTTCCATGCCAAAAAAACTTACAGCAAAGCTAGGGCTGAGAGGTTTGGTAAGAGGAGTTTTAGGACAAAAAATGGAACATAAAAACATACACACAAGGAAATGGGAAGTGGTAAGGAAAGGAGGGGAGAAGATATTTGGAAGCTGAGGGTGTTGGCGTTGTGAATCTGAATTATATGAGAGGTTTAAACTTTAAAGAGAAGATATTGGGATTAAAGAGAGCTAATATTAATATAAAATAACTAGATAAAATAAATAAAAATCTGCAACGTAATTAAAAAAAAATGTTACTTTAATGATCTAACACACTTGTTCAAAGTTCTCAGATTTTTAATAAAAAACTTTAAATTTCCCTGTTTTTACATCATAAAACTTTCTGACGAGTAAATACTTGCATATTGATTATCTTCTCCATACATCAACCGACAAAAAAACAGAGTAAACAACTGAATTGGTTCTCTGATATGAAAAGTAAATTCGAAGCCTCATTATTTCACTTCAATTGAGTTTTCATCTTTTACCTGAACTCAATGTGTTGTTTTGGCCAATCTATATTAGTTGGGTTCTTCTGGGTTAGGGTTGAAAATCATTATTGTTCATAAAGATGTCTTTAATGGCGACGCAAACTGGGAAATTAATTTTCTCTTCGTAAACTTGTCTTTTCCATTAATTAGAAATTATAATAAGGTTAAAGATTTTATGTTTAGTAACGGAGAAAAATTCAAATCCACTCGAAAAAATAAAAATTAAATCGATTCAACTCGATTCGACTCTAGACGAAAATACTCAATTCATATTGACTTGACTCAAAATTTTATAAACTTGAGTTGTAAAATAAAAACTCGAATAACTCAAATTTTTTAGTAATTAAAAGATTTATTTTTAAGTTTGAAATAAATCCCTCAAATTTTTATGATATATATATACTAATATATAAAAATACGAAAAAAATATTATTACATGTGAAAAAATATGACGAAATATATATAGATACATATTTTATATGATTAGTGAAATTCATTTAAATTACAACCAAATCGTATTATAATATAATAAATAGTTACAATTACATTTTTATAAAAAACTCCAAAACTTGTATTTTTTAAATAAAAATTCGAATAACAAAATCAACTCAAATAACTCAAAACTTTTTAACTCGATTTTACTCGATCAAACGCTCACTTATACCGTTTAGCATGATATAAAGTTGTGTAGGAAAGCAAATTAAGGTTCCCAAAGCTTAATTATATGTTAGAGGATCATAATTCCCAGCTGCACCAACTGTCGAGTTGAGAACTCAACTCAGTCACTAAAAATAAAGTTTTCAGATAAAAAGATGTGATTTGTGTCACTTTAATCGGATAAAAAACTTTTTTAAAGCATGGATTTGAAGGCATTAAGGATTTAATTAATATAATACAGCAAGTCGGTCCGTACGAGGAATGATGTGTCTCATTGCCCTCCAACTAGTAAGTATTTGTAATTCATAAGATGTTTAGTTATTATAATCAGCAACACCAGTGGTGGTGTTTGTTTATTAGCATTGCCTCTTCGCTGGCAACCAAAATACCAACACCAAGCCCATCGGAAAGTGTAATTTTTTTAAAAAATTAATAAAAAATATAATAATTTTAGTTATTTAGATTATAGATAACGTGATGAATAGTATTCACCTGATAATTTTAGAGGGAGGGCGTGCACTCTATGCATGTGGAGTCTAGTATTTTATTGATCTCATCTGTCCCCGTCTCTCCACCACTTTCCACTGCATTGTCCATTTCAAGTGTAGTGTATAAGGGAGAGGGGAAATGAAGTTCCTTTCAATTTCTCATCAAGTTTTTTACTGGGTTTTTTCTCAACCATGATTTCACCTCTCTGGACTGCGCCCTGGTGTTGTACTGATTCCCTGCCTGTTTTCTGGTCAACACGGAGATCCCATCAGACCCTCCTGGGAAGATTTATGCACAAACACAAGTTGTGGAGGTAATAATTTTCTTACATCTTTCAAAGAGTTTTATTGGGATCGAAGAAAACTTATGCACAGAGAGCCATCCAGAAGAGAAATAAACTTTATCCGAACACCCGTTATACTCTCACAACTCACTTAAAAAATTAGGATTAAAATTAAGAGTTAGAATTATAAAATAAAACAAAAATATGTATTTTACGATTTAATATATTATTGACTTTTTAAAGTTAAATTTTTTAAACTTTGATCATAGTTATTTTAAATATTTTAATTTTTAAAATTTTATAAAATATATATTCTTAAACTACTTGATTAGAAGTTTTTAAAATATATATTTTTATATTTTTATCGATAATAAATTTAAAGTTACAGTGAGTTAAAATTTAAAAATTTGACTAAAAAAAGTTAATATTGGACAAATAAAATGGGACGAAGGTAGTAAAGATTATAGTTTAAAATTTAATTTTTTATTGTTAAAAGTATAGATAGAATAACAAGAAAAATTATATGAGTCATTTTTGTCACGTCATTTATAAGATCAATCAATCAAATATATCTATTTAATTAATTTTTATCATATTTTTTACTAAGTGAATATTCATTAATATTTATTACAAATTAAATTTAAAAGTATTTTTTATCAAATGAATCTGCTTTTAAATTTAGATTACGATAAATATTAATAAAAATTCACTTGATAAAAAATTAATTAAATATACAATTAATTTAATAAATGATGCGACAAAAATAATCTATAATATAATTTCTCGAAAAACAATAAGAGATAAAAAAAATTATCACCCATAAACTCAATTTACCTGAGGGCAACAATATCAATGTTTTCTAACTAAAATTTTAATTAAAATATTTTTTTTACAAAATTATAATATCTTACTCTGAACATGAAGCATAAAATAAAAATATATATTACTCAAAATACATTTTATATGGTAAAATATTTTTGCGGATTTTTTTGGTTTATAAATTTGATCAAATTAAACTCTAAATAGTAAATACAAGTTCGATAAATTTTAGACGTATATTATAATGAGATTAAGTTGTATAATTTAAAATTTAAAAAATATATATATTAATTTATTGAATATTATAATAGATGAATGAGTCTACATTAATTAAAAAATGGGTACAAATCAATGAAAACCAATACAGCGAAAAACGTAAATGACATTTTCGTTATTCTATTGCATCTCTTTGAAAATAATAATTAAAAAACTAAAGAAACGATAGTAAAACGTTAAACTACATACGGTGTCATCAAAAATTGATGAAAACTGAGTGCAAGGAGAAACTTAAATGATTAATGGAGAGCATAATTAAGTTTTAATTAAAAAATTAAGGGATTGTAATTAATTTAAGTCTTGTATTAGGAATAATGAATTTGGAAGAAACTTCATACCAGAATAGTGAATATATGTTTTATTGAAGAAGATAAAGAATGCTCAGCTCAGACCAAGAAAGAAGGGAAAATAACTTTTATTTGAAGCGTATATAATGGAGTTGGGCTAGGCCTATGTTAGTTTGAGCCCAAATCCAATCTCCTCACGCTCTCAAGTCCTAACTCCCAAGGAATCTAGGGTTCTAATTTTCAGTCATTGAAGGCGAAGCGGGAGAAATAAGCAAGAAGAAGATGGCGGCAAGCTTTGCTTCCAGATGCTCCAGGGGTATGTTGTGATTTTCTTGGCATGTTTATTTATTAGTTTTTTAAGGAATTGTATTTTCCATTTCTCTCTGTTAATGGGAATTTGCAGATTATGAACATTTAGCATACAGAACATTCCGATTCAGCCTATACTCATATGATCGATGTTTTAGTTTTTCTTGCAAATATTTTCCAGTGATTGATATATAGATGAAAAAACCCTGTAGTTAGCTATAAGTGTGGGCTAAGATAAGTGAATGATTTTAACTGTCGAGTTCTGGAATTTCAACTCTTTTTATATGGAGGGGTTAGGATGGGGTTTGGTGTGACTTATTGAAGCTTCGCTAGTATCTGTAGTGTGAGTTATTGCTCATCTACATCTGGAACTGGAAGTCATTTGCATTTTGTATTTTGTCGACAATTTTATGGTTGGACTTTCACTTAAGTTACTTATAGTTCATTCGATGAGCATAACTTTAAGAAGACTCATTCTGAGGGATTTTAGGATGAGTTGTTTATGATTTCCGGGCATGTGTATCCTATCATGCTGTTTTGCCCCATGTTTTCATCGGGAAGTGCTTGGATCCGTCGGTTAAGCTTATTAACGCTTGTTATCTGACCATCCTTGGAAATGCATTGATTTTGTTCCTCCTACAATGGATGTGTCATAAGATATAATCACTTCCACCTCCATGTACATTGTTCATTTTGTATCTAGTCTTGTTTCTCTATCTTTTATTTGACTCTACTGTTTATGCAGTGGGTTGTTCGTTGATGGATGGCCTTCGAAACAACTTCTCTAATTTACCAAGGACGTCAAGCGAGATGACATGTGGCAGTTTCCTGTATCAGGTCAGCGTGATTTCTTGCATGGTGTTTCTTTTAAGCTTGTATTACGATTTGTGAAATCATGCACATGGAGTGCATGCTGGTATTCATTCTAGTTTAGGTATTATCCTTGGAAAATTGAGATAAGGTCCCCAAACTTATGGTAATAGACAAGCCTGTGAAAACTGGTTTGAAAAGGTTGGTGATCATGATATCATTTTTTAAGGGATAAAATCTCAAGCCATGCATGTCATATTAAACCTAAATGGTTGAAAGTGATAGGCATTGTTAATCATCATCTGGTTCGGGCTGAACTTTCCCCTACTTGTTGGTTAAGCATCAAATATAGAGTTAGCTTTTGAAAGACCTGCCCGATAGGAATCTGGGATGGTGGCCTGGACTATTTAATTGTAATTTCAGTGGTGTTTGCAGTACTTGATCCTATTGTTAAAGAGCCATGTTACAAGTCTTGTGTTAGGATCTACATAGTTTACTTGAACATGATAACTGTCCTTGCAGCTTGATGCCACAGTGATCAGATTTTGTTTAATGTTTGATGCTGTAAGTGTATTGTCTAAAGTCCAGACGGTATTCATATGGTTCTATGATGATTGCCTTTGTGATATTCTCTTCCAAATGTAAATTATTCCATTTCATTCTGCAGCAACAAAGGACTTTTATTCAGATGAGAACTGTTCTGAAAGTAGTGGACAACTCGGGGGCAAAAAAGGTGATGTGCATACAACCGTTGAAGGGGAAGAAAGGTGCAAGATTGGGAGACACCATAATTGCTTCTGTAAAGGAGGCCATGCCTAACGGAAAGGTGAAGAAAGGGAAGGTGGTGTATGGTGTAGTTGTGCGTGCTGCCATGCAGCGAGGTCGTTGCGACGGGAGTGAGGTCAAGTTTGATGACAACGCAGTTGTGCTCGTTGACAAGCAAGGCCAGCCGATAGGGACCCGAGTTTTCGGCCCTGTCCCACATGAGCTGAGGCAGAAAAAGCATGTCAAGATCCTCACTTTGGCTGAGCACATTGCCTGAAGTATGGATACCCCCACCCCCCAAGAACATTCGAGTTCTCTACCTGTCTTAGCATTTTGATATTATGAACAGAAAAAATACATGATTTATCCACGTGCTTGTTGCTACGTGTATGATCTTCAAAGAATTAATTCTGTTTTTTCAACTTGTTTTCCGACAAATTACATCCATGTGTTGCTACGTGTTTACTGTATTAATGATTTGCTCCCACTGATTGCTAAGCACTACCAAACTGGAACTGGAACTCTCGTTTGTGAAAACTAACTGAGTACCATGTACCAAGTTCCATCATTTTGAAGTTGAAACTCAGACTACCATAAAAAGAAAAATATAAACATATAGAATGGATAATATCCATCCCTTTTCTTCTTTGTTTGAACATGCGTTAATGAGCAACGCCAAAAAAGTATTCAATACCATCATGATTACATATTTTGTTCCCTGTGTACCTGGAAATTCTCCTTGTCGTTGCCTTGGTCTTTCCCGGCCAGTGCATCGCTGCATATTGTAATTGTAGTGTAAGCAATGAAGTTGTCGGTTAAGCATCTATATGTATAAATGAAGAATATCAAAACGACAACAAAGAGACAATCAGGCTGCCCAATCCAAATGACAGGATCAATAACATTCCACGACACGTCCTAAACTATAACTCCTAGTTACTAAAATTCAAACGAAACAACCAAAGCTCTCTTTTATATATGTGGTGCAGAAATATGGAGATTTCAGTCCAAATAGTTTACGAGACAGCTAGGATACACGTGGCTAATTTACATTCATTAGACCTTTCTAGACTTTAGCCACGATCTCAGCTCATTAATACTAGTTTCGTCCATTTTATATTTACTCCAGCAAGCAAGAAGAGAGTGAGATTTTACGAAGAACCAAGATTAAAATTAAATAATTATATTTGGAATGGAAACAATTACTGTTTATATCTTCATTCGGGCAACACACGGATTCCCCCTCCATTGTCTTTTTCATAATTAATACACAAACTTTATACGTTGCCTATTTCTCCATTCGATAGTTATGGATGACTAATCTTGTGCAAAAATCATAGTATTTGATAAAAGTATAGTCCACGTAGTTCACAATTCAATTTGGCTTCCCACTTATTAGATTTTTTACGTGTTTTATCACATTTATATAAATATCCAATCTTACAAACATCTAATAATATATGTATGTGAATTATATACATGAACCTATGATATTTGAATTTAAACAACTTTATCTATAAAGTATATATTTTATTATAAAATTAAAAAAAATATATGAACATATATCACTCGTTACAATATTTTTTATCCTATGATATAGAAATTTTATCTGAACTATATATATATATATATAAGCTAAGTCAACAAGTTGTTGACGTGGACTCGACATATAAAATTATCAACAATAATAATATATGTATGTTTTTCGTTGCTATATTATTAAAATGTTGACGTGATATGAATTATTTTATTCAATTATTTACTCTCGATTTTAAAATCTTTGATCACAATAGTACTTCCTCTGATTAATATAAGAACTGGGACTTGTAAAAATATTTGCGTACCACAGAATTATGATAGATTTTGTGCATCGAATCGATGGATTGAATACATACAAAAGAAGGGTAAATTACATGGAGTTTTGAAAACGAAAATGGTTGAAAGAGAATTGAAACTGATAACTCCATGAACTCTTCTTACTTCCTACTAAAGTCCAAGCCATTTACTTCGACCGACTACCATACACATACACATATCTAGTGGGAAGACAAACAAACCCAGAACGATGGAGACACAAAATTTCTGTAATAACTATCTATTCGAACTCCAAAACTTGTCGGTTTCTGACACCTTGAAGCCTAATTTCTCTGTTGAACTTCTCAATGAACTCTTCCACTCTCCTGTTCAGTTCCTCATTGGACATGGTGGAAAACTCGTCGCCTTTGGCACTTGGTTTGTCGTGTTCGTGATGCTGCTTTTCTGTCTTGGATCGATGTAGGACAACTTTCTTCTTGTCGTTAAGTGCTTTAACATGTTTCACTTTATCGGATTTACACCGTCGGATAGTTTTTGGTTCGGTCTTCTTCTTGTTGATTACCTGATGATGACAAATTCTATTACCAGTTACTTGGAAATTGTCAGTTGGAGGTTCGATTTCCACAACTTCCAATATCTTTTCTGGGATTTCGTTGTTCGTTTGAGTTACATGATAATCTTCTTTATACGTCTCTTTCGAAGTAGTCTCTACGTCCATGGGATTGGGAAGGATATTTTTCTCAACTTCAGGATATTGAGAAACAAAGGAAGCAGCGGTGGTGGTGGTGTTTCTCCTTGTTGCTTGTCTATGCAACACATAATCCTCGTAAAAGTCACGTTTCTGTTCTTTTGATGAAGAGAAAGCACCGTAATCAGCGGCAATGATGAGGATCAGAGTGTTGGAAATGACGAACCAAAACTTGTTGTCGTTAAAGAGAGTTGAAGGCGAAAAACTGAAGATATAGAAGATAGAGGCATAGACCACGATGGAGAAGAGAAAGGCAAAGGGTGCAACCATTCCTTTTGCCTTTTTATAGGTTTTTGAATTCTGGGATTTCACTGGATTTTCCATTAGATTTGCAGCCATCTCTAAGGACTCTGAGCTAAGACGAGAGAGTGGAAGAAGAAAGAAGAGACCCGAAGGGCAAGGCTTGGGAATTTGGGATTGTAGTAGAAGTTCCAAGGCAGCAATCGGCCTTTTATAGGGTCTCAATGAAGCTGGCAAATAATTGAACTACCTTCATCACAATTCCAAATCGCAAATATCTCCTATCATCTCTATGTATTTACTTAATACACCCTATTACCTTTATTTTTTCCGATTACTTTTTTAGTTCCCGAAGATTTTATCCTAATTATTGTAGAGTCATTCGTGTCACACATTTAATTCTATATTTTCTACTCTCTCAAAATAATATTAGTAAGTTTTTGAAAATTTGAACAAAAATATATATTTTCTTGATATGAACCAATCATTACAAATAAATTCCCTTTACCTTATTCAATTGAATCTAGATGATACTTTAAATAATCTTAAAAATATGTTAACTTCATTGTAGATCAATATGATCCATCAACTGATAGTTGGTTTATTCTTTACTCAAAATATAGTCTGATCCTCCTGGTCATGACTTGCAATCATTCTCAGCTGAAGACATCAAATATAAACAAAGGAGGGGAGGAGAAAAGACCCCACGAAAGCTTGTTTTCTGCACCCTCGATTGCACATCACCATATACCAATTATGATCGAACCCCATGATATGCGTATTCATCGAATATCAAGTCAAATAATTGAATAAATCATATTTGCCTTGTGTAGATCAACACAAACTGGTTCTTCTTTCTCTCCTATTTCTGTTTCACTGTACAATCATATTTTCATCTCTTAATAAACTTTCCACGGTTTAATCGATTCATGCTGGGATGATGACATCGTACACTAATACAAGAGGTTGATTATGGAGATGATTAAGCGCTGTCCATCACATTTCAAGCAACTAAATTGGAGTTTCCTGTGTTTGATTGCTTAATCATTCAACTTTTTTAACCCAAAAAGTGGAAAAAAAGTTTCCTAATCATTTCTCTTTCTCCAAAAGTTTGCACACAAAAATTAAAAAACAAAGTCTTCCTAACCTTCAGCATTTAGTTAAATTCATGTCCACTTTTTTGGTTAATTTGTTAAATTCTCACCATCTTACACTTGGTACCATAAAATCTGCTTGTTGGCACCCACCAAGGAACAAGGAAAGGGTCTCCGCTTTGTAGCCGCAAAGTGTTGGGTCCCATCTCACCTGGGTGTTTGCCACGTGTAGGTGCAACGAATCCCGAATTCTTGATGATCCTAGTGGGGCATTTATTTTGATAAGAGGTTAATTACTGTATTTAATTATTTATCACCATCACCCTAATCCCTAAAGTGGGTAAAATAACCGATTACTCGATTTCAGATCCGATAAGATCTGATAAAATTTTATTTGGTATTAGTTTTGATGAGATCGAGATTGGATTTAAAATTTAGGTTTCGATCATAACCGGTAGATACCCAATAGTACCGAGATTAATACTAAATATCGGTTATTGATTTTCTTTTATTTACTTTTCTTATTAAACTTTCTCTTTATGCATGAATATTATGAGTATGACTAATTTTAAAATTTTAATTTTAAGTCTACAATATTCTAATTTTATTATTTAATATTATTATTGGTGGTTGAAATTTTTTTGCTTCAATTACTCAAATTTTTTAAGAATAAATTAATTAACCGAGTATCCGGTATTGGAACTGGTACCCACCAGTAACGGGACCGGTTCTTAAAATTTAGGACCCGGTATAAACGAGACTGGGACTGGTTCCAATTTTTAGGAACCGGTGGTTACCAGAACTTGGACCAATATTATTCAAATTGGTCGGGTACCCGTTCTTGCCCACCCCTACTAATTCCCGTTCATTACAAATAATGGGGATATCTGTATTTTTTTGACAAATGCAACTGAATTTTTATTAAATCCATAGAAAATTATAATTATAACGTAATCAAGAAGAAAAAAATTGGATTAAAAAATCCAAAAATTTTTACAACCCAAAACAAAGAAAAATAAAATCCCTATGAAAATAAGGATACCGATAAAATTCAACAGCTTCCTGAATCTCATTGTCTCTATCCAAACAAGACGCATAGTGAAGAAAGAAGGAGTTGTAGGCGATTCAAACTGTCGTGCAAAATGTACCGTTACTCAGGACTGATTTTATCGGCAAATAACCTTCAATTGAGTGGGGATAAGTCTTTCCAAGTGACCACCGATAAAATAATAAATAAAAAAAACTAGCATCAATTGAATCTATGTGCGAACAACAACCGATCGTTAGGGTATTCTGCAACATACCATAAAGACAAACGAATCAAACCCTAAAACAAAAATAAAAATATGTCACAAGGACAGAGAAAAACGTGTTACAAAGACAGAAAAAAAAATCCTTATTAAAATAAAATAAGAAAAAGAAATAAATACTGTGATCGACAATCATCACCAAAATCAATAGTTGACAATCAAACGGTTAAGGGGTTTTAAGGAGAATTAGTTTTTTTTTATTTGTACTTAAAATAGTAGACTACTCATCACTCTCATGATTTGGAAATCTTGTTTAGGGTCATAGTCGAAAGCTTGAATTATTTTTTATATATTTGATAAAAAATAAGTATAATTTTTATTTTAGCATTAAATAAAAGTTTATATACATAAATGTGGGTGGGGATATCTATGAATCGGGTAAGATCAATTTTTTAATTGATTCGTATTTGACTTAAAAATATTAAACGCTTATCTAAACTAACCCAACTTGATATCTTATGATGTTCTATCCGATCCGAACTCAAATTCAAATTTTAAGATAAAAAATAATACGTCCCAGCATAAATAAAAATGAACTATTATTATTATTATTTGATAAAATAAAGTGTTAATTGCAAAATTACAAATAAAAGAGGAGCATTGTAATAATTATTTTATTTTTATTTAACAAAATAGATAAAATAAAATTAAATTATTATCTCAGATCAGATATTTCTACCTTAAATTTAAACTTAATGCGAGTTAACCTCATCCTAAAAAATCAAACCCAAACCTTTTTTAAAAAAATGACTTTATAGGATCATATCTAAATCCATTAGATATATGAGTCAAATGTTCATAACTAACCATGGGTATAGTAAGTAAAAAGATTATTTTTAGTGGACACAGAAATGATATACAGATCTAAAAATTCAGCAATTGGCTCTAAATATTTTCTAAAAAATTTCCCTTTACACATTAAACAAAATTATTTTTTAGTAAAAAATATTAAATTAAATCTATTTTTAAATGCGTATGTGGATGCTCTCCACAAGGACCGGGTCCTTTTGAAAATTGTGATCCTTCCTTATTAAAAGATTTTAAGGTTTGGGGAACAAGAACTCGTGGGAAGGAAGATTTAGAGAATGGCATGGCAATCGGTCATTGGTCACTCATCTCTCTTTCTTGCGTAGTTTGATCATTCGTAGGATCATTACAAGAAAAAAATTATTTGAAGAATCCTAGTTATTCGTAGTCTCAATTAATCAGATTCATCTATTTTATTTATTTTTTAATATGAATCATCATTTTTTTTACATGTAATTAAAGAGTTGATAATTATAAAATAATTATTTTAAAATGAACGAATCAGATTGATTAAATAACAAATAACAATGAATAAGATTTTTTTTATTATAAAAGTTTAAATATGTTTATGCAATAAGATTTTGTAATAACTAAAGGTACACTCCAAAAACAGCAAGACAAATACCGGTTTCGTATGTTTGCTTAGTTTTAATTTCTAGCATTAACTTATGTTTTGTCGATCACGGAAAATTATGCTTAATTCATGGTACCTGAGTGCTGATATATTTTTTTAAAAAATTGGGGGAAAGAGTATAATTCTATATCACCCAAAAAATCTGATAATAAGCTAATTTATGTCTAGGCTTTTACCCCACCAGGTGAAATGAATATAGACTATAAAATGTTGGGTTTACAGCTAATGCCCATATTTTTTCTTTTTAATGAAAAAATACATCGACTTGGGTTTTCTACTTTTCTTGTTGCCGCTAGAGACTGAGGTGTACTTTCATCACAGTCACTATATATGAAGTATGGATCCAGTTTATTGTCACGGGGTCTAAGTTTTCGCGCAGGGACATCTACCCGTGCGGCACCTCGGAACACTCGCATGCCCGAGGATCAGCCTGAACGATCTCCGATGCTTACTGGTTTCGCCCTCCCATGGGCTCATCAGGGAAGCGGGGACAGCTCCCGACCAGTGTGGTGCACGATCAGCGCGCCCATCCCAGATGAGACGACTGCTCGGCACGTACTACACTCTTAATGCTATCCCGCTCCCAAGCTTTACGCACCACCAGAAAGCATCTCGCTCGGTCCCGCGTAGTCACGACTCACGGTCCGTGACATTCTCCTCCACCCAATTCATGCACGCCCTCGTGCATGGGGAGGAAACTCTTTCTCTCTCTTGAAACGTGCCAGGAACTAGTGTGCAATTCTCCCAAACTCGCCCACTAACTGGGGCCACCCTCCAATGTCGGGCACAGGTCTACTTGCAACCACCTCATGGCACTCGCCACTTCAACAAGGTGTCCCATTGCCGATCTCAACCACCTCATGGCCACTCGCCACTTTTAACCAGGTGTTCCCATTGAAGATCGCAACCACCTCATGGCCCGCCACTATAACCAGGTGTTCCCATTGAACCACCTCATGACCCTTGCCACTATAACCAGGTGTTCTCATTGCAGCTCGACCATCCGGAGAACTTTCGCTGTGGCTTCCTGCCTACCCGTCCTCGTCTCTAGAGAACCCACTCGCGAACACCCGCTTCTCTTTGGGGTGCGAGCTAACACGCTCGTCCTCATGACTCGCTCCGCAGCACATGGGGCGCTTGGTCAGCCCAACAGCTAGCACACAACCTCGCTCTGATACCACTTGTCACGGGATCAGAGTTTTCGCGCAGGGACATCTACCCGTGCGGCACCTCGGAACACTCGCATGCCCGAGGATCAGCCTGAACGATCTCCGATGCTTACTGGTTTCGCCCTCCCATGGGCTCATCAGGGAAGCGGGGACAGCTCCCGACCAGTGTGGTGCACGATCAGCGCGCCCATCCCAGATGAGACGACTGCTCGACACGTACTACACTCTTAATGCTATCCCGCTCCCAAGCTTTACGCACCACCAGAAAGCATCTCGCTCGGTCCCGCGTAGTCACGACTCACGGTCCGTGACATTCTCCTCCACCCAATTCATGCACGCCCTCGTGCATGGGGAGGAAACTCTTTCCCTCTCTTGAAACGTGCCAGGAACTAGTGTGCAATTCTCCCAAACTCGCCCACTAACTGGGGCCACCCTCCAATGTCGGGCACAGGTCTACTTGCAACCACCTCATGGCACTCGCCACTTCAACAAGGTGTCCCATTGCCGATCTCAACCACCTCATGGCCACTCGCCACTTTTAACCAGGTGTTCCCATTGAAGATCGCAACCACCTCATGGCCCGCCACTATAACCAGGTGTTCCCATTGAACCACCTCATGACCCTTGCCACTATAACCAGGTGTTCTCATTGCAGCTCGACCATCCGGAGAACTTTCGCTGTGGCTTCCTGCCTACCCGTCCTCGTCTCTAGAGAACCCACTCGCGAACACCCGCTTCTCTTTGGGGTGCGAGCTAACACGCTCGTCCTCATGACTCGCTCCGCAGCACATGGGGCGCTTGGTCAGCCCAACAGCTAGCACACAGCCTCGCTCTGATACCACTTGTCACGGGATCAGAGTTTTCGCGCAGGGACATCTACCCGTGCGGCACCTCGGAACACTCGCATGCCCGAGGATCAGCCTGAACGATCTCCGATGCTTACTGGTTTCGCCCTCCCATGGGCTCATCAGGGAAGCGGGGACAGCTCCCGACCAGTGTGGTGCACGATCAGCGCGCCCATCCCAGATGAGACGACTGCTCGACACGTACTACACTCTTAATGCTATCCCGCTCCCAAGCTTTACGCACCACCAGAAAGCATCTCGCTCGGTCCCGCGTAGTCACGACTCACGGTCCGTGACATTCTCCTCCACCCAATTCATGCACGCCCTCGTGCATGGGGAGGAAACTCTTTCCCTCTCTTGAAACGTGCCAGGAACTAGTGTGCAATTCTCCCAAACTCGCCCACTAACTGGGGCCACCCTCCAATGTCGGGCACAGGTCTACTTGCAACCACCTCATGGCACTCGCCACTTCAACAAGGTGTCCCATTGCCGATCTCAACCACCTCATGGCCACTCGCCACTTTTAACCAGGTGTTCCCATTGAAGATCGCAACCACCTCATGGCCCGCCACTATAACCAGGTGTTCCCATTGAACCACCTCATGACCCTTGCCACTATAACCAGGTGTTCTCATTGCAGCTCGACCATCCGGAGAACTTTCGCTGTGGCTTCCTGCCTACCCGTCCTCGTCTCTAGAGAACCCACTCGCGAACACCCGCTTCTCTTTGGGGTGCGAGCTAACACGCTCGTCCTCATGACTCGCTCCGCAGCACATGGGGCGCTTGGTCAGCCCAACAGCTAGCACACAGCCTCGCTCTGATACCACTTGTCACGGGATCAGAGTTTTCGCGCAGGGACATCTACCCGTGCGGCACCTCGGAACACTCGCATGCCCGAGGATCAGCCTGAACGATCTCCGATGCTTACTGGTTTCGCCCTCCCATGGGCTCATCAGGGAAGCGGGGACAGCTCCCGACCAGTGTGGTGCACGATCAGCGCGCCCATCCCAGATGAGACGACTGCTCGACACGTACTACACTCTTAATGCTATCCCGCTCCCAAGCTTTACGCACCACCAGAAAGCATCTCGCTCGGTCCCGCGTAGTCACGACTCACGGTCCGTGACATTCTCCTCCACCCAATTCATGCACGCCCTCGTGCATGGGGAGGAAACTCTTTCCCTCTCTTGAAACGTGCCAGGAACTAGTGTGCAATTCTCCCAAACTCGCCCACTAACTGGGGCCACCCTCCAATGTCGGGCACAGGTCTACTTGCAACCACCTCATGGCACTCGCCACTTCAACAAGGTGTCCCATTGCCGATCTCAACCACCTCATGGCCACTCGCCACTTTTAACCAGGTGTTCCCATTGAAGATCGCAACCACCTCATGGCCCGCCACTATAACCAGGTGTTCCCATTGAACCACCTCATGACCCTTGCCACTATAACCAGGTGTTCTCATTGCAGCTCGACCATCCGGAGAACTTTCGCTGTGGCTTCCTGCCTACCCGTCCTCGTCTCTAGAGAACCCACTCGCGAACACCCGCTTCTCTTTGGGGTGCGAGCTAACACGCTCGTCCTCATGACTCGCTCCGCAGCACATGGGGCGCTTGGTCAGCCCAACAGCTAGCACACAGCCTCGCTCTGATACCACTTGTCACGGGATCAGAGTTTTCGCGCAGGGACATCTACCCGTGCGGCACCTCGGAACACTCGCATGCCCGAGGATCAGCCTGAACGATCTCCGATGCTTACTGGTTTCGCCCTCCCATGGGCTCATCAGGGAAGCGGGGACAGCTCCCGACCAGTGTGGTGCACGATCAGCGCGCCCATCCCAGATGAGACGACTGCTCGACACGTACTACACTCTTAATGCTATCCCGCTCCCAAGCTTTACGCACCACCAGAAAGCATCTCGCTCGGTCCCGCGTAGTCACGACTCACGGTCCGTGACATTCTCCTCCACCCAATTCATGCACGCCCTCGTGCATGGGGAGGAAACTCTTTCCCTCTCTTGAAACGTGCCAGGAACTAGTGTGCAATTCTCCCAAACTCGCCCACTAACTGGGGCCACCCTCCAATGTCGGGCACAGGTCTACTTGCAACCACCTCATGGCACTCGCCACTTCAACAAGGTGTCCCATTGCCGATCTCAACCACCTCATGGCCACTCGCCACTTTTAACCAGGTGTTCCCATTGAAGATCGCAACCACCTCATGGCCCGCCACTATAACCAGGTGTTCCCATTGAACCACCTCATGACCCTTGCCACTATAACCAGGTGTTCTCATTGCAGCTCGACCATCCGGAGAACTTTCGCTGTGGCTTCCTGCCTACCCGTCCTCGTCTCTAGAGAACCCACTCGCGAACACCCGCTTCTCTTTGGGGTGCGAGCTAACACGCTCGTCCTCATGACTCGCTCCGCAGCACATGGGGCGCTTGGTCAGCCCAACAGCTAGCACACAGCCTCGCTCTGATACCACTTGTCACGGGATCAGAGTTTTCGCGCAGGGACATCTACCCGTGCGGCACCTCGGAACACTCGCATGCCCGAGGATCAGCCTGAACGATCTCCGATGCTTACTGGTTTCGCCCTCCCATGGGCTCATCAGGGAAGCGGGGACAGCTCCCGACCAGTGTGGTGCACGATCAGCGCGCCCATCCCAGATGAGACGACTGCTCGACACGTACTACACTCTTAATGCTATCCCGCTCCCAAGCTTTACGCACCACCAGAAAGCATCTCGCTCGGTCCCGCGTAGTCACGACTCACGGTCCGTGACATTCTCCTCCACCCAATTCATGCACGCCCTCGTGCATGGGGAGGAAACTCTTTCCCTCTCTTGAAACGTGCCAGGAACTAGTGTGCAATTCTCCCAAACTCGCCCACTAACTGGGGCCACCCTCCAATGTCGGGCACAGGTCTACTTGCAACCACCTCATGGCACTCGCCACTTCAACAAGGTGTCCCATTGCCGATCTCAACCACCTCATGGCCACTCGCCACTTTTAACCAGGTGTTCCCATTGAAGATCGCAACCACCTCATGGCCCGCCACTATAACCAGGTGTTCCCATTGAACCACCTCATGACCCTTGCCACTATAACCAGGTGTTCTCATTGCAGCTCGACCATCCGGAGAACTTTCGCTGTGGCTTCCTGCCTACCCGTCCTCGTCTCTAGAGAACCCACTCGCGAACACCCGCTTCTCTTTGGGGTGCGAGCTAACACGCTCGTCCTCATGACTCGCTCCGCAGCACATGGGGCGCTTGGTCAGCCCAACAGCTAGCACACAGCCTCGCTCTGATACCACTTGTCACGGGATCAGAGTTTTCGCGCAGGGACATCTACCCGTGCGGCACCTCGGAACACTCGCATGCCCGAGGATCAGCCTGAACGATCTCCGATGCTTACTGGTTTCGCCCTCCCATGGGCTCATCAGGGAAGCGGGGACAGCTCCCGACCAGTGTGGTGCACGATCAGCGCGCCCATCC
The DNA here is from genome assembly GCA_035048815.1 of Abelmoschus esculentus. Classification (NCBI taxonomy): domain Eukaryota; kingdom Viridiplantae; phylum Streptophyta; class Magnoliopsida; order Malvales; family Malvaceae; genus Abelmoschus; species Abelmoschus esculentus. The sequence continues at coordinate 4,392,435 of JAUCBN010000008.1, forward strand.
CAGATGAGACGACTGCTCGACACGTACTACACTCTTAATGCTATCCCGCTCCCAAGCTTTACGCACCACCAGAAAGCATCTCGCTCGGTCCCGCGTAGTCACGACTCACGGTCCGTGACATTCTCCTCCACCCAATTCATGCACGCCCTCGTGCATGGGGAGGAAACTCTTTCCCTCTCTTGAAACGTGCCAGGAACTAGTGTGCAATTCTCCCAAACTCGCCCACTAACTGGGGCCACCCTCCAATGTCGGGCACAGGTCTACTTGCAACCACCTCATGGCACTCGCCACTTCAACAAGGTGTCCCATTGCCGATCTCAACCACCTCATGGCCACTCGCCACTTTTAACCAGGTGTTCCCATTGAAGATCGCAACCACCTCATGGCCCGCCACTATAACCAGGTGTTCCCATTGAACCACCTCATGACCCTTGCCACTATAACCAGGTGTTCTCATTGCAGCTCGACCATCCGGAGAACTTTCGCTGTGGCTTCCTGCCTACCCGTCCTCGTCTCTAGAGAACCCACTCGCGAACACCCGCTTCTCTTTGGGGTGCGAGCTAACACGCTCGTCCTCATGACTCGCTCCGCAGCACATGGGGCGCTTGGTCAGCCCAACAGCTAGCACACAGCCTCGCTCTGATACCACTTGTCACGGGGTCAGAGTTTTCGCGCAGGGACATCTACCCGTGCGGCACCTCGGAACACTCGCATGCCCGAGGATCAGCCTGAACGATCTCCGATGCTTACTGGTTTCGCCCTCCCATGGGCTCATCAGGGAAGCGGGGACAGCTCCCGACCAGTGTGGTGCACGATCAGCGCGCCCATCCCAGATGAGACGACTGCTCGGCACGTACTACACTCTTAATGCTATCCCGCTCCCAAGCTTTACGCACCACCAGAAAGCATCTCGCTCGGTCCCGCGTAGTCACGACTCACGGTCCGTGACATTTATGCTGATGCTTATTCTTCTGTACTAATGACGTGTATTTTATCACGTTGATAGGCCCTATATAATTTCATTTTTGTCTTGAATTAATGAATAATAAAATAAAAGAAATTGTTCGATCGATAAAGATAGAATCAGTTGATTGAACATTTATGTATCATAATGATATTAAGATTTAGATTGTACGAATAATTTTTTGAATAAATAGTTAAAGTTTTTAATGGATATTCTTTTCTCTCTTTTATGTTACGAGTTCAAAATTTATTAAAAACATATTCTCTCTTCCCTAAATATATGTTAAAAAAATTACACCAACAATTGTATTAAATGTTTGATTATTTATACATAATTTTACGAGACTAATAATTGTAATCCTTATCGAAATTTTTGGATATGATAAAGATTTAATTTGTATAGATTTTTGTTACATAATATAAACCCAATTACCGACCCTAATCCATTAAAGTAATAAAAGAATATGTTTGGTAACCCTCATATCCATCCCCTTCCAAAAAAGATGTAAGCAATAGAATTAATTGAGTGAAGGTATTTGGATGATTTTTGGGTGCATGGAAAACGTAGTATTATCTTAACTACATTAATCAAGAACAAATATGACACGCACAAAAAAAAAACTCAACTCATAAAAGGAGGGGAGTTTGGGTCGTGCTATATCAAAAGGTATGGCGGCCGTATGGATATTATTTTGGACGGTGAGATTAGGGATAAAAATGTATGAGATGCGTTTAGAACGCGTTATAAACCATGAATATTATATATTAAATATTTTTTAGATAAAAATTAAAATTTTTATGAATTTATTATATAATTAAACATATCTTTATTTATCTGGAGTAGGTCAACGTAAGTGGATGTTATTGTCTTCTCGATAAAGATAAATGTTCGACTAAGGTTATCGAGAGAAAATTCGTGACTATTCTTCAAGTCTTACTATGGTGTGTTTTTGGTTCAGATTCTTCTCTTAAACTGACTCAAATGATTTGCTCAGTTTCCGGTTATGTCTCACCGGTCGAACAATAAGTTTTCATGATGTTCGCAAGCTTTTCATTTGTTTCTTTCCGTATTTATTCCAATCCTTTTTACAAATTGTTGAGATAATTTTGTTATTCTTAATGTAGTTATCGAGTTCATGTTGATGTAGTCTGCTTTGTTGATTAAGCATTGTTGATGATCTAATTATTTTAATGGTAAGGAGAGGTAGCTTAGATTCGTGTCTTTAGTTTTCGGAGGATGCATGGAGATCGCCGTGCTTGGGCTGTTCACCGGAGATTTTAATGTAGGAGACATCGTCGGAGTTTGCATTGCTTCACCCCTTTCTCAGTTTGCGAGGATTAGAATGGCTCTTCCCTGCAATTCAATGTGCAAAGTTTCATCAAGGGATCTCAAAGAATGAAACGTTTAAATGAATCAACAAGTCATGATCCTTTCATAGTGATGGCTAAACGAAAGGTAACAATTTCATTTATGGCAATACAAAACAAACAGTTGAAGCCGAGCTTTTTACAGCATTAAATACTGTAGTAAATAAAAATCTTGTTCACCATCGGGGTTTTCTTTTCCATATCCAATTCTAATGGATGAATGTTGGAGTCAAACCAAACCCTTACTTGAAGCTCCGTGATAATCAATTACCATAATAGGCTCAAAATGATACGGGAAAAGGTCACCCAAGTAGTATTCAAGACCATGGCCACTTAGCATCTCTCCATACAAAATATCGTTCCCCATGATCTCTCTCAACCTCACTTACTGAATCACTTCCTCCAACTTGCATGTGTTCGTCTTTGTTCCGTCTCAATCCTGGACAGAATTGTAGTTTTCTATCACGATTCCAAGCATCCTCCCTGTATGATGGATTTGTGTGCCGTGGATGTTGTATGAATGACACATTTTTCCACCACAGCTTCAGAGCCTGAAAAAACAGTAATTCAGAATTATGAGCACTCTGATTAAATTGTAAAGAATCCAGGAAATGCATTCCAGCTAAAACCAATGATCACTCAGCTTCTGGGGTATATCCAAATAAAAGAGTCCAGCTGAAAAGTAATAAACTAATCTTGAATTACTAAGCGCTCCCATGCTTGTAATGATGAATGGTGAAAAGCATTGGAAGTGAAGCTTATGCTACAGGCACCTAAATAAACACTGATTCATCAACTCATGAGTATAAAAGTGCAGCAAAGTTACACTGCAGGTGATGGACCACAAGCAGGTAAACGGGTATTCTAATTCCCTATTTCAGTACTATTCTATAGAAAAGATGGCAGAATTTGCTATCAAGTATCAACACTAAAAAACTAAGGTTAGAGGTTCAAAGCAGGCTGTAATCACTAATTTTATCCGGTCTAAACTTGTGCTTTAATTTTAGTTTTAATTCGAATAACGGGCTTGTACTTGGTAATCAAAAAAATGCAAAAAATGTATAACACTTGTTCACCCTTTAAACCTTGTATTACTTCAAAACAAAAACAAAAATATTGCCATTAATTTGTTTTGTTCCCAGTATATATTTATGTAAATATAGTTCTTACTCTCGGTGAACTTTTTTTTTTTATTATTTAAATTTACTCTTTTTTATTATTATTTATCATTGTATTATTACTATTATCCTTTTATTATTATCATAATTGTCATATGTCATATTTATTATTATTATTATTATTTTATTTATCATTATTCTTATTATTCTTATTATTATTTTTATTTTTATTTTTATTATTTCGTTGTGCTTATTATTATTATTTTTTTTATTGTTTTATTATTATTATTATTATTATTTTTATTCTTATCTTTATCATTTTATTATTATAATTATTATTGTTATTACATTCTAAATAAATAAATAAAATAAATAAATCAGCCCAAATAACATAATAGCCCATACATAAGTCCAATAATTGTTAATACAAAGCCCGGATGAACATTCACAAAGCCCAATCCAAGCCCAAACTATAAACCCGAATCGGGTTGACCCTAATCCAACCCAGATACAAACAACCCTAATTTGATGTCTTCTCCATGCGCAGCTTCATCTCGACCGTTAGATCAAGATCTGATCTAACGGTCACGGATAGAGGAGGAGAAGCCTCCAGATGGTGCACGCGCCCCACGCGCTGACTGTTCGAGTGCCCACGCGCGCGTGTATACCACGCTCCTGACTATTCGACTGCCGAATGACTCTTCCGTTTCTCCGATCACCGATGACGCTCCGACGATCCTCTCCTCCCGCAAATCGGCCACATATGCACAAACAAACAAAAAGGATGTCAAACACGTACAATTCCTCAGAGAAGGCGTTAACAATTACAGAGGATTTCAGGACGGATTACAGCCAAAAATCAGAGACTCCTCAATACACATCAGACAATTTCAGAGCAGCAGAGAGGATATTAACAAAATAACATTTTTTTTTCTTTTCATTCATGAAATGTTCGGCTATAAATGCCAAAGAGCAATAGAATGTAAGGGGTTCCCTTTTTCACGATTCAATCAATAGAACAGAAGTGAATTTCAGAGGTATTTACCTCTTGCCTTTTAGATATAATAAAGAAAAAATATAATAAAGTTTGTTTTTTCTTTTACCTTCGAAATCCGGTAGTGCCGCTCCGATCTTACTCCGGCAACAATCCTTACGCCTTCGGGCTGTCGTTGGTGAGCCGAGGAGAAGGGGACACTGCGGCCTTCTTTGTTCCGTTCGAAAGAAACCTTTTTTTTTTCTCAAAGTCTTTTTGGTTTCGGTTTTCTAACAAAGGGAAAGGGGGGTTTTAGATCTGGTTTTGGTTTTAAAGATTGAAAGGGAGAAGGTCCTTTGTTGCTTCGGTTTCAAAAACAAGGTTTTTAGGGTTATTTTGGTTTCGCCGACCACCGTCAGCGGTGGTCAGATTCTGGGTTTCGCGGTGCCTTTGGATTGGAATCTGGGGTTTAAGGATGAACATTCTTGATGTTCATCCTTCTGGGATGAACAGAGGAGAGAATGAAGGGTTTTAACTCTGTTTTGATCGAAAGAAATGGGTTTAAAGGAGGGGGGTCTATTTCTTTTTGTGTTTTATACTCCCCCAGACTTTAAAAGTGGATTATTCACATTATAAAACCCTCCGTGTCGAGTTATTATCTCTTTCAGTCCCTAAAAGTTTCAGGTAGATTTTATTTTGGTCCTGATTTCGATTATAACTGCGTTTTAAAAATTGGTTTATTTCTTCTTTAATCCCTCCGTGTTTTTTCTCTATTTTTCTGAACCGCTCCCCTTGGTCTATTCATTCTCTAGGTCCCTCTGTATTTATTTCACTTTTTATTTAATCCCTTACACTGATTAACGTTTGTATTCTTTATCCTTTTTTACATATTTATTTCTATTACTTCTTTTGCATTGTTTCTCATATTATTTGTTATTGATACATCTCATTTTTATTGCATATGCTTATCTATATTTGTGCTTTTTCCATTATTTGTTCTTGTATAATTGTATTCCGTTATGTTTTTTTATTTTGTTTTATTATTTGGCTATGTTTCTAATTCTTATTCTTGCAAACTTATTTTAACATATCGTATTTGTAGTTTAGTTTCCTTTGTGGTATACATCTCTCTATGTATCCTTTATGTCATGTTATGTGTTGTCACCATCATTTTTTGTTAATCATTCACATATGTTATTTCGGATATGGTTATCGCTTTGTGATTAGTTCCTTCTATCATGTAGCATTTATTTTTTAAAGAAATTTATTCTATATGATCTCCATTTTATTATTCTTACACGCACCTTGTATCAATGTTCCATGTTATTTTATTCACTTAGATGTATGTAGGATCGTCATCATTTGTTTTATCATTGCTATTGCTCTCTACTTGTTGTATATTCTTACCTTTGTTATGGCCCTCGTATGTTATTATTTGTTATTTTATTGTACACATGTGCATTTATTCAGTAAATGTTATCATCTTTGCTACGTCACATCATTTATTTTAATCAATGAATTTAATGTTAAACATCTTTGTTCGGTCGTAACGGGCCTGTGTTCCAATGCAATGGTCGCGGTGTATGCGTTGCCTTCGAATAAAGACACGGTAAAAATAAAATTGATTCGAATCTTTAAACAAAAAATAATTTAAATGTCACTCTAATTCAAAAATATCCAAAATTAATTAAGCGGTAATTTATTTTAAAAGTGCCAATTTTTGGGCAGTTTTTAAACACTAAATCTGTTTTTAAACCGTAACTGACTCTCGAGCCCAAATACTTCGAATCTCTGGTTTTCCGGTGTCCGGTCCACCCAAAGTGACTGGTGGCGACTCCAATATTTTTAAACATTTCAAACATTTTTCAAATCCCTAATTTTAAATAAAATTTTCAATTTCCTTTTAGGTTTTCCGAACCCTAATTCCCAAATTTTAAACCTTAAAATTAAAAGTTCCATTTTTAGCCTAATTCCTAATTTTCAAATTAGTGACCCCTATTTTCATTTATACTTAATACTAAACATTTTAAAGGGTCGCTACAGTTGGCGACTCCGCTGGGGACAAAAATTTTCAAATGAGTCAAGCCTTGTTTTTAAATACCGCTTAATTAATTTTGGATATTTTTGAATTAAAGTGGCATTTAAATTATTTTTTGTTTATTAATTCGAAGTTATATCATTTTAACCCGTCTCTTTAAGTGGGGGGAAAATACTAAGGCTTTCGTAAGGATATTGTTCCTTCGTAGGGGCCTAGTAAAGTACCTTCGGGGCTCGATTACCCTATGTCTTCGTAGGAATATTGTTTCCTCGTATGGGCATAGCGAAAGGGTCCTCTCGAATTGAACTCGATTGAGATGGGCCTATAATGGGTGATGATCGGGGGCCTTGCTACTCTTAGAAGAGGACAACGAGGACAACTCGTATACCTCCTAGAACCAAAATTGCATTTAGAGAACTAGTAAACCCACCCCATTAGAGCCATGCGAATAACCTAGGGGAATTAGGTATGATATCTAGATTTTGTTTATCTTGCTCTTCTTCTATGTCATTTGATTACATCATTTATTTGTGCTTTTGTTATTTATGGCATCCTTACTAACACATTTCCCTTTTCTTGTTGTTTGTTTTGTTTTTTTTCTTTTTTTTCTTTCTTTGCATTCTTTTTGCATTCCTTTTTAAAGGTGTTGATTCGAGTGGTTTGCCCGCTTTGAGAGCTTTCATTATGGATAAAAGTCTTCTAGGTGACCAAGATAAGAACTCAGCAATTCGACATTGGTCCGAAGTCAACCAAAAGGCCTTTGGAGACAGTCAACCAAGTGAACGCATTATGCCCGGGTACACGTATGTCAGTTTACAACAGAATGATTTATATGAGCTAAAAGAGATATGGGAAAGTTGGGAAGCGAGAGTACAAGACCGGTTCCGTGAAAATTATGGGGATATAGCTCAGTTAATATGTCAGAATTAATCAGCCTTTGCTCAGAGCCGCCTTTCAATTCTAGAATCCCGCTTTTTGTTGTTTCACCTTCAATGGAAACGATTTGATGCCCACAATAGAAGAATACACAGCTTTGATAAATAGAAGGAATGTCAACAAAGATTGGATCTACTCGAAGCCTCCTAAGTCTCAGAACTACCATTCGAAGTTGAGTTCTCTAGCCGGAATGAGTGATGCATGGGCTAAAGGAATAATCCAGGTTCGGGGGGAAAGTATTGCATTTTCATGGGAGAGCATCCGGGACATAATACCAGTGCATCTAGATGAGGAAATGAAGATGGATTTGTTTTCCATAGGTATATACGGGCTGGTGATTTTTCCTCGAGTATTGGGCAACATAGATGTGGCCATCCTTGACTTGTTCGATCGTCTAAAGAAGAAGGCTAATCCGGTAATGGCCATACTAACAGAAACCTTCATTTCTTTGAATGCTTGTCAGAAACATGAAGAAGGACGTTTTAGAGGGTGTGCACAGCTTCTTCAGATATGGATACAGAGTCACTTTTGGAAGGAGCCAACTCAGGTCTTGTCTGGTATATTTCAAGGAAGTTTCTCCCCGGTGCGAGAATATTTAGCTAGAGAATGGTGGGAGGACCTCGATAAAAGAAAATAGTCGAAAATCTTCAGGAATCTGCGGGATGATGATATTGTGTGGAGAGTCCCGTGGATGGGTCATGAGTTTCATTTCCTTTATAGAATCGGAGACTACAATTGGGTCATGATGATTGGCTTACACGGAGGAATTGCTTGTGCACCCCTTCTGGTATCTAGACAGTTTGGATCTCGCCAATTTATTCCTTTATCGGCAGGTTTGAGCGAAGCCGAGTTTCCGTTCAAGAATGAGTATCGACCTAAGGTTCAGAAGATAACAAGGGCGTGGGGCTACTGTTATCGTATTCGAGTAGAAGGAAGTAATCAAGGAATGACCACACCGGACTATGATCTTTGGAGACGTATCAGGGTTAATGATAAAATCCCGATATCCGACCACGAGCCTACAATGACGTTGGAAGAGCACATGCGCATTGTCCCTTCTGAAGCCGATATACTAAGGAGTGAGATGGATGAAGTCAGGAAACAGATGGAGGAAATGAAGGCACAATATGCGGAAGAACTATACAAAGTAAGTTTGGATCTCGATGTCAAGGATGGGACAATTAAACAGCTAAAGAAGGCTAATGAAGATTTGAGTGTGAAAAATGCCCTCTATCAGAAAGATACCATCAAGATGTATACTCAGGTGCAAACTGCTAACCGAAAGAAATTTCTCACCGTGGAAAAAGAAAGGATGAACGGGATTCGAATCCTAGAAGAAGAAAAGGAAAAGGGTAGGCAAGCCGTGAATAAGGAAATAGAGATCCGAGAAGCCGAAATTGAGAAAGAAAAGAGGGATGCTAGGAAAGCAATCAGTCAAGAGAGAGAAAGGTACCGGGAAGAGAAAGAGAAAGGAAAACAAACTATAGTATGAGAAAGAGATACTAATGCATGGAAGAGAAGGGCTCAGGAAAATAAGAATCGTTTTTGTGAGATGCAAAATCTGTATGTCTCTACTTCCGAAACTCTGAAACAGTGTCAAGCTCAGAATGCTCTGTTGGAACACAAGGTCGAGGATTTGGACCGCTCTTTAGAGAAATATGTGGCCAGAAATGGGTTTTTGGAATTACAGCTCAGTCAACAAGAGAACGCATCGCTTCAAGCACGGATAGGAGAGTTAGAAGCCAAGGTTCAAGACTATTTGGGACGACTAGTGGTCCTCGAGGGGGCTGCACAAGGAGGAGACAGTTATTGGTTGCGTCGCCTTCGTGATGCCACTCGCATGATACAAGATCGTGATGATTATAACACTACTCTAATGGTGCAAGTACAAGAAGTGGCCCAGTATGTGAAAAACCTAGCCGCGGAAGCTGAAGCCTTGACACCCTTTGTGACACAAGACATGAAAGAAGCAGCCCGTTTCGCTCAACTACTCAAAGCAATTCAAGATTTAGGAACTAGGGCTGATGCCCATCTGTAGTTTCTGTTTCCCTTTGTAATGAAGACTTTTTAGAATTTAATGAAAGTTGGTTCAAGGACGATCACTAAATGAGTCAACACCTTTATTTGCATTGCTTGTCTTTTTGAAGCATTTCATCATTTGCATGCATCCATTCATGCATTTTATATGCATTAATCATGTATACAATTAAAATTAACTTAGGAAATGTTGTAAAACAGAACTTGCAATCATTCTGCATCAATATTGCACTCGATCTCAAGTGAGGAAGATGGAGGAACAATTCAGTGAGTTAGAAGAAGATCTGAGAGCCCAGATAGAAAGATCGCAGTTAGAACTGAAAGAAACCATGTTGAAAGCTCAGCAAGATATGTTGGAGCAGCTCACCCAGATGTTAGAACTTAAGCCATCAGATGATATAAAAGGAAAAGGAAAGGTGGAGAATCCGCTTCAAACCGGGATAGAACCGGCATATTCCCCCATTGTTATTGGCTCGGCCCCTGTCCCACAAAAGGGAGCAACATTTAGTTTCCGAGCCGGAACATCGATTCAGAATCCATTGTTTGGGGCGGCTGAAAGTGATGAGAATGCGGGCGAAAATGTGCCTGATTTGGATGAACTTGAAAAGTTCAGTAGAGTAAAGGCAGAATTCTCTAAACAGCTTGAGGAGACTAGGAAAGATCTTGAAGAAAAGCTCCGGGTTAGAAAAGTAGAAGAAGATTCTCTTGGCCTGAATGCGGGCGACCTTAGCTTAGTCCCCGATGTAGAAATTCCCCCGAAATTCAGAACACCCGAGTTCGAAAAGTACGATGGCACAACATGTCCCACTGCACATGTGACTATGTTTTGTCGGAAGATGGCAGGATTTACTAGCAATGAAAAGCTTCTCATTCATTGCTTCCAGGACAACTTGATAGGGTCAGCGGCGAGGTGGTATAATCAGTTGACCCGTGCACAGATTAAGTCATAGAAGGACTTAGCAAAAGCTTTCATTGATCAGTACAAGTATGTTACTGATATGATTCCCAACAGACTTATGCTACAGAATTTAGAACAGAAGAAAAGTGAAAGCCTTCGCGAATATGCTCAGCGATGGCGAGATCTCGCGGCAAAAGTACAACCGCCACTTAGCGAAAATGAAATCGCTCCTATGTTTGTGGATACATTGAGAGGGGTACTGTACGACCGACTCATCAGCAATCCGATAAGTAACTTTGCTGAATTAGTCATGACCGGTGAACGCATTGAGGCGGCCATCAAAAGTGGTAGGATTGAGGGAGGTGAATCGCTCAAAAAGCAATTCAAGAGAAAGGAACATGAAGTAAATACCTTCGAAACATGTCAGAATTTAACAATATCGCAACCACAACCGGCCAGCAATACTCAGGGAGGCGGTAGAAGAGATGATAGGAAGCCGAAGAATGAATTTGAGAAGACGACCTTCACCCCGATCCCAATCCCGTACAAGGAGTTATACGCTCAGCTACACAAAACTGATTTGGTACGACCTTTTCATGTGACTCCTTTCAGTCCACCATATCCAACATGGTATGATGCGAAAGCACACTGCGAATATCATGCCGCCGTTTCGGGTCATAACATTGAAAACTGTATAGCCTTTAAGAAGCTCGTTCAAAATTTGTTAAATACGGGAGTCTTACAGTTGGGAGAACCGAGTACCACAAGCAACCCACTTCTTAACCACGGGAATCAGGAGATTAATAGTATCGAAAAAGAATCCCCTAAAGAGGCCATATCTATGGTAGCAGATATACGATCCCCTTTGAGATGGGTGTTCCGACATTTGTGCATGGTACGTCTGATAGACCGAGGGATGGTAATTGTAAAGGAGGGATGTGGTTGATACTGCGAATACCATCAGTCTAGTGATCATGACATTCAGGTTTACACGGAATTTCGGAGTAAGGTGCAAGCACTCATGGATACCAAAGAAATTGAGTTCTTTGCAAAATGTGAGGAGGAAAAGCTAGAAATCTGTATGACAGATATTCCAAGCAACAAATACACAGCTCAGAGACCCTTTATCATCAGTCGTAGGGTGGACGAGGAGGGGTCTTCTAGCCAAAATGCTCCGAGACTCATAATTTCTCCTCCCTCGACCTTTCCTTTTAAAAGCACACAGAGGGTGCCCTGGAATTACGCCGCCAATATCTCTACACCCGGAAATCCAGGGATGCAAGAAGTCGTTACACCAGAAGAGGAGAGGCCAGTTCAGGAAGGTGATTTGATGGTACTCAGAGGGAAGTGGCCGGGAAGATTGAGATACCCCTGCTTATAGGCCCAGTTGAATATGTCATAGAGTTTGTGGTTATGGACATCCGACCGTCATACAATTGCTTATTAGGGAGGCTGTGGATTCATGCAGCCGGGGCTGTCCCTTCTTCTCTTCATCAGAAGCTGAAATATGTGATGGAAGGAAAACTCGTGACAGTTAACGCGGAAGAAGATGTTATTGCTGCTGTAACTTCAGATGTTCCCTATGTGCCCCCTGCTGAAGATGCCCTAGAATGTTCTTTTCGAGCCTTGGAATTCATCAATGCTACTTTTGTGGCGGAGGGAAGTTGGATTCCAACCCCGAGATACTCGAATTGCACTAAGATGGTGGTAATTGAGACTGTTGGAAAAGGGGCTAGGAAAGGGAGAGGACTTGGAAAGAACTTGCAAGGATGTCTGAAAGTCAGAAGTGTTATTGACAAGAGGGACAGGTTTGGGTTAGGCTTTCACCCTACTTATCTGCAAAGGAAACAAGAAAGAAAGAGGAAGGAGGAGCAAAGAAGAGCCCGACTCAGGGGAGAAGATATCCCGTGGAAACCCATAGTCAAAACTGATCTCAAGAATAGTTTCACCTTCGGAGGAATTGAGAATTCTGGAGAGAAAGTGCACCAAGCCAATTTAGAAGGATAGAAGTTTTATGAGGCCGAGCTCATGAGTGAAATTTTCGAAATGATGGATGTAAATATGATCTCTCAGAATGCCAAGGGAAAGTCTACTCTGTTTGCCATTCGTCCATGTCTCCCGGATGAAAAGCTCAACAATTGGACCAGCATCGATCTACCTGTAGTTGTTAAGAATGAATCAAAGTAATGTCTAAAAAACACCTCCCATTCGCTTTCGCCCCAAAGCAATGAGATTTCTTTGTAAAGGGCATCTATGTTAATCTGTATTTCAATGAAAATAGAGGGCTTCATGCTCTTTTTTTCTCAAATGGCAAACAATCTTCTTTTCATACATTTTATTCCTTGCATTCTTTATCTCTTTATTCTTTATTTGTAAAATATGTATACTACTTCCCAACATAGGAAATTTAAATTCTTGCAGGTTCGATAATATCGATTGTATGAATGATACTGAACTTAATCCTGTATCGAATTTCGAACAACCCGTACTTGTCGCAGAAGCCGAAGAAGAGGAAGAGGAGTTAGAGATCCCCGACGAGTTAATAAGGTTGATGGCCAGTGAAGAAAAGCAGATACTGCCCTATCAGGAGGATCTAGAAATAATAAATCTGGGATCCGAAGAAGAAAGAAGAGAAGTAAAAATAGGCACCACTTTAGCATCAGACTCAAGGGAAAAATTAATTGGGTTGCTCTCAGAGTTTAAAGATGTTTTTGCTTGGACGTATCAAGATATGCCGGGTCTAAATACAGATATTGTTGTACACAAGCTACCCACACGACCGGAGAATAAGGCCGTCCAACAAAAGCTCTGTAGGTTGAGAACGGATATGTTGTTGAAAATTAGAGAAAAAGTGAGAAAGCAGTTCGAAGCCGGGTTCTTAAAAGTAGCAAAGTACCCAGAGTGGGTTACGAATATCGTGCCGGTGCCTAAAAAGGATGGGAAAGTACGCATGTGTGTAGATTATCGTGATCTCAATAAGGCCAGTCCCAAAGACAATTTTCCTCTCCCGCATATTGACACCCTTGTTGACAATACTGCGGGGCACTCATGGTTTTCTTTTATGGACGGTTTCTCGGGTTATAATCAGATCAAGATGTGCCCTGAGGACATGGAAAAAACCACCTTTGTGACACTGTGGGGCACGTTCTGCTATAAAGTAATGCCTTTCGGGTTGAAGAATGCCGGGGCCACGTATCAAAGAGCAATGGTGACTCTTTTTCACGACATGATGCACAAAGAAATTGAAGTGTATGTGGATGACATGATCGCCAAATCCAAGACGGAGAATGAACATCTTCAGAATCTGCAAAAGTTGTTTCTGAGGTTAAGAAAATATCAGTTGAAGCTCAATCCCGCCAAATGTACTTTCGCAGTAACATCCGGAAAGCTCCTCGGGTTCGTAGTTAGCCGAAGAGGGATAGAAATTGGTCCAGATAAAGTCAAGGCCATAAGGGACCTCCCGCCGCCGCAAACACAAAAAGAAGTCCGAGGTTTCTTAGGGAGGCTGAACTATATCTCCCGTTTCATATCTCAGTTAACGGATAAGTGTGATCCTATTTTCAGACTTCTCCATAAAAATGACCCGGGAACTTGGGATGAAGATTGTCAGGCAGCATTTGAGAAAATTAAGGAGTATCTAACTAAAGCCCCAGTTTTAGTGGCTCCCGTGCCCGATCGACCGTTGATTTTATACCTAACAGTTTTTGAGAACTCAATGGGCTGTGTGTTAGGCTAGCAAGACGAGTCAGGTAGGAAGGAAAGAGCTATCTACTATTTGAGTAAGAAGTTCACGGAAGGCGAATCTCGATATCCGCAAACTCAAAAGTTGTGTTGTGCCTTGGTTTGGGCAACTAAAAGGCTGAGACAGTATATGTTGTATCACACCACCTATCTGATATCACGGTCTGATCCCTTAAAAGCCCTAATGGAAGCACCGACATTGACAGGAAAGATGGCTCGATGACAGATGCTTTTGTCTGAATTTGATATTATGTATGTGAATCAAAAATCTGTAAAGGGCAGTGCGGTGGCCGATTTCTTGGCAAGCCGGGCCATGAATAATTATGAACCCCTGAACTTTGATTTCCCGGATGAAGATTTAATATCCGCCACAGTCGAGGGAGGAATAACTGAAACTGCATTGCCATGGAAACTATATTTTGATGGGGCTTCTAATGCCCTCGGGCACGGCATAGGGGCAATGTTGGTCTCTCCGGAAGAAGTTCATTATCCGCTCACGAGCAGATTGAATTTCTTTTGCACTAATAATATGGCAGAATATGAAGCCTGTATAATGGGTTTGCATGCAGCTATCGAACGGAAGGTTTGTGTCCTTCAGGTGTTCGGAGACTCTTCGCTAGTCATTTATCAGTTATGGCAAGAGTGGGAAACCAAGGACCCTAAGTTGATCAAGTATTATAATCTGATTCAGGATTTGATTCAGAAGTTTGAAAGAATCAGTTTTGAATATCTACCGAGGGAGGATAACCAGATGGCTGATGCTTTGACCACTCTAGCTGCGACATTCAAGACAAACACGAAGGCTCAAATGAGGTCACTAGAAATGCAAAGCATCGAACTGCCTGCCCACTGCTATGGAGTAGAAGAGGAGAAAGATGGGAATCCTTGGTATCATGATATTCTGCAGTACGTCAAATCTCAAGTTTATCCTGAGGGAGCCACAGATGTTGATAAAAGGACTATTAGGAGAATGGCAGCAGAGTATGTCCTTGATGGGGATATCTTGTACAAAAGAGGGAGTGATCAGGTGCTAATGAGATGTGTTGGTGCCCAAGAAGCTAAAACCATAGTAACAGAAATACACGAAGGCATATGCGAGACTCATGCTAATGGTTTTGCAATGACTATAAAAATCATGAGATGTGGCTATTATTGGACAACGATGGAAGGAGATTGTATTAATCATGCCAAAAGATGTCACAAATGTCAGATTTATGCGGATAAAATTCATTCCCCACCATTGCCGTTACATACTTTGAACGCACCTTGGCCTTTTGCCGCCTAGGGGATAGATGTCATCGGGCAGATTCATCCTAAGGCGTCTAACGGACACCGTTTCATTTTAGTAGCAATTGATTATTTCACTAAGTGGGTAGAGGCTGCCACCTACGCCAACATCACGCGAGCCACGGTCTGTAGGTTTTTGAAGAAAGAGATCATCTGTCGTTATGGTTTGCCAGAAAGAATCATTACGGATAACGCTACTAATCTGAACAACAAGATGATTGCTGAGGTGTGTGAACAGTTTAAGATCATGCATCACAACTCTACCGCATACCGACCTAAGATGAACGGAGCAGTTGAGGTTGCTAATAAGAACATTAAGAGGATCATAGCGAAAACTACAGATACTTTCAAGGATTGGCATGAGAAGTTACCTTTTGCGTTGTTTGCTTATCGAACCTCAATACGAACCTCGACCGGGGCAACCCCATACTCACTAGTTTACGGTATGGAAGCAGTCCTACCACTCGAAGTTGAAATACCTTCTCTCCGAATCCTGAGTGAATCTAAATTGGAAGATGCTGAATGGATACAAGTCAGGATAGATAATTTGAATCTGATAGAGGAGAAAAGGCTGAACGCCATTTGTCATGGCCAGATGTATCAGAAAAGAATGATGCGAGCCTATAATAAGAAGGTTAGGCCTCGTGAGTTTCAGGAAGGAGATATGGTGCTAAAAAGGGTTCTACCTATCCAAAAAGATTTCCGAGGAAAATGGATGCCTAACTGGGAAGGACCGTACGTTGTGAAGAAAGTCTTTTTAGGGGGAGCTGTCATTCTGGCAGAAATGGACGGGAATGAGCTGAGTAGTCCTGTGAATTCTGATTGGATCAAGAGGTATTACGCTTGAGAAGAAAAAAAAAGAAAAAGAAAAAGAAAATAAGAAAAAAGAAAGAAAAAAAGAAAGAAAAAAAAGAAGAAGAAAAAAAAAGAAAAAAAACGAAGGGTCCAGGGTGAAACCCGAAAAGGGCACCTTAGGACCATAGGAGGGTTTAAGGTGAAAATCCGAAAAGGACGTCTTAGAACCGAAGGAGATTTTGAGTTGAAAACCCGAAAGGGCGACTCAAATATTTGCAAGGTCCGACACTTCGTCAACTCTCACGGAGGCTACTGTGATCAAGTCGGGAAGTGAGATCTTTGATGCGGTTGATGAGTTCTCGTATCATTCATACCTTCAATATTGTGAAGTCTGTTTAGAGTTTAATTCTCCTCCTTCTCTTGCATATTCCGTGTTTGCCATGACTTTTGGAATATAATAGCTATATTAAATATTTCTATTTTCCATCATATTCATTCCTTTGGTATATTCGTAAATAAATCAACCCGGAACATCAATGAACAAAGTTTTTTTCGAAGTTGCTATGATTTATCCCATCAGCTACAGGTCGGAGAGAAGCAAAGTCCAAGTCAACCTGCAGTAACCAACAGAGATCATCGAAGATTCAATTCTACAAGGTGAAAACCCGAAAGGGCGCCTAAGAAGGATTAAAAGATAAAAAGAAAAAGAAAAGAAGGGTGAAAGGATGAAAAGGATGAAAAAGAAATAAAGAGAATGAAAAAAGAAAAAGAAAAAAGAAGAAGAAGAAGAAGAAGAGGAAAAAAAGAAGAAGAAAAGAAAAAGAAAAAAAGAAGAAGAAAAAAAAAGAAGAAGGAGAAGAAGAAGAAAAAAGAAGAAGAAGAAGAAAAGAAAAAAGAAAAAAAAGAAGAAAAAAAAAGAGAAGAAGAAGAAAAGAAAAAAGGGAAAAGGGAGAAGAAAAGTCGTCAAAGTAAAAATCTGCAAACGGGTGTCCCGAAAGGAGTAAATTTAGGAATCCCGTTGTTCGAGTCAGAAGATGGCTTGGGTCCTAACATAGGGAGCGATTACAGAGAAGATATGAAACCAGGGAGGCCAGATCCGAATAACTTTCATTTGTGACTCGAACATGCATCATGTAGAATAGGAACATGCTAACCCATACCATGTCATATCATATGCATTTACAGGAAAGAAGAACACTAGCACTTCAATGCTCGCCCACCACGGTATGCACTCGAAGAGAGGGACCGTCAGATGCTGCAATGATCAGAAATCAGAGCATCTCGAGGATGTGGATCCTGCGGAGAAAGGATCAACATTGTTTTTTTGCGACATACGCTCGAAGAGAGGGGTCGCCCACCACGGTATACGCTCGAAGAGAGGGACCGTCAGATGCTGCGATGATTAGAAATCGGAGCATCTCGAAGATGTGGATTCTATGGAGAAGGGATCAACATCGTTAGAATTCTAGATTTAGGGTTATTTTTATTATTATTATTATTTTATTTATCATTATTCTTATTATTCTTATTATTATTTTTATTGTTATTGTTATTATTTTGTTATGTTTATTATTATTATTATTTTTATTGTTTTATTATTATTATTATTATTTTTATTTTTATTCTTATCTTTATCATTTTATTATTATAATTATTATTGTTATTACATTCTAAATAAATAAATAAAATAAATAAATCAGCCCAAATAACATAATAGCCCATACATAAGTCCAATAATTGTTAATACAAAGCCCGGATGAACATTCACAAAGCCCAATCCAAGCCCAAACTATAAACCCGAATCGGGTTGACCCTAATCCAACCCAGATACAAACAACCCTAATTTGATGTCTTCTCCATGCGCAGCTTCATCTCGACCGTTAGATCAAGATCTGATCTAACGGTCACAGATAGAGGAGGAGAAGCCTCCAGATGGTGCACGCGCCCCACGCGCTGACTGTTCGAGTGCCCACGCGCGCGTGTATACCACGCTCCTGACTATTCGACTGCCGAATGACTCTTCCGTTTCTCCGATCACCGGTGACGCTCCGACGATCCTCTCCTCCCACAAATCGGCCACATATGCACAAACAAACAAAAAGGATGTCAGACACGTACAATTCCTCGGAAAAGGCGTTAACAATTACAGAGGATTTCAGGACGGATTACAGCCAAAAATCAGAGACTCCTCAATACACATCAGACAATTTCAGAGCAGCAGAGAGGATATTAACAAAATAACATCTTTTTTTTTTCTTTTCATTCATGAAATGTTCGGCTATAAATGCCAAAGAGCAATAGAATGTAAGGGATTCCCTTTTTCACGATTCAATCAATAGAACAGAAGTGAATTTCAGAGGTATTTACCTCTTGCCTTTTAGATGTAATAAAGAAAAAATATAATAAAGTTTGTTTGTTTTTACCTTCGAAATCCGGTAGTGCCGCTTCGATCTTACTCCGGCAACAATCCTTACGCCTTCGGGCTGTCGTTGGTGAGCCGAGGAGAAGGGGACACTGCGGCCTTCTTTGTTCCGTTCGAAAGAAACTTTTTTTTTTCCTCAAAGTCTTTTTGGTTTCGGTTTTCTAACAAAGGGAAAGGGGGGTTTTAGATCTGGTTTTGGTTTTAAAGATTGAAAGGGAGAAGGTCCTTTGTTGCTTCGGTTTCAAAAACAAGGTTTTTAGGGTTGTTTTGGTTTCGCCGACCACCGTCAGCGGTGGCCGGATTCTGGGTTTCGCGGTGCCTTTGGATCGGAATCTGGGGTTTAAGGATGAATATTCTTGATGTTCATCCTTCTGGGATGAACAGAGGAGAGAATGAAGGGTTTTAACTCTGTTTTGATCGAAAGAAATGGGTTTAAAGAAGGGGGGTCTATTTCTTTTTGTGTTTTATACTCCCCCAGACTTTAAAAGTGGATTATTCACATTATAAAACCCTCCGTGTCGAGTTATTATCTCTTTCAGTCCCTAAAAGTTTCAGGTAGATTTTATTTTGGTCCTGATTTCGATTATAACTGCGTTTTAAAAATTGGTTTATTTCTTCTTTAATCCCTCCGTGTTTTTTCTCTATTTTTCTGAACCGCTCCCCTTGGTCTATTCATTCTCTAGGTCCCTTTGTATTTATTTCGCTTTTTATTTAGTCCCTTACACTGATTAATGTTTGTATTCTTTATCCTTTTTTACATATTTATTTCTATTACTTCTTTTGCATTGTTTCTCATATTATTTGTTATTGATACATCTCATTTTTATTGCATATGCTTATCTATATTTGTGCTTTTTCCATTATTTGTTCTTGTATAATTGTATTCCGTTATGTTTTTTTATTTTGTTTTATTATTTGGCTATGTTTCTAATTCTTATTCTTGCAAACTTATTTTAACATATCATATTTGTAGTTTAGTTTCCTTTGTGGTATACATCTCTCTATGTATCCTTTATGTCATGTTATGTGTTGTCACCATCATTTTTTGTTAATCATTCACATATGTTATTTCGAATATGGTTATCGCTTTGTGATTAGTTCCTTCTATCATGTAGCATTTATTTTTCAAAGAAATTTATTCTATATGATCTCCATTTTATTATTCTTACACACACCTTGTATCAATGTTCCATGTTATTTTATTCACTTAGATGTATGTAGGATCGTCATCATTTGTTTTATCATTGCTATTGCTCTCTACTTGTTGTATATTCTTACCTTTGTTTTGGCCCTCGTATGTTCTTATTTGTTATTTTATTGTACACATGTGCATTTATTCAGTAAATGTTATCATCTTTGCTATGTCACATCATTTATTTTAATCAATGAATTTAATGTTAAACATCTTTGTTCGGTCGTAACGGGCCCGTGTTCCAATGCAATGGTCGCGGTGTATGCGTTGCCTTCGAATAAAGACACGGTAAAAATAAAATTGATTCGAATCTTTAAACAAAAAATAATTTAAATGCCACTCTAATTCAAAAATATTCAAAATTAATTAAGCGATAATTTATTTTAAAGGTGCCAATTTTTGGGCAGTTTTTAAACACTAAATCTGTTTTTAAACCGTAACCGACTCTCGAGCCCAAATACTTCGAATCTTTGGTTTTCCGGTGTCCGGTCCACCCAAAGTGACCGGTGGCGACTCCAATATTTTTAAACATTCCAAACATTTTTCAAATCCCTAATTTTAAATAAAATTTTCAATTTCCTTTTAGGTTTTCCGAACCCTAATTCCCAAATTTTAAACCTTAAAATTAAAAGTTCCATTTTTAGCCTAATTCCTAATTTTCAAATTAGTGACCCCTATTTTCATTTATACTTAATACTAAACATTTTAAAGGGTCGCTACACAGGCAATCTCATATGCATATTCAATGACGTTTATTTAATGAAGATGCACGTCTGATACCCAACTACCCTGTAAAATTAGCTAGAGAGTTGATAGAGTTCATGGTAAGAAGAGTCAAACACATGTTTCTCTATCAGCATAATCACCCGAAGGCGGAAGTAGTAGAGAATTGATAGAGTTCATGGTAAGAAAGAGTCAAACACATGCCATAGTTGCGCACTTTTTAGTTCAACTTACATGCCAGTATATCCACAGGGCAACCTTATGAGGGAGGCATCAACCAGAAAAATAGTGCATGATCATGCACTGATTCCAGGGAGACTCTTTTGGCTTTCAAGGTGGCCAGAAATAATCACCAGGCTCAGGGTGTTGGACAGAAATTGTAACTAGTAAATTTTGATCAGGAGCAGTTGCTTTAAGGCTCCAATTCCCGAGCATATCCAGCACATTTTTTTTCCAAAGATGCTTACCATGGTTAAAGTAAACACAATTCTAGATAAAAAAAAAGGCCGAAGCAAGCATTCCTCAAATATTGCATTATAGAATCAATGTCCCGGTTGAATATTTAGAACATACGGTACCTTCGTAGAGAGAAACAACTTCAACTTGGGTGGTGGATAGGGGAGGTTGAGGATGACGGTGGCGCGTGAGCAGGAGCGGAACGGAAGAAGTAAAGAGAACCCGAGTGAAGTAAAAAATGTGGATATGATTGAGCATAAGAGAGAGGGGTGATTCTAGGAAAAACTCCTTAAAAGAAGCCTAAAACAGGTCTGACCGGTTTACCGGTCATTTTTATACATAAATAGTTACGAACTATGTACACAATTTCTTATAGAAACTGTAATAAAAACGTTATATTAAATTATTACAAACGTAAGGATTTATGTATATACATAAATCTTTACAAATATTGTAAGAAAAACGGTATATACATAAAATGTTACAACGTAAGGATTTATGTACATACACAATTGGCTACGATTATATACAAATTGATACAAATATTGTAAAGATTTGTGTATGTACACAAATCCCTACAAAGTATACACAAATGCTTATAAAAATCGTAAGAAAAAAGGCATGTACACAAATGTTTATGATTTCAAAACCATGATCTAAAAGAAGTCATCCAAGGGTAAGGATTTATGTACATACACGATTGGCTACGAGTATACATAATATGACACAAAAATGGTAAAGATTTATGTATGTACACAATTCCTTACAAAGTATACACAACGACTTACGAAAAAAGTAAGGAAAAATGTATAAACACAAATCCTTATAACTTCTTATCATGAGTTAAAAGAGGTCATCCAAGGGTAAGGATTTGTGTACATACATAATTGGCTACGAGTATACCTAACATGGCACAAAAATAGTAAAGATTTGTGTATGTACACAATTTCTTACAAAGTATACACAATGGCTTACAAAAATTGTAAGTAAAAAGATATGTACACAAATCCTTACGACTTCGAAACTATGAGCTAAAGGAGGCCATCTAAGGGTAAGGATTTGTGTACATACACAATTGGCTACGATAATACATAATATGTAACAAAAATGGTAAGGATTTTGTGTATGTACACAATTCCTTACAAAGTATATGCACAATGGTTTACGAAAAACGTAAGAAAAAATGTATGTACACAAATCCTTACGACTTCAAAACCATGAGCTAAAGGAGGTCATCCAAGGGTAAGAATTTGTGTACATACACAATTGGCTACGAGTATACATAATATGTAACAAAAATTGTAAGGATTTATGTATGTACACAATTCCTTACAAAGTATACACAACGGTTTACGAAAAACATAAGGAAAAAGGTATGTACACAAATTCTTACGACTTCAAAATCATGAGCTAAAGGAGGTCATCCAAGGGTAAGAATTTGTGTATATACACAATTGGCTACGAGTATACATAATATGCCACAAAAATGATAAAGATTTGTGTATGTACACAATTCCTTACAAAATATACACAATGGCTTAAAAAAACGTAAGAAAAAAAGTATGTACACAAATCCTTACAACTTCTCACCATGAGCTAAAGGAGGCCATCAAAGGATAAGAATCTGTGTACATACTTTTTTCCTTACAGTTTTCGTAAGCATTTGTGTATACTTTGTAGGGATTTGTGTACATATATAAATCCTTACATTTCTTGTACCAATTTATGTATTCTAGTAGTAAATTGTGTATGTATACAAATCCTTACCCTTGGATGAGTTCCTTTAGCTCATGTTGAGAAGTTATAAAAATTTGTATACATATCGTTTTCCTTACGGTTTTCATAACTATTTGTGTATACGTTATAGAGATTTGTGTATAATATTTTTATTCGAATATTTATTATACGAATATTTTTATTCGCATATATTTTATTTGAATATTTGTTATACGAATATTTTTATTTGTATATATTTTATTCAAATATTTTATTCAAAAATTTTTATTTGAATATTTATTATATGAATATTTTTCTTTGAATATTTATTATATGAACATTTTTATTCGTATATATTTTATTCAAATATTTATTATATGAATATTTTTATTTGTATATATTTTATTTGAATATTTTATTCGAATATTTTTATTCAAATATTTATTATATTAATATTTTTATTCAAATATTTAAATATTTTTATTCAAATATTTATTATATGAATATTTTTATTTGAATATTTATTATATGAATCTTTTTATTCAAATATTTATTATACGAATATTTTTATTCGTATATATTTTATTTAAATATTTTTATTCAAATATTTATTATATGAATATTTTTATTTAAATATTTATTATATGAATATTTTTATTCGAATATTTATTATACGAATATTTTTATTCATATATATTTTTTATTCTAATATTTATTATATTAATATTTATTATAAGAATATTTTTATATGAATATTTATTATATGAATATTTTTATTTGAATATTTATTATACGAATATTTTTATTCGTATATATTTTATTTGAATATTTTTATTCTAATATTTATTATACAAATATTTTTATTCGAATATTTATTATACAAATATTTTTATTAGAATATTTATTATATAATATTTTTATTCGAATATTTATTATATAAATATTTTTATTCTAATATTTATTATATGGATTTTTTTATTCATATATATTTTATTTGAATATTTTTATTCAAATATTTATTATATGAATATTTTTATTCCAATATTTGTTATACGAATATTTTTATATTTTTTATTCAAATATTTTTGTTCCAATATTTATTATACGAATATTTTTATTATATTAATTTAAAATTAGGTGATCTAATTGACGAATTTTTAGTTGGGTGACCAAAATAAATATTCTTGATTAGTTAGGTGATCACTAGTATAATGTACCTATTTTTTATTTAGAAAATAATTGGGTGAATTCTTAAAAAAACATTAAAACCGGTTACCCATTTAATTTCCAAATCAATCGGACGGCTAGAATAAAACCCTTATCAATTTAACGTCTTATTATTAGGGGCTCTTTTTAGGTTTTTTTTAAACATGGCTTTTTTTAGACTTTCCATAAGAGAGAGAGAGAGGATTTCCATTTCCCCGTGAAACAGCAGTTGTTACATGCGACTCGTGAGTTGACTCATGACTGCTTGCTGGGCCTGGTTGGTGTTTTATCCCTGTTTCGGACTGCTTAATATTTTCCCGTTAATTTTATATATTTTTAAATGATATAAATTTAATAAAAAATTAAAAATTCCTTAAATATAGTAGATAATAAAGTTATTCAACCTTATTTATTAAAAAAACATATTTTTTTTCACTTGACAATTCCTTAGATTTAAATATAATTTATTTTTAAAAGAAAGAAAAAGAAGCGTGATTAATCAATCACGGGTCCTTGTACTTAAAAATTACTATAAGCCGAGCAGCAGCAGATTGAAGCCATCACCATTCCAAACCACAATAACGAGCTGCTGGGGTAGGTCACCAATGTTTACGTAATCGTATACAACTCCTGCTCCTCCTTTATCTTACACCAACATTTTCATCCAATCAAACCTCTCCATCTTACGACTGTACACACGTGTCTGAAATCCATTCGCATAAGGAAACCCTGTCTTTTGGCACTTGAAACAAATCGCCCAACGTAAACAAGAAAATAAAAGACCCTCAAATTCTCCGCCCAGTTCCTTTTCAATTTCTATGTATATATTTCACTTTTCCCCTTTCCAATTCATTTGCAGTTCCATTTCTTTGAAATTAACGTTTTATTTGTTTAGTTTTTCGCGGGTGCAAAAGCAATGGCTGTGATCTTCCAAGGAGTTGGAGCTGCTGCAACTTTATCATCTGTACTGTCAAGTTCTTTCGATTCCAATAAATCCGTTTTGTCTCCTCGTAGATCCTTCTCCGGTAAGCTACTCATTGGATTTTCTTCTATTTCATTTCATTTTAAACTTCTTTTTATCTCAATCTTTTTGTGAAGTGAGGAAAGGAGCGAGCTTAGCGGTGGTCAGATCTGATGGAACCGTGAATCTGAATCCTAAGGGTCGAAGGACTCAACAATTGATACCCAATGCAGTTGCAGTAATGACCCTCTCTTTTACGTGTAGAATCTTAAAGTTCAACTATTTATTTATTTTTGTGCTGTTAAGTGCTAATGTAATTTTAATTTTATTTAGACCAAAGCTGATAGCGCCGCTGCTTCTTCATCTTCGAAACCTGGGTATGATTTTATTTCTGATTCTGGTTTAACTTACGGATTAGTGTTACACTGCAGTCAACTGCTCAATATTTGTTAAATACAAGTTCTATGAAAGTGAAAAGCAAGTATTTATGTCTTCTGAATCTCGTGAATATGAAGATGTGAATTTTAGTACTACATACATTAATTAGCATTATTGGAAAATGCCTTCAAACTTTTTCACCTAATGACATTTGCATTGAATTCTTTCCCCTTTTTTGTTCTTGTAGTCGTATTTTGTGATTTAATATATATTGGCTTTCTATTCGGATTTATCCATTGTTGGCATTTGACTGAATAAGTGAACATGGCTTTTGTTTCGCTTGATAACATTTTCCCCGTGTGTGAATTTTAACTAGAAGAGCATTAGCACTGATACCATGGTTTCTAGGGTGTACTGTGCTTCTGATGTGTGTAAATAATTTCCTGTTTGAGATGCCCGGTAAAAATGTACTTAACCTCATAATACAGTGAGGTCCAGGCATTTGGTACCATTCACATCTTTCTAAAATAAGTATGGTGTTTCAAAAAATGACAGAGCATTGGTTTTTCCTTTGCAATTCATGCAGCTGTTAGTTCCATGATTGAGTCTCCTAATCTGTCAACTGGATGTTGTGGACATGTATGTCAGATGATAAATGAAAAGGCTGTCACTTGATTCCTGGGTGTATTCATGCGTGCATCTATGTATGCATTATGTATTGTGTATGTTTGTGTGTATAAATATTCTCTGTTTCTGTGTGTTGCTATGAAGTTACATTGCATCGCCAAAATTTTAGTCACACTTCTTATCACAATCATGTCTGTTGTTTTTCTTTTTCGTGGACAAATGTTAACAGCTTCATGTCCGTATCTATTACCTGTGATATATTTAACTCTATATATTGTATTCCAGGCATGAGCTTTTACTTTTTGAAGCTCTGTTAGAGGGTTTAGAAGAAGAAATGGAGAGGGATCCCCGTGTATGTGTCATGGGTGAAGATGTGGGTCACTATGGAGGCTCCTACAAAGTGACCAAAGGATTGGCTAAAAAATTTGGGGACCTTAGGGTTCTTGATACTCCAATTGCTGAGAATTCCTTCACTGGCATGGGAATTGGAGCTGCTATGACTGGCTTGAGACCAGTTGTTGAGGGTATGAACATGGGGTTTCTCCTCCTTGCTTTTAATCAGATCTCTAACAACTGTGGTATGCTTCATTATACATCTGGTGGCCAGTTTACCATACCAATAGTTATTCGTGGGCCTGGGGGTGTTGGACGTCAACTAGGGGCTGAGCACTCTCAACGTCTTGAATCATACTTTCAGTCAATCCCTGGAATCCAAATGGTTGCGTGCTCAACCCCTTACAATGCCAAGGGCTTGATGAAGGCTGCAATCAGAAGCGAGAACCCTGTTATCCTTTTTGAGCATGTTTTGCTTTACAATCTCAAGGAAAGAATCCCAGATGAGGATTACATCTGTAACCTTGAGGAAGCTGAGATGGTGAGGCCTGGAGAACATGTCACCATTCTAACCTATTCTAGGATGAGATATCATGTGATGCAGGCAGCTAAAACTTTGGTGAACAAGGGATATGATCCCGAAGTAATTGATATTAGGTCTTTGAAACCATTTGATCTCTACACTATCGGGAACTCAGTTAAGAAAACACATCGTGTTCTTATTGTGGAGGAGTGCATGCGGACTGGTGGTATTGGTGCCAGCCTGACAGCTGCCATTACCGAGAATTTCAATGATTATTTGGATGCTCCAATTGTGTGCTTATCTTCACAGGATGTGCCTACACCATATGCCGGAACACTGGAGGAAGTAACTGTCGTTCAGCCTGCTCAGATTGTGACAGCCGTTGAGCAGCTCTGCCAATAGCTGCAAATTCACAAGAGCAGAAATATTGATGCATAATTGATGTTCCGTTAGTCTTGTCATGTTTATCTTGAAACCAGTTCTCTGGCAACTTTGCTTTCAATATCTAGTTTCTGTCGGTTACCTTTTTCGTGTTAATTTAAGACTTGCAAGTGTTTGTCTATGTAAGACATTTTGTTTGATGTTGTTCTTTCTTTGGCTGAAATGGAAAATAAGCACTTCAAGAATTTAAAGACAATTGCTTTTATGTGTTCATTTATTTAAGTTTCCATAGCTTTTATTTACATCAAACTTAATCTCCCCGCTGCTGCTGTGAATTATGTTTTTGGAAAGACTATGGCTCCACTTGAATTGGAAGATCTAGTATATAGCATATACTAACAAATTTGTGTGTTTGCAGTCTGGCTAAATATCAGCACAGCGTAGGTACGTTTCAAACTAAACTCACTGAAATCCAAATCTAATTGTTTGTCTACTAACATTCCTTCTTGATTTATTACATTAGGTTACCTTTGAATAAGTTTCATTTGTATTTGAATTGAAGGTAACTTTCCCAAATCTGATATCCAAATTCACCAATGACTTTTCCTAGGTGACTTGGTAATTTATCTGTATCCATGACCTTGTCTGTAACTTGGGTAAACTGTAAACATACGAGGGGAAATGTGGCCTGTTTGCTCAGGACTCTTTCATAGGTCCAACAAAGTAAGCTTGGCCTTTATGAAATAATATTGTGAGTTGGTTCTTTTTTCCCTCTTTTTTTGGCCCTTAATGAAGAGTTCATTGTCCTTTCTAAAATTGAAAACCCTACTCAATCATGTTAGATCAACTAAAAGCAGAGTGGTATATTAATTTGTAGGTTTAGTAGAATTTCTTGTGAATCTATCATTGGAATTTGACACATCAGATACATCTGTTATCCCTTCCCTAGACCAGAACTACTTGAACATATTGATCATTACTTTTGAAAGGTAAAGTCTGGCTGTCGTGGCCTTTCCATTGCCACAGAATCTGCACTATTTTTTTGTTTTTCTTTTCCATTGGTCGAGATCTTTAGTTGTCCAGTGGAATGCATGTGATTGGGTTGGTGGGTTTGTGATAAGCATGTGACTGTTTCATACCCTGGAAAGGCTGTTGCAGAGGAAATGTAAAATCCAAGGAATTATGCCACAATGAAATGACCTAGGGACTTTGAATGCTAGCTATTTGCATGAATAACAATGTTTTTCAGTAGGGTAGCTGATACATGCATAAGCATCCACATCTTTTCCTTGATTTGCATTCAAATCTACCCATGTTGAAGACAAGAAGAATCAAATCAAATTATCTATAGACTGTCTGGATATTTCATTATGAGATAAGTCATGTTTTCATGTCTGAACTCTGAAGCCCTAGTGCCAGTGGTCTTGAACCAGATCGAAGATGTGGTTTTCCTGCCTTGTTACTCTTAGCTTATTTCATAAAAATCTATCGCACCATATCTACATATATCAGCATTAATTGATGTCAAATATGAGTTGCGATTGTTGCTACTGATGCTGCTGCAATTTTGTTGTCTTGATTTTTTTCCAACCACATACGATAGACATGTGCATGTGCCCATTTTACTTCAACTGGACTTCCCAAATCATTTTGGTGTCTTAGCAGATATTTCGAGACACTTTTTCTCTGATTTTTGGAAACATGGTTGATATTTTGCTGTATATCTCTCATGCAAAGCCAAAAGTTTTATGCAAGAATACAAAATTATTCAATTATCAGTAGGGTCTCTATCTTGTTCATCAATGCCAGAAACGGTTAATGTCGGATTGTCTAATTTTCAGGTTGGCAAAGACTTCAATCAGCTCGTCCTCTATCTATGATATTTACAGATAAGTAAATCCGGACGTTGCTGCCAGTGTAGACAATCCAGCATATCTTTTTTGCTTTGCATCATTGCATGTGAGTGTTCTTCGGTTCTAAACTCGACATGATGGGGTTGTTCTCTCAAGTTGCAAGCTCATTACAACTACTTTTCTTATGCCTTACTGTAAGCAGAACACGGGATCAAGAGTAGGTGGCCTTATTGAGTGCATGAACAAGAACATAATCATGGTTACTATACTGTAAGTGTAAGCATTCTTTAGGTCCTGGGAGAACAATCCTTCATTCTTACATATATAGGGTTGGGACACATATCGATAAATGTTCGATTTTTGAGAATTTGTGAATGACTTTCAACCCTTGCAAAGAGCTATCAACTTTGTGGATACAATCAAACAAAAACGTGCTGGTTTTTAATTAGAGCTTGTGTCCGGGACATGCTTAAACATGTAATCTGATTCACTTCTGGTTGTCCTACGATCCATGCAGGGATGTCTCTTTCACAGTCACTGTCTACTTGGCTAACAGATCAGACCATCAAAATTTCCAAACAAATATGGGTGATTAGTGCATGAATATGATCTTCAAAGCATGCTTCTTGGATTCAAAACTATTCTTTCTAAGTAGAGGTTTGCTTTTGTCTTTCAATTTTCAAACAATTATATATTGAGCATTTAAATCTAGACATGTGGAATATTCGTGCAATCCAATTGAGAATGTAATGAGTTGGTATTTTGTATATTTTTCTTTACTTTTTGGGGTTTTATAATTAGTCCATTAATTAATTTAATTTTAAACTATGATTCAACAGAAAAAAATTTTATTTTGAAAAGATTAAAATAATTTTAAAAAGTCTATTAAATTAATAATGGAATGATAATAGCTCTAAAGTAATCGTTAATCAAGTTAATCATCTTTGTTTCTTCGGTTCCCCTTAAGTAGCTAGGAGCGGTCTCTATCTTTCCCTTAAAGTTTTTGTTTTCTCATCTTTCTCTTAAAGTTTTCTTCCTCTCCTCTCTCTAGATAAGATTAGATTTAAGATTTATCAAATAATAATAATAATAATAATAATAATAACTTTTATATCAAATATTTAATCCATAAGTATTAAATTTAAATGTTTGGTTCACGACTAATTTTTTCCTTTTCTCATAAAAACTAATAATAATGATTCACACACATATAGGTGAAATCGTGACATTCGTAAGATGTAATTATTGTTTTAATATGTTTGTCCCAAAAAGTAAAAATTTACAACATGGTTCTATAAGTAGTGGAATTAAATAATATTATAAAAATGGTATTGCTAAATCCGGCATTTCATATTGGCGACACCAAGGTAGATGTCTGGTGTGGCTTTGGACTTGGACACGGGAGACCGAGTCGTCTTCTGTTCTTTTGACGTAAGACGAAGCGGTGGTGTTGGCTTAAGCATGGCTCTAAAGGCCAAATCTCACTGCAAAAAGCAAAATTTTTCTCCCATTTAAACCCAAGTCCTGTTAACATTCCTTACATTATTTTGGTTTTTATGTTATTCTGACCATCGATGTTTCTAGTTCTACCAATTACGTACTTGGTCCTAGAACGCGTTCTACTGTACGTGAAATTGAATAAGAGCGTCGTCACTGAATGTCCCCATTAGAGTTTTAAGGGTCAGGTAGATTTGGATTGGACGCAAAGGTCACCAAATAATGGTCATAGCAAACCGATACGTGGTTGAATGTACGATCGGCACATACTGGTCTCAAAGCCTACACACAGTTCTGTTGGTTGAAGGGAGTTAATGCATGGAGGCAGGCACGTCAAGGGCTCGATTTCAAGCACCTGTCCTCTTCATAGTGTAAATGTGCATGGCTGGATATTTAGATGTCAAGTTCTTCGCGTTACGTAACCAAGCATAAACATGCATGCATTTAAAGACGCATGTCAGGTAATTAAGGAGCGTAATTATCGTGACATCTCATCATCAACGGTCTGATTTCTTTAACACCTTTAGTTTGAGATAGAATCATTTGTTTCGACCTTAAATCTTAAATTTTAAAATTTAAATCATAAACTTAAATTGTTAGATTAAAGTACGTAATTGTGGATACATATGTAAAATGTATGTTATTATAAAATATTATACAAAATTAAGTGACCAATTATGTTAAGCGTGTCATAGTTATTAAAGTGTCATGAAAATAAAAATATAGATACCATAAGATGTATTTATAAGTTGATAAATGATAGAATTATAAATATTTAATAATTGATTATTATATAAAGAAATAGTGGTCCCCAAGAAATAACTCTTGTTCCTCGTAAGAGAATTTTATGTCAAGAGTAAACATACTTTCTTAGAAGATTAACATAAAAAATCTAGAATTTTAAAATCAAAGATTTAAAAATTTTAATATATCGAATACAATACAGATACACTTCCACATTCAATTTATTTAGTTTATTATTATTGATGATTTAACATGATTAATTTCGTGTTAGTTGTCATACTTCGAGTATAACTTAGTTCTAACGTAATTTAGTAACCGCTTGACTATGTCATTAATAACAACTTCCTAACAAAATAACAGAAAAAATCCAACTGATTTCTTTCTTCCAACAGCTTGTGATTAACATTGGGTTGGGTAAGAATCTGTCATTATTAGCTATAAATATCAATTCATCGATGATAAAAAAAAAACAGATGTGATCTCTTAAAAATATAATAAAATTATTTATTTGCGTTAAACTATGTGATAACGTTTATCTCTTAAAATACAATAACATAATAAACACAATAATAGTATGTCAATAATAAATTAAAATTGAATAATTTTGTATATAAATACATCCTACAATTGATAATCCATCAATATATTGATATAAGTTTTTTTTTACTCTCAACTCAATTCAGTACTTTAAACATTAATTTTTCATTTATCACTCATCCATTTTGAACATATAAAATATCTTTATAAAAATCTCTTAAAATAAATTATGAAGAGTTAATTTCATTATTTGAATTTTTAACTTTACTCCTACAAAATATACCTCAAAATTTTTAATTTATCATATATGAAAGGCGTTGATGCGCAAGCTCGAATCGATCACCGATTACCGTCAAGAGGGTTATTTTTGGTGCTTGGTTGAATTTGCTAAAATCGAAAGATCGAGACAAAGAACACAATGATTTTAGAGTGGTTCGGTCACGCCTACATCCACTACCTTAGCACACCACTAAGGATTTCAACCAATTCACTAAAGAATTCGACCTTTTTATCGGTTCAAGGGATAACCGTTACAAACCTATCTTTTGGACTTGGCTAAGATAGAACCAACTCTAGTTTTTGTCTAAGGCTAAACTAGAACCTCTCCTTTTACAAAGAGATTTGTTTGGTAAACTAAGTACCTCACAAAGGTGGGTGTTTACAACAATTAAGCTCACAAGAGAATACAAGATTTACAATAAAATCATTCTCTTAAGACTATGTACAAGAGAAAAGGAAAATGGAGATTTAAACTCAATTTCTCTTGATCACGTTTCTTGGATGTTGTCTCTAACCTTCTTCAAGTGTCTCAAGCTTGCTTTTATAGTGTGGAATCATATTCTAGCCGTTGGGAAGTCAAAAAGTTGAGCATTAAATTTTCACCTGCACAGAGGTTTCGAAACCTTTATCAGAGGTTTCGAAACTTTTTCAAAACTGTTTCCAAACCTTTACCAGAGGTTTGGAAACCTTTAAGCAATTCAAAAAATATAGCCGTTACAGGTCAAAGGTTTGGAAACCTTTATCAAGGTTTCGAAACTTTTCAACAAAAGTTTTCAAACTTTTTGCTAAAAGTTCCGAGACTTTCATTCTAGTAGCGAAATGTTTGAGACTGCCCTGAGAGGTTT
This sequence comes from Abelmoschus esculentus, assembly GCA_035048815.1. Lineage (NCBI taxonomy): Eukaryota > Viridiplantae > Streptophyta > Magnoliopsida > Malvales > Malvaceae > Abelmoschus > Abelmoschus esculentus. The sequence goes on from JAUCBN010000008.1 coordinate 4,425,262, forward strand.
CGAAACTTTCATTTAAAACACAATTTTAACTATTTAAAAAACATTTCGAACACTTCTAAAATCTCTCAAAAACTTTTCAAACTTATTTTTAAGTTGTTTGAACAGAAAAATCATTTTTGAATTCTTTTCAAATTAGTCCAAAACATTTTTCAATTATTATATCAAAATCAATATCTCAACAATATATATTTTTTATAAATTTATTTTTAATTTACACTAAGATAATTTTAATGCCAATCTTATATCATATTGTGTTCGATCATATATATATATATATAAAAAAGACCATACATTCTTTGCAATAAAGTTAAATCTGTCTTTGATTTATTTAGTTTTGGAATCCCACTTGTCTTGTTCTATTTGTGAACCAGTGAGTCGGAAGACCAAACCTGGACCCATGAAATACAATCAACTTGTTTGATTAAATTTATGGCTTACATTCGGTCTCCGAAAAATTATTGAAATTTTTACATACAATAAAATTCCAAGAACAGAATATACTCATAATGGAAATAATTAAATTATTATATGAACCGTCGCCGTTGCTATCATTTTGTTTTCCTTGTGTTCCAAGTCATGTTCATCTCCCACATTGAGCAGGTTTGGAGGCTTATGTTGCCCAAGTATTTTACATCAATTATATAAATACGTATATAGTAAAAAATCATAATTATTTTTTCAATAATATAATTTTTATAAAAATCTTCTAATAAAGAAGTTTAAGATCAAAAGTAACTTATTAGAGTTTAGGGTATAGGGTTTAGAGTTTTAGGTTAAGGGTTTAGGTTAGGATATAAGAAATCAGAGGTAGAATGTATTTTTTAGGTATAGTGTTTAGGGTTTAGGATATAAAAATATGGGTTAATGTTTAAAATTTAATTTTTTAGTAAAATAACAAAGGAGGCAAGATAGTTTGACGGGAAAGTGGCAAAGATTTTTGCTCAAATCTTATGCAAGTTAAAGCCTTGCACCGACCATGAAGATTTATACCTCGTGCTTTTTTGACTCGGGAAGATCTTCCATATACGCAGACAAGGAGAGAAAAAAAAAAGGTCTATTATAGCCGCCAAAACCAGAAGACAAAAAACCAGCTCTATAATTTCAAACTCAAATGTGAACCACATAATTATTCAAAGAATAATTGGAGATTAAGAACAGAAATCCAACCAGCATGAACACAAAAATTTGGATGAGAAGAAACAGGCAAACGCTGTTCTGTTTTGTCTACACTGTAAATATATTTATTATCTTCAATGATAGAAGCGATCAGTCCACAGATAATAAAAAAATGGAACTTTATCAAAGATATGAAACAGAATCCACCTGACCTCAAATTCTATAGCTACAATGCTACAGGCTAGTTCTTTGAATCCTATTAGACAGGGGGGAAACGCTTCTCTAACCCCCAAGAACTAATTTTCCAGGAGAAGCTGGGTTCCTCTGGTAAAAATTTCCATGTACAGGAAAGCTTTTGCTTTTCTTAATATTAATATACGGCTAACTAAGCTTGATTTGTCAAGGACTTGGCGTCTATAAAAGTGCCATGAAACCCGTAAGGAACTCTGGTTGGTAATTTAATTGAAGCTTCGAGCTGTAAATTCATGGCGTTTACGATTTGGAGCTCTGATTTCCAGTTCTTCTCATCGTGAACAAAGGACATAATATAACCATCATCTTCAGCTGATTCGCAACTGTCGTCTCGAGGCAAGAAAAACGGCTCCCCACCATATATTTGATCGCCGTAAATGTGTTTTTTTATCTCTCCAGTAAAAAGATCAACCTTGGCAAATCCCGATACTTTTGGCCACGGTTCAGCGATGGCAAGATAAGCGTACCGTGTCTTCCTTCCAAGCCGGTTCCTGTTCACCATCCCAGCTTCCAAGTTCACTTGCTCTGATTCCGAGATTATTGGACGGCGCGTGGAATTACCCGTCTTCAAGTTGAGTCTAATTTCGGACAAAACACTTTTCAAACTTTCGTCACATTCGTTGAAAATAGAGTCGGGTGGTGTCATGCAAGAACCAATCACCACAACTTCATCAGATTCCGGTTCTTCCCAGGCGTTCCATAGATGGAAACAGAAAGTGTCAGGTGATTCAACCCACATAATATCCTCGGAATCTCTTGCATTTTTAGGAAGGATCCCGAAGGAAGACTTCTTGTTCTTGTCGTAAATCACGGGTGACCCACCGATGATCATCTCTTGTAGCTTGAACACCACTTGCTGATCGGGGATTACCACAAAATTCTCGGTGATGGCGAAATCATGCATCATGGTGGGCACGGATAGAGGGATCTCCACATCTGGTGATTTTGTGCCGTCAGACTGAAACTTAAAGTACTTCAAGTAAGGCTTTTGGACAACATCGTAACTCAACGCAAAGAGTTCTTTGGAGAAAGGATCGATTTTGGGGTGCGCAATCATTGTAGATTTAAGTTGGTCGTCAAAATCGTATCTTCCAACCGTTTCCAAATCACCCGAGGGAGTAATGCGCACTTGATACGGAAGATCATCTTCGGACATAGCTAAAAGTCGATTGTTGAAATAGACTAAGCCAGCATTCGCTACTCCCGTGCCATGTTTGTGATCTACGAGGCCGAAAAGGCCTCTCGCGTAGAAGAGCAAGAGCCTGGCAACCCCCGAGTGGCCATGTAATTCACCGATTGCTTTAGGAAAAACAGGACGACCCAATTCTTTCTCTTGTAAATATCTTTGCGTCTCAGTGAAACGACAGGCATAGCTGGCGTTGCCATTATCAATGGTGACGGCATGTACCATGCCATCACCGTCGAAAAAATGGTGGCCGGCAAGGGGTTCGAATAAAGGGTTGGCTCCATTGCGGAGGTAAACGCCGTTGATGCAAGAAGGAAGTGTGCCCTTGACAAGGAGAGATTGCTTGACGGGTTGTTCAGGGACGGGAGCGAAGTTCCCAGAGATTTGCACAAGCGGGTCAGCTGTTTTCGGAAGTGGGTGTTGACGCTCGAGTGAGACCAAGGCGGTTTCAGCCATGTCAAGGGCCATGGCCGCTGCTTTTTGTAGGAGATTCCACTGCAGGTGGCGGTGGGTTTTAGGTTTCGCTTCGACATTCACAGAGTTGTCGTCAATGGGGTTTTGGTATGGTTGTTTAGGGAACTGGAGGATTGAAGGAGAGTCCAAGGCCGAGTGAAGGACGTTGGTTCTGTTAGGCTGCCGTCTCTTCCAGGAGATGGATGTTGGAGAGTACTCCAAATGTGGTGTTGAGGAAGAGGAAAGCGGATGGGAAAGCTGGGCTTTGGCCCAATTACAAGTGGAAGAAGCCATGGCTTTTAAATTGTAGAACCCAGAACCGAGCACTGTGTTTTGTGCTTTGCTCCGTCGGCCTTGGCAAAAGAAAGGCGGAGAGAATCAGAAAAAAGAATGAGTGAGCTTTGGAGAGGAAATAAAAGAAAATGGAGGTATAAATAGAGTTGGGAGATACATGTGGAAAAATCCAACGGATGGCCACGTGGTGAATTTCTCGTTTTGGCACCAGCTGATTCAGAAAACACTATATTATGCTTGTGTAGTTGTGTTATGTGAGATGGTTAACTTCAAAGTAACATGCTTTATTTTTATATAAACCATACCCTTTAACGAGATTAATAAAATATAATAAAATCTATTTACAAGTAAAAAATTACATTAATCTATACAAGCCAAACTCAACAAAATTTGGTTAAGAGAAGGTAGGAAACATAATTGAAGGGAAGAGGCAGAGGCAGAGGCAGAGGGTCCCCAAATGTTGGAGCCAATAATCTGAAAGTCCAAAGCACACTCATTTCCACAGAAAGGCAGGGAGTGAAATCAAATCAGTCAGCTTCAACTTTTTTCATGAACTAGACGCTTATAACATAATGAACTAGTCAAAAGTAAATGATAATCATTCTAACAAAGAATATATAAATTTATATTATTTTTAGATTATTAAAAAATTATCGGGGAAAAAAACTGTATTTACTATTTTTTCAACAAAATATATATGTACAGTTATATAGTTTTCATACGGATCTAAGTGGGCGTCCCTCCCTATCCTATCGGAGTTTCATCGACTGATCGATAACTCCACTTGTTCCAACTCCCTTTCGACCACGAAATCTTGGTCACATCAGTTTTGTTCTACGGTTCACACGCCCACTCGCTCTCTTCGCAAACACTAATCTTTCCCATCTAAATATCTTTTCCCATCTTCATGAAGCATACGTCGTTGACACATGAGGTTAATGATCATTAATGTGGCTGCCCCTCTCCTAATCAACATCCGACCATGTTCTCCACCCTGTGTCTCCAGATACCACCTTCTGTGTTACTCGTTCGCCACCCTCGATCTTGAAGAATTGTAACCCCCAATATCTTTTTGTCTCTCCAACCCCACGGAATATCTGGACACCAACAATTCCCTCTTCCACAGGGCTTAGAAAATGTTTTAGGGTCTAACTTTTCCAGCCGTCGTATGGCTTGTAGTCACTAATAAATAATGGTCACACTCGTGCTTCCTTTATAGAATATTTGATTACCTTCTTTACTTTTCTTATTTAATTATGTCCACCTCAAACAAAATACTGTTTGAATACTCATTTGAAGGGGGTGTTTTCATGAATATTCATCTGGTTTTGGCTTCATAATTTTAATACTGAAAAATGTTGGCGAGTAGCGTATTCAACAGGTTTTCCAGAGGTATTGGTCTTGGTTAGATCGTTGAATGTTATGACCTAGAGTCAGGGACGGAGTTAAGATTAAATTTTGGGAGAGGTAAAGTTTTTTTTGATAAGTTGTATAATTTATTTATCCAAGAAAAACAGGAAAAAAACCTGTAACAATATCAAAACATGTGCCATGTGCAACTATCTTTTAGGGAATTCCCCAAGCGAGACAAAGTGTTCTATTTATTATCTCTACTGCTAATCTTGATACTAACAATATCTCGTATACATCGAAACAAGTTGCAGCAGTCCCTGCTTAGAGTCTTATATTTCTTTTAAATTTAAAATTTGGGAGGGACAAATCTTATTTCATTACTATTTAAATTAAGAAAGATCTTAAATACAATTATACAAAAAAAAATAGGAGGGACAGAAGCTCCTCTCATAGTACACATAGCACCGTCACTGCTGAGAGTCTAATGTCACGCCTGAAAAGAGACAAGAAATATTAATTCCACGTCAAAAAGAAAAAGGTTTTGAAATATATAACCGGTAGTATTACATATTTTATTAGACATATCTTTTATAAAAAGGATAATAATTTTGTAATACAATAATACGTGTTAAAAGAGTCTAGATTTTAAAAAAATCTTTCGTTGTTGTGTCATGGACAAGATAAAAGGAGGCTGGATTTGAGATTGCATGTTATCGTTTCCATACCCCTTGGCATTTGCAAACATAAAATACCACATTAAACTTTCAGTCTTTTTCATCGTATAATTTAGTCTAGTTTCTATATGATGTAAATTGGGGGATAAATAAGGCATTATTTCAGTATTTTCTTAATTTTTAGATAAGCATTGTATATTATCCAAGATAAGAAATACATCACCTATAATCACACTTGGGCATCCATCCCCCTAGAAAATTCCTTAAGATGTGCAAATGATTCTATTTACATCATTCATGCGTATTTTCTTAATTATTTACTATGATTGTAAAATAATATTTATTTATTAATTTTCTTTTTTAATAATATATACACAAACAAACCGTTCGAAATCTGGATTACTCTAAAATAACACCATTCATTCTTCCCTGGACTGGGATTCATGCAATGACAGATAACTATTTGTTTGAAGCGATATCATTTCACTGCAAGTTGTTGTAATAACCTCTTCGTGCATGTTCAGGTGTTTCCTGAAGTCCATCCGTAATGATGAACCTGTTGAAATTCAGACTTTCTTTCCCCTGGACTGGGATTCATGCAGTGACAGACGAGTATTGACTGGGATTCATCTGCAACGTCGACATGTTCAAAACTCTAATGATCGCTTGGCTTCATTTTTACATACCATCTAGTTCAAAACCTGTTGCTGAGATGTAGTAAATGGGTTTGTATCTTGCTCCAAAGGAGGAGGATTCTCTATTGTATATATTCTCTTCTGCCTTTATTGAAGTCACTCCACCGGCCGAATTATCGTAGTATTAGCTTTTGTCACCGCCCATCCCCCAAGTGGGTTCATAATTTTGGGGACAATTGTACCGTCTCATGAAACAACATTTGGACTCAATAATGTATGTGGATTCCATTCAGAGTTATCGCCAATGGGAACAGCTCTGATTAGGGTTGTCAGAATGGCTTTTTGAAAGGATGTGACATATATATATATATATGAACTTAATTAGTTATCCTAGTGAAAAAATAAATAATTATATTCATCCTATAAAATTTACGTTTGAGAATCTGTGCGTAAGATGTAAGTGTTGATAAAAAGTAAAAAATTAAAAAATCATAATAAAATTTAAAAAAATTAAAAGATTTTAAAAAAATCTATTACCATCGAGGAAAGAAATGATAGGGGCACAAAAAACTTAAAAAATCTATTACTTTTTTCTCTTCTATGCAATGAAATTAAAGTTCAAACACCTATATGTATAAAGAATGTACGTTATTGAAAGCTTAAAAAATGAATAACTAAATATTACGTATAAATACCAGCCTTTTCAGTCAAAAAAAATATTACCATATAAATATTTGAGTATACTCATATGTCGTTAAAAGAAATTATATTATAATTTATTTTTGTCATGACATTTATAGAATCAATCAATTAAAAGAAATGTTCACTTGATAAAAAATAAGATATAAAAATTAATTAAATAAATATATTTGATTAATTGATTTTACAAATGACATGTTGAGAACGGCATACGATATAATTTTTGTACGTGTTACGGTGTTAGTGTGTGAATCACAGCTGTGTTGTTGAAAGTATAAATTTTCTCCCTTGTGCTTGTTCACCTTGACAGAAATGGTATATTGTTTGTTCGTAGCTAAGTGTTGTTAATTTGGATTCAGTCTGTAAAATCCATGGCCCAAAGTTGGAGAGTTAGTAACCGTACGTCCATGAATTGGGCCAATATATCTATTACGAGCCCAAATAAAATTAAAAGGGGACTCATACGATACTTATGTGATTTTGAAACAATATTAGTATCTTAAATTCACACTTTGATATATACATATATATATATATATATTATGGGTTATGTATGTCCTTAACTTTGTTTTATTTTAATATATAACTTAAAACTAATAGCTCTTATTGTAACACTCGACCCGGATGTTACATTGGGCCTCCAGCCCAAAACCCGTATCTCAAAAATTTTCTTTAAAAGTCCAACAAGTAATTAAATCCAAGTCCAACTTAATTTATAAAATTCAAAACGAGTTGAAACATAAGCCCAAAATGTTACAGGCCATTTAAAAATATTCGACCCAAATTAAATAACAGAGTTACAAATTACAAATAGGGTTCAACATAGTACTATGCCCACTACATCTAATAACTGTACTCTAACAACACGGTCGATGCTGAAAGACCAAACCTGATGGTGCTCCGCGGAACCCGCTTCACCTAACCTACGCACGAAAACAGATTTCGAACGTTGAGCCACACAAGTTCAGTGGGTACGCCAAACTCGGCCAACATCATGCATATCGAAAGCAGTAAAGCATGGCATATAATCTCATGCATGGTATGATGGTCTAGCGTGCTTGCCTATCTCATGGCATAATGAATGTATACTATCACACACAACATATACAATCACACAAGTCATCACACAAGAGTGAAGCCCGCGTCCACACAGCATCGGGATCCTACACTCAGGGTTGAGGCCGCCCTCAAATCCTATGCTCGGAATGTTACATCGGACATCTTCGAACGAGGCCGCCCAACGTTCGGAAAGGGGTGAAGGCCGCCCAACTAACCTCATGCTCAGAATATTACATCGAACATCTTCGAGTGAGGCCGCCCAACACTCGGAATAAAAAAATCTTCAATCATCACCCGCATGTTACATCGGATGGCCTTCAACGGGTTGCAACACTTATGGATATCCGGATTTCCAACACAAAGGACTCAAACCATACAAACGATCCACCTAGGATCTATCACAACAAGACATATTAATCCTTATCATACTTAAGTCTTTCGGGGTTATGATTATCAGTCTTAGTTCGATGATTCATTCTATAGCTTTTAGATTAGAGTATTTATTTATTAAGATCACCAAGCCCCTAATTTCTACTCAACTTAACCAAAACACACAGGGGTATCGATACCCTTAAGTAGGGTATCGGAACACCCTGTATCGATACCCACCCAAAGAGGGTATCGAACACATAGGTATCGATACCGTTGACCAACTTCAAAAGTCACCAAAAGGGGAGGACCCGTTTCGATACAGGTATCGATACAAAAAGTTTCTGGACTCCCTCGGTATCGAAACAAGGTTCGATACCCCTGAATAACAAGCCAAAATACACTTACTGGTATCGATACCGGTAGCTCGAGTATCGATACCCCTGCACAAAATGCATGTTTGTACTTAGAAATTCTAGATTTTTATCCACAAACCTCACCTAAATAATTCCAAAATTCTCCTACTCATTTTTAAGTGTTTTTAGGATGTTTTAACATCAATTTTCAACCATTTAACACATAAACTCGGATTTCACCATTAACACATGTCAAGCTCAAACCAAGCACACACATACATCAAACTATATGAATGCTTCTACCATGATATGCAAAATAATTAAAAGAGTTGGAGTACTAACCTATTGCAAAACAGCAATCAAAACAGCAATCCCGAGCTCCAAGCTCCACCTCCAACTTTCTCCTTCCCAAAGCTTGAGGATGGGTCTTCCACTTGTTTCTCTACAAAGGAAAGGTTAACAACAACTCAGAACCGTCCTAGGATGATCCTCAAAGCTTAAAAACAATAAGAAAAACTGGATTTAAGCCCTCCAAACACTACACCAAACTTGTTCTATAGTGGCGTTTGTAGCGGCGGTTTTACCTCAAACGCCATAAATAAGTCTATATTAGTGGCGTTTGATTCTATAAATGCCGCAGGTCTCAAACATCTGTGGCGTTTTATTAAAAAACGCCATAACATCTTGTAAGGTTGTGGCGTTTTAACTAAAAACGTCGCTATAGATTTTATATTTGTGGCGTTTGTCCCTATAAACGCTGCTGAAGATTATAAATTTGTGTCGCTTTTCAAAAACGCCGCAATGAATCGTACTATAGTGGCGTTTCTTATTTAAAACACCGCAATGAATAGTATAGTAGTGGCGTTTTTGGAAATAAACGCCACAATTGATAGAACAGTAGTGGTGTTTCTTATTTAAAACGCTACAAACGTGATATATGCCCCCGATTCAGCTTTCTTCTCCTCTTTCCCCAAATTTTCTAACGCTATTTCCCTCTGTCGGTCGTCAATCCACCTCTGATCTCCTCCATCTCATGCAACAGTCTTCTCCTTCCCAAGTACTGGAATCTGTTATCAAAGAAATCATTTTTATTCTGTTTCTGATTGTAAATTTTAATAGCTTGAATGATTTCTCTTTGCCCATTTAATAGATTACATGACAATGAGAAGCCACTGTTAAATCACCAGACAGATATTGAGGAAGGAGAAGCTTGGAGAAGCTTGGTTCGAGAAGGTTGTGACCCGACTACTTATCGGTGGGCGTGACGTAGTTGAATACTTGATTCTGCCTTGGAGAAGCTAGCCGAGAAGCAGAGGCAGCAGATTCAGAAGGAGAGAGGAGATCGACCGTAGGTAAGATTGATTCATTTCTTCATCAGATTTTGATTTCCATTTTAAGGGGAAAATATTTAGTCTTATTCAATTATAACTTGTGCATATGATTTTGGAATTACATAGTCAATTCCTAGAAATTGCATTTGTTTGTCTTCCCATGAGTAGAACCAGGTGTGGGTGTCTCATGCAGCTTAGAACCTCAACCTACATTAAAATTTTATTCAGTATAAATGAAAGGGAGAACAAGGAATCTATAAGCTCCTCGTTTGTTTTCCGGGTTAGCCATTTTTTAAAAGGCTTTTACTAGTCATCAGCATCATAAACTATAGGACTATGAACACGTTTAAAAGGAGCTGTAAAAGGAGAATTAACAAGCATGTCACCTCTTGTTGGAATTGCTTCTGTCCTTGTGAAATATCTTGCCTTAAGACCTTGATGGCAACAACAGTGTGGTCAATGGTGCCTTTGAAAACCGATCCAGATCCTTCTTCACCAATCTTATGTTCACTGGAAAAGTTATTTGTTGCAGCTTCAAGGTCATCAACAGTGTATTCTCTATAAGTAGGTTTATTGTTAACCAATTTATCTAGTGCTCTCTTTTTCTCTTCTTCCTCACGACTGGCTTTCGATTCATCCATTTTTCTCCTACGTGCCTCCATATCTGCTAAACATTATGCCACCTGTGCTACTTCCACAGCAGCCTTGGCTTTTTCCCTCTCTGCCTTGGCCAAAGCCACTGTTGCCTCTTCGGCAAGCCTGGCTTCCTCTAGTTTAATTGATTCCGCTTCTTTCCATTTCTGAAGCGTCCTCAACTAGGAAAACAAAAAGTTCAGTCAAGAAAATTGACAACAGACTGCATAAGTTTGTTTGATAAGATCGCTTATAAGTTATAATTCATAAGCATACTAATCTTACCTCTTGTTTCGCTTATAAGGTTGTGACCCGACTGCTTATCGGTGGGCGTGACGTAGTTGAATACTTGATTCTGCCTTGGAGAAGCTAGCCGAGAAGCAGAGGCAACAGATTCAGAAGGAAAGAGGAGATCGACCGTAGGTAAGATTGATTCATTTCTTCATCAGATTTTGATTTCCATTTTAAGGGGAAAATATTTAGTCTTATTCAATTATAACTTCATCAATGGTAGCCTCCTCTCCCATTCCATACTGCATCATAGCTTGTCTTAGCTCATCTCTTGTGATAAACCTGAATTAGAACATAATGAAGACAGAGTCAATCAGTCGAGTAATGTGCAAAACTGGAAATACAGTAGTGCAATATACTAACCCACTGTTATCCTTGTCAAAGAACTTAAAGTCCAGAACTATATTTTCCTCTCGAGCCTATGTCAATGCATTATAGCAGTTATGAATTCAATGTAATCTATGGTTCCACTGTTGTCAACATCAACCTGACAAAATAAGGTGTAGGCTTGTTTCATTGTCATGTAAATGGGAATAACAAATCAACGACGGATCATAGGTTTTGTTGAGCCATTAACGACGCTATGACTAGACATCTAACTTTTAAAAAATATGAATAGCCACTGTTAGATCATAGATACTTACCGGATCTAATGTCTTCGCTTATTTTTCCTCTATTTTGCCATTGTGTGGTGATCATGGAGCAAATGAGAAGCCACCAGTAGACATGGAACACAAGCAGCATCAGCAACATAGTGTTCAGAAAATAGTTGATATAGGTCCTACACTGATACTGAACAGAACTTATTTAGAGTAACAATTCACCTTCTTATCAATAAAGGTGTCTTTATTAGCAGTTTCAGGTTGGACTAAAATCCTTCAATTAACCCATCCATCATTAACATAGATTGTTTTTCTTATCTCAAGAACATAGAAGAGTAAGACATTACCATTTATTAGGGAAAATTTAAAATATTTTCATATTTACCAAGAATAAATATTTTCATATTTATTGGGATAACATTGGGATAACTTTGATTAGTGTTATTCTTTGATGATGTTATATTACAGAAATTCTAAATGGATAGAAGTTGGATGAATTTGTCAAGGGTAAGTACTGCATATCGAAATGGAGTGGAAACTTTTCTAAATGTAGCTTTTGCGAATGCAAGCTAAGAGAATATGATTCTTTGCCCTTGTAAAAAGTGTGTGAACATTAATTGGCACAACCGTGAAGTTGTAAAAGAATATTTAATTGTTTATGGCTTTGTCCCGGGATATAAAAAATGGGTATTCCATGGAGAGTTGACACCTCGTACTGCTACTTCCCAGAGTAATGTGTCTTTTTCACCTATTTCTGATCGTCCATCTATTAGAGAAGATGACATGGAGGGTATGTTGCGAGATGCATTTAATATGCACGATAATGAACAGTCTATTAGAGAAGAAGATTGTGATATTGGTGTAAATGATTTTACCGAGATGAGAAGAACCGAATGTGACGAAGAGCCAAATGGAGATGCTACAAAGTTTTATAAGTTGCTTGATGAAATGAATGATCCACTTTACGAGGGATCGAAGCATTCCAAACTCTCATTTTGTATTCGTCTTTTCCACTTGAAATGTTTGGGAGGATGGACTGGTAAATCCTTTACACAGTTACTAGAGTTTTTAAGAGAAATGTTTTCGTCTACCAAAATTCCTGAATCTGGCAAAGATATGAAGAAAATGATAAAAGATTTGGGCCTTGGATATGAGAAAATACACAGCTGCCCGAATGATTGTATGTTGTATTGGGGAGACAAGAAAGATCAAGAGTCTTGTCATGTATGTGGTAAATCTCGGTGGATGAATATGGATACGCAAGATGTGATGGAAGAAGAAGCTGAAGCACGACCAAGAAAGAAGTCAGTAAAGATTTTGCGGTATTTTCCTCTAATACCTAGACTTCAAAGACTTTTTATGTCTTCGAAAACTTGTGAGTCTATGAGGTGACATTATGATGGACGAACCGATGATGGATTATTAAGGCATCCTGCTGATTGTGAAGCTTGGAAGTCATTCGACCAAAAATTTCTAAGTTTTGCCAGAGATCCTCGAAATGTCAGACTTGGGCTTGCATCTGATGGGTTTAACCCTTTTAAAATCATGAGCACTTCGTATAGTACTTGGCTCGTTCTACTTGTTCCTTACAATTTGCCCCTATAGATTTGCATGAAACAATCATCTTTTATCTTATCCATGATGATCCCCGGTGAGAAAGGTCCTGGTAATGATATTGACATCTATCTACAACCTCTAATTGTAGAGTTAAAACAATTGTGGGTGGGTATCGAAACATATGATGTGTTGAAAAAGGAGAACTTTAATTTGCGTGCAGCTTTATTGTGGACTATTAATGATTTTCCTGCTTATGCAAATTTATCTGGGTGGAGTACCAAAGGTCGCTATGTTTGTCCTTGTTGCGCTGCACAAACATGTTCGAAGTGGTTGTACAATGGAAAGAAGTTCTCTTACATGGGACATCGACGGTGGTTAACTGAAAATCATCGTTTTAGATTTCAGAAGAATATATTTGATGGTACTGAAGAGTTTAGAACAGCTCATGAGCAAACAATCGGGTCTGATATCTTATACATGTTGAAAAATACATAATTCAGCTATGGAAAGATGAGCCAACCACCAAACCCACGATCAAAGAGAAAGATGAAAGAGGTGTACGAAGGTGATGCTGAACCTCTTAGTGATAATGAGTCTGATGAAGAGGATGATCCAAATGAGGCAGAGTTATGGAAAAAAAGAAGTGTTTTTTTTTAATTGCCTTATTGGAAGGATAACATTTTGAGACATAATCTTGATGTTATGCATATTGAGAAGAATGTTTGTGAGAATTATTGGAACCATTCTCAATGTTGATGAAAAATTTAAAGACAATTTAAAGAGTCGACTTGACTTAGTTGACCTCAGAATTCGACATGATCTTCATCCTCAGATACTTTCTAATGGAAAATCTTTCTTACCGTCTTCTATATTTGTGATGTCGAAGATAGAAAAAGAAATGTTCTGTAGGGTGTTAAAAGATATAAAGGTTCCAGATGGGTATGCATCAAATATATCTCGATGTGTCAGTATGAAAGATCGAAGACTTTATTCTCTAAAGTCACATGATTATCATATACTGATGCAAGATCTTATGCCAGTTGCCTTACGGGGTTGTATGTCGAATGAGGTGATATCTTGTATAATTGAGCTTTCTAATATAATGAAAGCTCTTTGTGGTAAAGTTTTAGTGGTTGAAGAACTTGAGAAACTCCAAGATCGAGTAGCGTTGACTTTATGCAACTTGGAGAAGATATTTTCACCTTCATTCTTCACAATTATGGTGCATTTGTTGGTTCATCTTCCTCACGAAGCTAAAGTTGGTGGACCAGTTTTCTATCGTTGGATGTATCCTATAGAGAGGTATAAATTTTTCGAACGTTATTTAATAATATTTAGATATTCAACTAGTTATATAATGTTGTGTTTATTGTGTGTCTAGGTTCTTATGCAAATTGAAGTCTTATTGTCGTAATAAACGGTATCTAGAAGGATCAATTGCTGAAGGGTATTTAGCTGAGGAGTGTATGACTTTTTGCTCTAGATATTTGGAAGATGTCAAAACGAGATTGAATAGACCAACTAGAAATGAAGTATGCAGTACTAATAACGGAGAGACTTACATGTTTGGGAGCTATGGTGAATCACTCGGCAAAGTTGAAATTGTACAGTTAGATGATAAGTCATGGGTGCAAGCACATCGATATGTTATTTTTCATCATGACTCAATAGAGCCTTTTCGAACGTAAGTTTCTATAAATTCATATTTTACAACGTTGACTTATTTTTTGTTCCCATTCTTTAACCACGTAATCTATTTTATAGTGAGTATAAGGAAGAGTTACAATCTCATGTACGCTCAAGAAGATTAAATCAACGAGAGAGTCATAAGCTCTTTGCAGAAACTTTTCACGAATGGTTAGGGAAAATGGTAAGTATAACTAAAGCTTTATATGACTTTCATAGTCTTAATATCAATATGCATGAATGTTAACCAATGTAACTTCTCACGTGTAATAGGTTTGCTGTGGGAGAGAAGTTAGTGAAGAAGTAAAATGGCTTTGTCAAGGCCCAAATAAAATTGTTAAGAGATATAATGCCTTCCTCATTAACGGGTATAGGTTTCATACGAAATCTCGAGAAAGATTACGGAGGACGCAAAATTGTGGAGTTATTGTTACTTCTTCAATTACAAGTTATGCTAGTGTAAGGGACAATCATCCTGTGGAGGGAGATGTAGAATATTATGGAATTATTACCGACATTATTGAGTTGGATTATTATGGAAAACGGAAGGTTGTGTTATTTCGGTGTGATTGGGCTGATGTCAACAGTACTAGGGGAATTAAAAAAGATCAATTTGGTTTTACAATGGTAAACTTTTCTCGATTAATTCATACTGGCCAACAATTGATGGACGAACCATATGTATTCTCGTCGCAAGTCAAACAAGTTTTCTATTCCCATGATCCAACCAAAAATGGTTGGTATGTTGTACTCCGTAACACCCCTAGAGAATTGATTGATATCGGGGATGGAAGTAGAGATGACATTGAAACAAGACCAGAAACTTTGCCTTTTGCAGCACAAAACTTAGATGGAATATCTTCTACTTCTAATTCACAGTTTCAATGGGTTCGAGACAACATGGATGAAGATTTTAATGAAAATTAGTTGCGTATTGTAATAAGATTTCTATTGAGCCTTATTAATTTCTTTACTAAAGTTGTTGTTACTAATGTTTCTTTTCCGTTTGTTACAGGTATTATGCCACGGAGAAAATTAAATAGCTTAAATATTGTTCAAGTTCCTCGAATAGGAGAAGAAACAAATGAAGATGACTTGTCTGGTTCTGCAGCTTCACAAGTTCCTGAAACGGTTGAGAATATAGAAATTGAAGGTATTTTTTAAAACTTTATTTGAATCATAACTATTTGTTATTGTTGAAATGATCTAATAAAGTGTTGACTTGATATATTTGCATATAGGTGGAAATGGTCGAAGGCGCAAGACTAGAGGGCGGATGACTTTGATGGAATTATACGATCTCCCCGTTGGAGAACGTGTAAAAGTGTCAAGAAACGATGCCGGCCAACCTGTTGATGCAGAAGCAGGTGTTTTGGCGAGTTATTTAGGCATTGTTGCGCGTAATGCTTCAATTTTGCCAATCAGTTATGAGTCTTGGCATCAAATGCCAAATAGTAAAAAAAATCAAGCTCTTGATCTTGTTAAGGTAAGAATAATATTATATTATCTAATTCATTACATTTAAATAGTAATATTTACTTTCGATTTTGTGATTTTCAGGATAAATTCTCTTTGGAGGTCTCAGACGATTATGTGAAGCATGCATTAGGAAAGAAATGGAGAGACCATAAGAGCTTGTTAAAGAAGACGTATTTCAAAAACGATTTGAGCCTTCAAGAGAAATTTCAAAATGTTCCCCCAGGAATACTACGGTATCAATGGGAAGATGCAGTCAGGTTTTGGAGTTCAGCAAAAGGGGAGGTAACATCTACAATTTGTAACAATAACATTATATTATTTCAATTTCAACTTTAAATGTAATAAAAATTGGAAATTAAACAGGAAAAAGAGCGCGTAGGAGTTACTAGTAGACAAAAACAAAAATTTACGCACACAGCAGGGACGAAGAGCTTTTCTCGCATTGCTAATGAAGAGGTATTATTTTTTTATATTATTATTTTAACTTGTATTACATTAAAGTTAATATTCATGTTTATTATATTTTGTAGCTTGTGTCGACTGGTTCTAGCATTGGACGGGTAAAGCTATTCGACATTACTCACACCAAAAAGGATGACTCTCCAATGAATCCTGAAGCTGAAGAAATTCTGGTATAATGTTTTCATCTATTATTTTTTATCTATTATTTTGTATTATGTTGTATTTGGTATTCTGGTATAATGTTTTCATTTATTATTTTTAACAAATGATTATCAGACGAGAATGAAGGAAAAAAGGACAGAGATAGAAGCTACGGCTTCAACTGATGGTTCTGCTAATATTGCTGATATCGAGAATCAAGTTTTTGCTGAAGTTTTGGGTCCTGAAAGATATGATCGAGTACGTTGTCAAGGTTCATTCGTGACACCAACTAAATATTTTGGATCCAAATCGTCTCAGTACATGCCATCACAAAGTCAGTCTTCTCAAACGGAAATTCAACGTTTAAAACAACAATTAACTCAATTCCAAGCAGAGATGGAAGCTAAAGAAGCTGAGAGAGAACGAAAAGAAGCTGAGAGAGCAGCAAGAGAAGCAGAGAGAGAATCAGCATATCAGAATCTTCAACAACAATTTCAAGATATGATGGCGATGTTAAAGCAAAACCAACCTAGGAATCCGTCGCCTTAGATGATTTTAGGTTCATTTGGTTTGTACTTATTACTGAACTTTATTTGACTTAAACTCTGAATTATTATATTTCACTTTATTTGATATTAGACTTTAATGTATTTTGGGTGGTTAAGTATTTTGGATTGTTTTATTGTTATTGTTTAATTGTATTGTTGCTGAAATATTAATTATAGGGAATTTTTGGTAGAAATAATAATTTAAAATTATTTTTTTTAAATACAGTATCAATAGCGGCGTTTGG
Source organism: Abelmoschus esculentus (assembly GCA_035048815.1). Lineage (NCBI taxonomy): Eukaryota > Viridiplantae > Streptophyta > Magnoliopsida > Malvales > Malvaceae > Abelmoschus > Abelmoschus esculentus. Next base: position 4,442,683 of record JAUCBN010000008.1, read on the forward strand.
GATAAACGCCACTAAAAGCCCATAACAATAGTGGCGTTTGTTTAAAAGCGCCACAAAAGTACAGAATATTTGTGGCGTTTATCTAAAACAAACGCCGCCATAGTATACGACCTTTTGCGGCGTTTATAAAAACCAAACGCCGCTGTAAAATGTACTTTAGTGGCGTTTTAGTAAACAAACGTCGCTACAGATCGTGTACTGTAGCGGCGTTTATTTTAGATAAACGCCGCTACTTTTAGCGGCGCAGCTTCTTGCGGCGTTTTTTGTGGCGTTTTTCTTTTCGCCGCAAGTACTTTTAGCGGCGCTAAAAAACGCCACTGTATGTATAAAAAGCGTTGCTATAAACCTGTTTTGCTGTAGTGAAAAGTCAAACTCGAACTCAACTCAAAAGCCCTCTTAAACCTCCATCTCCATCAAACCTATACATTCTTACCTTGTTTGGTAGATCCTTACAAGCCCTACAAACCTTCTTCCAACACAAAAACAAGATTACTACAAGAAACTCTAAAGATTAAACCTTTAACTTCTCTTTATGTTGCTTCAAGGGTGAGGAGGAGGAAAAGAAAGATGATAAAGATGAGGAAGATGATATCATGGCCTGCAAAACATTAAACCCCCTTCCCCATCTCATCTTATTTGACATTTACCAAACTGCCCTCACCAACAAGTCTTACTCAAAAACCCAACTCAAAGCCCAACAAGCTTACGGCCCAACAAGGCCCAAGCTCAAACCCGGGGCCCAAAACCGAAGTCCAAACCCCTCGGGTTAACCCGACACTCGGATTCGAATCCGGATCGTACACTTATGTAAACCTCAGAATCATACTTGTATGATTCTTTATTTTATTTTTAAAATATTACATGAAGGATTTTAAAAATATGATATTTAAACTAGTTAAGGACTGAACAATGAATATTCGATCTTGTATTACTAAAAGCAAAGAACTCATTACAATAAAAATTTGTGGAGGAACCATGGCACGAAGCCCGTCTGGACTATGGTTCTGCCTTTCTGTCGTTTAGTAATGACTTTGTTTCAGGTACAAATAAAGTGAACTTATGACTTTTAGCCTACCTAAGCAAGTGAAATCAGGCTCCTTGTACGAAATTTCCAGGATTTAATCACCAAGACTTTCACCACCAATCATAGAACAACAGGTTGGAGGGTAAGACAAGTAAGAGTTGTGAAGATTCATGTATTTAGAAATAGAATCCAACATTTTCTAGTCATTTTCCTCTTTCACACCGGAAGTGTTCGGTACTTGAGAAGCAGGCAAGTACGTGGCCAACGCTGACTTATTTTTCTTCGATCATCAACAATATCGCCAGTAGTTTTCAACTTCAGGATGATACTAATTTTCCTACCAACGCATGAAGTTCTTACCATGACAATATGATCTCATGCTATACTTCAATTTTTGCACGGGGTATAAGAAGGAAGATGCTACGTATCTTCCTAGTTAATTGATATTTTTAAGTATTTGAAGAATGAAGTTCAGTTTTAACGGAGTAAAAAATTTAAAACATCAGATATTATGCAGACCTAAATTAACACAGAATTTGTATACCCCAGTAAAGAATATGGAATTCAGTTGTGGTATTTATAGGTAACACAAAGAGCAAAATTATATTGAATTAATATTACTTCTAAAAATCTGATGAAAAAGAAAATGACAATACCCTGTATTTATGGTGGGTAATTGGTGGATGTAACGAGTAAAGTCTTGAATTCATCATACACTCATTAATTATGGTAGGTATGATATTTTGTATTTGTACCGGTCGTCTATCAATTATACTTATATTTATCTTCACCTTAAATAAAATAGGTGCAATACAGAATCTGTAAAATTGTATCGGTCTATCATGGTATCTTAATTTCAACTAATATTGAATATTGCTTCTTTACCTTACTGTACAACTGACTAATAAATTTTAACTGAATTCTTACATTTCTTTCTCAGTTATAGCGTAAAAGTAAAAACTCCGTACCTTTTTCCGGCAAATCAAGGGCACAATTAAAACATGGGTTGCAACTTGCAATCCAACTTACATGGAATCATTGCGGAAAACCGCTTTCATGCAAATTCGGATAAACATGGTGCTGGGGTGTGCGGTCTGGAATTTCTGGGCAATTTGTTCATCAATTTGATAAAAGAAGACAAGGTTCAGTTTCACTTAACCAAAGGAAAAAAACAAGAGTACTTCTCTTTTTAAAATGTCTGTATACATACGCACACAGATATTATAAAATGGTTTACCCAGGGGCAGGAACACGAGTACGTATAACTATTCTCTTAATATCTTAAAACTCTAGTGACTATTACTCAAATATTAATTCAATCATTACACTGCTTAACTTTTGTCTTAGTTACAGACAAATAAATAAATAAACATTTTAAAGTATTGAAGAAGAAAGACATTGGACAGTTCCTTGCATGTGTGCTTTGACGAAGACTTGCTAATTTTGATCTTCCCTTGCTTGACAAACCAAAGGTGTTTTGCTTTGACTGCGTACAATGTCCATTTCATACAAAACCCAACTTGTTTCCATTTCTCCAGTAACTGTCCGAACGCCACACGTCGTCACCCTTTTGGTCCACTCTTCTTTTTCCCTCTATAAAACCATCCCCTCCAACACACCTTACAAATTGCAAGTGGCAACATAGATCTAAAGCTGTTTCTTACACAAGTCTTCAAGCAAGGAAATATCAGTTTCTTTCTTCCTTTTTTAATGGCGGCTACGGGTGCATCTCAGGAAGATGTTAAGGTTGTTCTAATCGATACTCGGTACGTTGAAACAGACCCCCTTAGCTTTAAATCTGTAGTTCAAAAACTTACAGGCAAAGATTGTTGCGTTGCATGGATAGAGGAGAGTTCATTTTCCGGTTTAAAAAACGGAACAAAGGTGCATGGAAAGGTTGCAGCTGAGAGGCCATGGGACAAGGGAACTGCCACACCGGCCGTCGGCAGTGGAGGTGCTTCCATGTTAACCAAGGGTTATTCTTTTAAAGATCTGGATAGAATGATCTTGGAGGGGCCGCCCGTGGACGAGTTGAAGTGGCTGTGGGCTGACTAGCGAAGAAGATCGGAAATGATTTCCTACATGTACAATTATTTGATGCATTTGGAGGTGAAATATTGTTTTACAAGCATGTATAAAAGTATATAAAAAAATCCTCACAATATATATATATGTGTGTGTTTTCTTAAATTTCTGATTATTTTTTTAGTATTAAGGTTTTGATTTGCTTCCTTAAATTAATAAAGAAGTTGTTTTCGATAAATAAAATAATGAATTTATTTTTTTAATTTTAAAGAATATTCCCTCTTTTATTTCTTCACTTATTTCCTTAGAAGGAATGGTTTTTCTTATCTTGACCTTCTTCGGTTCTAAGAAAGCTGTAATTTCGAGTGGGATAGACAGATTGAATAAATGAGTGGCGGTTCAAGGCTCCACGCCTCCACGGCATGTAAGAGAAAAAATACTTGGTTTTTGGTTCCCGTTTTCAAGCAACAACTCTCTTTCGTGGTACGTACAGCCAGAATCAAGAACAAAACTAGAATTTAAGATTAAAAATAAAATAAAACATCTAATAATAAATATAAATTTAAAAGTATATTTAAAAAAGCAAAAGTAAAAAAATATTGAGGCAGCATGAGGGCAACTGTCTTTTTTACCCTCACATATGTTCATCACTTCATGAATAATATTCGTTTGATATAGGACAGAAAAAAAAAACAAATTGCATAGAAAAGATAATAAGAATGTTCAAAATATTTTGATGAAAATTAAATCCAATATTGATATGAGTCTGCGAGGATGTAACAAACTTACTCTTCTGTATATCTTCTTGTTTCTTGAAATTTGGTTTAAATTTTTTATTTTAATTTTGTTGTAAAGCGAATTGATGACTTTTAAATATATTTTAATAATTTTATAAGTGAAATAAAAACAAACATTTATCAAAAAAAAAATATCTGTTACATATCAATATTAACATTTATTTTAATTAAACTTAAATATCAAAATATAATATATCATGTGACCTACAGATATAGTCTTATTCATAATATTATATAAAAAACTAGAGAAATATATAATACAGTTATATTAATATTTGAATGAGCGATATGATAGTATAAAAATACTTTAAGATAAATATAACTCATTTTTTCTACTGAGATCTATTATTAAGTTAAAATATATTAAATTTAAAACAAATATAATAATTCTGTAATAAATATATAAATATTATATCCACAAATGGTTCAGATTTAATATATAAATACTCTCTAATTTAGTGAAACAATCGAAGATTAGATGGCATCAAATCAAGTAGCAGCTCACCGACGGAGGTGAGATCTATCATGGGTTAACCCTTTGCAAGCAAAAGGTAAGGCAGCTCCACCACGAGTTTGTCTTCCCCAAACGCTAATGCCTTTGAACAATCTCCTAGAGGCCGGTACCGCCGACCAGGGGTTTCGTCTACCCCAAACTATTGTGTTACCGATGCAAAGGAGATGGGGCAGCTGAGTCAGCCACAATTGCCAAGTCTGCATCCTGGTCAACATGACACCACTCAGATTCACACACGAACACTCTAAGAAGTTGTATTAAATCGGCAGGTTTAAATGTCCAAGGAAAGGAGATGGAATTAGGCGAACATCAAAAAAACCCTGAAGGCGATGATTTCTGGGCTTCATTACGGGACTTGAGGCAAGATTTTAGAAAGGTAACCTGCCTTTTTGTTTACGAGCAATTGAGTTTTGTACAGGCACGATAAGAACGATCTCACAGTGCCTCTAAAAAAAATCCCCAAAGTTTATCTTAGATAAACTACATTCATTAGATGATATTAATATTAAAATTATATGTTATAATTATGTTTTAAATGTGATAATTGATTATAAAATCTTATTGATTATTTTTATTCTTATTGTTTCTATAGAACTAGTGAGGTTCTGGACAAGCGCAATAGAAACAACCGCACACAGAACCTACAAAAAACAATTACTTCAAAGGGTCACATTTTTAGAATTAGTGAAAATTATGAATAATTGATTTTAAGGGATACATTTTAATAAAATGGCACAGAACCCTTAAAATCTTCGAACCACCCCTGTTAACAACAAATATTAAAGCCGAAAAAAATCAATATATATATATATATAAACTTTATACCATCTCTTTGACCAAGCTAAAGTTATTGGTTCATTTCTCGCGGTTATAAAAGAAAAATAGCATCAAAATCATAGAGAAAAAGAGCCAACTTCCTTCCACCCCATGCATAGAGTACACGCTACGAAAACGCTCCTATTCCACGAGACAGGAGCCCTGCAAACGATGCCACTTCACATGCAAACATTCCAATTTTCTCGCCTTAGATTTACAAATGTAAAATACCAGCAGAAGAGTATGTCAAAACAACCAACATTTAGTCATAGGTGCCCTTCGCCAAAGATCAGTCCTTTGGGTGAAATCTTCATATATTCAGATTGAACTGTTTACGATGTTCTTTTTTTACGTGTACAAAATATTCTTGCATCTCACAGATCCTCTTTTTCTCAGAATGAGAATGTATTAAAGCAAAGTTTACAAGGAAAACGCAGCATATATTATATTCATATCTCAAGAAAATAGTCAACCCTAGCAATATCTGCTACAGTATAACAGTACTGCATTTAATTCTATGAAAGAAACAAGGCCGGTTTTATATCTCTCGCGTGTAAATGTAATAGGTATGCATGGAAAAAGGAAATACCTAGAGAAGCAAAACCAAGAAAAAGGATTTGCAGATTCTCTAATATCCCTGTAATTCAACCGATCATTCAAGAAAATGAAGAAAGTTCTAATGGCAAAGTGGAAAGATGAGCACAAGAAAATCCATCTGGACTAACTAAACTAACCATTCATCTTTTTTCTTCTATCAGTTACGTTTTCTGATGAAAACATGGAGCTCTAGGGTTTTGCAGCAGTGCCAGAGAGGCCACAGATAAGGTCCTGCGCAACAGCCGAGTCGGGCTTGTCATTGTGGCACGGAGATGAACCGGAGGGAGGGACGAAACCCTTGGGAAGCATGACTGTAAAAGGCCTGGTCTTGAAGTTGCTATCCATGTTGATCTTCCTTCGCTTCGTTACCTTTCTCTTCCACTTCCTCTTCTTCTCGAATCCCCTCACCGGCTTGTTCAAGAAGAAGGGGGTGGTGTTCTTGATGCGCAGCACTTGGTACGCCGCGGCTGGTTGGCGATCGGAAGGATCGGCAGTGCTGATCTTGGGATGGATTTCATTGCATGAGGCAGGGAAAGGAGAACAGGAGAGGAGGAAGAAGGCGACGAAGATGAGAAGAAAAACAAAGAAATGGTTGAATGTTTGATTAAAGAAAACCATGATGAAGTAGAGTGCTTAAGTTGTGATTCATTTGTATCTGACTAAAGAAACAGAGAAAAGGAGGTTTAATCTCGGAGATTTGGAAACTGTTAATCCCAAGATGTTTGTTGCAGCTTTTCAAGAGAGAATGAGAGTTGGAGGAGCCGAGGAAGGTTCAAGCTTGAAACCACCCGCGAGTTTATTCATACATCACTAGGCGGTCAAGATACAAGCACAACCAAAGCCATTATATATGTGTTTTAATCAGGGCCAACAAATATACCATTCGGGCTCTTATATATGTTGAATTCTGTTAAATTTTATTGAAAATTAGTCGAAATATCTCAATAAAGTAAAATAATATATATATATATATATATATAAATACTATACTATCTCCAAAATACGAGTGAAATTCGATTTTTTTATTTAACATTTATAATTGCAGTTTTAGTCCCAAATCAAGTGATCCATGTTACATTTTCATTACCATTGCCTAAGTTTACATACTGTCTGCGCTGATTCATGATTGTCTTTTATTATTATCATCAGTTCACATTAATACATTTTCACCCTCATTTTGAAGGAGAAACAGATTATCACCATCTCGAATGACATGTATATCATCGATTTCTGCATTCTCTGCATTAACAACTCTAGTAAATGTGTGGCCTCCAAACTTTTCACCTGCAGTTTAACAAGGTTGTGGAATGAGAATTGAATTAAAGCAAAAGAAGGTTAGTAAGGTGGTTTCGGGTTCCTGTTCATGGTCTAGAAATCCCTTTTATCTGTTTCTTTTGCTTTTCTTTCGTTTTGTCAACCGGATGAGTTGATTTGTAATTGTTTTCCCATGTGTTGAGATTTATTTCAAGACTTTTTTACTTACCAGCAACTCTGAGCAGCTCTTGTATTGAATCAGGTAGGAGTATCAACTTTCCAAGTTGCCTACTTGAGGCACTGCTGCTCTTTAACTGCATGTGAATAGCAACTCTTTTCTTGGTGGGGATTATTAGGTCCTTAGAACCGGGTGAATTGAAGAAATTTTGTTCCCCAATTCTATGGCTTTTTTTACTATTCTTGAGATCAATGATCTCTATTCTATGTTCATCTAACATTTCAATATGCCCCTTGGGAACAGCATCGTGGAGAGCCGTTTGGCCCTCCTCTGCTGTTGAAATTCCATTCTCTGCAGCCTCTGATCCCAACAAATCAATGTTTATTGCTTCTCTCTTTGATGCATATCCCTGTGGTTGATCTCCAAATCCTGCATTCAAACAACTTCCTTCCATTGCTCCATGCCCAACCCCAGGATCTGTGTTGGACTGGTCAAAGCTGCTGCTGGGTACCCCATTTAATTTCTGCAAGAAAAAACATCGCTCCTTGTTGTTCATAGTAATAATATTAAGTCTTCCATCAGTTTAGAAATTGTCTAATATGATATTTACCGTGCAAAGATTGCGCATAATAACGCTTCCATCTTCAGTATTCAATTTGATGATGTTCATCAAAGTAGTTGCATTCACTCGCACTATTTGACTAAGCTCAGTGGTCCTGGCTGTGTATGGCTGTGGCCTATAACATAGAACTCCAACCTCTCCAAACATATCTCCTGCTGCAACCTTCTCCATAACCTGATCATGCCCATCATCATGCGAGATTAAATTCTGCAACCGGGAATGGACCAGTCACCAAATTAGTGTCAGAAATCATCTTTTTTTAGTTCATATATGTTCTTCACACATCAAAATAAGCCTACATACAACTGCTCCCGAGACAAGTATGTAGAGATCTGTTGGGGATTCATTCTGCAGAATGACATCTTCTTTGGGTGGGAAATACTCGGCATCCATTTCAGAAACCTTTTGTCAAAGTAGTAAATTGTATTAAGCATCTTTGTGCAAATGAAATTCAAAACGACGTACCGTTTGCCTCAAAGAGAATGCATGAAGAATGATATTATTACCAACTGAAATAGGAAGTCATGAGAAACTCCTTGGAAGAGATAGGCTTTCTGCACAATGTGGAGGAATAGATGCTGTGCAATGCTCGAACGAATGGCTTTTGGTAAACTATTTAGGGTCTCCTGTTGCTTCAATTCTTCTGTTTTGAATCTTAAGCATATGTGTGACAACATTTGATCTTGTATGTGGGGTGGCAACTGGTTTCGTGTCGCAAATTCTGAAGTGGCTCTAACCGTATCCCTCTGTAGCACCCAAAAAAAGGCTCCTTGTCAAAAAGAAAAATAATGTTGAATAGCTTGCCATGCTCAAATCAGCTCCTACAAAAGACTGAGCATTTATGCTTGATTCACGATGCCATTCCTTTAAACTTGTATCCTTACCTTGAATATTTCATACAAACTAGCCTTGAAATAACCAACATTGCTACAGCAAATGGTGGGGTTACTTATAGTTTTGTTGATAGTGAGTTCTTTACCTTTAGAAGTTAGAACATATTTTATATATTGATTTCTCCTAGACCTGGCTGGTTAATGATGAATTCTAACAGCTTTTGTAAGACCAACTTACAAAATTACGAGTCCGGCTTGTGCAGTGAACGACCAGGTTAGTCATGTTCCCGATTATGTAAGCTGTCAATCCCAAATTAAAGAACATGTAAAAGATGCAAAACAGCATCTCTCTTGGATTCGCAGCATGCAAGTCCCCATAACCAGTTGTGGTGAGCGTTGTAATCGACCAGTAAATTGAAGTTACATATCTATCCCACAGACTGTGCTGTTTGAAATTCGGGTATATTGCACCAATCCAGGTTCTCGAAGGATCAGGATATCTATCTGCAATCAGATAGTTAAAGCATCCAGCACAATGTACTGCAAACAGGGTCACCTGAAATCAACCCCAAGGAAAACAACCCCTTTTTTTCAAATGACTGAAAGCAATATTTCTGGGGTGACACTAAAGAAAATTTCAAAGGGGATACCGAAATGAGCTTGGTGCACCGAATCCAGAAGTAGTTGAACCGGATGTCTTTCTCGAGTCTGAAGGGGAGGAAACCAGTGAGTAAATACTGTACTTCTCCCATTGTAACAGTTTTAAAGGTTTAATCATTTTGAAGAAAAGAATCATAAACCTTGCAAACAGGGAGCTAACTCGTCTCAGACGCCAGAGTCTGAGCATGTTGAGTAGCCTGAGCCCGAGTTCGCTGCCATGATCTGTGAACATGAGGCTGAGAGACTGAAATGGGGCGGTGGAACAGACGTCGAAAGCAAACCAGGTTGATATGTACCTACATGTATTGTTCAAATAATTGATGTACATAGTTGAAGAAAAAAGCTTTGTGATTAAGCGTTACGAAATCTTATTTACCTGATGGCAATCTTCTTGGGGTCATCAACAAGGAGATAAGAGTGGCTTTCGAGATATGCAACAAAGAAAGTGAGAACAATGTCAACAGCAAAGAAGCCATTGACAATGTTGTCAACAATAAGAAGTGCATGGTTCTTGTAAGAAAGGAACGAAAACTCGAATGGACAAATCCAGGCAGAGTAAATGACTAACACAACCAGCCATATCTCCCAAGCCCTGTAATAAGGAATAGGACCATAAGGGGACAGTTTTGATATATATTGAAAGAAATATTTTTGACTAAGCCATGTAAATGGGGCATCACCTATAATGAGGGCTGAAAGGTGATATTATGAATCTACGTAGCTTTGTCTCATGGTTAATTCTAGCCCCGAGTGATGGAAGGAGATCACTCGAGAGGCAACTGCCATTAATATCACTGCTCATACGAAATTCATCAACACAGAACCGTTGGAGGAAGTTTTTCGTACAGGGAAACGACATCTTCAGTACTCGTTTACAATGGAGGCTCTGTATTAAACTTAGGAGGCAGTTTTGAAGTCTGTAAAGGAATGGTTATATATAGAAAAACTTGTGATGAGGCCAGAGAGAGATACGGATTGATTTCACTTTATAATATCACGTAATTTCCCCCGACATGTTTAAAGTTGTGAATGCTCGAGTTTAAGCAGCTAACAGGTCACTGAGAATGGAAAAGAGAGTAGAAATTACAAAAAGGCAAAGGAAAAAAATGCATCTTGTTTGAACAAGAATGATGGAGGAGGAACAAAAAGGTCATGTCGTCATGAGAAGATGAAGGAGAAAGTTGAAGGAAATGGAAAGCAGTGAAAGTGGCGGACATGAGGGTTGCAGCAAAGATATTTTTACAGAGGGAAAATAAAGCTAGAAAAGAATGAGAGAGAGAGAACAACGGAAGTAATGGTGATTGTGGGATCTCCACCATCAGGACATGTGAAGGTGTGCACGACAAATTGACAATCTATAGGACGGATTTGAATGCAGAATCTGGAGATGAACCGGACACACACAGAGAGACAGTCGTAGTAGAATGGAGGGGGGAGAGGACGTTGTTATTTATGGATGCCACGTGTAGCAACCACATCAATTTGTTACATGTATGCCACCTTTCTTCCTTTTGCTAAAAGATGACTTAAATAAACTTGGATTTCAATACTATTCAACTCAGAGCTTGTTCGGTTTATAAGTTATTCAGCTTCGTTTTTGTTTAAGACTTTAACAAATCTAAGTTATAATTAAAAAGAACTCAGTCAATTCGGCTTAAAATTTTTAAGGACAAAATCAAAATATATATACTATATAGTATTGTTAACTTGTTATCATGATTAAATACTTTAAATAGTCTTCTCATTAGACTTGTATAATTTAAAAGCAAATTAAAAAATAACAATCTAAACTCGAGCATTGAGCCGAGTCACGTTTAAACTGTCTAATTCGAATTCAAGCTTAACGAACTTCAAACCTGAACCGAACTCAATAATACTATTTTTCAAGTTAAATTGAACATACCTAAACTCAAATCTGTCTGGACTTGTTATCACCCCAATTATTCTCATCTTCTTTGTTGACGGAATCAGTGAGGACCTTAAAGTCTGAAAATGCCATATGATCCAACTGGCTGGTTATCCCCACCGCTTCCCTCTCTCGAAGTCTCGATATATAAACTAAACCCTAAATTCTAAGTTTAACCCACTTATAGAAAACAAGTTCTTTCATTCTCGTGAGTCGTCCTTAATGATTGCATTGGAGGCCACTTGGATATTTTCTCTTGATGTTAATACTCATATGGTGTCAAAATTTAATCAGATAAAACAAAAAATGACCCGAAAAGGAAGAAAGTGCAGTATAACACAAGTTCGCTTAGACTGTAACTTACTGCAATGAATGATAAGGTCTTCGTTACCCCTCAACAAGTTTTGGATTTGAATAATGTGAACGAAGAAGTAGCATTGAGAAAGCTCTGTCCCTCATTTAGATTCTAAATTCAATTGATGTTCAATATGGTTACTGATTGAACGTGGATAGTACAAAACTAGAAAAGAAAAGAAAAAGTAAACATTTATGGAGTCTTGGAGATGTTAAGGAAGAAGGGTCCCCCCATGGTGTCTGATATGTATAGTAAATGAATTAGGCCGATCCAACCATCCATTTAAAACCCAGTGGCCACTTGCCAAGTGGGAAGCTCAGCCTACCTCAGCTGTACCTGTAGGCTGTACCATGCTCTCTTCTTTCAGATTGGGGGTTACGGTTATAGGTTAGTGCAGGGATATTGACCATCTAAGTTCCTCTATTGCAAGCTTCACACTTCCATCTTACCTCGATCTCTAACGTCAAATCTAGGATGTTGGAGTTGGAGTTGGAGTGAAAAATGTTTAATATATAAGTGAATTCATAATGTTTGTCGTTTCATGTGTTCTTAATACCTCAATATATTATTAGTGATTTTACGATTTTTTTAATCAAAGTTTATCATATTCGATCACGTAAAAAAATATTTATTAATAATGTTTATTAAAAATGTTTGATATATTAATAATGTTTATTAATATTTATCATAAATATAAAATTTTTACATTTATTTGATATAGAATTATTGGTTAAATAATTACCTCAATTTGACCTTAAAATTGAGAACTGTTATTAGAATTTTTTTGTCGCAATTAAAGGCACCTAACGTCCTTGGTGTTAGTTATGCGGTTGCTTTCGCCTTTAATTCGTTTTTGGTTTGCTTGGGTATTTGCGTCTGCGCTGCTTCAAATACTTAATATAACGTTTTGTGTAGTCAAGGTCAACACCACGAGGCTTGTCAGAAATTCCTAGAATCTGGGATACTTGGATTTGGTGACGTGGGTCATTAAGCAGACAGTTAAGGGAAACAACAGTGGCAAATATATGTTTAAACCTAATACCAGATTGTCATGATGAACCTAACGCCAAACTTTATTATTATTTCGTAATAATTTATTTTTATACGATTTTATGATAATATTAATTAATTACGTTTAATTTTAAAATTATGTACACTATAGTGTCCAAATTTAAATCATTTGAAAAGAATAACTCCATTCTTTATTAATAGAACAATGAATAGGATTTCTTATCTCTCGTCATGAGTCTTAATTATCTTGGAAAACAACTTAGAACCGAAAATCCAAGCGCGAAAGTTGATGCGATTACAGGGAAAGCCACGTGAAAATATCGACTCAGTGCATTGCATTGGCAGTGGTCCTTTGAAATGATGGTACGAGCCGAGTATTCAATTCCCTAACCAATTCTAATGAGTAAGAACGTGTCCCACACGTGGTCCTTCAGTCTCCGATATAAAAGAATTTCCATTTCACGAAAGATGTGGTGAACAATTGACATACAGTTTCATCAAAGATAAGATTTTTTTTAAAAAAATAAGATCTGAAATTTATTAAATATTATAATCTCTTTTTTTATGATCAAATAAAACATTTTACGAAACAAAAAAATAGTGAATAAGCTAGGTAAATTGATTCGTTACACAATTTTAATTATATCAATTAACAAATCATCAAATGAGTGAAAATCGATCTTTTCTATAGTTACTTACAAAATTAAATTAAAAAATTAACATAATAAAGATCTCTATACGAATACTAAAAAAAATATTAATGTATGTTAAAATTGTGTCAAACGACAGATGAAATGACATCAAATAAGACAAGGAAACGTGGAAATTTCCTTGGTGTGGTTTCCACTTTCCATTGCATGCCTAAATTGAAATCAAATATATTTTGACCTAAACTTTTGGTGGGAAAATATTTTCCAGTAATGGCTAGTCAGGTTGTCGAGCTTCAAGTTTATTTATTTATTGGTAGGGTAGGGTAAAGGCAAATATGTATGTGAGTGTACAACCCTTTACATATATTTCGGATTCATTTAGATGTATCTTAAAATTTGATTATAAATATTAAATGTATCTTAAAATTTTTAAATAAAAAACATGAAGGGAAGGGCACTATCTTTTTGCTACTTATATAAAAATTAAATCGTTTTATATTACATGGTAGTAAAAAAATAAGAAATATTTAAAATAATATTGTTATGTGAATTACCAAGTTAATATTTTTTAAAATTTAAAATTTCAATTAAACTTTTTAGTTTAAAATAGATATTTAATTCAACGTATCACTCATTATTTGTATTCATATATTTGTGTTATTAAAGAAAGTTCAAATTTTACAATAAGAAGTTTAAATGAAAAAAAAATATGTCAAACCAATATTGTATGATTTTTAATAATATAATACAAAAATTTTAAAATGTTATATATTTTAAAATAAAAATATTCCATATTATATAAAATTTGATATTCAGATCTTAGTTATAATATATCATAATTTATGAACCCAGTAAGTATCCTGATAAAAAAATAGATAATGTTTATAACAAGAAATATAAATTTAAATCACTTTTTCTAAAAATATATTCATATTATTAAAAACAATTAAACTTTTTAAAAGTATATCATAATCTCTATATAATTAATTAATCTTTCTTTCAAATTTGTATTTTATTATCTGATTATTCCAAAAGCATCGAACTCACTGACATTTCATTTAATCAAGATATTTATCGTCTCCTTCCAAATTTTTTGTAGGCCCTTTCCACCGACATATCTAGCGACGGATCTAAAAATATTTTTTAAAATAAGTATACATAAAATTTCAAAATTTTAGAGTAGATACAACTTATAAATATCAAAATAATTTAAAAGCTAACTCATAAAAATAAAAACTAAATATATAAAGTTTAAAAATTCAGGATAGGCCCCTGTCACCCTTTAATGGCCATCCATCCGCCACTGAGCATACCCTATGCCCCATGGATAGGGTAAATGGACACAAACTTTGAGGAATCAATTGAATTGTTTGTATAATGATCGTTTGTGTTTATTTATTAAGTTAAATAAATGAGTATAATCAAAATTTTTATTTCCGTGTAATAAACAAGCGGACACAAATGTAGGTGTTTGGTTTATTTATGTTCACGAGCAATCTCGTTTATAAGCTCACTTGTAGGATGAAAATGCTTGTGAATGTATCTAAATATTACTTTTTTATTGTTGCTAATGATGTTATATAATTTCACATTATAAATGTAAATTTAATTTTGTTGTTTTTGTTTTATTTATTGTTAATTTAGTTGTCATTTTTTAATATATAAACAAACACATAAATGAACACGTTTATAAATACTTAAACGAATATGTTTATAAACACATTCATAAATATTAAACAAACAAACATAAATTATTTATAAACCATTAAAAAATTTAAACTAACAAAAACCGAATACGAATACATTTAAAAATAAATAAATAAACAAAAATGTAATCTTATATATTCAAACTCATTCATTTATATCCCTACTCATATATCCACCCCCAACTGTGTGTGTTTTCTTGCTCCTTTCTGTCATATTTGCAATCGAATCTAGGAATCTGAATGTCCAATTTCTGTGTTAGTTTCTGACTAGGATCCCAGCCTTCTATCCAAAGTCAACTACCCTCCATTCCCATATACAAACTCACCCATATCTCAGGGTTTTTATTTAGTACCCAACAAACAATTATCAGTGCATTGATTTATCAGTTAGTGCAGTCGATCTCACCTTTTCCTCTCTATCAGCATGAATATTCCATTGAAACAATAACCAAGGTTTGAACATTTCAAAACCAGTATATAAACTCACACTATCAGCACGTATATTTTTAGTTTAATTATCGATATGATATTGAATGGTTAATTAGTTGAGATTAAATTTTATAAAAATTTAATATGAAGACGACAACCTCAATATTATTTTTCTCGTTCATAACGTTAGAGCATAAAATATCTAATATTGTTTAAAAGATTTAACATCTCATCTCGTACTACATGACCAAACATAATATCTCCCTTTCTTGCTTATTAACTGCACATGTACGTATGGATCATACCACATGCACCCTTAAATCTCCTTTTCTTGTTTTCTATATTATCTTCAAACCTTCTTGTTGTCATTCATGCATGTGATGTATAATTAATGGGAGAAATGGCATTTTGGAGATTAATATTTACAAAACCAGCATTGTCCTTTTGACTTTAAGAAGCCATGATAAACGCATATGAACAAAGACAAATAGTGGGCAGAATCCTACTCAGATCTCTGGCATGAGGGAGTTAACTCCTTTTTCCCAATGACAGAACCATGGAGGTCAAACTTTTCCTACTAATCATTACATCGCAAGAATGGGATGTTATTATTATTTGTTAAATAGTAACAATATTACGTAGAATTCTGTGGGCGGTGTTGTTTAGTTGTTTTACATATTTTTTTCATGTGGTTTCTAAGCATTAATCTTGTCGAGGACTGGATTCAACCCCTATTGATCTATCAAATTACTCTGGGAATGCCACCACCATTATCGTAATGTTATTATATATTGATATTCTGTACATAGAAAAATTTCCACATCTCAGGTTTTCATAATCATGTCTCATATGAAAACAAAGAACCGTGGACATAGACACAAGTTTCACCACAATTTCTGTGATCAGTGGTTGAGAGAGCACAACACAACTTTCAATAGTGCTGTCCTTCGACATTATCACATTACTTGCGGATTATAAAATTAACAGTCCGTCACATCGACACTCTATCTTCTTGTCCTTGGCTTGAAGACAAAAATAAGAACATTCGATTTAAGTTCTTATTAGAGCTAAAGTTGATAAAAAAATTAAATTATTCGAGTTAAAATGATATTTTATAATTTGAATTTTATTTAAATTTTTATTTAAATCAGGTTTTTGGGGTTTTATATAAATTTCTTTATAATTATTTTAAAATATAACTTTTTAAGTGTTATTTTAATAAAAATAAGACCTAATAATTCTATTTTGTCTGTAATCCCTTGTCCTTTTCCCTGTACGAAAAAGTATTCGGAAATGGAACACTAGTTCCATTTTTTTCTCAATAAGATGATTTTTAACTGAACCATTAAGTTTTCATTTACTTTTTGTGCACGTTATATGTACGGGTAACGTAATTCTTGAATTCATATATTGGGATCGGAAATGTTGATGTGAAAGTAGTGGTTCTATGAAAAAATGAAAAAAAAAATCGAAGTACATGTGCAGTCTTGTCAAAGCATATTTTGATAAGTGATTGAGATATCAGGGTTTAAAGATAAAAATGAGATTATTAGGTCTAAATATTATCAAATTAACCCACCATGCTTCTAGTCTGAGTGTTATTTTAGTAATATTAGGACTTAATCATCCTATTTTTTCCTTTAACCCAGATATCAAAGATTCATGAGCTTCAAACTTCGATAAGAGACTTAGAGACTAAATAGATGACTTAGTTCATGAACAGTTTTTTTCCTGGAATTGATAAACTTGATTGAATGCAAATATTATACGGCCGCCAACGTAGCCGACAGACAGGATGTTGACCACCTATGATTTTCTTACATTTGTTTGATTTGTCGTGTGTAGGCAGGCAGGCACCATGCTTGTATTGTATATCACCTTCGGCTCTCCACCACCACTTTCCTACGTTCATCGAGCGGGTCATCTTAGCCTTATATCACATCACAAAATGACCTTTCGCGAAATGGACGGCCGGGTACCTGGTTGCCTGGGCATGATATGTGGAAGGGTAATTGAGATAAAGAGAATGATATCTGTTCTACTTTAATCTTGTTTAACAAACACTGGACCTATCGATTTGTACACATTTGTATCCTCGTTTAATAAATCCAACTCCTAAGAATATTTTCAACAAAAGAGAAAAAAAATCATAAAATGGCATTTCAAGGCTAATCAATCTATTAAACCCGCACAATAACGAAAACCCATCGGAACCTTGAGGACTAGCTCATTCTCTCCCAACTATAGTATACTTCTTCCTGACTTAATGGTTCTTCGCTATATCTAGCGAGACCGTTCAATGAATCGATATGAAAAAATAACTACAGGGTTTCATGATCTTAATATTTGAAAGCAAATAGGAATTGAATAAAGAAGAGGGTGAGAATGGGTTTGATTTAGCTTGCCTTGTTAGAGTTTGCTAAGATCATTATTCATTAGCTTTGTTTTCAAGGTCCCGTTGCAGTTCTCGAAGAGCTGTGGAGGAGGAAGAACTCATTGTTGTTTTGCTGCTTTGTTATTTACCTATTCTGAGCTTTGATCGACCCAAATCCTGCAGTATAATTGAAAGGCCCGTTTTTACTTTGGGCTGGACTTCGATTAGACAACCCAATGTCTTATTAGTTCAAAACAATAAACAATGTCCTACAACAATCCCTAAATTCATTTATTTTAATCAAATTTTGTTCGAAATGCCTGAATTTATTTGGGCTTTCTCTAATTGTAGCAAGACATGATCTCGAATCAGTGCGTATGTAGTCTAGTAGTATGAATTTTGGAAGGGCTAATCTTAAAATTATCATATTGGTGCTTCACAAGGAAGCTCGATACATCAATTTCAACCATTATGCAGTCCCGAAAGGTAAACGTATTGTCGAGTTTAGGGATGGACACGGGTCAGATCGGGTCGCATTTTCGGTCCACCCGCACTTGATCCGAAAAATCATACCATTCACCTGTCACTCAACCTGATTTAGGGTGAAAAATTTGACCCAACCCGACCCGATTTTAAGCTTTAAAATCCGATCCGACCCGAATCATTAAAAAATTAAAATTTTAAGGATTAAACTATAAAAAAAATAAAATTTAGGGACTTAATTATAAAAATATTTAATTTTAGTGACCTAATTGTAAAAAAAATATTTTTAGTGATCTAATTGTATAAAATATATATAAAGAGGAGTCATTATTGCAAATATCCCTAAAATATATAAGAAAATTATACTAATCCCGAGTCAGGTCGGATCAGATTTTTTTCACTCTAAATCCGAACCCAACCTAACCTGACCTGAACCCGAATTTTTTACCAAAAAATCTAACTCAATCAAATCGAGTCGGATCAGAACCTATCGGTTTGGGTTCCGTTCCCATCCCTAGGTCTCTAGGCAGGAAGGAATCATTTCTCAAATGGAGAAACCAGACCAGAAAAGCTATATAGCTTGACCTTTTCATTGGGGACCGTGTAGTTTTAGATAGTAAATTTGTCGCCATTGATTTTAAAAAAATAAAAATCATACATATTAAAACAATAAATTATTTTGAAATCTAAATAAAAATATAATTGAACACGTTATTACAAATTAAGAATGAAAGTTTAGTTAAAATAAAAGTAAATTAATAATCAAATTATGTACATTTAAAAAATATATAAAATATAACTATCTGTAACATAATAAATAAATTTTAAATTGAAAAAGGAATTCAAAAATAAATAAATAAATATTTTAATATACAAGTTTGTGTAAATTTTACACTAACCTTTTAATTTTAAGGTTATGGATTTAAGTTAGATTTTAGAAATTTAGGTTATAGGATATAAAATTTAAAATTTATAGTTAAAATTTATAGTTTAAAATTTAAAATTATGTATCAAAATATAATTTAAAAAATAATATTAAAAAATATAACTAAAAAAATCAACCATCTAAAACTTAAATACTATATTTAAGTCCAAACAATAATAATAAAATAATAATTAAACCCAATAAAAATTTGAAAATGTATTCGTTATACCTGTAGGACCAAGTCAATGGTTAGAATTTTGATATGACCAAAACAACCTTAAGTTGCCTCAAATATAAATTTACCGCTTCATTTTTAAGTAAACGGAAGAAACAAGAGGGAGGAAAAAGGTAAAGAAAACAAGATTTCCGCCGTCCGAAGAAGATGACGATCACAATCACCAGGAGCAAGGTCAGGTTCAGAACAAGAATGCTTCGTCGGCGACAAGTTCCCTCACTAATCATCTCAAAACAAGTTCATTAAGCAGGCAAGAACACCGATTTTTCTCTATTGCGTTTTTGAAATCTAAATGCATCTTGCCTATTCTTCTATTTTCCTATTTGTTGTTCTTATGTTCTTTTAGATAGTATTTCTTTGTTATTATATTTATGTTTTAACCGTGGCGATGAAAACTTGTTTAAGTACATGACAAGTCTGATTAAATATTGCTTGATTTGAGAGGGTTCTTCCCTTCGTTATTATTTATTTATTTATTTTGATAAGATTTTTCCTCTTTGATTGTTAGGGCATTAAGAATGTAGCGTTCTTAATTCTTATACCATCCTCTAAAGTCTGTAGATTTATAGCCTTGACTGGTTTTGCTGTGTGGAAAGGAGCATTGGCCTATTTTTTCACTAACAGGATTGGATTATTGTGCCAATAAATAAAGATATTAGAATATCACATGGATCTCAATTTTTAACATCAGTGATTGAGGATGTAAGAAAGTGGACTTGAATTTGACTTTTAAAGTATCTTATGGATGAAAGACAGATGATTCATAGAAATAAGTTTTAGCTCTTCATTTTGAGGGAATAAGAACTGCCCGTATCTATGTCAAATCTATGAATTAAGTTTGTAGTTTTGATCGAAAAGTCAGTTATTAGAATTCATGTATGAGTGACATTCTAAGAGTTTGGTAACTATGTTCTGATTTCTCTTCATCTCATGTATCTTGACAGTGTTTGTTAAAATAGTAGAAACGAGCACTGTCCTCACTGTACCTTATATTTTTCTCACATTTTCACTTCCATGTCGTTATGATGGTATCTAGTATAGATTATATCTGAACTTTGAAATTTTTGTTGAAGAAAGTAGATGATGACAGTATATAATGCGAGTGGAATGTGTAGATGATGGCAGGATTTCTAGTAAATTAGTTAGTTGGAACTTGGAATATACCACAAGCATTGACGATTGACCTATAAGACCCCTTTCCCATCATGTGGTATATGCAGTAGAGATCGCGGATATTGTTGTCTTTTCAATTTCGTTAAAAAGCTGTAAAGTTGGTTAAACCTCCAATTTATGCTCTATTTATTAGGTTAGTCTAATCCAAGACCTTTTGTATTAATCTAAAATTAAAAGCTAAAAATACCACACAGGAAATTTATCAATGCCTTTCTTTTTCAACAGAGAAGATCCTATTTGGAACTTTCCTTTTTGTAAGCTTTAAATATGCAGAGATACTCTTGAATATAGATGAAAATGATGAAGTACAACAGGTACTTATGTCCCGGTCTCAGCCTTGATGTTTTCCTGGTGCAGCCTATGTGTTGTGCCGAACATCCGAGGGGTTGTTTGACTGAATGAATACACAACTTCGTACTTTCTGATTCATTCTCTATTTTTATAAATCCAATTTTACTTCTCCATGCAAATGATTGTCGCCAAATGATTATAAAGTGATAGGAAATTAGAACTTTTTTTGAGTAGAGCTTTTAAGCACCTGTAGGTTACTTAGTTAGATCTCACCTTTGTAAGAGTCTTTCTTGGAGAATTAGAATTGCCTACCTTGTATATTTCAGCACAAGGTTTCGCTGTAGTTCATGACATACTAGAAAGTTGCAGGTAGCATTGTACATGACTGTACATAACTGCATCTGATTTGATATTTGAAACTTTAGCTCTAATTTGTTCCTGTCTGAATAACTCCCCCTTTTTTTTTCACTTTTTTCTGTGCACTATTGATTTGTAAAATAACTTGACAATAAATTATTTCTCTAGCTTGAGTAGGAAAATGGGTGGCATTATAAATCAAATATTTGATTCGATGAATGTGAAGATAAAGCCACAAAGGTGATTAATAGTTTTTTATTCTATGTTATTTGAAAAACTAGGAATGGTCGCAGTCTTTTTAACAGTTAATATCCTATATGCAAATTTCTTTTTGTAAACATAACTAGAGAGAGATTCTCTTGAATAGAGATGAAGGTGATGAAGTGCAACAGGTACTTATGATCAGTCATAGCCTTGATGTTTTCCTGGCGCAACCAATATGTGTTGTGCCGAACATCCGAAGGGTCCTTCGATTGAATGAATACGCAATTTCGTACTTTCTGATTCATATCTCTATTCATATAAATCCAATTTAACTTCTCCTTGCAAATGATTGTTGCCAAATGATTATGGAGGGATAGGAAATTTGTGTTCTTGGCACCCAAAAGACATGATTTCTTTAGAATAGAGCTTTTGAGAACCTGTAACAAAGGTGATTAATAGTTTTTTATTCCATGTTATTTGAAAAACTAGGAATGGTCGTTGTCTTTTTAACAGTCAATATTCTATATGCAAATTTCTCTTTGTAAACAATAACTAGAGAGAGAATTTTTGGAATAGATATGAAGGTGATGAAGTACAACAGGTACTTATGATCGGTCTCAGCCTTGATGTTTTCCTGGTGCAACCAATATGTGTTGTGCCGAACATCCGAAGGGTTGTCCGACTGAATGAATACACAACTTTGTACTTTCTGATTCATATCTCTATTCATATAAATCCAATTTAACTTCTCTGTGCAAATGATTGTTGTCAAATGATTATAGAGGGATAGGAAATCTGTGTTCTTAGCACCCAAAAGACGTGATTTCTTTGGAATAGAGCTTTTGAGAACCTATAACAAAAGTGATTAATATTTTTTTATTATATGTTATTTGAAAATCTTTGAATGGTCGTAGTCCTTTTAACAGTCAATATTCTATATGCAAATTTCTTTTTGTAAACAATAATTAGAGAGAATTTTTGGAATAGATATGAAGGTGATGAAGTACAACAGGTACTTATAATCGGTCTCAGCCTTGACGTTTTCCTGGTGCAACCAATATGTGTTGTGCCGAACATCCGAAGGGTTGTCCGACTGAATGAATACACAACTTTGTACTTTCTGATTCATATCTCTATTCATATAAATCCAATTTAACTTCTCTGTGCAAATGATTGTTGTCAAATGATTATAGAGGGATAGGAAATCTGTGTTCTTAGCACCCAAAAGACATGATTTCTTTGGAATAGAGCTTTTGAGAACCTATAACAAAAGTGATTAATTATTTTTTATTCTATGTTATTTGAAAAACTAGGAATGGTCGTAGTCCTTTTAACAGTCAATATTCTATATGCAAGTTTCTCTTTGTAAACAATAACTAGAGAGAGGTTTTTCGGAATAGATATGAAGGTGATGAAGTACAACAGGTACTTATGATCGGTCTCAGCCTTGATGTTTTCCGGGTGCAACCAATATGTGTTGTGCCGAACATCCGAAGGGTTGTCCGACTGAATGAATACACAACTTCATATTCATATCTCTATTCATATAAATCCAATTTAACTTCTCCATGCAAATAATTGTCGCCAAATAATTCTAAAGGGACATACATAAAATCTGTGTTTCTAGCACAAAAATAACATGATTTCTTTGGAATAGAGATTTTGAGCACCTGTATCAAAGGTTATTTAGTTTATTCTAACCTTTGTACGAGTTTTTCTTGGTGAACTAGAACTTCATGGCTTGTATATTTCAGCATGAGGTTCATTGTGGTTCATAATGTTTGATAGTTCATGATATACTTGAAAGTTGCTGGTAGTACTGTTCATTGCTCTCAATAACTGCAGGTCCCTTGATATTTGAATTTCAGAACCTTTAGCTCTAATTTGTTTTGTCTGAATTTTTATTTAAAATGATTCTCCCCTTCGCTTTTTTTCTTCTTGTTGATATGTAAAAGATCTTGAGAAGAAAAAAAATTGGTTGCTTGATGAAGCAAACATCTGTTTCAATGGGTGTGAAGACAAAGCCACGTAGGCGGCTAATAATTTTAGATTTGACGTTATTATCAGAACTAGGAATGGTCAGTCTTTTTTACCAGAGCATATATCATATCTGAAACTTTCTTTTTTTATAAGGCAGTATATATTGAGGGATTCTCTTGAATAGATATGAAGGTGATGAACAAGTATAGGAGGTGCTTATGACTGGTCACAACCTTGATGTTTTCTTGGTGCAACCCTTTTGCTTTGCATCGAACATCCGAGAGGTTGCTTGACTGAGTGAATATACAACTTCCTACTCTTTGATTCATTCTCTTGTCTTGTAATTCCAATTTAACATCTCCTCCCAAATGCTTGACTACTTGGAAGAGGTATGTAGTGCTGTACCCGGTAATCAATAACTGCATCTTTCTTGATACTTGTGTTCATATACTTGTAGCTATAATTTGTTCATGTCTAAGCGCTAATTTAAAATAATTCCCACATTGCCTTTTCTTTTAGTGTTGTGCTGATTATTGGGTAAAAAAAACTTCGACAAGTTAATCGTCCCGGCCGGAGATGGAATAACCGGTGGCTTGAAGGTAGATCTGTTTCGAACGATGATGGTATTAAATAAACTAAACATGATAATAATCTTTTGAACATGAAACTTATCTAAAAATTCCTTTTCATGAGTAATATCTAGGGATTCTCTTTAGAAGGGGAAGTAGGCAAAATAAAAACATTGAAAAACAAAATAGTATAATAATATACTTCTGAAGTAAACTGTATACTAAACCCTAATTTTAATATATTTGGGTATAAATGTACAAATTGAAAATACCTTACCTTGAAAAAAAATTGATTCATGCGTTACTTTCCATCTTTTTTATAATTAATATGTCTGGGCCTGGTTGTTCTTTGTGGTCCAAATTCTTTCGTACTAAAGCTCGTCTAGCCAGCTTGAAATCCAGCAGATTCAAATATCTCCTTCACGCATTCAATGGGCGCGTCAATACCGTGCCCTTACTGACAGCCTCCTAGCGCGGTTCGGTTTGACAAATATTTTTTGTCATTCTCGAATTCCTTCAAAATATTTTTTTATCTTATTTTGTGTGTGTATTGGTGTTTGGTTCCTTAACAGCCATGAGATCTCTTTCGTCGTCTTTGAATTTACAACATTTCTCCCCTTTGGGATTCTCTCGAGCACCCAAACGACGCACCTTTGTCCCCGTTTTATTTCGCCTCCAGTTCCTTTCATCATCTCGGTTCCGCGTTGCTGCTTCAAGTTTCTACTCTCCTCTTAAATTACAGTTAAAACGGTCCCAAAATGTACGAAAGCGTAATCGACAAATTCGTCCCCGCGTCGTTAAGGTTAATTCCACTAATGATGATGTAAGTTATAACATTCTGCTTTTCAGTGTGTTTTTGGAAATGAATTCTGTTATTTTATGATTGGAGTTTTGCTGTATACTTGTATTTTTTAGGATTCAATGGGAATATCTTCTTTTGATGACTGGGTGGTTGATGATTCGGTGGCAGCATATGTGTTTTCTTCATCTAGTGATGGGGAATATAGCGATGGAGAAATCGTGTTAAATCCTTTGGCTGAGGTGGATTTGCCTCCGGTATCGGCTGATGATTCTGTAACCATGAGGTCCTTGACTTCCCGACGGTATTCCTCTCTTGTAAGAAGCCAAAAAAAACACAGGCAAGCTCTTTTAGAAATTTGCTAACCCAATGAGCTTCAAATATTTAGTATTTGGATAAACGAATTAATTGTTTTTCGGGAGGCTTCATGAATCAACACGATTTCTAAGACTTTTTGTTGATATTTTGACTAAATCAATTTCAGGATAAACGTTGGGCTGTTAAACAACTTGGTTATCATAATCTTCCTGACAATGGTTCTTTTACTTGTTGATTGGTGTGGATGGAAAATTGTGAGGCTACCCTTGGCACCATTTTACTTGACCTCCCCATTTACCATATCTTTGGTCTTAGCAGCATGTGCAGGTTACCTCTGTGTACCGTATCTTAAGACTCTTGAGTTCCATCAAATAATTAGGAAAGAAGGTCCTGCTAGTCATTCGACAAAGCAGAGGACCCCTACGATGGGTGGACTTTTCTTTCTACCGGTTGGTATATTTGTTGCAAACTTTGTCACTGGTTTTTCTTCTGTTGAAGTTGCTGCAGCAGCAGTAGCAACCTTAGCGTTTGCCATGATTGGAATGATTGATGATGCCTTATGTGTCATTAAGCAACAAAGCAGTGGCTTATCTCCATGGTTAAGGCTACTTTTGGAGGTAGCTGCAATTTTGCTTGCCTCTTCCTTTCATCATTTATGTCCTTGTTTCCACATAAGTTTATTGTTATCCCAGTTGTTCCACTAATTTCTAACTGTTTATCATTGCAGGCTGCTGTTGGGATTTTGTTTTCATTTTGGTTGAATGCTACAAATTTATCGTCGCCCTATAGCATGTATATCTTCTTGTGACTAAGCTTATCAAATTTATTTTTTCTTATGACAACTTGCATTCCTTTTCCTGTGCCAGAGTAATTTGCTATTTGGGAAAAAAAAAAAAGGTTCTCCTGATCTTATCAAGGTTTCTGATGGAAAACCATGTTACATGACATTGTTCTTTACATAAGATACTATAACCTTTTACTTTCTTTCTTAATATAAACAAGTCTTTCTAGGGAAGGAGAAATATGATTATAACAGCTTTTAGGCGGACTTTTGACAGTTAAGCGGATGAATCTCAATTTGTGTGTGACAGCTCTTTGAAATTATTGCTTATAATTAAAACTAGGATTTGGTGTCTTTCACATTTCTTCCCCTTTGCTTCGGTTCCTGCCCATTAACTTTAACCATTAAAGACTATTAGTTATTTATTTTTCGTGTTTTGTTTGCTTTCCTCGTGATAATTTTATTACTTCTTAATGTAGGAAAATGCTGGTTCCTCTACCTGCACCCCTGGGCCTTGTGTGCTTTGGAAAGTTTTACTTATTGTTAACTCCATTTTGTTTTGTTTCCATGGGAAATGGTGTTAACTTAACTGATGGTCTTGATGGTCTTGCTGGAGGGACTGCTGCATTAGCCCTTGTTGGAATGTCAATTGCAGTGCTTCCAATATGCCCCGGTTAGTATGGATTTGGACTGAACAAGTTATATTATTCGTTGAAAGAAAGCACCGGAATTTTCTTTGTTTTTTAGATAGAGCTGCATAGCTTTTTGGTTGTCGCACATACTTTAAAGTTTATCTATCAATCATTGCAAAAATAGCTTTTCTTTAAGTCACATGATTGCATTCTCAAACTGCTGCTTCATCTGAATGACTTATGCATGACATTTTAAAGCTTACACTTGGAGTTTTGTTGACGATTTTTGGCTCTTCTATTATCTTCCATCTTATCATGAATCTTGATATTAAAATGTTATTGTAGCAATGCCCTGTCCTTCCATCTTAGTGAAACACTAAGTCTTTTCTTGGTATGAAGGATAGAAGTACTTATGGAAAATTTGTTAATCTAATGATCAAGCTTCAAAGCTGGAAAGTGGTTATGAATATCAACCATTCGATCATCAAATTTCCATCCTTTTTTATTCCCGTTCTTCATACCAAGCAGAGCCTAATATTTGGTTTTGAATTTTAAACTTCTTTTATGCTTTTGCAAGTATTTACCTTGCTGTCATTTGTTGTGTCCTTATTCAACACTAATGCTATATTCAATCCCAACCAGAACTTGCCATATTTGGAGCATCAATGTCTGGCGCCTGTGTTGGTTTTCTTTTGCACAACCAGTACAAAGCATCTGTTTTTATGGGCGATATTGGATCCTTGGCCCTTGGTGGTGCATTAGCTGCAATGGCTGCTTGTACAGGAATGTTTTTTCCCTTAATCATTTCATCTGGTATCTTTGTGTTGGAAGCATCATCAGTCATTCTGCAGGTATAAGCTGTCAGTTAAATGTCTGATACTTTATCCAATCTTGTTGAGAATCAATGCAAATGTGCAACCTTTGCATTGTGATATGTTAGTCTCGGTCACTTCTAATAATCAATTCGTTAATCAATATTAATTCCGAGTGGATGCACCTTTCTCAGATATGATAACTGACATCTTTTATTTGTTAGGTGTTATACTTTAAAATAACAAAGCGCGTGCATGGAAGTGGGCGGCGCTTGTTTAGAATGGCACCTTTCCATCACCATCTCGAATTAAGTGGGCACAAAGAACCAGTGATTGTTGCTGGCGCCTATGCTGTATCCTGTGTGTTGGCTTTATTTGCTGGTTACATAGGCCTTATATCTGCATAATTTCCGTATCATGTGCATCCATCTCTATTTTTGTCCCCATGGTTAGTCATTATAGATCTCTTTTCCTGAATATTTCTTAAACTTCCATTCATCCCCTTTTTTGTTGACACCGAGCCTTTAGATATGAGTGTCAGAGATGGATGTGTCTAACACGAGTATGATCATTCTTTTTTAGAGATTTCATGCATTTGGAAGGTCATATCTATGTTCTCATCCGAATTTGTGTTCGAAACAAATTTCGGACACATTTCAAAAATAAATAATAAAGATTTAGGGTAACTTTGTCGTAACGTTCTAGGTGAAGTGGAAGACTAAGTGGTATGAATTAGTGCATGCATCCACACAAGTTCAACATAGCCTTAAACTAATAGACTGTGCCCTATTTACTGTTCGTGATTTTACTGAACCCTATTTACTGTTCTAAATTTTATTCCCCCTCATTTTGACTTCCTTTTTTTGTTTTATCATCCTCATATCTGCATTTTGTTTACTTTGACCATGTGATAAGTTAGTGAAGTTTGATATCGAATTTAAAAATATCTATTATTAAATGTGAACTGTGGTTCTTTATTACTATAAACCAATCATGTGGGGTTTGATTATAATAAAAAAACATTTTAGCGAAATCTTTTTCACGTGTTTGGTAAGTACGAAATAAATAAAAAAAATCAAATGAGCCAATTAATTTTCCCTTTTTACCCCAATTTCAATCATTTCACGTATGAACAAAAATGTGTTTTTCCACTTATATTGCATATTCTAACCTTTTTCATACTTGCTGGTGTGTTCGATTTAGGCTCTTGATAAGAAGAATGAAAAGTTTAGATAGAGAAAGTGGTTATGAAGGTTAATTGTTTGATTAATAGTTTTTCTTATTTTCATATCAAGTACAATCATAATTTGATTGAGCTAATATATTATATGCCTGTGTTAATTAAATTTAAAATGTTTAGTTATTTATTCAATGATTTTTTCAATCATTTAACATATGTTGAAAAAGATAATGTTTTCAATTAGTGTGGAAAGAGAGATTAGATAAATTTGATTTTTTTAAAGAAAACCCAGTTTTAAAAAAGTACTAACATATTTTGAAAAGTTTTAAAATGTTAGTACAAGAAGTATCATTTATATTTAATACGTGTCTGTGTAAAGTGTGATGTTAGTGAATCCTTTCACATGTTTAGAATCATCTGGTTGTCAATGTTGTCGGTTTCGTTTTCATACTGGTTGTCAATGTTGTTTCAGAGTAGTTGGATTTTCATAGTTTGTCATTTCTATTTATTTGTTTATTTATTTTGCTATTTTTCTATCAAAATACAGTATTAAACTTGAATACACTTCCTAATACGTATAAATTGTGTTAAAATAATTATTTATGATGTTGAAGGCTGGTTACCTTAGCGGAACGTTGATTCCGTGGGCATGATGAACCATGGTGAGGTTACCATCTTATGCTAATTATTGAAGGAAAAAATAATAACAATTATTCTAATTGCAAGAATCATAATTGATGATAATAATAATAATAATATAAATGTTGAAACTTCCTGCCTACTTGCTTTAAATTCCTCCATGCTTTGCTTTCTAACAAATATGCCTCACGAACAAAATACATCTCTGTTGTAGACAAAAAAAAATGTTTGAGAATTTTCCATGTTTATGGGTAACACTGAAATTTGTTGTCTAAGAGATCATATGGGACATTAGAAATGAGTTTTTCACGAGCGTACCCGAAGTTATTTTTTAGTTTCAGGCGAATATTGAATATATTAGTAGAGGTGTATTTGATTTTTTTTTTTGGAAATTTAAGTTATTTAAAATTTATAGAATTTTTATTTGATGAGTCTTATATGATGCGTGAGTTGATCTTAGAAGATGTTAATAAACGAATGATTTTTGTTGTTTAGTGATATTTTGAACTTAATTTATTATTTGAAATTTAACACTCCAATATGGTGATTCTTTTATTATTTTAATTTGCTATTAGTTTTTTTATATGGTTATGGTTTAAATAAAAAAAATATTCAAATTATATATTTTTTTATCATAAAGTGTACACCCTTATAACTTAAGGTGTTTAAAATTTATAACGTTATAATTTTAAGTATTTAAAATTTATATTATTATAATTTTAAGTATATTACTATTAATTACTATAAGTGGTGTTAAAAAATTATTAACCGATCAACGATATGTGTCATTATTTTAACAAATTCTAATTTTTTAAGAATAAAACAATTATTTTAATAATTTATAACAAAATTTTTATACAATCTGATTATTTAAAATTATGTTAAAAAATAACCGGTACAAAATTTAGAGATGGAAGGATAGACTCTTGGCTCTTAGTATATATTCATCTCAATCTGTCACTCTCAGCTAGGTTTGGTTTAATCTGTAATTCATACGTGACATGTCTCTTTTTCATTAAATGTTCATGTAAAGCTGTTTTCCTAAATTAAAAAATATTAATGCTCTGAGGTTTATACAAATTAATTAAATATTATTATGACGTAATATATATAAACACAAATATTAAATGCATGAATTATCAAATATTCTATTATCATTTATCAAGCCACAGTATCTGGTATAAGGCGATTCGTTCATGTTTATTGAAAGGATTATTTTTTATCCTTTTCTCAAACCACCCAAATCTGACTTATTAATTTTGACATTAAGATATTGTCTTAAATTTTAAGAATTTTCAGACATTTATGTATAATGGGTTGGTAAAATATAAGTCTAATTCTATGTGCTTCCTGACAACTTAATTATTTTTTCAACTTTGGTAGAATTCATAGGTTGACCAGTAGAAATTTATGACAAACTAAAAATAATTCCAGAAATGGTTATTATGATCGGTTGGGTTCTAGAATAATTAATTAATGCCTGATTAAGTTCTCCATGAGTCTAACTCCAACGGTTGAACCATGGTCATACCCGATTAGTGTTAATTTTCTATAAGTAAAAAATTTATTTATAGAAATTAAATCTATAATATAATTATTTTGAATTAATTGAAATAAAATCTAAAAAAAAAGGATATAATGAAAAATCACTTAAATTTCTTTAATTTTCTTAAATCCATCTTCTCCTGTTCGACCAAATATATACTGTTTAAAATATGTTTTTGATGTAAATAAATAAAAACGAATGCTTGATCGCCGGCTTTACTTTGAGATTTTGTCTGAATCAAAAATGCTGAAATTCCACGTCGGCACTTCCTTTTCTTTTTAGCAGGATTTTAATTCCTCATTTTCCGCCGTCTTATTTATATAATCGATCCCTCCCCTCCGCCCTTCATCCTCTGTGCGTTGCTTCTCTTCATTTCCGCCTCCCATCCCCGTTCAAACTAAACTTCAAATTGTAATAAAACTCTAGGAAACCACATTTTCTATATAAACCCTTCTTCCACTTTCAACATTTTCCATCTTCCAGAAAAATGTTTTCTTTCTTATCTTTTCTTGTGCCTTTCACTCCTTTTCTGGCCACTCTTTTTCTTCTGATCCTTCTGCTGGAACAGATCTCTTATTTGCGCAAGAAGAGAAATGTCCCTGGTCCAAACATGGTGCTTCCTTTCTTCGGCAACGCCATTTCATTAGTAAGGGAACCCACAAGATTCTGGGAAATTCAAGCTGAATCGGCTTCTTCTCTGGGATTCTCGGTTAATTATATCATCGGCCGATTCATTCTCTTTATCCGGAACAGTGAACTTTCTCATCTTATCTTCTCTAACGTCCGGCCGGATGCTTTTGCACTCGTCGGGCATCCGTTCGGAAAGAAGCTTTTTGGAGAACATAATTTGATTTATATGTTCGGACAAGATCACAAAGATCTACGCCGTCAGATCGCTCCCAACTTCACTCCCAGAGCTCTGTCAACCTATACGGCGTTGCAGCAGATTATTATTCTCGAACATTTGAAATCTTGGGAGCGTCTTTCCTCAGAATCGCGGGGAAAGCCGATTTCTCTTCGCCTTTTAGCTCGTGATATGAATCTTGAAACTTCCCAAACTGTTTTCGTCGGCAGGTATTTGTCAAAAGAAGCTCGCGCTAAGTTCAAAGACGATTATAATCTTTTCAACACGGGTTTGATGAAGCTCCCGTTTGATCTTCCCGGTTTTGCGTTCCGTAACGCCAGGTTTGCTGTTGAGCGGCTGGTAGAAACGCTTACAGATTGTGCTGCCCAAAGTAAAAAGAGAATGTTCCAAGGAGATGAACCTTCTTGTTTAATCGATTTTTGGATGCAAGAAACTGTTAGGGAAATCGCGGAGTCGAAAACGACGGTGGCTCACCCTTCCGACAATGAAATTGGTAGTTATCTCTTTGATTTTCTCTTTGCCGCTCAAGATGCCTCCACTTCGTCGTTGCTATGGGCGGTGTCCGTCCTTGACTCTCATCCCGATGTTCTCCGGAAAGTTCGTGAGGAAGTTTTGAGCATGTGGTCGCCGGAATCGGATACTTTGATAAGCGCAGAGCAATTGAGGGAAATGAAATATACGCAAGCGGTGGCACGTGAAGTAATAAGATATCGACCGCCGGCAACGCTAGTGCCGCACATTGCGATGAAGGATTTCCCGTTGACCGAGTCATACACGATCCCCAAAGGCACGATTGTTTTCCCCTCAGTTTACGAATCATCCTTCCAAGGTTTCACCGAGGCGGACCGTTTCGATCCGGATCGGTTCTCAGAGGATCGGCAGGAGGAGGTTCTCTTCAAACGGAACTTCCTGGCGTTCGGCGCTGGGCCCCACCAATGCGTTGGTCAAAGGTACGCCTTGAACCATCTAGTTCTTTTCATTGCCATATTCGTTACGGTGCTCGACTTCAAGAGGCACCGCACCGACGACTGCGACGAAATCATGTACTGTCCGACCATCTGCCCTAAAGATGGGTGCAGCGTTTCCCTATCCCGGCGGTGCGGACGCTATCCAAATCTCTCTCTTAATTGACCAAAAAACCCTTCCTGTTTGTCCGTGTTCTTATCTGGAAACCTTGTTGTTGTCTGGTGTTTTTGTCCTTTGCTGTGCTTCTCACTTCCTTCAAGCCTGGGACAGTGGAAAACGTTGTTTTGTGGTTTATAATTCTTTTGTGGGGGCAGATGATTGTGTATATACAGTGGGTGATCATTTCTTTTCTCTTTCAGTTTCATTTCATAAAAGAAATTTGATGGGTGTTTTAGACATCAAATAAAAAAATGCATTTTTAAAGTTTAATTTAATTTCTATGATATACTGTTCATCACTTCATGCCACATAAGATAGAGTCGGATGGATCAGTTCAAAAGGAAAACCTTAAAAATATTAATTGGTTGCAATATTTTTTTAATCAAGTCCAAAAGGATACAGTATTCATAAACTTATCACTAACAATAAGCTTAAATAATATTTGGCTATTTGCTTAGTGTTTAAAAAAATTAAGATTCTCTCTAACAGAAACAATGACGAATAGAGAAAAATATGATTATCACCTGAATTATTGGTTAATAATTTTAGAATTCTATTATTCAATATCATATGTTCAATAGATGAATGCTATTTTCCCAATAAATAAAGTGGGAAACCATGGGCAGATGCACAATCCCTCCCTAATTTTTTGCCTTTCATTCCATCGATTGAGAGAAGAGGACTTGCCTCTTTTACGATGTTGTGCAGTATTTTACTTTCCCAAGCAACCTTTGGAGTGTTAGCTCAACGAACCAAACCAAAATTTAAACTTTTTTCTAGAAGGAAAAAGTCAACTTGCCTATTTCTGGGTCCAAGTTAGTATTTGGAGATGGCCAGAGAGGCATTTAGCAAATTGCACGCGAAATCGAAAAGCCAAAATGTGC
This sequence comes from Abelmoschus esculentus, assembly GCA_035048815.1. Classification (NCBI taxonomy): domain Eukaryota; kingdom Viridiplantae; phylum Streptophyta; class Magnoliopsida; order Malvales; family Malvaceae; genus Abelmoschus; species Abelmoschus esculentus. Next base: position 4,476,232 of record JAUCBN010000008.1, read on the forward strand.
AGCCACTGGTCAAACGAAAAAGCAAGAGACGAGTCTGAATTCTGCAAAGATTATTTTGACTGGTCGACGGTTGATGCATGTTTGACACATATCGGCACGGCAGAAGTTTCTCCGTTCCTCGGGAGAAAAGGCAATGGTTCTTTTGACCACTCCCAAGTCACAACTCTGCCACCAAGATCTTGTAATCTGTTATGTTCCTTCCCACACAACTTTTTGGTAAAAGAAATAGCAAGCCATGGCCATTGGGCTTCTGATTTGTTTTTGGGTAATGATATTTAAAAATAATAAATTTTCATAAACTATTTTTATCCAAATAGTTAAATAAAAATTTTATAAATTTATAAAATATTAATCGAATTAAATTTAATAAATTAATAAGTTTTTTAGGTAGAATAATTGAACCATGTTCAAATCTCTTCGCGTGACATTGATTCTGTTGTTTTATTGCCTCTGCCACCCAAAATTAAATAAAAAAAACATTTTCCATTGTTATTTGTTAAACTTCCTTTAAAGTTATTACACGTTAAAAATGACAGCGTCAGTATGCTACTGTCGGGAACCCCAACCTGATTCATTTGGTTCTGTCTCACATAGTTAATAGCATCACCCCTTTTCAAGATCTCGGTTTCATCGCGTTAGGAAAGTATGTATAACTGAGTTTTAAATTATTAAATATTATTTAAAATTATTTTGTTATTATATAAAATATTTTTTATAATTACCTATATTTTATATATTGTAAGAAATTGAAAATTTTAATGATTTTTATAAGTTATATTTTAATATTTTATAATTGTATTTAAATAACATTTTAACAAATATTATAATTTTTAATTTTAAAAAATAAATCATTTTCTTCACGTGACAGTTTCATAGAATTACATTAATCATCTTATTGGCTCGTCTATTATTAACGGTTATTGTAAGAATCTAATTATTATTTTTATTTAAAAGGGTTTCATTGAGTTTTTTATACTAAGAGTTCTATTAGCATCTTAATATGATTGATAATATCTGCTATAATTTTAAATCATAAATTATTAATGTCAACTTATAAATAAAATTATTTGAGCTTTCTCTAAGAGAAATGAAACATTTCATTATCACTAGTTATTTTCTAAGTTGAGTTTAATTAATTTATTTCTTTTTACATTTTATAAAGGAACTTCTAAATTAACAACCTTTATTTTTTTGGTATCACATTGTTGTGTTTATTATATAAATCACGATGTTTACAATGATTTAAATAGAAAAAAAAACGATGTTAGCAAGGACAGTGATTCAATGTATCCAAGCTGTTTCATAGTGTCACGGTGAACTGTGTTTCTCTCCTTGAGACTTTTGGACAAGACAAAAGGTTAGTTTTGTATTTAAGGTTTGAGGTTTTTTTTCTTCTTTCGAATTAAATTTTATTATTTATTAATTGAACCTGTAAACAAGAACGAAATCATAATTTAGGGTTAAAACAAAATTTAAATATTAATTATAACTTTTTAAAAAATTAAATAAAAAAATCGGAGTGAAGAGAGATAAAAGTTTTTTTTTTTATGATGTTAAGGTTGATCGACAAAAAGGTGTTTTTTTTTCCATGTCCCTATATATTCAATTGTGTCTTGAATGGTTATTTAGAACATGTTTCTCACACAAAATAGATTAATTCGAATAGGATACCTCGAGAGACTTTCTGCTTATTTTGTGATGCATTAGAGAACAAAGAAACACTTATTTTTTGAATGTCCGTATACTTCTTGTATTTGAGAGTCTGCCTTACGTACATGTACTGTGCATAGAGTAATTATGCAATGGCACAAGGAGGTTCAATGGGTTATTACAGACAGCAGGAGAGATCTCTTGTTGTTCATATTCTAAAGTTACCTTGAAATGCCTACATGATACAACCAATAAAAGATTTATATTTTCGTCGATCATACATGATATTACCAATAATTACATGTCAATAAATTAGTTAATTTATAATTTATGCAGTTGTAAGGATGAAACCAAAATTTAAGGTTGAGAACAAAACATAAATAATAAAAACTTCAAAGTGAGAGCAAATTCATAAATAAATTAAAATTTTAAAATAATTAAATAGAAAGATAATCATGAAAAAAAATAGAGGGTAAGGGACAATTACTTAGAGCAGAAAAACTTGACCCGAGATTCGAAAATTAAATTGATTTACTTGAATCGAGACTTAAAATTGACTCGAATGTGATGATCTGATTTTCCTGTAAATCCAAACAGAGTGATATACAGGGGGTAAAAACCTAACTCGGCCTAAAAACCCAACTGGAATCGTTGACCTCTTGCTAATCCGATATTGATCCAATTCAAAATCAATCGATCTGAAATAACTGAACCGAAAATCAATCGACTCAACCTGATACCCGAACCGAAATCAACGTAAACCTGAACTAAAATATAAAATTTAAACCATACCCAATCTTATCTAAATTGAATTTAAAACCTATTATAATCAGAATCAAGATAAATCGAACTAAAATAAACCGAATCAAATATGAACCAAATGACTCATTTTCCACCTTTACGATTACCCCTTCCTATCCTCCATGGTTCCTTCACTGCCCGATGAAATCCATTGAGATGGCGTGAATATAATATTTCCTTCGTTTCCAATTGATGCCTTATTTTAATTGACAATAAAAAGATTCTCCCATGTAATGCATTTTTCTTTATGCCACCCTATTTTCTCCATTCGAAGAAGCAACATTGCTTAAATCAAAAAGAAAGGAAAGAAGAAGCAACATTGGTGGAGGATATATATATAATTACTTTGACTTTGCTGGGGATTTATCAAATAAGCAACGCATAACCCATATTTGTTTATGATCACAATCTCTATCATATAGGACTGCCGGCATAGTGTACGACTTTAAATAGCATTGCGTCATTTTCAATTAAATTTTCGAATCTTTATAAATCAACTTTGAAAAGGACCAAAACCCGTAAACAAAATTCTTCAGAAACGACGTAAAAATGGAATGGCCATGTAATATTGGATTCCTTTGTCTGAAATCGTTGAGAGACGAGTTCATCTTCTTGCTCATTACGGAATACCCGATTCTTGAAAACCCAGAGTGGAGCAGTCTCAAATCCAGAGAGCACAGAGTTGGATTTGGTTTTGAAAATAAAACAATTACCCAACAATGTGGATAAAGTCGCATAGAATATGGATGGATTCTATGTAGATTCAATGACCTTTCCAGAGTTGAAGTTGTCTTCGTGACCCAATGGATATAGCGCTGATCTACGGAATCAGAGAATCTGAAGCCCTAGCAAATTAAAAATGTGAACTAACAAAATAATTTCTGGACAAAACGACTCTGCTGGGGATCGGACCCAGACCAGCGCCTTATCCATTGGGCCACAGAGTCAATTTTTGAAATTGCTACGACTGATCATTTTGTTATCTATGTGAATTTTTATTTCAAACCTCTTCCTCCAGCAACTTCAATAACTGCTGATACATGGGAATGGGATGAACAAGAAACCATCTTTCCACTGCTAAGTGCCTATGTGGAACATGAGATCCAATATAAGCTTCAGGCTCCAGTCCATAGGGATCATATGAGTAGCGAACAATGCCCTACTTTCTTCTCGGCATTCTTTGTTGTTGTACAAATTGTATTAACCATCGTCTCATTAGTTAATTATTTTTAATAAAACTAAATTAAATTATAAGTTTTGATTAATCACAAGACCTGTTTATAATTTCTCATAATCAGGAGATTCAACAGAGATTTATATCATAATTAAAGATTATTTTATAATTTACCAAAAATAATGAAAAATAAAATCACCCTTGTTATATATTTTGTATTAAAAAAACTGTGAATGAATGTAAGATTACATATTTACATGTATGCTAATTAATTGACTAATAACAAATAACTAATAAATATATGCAAATGTAGATTACAAGTATATTAAATTAATTTACAACTGAAAGTAAATTTATTAAGGAAATGTTAATAATTAATTAATTATGATTACAACTTTTTTATACAGATCATGCAAGTTCAATAAAAATAAACCCCGACGTCCACGCCTTGGACGTTGCTGCCACAGAGGAAGAGTATGGTCATGTTTAGTCGCAGATTCACACAATGTTTTACAACTCCAATCAAACCAAAAAAAAAATACATTTATATGAAATCAATGATACGATGATTTAAAAGGACCTGAGATACGCCTCTTACAATAATTCAGAACACAACAAAAACCCTTCTTAAATGAACTGCCTCACAAAATAGAGTACCTTTTTTTTCTCTAAAAGATGTCTTCATAGTTCCAAGGCTAAGCCAAAATTCTCAACTCAAAATTATTCCAACACTAACAATTACAAATTGGTTCATGAAAAGTTACAAGATTGAAACAGCCTCCAGAACTGATAAATAGCCGACTCTCCAAGATCTATAATCATCTTCTCTAACAAAGGCACAACATACGTGACTCCGACTTTCATGGCTTGAAGGATGAAAATGCAACCACAGAGTTGTGTCCACCGAATCCAAAAGAATTTGAGATTGCTGAATCAAAGGGAACTCAGTTAGAATTATGGGTTTGGATTCAAATATATTGAAATGAAGTACACAGAGACAGGTGCGAAGAAACGGGAAATTTGTCGTCTACTTTGAAACGGTGAGGAGTCTTACCAACATTAACCTCATGCTGCTGTTTCTTGTTGGCAACAGTATCAAACTCAACTGATGGCTCTGGATTCTGCATTCAAAAATTGTAACACTTCAAGTATATAAAGAGGTGCCAAAAGATGTCATCCAGACGACTGTTGTTTGTTAAAGAGTAAACATGGTACATTAAACAAGAAATCGGCACATACAAATTGATTTATGGAGGGATGCAGCCATCCTGTGGTAATGGCTTTCACAGTGGCAATAGCTTCTAAACCACCCGCTGCACCCAGACAATGCCCTATCATCGACTGAAACAAGAAACAAAGCAATAAGCCGATAGCAAGAGAGCAATATCATAGTATGTTCATCTCAAATTTTGAAAAATTTGCGAGAGAAAGGGAAGGTACCTTTGTTGCATTGATTTTGATGCCAGATGGATTCTTGAACACCTTTTTAACAGCATTGATCTCAGCCAGGTCACCAGCAAGAGTAGAAGTTGCATGTGCATTGATGTAGTTAACCTAAAAAAACAGAACTTGGTTAATTCACCAAATATCTCACCTTTGGAACTACGCATAAGTTTTAGAAAATAATTATACTCTGACCCTATAATTCACCAAATATCTCACCTCTGAAGTACACAACAGTCACTATAATGACACAACTCGTAACACCATTACGTCAATTCTCTACAGTCTGACTTAAATTGAAACCCTGATCTAATAGGTAAAAGAGAAGGTAACTTGATACAATTTTGTGGACAAGTCAAAGACTACCATTGAGTTCACTGTTCACCGTAAACAGAGAATTTGGAGGTCCTATAGGGGTGTGTGTGTACATTAGAGAATTGTTGGTTGTATTGGTATATATATTCCTAAATGCTTGCACAGGCGTTGGCAAACCTAGATAGATAGAAACAATATTACATGGAAGATGAGCAATATCTAGAAACCAGAACAACCTAACTTGATTTTCCCACATATTAAGAGAATTGGTTGGAAAAGCATAGAATCACCTCTTCAGGAGACACACCAGCATCTTCAAGGCTTCTCTCAATGCATGTAGACACCCCAAGACCATCAGCTCTTGGATCAGTCATGTGATGAGCATCACAATTAACAGCTCCACCCAAGTACTCAGCAATAATTGGTGCACCTCTTTTCATTGCATGTTCCAAGCTTTCCATTACCTGGAAAGAACAAGAAATAACTCATCATAAAAGGCTATGACATTCCCCCTTACATCTAGATCATTCACCAAGTAAGAATCAAGCCAAGAATCTGAATGGAAAAGAAGCAGCATCCATTTAATCAAGAAGTTTTAAAAATATGATAAAAAGTAGGGAGATGTATGCAAGCATGACCGCAAATGGTTTCACCAGTTCCCAAGTCAGTGATAATTTGGTTCCATCAGTAACGGAAAAGATTTTGTTATTGTAAAGAATCAACATCTCACATTGCAGACAGTCTCATTCCCCCACCCTCCACCCACCCCAATAGCCAAGCTCCCCCAGTAGACCACGGCTATACCCTAAAGTCAGCAACCTCATTCTCATAAAAACAGTATCGATGCAAAACAAGTTGCTAACCAGAAATTAACAACATAACTAAAAGGAAGCTAAATGGTGCATATTTAGTATTAGTATGTGGTGCTAATAAGTGCAAGCTTACCAAAACCCCAGCACCCTCACCCATAACAAAGCCATCTCGTTCTTTGTCCCATGGTCTTGATGCAGTTTGAGGATCATCATTTCTTTGAGACAATGCCCTGCAGGCAACAAAGCCCCCCAGCCCAATAGGAATAATTGCAGCCTCAGTTCCACCAGCAATCATCAGTTCAGCTTCACCTCGGCGGATGTGATTGGCAGCAGCATAGAAGCAATAATTGGATGTAGCACAAGCAGTCGAAATAGAATAATTTGGACCCATGAGACCAAGCTCAATTGCTAGCAAGGCAGATGACATGTTTGTTATAGCATAAGGAATGAAGAAAGGTGTGATTTTTCTATAACCTTTCTCTATAAGATTTTGGACTCCATCAGAGAACACCGTTAGCCCACCCATACCGGTTCCAACAAGCACCCCAGCTCGCTCCTTGTCAATCTGAAACAAACACAGAATTTTCTAAGCATTATAGGGAGAAGTTTTTTTTTTTGAATGGAGCATTGTTAATGAAGCACCAGTAAGAAGAACCAAAACTGAAAAACAAAACAAATTAAAAATGAGTAGATAAGCTGAACTAGCAGATGAGAGAAAGAACAGGAATAATGAATCCATAGTCCTGTAAGCACTTTTGTAATTCCAATAAGATTTCACTCCCAATATATCTTCCCTTTTCTGGTACCTTCTTATTATTTAGTGCATGGAATGTCCTTAGGGATACTAAAATAAATCAATAATTTCATTTTTTTTTTCTATCCACGTTTTCAAGGGCATATTTCTAGTATACTGATGCAGAAGAAAGATATCACAATGAGTTCATTGCTCATCCAACCGATACCATAGAACATACAACAGAAAGTAACATTGTTCACATACACACACCCAAAGAAAGAAAGATGACATAATATAAATCAACGGAGCAACAAAATAATGCTATAAAAACAATGGAGTATCAAGCACAAAAAATCCGGGTCTGTAAGGTTCTCAACAGTGATGCAAATAAAGAACCTACTCCTCCAAGTAAATATCGCAAAGGTAGGCCAATAAAAGAACAAACTTTGGGTATGTAATTCAACAATAAACATGCAAATCAACAGCAAAACAGCCCAGTTAACAAAAAACTTATAAACAAACCACCTTAGATAACTTATCGCCCCCGAGATCGGCATCTTCCAAAGCCTTCTTGCCCGCAACAATGCAGTACCTCAAGCAATCGTCTAGTCGCCTATCGTTCTTCCCATCAATGTAACCCTGAGAAGTGAACCCCCGGATCTGACCGGCGAACCGCGTAGGAAACTTGGAAGCATCGAACCGGTCGATGGGTCCGATCCCGCTTTCTCCAGCTAGCAACTTATCATAGTAAGCATCTACATCGTTTCCGAAAACAGAAACCAACCCCATACCCGTAATAACGACCCGCTTCTTGGGGTCCTTCTCACGTTTGGGAGCAGATACGTTGGGGGATGAAGCAATGATGGAAGAGAATTTCTTGGTCGGCCGGGATACGAGCCCCGATACATTGGGGAAATGGAGATTCAGATTGGGCTTTCGGAGGGGTTTTAGAGGGGAAGCTCGAAGAGATGGGGATTGAAGAGCTTCCATGGTAGTGGAACTGGGATGTGTTAAGCGGGCGATAAAAACAAAGTGAATAGAGCAAGGGATAAGAAGGAAAGGTTGGTGTGTGTACAACTATATATAGTGGCTGAAATCTACTTCGGGGGGCGCCTTCGGCAGCACTTATAACTTGCCAGCAGCGCAGCGGCGCGGGCACGAGGGACATGTTAATATAGTGAGAATAGTTGACCACAACCCACACGTTGAGAGATTATTAGATAAAATTGTTTGTCCTTATTTTTATATAACTATTTAAAAATTATTCATCCATTAATTACATGTAAGAAAGATATAATGAATTGCCTTAAAAGAAATTAAATAAACGATTTTAACTATTTAAGATCACGGATAATATAATGAACATGGTTCACCTAATAATTTTTTTCACACATTATAATTTTTCAAGAATTTAATCCATTTTCATTAATGAAACTAATAAATCTCGAATTATAATATTTTATCTTTAATTTTGAAATCAGATAATTTAATTCAGTTACACGAATAAAAAAAATATTAGAGGAGGGAAAGAAAAAAAAGCCTCAAAGTCAGTCCTAATGGTGCAAAAATATTTAAAGGTGTATATTATTCAATTTTAATTGAATTAATTTTTAAATTTAATAATTTAATCAATTAATTTTAAGTAAATTCAATTAAATTTTTTAACAAGAATCAATATTTTAATTCAAAATTGATTAATTAACTAAATTAATTAAATTAACTAAAATTATTATATTAACTATTATATATATTTATTTTTAATTAATTAACTTTTAAAATTATAAAATAAATATTAATTTATTATAATCAATGATACGATGATTTAAAAGGACCTGAGCTATGTCGCTCACTAACAATAATTTAGAACACAACAAAATCCCTTCTTAAATGAACTGCCTCAGAAAATAGAGTAGCTTTTTTTTTCTCTAAAAAATGTGTTCATAGTTCCAAGATTAAGCTAAAATTCTCAACTCAAAATTATTCCAACACTAACAATTACAAATTGGTTCATGAAAAGTTACAAGATTGAAACAGCCTCCAGAACTGATAAATAGCCGACTCTCCAAGATCTATAATCATCTTCTCTAACAAAGGCACAACATACGTGACTCCGACTTTCATGGCTTGAAGGATGAAAATGCAACCACGGAGTTGTGTCCACCAAATCCAAAAGAATTTGAGATTGCTGAATCAAAGGGAACTCAGTTAGAATTATGGGTTCGGATTCAAATATATTGAAATGAAGTACACAGAGACAGGTGCAAAGAAACGGCAAATTTGTCATCTACTTTGAAAGGGTGAGGAGTCTTACCAACATTAACCTCGTGCTGCTGTTTCTTGTTGGCAACAGTATCAAACTCAACTGATGGCTCTGGATTCTGCATTCAAAAATTGTAACACTTCAAGTATATAAAGAGGTACCAAAAGATGTCATCCAGACGACCGTTGTTTGTTAAAGAATAAACATGGTACAAAATCGGCACATACAAATTGATTTATGGAGGGATGCAGCCATCCTGTGGTAATGGCTTTCACAGTGGCAATAGCTTCTAAACCACCAGCTGCACCCAGACAATGCCCTATCATCGACTGAAACAAGAAACAAAGCAATAAGCCAAAATAGCAAGAGAGCAATATCATAGTATGTTTGTCAACACGAATTTTAGGTGATAAATATAATAATAAATAAATAATAAAACATATAAATAATAATAAAATATTAAAAAAATAAAAAATCAAAAAAACAGAGTTTGAATCGTGGGAGTGTCCGGTTTTGTAGGGATTAGATTGAGTTGAGGATTAGGTTGTTTTAGGTTGAGATTTCATGGGGATTTTGGTGGAGTTTTGAATGGTTTGGGGTTCTTAGATTCGAATCCCTTTAAAAGAGATTCAATAGAACCGGTTTGGGGGAGAAAATTTTGGATTCGAAGGAGAGATCGGAAGCTTGAATCGGCAATTGAAATCGAAACCGAAGATTAGGAGGAATCTAGGATCGGAAATCGGGGAAGAGGAACTGAAGCAATTGGATTATTGTTTTGGAGGTAAACTTTTGATCTGTTTCTTCAAGTTTCTTCCTTGTTTTGTTATTGAAAACTCGTTAGGGTTAGATTTAGGGTGTTTTCCGGCGGTTTTTAGTGTTTTTAGGGTTTCCGATGGCCTCGCCTGCGTCGGAAACGACTACCGGTGATTTCTGGACGACGGCCGGCGTGATTCGCGGTGGTCGGCGAACACACCGGAGCGGCGCCTAACAGTGGTGCTTCGGATCCAGTGGCGGACTGCACGGCGGTTGGAGGGTGGTGTTCATCGTGTTCTTCATGAAAATGAAGAACACGGATGAACACCCTAGAACTTGGGTGCGTTTGATCCGTTTTGGGGCAAGTTTCTGGGCTTGGAAGTGTTGGTCTCAGAGAGTTTCTTAGGCGCTGAGTTGAACCAAGTTGGTCTCGGTGCAAATGGCCGAGCCAACTCGGTGTAAAGGGGTTTTGTTACAAGGCAAAACGACACCGTTTAGGGTGCGGGTACGCGGGTCGGATCCGGGTTCAACCCGGATCCGCACGTTTCTGAATGGGTAAGGGATATTTACATCCTAGGTCCTCCTAGGTTTGAAGTGTCTCTCAATTTAGTCCCTAGATCCCCCAATTAGGTCCCTAGAGCCTTAGATTTCACTCAATTAGGTCCCTAAACCCCTAAATAGACCCTTAGGATTAAAATTAGTTAATTTTAAACTTTAATTAGGATAAAAAATTAATTTTAAGACTTAAAAATTTATTAGTTAGGTTCTAAAATAGAATTTAATTTAATTTTTAAGATAATTTAAAATTAATTTAACCTAGTTAGATCTAATTTAAGATTAATTTGACCCCTAGAACCTGAAAATTAGACTTTAATTAGGTTTAATTTAATCCTTAAAATTTAGGAAGTAATTTTAATTAATTATTTTAATTAATTTTAATTAATATCTAAAGATAAGATTTAAAATTAATTAGGTCTAATTAGCCCAAGTTTCACCAACTAGACTTTAATTAGGTTTAATTAAATTCTTAAAATTGAGAAATTATTTTAATTAAGTCTCTTAATTAATCTTAATTTTCTAAGAAAAGATTTAAAAATTAACATAATTGAATTTAATCCAACTCTAATCAAACTTTAAAAACTTAAAATCCATTTAAGTTAGGTTTTAATTAGGATTGATTAAGTTTAGAGTTAGAGAAATTTAATTAATTAATTTAATTAAAAATTTCTAAACTTTGAAATTAATTATACACTTAGTTAAATCTAAACCATCTTTTGAGGTTTGAATTCTAGTCCCTTTTGATCTTTATCAATGTAAGTCCCTTTTTTCCCTCATTTATGATGACAATTTTGATGTAATTTGTACACCCATGATTCTAATAAAAATATCAAGTTCCTTTTATCTTGTTTGTTTATTTTATTATGTTTTTGCATGACATATTTTAGGAAGATCACTTAATAAATATTTAAGTTAATTAATTTAGAGCCCGTTAGGACTAGTCGCTTTAATTAATTAATTAAATTAAATAGGAAGATAATTAGTAAATAATGGTATGTGAATTTTATATCTCGGATACACTAAAGAGGTTGATGTTTTGACGTACCATGATGTTGGCCTAAAGAGTGTACCTTGGTATCGAATTCACGTGCTATTAAAACCTAGAATTTTGATAAAATAACTTAGGCCTAGTATTAAATAAAATTGATAGGTAAATAACTAGCGACATTAGTAACTTAGGTTTTAACACTCAATTAATGGAGCCATTGTAGGATTAGAACTTAAAATGAACAAGATAAAAACGGTCATACATTTTATTTTAACCTTTTGAGGCGGAAGTTACATTCCTTTGAATTTGAGTGAGGTTTCCTATCTAGAGGACGTCTCGTTCAACCCAAGCTTGAAGGTGATGTAATTTCTAAATCAAAAGGATATCCTCAATTCAAATAATGTTTAATTAACAATAGAGAAATAAATTAATATCTATCTGCAAAATGTCACATGAAATTAATAAGGTACCATTTTTTAAAACTTATATTTTTACCATCTTCTCCAAAAAAGTTTAACCCTAACTTTTATCTCAACCCAAAAATCCTCACCCAAATAACATCTCTAAGAATAAGCTTTCTTTCTTCTTGAAAAATTATAGAGGCTTGAAAATCTCGGACTTCAGCTGCAACCGATTAATCACGTTGCAGGGATTAATTACAATCTTGGGAGAACTAAAGGTTCCCGTCATTACATATCTATCAGTTACTGTTACAAGTAGGAATTAATCACTATCATACTGTCCAACTATCAAGTGTTTGGTTTATCTATTTGGAAAAGGGCAGCTTAAAGAGACGGGAGAATATGTACATTACATATGCTCACCTTCTTCTTCTACTCCTTAGTTACTTTGGTGGAACTGATCAAGTACTCGAATTTAGCAAGATGTAAAATCAATTGAATTGATAGTTATTTATTGGAAGAAACTTAAAAATAGAGGTAAAAGCAATAGGATTGAAGGAAAAACTTTGGAGCATGATAACCAAAGGTTCCAAGAACACGTGTGGAATAGAGAAGAGTGGTCGCATCAAGGGCTTATTCGACAAATCGAAACCAACAATCTAGCCAACATCGTCATAAAAAAGATGTAAAAACAACATCGTTTTATGTGATTAAAGTTGTTCAGGGAAGGTCCAACATGCGGTTGCTTACTGGAGTTCAAATTTTTGATGGCAGCAGCATTTCCACTCTTAAGAATGTCATAATATACACTTTCATAACACCCGTTGCTGATTAAGGATTTATTACCGAAATTACCGATCATTTCCTTTAGCTCATCCAACGTCATGGAGGGATGGTAATAAGTTGAATAATAACATAAGACTGTGGATCCCTTGTGACAACTGCTCTTGTTTTATTTTTATATCCTCCAATATTGCCAACACACAATCATATATATTGTTAATTTAAGTATATTTGTGCCAAACATAACTTTCGGCAAATCTCCAAATGAAATTGTACAAAGAGATGAAAGACTATAGAATTACTGGCAGGGTTATTTACCGTTTAAGTTCAAGATTTTCAAGCCTCTATAAATTTTCAGAGAAGAAACAAAGCTTATTTTTAAAGATGTTATTTGGGTGAGGGTTTTGAGGTTCGGATAAAGGTTAGGGTTAGTTTTTTTGGAGAAGATGGTAAAAATATAAGTTTTAAAATTTTAAGAGTCAAATTAAAGATAAAACAAAAATATAATATTAATTTAAGGATTATTTAAGTAATTTATCATTTTTTATCGTGCCAGATCATCTTTTCTTTAAGATTTAACGGTACTTAACGTTGGAGTGACCAAAACTTTACACCCCTAAAACGATAGTGACCTTATTGGTCGTTTTTCAAAATCAATGACTAAAAATGTACTGAGGGTAAACAAAAGTGACTAACGCAGTAGTTTACCCTAATTAATAAAGACATAATTAATGGTGGTTAAATGAATATAAATTGATATAGAAGTTTAGATCAAGTCAAATGAAGCTATAATTGAATAATGAATGGTATCTGAGACTCAAAATGGAAAATTATTTAAGTATCAAAAAAATTCTAAATTGCCTCGAATTTGTGTAAGTAATACAAGAACTTGGTCCGTAAAATAAGTAAGTATTAATAGAGATCAACTCACAACGTTACTTAAATAAATAATTTGTTTGAATTTGAATATATTGTTCGAGATTGTAAATCCTGTCGATGCCCCCGTCTCCTAACCCGGGGCGAGGGTGTCACAAATGGGGTCTATTAAAACTTTAAACATCACGACTCACTGCAGGGGTCATGTGGTGCTGAGAGTTTTAATTGACAATGGTTCAGCTTTGAACGTGCTACCTATGGCAACTTTGCAAAGGTTACCCATAGATGTTACACACATAAAAAGCTACCAGAATATGGTCAGGGCATTCGATGAGACCACAAGGGATGTGTTGAGAAGAATTGAAGTATCATTGCTAATTGGGCCATCCGTGTACAACATAGATTTTTTTGTGATGGATATTAAGCCCACCTACAATTGTCTACTCGGCAGACCTTGGATCCATTCTGCCGGGGTAGTGCCGTCATCACTTCACCAGAAACTGAAGTTCGTAGTAGATGGGAAACTCGTGTGTGTCGGGGCAGAAGAGGACATCATCGCATCTGTCTCCACAGATACACCCTATGTTCAAACGAATGAGAAAGCGTTAGAATATTCTTTCAGGGCTTTAGAGTTTATTAACGTTGCATTCGTTGCTGAAGGTACTAAATTCCCATGTCCGAAATTGTCGGACTGTACTGAGATAACCGTCAAGCAGACCCTTGACAAAGGAGCCAAAGCCGAAAGAGGACTAGGAAGAAGGTTACAGGGGAGCTTACGCCCGAAGCCCATGGTTATGAAGAAAGGGCGAGCCGGGTTAGGCTTTTCAATTGAGGCCAGACTCATTGATTGCAAAAATCGACTTCATCTCTCACGGGTTTATGAATGTCACCGACAAGCGGAAAAGAATCGCTTGAAAGCTATTAGACTGCAAGAGGAAGAGATTTTTGGGAAGCTTTTGAAGGTCTGATGGTGGGAGCAATTTTTGAAGGTCCGAGGATGAATCTACTGGAGAGAATTCGTCCGTGCCTCCCTGGCGAGACTCTGAATAATTGGACTGTAAAGGATTTACCTGTAGTTTTCAAGACAGAGTAATGCCATAAACCACCCTGTACTTCCGCCCGCAAGTATAGAAGATTTTTTCTGTAAAGGGCTTTTTCATAATTTTTCATTAGCAAAGAAAGATGTTTTTTCCCTTTCTTCAATGACAAACATTTTTCTTTTCTTTCATTCGCTTTATTCATTTCTTTATTCATCTATTATACCCATCTAACTATACAAATTTTCTTCGCAGGTTCCCAAACAATGATTACATGAGTGATTCTGGGCCTAAACCCGAAATAGATTTAAAAGAAATCTCTTGTCTAACAGAAATCAATGAGTGTGAAGACAATGCGGACTACGAGGTTCCTGAAGAGATGTTAAGGTTGGTGGAGCAAGAAGATAAGCAAATCATGCCCCACAAAAAAGAGATAGAGACTCTGAATCTGGGTATCGAAGAAGAAAAAAAGTCATGATCGAAGCAGCATTTGCGCTAGGGGCAAAGCAAAATTTGATAGACTTATTGCGAGAATTCAAGGATGTCTTTGCATGGTCTTATCAAGATATGCCGGATTTGAATACCGACATTGTGGTCCACAAGTTGCCCATTAGACCAGATTACAAGCCCATACAACAGAAGCTCAGACGGTTAAGACTGGAAATCTTGTTGAAAATCAAGGAAGAAGTACAGAAGCAGATCGATGCAGGCTTCCTACAATGGCAGCATACCCAGAATGGGTAGCAAACATAGTCCCCGTACCAAAGAAAGATGGGAAAATTCGGATATGTGTGGACTATAGAGATTTGAACAGGGCTAGCCCGAAAGACAATTTCCCTCTACCCCATATAGATGTTCTGGTAGACAATACTTCGGGGCATTCATGGTTCTCTTTCATGGATGGGTTCTCGGGTTACAATCAGATCAAAATAAATCCGGAAGATATAGAGAAGACAACTTTTACCACTCTGGGGCACGTTCTGCTATAAAGTCATGCCTTTTGGGTTGAAGAATGTCGGGGCCACATACCAGAGAGCTATGGTGACACTGTTTCATGACATGATGCACAAAGAAATCAAAGTATATGTGGACGATATGCTAGCTAAGTCCCAAACAGAAGATGGACATGTGCAAGATTTGAAAAAGTTGTTCCAAAGGCTACGAAAGTATCAGTTAAAACTTAACCCTAATAAATGTATGTTTGGGGTTACCTCCGACAAGCTGCTTGGTTTCATGGTCAACTAAAGGGGGCATCGAAATCGATCCCGATAAGATCAAGGCGATTCAAAATTTACCACTTCCAAAAACACAGAAAGAGGTTCGGGGCTTTCTTGGGAGATTGAACTACGTGTCTCGGTTTATTTCTCAGTTAACCGACAGATGTGATCCCATTTTTAAACTACTACGGAAGAACAACCCAAGTGAGTGGAATGATAAATGTCAGGAAACATTGGACAAGATCAAACAATATTTGTCCAACACGCCAATATTGATGGCACCAGTTCCTTGGAGACCATTAATCCTCTACTTGACGGTGTTCGAGAATTCCATGGGGTGCGTACTGGGACAACATGACGATACTAGAAAGAAGGAAAGAGCAATCTATTACCTGAGTAAGAAATTTACCAAGTGTGAGGTACGGTACCCATTTATCCAAAAGATATGTTGTGCACTTGTTTGGGTTACCCATCGACTCAGGCAGTATTTGTTATATCACACTATATGGTTGATATCGAAGCTCGATCCTTTGAAGTTTCTGATAGAAGCACCCGCGTTGACCGGGAGATTAGCACGACGGTAAATGTTGTTGCCCAAATTTGACATAGTATACGTCAGCCAAAAGACAATTAAAGAGAGTGCCATAGCTGACTTTCTTGCAAGTAGAGCATCGGATGATTATAAGCCTCTGAGCTTTGACTTTCCCGACGAGGATGTAATAACCATTTTCGTTGAAGAAAATGAAGAAATGGAAAAATGGAAATTGTATTTCGACGGGGCAGTCAACGCCCTCGGACGGAGAATCGGAGCTGTATTGATATCTCCAGACGGTATACATTACCCTCTCACGAGCAAGTTAGAATTTTTGTGCACTAACAATATGGCTGAATACGAAGCATGTGTCATGGGTTTGAAGGCTGGAATAGAAAGGAAGATAAAGGCCTTGAAGGTATACGGAGATTCAGCCTTAGTTATTTATCAGCTACGTTGAGAATGGGAAACCAAAGACACGAAGTTGATAGAACACCGAAAGTTGATATTATAACTAATTGAAGAATTCGAAGAGATAACATTTGTATACCTTCCTAGAGAGGACAACCAAATGGCAAATGCCTTAGCTACATTAGCCTCGGTATTCCAAGCAAACAGACCGAAGGATATGATGCTAATCCGGATACAGAGTTATGAAACATAAGCTCATTACTGCAACTTGGAAGAAGAGGATGGTAATCCTTGGTATTTTGATATTCTACAATACATCAAATTCCAAGCCTATCCATTTAGAGCTAATGACATTGACAAGAGAATAATCAGAAGAATGACCACTGCATATGCGTTAGATGGCGACATTTTATACAGAAAGAACAAAGATCAAGTACTGCTAAGATGTGTCAATGCCCGTGAGACTAAAAGTATTCTTGAGAAGGTGCATGATCGAATTTGTGATACGCATGCCAATGGTTTCTCGATGGCACGAAAAATAATAAGATACGAATATTACAGGTCTACTATCGAAAGGGATTGCATAGAATATGCCAAAAAGTGTCACAAATGTCAGATATATGCAGATAAAATCAACTCTCCGCTAGTACCGTTACATACATTGAATTCGCCCTGGCCTTTTGCTGTTTGGGGATTAGATGTAATCGGGCAGATTTACCCCAAGGCTTCGAATGAGCATCGTTTTATCCTAGTGACTATCGATTATTTCACCAAGTGGATAGAAGCGGTCTCTTATGCTAAACATCACAAGAACAACAGTTTGCAAGTTCTTAAAGAAAGAAATTATTTGTCGGTATGGTCTAGCAGAGCGAATCATCACGGATAATGCTACCAATTTCAACAACAAATTCATAGCAAAAACCTGTGAGCGGTTTAAAATAATTTATCACAACTCTGTGGTATACCGGCCAAAGATGAATGGAGCCGTTAAGGCAGCAAATAAGAACAGTAAGAAGATCATATCAAAGATGACTAAAACCTACAGAGATTGGCATGAAATGCTTCCTTTCGCCTTATTTGTGTACCGAACTTCAATAAAAACTTCTACCGGGGCAACACCATATTCCCTAGTATACGGTACTGAAGCCGTGTTACCTCTGGAAGTTGAAATCCCATCTCTTCAGGTATTATCAGAGGTGAAACTGAATGATGCAGAGTGGATACAGATTCGTTTGGATCAGTTGAATCTAATCGAAGAAAAGCGGTTGAAAGCTATCTGTTATAGCCAAATATATCAGAAACGGATGATTCGAGCTTATGATAAGAAAGTTCGACCGCGAGAATTCCGAGAGGGAGATCTAGTGCTTAAAAAGATCTTGCCTATACACCGAGATTTCCGAGAAAAATTGATGCCGAATTAGAAAGGGCATTATGTTGTCAAAAAGGCATTCTCCGGAGGCGCATTGATCTTGACTGAAATGGATGAACAAGAATTAAACAAGCCGGTGAATTCTGATTCAGTTAAGAGATATTACGCCTGAAGGAAAAGAAAAAAAAAGAAAAAGAAATAAAAAGAGAGATAAAAAGAGAAAAAGAATATGAAGCGAAAATCCGAAAGGGCGCTTCATAAAAAATGATGATAAAAAGAAAGAAGAGGTCGAGATGAAAACCCGTAAAGGGCGTCTCGATACCAACGGAGGATTTGGGTCGAAAACCAGGAATGGTGGCTCAAATGATTGAAAATAGGCATCTGGTGATTCGTGCCTCTCGGTTATCACGCAATGCGGAAGGATCTTCACGTCTATAAAGTTGGATCCTCATTTGAAGAATGGCTAAACAAGTAGATCATTTTTAAATCTATATCTCGGGAAAAGGCTTGGATGATCGCTTGTGATAAACGTTTGGGAACTTGCATTTTGTTCCTTTCCTTTTTTTTCAAATTGTTTTGCCTTGTTTGTTTTACACGTTTGTCATAAATCTACGAAAAGTTCCAATAAAAGTACTCATTTCTTTCTTTTGAGCCTTCAATTCTATCCAAAGCATCATGCTAGTGAACTAATATAAATTAATGAATACAGAAAATCTTTTGGCATCACTATGTTTTAAGTTACAGGTAAGATTTGTTTTTCTGGATCAAGATAACGAAATATAAACGGACATGTTCTGACATTCAGATGAAATCTGTCTCGAAAGAACGCCTCAAAACAGCTTTATAAAGAAGACAATCATTAAAAGTTGCCCTCGCTATGTGAGATGAAAACCTCAAATGAGGAAAAGAGGGAGAAGAGTCAATCAGTCCCTTTAGAGTGACAAACTGACTGATAATACATGCCTTTCAAGGCAGTACTCATGCATCATAATAGGAAAAGCATTCTAACAATGTACAATATTTCTGTTAAACAGGATTCAAAGAAATCAACAATAGCGAACATTATTGGCAACCTTCTCGGCGTGAGTCTCGATATAAAATACTATTGGCAGCCTTCTCGACGTGAGTCCCGATATAAACACTATTGGTAGCCTTCTCGGCGTGAGTCCCGATACAAACATTATTGGCAACCTTTTCGGCGTGAGTCCCAAAAGAAGTGGTGTATCATAAGGAATTTCGAAATAAGAAAAACAGCCTCAAGTTCCACCGCTCACATCTGGAGAATTTCGTAATAAGAAGATCAGCTCCAGATCTTCCGAAAATGAGAAATTTCATAATAAGAACAGCCTCAATTTCCACCACTTGACGAGTTTGGAGAATTTCGTAATAAGAAGAACAGCTTCAAATTCCACGAGATGCGAGGAATTTCATAATAAGAAGAACAGCCTCGGATTTCACCATTCTTATCTGGAGAATTTCGTAATAAGAAGAACAGCTCCAGATCCCGGAGATGAGGAATTTCGTAATGAGAAAAACAGCCTCAAGCTCCACCACCTGATGAGTTTGGAGAATTTCGTAATAAGAAGAACAGCTTCAATCCCACGAGATACGAGGAATTTCATAATAAGAAGGACAACCTCGGATTTCACAACTCTTATCTGGAGAATTTCGTAATGAGAAGAACAGCTCCAGATCCCGGAAATGAAGAATTTCGTAATGAGAAAAACAGCTTCAAGCTCCACCACTTGATAAGTCTAAAGAATTTCGTCTGAAGAATTTCGTAATGAAAAGAACAGCTTTAGACCCTGGAGAATTTCATAATAAGAAGAACAGCTCCAGTTATTTCAAAGATGAAGAGTTACAAAAAAGTAGAACCTTGAGTTGTGTCACAAGGATTTGTTTGAAGAATTTCGTAATGAGAATAACAACTTCAAGCTTCAGGGCTTTAACAAAATTCGTGTTTTTCAATCTTTGCTCATCTCCAACTTCGCAGCATTAAGCAAAGAAAAGAGGGGCTTCTGTCAACACGAATTTTAGGTGATAAATATAATAATAAATAATTAATAAAATATATAAATAATAATAAAATATTTAAAAAAATATAAAAAAATCGAAAAAACAGAGTTTGAATCATGAGAGTGTCCGATTTTGTAGGGATTCGATTGAGTTGAGGATTAGGTTGTTTTAAGTTGAGATTTCATGGGAATTTTGGTGGAGTTTTGAATGGTTTGGGGTTCTTAGATTCGAATCCCTTTAAAAGGGATTCAATAGAACCGGTTTGGGAGAGAAAATTTTGGATTCGAAGGAGAGATCGCTTGAATCGGTAATTGAAATCAAAACCGGAGATTAGGAGGAATCTAGGATCGAAAATCAGGGAAGAGGAACTGAAGCAATCGGATTATTGTTTTGGAGGTAAACTTTTGATCTGTTTCTTCAAGTTTCTTCCTTGTTTTGTTATTGAAAACTCGTTAGGGTTAGATTTAGGATGTTTTCCGACGATTTTTAGTGTTTTTAAGGTTTTCGATGGCCTTGTCGGCGTCGGAAACGGCCACCGGTGACTTCTGGATGACGACCGACGTGATTCGCGGTGGTCGGCGAACACGTCGAAACGACGCCGGACGGTGGTGCTTCGGATCCAGTGGCGGACTGCACGGCGGTTGGAGGGTGGTGTTTATCGTGTTCTTCATGAAAATGAAAAACACGGATGAACACCCTAGAACTTGGGTGCGTTTGATCCGTTTTGGGGCAAGTTTCTGGGCTTGGAAGTGTTGGTCTCAAAGAGTTTCCTAGGCGCTAAGTTGGTCTCGGTGCAAATGGACGAGCCAACTCGGTGTAAAGGGGTTTTGTTACAAGGCAAAACAACGCCGTTTAAGGTGCGAGTACGCGGGTCGGATCCGAGTTCAACCCGGATCCGCACGTTTCTGAATGGGTAAGGGATATTTACATCCTAGGTCCTCCTAGGTTTGAAGTGTCTCTCAATTTAGTCCCTAAATCCCCCAATTAGGTCCCTAGAGCCTTAGATTTCACTCAATTAGGTCCCTAAACCCCTAATTAGACCTTAGGATTAAAATTAGTTAATTCTAAACTTTAATTAGGATAAAAAATTAATTTTAAGACTTAAAAATTTATTAATTAGGTTTTAAAATAGAATTTAATTTAATTTTTAAGATAATTTAAAATTAATTTAACCTAGTTAGATCTAATTTAAGATTAATTTGACCCCTAGAACCTGAAAATTAGACTTTAATTAGGTTTAATTTAATTCTTAAAATTTAGGAAGTAATTTTAATTAATTATTTTAATTAATTTTAATTAATTTCTAAAGATAAGATTTAAAATTAATTAGGTCTAATTAGCTCAAGTTTCACCAACTAGACTTTAATTAGGTTTAATTAAATTTTTAAAATTGAGAAATTATTTTAATTAAGTATCTTAATTAATCTAAATTTCTAAGATAAAATTTAAAAATTAACCTAATTAAATTTAATCTAACTCTAATCGAACTTTAAAAACTTAAAATCCATTTAAGTTAGGTTTTAATTAGGATTAATTAAGTTTAGAGTTAGGGAAATTTAATTAATTAAATTAAATTAAAAATTTCTAAACTTTGAAATTAATTATACACTTAGTTAAATCTAAACCATCTTTTGAGGTTTGAATTCTAGTCCCTTTTGATCTTTATCAATGTAAGTCTTTTTTTCCCCTCATTTATGATGACAATTTTGATGTAATTTGTACACTCGTGATTCTAATAAAAATATCAAGTTCCTTTTATCTTGTTTGTTTATTTTATTATGTTTTTGCATGGCATATTTTAGGAAGATCACTTAATAAACATTTAAGTTAATTAATTTAGAGCCCGCTAGGACTAGTCGCTTTAATTAATTAATTAAATTAAATAGGGAGATAATTAATAAATAATGGTATATGAATCTTATATCTCGGATACAATAATGAGGTTGATGTTTTGACGTACCATGATGTTGGCCTAAAGAGTGTACCTTGGTATCGAATTCACGTGCTATTAAAACCTAGAATTTTGATAAAATAACTTAGGTCTAGTATTAAATAAAATTGATAAGTAAGTAACTAGCGACATTAGTAACTTAGGTTTTAACACTCAATTAATGGAGCCATTGTAGGATTAGAACTTAAAATGAACAAGATAAAAACAGTCATGCATTTTATTTTAACCTTTTGGGGCGAAAGTTACATTCCTTTGAATTTGGGCGAGGTTTCTTATCTAGAGGACGTCTCGTTCAACCCAAGTTTGAAGGTGATGTAATTTCTAAATCAAAAGAATATCCTCAATTCAAATGATGTTTGATTAACAATAGAGAATTAAATTAATATCTATCTTCAAAGTATCAAAATGCCACATATTTTTTTTCAAGGTACCGATTTTTTGGGCGTTTGTAATGGTCGTCCTTACACGTAACCGACTCCCGAACCCAATATTTTTTAACGAATCTCTGGTTTGTTTTATGGTGTCTGACCTACCAAAGTGGCCGGTGGCGACTCCAAATCAATTTTTAAAATTAAATTATATACGATTTAATAAAATTTGGGTTTTTCAAGATTAAAAATGAAAATTCAGATTTTTTTCAAAAACAATTGCCAAGCTACTTTTCACCTAAATTCGTGTTTTTTAAGAGGTTGCGACAATATTCATCTCAAATTTTGCAAAATCTGACAGAGAAAGAGAAGGTACCTTTGTTGCATTGATTTTGATGCCAGACGGATTCTTGAATACCTTTTTAACAGCATTAATCTCAGCCAGGTCACCAGCAAGAGTAGAAGTTGCATGTGCATTGATGTAGTTAACCTAAAAAAACAGAACTTGGTTAGTTCACCAAATTTCTCACATTTGGAGCTATGCATAAATTAGAAAATAATTATACTCAAACCCTATTATTTTGCACTTCACCTCTGAAGTACACAACAATCACTATACTTACACAATTCGCAACACCATTAGGTCAGTTCTCTACAGTCTCACTTAAATTGAAACCCTGATCTAATAGGTAAAAGAGAAGGTAACTTGATACAATTTTGTGGACAAGTCAAAGACTACCATTGACTTCACTGTTCACCGTAAACAGAGAATTTGGAGGTCCTATTGGTGTGTGTGTGTACATTAGAGAATTGTTGGTTGTATTGGTATATATATTCCTAAATGCCTGCACAGGCGTTGGCAAACATAGATAGATAGAAACAATATTACATGGAAGATGAGCATAGAATCACCTCTTCAGGAGACACACCAGCATCTTCAAGGGTTTTCTCAATGCATGTAGACACCCCAAGACCATCAGCTCTTGGATCAGTCATGTGATGAGCATCACAATTAACAGCTCCACCCAAGTACTCAGCAATAATTGGTGCACCTCTTTTCATTGCATGTTCCAAGCTTTCCATTACCTGGAAAGAACAAGAAATAACTCATCATAAAAGGCTATGACATTCCCCCTTACATCTAGATCATTCACCAAGTAAAAATCAAGCCAAGAATCTGAATGGAAAAGCAGCAGCATCCATTTAATCAAGAAGTTCTAAAAATATGATAAAAAGTGGGGAGATGTATGCAAGCATAACTGCAAATGGTTTCACCAGTTACCAAGTCAGTGATAATTTGTTTCCGTCAGTAACGGAAAATATTTTGTTATTGTAAAGAATCAACATCTCACACTGCAGACAGTCACATCCCCCCACCCTCCACCCACCCCAATAGCCAAGCTCCCCCAGTAGACCACAGCTATACCCTAAAGCCAGCAACCTCACTCTCATAAAAACAGTATCGATGATTACCAAAGGAGGCAAAACAAGTTGCTAACCAGAAATTAACAACATAACTAAAAGGAAGCTAAATGGGCATATTTAGTATTAGTATGTGGTGCTAATAAGTGCAAGCTTACCAAAACTCCAGCACCCTCGCCCATAACAAAGCCATCTCGTTCTTTGTCCCATGGTCTTGATGCAGTTTGAGGATCATCATTTCTTTGAGACAATGCCCTGCAGGCGACAAAGCCCCCCAGCCCAATAGGAATAATTGCAGCCTCAGTTCCACCAGCAATCATCAGTTCAGCTTCACCTCGGCGGATGTGATTGGCAGCAGCATAGAAGCAATAATTGGATGTAGCACAAGCAGTCGAAATAGAATAATTTGGACCCATGAGACCAAGCTCAATTGCTAGCAAGGCAGATGACATATTTGTTATAGCATAAGGAATGAAGAAAGGTGTGATTTTTCTATAACCTTTCTCTATCAGATTTTGGACTCCATCAGAGAACACCGTTAGCCCACCCATACCGGTTCCAACAAGCACCCCAGCTCGCTCCTTGTCAATCTGAAACAAACACAAAATTCAACAGTGATGCAAATAAAGAACCAACTCTTCCTCGTAAGTATCGTAAAGACAGACCAATAAACGAACAAACTTTGGGTATATAATTCAGCACTAAAACATGCAAATCACTAGCAAAACAGACCAATTAACGAAAAAACTTTAAAAAAAAACACCTTAGATAACTTGTCGCCCCCGAGATCGGCATCTTCCAAAGCCTTCTTGCCCGCAACAATGCAGTACCTCAAGCAATCGTCTAGTCGCCTATCGTTCTTCCCATCAATGTAACCCTGAGAAGTGAACCCCCGGATCTGACCGGCGAACCGCGTAGGAAACTTGGAAGCATCGAACCGGTCGATGGGTCCGATCCCGCTTTCTCCAGCTAGCAACTTATCATAGTAAGCATCTACATCGTTTCCGAAAACAGAAACCAACCCCATACCCGTAATAACGACCCGCTTCTTGGGGTCCTTCTCACGTTTGGGAGCAGATACGTTGGGGGATGAAGCAGTGATGGAAGATAATTTCTTGGTCGGCCGGGATACGAGCCTCGATACATTGGGGAAATGGAGATTCAGATTGGGCTTTTGGAGGGGTTTTAGAGGGGAAGCTCGAAGAGATGGGGATTGAAGAGCTTCCATGTTAGTGGGAACTGGGATGTGCTAAGCGGGCGATAAAAACAAAGTGAATTGAGCAAGGGATAAGAAGAAAAGGTTTAGTGTGTATAACTAAATAGAGTGTCTGAAATCTACTTCGGGGGTGCCCCGGCTACACATATAAGTTATAACTTGCCAGCAGCGCAGCGACGCGGGTACTAGGGACAAGTTAATGCAGTAAGAATAGTTAGCCACACGTTATTATCATTTTTTCATGGATTTAATCCATTTCCATTAATGGAACTAATACATTTCCGAATTGTGATTTTTTATCTTTTATTTTTGAAATCAGATAAATTAACTCAGTTAGAATAAAAAATTGTTGAAGGAAGAAGGGGGCAAAGGGAAAAACAACTCAAAGTTGGTCCTAAATGGTGCAGAAATAATATATAAAATGTAAGGAGAATCAAATTAAAAGAAAGAGACTTGGGATGTAGCTTGGCCAAACAAAAAAAATGGATCTTTCTACTAAAGGGCGAGATGAAAATTATTTTATGGACCTTTAATGAGTGGACTTTTTTGTATGAAACCCCTAGTTTAGAACAACTAGAAACATCTATCAAAAGGAGTTACAGGGTGAAGGATTCTGCAACTTCGAACAACTTGAAAATAAACTCCAAATGCCTTTTCTGGGTTTGTTTGTTTATTAGAACAATTAAATTCAAAGCTTGATTAAGATGGAACTTTGCTTTGTCTAAGACAGGAACACAACTTGTTTCCTGAACCATGGAGTTGGCAATTCCATGGGAAATTATTCTGATGCCATTTGCACTGTATATGGGTCTGTAAACTTCAAAAGTACCATGTTTAAATGGAGCTATGAGTTTGTCTGTTTTCTTTTGTTAAATCAAGTTTCCCTCTTAAAAACCAGATCAGACCTCAGTATTCAGAGCACTATACACCCGAAATTAGAAGCAAGCAAGCAAGAATGAATCTTTCAAAAGCTAGATACATAGACCTTACATATATATGTAAGATCAGATATATACATTTACACTGTCATAAGCGACATCCGCAACAGAGATAGAAGAAACAGAGAGTAGCCACCAAGTAAATAGCCTCTAGTGCCGATACAATCTTGAAACGTACATCGTTGATGAATGAGAGTTTAATGTTTAGCCTCTTCCACTTGAAAGCAGACCCCAAAATTTTCCCCTTCCATGCTTCCTTCTTCATCATCCTCTTGAACAGCACCCATCTCTTCCTCATGCTACCCATTACTTTCTTTCGGCTTTGATCTTTGGTTGCAGAAGAAGAGAAGTTGAATGTTTGTATATATATTAATGGGAGGAAAATAATATTTAGTTGAAAAGTAAAGTTAGCCTTGCAGTTTGCCCACTTTATACGACCAACTCCCGCGTTTTTATGACTCGAAAAAGTCCAAATCATTTATTTATCAAGTACTACACTCAAATGCAGCAAAAATATTAATAAAATAAACTATAAGTACTGAATTTAAATTTTAAATATATCATATTTTAAATTCTTTAAACTTTAAACATATAAATAGGGGGGAAAAATCTATTCGCAAATTAAGGGATTTTTTATTATACAAAACATAAATAATTTATTAAGTATTTCTTTGTGTGAAAACTGTCATTTTATGTGAATGTAAATTATCTGGTCCAAAGTTATCAGGAACTGGTCCATCGTTAGATAATAAGAAAGCACCGAGAAGGCACCCTTTGGCTTAGCGCGTCGACTCCTACCGTTCCAATCGAATATTCTTGATTTCCAAGATAATTCACTCATGCTGTGAACTTTGACGTCAATACACTAGAGGATAGACGTTATTTAATAGCATTGAATGTTCACATTAGAATAACTAATTGACTGTTGAAAGAGGGTATGATAAATTGAAATATATTCTATTTAGTTGATATGAAAATGTTTGAAGGTTGGTCTATCCACATATGAGCACAAACTTTCCACGAAGATGAGGTTTCAATGTCATCTGAATCCTCTTTCAACGAAGATGAGGTTTCTTTTTCCTCTTCATTAACATCTTTTATGACAAACTTTCCATCCATATAATTTGCTAAGCCATTAATACATGACCATTTAAGTTGTTTGGAACTCAAGGCCATGGAGGGGTGGAAATGGTGCACATGGAGGAAAAACAGTACCAAAAGCAGGTGCAACCGAGACATGCATGAAATTATCACCAACTTGATCTGCAAATGTGGGAACTGGGTTTTTTTGGTAATAAAACTGTTGATGACTCTGCATTGAAATTTCTACTTAATTAAGAGATTCACAACAAAGATGCTTTTTGGTTTTGATCCTGTAATTATCTAACTTTCCAGTCAGAAAAAGGTTTCAACTATAATTTTGGTGAGACAAAAACTAAACCACTGGATCGCCATTACAACATGACTGACCAACCTATCCCAAATTGCCATGAACACAATTAGATTATTCATTCCGTCGAATCTTACACATAACACAACCAAACAAAACTACCTGGATCCCAGGTTCCAAGAGTTCTGTAATACCAGACTACGGATTTAAAAAATATAAATATAAATCAGATACCTATTATCTGATTATCGGGTATCAAAATTTTATGTGAAACCGACTTAAGTAGGTCGAGACCCAATCCGGCAAAGGATATACACAAATTATTGAATATTTAATTTTCAGGTAATAAAAAAACTAGTAACTGAAAATAAACACCTCTAATCAAAACTCAATATCATAGGCAAAGGATATACACAAATTATTGAATATTTAATTTTCAGGTAATAAAAAAACTAGTAACTGAAAATAAACACCCCTAATCAAAACTCAATATCATAAACAACATTTGTAAATGGAAGTAAAGATTTAAAAACAATTAGAAAGAAAAATTATTATATGAATCTGTCTTATGATTTATTGTGTCATTCATAGTTATCATCTAATAAAAACTGGCCAAATAATCTTTATTTTTTATATTATTTTTTTATTCATAATTAATTTTTATGTAACCATCCATTGTAAATTTTATAATTGATACGAGAAAAAGTGAAAATTCATTATTGAAAAAAAATAACATTAAAAATATAAAATTTAATCAATTGATTCTAGTGAATAAAACCATGGATGACATAGTGAACCATTACAGTATACTAATTTTTCGATTAAGAAGTAAGAAACTTAGAGAAGAAAATCTTGCATTAGTATGGGATCACCAATTTGTTTGGTACCGAAACAAAACACATTCTATGGCACATGAATCTACACTTTTTTTTTTCAATGAATGACAAACAAAAAAGAACAAGAGAAACGATATTGGGCAAAATGTGGGGGGGGGGGGGGGCATAGTCCCAAGGCAACGCCAAGATTCATAGTATCGGATTCGGATGAAGGACAGAAATAGAGGGCAGTTTTACTCAAAATCGTTGGGAACATTCGAGCCTAAAGCTTCGATCGGATACACCAGTTCAAGTTCTCTTATTCTGCTCCAACTAATTATATATATAATTTTTGTATGTCCGATGTAAAAGTGCTGTCTAACATCTACCGGGTCCTCTTTTTCAGGCCTGTAACTGTAAGTAATAAAATCAGTTATATGCAGGTTAATAACAAAAGCAAACAACGATAAAAGACGAGCCGACACGTTGTTTGAAATTCAGAAACCTCGTTAATCTTCACAGAAACTAGAGCATACAGTAGAATGAGGAATCTGAAGAAGAATGAGTGATGTGCAGTACAAACATAGAGAAATGGCCACTCCGGCTATAAAATTACATAGCAGCCGTCGGTTGTCTTTTGTGGGTATGAAAACTGATTTAAGTGTATTTGTTAATTCGAATATACGATTAGATACCTGCAGAAGCAAGGTAAGATGGCAACAAGAGTGAATAAAAAGAATATAATCGAAACTATAACCAAAATATGGAAGAGGAGTTTGCTTACCAGGATATAAACAGCGGTTGTGAGCATGAAGTTGAGTAGGGGATATTCAGGGATAAAGCAAAGAAGCCACTTGGGTTGTCCATTAGGCATGTCTGATCTGCATGTATGAAATGCAATTATGCCAATTTGTTAATCTTATGCTGGAATCCATGCTTGTCGAATTATCATGCTTTAGGAAGGATGGAATGCCAGAAATAGATATCGAGGTTAACTAATTTTGCTGCCAGAATATTCTTTTTATATCGGTTTTGAGAAACTAATTAAGACAAGATATTTAAATGGTTGACAAACCTCAACCAGATATGAAATTGAGAAATGTAAGTCTCCAGAGTTATCTTCCCAAGCCACCTAGGAAGCACAAAAATTGTAGCAATAATTATAGAGCAATGCAAAATAACGCCAGAAACATATCAAAACACAAATCTATAATCCCCTATTTTGTATAAAGAAGGAATTGAATGAATTAATACTGGTCGAGAAACATACGCAAAGAGAGTCAAAGAGTAATTTCGAAGTTCCTGTGTACAATTCCGCAAGCAAATGTAGACACTATAATCACAAGAAAGAAAACTAGATAATTAGATACCTTTTACAAGATATTCCATGTGTTTTCACAAAAAACGTCATCAAATGTCCAAGTAAATTAGAAAAAAAAACAATAATACGCACGTTATGGGAATCCAAGATGTGTAGGGATGGTATTTGTTGTAAGTAACCTTGTCCAGCTTGTAAATACATTCATACCACATATACCCAACCTGAAGAATTTAAGAATATACACAAAAAGAAAAAAAGAAGTATATATCAAAAACCAAAAAGTGTGTAACAGCAACACATTGATCAAAAGATAGGGGAACTTACGAATAAAGCAACTGCAACGATGCTTGCTTTGATAGAGAATTTTCTCTTGGTATCACAATCCTCCAATTTTTCCATCCATTTCTCAACCTAAGATTTAAAACATCTCAAAGAGGTTGCTAATTGTACACCAAACATACAAAACTGGTGACTAATAAATTTAACTTACATTGGGATGATAGTAGGCATACATCATTCCAATTATCCATACATAACGATCCAGGCCAGATCTAAAATGCCACTCATGCAGTTGGGGGAGATCAGGTTTTGCAGGATCAGAGTACCCTGC
The DNA here is from genome assembly GCA_035048815.1 of Abelmoschus esculentus. Lineage (NCBI taxonomy): Eukaryota > Viridiplantae > Streptophyta > Magnoliopsida > Malvales > Malvaceae > Abelmoschus > Abelmoschus esculentus. Next base: position 4,506,395 of record JAUCBN010000008.1, read on the forward strand.
AATTTGAAGAGAGAGAGAGAGAGAAGTGATATTAGCAAAGAACTACAACAAATCCAAGCCAAGAAGAATGAACATACTTTAAAATAAGTATATTGAAAATGAAATTCAACCAAGATTCATTCACATGTGACATGTTTCAAAGTAAGACATTCCACAAAAGTAAAAGAGGAGGAATACCACCAAGGGGCCTGAATATAAGGACGTGGACATTCTAAGGCATAAATTACTTAATAAATGAAATGAAAAGTAGAAGACCAAAGTATGTAGTTTGCTAACCTAACACAGAAGCTAGTGGACTCCAGAATATTTCAAAAACTCCAGGAATTTCCCAAATAAAGATGACTACAAGAAAGCATGCAAGAATTTTCACAGCCATCACTGATGGTATCTCATTATACTTGTTGAAAATCCCAAGAGCTCCGTACACCATTAGCGTAAAAAGTGTGTGCATCGGGCAGATGTAGTAAAGCATATAGTCATTGTTGAGAATAATACAGCAAAATGCCACAAAGAAGTTTAGTCTCCACATCATCTGCACAAAATAGAAGTTTATGTAAGAACCACAGGTTTATTGATACAAATTACAGCCCAAAAGAGAATATCACCTGAGTAAAGCGTGTTAGGCTAAAGTCCTTTCTAATATAATAGTATGAGAAGTTGCCAAATCCAGTCATCCAAACATATGCAGCAATGAAGACACGTATTGCGTTATATATCTCTGTCGCAGCAAAGTAATGGTACATTAGAAATAGCACCTACAAAAGCAAAGACATGAGTGCAGAAGCAATGGTCAGTAGATGGCATAAATTTCGAGGCTGCAGGCACAAACAATTTCATTAATCTGGCAGTGATTAAAATTGGCCCATGTACTGATCAATTTATGGGAAATATTCTTTATCAATATTACGAAAAATTAGCAAGGATAAAAAATGTCCAATGAACGACTGTTGAGAAGAAAAATAAAATTGATCAAAATTCAAATCATAATTGAGGTAGCCTAGCTATGACCAAATCAAAAAACAGATGGTGTTTAGATTATATTCCTTGACCTTTTCACTTTTCAGAGATTTAAAAATGAAATAACTATGTTGAGGAAAGTAAATACAAACGAAGGCAAAGAAATATAATCTAAATAGTAAATACCACGTTTTCCAAAAATAGGTATTTGGAGAGAGCCTGTGCTTAAGTAGTTTTTAGTTATTCACAGGTTACAAGTTAAACATTAAACACTTGCCTGCATCCATCCTTTCCACTCTTCAGTCTGATGCCTATTGAGGTATTGCATGGTTTTTCCAGAGAAGGCAGATTTCTCAGTATGTTTCCTCAAAGAAGTCATTGCTGAAATTATGATGAGAAGAGTGTATAGGAAGAGGAAAAGGTCACGGCTGTATTTCTGTCCAAAGAATCACGGAATAATTAATATCTAACAAAATAATCCTTAGTGTGTTGATCAACATAAGAAAGCAAAGTAGAAACCTTAACCTACCATCAATGTCAAAATATACAGCTACCTTAAACCATATAAAGAGGGGGGGGGGGGGGGAATAGCCATCAAACATTTCCATCCACCAGAGAAGAAGATACTTCTGGACAATGTATGACATTCCTTTATTTTGAACTATAAGTGAAAGGACATTGTGGTCACAACGTACAACCTGCTTATTACAGAAGTACTAAATATCCACCCAAACTAAGGACTCAAGGAAGGATACTGTAATAACCCAAAATTAAGAGTCAAATTTCCCCAAATCAAGTCAAAATCCCTAAAATTGAACCCTAATTATTAGGGATTTAAATTCTGAAATTAAGGACTAAAATGAGAATTTATAAAACTTTAGGGCCAAATTGTGAAAATTCAAATTTGTTAAGCACTACACCTGTAATTTTCCCTTTTCTTGGATAGGCTCTCTTCTTCCCCCTGAATCTGGTAACCGATTCAGTTTTAATTAGAGAATTAAATTCTCTTTTAATTCTACCGTTAATTTTCCGATTATAATTCGAATGATTATATTTGATTTGGGAGTTGCAAAGCACTAGAGTATCATTTTCTCACTGTTTTCGGCCAGAATTATTTTTGGAGTTTTCTTCTTTGGATTGTGGTAAGTGGGTAAGTGTTTGATCATGGTTTTGCGTTTTCGATTGTTTATTTGAGTATGTTAACGAGTTTTGTTCTGTAGATTAGTTTATACGAAATGGGGGAGGATGTTATTTAGTTCTGTATAGGTTCGAAGGGTTCATGAGGTTGGGTTTACCGTTTTAATCGAATATTGACGTGGGGAAATTGTTTTGATTCGTTTTAAAAGCTGGGTTTTGTGCGAATCAAATAAGGAATTGTTTAGGAAGTTATTGGAATCGAATTTGGATCGAAACGAGGCTAAAAAGGGGGATTATTTCGTGTTTGTAGCGTGTTTGGCTCGAAGGAAATTTTTGGAAATTTTCTAGATTTTCCCGGAAAATCTGGGAAATTCCCAGATTTTCCTAGGAACCAAACAGGGTGTAAAACCCAGGTTTAAACCCGGCCCAGAACCAGAAACCGGCCCAGCCGAACCGACCAGTTAGAATCGGCCCAGGAGAACCCGGCCCAGCCGACCGGCCCCAGCCCAGAACCGGTCCAAGCCTGAATCGACCAGACCCAAACCGCGACCCGACCGCCCGACCCGATCTCTGACCCGTTTTCCGACCCGGCTGACGTCATCGTTGACCAGTGTTAACGTCAGTAGTTGACTTTTTTTGACCCTGGCCCACTTTATGTTTTTCGACGTCCTGAATCTTATGGCGTTGTCCGTTTTTCGAAATTCGAACCCGAAGTATCGTTTTGGGAGGTTTTAAGTTCGATAGGTTATCTAGAAAATTTCTGTAAAAGTTTCTGAACACGTTTCTGTTTGCTTCAGGTGACGAGGATTCCGACCCCGAGCAGTTACCTCCTCCTCTTCCTGTACGAGGACCGATACATCCACATTCGGGACCTTCACGTGAGTATCGAATTAATTTTGTTTAGTTTATTTTACGGTATTGTGGCATAGTAGGATGTCTAACATAATTCTGTAAATTGTAGACTCTACTCCTGCTCAGCCCGGTGGTAAAGCCGAGTCCAGTAGACGTCAGAGTCGTCGTTGAGTCTTCTGATACAGGTGTGTTCTCTCCCGTTCATCCTGTAAATTCTGTTGTTCTGTATATTCGATTCTGTTATCCGTATGATCATGCATCATTCTGTTATATCATATCTGATTCTGTTATCTGCCATGCTTGCCTCCTGTTAAATAATAAGGCATGCATTCTGATTCTGTATCTGCATTTAACATGGCATCTGGGATATTATCTGTGTACGGGGAAGTTAGTGATTTTATCACTTTTGTTCAGTGGCTCCACCTTCGGGTCGAGATACCACTTCTGTTGGTGTGATGGTGTTAGAGTGGTCTGGGGACCAACTCTTCTGAGGTGTTCGGAGATGGGTACATATCATGCATACTCTGTCTGTTCTGCATATTCTGTTCTGTTATTCCGTTATCTGTTCTAGAGACACACTAGGCTCCCCAGCTTATACCCTCTCAGGTTCTTGTTTCAGATCTCAGATCTAGGCTCGGTACGGTACTTGGAGGATCCTGTTTCATTCCTGATTTTATAGTATGTTTTTCAGTCTACGAATTCTGGATTGTTTTTATTTGAATAATAATTTTTGTAAATTGAATATTAAATATTTATCGTTTTTTGCAACATTTATTATTTATGAAATTTACGGGTTGAATCATATTTTGTAAATGATTAATTTTATTATTTATTTTAATTTATTAATTATTTAATAAATTATCCGAATATTATATTAATTTTGGTAAAAACCCTATCGTGCGAAACAAGTTTTCAGTTTGTAAACCCTAACTTGTAATCTAAGAAATTAGGTTACTTTTAGGGGTTACAGATACAAATACAAATACAAGGGAATAAAAAAGGTTGTTAATAATTCAACTAGAAGGAAAATGAGGACAACAAACAAGAGTTTCAAGGATACTGAAATTTGAAAATTAATTGAAGAGACTTTTAGGAGACTGATGAACCAAAACTAATCATCTTTCTATCATTTTGAAGGGGAAAGGAATTAAGAGTGAACAAGATGGACATACACAAAAAATAAGGTACCAACATAACCAGAAATCAGTCATCACAAAAGAATATGATTACATGTACAAGTGAAAATCAAGACCCTAATAGGTATGCATGTGCAACAGTACAAAAGTATAGCTTTTTCAGGAAAAAAAAACCATAAAAGCATGAGCAACAATCAATAATGCAAAAAAGTAGAAAAGCACCTTGGTAGATTCTCCTAGTAAATTTGTGCGATCACATATGTAGAAGTACACCAGAATAGCCCCAAACTCAGACCTGCAATAGATTGACTAGTTAAATACATGACAAAACAAATGCTGCCAAAAAAAGTGTATTCATGTATATAACTAACATTGCTCGCAATGTGGCTCGGTGTTCCAGCAGGAAAGAGTCTTCCAGAGCCAAAAACCTGGAGAAACCATAAGGGAAATGCTAAGATGAGTTTAAAGTGTACAATCGTGGAAAAATGCATGTCTGAAACTTAAATAAAGCAGCAACCTAATCAAATTCGTTTTGATAGCTGAAGCATGGAATTTAGTAGATGCAGATCTTGTTAGACCCCCTTCAAGCAAAACAACCCTGTCATCTTCTTTAATCGTCTCATTTCCTAATTCAACCAGATTAGTGTCTGAATGGCTGTAAATGGAACACCATTATCAGAATTGAAAAAGGTTGAATTCAATAACACCAAAGAATACTGATAGATGCGTATCAAATTTGTGCACCCGTATTAACTCCTACATCAAATGATTACTTACACTTTAGCAAGAGATGCAGATTTCTTGTACTCTAGGAATTCTGAATATATCCATGCAATAAAAACTGGGGTAACTCCTAAGAGAAAAGACACCTGTAACAATTATAAAAAAAAGGAGAAGAAGCTCATTATGTATTTCAAGCAAAACTATTGCATTCAAGAAAAAGTATAACAGTTCAAATATATATGAAACACTATAAAATGGTAAGAACAAGTGACATAACAAAAGTTAGAATAGTGGAGTGAAATATTCACATAATGCACGGTTAAGAAGTTTAAAAGATTAAAAATAAAATCCCAATTGCAAATAGATGTTGAAAGGATTAAAACGTTATTCCTGCACTATAACAAACGTGTTAATTCTTTTAATCAAATATCAAGCAAAACTACATAGATTTCCCAAAACCATTCACTGAGAATTACACTATGAACACTAGTATCGTCACAAATAATCAGAATTCATCATTCGATACATTGCCACTGAGATGCTTGTAAAATCTCTTCACACACAAAACCAAGCTATCCACTTATTAAAAGAAACAAGAAATTTCAGTAATTCAAAGTGAGGAAACTAAAATCAAACTTCAGAAGTACCATAATTGTTAATCTAGAAAGGAGAAAATCATTTTCTACCAAAATACATGAGATTAAATAAGCTCTGAAACTCTAAAAAAAAAAAGGAATAAAAATAATGTTTGTCCTGAATCTCACATACTTTCTCGATAACTAAACAAAATAAACAGAATACAAAATCAGTACATAGAAATAACGAGTTCAACAATTGAAAAGGAAACAACGAATATTTTCAGTAAATAAATCACATTGTCTAACTCCATTAAAATTACAAAATCTCAAAACTAAATTAAACTTAACCAACATAAAACATCGAATCAATAAAATTCAAATTCGAAACCGTACCTGTCCAGGCGTAATTGGCCCAGAAACCACCATATCTTTTCTGGATAAAACAGGAACCTCCTCCCACTGTAAAATTTGCAGCAGCACCGAATTAAACCAATACAAAATGCAAAAATCTAAATTAAGAGTGAAAAAGGAAAAACGGAAAAAGAAGAAGAAAGAGTTACCGGAGGAAAGAGAGACCAATACGTAGAATACAGAGATTGTGCTAGAACATGCTCATAAATACAAGGCCGAAAAGAACATCTTTTTATAAATAAAATAATAACATTGGAGACGAGTAGATCTCTGAGCAGCTTGCTTGAAGAATAGAGAAAATTAAAAAGGATTTCTGATATGGCGTCGTTCTCACTCTCCCAAACGGTTGTTGATTGCCATGTTGCTGTTGTTTGGTTGTGTATATGGTTGCTAGTTTGCTTTCAGTTTTGAGCGGGTTAATGAGTGAAAAAAAAATAATCAGAGAACATAAATTTCTAAAATAATTATTTCCAGCAGAATACAGCTACTGATAAGAATGTGATTATTTATTGTTTTGATAAAAACCGAAAGGATGTTTAATTAACTAAATTACTCAGTAAACAAATGATAATTGATCGAAAAATAAAAAGTAAATACTTTTTATAAAGAATTATATTATTAAAATTTATTTTTTTAAAATTTTTTTATTTTTATCCGATCGAGACATATAACGAATAAAAAATAAATGATAATTGATCCAAACTATAATACATAATGTTTTGCTACTTATGAATAATTATATCAGTAAACAATCATCAACATATTAGGAAATTATCTTTCCATGAATATCGATAAGATTATAATCATAAAATTAATATTTTTAAAATTTTGGTACGAGCAATAAACAACCGTTAGAGTATATTAAATCATGTCATAAGGACATATGAAACAAACCATACAAAAAATGTGTCACATAGATAGATAAATACGTGTAAAAAATTATTTTATTTTATTTATAATTCTAATATTTAATTTTTTATCTTATTTAATAACTTAAAAGTCTCAATTTACTAACCATTTGATAATTGATTGAATTTAAAGGTTTGATTCTCCAATTTTCTTCGTTGACTTTGTTTTTCTTAATATTGTTTCCCCCAAAAAATTATGTCTCCTATATTGTTTTTTACCTGCTAAAAATGCTAATATGGTCCGCCAATTGTTAAATTAATGTGATTTATATTACTAAACCAAAATCTCTTTCAACAAGTTTCTATTTCTAGTCAAAATTAAACAATCAAATGTTAAGTCTGGCTCCTAATCCAGAGCAAAGTAAATAATATATATAATAAGATTGGTTGGAATTAATTGGGATCATGCACCAGGGATAATCCTTAATCACCATCTAATAATTATATATGCAGACAGGTGAATTCAACGATTATTGTAAAATTAATATCGAAAATTATATATATATAACAAGTTAGTTTTATTAAAAGGGAATGCATCTAAAATTATAATATAAATTATAATTAATATTATAAATTAAATATATAAAAAATTATATATAATTTATCAATTTATATCGTGTAAAACTCAATTACTTTTTTATATTTTTAAAATCGTTTGATAAAATTAAATAAATAATTAATATTATTTTTTGTGATAATTTTTTAATTTACTACTGTTGATTTCAATCATCTACTTATTTTTGTCTAAATGTTAAAATAATATATCTTTTACATATATTAGTGTGTACATAAAAAGTAGCCTCACCTCTTATTGAAGTACACTTATCTTTTATTATTATTATTATTATTTTATTCAGTTATATAGTGATTATAATAATATTTATTTTAGTGTATATTTTTAATTATTAAATATTAATTGTTTAATTATTATCTTTATTATTTTAGGTATATGTTTTGTATTTTGGTGATCTCAACACGAAACTAATCTCCAATAATTTCGTTCAAGACTTGACGGAAAACGTAGCTTCTACGTCTCTCAAGGTAAATATAACAATACCATAAATGATAGGCATTTATATTAAAGTCAATTAATGAACTAATTATACCATACTACATGTCAAATGTTGCGTACGTCGATTGTATATATATGGTTATAATAGCTTTTTGTATTATATTTTATAAAAATATTGATGGAAAAAAATCTAAATTTGGGGTCACAATAGAAATATCAAAGGGAGCCAGCTCAAGAAAAAAAAATAGTATTAATGGAAATTAATTTATAATTTTAAATTCCCCGTCAATAATTCCATCAAGGATAATGATAAACAAGCATGCATATAAAAACGTAAATAACTTTAATTAATCCAGTATTACAAGTCTGCAAATCCTCTTAAAACTAGGTTTCTTGTTCTTCAATAACCAACCAGAATCAAAGAAGTTTTTCCTTCTAAATCTATGTGCAGACTTAACCAAGTTTCAAGTGGAAGAAGAAGAAGAGGAGGAAGAATCCCACTCCCATCTAGTCTCTAGAGAGAAGTTAGATGAATCTAGTAATAAAAGTAGCTAAATCATATATATTATATATATTTATATATATACATACAGTGAAAAGATGTGGAACTAAGGGACTCATTGTTCATGTTTAAGGAACCTGGAAGGAACCATGTCTTGAAGAAGTCCATAGTCAGGAACTTGGTGTTGGGGGGCGTACTGCTGAAAAGGGCTAACGTTTTGAGCAAACACTGAACCAGCAGCGGCTTGGTTATTCATCTGATGATGATAATTAGGCATCTGCATGAACAATCCGTGTGGGAAGCTTGGCGATGGGGTTAACATGGACGGTGGGAACAGCCCAGCTGCGCTTCCTCTCAGTGTCGTCGGAAGTGGGTGGTTGTGTTGGCCTTCGTATGTTGTGATTACGGTGGACGGATCCTGGAATGACCTCTCAACTCTTTTCTTCACTGTACACTTTTGAGTAGTGCACCTATAATAGCTTCTGCATTGTTTAAAAAAAAAACAGAAATGTAACTTAACATTACGTGTTTGTTTCCCTAGAAAGTCGGGTCGTGTTCAAATATGTAGAATCAAACAAAAAGGAAGATGAAAAAAAAAAGTTATTGCTTGCAGGTTAAGTTTCATATATTGACTCTTCTTCTTGGAGTAGTCAAAGAAAGGGGCGATATAATGCAAATTGCAAAGATCAAGGTTTCAGACATGGTTTTGCAGGTTGTTTCTTTGGTTGTAATGTAAATTAAGAAAGTGAAAGAACCAAACCTCGGATATGGGCTGTTCTTCACAGCCTTTTGTCCATATTTTCTCCATCTATACCCATCTTCAAGATGATCAACTTCACTTTTGGTCATGAAAGCAAACCGTGGTTCTCTTTCCTTTTTCTCTCCTTTCGGTTTTGCTTTGTTCCTGTTGGATACAATAAACCCAGACAATTACCTTTAGACCCCTAGATTAGTTACAAATATTATGAAAATGAAGCTAAAAGGAATATTTAATTTACCCTTTCTTTGAGCTTTCGCCACCATTTTCTGATTCTTTTGTCTGCTCGTCTTTCTTACTCTTGTCTGAATCTTCTTCACAATCAGCCTCGCTAGAGGAAGAACAAATAGAAGAATTAGGAGTCCCCATGACTTCATCGGTGTTACCTACTAAATCCTCCCCACCGACCAACGGCTTCGTCGTCCGTTTACTGCCTTGGACCGAAGAAAACACTTCCGCCGACGAAGGTGATAGACCAAAAGCTTTTTCAAGTGAACCGTAGTCCATGGAAGTACCATGTAAACAATCCGTGAAGCTCATGTAGGAAGGATTAACAGGAGGTGGTGAAACCCTATAATTTTCACCACCAAAACTTTGCTGATCTTGCTCGTTGTTGAATGCAGTCTCATGGTAGTAGAAATCTCTAAATCCATGATCCGACATGGAGATCAAGTGATGAACCCGAAGCACAAAAGAATTCAGAGGGGAAAGTTTGAAGCGGTAGGAGGTGAGAGAAGAAACCTAAACTTGTGGGGGGATCTGTTTTTGTTTTTGGACTTGGTTTCATGTCTATTTAAGTTGTTTGATTTGTATATACATGTACACGTATATAATATTTAAATAAAGTCTGGATGAAAAGATAGAAGGATAGAGAGATAAAACCCACTGTATAAAGACAGGTTTGACAAAACATGTTCCAATGGGAAAAGCAAAAAGTGGCTTCTAGTATGGAAACATTTCCGGTCATACTTAGCATTGCCCCACACACATTTTTTTAGTCACCTTAGCCTTTGCCCCTCTTTTAGTTTTATATATCAATGTTAGGAGTTTTTTTAGCCACTATAATTAAAAAAATATTGTTGTTTTAGAGATTATAAATTCAAGTATTAATAATATCAGTATAATGATTGAATAATTAATGTCTAATGGTTGAGAGTATTATATAACAAATACTACTGTAGTATTATAACTGATTAAAAAAATTATATATCAATGTATTTTTATATATGTTAGATTAATATAAATCAATTTTTATATAATAAAATTATAATTAAATAAGAAAAGTGAATAATATTAAGATTTTGGGTATTTTTGGACTAACAAAATACTCCCCATTAAAACTTTATAATTGATAAGGAATGTCTTACACAATGTTATAGAATATCATGGTCTCTTGAGGAAAATAAAATAAAAAATGACCTTGACCGGAAGGAGAAATTGATATTAATTAAGAAATCTATAAATATTAGTCTCCAATTGAGAAACACATGATCATGTAAAAGATAAAGAAAAAAGGCAGGAGAGTGGAGACACTTTCTGGAGTGTAGCGTGGGGAAGAGGTGGAAAAGTCAGCGACGAATACTAGTAACGGGTTAAGTATACAAAGGAGACCGTTTTAGGAGATGATGAAATGAGAGAGAGACCCTGTTCAAATGAAATGAGAGAGAGAAAACGAAACGGTCACATTCAAAATAAATAAATTATTTTAATATTCATCAAAGGGAGTCCGAAATCATTCACGATCTATTAATATATATAAGAATAAATGTTAATAATAAATATAAAAAATAGGTTTAAGGGTCTAACAAGCTCTTAAATTTTTGAAAAAAATCAATTAAGTCCTTAAAATTTTTTATACTCGATTAAACCCTCAAACTAAAAAAAATCAATTCAAACTTTTTTAACACTCAATTAAACCCTCAAACTTAAGAAAAAAATCAATTCCACTCTTTTACTAACTTTAACTTTCTTTTATTTTTAACACATGTTGTAACAAAATAACACTACTTTTTCATTTTTAGGAATTTTTAAAATATATAAAAATTATAAAAAAATATTTTTAAAATATAAAAACTAATTTCAAAATTTAATTTAAAATGATAATTAATATTTTAAAAAAAATTAAAAATAAAAAAGTAAATATTACTTTACAATTATAAAAATATTTTTATGTTTTTAAATAATTTAAATTTTTTAATATTTTTTATAAAGTTTTTAGATTTTTTATATATTTTAAAATTTTAAAATTTCTTAAAAGCGATAAATGGTATTATCTTGTCGCGACAAGTGTTAAAAAAATTTAAAAAACGTTAAAGTTAACGGTCATAGTTGATCAAAGGGCCAAATTAATTTTTTTTGAGTTTGAGGGTTTAATTGGGTGAAAAAAAAAATTAAGGGCTTAATTGATTTTTTACAACAGTTTAAGGGATAAATTAATTTTTAGTGAGTTTGAGAGCTTTATTGGGGACAAAAAATCTAAAAACTTAATTATTTTTTTACAAAAGTTTAAGAGCTTATTAAACCCTTAAACCTAAAAAATATTATCGTTTCTACACTCTTTATAAGAATTATTTTAGTTGATGATGAGTTTTATGTATTTTTATTTCTTTAAATGAGAACTGACAACAGATATTAATAAAAATATTAAAAGATAAAAATCTATAAAACGTATAATATAAATCGGATTATGAATTCTATTAAGAATAAAACACATGAAATTTGTTATACAAATCCGAAAGTAAATAATGTTAAATCGAAAATTATTATTTTAGAATATCAAAGACGAAAATAATATAAAAATTTGAGATATTGGGTAAAATAGCCACATGTGGACATGTGGACATCAAACATTCAATTTTTAAGGACTATTAGTACTAGTTGTTTTTTTGTTGGAATATTAGGCTTAGACGTGGCATTATTGGCACCGGCACTTGACCGTAGCCAGCACCAACATCCGGCACGTGGGAGAGACGTTTTGCTGTTTCTACCATCCACAACAGGCAATTTTCCTTAAAAAAGACATTAAGCCCACATTAAAAATTATTTATAGAAACGAAAATTACAATAAATTTTATATTTTTATCGTTTGTATTTAAAAAATAAATATTATAATTTAAACATATGTAAAATAAAATTATGATATTCCAGTGCTACCCTTCGGTCAATAAATAAAGGTTGATGGGCTCCTTTCATTCTCCACGACGAGAGTGGATGAGATCCAAGCTTCGTTTTGAAGTTTGATGAATTAATGTTGTTTTCCGCTTATGAAAGTCGGGTGTTCATAAAGAGTTGTTGCGGAATTTGGCTTTTTACGACCGACAATGTCTGCATGTTGCATCGTATTAATGTATAGACTTTTCGGTACCAACAAATACTATAAGTAGTTCACCGGTAATCATCTCACGGACCAAATCCCACATTCCTTACAACTACTTCGGCTCTATCTTTCATTCATTGGAGCTTTTACTAAATATTGTCGTTCAGATTATTATTTCTACTTGGAAATTTGCAAGCAATTATCATATATTGTTGATGTTAGAATTCAGATAACACTAAATAAAATCGTAGAAAAAATTATTATAATAATCTTAGACGATTTATCTTTTTTAATTTGAATTAAAAAAATAAATTATTATAATTTATATTCACTTTAAAAATTTATGTGATTCAATAAAAATAAAATTAGAACATCGGGAGGGACGATGTCCTTCCCCTCATTTTTTTTAAAATTTATATATAAACATGAAAATATGGGATAATTATATATTGTCCTTTTACTTAAAAATTATACTATTTGATCTAAAATTTTGTCTCGGTTTCTGATTTTCGCCTTTAAAAATATTTATGGGTTTGTTACCAGAGGCAGTCGAAGTGAAGAGATAGATAGGTATGACAAAAATACATTCACACGATTCAACCTGGTTTGAGTCGACTGATCGAGTATTTTAAAGATAATTTCACGTATCGGGTGAGAAAATTTTAAAATTAAAAAATAAAGACGAGAAAAATTTAGATTTAGAGTGAAAAATTCTCAATTCTCTCTAATATGATATATTTTAATTATATATAACATATATTATATAATATTATGTTATTTTTTTAGGTCAAGTCAAGTATAATCCTTTTAATTTTAAGAATAGTTTAAAATCAAATTTTGATTCTTACATTTTAGAGGTGCGGAACAAAATATATAAAAATTAAGTACGGAACAAGGTTGTGTGATAATTTATTTTTGAACAAGGATTAAGACGATAAAAAATAAATTCATTCTATTTATTGTCATCTTTAAAGATAGAGTTGAAATATAATCTATGTTGATATTCTTTGGGATCATCTTCAACCCTCGACCTCTCTTTAACTTAATTTAAATCTTAATAATTTTCATCTATAAAAATAAGATATAATTTAGTGTCGATTTCAAATGTAGTAATTTATACTAGTTTTTTCTCACATATAATTAATTTTTAAACTCATTTATACAAATATATAATTTTATGATATCTAATCTTCCTAAACCAAGTGATCAATGACAACTCTATTATTTTTTAAATACTAAATTTTCCTTTCAGGTGTCAGATATTTTAATCGATACTCTTTCGCAATAATTTTTTTTTCCAAATTAAAAGAAATAAATTATCTAAAATAATCACATACGTTCATGTCTTTATTTTTTTTTAACTCACGTCCATAATTTTATCTGATGCGAGAATTAATAAACGAAAATAAGATTAGAAGTATTCCATTTTCTTCTTTTAGAGTATCTTTATATTCTTTTCAAATCAGACTATGGTTGAATTTATACTTTGTTGGGGGAAGTGAAAAAGCGACAACACTGAGATTACAACAACAAGACAGACCAAACGCTTCGGTTTACAACAGAATTGGTCAGAAACATCAAGCTTTGAAAAAAAATATTAAAACCCAAAAAAGGTTGCTTTAAAATGTAAAGACATTTATTTAAAATTCAAATTAAAACCATATTTTTTAATGATGCGTTAGTTATTTCTATTTTAACGATCAAATACTTTTTTTACTCGAATGCTTTTATAAATTTCAAAGAGATCAACTGATAATAGTTAATAAAATAATTAATTTTTTTTATATTTCCTAAGAAGAAGTTATTTACTTCATAAAATATTAAAATAAAATAAAATAATGGAACCGTGATTTGTGGCTAATTGTTTGCTTAAACATGAACCCTATTAACCTGTCTTTGTCGTAGAATTGATATACATGCCAAATTATTCACTTGTTTTCATGCGTTCCATCTAATTCAAACTTTTTTTATATATATAATGACCGTTATATTTTTTTAAAAATTATAAATATAATACATCAACTATGAAGAATAATAGGGCTAGTTCACCAAAATCTTTTATAAATTCAAAAAATACACAAAAATAACACTTTCATAAAAAATAGTATATCATTAAATTTCAGATTTTTTTTAATCTCATTGTTTTTATCAAATTAAGACACATAATAGAATCAAGAAAAAGTGCTGAGAGACCCTAACTATAGGATATTTAGTTATCCATGAATAATTCTTCTGTCCTAAAAATAATGTCTCTTATTAACTTTTTGAAAGTTAAATTTTTTTAAACTTTGATTGCAATTATATTAAATATTTTAAACAATTAAATTTTATAAATTATATATCTAAAATCTACTCAATTAGAAGTTTTTAAAATATATTTTTTATATTTTTATCAATAATAAATTTTAAATAATCAAGAGTAAAAATTAAAAAAGTTTAACGCAAAAAAAATCAATAAGAGACAATATTTATGGGACGGAGTAAGTAATAAATAACCATCATCTGAGTAAAAATTTTACTTTCTATGATCACCTATAAAATTATAATAAAAAATAATATCGTTAAATTTTTTTATGAATATCAAGTAATTATTAAGATACATTAAATCATGTCAAAATGACATGTAAAACAAAATCAAAAAATATAAAAAAGCCACAAAATTAAAAGTTTTGAAATTATAAAATGTTATATTCTGATATTAAAACCAAGTTGTCTAGAAACATTGACCATTGACTCCTCCCTCTGTCTCTTTTTTTTATTTTTTTTTATTTCATTGTTTTTAGTGCATTATTCAATTGAGTGCAGCAATCAAATATTCAAAAGTTAAAGGTCCTTTTGGAATGACATAAATCTACCCACTTCTTATTATTGTTAGACGCTGAGCGACAAAATTATTAATTCTTTTTAATTTGCTGAGATCAGAATAATAATTAGCTTAGAGGAAGTTACTCATCCATGACATAACATGACATCAACCAAAATTCAAAACTTGTGAACATAATTTGAGGATGTAATTGGAAGGCTTAGAATTTTAAGAACTAATTTAAAATGAAGGTCATAATTCGAGGATATATGATATAAATAATTTTTTTTATTTAGCTATTTCTTTTGCGTTCTTGTTATTGTCGTCGTCAAGTAAGCATAGCAAAATATGGCGGAGTGTCCCTATCAATTTAGAAGAGGGCAGGTTTTTGGTTAGGTGTGCACACAGAAAATTAAAGCAGTTCAGCAATTATATCAAATCTCACTGTTTAACGACATAATTGGCATATTAATGCTAATTAAAGCAGCTTCTGTAATACGTGACTAAATTAAAAAATCTGGACCGAAATATTAGTTGTTTACTTAAGATTCATATGACAGTGAAGGAACAAAGCATATGGAATTACTTGTTTTTAATAATTTTCCGAATTTGAATTGATTTTGTTTCTTTTTGGTATAAGTTTGGTCCATTTTTCTGAAATTTAATTTCTTTATCTCCCCCTAACATTGTAATAATGACAACTCAGCTAATTTATTTGGTTTTCGTCATAAATTTAATTATTTAATTCATTTAGAACCTAAAGAATAATGATTTTAACGAAAAAAATGTTATTTTTTAATATGATAAACCCATATTAATTATTGAATATCGATAATTATAAAAAATAAATTCTCATTAATATTTTTCCTTTTCTGTCCATATGTTCCGTCGGTTTTTAAATATATATGCTGTAGTGTAAAGCATCCTGAAACTAAGTTAAGTAGGAGCTTTGCATAATTCTAATGTGAAAGTTCTTCCTGCACTGTTTGATTATTTGAAGCAGTCAAAAAACATATTTGGCCAATTCTATCTACTTAAGCTAAAGTGTCGATTTCTTTATAAATAAGTCATTCCCACATTCATAAGATATAGTACTAATTTATTTGCTGGTCCCACCATTTTACCAACTATTAGGAAATATTCTACCAACGATCAGTTAGATGAGATAATAGATTTTTTAAGTAAAATCAAATATTCAAATTTTATTTTTTTTAATTATTTAATACACAATAAAATTACTTTTTGGCATACTAAAAATAAATATATAACTCAACCTGGTTAACCCTCGTATATTTATCAAGTTGCACAAATTTCTTGAGTTGACTTGGCACTGCTATAATGCATGTATTTTTCTGATGATGCAGTGCATATATTATTATTATTATTATTTTTTCTTTTTTGGTCAAAAAGAAAGCTAAATGGCACCTTGCTTAAATCAAATTCCAGGTCGTCTTTGTCAGAGTCAAGATCACTGGTAAAGACAGTTCAGTCTACTTCAATACAGCTCAGCTGGAAAGGGTTTACTTTCATTATGCAATTTAATCTCTAAAGATATGAGGACGAAAGGAGAGAAAATGGAGGATAAAGAAATAGTGTGGGGAACTAATCCAGCATCAGAAAGTTAAGAAAAAAGATTCTTTAGGATTCATGAGGAATGGAAAAATATAAAGCTGGCTTAATCTTAACCTAATACTAAGATTGATTGAGTTTGCTTTTATTTGGAAACCCTACTTAGATCAAGTACAAACTACTACATGAATTAAGTACATTTTTATTGGATTATGGACTTATATAAGGACAATAATTGTGTCATGATTTATTCATAATATATTAGTTAAGTTAAAAGTTATTTAAATTTAAATAATTAGTGATTTGATAGGGTTGGACTTCAATTATCTAATAAAATTTTACATCGTTTATTATAGTTTCAACACATTTACATTTAAATAATATTTATATATTTTTAAAAAATTTGATGCGATTACATGGAGATTTTTTTTTAAATACACACACATCATATAAAACAAAAAATAATTTTATTTTAATATATGAAAATTAGAAAATTAGTCAACTATAAAAGAGCCGCTTAGAACTTCGGAATTATAAATTTAATAAGTGATCTAAATAGAAAAGACTAAAGAGGATGATCTTCATTTTAAGAGGTTCGGATTCTATCACTTTATTTATAAAGTGTGTATTGTCAAAGAATTAAAAATATATATAAAGAAGTTAGTTTGTAGTTATCTTTAAAATATTAATTTTTTAAAAATTAAAGTAGTCATTTTCAATTTAATTAGGTTTGTATTAGTTTTTAGTTAGAATTTAAAGTCCGGCCGGTTATGTTAATTCAATTTCAGTTTTGAGCACGAGACCCTAACCTAAATGGTTAAAAGAACAATTGATATTCTTAGAGATCATGTGTTCGAGTATCAATATTGTTATCAGGTTGATTGAACGATCAATGTCAAATAATAAAGATTATATTCTAAAACAGATACTACTATAATCATTAATAGCTAATTCAAAAAAATCAATTTTAGATTTTTAAAATTGATTTAATCAACAAATCTGATTTCGATTTACTATTAAATATATTTAAATCCAACTAAACTCAAACCCAAGAAACACAGTATTTAAACCCAAAAGGGGAAAAAAGCCCAACTTAAGACTATTGATACAAAATAGTGTTTAATAATAAAGTAAGAATTAAACATAATTCCTGTGGAGTTTTCCATATTTTCCATATAAATATTTTATATTTTGGATAATTTTTAAATTACTATAATTTTTTTTTGAAAATAAAAATAAGATACAACTCTAATAAGCATACCTGTGTACAAATTATTATATAACATATACACCCATATACTAATGATTGTATAATATATACAGCAATATACTAATAATATACCTAATAATCATTTAACTAAAAATTTATGAGAGATAATTTAATTTTAATTTTATTTTAAATAATCATTAATTAATTGTCGAGTATTTTATTTTTTTATTATTTAAAATTTATATAAAAAGTTAACATTGTGCAACGGTATAAAGATGATCCATCCTATATAATATAAAATTTAAAGTTTATTTCTATAATTTAAGGGATTTTCACTTTTTATTATTTCAATATCCGCACGCGCGAGCCCGCGCATGTAAACAGCTTCTTAGAAAACAGTGAGTAGTGACCGTAACCCCATCCCTTTACTATCCGAAGGAAAGAAGATGAGAATCTTACTCTGCAACTCTCCACCTTCACTCATACCAATCTCTCCAACACCGCTTCAGAAACCACTGCCATTTCTCCCGGGTGCTGCTGTTTGGACCAATAAAACGCTGATTACAGCTCTTACCGGTGCTCTATCCTTAACTCTCTTAGTTTCTTCTCCCTCCCCCTCCCTCTCCAGAGAGTCGCCGTCTTTTCAATCTCCTCGACCACCTCAAGTTTCAAATCCGCTGCCCGATCGTTGCGCCGAAGAAGAAGAAGAAAAACAGCAAGATAAGGTTGAGCTCAAACCTGAATTCGTCACCAACGAAGAAATCGTACAAGAAGCTTGGCAAATCGTTAATGATAGCTTTCTTGATACTGGTCGCCACCGGTGGTCTCCTCAATCATGGGAGGTAATTTTTATTCTTAATTTTTTGTGGCTAAATTTTCGTTTTTTAATATTGCTTGCTTGTCTCAGCAAAAGAAGGAGGATATTTCAGGGACTTCGATTCAAACGAGGTCTAAGGCTCACGAGTTAATCAAAAGAATGCTGGCCACTTTAGGTGATCGTTACACGCGATTCCTCTCACCAGCCGAGGTAATTCTTTACTGAATCACCTTACAGTAATAATCTTTACATCTAAGATTAAAGTGCATCAAATGTAAATATTTGCTACGTTTAATTTAGTGATGGATTTTTTATAGTTTTTTTTTCTTTCTTTTCTTTTTACATGACAATTGCCATTTCGGGTCACTTTTTTGTCTCTGTTGAAACTTGAAAGTTCTCGAAGATGGCGAGGTATGACATCACTGGTGTTGGAATAAACATTAGGGAAGTTTCAGATGATATTGGAGGTGTAAAGCTGAAGGTGCAAGGACTTATATTGGATGGTCCTGCTCATACTGCTGGAGTAAGACAGGTAGAGTATACCCGTAGTACTGCAATACTTGCCTTGGTCAATTTCTCGGTTGGTTGTAACTTGTAACAACGATTTTATTTTGAGTATCATCTTTAGAAAAATGATTTTGATATTTGGTTACTGCTTAGCTAGACTTGGTGCTATTTCCCCCTTTCTAATATCCCCGCACTGTTTTCCATGGACATATATGAATGGCTAAGTCACAGGTATAAACTGCTTATTATATATATATATATATAATATTTTTTTTCTTCTTCTTTGAGTGGTATTCAATAAAAAAAGGTAAAGAGCAAAGAATAGAAGACGAGGAGGGTGTGAGTGGCTGCATAATAACAATGATACTATGGAGAGCGAAAACTGGTGGTGCTGGTTTCTCATTTATTCAATAGGATAGATAATTCTTTTGCAGTTTTGCAGCGAAATTGGAAGATTCTATATACCAGTGTTGATTTAGTGTTTCTCTGTAGTGTAGATATGCATGGGTGGTATGTTTCCTGATGTTAGTAAATTAATTTTGATAGGGAGATGAAGTTTTAGCTGTTAATGGAGAGGATGTCGTGGGAAAATCAGCCTTTGAAGTATCGTCTTTGTTACAAGGTCCTAATGAAACCTTTGTGACCATTAAGGTTGTGCTCTAAATTAGCCCTGTGAATATAGTAGTTCATCATTGTTAACCTTTTCAGATGTTCCTTTTTCATCCTATAATCCACTCTCAATTTTAGGTCAGGCATGGCAATTGTGGACCTACTGAGTCTCTAGAAATCCAAAGACAACTTCTTGCTCGAACACCTGTTTTCTATCGGTTGGAACAAGTTAGTAATGGCTCCAGTTCTGTTGGATATATGAGGTTAAAAGAGTTCAACGCCTTGGCTAGAAAAGATTTGGTCATTGGTAATTTTTTATCAATCTAGTCAAATGTTACTTGATTGCTTTTTCCTATGAAAATGTTTGTGATGAACTACTTAAAAAAGTATTTTATCATTTGTCTTTTAGTCTTTGAGAATTAGTGTATTATGTGACTGTCTACCCCTCTTTCCCCCTCACACGCACACTGCTTCCAGAACTGAAGCTATAGTGATAAACACTGCAAAGTGATGGGCCAGTTTTGCCATATAATAGGAACTGGATTGTTTTGAACACAGAAAAAAGGAATGCAAGCCTTTATGACATGTTACATTGATGATCAATGGGTGCTTATTCCGTCTTTAAACAAATTTCTTGAGTCATAAGCTACCACAACATGTAAAAGTAGATACTACAACTAACTGTGTTCACGAGGTTGACTTCTGCTTCTCTTATTTAGTACTCTGTTGGATTAATAGAAACAATCTGCACTGCAGCAATGAAGCGACTTCAAGATATGGGTGCTTCATATTTCATTTTGGATCTTAGAGACAATCTTGGAGGACTGGTGCAGGTTTGTTTGCTTTTGCCTTCCCAGTTAGTTTTACCTTTCTATGACTTTTAGGTTTGACAACAATTGTCTATGTTTTGTGCATTTCAGGCTGGAATTGAAATTGCAAAGCTATTTCTGAATAAAGGGGAGACAGTATGTCCTTTATTACAAATTTAAACTTCAAAGAAGGCTGACTACTTCTCTTTCTCTCTATTTTTATAAATATGCAGGCTATGATATTTTGAGCTATATGTTTTCTTTGTCCCTGTATTTTAGCCTTGTGAAAGTAGCTTGCATATGATGCAACTACAAGAAAAAAATATTGATACATATGTTTGATTTCTATGACTGATTATGTAGTTTTGGTGTTTTTTCTTGTTGGTAAAACTGAGCAGATCATCTACACAGTTGGGAGGGATCCACAGTACCAGAATAATGTTGTTGCTGATACTGCCCCGTTGGTTACATTGCCTGTAGTTGTATGCACTTTTGCTTCATCCTAACATCTGTGCTTTTAGTTTGTTTGTTTTTTAAAACAAATGCCTTCCCCATTGGATTCTAGAGAACTCTATTCATTAAGTGCTGAGTGCCAATTTTGCTCAAGTAATTGTTCAAATAAGGAACTAGAATTGGTTGGTGACTGTGTTCTATGGCTTCTCTAACCATGGAAAAAATAAGAATTTCCAGCGACTTAACTACATAATAACAGTATAAGTATGAATTAACGCATGATGTTTTCTTATACATAGAGAGAAGCCTGTATTTTTTTTCTTTAATTTGTTCAGATGCAAATAAGTTGGCAAATAATCAACTTCTGTGCAGGTTTTGGTGAATAACAGAACTGCTAGTGCGAGTGAAATTGTGAGTAGATCGGTTGCCCCCTATATGTGATTGCTTGTCTTTTCACAATGGGATATCTTGTATATTCCGTGACCTATTAGAAAATGTCTATTACGGTACTTGAACTTGAAAATGTTGTCAGGCATTTTTTCCATGTGTCAACACCTCCTAATGGTCTAACTAAATGCCTATATTAATGACTTGGTGCATCCTAAATTTTGACATATATGCAGATATTGCACATATGGGTGATATGCGACTACCATGTAGCTGTCCTGTGCCATAATTTATTTTAAAGTTAGTTTTTTGCTTTTATTTTGCTCTTTTTTCACCCCCCCATCTTTTATTTCTCTCCTTGATTCCCCTATCCTCCCCCACTATGTCCGGATCTAGTCTTTACCTGATCTGGTTTTGCTAGACGATGTAGGCCTTGACCTGATAAGGTCATTTCTGGCCTCTTAAAAGATCAGCCGACATTCCTGTGGCATGATCCAGCCATAGGTGAGGAAGGGTAGGGGAAGGAGAGAGGAAAAGGGAATAAAAGAAAGAAAATAGAACAATTAATTCCAATTTTAACTTTACATTTAAATCGTGAAAAAAATATTTTTTCCAAAAACGGAACTAAAATTTGTTAAGTAATCAAATCTAGTATGTATGAAAAAGAAGGAAATAATTTTTTGGGGAGGGTTTCTCATTACATTATGCGGTTCCTAATTATACATATATAATTCAGGTGCCACATAAGACATTTTCTGACATCTCAGGGATTGTAGAGGACAATTTCCGTTTTCACAGTTGCATTTATTCTAAATCGTCTTGGTACTTCAGGTTGCTTCTGCACTTCATGATAACTGTAGAGCTGTTCTTGTCGGGGAGAGGACTTTTGGCAAGGTTTGAAGTTTAGCTCACTTGCTGTATTTCAAGCTCTCCCTAGTTATCTTTCCTTTATCATTTGTCTATCTTGAACACCCTGGCACAATCAAATTGAAATGAATTCTAAACTGTCTGGTTGGTGACTTGCTGTTTTTGGGACCACGATGAAACTTTTCATGCTGGAAATCAAAATGATTATTTTAGTTAAACGGAAGACTGTGTTTAAATTTTCCATGTTTAAAGTATTGAGTTCAAGTCCTTTAATTGAACTAATGGAAATAGATATTAGCCTTGATTATCTATCTTGAAAAAAAATGTCTTTTAGAATCTGATATAAACCCTCATTGTCTGTTACAGGGTCTAATTCAATCTGTCTTTGAACTTCGCGATGGATCTGGGGTGGTTGTCACTGTTGGAAAGTATGTGACACCAAATCATTTGGACATCAACGGCAATGGAATAGAACCTGACTATAGAAACTTCCCAGGTAATTACTTCTTTTGTGGTTCGAGCAGAGGAGACTTAATTCCATAACTTGAGCTTTGTCATGCAAGGAATCGAAAACCTATGTTCCCCATTTGATTCCTTTGTGGTTAAATAATATATATCTTTACTAGTCCCAGCTGTACTCCAAACATTACCTAAAGGCCACCTTAGATTTCCTTACACTGACGATGAATTGGAATGACCTATATCCGATATCTGATTAACACTGCTGTATATGCAGCTTGGAGTGATGTTGCACAGCATCTGTCAAGATGCAATTTGCTTCGACAAGGCTAGAAACAGGTCCATCCTGTCTCATTTTTTGGTTTCTCTTTCAATTATTCCCTCCCCCTCTTCTTGGTCAGATATTTACCAGACATATGGTATGGAATTCTGCAGTTAGACAGAGGCATGATCTGGATTTGCTTGCTCAGTAAGTACCCTACAGGTTTGGATGAAAATGCAGACTTAAGAGCTGATTTGCTTCCACACAGGCCTCTAACATATATCCAGTAATGTCAAAGTGGAATTACAATATAGATTTGCTGGATTCAGAGTTTTACAGATATAACATCAGCATAAATAGAACAGTTTGCCAAGATGGATTTACCATGAGGCAACGGAGACAATTGCCCCACCCGAAAATCCTCATACTATACTTTGTAATTATTATTCTTATAATCAGTAAAAGAAACTGTTTTAGCTGTTCAATATATTTTGTTATTTCATAGCCTTTTTAGGGGCTACATTTACAATTTAATGAAATGGAGGAAAAGATGACATTTGGCAAGATATGAATACTAATGTTTGAGGTGTCATTACAAAGCTTCTACCATTTGCTTCATTAAAGATTTTAGCATCCCTTTGCTGTATCAAAATCATAAGATTCTTCTCTGACAACCTTTATCCTTTTTTTGATTTAGTCCCATAAACAGCAGAAAAGATACCACATCAGTGTCCATTAATTAAATAAATATTTATATATTATATACATGATTTACAAAGCTCTAGATTTAAATTCCCAGCAGACAACCTTTTTATTTTCATTTCCCTCTCTTTTGGCACCTCCCTTGCTTGCTTCCCGATGCTTCCTTTCTCAAGTTTTCTTATATTCTCCTTTCTCTGTTTTCATCTCTTCTATCCAAGGAAGCTTTGATTCTTCATGTTCCCATTTTATTTTATGTCAAGATGATTACTACACCCTTCTTTGCAATGCCTCCAGTCCATTGGTACATCTCTTTGTTTTATTATATAAACACCTATTAGCTTCTACATTATTTCTTCTTATTAAACAAGATTTTCATTACCTAGTACTATACAAGCACAAACAAGACATGGATTTTAGACTTGTTCAGTTTCTCACTGTATTTCTCTTGCATCTTTTCCTATGTTCAGGTGATTGCTATGTAATTATGTCCATGCCTTTAAGATGTTCTGTTTTATTTCTCTCTTGTCATGTCACTGGCTGGCGATGGTTTATAGTAATAGAGAAGATTCTGTTTTAATGCTTGAAACAATTCTCAGCTGAATGAGTGAATGTTTCTCGGGAAAATTTCTGTCAAACCAATACTTGCTTTTGATCTCTTCAGGTTCAAGTATTTCCAAGAAACCTCCCCTCCAAGAAATCATTCAGAGAAAACAAAGCAACCAAGAATCCCGGCTGCTCCTCGACCCTTCAACATTCACTACGCTACTAGATAATGTTCCCATTATCAACCCTACAACTCCAGGCACAACTCCGAACCCGACAACCCCATCAACGGAGCCGATCACCAACCCGACTACCCCAGTCACAACTCCAACTGCACCGGTCACAACTCCAACAACCCAAACCCCAACTCCTACGACAACATCAGGAGGTTCCTGGTGTATTGCAAATCAAGGTGCTTCACCAACTGCTCTACAAGTAGCTCTAGATTATGCTTGTGGATACGGCGGTGCGGACTGCTCAGCAATTCAATCTGGTGGAAGTTGCTATGAACCCAACACGATTCAAGATCACACTTCTTATGCTTTCAATGATTACTACCAGAAACACCCTGCTCCAACGAGCTGTGTTTTTGGAGGCACTGCTCAGCTTACAAATACAGACCCAAGTATGATTTTCTAGGGAAAAAATTAAGTTGTTTATTATCTTTCAATTAAAATTTGCCTTTGTTTATTGATCCAGGTAAGGGGAACTGTCACTATTCAGCATCCTCTCCAACAAGGTAAATATCTTAAAAGTTACAACTACCATGGGAGCAGCTCTCATATCCATTTCAGTTTCAAGACATATATGCGTTGCTTATAATTTTCTTTTGGCATGTAAACACAGTGTGACTCCACCAGCAAGCATAACACCACCGGCCACCCTACCGCCACCGGATATCACGACCATGACCCCACCCTTTGCAATGAGCCCACCTTTCACCGGACCGGGTGGGGACACAGTGTATGGTTCAGCAGAACCAACAGCACTCCCTAGCTCAGCCAGCTCTATGTCATTCACCTACGTTCTGATCTTTGTCACAATGTCACTTGTTGCATACAAACTCTAAGAACAAAAGAAGCAACTTTTTCACAGATCCGATGCAATTTCTTTGGCTCGCACTCGTCAACAGAGTTTCAGAAACTTTCAGCAACCTTAGGAATCAACAATGAGAGCCATGTTCTCACCATTAAGATCTAAATAATATACATCTTGATCTATGTATACATAAAATCACCAAAGAAGAGCATAGAATCTGTTAGGTTCTTGTACTCATAGATAACTTAAAGAATATGATAGCTACTTTTGCAGAATGATTGTTAGACGCACAATAAAGTTGTTAGAGATGCCCTGATGGGATTTGGCTCTAGGAAGTAATGATTTTTCAGTATCGAACTCGTCTCTGACTTGGCCAGTCCATTATGCTAGATTTTATTTTTTATTTTATTTTATAATCATTTCTCAGCTAGTTTTCAAGTAATTTTCTCCAACAAAATTCATACAGAATTCTCATTTCATTTCAGTACCAATATGTATCAGGATAATTAATGTATAATCTACATTTACATACTGAAATATTTCACATTGTATATTTAATTAATAATTTTTGAAAATATCCATTTAATGTACCAATAGAATGCGAAATCCAAACACACATGGTTCGATGGCTCAATAAAGTCATGATAAATTGGGCCTAAATTAACTTCCTTTAACTTAATTCATCAACCCGTGTTTTCATTCAGGCGCATATTATTATTTGGGCCTATTTTTCTTGTAGGCGACCCAGTAAAATGCGATAATCTGATCCGTCGCCCAATTGGGCATTCGCCAAAAAAAAAAAAAATCGATCCTCGAAGGAAGGTCGGGACTCGGGATCGCCTTTGCACCCATTTGATGCGGTAGCAAGGCCATAGCATGTTGAATGTTATTTCTTAAAATACTTGTATGAATAAATCGTATTAAATTTTAGGTTATTAATCTTAATTTTTATGTCTCCTGTTAAAAACTCTTTAAAAAATTAAATTTTAAACTCTAATCTTAATTTTTTACATCTTAAATCTTAAACCTTACGCGCAAAAATACACATTACCTCTAATTCCTTAAACCTAACCACCGCCCTTAATCATAATTCTTAAACTCTAAACCCTAAAACTACAAATTTAAAATGGAGACACCAATAGAGACATGATTAAGAGGTAGACGATTTATACCCTTTTGAGGTACAGTTGATTAATAGTGATTTCCAAGTGAAATTTAATTGTAAAAAATAGTTTGGGTTTGTTCATGTTACAACTACAACAAATATACTACTAGAACTCTAGAAGACAATATCAAACACTCACGCTGCCCTGCACCTTTGGATGGCAAACAAGAATGAACTTTGTTCAAATCTACAACACAGGATGCCCTGCAATAATGAAAGATTTTTTGAGTTTGGTTTTGGATCAACTTTAGTACCAACTACAAGATTTTCGTGATGGATGAACCGTACTTTTAACAGGTAAAGGCGACCAATCAATTATTAAAACTTGCTTGCCAGTTGCCATTAAAACCTTGGAGAAAAACAGAATAAGCTGAAGATATAGCACAGATTCAGTTGGATTTGATGAAGTTCTATACTTTTCTACTTATGGTTGTATGAATGAAAGGAACAAGTGATGTGGACAGTTTGATTCGGATAATGTTTTGATTTATTTTCTTAATTGTGGAGACTGTTAGAAAGCAAAGGGGTAGTGTAGGTATTTTAGAATGCAAAAGCTAGTGGCTCCCATTCAAGATTCATTTATTTAGGATGTGCAGAGCATTGTCCAATAGAAATGGACCAAACTGCTGGTGTCTTATCTTCTCTGTTCATAGTTATTGTCAAAACAACGTGGTATTGTTTGGGATGTCTTATGCTTGTCACAAAGTCGACAAATTGTTTGGTCCCATCTCTTTGGTACCCTTGCAGTGGCCAGTGGGCTTACAAATTTCTAGTTCTTTCATTTTCTTTAGGACTGTGAAGCATCATATCATGTTTACTTATTGCTATTCTTAGTTTCAACATTTATTGAACTTACCAGGTTCCTCAAGTTGATGACATGATTTGAGGAATCTGTTTTTACTACTGTAGTGTGATTTTTTTTTTTAACATTTTGAGGTTTTGAGAGAAGTTACAAAAAGAATCTTTTTCAAAACAAGCGCTGTGAGAAAAAGGGTCTTGTAAACAAAAGTTGACATGATATGAGAGTGACAGTGGGGTGTTGATTACTTGATTATTGTTGCCAAAATTGACTAAATACAGGTTTAAAGAAGAAGAATCTTGATTAGGAAAATGAAAGCAACTAACAGTAACAACAAAGCTAAACATGCTTAAGGATGGGATGAGATGAGATGGATTACAAAAGTCCCATCTGGAACTAATAACACCAGTGGAAGCTTGTCACAGAGAATCATTGAAACAAGAACAGGTGCAGCTATTGCTGTGATGGCGAAGTACCAGGCTACTCTTTCCGGTTGATTATAATTGCTTCTACTTATAGACTACTCTTTTTACCAAATTCAAATGAGTTTTTTACAAGGTAACCTATCAGTAAAGAAAACCCGAGCTTGAGAGTGGAAGACCCGCAAAAAAGCTCTAAGAACAACTGCCCGGTATCACTTTTTCCTCATCATCTACAAGTAACATGAAATCCATCAATAAAGGCAAAGCCATTGCTCAGTGCAATGCAGATGCTGGGCTTATGGCTGAGTTTGAGCAGTCCGGCGTGTCTGGTAAGTCCTTTAACTATTCAAAATCGGTTATTCATGCTCCGCAAAGCCTACCTGAAGAACAGATAACTGCTTATTTGTCTAAAATCCAAAGGGGAGGTCTTATTCAACCCTTTGGTTGTATGATTGCCATCGAAGAACCAACCTTTAGGATCATTGGTTATAGTGAGAACTGCCTTGAGTTGTTGGGTTTGCATTTTCATAGTGAGGATAAATGTAAAGGGTTGAAGAGTTTGATTGGAATGGATGCAAGAAGCCTTTTTATGCCTGCATCAAGGGCTTCCTTGGGAAAAGCCATGGCTTCTACAGAGATTTCTTTGTTAAATCCAATTTGGGTTTGTTCCAGGAGCACTCAGAAGCCATTTTATGCTATATTGCATAGGATTGATGTGGGAACTGTGATCGACTTGGAACCTGCACGGTTAGAGGATCCTGCATTATCATTTACTGGTGCTGTGCATTCACAGAAACTTGCTGTTAGGGCAATCTCCAAGATACGGTCTCTCCATGGTGGAGATATTGGTTTATTATGTGATACAATTGTGGAAAATGTTCAAAAGCTTACTGGCTATGACAGAGTTATGGTGTACAAGTTCCATGATGATGATCATGGTGAAGTTGTGTCAGAAATCAGGAGGTCTGATTTAGAGCCATACTTGGGTGTGCATTATCCAGCCACAGATATTCCTCAAGCTGCTCGGTTTTTGTTCAAGCAGAATAGGTTGAGAGTAATCTGCGATTGTCGTGCAAATCCAGTCAAGGTCATTCAAAGTAATGAACTGCAGCAGCCTATCTGTTTGGTAAACTCAACCTTAAGGTCACCCCATGGATGCCACATACAGTACATGGAAAACATGGGCTCCATTGCCTCACTAGTGATGGCAGTCGTTATCAATGGTAATGATTCAACAAAGCTCTGGGGACTGGTTGTCTGTCATCACACTTCTCCACGCTATGTGCCTTTCCCCCTTCGAAATGCCTGTGAATTCCTTATGCAAGCATTTGGAATGCAGCTATGCATGGAGATTCAATTAGCATCACAACTAACTGAGAAGAAGATTTTTAAGACCCAAACCTTGCTTTGTGATATGCTGCTCCGTGACTCCCCATTTGGTATTTTGACACAATCCCCTAATATCATGGACCTTGTAAAGTGTGATGGGGCTGCAATGTACTACAATGGAAAATGTTGGCTGTTCGGTGTGACTCCAACCGAAGCGCAGGTAAAAGATATAGCTCAATGGCTGCTCAGCAGTCATGGGAATTCTACTGGATTGAGTACTGATAGTTTGACCGGTGTGGGCTATCCCGCGGCTGCTTTACTGAGTGATAAAGTTTGTGGCATGGCTACTGCCAGAATCGATTCAAAGAATTTTTTGTTCTGGTTCAGGTCTCATACTGCGAAGAAAGTGAAATGGGGAGGGGGCAAGCATCTCCCAGAAGATAAGGATGATGGTGGAAGAATGCATCCAAGGTCATCATTTGCTGCTTTTATTGAAGTGGTGAAAAATAGAAGTTTGCCTTGGGAGATTCACGAAATTAATGCCATTCACTCTTTACAGCTTATAATGAGGGATACATTTCAAGAAATGGAGGACAGTGGCTCCAAGATGTTACTTCGTGCGCCAAAGAATGACACTAACATCCAGGGGATGGATGAACTCAGCTCAGCGGCCAATGAAATGGTTAGATTGCTTGAGACAGCAACCGCTCCAATATTTGGAGTCAATGCAGATGGCCTTATAAATGGTTGGAATGCAAAAATTGCTGAATTGACAGGTTTACAAACTGATGGCGCAATAGGGAAATCCCTGGTTAATGAAGTAGTTCATGAGGACTCACAAAAAGAGATTGAAAATCTTATAAGAAGAGCTCTGCAAGGTAATCTAATCTTTGTTAAATAGTTGAAGATATTGAATAAATAAATGTTTTTTTTTTTAACTCAAGATCATATTATTGTACTTGTTTTCTGTTAATATTTCTTTCAATGCTTTGATTGTGGATTTGATGTCCTTTATAACTCTACAAACTCCAATTCCATCACAATCGTCTTGGTTGCATTTCTCAGTTTCTCAATCTTCTGTTTCGATTCGAACATATCTTCTAATAAATAAATTCAGTATCCTCTCCTATCTGAAGCCTATGTTGGGATTCGCTTTTAGTTCCTCCAAGTAAAAACAAGCACTCATCAGTTCTGCACTCAGCATATTCAGTTTCTATGAACCAGCTGTATGAGTACTGTCACCTTGCCGTCAAGTTAATGTAGAATAATTTGAAACCAATATTGTAGTAACTTTTTCCTTCAAAACTATCTTCTTCAAATGATGTAGTAACTTACGTTTATCTGAAAATGTCCAGGTGAGGAAGAAAAAAATGTTGAGCTAAAACTCAAAAAATTTGGGCGTCACTATCAGAACTCAGTGGTTTATATTGTAGTCAATGCCTGCGTGAGAAGGGATTACACAAATGATTTGCTTGGAGTGAGCTTTGTAGGGCAGGATATTACATCTGAGAAAGTTGTGATGGATAAGTTCATCCGTTTGCAAGGAGATTATCGGGCTATCGTGCAAAGTCTTAGCCCCTTGATCCCTCCAATATTTGCTTCCAATGAGAATGCCTGCTGTTCCGAATGGAATGCAGCAATGGAGAAATTGACTGGTTGGAGCAGAAGTGAGGTCATAGGTAAAGTGCTGGCTGGAGAAATCTTTGGAAGTTTATGTCAGCTGAAAGGTCATGACAAGTTGACTATATTTATGATTCTGTTGTATCAAGGAATTAGCGGTCAGGATACCGAGAAGTTTCAATTCGGGTTTTTCGATAGAAAAGGAAAATTTGTGGAAGTTCTCTTGACAGCAAACAGAAGGACTGATGCCGATGGGAACGTAATCGGCTGTTTATGCTTCTTGCAGGTTATTGTGCCTGACCTGCAGCAGGCTAGTGAAGGACACCAGAAAGAGTTATTTACAAAACTTGAGCAGTTAGTTTACATGCAACAAGAAATAAGAAATCCTTTGAATGGTATTCGGTTTACCCGCAAACTTTTAGAAACTACAGATATTTCTGAAAAGCAGAAGAAATTCCTTGAGATCAGTGATGCATGTGAAAGACAGATGTTGGCAATAATTGAGAATATGGACTTAGGAAGCATTGAAGAAGGGTATGTCTCCATTCTAGTCTCTGCATTACTTCTCGTTTCTTCCTATGGCTTATCGTATACAACTGTTCATAATAGAGAAAAATCATTAAACTTTCACAGAAAGATATCTTACCTTCAAAGTTTCTTGATACAACGTTAACAAGCTCATCTTTCCTGTTCTTTGTAGCAGCATGGAAGAATTTCTTCTGGGAAATGTTCTCGATGCTGTTGTCAGTCAAGTCATGATTTTGCTCAGAGAAAAGAAATTGGAACTTATTCATGAACTTCCAGAGGAATTCAAGACACTATCTCTCTATGGTGATCGGATAAGGCTCCAGCTAGTCCTGTCAGATTTCTTGCTTAATGTGGCGCATCATGCTTCTTCTCCACATGGTTGGATAGAAATCAAGACTTCAGCTGGTCTTAAGCTAATACTAGATGGCAACGAATTTGTCCGTTTACAATTCAGGTACCACCATTACAGAAGATTCCTTCATCAAATAACCACTGTTAACCTCATTTTTTGCTATGCCATGCCCAAGTTTCTACATGGTTCATCCATCAGAGATGATTGTTTTTTTCTTCTGTGCTTGTAGGATGGCTCACCCAGGTAAAGGCCTTCCTTCTACTCTTATCCAAGACATGCTCGAAGGTGGAAACCAATCGAAAACACCGGAAGGCCTAGCGCTAAACCGGACACGAAAGCTTCTAAATCAGATGAATGGTGATGTTCACTATGTCAGGGAACATAGAAAATGTTACTTCCTCATCGATCTCAAAATTAGAACAAGGACAGTAAACAGCATAAAACAAGAGTGACATGAACCTCTTCAAGGGACCTCTGTGCTACGATATTGTGTGAATGGAGGCCAAATAGCTTTTATCTTGCACCTCAAAGCCTCTAGCAAATAAGGTAAGCAGCAACGTTTTAATTAAGGCTCCATGTTGGGATCTCTTTGGTTCATCATTTCAGCAATTTCACGCAATAATATACTTTTTTATTAAGTGGAAAATGACGAGATGATAAGCTTTGCGACCAGAGAAAGAATAAGTTGAAACTGCTAGCAACTCCAATAAATTTGTGTATTAATGATTGTATGCAATGTAAAATTGTGCTTTTAGTAGAAATTTCTATTTATAATTGTCTTCTTTCACGCCGGTCGTTAAAAATCTTAAATTTAAATTTTAAATTATAACATTAATTTTTTATATTTTAAACCTTACACTTTAAAAAAAATATACTTTACCCCTAATCCTTTAAACTCTAATCACAATCCTTAACCTTAACTCTAAACTCATTAATTTAAAATAAAACACTAATAAAGTACGATTTAAAAGTAGATAATTTAGAGATTTATAATTTTTTCGTGTGGTGTGGGTGTGAGTGGAAAAATTACCAGGTGAACCATGTTCACCATGTATCTGTAGTTCCAAGCAATCAGAATCGTTTATCTCAATTTTTTAAGGTGAATCATTAACTCTTTTTTACAAATAATTAGTGGGTAAATAGTTATTAGATAATTATTTAAAAATAAATGATTCTGATTATTTAAATCATAAATGAGGTGATAAACATGTTCACCTAATAATCTCACACGTCTAGCCTGTGGAAAAATTATTAGGTGAACCTTGTTCACCACGTCATTCATGATCCCAATTAATCAGGATCATTGATCTTAATTTTTTTCAAGTGAATCATCACCTCTTTCCTACATATATTTAATGGGTGATTAATTATTAAATAATTATTTAAAAAACAATAATCTTGATTATTTAAACTTTATAGTATAATGAACAAATTTCACCTAATAATCTCACACCGTCTAGGCTGTGGGTGTGAAATGTGAGCATTAGTCATCGTTAATCGAAAACTTCCACAATTTCATTTTATTTATAAAATTAAATATTGTTATTTAATTCTTACTGAAATCTCATTGGTTGATTGAATAAAAATACAATAAATCTAGAATAAAAAATCAAACCAATCTTTGAATTCAATTAATCTTGTTATTTCTTCGATATTTTATTTTTATCATCATTAAATTATCTTGAAATCTGTCACAATTTCATTTTATTTATAAAATAAAAACCTTGTTATTTTAATGCTTATTGTTCAAAAAATCAATTCAAACAATGAAACAAATTTTCATTTAACCAAAAATATAGTTTTTGAGTTTGATTCAAAATAATAATTCAAGTACTAATAATTTAAAAGTGAGATTTTTGTTATATATTTTATATTTCTAATAAAAATTTTAATATATTTTTCTGTTAAGTGGTGAATATATTTTTATTTACTTATTTTGTAATAGAAACATAGAAAAAAAGTACTTCTTAGGCGTTAGTGGGAGGAAATAATTTATTACAAAAGAAATTATTTTTGAGTTATTATAAATAATTTAAAAAATATAATTTTTAATTTATTAAAAATTTCAACAGATTTTCAAACAAATCATTCCTATTAATAATGTATGTAGTAAAAATTCAATTATAATTTTTTCAATAAAAAATGGAATCAAAACAAATTGGGCCTTTTATAAATTGGACCTGAAATTCCGATAAACCCATTTGAGGAATTAAACAATGGCTAAATTCCCAAAATACACAAACCCTAAGAGCCATCACTCTAAACACACACATATAAGTTGCAGCAACTCTAGAGTAAGGCGGTCGTCCCCAAACCCTAATTCCCTGTAAGTATCGGCGCCTTCAATTTTTTGCTTGTGTTCTTAATATATTCTTTAAATTAGTTATGTAACCTAAACATTTGGTTTGCTCTTTGATGATGATAAAGGTAAGAAGAAGAGGAAGGACAAGAAGAGATGGCGGTGCCGCTTCTAAGTAAGAAAATCGTGAAGAAGAGGGTCAAGAAGTTCAAGAGACCCCAGAGTGATCGCAAAATCTCCGTTAAGGTTTGTTCAAAATTTTCTATTTCCCTTCAGGTTTTAAAACCCTGATCACATCGATCTCCTTTTTCTAACCCTTCTATTTCCCCCATGTTTGCTTATTCTAAGTAAGAAACATGTTTGACTTATTGTGTATACGCTGTTACAGACGAACTGGCGTCGACCAAAGGGTATTGATTCTCGTGTAAGAAGGAAGTTTAAGGGATGCACTTTGATGCCCAACATTGGCTATGGTTCAGACAAGAAGACACGACATTATCTTCCAAATGGTTTTAAGAAATTTGTTGTACACAATGTTGGAGAGCTTGAAGTTTTGATGATGCACAACAGGTGATCTGATACATGCTGTGCCAGTGTGCCGTATACAATTGTCTAATGCATATATAATTTATATGTGTGTTCTTATATTGCTTTTTGTTGCTTGTTAGGACATACTGTGCTGAGATTGCCCATGATGTTTCGACAAAGAAGAGAAAAGAGATAGTTGAACGGGCAGCTCAGCTTGATGTTGTTGTTACAAACAAGCTTGCCAGGCTGCGGAGCCAAGAAGATGAATGAACAGAACCATGTAGTTGTTATGTTTAGCATCGGTTTATTGTCTGTGGTATTGCAAATTTTGGATAATTTTGTTGTTTTGATGGTAATAACTTTCTCAACCTGGACTAAGTTTGTATTTTGGAATCATTACTACAAGTACAATTATGTCTAGAGTTATTTTTGAATCACTTCCTATGCATTTGTGAGTTAAATATCTCAGAAAAAAAATTAGCCATCTACTTGTCAGAAAAAGTGATGAAGTGTAAAATTTAAACAGTAAATAGTTTATGTATTTTATTTTTAAATTAAGCCTATATTAAAGCATAAATTTATAAATTCTTATAAACCGATGAGAATACTTTTTTTAATAATCAATTTTAATAATAATTTTTCAATAACTGATTTCTTAAAAAATCAACTGTGAATAAACTACAAAATTTGAATTATAATAATATTAGATTAAAAATGGTATTTTAACCTTACCCAACACAATTCACAAATATATAATTCAAAATGATTTCATTTATTTTTTTGGTAGCTTCATTCTTGCTTTGTTTTTTAGTGAATATTCAAAGATTTTTTTATTCATAAAACTTTGAATGTAATATTAAATTGTATATTATTTGGATCAATCCGGTTGTTTCTTCCATGCTTTAGTTACTGGTATTTGTTTTCTTCGTTTGTTATCCATTGTCGTCTAGGTGGTGGTTTTTTTGGCATCTAGAGACCTTATTAATGTTTTTGGTTTGTGGGACCATAGTACTTGTTTTTGTCAAGAGTGTAGCATTTTCGAAAGAATAAGCCGAAAACGAGAAAGCAAGCAAGAATCTGGGGGGTTATTTTGAAGGATTGCCTTGCCTTGACCCTGAAGCATGATCTTTACAACCTGACCACGCAGCTAGCCTTTACAAGAAAAGAACCAAACCCGACATTTTCATGACATATAATAGCCCCACATAACTCGCAAATCACATGTCCCTGAAAAAATTATTTTGTTCATCAGATAAAAGGAGGCAATGGCCAATGATACCATGAAACCTGTTGCTGCTCTGCTTTTGTTCCTTAATTTCTGCATGTATGCCATTGTTTTAGGGATTGGAGGATGGGCCGTCAATAAAGCTATTGATGATGGTTTCATCATCGGTACGTCACCTTTCTAATACTTGTCTATGATGTATGTTTAAGGCTTTCGATTTAGATGGTTTCTTTATGTGACGCTTACAGGACCTGGCTTCGAGCTTCCTGCACATTTCTCACCCATTTTCTTCCCCATGGGAAATGCTGCCACCGGATTCTTCGTGTCGTTTTCTATGCTAGCTGGAGTTGTGGGTGTAGCATCCGTACTCGCTGGTATCAACCATATCCGTTCATGGCATGCCGGTAGCTTGCGGCAGCTTCGATTGCCGGCATTGCTTGGACTCTTACTTTACTTGCCATGGGGTCAGCCTCTTAACTCTGCCATCTATCAACACAAGCTAACTACTTCATTTCCAAACTAACATGAAAGTTTTCTTCGGCAGATTTGCATGCAAAGAAATCGAGCTCCAAGTCAGGAATGCTCGTCTGGTACGAAAGAAATTCAACAGCCACCCAATTAAAGTCTTCGGTTTGCGTCTATTAGTAAACGTCAATAATCTCTTCTTTTGCAGAGAACAATGGAAGCATTTATAATCATACTTACAGTTACACAGCTTTTCTACATAGCAGCAATTCACGGCGGCGCATAAATTATTTAAGTTGAAAACATGGTTAAAGTGGGTAGAAGCTCTGTGATTACCTCATTTTATATCTTTTATTGCCATGGAATTTTCTCTTTGGCAGTCGCTTGCTTTTAGATGTAATTGGTGTGATACGATTGGCTTTTCATATGAACCTGTAAAATTTCTGATGCAATGACAAGATTTCATCAATCTCCAAATGCTTCTTTATCTTTGAAGTAGAACTAAAACAGACAATAAAGTTACATTCTT
The DNA here is from genome assembly GCA_035048815.1 of Abelmoschus esculentus. Classification (NCBI taxonomy): domain Eukaryota; kingdom Viridiplantae; phylum Streptophyta; class Magnoliopsida; order Malvales; family Malvaceae; genus Abelmoschus; species Abelmoschus esculentus. The sequence continues at coordinate 4,542,980 of JAUCBN010000008.1, forward strand.
CACATATCAGCTACGGGTGAGCACTAACTAGTTGAGACCGATTTATCAGACTGACCGAAACCAACAACATTTACTTCAATTCAATTCAGTTTAATGTGTTTCATATTAAACGATCAAGGAAAACAGTTCGGTTATCGGTTTCAAGACCAAGCAATGACTACTCGAGAACCGGATTTCTCCTTGGAGCGGCACTAATCAAAGGAAAACAGTTCGGTTATCGGTTTCAAGACCAAGCAATGACTACTCGAGAACCGGATTTCTCCTTGGAGCAGCACTAATCAAAGTCCTGCCGTGTTAACGAATTAGTTCATCAATGAAAAAGTTCAAGAAACAAATCTTCAACAATATATGATCCGCGATTACAAAGTAGTAAACTGCAACAAACAGGGATCATCAAAATTCACAATATCGACATTGACATAGGAACCATGTTGAAATTACACTAAGAAACTAAGGAAACTAGTCCATGCAACCTGGAAACAAGAACTAGATACAACACGAACCTAGCTAAGAAACTACACCGCAAATGTGCCAATAAAAGAATGTACTCAAAGCTAGTAACCAACTAGCGACTACCTGCATCCACGTATCACTACGACAAAACTTACAACTTTTTTTTCTCTAGCTAGGTCTGCTGCACATTATTCTTTAACAGAAAACATTCGGCCTTGAAATGAAATAGACGTATAGAAACCAAAAGCATTTGTGAATTGGACGAACTGCATGTCTACTGAATCCCCATGAACATATGATTCTGCATTAAAAAGAAAAGAGTGTATCAGACATGATCCAACTAGTATACATAATACAATTTGATGACAAAAATTGGAAGACTGTCTCCGTATGGACATCCCAATCATTAAAACTTGAACTTTGAAATTGGAAATGAGTTGAAGTGAAAATACAATTGCCCTTAGCAGATGACATTAATTCAATATGACGCTAATTGATCCACGCATAGCCTCAAGCATTATGCAATCAAAACTTTACCAAGTTACGTAGAGGATATGTGAAGATCGAAGAAAATATGAAATATTAATCGGACCATATTTACGATCCAACAATATCAACAAGAGAGATAATAGGACATGCTACCAAGTGATCCTTCATCATTCAGTTGGCCTATTTGGTCCAACCAGGATTAATTGGTAATAAGTTCAACAATGAAGGAACAACAAAAAGACAATAAACTCAAGGCCACTAAAGATAGTGAAAGAATACCACATAGTTAAAAAAAACAATAAGTTCAAGATATCATCAAGCTGCAGTTACATAATTCTAGTATTTTCATGCTTGCATGCATACACACGGAGGATATGATCTACCCAGCATATCTTAGCATGCAGTACTGCTAATCATAGATACTAGACTTTTTGAAAATGGATATAACCGAAACCTGCAATTATCTTCCAGAACCAGTAAAAGCATCAAATAATCCACAGCAACTTAACACCGAGGTTCTTTGCACCACGGGTGGAGTTGAAGCAACAAGAGGCTGTGAACCAATCAAGCAAACGAACAACAAAACCTTGTAAGTCCACTCAAATAAGGAATGTCAAACCCATAACTTCAGGAACGGGTGGGGGGAAGATATACCTGCTTTTCAGAATGATCATGGGAATCAAATTGTTGGGTTTTGTCCACCACAGTACTACTTTCAGCAGAAGTACCAGGGGATGAGGAAAATTTCCCTTCATTTTCTCCCAATTCAAGCCTAGAAACACCATTTGAGGAAGGCAATAACTTTTCTTCACTTCCCTTCAACCCTGGCTCAACAACATCAGGAACTGGTTTGTTTGCAGAAACTTCTGTAGCACGATCCACTTCCTCTTGCTCAGATAAAGCAGTTTTTACCAAATTGTCAACATCAGCAGTTACCACAGCAGAATTGCTGTTATCATTTCCGACTGATTCATTTTCGACAACCATCAGGATTTCTTCAGACATAACAGTAGCCGGCTTATCCTCATTGTCATACACAGTCACTTTGGAACCAAAATTATAGGCTTCTTCCTTTGACTTCTTCTCAGAGGCTTGGGATTCCTCATCTGAACTGCTACTATCATGCTCACTGTACTTAACAGTGACAAGTGTGCTCTCAAGATCCTCCTTAGGTCCCAACTCTTTTTCAATTTTAACAGCAACATCATCTGATCCTGATCTCTCTGTGTTTTCTGCATCACTAATGGCCACTTCCACGGACTTCTCCTCGGCTACATGTAATTGAATAGGGGAAGGATCCCTTTTCTCTTCTTCCCTCTGATTGAACAGATGCTGGTGATTGTGGTCACCCTGGGATGCAGGGGAACCAATATCACCTTCATCACTTTCCCTTTCATCTTGGCTTCTTGGATCCCCATTTCCTAGCACCATTTGATAAATCACAATAGTTCTAATTACTGAGCAAAAGTTAACCAGTCCCGTCTAGAAATGACCCAACTAAACACTACAGAAAATCGAGTGAGGAGACTTCTAAATTTTATTAATCAAAATGATTTCCAATCAATTTCAATGAAAACGGAGCAACTAAATCAATTAATCTAACAAATTTCAATGACCTAACAAATTAATCCTATTAGCTATTGAACATTCAAACCAAGATGATTACTCCAACTATAAATCTCCAAAAAGGAAAATGTAATTCAAGAACTGAGTAGCATCAATAGATGGATAACCAAGCAAAAAAAAATTACCCCCCCCCCCCCCCAAAAAAAAAAAAACCCTGAAAACAATGCATTAATAAAAAATCAAAGCAAAGTACCATGTGGGATGTTGTTCGTTGATGAAATGATGTTGCCGTCTGCTTGTTCCTTCTTTTTCCTGGCAGCTTTTCTCTTCTTAGAACCTGATGGCATGATTGCTGATTCCCCTTCTCTCCTTCACAGATCGTGTGGGGTGGGGTGACGCCTAATCTCTCTCTCTCTTAGCTTGTCTCTCTACTTGTCTATTTGGCTGCTCTCGGTCACTCTCTGCCAAATCCTAGCTGTATAGTTAGTTACTTATGTAACTACTATACTAGTAATATTTAATAGCTGTAGTTTCAGAAATAACACAAGAAATTAGTAGCAAAGGCTAAAGCGTCATTGGTGAATAAAATTCAGATTCTGCTTCAAGAAACGCTCTTTGCAATCTCTGATGGGAGCTTAAATTTGTTTATTTCCTCTGTGATTGGTTCATATGGGCTTTTCCCTTTTTATATGACAAGTACAAGCAAGTAATATCGTTTAATTGCGCCATTATTCCAATATTACTCATTCATTTGTTTGTAGCCACATTTATTTTCTGCTAACGTAATAAAGAATTTTATTTAATTTTTGATGGGATTTAAAGTATGAGGGATGGTCATGTGGCTTTTGGGATTAATTAATGTGGGATTTCAGTCGGTCGGCAAACCACCAAAAAGGGTTGGTGGATTGGGGATCAGATCAGAGGAAAAGGAGGATCCAAGGTATAAATTTTGAGTTCTATAGTGTTTTGATTTGAAAAATATAAAGAAACATCACAACATTATGTAAATGTATTTTTATATTATTGACATCTTATAAATGAAGTTAAAACTAATAAATAAATAATTTTAGTATATAATTTTTAAAATTTTACATAAAACTTGAACCTATTTTTTTAGGAAGAAACATGTCTACTTAGGTAGTGGATCTACTATGTTTTCAAATAATTTGTTTTTCCTTCATCAACTAACAAGCACATGCTCTTCTTTCTAAGTTATAAGCCTTAAATTTCTAAATTATAAGTATAAAATCTTAACATTAAACTCTAAAACGTAAATTTTAAATCTCGACAAATTAAACTTAGATCCATAGGGGGTTCAGGTTCCGTGAAAGGGGCCTTTAAGCAAATATAAAAGAACAATTGAGAATTATTTGGAGAACCTTGGAACAGAAATGGAGTTGCAATTGATAAGCAGCATCCTCTAAATGTTTAACAGGACAGTACTAGAATTCGATTCTATAGATGAAAATTCTTGTAGAAACAGCCATGGAAGGGAAAAAACAAATCAGAATTTATAAAGAGAAACAAAAAGAGAAGTCATTGGAGTTTTCAGATACCGAAAACCAATGTTCGTTCGAGCTCGGCATAGAGAAGAACTCTGAACAAGTCATACAGTGTAGCGATTCTTGGCACCTCTGTCATGCTTTGCATCCTCCTGGAAAAGAAAATAGCAGTACTAGTTGGACAAACAGGTATGGTATTAATAATGAAAGGTTAAAGAAGCCGATTACATGAAATATGAAGCCTATAGTTTCCTTGTGATCAAGTATCTCTTTCCACCGTCTACCGATGCTTATCTGCATTCAGAAAAACACCCAAGATTGGGTTTTGGAATTTACACAAGCCATTTTTACTGAACAGTTTACCTGAGCAGTTTCATTGGCAGCATTCTTGGTCCACAGTGCTATTTTTTCCTGCCTTCCTCTCACGTTCACAACTGCTCCACAGATCTCATCGCCGTAATCGAACTGTTCTCCGATCAAAGCCAGCAACTAGTACAGCAGACATAGAAGAGAAGAGATTAACCCATATTCTTTTTTTTTTTCTTTTAACCATCAAAATTTTCATGTATAAACAAGTATATATGACATATACCGTGTACAGCCAACATGTATCTGACTTCCCCCTATGGAAAGTAACAGTCCACTTGCCTCCATTGGCACAAACAGGGTCTTCCCACTTTGGCTCAATCTTATATTTGAAGCAATGAAAATCGGCTCCCACTGCTAACTTGCTCGGGTGATGTATGTTGTTGTAAAGACTAGAATAAAAGAGTTTGGAAGTGAAGCATGGAATCAGTAATTAATGACAGCAGCATAGACAATGGCATCAGTTCTTTGATGATCAAGTGACATGGAAGCATCAAGCAATGATTCGAATTTTTTATGAACAAAGAGTTCCCTTTTTATGTCCAGCAAAATCACTTTTGCAAACTTTAATTGTGAAGGATTAAAGAAAATGCAAATTCTTAATTCCATTGTAATGGAGAATTGATTGGACGGAAATAAATGAGATGGATCATTTTCCTGAGATTATAAATTAATAAATGATGGTGATTTCCGTTTAGAAATCCATTGATAGAAACGTTCAAAAACAGGTATGTAATAGAACGATCAAAATCAGAAAAAAAAAAAATACAAGTCTCCAGGGAATAAATCATCATCCAAATCCAAGAATCAATAGAGAAAAAGGTATTAAAAGAACTCAAAGAAGAATTGAAAAAAAGAAAAAAAAAAAGCCACAATAGAATCATAAACCTTGAAATCGGAAGTTCAAAAAAAGAGAGAGAAGAACGATTAACCTCCAGAATTGTTCGACGGTGGAAAAAGTGTAAATTGCGTGCATGGAACTGCCCCAAGCAGCTTGTCTGGATTTGGCAGACGGATTATCGAACCAGAAGGTCCACAAGTGCTCCAGCTGGTGAGGCTGCTCCACTATGTCGTTCTGCGGCGAAGGTAACGTCGTATCTTCTTCCTCTTCAATCTCCACCTCAGACACTTTCAGGTTAGGATTAGGGTTTTTATCATCTTCTTCATTGATGCTCATTGTTTTTAGATTTTCCTCTACCCCCATTTTTCTTTCACTTCAACTGTTTTCGATTCCTTGGCTTCCTCTCGGAAAATTCTTAATTCAGCTTGATTTTCTGATTTCCTTACGGATCTTATAAATTACGTTAACCCAAACGCATCGGCCTTTAATATTTAGTTAGCAACAATATACCAATTAAAAAGGGAGAAAAAAACTACCTTGAATGTTTATAATTTCAACTTTGGCCCAAAAGATGTATAAATTCAGGGGAAAAAAAACTATGACGGAAAAATATCCATGACAACAGAATCAATAGTTTTTCTTCCAAATTACCAATTCTACTGAATTCATAGAGTAATAAGCAAAGGAAGAGGAGTAACCAATAGCCACACTGCTCATGAAAATGGAGATAATCTATAGCTTTCATATAAATATATTCGTGTTTGCTTTAGTTACAAATATTCAGTTTCCTACAATAATATTGACTATCATTTTTTTCTTTTTTCTTTTTTTTTTCTATTATTAACAAGAACACAGAGGGCTACTGCTTCTACTGCAACCGAAACTACAATTTTATGACAGTATTTCCCCTTCTTCACCATCTTCATTCAGAATTGCATCGTCGTCATCTTCCGAATACTCAGCCTTGATGAACAAACCCAACTGTTGCAGTGGATTCCCACGAATTCCTTCATATGATGCTCCACTCACCTTTTCAGAATCCTTCTTAAGATCATGCAATTGATTATTTGAAAGGGAGCATCCACTTAGCATCTCGAGTTCTTTCAAAATCTCCAAGTTCTGCTCAATCCCAGCTGTTTTCTCAATCTGAAAAAACAGGCTAAGTAAATAATCGCACTAGCTGATGCTCTGTTTCACATTTTGCACATAGCATTACACTGGTATGGGTATCTGAAATCCACACACATACACACATATATGGACAAAAGGAAAACACAATATAAAACCTTTTGCAATGCAATTCGAGCAGCTTCTCTTTCTCTTTCTCTTTGCTTTTTTAGCTCAACCTCCGCCTTCATTTTTGCTGTTGCTTCAGCGGCTACAATTTGAGCTTCAATTTTTGCCTTTTCTGTAAAGATTCAACAATCACGTATAAGGTCTCTGGGCACACTACTGCTTACTCCAACTAAAACTGCTACTGAATAGGTCCCTGTGTGCACTTAAAGTACTAATATCCATAGTCACTTAAACATGAATCCATCAATATTATTTCAGTTGCAACAAAACATAGATGAGTACAAGTCTATAAATCAACCTAACCCTACAAATCATTTCATTTCTCTGATTCAGTGATAACCCTCAGATATAAACACAAAAAATCAAACATGAAAGATAAGAACAAAGAAATTGTACAACATGGTATCAAATGAATTATCGCATAGGTAGGCATATATTGCACCGTACTCATAAGATTGAATAGGGAGATAAAACCCAAAGAATAAAAGCTTATTTTTTTAACAGTTCATAGACTAAAGCAGTTCAAAACCAACAATGGCAAGTAAAAAAAAAAAGCGAAAAAGTAATTTTAAATCCGTATGCATCTCTAGAAACAACAATGGAGAGTTTCAGTTTCATCTTTCTAATTCCATTTAATGAGAGAAATAGAGGATTTCTTTTTTTGTTTTTAGCAGCAAAAATAGAATGGTGAAATAGAAAACAATAAAAACAATCAACAATGCAACAAATACTAAAGAACTACAATAATCTGAAACTTCAAAGATCACCTTCACACTGCCTTCTTTCCAATCTTTCCTTTTCCTGCTGCAGCTTCACAGGATCAGTTTTATCACACTGTTTAACAAGGCAACATATATTATCACTAGGAAGACAACATGCAAAGCCAAATTCCCTAAAAATATACCCTCCAAAAACTTACATTATCAAGTAGTGCCCTCTGCCGAGCTTTCAAAATAGTGTCTGCAAAACGAGTTTTCAGCATTGCAGCACGAAGAGCCTTCTTTGGTGACATCGGCACATCAAAAATGGATGTTGACAATCCTACATCAAATGATATAAAAATAAAGAAGTGATTAAGCTTACCACACAAGTGATCTAATAACACCAAGAAACCACAACCATTAAATAAAGCAAGGAAAATGTTTCGATGGTTAACACTAGCAAATAAACTGACCTTCACCAGAAGCAGCACATGTGGGAGTTGTAAGTTGAGAACTGTTACATACATTCTCATCATCCAAAGCACTTACAGCCCCTTAACATTTTTAAATAATTACATACTTAGATCAAGAATCGAGTAGGAAAATCATAAAAATAGAATAAAAATTATTTCCTTACCATTAGAATCTTGATCAGACTTGCTCATTTGCGAAGTCGATGTGCTTTTTGCTTGGGAATCCTAGTTTTTTAATATAAACTTTTAATAACATATTTTATGGCAGCAATTGTAAGAACAATCATAATCTATGGCTATAAAAGCAGTAAAGTATACCAATTTAGAGGCATCAGTGCTAAACGCTCTAAGATCTCCATCCAATGATCTTTCTGAAGTCATATCTACACCGAACAAAAAAATAAGTTATGTCCTAAAAATACAAAACAGATGTAGCACCGGAAATAATAAAAACTAACCGCTAGAAGATGCATGGTATGAATCACTTGGAAGGCTACACTGACACTTAATGCTGCCACAAGAACTGCATCTGGAGGCACCTGGGCTCGCTGGTGGTTTGGCATTTATAGACCCATGAGAAGATCCACCACTACCAGTAGCAGTGCCTATAAGACGCATTGCAAATTAGCTCCTATAAAGAGCCATAAAGCAGAAATTGTATTCTTCCATTTCATACCTTTTTGTAAGCCTTTTCCTGCCAATTTGCTCACACAGTTCTGTGCTGGCTTAGGAAGTTCAACCTAATAATAAACCAAGAAACTCAGCATCCAAAGCAATGCAAACTTCTATGGTAACAAACATGAAATGAGTAAAACATTACTTCAAAGCCAAAATTAAGATGCTGAGTGCCGGCAGCAAAATACTACAATGACTATAACTTTGATTTGCTTTACAATTGTCAACTCCAACATTGTCCATTAACAATATATTGAATTTACACCAAATCAGAATCCTGAGTAAGCATATGCATGATTGTTTACAAATATTATAGACAGTTATCACCTCAGCTGCACTCACATTCAGAGGGATCTTTGCAACCTTCTCCTCAGATGCTTTTGACTTCTTGGGGAGAGAACTATTTCGGGATAGCAGTGTTTTAGGACAACTCTGTCTTGATTCATTAACATCTTTCAGTCTCACACTCATAATTCTCCCTTGCCCAACCTTAAGATTTTCTTCATTACATTTCTCCGCCAAAGATCTCCATCTAGCCTCAAAAAAATCTTTCATTTCTTCAGCCATTTTATGAACATTATTGGATGAGGGATTATATAGCATGGCATTAGCAAACGTTAGTCTAATATCAGCCACAAATTCATCAGTGCCAATATAAATATTCTTTGCTAGCTTGGACTTAATTGTACCCAAATCCATGGGGTTTTTTATTATAGAAAAATAATCAGGAATCCCCAGTGCTTTAGGATCAACTGGGTGATTGAAAACCCAACCAGCTGGATGTTTCATCAGTGCTTTCAGTAGAGCAGAACATTGCTGAGTCATGCAACGGTCCATCTTCCGCCTCTTCTCAGGTGGACCACCCACACTTGCCCCTTCTGTTGGACGTTTGTGGGCAATTGAAGTCTCCTTTGAATTTCCAGAAGATGAAGTCTTTTTTCCATCACAAGTACTACTCAGTTGCTGAGCCCGCTCATAAGATTGTGGTGCTGGAGTTGCTTCTACCTTCTGAGAAGGGAACTTGATCTTCAATTTCAGCTTTGGCACAACACTTCCAGCAGCAATCATTCTGTAAAGCTGAAAAATTCAAATCTAGCACCTTTTAGATTTCCACTTTCGCAGACACTGAGAAAAAAGCAGAATAAAACCATAAAATTGAGGCAGCTACACACTATAAGTATGAAATCAAAAAATAAAGAAATACATTATGTCACAGGTTCTATTATCAGGCAGGAAAAATATTAAAAGTATCAGACAACATGATCAAACAGAATGCTTATCACCAATTCATCATACAAACGGTAACATGGATTCATAAAAAAACTAGTGATAAAAGTAAAACTAAAATTTTCAACAACAAAAACAGGAAAACCTAACCAAGTGCAGTAGGAGTTTCTTCATGCCTGTTTAATCAAAAAGAACATTGGGAAGAACAATAGCACACAACAGGAAACAAATAAAAAGCCAATACGCCCGAAAGATACAAACCATCCGATTTATTCCTTGTTACTGATAAGATGAGAAGGAAAAAACTTCGATATACCAGGTTGACCAAATCTTCGCAAATCGTAATACTATTTGAAATAAAGGCAAAGAAAGAAAATAATTTTTGGATCAATCATAAACAAAACCCTGACAAAAGTTAGATCCAATTTAAACAGACAACTCGGTAAGTAAAACACAAAATTGTACACCAATACGTCAAGAAAATAGAAATTAAGATGAAAAGAGAATACAGTTTTAACCAAGAGCACCGCTTAATTAACTATAACGAACTAATCAGAATCTCGTAACAAAAACCTAGGGCAGAATCATTCATTCCGAACCTTAATTCACCAAATCAAAAAAAGCAGAATACTCGAAACCATGATATGATGAAGCTTAAGATGGAGCCTTGTGAAACATACCGGTAATCAAACCAAACAAGTGCCTGACCAATTGTTCGATCGATAGATCGATTCGACGGCGAGGGATCTAAGAGAGTCCCAAAAAAAGAAAGAAAATCGAGAAGAGACAGAGAGATTTGCTGGGGTTTTATCTCTACACTGCTACTCTTAGTACACTGCTTCTTCTTCTTCGCTGTAGCCTGTAAAGAGAGGTGTAAATCTAAGCTAGGGTTTTATTACCTCTTGTTTCTTGTCTGTACTGCACGTTCGCTTTTACAAATTGAAATTTACGATTCTTAATCTTTACGTCAGAAGTATAATGTAAGGGGAAAGATCTGTGCTTGATTAAATGACTAAATTGTCCTAGGATTGAGTATCGTTTTGGTTACAGTTGATGGTTCAACATGTAATTTCATCTGCTTCTATTATTATTTTCCAAATTAAAAGTAACCTTTGGGAAATATTAACAGCATATGGTTAAGTATTTGTTTACTTTAATTATAGAGTTTATCAGTTTTGTATTAAGTCTTACAAATATGAGATGTTTTATATATTAAGAAATACATATAAAATGAAATAAAGTTTTTGTGTAGTATCATAAATAGTTGCAAATAGTTTTTAATTTAAAATATAAATAATATTTTTAGAGAAAATAATATAAATATTCTATGCATTTTTAAAAATTGTTAATATAGGATTTGTATTTTCTAAATATTCATTCAGTTTCTCAAAAAAAAATTGTAATACAAAATATTCCGTCCTTAAACGTCATTATGTAATGATTTAGTATGACAGTGACACGCGGATGTGCTATACTACAACATGTGACTTCTCAAATAAAAATAAAGTTATAGTTAAATATATTTATACCAACATAAATATATTATAGTTAAATATTAGTTTAATTAATTATCTTCTACCAGTATAAATATCTTACGATAATGAAATACTCAAAATCAGGGTTTATAAATATGGCAAAATCATAGTCAGATATTAATTTAATTAGATTTAATTATTTAAATATATTATTTTAAATGTTTGATGAATAAAAGATTGTAATATTGAATTAAGATGAGATCACTCAAATTAAAAATAACGAATTTTTAAAATTAAAGATTTTGATATAAAAATTATAACAAATCTTTTATCCTTAATAATTACAAATAATCTTAAAATAACCTAAATTTAATTTTACTTTTATGTGAATTTAATAATAAATTAAATTATATTAAAATAATTATATAAATAATAAACTACTTAATATATAAATCTCTTAAATATACTTACTAACGTTATATTAAAAAATATTTTATAATTTATTTAATATATTAAAACAAATATTAAATAAAATATATTTTATATTATTTTATTTTGTTTAAACAATGAAATCGTTATAAATTATTAATTTATTTATCAAATATTTTAATAGAATCAACTATTACAGTCAAATTAAATTACTTAATAAAATAAATTATCAATCATAAACTAATCACTAATTATCGAATAATATTTTTTCTCTTCAATTTTAAAATTTAAATAAAAGTTATAATTTTAATTTTTTAAATTAATTCTAAAACATCAAAAAAAATCAAATTAAAAAACATCAATTTTTAAAAATTATTTACCCTAATTGTATATAAATAAAGTTGAGAAACCGGAGAGAAGGATAGTACATGTGTTTCTTGGGCCTATCCTTTTCAAGTCCATGGAGGCCCAATAATTCTCAAAATACAGTTTGTCCTATGTTTGTTTCAATCTTTTCCCTACCATCTCGGTATGAAACTTGATAATTTTAACTCTTTTTTTCTGACCAAAAATTCGATGTGGGTTCTTTTGGTTAAAGAAGAATGAAATCAATGGATTTTAGCTGGATTCATTCGGGAAGTTATCCGTTATCCGCAAGTTCCAAAATCAAGGTTGATAACTTGAAATTCCAAGCTATCATTTTTTCAGGTTGCCATCTTATATTTTGCCCAATTATTCTAATTGAAAAAGGCTTGAACTTTTGTTTTTCAGGTTCAAAGAAATGAAGTGTCTTTTTTATTGGTTTCTGGGTTTTCAATTTACAGAACTTCCCGTGTTAAATGTTCCCAGAAGATGGGGGAACAATCACTGAGCATTTCCAGAGCTGTTGAGAAGTAGGTGTTATTTATAAATTCGAAATCAATATATCAAAATATCGAGCATTAGTCTTTATTTTAGAATCCCAAAGTTATATAATTTTCGAGTATGCAGAAAACCAGTGAGGAAGGTGGGGAAGAACGAGCATCACTTGTGGAAGAAAAGAGATTCGGCTGGCTCTGGACAAAAGGCACTCAATCTTGTTAGAATTGTAAGTTTAATTTGCCCTTTTCTCTAAATTGAGTACTGTTTTTAGCTATACTATCTAATGTAGTGTTGAAGATAAGGCTATGCACTGATTCTATATGTAAAATGAGCAGATTTCTCAACTCCCCAATGAAAAGGAGATTGTTTATGGAGCATTGGACAAATGGGTAGCTTGGGAGACCGAGTTTCCATTGATTGCAGCTGCCAAGGCTTTACGAACTTTGAGGAAGAGGAGTCAATGGCTGCGTGTCATTCAAGTATGTTGATATTATTGCTTTGTGTTTTTCAGCTTCTGAACTGGTATCATTGATGTAGGGAAGCTTTATTTGTTAAATAATTTCCCATTACCTTCTAGTTTGTTTGGTGGTTCAAAGCTAAAAATGTGGACCCTTTGCTTTGGATATTGTTCCTGTATATATTAATGCTGAATGATCATTTGGTGTGCTTCTACTTATTCAACATGTTAGTTCAAGATGCTGTAATTGAAGTTGTAATTGCTGCTTTGGTTATGTTCGATAATGGCTCACTGATACACAGGTGGCAAAATGGATGTTGAGCAAAGGCCAAGGAACTACGATGGGAACATACGACACCCTTCTACTCGCATTTGATATGGAGAACAGAGTGGATGAGGCTGAATCATTGTGGAATATGATTTTGCATACACACACCCGTTCTATCTCAAAGAAATTGTTTTCTAGGATGATCTCTTTATTTTATCATCATGACATGCAAGATAAGATAATAGAGGTATGCTGTACAAAACCAGTTCTGCTGTTTTTATTCGACACCCCTAAACTGTTCTTTGAGAATCCATACTAAATGAAGCAAAACTATGTTGGTTCTAAGTTTATTAGTTTTCATTTCAAAGGTATTTGCGGACATGGAGGAGTTACGTGTCAGACCAGATGAAAACACAGTCAGGAAAGTAGCCCATGCTTTTAAGAAACTTGGCCAAGAAGACAAGCGAAAGTTGGTTCTTAGACGATACATGAGTAAATGGAAGTTCATCCACTTTAACGGTGAACGAGTTAGAGTCAAAAGATATACATCTGATGAAGATTGACGTTCAAGTGAGCAAATGCCATTCTCTTGCCATCAATGACATAATTAAAGTTTGTGTCTACTCTGTTGGACCTTTCCCATCAAGAATTAGGAACTATGGTTGCAGCAACAAGGCATCCTATTCACTTCCCTTGAGATAGGAAGCACAAACTTGAATATTATTTGAATGGTTCGTCATTCCTGGTGGGCTGTTCCCTGTATATAACCGTATCTCGTATGTTAAAACCTCTTAAATTATCTGGGTATATATATATGCAGAGAGTGGGCTGAGAAATGTTTTTGCTGTTAATGTAGGACATTTTTTCTTTCTTTTTAGATTATTTTTCTGAAAAGAATGGTATGTCTTCATATCATCAATGATTCAATTGAAATCTTAAATAGTATTGAAGAGGTTTCAACTATTTTGATTTCTGGAGCAGTTAGTTATTCTCTTCGAATGTCTTCATTACTATGTTCCAAGAATGGTATAGGGCAAAACTGAAAACTGCTATAGCTGCCTGCAATGTTAGTGTGCTAATGGTCGACAATAGCGGCCATGGTTTGCCATTATGGTCAGGGACTCCTGGCAACGGTTCGAGTTAGTTTGGATTGTTTAACTCATTCTGTGTTCATATTATCAATCCATGTGTTTGTAAGCTCTGTTAAGAGTTGTACCCCATCACCTGATGATTTAAGGAGATACTGGGGATTCGATCTTTTCCGAGCTACAGAGCAGAAAAAATAGTTGTCCCCTGAAGGTCAAGAGCGGAAGAACCCTCTTACACTGACATTCTTCTATCTATCACCCTTGATTGAAAAACATCTCCACTTCCGTGATAGCTTGAGTTCGTCTCAACCACAGATATTGAACCCTGGATATGCTTTCACTCGTTGGTAACATGGAAACAGAGGTCCTGACTGGTGGTGTTACATGGGATCTTATAGGAGTCAGGACTGCTGGTGGAAGCTCTGGTTCGAAAAAGGTATAAATATCTTCATCCTATACCAATTGCGGAATATTTGACTTCGATAATTCACATTTAAGGGTGAGGAATGATCATCTTTCTGTTAGTCCTCATTTGGATAATATTCTAAGATCAAGTTACAGATTGGACATTCCGAATAACGGCCTCTCTGTACCTATTTGGATAAACAGATGGGAACTGCTTTAAGTCGGAGAAGAGTATATTTAGCAGTTCGGAGTTGCAGCAGAGTAATATATAATCAATGCTTTGTCCTCAAGCCAAATATTTCTATACAGGGAATACCTCAAAATAAAGGAAATTAAAACAGCTAAAAGCTGGTGACTGAAACGCATACCTAAGCTAGAAAGTGGCTAATACACAAGGCATAATCAATGGGTTCTTTCATGCCTTTGCTATGAACAATTTCTCCGAGTATTCGATCGATCGACGCACCCTAACATATATCTATCAAAACATGAAATAAGACATCCTGTGATACTGATGAATGAATACCAGAACAAGAAACATACTACTAAAATCATACCTTTGAAACACCAAAAGATTGAACCTCCACAGACCGGCTGCCTTGGAAATTATCATCAGAGATTGGTCCTGTCCAAAGATGCTGCAAACCTGCAACAAATCCCTTGCTTGAGCCTTGAAGTCTTCCGAACACAAGATCTAGATGTTTCATTAAGTTGTTCAGAAGATATATCAATACAGGCAAGAAAAAAAATTAAGTTTAAATTCGTGTGATTATTATATGCTGAACATAAATCTTGTGTTCGTCCAGACTAAGTATGGACAAAGTAAGTAATAGGAACAACACAAGATTACTGCTTTGATGGAAGAAGTGTGTGGGAAACTCAGAAGTTTATTAAATTCCTGTAGTAATAATTTTCATTCTCTTATCATCTTCCCACAATATATTTTTCAATGTCAAATGAATCCACTTAAGCAAGCCCAGTCCAACGATAGGCCTTATTTTGGCTCTAATTTAACCGACTCCGCCACCTTTAAAATTCACGGCGGAACATCTCGTCAACAGTAAGAAAACCGCCATAAGGTCAACGGCCATGATTTTACCACCACGAGCTACCGCAATATTTTTCATCCTTCTCGCCACGACCGTACCGCAAACCGTAGATTCCTTTTCTTACTCTCAATACAGAACCTTAGTCTCCCTTTCCCAATCCCTGCTAACCCGCGTTTCCAACTTACGGTCTGCACGCGGAGATGCGGATGGCTCGAAGCGCGCGAGACTCATTGCCGAGAAGCTGGAGCGATGGCAGGGGGTAGGGATTTGGAGCGCGGCGTGGTCGGTAGGGTGGGACTACGTTTGGAACTACGGCTGGGGTAGTGGTCTGGATTACACGGAAATCTTCGGCGTCGCATCGGATCTGAACCAGTTAGGTAGGATGTTGGGCGAGTTGACTCGATCTAATTCGGAGATGGAGAGGGCTAACTGGGTTGCAGGAAATTACAGAAACGCCCTCGCGGTTTCGAAACGGATGTTTAACCGTCTTCTCAAAGTGTTCAAAAAATCTGTACGTTTCATTTTCACTCGTTCTTTGTTGTTGAAACGTGATAATTGATCAGAGTTTCATTTGGACTGCTAACTGATTCATGTTGTTAAAAATGTTCAGGGTGTATTAAGGGAAATAACTGAAACTATGAAGAGAGAAGTACTGGAAGGAGGTCTACTCAGGGACTGCTTGGAAATTGGGAGTAATGACTTGAAAGGTTTGATTCAAATTTTCAAAGATTTAGCTTCTCAGTATTCTACCACTAATGACTCGCAAGACTTGTGATACAAGCAAACGAATTCGACAATAATTCTAGTTTATTCTGTTTTCTGAAAATATAGCCTAGTTTTCTGATAAATCCAATATCGAAACCGAATAGACGAAAAAGAGTATTCATATCAATTGTAAAGACCAATAAACAAACAAAAGGAGCCACAATGTACACAAGAATCAAACGAACAAGGACCGCCTGTACTGCAAAGAATGCTTTGCGTATGCTTACTAGTTGAAAAAGGATAATCCTACCAAAAACTAAAATAATGGATCAGTAATTCAGTAATGAGTACTTAATACGCAACACAATCCTCCCCTTGTCCACACCAAGCTTTGCCCCTGTGACCAACCAATGGCCAGGACTATCCTGTGGTCCTTTCGACATTTCTGTAGAGTCCACGAGTTTTGCAAGTTTCCCTGCATGGCTTGAACTGTCCTCCTTTTTACTGTCAGATGTTCTCTCATTTGAAACTGATGATGAAGATCCGTCATTCCTCTGTCCAGTAGAAAGGCTGGATGGACTATGATCCCATACGGATCGCCTTATTGTGCACCCTGGTACTTTGGAGAAGAGGAGTTTGAGGTGTAATACGTTTTTGGAACCAAAGTCCCATACACCAAGTTGAGCCCCGGTGACAATGTGAACGCCAGAGAGGTCTCCAATGCAAGTGTCGGTGTGTTCTATTGGTGCAGTGCTCACATGGGAGAAGTTTTTCCACTTAATAGGTTCAAACCAACGGCTGTCTTGCTCCTCAGGGCCTTGCCACTTTGGTGCACCTATGGCCATGTGCACATCCCAGTGGGGTTGAAGTATTTTTGGAAGAGACACTAGGTGCTGCAAATGAATAGCTAGTCTGTTCTGCTTGCTGCCTTCTAAGATAAGCTTAAGCCCAGTCACTGGTTTACGGCCAACTGTTACCTGAAATATTATGATATCATGTTAATTTAGCAGGAGAAAAAAAATATCTGAGGACTCATGAAGTTCATTGCTGTGGCTTCAAGAGTTTTAAAAAACTCTATCAATTATTACATGCACGAGCATACACATTTACTGTTCCACAATTTCCTTCTCAGTGCTCATGCCTCCTAAATGTCAAGCCTCCATAAATGATGGAAGAAACATTTGCGATAAATCAAGTGACAAAGATAACACAGTAACTCAGATATGTGTACCCCGGGTGCTTCATGTATTCTTTCAATTTATTAACAGTGTTTCATTTTCTTTGTTAAAGTGGTAATAAATATCAACTTCAAGGAACTATGCAATAATAATTATGCACTAGAGCAACATTCTATATAACCCCAACACTTTCCT
Source organism: Abelmoschus esculentus (assembly GCA_035048815.1). Taxonomy (NCBI): domain Eukaryota; kingdom Viridiplantae; phylum Streptophyta; class Magnoliopsida; order Malvales; family Malvaceae; genus Abelmoschus; species Abelmoschus esculentus. The sequence continues at coordinate 4,560,679 of JAUCBN010000008.1, forward strand.
CTTATATTCAATAATGTAGGTTTTTTGGTGTAGACAATACCTGATCTGGGCTGATATAAAGCTTGGGACCCATTAAGCTAAACTGAAGGGATTGACACACAGGTTCCTTCCTTTGAATGTTGCTCTGTTCAGGAGCCCAAACTCGAGCAATTTGAAAATCCAGGAAATATTGTAAATCCTCGATTGGTGGCTTGTCTGGCAAAAGGAAATAATGAATGTTAAATAGACCCTAGAGAGCAAGAAAGAAAAATCTTTTAACATTGATGTAAGATAATCATATTGCATGTTGTGAGTGAAACAGTTGAAAAACGTACACTCCAAGTATAGTTCAATCGCACGGGTCAAATGTTTTATGCCAGGCACTCCTTCAAGAAGGGAAACAATGGGGGTAAATGTCATGTTAATGACATCTGGTGCCGATTGCACAGTCTTTTCCCACCTAGCATGACTCTGCTCAAGGTCATCACCTCCTCTCCTCCTAAAAATGACTGTAACATCCTACAGCAGGAAATCTTTTAGCGATGGATTTCTTTACATAGAAGAAAAAAATAAACAGCGACACATTTCCGCCAAAGTTAAGCAATCACAGAGAAGGATCACTATGTTTAACATACATTTATATATTGAATCTATAGTAAACAACACCATAATACTAACCTTGTCTTTGTATTTTAAGGGTGCAGCACTTGACTGGCCTTTGGAGTCCAGAAACCTTTGATCCCCAATGTCTTTCACATAGTTCTCAATATCTGTTAATGATAAAGGAGATGACTGGTGCTGTCTGACATAAACAACATCTCTCCCACCAATTGTAGCGGAGGTGACAATGTGTGTACCGTAATTTTCAATAAAACTGAGATAAGCAAAAGAAAACACATCGATATCAACATTTACAATTGGAATCTGTCTGCCAATGAAAATTTATTATCTATGCTTCCTAGTTCCTATGATGCCTCATCATAAAGAACAGAGAGATAAGATTAGTAATACATATGATACGCAACTGCTAGAAAACGGTTTGGAGCTGAAACTATTTTGACTACCTCGGAGTACAAAAGCAACAAATACAAAGACACAAAACAAACAGTTCAGCAAGAAACATACAGCTTAAGTAAAAAATGTTTAATCTTTCAATATGTTAGTCCATCCCACTTACCTTGCCAAAGATGCAGGATCCCAAGTGTATGGAACAGCACGTCTGACATCTTCGTGCAGAACTAAATTCTGCTTTGTTAATTTGATGGTGTATAGGGGAATTAAATATCCAACCATGGCAAGGGATTTTGTAGCTGCAGCATCAACTTGCCAAGAACCAGTGAAATTGAACATTGCATTAAAGCTTCCCAGTGGAACACGCCCTGATATACCAGATTTCTCATTAAAGTATCCTGACATCTGGAATTCAAAAATAAAGATGTTCATTAAAGGTGGTTTCTCAGCCTGTGCTAAACCAATGGCACTGGAAGTAGAACCATTACTTCTAATTAGGTTATTGTGTCACTCTATCTACACTAAGTTGACCTTTGAAATACATCAATACATCAACACGGGCGCAAAATTCCAATATATAGGAAATTCAACCTGGAGATGCCATTCATAACCAAAAAGAATCAAGTGTATGCTTTATCTGAAAAGTATGGATAGTGCCTAATGGCTTTTACCCCATACAACATCATCAACAATGTGAGTCCAGTCCAAATCAGAGATGAAGATGAAGCAATGAATGGGTTACTGCTGTACATCTATTCATGGAATGCACCCAAATCATGCATTACAATATTCGAAAGGCGCATATCATCACACCAGAAGTCAAAAGCATTCCTTAATCTAAAAATTAAATGGCATACTCAAAAGCTGTATGCTGGCTCAGCATTCATCACTGTCAAATTCAATTTAAATGGATCCTGATTCCTGCCTATAGGTTCTTTACTCTAATGCATTAGAGGTGGCAGAAGAAAACTTTAGTAATCAATAAACATAAGACACAGCAATTTGTAAATATGCAGCAGATAACAGAAAATGAAAGTTATCCACACAGACACCATGGGAAAGTACTTGCTTAGATGGATAAAACTGTAAGAGCATTTGTACAAATAATGTTCCCTTGCAACTATTCTTTTCTCTTTCAGTTTGATAATCGGACTACCTAGAGCCCTAGATAGGATAGAAAATATTTCAAACAATTGCATTTCTGCAAGCAAGTAAACAAATGGAAATCCCAGCATGTCCACACAATATCGAACTTCAAGCTTTGAAACAGATAACCAAATCACCCCCAACGCTCATCTAACAAAGACATATGGCCAACAGCGCAGCCAAACTGAGAAATTAAAACTACTCAGATAATTCTTTCTGAAAAGGGGAAAAGATACGAATACCTCGACAAGGGAACAAAATCAGAAACACAGACAAATTAGAAACAGATCAAAAGGGAATAGCGGCGGCCTACCTCATGAAAGCTGCAAACTGATTTCCTCTCGACGTCACTCTTTCCCATCGACCACTTAATATCACCGGACACGTTGGGCACAATAACCCCTTCGGAGAAAACAAGATCGTTGGTATTATCTTCATCAAGCTGAACCAACCTTGAACCGGGTGCCCCTTTGCAATACAACAGCCTTATATCTGAAGTGACATCAAAGCCACGACCCAAAGCTTGAATTGAGCTGCTTATTGTAGTAGTCAAAGCATCTGAGCTGAAAGATGAGCTCAAGCGGCTGCCGCTTCTTGTTCTTGGGTTTTCCATATATAGAAAATTGAAGGAAAAAAAAAAACTTCTTTGATTCAGAGGATCCTCAAAAACGAAAGCTTTTTAATTTATTGCAGGTTTCTGTTTCATCTTCCTGTTGATTGAAAAGAAATGTACATGAGATATGGAAACTGCGAGAGTTGGTGAGTTTTGTTTATGTTGTTCCTGTTTTTGTTCTTTGTTTCTAAAGGCGGATGTTGTTGAGTTGACTACAATAATCGCGAAAACGCGTTATTTTTTGAGTTGTGTCTGAACAATAAAGGATTCGGAGTTGACTGGTCTTCATTGGATATTTCTATCAGATAAAATATGCTTTGCGAATGCTCTTTTGACTTTTAGATGTGTGGCCGATTTTAATTGATCCAATTCATTCATTTTCCAAATCAATCGCCATTTGTCTCATAATAACGAGTGTAAATCAACTATCACTTCTCATGTCTTCATTTATGATTTACAATGAACTAGAGGTTTAAAATCTTAGGTTAAAGATTTTGGTTAAGGTTTAAGAATTTAGAGGTAGGGTATATTTTTTAGGGAGTAGGGTTTAGGATTTAGAATATAAAAAATAAGGTTTAGAATTTGAAATTCATTTTTTTTAAAAATTCAAAGAAGACATGAAAGTATGCACAGAAAAAAAAAGATTTTTGTTCCATAATAACATATAAAGAAAGTGTATAAAGCATTATTTCTTTTTGAAGCCAATCTTTACATTAGTACAAAGATCAATCAAGTTTGCTTTGAATTTGGTTGATGTTTGAAGAAGAGCTACCCCACGCTGTTGAAGAATCTGATGACCTAGTAACCATGGCGGGTTCATTATCCTTTCGGGATCGCATTCGGTCGAGTTGGTCTTTTAGTGCTCCGAATCTCGACTCATCGGCAAAGATACTTGGGTCCATGATTAGTTCGGGAACAAGGGTTCGGCCTTCGAGCATGTTTACAACTTCAGACATGGTTGGTCTAAGTGCTGGAGATGAATTAGTGCACAATAATGCTACTCTTGCCATCCTAATTGCCTCTTCTTCATTGAACTCGGTCCCCAGCCTTGGATCCACCAACTCCATCAACTTTCCGTTTTGTTGTAAAACAAGAGCCTGGAATAGATTGAGGAGATAAAAGAACTTAGAAGATTGAAGTAATTAACAGGAGAAAAGCATTAATGAATTTGCAGAAGTTTCATGCACCTATGGATATTTCTATGATATTCTTGAATTATAACTTGAAACATGGATTATATGTTTACCCAATCTTGAAGGCAGACATAATCCTCTTCTGGTCGATATTTTGTATTGTTCTTCCCAGCAACGATCTCTAATGCAACAATCCCGAAACTGTAAACATCTGCCTTGTAGGAGAGATAGCCCCATAATGCATATTCTGGGGCCATGTATCCTCTGCAAACACAACATTTTCATGCATATCAACTTTACTCATGTTTACATAAGCAAGGTTTGGAGAAGATTTTGATCTCATTTTTACAGCTCCATAGTTTAGTTTAAACTTTGATGCTTCATTCAATTTGCAGAAACTTCAGTTTAAATGATCAATGTATTAATTTTTTTTTCTATTATGGTAGCAACTTGAGAAATCACGTATTTCTCAAACCTGTATAGAATTGGGAAATGTGAACAAAAAACAAACGGTAGTATAGTCAAACTAAATACGCTGAATTGAAAAGATTGAAGAGATGATCAGCAGAAGAAAAACAAGGAGAGAGGTAGGTAGCTCACATGGTTCCAGAAACTCTGGTGCTAATATGTGAAATTTCCTCCATGTCAAACTTGGCCAAACCAAAGTCTGAGATTTTAGCATTGAGATCTCTATCTAGTAGCACATTGGTAGTTTTGATGTCTCTATGTACAATCTTTAAACTCGATTCCTCGTGCAGGAAAGCCAGGCCTTTTGCTAAGCCGAGACAAATTTTCTGCCTTGTAGGCCAGTCCAATTTCAGCTGGCTTTCGTTAGGACCTATTTGTTGACACAGGCCAATCCGTGAAACTCATCATATAGTCGTCAATACATAGTTTCAGATATTTTTTCTCTAACTGTTAAATATCAGCGTATTCTTTTCTGGTGGGGATGTGGAAGTAACAAAAGGAGAGGGATACTTGCTTTATATGGTTCCATTAACAGAAACACCAAAGGAGGAGTAAAAGAGGTTTAGGACATTAAGCTTACCGAATAAAGCATTTGAGAGGCTATTATTTTCCATGTATTCATATACCAACAACAGCTGAGTTCCTTCAACACAACATCCATACAATCTAACAACATTTGGGTGTTGTAATCCTGAAATCATGGCTAATTCATTGAGAAATTCTCGATCCCCTTGTCTTGATTTTGAAGAAAGTTTTTTAATTGCAATTCTGGTACCATCAAGCAATATACCCTACATAACATAAAAATTTTGTTATGTTTCTTCACATGCATTGCACTTGCTCTTGAAGATCATAGATTCAGAAGGAAATGTGTTACAATGTAAAGAGAAAGCATGTAATTAAGGTACCTTGTAGACAGCTCCAAAACCACCTTCTCCAACTTTATTTGCCGTGTCAAAGTTGTTCGTAGCAGCTTTCATCTGTTTGAAGGTAAAAAAGCCAGCCTGCAGATCTAACCCCCTCAAGACTTGGAAAAGATTGGGGGAACCGATTGAATTACACATTCAATAAGCTTGCAATAACATGCACCTTTTCAAATAGTTTGCCTAGATAAATCATTTGAAAGTATAAAAGTAGATTGAAGTTTATTAGAGTACCTTGTTCTCTTGATGGCTCACGTTGAAAATAGCCTTGCCACCATAGAATGCCTAAGATTACGAAAATCAAGCACAGAACAGAAACACCAGCTCCCAATACAAACTTCATATTCTTATTCCAGCCACTTAGAACCGTAGGCTTGAAATCTACCAACAAAAGGGATAAAAAAGGTACAAACAGTTATTCCCAAACTTCCTCTCTTGAAGTAATAGTGCATGTGAATATGCCAATAAATTGTTAAGACTTATCCAACAATTTAAGTAATTAAGATTGTATTGAATAAAGTTACCTTTTCAGAAAATTTAAGCACATAATTAAAGCTGGTCTTATGTTGCTGCAGTTTACAGTGAACTTCTACTAGTTTCAACTGACAAGTGACGAGTCATGCAAACAATAGTTTAAAGGCAACTTCATTATTGGATCACATCATGTACATGAATTCATTTCAAGAATAAAAATTAGACAAAATGAATCAAGTTCCTAAATATAACCAGGAGATTGAGCAAGAACGTTAGAAGAATGAACGACTATTTTAATTATGATCTTACCTGAGTTTACTGAGATGGCTGATACCAAAGGGCCGTATGTTCCTCTTCTTGGGGTTGCAGTTGTCCCCTTCCCAGCCCAGTGAAAGCGTATTGTCAAAGTTTTGTTCCTGACAAACGTTTTAAATTTCCTTATAACCGCTTTATCAACACCCTTTGCCTCATCTTTAGTATTGAAATCTTTTAATACCAGTTTCTCCTGCAACTAACTTATTCAATTAACCGTATTCAGTGACATGCAAATCACACAACGAATATGACATGATGGACTACCTGCACATAAACATCAAATATCCTCCTACCAAGACTTTGATAGGATCTATTGTCTCTGATAACTATCTCTGCAAAGTGAAGTGTGACTGTATAACTTCCGTTTGCTAAACAACGAAAATAATATGTGAGAGAAAGAGGAGAGAGGCGTGCTCTTGTGTATAATTCGGAGTTGTTTGTTCTGAGAATAGAAACATTCTGTGCTTTAAAGTCCATTGCAGTAAGAGAGGTATCCCAGAAATGCCCAGTGCTACTAGTTTCCCAAGTCTCTCTGAGTGGAACATATTTTGCTGAACCTCCGAAGTCTTCATCTGCCTCATAGTCGATGCCATTAATAGTTGTTGCTCCTCCAGCACAATTTATATTTACTGAATACCAATCTATAAAGAATGGAAAAAAATACATTTCACGTTGATTAGGATAAAATCTTACCGTAAAACACATTTTTAGGAGAAATTATATCTAAGCTCTTTCCATCACGTCATCTGTGATCCAACCAACCAAATTCATCTATTTCATTTTTTTTCAAGGTGAATCATCACCTCTATCCTACATATAATTAATGAGTGGGTAATTATTAAGTAGTTACTTAAAAGATGAACGAACCTGATTGTTTAGACCACGGATGACGTGGTAAACAAAGTTCATGATATAATTTCTCCATTTTTATAGTCTACAAATTTGCATTTTAATGCAAAAGAATTACCTTTTGAACAAGGAAAGTTCTTCAGGCAGTTATCTACTCCTCTACATCAGCATATTACAACAAAGAAGCATCAGTCCCTCTAAAGAATTATTAAAAGGGAAAGAATATACATAACAAAACTATTTCACCATCTCAGGTTCATGGTTATCTTAAATGAATGCAGCAAGCAAAATGAGAGAATTTTAGTAAACTTATGATCATTTTCAAGATCAAATAAGTTTAGTAAAATAGTGTGTAAAGTTTCAAAAGTAATGAAAAAATGATAGCTTATTAAAATGCATAAATGATAAAAAAACTAAAAAAAGAAAATAAAAATCCAAAAAAAAAATCAGACAATTTTTATCCAAAACCAGGTTTAGCCCCATAACATTCATGCAAAACTTATTTTAACAAAGATTGCATCTATCAAATGCTTCTTAACAATATAATCCAAAGTGTACCTAACTTAAAGCATTGAAGAATGAAGTATCACAAATTTATTAAAACCCACAAGCAAAAATGAAGAATGGTATGCTCAGTACTGCTATAAAAACTGAAAATTGAGGTGAAATAAGAAAAGCAGAATTACAAAATCTGCAGTTGTGAATATTCCCATATGTAATCTGGGATTGGTCCAGAGATATTGCAGCTACGCAACATTCTGCAATTTGAGCCAGCATCATGTGAGCACAATTATAGAAAACCGGAACGAATATGAGCTTGAAGAATTTTGCAAGCCTGGGAATGACTTACAATCTGTGCATGTTTTTCATATTTTCTAAGTTCGGAAACTTTGAACCCTCTCCAGGTAAGTCACTGATCCTTCTGAATTATATAGCACCATAAAGAATTGGTAAAAGAGAAAAGTCGCCTAATGCAATAATTATGTAAAGGGATTAAGACAAACTCACAGCTCCACTAAGTTATGCAAGAGTGCTAAGCTTGAAGGAATTGGCCCTTCAAAACCACTAGCTTGAATCTCTCTGTCAACAAAGAAATTATTATGACCATCACCAGAATTTTCAATGAGGGGATCGGAGAAGTGGTGGAGACAAAAAGATTCTTACAACTTCTCAAGTTGCTTCCGACTTTGAAAAATGTTGGGTATCTTTCCAGTGAAATTGTTACTGCTAATCCTACTGCATAAACCTCACATAAAAGAAGGGGTACTAATAAATCTAGCCCCGTTAACAGTATAACTCTATATAATGCAGAAAACACTTACAGTTCTTTTAGATTGAACAGGTTAGCAAGGGAGGAGGGAAACTTTCCAGTGAGATAATTAGCATTAAGAGTACTATATTCAAGAAAGAGGCAAAGTCAGACCAATTATACTACACTAAATATTAAAGAAAGAAGTAGACTGATAAATCATGCACGGATATCTAATAGGGAAAGGAAAGCTTAACAGGTTTTCCAGGTTAACCAATTTCCAAAACTCGGGAGGAATAGTTCCAGAAAACAGGTTGTTTTCGAGGCTCCTGAAAATATAATACTAATAAGAAACATCATAATCCTTTTAATTTTAAGGAAAAAAGAAAGAGAATACTAAAGAAAACATAGGCAACCAAGGCATACAGATATTTTAGAGTGGTTATGTTTCCCAAAGAACCTGGAATCGACCCAGATAAGCGACCTGAAACGTAGTCATCCCCATCAGTTGAAAAAAAAATCTGCTAAACAGAAAGATAAACATGAAATGCGCTTGTAGCTTACACAGTCTCCAACTTCAGAGCAGCCCATTCATGTGGTATTGAACCCTTAAGGTAGTTAAGATAGAGTTCTCTAAAAGCAACAGAAAAGAGTCTAAAATTAATAGAAGCTTATTTGCAAGTTAAAGAGTAAAATCATCAACTGTAATCTTTTCCCTTACAATGTTCTAATATAGGGTAGCTTGACAAGTGAGCGTGGAAGAATACCACCAAGATCCTGCCCTGAAAGATAGCTGTTTAAATGCATACAAAGCTTTTAGAAGCATGAACAATTCAAACTTTCCAAATATATGTTTTCTCGGCAAATAGTTAGGAGAGAAATTTTAGTTGCAGAAAAGGTATTCGAAGAAACCTTTAAGAGTAAAAAAAACAGCAGCATTCATATTATATAATATATAGTAACTGAGATGATTAGTTTGAATATATTTGTATTTGAAGATGAAGCTATAGCCATGCAGTGTTTCATCTTGAATAAGGTGCACCCTTTATTGGCCTATGGTAGAGATTTCATATTGCTAAATCAAACTGGGGAATCCAGGCAAATCACTGCTATAGAAATTAAATGTGGGGAAAACAGTAAGACGATTATGTCTGTGGTTAAGAAATCATATTAAGCATCAATTTTCTTATGACCAGTGAAGACTTACATGCCATCAATATGACATTCACCATTGGGGAAGGAGCAATTGCAGGTGACGGTACTGTTGTTAATGGCCTGAGGCACATTTGGCGGCGGCGATGGAGTGAACCAGCTCGACTTATTGTTGCAAGGGTTCTCACTGAAATTCCAACCCTTCTTTCCAAGTTCTTCCGCTATCTTATGAAGAGCTTTTACTGCAAATCCAGAAAGGAAAAAAAGAAACAACAAATTGAGAAGCCATTGGCGGAAGCTGATTTGGCGTTGGAACACTTTAACAAGAAAATCAGTGTACTGTTCAATGCAGATTAGTTAAGAAACAGTAAAAATAACAGAAAATTGGAAGAGAGTAAACTTCTAGAACGAAAGCTGGTAAATTTCAACAGTACTCATCTTTAACCCGAGCTGAAACAAGAAAGGAGTTGCAAAGCTGAACTAACTTACCTTCATAACGTGGAGGAGAAGGTGGATCTACTTGGGCGTCAACTTGGTTTGGTTCCATGCAAATGAGCACCAAGACTGTAAAAATTATGTACCCAGAGAGAATTTTCATGGTTGAAGGACAATTAAAAACTCTTCCCATATTTTTTTTCTTATTGAAATGAAATAATCTTCTTTCACCGACAACCTTTTTCCTCATCAAAAGTTAGCTTTGTTTCAGCTAGCTTCGGTCGTCTTTATATATATTATAGGTTACGTAGGTAGATCTATGTTATATAACTTTGAAAAGATATATTAAGTGAAGTAATTCTTTATTATTTCCCGTGGAGTGGGAAGCATTGAACCAGGCAATTCAGAAGACGAAGGAAACAAATGTCACGTGGCTACACTATTGTCCACCGGTGGCATAGTAAAAATTATCTATCACTTTATTATATAGTTTTTAAAAAAATTTAAAAAATTAAATTTAAAACTATAATCTTTATTTTTTATATTCAAAACTTTAAATTTTACACCTTAAAAAATACACTTTATCTCTAATTCCTTAAATTCTAATCATAACTATTAACATTGAACTCTAAACCTCTAATTTAAAACGGAAGCACGAATAAAGGCATGAAAAAGAAATAAATGATTTGCACCCAATTGCAAGAGGATATGTAAGATAAATAAACAAATAAAAATGGAAATTCGACTATGCAATTTAAGTCAAAAAACAATTTAAAAGAACCAAGATAGAAAATTGTCCGCATTTTTCTCATACCTTTATCCATACATTCGCTTAAAATTAAAGAGTTTAAAGGTTAAAGTTTAAAATTCAAGATTTAGGGAAGTAAATCTAACATATATTTTTTAGGATATAGGATGTAAAATATAAAAAAAGAGTTATGGATTAATATTTAATTTTTTAAAAATTCTCAACAGAAAACATAAATGAAGGTATAATTAAAAGGCAAAAGAATTTTACCCTCAGGATCGATGGGCCTCTAGCCCTTAGTTTTTAAATTTAATTTTCAAAGTTTTTTATTTTAATTTGATATTTTCAAAAAAAATATTAATTTAAAATTTTTTAAATGGTTTTAGTTGAATTCCTTAAAATTTTTAAAAAATCTCAAATTTATAAATAAAACTTAGTAGACATGAGCACTTATCATTTGAACTCCCAATCTGGGCAAAAACTATACATCTTTCTGCATTTCTATAATCAATCGGATGATGATAAGATACGGCACATTTATGGCTTTCCATAGCTTTAAGCCTTAAAACAAGACTCGTTGGTTTCATGGATGCAATGAGCTGAAGCAGATGAAGATTCAAACTGAGATCCTGTAGATGTTGAAGTGTGAACCTGACTTCCAGCGAAATTCTGACTATGAGTAGAGTTACGATGGTCTCTTATGGCTTTAAACCTCAAATCTTCATTGTAACTACTCGCGTCAGGGACAATGTCAGGAATGGTAATAGTTCCTTCCAGCATTCCCACCACATCGGACATTGTCGGTCTCAGGGAGGGCGTGGCATTGGTGCATAAGAGAGACACTTTAATCATCCTCTCTGCTTCTGAATTATTATAGCCGGATCCCAGCTTATCATCTACCAACTCCAATAGCTTTCCGCTTTGTTGTAAATGACAGGCCTGCAAAGGACACATAAATACATGCATGAAATTCTTAACGTTGCGAGCTCGTTTAACGAGCAGATAAAAACGAAAGAAAAAAAGGCAGTTATAGAAAGGGTATATAAATCAGAGATTACCCAATCTAGAAGGCAAGTGTGTTCCCCCGCTGGCCCATAATTCATATTGTGCTTGCCACTAACAAGTTCTAATGCCACAATTCCAAAGCTGTAAACATCTGCCTTGTAAGTCAAATAGCCCCACAATGCATACTCTGGTGCAATGTATCCTCTGCATTTTTAACTTTTGCAATGTAAATTCACATTTAAAGGTCAAAGGAGGCTTTTTCAGATAAGACAACATTGCAAGATACTAATCAGCTTACATTGTTCCGGCAATTCGTGTACTGATGTGAGTTTTGTCCTCGTCATTAAGCTTGGCTAACCCGAAATCGGATATTTTAGGATTTAGGTCTCTATCAAGTAGAATATTAGTACCTTTGATGTCTCTGTGGACAATTTTCAGTCTAGATTCCTCATGGAGAAACGCTAAGCCTCTAGCTATTCCAACACAAATCTTTTGCCTAGTAGGCCAGTCCAGATTTATTCGAGAGTTCTCTGGTCCTTAAGACAATCATCCCATGAAATGTTCCAAGAGTTAGAATCTTTTTTACATGTTTCCATACAAGAAATCACATTACGAAAATTTGTGCATTAAATTTACCAAATAAAGCCCGAGAAAGGCTGTTATTTTCCAAGTACTCATATACTAGCAATAGCTGATTCCCTTCGATGCAGCATCCGTAAAGTTTCACAAGATTGGGGTGCTGCAAACATGAAATCATGCCCATCTCATTCAAGAATTCACGGTTTCCCTGACTTGACTTAGAAGAGAGCTGCTTGACAGCTATTATTGTTCCATCACCTAGCTGACCCTGTCACCGATCATGAAATTCAGAACTCTAAAAGTAAAATTCCATATGAAAACGGATTACGTTTGGCTTGCATTTATCTTGTATACCTTGTATACAGGTCCAAATCCACCCTCACCGATCTTTTTTGCGGAATCAAAGTTGTTAGTTGCCGCCTTTATCTGCTTTAAGGTGAAAGGAACCGTTTGCAGGTCCAGTCCCTTGAGATCTGTAGAAGACATGCAAGAATGCTTTAAACGAGTTCCCAATCCATACATACAGGTTTGTTTGTTTTCCAGGAAAAGAGAAAGTAGAAGGCCTCCAATTAGTCCAACATGTTCATGAACGTTAGTGAACTTTCATGTCATTTTCATATACAAGATAGTATAAAGGAAAAGTTTTTGGCCAGAATTTTTCCAAAGAATAGACTTGTACTACTAAAACAGCACAAACCTTGTTCTTTCTGGCTCTTGGCTTTAAAATAGCATCTCCAGAAGAGAATCCCAGATGCCAAGGATATGAGAAATGATCCTATGACACCAATGATAATAGGCAAAGTCTTTGTTTTCTTCTCCTCATGCTTGGGTTTGAAATCTGGCAAAAAAACTCGACTCAGAAATTGTGAAGGAGAATGCAGATTAGGATAAGAAAGGATGTGAAAAAGATCACATACTGGGATGGACTGAGATAGCTGATATGAGGGGTCCATGGACTCCACGAACAGGAATTGCTTGAGTACCTTTTCCGGCCCAGTAAAAGTGGATCTCTAGTTCACCATTCGTTACATTGGCATTATAGTGTTTCGTTAGCGGAGTACGAATCCCACCAGCTTCAGCTTCTATATTGAAGTCTTCTTCCACCAGCAGATCCTGCAACATGAAAATTCAGTGAGACTTATTTATCTAGCAGCCAATGGAGACAGAATGGTGTCTCGGTAACTTATCTAATGTGCTAGCCAAGCAATTCACCGGACAAACACCGCTGCGGAAGGAATTAGTTTCACAATTATGATTAATTACCTGAATATAAATGTTGAAAATCCGCCTCCCAAGTGATCCATATCTCGTGCCATTGGTGATTTCGATCTCCGCAAAGTGTAGTCTCACTGAATAGCTTCCATTCTCTAAACAATATCGATAATAAGTAATTGAAAGTGGAGATAGACGGGCTGTAGCATACAACTGGTTAGAGATGTTTGACGTCTGCTTTACATAACGTGATGCGGCATTCAGTTCATCATTGTCATCCCTGAAGTCTCCAGTGCTACTAAACCCCCAGTTATCGCCACTCTCATATAATGTTGCAGAACCGCCTAAACCAGATTTTGCATCTCCCACATACATTGTCCCATTCACTTTCACATCATTATTTCCACCGCAATTGATATACATAGAATGCCAATCTGCCAGAAACAAGACAACTATTTTAGTTTCAAAGAAGAAGCTGAAAATATTCTATCAAGACAAACAGAAGTTAAGAAGCTAATTGGTAAATTACCCTTTTCGTTTGAACTACTTGCTAACTATATCTATATAATGTACTTACATTTCTGGCATTTGAAATCACTCCTGCATGGAATAACTCCCCTTTTACTGGTGAGTCAGGAAAAAAAAAAGAAAAACAACAAAAATAAAGGACAGATTAGAAATCAAAAGAATGTAATGTAGTATCACTATTCTACAAATATTATTTTCAAATAGCAAACATGGAAATAAAGTTGTAAAGCTCATATCCATCCATCCCAACCCAGTTGGTGCACAAGAAAACAGATGGAGATCATGCTAAACCGATCTTCTCAGTTCTCAATGTGTATTGACAGTAAATTTTTGCGGCCTTAGATAATCTATGATAATTAAATAAAGAACTCAAGAACTTACAGGTATTCTGTTGAAGAACTGCGGAACAAATTCACGTTATCCCTATTTAAAAAGCAAAATCCAGTAGATGTCAGTAACCCTACATCTCAGGAAGCATACATGAAGAATATGCTTCTAGACTCAAAAGAAAAGAAAAAGAACTAACAATTTTCGTACACAAACAGGTTGGTTAGGGCTTGGCCATGTGAAGTTATTGTAGGAAAGATCCCTGAATACAAGGAAATAGAACTGTTTTCTCAGACATCTCTGCACGCTAAGAATTCATATATATACTCTGATTTTAATATAAGAATCAAGACAGTCCAAACAGAAAATACATACACGGAGACTCCTGTCTGCAAGAATGAGTCTGGTATATTTCCACTCAGATTGTTGCCCGTAAGATAGCTGATACAAATCATATCAGTCAGTTTTATAGACAATGCAGTTAAATATATAGAATGTGGCGACAATATTTGGATGATTTATGTATAGAACGATTAAAAGAAAAACTTACAGGAATCTTAAAACATTAGGGAGAAATGCTCTAACAACTTCCCCACTCAACATGTTAAAACTGAGGTCTCTGTCCAAATTCACAAGTAAATATGTCTTAGTTTTTTTCTGGTGGTAATGGATTAGCTGAAAGCAATCATTCAATAAAACAATTATAAGAATTTATACAAAAGAACACAAATTAAATCTAAATGATTAAGAATTATATAAGCTTAAACTTAAAACATAAATGAGAATATAGTAATTTGGGTAATGAACATATATGTAATAGCAGCATAGAGATCTGCACTTCATTTCTTACTTTTCTTCTAGATAAAAAAATCATAAAACTTCTGAAAACCAAAATGTTTTAAAAATAAAGCAACTTACTTCATTAACTGAGAAAACATGTTTTACACTTACAAAATACGTAATCGAGTCATCTGCCAGATCTGTTTTGGAATTTGCCCAACAATGTTGCATTTCTTCAATATTCTACAATTTCACAGAGCAGCCATATCAGATAAAAGGATCAACAGCTAATATCAAATGGTTACATAAAAATAAGACGGGCAGTAAATGTACATCCGATTGATCGATGTCATATTCCAAAGATCAGGAAAATCCTGAGTTGTTCCGTTTATATCACTGATTATCCTGCAAGTAAGCAACGTCATTAGGAACAAAATGTTCAGCATCAATTAATCTATTAACAAATTGTTGTCTATTATCTTCTGCTTAGAAGCTTTCAGTACTTACAGTGTTATTAAGTTTTCCAAAGCTGATATGGATGAAGGAATGGGGCTTGCAAGTCCGCTCGCCTGCATTTCTCTGGTTTAGTTTAATTAAAGCAAAAACAATCAGTTCCTTAGAAAAGTACACGTTTTCAAATATCATAAACTTTAAAGACGCTTAAAAATCATTTCCAAAGTTGAGGATCTTACAGCCTTGTAAGTTTCTTCCAATTCTGAATGAAAGCCGGTATGCTCCCATTAAAGTTGTTGTCATTTATCCTGCTGCATTTTATAAATAAGATTTTTTACAACTTAAGTTTCTATCCAGCTTTTTGTGACATCCTACTAGTATAAGTTAACGAAAAACCTTACAAGTCTGTTAAGTTTTCCAGTTCCGCAAGTTGAACCGGCAAATTTCCAGCCAGTCTGTTGGAAGACAATCTTCTGAGCAGATAAAATATAAACTTTCATCCGTCAAAACTATGCTACTTATTCCAGTTTTAAAATGAATGGTTCAGGAAACTTAGAAATTTTTAGAAACGAAATTCCTTACAAGGTTCTCAAGTTAACTAGCTTTCCGATCTCTGGAGGAACTTGTCCTGAAAATTGATTTGCTTCAAGATCTCTGTTATACACATGCATTGAAAATACTTGACATAAGTGCAACTTCTCTTACCAATTTAAAACATTAGCATTCTTCATTGTCAAGGAAACTTGGATAATTAGTGTCCTCAGGAGAGTGAAAAGCATATAATTTCACAAGCTTAGCGCAAGACTAAAGATGACCTTAAAAAGAACATCAATTTTGAGACATCCATGTCCAGTTAGTTAAAGTAGTTCAAAACTTACAAGTATCTAAGGCTGGTAATGTTCCCCAAATAGGTTGGAATACTCCCGAATAGTCGATTTCCAAAGACAGAACTAGAATACGATTGCTTGGTTAGCCCCGAAAGAGAATAACCTGTTTTTTCTCTTCGCAAAAAGATTGATTGTATACAAAGGAATCGATAACTTACATGAATTCAAGTTGCATTGAAGCCCATTCAGGTGGGATTGTCCCACTGAGATAGTTATATGCAAAATCACTGCATATCAAATAGGCCTAAGCTTAAATACATTTAATAAACAAAACTAAGAGAGATTTGAGAAAGATAGCCACAGATGCTTACACCATTTTGAGATATGGAAGATTAACAATTTCAGATGGAAGCAGTCCAGGAAGATTCTGAAACTTGAACACTCTAAAAGTCCCAAACAAACCCCAAATATCAGCCATTTTAAGCACTTCTCTGTTTTGATTCTTTCTATTTTCCAGGAAACTTACAAATGTGTGACGTGGCAGGTTCCGTTTTGGCAGGTGCAGGTAATGTTTTTCTTGGCACGCATGTCCACCGTGTTCTCTTGCTCAGGGATATCGCAACTGCCGGCATCGAAACTCCAGCCGTCACTCCCCATCGTTTTGGCAACTTGATTCAGAACATTCACTAACAAAACCAAAAACCAAACAAGGACATTCCTAGTACCACATGAAATCCAATAATACAGCAATCCAACAACAAAAAAAAACACTT
The DNA here is from genome assembly GCA_035048815.1 of Abelmoschus esculentus. Classification (NCBI taxonomy): domain Eukaryota; kingdom Viridiplantae; phylum Streptophyta; class Magnoliopsida; order Malvales; family Malvaceae; genus Abelmoschus; species Abelmoschus esculentus. Next base: position 4,577,658 of record JAUCBN010000008.1, read on the forward strand.
AAGCCCTGGTTCGTCAGGTAATCTCGTATTATAAAAAGAAAGTAACAAAAATTACCTTCATTTTGGGGCAACGTCGCGGCATCAAGCTGGTGTTTGTTTAACCAAACGAAAGAAAGAATAGCTGATAGAAGAAATGCGACTGGCTTAGGGGAAAACATGTTTGAAACAAAGGGAGAACATTCAATCTCGACTGATCCTGGTCCTCTAGGGCGAGTCTAATATCTTCTCTTTCTTATCTCTTTACTTTTTTCAGTTTTAAGACAAAAGCACAAACAGAATTACAGAATAAGAAACTTGTTTTGGGTTTAATGAAAATAGTAGGAATCGGGGAAGTAAGCGTTTTGCGTAGCTTTCAAATATATTTTTGGATTTAAGAAAATCTAAATAATACCATAAAACATGGAATTTTTAAAATTTTCACCATACTTTATAATGTCAAAAGGTTTAATTAAATATTTTGAACGCTGGAAGAAGAAAACCGCCAATACAATTGCATATGGAAAGTACCATGTTTCTACAAAAATAAAAACATTATCAATTATATATCATAATCTTGAAAGAATCAATTTAACTAACCGACTTGATACAAATATTTTGTGGTTACATTTTATTAATTTACTTACTAAATGTCAAGTTACTGGATTTAGAAAATCACAATAAATACGTTTGGTCGATTAATTATTCATCTTTATTAATTAATATAACTTTGAACATAAAATTCATCTTTATATTTAAGGACGAAATTAAAAATTAATGTTGAGAGAGGTAATAGAAAAACAAAAGTTTATTAAATTTTTAACTTTAAAAATTAGGAGAGATAAAAACCTTCATTTTATTAACATTTAAACTAAAAAAATTAAAACTTTCATTATATCAAAAAATTTGAAAGGGACAATAACCCATCCCACTCTATGTACAACTCCGTCACTGTTTATATTTATCCTGAGGCACATAGCTTTGAGATTTGAGAATTTCACGTGCTTTTAAAGCGGAGATATACCAAAAATTGACGTGGAAATGCTTTAACCTTAATTTAAAATTACTCCTATTATGCTTTACTTTGGCCAATTTTCCATGAATATGTTCGTACATAAACCTGAGTCAGCACATGTGCATGTATGTGAACATAAAGAAAAACAAAACTGGGTTGGCAGCTACCATTAGTCAAGGAAAATTCCAGCAGGTTTAAGGCTATAATAACACATGTTTCAATGAAAACTTAGAGCCATCAGTAAATCAGAAAGTATACACATCTTTCCATCTCGGCAAAGAGTAAAGGTAGTTGTCGGTAAAGGCAAAAGACAAGAAAAATATATAAAGAAATGACGTACGAAAATCCATACAATCTAACCAGGCCTGTTGCTTTACCATGGTCCAGAGTTGAAATAGAGCTAATGTGTTTTGAAACAGCTGGATTTCTGCTGACAAAGAACTATATAGTAAGTGAATTGGGACATACAGATGCTAGAGAGTAGAGATTATGAGCTTAATTTACATGATTTATGTTGTAAATGAATCATTGTAGTCTTTGGTCTCTGTCATCAGTCATCGCGAATCAAATTAATCGGCTCACTCAAGACATACTTGGGGAGTTCATACTTGGCACCTGAAATTGTAATTTTTCAACAAAAACAATTACAGGACAGAAAAGTTTTGCATGAAAAAAAAAATAGAAAAGGAAGACTAGGCTGTAAATTGGTACCTCTATCATCATAGCAAATGGTTAAATCATCATTCTGAACGATCACCCCGGCACTATCGATAATTGCTTGCGCAAGGATTAATTCAGCTTCTGCTGCAGCTCGAAGTGCATCCCAAATCTCTGGTAAAAAACATTGTGCACACAAGCAAGGAGAGGGATAATTTCATTCAAGTTTCATTGAAGAAAGATGATCTAAAGATCAGAAAAAGAATTCGAGAAGTTAATTACAATCAGGCTCCCAACTTCTTTCTTTAGATAGTAAAACAAGGTAGCCTATCTCAAACAGGGTCTAGGTCTCATCTCATGAAAGAAACCCATGAATATAACAACGTTAATATCATGTAGTTCTGTATTTATGTTTAACAAAAGTGGACCAACATGCAAACACCTTATTGTTCAAAGTGAACAGATTTAAGGCCTTAAGCATCCATTTCATCTCAAAACTTCAGCTAAATCATGAAACCAGGTCTCAGATACTCCATAGCCTGTCAGTCAAATGCTGTAACTTATCGTCTTATCAACTATTTAGATAGAGCCAATCCATAGTCATATTACACTTAAAAGGCCATAACCGGACACACTAAATTGCCACTTCAACTCTAGTTCAGCAAGGCATTCTAGGTCTTAATGACACCCATAAATGATGCAACCAACAAAACATTGGAAAAATAAATGGCATTACGCTCACTGCAATTATAACCCATAAATGATTATACAGGTTAGTGGATTCGAGTTGATTTCGGAAAATATCTTTAGAAGAGGTAAAATCATGAAACCAGGAGTATTGATCTCGGTGATACTTACTTTGAGGAGCATTGCCTGCATAAATTATTCAACTCTCTAAAATTCTTGAAATCATATCAGAAGAAGACAAGCATTAAAGAACTTTGGTAGTGCTAATAATCAATGTTGATATTTTGATAACAAATACCTTTCCGACCACCATAGTGAGGAGCTGTATCCCAAAATTCATCACGAATTCGCGCAAGCTGCGATCTCGTAATTGGCTCAGAATGCTTCCAAGGTTTTGGCTTTCTGATTTTCTTCGCAATTTCTACAACATATTGAAATCACCACAAACTCCATGATTAATCAATGCTTTTTTTTTTTAACTTCCAATATTACTACAAATCTACAAAAGTACAGATCGTTCATTAATACAATGAATATAAAATATACGCCATTATTCAAGAATCAAGAACCAAGAATCAATACCAAATTCTCCATCCTTTTCAGAAAAAAATATGACGATTAGATTTAAACCATCCCTTGCAAAACAATATTCTCAAAACCGTGGTCAACAAATTTAATCAAATTCCAGAAACACTTCCAAAATCCAATTTAAAACATCAAAAGATAACGGAGCAAATCATAATTTAAGAACAGAAGAGAGCCAATAGTTTACTATATTACCATCACCACTGGTTTGTTTGGATTCTGTACAACCCATCTCAGATTAGATGGAAAGATTCTTCTTTTTAGGCACCGGAGTGATACGAACGTTTGCAAGAGCCACAAGTAGCGTCGTTTCTGTTCTTGCGGCTGTTGTTTAAGACTTTGCTGGCAACATCGATCGCTAAGTAATGGTTTTAGAGTTGAGACTGCCTCGGTTCTTTTTCTTCTTCTTGGCGGTTTATTTATTCAAGAAGTCTCATTTTCTAATTATAGTGGTACCGGGAGACTGGGAGTCCACTCTTCGCCCGGCTTTCTATCTTTTCAATAATATATGTAATATTAGAAATAATAAATACAGAGATTTCTATTTAATACTACTTAATGTTTAAAGAATATATCCATTTAAAAAAAAATATTGAAAGAATATATTTGGACCGCACAAGGCACTAATCTCATTTGATTGTCATTTTAAAGAAAATTATTTAAAAAAATTTATAACGATCGAAAATTATTAAATATTATTAATATCAAATATTATTAAATTAATTAATAAAAACAATTTTTATAATATATAATCAATAAAAGAGTAAATTTGATAGATTTAATATAATTAATAATTTTATATTAAATTTTTGATATTTTTATTTTTTAATAATTAATTTAATAATATTTAATAATGTTCAATATTAATATTATTTAACGGTATTCAATGTTTGTTATAAATTTATTCATTTAATTAAAAAAAATTTAGTTCAATTAACAATTTTTAAAATAAAATATAATTCAATTTTGAAGAATCTATGCTAATTATTCTCGGTATAAAGAAGCGGTGAGGGGAAGGCTCATGATGGAGGTTTCAATGAAATCCCGTTGCACGGAAACAAAACCCGCTTACCTCCGTCTCCGCGGTGAAAGCAAAAAAGAACAGACGCAGTTACCTAGCGCCACGTCACCCATTTCTTTGCATTTTTTTATGAAAACAAAAAAAAACATTTATTTCTGCTTCATTCAAAAAATATAGGGTCGATCAGCCTAAATTCTCTCGATCTCTCCATTGCTGGTTCCAGATTTGTTGAGTAAAAAGAAAAGGAAAATCAAATTGCGAAATGAATATCTTTAGATTTGCAGGTGATATGACCCATTTGATTAGCATCTTAGTGCTTCTCCTCAAAATCTATGCTACCAAATCTTGCTCAGGTAACTTTCCGCTAATCCGTTTTCCGTTTGGTTCCCCTGAAACCGCTAAAATTGGTTCTGGTAAATTTTGAAGTATTCGAGCTATTTTTAAGTGTAATTTTAATTTCATTTTCCTTTCCTGTAATGTAATCTCTCATTTTATTCGCAAACAAATGGAAATTGAATTTATTTTTTGTTCTTACTTCGGCTGTTTGGATGCATATTAATTGTATTCATTGAGTTATTGTTTGCTAATTTTATATCTCGTTTGATTAATAATATATTGAAAAATATAAAAGATGCAGAGATTCCTGTTTTCTGTGCTCGGCCATTTGAATTTGCCTGTTTATTTTTAGGTGTATCGCTGAAGACGCAGGAGCTATATGCGCTGGTATTTTTAACCCGCTATTTGGATCTATTCACGGATTTTATATCTGTGTACAACACCATCATGAAGCTGGTCTTTATTGCCAGCTCTCTCGCCATTGTTTGGTGTATGAAAATGCACCGAGTCGTGAGGCGTTCCTATGACAAGGACCTTGATACCTTTCGTCATTACTTCCTCATATTGGCTTGCTTCATCTTGGCACTTTTGGTACATGAGAAGTTCGCATTTCAGGAGGTGACTTCGTTGAATTCTTTAGTGCTTTGGAGAGCTTTAATATATGAATGTGAATATTGAGATTTTGGTACTAGTTAACACTACTATTCTGTAATGCTACCTTTTACGAGTTAGTTTCTGATTAGGTAACTTCTTTAGTTGTAATTATACAAGCTGCAAGGAAAGCAAACATAATTAAAGAAGCTGCAAGTAAAACAAACGACCTGAATGCTGAGATAAAACCATGATTAATTTGTTCTCCTGCACTCTGTTGGTGCTGATTCCCCTTATTTAATATGATGAAACAAGCACCTTTCGTTTAATCAGCTGTTTGGTTTTGGCATGAAAGATATGTTACACTTATTGCTGACAATCTGAGAACTAGCTTGATCTTCCTCTCTTTCTTTCATATATGTCGTGTATCAGTGAAAATGGATGTTGTCTGTTAACACTTAAAATAGGTGCTTCATTGTTGATAGTTCTTTGGGACTTAGTAGAAACATCACCCTTTACTGTGGACAAGAAACCATTCATACTAGTAAGTTCTTTGGGTGCATGAATTGGATCTTTCATCCTATGTGGCCTTTGGCATTTTTCTAACAGTTTAAGGAAGCATATTCATGTTCATTTTGCTTCATCTCATGGTTGCATACCCTCTCCCTCTAATTTTAATAGTTGGAATTCAAATTCTGCCTCTAATTTTTCTAACAGTTCAATTCTCATATATGTCCTATCATCTTTGGATATTCTATCCCAAAAAGATCCCTCCTGTCCTATACCTATGAACTTTATAGGTTTCCCCTTTTACATGATGGTTCAATTACTTATTTCTTCATTATACCAGGCATTTTTTTCTGTTCCTCATGAATTCCTAACTGCAATAAGATTTGCTGATAAGTTTTGTCATGTTTTGTTTTCCTTTCCTTAATTTATTCATTGCAGATCTTCTGGGCATTTTCAATCTACTTGGAGGCTCTTGCCATTCTCCCCCAGTTAGTTTTGCTACAAAGAAGTGGAAATGTGGATAATTTAACTGGGCAATATGTCTTCTTTTTAGGGTATGTCTAGTTTTTATTCATAAACTCAGTACAAGACAAACTCAGTGATTATCAATAATTAATGGGGTTCAGATGTAATTAATTCTCTTCAAACAGAAACAAAGTTACAAAAACAGATAAAAAGAACCCCAATAAACAGAGCTGAATTCAAACGACATTGGTACACCTAAGGTAACCAGAACACAAGACACCAAATAACTACATCAATCAATAAGTTATGTTTTGGGCCTTCAATCATATAAGTGACTAGTGCCTTCCGGCTTTCCCCTTTGTCGTTTTCATTCGTAGAGTAGAAAATACTTGTAAATCTCTTTTCTGATTCATGCTGTTTCATCAATGATGTGAGAGAAACTATACAAAGGTTACATTGAGAACTTTCTTATATTAACATCCATAATCTTCTGGAACTTAGAACTCATTAGATGTTTTTTAGTTGATTCTTCCTGTGTGATGTATATTTATGCTCCAGTCTGATTTTCAGAAACTTTTTTTGAAAAGTAAGGGGGGTTTGTTCACCCCCCAGCCAATATAGGAATCATAATGAAGCTCAAATTACTTGTTTTGGTGACATTTGATAGGACCCTTAAGAAATAAGAACTAATTCAAGTGACTATTTCCATGTTTGCATGTTCGTTTCTTAATCTGTGATCCCAAACCTTGCTACTTCCCCCTGCCATGTTGTTGACGTTAGTTTCTATATGCCTTGTTGAGTGGCACTGGCATATTACCTTAAACGTTCTAGTTGTATGTACAATATGTATGTCCAGTAAATGAACCGTTTACTGTTCTTGTATCATATTAGGCAAGAAATTGTTTTCATTTTGCCTTTACCTCTCTCTGTGTACAACATTTAGATTAATAGTGTATGCTTAAAGATTCTCAAAGTTGCCTTTGTTCAAACTCTTGGGTGCATTTAAATTTGATTATGCTATTTATGACATTGCATCAAATAGCTATGTCGTGTATTAATCAAATAAATTTGAATTTGCAGGGCTTATCGTGCTTTCTACATTCTGAATTGGATCTATCGCTATTTCACAGAGCAACAATTTAGCCGATGGATAGGTGAGAGGCTAAGAGCAATGCTACATGAGTGCTTGCTTATTTCTACATGTTTGTATTCTGACTTGTGATTTTTCTGTTGGTTTTAAGCTTGCGTCTCTGGTATAGTTCAAACAGCATTGTATGCAGATTTCTTCTACTATTATTTCATCAGGTAATGAATTGTCCATTTTTAAAGATGTCTTATACTCACAATGTTCACGTGTGTGAAAGCTGTTTTTCTCATTGGCAGTTGGAAAAACAATGCAAAACTGCAGCTGCCCGCTTGATCCGAGCACCGCTACAGTTTGAAGGCATTGGATGCAGTTCCTGTATTAAAAGGGTTCTGTGTATGTTTTTGTTGATATCTGGATTGAGACGAAGAGTGAGTAGGATACATGATTATATTAGTTCTTTCTTACCTTCATTAGACAAACAAGAGCCAAGAGGCCATGGTTATGGCAGTTTCATCCGCTTTTCCCCTTACTTTTGACTGTGTAAAGACGCTACTGTGTTTGGGAGAGGGTGGACATATACTAATACAACTGGAGCCAATATTGACCGTAGTTCGAAGGTGGAGTCAAATGACCGAAGTTTTATTTCTTTTGGGTTCATTTCTTCCTCCTTTAGAAATAGACTCTACAAATGTATGATATCATCTTTGATTTGCTTGCGTAACGTTCTAACTCTCATAACCATATATTAACTGAAGCAATTTCAATTCATTCGATCCATATCTATAAAACATATTAAAAAAAAGGTAAGTTACTTATTTAATCACTAAATTATGGGTTGATATTACTCTGATTAATTATTGAAATGATTCTTATGTTTTTATCTTATAAAGTTATCACCGATTTAAAAAATAAAATCATTTATATTTTCGGGATATAAATTTTTAATGACTCTGTTATTTGTTATCGCTAAACTTTAATGGGAGGTTATTTTAACCAACAAAAAAATATTTTATACTCCGTAATTATACATTTAATTTTTCACTGCTTTTCTTCTTCAATTTTTCCTCCTTCAAATATAATCCTATTTGTTGTTGAGCGTTTTAAATCTCAAATAATACATACAATTTATAAATAAAACCTTTTAAATTTAAAATTTTAGAATATATAATCTTTTTTATTCAAATTATTTATTGGATTCATATTTAATAATATTGAGAAAGTAAAGAATTTTTTAACTAAACAATTTTAGTTTTAATGTTTTCTTTTGTGATTTCTGTTCTCCAAGTAAAAATGAAAATGAATTTTGTTTTATAAGATTATACATCGTCAAAATAGGAAAGACAATAAATTGAATTTATGAAATTTATATTATTTTAATTTAAATTCGTAATTTATATTCTCTATTCGATAATTCAAATGCTCTAATTTGCAATGAATACTAATTTCAACATTTGAATCATGAGAAAACAAATCATATAATCTATATCTATCTAAATTTGCAATTTACATCTACAAAGTATATTCGTATAATTGATATCTGAGGATAACTATTTGTATCTACTTTAATATCTAAATCTGTAAAATAATCGGTTTGGATATTCATAACTATCAAAATTCACCATTCGAATTAGCATCCCAAGTCCAAACCTCTTGGCTCTGACAAACAAAGTCTTGAATAGCAGAGTTGTTCATTCTTGTCGAACAGATCATGAGATCCACGTTTGCCCTTTATTTCAGGAAAGCAACTTGTGCTCTTTCTTTTTTCTGCACATATCATTTTGTTGGCCTATTTTAGTATGGAATGGTTGCATGATTACCTTGGTTTTACATTATTGCATACTTAAGTAGTAGCACAGCGGGTTCGTCTTTTGAATGTGGAAATTGCTGTTTCAGGGTCCGCCATGATTGTCACACTAAACTTAGCTTCCGTTTGTGGTCGAATTTTCCCTTCAAACGGTCGTTCCTACGACTTGTTAAACAGGTGTCGGTAATTACCCAACGCCTGTTTGCTTGCTTGCATGATTTTCTCCCAAACGCTCGTTTGTCCATTCTGAATTTTCCAGCTTCTGACAAAGACATTCAGACCCTAAACGACCCCAGAAACAAAGATTTAATCTTTCTTTGTAATCTTCCATTACAATACATGGTTTCTGTCACACGAAGAAACCAGTTATGCGCTTATGCTCTCAAAGTCAATTTCATTAAAAAATGAAAAAATATCAGTTATCAACTGTTTATGATGATTGATGAGCATGTTTCTGGCCAATGCTTGTTGTCTGTCACAGATCAAAGATTCGGGCAATTGATGGTCGGTCGTTTGAACCATGAACATACACAAAGCTATTTGTTTTCATATGTTCCTGTTCTCGCAGGTCACTGGTGGGGTTGTGGAGCCCTTATGTTGGCATGGACCAGGCAAAGTTACGTAGGCATTGTTTTAATCAATGGCGGACACGATGCTTTGGAAATAAGATATTTGTCTTAGTTTAGCAAAAGGATTAATCTCGTGATCTCGTCATCAACCACTTCTTCCCCCCTTCCTCGCTATCACTTTAAACCATATCAGTATCCACCATGAATCTAATTAGTAATTTTCTTATTGGTTAATGATAGATTAACATGACCAAAATACAGAAAAATTCAAAGCTTTAGGAATTAGGACACAACAAGATCATGTAATCTATGTGGTTTTGCTGTCGTGTAGGATACAACATATCTTTTGCTTTTACTTTCAACCTGGTATATCTCATTTGTCACATATTACTACTACTCTGTCAAGTTTCAATTGCTTATCAGTTTTGAGGGCATAAATAAAGCTCTCTGCAACTCTCAATTTGTTTGTAGTAGTAGTTTTAATCACTGTGATACAAATGCTCTAACAGCACTGCTTCTAATAATTGCTCCAAAGGGTGAAATCATCATCTTTTAACTTTATGTTAAAGCAGCCGACCGTCAATGGTTTGTGATATGTTTGTCACAATGGAGGGGCCAAATGTCAGGCCATTATATCAACATGATAACCTGACCTTTCTCTTCCATTTTTCTTCATATTCTTTTCTACCTTTTCTTTGTATTTGTACTGGTTACCAGCTTTATGCATGGAATTGTATAAACAAAGAAATGGGGATTTTTTTTATTGTATCAACTTGAAAAGCTCAACTCATCTGAAAATCAGATTACATTATAGGCTTACTGTAAACCATCATGAAGACATAAGTAAACAATCCCAGGGAAATGCTAAGATTCGAAAGAAAGAATAAATGAAGTTTTACTGACTTTGACTAATGACTATACACTTTGCAATTTCTAAAACCTAATCAGAAAGAATAAAAGAAACAGATAATCAAAATTTCCTTGACACAAAAATACTCAAAACCAGAGAAAAAAGAATTAAAGAACCCTATGCATTAATGACCTGCACCAGGGCTTGGAACAGACTGAAGGATCCGATCGATGCGAGCAAGGTGTCGGGCAAAGAGCTTCTCGTTATCGAGGGTGGCGTGGCCCTTCTTGCTAGGAGTAGAAGCTGGTACTGTACCCTTTGGAAGGGCACTCAACACCAAGCTTGCAAACAAGGAAGGAACGTTTTTGTTGCTTTCCCTTGTGTTCAGTAGCAGTTTTCTACTTTCCATTTGCGGTACAAACGAAGCAGATATCACCAAGAGAATGATCGGCAAACAACCGAAACGAGCCATGGTTGCAGGGAATGAAGACCAAAAGGAAGAGAAATAAATGGAATCTGGGTTTTTAGCTGGTGAAGTATTGGAAAAACAGAGGTTTAAGGGAAGTTATAGTGCAGGTGCAGCGCTTTGTTTGCTGGGTTGCTGAGTGCACAAATATATAGTTAGAGAAAGTAAGGAATCATGCAATGAACCGACGCGTGACGACTGAAGGTAAAAGCTTCCGAGCAAAAGGCCAAATTAGCTACAACTCTTAGTTAATTAAAAGTTGGTTGAAAGCTGGGGTCTTGACAGTTCTTACAGTATTAGTTGTTTCGCACGTACTCGAATATAAGCTGCCGTCAGAGGCCTGTTCTTCGTCTGATAGGTCCTCGGTATTAAAATATATCTATGAATCAAGATCTAAACAAGTTTTGGACATGATGTGTGTTTACTTCTCTGGGATTAAAACGTTGATCGGTAAACTGTCATGTTTCGAAAGATAATAAACTCTTAGTGTCCAATTCAGTGCTCCTCCATCGACAGCTCTGTTGTTTGCATGGAAGTTGTCCATACTCTTTCCCAATGAACCGCATTCGTTTGGCTCGTTTGGCAGGCAGAAATAATCTATAAGTAAAACTTGTTTTTTTAGGGTTTAGTTTAATGAAGTGAGATTATGACTACATTTGGCACGCAAAACCCAAGAATATTAGTGTATATTTTTATATTTTAATAAGTATATTTGGAAACCATGAACATTATAGTTCAATAATTAAATTGAAAACGGACATTGGTATTAATTTTTTGGAGTTTCCTAACAATGCTTATAAAATTAAGAAGTAAGCTACAAAGTCAATGGAATTATGTGTGAGTTGACTAAGCTTTAACCACTATTATATTACATCATCGTCACCTTCCTTAATCCTTACCAACTAAAACACTTTATTAAATTTTGTTTATGAGTTTTATTTTTTATACACTTCTAATTGAAATTGTCTTTTGATTAAATATTATTATATGTTTCATATTTATTAAAACTAGTATAAAGGGATTAAATAATTATAGGATCCTATTGATTGTCCATCTTCGCATGTTTATGTTAACGCATTTCTCACCAACAAATCTCTCATTAGACTTTTGAAAGATGGCTTTGTTTTCATAAAGTCAAGAGAGAGTCCTCCTTGGGAGGGAAAACCCATCGTTTATTTGTTTTGTCTCTTCAACCAAATATTGATGAAGGCGTGAAACACTTTGCAATACAAAACATTACATGGGATAAACAGGGAAACTTTATCTTTACTTTACATAATGTACCTTAGCCTTAGGAACGTTGGATTATTCAACCGTATAAATAGGGATGAGTATTTTACTCGAATTAGTCAAAAAAAATTTTTCAGACTTTGTCCAATTGAATTTGATTTTTTTTATAAAATAGATTCAATTTAAATCAGATTTTTATTAAAGGTGAAATTGTAAAGAAGGATCGTGGAAACCGTGACTCTTATTGAGTTTGTTTCCCTTACTATTTTCATGTTTGACCAAGTAATTGTCCGTTTAGATGAATGAAAACAAAGTGGTCGACATTGTGGACTTAACCCATCCTTGCAAGAAAAAAAAATATAAACATGGTCCTCAATTGCCAACACAAAGAGTCAATGAGGAAATTAAAACAATTCCAGAGGGGGAAAGGCCACAAAAAACTCGTGCCATGGAATGAAATGTTTCAACATCGGAGGAAAGATGATTTGGTGGGAAAGACGAAAGAGGGACCCATAAACCATTCCCCCATGTCTACAACTCACGCATCAGGCAACCGATCCATGGGCGTTGGTGTCTAGATACGCCTCACAAAATTTCAAACATCAGAGTTAGACGCATAACCTCGTGCTTTAAGATAGTACTAGTATAAACGTCTAAACGTCTCTAGTTGACTTTAGAAAACTTATTTTATATAGAGAGAATTAAAAATATTAGTTTAAATTAAGATAATGATGAAGTTATATTTTAGTTATTAATAATAGAAACTTGACTTTATTATTGTGTCACGGGGTCATTGCTCTTCTCTTAAAAGACATGTCTGATAAGATGTCCAGCGTCACCGTATATATCTCAAGACTTCTTTTTTTTTTTTCGATACGGGATTAATGCTTCTTACCTCTTTTTAGGCGTGACATTCTCCCCCATCTAACCTCGTGGCGCCCTCGTCATGAGTTTTCGCTCTCGTGATTGACTTTTTGTCACGGTTGTTCACCTTGTTTATCCCTCTCATGGACACTCGACGTGAAATCGAACAATTAAAAAATCATTTCGATACCACTTATCCTAAAGTCATTATCTTTTTCTTAAAAAACATGTCTTTTAAGAAGAGATGAATATCTCCCGACAATTGCCTGCCACAAATAAAAGCCTGTGTTTTATCTAGCTTGTTGTCAATTATCCATTATTAATGGTCTGGGCTTTGTAAATCACGGTAGTCATGAGCTTTTGATGGGCCGGTCTAACGTAGATGTACTAATCAACGTCAGTAAAGATGTGTCTGATATTATATTATGACATTACCCAAAGAGAAAGGATGAAGATATTAGAGTCTGTTACAGATTGAACCAAATTTTAATCAGTAATATCCGGTTAAGATTTTAATTAATCCTAGTGGTAGAAATGAATTGGTTATTAATTATATTTAATGTACTAAAAGATAAATTTCATTACATGCCACTAAATTAGTGACGTTCAATTTATTACAAGAAAACCAGATTAGCAGTATAAATTAAAACGATATAATTTTAAAAGGCTATTTTATAAGATAAAAATTATAAATTTTTGCACTCATATAGATTTGAACTCAAAACCCTAGAAAATATGTCTAAGGCTTAAACACTAAAACACTTTGAGATTTAATAATATTTAACACAAAATAATATATTTATTAAACTATAAATGAGATTAATATGGTTTTATACTTATTTTGTTTAGTCCCTAAAGTTTTTATGTGATCCATATTTTCCAAACATTTTATTTAACATAATTTTATTTAATCTAAAATTATGTATTATTTATTTCTAAATTTTGCAATCTTATCCTGTTTTTAAATATGGTTTTATTTTTGTTCATTTAGTTTCTAATTTTTTTTGTTAATCCAAACTTAATCCTATATGTTTTTAATTTTTATAATTTAGTTCTATATTTTTATATAGTTTATTTTTTCAGTTCAGCCTCAAAAAAATTTTATTCAATTCAAAAAATGAATATTTAATATTAGATTAGATTATAAAAATAAAAAATAATATTTTTTCCTTTTTATAATACATAGAATACAAAAATTAATCACTAGATTTATTCGAGTAAAAATATCGATAAAAACACCGGCGTATGCAAATGCTGATGCACACATTATTAATAGCTAACCCTAATTTTATAATCTAATCTGAGCTGGCATTTGTCGTAAATTACGTGCAATAATGGAACGATAATAAAAAAATTATTAAAAATATATTTATGCACGTCATCATATCTCATTGTTAACGTCGTCCTACGTAATATGTTTAGTTGCAGATCAAGGCTTGATCTATTACTAAAATATTTCAAAATACAGATTTCTAAGAAATATTTTATATCAAATTTGTCTTAATCACGATTAGTAACCAATTAAATATAAACTTGGACCCCTATTCATCTCCTCCTAATTTAACATGAATAATATTACAAATTTATTCGCTTTGGTTTTAGCAGAGGAAGCTTAAGATACAAGCAAAGGTTAGCTTAAGATAAAGATAAAAAAATATCTCAAAGATTTAATTAAATAATCTTTTTAACTTTTATTTTTTAAATAATTTAATTTTTAATATTTTATTTTTTGATTTAAATAATTTTTTATACATAAAAAATTTAAAATTATCATATCATCATATATTGTCATATAAATTTATTATATAATTTTAATTTTTTTTTAACATGAGTTTAAAAATAAACAAATGAGGTTTGACTGCATGATAGGAACTCGAAAATTCTTACAATTTGAGAGCTGTTGGATTATTTTTTTTCCAGCACACACCGGAACGTAAAAGTCAAAGTTTTCGGTTTGTTTGACTTTCTGGCATGGTAGCCCAATCATTTGAACATCCGATCAAAAATATCAGAATCTTCTCATGTTCCGATTTCGTTTGTGACAAGGCACACACATCCAACTTGGCTTTAATAACCAAATTGCACATTAATTTGTGTAAAATCCAAGCTCGGACAAATATGAAATTTCCAAGATAAATTAGAACATAAAAATGGTCTGATTTGGTTAAATTGAACATAAGTTTTGGTTTATATTTATGTTAATACAGACAGAAATGTTTAAGAATAAAGAAATGTTGTCGTGAATTCAGTTAATTTTGTTTTTATTCAATTAAGTCCCTTAAAGGTTAAGCGGACGGGCACGGGAAATGTTGGTAAGCCACACCAATGTATCGACATAGTTTGGAATTTCGGAACTTTTATTCATTTACCACACCGAAATCAAAGGCAAAGTAAAAAAAAAACATGTATCCAAATAAATTCTAGAAGGGATAATAAATGTAAGAGTTTTGGTAAATAAAAATAAAAATAAATTTTCGTTTTCTTGTTCTGTTGTCTCCGTTGTCAATTTCCTATATAGATGATGATACGCACCGCATGACGTTGAAACCGAGGATTCTTTTGCTAATAACCCACGTGTCAGCAGATCCCGACCTGTGGTCCCACATTCCGCTGGTGCCTGAACACAAACGAGCACTCCGGCAACTCTCCGAGGTCCGCGAATAATAACTCGTCCTCTTCTTTCATTGGAAAAACCATCGCCACGTCGGCATCGCAATTATCCCTTTCCGTGAACAGCGGGCTCTCCAAAACGGTCGATGAGGTCGTTTCCATTTCCCCGAACCAAGCAAATTCATCCCCTGTTGTAAGAATGGATTCGTCTGTCAAATCAGCGAACCTCTCTTCTGCCCCTAATTCCTGCTCCATATCATGTTGTGACGTAGATGGTTCGGACTTTAGAGCTGTTATAGTTGTAGTTGGTGTCTCCGCTGCAGCCGCAGTCGCCGCAGCAGCTTGTTTAGCGGCGTTGTTGTTGTTTCTAGAAGCAGGCCAAGGGTGGTTGTGTTCGTAGGAGTAGGTGATCACTAACATTTTAGGGTCCACACGACTCCTCTCAACTTGTTTCCTCGCCGGACATCCTTTCGAGCTACTACACCGATAATAACCTCTGCCGGACGTAAAATAAAAAACAAATCCACAATCAACGGACGATAGAATTATAGAACCCCTAAACTTCGAAATTTGCTCCTTTTTGATGCAGAAAAAAGTTAGTTAACTGCCAGTTACTTCGCTTTACCTGGGATAAGGAGAACCTTTGATGGGTTTCTGGCCGTACTTTCGCCAAGCCCAAGAATCGGACGGTGGAGCACTCTCACCTTTATAGCGTGAACCTTCAACATCCTTGATTGGCACTGACACAACTCTTTTCTGTATGGATCTTCGACTGTAATAAAAACCCAATTACGTCAAATCAAAAACTTTTTCTTAAAAATATCAAAACAAGCAAACGACACCAGTTAACAGAAACTTACCCTTTTTTAGCAAAGTGTTTGATATCATTGAGCGTGGTAGAAGGAGGAGACTCGGCGCCGGTTTCCGATGAAACGTTGTAATTATCTTCAAATTCTTGCTCGGTATCACAAGGGTTACCAGCTTTGCTGAAACGAGTATCACCACCGTCCATGACTGATGATTGGGTGTTGATTAATCCCTGAGAGTGGTTGTTAGGCGAAGAAGAAGAAGAAGAAACAGAGAGAGTGGTTGTTTTAAAACTGTGGGGGAGAGAGGAGGCGGCAAGTTGACAGATTGTTTTTTGTCATTTGTTTATAAGGGACGTGCAAAGCCAATTGTTGATATAAATCCTACCCTTTTATTAAAATATGCCATGACTGTGACACCCTTTTTAATATATAATTGTCTCTCTTTCTTACAACTGATTGGAGTTTTCCCACTATTTGTCGCCTTTTGTTTATGTATTGGATACCATGTAACCACTCTGGCTGCTTTGGTTTAGGATAGACCGTGGCTTAGAATGGATCTTCGTGGTTTCTTATGTACATTTTGTATTCTAACTCGTGTAATTTTACGGTGTTATGATTTATTTAGTGATTTTATATTAAATTTAAGTATTATATCCAAATTTAGATTGATGTATATTTTTGAAACCATAAATAATTTTTGAACCCCATAAAGATTTATATTTAAATCATTTTGTCTAAAAGGTATATATGTATAAGGGTGTTTATCAGTGATTCAGTTGTCAATTAAGTAGTACTCGACTCATGTTTGTTGAAAAATCGTGTTACTCGTTAAGTTCAACAAATTACTCAATTCATGCTCGTTAAAAAACTCAATATTCGATTCAACTTGTTATTCATTAAACGCGTTAAAATTTTATTTTTTAAAATATAAGTAAAATCTAGTAATACTGTTATAGCTTAACATAAACACAAATTCAGAAGAAGAAAAAATTTGAAGACTGATGCAATAAATAAACGAATTTATCATGACCGAGATAAAAACAAAATCAATGTTTAATGGTAATTTTTTTTAGTTTCTCAACAACCTTCAATAAACAACAAAATAGAGAAAAACTTATAGATTTTAATGTTTTAACTTTAAATTGTATTTTTATAAAAAAACTATTTTCCCTTTTCTTTATTTCTATACGTAAAATACAGATAAAAGAATAAGAAAAAAAATAAATTACTATAAATTATTTTTTGTTAATACAAATTAATTTTTTTAAAAATACAAATTTTTTTTGATCTAATGTTTCTTAATTCACATATAGTAGCCCTGAACTACAAATTATTAAGAGTTTCGCTTCATTTACTATTAATATATCAAAAAAAAAAAGTGCAGAGAAAAGCAATGCAATTGGTTGATTAATTAAGCTAACATATGAACTTTTGGGAATGCCTTTTTCTTTTTATCTTCTTTGCCTTTTTTAATCAAATCTTTAAGAAGAAAAAAAGTACCCTAAAATCCATACATATTTTATTAATTATTTTGACATCCCTTACCCGTGTTAGAAATCGAATAAACCAAGACTTTGTTGGATTTTGGGGTTCCTAAACAAACCAGCCATACGTACCCTTTCATCTTTTCCAAAATCAAACCCACCAAAAAGAAGAAAAAATAACACTTTGGTTCAGTTTCACATGGTGTTTGAGTAACAATGGAGGAAATAAAATATATATATAATTATAAATAATTTAATATCAATAAGACTTAATCAAACTTTGAATTTATCTTCATTTATCATTTTATTACAGTAAGTAGATAAAATATATGACAATTTCTCTAATATTTCTTTATTAATTATTTAATTTAATATTATAAAACATATTTTTTAAATATTTTATATTCAAAACATATTATCAACAGGGGTTGATCTAAGTAGTAATCAAGTTTACTCCGTTTAAGCAAGTCTCAAGTTCGAGACGTTGTATACACACAAAAAACCATACTGAAAGACTCATTTACTAATGTTAAGTGTGTGACACAGACCGATCCAAATTAATTAAGACAAGATCCTGAAAACGAAAGAACAATCTTATTCTATTAAACTTTGTAACCTTACCATATCGTTGACTAATTCTTTACTTAAGAGAGAAATACTCCTTGTAAAGTTCATTGATGCGTGAAAGCAACGTGATTATGATTCATTTTCTTATTTTATTTTTTTAAAAATTATTTATTATCATCTTAGCATTGAATGAGTAGTATTAATTACGCACGTCTTAAAAACCTTCCCATCTCTGACTTCCCACATCGACGGCATCTCCCATGCCTCCAGCCCTCAATAAATAGAACAGAAATATAATAGAATATGATTATACCAATTACCAAACACGTATTTAAATCACTGAACAGAAACTTCCTCATGCCTTCTTTATCATCTTTTTGAAACCACTCCTAACCAGACAAAATAAAGACAAAAAACTTTACTTTATAGTATTTCATAAAACCATTAACGGGATCTCAACATCCAATGGAATGTAGTTCACGTGCTTAAATTTTCAGATCCGTGTAATGTGGGATACAAAAAGTAATCCACACAGACCATCCAATCGAGGAGGATAAAACCTGATTAATTACTTTCAAAGTACCGACAGAATTTGATAAAATAATTCCGAAGTTAAATTAATTTTTTAACAAAAATTGAAGATATAATGAAAATGTTAAAAAATCTCAAAAGAATTTAATATTTTTAAAAATTATTATGTCACATGTATACAGTGAACTTTTTCTTTTACAGTTTCGTTTATGATTTAAAATTTAAGAGTTTTAACGTATGGTTTTAAAAATTTAAAATTTTTTATTATTAAAATTTAGAGTTTAAAATTAGAGATAAATTTTAAGATAATATGATTAAAGATTTAAGTTTTAAGTATAAATTTTAACAATCAGTATGATTAGAGATTTAGGTTTTTAAGTAGATGTCAAGGTAGGTAATTAATTTTATTGACCTAAATCTATTTGTGAACTTTGTAAAACGGTCCAGATTATTGATAAGGTGAATTGAGCGTGAAAATGACTCCAAAGAGTCAGTGAAATTTGGTATGCCTGTACCGTATGACTTTATTTTATTATCGGTATGGTTAATCATAGGTAAAGACTTCGATTTTTTGAGTTTTATAATTTGATCTCTAAACACTGAATACGTTGCATGGTTCTTATCGACAAATTGATTATTTAGGTCTCGTTTAGTATTGTTTTTTAAATGAAACGCAAAAAATAATGCTAAACAGTTAGCTTTTGAAAAAGAAATCGTGTTTGAAAAGTGATTTTCAACCCAAACACAAAAACTACGATTTTTAATTTTTGCGTTTGAAAAATGATATTAGGAGTTATATTATAATTTTAACCTTCATTTATTATATTTTATTATAATCTAATTTTTACAAATACATAATTATATTTAAAATAAATTATTTTTTAACTTAAAAATTATATATATTCATACAAAATTATATATTTTCTGAAAAGCACTTCTAAAAAACACTTTTCAAAAATAATTTATTTATTTATTAATATTTTTATATTTTATCATAATTTAAGTTAATATTATAATATAAAATAATTTTATTATCATTTAAATATATATTTTTAATTTATAACAGTATGTCTAAAATAGTCATTTATTTTCTTAAAAGCACTTTTTGACAGCAATACTAAACACACATTTTTCAAACTAAAAATTCCAAAAAAACTTTTTCACTACACTTTCTCACCACATTTTTTCACTGCACTTTTCAAAAATAATGCTAAACTGAACCTTAGTCGATTACCTTAAGATTATGTTTGTTGAAACATTGCAATATTAACATTCATCGATTGAATTATCGTACACATTGTCATGTGAACACATTATTAGAGATTGGATTTTTAGGTATAACTATTAGTAACTAATCTATTGGTCCATTATTTTTATCAGATATTATAAAATATATTTTAATATTTTAATTCTATTTATAAATATTAAAATTTGAACGAATTTAATATCTTATATTATTATTATTATCGAGTTTAGACGATTAAATTTAAGGATCGAAGGAGTAAAGTTGTTGGAAAACTAAGACTTATCCTAATCAGCATTGCATGTTGTTTGTGACCGTTACGGCGTTAATGACATAATGTGGGAGGGTTTTGGTTCATAGAAATTCTTTATTTTTCCTGCAGGAGAACCTTTCTTTTAATTTTTATCCCTAGGGATAAGTGTCAGTCATTTTATATCAATTAATTATATCTGGACCCAAAAACCATTTAAGAACTGCACCAAACTTTCACCGAATAGAATACTATAAGAGTACAGAGATGACGCAACGAAATGTTATTTTTAAATTAATACAATTTTATCATCATCTTCTTGGTAACATCAATATGTATTTAAATAAATAAATAGTCAAGACGCTTACAAAATACATTATGTACACATTTTACTTAATGTAAGATAGGATTGATATATTTAGTTTATTAATTAGTTTGGCTTAAAATATTATTGAGGGTTATTTTATTTATAAAATTGAACTTTATATATTATTTAAAAGATGTGTTAATTAATATTTTTATTTTTATCTTTAATGTTTGTATTGATTTAAAAAGATGTTTAAGGATTAAAAGAAAATAAAAATTTAAAGATTAAAATATTAAGTTTCATAAAGTTTAAAAGGCTAAAAATGTCACTCTTTCAAATTTTTATGTAATCAAGATATGAGAATTGATACACCACCGTATTTAAATGAATAAAAAAACAAATTTTATTAGTATTTAATGGATGAAGGATAAATGTTTTTCAGTACTTTATGGATTGTAATGAAAATTTAATGAAAGGTGTAAAATATGAGTGAATTTAACAATCATTTGATGGTTTATTTCCGTACACTATTTTCTCTTAAAAAATTGCTAGGAAAAATCTCTAGTCCAAAGCTTTGCAACATGATAAATTGATTAAATATTATAAAACTTGATTCTTATCAACATTCCATTGTCGTCCAGTGGTTAGGATATCTGGCTTTCACCCAGGAGACCCGGGTTCAATTCCCGGCAATGGAACAACCTTTTTATATTTTTACTTTTATTACTCGAGATGCATACCATACACACTGAAGCAGACCCAGATATCTTTACATTTTACTACCCATATATGGAGAAGCATACATTTCTAGATATCGTGCACCGTATGGATCATAATATTTTCTTAGTGATTTAATCTAACATTTGCATTCTCTTAAACACTTTCTATATATGGTCACTTCCTTGCTTTTCAATGGCCTTAAGGATAGCTTGAGTAACATCCTTGATATCAGTAGTTTGCTGGTCTCGGGCCACAGCAATGGCTTCCATAGCAAAGAAATGGCTGCAAGAAACCTTGGCTTGAAGAACGTTAAGACCCAGTTCTTCAAACGCCTCTAGAATTGAGATCAATTTGTCCCCTCCCTTGTTGCAACTCACTTTCACTACCAACTCTTCCGCAACCTTCTCCACCTTCACTTCCTGCTAAGATCCTATCAATTGTATACATGAACTTGAAAAAAGAAAACTGCATAAATATGTGTAACCATGTATAGATTACCTTTGGGGTTTGTATATGCTTCAATAGAGTGAAGTATTGATTTCTGATAGCCACAAGATTTTGATACTCTCTGTGTAATCCTTCCAACTTGAGTTTGAGCTTCTGACAATGGAGAAGAACACTTAAGACGACGGAACTCCTTTTAACCTTTAAAATCAAAATCCAAAAAAGTTAGTTTTTTTCTTCTTCTTCTTTCTGTAAAAACAATAAAGAGTACATATATTTGTATTACAGATTTGGAGTTGGAGAGACTTGGCAGAAACTGAAGCTTTCTGCGGGTTGTTCTCCTTTGCAGCTTAGTTACCATTCTGAAAGTATATTTGGATGTATAAAATGTGAATTGGTATGGTTTGAATGAAGTAGCCAGGCTTTTATAGGATGGGAAAGGGATGGGTAATTGACAGAGAAGGGTATGTCTTGGGATCCAAATATGCCTTTGCTGGTCTTATATGAATATTATTATGTCAGGATTAAGCAGAAAAAAAAAATTTATGATATTTGGAGGCAAGAAACTATTAATATTTAGTACTATATTAGTGCTTTGGTACCATTTTAAACAATCAGGAATTACGTAGAAGTGGAGAGGGATAATTATTTTTTATTCTTAATTTTTTTTTCATCTTTATTTTCTTATTTAAATTTTTTAAAAATAATTTATTTATAAATTTATTTTATTTTTAAACATTTATATTTTACCCTCAACTCCGAATCTTGGTCAATCCCTGATTTTAACAATAATCATTTTTTCTCCTATGTTTTTTATAAGTTACTAATTCAGAAATTAGAATTTAAACGTAGTAATGAAGTCATACACAAATGAATTTTTTTATATTAATTTATAATCCAATTTAACAATAATGCTAGAAATTCTTCATGATTAGTAACTATAGTTAGTGTGTCATTACTTTTTGGAATATTTTCGGAGTTTTGTACTTATTCTTTGTTTTTCTATCCTGCTGTACTTATTCTTTGTTGCTAACTTGGATTATGATATTATAATGGAATGATTTTTGAGCTACTTTATTAGATAAATGGCCACTAGGTATATTTCATCATGTGACATCCTAAATAGGTCGGAAGAAGCAGTTATGGCAAGTTTATAAAATAATAAGAGATGCAAAATATCATTAATTAAGTCATTAAATTAAAGGGTGTGCGAATTATTATATGCTTCTCCACGTTGATTGGTTCGATAGAAACAATAAAATACGATGGGAAAATGGCAGGACAGGACATGAAGCCTCGTGACAAAATAATATTAGTGATTAAATAAGAAAACAAGGGACAGCAGAAATGGCAAAACGAGAAGGGAGGATTGGAATGATGAATACAGTGGAGTATGCGGTTGTCATATTGTCGTTTGGTTTGGCAATATTTGCATGGGAATTGAGAGTGGGATGACTGAGGAAGCCGGGATCACAAGCACAGGCCATCAGTGGAGCCAAAAAGGGGAGAAAAAGTACAGTCAATGTCTGTTGTATCTTGTCTTGCCTTGCCTTGCTGGTGAGGCATGTTTCAGAGTGTTCACGGGATGTTCATATTATTTGTTTATGTTGCGGTTCTGTATCATATAAGTGTTCCTTAAATCACTCTTACTAGGTTTTGGTGGTCGGTGGTGTATACTCTAACTCTCGTGTAGTGGCAGTGGCACACCCAGTCTCCTTTGAGACCCACATATAGGGCAGGGGTCCCTTCAATGCTTTGATAACACAACCCAACTGCTTTGTTTGTCCATTTCTGCCTACCAGTTTGCGAAAGCATTAGGACTTTGGAGGCTCTACTTTGTATCATTCTTCGCATCCAGGACCAGGACTCACATGAGCTAAAGATGCAGCCTATGCAACCACTATACTAATACATTGTCTTCTGTTGGTGTGTTCCATGTTATTCTCTGTCAAAAACAACAACAACAATATGTTACATAGAAACAAGTGTAGAGATTTAAGATGAAAACTCCTTTGTCGTGGAATTATTAGGAAGCAGAATACCTAATATGTTGTTTTCGTACATTTATGTTTTGTCCCCCAACCCCAAATCCAGGCTCCATTCCTGACTAAAGCTCGATGATTGTATCAGAAGAATCAAGACTTCATTGAAGTATAATGTTAAACAAATAAAAACATATAAATCAACAAAAATGAATAAATAATGTCAGTATCGAAGTCAAGAATTAAGGCTGAGCAATGCTCGTTTCCGGGACAAATATGATAGAGTCATTGAATAGCAGGGCAGTTCTCCTTTGGCGGATGATTGCACTATTGTTTTTCTCCCATAACTACAAGTGTAATCTGCAATGTTTCTGCCAAAAGAGAATGGCACTGTTTTCTTCTCTACCCTTAAAACGTCCTTGATGATCACAGTTGTGCTTCTGATTTGCTTGGTCGACTCGAATTCTCACCTTATATTTCTGCATTATTCGCATATCGATATGGATATTCGATGGAACTGAACTGGTATATGCCGAGGTTCATTCCTATAGAAAAGTCTGCTCATATATCTTCTACTATTGCCATCATGGTCCCCCTTCATCAAGCTCCTTCCAACACCCTTTTTCCAGAACTTAATTCCTATAAGCACATTTCTAAATACACATACATTGTGACTTAAGTCAGACAGATTCGAAATTTACATATTTTCGCTCATGGTTTAGTTGATAGGCTTCAGACTTATGATGAAAACGAAGCAGAATATAACTATACATCCTTAAAGGATGCTTTTCCTTGACCTGTTCTTTCAATTAAATATAGCCTTATAAAAGCAAGGAACTATTTAGTGCTGGACCACTTCAATGGAATATTTAGGGTTGTGTCTCAATGATGTTATAACTTAATAAAATGACAATCTCCATTAAAATAGATGTTGCATACGATGTATAATGCAGGGATGCATTAAGGCACACTAGAAGAACGTGTATAGGGTGACAGTTTAATTATCTAAATACTTCTTATTGTGCATAAGCATCGATTACGTTACAGTCTCCTAGTATTTATTCAGTAGGATTCACCTGGTGTCGACTCTGATTTTCTTTTTCGGAAAATGCAAGATTTCAGTCTCTTAGCATGAAACTGAAGACTACCTTGATCCTGATAGAATTAAAATCTGCATTCAGTGTTTGTTTTACTGCAAACAAAGCTAATCATATTATAACGAAACGAGAACATCATTAAGTAGAATACTGGTTTACGACAACGAATCATTGTGTGAATGGATGGCAGGGCAAATATCCTTTGGCAAATGCAAAAGTATATCCATTTTTGCTTAAGGAGACTTGCTCTGTAATTCCTTTAACTCCACAACTATCTGGTTTCCATCAAGAGATATAAGCATCTTAGGCTGGGTGTAAAGAGAGATTCAAGACCAGTATTTATGATCTTCAAACACTATGCTTTCAAGGAAATAGATGACACTTATGAAGTAAACTATTTTGGATATGCCAATGTAAGAAAGGGCATATGCTAAATCAAACCTGTCAAGATTCCCCTTCTCAGTCATGGGATAGTGGTCCAAGATCTTATGTATCTGCTTTCTCTTGCATACAATAATGTCAAACAAGCTAGTTAAAATCTAGTTAAGGTGTTGCCTTAAGAAATCTTCCATCCATTAGAAGTATTTTTGATCTCTCAACACTTTTAGTATTCCAAATTAATTTATTGTTATCATCAATTATATAAGTTATTTGAGAACAAGAGAACCATTATTAAGGAATATTGTATAAGCATATAAGAGATGGATGCATACATGCTAATGGAAAGAAAACAATGACATATGCGGAACATGCATGAACACACGTAAAAGCATGCAAACATCAAAAGAAAATGTTGCTTCATTTCACCATAAACACACAAAGCAATATAGATTAGATACATAGGCACATAGAACATACCACTGGATCTTCCTTTTCTATGCTTTAGAGTTTTCATTTTCTCTTGCGTCTTTTTCTGAACGGTTCCTAAACATTAGAGATAAAATCACAAAAAGGAAAAACATATATTCGATGCATCTTTCTCGTAAATCCGGTATCGGCAGCTTGTTATGACCCTTAGAGGAATGAAGGGGCCATCTCCGAAGGACAACGTATCAGTCAGGAATGTTGTTGACTCCTAGGTAACAGTACTTTGGTAACATTTTGTATGATTTTGATTGCATGTAATGCACTTTAGATAACCTTTAATATGATTTCAAGAGCCATTTATATAATTTTTTAGAACATCTAATATAATTTTCATCATGTCGCTGAGTTTGAAGGACAGATTAGAACTCATAAAGAACCTAGTTACAATATCTTCCTTCCAGTGTGTCCCTTCAGTCTTATGGGGTTCAGAAGGGTCAAATGGATAAAGCTAAGAATATGCTATCTGCTGGGAAATGCAAACTTTTAACTGGCCTATAAATTATGATTGAATTTTGGAAGTGTTCATCAGCTCAAAATTGTACTTTCAGGTACCAGATACAGATGCATTACTAGGCAACTCAACTTTGGCACTATGTTACTCAAGGCTGCTCATAGGTCTTCGGCTTATGAGATGGCAATAGGAGTAATCTTAATGCCAAAGGAGATTTGCCCAGCGATTCCATTGTACATTCTTAAGTCTATTTAATGTGCATAAGTTCATGTTATTATATCCTAAACTCAAAGACATCTGCACTATACTAGTCCTTATAGTTCATTTTATATTTCCGAGTATGCACTGAAATGTTCACCAAGTTTCCAATTACTTAAAATTTGAGCATCTCAACCAACAAATGTTGTGTTTAGCAGCAAGGCACATTTTACTCTCAAGGAGATAATTTAACTTTGAATCTCGAAAATGACATTGTTTGAAGGGGCAACCATGAACCCCAAACTTGGACCATCAAACAGACAGATTATATATAAAAATAATGAACATCTCAGAAAAATGTTTCTATTACTACTTCTTTAAACTAGTTTACAAGTTCCAATTAATGTTTTCAGAGAAAGATTACTGGTAATATGGAGGGAAATAAAGTCTGCCAATTTATTCAATTAAACTAATGCTCAAATTTATGTTTCTTACATATTCTCAGCACCAAAATTGATGTCTCATGGTTAAGAAGTGGTTAAACTGCTGAATCTTATTACTATTCTGTCGAAAAAAAATATAATACTGTGGAGTGCTTCTTGATGTAGGCGGCATGTCCTATATGCTAAGGGAAATCCTGTGAACAATTAAATTAAAGCTGAACGGTATATGTACATGTCGATTATGGAGGCTGATGAACATTTACACGTCAAATGCTTCAGCAATCAGCAGTGACTAATCAGCAACTACTCTCCTGCATTAGGGTATTCTTCAGATGATAGCCTGAAGATGAAGGAAATTTAATATCATGCTGGGAGTCGAATGAGCCTCATGATGTTTAAGTCTGACTGTTACTCTGGTCAGTTCTCTGAAATCTGCTTCTAGTCTGAATTACATCTGGAACTTCTCAATCTGATAATAGCTAGGTGCATGCAAACATTAGTTGAAACTTGAAACAGATTAATATTGACAAAGTGGACAGCAACTATAAATAGAAGTCCCTTAACAAAATAAGCCTTGCATTCATCAAACTGAGGAACCACTGAGAAGAGTAGCATATAATATGGTAACTGCAGGAGTGAATGGCAGGGCAATTCTCCTTTGGCAAAGCTAGAAGCTAAAGCATTGCATGCCAAGTTTTCTCTGTGCCAAAGAAGGATCGCACTGTTATTTCACAACTGCACATTTGAGTTTGTTTTCCGTGAAACTGGTCGTGTAAGCACAGTAATTGGAGAGGCCCCTTTATATCACCTATGATTCGCACCCGAATGCGGATATGCTGGAGGAATTTAGATTTTGAGGTTCCTTTTATGTTAATGGAGGAATGGTCCCCAGTTATTTTCTCACAATTTGATTCTGTCCTGATGACCATTGGGGAGTATTCACCCCCGACATATAAGAGGATTACGTGCTATCTTATAGGGAAAATGCTAGAAAAGAAGTGAAGTACGCTTATGCATGCTTGCATTTGTGAACGTAGGTACAGGTTTGTTGTTCTTTGGCGTTTGTGATCAGCCTTCGTTTTCCACTCAATTGAATGGTAAAATAATCTGATTAGTTCCTCCAAATATAAACAATGCAATTAAGCCCTTTTACCCCAAATGAGAAAATTATAGTTTTTTTTATATACTTTGGCTCCTAAATTTTATAATTTTATGACAACCTCTCCTACATAGATTTTCTAGATTTGTACCTTTACTTCTGTTGATGGAATACAAATTAACCAGTACACAAATTAAGAGACAACAAAAAATAATCTTAATAATACTAAATAGTCTCTTATACTAACATGCTATTAAATGTAATTTCGACCGTCAGTTGAACACAGTTCAATTAATACTATTATTATTTATAATATTTTAAAAAATATAAATTTAAATTCTTTTTTGGATAAATAAAAATTTTATTAATCCAAATGAACCAATATTTTGTACAAATAAAATAAAACCAACTAAACTATTTACAAAAGAAAACCTATATAAACCCCAGTCTATAGCTAGATTTGACGAGTCAAACCGTAACTTTTCTCCTGATAAACGCAACTGCACATTCATCTTAATCCATAAAACAATAACATCCACTTGTCTAGGTAATTTTCCATAGAGTCTACCATTGCACTCCTACCATATAGTATAAATATAGCAGCACCAAGCTAATCGAATAACAACAGCTAAAAGATATAAATTTAAATTCATTTAAATATAAAATTAAAAATCATATAAATTTGTACCTACTACTAACGTCATGACTATATTCTAATTACTAAATTAACAAGTAAAGGGTGACAAATGTACGTGGGATTGATAATTGTCCCCTACCTTCAAATTTTTTTTTTATCCTTTTATTTTTTTAAAAATTTAGTTTATTTATGAATTTATCTCCCTCACTTTTAATCATTTATATTTTATCCCAATTCTAAATTTCAACTCTATCCCTGAATAAATTACGTGGTCAATCATCTAACCTATCAAAGAAAGTTATTCTAACCGCGAAGTCAACAAACTTGGGTTTTGTTTTAATTTTAATTACTCATAGTTAATTTCATTAGTGACACATATTATATATAATAAACAAACTTTAGATATAACATGTGGGATTCAAATCTAAATTTTCTGAATGAACTCCAACACACTTAATCACTACGATAAATATTCTCATACTTGTTAAATAGTTGGCAAAATATATTTGACTTACATAGAATTGTTTTCACAAACATACCTAAATCCAACTAAAAAAAACTAAAATTCAAATCTAACCCTTTAAAACTTATTTCACTTTAATATATTATTACAATCATCTATTTTAAAATTAACAAATTTAGCATGACAAGGCTTTAACAAATTTTAAACATTTGATTTTTACTAAAAAATTGTGTGCCAAAATAAAAACTATTTAGTCCAGTTGACTTTGAACAAATTATTGAAAAAGAAAAAGAACGAGCAGTAAGTCCATAAGCGCGTGGGATTGAATCTCCCAAGACCAAACCTACCACCCAATAATATATACAGATTTTTCACGTTCGAATATTCCTTAGGGAAGCCCTTTGAAATTGTGTTATTCTGATTGAATTATTGAAGAATTCTTGTTTTATGCTTTTGGTCTGTATTATGAGTTCCATTCAGGCATATCCCGAGGTTGTTGCCCTTTTACATCTTACCTAAACTTTCAGATTCTTGTAATAAAATATGTAGATTTATCAGCATAGTCTGAATTATGTTATACCAAGTGGGTGCTGAAAGAAAATGATGAGTTCGTCCCAAAAAACAAAACTTTATCAATCGACAAAATAAAATAAAATGCTGACAGTCATGTACATGTCACAAGATATTTTGTAAATAATCATATTAAAAGTGACCATCAAAAACGATAATAATTTAGGTTTAAGATAAAAGAATCGAATGAATCACGATCGAACAACACTAATTAAATTTTTTTGGCCGATACTTATCACTTTGGGTGATTCTAGAAAAAGCCGGCCTTAAAAAAGGCCTAAAAAACGTTTGTACCGTTTTTCTTACAAAAGTTGTAAGAAATTCGGTACACACTTTTCGGTATATATAAAAATTCTTATAAAAACTGTAAGAAAAACAGTATATACCGAATTTTTTACAAAAACTGTAAGAATTTCGGTTATAAACCGATTTTCTTACAAAAAATATAAAGATTTCGGTATATACCGTTTTTCTTATAAAAGTTGTAAGAATTTCGGTATATACCGAAAAGTGTGTACCGGATTTCTTATAACTTTTATAAAAAAAACGGTACGGCTTTTTTTAAGCTTTTTTTAATACAAGCTTTTTTTAGAATTTCCCTTATCACTTTGGCTTCCGGGAAAAAGCAACTCACGTCCACAAAAAAATACATCATAATCAAATCAAAGCCATGGTTAAATTAAAGATTTTATTACTAAATATATAATATATAGCCTATGGAAAACGTGTATTCGTTTCTCCTGTTTGTGTCATTTTTGAACGTCGTTTAGGGGTTTTGATCACATTGTCGGCAGTATAATACTTGCTATTTATATAAAGGATTAAGTTGTGAATTAATTCATAGCCTACCAAATTTTATATTTCTGATCTTTACGGTTTTATTTCAGATGCCTTTAATGGAGTCGGAGGAAATCATTGAGCTCTTTGAGTCATGCTGGTTCGAGATGGAAATATTCAAGAAACGGTCATCTCCATCAACCTCACCGGGTTCTGAACCAAACCCGGATCCCCGAGTCGAAGAAGACTCATCAAAACCCGAGTTAACACGCATCTCAATTCTCCATACGAGGTCCATGAGTGATCAGTTGAGCTTAATCAGCACAAGCTTCATGGGTACCGGTTCCTTCTCACCCAACTCAGTTCTCCACCCGACAAAGCTCCATAAAATCATATCAGGCAAAGAAGTGACGGAAGAAGATTTGCAAGACAGCAGTAGCCGTGTTCAAGAACCCAGGAAGAAGGGGGTAGCGAGAATGATTAGTAGGAGGATAAAGGGTTCTAGTAAGAGCCTGTCTGACTTAGAGTTCGAGGAGTTAAAGGGGTTTATGGATCTGGGATTTGTTTTCTCTGAGGAAGATAATAAGGATTCAAGGTTGGTGGAGATAATCCCCGGCTTGCAGAGATTGGGAAAGAAAGTAGATGTGCATGAAGGGATTAAAGAAGGCGGTGATGATGACAGAGCTGAAGTTTCAAGGCCTTATCTCTCAGAAGCATGGGAGGCTGCAGAAACTCGAAGGATAAGAAAGGATAACCCTTTGCTGACTTGGAGAGTGCCTGATTTGGGTAATGAGATTGACATGAAGGACAGCCTGAGGTGGTGGGCTCATACCGTTGCCTCTACGGTCAAGTGATGGGAATTCACAGTTCAAGGTTTTGGGGTTTTTCTGTTGGGGGGTTTACCCAATTTCTCTCCATAAATCTGTTTTTTTTCCTTTCATGGTTACACTGTATTTTTGCCATCGATTCTGTTTGATTTACTTAAAACAAAACCAAGATCTGATTTCAATTAATTTTGGACGATGACTTACCCTGCCTTTATCTAATTTTTAGTTTCGTTATGCGCCAGCGCTACAGTTACCATGTATTCTAGTATTCCTTTAACATGTTTCAAAAAATACAAATTTTCCAGAGAAATGTGAATATCCACTAACAAAAACGGAAGCACAAGGTCAGATAGTCCATAGAACTATCAAGAATAAAAAAAATTCCGATAGGATCACCTTATACGTATACTTTATATATAAAATTATTAAATTTAAATTAATAAAAATATTGTTTTTTATTAAAATCACTTATTTAATTTTATTATTATATTTTCTTCCTTTGCTTGTGGTGATAAAATTTATTTTTTATACATAGATTATAATGCAGGATCTTTTTATAAATAATATTTAGATGATAACACGGTTATATTATGAACCCTAAAATATGTGTGAGCAATTTTTTAAAATTTTATATAAAATTAATTTAATACAAGATTACTAAAATAACTGCACTATAATTTAACACTATTTTTAAAATTATAACGCAATAATTTGAATTTTTTATAACACCGTTGTATGCCAAAAACATAGTCCCACACTTATTAATATAGCTACGTAGAAATGGAGAAAAACAATTACCTCGACCCAAGAATTATATACATTTAAAATTTGTTTTATATTTAAATATTTATATTTTATCTCATAATTTTAATTTTTTTACCGTCCTTGTTCGCATATTTAATCGTTTTAATTTTGATAAACTTGTCCTCTCAAAGGTATTGATATTATCGCTGGTCAAACTAGGAAAAGTAAACGTGTCTAAATTTCCAACAAAAATTATAAGCTGCATGAAGAGTTAATTTTTTATTATAATCGATTGACTTGATTGTTACGATCGATAAAATATAATAATAATTAAAAAAACTAATGTTCATTTTATTATTAATAATAAAGTGATATGTTTGTTATAATTAATTAATTGAGTAATTTGTTTGTGAGTTTTTTAAAATTCAGTCTCATTTTATAATCTTTTTAACATGTGATGTATTAAAAAATAATTAATAATGTAAAGGTTGGAATGTAAACTCATTACGTGGTACTGATCACCCGACAAAATAGAACAAAAACAAGAACAGCTGTTGCCTGTACTTGGAATTAGGATTCGGTATATCTTGAGCTTAGTATTATATAATGTTATTTTTAGGTTAAAACATGTTATCATCCGTAGGTCGATAAAATATGAGATTAATTTTTGTGCTTAGAAATAAAAATAATTATTGTTTATTTAAAATTGTAATTTAATTATTAGCTCCATAGGATTTGTGGGAAAAAAAATCTTCCCATTTTTATTAATAATTATTTTTATTTGACCTATTGATTTATAAGTGTGGATCAGATGTAATATGAGCTCATTAATTCATTAATCATTATGGGACAATTCTTCTGATGTTATTTAACTTTTAGACATTATTTAAATGTCTTAACGTAGTAATGGGCAGTGGTCGGATGTTAAGTGGCCTAAGAAAACTTGAATCTAATTCCAGTTGTGTTTCTCATCTTTCGTTTTAACGAAGAAATGCAGAAGAAAATGGGAAGCCGATTTGGAAGAACAGGGTAGAAAGTTGGAAAGAAAAGGAGAAGAAGAAAACTGAAAGAGAGGTTCAAGTTCCACCCGAGCAACAGATGGAAGATAAACCGTGAGTTCCTTACCTGAATTTCAGTTGTTTATAAAAGTTTTATGAGCATGCTTTATCCAAAGACATGTTTTTGATCATCTTACCAAGTTCTGTCCTCAAGGTACAATGCCATGAATCTTACTAAACATGCTTTAATATGTGAATATATATCTGACATGGATGGTTTCTTTCAATACCAAGGCAGATAGGAAGAGTTCAAAATTAGAATTAATGCTTTAGTTACAAAAGCTCAGAAACACCTGAAAAAGGATGCGCAATGCAAGATGGAACTCCTAGGCCAGGAAATAACCCGCGTTATCACCCTGGCATGATTCTGATTTCCTTGGATTGGCAGTGTGCTGGTGCCCGTGACATTGAAGGAAACGAACTTCCTGTACTACTGGTTTATGTCTCTAGAGAGAAGAGACCTGGATACCAACACCACAAAAAATTGGTGCTGAAAATGCCTTGGTAGCTAGGTAACTGGTAGCACAAAACCAGCTTCATTACAAGGACAGTTTAAACATTCCCCGCAAATAACAGTGAATGGCTTCTTACAGGTTAGGGTGTCTGCAGTTCTAATAAATGCTCCTTTCATCCTCAATCTTGATTGTGACCACTATGTTCACATAACAAAGCAGTTTAGGGAGGCAATGTGCTTCCTGATGGACCCTCAAGTTGGACGAGATTTATGCTATGTGCAGTTTCCTCAAAGCTTCAATGGCAAAGATAGGAGTGATTGATATGCCAATCGCAACACAGTTTTCTTTGATGTATGATTAAAACTAAATAATTTTTCTTCCCGATTTAAGTCTTTGTTTGGACAGTATTATGTTGTGATTATATTATTACAGAAACATGATCTTGATTATTGAAAATTGTTCCTAATTCAACTTCAGGTTAGCAATGCAAGGTCTAGATGGGATCCAAGGGCCAGTTTATGTGGTGTGGCTGCTGTTCGTATTGCAGCCCGGCCAAGAAGGCTCCTAAAGATCCACCAGAGCTTTATCGAGATACAAAACAAGAACAACTTGATGCTGCCATCTTCAACCTTTGGGAGATTTAAAGCAAGTCAAAATACTTGAGGCAAACTAAGCTTGACCTGTTTTGTGAAGTTCTTGAACT
Organism: Abelmoschus esculentus; assembly: GCA_035048815.1. Classification (NCBI taxonomy): domain Eukaryota; kingdom Viridiplantae; phylum Streptophyta; class Magnoliopsida; order Malvales; family Malvaceae; genus Abelmoschus; species Abelmoschus esculentus. The sequence continues at coordinate 4,611,707 of JAUCBN010000008.1, forward strand.
AATGACATATTTCTGCTCTTGTTTCTGCTTGTTTTCATGAGGATTCAATTCCTTGGATGTGACTGTTAGCTAACACATCTCTCTTTTTCACATCGGTTGATCTGAGAAGAGTTTGTCCACCTGTAGGATTCCGCCCCTCTTTCTGACTAAAACATAGGTGTATCATGTTACATGTGAGTAAAACTGGGAATTCAGTCCTCCCTTGCCTAAAAATGTAACCTTTTGTCCCACCGTTCAAATTCTGGTCACGTGTCTACTCTAAATCATGTTACATTAACAAATAAAATAAATCATCAGATCATAAATATGGTTTACTCTGTTGGAAATCAAAACACCAGATCATTAATATGAAAAATAACTTTAACTAAATATATAGTCGTGTGAAAAGGAAGGGCAGAAGGAAGTCCTCAAACGCCAACAATAGTGTTAAGAGTTCAGACTTCTCGAGCTTGAGACCAAACTGTCGAACCCCACCCAAATCCAACATCTCAAATCACTTCTAACCACGCATCGTTGTCTTACTTTCTCTCTCCCCTCCATGAAGCCGCCTCCGCAGCCATTGTTCTTCCTCCTCTTCCTCCTCTCCACCACCGTCACCTCCGCCGCCACCACTGCAAATGCAACTAAACCAGACACCCCTAAAAAGCCCACGTTGCCCACTACACCTTCTCCTACTTCCTCCCCAACCTCACCCGCCACTAAAGCTTCGACATCTTCGCCGCTAGACCCTAAACAAATAGAAGCTCTCCAATCCCTCAACATCCCCACCGCAAGAGACCCTTGCGTTCAACCTTCCCCTCGCAACGCCACCGTCTGCGATAACTCCAACCCCGTTCGCCACCTCATTTCGCTCCACCTTTCCAATTGTTCATCCGACCTTTCACTCTCTTTCAATGCTCTCAAGTCCCTCTCTTCCCTTCGTTCTCTTTCTTTCACTAATTGTCACGTATCCCCTATCCGTTTTCCTTCCGATCTGTCCCTTTCTCTCACTTCCTTCTCCTGCATTCAATCTCTCCGGCGTCTCTCCGGCGTCTGGCTTTCGCGTTTCGTTAACCTCACTGATCTCACGGTTTCCGGCACACCGGTTAGCGCCAGCGGTGTTTATGTAATCCTCGGGAACATGCATAAGCTGAAGACGCTCACCATTTCTCATGCTAATCTTACCGGTTCTCTTCCGAGGCATTTGCATCTGAATCTGACCCATGTCGATTTATCCGACAACGAGCTCAAAGGAAAGATACCAACTTCCCTCACACTTCTTGAAGATCTCGAATTCTTGAATCTTTCCTCGAATGGGCTGAACGGGGAGATTCCCGCTGAGTTCGGTGACTTGGTATCGTTGAAGAATCTATCTTTGGCTTCCAATTCCTTGTCTGGGTCAATCCCGGATTCCATGTCAGCTATCCCAGGCTTGGTCCATGTCGATCTGAGTAATAACCAATTAAACGGAACTGTCCCAGAGTTTTTGTCAGAGTTGAAAGAGTTGAAAGTGTTGAATCTGGAGAACAATGGGCTTCATGGGGTTTTACCTTTCAATGCTAGTTTCATAAAGCGATTGGCTGTTTTCAAGGTGGGTGGGAATGCCAATTTGTGTTACAATCATTCTGTTTTGTCATCAAAACTGAAGCTTGGGGTTGCCCGGTGCGATAAGCACGGATTGCCGATATCACCGTCACCTTCGAAGGAGACTTCTGCAGATAGTGAGAGTGACTCGTCAGATTATAGTGATGATGCTGAGGACAATACAACTAATAAGGAAAAACATCACAGACCAAGTAAGGCTGTTCTTGGTTTTGCGATTGGTATTTCTTCAATAGTTTTCCTCATTATTTTCTTGATTCTAATCGCAAAATGCTGTCGTTGAACATTCTCTAAATTCGGTGGAATTGGGAATTAGAGTTTCTATTTATTTATTATTGATATTTAATTACACTTGATTTATGAAGGAAAAAGGAATCATTATAGTGGTGTGTTATTTCTTTTGGTCATTGAATGGCTAAAAAGATCAGTGGTTTACATATGTTGTGTGGGCAATCTGAATTCTGAAGTGGGTTAGGATCTGCTAATGATGATTAATGGTTGATTTTTTCCTCAAAAATATGTATTTTTCATCATCTTAAAGGAGCTGATTCATTCATTGTGATTTATGTAGATTCAGCCCATTCTCTCTCTCTCTTATGACTTATCTTTGTTCATTGTATGAAATTGTTAATGCCAACAATGGAGTTGTGGGTGAAAGGTTTTTAAAGTATTGAAATGAAGGCTAAGTTGAAGACGAGCGATGAACTGTGAGCTTTTGCCTTGTAAGTTATAACAACTACCAGGTGTCTTTCTGCGACTGCTGACTTTAATATTTCGTCTCACAGTTCTACCGAACCCTGCAGCTGTCTTCAAAGCACATCTACCTGTTCTGTTCTGTTCATCATTCATTTATATTTGGGTCATGACAAGGGAGGACGTGGTAAATAAATGTGTCTATTGGATCCCCAATCAATAAGATAAAGGTTGCTCAACAAACTAAATGATTCGACCTAATACTAAAATAGTAAAAAGTTACGTTGGCCACTTTTTAGTAGCACCTTAGCCCCAAGCCTCCTACCAGTCTAATGAACTTAAGACAAAGTAAATCGACAGTTGTGATGGACCAATTCTTTTGATATTGAAGTAAATAAAATACCTGAATAGAGAAAATATTTTCCAATTGTATATTATACCAATAAAGACACTAAACCAAAACAAAAAGTACTTGGGATCCCAAAATACATAAATAGGTCTGTTACCGAAACATAAACTACCCAAAACTCAAAACAAGCTCAAACAGATACTGTATCTGCTGCTATTATGAAATGTTTTGGGACTTGTTAAGGATGACACCTTCATATTTGACCTGGAACCACTTCATGGCATCTTCCTTAGTAACTCTGTGCTGAATGCCAACACGTGACTTGCACCTGCGGCGACGGCCAACACGATACCCAGCTCGTTCAAGAACAACATAGAAGTCCATACCATAGATACCAGTCGAAGGGTCATATCTACAAAAAGAGAGTTGTAATTTATGCCTTGATAACATCAGGATTTAACATAACTACAAGCAGAATGAAGCTGGAAAGAATAGAAGCGCAGATAAACTGCAACAGTCTCATGCTTAATGGTTTCATAACCAGGGTTAGCCACTAGCTGATCATGTAATTCTGACTTCAAGCAGGATTAATTGGAAAACAAAAGCAACACATATCTTAGTCCGTTATATCCTCAAAGGAAGATAGATTGGAAAAGCAACTGCAATCTTAAATGTGAAAACCAGTCCCAACCCAAAACTAAATCAAACATCAATGCAAGATACAAACACGTGTTCCAATTCAAGCAGTAGAAATATTTCAATCACAATGTTTCCATGAACACCAACGACTTAAACCTATTAAAGATTCCAATCTTAGTTCTATAATTCATTCGTGACAACAGTGAATTGAAAACAAGTAGCCATAATGCAGGATCAACATAAAAACCTCGATTACAAAACATTACAAATTGATAAAGATGTACAAAAAAAAAACTTACTTGATGCCAAGATCAATATGCTCCTGGATGCCAAATCCAAAACAGCCAGTGTCACTGAAGTTCCTCCTCAAAAGCTCATATTCCTTAACCTTCAAACCACTCTCAAGAAGCTGCATAGCCTTCTCTCCCCTTACCGTCACGTAGCAAGCAATCTTCTCATTACGCCTGATTCCAAAAGATCTCACAGTGTACCTAGCTGCTCACATCAAAACCCACATTTTTACTTTCTATTAACATCAAAAACCTACAAAAAACAACAAAATAGAACTCAAAACCAGCATTTGTTTGCCCAAAATTTTACCCTTGGAGAAGACAGGAGTTTGACCGCTGAGTTGCTCTAAGACCTAAAATGGACCAAAATAGAGAGAAATAAACAAAGGGCACAAAGATTTGTGGGAAATGAATAGTATTTCCTTGAGGGTTTTTTGTTACTTACCTTTGAGGCACGGGTGAGACGGTCACCGCTTTCACCGACGGAGATATTGAGAACAAGCTTTTGAACTTTGATCTCCCTCATTGGGTTCGACAGCTTCTTCTCTGATGCCTTTCATAGTCCAAAAAAAGGTTCAAACCAAAAAGTTACTTATACACACGTATTGACTTAAGATAAAAGATGTAGAAAACGGAAGATGTACCATGGCAAACGACGGAGGTTGAAGGAAGCGGTGGCTGTAGGAGAGTGATAAAGGGGGCAGCTGCGTCAAAAAATGGAGTTTTAAAAGAGTGGAGTTTAGGGCTAGGGTTTTTTATTTGTTTAATTTACTAGTTTGCCCTTTTGTTCCAATATATAAACAGGGAAACAAACAAAGAGACACCAAAAACAACCTATATTACTGAGAGACGGAAAATTACTGATTGCCGTAGCATGCTCTCTGCAGAATAAAATTCAAATTACATTGAAAACAATTCAACATTCTGAGAAAAGAATTACCCAAAATTTCCCAATGGATCAAATACCCAAACCCTAGTTTTCTTTAAAAACATTGAATTCAGATGATTAAATCAATTTAATCACACTTTACCATCTTATTCTTATCAATTATCTCTTATTAAAAGAAAACCCAAGTTCATGAGGAATTATATCATGGGTCAGTTTCACTATGTCATTCATGGACCAATCAATAAAAATTGTTCACTTCATTATTTTTTAATTTTTTAAGTGAAGACTTGAAAAAAAATTATGACATGAAAAATTAAAAAAGTGGACAGTTTTTATTGGTTGGTCTTATGAACAGGTGGTAGGATTGACCCATGATATAATTTTTTCAAGTTCATGTAATCAAATTAGTTGCTGAAATTTCTATTTTTTCCCCACCAAATTATACCATTTGTATCAAGAGTTTTGGGTATGAGTATTTCTTCTCTACCTCGGGAGTCTTACGAATTGAGCAGCAATTCATTTTAAGGATAATTACATATTTAGCGTTCGTTTTTTTTTTCCCAATATTATCTGTTTAAGTGAAAAAAAACATGTAACAGTTTATAATTTTAGTTGATATGACATGTTAACTAGAAAAAATGATGTAACGGTTTATCACGTGTAATTTTTTCTTTCTTAATTAGTTTGTTATTGATTTTTTAAATAAGAAGTATCAAAATATAAACAAATATAATGTTAGATACTACTTTATTAATAAAATATATTAAAAAAAAAATAAATCATAAATGTTTGTTGGTGTGCAATTGCCTAATGTCACAAGTTAAAAAATGTTGTAGGCAAACGGGTATTTGAGGGGAGAACCATGTACAATTCATCTGGTAGATAATCATCGATATTTTTTTGAGATTAAAAATACAATGACAACGATCGTTTAAAACATAAAATCGATCATAAACGAAACCTTAATAAAAGAATCTATCAAATTGGTCTTATGACTAAAATTTGAATAAATTTATCTTCAAGTGTATTTAAGTTATATAATACCTCGACAAATCGAATCAAATCGTAATAATATAAAAATTATTCAAACAAATATATAGCCACGTTCAAAACGTGTATTTGAGTCCATATATATACGTATATCAAAGAAAGCAAAAGATCCATGGCCTTTGCTTTATGTTTGGCGGGAAGTAGCTGTTGCGGATTTCATATGATACTTGCAGTCCAAGGTGAACGATTTAAATAGTTTGCCAACCGACCTGTCTTGCGGTTCACTCATTAAGGTTACGTTTATAAATCGCTGTCGCCCACTTCTTAGCGTTTCTTTGAATTCTTCCTTCTTCTCTGACCTTACTCTATCAACAAAACACCATTTTTTTTCTTATTACTTGCTCTTTTACCAGCACAAGAAAACTTAATTAGTTCAACTCACATTTGTTGACGGGTCCTTGTAAGAAAATGACGGGGAAAAACATAGTAAAAGTGGCAGATACAAGATTGTAAGACCTCCATTTTATTGTTATCTAAACATTAGTTTCCAACAAGGGATTCCTCCAGGTCTGAAAGATGATTCCGAGATGTGCACGCCTCATCTCGCAGAATACTAACTCGGTTTTCAGGACGAAAGATTATCATATTAGAAGTAGTGCTTCAGATTCTTTGGGGACCACTATTGATCCTTCTGTTGGCAGGAAAATATTAGGGGGAGATAACTATGGGAATTCCAAACTTGTTTTGCTCCATGGTTTGAAAGATGATTCTGGGAAGTTGAATCCTTGCAAAGCCGTTTATGTTGGGAAGAAGCATACATGGTTTCGTCGGAATGTGAAACCAATTGCTTTCATGTTGTTGCTGATGTTTTTTCTGTTCTTGCTTGATTCTCTGATGGTGTCACTTTTTGCTTCAATAAACCTTCAAGGCAGTTCAACTTCAAGAAGCTCTAATGGCCGTGAGGTATGATTATTGTTTACAATTTTATTTTAGTTCGGAGCCGAAATTCGGAAGTTAAAAGAGGTTGATGAATATCATCTGGTTTAGCACTAGCTCACTAAGAGGCAATGTTTTGGTCTGAATGCTTTCTAGGATCCGGGACAGTCATTCATTGACTGTCAAGGAAAACAAAAAATCCAGTTAACATAGGCTAAAATGCAGTCACATTGTTATCAATCATAGTTTTGAATTATTTATGCAATGAATGCTGAATTGACACCAATTAGCTGGTATGGACTTCCGTACATGTAGGCTAAGGAGGATAGAGCTTCGTATACTCGTGAAGAAAGACCAACGGTTCACATGTACAGCAGACTTCTCAATTTGGCTATCGGTGCTCTCGCAGAGGTGTGCTTCTTGTATATTAAGCACATTAAATCTTTTGTATCACCTTAAAGAACTTAATTAGTTAATTTTCTCTAAAATTTGACACTTCCCTTTGAATCCAGAAGGAGTTTAAGCAAGACAGTCTGAATTTTTGGGAGGAACCTTACCATCAAGCATCCAAATGGAAACCTTGTGCAGATAAAAAATATCCAAGCCCAGGTAAATACCTTGCTTTGAACTTTATCAGCATGTAGCAAAAATATCTAGTGTTTCTGTGAATAATAACATTTAGTCCTGCTTTTCTTGTTGAGACAGGGAAGCCTGTGAAAAGCAATGGCTATATAATGGTCAGTGCAAATGGCGGCTTGAATCAACAACGAGTAGCTGTAAGTTTCAATTTGCATTTTGGACTTCTCTTCATTGTTTTTTTTTTTACTTGCATTACAACTTGATTGTGTTCTCTGCAGATTTGCAATGCAGTTGCCGTGGCATCTTTACTCAACGCAACTCTGGTTCTTCCTAAATTTCTTTACAGCAATGTATGGAAGGATCCTAGGTCTGAAACAATGCGTCGTACAGTAAAATTTACCTTCTGGTTTCTTGTCATCACGTTTTGTTCTTTCCTTCTAATGAAGTCGGTAATGAGTAATTTTTCAATGGAAAACCAGCCAGTTTGGAGACATCTACCAAGAAGACTATTTTATGGGAATCTTGAAGGATGACATAGATGTTGTAAAGGAACTACCTCCTCATTTGAAGTCCTTAGATATTGAAGCCATTGGTAGCCTAGTACGTTGTCGTATGTTCCTATACATTGCATTAAAATCCGCTCCTTGTTTCTCAGGACAATCTAAAACCTCTTATCTTGTTTTATTTTCTTATTTTGTTGAACTCAAAGCAGATTACTGATTCAGATATAGTAAAGGAAGCAAAGCCAGATGATTATCTTAGCAGTGTACTTCCCCTTCTTTTGGAGAAAAAAGTGGTTCATTTCCTCGGATTTGGAAATCGACTAGGTTTTGATCCATTGCCTCCTCACCTCCAGGTGCGTGACATCCCCTTGCATGTGTAACTATTGCAGGATGGATAATCATGCAAAAGAGCTGAAATTTCTGAGCAGGCATTACTAGCTTGGAAGAGCACTCACTAGTCACTTCTGATCCTTGTTCTTGACGTTAATCATAATGTGAAGTGCTTTGCCCCATTGCAGAGATTGAGGTGTAAATGTAACTTCCATGCATTAAAATTTGTGCCAAAAATCCAAGAAATTGGTTCATTATTAGTCAAAAGAATAAGGAAATACTATGCTGCACCACGTCAGTTGGATAAACAGTTGCTAGGAGATTTCGCTCCCAGAATCTCCTCCAAACAGCATAATGTTTCTATAGGCACATCCAGATATCTTGCCTTACACTTGAGATTTGAAGAGGATATGGTTGCATACTCCCTATGTGATTTCGGTGGTGGAGAAACTGAGAAAAAAGAACTTCAAGCCTACAGAGAGGTCCATTTTCCACTGCTCATTGAACGCTTGAGGAACTCGAAGTAATACGCCTAGCCCCTTATCTGTCTTCTGCCATGGTTATTTTACTTAATGTTGCCTTCATGCACATATTTTTACCGACTTGGTCTGTTCTTTCTACCATTGGTACTTGTAGGCCTGTTTATCCAGTGGAACTGAGGAAGTTGGGGAGATGTCCATTGACACCTGAGGAAGCAGCACTTGTGCTTGCTGCTCTTGGTTTCAAGCCTGAAACTTATATTTATCTTGCAGGGTCTCATATATATGGGGGAAATTCCAGGATGCACCCCTTTACCAGTTTGTACCCCCATCTGGTCACTAAGGAAACACTGCTAACACCCAGTGAGCTTGCTCCCTTCAAAAACTTCTCTTCTCAGGTATTTTAGCATTTTAGACATTTGTTTCTGTCAGATTCTACCATATTTAACCTACAAAAACCAAAGTAAAGCCGCTTCTTGTAAAATTTGCCTTGGATACAGCTAGCAGCATTAGACTTCATTGCTTGTGCAACTTCAGATGTCTTTGCCATGACAGACTCTGGGAGCCAACTATCATCTCTAGTATCTGGATTCCGAACGTACTATGGTGATGGCCATGCTCCAACCTTGAGGCCTAATAAGAAGAGGCTAGCAGCAATTTTGGCAGAAAATAGAACCATAGGATGGAATACTTTTGAAGATAGAGTGAGAAAGATGATCGAGGAAGGTCAAAGAGTACGTGTGAGGGGCTCCGGTCGAAGTATCTATCGACAGCCAAGGTGCTCAGAATGCATGTGCAGATCTCAGTAAGATCACTTTTACTTCAGTGGATTATCAGGCAATATTAAAACCAACCAAGGGCCTGTAACAGTATGTTACTGGGTCATTTCATTCCTTTTTTTTCTTCATGATCATGACTGATTCATTCATTTGATTCAAAGTGTTAATATATTCAATAATTTTGTTCAGCCTAAATCTCATTGCTAATAGAAAATGCTGCATTACTAGAGAAGATTCTGGTTAAGCAGATATTACCATTTTTCAGTCTCTTGCAGTGACACTTCTGCAAACACAGTTCAACTTACTCAACTACTTACAAAGCGCGAAGGACAAATGAATTGGATTAAACCTGAATAACCCAAGTAAAATATACAACATATCATGGGGGAGAGAGGCAGCTGCAGTCTCTCAGCAATAAATCACATGAAACTCTACTTCATTCTTTAGGCTGTGATCATCAATCAACATCACATATCTCCTTTCTCTAAAGGACGCTTTTCCTTTCAGCACTTGGATGATGATAGCTTATGATGGTGGAAAGAAACGATTGAGGTTGAAAGGGAGTGTGTAAAACTCTTCATTTCGGCCATCTCCTTTGAATGTCCGGAATTTAACCCACCATGGCATTCCTCTATCTCTGGCACTGTCTTTATAGTCCAGTGTATTGTCTAGGAATACAGCGACAATTAACGCCACAGTCGGAGATGAAAAGAATATGGTATTAAGGAAATCATTGAACTGCATGCAAAACAACAAAATGATGTCATTGTCATTGTTAAGAAAATCATTGAATATGGCCAAGGAACATTTGGACATTTTAACTCACCCAGCCACCCCTTGTATGAGCGGGACCATGAAGAGCCTTGGAAGTGTATTCTCTGAAGTATTCAGGAACAGATAAACCTAAGAACAGTGCAACGCCCACAATAAAGAGATTCCTCATAGAGTTCATGTTCGTAAATTGCAAGAATGACAGCCCCACAGAAGCTGAAAGCAATCAAAGCTATATAGTTAGAAATAAAGCAACACAAGTATTACAAAAGGGATATTGTGATACTCACCAACAAGACCAAACAAAACACAATACACAGCAGCAAATATGGTAAAAGGTATTGATGCAAACAAAGCTCCAAATTTTCCTGCAGATGTTAAACAAGTCAAAAGAAGAAACCATGACAGAAAGATTCCAGAAAATTGTCTGTTTAAATAAATTCTCTTAACTCACCTAACATCGAGAAAAATATCATAAAGCCAGCTGAGATTTGAATGACCCTCCGGCTTCCAACACGAGTGCTTCCAAGGAGTCCCACGTTTTCTCTGTTGTTTCTCGTGGAATTAGTATAGTAGCATATAATAATTTTCAGAGACAGAAAGCAATGTTACTTACGCGGAGACTGTTGAACCAGTCAGTGTTCCAAATAATCCATTCAAAAGGATCCCAATGCCTTGCCAGCCAATACCCCGACTAAGAACATGAGCTGGAGGTGGTGTTGCACTGGCTAGGCGTGAGGCAGCCTTGTAAGCTCCGGTTGACTGACAAAACAAACATTATTTGGCTCTGATTAACTAAACAGTGCATTCAATCTAATATCTAATTCTAACTTGTAATGAGCAATACCTCAATCAACGAGACTAAAACAGCAGCCATCATTCCAAAAGCATGCCCAGCATCAAAGGTAGGAGCACCCCATTGAAGAGGATAAGGTATCTTGATCCTGATTAAATAATTTTCCATCATAAAACGATCACACTATCAAGTTCATCTTTTAATTATAAATTAATATGTGTCTTCTCAGTGTGCATAAAAATATTCGACTAATGGAGAACAGCTTTGTACCAACCATGGAGCAGAAGAAATGAGGTTGGCCTTGTCAGTTCTGCAGTTTAATTGGGTTAACTCTGGACGATGTTTGTATGCACCACTTGCAGTCAATAGATGAGCATATGCCCATATCACTGTGATTGATATAAGGAGAGCAAACCGTTCCAGTACTGGAAGTTGTTTTAGCTGAAAATTCTTCAAGTACTGTTTTTTGACACAACATTATCAGATATAAGGTACACACTTGCCCCGTACAATAACCACATGCATTTTTGAAATAGATTAAGGGTACTTTAAAGATGAAATTAGCCCCATATCATTGTTTATAGGACCTTCACTACAGTGAAAAATTAAGTCGACAAGCTTAATGCCTGTTACCTATTTAACTCAAAATCAACTCCCTCAACCACAATTTATATTCCTGTTACCTACCACTACTCTCTCTTTTCACAACCATTTAACCTTCTTTTTCATTTTACCTTATACGTTGTACCATGCATGCAACATTCTACCTAGTTTGCCACATGCAAAAAACGAGATACATACATATCTGTTTTTTCTGTGTTATATGAAGTCAGTATACATTCCTACTGTTTTCTAACTTTTTAATAAAAAATGAATTAATAGTAAAGTCGATATGCAAACTTGTTGACTTCACCTTTCACTGTAACAAATGCCATGAAAAATACAAACAAGAGTGCAATGAAAAAAAAAACAATACCAGTATAATTTTCCCCAAATTAGTATCAATCTGTACCTGGGAAAAGGCTATAAATAGAATAAGCATTGGAATGCCGATTTCCACACAGCGACCAACCTGATGGGGGTAATAAAAAAATTAGAACTACATGAACATGAGTGATAACTGATAACAAGAGGAAATTTTCATTCAAGAATTCAAAATAGCATCATAGTTTCTGTTGTACCACAGGGAAGCCTCTATCAAACAAGCCAAAACCCACTAGTGCAATGACTGGAACCATTCCAAGGGGGCTGAAGAACCTGAAAACCCACAAGTGGTAAAATTTGTCAATAGTTTCTCAAATTATGTTTCCTGAATTTGGGGAAAGAAAATCCTCAATAAAGATTAAAATTGCACCTGGAACAAATGGCCCACATCTGACTGTATCCAAGGATAATTTGTATGCTTGATGCTACTATTAATGCACCTTGGACAGCTCTCATAGTGTTTATGAATCTCTGCACAATACATACATACATACATACACATAAAAGACCTTCTAATGAACCCAAAGCTCATATTCTTTTATCTGAAATGTTACTAGGTGCAATCTTAGCCTAACTAATTTTGAAGTACCCTGAAATGTTTGAGTAATAAGAGCCTAGTAACAAAATAAGCCTCCAACTTGAGTTTTCTAAGACACACAAGAGAGAGTGTGCACTGTGCCCCGCTGCAACTTGTTAACAATTTCCTGTACTTATTAGGGTCATCCATAGTCGATACAGCCAAACAGTGTGAACAAAAACAGGATGCCAATTCACTGACGTGACTCATTTGAAAACTTCGGTGCATGCAAGCGTTACAAAATCAACACTAAGCTGAGCAAGTGGGCCTCACAAATATTGACCTTGGGTCCTTGATGATTCTCCTTTTGCACGAGAAGATTAAATTGCATGAAGAAAAATATGCAACTGTTACAAAGTAGAAGATTAGAAAGTGTACTAACCACGTGATCGTCCTCGATACTCATCAAGGAAGTATCATGAATTATTGATATAATGGGAACCATAAAGGCATAAGACCCTCCAATCACGGTAGGCAACCGAGTACCAAACAGTGTTTGTACAAGTGTATTAATCCCTTCAACAAATAGTAGTGTCTGCACCACTCTTACTTTATCATCCTGAACCATCAAAAAGGGGAATCATGTTAGAAAAAGAGAAAGACGATAAAAAAAAATCGTGTATGAAAAAGAAAGGAAATACGAAGAATATCCAAAGGCCAGAAAAGAAGAGAATCTGTTAAGAAATCTATTCATTCAGCACATATAATTGGAAGTAACATACATCAGTTCCACCCATCAAAGGAACAAGAAAAGAAGGGATCATCACGGCAGTTCCTAAGGCTAAAATGTAATGCTGAAACCCCAAAGCTATAGCCTCCCCTGCTTCCACAAGCAAAAAGTGAGCATTACCAACACAAAACAAACCGAAAAATTCAGCAGAGAAAAAGATTATTTTAAAAAAAGGACACACCCCAAGAAGGATTTGAGTCAATGCAGTACTCTAAGCCTTGAAGTTGTTCCATCGGTGGGTGGCTTATTTCTTCAGGTTTTGGAGCAGCCATGGCGTAGCCACCAAGTGAAACAAAAGAATCGATTGGTAAACTCAAAACTTTAGGAAACCAAGAGTGAGGTGACGATCAAGAATCAATATGGAAAAGAGAAGAAGAAAGATGCAAAAGATGGACTGAGAAGACAGAACTGAAGTGAGAAAGCAACGAAAAATGAGGCACTGCCCATAAAAAGCCTTTAGTTTTCCTATGCTCTCAGTCTTCACTATCTTTACTTACTGTGAAAGGGAGGGGCTTTAATTTTTATTTTTTTATACATACAGAGGAAAAGTTGCCGCTAACTTTTTCCATTAATTCCGAAATTACCCCTTCAGCAACCAGCCAAACTTAATAATATTACCGTTGGTGTCATTGATATATCAATAAATTGATATTTACATCTCAGCCTCTCAAATTAAAAAAAAAAAAACATATTACGAATATTAAAAATTATTAATTATTTAATATATTAACTAAAGAATTGATTTTTAAAAAAAAGAAAATTGCGATAATATATTTATTAAAATATTTTTCACTGCAATTTACCCAATTACCCATGTTCTTTTTCCTTGAAAGCAGAGAAAGTAAAAAATAAAGTATGTCCATTTTATAATCATGTTTGAGTCAAAAAGAATATATTGTGAATTATCTTATGCATGGAATGAGAATTAAAAAGTAGTACCTTTCTTCTTTGAATATCCATCTTAATTACTCTCAAACCTCAGTTGCTACTTTCCTGTCAAATTGACGTGTACTTAAAAAGAGAAATTTAGCAGAAGTTATATTATGGGTCTGGTTTATCACGTCAGTCGTAGTCCTATCCAATAATAATCATTTACTTCATCATTAATCTTCAACTTATTTTTTTTCAATCAATGAATCTTCACTCATAATTTCTATGTTATTTTAAAAGTATAATTTCTAAAAATTATATTAATTACATAATTGATTAGTGGCGGAATGAATGATTTTCATTGACTAGGGACCACGACTGACGTAATAGGCCGGACCTATAATATAATCTCTCCAAAACTTAGTGCCTTTGTATTCTTTCTTACCATCTTTATCATCATCTACTTTACCCCTTTCCTCTTTTTCTTTCTTTGCATTACTCTCTCATTTAGATTTATAGTTAATATCATTTAAAATTTTTAAATATATATTAAATTAATTTAGTCATTATTTGATTAAATTGTTATAACGTTTAAAAAAATATTTGATCATGTTTAAATATATATTATCTTTCGGTTTAAGAAATTAAGATATATTTAAATAATTTAAATATTCAAGATTCAAGCTTATATTAACAGTGACTTAACCATATGAAAATGGAAAGAGATAATTGTCTTTCACTTTCAATACTTTTTATCCTTTTCTTATTTTTTAAATTTTTAAAAATTTAATTTATTTATGAATTTATTATCTTATTTTAAAATATTTATATTTTACTTTCGACACTAAATTATGTCTCTATCCCTTACATACAAAATAAAGATAATTTGAGTATTTTTAGTTACTAGTTTAATTAGTAGATACTTTTAGTTTTTTTTTTATATTTTAAGTCTTAATAATTTTATTTTTAATAAAATTAATCAAATTAACAAAAAATAATTAAACCCGTTAAACTTATGTGTGATATTATAGATTTTAAATTTTACACAAAAATTTTAATTCATACTTATTTATTTAACTTAATAAACGAACACTCTATTCATTTACAACTCTAACAACACAATATTTTTTATAATTATAATATGTACGGTGAGTCAGTTATATCAAGCCATTCATCCATGCAAACAGGATAAATATATTTGTATAGATAAATTTTCTGTGCATCCCAATCATTAATGTTGAGATGGCCGAGTTGGTCTAAGGCGCCAGATTAAGGTTCTGGTCCGAAAGGGCGTGGGTTCAAATCCCACTCTCAACACTAGAAAATTTTTGGTTTCACAATTTTTTTTTTTTTTAACTTTTCAATCATTTTATAGAAAAACAATTGTATGAATTTTAAAAACATGTTATGAGTTAACAAGTAAAAAGTATATTATTTTTTTAATTAAATATAAATAAAATATTAAAGAATAATGTAAAAGAACAAGTATAGTATGTATTGCTACCTGCACGAATAATTCAAGTACGGGGAAGAAGATGATCTGCCATAATAATAATAACGGAAAACTAAAAATGGAGAGAAGAAGAAATAAAGGAAACAACAGAGAGTATAATTCAGTTACTATCCTCCTATAGAAAAGCATAAATTTTCTCTCCAACGCCATGATATAACAAATTCAAAGTATTTTAAGCACAAATTATAAAAGGAAAGGGAAATCTGCTAATTTTACATCCTTTCAAATAGCTGATCATTAATCATTTAATTTTCGTTCTTTTTCCTTCAAAGAGAAAAAAACCAAATCGGAGCAAAGACGACAATGGATTTCACCTCCGTGGTTGCAAAGAAAAACACCAGCAGTGGCACAGCGCATCTCCTAGGACGTTATGAGGTCGGGAAGCTACTAGGACACGGCACTTTCGCCAAAGTTTACTACGCGCGCAACGTCCAAACCGATGAGAGTGTGGCCATCAAAGTGTTGGACAAGGAGAAAATCCTCAAAGGTGGCTTAATGGCTCACATTAAGCGAGAAATCGCCATCCTCCGCCGTGTTCGCCACCCCAACATCGTACAACTCTTCGAAGTCATGGCCACCAAGACTAAGATCTACTTCGTGATGGAATATGTTCACGGTGGTCAGCTCTTCCACAAAGTCGCCAAAGGACGATTAAAAGAAGATGTCGCCAGGAAATACTTCCAGCAATTGATCTCAGCTGTCGATTTCTGCCACGCCCGTGGCGTTTACCACCGGGACTTGAAGCCCGAGAATCTACTCCTCGACGAGAATGGGAATTTGAAAGTCTCGGATTTCGGGTTGAGCGCGGTTTCGGATCAGATCCGGCAAGACGGTTTGTTCCATACATTTTGCGGTACCCCTGCTTACGTAGCACCGGAAGTTCTGGGGAGGAAAGGCTACGATGCGGCGAAAGTCGACATATGGTCTTGCGGCGTGATTTTGTTTGTTCTAATGGCAGGGTATTTACCTTTTCACGACCAAAACATTATGGCCATGTATAAAAAGATTTACAGGGGCGAGTTCAGGTGTCCCAAATGGTTTTCACCTGATTTAATTCGGCTACATACAAAGCTTCTCGACACGAACCCGGACACAAGAATCACCATCTCGGAAATCATGGAAAACCCTTGGTTTAAAAAGGGTTTCAAGCATATTAAATTCTACATTGAAGACAATAAATTCTGCAGTATTGAAGACAGGGACGATGACGTGACATCATGCTCGGACCAATCAACACACTCAGAGTCAGATGCCGAGTTTGAAACTAGGATGAAAATAACTACATTGCCGAGGCCAGCTAGTTTGAATGCGTTTGATATTATTTCGTTTTCGCCGGGGTTTAACTTATCAGGATTATTTGAGGAAGGAGAGGAAGGGTCAAGATTTGTGTCAGGGGCACCCGTTTCCAGAATCATATCAAAACTGGAAGAGATAGCGAAGCTGGTTAGTTTTACAGTGAGGAAAAAGGATTGTCGAGTTGACTTGGAAGGTTCTAAAGAAGGCGCCAAAGGGCCATTAGCGATTGCTGCCGAGATATTCGAGTTGACACCTTCTTTGGTTGTGGTGGAAGTGAAGAAGAAAGGAGGGGACCGAGGAGAGTATGAGGAGTTCTGCAACAAGGAGTTGAAACCTGGGATAGAGAATTTGACGAAGGAGCAATCACCGGAACCGGAACCAGAACCTACACCCTCACCTGCTGATGGCGATAAATCATATACCTTGTCAGACACGGAATAGAATTAAAATAGAGAGGGTGAAGGGAAAGGGTAAGCTTTTTTCTTTTTGATATCCCCTTCTTTGGTCTTAGGATCATGTATCATAAAAAAATGTATTTTTTGAGATGCTATATTGGTGGAGCTTGAGATGAGGACTGAGACTGATATATTTGTCTGATCTATTCTTGCATTGAGAATGGCAGATTAGATCGCAGAGAATTCAATACAAAGTTCTACTGATCCAGATTTCGGAAAGTGTACTTCTGGCTTGTATATTTTCGTTAACTTGATTAAGATGTTAATTAATAATACAATTTAATTAATATAATCTCTTTTCTGTAATTTCGAACGATTAGTGTGACTTGAGATTATCGTACAGACCCTGCCTTTACAAGCAAACAATAGATCATATTGGCATGTTTGCTTCGCACTTGCAATTATGACAAGTGCAAGTGTGTAGACCAGAATCATCTTTTAGAACTGGTAACTAAAAGTTTACTGTATTTCTTGTTAGTTTAAACTAGAGGAAGTAAAACACAAATTGAAAACCTGCGTAGCCATGAATTGACTTGACAGGTTCTCCTCTTCCTCGATCATTTTCATGTGCAAATCCTTGATCCATTCACAACAGCGTAGCTGAAACCTGGGGAAGGCTTCCCTTAGCCAAGCCTTGAATGATTTCACCGAGCTGGAACTCCACCTGCGACCTGCAGAGTGCGCGCGTGAGGCGAATGTAGATGGAAGGCCTGCAACCGGCTATCCAGAGCATGGAGTTCTCCGAAACAGTGTTGCATAGGGTGAAAACAAGCCTGAAATATCCTGTGGAGACAGTCCTGAAGTATCCGTCCCTGAAATCGGAACAAGGCATTGAAGGGCTGTGAGTGGTTCAATAACGTGACGCAAAAGTTAGAAGAGTAGAAAAAAGTGGAGAGGCAATGGGTGACCGGAAGATGGCTTTGCAGGAAAGGATCGTGATGAATGTTATGGACTATGTTCTGAACTCATCGAATCAAATTGCAATCTGTGGTCATTCTGGCTATAACATACACTTTTATTGCAATGTAGTGATCCAGAGAATGAATGCGGGGACTGGAGTATTGAAGGACTGGATAAATATGATGTGTATACATGAAAACAAAGAGACAACAAAAGAACAGGAAAAAAAAACAAATACAGAGAGAGAGACTTGACTTACACGACAGAGAAGAGAGGTTACAGAGAAATTAGGCTGCCTCCATTGATAAAATTCTACTTCATCACACCACAAGCCTCCATTGAATATGCTCCAAATGGGACCCTTTTTCATCATATTCAAAAAACATCATCCTGCTAAAAGGTCCATTTTCCTCACAGAAGCCAAAATGGTAGAAAAAGTTCTTATCATCTATGGTTAACTCGTGACAGTGCATCGATCTATGTCGAGTTCCAAATACGCTTGATTAAAAAGTTGGTCTAAAACAAAATTATATTGTAAGGAATAGAGGAACTAGGAAACTATACTAGTAACTCCAAAAGAATGAACTGTATCTGTATTGATCTCCCACATGGGTCTTGACAGTGGAATGAGGTTTACCATTGCAAAACCTACAAATCCAAATTGCTTAATGGAAATACCAAACAATTGCAGTCTGTTTATGTTCAGGAAACTGATTTCTAGCATGAATTTATATTTTTGTTCATCCAGATTCCAACGTTCCAACAGCAGAACAAGGCAAGGCAATGAGTGACTCCATAACACAAATATTTAAGCACTAGAAATAACAGTTTATTTGGGAGATAAGACCTTGTTAAAAAAACTCTTTTTGCCAAGACTATAACACTTTAAGCCCCCAAATTCTGCAGTACAGAGGAGGAGGCTATGTAGAAGCACCAGGTTTTCCTTATACAAAAACCCATCTCTTCCAAATTCACTCTACAAATTGAAACAGCATAACCAACACCAAAAGATTAAAAAAAAAGATTTGCGCCTGGTACAGAGAGACCACTGATCAAATCAGTGTCTCCCATTTTCTTCTGTTTTCTACTTTATTTTACAACACCCGTTTGCCTGAAAAGTGCATGTGAAATTATCAACACCTCAAACTTACTTCCCTTCGGACCAAAATGTAAAATTAAGGATTAATTTACATTAAAATAAAAATATTAGAGGATTAAAATACAACATACCCTCAAGACATTAAAATTTGTAGATTTGTAAATACTAAAAATGATAATTTAATCTGAATTCAATATGAAAAAAAATACAATTCTGTATGAAAGAGACCCAAATCCAAAAAAATATTTAAGTCTGATTGTAATAGATTCAAACTTAAATTTTATAATTTTTTATCTAAATCATAAATATATTTTATATATAGATTAGAGTTTGTTCGATGGAACTGGTAAGATCAGGGTTTGGATCGAAGTATAATGTTTATTTTTTTAAAATTTCAATTTTTCAAAAGTTATCCAAATTTAAACAAAAATTAGATAAAGCGGTGTAAAAATTGAGTGGAAAAATAGCGCAGAAAGAAACCATAATATAATTGCGTTGATATTAAATATTGGCGGGAAGGATTAGCCGGGGTGAGAAGAACTTGTACTATAAGCGCGTGAATGTACGCTTTTCCTAGGGTTCTGTCATGGAGTTACGTTTCTGACGCCAGATCACAGCTTTGTATTACGTATCCAATACAATCAGATTTTTGTATTATGTTGCCATGGCAACAACTTCAACTTCCCACGTAATCTTTATTACTTTCTCAGTAATGCAACCGTTGGAAATTTATGATAATACGAAAATTTTGAAATATATTTTAATGAATAAAGATGAAGAATTCAATTACATTTATTATTTTAGAAGATTTTTATAATAATATTTTAGGTGTTTAAATTAGTTAAATAATAAATAAATAATTAATATTTAAAGTAGTTAATTTATAAAGATTATAAAAAAATAATAAACTTTGACTCTCATATTTAGGTGTTGTACTTGTAGTTGGACATTTTGTTATTGTATTGTGGGGGATAGATATTTAACGTTTTTTAAACATTATAGGAGTAGACGAATCTGTTTGAATAAAACTGTGATATCACAAATTGTTGTTCAAATATAAATAAACAGTTTTGGTTTATTGTTTTAATATTTGATTTATTTTTTGAATTTTATTGTATTTAATTTTATAACCCGTTGATTTTATTCCTCTGTAACAAATCTGTTAATCTACCCATATGAGACTATACGAGTCTTCCTCCTCTAGAAGAACTTAACTTTGCATGCATTGTGTTATACACGTAGTAATTGCCGTTGGTCAGTTGCGTGGTCCACATGGGCCAGCACAGAGAAACCCAATTATTAGACAATAACCAGGGGGGGCTGTTCTAATATCAGAGTTGCAGGTCCAGAATTTATTGCTAAAGGATACTCATTTCTTACCGTCTTTCTTTCTTTCCGGTTGGTATTCGTACTTTTCTTCTTGTTTTGAAGACCACATGCACAGGCAGCTCCCTTAGCAAATATTTGGTTCAGTTAGATGCCTCATATTTATTTTCCAAACCAAGCACTCATCAATCATCATGAGACACTTCTGTCATCTTCCACTGGATATGTCTGAAACCCAACCACAAGATAAACGTGAAGAAAAAACAACATAATCTTTTAGGCATGAGGGGGGGTTTACCCACAAATACCCTTCTATAGCTGAGACCACATTCTTAATCAACTCCAAATTTAACAAATTTATAATGTTAATCAATTGCAGGTAAAACAGTTGATGTCTTGCCGTTGCCTGCCTCTACTATTCTACTGTCTATTAGTTAATAATTACGTGTTTAAGTCTAAATCTATTTCCCTGCTGGCCCTCCCTTCCTGCTTCATGACCACATTGGAAATAGCTTCAAAGGACAAGTAAATTTCTTACAACTACTCATATGAATCTGACTGATGTAAGATTAATCTGTGTCATGAAGATGGGCTAACGATTGTTCCCTACACAACTGCTCTGGCATTACGATCTTTAATGTCGCTCTTTTTCTGTTAAATAATAGTATAATAGGATGAAATTGGAGTACATTTTTGTCAGTGGAGCATGCATACTGACCATAGATTTATTGTTTATTTATTTTTTTCAGTATAATTTATTTATTTCTCTACCAAACTAATTATTGTTGTTTTCCCTTGATCTTTGGAGGAGAAAATTAATGGTTGGGATTTTTTATATTTTTTATTATAAAATTTGTAATATTTAAAATATCTATAATCTTACTTTTAGATCGAATATAATTATATTTAAATATATTTTATTTGTCAAATTCATAATTAATTAATGTATTATTTCTAGGGTTAAAGCTAAAAATGATTGACCAGACCCAGACCCAGTCCCTACTCCCTAATCCTAATTCATATTTGTAAACACATTATAAGAATTCAAACACATTAATTCACCCACTTTTTTGCCTTCTTTTCCCAATGAGTTGAAGAAGATGTTGAAATCTAGGTTTGCAATAAAAGCCCATTTTAATTAATCCATATGTTATTCCTTTTCTATATTAATTTTCTTCATTGGTCTACTGCCTGCAAATGAAAAGTTTTAGGGTAAAATAGATTAAAATTAAGTTAAAATGAAGCGAAATCGAAATTATTATAAATATTGTAAAGATTTTGGTATATATAATTTTTTTTATAAAAAAATTAAAACTTTTATAATAATTTCGATTTCGTCTTATTTTAACATGTCTCACGTTATAAAATTCCGCTTTCAAGTTAAAAAAAATGATTAAGGGCAACTTGTTTGAATACAGTAGACGATGCCCACCAAAATTGACAAAGTTTGTAAATCTTGCTCGCCGTTGGCGACCGTACAATCATTCCAGTGTTAGGACCAAAATTTTGTTTTCTCCCATCTGGACCACTAATGAAGTATATATATTGATAATGAAAAATGATATATATAAACATATATTTGCACTGAAAACTAAAGATGACTCTAAAACAATACGAACATGGGGAGAAGACAAGGACACTGATATTAGGATTTAAGAATACTTAAAAATTAAAATATGAAAGTCATATATGTAGGTAGGAAGAAATTGATGGGTTGGTAAAGAAATGGACCCATATTTTTTAGGGATGTTCACTGTTCGGAAAAAATTAATTAATAGATTAAAATAAAATTTTAATCGGTTAATTAGATGTTAGATCGATTAATAATTAATTTTAATATAAAATTTTAACTAACAGTTTATTTGATTTAAATGCAAATTAATTACTCGAATTAATCAATATTGATTCAAGAATTAATCGATTGAATAGCCCTGCATTTTCCTACCAAACAAAGAAACAAACCCATGTTTAATAAAAGGATCCCATTTTTGGATAATCCTGATACTAATAACGAGAGGATATAGTGTCTCTTTCAGAGTTGAGATCTTATTAATCAAATGTCCAACGTTTAGTTTAATCACCATAGAAAGAAAGCATTTTTAATTTGTTGTTTTTTTAAAAGACAACTCATTATTCAATTCAGAGAAATAAGAAAAAGAAATAGTCAGCTACAGTTCCATGTGCATCCACCATGCCGGATGATCAGAAAACACTGATTTGTCTTTTTTTTTGTGTGTGTGTGTAGAGACATGAATACGAAGATATATAATTTGATGATTTAAATTCCACCCAAAACATATATCCTCAGACCAAGTTGTAAAACCTTTTCTTCTTCTTCTTCTTCTTCCTTTCCGTCCCCTTCGTTTAGGTTAATTTGTGTTGTTCTTTTCTAGGTTATATCGAAAGGGTTTTCTGGAATGAGGAAAGATGATGTTTTAACAGTATCCTAGTTTTACAGATGAATTGCTTAGTTCATGTTCTTAAAAAATCAATCAGTTCTGAAACAAAATTCTCTTCTGCTTCTTCTTCCACTGAATCATCACCTTATAAAGACCTTAATTTGTTTGCAGATGACAATTCTCCCAGTTTCTGTCTTTACTCTTCAGTTTCTCAACTTTTTTTTCAGGAATTGGATGTTTAGAAATTTAAAAAAAAATATATTTGAAATATCTCTAGGTTGGAGGTTGGCTTTATGATCTAACTCGATCCAGCTTTAGATCAACATGTAAGTCTGACACATGATCCTCAATTTTCTTTTCATGCTTTACTGCCTTTTAGCCATATTTATTGTCTTTACTTTACACAGACAGAACCAGGTCGAATGTTGTCATTTATCTAGGTTTAATTTTAGTTGAACACGACACCGCTTTCTTTCATAACCAGAACACGTAAATTTGAAACTACTTTCATTTACAAAGGTAGATGGTGATGCTTATGCAGATGCTTTCCACCCAAATAAATGTTTCTGACAGTTCAAGATGCTTATTAAGTGTGTGCAGTTAAACCCATCACCTAGAACAAGAAAATATCCATAAGATCCAACGGATGCTGTTGAATCATTTCTAGAATAATATTGATAATGTTGGGATTTGCTACTAATTCCATTTTGATTCCATATTATACTGTTTCTTACACCAATTCTGTACACATTGGATACTTAAGGCACTTGAATGTAAGTAGGTAAGTAAACGACGATTTAATGCCTTCATTTAATTTCTACTTTCATGTTAGATAATCACTACATATGTCAGTATTCTCTCTGGTTTAAACAGACAGACTTCTATTAGTTGCACGTACGGAATAAACAGAAAGCAATGATGAAAGACATGATGGAGATGCGTGAAGAGGAAAAGAGGGTTGATAGTGCAGTATGTTCCCAGAAGTGGACGACCTTTGACTTGAATGAAGAAGCCGTCAGCGAAGATGATTATGATGAGAACGTCGGAAATGGAAAGGAAGGTGAAGTTAGGGTTGAAGAGGATGGCCATGGAGGCACTGATGATAAAAGACGAGTGAGGCAATACGTTAGGTCAAAGCTGCCTCGGCTTCGGTGGACTACTGATCTGCATCTGTCATTTGTGCGTGCTGTGGAAAGGCTCGGTGGACAAGACAGTCAGTTCATTCACATATTCCATCGTTTCTTTCTTTCTTTTACTTTCTTTCCATCTTTGATTTAAGAAGTGGTTTTATTTTTGCAGAAGCAACTCCAAAGTTAGTTCTTCGATTGATGAATGTGAAGGGACTTAGCATTGCTCATGTAAAAAGTCATTTGCAGGTACCAACAGTAGAAGAAGAAAACCCAGTTTGAATTTCGATTTCTCAAGTGTTTCAATTCACCATTGATTTGTATCTCTATATTGTTGTTTCAGATGTATAGAAGCAAGAAGCTTGATGAGACCGGACAAGGTGATTTTTTCCCTTAATACTTGTAGTAAAATTAATACCTACTGACACCCCAAATCAATGTTAATCATGACAAAACACAAACAATTAGAGATATATGCAGTTCAATAATCATAAAATGTTTCAGATATATTTTCTTTTTTAATATTTTTTGCAGTTTTAAGCAAAGCCAATGGATCAATAAAAGGAAGGGATGTTTTTCGTAGCATGTTGTTGCAGCACGCCGCGGCGGTTGGCACCGGTCCTCGTCAACATTTCAGGTTGGAAAATGGCGGAATTGTCTTAGCCACTGAATCTCTTCAAAATGACACCACACCAACAGCTCACTACCAACGACCTTTAGATTTCAAACCCAGCTTTCCCAGGTCACAATTAATTATTAATATATGAATTTAACAAAGGCTTTATAGTAATATATGAATATATGAATTTCAGATTTAAACTATATCCAATGATCAGAAATACGAAATTATACACGTCCAATGTTTGAACTTAAAAATATTAGTAATACTATAGAGTGCAAATTGTCTATCTCTTTTCCATGCTTTTATTCGTACTTCCGTTTCAAATTAGAGGGTTTATGGTGTAGGATTTGAGGTTCTAGGTTAGGGGTTTTGGTTAGGGTTCAGGGAATTAGACGTT
This sequence comes from Abelmoschus esculentus, assembly GCA_035048815.1. Classification (NCBI taxonomy): domain Eukaryota; kingdom Viridiplantae; phylum Streptophyta; class Magnoliopsida; order Malvales; family Malvaceae; genus Abelmoschus; species Abelmoschus esculentus. The sequence continues at coordinate 4,636,606 of JAUCBN010000008.1, forward strand.
ATGTGTATTTTTTAGGGTGTAGAGTTTAGAGTTTAGGATATAGAAAATAAATGTTAGGGTTTAAAATTCAATTTTTTAAAAATTTTTAACAGAAGATATAGATGGAGACATGATAAAGAAGTAGATGATTTTTCATCGATACTATACGTGTAATATTACTTGTATTCTAATTGGGACACTTCATTTTTCTGTAGGCACCACTTACCACTAAACTCCTTGATAAGCAAAGCTGGTGGAGAAGTACATGGTTTCCCTAAACCCGCTGCCTTCAACAATGAAGGGCTTATGCGAATGGAACCCATGACCAAGAGAGCTGGCAGGTGGCATCCTGTCCAAATGATTTGTAAGAGATGGGAAGCTAATGGAAACAAGAGCAATGACACATATAAATCCGACAAAATTGAACCCAACCCAGTAAACAACAAAATGGTTGATCAACTCGTTTTCAACAAGTTCGATTTCTGGAGCAAAGTAGAGTGTTATCAATCCGAGTTTGATGGCCCTTTTTTTATGGAGGTAAGAATTATCGGAGGACTTTTATTTTATATATTTAAACTCCGATAGCCGAGTTAAAAAATTATAAGCAAACTATAAATGTATTTATTTATTTTATCTCTATTTGGAATGCAGGTGAATGAAGATAAAACGATGAAGGATAGGAACTGGATTCCTGATTTGCAGTTAAGATTAAATCAAAGAATTGAAATTGATGATGAAATGAATACACATCGTAGAGGCACACACGAAATTAACACCCAACTTTCACTTTCTTAGATTTGATATAAGATTCAGAAAAGACATCTTAATTGACATGCATAATCAGTATTTTACGACAATATTAAGTGAGTGTCTAGTCATGTAGTTGTCTTAGAATTGTATGTTTTAGATAGAATAGAATTCTTTGTTGTTGAATCAGAGATAAGAGTACTGAACCTTAGGAAATATGAAGCTTTGTGATTGAGAATTTGATGAATGTGTTGTTTATTTTCATCAAATTTAGATAGTAGGAAGTAATGTTGAAGCTAATCATGATCAGCTAGCTAACTGTGGCTAGATTTTGCTCATCAAACCAAACTACAAACACTAGTTTTGTAATCCCATTGGAACCATAATTATGTTTTGTTCTTAACACCCAATGTCCATGCCTCTTTATCGTTTTCCATCTTCGGCTCATACAGGAAGAACAGATGAGTTAAATTCTCGAATGGATTCCTGTTGTAACAAAGTGAAGGTGCTGAAATGGCAGATCAAAAGTGTATTAAAAGAGTACATTCCTTATGCTATAGAACATATTATTTGAGATGAAAATATTGTCGTTACTAAGATTTGAATCGACTTTGATGTAACAAATTCCTTGGCCACTGATGGGTGATCTAAGAAAAATAGACCACTTACAGACTTATATACAATAACGAGAGCTAACGAATTGAGGTAAAACTCCTGGAGGGAAGAAGAAAACAAAATGGTAGACTGCTGCCAAATCTTAACCAGCTCTTTACCTTTTTAACTCTTGGATGGCTGAGATAGGTGAGTTGGTAGTTTCATCAGTGAAGGCAATAATATTGATAATATTACCTCGGAATTAATGGGTCGTTAAATATGATTATTTTGGACCCTTAAGAATCAGTATTTGGGCTTCTCTTAATTCAGGCCTTAAAAATGGGAAATTCTTAAGTCTCCCACTTTCTTTTATAATTAGGACAGAAACCTTCGTTACTTTTTACTAGGAAAGATTCGGCAAATTTTATATTTTTAATTTTTAATTTCGTACCAAAATGTCGATCAATATCAAGATATAAGCAAGGGACCAATTATTAGAGGCAGGAAATAGTAATTTATTTAGTACATAATCACAATTGGAGCGGTAAAATTCCAAGTAGCACTGTCACCACTCCAAATGTGAAAAAAAAACCATATCGGCCCATTAAAAAAACCCATGAAAGGTTCCGGTAATGGGGAAAACTTGTTTCTACTCTGTCGCCTCTAAACTATTTTTAGGACATAAAATAGAAATAAGTCTAGATAAGTCCCTAAAATTTTGCCATTTTTTCTGTTAGTCTAGCTAAAGACCTTAAGTTACACGCAATAATCATATCTGTAAAACAGCAGGTATCCTCTTTGCTGTTCCCCGCCGGGACGTCCACCACATACGACTCTAACACCACAGTTTTCCCCCTGCTGCCATTTCCTCCCTCGCTAATCTCATGCACCGTAGTAGTGGAACGATAATTCACAAGCCTATGATCACCTCCGATAATGCTAATCATCATAACATGACACTCATCATCAAGCTCATCTAGTCTCTCCGTGCTGGTAGCAGCCGGCAACCCTGACACCACCACCACTTCACGTATACTCCCGATGCCACCGTTGCCCGCACTCAACCTGCAACTCTTCACGAATTGCTTGTACGCTTGCGGGTTGTCGAAGCGCCGAAGTATGGACCAAACCAGAGGCAGTGGTGCATCAATGGTTTGAACCAAGGTGGAGCCACATTGGTTCGATGATAGCTTAGGAGTGTGATACTGAATTGTCATCGCTTGTGTTCTGGGATGGACTAGAAGTTCTCTGTATAGCATTTCAAACCCCAATTTCAGCATAACCTCTGCATATTACACACGCATAGAGAGAGAGCAGTCTATGATTTCGGGAGGGTGAGAGATATTTTATAGGCAAACCTTGGCTTTTATCTGTTTATGTCGGTTAACTTTTGTCTGAACATTAATTGTCTCTCTTGTTTTATAATGTCATCCCCATCGCCCCTGCCATGTCATATAATTGTAGGTTACTTATAGGTGTGAACGGGGATAAGGGTAGGAATTCTTTATCTCCAAGTTAGTTGAAATCTGAAGGCGGTTAATTAATATCGAAGGCAGTGGGACCATTGGCTGTATCGTTGAAATTGTCCTTTTTGGAGTTTTAGCGGTCGTTAGACGTTAGCCATGTGGGGGAGTTTGTTCTACATTTGCCTAAACGGCGTCGCTACATTTTCATTTCTGTGAACCGTAGGATGATACAGATTAGATGTTGATCGTGTGATGTACAGTGGAGTGGGGTCCGGTGGTTCACCAGAAGCAGCAGCATCAAAACCAGAACATAAACAGTTCCTTTGTTTTGTTGCAACAAAATAATCCGACCCAGAATCTGATCCCTTGCAACTGGTCATATCTGTATTCAGGACTATGTACAGGTTGGTGTTCTTGGAGATAAATGAATAGTATAATATTATGGAATTTAATGAATATTTTGAAGCATGTAACTATGCCATCATTGTTAAAGTATTTATTTGTCTTCTCTGTTTAGGTAGGTGGGAAAATATTATTGTTTCTATTTTGAAGGTTTTGTTCTAATTATTTTAGATTGATTCGTGTTGTGTAATTAATTAGTGGATGAATTTTCAAAAAATATTTTACGTATATAATGTCATAAATTTAAGATATGTTTGAACGAAATTAAACTATTTATCACTTAAATCATCTCTATTAATAAATAAATTTAATATATTACTTGATAAATTTGCGACTCTCGCTGATATATTAAAGAAAAATAAACAAAACCCAAAAAAATTCTTTACGCAGACTGGATTCTTTTATTGCTCCATGGGCTCAAGTTGCTAAAGTAACAAGGGAATGGGCCTATTATAACGAAACTTTTGATAAACTAGAAGACTTAATAGAAATGGCCCGAATTCAATAAATTAAAAATTCGAATTGGGTCGTCTAACCAGACATTCAACGCACCGTATCATTATGAAAAAGAAAAACATATATCAAACATTAATAATTTCATAAAATCTATAATTAAAACTGTACTTTTGTTAGTTAAAGGACATAAATCCATTTTCGATGTGAATTTATTTGTAGGCCTACTATGGTCAAATAAGATCCCACAAGCATTTAAACAATAACCAAAATCCAATGGACCCTCCCATCTTTCTTCCTATAATCACATGTTGCCCACTAACTTTTAATTCTGTAGGCCACAACTTGGATGTGACACAACTTATAGATTACCAGATCAAGTTTAACTGCTAATAATGATGTTAATCTTGTTTTCTTGCGTGGAAAATAAGATCATACACATCAAATCAAACCATTGATCACCCACTTTTGAGGGATTAGATTGGATTTGTTTTCTGTTAGTGTTATGATGTAGGGTTTGAAATATTATTGGCTAATTACAAAGAATCCGGTGAACTGTTTTCTGTGTGAAAGGGAATTAGGACTCTCACGGGAATTTTTTTAAAAGTAAATTAGCTGAATTGGTAAAGTGAAAGTGGGCGCTTGTCTACAAGTCATAGTAGCAAAATAATAATGTCAACGGCCAGATGATTAAGAATGGTTGGTTAGTATGGTCCATGAGATTTAAAATGATGATTGCGGTGATGTTAATTAGTATAATTCAAGAAAATGAATAAATAAGAATATTTAAACATTTAATATTCTTTGATTTATAGATATTATATTCAATTGTATGTTAAAAGAATATTGTAATAATATTTTTTTAAAAAAATCGAAGTAAAAATATTATTTGATAAAAGTGGAAATGTTTTAAGTATTTAATTAAAGTTACATAATTTACGGTACTCACTTTAAATCATGGATCTAAAAGGCAAAGTACATAGTAAGATGCAATTATTTAAGGCAATTGAAGGGGAAAATTCCTTTGAAAAAGGAATATAAGGAACCCTAAACCAAAAAGCTAGGTCTAGGAGGAGTATATATAATTTCTCGTAATAGAAGCATCATTACTTATTTATGAATCCCAATCTCTCTTTCGAGTTAGCCAAAGGGAAAAGAGAGAAAAAGAAACACTTCTCGGCTATGAACAGCATACGTTGCTGCATCTCTTGCATTCTTCCGTGCGGGGCGTTGGATGTGGTTCGAATAGTACACTCCAATGGGCATGTTGAGGAGCTCAGCGGCTCCATCATGGCCGCCGATATCATGAAGGCTCACCCTAAACACGTCCTCAAGATACCGTCCTCTCCATCCACCGACGGTATGGTCTCAAATATTGTCGTCGTCCCACCTGACGCAATGCTCAAACGCGGAAAGATTTATTTCCTCCTCCCTCTACCGCCCCCTTCACCTCATAAATCTTCCTCCACCACTGCCGTCAACAAGAGTAACAGCCACAGAGAACGCCAGCATCGACAGAACCGGAGCTTGAGCAACGCCGTCAACAACAACAACAGCATGGTTTCGGTGCCGAATCTTTCGACAACGGATCGAAGAAGAGGGAGAGTTGGGGTGTGGAGACCACACTTAAAGAGCATCTCCGAGACCCCAAATGATGATGGTTGATCATCTTCAACTACGCTGTGTCATTCTACTATTAACTATTAGTACTATTTTGTGTAAAAAGACATGTTTAGACTGTTCATCGTATGTTAATATGATTCGCTTCTAGGAAGAATGTACATCAATCCATTAGGGTTTCTTTCATGGACTTGCTTTATTTTTGTTTTCTGTATATGTAAGCGTAGAAGCAATATAATAATGAAAATGCAAGAAAAAAAAATACTCGAGCCGTTATTTGTAACTATAAAAAGCTCATTTGGGGAGATGTGAGCAAAAATCATCTTTAAAAAAATATTTTTTTATTCAATTCGACGTAAAAATATTTGACTCATAATTTTATAAATTCAATTTCATGCAAAAATAAATAAATAAATAAAATAAAGATTGAGCTATAAAATAGTGCTATCAATATCATGTCCTTAAACGAAAATATTTTATGCAACACTTTATGTAGTATGGATTGACATCAAATGTAAAAAAAATGAATGTTACGTGTAAATTATATATTTTTGTTGTGTAAAAATAATCATAATATAATTTATAAGTAGTTTTAGAAAACGGTAATCTATGAGTTTGAATTTGACCCGTAATTTTTTTAGAAGATGCTTTATTTTCTTTACCTAAACTAAAGTAAATGATATATACGATCTTACTGATAATAAAAAATTCTTTCAACAAGAAAATGAAAGGGAATGTAATTCTTGACAAGAATTTTCGTTATTGAACTATAAAAAAATGAAAGGAACTCAGTTAGACTCATGTGTCATTTGTCATGAAGGTGACACTTCATATATTGACATATGATGGATCGTAACACATTATATAGATCAATCTAAATATATAAAGGCAATGTTCCACCATCAAAATCTAAATTTATATAAAATCTCATATATTTTTTATAAATGAAAAATATAAGAACTTAATGAAATCAAAGTGGCTTCGTGGATTGTGAGGAATAATAGTCCCCACATAAATACTTTTTTCCAGCAAAGAATAATTATAATTGAAAGCATTTTCACTTGCTAGCTTGCACTAACTAAGGTGGGGTTTGGGTTGGCATATATGGAACTGATTTTTGTTCTTTTACAAAGACAAGAGAGCCAGCATCCTGTAAAGTTAATGTCAACAGTGGCGTTTGACCCTCTACATTGGCTGCTGCTGGTGGGTGGAATTTCGGTTCAGCTACCTAGCTTCATCATCACTCTCCTGTGCCGAGTATCAATCAAATTATCCCCCATTTTCGTATGCGTGTTCCTGAATTCTGATCTAACAGATTTCCTTTTCTCTTGTGCCTTTCTGCAGTCCCACCATCTGGGGACAACAAAAAGAGGAACAGAAGTTGGATTAGGATAGATATCATATCATTGAACTGCTATCTATTTCAATGGATGCCTTGGCATCTCAGAATTGCACTTAGTTTTATCCACAAAACTATGGAGTTTGTCTTTTTCAATTCCTTTCTCATTTGTGGATGAAACCACTTTTTCTGTACGATATAAACGATGAAGGGAACTGTTCAAGAGTTTTCACTGTTTTTGAAGCTTTTGAGGTCATAGTCATTAGACCACAATGTTCAGTTCTTGTGGGGGGGAAATTGCGTTGCTTAAATGACTGGTAATGCTCTATTAACCATGAGAAAACCAAGTTTTCACTTGCTAAGCATATTGCCCGCAACTCCACGATATTTATACCGGCAAATCTACCTTATCAAATGATTGTGTTTTTCTTTCTTACATGTAATCCACACTCACCCAGATAAACAGAATATGTTGGAGTGCCGGGCAGCATGACATCATATGTGAATTCTGATGAGTGACGAGAGAACTGTTTGAAATTTGAATGAATTAATGAATTCTTATTTTATTCGGGCCGAACAAAAATCTTTTGTCTTTAATTATGTCTCTTTTTATGTCTCATGCTAAAAATTAAATTCTAAACATAAGCTTAATTTCTACATCATAAACCCTACACCTTATCTCTACTTATTTCTTAAATCCTAAGTATAACTCTTAACCTTAAACATTAAATACATTATTTTAAAGTGAACGTATAAAAAATATATAATAAAAAGACAATACGATTCACACCCATTTAGTTACACCAAAAAGGCAACACTTGCCTAATGTTTAAATATAGCGTGTTTACTTCTACCAGCGTTTTAGGGTAACTGTATTGTATTTGTACTAATTACAAAAATCAATTTGGTATAACTGTATTTGTACTTAAAAAACAGTTTAGTATAACCGCAGGTCAGGTCAGTTGACTTAGAAGGTACGATAACATATCCGACGAATTATTAAGAATTTAACTTAGACGTAAAAGTAATTATTTAATGTTTATATATTTACATCACTATGCAGTTGCATAAAAATTAGTAAAAAAACACTTGCATTTCATAAAAAAAAATCAATACGTAATCGGAAATTCCCTCCAAATTTGAGGGTTAAAATACCTGCTAAGGGCTACGCCAAAGAGGCCTGAAACTATATTATTCAACAGATTCATATATATGGGGCTAAGCCATATATGAATTAAAAACAAAGGACAAAAACGGTAATTGGACCCCTTCAGGCCGTTCCGTTAGACCGATACCCGTCAAACTATAAATATCGAGGGAGAATACAATTTAAAACAACTTCACAGAACAAGGACAACGAAGAAGACAGTAAGTTAGTAACGGACTGGAAACAACGACGTAACGATAGTCGATATCTGCAAGCTAACCGAAGCCATCCCTGACCAAAGATCCCGGGGGTCTTCTCTCGTAGCTCTCCCTTTCCCACTCTAGTATCGGACGACTCCGACATCGATTATAATTATCTCGTTTTTTAGTCATTTTAATGATGTCATAATACGAGATTATATCACATAATAAAGGAAATCTAACAGCATATATCCAAACATAAAACCTATTTCTGATCTAACCCCGTTTTACCTTAACCAAGTGACACAAAAACCTGACCTGAAGTAGATCTATAACTTTTAATAATAACCTGTACGTCTCATTCATCAAGCGTATATGATGGATTAACTCTATATAACTTACAAAGTATAGATGATAATGATCGACCCACATAAATGAAGTTTTACTAAGACAACGAAGACCGGGACAACAACATTAACTAATTATCATGTAAGAACATTTTAGGTACTGCTTCATATATATATCATGCAAAGCTCCAGCGACTCATAAACCTTAACAGCATTTTAAACCGATACCAGTACCAGTACTTGTATAGTAGTAGTGCTAAATTTTAACTTCATACTCCTTTGCCTTAAACCATTCCCCTCCACTCTCTCATGTTTTGATACTTTCCTGAATGCCGATCATTCTGCACCAACCGAACAAAACCCAGAAAACACAAATGTTATAATTCTTGTCGTATCATAAGTAATCCATTAAAAACTATATATAAATATATATATAAGTTAATAAAAAGAAATTTCACTATTACTTAGGGTTAGGAGTGTTCATGATTAACCAACCTACTACGATAATTCTTGTCGTATAGATACGCTTTCCAAAGGAGGTACTGAGGGGGAAAACAGGGTATCCTAAGAAAAAAAGTTATATCCCCGTACTAATCAGAGCAAAGAAAAGACAGAAATATCAGGGAAAAAGAAAAGTTTCAGTACTAATATTATTCACTCTGATATTCCTTATTGGATTCAGTTGAAGCCAGAGTCAGTAATAGCAGTAGCTAGCTTTCTAGTGGCTAGTGCTCTTGGCTTTGGATGCATCATGCACGTGTACTTATACCTGCTTCCACAGGTCAAGCTACTTGCCAGTCACGGGCATTTAATTTCTAAGTTACACCAATCAAGAAAACTATCTTTTTCCTTTGTCCTGCTTAATAATTTAAAGTAAAGAAGAAGCTGTTAATTATTAAAAATTAATGTAATTTTCTATTTTAATTACTCAATTTGTTTGGCAAAATATCATTAATGTTTCCTTTTTTTATACGTTTCTATTATTATTAAGTTCCGTTAAACTTTAATAAAATTATGACTTGAAATGATATAATAACGTTTTACTCCAAAACATTTATATGTTATACTAATTTAGTCATAATTCAAAATAAGTTAATAAAATCTAACATTTATAAACACTATCAATTTGGTCCGGATTAGTTAATTAATCAATTAACCCTCCAGTAAGATGATTAAAATAAGAATCAAATTGATTATAGAATTTTTAAATATTATAAAATTCATATCAAAATGATATACTATGTAGATTTTAAGAGATAAAATCATCAATATATTAGACCACATCATAATTCCGATAAAATTTAACAAAAACTTAACAATCAATTACCAAAACAGAAGGGGAAAACCTAACCATAGTGATGTTAGAATAAAAGATGATAATTTTAAGACCAACGAAGTAGTTTACCCATTAAAATATTCACACACCCGAAACCTGGTTAAGAATGAAATCTAAAGGGCCCTATAGATCGAAATATTCTCATATCCAAAAACACTATCACAATCCGGACAGAGCGATGCTAAGCGGCATACAATTATATAGAGATAAGATTAAGTTATATAGTGTAAATCTCTATAAAATTTACGTGTTTTTTTATTGTTGAATGATTGAAACCAATGACTTAAATTAACTTATTTTTTTTCCAAATAATGATCTTCACAAAACCGACAGTTAATCTGAATCATCCATTTTAGTCATCTAACGATCCAAAAACATGTAAAACTTAAAGAATTTTACATTATAACTTGATTCTATCCCATATATATTATGTTCCTTAATTTGTTGAAACATTTTAGAATAGTAACATAATCTTGTTACCAACTAACATTTTGTAAAATGTGATATTGGACCTTGTAAGTAAGGTTTGCAGTTTAAATATTATCAGCGTTAAGGTAAGAAATTGACATGTAAGGATCATTCCGAGTCTTTATAATACCTAAAATTAAATTAATCTATTAGATAACATGTCAATAACATTACCAAAATGATAATATAGTTTTAGAACAAACTCTAGTTTTAGCTCAGAAGTTGAGTTTTCAAGTTTTTAACTAGCTAGTAGCTTAAGTTTTCGGTCACTTTATTATATTTAGACCAAGAAATTTTACCCTTTAAAGAGTTTTAAGTTTTTAACTAGCAAATAGCTCAAACTCCATATGGATGCTGATCTCTTGTACTATTTAGTTTTAGGATCGTGTATCGGGGTTTGCATGTGTTTATTGTTTTTACATGGTGGGTTGGTTCAGTTGAAACGGGTATTGAACTTAGAATTAGTTTTTACTGTTAAGCATTAAAATTAAAGCTTGATTATAAGTTCTATTTATCACTCCATTAGTAATTTAATCAATCTAAATTTTGACCATGTTTCCTACGAGAAATCACTAACATATAGATATTGATAATCTAACAAGTATACATATAATCATATGTACATAATATGGGGAGCACAAAATCGAACAGAATCAGAAAAAGGACCCAAAAAACAAGGGGAAAAGTTAAGTATTGGGAAATATTTTTCTACGATATTCAATTTTTAGTTTTGTGTGCATGATAGGGGGAGAGGGGGTAGCAGTAATATTTCTCCTTCAAGCAATGGTAAGAAATGATCGAGGGGTAAAAATTGAGGTAAAATTACTTACCGAACTTCTGCAATACCGAAAAGTTCTCCAAGGCCAGACTGCCAGAGTGTTAGAATTAGGGTTTTTGAAGTAAAAGGTTTAGGGTTTTTTTACCATCAGAAGAAGATCGAGTATACTAGGAATACCACTTTCTTTTCGGTTCTGAGGTAGACTATATAACGTCAGTGGTTTCTAATAAACAGACCGGTTCCGATTATTCAAGCAATCTAGTTTTCATGTTCTTGAAGTTTATTTAAGCAGAAATCTATATGTTTCTTTTTAGTTACTTCTGGAGCTAGCTAGATTGACTTGACTAGATTTTGAGTGAAAAAGAAACAGAAACGAATTTTAAATGAAAAGTTAATGATGTGTATGTGTATAAATATATTATGTATCAAAGTAAAAAGAAATACCATACATGTGAAGAATCCAAAGATCCTAGGCAGCTAGCGAGGAGGGCTCGTCGACGTGGGGTTTAATTTGAGTCTTCTGCTTCTTTTTCTTCTTCTTCCTATATGGAATCCCTCTGGCCTTAGCTTGACAGTCCTTCACTTCACGCAAAAAAACCCGAATAGCTCCGTTTCCAAAAGGGTTTGTCTCCGGTGACCCACCGTGCTCTTCATAAGCAGCTCTGAGGCGTCCGATCAGTGCGTCAAGGCTTCCCCAGGCTTGCCTATGTGGACACGTACAAGGAGCAGGCGGGTCAGGTTGTCCAAAAAAGACGCAGCCGTGTAGGTGAACCTTAGTCTTCCCGAACTGATCCAGATATCTGAGGAAATCAAGAACATGATTGCAGTTGCAGTGTGATAGTGGTACCGGGGGGATCTGGTTCTTCAAATACTGCCCGAAAGTGTTCCAGTCTCGCCGTTTCTGTGACTCATACCGACTCAGCGGAGCAGTCGCCTGAGTTTGACTATGGTGGTTACCGGAGGACCGTGAGGATCCTTCAGCAGAATCTCTAGCTATATCACCTGACATGATTACCGAGAAACGATATTGGTTCCAGATGAATTCCTGTGTATTTTTGGCAAGAAATGATCATTAAAAAATGGAAAAGAAAAAGGTGGAAGAATAGGAGATAGTGCAGTGGAGAGAAAGATGAAAATCACATCTTTAGGTCTAACTGAGGAGACATGTTATGGGCCCCTATGAAACCTGCTTTAATTTGTTCTTCAAAATTTCTCCAATTCATTGTTTTTTTGACAACCCTTCTTTGAAAATTAACACACAGTTTTGTAACACAATGTATAAATACAGTTTCAGTAGTGTATGGCTATACTAATGTCGTCATCTTTACACTCTATCATCATTTTCATTACCAACATGCAGTGAATGGGGATTTTTGTCCTAAAATATGTGAAACGTGTTTTTTTTACTAAACTTGTAATTTGGTTTTAACCACAGTAAACCTTGAGTAGTATAATTTCACTTGTTTTCATATATTAAAAAATGCCTGTGGTGCTTGACTTAGTGCGAATATCATTTTCTTTTGTAGATTGGAATTATTACATGGTTTATTTGCTAACACAAATTATTACCACTCTGTTACTCCATCCATCACCACTAATGAAATCATTATGACTGATTATACATAAATTAATATTTTATGGTATGGTTGAGGGTTGATGTTTATTTGGATTTAAAGTAAGCGGAGACACCTCAGAGAATGTAAGGTTAGCTGATCTCAAGAAAAATATATTTATTTAAAGATTTACTTAACGTAATAAAATTATAAATTATAATTAATAATTTCACCCACGAAAAAAAATTAAAAAATAATTATGATATTAATTTGATATTGTAAAAAAACTTATAACCTTACAATTTTAATACTTTTAGAAATATTTTTTCATTTGGGGTGGCAATGTTGCATGAAATATTAGTTGAAATTTATTATAAACGCAATTTTTTTATTCACTTTTGAGTTTAGAATTATTTTTTAATATTATTATCTTCGATATATAATTTAAATTATCTCTTTAAAAATAATATATCTTATTAATGCATTTAATATCTGGCAGTATATCTTTTAATTTAATTTTTTCCGGTTTAAGATCGCCTAAGAGCGGAATTAGTTGAAATTATATCTTGTCTTCATTTAGTGGGTTTGTTTGAATTTTTTTGTTGCTTTATTAAAAAAATATCAAAAAGGGTTTGTAATTGATTCTTCAAAGATTTCTCTCATTTAATCGTTGAATTGAGAGCCATGCTTCTGTTTAGCTGACCTATTGGAAAGACATGGCTATTTTGCTAAGAATTACAACATCGATGAAGAATCAAGTGTACTTATAACCTTAAATCTAGGGGAGTAAATTCAGTCTTGGTATGTTACCGGGCCTTGAATTTTGATAAATTTAACATTTAGTCCTTATATTGAGGAGGTTAATACAATTATATTAATTTTAAATACAAATTAAATCTTTATTCGAATAGCATCATTGTTGTCTTAATATATTTTAGAAGGTTATTTGTTAGTTTGAATGTGTAAAAATATACGATCATCGTTGTATGATATTTATATGGTTTATTATTTGTACAGGTTCTCTACCTCCAACTCTATTTTTTTTATTTTTTTAATATTTATATTTTGATCTTTTAATTTTAAATCTTGATTCTGTTTTGAACTCGAGTCTTGTCCGATCCTTGTTATTCACAAAAGTGATTTGCAGCCTAGGCTATAGTAGTCGTTACAATCATAAAAGCATCCTCCGCAAACAAAAGGGGAAACATATTTTACTGCAGCAAAGATTTGTAAGAAATCTGGCAATTATTTTCCCTGGCAATTCAACTTTTAGAACAGTGTGAGTGGTTCGGTTTCAGGGTGCAGGTTTAAATTATTGGTGCCTCTACTTCCATGGACCTTTGTAAGGTTTAAGGAAAAATCCTCGGCCGAAGGCAATCAATTTCTCAAGATGATGACCCACTCCCCTTGACCAATGGCCATGCAGCTTTATACATATGGACATCTTACTCATTAATAGTTAAAAAACTGTGATGAAAAATATCTCCAAAGGGATTCACTAGTAACCGTGACAAAGAGAGTGGAGAAAAGTTTAGGCTTAATTGTTCTAATAAGATGACGTTTGAAGGGCGGCCCATAAATTTGCAAAGACTGAAGAACTTGTAAATCTTAGCTTTTTGGCAGGGCATATATAAGAGGAGATTCTTTTAGAAGTGGGCATCAGAGCTGCATTCCCTATCTCTAACCATTCACGTTTTATATAGGGATGTGGCGGCGAAAGTCTAGCTTCATTCAACATGTCTGTCTACAAAGGAAACAATAAGAATGTTGGAAATTATCTTGCTCATTCTTGTTGGCTACATCTTAAAATTAGGGGTTGTCTTGCAAGAATTAATATCATTTTCAAGCATCTGTTTGTAGGTCAAAACAAAGAAATTTATCCAACCAGGCAGCAATCCACCTTAACTAAACTCATCCAGTGTTTGAGACCGTGTCTGCTTTGAGAAATTTATAAACCCCATTTACTAAGATGACTCGAGTTACATGTTTTGGAACGAAACAAAACTGACAAGGCAAGGGCAAGGGCAAGGTCGTTGGTTGTCAATTTTCAGTGTTTGGTCATTCAAAAGGAAAGCTAAACCCCACCTTTCTGGTTAAATATTTGAGACAATACATCCAGAACACAAGATAGAATTCAAGGCTGAATTTTCAAATTCATCACTTGTATCAAATGATGTGTTAAATCAGGCACTAGCTTTTAATTTCCCAACAAACCTTTTAATTGCCTTAACCTACGTGGTGATAAGATATTCCAACTTTTTTTTTGTTAACTTTAGAATAGTGCTTTAATTATCGAACACAAAGACCAGCCGATCCACGTGAATGGGTCCATCTTCTTCACCAATTATCTTTGAGTGCACCGTCGGGTCAAACGTGGACCTTAAGTATATGCAATCCAAAGTATATGTTCTAATTCTCTAAGACTAGCTGGTTAAGCCGCTAGCCACACTGCTGAAACCCTGATTGGGCCTACTTGTTGGGTGAGGAAGAATATATGCAAACCCAGTGAAGTTATGATGCAGATTTCCAGCAAAGGTTTTTCATGGATTGCAAGAGCAACTAACGAACACAGCTGCACATCATCATCTTAACATCCTCACCCAACAAGTAGGCCCAATCAGGATTTCAGCATCATGGCTAGCGGCTAACCAGCTAGTTTGAATCCTCGGACCATAGGGCTTGTCCCAACTCCCATCCCACCGAAAGTATTAGATCCATGAAATCTGAAACTGGTCCAAGATGTTGTGCCCCTCATTCAAACTATTTCTGCTATGGAATCCTTCCAATATTGTCGTACATCATTTCATTTATGAAAAGAGATGAGTTTGCATTAAAAAATCTTCAGCATGGACCGCATCTCTGCAGACGAGTCATCTGCACATCATTGGCTGTGCATGTCCTCTTCCTCATTTAATTCCCAACCCTTCCCTCCTCATCTTTCTGCATCGCTTCAATACCCGTAGGCCCAAACTTCTTTTTCTTCTCTCCTAATACAAACTACACAACATTTTTGTTTAAGCACCATAGAAAATGACCTATTGGCAGAATGGGATGGCGTCTGCGTCTTCATTATGAGGCGAAGAATGTGAGATCCAAGGCTACATGCTTGGTATCATGATATTTATTATATCGTCCTATCTTTGCATTGATGAAACTCATTTAATTTTGTGTCCATCTCCATTTGATGCTCTTCCAAAAATATATGCATTTTCATTTTTTTATTATTTCATTCAAGGAAAAAGTTTGGATCGAATCTCATGATGATGTTGGTATTTCTAGAGATTATTTTATTTGTTAGGCCAATGCCTTTTAAGTTTTCAATATCGTAGACGGTCAGTGCGAGGAAAGATTATTAAGAGAATCTTATTCATCATGTCATCCGTAGTCTAAGTAATCAGGATCGTTTATTTTTAAATAATTATACACCCACTAATTACATGTAGAAAAGATATGATGATTCACCGCAAAAAAATTTAGAATAGATAAATTTAATTAATTATAGATTTAATTGTGATAATATGACCACTCAATTATAAGACTTGTAAGTTGCATCATTGTGATCAACTGCTGTTGAAACTTATTGAAGAAAGTGACGTAACGGTTGATAAAATTCTTTGCAATTATATATTCTACCAATTTGGTCCTTATTTTAATTTAATAAAAATAAATTGAATAATCAATTTATGGTTATATTTAATCTTTATGTTATGTTAGGATTAAAACAATTGTAATACTTTAATTACACTAAAACTAACATCTCAACCATTCTTAAAGAAAGGTGATATCATAATATTAGGAAGATGAAAAATAATGATATTGTTCTTGAAATATTAAGAAGGTGATATCATAATAAGTTATTGTAAATATATTGTTAGTTTTGGCGGGTAGGAGGAAATAATATGATTTTGCTTGAGATTTTGGTTTTGCAGTTAAACGGTCAGATCAACTTTTGAAATTTTGGTGCAGTTGCGTGTCATCTACCGTCTCGGCGAACTTATGTGTAATCGTAAACTATACTTAAAAGATTTATTTCATAGATTTTAAGATATTTATATTCTAGTATAAAATAATTCTTTTAATTTAATTTGATATTTTTAATATTAAAATTATAAAAATAATTATATGTTTAAAATCACTATTTAGAAGTATATCATATAAAGTTCATTAAATAAGAATTTTTATTTTAAAAGATTTTATTATTTAGATGTTTATTGATTTCATTATGTAACGTGGTGTTTTTTAAAAAATAGGAATATGTTTTTAAATATTTAATAACATTTTTCTAAATATTTTTTAAAAATATTAAAGGTCTAAAAGCCAATATGTTTGTTATTATTTTAAAACAAATTTGATTTTCCTATAAATTTAAAATAATTAAAAAAAACAGTTCTAAATCCGAAACGTGGTGGTCCCCACGTTCTTCCGAGTGTAAGTCTTGGAACCAAACAACACAATCCAAACATAAATATACCTCTACCCTGTAATTTCACGCATTACCCCCTCCTTTCCAGTTTATTTCCTTGAAAATAGAAGGTTAATTCCGTCTTTTCGATAAACAAAAGGATTTCCAGGTAAAGGTAATGGCTTGCAGTGTTGGAGATGTTCTCCGCTTTTTCTTCTCTTTCAGCTGTTAGTTAAGCTGCTCCAATCTCTTCTCTTCACCTACTCTTTCCCTCCTCTATTGCAAATATCAAAATAAATTACTTCAATTTTTTTTATTAATTTCATATTTTCCCCTTCATTCAAAGTAGTTGCATTATAACATTTTGATATAATTGCTGCTGTTGTTTGTGCATAATCTTCTTCTATCTTGAATTTTTTAGAGCGAAAATCGAAAATGCCTCTGGTTAGAGCTCAAGTGAGGAATGAATACGGGCTTGGTCAGCCGGAGCTTTACAAGGAAGCTAATAGAGAAGATCCGAAAGCTGTTCTCGATGGCGTCGCCGTCGCCGGTCTCGTTGGGATCTTGCGCCAGTTAGGCGATCTTGCTGAGTACGTTTAGTATTTTATTCGTTTTATTGGATTTTGGATATCTCTGGTTGGTTGCACGATAAGGAAGTTGAAGGAATAAATAGAAATTGGAAGCCATAGAGTTTGATTAATGAACCTATAGGCCTTTTGATTATAAGATGTTCTTCTTTGATTACTTAGGTTTTTAGTTCTTATTTTCTTTTAAAATGTTAGCTATTTAAAAAAAAAACTGCGATATTTAGCTGGTGTAGCTTGGTTGTTATGATGCAGATTTGCAGCAGAGGTTTTTCATGGATTGCAAGAGCAAGTAATGAACACAGCTTCGAGGAGTCATAAGTTGACAATTCGTGTGCAACGGATTGAAGCTGCACTTCCACCTCTTGAGAAGGCAGTTCTTGCCCAGACAAGTCATATCCACTTTGCTTACACAGCTGGTATGGCCTCTTTACATGTCTTTTTTCTAGGTAGATATTGCTTCTTTTACACTGTTTTTTCGCAGATACTGAGGTACAAGAATTCAGTACATATTATGCTTTTATGTTTTCTTCTGGCATCTGTTGCCAAAATTAGGGTTTAGTGTCACCAAGACATAGTCACATAGACCTTAAGTTCGCTGGTATTCATGTATTACTGCAAAAAAGGACATTATTTGCGTTGAAATTCAAATATTCAGTAAGATCTTAATTTCAAGAAGAACCTTGTTTTTTAGTTAATCAGTTGTCACTTGTCAGTGCTGACAATTGAAAAAGTATTCTCGTAGATGATTCTATTAAAAGAAAGACCATCTATGGCAATGGAAATATGTTCTATACAAAACATGCTTTAGTTGTTTAAATCCTGGGAAGATTTTCATTGATTATGGACTAAATGGATTAGAAATATTTTAAATGATTTATTTTATCAATATATATTTACTGCATGTAATATTAATATTATTTTCTTCGTGGTTATTGCACAACAATACACACCTGCATGTTTAAGAATCAAGCTACAAGGAAAACAGTGACGTTTCTTCTTACTTAGACACAAACTAGGTTCAAGTTCACATTTTCTTAATTGCAAGTTTGAATTTTTTGTATTAGCTAATAGCTATTGGGATCTTTTCATCTTTCTGTTCAAATCTTAATGAAAAGTAGTTGCTCTACAGGTTTTGAATGGCACCCTCAGATTCGCAATGAGAAAAATCTTTTCATCTACAATGACTTGCCACGATTTGTTATGGATTCCTATGAAGTTTGTCATGACCCTCCACGCCTCCATTTGCTTGACAAGTATGGTTATTTACATCTGCTTCCTCTTTTTAGCAATGACAATCATGTTCAAGAAATATATTTGTGATGTGTATATGTACATTGTTTTGGAATTTTATGTCTGCCTTGCAATCAGATTTGATGCTGGAGGCCCAGGATCTTGTTTAAAAAGATATTCTGACCCGACCTTCTTTAAGAGAGCATCAGGTATCCCCATTGAAGAAGATGCCGAGAAAGTCCCAAGAGATAAGAGGACTCGTAAAAGCAAGGTACCATTTACTCTATTAACCATCCAGGCAGAGAATCATGATTGTTTTGAGTCAATTTTTGCATTCCCTTTCAATTGGCTCAGTTCATGTTAGTATATTTAGTAAATAGTTTAATCTTTAGTGGAATAAAATTATTCTCTCGACAAATACTCCCATGATCAGGTTCATGTTGCAACCGAATAGGCTAATACCCTTTAATTTGGAATGATTCTGAATTGTCAAAAATGTACAGAAAAAAAAATCTTCCCGGAGGAATGGCAAACTGTCACGTGGTGCATCATTATCAAGTCAGAGTGGCAGGTAATACACGTGTCTATGCATAATGCTTGTATTCACTCTGTTTACCTTTACGTTAACATTATTGTGTTGAATTGAAAATTACAATGTATATATATATATATATATATATATATATAACTTCACAGGATGCAGTTTGCTTCTCCGATTGCTAATGGACGAACTTCCTCTCAAAATGCATCTATGGTTGACATGGCACCTAAATCTGATGTGGGGGAGCATTCAAGCTCGTTTGATTCAAGAACTGAGTCTGGATATATTGAATGTGCTTTCAATCTGTGTTCATCCATTCTCCCTGAGGAACTGGAACCCAAGGAACTGTCCTCTAGGTTGATGCAAGAAACAGATACCCCTGGTTCCAATTTTCCTGTCGAACAAACTCGGGTTCTTGATGATAGTTTTTCACATCGTTCATCACATGAGAAGATTGGCCCTAGTGCATCTTGTGTAACATGGGATGAAAAGGCAGAAGTAGTAGAGTCTAAAACTGGAAGCTGGGATATCGGTGAAGTTCCTGACATGAACTTTGATATAGATATGCAGGAAATTGGAGCCTCCAATCTTGGAAATGGTGACCAAATGGATATCCCTTTTAAAGACATGGATCCCCCCCAATCAAGCACTGCGAACCAAAATGATGAAACTGAAAGCGAACCAGACAATTACATGGATGCACTGAACACAATAGAGTCGGAATCTGAAAACGATATCGAGTTCCATAGAAAACAGGAAGTGGAACATTGTTCTGAAAAAGATGTAGAGTACCAAACAAAATGGGAAGTAGAAGAGACTGAAGATGCTAACATTGTCAATAATGAAAATAGAGATGGAATTCAGATGGCTATGGATGATAACGCAGACTACAATCCATCTGTAAATGAACCTCCCACCTCATCTGTTATTATTTCAAACAATGGGATCTCCAAGAGTTTATCTGATACAGTACCCTCTGAGAATTTTTCATGTGAACAGATGCCTCAAATCTCAGGTAAATTTTCTGAACCTGATCATTCACCAAGTGCTGATTTAGGCATGAGTAATGAAATTTGCAAGGGCTCACCAGCAAAATCTGTCATCAGTGACCCATCATCATCCTCTGGCTCCTCTGTTTCTGATATGCATGATCCAGCCAATGATAGGATCATAACCAGTGTTAATGACTCCCAAAACTCACAGACTGAATTTTCTGTTGTGCATCCGGCTGGGTTCTGGACAAATGGTGGCCTTTTGGGACTTCAGCCATCAAAACCTCCTGATTTTGCGCTACCAGCTGGAGGTCAGAGTTCTGCAGCTAAAACTAATGAAGCATCTGGTCCACAAATTCAAATTCTGATGCATTCGCATGATGGACCCAAAGGAAATTCAGGTACAGTGGTTGAGAATGCAGAATTGAATGAGCAGGTACCAGGTTTATGTGGTGAGAAAACACCTCATATTGTAACTGATTTTGGTGCCAACCATGAAAAACCTGTTAATTCTCATTATAATGATAGTCTTGATAATTTAAATGGTGTTGGCTTGAGCCTAAACACTTCATTGCCACACGGAAACAAGAACCCAGCCAATTCTGATATGAAGGCTCCATCTATTGAATTTGAGGAAGAGAATGATGACAACTCATCAAGGATGTTTGTACTTGGCCATAAATTATTTGTAAATAGTTTTCGCCGAAAGATGTCGATTGGCCAAGATGAATCTGAACCTGCAACTTCTACAAAAACTGGGGTATTGGAGGAAAGGAATGGGCTGCAGAGCATATCATATCAGAAAATTCCTCGAACAACCATGAATGAGCAGATTGGGAATGGATCTCCAGTAAATTCACTTACTTCTTCTCCACCACTTGAGCATATGAAAATATCTTTCAACCCTATAGATGGATTTGAGACTTCTAAACTCAAATTGCAATTTTCTGATGGGAATCATCATCACAGAAATATTAGAGATATGTTTCCTTCATTTCAGTTGGTCCCAGTGCCTGCTATTCCAGTGGATGTTGCTTCAGACACCGATGATGATACTTTCTGCAGATCATCTCCTTATATGTCTGATGATTACCTTAGTCATTGTTCCGACTCAAATTCTGAGCAGTGGGAATCTAGTGAAACACCAGAAATCAAGGACCCTGAGCTGTATGATGCATTAAGCAGATTGTCATCAATGGAATCTGTTTCAAGCTGTTTACAAGTTGGAGAACCAGCTAACAGTGGCATTTGTGTTAATGAGGGAAATAAAACTATAGTTCATGGGTCTGATGCAGAACCATCACTTTCTGTGTCACTTGATCTACCTAGTTTTGATGTCATTAACCCTATACTACATGACGAATCCAAAAGCAATTCTGATCAAAAGAATCTAAATATGCAAAATACAACAGATCTCAAACCAGTGCCTTCACCTCCTCCTCCTGCACAGTGGTGGGTTTCAAAACCTTGCTTCAGTGAGGCAGAAGAAAGACAACATGCTTTATCAGAGTCACTTAGACATGAGCTTGATCTGAAACTTTTGGGATCCTTTGTCTCTCAGAAGCCTGAGCCCCCTTTGGTTAATCAACAACAAACAAATGATGAAGCGATTGCATTAAAACCTGAGAAGGTACTTTTAGTAATGTAGTCATTCTGTTTTTCTAAACAATTGTTGTGAACTGGACATGTTTGTATATAAATTGTAAAAAATGATGAATGTGGCAGGTGGGCCAAGAGAATGTGAATGGACAGAAAGAGGCAAACCAGTTAAGTGGTGGTCGAGGAATGGATGAAAAGGAAGATTTTTTGCATCAGATCAGAACTAAAGTGAGTTGTTTATTTCTTTCTTGTTATGTCACTGGCCACCATCCAAATGAAATAGTTCTTTATTCCTTAATTTAGATCCATCTTTATGAATGCGAATTTCATTACTTGAAGAAACGATTGATTTGATCAAAATCTGAAAAAGAAAGTAATGCAGTAAATAGCTATGTCAATACTAAAATACCCTTGATTATTTCAAGGCTTATTTGTCAACACTTTTCAAATTTAACAACTATAATTTCATTCGCCTAATGGATTTGTTTTCCAGCTATCAGAGTTTCCCACCTCTCTTCTTATTATCTCTAGAACAGGAAAAAGAGAAAGAAATGCCTTCGGTACAAGAACGAGCTGGTGTCAGTGTGTGTAGTTTGCGAGTTTATGTTCCTCGTTGATTAAAAATATGTGGTCTCGTCTCTGTGTATTCTTTAGAGTTGATGGTTTTTGTGATATAATGGAGTATAATTCATTCACTTGCATTTTTCATTCTGTTGTTTCAGTCTTTCAACCTAAGGCCCACAGTCGCTGCAAGACCAGCTGTTACTTCTGGTCCTACTACAAATGTCCAAGTCACCGCAATTTTGCAGAAAGCAAATGCAATACGCCAGGTCTCCAATTGTTCCTCTTTCTTTTTTTTTTCCCGTCTCCCCTGTTCTCTTATGAATGCCACAACCTGATTATCTCTTTTGAAACTTTTCAGGCTGTTGGGAGTGATGATGATGATAACTGGAGCGACAACTAATTATTTTGGAAAACGGATGCAAAAGATAATCCAAAGTTCTCCCAGTCTCAGGTTTTCAAATTTGGGTGAGGCTGTTTGATTGTGTATAATCCTTGTTTTTTTCTTGTAATTAGTTTGTGCGGATCATCTTGTTTCGTATAGTGATTACTTGCATTCGTTGCTGGAATAGTTAAGGTTTTGAACAGGTATTTAGTTGAATCATGATGAAAGGTAATTTACAACATT
The DNA here is from genome assembly GCA_035048815.1 of Abelmoschus esculentus. NCBI lineage: Eukaryota > Viridiplantae > Streptophyta > Magnoliopsida > Malvales > Malvaceae > Abelmoschus > Abelmoschus esculentus. Next base: position 4,659,575 of record JAUCBN010000008.1, read on the forward strand.
GAGGCAACGACTCATCACTCATGCATACTACAAACACCACCCATGCTCACAATTCTCTGTTTTTTCTTCTTCTTCAAGGCTACTGCTAGTACTGAAACCATCTTTGGTACTTTGGCAACGTTGATTAGGATTTAGGAGCAGGTTAACATTTCCATGACTAAAACTAGTTTCAGAAATTTTAGTACAACTTGATTAGATAAATTGTTCAGTGTCGGACCCGTTTGTCCATGTGTCTAAGAAAGAAATCATTTCGTTTTGGCCGTTAGGAGAGGATGGAGTGTTCTGTCGTCCTTAGACCAAGGTTATTGCCAATTTATGCAGCAAAGAATGATTGCAATTGTTTGCCTGTCTATATTTTCTGGGTTGCGTAAAAGTGTAATCTCAAGGCAATTGTCAGCGGCAGCAAAAACAGGGAGAGCTGTGCCGCGTGATTGCTTGCAGAGTATCCACTGCCTTGGTTTGCAATCACCATATGTTTCCTTGTGCTTTGCATTCAAAAATTCAATTTCATAACGGTTTTGAGATTGTTTCAAGACCACGGCAAGTGATTAGAATATTGGGTTCTCTGGTTTTATTTATTGTGGCATATTTGCATTCTTTTTTTTTTCTGCCAAGAATCAAGGGCTAGAACCCACCATCAAATAAAAGAACTTAGAAGAGTTGACAAAATTGATGCCAGCCAGTCTTCCTATGCTGAAGTTTAGATTACTTTTATCCGGATTAGGGTTCATAACTCTCATTAACCCATGAGAATCTTGGGCGAATTAATTAAGTCCCCACATTTTATTTTCAACTTGCATGCAGCATAGAAAATTGATGGAGTCGAGATTTATCCCTAGAATTCAGCGATAAAATTGACTTTCAGTATCAGTAAATTCAGATTAACCTCGCAGCTAAAATAAAAGTTATTATCAAATAAAATAATAAACTCAATAAATTTTTGTTTAATTTAATCAACTCATGTAATTATTTTAAGATGAAGATTTTAAAATTAATATTTGCATCAACTTATTTTATTATTCTTAGCCTGAAATCTTAATACTGAACACAAAATAGCAACGCAACTATATTCATTTTTAATTTTTAATATTCATAAATGCCTGAGCCACACGCTATATCACCGAATGAAACTCAATATCCAGCTGCAAATTTGAGAGAAGAAAGAAACTTAAGAGCAAAGGGACTAACTTCATTACTTTTTTAGAAAAAATGACGAGTCGAGGTTAGAATTATATATATTTTATTCATGTTCAAATGCTAATCTATAATGACTGTTATTGATGGTCAAAGAAAAAGTACAGATTTATGAGAAATAAGTTTACAAATGCACAAGTTTCAGTAAAACCCTGCATGGACCTTTTGTCCATCTCCTACCAAAGGTTTTTTGAGATCAGGAAAAGCTTTTTGGTTCCATGAATCCTTTTCTTCCACACTCAAGACTGTCAGACATGGGTTCCTCCAGGCTACTGATTTCTCCTCTCCTGTTGCGATAAATTTATATATTTAAGCAGTGCACATCTTGGTCCACACAATTTTTTTTTTAATTCACAATTTACCTTAATTTTACTGAAGCAACTTTACATTTATCATCAAGAACCTCGACAACAAGAAGAATGCAATATTATTAAAAAAACAATTCTAAGTGTGTAGAGGTAGGAAGCAATCATCTCAAAGGAAACCTGCATCTTCTTTTCTCTTCTTTTCCCAACTAAAACACACAAAAGGTTTGTTTGTCGACTTGGAAAAGGTGCTGCTACTGAGGCAGCTTTGCATTCTGACCCAGTCTTTTTATAAAGTCGTTCTTTTTATTCTTTTGAATGCAAAGTGATGATAACTGGCATGCTGAGAAACAACTTAGCTTATTGCTGGAATCTGATGGGACTAATTAATTTGATATAAAATTGAATATTAAAAAATAAATTTATATAAAATAAGATAGTATTATATAAAAGTATTAAATCACATCAAAACCATTTATACATTATTTTGTCATTTTTAATTCCATCAGATTGATGAGGCATGCATCCATTATTTCATTTCATGCAAGTAGTGGTGGAATTCTTTCTTTTCTTTGTCACTTAGCACTTAGCATGCAGGACATGTGGTCTCTTTTTCTTGGATTACATAATATAAACCTTGAAAATGATATCCATGGAAACTAAATATGAAGCAAAAGAAACTCAAGATTTTAAAAACCAATATAAAAAGGGTTTCCCTTCGACACTTTGTACGCAAACCTACTTGGATTGGAACCGCGTTCGGATATTGGGTATAAAGACTACGAATCATGATCAGTGCATGTAAACAGTAATTAAAATCCATTTAATTGTTAATTTAAACTTAAAACATCATAGTCAAGCAATTTAAGAAAACAAACTGTGATGATGATTATATAAACATGGATGCCTTGGAGTAATGATTTGGACAAAAAGCTCATCATCAGCTTTTCCACGCCACTTGGTACTTTCTGTGGAGTTGGCGGCTACTTCCATCACATGCTTTGCTCTTTTTCCCTTTCAATTTCACCCACTTTTCCTTTCACTTTCCTCCCTCGCTCCTAGTCCTAATTCTACTCCACTCCACATATATAATCATATTTATCCAACACCCTTTCGTCCCAAAACAATTAAACTTTCAGTTCATTTGTCGTCCATTATTTCTGTGTATCAGTGGTTCTCTTTCTGTAAATGGTGATGGATAGCCAACAAGGGCAAGGGATCAAGCTATTTGGGGCAACGATTACGTTGCATGGAAGACAAGTAAAAGAGGAACACAATCAAACGGTCGACAAGAGGCCTGACAAGATCATACCTTGCCCTAGATGCAAGAGCATGGAGACCAAATTTTGTTACTTCAATAACTACAACGTCAATCAGCCTAGGCATTTCTGTAAAGGTTGCCAGAGGTACTGGACGGATGGTGGTGCTCTTCGGAACGTTCCGGTGGGGGCGGGTCGCCGTAAACCCAAGCCGGTACTACCTGGTCGTGATCTTGCTGGGTTTCCGGAGGGGTGCTTGTATGACGGGTCTAGTGGGGTGCAACAGTTTAAGTTGGAGGAGATGGTGTTGTATGACTGGCACTTGACGGCAGCAAATGATAGTTTCCGGCCAGTTTTCCCGATGAAGCGAAGGCGAATAAGTTGCTCAGGTCGTCAACCTTGTTGATATATGATCTTCTTTTTTAATCTTTTGCGTGCAAAGTTTCAACAAAGATTAGAAAACTGTATGGATTATATTATGATTATAAACTAATGTAGATACAATCTGGTATTTGAAAAGTCTTATACTGTCGCTAATAATTATGTTAAGAAGTAGGCTTCACAGTAAAAGATGTTTTATAAATCTAATCTCTTAACTTTTTTGAATCGATGTATAATATTTTATTCTATAATTTAAATTAGATATTTTTTGATAATTATTAATAAAAATTAATTTAAATTATGAAATAAAATATTAGACATTAAAATTACTCGAAAAAACGTTGGACACAAAATTTAAAAAAAAACAGTATATATATATATATCGTTCACTTTTTAACTATTAAGCCTAACGAAGGAATTGTTAAGTTCGACTTATATGGTAGCACAGTGAGAATAAATACTTAATAAAATCCTGTATTGAACTTTAATTAGGCTAAATATGGTATTTGCAGATGATGGGATGTCAGTAGGACACAAACAACCCAGCACTGTGGAGTCCATCATCCAATTCCATTAATCCAAAATCAGCCATCAGCAGCATGCGCATCAGAATCATCCTTGATGAAGCACAGGACAAAGTTTGACAGATAAGAATGGGAAGATTGAGTTCTGGACAGAGGGAAAATTGCTTCAAACACTTCAGCTAATGTAAATGGATACAATTTAGATTTCGTGTCAAAGCCCAAAATAATCTTATCGAAGTATATAGACCATGTACAGATGTTGCGGTAGGGAAAACAGATGCCTCCAGGTTATAGGATTAGGCTCCAATTAGTGGAAATTTTTCTCCTGTCTGTAAGCTTGCAAACAAGTGCATTGATTGAGCATGGAACTTGAGAAAGAACAAGAACAACATTCCATAGTAAAGCTTCCTACACAGTGTTTGTTTATTCTTTAAATCTGTTTTGTCAAATAAAGTTCCCTCGTGCCAAGATTCCTACCAAGTGCGTGACCGAAATCATACTAGAAAGTGTTGAGAATTTTAGATTCAAAAGACCAATGAATTGCCATGTGCCCACAAGGTTTTCATGTTTTGGACAAAGCAGAGGAAGAACATATGAAACAACAACAAAGTAGTAGAATGTGTTTTCAAGTCTCACTACTGCAGACTAATATCGATACTAATCAAAGATAGCACCGGTTTCTTCCCTCATGTTTGCTTAGTTGCCGGGATCACCCCCTGGAGCTGCTGATCTGCTGCTTTGAGACCTGATTAAACAAATCAACCCAGATTAATTAGATTCAATAATATAGAACAAATGAACACCACATTATTGCAGGCAATTTTCAATACTTAGTTATGTTAATCTTGCCACATGTCTAGGTTGGTGTATCGTTGGGATTGGTAAATGTACTGAAGAATTCCCAACCAATGAGGGTACACAAATACTGGAATACAATGCTGGAAAATGGAAGCCAATATTCTTTAATTGACCCGTTGACCACAGTAGGTTAAAATTAGAAGCTCAAGTTCTGCTTTAGAAATCAAGAACTTACAGGAAATGCTTATCTTTGTTACCTAAACAGAAACCATTTGAATCACTAACATATACTAAGACAAGCAATAACAAGAGCTCAAGAAAGAAGAATTCAATCAAGACACAAGACTTTGAAGATGAGAAAAAGAAAGCAACATTACCCGGTTGCAGGAGAGAACCAACTCCCATTCTGCCATTCAAGATGACGCCTAACTTTATAGAAAGGACAATGGGCTTCATTCCCATTGCAATCCAGCTTGACATAGTAGTTGGGGTCAACTTTTCTCGTGACGGTTCCAACCCTCCAGGCATGGTCGACAAAGGCATCAACCCTTTGAGAAGCCACGAAATCGTAGTGACAACTTTCAGGGGGTAAAGGCCGGACTTCATCAGCGTCAACCGCTTCTGTCAGGAAACTTGTTCCGCTGGGGGTGAAACGGGACTCGTAACGTACCAAGTACCTGGTTCTTCCTACCGCGGCTAGAAGAATTGCCAAGTAATAGATGCCAGAGAACCCCTCTTCCTTCTTGCATATCTCCACCCGGTCATTGATGTTGAAAGCCATCGCTATGCAGCTTTCAAGAAAGAGAGAAACAGGGGTTCCAAGAGGGGTTAAAGCTGCTGTGTTAACTACCAAGAGGATTCTTGAAATGGGAAGATCAAACTATCACAGTAATTAAACAAGTGAAGTGGCAGTTGGAATTCTCAAAGTTTTGTACAGGAAACTTCTTTTTATATGAAAACCAACGGTTTTAAGCATTTAACAGTTGTTCAGCAGTTGGATTTAGTTTCTGCCCTGTATGATTACGGATGGCTTCCCTTTGTTTTAAACAGGAATCTGGCATCCATTTTCCATTAAATTAGAAACCAATGGACTTGCTGATCAAGCATGAAATTTATCTTTAGAATTCTCCAAAGTCATATATAATAAACAACAAGATGGAATGAGTTGCAGTCAAATACTTATGAGTCATGAGTTTCTTATACAGTTAGGTACCTAAATTTAGCTTATTGTGTGATTTAAATGGGTACCTAAACTTTGTTTCTTGGTTCAATCTGATGTTTATGAGTTTTTTATACAGTTAGGTACCTTAACAGGTTTGGATTTATACAAGAACTTTGTTTCATTTAGTACTTTAAAATCAAAATCGAATTTTAAAATCAAGTGAAATCATCAAAATGTATATTTATCAATGAACAAATCTGCAAACAAAGCAGGAAAAAATAGCATTCTGAAAGTAATGTTTGTGTTTATCGAAGAGGGAAGGTTGTAACAGAGAGACGGTCTAGATGTAAAATGAAAAAAAGCCATTGACACTGCACAATCCAAACATTAAACAATAGCTATTAGAAAAGAGTGAAAGCAGCTGAATCTCTTTCCAGAACTGGTGAACTCCAACAGTTTCAGACGTGCTACTTCCTTTCATGATGCCAGTCCCAAGCCACTGTAACATGACAACTAAAACACAAATAAATGCAAATATAGTAAACAGATACGTTTAACAATTTTCAAAAAGATTTTCTTAATAAGAACTAACCTTAGCTTCATTCATCTCCGTCACCAACCTTAGCAGCACCAAGCTTTGTGACCTCTTCTGTAATGAAACAAATGAAAAAGTTTCAAATGGCAGAAGTGGGGATACAACAATGATACTTCTAAAGTAAAGTTCTGAATACTTCAATGTAATAATAAGGCAGCGAATCTTAGTTAAGCAAAATCCACAAAGTTACCTCCATCCTCTGTGATGTCTGAAGTCCATAAAGTAAGGTTGTCCCTTAAAAGCTGCATAATCAAGGTGCTATCTTTGTATGACTCCTCGCTTAAAGTATCCAAATCTGAGATAGCTTCATCAAAAGCTTGCTTTGCAAGGTGACAAGCCCTGCTTTACAAGTTTAACATGAACATGGCTGAACCGATATTATCCAGAAACATAGGAAACAACATGCGTGCATACCTTTCAGGAGAGTTCATAATTTCATAATAAAAGACAGAGAAGTTCAAGGCCAAACCCAACCGGATTGGATGCGTAGGAGGCAACTTGGATTCTGCTGTAGTTGTTGCAGACTGCAAGCAAAATAATACCCACACATGCTCAAAAAATGTAAGAAAGCGGACATTTGAAAAGTCTTTATAGGCATCTTCCGATTTCACAACACAAGGGCAGGGGAAAGAAAGACGGGACAAACTTTTCTTCTTAAAAGAAACATCTATACGAAGAATTTTTTTTTTCAAATTCCCTACCTATGATATTTGATTCATAAATAGTTAAAACAAACATTGGTGAAATTCCTTATGCAAAGGCCATGAAGGATGCCATAAACAAAGCCGTTTTCCTACTTCTATTGTCCCTCTACTATGAGGAACAGACATCAACCAACCAACCAACAGATCATAAGCAAAAGATTACAGGTTCAACATCTTATAAATCAAATTTAAACATAATTGAACTTGCCTGATATGCTTTCATGGACTGATCAGCAGCCTCTTTTCTCTCGTCGCCCGTCTTAAACTCCGCCATGTACCTATAATAATCCCCTTTCCTGCAACCAAACAAACCCCAGAAATCTTCAGAAAATTAAAAACATTAGAATCAACCAAGAGATAAAACCCATAAAAGCACACACATTTTATAATAAAACACAGTAGAGTCTCCACCGGAGCAAGAAGGAATGAGATGTTCATTGATCACACCCATAATATCTTTACAGATATCAGACAACTCCAATTCCACTTTCTGCCTATACAATTTGATCTTCTTAACTTTTTCCTCATTCCCTTTGCTCTCTTCCCTTTGCTCGATGGAAGACAAGATCCTCCACGATGCCCTTCGAGCACCAATCACGTTTTTGTAGCCGACAGAGAGCAGGTTCCGTTCTTCTACGGTCAGTTCCACATCAAGCTCCGCTAGTTTTTTCATCGCAGCCACCATATCTGGAACACAAAAAAAATCCCACACTTTTAAAATGTTAAAAGAAGAAAAGAACAAACGTTTATGACCTTGTTGGTTAGATCGGACCATCAAATCGTTCGGCTTGTTCAGCGAGCTTGGCGATGTAAACGAAGTTTCCACGTTCTTTAGAGAAATCCATGGCCGATTACAAGCTTCTTCTTTTCTTGAGGGGGGATAGAAATCAAAAAGGAAGGAGAAGAGACTCGTAGAGGAAGAAGATGGTCTCTCGTTTTCGTATTTCTTTTCGGAGAGAGGTGTTGGTTGTGGAGGACCAATCGTTGAGAACTAGGATGGGAAAAAGTGAATGAAGCGGGGACAAGACATGACTGGCCTCTGTTCGGAATGTCAATGACCCACGCGACACTGGAGCTGTGGCGTACACTCCTTATTGAATTAACCACCAATACGATGCCGTTTTAAGGAGTTGAGGTCGTAGTAGTTTATTTTGAGAGTGTTACTGCTAGAGAAGTGAGTCTAGGCAAGCATGATGGAGACAGGTCAACAATTACAATAATTTAAAAGTTTACCTTAAAAACACAGAAATTATCTAACCCTAATTCGAGTTAAAGAAATGGGCTTAGCTAACCCTTCTGCGTCCTTTTGGGCCTGGAGAAGCCGTTCGGTTTACCTTAAAATGAGAAATTATATCATGGGTCAGTCCCATCACATTATCTATGAGACCGACTAATGATAATCATCTATTTTATTATTTTTTAATTTTTTAAAGTGAAGATTCGCCTGGAAAAAAAATATGACATGGAAAAGTTGATGAAATAGGTAGTTATCCTTAGTCGGTCCCATGAACACGTATTGGGAGTGATCCATAATATAATTTTTCCTATAAAAGAAACTTGGTTTAATATCATGATTCATGCGTAAGTTTTATTTTTTGTCTTTTTAATTTTTATCTAATCTTTAAATAAAAATAAAAACCACGACTTAAAAGTTATATTTTTTAAGTTTTATTCATCTCACAACGTGAGTGTAATAAAGTATAGTATGATTTTATTTGTTTTAATTGAGATTATAATTCAACAAAATTATTTAAATTTATTTTAAAAAACTGTATTAAAAACTGTTTTTTAATAATAATATAAGTTCTCAAACCCAGGTCACGCTTGGACACGTTTAAGGACAAAGCATTTGTTTATATAAACATGATTGAATCTGATCCATAGGCTGATATGCACTTGATAATTAATATTATCTCTTTAAATAAAATTAATGTATTATTATATTATTTGGATTTTCAACAATTAGTTTTTTTTTATAAAAATATAATATAGAGTGGTTTAACTCAATTAATATTATTATTTGTATAATATATAAAAAATATAAGATTGAATATTCGAAAAACAGTTTGTTGGAAGCTTTCAGAGAATACAAAATTAACTCTTTCTTTCCTTACTCTTGCTGTGGAATGGGGTTTGATTTAATTTTTTATGTTTTTATTTGATTTGACTCTGCTTTGAGGGTGAATAAAATAATTTTAATTTATCCAAAAAAAATATTTTTAAGGGTTTAATTTTTTTAATTGAAAAAAATTAGATATTATATAAATTATTTATTTCAAAAAAAAACATATAACGATTAACAATTGTTTTATGAATTGTTGGTTTAACGAACAAAAATTGAGAGAAAGTTTTTAGTGCTTCGGTTTAAGTACAATTTAACGGAAAAACAAAATTAAGTACGTAGTTTCGGGTTTTATAATACCTGAATTTAACAATAAAATGTTTTGAGTACTTAGATTCAGATTCATTCTATTTTATAATTCAAATATTATTTTTAAAACTAATTTGATTTTCAGAAGCGTAATAATAAAGATTTAGGACTCTTTTGATTGATGTGATTATGTTGCTTAAATTTCAAATTTCATGCACTTAAATATTTGGATCAATTATTTATGTTTGTATTCTTCGAGGATTACAAGACTTTTGATGGTTTTGTTTATGTTGCTTGATTCTCACTTTTCTCATACAAATACTTGGATTAATATATTTATTTTTTATAATTTATTCGAATATGTATTATATTTAAAAAAGTTTGAATTTGATATATTAACATTAAACAAGATTAAAAATTTAAATATTAACGTTGCGAATAAAAAAATTGAATGACTTCGTAAAAAATGTTTTGATGATATAGACTGAAAGGGTATTGAAATTTGCCTTTTTGGCTTGGAGCATACTTAACGTGATAAAGTTTCCTTTCCCAGATTGATGGGGATACCGGATACATACATATTCTGTTATATGGGAGAGGATAAGATTCACACAAGGGAGGGATCTGACTTGCACGGCGAGGATTCCAAACATGGTTTTCAAGTGGATGACCTCACTTCAGAACTTGGAATCTTACTGTGAAGGAATCTGCATGATTTTGATTGCAAGGGGGTTACGTCAAGACGTTAGAATGATGGATGGTTAAGCTCACTGATTTGGGTTCAAGTTCTGTAGTCTTTCTATGGACCAATCAAGTGAAATTGCGGCTGTGTACTGAACTTTTCTTATGTGAATATGAGTGCAATTTGCAGATTCCTTAAGTATTGGCTTCCTGGAAGTTATCAAACTCTAGTCTGTCTCTGAAATCTTCAACTTAATTTGCATTAACTTTAGAGATGGAAATCTGGGTTGGAATGGCAAGACCAGTTTGTAAACTGGTCAAACTCACATATAATCTTGCTTCCCAAAGTTCTGAAAGGATTATGTTCATGTTGATCAAGGTACATCTGCCATAAATCATGATTAAGAACCTAATAGTCCTGGTTAAGCTGTCATAATCTTAGGTCTGCACTCTACATATTCCTTGTCAAACATAGCATAATGAAAGCGAACCAACTGTTGTTTTGTTCTGATATATGTTGCTTGTTAAACATGATTTCATGTGTTCGTGGACTGTAGTTTGCATCTTCTGATGCGTCATCCCACCTTACTCTGTCACTTGTTTCCCTTCATTCGACGTAGACCTAATGTAATGTTAGAGTAAGCATTCTAATTAAAATAAACCACAAGCACAAGATTCATTGAACAGACTTCTAAGTTCTAACCACATAGAACCTCCTAGGAGCTCGATTTTGACATTTTTTCCTGTGGTTAATCGTTCCTTATTTTGCTTGCTGTGGAGTGTAATAGTGTGGTTTTAAGCTTTGATTATCTGTTTTCAATTATGGCTAGTTTAACAGAGTATTCCATTCTGGTTTGGGGGTTAAGTCTGAACACATTTTAAGGCAAATTGATTGGAGCAAGTCCTACCAAAGCACTAGTGTGGTGGGGATATAGGGTGATGAATTGACCGGTGAGGAAATACTGTCTATAAAACCCTCATAGCTCGTTTGATGTTAGTGTGTCTATGGCATAAAGCTTTATATCCAGTTATTCACTTCCATATTCCTAGATATTCATAGTTCAATGGCTACCCAAAACATTTGCTTGGCCTATCTCCTTGTTTTGACCATCTGGATTCCCCATGCCTACTGTCGCCCTCTAAATGAGGAACACATGTTGAAGAGGCACGAGGAATGGATGGCTGAGCACGGCCGCGTCTACACAGACGCGGTTGAGCAAGAGAAACGCTATGCAATATTTAAGGAAAACGTTGAACGTATTGAATCTTTTAATAATGGTGTGGAAAAAGGATACAAGCTAGGTGTAAACAAGTTTGCAGACTTGACCAATGAGGAATTCCGTTCCCTACACACTGGTTACAAAAGCCACCCCTTTGAGTTGAATTCAAAACCCTTAAATTTCCGCTATGGAAACGTCACCGTTGCACAAACTGTCGTGGACTGGAGGAAAAAGGGTGCCGTGACCTCTGTCAAGGATCAAGGCACCTGCGGTGAGTGAGAATTCATGAATTACAAGCATGTTAATAATTTACTCCTTTATCTTAATCCTTCATGGCAGGTTAACATGTAGTACTTGTTATATACAAAATATAGGATCTTGTTGGGCATTTTCCGCTGTGGCGGCCATAGAAGGAATAACACAAATCAAGAAAGGGAAGTTGATTTCATTGTCAGAGCAGCAGCTTGTGGACTGTGATATTAATGGTAACGACGAAGGATGTGAAGGTGGCCTCATGGACAATGCTTTTCAATTCATCAAAAGCAACCATGGCCTAACAACAGAAGCCAGCTACCCTTACCAGGCTTCACAAGGAACTTGCAAAAAGAAGGAAGCAACTCCTGCAGCAACTATAACTGGCTACGAAGATGTGCCGCCTAACAACGAGAAAGCCTTGTTACAAGCAGTAGCGAACCAACCGGTTTCCGTAGCTATAGAAGGAAGTGGATGGTTTTTCCAGTTTTACAAGAGAGGGGTGTTCTCAGGGGAGTGTGACACTTACCTTGACCATGCTGTCACACTAGTTGGGTACGGAACCAATTCGGTTGGGACCAAATACTGGTTGGTGAAGAATTCATGGGGCACTGGCTGGGGTGAGAACGGGTATATGAGGCTCGAAAGGGATGTCGCTGCCAAGCAAGGTCTTTGTGGCGTTGCCATGAAAGCTTCTTACCCAATTGCATGAAAGAGGGAAACATGAATGGATACTATTATATTAAGCTGCAACCTATCAATACCAATGTCATATTACTTTCCAAAGTGTAAAACTACTGTAAGATTTGTGTTATGCTAGCCATGCTTCCTGTAGAAAACTGTAAACTAAATCCAGCAATAAAGTGTTTGATTTGTTACTCTGCTTACTATTAAAACCCCACTTAATTTTTTTAGTTATTAAACAACTTGTTAGGGAGAAATCCAGACTGAGATGGTCTGCAAGAATGGCCAACTTTGCTGATGCCATTACTGAATCTATATGTCTACTGAACTTGTTCAGAATGTTTTACCTTTCAAGACTTCTATAATAAATACAGAACAATCGTATTGGAGCTATACATCTGTAGCGCTGTTTCATATAGTTTCGTACGAATAAGCTGATAAGCACATAAATTAACCGTTAATTATAAAATTTAATGCAATTTTACTTTTATAAGCAAACCTGGACCCATTTTAAGGAAAAAATGTACCATAGGCCTTAAATTTAATGCAATTTTACTTTCATGCCGTTAAATTTGACAATTGATTCAACAGAGAGAGGACAAAAAATAAAGATATAAAAATATTTTAATTCTTAAGAATATATATATATATATATATATTCCTTCAACTTAAAATTCCCACGTTAATTTCCCTGTACTACCATTTTTGACAATGAACAATAAAAAAATAGTCCTACCAAACTCTATTAAAGAGTGGTTGGTAATTGGATGAATAATTCAACTGTTCGACATAAAAAATATCACTAATAATATAATACTTATTATATTATGATGTTACAAATAGTATTAGTAATATATTAGAATGCTTTCTTTGCGAAAAAATTAGTATATGGTTTCGGTTTATAACGTCATTTATAATTTTATCAATTAAAATTTAATTGATGTTTTTTTTAGTTATTATTTTTAAAGATAAATATTTTATTTTTATGACATATAAATAAGAAGTGAATAATTACATAAAATTGATTATGAATGGATTAGTGACATAAAAGAAAGGATTAACCGAGTATTTAATTGTGCATGAAAATCATAGATTATGTGGTGCCCTGAGTGTATAAAATAATTTCTCGTTTTGTAAGATAAAAAAATCTAATCTTATTTTAGAAATAATAAATAAAATTTATCCAGTGACATAGATAAAAAAAATAAAAGTAAAAATATTATAAAACTTCACAAAATAGAAAGGGAAAAAAACTTCACCATGTTTTAGGCAATTAACTAGATACCTTAGGTTAAATAGAACTGGTTTAAGGGTCAGTTTGGCATTATTTATAAAAAATGTAGTTGAAAAATTGATTTTAAAACTGTAGTTGAAAAAGTGTTTTTAGAAAATTAAAAAGTGTTTGTCAGTGATGTATAAAAGTGATTTTGAAAAGATAAAATATCTATTTTAAACATGATGTATTAGTAAACTTAAATTATATTTAAAAATTTTAAATTTTTATTAATATTATGATTATTAAAAAAATAAATTTAAATTATAATAAAAATAATTTTTGTAAAATTTAATTTAAAAATATATACATATTTTAAATTATATACGAACATAACAATTATAAATTAATAATAAATTAATAATAAATTAAAAATAAAATAATTTTATTCTCAATATAAAATATTATAAAATATATATTATTTTATAATTATATATGCATAAATATTATTTTAACAAATATATTATAAAGATAAATAAGTAATTTTATTTTCAAATTAGTTTATCCAATTCAAAAGCTAAAAATTTTAGTTTTTGAATTTGGGTAAAAAAACTGATTTAAAAAACAACTAAAAATAAAAAAAAAACAATCTATATAAAATATTTTTTTAAGTGCTTTTGGTTGCTTTTAAAACAGCGCCTAAGCCATTGACGTTCTTTTAACTCCTCGCATTCTGTTTATATAAGCCTCTTTGGGTGTCGAAGGAATCTTATTCTGTTTTCTACTTTCATAACTCAAACAAATATATTTTCTTTCTTCATCTGTTCTTGAAACCCGATTCTCTGCTACTTGGATTTGTAACCTGGATTTGCTTTGACTTGTTTGTCCATTTGCTTTTGAATACTCAACGAAATCCCATTATCCTGTCGGTTTTATTCTGTTTCCAACGTTCAAACGTCTCAAAACTCTGGAAACGAATCGTACACATCCCGAGGAAATGCTGGAATTCAAGACGATCAAGAAGAAAATGTGGATGTTTTCATGTTAGTCATTTCTTCCGCATAAACTGTCTCCCTAGAAGTATCCTGCGTAATGGAAGCTATCATCATATCAGCCACAGCACTGATCAACAGCAACAACAGCAAAGTCGTTAACAAACACAACTTCCCTCTGCAAAAGCTCTCCTTCTGGTTCGCTCCCACCACACGTCCACCTGGTCTACTCTCTTTCACTTCAGGATCCTAAATTGATATACGCTACAAAAAGGAGAAGAAGAATTTTTTTTTTCTTTTGAATGGCTTCTTATTCTTTCAACAACAACTTTTCATCTGGGAATTGTTATTCTGGTATCGTTGATCCATTTTCTTGTGATTTGCAACCATGCAATGGAAGTTCCCGTGGTGGGTCTTTGTCGTTGTCACAGTCCTTGGTTTTGGATAGTGCGAAAGGAGATCTGGTGAAGGCACCGATTAAATTAGGGAAGAAAACGGTGTCGGAAGAGAAGAATATAGCGGCTTTGAAGAATCATAGTGAGGCGGAGAGGAGGAGAAGAGAGAGAATCAATACTCATCTGGATACACTCCGCACCCTTTTGCCCTGCAGACAAAAGGTACCTTGTGATTGATAACAGTTAGTACAATTTTATGCTAAATTTTGGTTTATCATTGACATATAACAAATATAAATCTGTTCATAAAAATTTCATTAGGATCAGAATTATAAGATTAATTTCATGCATTATCCCATTAATTACAGAGTTCTTATAGTTGACCAAGGGATGCTTCATCTTTAAGGTTTATTTATGGTTCCAGGAGTGATCAGCATTGTTATATAAAAACAATACACAGAAAGGACAATGGAACTGATAATCTGTTGACATAAGCTTTATACAATAATTTTATTTTTGCTGCCAAAGCATAGAATTGGTCGGCTGGACAGTATATATATTCAACACTGGCGGCGATTGGATAGGTGGGGAATATAACAGCTGTTCTGCTATGGTTCTTTATGACATGAGGTCCAGTTCTTCAATATATCTGCTGCTGTATATTTATTTGTTAGAATATATAATATTAATAGCTACTGTCTGTATGTGACATATGTTGCAGATTATCTTATGGTTTGAGCGTAAGCAAGGATTTGACATCTTTATTACATGTGTATTTTGTCTGATTTATCTATGTTTTTTGTTAAGTTGATAGCAATGTTTTGATTGCTCCTTTGTAGATGGATAAAGCGACTTTACTTGGTGAAGTGATCATGCAACTGAAACATCTGAAAGAGACTGCAACTGAAGCCAGTAAAGGTTTACTTGTTCCGATGGACAATGACGAGGTGAGCGTTGAACCATGTAAGATCGTGGAAGACGAGGGGAAGACGATGGTTTCTTTTAAAGCATTGATCTGTTGTGATTATAGACCTCAACTTCTGACCGACCTGCGTCAAGCTCTCGATGCACTTCCTTTTCCGATTACGATTGTCAAATCGGAAATATCAACGTTGGGGAGTCGATTCAAGAGTGATTTCATTTTCACGACCGGTCACAGAAGTACTAGCAGCGTTGCACACGTCGTCGACAACGATGGTAAAACCGAATCATGGCGTTTTCTTTCGAGTTCAATCCGTCAGGCCCTGGATTTTGTGATTGAGAAGGGTTGTACTTCAGTGGAATACTCCCAATTCTTGACATTCCCGAACAAGAGGCGAAGGATCTCTTACATTGATTCCTCAAGCTCATCTTCATGTTCCCGAAAAGGCTAGTCTTTCTTTCGTTTTGTGTTGATGGACCGACGACATAACTATGATCTGTGTTATATATGTTGTGGTTTGAAATAAATATATAAACTTTACAAAGCATGTGATTGTACCAAAAGATCATAACGTTTCGATGGCTCGTAATAAATATATAGTACTCTATGTATGCATACTTTTTATTATAGCAATTAAGTAAAGCTTTAATAATTAAAATTTATGTTTTTCTTTTTACACTATATATATTTGAGTAGAAATTTTCTGTCTTCTAATTTTTTTTTTTCATGAATCTTGTTAAAAAACTTAAAAAATTAATTTTTAAGCACTAACTTTAATTTTTTATATCCTAAACATTAAATCCTACACCTTAAAAAATACATCATACTACTAATTCTCTAAACCCTAATTCTAACTCTTAATATTGAACTATAAACCCTAAACTCATTAAATTAAAGTGAAGACATTAATAAAAACTCCATTAAAAATAAATAATTTATATCCCGTATATTCTAAATAATTCTCAACTGAAAAATTATCGGGGGAGGTTATAGTTTTTTTTGTTAATAGTAATTTTTAAGGTAAACATTTATGTATATCATGGAATAACATGATATGATATAAATTATAATTTTTAAATAAAATAAAATATTTAAAAATTTAAAAATTAATTTAAAATAAGATTACAATTTAAGATTAAATTAAAATATTTAAAATTTATTAATCAATCTAAAATAAAGATTTTATTTCGAGAGATACGTCAAAATCAACTTATTCTTAAATAAAATAATTAAAAATTATTGTTTAATGATTAACCATAATATCAATAAATTTATAGTTTAAGGATATAAAAAATTTAATTTTCTTTTAAAAATTAATAAATTATTTATTTTTTACATTTAATTAGATTTTTAATTATTAAATTTTGTCAGTTTTTTATCTGTTGACGCAATATATTATCTTATAATATTTTTACCTGATATTTAAAAAAATATTTTATTCTTTCAAAATTTTAAAAGACATAAAATTTATAAAAAATATTATTTTAAAAATAAATCTGTAAATAGAACATATTAAAACTATAACATAACATATGCAAGTACAATGAAATACTATCAAAATTTAAAGATTAAAATTATCAAAATTTTAATTGATTAAATTGTTTAGTCCAAAGGTTTAATACTCTAAAATTTAATTATTTTTCTCAAAACTTTTAAAATTGTTACATCATGTAAATTTATTTACACTAATATATTAAAATTTAAAATATTTTTAAAATAAAATACTCTAATTAACTTAATAATTAAATATATTTATATTATTATATCTTAATATTAAAATATAATATCTTCTTTTTAATAAAAAATGTTCTTGAAATAATAATTCATAATTTTTTGTTTAAAGTAATTCATAACTAAATATGAATAACCTTCCGTCCCGCGTATAACTTTTACGGGTAAAGAATAAATCAAGAAAAGGAATGAAATGAAGAAGAAGAAGAAGAAAAAATCTGTGGAAAAACTTCTGAGAGAGAGATTGCAAATCGAAATCGCGGGAAAAAGAATTTGAAAAGGGGAAAGGGAAATCATGGCAAAAGAAGGGAGTCGATCCATACTTCAATTCTCCCCACTTCAGAGTTCTGTCGACGAAGGATTTTGGCATTGATTATCTTCGTTGTAGCCCAATAAGTATGGCATCAACGATTCTCCTATCCCTATCTCCGGTACCACTCCCTCATTTTCCCTACTAATTTTCTTTAACTATGAAATAAACTTCTCACTCTTAAATTATCTAAAAAAATCTGATTTATTTGGACAATTTTTCATTTTTTTCCTTATTAAATTCATTACAATTAATTTGTGATTGCACTGGGTTTGATCCAAGTTTCTGTTGTTAAAGGTCGCAATTTGAAAGGTTTGAGTGTAAATTTGGCGTTTCTGTTGTTAAAGGTCATCTTTTTTTTTTTACCTCCTCAGGTTTCTTTGCACCGTGCTCCTATCCTCATGTATTGAATCATTTAACTTTTTCTTGCTGAATCCTTGCCGACTGATTCAAATGACGAATCAGCAATGCCTCCTGTTATTGGGAGTAATCGAAATAGGTGCTCCGTTCCGGTCATTCTACAATACAAATACAATGGAAAGTTTCCAGGCTTTGGATAAACAAGGCCTGCTCAAGGCAGAAGCGATGAAGGTAAAACAGTTTGAATTATGTAGTTCGTTTAATTCAATTGAAATCTTGGCTGAGAATTTCGTGTTTCATGTCAATTACTCTTAGATTTGGGAGGATATTCATTATGGAAAAGCTGTGGAGGATTGTGCGGTATTGTCAAGGGTCCTTCTTATCTCATTTGCAGACCTGAACAAATGGAACTTCCATTATTGGTTTTCTTTCCCTGCTCTTGCACTTGAGCCTCCTGCTATCTTAATTGATTTGAGGCCAGCTTCCCAATGATTCACCTTGGAAGAGGTCAGATGGAATCTGAAAACTGTCTGCTTTTCGTGCTATAGAGAGAATCAAGGTTTTGCTGATTTGAATTTGTCTCTTGTTGGTAGCCTTGATTACAATGCAACCAGGTAGAGTGGCACAATTTTGAATAACAGCTTATTTTCAGGATCATTATTTTTCTGTTCCAATTTCCAATAGTATGGATTTGTTTTACATTATCTTTCTTGACCTACAATGTCTCTTTAGGATGGAGAAAACGTCAATGTGTTTCCAATGCTATAGGATGAGAACTCAACAAGGGGAGAAAAGTACCAAGGTGTATTAATCTTGTTAAATCTATGGATCCAACCAGGTAAAAAATTTATTTTTTTCCCGATACTGTCACCTTACTAGGCATTATAGTATTATTTAGTTATCTGCCAATGAGGCCTTGGCTTAATGGCAAGGCTGAGGCTCGGAAAACTTTGAGATCCTAGGTTCAAGTCCATCATGCTTAAATACTATGTATTGGTTCCATTCCATATTTATTATATAGTTTACATTTACATCCAACCATCTGTGGGCCTTGTCCAGATTTATTATGGTTTAGGTCTGAATTTATTCCTATTACCAATCCGATTTTACATTGTCATGATTGATTCCATTTGTAGTTATTTAGATGCTATATTGTACTTGTAACAACTTCTAAAGGAAAAGTATTATTTATTTTAACAAAAGCATTTTGAAACCTTTCCTACTTCTTCCCACAGGCTATACATATCTGCTGCAGACTTAAATTTGAAGCTAATGAGATGGCGTGCTTTGCGATCCCTTAACTTAAACGTCTTGTATTCTCTTAAGTGCCTTCTCCTTGGAACGTGTACCCTTGAATGTCAGGTTGCTAGAATGCTTATGGTACGTATTCGGAAAGCAGCAACTCCAATTTCGGATCATATTTCATGCCTCTTGAGACTGAAGAATGTGTATTGTAGGCTTGGTGTGTCCAAAAAATTACACTACTTGATAATGTCAGGGTGGCCATGTCTAATCCATTGAGGCAATCACTATATACATTGGACGACTGCCTTAATGGTGGTGATTTTAAAGCCACGGCAGCAGTGAGAAGCTTACAACGAATATTTCCAGCTGTGGTAATTTACTTTATTCGAGGCCTATATTACAAAGCTCAACACAGATATATCTTATGATTTGTTTCTTAGGAAGAAGAAGGTGTTATTATGGCCATTCCTATGCCTGGACATCCAGTATCCAACCAAGAGGAGAAAAGCGTGCTTGAAGATTGTAAACGACTCAAGGATTTGATTGATTCTCATGATGTAATTTTCTTGTTGACTGATACTAGAGAGAGTCGATGTCTCCCTACCCTTCTCTGTGCCAACACTAACAAGGTTCCATCTCCTTTATTCATGCATCAATTGCTTTAATGTTTGGGGTTCTGTTGTGGCATCATGGATTAGGATTCGTAAAAGCCTGATATAGGATTTGAGTCACTTGATGATGGCATATTTTGCTCATCCATTCTTATTATGCAGATAGCCATTACTGTAGCTCTAGGATTTGGCAGTTTCTTGGTTATGCGCTATGGGCCTGGTCCTCTTAACTCCACACTTGACTTGAAAGCTGAAACAGAAACTTCTTTAGCTTCCGGCATAGACAACCTTACCCTAACAAATACAGACGGACAACATAGATTGGGTTGTTACTTCTGTAATGATGTGGTTTCCCCAACATATGTAATTTTCTAGAGTTTCTAGAATGCAATAATTGTTGTTATAACAATTCTGTATGTTCAGCTTAACTGTTTATCTATGGTTGTCTGTTCAGTCAACTTCAAACCACACATTGGATCAGCAGTGCACTGTAACGTGTCCCGGGCTTGCACCTATTGCTTCTGCACTGCCAGTTGAACTTTTAGCGGGCATATTGCATCACCCTAAAGGCTAAATCCTTTGAACTATTTGAAGAAAGTCTTTCTCACTGTAGTTTCTTTGGAGGTTCAATAAGCCTTTAGTTCTAATCATCATGAAGTAATCAGAAGTCTAGGTCTCTTCATAAACCACCCATTCATATATGCAGGATATTTGCTGAAGCTGAGATTAACAACTCCAATAGTGGTGGGAACTTTGAGCTATCTCTGGGTATTTTACCCCATCAGATTCGAGGTTCCCTTCTCCACTTTCAACAGATAACCCTTTTGGGCCACTCCTCGAACAGTTGCACAGCGCGTTGCAGTACTGTAAGCTCAATGATTCTATCATTATAGTTTGCCTTTCTTTTTTTCATTTCCCCCATCTTTTCTCACTCGTCCGTTTAAGGTTACAGTGTTTATGATTTTTTTCAGCAACACTGCCTTATTTGAGTTTACATGGGTGGGTTTCTTTTAGTTGATATTGAGATTCAGAAATCGATAGATTTGTTTGATCATGGGTAATTCACAGCACTTTGGCACTAGGGTTTCTATCCCAGAGGGTATAATTATAAGAGTCACATGCTTACATATTGCTTGTGCAGTCTCTGGAACAGAACATATTCTATAGGAAGCTTTAATAATAAATTTCAGATTTTATTGTATGATTGAGATTAAATTTTTCTAGCATTATTTAAAATGTGATTTAGCTCTCGATTTAGTTGAAAGTTGGAATACATTTGATTATTATGAACAATCCCTTTCAGGTTGTGTCGGAATATCACAAGAGGGGGATGGAATTCATACTCCAATCAATCAATCATCCGACCTATCTGGAGGATGCTACTGGACTAACAGAGTTGATGAGATCAGCAAACGCTCTTCACTTGGATGATGAAATCGAGGCTGCAGATGAGGATTGCGTCGAACTATGAAGAGGTCTGTTGTACTTTAACAGTTTTCATAGCAGTTATTTCTTTTTCAACACCGTGTCAATTGTATAATAACAAACCAGGATAGAAAAGGCAAGTTTGTGCCCATTCTCAACTTCCTATCTTCCACTTGATTTCTGTAAACTTGTGGGGATGAAACTTGTCCATTCTGTAATTGTCAAAATATCCATCATTCTTTTGTTTTGTTTTCTTTGTGCGTATATCTCCAAATTCTTTGATATCATCATTTACCATGAATACCTAACATAACAACCGACTCCTCGGTTCACAAGCAAAGCATTGAATTCATTTAGTCTTTGGTTGATTTGAGTGAGAGAAGCTCACAAGTGTCTTCTTCATTCTCTCTTTTCGTGATTGTGCAGTGACTCAACAATAACACGACAAAGCAAATATTGTACTTATTTATTTATGTTGGAAATGACTGCTGCACTTTTTTTTCATTTGTTGCTTCGGTTTCTGGCTCTGTGACCGTGCACTGAATTCTTACTCTTTTTTCTGCTTCAAAGGTTGATCTACTGTATTTTTCAATAAATCTCATGATGCTAATATTTACTATTTGACAGTTTCCTGAGAATCTTCAGTTGAAGCCACCAGAAGAAGATGAAAAAGCTCAAATAAGATCAGACTTGTTAAGGTCTCCGGTTCTTTGGAACCTTAAAAACTTGTGGAAAGGTCGAAACTTATAGGTAATGACTTTTGCACTTTTCGAACGTGTCAAAATAGGATGGTAATTCATAATAGCACAAACATTGCGGATGATATAATCTTCCAATAAAGTCTTATATCCTTTGCTAATGCTAATGCTAATGCTAATGCTGGTTGTGTCCATTAATTTTGAAGCTCATGTTTAATACATCAGTGGGATTTGCCCACTACTCCATTACAGACTTAGAGTAAGCTAATTTTGCAATTGTTTGCTGCCATGTGGAACTACTTGAAAATCGACTTCTCTGTTTTTCAGCCTATTGGGGTTTATTTTTATGGTATTTTATTCATGAATGGATTCGACTGAATATCATTAATTTTATATCTATTACTATATTCAATATAATTTTATCATATTTTTTTTATATAAATTATGAATAGAACCACACATTTAAATTGTGATAATTAATATATTAAAAATTAATTGATGAGAAGTATTGGATTGGATCTCAACTCGATAAATAATATAAGCTAACCCCTTAAAACTCTTATAAGAAACTAATACATAATTTACAAGAAAACGAAAGATTGGCTTTCTCTTTAAAGGTTGAAAGGTTAGTTATTGGTAGTTCAAGTGCACTAAAAACTTTTAGCAGATATGGTTGGAGCTAAATAATTAAAAATATTCACTGAAGAGATGTAAGGTAGGGGTGGTAATCGGGTGGGAAATGATAAAAAATCGTAGAATTTGAATTGATGGGTATAGAGAATAATCGAAATCTTCATCGATGATGACGAAGATAAAAAAGTTTTATCACCAAAACTTAAATGGGGACAAGAATAGAGATTGTTATATCCGAATCATGAGAATAATTGAATCATACTTATATAAATCACCCTGAGAATCCTAATAAATATCTGGAGAGATTCTAATATTTTACAAATTGAAATATATATCATTATAAACGTGATTCAATTTAATTTTATTTAAATAAAATATATGATGGTTGCTAAATTATAAAGTGAATCTTATATTTTTATAATCATATAAAAATCTAGATTTATTTAAAACATTTTTTTTATAATCATACTGATATTTTAAAATTAAAAAATCATAAAAAGAAATGCTTTAACAATATCCACTCTCAGCACATAGCATATAGGGAAATTAAAAAGGATGCGACTTTCCTATACATATATATAAAAAAGCATGTTATATTCGTGTTGTAGTTAAAAATCTGAGTTTGGGATTGAAAATGAGTTGTGGTACACTTCATAGAAGCACCAAAGCTATACGTTTTGGAGTTAAAGATCTAATTACTACTGCAAAGCGAATAGGATTGTTGGGGAACCTGTTTGGCATGTGAGAATTTGTGCCAATGGATTATGGGGTGAAAAGATGGTGTTAGTGGGATCTGTTCTACGCCGTCGGAAGAACCCAGAATGCATATTCAGCCAAATATTTTCACCAAAGGCTTCAGAGATATTCTTTTGCAGTGGTGGAGATTTAAAACCCTGTTTCTTAGCATGGGGTCTGTACTAAATATAATATATTAGCCTGCTGTTATGGTTGGGAGCATCTATGCTTCATTGTTCCCTCATGGTTCATCCCACATGCCAGCATCAATATTGGCTTGCATCAAAACCCAGATTAAGTTCCTTAAAACTTGAAACAAATGATTTAATCTTGGCCCAAAAATCTATGGGGTATCTTTTCTTTTGATCAAGAGGGGGTACCTTGAAAACGTTGAACTGTCAGGGTCTTGTTGTCTTAAAATACGTCTGTCAGGGTCTAGGAATTGAAGGTTAAAGTCAAAGAGACAACAACTTTGTTTCCTTTGCATGTGATTTACTTTGCTCCTTTCCCTACTCTGCCTTTTTCTGATCCACAACCCTTTCTCTCTTGTCTCGTACTGGTCCTTATACATTCCCTTCTCTTCTTAAAGAAAACAAAATGTTTCGCTCTCAAACTCAAACTCAAACTCAGAGCATGTCTTCTACTTCATCTTCTATTTGGTTACTTTCTTGTAGGAAGCTTAAGTTCTTTACTAGAATCCGAAGGTTTTTGGAATCCAAAGCAGCAAGGAAACGATGCGTGTCATCATCATCTGATCATTCAAACAAGTTAACAATTAAAAGCAATACTAATGAAGAGGAAGATCGGGTTATTACAGAGAGTGAGCTCGACGGTTCGATGGCGTTGCAAAAATCGGTGAAGAGACTTCACTTTGGGAGCTGGGAAGAGAAAGAGATGGCTGCTAAGGCGATTCAGAAACTCGCTAAAGAAGACATTAAGACTAGGAAGTTGATGGCAGAGCTCGGAGTTATACATATGCTTGTGTCTATGGTGGCCACAGAGGTGGCTGGTCACCGTCTGGCCGCAGTCAAGGCCTTGATCGAGCTTGCTGACGACACTTTTACGTAAGTTTTCTGCATCAATTTTTTACTCCATTCATGTTTATTTAAGACATTTAAAAGCTTTTAGTTGGTTGAAGATAATTCTTATTGATTGATTTCTAACTAATATAATCATAAACAAATTCTAACATAAACATAAATGGTTGATTAGGATAGATGCTTGGTAAGGAGAAAGGTCCCCTGTTTTTTGTCCTGGAGGATGTAGTTTCTTTATTTTTGCTTCAGAAAAAGAAAACCAAAGTTGTTTCAGAATTGGACATTTTCAGCCAAGTTTGAAGTAATGGAGCTCTGTTTTTGGCACCATCCTATAGTACAGTTCATCGAGATAGGGGAAAGGGGTCCCCGGACCTACGGTTTATCAAATTCATAATCTATAAAAATTAGTTGACAAGGGTAAGGTCACATTAACTACGGTGTATTTCCATGATGATCTGATTAAAGCCTAAACCTCCCTAATCAACAGCCTTACATGCTGTAACTTTTTTATAATCATAGGCTCTGCATCTGCTGCGCCTGCACTTCCTTCTGAATAGATGGTAGTTGGTGATTAAATATTGTTCGGGGAGGTCTCAAAATGGATTGAACTTTCACATCTCAGAAATTTGGAGGCATTAACACTGTCATTAAGAAAATGATCCTGAAATCCTGCGTCCCGCAAGGTTCGGTGGTTGTCGACAGTCCACCGGACTCCCTTGATGGTAAAACTTGGGAGGGGAATAATGATGTTACAAGACAGACAACGTTGTCTCCTAAATTAATTAATTAAGGACAATAATAAGTATTTGTTGACCTTCACCTTCCTACCTCAACTTAAATCTCAGATTCTCCTATTGACTTTTTCTCTTTTATTTTATACACGAGTTAGTTCAGCTCCCACGTTTTTTTGACTTGTATGGATTCTTATTTCTACTTTATTGTTCTTCTATCATTCAGCTGAAATCTCGCTTCCATTGTTGACTTTAAAAGTTCTGGGTTGATTCTGCATTTGTCAAAACTTCAAATGTCTGATCACTTTTTTTTGCTTCAGAAACAAGGCACTAATGCTTGAGGCAGGTATATTATCAAAGTTGCCAAAGGACATTGATGTTGTAGACGATCAAACGAGGCATGGATTTGCATACCTGTTATTATCATTATCATCCATATCAAATACCCATTTCTCTCTAGCTAAAACTGAGGTTCTCCAGTTTCTCATTGACATTCTTGAGTCCGCCTCCGGCATCGAAACTAAGGAGATCTGCTTAGGTGTTGTCTGTAACCTCTCAGCTGTGTTAGAAAATGCTGGACCTTTGGTGTCTAATGGAACTGTGGGTATTCTTTTGAAGCTATCTTCGTTCAAAGAACTTTCAGAGAAATCCCTGGCAGCACTAGGTCACTTGGTGTTGACCTTAATGGGAAAAAAGGCCATGGAAGATAGTTCCATGGTACCAGACTGCTTGATTGAGATTCTAACATGGGAGGATAAACACAAATGTCAAGAATTATCAACCTACATTCTAATGATTTTAGCTCATCAAAGCTCCACTCAAAGGGATAAAATGTCAAAGGCGGGAATCGTTCCTGCTCTTCTCGAAGTGTCCTTGTTAGGAAGCCCTTTAGCTCAGAAGAGAGCAATGAAGTTGTTACAATGGTTCAAAGATGAAAGGCGAGCAAAGATAGGACCTCACTCTGGACCACAAACAGGAAGGGTTGCCATTGGTTCGCCTCTACATCCAAGGGAGGCTCAAGAAGGAAAGAAAATGATGAAGAATCTGGTGAAGCAAAGTCTTCATAAGAATATGGAATTGATCACCCGGCGAGCCAATGCAGCTGGTGATTCTTCAAATCTCAAGTCCTTGGTCCTCAGCACAAGCTCTAAGAGCTTGCCTTACTAAAACGTTTTATGTAACTAATAGTTATTCCAAATGATGGGAAAGGGAGATAATGAAGGTTATTTCCCAATTTAGATGGAAGAACTCATTGCTTGTGCAATAATTAACATATAAAAAGAACTATATAATCAAGGCTCCATATCTAGGTCTGCAACTAGGAAAAGATGCATGCAAGAAAAGCTTCCCAAAGCATATAAATATTACAACTGAATCATCCAATTAGAATTCTCAGCAAAGTTAAAATAAACTATTCATCAGATAATAACAACAGAAGCAAGTGACTATCAAACAAATATTGCCGAATTGAACAAAACAAAAGATGCATCGATTAAGTTTAGCCTCAATTCTCCTTTAGACATCATAGAAATTGAAATGTTAATATTTATAGAATTCTGCAAACCGAAATAAAAAGAAATAGCTTAGCGTTTCCCACTGTTTGGATTAGATTTAGTGCAAAGTACCTTCCGACCCTTAGCACGTCGACGTTTCAATATAGCTCTTCCACTAGTGGTTCTCATCCTTCTACGGAAACCATGGGTTCGAGCCAAGGATTTCCTAGACCTGTTCCTCTTTGTTTGACAAAGGGCAGCCTTCCCCGCCCTAACCACCAGGCTTCGCCTTTTCCCATTACTTAGCCCATTATTTGAACAGAAATCCATCCCCAAAGATAACCCTACAGGCAAAATTGAATTTTGAATGAAAAATAATTATAATAACACCCATGGCTCGAAGGTGCTCTGTAAACAAATAAAAATGGTGGATTTTGTTACCTGCAAATGATGAATGTAAAGAGAGAGAAGGGAGAAAGGAGCGTTGAAGCAGGGAAGAGCAAGCTTTGGTCTTGTTTGCTGCAATGGAAGTGATGGAAATCCTCCTTCTTGAACCAGTTAAAAGATTGAGAGAAGCTGAAGGGATTTGGTTCCTTATGGATTTAGTAGTAAGCCATTGAGTGGATGTTAGTACAGACATTGAAGACATTGTTTCCTGACAGGAAATCTCGACTCTGTTTCTTACTTTCTTATCTAATTCTTTCTCAGAGCTAAAGAGCTTCAGGACCTCAAAAATGGCTTCAGGTAGAGATGGAATGTAAATTGAACTTGCTGTAAGCCCAATACGGGGTTAACTAGACTGGATAATATCCATATTGGAAACCGTGGAAGTTTCTTCAATGAGCCCAAAATCTGTTAGTGGAAAAGTTTTCAGTTTCCCTAGAGCCAACGAGTCATGCAATTAGCCCAGTTCATAAACCAATAGCCGATTAATAAGAGAGATTATGACAGAGTAGGTCTAAATAATAAATAATTTAATATTATTAAAATAAATTTTGATTTTAAATTTGAGGTACTGTGTATATATAAAATTTAATTAAAAGACAGAAAGCCATATCCTTAGAGAACCGAAAAAGCAACAAAAATATTATTTCAAATAATAGTAAGAAATTCATTTTTTAGTTTGATAAAATTCATATACTGAGTTTTTTCTCTCTTGATTTTATAGCAAAATATATCAAATATTAACAAAAGTAAATTTTCAAACATTTAAACCCATAATTTTTTTAGTATTTCCAAAAGTTTCAATTTCTTTGTTTACTTTGAACACTTCAAATTTCAAGGCTCTAGAGGTGTATTTTATACGAACTGAAGTTCACATGTCACACTTCAAAATAAAAGTTAAAGACATAATCTATGGGTATTAGAAATAATTTCTTATATATGACTTTTAAGTAGCACACTTTAAAGTCTTGATTTATTTAACACATAAAATCTCAGTTCTAAACAGATATTACTGTAATCACTATAGCTGAATAAAAAAAAAACTCAGTTCTAGTAATTGATATCAGATTAAAATTTACATTTTATATTATAAATTCAGTCGATATATAAATAATTTTAACACCATTCAATCAATATATGATTATTTCAGACACCGCAAATAAAATTTTGACATCTTAAAGTTAGCTACACAATTTTTTTTATAAACTCTTACAAATTATAATTTGCACTTAAATTCATTGACGGATTCATGTGCAGTGAAAGTTTAAAGAATGAATAAATACTCACTTTAAATTTTAATTTTTTTCTCAAATTATCTATTTTATTAATTGTGCTTACCATAAAATTTTTGGATCCACATAATATATATATATATTCATCCTAAAAAATATCTCTAGATCTGTCATTGTTTAAGTCCCTTATTTACAATTTTTTGTCATACTACGTACTCGCCAACATAAATGAATTAGTCACCTGACATATTACTCTCTATTTAGTTTAGTTCATGACACCCAAACTGTCCATTCCTTTCGTTTTCGCCATAAGGAAGTTGAGTCACGCATGCTTGTAAGAAAAGGTAAAAGAAAACCCTATTTAGCATGCACACTCAACACACAAAAAGAAAGCAAACAAAACGTAGAGGAGGTAAAATAATAATGAGATGAGTTGATTAAAATGGTTTAAGATGATAAACTCATTTCTAACTCGAACACCACAAATAATTTTTAAAATAATTTATAAAACTTGAAAGAAACAAGTTAGCCTATACATTAAGAGATATGGTCAATTGTATTAGATTTTGCTCTTTCAAAGTAGAATTTTAATTTATGGATAAGAAATTATAAATACTCAAAAAATAATACTTGATAAAACTTAAAAGACAAGTTAGCCAAACTCCGAATGCTTATAATTTTTTATGTCAAATATGGATTTTTTTTATTATGTTTCAAGTGCAAGGTGATAGGTATAAAGCAATTAATAATAGGTCAAGTGTAGCTTTCATACGTATAAAAATACAAAATGTGTAGCATGGGGCAAAAAAGTTGATTGTTATTATTTGACCATCTCTAGCTATCATGTAGTGTTCGACCGTCGTTTCCATGTTGAAAATGTAAAAAGATAAACTACCATTCTTGAAAGTTGGGAACTTGAGCACCAAACATTCTTTCGAAAAGAAAAAGGTGACCCAGATCACTATATATATATAGGTTGTAATAAGAAACAATTAAGAGCTCAACGTTTTAGATTGTTTTGGCGAAAAAGAAGAAGAAAAATTTGTTCTTGATGGGTAGCATAGCAGAAAGGTGGAGAGAACTAAGTGGGGAGAAGAACTGGGAGGGTTTATTGGAACCTCTTGATAATGATCTCCGGAAGTTGATTATTCACTACGGTGAAAGAACTCAAGCAGTTCTGGATGCCTTTAATGGCGAGAAGGTATCGAAATGGGTCGGATTTAGCCGATATTCGATGGAGGATTTGTTCTCCAAAGTGGGTTTGGAGATAGGCAATCCATACAAGTATAGAATAACAAAATTCTTTTATGCAAGATCAGAAATTCAAATCCTTGATTGGTGTTCCCTTGGGGAGTCCAATTGGATCGGCTATGTGGCGGTGACCACCGATGAAGGGAAGGCGGTGTTGGGAAGGAGGGAGATTTTGATAGCCTGGAGAGGAACAAAGCGAACCTATGAAACGATTAATGATATTCAGGTTGATTTAGTTTCAGCTGCTGATATTCTTGGGGACCATGGTGAAGATCCCAAGGTGCACCATGGGTGGCATTCTGTATACACAGCAAAAGATTCGAAATCCAATTACACTCGAACCAGCGCTAGAGAACAGGCAAGTTTAATTTAACCTAGATACTTGATCCTGTAATCATGATCTAATACGAAGTTATTTTTATCAGATTCTAACGGAGGTTAGGAGACTGATGGATTTGTACAAAGACGAAGAAGTCAGCATAACTTTGACAGGCCATAGCTTAGGTAGCGCGGTGGCCATTCTCAATGCAGTTGACATTGTTACCAACGGATATAACAAGCCGACAACCCGACCAGACAAGGCTTCCTTGGTTACTGCTATTGTTTTTGCCAGCCCTCGCACTGGGAACTCCGGTTTCAAGAAAACCTTCTCACGACTGAAAGATCTTCGTGTCTTGCGCATTGAAAACAACTTCGACATCGTCCCGTCACTGCCACCATCGTTACCACTACTAAATTATACCCATGTTGGTGTGGAATTATCGATCGATGCCGGAAAATCTCCGTACCTAAAAACTGATCTCATAGATTTGACTAAGAACTTGATGATTGCTCACCAGTTAGAGATTTACCTGCATGGAGTTGCGGGTACCCATGGGGACAAAGGAGAGTTCAAGTTAGAGGTCCATCGAGATATCTCACTTGTAAACAAGTACTTGGATTCACTGAAAGATGAACACAGAGTTCCAGCAGAATGGTGGATAGAGAAGAATAAAGGCATGGTTCAGCAAGATGATGGCTCCTGGATATTGGATGATCATGAACCAGATAGTAATTAATTACTTATACAAAGTATAGTTATTAAGATCAAAGATTATTGCAGTTGTTCTATATATTGCTTATGACATCACACATTGGAGTTGGTCAATCAAATACTGGAATGGTTCCATGTAGACTCTATAGTTGGTTTTTTCTTCAAAAATAAAATCTTTGGTTGTTGCCATTTGCCACTTGATCAAGACAAAGAAATGCCTAGATTTCCCAGATAGGTTAATGATTCCTTTTAACAAGTAATGGTGTATGCTTAGTCGTCTTGCATTGTGGTATGATCATTTATTACTTTTTGTTTATCTATTTTAAAAATATATATATTAGATAGATCTGATTTATCACGTAATTTATGATCATATTTAGTAATAAAATTTTATTTTATTTTTTTATCAACGTGAATCTTCACTATTTTTACAAGATAAATCTTTAATTTTTTTTTATATAGCATTAAATGGATGACTCTCAATGTATAAAATTATAGATAAAGTGATAAACCAAAACAATATAATAATTTTTCCATTTCTTGTGAGAAATGTAGATAATGTTCTTAATTATTTACTAATAGGACAACTTAACTTCTTGGGCATATCACAAGCCGAATGAGGAAATTGTTTTTAATGGGTGTATACATAAGTCAAACATTATAATATTATTTTTTAATAAATAAAAAACATTATAATTTTATCATTTGAAGAATTGTGTATAATTTAAAATACATTGATTATTAAGGTGGGTAGATAGTCCGGTAAACCAAACCAAATAAAATAGAAAAAGTTTACAAGTATAAACCAATAAGCCTTTTCGATTAATAAATATATATAAATGTAAAATTGAATATCCAAATATGCATATATATATATATGTTTAGTATTAAAATGGTAATTTTATATTTATAAATATTTATTTCTAATTAATTTTTTAAATTTGTTTATTCTGAATTTGATTACGAGATTGATTTGATTATTTGGTTGTGATGATTTAAATAATTTATTTCATTTTCAATATTTAAAATTTGAACCAAATAATTATACACTCTTATTAATTATATTTTATGGATTTATGGATAACTATTTGTTGTGCTATTAGTGAAAAATAATTCTACAATATTAAAAATGATATTATCATATTTTGGTTTTAAAATTTTTAAAACTATTTCATGATGTAACATAAGAAAATCGAATAAGCAGCAAACCCAACAGGAAGCCATTTGTGTAATAACAGAAATTGGCAAAATAATAATGGAATTTAGTCCGAGATTAAAATGTGGTGGAATAATAGAAACTACAATAATTAATCCAACAATGCTTTTCATATAAATTTGATTTTTTAGTATATAATAGTCGAATTTAAATATTTAACAAAATTCAGCGTGGATTTTTATTTTGGCCGCTAAAGTTTTAAGAGTTATGTTCGGTCACTAAAATTAGTTAAAACATCAATGAAATCATCTCGATGAGAATCAACGACACAATGATATTTTTTGATATATCGTTAATTTTAAAAGCCAAAATGTAACTTTTAAAACTTTAATAACCAAATAAAAACTTGCAAAAAATTTAATGAACATAAGTGTAATTTACCCAAATAGTTGGAACAGCTTCAATTAGACTCAACCAACGCGGAGAAGGAAAGTTTAACAAAATTGAAGAAAAATATCGAAATTCAAAGTGTAAATTATTCAAACACTTGTTACTTGTTAGTACTAAGAAGGTCAATTATAAGTCGAAAGTGACTAGGCGGCTAGGCCAAGGAAATAGTTCGAGGCTGCTGTAAATATGCTTTCAAACAAAAGACGGTGGAGGACTTGATCCACCTTCCTCAGTTTGGCCTGGACGGCAAGGCAATCCTCCCATGATTATGTTCAAGAAAGCAAAGTAAGAAGAATATTCCTTCACCAGATAAATATTTCTCAAGGATTGAATTTGACTTTCATGCAGCAGTTTTACAATCTCAGTTACATGTTTTTTGAATATTACTAATTAACCTGTTATGGTGCAACAAGTTATTAATACAAGCATTCAAGGACCATCACGGCAGTGGGGCAAAACCTGAAATAGCTTTTAGGAAGATGAAACATTATAAACCACATCATTCCCCACCCAACTGCAGGCAGTATCTTTCGATATCCCACTAACCTTCATCATCTCCCTCAACTCACTCACACCATCCCATTTTCCAGCATCCGCCAAAGTATTCGACAATGCGACAAATGCCCCTGGCCTGCTCTTAGCATTTAACTTAAAAAGTTCCTTCGCAGCTATGCTAGCCATTTGTACATTGCCATGCAGCCTGCAAGAGCTGAGCAAAGCTGCCCAAACATCAGAATTGGCCTTCTCGGACATCCCTATTATAAGTTCCCATGCCAGATCCAAACGCCCTGCACGTCCCAGAAGGTCGACCATGCAAGCATAGTGGTCCATATTTGGTTTTATTGAGTAACATTTCTCCATACTTTCAAAGATTTCACGGCCTTTGGAAAGTAAGCCGGCATGTCCACAAGCAGAGAGGGCGCTAAGGAATGTAACGTCATTTGGTTTGACACAACATTCTTGCATCACATTGAAGAGCTTGAGCGCTTCATTGGAGTTTCCATTCTTCCCGTATCCATCTATCATAGATGTCCATGTGAAAACATTCTTTTCCGGCATGTAGTCAAAAACTCTTCTGGCATCCTCAATTTTTCCACATTTAGCATGCATGTCAACAAGAGCACTCGCAATCTTTATGTCCTTAAAGAACTCAGTTTTCATTATTTGACCTTGAACTTGTTGGCCTATCTCAACTGCTGATAGAACAGAACAAACCCCAATTACACTCACAAATGTTGAAATATTAGGCCTGAAATTCAACCGTTGCATAACAACAAAAATCTCGATTCCTTTCTTAGCAGTTTCAACTGATTTACTGTAACCTTCGATCATTGCATTAAAAACTACCACATCTTTGTCAACTGTTTTATTAAACACATTTTCAGCCTCCTCTACCGATGCATTGTTCATGTAACCGGTGATCAACGCTGTTGAGCAAACCACATTCTTTTCCAACATCATATCAAAAACGGTCTTCGCATATTGAACCTTCCCACTCTTCACATAGGAGTCAACCAGCGCTGTATAAAGCACTTCATCAGGTTCCACATCCAATTTCATCATCCGGGCATGAGCCATCCTTCCTAAAAACCGCGGTAATATCACCCTACTACTCCCACAAGCAGAAGCAGAAGCCTTTAAAATCATCGAAAATGTGAATCCATCAGGCTTTTCACCTGAATAAACCATCCTATGAACCAAATTAAGCGCCTCCTGAACTTTCCCATGCTTAAGATACCCACCAATCAAATAATTGTATGCGGACAAAGTCTGAAGCGGCAATTCATCGAACATTTGGCAGGCATATTTCAGGCACCCGGATTTCAGATACAAAATAAGGAGTTTGATGGAAATATTCGTTTTAGGAGAAAACCCAGATTTTATAATGTGGGCATGAATCTTTTGACCATGAAAAGGGGTATCTGAGTTAATGAAATGTTGAATGGCAATGGAGAGAGTTGTGGAGTTTGGGTTAGAGAGACAGCTTTGGTGGTTTGTCGGCAAGGTATTATTACGCCGGATTATGAAGGTTCGGTAGCTGGGTGATAAAAAGATAGACGATTTAATTAAGGGAAATCTTCCATTTTTCATTTTCCCGTTGAACCATTGTTTACAGCGCACTCTGGAAATAGTTCTGTTTTCCTGTCATGTCTTTCTTTCCCATCAGTTGTTCTTAGGTTCAACCCAACCTAACCAAGCTTTGATTATTGGGTCTATTTCAATCAAAGCTCACATCTTATTTGGGCCGATGTTTTGGAAAACCCATAACAATTGCTCCTTTATATAGACTCCTTCTGTCTCATTTTTTTATGATTTTTTATAAAATTAAAAAAATATATAATATAAAATAATTAAAATAATAAGTTTATTCTTAAAAAATTAATTTTTGTTTTTCTAAAAAACTAAAAAAAAAAGTAAACTTGTGTTAAAAAATATTGAGTTATTCAATACGATACTTTGAATATAATAATTTAAAAACTAAAAAGCGACACTAATACTAATACAAAAGAAATATTTTTTTCAATTTATCCTCAAATAAAATTCTAATATTTAATTGTTCTTAATTATATACATTTTTTGATAAACTTTTAATCAGTCATAAAGTATTTAATGATAAAATTATTTATATTTTATAATTAGTAGAATAAAATAAAAAATTGGAATTCTATATTTTAATAAATCATTTAAGTACAACTAAAAGACATATATACAAAGTGTAAATTAGATTTGATTACTCTTATAGTAATTAATTCATTACACTTACTCATAATACCAGACAAGAAGCTAACATTACAAAGTTCTATGTTTATATTTCAACAGAAATAAACTGTCTTCAACTATTCAAACCTGGTACCAAGTTCTGGCAACAGCTTAATACGACATACATCTTACCAAGTAGGTAGTTTCTCTATAATGGACGTTTCGAAGTTCTTACTCGGAACTATACTGAAACAAAATAGAGCTATTACCTTAACCACATTGTCCCTTCGAAGTCATGTATAGGGTCTGGTCCTCCTGGTGAAATTCTTGATGCATCCACCAATACCCTCCCATCACGCTTCATTGCGGACAAATCATAGCCTGACAATGCTTTTAGAATAGATTGGCTATCGATTTTTTTCTGCATTGTCCTACGCCCGCCATAACTCTTTGCTTCTACGGTATTTTTAAATGCATTTCCAGATAAAATGAGAAAGATGACTAGAGAAACCTGGACGATGGTTGAATTAGGCATTGTTAATAAGCTGAATACACTGAAATCCGGTGAAAGTGATAATCAGTAGCAGCGGAATGGATGGCAGTGGCGGTAGCAATCGGCATTTTATAGTAGCATATCCGTTAGCATTATATAGTTGGAAATGCATGGCAAACGTCCAAAAGTTGACACATCAGGATATAGCAGTCAAGTTGATAGATTCTGAAGGGATATTTGTTTTTGTTATCTCCATATGGACTGTGGCTTTTCCTACCCATTACCAGAGGATTTAATTATCAAGAAATTGCATAAAAGCTGAAGCATTTGTCTCTGGTCCCCACAGTAGCATACCCTACTATTCATATATATAATATATTAGCTTCAACATTCATTTCCCATTAAAAGTTGCCTGCACAGTCATCATCGATATTGTCTCATTAATATCCGAGTAGGACTCGGTGCATAAAAAAAAATTCTGCCCCAATCGTATTTCTTTTCATGTCTCTCCTTTAAAAAATTAAAATTAAATTCTAAACCATAATCTTATTTTTACATTCTAAATCTTAAAAAATACATTATAACCTTAATTTTTTACATCTTAACAACTCTTAAATCCTAAATTATAATAAAAAATAGATTTATACTTTACATGCGTGCTTTTAACGACAAATTTGAGCAAAATGTTAAGAGGATATCAAATCCTTTAACTACGAGACAAATATTTCCAAAGTTTCATTCTCTGTCATTCTTGCATTTGATTTTTGTCTTTTGTTCATCCTAACGTTAGTGACTCTGAGGAACGAATGCTTCTTCGTGCACTTTACATGTTAGGACATAGTTTTGTTTGGTGTGTATATAGAGATAGTTAAAATATGTCACGTACACAACACCTCTTTGATTCCAAATTAGGTTGTTTTGTTTCTAATCCTACTTTAATTGCTTTGGTCTTTTGGATTTTGGCTACATGGTCGTGACTTTTTTTCCCACTTAGCTTTAATCTTATTACGTCCCTAATCACTTTAAAAGTTGGTTTTGTCAACGTACGACCGAATGGGGTTAACAATAAACATCATCAAATACCAATTATCAATAACATTTTGTTCAAATGAATTTGATAACGGAATGCACGTATGCAAATAATGGGTAATCATGTCAATATATTTTTATTTTATTTTCGTAAATATCATTCGAAAGATTCAAATCTAAATTATATCTTTATTAATAATCTTTACGATAAATGATTAAAAGTGCAATTGAAACCCTAGGTTATAGGTTATAAATATATTAGGAATAAATTCTTTTCTCCTTTCTTTTAGATAGAAATTGTAAAAGAAATATATCTTTAAAATATTATGTACCTTGTCAAGACACTTAACATTATATCTATTTTATAAAAAAATATTTCATTAACTCTTTCACTTTATTTATGATCTTTACCGCTTAAAACCATTTATTAAATCATTATCTTTTTATATCATTAATACAGAATCAAATTATAACTTTCAAGTGAGCATCGTTAAAAAAAATACTACGCTTTTTTAATCAACTATATTATTAGTATTTGAACTCGTAATTTTTAAAAATAACAATTATTCTCTTAACCACTGAGATAAGATAATTCATGTAAAATAACAAGTATTCAATTATAAAAAAATAATGACAAAAAATAATAAATAATTTTACTTAACGTGAATTATAAATAATACAGTGAAAAAATATTTTAAGCATTACAATAAGTAAAAGCTACCATATAATATAAGTAGCGTCGAACGGAAAAAAAAATGTCACCTTTGTGTGTGTTTTGTATGAATATTCTTTCGGTATAATGTTCGTTTTTAGCGTTGCAGCGTAGTTGGGATTTTATATTATTAATAAGGAAAACTTCCATTGAGCCAAGAAAAAAAACATATAAATTGTACGTAAATTAAGGTGCTGATAGTTTTGAACCAATGAAAATCATCCAAAAACACAATTAAAAAAACAAGCAACAGAAAAGTAAGGTTAAACTCTCTTAAAACAGGGTTGATGTTCTGAAATCACTCAACTGTTGAAAGAAAAAATTACTGTGCCATGATTAGATCAGTGATAAACGTAAATTTATCGCGATAGATCTTTAGGGGGTTTTGTCTACTGAAAGCTAGTTGATTTCAACATATATAACAAATAATCTCACATATAAAAGCTGGAACATTCTCATTCATATCTGTCAAAGATCTACAAGCACATGTAAACAACATAAAACAAAACATTTTATGTTTAGTATCCCTGTTTCGACGCCTTATCTTACAGTAGAGGAGATGGAGAAAAAATATCAGGCTTGAAGTTGAAGAAGGAGATATGAACCCTGTTCCCACAAAAACGCCCTAGTTATTAACGATGATGGTGCGGGTCAGGTCCCCCTGGACTTGTTCTCTCAGGATGTACATACCCGTTTCTCTTAGCTTCTTGGTTCAGGTACTGTCTCAGGGCCTCTATGGGTTGTTTTACACCCGCCTTCTCTACCAAGGGGCGACTCTCAGAGCCTGCAAGCAAAAGTAAAATCAAGGTGATCACGCATACCAGACACCTACAGATAGACATTGCTGCTTTCAAGTATGGAACGTTTAAAGGCTTTCCGTATTTATAGAGTTCATTACAAAGTGGACGAGGGGACGTTAATCAATCAGTTGAGTGTAAATTGTAGTCTGACAGACAAAGAGAGTTGAGATCATGTTGGCATAACATTTAGTTTGGCTTATTATGTGTTTTTTGGAATATTATAACACCATTTTTATTTAGTACTACAAGGTTCGCAGCTTCACAATCGCACATGAATAACTCAAGAACACGTCACTGGCATGTTAGGCATGGCCATTCATGTGGCTACCATGAAGAACTAGTGGATAAACCACACCGACCAGTGACAGATGAAGATAACAAAAGAAAATGCTTTTCATTCAACCAATTCTTTGAGGTAATTAAAGTAGAGAGTTTTTTTTTTTATTTATCACCGATTAATCATTTATTGGAAAGGAGTTGAGAAGGATAAGATAAGCGTCAGATTAATATATTCAACCATCCTTTAGGGTATAAGGATTTTTGCCTTCAATTTTTACCCTTTTCAATTTCCTGTCTGGTTTGCAATTCTAGATAAGATCAATAATCAACATCAGCTGATCAGCACCGATGGAGCTATTTTACTGTCATTGGAGACCCAACAAAGGGAGCAAAAATCTTTTGCCCTTTTCTATGTTTTTATTTATGTTTTTTTTATTATTTTACTAAAAAATTAAATTTTAAACTCTAACCCATATTTTTTATACCATAAATCCTAATCTTAAAAAATACACCTTATCACTAATTTCTTATACCCTAATCTAAACCCCGAACTTAAAACCCTAAACCCTATACCTTAAACCCTCTAATTTAAAGTGAGAACATAAATAAAGGCATGGGAAAAGAGCATACGATTTGGACTCCAACAAAGGTAGGGGATTAAGAAATGCACAATACTTGGGATGAACTTTAGATTTTGTCACTGGTACGTGGGGTGTTTTTTTTTTTTTTACTTTTGTTTTCTTATATATGTTTTTTTAAATTTAATTTATTTTTTAATTTTAAATATTTATATTTTATCCTTTAATGTTAAATTTTCACTTCATCCTTAATTTTGTTTATTCTACATATTCTTAAAAGCTTTCAACAAAATTGAAATTTAGTTTTTTGTCCTTGTATCCTGTTCCACTTTTTGT
Source organism: Abelmoschus esculentus (assembly GCA_035048815.1). Taxonomy (NCBI): domain Eukaryota; kingdom Viridiplantae; phylum Streptophyta; class Magnoliopsida; order Malvales; family Malvaceae; genus Abelmoschus; species Abelmoschus esculentus. The sequence goes on from JAUCBN010000008.1 coordinate 4,698,729, forward strand.
CCCTTGGTATTATTCTTAATATTACTAACTACATGCACGAACCTTAAGTCTTATACCCTAAAAATATATCTTATATCTAGTTCTTTAAACTCTAACTTTAAATTATAAATCATAAACCTATTATTTTAAAGTGAGGACACTAAAAGATATGTACGTCTAAGAATAAAAGATATTATAAGTTTTTATAATTTTTTATTCATATGTTTATATCTTACTTTATGCCTGAATATAAACTAAAGCTTGTAAAGTTGTAATAGTCAAAATAATATTTACCGAGAGTAAAGCAGGATATCATTCCTTAATCTCCCTGATCTTATCCATCCTACTAAAGCACCCATTCCAGTTAACAGTATTAGTTGGAGTTCACTGTGTCAAATCAATTTCTTATTATTCTTTTCGTGTGGAGAAGCTATATAGTTATATAGCTTCGTCTTTCCGTCCCATAATCTGCAGAATTTGAATAAAGCTTCGGGGTTTAGTTGTTCTGACTTTGACTCTATAACAACAATATCTTTTACGTTGCATGTATGTATATTTATATCAAATATAAATTTTATTATAATTGCTTACATGTAAAAAAGTGCAGAAAAGGGATTGCTTTATTGCAGGGGCAAGCATAGCTTGGATTTTCTATGTGTTGGAAAGTGACATAAAGGTACATGAATCAAAGATCCTTGGTTTTGTTAACCGATAAGACCGGATTCAATCTGGTTTTATATGGGTTAATGGGCAATATTAAGTCATGTAGTGATGTATCAGTGTGAAGATATCGGCACCGAATTAGGATAATGCAACGTGTAGGGTAGTTTATATTATCCAGGGATCATGGTCACTTGGAAATCCTAATTAATTCAGCCACTGAGCACCGCCCAATAGTGGTTTTAGTAAGGCTACACCAATTTGTGGTGTTAAGTGTTAACTGTTAATTACAGAACTCCAGCTTTTGAGAAGCTATTCCTAGTATAATATTTGACCATTAAGGCACACCCGTCAGAGGGATCCTCGGTCCTATTGCACTTAATCGTCTTTTACTGATTTGCCAAAGTACCGCAACACTTGAGCCGCATCAGAGGTATATAGGATGAGAAGAGACAATTGCCAATTCACTCTGAATTTTTTTTTTCATTTTTATGTTCTTATTTAATTTAAAAATATAATTTATTTATGAATTTGTCTTCTCTCGCTTTTAAATACTTGTATTTTAGCATCTAACCTTAAGTATTAATTTCGTCCCGATCCCATAAAATTTCATTCGAAAACTCTTAATTGAAAACCCTCCAACAAAGTCTTCTAACATGTTGTAGAAGCATTCATAAAAGTTTTGACTAGTCTAGCATCAAGATCATGAAAAGACTTCTCCCCAGGGAATTTTTTGTATAAATTTTTATGAATGTTAAGATTGGAATTTCGTATCATCTTGATTACAAGAAGCATTCTAATTATCAGTCCTACTGCTAGGGATGGATGGAATGATGTTAAGGATCAGGTCCGCCGGGACTCGCTCGTTTAGACTCGTACAGGATGTTGTTGTGATTTCAATTTCGGTCCATCCAATCTTAAGAGCTTCCCTGGCTGCCAATGCTCGAATGGACTTAATCAGGTTGCGTCCCTCTGTGTACAAACCAAGTGGACGACCATCTGAGTGTGGAAAACAAACAAGTAACAGTACAAGGTAGAGATGGAATATGTGCATTGCCATTTTCTTGCAGCAATTCCAACCAGAAGTATAGGGTATCATATTTTGTTCGAGTTCCAACTTCCAAGTGGGTGAAAATTGTCTCGACATCATAATGGAATTTCTTTTTTTATTTGTCCGTTTGTCGTTTCTATCTTAAGGATCCATCTTAGCAACAATATAAATAAAAGAAAAGAATTAGCAACCATTGAAGAACCTCATAGGTGAACTACTTTTTTCAGCAATACCAATTGAAACCTATGATCTGATCTGATTTAATGAAATCAAAGTGTAAGAAAAGCCCTTGAATGCGGCTGATAGCTGAAATCCCTCAATTCTCCAATTGGCTACAAAGAATGACTTTGTCTTGTTTCAGAGCACTCCTCCCAACCGCACTCCAGCTTTTCTTGTCTTGTCTTGTCTTGTCAGTTGTCTGTACTCTGTATTGTTTATGAAGGTCTCAGCACTTCTTTTGTCTCTCTCTTCAATATATTCAATCGTGAGTTTCAAATGAATCCACTAAGCAAATGTGGTAGTGGCCGGTGGGAGCTGATTTCGTACATGCTCTTTTGTGGGTGTTCTTTTTTTTCTCGAATGGAGTGGTTGTTCTTCGACTGTAGCTTATGTACTTGCACTCTTGCAGGTCTACAGCTTTGTTTCGGCTGAGATTGGGCTTGCGTCTGGCATGAAAGAGACCTGCGTGGTATTCTGTTGACCTGACCTCACCTGCATGGCTTTGTTTCGGCTTATGGGCTAACGATTCACAGATCTGCTTGCTAATCATATTAATTGTTTAGTAAAAAACATTCTTTAAATTTGATTAAAAAAAATCAAGCAATTCCAAAAAAAAAATTAATAATAATAATAAAGTGATTAGTATGGAATCAGAGTCCAACTTGGGTTAGGAGATTGACAAACTTGATTTGGGTAGGGTTTTATTATTAAGCATAAAAGTATTATATTTTATATTAAAATAAAAAAATTATATTCAAAGTATTTTTATAATAATTAATGAATATTTATTAAAATCATAAAAGATATTTTAATTATAATGTATCAAAAAAATAATAATATAATTAATCTATTAAAATCTCTAATAAAAACAAAAAAAATGTGTTACATAAAAAAATATGTATCACAAAGATAATTTTTTTTCATTTAAATATTATAAAAAACTAACTTTTTCTTAGGTTTTGATTTTTTTTTCTATATTCTTAGTATTTTATAAAACTAAATAAAGCTTATTTTTCTTTTATTATATATTAGAAATATTTTATATTCGTTGACTAGATAAAAGGACAAAAATAAAAACTAACGGCATGTTGCTTACATGCTAATTTTGGCACGTGCACGAATGGAATAAAGTTCATTGATTTTTTTGAGGATATTATTTTATAAGTTAGGAACATCATTTAAATTTAATGAATTTTCTGAATGAGATATAAAATATTTCGGTTGTTTTATTTTCATATAGTTAAAGTTAGGGTTTTTGCTTTTTATTTTGATTTAATTATTGATATTTGACTTATTAAATGATTAAACTGAATTACATTTTGTATAGGTTTATATAAGATCGATTCTTCTAACTTATTTTTTTTATTCTTAACGTTAAAATTTAAACTCTTAATCTTATTTAAGAGATTTAACATCTTATCTCACTAAACAATTGATCGTTGATAAATTTTTTTATTATTTTTTAATGCATTAACTTAAATACGTTAATCGAATATTAATAATATAAGATATTATCAATTTAATGAAAGATGTGCTAGTAAAATCTTCTATATGGGTCAATACAAAAGTTTCATATTGAAGATTTTTTTGTTAACTACCGTGGTAATTAATATTAATCTAATTTATTATGATGATATTTTATTAAGGAATAAGACAGAATAATTCATTTGCCTGGAGGCAAAGGAACTGTTGTTCCCTTGTTTTTCAAGTAGCTATATATAGATATATAGGGTTATTATGATGATAGAGAATATATACAATATGTATTATTATTAAAGATATAACTGCTTTTATTTTTTTTATTTATCTTGATTTATATGAATTGATTAAAGAATTCTATCTTAACTTTTATTTAAACTTGTGTAAAAACAACACCTTTAAATCTGCTTATTTAGAGCTATTTACAATTTAAATCATTGAACTTACCTTCAATTTTCGTATAGGTCACAAACCTTTGATTTAATCAGATTAAATCATTAAACTTTTATTATTAATAAATTAAATCATTCACACTAACACCGTTAACTATTTTAACGGAAAAGCTGACTCACTAATCCTACTAGACTTTTTTTCCATGTCAGCAAATCCTACTAGACTTTTTTTCCATGTCAACAAAATAATATTAATTAAAATTAAAGAAAAACATTTAATTTTTTTACGTTAAGTTAAATTAGTAAAGAAGTTAAATTCAATCAAATATATTTTAATTAATTTTTATTATCTTCTGTATCTTATTCTCCACCGTTTCTCTACCGCCGTCAAAGAAAAACTTCAAAAAACTTCACAAAGTGTTTACCGATCTTGAAGATTTGAGAACACCCAGGTTTGAATATTCTCTTTTATACAACTTTAAATTCTAATCAATCATAATTTAGTTTTGTTATAAATTAAAGAAAACAATAGTAGTTGGGTTTTATTTGATCGAATTTTTAGTGAGAGAAATTTTGTTTATTTGGTAAGAACCCTAAGATTCATCATCCTTTTCCTTTTCTTCAAGCATTTTTTATTCGTTTAGATTTTTTTTTCTAGTGTTGTATAAGAGTGATTGAATGCACGGTTAGTTTTTCGACTGCTGTGGAAAAGATTGAAGTTAAAGTGTTGGATTTGACTAAGTTAATTCTCAAGGCTCTGTCTCTCTTGAGTCGGGATCTCCGTGAAGCTCATCTACAACTGCTTCTAGGGGGTGGTGCATATAGGTCAAGCAGTGCCAGTGATATACTAGTTGTTTTCTTTAATTTATAACAAAACTAAATTATGATTGATTAGAATTTAAAGTTGTATAAAAGAGAATATTTAAACCTGGGTGTTCTCAAATCTTCAAGATCGGTAAATACTTTGTGAAGTTTTTTGAAGTTTTTCTTTGACGACGGTAGAGGAACGGTGGAGAATAAGATACAGAAGATAATAAAAATTAATTAAAATATATTTGATTGAATTTAACTTCTTTACTAATTTAACTTAACGTAAAAAAATTAAATGTTTTTTTTTTAATTTTAATTAATATTATTTTGCTGACATGAAAAAAAAGTCTAGTAGGATTTGTTGACATGGAAAAAAAGTCTAGTAGGATTTGCTGACATGGAAAAAAAGTCGAGTAGGATTTGCTGACATGAAAAAAAAGTCTAGTAGGATTAGTGAGTTAGCTTTTCCGTTAAAATAGTTAACGATGTTAGTGTGAATGATTTAATTTGTTAATAATAAAAGTTCAATGATTTAATCTAATTAAATCAAAGGTTTGTGACCTATACGAAAGTTGAGGGTAAGTTTAATGATTTAAATTATAAATGGCTCGCTTATTTATCTAACTGGATTATCTATAACTTATAAGTTATCCTTGCAGCTATTCGACCCAATCGTAGGCTCGTAGCTGGGGTGATTCCACTTCTGGTAAAGATAGATACAATCTTATCCACTTAAATTAATTAGTAGGTCATACTTTCTAATCATATATGTTTATTATTAAATAATATATAGATAAGATTAAATTATAATACAAAACTTTTTAAATTTTATATGTTTGTTAAAACGTTGATTGATTGAAATAAATAATTTAGATGAACAATCTGTTATATGAAGATTATAATTGAAAAAATTTAAAATTAATTTGAATCATCCGTTTCAATTATCTAACAATCTAAAATACATATAAAATTTAAAAAGTTTTATACCGTATATCTTGATAGTAAACCGGCGTACGCGGTTTTTAAAATGTCGACTGCGCCCTCCTAAAATCAAAATCATCTAATAAGAAGGTCGTGGAAAGGTTTCTCCAGTGTTCAATGTTCCATCATTTCATTCCCATATTCAAAACCCCTTAATAGCATTTTTTTAAGGTGGTTAAAATATTCAGTCTTCAGATCCGTCATAAGCATCTATCCAGGTTGTATGAAGACAAAAACAAGTAGTCTTCTTGGAATCGTTAAGTGAATGTGGGACTGTAAAGTCTAAAAAACCACTCCCAGACCTAACTATTTTCTTGTTCGAATTCTTTGTGGGTTAATACTTTTAATAAAATCACACAATTATTGTACTTGCAGATCATTTCCTACACTTACAGGATTTGCAATCTCATATGACCTAAACCCTACTTCAACTGGTCACCAAACAACCAAATCACTAGTAATATTAAATATTGATGAAAATATTAGGGTAAACTACCCTATTACTCATCCAACTATGGGTATGTTTTATTTTGGTCACCAAACTAAAAATCATACAAATTTTAGTCTCTAAAAAAATTGTTTCAATGTGGTAATTGTCAACAAAATTGTGAGTTATAAGTGGTTATAATAATTATTTAGTTCTTAATATTTATCTATTCTATTGATTCGATCTTTATTTTAAATAATTCAACAAATTTTTTATATTGCGCTTCTGTTGTGTAATTATATTATATCTAAACCTTAACTTTGTATACCTTTGTTGAACAGGTCTTTTATTTTCAAGAAATTTAGAAATGAGGGGATAGGAATCTAAGTTCATCCTCTTCGAGAGAGTGATAAGGCTGGTCTAAGGATTACATTTTAGTTTTTATATCTTAAAATAGCTAAAAACTGATTTTAAAAATTAATTCAATTAAAAAATATATAATATTAACTTAAAATACGAATTTTATTCGATCAACATCGAGATAGATTACATGTTACTTAATTTGTCACTTTTGGGGTTTGATCTATTTCGTCAATACCACAGAATTTAAATAGCAAACCCTGGTGATCATGTATCATCGGACAATAACCAGATATTTTGTGCCTCGATGCTATTGGGTAATTATAATTCGCTGATCGGTGATGTTTCGGATCAGGACCTCCAGGACTACGACGTTTCGACTCGTACAACTTCTTCGTGTCTTGGTCTACGACTGGGACACTAAACTGGTACACTTTACCCGAACCAGCAGCAATTGAAAATGCTCGGAAAGACCCAGTTGCCTCCCTTCCAGTTCCAACAATGTATGGATTAGGAAAGCGGTTTTCAGACCTTGAAACTGCATAGCATACCAATAAGATCATGCATGCACAGAACCGCAAGCTAGCCATGTGTGGGTGTTTATCTTTGAACAGGTCATCCAATTTTGGTCGAGGTTCTGTAAATTATATATAGACCATAGAAATAGACGACATACTTTTAATTGACCAATCACTGTACTAAACGATCATCCTGTAATGCCCTGATTATTATGAAATCCAATATGCCTGGTTCATACAATTGCGAAATTTATGTGGCGTATATAAATGTTTTCGGCAATATTTGGCGTATGTTTCAATTTGTCTTGTCTTCGAGTGAGACAAAATCATCAATTCCTTTTAGAAGTGCAATGAGGGCTTAGCTTTTCTCCTTATCCAATAGGGGAACATCGAAGAGTCACGTTCGGGTTACTTTTCGAACATCCACTACATCTAAATAAGTGGCACGATGATGATGGCCTTGTTGGGTTCTTGAGTGCTCGATGACCATGCATGCCCATAAAAACTTCATAGTTAATACGAGAACTACAAGTAAGTCAACCCTATAGGCCAAGTTTGTGTCATATCATTGTATTATGAGATCCGCATATTGTTTTTATAAATATATTATGAAATTATACACAGATTAATTCAAAAAAAAATTATTTCCTCGCGAATGAAAATAAATTTAACATCACTTACGGTAATATTTTATTTTTTTTCATGTTTTATAATTAATCTAACAAAATCGAGTTTGGATAAATACAATAAAAAACAATCGTACAAAATCTCAAAATAGAGACTTCAAATAAAGAATATCACTTTTTTTAGGAAAAATGGATATATTTGATTTTTTTATGTTTAATATTATTTTTTATTATTCAAGAGGATGATGTAATAATATTTTTCTATTAATGTAATTTTTTGAAGAATAAAACTTGTATATCTTTGAATAAAGTGCACAGAAAACTTAAAATCTTTAAAGGTAATAATATTTCGGTAGAGCAAGGATATTGTTTTAACAAATTGTACATGGTTTCCAAAATCTTTAAACTGTCCTTGTCTGACGTCAATCTTCTGACAAAAATCTTATATTTTTTTTTGTCTTTTTTATAATCCAAAACTAAAAAACAAATTCTAAGCCCTAACCCTAAATATTAAATACTAAAACCTACACCTAAAAAGACACTCCGTATCCAATATTCTAAAACTTACAACCCTAAACCATAACTTTATACTCTAATCTTCAACTCTAAATATATTTTTTCAATAATAAAAATAAATAAGGGCATCGAAAAAAGACGTACAATCTTTTAGTTTAACCTGTTTTATTTCATGCGATCGTTTTTTTGTTTAGAAATATTACCAAGTTTTGATAACGTTCGTGAACCTCGACGTCGAGGGTATAGATTTGAAACCCATATGTAATCCGTGTGTACAGGTGCAACAATATCCTATTCCTTGGTAACTAGCAATTGCCAAACCAAGATAATTTCTGCTGTCCAGATTAAGCTTTTATATCTGTGTAGAGAAAACAAAAAGTCTACTGAACAGAAAAGAACGTAACAGTATTCTCCTCTACATATTATCTTGAACACCACTCTCTTAGATAACTCGCCATAGATATAAAGAAAGAATGTAAAACCAGAAACATTACAAAAACTATATCCGAATAACATAAATAAAATACGTTGCAGTACTTGATTGCTGATGATTTTCCATTACATTCAACATATTTTGTCAGTACGTACATCAATGATGTTTAGGATCAGGACCCCCAGGACTAAGACGTTTAGAGTCGTAGATGTTTTTGTTTTTGGCCAACTCATCTCTCGTCTCTGTACTGAAACGGTACATTACCTTCCCTGAACTAGTCGCAACGAACAACATTCGAGACGATGCTATCGGAATTTCCCCCTCAGTGTTTGGATTAAGAAGGCGACATTCAGACCTTGAAACTGAGTACAATACCAATATCAAGAATAATGCAAGAGATCGCCATTGAGACATTTTCTTGTAGCGGTTATAGACACTGCAGCCTTCTTGTTCGTCCAAGCTTTGAATAATAAGTGGTATATATAGGCCACAGTGACGTTGCTTTCCGTGATTCCAATGAAACCTTTTTTTAAAAAAATAAATAAAAAGGACTCCACGAGCATGAAATTATTAAATTAAAATTATAGTTAAACCTTGATTCATATCCGACTTTTGACATATATATTTAAATATATATATATATGAATATTTGATATATGATCGTATATAATTCTATAATTAATTAATAAATAAAAATATTATCTAAACTAGGTTTACTGATGTATATATCATGTAACATCATCCTATATGTATAAAGATTATAGTACACATACCAGTATACATCGTATAGGCATTTAGGTGAAGGTCGCCTACTGATGCATGCAAGAGTCGCGACTTCTCGGCTTCTTCTAAAGCCTAAAGTAGAGTTTAATTAACACCGATGAGAATACTAGGCTGCTTTACTCTATTATTTTATCTTTATCCGAACTGGATCTTACGTCATCTCCTATTTTTCATTTCAACCTGGGAGCACATGTCATGTCCACTATATGTCGTAGTGGTCTGCTGACTACGCCATTGAATATACTTGACCATGGAAAATGAATATTCATAAAGTCAGAGATTCAAGATTTAAAACTGAACTCAAAGTCAGAAGATGGTAGTGGGGGACAAGGTGGGTTTTCATATTCACGATGGATTTGATGCAGAGAATGGATCAAATAGTGTTGCTGGGGAAGTTGGTTTAAATTAAAAAGACGGACGTAGATTCAATGTTTTATTCTCAAATGATAAGTTACCATTTATCATGTTCTTTTTATTTTATAATTTTTTTTATATTAAAATTATTTTATTAGATTATTTTTTATTATACAATTTTTTTAATTTTTTAAAAAAATAATTATTAACTTTTTAACAATAAAATTATTATTTTAATTACTTTACAACACAACTATCATATATATATATTTTTAAAATATATGGTAAGTTGCTAGCACGTGGCCTTCTCGTTGCACGTTTTTTTACCTAATCTCTAAAATAAGCCCAAATCTAAGTAGGCCTATATTGGGTTTGAAGATCATAAATTCTATGATGGCAGCCCAGCACGAGCCTAGTTTACGGGGGTTGCTGAACGGCCCAACCCGAATACAATGAAGATGATACATTTGCACTATATTAATTATCTACTATATTAATCATAAAGTTTGATTACCAGTGTAATTACAATGTTACAAATAATTTAATAGGAAGAGAATGTAGACTACATTTATGTTAAGACAATTTTTAGGCATATTTTTTGGGTTTATATCCGTATCTCGAATATTTGTTGTAAGAACTTGTTTATGCGAATGTTTTTGAGTAATCTCAATGGTAATGGATAACATTGTTCCTCGTAGTATAATTTAGTGTTCTGATACCAAAACAAAGCAGTAGTCACGCATGACATAGTTCTCAATTCTCACTTCATATACAAAAAACGAAACAAAACCATGGTGATATAAATACATGAAGTTTTCAATACCTAAAGTAGGATTTTGCACACATAGAACTTAGAAATTTAGTGGCAACATGAATTTTTGAAAACCAAATGGATGCTCTAGCCTCTATGTCTTATTGTTGGCTTGCTGTTGAATCACTGTCTCTTCCTTTTTATTGTTCACTTCTGCAGCTTTGGTGCTTTGTTGACGTGCAGATGGTTTCTCAGCACCAGGGTAAGACAACCTCCTAGGCCTCATATGCATGGTTTCCTTCTCATTGGAATGATGGGGTTTCACTGATACTGATGGTTTCGGTGAATTCGAGTTTTTACTAGCCTTGTTTATTTGTCTGTTCTGTGGTTTCTTAGGGGTAATGGGTTGAGTAGGAAGGCGGCTCTCCCATGGACGGACAGCAATCCAGCGTTCAACCCAGCTCCAACCCCAATTAGCTTTAGCAAGCTCGTAATTGCTAATCCCATTATTATTAGAGTTGGGGGCCCTCCACTGGAAATCATGAATATCCCGCGGTTAGTTATGGCTCATGCAACTTTCACCAAAGTAACAAAACTTACAGATTCGGAAAAGTGCATACTTGGTGGGAAAAGGCATATGCCATAGTTCGCTCCCGTTTAACAGCTGCTGCTTCCCTATGATGTATTTTTGTGAGAATTTCCTCCATTGTTTCAGGACCACAAGACCACTCTACCTGTCATCCATTTAAACTATTAAGAGACAGAGGCATATAGGCCAGTCCCGAACTGACAGATTAAATAGAAGCAGAAAACAAAGAAATACGGGGGCTTTCATCAGGCTGTAGGAGGAAAGTTTTAGATACTTCGGTAAATGACACATCAAACATCTTAAACTATAAAATGGAAAGGATAAAACAGATCAGAATGACATACTAAATGCTATTTGAAGACAAGTCTAGAAGAAAAAGACGACTCTGGACCAGGAGGATGAGTCTACTTCAATTGTTCTGTTCCACAAGCAGCTTGCATAAACAGAACCCAGAAGATCCATATCATGACATGCCAAATTTTAAGGACTATTCATACCATTAACGACTCAGGAGATCATATGAGCTAGCAATATACAGGACTATTCTACCTGTCACTAAGGTACAGACAAGAAAAGACATGGAAAAAAATCAAAAACTATTTTAAAAAAATCAAGTAAATAGATTACTTGATCATTGTAATCAAAAACAAATTTAAATCTCAATAGTTTGTCTTGTGATTCATATTTAGACAGGTTTGTTGAATATTGGTAGAGAAAATTAAAACAAAAGAATCACTGCTTCAGTTGGAATATGGATAGGTGACTTGGGCTGAACAGAAACTATAATAGATGCTACACCACAATAGGCATGCCAAATGACCATTCCTACAGATTTCCAGGTGACAACTTATTTTACCCAAATGACCATGCATGGATTCATGAGTCAGGGTTGTTGATCTAACCTCTATGTCATGTAGTTTTGCCTCGAGCTTTAGTTGATTTGCTATTTTCTTCTGTCTAAGATGGCCTTCTGTCACCATCCAGAGCCGTCGAGCTCTTATCTGAGCCTGTATGTTGCTCCATGAGTGAAGATAATTTAATGTAGTTGTAGCTTGCTTTTTGACGGAACGATTCACGGTTTGAGCCTGCAACCTTACAGTACCTTTCAATCTACGTAATTGTTTTCTAGCCTGCATCATGCGTAAAGAACTTATTAAACCATTCTACCAACTCAATGGTAAGCCGTAAGCGTATATCTACCTGCAAGTGGAATAAAAGGAGACAAAGGAAAACCTAAACTACACTTGCATTGTCAACTTATATTCAGAAACAGGGGAGATAGTTGGACATATATTCATGATATCGATTGATTATCACATACCATGTTCCATATTGCTCCTATTTTATAAAGAGTTTTACAAATTCGTTTTGAAGAGACTAGAGAATGTCACTTCACCAATCACTCCATTCAGTTAACCACAAATGATGCATTAATATGCAGAATCCAGTTGCAGCTAGAGGGTTGAAATACAATTACAATTGTAAAAGTTTGTTGTTTCCTCTGTGAGGAACATCATTGAGGCATGATAACCACCAATGCAAGCAAAGATATGTGTGTGATGTGTGTGTATAAGTTTTCACCTATTATGGTCTTAATTATAGAATTTCCAAATAGACATACTCTATAGGCCCTAAATGCTGTTTGAATCCGTGTTGCTGCCAAATCCTCAATCGGCATGCCAACAGTGTTGGAATTTCTTCTAATTAATCCCGTTCTAGTGGATGCCTTTCTCTGGCGTTTCTTCCATTTGAAGCCATTGGATATTGTAGAAGCCGAAGATCCCTGTGCCAAACAGATGAGACCAATTACAAGGTCAAGGTCACCTCAGTAAAGGGAACAAATGAATGATAAATTGCAGTCTTGCAGATAACAAATGGTATCAACAAAGCTGGTAAGTAATGAATAATGGGAAATGACACTTTCAGTAGAAAAAAGCTTTTAAAAAACCATTTTAGTGGGTAATACAATCTTCCAAAAGGTTTAGATCATGGATAATATAAAGTAAACCCCAAGGATTCAAATTCCAAATTAATTGTTTATCACTTGAATACAGAAAATGACATTGCTTAGTTAATGATTGTTAAGTAAAGCTTTAGGAACCTGGTATATATACCTTTACTTGCTTTGAGCCGTCATCTTTCACTATACTTATTATTGTCTTCAAGAAATTTCCAGAACCCATTGCTGATAATCAGTACATACCCAGCTTAACATCCAGCTGACAGTATTTTCCAGAGAAAATATAATCAGAAACAACAGCAGGAACAAAATAGGAACACACAAAATTTCAGTTTCTTAAGAAGATGACCAAAAGGTTTCAAACAATTCAAACTTTATGATATGAACCTGATTTGATTCGAATGTTGGGACATTTATTCAAGTAAAATTAGTAGCAACTACTAAACAGAATCAGAAAGCCTTCTTCACAAATGAACAACAGGCAACAATCATTATCTAAGTCAACCCACCTATCCACTAACAGAAACAAGCTGAAAATTGCAGCAGCTACATTAACCCCGAAACACCATAAACCAAAGATTTGATTTTTAGACGATAAATTAGTTTCTAAATCTTAATCATCCAGATCCCAGGATCCCTCCCAATCATGGGGCATTCCCAAATAACCTCTTTCCCCATTATTATAAATAAAGCAAACAAAACAAGCAGCAGTAAGAAATAAAACCAGACCAAAAATACGAGTTAGCAAGGACATACCGAACAAAGCTGTCAAAAGAGGTGGCTTTGGAAGAACAGGCTAAAAGCGAAGATATCGGGAGATGAAAGAAAAAGGGAAAGGTGGTGACGACAAATGGTACAAGTTGTAGTAAAGAAGAAGGAAAGCCTGAGATGAAAGAAAAGAATAATTAAAGGGTGGGTGTGGGATGTGCATTGTCATGGCCCATTCACCAGCTTTTCCCTCTCTCTCGTTATAGATTTCTTCTGTTTATTTTTGTTTTTTGTCTCACAGAGAGAGAATCAAAAGCTGGTCTAACGGAAAAGAAAATAAGAGAAATCATATTAAAAATACATTCTTTTTTAGTTCTCTCTCTGTCGTCAATCAAGGACCTCAACAACTGATGTAAAATATGAAGAACTGGTGGAGTTTGTCGTGTGGGTTGGTTTTACTACTATTATTTATTAAAGAAAATCCAATACAAGGGAAGATGATGGAAGATAAGAAAATACAAGCAACGGCATGTTTTTTGATGATGAAAGGCTGGCCTATGTGAATCCATGTGTTTCTGCAGATTTTATTTGTTGGGATAGTGATGGCCGATGGGAGTCGGGAACATAATGGGTTCGAGTTTACTTACGCTACGGCTGGGGCTTTCTGGAATGTTGACCGGATGAATCGGACATCGGATTTTAAACTGTGAAGTAAACGTGGTTTATTAGCTACCGTTCATCCAGCTGACTTCGGGTTCAAAAGAAGATGATAATGTGTCGGCCACAAGAATAGCCTCTTTATTTGTAGTTGACACAAAGTATCTTCTGAGACGCCATGAAAGGAGGCGGCGAATCGCCTGAATCTCCATAGGACTCAAATTGCAGCATTTATGAAAGTTCCATCAAGTCACCAAAGTCAGGGCACGACCCTTTGGTTCTTGCATCGTTGCCGATGTACACGTGCAAGCTAACCGCCGGTCAGGTTGATGACCCTGACATGCCCATAGAATGTTCGGTTTGTTTGGGAACCATCACGGAAGAGTCCACAATCAGGATTTTACCAAATTCTAAGCACGTGTTTGTGTATAAATACATGGTTGGGATCATACATGACACGCCTCGTATGTGGCACCGAGTGTCCAGGCTCCGGAGGATAAAGAGTTGTGCAACAGGGTTCAATCAGTTCAACCAGCGATCTCTACCCCACAGGAAAATATCTGGCTTAATAGATTGCGAATATAACATTTTGGATCCAATCGGAATCAATTTGACCCAATTAACACTTAGCCCAAAGTCTATGTACACCAGCCATCTCTACCCCACTGGAAAATATTATGAATTGGGCTGTGCCAGACCTATCTCTCGAAAATGAACTATATTTAGGCCCAAAACCAAATACTCCAATCTATTTATAGTACAGATCCTCCTATTTAGGCCACCAATCTAAACAAATTTTAATAATTTGCTCCGACATACTAAGCACTACTGCCTGTTTTCTTTTCCTTGGAAATAAATTGGTTGTTTAGGACACCAAAATTTGCTTCTTGCATGGAGGTCACATCAACAAGGCAACAAAACAATGGCTCCATCAAGACGGAAGGGACAAACCGAATCCAATCAAGGATTTAATATATGTATATATATATATATATAACAGAAGTCTAACGACATTGTACTTCGTTTCAGTTTCACATCTCCTTGTTCTTGGTGACGGTTCTGAAATTTCATATGAATTAAATTAATAGAAAAATGTTTCTCTTGCCTGAAAAAATAATAACTATTGTTCCAATAATCGAGACAGTTTTTTCTTATCTTTTGTTTTTGACTGGAAAAGTCCGAGCAATCTCAGTTACCCATGATTTTAAAACTGTCCTAAGATGTCATTTTCAGGAAGATAGAACCGGACCAGATTAACTATCAGAACAGGCTATAAGACAATGAAAGAAAAGCAACAGAACCCTGCAATTATTAATCGGTTTTATACTTCTTACGCACATATGAGACCCACAATCACACACCTGCTTTATATTTGCAGATAAATCAGCTTGGCTTTAATAGTTTCACCCAACTCCATAAAACAGAAATATGTTTACACAAAACCTGATAGGGAGTTGGGACCAAAGTTCAAATGTAGCAATATCTGGGTGGTAAAAAAATGTCCATAAAGTAGGAATAGGATCTATTCTAACACATATTTGAATATCAGTATGGACATTTTCATACTCGAAATGATTTAAGAACTATTGCCTTAGGCAGGTATATTTTAATGTCCATAAAAATTTAGTGGGTACAAAAAGTAGGAGGGCAAGAATGTGAGCATGAGATGGTGCAAGCAGCTTTTAATAGGGTCACAGGGAAAAGGTTACCTTCCACTTAAGACATGACTGAAAAGGGCAAGTAAAATAGCAATTGATGCATACCCTATATACAGAGAGGGAGAAGTAAAAAAGATGGCTCTGAATTTTATTAATCTGTTTGTCAAAAGAGTTATTTCTGGTCTGGTGATTTCCCTCGGTTGCACATGTAGTGCATTTAACAACTCAAGCTTCGGTTGGCTAGTGGGGTTCACTACTCTACCCCTCAGCTTCACTGCTTGTACCGGGCATTCTTTTTCTATTCACCCATGATATTGCCTGTTTGCTTGAACATTGTTAATTAATTAACTAAAATGTCGAAATCAAATCACTTAGGTAAGAGAAAGGTTACACATAAATTTAGAAATTCAAACTCTAAACTTGTTCATTATCGTCATAATGATAAATGATTATAGAATTTTTAAACATTACATAAACCCGTGAGGAATCATGGTCATGGCTATTATTGTTTTCTAATATGGCTATGATTAAGCAGATCCTTGCCTTATATTTCTAGTTATAACTCATAAACCAGAATACAATAGTGTCAAAGTGCAATCTATTACTACCTGGAAACCTTTTTTCCTTTGCTGTTCATGTACTATTTGGTTTCACGGGAGTTGATTATCTTCATTTATGGTTGAGGCAATTTGTCCCACTTCAACCATTTGTTCACCTGGTCTAACACTCTTATATTCTCCACTACTATTGCATTCTTTGTCCTAAACTGCCGACCAAACAGATAATACAATCATGTCTGTCCTTTCTTCTTCTTCTTCTTTATTCGTTTTCACTTGTTTCTTAATCCTTTTCTTTTCAACTCTAAACTCCTCCAATGGTCTGGCCATCACCACCAAAGCCAAACGCCGCCCACGCCAGATTTCTGTCAATTACTATGCAAGATCATGTCCTCAAGTTGAGCAACTCGTCGGATCCATCACCTCCCAACAATTCAAAGAAGCCCCGGTCTCTGCTCCTGCAACTATTCGCCTCTTCTTCCATGACTGCTTTGTTGAAGTAAGGGTAGTTATATTCAATTATTCATTAGTTCTTACACATGCATGCACATATTAGCATCAATGCTACAATGGTTCCCAACCAGATAAGACTTAGCAGATAATTGATCATTTTTTTACTGTCACATTTTGATTGTAGGGCTGCGATGCGTCTATCCTTATAGCAACACAGTCTGGAAGTAAACTATTAGCTGAGAAAGATGCAGAGGACAACAAGGACCTGAGAACAGAGGGGTTTGATACAATAACGAGAGCCAAGACTTTGGTGGAGAGCAAATGCCCTGGCATTGTTTCTTGCGCTGATATTCTTGCCATTGCAGCCAGAGATTTTATCCATTTGGTTCGTTCAGCCATTTTCACTCCTTTCTGTTGTCAATTTGCTTCTCATGCATCTGATATTATCTCTGTTCACAGTAGGAAGAAGAAAACAAAGAAATGAATTTGATATATTTGTTTGCATGTTTTCTAATCTGGCTGATGCTTCCAGAACCGAAGGATTGGTGAGAATTGTTTATATTACTTATTTTCTGCAGTACAGCTATACTTCAACACAGTTCACGCTGTGGTCTAATAGGACAGGGAAGATATTCATGTTTTTATGGGCCTAATTTGTCAGCAACGAAACTTGTTCATTGACAGACATATTTTACTGCTAAGCTTGTCCTGCCTGATCTTGACTTTCGATCTTTATGTATCCGAGATCGTTGATTTTATTATATCATTATCAATATTAAGACAATCGAATCTGTTGGTTTTATTATTCCTCTTAAAATATTTTCTGGGCATTCGTTTTATAATGATCTGATTTCGAAAACTGAATGTGTTTCCAGTCTGGGGGACCTAATTACCCGGTGAAGAAAGGAAGGTGGGATGGGAAAATATCACTGGCAACCAGGGTACCTACCAATCTCCCACATGCAAATTCAACCGTGGATCAACTGATCAAACTGTTTAACTCAAAGGGGTTAACTATCCAGGACCTGGTTGTGCTGTCTGGGGCGCACACTATCGGCTTTGCCCACTGCAAGAACTTTTTGGACCGAATCTACAATTATAAAGGCACTAAGCAGGCTGACCCTTCCATTGATCCAAGGCTACTAAAGGCCCTGAAAATGTCATGCCCGCAAGTTGGTGGCAATGCTGATATTGTGGCTCCATTTGATGTCACCACCCCATTCGTATTCGACCATGCTTATTATGGAAATTTACAGAGCAAATTGGGTCTGTTAGCTTCGGACCAGGGTCTGTTTTTGGACCCTAGGACCAAGCCTATAGTCCAATCTTTTAGTGGAGACAGGGCCAAGTTCTTCCAGGCCTTCTCAGCGGCTATGGACAAAATGGGCTCGATTGGTGTCAAAAGGGGAAGAAGACATGGAGAGAAACGCAAAGTTTGTAGTAGGCACATTTGAGTCCGTAGGCTCTTCTTTTTTATATGTTGACTGGGATGCTGACTGTAGGCTTCTTCTGAATGTCCACAAAGAGCATGGGACTGGGGAGCCGGGGGATTTTACCTCTAAACGGTATTGTTTCTCTCTCTCTTTTTTTAATTATCTGAACAACAAAGTTGGAAATTATTATAATCCCGCCTTCATATTAAATGAAATATTTTAAAAATCTCTACTTTTATTAAATTTTTAATAATTTTGAGAGATTTAATAAAAACTTTCAAACAAATAGAGAGAAAATTTAATTAAAAATATTAAGATTTTGAAATTTAATAGAAGTTTTCAAATTTTTTGAAAGATAAATTAAATATTTTAAAAATTAAAAAAATCAATATTTTGGACATAACCCGTCCTCCTCTAGTCCTTCAAAATTGAGGGAAAATGCTCTACATACTAATGATAAATCAAATATAACTCACATTCCATCCATATATTTATTCTTAAAAAAGCAAAAGAAAACTCTCATTGCATACCTCTCCTTCTATCCATTGAGTAAAGAAGTGAAGGTGGGGTTCGTTAGATGAAGCATTTATTAATTTATGTATCCTTCAGCTAACGTGGACGGCCAACTGTGTTGGGTCCACCTGTCTCGTATGACTATATCAAGTAAGGTTTGTGAGGCTGATATTTCCAGTCTTTCCATCACTGTAGAAGCTTCTGCATTGTGCTTTAAGAACTGATATTTACAAAGATCAGTTTCACTGAACGTGCTTGTTGGATTAAAAAAATCTGGTATTCTTCAATTAAAAGTTCAGAAGCTTGGTTGAGGATAATTATGAATCTTACCTACCATTCAAAAATCTAACGCTTCATACGCATTGTTTCCTTGCAGCACAGTAGCGTTGTTTTAGAGGATCATCATCCAAATAAAGCATGAATCCAACACCGTACGAGGGATTTTAATGTGTGTATATGGTGGTAGTTGGCTTCACCGGTTTGAACCAAAATGGTACTGCAAACGCAACCAATAAGCTACATTCTGGTTAGAACCAAACTAATCCAGCATTTAGGGTCAGAAAGTTAGATGATCTGGAACCAGCATCTTTGATTATGATATGCATGATGCCTGACTGCCAAATCTATGTCAACCACTAGAGACCCATTTTTTTAATATTGTCAAAGGATCCACATGGAAATTTAAAGAATTTGTTCTAGGAGAAGGTCCACTTTAATCAACGTTTTGTCCACTTTTACTCTACACTATCTGTATATCACGCTCATAAAATCTGTACACAATCATTTTGCATGCTGATTAGTTGTCTAATTTGGTGGAATTTTGCATGGCGAATAAGAACCACACCTAATAACCTACCTTTTCCAGATAGTAATTACTCATCATATATTGTCAAAACCCAAAACTTGATTTATATTTTGCTTAAAATAGATCTATGTACAATGGACATAAATTCGCTCGATATAAATTCTAAGTTGATACTGGCTCGATCACAACCCTCTCAAGTCTCAACATCTACCTTCTCATTGCCTGCAAGGCTGCAACGTGGTCTCCACCAAGTGGAAACTTAAAAATCTGGTTAATAGAATATCCATGATCAACTTTACAAGTCCTACAGTTGCATGGCAGTAAGTGTTAAAAGCCAATATTTAATGCAATTAGTTTGCTACATAGCAAATAGCAATTCTCCATTCTAACACCCCAAACCTTTTCCCCAATTCAAATCAAAATCGTTAACTTTGTACCCTAAAAATTTAGGGATTTTAATTCCTGAAATCAGGGACCTTTTTTGAAAATTCTGAAAACTGAAGGCCCCTTTTTCAACTCTTAAGAGTTCAAGCCCTTCATGTGCAATCACACCATTTTGGTTTTGGAAACTTTCCTTCCCCGAGCCTTGATCCAATTCTGCTTGAGATTTTGTTTCCCTTTGTAATTTCTGGTTCATAAAAACAATCCGGTCCCTTAGTTTCGTCCTTCTTTCTTTCCTTCGTGCGTTCGTGAGCTCCTTCCCCTTCGAGTGAGTTCGGTAAGTTCTTTCCCTCCCCCTTTCGATCTTCTAATCAGTTTTTGTTAGGTGTTTTATCCTTGGTTTGAATCGAACTTGTTTAGGGGAGTGTTTAGTTCGGTTTAATCGAATCAAATAGGGGTTTAGAGCAACGAAATCGATCAAGTTTGGCCTGGGGAAAATCTGGAATTTTTCCAAAATTTTCATGGAAAATCTATCCCAGCCCATGTCCACCCGGCCCAACCCGAAACCCGATTCGACTGACCCGAAACCTGACCCGACCCGTGACCCGTTGACGTCATCAGCTAACGTCACTGCTGACGTTAGCGTTGACATGATGACGTCATATGCTGACGTCAACGTTGACCATGCCGATGTCAGCGTTGACTTTTCAACTCGGACCCACTTTATGTTTTTTGACATCCTGAGTCCAATAGCGCTGTCCGTTTTTCGAAATTCAAACCCGAAGTGTCGTTTTTAGGGCTTTTAAGTTCGGTTGTATGTCTGGAAGTTATCTGTTTTAGATTCTGAATCAATTTTTGTTTGATTCAGGTGACGTGGACTCCGACCCCGAGCATCTGCCTCCTCCTCCTCCTGGACAACCTCCTGTCCAACAGCATTCGGGACCCACACGTGAGTTTTAGTTAATTTCTGTTTAGTGTACATATCAGTAGAATGGCATAGTAGGGTGTCTAATGATTATGGTTATTCGTAGGTTCTACTCCTGCTCATTCTAGTGGTAGAGCCGAGTCCAGTCGACGTCAGTATCGTCGTTGAGCCTTCTTTTCAGGTGTGTTCTCTTCTGTTGTTTCTGTTTTTCAGCATGTTCCGTTTTCTGTTAAATCTGTATGATCATGCATCATCCTGACATCGTATTCCTAATACTGCTACGTGATATACTTGCCTCCTGTTAGATTGTAATGCATGCATTCTGATATTGTTTATGCATATACATCATATCCGGTAGATTATGTGTACGGGGAAGTTAGTGATTTATCACTTCTGTTCAGTGGCTTCACCTGCGGGTCGAGATACCACTTTTGATCAGTGGCTCCACCTACGGGTCGAGTTTCCACTTCTGCTGGTGTGATGGAGTTAGAGGGGTTCAGGGGAACCTACTCTTCTGTTGGTGTTCGGAGATGGGTGCATTTCATGTATACACCACATCATCTGCATATACTGTTCTAAAATCATGTTTATCTGTACTCTAGAGACACACTAGGCTCCCTAGCTTACATTCTCTCAGCTTCCTGTTTCAGGTCCTTAACCTAGACTACTACGGTACTTGGAGATTTCTACTTTCAGATTATTTACATATGCTTCATAGTTTTCAGACTATTTTATTATTTTCGGATATTTTATTATTTATAATGAACTTTGGATTCGAAACTTTATTTCGGATTTTCTGGACTTTTTATATTATTTAATGTTGGATTGAACCTTACTTAATTTGGATAAGCTTTCGGTATTTATGATAATAAACTATTTTAAATAAGTTGTTCTTATCATTTGGTTTAATCTTATAAAAACATAGCTTGCAAATCAAGTTTCAGTATTATAAACCCTAACTTTTATTTTAAGAAATTAGATAAATTTTAGGGGTTACATCCATAACTTGGCGGATGCGGTTAAATGTTTCAACCAACACAAACCAGCACATCTGAGGCATATTTAAGATTCCAAGTACAGCATTGAAAGAGCAACATACCGGACCGGAGGCTGTGTTCCATTTTCAAACTTCAGCAAGCCGGATTTAGATCCAAAATATGGCGAGCAGAGCAGTTGTTTTGGTTCTGGCCTTGGCCGCTGTTATGCCACTGCTCTCAGGAGGTGTGGATACTCAACAAGTGAAGCTGTTGGCTGCTAAATTCAACGTTACTTGTGTAGTAGTGTTCGGAGACTCGAGCGTTGATCCTGGCAACAACAACTATATCGCCACGCCCATGAAGGGTAATTTCCTGCCTTACGGAAAAGACTTCTTCAGAGGCCGACCAACTGGACGGTTCAGCAATGGAAGGCTAGCCACAGATTTTATTGGTAATTTACTGCCATATCTATGCAAATATTCCTTGTTCAGACTATAATTTATAATTTTAACACCTTCGGCTAACTTCCAAAGATCCTGCATCATGGAATCTATTGCAGAAAAATATTGATGCTGCCAAAAAATGTTGGTTTTTTAGCTTTTTCACTTTGGTTAACTACTATATTTTTTGTTAACTATACACTATTAAAAATGAGTAGGAAAATTTTAATTTCGGTCCACATATATTGTTAACAACTTCTGCTGTTTATTAATACTTGACCAGCTGAAGCTTTGGGTTACACTAAAGCAATACGACCCTTCCTTCACAAGAGATTGAGACCAGTTGATATCTTACATGGTGTTAGCTTCGCATCTGCTGCTTCTGGTTATGATGAGCTCACTGCCAATCTCTCTGTCAGTCTTCTCATTAGCAAAACATATTACTCCATGTGTTTGCATATATCATATTTTCCTTTTGTTTTTGTTGGTGAAACAGAATGTCCTGCCGCTTTCCAAGCAACTGGAGTATTTCAGGGAATATAAGATGCGGTTGAGGCAAATTGTTGGAGCAAGGAAAGCAGAAAATATTATAAGAAATGCAGTAGGTGTGTTGAGTATGGGCACAAACGACTTTCTTCAAAACTACTACTTAGAACCCATTCGCCCCAAGCAGTATACTTTGGAAGAGTACCAACATTACTTGGCCTCTTGCATGTTTGACCACGTTAAGGTCCCTCCCTGTCTCTCTGCTATAACATACTGAACTTTCATTACACTTCAAGTTCAAGACTAGTTGCAAGAGTTACAGTTTTACAGATATGTTTGGTTTTCTATTATTACAGACGATGCACGGTCTTGGAATTACACGATTAGTTGTAGTTGGGGTGCCTGCCTTGGGTTGTATGCCCCTTGTCAAGACTCTAGTGAATCAGGACACATGTGTGGAGAAGTACAACAATTTCTCCTCATCGTTCAATTCCAAGCTAAATGTGAAGTTGGATATCGCCAGGAAAACATTAGGGATGAAAATCGGCTATGTCGACGCTTATGGCATCATCCAGGATGCTGTTAGTAACCCCCAAAAATATGGTTAGCTTTCAATCTATCCCTTTTATTTCTTCGTCATCTGGTTTAAAGATGCAGAGGATGAACTGATAATATTCAATAATTTTCTGATTGGAAAATGATAGGTTTGATTGAGACGTCAAAAGGGTGTTGTGGGACGGGGACCGTAGAGTATGGAGATACATGCAAAGGCATGAGCACATGCGCTGATGCATCAAAATATATATTCTGGGATGCTGTTCACCCTACTGAAAGAATGTATGAAATAATTGCTGGCCAGGCCATCGATTCTCTTCGGAAACAGCTGATGGCCTAAATCCATGACTTTAGGTTAATTAAGTAATTAATAAGCTTTGCTTGTATTAAGACTCTAAAGAGTTTATCATTATGTTAACCTTCTTCTCTTTACACCAATAGAATAGTATCATTGCTTTAATTTAGATGTGGCCCAGAAATTAATGGACTACTTCACCAATACATGCAAAGAAATATATTAAAGTAATATTATTAATTTTATTTATATCACTATCAATCAGTTTTGGATCATGAAATTGATCACCGGACGACTAGCTGTAAATAATTTGGTATATGTTTCCTCAGTTGGGTGAATTGAATCGAAAAATACATATTTTGATGCATCCGAGCACACTAATGATTTCTGATTACACAAAAATCCTGCTTCTAAGAGACCACTCCCACAGCAGCCCTGGCTAACCTCGTCAAAATCTACAGAGAAATTAAGAGGAAAATGGAAAATCCGCGGTACTGATATAATTACCAAGTTGAAACCACTATGCTTTTTAGTAAAAATAAGAAGATTATGCTTACCATGTTTTCCAGGTCCTTTTATCATGTCAACCAACGGTGTGAAAATGTCGATATAAGTGATTTTTGCACCGAGATGAGCTAATCTATCCTGCATGGAATTCAGTTCATTTTGGAGCATTTGGTTATATTCCATTCCAACCTGAGAAAACTTTTCAATGCAATCACGTTCGAGGATAGCATTTTCGGAATAGAGGGTGATGACGGCCGGCAAACAACCCATCGGCGGCAGTCCTGTAACGGCGATTCTCCGAGCTCCCTCGTCCCATAAGTCCTGTGGTAAAGAGACAATAAATTAATCCAAGCTTTCCAAGTTGCAGGGCTTGAAGAGTAGTACTGCAGGCTGTTTTAAGTGCTTTTTAAAACACTGGTCCCAAGTAACAAGTAGGTTCAGAGTCTTCAGACTCAAGTCCCAATTATCATGCAACCTTAACTACCTTTAATTTATCCAACAAAATATATGTATCGATGTAGCCAATTGTAATGATCTACTTAATAATTGTTGCAGTTCGTAAGTCATACCTGTAGTACTTGCTTCAAATTTTGCAGCAAGAACTGTTGATAGGCTGCCACAGTATAGGTCTTTCGTCGAACTGGTATGGTGAAATAGTTTACTATGAAGTCATTACTGCCACAACTGACGAGAAACACAGCGTCTTTGATAATAGCTTCCATCTTTTCCTTTCCCATGGCAGATTGCACTCGTGTTTTATACTCTCTAAAATACTCTAGCTGCTTTGGTATTGAAATCACGCTCTGGGATTCAACAAAGTAACATTTAAACTTAATTACTTTCTTTAGTTGATAAAAAGAAAAGAAACTATTATATCAATAATAATTCATAGTTTATAGCATATTAAATTCAAAAAAGAAAAAGGGAGGGATGCCAACAGATATCTGTGCTGTAAACGGATCTAATCCGGTGCCGGCGGAGGCGAAGCTTACTCCTGTCATCAGCTCTTCAATGCTAAGGCTGGGATCCAAATATGGTGGCAAATATTCTTTTATCCCTATATATGAAACTGCCCATATATATGGACCAAAATTAAACCAAGCAAACCAGTTACATTGATTTGCAGCATATAGTGTTACTTACGTGCCAAAAGAAAAGAATACCAAATATTTCAATGAATAATTATCAACGTACCAACGAGATCGGTGGTCAGCTTCCCGTTAGTAAACCTTCCAGTCGGAGTTTGGTCTCTAAAATCCTTTCCATAGGGAGGAAAATTGCTCTTAAAGATGGTAGGCACATAGTTGTTATTCCCAGAATCCACTGTCGAATCTCCAATGACATAACCAGCCGAAAGGTTGTTGTTGAAGGGCCTTGGCAACATCGAAGCTTCGGCATCAGCACCGGAAAAAAACGACATGCAGAGGGAGAGAACAACAATAAAAAGAAGAGAATACATATGACAAGATTCCATGTGATCAGCTAGTTTAGATTGTTGGAACTGAGCAATATGTTGTGCACAGATTTATGACTTTGAACGTATGGGATAAGCTGATCTTAATATAGACTCCATTAGTGAGTGTTGTTTTCTTTTGTCTGTCGTGAAAATTAAAGTGGGTCAGTCATGCTCAATCACCAGTTGATGTACAGTGTCATTAGCCATTGTTTCTTTTTTACTTTGGTTGTTGCAGTTTGGAAACCTAACGTTTCCCGATTAGTCTAAAAGTTCTCGAGTCTTAACTACTAGATATACAGAGAAATATTACCAAATTAACTACTCACAGGCTTTTTACACATCGGGAATCTGTTTCCTTGGACAAAATTTGCTTAGGTAAATTAGCCGGTGAACGTTGTACTGATTACTGAACAAGTTATACATAGTAGTAATTATATTGTACTGGACATTAATTACAAGAAGACGCGGTAGTTACCAATAAGAGAGGGGATGTCCAATATCAAATATATATAACCGATGGATCGGTCCAAGAAAAAAAATCGGTTTTGTCTAAGCATGTCTCGAGTTCGAGGTATTACGTATATAACAAAAATCTATACTAGGAGATTGCTACGTTTTGAAGCCAACCTGATTGAAAATGTATTTCCATAATAGCGTTGGACCAGTGTGGAGTGTCTCCACCCTGCGGTTGAAGCAAGACCTCTCCCAGGGAAAGCATCATTTAATGGGAGAAATTAATGTGGCTGTCCAAACATTTGTTATAAAGAAACAGCTTCTCCCCCTGCTTCAAAGTTCTGTGGCATGGAATAGTACAATGAGATAGCAACAAGATGGGCGAATAAGTGGTTACTGAAGAAGCATTATTGCAGTGCGTTGCGTGAGAAAAAAATGATACTGGGAATGCCAAAATTAAATTATTAAATTTAAAAGTCATTTAAATATACAATAAAATTTGAAAATTAAAATTGAATTATTAATTTATTTATATGATCAAAGTATAATTTTATTATTGTATATTATAAAAGTTTATTATAAGATAATTTTTTCGACTCAAATACATTTAATTTCATCTTCCCTTTTCCCTGAAGGTTGAACTCAACCACCGATTTACTTGAAAGCTAATATAATTCTTAAATAGTAGTCCACAAAAATAGCCATGCTCGTAGTTTTACTTAAAATACGAAATGGATTGTATTTGGAAATTGAATTCAGAAGTTGGATCTAGATCTTAAAAATAAAATAAGTTGTGTATGTATAAAATTTATTAAATACCAATGAATCCAAATCGAAATTAAATTATAATATATACTTTATTTCGATTCAACTAATTAATTTATTAATTTGAAAACAATAATAAAATAAATAATATTAAAAATGACTTTTTCAAACAATTGAACCACCCATTTTTTATATTTTTTATTGATTCGCAAAAGTGCATCCAACTTTCGATTATATGTCATCAATCCAACCGATTAGAGCTCAAATTAGATTGAATTATTTGACAAATTGAGTCGAACTATTTAATATCAGATTCAAAAAATTTGTGGGTTACTTGAAAATATAATAGATTAAAATTTTAGTTGAATGTTTTTTAGTATAACTTTATGTATATTTTCATATGTATTCTTTTTTATTCTCGTTGGTTGGAATCAAACCCCTGACCTTATAGTAGAATTAGAGTTTTTCTAGAGTTGAAGTAAGCAATCACCACAACACGTCTCATAGTTGAATTAAAGTTTTTAACGAGATGTATGAGAATATTTTTTGTATAATTCTAGTTATAATAAAATCATGTAATTTGATAAAAATATATATTATTATTATAATTATAAATGAAACAATATAGATCGTGAATTATTCGAGTTAAATTCAATTAACGTTTAAATTGATTAGATTTGATTCGAGTTATTAACTAATCAAACTGAATTTAAATATGACATAAAGATAATTTTAATCCTTAACGTTTATAATTTTTATCGTTTTGGCCCTTATTCTTTTTTGGGATAAATTTAGCCTTTAACCTATATATTTTTGACAAATAGTTTATTTTAACTACGATGATAACTGGACATTAAAAATCTAACAATGATATGCATATGATAATATATTTTAAATAAAATGGCATCTAACCTATCAAATACATATATTTATGAAATATAATTTTATTCTAATATAAAATATAAAACAATTAAAATTCAAATAAAATATTAAAAAATTAATTAATTCTAAAATAAAATACTACTAAACATTCTCAACCCTAACTACGATAAAATTAAAGTCTCATCTTAAAAAAATATGAACACATTTTAAAATTAATTAATTTTTTAAAGTAGGATTTTAATTCTATCATAGTTAGGGTTAAGAATATTTAGTAATATTTAATTTTTAGAATTAATTAATTTTTTAATATTTTATTTAAATTTTAATTGTTTTATATTTTATATTAAAATTTTTATTATATATATATGTATTTGATAGGTTAGATACTATTTTATTTAAAATGTATTATCATATGCATATAACATGTCATTATTGTTAGATTTTTAACGGTTTAGTTATCATGATAGTTAAAAAATAAGTTATTTGTCAAAAAGATATAAGTTAAGGGCTAAATTTATCCTAAAAAAGAATAATAGCCAAAACGATAAAAATTATGAATGTTAAGGGTTAAAATTATCTTTATGCCTTTAAAATTTAAATTGAATTAAATTTATATTTAATTTAAATTTTTAATAAATCAAACTTAATTTAACACTATTCTAATTCAACTCGTCTCGTTTACACTACTATGCTTGGCGAAAAGTTTGGTACGTTATTGTCCCTGTTCACCCCTGGTCTCATGCTGAAATTTTAAAGATTGATCCGTTAGACAAATGGTTTAGTCGTTTAAAATCAATTGGGCCAGTGTTAGTTTGTTAACTTGTCCGTTTCATTTGTTAGTTAGGTTGTTAGTGATTTGTTGTCATTGAGTTTTGTAAGTCCATTTTCATAAAAATATCCAAGATACAGGTTTGGTTCCATTAAATCTTAAAACGGAAAACCTGTCTTTTCTTCACCACTCTTGTCCCTTTGTGTCTCATCACCGGCAACCGCCGTTTAGGGATGGCACACCCAAGTTCCGACTTCATCCGATTTGATCGAATTAGATTTTTAAATAAAAATTTAAGTTCAGATCGAATCGAATTTTTTTAAGAGTAATTTCGAATTAGATCAGGTTAGTATTTAGGGTAGAAAAATTCGACCCGAGATTAATAGTGTAATTTTTTATATATATTTTTAAAGATATTTGCAATAATGATCCTTCAATTACGTCACTAAAATCGGTTTTTTACGATTAAGTTATTAAAAATTTATTTTATTTTTATAATTAAATCCCTAAATTTATTTTTTAATAATTAAATCCTTAAATTTAAAAAAATAGTAACCGTCAGGTCGAGATTTAAAATTTAAAACTCGAGTGGGACGAGTAGGGCATCGATATTCGAATTAAATATGGATAGTGGGTATACTAAAAATCCGACTTTACCCGATCAATGAGCATCTCTACCATTGTTCATGGTCTCCTCTCTGGATGCAAATCGTTTACCTTTTTCTCATGTCTCCGTTTATGCCTCCACTTTAAAACAGAGGGTTTATGGTTTAGGGGGTTTGGTTAGGGCATAGGAAATTAGGGGTAGGATGTATTTTTTGGGTATAAAGTTTAAGATTTAGGATATTAAAATAATAAGAGTTGAAATTCAAAATTTAATTTTTTTTAATAAATTTACAAAGAAACGAGGCACATATAAAAAATTTTTGTTCCTCCTCCCTCACTTCGTTTCTTGGCCTAACATTTATAATGATAATGTAATTGGCCGTCATCCATTCTAAAAATAAAAATATGATTGAACTAGAAATAGTAACTTTGTTCATATTCATGGATCTTCTTTAGCCTTTCAAAATTTTTCCCACTTTTCATAGTCTAACATTTACTTTTTTTTTGTCATATTAAGCTAATTTGACAAATAATAATAATTTTATTTATATATTAAATATATATAATTTAAGTAGTATCATGGGTTCATTACAATGTATAGCCATCTCTTCATTTCATAGTTTTATTCTATCTATGTATAAATATGATAAACGTCAATATTATTAAAATTACTATTACGTTTTTATATCAAAATGAAATATAAAATTTAATTTATTGATTTGTTTAAGCAATGAATATGAACAAATCCTAATTGTTTATGAAAAATGATTATTGTAAGAGTTTAAGCAATGAAGCCAAAGTCAAATTATTTTATTAGCGACTGAACCCATTAATCAAATCCGTTGATTTGTCTTTGAAGCGTTCTTCCCCATTCATCGACTCCTACCCGCCGCATTTGGTGCCACTCTCCCATATTTCTTTCGTTTTAATTAAACTATTAATTCTACTGATTGTTGAGTATAAAACCGAGACAATTTTCACCAAACCATCGGGTATCTTATTCTACTGATTCTTGATCATGGATTGTAGGACGGACAAAGTGCAGGTACCCACATAAATTAAGCCGCTGAAGGATTAGACCAACCACATGAGCCTTACCACACACAAATCAACATACTTTTTTATTGTTTGAATACAAAATCATTCCTTGAATTGAGCTTTTCAGTCGCTTAGAGCACAAGTTTCTAACTGGAATTTTCTAATGGAGTAGGATAAAGATAGAAATTAAAAGTATTTATAGCTTTTACACATTTCTCATTTCTCAAAATCCTATTATTTGTTGATATAGCAAGATGGCTGTAGAAAGCAGTGACCATGCAGCACTTGATCAGTAATTATTGGAGAACGTATGGGCCAACTTGATTGGCAGAGAAGAAGCCGATAGAGAAACCGACATCAGTGCAACGAGATCATCGTCAGAATCCTGGGAAGATCTGCCAAATCTGGATGGGAGAGACGGATCCATGGAGATTTTACAAAGGCTACCGAGTCTTGGGAGGTGGATATCAATGGGAGTCGACATCTGGGAGGATATTCTGGATGGAATTATTCCTCCAGGGAATATAGACCAATCATGTGACGATTTTACAGTCAAAGATACAAGTACTCGAGATATTAAACCGAATTCGATGAGAGTAGAGAAACATGCAACGAGACACTACCGGGGAGTGAGGCGGCGGCCATGGGGCAAGTATGCAGCAGAGATAAGGGACTCGTCGAGGAAAGGAGCTCGAGTTTGGCTTGGGACATTCGACACGGCTGTGGAAGCAGCTAGGGCCTACGACAAGGCTGCATTGAGAATTAGAGGCCCCAAGGCATACCTTAACTTCCCACTTGAAAAAGCAGCTAATGCTATGGGGATGGACCAAACAAAAACGAATTTCGAACGTCACGACACTGCTTGCACAGGTCCGGGGAAAAGAGGGTGTAGAGATTGGGCGAAAAACAGTGAGGTTGTGATGTTTGAGCAGCCTAATCTAAAGCGGGTGTCAAGTATTTAAGAGGATGGTATAGGCTATGATGTATTTGAGTTTCAAGATCTGGGGAGTGATTATCTGGAGAGTTTGTTGTCATCTTTTTGACTGCGAAAGTATAAAGGGATGTAAGATACGAAAGATTACTGGTGTAAATAGAGATTACGGCTCATAGGCATAATCCTTACTAGTTTAATTGTTCTTTTTTTACTAGTTTAAGAGTTTATTACGTTTGTATATTTGTTACATGGCGGGGATTTGGAACAATCATAAAGTTTTAGCATTTGTCAATGAAAGAGTAGATATTTGATATTTATTTGGCATGCTTATCTATATTTATGATGATTTATATGGGGGAAAATTACTACATAAAGTTTTATTAATAAGTGTCGAAACAAGACATATTGCTTTCAAATTTTAGAGAATATATTATTAAAAAAAAGAGTTACGAATTTCGAACATAAATTTCCGTAAAATGATATGTAATTTACTCAAAAAAACCTAGTGTTTAATATCTAAAAAAATAAATCAGTTTAGCATTGTTTTTAAGAATTTTGATAGAAAGTATTTTCGGAAAAGTAATAAAAAATATTTTATATTTATTTAATTTAAAATTTAGACATTTAGTATTATCGTAAAAAAAATATTTTTAATAAAATATAATTTTTATTTTGAATATTAGTTTTAAGAACTAATGATATAAAGCAGGGAAATGATTAATTTTATTAAAATAGTTTTCAAAAGTCAGAAAATTAAAAAATTCAACTTTGAAAACCATTTTTTAAATTGATTAAAGATATTTTTGATTAAGTATTAAAATATTTATATTCTCAAAGCAAATATTGAGATTTACAAAATGAGACAAGGTGATTATCTTTAGAAAAATTCTACAACAGGCGTCGAACATTGTTGAGCATTGTTAATGTTGAACATCGTTGAACACTATTAAATTCATTAATAAAGTTTAAAAATTTAAAGGACCCAACGTATAATTAATAATTATTTAAATTAAAATTTTAACTAAATTATTTTTAGAGGGAAAACTATATTAGTGGTTATCCAGCTATCAACCCTTTTTGTTTTGGGCACCTAATTAATTTTTTTTATCAAAATCGACATTGGCATTTTATTTCATTATCGATTTGGTCACAAGTCATTAAATATTTAATAAGATTGTACCATGACAAAGTTTAATAACAATTTTAATTCTTAAAATTATGATATTATATCAGTTTAATCCTAATTAAAAGTAACTTATCAAATATTTGGATTAAACTCTAAATTCCTCGTCCATTTTCTTCTTCTCCATAACACTACTTTGAAAAACACTTATTTTTAAATGTTAGAAATACAATAATAGAATATCATCTTCTTCGTATCTCACTACTTTTTTTTAAAAAAAATATTTTTTTAAGTTAAAAATACAAAAACTAAAGGTAAACGTTCTGTTAAAATAAAATAAGAGAAAAACAAAAAGAAAAATTTAGTAGAAACTAAAGGTAAACGTATTATCAGTTGCGAAAGTCTTGAGTTGTTCAAGAGCGGAGAGCGAAAAACCTCGAAAAGAATGATTCTTTCATCTTCGTTAATGGCGTTGGATTGAATAACTTCACATCTAACTCTATCAATTCTCTGAACTAAACCTTTCTTCAAACGATAAAATTTTAAAAAGGCCTTCATTTGCTATTGAGAAAGAGAATAAGTCCGAAAAAAGAAGTCGAAGATGATGAATAAGAATTGATCAACAAACGCTCTCATTTAACACCTAAAAGAATTGAAGAAACTACCATTGTTTTGATTAAAAAAAACTCAAAGTTCACTACCCAAAAACTCAAATTAAAGGGTAAAACAGATTATGAATTCAAATGGGATTTTTTCTCCTCTGAAAAAACGAATGAAAAGACTTTAGGTAAAGAGGTGAACTTGGTTTAATGGGTATGAAAAAATAGATAGAAAATAATATTTGACGGGTCGGGTCAATTTAAGCTCTATTTTTAGTAAAAAAATGTATGAAATTTGAAGATTAGTTTATGGCCTAAAAATGCAGGATTGGTGATAGAAGAAAGAAAACATATTCTAAATTGGTTTTGTGAAATATGTTTGGGTGATGAAACACTCATTTTATTCGTATTTCTTTATTTTTTATCCTTTTCGTTGGGATAAAATCACCTCTCCACACTCCTATGCCTTTAAATCCTTTGAGAATTTTAGTTATCTTTACGATTCCTCAATTTTTAAACTGATTTAAACTGGTTTTTATAGAAAAAGTCGTTATAAGTCGAACTTTATTAAAATTTAGAAGAAAAATGATAAAAATTTTAAGGTTTAATTTAAATATTTAATTAATTATTTATTATTAGGATTAAATTGATATAGTATAATAATTTTATGGACTAGAATTATTATTAAATCATATCATGTCATAATTTTCATTAAATATTTAATAGACAGTGATCAAAATGATAATAAAATGAAATATTGGTTATAATTATTATTAAAAATTTAGTTGTCTGACCAACACAGAAAAATGATGATAGTTGAGTGATCAATTGGGTTATTTTTCTATGAAAAATAATTTAATTAAAATTTTATTTTAAATAACTAATAATTATATGTTAAGTCCTTATGATTTTTAATCTTTATTGATTAATTTAATGATTTCAGCAATGTTCAACGTTAATGGTGTTCAACGGTGTTCGACGCACGTGTTAGACTCATCCTTATCTTTATCACTCGATCAATTATTAAATAATATATTAAAATTATTATTAAAACATTTTAATTTGAAAAATTATATGTTTTACCTTATTTTTTGTTCCAATATTTTCAATCAAAAGCATTTAAAAAAAGTCAATTTTTTGGGTTTTCTTGTAAGAGTATGAAAACGTGTAGGGCTAAATTGTTTGGAGCGTCACTTTCATCTCTTGGGCTATTCTTAAGTGGGCTTTTCATTTGGATAAAAGGAGCTGCGTGTAATCGTTGTTGTTCTTTGATTCTGTTTCGAGACTGGAAAATAAACACCCGAAGTAACGTGATGTAAAATAATTAAAAGGATAATTTTTAAAAAATAAATATTTGTATAAAAAATATGATATAAAAAATTAAAAGGTAATTTTTATTCTTAAAATATAAATTTTGTTTTGTTAAAAAAGTAAAGAAATAACAGAAAAATAAATATATCTTGTAAAAGTTATTGATTTTTTAATGAGATATTTTAAGTGAGACTTTTAAAACACAAGAAATATTTTAAATGAAACAGAGAGAATATAATAGTGTACATCACGATAGTAATATCAGGTAGATAAATAGTGACATTACAAAATAACATATTAATCAAAATAATTTTTAAATTTTATATAAAATGTAATTTTTTCTGATGAATTATTCTATTACATCATTTTAAGTTATTTATTATCAATTAATTAATATTTTTATTCACATATAAACTATTTTAATTTAAAATATTAAATTATTAAAAAATAATATATATTAAAATGACAATTTGATTGCGTTATAGGTATTTTTTAGTATTACGTAAAAAAAATATTCCAAGACCTGACGGACCAATTAAACACTGGAGTAGGTGGTAACTTATGAAAAGACTTGTACGCTTTAAATTTGGTAAATACTGTATCTAGTGTTTGACTGTCTGGTCTATGTTCGCACCAACCAACCATTCCCTCGATGAGAAAGATTATTAGGTGAATCTTGTTCACTACGTTATTCATGATTCAAGTAATTAGGATCGTTAATCTTTAAATAATCACATAATAACTACTCACCCATTAGGTCCATGTAGGAAAGAGGTGATGATTCACTTGAAAAAAAATTAAAATTAACGATCCTAATTACTTGGGACCATGGATTATGTGGTGAATAGGGTTGACCTAATAATTTCTTTCCAAGAAAAGTAGCTTGATTTGGGTAAATGACCACATGGGTCAAATGACGATTTTAATATTACTAAGATTATGTTTTTTTTATCAAAAAATAAAATTATATCTCAATTTATAACAAAAGACTAAAATTATGTCTTTCGTTACAAATCGAAACATACCTACCTAATTGTTCTTGCCTTGCTTTCCTGCTTTATTTATCATTTTATAATTTATTTCTTAAAAAAACATTCAATTTTTAATTAAAACTCCAATAAGTTAAATTATAAAATAATACTACTCAATATGCTTTGATACCAAATTTGTTGATTTATTATTTATACAACTCAAAGAGTTGAAACATTCATAGTGGAAAGGGTGATGTGTTCTATTAAGAAAGCAAACTATCCAAGGGTGAAGTGTAACTCCTACAAAGAACACTTTAAGGGAAAATGAAGAGAAAAAAAATCAGACATCTGAATCCTAGCATGGGGATTTAGGGTTTTGGGTAGATACAGATTCCCGAAGCACTGTTTTAGAAAACTTTCAAGATGATGTTTAAGGGATCGGATTCTGACCCTTTATCACGTCACTTCCTAGCTGTGTTGTTCTCTGATTCTGATTTCAATGACCCGATTGAATCCAGATTAGTTTTTTCCCAAGCCTTTTGAGCTTGAATTCGGCCTTAATAATCTTTGGACCGTGGATGCAGCCACAACTTCAGCTGGGAAATTCAGTAAAGCCTTGGAGTCACGCATCTCGAAAGCCGCCTTGTCATACGCCAAAGCAGCTTCTTCTGCTGTTTCGAACGTGCAAAGCCACACACGTGCACCGTGTCGGGCGGAGTCACGGATCTCAGCTGCGTATTTTCCCCAAGGACGACGCCTGACACCCATGTAGCGCTTCTTGGCGATGGTCCTGGCTGTTTCAAGCATGTTAGAAACAGCAGCAGTTTGGTTCCTTTGGGATACATGAAACTGACGAAGGTTGTTGTTTCCCAGGCTGGTAGCGTTCGTTTCGTTCAACACTTGGTAAATGAACATGTCTTGAGAATCATTCTCGTTAAACGGCAGCTGATGATCAGTATGAGACTGGGATACTTGAACCTTGGATTCCTCCCAGTTTCAAGTCTTTTCTTCTCTATGAGACGCCATGTTTGTTTCCAGGGGATGATGCTCCACGAGGCCTGAAGTTTGTACAAATGATCTCGACACTTGTATTTAACAAAGAAGATCGGTGGGTCCATATGGGATACAGGTCTTTTCTTGGGATTTTATTATTGGGCAGAAGAAGGTGAGTGGAAGAAGAGACAGGGAATGATTTTGATACTTGGGTTATATATTATTGGAGATTTTCAACAAAATTCAAAATCAAGCCCTTGTGATTTTTCTACCATCAAGGATTACGTCTACAATTTTGAACGGATGAGGAAAAGAAGAAAAAAACGAACTGGAATTTCTATACAATTTTGTAACTTTTTTTTTCTCAATGAGTAATTTATTTGTAGGGAAAAGAGACAAAGAGTAAAGGAGTAGATTTGAAAGCACCTGATTTCCTTCTCCTGCTCCCCAAATAAACCTACAATTACTAGAAGAATTTACTAGCCTTCAAATCAAACGCATGAAAGTAGTTTACCCATTAGGACCAAATTCTCTATTCCCTCTCTAGAATAGAAATTGTTCAAATAATAATAATAATAATAATAATAATAATTTATCCATTATCTACCGTAGAATACTAATTATAAATTTATATGGAGTATATACTAATTTAAATATATAATATATTAATCATCAAAATCTCTTTATTTTAATCCAACTAAGTGTTATAAGAATGTAGGTCAATAAAATCAATCTTGTATACTACTTCATTAACAGTTCTGAACATCAAATTACCATGAACATAGACAAAATTTGTGCAACAAAAGCAAATGAACAAGCATGTCAAGATATGTGAAATTATAAGAATAATATAGAATGCACCTCTAGGCTCTAATCATTCGATCTTCAATTCAACACTATAAAGGAGTAGAGATGAGTAAAAAAATCAATCCTCAATTCAAACCTGCTTGTACTATACATTGATCTTTAATTAACATTCCATACTAAAAATACTTTAATTATTTATCAAAAACTAAAATTTATATAAATTTGTTAATGGAACAAAAAGATTGATAATTTAATCACACTAGATAAATAACATAAATTTCTGAATGAGGGCATTATTTTTCAATGCAAACCTCTTCCTTGAGATTGAGATGCTGGTCGTGGGAGATTTCCAAGAGCTCTCCTTTGTTGGTTCTCTCTTTGTGGATAGTAGTGTTGACCAAAAGAATTAGCCGGTGGCACCATTGAAGAACTAAACATTGGGTTTCTCTGCTGCAGCATCTCTTGTTTGAGTGGAGGAGTAATTGATTGAACAACATTATCAGCAGTAGCTGATCTTTCTCGCAGTGCCGCCCTCTCTTTCACGCACGGAACTATATAGTGAGAATCCATCGGGATTACATTATGTACCGATACTTGATGATTTTCGATTTCACCACGTCTAATTTGCGACAATCTAGCGTAGCTATTTAATGGTAGCTCCCTTCCTATATTTGGGTTAAAAGCATAACCTAAATTTGTAGCGTCGGTGTTAGGGTTGGGCAGAAAAGCAGCAGGTGCGGCATTGTGGTCAAATTCAAACAAACCAGAGTTAGTCTGGTAATTAGAGTAAGGCATAATAGCGTTGTTCTGTTGTTGTTTTTGATTCAACTGCTGGCGCTCTCTCTTGAGGTCCTTGAACAACCCTAGAGGCCCTTCGACTGGATCTTTCTTCCATGCAAAGGCTTCCCATTCAAGGGATTCCACGGCTCTTTCCCTCTCATCGGGACTAAGATTTGACAAGATCGCCGTCAAATTTTTAACACCAAAAATCCTGTGAACTTCTCGGAAATTAATTGCTTTGTCTGCAGGGAAATAGGGAGCGAACACACAATTGGTTTCACACTTTCTCCTTTGGTGTTTGCATGCTGCGCATGCGTGGCGAGAATTTGAAGTTTCTTCGGCGCTTGACATTCTTCTTTGTATTGACAATTGAAAGTGGATTAGGGGGCGGAATATAAGATGGTATGAGAGAATATAAATTACTTTTTCCCCAAGGTAATTTAGGGTTTTATAACTTTGACCTTCCGTCTAACGAGTTAGCAAGTACATGGCGTAATAATATATGTATTAGTAGACATCGTATCATATATGTTAACACTCTCTTAGACCTAATCGATTTAGAGTTTCACTTGTTTATTTATTTTTATTAATAAAAATAATTAATAGATTCGTTAAATATCTCATTAACCTAGGTACGTAAAAAAATATAATTAGTAATAACAAAAAATTTAATAAAAGATAATTATTAAATATCTCTTTAACCTTGATGGAATAAATATCTAGATTATCTTAGCTAGTGACGTCTATCACGGGCCGCGAGTTAAGGTCCGAGTCATTGGCACAACGAACTACCCAAGAGGTTCGTGGAAGAGCTTTGGGCTTGAAAAGACCATCAGACTGGTCTGATCCGTGGGATTATTTCTAGAAGACTTATCCATCCACTCATGTGAACACTCTATTGAACATGGGAGTATCCATAGATAGAAGAGAATATTCTAGGAATTATGCTTTTGGATAGGGTAAGATTGTATCTAGACCGTTGATGTAAATCGATAGTGACCGTCGGATGTAAGGAGACTCAACTATAAATAAAGGCCTCCCACTTCACTTTCTATCATCCGTCTCATTCTATTCCATTGAGTAATACAAGACATTTACTTTAAAATCTCTTGAGTTGTTCTTCGCAAAGTTCTTCAAAGCTATTCTCATAGTTAGCTTCCGATTAAAACGATCTTTCGTTTTTTAGTTTCTTGAAAGTTTGATCTTTCAGAGTAAGATTTTAGGCTGACTTAGTCATTTGTTTTAAGAACTCGACTAAAGCTGCACGAGTTAGCTGTTTAGAAGTCTAACCCCGTGACACATCTGTATGGGTAAATGAAAAATATTCACTGTCAGATCAAAGTATCGGTGTTAAATCTTTTCTTCAAAATTTACTCTATGAGTATACCATCAACAACTTTATTCTGATCATTCGTGATCATACAATATTTATTATTTTATTTGAAATATAATAATAAATATAAAATAATCGATAGTTATTTGATTATTTAAACAAATAAAATGACATATAAGAACATAATTATATACATTACTTGTTCATATAAATTAGGGTTGATTACAGCGGAGGTCACGTTTGTTTGCCTTCAGTACAAATTTAGTTACCGATTTTGAAAATCAAGCCATATAGTCAAATACGTTTTTCAGGATGTAAACTTATGGTCACTGAAACGTTTGTTGCCGTTAAACTTTATCGGAAAGCTGATTTATCATAATAAAAAAATGATAAACTATTTAAATAATTTTTAAATTATTCTTTTACTTATGTTTTATCTTTAATTTGACCCTCAAGATTTTAAATCTTTATATTTTCAATATCTTCTTAAACAATAAATTTACAGAGAAATGATTATGGATATCTAACAAAAATAACTCTTTAAAAAACAAAATACACTCAACCACGGCTGTTGAGGTCTTAATAATCATTGAACTGTTATGAAATGCTTAACTTTATATCATATCTCAACTTTTGTTTTGTTTTATGTTATTTCCTGCAAATTTCCTTTCCCTTAAACCATCATGGTTGTTGCTCTACCTCGAGAACCAAGATGCCCCCATTTTAATTTGATCCTGGCCCTCCTATCGTTCTTCCTCTCAATTGACCAAACCCTTGTACGCTTTGGACTTAGTGATGAAGGATAAGAACCTAACATAAAGAACCAAAGAAGCTCTGTAAGTCGTCGAATTTTTGTTTGAGTTTGTTTGGTGATTTCATGATTCCATGAACTGTGATGGTGGAGGGTTTGTTTTAGTCTTCTCAGAACCATGGATCCCATAAATTTCATGTTGAGTTGATCAATCTTTGGAAGATGGCCAAGAGGGGGGTGAATTGGCGATTTAAAAATTGGTGGGGTAAATTTTCGGTAAAAATGCTAAAAATGAAGAATAAGGAATTTATAGTGGTTCAAGCTTCGAACAAGCTCTACATCTACTACCTTAGCTTCCACTAAGGATTTTGAAACCAATTCACTATTGAATTCAATCTTTTTCTAGGTTCAAGGGATAACCTTTACAAGCAAATCAATTTTCTATCCAAAATTAATTTGAAACTCACAAGATATTACAAGAGATTAAGTAAGGCTAAAAGAAATTCTCTCAAAAGAAATAAATGTTCCCAAATACAATTTAACTCTCCCCAAACTTAAAATACAAGAATCAAATTTAAGATCACAAGTTGGGAGGTTAGGATATGCAATAAGTGCTTGGAGTTGGATTTTATTGCTTGGATGTTGTTTGAGGTTCAATAGTCCTTAATGCTGTTGAAAAAGCTTCTTTTTATACCTTCTCATTGATTTCTAACCGTTGTAGTTGTTAGAAATATAAATAGGGACGTTGGAGCTTCATCTTTCTATCATAAATGCACTCTGCAGAAGGTGGTATCGAAACACGGGTTACCTGTTACGAAACATGCCAAGAATAGAAAGCGTCGTTGTGCATTTAATAAAGGGTGTATCGATACCTGTTTCGATACCAAAAGTAACTGTGATGTTTGGTATCGAACCTTGTTTCGATACAGGCTAACCATCAATCAAATTTTAACTGTCACCAACGGTCGACTCATTTAATGTTTGAAATAGCCGTTGCGGATTAAGGGTTGTATCGATGCTTGTATCCATACCTGGAGTCATATTTTTAAAATTTTAAAATAAATTAAAAATAAACCAAGTTGTTTCGATACCTGTTCCGAAACATGTGTTGATAGTGAGTTTTGGTATCGAACCTTGTTTCGATACCTGTTCTTGATCTCAAGAACAATGCTTGAAAAATCTCAAGTGTATCGATACCTGTCCTTATGGTATCGATACCCTCGTATGAAAACTACTTGTAAGAGTATTTCAAAGTTCTTGGTTTTGATTTAGAATTAAAACTTTGACTTAAGGACTTAAAAATTTATTTCAAAAATAGTCCTTAAACTTATTTGTTATATCAAAATCAATTTTAGTTTTACATTTTTACTCTTCCATGCTTAAACCAGGACACCACAACAACACATCAAATATTTCCCCAAAAGTTTCTCTCTGGTTCTGTTTTCTTTTTTTTCTCCTCTCCCCTGAATGAATGATTCGAAAAAAAAAAAAACTCCATCAAATTTATTGCCTGAGTTTGCTTGGTGATTTCATGAACTATGATGGTGGAGGGTTTGTTTTAGTCTTCTCTAAACCATGGATCTCAAAAATTTCTACTCCTCCATGCTTGAACCAAGACACCACAACAACACATCAAATGTCCCCCAAAGTTTCTCTCTGTTACCGTTTTCTTTTCTTTTTCTTCTTTCTCCCTCCGAATGAATGATTCAAAAAAAACAAGAAAAACTACATCAAATTTGCAGAGAAATTTATTGTTTGAGAAGATGGTGAAAATATAAAGATTTAAACTCTTGAGGGTCAAACTAAAGATAAAATATAAGTAAAAGAATAGTTTAGGGACTATTTAAGTAGTTTATCATTTTTTTATTATGACAGATCAGCTTCTCGTTAAAGTTTAACGGCAACAAACGTCTCAGTGATCATAAGTTTACATCCCGAAAACGTATATGATTATAATACTCGATTTTTAAAATCGGTGACTAAATTTTTACTGGAGGCAAACAAACGTGACACCCGCTGTAATTAACCCTGTAAATTATTTGATATTAATATTGTGTATTTCTTAATATTAACTAGATTATAAAATTATTTTTGTAATATTGTTATAAACATATATGAAGTATGTACAAATTAATTTATTATTTATAAAATTATAAAATATAATTTTAAATATATATATATTAATTTTTTATTTGTAAAATTATTATTTTAACTTTATTAGTTATTTAAATTTACGTTATTTAGAGGAATTTTTGTAGTTCTCAAGGACAAAAAATCATTAATTTTTTATTCGAACTTTTAACTCAAAATTTATGATATTTATTTTTATAATTTTTTATTAATAAAATATCTAAATTAATAAATTTGACTATTCAAACTTTTAATTTTAACTCAAAAAAATATTTACCAAATATGTCATAACCTAAATTACTCCTAAATTAGTATCACCTTGTAAAAAATACCATTTATTTTTAAAATTTAAGGATGGAAAAATAACTTGAACTCATCAGGTGTTGACTCATTCTAACCCAATAAGGATGGATTTATTTATTAAAAAATAGGGTTTTAATAAAATCGGGTTATTGAAAAATAATTAGGGCAGGGCGTGTATTTAGTGTAAAATTTTTCGATTTGATTTAATATAATATATTTATTATATTTTTATATATTATATTTAATATTTTATTATTATTTTTTAAATTGAATCAAATTTAATTAATTTTTTATTAAAATATCAAGATATAATTATATTTTTATTATATCATATCGAGATAGAATATATTAAAATCAGATCGAGATAATTTCATTACCATACTTATTAATAAAAACTAT
This sequence comes from Abelmoschus esculentus, assembly GCA_035048815.1. Classification (NCBI taxonomy): domain Eukaryota; kingdom Viridiplantae; phylum Streptophyta; class Magnoliopsida; order Malvales; family Malvaceae; genus Abelmoschus; species Abelmoschus esculentus. The sequence goes on from JAUCBN010000008.1 coordinate 4,741,370, forward strand.
AAAATTCAAATATCTTAATATAAATATTTAATAAATATTTTTACATAACTTTTTATTTCACCCGCCAACTAGAGTAAGTAATTCACTTTGTTAATTGCAGGACCCAAAGGCCAAGAGACCAATTACTCCATGCTCAATTTAGGCCTACAAAATGGGCTCTTCCACTCTATATCCGACAAGTCTCGCTAATGAATCTTACGGGCCACTGTCTCAGAAGAGAAAATGAGTAATAAATTTAAATCTTTTACGTATTATTTATTAAAAGAAGTATTTTTGTTTTTCTTAAGATTCTATAAGTTCGTCTTTTTGTATTTTTATATGTTCATCATGTAATATAGAATCTTGTGTCTGTCGTACAATGTTAATGATGGGGACTATGAGATCTTGGGATATTTTATGGACGTCGGTGATTTGAGAGGTGAATCTTAGGATGTTAGGGTGCAGTTACACCCCTAAAAATTTTAATTTTTTTTTATATTTTATATATATTTTTTATTTTTTTACTGATATTTTAATTTTATACATCTAAACTCTTATAATTTTGTACCGCCTATATTTTTAATATAACTTATTGATAATTTACACCCATATATGAAATTCCGATCGTTCTTAAATTTGATCTTGCTGGTTATGGCATCACGAGAAAGAAAGGTATAGTAATGCAGTGGGATTTCATATAGACTTATGTTCCAACAGTAAGTAACAGACAGTTCTAGTGTCCATGTGAGTGGATGACAGCGCAGTCAACCTTGTCCTATGGGGACACTGGCGCTGAGTTCATTGGTTGCACATCCTTGTGATCCTAGCGCCTACTAATTTCAGTGAAATCATACTCATCATTCAAACCAATGCCTACGACTTCTCGCTTGTGAATTTCAGCACAGGCAAAGGTTTTCGAGGTGTAGAGGAGCTGAGATGTTTTGTCTGATTAGCACTGCCTCTACCAGTTATGAAAATGCCTACTAAAACGTAGTTGTGCTGACATAACAAGTACCTCAACACTTTGACATAAATACTGCCATGCATTCATAGCTTCTGATGTGCCCATTTTCCTTGGTTGGAACCAAACTAGGCATTAGGCAGGCTATGAAGTACGACCCCCCTTCATAAAATCAACTTCAAACATGATCGAGACTAGGCTACAAACAGCACAAAATTGCTACATATATTGAATGTAATAAATACAATAACAATAACTTCAATTATAACTTCAAATGCATTAAATAAAGATATTACATTATAATATGATAACCTTAAATGTCGTGTTAGAACATTGATTAACAATTTCTTTACTGTAATTACTATTGAGATTGTATAGATCTTTGCACACTGTCCCCCTTTAATGAGACAACTAGTGTTTTTGTAAGAATATTAAGCACCAACATTTTCTTACCTATTAACAAATCTGTTATGTCAACCAATATAGTACTAGAATTTGACATTCCTATAATATATGTGCTGTTGGAGACTTGAAGCTTTGATTTGATTTAACTATTGGGTTAATTAAATAGGGTCAATGAAGAACTAATCTAGTTTAAAGGAAATTTGGGAATTTCTTGAATTTCCCAAGAGGATGTTGGGTCCTTTATTCCAGGATTAAACTATAATTCAACCGTAGTGGGTTTTAGAGGTTTAGTTTTCTTCTCTCCTATTCAATTAATTGTATTTTAATATCAAATATTAGACTTTAATTCCATGTGTAATCCATCTTTTTCTCTTACATATTGTATTTTTAATGTGTTGAATATTGTGCTATTAAGTGTCAACTATTAATATTTAATGTGAATTATTATTATAAATAAAAATATTTTATTATTATACATCTGTATCATTAATGTATTTTATTTTTATATGGAATGTAGTAGAATGTATTTAATTTTATTTTTAAAATGTTTTATTCCATTACTTTAGTTTGTGATTAAAGTGTATAATTTTAGGATTTTAAGGTTCAATACTTTAAAGTTCATAGTTTAATTATATTAAACATCCTAAATTAATAGAATATATATTTAAGATTATAATTTATAATATTTTAATAGATTTTATTAAAAAAAGAATTTATCTATTTTTATTAACAGTTCTTAAAATCGTATAAATAACAAAATCCAAAAAAAATATAATCTCAAACAGTGAAGTAAAATAAAAAATTTAAAAATAATGTAAAGATATTTAAGATTATTTTTTTAATTTTAAAATTTAAAGATATTCTTAATTTATTTTTTCTATAAAAAATAAAAATATATATCAAATTATAATTAAGTGATAATTTTTTAAAAAATAATAAATTTTATATTATTATTTTAAAATATTAACAAAATAAAATTTTAAATATCTATTTTAAAAAAATACATTAAATATTTATCTAAAATATTATATCCTCGTTCAAATATATATATTATATCCATTTTTAATTACAACCTTAAAAAATAAGGTCATATTAGAAGTGATTTGCATGTGCCCCCATGTTAGTCTTTACTACCACCACGTTTGCACTAAGTGTTGTCTTCACCGCCTTCCCTGCTCTCACTCCCCTCGTTTCATGCTGCGCCTGCCGCTGATCGAGTAAATACCATCTCCATTTATTGTAATCATGTGCTTGCAAAGCATACACGAGAATCGGGTACAGAATAAACACAGGTAAGAAAACGAACAATTAGTCCACTTAATTTGTGATAAAAATAAAAAACAATATTTTTAAATTTGTCATAGGAAAATGCCAACTAATCAAAATAAGGACTTTACAGTTTTTCGTGTACTGAATTTTAATAAATATTTATACAAAATGGGTAGAACCAGCAAAGATAAACCGATGAGCGTAAAGCAGAAAATGAGTTAGAAATAGAAATGAATTCTTGGTAAATAAAAACAATACACGTTTTGTAATTCACGGACTTGCACCAGAGGCAGAGATCTCACCCCCCATAACCGCACTTCTGCAAAGATACTTTGAAGGAAAGGGTAGAAGGAGAAAAGCCCTTTAGAAGTGATGTGATGGGTATTCACTATTTACTTTGGTTTCGCTCTCACACACTCATCAATAAGTAACCAAGGCAAAGCCCCTACAGACAGAGAGATACAGAGGCAAAAGTATGTTTTGAACGTGAAAGAAGAAAGCAGTAGAGCCTAAACTAAGAACAGACAGACAGACATGGAAGTTTAGATTTTAATACAAGGTTATGATGTTTGGTTTGGAGATTTTAATATAAAGTTTAGTTAATTAAAACAAGATTTTTTAATGAAAATCACAAGCTTCGCAGCATTATAAGTGCAGGGCAGCAGGGGGAAGGAAGAGGTGAGATTGGAACTTGGAAGCAGCTAAATTTACTCACCAAACAATTAAATTAATCCTCTCATTCTTTGCATCCGCAGGGGCAGTGTATTTCTGTTTCATCGGTCATCTGTTCACGTGTCACCCTTGCAAATTACGAATCAAGATCGTGCTTTGCTAGCCTCTTTCCTAGCCATGAAAACAGGGTGATCCATTATGTAAAATAAGCTGTTATTTTCTGTAAAAGAATATTAATAAACCATTATTTTTAAAAGACTTGAACTTCGGTATTTATTTCTAACGCACACTAAAATAAGAGAGTTTGAAAGATAACCATTGACTGCCATGAATCCATGATAATGACTGAGTAGCTTCATGCAAACTATTCAACTGAAGGTCGCACAATTCCCATTTCCCCCATAATATTCTTTCAGTACCAAATGTATATCCTTAGAATCAGAGTGCACATATGATTTTAGCCTCTTCAATGCTCTGTATGTAATTATGGAACTAATCAATTGAATTCACCATGAATATGAGGAAGAAAGCACATAGATGTGAAAGATTTATGTTTAAAAGGAAAAACCATATAAAGAAATCCAAAGCCCTCGACCCCTACTTTTCCAAAAATAAACCACTACTTGAAAATACACTCCCAAGGCCACCAAAGTATCAAAAACCCTACATTCTATACATCCCCCTTCTTGACTTTCAAACACCCCTATTTATTCTTCAACAACCTTTTCCATTAGAATAATCCCATGCTTACATCTGCCCCCTACACCCTCTCATTAATACACTGCAAGCAGAAACCGAAAACAACTCCAATCTATATAAATGTAACATAAAATAAGAGAGACAAGCTGACCAGAATAACCCATTTCTATAAAGCAGAAAACAACGAAAAAGACCTCTTTTTACTCCTCTTCAACCCCCCTCTCTACTCTTTGGAGTCTTCAGACCTTACTTCACTTTCTCTGTCACCATTGATGGAAGATTCTAATTAAACACCAAGCATGTATCGATATCCTTGTTCCCTTTTGCTTCTTGTTTCGGGGAATTAGATCGTACTTTTGAGTAGAAAAGTTTTTTTTTTTTTTTGTTAACTTTTAAAATTGTAAGGAACGATATGGGAGAGTACTTTCTATCTTCATCTTTTCATTTATTTTGATTTCCTTTCTTGTTTATCTTCTTCAAGGGATTCCTGTTGTGGGTTTCGTCAGTTACGTGGTTTAATTTATCAAGAAAGAACATTTATTAAATGTTTTTTCTTTGGGAGATGGGAATCTGGCTCATGACTATTTATTTATTTGAGAAAAAAATATGAAACAGGAGTAGGTGAGGAGGCTTATAAGAAGAGATGTTAAGTATGTTGGCTTAGTGCAAAGCACTTTCAAAAACTAGAACAAAAGGGCATTTGTGCTTTTCTTCTTCTTCTCTCATTTGGCTGGCTACTTTGGATTAGATATCTAACTTAGATTTTTGCCATTATCATCACTCATCAGCATCAGCATGTCTTCATCTAACAGACACTGGCCTAGCATGTTCAAATCCAAGCCCTGCAACACTCACCACCAATGGCAGCAAGATATCAACCCATCTCTCATGTCAACTGGTTGCCAAAAATCCCCTTACACCTCTGGTAAGTGAGAACCTTAATTTAGTCTACCTTCTGTTCTTGAACAATTCCACTTTAAACATCATGGATCTGTCTTTACCTACATAAGTAGATCATAGGTTATCTCATTAAATTGGTCATTTTAAACTGAAGTTCATAATTTTATGCTGACATGACCTTGAGTAGGAAAATATGTTGTTTGAATTATTGACAAGATGCTAATTGCAGGATGTGAAGAGCGTAGTCCGGAGCCTAAACCGAGATGGAACCCGAAGCCTGAACAAATTAGCATACTGGAAGCCATATTCAACTCTGGGATGGTTAACCCACCGAGGGATGAGATAAGGAAAATCCGAGCTCAACTGCAAGAGTATGGCCAAGTAGGGGATGCCAATGTGTTTTACTGGTTCCAGAACCGAAAGTCAAGAAGCAAACACAAGCTGCGGAATCTCCAAAACACTAAACAGCAGTCGCATCAGAACCAACAAACCCTTCCCATTACTGCACCGTCCTCTTCATCTTCCTCGTCGGATAAATCTTCACCGAAAGGAGCTAACAGCGGTACTCTCTCTATGAGTTCTGCAAATGTCATCGACTTTTCCAACTCTCCAACTGCTTCTGTGAACCAGACCTACTTTCATCAGCCTCAGACCGAGTTCTTGAATGAACCTTTCTTCTTTCCCATGCAACAAGCTACCACAGGAGCCGGGTTTACACAAGCGTTTGGCTTTTCTGAGCTAACCAATGTGATTCAAGTCCCTGAACAACCAGTTGGGCCCTGCACAAGTCTGTTGTTGAGTGAGATATTAAGCCACGGGGATTCAAGGAAAGAACATGAGGAAAAGATGAATATGCAGCTCCAGCTTAGTTACAGTACTGTGACAACTGCTCCTAGTACTCACTCTATTGCTCCCCATACTGCTTCCGCCAGTGCTCCAATTACTGTTCCATCTAATATTCAACACCTTCATGGTAATTATTTTGTGTTCTTTCACAAATCAGGAGGCTAATACAAAGATTTATCCTTTTAAGTAGAAAAAGGAAAAGGATAAAAGTGTCATTTAGGGCCAGGGTTTGGTATCATTTGTCTCTGGATGAACGTGTGCATGGCTTGTTTCTATCTGCAAATTGACTACTACTTTGGTGTTTTATGTTGACTGGTTTGCAGGTGTTGGTGAAACGGAAGCAGTGGACCCTGGCAATCTGGGTAGATTGACGGTGTTTATCAATGATGTAGCGTTTGAGGTGACGGTGGGTCCCTTCAACGTGAGGGAGGCTTTTGGTGATGATGCAATCTTGATCAACTCCTCCGGCCAACCCGTTCTCACGAACGAGTGGGGGTTAACCCTTCAGTCCCTTCAACATGGTGGATTCTACTATCTGGTTCGCTCATTAAGCCCCTTCTCCATCTAAACAAGGTGACTATCGAAAAACTTTAAGTTGTGCTGTACCGCTCTGCATATGGATCAAATATGTTTAGAAAAATTATTATATTGATTTTCTTCTTCTGCAATGGGGTATAACGTACATACACTATTTTTATGTTAGATAATGTGCAAGACAGCTCGTTTATTCATAAATGAAAGAGATAACATAAGGCTTTTTTCTAGTGTAAACGCTGGAAGCTTTTTCATACCAACTGAGCTCATTGATTAGTGTGTTATTTTCTTCAATTGCAGGTTTAGGGGTGTGGAAGCTTATTTCTCCCTCTGATGCTACCATCATTTCTCTCTGAAGTCTAATCTCAAGGTTGAAATTTAGGTCTAGCTAGTCTTTAGGGATCTGTCTCTCAATATATGCGATGGTTATGTAGTATGAAAACTTTCTGGACCAATGTAATATCTAATTTCTTGTTAAGTAATATGTATGAATTATATGCTATTTTACTTTGATGTGCATGAAATAACCATAGAAATTACAAATTATGCCTGTTTTTAACCTATTTTACATTTCACTTTGCATGTTTTCTTCCGAAAGTAGAGTTAAACTTAAAACTCAGCTTTTCATGTTATATATACTTTACACTCAGAAATGCATCCTCTAAAAGGCTCTAACAATTGCAGGTAACTTTTTCCAAGTGATGATTTAATTGTTGATTTTTCATATATATTTAGGGTTTAGTGATTTTTTTTAAAAAAAGACTTATGTTGTTTAAATGTTAAATATTCATTTAAGCTATTATCTTGAAAAATATTAGATGAGTTGCGTTATTTATAGTTTTATGTAATAATATTTAACTATGTCATTTTTATCGAAAACAAATATTTAATTCTTTCTTACATGTAAAAATAGAATGAATAGTTGTTTGGAAAATTTTCTAATATAGGTGAATCTTGTTGGCTGAAATCATGAATAATGTGATAAGTTAAATTTATCTAATAATTTTTTTATCTATCTTTTTCAAATTTGATTACATCTCATCAAAAGATTTATTATTTTTAGCTTGAATTTTACAGGATTAATTAAAAATGAGTTTATAGGATTAATTTGTGCTTGACAAATTAATGAATAGTATTACGCATCAAAATCTTCTTTAATAACAATTATTATCTGATACATAATTGATTATTACAAAGAAAATTATAAGATAATCATTTTAATCCGGTTCATAATTTTCGATTAATTAAAGACTATAACAACGCACCAAAATTCTAATGCTACAACGTGGGGATATGGGACTATGGATATGAACCTCATAATTGTTTTGCTTGGAAATAAGTAAAAATTATCTTCTCTAAGCAATTAAATTTGGTACCTACCAAATGAAGGATACATAGGGTGAATAATTTATCTTCCTCGATGGCCATGAACATATTTGAAAACCACTTTGACTTCCTTAATTTCTATACCATTCAGCAAGCAAAAAAACTATTGAGATTTGAGAATCTATAATACATGAGACAACTTGTGTAAATGCCGGGCAGCTGTATTTCATGCATGCAAGACTCAGTTCAAAACTTCAAATATTGTTCAATGTATGCTTTAGTTTCTTTAATGGAAATGTTTAAATGATTGATTTCCGACCAACCAGGGGACAGGAGACAGGGACTTTTAATTTATGAGTGTAGTTTACAAACACAAGCATATATGGTATATGAGAATATTATTATTGTGAAGCCTTTGAATCTTTGAAAGGAAAGGATGTTGTAAAGAGACGAATGAAATACATGAGAGACAGGATCATGATAAGTAATGAAGAACAACCATGTATGTCTTGTAGGGTTCTAAATTTGTCTGTATACGATAAGTTTTGCCTTCAGAAATAGGGTTTTACTTGGGATTCATCCATATATCAAACAACCCTGTTCAAACCCCATCTGTTATGTAAGCGTCGAACAAGGTCTTGGTTGGTTGGTTGGTTGCTTCAACTTTTAAAACTCATTGCATCACGCGAATCTAAAGGACCCTCAAAAAGGTTGGCCGGTCTAAACATTTCGCTGTTGTGTTTCCGTGTTGGCAACAAATGAGACAAACTAAGAACCTGACGAGCTGGTTATAGGACGAGAGAGAGAACTATGGTGTGTTGAGTGGTGCAGATATTTGACGTGCACTTTGGCGAGAACAGTTTTAACCTCTCCTACTTTGGATTTGACATAGCAAGTGTTGGGGTGTTTCAGAAAAAAGAAAAGGAATCATTTACCTAGCTATTTCTAGTTCCCTTGCGTCACATTTTTGCAATAGTGACTGGTTTTTGCATGAACCATCAGCGATGGTAATCATGACTGAGAGTGATGACAACTCCTTCGAACCCCAAAATTCAAACTTGGAATGATTCCGAAGTAGATGGAGAAAGAAGCAATGGCGGTTGCAAGGTCAAGAACTTTTGAACCTCTCCATCATATATTTCCCGTTGTGTTTAGCTTGGGGAGATTCAGGAGGCTAAGAAATGGGACAACAGTTCATAACAGGACACATGGCCTAACAAGAGTGATGGGATTAATCAATACGAGGGGGGATTAGGTGGGTCAACAGTAGTTTTGATAGGATAGTTGTGGCGTTATACTGCATAGTGCAAACAAAACATAGATTTGTAGGCTGTTGCTGCTGCTGCTGCTGCTAAGCTAGGGAGGTAGGCTCTCGCAATCAGCTATGAAAAGCACGTAAATGGGACACGATACATGTATTTCTGCTTGCATCAGAAGACAAAGATTAGATTTGCTTTCTTTTTCTACAAAAATTTTGGCTAAACGTGATTTAAAGACGGTTATATGGGCAAAAATGGTGAATAAGTGGTAAATTACTATAAAACCTTTTATTTATACTAGTTATTTTTTTGTATAAAACAATTTTCACCCCATAATAGGATGCAATGGTGAAAGCTTTTGTATTTGCTGTCCATTATAAATCTAACTTGCTCGATTTGGATAAATATTGACAACAAATCTGTCGATGAATCTCTCTATCCCTCACAACAAGAAATCATTTGAAAATCCCGTGAGGAAGATAAATCCAGACTCATTTACTAGTTTTGCAGTTAACACTAAGTTATAATGCCTCGACAAATGTATATACCATTCATATATAATTTGCTTCTCACCATGTTCCTGAAGTTAGATCGAGGCATCAACCCCGGAAATATGAGAACTTCTGTATGCAAATTAACTGTACAAAATTATGGCCACCAAATATAGGAGTTTGACCTGGTTTTCTGGTAATTAAGAGCTGCAGAAGGGACTAGTAAAACTGCAGAATCTCCCACCACTCTGGCTGAGTTAAAAGCTTCAGCAGATAAATATAATGAAACTAGATGAATGGGTGTAGCTATTTCAGCCTTTATCCATTTTTTTTGACTATGTTAGATAATAACCACTCGTATCGTTAACAAGATAGTCATACTGCAATTCATTCCCGTAATCAAACTTCTCGGTTGTTGGTGCCATCACATTTTGAGTAGAATAAGGATTTCCGTCGCAGACCTTTGCACTAATTTTAACCCTTCCTTTGACATAGCGTTTGTTATCAGTTGGGAACTCTGCAGTGAGCCTTTCCATCTGCTTCTGCAGATCAGCGACAGCATTGTTTGCTGATTTCCCTTTTGCATTTTTCTTGCCACCAACAAGCATCACATTTGTTGATTTCATATTTATAAAGGTGCCACTTAAAATGATTTCATCACAATTAGCATTTTTCTTGCCCTAATCGATTCACCCTCAAGAACCGAAAGATCAAAGAGCTCTGTAATCACAGGAGAAAATTAGTTAATTTCACAAATAAAAAAAAATATCATGGCCGATTAGAGAACATATTCTGTTCCCACTCATAAAAGTTTCCACCGGAACCAACAAAGCAATATGATAAGACATAGCCATGGAGACTTTGCAGTTGTATCTCCCTCACATTCTAGAAAAATGGAAACTGTTAACCACAAAACATTCAAGTATAATCAGATAAGAGCCAGAGACAAAGTATGCTCTAGGGAAATATTACTTTAATGCAAAGGTACGAACAAAATATGGCAAATTAAGCCCTAGTAAGCTCAAATAGTAATCTAGGTACAAAAGCATGCATGATGATGAAGACGAGGGAGTTTATCAATTACTGGTGCTGAGAAGGGATATCTAGAATGAAGTTCAGTAGCTGTGCTAGTCCTATTCATCGAGTTTGCAATGAATGAAACATATTTGATTCTCTGGCCACTTCCAAGAATATCATACACCCTCCCGTATTTATCACAGAAATACTCAGTTAGTTACTAGAGAAACCGATATAAGACTCTGGTCTAAGGTAACCAAATTCTGTTTACCAACCTAGAAGAGAATTGCAAGCATGTTGTGGTTACCTTCTCGACTCTATAAGACCGTTCTAGGAAAGAAACAAATTAAAAACGGTCATCAAGCAACATGATTTTTCATCATTTCACTACTTCACAGCATTCTAGAAACTAAAAAAATCGTGAACATACTATGTAAATATATACAGTTCCGAATCCCATATTTACATTAGAATGAAATCAAATGCTTCAAACAATAAAGAAATCGCATCCCCTAAGATGGACAACTTAACTTGATGCTCATGTTGGCCAGAGTTTACTAAATAAATTTGGCATCACTCCAACCATCATACAAATTCCAAACAAAATAAAAAGAAAGGAATCCAAGGACAAAGCGAAACTACCTCTTGGGAAGCAGCAATATCTTCTACTTGCAGGTTTTGATCATTAGGCTCAGGCTTTGGAGCAGCTAGTACACTAGTTGCATCATCTTCCTCCTCGCAAAGCTGCAGCAGCAGACAAATGTCCGATGAAAATGAACAAAGACTCCCTCCCTCTCAGTCACATGAAGATCATAATTCTCAATCACAACATCTTAGATAGCATTTCCAACCTCTTAAGGTCAAAACTCATAAGCATCTATCCCGCATACAATACTCAATCGCATGGACTTTAAAAATATACATGTGATTCAAATGATAATTATATGTGCAGCGCTAACTTGTTGCAATGAAGATGCCAGAGAAGGCTCGTTGAGTGCAGCTTTCCATTCATGGAGCACCTGATGAACTTGCTCCTCAAGGACCGAGACATCGATGCAGCGGCTCTCCTTCCTGGCAAACTACAGATCCAAGAACATCCCCTGCAGGTCATCCACCAGTTTTTTGCCCTGTCCTTGAACAATTTGTGGGATGCAGACTTGCAGTTTATTTTTGAACCTTTCCCCATTAAAATAAAGAACCTTCAACAACTCCCACGAAGCCTACAATCCCATAGTTCTTGTTGCTGAAATTCATAACTGAATTCTGGTTTACAACTAACAATAGTGGAAAAAAGAAACTCCACATTTGCAATCAAAACAACTGAGATTCCCAAGGTTGTATAACATTTTTAATAAAAGAGAGAAGAAACCAAGCTGGAAAAAGATTACAAAATCATGATCCATAAATTAACATCATATTCAGACAAACGAAGTCCTATAAACACAGAAAGATTCTAAACCATTTTTTAAAAATCTGAATTGTATCTAGAAAGAAAGACATAATCAGGTCAAAGGCAAATTGTATAATCAAAAGAGATGTCAATAGTTACCTTAGAAAGCTAGCCAGAGAGTGATCAAAGACACCAAAGTTCCTCACTTTGTATGGAGCAAGCGAAGTTTGAAGTATTTTGAATTAAAGTTTAGAATTTATGGATTAAGATTATAAATTTAGAATGTATTAAAATCAATATTTTTTCTTAATTTTAAAATTAAAAATATAATATTTTAATTAAAAATAATATAAAAATAAACATAAATAATTTATTAAATCAAAATTTCTAATTTTATTTTAAAATAATTTAGTTATATTTTAATCTTTAAAATTTTAATGATAAATTAAAAATTGTAACAAATTAATAATATATAACAATATACATCGTACATTCTAAAATATTTCTTTAACAATGAAAACTTAGAAGAAATATTTATATTGTATTAAAAATTTGTTGTTAATGACTCTATAACATGATAGGAATAAAATTGAAATCTTGATATTTTGTATTTAAAAGTCTCGTTGTCGTAAATGTTATATATTAATATTAAAAAATCTAGTCTTATCTCCATAAATGTTAAACACATGGTATGGTTTAAATAATTTAGAAAAATTGATAAATTTTAAAATTATATATAAATTTGGTAAAATATAATATAACTTTGATTTTATAGGTAACTTTGATCAGATTAAATATAAAATATAAATTATGATTTAACTTTATATTTGATTTTACAATCGTTGGTAAAACATGTAATAATATTATATATAAAAATTTGATATAAAATTGAAATCAAATTAAAATTTAAAAAACTTTCATAAATATCCAAATAGATTCCGAAAAATAAGCGATGGAAGAAAGGCATAAAGAGAAGTCCCACTGGTACGAGACGGACTATCGGCGGATGTAAATCGTTTATTTTTATTTGTATTTTTATTAATGATATAATTTTAAATTAATAAATTTTTAGAGTTTGAGGTTTAATATTAAAAGTTTTAGTTATTAATAAATTAAAAATATGATATATTTTTTAAGATGTAAGATTTAAAATTTATTATATAGAAAACTAAAACACATAAAAAAAATTTTAATATTAGAATTAATATTAGAAAATTAAAATTAAAGTTTATAAATTAATTTATAATTTTTTTAATAAAACACATAAAAATATAAAGACAAAAAATTTCTACTCGGGACATCATATTCCTTTCACCTTTATTGGGTCCTTCAAACGCATGAGCAATTAGCAGGCGGTGTTTAAGAAGAGAATGACTCAGTATTTAAGATAAGATCAGCAGCATGGTATAATTTCCCTCTCCAAACTAAAGTTGTAGCAGGTATAGTATCATCTCAACGCTTACTCACTGATAAACATCATGTAATGAGTGACATAAACCACAACACATACATAATATGCATGAAAAAAAATGAAAATTATGAAGCACAAACCAATGCTCATCAGCCAAGTTCCGACTCTGAGGAGAAGAAACACAACTTCATAACTTAGTTTAAACAAAAGTGTCAATTTTTCAATTTGCAATTTCAGGATATAGCAATTTTAACTTTTACTTATGTGTTTGAGGGGTTGGATCATTTACTAATTGTATGCATGTTGTTTAAGACAGACAAAAGGGCTTCATTTCCAGGACTTAGATTTGGTTACCTGGCATGTGACTGATGCCTACTTCAAAGGATGGATAGTTGTGCATGTGAATTCAGGGATACCATTATCCATCCAATAGCTACCTGTGACGCTTGTATAGTTGAATATACCGCATCTGAAACTACTGTCTGTATTTTGGAGACATAGATTACAGCCTGAAATATTCAGGGTTTAGCATTTGCTTTGTCTGCAAGACAAATATATTATATGGGATTTTCTGTTTGTTTTTTTTCTTTCAAAAGGGATATTCTTTGTTTGTCTTGTGGTTTTGTTTTATTTAAAGTTTCTTTATTGAGCTGGCTGATCCGAACTTCTTATGATGCTATATTGCTGACCACTACGAAAATCTCCCTTCACGGCTGAACACCAAACCCTTTTTACTTCCCTTGCATGCATTTGCTTCAACCGCAAGCAAATCAAATGTTGTTTTTCCTTCACTGAAGCTGTAATCCTCCCAAATCTGCTTCCTTGAAACGAGTGTCGGGATTAAGGCATTTAAGTTTTTCAGTTCCATGTAACCACCTTGGGTCCAAAAATTAATATGAAACAAGAAAACAAAAACAGGTCGGTCGGAGAATTAAATTTGGCAGAAAAAGCCAAAACGGTCACTGCAAGTGTAAACGGAAACGCCTTCTTGATTAAGTTTTGTGGCTGTTTCCGATAATGACATTTCCCTGGCTATTTTATAACAAGAGGATCGCCATCCGATTAAGCCAAAAGGGTCTCCTTTCTTTTTCCCAAGTATAAAAGTTTAATCGAGTTAATGCGTGATGTATGCTTTTAACCACACCATTTTTTTTACAATCTAATATTCCATCGATTTATACATGTCTCGATCATTATCTCCTAATTTAATCATGAGCCACCTAATGATCACACAAAAAAACGACATATTTTTCTTCTTATAAAACAACGTAGAATTCCTGTCTGAGATATAAAAAATTATGCACTTCCCAAAAGTTCTCTAAAATCTCTTGGAATCTTAGAGAAGGGAATTGGCAATCCAAAACTCGGATATCAAAAGTTAATGGAATAACAAAATGGGAGACAATACTGCAGGCTAGTCGCTAGATACCAAAAGTTAATGTAATAACAAAATCTATGTCGTCATATGCATTACTTTAGAGATGTAGGATTCAGATATACAATCACACAAGAGGATTCATGATGGAATAAAAAATAGATACATGTATATACCATAAACGATAAGATAATATATAAACCTAATTAACACTGTAGGGACTATTAGTAGAAGTCTTATAGGAGTCATCTTTGTGCAGTCCTATATATATATATGTGTGTGTATACAATAAGGTAAAAAATATAAAATATCATGTAAACTAATCTCTAAGGAAGAAGACATTGACCTTAATACCTTATTCTTCTATATTCCCTCCCTTTCCTCAGCAAAAACAACAATCTGATCATTTATTGGACTGTTATAAATATAGCAGCAGCTACAACCAAATAAGTCCTTGTCGTGGCTGTTCATCTTTCCCATTGCTGCTATTTTCTTTCAAGTCGCCCTTTGCTTGTATCAGAGGTTAGTCTAATAAACGAGGCTCCATCACCTTGAACAACCAGATTTGGGATTAGCTGAGGTGGGCTTTCTCTATTATGGATATGGTGGTGACTCCCACCATCACCGTATGAAACAAAAGGTGGATTGTTATACTCCACAAAACTCGCGCTGCTACTACTCCTAGGCTCCATGATACTTCGGTTCTTAAGCTTTCTAGCGAGCGTATACTTATCACTACTGCTTGGACCGCATTGTCTAGGTTGAGTTTGGTAAAAGACTTTTGAAACCACTAACTCCCCATCTTTCTCTTCTTCGTTGTTGCCAAGGTGATATTGATGCATCACCCAGTTTGTCTTCTCGGGCTTCCTTTGCCTGCCATAGTTGGTGTAGAGCACCAATATCTTTTTAAAACCCTTCACTATCCCACCAACCGAAACTGCGCGGGTCTTGCCCGTTTTGTGCCACCTCGTTTCGCTCCCATCTTCGTCCGTGTGCACTTTTCTTCTCTTCCTTGTTCCGGTTGTGTATGCCTTGGAGGGTCGATGAAAGAAGTGTCGGATTTGGCCATCTTTGCTTACTCCTGCACCATCAGGTCAGTTTTAGAATCGAAATTACGACACACTATAATGTTTTCATATATTATGGACGACTACTTTGAAACTAGCAAAATGCTATCAAGATCATTGAATGATGAAGGGCAATGCCTAAATCTTAGGATTAAGCAAGCAAGGGGGATATCTAAGCGGCCTAATCACATGTTTCTAAGATAATTATGCGATGATCAAAGTAGAACCAAAGGATCTCACGTAATTAGGCCACCCAAGAAACATGTTTGACAGCTATTGTTAGCCAACTCAAGTACTTTCCTTGCAATATACTTAACTGGATTTTCGAAAAATGCAGTAAGGCTTTACTTTTTCATCTAAAATTCATATATTCCAACACAGATCATTGCTGGTGCCAAAATCAAATATGTATATAGATCATTGATATAACCCTAGAAAAATAAACAATATTTAAAGAAGAAAAATTAAGCTAAGATTAAAGCATCAAAGTACCTGGAAGCTTCTCTGGATGAGTATAGCAAATCCCATTTTCTCCACCTAGCGTTGGAATAAACTCATCAAGCAAGGGATGAAGCTTTCGCAGATCAGATATTACTTTTGCCTCTAAATGCTCTAAAATTTCTTGGTCAGTCGGATCGAACTTCACCCCCGCTGGTAACCCTGGCAAATCATGAATTCCCGTCTAACCCCACGAAAAAATAATAGTATTTTAGTATATCAAATCATATGGAAACAAAACAACTAAAAACAAAACTATAATATTATGGTTAAAACATTTACCTGATCTTGGTAGGGTATGTTATAGCCACATGAAGGGCAAATAATGGTTGAGATTTCATGAGGTTCGGGGTAGGGAACGGCAGAGGTAGCGGCGATGGCGATGGAGGGTTCTTTGATGGCTGCTGCTGTAATTGAGCTTAGAGTTCCTGTGTCGTCTGGGTTATTACACCATGTCATGTCTCCTGTTCTTCTGCTGATGGTCTGATTCCCATCACAAAGCTGATATCTGGTTCCACCGTCTTCCCGACTTGTCAAACACCCGTGTACAAGAATTCTAGCAAGATTTACAACATAAAACAAAACAAAAGAACAATAAAATAAAGAAATAAAGAAAAAATTGTCTCTTTTAGAGCACGTTTTCAGTTACCCACTCTCCTTCTTGATGTTTGGCAAAGGAATTTAATTCTTCCACGCTTTTTCTAATTCTCAAATTTTCTGCTAATGATTACGAGCATATAGCCGCTGCCTGTTATATCCTCTTCCTAGGTCTTGTAAGAAGAAGAAAAGAAAAGGACAGAGAAATAAGATTAATATCAACAAGATGAAGGTAAGGTCATTTATAAGTAAAATAAAATAAAATAAAATAAAATTGGAGAAATAAGGAGAGAATGGGATTTATTCATTTTAATTCGTTTCTTCATTAAAAAAATATATAATAAATGTTGCTTGCACGCTAAGTTTGGTTATGCTAAAGTAGATACGATTGCATAACAGAATAAATGTAGTCTTGGAATTTGCTTTCCGGTTTCCTCTAAACCTTAAACCATTTTAATCGCTTAAACACTTCAAATAAATCAGTTTAAAATTGAGATTAAAATCTTAATAATATTAACGAGAGTTGGGTGGAGAAGACGAGCTGTAGGTATTTTTCTGAGACATTTTACCGCATGAGAAAGTTCTTCCCATTAGCTCCAATGTCAAACTGGAGTATTCTGAAAGCTATAAGACAAGAAAATAAATAATAGGTGAAGTTATACGGTATCCTAGCATAGAAAATACGAAAGAATAAATCCAAATGTAATAAAATATTATTATTTTGCACCAAACTTGTTGTATAGCAACTACTTATCGATTTCTTCGCGTAAACTTCTCATGTGTTAAGCAATCCATCCTTTCTCTTTCTATGTATTTTAGGGTTTAGATCTTCATTTTCAGACAAATTGCACTCCTTTTTTAAGAGATGACGAAAATGATGCTGGTAAGACTAGCATTGATGTTTGTCAATGTGTTTTAATATCGATTTATTATTATTATTATTATTATATCTAAATACGTGAATTCAACACCTTAAACAAGTACTATTCTCTTATTTAAATGTTCCAAGGAGATTTGGGTAAATTAAATATCATATAAAAGATTAATAGTAATTGTTTTGAATATTCCTCTCATAGCCATAATTGAAAGAGAAAATTTGCATGTACTTTTTTTTATATCTTTATCTATATTAATTTTAAAAATTCAAATCTTAAACCTTAATCATAAATTCTAAATTTTAAATCATACCCTCTAAAAAAATATATCTTATCTCAAATTTACTAAACTTTAATCCTAAACCTTTACCCTAAACTTAATTTTTTAGTACGAGGCATAAATGTAGATACTCAAAAAAAGCTTAAGATTTCTATTCGATTGAAAAAGATTAATGTGATATAAACACTCTTATTTCTCATATGTAACATGGCCCCGTTCAATCTATCATGTTGGTGATAATTATATATTAATTACTGTCATTTATTTACGAATTATGTAATTAATATGCGAAATGAAATAGAAAAGGAGTTTGATAATAAGGTCCAACATTTCCAATTATTTTTTTAAAATGCCACACCGATATGTAAATTAAAACATGTGCCCTTGTTTATAGGTTTTAGTGTTTTATAGTTAACAGCTACCAAATTCTAAACTTTTATTAATATTTAAAATATTTTTTAAAATTTTCTTAATATGGTTTTAGCTAATAAATGTTCAATTTTTTCAACTTTCCATGAAATCTACACATATTTATAAATAAAATTATTCAAATTTAAATATCTATAAATATCATCCTTCTTTTTTTCGGTCCACTCATTAGATTCATATTTATACATTCGTACGCTCATAATGCAGCAAATACAAAACCCAAAACCCAAAACTTTTTAAAAGTTAATTTGAAAGACATTAAAGCTTGTCTAAGAAGCCACGCAGCAGCATCAAACTTGTTCATTAAGCCTTCAACTTTATCGTATGGCTTAGGGTTTTTATCAGGTTTTACCCAAGGATTCATATTACAAACCCAATTAAGGTATGTAGTAAAATTTGGGGAAGTGGGAGACAAATCCAAAGGTAATCGTGTCAGATTCACATTTCTAAAATTCAACACTGAAATGGAAAGGTTATTTCTATGTCGTGTTTTAGTTACTTATTATCGTAAAGTTTTCAATGGGAATCAACGACTTCTCTGAAATTTCAAACTTTTTCCACTAGAAATTATTTTTGAAACCATCAGGCAGATACCCTAAAGTTTCTTTGTGATGTACCTCAAAAGTTAACATGAATACCATTGGTTTTTAATTATTAGACGGAATTAAATTTTTATTAAAAAAATTTAATATTACACCTTTCCGACACACTCCTCTATTATTTTTCATCAGTGTCATAATTAACATATAAGATAGTTTAACACATAATATCAAATAACCAAGGTATGTATGGCTATCCAAAATGATACTATATGTCAACCATATATATAATGCTAATTTGATTTTAATTAAGTATTTATATTAGTTGATATATATGAATTTTAACTCAAAAAATGAGAATCAAATCCCCCGTTCATATTTAGTTTCACCCTCTACTGCTATTGTTTGTTTTTTCTTTATGTTTTGCATTTAATCTTTTGGAAGTAAATGGGCTATGAAATTACACATTACTTGGACTAAATGCAAGGATTTAGTATGGACTGGAATTGAGTTTTCCAGTATGACCCAGCATCAAATGTAACACAGAGTATACGCATATGGGCTTCTTGAGGGGGGATTTGACTTGTTATTGGGAATGAACTACTGCTGAGCCCAAAAAAACTTCCTGAAAATGGGATATAGATAAGGGAAATATAAAGAAAAAACAAGACTGCTTAGGTTTCCTTTGTTTTTGATCGAATTCTATAAAATGTGAAAATGAAAATATTATTTGAGGAGTATCGCTGGAAAGGAAAAATTATATCATGGGTAAGTTTTATCACGTCATTCATGGACCAACCAATAAAAATTATACATCCTATTATTTTTTAATTTTTTAAGTGAAAATTCACTTGAGAAAAAATTATGATATAAAAAAATTGATAAAGTGGGTAGTTTTTATTGATTGATCCCATGAACAGGTGGTGTGACTGATCCATAATATAATTTTTCGTTAGTAAGAAATATAACCGTTACATCAGGTCAGGACTGGGTCAAAGGTTAAAATTTTGATTTGATCAAAACACCCTTGATTTAACTCAACTATAAATTCACGCTCATTCTAAAACAGCAGAGAAAGAAGAGGGAAAAACAAGAAAAGCCAAGAAGAGAAAATTTTAGGTTCTCAAAAGAAGTTCGTTGAGCAGGGAAGAGGAAATTTTCAATTGTGATGTTGAAATCAAAACCGTGAAGCCAAGAAAAGAGAAAAAAATTAGGTTCACAAAAGAAGTTCGTTGAACAGGAAGAGGAAATTTTCAACTGCCATGTTGAAATCAAAACCATGAAGCCGAGAAAAGAGAAAAAAATTAGGTTCTCAAAAGAAGTTCGTTGAACAGGAAGAGGAAATTTCAATTGCGATGTTGAAATCAAAACTGTGAAGCCAAGAAAAGAGAAAAAATTAGGTTCTCAAAAGAAATTCGTTGAACAGGAAGAGAAAATATCAATTGCTATGTTGAAATCAAAACTGTGAAGCCAAGAAAAGAGAAAAAATTAGGTCCTCAAAAGAAGTTCGTGGAACAAGGAAGAGAAAATTTTCAATTGCGATGTTGAAATTAAAACCGTACAGTACGTTCTGCATATTATTATATTTTCTTGCTTTTCTTTTTTACTGTTCGTAGCAATGAAAACTTGTTTAACTGTAGGACGAGTCTGATCAAGAAAAAGAAAAAAAAAATCGGTAAGTAATTATACTTCTCGTTTATTTTTAGGGTTTTTCCCTTCTTCTATATTGATCTATTTTGAAAAGAATTTATTCTTTAATTGTTATTTTTTCTTGTCCATCAAAGAATCTTTAAACACTGATTGTTTATGAGTAAAACTACTGTTTGACCTTTCAGGTTTCTCCTCTGTTGCTTCAACTCCCGCCCAGTTTAGTCTAACCTTTAAAGACTAGTAGTTATTTTTTTCCCCAAATGTGTTGTTCTCTTTCCTTAGAAAATATTGGTTCCTTTGGGTTTTGTGTGGATGAAATTTTCTTTTACCTATTGTTGACTTCGTTTTATTTTGTTTTGTTTCCAGGGAAATAGAGTTAATTACTGATGGTATTGGCGGTCTTGTTAGAGGGACTACTGTATTAGCTGTAAGATTTCTACAAAGCAGGCATCAGAAGAACCTATACCAGCAGATGAGGGAACCAAGGGCTTACTTCCTGATACTTCTACAGACTTGAAAATTGAAAATTATGGAACAGAAATCATTGATGGTCCTATGGCGGGATCTGATGGGATAACTGCACAATCTGCTTCTGCACAACATAAACAGGAATTGATCAAGATCGGAAGCAGTATTACTGAACTTGACACAGGTTATTGCATCAAAAAAGCAGAGTACCCCAACAATGGTGAGCTTTTCTTACTCTTGGAATTTTGCTGATGTTTTTTAGTCTGTTCCTTTATCTTCCATCTTATCTTAACATTAAAACGTTATATTCAATCCCAATTAAAAATTGCTATATTTCGAGCACCAATCCCCGGAGCCTGTTTTGGTTTTCTTTTGCTCAAACAGTATAAAGCATTTGTATTTATTGGTGTATTGGACTCTCTTGAGCCGGTCAGTTCTTGGTTTGCAGCAGGTCTAAAAACGAGTATTTGATCCATTGAGCTATAGTCAAAAGGTTTACAAAGACGGGGCTAAGGATGAGACTAAGGAATTAACAATTGATGGGTAAGTGGGTGAGTCGTTGGGTTAAGGGATTGATATATCATATATGTTGCTGGACTGTTCCTTTTTCTTAAAGAACCTGTTCTATGAGTAAAGTGAAATCTTACAATTCTTGGATCACCACACTTTGCAGACAATTGAAAGGAAGTCTTTTGGAAAATGTATCTTTTTTTAATATCTCAAAGCTTTTCCTTCTTTGATACAAACTATATAGGTACCATTGTGGAAAAGCTGGTTGAAGAAGTGGTTGAAAGAACCAATATTTGAAACATTTAATTGGCATTTGTGAAGGTAATTTCACACTTACGAGATGCAATTTATTATTTATATCGTTGGTTAAGATACGGTTCTCTAATCATGAACATTTTATACTTAATTCTGCAGCCCAAAGCCATTTGGGAGAGAAATAGCTTTGAATTATAAAAGATCAAGGTCACATCAGATTATAAGGTTGTGGTAAGATAGAACTGTTTCTTTGTTCATTTCAAACTTTTTTTTAAAAATCAATTTGGTTTTAAAATTTTTAGTTTTTTAATATAGAAACTACATAGCAAACCGAAAATCAAGCTTCAGTTTTCTTGATTTATTTTGTTCAGCCCTACAAGAAATTTGCTGACCAAAGCTTTAAATATTTAATATACAAATATTTATATATCCAACAAAGTAATATACGAATAAAATTTATAAGTATTAAAATATGTGAATATTTAAAATATTAAAATTTAATTCGAACAAAGTAATCCTTAAATAAAATTTGTTGTGAAACTTGACTCAAAGTTGGCTTTAGCTTTGTGGTTTGGTTGTTGGCATATAATTTTGAAGGTTATGGGTTCAATTTTTAGCCTTCACAAAGTTGTAGATTTTATTTTTTCATCTTATCTCTTACCAACCAAGTGGTGACACGTGTTATCACCTGATCCCAAAATTAATCATAAAATTGGATGATTAATTTTATATATTAAATTAAATTTAGGATTAAATTAAAATAATAAATAAATTAGAGAGATTAAATATGTAATTTTACAGATTTTTTTAAACTGCCACGTCATTACCGTTAACTTTTTTGTTAGAATTTTAACGGCGGTGACTCAAATAGGTAGAATTTTAAAGTTGAATGACCAAAATAAATATCCCTAAATAGTTGGGTGGTCACTGAATAGTTTACCCTTAAATTTAAATTCAAAATCTTTTAAGTCATTTGTTTAAGAATGGATATTTGACCTAAACCTGATGGATACCGATTTAACTTTATAAGATGGGTGCTTTTGTTACATTATGCCCCAATACTAATTTTACCCTTGAATTCAATTTTCCCCTTTTAAATCCCCATTTTATTGTACTGTTCATCTTTTCCCAAAAGCACATTTAATCTGACTCGTTTATATGTAGGTCTGTTTTTGAAAACCGGACCAAAAAGAATATATTGAAAACAGAATGAACCATTGATGAAGTTTATCCCATATCCAAGTAAGATTCACCGACCAATTTCTGTATTCAAGTTACATCCTGATTACACCCAAAGCACAAATACAAGTCCCGAGGAGCTTATTATAATTGGACGACGGTATTATTTTAATAATCATTGATAGAAAAAGAGTTATGAAATAAAACATTAGTCATCAATTTAATTTGAAACAAACTTAAATACCAAAATAAAAAATGATAAAATGATATAGTTTAAACGTATTTTTGTCGTTTAACCTTTTTCTCTAAATTAATTGTTTGTGAACTCTTAAAAAAAAAAGTTATATGGATGATAAATGGTAAAAAATAATTTTAACCCTTAACGTTTTGTAATTTTATCATTTTGGTTCTTATTCTTTTCTGGGATAAATTTAGCTATTAACCTATATCTTTTCGATAAATAGCTTATTTTTTAACTATCATGATAACTGAACCGTTAAAAATACAAAAATGATGACATGTCATATGCATATGATAATATATTTTAAATAACATGATATCTAACCTATCAAATACATATATATAATATAATTTTATTCTAATATAAAATATAAAATAATTAAAATTTAAATAAAATATTAAAAAATTAATTAATTCTAAAATAAAATACTACTAAACATTCTAACCCCTAACTACGATAGAATCAAAATCCTACCTTAAAAAAATTAATTAATTTCGAACCGTGTTCATATTTTTTTAAGATAAGACTTTGATTCTTTCGTAGTTAGGTTTGTGAATGTTTAGTAGCCTTTTATTTTAGAATTAATTAATTTTTAATATTTTATTTGAATTTTAATTGTTTTATATTTTATATTAGAATAAAATTATATTTCATATATATATATATTTAATAAATTAAATGTTATGTCATTTAAAACATATTATCATATGCATATGACATATCATCATTAAATTTTTAACGGTCTAATTATCATGTTAGTTAAAAAATAAGTTATTTGTCAAAAAGATATAAGTTAAGGGTTAAATTTATCCCAAATAAAAATAAGAGTCAAAATGATAAAAGTCATAAACGTTAAGGGTTAAAATTAAAATTAATTTTATGCAATAATAAATTTTTTCGACTTTGAGACGATCTGATATATCTCTACCTGACTCGATTGCGGTTCGTCTTGACTTAAAACACATGAAGTTGGGGTGGGACATGTTCAGATATGAGCTGAAAATTTTCCATCATGCCTCGGTATACTTTTATTTTTATATTTTATTATATTTATAAAAATATACCATTATATAAAAATACTTTTTATGGGTCTAAAGTTTTTTTTTTATTTTTTTATATGTTCTTGTCATAAAATTTTATTAGATATTATTTAAATTTTAATATATTGAATTTTAATGACTAATGGTTTAAATTTACTTTTTAAAATTATGTATTTTAACATTTGAATAATTTAAAATTAATTTTATTTTATTTTTTATCGAATTTAATTTTTATCGTCAATGATAATTAATTTTTAAAAAATTCAAATCGGATCAAAATCGATTTATAGATTAACATGTCAGGTTGAGTTCAATAAATTAATATTTAAATTTGAATCGAGATCGGGTTTTATAGCTTATCAGAGAGGATTTGGAGTGACAAAAATCCATCCCGCCTAGGGTTGTAAATGAGACCAGGTAGATCGTGAGCCGATTCCGTCAAAGTTCGAGCAAAACTCGACTCGAGTTCTTGACGAGCCGAGCATTATGTTTGACTCAAAAAGCTCACGAACTATTCGAAAATATAAATATATTATTTTTTATCTTTTATAATTTAAAATCTAAATTTATAAACTTAAAACCCTAAACAAGTCTTAAACCCTAAATTAACATACTAAAACCTAAAATTAACAAGCAGATAAGAGTTACGCAAAGCTAACACGGTCAAAGATCGATCAATACTTGGCTTGGTTAGGCTTGAAAAAAGCTCAAATACAACTCGAGTTTAAAATTACTGAAACTCAAACTCGATTCGAAATCTTAACGAGCTGAGCCAAATTTAGCACTATTCGAGCTCTACTCGCTCGTTTAAGCCCCTAGTCCCGCCCCATTCCTATTTTAGACTATCTTTTACGTCTCTTCCTGCAACACTTCTCAAACAATCTAGGAACCAAATTTAGATATGTCGGAATATTTACTCTTCTCTGCCTATAAAGCTTCCCATGAAAAAGTTGGAAACTCCAACTGTGGGTCTTAACTTTTGAGAACTGAAGCCAACTCTTACATTCTAACATAACATCGTATCTGATATTAACACTGCTACGAAAGATGTATAAGGTCAACCTTAGGAATAGAACCAATCCTTATTCCAAAAGACTGAAAAAGATGCAGTCAACAAATTAATCGCCTGGTAAGAAATCACATTGACCAATCCAGAAAATAAAAAGAGAAACCAACTAGGAGAGTAAGAAATACATGAAATAATCTGTACCTTTAAATGACAAGTGGACGCTTGAAAATCTTGGGGATCATCTGCATGTACTGTACCTCGGCTGTGTCAGTGACTCCATGGATTCCAAAACAGAGACACCATCAACAACAAAAATGACAAGATGAACCTCTTGGGATCATGTATTCTTGGAGAGAGTAGGTACCATCTCCAACAGATGGGTTATCTGCAGTACAGAGAATATACTAATTTAGGGTCGAGGTTAATATAACGACATCTATTTTGCCTAAAAGCGATCCTTCATGAGTTCAGCATTTGTTACAAACTACCGAAGCAACATTACATGATACTTGAGCTCTTTCTGGTGTAAAATGGGCATTCTATTGACAAGGCTACTTTTTCCACACCCTTTTGGACCAAGCAAAAGGAGTGATGTTCTTTCTGGAACATCATAATCACTCTGTTTCATGCCACCAACATTCTCAATCCATGCTCCAGGGACTGCTCATGTGAAATAACACGTCAATTAAAGTAATAACAACCTTATGGCCCATCCACCTTGAACAACAAATGCTGAACTTCAGCTACAATAAAATAATCTCAGCATACACACTAATATTCAGTCACTAAACCACCAATTATACCACAAACCTAGGATGGGATAACTTTTGGTTTTAAAATAAAGTGAAAACCTAGCCCAACTACTTCATTAACGGATTTATTGCTATTCGATTTGACGAACAAAGTTTCAGAAGCATTAAGCCACACTTTAAAATCTCACACCAGAGACAATAGTTAAACATAGGCAATAAACAAGGAATGAAGATTAATAAGATAGTAGTAGTAGTAGATATAATTCAAATGAATAGATTTACAGTGTACGTTGAACTCCTTAATAAATCTGCATGTTCTTTCTCTCTCAATGTGAAAATTGAAAAACCCTACCCCGTCCCCACTAAACCAACCTGTAAGGAAAAACATCAAGCGGGTACAATGATTGAAGATCAAAATCTGAGAGAGAAATTTAGAGGCGTATCACACTCATACAATCCTTTCTATTCGTCTTTGTTTATGCAATAAACCTATGAGCAAAACCTTATTTTTCTTCTCATGCTACACTTCCTTGATCCGAGCCCTCTTCATAGTAATAAGGAGTCGATTTTCCATCCTTCTTAGAACCAGTTTTTAGGAGGTTCTCAGCACCAGCTTCTTGCAGCATTTTGACCACCCTTCTCATGGATGGGCGGTTGATTGGAAGTGGGTTGGTGCAAAGGAGGCCGATGTTAAGGACCTTGTATATCTCGTCTTTGAAACAAGGATCGAGTTTGGAATCAAGAACATGGTCCACCCCTTTCTGGTCTAGAGTGGTGCAGACACACCTTACCAGGTCCTTCTCCCCAAACTCCGGGTCAATTGGGAGTTTGCATGTCACCAACTCAAGTATAACCACGCCGAAACTGTATATGTCGCTCTTCTCATTCACTTTTAGTGTATATGCATACTCTGAATCAAAAGTTCCATAGGAAGATTTAGTTCAGATAGATTACAATATAACTCTTCAGAAGCAATTCAAAGAGCTTAGTGAAATCAAATAGCAGCAACGAAAAATAAAGAGTGCAACATTCAATCATAAGAATGATAAAGAACCCAGCAACTAACCTGGAGCAATGTAACCACAAGAACCAGCGATGACAGACATCGATTTAGCACCCTTTCCAGCTGCATCAACCACCTTGGCAACTCCAAAATCAGCAATCCTTGCACCAAAATCCCCGTCCAGTAAGATATTGTTGGACTTCACGTCCCTATGCACAATCGGTGGCACACAATCATGATGCAAATAAGAAATCCCCTCAGCTGCATCTACGATGATCTTGTACCTCGTTGGCCAATCCAACAAACCACTTTTACTACTATGCAATAAATCACCCAAGCTACCATTTGGCATGTACTCATACACCAAAAGCTTGCAATCCTTGGTAGTACAAGAACACCACAACTTAACAATATTCTTGTGCCTAATTTTCCCCAAAGTTTCGACCTCCGCTTGAAACCCTTCATCCTGAACTGGAGCCTGACCTTTCTCGAGATCTATGCTTTCGCAACCCTTGTTCACACCTCTCCATAGCTTCTTCACGGCAACAGTCTCTCCATTACTAAGCACCACCTTGTAAACTTTCCCCGAAGATCCTCTCCCTATAACATTATCCTCATCAAGACAATCCAAAATCTCGTATTCACTAAAACCCAACTTATGAAACGACATTAAAGTCCACTTAGACTTATCGATTGCCCTAGCTTTCTTATAACTCCTGTACTTGAAGTAAAACCAAACCACACCAACAACAAGGACCAGAGCAGCTATGACAAAAACGGATCTAAGACCCCAAAGGTAACCTCTATGCTTATCTCCATCACTCCCAACACACAAACCATTGATATTCCCACACAAACCAGGGTTCCCCATGAAGCTACTTTTGTACAATTCTTTGTCAAACAAAGGCGGTAGCACACCGGATAACAAGTTATTTGACAAATTAAGCTGGTTAAGCTTCAAATGTTGCAAGCTAAATGGAACTCTCCCAGTTAACTGATTGTTTGACAAATCAAGATAGTTCAACACTGACAAACTCCCTATTCCATCAGGAATCTTCCCTAAAAACCCGTTTTTAGCTAAATCCAACTCGTTTAACTTTTTCAAAGACTCGATCCCACTAGGCAACTCCCCTTCGAACCCATTCTCATGAAGATCAAGAATCCCTAGTCCATCAAGTTTCACTATGCTTTTAGGCAACGGCCCACTAAACTTATTGTTACTAGCTGAGAGTTGAACTAAATTATCAACTAGACCGATTTCTTCAGGCAAGGAGCCATTAAACTCGTTCCTAGATATGATTAAAAGAGACAAATTCGCTGCCTTGGCAATTGATTTCCCAATTTGACCAGAGAACGAGTTATTAACTAGCTCAAGTAAGTAAACGTGAGGGAGCCCCCAGAACCCTTCCGGAATTTCACCAGATAATTTGTTGTGCCCGAGCCGGATCCGGTTCAAGCTCCGACACTCTGCTAAACTCGACGGCACATGGCCCGAGAACGAGTTGTATATCATTAGAAGCTCTTCTAGGTCCCCTTTCTCGCATAAATTCGGCGGTATAGGGCCAGTAAATTGATTGCTGGAGACGTCAAGCCATCTTAGAGGTGAGTTTTTGCCGAGGTTCACCGGCAACTCCCCAGTGAATCGATTCTGAAAGAGTCTGAGTTCGTACAGAGCTGGGGAGTTGGCGATACTCGATGGTAAAGTCCCTTCAAAGTCGTTCTGGTATAGGTTGAGACTTTCAAGTGGCAGCTGTGTCAACTCGTCCGGAATCGTTCCCGTTAACTGGTTCATCGACGCGTCGAGTAGTCTCAGTTTGGTCAAATTTGAGAACCCGGAAGGTAACTTTCCGGTCAACGAGTTGTTGTAGAGCTCAATCTGGACGACACTAACCAACTCAGTAAGCGAACTCGGGATATTCCCCACCAAGTTGTTCAGGGCAAGATCCAAATCGGTGAGTTTCTTGAGCCGTCCCAGCGAATCAGGAATCTCTCCGACTAAATTACATTCCGTGAGCCACAAAATCTCCAAGTTCGTTAAGTTGCCAAGCTCCGGAGGAATCCGACCCGGACTAAACGGGTTGTACGATAAATTGAGCATTTTCAGCGTACTAATGTTCCCTAAAAAGGCTGGGATTGTACCGTCTAGAAGATTGTAAACCACCGACAAAACCTCGAGCTTCTGGAATCTCCCAAATGAATCCGGAAAATCTCCCGTTATATTGTTACCAGTTAAATCGAGGTACTCAAGGTTAGGAAGGTCAGCCAAAGTGCGGGGGAGTTCACCAGTGAGTAGGTTCTGGGAGAGATCAAGGTGGACGAGATTTTGACACGTGGATATATCGGAAGGGATGGTGGAATCGATATTGTTGTAAAACAAGTTAATGAATGAAAGATTTTGGAGACGGCAAAGGAGGGTAGGGAAAGGGCCACCGACGTTGGCGTTTGAGAGGTCAAGGGAAGTGACGGAGCCGGTGGCAGAGTCGCATGAAACGCCACGCCAGTTGCATGGGGTCGGATCACGAGGGTTCCATGAGGAAAGGGCGGAGTCAGGGTCCGAAAGAGAAGCTTTGACTTGGAGAAGGTAAAGACCTTCTTGGTTGAGAGAAAGGGAAGTTGAAGGAAAGGTGAACAAGAGAAAGGAGAGGAAAAGGAGCAACATTTTTTCTTGTGTTTTTTTTGTTTGCAGAGGGAAAGGAATGAGGAAGGAAATGCCGATTTGCAGAGAATATATTTGGGTGGAGCCTCAATGGAATGAATAGATAATGAGTAAGAGTTTTAAGAGAGAAAGATTATGTTTCGCCATTGGAAGAGAAAAACAGAGCAAGGGAAAGAGTGGGGATTGTTATGATGTGGGTAACTATTATTGTTGTCTATGGTGAGCTTTTAAACAGAATCATGGTGGGAGAGCATACTGAAAACTGAAGCAAAGGCTATTACTTTTACCATTACCGTTCGCAAAGCTAAGAAAATGATGGGAGAAAAGGAGTGTTTTTTTTTTTCTTTCTGTTGCTGTAAAAAGTTTTGATTTTGAAAACAAGCAATGAATGGGATTGAGACAACGAACAGGAAGCCAAGAAGGTTCATCAAATTGGTCTCAGCACGGGGAGTGGGGTAATAATCTCGTGGATAATTAAAATACAAAACAAATAAATGACGGACATTTGGAGTGGCAGAGAGACAGACTTTTAACCAAGCAGCGGTTTTAGTATAACTGCATGGCGAAAGCTTTTGGCCGACGGTTTAAACCTAGCCTCGAGTAATCAGTGAGGTAGTCCCTTTGGGGGGACATATGGTCAAAATTTACGACGTCATTCCTAGGCAGAGTCAAGTTCGAAGACCAACTTTGACTCATCATTTCTTTGTCTTGCTTATGTCTCTCTCACAGTGAAAAATAAAGTCCAAAATCAAGTGATTTTTTAATCGGAACAGTGAAACATTCATGTCTTTAAACACAAGGGATGAGTTCAATAATACCGAATGCTAAACTTAATGAAGTCTTTGTACTTTTCATTGAAATTTGACTCCTAAGCATGAGTAATACAACTCAATTCAACCTTTGAAGTGTCAACAGGAAAATAAGAATTAATTCATTACAGTAACTGGAAAAGTCAAATAGAACAGTGAAATATGTTCAAGAGTCTCAGGAAAGTGGGTAAGATTCAAACCACAAACACCCTGAACCAGGACACTTACCTTATCCATGTGATCACCTTCTTGTTTGATCTGTAAAAAAACATTCAAAAATAAAAACAATGGTGGGATGTCCCTACAGTTTAATTTATAAAATCATGACCAATCGTATAAAATCATGTATAAAAAAACAAGCAAGGTTTAAATGTCATTGACGTTTTTCCAGAATCCAACTCTCAGGAAATTTCCTGGACCTGAGACAGTGAAGGGAGGATAAATAAATTGTTTATTTTTACAAAATACTGTATTTACAGTTTTGCATGTTAGAAGTCTTCGGGTAGTACAATATTGTAAAAAATGCATATTAAATGTTCATTCTTTTAGTTGCTAGGATCTAAAATGACTTTCAACAACTAAATTTATGAACCAACTTCAAATTAATATGTCTTCATCATTTCTGAGCCAACGTAAAGAAACTGTAACACAGAGTTGGGTAAAGTAATAAATAAGGGTGAATATTAATCTTGGTAGCTACTGCCTATTATATATGGTAGGAAAGTTTGGTCAGACATATTCATAATCATATTAATTCTGATGTTGAGATTGAAAAAAAAAATAAACGTAAAATATAAAAAATTACAGCCACAAAATTTAAAATCAAATGGCATATGTACATTTGGAAATTCAATTTGACAACGCATGGTCCGTCCCAGAGCGTTGAGATGAGTGGAACAAGCAGTAACAGCAAGTATTGTCTTGGTTCTTGGTTCAACTTTGTCAAGGTTGGTGGCTACAAAAAGAATAAGTATATAGTTTTGTCTTTAGTTTTCTTCTTTCAAGATAGAAAAATGACAAAGTTCAAAAAAAAAATCTAGTATTATTATTACAAAAATTATCTTAAATAAGTTAATTGGTAATGGATTTTGATTAACCATGTTGCATGTGATTGAGAAAACCGGTGTGAGAAAAATATTAAGGAAATCTTGTAGACAATCACGTGTTGGGAAGACAAATGTCTAAACGATAGTAAAACTTTTGCTACATTTAAGAAGAAAAAAACAAAACAATTTCATTAAAAATTTAGGTTTCTTGGATTGCTACCTCCAAAAAAAACTGTCTGGGATTGAATAAGTTTTAGGGTCCGAAAATTTAAGTAAACAGTACCGGGAAAACCATGCAGTTTTAATATAATATGGAAAGACACTGCAAGTTACTGTTGTTTGGAAAACAACATATATCCACCAATTACAAACATGTTTAGTTTCAATAATTATTCTTGTTGTTATTGTATTAAAGTTAATAAGATTACTTATTTAATGATATATTATTGATACTTAATCTTAATTTTTACATTTTAAACTTTAAATTATATATTCTAAAAAATATATTATATTTCTAATATGTTAATGTAAGACACTAAATAAGATATAATTTTTATCCATCTAAAACCATAATAAAATTAAATTTACATAATGTGGGACTTGAACTTAAAGTTCTAAAATTGTAAACGTTAACTTAACATTGAAGACGTAATAAAATAAAGAAATATTTTTAAATATACATCAAAAAAAATTGTAATCTGTAAATTAGAATTTCAGATGTACTAGATTGTGATTTGTTAAATATAACTGAATGATCAAAGGAATTAATTTTGAATTAAAACCCCATAAAATTTAATGACCAAATCGAGAGAGAGAGGGAAGGATGATGATTGGTGAATGTTTAGAAACATGTCCATTCCTGTTTTTTAAGTGTGTAAGAATAGTTCTGATTTCAGCATGGGTGTGGATTAGGGTCCCCATGTGGGTGGTGGTGGTCCCAGAGTTAAGAAGGTTACCACACATCAAGACCAAAGGGTCCCATTGCTGTTGCCTACACGGACCACATCACAAAGTTACCCACGCATGATGCCAATTCACAGTTTGGCTGAAAAAAATTTAGGAATAATGAATAGTATGATTAAAATGCTTATAAAAATTAAATTTAATTTATTTTTATTGTCATTCTTATGGTCAGTTTTTCATGTATTGAATTAAAACAAATTCTGTGTCGGTAAAATGTTTGTTGAACTTTTATGAGAATTTATGATCGAATGGTAAATAGCTTTGTTCAAAGGTGTATGAACAAGTCTTCAGTAACATTCAATGATCACTCAGCATCTGGTTCGGAACCATGCTTGACAAAATCTTACAAGTAGATAACACAATTTAATTTGTATAGTTTTTTGTTCAATTAGTATGTGCCTACTTTCGTACACAAGAACATCCGGCCAATAATGAGATATAATAACCCTTTTTCTGTAAACAATATGTTTATTTTTTCTATATTTTTAATAAATATTTATATCAAAATATTAAAAATAATTTGGATTTTTTTTGGCTGAATGAAGTTCATCATCTTTCACTTATAAATGTTTTCTTATTGTTCTTCCGATTTTAAGGTTTTGTACTGACTAATCCGGATAGATCCGTGTTGCATACCTAGTTTTGGTGGGCGAGTCTTTCGGCTAGAAGACTTTTTACGTACACAACGTCTTGAACCTAAAACTTACTTAAGTAGAACTAAATTGCTTACCACTTAGACCAACCCCTGTTGTCACATTCTTCTTAATTAGTTGTCACATGTCTAAAATCTTATTAATTAGTTTGGTTTTGATTAATATATTACTCTTTTTGTAAATTAATTAATTGTCAACGTTGGTATATATATTCCCTCCATTCTATAAATTCTTTTGTCCTTTATTAACTTTTAAAAAATTAAAATTTTAAAATTTTAATTATAATTTATTAAATATTTTAAAAAATTAAATTTTATAAAATATATATTTAAATTTATTCGATTAGAGATTTTTAAAATATATAATTTTATATTTTTATTAATTTTAAATAATCATAAATTAAAATTAAAAAAATTAATAAAAAACAATATTTATGAAATAGAAGGAGTAATCACTTTCGTTTATAGTCATTTTCTTTATTTTTTAAAATTATCGATAATGATATCAATTTTGTATTAATTATTGACCTTTGATAATTTTTTATTATTTATTTTTAGTTTGTAATAAAACACATTTCATGTTGAATTCTATTTTTTCACAAGAGTTTATGGTATGAAATTTTGTATCTTAATATTTGAATTATAATCAATTTAATTTTAATACGAAAGAAGTTAAAATATTATATATAATAATATTGTTTTAATTTTTAGCAAAGATAATTTTTTATTTAAAAAAAACGATTGTTGCCCTCAAATGATCATATTTTTAATCTTATAGATCTACCCAAAAACAGAAGAGACCACACCCTTTTTCTCAATTCACTTATAAAGTATTTTACGAGACAAATTAATTGTTTATACAAAGTTGATTTGTTGGAATGGACAAAAAGAATGAACAGATGTTTGCGATGATAATTTATAATTTGTGGGATATAATCATGTTTTTTTTATAGATTAAGGCAAATAGACCGTAAGATATTGTCTCGGCATGTATGTCCTTAACAAAGTTTATGTCTAATCTAATATTTGTCAGCTCTCAATTATTATATTTTGAAAATAATGGCTCGTGTCTTAATTCGAAATGAGTTTGCATGCATATTTTATTACAAGCAAAACATGTTTCAGAAAATAACAAATAGAAACAAAATAGAAAGACTTACAGGTCAATGATGATCCAACAGAGCACCTTCTTTTCTTTCCCAATGATGATCCAATCTGGTTTGGAAATTGAAAAATTAAATAAATAAAACAACAAAACAACCCTAGTGGTAGAACTATTTCAGGCTCAGCTAACCCCATGACAGCAGATCACAGCCTTTTTCTCTTAAAAAATATTGGGTATGGACCCATCGACGAGATTTGAGTGGGACCAAAAAATCAAACTCCTTTTACAAACTCTGAGGCATCCATCCATTTTATGCATAATACAATCACATCTAATAATTATACAATACAAAAAATAACATAAATAATGTTTTTTGGTAGCACTACAGTCTTACAATATGGTCGAGAAGGACATAATTTCCTGAATGTAAAGGTGCAACATCAGATGTTTTAATCATTACATCAAAGTATAATATTAATTAATGTAATAAATCTTACACAAATATACATATAATGCTTTCATAAAATCAAAAGTGTCTGCATTGATTCATTATAATAAGGTTGATAAAATATTCAATACTTCAGTACTGGCCAACCCATTTGAGTTTGTTCTGAAACCAAAATCATAATGCTCCTCTGACTTCATTTCAATATTTCTTCCATACCCTCATCTGTTTTATTGATTCAAAAGAGCACCGGAAGGAGATCGATTGAAGTCGGGAGTTTTGGCTTGAAAGAATTAATTCAAATAATCAATAAATTACAAAGAGAAATGATATTGGTGTTACCTTTTATTTGGATAAGAATATAAATTTAGATATTCGTAAAAGTATTTATTGAAGATTTTATCTTCAAATGATTCCTTTTGAGAATGGATTGTTTAGCTTACTTGTTGATAAAGCAAGCTAATTTGTTAAAAAAACGACGAGGATTTGGTTTTTTAACGGGTGAAGACATCCGTACTTTAAAAGAGATGATCATGATTTCAACACAAATTATCACATGAACAGCATATAGAATCATTTCAGGATCAATCTCGCAATAATCCAACTCTATAGTAAGATGCCAATCCGTATAGATATACATCTCAGTCAACTCCATGTGTTTATAACGTGACATAAGGAAACCAAAGACATGTTTGCTATTGAACTAGATGATGGGTTTCATCTAACCCGAAGGAAAAGTTAGGGTTTGAAACCACTGGTGGGATGTTCATGTGAAGTAGGCATGCATGGCATCTCCATCTCATCATCATGTTATCAGAAAAGCCACATGGCATGACCATATCATAAGCAAAGCATATTTGAGGTG
Organism: Abelmoschus esculentus; assembly: GCA_035048815.1. Lineage (NCBI taxonomy): Eukaryota > Viridiplantae > Streptophyta > Magnoliopsida > Malvales > Malvaceae > Abelmoschus > Abelmoschus esculentus. The sequence goes on from JAUCBN010000008.1 coordinate 4,776,837, forward strand.
GCAACTGCACTGTGGGTGTGGAAGCTGCTAATTTAATGGTCACTTTAAGTAAACTAAATCTTAGAATGATTACCAAATGGCCCGCACCAAAAGAGAAAAGCTTTGTATTGATTAAATGGTAGCTATGATTAGATCAATTAATCCCGAATTCCCCTGCAGATTATAATACATTTGATGCAACTTCAAAGCTCTAGCTTGCAGACAGATTCCTAACTCTTTTGGACCAGAGTCTGCAGTCTAATCTCTTAAGGATTCTCCTTCTGGAAAAAGAAATAAATAATTTTGGGATAAAAACATTGTAGACATCCACTCAAAATTGCTAGTTTTTTACCAAAACATTTATGAAAAATAAAAATACTTTTGGATACCAGAAATTACAATCTAACTTCTAAGTTTATATGCATTGCGTAACGTGTATCAACATTATTATTTAAATTTTTGATGAAAGCAACCTTAGGCATGCAAGACTCGTGTCTTAATGTGTCACTGTCCAACTTTTATGTTTACAATCCATCACATTAATGGTACATACATAATAATTGAACATTTTGGTATGCGTTGCAAATACAATGTGGACCATGCGTTGTGGAATACAGTTAAGAGCATACGAAGGAAAAATTATTACGTGAATATTGTTCACTATATTATCCGTAATCCCAATTAATCAGGATTGTACTTATGATTTCGTTTTAGATGTGTTCTCTTGTCTGTTCGTATGCCACACCTCCTTTGCTCGATGTAGGTGTTGCATGGCTTTATAATTTTTGGCTGTTCGGCGTTGCTTTGGTTCAATGATTTTTCCTTTCTTTTTGTCTAAAAAAAGTCAGCTTTACGATCAGAGACGTCGAAAGGTTTGTTCCGATCTAGGAGTTGGGTAAACCGAATAAATTGTAGTCTATCTTGTACTTGGTATCTCAATCGGACCAAGCAGCCTAATCCTACAGATGCGGCCACTTTGCCTACCAACTATTTTATACAAGTTCACCCGGTGAATTTTTAATTCAATACACCTGCGATAGTTTTTTTTTAATATGAATATTTTAATTTTAGAGTTTAGAAATTTTGTAATGTAAAATTTAGGCAAAGAGATTTAAAATTTAAGGGTAATAATTAAAATTTAGAGTTTAAGATAATATATTTAAAATTTAAATTTTAATATATAAACCTAAAATTCTAACTCTAACTCTTAAATTTTATTGACGGTCACTAATTTTTAAAGTAATAAATCTAAATCTACACTTTTAAAACTTACAAAACTTACACCCTAAATTAAATCCTTAAACACTAAAGTTAAAAGCTCTTATAGAAACTAAAACTTTCTACCATCAGTGTACCAAATAATTAATAATTATCTTTTAACTAAATCATATAGCGTTGATCTGTTTGCTTAATAATAATAATAGACCATTTGCGTGTGTTTGTCTTCATCAAAAGAGGCAAATAAGAATCTTAGCCAAGATATATTCGGCTGGATCTTAACTTTTTGGTCCTTAATGAATAAGGCCCAACATGTCAAATGTCTCTCTTAGGACAAATCGACTATGTTTGCGGTAGTTGGGCTTTTAGGCTCTATTATTCAATAGTCATCTTTCTTTGGAATCAAATTACTCGTTAATGTTGATTACCAGAAACCCCACACTAAATCTGGTTTATAGAATAAGAAAAACTTCAGCTCCTGAATTAGCCTGTAGGTTACGGTACATGGTGAACAGAAAGTATACCTCTTGCAGCATATGTCAGTATATCCAAAACTGATAAGAACAGACTCATACAATGCAGTCAGTCAAACGTTTCATTTTCAAAGCAAGCCACATTTAGCTGATCTATTATTACCTGCTGGAAGATCTGACATTTCAACTTCTCTGCCCCATATTCACAAGCTATGTGAACTGTGATTCTGTCTGTTCATGAAATGAGATTCACGGATGGTCATTCACTCTTCCACCGGAATTCACCACAAAATATGTGGTTTGTGGATTTCATGCATGCCTTTTTCCAGTACTAGTAGTATTTGTGGCCGTTGCAATATTTGATCAAATGTTGAACGTTACTTGTGCTGAACACCATCAACTCAGGCTCGGGTGATTCACACAGTGCTGTCGGTTGCGATGTGTCTTCTGCAGTTTGGTGTTTGTTGTCCATCTTACCACACGTAATTTTCTTCTCCCTGTCTGCTGCAAATTAAGATGCCCCCTTTCTGGTATGATATGTAAATACCTGTATGTTTCCAAAGTAATAAAGTCTGATTAGAGGGTAAGGGCCAAGTGAGAAGTATGCATATAATTAGAATAATGAAGTAGAAGACTTGTATACCAAATCAAAAGGCTTTATCTTGAATCTCTACGTCAGCTTCAGCGAACTCACTAATCAACTCAACCTGAAACAATTCAACAGCTTCCTGGACCATTTGTTGATCCCAAAATGCACCAAGAAGCATACTCCATGTTCCCTCATTTGGTGTACATCCATCAATCACCATTTCATCAACCATACGAGCAGCTTTGAGTAGGTCTCCATTCTTGCAGAAAGATTCCATAAGAATCTCAAAAGTCCCAGTCTCAACAGAGATGCCCCTAGTTCTCATGCTGAGATACAAGTGGAAAGCTCGATTTAAATCACTCTTGGTACAAAGGCCATGGACCACCATATTATTAATCCTAACATGAAGACTCCAAGTTAATCGGTTTGGAAAGGTCCTGCCCAAGACCATCTCATCAAGGAAGTTTGCAGCCTCCTGAAACTTGTTAATATCACAGAATCCACTAATGATCTTCCCATACAACCCTGCATCTGGTTGGAGACCTTGAAGTTTCATCCTGTCAAGAATCTCCACAGCTTGTTGAAGCCTTCCCTCTTTACACAGTCCATTAATTAAGGTACTATAAGTTATCATATTGGGCTTACAATGCTTGCTCACCATCGTCTCTAGTAATTCCATGGCTTCTGAAGAATGCCCATCCTTTCAGAGACCATCCATTAAAGAACTGTAAGTAAACACATTTGGCTCCATACCATTGTTTTTCATCTCTTCAAGCAATTTCATAGCTTCATTTATATTCTTTAGCTGACATAAGCCATGTATCAAGGAGGAATACGTAACAACAGAAGGAGAACAATCTCTCGTTTTCATTTCTTCAAATAACACCTTTGCATCAGTAACCTTTCCAAATCTACACAACCCATTAATCAAAGTTCCATAAGTATATGAATCTGGAGGACACCCACGATTGGGCATCTCATGAAATATATGAAGAGCAGAATCCATGGTTCCACTGTTCTTACAGAGTGCTTTAATCAAAATATTCAGAGAAACAACACTGGTTGGAACACCTGCTTCTCTCATATGCCTGTAAAACCTAAAAGCGAGCTTTAACTGGTTCTCTTCAACCAGAATATCAAACAAAGTAATATAAGATTTTTTACTTGGTTCACATTGGAAGTCCTTCATCTTACCGAAGATCCTCATGGCATCCAATGGTCTATGAACCCTCCCATACCCTCTACAAAGAGAAAGGAAGATGTCTTCTCTTAGGTCACACTTCTCCACCTTCATTCTATCAAGAAGATCCTCAGCTGGTCCAAATTTGTTAGACGAAACTAATCTAGATATCATTACACCAAAAGTGTTGTGATCATGACGAAAACCATTGGCGTACTCGGCTGTTGCCGAATCAAATATAGCAAGAGCCTTGTCTACACTCCCCTCCGCTTTTATTAAGTGCACCACTTGGGAAGGAGTGATTTGCTTCGACCATTTAAACGCAACCTTGGTACCCATTATAGCTATTAGTCAACTCTATATGTTAACAGTACAATGCCCAAATTAGAATAATGTCATAATAAGATGGCATTCTTCAAAGGTAGTTAGCACTTAGCAATTCATGCACACTTACACGAGATTAAGATATAGAAGTTATAAAAAATATCTAAGAAGACAGAATACAATGAATATATAACACCAAAAAAACGCCCGCGAAAGCTATTTAGCGGTAACGCCGCTGGCCGAAACCTCTATCGACGAAAACAACGGTGGGACGCGGAATCACACTAGTAGCGGTGGATCGCGGCCGAAATTTAACGGGTAGCAGTAAATAACGGTAGTAACGGGCCGCTATCCCCGTTTTCACCAGTTGCTTTAAAATCTAAACAAATCCATAGGCGGGCGATAAGCGTGAGCGTGAGAGTGTAAAGGGAGGCGAGCAGATGAGACTTACAGGGAGAGGACAAGAGGTGAAATCGCGCGGCTCTACATGCTGGTCTGATGACAACGGCGTGAAAAAGAGAAAACGAAGAAAGAAGAGGGATCTAGGCTTTGTTCTAATATTATAAGGGTAAATTACGTAAATGACTATTTAATATAGGGTTAGGTCAATTATTATATTTTTAATTTTAATAAATATATTATATATTAAACTACCAACTATTAAAAATTAATAGGCAGATGACACAAGTAATTTATATACATATATATTTATCAAAAAAAATTTATATATATTTATATATTTAATCTAGATATCACCCTCATTTATATTCTTTTGATTTGTTTATAAATTTAATGATTTTTAAAGATTAACTTACTTTAGTGATTAAAAAAATTATTATTATTTTTAAAGATCACTAATTTAAATATTAATATTATGATATATTAATTAAATAATTAATATTTAATAATTAAATATATATTTTAAAATAGCTATTACTATTACTATTATAATTATTAAAATAATTTCGAAAAAATAACACGGCTGGCCCATTCCTAACATTTTTTGAGCATTCTTATCCGTGAAATAGAGAACATATTTCTCTCGAAGTTAAAAAGTTTGTACTCCCGGATCTACAGACTACTGGCTTCGCTTACCCGCCACTATTTCTATTTGCTTCTTCCAAGAACAAGAAAGGTGAAAGGGCAGTGTACGAGAGCAGAGAGGCGATACTGGCGGCTAATATGATTCTCCTCCCCTCCATTTTCTCTTCTTTACTCTTCTTCTCCCTCTTCTCCGGCACATCCCAAGATCAACAAAATAACAACCACGATCTCTTGATCCAAGAATTGCGCGAGTCAAGCTCAAGGTCTCTCGTTTGGGTAAAATTTCTTCTCAATTTCTTTACCGATAAGTAAACACCTGATTATAATTTCCAAACAAATACTGGTCTTGAATCCTAATTACTTTTTTCGAACAAATTAAATCTTAATTACTTGATTATTGTAAATATGGATGCAGAATCTGTTCTCGAAGAAAAAATTCAAAACAGTATTGCTAAAGTCCATTATCTAAAGGTATTCGAGAAATCCCTAGAGGACATGGCAACCAAGATCACTTATCTGCAGTTTGCTCTATCCAATCTTAAGGTTCAATTCTTTCTAAGAAACCTTTCTTATGTTTTCGCATTCTCTCATTTTTTTTCAAGGTTATTTGGATTGATGCTGCTTTTGTTAATTGTTACACAAGAATAACATAAGCAAAAACTTAATTATTACATGAGTTTGAAAATAGTTTGTGAGTGGCTAAAAATTACAAAGTGGAGTTAACTCATGTACTAAAATGTACTCAAACATGAGTAATAAATAATACTCCTTAGGAATCTTCAATTTCTTGTCATTTAAAAAAAGAATTCTCAAAAGCGAGGATTGAAAATTATTAGGGTTTATTAACTTAGGAATCTTCTTGATAAGTACATAGCATGTTGATATGTTACTTTGCAATTTCTGAATTGCAGAATCACTCATTACTTGCTGACAAAAGGATTAAGGCTCTAGAAGAGGAGGTTTGTGTTAAATACTTGTATAAATATAATCATTCTTTCAAATTTTTTCGTCCTGTTTGATTCCTTGCCATGTTTCTATTGGTAAGTGGCAAGAAAATTTTGCTTTAGTTCAGCATTCAACTGACTTTAGAACTAGGCTTCATGATCCTAGGTACATCGTCTTTGGTCTGTTTCAAGAAAGAACAATTTCGATCTTCATGTTTTAGAGTCGAAGGCACAGGATGCTGAGGATAGACTGGAAGTTGTTGCTTCATGAGTTGAAAAGGTCAGCATTTACATTCATTAATTTCATTTCTATGTAGACTCTGCTTTTGAATGATGAGGGCTTCTTCCGGTTAGCCATGCATTATGATCTATGATCATCTAATGCTGAATGAGTAAGCATTTATCATATTATAAAATTGTATAATCTTTAATATGCTTTAAGAATTTTCATCAATAACAGCAAAAATGATCTAAGCACCAACTTGTAGATGTTCCAATTATTGAAGCTCTGTGTTGCCTCATTTCTAGATTTAAGTGTCCTTGTTGAGTTGTTGGGGGGGGGGGGGGGGGGGATTGTCATCAGATATTAGGTTTCAGGACTTCAGGTACCAGTCGCTAGCTTGCTGCCAAACTATATTTCTTTAAGTCAATGTTGAAAATAGAAATATTTCTCCTTGTATTCTTTCTCTGTCAATGATGAAATTGACCACATTTTATCAGAACTCAATCTTCGTTAATTTGGGCTTTCTTTTCATTGTTGATATGTAGAAAATTTGTTTATTCCCTTGCTTTCAGATGGCAGAAATTGTTACAGAACAGTGGATTCAAGTTCAACATCTTGGGCAGGCACTTCAAATTGCTGAAGTAAAGTCTTCCTTGGGCCCTACTGATATCATTTATTTTTTAAACTCAAGGGGAAATTTAAAAGAAAATGTAAATAAAGTTTTTTCATTATAATAAAGTTTATTTGCATTATTGCTCTTTGTTACAGATGAGGGCATTGGAAGCTCAAAGGGAAAGGAATATGAGATGCTCATTCTTGAAGGTAATATAATAAGTTGACAGTCTTTCAGACCTTTTCTTCCTCCGTTTCAGCCCCTTTAAATGTCTGTGCTATTTTTATCTTTGTTTATCAAAGCATCGTCAACACTATAACTTTTGTGGTTCTGTTTTTTAAAAGGAAGATATGTCATCTTATTCTCATTTGTATTGCGAGTCATAAGAAAATCTCATCTTGTATGCGAATAGTTCATTAATGACGTTTCTGGAAGACATCTTCCGAAGATGTTCAAGGCATTGGATTCTTATTCATTGGGGAAAGGAACAATCATAAAATCCTACATGTCTCAAGCTCTGCAACAATTGAGAAGATTTTACTTGGCAATTAAAAAGTTCCACCATGAGGTATGTTTAGTATTGCATATGCCTTTCTAGATTCTTTTGCCTGGAAAATAACAATGTCACTCTTGAGGGCTTTCACAAGTTAAAACTTACACTCTCGCAACACTTCTTACACTGTTCCTAAGCAATTTGATTTAGAAGATTCTAGTATATAATGGCTTCAAGGTTGCACCAACATAGATTGGTTCAATTGGTTGAGTGATCTATCACTTTGGTAATAACCAAGGTTTGAGCCTCACCAACAACCCCTTTGGCTTTGCCGAGCAAAAAAGTTGGCTCTAAGATTGCATTTTTTTCTTACACTAAATCAGTAATGAGACTTATTTATGGAAACTGGTCAGTAGAATCTTCTGGTCTCTCCCAACTCCCAACCTCGAAATGGAAGATTGGTGGGTAGATAGCTTATGTAATGAAGATTGAGTATTCATGGAATTTAGATTCCATCATCTTAGAGAAGATATCTTGAAACATAAAGCATGTACCTACTTAAAGTGTGAACCTTAACTAGCTCTATACCATATGCCAATGTTGCTTTGAATGATAATGACCATATGCTAACATTAATCACCAAAACACTGAGGTTGCTTGTAAGAGACTGGTCAAGAATTGTCTTGCATTTCCAACTTGCCTCTGTGGACAAGCATCTCTGTTGGATCTATGTGAACATGAATTCTGCAATCCTGTACTTTACTTCAAAATATTAGTCAGTGACAATTCAAATTTTCTCCAACACTCAGAATTTTGCTTTCTCTGCAATTTAAGGAGTTAAATTAACCTGTATTTTGAATTCCAACAATCTGTATAATATGTGCTGATCAGAGTGGTTTATAGGTTTGCTTGGAGAATACATATAAACAGCTTCCAGTTTACAAGTCCAAAGAAGTATATCCTTTCCTAGGAACCTTTTCCTTTGAAATAAGTATTTTTTTCTTGGTCTGTATTTGTTTTCAGTTGCAAGGTTTCATCGAACAAGAAATGCAAAGAAATGAAGTTGCTTCAGCTTTTGTCAATGATGAACTGGTATTCTTTCTGGTATGTTCTTGTGTATCTGTTGCTGCCTTTTGTACTGAAGTTTCCTTGAATAGTTGTTGTAAATCATTTTATGGTACTTCAGGCATCTGCTTTCATCACCTTCCCTATACTGGGTGCTTGGATGCTGCTTCTATCACGGTTGGGCTAACCCAGGTGTTGGCTTTACACTGAAATAATGGGAATCTTCCTAGCTGTTGGAGTCTGTTTTCTTTCTAGTACATTTTGTATTTGATATTGAAAGATGAAAGAAGAGTGGGCACCTTCAACAGGACTGGAATGGTTGCTGTATAAGCACCGGCTCATCACATCAATGGTTTCCTATGATACAAGTTTACGCATCATAATTAGTGAGACTTGCAAAGTAAAGGTTTCACCTCAAACTAATGCATTGAAAAGATTGAAAGGTGCGAGGAAGGGATTGTAGAAATCAACATGAGTTAACTTGATCCAGTAGTAGGTTTAATAAAGATCAAACCATTAGGCCCTTAATGATTGTCATAATTATTACAATTAATAACCTTATTTTTATTTTCTACCCATTACAACTGGCCATAATATACATGAAAATCTGACATTTAACCACTTTGGTTTCGGTAACAATAGCTCGTGGTATGAAACAAAAACAATAGCTCGAGGCTTTAACCCACAACCTCACCACTCTCAACTGGGCCCTTAATGATTGTCATAATTATTACAATTAATAACCCACATTTTCCACACAAATCCCATGCTTCCTGATCCCCCCAATTCTGTGCAATAAACCCAATCCGATACCTGAAATGGGGATTCTCTCCTTTTCCTCAAAAGGGCCTCAAGATCGGGTCTTCCAGAGACTTCCTGTATGTCCAAGTGCCCTTACAGCCAGCCCAAGGGAGTGGGGTGATGCCCAGAAGAGGCTGAGAAGGAAACGCCTAGGAAGCCATGTCAATCCTTTGATTCCCGATTTCTTGTTCTCTCTGCTGTTGTTCAATCCATTTCCTCTTTGAACATGATTAACAAATTTCGTTAGTATCAGAACCGTGTAAATCATAATCGCCGCTAAATTCTTATGTTTTATCGCTTTTCTTGTTAACGTTGGATCAAGTTGTGTACTCTGGATTTAGTTCTCAAGAGCACCCCGAGTAAAATCTGAATTACTGGCATTAAAAAGAAAAGCTTTGAAAAAGGCGTAAATTGATTCCCCAGCAAACCATCAATTAAAAATTGTATCGTCATAAAGCTGAACTAAAGAATTGTTGATGAACATAAAGTGTTGTAATTCAGTTTGCTTCATCTATAATTTACCTTCCATGGCCAAGGCAAAGGTGGGCAACGCCAGTAAGTGATGTCTAGGACCCCACCTGTTTTATTCATTAGTTATCCGCATCAATCACGTTTAACTAGGAGTACTCTGTTATTTCCACGGCTTCTGCTTCTGCTTCACTACGCTAACATTCACATCGCTTTCAAAAAAGAATTCACCTAACTTTGAATTCTGGCTTTTCTTTTCTTTTTAACTTCAAATATTTTTAATGCTTTTGGTAAACTGTTCTTTTCAATTTTTTATTGCCAGATTAATACACAGTTGAAAGCTTCCCCAATCCCCACCGTTAATCAAGCAGTCAATCTTCACTTAAACCAAGGAAAAGGAAAAGGAAAAGCCAAAAACAAAAGAAAAATATTCAATTGATTGGTCGAACACTAACGTTGACAAAAAGCATTTTCATTTATATACCATATCTTTTGAATCTAACCATTCCCGTGTAGCATGTTTTATTCGTATTTTTTAATTTAATTTTTTTAAATTTAAAGTTTAGAATTTAAAATTTAGAATTATAACTTAAATTTTAATTTTTTAGCGTTTATACAATAAGAATATATAAAAAAAATTATCCATTAAAATATGAAAGAGAAGAAAACTACAAAATTAAAATTAAGATTACAATAAGTTTGTTTTTTTATGTTATCACCCCTCAAACTTTACAACAAATCACATATTTGTTGCCAATTCAATAAATGGTCTAATTGAATAAAAAATATTTATTCTTTTTAATATTTATATTTATGTTTTACGTTAACAGTTTAAAGTTGAAGTTAATTTTAAAAAAAATAGAAATACGGTGTAATTTTAAAAATTAAAAATAGAAATTGAAATTTAATTTCATATTTTCAAATAAAAAGAAACTCTGAAAAATATAGACTATGGTCGATCTAACTAGTCTCGAAATGCATAGCATGCCATTTTAAAGAAGGCATGGGTCCCGGTGCAGCAGTTATTCAATCCTCTTGGACTCGAAAAAAGGGAATTAGTCGTGTCATTAAGATTAGACACTGAGTAGAAGGGTCCAGGGGACAGCACATGCACAACCCAATTATGTCCCACACTAATTAAATGTACATATTTCACAAATTGTAAAAAGGATTTTATTTATCCATGGTTACAGGAACGACTGATTTTAGGTGATTTGTTACATACAAATTACTATTGAATTGGTATAGATTTTGTGCATTTATGAGGGTCTAATAAATTAATTATTTTTTTATCATTTATAAGGCTAAAAGGTTAAATTAATAATTAAATTAATTATTAATATTATTTTATGATGCACCTAGTCAAACCTATTTATTGTCTAGTTAATAATGATACGCCTTCCATTGTACCCCAAAGAAATCAATTTTATTTTGACTTAAACGATACGAAATACTCCAAGAGTTTCATGAAAATGATTATCGAAATACTTTATTAGTAGTAACAAGTGATATGTCGGTACAAGTTTAGGGGAAATGTGGGCACTGGCGGGAGGAAAGCCCCAGAGAGGAAAGACTGGAAATTTAATTTTAATTTTTTATGTCTTAAATCTTAAAAAATACATTATATCTCTAATTTTATAAATTTTAATTATAATTTTAACTTTAAATTTTAAATCCTAAATTCATTGAGATTAATAATAAAGACATAATTAAAAATAAATGATTTAGATTAAAAAAAATTATCATCTAAAGAAAAGGAATAAATATTATTAACAACCAACACAAAAGAAAGGCTTCTTTTGATAAAGTGGTGTGCCCTGCAATCATTACCATTCATTCATCGGTCTATCCCCATGTCCCATTTCGCACCTAACTGAGTTGATATTTTTTACCATTCAGGAAAAACACACACAGAAGATTACTGTCTTTATTCCTATATAAACACTGGGTCTCATCGAAACGTCTCATAACACATAAGCTGATAAGCAGACGCAGAGAATTAGGTGCTGCGATGGCTTCCTCATCAAAAATCATCTCTATCCTCTTCCTCTTTGCCCTCTTCTCCATGCAAATCCATGCTAGGGAATTCTTCAGCAAAATCCCAACGGCTAACACAAATGAGAAAGAGACAGAAACAAGAGAGCAAGAGTATGGGAACGAGACCACCCAAAAGTCAGAAGAGCAAGAGCCAAGGTTTGTTCCAGAAACCCAAAATGGTTATGGCCTCTACGGGCACGAGACAGGCGCAGGCGAGCCCAGTTTCACTACAAAAGAAACCTATGAACCCTATGTCACCCCTGTCAAATACCACCCCGATGAACCCTATAACAGCATTCCCGAATCCAGCTCCAACAGAAAAAACACTTACTACTACAACAACAACGCCTACGAGTCCACTGAGCAGCAAAACTTGGGAGACGTAAGATTCACTGAGAAAGAATGGAACACCAAGGAAAACCAGAACAACAACTACAACGGTGAGAAACAAGGCATGAGCGATACTAGGTACTTGGAGAATGGAAAGTATTACTACGACGCTAAGAATGAGAACAACTATTACCCAAACCAGTTCGAGAACGCAAGGGGAGTTGCTTCGAGGAACGAGTTCAATGAGAATCGTTACAACAGCATGGGAAGATACAACCAGAACCAAGAGGAGTTCGAGGATAGCGAGGAAGAATCCGACCCCTGATTACCTGATGTATACTACTACTCTACGGTTGACGTGTGATTTGTGAAGATCATCAAGCAAAACAAGCACTGGTTTTAATTAGATGTTAAGCATGGTATTTAATTAGCAACATCAATGAAAAAGATAAAATTTTAGTATTTATAGAGAGTCCTGTGGTTACTTTCTTGTGATGTATTGTTTTTTACTGGTTACAGTTTCCTTTTGCTTTGAAATGCTCAATGTTCTTTCTTCTTTCTTTCTATGGATCTGATGTTGTATTGGATCTTTTCACGATCTTGTGTTATAGTGGATGATCCCCACTTCACCAAACCATGCATAGAAAATTAATTGAAAAGTTAAATTTGAACAAGTTTGCGCGGTCTTGTTTGTAAAAAATCGTCCCAAGAAGATGAATGGAACAATGACTGTGTGGCGTCTTTTATACAGCTTGCTTAATAAGTGCAGGAAATCCCCTAAACCAAGGAAAGTGTCTAGTTAGCTATAGTTGTGTACCCATTCCATGTGATGATGCATATGGCCCCCTCCTCCCATCACTATCTTTACAAGCGAGAAAATTATGGTTGGAGGTAAACAGTTGAGCACTTTCAAGTAATTTAATCAACATTTCCACTAATAGGTAAATGCAAAATCCACCCAACATAGCAGAAATGCATGTCTTGGTCTGTTCTCAAATAATATTTTTTTCATGATTATTAATAAATCCTTTTATTTCGATAATTGATCAGACTAATCAATATAATTTAGGTTAACGGTTAAATAATCAATTCCATAGTATTAATGTAAGTTAAAAAATAAAAAATGATAAAGAAGTAATAATATTATAATAATGATATTAAATTTGTTAGGTCGCTGGATACCCATTGAATTAATTATGAACATACCTAGTATTTTTAAATACACAATGCCATCAAGAATTTTATTTACTTAGAAAAGTAAAAGTTGGAAAGAAAATGATGAAAAATCATGCATTTCAATTGGATTGTCATCTCCGTGAATGACGGATTTTTTCCCTCTTTTGTCAAACTTTACAAGCTTTAAGCCTTTAACCATCTATCTTTTTGACTTATAATATCTGCATATGAACTCAATGCAATATCTCGACTTCTGGTAGAGCTCCGTATTGTATCTGCTGTGGGTATGGAATGTTTATAATAATATAGATAATTGTTAGGGTTAGTTCCAGACCCTTACAAAGTCAACATATTGATGAGAATAACTTAAAGTGAACATATAGAAAGCGACATGAAAGCAAATTTTCTTTGACCGGAGATTGTTACTAAAATTAAACCAATTGGACTAAATAAAGAATGGTCCAAATGACCAGGCCCTGACCCTGGAACCAGCAATCCTCAAGGACCAGTACCTATCTCTGCATCATTTCTCCAAGATAACATTGTATCTCTGAGGAAGCTAATTGGACTCAGAGCAGGTGAGCGATGGCCATTGTATTTACAGAACACAAAACATACCCATCAAAGCAAAAGGCGGTTACCAGTAAGAGGTGCTTGCAACTGCCAGGATGTATCCGGAGGACGCAGGTGCGTCTCAAAGAATTTGTATTCCTCTCATACTAGGCGGCAGGTGCTCTACGAAAGATATCCAGAAGCAGGATGAATCCGTTGTGGCCCTATATTCATAGTTGGTCCGGGAAAGGGTGACAATGTTTGCATTTTGCCTCCATTCCAGAAATCAATGCTTCACATTTTAAGAATGTCAATCTTGCATAATGTATGGACGTGTTAAGAAGCAAAATCTTTCAGTTGAATGCTATTAAGATTTGATATCACTTTGAAGCAAATATTTGAAGAACAAACGAGCCTAGATAAAGCTTTTAAAGCAACAAAGAACAAACAACTTGATATAGAAAGATTTTACTATCAACACTTGAATTTCCAGATGCAATTCAATCACAAGAAAGAAACAGTCTTCTACATACTCGACTTAAACTAGACTATTAGACGTTGAAAAATATAAAGCAGAAGACTAGCCATCAGCAAGATTTGTATACCAAACACAATACTTGCACAGTTGCACAATGAAAATTGCACCATAATAGCATCTCACCAACATTATGAAGAGTAAACTATTATCATCAAGCCAACTCATCGGAACTCCTTCGGGCATCTACCAGTTTAGGTCCATGCAATCTCTATCATTCATCAACTAGACTAACTAACTCATACTCGACAAGGGATAGATTGTTATCTTCTTTAACAACAAAGTTTGCAGGATCGGAGACCTCAACGCGTCCCCATTTGTCGACCGCCAGCCTCATAGAACCCTTAAACATATCAATCTTAGCATTACGAAAAATTACAGTGTCACCTGGTTTCATCAAGTCAACTGCAAAATGATTCAAGCATCATTATTTTGTTTAGACTGAGTAAATTCAAAATGTTGACATTGAATGTACCAAATGCCTTACCTCTGTAAAGTGAAAACCAAAAACTTGAAGTACAATGAGTTCAAAACTTTTGCAATTGTGAGCATGAGACAATTAAGGATTTAAACAGCAATTAAATCCAATATTTGGTTTATTCAGTGGCAAATTGGTTCCACCACAATAACTAAATGGAGTAAGAAATTAGCACACCTTGCTAGAGGTTTATTCAACAAATCAAGGATTTAATCAGGAAATTCAATTCATGTAACATCATTGGTAGTTAGATCCTAGATTATATCAAATCCGCACAAGCACTAACAAAACATAACAGAATGAATAAATAAATAAATAAATAAAAGCTTCTGAAATGCCACTGTATTTCATATTTGGAAAGCCATAAAAAGTAAAAGGAAACCAAAGGAAAGATCAAAGCTTTTGAATCGAAGGATGAAATAAAATGTACCCTTTTGAGAGAATTAAGATCAGATCAGTAAAACACAAATCTTTTTTAAGAAATGAAATAATGGGGGTTAGGAAAAGGACCTTGATCATTGCGAGCAGTGAAGAGGATAGTGCCGGTCTCGTCTCCAACAAGACACTCAGCGATGCGGGTTTGGCGGAGATTTCGAGAAGCGACTCGATCCTTTTGAACGACCATGTTTGAGGACAGTACCTTGGCGATTAAGGTGTGGCCATTGGTCCCTGGTTTTAGCTGATCTACCTTCACAAACACTGGCTTTCTCTTCTCTGTTGTTTTATTTTGTTGCATCCCTTCTTGTTGTTGTTGCTGCTGCTGTCCCTGTTGCTTTTGCTGTCCTGTCGTTGCCATTGATTCAAACGCTGTTCTCCTGTCCTCTCTTTGCTTTTCTTTTTCCTTTACAGAGCCTGGGGAAAATGAAAAAATGGAAAAGCCCTATATGTGGAACAGAAATTGAACCGTTCCTGTTTTTCTCCCATGGACAGTACGATGGCGTTTTAGCTACATTTGAAAGTTTGAAGCCACTTTTTCTCTATGGATTTGTAATTGTAATAATTTCACCATTATGAAAAAAATTATTCGACATTTCATTAATGATGTTTTTTATGTCATAAAATTTTGATTATACGGTATAATTTAAATAAAATGATTTGACATTATCGTTTCTTACTCCTTTTTCTTTATGAATAGTTGCGGTATCTCCATCGATAATTTCAGATAAAATGGTGTACCAATACATGATAACATTTACTTGCAGAACAATACAAAAATACGTATTTTTTTCACATCAACATCATGCTTTCTTCTGACATTATTGTTAGCAATGAATACTTAGCTTTAATTGAGATTTTGCCACCTTCTACACAAAGTTTGGCTCCAGTAACCACCCAATATCCAGGTGCGTCCTCGGGTCCTCTAACCATCACCTTTGTGTCTACGAAGTTGGTCATTTTGGGTGCTTTTTGTGGCGAAGGCGGACCGCCTGGAAAAACTGCTGAATTTAAGTCCACTTTAGCAGGGTTCTCGGTTGGATTCAGTCCTGAACTGAACCTTGTGCTGATCAACATTGAGAAGACTCCGGATTTTCGTGACTGTGTCGAGGGTCCGTCCCATTCTGATCTGCGGATCCTAGCGGAAGCCACAGTGGAGAACCCAAGCCTCAGGAACAAAACTTTCCTCATTCCCACAACCTTTACCTCGAACCAAGCTTTGGTCACAATAGAAGCTGAATCATCAAAGTGGGACCCATTGTAGTGTACGGGGGCGGTGCATACATGTGAGAATATACTCCACTTGACGGGCTCCAAGTACCCGCGTTCTGGCTCATCGATCGACTCATAGCTGTGATCATCTGAGAACTGAAGGGTTGTAGGTAGAGTTGAGAGGTGCTGAAGATGGACTGCTAGATGATCACTCTTCTTACCCTCCAAGTACAGGCGTATTCCTGTCACAGGTCGGTTTCCAGTATCAACCTGCAATGAGCAGATTTTGAACTTGGGAATTAGTCAAACGAGAACAATCACATGCATGATGCATGAGTTCTGAAGATACATTTTAATCATGGCAATCATCATGCAACATCATGAAGGCAATATTTCCTAAATTAGGTGTAAAGATAGGTCCACATTGTCAGATTATGAGCTCACAGAGCAAGTACTTTATCAGCATGTTCAGAAGCTTAGACGACAGAATGAAATAAAACGTGCGCGGAAAAAACTATACCCTTGCTGTATTAACATAAAGCTTAGGCCCCATAAAAGTGAACTTAAGTGAAGGGGATGCTTGTTTTCTGCGCTTGAGACCGAGAGGCAGATCGCAGTATACGGGAGCCCATTGTTTAGGTAATTGAAATTCTAGAAAAACATGGAGCTCCTCTATCGGTGGTTTATCTGCAAGATATCATCAATCATTAGAGGCAAAAATCAGTGCACACATATAACAAACAAGGTTCTGTAACAGAGGTTGGCAATCAGTGGCTTCTTGGCCCGAGCATCCCCCATTTTTTGTCAAATGTTTGGACTGGTCTAAAATAGAAGTTGGGTCATAACTCTAAGAACTAACTCCAGCATAACAATTATGCAAACTCACATCGTAGGTACAAGTTGACTGCATGGTTTAAAAATCCATTTCCCCTAGTACCGCTTAGTAGAGAAGTAATAGGCACGAAGGCCATGGATATGACAGTTGGTGATTGCGATATTGTCGACAGCCACTGGCTATGACTTTGACCAAAATCAATGCCTCCCCTTCGAATATAGATATTCTTAGTGTCCTGCAAAAAATAAAAAACAAGAATCAAATGAAGGAGTTACCTCTACTGAAAGCAGTTTGTTTCTTTACAGGTGCAATTCATAAACAACAGTTCAAATATAAAGTTACATTATTCTTTGAGCAAGTAACAACAGGTCGCCTGCTTGATCCCGCGAGCACCCCTCGAAGTTCCCAAGGCATATAAGGCCCTTCCTAAAGCAATCAATGAAAACAAAGTTAGAAAATAAAATAAAAAAGGATCGATACCTCAATTACTTCTTGCCAAGGACTTTTACAGATACAGTGCACAGAGGACATACCCCGCAATTATCTAATAACTGCAGTTTTGCCTACCTTAGAATGCAAACCAACCGGCAATTTCAGTCGGTTTTTAATATCATGGTTGGTTAAATCGGTTTAGATGAAAAAACCGATTGCTCTCCTCTAAAAAGCATGGACAAGTCACTCAGATTTTAAAGATTAAGTGTACCTTTGGTTTTTCTGAGAATCGAGGAGTTTCTATATTTTCTGAAAATCTCTCATCAGCTAACTGCTTTAAAATTTTCTGCACTTCATTTGGCTGAATATTTGAATTCTGTAATTGTTTTATGAGTATAACATCTTTACCTCCCATTTTAACCCCAACAACAACATGAGTACCATATTTTTCGATGAACCTGGGAAAAAACAGAATTGGCACTGATTTAGATAAAAAATATCTATGCTAAGTTGCTAACACCCACAGAGTGCAATTGCTTTGCACAAGTTTTTATATATATAATCGACTTACTCAGCAATGGCAGCAGGGTCCCATGTAGTAGGCACCTCTTGTTTCACACGCTCAGACAAAGTTACGTTTGTCCTTTCCATCTCAACATTGTACAGTGTTATGAACCAACCATCCAAGGCAAGATTTTTTGCGGAAGCGGCATCTTTCTGCCAGCAGCCCTTGAAATCAAACATGGCATTGAATAAGCCTGAAGGAATCTTGCCGGATAATGATAGATCCTGGTTGAATTTTTCCGACATCTAGTACAAGATGATTCCCAAGTTAAAACACATAAAACAACACATATATCAAGAAAAGCCTAAAGGAAAAAACTTCGGACCCCGGATTCTGGTATATGCCTGGCATTTTGTTCTTTCTTTATAGTAAAAAGTCTGAGGACAAGTTTGGTCGCAAAACAAGTTCCAAAAAGCCAAAAGCTTACCTGACTAAAAGATAGAACGTCCTGGCGAAACCTGGTGCGTTCGCCTTTATCACATTTAATTGAATTGGGTACATCTTTTACAACAACCCCACCAGGAAAAACCATGTCCCGACTCGCTGCTGAGTCAATTTCGATCAATCTCGAGCCAGAAGGCCCTGGCAGGCAAGCCGAAAGCCTGATATCCTTGCACAAGTCGTACCCGAAACCGATAACGGAAACCGCCTTTTCAGCCGCCGATTGAGGGTCCATTTGATATAGATTCCCGTTCATGGATTCTTGATGAGTCAGTCGTTGGAGTTGCGTAAGCAGTTAGTGAAACCGAGTTTGTCTTGTGTTTTTTTAGGCCAGTTCTGAAGAAGGCGATGACTCACTGACGTGGTCTTGGGTTGGAATTATTTCTTCGCCGGTGCCTGATAGAAAGCTAGTCCAGAATGTGATGTTGGAAAGCTATGTCGTTTGACTCCAGAGTTCAGACAGAGGTTTAATGTAAATTAGAGGACTTACGAGGAAGCTGGGGCGGAGACTAACTGAAAATCTGAAACGGCCTATGTCTGCCGCGTGGATACGTGTTTGACATGTTTTAAAAAAACAGTTACAGTACATTTTATAAATTGATCATTAAATTTTTCTAACACACCTTACATTGACATAGTATATAATTTTATTTATTATTAGTTAATTCAAAATTTTCGCCTATTATTACAATTTGTAAAAAAAAGTTAATTTTTTAATAATATATTATTATTTTGTTCTTTCTAGATATATGAAGTCAAATGGGTATGAATTTGTAGTACCCTACGTAACGTCTGGAGTGTTGACTTTGTGTTGGTTCCGATGTCTGTTTCAGAAATGTTAAGTGAAGCGTTTTAAATGCTGTTGAAAATTTCAAGGTGAGAAACACTGTGGTTTTGAATGTCAATGGGGAAGACCCAAGACAAGACAAGTAGAAGCACACAACCGCTAACGTTTTGTATGAATCAAACCCAATCCATCTCAGATCCCAACTAAATCCATTTTAAGAAAAATAACACAAATATTGAATTCTACCAAGGGGTTTTACTATTAATAAAAAAATTAAATGTTAACTCGAGTTTTAAATGTAGGTTGTAGGTTGAATACTGAGAATATAAATCAAAATTATCATATTTTTGTCATTAATAGTGGGCTTCTTTAGTTCTAGGAGTGTTTCTTTAATACAGGAGCTCACTTATTGGGCTTTCGTAGGTGAATCAGTCAATGCGATCCAATTTGTTGAGCCATAGCCATAGGTGGTAACTGTAGAAGGCAAAGTAGGAAAGTAGCCCAATAGATCATAATCGAGGGTGAGGGAAGTGAGTAGCCAAAAATCTGAAAACGCAGAACAGAGCAGGGAGAGAATGGGGAAGACGCTGAGACCGACAGGGGAATTCTTCAAGAGGAGGGACGAGTGGAGGAAGCATCCGATGCTCGGAAATCAGCTCCGCCACGCTACACCTGGGCTAGGCATCGCGCTCGTTGCCTTTGGTATTTATCTGGTCGGGGAGCAGGTCTACAACAGGGTTTATGCTCCTTCCTCCTCTAACCATCATCAACAACAATCTTCTTCTCACTCTCATTGAGATCAGGTCTTTCATTTCTCTATCCTTCATTATATTTTGGGATTCGGATCATTTCTGGTTTCTAATTAAAACTGATATCCAGATTTGGGTTTTTATCATTTGGATCAAAGGTGTATAAATTTTCGTTTTTCACATTCGGTTGTGAAAGAAAAAAGAAAATTCTCTCAATTCTAGTTTGAAACTAGTTATAATTGAGTTCCTTCATTTCGGAAAAGTTCAATTTTTCAATTGATTTCGCACTTTATTTTAAAATTTAAGGGCATTAGGATATGACAAATATGTGAAACTGTTTTTATGGTTTGGAAACTTTGGAAACGTGTTTTGGTAGTGGCACTGGCTAATATGTTTTGGGGTCTAGAGTAGTTTTGGAATCTGAATATGTGAATTCTCAGGTGCAACGGGTTCAATTGTTGCAAGCATTACTTCTACCAACGTTGTAGCATTTGCATAAGCTTTATTACATCATCAATTCACGGAATGTGTTGTCTGATATGTTATTCGCCATTAAAGGCATTGACACCAAGCTTGTTCTCAAAAGTCACTACTAGTTTCCCTCGTGTTGTTTGAAATTGCTGTTTAATCCATATTCCATAGATGCCTGATCTGTGATATCTATCAGTTTCCTTTAAAGTTGATTACCAGCTAGTATAAGAGTGAAATTGTTATAATCCTAGTTAGAAAAGGTTAATCGACCGAAGGTCCGAAGCTTGTCCAACTTACACCAAAACTCATTTTCATGCTCGACTTTACAACATTTTCTGTAGTTGCAATTTTCATCTTCAACATTAAGTAGATAGAACAATGTTTTCTTGCCATCAGTAACTTTTATGTGCCATGGGTGAAAATTGTCCACATTGTCATCATGTACCACAGACCATTTTGTGGGTTAAGTTTAGTTTTAATGTAACATCATCCAAAAATACAAAACATTGTCTCCCAGTAAAATACTTCTCACAGAACTATATTCCTAGAGCCTATTTCACGGAACAAATAGAGCTTAATAACCAAGAAGATTTAATGTACGAAGGCTAGCATTACCTTTTGCTGCGGCTTTTATTGTCGTGCTCTGTGTAACTAAGTTATTAGCTTTTATGAATGTTTTATTTAGAGACATCTAATTTTACATGTTTATCCCTCTTTTATTTTTGTGCCAAGACCTTGAATTTCCATTAAAAACACTCGGTACCTTTGACGATGCATGCAAAAGATGACACAGATGCTCTATTTTCTTGAATTTTCCGATATACTATGTCTGCAAACTTATTTTCATCGGATAGTCAATGTTGCAGGTGTGGATGCTCAATGGAAAAAAAACAAAGCTTGGACATTGTCATGTTTCAGTTTCGTCTATAGTTTGCTGTAATAAGCTTTACGGAGTTGCTTCAAGTTTGATTATTGAACTTTGTACTGGAGCCATTCTCTATAAACTTTATATTTTCATCTTCATGCTATGTTCAAATGTGGGTACATTGATGTCTTGTCATCTTTCGTTCAAGTTGTTTATCGTTTGAACAGAAAAGAAAAATCTCGCTTTTTTGAATAACCAAGGTTTATAGACCAAACTTTTGAATTTTGTAGTGTTTAGAATTTTTTAGGAGAAAAGCTAGTTTGACCCTCCAAACACACCAAAATATAAAAAACTTAAACGGGTCCGGACCAATCATATAGCCATCATTGATCTCACCCTTTTATTTTAAGCATTGATGACAATATAAACTAATATGGGAAAAACAATAACTTTAGGTTCTAATTTGGACAAAAAAACATTAAAGGGCTGGAGTGGGGGAAAACAGTATACTTTATGAACTAATTCATGCATTAAATCAATCATAAACAAACTGGTTATTCAAGTTCCCGTAAATTTTCTTTGTATTAAATCCAAAAAGTAATTTTATATTTCAATTAACGTTATCCATAATGCAAAACATTGTGAAGTTTATTCATATCCAAGCCTAAAACTTGGTAAATTGTATCGAAATACCTCAACTACTGAACAGATCATTATATTTTTCCCAGCAAACAAACAAAAAAGGCGAAACAACGTGCCATTGACCATTGTACATAGCTGCTCCGCTCGTCATTAAACCAAGCCTTTGTGAGAAATTATTATGCCAAGTAGTTTATTCACTATAAGCAAAAGAAATTAGTTCATCCACCGACATTTACGCTGCTTTGGCTTTCTTGCAGTAATTTTCTAGCCAATCCATTGTAACACTTTTCGGCCTTTCCAGAGGCAATCCCAGTGCTCGGTCCCATATAAGCTGAACCAACAGAAAACAAACTCAACGCAACATCTGGAGATTCACACAAATGCAGATGAAATATTGCAGGAGAAACAAACCTGAGAACAAATCCCAATACTCCTTGATACACCAAAAAGAACGGTATAGTATCTGCACACACAGTTATAAAAAATATTAAGAATCGCTAGATCGCAACAACTATTCAAGCTTCCCACAAAATGAACCGTAATAAAAGTTATACTAGATGAAAGAAAATCTTTGCATCATCAAATGGTACCTTGCTTCTGTCAAACCATAATAATTCAGCAGCACTCCACTGTGTGCATCAACATTTGGCCAGGGGTTTTTAACCTACAAGCATCCCAAAATTACAGATGCAGGCATTGGATTTCAATTTAACATGATAGAGACAATGTATCAATTGAGCATCAATTTATTTGCCAGATAATAACCTAATATTCAATGGAAAAATATAAAATTTGCAATAACTTGGTAATTTTAATATAAGAGAGATGGAGATGAGTTATACAAATGAAAAGCACAAACTCAGAAACATACAAATTAAATAGATCAAAGCCATAAGTTTACTTGAAGAACCCATGACCAACAACGGATAAGGGTACGGAGGTATGACATTTCAACTACACATGACTTCATTTAAAAAATGAACATATTCAAGCCAATCACATGCCGGTACCTGAAACTCACCTGAGTTCAAGTAACATACACTTTAATGACTACATATGTGAGACCATAGGGATTTCTACATTTCCTTATCCTGCTTTCCCAATTTTACCATTCATTTCAAATAATAAACCAAACCAGCAATGATTCCTGATTCTATCCATTATCCACAGATTTACATGTCCTGAACTTTACCACTACACTCAAGACCCTTCTTTTGTGATGTGTTAACACAAGCAGCATATGCAAATTCTTTGAAAGATTTCTGCTCAAAGAATGTAAATCACAAATTACCAATGTAAACCAGAAATTACCTTGCCCAACTCGGTAAGAATAGGAGGCACCACCTCATAAAGTTGTGAAACCTGCAATGACGAAAAATTGTCACCTTAGCAAAAAACTAGAAGTATAAACAAGAGCAGACAAATGACAATCATTAACATTCAATCATAAGTAAGAACCAGCTTGAATAAGGGATCATCAGGTAAGTGCTTTAATGCAAACTCCCTCTGACACATGTATCTCGGATCAGTTTTACGCAGAACTCCATGACCAAATCCTGGGACAACCTGCAGACAGAAAGTGCATACAATTAAGACAACATTAAAGATTAATCTAATTGAGCTTCTAATAAGAACTGAATAAATTGTGCTATTGGTCATATGAAGGATGTTAAAAAAACCTTTTCACTCACCCAAAATCGAGGATCTCAAAAGTAAAATGCTATCTTAGTAAAACAACTTCAAGGAAAGCAACAAAAGAGCTCAAAACAAAAATAGAAATTTCAAAAACAACCACAAGATGCTTATAAGCACTGAATCGCATTCCTTCTAAGAAATAAGAGTATTGAGATCAGATGCAGCATGTTAGCAAGCCATATCAACTGTACAAGTGCTACACTCACAGGCCAAAGAGTAGGCTGCAAAATAATTAGTTAAATGATTTTTGGAAATCTTTAACTTAGTTATTTTCTATGAAGTTGTGTTTCCTGGTTTTTAGGAGGGGTTCCACCACTTCAGTTTTTGTTAGTTGTGTTTCTACTTTTTAGGAGGGTGTTCCTCCACTCTTAGGATCAGTGTATCTATCATCTATATATAACATCAGAAATTAACAAAAAATTATTCTGGACAATTTATTGAAAACTTCGAGAACTTGGTCTCAAGAGGTCATCACGTTCCCTCCTTCGAGCCTGAACAATTTGCAATCATAGAAGCAGGAATGGAATTTACACATCTACCAAGAGTTGCAGATTTACAATATCATCAGATGGACAGGTGCTGTAGCAAATGTCTGAGGCAGAAGAATTTTCATAAATCATCTATAAAATAAATTATATTCAAATAAACTTCAGACAATACCTTGCCACTATTCAGTGTTTTCCAGACATAATCTTTAAGCTGGTCTTTGGATATGTTCTCTCCACACTCATCTACCACAGATTTGATCCAAAGTAACACTTCCTGCAATGAAACATGCAGCAACAAATCACCAGGATGCAGATTTGCTCATAATTTCAGATACAAGCTCAGGAATATCAGTGATGATACATTAACCAAATTAAATGGGTAAAGACTATTATGATGGCAATAATCAGGAGGTGTCTTTGCTAGCCATTGATTGTGTTCGTCTAGGAAAATAGATGATTCCAAGCTGAAATAGTGGTTTTGCAAAGAGTAACAAATCTAAACTTTCTGATTGCATTAGGAGTAGCAAGATACACGAACAATATAAACATTTGAAGCAAGACTATCTGCTTCTATGAGTAATGAACAGGTGATTGCATGGAAAGCATCTAGGAACAACCAGGCTCCAAAGAGATAAATGAAGCCCGCTTACAGGTAATTGCCTATTTAAGCACTTCTTTTATTGTGTATAAAATGGTGGAAGGGGATTTGACAGAATGAAACCATGTATAAGAATTCAGTCTATAATCATATCATAGGAAATTTATGAATAAATATAACTATAATCTCCCCCTCAAGTCTTCGCAAAGTCAACGCACTTGAAATCTATAACCATTACAATTAGGTAAACACCAATAGAAACTTAAGAAGTTATGGACAAACTTCGCAAAAATAAGTTTTAGAATCAAAAAAGTGGATCTGCATGACAATATTTTCTGAAACCTAGTAATAGAACAGGCAACTCAAAATCAGAAAGATCTAATACCTGATTAGCCAGACCATGAAGTGGCCCAGCTAACCCATTCAGTGCAGCTGCCAAGGAAAGATAAGGATCTGAAAGGGCACTACCCACCTGAATTCACATCATCAATATAACAAGTTAAAGAAACACTAAGCATTGGTCAGATCAGCAAAAGCATGAAAAATTATCTGTGCTTGAATTATTTTTAAATGACCTTGGTATGAAATAGTAATAATCAGAGATAGAGACACGGAAAAAGGTTATAACCATACCACTAACCATTTTTAACTTACCAAGTGGCCAGTATGGGCACTAACATTTCCACCTTCATGATCACTGGAGCACAAGATTGAAAAACGCATCATTGAAGTGACACATATTATTTGACCGAAGATGATGACAAATATGATAATTTAGAAGATACTGTATTGCTAAAAGTAAATACACAACCTAAATTTTGTACAGCTGTATCCCATAAATCATATGTTCTATAGGAGATTAACAAAAACTAACCTATGGATGGTGACATAAAGCCTCATAAGCTCGTGCATTTGGGGACTACTGAATCCCAACATGTGTGAAAAATTTCCTCCATAATCCAGCGAGTCATCCACAGGAATAAATTTTCCATCTTTATAAATCCTTCAAAATCAAAGAGAAGGGATCATAATCTAAGAGACAAAACTTCATCGAACTATGATTACAAGGAAATGCTGCAGTGGTCAGATAGGTCACCCACACATCAGTTCATAACATTGAAATAAAATGCTTATTGATTGGCCAAGCCAAAACCGAATTAAACAGAACATCAAATCAACACATTGATGAAGGAAAACTTTAGACAATTATGAGCTATGTATTTGGAATTGCAAATTTACACCAAATGCTTACAACCTCTGTCTATAAATTTGGTAAGTGTGTTTTTAACTGAGATTTGGATTTATTGAATTTTTCTATTATTCAGATTGCCTCTCTTTGTTCACTCAGGTTCAACTTGTTTCTCACTTCTTTCCTCTATTCCCTGTAAACTCCCTAAAAGTCCTACATTCAACATTGTCTGCCTCCTTCACTCTTCTTGTTCTATATCTACACAAACAAAAATCTGCAAGTCCAGAACACTAAAAGAAAATTTCACAAACTGAAGTCATCGAACAACTTATCTGACTATAGACAAGGTATTCACTAACCTTCTATAAACATAAGAAGCTACCAATGGTACACGAGCAATCAAACTAAGAGCATCTTCATATGTTGGCTCCCAATACCTGAAAGAAATATAATAAATAAAAGAAAGCATGACCACTAGAAGGTTGAGTTATGGCATCATAGTAGTTGCTCAGAAGGCCTTACTTTGTCTTTGAAATTCCTTTCTCATATGCTCTCTGAAATTCACTTTGAACCTGAAAGATTAAAGTCGTTCAATTTAGACACACGCATATGAACTTAATAATACAAGCTTGAAATCAGTTACACTGCCACCATCGTTTTAAAGCATTACATTTACACCCAGAAGATAAAGCTAGAATAAAGAAGTCTATCTCCTATAGAGTCTGTAATGTATAGGAGAAAGAGTGTAAGGAAAAGAAATCATAGAACCAGAGCAGCAAATATATATATTTACAAGAGAAACTCAAAAACATATACATAAAGATTATCCAGTTAATTCTCAGATGCTATCAGGATATTAGAAAGTAGTGTTTTCTGATTACCAGGAGATGAAAAAAGAGGACATCCAGCCTAAAATGACATTTTTTGATTTAAAGAATAAACATAGGGATCTTACAATATATAATAGTTCAAAACTAGGGTGCTAGGTAATGAGTTTAAGATACTAAATTTAATGCTTTGAACTCCAAAGAAAAACCTTGCCAACATGAGCTCGTGAACTTTTGAAGAACAATAGCTATTATCAAAGGTCATTCTGTTCATCTCATAAAATGAGATGATTAACAAGTTTACAAAAAAATAGGACTAAGGAGTTGCAGTTCCTCTAAGTTTATCTTATGTATGAAACTAAAGAACACAGGGCATCAACTTTTTAAACCTGGAGTGCCATAACACCAGTTGCAAATTGAGTCATTGGATGAGCTGAGACAGGTAGAGCATCAATGGCCTTAAACACGTAATCTGTAGCCAAAAACAGAAATCCAAGATAAGTTAGAATTGCACTGATTGAGCCAAGAGAGAGATAGGAGTGATTTAATGTTTACACCTGCAAAGAATAATGCAGAAAATACAAACCTGGAACAACAGCACGGTCACGCAATTCCTGAGATAAAGCATCCACCTGAGCTTTGCTTGGCACCTGAGGTAAAGGAGACAAGGGGTACATCATCAACAACTACAGGCCAAAAAAGAATATCATGCCATTGCTAGAACCTCATACACAGTTGCACACCTTTCCAGTCAAAAGAAGCCATAAAAGACCCTCAGGCAAAGGTTCTCCGTCAGGCTTTGCAGCTGGTAAAAGCTTTTGACACTCAGGAATTGACAAACCCCTAAAGCGGATTCCCTAAAACAAGAAGACCACCTTTTAGAACGATCAGATAAATTTTACTTTATGTTCTAGAGATTACAACCACCGAGTACAAAAATCTGCTCAAGACCCTGTTTCCAATGGAAAGTGAATGAACCATACCTCGTCTGGGTCAAGTAATGAGGTTTCCCAAAGCAGACCTGTCATTCCTCTCATTCCACCAATGACCTTTCAAACACAGTGCAGAAATCAGTTAGTGAGAAACCCAAACATATAATCACGTAATTAAAAAAATTCCAACTTTGAATCAAGAAACGGAACACAAAAGAATTTTTCACTAGCGCAACACTAGAAACATATATGTTGTACCATATCAACAGTGATATTCCCAAGTTGCACTTTTCCATGTTCTGCCCTTATCTTCTTCAGGCGTTCCTGGAACAGAACAAGAAACCATTTAATGAAGGAAAATTTGAAACTGGCTATGATCTATAATCATTGGCGGAATCACAATTCACAAAAATGATAGAATATCAGCCAGCTGGATAAAGTTGGGATAAAGGATTAAATGACAACATTGAGAGTCTTCAACAACTTATCAATGGTGGCATGGGAAAAAAACTAGGCAGTGCTGGCTCAAATAGTAACTGAAAATTGTTAGTTATCAAAGATGTGTTAAAGCTTGAAGAGAAGTCTAAAATACGAGGAGTGTTAAGAGTTTTTATTTAATATCTAATTAGAGTTTATCCTAATTAGTAGTTTAGATTTATTAGAAGTCTTATTTAAATTAGGAGTAAATATTATTTAAATTAAAGATAAAGTATAATTTTAGTTATATTAAAACTCTATTTTAGCCTATTTAAAGGCTTATTCTGTAATCATTTGATATGGAAAAATAATAAAAAGATACAGAGAAACACTTTGTTCTCTCTGAAAAATATCACCTTCCGTTGCATCTACGGCCACCATGGCCTCTTTCTCACATGGTATCAGAGCCAATAACGGTCTTGATGTTATCACATTGCTGCCATTTGTAATCAGAAGCAAATCGATGATTTGATTTTTCAGAAACAGATAATTTTTTTCCACTGCTATCATTAGACCACACTCGTTCATTAGCTTCTCCCTCATGAAAATCTTACATCTCTGGTGAAATTTCTACTCGCTTAATTTTGTTGGTTCTTTATTTAATGGTTCTATCTTAGACAATTAAAAAGATAGATGAAAAGGTTACAGTTTAACTTTAAAAACTATTTGGTTCTATCTTGGCCATCTGTTCCAAAAATTAGGAAAAAAAAAAGGTTATAGTTTAGCCTTAAAAACTATTTGGTTCTATCTTAACCAATCATCCAAAAAGATAGGTGAAAAAGGTTGTTTAGCCTTAAAACTATTGGTTCTATCTTAGCCATCCATCCAAAAAGATAGATGAAAAAGTTTTTAGCTTTGAAAACTAAATAATATTCTTTAAGAATTCTACATCAAAGATCCAAGCTGAAACTCTAGTCTGTGTAACTATCAGCTTGAGGGGAAGTGTAGTTTCTTTTGATCACATCGTACATCATTCAACTCAGATCTTTTAATCAAGAACCGCGTGCTGGAGCATCTAAATCAAAGACTCCTAACCCGAGAACAGGGAGTATTTTTTTTGAAGAAACAACAGAAGAAAAAAAGAGTAGGACATCACATCCAAGATCCAAACTGGTGCTTTACTACGTTTGTTCACCAGCTTGAGGGGGAGTGTTAGTTATCAAAGATGTGTTAAAGCTTGAAGAGAAGTCTAAAGTAACGAGGAGTGTTAAGAGTTTTTATTTAATATCTAATTAGAGTTTATCCTAATTAGTAGTTTAGATTTATTAGAAGTCTTATTTAAATTAGGAGTAAATATTATTTAAATTAAAGATAAAGTATAATTTTAGTTATATTAAAACTCTATTTTAGCCTATTTAAAGGCTTATTCTGTAATCATTTGATATGGAAGAATAATAAAAAGATACAGAGAAACACTTTGTTCTCTCTGAAAAATATCACCTTCCGTTGCATCTACGGCCACCATGGCCTCTTTCTCACAAAAATATCTTAAAAGGACAAATGGAACCCCGTTTAAACAAGCAAAACAAACCTGTTGTTCTGGAATCAATTCCTTTAACTGTGAATGAAGATCCTGCAACGGCCCCAGAGAAGTTAATTAATGAATGTAAGCAATGAAGAATACAAGCAAAAGCTAAAAAGACCAAGTGGGAAAAACATGAAGTAATTAAACCATTTTGAAGTCGAAATGTGCAATTAAGTGTAAAGGATAAGATTGTCACTTTGGCAGCCACAATGTGTCATTGCGATCACTGTTATGTGGTCTTGGCTCCTCTCATCACCAATAATAATAATAAAAAAAAGGAATAGCAAGAGAACATAAAAATAACTCACAAGATCGGAAGAGGTTTGGGTTTGAAGCCATCTAACCGAGTTGCTGAGACTGGAATGCTGTTTCTGCAGCATAAACAAATCCAATATATAAGAACTTAAGCACACTGCTTAATGGGAGAAAAGAATTATATGGCAAATCAGACAGTCGCATCAAACTTACCACACGGGATGTTAGCCTAGATAGCGCTGATACACCCTTCAAGAACACCATTGCGGACTGCAAAAGAAAACAAACAAAAAATATAATAGAAAACTCTAGACCATTCTCGTTCTTCTTCAGCGATTTGTTGGATCTTCATTAGATTAGAGTACTTAGAATTTTCAATTATTTGTCAAGCATAAAAGAATCAATAATAATCAATAACCAAACGAAGCAATATATACAAAATAAATGAATATACATGTTCAAACACTAGATCTGAGAAAACCAAAAGGCAACTCCAGGTAACAACTGTATCGTCTCCAAAGATCTATGAGTGGCAATAGGATCCAAGAACAAGTCGGCGGCCGAAGAAACATAGAAGATACAGAATTAACAGGTAATTAGATGAGTAACCAAGGGTAAACAGCAAACAAAACAAGCATTACGGCCAAATTAAATGATCGTCGATTTACTTATTTAAGCACGGAAACATACCGGTCAGAGAAATACTGCTGAGAAAGGAAATTGGTACACGCAGATTTTGGATTTCGATTCTCGTTTTATGTTTTGTACTTCAATTCTGTGAATTTATTCGATGTTTATCAAATTCCTTTAGTACCCTCCATTGCCCTTATAATTATTGTCTGAAATACATGCCCTCAATGCCAACTAGTCAAACACTCAACAATCATTTTCTCTTCAATAGAATATTATTCAGATTGCATCTTCAAAAAAAAAGTATTACTTAATTGATTATTAAAATTCGATCTAATTTTAAAAAAATTTAAACAAATATATTTAATTGATTATTTAAACTAATCATCTTTATTTTTTAATCTTTTAGGATATAAATTTTAAACCCATTAATTTTTTTCTCAAGCGTTCTTTTTCTTTATTTTTAAATAAAATTAAGATTAAGTTTAAAATTTATCAAATTATTAGCAGGTGTTTGTGCAACCAATTTCAAAGTAAAATAATAATTAGATTGTTAATTTTGTAATTTAGTAATTAATATAAATTATATTAAAAATATTTATAATTTAGTGATTAAAATAAAAATACGCTAATAATTAGATGGTTAATTTTGTAATTTCCCCTAAAATAATAATTTTATTTGCGGGTGTAAAGATTGATCCATCCCGTCAAAATCCAAGTTATCTTTGAAAATCTGGATTTTATTTAAAAGCAAAAGAACCGAGGCAAACAAGGCACCAACTTAAACCCCCCACCCCCTTCAATATTTTGGTCTAAAATTAGCTTTCTAGAGTTTCCGTTATCCGTCTCCTTCTATCTTTCGCAGTGTGTGTGTATATATAATTACAGTTTGAAGTGAATCCCTTATTCCCCAAATCTTCACCTCACCAAACCCTACGATGAAAACCCTAATTCATCTTTTCCTTTAATTCCTGATTTGCTACTCTGGAAATTCCATTTAAAAGTTTTGTCCACGTACTATTTTCATATTTGACATTCCAATTTGCAATATAGAGAGAGGTTAAGGATTTGGGGTTAGTGGGGTGAAAATTTGAAGGTGGAATTTGAGCAAAACAAATGGAAGGGATACCACACCCAATACCGAGAACGGTAGAAGAGGTCTTCAACGACTTTAAAGGCAGACGCTCTGGATTGATTAAGGCTCTCACCACCGGTTCGATCCCCTTTCTTTCTTGTTTTTTTTTTTCTTTTTTCCTTTCAGAATTACTGATGGATTTAATTGACTAGTTTTTTTTTTTCATATTTTGGTTTTTATGGCAGATGTTGACAAGTTCTACCAACAGTGTGATCCTGGTGGGTTGCTTTGCTGTATTTTTTTGTATATTTTCTTTTTGAGGGTTGACGCTTCACCGTTGACTGTGTATTTGTTTGCTTTCCCTTTTCTCAAGTTTGCTTTCTTTTATTTGGATAATTTTCTATATCTGTACTAATGTTTTTTTTTTTTTACGTTTTCTAGTAAAAAATTCTGTCCACGTTGCTATTTTCTGAATGTCTTAGCAGCTGACTATTTAGTAAAGCTAATGAAAATCCCATTGCCAAATGTATTTCAGTGAAAGCTAACTTCGTCTTATACGATGGCTGCTTGATCAGATAAATTCCGAAATGTCTGGCGATTGGATTCCAATTTGCAGTTTTATCTTTATTTTTGTATTTGATTTCCTTTTTTGTCTTATCAATCCCTGAACTGGTTCGTGGTTGTTTGTCAACATGTATTATGTGTTGCACACAATAAATGGCTTCAATTCACTTCAATTGTGAAAATGCCTTGTATTAGCTGCTCAATTTTCTTGTTTAGGTCCTTTAGATCATTTATCATATCATCCCCTTTTTCTTTTTGATGATATGTAATGTTTGTTTATTTGCTAAAAGTATCTTTGCTTTGCCTGCAAGGTGGATAGAGTTTGAAGAAAGTTACATGAATGAACTATTTCTTGGAAGTATACCGTTATCATCTTTTTTTGTGTGTGTGTTAATGAACCTGCATTTCTTTTTGGATAGAGTGGCTGTTTTCAAATTAACCTTTTCAGCCAAGTGTTTATCTCAGTTTCTTGAAACTTTGAAGCTCAGATATGAAAGCTGCCTAAAAAGCATGTTTCAAACGGTTGTCTAACTTGTTTCCTTTATAGCCTTTTCCCTTTGATGATGTTGACAAGCATTTGGCTATTTGTTGCTCTAAGCAACCTGCCACACATTAGTGTCTGAAATAGCTGTTTTTTTTATCTTTCTTCGGAAGCAGACCTTTATTTCTTATTGTTTCTGAAATTTTGTTATCTTTCCTGTGATTGTTGGCGTTTAGTCTGGTGACATTAGGATTACTTCTGCTGTTGGTTTACATGTCACTTTGTTAATGTGTATTTCTTGTGTAAAACTCCAAAATATATGCCCATTAACAGTAACGAGAATTTTTCGTTAGTCTAACATGAGAGTGGCATCATTTCTTTTCTTTTTTGAAGGTGAGAGTGTCATCATTTGATTGGAAATATAAAGTTGACCAACAAGAATAGAATTATGGTTATCTTTTTATTTTATGTGTATTTCGTGTCTTTAATGTTGCACTGAAAACTATTTATCATGCTTTCCTATATGTTTGTTAATGTGTTGTATGTTTGTTGCGATTCACTCCAGCAAACTTGTATTGTTGAAAATTTTGAATTTACATTTGCAGAGAAGGAGAACTTATGCTTGTACGGACTTCCAAATGAGACATGGGAAGTTAACTTACCTGTTGAGGAGGTGCCTCCAGAGCTTCCCGAACCTGCACTGGGCATAAACTTTGCTAGAGATGGAATGCAGGAGAAGGACTGGCTATCATTAGTTGCAGTTCACAGCGACTCGTGGTTGCTTTCCGTTGCTTTCTATTTTGGTGCACGGTTTGGTTTTGGCAAGAATGAGAGGTATGTTTTGCTTTTTCTATGTCATTTACAGCTCGGTCACGGCTGTATCTTGGTTGAATTTATTGCTAACTGCATAATTCTCTTTGCATCTTCTAGTATAGAAAAACAGTACTCTTGTTCTCTTCAAATGAGTTTATAATTTATAGAAAGTTATCAATCTGATGCATAGCACAAAGCTTATGCAGGATGAAGCAATTTACATTTACAAAATTGTGGAAACTTTTTTTAATCATTTTCATTTCTATTTTTAATGTGGCTAACTTTTTCGTTTTAAATTTAGTAAGATGAATTTGGTACTATTCTGCATGCAATAGTTGTTTATGCCTTGCATTCAAAGTTCAAACAAGGAAGTGACTGCCCTTTCACTTTGTATGTCTTAACATGTTTGAGAGAACGGCTTAAGCTTTGAGTCTGGATGTCAAAATGGTGACAGAGATGTTTGACTATTATCATGTAATACTTGCTAAGGTCTTGCCATGTCATTATATGAAATATTTACCTAAATTATTTGGCACTCATGTTAAATATAAGTTAAACCTCTGGTCTGCCTTTTTTATTCCCTGCGTTTCAATATGATGGGCGCATGTTTTCTGGTCTACACTGTCAGGAATGTTGTCATTGTGTTTTCCCCTCTAAGGTGCAATGTCCTTGCACAACCATAACTTGATGAGTGCCAGTGTGCATGTGCATGTGAATGTACACTGTTTCTTATACGGGACTTGCTTTAGGAGGGAATATTTGATGCATTTGGGACTGTCTCAAAGATTTGGAGTTTGAAATTTTATACAGAAGCTAAAGTTAGCCCTTAGATCCATTGTTACAGTGGTGTGATACATGTAGGGGTGATAACGAGCCGAGACCAAGCCAGGCCAGGCCCGGCTCGGCTCGGAAACAAGCATATCTGGGCTCGGCTCGAAAATAATATTACTGGGCTCGGCTTGGGCTCAAAGCTCGTCAGGCTCGGGCTTGGCTCGGCTCGAAATAGACATTTTTTATATTATTTTTATTATTTATTTATTTATTTGTAGTTTATTTTTTATTTATTATTTGTAGTTTTGTAAATTTGTTTTAGTTGATAATATTCAATTTATTTTATTTAATTTATTTTTAGTGGATTTACTCTCAATTATTTTATTTTTTTGCTAAACAAATTGTTTTTAATGTATATATAAATATATATGTGTATGTTTATATATAATTATTCCGAGCCTGTTCACAAGCTTTTCGAGCCGAACCCGAGCCCGAATCGAGCTCACTCGAGCTGAGCTTTGACCGAGCCGAGCCCGAGTAGCTCGCGAGCCGGCCAGTTTCATTGTCACCCCTAGATATATGAACAAAAAATAAATCAGTAAGTGGCAGTTGTGACTTGTGAGAGAGTAGGGAAAGGCCATGTTTGCTGGGAATATGTAGAAAACTACCAATTTGCCTTCCGTATCTTAGTTTCAGCCCTATAATTGTTTATCCCATTTAGTTATTTAGCATTCTTCGATCATTGAACCAAGGGATTTGATCCCGCTTGCAACACATGCTTGCTCTTCTCTCAATAAGGGACTTGAGATGTGAGTGTGATGGGGATTGGGAGTTTATTTCTTGACAGATTTTTCCTGTCGCTAATGTTATTCTAATTCTTTTTTTTATTGGCAGGAAAAGACTCTTTCTGATGATAAATGATCTTCCAAGCATATTTGAAGTTGTGACGGGAAATGCTAAGCCATCAAAGGACCAATCTGCTAATCACAATAGCAGTGGCAAAAGCAAATCAAGTGCTAAGGTGATATGAAGTTGAGCGTAAATTCTTTTCTTCCTTCTATATGCAGGGGTCTCATTTGATGTCACATGGATATCCTTGTTGTTTGCAGTCTCGTCAATCTGAACCCCAGAGTAAGATGGTAAAGGTATCACCACCATCCAAGGATGAGGATGAGAGTAGGGAAGAAGACGAGGAAGATGATGAACAGGGTGCCACTTGTGGGGCTTGCGGGGATAGCTATGGAACTGATGAATTCTGGATTTGCTGCGATATCTGTGAAAGATGGTTTCATGGCAAATGCGTGAAAATCACACCAGCAAAGGCAGAACATATCAAGCAGTACAAGTGCCCAAGTTGCAGTAG
Organism: Abelmoschus esculentus; assembly: GCA_035048815.1. Taxonomy (NCBI): domain Eukaryota; kingdom Viridiplantae; phylum Streptophyta; class Magnoliopsida; order Malvales; family Malvaceae; genus Abelmoschus; species Abelmoschus esculentus. The sequence continues at coordinate 4,812,476 of JAUCBN010000008.1, forward strand.
CAAGAGGGCTAGAGTTTGAAAGTTGCAGGTTCAGAAGTTGGACTTTAAACCAATTTGAAACGAAGCAGACATGGTTGGTTTTATAGCCTTTTCGGATTTGAAGTAAAACAGAGTTTTTACCTTTTTAGTTGATGAAGTAATTTCATGACTGCAGCTGGGATTTTATATTCTGCTACTCTTTGCTCCTGCTTTGTTTAATTTTTATTGACCATTGTGTTCCAAACTGATGCTGGCATCCAGAATTGCTCTCTCTCTATGAGAGTAACAATCCCTCTTTTCCTCCTACCCAATAGCAGATTAGATGAGTTAACAATTAACAAATGTCTGAATTGGACTTTCACATGGTTAAGAGGCCCATCAGCTACCTCGAGAATCCCATGCTTAGACAATTCTTCATGGGAGCAGACTGGAGCTTTGGACTTCATATCAAGCAACGTCATTAACGTTTAATGAAAGAAAAAAAAATGACTCGTGGATAGGTTAGGAAATAATGACCCTAAACTCGTTACTTTTTTTAATTAATCTGTTTTTATTTTACTTTTAGTTACCCTATTTTTAATCTGAATTGATCTGTTTAATATTTTTTTATATACACAATACCTCAAATTTAAGATATGCTTATCATTTAAATGACCCTAAACTCGTTACTTTTTTTAATTAATCTGTTTTTATTTTACTTTTAGTTACCCTATTTTTAATCTGAATTGATCTGTTTAATATTTTTTTATATACACAATACCTCAAATTTAAGATATGCTTATCATTTAAATGAACCGTATTATCAATTAATCAGTTTTATAGAACTACCTCAAATGAAAATATTAAATAATTAATTTATAGATTTAAGAAAGTGGGAAAATCTGTAATCAATCTTCTCTTCCTCCAAGCCCTATCCTAGTCCTACCAAACAGATCGACCGGCCCCTCCTATATAAAAAGATTAAGCCTGGTATGGAGATGTCCCCTCCTCGCTCCGTCGGCACTAAAAGGTAACCCCTTCCAACCTTCCATGTGCTACGGGTCAGGAATATTTCCTTCATAACCATATTATATATAAGATTGAGAATTTTGAAAGAAGATTCTTTATAAGGACGACCCATGACATGAATGGCCTCACTCGAATTTTCCATACTTTTACTCACCCAAGTCCCAGGTTTGACTCTCACCCATTATTTTATTACCACATGTATGTAAAAAAATAAAAATATTAAAAAATATATTCTAGGACCATGTCTTGTATCAATATCTATATACAACTTCAATTTGGATGGGTCCAACCATTCAACCTTAACTTAAAACATCAAATTGAATCTTATTATTAGGGTAAATTTCCACCCAAAAATAAGAATTATGTAATTTGTATCATTACTAAGATTTATTATTGTTTTTCTATAATATGTTACGTTGTTGAACTAAGTTTCATTAAAAACATGATCACACTCATTTAACGTGATCTTGTCTATTTATTCTTTTTACCAAAATAAACATTAAATTTAAATATCATACATAATATTATTAGAAAGAATTAATAAAAATTCAAAAAATTAGTTTATGAAATATAATACTCATACAAAAAGCTCAGTTTTTATGAACGTTAAATAATAATTAATCCACGTCTTTTTCTTGATTAGACACCTTTTTTACTAAATTGCGATGAGCAGTGACGAAGCCACATGGGTGGAGTGGGGCAATCGCCCCTACCTCAAAAATTTTTTTACACTTTTATCTTCTTATTTAATTTTTTAAAAAATTTAATTTTTTTATTTTTAGATATTTATGTTTTATTCTCAATCTTAAATCATGATTTCGGTCCTCGGGTGATGAGCTTATTTTTTAAGAAGAAAAAACGGCACATATCCCTCTTGGACCATCATCATGACTCATGCCATGAGAGTGGCATATGATATCTCGTTCCCACATGCTCTCATCTCTATCCAAGTAGTCATCCCCGTCGGTCCACACAAACCAAAGAATCCAAATTTACACATTCAGGTACATGAGGTACATGACAGATCAGTCACCAAATGGAATCTACAGTCCTGGAAATACTCCACTCACAGTGTCCCATGGGACATCATAATCTATACATATACGACCACTATATTTATATACTTTTGGAAGGAATAGATGCAAGATGGCTGGAAAATCATGGAGTTACTTGAAGAGTTTTATAACCATAGCTCCTGTCATTGGAAATGTCAAACTTACCCTTATCCTATATATTGACTGATGGAGGATTCTTGTGAGGGCAAAGGGGTACTTTAGTTTTGTTTTTATTGTGGAACTCAAAGTTAGTGGGGTGGCCCAAACAAGTGGAGAGGAATGGTAGAACGAAAACAAAAGGTAGAGAGGGAGAGATTTGTCTGAACAGAGTTTGGGGGTACAGTTGGCTGTGATGGGATGGTTTGATCCAAAAACTAAAAAAAATTATTAAGTAAACTCGATTTATCACGTTATTTATGATTCTAATTAATCAAAATCGTTTATTTTAATTTTTTTAAAATAAATTAATATTTTTTATATATGATTTAATAAATGAATAATTATTAAATAATTATTAAAAATAATAATTTTTATTATTTAAACTATAAATAACATAATAAATAGAATTCACCTAGTAATCTCTCTTACTACAGTTTCTCACTCGATGGCAATGAAAAAGATTAAGGATATTAAAGAGAGCAGTTGTCCCTTTTCAAAAATTATTTTTTATAAACAAATTAATTTTATATTTTTATATAAAATTTTATATCTAATCTTAATCATACCGATATATTAAAAAATCCTACTTGACGTGGTCTTTGTTTTTTCTTCATGTTTACCCCTTTGGAATCTGTTGTCCACACGCAATGAGTCACTCAAGTCTGGTTGTGTCGGTGGGTAGGACCCATTTCACCTTATCTGTTATTCCACACCACAGAGTCCAGGCTTAGAAATAATAGGAACTGATTAGATTATTGAGTTTTAAGTTTAACTAATTAAAAGGGTAAAATACAAAAATCATCACTTAATTTTGTTTTCTCTTCTATTTTAGTCGCTTTAGAGTATTTTATTATTATTTTAATTTAATATGATATTGTTATAATAAAATAATATATTTATTATAAATAAATAACTTTTATTATTATTAAATTTTAAAATATTTAAAATAATCATTATCGTTTATTGCCATCGTCGATATTCAGAATCAACAATCATTTGATCCTAATTGCATTGGGTGATAAATCTTGACATATTGAGTCCAAATTTGGTGATTGTTTCATCAAGAAATATCTTCAAACATGCGAATCTCTATAAAAATGTTTCAATTCCCTCGCTTTCAGTCTAATTTTATGAACTTTAGAATATTTTTTTGATAAAATAAAAGTTAAATTTAATCTCAAAGATTGAGATAAAGTGACCTATAAAATCTAAAACCAAACAATCACCGTCTATGACTGTAGATTGTAGCATTCTATATTGACGAACAATGACCAACAAACAATTGTTATTATAAATTATTTTTACATTAAATAATAAAAAATATTATGTTATATCAAAATAATATAAAGTTACTAAAATAAGAGCAATTTGAAATTTAATTATTAAATTAAAAATTTTAAAAGTTAAATGCCTAAAATATGAGAAATAAAAATTGAGTCGTGATTTTATATTTTACCTTAAATAAGACTTGTAATGAGGTATTAAATTGGGATTGTGTCCCATCTTGTTTTGGAAGTTTAGCCAGACACATCGATTGTTGGTATTTACCGCTCAACAGAATCTTTCAACAAATCTGTAGAGACCAGTTCCGTTTTGTTGCTGAAGATTAGATGGTCTTCTTTTGAACTTTGTCTTTGTCCAAATCTAGGCAAAACAAAGACTTACCATTTACAGAGACTTCATTAACTAATCAAGTAGAGCAAATCACCACCTAACTAATCAGTTGATTATCACTCTCCCATAGGAGGGAGAGTGAGAACGTTATCTAGTACAAGCAAAAAGTTAATACCGAATATTTGATATTAGTTTTAATTTTATCGGGTATATATTAGATACCGAATCTAAAAAATTAAAATTTAGTTACGATTCTGACTATGATTAGGATTTAAATTTTAAATTTAATCTTAATTTTATCGAAATCAATACCAAATAAAAATTTACTGAATCTAATCAGGTTCGAGACCGAAACCGAATAATTGAGTTTTTTTTCTTACCCTAGTATTAAGAACCGTTTCCACCCAACGGTTGTTAATTTTAACCTCCTGACCTCAAGTATAAGTTTTAGTAAGTCGCAAAAAGTACAGTATCGTAATATTTAATGCAGAAACCGGAGCATCAAAGGAATGAGACTGCGCCAGAATAATGATGGGCTATTACGGCTAGGGAGGTGAGAAAATCCCTTGAAGAAATACAAAATCCAATTATTCTCTGTTTTATTTTTAATTACAAAGCTTAATTAGAATATTATTTTAACAGTTCAGATTTATATCAACGTTAAGTACAGGTTGAAGTTGGGGTGGTTCAAAAATTTTGGAAGTTTTATATAATTTATTAAAATGTGACTTTTATAATTAACCGTCAATAGTTCTATTGATTCTAAAAATGTGGTCTTTAGAAATAATTTTCTTTTTTAGGGACTCATGTACGATCGTTTGTGTTGTGTCAGTTCATAACCTCATTAGATCTATAAAAATAATAATAAGAAGAATAAAAAATAAAATTTTATATTTACTGTCACATTTATGACATAATTATAACGTTTTAATAATTAGAACTTATCTTTTTTAAGTGTATTTTCAAAATTGTTATAATAAATTTTGAGATTAATATTAATTAATGAATATAATTTATCAAATTTTAAAGTTTTTTTTAGTGAATTCTGTATAATCGCTCTTATTGTATCTATGCATAACCGCAGATCCAAGTCCAGTAATCTTTGGGCGTGGTATTTGGCTGTTCTACTTAAAGAGGAGGATATTTTGAATTTGTTTTATTGGAACTCTTCTCTTTCCTTTGGTAATGGAATTGTTTATTTGATAAAAAAAACAATTTAACTATAATTACATGTATTAATGTATGTAGAAAATATATGTTTTAATATTATTTAGAATAAATCAATTAATGAAAACAATAAATATACATAATTAGTTTGACATAGAAAACAAACATTTAAATAAAGCTCCCGTATATACATTTTAAATATCTTTTGATAATTTTATATATAATATAAATACGAAATATAAATGTGATAAAATAATTGAAATATAATATTATAATATAAAAAAATATCAAAATTTATATAACAGTACACGAATCTAATGTTGATAGTTATTACGTATACCGACAAAAATACGTAGATCAACTTGTCCAGAACTCTCGTATTCTACTGTTCTTCCTTTATTCTTGAACATCTCAAGATTCATCTCTTCTGTTGCTTTACCTTTGTGTCGTCTTCTTGGATGGTGAATATTGGTCGTCCACACAGATATTCTTTGTACCATTTTTTTTAATTTCAATTTGTATTTAACTAGTACGTTGGGATTAAGGATCTTTATAAACAATTGACTTGAGATATTTAATTAGTTAATTCGATAAAAATTATTATATTATTATTATTATTTTAACAAAAAATGAGTACTTGACCCGGTTCACTAATTTTGATAGGTTTATAAGCTCACAAGTTGAGTTGTAATATCCAATTTAGATAAATATATGATATATAATTTTTTATTTTTATCAAATAATAAAATATTATATTATTATATCGAGATTTAAATTTATATAAAAATAAAAATCATCTTTAGATAATACTAAATTAATTATTAAATTTTAATATTTTTAAATACCTTATTTTCGTTCCCAATTATTTTAACCCTAATTTTCTCTCTTCACTCCTCTTTGTCAGACTCGTCGTCTCTCCCAGTCCCACCCTCACTAACGGTTGACCAACGACCACCCGTCGTCTCTCATAATAGTAACTAGTTATTTAGGTTTTTATTTTTTATTTATTTAATTTTAAAGTTATCATGTTAATTAATTTTATCATATGTTCGAATAAATATAACTTATATGTATGTATAAATTTATCTAAATTTAAAATAAAAATTTAAATACTAAAAAAGTGTCATTCCTTAACGCTAATTTATCTTACATATAGATAAAAAGATGATGTTAATTGTTAAGTAATGCTTAATTTGAAGTTGTATTTATTTTATGAGCACTTAATTTGACATTAACTAGTTTTTCTTTCTTTTTTGAACAATATCTTATTCAGGAATTTTTATTTTATTTTTAACAGACATTAAATCTATACAATATATAAGTTTTCTTAAATGGTATAATTTGTAAAAAAAAAAAACATAAATTTTTTTTAATGTATTTTGTACTTGGACTTGTGAACAATCATCTTCATAGGTTGAGATAGAGAGCGGAAAAATTATTTAATAAATTCGACTTATCAAGTCATTCACGATACATCTAATAAGATAACATTCATCTATTTAAGTATAATTTTTTTAATAATTACTCACTCTTTAGTTACATGTCAACTTTTATTTACATATATGAAAGAAGTAAAGATTTACTTTAAAATTTAGATAAAAAATTTTATTAGATAGACTATAAACGATCTTGTGAGTCAAACTCATCTAATAAATTTTTTAGAGTATGACTTTTTATTATTAAAAAAATTGGTATCCAAACCTTCTAGTACCAAAGTACAGATACCCGATTGTAACGAGCTAAAATCGTTTGTCCCTTTATTTTGTCTCCTTAATGTCCCACTTTAAATTAGTGATTTTGGTTTAGAAGTTGTGCTTAAGGTTTACAAAATTAGGGAAAATATGTATCTTTTAAGGTTTAAGGTTTACGTAAAAAATTAAGTTTAAAGTTTAGAACTTATTTTTTTAAGATTTTTAATAGAAAACACGAAAAAATCATGATTAAGAATAAAAGATTCCTATTCAATTATAATAATGGTAGTTAATACCTGATCTAGCACGTGAAAATTTTGATTAAAAGAAACAAATTAAATACATTAAAAGAATTCTTGTAACGCTCTTTAACATAAATTATATTATATACTCCTGTCAGACGAAGAAATCACTTGAATTCCATCAACAAAGACTCTGCGTCGCCACCTGCTCTTTGTATGTTTACTCTTTGTTCTCAACGATTCCTTTGATAGAAGAAAATGTTGAGTAATTGCGAGAAGATGATGATCGTCTCTTCAACCGCTAACGATGAATGGCCACAGGTTTAATTGTCACTACTCTCTCTCTCTCTCCAGCAATTATTCGACAAAACATGACCCCAGTTTTGTTGTTTTGCTTTTGGAACAGAATATCTATGTTGTGTTGTGATTTTACCCTAAGAACACTCATTTAACTCTTTTAGTTTTCTTCTTCTCTTCATTTCTTTCTCCATTTTGGCCATGCACCACTTTGGTTGCAGAATCATATAGATGAGGACTTGATGGCGTCAACAGCTAGGCTTATGGAGAAACCAAGCCAACAGCAGCAGCAAAAGCAGCAAGCCCTAAAGTGTCCTCGTTGTGATTCATCAAACACTAAGTTCTGCTACTACAACAACTACAGTTTATCACAGCCAAGACACTTCTGCAAGGCTTGTAAGCGTTATTGGACTCGTGGTGGCACTTTAAGGAATGTTCCGGTGGGCGGTGGATGTAGGAAGAACAAGCGTGTGAAGAGACCAGCGGCTTCCGCCATTGATGCAGCTTCTGGTGCAAATAACAACACTCCACTATCTCAACAACAAATCGGTGTTTCTTCAACCCCAACACATCATATCAACCCTTTGTTTTATGGGTTAGCTAATACCCCATCTGATATCCATCTTCCCTTACCTCGGTTCAGTTCAAGAGTTTCAGGTGTGGAAAACGTAACAGGCTATGATCTCCAGCCTGATCTGAATGCTCTGGGATTAGGGTTTTCTTCTGTGATGGTGTCTAGTGATACCGGGGACGGTGATTATCGGAATGGTTTTAACACTAACCCGAGTAAGCAAATCCAGGATGTGGTGACTTCAAATCCACTCCTTTCAAGCTACTCTAATATCTTTGGACCCTCATCTTCTAGCACCATTACCACACCAACCATCACTTCTTTGTTAGCTTCTACTCTTTACCAACACAAATTCATGAACAGCTGTGTTAAAAATACTCATCTGCCCAGCCAAACGCAAGCCTTAGAACCTTTTCAAGACCTTCAAATGACAGGTAACAGTGACAATGGGCTAACCATGAAAGATATCAAAGTTGAAGAAGCCCAAAGCAGAATGGAATGGAATGATGCATGCCAGACTCAACCCGATCAAATCGGTTTATATGATTCAGCGGTTTATTGGAACACGGCAAGCCTCGGTGCTTGGAATGATCCAGCAAACACTGGATCCTCACTCACTTCTCTGATCTAGCAAACTAGATTACTCTTATGATCAGTTATTTTTCAAATCGTCTCCCTCTTTGTTGGGTCTTTTTCTGGGGGGTTATAGGTACTTAGTTTCGTTTGATTACTACTGTCGGTAGTGGATTCTACAGTCATAATGGTGTGGGATTGGAAAGGAAAAAAAAAGCTAGTACAACAAATTAAAGTTGAGTATTGAAGCATGGATGTGAGAAGATTGGATCGGATGGATCATGTCAGCTGCAAGAATTCAGCCTAAAGTTTTATTATCAAAGGTTGAGAAAACTCCCTATTTGCGCTGAGAGGAACCTCGGATCCTCTTCATCTCATCGCTGATGGCTATCATCTTCTTCATCAGTCATCTGAAGCTGCCGTGTTGAAGAGATAGGTTTAGCTTACTTCGCTGCAACTTTTTAGACCAGTAAGTTTGGCTTCTATTTTGTATGTATATACTGCTTGACACTTCTTCCCTTTCCCCCCTAATGCATTGCCATTAGTTATCATGATGGGTTTTCAGTCCTAAGTAAAAGATCTGGGCGAGGATTGAGGAACTAATTATTTTTCCCACTTTTTTATTTTATGTTTTCAGTTGTTTTACATTATGCGTTTTTGGGGGTTGGATATAATCAATGATACAGAAAAGAGGGGGAGATTTGTACATGCAAACTGCAATTTGAGCTATTATTATCATGGTTAGTCTGTTTTTGAAGTTCTTATACATATATGAACTTTGGTTTCATGATATCTTTAAACCATGCATGAAAACGTATGTATGGAGCTATGTATTCATCAAGATTCAAGGCAAACTGGGAATGGACATGATATTTAAGGAATGGATTTTAGTAGGGTGGCGTTAGTGCATGTGCTGGTTTAGCAGCACGACCGATTGAAAGAGTTAAAGAGTACAGCCATGAAGAAACAGTTGAGTTATGTCAGGGAGGTTTCGATGAGAGAGCAACTGAGCAAACGAGATTTAGGTCCAATGTTGGATTCTAGCTGCTTGGATGCATCCCACGAAAACACCAATTCCCCCTTCACCACTTTCTTTCCCTCTCCCCCTCCCTGTACAAACTTTGTTTTAACAAGAGAAAAGGAAAGATCAGAGAAAATATGGGGACCTATATAACAGAAGCACGTAAATAAAAGTTGAAGTAATACGTACATACATACATATAGAGTTTGTGTCTTGTACTCCAGACCCTCTACTTTGTTTTGTTGATGAGGTACTTTTAAAAGCTGCAAAAATCAATACTCTGTAAAGATTCTCTACACATTTCCATAGGAGTAGTGATTAGCTTGCCCAAGAAAGTTATGGAACTGGTAATAGTTGACCTAACCACTTCAATTATTACAAGTTTGAATTTGAATTCCTAAGGTTGTTATGGAATCATGAATGCTTAATTGCATCACTGGATCAATATTCAAAAGCCAGAATGATTTTGCCTAAGAAAGAGATTTGAGACTAAGTATGGTGTCTGGTACGATAACATTAATTAAATTTAAAGCCTAAGAAACCCAGACTGAATCATTTTGATCTACTGTATTATAGTTGGCTGAGTAGATTAGCTAGTCTCTGGGGAAAGAATAAGGCAGTGCTGTTGCTGCCACCATGTCCATGCCCACTTTGTCCCATTGCTTTCATTCATAACATGTAGTGGGAACAGTGTCCTGGGGGACCAATCTCAGTTTCTTATTATCAGCTGTATTTATAATCTATTATTTCAGTTCTTGATTTGCTTACATGTTTCAGAATTTACGGTCTGACAAAACCATGATCTACTACTATCCTTAAAAGAAAAAGCAGCTGAGTGTTTGTGGTTGAGCTCATCTCTGCATTAACTTCATGTTACCTGGCTCTTCAGTTGCATCTGCAACCAATTTTTTAAAACCACAGACAGCTTTGTGTATCTATCACACAAGCTTCTCCACTAAGATCTGATATAATTAGAAGAAGACAATTAGACGAAGGATCTCACTCAATTGTGATAATTTTAACTGACAACGAGAGCTCGAGAATTGTATCATTAAATAAGCCAAACCAGTCTTAATCAAGAGGTTCCAAATTCCACTAACTACATTACCACTAACATCTCACTCAATTGCTCTAATTTTGTTTTTCATTCTTTTTAAGCTAGGATGAAGAGGGAGGGGGCATGTCTCCTTGCCACGTTTTTGGGACTTTGGGGGTCTAAAGAAACAACTCATCCATTTCAGTTTTCTAGGGGGGAATGGTGCATGTGCATGCATGGACTGGCCTCATCCCTTTACTGCCTTTTTTGCTAAGTTTTCCCCAGGGTTCTTCATTTAAGGAAAAAGGGTTTGTTTCAACCTAATGTTTAGAAAATATGGCGTTTTGTTTGAATATCATTCAAAACTAATGAAAGGGAAGTTAAATGCTGGAAATGACCTATCTACAATTTATGTAATCTCTTACTAAATTTAGCATTACGAATCGATGGAATTTGTTCTTTAACAGTATTAGATAGTATATAAATTACACTTAAAAGTTAAATTGTTATATATTTCTAAAGAGATTCTTCCAAGAGACATACTAAAATTTAAAAGAAAATTATAACGAGACAAGCGGAAATAAGGGTTTCGTTAGTTGGGTTGTCGAGGCAAAGGGTTTTGGTGATGAGTAGGTATAGGGTAGACATAGCAAGCTATTTGCAGTGGAGACTGATGATAATTCGCCAAATGAAAAGCAAAGGCTAAGGCTTAGTCTAGTCCACAAGGACCATTTGTCCGGTTGAACAACTATGGATGAATGGGGCCTTGTGAGTCCCCATACCATTACCATGTTTGATATGAAGTGGCGTAACCCACTAACGCATGCTTCTGATATGTTCAAATTGAAATAAAAATTAAAGTGGGACCTCTAGGACAGCAGCACTTAACATCCTTGAAATCTGGATGTGGTGTTAAAGCTAGACACTGGATGGTTCCGTCCATGCATTATGCATTCGTCACCAATGCCAAGGCCATGAAATTACTTTTTCTTTTCATGGAATGAGCTGCAAAGTTAGCATCCCCAGTGCCCACTGTGGAAACTTTCCTAGAAACCTCCCAAGTCCTATGACCTCCACTTCAAATGTCTACTACTACCAGGAAGAATGACATATTACAAATAACACACTAAATATATGGATAGAATATTGGAGATATAATACAGACAGTGGCAGAACGTACTTTGAAACATTTAATTTTAAAAATTAAACTACTCGTAATTAAAAACTAAAATTTTCATGTAATCCTTTTAATATATTCATGTTCTCCGAATGAGGGATCAAAAATTTGGTTTACATGGAAACCACAATACCCAGTTCCACGCCTCGACCGATGGATTGGTTCGTTTGACCATCATTTTCAATCTTCTTGATGGAATAAATTAGTGTAGTCTACTGACTAATATATATATCGGAGAAGGTAAAATCTTGAAGATGCAAAAAAAAAAAAACACATTAAAGTTTAAAGTGCTTCACATTCTCTGTTTACTACAGTGTTTTCGATGTTGCAGAGTGTCCACCAAATCCAAAGCAAAGTATACGACTGTTGCTGAAGATGAGAGATCAAATTGACAATGACAACCCCTACCATAAACGTAATATTGTTATGAAAACAAAATCATGCAGGGGATGTTTTTTTTTTCAGTTTCAAAAAGTTGTGAAAGAACATCAAAATCCAACCCAGATGATGTTTCCTTTCCCAGGAAAACTAAAAAGCTTAAAGTAAAAACACAACCCAGATTCCCAGAATCTGTATAACATTCGAAAAAAATGGCGATTAGCCGTACTGTTCATTCATATACAGGAATCAAAAACCACATTACAAGATTCTCTCTGAATTCATGTCCTCAACTTGAACCAGATTAAAACAACCCAACAACAGCAGCTGACAGACTATAAAAGACGCAATTTTTGATATGTCAGGCTCAAAGCTCGATGGTTTTTTTGTATAGAGAATGCGAGAAATGAATTTCAATTGAGCTTGTAAGTTGTCTACCTTTGTACGTTTAATTAAAACAAAGGGTGACGAAAAATCACTATGGTGGAGCGCCATAATCTGGAAGATCGGGCCATTGATTTGGATTTAAAGAAGCACTCGTAGTGTTGTTTGTGATCATAGGGCTGCTTGTGCTGCCGCTGCTATTGTTGATGCTCCACACAGCCGCTTCAGAGACTGTAGGATGACGGTTATTGATAAAACTTTGATGCCAATTCTGCTGAGAAGAGTTACATGCAGCAGACATGCTAGACTGAATCAGCCTCTCTTGATCAGATGGGCACACGTTTACAGTCTTTTGACCACTATCACACATGGAAAAGAATTGGGTTTGTTGAATTGTTTGATACTGTTGTAACCCGAAAGAAGGGATACCATATCCCTGAAAAAGACTCAAATTCGTAGAACCGCCCAGGTCACCACCAATACTTAGAGCCTGATTGAGAGGTTGATTAAAAGGTTGCTGTTGGTTCGTCGATTGAATTGCAGCCAAAGAAGACAAAAATTCAGCACCAGGATAAAGGGACCCCACTGAAGAAATAACAGACGGTGAAGCAAAACTACCAGATTCATTGGTTCTCAGAGCAGCACTCACGCTGATCATAGGATTAGAATAAGAGATCATACTCTGTGGTGATGCCAAGTTGTGTTGCTGCTGAGGTATCTGTGGAGGAGACCTTGACTTTTCATCGGAAGAAGAAACCTTTGTTCGCTTCCCTTTCCTGCAACCACCTCCCACGGGCACGTTCCTTAGTGTTCCACCTTGTGTCCAGTACCTTCTACAAGTCTTGCAGAAATAACGAGGCTGTGAGAGACTGTAATTGTTGTAGTAACAAAACTTTGTATTAAGAGACTCGCAACGAGGACACTTTTGAGGCGGGTTTTGCTGCTGCTGCAGGGCCGTCAACGCCTTCAATCTCTGATCTTGCTGTTGGTTCTGCTTCATGCCTTGTTCACTCCCTATTCTTCCTCTATCTTGCTGCTGCATCACTCTATCTGTAGGCTCTTCTTTCCTACGCTGATATATAAATCTCATTGGGGGATCACAACTCCCCTAATCCCCCACTTTGAGGGCAAGATACTGGCGTGTCAACCTTAGAGAAATGGTTTTAATAAAAGGGAAAAAAGATGACGTTTATATGGACCCCACTTCGGAGTATGCCTCCTGGGATGTTGGTGCTTGAGACTTGGAGTCCTGTGAGTTGAATGAACCGATATGTCTTGCTCTGAGCTTGTGTTGTTTTTGGTCACTTCCATAGGGGGACTTGTTTCATGTTTTGACTGGGGGATTTTGTAAGGCAAAATGGACTTATTTTTGGACAATTTTTATCAAAAGAAGATGTTGCAAATATGGTGGAACTTCGTCTAAAACAAACATCAGTTACGACTTACGAGAAGAGAATGGCCCTCCGAAGTTCTAATAGAATCAAGGGTTTCAATATTCCATATCAAGACCTGCAGAAGAAAACTGCAATTAGCTCTAGGCTTATACAAAAAACTGCATTACATCTTGATAGCACCTTCTTTACAAGTTCCGCACTCGCTAGAAACTTCCCATCTGATGAAAAGCGGCAGTTCAAGACTTTGTTTTTGCATGAGTGGAGGCAAGGTCTACACCAGTGAAAGGACATATCATTTTATTATGGTTGTTTCAATATCATATTTACTGTTATACTGCCACAAGTGTTTCTTCATGACAGAATCACATTATTTTTCTGTCATGAGAAGTCACAGGATGTAAGCGTATATATACACACAAAGACATAATCTACACAAAGTTTGGTGGAGAAGGAAGTCAGAAAACTTTCATTTTCAAACCTCAGTAACTGTTACAACTAGGAGTGAGTATTCAATCGAGTCAAGTCAAATAAAAAATTTTCGAGTTAATCGAGTTAACGAATCATATTTTACAATTCCAACTTTATTTGAATTTTTTTCAAATATTTTTCGGTTCGAGTATAAGAAATTGGAATCAAGTTGAATCGAGTTTTCGAGTTCCTATAAATATTTAATTGTAATTATTTATTATGTTATAGTATGATTTAATTCCGATTTAAATGACTTCCTCTAATTATATATGATATGTATATATTTTTTTTCATATGTAATGATATTTCTTATTAATTTTTATATATCAATGTATATATAACATAAAAATTTGAGGTTTGTCTCAAACATAAAAATAAATCATTTAATTATCAAAAATTTCGAGTTATTCGAGTTATACGAATTTCAATTTTATAACTCGAACTTTATTTGAATTTTTTCTAAGTCGAGTCTATGAAATTTCGAGTGCAGTCAAAACAAATCTAGTATTTCACCTCGAGTAGAGTTATTCGATTTTTTAAAGTCGAGTCAAGTTTTGCTCACCCCTAACTACAACCAAATATAATCTTCCCAATCTATTTAAGTATTTTCAGCAATATAAAATGGTTAGGGGAGGACACACTACAAAAGAAAAAGATAGTACAGGAAGTATAGATCAAGAAAATGGCGACATTCTCCACTAACATGGAACAAATTACCTTGTATATCAAAGATCAATAAACTGAGGAAAAGACATCAAAGATTTTCCAAAGTTTTGTGGCATACCACAATTTATGATCTGCCATTGACAAATTTGGTAATTTCTTTTTCTTTCTTCCTTTCTGCAAGATCAAAGAAAATATAACTGTAAAAAAGAAACCATACTATACATGCACATAAACACGTACTTTTCCATGACTTTTATCCAAGATGGAGGGAGCCTTACCATCAGCAGCAGATTTCCTTGAGAATCACTTGCATATTACCTGCAGCTGCAGCAGCAAATTATATCGGCTATTGTATTTGATAATTTCTTTTTCTTTCTTTATGCCTGATCAAAGAAAATATAATTGTAAGAAGATACCATACTGTACATGCATACAGACATGCTTTTCCATGACTTCCATCCAAGACCGGGGAGGCTTAGAATCAGTAGTAGATTTCCTTGAGAATCACTTGCATATTGCACGCACTTGCAGCAGCAAATTATATTGACTATTATATTGTTCTGCTAGTGCTATTTGGATTGTCATCTGGTTCATCACCAATCAGTCACTAATGAGAGATGATAATCCCCCTCCACAAATGAGAGTGAAAGAGCTTTTAACAAGTGAAACCAATACACACAAGCATATAAGTTGATGCAGAATATATACTATCTTTACAGAAATAAAGACAACAACTAATGCCCAAAAGTATGTCACTACTTCATTTGACCCGTCTGTTATTCTCAATTATTTTCTGCCTATGAGAGCTTCTGGAGTTGAGTGTCAGCCCCTTATTTGATTCTCTGACTGACCATTCAACATCTGAAATTGTTGCTGATAGTTTGGTGCCTGAAAGAGTAAATTTAAATTATATCCCAAATCAGGTAAGCTAGCTCAACCACAGGACTGTTAGTGGAACTTCAAGCACACTTCTATTTACAATTGGCAGACTTGAACATCTATGGTGATAAAAAAGGACCCAAGAAACTGTGCTTGCAAGGATCCAACAAATATTAATTAACATGCCACTTACATCCAAAGGCCATCCCCATTCAGAGGTGTTTGGTCGATTGATATATAACATATAGTATATAATTACAGTCCCCACAAAACAATGTAAAGCAAGAGTGTCAGACCAATGCTGTGTACATCTCCTGCTTGCCAAAGTATATTAGATATCCATAATTCGTGCACAAGTAAAAACGGTTCAGATTTTCCAGCATTAACTCAAATCAGACAAAAGTGAAAGTCAACCTGCAGCATGAGGCAAAGTAACTGGAAGTTTTCCTTTTGTGGCCCATAGGAGGCGGTTGAATTAGGAAAGGTATTCCCCAAGTTCATGCCTTTATTTAATGACAACTAGGTGGTTTTGTTAACAAAGTAACTAGTTTAGATTTTTACCTTTAGAACTTGAAGCAGAGCGATATTTAAATGTCGTTGCATAAGACTGATACGGATAATAAGAACATTAACTTAAAGGGACTCTTGGGGAGAACCAATCTCTGAAAAAAATAGACCCTTCTCAAAATTAACAAATTACACCATATGGAACAAATAATCTCAAAAACATTTAAAGAAGAGAAGCGGAAACTCCTGATATTTTCACGTGTCAATGCAAAAAATCAGGACAAACCTTTGCATAGAAATGAAACAAAACACTCATTTAGAAGAATTAGACCAATTGATGATTAATGGTTGTTCTTGCAGAAATATAACAGAAACATAAATGGACATTGTTACTGATCTACACATGGATGTCTGTTCAATGGTATTATTTCATATGCGAAATAAAATATCTATATGCCAAGCATTTCAGCATCAAAAATCATCTATTTAAAAAACTTAGAATCAGCCATTAAGAAAAAATATATACATACCAACTGAACGGTGAGAAATACCGGTTTCTTGTTTAAATAGTACTTCGGCCTTCTTGTGCATATTCTTCTTCACCAAGAAATCGTGCATGAAAAGGTCCAGCCTATGTCCCCAAATCCAAGAAACACGACTTGAACGAGTGAATAATATAATAGAAATACAATGAAAACCATAAAAAGCAAGCATCAAAGCTCACGATCATCGCAATGCCAAGAACGCCTTGAGCAAGAACAAATACTAGAAAAGGAACAACTCAAATCTTTTGAGCATACCAATCACTGTAAAAACCAAGTCAAGAATTGAAAAAAAAAGTACAAGAAAATTCAAAGCAAGAATGGGTATTACTTTTTGAACACAGAAATAAAGAAACGATGAAAAGAAAAGTACCAGAATAAGAAAAAAAGAAACGTATGGAGCGGAGATCGGAGAGAGTAGGATGGACATTGGATACCCACAAGTATGCTAACTAAGAAGTAAGTCACAGTGCCATGCAAAGAGCAAGCGGAGATTGAAGAGAGGAAGATGGACATTGCATACCCACAATTGAATGGCCGTGAACAGAGTTTGTCCTTTTTTAAAAACCAAGAAAGTCCCTCCCTTTTCCCTCAGATTTTTTTTCTAGTATTACTACTCCATTTATTAAACCTACGCGGTTATGCCAAGCTGGCAGTGACAAGATCGTCAACGAAAGCGTATGGTGGGAGAGATTATTAGGAACCTTAATCACCACGTCATTCATGGTCTAACTAATCAGAATTGTTGACCTTTAAATAATCACCTAATAACTACTCACTCACTAAGTCTATATAAGAAAGAGATGATGATTTACTTAAAAAAAAATTAAGATTAACGATCCTGATTAATTGAGACCATGAATAACGTGATAAACAAGATTCACTTAATAACTTTTAGAACGGGAGACCCTACCTTTTGGGCTTTTAGTCAAGAAAATGCTAGCGTAAATAAAGGGTAAACTATTTAGATGGCACCAAATTATAGGAGTGATCTTGATTTGACCATCATATTTTTAATTATATAATTATAACCACTTTAACTATTAAGTGATATACTGATATCAGTAAGTCTCTAACCATTAAAATTAAGAGAGATATTGACAGAGTAGTTAACATAAATTTATGTAATTATATATTTGACCTTCATTATTTATTTATTATATCGTTTTGATTTTAAAATAAATTAAATTTAATAAAAATTATCATTCAATTAAATAATAACGCTTATCATCAAAGGAATGTTTTTTTTTATTTTAAATTATTTAAATAATATTTTATCATCAAAGATGAAAAGGCTTTAAACCCAAATATACCTCAACAAGATTCGAATTTGGGTCCCAAGAGCCAATTGAAGAGAAAATTTGTGCTCTCATGGTTTCGAAGAGAGAAAAGCTTGGCAAAATCAGAGGAGATGGGAAGATGACCTGACAGTCCCATTTCAGGGAGTCTCAAGTCTTAACGCCACTACTCTGTTTTTGGAAGCTGACCTGAGTTAAGTCATTATTATCCTATATAATTCGATCGTCGTTCATATACATGATTCTTAAATCATGACACAAACTATATTTGATTGATTTAACTAATTTTTTTGTCATAAATATTTTAATTTTTACATACAGGAGAAGATTCTGTTAAGGATGTCTATAGAACCTCAAATTTTGTGCTGTATTTCAGTTTTTTTCTATCGCCAACCATATACAGAAGTTATCCAATTATACATGGGGTTTGATTTACTAACAATATTGGGTTTATCATTCCATTTAGAGGCATTCATAGGTATCAACTACGGCAACGGCAAGCTTTTATCCGGTAATAACAGTTATAAACCACCGCCCTTCTAAATCTGACATGTTTTGCTCTTTATTTTTGTGGAAAAGAAGCTCCCGACAATCCCACGGCAATTCCTTTACATTATCCAACATTTAGAAAGTTATTCAAAGCAATAATGGGTTCTAAAGTCTTTCTCATGTTCCTTCTCTTGGCCTTGGCAATTATGGTGGTTGAGTCTGGCCTCGCCCGTTCTAGCATCGACGATGGCACGAGTATAAAATCATGCAATGGCAAACAATGTGGTATTAACGTCGAAGACGACACGGAGACATTGGTGGATTCGGGGTCGAACGGCCTCCAACTTGCGGGGAGAGGAAGATACCATGGGCACGCGGCCATGATGCGCCACGCAATCCCATGCAACCGTCATGGACATTCCTACTATCATTGTGGAAGCAGGGTAAGAGCTAACCCTTACAAACGAACTTGCACCGCCATCGCGTTCTGCGCTAGTAAAACTAATTGAAGAGAGACAAGTCAAGCCCACAAACCAAATGTCGCAACTATATAATGTTAGTCCTCCCAAAGAAAACTTCCAATCAAATTACGCTTTTATCTTACTTTTCTTGTTTGGGTCCTCTCTATTTTCCAATGTATTCATCCCATCCCATCCCACCCTCTACAAAGTTTTTGTCATCCTTATCTGTTTTGTCTTCTTAATGTGTCAAATGTGTAATTGTACAATACTTTAAGGTCAATTACTGTAACAAATAATTAACATAATCAACATGAATCCAACTTCAATATTTTAATTCTGTGGACTGCATTGTGAGTTGAATTTAGGGGAAATGGTGCGCAGAGGGCCCGATTGATCTGATATAATAATTAGGTGGAATGTCAAGGAACAGTGCACATGGAGGATTCAAAATTGGCAATCAAATAAAATTAAATGGCCGTTGGCCAACCTCCGTCGCATACAAAAACAACCCAAAGACAAAAAACAAAACATAACCGGTGACCCCCAGACAATGTTTTCTTTATTTTTTTTCTTTTCATCGTCACGAGTCCCACTTTCCCTCCCCACCCGCGCTTTCTCATGTCACCATGGGACTCTCCTGTTTTTAGTCAACAATGTTTGAGTGCAAGATTCGAAGAAAGAGGATCTGCCTCTGGATGAATTATGATTGCTTTTAAAACAATTCAGAGTTTGCTTGCAATATTAAAAGTTCCCTCTGGCTCGGGCAACTCTGGGAAATTAAAGATTAAAAAATGGGGTCATTGCGCTTTCTCTTCCCTGGCACCCTTATCCTGATATGTGGGTCCTTTCAAGTTCATTGTCCTAATAAAATGACCTTGCGTGGCTGAAATGGGTACCAAATTGGTCAACAAGGCCACAAGATTTATTGTACTATTAATTTTTATTATTGAAAAATATTGGACCCTCACCCTGTTATGAGTTATGACCAAAAATCACAAGTCACTAAGCTGTAAGTTTTAAAAGTTTGCATGAAATGGAAAAGGGCAAATGGAACAGGTTTCATATCCCAGCAATGACATATTTTTCCCGTTATGATTCAGTGTGGATCTACCCAGAGGGCACAGGGTCAATAAAGCGGATTTATCGAATTAATCGATCACAAATTAAATAGTATTAGATTTATGTACGTTAAAAAAATTATTTTTAATTTGATTTATTATTCATTAAATTCAATAATATTTTATTTGAATTATGCTCATTAAAAGTCTTATTGTTGGATTCAACCCATTGCTTATAAACTCACAAATTTTTTACCTTATTTTTTAAATATAGGTAAAAACTAGTGATACTATAAGTGCTTAATACAAATATAGAAACTCAAGAAAAACACACACGCAAGATCTAAAAAAAATAAATAAACGAATTTATCTTGATCAAGTTAAAAATAAAATTGATATTCAAAATATAAGACTTTTGATTTTTTTTAACAATTTTCGATAAAACAACAAATAAAAAATAACTTAAGAATCTCAAAATTTCATCGTTCAATCATATTTTTATATAAAAATTGGAAACTAAAGACTTTCCCTATTTTCACTTTCATACGTAATATAATTAAAATAAAAGATATTAATAAAAAAAACTCGATATTAAAATTTATTTTTTTATTAATAAATTTTTAATTTCAAAAATATAAAACGTTTTTGAAATTTGAAATTAAAATTTTATGGGTAAATTGTCAATAAATTTACTATTTTTTAGAGTTTTTGATTACTATTTATTTTTTATATAAATTTTCAAGTAAAGTACACAACAATCATAAAATTATTTATAAAAAAATAACAAATTGCTCACAAACTCATCGAATTGAGTTAGATTTTCTATAATTTATCTCGTTAAAATCTAGAGTATAACTCATTTTTAAGTCAGATTAACTTGAATTTAAAATTAATCAAATTATGATCGAAATAAACTTAACTTATTTACGAGCTATTTAACTCAATAAATACTCATTTCTAAACAATCATTGCCTATAAAATAAATATATTAAAAACGATCGAAAGTAATTAGTAAGTTATACTTGATTAGAATAAAAATATTATTATTTTTATTTTTCAATAGATCAGAATTAAAATTGTTTTATTCGTAAAACACAGCCATAGAAATGCCTGCCTCTCATTAGCATCTATGTCGTGCCTTCTCAGTTCTCACTTCTCAAAAGAAAGAAAAAAGTCAAGATTCCTTGCCGATTTATCTAGTTTACTCTTTCAATGAAATTTGCCTCAAAGCTGCTATTACCATTGGATTTGATATAAAACAACATTTTTTCAATTCCAAATCTCTCTCTCTCTCTCTCTCTCATGTGATGGCCTCTCCGTGAATCATCTGCACTTCTTACAATGCTTATTAATTAATGTCTTAAAAGTAAAAGGAACTTGATTCTGGATCCAACACAAAATCACTTTTTACCTTTTTCATTGATTGATAGGTAACGAAAGAAATGGACAAGGGATGACTAAAAACTCAAGGATTCGACCTTGAAGTTGAGTTCACACTCAGAATCCACTAAAGGCTCGGATTTACAGTCACCTTCTTGGTTTCTTCACTCCAAAGTCTTAAATTTCCAGCCATCCAAACAATAGATAAAAGTCAAACAAAGCATGGAGTTTTACAATTGAAGCAAAGATTTTAATCTCCATTCCTCTCAAAGCATCCGACAACCAACTACAAATCTTGTCTCGTTTTTTCATTTCATTTCCAATTCCCATTCTTCGGTGCCCAACAATATGTAAAAATCTTACAATAACAAAGTCAAAAAAGAAGCGAAAACTAAAAGGGGCAATTTATTAGTTCAAGAACAAGTAGAAGAACCTGAAACTCGAGGTGAAGTAACTGGGAAAAGTAGGAGAAGCCTAAGCTCCGAATCTCTCGGCGTAGACGATGGTGATGGATGCAAATAAAAACCCTTCTCTTTAATTGCCCTCTCTTCAGCTTCTTTATCTAGTTTCGCGTTATTGTTGCCATAATTCGGGTATTGTCCAGTTCCAGATCGATCAAACGGGTCAGAAATCAAAGGAGTAACGGGGCTAAGAGCCAAAGAAGGGAAGTCGAGAATGCTAGGGGAGAGTATCTCAGGTTTCCGAGGCGAAAACCCGGAACTATTGGAGTTGAAAGCCGGGTTCAAGGGATTGATTTCGAGGTTCTTGAGAGAGCTTCTTCGCTCGTAAAGCCTAAACCCAGAATTCTGCTTGTTTTTTGGGATGGATTTGATGGGAGGGATATGGGTTTTCGGATTCGTGTTTGGGTCAGACAGAGGGGAAGGACTTGATTTGGTGGAAGAAGCTAGCTTGGCCGTCTCGGAAGATCCGGTGAGCATCTGGACAACTTGCTTGAAAGATGACGTGTCGGCTTGGACGAAGGTCGTCGGGTAGGGGTTAACGGATTCAGATCTGTTGATCGGTTTCAGCTGTTGAGGCGGCGGTGGTGGGCCGTTGTTGTTGTTGTAGCTGTTGCTGCTGGTGGTGGTGCTGAGGCTTTTCGGTGATGGAATGAAAGCTGGATTGGAGGTCGGCCTCGGAGAGGTTTCCATTTTGGGTTTTTGACGTTTGATCTTAGGAAGGAAATAGAGACTGAAAGAGGGGTCGAGCTTGAAGAATGAAGACTGCCTGAAGAGATTAGATGTGAAGAGAAAGAGATTTTGGTTTGGTGGGGATTTTCGGGTCTTTTTCGTTCCGTCTACTACCCGTTCCCCTCACTTATGGTTGTGGCACTCACGCGTTCTCATCATTAATATGAAGAAATTTATTACCGGTAAAGATCACTCTCACGTGTCATCTGAGCTGGTGTTCTACATTTTAAAAAATATTTTATATATTTTACATTATATAAAATTTAAAAGTTTTTATATTTTTAATTACTGGATAAAAGAATATAAATCAGATTAATAATATAAATAAATAAAAATGATTACTGAAAAATTTTATACAATACAGGTTTGTAAAAATACTCCTCTAATATCTTTATAAAACTTATCTCTACAAAATAACTATAATAATTATAGTTTCTGAAGATTACATCACTTTATACATATAAACTTAGTATATGGATTTTATTTGTTTATTTTAAAACATCTAACAATAAGATTAGTATTTAGATTTTAAATCAAATTTATATCATTAATTATTATTTGTTTCGGTAAACACACCTTACATATATTTCTCGTGTGTTTACGTTATATTGAACTGACTGATCTTTTTATTGCCAATAATGTTATCCTAAACGAATATGGATTTTATTTGTTTATTTTCAATTAATATCATTTACGATTAAAATCAAAACAGCTTTGACATATTAATTGCAAATCCATTCGTCCGTCGTAGTAAGTACAAATTAAAGCGAGTTGAAGACACGCTCTACAATCGAGAGTGCGTGTGGAAATGGGAAGTGGCAACATGCGAGTAGAGGTGTGTGGCATTTGAGACGAAAGGGTGTGGGACCAGAAGAGAGTTTCAATCAGAGTTTTATGAGACATTGACTTACGGACTCTGTTTGTCTGACCAGGGAGAAACATACAAAAATAAAAGAAAACTATATATATATACACTGAAAAGATAAGCCCATAACACATCATGACCTAAATAACTCTCATTTCCGTTTTGGTCTAACCATTATATTATTTGTAGTTTCTTCGTCCCAAATAATTTAAAATAAATTATTTAAAATCGTCATCCATCATTTTAATCTTCTTTACTTATCGAAATTTCATTATTAAGCATCAATAATTTATGGAAATCACTTTTATGCACGTAAAATATTTTAAATTATAAATTATACGAAAAATTTTATATTTAATTTTATAAACATAATCACATAAGTAATTGAAAGTGTCCGATAATATCTTAAGTCTTTTTAAAAATCATATTTTATATATAAAAATTTAATAATACATACTTGACATTCTTTATAAATAAAATGATATATATTTATAAATTAAATAATATTTTTTTATAAATAATTAATTAGAGGGTCTGATATTGTAATTGATATTTAAGAATAATCTTAATTTATATATATGACGTTTAAATTTGTTTCAATATCATTTTGGGTTTTAATTAGAGGGTCTTGTAGATTTGTAGCTAGTTGTGTTGACATTTGGGCTCCAAAGCGAATGGCCCAACGCAGTACAGAACATATGGGACCTTCTTTGAAGTAGATGAATTATGGGCCTTCAAGGGGACACCTTTCAGACCATCGTTCAGATTAGATGGTTTGGCGTAAGGCTGTAAATGAGACGAGACAAATCGTGAGTTACTCAAGTTTGAATTTACACATGTGTATCATAGTTTTTTCTCCATTAGACGTTAAATGAGACATGAGAGACAAGAGTTAACATGTTCAAAGATCGGTCAATACTTTGGCTCGATTAGATTTGAAAAAAACTCGAATCGACTCGAGTTCTTAACAAGTCGAGCCTAACTCAAAATTTTCAGACTCGTTTAAAATTACTTAAACTCGAACTCGACTTGAAATTTTAACGAACCGAACTGAGCTTAACACTATTCGAACTCGACTCGACTCGTTTACATCCATAGTTTGATGCATGATTTCAATGGTGACGATACGAGGGAGACCGAGCAATTGCGGATGGTAAAATTGGATATGGTACTGAGGAGTTGAGAAGGAGCGAGCCCGCCGCAACTGTCTTTATAATCTTCTTCATCTTGGGTTAGGGGAGTTTCAATATCTTTAACTCTTTCTCAATTTGTACTTTAGCACTTAAACATATGTTTACTGATAGCTTATCGTTATGATTTTAATGTCAAATTAGTACAAATAAACGTTTATCCATCACCATTTAATACTTAAATATATGTTTACTGAAAGTTAAAAAAAATCATCTTCTTCTTAACCATTTATGGCCTAACAATCGTTTCTTATCTAAATTTCAGTATTCATATATCCGATAAACTATTTTTTTATGAATGACCGACCAATGAAAGAAAGAACATCATTTTTGTACTCATCACCATCTTGGTGGGACTTGGATTTTTATTACCCACAAGTACCAAGAGCCCCAATAATACATGAATCGAGAGGGACACACCAAATTCTTAACCTCCTTGTTCCATCCATGTGAATGCTTTGAAAGAAGATGATAGTAAGGGAACGTGAAATGATTGTTCTCCACTTTGGTTCCCCATGTTCTGTATGTTCATACGTAGGATATGCTTTTATTTGAACCACGTGTCTTGTAGGTACAAGACATAAAAAATCAAACATACCAAAATAGGAAGGGTTGGAAGTGGAATGAAAGGAGTTTGCTTTTTATGCATCAAGGTGGGGATCATTGCATATGATAGGATGGATCATCTTCAACATCATAGTAAGGCATGGGAAATAAGATGATATATAATATATATATATATATATACAAAATCGAGAATATATATAACCTCGAACAAAGACTTAACCGTAAAAATTTTATAGACATTTTATAAAGTAGATAACTTTTATCTCGCACATGATCGTTACCTTACGTGTCACATGAATAAAATCATAATCAAATATTTAAAAGATTAAATTATTGAAGTAAAAATATAAGAATTCTTTATGTATTATAATTACAATATATCTATCAAAATATATGTTCATAACCAAACTCACATAAAACTAAGAGTAAAACAAATTTAAAACAACTACAATAATTTTATTTATTTAATATAAATATTTTACTTAATTAAAATTATAATATAAAATATAAATTAGACTAAATTAATCTAATAAGGACGATAACATATATTGTCATCTAATTATTTGATTAATTTTTTAATTAAAACAAAATTATAACTAAATTACTATAATAAATAACATAAATCAAATATATAACTATACAAAATTTCATTAACTATCACATCATATCTTCTGCTAAATTTTGTGGCTAGTAAAACATTCTAAAATTCAATGGTTTAAT
Organism: Abelmoschus esculentus; assembly: GCA_035048815.1. Taxonomy (NCBI): domain Eukaryota; kingdom Viridiplantae; phylum Streptophyta; class Magnoliopsida; order Malvales; family Malvaceae; genus Abelmoschus; species Abelmoschus esculentus. The sequence continues at coordinate 4,838,502 of JAUCBN010000008.1, forward strand.
TAATAAATTTCTTAATTGCACAATCAAAATAAAAACAATTTTATAATTGAATAGTCATGTGCGCAATTTACCCTTATAATTTACATATATTATAACTTAAACTTAAAATCTTAAATTTTAAAGAAAAAAACTAAACGTAAGCATCAGCAGTTATCTACTTAAACTCAAATAATATTTATATAATACAATCCTAGATACATACAAAATACCCACAAGAAGGTTGCTAGACACGAAAAACTTAGCCTTACTACAAGAAATCCGTGCGAGCCGTACCATCCAACATCGTTAGCTGTTACTTTTGTTTGGTTCTGGAGTATAAAATTTTGTTAAACACACAATTCTTCATGAAAGCGACACCTTTTTGTCCGAATTTTCTCCACCCTACTTTTCTTCTTTTTGTCATTGCGAACAGATAGGAGATGGAAATTAAATACACAGAATTAACTTCTGTTCTTTTACGCTACTCTACTTTGCTTTGAGGAAAAAAGTTCGCTATTTTATTTTATTTTGAGGTTTGAAAAAACAAGAGGTTCTGCTTTGAAACATTGACTTTCCTGTTTTGGTGTGTCTCACACACACTCGAGCACCGCCTCTCTCAACAGGGCTCAACCCTTTTTTCCGGTATTCAATCGAAAAATCGGGTCTACGGAATCTACGGTCTCAAACCATCTCCGTATACTACGTATACCTTCCCAGCAGGGGTGGGTAAATTCTTAGATTTCTATTTGTTTATTTGTTTGGTTTTATTTCTGATCCATTTTTACTCTCTCATCTACCCACATAAAGATCCCGTCTTTGGTTTGGTTGTTTGGGAAAAAAGGTTGGAACTTGAAAGAAATAGAGAATAAAAACATCCAAGAAAGAATGCCACCTTGCGTGTATTGACCATGTACTTCTTAGCTTCATGGTGAAGATCTTGTCTTGGGATGCTGTTTTTGGTTTATGCTATCGTATATACTAGTTTTAGTCCTTTAAGATTTCCCCCCTTTTTAAATTGATTTGTTTGTGCATATCTGATCATCCGTGAATCTGGGTTCTTTAAAGGAAAGAAAACTACAACGGGTTTATACTTTGTTTTTCTTTACACAAATGATTATTTTTCTTAGCCTAATGGGTATTATAATCATTTTTTTATCTCGTATGTTTTGGTTTTGGTTTTACTTTTAAATTCCATATTATTGATTGGGTGACTTGTTTATTTGGTTTATGGATTTTCCAGGCGTTCACGGAAGGTGGTGTTTTGACTTTTAAAGCCTATAGAGAGGAGAAAGAATTTCAAAAAAAGGGTACTTCAGCTTGGATGGATTAGACGGGTTTCAAGTGATTATCTTTTATCTGTGTTTTTATTTCAAAAATATGGAGAAGGGCAGAGTTTCGTTCTTGATTGTTCTTCTTCAGGGCTTTGATTGGTTTCTTGATTCTCAATGAAACCAAAGTTTGATTTTTAGTGGTTAATTGTTGATGAGCTTGAAGAATCTTAGTTTCAGAGTAATTACAGAGAGGAAGCTTTGGTTTAAGATTTTATAGTGTTTAAAGTTTGTAAGTATTTGGAGTGAATTACAGAGATCATAAGAAATGTCAGAAGATGCAAATTCATGGATTAGGAGAACCAACTTTTCTCACACTGTTTGTCATAGGCTGGACTCATCTAGATTGGGCACTTTTCCTTTGAATCTACAATCAGACAGGAAGCAAGAGCAAAGCTTAGGATCCAAACCAAGGTCAACAGTGACTTCCCCTAACCCCAAACCAGTTCGCAATGATCTGCTGATTCAGCCTAATCGGATCATGAACAAGCAAAGATCTTTATCCCCTGTTCCCCAGACTGCTCTGTCGGATACATTCAAGGAAGCAAGGTCCGAGAGGAGAAGATTCTCAACCCCGCACCCTCAAAGGAAAGAATCCAAGCGTCGCCTCGGGAAGTTTTTCCATAAAGAGTCCCATGAAAAGAAAAGGTCCAGTTCACCTGCACCCTCATATTCAAGCCCCCTTAGGCACTTGGGTTCCTTGAAGGTTTCCGATAGGACAAAGGGCAGGAAGGAATCTGCTTGGACCAAGTATTTTGACCATGCTGGTGGAAGGGTTAACGCTGTAGAAGCAGCTGATGAACACACTGTTGATCTTTCCCAGCTATTTCTTGGGCTTAGGTTTGCGCACGGTGCGCATAGCCGGCTTTATCATGGCGTATATAAGGAGGAAACTGTTGCAGTTAAGATTATTATGGTACCTGATGACGACAATGGAGACTTGGCTGATAGATTGGAGAAACAGTTTGATAGAGAGGTTAATCTTTTATCTAGACTCCACCATCAGAATGTTATAAAGGTATTTTTGCTTTTCCATATTTATCTTGTTGAGGTATTAGATTTCTTTTGCTTTGAATAAATCACGATTCGAGAATTTTCATGGCATACCATGTTCCAAGTCTCACTTTTACTCTTGTTCTGCTAACCAGTTTATAGGAGCATGTAGAAAGCCACCAGTTTATTGTGTTATAACAGAATATTTATCAGAGGGTTCATTAAGGGCATACTTGCACAAGCTTGATGACAAGTCTCTTCCATTGAAAAAGTTACTTACTATTGCTCTCGAAATCGCTCGTGGAATGGAATACATTCATTCTCAAGGAATCATTCATCGCGATCTTAAACCAGAGAACATCCTTATTGATCAGGATTTCCACATGAAAATTGCTGATTTTGGTATAGCTTGTAAGGAGGCATATTGTGATCTACTGGCTGATGACCCCGGGACTTATCGTTGGATGGCACCGGAGATGATCAAAAAGAAATCGTATGGAAAGAAGGTGGATGTGTATAGCTTTGGACTTATCTTGTGTGAAATGGTTGCTGGAACAATCCCGTATGAGGATATGAATCCTATCCAAGCTGCTTTCGCAGTTGTGAACAAGGTATGTCCCTAAATATCATCCTTCTAGGTAATATTTATGCATGATGTGACTGTCCTCGGTTCATTCAGGCCTTTGCTTCTAAAAATTTTCCTTGAGAATGAACTTCTACACCCGCTGTAGACACTTTCTTAAATGTTTTTTCATCTCTTTGATCATTTTACGGTCAACCGAAGATTGAAATCTTGGTGCACAAAATATGGTAATAAGACCCCGTTGAAAACTTTTACCGTCGAATTTGACTTCATTCAGAATATAGTATAAAGCTGAAGATTACAAATTTACAATCATATGACTGAATTGCTTGGTTGCTCAATATGCTGCTAATATAACACCATCCAGAGAAAACGATTACTTAACATGAAGGCAGCATCACATTTCGCCAATCTTTGATTCTGCATTGTTTGGATGACATTTGGGAAGTTGGGTGCATGGCTCTTGGCAGAGACTATTCTCCGAAAGATGTGTTGACTGAGAAGTTTTTATATGATTATATCTGTAAATCTGATATCAGAACTTATGTTTTTTTTCTAGAATTTGAGACCTGCTATCCCCAAAGACTGTCCACCCGCCATGCGAGCTTTAATCGAGCTATGTTGGTCATTGAACCCGGAGAAGAGGCCGGAGTTTTGGCAGATAGTGAAAGTGTTGGAGCAATTCGAGTCCTCCCTCAATCGTGACGGCACCCTGAATTTGATACCGAACCCAAGTTGCCAGGATCATAAGAAACGGCTGGTTCATTGGATTCAAAAGCTTGGTCCTGTACATAACCCTCACTCTTATGTCTATGCTCCACCTGTGCTCAAACCCAAGTTCTCATGAATATACATTTAGACCTGTGCCTGGCTTTTGTAGTGTGACCGGGTCAATTGTAATTAAAAGCTTCGTTTTCTAAGCCGATACTGCCTTATTTGTACTTTATATGTCACAGTCTCGTGGGAGTGAATGAAATAGATTGGTAGGCAATGACATGTTTTTCTTGTTTAAAATACATAATTAGTCATTAAATTTTAAGTTTTTCTTGTTTCGGTTACTAAATTATAAAAAGTTGAATTATCCATTAAAATTATTAAATTAAACGTTTGATCATTAAATTACCAATGGCGTGAGTTACTTATAATTTTATCTTCTATTTTTAAATATTTATACTTTATTTTTTATCTTAAATTTTGTATTGTATTCTTAACTGTCATCACAGATTGTCCATAATTGATAATCATTTGTGATAAAATCGATGTTAAAATGTTTATGTTTCTCATATTTTTTTGTTTGTTTTTCATGAAATTTACTTGGAATCGACAAAAAAAACTTTCGAAATTTTAATTTTCTAATACTCTGATTGATTTCGTCCATTATCTGATAAGATTATTTTTTAGATATATTACTTATTTTTTCAAAAAATATTTTTTTATTATATATTTTTAATAGACACCCTAAAACCTGGTAAAGCCTCTAAATCTCTAATATAATAAATTTTTATACTTAATTTCGTGCGTTTGAAAGAATTTAGAAAAAATTTAACTAATATAATGATAACAGATAATAAAATAAGTTTATAGGTGTATAAAGTGGTCATGAAAGATATTTAAGAACAATAGTTTCATGTGGAAACTAAAAATGAGAAAATCCTACGAGCTTGATGAAAAAGATAAATTAGAAAAGATAAATATCACGCTAGAATTTTTTTTTTTTTTACTTCCTTGTCAACACAAATTATCGTGTCGTTCGATTATTAATGATTAACGGTCCGTGATCAAAGATGTTTAGCGGTAAAATTATTATTTTTTATATTGAATAAGCAACTATTATTTAGTTTATTCATTTGAAGACGATTGAAAAAAATATTTTTTTATAATAATTTCAAAGTCATGGGAAAAAATTAATCAACGAATAAGAATCTGTCTGGAAAAAGAATACACAATTATGCTATGATCAGTGACTGAATCAACTTTAAAAAAAGCCAGAGCCGATCTTCGAGGATTAGATCGTCTTCAATTCAAGACCGCATAACTCAAAGTAGGTGATGTGGTCGATTCTAGTCCATAGACTGGAGGTAGGGTTATTCCCTCGTGCCCATTTAAATTGCTTAGGATGACATATTTATTTGATTGTCATGTGCTGTAAATCTTTAAAGCATGGAATGGAAACTACAGCTTTTGTAAATGAAAACGGTGAGTGGGGCACTGTGACAGTCCACTTAACCCCCGCCATTTTGTTCATATCAGCAAAACTTTGTTTTTCCTTCTCTATGGCGTCGATCTAATGATATATATTTTGATTTTCTTTAAACTGGTCGTGGCTTTCAGGCTCTGGTAATGGGAAGCTTTATTTCAAGGCTTTAACGCGACTGAGAGATCAGTAAACTGGCCTTGGCTTTCAGTACTAGTATCCATGGAGAACAACAACCCTAATGATTCCTCAAGACCAGACAGAAAACTCATGGAGAGAAACAGGAGAAGTCAGATGAAGGCTCTCTTTTCCAAGCTCAATTCTCTCTTACCCCATCACAACTCTAGGGTTCTTCTCTTTCTCTATTTTCATTTCTTTGCTTTGCTTTATTTGCATTGCATGATATATGGAATGTTTTTCTGACAGGCTCCAACATCACTGTCGGACTTCATGAAGCTGCAAAGTATATAAAAAAGTTGCAGATGGATTTGGAGAGAGTGAAGGAGAAGAAGGACAAGTTAATGAGAGTTGAAAGGTGGAACAACACAAGGAGCAGGGGTAATGAGCCGAAATCTCCTGAAATCCAGATTCATGAACTGGGTTCTTCGTTGGTGATCGGATTAACAACAGGCACCAACAGTAGTCGCTTCATTTTCAATCAGACAATTCGTATTCTTCAGGAAGAAGGAACCGAGATTGCTAATGCCAGTTTCTCTATCGTAGACGATACTGTTTTCCATACGATTCATCTTACGGTAATTGCTTTCACTTTCACATGCACCATTGAAGTTGAGGGAATGTTTTAATATATTTGGTAAATTATGTAGGTTGGTCAAGAATCTGCACCAGATTACTGGGCTGCAGCCAAGATATCAGAGAGACTGGACAAGTTTGTCAACGATGCTGATGCATGAGAGCTGCTGTGTAAACAATCCAAATATTATTTGGGCCTCAAAATAAATTCATGGGCCTCACATTCTCTAGGTCTAAAATGTAGCCCAAAGTCATGCGTACATGTATTTTCAGTCTTAAATTAATTTATAGCGATTTAAAGTCTACTTCAATTTAATTATAGCTTGACATGACATTGCGTTGGGATGTTGAATTCAAAATCATAATTTTAATTTTTTTAATCAAAATAAATTCATGGATGGCTACCAATTACGTGTCAATTATTTTTTAATTTTCATATCTAATTCCATTTATTATTTCTTTAAATTTCAGATGTACATGTCACATCATTTAAATATATGTTTTTATACCATTTTTAAATACTGTAATGGCTTGTTCTTTTGATATTGATATAAATTCAAATAAAGATCATAACTAAGGAGGGCCAAGAAATTTATTTTACTATTTTTTAATCAATGATTTAAATCAATAATTAGACAAGAAAAAAAGGCATAAGAAAAACATCACTGTAAGATTATTTGACATCATATGCACATGAGACATATTAACCTATCAGGGTTTAATTGTACGTCACATTCATTTGATCATTTTTTAAAATATTTTCGATATATTTTTTTATAAATATACTATGAAATTTTCCCACCTCCAAAATAAACTTGTAATAGAAGCATATTGCCAAACTGGAAAATGATCTGAGATTTGATTAACAAACCCCGACAGTTGTTGTCTGTTTGTTCATTTTGAAGTGGGATTTTCTTTTTGTTGAATTATTGTCAAGTGCTGAGGTTTAAGTTTAGTACCATTTTGGTTGGGTTAATGTAAGTTTATAGAGTTAAGTGGATGAATGATAAAGAGACAATGACTGGAGGGTCATCGGGGATTCGTTCAGTTTCTAACGGGTATTCGGACAAACATCTGGAAGATGGTATTTTGCCAATTCAGGTGTCCTCAGCAACAAGAGCCAAGACTTCTAAAAAGCTGAAGGAAAAGGAGACATTGGTTCATTTGGTCTGTAAGTTTGCTGACCGGACAAAGGTTGGAATGCTGCTCCTTTGTGCCATCTCTACAGCCGTTTTTGTTTGGTTCTTATTCTTCCGTAAAGGTTGTTTTTTTTTTCCCACTTTATTTCTCTTCATCATTGGATTGTTCATGGTGAATTTTTCAAATGAGATGACGGTGATTCTTAGGCATGTTGTTCATAATTCTGATATTTTGATGAAAGAAGTGGACAAAACTATGTTTAGTGTCTGTAGGAATATTGCTTAGAGGTTAGTTCTAAAGCGTTTAGCTTTCAAACTTGAGGATAATTTTGTTTCCCCCACTAGTTTTGGTTTTCGATAATTGGTCTTTAGCTCTAGTTGCTTTCATTTTATTCTTGTTTTGGCTTCTAGCTGCCGGTTGGCTTCAATTTGTGAGGCTATGACCATGCAAAGTTGAATTGTAATGTGGCTTGTTTACAGATGAAGTTCAGGAAAGTTACAATTTCCCTAAGGTAAATGATAGCTTGCCTCTAAATAATTCTGGATCTCCTCTGATAAATGGAGAGCAAAATATCCAAATACACAACTTGACATCTTTACCAGTTGTTGCGGAAGGATCTGAAGTTAGGGTAACACCCCCTCCTTCTCCGTCGTATTTTCTTGGCTACAATCTTCCACCGGGGCATCCATGCAATACTTTCAGTTTACCCCCTCCACCAGCAGACCCCAAAAGATCGGGACCACGCGGTACGTTCACCTTCATTTTATAGATTTTGCATTTGATAATCTGACATTTCTATTTCAGGTTTCATCCCATTGACATATAGTTCCTAATTTGTTCATGGTGCAGCTTGTCCTGTATGTTACCTTTCTGTGGAGGAAGCGGTTGCCTTGATGCCAAAAGTTCCTTCATTTTCTCCAGTTCTGAAGAATTTAACATATACTTATGAGGAAAACTTAAATAAAGTGACAGAATTCGGAGGTTCTGACTTCGGTGGGTATCCTACGTTGAGGCAACGTAATGATTCATACGACATAAGAGACCTGATCATCCTATGTGCAGTGTGGGTATGATTCACCTTTCTTTTTTTTCATTGGTGGGAGGTGTGAGGGTTAAAGTTTTGAAGTGAACATGTTTTTGGCATCCTGAGGACCTGATCATCTTGATTCATATATTAATCATTTTTTTGCTCAGCTAAGATAGATTCATATATTAATTAATCGAATTTGTCAACTTAGTATTTTGATTAATGTGTGTTGTGAATTCTCTAGATTTGTCAAAGGAGGCAAACCTGGCCATGGTACAGGGTTTGACATCAATGATGATGATCTTCTTGGGATGGAGCAATGTCAAGGAGTGGTGGTTGCATCAGCAATATTTGGTATTTAACCATACTCTATGTATCTTGGGGTTCAATTCATATGTTGAAGCTTAGCCAACGAATTTTTGTTGAATAATCCAATTCTCTTCCAGGAGCTTTTGATATCATCCAACAACCGAAGCATATTAGTGAATATTCCAAGCAAACTGTCTGTTTCTATATGTTTGTCGACGAAGAAACAAAAGCTGACTTGAAAACTAAAGGCGGGCTAAATGCGAGTAATACGACTGGAATATGGAGAATAGTTGTTGTACATAATCTTCCTTACACTGATGGAAGGCGCAATGGGAAGGTAAGTGTTTAAAATGTGGATGATAGATAATCCTGAGTTTAGTAAATTACAAACGATATGCATGCCGCTTGATCCTGCATATCCTTATGTTAAATTGTTAACAGAAGTTTTATGCCTTCTGACTCATGCTATGCTTGTAACAGATCCCAAAGCTTCTACTGCATAGACTATTTCCAAATGCTCGTTTTTCTATGTGGATTGATGGGAAGCTCCAGCTTCTTGTTGATCCATATCAAATTCTTGAGAGGTACTTCCAAATTTATAAGATTCTTAGGCCTTAGGTGATTAAATGATACTGGAATTGAGCATGCATGTTTTCAGTTACTCCCATGACTACTGCAATGTTCCATAGTTTTATACCATCTTTCAGCATTTTGTTTATTCTAACTTTTCCAAGCTTTCCTTCAGGTTCTTGTGGAGAAAAAACGCCACTTTTGCCATTTCTCGGCATTATAGACGCTTTGATGTATTTGTGGAAGCTGAAGCAAATAAAGCCGGTCACAAATATGACAATTCCTCCATTGACTTTCAGATTGAATTTTATAAAAGTGAGGGTTTGACCCCATATTCCGAGGCTAAACTTCCTATTACAAGCGGTAGAGTTGAATAAACTTGATCTTCTGTTGTTTATTTATATGTTTTACTGTGCCTTGGTGATGATATGCTGTATTGGCCGTCTCTGCAGATGTTCCCGAAGGATGTGTCATAATAAGGGAGCATGTTCCTATTAGCAACCTCTTTACTTGTCTTTGGTTCAATGAAGTCGACCGCTTTACTTCCAGAGACCAACTTAGCTTTTCGACGGTAAGGGATAAGATTGCCGCCAAGACAAATTGGACAGTGAATATGTTCTGGGATTGTGAAAGACGAAACTTTGTCTTTCAGGTATTTATGCTCTGCATTTGGAGATATGCTCAAGGAATTGTGTCCTGATGGATCTCTTTTGGTTGTCAGCTTAACCCCTCTATCTCTGTTGCTTGCAGCAATACCATAAGGAAATTTTAGAGCGTCGTGCTACAGGAAAGATGGCTCCGCCTGCCGTTTCTCCCCCACAGCCACCGCCACCGTTATCTTTGGCCAATGATTCATCTACGATATCTTCACTGGAAACTTCAGGTGTCTCTCCAAAGAATGGAAGTGATGACAAATTTGGCAACAAAATTGTTTAAAGGTAGAAGTTTTATTGATGTAAACCGCAATTCTATGTAATTATTAGTAAAATTTATTTGAAACGAAACGTAATTAACAAAGCAAAACTTGGAAATTAGTCTCTTAAATGTACACGTGTCTATAAAAGGAGATATGATTATTTTCTTGTCTCGGAGTGGATCCCACCAGATCCTTATCAAGCAGCCCTGAATCTGTGAAATAAACAAAAACACCATAAATAAAAGGCAACGAAAGAAATGTTCTTCCTTCTGAGATGAGCTTAGGTTTAGGGTTTTGATTATAACAACCATGCTTGTTTTGCCAAACACTCAATAGTCGAATTTAGAAAGACAATAAAAAAACACCCCACAAAATATGTCGACGACAACAACGACATCTTCATCGTCAGCTTTCATGCTGATTTGTCTCCTCCACTCGGCGATCGCCTTATCCAGCGGCGCACTCATGATGTTCAAAATGAAGGAAATTTACACCTTCACCCATGGGATCGAGACCGCTACGAAGCTCCTTGGCTCTACCCCACACGATCAGCTATTGATCCGGACATCCGATTCTTTCTCCGGTTTGCTCCTATTCGCGATTGGGTTCTTGCTGTTCATGGTCTCTTTTGTCAAAGACAAAAGCTTTCAATCCTTCTTTGCCAAAGGCTGCGCGGTCTTGCATGTTATGGTGGCGATATGGAGGTTCTGGTTTGAGAGAAGGGTGGAGGATTTGGCTTGGGATTGGGATTGGCTTAGGCAAACTGTTGGCGACATTTTATTGTCTCTCTCTTGGGTCTTCTATTTGGTTTACTCTTGGAGAGAAAAGTATGATTAGATTCACATCTCTATCTTTCTCTGCAAAAAGTTCACATTGTTTCTTGTTGATGCTTCTGTTTTTGATATATTTTGTAATTTGAAAGTACATACTTTGTGAAGTTGGGTGTTTAAGCTGATTGAAAAGAGGAAGTAAGAAGGTAGCAAGCAGCTTTTTGTTTGTAAAGAAAACTTCTCACCTGATTTTCACCTTCTTAAATAGAATTCTCGAAATTGATCGGTATCTTTTGTGTTAGATTGATTTTGTGGTTAATAATCATGGCTTTATTGTGTTAGCTTTCTGAATGTGAATGGGGGAATGTTAGTGCTTGGGTGAACATCAGTGCTAACTAGAAGCTGACAAAACTACCTGTCAGAGCTGCAATGGCAGAAACATCAGTGCTTAGCGAGCTGATGAGTTGCCAATTGCCATTACATTGACAAAAGATTTTTAATTGGAGATTGGCACTGGTATTTTTTGTTTCATATTTGAATTAAATTGCTTTTGATGGATGTTGAACGTAGTAGGATAGGGATGGGGTCCTACTTGAATTGCTTTTTTCCTCTGTTTATCTCACCGCAGGGGATACTAACATGCAGCACTAAACATGGAACCCCTCAGAATTTCGTCAATTTTGACGCTGCGCTGCCATTGATTCCTGTCATTGTAGGCAATTCGAATGGATCCTTCATTACCAGTTAAATTGCAGCAATGGTCGAATGTTATCACGGAAATGGTTAACCAAAGAATCATAACTAACTTGAAAGGAGACGGTAATGTACATTGGGACTTCAATGCTGTCGCTGATAATCTATATTTTCTTTGTTGTCTGGTTGCTCGAATGCACGTTTCTCTCATGTTCTGCATTCCTGTAACAAAGCTGCTGACTTTGTAGCAAAATTAACTAAGGTGGAACTTGTCCACTTTGATTGGTTCAGGCGGCTCCCTAGTGAGCTTCTGTCACTGATGCAATGCAGGCTTGCTGTTTTTATGTTAGTTAAATAATTGCCAAAAAAATTGAAGGGAGAAAACCAGGTACATTTTCAGGATTGCTAGTCAAGATCAAATCTTCCTAATTACAAATCATCAGTAACAGAGAATTTTGTAGAATAATTGGAACTTATTTGGTGCTAGTATTGCTCTATTAGCAACTGTATTTTATCAGATTTCACGTAAATTACAGCAATTTCCTTTGTTTTTAATTTGAAACTAAAACCAAAGTTGATGTTCTAGGTTTGAGTTCATCAACAGAGTTTCGCATAAGAATGTTGAAGATGACTCGCTTGAGCGAATTGATTACTGAGTGAACTTGTAATTTGTTGTAGTATTTCTGTTTGACAGTCCAGTGGCGTGGAGTGATACTACCAGTGCGGTGGCAATGAGTGTGAATCATGTCTTTCATCCTCGATCCAAGCATGTAGAGTTGGATATACATTTCGTGAGGGAGAAGGTGGCTAAGAATAGCTTGAAAGTGAACTATGTATCAAACTGCTGATGGCTTCACCAAACCATTGAGTTTTGCAAATAACAGTTGCTCAGGTTTTCAATCTCGGGATTATGCAATTATACCAGTGGAGATTATCAACGTACACTGTGGGTCCTCAGCTTGTGGCATTGAAGTTAATGCCCCCGATGATATATTTTCACATTTCCAAGTTTTTCATCCTTGCAATTACCCATCTCTGCAATTCCCCCTTTACTTTAACTGTAATGGAGCAACCTTGACTTAGGATGTTAAATGTGAAAAAACTTGAAGAATCCTGATGAACCCATGCAAACTATTTATAGGAGATAAATTAACTTGAAAGATTTGAAACTACATTATTTTACCCTGAATTACATATGAATAAGGTCAACTGGAAAAGGAGATTAGATTATGGCATCCAAGTCCTCAGCTGCAAGGATAACCACTTATCCTTCATTTGATATCGGAACAGAGCAAGATCATCGCCAGTGTTTGTCCAAATTCTTTACCTTCCAAGCTTCAGCCTCTGCTCGCTTCTCAATAATGCCAAGAGTTTCATCATTTGAAATTGCACCATAGCTCTGAATAACAAAAGAATGAAAAGGAGATATAATCAGATACCCTCATTTTGTCAAGATTCCTTTCTCTATATAAAGAAGACCAAGGAAATAAAACCCGTCTCCTTTCAAGCTGAATAAATGACCCTAATTCCTTAATCTAGTATTTTCAGACAAACCAAAATACAAGGACAGAAGTAACACATGTATCCATCAATTTAAAAAGAACCATGCTCAGTGATTTTCATTGTTACTCCAAAGTCATCCCACGCCAAGACAAGATTTCAAGTAAGTGGAAAATGAGCAGCTTGTAGCTGCCGCCTGCTGGCTTCGGGAACCCTACTACGTAGATTGTAGAAGCAGGGATAGAAATATAGATCTGCATCAGAACAAGCTTGGGTTTTGCAAGCTCAAACTGTCAATACAGACTTGAATTTCAAACTGGTTTTTCAGATCAGAATAAATGGTTATGGTTTGTGAAAACCGAAACATAGGGATTAGAAGAAAAACTTCAGTTGGTCAAACATAGCTATGTAAAAGTAGCCCCTTGCAGTCGAATATTAGAACTAAAGCAGAACAAACATGTTTGTCAAACATAGACGCACAAGTTGCTGAAATACTTCACCAAATCCATCCAACCTGAGTTGAAACAGCAATGAATACAAAATGAAATATCTCATCCAAAACAAACACCAACTGTACATGCACAGCCAGAACGAATATTGTTTAACAAAAAATGAAAATGCTTAATCCAAACTGTGATAAAAAAAACACATTACCTTAACATTATTCAGTTGACTTTTTGCCGGAAATAATGCGAGAAATCTGCAGGCCTCTGCTAAATGCCTCATTGAATAAGATTCTTGTCTGCATGGCCTGGAATCCAGGCAACCACGACACCAATGCCACGGGAGCTATGACAATCATTCCAAACAACAGATCATACAGCCGTGCCAAGGAAACTACAGTTTCCCACACCACAGTGGACTGCAAAAAAGGTCTAACCACTTGGGCAATGGATATCATACCCCATCCCGTAGGAATGAAAGCCATAAGACTTGTCACAAGATCAATAAACTTAAATGGAGTGAGCTCCAGCAATAAGACAATCACAAGTATCACAAGTATAACAACTACAAGCTGGACTACCCGATAGTAGATGTGCTTTTTTGCACCATATTTGTCTTGGGCATATGCTATAACCACATAGATCCCAACAGCCACAATCATGTATATCCAAGATAACAGGTACACACCTACACTGGTGCTATGATTCGCGATGCCCAACTGGTACACAATGCCATACTGGAAGAAGAAGAATCGAAGATCCAAAATTATCTCTAGTAGCTTTCCCCAAAGACCTGTTGTTCTCAAATGGTCTTGTTCTTCATACCACCATATTTCCCAGCTCTTATTGGCTTCTGCAAGTGCACCAGCTCTACACCATATCCAATTCACAAAATCATCAAAATCATACACCGTCTTCAGCCAATCAAAGCCAGACGGGTTGAACACAAAAGGCGACATTATCCATGACACCACAAGGAACCAACTTGAAATGGTCATAGCTATGTAAACAAATGAATCCTTAGCAAGGGAGCTATAAGAAGCATACACAGCTAGGATAACACCCAGTTCAATTGCCTTCACAAAATGGCTTCGAGCATAAAGTCGATAATTTTCTGCAAAGGACTTGTGCTCAACCACAAAACCGCGTCCAGTGGCTCTGTATTTGGCACCCCCATGAAGTATGGTCCGGCCAAAGAAATGGGTCCTTGTTCCCATAGAGAAAGTGAAAAAAAATGAAGCTAGCTGCAATTGCATTTTCACAAAGTCCCAAACTGCCGGAAGAAATCCATGTTCAAGAGTATTCTCAACAACCATTGGAAGGGCAGTGAACAGACCAAGCTGTATTATGAACTGCTGATTCAAGATCGTTCCAAGAGCCTCATTGCTGACACTTTGATTCCTGGCGTGACTCTCAACACCACTGAGTGAGAGATAGAGGCGGCCCCATAAAAATGTATAAACAGTCAGAACCACCATCATCGTGTTGAAGTAGTGTCCAACAGATGAGTAGTAAAAGGAAAGCATCCGAAAGAAGTCCAGCCTATGACCCAATCGGTAGACATCTCTGCTTAATACCTGTTCACCGTTTCCACTGGCAACCTTCGCCTCAAACATAGCTATCTGATTCAATCCCACATCCCTTCCTTTACCCACCTGTATATATTCATGGTGAGTTACATTGCCACCCCTCAAAGTGCAGTTGAAGCCTGCAAATATGTCCTCGCTGATATTAATCACCCTAGAAGCCTTGCTAATTCCACCCCTGGTCAAGAACCAAAATCGATCAAACACATCTGGGTGACCGTAGTGCATTCTCACCTTCAAAGGGTTGGCTAGAACACGCTGCCCGAGGGTCACAAAACTTGTTTCCTGAGCAGACATAAACCACGCAAGTGATGAAACTGAACCTGTGAATACATTCTCACGAACGCCAAGAATGGTTGGCTTCCTAATACCATGATTGGTCTTGAACTCCTCCAACAAATTTCGCATCTTCAGTGTTTCCTCATAATAATTGTCTTGATTCATGTCAATGGTCTGAACAGCATCACCTCGAGTGAAAATTATGGCATGATTCTGATTCTCTGGTTTTCCTTCCCCAAGTTTCAAGGGCCCGGGCAATCTAATGCGATAGATCTCTACCTCCCTCTGCAACTGTTGGTCATACTTCACAAGAACAGAGAAATACTCAACGTCACCTCTCCCTAACTCAACCTCATCTACATAGGCAACTCGAAGAGCTTCATTGTTTTTCATCAGAAATAGAATTTCCTCAGCATGACTCTCTCCCTTTGCCTTTTGCCGACCATACAGCTGGCAGGTGACTACATAGGTAAATTTCATCAAAGCAAATCCATACTCATGTCCCTTGAACAACAGACTTACACCACTAACTGCTCGGTTAATTTTTTTTGCAGTTGGCAGCTTAGCATCACCAATAGCTCCACGGTTTCGGTTTAACGAATGATGAGAAGCAATTTCTTGTGTACCCATACGTATGTCCATCTCAGATGCAGCATCAAGAAAGGAAAGCATCTGAAGAGCTCTGTAGTAGTACATCATTCCCCTAACTGTGCGGGATAATGTCTGCCCTCTGTATGATGCCCAAAGGCGAAGATCCCTCAGTTTTTCCCTCCAAATATCATCATCATCATCCATCCCTTCTCTGCGCATCCGTTCCATAAAATTTCTCCACTCATCCTCATAGATCTTCTGGAGATAAAACAATGTAGAAATGCCATCTTCGTTTTCATCTTGAAGCATCCCCTTCTTATACAACACATCTTCATCATAGTATGGAGTTAGAACACTAAAAGCCATCATTTTCTCAACATTAGGGGCACGAGGCATGTTCATAAAGAGTGAGTTGCTAAAGAAAGCAATGCGCCTCCTAGCCTCCAGATTCAGAGGAACATTATTCATTGAATCCTTAGAAGTAAGAATTGTATGCAGACGCCTCAGCTGCTTATAGAAATCAGCATCCTCAGCATCAGGAATGTTAATAGCATTTTCAAAAAGCAACCCTTCATCAGCTGTCATATTTTTAGGAGCCAAACCTTCCTCCATCAACCGATAAACGGACTTCTTCGTCTTAGGAAATTCTCGAACACAAAGTTCATATAGGGCTTGCAATAGATTTACTGCCTGACTCAGATCATTTATCTGTTCCACTAGAAGATCAACAAGTAAAACTAGCTTGGCATGAATTTTCTGTAGCACAGTCATCTTGAATGTCGCAGTTAACTTCCCATTCTGCACACATAAGTCTATCTCTTCAAACAATTTTGAGACTATGGAATACTCTTCTGTGCCATATTTAATGATTGTAAGAAGCACGTGCTTGATGCTGTCATAAGTTTCAATAACAGAACACCGCCCGTATTCATTCTTGCATATTTTCACCCAGAGCCACAAGTCAGGTGCATCTGCAAGCTCATTTGCCTGACTGACAGCAAGAAGCAACTCATTGCATAGGAGAACACACGGCCATCGAACTACCCTAATATTCCAACAATTAGGTGGCAGTTCCATGAGCTCAACTTCTCTATCACTAATGAGATCTTCCTCCCTCAAAATAAAAATTATTTCATTCCATATCAAAGCAAACCTTGTCGCCTCCACTTGGCTTGATTCAATCTTCTTGTACGGCTGACCGAGTCCATATCTAAGCTGCAGTCGATGAATTGCTTCGCGAAGTTTCTTCACCAGTGTTGCCTTGGGAGTCAGCAGCTGATCCTCTGGCATGAGATTAAATTGCATTGCACTTGCAAAGAACTGAAACCTAAGCCTAAGTTGCTCCATATTCCTGATTTCACCCAAATGGGAAAACAACCCATTTGCCGCACCAACAAAGGACGAAAAAACTGAATACCAAATTTGCAAATCTATGAAATAGATGAGAACGACAGGCATCCACAGCAATACAACAGCAATTCTATTACTACTTCCAAAAAACTCATGCCAGTTATAATCTACATTTGAAAGATTCAAAAGAGCCTTTGTTGGAGCAACCAGAGGCTGTATTTGAAGAAAATAACTGAATAAGAACTTCCACAGTAATACCACAATCCAAAACAAACTATACCTAATATTATCAACTAAACCTTCCCTCAGTCCACGACCAACAAAAATCCGTGTATGAAACCACCATGTCAACCAAGAGATAATCATCCAATCCAGCCCTTCAATCCAGTTCCTAACCCAAGGAATCACAAAAAACAACAATGACAACATCTCCGGAATAACATACACAAAGACAGCCTGGAGAAATGTAAAAATCCTTTGGTTTGCTTCTGAAGACCACCTCCTATCTTCATTCTTCTGACTCCAAATCCTGGCATAAAAAACTGCAAACACAACAATCCAAGTCAAAGCAACCATACTCTTCAACACCATCCGTATTCCAAGCCACACCGTCTCCTTGGAAACTAAACTATACTGAGTCCCGGCATCAAGCACAGATTGCCAAAACCGAAGACCAGCCCAGGTAATGAAAACCGTTAACAGCTCCACCTGAATATCTGTTTCCCTCAAAGCAACCCAGGGATACTTCTTCCCTGACCAAGCAACAATAATGGAAGCCTGTAAAAATAGAATTAACAGAATCCATAGTCGATCAAAACTCCTAAACACATTCCAAAACGATCGTTGCTCGACAAACCCAGTTTTCCCAACTCTTTCAAACTTGGGTACAGTATCAAAGAAATTACACCCGTAATTAATCGGCCATTTCAGAGTCTTAAAACACCTCCTACTCCAGAAATATTCGTTTATATCATCGTAATTTCTCCAAGCCGAATGTGGCGCGGTTCCGTTCCTACTGCTCTCTACCTCCGTTTTAATCGTTTGGTAAAATGGCATAACGATGCATTTCAAGAAAGCATAATCACCTGAAATCGATGGCACGAAGGGCCTCCCAGTAAATTCATCGATGTCTTGATCCAAAAATTTGGTTAATTCCATTGCCATGTGATGGTAAATGTAAGAGATGAGTTCTGGGCAGAAACGGAGATTAGCAGCTTCTCCCCAGATTAAGAGGTACAGAGAAACGTAGAGGAGCTCTCGGGTTGGGTCGTAGCTGTTTCCCCGGCGCGTGGGGAGGTGGACGTGGGATTTGACGCGGAGGAAAGAGCACCATGAAGTGTAGTTATTCAGTAACTTCTTGCGGAAACTTTGGAGGACGCCGCGGTCAAGTTCGTCGGGGTTCACAGGAGGCGGTTGGAGGCGCATTTGGCTGTTCGCTAAGTGAAGGACGAGGTTTTCCCTTTGGTTCCGAACGTTGTCGTTTTGGAAGCCGAAAGAGATGCCTAACCAGTTCATCAGGTCCATGTTTGGCGCCAACGTTACGAACGGTGGTTTCGGGAGGTTTAAAACCGGGCGTAACAGAGCCGCCGCGACGGCGCGTACTTCCGGATATCGAAGCGACGGATGGTCAACTTGAAGGTCGTGTACTGGGATTATGTTGTAAAATTCTTGCATAGGCGGCGGCTGTGCGCGTGGGTCACCACCACGGCCGCGCGTGGGGACAGGACGTTGCCGTAAAGCACTCATAATTCACTTCCCTTTTCCTTATTCCACTTCAAAACATCCCCTTTTCCATTCTGGGTGTTCATGCAAACTCCGAAAGACTGAAGCTTTACTCTTGTTTTCTGAGAGGAGCGAGACAGAGAAGCTATGAGTAAAAAAGTGAATCAAAAAGGCAAAAAGGAAAGATTTTGATTTTTGGTGTTGGGTTATAGATTATATAACTCACAAAGAATCTTTGGATAAAATACGAAAGCGAGGGATGATTCCACTGTAGTAATCCTTGCTTTTTATCCCACGTTTCAGGGCGGCGAGTGAGGAACACGACGGCAGACCCACGTATCTACTGATTGAAAAAAAGGAATTTTCAAGTATTAATCACACATCAATCGTCTCATTTTTAATGGAATTTGATTAAAAACTGCTCTGGATTCACCAGATCAGACCTGACCACTTATAACCCGCCACTCAGTCTTTAAAGATCAGATGGAAAAGGAAGAATCTTGAACATTGATGTCAAACATTTCCGTAAGAGAATCAATATCTCTACCAACGTCTCCCAACCCTTTGTTTTTTAAAACATGGACGAGCGTTGGATTGGGTCTATAAATGCCAGTTAAATCTATTTAATACATGGTTTTACTGAACTAGAAGAAGTAATACTATTAATGGTTTGAAAGTAGGGAACTTTAGGGTCGGCACTTGGCAATGTTGTAACGTACCGGAACAGAACTTCTTAGAAGTAGAAAACACAACCGTTGAGATGAAACCCATTTAAGATGTTTTTTAATTTAATGTCGATGTGGAAATTCGAGCACCAAATCCAAAGACATCCTTACTTTGCTTTCATGTGTGACCTCTTGTTTAACTGTTATTATATTTGGGTTTTGAGAAAGTAGAGAAAAGTGAATCTCTGCTGTGGCCACTGCCCACTGGTTTTTTTTGTCATCTTCTTCAAGGTTTTGAATGGTTTGTTACAAACAGCTGCATAATTTTGGCAGATCACATGCTTTGTGTTTGTGGGATTGGCATTGTCCATGGTTTTTTGCAAATGCTACCCTGCCCCTCTGTGTGGTGCCCCTGGTGGGTCTGTCTGACTTCGCATAGAAAGTAGAGAATGACAAAAAAAATTATAAAAAGAGGAGTAGAGGACTACTCTTTAATAACCCCAACAATAATTAAACAAATTGTATATAGTTTCACAAATGATATACCATCCCGATATAGACTCACGCCCAGAAACCTCCCCTGCTAAATTTTAGAACTGGGTAGTCTAATGTTTAGCACACCACAGGGAAGTGGGAGGGGATGTGGCCTATAGCCCTACTCTTAAAAAAAACTTTAATTTTTTGCAAAAGATTTAAAAAGAAATCATACCCTAATCTAAAATAAATATTTTGCTCCCTTCAAATTGGTATTTTAACTCCATACCAGCATGCATCTGTCTGGTTTAGGGTTTCATAGGAAAAAGGGGAGCCAGGACAAGATGACGAGAGTAAAGGTTGAGCACCAAGTAAACTATTGCTGCAGCAGAACTGGCTATAAGGGAGCCGGTGGCATGGTCGCAGAATTTTGGAACTTGGTCGCTAATGGGAAGCCAACCTGCATGACTTTTCCCTTCTTGCCTATCTCTGCTACTGCCAAAGCAGCTGAGATACTCGATGTTACTAGCATTGATATAACCACGTCCAGGATCAATATACCATATCCTTGGAAGATAAAAAGAGAGCTATAAGGCCGTAGCCGCTTGCTATTGCCTGTGCAATCATAAATTACCTAGGACAAAATTTGACAACCAGTAAATATATACATGTATTAGGAAACTAAATGTGTATGTTGATTGTCTCCTCAAGAAAAAGAAAAAGAAAAACATTGTATAGGATTCTTACTTGAATGAAGGGGAGTTGTTATAGTTTGCCGTGAAGTTTAGGTTCAAAACCTCAGTAGAGTCATGGCTAGTAACCATGACAAGTGTTGCAGAAAGAGTGGCACCAAAAGCTAGAAGCCTTGGGAGAATGGTGATGATTTTCTTGGTTTTGGCCATAAAGGCTTGACTTCAATGACTCGAATGAATCTTATAGGAGGGAACAATGAGTTTTCTTGAAAACTATTTTATTGGATCCGACCTAGAGTGGGGATTAACTAAACAATATATAGATTGACAGATGCAGGTTCCAGGTTTGAATAATATGATTCTTTAAGATGAAACCAACAAGAGAAGGCTGGGGATTAACTAACATGTTCTTCAAGATGAAAAAAGTGATTCGGTAACCTGCCAAAGCAAGACATTTCAATATTTATGATGAAACCAACAAGAGAAGGCTCTCAAGTCTTAAATGAAAACTATTGGGTAATTTTTCATTTTTTTTAGTTGTAATGCTTTGAAGGTTGATTCTAGTGAGAGGCTTGGGGGGGATTTGATGATAGCTGAATCAGTTCAACTACCCTTATGATAGATGTAAGGCGGTTGCCAATATTCAGTCCAGGTGGCCGGTGGGGCTTTGGCCTTTGAATCTTGTGCTATAGCTGGCCTAATTTGTTTACTTCCAAAAATGGAGACAGGCTAGCTTCGGCTAAGTGTCCAAGCGGGTGCTGGTAACCTGGTAGGTGCTACTGGCTGCTGCAATGTCAACCACAAAGTTTACTTTATTAGGAAATATGACTTATCCTTTCATACAAAGTTTACTAGTCTAGGACTAGGCCCAATAGGGTGCGGCCGAGCAGGTTGTGCTTTACGTAATAAAACCATTTTTCTGGGCCTGTAATGGTTCTCAAAATCCCCAAGTGGACTGCAGCGTGCTTCCGAGTGAAACGACGTCGTGTTAGTTTTTGCATCTTCCACCGTGAATCGACTCTTTTTACTTGATGCAGACACGTTAACGGCGGATCGAAAGTCGAAACGCACAGCAAAATAGCAGATGGAGAACAAAGAAGCTAAAACAGAACAACAGCAAGAAGAAGAAGAAGAGCAAGTAGAAGAAGGTCCGCCGCCAGGATGGCAACCTATTCCTCCACAACCGCAGCCTTCATCTGGTATGCCTCCCATATTCGTGTTGATTATCTTCTCTTTCCTTAGACACCTTTTTCAATCTTATTTTTATCGTATGCCATGAACAAAGCCAGTTACCCTTTTTCTATACTGCCTGGAGATTGATAAAAGATTTAGAATTGACTTGAGAGTTGGGATTTTTAACCGTTAGCTTCTTTACCAACTCACTGACATTGCCCGTATCTTAGTTTCTTGTCGTATTTGGCTTTAGCATTGGGGTGTTTTCTCCAGTTATATGACAATTAAAATGGCTTACAACTAAAGCACACTCTTTGGCCGACTGGTCTTCGACTAGAATCATATTGTTCAAAGTATTTTCTTGATTCATTTGCCTATTCATACTTTGATTGCAGAAATGGCTCAAATGGTTTGTGGCTCTTGTCGTCAATTGCTCTCATATCCACTAGGAGCCCAGCAAATTAAATGTTCTTGTTGCGAAACAGTCAATTTTGTACTTGAAGGTTCCTATCTCCTTTTCTGATGTTCAATGTCAAGCATGTCGTTTGCCTTCTTCCAAGATCTGTAATGAAGTTATACATATAATTGGTTTGAAAATAACATACCATGTTCTTCCCAAAAATTTTGATATTACCATGAATCAGTTTCTAAAAGCTTTTTTTTTTCACTTGGACAAGACTCAAGAGCATGCAGTCTGGTTTTCAATGCATTCTGGCACATTTGATTAGTCTTGTCTTCACTTTCAGCTCATCAGGTTGGAGTGGTTAAGTGTGGAAGTTGTGAAGTGTTGTTGATGTACCCCTATGGAGCTCCATCAGTCAAATGTTCCTCTTGCCTTGGTGTGACAGAAATCGGGGTAGTGTGATTCTTGCTCTCTTATTGTTGTTTTTATGTTTACTTGCTTTTGTCAACATATTTTGCTCACATCAGATTGTGTTGTTACTGCTATCATTTTTATGAGAAGTTGAGATAGTAGATTCATTCTGTTAATGCTTCATGTGTAGGCACACAACAGACGCTCTCCATGGTCGGTACAACAGGGGCAACCAACACCTCCCAATGCTGTGCATTTAACTGCCCCAAAACCTTTCTAATCCATTGATCCTTGACTATCTTTGTTATTCTGATGTTTAGTTGAATTATCTATGTACAGGAATGAATGCTTGTATCATCCTAATGAAACTTGTAATCTTTTACGATCTGCTAATCAAAGTTTAAGAGTTCTGAATTATGTTTCAGATCAGCACTCTTCTCTTGAAGGTTTAATCTTTTATGCTCCATTTGGTATAAGTATCATCTTTTCAACATGTTTTAATACCGACATGCGTTGACACTTGATTTTGGTGGGTGAATCTCTCAACGGGAAGTTTCTACATACATAAAATCTCGAATAAGCTATACCAAGTCACTTATATATATATATACACACACAAGACCTGGCCACCATAGTTGTACGATTAGACCGAATTCTTCATTGACTTTGGGGGTGGGGGGCAATTACAAAGTGTTATGAACCATTGTCTTAAGCTAAACCATTGGCTTGTTTTGAGGACTGGATTCCTTTTTCAAAACTTTTTCTTTAATCTGT
This sequence comes from Abelmoschus esculentus, assembly GCA_035048815.1. NCBI lineage: Eukaryota > Viridiplantae > Streptophyta > Magnoliopsida > Malvales > Malvaceae > Abelmoschus > Abelmoschus esculentus. The sequence goes on from JAUCBN010000008.1 coordinate 4,861,820, forward strand.
AAACCAATTTTTTAGCATCATCTCTACACTTCTGTACTGATTAAGTTGAAAAGGACATAATATCTCAGAGCCTTTCTAATATTTGAAGACATTTCCTAAACTGATAAATGATTCAGCAAGCTGACCCTTTCCCATATCAAAATGATTCATCTGTTAAAAGTCCATCCAAAATGAAGAAGACATCCCATTCCCATATCAAAATTACATCTCAGTTAGATTACACAAATTCAGTAAGGCAAGGAGTACCAGAATATGGAAGGAGAGAAAAAAATGTTGCTGCCCAGGATCGAACTGGGGACCTTCAGTGTGTAAGACTGACGTGATAACCACTACACCATAGCAACTCCATGTAAATGAGTTTCACTTTTATTTATACAGAGTAGAATAACTAAAAATAATAATAATAATTGGAAAATGTATCTGCGAGATTCCATTATCATATCTTTTGGCAACAATATTTGTGGGAGATCCCATTGTAGGCACCAGCAAGCTAAGTAGTAGTTTAAGCTTTGTCTTCAAAAGGCGATGCTCCGTTGTTGTAATGTCCAAGAACTAAGCTTTTTTTTTTTGAGGAAGGATTTGAACGTATAAATATGAAATGATAAGAAAAAAGTTAAAGCTTATTATAATGATGATTGTGGTGTGAATATGTTGTGGTGGAGGCCTCACCTTCGCCATCAAGGAAGGTGACTGAGGGAAAGGGATATTTTAATTCATGAAAACACGTCGGGCCGACAGGATTACCTCAGGGAACTAACGTCAATTGCTTCCAAACTTTATTCGCCGGTTCTACTCAAACACATCCAGTTGCCTGCTTTCTGCTGCCTGTTCTATTCTATGGTTCAAACAATTCGTACGGATGTTTTATTTTAATTTAATTAATAAACATGTTTATAATCTCATTATTTTTTAAAATAATGTAGTGATAACATCCGGCCGAGGCCTCATTGAATTTCTTCTCACAATTCTTTTCTTGTGATCCTCTAAAAAGGATCATCTAAATCAATAACGGAGCTATGCATAGAGTACGGAAAGAGCAACAATCCCTTCTAATTTTTTTAGTATAATTATAGCTTTTAGTTCTTTTTAATTTAAATGTTAATTAAATAAAAATTTTTGTTCATTTTTATTTTTTAATTTAAAAGTTTAAAAGACTTTTGTTTTTCTATTACCCTTTTAATATTAAATTATAGCTTCGTCCTTAATCTAAGTCAACCAAAATAATAAAAAATAATAATTGTTCAAATATGTATGTGTGTTATGTGTAAAACAAAAGATTCAAAATTTATTGAAAAAAAAGAAAACAAAAAAAAGAAATGGATTTTTTTTGTTTGCATACCTTAATTTTAATTATTTTGTTGGATTTTAAATTTAAATTTATATGTTTTGTCTTCTTCCCGTGTCGATAAGACTCGTCTAATTTTTTAATTATAATACGTACGAATTTTGTATCTCTCAATTTTGCTTTCATGCTCAGCAAATCACTTGAGCTCCCTACTCTTGCTTACGCTCATGCCTCTACAATATAGAGCAAGAATTTCCCTAGAAACCCTATAAAGAAAATAAAGACCTTCAAACGCATGCATGATTACAATAAATAAAAACCCTATATTTTGACAATATAGGGAATAATGTTTAGTTCACATCGTTAAATGTGTCCCTCGTTGAAATTGAAAATTAAATTATTTAGAGAAATTGCAATGACCGGTGCCAAAAACTTGTGGCCCTCATGATGGCAGATAGCCGATGCTTTATGTCCACACCTACCTTGACTTTATCTCGACTCTCGTGAGGTTTATTTGGTCTCAATTTTCGGTTGACAGGGTCGAATCCACGTAGGCAAACTAGAATTATATACAGTACTTAGCCGCCATCTACCATTCATTCTTCATTGACCAACAACCGCTCACTGCCATTCCAAAACAATGACTGCTGATTGTTTTCTTTTCTTACGTGAAACCCGATTCTTGATTTACAGCTACCCTTTTGTTTTCATCAGCTGTCTGATTTTTCATTTTGATTTGATTCACGAGAAAAACAAGGCAAGGGAGTCTAATCAGGATAAACGTTGTCCTACCTGCTGGCTGCTATGGAGTCCAAAAATTCATGCAAGCAATGCTGCAATAATTCCTCAGCGGTCACCTCAAATGTCTGTTTCTGGAAACGTTATCTTTACCAAGTAGTGTGTGTTTTAATTAATGCTTGGAACCTGAACCATGCTGTTCGGTTTTCTGTCGCTAATTAATCTTATTACATGACATCACTAATTAGACAGCTTGGGTTTTGATTTTGGCACTTTCTGCCGTCCAAATCTTGAAATTTTTGGTTCTTTTGGATCCTACCCGTTAACAAATCAAATCGTTTATTAATTTTGATGTGAAACTGGCTAGCTACCTTTAATCTCAAGTCAAATTCTAGGCTAAAGCATTCTAGTGAAGGTTTATCTGCAAAACTTTTGGCTAGTTATAATAAAAAGGATATTTTCACTTTCGGCTTCGTTTGTTTAGGCTATATATGAACTTCTATGGAGCAAAGAGTTGTTATCCGTATGAAACCTGGGTTACGTTCTGCCTAATATGAACACTTTTTTTTTTTTTTTTGCATTTTTAATTTCTCTGAGCATCATCTTAATTAAATCGAATTAATTTATATTATACTTAATTTTAATGGATAAATTTTTAAATTCGAAATCTATTTAAACACAAATTAATACCTACAGTTTCTTTTGACATATTGTTCCCAGCAGGTCTTTTCCTTTGCTAAATTTAGCCATCAATGATGAACTTGATCATTCTCACGATCCTGCATCACTTTCCAACTATTTCTTGATATTAGACAACACGATCTCGATTTAAAACTGCAAGTTAATAAAAAAATTCCTGGGGATCTGGCCATGAACTTGTATTCGCCATGATTAACATGGCTGGTTCACTGTTCCCGTTGAATATTCTAAATGAATTCAATTCTCAACAAATTTGCACCAACCTTTGAACATTCATGTTTCCAACCATCAATTGCTCAAGCGGTCCGGCAAGCCAGGCCCCATCACCCATGATGTTCATTTCAGATACGTCCCCACCCCTCCTGAAACCTCAGATCATAAATCTCACACTCCAACGTTAATGGCTTCAGTTATTTTTTATTAGTGTGGGAAACTATTTTTAATACCAAAGTTGGTGGTATGATGAACTATTAACGTCTCAGCTGGACAGCTTAGAAATTTATATTAAAATAACTGATTAATAATCTTACAGCTTAATCATGAAGCTAAAACTTGCTCGGTCGCTTTCTGTAAAGAGACATTCCGCGTTTTGTCGTTTTGGAAAAGTGTTGAGATTCCCCTACACATCAACTTTACCTAACCCAGCCGACCAAAAGTCCCATTTCCCATTCCCATCTCACTCCAAGCTTAACACGCTAAGATTTAAGAAAGATACTAAAGTTAATTATTTTTATTAAAACAACAAAACCTTATGCTTCACTCGTGGATTAATTATTTGCACGTGGCTTTTCATGTCTGCTGGAATAATACTAATGCTAATTCTCAAGTGGGAGACGCTCCTTTGTATTAAGCCAGAGTTTGGGTATTCTAAGAACCCTAATATTCTGCACTGGAGTGCGGTAGAATTAATTAATATACTATTGTTTATTTTTCCACTAGGTGTGTTCTGCATATGAGGAACAGAACCTGAAGTGGGCGATTGATTTAGATTGTCTTCGCTTATATCATATTTGCCAGTAATGTTTTAGAAACCAACAACGTCCAATATTTCGTGGCCGGTGATCGATAATCTGACACCAAATGGACCCTACTAACCATACATATATACTAGGGTTATAATGTTTGGGAATTAGGTCTGATATTATCCTACAATGTTTACATTATTTAAAGTGGTATATTTTTACGTGATCTTTGTTTTTTTATCGTATACAACGGTAAAAAATTTGAGTCAAATTAAATTATAAAATTAAGTTAATATATGTATTTAAATAGAAAATTTAAGTTTATTACTTTTTACATTATGTATTAATTTAAAATGAAAGGAATAAAGACAAGGTAGGTGGATGTTATTGTTTTCTTGATAAAGACAAGAGTTCGATTGAGGTTATTAGGAGAAAATTTGCGACTTGATTCTTCAAGTCTTGATATGAACCGGGGAATTGTATAGTTATTTTTATTATTGTACAGTTTATTAGTATTTTTGGATTAATAAATTTTTCATTTATCCAAAAAAAATGAAAGGAATAAAATTTAAATATTTAATTGAATTAAAATTTTAGATATTAAATTGGACCTTGAGTCCAAAATTAAAGTATTACATCCATATTTTTCTTAGAAAATTAAGGTTGTTTTCCTATCATTTCATAACTAGAAATTACATATGAATCAAGGTGGTTAAATGAGCGTGAAGGATCTTTAGGGTTTATATTTGTGTATCAATATTATTTATTAGAGTTATATTTTGATACAAAAATTATGTAAAAATATATAATATTTTATACAATCTTTTTATAATCTTAAATTTTAAAATCGACGGGTTTAGATAAATTAAAATATTCTATATTAACGATTGTGCTAATTATTTTGTTATTTAGAGCGCTTATAATATATAATGATTAAACTGTACAACTGAATGATACTTCAACGTTGGGTGAAGCTAGCAATAATATATAGGGAAAACCCTGATAAGAACGAATGATACTTAAACGCTGGGATTTACTTTTAAAATTCACAACGCCTGATAAGAACGACCCGTAAAATCATTTTTGACTTTGACCACAAAAAACAGTAGCACTTCTCTCGAATGGAAAACCCTAACGGTAACCACAGCCACCAGAAACGGTGTTGAATCTAGAAGTCCCGTCCTCTCTTGAGAGGCCTGCCCCCCCCAGTTCCCCTGTCTATCCAGCGAGCGACTAAGAAAGGAAGAATTCCAGAGACTTCCAATGTGACCCAGATAATATCTGTTGGATACGAAGAGGTTGAATTTGATGCTTTTATGTTAGAGGTTGGGGATGTGCCGGATGGAGACCAAGGGAGCGGTGGATCCAACTGAGAAGCAGATATAGTTTGGCTCTGATATGCCGTGGATCCTTGATCGGAAGTTTTGAATACGATGACCCCCCGGTGGAGACTGTTGCACCCATCGCCTAATGGTCTCTGTTTTAGTTTCAGTATCAGAGAAAACAAAATATATCTAGGGAAGTTGTAGACACAACTTCATAAATATATAATTAAATAGTTGTAGACAAAATATATCTAGCGAAAACAATATTAATTTCTTTTTACAGAAGTCACTCCATAAATTCATAAATATATAATTAAATAGTTGATAAATTTGTATATATATATATATATGAGTTTAAATCATATCATTAATTCTATAAACATGATATAATAAAATTATTATCAATGATATTTTTTATAACTGTATTCGACGTTACTTTTGTAACTGACAATCATTTAATTATTTTACTGATTTTTGATAATTTTGTTTTTTAGATTAATTTTATCTTATGAATAGTTGCTTACAATCACTAATATTAAAATATGTTAAAATTTATTTATCGTGTGATTATTGTTATATGCTTTTTTATATTAGCATTGGAGGTGTTTTTCTTTACTGACAATAATATTTTTTTACTTATTTGATTAGATTTTTTTCATTTTTATATGATCCTATTTTATTTCTTATTACTATAAATTACAGGACTTTGATAGTCTTGAAAAATAATTGATTAGTATAATTAGTTTACGAATTTTCTTTATAATTTTGTTGCATTTTCTTTTTAACAAACGAAATTAATTGTTACTATGAATTAACAAATGTCGTATTAAAAAAGCTAATAAATTTTATTTTAGGAAACACAAATTTAAATTATTATATCTTTACTATACTATTAAAATTTTAAATTATTTATAAACAAATACTAGCCTCTAGTTACTCTAAACTATTAAATAATAATTAATTATTATTATTAATCGGAAGAAAGCATATAAACGTGAGGCTCTTTCTCCCTTCTCTTACAGCCTATAGATATAATCATCTCGCTATCAAGGGCTCAGTCAATCCCACGTGTCAACAACCCCACCTTCAGCTTTAGGACTAAGGAATTAACATTTTTCACTATAAAAATTATTTGGAGAATGAATGCTTCTTCTACATTGATAAATTATATTTATATCGAAGAAACCCGGAAAAATTCCCAACTAAAATTTTGATCTTATTGCAATTAGTACAAGTTTATCTATCAGTAGTCTACCTTTAGATAAAATAGTTAGGACAGAGAGAGAGAGAGAGAGAGAAAACTTAGATTAAAGATATATAGAGAGAGGAGCTGAAAGCTAGCATGCTCATTTCTCCTCAGCTTCCAGGGAATTTCCTTGCACTTCACCCTGTTTGGCTTATAAGGAACAAGTTCATCATCCTGCTACTCTTCAACTTCATCCATCTTCGATCTGAAGGCTAGAATTCAATTTATTCTTGTTTTTTCACATCATCAATCATCGTATCTTCTACTGTAGATATATATGGGGCTGAGTTCTAAAGAGGTTTCAGGTGATGGTCTAGGGTGGAGCAAATCTTTGTTACAGGCTCAAACTCTGGAGTTGCCTAAGGCGATGAAGAAACAACATCAACAAAACCAGCAGCAATCTGAGCCACTTAAGTGCCCCAGATGTGATTCTACCAACACAAAGTTTTGTTATTACAACAACTACAACAAGTCTCAGCCGAGGCATTTCTGCAAGGCTTGTAAACGACACTGGACTAAAGGTGGCACTCTCCGAAATGTTCCTGTCGGTGGTGGACGAAAAAACAAGCGGATCAAGACATCAAATAGCAACACAGCTCTCGCTGCTGTCACTGCTAGCACTAGCACGACCAAAATTGCCATCAAAAGCGCAGCTGCTTCTGGTGTTAACCTTAGGCTCAATAACTTCATGACAATTCAACGATCACAGCAACAAAGGCAGGATCTTGAGCTTCCACTTGCTGACCAAAAGAACACATCGAGTTTGCAATTTCAGGTGATGGGTCGTCCAGTTCCACCGTCTTCACCGTTGCTGCAGCAGAATCCTATAAATTACAGCAACTTGGACAACAAAGGTTTTAACGGAGTGTTTCTGGGTTCAACTTCAAGTACGGTCCCGTCGTTTCCTCAAACTCGAGGCTTACAGTTTCCATTTTCAAGTTCAAACTCAAGTTCTTTTGAGACAACCCCATCTTCAATATCAACCTCATTCCAGTCTTCAAGTATCTATAACTACAGTGGTGAAACAATGGAGGATCCAACCATCACCAGCATCGTCATGCCAACCCCAAGTGCCACTGTTTCACACACATGGGAACTACCTATCACAAGCAGCGACATGGACATGACAAACTACTGGAACTGGGATGATATCGATGCACTTGTCTCTACTGATCTCAACATGCTATGGAATGATCCCGAGATCAAACCGTGAAGAAGGTCTTTTAACTATATATCCATTCTCCATAGCTTTTTTTTTTCTTGATTTGGGTTTTCTTATTAGATGAAGTTCTTTCTTTCTTTGGGCGTCTATTTTCCCTTTCTTAGATTGATCATTAATTATGTATAGTCTCCTCTTCCAACTTGTAACTGGTAAAAATGAGGAAGCTGCCATTTTTCAAATTCAGCTTCAGGATGATGGTGTACGTTTAGTACTCTACGAACGTGTATTTTATGTTAGGATCGTTCTTGATTATGTTATGAAACGAATAAGAGGGAGATGTGATGGGGTCTGTTCCAGCTACACTGGGCAAACAGGATGTGATTGAAGATTCTTTTTGATATGCATATATATATGGATATCTGAATACAACTAATATTTACATGGATTCGTTTCTTCATAATTTATGACCCCTTGTTCTGAATCATTCTCTTTTCTTTGTCCTCACACTTTTCTAGTTGTAAAGTTGTTTCATGCATTAGTTTTTTTATTCACTTCTGTCAGGTCTGTCATAAACTATGTGCTTCTGGTTTTTTATTGATGTTTAGTAATATTTTGTCAGGCATCGAAATCTTTGTTCCAATATGATCTGGATTTCTCATCCACTTAGATCCAGAGTACTATGGTTTTAGAGACAGACCTGAACCCCCACATCTATAAATGTATTTGATTTATTCCTGAAGAAACTGCTTGAATAATTGCCAGTCTATTTGTGGCAGGGGTTGTCGTTTCATAGAGAAAAAACTGCATCAAAGAACTAATCACACGGCTCTTTGATTATATATGAAACCTTCCATCGAAAGGATGTGATTGAAGTGACTGATGTTACAGAAAGGAGTGGATTGTGATTTAACTTGTTCCCACTAAAACTTGGAAACATTTCTGGGAAATTCAACCACCTCTTGCTCCTTAAAACACTCGGGGGAAAATAACGGTACTCTTCCGCATCTGCCAAGGATGTTGCGTTGCTTGTGGGGACATATAAAACCAGATGCAGAAGTTGAAATTATTCTGTCACCATTTTACTTAAAATTTGCATAAATAGCAATTAGTCTTCTTCTTAGAGATGTTTTGTATGACAAAGGGTTTGGGACTTGGGTTCATGTGAGGAGGTTTCACTTCACTTATTTTTTATAACCTTAAACGACTCCCATAAATTTGTTAGGTGTCTTTGTCAAAAATGAAAGAAGTTTGTTTCACGTCAATTTCATGATGAGTCGTCTTCAATTTCATAGTTTGTAGGACAAGTCGTTTTCAGATTTCATAGTACATCACCTGGAAAAAAAATTATGGACAAAGGCTCAAGTTTCCACTGCCCTTCTCTTATTATTTTTCTTTAAGTTCACACAGAGATTATTACGGGTAAGTTTGGCTGCAACAATCAGGTTATTTTTGAGTTTTTCGATGAGTCTTTCACATGTATCGAAATATATCTTTTTTTAATTGTACCCTTACATGTACATTAGACTCGAAAATACACAGTTTATTGTCACTGTAATGATAACATATTGGGGAGAAGAAAAGAAAGAAAAAGAACTACTCAACCCAATAAACACGCTAAATGCTTAGACAGAAAACTGTAATGTCAAGTGGGAAACACACAAGTACATGTCCATGGTTAACATATATGGATACTTTAAGGTCAATTAACAATGAATACAAAATTTTTAGAATCCTTATGACAGTCTCCGAGCACATTGATCTATATGTTTCCCATCCTCACTCCGGTGTCTTTGCCGTAGTTGATTGTTGCATCATCAGCCATCGAATAGCTCACATAGTAAAGCTCGGAGACTATGGCTGTTAGGAAAACAAAAGCAGCCCCAGCGCCAAAGACACCCTTTCTCAGCGTCGCACATGACGGGGGATCGTTTAAAAGGTTCTTGTACTTGGTGTGATAAGCATTCCGCACCGACCCTGCCAGCAAGCATGCTTCCGCAATGGAAAAGAACACCCTGAAATACCAAAGCAGCAGATCATTTAGATGATAGGAAGCTAACACAAAGCAGTAAAATGCAGCCATCGACTAGGCTGCGCAAGGTCTCTTCTTGACCATGAAGACGAGGTTGTTCAAATTATTGTGTCGACTAAAAACATACCAACAAGTGATAAATAGGACAACTGCCCATGCCCTAGATCCACTTGGTCTCATGGCCTTCCCACAACATAAACATCGGCTAGCCACCATTATTAGTATTTGACTAAGCAGAAGGAATAGGAATGAACCAACACCCAAACCGGTTGCAATGTCCTCATCATAAACACAATAACTTTGTTTTCCATCATTACCAACAGTCGCCTGCAAAAAGAAAATGAAGGAATACCCTGTTTTTATAAACCAGTTTGCCATCCATAAAGAAAAGCAACAATGAGAATTCTTCAATGCTATCACCTATTTCCATGAACAGAACAGAACAGAACTGTACTAAAGTATTGGGTTCAAACCGTACAGTGTCCTTGCTGCTCCTAGATTGAAATCCTAATTAAGCACAAAAACCATGCCACGAAGAGTTTGAGATCTATATCTTACCTATCTGAACAACAGGTTAAAACAGATTCATTCTAGATCTGATGCAGAATTATAACAATTATATGTATATGGAAAAACAAGGAACCAAAAAGATTGAACTTTTCTTTTCACCTTGAAATCAAAATCTCAAATTTGCAAATCTTAAACAAAATAAACTAGCCAAATTTCTGGGAATTAGCGGGTTTGAAACAGGGTATCCCAGGACAAGGAAACAAAACTGAAATAGGAAACAGTTGGTGGTTGGTACAAATGCAGCTACCTAAATCAAGAGGGAAGAAGAAATAGAAACTCACCGTACTTCTCCTTTGCTCCGCAGCAACAGCAAGTGCGAAAGCGATCAGATCAATCACAAAAACCAGAGCGAGTAACAACGTTGAAGCCATAGTTCAAACGAACAAATAAAACCCAGAAAGCAAAAGCAAAAAGACGATAGAAAAGATAGAGAGAAATCCACAGCGTTAAGAAAGAAGCAAGTGGTAAGTATGATGAAAATGCAATAGTGATTAAGCCAGGGCCAAAGCGATAACAATAATACAAGGCACCTAGATTCTTTCTTTTCCTACACTAACGTGATATAGAAACTGGAAAGTAGCATCTCATAAATATTTTAATTCTTATTAAATTAACGCTTTATTTAAATATAGAAATTAGTTGATCTAATCTAACCTTTCTAATGCGTGGGAAATCATTTTAAATACTTTCTCTTTGTCCAATGCAGCAATACCGCGAATTCAATACAATATGGTTTGAATTTTTAAAAAATAGCTTTTTATATACATTATAAAATTTTCTAACTTACAGGCTGAATCTTGAGCAACAAAAATGAATCAATATCATTCCATTTATGATCAGCTTGCATTCGAAGTGTTCGAAACATTTTAAATACATGTTCACTAAGTTTATTTAGTATCTGTAAAACTTTTTTTTGAACATAGTATTGTATATCTTATTAAAACAAATAATGGTGTAATGAATTGCAAGTGAAGCTTGCAAATATTGACAATGTCTACAGTAACGTGCATGAGGATCTAACTTCTGGATTTTATGATCTGCTGTGCATGTTCCAAGCAAATTCAACAGTAGGAGTTTCCTTGGCTCAAGAGATTTCAGGCTTGAATCCAATTATCCGCCATTCATAAGATGAAGGATCTATTGAGTCTTCTTTCTTAAGTTGCTCTGAGTTTGATAGAATTCGCCCTGTTGGTTGCTTGAGCAGTGGGGACATTTTTGTTCTTGTCACGAACAAATAAAGATGTAAATTGAAGTCCTAGTGTGTGGTAAGAGTATAAGCAAAGAAAAGAAGAATATGAAGTGGAGTAGTGAAATATTAAAGCAGAGTCCTATTCAAATACCTGTCATTCGGTTTTATTAATTTCAAACACTTTCTTGTTTTCCCATTTTTCTATTTTGTGTATGCTTCCATGATAAAAATATATATATATATATATATATATATATATCCCATAATACTTATGATTAATGTTTCATACCTTAACCTGGATGCTCCAGATGCATCTGCAAAGGAAATAAGATGTTCCATAATTTCCGTTGCAAATTCGGCAACCAGCCCACGAGCATAAGTCATTCCTTGCTCTTTCCATAGCAAGGCCTTTCGAGTTTCCAGTAGTTGTTGAAGTTGAACCCTGGTCAAGAAATGGGCGAATGAATCAAATCAAGGGTATCCAGTGCGCTGGGAGTATGAATCAGTATCACCAAAATTAGGCCATTAAGGATAAAATAAGTTACTTGGAGTTCTCTTCCTATTTGATCTCATCTTTTGCCTTGAGTTCACCCTTCACCTGCAGACAAACAAACATAAAAGAATAATATCAAACACTTGAAATGATAGAAGATGCGAATTTCGGGAGGGGGGGGGGGGGGACACATTTTATACCTTTGTAGAATCGGTTGACTTCTTTGTATGCCCGTTTGCATCTGAACCATATGCCAAAAACAAATAAAGTATAAGACACATTGCAGATATTTTAAACTAAACTGATATTCAGTTTTTATTTTGAACCAACAAAGCCATTGAGCATACCTTCCTCCTGTCTTCCATTGGCATTAGTTAATTCATTAGCTTGATTTGATCTCTCAATTTGCAATGTTTCTGTTTCTATGGTGACAAACCTTTCAAGTACTGCTGGTGTACTAACAAACCGCACAAATCTACAAAACAAGCAAAAATATATTAGTCTTAAAATGGCCTTTCAGACTGTTCTCTTTTAAAGCTTTCACCCCCTAATGGACTAGCTTATCAGAATCCATCATCAGATTGCTGTGTTGGGCAAATTTATCAGAATCTTATAAATGTGAGGGCTAAATGCTTGAATTCCCAGATGGTTAGCCAAGTCATAGTTTTGTAGATAAATTAGCATCAAAATTGATTTTGTTCATACAAAGAGATTCAAGAATAAATATACAGATAAGAATTCTGGGACAAACAGAAATTAGATCAATAAACTATGCCACTGATTGCAAATTAAATTTCAACTCGAATGAACCAAAAGTCTTAAGCAAATTACCTCTCAAAAGTAGCTTTGGTGAACCAGCGTGTACCAGGAGCAGGTGGTTGCAAAGTAATCGAATACCCACGTTTCGAAATCTGATCTCTTGCAAATTTGAGATGACAAATGAAGGGTTCAAAAAGCCCAGATGCAAGTTTCTCATTCTTCCCTTTGTAGAAGAGCACCAGATCAAATCTTCAACAACAAAAAACACAGTTCAGTTCATTCATTTCACTATAAGAAAGTGCAAATAACAACCGTAGCTTACCTAGTTCGAGTTGGAGTGAGTTGAAATAAAGCACGATCGAGGATAGTGGTCGATTCCATTGATGTAGAAACTCAAACAAAAAGCATATCAAATAATATTCTTGAAGTAAAGTCCAAGATGTTTATTGGGACATTGTTGGGCACAGTGCAGAGTAGATGAAAGTGCTGGTCACAATCGTCGAAGATGTAGATTTTATTTGAAAAGACGATAAACAACTGTAAATGAAAGAGAAAGGTGAGAGAGAGACTTAGAAAGCCAGCCGAAGATGATGCACATGCAAATTTTGATTGGAACGTGAGACAAATAATTCATCAATAGTTTCTTTTAATCCCTATAAAATTAGTGCCAACTTTTTTAGTTTTACATGAAAAAATATTTTAAATTTTGAGTAAATTATCAAGATGGTTATCCAACTTTTAAGATGTTTTTATTTTAGTCACAAAAGGAGATATTGTTAGGAAAAAGTATTCATTTTATTCATATAAATATTAAAACCCTAATGGCATTAATGGTAAATTACCCAGTTGGTCAACCAAAGTTAGATGTTTTTATTTTAGTCACCGATTTTAATAGAGAGTTAATTATTATTTCAAAAAAATTATTATATTTTAATTATTTATATCGATCCAAGGGTCTAACTAAATCATTTTACAGGTTTTAAGGCTCAATCGAGTGTAAAAAAGTAGAAGGTTAATAGATATTTTGAGAATTTTTTACATCCTATCTTTTCAAAATTTAAGTCTCATCACGTGTCGATCATGTTTAAAATTATTCTAATTTAAAATTTCTAATCTAATATTACATTTATACAATATATAATTATATTTTAACAAGACTTAAGCTAAATGAATATCTAAAATAATATATTTAATTTATACGAGATAAAATTTAATTATAAAACACATAAATGATTTATATAAATTTTATCTTAAATTCATGAAAAAAAAAATATGATTTAAGACTTACTCCTCTATTAGTCTCTTATATTATCGATTTATAATATATGACGTGGGATTGAGACGGACCAATCAAACAAAATAAAAAAAAAATAATTGACTTCTAAGTCTCTAAATTGAATTATTCAACATTAGAGGACTTTTCTTTTTCGCGTGTTATGAAACCCGTCCCGTCCCAAATTCAGGGCTGGGTTGCGTCGCTGTTTCTGTTTCAGTGTTGTGAAGGAAGGTTTTAATTATGGTCTGATTTGAAGACCAATACTGGTCAGAAATACTTTAAAACTAACACTTTGGACCTAAATAAGAACAGTCAGAGTCTCAGAGACATAATTCAGGACGCTTTTTTAATGTATATTTTATTTTGAATAGAGATTACATTTTTTTTTTTAATTTAGGTCAGAAAAGTATAAGAGTCGACTCCATTTCACTATTAAACAAAACATTTTATTAATTAGGTCACTTAATTTTTAATTTGGTTTCAATCAAGTTATTGTTATTAATTGTTAAATTACATTGGCGGTGAATTTTATCACGTCTCTAGATAAAATTTTTATTTGATTTCGTATATTTTATAATATTTTTTTTATTGAAATAGCAAGATTCAATTTACATCATTTTATGAATTTATACTTCAGACAATGGGATTTTAATGTAAATATTGGACTGAGTTTAAGCATTTGCAGACAAGGGTAGATGACAATTTTTGGTGCTTATTAAGGATAAGCTTAAGGATTAGGAATTTATACTGTAGCTGTAAATTTTGTGTTGATTAGAAATTCAAATTATTTTTTAAAAAAAAGTTCGGAAGAATTTAGCGAAGTTTAATACTTTAAAAAGTTGTAGTAATTGGGATTAACAACGGTAATGTCATTTTATTAAACATAGAGGTTTGTCTAGTTTCAAATTTCTGTTCCATGGGATTAATTTTTAAAAGTTTGACATGACATGTTCTGGTCATTATCACCACTGTTTTATCGCCTTGTTCGTTCTGGAAAATTGGGGTTGATTCAATTAGGAAAAAGAAAAAAAATAGAAAGGGAAAAGTGAAGCATATACCCTACATTGTCTAATCTTAAAAGAAGAAAGTAATATGTACTTAATACGTCTCCTTTTGTAATTCTTTTAAAAATTAAAATTAAAATTTTAACTTTAATTTTTATATATTAAACCCTAAATTTTATACTCTAAAAATTTTTAATCTTAATTTTTGTAGAATCATAAACCATAAATTCATTATTTTAAGATAGGGATATCAATAGAGTCGCAATAAAAAGATAGACAATTTACACTCATAGTCTTATTTCATTAACCTCATCATGATGGGATGTAAATCGTTTACCATTTATTATGACTCTACTAGTGTTCCACTTTAAAATAGGGGTTTAAGGTTCAAAGTTAAGATTTATTGTCAAGGTTTAGGGAATTATGGGTATGATATACTTTTAGGTGTAGAGTTTAAAATTTAGGGTATGAAAATTATGATTAAAATTTAGAATTTATTTTTTATAATTTTTAGGTGAAATATAAAAAATAATTAGAGATAAATGATTTTTATTGATATGAAAAAAACGTAAACGAATATTTTTGATGTAGTTGCATATACATATTAAATATATATGTATATTGTGTCATATTATATATCATATATTGTGTACATAATCAGTGACGGATATACTTTTAGTATTGACGAAACTACACTCATGTGGGGAGGAGCAATCGCACTCCACCCTCGAAGAAATTTGTTTTTTTTATTTAAATTTTTTTAAAAAATTGTTTTTTATGAATTTGTCCCATCACTTTTAAACATTTATGTTTTGCCTCCATCAACCTCAAATCTTGGCTTCGTCCCTGACTCTTAGTGTAGGGTGGGTTCGTGCTCACCTTAAACTTTTTAAAGTTTACATATTTACACTTAATTTTTATGAATTAATCCTTAAGCTTTTATAATATTTAAGGTTTGTACTTACTTTGAGATTTCGAAATTTTGTATGTACCGACCCTCAAATAAATTTCTGAATCTGACACTATAAACGTAGTTATACGCACTATACTTTCTACAATTGTTATGTATACATGTTAAAATAGGTATGGCTATGTGTGTATTTTCCCATGTCCATGTGAAGAAGAGAATGACTAGAAGAACGAAAATTAAATACAACTGGATATTATATAGCCGTGTTTGAAGGGTTAAGCAAAGCAGAAGAGAAGGGTCAAGGGATCAAGGCTTTTGTTTTTTCCTTCCTTTGATTTTCTCCCATGATGTCAAACAGAAACCAGAAAATTCTAAATTTCTTGCCTTGGAATATGAAATTTTCAGACATTAAATAAATCGCATCACAACTTTCTTTAACCTATAAATACACACATCATTTACCAGCGTCTTTGTCACGTTCATTTTAGCTTCTCCAAGGAGCCATGCAGCTACGTGGTGATTCATCGGCCATGAAGTACTTGTACCGTAAGATACTGCGAATTCAACATAAAACACGAATCCATGCAACTACGCAAACCCCATGCGATGTTTTTATTAACCATCGAGGAATCGATACGAAGAAGAACATTGCAGGGTTGCTTGATGATCATCTTCATAAGATGGGGTTAAGGCCCTTCCTGGATAGCAGAAACATGAAGCCTGGTGATAGATTATTCGAGAAAATCAATCCGGCGATTCGTAATTGTAAAATCGGCGTGGCGGTATTTTCGCCGAATTATTGCGATTCCTACTTTTGCCTCCACGAGCTTGCTCTTATTATAGAGAGTAAGAAAAGGGTTCTACCGATATTCTTCGATGTGAAACCATCTCAACTTCGGGTTATAGATTATGGGTCGAGCTCCGCCGAGCAGCTGCAAAGGTTTAACTGGGCTCTTGAGGAGGCAAAGAACACAGTTGGACTCGCATTTAACACTTCAACAGGGTAAGACTTACCATTTTTTGCTATAATTCATATAACAATCGAGTGAAGATTCTAATTCTGTTCTTTTTTTTCCTTCCATTTTTGTGTACGTAGGGATTGGTCGCATTTCTTGAATACTGCAACTGATGCCGTCGTTAAGAATCTGGCGGATTTGGAAGCTGAAAATTCAAGCAACAAAAGTACATATAGTTTCCCGTCAGTGCAGCGTCGTCGTGAATGAAAATGAAGATTATTTATTTATCAAGGCATTATAAGTTTTTGCCTTCAACCCAAGTTTTTTTTTTCTCGGATGATACCCAGAAATTTAATCTCGTAAATATTGCTAATTTAACTTCATGTGCAGAAACTTCCCCGACATTGCATCAATCTGTGAGTCCCGCACGATCCAGTGAAGTTCTCTTGAATTTCATAGGAGAAACATTTTAAGTTACTATTTGATTTATCATCTTGCTTTTATTTTTCTTAGTTTCCATCCCCTCCGTAGGAAGCACGATGAAGAAGAAACGGAGAAGATCTATTATAGTTTCTAAATTTGAAAATATTTGTACTAGAGAGAGGCATTATTTGGATGTTAACTGGAGAAGATCTATTAGTATTTTGTGGACGAGGAGGTCGAAAACGGAGTGCAAATCATCTGTCTCTTCTTTATGCCTTCATTTATGTCCACTTCAAATTAGAGGGTTTAAGGTTCTAGATTAGTGGTTTTGGTTAGAGTTTAGGGAATTAGGGATAAGGTGTATTTTTTAGGAAGTAGGGTTTAGGCTTTAGAATATAGAAAATAAGGGTTTATGGTTTAAAATTGAAATTTTTTAAAAAAATCAAAAGAGGCACCAAAAGAGGCATGAGGGAGGGGCAGAGGATTTTTGTTCTCGACAACATTGGTGATTTAGATGCTTAATGTAGCATTACAATCACATGTTTGTCAAATTGTTTACCTTTTTATGTCACGTATTAATCGAATAATTTATGATATATAATGGTAAATATATGTATATTCACACCTATTTTGGAAAAACAATATTAAAATTTTAAAAATTTTAAATTTTTATTTTTTAAAATATTTTTAAATACTTCGATGCTTTGGCTCCTTCTGGACAACGGGATTTCTCATACCCCTCCAACGGGTTATTATTATTATTATTCATAGTTAATTTGACTTGAGAAATAAATTTTTTAATGAAATTATGTTATTAATCGAGGCTGATCTTTGTTGCGGTAGGGAATAGGAATTATGGGCTATAATGAGTTTATCGGTTTGTATGTTATCTGTATTTAGTTTGGTTAAAATTTAATTTAAATGAGGTTAATTTGAGTTTATATTCGATTGAAGAACTTAATAAATTAAATTAATTCAATCTAAATTTAATTTAAAAATTTTCTGAATGGACTCAAAATTGCATATATGTATATATGTTCTACAAGTAATATGTTTGGCAAAAGGAAAATAAGAAAAATTAATTCACTAAAAATAAATTAATTTAAATTGGGTATTTTCTTTAGTTGTGTTTAATTTTGTATTCTTTGAATAAGTGTTTAGTATAAGAATATTTTTTGATTATTTAATTTTTTTACACTCTTTTCTTTTTCTTAATATTATTTTTTTTCCAATATTAATCACAAAATTTTTTTAATGATGCCTTATCTTTTAATAAGAAACTATAATAAATTTATTAATTCTGAACTGAACCGAACCTAAACTAAACCTAATAATACTATATCTGATAGATTCAATTTACGGAGTGACAATCAACCGCAGATAAGTAAGAGAGTATTAAAAAATAACATGAGTCCACTAAATGTTGGATTGGAATCCAGTTCCAGTTCAGTGCTTTCTAATTCTAATACATTGATTGATCATTACTATATATTTGGAAATCATATTCTTGACTACTACAGAGTAATTAATTTTGTATTGAATAATGATGAACGAAAAAGTATATATAAAATTTATTGACGAACAAAACCAAAAATCAATTAATTATATATAAACACGAAAAGACTGCAGCTTAAAAGGGTTGACTCTAACAAAAGTCAAAAAGTCAAAGATGAAGAAAATGGAAGTTTTTTTTTTCTTCAGAATATTATAATTAAAAGTGTTTAATTTAGTTTAAAATTATTTTTTATTATTAATTAATAAAAAAATCCCAAAACGCAGCGTAGCGGTGCCTGAAATGTAGTTTCTTGAATGGACTAGACAGTTGACTCGGTCCAACCCTTGACTTCTTGCAATTAGAGTGTATATCTTTCCCTACCTATTCTTGACGAAATTGACTCCAAGTTTTGAAGTTGCTGAAATCAGAAATCTGGTTCATGTGAGGAGGGTATCCAAAAGTATCTTCGTACGGTAGTATTTACAGGAACGGATAGTTAGTAGTGGACAGAATGACCTTTTCAGCCATGTACTTGTATTTATTCATTCATTTAGACCCATGATTTGTTTATCAAATTGATTCAAAAATGATAAAATGGTAAATGTGTTGTTAACTCACGTCAAATATTTTAAAAATTTCTACCACACAATCGAAATTTAAAAAAATAGTATAGGCTTGAAAAGGATAATTTAATAAAAAATTGAGTAAAAAAAATAAGTTTAACGACTAAAATGACTGGATGATTAAGTTAATGGGTCAAAAAAGTAAAAATAGCGTTACGATTCCCTTTTCTATGTTCTTATTTTAGAAAAATTATTACATGAACTATTTTCACCACCTAGGATATGATCCTAACCAATTAAAATTAAGACACATAATATATTTTTTCCATATCAAATTTACACATAAGCATTGGCCAAATCATCTAATTTAATGTCTTTAACTTAAAAAAAGAAAAAAATATTATCAAAGATTTCTTGTGTCATCTTTCTCTTTATTTTTTAAAATTTTCCTAATTATTTTTTATATAGATTTGGGGTTTAGAATTTAGAGTTTAGGGTTTAGTGTTAGGGATTAGTGGTTTAGGATTTATGTGGTTTAAGTTTAGAGTTTAGGGTTAGGGTTTAGGGTTTAGGGTTATATGTTATTGTTTAGGTTAGGGTTAGGGTTTATGTTAGGTTTAGGGTTAGGGTTTAGGGTTAAGGTTAGGGTTAGAGTTTAGGATTAAGGTTAGAGTTAGGGTTTAGGGTTTAGAGGTTAGGGTTAGTGTTAGTGTTTAGTGTTTAGGTTAGGGTTAGGGTTTAGGGTTAGTGTTTAGAGTTAGGGTTTATGGTTTAGGGTTAGGGATTAAAAAATTATTTAAAAAATTGAACAATAAAGAGGAAGACAACATAAAAAATCTTTACTAATATTTTTTTCTATTTTTAAATCAAATACATTAAAGTGGATGATTTGGATGATGTTTATGTGTAAATATGATATGGAAAAAATATATTATGTGTCTTACTTTAATTGGTTGGGACCATATCCTAGGTGGTGGAAAGGGTTCATGTAATAACTTCTCCTTATTTTAACATGATTAGCATCACTTGGATATAAGTGAATAAAAATCTTTTATTCCCTTTTTTATATCCCAACACTAAAAACACTAAAAATAAATATTAGATTTTAATCTTAAATTTTATATTTTAAATTTTATACTTTAAAAATACATCTTATTTCTATCTTTTTAAACTCTAATTATAAATCATAACTGCTCAGAGAAATAACTGTATTGGGGAGGGCACAAGAATACCCAGCTAAATGGGCTGCAGGCTGCTACCATGGAATTAAACAAGTGATGGAAGTAAATCGAAACTCTCTAGGACTAGGAGGAAAATACGATCCAAAGGCGGCAAGCAAGTATGGGCTGAGACAGTATCAGGCAAAGGCAATAATGTTGTGGAACCGAAGCAAATCGAGAGCTCAGACTCAGATCACGGATGTATGGAGGGACATGGGACTGTCTCTAAAACCTTGAGGAAGGTAAGCCTTTCTGATATCAGGATTTTAATGAATCATATTTAGATAGTAAATAAGGACGAACTCAAAATTTATGTAAAAGATATAAACTATTAAAAAATATAAAATATATCTTAACTATAAATACATATAATTTTTTTAATAATACAACTATCTCAGTATTCTGTCGGTCCATCCCTACTTACAGAAAGTATGTTTTGACCCCACTCGCAGTTTGAAAGGCGGCTATCCGTTTCTTTCATTCCGGATCGTTGGTATTTTTTCTTTTCATTGCCCCTTGGGTACTACTACTGTTAGGGGACCATTTCAGTGCCAAATAAAATAACATTATTTTGGAAGCATAGGATCCATTTATACCCACGTGTTGTCACTTTGTAAACCTGCTGACGACCTACCTAGTACGCACGAACTCCAGTTCTCAGTGCTCTAATATTTTTCTTGATGAATCTTATCGTTTCAGCCTCAGGATCCAATAGTTTTATTACTTTTGACTTACCAGAAAATCTCCAACCAAATGGATACATGGCCCTACACGCACTTATTCGTTTTTCTCAGGCATTGTTCTCGTGTTTTAGTTTTAGTTTTAACTTTCTTGGTGACAAGCATATCGTCGAAAGTGGCACTTAATTTGCATAATGCAGAATCATTTCAAAAGATAAAATCTTAAGTATGATTAAGCATACAAGGAGACTTTACCTAATTACATTGCCATATGAGATTAAATGAGATTAGTTTCTCTAAAAAGACATACTTGCACACTTTATACTCCTCCTTTTTCTCTTGAAATTAGTTTCTGGGACAGAAGCCGGACTTTCACATAACAAAAGCATGACAGGGAAAGCGTAACAGGCAGTTCCAAACATGCGACCCTAGAAACATGCTCACCCCAATTTTCTTGCACGTTGTCTGCTTGTGGAGGACCCCACCCCACCCATCAATCCACGTGGCAACAAAACCTTCAATCCAACATGCCATGTGTCATCCGATCACCGTTGTACACTTGGCTCCTTATGAACCTTAACAACCAAACCCTCCCCTCCCCCTTATAACATGAAGTCATCAACGTTTATCCTTCATTTCTCCATTGATTTTCATCTACCTTTAAGTTCAATATTCTCCTTCCAAGTCCATTCGTTTCATGAAAACTAGAAACAAAAGTTCGAGCAAAAGGTGATCCAGCAATAAATGGAGAGTACAGATTCATCGTCGGCGTCGCTGCACCCGCAACTCCCACCAGGGTTCCGGTTCCACCCGACCGACGAGGAGCTAGTGGTTCACTACTTGAAAAAGAAGGCTGCGTCTGCTCCTCTGCCTGTCACAATCATAGCTGAAGTTGATCTTTACAAGTTTGATCCATGGGAGCTGCCAAGTATATATAATTATATATATACGTATACATAAATCTATATCGGACCCTGTTTTCATTTGATCAACTAGTCTTTGAATCATGTACTTAATCTGTAGGTAAGGCAACCTTTGGAGAGCAAGAATGGTATTTTTTCAGTCCTAGAGACAGGAAATATCCGAATGGAGCAAGGCCTAACAGAGCTGCAACTTCTGGTTATTGGAAAGCCACCGGAACCGATAAGCCGATTGTAACTTCGAATGGAAACCAAAAGGTTGGCGTTAAAAAAGCTCTAGTGTTCTACAGAGGTAAGCCTCCCAAAGGGATCAAAACGAATTGGATCATGCATGAATATCGACTCCTCGACAATATCTCTACTCCAAAGCCTCAAATTGCTGATCTACCCAACAGGAAACCTTCTTTACGGGTAAGTGTTACAGTTATTGTCCTCATAAAACTAGGATTCATATTCATATCATTTTATTACTGAAACCAGTTCGTTTTCTGTTTTCAGCTGGATGATTGGGTTTTATGCCGGATTTACAAGAAGAATATTGCCCAAAGACCGACGGAAAGGGATGGAGATTACACCATGGATGCCATGGGCATGCTTAGTAATCAAAATCCAAGCGTTCTTACATCAAAAGCTGCTAGTTTCGGTTCGTTGCTCCAACACGAGGATCATTTCTTCCAAGGTATCTTATCAGACCAAGGGTTGCGAAGCAGTTCCAACATTTCACAGCTAGTAGCAGTATCGTCGAGCTCGAAGCAAAATTTCCACATGGGGTTTAACCTTAAACGAACAATTCCTCCACAGTACTGGCTGAACGAACCGAATTCAGCAGGTTCAGAATCCTGCAAAAGATTCCAGGAAGATGATATGAATTGTAACAACAGAGGTGGCAATATTGATGATACGAATTCGTTCGTTTCTTTGCTGAACCAGCTACCTGAGAACACTCCGTTTTACCCAGGCACGATCGTTGGAACCCTTGGCGATGGAGTTTCCCGGCAACAGTTCATACTTCCTAGTTCCTAGAATGATTGGGAGTAATCGTATCTATAATTAATTAAATAGTTATCTGTATTTATTTGAAGTGCGAAATGATTACAGCAGGTGTAAGAAAATGTATTGTTTTGGAAGTATATATATATATATATAGGCAAAGTATTGTATATGCATTAATTATATATAATAGCGAGAACAATTACTACTTTCGTCCATGGCGGCTTAGTATCTTCTGAAATATTTGACGATATATATGTACAGTGATTAAAAGGAAGAAGTGGAGGGACAAGATAATCATACACCGAGAGAATTAAAAATTGAAGGTAGTCTTGAATATTTATTATTTGACTTAATAATGAAAAATATGTTCAACCTATATTTTTTTTCCGTTTAGTATCTAATTTTTTTTGGTCTAATCTAGTGTCTAACATTTTTAATGTTATTAAAATAAATTTTTTGTCGTTATTATCTGTTAATTTCCATCATTAACTGTTATGTGTATTTAAAAATAAATAAGAAAATTAATAAATAAAAATAACCTAAATTTTATAAAATAACCTTAAAATTTAAAACTCCAATACCTAAAACCGAATTTGGGATGATTTTGTCAACGATTGTCAAGTTATTTGCCCATCACATCTGTTATCGGTATATCACGGTTATTTATCTCATCATTTTATCATAAAAAATCGATTGATATCGTGTAAAATATCAAAATCGTTGAATAATTCATTTGAATAATTCACGACGAACGACAGTATTACGAATGCTTCATTTTGTTGCAAAAAACATGACCAACGTTAATGATAGTGACCAAATTTCTAGTTAAGGATTTAGGAGCTATTTTGAGATTGTTTAAAAATTTTAAGATAATTTTAGAGTTCTTTAGATGTATTAATATTTATCCATTCTTAAATATAATTTTAGGATTTTAAGAAATAAATATGTCACAATTAACGAAAAATTAACAGATAATAACAACAAAACACTTGTTTAAATAACGTCAAAAACATTAAACACTAAAATAAAAATAAAAATTAAACATATTCTTTTTATTAATCTCCAACTGTTCGTTTCTCATTTTATCTTAATAATAATATAGGAATATGGGATTTTAAGAACTAAAATTATGTTTAAATTATATTACTGGTTGAGCATTGTTCGATTGATATTACCGTTCATATAATATATAAAAGGTTGTAAAACTAAATATATTTAAAGATTCAATATCTTTATATTTATATATAAGAAAATATTTAAGTAGTATGAATATTGCACTGTCAAACAAATTAAATCATAACATCTAATATTTCTAGATTCATAGAAATACTTCTAATTTATAGTATTTCTCATGTTTACTTTTTCTTTACACATCCTTCCTACTAAAAAAATAATATTTATGGCTATTTTTACTTATTTGTTTAAGTAAAGTTATTGTTTTTAGAGATCACGGTTTGAGCACCAACGATGTCAACAGAGTGATTGAGCGGTCAATACCAAAGATTATATTCTAGAACAGATACTACTATAATTATTAGCACCTTCAAAAAAGAAATAATTTATTTCAAAGTTATTGTTTTGTCATGCATAAAATATAGCAATGAATATTAAATAATATATGAACCGTTATGTTGTAGTGATAAACACTTCAATGTCTTCGATGATATTTTTATTTAAAACACAATAATTTACTTAAAAATAAAATTTATATTTAATCTAAAGAACTAAATCGATAAAAAATATATTTTATAATTAAATTTATTAATATGAGAATTGAGGTAGCATGTAAGGTTTATCTTTTTGAGGTGGTTCCAAAAATACATTAGAAATATATCCGAATATGTAAAGAGATATGAAGGAATATCTATCTGTTGGAGCCATACTGTCCACAAATGGGAATGCAAGACACCAAAGGTCATAATCAAAGCAACTCCATATTTATATAGAATTAAAAACAGGACAGGGCAAATCTTTTTTATGGGTATGAAGTTTTACCTCACCATGGTCCATGGAATGTCGTGTCAGGACTCGAATGTTTCGACAAGGGATTGGCGTACCATAAAAAGCAGTCTTACTACTTATCTCGCTCGTGTCGGACGTCATCAGGTCCAACTTGGGTCCAGCGTGTCCTTGGATTATTGCTTTGGAAAATGATAATCAACGTTCAACAAACAGTGTTTAGATGACACCAGGTACCCATCATTCAAATTCATGTTTGTTAGTAAAACATAATTAATTTTGGTTTTATTTCTTAATTATTTTAATAATTTATTTAATCATAAGTATTTAATTTATTAACTGATTAATTTAAATTAAATATTATAAAAAATTATTATGAGAATAAATCTCATTTTTCGATTTATAATATTAAAACTCAAATTAATTATTTTACTTAAAAGATTTAATGACTTGTTCTATTAAACTAACTGGTTGATTCTATAATTCTTTTTAATTTTAATAATATTATATAAAAGTTTAAATTTGATTTTTTTTCCCTACTGTCATGTCATTTCACCTTGCCCGTAACACTACCTGGTAGGCTGGTATTAACTTTTTTGGCTTGGGTTTTAAGGATATGATAAGGTGTCATTTCGTTGAAATCATGATTAGAGATAACATAAGAAAGGTAATACCAGATAGCAGCTAGCTATGATGATGGAAATTCTCAAGTCGTTGTAAGGACGGAGCCAGGTAGGATAGGAAAGGGCAATCATACCCTAATCTTGTTTTTTTTTATATCTTCATCCTTTTATTTAAAATTTTTAAAAATTTAATTTATTTATATATTTATCCTCACTTTTATCATTTACACTTTAAATCTTGATTTTGTTCTATTCAGCCGCTCCTCAAAAGTTGATAAATATGAATACAATATCCAATGAACCTACAGGCTACAACTTTCTATTTCTGTATCTTTGTAAAAAAGATGTCTGTTCTTTACAACTGACTAAAAGAATCACCCGAAAAGAAACTCTTAACTACAACTATGGAAGGTTGACAACTATGAAACGCAGAGACGAAAAAAAGAAAAGAAAAGTAGGACTTCACTTTCAAGACTACGAGTATATGATGAGGGTTCAGAAGAGCTTTAACTCTTCCAGCTCGGGTCCAAAAGAAGCTATAAAATGAAGTTGGGAAGATGACAATGGTTCAAAAGGAAGAAGCCGGGGATTAACCAATCTTTCCATCCCCAACAAACATGGGTTTCGATGATATTGGGACCAAATCTAATGTTTCCTACTTAGGAATCCAAATTACCACTGTGGTTTTTAAGCTAAAATGTCATGCCATGAACAAGTATTCCAAGTCTTCTACTGTGAGGCGAGTCTGATTAACACCGGTTTCATCTTCCCCAAATGCTGATGCAACCATCTCTCTCTTCTTATGCTGTTAGGTTACAAACATATAAACGTTATTTAAAAGAACAAAGTGATTTTTCAAGGGGAATTCAAATTAGTATTCCTGACAGCTATCAAGTAAAGGTCTCAACAGGCTGAACCATATTCAAGCTAGAGTTTTGAAGAGGAAGAACCTACCCATAGGCCTGCAACTTATGAGACAGATTTAGAACAGTTCCAATTCCAAACACTGATTGTCAACTAATAAGACCAGTAACACTATATGATGTATCCTAGTTTTTCAGGGCAGATACAGGCCATATAAATAAGCACATATGATCTTCACCTAGATAAAAGTTAGGGTATTATCCATGAAAGACAATATAGATGGGAAGAAAGTTCACCTGAAGAGCTAAAATACGATCTTCAACTGTATCTTTCACAGTTAATCGTAAGACAGTTACAGGCCGGGTCTGTCCAATTCGATGTGCTCTATCAATTGCCTGGTCCTCAGTTGTAGGGTTCCACCAAAGATCCAGCAGAAGAACATGGCAAGCTGCAACCATGTTCAGCCCAAGGCTGGCAGCTTTCAAGGACATAATCATAACAGATACCTACAGGCAAAGGAATTGATTTCACAAGTCAATAAGCGGAATTATAAACAACCCTAAATCACGGACTACCTCATGATAGCATACAAAATAATAAGAGCAAAGAATAGATGGTATGAAAACCTCGGGTAGGGTGTTGAAATCTTTCACTGCTTTATCTCTAGCAGCAACTGACATAGTTCCATCAAGTCTTCTATATTGGATGGAAAACCTTTTAAGACAGGCTTCAAATAAATCCAGCATCCTTGTCCATTGGGAAAATACTATGGCTTTCTCTCCACGTACCTCAGAGGAATCATTTAAACTTTCACCAGTAATCAGACTTTTTTCATCGGGAAAACCACTTGGTGAATCCCTAGAATGGAGACCGGATGAACCTTCTGGACTGTCACTAGCCGTTAGTATATCATCTTGAGGCTTAGCTAGTGACTTCAGGACATCAAGGGCAGCCTTAATTTTGGAAGAACCAAACAAACTATCCTCAGAACAAGACCCAAATACCTCAACAACTTTAGCATCAGAAAAATCAGGGGAACTATCCTGACCAGGCAGCTCAGAGAGAGAACTGTTTAAAGTGGCATTTGAAAATACAGAAGATGCACTGAGTCGAACTTTGCAATTTCGGGTAGGACACTGATAGTCATCGCCAGTAAGATGTTCAGAGATGCATTGGTTGCAGAAAACATGACCACATACAGCAACAACAGCATCTTCTGATGGATCCTACAGAACATAGAAAAGTGCAAATGCCAAATAGAAAATTAAGACTTCTAAATTTTAAGGATAATTGAAGGAAATAACCATAAAGAAAATAACCACGAAGGTAGATTTGAAAAGGAATATCAAGAAAACATAGGTTAGTAGAACCCTTTTCTTAGATAAATAAAGATCTCGGGAGACGCATGGCTAGCATAATATTTCTTTCAATATGTTATGGGTCATCCAAGAAATTGCCTCATAAATAAGCCCTACAGGGCAAAAACATCTCTTCCTAACAGAACAATATGATCCTTCTGCATACCCCAAGCTAAAGCATCTAAACATGCACAAACGGGGTTTTATCTAAGCACGATCAGTGAATCATTATTGGATCATTCAAATACATAAAAAAGCATATGAAGGCAGAAGCCTACATAGGCATGGGTAAATCATCGGAAGTATTATAAAGAGAATCAATCTTCAAAGTGTATGGAAACCAACAAAAGAAAACTGAAATAACTACATACATTGCAGATGCCACACAGTGACAAAGAAGATAAACAACTCAGAAGAAATGTCAGCTTTTCCTGAGGAAGCTTCTTTGCAGTCTCAATTGACAATCTCTGCGAAGAGTTTGAGTCAAAACCCCTGACCAGAAGAGGATGATCACAGGCTTGGCGAAGGCGCAAGAGCATCAACAAGATATTCACATAGTTTTGTTTGACAGTCCCCGCAGCTGCATACTCCTGAAAAATAATTCAAAATTAGCAGAGAAAAACAGTTGTACGATGGAAAACTAATATGACCACATATTGTTTAGTGCCACTGAGTGCACTCCGTAAAGCTACAATAAATGTAAATGAGCTGTGGTGAATCTAAATTAAAGTGTTAAAAACATACTTTAAACTGAGCGCGTGAATCATTCTCCAGTTTGGAGTAGAAATCACGTTCCTCCTTTGTGAATTCCACCTTTTTCAATTCTATCACTTTAGGTGGCAAGTTAATAATCGGTTTGCCATCAAGTAGAGTACCTGCATAAAGAATGAGAGGTGATCATAAGTGATTGCACATATTACATCTTGAAAGAAATTCTCCATCCATTAATATATAAATAGGACAGGGAAGATTATGGAAGCACCACATTTCACAGCAAGACCAACTAAAACTAATTAAAAATTACACATCCAATACCTTTAGTGCGACGTAACATTATTGTCTGCAAGATAGCTTGCAATTTCGTATACCCTTTTGCTGGACTCTTAGAAATTGGGATCTTTATTGAAGAACAGAATGACTTGTAAACAGCATAAGGTTCATATCTCAGAAATCTGAAGTAGCTATAAAGGTCATCAATAGCATTTTGAATTGGAGTCCCAGACAAGCACCATCTACGTTTAGCGCGTAGGCCCCAACAGGCCCTAGCAACTTGAGTTCTATGGTTTTTTATGCTTTGGGCCTCATCCAGAACAATTCTAAACCATCCAACTTTTGCGAGAGGTCGACAAACATAATCGGGAAGCAATTTGTCCACTCCCTTCTTATGCTTCACTCCTTTTTTGTTAGAACTAGATGGGCATTTTCTTTTCCTGCTTGGTGGAAAATCCATAGATGATGCATGGTCACTTTCCCACTTCCCTTTCTCATCATCTTCTCCACGAACAGGAGGCTGCTTTGGGACCTCCATGCTAACAATAGAATATGTAGTGAGGACAACATCATACTTTGCTATCTCAAAAGGATCCTTTGTTCTGTTGCTTCCATGGTATACTAGAACGGATAGATTAGCTTTGCTTGTCACCTTATTATTCAACTCGTCTGCCCATTGTCGCAATACACTTGTGGGACATACAATGAGAGTTCCAGCTGCTGGCCTTCCCTTTGCTTGCCCTGATTGAGAAGAGCTTTTCTTTGAAGCATCATTTGATATGACTTGACCACTTTCAGATTCTTGCTTCATCCCTTCATCATCACCCACAACGTCGTCTTCGTCATCATCATCCAAATTTAATGTTTCCATCTCAACCTTTGTTATATCTTGGGAAGATGCTCTAGAAGATGGAGGCCTTTCATTAAGAATAAGTGCAATTGTTGATACAGTTTTTCCTAATCCCTACAGTATATACAAATAAACATAATTCACTAATGGTGTAACTAATGTAAGACTACTTCAGAATGTGGCAACTGACCTGATCATCTGCAAGAATTCCTCCCACACAACACGAGTCAGCTTTCTCCTTCTGGGTCATCCATGACAATGCAATTCTCTGTCCGTGGATTAAGGTTATAAAGGAATTGGAAAGGAAACATACCCGCTCAAAAATGGACATGCAAGAAAACCTTGGTATGCATATGCAAACATAGAAAAATGACAAAGGCACATTAAAATGTACAAAGCAATTTTCAACATCAAAATCATCGATTAAATCTCAATATATGGCATAGTAACTTAAATGAACTAAAAAGAATAACATAACTTTTGTATTAGGGCCAAAGACTCAAAAAATTACATTGCACCATTCAAAGCAATCATCAGATATAGGCAGTTCCACCTTAACTAAATATCATTTCCCACTCCAAATAAAACTTCATATAACCTGGCATTCACAAACTGAAATACAACAAAACGAGTACAATATGGAAATGTTCAAACCTGATGCCGCAAAAGAGGTACTGTCAAAACACCTTCCGGTGGACTAGCTTCAGACTTTGGCTGAGAAAGCCCCTGCAATGCATACACCAGAAAGAATAATCAGGTCAATGTCTAGCCATAATATTGCATATAAGACTTATTCCAACAGCTTGTGGAACCAATTGCACTCATAAGTATAACCAAGGCAACATTAAAGGAACCTAAACATGCATCATGTGAAACACTTTAACCAGGAAATATTATACTCTAAAACCCAATTATTACACAACAAAATTAACCTTTGTTTGATTCTAAACTCTAAATGTTTTTGTTTTTTGAAATCTTTCTCTTACAGCTTATAACAATTTATGCAGTACAGTCTTTCCAAGTCAAAGCTCTTCAGGAAAAAAGCAATGCCCTAGGACTATATTTGAAAGATCGGGAAGCAGTGAGAGTTTAGTAAATGAAGCCAAACCGAGGATAAATTCTTTTAAATAATCTTTTCACTTAAATTCTCCTTAAGGAAGTGGTTCACACAAGCCTCATCACAATCTTCTTTTACCGAGTGATAGCTTTCCCATGCTCCTCTAAAGTATTATTTTGCCTTCAATAAAAAGAAAAATATATCAAAAGGAACATTAAAATGTTCTCAACATTCAGAGTTGCATCAAAGAGATGGGTTGGTTAGAGACTTTAAAATAAAACTGTACAGTTTTAGAAATAGAGTTCTTTCAAAGAGATCAGTGCACTATGAGGAGCAAAATTTCATTCAACCACTCCCTAAAGGGTATATATATATGCATTAAAAAATAAAAATGAATTAACAAGGAGTAGAAGACTGCTTCTTTCTAGTCACTTACACCTGAGGTGCACTCTAATGCAATAACCCCCCAGTAATTCATCCAAATTCTATTAATTCAACAGACTCGGTATGCTGAAATTTATCAATGAGATCGATTTTCAATTGAAATATGTTCATCTATAAAACTTAAAGGTTCTCAAGATCAAAATTCAATCTAAATTTTAAAGAAATTTAAGATGACTATGTGGGCAATAATACCAGCATATTTACAATCTATGAGTGCTAAAAGCAAGAAACAATGCAATCTAAAACAAATAGCACAACCTGCAATGCAACCCGAAAAATTTGCCGCTCATCATTTCCCTTGAACCTGATACCCCCCATTCCAGGGTCATGATGTAGATTACTAAATGCAGCAGTTGGCAAACTAGGAATCTTCTTTACAAGCACCATGGACTGATTTGAGCGGGCAGGCTGACTAATGTCTTCAAGGATACATATATCAGGGTCATCATCAACCTGAGATCTGCAATCTGAAGAATTGCTGTGGATAGATTCAGGACTAACTTTTGAAAGACCGAAACTCCTCGAAGGAATCAATGTGCGCTGTTTTTCATCCCCATAGAAACCAAAAGGCACCATGGATGAAGTAATTGGAAGGAAATATTGCTCTGAATATCCACCACCAAGGGAAGTTTGACTACTAACAGTTAGATTTATATCTTGATGATAATTATGAGCAGACAAAAACTGCTTAGAGACTTCATCAAGTGAATCATCCCTGTTAATAGTCTTTCTCCATCCTTCAGGCTGGCAGAAAATGTTGCCAGGTGTAACCAATTTATCATGTTCATTGTTTATGCAAACTGCAAAGCGATTGAATGGCTGCACTGACTCTTTGTCATCAGAGTCTCCATCATTAATAGTACATGATAAGTTTCCAAGTGATGGTAAAATATGTTTATTCCCTTTGACTTCAAAATGCTGTTTCTTTACATCTGAGAAATCAGTTATTGGGAGCTGTGACACAGACCATTTATCCATCATTCCCTGATCATGAAAAATCATCCCACTCTCAGTTGGATATTCAATTTCTTCACCCTCCTTACTTTCATTAAACATAAAACTTGGGGAATTATACCAGTATTGCATGGAGGAATCAGCAAAACATCCATCATCTCCATTCATGAAATTAGGTAAAACTGAACAAATGCCACTAACATCACTAACAATATCAGAACCATGACAGAAGGCAGACTCATTAGAAACGGCATTATGTGAAGTCATTTTAGCATCAACAGAGGAAAATTCCATAGGCATAGCTACCTCATTCTCAGGAGCTTCTGGGGTTTCCGAGGTATTAGTTAGAATACCACCACATTGATGGAATACTAATTGTATATTCTCAACAGCAGGGCCAAGCAAAGCATCTGCAGTATTGAAAAATACTGAATCAGCATTTCCACTAAAAATTTTCAGCACATTACATAACATTCAAGCAATATTATACAAAAATTTCAAAATGCATACAAAGCAACATTGTTGAGGTTTATTAGGGAATAACTAACATACTCTTTTTGTCAAACTCTTCTGCAGTATTTTTGGATTCTGTACCATTTCTATTATCCACAAGGTCAAAATTTAAATTATCACCGTGATCTAACATATGGTTGCCATCTATCTCAGCAAAACTACATGCTGTACTACAGCTAGGCATCTCAG
Organism: Abelmoschus esculentus; assembly: GCA_035048815.1. Classification (NCBI taxonomy): domain Eukaryota; kingdom Viridiplantae; phylum Streptophyta; class Magnoliopsida; order Malvales; family Malvaceae; genus Abelmoschus; species Abelmoschus esculentus. Next base: position 4,894,518 of record JAUCBN010000008.1, read on the forward strand.
GCAGAGACATTTTAACTGTCTCTGTATAAGGTGTCCCTTGACCAATAGAAAACCAGTCTTCAAGACCTGCGGAGGATGTCTGAACCAGAGATTGTTCCAATTTCCCATGATAATCAAATGAACCACCTACAGAACCAGCCCTAGCACCTGAAGTCTCGGAAGAATACCCTAAATGATCTCCAAAAGTAAATCCCATTGAAAGTTATTCTTCAAATAAAAAATATAAAAATGATTAAGTTAATATATTCTAAAAAGTTTGAGGAGGAAAATCTTACCACTCTGAAACTGGTTGGATTCAGGGATTGAGTCCCCTTGAGTTATATGTGATGGATCTTCTGGCTTGCTCTGGGATTCGGAAAAGATAAGTTGAAATACTAAGGAATGGAACAGAAAACAAAGGCAATACATATATATGATATAAAAAACGGCAATCTTTCATAATCATAAGTTAAAGACCGAAAGTACGGAAATTCAGTTACCATTTCAGTAACTAAAATGCCCATATTGGAAGCTTCAGAACCAGAAATTCACAAGATAAATTCCAGGATAAAGAAAAAAAAATCAATTCCATTCGATCTCAATCTAGCTATAAAAATCAATATAGTCATAAAGATGGGTAAAATTAAGTTGTCACTGACTCGTTGCTTAAAGCAAAATATACGGAGATAAGTCGACTTGCTAGGTTTCCGATACAGATTTCATTATCTAGAAAAACAAACTCCATGGGAAAAAATTCACACTGGAGAGTAGAAGTCCATCAGAATTTTGACGTTCGAAACCCTAAAAATGGCGCTGAATTTAACCACGAGAGAACAACTACCTGCAAAGAACCAGAGTTTTCTTCAAGAATGCGATTGATGTCATCGAGATCGATGCTTAGGCCATCAAACTCAAAATCGGCCGAGGGATCCCCACTTGGCAAGTAACCAGGGCTATCATTATAGTTATCCTCCCCCATCATCAACATCAAGTCAAAAAAGAAACAAAAACCGAAAGCCTCAAATTGCTCTTTGCAACCCTAACCAAAAGCTGTTGTAAACCCCAGCCAATCCACCGGCAATAACAAAGTCTTGGATCTGAATCGCATCACTCAATCCAAGAAAACAGATAGAAATCCAGAAAAAAATTGGCTCCGGCAGTTCCAACTAAGAATCGCTTTTCTTTTCTTTCTTTTTCTGTGCTGTGGAAAATGAAAAAAGAGCAGCAAGAATGAGAAGAGAGTCGTGAAGAATGTGGGTATCCCTTCGGGCGTTAGAATCTTTAAATAGGGATTGGTTTTGTGAGAAGACTTTTTCGCATATGAATTTCCGTTTTAATTAAGAAAAATAATTATTATTTTATTTTTTAAAATGTAGTTAAGTCTCTTCAGTTGAATGAGCGGGGAGGGAAATTAAAGAAAATAAAGACTCAGGTGTCGTTTTCACATCCGTTTTTTTTAGTATTTCGGTTGGGCTTTAAAAAACACTTTAGAAGAGTAGGACGGTGGGCGAGTTTAGTGAGTCGGTGGAAATAACACGCGAGTTGTCTGATTTATGCTCTGCAGGGAGATATACGACATTAATTAAAAAAAACAATTACAACGAAGTTCATTTAATTATAAATAAAATTGTATTTAAATTATTTAATTATTAAAAATTATATTTAAACTATTTAATTATTAATAAAGTTATTTAATCATAGATAAAGCATGTATATATTATTGAAGAGATAAAAATATCTAAGAATAAATATTATATTTTAATCACATTTAAATTATTAAAAATATTAAAATTATAAAGAACACTTGTATGTTATGAGATTTATTCTTGTATCATATTTATGTTAGATTTAATTACTTAATCTAATTATTTTTAAAATTTTAATCTTGACTCAAATTGTAGAAAAATCAAATTAAATAAATAAATGATCATTATCCCATTTGATTAAATTAAATTAAATTATGTTATTAGGTTATGTACAATGAATACAATATATATTGACTATGTTCTCTACTTTATCATTTTAGTCACTGAAATAATTATGAACAAACATAAATAAAAGAAATGTGAATGTTCTGTTATATTGTTGCTTCATGCGGAAGCATGCAAGTACTCTATGCAAATGGATAGCCATTTGTTTTTCAACAAAAAAGGTGGAGTCCCATGCACGCGCCACCGAAAGTGAGTGAATTTCCGGAAAAGGAGGAGGAAACTTCCCCGTGTCACCCCTCAGTTTCAAGGAAGTTGTCGATTCATAATAAAATTAAATTTAAGCAAAGAAAAACAAATAAATGGACAATGTTTGGTAGTTGTGGTGAAATTTCTTCCGGCAATGTCAGGAATTTACCTAACTTCGGATCACGTTTTCACTTGTTGTCTCCGGACAGATTTGTTCCCAACGATAGACCAAACACGTGTCATATGTTTGGTAAAAAGAATAGAAGAAAGAAAGAACAAAAAAATATGGCTAAAGGTAAAATTGTATTATATAAAAATTAAAAACACTCTTAATTAGCCATATTTTGGGTTATTACTCGTTAATAGTTAAGGCGATCCCGTCCTTGCACGGTAAGTATTACTGCTTTGATTTTTGTAGTTAATTAGAGATTTTTTTGAGGATGAGTCTACCACGTGCGACGAACGTCGTTGAACACCATTTTTATTAAATATTGTTGAACACTATTAAATTAGTTAATAAAAATTAAAAATTTGAAGGACTCAATATACAATTAATAATTATTTTTAAAAAATTAATTAAATTAAATTTATTTTTATATATATTAAAATTAATTTTTTAAATAAGAATAAATTATATACTTAGTATCTCAGTTATTTTTATATTTTTATTTTGGTACTCAAACTAATTTTTTTAATAGAATAATATCTAACGGTACATATTATTTTTATTTTGATACCCTAATTATTAAAATTTAAAAGAAACGTAATATTGTTTGGTCAAATAACAATTTTAGACCTTAAAACTTATACAATGTATCATTTTATTTTACATTGCTACCAATTTAAATATTATTTTTAATTTTTAGATTAAAAATATGAATTCTCTCTTCTTCTATTCAAAGTATAAAATATTAGATATCGAACAACTTCTTTGTTGTCAATATGATTTTTTGTAAAATTTCATCTATTTTTTAATTTGTCCAAAAATAATATTGGCTTTAATAACAATAAAAAAGTAAAATATGAAAAAGTAAAATTCAACTAAATGAAATTAAAAAATAATACCGATTTTACAATGATGTTGGATTTTTTCAAAATTAAAATTAAATTAAATTAATCTTCGTTTTTTAATTAAAAAATATTCTTTGCGTTAAGAGTTTTAAACGAAAATAACTTTTTTTAAAAAAAAAATTTTAAACAGATGATATAGAAATATATTTGATCATTGTTTCACTCTGAAATTTTTTAACCAATCAAAATTTATTGTTTAATTTTGTTTTTTAATGGGTTAAACTTATTTTGGTTTGCAATATCTTTGAATTTTTCAATAATTGTTTTTTTCTTTTCTTTTTTGGTTTTATATTATTTCATTTTGTTCCAAAATCGAAAAGTTTTGGTTACAAGTTCTTCGATAATGTGCTGAAACAAAAAGATGCTCTTTGATGATTGTAGGTCTTTGTCAAGGCTCAGAAAATCAAGGCTTACTTCAACTAAAAATTAAAAATAATGTTTAAATCGAATAAAGTGATAGGTTGTATAAATTTTAGTGACTAAAATTGTTATTTGTTCAAGCAACATCTTTGTTTTCATTTATTTTTAATAGTTAAGGTACCAAAATAGAAATAATGTGTAACGTTAGGTACCATTCTATTAAAAAAATTAATTTGAGTACCAAAATAGAAATACAAAAATAGGTGATATACTAAATGTATAGTTTACCCTTATTTAAAAAAAATAAATTTTAATATATATGAGAATAAATTTAATTTAATTGTTTTTTTTTTAAATAATTAATAATTACATGTTGAGTCTTTCAAATTTTTATTTTTTATTAATTAATTTAATAATGTTCATCGGTGTTCAGCGATAATGGTGTTCAGCGATGTTTGACGCTCGTTATAGAAATTTTTTTTTGAGTTGAAATCCTATTTAACCAAGGATTTTTGTTGTTATGGAGGATCCAATTATAGGAGAATTAGGAATAGAAATTTTTTCCATTGAACTTTTTGATTTTAAAACTTTTTATTTTAAAATAAATAATTTATTTTAATTTTTACAGTCGAATTTGAAAACGAATGACTAATATATTTTATTTATTGAACAAGATTTTATGATCGGTCTATAATCCTTGGATATCAAAAGCATTTTTAGAATATTTTATAGTTCCTACGGTACGAAGACGATATAGTTGGTCTATGAATTTTTTTTTAAATTATTGTATTTAAAGACTTGGAGTAAAATAATACATCAAGTTATTCGTAACAGTTAATTTGATTTTTGTTGCGAAACTCAATTATATTATATTAATAATTTAATTTTGTATTTTATTATTTTATAATTTAATTTCTTTAAAAATTTTAAGATATATTTAAAAAAAATTCTTTAAATAAAATCTCATGTATTTTTGACTAGAATACAAGAGGTGAAACAAAATTCAATCAAAACTAATAGATATATTAAATTGATGGATATTAGATTGAATTGATAATATATATAAGTATTTTGGGTAAAGTGCAATAAAAGTCACTTAATTATGGGTAGGATTATATTTGGGTCACTCAATTATTAAAAGTAATATTTGGGTCGTTTAATTATGGGTAAGGTTACATTTAGGTCACTCAATTAATAAATGTTACATTTACATCACTCAATTATAGGTAATGTTACATTTGGGTCATTCTTTAGATTTGAAAATTTTTTATCAATTCGCGTATTAAATTAATTAATGATTTCAAATGAAGTACTCTAATGTTAACAAGGGTATACAAGTGATTTAGAAGAAAAAATGACCAAATTGATATACTTTTTCAAATATAAAGGGTGACCCAAATGTAACCTTACTTATAATTGAGTGACCTAAATGTAACCTTTAATAATTGGGTGACCCAAATGTAACCTTACCCATAAATGAGTGACCCAAATGTAACATTCAATAATTAGATGACCCAAATATAACTATACTCATAATTAAGTGATCTTTGTTACAGTTTACCCAAATATTTTTTATTAAAACCATAATTATACTGAAACAGATTATCAGTTCTGCTAGTTTTAACAAATAATATCTAAATAAAACAAAAATTTAACATTAAATAATATTTAAAATATTAAAGTAATAATACAAACATAATTAAATACTAAATACGTAATTTTTCCTATTTTATATTGGTTTAGTTTTTGCTGTGGGAACAGAGCAGTATCTTTTATTGACTATAATGCGTTTATTTAAAAGAAATCAGAAGATAAAAAAAAAAAAGAAATATTAACCGCGTTTTTAATGAAACCATTAGGGGTTGGACTATAACTCATTATCCTGCTGACTTTTGGCCCAAGATCAAAAGGTAAGATATAATTAATTATCAGAACGAAAAAGATAAAACTCATATAAATTAAAAATTAAATCCAAATAAGTCAAAATCTTAGTATTCTAAGTTTATGTTCTCTGCAATTTCACTCCATTCAAGTAGATATAAACCAACATGAACCAGGAAATGGGTTGAAATATGGAGGACGGAAATATGCCATAGAAAGTGCAAAATAACAACACAAGAAAAAGAAAAGGACCAAACTGTAAATATTGAAAGTACCAAACTACTTATCTAATGTCTATCAACCAAAAGCCATAGCTACCGACCTTAAAACTCCTGGATTTGTTTACGATTTGACCTGGAGAACATAAACACATATAATATCATTGTGGTATTCAGAACAATCCTGCAATCGAGCATATTCGATTGCATTTGTTCTGGCACCCGAGTGGCAATAACCATCGTCGAAATTGAGAGCATAGCTTGAAGGATCATACTGGAACTTGAACTGCCTTTTGCTTCTACTCTTCACAGCTTTCCTCATTGCAGCTTTCACTCTCCAGAAAAAACTTTTGCATTGCTTCTTACCATAACTATTCACCCATTCCAAACTTCCCATGAAATCCATATAACCTCCCATTTCTTTTTATCTCTTAGTAGAACCAAAACAAAATGACCCTTTAGACAAATGCAGAGAAGGAGCAAGGATGGAGGGCTTTATGTAAAAGAATGTGGTTTGAAACCCAGATTTATGATGCAGAATACACTTTTTTTAGAAGTACAATTGGGTTGATAAATTGAAAAGAAGGCCAGAAAAAGGAGTTATAATGGGGAATAGAGCTTTTCCTATGGTTATAGTATCATTATCAGATATGAGAGTCATCTTTTTATTCAACTACTTCCTTAGGAATCAACCCCTTTTGTAAAAATCTAATTTTTAATACATATCTGTCAAGTTTTATTGAGGTCAAAACTTACAGTAGATTTTTCTGTTTTACAATATTTCTGATATCTTCAAACCCAAATTTCTATTTAGATTTTTATTCTGAGGTTTTATCATTTTATGATGGAAATTTAAAATTAAAAACACTGTCATTGATCAGTCATAATCGAAGTATCCTTATAAGATATTAGAAACCTTGGGGCAATGTGTCTGTTTTGCATAATCTTTCCCCACATGCACTTCTCTCGTTGTCTTCGTCTTGAAAGCCATTTTGCTTTTATTTATTCTCAGTAAAATTCCCTTTTGTCGCATTTAACAACTCCACTCCTCCATTCGAAGCTTTATCCTGTTTGATTCCACTGTATACCTGTTGTGGAAATTGCTGGTCCCGTGTCCGATGATAAGTCATTCTTAAGCCATCAAGGCAATCTTTGTCCCATGTTTTGTCACCGATTCCCTCTAGAAACAAACAGTTTCATTTCTGGTTTGGTTTTCACGTGTCAGGTCTCGGTCACATGGATTGATCTTCAAGTTTGGTCCATGTTACTTGTCAACTTCGTTAGACCCCATTCTTTTTGGATCAATGGATAGCTTTAGAGCAATATGCATAGCCAAACACTGTTCAGTTCAATCATTCCCATCTGCAATCTCCCTCAAAACTAGCTGGATTTCCTTGTAATCTGAGCACTCGCTTCCTTTCTTGATGATCTCTTCATGTGCCGTTGCAGGTTTCTCTGCAACAAGCTCGACTTAGCATTTAGGTCTGCTGCTATGATACATCCTATATATCATTATATTTCAAACATGACAAAGTTGATTTAGAAAAGACAGAATTCACTGCACCCTTTTTAAAAGTATCTATACGCATAAAAATAATTAAAACCAATAGTATAATTTACCAGAAAATAGTTAAAGGAACGACTTTGACAAAACTGGAAAGGGCAGCTTGATTTGTCAAGAGTCACATGCCATGATTTAATTATAAAATAAACATATTAATCAATTAATTTTTAGAGAGAAATATGTTTTTGGAGGTATTTTTTAATAAAATCTAAATTTAATCCTCTCTACGGGGAGAAAAAAGTCTATAGAAAGAAGGGGCACGTAAAATGAAGGCTAAAATTACATTATATCCTTCATTTATTACATGGCGAATTTGTTCTATAATATGTAAGTAGTTTAATTATAAAACAAGTGTTTAAATTATATCTTTTTATAATATTTGACTTAAGCTTTTTTAAATGGGTGTATCAATTTTTTTTTTATCTAAAATGCGTCTCAATTAATTTTAATACAAGTTGAAAATAAATTTTTATGGATTTATTTTAACCAAAAATAAAATTTTAAGTACGTATCTCATAAAAAATTTTATGCACCACCGATAGTAATAACTAATCCCCTCACCACTGGTATTCTCGTTAAGAGGAAAAAGTTAATCATGAAATATATTTCATTCTCATCGGTAGGAATCAAACTCAAAAGCAATATTGAATTTAAATCAATTTAATATTTTATGCATCCCAAATGATCCAAGTTCAGATTGTCTCTCAATCATTTTACTTCTTTTTCTAACACCCTTTAACTCTCTAACGTTCTTTTTACCAAGTGGTGACACTTACTAAAGAAAAATAAATATATTAACTATTTATTAAAAATTAAAATAAATTCATCTAATCGGGATAATGATATGTGTTATCATCTATTTGGATGATAGATTTTATTTAATTAAATTAAAATTAAGATAAATTTTATAATATAGATAAATGACATGGATCAAATATATAATTTTAACGACAATGATCAAAATATATTAATTTAATAAGTTTGATGGTCCGATTGAAGTTGTCTAGTTCGATGATTAAAATAAGTATTGTTAAATAGTTCGATGACCACCTGAATAGTTAAACCATAAAATAAAAAAAAAGCAATACAAATCATAAGGAATAACAAAAAATATTCAATATCTTAACTTCAATAAATAAGTTAAATATTTTAAAATTTTAATAACCGAAATAAGTATAAAATCCATTGATGATTTATATAATTTACTTAAATAATTAAATTGAATTTTTTAAAAATATATAATTTTTTTAAAATATTTTTTTCATACATTTTCAAAGTACCGTCGAAACATAAATATTGTAGATAAAAATTCATTTTTTTGTTATTTTTATATTAAACGTTTAAAAAATAAAAATTTAAATTTAACTTTTTAAAAATGTCATACTTTAAATTCTTTAAAGTCTAAATATAATTATAAATTTTAATTTAAAATTTTAATCTAAAACATAAATAAAAACATTGAAAAAGTACGTATCATAACTATTCAGACGTTGCCTAGTAATTTATTGTTTTATTCTTTCCGCCCTACTCATTTTGGAGACTATGTCTCAAACTTATGACCCAATTCATTGATGTTTTCGAGGCTCGGAAACGAATTAACAAGGCGTATTCTTCTGAAACCTAGCCGCCTAGAAAAGCATGGTCGCACAATGGCCAAAAACATGACTTATCATCACCGGAAACAAAGCTATCACACGAGTAACTGATAGACTACAGGCACGAGTTAGAAATTTATTTAACCCGCCCGACAAAGTCCTAGAAAACTATGCAGATCTTCCGGCAAACAAGACGATGCAACAGACAACCTAAGCCTAAAACATTAGAACCAATCAAATGGTTGATAAAAGGAAAAACATGAACGATAGAGTTCCTAGATATTATCTCCCCCGTGCTTGGATCCTACGCACCCTCCACTCCATTCCTAGTCGATGCGTGCATACTCACCTTTGTTCTTGTGTTATCCGCCATATTTCCCCTCTATATCTGACTCTAATCTTTACATTAAATCTTACCGGTTGACATCATAACAATTCCTAGGGAACCCGGTTAGGCTTTTCCCTTCCCCTACTAATCAGATGAGTTCGTTCCCGTCCCCTCCACGGCCAACAGCAGCACCACCATCACCTGAGACTGACCATTCTCGTTATCGAGTTCTAGTGGCTTTTTGTCCAAAGGGAGGGGTTAATACTAACTTTTTCAATTGTATCCAATGCTATAATCCGTCCGATAACACATGGAGTCATATCACCTTAATTCCAGACCTACTTGAAAATCATGTGTTGAAGGGTTTCGCTATGATTTCTCTTGGAGAGTCGATTTATATTATCGGGGGAAGGTTATGGAACAAAAGCAAGCCTCAAAATTCAAGCGAATCCGATGAGTTTATCGATCCTGGTGTCCAAGTGTCCCCTCTTGTACTTCGTTACAATGTTCGGTTGGACCTATGGTCCAAATGTGCAACATTAAATGTACCGAGGTATGATTTTGCTTGTTGTGTATATGACAATAAAATTTTTGTGGCAGGAGGAAAATCCGATTTGGACAGTGCTAGGGGGATTTCATCGGCTGAGGTGTACGATCCTTCCCTTGATGAATGGACTCCACTGCCAAGGATGAGCAGCTTGAGATACAAATGTGTTGGGGTAACATGGCGAGGGAAAATCTACGTGATGGGTGGTTTCGCCGAAAGAGGTGATTTGGATATAAACATGCTGACATTTTCTCCACAGCGTAGCTCCGCCGAAGTGTTCGACATACGCACAGGGAGATGGGACCAAGCAATGGGGATGTGGCAACTGGATGTTCCACCTAATCAAATCGTTGCCGTGGATGACAAGTTGTTCAGTTCCGGGGATTGTCTCATTCCATGGAAAGGTCACATTGATGTGTATGATGGGAAACAGAACATGTGGGACGAAGCGGATGGATCTCGTTTCCAAACTCTTAATTCACCAATCTCCACATTAGGTGACAATAACAACGAAAGCTGGCCACTAGTGGAACGGGTTTACTTAACAATGGCACCGGTAGGAAACCATTTATACTTCCTGGCAGGGTATCTGATGGCTGGTGAATCGCCACAAACAGTTTCGATGGTCTATGCGTTCGATACATTGGCTACTGTTGATGCATGGAAGAGCTTAGAGCCAACAGTGGAAGACGGCGAAAAAGAGCTATGCAGTCATTGTTGTGTCGTTCAACTCTCGTAAGCAGCCTTAGCCATCGAAAGCATCTTACTGGGCCATCCACGTTTAGATGACTTAGGTTTACTATGCCGTTTAAGGTGTTTGTTTAACTTGAAAAATCACCTCTTTAATTAGTTGCCTTTATGGGATGGTGAATTAGTATGTCTAAGTAGGCTATATTATAACAAATAAGCAAAGAGTCATGTAAAATTGCTATTTACCTCTCATAAAAGAGCATTGTTATGTGCACATTTTGAAGCAAAAACGATGTTGGGCCAAATGGACAATAATTTCCAATGTGCCAAGCTTTTTCTCCTCGCACATCACTTTGAGTAAAAATAGCCCAAATGAGTCTAAGATCTTGTATACGAAGAACATGAAAAAAGAGTGATTGGGTCAAAGGAAGAGGCTTTTACTGCCCTCAAAAGAATGGAAAGTGCACCAAAAACTCAGGCCTATAAAAAGCAAGTAAAAGATGTTTGCCGCCAAGCTTAGCACGAACCACCATGCACCAGCTTACGCCCACGACCTCTTGACCAACAGACACACATACAAGCCACGACCACCATGCATCCTCGAATGACTAATTCAGCTATACTGAAAGTTCCATGCACTAGAAAAGGTTCACGAAGAAGGAAGTCAAGGAACTGTGGGCTAATGATGTGTAATGCCACTTTGGAGCACAAAAACTGCAATGTCCAACTCCCACATAATCATATATAGCACTATTGCCCTGCACGGTGGGCGTCCTCAGCTCAGCGTTCAACGTTCAGGAACCACTTCTTTTTCACTTGCCCTTTTCGTTTTTCAAGATTGAAGATGGAAAAAGAAATAAAGAAATATAGATGTTTACGTTTGCTTTCATGATTTTGTACCGGTTACCATGTTAGACTCTGTAGCCCTCCCTCTCCATAAAAAATACCCTCCATGTTCTTTCCCTGAGAGAACAAGATAAGGTTTTGGTATTGGGTTGGCCCCTGAAGTGAAGCAAACTAAAAAAAGAGAGAAAAGGGGGAAGATTTTAACAGATGAAATGGCCCATGATATAGCTCGATGTTTTAGTTTGTCTAAATAAAACCCTTTAATGAGTGCCATTTGGTGGACTGTACAGTCAAAAGTTGAAATGCAAAAAGAAAAAAAAACACTTATTTCCTTTGAGCTAGCCTGCTCGGACATTTTCATGCTTTGGCTATCAGCTCGGGATGGGGGAAGCTCACATTTATTAGTCTTTCATGTTGGGTGTTCTGTTGCAATCTTTCTTTTTGCAAATACCAAATGTTGGTTAAATAGACTGCAAAACAGGGCGTTAGCACTGACAGGAAAAATAAAATGAACGAACTGAAAGATAATGAGACCGTGTCGTGGTATGGAGGTCACTGCCTTAGAAACAAATCGCCCCGATGTATGTACTCGTTACTTTAGGCGGTTGTCCCCCGAAGGTTAGCACGGTCCTCCAACCTCCAAACAGTGTACACCCAAAGTTTGGAGTGGACTGTAGAGAAAATGAAATGATGCTCTCTAATTCTCTTTCAAGTAAGACAGATGAACTCTGAATGGGATAATTAAAAATAAGAGAAAAACATCTTATTTATAGGTTGAAAGCAGGCGTAAATCTGTCCGAGAATCAAATAAAATCTGATTTAAATTTAAATTTTAAATTTAATATCAGATAATATCTATCCAAAAATAGTAGATTTGCTAACCGAAAATATCTATTTAAATCTCAGATAAAATCTATTCAAAATTAGATTTATTAACAGATAAAATCTAATTAAATCTCAGATAATCTGTTAATATTTATCTAAAAATAGTAGATTTACTAACCGAAAATATTCATTTAAATCTCGGATATTTTGTTATTAAATCTATTCGGTTAAATATTTAAAATTTAAAGAGAATTTTAAATCAACTGAACTGCTTTCATACAACCTATAAAAACAGAGTGTGAGATTCAAGCATTACACATTTCCAACACCAAACAAAGAGCTTACATTTTAAGGATAAAAAAGGAAAATTAAAAAGATGTCATACAAAGTGTTGCAAAGCTCTCGTACTGTGACCAATCTTCTTTGTTCTTGTTTCTTAATGATAAGAAAATTTGGTGTTTTTTTCTTATGACTATGCCAGGAGTTTGAAGATCATAATCCTGAATTTCTTGAATCAGGACAGTATTTTAGTCTGAGACTGAAATAGGCTTAAGAGTTAAGACACCTGTTTAGTTTTTTACCAAATTATGGAGAGAAGACAGGGGATGCCCTCTTTGTGTGTTGAATAGTGGATTTTGGGGTGCCAGGCCAGTGCCTTAAAGCAGTCGCTAAAATCTTTTACTGCTGTTGACTTGTTCCTTAACCCTGTACAACTCAAGCAAAACGCTAAAACTCCATAGTCTTGGACTTCGATTCCGTCAGGGATAAAATAAGAAAAGAAGTCAGTCTCAACTCTTCATTTTCCGTCAGATAGGTTCAATGTTATCTGTCTAGATATCTTGCCGTTGATTTAATTTATTTAAAAAAATCTTATATTTTTTGAAATTCATAAAAATAAAATAACTTTAAAACTTTTAGATGTCAAAATTAGGTTATTGTCGTTGTCGTTCATCATATTGCTAGTGACGAAATGAAACTTTTTTTTTGTTGTAAGAGTCAAACATCGTTCATTGTTTGAACAATTATCATTTATCATAAAAGCCCTCCGTCAACTATCGATGACTATAAGATAAGAAAAATTATCATAAAAATCCGGTGATGAAAATGGTGGGCACACTATCAATGACTGATGGCGACTACGACTGAAATCAAGATTCAAGACTTAAGAATTTGTAAATTTAAAGATTATTTTGATATTTTTGAAAATTTTAAGATATTTTAAAAATAAAACATATCATATGTTATATTTTTATTGGATAATAAAATTTTTAACAGTTATTAACAATAAACACTTAGATAAAATATTTTAATATATTAAATACCTATTTGACTTAAAAAATACTTTAAAATTTATCTAAAATAAAACTTAAAATTTATTTATCTATTAAGCGTAAATTTGTAAGTACCCAAAATTTTGTTTGTTCTTCCACCAACAAATGAAAAATAATAAAAAAAATTACAAGTTGTACACTTGTACCGTAACAGTAGCAAAAGAAATAGAAAACCTTCAAGTTCCCAAGTTTCTTTTTCACTCCCAGGCCACCTCCATGTTAGGATAGCACACATGCTTCCTTCTCTCTCCTAAACCTCCAAATCTAACAACTTTAATAAGTACTCCAAGAAACTTTGATTATGGTGTAAATGCCTTGAGCACTTCAATAACTTTATCACTATAAAAAAAAAAAACCTTCCTCTCTCACACACACTCATTGTGAGCTACGTGATGAGAGTTGAATAAGCGTTACAACCTCTTTCTCTTTTCTATAGAAATGGAACAAGAAAAAAGCTATGTGTATAGTTGGCCACCTGTTGGAGCTCCATTGAATGTAGAAAGAGAGGACCACTGGAGACATGTAGACAACTCTGTCAATGCGGTGTCTTTTGGCTTTGTTGCAACCGCCATTCTCATCTCCATGTTCATAGTCATGGCCATCTTTGAAAGGTTTCTTAAACCCAACTCTCCCCCCGGTGGCCGTAACCATGATGAACCGCAGCTTAGTTTCAATGGCAAGCTCAGCCTCCCATCACCAAAAGTGAGTTGACCCTTTTGCTTCCATGTCTGGGGTTTCTTCTATATGATTCAAAACTCTTCTTCTTTTCTTCATTTTTTTTCCTTTGAATTTGATTGTTTAGCATGATATTCCTGGGGGATAAAACTTAAAAGTGGTTGGTTACTTTGGGGTGGCTTTGTTTTTCCGTTCTGAGAACCGTAATAAAGTAGTAATTACTGTTATCTGATATGACATGTAAGCTTCTCTGCATCGTACATCAGTAAAACCCTCTCTTTTGGATCAAGTTAAAATTTATTTGCTTTATCAGGGACATACATTCCTGCAGATTGTAGTATTTTCTACTACGCTTAATCATGTTAGAGATGATGAACCATGGTATCTTCCCTTTGTTTTCCTTAGACAAACAAGAATTGGTCCACAAATTCTTTTCTTCCTGCTAGTTTTATCTATGCTCAATATGTTTGATTTCTCTTTTCAAATTGTTCAGCCTTACGAATCCTCTTTTCTTCCTTGAAGTATTCCAACTTCTCGGTTAGTGTGTTATCTGTTTGTTACCGCATAAGTGCTCATATTTTAAACCAAATCGTTGGCTAATTAATGGAAGCTGATTTTATATGTTAATTAGAGGCCTCATCACTAAACCATCTCAGTTGCCAAAGTTTTCTTCCTTTCCTGAAATGATAAATTTACATTTTTTTGGTTAGGAAGTTTAATCATTATTAGAGCTGTCAGCTTTGCTGTCGTCGTATTTATGATCATCTAGGCAATAGTCCATCTACGCTGTGAATGGTCTTCTGAAGTTGAATGGTTGGTCCCAGACCAAGGAGTCTAGCAAATAGATGTATAGTTGTTTGTGTTTAAACCTACCACTCTTTACATGTTTGATGCAACGCTTATACTAATCCCTTTGCAGTGAAGTTTGTGTTTTAGATTCAATATTTCAACTCCTTTCTAAATGGTTCAATCTAATTCTGAAAAACTACGACATATTAGTGTCACGGACCGTGAGTCGTGACTACGCGGGACCGAGCGAGATGCTTTCTGGTGGTGCATAAAGCTTGGGAGCGGGATAGCATTAAGAGTGTAGTACGTGCCGAGCAGTCGTCCCATCTGGGATGGACGCGCTGATCGTGCACCACACTGGTCGGGAGCTGTCCCCGCTTCCCTGATGAGCCCATGGGAAGGCGAAACCAGTAAGCATCGGAGATCGTTAAGGTTGATCCTCGGGCATGCGAGAGACCCGAGGTGCCGCACGGGTAGATGTCCCTGCGCGAGAACTCTGACCCCGTGACAAGTGGTATCAAAGCGAGGCTGTGTGCTAGCTGTTGGGTTTGCCGAGCGCCCCTTGTGCTGCGAGAGCGAGTCGTGGACGAGCGTGTTAGCTCGCACCCCAAAGAGAAGAGGGTGTTCGCGAGTGGGTCCTCTAGAAAGAGATTGAGACGAGGACGTGTAGGCAGGAAGCCGCAGCGAAAGTTCTCCGGTTAGGTGAACTGCAATGGAACACCTCGGTAAAGTGGCAGATGGCCACGAGGTGATTGCAGGGAGACCTGAGCTCGACATAGGAGGGCTGCCCCGTCAGTGGGCGTGTTTGGGAGAATTGCACACTAGTTCCTGACACGTTTCAAGAGAAGGTCAAGAGTTTCCTCCAATGCACGAGGGCGTGCATGAATTGAGTGGAGGAGAATGTCATGGACCGTGAGTCGTGACTACGCGGGACCGAGCGAGATGCTTTCTGGTGGTGCGTAAAGCTTGGGAGCGGGATAGCATTAAGAGTGTAGTACGTGCCGAGCAGCCGTCCCATCTGGGATGGGCGCGCTGATCGTGCACCACACTGGTCGGGAGCTATTCTCGCTTCCTTGATGAGCCCATGGGAGGGCGAAACCAGTGAGCATCGGAGATCGTAAAGGCTGAACCTTGGATATCTGAGAGACCTGAGGTGCCGCACGGGTGGATATCCCTGCGCCAAAACTCATGACCCCGTGACACTAGAATGTACATGGGGTCGTGCTGGTGTAGTGCTTGGCCTAAACCAACTTGCATGATCCACCTGTTTTTTCTATTAAGGACCCATTTGCACCATGGCATCTTGAGACATGGTGACATGGTGTCCCCACGTAGGGTTTTGAGTAGCACCTGTTGAGGGACATCGAAATTGTTGAGGGTTGGAAGTTAATAGTTAGTTGCATCTGTGGACCAAATCTTTTAGGATAATGGCAATTTTCACAAAAGCATTGGTTGCTATAATGTAGAAAGAGATCATTGGTTCAATGACATGGGAATTATACTTGATGCTCAGCCATGGCCCATGCTGATCACCTTTATTTGATGCTTGTGCTGCTTTTGATCGAATAGATAATGTTGCTCATCTGGTATATATCTTTTTCAGTACAACATTTTATTTGGTTCTTTGAATTGACATGGGGGTGGACCAGTGGTAATAGTTTCGATATGCTTTTTCAGTTCTAGGACTCATGAAACACAAGCCTCTACTAATTCCTTAGAAAACAATCTAATCTTGCTATCAACTGAAAAGATCATACAAAGGCGATTTCCTTGTGCAGATGACAATATATACCAGTGGAGTTTCAGTTTTAATGCCCGGGGACGAGATTCCTACTTTCATTGCATACCCGGCTCCAATCCCCTGCCCCAGTGAATGCCCTCCCTTGCCTCAGCATCAACACAACTCATCGGTCAATCCGAAATCAAACTCCTCCGCTAACAATATAGCAAGTTAAGGGAGGAGAAAACTCAAACCGAGCAATCCGACAATGAGTATGATTTATCCAGGTTTTCTTGGAACAAAACTGTCAGTCTATGCCTATTCCAGATTGTATATATAGGCTATAGAGATACTTTAGGAAGGCTGTTTTTGGCAACATTTAAATTGTATCTTGAACATGGTTTGAATTGCCCATCAAGGTATATATAGTGTTTTTGAACTTTCAGCTCCAAAATAACACCATGTTGCTCAGAACTTTGGTTCTGGAAAACAAGATGCAGTATTGAACGAAGTTTCATTTAAGACGAATGTGGCAAATGAATTTCACCCCCATGAACTGTTGCATCACAAAATTTTGGGCCTTTTGTTGCATCAAAATCTTCTCAAGTTGCTTACTGGCCACTGAACTTCAGGGATCTCTTCTGGGCCTAGGAAACCGGGGAAGAGACTAAAGAAAACCCAATCTTCCAAGGCCTAAAACTGATTGCAACAAAAGATGGCCAATGTCAACCACCAAAAACAACTTATTCAGAGTCCCTACTTTCTCATATTCTGAGATCATTTCCCAGTTACTTTAAGAAGGTTAAACTTGCATGGGAAGTATCCTCTTGTTTATCTCTCTTTGTATGTTTTTGAAACCTCAAAATGATGGCCGTTGCATTCATGGGAGATTTTTGTATTGTCTCTGATATAACATGTCCTGTAGTTGAAAAAGCGAAATCTCCACAATCAATCTTTTGTAATGGAACAAAGTATAAAGCCGATTTGGCAGGGGAAAATTCAAACTTTTGAACTTTGGGTGCATCCTATCTTTGTCTGTTCTTATGAAAGAGACGAGTACAGAAAGATAAAAAGAAGCATACAACATAGCTGATCTGATCTTCTTCAACCTCATCATTCTTGGTGGAGAGAGTCCAGCAACATATTCCACTAACGGATCAGTATTAAACAATAAACATAGGACCACTTCCTTCCACTGTCTTTACCCACTCACCCGCAACGGCTACACTCGCAAACTCCAAAATTTCAATTTCCACCTCCAGAATTCATAATCCATTCATTACATTTCCGTTGTGTTTTCACTGTTGGAATTTACAGATGGTTATATTTGCGGGTTAATTAATTCTCTATGTTTCACTTTTGGTTGGACATTACTTTCCTGCACTAAATGTCTCCCATTTAGGTGTCATAAAAGGGGAATGTGGGGCCAAGCAAGGAGGGAGAAACCAGCAGCAGCGTCCAGCAGCATGAAAACCCATGCATATTCCTTATGCTGTTGTGAGAAAAATAAAAAAAATCGGTCTTAAAAGGATTTACAGATAGTGGGAAATCAGAAATGGCATACTCAAAGTTGTGAATTGGTAGATCAAGGATTCAAGATCCCGGTTTCAAAGACATAATCATGTCCCATTTATCTAACCAAGTCAT
Organism: Abelmoschus esculentus; assembly: GCA_035048815.1. Classification (NCBI taxonomy): domain Eukaryota; kingdom Viridiplantae; phylum Streptophyta; class Magnoliopsida; order Malvales; family Malvaceae; genus Abelmoschus; species Abelmoschus esculentus. The sequence continues at coordinate 4,912,761 of JAUCBN010000008.1, forward strand.
GATTAATGTCTAAAGATCAACTTTTACGCTTAAACCTAGAACTTTTAAGCCTTTAACCAAGCCAACAACCAAAGATTAAAAAAATGGTATATTCATTCTTTCAAGATCCTTCTTTTATTTGAATGTTAAGCTTCAATCATGATTCAAGCCTGGAAGTTTTGAATAAAGAAAGAGGGAGAGAAACCAATGATTTTTGTACCAGATTGAATCATGTTACAGTCTTTTGCAGAGATGCAAATCTTTTTCCATAACAGCAAAGAGTAGTAGACAATACAAGAGCGAAATTAAAATTAATTAAACGATAATCACCGGCCAATTAAGACATTCCATCTCCCACAAGCAAGCACCCAAAGTTTCCAAATCCAGCAGTGGCAAGTATTGGACAACAACCTACCACTGCAACTCTGAGTTCTGGAATCCCACAAATACAACAAAATCCTCACTTCCTGTTCAGACTGACCCTTTGACTTCAATGTTCAATCAATAGTCACACAAACTAAAACAACAAGAAGTGATTGAACTTTTAAGGGTACATTTCTTCATCGCTAGAGAAAGATGAAACATTCAAGGGAAACAAGAGGATTTTCAAGCGATTCATTTGGAGTACTTGATGTGGCTCCATTATTATTGCTACTTGGCCATTTTCCTTCCATGGTGGTTGTGGTAGTAGTAGTAGTACCGTGCTGCTGCTCTACTTTTCTGGTATTTCCGGACTCTCCTGGGTCAATTCTGGCCCTACCAGGAGATTGATTGGTCTTTCTTCCAGATGGGCTCCGACTCATTACAGATCTATTCATAGCTGGTGACCTTGACCTCCTCCCTGAACTCTCTCCCGGATCCTTCTTGAGCGGGGCGGGTCTTGACCCACGTCTCACTGTGGGTTCTCTGTTTTGAACCAACCTCACTGGTGATCCCCCATTGATAACGCCATTTCTTCTGACGGGTGATTGCTCCAGTTTTCGGGTCGGGGACCTACCCACGACCTGGTTCCTTGGCCCGGATCTTGCTGGAGATCTGAACATTCTGTTCAGCCTTACTTCTTCTTCTTCATCCCTCCTGTCCGTTATAGTTGAAACGCTTTCACTTAAACTAACACTACAAACCTCAGAAACATCTTCTGAAGCTGACTCTTCAACGAAATGGACAGGTGATTTTAGCTCAGGCTTGATGTTAAAATTCAGGCTTTCTTTTCCTTGGATCTTAACAAAAACCGGGTTTTCTATCTGTGGTTTCTTCTTCTCTTCTTCCTGTGGGATAAAGATGGGAGCATTGGGCTTTGGAGTCTCGGACAAAACTTCTTTCACAGTCTCTTCTTCAGCGGAAGGAGGTGGAGCTCTGCTTTCAAGAGTTGTTTTTTGGTTAAAAGATTCAACCTCTAAACGTGCTTCTTTTTCACCACAAGAACCTCCATTAGTGCTTACACAGCAACCCATTTGATGAAACGGAGGCTAGAGTTCGACTCAGAAACAAAGTGGCATTGTTGGGTTAAGCTCAAAAACGAAACTTTTTTCCCTGAAGGTTAGGTCTTTCCCGGCTTAATAAATGAAGAAGACAAGATGGGGACAAGGAGTAGGGTAGTTAAATGGGAACTGAATGTGGAAGTATCATCACCCCTCAGTTCGACTTCGCTAAGCTAACTTGTTGCTATTTCTATTCATACCCTTCACATTTCTGTTGTTTCTTGTTCAAGTCCCTTTCTTCCTTTTTGTTGCTTTTAACATAATAGTAATCTAATCTCGTGATTTGCGCAAATATTTATATTCAGCGATCAGCGCAGGTGAAGGGGATTTTTGTGTGTTTATTACAACCGTCGGTGCATGTGAATTTAGAGCGGCCTTTCCATGTGTGCCGTCAAAATCTAAATCAGAAAGCGGTGTACAGAGAAGGGGCCACCACCATAAACAATATGATTGGAGCTTAAGTTGCAGTATGGAAGATCTAAGGGTGGAGATTGGTTTTCATTGTTTGGGATTTGACCAATTGACCTACACGTTCCAAGGATTTACAAGAACAATACCACTAGGGTATGTAGGCTAATAAATTTGATGGATCCAGCAAGTGCATACACACATAATCAATGGTTAGATTTTGTGATAGAAGTAACATTATTACACAAGGTAACATGACAAGCACATGCTTACAAAGGTTGCTCTCTCTTTATGAGCAGTGTGCACATGGTGAAAGTGTCCAGATATATGTCGACAGTCAATGCGAGAGCCGACAGGTAAGCTGGAATGGATAGAAAGTAGTCATGAATATCATAAGATTAAAATGAATCAAAACTAACCATATCATTTGACGTGAAATTTGTAATAAAAATAACATAAATGCAGTTTGCAGTAGTTGCAGGTAGCAGGGGAGGTCAGTAGAAGCAATAAATAGGGCATCTCATTATTGGAACATAACCTTTTTCCCATTCCACTAAAAGATTTTGAGTGTTGAGTAGAGATATCGTCAAGTGTCGTCATATTCATTAGAATAACATTTTTCTAGTCGGTCCAAAACACATTTGGAAAGAAAAGGAACAATCTTTACTGATTTAAGCATACAAATCATAGGTGTACTCAACTCTGGTGATTTTCTTTTTCTGTGCAAGTCAAGCATCAGCTTCGGTGTGCTGGCCAAATCTCAAAGAAATGCAGATGTAACAAGGCAACGACATGAATAGGGGAGTTTGCTGAAATTTCATTTATTGAATCTTAGTTATTAATTATTTGGACCGGTTATGACAATATCTTTATAAACTAATATTAAGTTTAGCGAAATCATTCTCCAAGACCAGATGTATTATCAATTAGGATAAGGGTGTTTGTCACGTGATATCCACATGACCGATAAGGATCTGTGAATTATTGAATGCATGAATGAGGATGAACTTTGGTTAATGTATGATATCTTTTTAATAAATATTTGTTTTCATTTCATTCAAAGAATCATCAAAGTATAATAAAAAACCAAATCACTTTACAATAAAATTAAAATAGAAAATTTAAATTAAATTCTAAGAAACAGGAAGAGAAGAAGAAGAATGAGCAAGTTTGCTACATCCTCGTGATCTCATACCAACATCGGATTTAATTTGCATCAAAATATTTTGAGCACTCCTACTACCTTTCCCATTCAATCTGTTATTTCTTTCTTGTCATATATAAATACAGCATCGCCCCCCAAACTATGCGAATAATGGCAGCCCGCAATGATTTTCCCTTGTCATGCCTCTGCATCCAGTCAAGTTGCATTCTCCATCCTCCTACAATAGGGCTAATAGCACAATCTTGTAGGATGAGACGTCAAACTTTAACAAACCTACGGTCACAAAATAAATGGTCCCTTATTTCTATAGATTCAAAACAGAGAATACAATTTGGATCAACCAAAAACCTCAAAATAACATACGATCTTTAGTTGGTAATATATTTATTAAAGTTAACTAAGTGATAAAGGAGTGTCTCGGGAGTGTTAGGCCACCCCAAATAACACGAAACCATCCTATTTTCTCTCTTTTATATCGTAGAGTTTCCCAAACAATTTTAGCCTTGTAATTGCCTTGTAATTTGTCCCTAATACAGACCCAGTCATCTCTGAGCTTCAAAACTTTCTTTCAAGCCCAACTATAACTACATTTAACTGGGGTATTCAGAAAACATCTTCCCTTCAGGAGATACTTTTTCACCCATGCCACCCATAAAGAACCAACTTGAGTAAAGAAGAGCCGAATGCACTTCAACATACACGCCTTGTTCCAAATAACAATATCTTTAATTCCCAATCCCCCTCACACTTGAGATAACAAATATTCTCCCAATTCACACGAGCACCTCTTGCTGAACCCTCAGAATCCTTCCAAAGGAATGAATTACATAACTGTGTGACTTTTTTTAAAACCTGGGAAGGGAGGAGAAAAACCCTACAAAAAATTTTTAATACTAAAGATTACAACATTGATGAGTTGCAGTCTACCAGCAAAGGAGAGGCATCGAAAAGGTCAATTTCTAATCCTTTGGGTAATTTTGTCAACCAAACAATTACGGTCAGAATAAAAGAGCCTTTTAGTACAAAGAAAAACACCTAAATATCTTACTGGGAGGGAGCCAATACGAAAACCAGACATAACAGCCAAGTTATCATGTTAATGTATGATCTTCATTTCCACGGTGGTCGTTTCTTGGAAATAATTTATGGTTTTGGTACTCTATTGCCTATTGGTATCCCGCCTAATTTGTTAAATGTAGTACATAGGACCGTAATGGGTCTGAGTTCAACCTGAATAATTTGTTAGTGGCGTGGTCTGTCAATGGATTTATTAGCTGATGGGGTTCCAAAATACGAAATTCCTTAGGAAGATTTTCTGGCTTTAAACCATATGCAAAGCACTGATTCTCAACTCCTCTTCCATGGTTGCTTGCCAAAGAATGAAAGAGAAAGCTTGACCCTGTAATATTCCTGCAACAGCTATTTCCGGACACTCCCAACTGTTGTTATTTTTGGCATAATGGTTTGAACATAGAGAAGATATGAGTTTGAGACTTTACTGGGTCTTTCTTTATGATGTCTCCAAGTACATGGACGGGGCGATTCACAGGTTGAATCAGCTAACCGCACCATGTCTTAAATCTGAGGGAGTTGAATCTTCCAGTACGGACACATGATCACACTGTAAGGATGAAATCTGAGGGGGTTGTTTTGTTTAGTCTTTTGTTACAATATGGGCTGGGTTTCTTGCTCGTTAATTAGCCCTTTTCAACTGGACCTTGCCTCATTGGGGCTTGCCGACGGACAAACTTTGATGAATTCAACGCTCCATTTCTTGTCTGGTTGCCACGTGTTTAAGACAAAAACCGGGATCTGAAAACGTTAGTAGATACATTTATTTTCCCAATAAAATCTACTCAATAATATTTGTTGAAGGTCTCACGTCATCTAAATCTTACCCAGGACTAACCTTTTTTTCTTCTTGTCATTTTTATGAAAAAAATATTGTCGTGAGACTTCACATATTTTAGGTCACTTGCAAACCTAAGTCTTAACAAACGTTAATTAAGAACATAGAGTAGTTCAATCAATGTTTCTTCCAGTTCCATTCTAGTATTATTTTGGAAAGTAATCACATAAAAACACCAGTCAATTGCCCAAACCATTCCTTTCCAGTCAATGCCGTTTAACCCAGATCCCGCCAAAACTGTCTTTATTATATATATATATATATATATATATCATTCTGTTCTCTGCTTCTCACTTAGATTATCTGCTAAAACCGAGATTAAGCAGAGACACTAGTAAACTTGGATTGAAGCTATCTTGCCTCACTGGCTTATAGACTTGTTTTGTTCCATCCATTAATTGCTTGCTTCAGGTGGGTTCCGTTTCTTGTAATTTAAAGACTGAAAAATTTTAAATATCCATGCGAGAGATAGATGGCGAGGTTTATTCAAAACAATGAATATTTGTATTCGGGAGCTGTCGCACGACGAGACGTCGGGAATCCAGGGCTCGACAACTCAGACCAAAAACTCTTTCCCCATGCAAAAGCAATAAAGCAAAAATCTTTCCACAAATTACCTGCCTTTATAGAAATGTGGCATCGCGTCCTCTTGTTTCGGTTTCTTTTAAAGACCTTTTCTCTGTGTTAGTGTTTGCTGGCTCATTCAGACAGTTTGGTTTGGTTGAATCAGCGGACCCAAATTTACCCGAAGGCAAAAAATGAAGAAGAAGTTTTAATCTTTTGTCTGGCTTCATCTCTGACCAATCTATTCCTCGTCCTTTTGATCTTCAAGGTCCCTCATTTCATGTTTCTCTTTTAGTTTTTTTTTTATTTTTATTTTCTGGCAATGGTGGTTCGATCAAGATCTGGTTTTCAAGAGATTCTTGTGTTTGATTATACATATTCACTCTTCATTCTTTCTTCTTTTTATTGATTCTTTTTCTTGTTTTAATAATTATACTAACGGATAGTCTCTCAATTTAGGGTCAAGCCTTGTCACATTTTCTTTGAATTGATGAAACCCGAGGAGTTCAAGATTACAGAGGTTGTTAGCTTTCATCACTTTTCGATTTCTTATTTCCATTTCTATCTAAAAATCGAACCTTTCGTTCTGTACAGTGATTATTCTTTCATTTCTTTTTCTTTTTCTTCTTTATTTTTGAATTTCCAATTAGTTGCACAAAATAGTATTAATTACATTCTTAGATCTAACACAATCTTGATTTTGTCTATTGTTGGCAGCGAATTTCTGTAATTTCTTATTGATCTCAGGACTCATTTTCTTTTTTGGGAGATTTTCTTTTCTTCTAACGGTGTGACTTGGGATTCTGTTCTAAAATTTCGAAAGTTAGAACGACAACGTGATGCCTTTCTTGTTTTCTCTTCTTTTGAGATTTCTGTCACTGCATGCAGCATGCACATGCTGCAGCTCATTTAAACGCGTTCTTGAATTCCAAGATTTAATGGCATCACGTATTTCGTATCTTTGTTTCTCCGGTTTTAATTTATTCAATCTTCCTTCAGCCACTTCCATTTTCTTATGTTAGTTTCAGATGAAAAAGTAAATACTGGGTCTTTTTTTTGTTATTATGCATTTATGATTTATGGTCTCTCAGCATAAACTAAGTCGGTACCTTTTTAATTTGTAACATTTACTTTTAAAAGCTGTTGATGTAGCTTTCATCTTCTGTTCACTGCAATGCAATTTTCTATGAGTGTAACATAGAAGCTTCGTTTGTCCATGAGGACAGTTAGTTCGACTGATAAGAGAAGAAATGCTTCATCTGAAGGGGTAAGTACTTTCTTAGTTTCTTTTCAAGTGTTAAGGTCTTTCAACATTGAATTTTTAGTACAATTTTATCTTTCAAAGCTTGTAAATGTCTGATATTGTTGCAGGGAAACATCGGATTTAAAATGAGGCAGCTTCCATTCATGGGAGTTACTTTTACAGTTATGATGTACATTATATATAGAACCACAAATTATCAATACTACGAGACAGAGGTACAACAACTCTCCTTGTTCTCTAGATTTCATTGTTTTGATTTATTGTAAGGAGATAAAAGCAATTTTCCTTTCCAGGCCTATACAGTGGTAAATCTAGGTTCTTTCTATTACCTGTTATTGTTAGTCCACTAAATTCATGCTGGCATTTGTTATTGTAAAAATGTGTCTTATTTAAAGAAGAGAAAATTTTGACCTTAGTGAAGCTTGCTAAAGCTATATTCTGATCTTTTATAAATGCTTTCTCTCGTTGTCAGATGGAAACCAAATTGCACCCTTTTGAAACAGTAGAGGTAAGCATGTTATTACTGGCATATGCCATGCCAAGTCAGTTTTTTTGTTACTTTTTATCCCCGAGCTTGTAGAAATTGGAACTTTTTTGCCTTGATTTTTCTCCGGTCTATGTTATTGTACAAGTTAAAGTGTAATTCATAATTTTTTAGATTCTTGCATTTGCACTGTTTTGGTCCATTTCCTTTATTGTCATCTAAGGTGTGTATCATGTTTGTGGCTAGGATAATGAATTGCCTACCGGAGAAGTAACAAGTTTGCCTCGTGACATTATGCAACCTCATTCGGATTTGGAACTTAAGCCTCAATGGTCAAGGAGTTCACGGTCAAAGGTGAAATTCAAATATTCTTGTATGCTAGCATGAACTGTTCTGCTAAGATATGAATAAAGCCACATTTTTTTTTTACTTTTCCTTAGTTTCTTTCTTTCAATGGATAAAGTAATGAAGATTGTTATCTTCTGAAAATTTTGTTATTGATGCAAAACATGAGTTTGTTGGACAAATTGCAGGTTAATGTTACCACAAATAAGAACTTATTGGCAATGCCAGTCGGTATTAAACAAAAAGAAAATGTTGACAGTATTGTTAGAAAGGTATTACATCTTGTCCGGTTGACTTTCAAATTGATGAACTGAACAATTTTTGCCTAATTTTGTTAAATTCAGTTTCGTGCAGCAAATTTTACCATTATTTTATTCCATTACGATGGAAAAGTGGATGGATGGTGGGATATGGATTGGTGTGACAAAGCCATTCACATAGTGGCTCGTAACCAAACAAAGTGGTAAGACCTACAGTTGGTCAAAGGATTTCTTTTGTCCTATGTCTTATGAAACGTGTTGGTTGATGTGTATACACATAATGAAATTGGAATATATCAAAGTGCTCGTTTTGTAGGTTTTTATTACTAAAGAAGTTCCTAGAAAGGCTTGAGTCATTTTGAGCTGTAATATAGTTTAGGACTTGCTGTATCAATAAGTCCTTATGAGTTCTATAATTCTTATATCTGTATTGTTGTATCTACAGTTTTTGCTGCTGTCGTGTGCACATATAACATTATGAACCAATGGTTATTTCTGCTGCTCTAAGAGTTTGGTATAAATTGGGTAGTAGACTTTGGACTGCTCCAAAAATATTAATCAATGGCTTAGTTGAATCTTATTGATTGGTTTGTTGTATCCATTATTGTCTACTGAAATTTCTTGATAAACTTAGTGATCTCTTCCCTCTTTCAGGTGGTTTGCGAAGCGTTTTCTACATCCAGATATTGTGTCAATTTATGACTACATATTTCTTTGGGATGAAGATTTGGGGGTGGAGCATTTCAATCCAAGAAAGTAAATGGCTTTTCTGACATTTTGGTCACCTGCAATATCTAAATGTTTTTTTGCCTTAACATAATCTTATGTGTTATTCAAAAATTGTATAATCATCCAAACATTTTGTGCAAATCAGTGAGTCCTCTTTCTCCAGGTACTTAGAAATCGTGAAGTCAGAAGGCTTAGAGATTTCTCAGCCGGCTTTAGACCCAAACTCAACGGATATACACCACAGAATTACTATACGCGCTAAAATGAAGAAGTTTCATAGGTGAGTGAGATGGTATACGACAATTTCTAAAAAGCTTACAGATTATTGCGTATAATGCTTACATGAACATTTTTTGGTGAATGCAGAAGAGTTTATGAACGCAGAGGTAAAACGAAGTGTTCAAATGTAAGCGAGGGGCCACCATGCTCTGGGTGAGTTATTTTATCATTGCATTGCTCGGTAGCATGATATGATGCTTTAAAACCAAAAAATGACAACAATTTCATCTGTCAAAATGTTTAAAAAAACAGCAACCTAAAGTTCGTTTCTTATTTTGATAACTTCTAAAAATTACGTGGGCAATTGCTTGGATTTAAGTTCAAAGAGGATTTGCACCCATTCACATCTTTCATGCGCCATCCGAGATCCTCTGTTGCAAGCTGATAAAGTCAGTCATCTGACAACCCGATATAGCTAAGACTAATGATGAGCCGATTGATGAAAATCTATAAGAAAACCAAATTCCATGATCTGGTTAGTTTGTGCTGGTTTTTATCATCCATGTCATCTTTGTAGATTTGTGGAGGGAATGGCTCCCGTGTTCTCTAGAGCTGCCTGGCATTGTGCATGGCATCTCATACAGGTATTCTTGCACGTTTCCTTCTCTATGTAGAATTTTAACAATAGCTGCTTCATTCTCCGCCTTGCATTTCCATATGATCTAAGCCCTTATTTCTTCCAGAACGATCTTGTTCATGGATGGGGAATGGATATGAAACTTGGGTATTGTGCACAGGTAAGATTTCACTTGATTCTGTTTCAGACCTGCTTACCGTTCATTGACTATTTATTCTTTATATTTCATTTCCTTTTCATTCTAGTAGACATATTTCAGCATACTTCTTCAAAGCAATGTGTATTATGGATGCATATGCTATTATTCAGGGTGATCGAACAAAGAACGTGGGGGTGATTGATAGTGAGTACATTGTTCATAAGGGTATACAAACTTTGGGTGGGACAGGAGAGCTCTCATCGAGGAAATCCGAAAAGGTTACTTGATTTTACTGCCAAATTTTGCCAAAGTATCCTTCATTTTTTATCTGAATTGTTGTTCTTAAGTCATTTTTTTTATCATCTCTAGATATTATAATCAACGTAGTTTTTTAATTGTTTTTCCTGCTTATGTGCAGAGACATATGGCTAGAAGTCGGACTTCAAGTTCCGATCCACGAGCTGAGGTGAGATCCATAATTCCTGAATTCAGCTTTATCCCTTAACATTCCCTTGACTAGATAAGCAATTTATGTTATTATGGATATGTTGTTTTCATTTTTTACTTCCTCTGGCAAACAAAAGCTTATCTTTTAAACTCCTCCATCCACAATTGATAAGTGTCTGCAGGCAACACCCCTTAATGGTCATATGCATACTATAATTCTCCAAGGTTCAATGGTTATCTGGCATTCGATAACATGGCTGTATAGCAAGCAGCCGGAGTTTGTACCCGGCTTCTTCAGATGAATGAGTACAACAAAGAAATATCTAAACCATTTCTAAACAAAGAAACATATATTGTTGCAGATTCGCAGGCAATCTACGTGGGAACTTAAAGTCTTTAAAGAGCGATGGAATCAAGCCGTACAACGAGACAAGCAATGGGTCGATCCATTTCCGAGACAACAAAGGCGAAGAAATAAGCATGGAAGCAAAGGTTTCGACATTTATGACTAATCAAAACCGGTTGTGGTTACCCTCATGCATAGTCACAGATACAATAGTCTAATCTCATCATCATCACCACCCATACTTGTATTTTAGCTTTCCTCTACCCCTTTTGTTGCATGCTCATATGATTATCACATTATTTTGAACACATGCTTTGAGTTTTGTCTATAATATATAATAATCCTGATTTTTACATGCCTTCTTTTCCTTTCTTGCAATTTGTTCTAGGATGTAATTAAAATCTATTTTAGTTACCATATTTCTCATACAAAAGATTGATATATATTGTTGAGACAAGACTGTTTGAGTTGATGTTAACAACCCATTTACCTTCAGTCTTTGAAGTTTATTTTATATATAATAAAGCTCTCGAAGTAAGTTATGTTACCATAATCAAGTTTTGCTTGGGGCAAGTATATGCTTATATCTTACAATCTTACTAATGATCTTTTTTATTAGCCTCATACAGTGGGATCCCACCTGCAGTTGATCTTATTAGCAATATTTTGCTTGGGGCAAGTATATGCTTAAACCTGAGAAAAAAATTATGGTCACCATCAAGTTAGAACATTAAAACATTTGAGCATTTTCTTAACCTGTGCCTGTCGCATAGATTTATTATACGCGGATAGTTGAGTGGGATATAGATGAGTGGAGACAGATGAAGGATGATTTATGGAGGGACAAGAAAGAAATGGAGACAGATGATGGGAGAGAGGTCAAGGGCTTCCATGAATTCTGTGACAGATGAGGTTGGAGCTCAATTCTGACTCATCTTATAACAAGACACAAAACAATTTGATGGTTTCATAATGGTCTTCCAAACATGGATTTAGCCACGCTATTCGGGCAAGGTTAGTTTGAACCTAAAAAAGGAATACCTCAAGGGTAAATACATAAAATGATAATGGAGGAGTGGAAGTAGGGCCCAGGAATATAAAATGGAAAAAAAAAAAACATGTGATCAATTTTCAGCTTACTTGATCATCAAGGACTCTACTTTTTGGTGCAAAAGTAGTTGATTCCCACCCATCTTGATCCTGTCTGCCTTGAAGTCAAATCCGACTCAAAATTATTATTGGTCTTTATCGAAATGAGCTCCTCAGCAATCAGCCACCTCAACATATAAACCCAACTTTCCTGTCTATCAATTAAACAACCTTATTTCAGACAAAAATACTACTTCACTCCGCCAACTTTAAACTTGGTCTTGTTACATCACTAAACACTAGAAGATATGGGTGGTACAAGGAGGGCAACGATCAACGGTGGGAGAACTGTTGGACGTCGGATTCCCAAGAGGGGTCAAGTCAAGATAGCTATAGTGCTAAGCCTCGCCCGTTCATTTGCTTCAGTCTTCTCTCGGAACAGTAGCCGATGTGCTTCCTTCTCAACATGAATTAGAACACTAGATTTCGGAACCCAAAACACTAACTTGGATTAATGTACAAGCCTTTTTTAATCTTTTATGGGTTCTTTCTTATGATGTAAGCAGTTGTATTGTAGTCTCTGTATATTGAAATGATCATCAATGGCACTAGTGGTTAATCAGAACCAACCAAAACAACACCAATCTCGGTTCAATGTACCTTCTCTTTTCATCTCTCCTCAGCTCATCCCACGCTTCGTTCACCTATGTTGTAACCAAAGTCGTCACTTTATAATCATCCGCCGGTTCGAAGTAGGGCCTGCTACGCATATAAATAATTGCTTGAACCAACACAAATGGGAAAACCCATGTGCTCAATATGCAACTTGCTTGATCATCAAGCACTCTCTCTTATGATGATGATTATTAGTCTATTTCAAGCATTTTCTTCACCAGATTCCCACTCATCCATATCTTGTCTGCCCTACAAATATTTAAACCAATCACTTCACTTAGGACGTTGAATCAGCCGCAGAGTAGTGTAGTCCAAAACGCAGCCATAAATTCTAGTTTTTTCATCGGAACGGTACTCTTCTTAGCCGCCTCTGCAGAATATATAAAGCCAACTTTACAGTTTACTCTCTACTATATCTAGTCTTCATCTCAGGCAAATCAGTATTTCCACTGCTTGCTAGCTAGTTGTTTAATCACTAACACCAGAAAGTATGGGTGGTACAAGGAAGACAACGATCAACGGTGGAAGAATTGTTGGCCGTCGGATCCCCATGAGAGGTCAAGTCAAGATAGCTATAGTGATGTGTCTCGCCCATTCCTTTGCTTCTATCTTCTCTCGGAGCAGTAGCCGAAGTGGCTCTGTCTCTACAAGAGTTAAAACCACCAGATTTTAGCTATCTAAACCCTAAGTTCGATATATACAAATACTTTTTTTTTTGCTTCCTGTATGTGTCTATATCGTAGTCTTTGTACATTGAAATATTTTGATTATCAATGAAAAATGAAAAAAAAAAATGTATCATAATCATCCCATTTAATATTTATTTAATTTTTTGGATTTATGTACATTGAAATATGTTGGTATAATTAACTTAATTTATTACTAATAAAAATTAGATGATATAATTTAATTAATTAAAATTTTATAATATATGAAAGTTACATCAACTTTATTAATTAGTGATACAGAATAGAAGTTACATGATCTGATTAGTAAGACACTAACTAATCGATATGCAAAAATTTACTATCCTTTCAATTATAATTTTTTTATGTCTTTTATTAAAAAATTAAAAATTAAATTTTAATTTTTAATTTTTTATTTAAATTTTAAATTTTATAGTTTAAAAATAATATCATACTTCTAATTTCTTAAATCTTAACCATAATTTTTAGTCTTAAACTCTAAATCTACTAATTTAAAATAAGACACTAAAGAATATAATAAAAAATATATAATTTATACCCTTTACCAATAAAATCTATAATTTAAATATAGTTTAGCTGTAAAATTAATTATATAATTAATAAACCTGATTTACCGATCCAATCAAGTGATAGAGTCGAATCTATTCCCTGCTTTATACACGATCAACTTCCATTAAACTAATCCCCTCCTGTACTTTCAGAAATGCATTGAACCAAGCCTACAACGCATAATCCTCTTTTTTCACTATCAACGGTTAATATATTGTCACTTATTTTAGCAGCCAATACAAATTAATAGAATCTGCCGCTTAATTACAATCATCATTAATAAGAATTCAAGTAATCATCAAATTAGGTGTTCAACTCCCCCACTTGACAAAGAAAAAGATGGGGAAAAACTTGCCCTTAATCATAGTATTCATTGAATAAATCAACTTTGGATTTGTGATTAGATGGTGACTACCCACTAAACCCAAAGAAAAAATCATTACAACTTTTTTCAACCAACACAAATTTATATATCTGCTTTGCCTTAACAATGATGAAGATGATAAGGTTGGGGGGGGGGGGGGGGCTGTTTAAGGCTCCAATTATAAAGGTTTTAGATGGAAATTGGAAATGGATTCAGAGGGAAATTCTAAAAAATCAAGTCTTAAAAAATAATTAAAAAACGATATTTTTATAACCGAAATTTTTATCGTTTTTATAAAAATATATATCATTTTTTTATAAAAAATTTAATATATATTAAAAATATGTATTAAAATTTTTGCAGTTTTCATAACAATATTACTATTTTTTAATCTTATTTTAAGATCATATTTTTTAGAACTTCTCGATTCAAAGTCTACATAAATTTTTGCATATGTACTAAATTGGATGCGACTGACACTGACAAGGGCGGCGGAGACAAAAGCCACCGTTGGGACTTTGTATTTGGATTCATGCATTAACATTTCTGTTGGTCTGCTCTCTTTTCGTTAATGGAAGTGTGAATGCATCCATGCAAATGGACAAATGGAGCACGTGATCTAATTGCAGACATGACATCAATACTTAACATGCTTAAAATTCTTATTTTCTCTGTTTTCTTTTTAAGGGATTAGCATCTGTCTTGTCGCTGGTCTGAGTGACCAACTCATCCTTTATCATTTAAAACTGAAAATTTCAAACTTTAGAACAGAATAAATGAAATTTTCAACATAAGAATTCAATGTTCAGACATCTACGCTCGAAGCTAAGTTTAAATCTGGACTGTTCAGGGAGCTCATTCAAACATTATCTTATCATTCAAATTTTCAACAAAGCACAGATGGCTGAATAGACTATGCATACTTGGCGTTCACTCCAAGAAAGTATTGTAAAAACTTTAAAAAAATGAACTTTAATGATGAAGTGTCAGTATCGTCAATATCTGAGGATATGACTGTAATATAGAGCAAAATCAAAGGGTGATCATTTGTTTGACTTGTTATATATAGCAGGGGACAACCTGGGACTGCGAATCACACAACTGACCAAAGCATTATAACTCAAACAAAGCAAAAGAAGCTAAGAAGAAATGGCAGGTGTAACTGTAAGGAGGGAGATGACCAACGGTGGGAATTTGTCACGGAGGATTGCTGGACGTCCGATCCCAAGGAGGGGTCAAGTAAAAGTTGCTATATTGCTGGGGATTGCCCAGTCTGTTGCTTCTATATTTTCTCCAAGTAGTCGCAGGGCAGCTGCTTCTCACTTGTCCTAGGTTGTTTAATTTATCCCAAAAAAGAAGTGGGAGGGGTTGTTGCCTGTCCTGGAAAGATGTGAGCTGCTTTTTTGTTGATCATATCAGTTTTGTACAAAGCTTAAGCTTGTATTAATAGCTTCCAGAGTTAATGAATGAAGTTTCATTCTGTTTTTTTTCCTTATTAATTTCAGTTTTATCTTCTGATCCTTTACCATTTCCCACTATCTACTCTTGATTCTTGATTGAAGAAGGCAATTGATTTTCAAGTTTTAAAGGACAAATTAAGACCAATCTTATGGAACTCTTCTCCATCTTCTTCCTTCTTTTGTTTTATTTTCAAGAGGAATCAATCTCAAGTTAAGCCTTTTTGCGAAATTATTCGCTTCACAGAGGCTTTGGCTTTGGCTGGCAGGGGCTCTGTGCAATTAATTTGTAATTTTCGCTCCTTAAACATGAAAATTTCAGTTTAGATATTTTTAACCTTTAAAGAAATACTAGAAAATATCATTTTTAATTCTGTCTAGAACAAAATTTTCTGTTTTGATTTCATTTCGACCACAGCCCGAATTTTGCCTTATATAAAAGCAATGGTATTTAGTCATATTGGGTTATGAATTATGCTCTTTAATTCATGGACATGCTTGGATTTTTGCTTTTATCATTTATGTTTGGGCAACATGAGGCTGTCAAGTGTTTGCATGCTTGTTTCAGATTATTGATGTTAAGATTTATGTATCTGACCTAGACAAGCAAAATATGCAATTACAGTATAGTAGAAATGGAGCACAGATCAACAAGCAGAAACTCCCGAGGCATGCTCCAAGTCGACACAAGACCGAGAGAATTTTGTTCAGATGCGAGAAAATACCATACATTGATTTGGTTTTGCTCATTTATTGATAGCCGCAGATACACCGACGAAAATGCTTTGTGAAGTTTTATGACAGTTTCATGCTGCAAGCATGATCTAGAGTATCTATGAAGTGACCATCGATGCATGTACCATGCTGCGTTTGACCAGGCCAAACACAGCAGGTCGAAACGTTCCCATTGGGGTACTGAGGTAGCAAATTTTCAACTTCTACAGCCTGGGGCTGTAAAAGATCCCTTGAATTGCCAGTGCTTATTCCATGAAGCTTTTGAGTATTCATTAGCAAAAACAGATGTCTTCAAGTTTTTTAATTATGTTAAAACATTCAGAAACGGAACACAGACCATTTGGAAAACTTGAGTTTGGAATTGATGATGTTATACACAATCAGAAAACAGGTAATCATTCAGTATAAGTTAGGTATTCCATTCTTTGATGTATATCAATATTTTAGAACACAAAGTGGAGATCAACCTAAAGTTCCAGCTTTTCTTGAAAGAGTTGACAAAGGGATACTAAGAGTGTCCCCTATTTCACCATTTACAAACGTCTATCTTCATGCTCGAGCAATTTTCACTTCGGAATTAAATAACCTCGGAATTAAATAAACGGTTAAGCACGGCGGCAAGGCGAATGCCACCTTGAGCAAGCCTCTTCTCCACAATAGGCAACCGAGAGAGGAAATACTCATCTATGGAGCAAATGAAGAATGTGTTAAAAGAAAGATGACACGTGTTCAAATAAGATAAGCTTATCTGATCCTCATTGAGAAGGTAGCAATCATGTAATAAATAATATTATCAAAGCAATTTAACATGTTAATATCCAACCATGGCAGGTTGAATGAAATTCCATATTGAGAGAAACATGTGTAAGAAAAATAGCATTCAAAGGGATGGTCAAATAAGAAAAAGAATGAGGTAGAAGAAGAAAATACCTTCTAATGTGCTTCCCGGAGTGGCATTCCTGTATGAAAACTTGCATGCCAGCCTAACACTTTCGGAAGCATACCTGTGCAGAGACAATTGATTATTTCTAATGATCGCAGTTCCTTCCAACACAAAACAATTTTACCTCTTTCGCTACTTAAAGTAATTCGGAATTAAGTTAAAAATGTGTTTGGATGTTTGGAGCATGCATATCTACATATTTCCAGTTGAATTTCTTTAGCATAGAGGAGCATGCCTAACATAAGAGAGAACTAGAGATACCTCTCTCAGACATGCATGGAATACCGGAATATGAACTAGTGCACGTTCGATATAAGTGAATGAAATCATTTGTTATTATGCATAAGCTATAAAGAAAAGCATAAAAATATAACTGTTCTTTTAGCTTTTAATGTGCTTTGACAATTTACATCATAGTAAGTACAGTTCAAAGCAGCCCAGCATATACATCAGAAACAGTTAAAGAATAAGTCGTGTGACGTATGCTTACAGGTTAGGACAAACAGTTTGATTATGTCCACAATTCTCCCATGATGGTATATCGTTGGACCAAGCATCCTATGTATGAAAAGAAAAATAAAACAACAGTATCACACTTTGGCAATTGCATGAGCCGTTTTAAACATACATACAATTTAAACACCCGGTGCAAGAAGGGAAAGAAAAGCTCAAAAACAACAAAAAAGGGGGCTGGGGAAATTCCTAATTACCTAAAGTCCAAATTAAACTTGAGTTCTTTGTCAGTAGTTGCCAATTGAATAAAAAAAACTGAATGGTTCAAGATATTCGGAGGACATGAACATAAAATTATATATGGTCTGTCACTTTACTTCAATATTTTAGACCTTTAAGAGCCTCACCTGCTACCTGTAGTAGCTACATGCACAAGTGAATATGAAGGAAATAAAAAAGCTTACAGTAATATTCCTCTGGATGACTTGAATCATTACTGCAAGATCTGAGTGATAAAATGTTTTCAAAGCAGAATCGATAATCATTGTATCCCAGACCTGTAACAATGATAGTACTGGATTAAACCGCATAGATATGGAACAAATAGGCCCAAACCCATATGCTCAGTTTCTCATGCATGATTTATTAGCACTTGTAGCATACTAGCATGAATCACTTTTCGTTATTCTTGTTAAAAGGGGGGGATATATCCATTCAAACATTCTGAGAAAGTTGTCAAGTCGGGACTGAAAGAAGAGTTACCACCGGATCTAACATCAGTCAAGAAAGAGGCAAGGAAATGGTTTTCCCAACTGAAGTATACATTTGCATATAATTTCTCTCACTATTAGAAAGCAGAAATGAAAAGTGGCCAGTTGGATCAATTGTTTCTTAACAGCCTACTTTGATGCCTGCTAACTGGCTATTAATGCTTTGAAATGTAATTCTTTGTGCCCCTTCCCATCATAACAAAGAGGACAGTAACATAATGACTAACATATTAGTGAACATTTAATTCGCTTTAACATCATTTGGCACTTATCACAGGGTAAACGAAAAATGAGTGCTGGACGGAGATAAACCTAAAAAGGACAGAGAAGAGCTCACATGGTGTAGATTTGTCTTCCTGCGGTACCAGCGGACTGTAATTGTATTCCCACCTAAATCTCCTAAGAAGCCAACATGTAATGGCTGTAGTCAGAAAAGAAAAGGTCCGTTCACTGAATGTACAACCTCTTTTTCCCACAAGAAATAGGTAACAAATCTTCTTCTATACTTCCACATCAAAGCGAGAAGCTAATCGGTTTAAAAAATGATAAAATGCTAAGTGGATATAAGCAATATATATGAATATAGAACATGGGGAATTTCTATAAAAGTACGGCTTTCTAGCCAAAATTTGCAGAAAAAAGATAATAAAAGTACATGACAGAGAGCCAGAATTACAGAAAACAAACATTGCACCTTCAAAAATGTATAGAATATTGAAGTTATATTATGTCATTCTAAAATTGCCTACAAAGTCTTATAATGATAAATCATGGTAAATGAAGTAGGTTTACACCAAACTTTTTTCCATTTCTTCTTCCACTTATTTTAAACTAGTTGGCAGAGTATGGTAGGCTTGAAGGACATATCTTCTGAGTTAACAAATGGTCAAAAACCATATTCCCCAGATCAAGTCAGCCATTCATCCAATTCCAATATAACTGCACAGTTTGAAACATTGCATTCTTAGGAATACCCCCTAAGTTGAGAGGTACCAGAAGAAGAGCACAAACCTGATGGACATCTCCAATATAATGAGCTAAGAACATAAGTGCCTCTGTCAAGTTGTCTGTTGCCAACAGAAAAGGGGTCACCGTGTAAGGGTAAAACAATATAATGTCATAGCATGTGTAAGTGGCAACCACAAGTAAGAACAAACTTACAACTCAACCGAGGACTATGTTCCTGATATGCTGAAAAAAGTTGCTCCGTGTAGTTGAAAATGGCTCCAGTTACGCAACTATTTTTATGTCCATAAGAATCATGACAGTCTCCTACAAGTATCCATGAGCAGAAATGTTAAAAGAATAAACTACAAAGCAATATTTACACTACCAGAACCGAAACATGAAAACAAAATGACACTAAACTTACGGCAGTATTTATAGTTACACTTGAAATCTGGGGTGTCAACATAGTGTAAGGGACTAGTCCAGTGCCACTTATAGTACCACTTTATGTCATCAGCCCAGGAGCATACAGATGCAAGCTCGCCTCCAGCCAAATCAGGGAGCAGTTCCCTTACTGAAGCCAGAGCATCTTTGGTAAGATATCCCTGAAGGATTGAGAAGGGCAATATTCTGATTCAAAGTCAATTGATGCAAAATATTGTACTCTCAGGAAATGAATTCTTCATGTAGAATTGCTAGTTACATTTGCACGAAATATTTAAACACATACACCAGAAACAAATGAAAGAACCAGCCAACCCTGACTGTTCAATAAACTAATTTTCCTTAACCGAGCTATATGATCTTATGGTTCAAAAACATCTGGACCAGTACATCTACTGCTCAAGAATCTAATGCTACAAATAAATGAACAATACACTAATAAATTTTAAAAATAAAAAGAGAAGTCTCACCTCAGCTATCTTGCAAACAGCATAATGACCATCCTTTCCCCAGCCAACTACCCCATGAACCAATTGCATAAGAACAAGCAGCTTTCCAATCCATAAGAGCTCATGCCAACCCATTCTTCCAAAACCCATCAATTGAATTCTGAGTATCAAAAGCCAACCTTTTTATTTGTGTTCAGGGGGAAAAGTTAAAATTTTCAAGTTGAGTCCTCTGTTTGATTGATAAGATGAAGAAAACATAATAGATCAAGAAAAAAACTCCCTTTTTGAGTTTTGACCCCATCAGTATTTTTCTTCATGGGTTTCAATAAAAGGGCTCTTTTTTTTTTTTTTAAATTTGGCCACCATATCAGAATAAACATTTCCTCAGGAAACAAACACAGATTAGATCATTTAATTACTAAAAGAAGAATAAAATAAAAGAATTACCGTAAAATATCTCGCTTTTGATCCCGCGAAAAGTAGAAATGTTAGTCCTTAAGTTTCAAGTTTCAATGGAAGTACCATCCAGTTTAGCCTGAAAAGCAAGTCTGCCTTTAGGTTTTTTTCTCTATTTGTCGTTTCGTGGGGGAAATAAAACTTGCAAGTGGAAAGTAGAGGGAACTACCGTAGGCTATAATCTAGCTTTTTACGAACCAAACCATGGTTTCAAAAGCTAAAATTAAGGGTAAATATATAATTTATGAAAAATAGTTTTTATAGTTTTAAGTATTTTTTAGTTATTTCTGCGTGTAAAACAAAATTTTGATTGTTTATGCGTTCAAAACAGAATTTTCACCTAGAAATAATTTTATAAACACTATAATCAGTATTTAAAGATTTTTTGAAGTAGATACGAAAATCAAATGAAAGAAAAATATCTTTAAAAAATATCATGATTATAGTAAAATCAAAATAATTAATTAGTTGAATAATTAAGAATGTTTATCTATTTTTATTTTCTATGAAACCAAATTAAGACACTTGTAGTACAATTTTAAATAGTACTCTACTGTAAAAAACACTCTTTGAAGAGTATTATTCAATAATTTGCAGGTACTAGATATGAATACCAAGCTATAATGTTGTCAACTTCTTAACGTTGCAAGCTGTGGTTAGCATCCTCCAGTACTATCGACTCAACATTTCCTTGCCCCCATTGGCAATAGTTTGTTGTTGAACTATATTAACCTCAACCTGCTTGAATCTTATATTAATGGCAGACAATGACTGCATGCAGTTATTTTTTCAGAATTACAGATAAAAAGATCTTATCGTTTAAACATATTCAGGATGTTTCTTTGATGGTGTTCTGCCAAACCCTACGTGCATCTCTCTCTCAATTCTCAACTATATGTGTTGACCCACAAATCCCTTTCCATATTATCTGCATTTCTGTCGTGTTTTCTGTCAAATTCAGTGCACTTTTCTGGACCAAATAAAATAAGATGACTTGAAATGAACAACTCCTTGAGCAATCACGACACAACGGTGGGTAGCTTAAATGAATCCGATATTAGTTTTATGAACTCTGTGGGGGCATATAGATTATACATATCCATTGATTTATATACTTCATATATACATATATTTATATATATATATATATATGTGGATGTTGTCAAGTATAAAACCTAATTAAATTATATTATAACTACCTTTTAGTAGGAGAGATGTCACAACATATGAAGTAAAAAACCCTGGAATCCTTAGAGAGCCTCTCTCCAACAAAAGCATCCCTCCAAAGTGAACAAAGTCAGAGCAATATTCATAAACTATATATATGGATGTTGTCACAAAGCTTCTTCTTTTTTAAGCAATGATAATCAATCAAATTAAAGAGATTGGTATAATCTTAAGTCATGAAGGGAATAATCAAAGTATAGTTAACATTGATTTAGACTAAACTATGGGATTTTTATTTGTAGAGGAAGAGATTCTTCTATGAACAAAGAATTACGGACCAAACAATTGAAAAAAAATAAATGATATTTTTTATTGTCTCATTTTTAGTATTGTGCATTGACTTTATACGCTTTTTTTTAAAATTATATAGTATAAAACAATTTAAATGATAAATTTATTTTTAAAAATTATATTCGATTTGTTAGGAAATTCAAAAAATTATCTTACAAATTTTAAAATGATAATTTAAGTATAATAATATTAAAAAATAAAAAATATTCCTTTGTGATGCATTACGCATACCACATGTGCAGCGTACATTTTTTATCCCCAGAAATACAATGGTCAACATATTCTTTCTTTTGTGACGTGCTTAATTTTATGATTGAAATTTTCATTCGTAATTTTTTTTTTAATAAGGAAAAAATTTAATATATAGATTATATAAATTTTAGTTTATAGATGTTTTTTAGTCTTAGAGGTAGAACTTTAGTTTAGGATCTAAAGTTTAGGGTTTAAGTCGTAGGGTTTAAAATTTAAGATATATGATTTAGGGTTTAGTTTTTAGGGTTAGAGTTAAAATTTTAAGGGGTTGATTTTATAGTATAAATACATATACTTATGTAAAATTAGTTTTGTAAAGTACGTGTATTAAAATTTTACCTTTTCTATAAATAGTTTAAATATAGAAAAAAATATTTTACGAACATAAAGCGGAAATGATTTTTTTATAATCGTCTTAATTTTAGGGTTTATTAAGTATTTAAATACGTGAGATTTAAATTTATGGTAGTTATAATTAATATTTAGAGTTTATAAATTAAATACAAATTCATGATCATATTACCTTAAACAATAACCTTGATTTATAAACCCTAAATTTTAACATATAATCCTTAAATTTTAAATAATTATACTTAAACCTCTGACTCTAAATCTTAAATTAAATCTCAAAACCCTAAATACATATTTTCCTATTGTAGGGGAGTTCTATCACTCCTATAATTTAAGATCAAGAATAATGGTTGTTTAATTATTTTAAAAATAGGGGAATGAATAGTAAATATTTATAAAATGCTAAGATTCTTTTGATGATATCTCAACCGTTGAATCATTCTATTCATGCATTTTGCAGTAGCAAACAAATAAACTTATAGATAAAACGTCATGGACTGAAATAATTAAAGAGTTTGAAAAATAATTCATATAATATTCTTGTTTTGATGTGTGTGCTGTGGCCTGTGGGAACTCATATTTTTGAAAACAGTATCCGCACTCTCCCCCTATATATATTTACCTTCATCTCACTCCTTAGTCCAACCCACGCTAAAGAGACAAAGTTATTTTCTTTATAACCTGTAAAAATGGCGTCGGTGACTGGGAGTAAGTGGATGTTGGTGATCAAGCTATTGTTTATTTCTAGTGGTGTACTGGGAATAGCTTTGGGACTTAAAATCTCTGTTCCATTGGTTATGGAATTCTGCGTTTCACAAGTTCAGTTATGGACCTTATGGTGGAGTGCAATCTGCTCTTGGCTCAAGCCTCCCTATCTTTACGTTATCGTCAATGGAATCATCATCACAATTGCAGCATCGTCGCGGTTTAACCAAAACAACAGCGAGAAAGATCAGATGGAGGAGCAGATACAGCCACGGTCCAAGATCTACGTGGATCAACGGCCAGTGGAGGAGTACAATATGAAGAACGGCTGGGATTTTGATGTAGAAGACAGCGATTTCGTGTACGAGAAAAATTACAGAGAAAAAGAGGTGGAAAAGATGATTCTTGAGGATGAGAGCAATGTGGCGGTTGAAGATGACCGAAATAGAGAGAACGAGTTTGATATCTCCGAGTCAGAGTGGATTCCTCCAACTAGAACGGATTCTTCGGAGATTCCATTGGTTGCTCCGTCTCCACCCCAGAAACCTGCGTTTTCTTCTAGATTCAGTCACCGGAAACCTGTTAAAACTAATCCTGAAGGTATATTCAGCATTTCCTTATCGGATCTCTTTAACGGATTATATTTGGTATATATCTAAGGTGCCGAAATTCAAAAATTGTACTTAAAAAGTTTGAGAAAATCATCTTCACTCCGTAATTAAGTAGAAATTAATTCAGTAATTCTGTGCAGATGTTGGTAATACAGTTGAGCGAGGGTTGAGAGTGGCAAAACCAATACAGTATGAGACGCTGGAGAACACGTGGAAGATGATAATGGAAAGGAAAGCAATTCCGCCGTCGGTACACTTGAAGAAGTCGGACATGTGGGAGAATCACGGCAACGTGGAGGCATCGACCGATTTGCCTCTGATGAAGAAATCAGAAACGTTCCAGGATCGGACCAATTTCCTGGTGCCAATGCCATATGTACAAGTAAGTCCTTCCTCGGTCTCCAGAAAGCTTAGGAAGGATCCGTCCCTGAGTCAAGAGGAGTTGAATAGTCGAGTGGAAGCATTTATACAAAAATTTAACGACGACATGAGAGAGACAAGTGTGAATTAATCAGTCTATGGATATGGTTAGTGGTGAGAGTTAGCCACTAATTAAGTAATTATCGGAGTTATGGTATTGGTAGGGTTTATGTTTCTGGTGGTTACTGGTTAGACTGTTAACAGTATGAATACATAGGGTAATTCCAAATGTTCTGTAAATGAAGTTAAGTTTCAGTCAATATCTCTGCTTCGACTAATCATCATTTTCATAGTTCAATTTTATGTTACGTACTAATTTTAAATTGAACATGTAGTCTAAATCCAATGATAATTGTATGGAATTCCTTTCATTTTCGTATAATCAAGGGGGAGCTGGCACTAAAATATGGAAACCTAATGCATTATTCATAGGAATTCCTTTCGGTGTGGGTGTTTGATGAGTGCAAAAATTTCTTTATTCTATCAATCTATTTTTTTAAAAATATATGGGAAAATTTAAGGAATCCAAAACTTGAAACGGATTTGATTTTGATCCAAATATACAAAATCCTAAATTACACGCACATAAATTTTGATTTAAGTATACAGATTACAGAGTGAGTTCATTGAATTATCAAAGAGATCTGAGTTGGAGTTGAATATGCAAGTATTACTGAGCTTGCTTCTGCCTTTTGATTCGCTCAAGCGCACCCAGTAGGCTTTTCCCACCCTTGTCTTTGGCAGCAGATGCATCACCGTCAATGTCATCGCCATCATCCCTCTTCCGAACACCTCCAAACACGGCAGATGGGACATCTTTCTGAGCAATTTCAACTCTTTCCTCATCTGAGTCACTTTCGTCCGGCAAGTCGATATCTTCGAGATTTGCTGTTGTTTTCATCCCACCATCCGTCTGTGACTCAACTCCCGCACTCACAAACCCTACTTTCCTAGAGTTGTCTTTGGCGACAGCATTATCAGCAGCAGGCAATAACTTCCTCTCAAGAGCAGCCATTTCATCCTCGGTTATACCAGCCTCTTTCAACTTGTCTTTAGCTTCATCAATGTTCTGATCCTTCTGCATCAGATACTCTGGGAGAATGAAGTGCGTCTGGAAGAGCAAAAAACAGTGAGAATGAAAATCTGGACAATTTTTTTTTTTGCAAACATTATACATGAAAAAGGTATAAAAGCAGATGTGCATATATACACCCACCCACCCATATATTAATACATGCAACTGATAGGTTGATGCATGTTAACAAAGAAACATCTATAAATTTTTGCAATATCAAGAAGTCAATTTCATAGCAGCAAATGGCTTCCTTTCAAGGTAGCCAGCAGCAATAGAATAAAATGAACTAAAATCAAATCCTTAGTTAAGAGAATTTATAAAGGACATATCTGATGATAAATATGTAAACAGTCACAGGAGTTGTGGACAAGGAAAATAAAAAGAACAAGAAGCTTACCTGGCTATAACTTGCAGAGACACTCCGTTTAATCCGCAACATTTCTCTGAAGGTATCTTCATTTCCATGTTGCACCTCAAACTCCCTCCATTTATCCCAAAAATCTGCATCAGATCGTGGATCAGCAAACTGGGATGCAAACACATATATTCCACGGGCACGGTCAATTTCTCCTAAGCTCTTTTCCAATTCTGCATATTTCAAACACATAGTCTTCACATCTTTATCTGGAAGACCAGACTCTATAGCCTGCTCATAAATTTCTCTGGTTTTCGGAACGCCAAATATCTCAGCTGCACGGGCAATGTAAATCTCATACATGCCAAGTTTCTCCTGATTTGGAACAACCTTAGTTGCTTGATCATAGACCTTCATAGCTCGCTTTGCAAGCCCATAATCCTCCTCCAGCTTAGCATATTGAAGATAAAGTGGTTTTACAGCATCAGCAGGTGCCTGGAAAATAGAGGAAAATTTGTGTCAAATTATCAGAGACCATTTGTAATTCAGCATCATTCAAGTCGAATATAAAGTTTAGGTAGAAAAATAGAGTAGGAAGAAATAAAGCAGATCACAGTCCTTATAAAGGAGGTCTGCAAACAGCCAAATTCTTACTTCCATGTAATTGTATTACTGCACAACTTAGAAACCCATGTTACTATCAGCAAAAGCAACCATCTAACAACCATTATTTCTTGCAGTATAGTGCAGAGAGTAATGCCATAAAACTAGTATAAAAGTTGTTTTTGTGCATTTTGGCAAAAATCTGTCTAGTGACCAAGCAAATTTTTTGAAATCAACCATGAACAATAGAAAATTTCAGCATATAATTTTGGCTACAGGTTCTTGAAATGACTACAACTTAAATACATGACCCTAAACCTAATTTGGTTTCAGATGTTAATCAAGCCATGCTCAACACTTTAGCAAAAATGGTGTGTGCCAAAAGGTTAGAAAGGATAATAACATGCATACCGTTTCAACGGCATGCTCGAACAGTTCCCTTGCTCGTTCCAGTTTCGACTTCCCGTATCTCTTTACGAACTTCGACAAATAAGTGACCCATATATCCTTCACGTGCGGATACTTGAATATCTTGACGCCTCTTTCATACACTTTGAAAGCATCTTCAAAATATTTGTTCTCCTGCAACAATTTAGAACGCTTGTTAGTCTACAGAACACTTTTGGGATGCTCATCCAAAAATCCAAGGTGGATCGGTTTGGATATTTTGTACACAGTGCTCTTTTCTCCTTTTGATATCTAACATTGTGATCGTTATCGATAGAGATTTATAATATTATAACAAACATGATAATATAAAGTTACATAAGTATGAAAATACTTTTACCTCCAGTAAAAATGCATAGTTTATAATAATTTGTGGAGTAGCAATTCTTAAATCCAATATTCTCTCATAGACTGCTCGAGTTGACTCCAGGGTACCCAGACTTTCTTCCAAGTCTACATAAAACGTCCACAGCCTCAAGGATTTATGTAGCTTCATCTGAACCGGTTCATTACCATCAGCAGCCACTGCAAAAGCAAAACAGACCAAAGAAGCAAATATATAAGGTATTATAGATAATACTGTTCTCAATTTTTAAAGGAGAAAGAAAAAAGGTTTAAGAGAGATGAAAAAGGAAAGGAAATGAAGCAATGCAAAGGAATGCAATAAAGTAACAATCAAATCAGAAGCCAGATACTCTAGCAACATAAACAGGGATTACCTCTTCGTTTGACCTCAACAGAAGGCTCCGCTGTGGCTCGTCTCATCAGCTCCAGCGCACCTTTGAAATTTTTATGCCTCAGTTCCATCTCTGCCCACTCAGCCCATACACTTGCCAGATGATCTACGGTCTTGTAATTTACTTGAACAGCTTTATCAAAGATGACACGAGCATTTGCCAGATCTTTATAAGTCTCATACAGCTTTGCAAAAGCCACCCACAAAGTATGGGGCTTTCCAACAGCTTTCATTGGGTCTATCGTCCTAACTGCCTCTGTGTATGTCAATATTTGCTTGGTGGGGTTTCCCTCAAATAGCTTGACCCTACGATGCCATTGCTCCACATTATGTGGATTCTGGCGTAAAAGGACACTATTAGCCAGTTCAGGCCTTCTATTCATTAAATGCTCTAACCGAGCCAACCTCAAATCAACATCATTGTCATCATGTAACCAAAATCCCTTAAATATCTTCTTCTCAAACTTTGATTTTGATTTGCATAGAGCAATGTCCAAACGGATGTCCTCTTCATCCTCTTCGACATCTTCTTCCTCATCACTCAAATCCATATTCTCCATTTTAAGAGCAACCATACTCTCTTCAAATTGTGAATAAGCATCAAATATGACACTGAAATCCCTCACAGTAACCACAGTCGTCATTCCCTCCTCAAAAATATCCCTTGCCTTCTCAAACAGATTTCTTCTAATGTAATAATCAGCAAGTGAAGTCCAAAGTCTCCCAACTTCATCCGTAAACTTTCTAATTCCACCTCTGATTATCGCATCCACATTGAGCCCCGATACCTCTGTTGCATGAGTTGTGAGCAAGTCACACAGCTCTAACCATAACCGATGCTTAGTTTTACCCTTTGTCGAATAAAACTGATCATCATTCAAAACAGATGCTAACCTCTCCGCTGCTTCTTGCCAAAGACTTGAATTCACCAAAAACTCAATAAAATCCTCAATATGACTAGGATCGTACTTTAAATATCTCCTATAAACCCTAAGCGAGGTCTCAATGGGGATACCCTTTTGACTCACGAAAACCAAGTATGGTTCCCAAATCCTATCGTGTTGAGTCACAGGCAACGCACAGAGCGCTCTATCGAATGTCCGACGAGTCTTACTAATCAACTTCTGCTCAGTTAACGTCAACAAGTACATTATCCAAATCCTAGGCATCTTATGCATTGTGACAAGAGCCCTCTCAAAAGTATTATTAAGGTTTTCATATTGAGGATGAGTAACAGGTAAATTCCTAACGATTTCAAGACGCTCACGCAAATAAGCATGCCAAAGCTTGTAACTACCAGGCAGAGCTTTCAAGGCTCGCTCGTATATTATAAATCTTTTCTTGAAAGGGGCGTCTGATCTAGCTATTAAATATCTCCACCAGAGTTTCAAACTAAAGGGGTTTCTCAACAGTTCCTCCTCGTAAAGGAGGTCATCTTGAGATGGGTATAGTTCCTTCGGCAGCGACATTGAAGAAAAATATATTGAAAACCAAACAAAACCCAGAAACAAAATAAATATATAAACCCTAACCCTTACCCTAGGCAAAAACTGCTTGACTGACCTGAGTGAAGAGCTCTGCAAATGTTCCTAGAACTCAGAAACACCCTTTGGTAAATGATAAGGAATAAATGGGAATTTGGGGGGTAAATCCCGATCCTTGAATATGAAAAATGAAGAATTGGATGGGGATCGGGGATGGCGCCCAAAAGAAGAAGAGTGGAAGCAGTGAAACAGTGATTGCTCCTTGCAGGGTCCAGAAGGATTTTGGGTTGTTTGAAGTTTATGCAGCAACAAACGGTTTTTGTGTAACCCGCTTCAAAATTTAACGAAAGAGCCCAAAGGCCATGAAATATGCTCCATTGGAACATTCAAGCCCTATGTGAATTTCACACTTAATTGTAGGGTAAAGCTTATATAGGAATGCTTAGTTTTTTCATAATAATAAAAAACTGTTTATTGAATATAAATTAAATTTAATTAAAAATATTTTTTATAAATAAATTTGTTTAACTAAAATCGTATACTATATTTCAAATTATATAAAATTCAATTATACATACCTACATATGTCTATATCATTTAAGATGAAGCACCCATCCTCCTATCCTATGATTTATTGGCTAGAAATGAAATTAATGAATTGGCTAGGGTCTTACGGAAGAAATAAAAGGAAGGCCAAACCGGCAAAGGCCAAAGGCTATGAGCATGAGACCTACGCTGTTACTATACAAGGGAGGTTGGGTTTGGACGGGAGCGAGGCAGCGTTTTTAACTTTTCAGGTCATCCAACTGCTACACGTAGATGCCGTAAGCACATAATAATATATTGCATCCAACACGCAACCCCTCCTCCCTCCGTTCTCTCTCTCTGCTGCACCTGCTAACATTACAAACACCGTTGCACGACATTCAAAGCCGCGTTTCAACTCATTTCTTTGCTTTCTCACTCATTATGGACTTATTGTATTCCTTTCAATAATCTTTGTCATATCAATCAATAAATAAGAAAGGTTACTTTTTTGTTCTACTTAACTTTTTGCATACTGAACGATGAAGGATGTACTCATTTGGAATGAAGAACTAGGGTAAGAAGGTTTCTTGGTTTCACTTTTCTGTTTGATCATCACTTTGTTATGTTTTTTAGCTTTATTTTCTCTTCTGCGTTTGGCTGCTTAGTTTAGCTTTTGTGTTTGATCATCACTTTCTGGGTATCTTTCGTTCTCTCTGATGGTTTGAATATTGCTGGATTTACGTGTTATGTTGCAGAGTGTATTTTTTATTGTTATTATTGTTGATGATGAATGGATGGACTGTAATCTGATTATTCTCCTTTCCTTTTTTCTGTTTTGTTGATTCAAATGTTTCGCAGTGAATAAAGTTCAGTTCTTTTTGCGCGTGTCCTGTTTACTTCTCCAGTCCTCTCAGCTCAAACCCCCCATTTTATTTGTTTCCAAGTTGACCCATTTATTCAATAATACACCAAGTCTTTACCTAAATGGACGTTAAGCTATGGCACTGTCAAAGCAACAGAGGAGTTTGAGAAGGCTTATGTGAAGGGTCTTATTTTCTCATCATCTGAATGTGAAGCTGAGTGCCTAAAGCTCATTGACCATTTTGAAACTTTAACTTCTACGCTCCGAGGCACTTTCCTTAGTATTCATTGCTTTACATATACATGTAGAACGGACTGCCCTTACGCTATAAATCACCTGTCATCGATGGGGTGCCCGCCATTTTAGAGCATCCAGCTTCTGCCGTTTCATCTGCTTGTGTGTTTGCTGTGTGCTGAATTTTATTAATTCCATTATGTTTTCATTGGATCTCAATATGGTGGCAATTGAGCAAGTGCACCCTTTGCTGTCTGACCCTTCATCATCACTTAATAAGATGGGTATTTTGCCACAAAGGGAAGACAAAACTGAAGGGATGGGTTTCAAGGTTGTCGAACACTGAGGCGGAGCAGATGAGCTAGGCAGCGCCATGACTTGGAAACTTCTGCCCTTGCCTATTGCTGGTAACTGATGAATTCCTGGTGATAACAGTCTACACATCTTGGCTATTATCTGATTGTTAAGCACAAGATGCTTTTTATCTGCTCTGATTATGGAGAAAATGTGTATGCTGTCATTTTATGAGAATGAAATTGGGCTTTGATTTTGTTTTGTATTAATTACTACAATTACCGGAAACTCTTCAATCACAGTCAACGTGGTTATCTTGTATTAATATAAGATGTTTAATACTTGCATGATTTTCAGTTATAATGGCATTCCTCACATTTTTTTAAGCACGAAGTAAGGTAGGCAACTGCAAGGCAAGCCAACAAACAATATAGAATCATGTAATCCAACTATTATGCGGGTACTTGATTTACATTCTTATTCTTCTCAATCTGCTGGTGAACTCCTGAAATGAACTACATTAACATATACCTCACTATAGAGGACATTAGTATGATCTTATCCCTTGTATGTACAGCCTGTAATGAATAATGCCGATGCAAATGTGTAAAACAAAAACTGTACCGCCATCGACAAAATAATTCATTCCTTGCTAATGGTTCATGTAACATAATGCACTGATCTAACCAGGTTCAGATGTGGGTACAGATGCTTTAATAGAGAACTGCTGGAGGGCTCCCTGTGGCTGTCATCATCTTTATGACTCCTGGGCCTCCACCATGTTGTGTCTGAGTAACGTCTAAATTACTATTACCACTGGAGTTCAACATGGTTTACTGTCTAAGGTATATGTCGGTGGCATCTCTAAGCGATCTCATCATGCTTCCAGAATCAGAACCAGGCGAAAACTCTTCTTCTCGCTCTGGTTGGATATTCAAGTCAATTTGACCTTTAAAAGGTGAAGTTGAGGATTTTACTCGTTAGGATTACTGGCTGAACCTTCGGTGGCAACCACTTTTGGCTATGAACTGCTATTTTCTGCATTAATGCAAGGAGGAGGGTCACCATCCTCTACTTTACCAAGCAACAAAGTTTGCTGCTTCTTGCCAGTGGTTTCAGCTTCTTTTTCCGACTGTTGCTTCTTGCCACTTGGGGGTTGAATGCACAATACATGAGCAGCCAGGTATATGCCGGTGGTGCTTTCTGGCGGCCTTAGATAAAGCAGGGAGAGGCTCACCCTCTCCCAAGCATCTACGTTTTCTGGTTCCGTTTTAGCGGCCTTCGTTTTCTTATAAGCAACTGTCAATCACAACCAAATTGCTAATTTCAAAATGGTAAAAAAAACTACAAGAATCCACTTTATAACTCAAATCAAGGAATCAAATTCATGCAAGATTACCCCAAGTGAGTTTAAGTGTTGTTTTCTTCAAGTAACAAATACCTGGGTTACATTGTGGCAGTAGATTTTCCAGCTGTTCGGTAGTCAATTCTTGAGTGTCTGAACAAGATCTTCCAGCATGGTAGATAAAGAAAGAGCTGATGCAATGGCCACAAGCAAACAAATTTTTAAGCTTTTCCCTTTTCCCCCTTAAATTTATTTCTCGACAGGTTAGCATTAAACTGATTTGGTTGCAGAGTTAAACCAAATGTGTGCTTACCTTTCTGAATCCCATGAGTTACAGGAACAGGACCACTTGGAAGGAAGAAGAACATTAGAAGGCAATCTTCGCATTGAACCCACTGAATCTTTTGCCCGACAAAATAAACAGACATTGTATTTTCATGGTTTAAGACGGCTCTTACAACCTAGTCAATTAACTTTCTTTAACATAGGCATGAGCATCCAAAAGAAATTGAGTTACTAGTATCAGTAGCAAATATTGTTGGCTTCCCAAGAATCGGGGCATCCTGTTATTAACAAACGCAATATAATTGAGCAACTTAGGAACTAATACTGTAATACAGAAACGGAGAGGATTCCACAGAAAGGATAGAACTTGTGAAATATTGTTTCTAAGGCATGATTCCCGAGCATGCTATGTCAGGCACATACCGGTATCCGACCTCTCCATTGAGTCCGAGTAACATAGTAGGATATACAAGGAATTGAGTGATACTTCTGCGAGTTCATATATATGCAAATAACCCCAGTAGATTATAGCTTTTAACTTTGCATATTTTGTCTGTTGCAGAGAGAATCTACTTAGTTTTATGTTAATATCTGTCTATCTCATCTAACTTGAAAATTATCTTAACTTCTTCAGTTGGTGAATATATCAGGAAGTTAGAAAATAATTTGCCCTATATGGAGGAGCACTTCCTGGCACAGGTTTGGAACCTGACGTAGTTGATGAAAACGAGGATGATGAAGTAAGATATCCAACTATTGAGAACAATGATTTTCTTGCTTTCATTTGCTCATATTGCACTTGCATTTTTATGATACAAAGCTTAAACCTGTTGCTTATCTTGTCATGTGGTCGGCTTTTGTTTATTGGTGGAAGGGACAACAAAGTATGATGGTAAAGCATGACTGTCACTGTTACGAGTGAGATTTCTCGTGAGGAAGAAGACTTTACTGGTGAAACGACTCAAATGGCAATGCCGAGATCAGTTGGTGATAAACTTGATAGCAAACAAGCCTTACCTGTGAGTAAAAGTAAACCATTCAAGAAAGTTGCAAAACACAGATCCAAGCCACCAAGTAAAATAGACGGAAAGAAGGGGAAGAAAAGGAACAAGAACAGCCATTGATGACTACCTCGCACAATTTTTTTTCTGTAGTCATGGATACCAGATCTTATTTTACATGGAGAATGTTTCTCTTTAAAAAATATTTGGGTCGGGTTAGGTGAATGTGAGAGGAGAGAAAAGTTCGAGTTCGAATCAGAATCAGGTTTGAGGTTAAAATTGATTCGAGTCAAATACTTAAATAATATTTTTACTATTTGTGTTAGAACTTTGAATTATGGATAATTATAATTATTTTATGTTTAAATTTTTTATTTTCTTTAGAGTTTTCTTTATTTTCTAAGTAACAAAAAAATTACTTCAGGTCGAGGTCAGGGTCAAGTAAAAATTTTCTTCACTCGAATCAAATCGAGTGACATGTGAAAAAATTAAGTTGGGTTTTGGTCCGACAAAAATTTGATTCTATATGACCCATGTCGATCTCTTCTTGTCTTCCACCTAGTTTGATGCCTATTTCAATGAAAAAACTCTATTATGTCAATTAATTTATAAAGTAATTTGATTTATGGAAAATTTTGATTTTTTTTATAAATTTATCTTCTACTTTTAAATATTTACGTTTTGTCCTCAACCCTAGATCCTTACTCCGTCAATTCATTAAATAATTTATATGTGTACTATTTGTTCCTTTCACCATTGTGAATATATGGCAGACGTACTAAGTTGTTTCCCTGATGTTCACCTTTTGGATTTTGCTTCTTTTTCTCCCTTCAATGAAGTAATTATTTTTGTTTGAATATAAAATAGCCAGGCGACTGCCAACTGCTGATATGTAGACTTTTTAGACTTGGAAGACATGTAAAAGATATAGAACGCATTTATTAACATGTACATATGCAACGACACTTCCTTAATGTACTCGTTGGATAACTGATCCCATGTCTTTTGTCCGATTGAGAAGAAAAGGTCCAAAATTGTTGCCTTGCCTGCAAAGAAAAAGGAAACTGTCGGAAATCTTCTGTAGGAAAAGATGGTTATTGGTTTGTTTTCTCCTGTTAGTAGAAATTTTGGTTAAAGCGCAACATTAGAACCTGTTTTAAACAAGACAGACAGACTCAAACGTAAGAGATCCTGCCGTGATTAACAGACAAGCAGGGGAGATTTGCAGCTGTTTATGGATTGGATTATGGAAAAGTAAACAGTGTCTGTGAAATCGACAGCAATTAAACCAACAGTGCTCATCACGTACGAGCAATGATTACTCGTTATACTTATGTTGACATATGTGCAGATGAATACAAAACAAAGGACTATGATAGGGAGATTCACTAATTCAACAGCTCTGAGAAGATGGAGATCATATCTGAGCGGAGCAAAGGCCACCGTGTGAAGTTATAAAGCGACTTCTGAATCCAAACAGGTTAGCCACAGTGCCTATGCCGTTGATGTGGGCAAAGATGTCGACAAGACGGCAACAACAACGAAAGTTCCCCCACGTTTCCTCAATGCTTCTCTTCGTAAATTCCAATTCGCTCTCTTTTTCATCTTTCCTGTGTCTCTTTGTTTTTACAATTTCTTTTTAACTTTTCTTTCGCCTGGAAATCAAAAAGGAAGACAGAAATTATTCCTTTTTTGGTGGATAAAATCGAATCACCTTTGAAGAGAAAGGGAAAGAGAAAAGCCTTTGGGTTTGTTTTTAAGGACTGGCAAGTTCAAAACAAGCTCAGATGAAAGAGAAAAAGAATAGGAGTTTGTTGTGTTAGTTTCTCGGAAACCAAACAAGCTGAGTTTGAAAATGCAAATGAAGTATATGGCGAGAGAAAAGAGAAGTTTAGATTCGAGTTCTGGTGATGAAGGGTCTGATAGGAAACGACCTGCTCTTGCTAGGTCCACCTCTCGTTTCTCTTTCTTTCAGATTTCAAACCAAACATTTTGTTGATTTCGTCTTGGTTATTTCTTCTGGGTGCAATATGGGTTGCTGCAAGGAAACAGTGTTAACTGAATTCTGAGTAAACTGATTCAGAAAAAAGTTCTGCATTTAATGCTCTACTTTAGATTCTGTAAGAATTTGTTGGAATGGTCAAAAAATATTTTTTTGGATTATTCCAGTTTAAACATTAAATATAAAACATTGATAAGTAAAAGGTTATATAAGAAAAAAGCACGAATGCCATAGTTGCTACGTTTTGTGTGGGTGCATTGTTGTGCGCCAAATGTAAAATGGGGCATGAGAGTTGGTGCAGTTGCAGTGTTTTGACTGGCAGAGCTAAAAACTTTTTTAAAAAAGTTTCCTTGCCTTCAGTGCTGTAACTTTTCTCTCGCTCAAGAATAATATGAAAAACAGAAACTTTACTAATATAGCCTACCAAGAAATGTATATTTGTTTAGTTTAGCCTGGTGTTTGGTTCATCTTTGTGTCAAACTTCTGCTAGTTTCTTTGGTGGGGAAATGCTTAAAGGAGTTGTTTTGTTTACATAAAGCTTTCACGTTGATGCAGTGTGATTGTTGAAGCACTGAAGGTGGATAGTCTGCATAAACTTTGCTCATCATTGGAGCCTATTCTTCGAAGAGTTGTAAGATTCTGATTTTATTCCCGTTTTGATGTTCTTACTCGGTTCATTTTCTCATTTGGAGGATTGTGTTTCCCTTTTCCCTGCAATATGAACAGGTCAGTGAAGAAGTGGAGCGTGCTTTAGCAAAGCTAGGCTCTGCTAAGTTTTCTAAGTATGAAATCCCTTTTCTTTTTCGGTCTAAATCTTGTAATGATATGTGTGTTCCTATTGGTGCACTTTTTCCCTGCAATGTTACAATTAATGTGTTTTCCAGTTGCCAATGCAAGTCTTCTCCTAAGTGGATAGAGGGGCCTGATGGAAGAAATTTGCAGCTGCACTTCAGATCCAGGTTGTCCCTTCCTCTGTTTACTGGAGGGAAGGTCGAAGGGGAGCAAGGCGCTGCTATCCATGTTGTCTTGGTTGATGCAAACACGGGTCATGTTGTTACATGTGGTCCAGAATCTGTGGCTAAACTCGATGTCGTTGTGCTTGAGGGTGATTTCAACAACGAAGAT
The DNA here is from genome assembly GCA_035048815.1 of Abelmoschus esculentus. Taxonomy (NCBI): domain Eukaryota; kingdom Viridiplantae; phylum Streptophyta; class Magnoliopsida; order Malvales; family Malvaceae; genus Abelmoschus; species Abelmoschus esculentus. The sequence goes on from JAUCBN010000008.1 coordinate 4,949,409, forward strand.
GATGATAACTGGACTGAAGAAGAATTCAACAGTCATATCGTCAAGGAGCGTGAAGGGAAGAGACCACTACTAACCGGAGAGCTGCAGATAATGCTGAAGGATGGTGTAGGAACACTAGGGGAGTTAACATTTACCGACAACTCGAGCTGGATCAGGAGCAGAAAATTCAGGCTAGGACTAAAGGTTTCTCCTGGCTGTTGTGATGACATCCGTATTCGTGAAGCTAAAACCGATGCCTTCACGGTCAAGGATCACCGAGGAGAATGTGAGTCCTTAACTTGGTTTACAAAAGAAAGCATTCATATTTGTGTACCGAAAACAGACTCAACTTTGGTTATTTAAAATTTGAATGCATGCAAGTCATTGTCTTTTTGTCCTCCTTAACAGTATACAAAAAACACTATCCACCCGCATTAACCGATGAAGTCTGGAGATTAGAGAAGATAGGCAAAGATGGGTCGTTTCACAAGCGGCTCAATAAAGCTGGAATTTTTACTGTCGAAGACTTCCTACGACTTGTGATTAGGGACTCACAAAGGCTGAGAAATGTAAGGGCTATTTGTTTCATCTTCAAATCTGAACCTGAATCATTTTTTTTCCTCATTCCTCTTTCTGTATCTAAATTGACTCTTTTCTTGTAGATTCTTGGAAGTGGAATGTCTAATAAGATGTGGGATGTTTTGGTGGAGCATGCAAGAACTTGTGATCTAAGTGAGAAACTTTATGTTTACTACCCTGATGATGTGAGGAGTGTTGGCATAGTCTTCAACAACATCTATGAGTTGAGTGGCTTAATTGCTAATGGACAATTTTATGCAGCCGATTCTCTCGCAGATAATCAGAAGGTAAAACAAACTCGCATCTATTTCAAACACATTTACCATGATTTCCTGTATGATTTACTTGTTTGTTTTTTTTCTTCGTGCAGGTTTACGTGGATGCTTTAGTGAAGAAAGCATATGAAAATTGGATGCATGTTATAGAGTATGATGGTAAATCGCTGCTAGATCCCAAGGAAGAAGACAGCGCAGGTCCATCACAAGTCAATGCTCAAATAGAACCGCAAGGCTATCCAATTTCCATCCACCAGCAACATACTTTACCAACCCTGTCAGTTCCAGTTCCTTCCGAGTATCCTCCTCTCGATTCTGGTCTAAATGTTGGAGGTAATAAATTTGTCATTTTCTTAGGCAACATGTTGGACTGCTGTTTTATAGTAAGTTCTTTTTACTGTTTTCTGTCTCTCTAGGTTATGACGATGATATGACCTCAAAACTGTCGATGCAATCACAAAATGTTCATCTTCATGCTCAAACTCAATACAACGGTGCTTCATTTAATCTACATAACCCCATGGTCAGTGCTACACACCATATCCAGGTTCCAGGAAATGAGACCGAACAAGGTCTTGGTCTATCTCAATCATCCATTCCAGGTTTCCATGACGGCGGTACATCAAATATTCCTACTTATAAGGGAATTGATGATTTCTTATCAGAGGAGGAAATTAGAATGAGAAGTAATGAAATGCTTGATAATGAAGATATGCAGCATTTGCTTCGTATTTTTAACATGGGAGGCCATTGCCATGCTACAACTCCCTTTACTGCTATTGAAGACGGTCATCCGTATTCATCGACATATACACCCACCCCATCCCTGACTTACGGTTTCGATAACGAAGCTTCTCGTTCATCTGGCAAAGCTGTAGTGGGGTGGCTCAAGCTCAAGGCCGCTCTGAGATGGGGAATCTTCATTAGGAAAAAGGCTGCTGAAAGGAGAGCACACCTTGTTGAGTTAGAAGATCCATAGATATCTATAGCCTCACAACCGGAGCAAGGGCACAAAAAGACTTTAAGTTGTTGTAAGGCAAGGTCTAGCTGCCATCAAGGACACTTTCTGCTTGTAAATTTCTTGTCTGTACAGTAAGCTTCCATAACTAGTTTGTAATGTTTCAGTCCAGGTTAGGCTCAAAATGTTATGACGGTGAATTGTCTCTGGCATGACTCGAAGTAGCAGATGCAACAAGATGTAAGCTACTATAGATGACTAGCATCTATACTCTGTAATCTGTATTATATTATGTTAAGCTCTAACGAAATAAAATAAAATAAAAAGGCATGTTTATTAACAGTAGTCATGACATTGCCCGAGCAAAATATCACTGCTGCATAATGGAACTATGCTTTTATTTACTCTACACGTTTCTTCTTTCCAATGGCGGTTCATAAAAGGAAAACAGAAAGAAAGATTCGTTGTCTCAGTAGTGACAATGAAGACGTTATCCACGAGGAAGATCTTTTCCAGGGACTGTATTAGTAAGTGCAAGAATTACTAAAAAGGAATGAGTTGCTGTAAAATGATTTCTAAACTGTTCGATTGAGGGATGTGGACATGCACCAGACATTAAAGTATGTAAATACAAGTATAGTACAGAACACGTTGTAACTCATCCCTTTCATGTCATTTCATTTTCTATGACTTTGGAACCAAACCTCAGATTTAGATGTTTGAAAAACGTGATAAGATTATACAAGGTGAAGGGGTAGTCTTAAATTCCAGTGTACTATGATAGAAAACAATTGTATAAATTGAGGATGAGTTTACGAAAGAGATTCGTAGGGCGATGATGGAGTTAAACCCCACATGAACAGAAGAAAATGACATCCAATAATGTTTTAAATTTGGATCTATCTCCCTATTACTGGTATGGTCTTAATTCTGATGAACGAACGTTCCCCTTTGCTACCATGAAAAGGATAATTGTGATGTTCCATCATGTCCTTGGCCTAGAGCCTGAGAATAATTAGCCATGGAAACCATTGAAGCATTCAACAAATCCTTTCTTTAAGGAAGCTCTCTAGTTTACTGTCATATACACGGGTCTATGTCCCTACAATGGCATCAAATTCTTCTGCAGTTTCTACTTTTTTTCATTTCTTTAGCCGAACAAAAAGGGAATTATTCTTATAACCAGAAGCTGGAATAGAATAAAGGGGATGCTCTGTTTTCTTTTAACCTTTGCGTCAGAAAAGCTCAAAGTTTAGCACTAGGAAAAGTGTGTGGCTACTTTGAAATCGGAAGATGCTTTGTCAACAAGCTGTTATGGTATAGACATGGAAAATACCTTAAAAAACATAGATGTCAGCTTGTACGTGTATGCAAATGCAATGCAGATGAAAGAAGTGGGACAAGCCGACAAGGTAGAAATCAGTCGGTATCTAAGTCTAAACCACCATCTTCATCAAGTACGTAGACGAGTAAAACGCAAGCCACGCCCTCCTTTGGATACTAACGTAAAAAAACATTAACAAGACATGACAAGTCGAGCTGTATATTTCGTATGATCCAATCCAATGAAAACGCAGAATCATGAACTGTTAGAAGAGCAACTACACAGTGAGGAATAATTCCAACCTTCTGATTCTCCAGTTTTAGGTAATAAAAAAATTAATGGTGTTCAGCGGTGAATTGCGTTAGTGGTATCAAAATGTCCCTAGACACATTTCACATATATGACAAAGATAACCAGACTTCACAGGCCTTACTCCATAACCATCAGGAACAGACAGGATTATAGGTTTCTAGTTTCTACTACTGCTCAAACTATTCATTTCCATTTTCCACCCTTGATATGCCTTCACATTTAGTACTGTCAGTTCACTGGCTATTGGAACAGATTCATTTCTGTATCTGTTACTGTTCATGCCAATTCTTCTTCATTTTGATGTTTTTCTCGTCTTATCATATTCAATGAAATATCTGTAACACTTGCATAGAGAAATCAGAATTGGTTGGCCATGACAATTGGAGATTGAAAGAGACGGCGGCTCAGGCAGGGGACTGCTCTGTTGTGTGTTACTGACATGAAATTAGTTGAAACAAAACATATATAGATGGTGAAAGAATAACTATATATCAACTTTGAGGTGGGATTAGCATGAGGATCTTGATTGTATAAAAACTTGAAGAAAACAACGACGGTTTCGTTGGAAAAATCTAAATGCAAGTAAGGGCGTTACTACAGTGAAGTTACAAAACTGGAAGCAGTCACAGACATACATCAGTATGCAAAAATATAAAAATACTGCTCGCCGTTGCCGGGGATCGAACCCGGGTCACCCGCGTGACAGGCGGGAATACTCACCACTATACTACAACGACTCAGTTGACAGTGCTGATCACTTTTGCATTTTGTTTCTGGATAATAGCGGTGAAGTAAGAAATTTTATATAACGAAGTTAGAGTAAAATATAAGTTATGAGAACTTTTATATTATTATAATATAAATATTATTGTTCATACCTAAACATATTAAATGAGATCAATTTTAATTTTAAAATTTTAATATTAAATCTTTAAAAGCTCTATTAACTCTTCGAAAATTTTATACCACAACAAATTGAATTGAATCAATTAATCCTCCCTAATTTATATATGATTAACAATTTATTCATCGTAACCTATATATTTTTTAAATGATTTTTACCTAAGAAAGGGAAAAAATTGTTTCTATTGAATTTAAATCTTATAATCTAAAGAAAAGAAAAATGTCAACCGAAAACTTTTAACCATTTACTCTAAAAGTTATCGACTAACTCTTATTTTTTTAAAGAGAGAAATACTTCATAATTTATTTTAGATTAAAAATTAATAAAATAATCATTAACTTTATCAACTGTTATAAAATAATTAATAAAACTTATAAACCGTTACGCGATGATTTTTATTTATCAAAAGATGTCGATATTTTATAATATATAGTGATTATTTATAATAGTTCAATAAGTTTAATACTGATTTTATAGTTTTTGAAACTTTAATGACAACTATGATCATTCTTATATTCCTTATTTGTGTATTTTACCCTATTATAAAATTATATTCCAACAAAACAAAATCAAGGAGTTAATTGATTTTTTCTTCACAAAGGAAACAATTGGATATTTTTTTTTATTATAAGTGGATAACACTATATGCTTCGTTAAAAATCTCCCTAACCTAAATGAAGGAAAAGAGTGCCTAAAGTGTTATCATACAAAGAGAAGTTAGAGAAAACGACTCAAACGAGATAAAATATAAAAAAATACAAAATGTCTCAACAAGAACTACAATTAGTCATATTCAGCCTCTTTTTTAACCAATTCTAAAAAATTACTTTATATCTCTCACCTTAACATAAAAGTTTACTTGATAAAATTAAATTAGTTTATATTATTTTATTGAAATATAAAATAATATTCATATTTAATTATAAATCTAATTAAATTCACAAATCACACACATTTTCGGATTAAATTATTTAAATTTTATTTAAATAAAATACATTATCTTTTATCATTAAAAACAACTAGTATTATTATATAAAAGTGATGGGCCTGGACTAAAAGTAGGGCCTTCTCAATTGAAGTTAAACCCAGAAAGCACAGTTTCAAAGTTCAGTTTTTGGGTCTGTTGATAAAATAGATTGCGTAAGATTTAAAATTTTTATTTAAGTTTAAATTTTTAAGGAGTTTAGGCAAATAAATCAAAAAGTTATTTTAAAAAATAATATATTAATTTTCTACAATATATACTGATGTAATTTTATGTTTCATTGTATTTATTAGAAAAATTCTGATATTATTTTATTGTTTTAAGATGTATATTTTATTGATAGTAAAGAAATAAACAAGATAAGATAAATTATAAATTATTTGTGTTAATTTAATTAAATATTCGATTTAATTTAACTAAACTTAAATTTAATTTAAATTTATCAAACCTCGATCTCATTTACGCCCTAGTTCAAACAAGGTAGAGAATCTTGGATTGTTCTTTACATTAAATATCAGTTTTTATCCAACCCATGTCTAACACGTTCCTTTGACCTGCTCAAGAAAACCCAAGGCAGTAATGGCTGTTTCATTAAACCAAGAAAAAGAACCCGAAAAAAGTGTTTGTTTCTTTCCCTATGAAACAGCTGTGAATGATCTTCGATGTACGACGCTCTCATCTCAGTACGAAGATTAATAAAGAATGGAAGATCCCATGGGTTTTGTTTTCCAGGAGCAAAGATCGGATTCTTTGAGTTCTGTTTTCGCCATGATCCAAGGCCATCCTCATCCTCCACACCAAGCCAACCCACACACTGATTCTGTCAGCTCGGTTCTGGCCATGATTGAAGGCAATCATTATCCTCAGAATCAAACCCACCTCAATTCCGCTCAGTCCCCTACAAAACAACCCAGATATTCACCGGTTTTCGATGCTCCCGACGAAGACCTTATCAGCACTCTACCAGATTCCCTATTGCAGGAAATCCTTTGTTTTTTACCCATTGAAGACGCTATCAAAACCTGCCTTTTGTCTCGAAGATGGAGGACGCTTTGGACGCAAATGCCAACGCTTTCATTTACTCGTGAATACTTTGCTGCCAACCACGCTAAACGGGTTGAGTTTGTTAACGAAACGCTGCGGCGTTTCACTGGCCCCAAGATTAAAAATTTCCTTATCAATTTCAAATTCGATGATTCCATGGATGCTCCCCTTGAGGAATGGGTCCTTTTTGCTACAACACACCATGTCGAAAGGCTGTCTTTGGTTTTTGATGGGGGGTTTCTCTATGCTCCATTTGCCGATTCCAAACCTTACAGTTTGCCTCAATTTTTGTACCCAACTTCATCTCTCGAACACTTATTTTTACGACAATGTGTTGTTACACCTACTGACCAAGTTTCTTGGCCAAGCCTAAAGGTGTTATCCATCAACTATTCTAGATTGACTACTGAGGCAATTGAAAACATTCTATCAGGCAGTCCCAATTTGCAGAAATTGAAATTGCATAACTGTGGAGGGGTTAATCGAATCTGTTCTATGAGTCTGGAAGTTCTAGAGGTGGATGCAGTCTATGAGCCTCATGAGAAAAACTAGTCAGTGACAGAGATTTCATGTCCAAATCTCCAGTCATTGAGCCTGTCAGGGTATATGTACAAAAGAACATTTAGACTGATGCATGTTTCGTCTTTGTCGAACGCTAATCTGTGTTTTGTGATGACAATTGACAAAAAAGACAAGTATGATTGTGAAAAGCATAGAACCATCTTGAGGGACCTCCTAGAAAAGCTTTGCCATGTTGAGAAATTGACAGTGGGGACTTGGTGCCTTCAGGCAGGTTCACTACCTCATTATTCTCTGTATATGCATGCTATACATATTCAATTGATTAAACTATATCAATATCCTATATATCTTTAAGACTTGAAAGTCCAAAGTGATCCACAAAGGCCTTGAACATTGTTATTATTCATTCTCGCTTGCTGCTGAGGTCATGTTGCTTTTCTAAATTGAATTGTCAACAATCAACAAATATATTTTCTACTTGCTCTAGTTCCATTTCTAATCACGTTTTCTTTCGTTTGTCTTCTTGTAAAAGGTCTTATCAATATGGGAAATAAAAGGCATATCCTCACCATTATCCACACGCCATTCTTTGGTGCTGGACACTGAGATATGTGAATGGGATATTCCTGGGATTGTGAGTCTGCTTCAAAGTTCACCTTATCTAAAGAAACTAGTAATAAATTTGTATTACTGCGACAACTCTAAGGTAAGATTGTTGCTTCTCTTTCTTTCGATATATTAGAAATGTTGCATATTGAACTATGGGAAATCAGTGAATAGTGATTAATGTCTGATAATTTGGTGTTTTCTGGATTTGACTATTGATTACTGTCGGGAGGAGGCTAACTAGCATACAAGTCAAGCAATACTGCACTTTAAAAACACCCACCCTAACAATACTAAAATGAAGGCTTAGTTTTTTCTACATTACAAGTGCAGGTTTCATATATTACATTCACAAATTTCTTCATTCAATGCATGATTTAAGGCAAAACCAAGAAATGGCGAAACTTGAAACCTTTCATGTAGCCATTGTCAACAATCTGAGTACTCTTTTTATATGACTGTGCTTCAAAGGACATCAGATATTTTCATTCCAATCAAACTAAACTTGCAAGCTTTCTCATTTACAAAGAACACACTACATTATTTCTATTTGTTCAGATATTTTTATATGTCTTTCTATTTGTTTTCTCGTTTCTGTTTTTTGGCTTATATATATATAACATAATACAGATACACATATTTCCTTTGACATGTATACTACATTATTTCTTTTCAAGTTTCAAGGACTATGAAGTATGCATAATAGGCCCTGAGATTAGTATAGTTGGGCCAACTTATAATGAAAAAAAAGAAACAGAGAAGCCCTACTTAAAATGGGTTTACAACCTAACAATTAACAGAGATTATAATATTATATGCTTTTGGGAATTCAGATTATGACTGATGAAAGAAAAATATCACCTAACATGATTGTTGTCTTGCTTGGAATTCTCTAATCATTTAAGACCTGATGTATACCTTTGTCTACTTGTAGTTTGAGTTTGATCAGAGTTTTTTCGACTCTTATGAATTTGATGGAATGGAGTTCATGTCTTCAACTAACTGGATTTTCAAGTGTTTTCTGCAAAGCCTGGAGGATATTGAGCTAACTGGCTTTCAGAAAAGTTCTTCAGGGTCCCAGTTTTTAGTAAAGTTTATGACATTTCTGTTCTGCAACGTAAAAGTTCTCAAGAAGGTAGCTATCTATGAACAAAGTGGTGCTCTTCATAAATCCTGGAATTTTTCTGGACCAAACATGAATATGGAATTGAAAAGTGCTAAGAAAAAACAGATTATATTGACCCTCTCAGGTGACATTCCCTTTAATGCAGTATCTGAGTAGGACAGAACTTTCAAGATACTTTTTTGAATCGGGGACTTCGCACAGTTGGTTCTTTTGATAAGTGATGTTTAGTAGATTCGAGATTCAAATCTTCGTATCTACGATCTCCTCACCTATTACTAGTTAGACCATCTCTCCTTTATACCCGGTACATTACAGATAGGGCTGCGTTTCTTAGAAAAAGAATAGTTGTTTAGCTTGAACTGTTGAGTTAAAACTTACAAAGTACATCAGCTTTTACAGCTAAAACGTTTCTTTGAGTATTTTGAGCTGTTGGACAAAGATGCAAATGTTAGACCTTTGCAATGTGAAATTTGCCTTTTGAATTACAGGGAATATGTTTCTATTATGAACACAAGTTTTATTTATAGAATTTGGTAAAAGAAACCAAAAGAGGCATATATACTATGAACTAGGAAGAGACAGGCACTAAGAAACTGGACAGCAGACAGAACTAGCCTGCAATCTGCATTATTGTGTAGTATTGTTAAGATCATCTGTTCTGTTATGACACATTTGGTCGAACACTTATGTGGCTTAACAAGTAATTTATTATGCTGTCCAATAGAAACTCCAAAATTGAATGAGGCCGGTGGTCTGTTCTGTGATCCTCTCGTGATTGTTGCTTGATTTTTTTATTTATTTCTGTTGGTATCTTGAAATAAAAGATACGAGGAAGAGATAATACTAAGATTTGGATTTAAATTTTTTTAAATAATCATCGTAATAAGATATATAATATGATTCTATTCTTTGACGATAACAATAATAATTAATCAGTTAGTATTGTTCGCAAGGCTACTACGTACGTTGGGTATATGCTAAAGACGAAACGAGAATATTCCAACACCGGCGAACACTATTTGCATCTACATTCCAAAGTTTATAACCCATAGTTTTACTTAGATAAAAAAAACATATCCTATGTATTTACGTGTGTAACACATTTTATATATTTTGTGCCCATGGTATAAGTTACTAAATATATAAATATTTTATAGCAACTTTTCATAAAAAATTGAGATGGGCATTACAAAATAAAGAAAAAAACAAAATGACAGCAATTGATATTCCCTTTATAAAAATAACACAATGTTTGCTCAATTTTGTTTTTCTTTATAAAATGTGCACGACTGCCAAAACATTCTTAATAAAAATTTCCGTAACCCATGATCCAAGTAATCGAGACCATTAATCTTTAAATAATCATTTGATGACTACCCATCTATTAAATCTATGTAGGAAAGAAATGATATCCACTTAAAAAATAAAAATCAACGGTCCTAATTAATTGGGACCATAGATGATGTGGTGAACAAGATTCATCTAATAATTTTTGTTTGTATGTCTTATTTTTGTTGACGTGGACTTCTCATATTGGAACGCGTAAAGTTCTTTCCAACCGGCCCAGCCGAAAGAAAAGAAGAGAAATCCTCGTCGAATTTTCTGGACGTTATAAATTACGGGGAGTGCAGGCCTCCATAAATTGAAGTCACCTCACCATCATTAACGATACGCCTCCATTTCTGCTTCGGCCGGCGCCAATTAACTGTTCAATTTTTATGTTGTAAGCTTTTCTTCTGATATTGTTTTTGCTCATTTGCTGATCGTATGTTTGATTGCTGAAACATCGATGGCCAAACCTTTGAAGAAGTTGGTTTCATGTGTTCTCCTTGATCTGGATGGTACACTTCTTAACACCGGTAAGCGTTCGTTCTTCATATTACTTTGAAATTTTTTTCTTTATTTTGCTCTTGGTTGTTCTCTGATCATGCACCCAATTTTTAAAAGATTTGGTCTTGCTTTCTTGATATAATGCAAAGGGATTGTAGTATTGATTTATATAGTAATGATTTGTTGTTTTAATTAAATGAAAGATGGCTTAGTAAGTGAGGTTTTAAAAGAATTTTTGGGCAAGTATGGGAAAGAATGGGATGGGAGAGAAGCTCAAAAAATAATAGGAAAAACACCGTTGGAAGCTGCTGCAGCTGTTGTGGAAGAATATGGGCTTCCTTGTGGAAATGATGAATTTCTTGAAGAACTCTATCCAGTATTCTCTGCCCAGTAAGTCAGGTTTGATGTTATTGTTGTTAGATGCTGAAGTAACTAGAGTTACACAATGCTAAGGCTTTTATTTACATGCTTTGAAATTGTAGGTTGTGCAACATTAAACCTCTCCCAGGTGCCAATCGGCTGCTTAAACATTTGAGCGGTCATGGTGTGCCTATGGCTTTAGCTTCGAACTCTTCTAGGGGAAGCATAGAATCTAAGATTTCTTATCACCAAGGTTCTCTTTTCACAAACTTCTGTGACTCTCGAATCTATTAGAGCTGTCTACTCATCATTCCCTTTGCAGGCTGGAAAAATTATTTCTCTGTCATTGTTGGTGGTGATGAAGTGACAGCAGGGAAACCAAGTCCTGAAATGTGAGTTGCATCAGTATTTGGTCTGATATTCTGTTAAATAGTATATGTTATTTAATTTGGATATAAGATTAACTTTTATTTCTTAACCTTGTCTAAGTCTAACATTCTTGATTTTCTATTAAAGATTCCTGGAAGCTGCTAAAAGGCTAAATAGAGAACCATCAAGCTGCCTAGTCATTGAAGATTCTATGTAAGTGACCTCCATTTGATAATGCACAAATTGTTACATTTTCTCTTTAGTAATAACTAAGTTCATTTCTTTAACCTAGAATATGCTCCGAAGATATCATTTTGTTTCTTGAAACATTTCCTCAACCTTTTATGTGCTAATTGTTCCTTGAAATGAGAAATTATAACTGTAATTAGTATATGGGGGGACTTGATGAAATGAGAAAGACAAAAAAAGAACTCTAATCGTCTCAAGTCTACTGAATTTGACAATATGGGACGTTTGAGCTAACCTTCAGCATTGCCAGAATACGTTATTTGTCCTGACAAGCATGGCCAGAATAGGCTATTTTGTTGTTTTATTGATTAGCATATATTATTCAAATCATTACTCAAATTACTAATAAGCATCTAACGCAGATTTTTCTTCTAATACTGTGAATTGACAATGTCAGACCAGGTGTTACTGCTGGTAAGGCTGCTGGAATGGAAGTGGTTGTTGTGCCATCTGTTCCAAAACAAAATGATCTTTACACCCCTGCAGCAGATGAAGTGATAAACTCTCTGCTTGATTTGCAACCTGAAAAGTGGGGGCTACCTCCATTTCAAGATTGTAAACCTCTCGACACCTCCATCTTCTTTTTAATGTGATTAGTGACCTTGACTTAGTAAACTGTATTCTCATAAGAATAAGATGCTTTGCTTGCAGGGATAGAGGGAACTTTGCCAACAGAACCTTGGTATATTGGCGGTCCAGTCATTAAAGGATTTGGTCGTGGCTCAAAAGTACTGGGAATCCCTACAGGTATGTAAGACACTGTTCTTGTTTGTTATGCTAGTATTAAGTTTGAAATTATGTTGGCCTTTGATCTAACCTCGCACTGGAGTTTCATTTAAGCCTATCTTAGGCTGTCCTGGATGTTATTTGACTTCTGGGACTCAAGGTTGGAAATATATAGATTCTGCTAATGTAGGGCTTGATGCTCGATGGTCTAGGACTAGGAGTTTTAATGTAATTGGTAATATTCTCATTAGGCAAAATAAGAGTTGTCAGTTCAGGTTGTAGGGGTAGTTCGAGTTTTTTGTGGCAATCATTTGTACCAATGACAATATTGGTTTGTGTTTTTTAATGCATTGGGTACTCTTTTCCTCTTCCCTCAAGTTTATATCGAGCTCGTCTCGTTGTGAGGCCCTTATAATCCTTTCAAAAAAAATCATTGAGCTATTTTGCTTTGATGTAACATCGAAAGTGTTAGAAGTTTGTTACTATTTCGCTACTTATCTCTTCTGTTTTGATTGATACCATGTTTCCTCTCATATCTTATTTCCAGCCAATTTGTCAACCAAAGGCCATTCGAGTCTCCTTTCAGAGCATCCTTCCGGGGTATATTTTGGTTGGGCAGGATTATCTACAAGAGGGGTTTATAAAATGGTCATGAGTATTGGTTGGAACCCATATTTCAACAATACTGAAAAGACTATAGTGAGTGCAATAATAACTTGGTTGACATCAATGATTTCTAATGGTTTGCATCTCTTTACAAAACATAATTCATGCTGCAGGAGCCATGGCTGCTTCATGAATTTAATGAGGATTTCTATGGCGAGGAATTGCGTCTTGTCATAGTTGGCTATATACGACCCGAGGTAACCATCCAAAATAGTTAGCATGCTTCCACAGTTTTTCCTTTTTCCCTTTTTCTTCTCCAGTTTGTACATCTGTGCTTTTCGGTAACGAGTTTCTCCTGCTACCAGGTTAATTTCCCATCCCTTGAAAGCTTGATAGCGAAGATTCACGACGACAGGAGAATCGCGGAGACAGCCCTTGATCTTCCATTGTACTTGAAGCACAAGGATGATCCATATCTAAATACTCCTTTGCGCAGTGAAAGCAACCATTCATGATCTACCTGATTTTCAGGTTTCATTAGGAAAGAAACTACCTTCTGAAATTTGTATTGCCTTCTTTCATGACATAGGCCAATCCTTATGAGCACATTGTCCATCAGCCATGAAGAAATGTCATTTTATTATTATAAGTTCATAACGACTCAAATTTTGAGTTAATATTTTTTATTTAAAAATTGGATTTGGATCATTTAACAAACTAATTAAAAAAAATTAACGGTCAATATGAATTATCATATATACATCAAATATATGATTTTGATTAATTTTAAACTTAATTATATTTTACCATTAATATTTTAAGAAAATATAAATATTTTAAATTTGATTATGATTTAAATTAATATTATATTTTTAATAATATTTATAATGACATGTTATATGATCTATTGATGTAGAGAGGATTAGGTATTTGTTTAAACCAAAATTAATTTTAAATTTGGTTTCACTTTAATGTTTAAACCAAACTACTCCTAAATTTGCTCCTCTTAATTTTTACAGTAATTAAAAAGGGTAAAAAAACACAATTATTATTCAAAATAAAAGTTTACTTAATCAGTATGTATAAGAATAAATATTTATTTAAAATAAAGATGATTTTAATCAATACCTCATCACCAACCTATTTTAAATAAAAATATTATTAATATTTAAGTATTGACGCGTGTTGACCGTATCTCCACCTTACACGTGTCTAATCCGCACGATCAGACACTGAGACCCACAGGCGAACAATCACCAATGGTGTTCAAAAGAAAGAAGCTGACCCACATTGCTGACTTGGACCCACCTACCATATCTCTGCACCTTACCTCCAGCAGCACTCAAGTTGCTTCACCCCTAAGCTAATTTTGTAACACGTGTCCTTCCCCAACGGCTAGTTTCTAGATTAACCGCCAAGGCAGTAATATTAAATTTGATTCAATCTCCCAACACGCACGAGGGTGAGAAAAAAAATTAAAAAAGGAACAGATTTATCATTTTTTATTTCGTAATTATCCAATAGTTTCTAGATTTGAAAAAAGAAGCTAAATTCAGCCTAAATATTCTCCATTTTAAAATATAAACTGCCCTGTTATCAGAAGTTTACATTTTTAAGAGCGACTCTGTTTTTAGAAGTTAATTAGTTTCCATTGTTTCGCAACTCAAACAGTCAGTTATATTCTCTCAATTTCCAGGGTTTTATCTCATCTATATATCTAAAACAAAAATTTAGCCTTGGAAGTATCTTCTCCTGTGGTGTTTGAATTTCAGTGATTATCGTAAGACTTTAGATTTTTTTTCTGAACAAAATGGGTTTGGGAAGAGTTTACCGTTCGTACTCACTGAACATGAAACGCGGAGTAAATGAAGAGGAAGAGTCACGCTTAGTGTTGGTTAGATGTACCCTTGGATTAGGGAGGAAAAGGGTTGGGATTTCAAAAGAGATGGAGGAAATCACGCCTGCTACCAAAGTTCCATTGTTGAAAAGGCAATGCAGCGAGAGGATTGTGATGGTGCTGACAGCTGATGATTGCCATGAAAAGTCTCCTCTTGAATCACTTCCTCAAGATGTTCTTGTAAGTAGTAAGAAAACCCAGAGCTTCGTTTTTTCCCATTTAGTTCCTGTTTTTGTATCACGGTTGTAATGGGTGTGAAATCTTTTTGTTGTTGTCCTTTTGCAGATTAGGATTATCTGTGGTGTCAACCATGAAGATTTGAACCAGCTTTTGAGTGTTTCTAAATCAATCAGAGAAGCTGTGAGTATCATAAAGCAGTTTAATTTGGGTTGTAAATTGTTCCATTTCTTGATTTAGCCTTATTTTGAGTCTGATTATCTCCATTTCCCCCTCAGACTGTAATTGCAAAGCTGTCGCATTTTGCTTATAGCACACCAACAAAGGTGAAACCTTTTCGGGATTTGGAGGAATCAAACCTTTTGGACAACATTGAAGCTCCAAATGCCCCAAGGCAATGTAGGTCTCATGCGCCAACCAACAGAAAGAAACTGGCTGATATTTCAGTGGCATTATTTCAATGACAGTTATAGCTTGTAGAAGCAGTAGTTGTTGTTAGATTAAGAAGCGGGTTGATTAGTGGATCTGGTCGTCGGATCTTTTTACATGGTTAAGATTCTAGACAAGCAATTTCTTCAAAACCTTCCTTGAAGATAAGGGTTGTTTTATATCTTTATGTACATGAGAAAAAAAAATAGAGAATCCAGATTCGGGTGTATTTGTTTTGGAGGGATATCGTTAACCCTTCTGATGCAATAAAGTTGAAATTGGAATGGACACTTCCATTAAAGTTATTCTTGGTGTGTTTTGCTCATTAGATCATGGTTGGATCTTGAAGCTCTAAAACTCAATTATGATGTTCCCGGAAAGATCAATTACAATCTAAAGAATAAAGATCCCATTTTTTTCTGTATTTAGCTTTTAGTTCTCAAGTATATTTTGTAATAGATGGTGGAATCTTGAAGCTGAATCAAAGAGTAGATTTCATGCTTTTAACTCTATAAAGTTACAAACATGCACAGATTCCTTGGAGACAGTTGTTTATATAATGTCTGTCATGTGTTTCTACTCTGCCCGCGTTGACCTGTAAACTCTGTTAGCTCAATTTCTTTGGGAATTAGACTAAAATGTTCATCTCCTTGCCTTTGATAGAAGAGATTTAATAACCTGGAAAAAATGATAAATCTATATTCTTGTGATTTATGACAGACTATAAATATAGGAACTGATTAATTAATGGGAAACCTATTTCCAAATCTTCTTCCAAGTCATAACCAACCCTTTGAAAATTTTAAAATTTAAGGAAACCTTAATTTTACTAATCAAAACTTAATTGGTTTTAAGAATTTAAATCAGGCTATTAGCGTCAGATTAACATATCTTCTGCCTTGCTGCATCCTTTCATCTGATAAACTATTTTTAAATATAGAGATTTGAATTTAGAAGAATCCAATGTTTTTTTTAAATTCTCTGATATAAAATCTTAAATTTACCATTAATATGAACGGGTAGATCCGAAGGTCACAGTGTACATGTAGAGTTCATTTGATATTGCTGATGGGAGTTAATAGTATAGCTGCAAGTTATTAATGTCTACCCTTACCCAAGGAAGAGATGGTCAAATGAAAGACAGGACAAAAATTTGTAATGAAGGGAGTTTACAGAATGGGAGAAAGAAGATGATCCATCCTGACCATAGGATTCTATATTTTGAGTACAATGTTTAAACGGATTTATTAGTAATCCAAAAATTCCACTTAACAAGTTCCAAATATCAGTTCGATCAAAAAAAGTTTCGAAAATCAGATACCAAAGAGGATTATATCGAGTTGAGTAAAAACATTGAGTTAGTCGAGTTGATAGTAAAATTTTTTAATTCAAACTTTATTTGAAATTATTTTTGAGTTGAATTCAGTTAATCGAATTTTATAACGTTAAGCTAATGGGCTTCCAATGGTCCCAATTCACTTCACTCTCCGCATGGAACCGTCCCAACACTAAAGGTCCGGTAAATAGATATCACCATCTCATCACTCTTCCATCACATTTTTATATTTTGACAATCATGAGAATTTTAGGATACTAAAAGGTTTTGTCTTTGCTGGGTGTTAATCATTAATTTGATACTTCAGTTTACACTTCAACCTGATTGCAGGTCCCATGCATGAATCACCTTGATTGTCTTAACGTTTTCTTGCCCTGAAAGTTACAAAAATTATATGGCCCATTCCATCATTTTTAATATATTGATCAAGATATAAACAGAAGCTAATCTAAGATCTGGTATTTCGGAAAGCATGCTAATTATTGGACATGCGAAAGGAAGACGTTAAGGATTCTAGTCAACTAGTCATGTTCTGCTTACCAGGACTGAGAAAGCAATAAATGGGTGTGAGAGTTGGAAAGGGTTAATCGCCATGATTTCTGGGTTTAAGCACATGTTTTGATGTTCCATTTCAGTTTACAGGTCGCAGTCGATCATGACCCGAGCAATATACCTCAGATAGCTACTTGAAATCGATCCAATTTTGCTTTGTAGGCTTGCTGCATGCGAGCGCTGGCTCCACACACTGTAGTATCTTTACTATGCTTGCTCAAATGATAAGCACCTTCACCGCCAACTAGTTGGTTTCGAATCATGAAATTACAAAAGAAGAAAATCGAGTTAGAAGGATCATCCCCATAACAAATGCCTTTGCATGATGGGAATTATTAATAGATTAAGATGAGATTATAAATTTTATCTTTATGTCATTACTCAACAGTCTAGATTAGGTAACGAAATGCAATATTTGGGTGGCCAGAAAGCTATGGATTTCAACCCCGAAAAGAGAATCTGTAAACATTGAATAGTTTGAATGATTGTCATCATATAATTGGGAGTTCCACTAGGAAATGAGAGGAAACCAGATCCAAAAGTCTCCATCAAACCCAAATTTCTAACACCAAGTACTCTGTATTTTTACCCTGTTATAGTTTGAATTATCAATTCCCTTTCATGTTTTCTTTTCTGCACAATATTGCTTTGACAAGAACACTGCTTTCGGCTTTTTCCTAAGCTTATCTCATGATGTAAACCCCATCAAGCCTGAAACAAGGCATCCAACAACAGGCCTTCACATGGTTTTGAAGTGGAGGGAAATTAAAAGCTACTTTTTCTTTAGTTTCTCTTCTTTTTGCACCAAATAGAAAGGGGTGTCCTTAGAAATTTGGTGGTCCATAAGCTTCAATCCTGCACCTTTGTCTCTAGTAGTCTAATGCGGTGGTTTTAATATTGTGGCCTGATATTCCTTTCCTATTTTACATTACTTTTGCCAAAGTGACCTGTAATTGGTCAATGAATGAAAGTAATTAATGGCATATAATTAAGTTGACAACGTAGCCAACCTTTAAAAATATACAAGAAACAAAACCCATTTTCTGAATTAAACGCTTCTTTTAATTTTCTCCATGGCATTGGAACTAGTTATCGTATCGTGTATTTCTGAAAATAGTAATTAACTAAGTTTAACCATTGTTCTACACAAGCCAGAAATTCCCCAAATCTAAGATGAAGTCTCTCTTTGGACGACCCCATCGCCAATTTTTTATTTCTTACTCTTGAAGTCATCGTTTAAACTATAAAATTACAGGTTGGGATTTTAGTACCTTAAGAATAGAAGTGGGGATGAGTCTACAATGGGCGTCTAATATCGTTGAACATCACTAATTTTGAACACCGCTGAATATTATTAAATTAAATAAAAATTAAAAATTTTAAGGATTCAACATACTATTAATTATATGTTGAATTTATCATTCTTTTATTAATTATATATTGAGTCTTTAACATTTTTAACTTTTATTAATTAATTTAATAATATTTAACGATATTCAAAATTAATGATATTTAATAATATTTGACAACCGTTTTAGAATTTTACATAGAAGTTGATGTATGGATGGTATATATGTTGGAAGTAACGGTTACCTAATACCTTAAAAACTGAATTTGAGTACCAATTACTGCACCATCTGACGTTTTGCTGCTCTGGAACGTGATTTTAGTTACCAGCTAATGTCATTGTTAGGAAAAATATGGGTTAGTACTATCACGTGTCTATAGAATTAATCAATGATAATTATTTATTTTATCAACTTTTTTATATCATATTTTTTTTAAGTGAATCTTCACTTTAAAAATTAAAAAATAATGAGGTAGAAGAATATCATTGGTCGGTCCATGGATGACGTGGTGGGACTGATCCATGATATAATTTCTCCATTGTTAGAAAAAATTATTACATGAACCTTTTTCACCACCTAGGATATGGTCCAACCAATTAAATTAAGACACATAATATATTTTTTTCATATCAAATTTACACATAAGCATTGGCCAAATCATCTAATTTAATGTCTTTGATTTAAAAAAGAAAAAAATATTATCAAAGATTTCTTGTGTCATCTTTCTCTTTATTTTTTAAAATTTTCCTAATTATTTTTTATATAGATTTGGGGTTTAGGATTTAGAGTTTAGGGTTTAGAGTTAGGGATTAATGGTTTAGGGTTTATGTGATTTAGGTTTAGGGTTTAGTGTTTATGTGGTTTAGGTTTAAGGTTTAGGGTTAGAGTTAGGGTTTAGGGTTATGTGTTGTTGTTTAGGTTAGGGTTAGGGTTTAGGGTTAAGGTTAGGGTTAGGTATTAGGGTTTATGTTTAGGGTTTAAGGTTAGTGTTTAGTGTTTAGGATTAGGGTTTAAGGTTTAGGGTTATGATTAGGGTTTATTGTTAATGTTATTGTTTAAGGTTTAAGTTTAGTATTTAGGGTTTAGTATTTAGGTTTAGGGTTAGGGTTAGGGTTTAGAAAAAATAATTAAATAAAATTGAACAATATAAAAAATCATTGGTAATATTTTTTTCCATTTTTAAATCAAATGCATTAAAGTGGATGATTTGGATGATGTTTATGTGTAAATATGATATGAAAAAAATATATTATGTATTTTATTTTAATTGATTTAGAACATATCTTAGGTGGTGGAAAGATTTCATGTAATAATTTCTTTATTTTTAGACAGTTTTTTATGGTAATTACAGTTATGTTCCCAAGAAAGAAGGCTCGTTTGCAGAATAAATCCCCTCATTCTACAACTATTTTGCTAGATTCTTATTCTCAAACAGATGAAATAAACCATAGAAAAATTATATTATAAGTAAGTCTTACTACGTATTTATAAATTAATTATTAAAAATTATATACTTTATTATTTTTTATATCATTTTTTAAATAAATCTTTATTAAAAAAATATTTTTAAAATAATTAATAATAAATATAAAAAATAATTTACTTAAAAAATATGATACGAAAAAAATATATAATTTTTCCAGAACCAGAGATACCCATTGTTATTCTGACTGGAATACCCTTATCTTCATCCTATGGATGAGTCTATGACTTGTCACTGTTATCCAATGTTCTGTCACCCTGTAAATGAAATAAAATAAAGTCCCGAACTTTGTTTTGAGTTGCAAACATAAAGATAACTACAGATTTGCTGTCACTGCCTCCTCCTCCTCTCTCTCTTGTCTTCTGATAAAATCACCTCTTCTTCTTCCTTTTGAAAAATAAAAATGAAGTAAGCTTGCTTCAGAATTTGTGTTAAAGAAGACAGCAGAATGGGGGAAGAAGAACAAAATCAGAACTCAACAGAATCTTTCACGGCAATGAAATCCAATCTAAGGCAGGCCATTGAGGTTATATCTTCTTTGATTTGTCTTTCTCATTCTATCAAAGTTTTCACTGTTAAATGGCAACTTATTCGGAAGAAGCTAGAAGAGTTAAGCTCTGACTTAGTGACAGTCGAAAACTGTGATTCTAGCCAACACACGACAGTCTTTTCTAGATTGATCCCCGTCGTTTTTGCCACTGTAAACGAGTGTCATAATCTTGCACGAAGTTGTGTGGATCTTTCCTACAGTGGGAAACTCTTGATGCAAAGTGACCTTGATGTGATGATTGCAAAAGTCGACAGCCATTTAAAGAATCTTTCCGGGATTTACACTGCCGGGATTCTGAGTCAGGGTTTTGCGATTGTGGTTTCCAAGCCTAACCCTGGTGCTTACAAAGATGACATGAGGTTTTACGTAGGAGATCTGTTTACAAGAATGAAGATAGGCGATATAGAGATGAAAAGGCAAGCCTTGATTAATTTATACCAAGTTGTGGATGAAGACGAGCGGTATGTTAAACTTGTAGTGGAAGTTGGTAACTTTGTGCATGTGCTTGTAAGCTTTCTTGATTCACCAGAGAAAGAGATTCAAGAAGAGGCTTCCAAGATTGTATCTTTATTATCCGGGTTTGATTTCTGTAAAGGGGTTTTGGTTGGTTCCGGGATTATCGGGCCTTTGGTTCGAGTTCTGGAAAGTGGAAGTGATTTGGGTAAAGAAAGAGCTGCTAGGTGTCTTCAGTTATTGACTGTTAATTCAGACAATGCGTGGTCTGTTTCAGCACATGGTGGGGTGCCTGCCCTTTTGACGATATGTTCAAGCAGTGAGTTTAGAGGGGAATTAATTGGCTTTGCTAGTGGGTTGTTGAGAAATCTTGTTGGTGTTGAAGAGATTAAGAGGTTCATTGTTGAAGAAGGTGTCATTCCAACGTTCATCAAGCTTACAAGATCGAGAGATGAAATCGTGCAGATAAATTCAATTGAATTCCTTCAAAACATAGCTTCTGGGGACGACTCGGTTCACCAAATGGTGGTTAGAGAGGGAGGAATTCGTGCATTGGTTCGTGTTTTGGATCCAAGATCATCTACCTCTTCAAAGACAAGAGAAGTAGCATTGAGGGCAATTGAGAAGCTATGTTTCTCTTCACAGAATTGCATAAATACGTTGATGAATTATGGGTTTATTGATCAACTATTCTTCTTCCTACGCAACGGCGAGGTTTCGGTTCAAGAATTGGCACTGAAGGTAACTTCTAAGCTTTGTGGCACATCAGAAGAGGCTAAAAAGGCAATGGGGGATGCTGGTTTCATGCCTGAGCTTGTCAAATTACTCGATGCAAAATCATATGAAGTGCGAGAAATGGCAATCAAGTCACTGTCTAGCTTGGTCTCAGTTCTGAAAAATCGAAAAAGATTCGTTCAAGACGATCGAAACATAGGGTATCTCCTTCAATTGCTTGATCAAGAGGAAGGCATATCAGGTAACAAGAAGCTCTTACTCTCTATACTAATGTCATTGACAAGTTGCAGTAGTGGAAGAAGAAAAATTGCCAGTTCCGGATATCTAAAGAACATAGAAAAACTTGCTGAAGCCGAAGTTATTGATGCCAAAAGACTTGTCAAGAAGTTATCTGCCAACAGATTTCGAAGTATTCTAAGTGGACTATGGCATTCTTGAATATATATTCTTTTTACTTACTGTAAATCTGCACAAGAGCTTTGCTAGTCTCATTAACTTGGTTTTACAAATCTTTAAACAGCCACTGTATCCTCAATGTTCAATCCTTGTCGTTAAAAATCAGCTTTTGAACAGCTTTTTTCTTTACTTGTAATCATCAGCAGTAATCTAATAAAAGTTGTTCTCACAGATTCTGTAATGATATTGTGGCATTCTTTGTTTGGGATTTACAGTTCAAACAGAAAAGCAATGATGCAATTATAGTTCCATTAGTTCATATAAGCTGTCACAATTAGTGGTCATATTTATGAATAATATAGATTGTTTTGGAAGCATATGCCATGCCTGTCTGCCTGCACATGGAAAAGGCATGGAAACGCAGAAACGGCATGTGCTGAGTGCCCGGGATAGTGATAGTCTGATAGATGAAGTTCTTTCTCCATTTCCTTGTCGTTAAATTCATTGAAAACAGTTTAATATTCTGATATAACGTATAGGGATTAGATTGCCAGATATCATTTTATTATTAGCTTTAGAGTTGAGATAGGATATTTAGGCATGATAATTGAGAAACTACTGTTTTGACTCAATTTGTTTATGGCAAAATGTTGTGGACCTATCCATTTGTAGAGTACACAAATTTAATATCAATGAATTAGCCGACTAGGCTGGCTAGACCAGTGGAGTGTGGACCATGAACCAAAGCTAGAAGCTTGAGACCCATATGAGCCCACTTTCACTGCTGTTACCAAATAAATTGTTTCTTTTTATGGTTCTGGAAGATGATTTCAACAGCTTTGGGAAACTGAAACAACGAGCAATGATGTCCACCAGAATCCAATGTCACAGACTCACAGCTTACTTGAGATTTGACTGCTTTCATTTTGAAGGAAACCAGACAAGACATTATGAATCCATGATGCTACTGCAAAATACTCACATGCATATAAAATTTACTGTTGACACGTGAGATAATTACATATAGCTGTAAAACAGTAAATATCATGTGGATGAGTATTCATTAGCCTTGAGGCGAAGGGAAAGAAGGGTATCAGACTTTCTTTTCTGGTGCGGTGCACCACAAGTTGCTTGCTGCTTTTAATTATTACTAGCCACGCAGTTTTTAGGCTTAGCATCGGACAAGATCTGTCTTCACTTGCCGTTTGACATTGCATCCAATGTAAAAGGTTTTTAAAGCATAATATATGATTTGGGCCATATGGGGATTGAATTTCATGAACTGTTTACACAAACAAAACATCGAAGGACAAGTTGAAACTATTGGCCCGACAGTATTGGATGATCCAAATAATTTAACTAGTTGGAAAATTTGGTGAACAAATAGCAAGCTCCTGTTGGCCATGGTCCATATGCTGGGAAATTTACTCCCCCAGGTTGTAAGTACCAAGTAACGTCGATACATTTAATGGTCATCCCATTTGAAGCCGAGAAACCCATGAACACTGCAAATCGCCCAAATCATACCATTAATAGAGCAACTTGCCAGTCATGTGAAGCTAGAGGCGTATATAGCTAACATTTTCCATTGTTTTTCCGATCAGCCTAAGTAGTAGCAAAATAGGACTCAACAAAAAGACTTCAAATCAAGATGAAATTGAAGAGGGATAAGACTTTGAAAACCCATGGTGTTCCGTTGACTCATTTTTCAATGTTCCGGAGAAATATTAAATATATGCATTGAATTGGGAGCTCTCTTTATATATCAATGCTTATCCCTTTGAATTTTGCTGGTCAAGTTATTAGTCTTAGTATTGCTATTCTTCTCTGAAAGATGAGCTGGTAATAGAATTTCTTTTAAACAGTTGAGATTTGGTTTCAGAATGTAAACACTTGACTAATAAAGTTTGAGTACTACACTCCATCTTCATATATATCTAAAAATCACAAGATATTGGGGATTTGGGGTCACCGACCATTAACCATTTAAGGGTTTAGGATAAACTTTTAAATTTTTATTCATCTATTTAAATTCAATAAATTTTATATACTTACATAAAGAGTAAAGTAAGAGGCGTGTTTAGCAATAGTAGTCGTAGAAGAGTAGGTAGAAATCAAAATCCATCTGAACAGGACGGGACGATACAGCGTGTGTGAACACAGGTCGTGGTTCATTCGGGTCCCATTCTCACACAATCCAAAAAGAACAAGTTATCCAACATTTGGGTCCTTTGGATTCTGACGACTAGACAATTAGCCTAAACAGTTGTCAGAAACCAAGCCAGCAGATCCCAGCTTCCCTCACCCTGGGCTCGGGTCCCCAACATTTCCAAGATTTGATTCTCCCCCAGTTTCTGCTTTTCATTCATATTACAGTCTCCTCTTTTCTGGGTCAAGCCAACCTTGTCTGAATGCGCCCAAAACCAAAGGGAGGATTTATTACTTCTGAGGAGTCGGTGGGTGCAAATTGGCATTACGGTTCAGAAATTTCATCTCAAGTTCACGGTGTTTGACAAATCCAGGTTTTGGGTAACGTCAATTGCTTTTTCCTTGATTCCGAAACGTTTCATAAACCTTTACCAAAATACCCCTGTCCCCTGCAAAGAACAATCCAAAAGGGAAATGATAAAGCCTTGGAAAAGGCACATCCAGTGATGGAAAACAGTTGCTAATTTTCTATGAAATTTGACTGACTTTCAGAATCTGGAACAAGAACCCTTGTTTTCTCGTCTCACTTTTCTTGTTCTTTTGTATTGACTTGGGAGATTCTAGGATGTTTCAAAACAAACACTTCTGTTCTTCACCTTTGGAAAAGAAAGTAGATTATTGGGTAAACTACACACTTAGTACTCAAAGTTTAAATAATTACAAAAGAACACTAAACTTCTATTTTGTTTTCATTTCCATCACAAACAGAAAAATAAAACGGAATAATTGAATTACGAAGTAGTAAACTCAATCATAAACACTCCGTGATGAACCAATTCTTAAAGGAATAAACTAATTATAGACGTAAAACACTTAAATTTAGACAATTAACTGTCAGATATATTAAAATTTAAATAAAATCTAAAAAATTACGATAAACCCAAATAAAAATTATCTTAATAACCATAAAATACTATATATGGTATATTATAAAAGTATAATATATATTTATTTAAATATAGACGATGCCATTTTTTTAACATAAAAGGCTGTAAATATTTTTAAATAATGGTGATATTCGTATATAGAAATACTTTTGCTGTAAATATTTTTAAATAACTTTGCTTTATGACATTTAGCCAACGTGGCAAGTAAATCCAACATTATCCCAATTCGATATGGTAATAATGATTAGCTGGAAAGGTTATTTCTTTCCCCGACTACCCTTCACCGACTCCTTGCAAAGCAAACTTAATTGTTTTATTTTTTTAAATGAAAAATTAAATTAGAAAACAATTTTTATTTACTTCAAACTTTGCTTGAAGCACTGTATAATGACGTATTCAATTAGGAATATTGTTTTTAATAATAAAAATATATTTGATTTAATAATTCTTCCTAATTTTCAGCATTATGAGTAAAATATGAGATCATTAAATAAAATAATAATATATTATAAATCAATTTAATTTAATAAATTTAAAATTAAGATAGGATTTTTTTTGACAGCTCAGCGTCTACTGTGTAAAAATTGTGTCGTTCTTTCTATATAAAGGACTCTCGTGCTGCTCTAAGTCCTCTATCTTTTATCGGTGGGTTTACAACTTCAGTCAAAAAATCCCTTGGATTCTTTGTCTACTACTGATCGCCTCTTCCATTCTTTCCTGGTTTTGAGTTTCTTCTTCCTTTCTTTACTATCGAAGTAAAAAAGGATCGACAATGCCGGCTGCAGGTGGAATTAGCTCCGGTAACGGGAAGGCGTACCCGGGAAACCTTACCCCATTCGTCACCGTAACATGTGTTGTTGCAGCCATGGGGGGGTTGATTTTCGGTTATGATATTGGGATTTCTGGTAATATTTCAAAAGATCAGAAAACTTCTATTTACTTCGTTTGGTTCACGTAAAAATCAATGTCTTTTTTTTAATATTTTTATGGTGTATTTGACAGGTGGGGTGACGACAATGACGCCGTTCCTGCAAAAGTTCTTCCCAGAAGTTTGGCAGAAGAAGGAAGCTGATAAGTCGACGAATCAATATTGTCAATACGATAGCGAAACGCTGACGTTGTTCACATCGTCGCTGTATTTGGCCGCTCTGGTGTCTTCCTTGGTAGCGTCCACCGTCACTCGTAAGTTGGGAAGGAAATGGTCCATGCTTTTCGGCGGTCTACTCTTCTTTGCCGGAGCTCTTATCAATGGATTTGCCAAAGCTGTTTGGATGTTGATTTTGGGTAGAATATTGCTCGGTTTCGGTATTGGATTTGCTAATCAGGTAATAAACCTTTATCTGCGACGTCAAAAAGCTATAGATCTTTTATGTTTGGATTAGTTTCTTACCTGTTTGGATCCGACAGTCGTATGTTTAATTTTCGGGTTCTTACTACTTCCTCTAAATTTGAGTTTTGTTTTGTTTCATTGCAAGTTCGTAAAGAAAAAAAACATGTGCTTCTTGAAAAGAGTGAGAAAAGTTCATGTTTTATCCCTTTGTGTACCTTGGGTTTCATTTTTTATTTGGATTTTTGCAGAGTTTTTTTCTTTGTCCTGTAACTAGTCTCTATTTTCCTCTTCCTTGAAACCAGACCCTTTTTTCTTCAGATATGTTCTTTATTTTCTTTGATATTGTCCTGTGTATGAAAGGATCAGACAATGTTTTTGGTTTGGAATGTGACAAGAAAACATGTCTTCACTCTTCACAAAGCTTGTTTCAGATCCAGACAAGCTCTTTTCTATTCTTTTTTACTGCATATAACTTGTCTGGGTTTTGTACACATTTTCATCTCTTTTTCTACCCTGAAACCTAACCAGTCTTGTTCGAGTTTCGTCTCTTGAGATCTGAGAGTCGGCAATAAATGAGTTGTAAATAAATGGTTAAAGATGTTATTGTTGCTTGAAAAAATGTTTTACTGTGTTTTTAGTGACGGACGTTTCATTGAAAATTGAACCATGATTTCTTATTATTGTATTAATTCTGTAGTATAGGAAAACTTTCAAATTATGCTTTTCATTATGTTTCTTTCTTCTACAAGCATGACTTCTTCAATATGTGGTCTCTGAGAATGTCAATTTGTGCATTACTTCCATGCCTAACTTTTCATTTACTAAACTAATGGTAGGTTTATAAATTTAATTAGGGCTAATTCTTTCTTTTTCATTTGGTGCTTTTTACAGTCTGTGCCACTCTACCTCTCAGAAATGGCACCCTACAGATACAGAGGATCATTGAACATTGGCTTCCAATTATCAATTACACTTGGTATCCTTATTGCCAATGTGTTGAACTTTTTCTTCGCTAAGATCAAAGGTGGGTGGGGATGGCGACTTAGTTTGGGTGGTGCAATGGTCCCTGCCCTTATCATCACAATTGGATCCCTCGTCCTGCCGGACACACCAAACTCCATGATTGAACGTGGTGAAACCGAGGCAGCCAAGATCAAACTCAAGAAAATCCGAGGGGTCGATGATGTTGAGGAAGAGTTTAATGATCTTGTAGCTGCAAGTGATGCATCGAAGCTTGTTGATCACCCTTGGTCTAACTTGTTGCAGAGGAAATACAGGCCTCATTTAACCATGGCTGTCATGATTCCTTTCTTCCAACAACTTACAGGCATTAATGTTATTATGTTTTATGCTCCGGTTTTGTTCAACACAATCGGTTTCGGAGACGATGCTTCCCTCATGTCTGCTGTGATCACTGGCATTGTTAACGTTTTTGCAACAGTTGTTTCGATCTATGGTGTTGATAAGTGGGGAAGGAGGTTCCTTTTCCTAGAGGGTGGGGTTCAAATGTTGATTTGCCAGGTACTTGAAATTGAATCCATTATGGACTATATTGTGTTGGTACTAACTTTTTAATGAATTTTCAGGCTGTTGTGGCAGCTTGCATCGGTGCTAAGTTCGGTACAAGTGGGAACGCTGAAGAGTTGCCCAAGTGGTATGCCATTGTTGTGGTGTTTTTCATCTGCGTTTACGTATCCGGATTCGCCTGGTCTTGGGGACCCCTAGGATGGTTGGTGCCTAGTGAAATTTTCCCCCTGGAAATCCGATCAGCTGCACAGAGTGTGAATGTGTCGGTCAACATGATCTTCACATTCTTGGTGGCCCAAGTGTTCTTAATTATGCTTTGCCACATGAAGTTCGGTCTGTTCATTTTCTTCGCCTTCTTTGTGGTGTTTATGTCCATCTTTGTGTACTACTTCTTACCCGAAACCAAGGGTATTCCGATCGAAGAGATGAACCAAGTCTGGAGATCTCACTGGTACTGGTCCAGATTCGTCGAAGACCATGACTACCCTAATGGAGGCATGGAGATGAACAGGGGAAGCCTTGGTCCCAAGAATGTGTAACTCTGCCCAACCAAACCATGAACTTATTATTTACTTTCTTCGAAGACAGTAGTATATGCTCTTAGTTCTCATTGCTCTTGGATCCAATATATAAAAATGAAATTTCATTCAACAGTCCTGCTTTTTTCATTTCTTATTTAATTTAACCGATAACATATAAAGCCATATTACTAAATTAATCATTTCTAGTATATGATTAAATCAATGCCATTGTTTGTTTCCATTTCTTGGTAAATTTCTATCGGTTGTCTAATCTCTCTGGTTAAATCAAAACCAATCTTATATTAACTCAAAACATTATGGAATGTAATTAATGGTTTAGATAATATTCCATATTCTTATGTTTGTCCATTTAAATCAAAACCAATCTTATTTGACTCAAATATTATGGAATGTAATTAATGGTTTAGATAATATTCCATATTCCTGTTTTTGTCCATTTAAATCAAAACCAATCTTATCTAATTCAAATTAAATGAGTTTGTTTTCTGATTTGATAAATTATTATTTTGGTACGAGCTGTCTCGATTTAAGTTAAGTCAAACTAAGCCGTTCAAATTTAATTGTATATCTTGATACGGTACTAATTAATTCAAATTTAAATAACTTTTTATAATCAAATATATTATATATCTTTATATTTTTTATATGTGAAATACACTTATTCTATCATGGTATTAAAATGATGCTGGTCTTCGTTCACAGGCTCATAGCTCCTAATTGGATTATGGTTTCAAAACAATGATTACTGTCCTAATCCACTGGATTATGGTTTCAAAACAATGATTACTGTCCTAATCCACTTTTGGTTTTGTTGAGGAAAGAAAATAAGTTATGTATTAAGGGAAGCCCAAACGGGACAAAATCGACTGGCTCAGTCCAATGGAATGTAAAGCCCATATTTACCTGACTGTCGGACTAGTCCTATCCCACACGTGTGGAGATCATTCTGCACGGCTCACCTGCGGCAACGGAAGAGGGATCATTGTGAAACGTGAAGACATATTCCTTCCAATCGGTTTTGGTTTTTCTCTGTCGTTAATTTTCACTTCAACAACTCCCATGATTCCCGCCATGGATCTGCATCTCCTCCGCCCTTCTCCTGGCTCCTCCGCCGTACAACTTTTCCCTCGCTACCTTTCCCCTGCACCTCACCGACGTAGACTCTTCATAGTAAGGTCCACTCTCATCTAAATCCACATTATTAAAGCTTTATAATATGTCTACTTTCGATTTCTTTTCTTTTATTATCTGCTATTATTTTTATTTTATTTGGATTTTTTAAAATAAAAATAGGTCTAATCTTCCTTTTCCAAATGAGAAAGCCAAGTACCATAGAGAACTAGAAGCCGCGGTGGAGGTCGTGGAGAGTGCTTGTCGTCTTTGCGTCGACGTAAATTCACTCGAAAACTTGAATCTAACCTCCTGTTTTTAGCCCCGGTCTTGGTTGCATTAATTTTGAGATGTATTTCCTTACTTTATATAATTTTCTGATTTTAAAAATATTCAATTTTTAGTATTTGTTTTTGCATTACAGGTGCAAAGGTCTCTGTTCTCTAATGAAGGGCAGGTTGTCGAAAAGAAAGACCTAACTCCGGTCACAGTGGCAGATTTTGGAGTCCAGGCTCTTGTTAGTTTAGGTATTTTCATTGATGCCTCAATGTAGCATGATAAGTGTTCTATTTGTTGCATATTTTGCTTAATTGTTAGGAATTGAAAACAGAAGGCTTGCAGTTTTGAAATAGAATCTGGTATACAGTAATAAGCTTTCGCCATTGTTGAATTCACCTTTTGATCTGTGAGTATACTTTATAGTTCAATCTTATCTTCCAATGAAACATATATGATATATGCTTTCGAATATGTGTGTGTGACTTATGCGTACTGGCACTGCTGTGGCAAAAGATGTGTGAACTGACAAATCAAGTAGTGCTTGTTGTTTGATTAACAAGTAATTTTAAACGGTTGAACTAAACTTCATTTGTGTTTCCTCTTTGCTTTCGCTGATAGAATTAAGTAAATTATTCCCTTCTATTCCATTGGTGGCGGAAGAGGACTCTGGTTTTCTACGTTCAAACAATCTGGTGGATCCTGTAGTAAGTGCAGTATCTGATAAAATAAGCATTGATGAGGAATCATTGTCACGTGATGATGTGATGGAAGCAATTGATAGAGGGGGAAGGAATGCTTTTGCTACTGGCACAAAACCAGCCACATATTGGGTACATAGGCTTACCTGTAAACTGCAGTTTTGATTTCTGCTGATGGAAAAGTAAAAAACATTTTCCAGGTGGTATGGTTGGGGTGTGCTTTATTGACATGGTTAACTCCACAAACTTGATGCAGATACTGGATCCAATTGATGGCACCCGAGGGTTTGTAAAAGGAAGTCCAGCTTTATATGTGGTATGACTTGCATTCTGCATCAGATCACTTTTCTTTTCATTTGAAATGTTCTCCTAATGCCATGGATTATCTTGTAAATTTAGTAGGTCTACTCTAGCACTGAAAAATAAAGTGCCTCATCCACCTTGACTTATTTAGCAAGTCTTACTTATAGAGTTA
Organism: Abelmoschus esculentus; assembly: GCA_035048815.1. Lineage (NCBI taxonomy): Eukaryota > Viridiplantae > Streptophyta > Magnoliopsida > Malvales > Malvaceae > Abelmoschus > Abelmoschus esculentus. The sequence continues at coordinate 4,980,576 of JAUCBN010000008.1, forward strand.
CATCAATCCGTTGTACAATGAAACATTGTCTGTTCTGGATTAGTTTCTGTGATGAAATCGGCATTTGAGAAATTCTTTGGTAATATTTTATGATTGCAAGGTTTCCTAAACCTTGTTCCTGCAGGTACTAGGTGGATTGTTTTCTACTTTTAGTGATTTTATGCTATTTGCGTAAGCACAATCTTTCCTTGTCACCTTCTTGGCTGAGGGCATATTTTGAATTTTTCAGGTAGGTTTATCTCTAGTAGTTGAAGGAGATATTGTGTTAGGTGTAATGGGATGCCCTAACTGGGTTGTAGATACTTCTTACAAGTCTACTACTGATGCACAAGGTTATAAAAATAGTTCACCTGAATTTGGTATCATTATGAGTGCTCATGTTGGCTGTGGAACTTGGACGAGGAGGCTAAAGAGTATGCTTGATTGCTCAACTAAAATTTCATCTGATTGGACCAGATGCTTTGTTGATGGCTGTTGTTTAGTCCCCGATGCCCGCTTCTGTATTCCAGAGAGTCAAACATGGGAGTCATTGCCATTATCAGTTTTGTACAAAGCAAGAATTGATGATGAAAACATAGGGAACAAGGAAATTCGTCTTTTGTCTGCATTTTGTGGAAGGTTTGGTGTTTTTCCATTCCTAGTTTGATGTTTTCCTACTTGTATGATTTTCCATTCAGTTTTCACCTGTTATCTAAACAATAGTATTCTTTTTCTGCTATTATTTATTTGCCTTCTTAGTGATCAGACTCTCTTTTGAAAGTATTTCTTGCTTGTGCATGGTATGATTTTGCTTGTTTGCAGTTTATGCAAGTACATAATGGTGGCTTCAGGTCGGGCATCCGTTTTCTTTCTACGAGCAAGATCTGAAAAAGTTATCCGGGTATAATCTTGGTTATAGTTAATTGAACACAGGAATCGAGTTTTGATGGTTTACTTATCTTCTTCTTGACAATATAGATTTGGGACCATGCGGTTGGTATGATATGCGTGCATGAAGCTGGAGGAAAGGTAAGTGGTAGATCTCATCCCAGATACATAAGAATGTCACAGATGGGACATCTTGTGGTGATGATCATTATGGAAGGCATTTTCTGTTCGTTTTCTCATTTCCTTTTCTGCATGGAACCAATAATGTTGGGGAAAAACGAAAACACACATTCATATGACATACTGACATAGTAAAACAGTACATTAAATTCACACTGCTGTTTCAGGTGACAGATTGGGAAGGAAGTGAACTTGATCTTGCGGCGGATCAGATCGAACGGAGGAACATATACCCCGCGGGTGGGATTCTTGTGACGAATGGGAAGATCCATAATCAGATACTGGAGATGATATCTTCCATTTCAACAGGAGTCTGACATTGTGCCTTACTGAATCGGTATTCCTATTCCATTATTCAATTCTTTGAATGCCATTTGGGTTGCAGTAAAACCTTCCTTTTTAAAAAAAAAATAAGAATTTATTCCCACAATCCAAGGATAAATGTAAAAGAATATAAATGAAATTATTTAATCGCCATTAGATTTTCAAAGAACTTCGTTCTGGCCGACAAACATGTCCCAAAAAGAAACAGTGTGAATTTTAATTGGAACAATGAAACACGTTTAACATAAGTGTGATTTTGTTGGTTGAATATTATTTTTATCCTATTTTATTGTGACAAATAATTGGTTTTATCTTTGAACTTATGTTATCTCATTAAGTCCATTTCTCATATTATCCCCTATGCTGTTGAATTGTTGATATTTATCATTACATTTTTTTATACACAAGTTAACTGCCATAATTAATTGTTTATGTATGGTATAGATGAATAAAAAACAATACTAATATTAAATTAGTAATAAAGGATGGTTACTGGATGCGTCCAAAATATTGGGTATTAATGATCTATGCAAACAAACTTCTCCATTATCCCTTTGACTAAGGGCCCAATTGTGGTTGCTTTTAAGCGGCCACAAGCACTTAAGTAATTCTAACGAATTTAGGTTAATTTTGGTTGATTTTAGTTGTTTTTTAAATCAATTTTTTCACCTAAACTCAAAAGCCAAATTTTGTTTTTGAGTTTGGTAAGCTAGTTTAAAAATAAAATTACTTATTTACCCTTATAATATATTTGTTAAAATAATATTCATACATATATAATTATAAAATAATATATATTTTATAATATTTTATATTTAGAATAAAATTATTTTATTTTAATATTTATATTGAGAATAAAATTATTTTATTTTAAATTTATTATTAATTTATAATTATTATATTCGTATATAATCTAATATATATTTTTTAAAATTAAATTCAAAAAAATATTATAATTTAAATTTATTTTTTTAATAATCATAACATTAATAAAAATTAAAAATTTTTAAATATAATTTAAGTTCACTAATTTTTAAATTAATAAAAATTAAATTTATTTTAATACCTTACAATATCATGTCTAAAATAGATATTTTGTCTTTTTAAAATCATTTTTTGACATCAATGACAAACATTATTTAATTTTTTAAAATCATTTTTCCAAATACAGTTTTAAAATCATCTTTTCAACTGTACTTTTTATAAGCAATGCCAAATATCGGCGTCTGATTTCGCCACCTAACTGTGTGTTTTGCAATTAAACTATATGGTTGATCTATGTTACTTTCATGAAGCCTTTGCATATAAAAGAACTGCCAACGAACATGAATGCTCCACTCAGTTTGATTGCTGGTATTTTCACACTGGAACCCAAGCCTTTGTTTGTTTGTTTTTTCGAACAACCAAGCCTTTGTTAATGGTTTTCAACCGAAAGATTAATTTCTGGTCACAGTGGAATGTCTAGCTGCCGGCAAATGATCGACTCATGGCCAAATTATCAACACGTGTCCGCTTGGCACTATCAACCGTGGACAAGGCAACGTGCAAACTTCCACTAAAGTTGTCCTCAACGTGTCAGTCATCCACAAAGCCCAACTGGCCAATGTCACGGCGTTTGACTTACCATGAATCTAACAGGCACTTGGACTTTAAGCTGTATAAATTTGACTAATCCAATCAAAGACAAAACACAAATATCTAGTCTAGTAAACTATGGCGCGCTCCGTTGAGACACTGGTTGTTGGTGGAGTGATTGAAGATGTGCTCGACATGTTTACTCCGGCATCGGAGTTCACCGTCCAGTACGGCGGCAAGCAAGTAACCAATGGCTGCGACATTAAGCCATCTGCTGCTGCTGATAAACCTCATGTCAAAATTCTTGGCCATCCACTCTCGTATGCAATTCTTTCGAACTTCTTTTTCGATTTTCTTGCACATAACTTTGGAGGGATTTAAATAGACTCCTTACTTTTGGTTATAATTTGTAGGTTATGGTTGATCCTGATGCCCCAAGTCCAAGTGAACCTCGATTGAGAGAGTGGCTTCATTGGTAATTATAAATGTTTTATCTCTGCTACTGTATCTGCAAGAGTTGCAATGTAAAATTTGGTAAAAAATAATGTTTATGTTGCAGGATTGTTGTAGATATTCCTGAGGGACATGATGCTACCAAAGGTATAGCTTTGCCATTGATCTGTTTCTTACATCTCAATCATCATCAGGGCGTAGAGATTCGGTTCATTTAAAACTATAACATCTAAATGTTAATCTAATACAGGAAGAGAGTTGGTGGCTTACACGGGACCACAACCTCCTACAGGGATTCACCGCAATATTTTGGCACTCTTTAAGCAAGAAGGAAGCATGGAAGGAACGGTTCAAGTGGCGGATGTGCGTGCCAACTTCAGCACTCGCCGATTTGCTGCTCAAAACCGGCTGGGGCTTCCTGTTGCTGCTGTGTATTTCAATTCACAGAAGGAATCAGCAGTGAAGAGACGTGCTCACAGCTTACTGTCTATTTGGTAGATCTTGTGACACATTCTTTTAAAGGCTAGATGATGTGTGTTGTCTGTGTGTATATGTATCATATGTATATAATTTCATTGATTGAAGTGGGAACCATAAAATAGTGAATTCTGTGTTTGCCTGTATGGACTTTATACATTTTGTGATGAGATGGGATTTGGCCAATGTCAAACTTAACCGGTTGATCAGGCCCTGAATCCATTCTTGGATTGTTTGAATGTGATGCGATCATATCATATCAACAGTAATGCAAGCTAACTGTATGCACCAGCCACCAGGTAATCAGATAGTTAATTTGATCATTTTACTTGAATGGAAATTGCCAACTGCAGTTTGCAGAAGATGTTTTCATGGCCCTTTATCATGCAGTGATGCAGAATAAATTAGTTAGCACTATATTATATCAGCTGTAGTTACAAGTATAGACTGACTGACAAAGTAACATAGAAAGACTTGTTCATTTTTCATCAAGAATTAAAGAATTTCTCCCAAGGTTTTAATTTTCCATATACTGTGAGAAGATGGAAATTGTAATCAACAAAGAGAGGCAAACCTGGAGGATTTATAATTCTCTTGAATCTTGAATTTTGACATGCATATGTTCTAGAACTACAAAGAAACATGATTGAGTGCAGCACTGGTGAATTCATCTCATAGAGAAACATAATTCATCAATGCTGCACTCAATGATGTTTATTCCGTCCAGGGATCTCCATAGGCTTGATTCAGTTCCATGTAATGATCTTCATCCATGTGATATGTGTTTATATATAGACATACATGTTGACGAACAAGCTCAATTATGATTTGCAGTACATGCAACTTTGAAAACAGCATGTCACCTTAATTTACATGTTAGCAGCATGTTCTAATATTTGAGCGAGCTTAGGCTGTAGTACTGATTTCTTGTACGGGAGCCAGCAATTTTGTACTACTTTTAACACCCCCCATCCCACCCCACCCCGCATCCAGCTATCCAATTCATTGTCTTGCTTACCATGATTTTCTTTATTACAACTTCAGGCTCCGGGTAGGGACCATTTGGTTGGTAGGTTAAAACTCTAATCTCTATTAATAACATGCTTCCATGGACCAGCTTTTTCGTGAATAATGTATTAATTGGATATTAACACCTGATTCTGGTTACATATATATGTATATACACACACATGGTGTTACATGTGAAGAAAGGGATACATATGCCTAGATGAAGCATATTTGACAACAAGAAAGAAAAAATTGCAGACAGAGGAATCAACAAATAGTGAAATGTACAATATGTTATAATTGGATCGGTCTATCGTCTACGAAGAATGATCTTACCCTCGGCATCTTCATCCACGATACTCACAACTTCGTCTGGAGGAACATACCACCAAATTCGAGGTTTCTCTAGCTGATGTCCAATTTGAGCAAACTTATGAGCAGCTCTATTGCCTTCCCTATAGATATGAGTCACGAGGCAATTGTTAAGCTCCGGTATGATCAAGTTTATGTGGCTAAAATATCTTTGTAGTTCAGCACATTTAACCTGCCTCCTACGGACAATGATATCGATCAACGTCTTGGCATCACCTTCGAGCCAGACATCGGTCCAACCATTTTCCAATACCAACTCCAGGCCTCTTCGTAACGCAGATAGTTCCGCCATGGTGCTAGTGGTTCTCCCTATGGATTCAGCATAGCCAAGTAAGAATTCAGCCTTGTGATTCCGAAAGACACCTCCAATGCTACCTTTTCCTCCTCTATCTCTACAAGATCCATCAAAGTTCAATTTAGTCCATCCGACTTCGGGTTTTTCCCAGGACACCGGAATAGGTTCTTTGTGCCAGTTCCTAATTAGCACCAACCGAACCGGGTTCTGTATCAGTCTATGGCATCTAAAAATATTGCTGAAGGCCAACATCATCCCCCCTAATATCTCCTTAATCCTTGTTGAAAGTTAATGAAAAAGATCAAACCAGAGAAGAATGTACAAGAAAACAGAAAGTTGAAGAATGTACAAAAGCTGAAGTGGAGATAAAGAAAAGAACATTAAAATTCTTAGATCAAGAAGGCAACATTAAGATATTGAAATGGGCAGATAGATTTCTTGAAAAACTCTCAAGCATCTTCTCTTAATCATATTCTTAAGAAATCCTTGGTTACTTCACATAATGGCTACCATCAAACTATAACTGTAGAATTAATCAGCAGCTCCTATTTTTTAACTATATTTGTATGTGTCCAAATTGAATTTCAGTTGATGTTCAAAGAATGGCATGGAAGGGGTTTACTTAATTTGGTCGAATTTGACTGGAACGTATTAATTTGCTACATTTGATCTAATTTATGCTTCAGAGATTGCTGCAGACTGGTTTGAGTCCTCTTATTTTCCTTTAAATAATTATTTTTTATAGTATGAAATGAGTTAGTAGTCGTTTATAGCTAGCTGTTAGGATAATTTGGAGACGTTAGAGATTTATTTTTTACCATTAAATGCACTTATGAACATATCGTTATCGATACGCGAATCATCGTATCGGTACATACTTTAAATATAAAGAGCTATTGTGTACATAAAATAGAGTATATTGTTACACAATACGTGTATCATATGATATTAAGAGTGTTGTACTAGTACCAAAAACTTATTTTTTTACTTTTTAAATACCTTTAAAAATATTTGTTAAAGATAAATAAATTTTAAATTATATGTTTAAATTTAAAAATATATTTTTTATTTATATTATGATAATAATATTTATCTATTTGATGACATGATACTAATCCTCCAAAGTGGGTTTAGTTGAGGGGTGATTTGCTACAATCAGACAGTGACATCGGTGGCCACTGATGAATCCCCGTCTCCATTTATACTTCCCCTGACATCTTTCCTTTTTTGTAGCTGAAGAGTCAGATCTGCAGTTTAAGTATCAGCTCCCAAGGCAATCACGCAAACGTTACACGTTAATTTACTGGTTAGGAATAGGAATTGGCAACTTCAGTGTTAAGTATCAGCTCCCAAATCAGGATCTCGGCTCGTTGATTTCAGTGACTACCGACGAGAAGACCACGAGAATATGATGGATGAATAGGATCAGTGGCATGCTGACGTTTCAGTTTCGGACACTGGTTCGCAAGCTTCAGGGTTTCCTTCTCTTCCTTTCGTTCTACGTACGTCAGCAGCTCCTACTGTATTAGTACCTTCTATGCCGGATCTGCGACCCGTTAACACTAAACTGGATAACACCGAACAGGTTTTGGAGTCAAATTAACGTAGTCAAAAGGAGAGTTTTGTGGAGCAACCTGTTGCGCAGCCAATCGCATAATCGGGTAGTCCGATGTTGCATTATGTTCCGGATTCTCATTATTATGCTCCACCCGTAAAACAAATACCCATTTATTATGTTCCTGGCAATGTTCAATCCAGAAATCCTCCATTTCTGCCGGTTCAAGTGCAGGCACAATACGTACAGCAGTATCCACTTCCCGCGGGTTAAGTACCCATTGGGTACCATCTCCCGGCTCCTGGTTCGGTCAAGCATACAAGGCGCGCAGTTACATCTATACGTGGATCCTTTTGATCCGGTGTTAAGACTTGCTCCTGATACTGATGGGTATGGATATAGAAATTCCGGTCCGGTTTCGGTTCATATATATTTGATCCCCACTCGTCTCATTTCATGCCTGCCTTAGGCCTTGGGATGATATGATACTGTTGTCTGCATGGGGTGAAAGGCGTGCATGCATGCATGCATTTGTATCTTCATTTCACATGCACTAAATCTCTCTCATCCATTCAAAAACACCCCTACCCTGCAAATGATTAATACTACTGTAGATTCTCATTAATGATAATTAATTAATTAATAATTAAACTCACATAATTATATATTTATTAAATATTTGGAAAAGTAATGCTATATGTAGACTATGAAAAATAAAAGAGAAAAAAGCAAAAGCTTAATATGGTCCTCGGTCTCCCAATGAATGGAAATGAAGTTGTAGAAGCTTTCTTTATGGCTTTCTCTTGAATCAATGACAGTATTCAGAGAATCGATTGAGTTAAAAAGAAGAAGACACTGGCTAGCAAAGTAAAGAAAGAACAAAATCAAAAGAGAGGGAATGAAAACGAAACGTACTTTCTGCAGGAACAAATTAAGGAGGGAAAACAATAATTTAAAGGCAAAGCTATTTGACTTCATATGTCCTGGTACTTTTGGTCTCTCCTCCTTGTTCTTTCTACCTATATTAAATTGATGTTAATCTCGAATTTCTATCATAAACAATCCATCTCTTCTCCGTTTTTCTATTAATTTTTTTTAAAAAATAGTCAATAATATGTTACCATGCAGGTGATGTTACCTATAATAAAGGATGAACGTAAAATTATAAAATTTTAAAAATAATAAATTTATAAAATTTTGAGAGGTAAAAATAATTTTTTTAAAACTCCAAATCATATAAAAATTTTAATTTTGCCTCTAATGATTGTTTGTTTAATGAAATCCTGCTGTAATGCTGACCGAGTTCATATGTCAGTGTCCAGACTTATAATTATGAGTTAAAAATGTAGGGTGAAATGATTTTGGTTCATAGTGCCATCATTGTTTGATGACTGTGACTGGTTAAACGGCGATGCACTTGAAAGACCACTAGGGGTTGGTTCTGCTTTTGTTATCGGAATGTGAAAGTTGAAACATCCTGGGACAAGAATCAGAAGCTTACAATAACTTTATAAGTTCTATTCTTCAAATAATTACTATCAATTTGTTGCTTCTAAATAAAATCTGAAATTTAATTTCTTTTGTAAACATAAAATATAATATTAAAAAATATATATCCTATGTTTTAATCGACTAATTCAATTTAATTCTAAATATAATTGAGATTAGAATCTGAATAAAAATCTTATACATCTGATCATCTCTTCTATGTCACCTATTAAAAAACAACGGTGAAAGATTTTACTATAATTGGAGTTTTGATTAACATTAAATCACGAACTCATTTTTTGATTTTTTTTTTAATTTCGGTAAAATTATAATTACTATCAAAGTTTAATCATATTTAAACACGTCGGTAATATATAATTTTTATATATTTATCTGTTTCACAATTATACGATGGACCGAAAGATTAATTCGTATCCCTAAAACATTTAAATCTTCATATGATTTTATGTATTACTTTATATTTTAATGGTTTTTTTATCAAAACGATCAATGATAACCAACTCTTCCGGCATGAAACAGTCGTTTTGCGTCGAACACTATACCAAAAGTAAAAAGACCAATACGTGCCACCCTGTTCGTACTCCTCCACATAAGGACATGGAACCCAAAGCTGTCACCCCTGCCATGAAAACGAAATGCTATTAAAATGCGTCTTTGTATGTTTATGAAACATTCAAGAAAGGATACCCAAACATGTCCGAAAACCAATCTCGCATCAGGTTGGAACAGTTCGATTCATGTGATGCCTGTACTATCCCCGTTCTCTTGAAACAGTCGACTTGGCCATTGCCTTGTCTACAAAACGAATTGAATTCCAAGGGCCAGGGAGGTGTGGCCGGAAGCCTGAACACTATTTAATTCTGGATATCTGTGTTTGTGGTGTGTAGATTCGGAATGTGGATGTTTGAAGATTAGGCTGAGGTAATAGTCTTCAAATATTGTGGTGGCAGTGGTGGGGTTATAACTTATACCTTATAATATATCACTGTCGTCTCATAGGATTCGAGCCACATCGTTTATTGCCAGAATTATGAAGTCTTAGGAGCATTTTTAATACTCTGTAGGACCAGACCCCCAGTGTCCCTATTGGCAACATATGCATCACCTTTAGGGGGAGGGGAGGGAGGGATTTCTGTTGCTTTTTATTCAGTACAGCTGGTTTAACCTGTTTTGATTGAATGCACCATCGAACAGGGATGGACGAAGCCATTGAACCCTGACTGCTGTTTCTCATGTGAACAAATGCCCCCACAAGACTAGTGTGACATAAATTTGGAAGGGGTCGTTAAGTAGGAGCGCCAGTTTTATATTATATTGAAATCGAGCACGAAATTAATATATAATTTAAGTCTAATCGAATTTACATTTATATGAATATTAAAATAAATAAAATTTATTATTTTATTTAATGAGTTTTGTCAATAATTATTTTTAAAGTTATCGAAAACATATGATGAATTTCTCTTTACGATTGTGATTGAGATAGTTACCTAAATAATTCCCAACCCATCCAATTTTGCTAATTATTTTTTCTATTTGCATTATTTCCTAAAAACAAATAATTTTGCTTTACTTGTTACACGTTTTTTTCTTTTAAAATGACATTAAATTATAGACATGTTTTTAAAATCTAATTAAAACTAAAATAGATTTGAATTTCTCTTTATGAGATTTGACATCTGTTCCTTTATAAGAACAAAAACCAAGATTACTAAGATTTGAATTTCAATTTATTAGGATTAAAAAAAGAATTTAAATTTATTTTTTATTAATTTTGTAAAACTTAAATCTAAAAATAGATTTTAGAAATAGTTATAAAAAAACGTTGGCAAATGAAGCAAAAATTAGAAACGACAAGGGGCAGGGACGGGGAAGCTTTAGGGTCATAAGATTTTCATCTGTGATAAATATGTGAACTTTATTAACAAAAATCTACTGCAATTTAATTATATCAATTATATAGCTTATATTAAAAATATTTAAAAATTAAATTTTTAATTCTAACTTTAATTTATATATTTTAAACCTTAAGCACTATGTCCTAAAAATACATCTTATCCCTAATCATGTAAGCCATAACCCTAAACTCTAACATTAACTCATAAATTTTATATCGAAAAAATTTAAATCCAAGATAAATAATATATGTATTTTGATTTTAAAATTATTAGGTATTTTATTGTCAAAAATAAAGTATTCCTAACCTGTAATAATAATTTTTGATTAAAAATACAACCAAAAACCTCGTTAAAAATCTCTTTAATTTAAATAAATAAATATTCTTAATCGTATTTATATCAATAATAATATCAATTAATCCTTTTAAAGTAAATGATTTGCCTTAAAATTATGTAACCACACCTCATGATTAAGGACAAATTGTTAGGTTAAATACACAGTATTAGTATATATAATTAATTTAACCCTAATTTCTATGTTCCACCACCTATCGCACCGTTTTGAGTCAAGGAATGTGGCTTAATTAATAGTATATTTGTTCTCTGTAAAAGGAAGTGGCACTGGCAGTGACAACTTTTAATGCTCAACTGGTTGACATTATAAATTAGGAGAGGGAGAATACGGGGGTTGTACAGGAAAATACGTACAAATTATTTGTTACTGAATACAACATGCTGAAACCAGAAGGGTATATTTAGCCATTTCTCCAGAACAGTATTAGCTTTATGAAAAGTACACTCCTTTAGCCATAAAACCTAGAACTTGCTAATCTCAGATTTGTTAATTTGGATTAAACGTGTAATAAGACTAGAAAATATGTCCAAAAAGTAGCCACAACTATGGTGTTTTTTTGTTTTCTTTTCCAAGGAGAAAGAGAGGGAAGGCAAAGGGCAGGGACCAAGGCACATATAAGTTAAATATGGCAGCTGCCGCCTGCTGAGACTGAGAACTAATGTTGAAGACTCCACAGTTACTCGCCCCTTCTTTTTTCTGCACAGAAAGCGAAGCTTCTCTTTTCCATCATTAATACTATTACTCACTCTCTTGCAGACTTACTCTCTCTCCATTTATTTCATTTTCATTGTGCTCTCAGTGTACAGTTCTTCAAACACAAACTACACTGGAACAAGAAAGGTTAAAGGAAGAAGAAAACGAAGGGATTAGGAGAGAATTTGATATGGATAAGTTTGATCTTGAGGACCCATTGATGAGTTTGGAAGAACAACAATCTGATACAGTTTCAGCTCTTTTTGCTTCAGAATCTGATCACATGGCTTCAGACAACTACTTCCATTGTTTAAAGACTAGTGACTTCCATGTTTCTTTCAGGCAGGAAGCCATTTCTCTTGTTTTGCAGGTATCCCATACTGTTCTTTTTTAATGTTGTTTACTGTTATTGTCTTTTATCTTCTTGCATTTTTGTTGTAAACTTGGTTTAGTTTGCCAGGCGCAGTATTCCTGTAACATTGATCCCTACACGCAATACCTGGCTATCAACTACATGGATCGGTTCATCTCTTGGCAAGAAATCCCGGTATAGCTTTAATACAGAAAAAACATTGAACTAGGATGCAGAGTTCTTGTTTGTTTTTTTCTCGGTAACCAAACAGAAGCTTGTTTATAATTTCATGTACAACAACTTATGCTAACATAAATGTAATTCATGTCCAACTTTGCAGCAAGGTAATCCATGGGTTGCGAGGCTCCTTGTGGTAGCTTGCATTTCTCTGGCTGCCAAGATGAAGGAAATACATTTCTCCTTTTCAGATTTCCAGGTAAAAGAAAAAATACTCAATTCCCTCTCCTAACATTCTTTAGCCCCATGCAAGAATACTAAAAAAAACAGGTGAAACAGAGGGAACAAGGATTTATATTCGATCCCCCAGCTATCCAACGAATGGAGCTTCTGGTTCTCGATGCCTTGAACTGGCGAATGAGATCAATAACACCCTTCTCCTTTATCAATTTCTTTGTATCTTTGTTCCAACTGAAAGATCCACCTTTGTCACAAGCTTTAAAAGGCAGAGCAAAAGATATAATCTTCCAAGCTCGTAATGGTAATTAAACAGAACATAGAAATCATTTCTGCTAATATCTTTCTCATGACAAAACAGTTTAAACGTGAGGGAAATTCTGTTTTGTTCGGTACAGAAACCAATCTGTTAGAGTTCAAGCCATCAGTAATTGCAGCATCTGCTCTTCTTCTGGCATGTCACGAGCTATTCCCATTGCAGTTTCCATCATTCGAAACCTCAGTTTTGGCTTGTGAATACGTGAACAAAGTAAGCATGCTAGTACCAAAAGTCTGCTTCATTTCATGTTGTTTTAAATTAATGAATGAATTCAAAGCTGAGTTTTTACAGGAGTTGGTGCTGAAATGCTTTAATGCAATACAAGAAATGGTTGAAAACGAAGTGAGCGAATCCATGGTAGATATGGTGTCCAGCTCAAGCACAAGAATCCCAATAAGTGTTCTGGACTGCAACTGCAACAAATCAGAAACCGAGAGTACCAACAGCACCACGGCAGACACCGTGACGCCTGAGAACAGAGAAATGAAGCGACGCAAATTGAATGGTTTTTGCAGTGAAAGTAACAAACTGAAGATTTCCCAGATTCAACCATGAACCATGTGAATAAGATTTTCAGCTAGAAAAAATACCAGGAATGGCATACCATCACCAATCAATCCCCTTATTTTTCTTGCCCTTTTCTTTGACTACTACAATTTTTGAAAAATAAAATAAAAAATTGGAGATGAGAGAAATTAGACAATCTAATCCATTTTGTTTTATGGGGTTAATCTTTGTTTTATTTACTTGAGTATTAAATTTAACCGGGTGACAATGCCATTGCCAGCTGTTGGAGAAGGGACATTAAGAACCAACATCAGGCTTCAAACTGTTAAAATAGTACCAATTGTTTTTTGTGTTAATGTTGTGTTGTTTTGTAGTAGATAGGGAACAGAGCACTCCTTCCTTCAATAAGATATTTAAATACAAAAAACTGGGTTTTTTCTTGAAAAAGCAGAAATGGGGTTGTCATTTCTAATGTCAAACCATAGAACACGACACTGAATTTGTTAAAAGCAATACCTAAGAGACTGGAGATTGGCGGGAAAGAAGCAAATGCCAACAGCGTCCAAGGCACGTTGCTGTCTTGAAAGATTATGGTATCATTGTCGAGAAACTACACTGTTTATGTGGTTGAAAGCAACCGGGTCGCAGGTGGGGGGGAAGGAAATAACTGTCTTATCTTGGTGGGTTGTTGAGGTATTGAGAAGCAAGACTTAAATGGTTGTTGAAATATTTTGTTTTGTCTTAAAGCACAGGAACCAATCAGCTTAAACTTAGCTGTTTGTCAATTGGGGAAGATGTTTGTGTAAGAAATGAATTAATGGCTTGCAACACTGCTACTTCTGCTATTAATTGGTAGATTTGGATGATTGGAGGAAAGGTGGCTGGTCCGCTCCTGAATGAAGAAGCTTTGGGGGCCACCTGCTGGAGGGAAAAGATAAGAAATTTTGTTTCTGTAGACTGGGAGAAAGTCTTAGGGACCACTGGGCCATTTTAGATGGTCCAAGTTTCAAAGCCCAAACTGCATTTATGGCATAAAGGACGCTCTGGAGTAGGATAAGAAAACAGAGTTGCTACATATGCCAGAACCAGAATACTAAATCTATAAATGCTATATTGCTATACCTATCAGTTTAAAATGACATAACAGAAGGATTATGGAATGTGTTGCAAGTTTGTAATTTTGGTTCAAGTTTCTGTACATTAGAATTTTAAAATTAATCCATGGTTTAAATTTCAGAGGACCTGCGCAGTATTATCTGCTCCCAAAACCAGCAGCATTTGCAATAATCATGACAAATCAACTCAACAGAGCTGGTTATATAATCATATCGAATGCTAAGTTAAACAAATCTATTTCCATGGTATTCTTTAAAATAGAGATAATATACATTTCGGACAAGCATCTATAACAGTTGTGATGAATAAGGTGTTCTCTAATCAATTGAGGTAGAGATGAATGGACACTGCCTCGGTCTATATAAAAAATTAAATCCAAAGTTGGATTGGTTGTCCAAAACTCACCCAGACTACTACAACTAGTTTCCTTTTTTATGTACATAGAAGCACCGATATGCTTCTCGAATAAAATGGATCATCATTCTTGCAGATTAGATGATCCATGCTGAAAAAGCTTTGTTCTCTGTCCTGCATGTGTAACATCCCTCCATCAACACAAATAAATTGTCCAGGATGTTGGTTAGTCACTGTTGTAGCCAATATTGATCTATATCTTCCGATACAGCTTCTCGTGTTCAAGCATTATCATTACCGGCTAAACTATTTTCCGGCTCAGATGTCTTAATTAACATAGGAGGCGGAGGGTGTAGCTCAAACAGAGGTTTGCTGCCTTCAGCATAGCTTCCTATGCATATATCACCACGGCCATGCCATGTACCATCTTGGACATTGTTCATCTCCAATGTTCTAGACTCCTGCTCCATGTTGAAAAGGAAAGAAGCTATTTATCGAACTTCAGGGAAATGAAAGAATTTTATGAATTTAATTTGAGAAGCGTCTGATTGTCACTGGTTGAATGACTCTGGTTGCATTTTTGGATTACAGGGTAAATAAAATACTCAATGTTTGAAAAACAGTGTTGCAAGGATACAAACCTGGGCTAGTGTACAGCAAGGGCAGATAAGATGGTAGACGCAATCATCCAATAAGCTATCATTGCCCTGCAGGAAAAAGAAATCCTATCCGAATCAGGAGTGTAAGGTGCTGATAAATAAAAGCGTAAAAACTATCAGAAGTCTTCGAGCAACTTAAACAGAGACAAATATCAGGCAAAGCACGCCTAACATGTAGTTGAAATTCAAGATAGTCCTATCCAGAAAATACCAATTAAGCATCATCACTTAAAATTGACTACATGAGGTGACTTTTAATAGTACAAGGCACCATTATACAGCTTTAGTATTCTTATAAAGCAAAAGAATGGAAGTTCAATGCAACAGCAATGCCAAATTAACGAGAATAAAGAAAATTAGACTCGACATGGCTTTTGTTCTGCATAAAAAGGCATGTTGTGGCCCAAGGAGTTTCAAGGTTTAAATTTTGGAACACAGTGTGTGGGTGCTTTGTTAAACATGAATGATCTATTTGGGTTCTGGACTTCTGGTAAATGACATTGAAAGCAACGTGTACATATTCCAAACGTTAACGTATAACAATCTTTCCTCAATCTAGTTGGTTCTTTTGACACCTTCAAACTTTGATGTCGGTCCACAAGAACAATAATGTCCCGGTCAGGTCAACAAATTCAAATATAAATACTATGATTACCATGCAGGAAAAAAATAGCATATGATCACTTATTATTAGATCCTGCAGCTGGAAAAGAATCAAGCATGCCCAGAAATAAAAAGTTCTCACCCTAATATTGAATTTTCTTTTAATCTGAGTACGGAAGAAACCCAGATATGCTCCTACAGAAATGATGAAAGCAACACCCAAATACAGAAAGCAATTCCGCTTGGTGATGATAAAGACAACAAAGTTGAGAATAGCAGTAGCTGTTAGGATGAAATAAATAGTTCCCTGCAAAAGCAAATTAAGAACTTTCAGAAAATGTTGAAATGCAGCATCAATGAAAATAAACTCTGAAGTGCAGGAACAGTAATACATAAAAAAAAGGCTTGCTCATAAACTATGGGAACACATATCAGGGAATTGCCCATTTCCAGGAATGGGGTGTTGAGTTATAAGAATTAAGAATGTAGAAATATGAAATTTTTACCTGAAGAAAACAAAACCCGAAACCAGCCCGCCGCATGTTCTTACCAAATCTGTAGCAGGGGCAACTGCAATATCACAAAACAAACCATTACAGAAACGTAAATATAAGCACTAGTATCAGATTCACAACATCAAAAACAAGAGCTACAAATCATAAATATAATTATTTTTAAACTAATCAAAATGATTAAATAATTTTCTCTTGGGGCTAGAACTATTTTACAGAAGAAACTCGAAGCTAAATAGTGAATACATGCATACATTTAAAAAAAAGGTAACCTACATAAATAGTTCCCGAATATACTCTAATACTTTCGTGCGTCCCTCAACTGTAAAAAGTTGCAAACTAGTCTCCGACTAAAAAATAACAAGTTAGTCGGACGCCGTTAAAATTTAAGGGTTGATAAAGTGAGTTATTCGACATTTAACATAAATTGATATAATTAATAATTAGCACTTAATATAAATTGATATAATTAAGAATTAGCACTCAAGTTCTAAACTTATTTTAATTTGACTCAAATTATAAAAAAATTAACCAACATAATTTTATTAATTTATCAATTTAGTCCATTTCACCCTCAAGTTTCATTTTCCCTTTTCAGAAACAATTGTTCGGCCACGGGTTTAGGAGCAGCAGCTAATCCGATTTCTAGACAGATTTATTTGACATTCCCAACTGACAGTAGTTTTTTTTGAGATTATTGTTGCTCCTCTGGATTTTTTCCAGCATATATGGACCTGTACAAGATGTGAGGAGTATTCGGCGTGCTCGAGTCCGTTGCAGTTGATTCGAGGGAGCCATTCGAGGACCATTATATAGTCTATCCTTAACGCCAATATTAAGAAAATGTAAAAATATGCTTTTGTTTTTGTTTGACGCATTTTGACTGAACCCAGAATATTCGGGATTATAGACAAAATTATAAATGGAGCGAACAATTTTAGTACTCATATCTATGAATTTTTTTCAAAAAAAAAAATCGAAGAAACAAACAACCTATTTCCCAAAAATCCAGATAGAGGGAAAGAGAACTAACCAGGTAGATTCGAGAGCAAGACGGCGGTCATCCAAGAAATCAAGAACAACGTCACCTTCCCACATCCTGAAAACGCCACCGAAGTCGCCGCTTTCTTGTTCTAAAGGATCCTCGGCGTTTTCGAGTTTGCTCCATTTGCCCTGCGTTTGCAAAGCCACCGTCGAACATAGCATGTCGAAATCCAACATCGCCATTCCTTCCATCAGCATCTCTTCTTCATCTTCTTCTTCCCTTTTGCCTCCATTTACGACAACTTTCTCTTGCTTCTCTACTTCCGCCATTAAAAAATCACCAACCCACAGAACTTCACGCCTTCAAACCTTAACCCCTCTTTTCTTCCTCTTCCTTTTTCTCTCTGGGAAAGGCAGAAAAGATCTGCCTTTTTTAAATTGCGTATCGTTTCCTTTTTGTTTTATTTTTTCAGTAATTAATTGGCATATATTTTGGTTTGGCGGGTACGATTAATTGTTCGTGGGACCCAAAGGAGGTGAGTAATTGACGAGAAAGCCATTGCCACGTAGGTTCGTGATTATAGGGATTAAGATTGTAATAGGTAATTATTGTCTGTATTAACGATTCTTCCCCCTTTTTTTCCTTGCAGTACAAAACGTTTCCTACCTAACCTCACTAGTTTCCTACCAATATTAACCATCCAATTTTAATTATATTTTGTTTTTAGAAAAATATTACAATATTATTTTTTATTTATAAATTGTTAATATAAAGATTTTGTTATTTATAGTAAATTTATTTTTATTTAAAAACTGTTTTGTTATTTATATTAAAAATATTATTTTTTAATATAAAGATTTTGTTTTTTAATAAATTATACAAAAAAATTTAAATTATTGAATTATCTATGAGCGATCTATAACTAAAAATATGTATAGATCGATGAGTTTAGAATATCTTTTATTCAAAAATTAATTTGTTACAAAATAAGTCATCAAAAAATTATTTATTTATAATTTAAGGACTTCATTCTAATATCGATAAAATATGTAAAAATATGTGAAAACAATTTAGTTTTCAAAATATACGATTGTTATTAAATACCACGTTTTATCGCTAAGTAAGACTAAATTCTCCGAAGCCATGAGATCTGGATAGGCATTAGGCCAGTCCCAGGGACCAGGGTGCCGTCGGGAGCCCACTCTCCAGGTAGATCCTTAGCTGTCAAAGGACTAGTAACCCACACATGAGCACCACCTATTGAATCTCAGAAAGGGGAGAAATTATTACATGAACCTTTTCCATCATTTAGAATATGGTCTTAATCAATTAAAACAAGATATAATATATTTTTTATATCATATTTACACATAAGTATCATCCAAATCATCTACTTGAATATATTTAATTTAAAAATAAAAAAATATTACCAAAGATTTTTTTATGTTATCTTCCTCTTTATTGTTCAATTTTTTAAATTAATTTTTTTAATCTCTAACCCTAAACCCTAACCTTAAACCCAAATTTTAAACTCTAAACCCTAACCTCTAAATCATAAACCATAAACTCTAAACCTTAAACCTAAACCTAAACCTAACTCTAACCCTAACCATAACCCTAACCATAACCCTAACAACAACACATAACCTTAACCCTAAACCTTAAACCACATAAATCCTAAAACTTAAACCTAAACCACATAAACCATAACCTTAAACCTTAAACTCTAAATCCTAAATCTCAAATCTATATAAAAAATTAATTAAGAAAATTTTAAAAACAAAAAAAAAGATGACACAAAAAATCTTTGATACTATTTTTTTCTTTTTTAAATCAAAGACATTAAATTAGATGATTTGACCAATGCTTATATGTAAATTTAATATGGAAAAAATATATTATATATCTTAATTTAATTGATTGGGATTATATCTTAGGTGATGAAAAAGTTTTATGTAATAATTTTTCCCGAGAGGGGGTGGTGAGTCAGAAGCCAAGAATCGGATGGTGGTGGATTTTCCTAATGGAATGATGACGAGGACATCGGATAAGAATGCTTTTTAGTTATTTATTTCTGATAAAGTGGATAAGCTTGCTTTTGAGTTATTTATTTTTGATCAAGTGGATAAGCTGGCTTATGATTCCCAAATACAGCTGGTTTCATAGTTATCGACCATACCACGTGCATAAACCGGTTTTATAATGCTGCTGTTCTGGTTCTGCGATTTGTAAATTCATTTCCTAAAACGGAATCTTCCACAATCCATACCACTTGGCACTTGCAATGCCGAGTTCCCTTGTCCCCATATACCAGCAACCCAAAACCATTGCTCAGCTCCTTCATAAAACCTTCAACCATGGCAGGGAAAATATCTTGGAACACTACCACATTTTTTAAAGTTGTTTTTTCGTTTAAACATGAAAGAGAAGCTATGGGGTTTGAGTTTGCTGCTGTGTTATGCCTTTGATTTTGTCCATGAAAATCCTCCTCCTTCCTCGAAGTTGCATGTGAAATGTTTTTTTCCTTTCCGAGCTTTTGTCTGAAAGGGATTGACTTGATCTTCCTTTGGATGCCAATTTACTTCTAGTCTAAAATCCAATCAATAATACCTGCACCTGGGATTTGTTGTCTCATTTTGGGTAGTACAACTTGGCCCATTCTAGATTTGTCATAGCATTAGCCTGATGATTAGGCGTACTTGGGCTATTGGAACTGCCCAATATTTAAACCAATCTGCCCAGAAAACAACTTAGGTTTAAAATTTATATAATCCAGCAACCAGACCCAATCATTAATAAATTTAGTTCTTGCAAGCTTATGTGAGATTAGTACACTGTTGACACATGGTAAGACTCATGGGCTCATCATTATTTCATGGAAGACTAATGAATCCAAGTTTTTTAACAAACCCCAATGCCAACGGCAGTGATTAATTTAAGTTCTCATGGAAATGGAACCCAGAAAAGCACTTGGAAAAAGGTATCACAAGCTATACTACCATCGATCCCGCGAATACAAATGAACTAATATACGTTCCTTCTGTTTAGCTAACAACAGGAAGAATGGTAAAGGTAGCAAGAAGCAAATGGTGCCAATTCTGGTGGTTTCGGTTGCAGTGATGCTTGCAGTTGTAAAACTTTTTTGTTTAGATTAGTGAATTTTAAAACTCCTAGTTTTCACTCAAGTCTTACAACCAAGCAATGACATGCATGATACCAGGAAGAACAAGAAGATCTTCACATAGCTTCACAACAAGTTCAATGCAATTTACCTTCATTTAATTTGGGAACCATGGCCGCATCCACGAATAATTTCTCTCGCAATGCCTCGTGTTCTAGATGCTAGCAATACGGCACTGTTACTAAACATAATCTCTGTTTGTTATACCCTGCAAGAGCCTTAGTAACCATATATCTTATCCAGAAAAGAAAAAAAATGGAATGATGCTCCTTTTTCTTACAGGAAACTTCAACCTCACTCTTGAAAAAAAGCTGGATGATTGAGCATTAATCGATGGGTTATTTTCTATTTTCCGGCACTTGGGTAGGTTAACATGGAAAAAAAGAATAAGCCAGAGTTAACCTCTTTGCACCATTGTCAGGTAGAGAATTTAACCTTGGAATCTTAATTTCCTCATTCTTTTAAAAAAGAATTTAATGATCTTGACCACTCCTATGATAGAATTAGTTCAAACTTATTTGATATGTTTGAATAATGCAATTTGGGGTCAAAATTCTTACACAACAGAAATGAAATCTCCTTTCGAAAAAGGAACATTTCCGATATGTCAAATAGCATGAGAAAACAAAGAAGAGAAAAAGTTGGCTTTTTCCCATCAACACTCAAAAAATCAGAAAGAATCTGTAACAATGGTGTGAGAGAACTTCCTTGGAAGGCTATTATAAGCCATTGGGAGTTGATTCGAAAATGGCATACGATATTAGATTCAAAGGAGTGAAAAGAAATGACCCTTTTCAAGCTAAGGAAAAAGATAACTTGTAGTGGAAGGTAACTAACTATTGTTTGAGTTCTTCATTAGATTAGCCAAATCAAGGAAAAGTGATCAACTTTTACTAAAGTGACAGATCTAAGCTCATACATTGATGGAACTCATATATTCTTTATTTACATCAACAATGATGCTTAGATGCTTTCCCTTTTTAGTATTCCATTTTATGTCTCCATCTTTGTACCTTTTGGTAACCCAAAGCTAAAAAATAAAAATTAAAAGATGAAATTGAAAAAACTGATATTTAATCTAACTTATACCAGATTATATGTAACAAGTTCGATTTCAAATTTCAGTATGTATTATGTAACAGGTTAGAATAACTAGTTGAATTTATCAGCTTACTAGAAAACAGAATAAAACAGCCTAATGCTAAGGAGATTTGAGGGATGGAAACATTTGAATAATTACAGTCATGCTGCTAATGGTAGAATATGGATTCATTGGAAGGATAATTGGGATGTTAAGGTTGTTGACACTTCAGATCAGATTATTACCTTTTATGTCAGTGTTGGAGGGTCAGATGATTTCTGCTCTGTAGTGAATGGCAGTAATAGTGGTCTGTTGAGAAGGGAGTTATGGAGAAACTTGAAGAAGGTTCAATCTATTATTGGTACATCACCCTGGATAGTGGTTGGGATTTCAACATAATCTCTAGACCTACTGAGAGTTCAGATATAATGGATCTCAAGCTGTTTCAGCTGATATGTTGGAGTTTTCCGAGTGTCTTGAATATGTAGAATTAGGTGATCATCCGTACACTGGTCCTGCGTATAGTTGGTGTAAAAAGCGCAAATCATGATGAATTTCCGGCTTTTACTGTAGAATTTTTGCTGCCTGGAATTTCAGATTATTGTTTAGTGATGGTTAAGCTTAAAGTAGAATCACATGAAGCTAGTGGAGAGTTCATGGAACTTGTTATTGAAGGAACTCCAATGTATAGGTTATTGTATACTTAAAGATGCTTGTGACATTGTAGGAGATGTTGTGGCTACCATTTTTATGGGAATTTGAGAATACAGGGGTGCAAGCGCCCCCAGAACCCCTCGACCCATCCCTCTCAAGGTGTTCATGCCGGTTCATATCCGGCATGCTCAAGTTCATCAGTAGGATGGGAATGTTATCACTTGAAAATGGGGGATTCAAATCGCATGCACGTATTATATATATCGCTATAGCCTATAGGGACTTCTTGTTTATATATTGAACATAAACTTTGGACTTTAGATAGAATAGGAACAAAGTTGAAATTAAATTGTTATAATATAAAACATTTAGTTTGATCTAATTCTACTAATAAAACGAACATAATCGAATACAAATGAGTAATTTGAAAAGAGGGTTTTCTTTTCCTTCGTTTATTTTTCAATCTTTGTCTCTTTCGATCATTATTAAGCAAACCCTAGAAGCAGGAACAGTGGGCCGCCCTCTGACTTCCACTACCACAACCACATTGCAAATATAAATGGAAAATATAATGACAAAGTTGAAACCCCATTCATCAACTGAGCTCCACTCAATCCTAGTCTTCAACAAAAAGAAATTCGAATACAGAACCTCTTTAATTATTTATCTATCTTTTTGTAAGTAAAAGATGTTGCAGTGCCCTATTAATACTTATACACATACTCAAAAGGAACAAAAGGGGTCTTTAAACCCTCCCAATCTGCAAAATTCAGCTCCTAAACATCAATGAATTCTCGCTGAATTTAGCACTTGTTCCTTTTTTTAATCACTTCCAACTATATATTTAATTAATACATGGATTAGTACAAGAAAGAAGAAACTATACAAATATGGTTATCTTATCTTATCTTTTTTAATACTTCAAAGGGTCTGTTTCCTAGTCATTAGCTGGCTCTTGGCCCAGCAGTTCAGCACACCGTTCTCTCTGTCCATCTTTGAACCGTCACTTCCTTTTTTTTCTTTGTTTTCTTTAGCTTTTTATCAAGACTGATATCTGATACAGCAAAGCAATGCAGCCAACAAGCCTTCTAAGCTTTCATTATCTATTCCTCTTTTCCGCTTTATGGATATTGAAGTTATGACCGGACTGGGGTCTGGTACTTAATCTATACCTCAGTATAGTTGTTGTACAAACTCCTTTCAGCTTTTATTAATTGTCTTCTAGTCCCTACCTGAAATTCCCACCAAATGTTGGCGTCCAAAAATCAACTGTGGTCTCATTAGCAACCGGGAATGTGCTGGAAATTGGCACCAAACAAAGCCCAAGGCTCCTTAGATCTTGTGTTGGTCCTTCCGGACTTTCAGTACTCTGCAAGAAAAAAAATGTTAACATGTTCAGACAATTACTGCATTATTCAAATAGTAATTAACCTTGATATTATTGGCAGACAGAAAAAGATGGCCCCTTATCATCAAAGTCTTCTTTTGTATATTTTTATAGATACCTGTTGTTGTTGTATGGAAGCTGCTGCCTGTTTCATATATGGAGTACTTAGAACCTGAAATTACGTAAAAATAGCATTTTCTCAGTCCATATTCAGAATACTCTAGATGTTAATAGTATCCGCTCGTCTTCATGTTATATTAAAAAATATGTTAAAGGGTTTACAGTGCGATCTTAAAAGAAATATATAGAAGATAGAGGAACATACATTGACTTGTTCGTGGAGGAACTTGATGTATTCAATAGCTTCATGAAGAACAGATGCAGTATCAGTCTGGAAAAAAAAAGGAATGGGTAAGGTAAAGGTAAAGGTAAAGGTAAAGCTTTGAAAAAATAATATTTTTAAAAAGTAGAGTTATAAAACTCCAAAATTTCACCTTTCCGAAAGGTGAAACCAATTGCTGTAGCGCAGTGATTCGGTCCCCAAGCTTCTCTTTCCGAACCTGATAAAATTTTCTATCAACTTTTCTATCTATTTCTTTGAATAAACGATCACTATGATTCCACCCGTAAAGAAACTTGATCAGGTTTATATTTTAGTACCTTAAAAGTTGGTAATGGCGATGGCGTTTCAATTCTTGGCCTCTTCAATAATAGAGGGTCACTGCTTAATCTTTTCTTCATCGTTGACCCCGAGTTCCGAGCTTCTTCAGTATCAGTCTATGAAACCAGTCCATAACATGAAATAAATAAATAAAACTTGTCCCCAGAAACCCTACCCCTGGATCCAAGCATGAACATGATTAAAAGAAACACTTATTCATTACCTTTTTCGTTAGGCTGGGACAATTAGGTTTTTCTTCATATGTTTGTAAAAGAAACCCGGCTTTGACGTCGTTTACACCGGTGGCGGAAGCGTTCCAAAAGGGTGTGTTGTTGGTGAAGTTCAAGCTACTGTTGGGCAGCTGTTTTGGCAATGATGACCAAGCTAGTTTTGGCCAAGAAGGTGATGATTCAGTAGCGTTGTTTACCCCGTAAGTGGCTGCTGCGGACATATAGTTGACTGACCGGTTGTTGTTGAAAAGTGATTGTTGATGGGATTGGGCTTGAGGATCAGACTGAAACAAAGTTTGTAACAGTGTCGATGAGTATCCATATGACACCGAATCCATCGGAAACTGGCAGGTGACTGTACTGTAACCAGAGCTGGTTACTGAATTCAATCTCTGCTGTTCCAACGAGAAATCTTGATTGATAGGCTTGAAACTGGTAATGGAAGAATCTTCCCCGGGACTTGCATAGCTCCTTGGACTCCAATCCTTCTGGATTTGAGAACAATCCATACCTTCTTGAAGAATTGAATTGTAAGCTTCACTTCTCCCATTACTCCGACTGCAGGCAAGGACAAGAGTATATAGATTCATACTACTGACTTCCTTTACCGTGGACAACTAAAAAGTCTTGGTTCTTTTCTAACTTGTGGTTGAAGCTTTGGACTTTAAAGTCTCCCAATATTTGAACTTCAACCACAAGATTTCATATTTAATCATAGATTATATACTAACTATATCAGTTATCATTGTAAAACATCAAAACTTACATCAAAGACTGGTTCCAGTCCGAGGTTGACGATGACGAAAGGCCGAAACCCATCATTTGTAAGGTAGAATCAATCAAAACACTGCTGCCACAACTATCTGAATCACCTTGCTGAGCTCCCTCCTGGAAAGCTAGGTTATCTTTAGTCTCCTCATACGAAGCCCTTGCCTTGATATCCGCCATATCAGCACTCCATCCGAAGCTTCCCATGTCAGCAGCACCAGCAATCCCCGTGGAACACGGAGAAGAACGCCCCACAAACATGGTTTTGGAGGAATTCCACCATGTCTCTCCACAAATCCCAGCATGAAATTCTTCTGCCATAGTAAAAAAAATCAAAGTTTTTTTTTGTTGATTATCTTTGGCTGAGAGCTCTCTCTCAGTTCTGGGCCGTCGTCGTTATTTATATCTGTGAGAAGCTAAACTCTGTTGAAGAGTACGGTTTAGACTTAAACAAATGACCAGAATTTGGTTGACATTTCCAGGGATGGATGATTGGACAAATGAGAGAAAGCATTTTGAATCGAATTCTTTTTTTTTCCTCCTTTCAATTTTTTATTAATTAAAAAATAAATTTAACTTAGTTCTCTATTCCTACTTTTCCAATAAAAAATGTAATAATTGTTTTCTTTTATTTATTTAAAAAATATTTATTCTTCCTTGTAATAAAGGGTTGCGGGTATATATGATGACGATGGCATGTTTGATCTGACTGCCACGTCAATGTTTTGGACTTTGTTTAACCGGACGGTTGATAATTAATATTAGTTAAAAATATAATATTTCGAAAAGACACATTTATCGCCTACTATTATTAATTTATTATAGTGAAATTAACTAATCTAATAATATAGATATTACTTTAAAAATTAATAAAATAACTAATAAGATTACAATGCACATTATTCAAATTCCTTTATTTAATTTTATAATTAAAATCATTTAAAAATATAAATTTATATAACTATATAATTACAATTTATATTGCCAAACATAATCTAAATATCTAAAATATAATTACACTCAAACAACCAAATATGTATAAAAAAATTTAAAATTCCATACAAATACAGCCATATTTTGATACAGTTAAATTATAATATTAAAAAAATAAACATTTTCATGTCATTGTTTTATTGATAATTTTTAATATCTTTATTAATTTACCGGTAATTACCCATTAATACCGACCAAGTTCTTAGATTCCCATTCTTTAAATGTCTTATCCATAAAAGTATATAACTATATTATATATAAGCATAAGCTTGAACACTACACCTGGACCAAATCAAAATACTATTTTCGTATAGTAATTAAGATTAAGAGATGCCACCTTTCAGTCTTCTAATCAAACTAAAGCTTTCATTTAACTACAACAATAATTCATTTATTCTAAAACTTTTCCATATGCTTAGCCATTATAATACTAGTGAAATAGTTTTCATCTTTTAACATAATACTTTTTCTTAATTTCTTGTCCTTCCATGTCCATCTCTGTCTTGATTGACCTCTCTTGGTATATGGGTTGAAATATATAGTTTAAAAAATACTACAATTTGCGCCAAAACCACTCCTACATTCTAAAGCCACCACAGGTCAATAATCATGGTCTTGGTGGACTTAATAAATGTCACCATTTTTTTCCAGGAAAAAACAAAACAGCAGTGGCCTTCCATTTGGTGGGGTTGACATGGATACTTGACACAAAACATTCTTTGTCATTTGGGGTTCCCTGTTAGTCTAGCCCCTTCATTATTACTAAGATTACAATTTTAGGACACTGATGGAAACAAGGGTCATTTAGTGTCAGCTTATGCTAACACATGTCCTTGATTATTGTTTCATCTCTTTTATCTTTAACCTTGGTCCACAACTGAATGATTTTGCTTTTAATTTTTACAATCGCTTGCTTTAAAAGTAGAAGAGAAATAAGCGCTATGAAAGTTATCCTACAAGTTAAATTGACATGGCAATGTAAAGCTTGGATTAGTAAAAGTAGACTTTAAACTGGGTTAAATTCTGCTTATCATGGACAAAGGAAAGGGTTAAAATGGAGCTACACAGTGCATGCTAAATTAAGGGTTAAAATGTGTAGTTTTATACAATATTGGAAGTATATATATTATTAAAATAAAGTTTGAATTCTGTTTTAAATTTAATCTGTTGATGGCAATTTTTTATCGAATTTATTTATCGTAAATAGAATTGTATATCTTGATACATAAAATATAAATAAGTAATGATAAATGAAATAGAGGAATAAAGTGTGTAAATCGTTTGTCCTTTTATTGTGTCTCTTTCGGTGTCCTCACTTTAAAATGGTGAGTTTAGGGTTTAGGATTAGAGGTTGTCGTTAGGGTTTAAGAAATTATGAGTATGTTGTATTTTTAAAGATTAAAATATAAAAATTAAGATTATAGCTTAAATTCAATTTTATTTTTTTTAAAATAGAACATAAAAGAAAAAAAAAAACATGATGAAGGGCATGATATCTTTGTTCGAGTATCAGTTTCGACCTACTCTTCTTTTCTTCTTCCTGTCATAATTTGCTAAAGAAATAATACCCTTTCCCTCCCCAGTTTTTTCCCCACACGCTTCTTCCTACTCATCCATTGTCTCATATGAAATACTGTCTTGTTCACATTTTTTCATGTTACCTCGTGAAAAAAATTCAAATATCTAATTGAAGTGGACGATGATGAAGAAGAAGAAGAATCATATCGAAATTTTTTTTTTTATGTTCTACTGAGCTTAGAGACAATTAAGCATGGGAAACAAGATTGGACCATTGTATGAGACATGTCTATTATTACCAGCTTAGGTCAAACCATACCAGACATAACTGCTTATCCTTTTTAAGGTGCCATTATAGCTTTCCTCCAACCATAACATTCCAAATGACCCACAAAACAAGGTTAAACTAAACTGCTCTTCTGCCCTAACCTAATACATATAATAATATAGCAGAAGCAGACCTTTACTGAGTATACTATAGAAACCCCGAAATCCTGATGTCCTTTAATTTGGTTTCATCCATGAAAGTCAAATAATATGTTATTGGCAATATAAGAAACCGCGTTTTCCTTTGCTTTTGGCAGCTGAAAACAAACCGAGTTTTGTTGAACTGCTGAGATAATGTAAGATTTGGTCAAGTGATTAGGCTTAAATAATGGAGTATTTTAGTTTAGTTTAGTTTATTACTGACACAAACAGCTTGGGGTTCTTCTGCATTAAATAATTTATACTTTCGGGTTGTTAATTGTTATCATCTACGTATATCAGCTTGTGGTTTTCTTCCGCTGTGTTTGTCTGTTATGATGTAGGATGAACCTAATCTTTGTTATCATCTACGTACATATCCTGGGCTCTACTCCTTCACTGTTAAAACTCAGCCCGCATTACATACGCCTTGTTTACCATTTGAGCCCATCGCATAAGCTCAAGCACTCCACCTTAAGTACCCGATTGGACCTTGAAACTAAATTTAACCCCTCGATACAAGGTATTGTTCTTGACTTGGCATTCATTAATGATCCCTGCATCCCATAAAATTGGTAAGGTAGAGAAAAGATCACTTATATCAAAATGGTTTTCACTTGTATCTAAGAGAGTAATAGCAGTAGCACTAGCTCTTTCAAGGATGTTGGTTCAACCCAACCACCCCAACATCTGCATTTATGGCTCATTAAGGTGCTGTACTTTCCAAAGAAAACAACACATTGGAAGTGCCATTGCATTTTGTCCAGCTTTTGATGTCCTCAGTCATCGTTAATCATTAGTCCATTATTTAAGTCTCATTCTCCCAAGTTACAGACATGGTCATGTGGTTGAAACTTGAACTCCAAAGACTAAAACTTGCAAAACATGTCCGCTTTAGTTCCTTTTCCTAGATCAATAAAAGAAAAACGTGTAGGTATTGAGATATCGGCCGCCATACCTGTTTATTTTGACTTTTGTTTAAGATGTTTACTAAGTCAGCTTCGTAACAGAGACAATTGAACATCCATTAAACAGTAATGGAAATGCTTTGCTCTGGTTTGCCAAAGCTGGCAGCTATTTTCTATCTGATGCAGTTGACATTCAAAAAATTGTTGGGAGTCGTCGCTCGTCAGTTGGTAAGACACAGAACTTCCAATCCAACTTTCTTTTTGACTTTCATTTATATAATGTCAAAAGACAGCAAAACTTAATCAAAAAATGACAATATTTGATCTATATTAATATTAATTGTCTTCAAAATGTACAGATATTTTCAGGAACAAATGCAAGGGTTTGTTTTCAAGAAAATAGTTTTGGTAAGAATCTAGCATTATTACCAAGGCTGGATAATCTTGTTCTTGGAATGTTTCCTACTTGAGTGTGCATTATCCTGCTGAACTTCTCCGGTTCTGTTACTCTGCATTGCATTCCTTGCAGTTGTACATCAAGTTGCTCCGCTTCCTCCGGAACATCAACTCGTTTTGCACACACAAAGATTTGATCGGAATTCTCTTTCTTCTTGACACTTTCCTCAGTGAAGATAGAACCACTAATGGGGTTGATATGTTTTTGGCCTTCAAGCTTGGATTGCTGATTAAGGAAACCTTGTATAGCTATTCTTGATGGAAATTCTGAGTTCTGAGCCAAGTGTCTCAAGGCATCTGTCGAGAGCTTTGCGTAGTTAAGTGCACTGCAGATTCTCATTTTCTGTGCTTCACATATTCCATCATGAATCTGTTCAGAAATTTCAGAAGTCAAAAAATAGAGAATCGGGTTTGTTATAAGATTTTGTGCAAAGCAATTAATTGTATAGCAAGGGAAAATATTTATAAATTGATAGCAATACCTGTAGATAAATATCTATGGCTAGAAAAAGCCTATCATGTGTTTCTCTTGCAGAATCTGGCAACAGAAGGGCTAATGCTGCAAACTTTGAAGGGTTCAAGTAGGGATCTGCTGAAACTTCCACAAGGTATGAGTCGAGTAAGCTAGCAACTTTTCGTAATCGAACTGGGGATAAACAAGGACTTGGTTCACTGTGAAAAGCATTTACAAGCCTCAAAAGTAGATTCACATCATACATGTAATGTTTCTTCTGTGGTGATGGGACAAGCAGGAAATCTATGGTTGCCTGATCAAGTTGTAAACCAATAAGATTTTCCAACATAGACTTGGAGTGTTTGCTAATTTTCAAACTCGAAGCCACTCGGTATATATTGAATAAGAGCTTACAAGAAAGGGAGCTCCTATGAAGCAAGCAAAGCAAACTGATTATGACCTCCACGATTCTGCACTTCTCGCTTGGGGTGGCAATAAGAAATCTCGATCTTTGATAACATAAGAGGAACTTAATTATTGTAGCGTGATTAAAATGTTGGGATAGCATCATTTTCATTACCTTATAAATCAAATCAATATTCAAAAACAGAAGATCCTCAAACCACCAAGATGCATGAGAGGGATTGTTTCTGGTACTATAGCTGCTTCTTGTATCAGATGAACACCGGAAACTCGAGTTCTCCGAGGAAGATGTGTATGGACTTGCAACAATAGGAGAAGCAAGTCTTCCTATAACACAATCCAGGACTTTATCAAGTATAAACGAAGACTTCGAAGGAGAAAGTAAATCTTGGCACTGTTTCAAAGCTACAAGGAGCTCAGACCAGGACCAGAAGCTAATCCCATCTAGAGACTTTTTGGTTTGGTTCAACAAGCTAGGCCTGGGGCCATCACTATCCATCTCCATAAATTGTGCCGCACAATTTTGTAAGACTATATTGGCAGGAGTTATCTCAGTTCTCCCGTTGTTATAGCAAAACCTTGCTATGAGCTCAAATCCCTCGGCTCCCCCAGGAAAGTCATGAAATACAACTTTCAGGTCCCCTGTATTATCCATCAAAGTACCAAACAGTTTGGAGAATCTTTTAGAGAACGATGCAAGAGTTTTCTGCATTTAGAAACAAATTAAAGGGGAATTAACAGCATGTAGTAGGATGACATGTAAAGAAAAGGAAAAACATTTTATGACATTTGGTTCATTTTTAACCCAAAAAAGCTATAAACCAACCAAAAAATTACAGGAAATTGGGTGGTAAGAAGTTGCCATCAACAATAAATCTTCTCTACCGCAAAAAACTTGAAGTTGATATGAAGTATGAACAAACTACACAAGTAGACTAGAGATCATTAAATCCCCACAACGAAAATAAAGGATTCGATGGTAAACAGGGAGATTATATTTATATATTACCTTGTCTACTACGAAAACTTCTTCCCCGTTGACATCCACTTCAAGATCACAGCAGGCTTGCATTGTTTAGATAAAACAAAAGGCAAAACCCGAACCAGCAAAAAAGAAAGGCGATGGTTTCCAAAAGGGGTTCACTTTTTTCTTGTGACTGAGACAAAAAAGGAGAATAAAGGACGTAGAGAAGTTGCTTGTAAGAAGAAGATGGTGCTGTATTAGTCGGTCAAATATACAGTTGAGCATAAGAGACAAGGTTTGTTAGTAGAGAGTAGATAGAAAAGGATACGGAGGGAATCAGAAGTAAACGAGGCATTTTCAAAACTATTGGAAGTTTATATAGTTGCTGTTGCTAATGGTGGTCATCACACTTTTCCCTCTCATTACCAAACACACGTTTGCTTTTTGAGAATTCAACGCCCTTATAAAAAGGGTATCAAATCCAACAACTTTGATAATAATAAAAAAAAAAACTTCATGTTTTAATCTTAAGTTTCTTTGGTCTCAAATCTCTCATTCACAGCGTAAGATTCGATGTCAAACAAACAATAAAAAACAATCGAAAGGTTTTAGAAATGTGTAATTTGTTTGGTATGCGTTGTTTTACATAGTTGCATTGAAAATTGGATATAAAATTTGGTAAACCATGAAAGAGAAAGGAAGAACTTCCTCCGATGACACTGTCAAACTAAGAACATACAGCTTTTTTTAATCTAAAAAAACATATAACTACAGTGTGTAGTGTGTACTATTTACCTGTTAAGTAGTCACGCTGTTCGAGGACATTCTGCTTTGTTGCTGTTTTATCATTTTATATCAGATGATTCTTGTTGACCAAGCCTAAAGGATCGCGTTATGTCCTTTTCCGTTTCCATGGAGCCCGAGTGTGAGGGAAAAGATGTCATAGTGGGGGATGGATCAATATTTTCTGTATACCACTTAGAAAAACAGAGAAGTTCCCAGACCAATATTTTTTTTTTATTATGCATAAAATCGAAGAAATCCTAATTTCTTTTAAAAGTCCATCGTTATTTTTAATTTCCAAAGGTTGATTAAACTGATTTCTTTATGAACTGAGCAAATCAATCCACAGCTCACCAGTATTAAGAATTGAACAGTTGCTGTTTTGTTTTGAGTCATGTTAAAGTGGTAAGTAGACTGAAATGTTGAGATAGGTTCCTCGGTTTTGAAGGTATTTATCTATATGCTTAGGGAAAAGCTATGGTGGAGAAGTAATACTGGTTGCATTCATAATAGTAAGTACAGATGATATTCCTCGTACAAATTTTGCTAAATTTGTAGAACATGAAGTTATTGCGATATCATCATTAAAACACAACATAGATCTTGAGTTACCAAACACCACAAGCCAGTAGGGACATGTCATGTCAAAACTCTTCACTTGAGCAGCCCTTTGCCCTTCAAATATTCCACAGTTTGGTCGTAGATTTCCTCAATCCCAAACTTAAAGCTGAATCCTTCATTAATAAGCTTCTCCGAGGAAACGATCAATTTGGCTTTGGAGGGGAAATCTCCGAAACTGCAATTGGTATAAAGTAAACAAACTATTTTAACCACAATTCTCACAATAGAAGTGAACTTTGTAAATGCATGCATATGGCTCTTACTCAGTGGAGACTTTGAATTCAGGGTATCTTTTGTTGAGGAACTTAGCGAGTTCAGGTACACTGGAATTGACAGCACAGCAAATATATCGACCCGACGCAGCTTCTTTTTCAGCCAGAAAAACATGGGCTCGGCATACATCTTCCACATGCGTGATAGAGATCGAACCCGACAGCATCTGCATTCCTTTCAAAGCATTTATGAGGAAGTCATTGCCTGCAAAGTGTTGAAATTCCATCAGATATAGTCTATGATGATCCAATTCATCTCAGATTTAATACCTGAAATCAAAGATGTCGCAAGGCCGATGCTGCTGGGCACATCTGTGGTGAGAGAAGGACCAGTCATGAGAGAAGGGATAACTGTAATGAGATCAATGTTGTTTTCTTCAGCAAATTTCCAAGCTGCCTTTTCAGCGAGTGTCTTGGATACAGGGTACCCCTGCATGTATGGATACAGCTTACAAGTTACAAAATACATCTTTTGCTTGATCATAAGATATATATTATATGTTAAC
This sequence comes from Abelmoschus esculentus, assembly GCA_035048815.1. Lineage (NCBI taxonomy): Eukaryota > Viridiplantae > Streptophyta > Magnoliopsida > Malvales > Malvaceae > Abelmoschus > Abelmoschus esculentus. Next base: position 5,014,283 of record JAUCBN010000008.1, read on the forward strand.
ATCAAATTGTTACCCAAGTTGGTGGCTTTGCAGATGATAAGAAGTCGGTATCGGTCCAGTCTTTCTCCGTCATGACCATATCTGTCCCATTGAATGCATTGATTGAGACAGCCGCAGCTGATGATGTCAAGACGATACGTTTCACAGTTTTTGCTTTGGCACAAGCTTTCAGAACGTTCAGCACTCCTTGGATTGCCGGTTTTATCATGTCATTCTTAAAAAATAATACTAATTAAAAAACAGAAAGCAACCTTGTCCTCTGAATCTGATCATCAATGAAAAAACAGTTTAATGGTGTTACTGTTAAAGTTCATACCTCCGGATCTTGAGAAGCAAAATTAACGGGTGTTGCAACATGGAAGACAAGGTCACAACCAGCAACAGGGGTATCAAAGCTCCCTTCATCAGTTAAATCTGCCTGAAAGATTTTCAAGTCTCCCAACTTCTGCAGTGTTACCAGGTGAGCGATCTTCTTCTGGTTGTCTGCATGAAAATTAAAAACGAAACTTGGTCTACCAAATCAAAGTGATAAAAACAAGGGAGTTAGGTAGTAATAATTTGGTAATAAGTAGTAGCCACGTAGTACTGAAAACTTTCCTTGTAAGAGGGACGGAGCCAGTGCAACATTTCACCCTAAGCAAGCAAATGAAAAGAGACATCAACCAAAAAAGAAAAACATAAATGAAGATCTAACCAGGGTCCCTGACTGTAGTGTTGACAGCGTAACCCTTCTCAAGCAACAATTTGATCAGCAAAGAAGCAACGAATCCAGTCCCACCCACGACACAAGCTTTCTTTGTTCCTACGAGCTCGCTGGCCATCATGCTTTCTATGTCTTAGTTTGTGTTTTGTGTACTAACTTTCTACTCTTCTTGTCTCTGAACTATCCCTATCGACTGCTCTTTCAGTTTACCATGGTGGAATGTGCTTTCTGCTTATATACACGTTGGCCTAAGGGTCAATGTGAGACTAGACATTAGTTGAGCACGTGCCCTTGTGCATACCAACGACTCAAAATCTATATTCCAATAAACTCATGACTTTCGGATTTTAAAATTGTTCCAATCAGAATATCAAACCTTTAAAAAAACTCAACTTTTGAAGCTAATTCATTCATGTCTAAGAGAACTAAAATCTGAACCTCAAATAGTTCTTCCCTCTACTAACATATAAATTTCTAGAAAATAACACTCTGCTGTACACTATGGAAACATAAGTGAGATTTAGTGTCTGGCTGTGGCAACATTGTTGAAACCAAAAAATGCAGAGTAGAAGGCAAATGGGGTAGATGTGTCAATGGCTACCTACAAATACCTCAACTGCAACTAACTTTCTCCACTGGTTAGGTGGTTTACTGCTTTTAGTCACAGAATTTAGGTTAGGCACAAGCTATATTTGCATCGACAATTATAACCTTACATTGCTATATAAATATACTTGCTTTCCCCCAAATAAAAACTGGGAAGATTAGCACTTTTTGATAAGCATGTATTTCATTAATAAAATAAAAAGCAAACTGCAAACCTGCTACAAACCTATACACCAGTATCAATCAGTACAAATCAATGAGACCCCATTCTCTACACAATTTTCTTTTTACAGCACCACCTGCTAATCTAACTTTGGACATTACCTTTAATCTTGACAGAAACACCTTCAACAGTGGCCTGCAGGCTGCAATCTATTACTGCCTGCAATTCCTCTCTCCAATTACACTACACAAAAGCACAAAACCAGAGCTTTCCTTAGACTATGGTTTCCTTCATCAAGTTCAATACAGCCCATGGCTCTTTGATTCCTTCTTGCCGATAAACCTTTTTTTTCAAAGGCCCAATGGTTGAGTCTACATCGGTATTCAGTCCATGCCTGGGTCAAGAGGATTAAGATTAATGGGCTAAACTACCCAATCCAAATGGGTCTAACTCCAAAACATGTTCAGGTGCGTGTTTTTTATTATTATTATTTTTCTTTTCGTAAGAGATGCCGCCAGATCTAATTTCAAATCAATTCAAAAATTCAATCTCCATTCCTCGCAGCGCTCTCCTCTTTTGGTTCTCCGATCCCTAATCAAAATCCAAATTGTCACGTCCATTTTCTCTGATATCAACGGCCCATACAACTTACTAAAAACTAAACACCTCTCAGCAACAGCTTCAACTGGGTTTTTACAAATTACAAATATGGCTTCTCGCAACCAGAACCGACCGCCTCGCAGTCCCGCCACTGTGAGTGATTTTTCATTTTTTTTCAGTTCAGTCATTTTTATTTTGAATCTTTCAATCTACAACATTTAGTTATTAATTTCAGAGGAAGGAAGTTGGAGATGAAAATCACTTAGACAAACGGAGAAGGCTTGGAGTAGCAGGGAGGGGACTGGGACCCACAGCATCTGGGAAAACCCGACGAGTTTTTTCCGCTGTTAACAATCTTGAAGGAGCTACAACAGCAGCTAACGCCGAGGTCGGGAATACCGAGGAAACTCATGAATTCACTAAAGAAGAAGTCGAAGAGATACTGAATGAGAGGCCAAAAGCTAAAAAGTTTGATCTCAAGGTAAAAATAATATTTTAATTAACGTTGTTGTTTGTTTATAAATTTTGATTTTGTCATTTATTTGTATTTTTTGGTGTAGGCTAAATATGAACACGCAGCAGAACATAACAAAAGGCTTAAGCTTTGTGTCAAATGGTTTCAAAAATGTGACGAGAATCATGTACTTGATAAAGAGAACCTTAAGAATTCATTGGAATCTGCTGAGAAAAAATGCATTGATACAGGTAATTTACTTCCTCATTTAGTTATTTTGCATTATTGTGTTTTTTGTTAAATTTTGATTCCGCAGAGTTGGAGAAGAAAAACAAGGAACAAGAATTGAATGCGGTTATTTCTGAGTTAAGGGACAATAATGCTACCTTACAGGAGCAGCTTTCGAAGGAAGTGTCTGAAAAGCTGGTATCATATCAATCTTAAAAATATGTTGTGAATATATGCTCTTCTTTAATGGTTCTTTTATATACTTGTTTTGTATTAATGACTAGGATGCTATTAACCGCCATAGAAGTGAAATTGAAGCTAGGGTTACTGCTGAAAAGTCGATTGCTACTTTGACAGAGGAGCTTCAAAAAGCTCAGCAGGATATAGCTGCTGCCAATGAGAGGGTAATATATATTGAATTTGTTGCTATTACTAAATTAATTTCCACTTCTGGGTTCACTTTTATTGTATTTTGCAGGCTACCTCACTTGACAATACACACAAGCGATTGCAAGAGTACATCCTGAGTCTGCAACAGTACAATTCCAAATTAATCTCTGACCTTGAAACAGTCCGTGAGTCCCTCAAACGTGTAGAAAAGGAGAAATTGACAATAGTGGAGAATCTTAGCTCTTTAAGGGGCCATTGTAGTTCATTGCAAGAGCAATTAACCTTGTCAAGGGTATGGTTTTTGTTATAACATGCTGTATATTTTTTCTTAGTTTATATAGTTATTTCTTTTGGTATCCCTCCCCTTCCCTTCCATATGCTTCATTTAATTAAATTAGTTTGATAACTTCTTCATTTGTATTGTTGGATCTTGTGCACCCTTTTTTTCTGAATTTAAGTGATGTAACCGTCAGTTTATGTAATTGTTGTTCGCTGTATATATGTCCTCACATGCCTGATTGCTCATTGCAATATGTAGCACTCAGGTTTGCCTGAAGACAAAAATACCGTTTCAGTATATTTGAATCCTTTGGTTGATATTGTTTTCAGGCTTCACAAGATGATGCTGTTAATCAAAAGGAAACTTTAGCTAATGAAGTCAAATGCCTACGAGGGGAACTACAACAAGTGAGGGATGATCGTGAACGCCAGGTGTCAAATGTGCAAGCCTTATCTGCGGAAATAGCGAAGCTTAAAGAAAGTGCTGGAAAATCGTTTGAAGAATTTGATAACTTGACTATGAAATCAAAATCTTTTGAGGTTGGTTGACTTTTTTTCTTCCAAGTAGTAATTCCATTATGTAAAACATTACTACATTCTAGGTTTTATTTTCAGGAGACATGTTCCTCTCAGCGGGAGCAAATAAGAATACTGGAGCTTCAGCTTGCAGCTGCAAATGAAAAGTTGAAGGTACCAAAAATGCTTAAATGAAGACAGTTTATTTTCTCTAATTTTGTTTTGCAAAATCTATCATCAATCTATTTGTTGATGTCACAGCTTTTCATTTCATTTCCTATCTCTAGATGGCTGATTTATCAGCTTCGGAAACAAGGGTGGGATACTTAGAGCAAAAAGGAATCATACAAGAACTACAAGATCGATTGGCAAATATGGAACATAAATTACTTGAGGGAGAAAATTTGAGGAAAAAGTTGCACAACACTATTTTGGTACTGTTGCTTTGTTGCTTTTTCTTAGTTGTTAACTATAATAATGTATAATACTACGTTATCTTTAATTGCAGGAACTGAAAGGGAATATCCGAGTATTTTGCCGGGTACGTCCTTTATTACCAGAGGATAGTGCAGCAGAAGGCGTAGTGATTGCTTATCCTACATCAACAGAAGCTCTTGGTCGTGGCATTGACTTGATACAGAATGGTTTGTGCATGTGTTCTTTCTTTGCTACTTAGTGTTTGTTCAATGTCAAAAGGAAGGCCCTTAGTTGTTTTTATCTCATTGTCAACAGGGCAAAAGTATCCTTTCACATTTGATAAGGTTTTCAATCCTGAGGCTTCACAACAAGATGTTTTTGTGGAGATATCTCAATTGGTACAGAGTGCCCTTGATGGATACAAGGTGATTTAACTACTTTATACTCTTGTTTTTGTAAATATAAAACTGCTAGTGATTATCCATGGTAAGCAAATCCTTTTATTCTTTGAAGTTGAGTCCTGAAGTTTCTGTTATGATGTTGGAATTATAAATTTCTAGTGATTGTCTGTTGTTGCTCTATGATTTACATGATTTCACTTTGAAATAAATGTGCATTCATAGGCTGTTGGTGTTTTGGTTTGTTTTCAGGTCTGTATATTTGCTTATGGACAGACAGGTTCAGGCAAGACGTACACAATGATGGGAAGGCCAGAAGTCTCGGACCAAAAAGGTTTGATACCTCGTTCGTTGGAGCAGATTTTTCAAATTAGCCAGTCTCTGCAAGCTCAAGGATGGAAATACAAAATGCAGGTAATTTGATTCTGATTACTTTTTGTTATGTTGCTTAATCATGGTTTTAATCATTCTTTTTTTTTTAAAAAAAATAGGCCTCAATGTTGGAAATATACAATGAGACTATCCGTGATTTGTTATCAACCAATCGATCGATTGCTTCTGATCCAACACGTTCAGAAAGTGCCGTTTCCGGAAAGCAGTACACAATCAAACATGATGCAAATGGTAATACATATGTTAGTGATCTGACCATTGTCGATGTTAGCACTATTACAGAGATTTCCTCACTATTAAGGCAGGCTGCTCAAAGCAGGTAAAATTTCTTAGTCTTAAGATTTTTGTCATTGTTGTACAAATTGTTCTAGTGTTATGCATCTATTAAAGTTTGTGGAAGTTTCTAAGTGTAAGTTGGTGTCATATTTGTTCCTGAAATTTCTCAATGAAAGTTTGTGAAATTTTCTAGTGTGGGTATAACAAAATTAAAACAAAAAACAAAAAATATTGTCTCTGATATAGCCCATGACTTCTTTTCAATGACAATGATAATTTGGGGATATTCAATGGGTTTTACTTTATGTTTTCCAGGTCTGTGGGCAGGACGCAGATGAATGAGCAATCGTCTAGAAGTCACATGGTTTTCACCTTAAGGATCTTGGGCATGAATGAAGTAAATATACTTCCTTTGAGTGCTTTTGTTTTATGTTGAGTCTCTTGATAACACCCTTTCTTCTCTCTACCTATAATTCTTTACTTCAATTTGTTAGGGCACTGAGCAACAAGTACATGGTGTCTTAAACCTCATTGATCTTGCTGGAAGTGAACGTCTTTCGAAGAGTGGTGCAACTGGAGATCGGTTGAAGGAGACCCAGGTATTTAATACACTACTGGTTTTGTTGTTTGTCCCATAAATTGCTCTTTAACATTATTATATTGTATTCTCGTGCAAACTAGGCTATTAACAAGAGCTTATCTTGTTTGAGTGATGTGATATTTGCCTTGGCCAAAAAGGAGGATCATGTGCCTTTTAGAAATTCCAAGCTGACATATCTTCTCCAGGTAGAGTGCTCTTGGTCAATTTATCCTCTTGATTTTGTTGTTTGGTGCTAACACCATGTTTTTTGATATCAAAATTTTGACGAACATCTCATTTTCAATACCTAACAAGTGGCCCCTAACTGTGATAGAATCAGTTTTGCTGTTGTATATTCTAGTATCATTTTGTAATCAATGAATCATTGGATTTCCCTTTTCATTTCTTTCCATCGTAACTACAGCCTTGTCTTGGTGGAGATTCGAAAACCCTAATGTTTGTCAATCTATCACCGGAACTGTCTTCCGTGGGCGAGTCTCTATGCTCCCTCCGGTTTGCTGCTAGAGTTAATGCTTGTGAAATTGGAGTTCCCCGTCGCCAGATGACATTGCGGACAGCTGATTCTCGGTTGAGCTGTGGGTGAACTGAAGTTACGACCAGTATCAAATTCTTGTAAAAGTGATAACTACATATTGTAATTGATCTTGGGTTTTCTGTATCATCGGTAGAGCCTTTGTTTGAGTTGTTGCTGTTACTATTACTAATCATGTGTTCTTAGATTTATGCTGCTTCTGATATGGACTTGTGATAGGAAAATTGGTCCATTTTATTGGCTGCGGTAAGAAAGTAACTCTTTCTTTGTTGTATGATAAAAATTCATCATTTGATGAATTCAGAAACAAAGGAATTCTATGTTTTATCGGATTTCAGTTGTTTTTTTTTTTTTTGCTTTCTTTGTCATAACAATCTTCAAATTTTTCCAAGTTTGATATTTTGTAACACTGAAACACGCGCCTGTAAAATGTGAAACAAATGAGTTGGGGTATATTGTAAATGAAGCATATATAGCACAGTCCATTGTTTTGGCAAAACCGAGTTTCGCCGCAAAAGAACAAGTTCATATTTGTTTTTGTTTTCTTCCATGGAAAGGAAACAACTTGCTCTCTAAAAGAAGATAGACTAAATTACATATACAGAAAAAAGAATGATGGTAATATGGCTAAAAAATATGGTAAAACCGAGTTTCAAGCTAATTTTGTCAATCTAAAGGACATTTCCCTTGTTGCAGCAAAGCATCAAAAGAGGATTGATAGAAGGAGGGACAAGAGCAGCACATCAAGTCTAAAGTTGTGAAGCTTGACTCTGTTGAGTCCTGGGACTCCTATTTAACCAAGCTACAAATCAAGTCTGCCCGGTAAGTTATTCGACTCTTCATGTTTCATGTTTAAAATTCTCTACTCGTAATCTTTTGGCTTTTCCCCCTGTCCTTTGGCTTTGTTCCTATAGTGATTATTTCTCCCCAGGCTTCTTAATTTCAGTTTTTCTGGGTATGTTGTAGATTGTTGTACACTTTACGGCTTCATGGTGCATTCCTTCAGTGGCCTTGATGTTGATGTTGATGATGCCCTGTTTCTCGCCGTTGATGTTGATGATGTTAAGGTAAGAACTCTATGATCTCTTGATACATGCAAATGCTGATAGAATTGTTAAAATACATGCAGATTATTCGGTTGCTATAAAAAACCAGACAATATAATTTGAATAATTAATTTCTTGTCGGTTGTTAGTAAATCTTCTGAAAAAGTGAGGGTCCAAAATGAATAAATTTCTTGTTTTTGCCTTGACTTGTAGTTGTTTGCCTGGTGTTTATCATGTAAGATGTGAGTGGATTATTCAGGATGTGACAATGAGGATGGAGATCAAGGCAATGCCAACAATCTTACTGGTCAAGGAAGGAGCTGTTGTTGATAAGCTGGTTGGTGCAAATCCAGAAGAGGTAAGGAAGCGGATTGATGGTTTTATATGCAATCCAATGGTGCATATGTTGCATAGGATCGATGCTTGTGATCTTTATGCATGCTTGAACGTGAAAAAAGGGGGTGTCTGTATTCTGTGGTGTCTTGTAAGTGTGATTCCAATTGTCTGAAATGTAACTCAGAAGTTGACAACTCTAGAACCCGATTCTATTACTTATTTTGTTCAAATATTACCACTAATGCCATGAGAATGTCTTGTTGGGTGGCTTTGCTTAAGCATTTCACAGCAAGTCAATCTATAAGCCTCTCTTGTGAATGAAGCTACAACCATGAAAAATAAAAACTAAAAAAAACAAAATTTGGAAGGTCGTGGCGTTATGTGCCATTCTTGCGTAGGCGAAACTGAAAGAAAGTGGCCCTGGTGTGGTGGCTTTGTCTGTGAGTTGTGACAGTGGTGGACTGGAAGTGGAACTAAAAAAAATCGGTTTGAAAAAGGTAAAAGTAACTGTGGACTTGTCTCTCCAATGATAAATCCCTTTCTAATTTCGAAACCAAATCCCAACAAAATATTCTCTACTCTTCCCCACCCGAAATTTCCCAAACCAACCAAATTCATTCGTTCCATATCTCTGCAATCTCTCTCTGTGTTCTCTTTTCTTTTGAAAAAAAAAAACTATCTTCCGCTTCTCTGACATAACTGAATCCTTGCCTGGAAAATGATATCACGGGTGCAACCGGGTGCGGAGGTTCTGGTCTCCCCTGAAAATACCAACGAGTGGATTTTTGATGATTATGGTTTATTAGAAGACATTCCTGTCCCTGGTGGTGATCTTCCCTCACTTGACCCTTCAGCCCCAATATGGTCCTCTACTCCTCTCAGGTTCCTCTTTTCTTCATTGCTTATGAATTTTAAGTTTCCATGGAATTCAGTCTCATGCTTGATTAGCGGAATTTTCAATCAAGTTGGAAAAAGTTCCAAGTTGGGATTTTTCCAACATCGTGGTACAGTCAAAGCTATTGCTTTTAACTTTTATGGTTATACTTCAAAGTTGTCTGTTTGTTTAGCAATGGATTTGGTAGTAAGGTAAGTGGGTGGTGGCAAGCAGCAATCTACCATCTCCCCTGCTTTTCCTTTAAGCTTGGAAATGTTAATTATTCATTGAACTTTTTTAATACATCTGCAGTGTTGAATTTACTGATTCGTTTGGGAATTCAGACAATCTTAATGAAACAGGCTCTCGAAAACGGTACACAGAACTCAACCATAACTTCTTTTTTATTATTGTATTCGAGTACTCTATTTGTATAATGCAGTTTCTGGTCTGTTTCTGCACCATTTAATGGTGCAATTGTGCTTGGTTTCATACCTGGTTTGCTTTAGTAATCTCTTCACTATTCTATCTCAGGATGAGGTCTGGATCATGCAGTGCATCTGGGTCCAAAGCTTGCAGAGAAAAGATGCGAAGGGATAAGCTGAATGACAGGCATGTTTTATTGACCCTTATTTCTCTATCTTTAGGCCTTAACCCACTTTGCCTCCTCTGATGTTTGTATCTCACTGTCTCAAGGTTCCTAGAATTGGGTTCTATCCTAGATCCTGTAAGGTCTTCCAAAATAGACAAGGCTGTAATATTGGTTGATGCAGTTCGGATGGTTGCTCAGTTAAGGGATGAAGCCCAGAAACTGAGGGAATCAAACGAGAGTCTGCAGGAGAAGATTAATGAGCTTAAGGTGTGAGCTTGGGACAAGAGTTGCATGTTAAAAATTTGATTTGATACATCCATGTTGCTTAAAATTTTCCGGTGGCTTGAATGTTTATTGTTTCTTGGATATGCTGACTTGCTGAGTTGAGTTCTTATTTTGTAGGCCGAAAAGAACGAACTTCGTGATGAGAAGCAGAGGCTAAAGACTGAGAAAGATAAACTCGAGCAGCAAGTAAAGGCACTAGGTTCTCAGCCAGGGTTTGTACCTCAAGCTCCTGTGATTCCCACTCCTTTCTCTACCCCAACCCAAGTTGTTGGTGGGAAGCTGGTGCCCTTTGTTGGCTATCCCGGAGTTTCCATGTGGCAATTCTTGCCTCCTGCTGCTGTTGATACATCACAGGATCATATTCTCCGCCCTCCTGTTGCATAAGCTGCCAGCTTGCTATTTCGAGGTTGCCTTCCACGGCACAAAGAACCATTGTTAGGAATTGGAAGCAATGTTTGAAACTACATTGATTTTCTCAGAATAACTTGTAATTTTGTACAACTAAATTTGGTCAACTAATGTTCCCAAAATCTTTGAAGCTAAGTATCCTAAAATTGGAAAGTGTAGTTACATTGGAGTTATCAGTTTGACCTGCCATCACTGATAGCATCAGCCCTTTGATGAAGTTGTTTTCAGATATTCCTTGAAAAAGTTTACTTCTAAATGGGGAATGGACTAAAGAGACTTGGAAAAGCCAGTTTTTTTAAACGCACCAACCCCAATATTACAGTTGAATATCAAAACCAAGTTCACCAATATTACCTGCCCTTCCGAACCGTTTTATGGCCTTCTGCACCACCACCAATCCGAGAACTGACATGACGAAACAAATGGCCGAAAATAGATATGCAGTGCTAATGTGGTCCATACCCAAAACTAAGTACTGGAATGCCAGACATTGTGGATGAGAAAAAACCATGAAAGAACAAGTAGCTGCCGTTACCTGGTGCAAATGGTTACAACCATTGGATTTTGGATTTTGTTATAGTTGATAAAACCAAGAAATGAGGTAAACCTATGTAGGGTTTTGTCGACGAGGACTGACATTTCCGCGACCCTCCTCGACTCTGCTTGATTAGCTAATCTCCTACAAGAGCATTCGTTTTCCATCATCCCCTTGTTTCTATCTTCACTTGAATCATCTCTCAAATCTACATGCGAATAGCCAGCTTGAAGTTTGTCGATCATGTTTTCTCACGGAAAGTTTTGTGTTTTTTCATTGCTTTTGTTTCTGTAGATGTTTTCTTTTGGTCTTTAACCTTTTCTTGTACTTGGTATACTGTCTATTATTTTAATAAAGAATAATATGTCAAGTTTAATGTGAGTAATTAAAAATTATCAAATGAAGTTAAATTTATTTTTTATTTAATTTATTTTTAATGAGTAATAAGTCAAGTTTAACAAGCAACGAGTCGAGTTGAACTAACGAGTACGAGTTGAGTTTAATTTTAACGAGCTTAACGAACAATGAATCAAATCGAGTTCAGTAATAAATTATTTTAATAAGCATAAGTTAAGCTCTGTCTAATTTACAATTGACTCACTCGATAAATATCTCTGGACAACAGACATGTTATATTGCACCAATAGATTCAAAAATTATAACTACTTAATGATCAAAGGATTCAATTAATTTATTTATTAGTTTAAAAGCTTAATCGGATGAAATAACAATTTTAATACTTAATTTTTTTTTTAATTTAAAGGGCTTTCTATACCTTTTTCCATATTTTATACAAGAAACCTGGGGAGCCCTACTTTATACCCATATCGATGTACATCCTCCTTGACTTTCTGCCTATATTCCTCAAAACTAAACTTTCTGTAAATCGATGGCTGTCTGCAACTCTCAATCACAGTCTCGTCCGATGGGCAAAGGAAATATGCCGCCGAAAACCTTTCTTTCGTTGGATGCGTCACCACACGATGTTCGACACTAGTATAAAATCCATTGCTCCAAGCCTGCACATAGATTCAACATGAGAAATCACCCCTTCATATAATGGTATAGGGTTAAAGTTTGAGAACGCTGACCTGAAAAAAGTCTCCAATGTTGATGATTAAAGCTTCGGGATTGGGTTTAACAGCAATCCAGTTCCCATCTTTTACTAATTGCAAACCTCCGACTTGATCTTGGTTCAATATAGTTAGGAAGTCGCTGTCTGTGTGCGGCATTAGACCATGAACGTCTAAAGGAATGGGGCAGGGTGGGTATCTGTTCAGCCGGAGATAGCAGGAGCTTGGTTGGCAACTTTGCTGGATAAAGGTCGAATTCTGATCTATCTTCTCTGCCAAAATTTCAGTTAGTTTCTGAGCAAGACTGGCAACCTTTGTAGCAAAGGGTTCCATTGATGAGCTGGGTAACATATAACGAGGTAGGTCTAATCAGACAGTAGGAGAGTAGAAGCGACATAAATATTCATCAAGAAAACGGGATAAGGAACCCAAATGTTACGTTCACAGGGATAAGCATTAAGCAGGAGTGCAGAACCACAATGGCAAAGGAAAAAAAATAAGACTGTCTGAGCCCGGGTTCAAACCGGGGACCTCTAGTGTGTGAGACTAGCGTGATAACCAACTACACCACCCAGACAATTTGATAGGCAACCAATTTAAACAAATATAAATAAACATAAATAAAGCATTTAAATTTCAAAATCAACTACATGTATGTATAAAATGCGTTTAATATTAGCCCCTTATTTCCTGATCGTTAGAACATGGAAAGGACGACGTTTATTAATTAACTAAGTGATTAAAGATTTATTTTATATAATTTAATCTCAATATCTATATTAAAATATAATTATGTTTATTTGGTAAAAAAACATGAAAATGAACCTTTCATTTCGATTAATATGCAATATCTATCTTTTCAAATTAAATGGCATAGACTGATTTTGATTTCAAGTGTTCTTAAAAAAACAACATAATAATGTTTTTTTTAGTATAAAGATAGTTTTCCCCCTTAACGTTTATAATTTTTGTCATTTTAGTCCCTATTCTTTTTTTTTGGATAAATTTAGCCGTTGACCTTTATCATTTTAGCAAATAACTCATTTTTTAACTATCATGATAACTGAACCGTTAAATATTTAATAATGATGACATGTCATATATATGTAATAATATATTTTAAATGACTTAACATCTAGTATATCAAATATATAAACACGGGATATAGTTTTATTCCAATCTAAAAATATAAAACAATTAAAATTTAAATAAAATATTAAAATTATTTTTTTATTTATTAAAAATTAATTAAATCTAAAATAAAAGACTATTAAATATTTTCAATCTTAACTATAGTAAAATCAAAATTTTATCTAAAAAGGTATGAACATAATCTGAGAAGAAAGTGCTTTCTATAGTTTGTTACCGGTGAATCAAAGATAAAAATTTTGATAATAATCAATTGGATTTTTATTATTTTAATTTAGAATTTAGGTATTTTAATTTTAATTTTAATCTAAATCAGAGTTTTAGGGTTTTATAAAGATATTTTAGTTTAGTTAGGGTTGAAAATATTTAGTAAATTTTTATTTTGTATTTAATTAATTTTTAATATTTTATTTAAATTTTAATTTTTTTATATTTTATACTGAAATAAAATTATATTCTATATATATGTATATATTTAATAGTTTAAATTATATGTCATTTAAAATATATTATCACATATATATATATATGATATGTTACCATTATTAAAGTTTTAACGGTTCATTTATCATAGTAGTTAAAAAATGAGTTATTTGTTAAAAAAACATAGATCAAGGGCTAAATTTATTCAAAAAAAGAATAGAGGCCAAAATGACAAAAATTATAAACGTTAAGAGAGGAAAGTTTAGTATATATATATTTATATATAATTATTTTTATGTAATATTCTTTTTGATATCTCAATTCATTTCATATTTTTGTGTTATTGATATAAATATTCAATTATATTTATCGTATTTATTCCTTGATACTTTCTTTGTTAGTTTGTATTTTGACCCGTTTAAGTCGGTACACGTTATTAGTACCAATAAAATACAAGTATTTGGTTAATCGAGTAATGAGTACTTGATTTATAATTTTTATCTTTAAATTTAAATGTTTTTTAAAAAAATACATAGTAAATACATAAATTTTTAAAAAGTTTATAATATATAATTTAAAAAATAGTAATTTAAAATTAGTTTTAAAATATTTGAATATATATTTATTTAATTTTATCACCAAAAAGACATTAAAAATATTAATGTCATTTTTCTTCCGAATCTTGTATTAATAAATTAGAAAAATATATTTGAAAAAAAAATAAAACTTTAAAAAGTACATAATATAAACATAGAAATAATTTAGAGATTTAAATTTAGTTTTAGATTTAAATGTTAAGTAATCTAAAATAAAAGTATAATTTAAAACTAAATGATTATAAGCATTGAGTCGAGTACCCGGCAATCAAAAATTTTGGGCTAGACTCGGCTAACTACCCGGTAAAAATCAGGTCGAGTAATTTTAAACCCTCCCAATTATATATTAGTATAACTAATATTCTTCCATTCCATTTGAACCCGACAAGAGTTATAGTGAAAAAACGAGTAATGTTCATTTTAAGAGTCACGAATTTAAATGATTCTATCTATAAATATATACTTATTTTTAAAATATTAAAAATATTTATAAATATATATTATCTTATAATCACTTTTTAAACTATTTAAAAATAATTTTTTGTCTATTTAACCATTTTTTTTCAATAATACTCTATTTCTTTTAAATTGGATATCCAAATGAATAGTATAAAATAGTTTATAACATATTGTGTATCTTTTTAAAATGAAAATATTTTTTAATGATTTCCGCTAAAAAATAACTTTTAAATACTACTTTTATACTACTATTCCGTTTTAAAGTAGTAATATATCCAAATTTTAGTTTTATTTAATCCAATTTATTAGTGAAAATAGTAAAATAATAAAAACTTATCATATCTGCTGACAAAAAATTATTCGGTGAATCTGTTCACCACGTCATCCATGGTCTCAATTAATCAGGACCGTTGATCTTAATTTTTTTCAAGTGAATCATCATATCTTTCTTACATGGATTTAGTGGGTGGGTAGTTATTAAGTGGTTATTTAAAGATCAACGGTCCTGATTGCTTGGACCATGAATAACGTGGTGAACATGGTTCACATAATAATCTCTCATCTACTCACACAATGATCAAATAACATAAAAGAAATCATATGCCTCGTAACTGTAACTCTTTTTATATCACTCGTTAAAAAATTTAAAAAATAAATTCTAAACCCTAACTCTAATTTTTTATATTATAAATCTTAAAAATTTATATATTTTTCCTAATTTCCTACATTCTAACCCTAACCTAAAAATCTAAACTCAATAATTTAAAGTGAGAACACCAATGAAGGTACGATTAGGGATCAAACGATTTACATTCCATAATTAACAACACAGAATTCGGTTTACATAGGTTTAAACTCAGATGAAAATCGTTTATCTTTAATTATGTATTTTGGTGTTTTACTTTAAAAAAATTAGGGTTTAAGGTTATTTAAGGTCTAGAGAATCATGAGTGGAATACTTTTTTTTAAGATTTAGGATTTAAGATGTGAAATTTAGAATACTTAGGATTTAATTTTTTTAAAATATTTTTTAATATGAAATATAAAAAATATATAATTATTAGTTAAGGGCATAGGATTTTTTTATTTAAATCTAAGGACATACTTGATTACTTAAAAAAATTCATACAACCTTAGACACAAATAAGTTAAAAATAATTTAGTAATATTACATGAATTGGAAACCAGAAAAAGAGGATGGACTTCATGAACAAGAAATAAATAGAAAAAAGAGCATAGATTTGATCCTGGTTGGGTGTCTCGTCGTTATAATAGTTTGTGTTTTTTACTTCCAACGAGAAAAACTATAATATTTCTCTCTATAGCTAAGCTTAAGTTACGTGCCGACATGACAACGCTTAACTCTCTTACCTTAAAAAGGACATACTACTACTACTACCAACTGATTTATACGTTATATATTAACGATTTTTAGTAAAATAAATAGAGCAAGTACCTCGAGATATCGGTCATGGGGATATGGAAAGCTTCAGACCATGATAATTGCCTTAGCGAAGTAGCTGTGGGAGTTCCCCAACGGTAACTACCAGCAGAGAAATTCATGAACTTGTTCCGAAAAGGCTGCTTGAACACTCTCGCTTGCTCCTCTCTCAACTTCTCCAATAACTCCGTCGCGATCCCATGGTTTATGACTTGAAAGAAACCCCATTCATGGGGTCTGCCCTAACTACCTCTTCCTTGCACTTCTCCTTCTCCAGATCGTTAAGTGTTAGGCGGCCAAGATCAATCAAAGGGAGCTCTCGTTCCTCCACCATGACAAGGCGGCGGTCATCGTCGTCGTTTGAAGAGATTCTGGTATTGTCGAAGAGTGGCTTGTAGGTCTGGTGAAGTGGGGGTTCTGGATCCATGTGTAGAGGCTGTCCGAAGAGAGAAGCAGGTTAAAACGTATAATTATAAGCGTTTTGTATCTTAGTGAAGGGTACTGGAGACAGAGGAGGGATTGAGACAAAGAAGATTTCGTTGTTTATGTTGGATGAATACGTTATGCTGTCCCTATGTGGGGTTCTCTTTCCTTTCTCTCTCGATTTGGACTTCGCATTATATGCCTTTTTTATACAATTATCTATATTTATTAGTCTAACTTTTCATGGTAGTTTTTTTTTTCTTTCTAAAAGTTAGTTGTTATTATAAAATGACATTTAACATGTGGTACTATATATATTAATTTTATATTTGATCATTAAAAATATTTTTAAATTTATTGTTTAAAAATTATAAAAAATAAGAAAACTATTATAATAATATTTATTATTATTTAAAAACAGTTTTTTTTAAATCAATTGAGTTCACAAACTCAATCCTATTTTAAATAAGTAAAGATAAAGATACACTGAAACAATTGTATAAAGGTATTTTGAATAAGGGTTAACCACTTAAATAGTCACCTTTGTTTTTAAGTATAATTTTAATCATCGATTTTAAAAAATGTTCAATAAGGTCATTTATATTTTTAGGTATAAACTTTTAATCACTAAGAGTCTTTAAACATTGATTGAAAAATGATATGACATAATAAAAAAGATAAATTATTTAAATAGTTCTTAAACTATTGTTTCATTTTTATTTCATCTTTAATTTAACCCTCAAAATTTTATCTTTTTTATTTTCCAAAAAAATTCTTCGAAAAATTTAAAACCATTAAAGTATCATCCTTAAGGATAATGATATGATTTTTCAGGAACTTAACATAGAATCAACTTTTTAGATAAATACTACTGAATTTTTATTAAATCAACTTTTTAAAAACGAATTGAAAGATGCAAATGGCTGTCAAAACACCAACCAATGATGTCACAACCAAGGCCACTGTCAGTAAAGTGGTAGTGAGGCCAAACTTCTGCAAAGGACCAAACTACAAACATGGTAGTTTAGTAAATGACACAAAACCCTGAATCAGAAACAAAAATGGCACAATGGGTTCCCTCTAAAAGTCCCTTGCCGATGGACATTTCGATGGTAATGGCCACTGCAAAAACAACCATGGTAAGCCTGCCTACCCATACATCCAAGTTGCTACCTTTCTCACAGGCATTTGATGGAGAAGATGTTCTTTTACATACATGCTTCCTTTGGTGAATCACCACAGGCAAGAAAGCAACCAAACAATGCATAAAACGGTGAAGAACTAATAGAAGAAATTAACCTGTATGTTTAGTAGTAAAACTAAAACCCTAGCTAGTCTATTCCTCCTAATAAGTAATAACTCATTTAATCGTGTACCCATTGCAGTTTTGATTTATCCTTTTCTGTATAAAATGCAAAATATTCAAGAACAGCAGCAAAAATATTTACACAGAGGGGAACCAATAGGAAAAATGGATCTGGTTCGTGAAGAACTGGAGATGAAGATTTATGGGTTCTTTGCGTGCTGATAGGGCAGACCTGCAACAGAAGAAATTTTATTGAGTTATTATTAACAAGAAAATTGTATTGAAGCACCAAACATTTTGCTTAATCTATATTTTAATTTAATTTTTTTAAAGAGACAAAGTTTTTTGAAAAGATGGTAAAAAAATAAAATTGTAAAGATCAAATAAAAATAAATTAATAATTTAGAGGTTATTTAAAAAATATATTATTTTTATTTTTATCATATCGTATTTTAATGACACTTAATGTCGAAATGACAAAAAAAATTACACCAAAAAACATAATAATCTTATTGGTTGTTTTTTAAAATCGGTGATTAAATCTATATAAAAATAATTATTTTAATAATTTTAAATTAGGTTAAATTATTAACCAGTACTCCATCTCTCTTATTTTTTTTTTGATTTTTCACATAATTAAAAAATAGTTTGTGTGAGAGATGTGTTGTGAAATAATAAAAATATAAATTTCATTTTTAAAAAATAACTTCTATTTTGTTTAAAAATTAAAAACACGGTTAAAAAAGAAACGTGGATAATAAAACTCATTAATCTCATAAAATAATAATTTAAGTTAAATAATTTAAAATACAAAAAATCAGTTCCATGGGACGCAAAAAATAATAAATATCTTAAATGCATAAAATAATATCATCGCATTATATATGACTAATTAAAACTGTAACTCGTTAATTCTTATATTTTTCTTAAATACAGTACTTGAAGAGATGATAGGTCTTCAGCATATTATCTACTAGGATCAGTTTAGGGTTTATCTTGTTTAGTTTAACAACCTTCAGATCATTTAAAAAAAATAAATTTAAATAATAAATTGACTCTTGAATTATATTATTTCTATTTCTAAAATTATTTTTTTAGATAAAATAAATATTTAAATAATAATTCCAAGGTTGAATACCCAGGCCTTCCCTCTATATTCCCTATTTCCATTGGGTAGCTATTCCTTTCTGACTGATGTAAATCAATCAAATCGTTCAGTTGTCTTTTTCTATCAGTCTGGTTAACTTTAATCAGGATGTATTTGGGGGAATTTCCATTTTTAGAAGAATTTTTTATTAATTTTAGTAAAGAAAAGGTTAAATTGCAATGAAGGTCATTCAATTATGAATAAAATTATATTTAGGTCATTTAATTATTGAAAGTTACGTTTAGGTTATTTAATTATGGGTAAGGTTATATTTAGGTCACCCAATTAATAAAGATTACATTTAGATCACTTAATTATATGTAAGGTTATATTTAGGTTACCCTTTATATTTTAAAAAAAAATTATCGATTCGTGTATTAGATTAATTAGTGATTAAATAAAATATTTTAATGTTAACAAAGGTATACAAGTGATTTAGAAGATAAAAACGATCAAATTAATATATTTTTTCAAACATGAAGGATGACTCAAATGTAACTTTACCTATAATTGAGTAACCCAAATATGATCTTCAATGATTGAATGACTCAAATATGATTTTAATCATAAACAAATGATTAAATATAACTATACTCATAATTGAGTGACCTTTGTTGCAGTTTACCCTAAAGAAAATTACAGAAGACACGTGGCCAGGGGACACTTTCTACTTTATGTAATAATTTTTGGGTCTGTTTGAAATGGAACAAAGGGCACAAAGATTGTTATTTAATCGGGTATAAAGATAAAAATAGGAACATTATCTTTTATTATTAAATTAAATTTAATTTTAATTTATAATTTAATATTTATTATTTATTATTTTATCATCTTATAAATAACGGTTGAAGGACAGACCCCCCCCCCCTTCTGGTTTAGTGTTAATTATTTATGACGACAAAACGGTACGGGTTTACTTGGAGCCTATGCTTTATAGAAGGAAGGCGTGGCATTTTGGGATACCAGAGAAATACATATGGACGATACTGCGAAGAGGATTGTAAGTAAATAGGATATTTAATGAATTATTTGACAGGAAATTTATTTATTTATTAAATAAATAGATATTAATATAAATTTTTATTTGTTTAAATAAATAAATAAATATAAATAAAAGATTTATTTGTTTATTTATATTTGAGCATGTTCGTTTAAATTTTTAAGAGGATTTATTATTTGGTTTAAACGACTGAACCAAAAAAAAATGTTATCTATTAGATATTTTTACTTATTTTTATTTTATTTTTCTAAAAATTATTTTCTAATTTTACAACAAACATATTTTCTTTACTTAGAAAGCACAAAATTAAATCTCAAGTTAGACACTACCCAGTGGCAAATGTTGACAGATTTTAAAACATTTTTTTAAATAAAATTATCCTTGTTTTTCTGTTTTAATAAAAAAAAATCATTTTGATACTAAAAACAGAAAATAATAATAATTTGATAATGATCCGTGTAGTCTCCTGTAAAATAAAAGCTTAAATTAAAATTTAAAATGTTTTTTAAAGCTTATTGGTAATTTAAAATATTTTAAAAGAACATTAAATTTTTTCAAAATATTGAACCCCCCTGGGACCCATAAGCATCAAGGTTTTACTCTAACAAGTAAAGTCGAATATCCTACGAGGATTGTTCTGGTATATTCATTGCACTGTATTATTTCGTGGCGTTTATGTTATTATATTGATCACATAAATAATATAATGAGAAAACTCGATGTGTTACGGACCGTGAATCGTGACTATACGGGACCGAACGAGATATTTTCTGGTTGTGCTTAAAGTTTGGGAGCGGCATTAAGAGTGTAGTACGTGTCGAGCAGCCGTCTCATCTGAGATGAGCGCGTTGATCGTGCACCACATTGGTCGGGAGCTATCCCCGCTTCCCTGATGAGCCCATGGGAGGGCAAAACCAATAAACATCGGAGATCGTTTAAGCTGGCTCCTCGGGCATGCGAGAGACCCGAGGTGCCGTACGGGTAGAATTCCCTGCACGAGAATTCTGACCCGTCACAGATGCTGTTACCATATTTTACCTTTACCTGAAAACGTATATACGAACTCTATAAATTAGAATTGATGGAAAATAAAGGATGTGAACATTTTTGTGATTTGCCAAGCAACCCACATGAAATCTTAGATTTTTGCTTGAAAAGGACTGGATCAGTATCTCTGGAGACTGTGACGCTGGTGGGAGTGTCGGTCGATGGTGTAGCGGGGTCAGCAGGTCACGTCGTTAATTTGTCGGGAGCTCCCGTCGCTTCCTTCGCTTTTCAGACCTTATAATTTTTCCTTTTTGTCACGTTATAACTACTCCAGCTGATGGACACAAATCTGTTTTCGTAGGGGGGTTCAAGTTTCATTACACGGCCACCGAGACGTGGCCATTTCGCACCTGCCGACCTCATCATATTAAGGTCCTCGACGGTGCAGTGAGCTGGGCTCTTACTCTTATACTGCCGTAAATTTCGGTATCAATGGTTTTTAATTTGTGGAGTGATTAAAATATTTATATTATCTTATTTTATATAAATAAAATTTTTAATATTTATTTTAAAAGTATATTTTTATTTAATAAAAAATGTTAATTTCGATATATATGATTACATTCTGTTATTAAAGTATAGTTAAATAAGATGTCTTTTCAGTTGCAACTTTAATGTTGATATTACATAACGATGTAATGTATCAAAATAGAGTTTTGTTATTTTATTTTAAAGAAAAATTAAAATGTGACGTCATAATTTCACATGGTAAATTTAACCTTTTTTATTTAATAATAATCGGCATGTTAAATTGTGTAATAACATCATGCAATATTATCGTGTTGCCACATAAACCATTTTTTTAATTTCAAAATAAAAACAATTAAGATGTTCAATTTTTTTTAGAGAAATGATGTAAATAAAATATTAGGAATATATGGCATGGTGGAGAATATTTAGTAAATTAAGACATTTTTTATATAAAAAAATCCATCGTATGCTTTTTGACGAGTTTCTTGCATTTATTATTTTTAATAAATAAAAAATCTCATAATATTTGGAAAACACCCTACTTTGTTAAATAAACTCCAACATGCCTATACTCTTAATATTTTATTTCCAGTGCATTATTTAAAAAAAAACAAGATGTTCATCACGTGACATTTTTTTATTTTAATAATAAAAATAATTACTTATTTATTAAAAAATTA
Source organism: Abelmoschus esculentus (assembly GCA_035048815.1). NCBI lineage: Eukaryota > Viridiplantae > Streptophyta > Magnoliopsida > Malvales > Malvaceae > Abelmoschus > Abelmoschus esculentus. The sequence goes on from JAUCBN010000008.1 coordinate 5,036,130, forward strand.
TAATATAATTAATGCGAGCTCACATATATATTAAACGATAGAAATGTGAGTTTTGGTTAACCTCCATTACTGTGACTTTGCGCTATACCTCAAAGCCTTGGGCTTAGTGTTAAGCCCATATAGACTTTAAACAAATTGAGCCTTGCCGATGGCAACCTATAAGGAGGTAGCCATGCCATGGCCTTACAATTCTATACACCAACTAGTCGAGGATGTAAGCCTGAAGTCATAATGAGTTGCTTGATGCTCTTCAGAGAGAAAATGGGGTGAAACTAGCTCGGTGTTTTTTTGGGTGCCATGATTCGAGACGACAAGTTTCGGAATATAATTCGATCATACGGAATTTTGCAGTTTAAAGAAGATACATTAGATTACATGACAATACTTATAAGAAAGTGAAGTTACGGTTAGATGTAATAACATACGACATGATTCTTGAAGGGCTATGAAGGGAAGGGAAGGGAAAGGAAAGCAGAAGAAGTGGTCCGGTTATTATATTATAAACTGAACTTGGTTGATGGTGCAAGTTTTACGATCATGACCCGTGAGATCTGACACATGAAAGTTCATGATGAAATGTTGAAATTGGAGCTTAAACCCGACAGGCATACTTATAAGCAATCCATTTCTGGATTCTAGTAATAGATATAGGTAATGCATATATCAGATGGCCAGTACACATTGCAGAACCTGAGTTTTGGGGTTATGCGGAATTCTGTACCTTGGATTTAAGCTTTTGAACCTTCTACAGGTTCAAGTCTTTCCAAACCAAACCAAATTAGGTGCTTGAGAATTTGTTTGTTGGAACACTATTCTGTTTTATTTCATCCCAAAGGCAGAAAAATAAGCGCTAACAATGGTATAGCTTAAAGCATTTGGAATCCATCTAAAGAAGATTAATCCATCAGGCAAAGAAATGAAAGAAGAATGTGATTACTGATGAGTCACTCACGACCATATAGGGCTTTTGAACGTCACAAAAGGTAGCTGATGAGTCATTCGGACGGCTAGAAAAGCCTCTGATTTGTGGTGGTGACCTAACTCATCCAACTTTGCGTACGCCTGCAGGCAGAGGTGTAGATTCCTCATCCTCCAATTACGATTGCAACCTTCATTTTGCATGAAGAAACATCTGCCATTTAAGCTAAAGGCAAATGAATACGAGGTCACTAGTCATCTAAATGGCAACCCCGGGAGATGGTCTCTTTTTGGTTGCTTAGTTTAGCCCGCTTGTTATTCCCTTTATGGCATACTCATTTATCCTTATATTCCCATGGACATGGCACTGTAGCATTCGAGAAGAAACGAAACCTTCCAAGTATTATCGAGACGTAATAACCCATGCAAGAACAAATTGATTTGGTTGGGAAGGCATTTGCGGATATTACTACCATCTTTTCGTAAATGACCGCCCTGCACTGTCGCTCTCTACAAGCCTTCCTCCATGTTGACGTTTGAGGACCAGGAGATACAAGGTGTTGAGGACATCACTGCTAAGCTCACCAGTTTGCCGTTTGTTAAATGCAGACATGTGATCAGCACCATTGATTCACAACCTTCTACTTTCACTGGAGGCATTGTCGTCTTCGTCAGTGGCAGCCTACAGTTGCCTGGAGAGGAGCACCATTTACGGTACAGCCAGGTTAGTTATTTCTTACTCAAGACCATGGTTCTCATTCTCAACTGATAAACATTTCGTTTCTATTTTTTAGTTTAGTTTCTAACGGTGTGCAGATGTTTCATTTGGTCTCTACGGTGGAAGGAAACTTCTTCCTGCAGAACGATATATTTCGCCTCAACTATGGATGAATAGATTTTTTCCCCATTCAATCACTTGTTCAATATTAATGTATTGAATAAAAATACATTCCTGTTAGCTTTCATCTCTTTTCCTTTTATTATTGGAACCTAAAACTACTTTAGATGGTACTTTCATGTGGCCTTAAAAGAGATTTGCTGAGTACTCTACTTGTCATTTGGCCTAACACATTGTACAAAAATGCAGAATTTGTCAAACAAGAAGAAAGGTTGTGTTCCATTGGAAGAAACAGCTGCTCCTAACGTGGCTGCAACTATCAATTACATTTATAAGATATGTGATTTCCAAAGACATGCTTAGAAAATTTAGCTGTATCAGATTCCAAGATAGGTTCTTAAGCAGTTTGAATATTATAATAAACCCCCAGAAAAAGAAATTTATTGGCAAATTGGGAGGAAGATATTGTTGAAAATCAGATTTATTGAAATAAATATTTTAAAGATATGACTATCCATGTGGGAGTCGTGAAATATCCATCATAATTGCTTGACAGTTATGAAAAGATACGTTTCTGTTTTGATTTCTCCCCTGATGAACCATCCTCCAAGGATTAGCATGGCAGATTGGCATTGATAAGGTGAAAAAAGATTGGGGAAAGCTTACATTTTTTTAGGGAAGATTAAACCAAAAATAAAATTATGAACAGTTAAAGCTTAGACCTTTGTCCTCCTCCGGCCTCTTCTGTTTTTTTACCCTTAACTTAAGAAAGAGCACTGTGTATTTTCCTTCACGGGTAGCCTTGGAAGCATACATATAAAAGTGTCTGAGTTCCCCACTTTACCCACTCTCAACAACAAAGCGGCCAACACCTCCCGACAACAAATATTGTCAAGTCTCAATCTTGTGCTTCTAAACCAAACTAATAACAAAGCCAACACCCCGATTATTTTAGTGTCCTGACTCGATTCTTAGTTGTTTTGTTTGTCTTTCAACACCCATCTCATCTCACCTTTCGCTTTGGGAGGTTCTTATTAGCTTCATTTCATGACCCTCTTCCACCACCATCTCTTCCATTCCCTTTAGAACCCTCTTATCTTCAGTTTATTGAGGCCGCCATCTGCATTTTCTTTCCCTTTTCTCTTCCTTGTTTGCTTCTTTTAAAAGGGGTCATTTGCATCTGTGTTGGGCTTTTTGCTTTCTTTCTTTTTTATGCTTATTCATCCATATTTGTGAAAAAAGTGATAGCAAAAAAGATGAAGCATGGAACCTTGCATCAATGCTTGGAGGGGATGGAGGGAATTTTGTAGGTACATTAAAGTTTATTTTTTTACACTTAAAAGATCTAGCTTTCATCTATTTATCATCATAATTTACTTTATTTCCAAGGATAGATAGTAGATACCAACCTTGTTTCACGGGTAATATAGTTCCTCAAATCACATGTTACTCCTCTGATACGCTGCAACTTTTTGTCATTTTGTGCATCTTTTTTTCGAGTTTTTGGTGATTATATATAAAAAGGGGTTAAAGCAGCAAACCTCATCTTAAGTACAATTACTTTCCAGCAGGCAAAAGTACAATCTCTTCTGATTTATCTAGAGGTTCCTTCAATATTCAATCATTCTTTGAAACGGTTGCTCGATTGTGTTCCTAGTTCACCATCATGGTTACCAAGATGAAAGGGATCTACAAAGGTTTCAAGTTCATTTCCCAAATCTTTGGTGAGGCCCTCTCTGTCTCTTCCTACATACATTCCAGAAATGTTAGAAATATGTATGTATTTGTTTGAGCATGTTTCCTAGTTACTTCTGTGTTCTGTTTTAATGGGTTTTGGTTGCTTTAGAACTGAGGTGAAAAAGGGTATCATTGTTGTTGTTGTTGTAGTTGTGAAAGAGCGAGAGATGGAAATTGGGTATCCGACAGATGTTAAACATGTGTCTCACATTGGTTGGGATGGACCTTCAGGCTCTGCACCCAGTTGGGTAGCTATCTATCTCTACTCTGGTTCAATATTCTGGTTGAACATTCAACGACTCCCTTGTGTTCATCACTTAATTGTTGCTTTGTCCTTGAACTTAATGCAGATGAATGAATTCAAGACTGACTCGGATTTCACAGCAACATCAATTGGCAACTCCAGAGATTCTAATCCTACATGGTCTTCTCAAGGCATGTTTTTCCAACAATTTACCTTATTTGCTTTGATATATGAATGTTCTCAAAGTGATAGAATAATAATATGTGTGCATGATTTAGATAAAATAGAATAACAAAGAGTCGTACACATGCCAAGAATGGATTTATTTATTTATTTTATAATTCAAAATCATGTATCTCTAATGCATTGTCAGGTACCATGTGGACAAATTCTTAAATGAGGGTAAGACAACTGAAAATAGGGCCATTTCACGGGTCACATTGACTAAGGGAAATGTATTATACATCTCCAAATCATTGAGAAAGCTTTTTAGATTATGTGCTCCTTTGGCTCTTATGTCCTGTCACGGGACAGAAGCTGCCATATCAAAGGGAACCTATGTGCTACTAGTCCTAACTAAAAAATCATTCTGGTTGCCCCTTGCAATAATTTTAATGGATATGTATGTGTAAAAATATTCTACCTCTTTATTTTGTCTATTCTCATGCCTCCGGTTGAAAATTTCTAAAAAAATTGAATTTTAAACCTAATCTTTATTTTTTATATCTTAAACCCTACACTCTACTCCTAATTCCCTAAACCATAACCTTAACCTTAAACCCTAAACCCTCTGATTTACAACGGAGGCATGAAAGGAGGTACGAGAAAAAGGTAGACGATTTGCACCACTGTATAAGTAGAACACTATAACTCACTTCTATAGATATAAATGTCTTCTATATTCTGATGAGGTCTTTCATTATTTATTTACAGACTTTGAGCAATCCATGGGATGCCAACCTGCAACAGAGATGATGAGGAACCTGTCTTGCACGGATCTCCCAAATATTCCCAAGAAACAGAAGCGAAAAAAGAAGACAACTTGCTCTCCTAAGTGATACATTCATGTAACACGACTTGGCTTCTCTTTTCAACTCATCAAGGATCGATAAAGAAGTTCATGAAGATCAGAAAGTGCCGGAGTTTGAACCAAAAGCTAGTGTAAATTAGGAAATCATATTTAATCCACAAAAGGGTAAAAGTAAATTAGGTTCGGAGCAGAAAGGAACAATCCAAGTCCAAGGACGTGACTTATCTAATGGCAGAAGAAAGTTTCTGGTTTACAATGAGTAATGATTTGTGTAGGTGGAAAGTTTTGGTGTTTCAGATTATTGGCTTCGACAAGTTTGTAAAGGAATCTATTTTTTCATGTTAAGGATGAAATGACAGTTTATTTCACATGCATGAGTGTTAATAAAAGTGTATTTGGAAGTAGTTACCTTTGGACAGTTGCATTTTCTTCTTGGCCTGTGAAAATGCAGTGAAATTCTGATACTGTCTGCATATAATGAAAATATGTTTAAATAGGAATTATTCTTTAAAAATGTCCAAATACCTTGGCAGCTGCAACTGAATTAAAAAACTAATTTTGACTAACCTCATCAATTCGTTTTCAAATAGCAGTGGCAATGTTTTCGCCACGGTCCTGCTGTTCACCGGCATTGATAGTGAGATCGGTGATTATTGGCTTCGAATTGAAAGTTAGTTCCTGTAAGACCTCATAAAACTGAAAAAAAATCCTCCATACTCGGAGCTGTCACTGACTGATCACCACCATCAGTCCACTGCTGCCGGAAAACGTTCCAATATCAATGGCAGTTGCTTTTGCACAAGCTCATTGGACATGGCGTTACTGCTATTGCTTGTTTACGCCTGCTGTTATTACTTATTAGCCGCAAGACAACGAATTGCTATCCGTCTCTCAGACAAGTAGGATATACTCTGATTCCGTGCACGTATTAGGGAAAATTAAGCTGATACAGCACTGACCAAAATGTTGTTTATTTTTCCTTGCATTTTCAGTTTTCGATGACGCTGTCTAATGATTTTTTTCTTCCTCAAATGATTAGGAAAGAGATTACTTCCTTTCTGGGATATTGATATTCATGTTGATAGTGACTGTATAGTCGGATTGACAAAGTGGAAACTAAAAAGCGTGAATGTCCATTTTGTCTTTTGGATGCTTGAGATGTTGAAACTTGGGAAGTGAATTTAATATGAAGATTCGGAAGACATGTACATGTCAGAATAACAGAAAACGAAGTTTTTCATTTGCAAAATCTGTATCAATCTTCTCACAACCCCAGTCCCTGATACATTTGCTTCCATACGAGCATCCCCTCCCACCACAATAACTTAATAAAGGGTCAAGATTCTTTTTTTAACAAATATTTTATTTTTGTTATTTTGGTCGGGTGGGGTTGAGTAAAGAGTCGATGATGTTACTGGCTCTCTAACATTTTATCATCTTCTGTCATCCCCAATCTATAGATCTGACCTGCATATTTATAACTAAAACTATAAGAGTCCTTGTAAACAGAAATGAGACCTTTACAACACGACTACACGAGTGACACGTACCTTAAAATGACTGATTACATCATCCCATTGTATACATTTTAACCCATTCTGGATCTCCACCAGGGAGATCTGGCTTCATAAAAGTGCTCATCATCATCCCACGAAATCTGACATGCTTGCAGACCAATGGAAACACTTGGCTCTTTCCCGAACTGGGCAATCCACTCTGTGATAGCCATTTCTTTATCATCCTCACTAGTGTACTCCTTGTATTTTCCAAAGGGGTTAAGCCCAGGGTTCGCCATCTCTGCAATAGCAGCTGGCATGTACATCGAGTCGCCCACTATTGGTGCCCCACAGGCAGCCAGTTGTGCACGAACCTGCATCAAATGTTTTGTAGTTGTTAAAGTCCGGTGTTTAATACTATGTAAATTCACATGGGACATTCGATAACAAAGTTGAATCGCATCCACTGCATATTCCTAAAATGTCTATGATTCCTTGGAAGGATAGGCTAATTTTGAGGGGGCAAAACATACAGGGAAATTGTACTTTCTGTCAATGTGAACTTGAAACAAGGGATCATTTCTTCTCTGTGTGAAAGATATGGGGAGAAGTTTTAGAGCTATATGGTATTCAAAGAACTATATAAAGATGGTCACAGGAGTTTCTTTGGATTTGCTCGGCACTGAAGGGTAAGGAAGGGATTAGTTAAACTGATATTAAGATTGACTTCAACTGCATTCGTCTATTTTACTTGGAGAGAACGTGACAGGAAGCAATTCAAGAATCTTCAAGCTAGAGAGCTAGATATAGTCAATGATATTAAAGAAGTTGTATGTATTAGATTGAGAAAAGAGGGAGTCAAGAATACCAATAGTGTTAGTAGGAAGCTTTGTACAAATTCAGGTATATTAGGGCAATAGATAGATGATATTCCTAGTCTATAATTTAGTACAGTTGTAGCAGATTTTCTGCTTTCCTTTGGGTAATATACAATGCCTCTCCAAAAAAAATTTGGCATGGAAGGTATGTTTGTTTTTTGCTCCTCCCTATTAATTGAAGTACAAAAAACTAGCACCTAAATGAAGGTTGACTGATGTAGAAATGGACTTTAATAGTACAGAAACAATTCTAATTGTAGTCGAATTATCAGGAATCAACAAAATCCATCTCCCAAGTTTTAAGCTTTCTAGATTTCTAAAGCTCACGACAATCTAAACAAATATTTGCTTTATATTAGGATCTGGTAATCTCTAAAAGGAAGAGCATGCTCCGATACATATGGCAACAAGTTACTATGAGGATCTTTTAAAAGCCACAATAAATCAGGGAAAAGATAATATATATCAAGTTAACTTAGAAAACTGCAGAAAGAAATAACTTAATAACCTGATGAGTTCGACCAGTCAAAAGGTTTATTTTACACTCATAAGCATGATCTTTCAAAGGCCACCCAGAGTCCTCAATACAGTAGTTTTCTTGAATGACAGAATCTGGCCAGGGAACCTCCTTGCATTCCATAACCTCAAGTTGACACAGGTACCATCCTTTAATAAGATCTGCACGTCATATAAACTTTGGGTTTTAATCCATATTGAAATAGGGCAGACAGAAAATGGTAATGAGCAAATTGAGGAAGAGACAATGTAAAAATAGATTGAGAAAACTAGAGAGTGAAGTACTTGAAGAAATTATGTAATGAGCAAAATAATTTTCACACATCCAATGAAAAGTCGATAAATCAGGAATGCAATTATTTTTTCTTCAAATGATCTTTTTAATACATAAGCCGAGTAGCGAGTACTCATGTCAACTAATGAAATGAAAATAAGAGAAAAGAGTGAGACATCGTTTGGTCTGACAGGAGCAATATGGAGGAGTAAATCTTTATTTTCCATTTCCCCCCTCATTATTAGTCTTTTGGGATTGGTTGAGAAATTGACTTCCATAATTCAAATGCTTAGGAGATGATAATTGATAGTACCTTCTGAGACGAGTCTAGGAGCCATATTGATTGGACGCATATAGTGTGTTATTATTCCGATTGGTACAGGAGCAGCTGTGAGAGCAAGATATAGTTTCTTTACCTTTTTCTCCTGTTGTAATAAAACCAGATTATTATGAGATTATCTATTAGCAAAGTGAACAAATACTCAATACTCATTTGCTAAACTGAACCTCACACATCATAGAATATTATGAGCTGAAGCTCTGAGATAGAACTACCTTTCACAAATTATACAAACCCTATTAGAAACTTACTCTGATTTTCCCATGAAAAATAGAACAATACTCCTTAGTCCTAGCTAACACAACACTGCAAGTAAAATACTAGCTATTACTTATCATACCAACAAAAATGGAAATAAAATAATAAGAAAAAAGTCTATGATCAACCACAAGCAATGTAATATCCACAAGATACAATACCAGCCTTCTGTGCAATTATCTATCTGATGAGTAGTCTTTAATGGGGTGGAAAATCCCAAGGCTCGACTAGCAAATGTTGCACAACTTTCTTCTATATTGTCTGTAGTTCCCCCAACCTGGCAAGTTGAGATAGAATATAGATGTTATAATTCACCCACACCTCAGATTCACAAATATTGACTTTGGGCATGCATTAACGGAATGATTTTGCAGAGTTCTAACAATTGAAGATGTAAAGGAAGCAATCACATACTGATGTACCGGCGGGTTTATCCAAAACCACATAAGAGTCAGTCACAGCTATGATTCTAGATTTCCAGTCAATTTCATAACACCTGATATACATACATGTCAATATCATTACAATGGGAAAAAGAGTTAAAGTGACAAGTGGAAATACATGTGTTTGACCTTGGAAAACGTTTTGGATGTACATGCACACGCAAGTAAGTTCCAGCTTCAACAAACTGCTCAACATGAGTTATACGGAAAGTCTTTTGTGCCTCTTGTACAGTTTTTCCCTTAATGGAAGCTCTTTTACACAAAACTGATGGTGCTGTTACTTCTTTGAAAATCCTAATTTGCTCCGGGGTGGCAGTAGGAGGAGGCTGTGGACACACAAGGGCATAATATACTGCTCCAAAATGGATGAGATCTGCAACAAACCTTCAAAGAATGAAATTTTGCATACATCACTCTTTTCTTATTAATTAAAGATTTGTGCATAACATCATGAATCACATAGTTTAAAACAAAATAAACAAAAAGGATAATAACTTACAGAGGAGGAAGATCTAATGCTTTACAGATATACTCGAAAACAGGCCCTCCTTCTGAAACAACCAAGTGTTCAACTCTTGGCGGGCCATTGTCTGAGGGACATGGAAGCAACCGGTCATATTTTGGATAGCTGCACAAGGGAAATGAATCTCAATTACAAAACATATAATTTACACTAAAAAAAAGGATAAACAAAAGGAAATAGAAGGATAAGCTCAATGTACCACCACAAATAGCAGAAGATTTTAAAGAAGCCTATAAAGTTAAGCAAACTGTGACAATATAAGAACACCAAAATAATCCCATCATCCGAAGCTAATTCATTCGAGATAATAAACAATTTGGAGGAAGTTGTAATACAGCTGAACCCAATAAGCCTTCATGCCTTTTCATTCAAATTCTTAGCTTAACATAATAATCGTTTTGGGAAATGTTAATATTATCAGAATGCCAATAGAAATAAAACCGGCATATCAAAAACTTATACTTTATTTCTTCCATGGAACATGAAAAGTTATAGCTGGAAGTTGAAACAGATACACTAAGAAAGAGAAACACTTTTTGAGTTACCTAACTTCGCTTTACGTTTCTAATCCGAAAGATATAATTTTGTTTCCTCTCAAAACAAATACCCATAAACAGAAAATAAGCAAAAATATAAAATCTGAGGTACCCATTAACAGAAGAAGTAGTTGCTGTTTGGACAACATCCACTCTGGAAGAAAAACAGGAAAGCACTCTCTTGCTTGTACTCGAACAAGGCAAAATCGCACTCTTGCTATGCTTAAACAAAGAAGAAGACGCTAACGTTCGCATGTAGGGGGCTTGAGCGCTGAGACTCCGGTAGCCATTGCTAAAGATTGAAGCTAAACCAGCTGAACTCATCTTCATGGATTTGCAGTGTCCAGTGTCGGCCTAGCTTTTTCGGTGTCGAGGTTTTAAGATAAGACTATTCTGGGATTTGGGTCAGTGTTGACCGATTGGGCCCATTGTTTTTCAATCAACTTCGGATAATTTAGCCCATTTTCAGTGGTTTCAAGACTATAACGAGCAGGGAGACCCTAGAATTTGCGATTGAGGGAGCAAAATATAAATATTTAAAAATAAATAATAATTTTAAAAAAATTAAATGAAAAAATATAAATAAAAAATTTTAGAATGAGGACGATTATCCCTTCCACCCACATAGCTCCGTTCTTAGTAACGAACCGACTGAATTGATACCAGTTGCTAACAATATTTTATATCACATCGTTTTTATAAATAATTTTTTTTAATAATTTGATTCATCATTTTATGATATACGATCACGAATTATTACAAATTTGTCTATTTTCACATCTTATCTTATCTATAAACATTATTTAAACGGTATAATATTTTTTCACAATAATCCTTAATAAATTATATATATAAAGAACAGACGTTGCCAAATCTTGATGATACAAAGTTAGTATCATAAAGGTTTGTTTGTGTTATAATAATAATTGAAATAGGACGGAGATCGGGAGAATGCAGAAGAGACGAGGCACCGCCGAAACCGACCATGGGCCATGGATACGTCATCAACGAGGCAGTGATGAAACTTCGAGTCACAACCTGGTAATGTAATAATCCGTATCCATGATTGCGGGACCCAAGTGCTCGGAATCTCATACAGCATATCCACTACTCTACTAATCTTATTAACTAATAATTCTATGATTAGGAGTTTAATAATTTTAAATTATCCAGGCTAATAAAGACTAATGATTGGAACAAACGTGCCCAAAGCAATCATAATAACATTAGAGAAATTTAAGATTCAAAACTCATTTTTATTAGATTTATTGTAATTATAATTTTTTTTAGGATTTGTAATAATAAGTTGATTTATTATTTCATGATAAAAATATGAAAATAATAAGTATATTTTGTCACGTGTACAAGAATTAGTATTATTTATTTTATTAAAAAACTATATATTTTTGTCATTAAACAATTTCAAAGTATTTTTAGTAAGGGAAAGCTCACACACAAAATGCTTGTACATTATAGATTTTTAATAAATAATTGTTATTCAATTTGTTTAATATAATTTCGGAGTAATCAATATTCTCAATTAAAAAGTAAATAATATTTATATTAAAAAATTAAATTCATTTATTTTGTTTATAATATAATATTATAAAAAATTAATAATATATAAATATATATATTATTTTAAAAAAATTATCTGAATCGGATTGTTTTGGAGTCAAAATTTTCTCCAATCATATGATATGGTATCTGTGATCTTACATGTTATATAATGTTGGTTAATTTTATTTTATTAATTAATTTAAAAATATTTTAATATATAAATTTATGTAAATTTAAGATTCAAAATTTTAAAATTCAAACTTTAAATTTAAATATAAGTTTTAAAATTTAATTATAAATTTTAAATCTACAATATAAACTTATAAATCTTAAACTAATACAATAACCCTCAAAAATTAACGAGCTATGATTTGTATATAATTTTTCCTTAAATTTGAATTTTGTTTTTATAAAAAATAACATGTTGTGCACTGCGATTGAATTTCTTTTAAGTATGGTTAGAATTAGAATGAAAGATGATGGAAAGAGATAATTTTATAATTGAGTATTAAATTAAAGATAAATAAAAAATATTAATTTAAAAATTATCTAATTAATTTTTTATTAAGGTTTAACGATAACAAATATTTTAATGATAAAAATTTATAAATAAAAAATTTAAATAATTTTATTAATATTTTTTAAAATTAATAATCAAATTTATACTAAAAAATAAAAATAACTGTCTAAAACTAAATGGATGTATATCACAATATAAAAACTTATTTATTATCGAATAAATAATTAAATGATATCCAATATCCCCCCCCCCCTATAATTCACATTGAAATCAATTATTTATTTAGTTTAATTTTATTTAAATCTTGGCTTGCCACGTTAGAACCATAAATGCTTCAACAAGAAAAGAAAAAGAGAAATAAAACGAAAAGCAAAATTAGAAATTGGAGACTGGAGATTACAACTACCACGAACTCGTAGAAGCTTAGGTGAGAGTCGAGGAGGGGAAGAGACGAGACGAGATCGGCCCATAAAATAAATAAAAAACATGAAAAAGGGGATTTCCTTTACCTAATTTCCCAAATTAGATAGTGGCTCCATCGGTTTGGACCGTCTGGTAAGGCATGTTAAGGAGAAAGAAAATTATCTCTCTTCCTATCTTTGTCACACAGTTGTTTCGTTTTATTTCGCGTACTTGGTTTTAAAAATTACATTTCTCTCACAGGTCATTTTTTTTTCTTTTGGTTTTCTTCGATTTCTGTTTGGCTGACGGGATTTTGGTTTTCCCGGCAAAGCTCGGGGAAATTAGAGAAAATGGTTAGAATGGCGAAAATGCCACTGACGCCTCTGGACCTTCCAGCTCTGCTGTCAGGTTGGTGGGACGAGATCAATGAGTCCACTAAGTGGCAGGATGGTATCTTCTACACTCTATGCGCCGCTTATGCCCTAGTTTCCTCCGTTGCTCTGGTCATCTCTCTTTTCCTTCTTTCTCCTTCATTTTTATTTGATTCGCTGAACTGTTCGATTTTTTTTTTGTTTTCTGCTTGGATCAGTGCTGAGTGGGAGGTTTGTTTGTTTATTTTTATTTGTATGTTATTACTTACCAGTATTTTGGGATTCAAACATATTTACTGTGATTACCCAGTGAGTGAGATTGTGAGAATGCTCTCTCTATTTTCTATTGCAACTATTTATTAATTTATATTAACTTGAATGGCTGGAGTACATATTTCACATACAATCAAAACTTTTTTAAATGTTAATTTCACTCCAGGTTTTATTGTCACTGATTCCTGTTTCGAGAAATTTGTTCACGGTGTTAGGATACGGGATTAGTTTGTATGTAATATTTGGTGTTTGTTATGTGCAGATACAATTGATAAGGATTGAATTGAGAGTGCCCGAATATGGTTGGACGACACAGAAAGTTTTCCATCTTATGAACTTCATTGTTAATGGAGGTGATGTTCAAAGTCCTCAAAACATTTGTACTGTTTTGTATTGCATTATTGTTAGGATTTAGGGGTTTAGTTTGATTATTTGATCGTGAGCTTTGTTGTTGTTTCAGTGCGTGCAATTGTGTTTGGATTTCACAAACAAGTATTTGTATTACATCCCAAGGTTAGTTTGCTATAGGATCCAAAGATATTGGTTCACGTACTCTAGTTCTTGTCTGAAACAAAGCTTACATTGCGTTTGAAATGTTATAATTGATAAGATTACATTTCCTATTTGGGCATGGTAAGCAAATTCATTCCACTCTTTCCGCTTCACAATCTAGGTCTTTGTTGTTTGAGTTTCTCATATAAAGTAAGGTTTCTTGGTTTGCACAAGGGAAATAATGGAGGATGCTATTTTGAGAGAATAAGGACTATGTAACCAACGAGTTCTTATGATCTAATTGAGACAAGGGTTTGTACTAATGTGAGCTGTAACTTCTTGAACTAGGTACTCACACTTATACTGTTGGATCTTCCGGGACTTCTATTTTTCTCCACGTACACATTACTTGTGCTGTTTTGGGCGGAGATTTACCATCAGGCAAGAACATTTTCTTACTTGGTTTTTTGTGAAATGCTGTGTCAAATTTGGCTTGTCCATCAGGAACGGTGACATTTTACCTTGCCACTATGAGCAGGCAAGAAGCTTACCGACGGATAAACTCAGAATTTTCTATGTGTCAACCAATGCTGTTATTTACATTATACAGGTCAGTGCCTCCAACTTGCCTTCTCTTGTGTTTTCTACTTTGTAAATTACAGTTATTAATACCAGGTTAATTTGTGGAGGAAATAATTATATATGCTAACTTATTTGTCTGTCGAGTTTTTTTTTTATCTCCAAGGTTCCTGCTACTATTTCTCTAACACATACTTAAATGTGCAAGCAAAGTTAAAAATGAAGTTTTGACTTCAGGTCTGTGTCTGGGTATACCTCTGGATAGATGACAACAGCGTGGTGGAATTCATTGGAAAAATATTTATTGCAGGTAAGTGTTACAGTGATTCATCAGAAAAGTTCACAAGGTTTATCTTTGGGTATTGCTCATTCTTCTTAATGGAAATCTTATGCACTTTTTAGTCTTATTTTTTTAACTCGGTCACTTAGTTTGTTATTATTTTCTCCAGTGGTATCATTTATAGCTGCATTAGGATTCTTGTTTTATGGAGGAAGGTAATTATGGCTTGTTAACTCATTATTTATGAATAATTGGACTTTGAATTTCTAATATGATCTAATCCAACTACTCAACTCCTAGATTATTTTTCATGCTAAGACGATTCCCTATTGAATCAAAAGGAAGAAGGAAGAAGCTTCACGAGGTATTTTCCTTCCTATATGGTGCTTCTATTAAATGGCAAATCATTTAAAGTCTTGCATGACTTAATAGTTTAACGTGTATTTCTATGTGCTAATCACATGGTTTTTAACATGGAATCATTGTTGTAGGAAGTTCTCAACATTACTATTGTTTATTTGATTGATGTCATTTTGTTTGTAGGTCGGATCTGTTACAGCCATTTGTTTCACCTGCTTCCTCATTAGGTGCTTTGTGGTAAGTTTTTCTTTCTTGAACTTTGTGTTATGTTTTCAAGTTATATAATTTATTGCTTGGCAGAAAATGTAGCTCTTTAAACTATTATATGTTTGATATGTCTCTTGTATGTTAACTCGTACAGCAGTCTCTCTGTTCTCAACAGATGACAGTCCATCTGATTTTATATATTGGGGCAAACTAATAATCTGATGTCTGAACTCTCAAGTATGCATGCATTTAGACACGCAACATGTTTCACTTGAGAGGGAACCTCTGAGAGATTAAGTTTGTAGCTTCTAAAAATGATTAAAATATTTAAATGACTTTAAACAATATTTTCCAAGGACAAGTTCCACACTCCATCACGTGTTTATTCCATTTATTTTTCTTCCTTTTTAATTGAAAGCTTGAACTTTCCTGGAGCTTTTATTTTTCTAGGCATTCTTGCTAATAATATGTGAAAGAGACACATATACAGTTTCCATTTCACTAGATACTCCCAGGAATAGGTGTGACCAGTTGAATTGCTGATGTAAGTAAAAAGATGTGGAGATCGAGTATGGAATTCTGTTTACTCACTTTAAATTGAGTATCCGTTTCCCTCCCTTTCCTGCTAGGATTGGAAATCCTGTATTTTACATATCCATACGATTGAGGGATTTGCCCTTTGAGAGAGAGAGAAGAGAGGGTTTCCCCTGAGTTCTCTCTTCCCAGGTTGCGACATAGGTTGTCCTAGCAATAGAAATTGATCAATAAGTTGACTGCTCTGAGTAATTTCTGGTTTTCATAAAACAAGTTATGTTAGTGGGTGATCTTTGACCTACACTCTTTTAGCTTGACAACAATCGAGTAACAAAATTCTTTCCACCAATCATTTGGAAACAATGGTGTTGTGCCGCTGATGTCTTCATTTGTTGCTTTATGTGCTTTTTTAAACTACTCTATATGCAGGTGGTTTTATCTGCCTTTGATGCGGATGTGTCGCTTGATGTATTGGAGCATCCAGTTTTGAACTTGATATATTACATGGTATTTCACAATTCCATTTTACTTGTGTGTTCTATTTCTCCACTTACATTTTCCTAAACATGCATTTCTGTTGATAAATTACAGCTGGTAGAGATCCTACCTTCAGCTCTAGTGCTGTACATCTTGCGTAAGTTGCCTCCAAAGAGAGTATCCGCTCAATATCACCCGATCCGTTAGGCAAAATGCTTTGTTTGTAGGATTGTTTTTCCTACA
The DNA here is from genome assembly GCA_035048815.1 of Abelmoschus esculentus. Classification (NCBI taxonomy): domain Eukaryota; kingdom Viridiplantae; phylum Streptophyta; class Magnoliopsida; order Malvales; family Malvaceae; genus Abelmoschus; species Abelmoschus esculentus. The sequence continues at coordinate 5,052,459 of JAUCBN010000008.1, forward strand.
GGAAAGCACAGATAAGATTTTTGGCATGTTTCAGAGGGTTAGTTGCTTTTCCAGTCGAGTGATGGAAGCTGAACCAGAAGTAGAACTGGAATGGTTCATGATGCATGCAATTTTTTTTCTCATTTGTATGTGACAGCTGTTTGCAGGTTTCTTTAGGATAGATCATTGTTGAATTCTTCCATTCACTATGTGATCAAATAGGTGGTTTATCTGATGCTTTGCATGTTTAGTAGTTGTTTCATCAGTTTGTTTATTAGAAAATGCATGCATGCATGCCTTTGTTTACTGTAAACTTGTCTTTGGAACAACATGAATACATGGTTGTTGGCCTTACTAGCAGAAGTGTAGCTTTCAGATTTATCTTCATTCTACTCCATTAACAACCTTTGATAAATCGTCCTGCACAGCTTCAGAAGAAGTATTGCCCAACAAGACAGCAACAGAACATGAACATCCAGAAACATTGACTCACTACTGCTCAGTAACATTCTGCAATAGTTCAGTCCTCTCCAACATTCCTCCCCCCCTTGTTTTTATTCTGCTTCAGACCCTGAATCAAATTAGCAACACCACGAGCTGCAATTCTAGTCTTCTCAGGGGAGACCTCCTGAGCATTAGGTAATTTCAGTTGAGCATCATCCACCCTATCATCTTTGTTACAACTAATAGAACATTCCACAGCAGATTCATCATTCAATACCTCATATTTACTCTCAGAACTAGAACTAATTAAAACAGTTTTGCCATTTGAATTTTCCAAACCTCAGTACACTGCTTAAGCAGTAAGCACCCAGTGCTTGGTCGAAACAACCTTGTGATCAATGACCAAAAACGTGAACTAAAAAATAATACTTTTAAATATGGTTAATTGTTCTAAAAATGAATTAAATGTGTCAAAAGAAACATTAAAAAATAAATAATATAAATTTATTAATTAATTGAATAATTAAAAATATTTATATTATTATATTGTATATAAATTTAAATCACAATATTTACTATAAAAATTATAAAATGAGGTTTAATAATTTTTGTGTACAAGATCTATATATTTTATCAAAGAAATATAGACGGATAATATTTTTAATAATTTAAAATTATTAAAAAAATAGTACACGTAGCGATTTGGACAGAACTATTCTCTCTCTTTTTACTTAAATATTTAGGATACTGCCTTGGATTACTATTGATTGGCCATCGGATGCAGTGTGATTGGTCCGTGTCTAGTACGCGCGCTATGAGTCGCCCGGATTTGTCATTAAACAAGACACGAAGTATACTGCGTAGCCAAATAAGTGTGAATTATACTTTTTGTTTCGTATCGTGTTTCCCGTCGTTTCTTCCTTTTGATTCTTCATCAATCTCTGTTTCAATCTTGAAGAACCCCAAAGCCCAGAAAATCAAATTTGCAATATTATCAAATTAGCCTTTAAAGTACATTGTTTCTGTTTTTCTGTTGTTGGAATTAAATAGAACTCTTTTTGAAAGAGAGAAGAAAATGGCTCAAGCTGTTGAAGAATGGTATAAGCAGATGCCTATCATCACCCGTTCGTATCTTACGGCTGCCGTAGTTACCACTATCGGTTGCTCTCTCGAAGTATTCCTCTTTTCTTTTCTTTTTAATATGTTTTTATTGCTTTTATTTTGTTTTGGTGTTACTTTTATCTATCTGGGCAATAGGAATGAAATTGTGCCTGCAATTTTCATTGATTAATTAGTGCTCGTTTTTTAATTATATGCAAAGGGATCTGAATATTCTCGGCTGATTTGATCTGTGTTCGTCTCGATTTTGTAAATTTGGTGACTTCCCTTGGGATTTGCCGTACGTTTTTTCAGTTTATCATTCATGTTCGAAATTTTGTTTCTTGAGAAACTTATTTGGGAATTTGAGCAGCAAAGCTAAACAGTACTTTGTTCCTCTTTTCTGATCCCCGTTTGGAGTATAATAGATAGACAATTGGGTATTATTGGTTTCCTTCTTGATTTAAAGAAAGAATTTATTATATATTTGGGATTTTAATCTAATTTAATTTTCTGGATCTTTGCAGATAATAACACCTTATCATCTGTACTTGAACCCTAAGCTCGTGGTTAAGCAGTACCAATTCTGGCGGCTCATTACTAACTTCCTGTACTTCCGCAAGATGGGTAAATTTCATGTGCCTTTACGTTTTAGTGTCAGTGCAATCTCTGGTTTATTATGCTTTCAGAACAATGGTATTGCTAAAGATGTATTCCCAATGGAACAAAAAAGAGATGTTTCTTTTATGTCTACCTTCAAATTTTAGTCAAAATTATGCAAATGCAGTTGTGTTTTAGATGATTTTATGAGTAGGTAAAAGTGAAATGAGGTGTATGTTTTTTAAAGAAGAATTGAGTCCATAGTCCATACCACTCTTCCGGCCCTTCATGTCTTGCTCTTAGTTTATTCCACCAATGACATTAAACACGGTATGGTGGATTTGGATATGGGTCTCAAATCATTTTATATCTTTAACACGGTATCCTTTGATAATGCTAGATTTGGATTTCATGTTTCACATGTTCTTTCTTGCTCGGTACTGCAAGCTTCTTGAAGAGAACTCTTTCAGGGGAAGGACTGCAGATTTCTTTTACATGCTCTTGTTTGGAGCTTCTGTCTTAACTGGCATAGTTCTTATCGGAGGAATGATACCTTATCTGTCTGCATCATTTGCCAAGATCATATTTCTAAGCAATTCATTGACATTCATGATGGTCAGTATGTCTGCCTTCATTTACCTGCAAAATATAATTTACCTGTAGCGTATGTTTTCTGGTATCCATTTTGGAAGCCATCTTATTGTACTACCTGTTGTAGGTTTATGTGTGGAGCAAACAGAATCCTTTTATACATATGAGTTTTCTGGGTCTATTTACCTTTACAGCAGCTTACTTACCCTGGGTGAGTACCTATATTCCTTCTACCTTTGAGCAAAAAGGTTGCTATGGTGGCTTTCCCATTGCACTGAAGTTCTACTTTTCTTATTTAGGTTTGTGGTCTTGATCCTACTTCTAGTAAAAGAATGTAATTGCTTCTTTTCCCCTTCTTTCAGGTGCTTTTGGGATTCTCTGTCCTTGTTGGTGCTAGTGCTTGGGTGGATCTCCTGGTATGTTTCCCTTATTGAGCCTGCTTTAATGTTGAAATATTCTCCGAAATCCATTGTAGCATCTTGCATATTCAGCTAAGCGTACTGAGCTAAATTTGTATAGTAAAGCCTTTTTCATCTATGCTTGCTGCTGGAAAAGTGTTGTTATGATTTCTGAGTCTCGGAAAAAGGAAAGGGGAGTGATGTGGGGGTCTAAATTTGGTGGACTGTGAGACTGCCATATAATTATGTTGTCGCCCTCTGAAACTTCACCTCTTCTTGTCTCACTTCTCTTAGATCCTCACTGCTGCCATATTGAACTTTTGCATATTGATGGTTAACTGCTGTCATTGTTACTTTTTCGGTTTTTTTATTATGAAAATATTTTGTTTATCCAGGGAATGATCGCTGGTCATGCCTACTATTTTCTCGAAGATGTATATCCGCGAATGACTGGTCGTCGACCCCTAAAAACTCCATCGTTTATTAAAGCACTGTTTGCAGATGAAGCTGTGGTGGTAGCACGACCAGAAAATGTTAGATTCGCTCCACCACCTGTGGATGAACTTCACAGAGACTAGTCTGTCCTTCAAAAACTAGAGCAATTTTGGTTGAATCGATCTCTCAGAGAGGAAAGACGTAAAACAGGCTTGGTTTGCAAATTTCTTAAACATGCTAAATTGGTGATTACGGACGATACATGTTTTGGTAGAATTAGAGGTGTGTATTAGTGTATATCAGATGTTGCTGCCTGCTTGCGCTATATATGCATCATTGGAGATGAAAATTTGTAATTAGTACTTGACTGAGTGATTTTAGTTTTATAGAATTCCCTTTCTCGTCGTATATATCTATGCATATTATATACTACCGTGAATGTCAATTTCTTGGAGGGTTGATAGTTACGATGCTCCAAGTTGCAGAAGATATTTTCGCTAACAAAGAGGCAACTTTTTATTTTATTTTCGAGAGAATGGTCTTTGTTACTGTGGGCTGTGGCCAGAGATCCACTCCCAAAAATATCTAAGCAACTCCATCAGGGCTCTGTTCCAGTACATTTTTTTATACCCACTTGGAAATGCTTTTTTTTTTTTCTAATTTGATTTTAATGGATAAGTCTTTTAATAAAATACTTATACATGTAAAACTTTACGCTCTAAACCCGCTCAAATAATATCAAATTGTTTATTACATGAGTTAAATCAACTCGTTAGTGGTCGGACATGTTTAGATTCAGCAAAGAAAAAGCACAAGAAACAAGCCCTCGTGTGTAAACTTGTTTTCAGTTGGAGCCTGTTTGCCTTCCACTGCTGTTCTTTGTCGACCTTTAAGTTTTAAGTACACAGCTGTTCTACAATTTAGATTCAATAATGTCACCAACAAACCGATAAGAAAGATATAGGAAACAGTGAAAAGGTGCCAATATCATGTGGGCAATTTGCTCGTCAATAGGAGAGGTTTCCTTTTCTTCTTATGGTGGGTAGAAACTGTAGATGAAATTTAGATAATATGCAATCAAATGAATGCAATATAGTGTTCATCCCATGGACATGGATGTTTGTTTCCTGAGAAAATTTAAGAAGATTTCGATTACAGCCATGGCTACGACCCAATTCTATCTTTCCTACCTGGAATCAAACTTTGGTACAACAACATCCCCCAGGTTCAATTCCCAGATCAATCACAGACCACAAAGAAGGCTTACCATCTAATAAATTCGATTCATTGATTAGGACACGAGTAGCTAACTAAGCAAGTACCAAACTATATTTCCAAATTCAAGCAGCCCGTGCAAGAACTTCAACCCTATCGGGCACATCAGCTGGATCAATATAGAAACCACTCCTCCTGAAAGACCTTGGCACGGTCACCGTCAAGACCCCATCTTCATATTTAGCCGATATTCCCTCTATATCTATCGAACCAGGCAACCGGAATTTCCTCATGAAGTCCATGGCTGGCTTTGTCGATTCACCAATCCCCTCGGTCCTAATTATAAGATATCTGGAGTCTTCAACTTCCACTTTTATCTCCTCCTTCCTCACACCTAATATATGAAACAAAAACGTGACATGAAACCAATTCCCAGGTATATAAACTAACAAGGTGAAGGAAAAGAAAATAAGGGATGGAAATAGATTTTGTATGGCAGAGATTTACCAGGAAGATCAGCAGTATAAACGTGAGCCTCTGGGGTTTCAGTCCAACTAACATAGTTTTCAGGAACAAGCTGGTTGGAGAAAAGGGCAGGAGAAGTAAGGAGATAATGCAAGGGTGAAAGCCGGTATGCAGGGAGAGGGAACTCCATTTTTCTGAGTAGAGAAAGTCTGTTCTGTTGCCAGGATTGGGGTTGGTTTTATAAGGAGATGGAAATACAAGTTGTCTTGTTTGCACCTCTTTATGACCAAGTGGGCAAGTTGATGTAAAGGGGCCTTTTAATTAGGACCTTATTGGATATTCAAAGTCTCAGACTTTACGGGAGGGAATTAAGATGTTTATATCTTGAGCGAATTGGATATAGGATTGGATGAATCTCAATATCTGATTGTGAGCCAATGATGGAGAAAGGGTTGTTACAGAAATGACAGACTTGACCTTGAATGGCTTCTGGAAACGAAATTCTTAAACATAAACTCCTGGGATTTTGAAAGGGATGAACTCTAATATTTCCTCATTGACAGATCCAAACTGAGTTATTAAAGCATGCAGAAGTCCATGTGAGCATTATGATTGGATCTAGTAAGGAGAGAAAGGTTTAGAAAAAGAAAGAACAGATGCCATGATTCTCATTTCATCAACAACTTGTGCAAAAGAAGAACTCGGTTTCAAGTGCAAACATATATAAAACTTCTAATTCTCTAATAGATTCAGATCTAGTAAGAGTTCTATTACTGCAGTGAAGGGAAAAAAAAAAGATATCTATCTCTATGAAAACAGGGCACGCCTGGTGGGACTCGAACCCACAATCGTCTGATTAGAAGTCAGACGCCTTATCCATTAAGCCACAGGCGCAACTGTTATAAATGGAAAGTATATAAATATATAGAAAATAAAAAATAAATATTGGCGGTTCCTACATTAGAGCCGTGATGAGTGCGTGTTGTCCACGAGACCATCTAACAATGTCGTGGCCAAGAAAAAAAATAAAATTCACAAATGGAAATTAGGAACCAGAAAATTCTATTTATAGTATTACGTTTAATTTTGATTTACTTATATTTATTGTTTTGTTTTCTGGTGCTCCCCTTTCCTATCCTGAAACCACAGCCGTAACCATGTCTTCCCTGCTAGCCAACGGCATCTCGAGCTTCTCGACACAGCCTACCCCAGATTCAACAAAGTTCCATAAAGGGTTTTACCCAAAGCTCGATTTCGTGAAGCCCATAATCCCAAAACCTCCGAATTTAAGGCTTTTGAAGGTCAGAGCAGATGTTGGTTTCGATCCTCAAACACTCACTTCCGATCCCAGCCCTTCATCGGGTAAGTCCTACGATGAAAAAATCCAGGAAATTCTTCGAAACCGTGATTATGATAAAAAATTTGGCTTTACTGTGGATATCGATTCGTTTGCGATACCCAAAGGGCTTTCGGAGGAGACAATTCGTTTAATTTCTTCTCTGAAGGAAGAACCTGATTGGATGGTGGAGTTTAGATTGAATGCTTATGAGAAATTCTTGAAAATGAAAGAACCCAAATGGTCTGATAATCGGTACCCGCCTCTTAATTTCCAGGATATTTGTTATTACTCAGCACCCAAAAAGAAACCAACTTTGAATAGCTTAGATGAGGCTGATCCTGAACTTCTAAAGTACTTTGATAGATTGGGTGTCCCTTTGAATGAACGTAATCGATTGGCTAATGTCGCCGTTGATGCTGTTCTTGATAGTGTTTCAATTGCTACTACTCATAGGAAGACTTTAGAAAAGGCTGGGGTCATTTTTTGTTCGATATCGGAGGCAATTAGGGAGTACCCTGATTTAATTAGGAAATATTTGGGGAGAGTTGTGCCTAGTGATGATAACTATTATGCAGCTTTGAATACAGCCGTTTTTAGTGATGGGTCATTTTGTTATATTCCAAAGGATACAAGATGCCCGATGCCAATTTCGACTTATTTCAGGATTAATGCATTGGAAACTGGACAGTTTGAAAGGACTTTGATTGTTGCTGATGAGGGGAGTTTTGTGGAGTATTTAGAAGGCTGTACAGCGCCTTCTTATGATAGGAATCAACTTCATGCTGCTGTTGTTGAGTTGTATTGTGCTGAGGGTGCAGAGATTAAATACTCAACCGTGCAGAATTGGTATGCCGGTGATGAGGAAGGAAGAGGTGGGATTTATAATTTTGTTACTAAGCGTGGAATTTGTGCTGGAGATCGATCAAAGATATCTTGGACCCAGGTGGAGACTGGATCTGCTATAACTTGGAAGTATCCAAGTGTTGTTTTGGAGGGTGATGACACTGTAGGCGAGTTTTACTCGGTGGCACTCACAAATAACTATCAGCAGGCTGACACAGGTACAAAAATGATACACAAGGGGAAGAATACAAGAAGTAGGATTATCTCGAAGGGTATTTCTGCTGGAAATTCAAGAAACTGTTACCGTGGGCTGGTTCAAGTTCAATCAAAGGCAGAGAATGCTAAAAATTCGTCACAATGTGATTCGATGCTTATTGGTGATAATGCTGCTGCAAACACCTATCCTTATATTCAGGTGCGTGTATTGATTTCTGGCAATTTCTCCTATATTATGTTAAAATATTTGGGTCCATACAACTTTTTAATACTACTTTTATGATTGTATCATTTTGGGTAAGTAGGTGACTCCCCTCTAAAAAATCTCTTAAGCTTTTGGATTGATATTTTGGCAACTGGCATACATGTGTTTTCCTGTATAACCAACTCCCCGACATCTGTGTCTAACTATTAATTACTCTTTGTTGAGACAATGTTCGCTCCTATACCGTGCACGCTCCATACATCAATCCATAGTCATGTTTTCTCTCGCGATCATATTTACTAATACAAGATCCTTTATTTGACCTCCTACCAAAAAAGGCAGTGGCCAGTCAGCAGTCGGGGTAGAATTTTATTCTCATTCTTGTTTTAACACAATCCTGCTTGATGTTTGTACTGTAATAGTTACTTCAAAATGGCATTACATTATTACTATGTATGATTCACCATTGTTAGTTGTTGCAACAAGAAGCTAGGAGCTCCATTTTGTTGCTTATGATTGGATTGCTTCTATTTAACAGGTTAAGAATCCCTCAGCTCGTGTTGAACATGAAGCCAGCACCTCCAAAATCAGTGAGGATCAGTTATTTTACTTTCAGCAGAGGGGAATCGAGTATGAGAAGGCCATGGCTGCCATGATTTCTGGGTTTTGTCGTGACGTTTTCAATGAACTTCCAGATGAGTTTGGTGCTGAGGTGAACCAACTCATGAGTTTGAAGCTCGAGGGATCCGTGGGTTAAGCATGATTCAGGTTTTGCTCAATTGATGTCATGTTGGATAATGAAATAATTTTAATTTTGTCTATGAATTCAATAACGTTCAAGTTCTTAAAAAGTCTTTATACAAATGACTAGTTAGCTTTGATGTATGTTGCCGTTCTCAAAAGTGATGTTGTGAACAACCATGTAATATGTAACGTTCAATGTATATTATTACATATTTCTCTGAATATCTAAACCTCTGTGTATTCTATATACTTGATCTCTTAGACTTGGACAACCATGTAATATACATCTTAGATGTCCATTTTGTGTATTGCTGTGTAGAAGAATGAGTTTCTCTTGGTATTTCAATCATGTTCATTTAACGAGCTTGCTTTTTTGTACACGGTCGGTGTGAGTTTAAACTCGAGACTTACTTAAATGATATTATGTTTCTTACTATTTAGACCAACTTCTTTGATTACAAGGAAATGCCTTTTGATAATATAAAATATGACAATGATTATTGCTTATCAGGGATGCTTCAACCTTCAAACATGTCATGCCGGTGGAAATTTGGTCTGTTTTAGATTGGTTACCATTGACTTTCATATAGCTCTTTTCTATTTCTGTCCCACCCCAGCCATTAAAACACTGAAATTCTTTGACTCTTTTGAGTTCTACTTCCATATATGGCGTGCTCTCAAATCTCATCAATAGCTGGACCATATGCAGTGATCCAGCTTAAGCCAGATATTCAACCACATGCTTCGTTCCTCTCCTCCATGCAATTAGGATCATTATTAGAGTCGTCAATATAATTATTAGAATTAGTTACATAAAATAATAGAAAATGCCATATGATGAACTCGTTTTTAGTTTGATTACGACAGCATAGTCCTCTTTTTACAGTAATTACATAGAAGTTCGAATTAGGCCGAAATGCCATTGGATTCATTGATAACATCACCCCCATTGGATTCTATAATTGTCAACGGTTTAAATATATTTTAAGGCATAACCTTCGACACAGTCATGCATTTGCCTGAATTCATTTATTTAGTGTCTTTAAAGTAGACTAAAAATAAAATAAAACCAAACCAATTTTGGTAAAATCCGAATGAACCTGCATTCATATAAAAAGCTTAGTAATTAGGTAGTGGCCTGCTGCTTCCTGAGCAGAGCAAGTCAGCTTTCACATTACGTCAAGGCCAGCTAATTAAAAACATATATTTCTCCATTATTATTGTTATTATTATATTTATGAAATTTCTTCACATGTACAGCTTCATCACCATATGACTTTTGCATTAGCTTTGATACATACATCCCCCCTATATATATTGCTTCACTCTAAAGTCTCATCTTGCTCTCTTTAACTCCTCGTCTGATAGTGTAATTTTCCCCAGATAAACAAAACAAAAATGGCTGTTCTGAGGAGATCAAATGGCTACTCAAAGGTGGATAAGGAAGACCCAGAGGAGTTAACTCATCGACGAGCTCAGTTCTTGATCTACAAAGTGATGGAGCAAGCGGATTGTAGAAGAAAACCATCGTTTGTACGAATCAGACTGTGTAGACTAAAGGTGAAGATCGGGAGGAGATTGAAGAAGCTAAGGAAGAGTGTGTTGGTCAGTATTTCTGCAGCAAGAATCGGTGTTTACAAGCAGGTTATGAATCAGCTCAAGACTTGGCGACGGTTGTTTAACCGTGGTGGTCATAATGGCACCATCGCGGCCCTTCCTCGTCCATTGTTCACTTGAAAAACACATGTTGCTATTACATATACATTCTCTCTTAGTCTTTTTTTTGTTGAAATATAAGAATGATTTGCGTTTTCTTCATTTTGCAATCACAAGTTCTATTTTTCAACATTTTCCTTTCATATCCTGGCATTGCCTTCTGTTGTTCGACGCCAAAGTTAGAGCTTTCCAGCAACTATATTGTAGCTTGCACGTTAATTTGTTAGGTTGAAGTTTGAGATAAACTCAAAGCAAAGGTATGTCCAAAATAAAGTAAACTAATTGAGTTGAGAATCTCGAATTCAACTCGAATTAATTTGATTTGAACTCAAAATCTTAATGAGTTGAATAAAGAAAGATATAATTCACTCGATAAGTTTGTGATTTACCCGGAAAATCTTTGGAGTTCAAATTTTCAAAATTTTATGTATGAATTTATCAAGCTTAACAACAAGTTCTTTTAACCAACACTAGTCGAACAAAAGTTTATCAAGATGATCGAGTCGAGTCTAAGACAAGTGAATCAATTTTCAAGTCGAATCGAATACAATGCAACTCACGATCAATTTGCTCGATAAACGTCCCTAATAAGGGTTATCAGATCGTGGTCCTAATTCCAGCTAGGTGCTTAGAAATGCTAAAGATCCAAGGTGAGATTTGAGACAGTTTACTCACATGGGTTTCTACTGAGCGTTTTCTCTCATTTACTGAAATGTTTGCCATCCAGCAAGCAGACATATTCAAAGCTTGGTACCTGAAAATTCAAAGATCTAAAACCCAGACCATTTCCCCTCATGCCGGACTGTCCTGATTAATTATACTTTAATTATTGATTGTCTCGATGGCGGTGCCTGATTGGCCTGTGGTCAACCCAACCACAACAAGCCGGCCTAATCAAAGCTTTTAAAAAGTTTTTAAAGAACGAATTTTGATGCCTATTTGGGTTCTCCAAAACCTCATCGGAATCTCTGGTCTTGAATGATTCTATGAATATGCATTCCAAGTCGCAATAATAAAAATGACTCCTTTAACTCTCTTTCCTCTCATCATTGTTCAGGCACTGCACAACTATTACACCCATGGTGATGGGACCACGGTAGCCGATCTCAAAGTCAAGCTTCACAAGTCACGAGGCTTCGGGCTTCCCATGTTTTTCACTTCTTGTAGTTTCTTGATTCTTTGGCATCAGTTTTTTCTTCTTTTCCCACCTAAGATTCTTCTTGCCACTTTTTCTAGTTTGCCTTTGGTATCCAACAATGTTGTTTTGTGTGCTAATTAATTGATTTTTATTTATAAAATTATAACGATAATTGAAGATGATTATTAGATTTTAGAGTATTGTATAATTTATTAAAATAAACTCTTAATTTAAATAAAAAATTATATTATCCAAAAATAATAATATCATCATTTAACATTAGAGATCGCTAACTAATATTGTTCTTAGGTTTTTTTTCTCTGCACAACCTTTGCGCGGCATGTTCTTCATTTGCTTCTTTGGTCGATGGCTGACATCAGGGTTCATTATTTTCTTGTGTGGCACGTTTTTATTTATTTTTATAGTTCATTTCATCTATCATTTGTAGGTGTTTATATAAAATCTTCACTGTATTAATTTATGATTTTGATTTTGTCAATGATCATAAAATATAAATCCATACTCGATTAATATTTGTTTACCGATATAATCAGACCTGAATAATAAAATAATCTACCTACTAATTTGGTTCGAAATATCATAAGATTTAAGAAGGCTTATGGATTTAGTGTTGTATAAGATTCCTAGAAGGCTACAAACTTAATAGTAGGGTATTAATAGTACAAATAAAACCAGCTGCTGTCATTGTAGCACTTATTTCATTGTCTTTTTAAAAATAAGTCCATGATATTTTATCTGTGGACCGAGAGCTATGTAAGTTGGAGATTAATAAAAAGGGAAAGGTTGGCCCAAAAGTTATAGGCAAATGGATTAGTATTTGGGCCAATTTTGTAGGCAGTAATTTGCACCCAAATTCCTAATAGCATGAAGAAATTTATGCTGAAAAACAGAACAAGGAACATATTTTATTATACCTTATTATTTCAAAGGCTTACTTATATGGCACATGCTGAAAAATGTCTTGGTAGGTTTAACAGCATTTATCGGGTCGTCCCGATTGTAGGGCTTACCGGTTGTCATTAATAGCTTTAGTTTAGTGATATGACTTGTTGCACGTGGTGGATCGACAATCAATTTCCGACACATTTCTTTATTGTTTGATGCGTTTCATTCACCGGCAAAGCTTGATGATATCTGCAACAATCAGTTCCTAAGAAGAGGCTGCTTCTTGTCTTCCCATATGTCTAGCCGCCTTCTGGCAATCTCCACCTGAAAGTCCAGTGGGTGGGTTATCAATTCCGATGACATAAAGTTTTAAACTAATTTAGACGAGCAAATGTTTCCCAGGGACTTGCCTCTCGATTCCAATTTGTTGTGAATGTAACCCACAATAAGATGAGGGTTTGCATCATTGTTCCTCCGATCATGCCGGACCATATTCCCTGCTCAAAGATGGAGGAAAAAAAAGATTATTTATTTACCAAGATGTTACATATGAACCGGATGAAGGCATTCGAGCAAGCATTTACCTTTGCACCGAGGTTGTACTTAAAGCCAAGAACACAGCCTACTGGAATCCCGACAACGTAATAACATCCCACGTTTACATAGGCTACAAATGCCTGCCATCCACATCCAACGGCCACCCCTGCATCGATCGGGTTTTTGTTTCAGTTTTCCGAACTTGGAACCTAGAATCTGGTGGCTGGGACTTTTCTTACCAGACAAGACAGGTTGAATCCCATTAAGAATAAGAGTGACAGCCAAGAATGGGCATAGCTCCGAGACTGCATTCGCCACCGTCTCGCCTTCGGTAAATGCATAGCTTAAAACATCTCGTAGAGATAAAACAATGATAGCTTCCACCACAGCAATGATGAAGGAAACCAAAGTCACAACGGCAACCGTGAATGCCGCCGACTTGGGATGTTTCGCTCCCAGCTCGTTACTGACCCTGACACTGTTTCAATGGAAACAGAAACACTTGCATGATTTGAGCTTAAATTATTTGACTGAAATTAAAGGGAGTACTCTTTATAGTTATTTTAATGAATTGTCATTTTTCTAATGACTTCTTGGTGTTGGAAAAGCTTAATCAATCGTGACGAACCTTGCAGCTGCATTGAACCCAACTGAAATCATGAACATCAATCCAGATATAGCCATGCTGCACCCACAGCAAGTGATCAGATTAAAAACTGTAAAGCATTATAACGAAGAAGCGATAGGAAAATGTTTAGGGTGTTTTCCATGACTGGAACTTGGCATTTACTTGGAAACTTTATTAACATGAAGTAAAAGACAAATTAAGCATGACCACAAACTGTAATGTCTGATTAACAAGTTGAACTAAAAGACAAATGAACCTTGATCGCAAGCTATAGTGTTTCTATAATTGGAGTCTCTGAATTTTCTTAACGACAAGATCACTTTGGTAATATATAATATCAAGAAATAGATTTTCCAAGTATCTTACCAAATAGAAAGCGAGTCCAGTGCAAGCTCAGGATTCTCCAGCAAACCTGCGATCAAAACAAGTATCTGAAAGTACCAAGTCTCCAAGCACAGCATGACGGCGGAAGCAGCCGATAGTTTCAAAAAATCCCATAGACCAGAAAAGGCCTGCAAATTCAGCCCAGACCATGTAAGCTTACACTTGTCACTCATCTTTATATACACCATCTGGGCCACCACAATGATCCACCACGACAAGCTGAGCACCAGAGATGCACCTATCAAACCCATACCAATCTTGTATAGCGCCAACCAACTTAGCAGAAGGTGCACCACAAGTGTGGCGGCTGATATGTACGCACTCGGTGTCACAATGCTTTGAGATTGAAGAAACTTTTGTATAGGGAAGTTCACAGCGTAAGCAAAGATTTGAGGGATCAAACCATAGACAAAAACGGCAGCCGCAGCCGCTACATCCTCCGGTTCGCCTAATAATATCAAGATTGGCTTGGAAAACACATAGGCCAACATCAGTGGGATCCCTGTCAAAGTAAGGACAATGGTAGATCTCTGAAGATAAACCCCTAACATGTTGTATTTAAGCGCCCCATAAGCTTGACCGCATAGGGTCTCAACAGCACTCCCCATTCCAAGCTACAAAACGTTAGTTGTACCCTAGTTAGATACATAAAGTGATCGATTCATAAAAAGAATAAATTAGGTTAAAATTTTAGTACCATGAGGCCATAAGCAAGGAGTTGGATACCGCTGTTGCCAAGAGAGGCAGCGGCGAGCTCAAGATTGCCTACATGACCACAAAAGACACGAGTGGACAAAGACATGGCGTAATTGATCAAATAAACAAAGACCGCCGGCGCCGCCAGGCGGAAAAGAAGCTTCATTTCAATCATCGAGGCCAACAGGAGACGCTTGAATAAAGGCAGCTCGGTGTCTGACAAAATTTGCTCGATCCTAGAGTCGACTTCATGGCCATGATCAGTTCCTGATGAACCGTCTGAGTGTTGATGCTGCTGATAACGATCATCATGCATTGAGTTATACAGGATTGGGTGATTAAGCTCCTGTCTGGAATCCATGGTTCTCCCTATCTGTTCTACTTCTAGACTATGGTTGATTGTATTCAGATAGAAACAGTGAGGAATTAGAGAACAGTGTTGTTGATATTCATACAGGATTTTATTTGCATTGAAGTGATGCACTATCGATGCCAGTTGCCATTGTCAGGATTCTTTCTTAATCGTTTTATGGGTGGATGAAGGAATATTAATGAGATGAGTTAGAATAGTTTCCAGAACGATCGCCACTTTCCTCCATGTTACTACTGTACATATACGGTTAATTCGTAGCTTTTAAAATTTAAAGTTAAAACTAAAGATAAACTTAATTAATTAGTATAATATATTAAAATTCTAACTAATTTATCGTAAGTTAATTAGGCAGTAATTCAATTAAAAACTAATTTATCGTAACTTAGTTAATAATATTCTAATGATATTTTATCTTTCTGAATTCTATAATTATTGATTCAAAAATATCATCAAATTTAAAAAAAAAAAAATCTAACGTTGAATTTTAGTTTGTAGTCTAAAAATATTATTCTATCGTTAATTTTTAATATTTTTATTAGATAAAATAATATCATATTGATATAACGAGACGTTAAAAATTAACGACGAAATAATGTTTTTCAATGATAAATTAAATTTTAAAGATTTTATTTGTTGAGTATTTAATCTACGTACTTTTATTTAGTTCATTTTTTTATTTCAAAATTTTAATTGTGATCCGAACAGTACATGGATAATACGACTCAAACGATAATCATTAAATTTTTTTAATCAAGTTATATTCTTTTAATATTATAAATAAATTTTAAAATCAATTATTATTCTCCAAAATTATTTTAAGTTCTTATAATTTGATCATATTAATTGGTCAGACTTAATTTCAATTTTTTAATAATTTAATTTCAAATTTTAAAAATTACGTGATTAAATTTAATAAATTAGAATTCAAATAATAATAAGAGAATTTATGAATAGTTCAGGTATTAGTGTCGATTAATAATAATTTTAAGGTGCAGCAATTGTGGATTTAGTGTATGATTTGCTTGATAGGCAATGGGAAGTGTGTGTGAGACAGGTGAGTCGACAACTGAATATGGTTTGAGGATTGTCTTGCTGGGATGATGAGAGGTAAATCGACTGGATTGTGTGTTTATAATATTCCACCTAGTGAGGTTATTTAGCTAGTCCAGACTGATTTGGTCCCTGATTAATGTCTTGTTTTTTTTGTAGCCGTTTGTGGTGCTGTTTTTGTTAATACTCGCTTGTGCACTCTTTTTCCTCCATTTAAGTGCAGGAAGATCTTTTAAGGAGACACAAGAGTATACACTTCTTTACCCATCAAAAACATCAACATTGATCATTAAATTATTCTCGCCTTTTATTTTAATGACCAAACAATTATTTTTTATAAAATAATCATAAATATTATATCCTTTTGTCAATAAACGGAAAAACATGATGTTTAATGTTTACCCTAATATTGGTCCCCATAGAGTATTATGAAAAATGAAAAGCTACTTTTTTTAATTCAAAATGTGCTGTCATTTTCTATATTTTTATAAAGTTTGATATTTAATATTATTTACTTATTTAAAAGTTTTAATTTCATTTCGTTAAAATTTGTTGACAATCATATATGTTTACAAAGTTCATAATAATTTGTTTTAGAACTTTTTAATTAAAAATAAAATGTTTTAAATTCATAAGAGTTTAACCGTATAAAAAAATTGAAATATTAAAGAACACAACGAATAGTTCTAATGAGATAAAAGACGATAAATATAAGATTCTTCTTCATCTTAAAATTGTTTAAAAAAATTCAAATATTAAAATTACATATTTATGTATATTTAGCTGGGAGTATTGAAACGATCGATTAATTATATATTAATATTTTGAATAATTCGATTAATTAATTATAAATAAAATTAATTGATAGTTAAATTTAAAAAAGGACTTTAATCATTAACTGGTTGAGAATTAATTAAATTAAAGTTTACCTTCCATGTTGAAAAAAAATGAAAGAAAAAGTGTAAAAACAAGGAATAAAGAGAAGGAAAAAGTTGAAAGATTTGTGAAGGGAGAAGAGACTGGCGGAATATTGGAAAAATAAAGTGTGAAAATATATCGATATGCACTACATTTAAAAATATATAAATAATAATCCACAATTTTAAATTGTATCTGTTTGTTTTAGAGAAATTAGATTCGATAATGTTTTAAACCATATAAATCATTTCTTCTAATTTTATTAGTACGGATTACGGTGAATTTTTAAATTATTATTATTATTATTTCTGAAAATAATCTTTTGTCTTTTTTTTCACTTAAAATTTAATAATTTCTAATATATAACTTGATATCAATAATTATTTATTTTAAATAAATTTAAATTTTCGTATGGTTATAAAAAAATATAAGACTCACTTCTTAATTTATTTAGGAGATTGTTTTGAAAATTTTTCTAAGTCACTGCTGAAATTACATTTTAACTGTAAATTTTTATAATATTTTATTTAAAAAAAATACAACTACGAGTCTCATTAAAAACCTCCTTAAACTTAATTGAAGGAAAAGAGTACTCGTAGCAGTATTATACAAACTTAATCAAATACTTAAAACCCACAAACATCACACTAAATCTATGAACTTGTCCCGATCAAGTAAAATCCGAACTGTATTAGGTGGTTTCAAGAATACCTGGACCAAATCCTCAATATTTCGCATGATCTTAGCCAACATGTCTATTACACCATTAGCCTCTCTTCTCACATGCACAATTTTAATGTCTTAAGCACGTACAAGCAACCCACTAATCAGTTGAACAAGATTACGATGGACAATATCAACCAACAATTCATATATTAAAGTCACAATCGTAATATTGTCAATATTCAAATATTTATTTCATATAAATATTAATACATTTATTTCATGCTTGTGTCTATTTATATATCACATCTATACAATAAATAAAAGTTATCCTGTAATTAATGAAATTGGGAGTCATATTATTGATTTGGCGATAATTAAACACACGAAATAAGTGTAATTCAAAAAGTAGTATATATATAATTGATATGGAAAGATATATTAAAATTATACATAAACTTTAATTTAATGTAATTATATATAAGAAATTGTAATTTAATTTATTTTTCACATTACACATTTGGTCAATATTCATATATAATTTGGACATTTATCCCTAAAAACTTTGATTTTGAAAATAGAGTTTATTTTTTGAGATTAAATGTTTTTTTAGTTTTTTCTTTATTTATTTTATTATTAAAACATTGAGGAATAAATAAGTTTATTAGGTTTTCAAATTGTTTTTTTTTCTGGATATTTAATTAAGATACTAAAATGTAAATAACGTCAATAGAAGAGTTGCATTTTATTATAATATTTGTATTGAAAATATTGTGATTTTTTACACATTATAATGTATTTTTTATTGATTCTAATACGTTCTATGTTTATGTTGAATTTATTTTAATTTTTAAATTTATATTCATAATATTTATCACATATTTAAAGTATATAAATTCATGTATAAATTTTCAATGCTATTCATTATTTCGTCGATTTTGACAAGTTGATGTATACGATCTATGTTCATATTATTTTGTTTTTTATATAAGATAAATTACATATTTAATACCATTTATGTACGTATTATTATTTTAATGTTCTAACTAATTTTTTTAACACGAGAAAAAGATGTCAACTTACCTTGCTACTCAAGCCTGTCCGTATTTAATAATATACATGTCCCTGATGATCAACTATTTCTAACATCACAGGAGGCTGTGCCAATGCATTAAATCCCACAACGACCTGATCTTGGTTTTGTCTGTGTGTAGTCGTTTTGCATGCGGAGTTGTCCGCATGAATATAAGATGTTTCAAATACATAATTTTGGAAATTTCCGTCGCATGCTTGAGTTGATCTTCTGAAACTACTGTTGGATGGAAAAAGACATCATTAATTGGCAGCATGGGTTGTAGTTTTCGTTTTCTCCTGCGGTAAGAAACAGCTAAGAAAGAAAGCTGGAGTGTTCGTTGTTGGGAAATAGCCAAAAGACAGGAAAAAAGGACTAGACTGCATCGACCTTTCAGAATGATGTATACGAAGGTTTCATAATTTTCACATGGGTTATCAGTTGTGAAAATGTGCAGACAAATTGACAAGGAAAGCAGACGAAGACAACACTCAGAAAATGGTGGTGGCCTGGTGGGGAATGTCCTAACCCTGGCAAGAGTCCGCATCCACTGATCCTGCATGGCTATAGTAATGCAAATGCCATAACTCATAGCCCATACAAATCCCATTTTTCTTCACCAGTCGTGTTGAATATATACCTGTGAACTGAGGTGATATTGATTGAGATGACATAACATGAACGACTTTAGATTTTTAACCGATATGTTTTAAACGAGTAAATCGCTTGTTTATTTATTATATTTTTTTGGTGTTGCACTTTAAATTAGTGGATTAAAGTTTACGATTTAAGTTTAGAGATTATAGTTAAGGTTTATAGTATTAAGGGTAGATAATATTTTTTTAAGGCGTAAGATTTAAGATATAAAAATTGGATGGAAATCGTCTGCATCATTGATATATTAGTATTTTGTATAGGATTATAATACAAGTCTCTCTTTTTGTCTCCATCTTTGTTCATCTATTTTGTTCTTGTTCTTTATTTTATTCACATCATTGATATATTAGTATTTTTTATAGGATTATATATAATTATTAGTGTTTTTTATAGGATTATGCTTCTATATTTATTTTTTGGATGATAATTTTGACTAGATTGGTTATAAAAGTCAAACTCATTAAAATAGGAAGGAAATCGACAGTATATGAGACAAGGTGAAAAGAGACTCGGATGTATCTATCTACAAACTACAGTTCGATGTAGGGGTAAAAGCTAAAAATTTATTTAAAGTGTATTACTTTTTTAATAATATTTAAAAAAATAATATTTATAACGACCCGGATTCGGATCCGAGTCTCGGGTTAACCCAAGAGTTATGAGTTTCGGTTTTGGTCTCGAGTTTAGTGGTTTTGGGCCTCGGTTTTGTGTTGGGTCTTGTTGGGCTTGTTGGTTGTTGGGCTTGAGAGATTTTGGGCCTTGAGAGTTTTATGTGGAGGATATTTTGGTAATTGTCTAAATAGGTTGAATAAGGAGTTGTTTTGAGTGGGTGTGCTGAAAACTTTCTTTCATCTTCTTCTTTGCAACCTCAAGAGAAGGTGAAGCATAAAGGTTGAATCTTTGGAGTTTTGAGGGAGAATCTCGGTTTTGAGCTGAAGGGAAAGTTGTAGGGTTGTTAGAGATCTATCTAAAGAGAAACAAGTTGGAACACCATCTTCAAGCTTGGGAAAGGAGAAAGCTTAAGTGGGAGGAAAAAGTTCGTTTTTGCTGTTGCTTGCTTGAGGTTGGTACTCCCAACTCTTCTAATTATTTTGCATATCATGGTAGAAGCATTCATATAGGTTTGGTGCATGTGTGTGCTTGGTTTGAGCTTGGTATGTGTTAATGGTGGAATCCGTATTAATGTGATTAATGACTGAAAATTGGTGTTAAAACACTCTAAACATCATTAATTTTGAGTAGGAACACTTTAGGATCGATTAGATCAAGTTTGGGGTTGAAAATCTAGAATTTCTAAGTGTAAAACCGTCCCCAGTGCAGGGGGTATCGATACTTGGGCTACCGGTATCGATACCCATGAGTATATTTTGGCTTGTTGCCCAGGGGTATCGAACCATGCTTCGATACCGAGGGTTCCAGTAACTTTTTGGTATCGAACCATATTTCGATACGGGTCTCCCCTTTTCTATTGACTTTTGAAGTGGGTCAACGGTATCGAACCATGCTTCGATACTGAGGGTTCCAGTAACTTTTTGGTATCGAACCATGTTTCGAAACAATCCTCCCTTCTTTTGTTGACTTTGACTTTGGGCAGGTGGTATCGATACTGGTATCGATACCCCTGTATAATTTGGTTAAGTTTGAATAGAGTTTTGGGGCTTGGTGATCTTAATAAATAATTACTCTAATCTAAAAGCTATGAAATGAATTGTCGAACTAAGATTGGTAATCATAACCCCGAAAGACTTAAGTATGATAAGGATTAATATGTCTTGTTGTGGTAGATCCTAGGTGGGTCGTTGTGTGGCTTGAGTCCTTTGAGTTGGAAATCCAGATATCCATAAGTGTTGCAACACGTAGAAGGCCATCCGATGTAACATTCCGGATGATGATTTGACGACTATCCCGAGTGTAGGATCCCGATGCTGTGTGGACGCGGGCCTCATTCGAAGATACTCGATGTGACATTCCGAGTATGGGATTTGGAGGATCCCGATGCTGTGTGGACGCAGGCCTCAATCCCGGATGTAGGATACCGATGCTGTGTGGACGCGGGCCTCATCCTTGAGTATGGGATCCCGATGCTGTGTGGACGCGGGCCCTACTCGTAGTGTAGGATCCCGATGTTGTGTGGACGCGGGTCTCACTACCTTGTGTGTTTTGGTTGATTTGTATAAGCTGTGTGCGTTATTATACATCTCATATATGCCATGTGTTAGACAAGCATGCTAGACCCTCATACCATGCATGTGATTTATATGCCATGCTTTACTGCTTTGATATGCATGATGTTGGCCGAGTTTGGCGTATCCACTGAGCTTGTGTGGCTCAGCGTTCGAAATCTGTTTTCGTGCGTAGGTTAGGTGAGGCGGGATTCGTGGAGCACCATCAAGGTTTAGATTTCAGCATCGACCTTGTGTCAGTGTATAGTGATAGATTTAGTGGGCTAGTACTTTGCCAGACATATATGTATTTTTGTAACTCTGTTATTTTAAGTGGGTTAACGTTTTAAATGGGTTTGTAGTAATTTGGAGTTTCGGTCACTTTAAACTATTTTGGGCTTTTGTTTTAAATTAAATGGATTTTATTCGTATTATATTTGAACTTCCGAAGGAAATTTTAAAATGCGGATTTTGGGCCGGAGGCCCATTGTGACATCCGGGTCAGGTGTTACAATATTTATGACAAAATATCATCTTATTTATAAAAGATATCAATTATATATATCATATAAAAATATAATTTTAAAAAATAGTTAACACTTAATTATGAACGTGGCTCCGCCTTAGTCCGAATATATATATATATATATTTCAGAATTTCAAATTCGTAGTACAGCGGGGGCCAATAACGAAAGAGAAAATGTGAAGTACAGTCTATGGTTAGTGGCAACCATGCCTGGAAAAAGGTGACAACTGAAACAAGGCTTATCCTTAATTCATACCGAACATTATAGCCCAATGGGTTTAAAGACAACCCTAAATTACCGCACAAAACCCAACAACAGAAATGCCCAACACAACATGGCAGAATCATCGTCGTTCAAATTGCTTATTTCCGAGAAACAAAAAAACAAAACAAATATTTGGATGTCTAGCTCTAGCAATTAAACGAGATCATTGTCTCTCTTGTTCTCATCACCATAGACCCACCTTCAGCTTCCCATGTCTACAAATATGAGTCTTCAAATCGTGAATAGTACGACATGAAAAACATGACCAAATTTTCCAATGCAGTGAACTATTCACCATCAGGCTTCAGCTTAAAGATAGACCCCATCCCAGTCAAATCGTGTTTCCCATGACCCACACGGAAAACCTATGAGACTCCACTTCACTGAAATGAGAGGGATTGCTTAGGCATGATTTGCATGGGATAAAAACACTATGAACAGTTTCTACCGAACTTATACGTGGCCATGTCATTCGAAGAAACTTATGCAACAAGGTAAGTCAGCAAAATCTATCACCCACAGTTTTTTTTTCAGACCACAGTAGATATTAAGGTTTGAAAACTTTAAGGTTATTCATATACTAACTAACGGTGTAAGAAATGACATCAAAACAGTTCCCTTGTATTGTTTATAAATATATATATATATACTAACTCATGGTTAACCCAAATTTGATTAATTTAAGCAGAAGATAACTTTGATTTGATCTGCCTTGGGGCCCGGCCTAGTGACACTCATCCGATTAGATGATAAGATAACAACCGATGTTATAGGCTAAACAAGAGCCATAGTGCATTTGTGTTGATGATTCAAAAGAAACCCCACCCTCAATGAGAAATTGACTCGCCACCAGCACTAGAAGAAACACAAGGTCCAGGCACCACCACCACACCATGCAAGTGGGCGGAGCACTTCTTTGATTGTAAACTGGAAAAAGATAACCTTTTCTGTTAACTGTCACTGTAACTGATATAGTAGAGTGTAACAGTTAATTGACATCATCTGAAAGTGACTTTACTCCTATAATAAGTGATAAATTTTAGCCTATAATCGGTGATGGGGACATGGGGGTTCAATCGAGCTACATGTAGAAATGTTTTTTGATTAATTAGGACAATAATTCATGTTAGTTTAATGTCTAATAATTTTGATTGTCTTAATATGGGAAAAGCACTGGAAAGGAGCAGCCATTATGAAAGGCACCCCTGAAGATGGATATGAAGCGCGGCCATAGCCCATAGGGTCAAAGCAAGACCATCATCTCCTTTATGTTTTCGAAAGGGTAAGATTCTTGACAAAAAAAGATTCCTTTTCAAGGACTAAATTATATATGCTATGATTAATATTTATGTTTTAATTATAATAAAAGAAATAAACATTGTTTTTAATGTATGGTACTACCTTATTGGTTGTTGAAGGAAAATATTGGAATCAAAATACTTGTGACCTATTAAAAAAGATTGTTTAGTAATGTATCTTAATATGCTAGATTCTCTATTTAATTTTAATATTTAGATATAAGAGGATCTGGCAGTAGGTTGTCATGGAAAATAATGGAAGAAAAAAATGATTATAAATAAAAATTCTAAGAAAAAAAAAACTCAAATTCAATTTGTTGTTACTCAAAAAATCATATTCTATGATAGACACTTGCTTACCTTTTACTAAATATAAATCCGTTACCGCCACCGCCACCGCCACTAACAGTAGGTTTCACTTTTTATATGAATATAAAATTCAATTATATAAGAAAATAAATATTGATTTGTTCCCCTCCCCTTCCATACCCACACAATGGAAACGACAAAAGTAGGGGACATGCCACACAATTTCTGTGAGAGACTAATAAAATATCAAATATATTGGTATCCGAGCAACCAGGAGAAAGAGATAGTTGAAGAAGGAATTTGATTGCAGAAACGTGGAGGGCACATGCATGTGTTAATACGAAAGGTAATGGAGCCAACCTTAGAGTACTAGCAATTCCTAGTAGGATACTTGAACGAGCATTTCGTGTTTTAATCAATCTTTCACCGCCTACAGTGCTACTGTTGCGATATCAACTTGCATTCTGTCGTTATTTATGTACTCGGGTGATGAATAGATTTGTCGATCCCCCGTCCCCTCCTCCTGATTCTTCACTGTTGATGGTCGTTTTCCTATAGTAAAGTGAAAATCTTTGTCTCCTGCTTGGCTCCAACGAGTAGTGCTTGCCAGACGAGGCTTGCACTGTAGAGGAATATTTGTTTCTGAATTCTGATGCAAGGCTTTGCAGTTGCACTCGCTTGCTGTTTTAGTAGAGGCGTGGGTCATGTGGTTAAATTCCAGAAACCAAAGGAGCCCACTACAGTAGAACATTTGATTTGAGTATCTCGTGAAGGAATCAAAGAATCTTTGTCACTTTTCTTCTGTGTCACCTTTTTCAGGATTTACACTTTCAAACTCGTAAAAAATTAATCCCATTGAATATTCTAATCATTACAAGAAAAGCTCTGTTCCATCGGATCTAACCGAGAGAATTACCAGAAGTTCTGATCATCCATACAATATAAAAAATACACATGCACTTGCAACTTTCATGAGCGCTATGGCCTGTGTATGTTGCAGAGTTGCAGGGAGGAGTAGGTGAGAATTGAGATTATGATTCTCCCAGAACATAACCGATACGAGATCCTGATCTTGTCTTTGTAGATTCTCCCCATGTCACCTCCATAAAGTAGAAAGAACCCAAATAAAGCATGGGATACTTTTGGTGGTTATGGTACGTGTATTTGAGCTGTCATTGTGCGTGTTAATCAGCAGTTCCCATGGGTATTGGGTCTCTGTGGAACTGGAATATCTAAATGTTAATCAGCAGTTCCCATGGTATTGGAGTGTTGTTGTTTTGATATAAGTGCTGCCAGTGCCATTGGTCCTCCTCGGTTCACTCGATGGGTCTGCCGTAATTGGAATGCAGATGATTTGGTCCTATACTAGATGCACACCACGGGTTATGCAGTAAACAATGTGAAGAAATTAGTGACCGTCCCGTCAACAAAGCCAACCAAGCTAACAGCCTAGCATTGGATACTGATAAACAATGATGGGTCCATATACTTGGTTGCCAAAGTTGGATCAGCATAGGGGTCCATGGGGCAGGTCCGGTCCCATTCACAATAAAAGAGTTGACGTTTTATTTTCTACATGTTATTCAATACGTATGTTTTATTTCCTAATAATTACTTGATCACGATATTTATAATTAGGATAAATTATACGGGTGATTATTAAATTATAGAGATGATTTTATTTTAACTATCAACTAAATAATTCAAAGAGGATATCGCGACTAACAAAAATTTATATAATCATATATTTAGTCTTTGTTCTTTATTTATTTATTATATTAATTTTAATTTTAATTTAATAAAATTAACCAATCAATCAGATAATAACATATGTCGTTTGATTACATAAAAAATGTAACACCCTGACCCGGATGTCACATTGGGCCTCTGACCCAAAACCTGTATTTTAAAATTTCTTTTCAAAGCCCAACAAGAAAACAAATTCAAATCCAAAAGTAATTCATAAAATCCATTTACGTTGAAAGATAAGCCCAAATAATATAAAGAAATCGGAGCTCCCAAAATGTTTTGGATCATTTAAAACATTCGACTCAAATTAAAATTAATAGAGTTACAAATACATATAGAGTTCAACATAGTACTATGCATACTCTATCTAATAAGTGTACTCTGACAACACGATCAATGCTGAAATTCGAACCTCGATGGTGCTCCACGGAACCCGCTTCACCTAACCTACGCACGAAAACACATTTCGAACGCTGAGCCACAAAAGCTCAGTGGATACGCCGAACTCGGCCAACATCATGCATAACATAAGTAGTAAAGCATGGCATATAAATCTCGTGCATGATATGATGGTCTAGCATGCTTACCTATCACATGGCATAAATGAATGTATATTATCGCACACATCTTATACAAATCATATCAAGTCAACACACAAGAGTGAGGCTCGCGTCCACACAGCATTGGGATCCTACATTCAGGATTGAGGCCGCCCTCAAATCCTATTCCCGGAATGTTACATTGGATATCTTCGAACGAGGCAGCCCAACGTTCAGAAAGAGGTGGAGGCCGCCCAACCAATCTCATGCTCAGAATGTTACATCGAACATCTTCGAGTGAGGTTGTCCAATACTCGGAATAAAAGTCTTCAAATCATCACCCGACATGTTACATCGGATGGCCTTCAACGTGTTACAACACTTACGGATATCCGGATTTCCAACACACAAGGACTCAGACCACACAAACGATCCACTTAGGATCTTATCACAACAAGATATATTAAGGCTTATCATACTTAAGTCTTTCGGGGTTATAATTATCAATCTTAGTTCGATAATTAATTTCACAACTTTTAGATTAATGGAAGCATTTATTAAAATCAACGAGCCTCAAATCTCTACTCAAAAGTCAACGAAAGGGAAAAACCGCTTCGATACTGGTATCGATGCAATTATGCCACTGGAGGGTTGGGTATTGAACCCTGGCCAAGAAGCCCCTTTTTCTCTCAGGGGTATCGATACACGGACCACCGGTATCGATACCCCCTACACGATTTGCATGTCTGCTTCTAGAAATTCCTAAGGATTCAACCCTAAACTTATTTAAAACAATTCTAAAGTGTTTCTATTCAATCTTAAGGAAGTTTAGGGTATTTTAATATCATTTTTCAGCACTTAATCACATTAATACGAATTCCACTATTAGTGCATTCCAAGCTTAAAACCAAGCATTCAAACACAAACATCTACATGTATGCAAACTATATGATATGGATGATGAAGAGAAGAGTTGGGAGTACCAACCTTAGCAAGCAACAACAACCAAGCAAGCTCCACACCTCTTCAAGCTTTTCTACCTCCTAAGCTTGATGATGGCTCACAAGCCTCTTTCTCTACAAGAGAAAGATGAAGAACGAATTAGACTCACATTGGGATGATTCTAGAGCTTAAAAACACAAAAGACTCAGATTTTTAAGCTCCTAAAACTCAATCCCGAACTCCACCTAAACCCCTCACTAAACCTTCATCCTCACCAAACACACGCTTTCTTACCTTGTTTTATAGATCCCAACTAGCTCGACAACTTCTCTTTCAGCTTCAAAACGAAAAATCACAACAATCCAACAAAGATTACACCTTTTTTCTATTCTTTTTCCTTGTTCAAGGTGATGGTGAAGGGAGTAAAAGAAAAAGAAGGGTGAGATCATTCTCTGCATAATAATAAACCCCTTCTCCCCCCTTTCATCCTAATTAGATATTTACCGAAAATGCCTCCATCTTAAAACTCTCAAAGCCCAACAAGCCTATGGCCCAACAAGGCTCAAACTACACAAACTCGGGGCCTAAAACCAATACCCAACCTCTCAGGTTAACCCGATCTTCGGATTCCGAAATCCGGATCGTTACAAAAAATAATCAATTAAGGAGACTAAGAATCAAACATACAATCCACATTATAAATTAAAATATTTGTACAACTACACCAAACTATTCAATCGGATCAAATTTATTTATCTGAATAAATAAATTTAATTTAAAAAATTATTAATCTGTATAATAAATGATCAAAACTCTCATTTGATTTTTTAATTATAGGTTTAAAACTCATTAAAAATAATTTTCTCATTCCTAAGTAAAAATTATTGAAAAATAAAAAGTCCAAGAACAATTAGTGTTTGAAAAACAGGGCTAATGTTGGACTTAACAGACAGTGATTTGTGAGGTTTACGATGTTGGAATAGCGATCCAAGTTTTATCAGTGTTTAATACCTCCACAAAAATTAGCCATGTCTTAGTTTACTATTAGAAAAATATTTTGAGATTTTTATCAAAAAATATATATTATTAAAATATGATACCTATTTTAAAAGATTTAAACCAAAATATATATATTTTATTAAAAAAATTATAAATATATATCGTTATATAATCACACTAATATATTAAAAACGTAAAATCGGAGTACCCTCGCGAAAGCCCCACACTTTGTCTGTCTGTATTATCGACCGCTAAATGTGGGCATCACATTGGAGAGTTTTGCTTTTCATACCCCTTCGCCACAAGTGGGATTAATTGAACCTTTAAACCAACCAAATAAAAGTATCGATGTGTACTTATTTTACCTCTCCTAAACCATCAATAATGGAAGGCTAATAGGACAAACTTTTGTCCCACTAACATCATTAGTTATTATGTATTACTAAAAATTAAATATTTATTTATTTATTTAGAAAGGGAATTTTAAGTAAATATTATTTTTTTAATTTAAATTTGGAGATGTAAAATATGATGTTTTATAATTAAAAATTTACGATAAAAATTATAATAATTTAAAAAAATTATTTATAAATAATATATTCAATTAAATTATAAATTTTGAATCGTTAAATTATAATATAAGATAAAATATACTAGTGACATTCCAATTACAAAACAACATGTTCTATATCCTTAAAATTTAAATTAAATATCAATATTTACTTAAAAAAACCTTTTAAAATTTTAATTACATAAAAATCATATTAAAATAAATAAATATTATTATATAAAACATTTATAATCTTATTAATTATAATCGTTAATAATTTCTTGTTGAAGTGAGAGGTTTATGTCAGTACCACGTGGATTTGGGGCCCATACTTTTAGACGATTGACGTAGTCAAACAACATGGACAAGTTCTTTGCGGTGGGCTCCACTACTCAAGTAGTGAACAAAATCTGACGTGGATATATCTTCTCAAACGTCTTTTAAATCTTTAATCCGGGAAAAAAATGCGTATTGCGCGTCTACTACACACTTCTTAATGAACGTTGAAGAAGTCCCATCCTGCCGTTTTATTCACTAAAAATATCGTTTTACTATATAAAATGATTTATTGTATTATTTTTATTTAAAAATGAGATTCCATTAGGAGTCAGTCCATTTAACAAAGATTATATATAAATCTATCATTTTCAAAAAATAGATATATTAATATACCAAATTATATATTTGGATGTAAATTTCAAGTGAAACAAAAAAGATCTCATCATCCTTAATAATCCACTAACAAACATTATTTTATTTTATGTTCAGGTATTTTATATAGTAAGTGCTTCAACAAATAGCCTATTTTTAATATGTATCAGTATGCCATAATTTTTTTATAAGATATAGTTTCAATATGTATTTGTTTTAAGTAAATTGGTACAATTAGGTGTCAAATGGAAAAAATAAAAAGTGAGAGAGAAAAATTGAATAAAATTTATTTAAAAATATAACATGCACGGTATGAGTGGATGATACATGTTAGCATAAGTGTTATTTTTATAATAAATTTTAAATAAAATCCAACCTTTTTTCCCTCACCACAATATTCCCCTATTTTAACGGAACAACGAAGTTATTTATCGTAAAAGGAAGGATCTAAAATACGATTTAAGTTTGATGTTTAGTTCCAGGATTTCGTACAACAACCAAGTGGGATGTTGTACACGCTCGCAAAAGAGCGCGTGAGACTACTGGTTTTCATCTTTCTTAATTATTTTTTAATTTATTTGCCATGGTACCGTTTCGTGTTAATGTTGGCATCTTCTATATCCTCACCGTTGATCTGATTGGAGATTGTGGGAGTGGAGAGATGAAATGAGGAGAGATTGAATTCCAAATTCACATGAAATGAAAATGGCTGACACTTCCTCAAAGGCTATATAGTCATGCCTTCCACTGCGAAGCCTCCTTATGTTCGAGTCTCTTCTCTAATGGACTCAATTTCAGATTTCCACACCTTTTCTGCTTTCACTCGTAGATTAGGCTCTTAATTTTCTATTTTTAGTTTATGTTTTCAATTTCTTTTACGCGATCCTTGATATTTTGGTTTTTGGTATTGGATAGTTATTTGGTTGTTTGATGGCGAAGGGCCGGCGGTTGACCACCAGCAGAAGCGAGCGGTTCCTCGGAAGCTTTAGCTATGGGCACGGCCAAGGGGACACTGCCATTGACGATACAGAACTTGGTGAAGAAGATGTTTGGTCGATGGTTGATAACGTCACAGAACAAGACGACGACGGCACTGTCGATAATTCTCGACGCCGGTGGAGCCCACGCGCCGAAGCCGATAGTAATGGGAATGGAAGTTTCGACGTGAGGGGTAGCAATCGCCGTCGGATTCCGCGTGGCGATCGGCACGTGGGTGGGCTGTCCTTGGCTTTCGATGATTCTTCTTCAACGATACCTAGGATCGTGCACCAGTTTCGTAACCAAGACGGCGTGGCGGCAGCAGCCTCGCCACGTGGCCACCAGATGGCCACGTCAGCTCCAGTAAACGTGCCTGACTGGAGTAAGATTTACAGAGTTAACTCCGTGGAGTGGGTACATGACTCGGATGATGGGTTTGATGACGGCGATTCGGAGATGATGCCGCCACACGAATACCTGGCGCGTGAGTACGCTCGGAGTAAGAAATCTAGCGGCGCTTCAGTGTTCGAAGGCGTGGGTCGGACCCTCAAGGGCCGTGACATGAGCCGGGTCAGAGACGCAGTTTGGAGCCAAACAGGGTTCTACGGTTAACCAATTTGTTAGCCACTTGTGGGAGCTTGAAGCAGCTGAATTATGATTGATTATCAAGCTACTCTATCATTCTCATTATTTAATTGGGCAATGATTCGGCTGAGTCGACACATATGAGTCAACTCGTTGGCGAGGGAGCTCAATCAGGATTTTGTAATATTGCGGTGTCCTACAACTATTTCTGTTCTTGGATTGGACTTTTGAAGTTAAACGTGTGTTTCCCTTTTGTCTACTAGTCATCATTTTAGAACCAAATTATGTTCTTAAACAAAGATTGTTGGACAAAATGCTCCATTTTAGGGTATGGACAATCTTACTGTTACAGTAACTACAAAAACAAGCAGTGGCGAGGTTTTGTTTTGGAAATGGTTAGATATTTCCCAAAAACATGGTAGTAAAGGAAAGGAAACCGTTCAGGTCCTTCCAGAATATGCTTATCATTTGAAAGTACACTATCAATAAATTAATATCAACTTTAAATTTAATGCAAAAGAAATGTATGAGTCAGAATTTTAAACATTTATATCGTATTTAACCTCGTATCATGGTAAATAATGATTTTTCATATAATCGAATCGAGTAACTTTAAAAAGTAAAAAAATCAAATTTGATTTTGACTTTTGTAGCCAAAGATGAAACCATGTTCAAGTGTGTAGGAATATTATGGTCTGATGTTGTAAGTGTGTGCATATGCCTTTCAAGTCTTCCTGTGATAGGTCTCTCAAATAAATTTATCATCCACTTGTCTACGCTTACAACCTTTCGTTTCTTCCTTCCATTCATTTTTTGTCTTTGGATAGTTTGAGGGTCCTCTGCCTGTTCACTATGGGTTATTGCTTATTGGTTAAAGTTGTTTTGTTCTGAGATTCTCTGTTTGTGTGATCCATGCAGAAAGAAAGAACAAAATCACTTTTCTATCGTCACGACTCTGTTGTTTGAATCTTTTTATGTTTCCTGTGCTGATTGGTTGTGAAGATTTCCAATGTTTGGACATGGACAGCTCTTTGGGTTTGTTTATGTCTGTCGAACAGAGAAAATGGAAAACGAAATCTCTGAGATTTACAAGAATCTGGGCTCAATGTCTATGACCCGTTTCTATTCTAGGGTTTTAAATTGATGGTCCAGTTAGGCACAATAACGGAGAGAAAAACCAGATTGGGTGATAAAACTCAACTTGGGCCTGAAGTACCCTTAGCCTATGCACCCGCCACTCAGGGTCCCTCACTGGACAAAACATTCCCCCGCAACCCAATCCGAGTGCCAACTTGCAATTCTTTATCTACAAGGTTCATCCTTCTTAATGCTTTACGCCATAGAAATAGCAATCATGGCAATAGAGAAAGATCAAGTTGTTAATAATTCATTTCCCAAAAAACCCAGCTTTAAATATTTATATGGAGACGAACCAATTCAATGAAATAAACAATGGCCACCGCTCAACTCCGTACATCAGAGCATTGGTCCATAGTGTAGCTTTCATTGAGTGAGACTCGGGTCCCCACATGAAACAAAGGTTTATATTTATCCACAGAATGGAATCATATCCAGTCTCTGTAAATATTTCTTTTATCAACAAGGATTCAATTCATTTAAATATCACATTGGGTGGAATATTTTTATCCAACTTGGTGGACACGTGGAGGGACATCGTTTGTTTCGTTTATTGTCCTTGTTGGGATGGGTCCTTTCCAGTAAATGGATACAGATTCAAATAATCTGCACTCATCAGCATGATATCGTAATGGAGAAGGAAAGAGTATATGCATGAATCATCATAACCGTTAAAAATCACTGAAATTCATGCAGCATGCATCATACACAATCAACACCATCCTTACATACCTACATACATGCATTACATCATCCATCCTAACATCCACAGCGCCCATGACTAACAGTCTAACATCCATCCTAAAAACTGCAACCGATCATAGCAAACCAATACCATTACTGATCATTGCTCAGAAACAAACTTGCCACTAGGACAAGAAACAAACCATTTTATTCGGCCACTCTCGGCTCTCTTTACTGAAGAAGAAACATTTCATTTCAGTGAAGCTTGTTTGCAAGGTTGCACTGCTTCCTGATCTCACCCTTGGTACCGGTGAGAGGGTTGTTCTCGGAGAGGAGAGTTATGGCCCTGGAGAACTCCTTGAAGAAATAGTCTTGGCTCTTGGCCATTTTCTTCACATAGGGTCTGGTCCTTTTGTCGTAAGCCAGTTGGTGGTCCACAATCAACAAGCCCTTGTTGTCCAGTATGTTTCTGTAGTAATTGTTGTCCAGGACCATGGGCGTCCCACGGTCGTTTCTCACGTACTGAACGGCCTTGGGGTCTGGGATCTGATCAGGGCACTTGTGGAGCATGTGTGGAACATGGTCGGGGTTGAGCGCAGGGTCGACCTCTGGGTACAAACGGTGCACCAGCTTCACACAGTGAGTTCTGCCGACACTGTGAGCTCCTGTTTTGCACAATATAGAAAACTAAACTTGAGCAAAAAAGATGCGACAAACAGACGTTTTTTTTACTGATGTCATGTAAGGATGCAAAGGTGTACCTAGGAGGGCCACGACTCCAGGAGTGTCGATACCCATGGCGGAAAATTTGTCAAGAACGGCGGAGATGGTCTCGTTGTGGTCGGGAAGATATTCCTCCAGAAGATCTGCTCTGCTCCTTCGACCATCCCTCCTTCCAGTTTTGAGAGGGATGTAAGGGCCACCAAGCTGAAGCATCAAGCAAGTAAATTCAGGGTTATTTTTTTAACCTTTCTGACATGCAAAACTTCGTATTTCACTAAACTAAGAAACGCATCAACGAATTTAGGTACTAATTTCGGGTAAAGTAGGATCTCAACACATATAATTGAAGTAATGTAAAGAAGTTTTACCGAAACAATGCCTTCTCTAGCTGACAAAACAAGGATATCAGCGCAAGAAACAACTCCAGGACACTCCCTTTCTACAGCTTCTTTGATGGTCTCAATGTACCTGAAATTCCTTAAGCCAAAGCTCCTGTCTGTCTCCTTCTCAGACAAGCTCCTTCTTGTCGAGTCCAGCAGCAGTGAAGCATCACATGACTACTCCAAAAAAAGAGTAAAAAAAAACTGTACATGTTAAGGTATATAAAAGCTACAAACAGAAATTGAAAAAGACCAAGTGTATGGAAATTTACCTGAACAGCACAATCATGGAAAATATTTCTCAGCCAAGAAAAAGCAGTGTTCTTGTGTCGTTTGTACAGCAGCTTGACTTGCTCTTTAATGATGTCTTCAGCCTGAGGACAAGTATCCTTGTAGAAGTTCATAACAAGACCTGGGTCTTCCTCATTCTCTGCAAATGCAGAGGCTGCTGAAAAGCAAAGTAAAGCAAAGAAGAAGATAGCTTTGGCACCCATTTTTTTTTGCTTATCACTACACTCAACCAAAGGTCACTGACCTTGCTTCAGATCTATTGTGAGATGCTTGCTTAAATAATTCAGAGAGTG
Organism: Abelmoschus esculentus; assembly: GCA_035048815.1. Taxonomy (NCBI): domain Eukaryota; kingdom Viridiplantae; phylum Streptophyta; class Magnoliopsida; order Malvales; family Malvaceae; genus Abelmoschus; species Abelmoschus esculentus. The sequence continues at coordinate 5,086,830 of JAUCBN010000008.1, forward strand.
TCAAATTTGGTAATTAGAAAATAAAGTACAGTTACGTTTCTTTTTTACACTTGTCATTATTAGTCCCCCAACATTTACGAGGCTAGTAACACCTGTGAGTTGCGTTTGAACAACAGAAAATGCCAAAGATTCTAAAGTTAAGAAAGACCGACAGAGGAACCGAGATCCAAAGGTAACTCCATTGTCAAAATCAAATTAACCTTTAAGGTAACTCCCTGTCGCTCGTACAAGACTGTAAAAATATGTGAAAAAACGTTGTTGCAAAATTAAGGGTCGATTTATTTAACTTCAGTTTCAATTCTTTCAAGTTTGACTGGTGTAGGGAAGGTATATCGTAGTAGTATCAGTGTCGTTACTATTACTTACTATGCAGGATCTCAAGGAATAAGGCTAGATTTTTGTTAAATTATATACATTGAGCAAGAAAATGAGTACAAAATTTGCAGATTTTTTTTATTGTAAATGCATTGAACTTTGAACTTGCACGTGCCTATCGGTTTCTAACTTTTCTTTTTCTTCTTCTTCCATTTGTGCATGCATTGATTGAATTTGGTATAGAAGTTACAGTTGAGGGGTTAAATAGTAAAATTTAGAGGTTTATATTAAAATAAAGAGAAAATATTTAATGATTGAAATCGAAACTTACGCCAATAAACTCAATAAAAAAATTCACCTTTCTGGTAGGTGGGCATTCTTAAATATATCAGTAATCCAATGTTTGAAATACATATAAGATAATATAAAAACGTTGAAAGATTGATAGAGATGATTAATAGTGAGATCAAAATCAAATAATTTCCTTGGAGAAATTGAGTTTTTAAAATAAGGCTAAAATATAAATATTTAAAAGTGAGGTATAAATTTATATATAATCCAAAATTTTTAAAAAAATTATAGGGACCAAAGATTAAAAAATTGAGGAACCGAGACAATTGTCTCTCCCACAATCCACATAGCTTCTCTTTTGTATATGACATTGATTACTATAGTTTACCTTTCATCACTAAGCAAAGATATGAATGAGATAAAAAAACAAAACACTACAGACAACAAATTATTGGTTACTGAACACAGGCAGCAATAATGCAAACAGTGTCCTTAGATGTAACCTCTAAAGCAAGCCTAAATACCTGTATTAATTTAGGAGGGAAATCCAAAGGAAGAAAAGTCAAGGTACCCTTCACTTTTCAGTGGGGTACGTAATGCCAATAAAACAGAACTTAAAGGAACTACTAATCAAATAAAAAAATTGAGGAAGAGTATAGGATTCATTTAGATCTTGGGAGAGGGATGAAGCAGAAGCAGCCCACTACCCTACCACGGAGGCAATTTGCCTTTTACTTGGGTGGTGGGCACATTTGGACGATTTCAACAACGGGTCCACACATGAAAGATACATGTTTTTTTTTTTTTTTTGTATTTTTATGGAGTATTAGAAACTTGTCTGTAACCGCTACTGTTAATGGTAACGGGGCAAATACATTATTGAGATATGAGGAAAGAAAGCTAACATTATTGTGGGTTAATAATGAGAGACATGTCAGTGTCACGTACATCCTGTCATTCAAATGAATTACTTTGCTTAATAATGAGAGTGCTTTGAGGCTTTAGGGAAAAAGGGTTATCCTGGTTTATTTTACTTACATTATAGGCAAAGCTATGACATAGTTGGGAGGAGTGGAGAGCCTTCTATTTTGCCTACAATACCCTTTCGTAACCCGCTACGCCTTGTGTTTTTAGGCTCTAGTTTTCTTTGCATGAAGGGTAGATGTGTGAAATTTGGGGAGCTTAGTGGCTTGAGGCTGAGTGCCAAGGCGTAATGGGTGGAGTGTGGACTACTCTACACTCACCGTATGGCCACCGACACTTTTAAAACCCTATAGCATTTATGGATTAGCGGTGAACCTCCCACAAGTGATGACTCATCATGACAGCAAATAAAAACATCAAAAATGGAAATGAAAAGAAAAGAAAATGTACGGACCCCAACTCCTAACTGTGAACTTGACATTTATGACCTTGCTTGCATGTTAAACAGATGGCGTATGTGTGGGGCATGTTAAACAATGGCCTGCAGACAATAGTCACTCAAGTAAACTGCTTACTGCTATTTCTTAAAATAAGCATGCAGGAATGGGTTGCATAAGCTCAGAAAGTCATACCCTCAGATCTTGCAATCTCAGGTATTGATTTTGAAACGTGGTTAGCCCATGATTCCTCCTCGATGTCCTTCATATTCCCATGGACATGTAATATCCCACCTCACCCCTGCATTTTTAATACCATTAAATGTTGACCAAAAGCAAGGTCAGAAAGAGGGAAGACTGCGCAGACAGTACCACCAGTTCCTTTAAATGGAAAACACAACACATATTGTGGTCTATAAAGTAAAAGATATGATTCGGAGATACCAGCAAAACTACTGCCACATTACTTACAGCCACACTAGATATTTTCTAACTGAAGCCACAAAAGGAGTTATCAACTCAGAAGTCGAGAAACAAAAGGAGTTATCAAGGCAAATATGCATGTCAGGGAAATATTGAATCATTTCATGACAAGTATATATTTCCATAGAATTGCAAGCCTTTGGTACAGAAGTTTACAATGCATCCATGCAGATATTAAGCATGTCAACATACCTTGGGTGCTGTAATTCGATTGTCTCCTTCAAGTATGATACAGCGATCAGAGACAGAATTGGCTTCCAGGTTACGTTTAAGAGTCTCAACAGCATGAGGATTCCATTCACAAGCATAGACCAGCTTCGCTCTTGCCCTGATTGATGAGCAGTAAAGTTCAGGAAAAAAACAACACCGGAACAGAGAAGAGAAATGAATCACTGAAAAAAGAAACCATAATAACAAATCCCCATATTCTAACGATTCCCCATCAAATCTTGTAATTCCTGTTAAGAAAGCAATGGTGGAATGGTACAAGAAATCCTCATCCTCCACATAACCCCAAAAATTACAAGTGCCATACAATTAATTCAATAATTCTTAGTCCACTATTACAATTAACTGTAGATCAAGACAGATAGCATATATGGTAATTGATAGACCAACAAAATCATCTATCAATTTCAGTGGTAGAAAATAAGTCTACTTATAGTCAAAGATCATAACCAAGTTAGCACTTAGCATGCCTTTAGATTTGGATGTATGTGCATGTTTTAGAGAAAATGCTGAAAATACTTGATATTTGGAGAAAATTTTGAAAGACATAAAAAACATAATTACAGCATAGGTAACGAGGAAAGGCAACATAAAATATCCAATTCCAGCAAACAGATCCACAATGACTGCATCTCTACAATCCAAATTGGCCATATGGATTTCTCAGAAAGATTGCCTCAAGAGAATATGCACTTAGTAGCATCAAAAGAATATAGAATCCCATTTTCACGACGATCAACCCAACCACTATCTCCTACAAGTATCTCCAAACTACTGTCCCTCATACCATTTGCAGCAACCCAACCCTTGACAAATTATAAGAATTAATTCAATGAGTGCACAAGTGGGATATATAATATGATGAATGGTCAATAAGACTAGTAACTATTAACACTTTGTCTAAAAATGCACAGTTAATATGATTCAACACATAATTCCTACAACAAAATGGAACCAACAGTTCAATACATAAAACAAATTAAAACCTTCAAAGCCATATCTTTAAATAATTAGAATAATAAATCAACTGTCCAACTAACTAGAATACTAGATATGAAAACCGTTTACAGTGTTAGACTGAATCAGCCTAAGATAAAAAGTTTTTGAAGAAAGTAAAGAAAGAAAGAATTATCAGTCTATATAATATATATCATCATTCAACCATATATATACCTACCGAGCAAGGCAATAAGTATTAAGGGATTTGGCAATAATGGACCAAAGCTCCCCTCCAATTGAATCCCATACCGAGTCCCTGAAGGATGAAATTGGGAGCACAACAATATCGCCAAGTCGTTCCCACCTGAATTAGTCAAAAGATGTTAAAATACTGAGAGGATATTGCATCCACATTTACAGATAGAAAACAGAAGCATGCAACTGCCACTATATCTAACTACAAAAATTCCACGTAACTGAAACTGGCAAAGAGCAAACAAAGTGAAGTAGTGAAACAAACCTGTTTGGTAGCTGCACCAGAAGTAAATCTGATAACCCCCTTTGCCTAATCAAAGAGGCAACAGCTTCAGTCATTATTTTTAGGGGAGATTTGGAAGTTTTTCTTTTTTGAGCAACCTCATCTAGCAACTTAATAGCACTGAATTCCTTAAGAATGTCCAATTAGCAACCCCGACAAGGAACCTCAGGTAATCTTCTGGGTATCCCCCAAAGGCACCTCCATCCGTATCGAGCACCGTATCCCCACTATCTCTCTCTTGCTGGCGCTTGTATCCCCGGACTCCCTGAACCCACAAACAATCGCCAAAGAAACCAAACTCTGAGCTGAATTCAAGTCTCTGCACTCAACAGCAACGATGAGAGGCTCGAACCGGAAAACCAACTCATTGTCTTGAGTCAACTTGGTCGAGTCAGAGAAGAGGAAGGAGATGATCGAGTCGGGATCGGCCGTGTCGTGGGTGATGAAGAGCCAGGTGCCTCCTCGGGCCTTCTTCTTGGTGGGATTACTTGAATTGAGATCGGGATTGAGTTGGGAAAGGATAGAGATTCGACCGGAACAGGAGCTGGCGGTGAAGTAAGAAAGGTGGTTGTTGAGGCGTTGAAGATAGGGATGATGGGTGTGTCTAAAGAGCCTTTCGGAGATTTGTCTACTTCATTGGAGCTCAGTGACGCTAGCTTCGATGCCTTCCTCTTGTCAAAGTCCATTTTTTTCTTTCTTTCGTCTCCAAAGGCAAAAAACCTTTTGATTCACGAGGGTAGGGGTAACCAACAAGAGATTGTCGTTATTTCGTCAATTTAAGGGCTTTCATGTCGCTCGTGTTTTCCAGTTTTGATTCATTATACTCAGGCCCATAAGCTTCTTGGGTTTGCTAAGCTTCATCAAATTCAGATCAGCTCTTGAAAGCTAGCTAATAGTTTAATGAATTGTAAATTTGAACAGTAATACAAGACAATCGACCCTGGACAAACTAAATGACAATGATGACAGATAAACTATGGCCAAAAGATATTGGCCACGTGGCATGTTACTACTTGACGTGTCAATGTCTAGGTCGATATTGATTCTAATTCAATCTATGGTTCTCCCTACATCTCCTCTCGGTACATGAACTAAGAGGCAGAGCCTCTCAAAGACTCGAAGCCTATCTTTAGTACTTCCAAAATTTTCACAGATCTTTAGAACATGGTTTGTCATGGGATATTCTTGTCTACAACCGATCTTGTCAGAACAAACATTTCATGCTACATCCCACCGTTGGATTAACAAATAATCCAAGTTTCTGCTGTCATCAATCCTTTAGAAATAATATCCCACCGTAGCATTTAACATTTTAAAACTCAAGTCTTTTTATGGCTGAGATTCTAGGGTCTTTTGATGCTGGGTTTTATCATCTGTCTGCTCACTTCCATCTTCTCATCTGTTTCTGTATAGTTTAAAAGTTTGGATTTTTATATTTCTTTTTTGATATGCACGGTTGTTGAGGGGGATCAAATTGTTGAATGAATCAATTAGCTATAGATCTCAGTGAAGCAGAAAATTTCCATCGAAGCGAAACTTCAACTACAAACATTCTATTCAGTGTTCAGACAACTTATCCATGGAAGTGTCTTTGCAATTGCAAAGACCGTTGAGATACAAAGCTCTGCTTAGCCACAGGAGTGACTCTTTCAAGGGCAATTCCTTGCCTTTTGCTAGAACTGTACTGGTAAACTTTCTATCTATTTTCTTCTTCTTTTGCTTGTTGGGATTGATTTTGAGTACAGAGTTTGGGTTTTATGCTGTATCCGTTTGTTGGTTTCTTTCCTTAAATTGAAATAATAAGTGGTAGTACTAAATATTCGTCTTTGGTGGTTTTGTTCACTGTGTCGGGTTGTTGCGTTTCTGTTTTGTTTCATTTACAAAATGACTGCTTTCCCGTTGTGTTTTAGCTGAGCATTTTATTTCCAGTTTATTAACGTTTATCCGTAAAAATATCGTTTCTTTTTTCATAGTACAACTGGTTCTGATAGTGTTATGTCTGTTGTTTATCTATTACGTTGTATGCTTATTGTTGTATTGATTATTGATGTCAGTTCACTCCGTGGAGAAATCAGTGCCTTCCTGGAAGGGTTTCACATAGAGTTACTGCCAGTGCAGCAGGTTAGTTGTTGCTACGTGATGTTCTGTGGGTTCAAATTAGCATTTGTTGATAATCAGTCTTTGATTTATTTTTATTGAAAAATTGTGACTTTCTATAGATTTTTCAAAGAGGAGACGAAGAAGACTCTCTTCCGGTTCATCTCCAAAGGGCTTTACCCCCAAAACACAAGCAGGAACAAGTGACAAGAAGAGGGATCAAAAGAATAATGAGGATGAGGATGAGGATTCAAGCATTCCGACATCGAGAGAGTCTGCAGAGCCTAAGAAGACGGAAATTGAATCAAAAGCTGAAGAAGAATTGATCATTGAGCAGTCTCAGAAGAATAAGGTAGATGAAGGTGAAAAGGAAGAACCAAATGAGGATGTAACATCATCTGGCAAAGAATCAGAGATGGCCAAAAGCAACTTGAATGCAGAAAATGGAAGTGTAAATAAGTTTGTTGAAGATGTTGTGGGGTTACAGAAGAAAGAAATAATTTTGGAAAATGATACTGCAAGTATATCAAAAGATATAACTTCTGAAGGAAAGCGATTCGATGGCACAATAACTGATGACATTGTTACTGAAGGAAAGCAATTGGATGGTACAATAATTGATGACACTGTTGCTAAAGGGAAGCATTTCGATGGTCCAATAGCTGATGACACTGTTACCAGAGGAAAGCATTTGGATGACAAAAAGACTGATGACTATGATATTGTAAAAGATGAAAGTGTTACGCCTGACGAAAAAACAGTTGAAGATGTTTCGGAAAAACTGAAGTTGGAGATGGAAGAAAACTTGCGTAAACAAGAAATTGAGGTGCTTGCGGAGGAAAACTTCTTGAAGGGGAACAAAATTTTTGTTTATCCTTCGATTGTAAGGCCCGATGAAGACATAGAAGTATTCTTTAATAGGAGCTTATCCCCTTTAAATGATGAGCCAGATATTCTAATCATGGGAGCCTTCAATAGCTGGAGATGGAGATCCTTTACTATAAGGTTGAATAAAACTCATCTCAAAGCGGATTGGTGGTCGTGCCAGATTCATGTTCCGAAGGAAGCTTATAAGATGGATTTTGTGTTCTTTAATGGGCAGAATTTGTACGACAATAATGATAAAAAAGATTTCTGCATAACCGTGGAGGGTGGAATGGATGAGTTTGCATTTGAAGATTTCTTGCTTGAGGAGAAAAGAAGGGAACTAGAGAAACTGGCAAAAGAGCAAGAAGAAAAGGAAAGGCAAGAAGAAGAGAAAAGAAGAATAGAAGCAGAGAAGGAAGCAAACGAAGCAGACAGAGCACAAGCAAAGATGGAAGCTCAAAAGAGGCGAGAAATTTTGGAACAATTGATGAAAAATGCCCCAAGATCAGTTGATAACATTTGGTTCATAGAGCCTAACGAGTTCAAAGGGGCAGACAAGGTTAAGTTATATTATAACAAAACTTCAGGTCCTCTTGCACATGCCAATGAACTTTGGGTTCATGGAGGGCATAATAATTGGAGTGATGGATTAACAATTGTTGAAAAGCTTGTCAGATCAGACTCAGAGAGAGAGGGCGGTGATTGGTGGTATGCAGAAGGTATGTTTGGCAATTTATCCTCTGTTCAATTTGTAGTTAGTACTCCGTGTATGATCTTAAAGATGATCTCCTATAAGTCTAAAATTTAGAATCAATCTCAATGTTTGTTAGGCTTTATTCTGGACACTTTTTTTTTTCAGATTATCGAAAATGCCATGAAACGTTGCTTGATGTAGATTATATTGGATATCTATGCTGTTGAGAACAAAGCGATTGTTATGCTTGCTTGATTGCATGAGGATTTTTGTTTGCATTAAAACAAATATTGCTTGGTAATTCTATTTTGGGTTTCTTTAATGTCTTGATTTGGTTGGCTTGAGAACCTTTTCATTCCTTTTAAAATGTAGCTGTTTTATCAGTCACTGATTGGACTTAATGCATTGTTGATTGGGATCATACTTTGTAATTATAGGGACATTTCTGGTCTGTTTATCATATGATTGAGATCGAATTGTTCTGCAGTTGTTATACCTGATCGAGCCCTTGTGTTAGATTGGGTATTTGCTGCTGGACCACCAAAGGTTGCCACTATATATGATAACAACAATCGTCAAGATTTCCATGCTATTGTCCCCCAAAACATTCCTGAAGAGCTGTTCTGGGTTGAGGAAGAACACCGAATGTTTAGGAAGCTTCAAGAAGAGAGGAAATTAAGAGAGGAGGCCATACGTGCCAAGGTTAGTTTCCATACAATTATATTCTGAATAACAATAGTCAACTTTAGCAGCATAGAAAGCAGTAAATATTCAAATAATACTCTATTAAAAATTTAATTTTCATGGAAAGATGCAGAAAGATTAGGGTAGTTAAATTTAAAAACATTGTAGTGAAAGATCAAGGTTTTTGTTCATTGACTATGAATGTGGAGACATATCTGATTGCTACTGTTGGCTTCTTTTTGATGCCGTTTTGTTTTCCTTATGACAAAAATGTGTATAAAGATCAAGTTTTTTCTTCATTTACTATGATGGCAGAGACAGAGATCTGATTGCTTGGGTTATTTACTGCTGGCTTCTTTTTTACCCTTTCTTTGTTTCTCCTATGACAAAAATGTGTATTTTGGACCATTGTCAGAATGCAAAGGTTGCCACTGGAAATGCAGTTTTTTGCATATTAATTGACTGATATCAGTTTTCTTGTGTTATACTCTTCCGGTAGGAGGAAAAATGACAAGAAGTTCTTTTATTTATGTATTTATTTTATTCATTTATCTCCGTCGTGTTTACTGATTTATTTTTGTTTTCTTTTATTGTCTTAGGCTGAAAAAACAGCACGTTTGAAAGCTGAAATGAAGGAAAGGACATTGAAGAGATTTTTGCTTTCCCAAAAACATATAGTTTATACCGAGCCTCTTGATGTCCATGCAGGAAGCACCATTACAGTTTTTTACAATCCTGCTAACACTGTACTTAATGGAAAACAAGAAGTATGGTTCAGATGTTCATTTAATCGTTGGACTCACCGTATGGGTCCATTACCACCTCAGAGAATGTTGCCTGCAGATAATAGTTCTCATGTAAAAGCAATTGGTAAATGCAGTTAACTTTCTTGGGATTTTGAATTATGCAGATCTGCTTTCAATTCCATTTATAGCTTTCTCTATTTAAGATGAAGAATGAAGCTTGTCTTTTTGTTTCTTTGCAGTCAAGGTTCCATTGGATGCATATATGATGGACTTTGTATTCTCTGAGAGGGAAGATGGTGGAACTTTTGACAACAAAGATGGTATGGATTACCATATACCTGTTTTGGGAGGAATTGTGAAAGAGCCGCCTATGCACATTGTGCATATTGCTGTTGAGATGGCCCCCATTGCAAAGGTAAGTTTTGGACATTGAGGGAGTTGACACTTTCGGAAACTTTTTCGTTACCCTGATTTGTCATGTTTTTTTTTTTCCCTAGATTTTTTGGCTTATGAGTCCATTCAAATTATTTCTCATAATGAAGATAAAATTCCTTAAGATGACATACACTGGTGAAAAGTATTCCATAAATGAACCCATTAGGGGGAAAGGATGTCGCGTCTCTTACAGAAATTGGACAATGCATTTATCTGGGTTCTTGACCTGATATAAGCCATATAACTGAATTTGATAGAGCATTTTGTATAAGTGAATTTTGTAGAATATTGTCTCCATTTTTGGTCATATCTGTAGTAAAAATCTCAGTTGCTTCCCTGAATAACATTACAGGTTGGAGGTCTTGGTGATGTTGTTACTAGTCTCTCTCGTGCTGTTCAAGATTTAAACCACAATGTGAACATCATTCTTCCAAAGTATGACTGCTTGAAACTTAACCATGTAAGCTTCATTGCTGTTTCCTTAGCAAGATTTTTTTCCTTCTTGATTGTTTTCATTTATTCTATTTCTTGCTTACTAGTCATGCTGCTTGTAAGCTTGCACGTAATGTTAGCAATTGTGAATTAAACTGGCTGAGGTGCACTTTTCCTTTAATAAGATATTGGTGCAAAATTGTTGCATGCACTTCTCTTATTGGATTTTCCATTTAAAAAATGAGTGGACACTACTTAAAAAAATGTTTTGTATCATTTAATCTGCGTCTCATTGTTATTCATATCCTATAATCAGAAAAGGACAAAGAAAAAAAAAGCATTCATTGCTTTTCATTTTTTGTTGAAGTTGTCTTTTAGTAATTTCAGATCAGTCAAATAGATATTTTATGATGCAGGTGAAGGACTTACATTACCAAAGAAGCTTTTCTTGGGGTGACACTGAAGTTAAAGTTTGGTTTGGTAAAGTGGAAAGCATTTCAGTTTATTTTCTGGAACCACAAAATGGGTAATTTTAATAATCTGTATGCACATTTAAGAATTAAAGTGTTTTAGTTTAATAAGAAAACTACAGCCGTAAGAATGCTTTGGTGTATTGTTGCCTGCAGAATTGTCTGGAAAGGTTGTGTTTATGGTTGCAATAATGATGCAGAGAGGTTTGGCTTCTTTTGTCATGCTGCTCTTGAATTTCTACACCAAGGTGGACTTCAGCCTGTAAGTTTAGACCAACTTATATTTATGCTTCAGTTTTCTGGTATATTTGATAATTTGGGGATGGGGGGATGCTTGGGTCTGAAAGCCCTAATGCCATTCAAGTTCTTGCCACTGTACCAACATTTTGATGGATTTCTGTTTAACTAGTTAAATGCACACACATGGCAGTATATCATGCAAAACTCATATATGCATGACAATATATTTTAGCTATTATCCATACCCTTCTTATTTGCCGTTCATCTCTATAGGCTCTCTACATCACTCTCTTAAAAGATTGTTTCTTGAATGTGTGGACAGAAAATTCCAATGATTAACCATTTTAGTGTGCTTAACTCTTGGCAGGATATCATCCACTGCCACGACTGGTCTAGTGCCCCAGTTGCGTGGCTATTTAAGGACCATTACATGCATTATGGTCTTAGCAAAACTCGGGTTGTCTTCACTATACATAACCTTGAATTTGGTGCACACTTCATCGCGAAAGCTATGCAATATGCAGACAAGGCTACAACTGTATGTACCTAAATTTCCTTATCGCTAATGTAGTTTACATAATGTAGTAGCTCTATACATGATTACATGTATAGATATATCCTTATATATAATCTATGTATGATCAATTACACATGGATTTTTTTAATATATTTTGTTTCTTTTGGTTGTCTAGTTTCTCTTTATCTAAAGTAAATGTTCTAAATTAAAGGTATATAGTGTGGTCAATTTAGGACCATATCCTTGGGGCACCTCCATACGAATAAGCATTAGCTTTCTCCACTTCATTTGAAGAGATATAACTAACCGCTAAGTGGTTCAGAAATTTAATTTTTTTCTCTTTGAATTTGAATTGTTTTTGTAAATATGATCGAGTATAATTCACTAGATATGGAATATACTGATCTAGTGATGCATCTGTAATAAACTTCTTTCTGATGCTTCGAATCCATTCAATTATAATTTTCTATTTGACGTTGTATCAATCCATGCTATGGTATCTCAGACAAGATATTTGGTCTTTTACCTTTCATGTTTCTATGATGATGTCTTAGTTCTTATACATATTATGCAGGTATCACACACCTACGCAAAGGAGGTTGCTGGAAATCCTGCAGTTGCTCCTAATCTTCACAAGTTCCATGGAATATTAAATGGAATTGACTTAGATATTTGGGATCCGTACAACGATAATTTCCTTCCTGTAAGTAGATATGACATCAGTTAATAAGTAATCTTCTTTGAACTTTTCCCCAAACCGTAATGAATGAAAAAGGAAACTCTTATGCATCTGTGCATGGAAAAGAGACACAAGACCTCCAGAGCATTTCTTTTATGTTTTTGTCCTATTTTTGCAATTATTATTGTTCTTAATGTGAGATGCTGGTCATTTCAGATACCTTACACTTCAGAAAATGTAGTTGAAGGCAAACAAGCTGCCAAGGAAGCCTTGCAGCAGAGGCTTGGTTTGAAGAAATCTGATCTTCCTGTGGTTGGAATTATTTCTCGCTTAACTCACCAGAAAGGAATCCATCTTATCAAGCATGCAATTTGGCGCACCTTAGAACGCAATGGACAGGTTCTCTCCCTCCTTTCAGCGTCCCCTGCATGAAATCATGTACAATTTGGCACATCATATCCACTGATTTCAAACCTAATTAACCAATAACCGAAGTTTGAAAATATCATTAACCGTTAACCAACCGAACCTAAAATTAACCAAAAATTCTAGTTTGGTCGGTTAATTCAGTTAAAACCGAAGTTTGAACACCCCTACAATTACGCACTATTTGGTCTGTATCAGCCCAAGCTTCTTGGTAGTGACATTGATGTGATACTCCTTAAGACTTTTCTTGGCCATTCTTTTCTTGCATTCTTGAGTGTTCTTGCGTAATGCAGTTTAGAAATCATGTTTTCTGATGTATTCTGAATGAATGTATAAACAAGGAAGTCTAGTGCCACTTGTGTGCCTCCTTGATGGAATTTCTGGTGGCAGGTTGTATTGCTTGGCTCAGCTCCTGATCCTCGCATCCAAAACGATTTCGTGAATTTGGCCAATCAGCTGCATTCAACTTGTGGGGATCGAGCTCGCCTTGTTTTGACCTATGATGAACCTCTTTCTCACTTGGTTTGCACTATCAAAGTTTACTTCATTTATTATTATTCTTGGAAGGAGAATACTTATATTTTGCTTTACGATATGACCCTATCCGTTTAAATTTGTTCTTTTTTTTATTTGATTATTTTTACAGATATATGCTGGTGCTGATTTCATTCTGGTTCCCTCTATTTTTGAGCCTTGTGGACTGACACAACTGACAGCAATGAGATATGGTTCCATACCCGTTGTTCGTAAAACAGGAGGTGCATACTCATCTTAAGTCCGTAATGTTGATATTCTTCAACACCTTGATTATGGACATGCATTGATAAATGGATGAATTATCACGGCGGATATTGAAGTTTATGGCCAATATGAGTTACAGACATCAAGATTTCTCTAATGTTCTACAAATTCATCTGATGTCATTTAATTTTTTTGTTTTTCTTGGACAGGAAACAGAGACGTTATATTATTTGAATCTTATGTAGATTCTGTTCTTGGGAATTAAATCGTCTCAAAGTGTATTGACTTTGTGTTTCCTTTTCTTGTTTCAAGGACTGTACGATACTGTGTTTGATGTTGACCATGATAAAGCTAGAGCCGAAGCACAAGGTCTTGAACCCAACGGATTTAATTTCGATGGAGCTGATAGTGCTGGAGTCGATTATGCCCTCAACAGGTGAGTTTCTCAGCACTGGTGTATCTTGTAAGTGCACTTGTTCATCCATTCCATGGTAGTCATTTAGTTTCTGGAGTTCTGTAATTCACAGGAAGACATAGCATTTGCTGCATTGTTCTCTCGCTTCCTCCTGTTCATACTCACCCCTATGTTTTGAGTGTACATATGATTGATTCAAGCTGTTTGTTTTGTTACTGAATCATCTATAATCTAGGGCAATCTCTGCTTGGTACGATGGCCGGGACTGGTTTCACTCATTGTGCAAGAGGGTGATGGAGCAAGACTGGTCTTGGAACCGGCCTGCGCTTGATTATATGGAGCTGTACCATGCGGCAAAGAAGTACTAAAAGCCGATTAAAGCAAAGATGCAAGTGATTACCATCTCCAAGAGCTTGTAAATTGTTTAGCGATGCCTATCTTTTACTGCCATAGTTTTAGCCTTTAAATCCATTTTTGTGTATCATAAAGCAATAGGCTCCCGTCAAAATAAGGAACAAAAAGAAGGAAATATGTATCATTCTCCAGAGCTACAAATTCTTTCCACTGTTGTTCATTATGTTAAATGAAATGATAAAATAACGTAGAACACAATTATGGTTGAAAACTAATGATTCTCATCAATATGCAATTTTTATGTTGATTAACAACAAAATGGTTGAAATTATCTGTTTATTTAATTAAAAATTATAAAAATAAATCGATTTTATCTTCTTGTATATATTATAAATTTTGATTTGAAATCTAAAATAAAATCCATAAATACTCTTTTGGGTCAAATTCTCTCATGAGTTTGTAAACAAGTTAGTAACTTTATAATAAATATATATATAAAAAATCTATCTTTTCAAATGCTAACCAAGGCAAGTCATGCATTAGATTCCTTGTACGTGGGGAAATCCATTTGGGGAAAATAGTAGTAAAAATCAGTAAATTTTTAATCTTGGTTTCGTGTTGGGCACGAATGCAAGTAGTAGACCAGACCCTTAGAAGTTTTCCTTGTTGCCTTCCTTCTATAAATTTTATTGGAACCCTAATTTCTCAAAGCCTCCCCCTTCTTTCTTGTCTGGTATTCATTTTCTTCTAACGCTATTTGTGAACAGTTTTGACTCTGATATGTTCTTTTTATTCTCTCTAATTTAGAAAAGAAAAATAATTTTTGTTATTGATGTTATGATGTTTGAAATTTGCAGTGGCTAATCAGATGTCGAGTCCTGCAACAGCGAAAAGTTCCTTCAAGCTTGAGCATCCTTTGGGTTAGTTTCGTTGATCCCTTGTTTTCTTTTCTTGGTCTCTGTCTCTTCATTTTTCGCATAAGAACTTTATTGAAATTATGTTTGGTTGAAATTTTGTTGTGTTAACATTCAATTTGGCTGTCCTTTGTTCTTATGTTTGGGGGACTAGATTTCTGATTTGTTTCTTCACTGTTTATACTGTTAAAGGGTAATATGTATATGTTGAAAAGAGCAAAACATGCAAGTTGTCTGTTTGCTACACGTTTGCTTATGTTTGTCTGTAATCCATTTCCATGTTCTGCTGTATCTTCTTGTTTTGCATTTCTATTCTGTTTCTGTCATTACTTGAATGATATCTGATTGCAAAATGTTAGTATTTTTTTCATTATTCTTTTCAAGACTTGGGTTGTATCTTTGCTTCTTGGGACCTTTTGAAGCTTTTTCTCAGCATTACTTAGCAAACCATCTCTTTCCTTTTCATTTTTTTTCTCGTTTTCCCTCTTCTGCATAATCTATAGAAATAGCTTCAATTGGATTGATCTCTTTTGAATACTGCTGTATATGCTGCTCTTGTTCTCTAATCTGATTAAGCCTATAGAATTTTCTTTGTACTCTGTCAAACTTTTCTAAAATTCCAATTTTTCAGAAAGGAGGCAGGATGAAGTTGCTCACATCAGAGCGAAATATCCCGATAGAATTCCTGTAAGAATATTTAAGCTACTATTTTCCTGTCCTTTGAACATTTTTTAATCCTGCATTGTTCTTTTAAGATTCATCTCTGCTTATGGGAAACCATGCAGGTTATTGTCGAGAAGGCTGAAAACAGCGAGGTTCCTGATATTGATAAAAAGAAGTTAGTTGCATTTGTCCTTGTTAAAGTTGACATTGCTTTCATAGTAATAGAATTATAACATCACTTTATCTTTGTAGATTTTGTTTTCTGGAAGCTATTATTCTGATATTGGTGTACATATAAAGTGAATTAATTATATTGAGCATGGAAACATCAATACTTCACCATTTGGGTTATTCAATCTGTTATTTGCCAAACTTTCCCTGATGACCTTTTTTTTCTCCTCTTTTTTAAAATTCTTTTTGATTTTTGATTTAGGTATCTTGTTCCTGCTGATTTGACTGTGGGTCAATTTGTCTACGTTGTCCGTCAAAGGATTAAGCTTAGTGCCGAGAAAGCTATATTTGTTTTTGTGAAGAACACCCTGCCTCCGACCGGTGAGTGATTATATATTAGCTTCAAGTGTTATAACCTATTGCAGTTGTGAGGCTTACTTCTTTTTATTTGGTTACAGCTGCCTTAATGTCTGCAATTTATGAGGAAAACAAGGATGAAGATGGTTTTCTTTATTTGACTTACAGTGGAGAGAACACATTTGGTTACCCTTTACTTCAAGCATAATGCTATCGATCTGTGTCCCATTTACTTCAATCATAATGCTATCAATCTATGTAAATAGCTAGAAAGGAAGATGTAAATTCTTAGTGATTCCCCAATTAGGACAATGCTTTGTTCTTGACATTGACAGCTCTGTGACTGTTTGAACTTCCAAGTAGGCCAACTTTATCAGTGATTTCCAGTTGTAAATTTACAGTGGTTTTAAGTATGATTCATGAATGCTTATGAAAGTTACTATATGTTAGGAGAGAAATCATTTGTTTGATCTGATTCTTTCATTTCATCTCCCATGAACGTTTTCCTGTCATTTTCTGTAGTGATTGTAGGGTATGGCCATTGAAGTTGCTCGATGAAACTATTTTTTTATGCTTCAAGTTTGCCATTAAATTGGAGAATATTAGTCCCTCTAAAATGAACTGAGGAATACATCAGAGTTCAAAGCATTGACAATTACAAAACTTTAATTCTGTTCTAGTGGACTATTTTTAATGTTCATTTGGAGGAACTCTTTTTCTGGCATTTACTCTTGACCCATGTTAAGCCCTTGGCAACCCCAAGCTTGAATTTCTTGGCCACCGTTTTAAAGCCACCTTTTCCTTTGGGTTTCTCGATGTCCTTCTCTTTCTTAGTTGTGGCGTCCTCATCTTCCATGGCACCAATTCCTCCAGTTCCCCATTGATCAGCCCAGCTTGGTGCCTCACTTGCCATCGATCCTCGTTATCCTTCAAGGTACTAGCAAAAACAAGTTTGTGAAATCAAACAACCAGCGATCATAAGTTTTAAATGCAACGAAGTAGAAGATAAGGGAATATATGAAACCATTAGAAGCCAAATCTTTGCTCAAACATAGATCTTTTGTTGGAATACCATGATTTCGAAAGCTTCTTTCTCTTTTCGTGTATATTAAGCTTAGCCTATATCACATATGTTGTAAACTTGTAATCATACTTTGATTCGAAAAAACAATTAGAGCTTAAAAAAAGAAGAAAAATAGGATCTAAAACAAGCATTTTTGCAGAAGTAGGTTAGAACTTGGGAGATTCTGTATCCTCCCTATGAAATCTATGATGAGATTTGAGTGTTTGTTATGAATAACAGAAATGATAAAAACTAATACGTCAAAGGTAGACAAGGGTATGGAAGAGATCAAGAGGAGATTAGAACACACCTGGTGCTGGTGATGATTGACGGTGGCTGCCGTGCCCGGAGCAAGCTGATAACAGCAGCAGATGAACAATAATGAAATTTCTCTGTTCAAGAACCTTTAAAAACATACGAGAGAAAGGACCACTAGGAGGAGATGGCTTTGTCCCCTTTAATTTTTTAAAGGACTTGCCAACTCACTTGTTCCCACCATCTGAAGCAAACTCCATGTAGCATCTTTCATTCCTGTTTCTTTATTTTTAATTATTACAAATAATGTCTGTTGGTGATTATAATATTTGATGTCAAAGCTCTTTCTTTATTGGTGATATTCAAATACTAACATTTGTATTCCTTTTATTTTTATGTTTACCTAATAATGGCATCTATAAAGAGTGCTTTTTTCTTATTTTTCTTCCTGGGAAAAAGGAAAAAGACATAAATCTGTGTCCCAACTCATTTTTTTTCCTGAATAGAACTAAATTGCAGAGCATAAAGTTAAAGTAAGAAACAAAATTTGATCTTTATTTGACCCAATGAGAGTGCACTGCCGTTGGTTATATCTCCCTTTTCATATTAATCATTCGAATCATCTTTCACCACTCGGCCAATGAGAGGATCCGAATAACTAATGGAATCAGTAGTTGTTTGACACCGACTGCTGTATGTTGAAAGATTTCAAGATTGGTATAGGGCCATTTTCAAGAGTAGAAATGAGTTTGGTGAAATATCCTGCTGGTTTGGCAGCCAACTCCATTGATCTGCCCAGCTAAGTGCTCGATGACTTTGTTACATCTATCTAACTGCCATGAAACGCTGAATGTGGCTGCCACAATCATTAATAAAAAAAGCAGCATATAATTTTGGCTAACTCCTGCTTTTCCATTGCTTTTCCTTTTCCAGTTGTCGATGGATGCCACGATCATACATAAAGCAAGGCGTGGCAATGCCACAAATATATTCGAGGTAATTAAGAAATCTTTTCTTCCGTGTGAAAACAACCTAAAAGCTCAAAACAGTAACAAATAGACGAGGGACTGAAGTAAGGTAAGCCCACAAAAACAAGTACTTGCAGCAGCAGCAGTAGCAGAGTAGTACTAGTAGTAGGAACCAACTGGTCGTCTCCATTACGAAGGCCAAGGGAAAGATACAAAGAGCAGCGTAAGTTTAAACTTTGATTTCTTCAATTTACTAGACTTGTCTTCAACACTAGTCCAAGGATATCCGCTAGGAATACT
This sequence comes from Abelmoschus esculentus, assembly GCA_035048815.1. Taxonomy (NCBI): domain Eukaryota; kingdom Viridiplantae; phylum Streptophyta; class Magnoliopsida; order Malvales; family Malvaceae; genus Abelmoschus; species Abelmoschus esculentus. The sequence continues at coordinate 5,105,473 of JAUCBN010000008.1, forward strand.
AAAAGGATCTGCAAGTTGTGCCGTTGAAGAAGAACCACGTTGCTGCCGCTGATGTTTTCTCTTGGACACCGGTCGATCATTGCTTTGCCATAACCCTGCCGTCGAGAACCATGGGTTATTGTTATTATCTGAATTCGGGTCCTCTGCCGCTTCACCTCTTCCTCCACCATGGGAAAAAAGGCTAGGACTTGAGATCGGAGTGTAGAATTGATCGGTTGATCGGAGTTCAACAAATTTTGTGAAGGTTATCACCACCTTTACTGTTGGGACGACCGGAAAACAACTTATCATGTTCTTCACCCGAAGTGCTAAACCAATCAGAAAACAACTAAGACCCACCTGATTCATTGGACATCACGATCGTGACACGTCATCATTCATGGTCTTCCAAATGACGTGGATGGATCATGAGCGTGGTAACGTGATCTAACTAGAAAAAAGTAAAAAACAAATAAAACACGAAGGAAACCCCAAACTTTCAATAAATTTCCGTTTCTTTGATTCTTCTATCATTAAGTTTATTTTTTATTATTAAATCATATATAATGTTATATAACTTTAATTCATATTTTTAATATTTTTTTACAATTTAGTTTTTTAATTTTACATTTTATTTAATTTGATCATTCACCTGAATTTTTGGTTGCAATGAAGAAGAGACTGAGGGATCGGTGGGAAGTGGATACAGTAGAATTCTGAAGAAATTGACCCAAAAAACAAATTAGTAAGTGGAGATCACCCAGATATGCAATTATGAGGTGATGAGGAGAAGGAAACATAGAAGTAACGAGAATAGGCTTCTGTCGACACCCAGTGGCAGTGCAGCTATGAACAGGGACTCAGGGAGGGATCAGTATCATCATCTCACTCCCATTTATGTTTTCTAGTTGTTCTTTCTTACATAGAAAGAGAACCCGGAAATGAAAGAAGATTCATAGAACCAAAAAGAGGGGGTGGCATTCATGAATAGTCAACAATTTTGATGGTTTCCGGGAAAATAATGGAGTGGGGAATCTGAAAGTTGGAAGCCAAAATGGAAAAAAAAAATACAAGGTGGATAATCATCTCATAGAAACAAAGAAAATGGATCAAAAGCTCAAGTGGAGCTCTTGCAGATAATAACTTAAATTTTGTTCATCATATTCCATGTCACACCTTCATGACATTGTCATTCCTTCGTGTTCAGCTAAATTAAAAAGGCCTGGTATGGCGTCCTCTGGCCCGACCACAGAGGAGAGCGTTCCGTGGGATTGGCAATTCGTCTCTCCATGAATTGGCAGGTGAGTAAACCCTGAGATAAAACTGTTGCCCTAGGTATTGTCTGGCCCAGTCCTCAGACCTTATATTCCACATCCCTACGTTATCGAGAGCCACATAGATGGCAGTCCATGACCTCGGATACACCTACGAATGCATTCACGGCAACATATCAACAAAACCAGCTTCTTCAAGCCGATGCAACGATTCATCGCATTGGAAGCACATCAACGGGAACACAATGATCTATATATTGCATATGCGTACCTGAGTGGTGCTGCGGGATACTGTGTCTCTCAAATTGTAGCTTTTTCTACTGGCAGGCGTCCATTGCCCTCCTTCCATCCTGATTCATCCAACTTTTTTTTAACAAAACTGGACATGCATACAAACATGAACCTAGAGACAAGCATCAAAAAAGAACTTTACCCTATAACAAAGAAGGAATAACCATCGATATGCCATGACTGCACGGTGTTCTCCCAGTTTTGAAATACAATTTCGACATATTCTCGGAAGTTGGCTGCCATGACAGAAGTCTGAAAGTAGGCATTATTTCCCGAAGGAGGCCATGTTGGAATGCTTCCGAGGTTGAAGACTCCCGGAATACTGAAGTAGTCTGCTAGTTTTAGTGGAGTATCTGCTGGAACATACGAAACACCATTGACAGCATACCTCTGTTTTCCATTAATATAAGGAGCAGTGTTTGAGAGCATGATGGTGCGGCTTGGGGTGATCATTCCATAGTGGTAGGAGCCTTGGGGATTAGGTCTAGGTCCACTCGCTGTCAGGTTCCGTCTGGTACAAGGAGAAAACTTATCAGCTAAATGCATGCTTATATATTAGTATTATAGCTTCCAGAAAGGACATAATTACCGTATGGATCTCGCCTGGATGACAGATGGAGCAATTTGAATTGTGGGAGCCCCAGGAACTGGACCAGAAACTCCCTTGTTAGAATTGCTGTAGTGAAGAACGGCAGTTGTTGTGAGCACGCGACGAGTGAAGCGGGAAGAGGCAACAACATAGTAATCCTGCGGCACCTGATCGGCAGTGACCAAGAAAGAACACGACTGCCCGAGATGGATATCAAAAGAACTGTACATGTTCTGAATTGTATGAGATCCTTCTACTTCTATGAGCTTCAGCATGTGCCCCTGGATCCTGAAGTTAATTGAAACTGCAGTCCCAACATTTGATACCCTAAACCTGTATGTCTTACCTGGATCAACTGTGAATGTGTATCCATTCCACCCTCGACCATTAATAATAAGCCCATCAGGGAAGGGAAGGTTATGACCACTGTCCAAGAAACGTCTCAATACCTGAGCAGTATATTGGAAGCAATAAGACAATGAAGGAGGAAATCGGAATAACAATTAAGGATCAAGCAACTCTGCTAGGATACAGATTTCTTACATAGTGATTTCTCTTATACCAGTCCCCAGCCAGTACCCAAAAATCCCCATCAGGAGCGGGATAAGGTACTGGGATCTTAGGGCGGCTCCAGACTCTGATGCTACCATATCCTCCAGCAGCCTTATGGAATAAAAGTGACGGGAAGTAGAAAAAGCTACCAATCTGATCTTTCACTTGCAGAACATAAGTGAAGTTTTTCCCCGGTCGAATTGGACAATTCGTGCCTAGCGCGCCATCCTGCCATGAGTTCCTCCACTGCCGCACTCCATTCCTGAAGAAACAAAAACAGGAGATGGCATCATATTTAAGATCAACTGCAGCATCCAGAAGCTCTTTTTGTTTATTTCATAAACACAAAAGAGAAATCATTTCAATCTAGATTCCTTTAAGCGATAAATGTATATAGTTCTAAACTCTTATGACTTATCACCAATGTAACATGATTATGGAAAGTAATAATAAACATTTGGCTTGATCTTTCAACATGCAAAGAATCCATCGCCGCACCTTAATTTAATGCTCAACGTGTACTGAAGTAGGTTGGATAGTTAAGAAATGCTACACCATTATGAGAATTAGGTCGAAGCCCGTAGTCTCATGCTGGTCTGCCTAAATATGCTCAAAAGACAGTAGATAAGGTTTTTTTTCCAAATGATGGGCAAGCACAGCTCACATGCGTTTAAATATTTTATTGTAACCAGTTATGCCATAACTACGTAGACATAATTAATTATACATCCATTTTTATTACAGTAGGTGTGGATGTTCAAAACCGTATCGGAGTGAGATCTGAGTATAGCATATATATCACGAATATTAAAAAAATAAGATTCGAAACAACATAGAAAGTTACCATACTCCGTAATCTCAGAAAAGATGAGATTCAATCATTTAACCATGCTCGGACCATATCGTTGGAGTTATTTTAGGAGTGGTGTAAACCAATGGAACTAAAATGTCAATAGTAATTTTGCCTTTGTCTATTGGGACGGTACCAAGATTTAAGGTTTGGGGACAAAATGTAAATATTTAGAAGGGGAGGGTAGATGTAATTTTTTCAGAAATGATTTTATTATCTTCAGAAGCTAAAAGTTAAAATGTATTTTTTTTCAACCAATGGAAACAAAAAGGCATTTCCTTGGAACAATAAGCAGCATATTGAGCAAGTGTCAAGCTTTCCCAAGATTGCACATTTAACTCATCCCTTGTAAATGCTGAAGAAAACTAAAGAGAAAGAAAGAGTGGAATGGCAGCAAGTTTACCAAGAGATGAGGAACGGTTCATTTAAGTAGTTATAAACACTGATAATGAGGTTATCATTAGTAACTGCATCAATGTGAGGCCCTGGAAACTGCCCATTGATTAAGATCCCCTGCATCAGATTTTAACAAGAACAAAAATCAAGCATTTCCCAAATACCAACTCATAGAACAAAAAAACAGAAAAGAGAAGAAAAAAAAAGTACCTGTTGTTTAACACCAAGAGGATAAACATCACCGTACGTGACTTTCCAAGTGAAAAATCGATAAGGGTTTTCTCCAGTAACGCCAAGAAACAAAATGCAAGCAATGAAACAGCAAACAAGAAGTTTGTTGTCTCCCATTTGTTTTGCTTTTGCTTTCCTACTTAAGAATACAGAAACTGTTCAAAAACAGGGAACACGAATGCTTTGTTTTGAAAAAAATGTTGTATAACAAACACAGATCTGGAAAAGAGTTGAGTCTTTAAGGCGCCATTGTTGTACTTTTCTCCAAATCTGAGTTTTTTCCCTCTCCTTTTTACTTTTAGTACGGGGAGAAGGGAGAAACAGAGCTTTGTTTTGTACGCATATGCGACGGGAAAAATAAATAGATTTTAGAAGATTACATTGCATTTACATATTAGGCCTTAGCTGTCATTGGGTTCCAACGAAATACGGTCGAATCTAGTAGAACGCGTGGTCCCCCGTTAAATCACGTCTATTAATCTTCACGTGGGTTCATGTCGAAGTGTTCAGACCGGTTGTATTGATGTTTGACGGCTCGTGATTTGGATTTTAGTTCTTGAGAGAGTTGATCCTATGCAAACTTGGGAAACTAATCTAAGCTTGTAATCCTATGCAAACATTGTAAGTAAAACTAAATCCTGTGAAGCCACAAGACACGCGCAAGCCTGGAAACACCCGAAACTTTCATGTGACCTTGTCCGAATTTGCTAACAATGGCTTGTGATTCATCTTCCATTTTCCACAGTTCTTGCACGATTAACAGAGTATGGGGAAAGGAAATCATTATTATTATGAAAAGGTCGTACAAAGGAGGATATGAGCCTCAGATTAGTCATTATATTCAGGGACCTTTTAGGTAACTAGATTCTATAGTTAATAACAAGAATCGGCAATCAATGATTTGGTTTGGTACAATGTTCATCTGGCCTACGGACTGTGTGCGCAAAATGAGATCCACAGTGGACTGTCGTGCTTTAATTTAGTGCACCATCCAGTCCAGTGCCGACTGCCGACAATTCTAGCCGATGAGGTGCTGCTTCACGGTGGTAAATGTAACACTTTATGCTCTACCTGATCCTCTACATTCATGTAAAACTGTTCAGAAATGCTAAGAAACCTTTTTTTAGACTACTTTTTGTTTTAACCAGAAAAAAAGTTCCGTTGATCTTGGCCATGAAATTTTCCCAAACTGATCCCATTTCTCCCACATGATTGCATGGTACAGACTACTCACACTTTCTGCCAACTGCTAAGCTTCACAATCATTGCATTCATTACAAACAAGATCAGCTCACATCATCAAAGATATTTCTTTTGAACTTTGCACAAAAAGGTCATCTATGAATTCAATGCAAAACAATGATACATTTTCAAACACAGATTCTTATTTTCCTCCTCATCGACTCCTCATAAAAGGAATGAATAGCAAAATACATAATGATAGAGTAGTTGCACTTATTTGGCTGTTGTGGAAAGTGTTCAACTTTAACCTTTCAGCTGCACCACTTGTTTCCGTCGAGTTTGAGACCGATCTCGTCTTATTGCTTACCATCTTACTGCAAATAGAAATTAAGAGTTCTCTGTTAGGAACCTTATGCGTTTTGTTTTAACTACAGAATGCTTTAACAGTAGTAAGAATCTAAAAGGAAAGGATGTTAAGAACAAGATGTCTCACCTTCCTGGAAATACACAGCTGCCGTGACCTGCAAATACACCGCACAAATTTAGAAAATCGGTGCTGAATAAATAGGGAAAATGAAAAAGAGAAACAAGTAACAAGGCAATGATAGAAGATGACTGCAATAATAAAGAATAGTCATTTTCTCAGGCAATCCAAACACAATGTAGTGCAGTGGGGCACACTGGGAACCAGAGTCCATGCTGAAATAATAGTTTCTAGAACAAAAAAAAATGTTATTCACGCCTGTTTCCACCTTCCAATCACAAAAAGAACCCATGTGACTCTGCCAGGTAGAAAATGTACATCCGTTCTTTCTTTGAAGCGACCTTTTCCCTCAAGAGTATCCCTACATGCATGGCTTGTAACTTGGAACTGTAATATTCCCACAACTTTACTTTCTGACAGCTGGTCTTATATTTTAAAACCTAATACTTAATGTTTAAGCAACAGTTAGCTGAAAAGAGGATTAAGTTGATAAATTAAGCCTTGGGGTCCTTTACTCAGTGTCTTATTGTCTAATACATTGTTCTAGACAATGGTAAATGCACAATAGTTCGGGACTGAATATCTGATTCTTGCAGCTAAGGAACTAATGCTGAGTGTTAAATATCCTCATTTCCAATTTTTCGTCCGAAATAGTTTCATCACAAGATAGAGCAGAGCAATTGGATTATTAACCACTTACAAAGGCTACGAGAACAGATTCAACTCCATTGAGGGACAATGTAAAACTAAAAACAAATGTTGATTTAAGGAATGGATGTGGTAATACTTACTTGGGTCGGTGGTAGTTATCATGGCCACACCCTTAAAGTCACAGGAACCAAAAGTTTTCCCTTCCTTCTGATAGTAGCTATCAAATGCATAAGAAGCATGGTTCTTCACATTATTAGGCTGGTAGCAGCTTTCCCCTGGTTGAATCTCACTGCAGTTTGCCCTCCCAGGACCACAAGCCCAGTCCAAAGCCGTCTGCAATGTCTTCGAATCAACTCCATCCATTGCAATACAAAATGTCTGGTTAGTTGTATCGTTTGCCAAAAAGGTTCCACTTCCTGATACATGAAGCAAATACACTGGGGTTGAATTCGAATAAAACAATCCCCAACTTGCCTCTGATATTGGGGGAGACCTCAAGTCTTCGTTGAACAACTCATATATATACACACTGGAAGTGATTTCTGGATGCAAAGGGGTTCCACTACGGTCTAAGACATGCTTAATCAGATTCGAATTATAGGTATCTGCATTATCTTTAGTAGCATAAGGCTCTTTCGAATCCCCCTTTGAAGGCCACCCACTCTCAGTAACAAGCACCACAACATCAGTAACATTTAAATTCTTCATAGAAACATATGCAGCATCAATCATGGCATCCAGCACATTAGTGTAATGCAACAAAGTATTAGGATCAACCATTTCTTTAGACGGTGTCAATGGCTTAAACAAGGAATTATCCAAGGGAACCACACCTTTATTCTCCATAAACACATAATAAGGATAAAGATTCATCATCAAAGGAGACTCAGTTCTTGACAAAAACTGAAGCAAAGGTACCATAACCGAAGTCAAACTTTGGTTAAAGTAAGACTGAGAAGGAGGAAAGGTATCAAGAATAATGGAAGCTGCATGCGGGGTTGAAACCTTGATTTGAGATTGCAAATTTGCAGCCACCAAAGCACTGTAAAGAGATTGAATTGCAGGAAGCAGCAAAGGAGCCGAGGATGGTACGGTCGTTAGGACCTCGTCTCCAACTGCAATACCGGTGATGAGCGTCTCCGGGTAGTAAGCGACGACGTTTCGACCGACCCAAGAAGCCGCCGTGGTGTTGGATGACCCTATTGCCAAAAGCTGGTTATTTGGTACACTGATAATGACCCGGATCTTTGTCTTGGCCAATGCTTTGAGTATATCGGGGTTTGCATCATACAGTCGAATGTGAGAAATTTTCTGCACCTGCAAGAATGAAACCAAGTCCGTAGGTGACAACAGATCTGAGACATCCGTGCCTAAGTTAACACCCACAAACGGCTCTTTATCTAGCTCTTGACTTTGCTGCTTGATTTCTTGGGCTAAAGTAAACGACTTTGCTGCAAAATTTTGTAAAAAACAAAAAATATAAACTATAAAAATTGAACCTTTATCGGTTTCTGCGATTTCTAGTAAGCTATTTTCTACTGGGGTTTTAGAGACATTACCTGTTGAAGGAACTGTAAAGCAGAACAGAAAGATTGTGATAAAATAAGTGGTAAACTCAGAGTTGGCCATTGAAGAGGAGCTTCAGCTTTATTTCCGCATCCTCCGTTTCAATCTGTGCTAGAAATCCTAACATTATCTTTGCAATCTCTCCTTTGTTTCTAATGGAGGTTACTGTGGATTTATATCTGTTATGCTCGGAATTGACTTAAGAACTCGAGACTACAGCAACAATGAAGAAAGCTACCGACATTTATCAAAAGATTAGCAAATTCAATGTCTTTGGGGGGCTTAACTGGTTTTCTTTGTCTGCTTACCCAAGGAGTGTTTTTTTTTCTTGTACCGTCCATAATTCAATTTCTAGCCACACAATTACCATAATACCCCTTTGAGCCGACAAGTGAAAAAATGTTTCTTTTCATTTGTTTTGGTAAAATAACCGAATGATCAATTGATCATCAAATTATTTTTTAAAAAATAAAAAGATAATTAAATTTTCAAAAGTTATATAATTATAATTTAATTTTATGTTTTATTATAAGAGCAATTATATCGATAATTTCTGTTCAAAAGAAGAAATTATATTATGGGTTAGTCTTATCACATATTCACGGGACCAACCACTAAAAATTATCACATTATCAATTTTTATGTCATTTTTTTTTCAAGTGAATCTTTACTTAAAATTTTATTTTTAAAAAGAATTAACAGTAAATATGAGTGAAAATTCACTTTAAAAAAATGACATAGAAAAATGATGATGTGGGTGATTTTTAGTGGTTGGTCCCATAAATAACGTAGTGGGACTGACCCATGATATAATTTCTCATTAAAAAGATTGTATAATTGTTAAAAATATATACAATAATATATCTTTTATAATTATATAATAAATCAATTTAATCATAATTTTAATAAATTCAATCCTCAACTTTTAAAAAATATATAATTAAAAAAACATTTAATATTTTAAAATTACTTTGATTTAAAATTTAATTTATCTTTTATTGCTAATCGAATCTAACCTTATAAAAATTAAGGTTTACATTTATTGAACTTTTTGGATTCGGAGCGGCCAAAATCAGCAGAAATCAAGTTCTGGATTTTATGTTTAGAGTAATTGTTTTATAATGCCGAATCTAACCCCTAACTCCTCAAACAGATGCTATTTGCATACTTGTGTGGGAAGAAAATTCCAGAGAGTAGGATTGAAGATGGTAGGCAATTATTTGATAAAGAACTGAATCTGGATGATCCTGCCAAGCATCAAACAAAGACAAACACATGAGTCACGACTACTGTGAAAAGAGAACACCTGCAAGCTGCAGCATCAGCATCAGCATGCCTTCACAAATTCACATGTCGGGGTCAGTAGGGTTTATTCTTTTCCTTGTTTGTGTTTTGTTTGGTTCGGTTTTGATGCTTAGATATTAATGGATTATGAGTAAAACATGGTGTATCCGTGTAAATGTAGTGGTTTTTCATGATGGGGTCTGTTTCCACCAACTCATTTCCATTCACAGAAGATGGGAGAATGGCATGGGAAAGGCCGTTTGAGTGGTGGTTGTCCTCACACCCTGGTTGCCTGCCTTTTCAGAAATACTAAAGGATTAATGAAGCGAGAAAGCATAATCATTGAATTTAACTAGGTAAGACAATTTCTTTTAGGGTGAAACACCAGGAAGGACATAAATGTCGGACAACATTTTTGAAAAGGCATGAAGGATTTTTAACCTTAACAAAAATATAAAATTCTAAGTATGGTGTGAACAAGAATGGAGTTAGAATTTGGATTAAAAAACATAAATTTATGTCCGTGCCCGATTGCCTATAATATTTGATGTCGTATTGTTGACCTTCTAAACTTCATGAGTTTATAGATGTACCTTTCAACGACTGGTTAATGATTAAGTTACACAATTTTGGTCAGTTTGAGGTCGATGTTGTCGCTTGGGACACCTTTTTTCCTACTACTTATTGGCAGCTTTGAAAGCGTTGATGCAGTGTCGTTTGGGATGTGAATTTTGTTGATTCAGGTGATTTATTGGGCCTTTGCGTGTGCCTTGCTGCTGACTTTGCTAATTGCGCAGCTTCTAGATTAGGACAAAGGAGCGTTTCCTATGATTGACTGCGGTTGGTGGTGGAGGGTGGATACAAGTCGTGGATGGGTGAAACCAAATATTGACGGGGATTACCACTTATTTAACTGCTCAAAAAGCATAGGTATTTGCTCGATTCTTATGGCTGAAATTTGGGTGGTTTAAAATGTTTTACTACACGTTTGGCGTCGTGGTTATAGAAGAATTGAACTGAAAACAGATAATTTGGATGTGGAGGGGAAAAAGAGAAAGAAACACAACACAGAATTTTATAGATCAGGCATCAACTTCATATGTTGATGTCCAAAGTATGCCAAAATAAGGAATACTGTGTTAAATATACAAAAGCACACAACCACAATTTGATGCTATGGGTGCCGGAAACATATGACAAAATCCGGATTCCTGATACTTCAGCAAAACCAACCCTCAACAGTTGATTATTCTCAATTCAACAAATTATTTTTGAATCCCATCATCGGAGGGCATTAACAAAGGCCATCAATGAAAAGACATCCCTCTTCTCAGAGCCGTATTTTATTGGTTTAGCCGAGTGCTTGGGGAAGAAGAGTATGGTGGGGAAGCTTCCTAACTGCAACTCTTTCTGCGCATACTCCTTACGTTCACCATCGGCTCTGAATTTTGCAACCTTCACTCCAGAACCTGCCAGCTTCTCAGCCAATGCAACATATGATTCTTCCATTGCCTGTTTTAAAATTTGTAAATTGATCCGTCAGATTAAATGCCGAAGAAAACAATTTTCAATCTAATTCTGCATAGCATGAAGCAGAGGTTACCTGGCAATAAGGGCACCAAGGGGCATAAAGTACAACAATCCACGGCTCTTTCCGGTTCTCCAATCTCGCCAAATTCTCAATTCCTGCCCTACTCAATGTGACCAAGCTCTGGCTATCGAAAATGTCAGCATGAGCAGCAGCGCCATTTCCATTTCCATTTCCGTTGCCATTAAGTTGGGCAGAACTGTCTTGTTTCAAGTTCCCTTTATGAAGACCGCACTCCTTGGCCTTGGCATCCTCCCACCACCACCTTCCTTCCCTCTCATGTTGTCCTGGTAATACGGGCCTAGTGCAAGGCTCGCAACCGATGGACACAAATCCTTGGGAATGCAAAGAATTGACTGGCACATTCATTGCTCGGAGGAAGTTCCAAATGTCTGTACCATTGACGTTGGCAACAGGGTTCCACTTCACCAAGCTACCAACTCCACCTTCCAAACCTTCAAAAACAGGATCAACTTGAACAATGGGAACCTCTGATCGTGTTCCCGGAGACTGATCTTTCCTTTGACCGGTAATCCAGGCACGCAGCCCCTTGAGTGCTCTCCTCAAAGGCCTCACTTTCCTAACACGGCAGCATTCTTGGTGCCCATCCTCGTAAAATGAGAACAACCCTTTGCTCCTAACTAAGGCCTGAACTTCAACAGCATCCGGAAACATATACTCGATACGGATCCCATAGTGCTTCTCAACCTCAGCAAAGAATCGGTAAGTTTCAGGGTTCAGCCTGCCAGTATCAAGGCTAAAAACCCTGAATGGTCTACCGGTCAATTTTGCATACTCAATCAAAGCAACGTCCTCCGCCCCACTGCAAAAATAATAATTAATTAATCAATTAGAATATATCCCACTACCAATTAACACTCAAATTCACCATAACAGAAAATGAATATAGTAATTTGAAAAGTAACACAGTAGCACCAACACATTAAAAAGTCGTATTTAATTTACAGTTTAGATCCTACGGTGAAAACATTCGATGGAATTTCTTAGGCCATATAAGTTAATGAAGCTAATAAATTTAGAGCTAAAGATTTACCTGAAAGCGATGGCGATGTCGTTTCCAAACTTCTCTAAAGCCTTATCCATGATTTCAAGTGGAGAAGCGTTGTCGAGTTCTTTGGCCAATTGCTCAAAATCCTCCATCTCAACCTTCTCCGACAGTTCTGTTAATCCATAAATCGTCAATCTCAATCAATTCTCTGTAATCAACATTAAATTAACAATTTGAAGAAAAAAATCTGAAGTTTTACCAGGAGCAGAGATGCTTGCAGCCTGAGGAAGCAGAGAATCATTCCTTTTTGGCTCTGCATTCACGGGCTTCACTGCGCAACGTTTTTTAGATAGATTCACCGTAGCTTGTCGATCTGCTAGCCGGAATGAACCAAATTGCGGGACTGAAACCCCCAAAAATACATCAATAAGCATAATTGCCCCCTCGAACAAGAAAAAAAATCATTTTCCTAAAATGAAATTAAAGTACCTTTGAGGTCCGAGGACGAACTTGAATGAGAAAAGTTGCCAGAAATTGCAGCCGAAGAAGAAGAAGAAGTAACAGCAAACGCCATTTCCGAAACCAGGAAAAAAACTTCAGCTTCCCGCTTAGATTCTGGGATTTTTTTTTCTATGTTAAAACGTTTGTGAGAGAGGGAAAGAAGGTTAAAGCATTAAATAATAGGCCGATTAAAGACGAGGTACAAGGTTCATTGAACCTGGACGCAATCTCAGCTAACATTAAAATGCTTACGTGGCATAATATGGTTGGTTGGGTCCTAATATAGTTGATCATCGCTTCCGTCAGTTGGCCCATCACAACGGAGCCGTGGTCAAATATAAAGGCTGTTAAGCTCGGCTTTGGCTGGTGGAAAAACGGTCCTATTATTTTCATATATTATTCCCTTTATTTTTCTGGTTATTCTTTTTTTATCCATCCGAATATATGTTTTTGAAATTTGACAAAGAGGAATTAAGGTGTGGTTTAAACTCTGCAATTTCTTGCGACCTCAGTTCGGAAGAATCATTTGGTTCAATGGGGCCGGGGTGGTCCACTCCATAAACAAAGGTCCAATTTTTTTCGATTATAATATTAGCTTTTTATTATTTTAAATGGTATGGGAAATATCTCAACGGGACTAATAAAATTAAAATTTTAATATTTTATTATTGAAATATATAAATGATACACAAAAATTATAATTTTTTGTTCGTATTTCATTCGAATGTTTAAGACACACACGAACTCTGTGTTCCTCGTTTTATGACCCCCGTGGGGCATACTTCCGGTTAAAATGGAATCCCTCTTTCAATTAGTACTATTCAAACGAGAAATTATATTATGGGTCTGGTCTATTACGTTAGTCGCAGTCTCATCTAATAATAATCATCCACTTTATTATTAATCTTTAACTCATTTTTTTCCAATTAATAAATTTTTACTCATAATTTTCATGTCATTTTAAAAATTTAATTTCCAAAAATTATATTAATTACATGGTTGATTAGTGACGGAATGAACGATTTTTATTGGTTAGGAACCACGACTGACGTGGTAGGCCAGAGCTATGATATAATCTTTCTATTCGAACACATTATCGTCTCCATGTGTGTGTGGTCCCCTGTTGGCTGGTGATGCTCTCAAGGGACACTTCAATGTGTTGGTTGTGTCTGCTACTCCATTTTATAAATTCTTGACATAAAGTTGTGTTGTTACATCGTATATGTACTACAGGTATTTTTTAATATATATTCAAAACTCTTTTTAAAAAATTACGTAATTTTGAGTAGTTATCTTGACAACTTCCATTTTATTCTTTTTAATTTGGGGACGAAATTGAATGGAAGGCAACTTTGGACGATTGGAGTAAAAATTAGAGAACTTGGAAGATTGAGTTATGAATTTGGGCAGCGGCAACACATTCAAAAGCATTGTTTTCTTTCTTTTTTTTTTTTATTTCAGTCTATATAATTTTATTTTATTTCAATTTAGTTTTAAAAACAAAACCACCGAAAAGGTATAAGATTTCCTTTTTTCATCGAGAAATTATAATAAAATCAACCCCAATTATTTGATTTTTAAATATTTAATATTTATTTTTTATTATTTTAAAAAATAATTTAATAATATCTTCTCTATTAAAATATATTTTTAAAAAAATTATATATCTTACTAATTATAAAATAAAATTTTTATTTTAATAAATCGTATAAAACTCTACCCTTCTGCTTTGTATTTGATTTGTTGCTTCTTATTCTATCCGTGTACGCTGAATCTCCTTTTTAGATCCTTTTGGCGACCTTTCATTTAAAGAAACAACCAAAGGAATTCTTGTCGTGGGGCACTGCTGAGTGCTGACTGCACTTTTTAATAATTTAGAGCCTTTGAGTCTCTCCTCTCCTGGTATAAACAGGACGGCCATAATGGAGTGTGCAACATTGACTACAGAGTAGAGACCATAGAGTCTTCCCATGTGTTGAAGGATGTTATGTTTCTAATGTGTTATGTTGTTTATAGATCTAGTCTATATCTATGCTAACCATGCATCCCACGGAACAGTTAACCCTTGACACTTTACAATGCAGGCTGCAGCTACCTCCAAAAGCGCCATCCTAAAGGAGGACGAGGTTGAGTTGAAGTTTTTTTTATCAGCCCTTTACTTTTGTTGGCCAAGTTCTAACAATGGGTTAGTACCTCAAAGTGAGGCAAATTCAAATGATAAGATTGGCATTAATGAAGTTAGATGAAGGAAGGTCTCCACTCCTGGCTCTCCCTCCTCGAGGTCTTGCATTTGACAAAACTTGGATTGAGTTGGAGTCAAATCTTCCCTCTCTTGGCAACGGTGATTCTCTAGTAAATGCCTGAAAGTTGTATGAAGCTGCACTAGCAACATATGACCAAGACACTAGCTTATGGAAAGATTACCATTCCCTTGAAACTAAGATGAGACTTTTATATGATTTATCTCAGATTTTGACTTGGATCTTGTGTTCACTCACTATCTTTCAAATTCTAATCCCTTGTCTCAGTTGGGGACATCAGAAACTACTGCTGCCATCAATTGGTGTGCTCGGAAATCTTTAAAGGACTCTGCTATAGTTTTAAATTCCCCTGACAATTATAATTTCTGCATGTTACACAGTTTATGCAGGTCTGATTTCCCATATCTGTATTTATTTAATTTTTTGATGTTTTGAAGAGAAAACAGAGGAAACCCTGTAATCTAAGTTCCAAGAGGAAATATAATATCATTATATGATACTCCTATTTGTTAAGTTTGTATTATGTCATGTATTACTTTTAGATTAGATTGGAATTTAACACATGATAAAGCAAAGAAAACTACAGTTTGCCCCGTCAGTTAACAGAAAAACAGGAGATTAGTATTAAATGCGCAGTTAAAGTTTATAAAAGAAGAAACACAATAACAGGAAGCAATGCGAAATGTCTGGAGCTGAGCCTGAAGTATCAAATTGATCTTAGGATGGCTTGTAATATTTTGTTGGTACAAATGGCATTTTTGTGACAACTCCATCATAGGCCTTTCCTCTTACCAAAATCTTAGCTTTGGTGCCTGCCTTGTGTAACCCGGATTTCACATATCCCATTGCTATGTTCTTTTTAAGGCAGGGGCTAAATCCTCCACTGGTGATTTCACCAATGCTGTTCCCTTTCTCATCCTGAACCTCGCTGTGGGAGCGGGGAGGTGGACCGGAGGAGGTGAAGCCAACACGCCTGATAGAGGGACCCTCTTCGAGTTGTTTAAGGATGACCTCAGCTCCCAGGAATCCACCTTCTGCTCTCCTCCTCTTTCCAATGGCCCAGGTCAGTCCAGCTTCCACTGGTGTTATATGCTGTTCCATGTCATTACCATATAAGCACAACCCAGCTTAGAGTCGGAGACTGTCTCGAGCTCCAAGACCCGTCAACCTAACCTTCCCTTCAGATTTCTCTAAGATTGCTTTAGCAAGATCCAAAGCGTTTTCTGAAGGAACTGAGATCTCAAATCCATCCTCACCGGTGTACCTGATTGAAATATTGTAGAGACAACTCAGCAGTTAACCTCCATAGCCATCTCAACAAGTGATGACACCACCACTATCACTATGTCATCCAAATTACTACAAGCAAGAAGAAACAAAAATGGAAGGTTACCCGGTCCGAGTGAGAAAGCATGTTGCATCATTGATATTCAATATACGGAATTCCCCAAAATATAGCTTACTCAGGTCATCCTTGGTAAGATGTTGAAGAACTGGGGCAGCAAGAGGACCCTGAAACAGAGAAGACAAATGTTTGATTAAGGAAAAACGTTCACATAGAATGGACTAAAAAAAGAAGCAAAAGTATGCATGTTTGACTCAAAATAATCATCAGAAAATCGCTAGGATCTATAAAAGAGAATCAGGCATGGAGACGTACGGTTAGAAGAATCTAGTAACTAACCTGGAGAGCCAGAAGGGATCGCTCATCATGGATGTGCCACGAGACATCGCCACCTTTGGACTTGAATGCCTTCATATGCTGTTCTATGTGTGCCAGATCTTTATCCCTACAGCCTGCATTCACAACCAGGTATAGGTGATCATCCTTCACTTTGGTAATCACAGAATCATCAATTGCCCCTCCCTTCTCATTTGTAAAGACGGTTAGCGTCCCCGTTCCAGGGGCAAGTCCAGCAACATCAGCAATGACGAGCTTTTCGAGGAACGGAATACAGTCCTTTCCCTTAAGGCTAAGCCCGCACATATGGGATACATCAAAGAGTCCACCATTCTGCCTGCAATTAACCGTAGAGTCCATGATTGAGTCCTTGTACTGAATCGGCATGCTCCATCCAGCAAATGGGACCATCTTCCCACCATTAGCAACGTGGAAGTCATAAAGAACGGTCTTTTTAAGATCAGCCTCCGAAGCAAACAACCGTCGTGCTACACCCTTCTTGTCAGCTTGAACAAGACGGCGTGTAACCGATTGCCCGAGATGCCAAAGACTTCCCCTCATCTTTTTAACTAGAAATATACGATGAAAAGTAGTTTTCCAGAAATAAGCAATAACACAATCTTGTAATACTAGGAATAGCATTCACATCTATCTTCCAAAATTGGAAGGTTGAGGATAGAATAGATAATGCTTACAACACAACACCATATTACCAATCAAATATCAAATGCATTTCCTCACACATGATGACCCAAAACGATCTAAAAATCAGCATTGAACCATCCAAGACATTCAACAAAAAACCAGACCATCTACAATGAAAAACACGAATTTTTGAGATACAAACAATCTAAATAGAGAAAGGAGTATAACAAAAGAACAAAAGAAACCAATGATGTAACGTTATCAGAACATCACAAGGGGAAAAAGTAGCAATGAACCAAGTTTTTAAAGACATAAAACTATCAATGCAATAAAAGGAAGCAAGAGAATGGAAAATGCTTACAAAGAATGAAAGAAACCTTCTTTGCGTTATACTTCTTCAAAACTAGCAGTGACTAGTGAGCATAAGAGAGCATTGCTCTGCCAGATAAAAAAGGATAACCTTTTATATACCGGTGAAAGATATTATTTTTATATGCATAACTACAAACTTTTTTGAACAAATATAGTGTTAAAAAATGAAGAGATGATTTTGTTGGCAGTAAAGTAGTGGGTGGAGGAAGGTTGGTCTGCAAAATCCAGAAAAAAACAAATAGCCAACAAAACCACATCATCATCGAGAGGTGCTTATAGGACTTTGGAGTGGTGGAGCTATGCCTATACTCTATATTTATCACCACTTCCCAATTTTTCCAACACTACAAGAATTACATCTTACAGACCATCAGGCATCAGTTGCCAAATCAGCCACTTTTCCAAGGGCATTCTTTGTCGACTGCCACCATCCTGTGGGCTCGTGCTCGAGCAAATCTACACCCCAGAGAACAACAAGCCCGTGTGGAAATAACTACTTGGGCTTCAATTTTGGATCCAAATGATTGAGTGACCCAGTCCAAGCATACAACGTTGAACACTTCCTCCTCTTTTATACTTCAAAAAGAGTTGGAAGAGTCAAAATGCCAACATCCAATGGTGATGTATTACAACTTGAAAGAAAAAGGAAATAATATTCATTCCATTTACTTTGACATTTGACATTTCGCACTTTATTTATACAATTCTTTCTCTTTTATTTTGTTGAAGAAAATTTAAAATGCTAAAGTCAAACAAATAATCAACTTTAAACAAAAGATGAACATTGATTTCTTTGCATGAGCCATGGAGTTTGTTAGTTCAACTGCATCATCTTTACAAAATTGTACAGAAATACTATCATCAGTGGTTAACTAAATGAATCAAAGAATAACCCTTCTATAAATGCACATGAAGTCATCATCATGAATCTCTAAATTAAAACAGCTTGCTTGCGAATTCATCAATGGGGCTTCCTTCTATTCGAGAATAACTGGATTTTTTGGATACAGCTCTCAGCTGTGATAAGCTTCTTCCCAATTGCAATGCCACCTTCATTTCGAACAACTCCCCGTTCTCTCTTTTATCCCAATCACTTTCATGGAGAGTTGATTCGATTGATTCCTGCACATGTTTGAAGAAGCCGGCGTTGTTCCTATACATCTCAAACACCATACCAACTTGGCCACCGTGCTCAAAAGTGTTAACCGCTGAAGCTAAAGCTCCTGCAACAGCTGCCATGATTGCTGCCCAAGATCCATTGGACGAATCCATAAAGGCAGATCCTACCGCTGCAATTCCAGTTAGTATTGGACCTGAGGCGGCTAAAACTTTGTTCATCTTCAATGCCTTGTTGCCTAGCCTTTCGTAATCTTCACTGTCTTTGCTCTTGATTACCTCAACGATTTCTCTCATTTCCATTTCCAGCTCCTCCGTCCATCCATTGCTCTCTACCTCTCCCTTAAAGTGTTTATCTTTGTTGGTTTTCTGAGACTGGGTCTTCTTAGGCCACCAAACAGCAGGCTCTAAACTTTCTGGCAATTTTTCAAGCATTACACCTAGCAACGGAAGAGGGTAAGCTTTATCCAGTGCCAAGACTTTCTCCATAGCCTCTTTCACGTCTTCTTTTCTTGGAGAGCCAATAGTAACTAGGGTTTCTATTTGTCCCTGAAGCTGCTTAAACAATCTCGTCGCATTCCGCTGCTCCTCCACGAGTTGTGAGGGTTGGATTTTGTTCATCAACACCAACATACCCGTGGCTGCCGAGAACAACAGAGTCGCCCCCAATTTCAAACCCAAAACAGAAGCCCCATGGTCGCCAGTTGCCGTAAAACCAACCATGGTAGCAGCGGTGAGAGTGATCATGTTGATGGAGTTAAGAAGAAGTGTGTTCCAGTTGTCCCGTTGTTGCCCTATGTTGTTGTGCATCTCCACTCTGTCGGCAATGGACTCTAAGATTGCATAAAGCTGTAAGGTAGCCATCGAAACAGATGAGCTTTCTTGAACCAATGGTGAACTAACGAGATTCTTTTCAAATGGAATTGGGTTACTGAACTGATTCCTAGTATTCAATTCCGCAGACAACCCTTTGGTAGGTACTTTTGGAACCGAAAAGCCAATCGATGGAAGCTTTGGCACAGATAGAGCTGCATGGATTTGCTTTGAAGATGCCGAAGAATAGGATAAAAGAGTAGAAGCTTGTAAAGAAGCCATGCGAAGACTATAATTCTTCAAGATCTCTTCTGGTTGTGAGTTTGTATTGGAACTAAGTATTAAGAGATTTATGGTTTGAACAAAGAAATGAAAGATCTGTTTGCAGTTGTTATGGTTGAAAGGTGAGGACGATCTATTTATAGCCGCAAGTCCACAACTAATAGATTTGAGAAGGGTCTGGTCATGTTTAGAAATGTTGACCGACTGATTGAATTGGCTAGCCTCTCTCGCTGACCTATTCGCTCTATAATTCTGAGTGGATTAATTTAATTTTCAGTCCCTGTACTATTCACCATACTTGAAATTTAGTCATCTCAAGGCCTCTACTTGAAAGTTAAAGATCAAAACTGAGTTAGGTTAGATTTAAATCATCGTCGTCGACCGAACTTTAACTTTTAAATGAGATCTTTAAATTAAATTTAGGGATGATTAGGGATAATAATCAGTTTATTCGAGTACTTTTAAATTTTTATATTCAATTTAATTATTTTAATAATTTTAATCGAGTTAAAAGATCATAAACATAATCAAAATAATTATATAATATATTATATATGCACCAAAGCAGTCTGCTTAGCAAAAGAAGGATTGGTTATTCTTCCACCTTTTAACATTTTATTTTAAGTAAAAATAATTTTTTATAAATAAAAATTATTAAAAAATTAACGATAACTAATTTAAAAATAACTTAAAAGAATGATAAATCAATATAAAAAATTATTTGTATATTTTATATACAAATATAAAATTATTTATTAACTTATTAATATTTTTTAAAATTAATATATTTATCTATAAGATAATATTATATCCGCACACACTTATATAAATTTATTATTTTAAGTGTTTTGTTGTTAATTAATTAATAATTTTTTTATAAAAAATAATTTAATTCAGAATAAAATATTAAAATTTCAATTATATAAAAAGTAAAATAATTATTTTTTCAAACATTAAAGTCATGTTTTGACTTTATACCATTAAAATATTTGACTGCAGAGATGAGACTTTTTCATGTCCGAGATGATTTCCTGCGTTGTTTTGGTCTTGGTAAAACAACTCGGTGCTTTGGTTCAGGAAAAAAAAAAAACTCCCGGTCGTTGCTTAGGCGTCTGACTTTGAAGGATTCACATGACTTGTTAAAACATATTTCCTCAGCTCATAGAAATAAAATTAAGACGGATTCACGTGATATAAATTATTTTATTTTAAACTCGAACTTAAATTTAATTTTTTTTATAAAATATTAATCTTAATTTTAAATTTAAATATTTAATAAATTTTTATATTTTTAATTTAATATTTTAATATCTGCTAAGGTTTAATCTTAACTCTATCCTTAAAACATGTATCAAATGATATCGTTTAAAATCATGGTATATATGCATAAGCCCTTTAGTTCAATTGGTTAAAATAACGGTTGTTATTCTTGGAGGTCACGACTTTGAACACAAGTGATGCTATCAAAGTGATTGAGCACATCAAAATATAGACTCTCTCTCTATTTTTTATTTAATAAAACTAATAATTAGAGAAAAAACAAGAAAATTCTGATCCCGTTCCACCCCATTGCAGTCCTAGCCACAACCAAGCTATATCTGCAAGCGAAAATCAGATTCCAAGCGTGTCAAGCACTGCACTATCTATCAGTTGATGCTCACGGCCACGGGAACTCGGGCGAAAAGTAGACCAGTCGGAAGTGAACAACCCACTTGGCCTTAAATTTTAGACACTAATGACAAATCCACCTACTCCCAAGCTTATAATGTGTCTTTTAGATGAGTATGAAAAAAAAGAGCAAACCAAGCATATAATGTTGAATACTTCTTATGCTCAGAAATTTTAAAAAATTGCTGGAAAATGTCCACATGGACCATATCCAATTCTGACCCTTAGTTTCCTTGTGGTGTGGTACATTTATTACCTCAACGAATCAGTCCCTTTCCTTGACGACATAAGAAAAATCAAGCAGATTACAAACAACCATGAAGCATGTATATTTTCATAGTTCAACTGTATCATCTTTACAAAATTGTACAGAAATATTAGCAGTGGTTAAACTAATGAATGAAAGAATCAAAGAATAATTCTTGTACTTATGCACATGTTGTGATCATGAATCTCTAAATTAAAACAGCTTGCTTGCGAATTCATCAATGGGGCTTCCTTCTACTCGAGAATAACTGGATTTTTTGGCTACAGCTCTCAGCTGTGATAAGCTTCTTCCCAATTGCAATGCCACCTTCATTTCGAACAACTCCCCGTTCTCTCTTTTGTCCCGATCACTTTCATGGAGAGTTGATTCGATTGATTCCTGCACATGTTTGAAGAAGCCGGCGTTGTTCCTATACATCTCAAACACCATACCAACTTGGCCACCGTGCTCAAAAGTGTTAACCGCTGAAGCTAAAGCTCCTGCAACAGCTGCCATGATTGCTGCCCAAGATCCATTGGACGAATCCATAAAGGCAGACCCTACCGCTGCAATTCCAGTTAGTATTGGACCTGAGGCAGCTAAAACTTTGTTCATCTTCAATGCCTTGTTGCCTAGCCTTTCGTAATCTTCACTGTCTTTGCTCTTGATTACCTCAACGATTTCTTTCAATTCCATTTCCAGCTCCTCCGTCCATCCATTGCTCTCTACCGTTCCCTTAAAGTGTTTATCTTTGTTGGTTTTCTGAGATTGGGTCTTCTTAGGCCACCAAACAGCAGGCTCTAAACTTTCTGGGAATTTTTCAAGCATTACACCTAGCAAGGGAAGAGGGTAAGCTTTATCCAGTGCCAACACTTTCTCGATAGCCTCTTTCACGTCTTCTTTTCTTGGAGAGCCAATAGTAACTAGTGTTTCTATTTGTCCCTGAAGCTGCTTAAACAATCTCGTCGCATTCCGCTGCTCCTCCACGAGTTGTGAGGGTTGGATTTTGTTCATCAACACCAACATTCCCGTGGCTGCCGAGAACAAGAGAGTCGCCCCCAACTTCAAACCCAAAACAGAATCCCCATGGTCGCCGGTAGCCGTAAAACCTGCCATGGTGGCGGCGGTGAGAGTGATCATGTTGATGGAGTTAAGAAGAAGTGTGTTCCAGTTGTCCCGTTGTTGCCCAATGTTGTTGTGCATCTCCACTCTGTCGGCAATGGACTCTAAGATTGCATAAAGCTGTAAGGTAGCCATCGAAACAGATGAGCTTTCTTGAACCAATGGTGAACTAACGAGATTCTTTTCAAGTTGAATTGGGTTTATGAACTGATTCCTAGTATTCAGTTCCACAGACAACCCTTTGGTAGGTACTTTTGGAACCGAAAACCCAATCAATGGAAGCTTTGGCACAGATAGAGCTGCATGGATTTGCTTTGAAGATGCCGAAGAATAGGATAAAAGAGTAGAAGCTTGTAAGGAAGCCATGTGAAGTCTTTTGTGCTTCAACTCTCTTCTGGTTGTGACTTTGAAATGGAAATAACTCTTACAAGATTTTTGGTTTGAAGAAATGAATGATTTGTTTTTAGTTGTTATGGATGAAATGAAAAGTGAAGAGACTTTATACATAGCAACGAACAACGCAAGGATAATCGATTTGAAGAGATCAAGTCATGTAGGAAAATATTGACCGAGTGATTGAATTGACTCGGCGGGTTCTTTGTTTGACCAACTCGGTTTCATAATTTTCAAGCTTTAGACTATTTCCCATCTGGGTTCTGAATATATTAAATCCGTGTACTCTAATATATTTTACGTTCGCAGAAAAAGAAAAGTAAACATGAAGCAAGATTAAACCATCTTATAAAATGAAGAAATTATTTTACGGACCGGTTTCATCACGTCATCTATAGTTCTTAAGAATAAAAAACAAATTCATGTTATCATTTTTTATACATTATCTACACACTCATAATTTTAATTTTCAAATCATCTCTCTAAATAAAATATATTAAAATTTAAAAAATGAAGATGTGGATTTATTTTTTAATTAGGGTTTATGGTTATGGTTAGTGTTAGGGTTTAGGGTTTAGGTTTAGGGTTTAGGATAAAAAACAAATCCACGTTATCATTTTTTTAATTTTAATATATTTTATTTAGAGAGATGATTTTTGGAAATTAAAATTATGAGTGTGTAGATGATATGTAAAAAATGATGATGTGAATTTGTTTTTTATTCTTAAGAACCATAGATGACGTGGTAGAACAGTCCATAGAATAATTTTTCTATAAGATGGCACAATTCTATTTTTCTTCCTTTTGCAAACAAATAAAATAGATACAAATAACTCGTACATGTATCAAACAAATAAAAATAGTACTAATAGAAAGACTCAAATAAAATTTTCACTCTAATGCAAAGTCAAAATAGATACAAACCTTAAAAATTATACTGAGAAGTGAGGCCCACTATATATATTTTTCTGACATGTGAATCGGAAAGTATCTTCATTTCTGATAATTTATTTCATATGCGTTGCGTGGGGAAATATTTTATCTTATTTTCAAAATATCTGATTCATTTATATTTCAACTGGGAGAGCAAGGTTGTAAATTTGACTTTTGAGGGGGTGGTGGTTGGTTCGTTATATAAAAAGATTATTTAATTTATTTTAGTATATAATATGAAAATACATTTAAAGATCAATCATAAAATAAGTGATCTCAATAAAAAACCGATAATATTCATTTATAATTTAAATTTAATTTGATTTAAGTAGTTAAATAGATCGATTAAATTAAAAATATCATAAAATAAATAATTGTAATTGAAAAAATCATTTACGATGGTAGGTCTGTTTTAATTTAGTTAGGCAGGTAGGCTGATCGGATTAAAATTATATCATAAATGAGTTATCCTGATAATTAATTTACTTAATTAAAATTCGCTAAAATTTTTAATTAATATAATTTTTTATTCAATAATCTAATTAGGTAAAAAATAAAAAATTTAATTAATTTTTAAAAAATTCGAAAACTTCATACATGTAAGTGTCATGTAACTTTTGATATTCATTGACCTTCCGATATTCCAAATTTGATCCTGGCCGTCCTTAAAAAACATCGAACCAAGCACATCTCAAAAGCTGAAGGACAAAACTGGGATACCGAATATGCTAAGCAAAAATGCAAAATTCTGAGCCGTTTGATTAACTCACACTAATCACAGATTATAAAGCGTCGGTCGGCTCGTGCGAAATTATTGGCTTTTGTTTCGTTGTAAAAATATCACTATTTCTCTGCTCAAAACACACAACTGAGAATCACTAATCAGCAGGAAAGAACAAATGGGTTCGGTAGCAAAGAAGGGATTGCAGAAGTACTTGTTGCAGCTTCAACATCACCCTTTGAGAACTAAGGTTTCTTGCTTTGTTTTAATTTTTCTTTATTTTTTGAGATTGGTGGAAAATATGAAATTGAACAGAACTGGGGAAAATTGGTGCAGGCAATTACGGCAGCGGTTTTGTCAGGGATTAGTGACACTGTTTCTCAGAAGCTTTCTGGAATACCCAAACTTCAGCTGAGACGGATTCTTCTCAAAATGGTAAAAGATCCTCTCCTTTTGTTTTATTTCTCCCTCTTTTGAGCACGCGATTTAATCAATTGAACTGATTGGCATGAACTGAGTTGACCTTACTGTTGCAATGTTTAGAACATTGGTTAATATTAAATGAGTGAATTGTGAATTGGATCCACAGTTATGTTGAGTCTTAAGAGATGTTTTATGAAATTTGGGTAAAATTGTATTGTAATTGGGAATTTATTTGTGTAGTCCCAAAGAGTTGGTATTGAGAATTAGGGTTGACTTTGTGATGTTATGAATTTATCAGAAGGGGAAATATGTATTTGCTATCATCTAACACTGCCATAGCCGTATGCAGCTTTTTGGATTTGCTTATCTAGGGCCATTTGGACATTATATGTATATGTTACTGGATAAAATTTTCAAGGGGAAGAGAGACTCCAAAACTGTTGCCAAGAAGGTATGTTAATTGTTACACACAATTTGTTTCTCCAGTTATCCAATAAAACCGGCTTTCAAATTTTATTGATTTGAATTCTGGGATCATATCGAATTCGATCTTCAAGTGTCTAATGTTGAATAAAATTGTATCAGGTGGTGCTGGAACAGTTGACTAGTTCTCCTTGCAACAATTTGCTTTTCATGATTTACTACGGGGTCGTCGTAGAGGGTAAGCGTTGTTAGGTTATGCACATATTCTTGGCAAGGAATAAGGCTAAATCTAAATGATCTCTTGCAAATAACTTAATTTTATGATATTTTAATATTTGTGGTGAGATCTTGCTAAAACGAAAGCTGAATGACAAAGTATTTAATATTTAATTTTAAAGAAAGGCAATTGAACAGGACTTACTATGGGGTTGTTGTTGGGGATAACTGGTGTTAGGTTATGCACATATTCTCGGCAAGCAAAGAGAATGAATCTAAATTATTTATCGGAAATGACTTAAATTGATGATAGTTTGTTTAATATTTGTGATGAATCTTGCTAAAAACAAAACCTATATGACAAGTATTAGTTGATATTTAATTTTGAAGAAAAGGAAATTGAACACGATTTAGTTTCATTGCTTCTTCTTTGGTAGTTTAAATGTAAATTTAAATGCAGGAAGACCCTGGAAGCAAGTGAAATCAACAATCAAGCAGCAGTATCCCAAAGTACAGATGACTTCATGGACGGTATGTCGGTATCACTTTGTTTCCCCTTCTGAGTACTAATAGAGTAATGGTTTATGTATATTGATTCGAAAAAGAGTAACCCTCTGCCTGTAAATATATACCTTAAAAGCTACCTGAATGAAATTGCAGTTCTGGCCTGTTGTGGGATGGGTAAATCATCGATACGTGCCATTGCAGTTCCGTGTCATTTTTGGCAGCCTCGTTGCATTTTGCTGGTAAATGCTTTTCTTCTTTCCCTATTTACTCTCTCCCCCTTGGAAATATAGAACTAACAAGCTGATCTTTAATCTTTATTCATTCAAACTTAATCTTTCAGGGGAATATTTCTGAACTTACGAGCAAGATCTATGACACAGTCCAAGGCTGCACTGCCCAAGAGTAACTGAATGATTCAAAATCCAACTCGCGCTTGGATTGATTAAATAATATCTCATATGACATTATATATGATAAGTTCGTTTTATGTAGTTTGAAACTTTTTATATGCAACCATGAATTGATTACTGATGTTATGTCTCGTTTCCTTGATGTTCAATGCTTAGCTAAATGATAAAATTTCTACACAGCCTTAGGTGCCAGTACTAGATAATATTCATGCCCCAGATCGTGAATTGAAATGGTAGGATGATGATTGTGGCATAATATTATTCCATTTGTTGGGACATTCATGCATTAAAACATGATAGCCAGCCACACAAATGAGAAGACTGGAACTGGGGATTTGAGAGACAAATGAGGACTCTGGATTGAAAATTGGGAATGCAAGAATGACTTCACCTACTTGGAGTTGAGGAGTGTCTAACCCTTATTCAACATATTCATCAAGACTCAAGAGAGGCTGTAATTAAAAAAAGACTACAAAACAGTAGCAGATGGATTAAAAAATACTTATCATTAGAGTCATTTAAATTCATATAGAAGATGTAAATCATACATTTACATGTTGTAACTGAACTTGAATTATATCTATTCTCAACTCTCTCGCTGTTAGTGGTTAAACAATTTAGCCCATTACTCTTTATGAGATGGTAATCAACTAGTAGTTCATAATCCTGGCTCATCCTTCTCATGTTTCCTCCACTACTACTTGTAGATTCATCGACAAGTAAAAGGTTATGCTCCTGTTCGTTACTGTTGGGTAGCATTTCTACTTCCAAATGGCCATTGCTTCTTACTGTCACCCAATTTTCATCGTTTTCCCAACTGGGTAATTTTGAAGACAAAACAAGATTGTCTTTACCCAAGTGTCGGATCCTTTCCATTAAAGACTTGTTGGACTTCGAAGGAATCTCAATTGTCTCCGAATCTTCCATTGTGTCCCACAAGTGTGGGTGCAGTACGTTGTTGGGTGTCTCCAATTTAGAACCGCCGGTTTCCTTGACTGGAAACTTCGATTCCTTCAAGAATTCGTGGGAAAGAAGCTGCGTTGCGGACCATCTCTTGGCAGGGTCTCTCTGCAAGCACTTGCTTAAGAAATCCCTTGCCTGTTTTGAAATATTGATCGGTATTTCCGGCACATCATTTGAGAATCCGATTCTGTACAGTGCAGAAACAAGGTCACGAACATCTGGCCACGGTGCTCGCCCGGTAACCATCTCGATGACCGTACATCCAAGTGCCCACACGTCAGCTGACAATCCTTGTTGCTCGCCACGCGCCACCTCTGGCGCCATATAGACAGGGGTACCAGCAACCGACCAAGCTGTACTCGACGCCCCATCAGCTCGCCTAGCGCAACCCAAGTCGGCGATTTTCACTCCATCATCGGTGACCAGTATGTTCTGCCCCTTGATGTCACAATGCACTATTCCTCGAGAGTGCAGGAATTCAAGGCCGAGTAAAATCCCACGAGTGTAGGATCGGACTGTACCCTCCTCAAGGCAACCACCGTGCCTGTGAATTGCATCCGTGACGGTGCCGCCGGGAGCATATTCCAGGAAAAGATTGTATAGAAGCGTACCATTCTCGGCTGAAACGTCACACCCTTTATATGCTACAAGTTGAGGGCAGCTTAAAGTAGACAAAATGCTCTGTTCCTTTCTAAGAGATTCCGACTGCGATAGCTCACAGTACTTAACAGCAAATACGTGACCAGACTGGTCAACAGTGGCAATAGAAACCGTGGCGGTGGATCCGCGGCCAATGGTTCTGCCACGGCTCCAATCCATCGAGCTTAGAAAGGAATGTGGAGACTAAAAGTTCAGCCGGAGAATTTGGAAGGTTTGGTGAGTTATGGGTACTAACCACTAAGCATTTATATACAAAATTCGGAGGCTCTAGTTTGGTAAAAGTTTGGTCCTAAGCAATCAGAACCGTTGATCTTAATTCTTTTTCAAGTAAATCATCACCTCTTTCCTACATGGACTTAATGGATGAGTAGTTATTAAGTGATTATTTAAAGATCAACAGTCCTGATTGCTTGGACAATGAATGACGTGGTGAACATGGTTCACCTAATAATCTCCTTCTTAACAACATCTTTTGTTTTGTGGCCAATGAGGGGCCGCCGTTCTTTCCATCTATAAACCAGGGATTTCCACGTGGCAAAAGGAGGTTGGATTAAAAGCTTGGGCGGCGGGTTGCTTGTCATACTGTCGTATACTCACATGAGCCGCATGCTTACACTGCGGTGCTAGTTGGCGCAACGAGGTCCTTTCATTGAGATGGTTAATGGTGTATTCCAAGCAATGTATATTGTTTTCTACATGTTTGGATTACTTCATGCAATGGCTACTTGACAAGTCATGGTTAAAGTTCAACGTAACACCTAACAGTTTGATGATAGGGTAACTGATTCTTACAACCTAAAGAATTAGATATGGTTAGTTACATTGCTTGGAATATTATAGGTGTAAGACAAGGGATAAAAAGCAAAAAGGGTTGGTGCAGTTGGACTTTAGTTGAGAGAAGGAAAGACATCAACCTAATAAAACCCAACCGACCAGCCCTAACTCATCTCCCCCAAACCATGTCATAAGTTGGTTGGTTGGTTGGTTATGATCTTTTATTGTAATTTACTTTGGAGACCCTTTTTGACGCATTGCGTGGCTGCCTTTGGTGGCATCTTCGAAATGGCGTTCTTTCCAAGTAAAATCCAATCCAAGCGTTGCTTTTCTTCATGTGGATGCCACAAGTCATATTCCTTTCAGGCTAATTGGCTGATTCAGCTTTCGGCAAGAACTTGGTCACTTTTTCTATCCTTTGCTTTCCTACATATGTTGATGGCACTAACTTGTTCGTTAAGGGTTCAAAGATAAGTTTCTAAGGAATATAAGCCTCCCATTGCCATATAAATTACATGTTTCTTTTCCTAAGGAATACAGCTCGAGAAGCAATGGAGTTTGAAGCCAGTAAATGCTCTTTTCTAACATATTTATTAAACCAGAGCAAGGACGTTAGTATTTACAACACAACATGAATTTATGTTGTAACAACACAACACTGGACAGTGGACAATGGACAGTATTAAGAACTGAGGCCCCCACTCTGTGGAGTTGAAGAAGGAAACAAGCACGCATGCCTACATTAATGTACTTGTTTTGTGTCTTAATAGTTCTTATCTGGGTAGTTGAGGCTGGAGGTTAAAAACCGAACACCAAATAAATGATATGCAGAGAGTTTCATCATATGAAAGCATATGCACTCTTTGGATATCAATATCAGTAGTTAAGTCTGGTAAGGTAGAGTACTGATGTTGTAACAAATGCGATCTCTGAATCATTAATCATTTGGTCAGTAGATATTGGGTTTTAAGAGTGCAATAATGTCTTATCCTACAGATTCAAATCTTTAAATATATATCGGTAGATATTTTCGTCATAAAGAAGACAAAGTTCATGGTTTAAGCGTATGTTAAAAGGCTAAAAAATTAAACGGATATTTACTTATAATTACACTAATAATATCGTACTAAATCTTAATCTAACTACTTGTTATGTTTTATCTCGTACTGCAAAAAATATCTAATTATCAAATGACCTTAAATATTATATTTATCAGATAATTATTTAAAGGTACCAAAAATTGAAAAAAAATTAATATTATATCATAAGTGTACCAATGACATCTCGAATATTATTAAAATTGTTACGTAGAATAGAAGCCACTTCAATCAATGATTTATAATTCCTTATTAATGTAACACATTGGACTAATCTTTATGGGACAAGTTTCGTCATACAAATAAACAAATCTATACTTTATTTAAACATTTTTATTGTAGATTTTTTTTTTCAATTTTGATTGATATTTTTATGAGTGTAAAATTTAAAAATATCTTTAATGTTTGATTTAAACGTATCTTTATAGTTTTAATTTTTATATTTTTTATGTTTAAAATTTATTATATTTATTTTTTTACGTTGAACTTTCAATAATTATGATATAATTTTTTTTATAATTCTTTTTTTCTTTAATTGCAATCTAATATAATTTTCTTGTTAAAATAACCATGGGTCTTCGGTCTATACGAAAAAAAAAATAGAGTCAAATCCCTTTCTTGAAGCAAACTATATTAATATGATGATGTTATATTAACATATATTAACTTTAATTTTTAATAAAATTTACATATATTTTACTAGTACATTATTTTGTAATTTTAATGTTTCAGAAGAAAATATGTAATTTTAGATGAATTTTGTTTTAAATTAATATTTTTTATTCTAATAAAATTATTATTTTTTATTTTAAAATTACTTTAAATTATTATTTGAAAATTTTAATAATCTTTATAAAATAAATTTATTTTTATATTTTTTAATTTTTTATAAAAAATAAAACTACTTTTTTATAAAAATAAATTTATCACTTAAATTATTATACATCATATAAGTTTTTTAAATTTCCATTAAAATCAATATACCACCCAAAAAAGTGTGACTAGGGGTGTAAATGAACAGGGTGTTCGACGAGCTGCTCGTGAACCGTATAATGTTTGCTTATGTTCGTTTATTAAGTTAAATAAACGAGTATGAACAGATATTTTATGTTCGATTAATAAACGAACGAACACGAACATAAGTGTGTTCAGCTCGTTTATGTTCACAAACAAACTTGTTTATGTTCGTTTATAAGCTCGTTTATATACTCATTTATAAGCTCGTTTATAGGCTAAACTTTTTTATAAGCTTGTTTATGTTCTTTTATATACAAACGGTAAACAAACATGTTCATGAACACTAAACGAACATGTTCGCAAACGCTAAATAGACAAGTTGATGAATATATACAAACGAACTCGTTCGCGAACACTTAACGAACATGTTCACGAACGTTAAACGAACAAATTATCGAACATATAAACGAACACGTTCGTGAACGTTAAACGAACCGAACCCGAAAACGACAAAAAATAAATGAATCAAGCTTGAACATACCATTAAAAATTTAAAACGAACACGAACAGAGTTTGAACACCTTCAAAAATAAATAAACGAACACGGACATACCCTTGTCCGTTCAAGCTCGGTTCGTTTACGCCCCTAAGTGCGATGGAAGGAATAGTCGTCTCTTGCTTGTCTTTTTTATATTTAATTCCTCGTGGGGGTCAGAATTGCCAGATGGCAATGTGACGTAACAATTATAGCAGAGATATCTACTCTACGAAAAATTATTAGGTGAACATTGTTTACCACGTCATCTATGGTCCGAATTAATTAAGACCGTTGATCTTAATTTTTTTTCAAGTGAATCATCATCTTTTTCCTACATAAACTTAGTGGGTGGATAGTTATTAGGTGGTTATTTAAAAATCAATGGTCTTAATTACTTGGACCATGAATCACATAGCCAACTACATTCACCTAATAATCTATCCTGGTCTACGTTCCAGATGGCAATGTGATATCTACTCTACGAAATTGCCAGATGGCAGAGTTTGAACACCTTCAAAAATAAATAAACGAACACGGACATACCCTTGTCCGTTCAAGCTCGGTTCGTTTACGCCCCTAAGTGCGACGGAAGGAATAGTTGTCTCTTGCTTGTCTTTTTTATATTTAATTCCTCGTGGGGGTCAGAATTGCCAGATGGCAATGTGACGTAACAATTATAGCAGAGATATCTGAACATTGTTTACCACGTCATCTATGGTCCGAATTAATTAAGACCGTTGATCTTAATTTTTTTTCAAGTGAATCATCATCTTTTCCTACATAAACTTAGTGGGTGGATAGTTATTAGGTGGTTATTTAAAAATCAATGGTCTTAATTACTTGTACCATGAATCACATAACCAACTACATTCACCTAATAATCTATCCTGGTCTACGTTCCAAACCCTTTTTTATCAGCGAGACAGCGACACCATGGCCATGGAACCTGTAAAAAGAATAGGAGGACTTTCACAATACATTTGAAACGCATTCCCATCTCTTTCAAACTCCATCTTTCATTTGGTCTTCTTCTCTCGTTTACTCTTCTCACAGGTTCTTAATTTATTTATGGACAAAGGACGGGGGATTACCCTTGGTACCTCTGATACTCTATCTACTTTCTTCACCAACAAAACCAATTCAAACACCGTGGGAGCTTTTTTCAGATTAAAGCAGCAGGAGTAGCAGAACATGTTTCAGTTCCCGGTTAGCCTTGCTGGATTCAGGGAGAACCACCGTGGAACCTCCTCGCTGCTTCTGCTGGCAACAGACTGGTGGTTGACTTTTTCTCCGATAAGATACACGGGGTTGAAATTGAAGATGTAATAGAACTAATACTACTGTCACCGTCAAGAAGGAAACCTCTTATGGTGGAGGCGGTCCAGGCTCTGATCATTTGGAAGTAAATGTAATGGTTTTTCTTTTCTCCTTAAAAACATTCTTTGAATTATTTTACAGTTAAGCCTGGGTTATTGATGATGATGTTTTGATTCGTTTTTGTTCTAACTGTAGACTGGGTTGCATCTTCTCACGGTTGATGGTGGGGTATCGTCGGGTACGGAAGATAAGCGAGCAAAGAATAAGGTAAGGAGATTGGTTCTAAAAGTGAAAAGTTGTTATTGTTTTGGGTCTTTTTGAATCGTCAAGCTAGCATATCTGCACAAGTAAATAGTAATCTTTGCCACTGCGAATGATCTCTTCTGACTTTAAATTTAATTCAGCTGTTGGAATTACAAGTTGAGTTCAAACGTATGCATGCTGAAAACCAGAAGTTAAGAAACATGATCAGTCATGTCAGCAACAACTACACTGCGCTCAAGATGCACCTTGGGACCTTAATGAAACAACAAAGACATCGGGGAAACAAAACCGTTCAAGAACACGACGTAATTTTGTTCTTCTTATATATCACTGGAACTGTATAATATCTATAACTTTATATTCGAATCGGTGACATAAATAAGTTCAATGGATTCAGATTCAAGAAGTAAAATCCGAAGCGAAGAAAGATGAGGTGACGGTGCCTAGACAATTTCTTGATCTAGTCCCGTATTCAGGCACCACCGAAGCAGATGAGACGTTACATCCTTCATCAGAAGAAAGGAGTTCAGGGTCTCCTCCAAACAACGTGGAAGTTGCATCCAAGAATTTTATCAAAGGCAAAAATGAGATTTCTGTGTTTAATCTGGAGGGTTCTGGTTTGCGGGATGGAGAGAGAATTGATAGAGAAGAAAGTCCAGAATCTGATGGATGGGGTCCCAACGAAGTCCAAAAGCTGAATCCTGAAAAGCCAATTGAACAATCGACGGATACTACCATGAGGAAACCTCGTGTTTCTGTTCGAGCTCGATCGGAAGCTCCCATGGTATGTTACAGCTTCAATCACAAATTGTGAAGTTCAACGGATCTATATGAAGTTGTTGTTAACTTGTTTAGTTGAATTGATACAGATCAGTGATGGATGCCAATGGAGAAAATACGGACAAAAGATGGCAAAAGGAAACCCCTGTCCTCGAGCTTATTATCGATGCACCATGGCAGTTGGTTGTCCTGTCCGAAAACAAGTATGTTTTATTGTCTTGTTTTTAACATGCCTAGATTTCAGTGTTTCAGTTCTCAAGGCCTGAAATTGATCTTAGTAGTATTCACGGTGATTACCAGGTTCAACGCTGCGCTGAAGATAGAACAATCTTGATAACAACTTACGAGGGCAACCACAATCACCCACTTCCTCCTGCTGCCATGGCAATGGCGTCAACAACATCAGCAGCTGTTAGCATGTTGCTTTCGGGGTCAATGACCAGTGCAGATGGGATCATGAACCCGAATTTGCTAGCCAGGACAATCCTTCCATCATGCTCGTCGAGCATGGCAACGATTTCAGCTTCGGCTCCATTCCCAACTGTAACGTTGTACCTTAATTACTCAATCACCAAACCCTCTACAATTCAAAAGACCACCTCCCCAATTCCAAGACCCTTTTCCGGGCCAACCACAAAGTTTAGCGTCAGTTTCGTCCCCTCAATTGCCTCAAGTTTTTGGTCAAGCACCATATATCAGTCAAAATTCTCAGGCTTACAGTTGTCTTCGCAGTTAGGTCACCAAGTTCATCATCCACAAGTTCAGCACTCTCAGCAACCCACGCTGACTGACAAAGTAAGCGCCGCCACGGCTGCTATCACGAATAATCCGAGCTTCACCACCTCCCTCGCAGCTGCCATCACCTCCATCTTTGGCGGTGCTCAGCCAAGTAATAGTAGCAGCAACACCTCCAACAACAATAAAAAGTAATGCCACCAGCATTCATCACATGCAGCAGACAATAGATCAGTAATTCACCCCACCCCCACCCCCATTTCCCCTTTTTGTTTTTATTGTTCTTTAATCTGGGGATGAGATGGAAATTACACAAACTTCATTCTTTTGTTATTGATGTTTCACTTTGTGAAACAGAAATGAAGCTTACAGAAGAAACATATTTCAGTGAAATATGAGGTGTTTTTATTGATGAAAAGGCAGGATATATATATACACAGTAGCTCATGTGAAAAGCATGATAAAAACTCTAAGGGTGCGATTGGTTTACGGAATGTAAGATTATCGTTGAGAATAAGATTATCGAAATGTTGTATTATTTATTCTATTATTGAGAATGTTGTATTATCTTGTTTAATTTGTTTGACAGGAATATAAGATTACAGTGTTTGGTTAAAGGAATATAAGATAATAAAAATGTATGTTTTACCAAATTATCCTTAAGACATATTTTTCATTTTAACAGGTTAAATTCTTAATATTAAAATTAAAACATTTACCTAACAATTCATAAAATATATTATCATTTTTGAAGAAGATTAGTTTTTTTATTATTCATTATTTAAAGTTTGTATCTAGATTATTTCTAAAATTAAACTTGCTATTTCTTTACCTTTGATGAATTATTTTCGTTTCTCTTTCTTTTTTATTTTTTTAACCCTTGTTTGATTTATTTGTGTAATAAGTAAATCTTTATTGTTTAATTAAGAAAACTCCTAGGTAAAATTTATAAATTTATCCAGACGAAGCTTTAATAAATTTGAAAGAATATCATTAAATAATTCTAATGGATCAATCAACTTTATCAAACTTCATAAATTTAAAGAAATATCGTTAAATTATATATTTTATATTGTATTGTTTAAAATATATAATTCATTCTATAAAAAAATTGTAGATATATATATTTTTTTGAAAATATCTATATATTCATTTATTATTTTATGTTTTAACTTCGTATCTTATTTATATTTAATATTTATTTATTTGTATATAATCATGCCTTATTTAATAATTGAAAATAGCAAATTAACCTAAAAATAAAAGGACATGATTGAAATATTTCTATTTTATCAAGTGCATTTTTATCTTAAATACCCGGAATTCTCAATTACCTAAAAAAAGCAAGGGAATGGGATTCCCGGAATAAACACAAAAACACGCTACTATTAGTAATCATCTTTTTTGGGTCGGTGAGAATGAGAGCAAACCAAACATGAAAATAAGATTTCGGAATACTGCATTACCCCTAAGAATATTGTATTTCGCGATCTAAACACATCCTAACAGATTTACTATGAGCTGTCACCAGCTCTCCCTCTAAAATTGGTTTCGGTTATGCCAGCAGTATTCTTTAACACACTTGAGCAATTCGATTCAGATTTTTGAAGTAAATACACAAATCTTGTTCATAATTTTCCTTTTTCAATGCGTAAGGCGGTAGTAATGCCCATCTTGTTATGTCCAACTTTTTACTTACGTTTCAAGAACATTATCTTCTCAACTTGATGAATGAAGAGGACAAAAGGTTAACAGATTGTTTGCTGTGCTGGCAGTATGTGAGCTGGCATTGTGTGAGCTGGAGGTTGTTATTTTATGTTGTCAAAATTGTACTGGTTTGTTGCTGAGCACAGCAACCTTCTGTATAAATTTACATCCTTGATTAATGAAAAAGTATCCCTTTCTTCTTGATCAATTCACTGCTTTGTTATTAACTTTCCAGCATGGTATCAATCGCCAGGGTGCTTCCGAGTTAGTGCGTTGTTCCTTTGCCCTTCTTGAGCTTTTTCAGCTTCTCTCATGGCGTTATCTCCAGACTCCTCGCTTCCATTACCGGATTCTGATCCATCTGGTGCCTCTCTGTCAAAGGTGAGCAAAGCATTCACCAACAAGAGGGTTAACATCGTTCTTGATGAGTCCAACTTTCTTTTATGGAAGCAGCAGATCCTTCTTGCTGTTCGGAGCCATCGCCTGGAAAAGCTTCTCACTGGTGCTCTCAAGTCTCCTCCACCCACTGTTCTTGATGAAACTGGAACCCTTGTAGCTAATGAAGATTATGAGGCGTTTGTGGCGCAGGATAGTGCACTGGCACAATGGTTGCTCTCCACCATCAACACCAACTTACTCTCACAGTTTGTTGGGGCTAAAACTGCCAACGAAATTTGGGTGATGGTCCTTCAATTTTTTGCTAGTCGTTCCACAACCACGATAATGAGTCTTCATTATCGCCTCCGATCCTTGAAGAAAGGTGATCTATCCATGCGAGTCTTCATCTCGCAAGTTAAAGAAGTTTGCGATGCCCTTGCTTTCTGTAGGAATCTTGTCTCTGACCTGAAAAAGATTGCGACCATTCTTAACGGGTTAACAATGGAATATCAGCCATTCGTTGCCATTATCACAGCAAGTCGCGATCCTTATACCATAGAAGCTGCTACTTCACTGCTCATTGACACTGAGACTCAACTCAATAATTTTCATAATCAAGCTTTGTTTTCTCCTAGTCTCAGTACTGTTCAAATGACTGATGCTCATCAGGTTGCTTCTCCCAGACCGTTTCGGCCTCCTACATCTCAACGAGGTCGAGGTCGCTTTACCAGACCTCGTCTTCAATGTCAGCTTTGTGGAAAATTAGGTCATCTTGTCAACAGATGCTGGCATAGGTTTGATGAGTCCTTCTCTGGTGTTAATCCACAATCTTTGGTTCAAACTCCAGCTCAAGAAGGTCAACCTACAGTGAACATGTGTGCTGTTAACACTGAATGTGTGAATCGTGGAGGTGTTGCTTCAAGATCTGGTATGCAACCTGTTGTTACGACTGCAAATCCAGGACAGTGGTTCGTTGACTCAGGGGCCACTCATCATGTAACACCTGAAGCTGGTTTGCTTGATGATGGTGCTGATTACACTGGCCCAGGTAAACTTCTTCTAGGTAATGGCATGGCTTTGCATATTGCTAAAATTGGTCAGTCTGCATTATCCTCTCATACACGAATGTTACATCTCAATACATTACTGCATGTTCCTCATGTAACGAAAAATTTCCTCTCGGTGTCAAAGCTTGCTAGTGATAACAAGGTTTTCCTCGAATTTCATGCACATACCTGCCTGGTACGAGATGAAGACACTAGAGCTATTCTTCTGCAAGAAAAAGAAGTTGATGGCCTTTATAGTTTTTCTAGTTCATCTAAGCCTGTTTTTCAATTCAATAATTGTATGACCTCACCTCAGTTGAATTTAGTCTTTAAACCCCTTGATGTTTATGAACTTTGGCATCGAAGGTTAGGTCATCCTTCGAAGGAGACTCTTGCTCTTGTTTGTAAGCAATGTGATGTTCAATTTCATGATTTGAGAAATGAGAGTGAAAGAGTTTGTGCTGCATGTCAAATGGGTAAAAGCCATAGACTTCCTTTCCATCCTTCTGAAACTATATATGAAACTCCATTTCAACTAGTGTTCACTGATCTCTGGGGTCCATCACATGTATCCTCTCAAGGCTTCACTTACTATGTTTCCTTCATTGATGCTTACTCTCGGCACACTTGGGTTTACCTCTTGAAGCATAAGTCTCAAGCTCTTGTTGTTTTTCAGTCCTTTCAGAAGCTTGTCTCTACTCAGTTTAATGCCACAATCAAGGAGGTTAAGAGTGACTGGGGAGGTGAATTTAGATCCTTGTCTACATTTCTGCTCCAGGAAGGTATTATGCATCGAATTACATGCCCTCATACTTCTCAACAGAACGGAGTCGTTGAGAGAAAGCACAGACATGTCATTGAACTTGCTTTGACTCTCCTAGCTCAGGCGTCTATGCCTATGCACTACTGGTCTCATGCTGTTACCACTGCTGTCTACCTGATTAATCGATTGCCTACCAAAGTCTTGGTAGGACTTTCCCCATATGAGAAATTATTTGCTAAGGCTCCAGATTACAATTTCTTAAGAGTGTTCGGATGCAGGTGTTATCCTCATCTTCGACCTTTCCACAATCACAAAATGGAATTCAGGTCATCTCCATCAGTGTTCCTGGGCTACAGTCCTTCTCATAGAGGCTACTCTTGCCTAGCTTCAGATGGTAAAATCTATATTTCTCGCAATGTGATCTTTGATGAGACATGTTTTCCTTTTTCAGAAAAGAACAACTTACAATCTGTCAAGTCTCCTTCAGCAACCTGTCAGCAAGCTTCTCAGTCGATACCTATAGTAGCAAACTTGTCCACTGGCTCTAAACCCTCACCAGCTCCACCTCAGTCTCTTCCTCTACCATCTACTAATGAATCTGGTGAGCTTCATAGGAGGGTAGCTCCTACTGTTCCACATTCTGTGCCCACTACAGATGGTACCTTTGTTCAAAATGCATTTGGTTCACATACGATACCAAATACTTCTACCACAAATGATCATGAAGAAGATTCACTGGGCGCTAACACTCCAGGCATGCCTGACTCTCCAAACATTGCGGACACTGAAAGTGGTCAATCTGAAGAACACAGGCTTGATCCAAGCTTGGCTCAAACAGACAACAATGATCACCACTCTCCTGAACAAGTTCATAACACTCATCCCATGGTGACCAGAAGCAAATCTGGAATTTACAAACCAAAGTTATACTATTGTTCTGTAGTAAGTAATGATCTACCTCTAACAGTCTATGATGCTCTTCAATGTCCCAAATGGAAAGCTGCTGTCATGGAAGAATATGAAGCTCTTCAACGTAATAATACCTGGACACTGGTAATGCTTCCATAAGACAGAAGCCCAATTGGGTGCAAATGGCTGTTTAAGGTCAAAAGAAATGCTGATGGGAGTATATCGAGATATAAAGTCAGGCTAGTTGCAAAAGGTTTCTCTCAACTTCCAGGGAGAGACTTCATTGAAACCTTTAGTCCAGTAGTAAAATTTACCACTGTCAATGTCATCCTTACACTTGCAGTTGCAAACAGATGGAATCTAAGGCAAGTTGATGTTAACAATACCTTCCTAAATGGGGACTTAGAGGAAGATGTATACATGGATCAACCCAGTGGATTTGAGAAGCATGCTGAAGATGGGAGCAAGTTAGTATGCAAGCTCCACAAAGCCTTGTATGGCTTAAAACAGGCACCTCACAATTGGTATTCTAAGTTACAAGCTTACTTGGTCCAAATAGGCTTTCAAAGAGCCACAACTGATTCATCCTTGTTTATTCAGAACAGGAATGACAACTATACTTACATCTTGGTATATGTAGATGACATATTGATCACAGGCCATTCAGTCTCTACAATTGATGAAGTAGTTAACAAACTTAGCAAAAAATTCAGTCTCAAAGATCTAGGTGCATTAAGCTACTTTCTGGGCATTGAGGTACAAAGGAGTGATGATTTCATTTTCTTAAGTCAAAGAAAATATGTTTCTGAACTCTTGGAGAGGTCAAAGATGGATAGAGCCAAAGCAACAACAACTCCTTTGTTACCTAATGTTACTCTAAGTAAAGAAGCTGGCAGTCCCATATCAGATGCAAAGGGCTACCGAAGCATTGTTGGAGCCTTGTTATACCTATGTGATACAAGACCAGACATAACCTTCTGTGTCAACAAAGTTGCACAATTTATGCATACACCATGTGAAGGTCATTGGGAGGCAGTGAAGAGGATACTAAGATACTTGAATGGCACTACACACTATGGTCTTGTCTTCCACTCAGGAAATTCAACTCTTAATTTAGTAGCATTTGCAGATGCTGACTGGGGAAGTAGTCTTAATGACAGAAGATCTACCTCTGGTGGGTGTGTTTACCTAGAAAATAGCTTGGTTACTTGGAGATCAAAGAAACAAAAGAGTGTTTCCAGGTCTACAATGGAAGTCGAGTATAAGAGCATTGCAGATATTGTTGCAGAAGTTACTTGACTTACATCTCTTTTGACTGAAATGGGTATGAATCATGGTAACATCCCAGTTGTCTGGAGTGACAGTTCCAGTGCTGTGTCTATGAGCATGAATCCAGTTTATCATGCCAAGACAAAACACATGGATTTAGATGTTTATTTCATCCGAGAAAAGGTTGCAGCTAAGGAGATTCAGATTAATTATGTTCCTGCCACTCATTAAGTAGCTGATAGTTTAACAAAAGCTTTATCAACTATGTACTTCAATGAATTTCGTCATAAATTGAATGTAATGACATGTGAGGAAGCTCAGAAGCTAAAACAAAGAGGAGAAAACAGGGTGAATGATGAATGAAGAGGACAAAAGGTTAACAGATTGTTTGTTGTGCTGGCAGTATGTGAGCTGGCATTGTGTGAGCTGGAGGTTGTTATTTTATGCTGTCAAAATTGTA
Organism: Abelmoschus esculentus; assembly: GCA_035048815.1. Taxonomy (NCBI): domain Eukaryota; kingdom Viridiplantae; phylum Streptophyta; class Magnoliopsida; order Malvales; family Malvaceae; genus Abelmoschus; species Abelmoschus esculentus. Next base: position 5,146,750 of record JAUCBN010000008.1, read on the forward strand.
CTGGTTTGTTGCTGAGCACAGCAACCTTTTGTATAAATTTACATCCTTGATTAATGAAAAAGTATCCCTTTCTTCTTGATCAATTCACTGCTTTGTTATTAACTTTTCAGCACAACTAGATGAAATTATTGACTGCAACATTTACATTTAAACAAAAAAATAATAATAATTTAGAAGGAAAAATAAATTACAACATCTACGTGGAATATTCTTGTATTTTGTTCTAAACGGTCAAGGAAATACGGCTACCAGTCTACCACCGTTTAACACGTTATTTATTTGTAATGAGGAGACTCAATGAGAACTGAGACAATGGACTTCGGAACGAGACTTCAGGCAACAACATGTGCCTGGGATTATCAATAATATGTTTAATTTGGTCAAATTTATTCAATGAAGAGGATGTTGAGGGATTGTTTCGAGGGGGAAAATATTTTTAAGGTTTAAAGATAAAAATAAGATGATCTTTTATTATTAAATTAAAATCTAAAATTTTTAAGGTCAAATTTATTATTGTTTTGAGGGGGAATCACGATATGTTTTAAAATAATTTTCTGTTTTGTTAAGTATCAAAATTTGATTTAATTAATAGTTTTTAATTTATAATTAAATCTTGTTATAAGATTGTTTTTGTGTATATATTATAATAATATTAAATATTTAATTATTATAAAATTTAACTTAACTGAGACTTGAAATGTTGTAAATATCAATTTCCAATATATTTTATTTAAAAGAATAAAACTTATATATTACATGTATAAGATTATAAGTTCATTATTTTTTATATATTACGAAATTAATAAATTAAAATTTGGAAAGTTTTAGAATGAAATATCTTTACCTTTCTAGTTTATAAAAAAATATTTAAAAATCAAGTAAAACCAATACTATACTTAAACATCTGCGAGCATAACAACGATGCTTCGCCTTTTATTTATTACTTCTTTAGTGATACACACAACATTTCTTAGCTATAACAGAAGAAACTTAGATTCATTTCAGCTACTGCAACACATAGCTCGTTATATCTAGACGAGCTTAAAATGTTTAGCAGCCAATTTTTAATATTTTATGCATAGCTGCACATCCCATAAACACAAGAGTTTCCTTTACCGCAGTTGTTGTAGCATCCTCCACAGTGCTTCTGGTTGGACAATGGGCTCACACTTCCCTTCACAGCATATCTTGGAGTAGTTGCATTTCTTCCCACACCTGCCGCAGTTGAATTTGTCCGTCTTGATGTCTACGCATTTTTTGTTGCAGCAAAACGGGCCCGGACTGCCCCTCGTGCTGCAAACTTCAGGGTGTCGGTCGCATGTTAAGGCATGACGAGGTTTCTGGGAGAGAAATCGACCTGCTCCTCGATACGAGGTTGGCATTTGGTGATCTGTGGGAGGAGGAGGAGAAGTTTCACTGGTGTTGGTGGAGAGAGTTATGACTACCAAGGCCATAACCATAGCCAACATAAGGGAGAGCTTGAGGAAGTTCATGTCTTTCCGAATATGAAGGTAGGCTTATGAAAAATGTTGTTTAGATGGAGAAGAACGTTAGCATCCATGGGGTATTTATATAGAAGAAAACCTGGAAATTTAGCTGTATTTCCTGGCTATGCATGGTATATGGATCCATGGGAAGTAGCTTCTGGTTAATTACGTCGGTAGTCTAATCCAACGAGTACAAAAAAATACAATGAACAGAAATTAGGCGTCGTGAATTACTGAAGAGATCGGAGTTGAAAATTTCAGATGAAGGTAGGCAAATCACCTCTTTGTTATCATTTTGATAGTAATGTACACTTTCCAGCACCTTGGATTCGATGTTTTTAAAAGGTACTATATTTGTTGGATAAACGTTCTTTTAAAGATCTTTTAGGGAGATTTCGAGTTTTTTATGATTAAATTAATTAAATGTATCATTAAAAATAATTAAGTAGATAAATAATAGTTTTTAAAAATTATTTAGATAAATATTTTTTCAACTCACGAAACTTAATAGTAATTTTCATATTAAGGCATGATATTTTCTTTTATTAGATATTATTGACTGACACATAAATCTTATTATATTTATGTTTGTGAATAAATATTAATATAATCTTCTTATAAACTTTTTTTTATCAATCATGATACTTCTCATATACCAAAATTGTAGCAACTAGTTTTACAAATCATTACGGTAAAATCACAACTTTTTTTGAAAAAATAAATTTTAAGGATTTTTTAAAAAATGTATTTTAAAAATAAGGGTTGAGTCATTATTGGTCATTTAGATTAGATAGATTAAATACTAAAATTCAATCAGAGATTCATTTAAAAATGAGTTAAGAAATTGATTGTATGTGTAGATGAATTAGTACCCATAACGACTGAAATCAATATTAAATCATATATTAATTTTATTAATAAAAATTATTAAAATTTAAATTGAATTTAATTAAATGTTCTCAATTAAATATAATTTTTAATTAAGTGGGTATAAGACTTGGTGAACGACAAATCATGTGTTCTTTGTATTTGTTGATTTTGTTCCATACAATGGATTGTAGTATTAATTATAAGCATCAACGCAAATAAGTTTTATATATCACACTAATCATGTATATTTTCAAATAGTTACATGAAATCATTAAAGCAATAATTAAATTTATAAAATCAATAACGTTGGACAAAACATACATCAAATTTTGATAGATTATCCTTATTTATTACTTAAATATATGCTAGCTGCTAATGATGATTCGAATATTTTATGAAATATCTGATAAAGAGCGAGAGATGTCTGCCAGAGTTTCTATGCATAGCTGCACATCCCGTACAGACATTTACTTCCTTTGTCGCAGCCATTGTTGCAACCACCACAATGCCATTTGCTGGACATTGGATTCACACACTTCCCTTTGCAGCAAATCTCAGAGTACTTACACTTCCGACCACACTTTCCACAGTTGTGCCTGTCCGTAGTCACGTTCACACATTTCTTCTTGCAGCAATCAGGCCCAGGGCTGCCCGACACCCGACACACTCTCGGGTATTTATCACAAGTCATTCTTCCCCGACGTTTCTGATCAGCAAGAAACCGGCTCGTAATCCCTACGGAGTGTGATTCAACTTGGCTACGATCTTCACCTTCACCGTCATTATTGTCGACGAACAAAGACTGGTCGTCAGACGGTGTGGCGGAGAGATCGGTGATGGCATTGGCCAAGGCCATGAACAAGGCAAAGAGTATGAAGATGTGGAGGGCTTTCATGTTTGGATGAATTGAGTGTGAATAGAGCATGAAGTGATGTAGAGGTATTTATATACAATGAGGGAAGTTGACATTACATATATTAAAGGTGAAGCAGAATGAGATCGTTTTAAAGAAGAAAACTCATTTCTGCATGGTTTCGTTCTGACAGAGACTACCGTTAGTGGGATGGTCCAATTCAACGTGTGTTTCCGAGATATTTAAGTAAACTAAGTTAGGCGTCACCAAGAAAATTTATACCAAAATATTAGGCGAATTTCCTAAACTTTAATTTCAATTCCCACATAAAATTATCATTTTTCTCAGCCATGGCATAGTTGTATAATTAATCTTTGTATAGATAGTTATGTCTCAATTATATAGACAGTGCAAATGAAGCTATGTTGGATCATAATTGACCCAGTTAATGAATGGTAGGCCCAATTAAGACCCCAAATATGTAAATGGTCGAAACATAACCGGAAGAACAAGACATGGAATTTACCCTATTCCATTAGAATCTAGAACTAGTTCTTTAAATCTTACCTTAACCATCATCCATATAATAATTTTTATATTTCTAATAACATGAAATTATTTGCTAAGTAGGCTTAAATTCATGTCTTTTTTATGGTATCAAACGATTCAAGACTCAATTGACTGAATCTTTGTATGTTAAGAAATAAAGATAAATTAATTTTGAAACAAATAATAGTAAACTAATTTGGTTGATACCCAATGTTGGGTGCAAGTTTGTTTACCTTCTTGCACCTTCAGTTTTTTAGACCCTCTGTCAAGGAAGACATCGGAATGGGGTTTATCAGCCGGGGACAGTTATTGCTGTGAAGATCAGCTTGAGGGTCCAACTTCAATAATTGCTTCAGTTGTTGCTTTCTTCGAAGTCATTTATGATGAGTAAGGCACAACCCCTCTCCCATCGTTCTCAAATCACAATTACTATATTTATGTTCTGTTCATCTGCGTTAGTTTAGGAACTTGTAAGAGGCTGATACGGTAAGATTATTGGCGAGAATGAGAAACCGTACTTGTCTTATGTTGATTTTAAGAGCAGCGTTAGGGATGGGGATCTTAGTTGGAGCTTGTGAGGTTCAGGCTCAGGCTCAGGCTCAGCTCGCTTATGACTATTATAAGTTTTCATGTCCCAACGTGGAGACCACCGTGAGAAATGCTGTGCTTGGTGCTGTGTTCACTGATCCTACTGCACCGGCTGCTTTTCTTAGGCTATTTTTTCATGATTGTCAAGTGCAGGTATTCCTCTCTTAGATTAGACCCAGACTTCTTTTATTCCAGTTTTGGGGGCATGATTTAAGGCCATTGGTCTTACTTCTTTTTATGATAAAGGGATGTGATGCGTCGATCCTGTTGGATTCTGAAATAGCTTCTGGAATGAATTTCGGCATTAGAAAGTTGGAAACTATTCACCTTATCAAATACAAACTAGAAGCCGAGTGTCCAGGGCAGGTCTCATGTGCAGATATCATTGCCTTAGCAGCCAAGGTATCAGTTGCACTGTCTGGAGGACCCGATATTCAGATCCCTCTCGGAAGAAGGGATTCCACCACTTCTAGTCGCCAAGCAGCTGATGTGTATATTCCTCCACCAAACATTACAGTCGACACATTACTCGATGTCTTCACATCGAAAGGCTTAAACCTCAAGGAATCGGTCGCAATAATGGGTAATCCACAATTTATCAGGCCATCCCTCAAGGATTTCCAAATGCTTTTCATTTGTTAATGGAGTTGTTACTGTGTTCCTTGCAGGAGCTCACACGTTAGGAGGTGGACACTGCATAAACATAGTGGACAGGGTATTTGATTGGCAGCCTGACGACCCAATGAATCCTAGCTTTAAAGCCATGCTCAGATTGCTTTGTCCGACCGAAAAACCACTGACGAACCTCACCATTGTGCCAAACGATAAGACTCCCTTGACTTTTGATAACCACTACTATAAAGATGTTCTAACGGGGAAAGGTCTATTCACTATTGATTCAAGGATGGCAATAGATAAACGAACCGCACCCATAGTTGCAGAGTTTGCGGCCAACAAGTACCAGTTTTTTCAGGTATTTTCTTCTGCGTTCGTGAAGCTATCATTATCAAATGTTCTTACCAATGAAGAAGGGGAAGTTAGGAGGAAATGTTTCCAAGTAAACTAAGAAAGTTAGAGAATTATAGTTCATATTTTCATTTTTCACTTTCTTCAGTCCACAGCCTTGTTAATAACAGGCAATATTTGAAACAGCAGTCAATTCCCAAAAAAAATGTAATAATCATTGCAATAACAGGGTTCTTACACGAAAAAAATTATCATTCTAAAAAATAAGTTTCCTATCAGACCTCCATGGACATGGTATTCTGTTTTGTACTAAAAGCTTGAGATTTTCATGAGGTGTAATGGGATTCCATTCCCCTGCACAAGAACTTCCTTGCAAACAAAAAGCATACAACAGATGTGGAGTTCGTCCTTTTAATTTACACAGTATTTTGTTTTACATCATCTTTTCTTCTTTACACTATGGTTTTGCTGAGGATCAAACATAACAGTAGAGTGACAAAGCCGGTTCACAGTTGTTATTACCTGATTTAGGGCACTGAACGTTCAGGAACAGCCTCCGGTAAGGATGGCGAGGACACACCACTTATTTTGCTAGGGACTGGTGTGTTCCTTCGAGATTGGCGTTTTGTGGGTACTAACACGCTTTCATCTTCTAACTTGATGCTAAATTCCTCCTCTTCATCATCGTTGTCTTTGAAAACCGGATGGATGTATGCATTTTGAAGATAAGGTTTCAAATTGAAGTTTGGCTCCCTTGTACGGTCCAAAGTGTCTTTCATCATTGCTTCCTGAAATAAACGACACAAAGTAACGATTATGATCATTTAACTAAATTCATTGGATAACGATTATGATGAGAATAACAATTGTACGTATGAATGAATCGCTGGAAACACAAAGGAAACCATCAGCTATATATACAAACACCAACTTGCAAAGGGTATCTGACAAAAGCAGGTTCATATCGAGCTTTGCAGAATGTGTAGAACCAGATTGTGAGAACAGCAAGAGCAACGAGAAGTGGTGCAGACTGAGCCAAATGTTTTGTACTTAACAATCCAATGAGGGTGACGTGTGATATGAGCAAAGCAATTATAATGCGTCCATGGACATCAGGCCAGAATGCTGCAGCACTTTCATATTCTTGATTGTAAACATTAATGATCTATATTTTCAAAGAAAAAAAATAGGTAGAATTAGACAAAGCTAAACAAAGATTCATTTACTAGAATACTTGAATATCATGCATCAAAGTTCTCACCTGATGACGGAAGACAACATAAGCTAGCCCGAAGAAAACTAAAATGAAAGGAAGTAGAACAGGTGTCACAGTAGCATAAACCATGCCAAGTAGAAAATAGAGTTGTATACGAGGTTCTCCGGTGTTGAAGCCCAAACTTCCTGGATCCATTGCCTTCTCCCTGTCCTTCTCTGTTTTGACCAAGAAAAAATTCTTCAAGTGGTAAAATATAAGCGGTTTCAGCATCAAAATCTCTGCAGCTATTCCAGCCCATCCATCAACCATGATATAAGTAATAAAAAAAGTCGCTCTTATTGGTACAGCTACACCGATTGTTTTAGGAATTCTGCAAAGAAAAGTAAAAAACATTTAGATCGAAATGAAGGCAAATTCAAACACCAAAATCATACCAGAAAATGCAACCTAGGCTTATTATGCTTATGTATACACAGAAACTGAATCACTAAAAGCATATATCAAAGAAGAAAATGGAAGGGATACATACTCATTTGCTGACTGCTTAATGAATGTGTTTAGCTGTTCCATTGCACTGCCAGCAATTACACTGCCAAGGAATACATTTGCTACATTGAAAAGGTAGTATCTAGTTGCTGATCTCCTTTCTAAAGATGATATTGATGTGAATCCTTCAAACTTGGACATAATCATCAAAATAGTTGGCAGAAAAATGAGAAAGAGCTTCAATGCAATACCAGGTAGAACTCCTTGGATAACTGATTTAATAAATGGTCTGAATAGGAAAAAAAAATGTCAAAATCAATGATTATAGGATGACAACTTACATAACGACTCAAGATTACGAAATTAAAATGGAACTCACATTTCAATCAGGGGCTCCAGGAATGGTAATGCTTTCTCAAGGCCCTCAATAGTCGCCAAAGCTTGTACAGATGCAATTGGAATAATGAAGAAGAAAGTTAGGAAGAAGAATGCTACAGCCATGATCAGCCTCCTAACAGATATAGAGACATATGGAATTGCCAGGTTTTGCCAGTATACATCTCGTGGCTCAGGTGCCCACTCTGTTAACATCGAAGTTGGATTCCTGACTTGTTGGGTTTGAGCACAAACAGCTGCACCCCATCGAGATTTAAAGGAAACAAATGCTGCAGGCATTATGGCTTTCGGGTCTTTTAGGACTCTCTCCCTCTCTTCAGCTATCTAAATATTGAAACAAGCAACCCGCATCATCACACATTGAAAGACAACACGAGAGGAAAACAAAATACAATAATGATACCACTCCAGCAACAAAAGATCGTTTCTTTTAATACAACAATGAATATTGCTTCAGATACAAACAAAAGCAACTTTTGGCATTTTCTTGTGATAATTATACTTACGAAGCCGTTTTATTAATCAAATCAGTCTAGAAAATGGCAATAGCTTGGAAGCAGAATAAGAGAATAGGCTTCAATCTTTTGCCCAAATGAACAAATAAATCAATCCAAAGAGAATGTGCAAGTTGAAAAAGAAATACTTACTTCATTGGTTAACTTCTCAATTTCAAATATGTGATGATCAATTGCATCCACTTGTTTACCCCAGAGCCCAAGAAAACCAGTCTGATAAGGAGATAATATGTTTGTCAAGAAATAAGAAACAAAAATCAAACCTGAACATCAGTAGAAGACAGCAGTAAGTTACCTTCATAAGAGGCCGTTTTGCATTATCTCTGGAATACTTCAATTGATAATAGTCAAGCCAGTTCTGCATACTTTTCCTCTTCTCCACCAACTTCGCAAGTTTGTTTGCATTGCATACAACCTGAATGTAAGGAGAACATATCATAAACTGGATTCTATAATACTCTTTGAACTAGAACATTTGGGACAACAACTATGTAATAGAATAGTAACAAATTACAAGAAGATACTAACAAGATTACAGGAACAAATGCAAGGGGAACTCACCTGATGTGTAAGATAGGTATCGGGGTGATTGACTAGGAAAAAGTGCTCCACGGACTCACTAACGGATTCATCTGGATCTGGTGGTACATTTCTAACAAGCACCTAAAAAATCAAATTTCGTTCTGATGCAGTTGAGTAAAAGATCTCAATCCAAATATAGCTCAAGGGTGTCGTACTAACATCTAGGAGACTATCATGAGTGTCATGGTCCTTTAAGAGAACAATACAACAATAATGTTTAATTTGTTTAACTGTAGTAATTCAACAATGTCAAATTATTTCACATTCTTATAACAAAGTGCAAGTCTGCTAATTGAAGAAGTTATATCATCCCAGTTATATAACCTAGGGATTGATCTCGATATCTTAACTTTCAAGATCAGTACTTTAATCATCAGAAGTGCATAAAAATACAACGAAACAAGATAAAACACACTTTCCAAAAATGTGTTTGAGCTCAAATAAAACAAAAATCATGACTTTCTTCAAATATACAGCAGAATGCAACAAAAAAAAAACTGATATATTAACAAACATTTTAAGTCCTCTAAAAATGCAATGGATAATATGATGTTCGTAACTCTCTCAAGAACTCACTTTTGTCAACAAGTTTGAAATTGGAGATAACAAACTTAAAACGTTTAATAAACAATTTCATAAATAAATATCAACAAGAAATCAGACCTCCTTGGAATATGATAAAGACCAAGATCGCATGAAAATGATACATAGAACTAAAAGATAAAATTTAAAGTAATTTTGATAATTGATAATAATGCAAATAACACATCTTACAGTAAACTGATCTGGCCGGCGTTTTTCCGATGCAAGAAATTGCAACCGCAAATTTGCAACTTTCTCGTACTCCTTTCGCAACACAAAGCATGTCCAAAAGGTAAAACCATAAGCCATTACAATGTGAGTCCAAAACCTACAGCATAGGATTAATCATTATTCCATGGTGACCTGAATGGCATACTCAGACAAAATATGTGGCAATTATAGAAGATCTCCTACCTATCTGATCCATCTGGAACGTTTGAAATTGAGAGCTTATCAATGTCACTTGAAGTAACATTCTTCAGTTGCAACTCCAATGCTTTGTTAGTGTAATTAACCGGCACTAGGACTGCCCAAGCAAGGAGCGTGATAGGAACAAAAATCTTTAGCCTGCATACAAAACAAGCAATCAGAACAAAACAAGAATGGAATGAAAATTGATAAGTAATTAAATGCCTTTCAGAGCTTATAATCAAACTTGATCAGCAGAGAACTAAAAAGGTGATTCTTTTGCCTGACATTAGCTAACACAATTCATAAAAAACTACATCATCTTAACCAGGAAAAGAAAAAGGGTTTAATTATACATAAATACGGAAACCCAAAAGCATATACAGCAAAGTAAGACTTGTAGCACATAAGCAACAAAGTATTAACAATGAGAGAAAAAAAAATGAACAAATAAGATATTGAGATGGCCTGCAGCATACCCTATCAAGTAAATGCGCAGGTAAACTGCGGAATCCAATCCGGCATGATCAATAAGCTCAAGTTCCGGCATTTTGAGAGCCTCCGGCATCCAACTCAAGAACCTCAAGTAGGAACGTAAGTCCAAATTGACAAATTTCTTCACAAATGCTCCAGACCTTGAAGGACTACTTCTTAAGCCCTTGAGATACCATTTCGGAAAATAAACCCTGTCGTTGAAAGGTTGAAGCCTCAATATGGCAAACGCTATGAAGAACATAAAAGCACTTAGCAGATTAATGCCTGCTGCAACCCCTATATCACTTAGTGTCGCCATCTATGTAGAAGTCTCCTCTGCATACACAAATATAATTCCCAAACCCAAAAGATCAAACTCTCAAGGTTGCAATATATTCCTGCTATAAAAAGAAACCTCACAGGAAAATTGACTTCTTTAAACATAAAACTCACAGCAAATCATTACTTCGCATAAAAACATAAAGAAGGGGAAAAAAGAAGATCTTTTCAAATTCTTTCAACATAAATTAACTTCAACCACGATCAACACAAATCTAAACAAAAAATACATTCAAGTATATAACAAATTCTTACCAGATTCTGTTTCTGAATCTTTAAGTGGAACAAAAAAAAAAGACAAATATTCGGACAATATAAAAAGCCAAAAACTAGTCACAAAGACTATCTTTTTATCTTTGGGGAGAGTTTGGATTTGCTTCAAGAAGTCGATAAAAGCAAGAACATCCCTCCACTGGTTGGACAAGAAAGTGAAACACACGCAACTAAGAACCAAAATCACCCCAAAAGAAATAATGAAAATTCTGCGTTCTTGTTGATAACCGAAGCTATAACCATTCAAGCCAAACAAACAAGAAGTGGAATATCTCTTTAATAATTTCTCGGGAATATGATTTTTCTTCGAACAGTGATCTTGTTGGTATCGTAAAGAATAAAGATATAGGAAAATGGTGTAGTCCAGGTTGGTAGTTGGAGTTGATGTTGCGTTTTGGACCTTTGGTAGGGTCTTCTTTCTCCGCATGTCGTTTCAAATCAATTTTTGATTAACAATTAAAATATACCTGAAGGTGTGATGGAAAGCTTTCAATGTCGGCATCCTGCCACGTGGGGTTACAACGGCTACTTCTTTATTCGATGAGGCCGATGCGAGACGCGATTGGTGTGTGCGCCGTACGGTTTCAGTTGCGTTTGGTGGTGGTTGCCGCGTGGGGAATGCGTAAGCTGCGTGGCGGGTCACTGTTAATAAGATTTGTAGGAAAAGTTGTAATAAATTAAGAAAAGCTGTACTAAGTTACCAATTATCTCCTTTTCGATCTCAATCGTTTTTCTTTTCGGGTCATTATCAATAAAACTGTAAACCCACTTGCCAGTTGCCACTCTTTTTCTTTCGATCACAAATGGTGTGGCTTAAAATTAAACATGGGGAGTTTTCGTGTTGTCGGCTGCAGCCTGCAGGCAATGTGATGCAGCGTTGAATCCGTGGGATTTAGAGACCTGTTTAGATGGCCACGTTCATAGATTAACACATGTTTTATCACCTTTAAATTAATGTCTGGTCAAAGATTAGACACAGAGGCGGAATGTCAAAAGTTGTGGCAACTAGCGAAAGGCAGCATGGTAAACTAAAACTACCAACATGTTTTTATAATGCTTTGATTTCCACGAGATTTGTTGAGAAATAAGAATCAACGCTGCGCCTGCCAGACTTTGTTTGATTTCACTGTTTTAAGTTTTAACCTATGCATTCATACTCATAGCCAGTTAAGCCACTTGTTTATATGATTTTTTTTATTGGAAACAAAAGGCAGTGAATTGGTCAAGAAGAAAGAAAATAACTCTGGAATCTCCTTTAAAAGCAAAGTAATGGGGGGTCGATGTCAGCTAGATAGGGATTATATTTGGGCTTTTGAAACAAATCCATAGGCTTAGACCCGCTTTTGTTTTCTTCATGGGACCAGTTTTCTGGGTCCGTTGATGGTTTCAGCAGTTGGGTTTATGAAAAAGAGTTGCAGTGGATGGGTAAAGGAGAGGTCTTTATTTCTTTTTTCTCATATTTGTGAGTTCAACCGACAGTGTAACCCACCCAATAGAAGAAACAGTAATGGAAATTATGGAATGAATTTACCCACAAAGATTTCAAGAAATCGCACCTGTCGTCACCTTCCACGTTCGGCAAAATCGAACTCTTCACTACTAAACTCGGTGTTTTTATTACCCGCTGCGATGTTCTGAGCGAAAAACACTTATCTTTAACTTTCTTGCATTGGATCTAAGCGTTTAAACTCATCAATCAATGTCTTTAACTAGCAACACAAACAATCCCCACAATCTTGCTACTGAATCTAAACAAGACCAACCCACTTCGATCCGAATCCCCGACCGGGTCGACCTACGGGCGAGTCCCAGGAGTCGTCAAGGGTCTCCCACTCAATCACCCCGATTCAGCCCCAGTCGGTTCTTGAACGGTGAAAAGAGCGGGTCGTCGTTTCTTGGAGCTGAATTGTTGGGAAAATTATGGGGAAATAGAAAGAAGCAGTCGAAGAAGGTGAAGAGAAGAGGGGTTAAAGTTTGGTACCAAAAGAAAAGGGTGAAAGGAGTCGTAGCGGTGGTTGCATTGGTGGGTTTGTTTTTCTTGGTCGATTGGTTTATGCTCTTACGGTTACAAGATCACCGCGTCGGACCCCGTGACGGATCTTCTAGGAATTCTTCTTCTGTTTCGGTTCAGACTCAACCTCAGCCTCAGGTACCTCAACTCGCATTTGCTATCAGATTTCTGTCACAATTATTAACAATGCGGTAATGATGAAGAAAATTATGGAGATTATTTTTAGTAGGTAATTAGTTGCATTGTTTCCTTATTAATGTAAGTACTTCCAGTTTAACAAGTGTATTAATCATTGATGGTTAGTGCATTAGGAAGTAATGGGCATGATCTCAATGCATATAATTTCTCGAGACAATTGGAATCGTAGGATATGAAATTGTCACCAAAGCATTTACCTTTGTGGCTTTTTGCAGGTACAGGTGAAAAAGCTTAGTAAAGGGAAAAAGCATTACAGTGGTATTTATGGAAGGTTGTTGGCTTTGGCTGCTCATGCTTTGGCTGAGGTATTTGAGTATAAGCAAGATATCTTCTTTTTTGTTCACTCTATGATGGAATTCCTGTTTCGGTACAGTTTCTACTTGTCTTTCACGTTTTCATTGAAATTTTTGTTATGACACATAGGGACAAAATAAACGTGAACCCAAAGATTTATGGCAGGAACCTGTAGTTCCTGCCTCTGCTTGGAGACCCTGTGCTGATCAACGCAACTGGGAACCTGATGGTATCTCTCTTTGACTTCTATATGTTTACTTCACGTCCTTCAGTTCTCACATTACATCTTTTTGTTATTTGGTAGAGGGTAAGAATGGATACATGATGGTCACTGCAAATGGTGGAATAAATCAGCAGCGCGTAGCTGTAAGTGATTCCAATGGCAGAAATTCTAGCATGTGTTCAAAGCTCTTGAATCTTCTCTCATCTTACCTCTCCTTTTGAGTTTAGTGGATATAGTTTTGATTGCTAAATGTTACTGTTGGTGACAGGTCTGCAATGCTGTAGTTGTTGCTCGCTTACTTAATGCAACTCTTGTTGTTCCCAAATTTATGTACAGTAGTGTCTGGAAAGATGCAAGGTGAGGCAGCTTTTCATTCACAATTTTCATCTTAATCTTCTTTTTTTTTTTCTTCCTCTTTGAAAACGGATGTTCAATTGAATGAAAACATTTGTTTTTGATTTTTTTTCAGGTATATTGTTGTTTGAACGCAGAATTACAGAATATACTTTCAGAATAAATTTGTAAAAAAAAATCAACTGGAATTACTTCTATTTGGGCTTTTGGTAAAAAAATAACTGTATTGTATTTTAAATTTTGTAGTCAGTTCAGCGATATCTATCAAGAGGAACATTTTATTAAGGACCTGGCTCCAGATATTCGAATAGTGAAAGAACTTCCAAAGGAGCTAAAGTCTCTAGATTTGGAGGCAATCGGTAGTGTTGTGAGTTTCTTCCTCAAAACCAAGTTCTGATTTCTGAATGGTTTTTGCCTGCAGCTCTTATCTTAGGTGATTTATCTTATAGTAATTGTTCATTTGATTTTCCAGGTGACAGACATAGATGTCATGAAGGAATCTAAACCAAGCTTTTATCTGAAAAACATCCTCCCTATCCTACTCCAGAAAAGAGTAGTCCATTTTGTTGGATTTGGGAATCGTTTGGCATTTGACCCAATACCATTTCCATTGCAGGTAAATTTATAGCCGTAATATATGAGACCATAGTAAGTTCCTTTTAGGTTATAATCAGTTTTTGTTTATATAATTTATGGCTATGCCCTTTCATTTCCTTCATTGTTTTTCCTAATTGGGGAACTCCATCTAGAGACTTCGATGCAGATGTAATTTTCATGCTCTTAAATTTGTTCCGAAGATACAAGAAACTGCTGCTTTACTCCTTGAAAGATTGCACAAGCATTCAGCTCAGCCAGGACTATTAGATCATTATCTTGTTGGTCCACATGCAGTATCAGCTATAATTGAAAGGAATGATCGTGCCACGAAACCATCGAGATACATGGCTTTGCATTTGAGGTTTGAGATTGACATGGTAGCCCACTCATTATGTGAGTTTGGTGGAGGTGAAGAAGAGAGACGAGAATTGGAAGCATTTCGACAAATACATTTTCCTGCATTAACGGAGCTCGAGAAGACAGGAAAGTATGGATAATTTTCTGTATTTCTTCATCTGTTGTCAAACTTATATCATAGCATTCCTTGTGAATTTGAGAAGCATGCAAAATATTCTTTTATATTGAGACTGACTGTTTCACTTGTTTCAGGTTACCTTCCCCTGCCATGCTCAGATCTGAAGGGTTATGTCCGCTGACACCCGAAGAAGCAGTACTTATGCTTGCTGCTCTAGGTTTCAACCGCAAGACTCAAATATATGTTGCCGGAGCACAAATATATGGAGGGAAATCAAGATTAGCTGCTTTGTCAAGTTTGTATCCTAATCTAGTTACCAAAGAGGATTTGCTTTCACCCACGGAACTTGAACCATTTATGAACTTCTCGTCTCAGGTAACGAAGTGGAATATTCGCCTCTTGTTTGATGAGATGTGTAGGTTTTGCTCATATTGCTTCGACTCTTTATTTTTCTTGAAGCACCCATGTCCAACACATGGATATGAGAATATGACCTTCAAGAATCTTTCAAATGCATGTAAAACCTTAAAAGTCTGACTATACACGTGTTAGGTACACACATGCATCTGACACTCACTTGAGTCTGAGTAGCATAGGGTTTGCTATTTTTGCATTGATGAGTTATTGGTACTTCGGTTGTGTGTCTTTCATGAAATTTGAGCTTTTGGAATTACTTTGGGATTAGCTCTTTTCGTCATGCACAAGCTGATAATACTTGTTTTCATGAGTTCGCTGCATTAATGATCAGTGATATAAATTATGGAATACTAAGTTAGATATTTGGAAATTATACTATTAAAATTTTCTTTACAGCATAACCTGTAGGATGGTATGAGTGCAATGACATATAATGACCTTTTCATCTGTAGCTGGCAGCACTTGACTTTATTGTCTGCACGGCTGCTGATGCATTTGCCATGACGGATTCTGGTAGCCAATTGTCATCTCTGGTGTCTGGTTATCGAATATACTATGGCGGAGGGAGGATGCCTACAATACGTCCAAATAAGCGGAGATTAGCTGATATCTTCGTAAAGAACAATACAATAGAGTGGAAAGTGTTTGAGCAGAGAGTGCGGAAGGCAGTTAGGCAAACCAAACACGTCCAGAGTAGGCCCAAGGGTAGAAGTGTTTACCGGTATCCACGGTGTAAAGAATGTATGTGTCGTGCAGATTGACATATTTCCCTTTTGTAGCGTTTAAAGATGTTATAGTTGGAACATGTAACATTCTTTGTTGTTTAATATTAGTCTCAAATCAAACTCTTGTGATTATTTAATACATTGTTACTTGACGTTGGCAAACTTGTCCTTGGAAACTCGTTTGAGTTGAATGTTAAAATTCATTTTGGGAATTGTACTTTCTGTTAGATGCAGGTCGTGCAATGCTCAAATTGAATCGTGTTAATGATATATGCCGAGACTATATTAGAGAAACCCTTTTGTGTCAACCCATGGTAGAAGACAGCAATGAAATGCTGCTGCTTTTCCTTCCGTTTTAAGTAAATATATTGTATTTCAATAAAAAAATAAGTAAATATATTGATCTCCTGAGCAAAAGATGCAATGAAACTCGTCGGTAGAAGAATAATTGCTGCTGCTTCTAATGTTAGAACTAAATATAATGCTGTTGGTTACAGAGGTTGCAAGTCCACTTCATAAAACTGGGTGCATTTCTTGAAAGAAATACAATTTAAGCACAAGCCTAAACTCAAAGCAACTTTGGGTCATTCAACATTAGTTTTGCAGATAATTTAACTCGAGTGGGGTGAGTTTATGGTAAGATGAAAATAACCAAGATCATGTGTTATGTAAAGAAAAGCAAGACTGGTAAGATGTCTTAGCATAAATATCGGTTCAATGTCAGTGAAACTACAGATGAATCCTCCTGCACAGATTTAATCTCCTTAACCTACCACAGTCACAGATGTCTCCACTCTGACACGAGTTTTGGACAAGACAACTTCTACCCTATACAACACACACAACAGTAAACAACAAGCTAAATCTGCTTAGGGAATCTCTCCCCTCGTGCGACACAATTTTCCCCATGTTTTAACTTATCATCGCTTTTGCCGTTTGGCCTCCACCTGGAAAAGATCACAAAAATGAGAAATCAAAGGTCAACTCAAACACAAACAATTGTTTTGTAAGCAAAGAATTCAGATAAATGGACTATTTCTCTTATATGCGGCCTTGAAACATAAATGATTGTTTTGTAAGCAAAGAATTCAGATAAATAGACTCTCCTCTATATGCGGCGACATTTTTATATCTAAACACACTCTAAAATTCATATCTAGCTCAAGAATCAAGATATCCGCCTATACCTCTCGACGCTGTTCCACAATCCCAATTAGCAAGATAAAGAGCACCTGTTAGTTTGTTAGGCAAAATTGTCTGCGTACATGTTGTAACACAATAATGGCCTTAACCAGCAAAACACATGCTAATATTAAAAATGTAATGAAAAGGAATACATATGCAGACCGCTGGATAAAGAAATAAATCCAATCAACAACCAGGCATTTGGATGTATAAATATGATTCAACTATATATCATGAGCTACGGTAGGCACTCAAACCTGATCCGGCCTCATGCACTTCGCAGAAATATAAGAACTTTGCATCTAAGGTAAAAGCATTTCCCCCCCCCCCCCCCCCCATTAAATGAACTTTCATTCCATTTATCATCAATTGTAACACAGATAACCAACATAAACTAAAGGGTTTTAAGTGACTTCAGTGTACAAATGCTATACATGCCATGATTGTTATTAGCAGAGGATCAAAATGTCTTTTATATACCCCTAAATTCATAACAACTTCCTAGCAGGATACCGAAAACAGATCTGGTAAATTGCATATGAGAGGTTTAGTAAATATAAAATGGCTTAAAGAAGAAAGAGAGACAACTGGCCAAGCATCTTGCGGATTTGATCAGAAGAGATCTTACCGTTATATCGGATACTGGTGGTGGATGAAACCCGTTCTGTGATCTTTTGACATCATCCTCAGAACATTCAGAACAAACAAAGTGATCCAGCATTTTTGCTTCCTCAATTGTCATGCCCACACAAGCAGGATGATACCTATAGGGACGATAACGAAAACATTAAATATATTTTAAAAATTATTGGGATGTTGGCACCAGGAAATTATAAAAGGAAATATAGAACACCATACCAGTCCTTGCAGCCCTCACATTGGACCATGAGATCATCAGGGTTGTATGGCATCTCACATTTGCAGTACCTTCAATCAAAACAGGATAGAAAAAAGCACCAGAGGTTCGATACCATATTGCCAACGAATAAACTAAATGACATATTTCACAAACCAACAGAGCATGGTACTCACACAGCAACACGGTCAGGTGTAAAGGCTCCAGTAGCAGCTTTATACTCAAACCTACAATAGTAATCCTCAGCCCCAACATCCTCCAGCTTAGTGTAGTTCTTGAAAGAATGAACAATGCACTTCCCTTCAATGGTATGAGCACTCTGCACATCATAGTGATCAGACAAAAAGAGCTCTTTTGCTCCATGGAACTGCCTCCTTCCTCCAAGCGACTCCTCTGGACGATAGTACCACCGTGCTCGAACCTTCACATTGTTCCTGCTATCTGCTTCCATTTTCTCAATTCGTGCCACATAGGGAGGCTTACCACTGTCGGAAGGACGCATCAGAACACAATCCCCAACTGCAAGAAAATAATGATGATATAAAAAATGAGCTTTCACATTGAGCCATCACAAACTACAATTTCTTAACATCTGTATACGCCCGTAAAACATACATATGTATATACATTGATGTTAATATGATAGATACATATTCAACTCCTTCTGCAAACAAATTCACATATTTCAACACAAATGTATATGCATCCATTAAACCCAGCAAAAAGTAAAACCCAACTACAAAACAACCAAGCATTCACTTCTTAATCATCAAAACTAATGCTAGATTACATGTTTGAAAATTTTAAAATTAAAACACACACGAAATGCCAAGATCCAAAATTTCCCCAAAAAATTGTTTACGACATCACCAAAGTCGCAATTTTTTACGGCATACACGTATTCGTAGGCGTATATATCTACATGAGAAACACTGTACCTCTGACAACTTTGTTGGTGCCTCTGATGGTGTAAGAGTCGAGTTCCTTCTTCCCTTGTTTGGGATTGGAACCAGAAACACCTGGTCTTGTTTTTGCCATGCTAGGGTTTAGAGGAGGAAAGTTCAAACCTTTTTCTTTGAAAGGGTGAAAATAGAAAGCTTTGAAAATACAATAAGGGAGAACTGAATACCTGCGAAAAAGAGTGTTCTTAATTGAGTCTTCTGAATTAAAAGGTCACCAAGTATTCCTTCAGTTAGAAAAATTAAAGAAAATATTGTATATAAAATATATTTATTGATTTATTGAATAAGGGAGAACTGAATATTTTCTTGTCACTTTTTTCTTATTTTATTAGTTTTTACTGATTTTGTTCTTATCACAATCACATTGAGAATGAAAGAAAATATTGTATATAAAATATATTTATTGATTTATTGAATAAATAAAATTAGCTGAAATACTAAACATTTTGCATTAAAGCAGTTTAAAAATGATACAATAGAGCTTGTATTAAAATAATAACGGTAGAAAGTTGAGGGCTTGAAATTGGAAGAGTAGAAATGCAATGCTGTGAATTTGTTGGTAAAGTTGTAGAAAAATTATTACAACCAAATTTGAGTAGCAGAAAGTAATTATCTCATGTTCACTGTCTGACCAAATTTGAACCACCAAAATCAAAGCTGAATATGACAATACAAAGGAACTTATACATCCAGACATGCATTTCAAAACATCAATCCATAGACAACACACAATCGTTTGGAAAAAAATTTTCTCCCAGCTGCTTTTGAGCAAAATGAAAGGCTTCCTATTTCTAAGAGGAAACTAAAAGACCGATCGATGCAAATTCTAGTTCAACGGTTGATGGGAGTGTGCATTCGCTCGACAATCCTGTTAACAGCATCGCGGGACATCACTAATGTGTCATGCTGCAAGATGCTATAGACGTTCAAGCCCTGCAAAGACATACAAAGTAAAGCGATCAAAGAGTATGAAAAGTTAACAATGTAGTGTTACCATGTATAATGACAAAGGCAAGCCAATATTTTTGCTAATAATTGGAGACACTGCAATATTACAGTTAACACTATACTTACAATGGACGGCAATACATTGACATAATGTAGATTTTGTGTAGCTAGCTTCAACTTTTCATTTATGGGGCCACCATCCACAAGCAGAAATTTCTTGGCATTCTCCATTTGGTTTACATAGTTCACTATATTTTTGGTTTTGTGTGTAGGAACCTCCAAATCCTCGAAGACAAGAAGCTATTCAATTGAGCAATGCGCATTGGTTAGGATTCAAAACTCAATTAGCACTGAAAAGCTTTGCTATGCATTTATTAGTAAATCAGTAAAACCACATTGCGAAATCCAAAATAGTATAAGAAATCCATACATTTAATACGCATGCCAAATAATAATGACTTACCTTTCCTTCAGCAGCACGAGCAGACAGTGCAATCTTCAGTCCAAGACGTCGAACCTTCTTGTTCAGTTTAAAAGCATGACTTCTTGGCTTGGGGCCATGCATAGTAGCGCCACCTCGAAACTGTTATCAATACATAAAATCAATTAAAAGGCCATAGAAAATAGCTGTTTATTTCTATAACTTCATAAATTCAAAGAACAGAAAAAGAAGTTACCTGGGGACCACGCAGTGTTCCATGCCTTGCTCGACCAGTACCCTTCTGTTTCCAGGGCTTCCTACCAGTCCCACTAACCTCACTAATAGTTTTTGTTGAATGTGTTCCCTATCAGCCATTCGATTATCACTGTTATTCATGCTTAGCATATTTTGATTGCACAAGAGAAGAACTGTTTAATGCAATTTATGTGGAAAATAGGAACTAGTATTAAACTGAAAAACAATATGGTATAGTCTTGAAGAATTTCAGATTAACATCAAGAGAATCCTAAAGTGTGTGCTTCCAGTATCCATAGAGAAGGATGAAACAGCACCTGTTGTCGTTTTGCAAGCTGCCATCGTACAACACGGTGGATAATATCCTTTCTAATAGGTACATCAAAAACATCGCCAGCCAAAACCATGAAGCCATGGTTTTCATTATGAAAATTTGTCACGGGAACTACCAGGTCCTCATAAATCCCTGCACCATAATAGTACATTTAAAATCCAATAGAACACTGCTCATTTAAACAACAAAACAATATTGGCCTATTCCTGTGATTGTTGAAATGCTTACAAGCTGAACTCGGTTTAACCAAAACAAAATGCAACATAAAACCCACAGTGTCATTCAGGTTCACAAGTCAGCATGTATCAATATCAAGATGATATCTTTATAAGCCAAAGAAAATCCCAGAGTTTTACTATGAGTGCATATTGACTTCAAGCACTAATACAGGTCCATAGCAAAGAAATGTGGTTTAATATTCCCATACCAATAGTGCGCCCCGGTGTTAGTACAGTCTTTGAAGAGAGTAAATCGGATGGAAAAACACCTCCACTCGAATCAGGAGTCAAAATTGTAGTTGAAAACCTCCGAAAATCAAAGATAGACTGACCGCCCTACAAACAAAATATAGCATAGACGAATAAAATACAAAGAAAAGCCATGATACAGAAGAAAACAAGAGGCAAGTGCACGAAGAAACAAAATAGCTAGATCAAAAACACAGATATAAGAATGAGTGTTAATGATTGAAACAAACAACACAGAATCTTATGATACCTATAATTGGTATTGGGGAAGTGGCACTTCCACTAGATGCACAAACAAAAAATCTGTCATAATGATCCTTATTGAATCCTTCTAATTGACAATAGCGAACCCATTAACATAGATAACCCCCAATCCTCTTTCTAAGAATTGATTCAAACTCTAATAGTAATGGATCCATAATTTTTGTGTGCAATGTATTTAAAAAGAAAACAAAATGAGATCATACCGTGGAAAAGCTAAAACATTCTGCATGAGGCACGTTATCCCCAGTAATACGACCACTCAATTCTAAGTAGATCAAGAATGATGAATTACAGTATCAGGTTAGTACTACAGTCACAGATAAGCAGCAAAAAAAAAAAAATATTATTTTAGTATATTACTCTTACCAGAAGTTCGAAATGAACGGGCGGTGACAATTGGTAATGCGCGGAAGCACAAGGCAGACAGTGAACCAAAAGATTGTGAAATCCTTCTCGAGATTGACAAAGCCATACTCTGAATAACCAGGTACTACTTGTTCAGTAGTATCAAGACCAAGTAGACTGCTGACGTGATAACAGAGAACGAAGAGGATGAACGGTGGACAGGGTTTTGGTCTGGTCAGCGAGGAGTATCGATTGGTGGCGGCGGTGAGGACGGTCGAAAATCGCCAACAATGGGAACGGCACAGAAAAGGAAGGCCTTGAGGTTTGGGGAGAGAGTTGGTATTTAAATGCAAAAATTTGGGTAATTAGCGAGAGGGAGAGTTCAGGTTTAAGTAGAGTTTTGGAGAGACTTAGTAGGTTTACTGTTCCTACGATTTAGTCCTTTAAGACACATTTTTAGTTTTAATTTGAAACAAAACTGTTTTGTTTAATTTCAATTAAGTCCGAAAATCTATAATGAAACTTCTAATTGAGCTTCCAAATCTTATTTATTTTCAATTAAATCCTTCGGTCATAATTTAACCTCTAAATTTTATTTATTGGATGACCGGGTAATAAGGGTTTATGGTGGGAGGGGGGGTAAAATTAATAAATTATGAGGGAAAAAAACGTCTTAAGGGAAAGCAGAAATTGAATTTGGTTTATGAAATCATAACCAAGTTTCCCCGTTACATAGATATGTGATTTTATTATTTTTTTAATCTTATTTTGTTATTGAACTAAACGAGTAGTTTCATTGAAAAAGATGATGATGTTTATCTTAAAAGACCTAAATTCGAGTAAACGAGTAATATTATCAGAAAAGATGATGATATTTATCTTAATAGACTCAAATTCGAATAACTTTGATTGCAAGGCGTCAGCAAAGGGTAAAAGCATTACAATGATATTTATGGAAGGTTGTCGGCCTTGGCTGCTCATATTTTGGCTGATGGACTTTCTGCTTCAGCACACTTTATCTTTTCTTGTTTTTCATGTTTTCATTGAAAATACTGTTATGACACACAGGGACTAAATAAATGTGAACCGAAAGATTCATGACAGGAACTTGTAGCTCTTCTGCTTGGAGACCCTGTACTGATCAACGCAACTGGGAACCTGTAAGATTAGGACAAATGGTTTTCTATGCTCTTCATGATGTTGGGTACTATCATCCTTGGTATGATTGCATGACGGATTCTGGTAGCCAGTTTTCATCTGTAGTTCAGTTAGTGGTAAATATAATGCCTGTGGCGATAGAGGTTGTAACTCTTCATAAGGCTGAAAGCATTTTTGAGACACAATTTCATCCCAGCCTAAGGTCAAAGCAACCTCGGATCATCCAACATTCGTTTTGCAGATACTTGAATTTGAGCGGGGAGATCTTATGGTGAGATGAAAATGCATAACAAAGATCATGTGTCATGGAAAGAAAGGCAAGAATGGTAAGATGTCATAGCAGAAATATCGGTTCAATATCAGTGAAACTACAGATGAATCCTCCTGCACAGACTTAAATCTCCTTAACCTAGCACAGTCACAGATGTCTCCACTCCGACATAAGTTTTGGACAAGACAACTTCTACCCTATACAACACACACAACAGCAGCCAACAAGCTAAATCTGCTTAGGGAATATCTTCCCTCATGCAACACAATTTTCCTCATGTTTTAACTTATCGCTTTATTCGTTTGGTCTCCACCTGGAAAAGATCACAAAAATAAGAAATCAAAGGCTACTCAAAACACAAACAATTGTTTTGTAAGCAAAGAATTCAGATAGATGGACTTTTTTCTCTTATATGCGGCCTCGAAATACAAATAATTGTTTTGTAAGAAAATAATTCAGATAAATGGACTTTCCTCTATATGTGATGACATTTTTATAGCGAAACACTCTAAAATACATATCTAGGACAAGATAATTGCCTATACTTCTATGCTGTTCCACAATCCCATTTAGAAAAATAAAAAGAGCGCCTGTTAATTTGTTAGGGTTTGGGTACATGTAGGTAACAACAATAATGACCTTGACCAGCAAAATCAACATTAATCTTAAAATTGTAATGAAAAAGGAAATACATATGCAGACCGCTGGATAAAGATATAAATCCAATCAACAATCAGGTATTTGGATGTATAGATATGATCCAACTATATATCATGAGATATTGTAGGCACTCAAACCTGATCTGGCATCGTTGAACTTCACAGAAATATAAGAACTTGCATCCAAGGGAAAAGCATTTCCCCCCACTAAATGAACTTTCTATCATTTATCATCAATTGTAACACAGATAACCAACATAAACTTGAGGGTTTTAAGTGACTTCAGTGTATGTATGCTATAAATGCCATTATTATATTAGCAGGAGATCAAAAAGTCTCTTAGATACCCTTAAATTCATAAACAAACTTCCTAGCAGGATACCGAAAACAGATCTGGTAAATTGCATATGAGAGGTTTAGTAAATATAAAATGGCTTAAAGAAGAAAGAGAGACGACTGGCCAAGCATCATGCGGATTTGTTCAGAAGAGATCTTACCGTTATATCAGATACTGGTGGTGGATGAAACCCGTTCTGTGATCTTTTCACATCATCCTCGGAACATTCAGAACAAACAAAGTGATCCAGCATTTTTGCTTCCTCAATTGTCATGCCCACACAAGCAGGATGATACCTATAGGGACGATAACGAAAACATTAAATATATCTTTAAAATTACTGGGCTGTTGGCACCAGGAAATTATAAAAGGAAATATAGAACACCATACCAGTCCTTGCAGCCCTCACATTGGACCATGAGATCATCAGGGTTGTATGGCATCTCACATTTGCAGTACCTTCAAAACAGGGAAAAAAAACAAGGGGCACCAAAGGTTCGATACCAGATTGCCAACAAGTAAACTAAAAGCCATATTTTACAAACCAATAAAGCACGGTACTCACACAGCAACTCGGTCAGGTGTAAAGGCTCCAGTAGCAGCTTTATACTCGAACCTACAGTAGTAATCCTCAGCCCCAACATCCTCCAGTTTAGTGTAGTTCTTGAAAGAATGAACAATGCACTTCCCTTCAATAGTATGAGCACTCTGCACATCATAGTGGTCTGACAAAAATAGCTCCTTTGCTCCATGGAACTGTCTCCTTCCTCCAAGAGATTCTTCAGGACGATAGTACCACCGTACTCGAACTTTCACATTGTTCCTGCTATCTGCTTCCATTTTCTCAATTCGTGCCACATAGGGAGGCTTACCACTGTCGGAAGGTCGCATCAGAACACAATCCCCAACTGCAAGTAAATAATAGTAATAAATAAAATAAAAAGTCAAACTTTCACATTCAGTCATCACAAACTACAATTTTTTTAAATTCTATATACGCCGTATAACATACACATATGTATATACATATAGATGTTAATACGATAGATACATTTTCAACTCCTGCTAACAAATTCACGAATTTAAATGCATCCATTAGACCCAGCAAAAAGTAAAACCCAACTACAAAACAACCAAGCATTCACTTCTTAATCATCAAAACTAATGCTAGATTACATGTTTGAAAATTTTAAATTTGAAAAATAGGAAATGCCGAGATCCAAAAATCCCCACCACCACCAAAAAAACTGGTTTTCGACATCACAAAAATCGCATTTTTTAAGGCATACACGAATTCGTAGGCGTATATATCTACATGAGAAACACTGTACCTCCGACAACTTTGCTGGTGCCTCTGATGGTGTAAGATTCGAGGTCCTTCTTCCCTTGTTTGGGCTTGGTACCAGAAATACCTGGTCTTGTTTTTGCCATGGAAGCTAGGGTTTATAGGAGGAAAGTTTAAATGTTTTATTTGAAAGGGTGAAAATAGAAAAACTTTGAAAAAAAAATAAGGGGGAATTGAGTACTTACGAAAAAAAAGGTTTTCTTAGGACTCTTCTGAATTAAAGGCCATCAATTATGTACGGAGCCCTCTGCCAGTGAGAGAAATAAATGGGTTAAACTCACTAAACGGTCACTTAACTTCTAGTATGATAACATTTTGGTCCCCCAACCGTCGAAACAACTATTATAACGTTTTGATCATTCAACTTTTAGAGTTAACATTTTGGTCATCTGTCTTAATACTTTAACCCTTTAAATAAACATAGTATTTGATAAACTAAAGAAGCCACATGATATATTATAGATCATTTAGAAAAAAGAAAAACATTACATATAAAGTAATAAAAATTTAAAAGGTTCATTTTCATAATTTAAAAATGATACAATACAGTTTGAAACAAAATAATTTATTCCTACCATGACTAAATGTTAGAAGGAAAGTAATTATCTCTTGTTCTCTGTCTCACCAAATTTGAACTAACAGAGTCAAAGCTGAGTATGTAGATACAAATGAACTTATACATCCTGACATGCATTTCAAAACATCCATAGACAACACAATCGTTTGGGATTTCTCTTTTTTTTTTTTTTCCCTCTCAACAGCTTTCAGAAAAATGAAAGGCTTCCTATTTCCAAGAAAAAACTAAAAGGCCGATCGATGCAAATTCTTGTTCAACGGTTGATGGGAGTGTGCATTCGCTCGACAATCCTGTTAACAGCATCGCGGGACATCACTAATGTGTCATGCTGCAAGATGCTATAGACGTTCAAGCCCTGCAAAGACATACAAAGTAAAGCAATCAAAGATTATGAAAAGTTAACAATATAGTGTTACCATGTATAATGACAAAGGCAAGCCAATATTTTTGCTAATAATTGGAGACACTGCAATATTACAGTTAACACTATACTTACAATGGACGGCAATACATTGACATAATGTAGATTTTGTGTAGCTAGCTTCAACTTTTCATTTACGGGACCATCATCCACAAGCAGAAATTTCTTGGCATTCTCCATTTGGTTTACATAGTTCACTATATTTTTGGTTTTGTGTGTAGGGACCTCCAAATCCTCGAAGACAAGAAGCTGCTCAATTGAGCAATGCACATTGGTTAGAATTCAAAAATCAACTATCACCGAAAAGCTTTGCTATGCATTTATTAGTAAATCAGTAAAACCACATTGCGAAATCCAAAATAGTACAAGGAATCCATACATTTAATACGCATGCCAAATAATAATGACTTACCTTTCCTTCAGCAGCACGAGCAGACAGTGCAATCTTCAGTCCAAGACGTCGAACCTTCTTGTTCAGTTTAAAAGCATGACTTCTTGGCTTGGGGCCATGCATAGTAGCGCCACCTCGAAACTGTTATCAATACATAAAATCAATTAAAAGGCCATAGAAAATAGCTGTTTATTTCTATAACTTCATAAATTCAAAGAACAGAGAAGAAGTTACCTGGGGACCACGCAGTGTTCCATGCCTCGCTCGACCAGTACCCTTCTGTTTCCAGGGCTTCCTACCAGTCCCACTAACTTCACTAATAGTTTTAGTTGAATGTGTTCCCTGTCAACCATACGATTATCACTGTTATTCATGCTTAGCATATTTTGATTGCACAAGAGAAGAACTGTTTAATGCAATTTATGTGGAAAATAGGAACTAGTATTAAACTGAAACAATATGGTATGGTCTTGAAGAATTTCAGAGTAACATCAAGAGAATCCTAAAGTGTGTGCTTCCAGTATCCATAGAGAAGGATGAAACAGCACCTGTTGTCGTTTTGCAAGCTGCCATCGTACAACACGGTGGATAATATCCTTTCTAATAGGTACATCAAAAACATCACCAGCCAAAACCATGAAGCCATGGTTTTCATTATGAAAATTTGTCACAGGAACTACCAGGTCCTCATAAATCCCTGCACCATCATAGTAAATTTAATCCAATAGAACTCAGCTCATTTAAACAACAAAATAACATTGGCCTATTCCTGATATTGTTGAAATGCTTACAAGCTGAACTCAGTTTAACCAAAACAAAATGCAAAACGGAAGGCAATAAAAAACCCACAGTGAGGATTCAGGTTCACAACTCGGCATGTATCAATATCAAGATGATATCTTTATATCTTTGACAAAGCCAAAGAAAATCCCAGGGTTTTACTATGAGTTCATATTGACTTCAAGCAATAATACAGGTCCATAGCAGAAATGTGGTATAATATTCCCATACCAATAGTGCGCTCTGGTGTTAGTACGATCTTTGAAGAGAGTAAATCCGATGGAAAAGCACCTTCATTCGAATCAGGAGTCAAAACTGTAGTTGAAAACCTCCGATAACCAAGGAAAGACGGACAACGCTACATCAAATAAAATATAGCATAGACGAATAAAATACAAAGAAAAATCATGATACAGAAGAAAACAAGAGGCAGGTGCAAGAACAAACCAAATAGCTAGACCAAAAACACAAAGAGATTAGAAGGGGTGTTACAAATTGGAACAAACAATACAGAATCTTATGAAATTAATAATTGGTATTGTAGAATAGCGCTTCCACTAGATGTAGAAACAAAAAAAAAAAACATGTTATAATTATCCTTACTGAATCCTTCTAAAATAAGAATGAAGGCTAATGACAATAGCAGACCCATTAACCAAGATAACCCCCAATCCTCTTCCCAATAATTGATTCTAACTCTAATGGATTCATATTTTTGTGTGCAACACATTTAAAAAGAAAACAAAATGAGAACATACCATGGAAGAGCTAAAACATTCTGCATGAGGCAAGTTGTCCCCAGTAATACGACCACTCAGTTCTAATTGGACAGAAAATAAAAAGTACCAGGTTAGTATTACAGTCAAAAGACAAACAGCAGACAAACAATGTTGACATGATAGTATAGTACTCTTACCAGAAGTTTGCAATGAAGGAGCAGTGACAATTGGGCATGCGCGGGAGCACAGGGTAGGCAGTGAACCAAAAGATCGTACAATCCTTCTCGAGATGGACAAAGCCATACTCTGAATAACCAAGTACTACTTATTTGTTCAATAACATCAAGACAAAGTCACCTGCTCATCTACACTCCGAACTTCAATTGTTAATGAACTCAATCTAAGATTAAAGTCCACAACTTAGCGAAGAAATGAATTTATTAAGTCCATTAAATCAAACGTTTGTATCCAACACTGTGCGCGCAAAGTATTTGATAAAATTTCACATACAAAAACTCAGAATAAGAAAATAAATTCCCCTAAAAATAGATTCCCTGGAATCGTATGAAGCTAAAAAATACCTATACGGTACATATATCAATATAACTGCCAATTAAATCATAACGATTTCAAGATTAACAACAATAAATTCTTAATTTAGTATATAACCGAACAAAGCAAAAGAGGTATGAAACGAGAACGTACAATGCGGCGGGAATCTAGACACTGAAATGAAACCAGAGAACGTTGAGAGCGTACTGTCGCGTTTGAGGGCGTCAGTTTTAGAGAAAGGAGGTGAAGTGTGGGTTTTAGCAAGTCAGTTTAGGGCTTCAGTTGGATTCTCGGCTTCAAAATAGAGATTGGGCCCAATGAATGGGATTTAATTTAGATACGGACAAGGGAGATACAGTTGTATAATTTTTTGTTATTTTTGAGACTGGTAACGATAAATAACTAATCAATTAAATCAAAGAAACAATTAAAAAGAGAAAGGCTCAAGGTTCAATAAATCCTTAAATTTTTTTAAAAAAATTAATTAAGTTTTTAATTTTTTTTTACTCAATAAAACTCTCAAACTCATTAGAAAAATTAATTTAGCCTTTAAACTATTATAAAAAATCAATTAAGCTCTTAAAATTTTATTACATTCAATTAAACTCTCAAACTAAAAAAAAATAACCCTTTGATCAACTATGATCGTTAACTTTAACGTTTTTCTTATTATTTTTTGACACTTATTGCGACAAGATAATGTCATTTATCGTTTTTAAGCAGTTTTAAATTTTAAAAATATATAAAAAAATCTTAAAACTTTATAAAAAAAACTTGAAAATTTTAAAATTATTTTAAAATATAAAAATATTTTTTATAATTGTAAAGTAATGTTTAATATTTTTATTTTTTATTTTTAATCTTTTTAAAAATATTTTTTCATGATTTTTATATTATTTTATAAAATAAATTTTAAAATTTCTAGAAACGGAAAAGTAGTGTTTTTTTTGCAACACGTGTTAAATATTTTTTTTAAAAAAAAGTTAAAGTTAACGGTTAAAGTTGGTAAAAGGGTCAAATTAATTTTTTTTTTTTGAGTTTGAAGGTTTAATTGAGTGTTTAAAAAGTTTAAAGGCTGAATTGATTTTTTTTTGAGTTTAAGAGCTTATTTGAGTATAAAAAAATTTAAGGGCTTAATTGATTTTTTTTATAAAAGTTCAAGGACTTATTAGACCTTAAGCCGAAAAGAAAAGAAGAATATCTTTTCTCGTCATTGGTGTGTGAGAAAGGAGATATTACAGTGGTCGGAGTAGATCATTGACGATGGATATAGAAAGATAAAAATTTAGAGAATTAATAATTTTAATATTTTATAAGAAAGAATATATGACTGTAGAGAGGGTTTACATTGAAATATTTTTATAGTCTATTCTCTAACAAACTAACAATCGATTAATTAATTAGTCATTAGTCTGACAGGGTGTAATACTCCTGGCGGTTTATCGAAATCGTTGTTGGAACCGTGTCCAGGGGGCGGTTCAGATCCGAGAGAGTGCGTATACCACTGATCCGACTGCTCAACGGCTTCGCATGTTTCTTGTCGCGAGAGGCTATTGATTTCGCCTAATCCTAATTCGGCCCATATCGACTGAGCTCAAGCCACGGCGATGCTATGGAAACCTGCACAGTAATCCCGTTTGACCCAAACTTCTGTTATCGGTCGGGACCCATACCACCCGTAAGTCTTTCCATTTTACTGTTAGTTCGAGATAATGTTGATGGCACTGATGGTTGGTTGGTTCCTCATAAAGTAATTGAATCCATCCTGACACCGATTATTGATTGAACACCACATTTTTCTTTCATGTTCAACCAAGTTTTTCAATGCGATAATGATCTGATGGTGCGTTTCATGAAGAATGGATACCCTGTTTTCTTTTGTATCCGATGCCTGATTCGACGTTGTGCTGGGTCCTGGGGCGGTTTCCGTAAGAATTAATGCGCAAAAATCCTCTCCTTTTCTGTGGTCTTCATAACAACAAACAGTAGCGAAAAACTGAATAGAACGAACCAAATTGCAAAGCTATTTCGCTGATGCCTCGTAACACAAGTAAAAGTCGGGGACAGACAAGCCCAGCACAGGTCAATTTGATGGACCTCTCTACTTATTAGAACAATAAATGGATAGATCTACACCCTCAATCGCTATCTTCTTATATTTATTTTAGTAGCTTAACTTTTAAAATTTTAATTTATTAATTGGATTTTCAGATTATTTTTATTTTGATCACTTTTATCCAAAATTATTATTTCGTATTAATAAAATTAATTCCGGATACTTATTTCGTATTAATAAAATTATTTCTTTATTATAAGTTTTTTGATTAAATTTATTTAAATCGGTTACTATATAATTGATTTTATCATTTGAATAATATATAATCAATTTTATTATTTAAATAGTATATGATCAATATTATCCCCTAAATTATTATGCACTAAAAAGTAGAAAATAAAAAAATAATCAACTCAAAGTTAATATAATTCTAACAGTCTTAATTCTTCTATGGTAATGAATGTATATATTTCTGATTAAATTTAAATCTAAAAATGCGGTGATAATTTAATGGATTTCGGATTATTAAATTTTATATTTTAAATTAAATTTGATTATCATGTTCAAATTATTTTTAAATCTTAATTCAGATATAATGATTTAAATTTTAAATTTTAAATTAAATTAACCGGGTGTAATCATCTTCATTTTATTGTGCTTTTCTTATTAGTCGTAAAATTTGTACAATAGTTTATAATTTGATCTTATTCCCGTTAATAAAAGGAAACAACTACCAACAAAAAAAATTGTGTAGGGCGGAAAGAAGGCAGACCAGATTCAGAATAGAGCTCATAGACCAGAGTCTCAGAGAATACATATGTGATATGAACAAAAAGGAGAAAAACCGACATCTCTAATTGAAATACTTGATAATCTGTGTGTACATAAGGATAAACTAGAAAATTACTATAGATAAAAATACAGATTAATACAAGAAAGAGGGTTAACAAAGATTAAAACACTTAATAAACTTTTTTAGTGAAAAAGCTACGAAAATTAAAAAAGTTATTACCGTTTACAACGTTAGATCCGCTGCTTCCTTCGGTTCCACCACGGCCGCTACTTCGGTTGCTACTATTATCTTCCATTCTACAATCCAAAGGATGCTTGTATCCGATATACATTGGCACGTTCAGGTTTAAAACTTTGGTTCTGTTATTATTGTTGAAACCGTTACTGGTTTTACCGCGGCGGGTTTCGGTAGCTTCCCTTTTTCCGCTACTCTTGTCGGATGACCGAGCCAAAACATCAAAGTTCTTGACAGCGGAACCACTACGACGAACCTGCCAAACCGGGCTGCTTCGCCCCAAGTGAACACCTGACCTATTGGGACTGCTTGGCCATTTTCTAGACTTGGATTCACCCGCTGAGTTGCTACGGGAACATGGAGCGCTACTTACTTTCCTGGCACCCGCCGTCGAGGAGGTCATTCTGGGTCGGGTCCCGCTTGTACCCGCGGATCTACTCCTTGAAAAAGGCCAGATATTTATGTTCAACTCAGCCGGACTCCCTCCGGTTTGACTCTGACTCTTCTTTTCTTTCTTCTTCTCTTTCTCTTTATCCTTGTCTTGTTGATTTTTAGCTCCGTTTTTGACCTTCTCTTTCTTGAAAATATCCTTCCACCGCTTCGAAGCTGATAAGACGGTAACCGGCTCAGATGTTATAAGAGAGCTAAGCTCGGGTTCCGAGTCGGGTACAAATGGTTCTGATGCGGGTGAGTTAAGCTCGGTTTGTGGGTTCTCTTCAGGTTGTTTGTTGTGCAGGAGATGAAGCGGACGGAGAACACCATTAACAAATAGTTCATCGGCGGAGATGAGATCAGTCTGAGTAAAAGACGGGTTTCGAACCCTCCAAAACTCGAATTCGGGTGAACTTGAATGGCTGCTTGTAGTACTTCTTCTTCCACTGCTGCATGGTGATAGATTTTTGGATTCTTCGTTTACAGATGTTTGGCTCTCCATTTTTCTTTGGTAGAAGAAAAAGAAAGTTTGAGGAAAAAGGTGAGAATTTATTGATGTTTTTTTTTGAATAAAAGTTGAGCGTCTTATTTTTTAGTGAATAACTAGAGAGTAACAAAATAAAAATAAAAATAAAATGAAATATTTAAAAATATTTAAAAAAGAGAGTTCAGCGCATGGGAAATTGTTGTCGTTTATTTTAATTACGTGTGAGGTTTACTTCTTATTAGATATATTATTAAATCTTCTCTGTTGTTTTAAAACTGTAACTCACATTTACATCTGGAACACATGTTTAGGTCTCCTTCTTGTCATGAGTCATGATCTTTTATAATCTCCTGACCGTTTGATTCTTGAACACAGGATGTTGATGTCTGAGATTCTTGATCGATTCTATGTATCTGCAGAGATAAAAAGATCTGAACTTAAGTATATGAGAGAAAATAGAGTGCAAGTGGGTTGACCAAAGTGGATTAAGCTCGTGATGCCATGTGATGTGTTCACATTCATTAGTTGGTGAAAAAAGATTGCAGAATTGAGCGTTGACAAGTGTGATAGTACAACCCTTTATCATGTTCATCGATAATAAGAAAAAAATCACAAACCAATAAAAGGAAGAGGTGAACATCACCAAAGGATCACATTGTGGGGACTGGCTGGGGATCTAAAAGGAGTGAAGTGCGGGAAAGAATAAGAGAATGGTTGAGATTTGTATGCTCTTTGTTAGTGGATGTTGTCCGGCACCAAAATGATGAGACAGGTGAAATACAAACAAAAATTACAGAAAGAAACTCAGTACTTCATTGGTTGAAATCGGGTACCTTATCTCCTCTCCACAGTCACATTTTATTTCGATGGCAACAGTCTTTTATTACTGTTACATAGTGATGATAATCGAGTCTTTCAGATTAGATTTAAATTATTTTTGGTTATGTTAATTTTTGTTTAGGATTGATACAGACAGTATCAAATTAATTCTTTTAGATTGTGTTTAGGTCTATATTATTTTGGGTGGGATCAGGTATTTATTTTGCATTGGTATGTTTTCCATGCTTTTCATTGGTGTGCATCCTACCCAAAAACTTCAAGAACAAGTCGGCAATGCCCAATGCTGTGATGTAATGCAACCGGGAATGCGTAACATGCCTACTGACTTGCTAATCTGTGTACATAAATAGGATCCATTGTAGCATCAACTGGACCCCTGCTGCATGCATAAAAAGCTTTAAAGGTGTTAAGGGTCTTAAGTGGCTAATTTGGACGTATCAGACTGGGACATGTGATGTTTGTTCATGACTTGCATTTAGATGATGGTTGGGCAGACAGAGAATGATTTTGAGAAATGAAGTTTTTTTTATTTATTAAAGTCCAAGCTTAAAGCATACATTATAGAAATTTGTGCTAACAGGGACAAGCATAAAAGACAGGATTGCACAACCCAAGACAGCAGATCTATCTAAGCTATGCTTTTCATTACATGCCTTCATAAAAACTTCAGACATTTGAAGGGACTCCAGTTTGTGAATCTTCAATGAGTCAGGGTACAGCCTACCAGGTAGGCGCAGCATTGAGCGCCAGACATGGCTGGTATAAAGTAACCCAGAACCTGGACAAATAGACTGAAGAGTCCCATCCTCCACGGTAAAAATAAAGCAGACGGGGAAACAAGATTCCCACCACACCCCATACGTTTGAATTTCGAAAACCATAATTTAACTAGATTTGTTTGACTTTTTGCGATTTGTGGAGTATATTGTGGAATA
This sequence comes from Abelmoschus esculentus, assembly GCA_035048815.1. Classification (NCBI taxonomy): domain Eukaryota; kingdom Viridiplantae; phylum Streptophyta; class Magnoliopsida; order Malvales; family Malvaceae; genus Abelmoschus; species Abelmoschus esculentus. Next base: position 5,181,652 of record JAUCBN010000008.1, read on the forward strand.
ATACAGACAAGGAAGACGAGAGATGGTCCATCTGCAAACACTGTTCCTTGGTTTTTTAATGGTTCCCGAAAAGTCTAAAGGGATTGACATTTTCCCCAAGATTATATCTTTTTTATCTATCGGGTTTCCTTCCCCGATGGATGAAACAAAACCAGGAGTCGTTATCCAGGCTTTGATTGTCTTGGTCGATTCCTCTGGGGAGTAGAATACAAAATTTAGAATGCTGGGAAATATTGAAAATGACAAATCGACGGTAATAACGACCGTTCATCCTTGTCAAAAGCAGACATGGAAATTTATAGAAACAGGACAGCCACGTAGTTTTAGCATGCATAGAAATTTTAACAATAATTAAATTAAATTTTAAAGTTTTTGCAAAATGAGAGGATCAAATTCATATAATTTAAAAAAACAAATTGCTATTTTTTAAAAATTCATAAAATAAAGGTAGGAAAGGGCCAAGGGGTGGTAATAATTTACACACTTGTTTAGGCTCATAGCACCAGACCTTGGGCTTCACTATTATTCTCGCACGGAGTGAAATAGAACCGCGCATATTGCTACAAACCATGTTTATTACCACAACGAGGACAGAGAGACAGGCAGACAACCAACCAGTACATTTGAAACTTTCTATTCCTTCCTTCCAAGCTGTTTCGCTGTCTTGTCATGGCTTCTAATGCTCACACACTAGCACTAATATAATTACCCTGTTTAACAAATAAAAAATCCGTAGGTTTAAGGTCCATTGATATGTAATATCAACATTTGGGCCATGTTCTTTTCCTGAATTGGGCTCGGGTACCCAATGCTTTCTAGAAAATTTCGGAGAGAAGAAAAATGGAGATCAATGTATTGTAGAACTAACGGGGTCAGCGTGGATGGCCGAAGAGATGCAGTCTATATTATTAGCCAACCCTACACTTCTACTTGCTGTGATCGTCGGTAGCACCATCATTTTCATTCTATTTTTCCAACCGCGCCATCTGACATCTTCTTCCCCAAATTCGGATTCCATGGCTGCTCGGAGCTTTGTTCTTTGGCTTCACGGACTCGGTGACTCTGGCCCTGCTAATGAACCAATCAAGACACTCTTTAGATCTCCCGAGTTCCGAAACACCAAATGGTCTTTCCCTTCTGCTCCTGAAAACCCCGTTACCTGCAACTGTAAGCTTCATAATTTACATTCTTGCACGAATTGGTTCTGCTTATTGACTTTTGTTTTTGTGTTTTGAATGAATTGATGTGTATGGGTCTGATTCTTTTGAGTTTAATTAGAGTTCAAGTGTAATTTGCGGCAGTTAAATCATTGGGATTTTTTTCTGGGGGAAATGTATAGGAGTATTGACGATGATCGACTTCAAATACAGAATCTCGTTTCTTATTTGAAATTTAGTACTTTAGTTTATTTCATTTTAACAATTTATACTTGTAAGGGAGAACGGGATGAAGCTAACGAGAACAAATTCTTAGCAAGGGGTTAGTTTAATTTTTGCATAGGATTTCGATGTCAAACTGTTTCACGATCTTTCAGCGTTGGTGTGGAAAATGTTCTTATTTCCTGTTACCCTTTTGAGCCAATGTATGCTTGGATGGCTCATCTATGGAGGTTTCACTACTGTGACAGATGGCTAGATTCTCGTCAAAGTGGCGTTGTTTAGAACAGTTTGTTATCATTTGTAAATAGTAATGATACCATAATTGTTTTTTCTGATACATTTTTCATTGGCAGATGGAATGAGGATGCCTTCTTGGTTTGACATCCATGAGATTCCTGTGACAGCTGTAAGTGATGTTTGTTCTCCTTCCATTTCATTTATACCAATTTGATCTAGTGTGGGACATTTCTCTTTCAGATGTCTATTAGGTACTATTATATTTCTTCAAAACAAATTTATGTACACTTCATTGTTGGTTCTTGTATATAGTGGATTTCCTGTCTTTTTGTTTTTATCTAAATTATAGTAAAATTGAATTTTGGTGCTATGAAATACTGCATTTTATTTCTTATTAGCAATGAGTAGATTATCTAATGTAGGTATATGAGTTACATCTTTTTTGTCCTGCCATTGCTCGTTTGTTTTAACTTTAATGCATATGCATGCATGCTTAGAAGGACTAAAACATCACGAGTTGTGGGTTTTCTGTCACATACAGGTTCTGAATGTGCTATGGATCATAAAAGTGGACCATGTCACCCATGGATTTTGTTATGGTTATTAATTGGCTGAAATCTTTCATCCACAAAAGTAGCATAGATGGCACTTTGCAAAGGCTTTTCACCTTCAATTTTCAAACTTCTATTTTGTGATTTTTTAAAAACTTGGGGTGAGTCTAGGTCACGACATATTAATTTAAGACTAAAAAACAACACAACCGGAATGTTAGAAAACACGGAACCTAAAATGTTACCACACAACCGAAATGTTATACCTTTCGATAACATTTTAGGTTCCATGTTTTCAAGAATCAAGACAGTTTTTGAAACTTGTCATGAAACCAAAAACCAAGTTGCGAAACTTGTCTAAAAACCTCCAACCTAAAATGTTATACTTTTTGGTAACATTTCGTGGTGTGCCGTTTTTAGCCTTAAATTAGGTTGTACCATAAACTCACCCCACAACATGTATAGTGGCCTTGAATTCAATTCCCTAGATTTTGGGGTCAACCTGTTTTCTGACAAGAATTTCTAAGCTTTCAATGGTCATAAAACTTCATTATAATTTCGTATCTGTTGTTCCATTTATAAGATGAAGTATATTTGCGTTAGGCTATTTGTCAATGTCGTGCAAATGTTTTTCTTTACTTTGCTGTTACTCTTGAAAAGTCCACACTATCTCACAACCAATTCTACCTCTTCCACCATGATGATGTGAATGCTCAGCTCATAGTGCTCCACATTCAGTTAGATAGTTGGTTTTGCTTCTATGTATAGGATTCTCCAAAAGCTGAAAGTGATGTCCTTAAAGCAGTTCAGAATGTGCATGCAATGATAGACAAAGAAGTAGCTGCTGGGATAAATCCTAATAATGTATTTGTGTGTGGATTTAGTCAAGGAGGTAGGAAGTCTCTCTCCAAAGATCATAGCATAATTCACTGTATTACTTGTGGTATGTTGCAAATTTTAACAACTTCTTTCAGGTGCCTTGACCTTGGCTAGTGTTCTGTTGTACCCTAAAAAGCTTGGTGGGGGTGCAGTCTTCAGTGGATGGGTTCCTTTCAATTCTTCAATGATAGAGAAATTCCCAGAAGATGCAAAGAAGGTGATTTTCATCAGATGCTGCAAGTTTATCCAGTTTGCTAAAACTTTATCCCCATTCCTTTTTCCTATCTTATTTGGAGTCTGTCAAACCTAGAGATATCTCCAGATCTTACATATTGATGTTGGATTCTTAATGTCTTGTTATAAGAAAGCATTCTGTCGACTGCATTTAATGATCAGTCCTATAAACTACCATTACACCTTAATTCACAAAGATGAGAATTGAGATTATTAACTGTGTTTGTTATGCTTTCATGGCTAATAATATGTCATATGCTGTTGGCTTTTTTAGTTTACGAGTTCTTCCTGAACTAACTCGAATATCTCATTATTTATCAATATGCTTACGAATGTGCAACACCTGAACTTGTGCAGACACCTATTTTATGGTCCCACGGAATGGCTGACAGAACAGTACTTTTTGAGGCTGGACAAGCTGGGCCCCTTTTCCTTGAACAAGCAGGAGTAACCTGTGAATTCAAGGTATATATGCCAAATATTTATTCGGAGTTTCTGGTGTATTTTGTATGTCATCTGCTGATCTGCCGAAACTCCTATGATGCTACAGGCTTATCCTGGTCTTGGTCATTCAATAAGCAACGAGGAGCTGCAGTTCCTCGAATCATGGATTAAGGCTCGTCTACAAAGCTCTTCTTAAGGTTTAAACATCTCTAGAATGGCATCCAAGTATTGTCATTGGTTTGTAGTGAAATTATTGATTAGTTAAATATTACTCCATAATACATATGTGGTTGACATATGAGGATATTTTTCATCTCCAGATTTTTATAAGTTGAAGTCAACTTCTGTACTGTTGCTTTGTTTAAAACCCAAGTTTCTAAACTTGTAGTACAGACAAGGGTGTATGATCTAACCCCTTCAACTTCATAGCAAATCGTTACCTACCTATCTACAGCTGATTATAACCCTGCTGTTAGCTAGGAATTCACTAGTGGTACTTGGAATTTACTATGCTAAAGCCTAACCAATGCATGAGTGCCATTTGTATTTATTTTTACTGTTCTTGTTGTTGCTCAAGAGAGTGTCTTTGGTACTGCTAGACTGCTAGTATCCACCAAACCCATTTGATTACGTTAACGTATAAAGCGGGACAGTGAAGTGAGATAGACCGGGACAAATGGAAATCAATCACCATCGTTGCACCAACTGCAACTCGAAACGACATGGAGTAATGAAAACATACGGTTCAAATATCAGATTCACTCCACGCTGATAATTGGACCGTTCACCTTATAAGAACCGCGACGCACTTGAACGCACACTTCCCCAGGCTAATGTCCTTGAAGCCCCACACCGCGTCATCAAACTCTATGCTATGTTATTTTATTCTCTCTCCCTCGTAGAATAATAATATAAAACCTCACTAACCCTTCAAAAAGTCTTAAAATTTTGTTCTCTTGCCCTATCTGCCTGAGAATCAATCTTTGACCATGAAGAAGCTTTACCGGAGAGGCTCAGTTCATCCATCACCTCCGATCACAACCGATCATCTGTCTTTCCTTCCGGCCACCATCTTAACTCTTGCCGCCGCTCTTTCCCCAGAAGACAGGGAAGTCTTGGCCTATCTCATCTCTTGTTCTAACAACGACTTTGGCAAATTTTGCAAAAACACCCAGAAATCCCCGACTAAAGGAAGTAGCAGCTTCAGCAGCGGTAGTGATCATGATCATCCACCTATTTTTACCTGTGATTGTTTCAGGTGCTACATGAGTTATTGGGTCAGGTGGGACTCGTCGCCGAACCGGCAGCTGATACACGAGATTATTGATGCTTTTGAAGATGGATTAGAGAAAAGGAAGAAGACAAAGAGCAAGAAAGACAGGAAAAAGAAAACAAGCGGTGCTGATGGGTCTGGTGTCTTGAAACAAGCCGATTTAAGCTTAAGAAAAGATGAGACGAGTGAGTTGAAATCGGTGGAAGCGAATAGCAGTAGCGGTGTTGAAGTTTGTGGGGATGCTGGTGAAGAAGGAACAGAGAAGGGTACGGTGAGGAGGTTCGTGAACTTCATCGGAGAGAGGATTTGGAATGTTTGGGGGCAGTGAATTTAGGCGAGAATCCAAGAAAAAAGAGGTTCCCCTTAACTCCATCCTATTTTTCTCTGTGTAAGAGAAAAGAAGAATGAATTTTCTTACCTTTTTTGTACATTATACCCTTTTACAATGTAAAAATGGGTAGTTTAATCTTAAATCAATCATGTTTTTGTTGGTCTTGAATCAACCCTTGGCTACGAAAGAATTTCTTGTTTCCCGGTGTGCCCACCACTTTCTTCTAGCTTATACATTTACCATAATTAGATTTTATCATTGTTATTAGATTCTGAAGTAAGTGTTCTGCGTGTAATGAAGATACCCAACATCTCATGCTCTCAATATTTATGCCCTTCTTCCCTTCAGCTTATGTTTCATTCCATTTCATGCTAATTAACGGTGGAGGAGAGAGGCAGTGATTGTGAACGTTGCCTGAAAATGAAGTGGTCGGCAAAAGTAGCCTTTGTTTAATGGAAATGGAAGTGCCCCCAGGCTCCAAGCCTCCAACTCCTTCCCTACTCAACCCAAGTTCAAATCCAATGACTTAATTAATAACCAGGTTGGAAATAAGAGGGAACAAGTCAAATTTCAATCTATTTTGACCAAAAGTAATAGGAGTGAATTAGTCAAAAAAAAATGAACAGAATATATATATATATTTTTTGTATTTTCTATGAACTTGTGCATTTAACTTATATAGTAGAAGGCCATTCATGATTCAACCAAGACGAGTGGAGTCCTCAAAAAAAGAGTGGTGTCCTCGGCAAGCGCATCAGGCAGCTTTGTTTCAGGGCCACTATTTTTATTTTGATGAATTGTGTGTGTGTCATTAAAGATCGGAAGTGTACAAGTGTGTTGGTTCTTGTGGCGGTGACCCCTAGTACCATGGCACCTACGTAACAACGAAACCTAAACCATAATCCCCATTCATGCTTTGTCCGCGATGTTTCCAATAGACTAATAAGACAATCTTGTCATTATAGTCTATACGCCTTCAGACAAACAACAAGGCTGGATTGGATTCCCAGGATCTTACCTTTTTAACTCATCGATTTACTAGGGATTTTATTTAAGCTAGATACAGTAGGTTTAAGAATTTACGATAAATTTTATAGTATAGGTATGAATATCGCAAGCAGACGATGATTTAATCATCAGAAATGTATTTGTTTTTTTTTATCCTAGTAATTTGGAGATTCCGACTTTTTGTTGTGACTGAGTCAACTAACGTAAAATTCACGGTGTTTATAAGAGGGGGAGAGTTGACCAACACACCAGCTTAGTCAACGAAAAATGTCCAGGTTTCAAAAATTAGAAAAATTCAACACTGGAGTTTTCTTGGAAGTAGCTCGCGGTTACAAGAGCCGGGGGGGGGGGGGGTAAGCAAATTCAAACTCAAACAATAAATTTCGTGTGGAAAGATCCGTTCCTTCTATCGGTACCTTCAAATTCTTTGAATTTTGTTTCGTGTAAGCTGCGTTTTTCTTTTCATTCTTCTTTGTAGTGCAACAAATTGGCAGGGATTACAAAAACAAATTAACATTTCTTTGAATTATCAACGAGATCGAAACTTGATTGTCACAAGATTTCAGGCCGAAATCCCATTACTTGAAGAGTCGGATGCGTTTCCTCAATAGGAACTTTGTAATCGATTTTTCTGTACTTAGAAATAGTTCGATTGTTCTTCACTAATCAAACCCTAACAAGATTCCAAGCATTGCTATGGCCAATTACGTTGCAATCCCCCTACACTATGTAACTTAAAGCTTTATTTACATTTAATTATGGCAAATGACAAGTGATATAGTTTCTGCAAATGATCGTATACTGATACGGCAGGGTAGTAGCCAGCCTACTTCGATGATGGGATAAGAAATGGATAGTGAACTCGGGGGAGGGGGGGAGAAGAAATTGGAAAGTAAGTTCATCTTATTTGCTAAAAGAAGGATGGAAAAGAAAAGCTGGATACGGTCTAGGAGTGACTAGTCTTGGAGAAGGGGTGGGAATTTGATGGTGGTTTGATCGGTGAGGGTGGTGGGTGCGTTCATGATGGTGTCTGTGAAGGAGGTGGTGGTCCTTGGAGCTGTGGGTGCGTTGGTGGTACCCATGGGATTGGGATTAGTCTGGAATTGTAGTTGGGGAAGGAAAGGCTTGCTGGGATTAGTTTGAGATGAAGGTGGTTGTCCTCGAGCTTTCCAAGTTGGCTAACCGTTCACAATCTCTGTAGTGATCATTGTATAATGCGCCTGAAGGAGGGATATGCCATTTTTCTTATGATATGCATCAACCTTCCATTAAAAACAGAACTATTTCAGGTACAACAATTAAGAAAGGAGCGTAAAGGAAGGGTTTATTAGAAAGTAAAAGAAGTATCCTTAGAGTCTAGAGGGGACTCCCCCTGCCACTACTATAGTTTCTCCTGTAATATAACTAGCATCATCAGATGCCAAGAAAGCAGCTGCAGCAGCCATGTCTTCTGCGGTACCAAGCCTTTGAAATAAGGTCTTCTCCTCGACGATCTTCCTCTGCAATATCCCATCTCAATTTCAGTTCTTTACAAGGCATATGAATCACTTCACAAATGAGTAACCAGAACTAAAAGTGACATCGTTTACTTACCACGGCCTCCTCTTTTGTGATGAATGCTGCAAAGTTTGTTGGAACAGAACCGGGTGCAACAGCATTTACGCGAATATCAGGGGCCATCTCAGTTGCAAGCGCCTAAAACATGTTTATTTGATGTTTAGAAGATGAAGATCTCATGGTTGTAGAATTGTTGAAAAAAGCAATCGTTAGCTATAATGGAATGCAACTCTAATACCAACCTTGGTCAATCCAAGAAGGGCAGTCTTAGTTACCCCATACATAAACATTGCGGGCGGCGGATTATAGGCAGCAATTGAAGAAATAATAACAATCGATGAACCCTTTTGCAGGTGAGGAGCTGCCTCCTGCAATAGACACATAGAAAAGGTAAGCCACATTCCCTCCTTATACAATTGTCAAGGTTTAACATATACAGATTCTGGAAATGTGGCAAACCAATCTGCAGCGGCATGATATGAATAGCCCACTGCCAAATTTAAGACTGGAAGTATAGCAAGATGACGCAACACCAATAATATAATCGTTACGAGTCATGCATCATATGCACTATCCTAGACCATTGTATGTTCTTTGAATATTATCCTTTGCCCAACCGATTTACCTGCAAAAGTAATACAGTTGCTTTGACGTTTATTTCCCATAGCTTGTCAAGGACAGATTCTTGGGTTAGCAACACAGGATCCACAGAAGGATTTGCAGCAGCATTTGATACAACCACATCTATTTTTCCATATTTCTGAAAGGAAACTAGCAATTTTATAATCACATCAAACAATTACAAGCACGTTCTGATATAAAGATGTTCTTGCTAGAAAAAAACACTCACAGTTGAACCTAACTTGCTTGGCATTTCCAAAAAGTAAGGATTTGAGACATTTTTAAATTTGAATTTTCCAATTTCAGAAGAGAATCATATAGAAGGGCATGATAACTTTATAGTAATTAATAACAGAAAAGAAGGATAAGAGAACTAACATCAATAGTCTTTTGAATAAGATCTTTCCTGTGTTGTGCATTTGAGACATGACAGACCACTCCATATACTTCAAGTCCTTTGCTTTTAAGCTTTTCGACTGCTTCATCCACATTTTTCTGCAAGCACAACAAAATCCTTATATTTAGAAGCAATAATAAAATATAAAATTTTATTCGAAATTTTAACATTTTAATTTCAATTGTTTCGGGGGGGAGAAAACAGAATTCAATATTCAATACGAAAATCCTAAGCTTGCAATAGAAAAATCGCACTGTAAAATTCCATGGGCGGGTTAAACAGATATAGGTAAATAGTCAACAAATCATGAATATCATACAAACGGAAAATTTCATGAAAAATCTAGAACATGAGTCGAAACCTAATATTCTTAGAAGGTTGAAGAAAAGTCAATAATTTAAGACGTTCCAGCTTGGGAGAGTAAGAAGGGAAGGGAACCTGTTTGCGAGAAGAGATCACAACGGAGGCTCCTTCCAACCCGAGACGCTCGGCGATGGCAAAGCCGATCCCCTGAGTGGATGCAGTGACGATTGCAACTTTGCCTTCGAATCTCCGCCCAATCTTTTGCGCCATTTTCAAGATGAGTAATTAGTCTTCTTTCCGTTAGTACTTATCTCCACGGTCCATTTATTGTTATTAATTTATTATAATTGGTGTTCAAAACAAAATTACTATAATTAGATGCAATTTTCGTGCTCGTAAATTATTATAATTAGTGTTAATGGTCGGATATTAGATTTAATTTAATGTTTTAGATATTTAAATTTGTAATAGGATGATTTATATTGAAAATTATTATAATAATTAGTATTTTTTTAAATATCTAATTTTTCAGATAATTGAATTAAATTTTTAGATATTTAATTATCTTTAAAAATATATTTTAAATTAATTATTTTTTAAATTTAAAAGTTATATTTATGATTTTTTTAATATAATAAACAATAAATAATCAAATATAATAAAATTTATATTTATAAAATTTTAATTATTTTAATTTTTAAATATAAAAAACTTTAAATTATTAAAAATAAAAATAACATTAATTTATTTTATTTTATGATAATCTAAAATTAAAATATTATGATTATTATTTGATCCAAAAAATTTAAAATCAATTAAATATTTAATTCAAAAAAATATTATCTCTTTTCTCATAAAAAAAAAGTTTACCATTTAATAATGAAAGTAATGAAAATTCAAGAGAGAAAAAATCCTTCGAGCAAACCAAATAAAAGCTTGAAAGTCCTTCAAAATGATCCACTAACTCCGGTAATGGACCCAAAAGCCCATTCAAGAAAGCCCGTTTGAACTATAAACTGTCGCAAACAGCTGGCTCAAACGGGAATCTGCGCCCACCTAAAACCGCCTTTGACTGCCGAACTCGGAATCTCCAAAGCCGAACGAGGACAAAAATATAACTAAACTTCAGCTCAGATTTGTCGATCGCCGATTGCCACTTCTTGGTTGCCTTTCTCACTTTCCACTTTATTTGTTTTTTTTTTTCTCAGCGCAGAACAAATTTAGAAACGATGAGTTTCTCTTATTCGGCGATTGCAATCTCAGCATCCTCCTTTTCCCTCAAAGCTAGGCAACCTAAAACTCGTGTTCCTTTCAACTTCCAAAAACCTTTGAGTTGCAGCTCCCCACCTTCCATTCGATCGTTATCCAGGTAATTCGTTCGACTAATTCTTCATTCCCTCATGTTGTAATTAGAAAGGAAAGATCAATTTGTGGGTTTTTGATTGAATGGTTGTAGGAAGTTGAATCCAGTCAAAGCAACAGTCTTGCAGGAAGATGATGAAGAAGTTGTGGTAGAAAAATCATTTCCGACGAAAATTTCCCCAGGAAATAAGATTGAAGAAGTAGGAGAATCATGTGCGAATTCATCTTCTAGTGGTTTGGAGAGGTGGGTCATCAAGGTTGAACAATCTGTGAATATATTCCTCACGGTAAAATGGTTCTATTTTCTCCTTTGATTTTCTTTACTTTTGTTGGAATTAGTATAATTACGTTCAACCCCTTATTTTTCAGCCAATTTTGATTTGTTATTGATGTTGTTAAACTTTTTTCTTCAGGATTCAGTTATAAAAATACTTGATACATTGTACCGTGACAGAGATTATGCCAGGTTTTTTGTGTTGGAAACGATCGCTAGAGTTCCTTATTTCGGTGACTTTTTTCATTCAGTAAACTTAATTCACTTCTCACTATACTAGAAAAAAGGTGTATTCTTGATATTTGGGTATTGTTTTTTTTTTTCCTTTTCTTTATGGCAGCGTTTATATCTGTCCTGCACTTGTATGAGAGTTTTGGTTGGTGGAGGAGAGCAGACTATCTAAAAGTGCATTTTGCTGAGAGCTGGAATGAGATGCACCACCTGCTAATTATGGAAGTAAGGTCCTAAAATGGTGAAATGTGAATATAAACTGTGATTAGAATGAGACGATTTCGAGTGAGTTGAGCAGAAAATTGAAAATTATAAATTTTGAAGTCTTGAAGATAATAGATGGTTTATTTAATGTCACTTTTAGGGGGGAAACGAGAAAAAGCAGAGCATGGTGCATACCATTCTTATACTGTTGTGTCTCAGTTACATGACTTGTCTTGTCACATTTGGTTGCAGGAATTGGGGGGGAATTCCTGGTGGTTTGACCGCTTTCTTGCTCAACATATTGCATTTTTTTATTATTTCATGACAGTCTTCATGTATGCCTTAAGCCCAAGAATGGCATGTAAGTACATTTATCTGGATTTCACTTTACACATTACCTCTCTCACTTTGCACATACGTGCACACACATGCTTTCTTGGACGTAAGCAGTTGTTGAGACTAAAATTGCCATCTAGCTTGGTAGTTATGTAAAAGGATGTTCTTGCATACAACCAATGTCTTGCTGCCTTAACTTCAACCCATCAGTTTAACTAGAAAGAGACCAAAGAGAATAAAGGGATTGTTTTATACATCTTAACCTCTGTTTAGTTTGAACACAAAATTTCTACCCTGTTGGTTGCTTCATTGTTAATTCATCATACATAGAAATGCTTAATATTCTCAAAAAAAAATCCCCACCCCTTCTGTCCTTGTCTGTGTTGTTTTAAAGTAACATAGGTCTAATTTTGCAGGACATGATATACATTCTGTAGAATGGATTATCAAGATTGAAGCTTGTTAACTTAGATTCATCTGTGGTGCTTAATTTAATATAATATATATTTTTTTGTTTTGTGACTAGTGCAGATCACTTTTCTGAATGTGTAGAGAGTCATGCCTTTGAAACCTATGATAAGTTTATCAAGGCCCAAGGAGGTAAGTTGACAGCTTCCTATTTCCTGAACGTTCATCTTAAGCTAGCTTGCAGTTTGTCATGTATCATTTGTCACTGGTTTGACAAAAACACTAGTTTCAAATCATCCTACATTTCTAAGTTAATTGGTCCCTTGCAACTAATTCGTGTTAAGGGATTTTTTTGAAAGTTCTTAGATTGTTGCATTCCATCTATACGTTTTAGTTTTCATTGTTTAACTGACTACCTTTACCTGATTTTGATCTGATGTTTTGTTTTCTTTCTCTGTAGATGAGTTGAAAAAAAAGCCTGCTCCCGAGGTTGCTATCAAATACTATACCGGAGGTGATTTGTATTTGTTTGGTGAGTATATCCTTTTGCATTGCATGATTCAGTCTTTTAATATCTCATACTGGGTTTTAACAATTCTTACGCATTTCCTACACAGATGAATTTCAAACCTCTAGAGCTCCTTGTTCGCGAAGACCAAAAATAGGTAATGGACAAGATTTTCCTCATTGATCCTACTTTATCTATTTAAGTTGTTGATGCATACTGAAATAAGTGGTTTGTATTTTTATGTCCAATCACAGATAATTTGTACGACGTGTTCGTGAATATCAGAGATGATGAAGCTGAACATTGTAAGACAATGAAGGCCTGTCAGACTCACGGAAACCTCCAGTCTCCTCATTCATATGCCGATGATTTTGAAGAGACGTCTGATTGCATGATTCCCGAAGCAGATTGTGAAGGCATTGTAGACTGTATAAGGAAATCTTTTACACCTACTCAAGCGAAGCAAACCAAAACAGTTGAGAGAAATGGATAATACACTCATGTGCATAATGGGAGATGAGATGTGTATATATTGTCTTGGACTCATAAATGTAAGTTTTTGTTTTAAATTTCGGATACCTTCCCTGCTTAGAAGGAAAATTTCCTGTTACACGTGATTGAAGCCTATTTTGCAATAAAAAACAATAAGTTTATAGTGATTTCAGTTTCTAATATTTGCAACCAATAGTCCCACTGCAGCTCATCATTCTCACTAATTAAGGACTTGCTTAAATTATATGTTTTTCTCCTTAATCTCCCACTCTCCTGCTCCATTGTCATTTACAGTCAAATGAAGAAGCAGATAAGGGTCGAGTGTTTCTGCTGCTCCTTTCCCTTTTTAGCTTTCCTCGCTTTCAGATTGGTTAGGCCGATTGCAATCTGATTTATTCATATTATGTACTTATCAAGTATCCAATAGCACGTTTTTAGCACAGCTAAAGAGTCAGAAAGGACAGTAACTTCTGGCAACTTGTGACTTCCAAATTGCCTTTTATGATTCTCCTGGGGTCAGTTTCTTTTCCTTTTCAATGGACAAAGTTTACATTAATCAATGTTTACATGGATTACGGAACTAAAACCAATGTTAAACGGATATTACAACAGTTGGACGTGCTACTTTCGGTTTCAAAAAGGATGACAGATATAACTTATTAGTATTATATACACTAACACAGGTCTAAGCAGACCATTAGAGTCAAAACAGAGTATTTAAATAACATGTAAAGGTACCCCTTCCCATTATTTGAAAGGGAAATTAATTATACTTCAGTCAAGGAGGAGGCAGGAAGAAGGATTTTGCAATCCAAAAGTTTTATTAATATTAATATTTAAAGTTACATTACTTTATTATGATGTTGCTAAGAAGTTTCCTGTCATCGAGTTTAGTGGATTCTGTCATTTCCCCACTTGAATGAGATTGGAGTTTGCGTGGATATTAGAAGCTCTACGCTCTAACCTTGATCAGCTCACCTATGGATTATGATCTAAGGAACATTAATAAGCTTTGGCCGATTGGCTGACGGAAAGTTGATAGAAATATTAAAGAGAAGTGAGACAGTAGGTTGTAAAAGCCTAATAAAGCCAAAACAGAATTTTAAAGACAAATTTCATATCAGATATAATTTGGTCTCTTGGACAACTCAAGACATCTCATTTAAAGCACAGCCACTAGCGACCAGGCACCATATAGAACAGACAACAGAGGAAATCTTAGTCCAAGCTTTATCAGCTTATTGAAACCACTAAGATCCACACCTGCTAGCACTCACTAAATCAAGAACATAATAATTAGCAGAATTCTTCCATCAGCCAACTAAACTTATTAACAGAAACACACTGCTAAAGTAGAGCAGTTTCTCTTTCAGTCACTAAAGGACTTAAACAGTTGCAATAGGACCCAAGTTAACTGCGGAATCCATGGTCTTCATGGCTTCGAACCTTGGCTCCTTGGCCTGGAACTTCAGGCCAGCGTAGAGCTTCATGTAGTCCTCGAACACAAATTTTGGGTACACTTCAGATTTGTCAGCTTCTTTCTCCAGCAAAGCCGGTGCTGGATATATAACAGCATCGCTTCCAGGGTTGTAGAAGGAAGCGATCGACATTCTGGTGCCATCGGTTTGAGCAATCACACGGTGTATCACACTCTTATATTTGCCATTGGTGATTACCTGGTTCAATCAGATAAAATAGTTATCAAATTAATCAAGGAATCGGCCATAAAATAAGTTGTCTCCACTCCTAGCTTGGAATAACTTCTGTTCTCGTCTTGCATAGGCTTTGTGCGTTTATTAAAAATAGAGAGAGTAATTATTTGCACTTTTAATTACCGAATATTAATCACTAGAAACATTGTCTAAAATAAGTAATAACAAACCCCAGTGCTTGCTTTGTTATACCTCAAGTTGGTCACCGAGGTTGACGACGATGGAGTGTTTCATCGGAGGAACATCGATCCACTGGTCGTCCTTGAGAAGCTGAAGGCCGCTGACCTTGTCATCTTGGAACAGTAAGATGATTCCACCAGCATCAGTGTGAGCCCTGAGTCCCTTGATCAGGTCTGGTTTGGGGCATGGAGGGTAGTTGCTGACTTTAGTTCCGAAGGTTGGCCCTTTGGATCCATAAAACACTTTTTTCAGGTAACCAGGCTCCAACCCCAGATTCTCACACAACAAGTCCAGAAGTTGCTCTGCAAGTTTCTCCAACTCCACTGCAAATTCCTTCATCACCTTTCTGTTGTTAAAAAAAAGTGAACCATGCCAGTTAAAAACATGAAGCCTCACAAAGAAACATCATTGCAACTGTGTAAGAAAAGAAAGTAAACTCTGAAGTCTGACTTGTAATCTTCTTCAAGATCAGGAATCTCAGACATGTTGGATACAGGCAAGTGGCGCAAGAAGAAGGTGCTTTCCCAGTCCATGTCACTGATCTCAGATTGAACAGCCTCAAGACCCTTACTGGCAACCATTTCTTTGAAGCTTTGCTCCATGCACTTTTTGTAGTGCCCCTTTGTCAGCCTCTCCACTGTGTCCAGCAGCTCATGAGATATCCCATGGTTCACCAGCTTTTCAAGAAAACAGTGAAAAACAACAACAAAGCATTAGAAACACTATTATAACCAATTATGAATCAACTGAGTAAAAGTTGTAAAGTATATATATGCTTGATTTAGTATAAAGCAGACATTTAGAGCTTTTAGTACCTCAAAGAACCCCCAATTCTCACAGGCATCTTTGATCATTTCCATGGCGGTTGCTCTCTCCTCACCATTGAGTTTGGAGAAATCAATTACAGGGAAAGTGAGCTCCATTGTTGATCCCGAGATCTTACTAAGCTTTCTCTAGTAATGTGTTCTTGTGTTTGTTTCAAGGCGTGAGTGAAATGGGATTCTGGGGAAGTGCAATTTATAGGCACAGAATGAGGGGTAAAACAGGTGAATTTCTAAAATAAAATAAAAAAATGAAAATGGTGGGGAACAAAGCAGATTAAACATTAAAAAGTAGGGGCGGGAAAAAAAATAATCCGATTACTTGACTCCGGTTCTAGATTTTGTTAGAACCAGTAAATTTTTATCCGATATTAATTTTAATAGGATCAAAATTAGATTTAAAATTTAAGTTTCAATCATAATCAGGACTGGATTTTGATTTTTTTGGCCCAGTACCCGGTAGGTATCCAATAGGACCGGGATCAATATCAAATACCAAGTTCTAGATTTTTGGCTTATAATAGATATTATTTTTTTGTTTATTTTTTCTTATCAAACTTTTTTATGTAAGAATATTATGAGCGTTAAGTGTTATAATTTACTGTTTTTAATTTCTTTTTTACTCATGATTATTGTTTTATTTAAGCATTTAATTATTTATAAGTTCATATTTGCATGCATATTCATTAATTGTCATTTTATTTCTTTGGTCAAATTTTGGTTATTTTCGGTAGAAAAGATGCTGTTGTGATTTATTTCTTTATTTGTAGAAGGAAATCTTTGATGGAGAGCTATCTATAGAAAGAAGGTATGGAAAGATTAAAGGATCAAGCAAAGAAGGAAATATATATTAGAAAGAAAAATATTTTAACTTGATTATTTTTATGTCTATATTATTCTTTTAACTTTGTTGACCGAAGATCTTCATAAAAGGAGGGGTTTGACGTCCAAGAGAAGGAGAGAAGGCTGGAGCGAGAGATTGAAGAGGAAGCAAGTGACAGTTGTTTTTCTTTGTCTCTTTTATTATTTTGAGTGATGAGAAGAATGTTATTTGGCAACTATTGCCGAGCCATGAACTAATTTAGTTGGTTTGAGTTATTTCTATGTTATGAATATTTAGTTTGATTTTGTTTAAGTATTTGGTGTGTTCTTAATTGGGGTTTATCTACTCTTGGCAATTAAACTTGTTTGCGAGAGAATCGGGAGAGGACTCGATAAACGATTTATTTATCCAGATTTGGAAGGATTGGATTCACGAAACGAGTAGATATGGTTCGATCCAAGTGCGAAAGAACTAATCCGGCTTAGGGATAAGTGCAGGATTTCAACGGCTAAGAAAAGCTACGTTTTGCTGAACCTCAAGGATAGTTGCCCAACATTGCCCAAGGAATTCCCTCGTCGCCATTGCCCAAACAATTTACGAACTGACAACTCGGAGAAATGTAATAAGCAATCGATTGAGCCCAATTGCCTCGGCAAGTAGGGTGGTGCGAGCACCCATTCACGAAGACGAAATCATTCGACAATCATTCATAATTCGGAATAACCCAACCTTGTTTCTTAATCATTATTTCAACTATTTTATTTGCTCATTTATTATTTCAGTTTATTTCAATACAACCTTCTAAACGAATTGTGTTTTTATTATTACAGTGCAAGAGATTAAATTCCAAAAAGCGCACCAATCCCTTTGGATTCGATACATTTATACTATGACTTGAACGTGTACACTTGCACGCAATCGCGGAGTACATTTACACGCCAACAATGAGTATGACTCATTTTAAAACTTTAATTTTCAAGCATATAGTATTCTAATTCTATTATTTAATGATATTATTGATGGTTAAAAAAATTATTGCTTATATTTTTTAATAAATAAATCAATTTATCGGGTATTTGATATTGAAACCGATTCTCACTAGTAACCGAACTAGATTCTAAAATTTAGGACCCACTATAATTAGAATTGGGTCTAATTTTCAAGAACCGATAGTTACCGAAACTATGACCAATTTTAATCAAATTGGTCATGTGCTTACCGACCCCTGTTAAAAAGACATTGGTTAAAAAAATAATAATATATTAATAATTTCTAAAAATTCTAAAATCTATGTGGGGGAGGGGGAATAGTGCTGGTACTGCTGTTTTAAATGTTCAATGTAGGCAAATCACATTGCTATCTCAAAACAATAACTCAGAGTTCGAACATCAAAAATATTATTATTTAAATAAAAAAATTATAATTTTTGAATATAAACTATAAAATAACATAAAAAAATTTTGAATATATTATATTAAAAAATTTAATATCCATACAAAGAATTAAATTTATATATAAAAATATTTTTTAAGCAAAATAATAAATTTAAATATCAACAATCATTTAATTTAATAAAATAAAATTTTAAATCTTTTAAATAAAATTAAAAATTTAAAGTTAACCACATATTAAGCCTCTGCAATAATAAATCATTGATGGAGCTTTTTAACGGTAGCTCTCACCAACTCACCATGACTATAAGAAACAAAATCATAAGCGAATAGAATCTATTACAAAGGTTGGTCTGCCGTCGGGGAAAGAGTGTTGGCACAAGGAAGTAGATAACACATTGCTGGTGTTGAAGTGACGCCCATCATCCATCAGAGTTCATCTAAAAAACATTCTGTTCTTTTTGATGGGTGGGGAGGGAAGAGGACCCATCGCCCATACCTGGTAGCCTGTCCGCGTCGTGCTTTCACCACCAGCACTTGTACGAAACCCGAGGGCATCTTTCCCTCTTGCACGACTCAGTTGTTCTTGGACTATAAATTCTGTTGACACCCGTAAGTACCTATCAGTTTTTAACACCAGCTAAGTTGAACAACCCATAGGCCATAGCTCGGCATGCATGTTGATGCTGACTGCTGAGTGTGTCGCCTCGAATCTATGCCACTCGTTCATCACGTAACAGCCCTCCAGCAGAAGCAAATTGAGCATCTAAAAAAGCATCTGTAGGCGGTAGCTACCTTACTTGCACGATGGTAATAAAATGTGCAAATTCTGATAGATATGGATAAATAAACCCCACATATCAAGCCGCCGTAGGTATACGCAGATATCTTAAATAAACCCCAAGTGGCCACTGGCCAGATCGAAATATTTCTGAAACCAAAAAGGATGCAAAAGGCAACCGGCGTAGGTATAAAGAAGAGGCGGAGACGCCCCCACATATCAAGCCGCCGGAATCAAATCAATCTACTCGGTGAATCAGATTTATGTTCGCAGCAACATGGAATATATCATATATATGATGCGAACAATTATAAAATGGAAATTAAAATATTGAACTCTCCCGACTCCTCCAATTTAGGTTAT
Source organism: Abelmoschus esculentus (assembly GCA_035048815.1). NCBI lineage: Eukaryota > Viridiplantae > Streptophyta > Magnoliopsida > Malvales > Malvaceae > Abelmoschus > Abelmoschus esculentus. The sequence continues at coordinate 5,200,752 of JAUCBN010000008.1, forward strand.
GTTTCTAATAATAGTTATTTTCAGATTATTATTATTTTCATAAGAATATAATACTGTAGCTGGTGGTAAAGGGTTTAATATCGACTGATGTGACTTGACCTACTATACATTAAGTTGAATACTTTTATTCTTCATTTTTTTCGAATCTATTTGAGATATTTCATATTGTTTCTCTAGCTTTTTAGTTAAATAAAAATAATAATAAATAATGTCCAAACACACACGTTTAGCAAGTATTAACAATTAAATAAAAAGGCAATTATAACATAATCAAGATTCTCATTCCATTATCAAGTTTAAAGAGATACTATTACGATTTCATTGTGTTCATTGCTTTTACGTGCATGAATATGTAAAGGTAATGTAGAGAAAATATATACTCCAACCGCAAGTTTGAGTTTTCTTCTTCGACATGCACGGATTTACGTTATAATTGAGATTAAAATATATATTTTAAATTTTAATCCGAATTAGGAGGTGTCGAAAGTAATTAAAATTCCAGTATGAAGCAGAATTCCCTAGAATACTCTCATCATCACGTTCCCCGCACTTGTCTGTGTGTTTTTGCTCAATACTATTGTTTTGGTCTCTTTTTTCTCCTTAATTATGGGGAATATCAATCATTTCCAGTTACAACAAAAAAAGGTCAGGCGCATGCGAGTAAAGATACGACATGAAAGATGACCGGACAATATGAAGTCTTGTAAGAACCTGCATGCTTTTGTGTCCTTGATGATCCAATTAATAAAGGAAACAGTGGGTTGTTTAGCATGACCAAAACATAATCAGTGAGTTCTAACTTCTAACTACACTGGACTCATTTTAACTCACTCCATGGAGGACAGGTCGGGTAAAAATCATCTACTTCTTTCTTATATTTTTTTTTTATCTTTTTTGAAAATTAAAAAAAAATTAATTTTTAACCATAACCCTTATTTTATACATCCTAAACTCTAAAAAATACATTCTAACCCTAAATCCTAATAACAACCCCTAATTTTGAACCTTAAACCCTTTAATTTAAAACGGAGACATAAAAAAAGATATAAGAAAGACGTAGATAATTTCCACCCGACAGGTGACTGTTGCTATTGTTATGACGGATTATTATTTGATATATTGTTAATAAATAATAATAATTTTATCTAATTGTTTTATTATTTATTTTTTTTGATATTTGTAATTATACTTAAAAACACATTTGATATTATGTAAATATTACTTGTAAAATTATTTTTCATTGAGCGGTATATCAGATAATATTTATAATATGAACAAAGTTAAATTCATTAGTTGTCCAGCACTATCAGTTCTGTTTGGTATACTATGTCACCACTCAACTCAACGATCAATCAAAAGTAAACTTGAGGCTGAACATTAGAGTATGAGATTTTTCGTTAATTTAAGAGTAAATAAGTCCGGATTTTTACCCAATTACTTTTATAACCGAATTCAATAAAAATTATTATAGAATTTTAATTCATTATATCAATTTTAATATTATTTAATAAGATTCATTGATACAATAATATATAAGGAAAATGTAGAATTTATCTTAATACAGGGAGAAAGATTCATTCTAAAAATAAATAAGATAAAAAATTATTATTGAAATTATATTTAACGTGATAAATCAGACTTATTTGATAATTTTTCTGATTTCATAGTTGAGAGAAACTATTATTATACCATAATATAAACAAGGAATACTAATCGTGAAACAGACAAAAAAATTTTATTTTCTGTGTTTTTTTATACTTTACTATTAAAAAAATAAATATAAGCCTTAACTCTAAATTTTAAATCTTAAAAACTATATCATATCTTAAATTTTAACTTTAGATATTAACTTTAAATTATAGATTTAAATTCATAATATTAGATCATAAATAAAAATAATAAAAAATACAAGAAAAAATATATTCTTGTCAAACATTAATAACTTTATTTATTACTATATGAACCACCTCTTAAACCAACAATTAAATAAAAATCAAGTTTCGAGACCAAACATAAAAATATAAGATATTATCTCTATTTCTTTTCTTAAAAAAATCTTTTACTTTTTCCATAAACATCTTTCCTTAAGTACAAAACAATCCTAAATCCAACTTCGTTGTGGTCTTGTTTTTCCCAAAATCTAACCCCCGAATCTATTTCCAAACTTAAATCATTAAAAACACTCTGACATGTAAAATCATATTCATAAATTATCTAATCAAATGATGAAGAAGATTAGATTAAAGACTTAATTAGTAAAAATTAACTAAATTCGTGCATTTTCGTTGTGCCTCCCAGCCATGTATAAATCTACTTTTTTCTATCTGGTTCCCACATTGGACCTATCATGTCACAACTCACATGCGACGTCCCATCTCAAAATTCCTTACGTATGTTATAAATAAAAAATAAAAAAAATAATTAAATAAATATATTTAATCGATTAATTCCAAAAATAACACAATAAGAATAATTTATGATATAATTTCTCTTACTTTAATACATTCATTTCTCACGAACGACATTATCTTTTTAATTGTAAAAAAATAAAAATAATATTATTTAATATTTTTAATATGTATTTTATGATTCCTCGATAATATATAAACATACCATTAAAAGATTAATATAAATTGTTAATTATAAACAGACAAATGGATTTTTTAGTGTCAGCTTTATTATTATTGCTCTTTTGAGTGGACATAATTAATAGGAAACTAATCTGACCAGATTCAGTGTCTTCATGTAGCTTACTACTATATGTATTTATGCTCAATCATGAAAACTACTCATACAAAAGTGAGAAAAAAAGTATGCATAATATCAAATAAACTTTACGTCCCGCTGAAATATAATCATTTTAATAAATTATCAGTTGATCTATAAATATTAAAATTTTAATAATTTTAAATTTAATAAAAATGTTTATACATAATATTTTTTTTATATTACTTCATCTTAATAAAGAAAATGTTATCCTATGTTCCAGGTTCGATGCACTTCCTCTTGCTTGTCCTACAACTTTCCCGTCTCATATGATCTACTCTCCATGTTTTGTAGTAATCGATATTGTCTTAAATCATTCTTCTAACTTGTATTTTTAAATATTATCTTTTCTTCTTTATTTTCATGATGCCCATACCTAAATTTTAGATTTTTTTTTGGCCTTGGAGGTTTAGTTCCCAATTGGTTCCTCCTCGGCCATATGCCTGGTTGCACGCGCAGACAGATCCTACTCGAATTTCTGAGACATTCCTTTAGGTACTTGGTGCACATGACCTGTTTTATTAACTCAGCCCTGTCCTGTCCTGCCCTGCCGCTCGTATATATTAATGAACGCGGATCCCATTAGATTCCCTTGGGTATTGCTTTCCCAACACAATCTCTGCTTTTGGCTGCCAGTTTGTGCCCACGGGTATCGGTCTGGTTGAAGCAGTTTTGACCCTTCCAATTTGCCAAAACAACCGTTCAACTTTTATTATTGTAAGGGAAGGCTCTTTCCAAATAATAATATCTAAAAGGATTGGTTTCCAAAATGACTAGAGACACACGTGAAGAAGACAAGAACAGATGGTTTATGGATCACCAACCTTCACCAATAAGGCATCTCTTTGGGCAAGTGGATGAGGATGATGACATGACAAATTTTAACCTAAAACAAGAAAAAAAAGGGGTTTTCAGATGTTACAGGAAATATGAAAAAGTTGTGTTTTGATGTCAATAGCACGAACCCATCACTGAGTTCAAATAAAAGAAGCTTTTTTTCTGTTCATATTGATACTCTGCATGTTACCAGAAAACATCCATTTCCTAACTAAAATACTTATTATAATCTGATCTATCACCATCTCTGCAGTGCATCATATGCTTTCCCTCCTGTTGACTAGAAGTATGGTTTCCGATTAAGCTGTTGGGTTTATCCATGGTTGATGCCTACCTGCCCCGTCACTTTCCATATTGGGACTTTGTGGCATGAAATTGTTCACGTCATCAACATGCGTTCATATATGTTCCCTCCATCAAACAACGACTCAGATCATTAGTCCAGGCTATATGGTTCTTTTACTTGTTATTGTGTTTGGGCATTTTCGGTACCAAATGGAAGCTTCATTGTTATCGTTAGTCTTCCGAATTTTAATGTTTCATCTTGATTAAATTCAAATCGATACACATTATACATGTAAACTTGGTGAGTAAATCTTTTAGCAGAAATTTTCTGTATACTCAGTTTAAGTGATACTAAATTACTTGCTACTTAAACCAACATCGTCGGTTAACTAAAGTTTGTATATCGATTTAGCATTCTTTCTCAAAAATACAAGATACAAAAACTGCTATCGAAAAGTTTGATTTAAGATTTAAGTCTTTTATAATATTATCAAAATTTTTGAGAAAAAAATGATTATTTTAAAAATATTGTAAGCTAAAATATATACATTCAAATTATATTTACATTCTTTAGTGTTATAATATGCAAAATGTATAACTTAAATTACGTGGATTCGAGTATAAATAACTGATGTAAATTGATATTAACTCATCCAACAATTAATATAAGAATAAAGTTGAAATCATATTTTTTTTATCTAACTTCGATTATGTAGGTACATGTCTAAATATTGGTAACGAAAAATTATTTTTAAAGATTCAAATCATATAAATTTATATTTAAATTTTTATATACGATCTTTTAAAATTTTCAATACTCCTCTTATTTCCTTTTCCCTTCCTCACTTTCTCTTCTTTTCTCTTTTTCCATCTCTCTAATTTATTTTTACATATATATTTTGCATATTAAATTGCGGACATATTTGATTAGATAATGAGAGGATTAATATTTGATATTTTATTTCACTTATATAAATTTAAATATTATTTTTTATCTTAAAAATATAATCTCTCAACTTAATAAAAATAATGGTGGATAGGGTCCATTTTGATCATAAAAGATAGGTTAGAGGAATAATGGATTGGTCCTTATATTTTAGAACTTGACAAACTGGGCTACCGGAGCATAAGTGGCTCAAAGTATTGACCATAGACTCTGGCGAATATCAGGGCTTCGTTCAAATAAACTAAGTTCGAGCTTTTCAGAATTGTTGTAAGCCCATATAAATTAGGTCCAGAATGAATTGGGTTTCATCAATGGTCCAAATCTTAACCTATAATCAATTTCCAAAACATATTCCCTTAGAAAAGAGGTAACTAAGGGAGCTAACATATAGTATATCACTTAACCTTAATTTCAAGGGATACATGCAGCTTCCCAGATTAATTTCTATAGCACATGAAGAGTCTCAACTTTCAAAGATGTAGCAAGTACTATTAGCATAGGAGTAGTAGAATAGATTATGACATTTCTATAGCAAAATGAAACTCTGGACATCATCCCTGCATGGCTTAGGATCTTAGCAGCAGCAGCAGCAGCAGCAGCATCTGTATTGATCAATCCGATCGTTGTTGTTCGGGGGAGAGTGATTGAGCCCTAGAAAATGTCGAGAATCTCGAGGATTGGACGTTTGCAGAGGGGACAACACCCCTTATTCAACCACAGTTCCCTCGAACACATCCTGCAAAAAGTGTGTCCACATGGGATAAACGCAGCGCCTTTCTTCCTACCCATGCACACACAGCACGTGGAATCATTCCCTATCTCCGCCCCACCTTCTTCCTCCTCCTCCAACAGCTTCATCAACGACACCCTGAACGGTGTTCCGGGCGCTCTAGTCCCCGAGTCACCTTCCTCCGATCCCGGCTCTCCACGAAAACGTCTCTCCGCAGCCAATGCCTCGGCCAGGTTCATGCCTGATGAAACAGGAGCTGGGATAATGCAACCTGGATCGGGATTATGACTTGGGTCTACTCGTTCTTCATCTACAACTACACCGTCGTTGTCTCTGGATCCAAAACCCCATGTGGTCCCACAGCAACCCATGACTTTAAATCCTAGTCGTTCTTTGAAACTCCTCCACCGCCTCCTTTCCCTATCTACACCGTCCATTTGTTCTCTAATAAATCGCAGGATTGTCCTTGCTTCCCTTTCCCGCTGCAACGATTCCTGCAACAAAACACTGAGCTGACTCATTTTCTGCAACTATCACGAACACTGCAAATGCCAAGAAAACCCAGAATACAACAGGGCAACCAACTAAGAAGAATATAGAAAAAATAACGTCTATAAGCCAAGTGAAAGGGAGTGTGAAGATGGTTAAGAAGGAGGCGTACAGCATGTAAGTCCCGTGAGCTTATTACTCGAGAAAAGAAAAACAAAACCAATTAAGAGAATCCCACCTCTCCCGTTGCCAAATGTTTCATTTTGCATGAAAATTCCTTTTTTCTTTCGTTTTCTGTTTGCTAGTTTGTCAAACATTTAAAAAAAAAAAACTTGAAGTTTATTTATAAAACTTTAGTCAAATAAACTGATTAACGTGGAGATAAATTTAAATAAATACATAAACCACGCTTTCTATTAACTGCTGCATCTGTCACTCTGTATGTATATATATAAAAATTATATATCAATTGCAGGTGAGAGATTTACGTGAAAAATATGTAATGTTTGAATCTCTATTTTATTTTTATAGGTTGTATAAGAGCAGTTTAATTGATTTAAATTTTTTTGAATTTTAAATATTTAATCGAATAAATTTAATAATAAAATATACGAGATTAAATGGATATTTTCGGTTATTAAATTTATTATTTTTAGATAGATATTAATAGATTATCTGAGATTTAATTAGATTTTATATGTTATTAAATCTAATTTTGAATAGATTTTATCCGAGATTTAAATGGATATTTTTTATTATCAAATCTACTATTTTTGGATAGATAGTATATGATATTAAATTTAAAATTTAAATCAGATTTTATTTGATTCTCGGAGAGATTTGCCCCTACTTTTAACTTATAAAAAAGATGTTTTTTTAGAGAATTAGAGAGCATCATTCTGTTCGACTCCGATTTTGACGATCATTTCCTCTACAGTCCACTCCAAACTTTGGGACACGGTCAAACTTTCTATCAGTTTGTTTCTTTAATTTTTCCTGTCAGTGCTAACGCCCTGTTTTACAGTCTATGAAACATCTTAAGAGAAATAATATATACTTTTATAAATTACAATCAGTAATCTTTACAAGTAAAATAAATCAATATTAATTAATTTTTCATTATATGCGATAAATTATCAGACACTAAAATTAAAATTTTACTCGAAAATATCATAAATAATCGACGATTCAAATCAATTTTCTTTAAAGAACTATATGAATAATTCAAAATAATTTAATTATACCATCCGTAATCTTATTAATCGTATGAAGAATCTGATAAACTAGAGAGAAATAACATATTAATAAGACTGGAATTGAATGTTGTCCTATCGGCTGGCATTCAACTAATTGCAGTGGTTGCAAGACAAATAAAAAACATGTTAGAAATTATTGGTGTATCATCCAATTCAACCACATGGAAGCCACCAAATACCAAACAGAGAAAAGGCATCTTTAGAACCAGAGTCTACCATACAGACACTGTAGCTCCTCAGCCAGACCCAGAAACATAGGAAAAAACAGAAGACAGTTTACTTTTACTGCCAAATAAAATTCAAGGATTGTAATTGTCATTCAAATCATGATTTTCTCAATTTCCTTTCGTTCTGGAATATTTATTTTATTGAAAAAAAATCATTTTGCTGTTTTCTTCTTTGTTTTTTTGTTTTTATTTTTACTTTCCAGATTCTCTTATAATTTTGTCTTACTAGAGATATTTTAGGTTTAGAAGATTCGAGAGTTGGTTTACACGCCAAGTGCGCGCTCGCTTCCAAATCTGCCGTGTGCCGACACGTCGCAAGTTGAAATACAAAATCCTTGCGCACCACTCGGCCTCCTTTTGTTTTCTTCTTCCTTAAAATGGTACACATCCACGTGTCGAGAACATGTACATTTATTTTAGGGTAAAGTATGATAATATCTCCCCTGAGCTTTGTTCCGACAACTATTTAGGAAGTGGGTTTCTTTCGTTTGGTTACTGTCGGAATTGTTTAGTTTACAGTTAACATTTGCATATATTGATCTTCCCTGTTTTTCATTCTCTGTCTATAAACCCTGTTTTTGTAATATTTACACAACCATGGCTACAGTTTCGCAGTTGAACAACTTTCCATGCAAAAGCTTCTTAATAACTTCACAGCACAACAACTTCTCCTCTAAACTCTCGGCTCTGCCTCCGAACTCTACAAAACCAACTCAGAGTTTGATAAAGAAATCTCAATTTTTGACCCAGAAATCAATCCAGGCAAGACCTGTTTTCCAGGTACGTGCTTCGGACGCCGACGATGAATGGGGGCCAGACAAGAAGGAGCCGGTTGTGATAGAGAGTTCTGGAGTGGCTGTTGCAGAAGAAGAGAGGAAGCCTGGGGAATTGGTCGAAATCCAGAACTTGAAGAAAGCTTTGGTGGATTCGTTTTATGGGACTGATCGTGGATTGAAAGCTAGTAGCGAGACCAGAGCTGAGATTGTTGAGCTTATAACTCAGCTCGAGGCCAAGAACCCAACTCCAGCACCGACCGAGGCGCTGCCTCTGCTCAATGGAAAATGGATTCTCGCGTAAGTTCTTTGATGGTTGAGAACCCATTTGCCCTTATGGTTGATTAATTTTGTTAATAGGATTCTATGTAGCTTACAGTACTGCCTACTTAAGCTGTAGTGAATATATATTAGCTTGTTTGGTTAATCAGTTCTTATTGTCAAGGGGAAAGTATTTCCTGCAAATCTCTTATTTTGACAATATTTGAAATATAGTGTTGTTGGACACACAGGTACACATCTTTCCCGGGTATGTTTCCGTTGTTGTCGAGGGGTCAATTTCAATTAGTCAAGGTGGAGGAAATATCGCAGACCATTGATGCTGAAAGTCTCACTGTGCAGAACTCTGTTCAGTTAGCTGGACCATTGGCCTCGAGTTCCATTAGCACCAATGCCAAATTCGAGGTCCGAAGCCCCAAACGTGTGCAGGTACGTTGCTTAGAGCTCTATTTTTCTTCTGCTAAACTAATTTTGAACTTGTTGTAGACTCTGGGTTTAACTTAAAATTGTTCTTATTTCTTTGTGAATGTTGCATGCAGATCAAGTTTCAGGAAGGCATTATTGGAACTCCCCAGCTGACAGACTCCATAGTGTTACCAGAAAACGTGGAATTTCTGGGACAGAAAATCGATCTCACTCCTCTTAAAGGCTTACTCACCTCTGTGCAAGACACAGCTTCATCTGTTGCAAAGACAATTTCCAGCCAACCACCTTTGAAGATCCCATTGTCAAACAGCAATGCGGAATCATGGTTACTTACAACATACCTAGACGACGAACTGCGGATTTCACGAGGAGATGCCGGGAGTGTGTTTGTGCTTGTCAAGGAGGGCAGCACTCTACTGAACCCATGAACTTAAGCTCTAGATTCCTTTTCTTATTCCTTGGTCTCTGTTAGATTGATGCAAGAACTATATACGTATATAGGTAAATAATACATGGTCATGGACACTATCTGTTGTAAGACTTGATTCCAACTTGCTGTCTCAAGTAAGAAAGAGATGTAATAATATACAAAACTTTTATATATCTATCTTCATCCGAATGTTTTAGTCCTTCATTCCTTGAGAATACCAAAGCAAACCGATAACATTGTCGTCCCACTTTCCGATTTCCCCTTCCACGAAAACACCCTTTAGTGACGAATCAGTGAACAAACTTTATAGCTCTTTGTTATTACAAAAAAGGGAATACAGCTTTCATTTTTCAATGGCTTTGAAGCTTGAACTCATATGGTGAAAACTAGAACAGAATGCCTATAGCTCGTGAGTTTTTCCTTAATACCTCAAGGCTCAAACACAACTTCATGCTCTCTTTGAAGGCTGAGACATTGTAAGTTTTGGTTCAATTACTTGTTTGACATATCAGGTTGACTTTTGAGTTTCCTTTTCAGATTTTTGACATTGATGAACAGTAAATTTTGATGGTTCTGCAACCACCAGAAACAATAAAGCAAAATAGAACGCTCCTTTACTGCCCTTTACAAATCTAAACCTTCCAGATTATGGCCAGACCTGGCATGGCAACTTCTTAATGACAATTTTATTTAATTGTTATTTAGCCAGAGTCGCTGGAAAATCCCAGCTTAATATACAGTCATCCATTTTCATATATTTTACATTGTTCATAATTATTCAAGACTACCAGACCATTGCTTTTCAGTGGCGTTTACAACTTAAGAATAAATCGGTGCAAACTTCATGGAAAACTTCTAGTATAATCCAATGATATTCATCAGAATTCATAGATATGTAATAATTCAAGAGGTTGCGAAGCTCCTCGGGCTTTTGAATCCGGTTCGCCTTAATCATCTTGACCATAGACTTCCTAAAATCCTCTCTTGGATCATAAGTACACTTCTCCATGGCTACCATAACCACGAACTTAGTCCCTTCACTTCTTCGTCGCCTTCTTTCTATATTATGCCTACTCTCCTGCCTTTCTCTGATCATTTGGTCTAGCCTCTCTTGAACCATGGCGTGTTCTAGACTCGAGATTGATGCATATCGGTCTGAACTCGAGCTTTCCGCTTCTTCTGAAGAAGAAACACTAAGCCTGCAACTGCAACACAAAGCCCTGCACCCTCTCTGCTGAAGCCTCTGGCTCTTGTGTTCTTTCGAGTCCTTCATCTTCTGGCATGGACATGTATGTATCTTCGAATGAAAATCTGTGCCAAAATAATCATTTATGCTCAATAGGCAAAGTGGGACACGTTGAGCATGATAATGTCTAGAGTTCAAAACAATGAACACGTAAAAGCTTAGGGGATGGTTGGAAGGCAATAAGGGGAACATTTTTATTTGTTAATTGAGCTTGTATTCATCAAGTGGACTTAATACATCTTTAATACTACTATCCTTTATAGGTAGTGTTAGGTGGCTTAGTTATCAAAGGAGTTGCTTAAATGGAAAGACTGGGTCCATCAATGGTGAAGCCTTTAATTTGGCAAGTTTAGGCTACTAGCTTAAGAATTTAAGACAAATGGCAACCAGAAGGTAGTTTTGGACCTTTGGTTGACTTCACAAACCTTGTGGGAAACCAATTTGTGAGTACCAACTGAAGTTAAAAAAAAACTTCAGCAAAACATAGCAGTTAAAACTATGATAATGATGATGAACAGGTCCAAGTGTGTATTAAAAAGGTTGTTTCAAGAGCTAAGCATGTTCTTGGTTCCTACACTAAATCTTCTTTAGGTTTCAAGTGATTAGATGAACTGAATTGAACCCTTTTTTTCTTGTTGTTAGACATGTAGTATTCTAATTGCCTATTGGTGGCCTAATCGAATTATGAAAATCAAAAAAGCTTTGCTTGGCTGGCTGGAAGCCTGGAATCTCTCTTTTGGGTTCTTTATGTTGGGAAATGAGGGAGACAAGAAGATAAACAAAAATTTTTTACAGGAGGGTAAGAGTTGCTATTAAAAGACTGGGAGTTTTACATGTGAATCATTTTGCGGTGTTGATAAATTAGTTGTTTAATTAGGTACTTAGAAGGACACCGAGTTGGATTAACCACCCATAATGGCACATGGTGCTATGATGATCATCTGTTAAAAAGGACTTAAAAGAAGTAAATAGCCCCAAGTATCTGGCTAGGCGTCATTAAATGACAGGTTGTTCTTTTTTTAGAAATGAAAGAAGAGGAAAGATGGATGAATTCATCAAAATCATGGCTTTTTGCAGAGTTCAATGTGTTGGTTGTCATCTGGTAAGGACACAAGTGTAGCAGCAGGTTATGGTGTTCGAGTTAGGGCAGTGAGTTCTGTAAAGTTTCCAGATTGTCATGAGCAGCATGTTATTTAGGCATCATTTAGCATGCATTCCGTACTGTTAGGATCAGGCACCTGGTACTTCCATTTTATTCTGACATGTTTGACTGTATTTATGATTTGGTAGGGCTAAATTAGTGGAAAATGTATAACATTTACCTTGAAATACATACTTCATGATGACAGAAAACAGCAATCCATATGTTTTAATACATATGGATGAACAGTGTTACTAATGGGCAATTAGGCAATGAATAGTTAACTGGCTTAACATATAGTACTATACAGAGTGAGCTCATAAAGCATACTTTCTGCCTAAAAATATTTGAATGGAGAAAACATGAAACATAACATAGACCATGTACAAGGCATTTTCTTTTCCTTCTTTTGCTGTCACAACTTAGACCCCTATGAGCAAGCAATACATCATGGGGAAAGTAATAGAAGGTAACTTGCACAGAATCATGCCTACATGTTTAAGCTTGTTCAAGTCTTTCTTGCAGGATTTGCCCCAGCTTCATAAGAAGACTGTGCTGCTCTTCAAACGTAAGATTTGTTAATATCTGCATATATATTAACACGCAGTAATAAGTATGGTTGAACATATAAGTTATAAGATTGATTATTTTATGGTGATGGGTCAAAGAACATATGGCGCTGTAAATTTACCTGGTCCAAGATCATCTCGACTGAGATACCTTGACGCACAACAAATGACTGGTGATAGATATATGCGAATACTGCCATCACCATCTACATTGAATGATCAAACAAGTCAGAGCTGCAGAGATCCATGGAAGAGACATTTTCACAAGATGTTGATCCATTGAAGACCTTTACCACTTAACTAACCCCCTAAGGATATAAATTAGTAAAAGTGTTCATGATCCATCCTTCCACCCCACCCCCTTTTTTCCCCTTTCCATTTGTAACAACTAAAGTATCAAAATATCTAGCTTACATATAAAGACACGGCATGTAATTGTAAATGGTGAATCAAGTTATAAGGCCTCAATTTCTCACCTGACAATCCATTCTATCTGTAATTCCACCATGACCAGGAATACTATCACCAAAATCCTGTGCCAATATCAGACGTGGGAGTTAACATAAGATCCTTTCAGTCAGCATCTTAAAGAAAGCTATAAAGGGGAGGGGGCAGAGAGAGAGAAGAGGGAAGGAGTTCACACCTTGATCTTAAAAGCTCTTTTAAAACCACTAGCAAAAAAGCCCCCAAAAGGTGCTATAATTGATGCAAACAAACCAAAGCATAAAGCATGCCACTGAACGGGCAAAACAGAGATCTCTTTCCAAGGAAACTGCCCAAAAAAACGTGTAACAAGTGAGAGCATTGTAGCAGATACAATAGCATTTCTAGTTTTTAATAAGATAACAAACATTTTCAAAAGGCTTGTTTGTGATCTTTAACTAGCAGAATGGAAAATACGGCATCTCATCCATTGAGGTGGTTAATTGTTTAGTAAGATACATATCCAAAAAAGGATAACTTTTCTGTTGTTTGCCCATCACAATTCAAACATCTAGTCTTTTCCCCTTTAAACAGGGGGTTCAGAACCATCAGACTAGAAATTTAAGGTGATTTCTTTATGGGAAACTTAAAGTGTAATCCTTTCTTCCAAGAAAATCAAATCTTACCAACTAAAAAGGAATAATTAGGATTTAGGAAGATAAATTCAGAGACAAATGAATTAAGCTCACCCATTGAGAAATCCATCCTGGTAAGATATAATTCTCTGGCTTAAACAATGGACCTGGGTCACATTGAAGCCAACCAGTTGATAAATCCTGCAAGCATCACCCTCACACACTAAGTTTTCAGGAATCAGCATGCTTACTGAAGGATCAAAGAATAGGTCGAATCCCATAATTACCTTTCTCGGACAGGTTAGCCAGTGGAAATGACCCAAGATATTTGCAAGCTGCATATGCAAAAAGTCACTCCATGATTATGATAACGTACTAGAATGAAAGTCTATACATAAAACAGGCACATAACACAACAATTCCAGTTCCACCAAAAGTATGTACTCCGGTTATAGAAGCACTATGAAAATAACATACATATACATATACATATACATATACATAAATAAAAGGTGTTACTAATATACTTGATTTAGCACAATTAATCAAATCATTAGGCATTAGATCTTTGAATTACAGGCCAAGAATGAATTTTCACGTGAATGCTAAACAGTACATATTTAATAATTATTCACAAATGATCATCAGAAGGAGGCCATCAGTGCATAGCTTAAATGTAATCTATTAAACTGGTCCAGGCATATAAAATGCCAACCATGAATCCTTAAGTTAGTACCATTGCAAAAAAAAAATACAGGAATAGAGAACATGACAAGGCCCCGTAATGCAATCGATTAGAGGGATCAATCATGCTAAAATTGCTAGATCAGACATGCAAAAAGTAAGAACGGACTACCCCTGCAATAATCTTTTCATAAAGATCCTGGTTAACCTGGATATTTAAGTCACCTGAATCATTTCCTTCAGACACTAGTGAATTTCTTATCTATTGATATAAAAATAGCTTAAGATAATGATACCCTTACTACAAACAAGAAGGAGATAACTCCAACATGGAAATACTATTCTCACCGTAAATGCAGAGATGATAGTTGTGACAGAGGCTCCAATAAACCCCTCCCATGTTTTCTTAGGAGATAATTTGATTAATGGGGTTCTTCCAAAGAAGAAACCAAAGATATAGGCAAAAATATCATTGATGACAATAAGTGATGCTGGAAGAAGAAACCTGTAAAAAAGCAAGTACTTTTGGTTAAGTGAGAAGAAGAATACGGAGAGAATACAGTCAAAACTACCAAAAGCATGCAATTAATGGCGTATATATTACAGCTTACAATTTTTTTAACAAGGGGAAGGGGATGCCCAGGTTTGAACCTGAGACTTAGTGTCAACAAGGACTTCAGCAACACAAGTCATTTACCACTACATCAGTGGCTACTTAACAACTTACATGTTATTAATGAGAAAATTTTACCCTTTAGACGTTTTATTTTCCTTTTTTATCCATGCACACGTGTATGTGCACATCTGGTACACAGTGCACCTAGGCAGGTAGGATTTAGCAAAGGGTGTCTAGAAACAAAAGTTACCAGAAAATTCCTTCAAAGATATTGGCCACAGTAAAGGATGACTGCGTGAAGACCACAATAAGAATCATATGTGTCCATGCATACTGGCCAAATTGATACTTGTACATCTTCTTCTTCAATGTAAGAATGAACCACATAAAACCTAATTCCAAAACCAAATAATAATGAGGATATCAATAGTTATATCATATATGTAATAACAAGAAAACCATAAAACAAATGAGAAAATAACATTTACAGAAATAGAGAACATCTACTCCCATTTTTTTCAAAATTGAAATTTAAGATATCAATGGATGAATTCTAGACATAATTCTCCCTCCATGCTTTAAGTCAAAAACATAAAATATTATGCTTAACAAACCTGCAATGTACAAGAAGTAACAGATAGCCATATGATACTTGACAAGGCTGCTAACAAACCGATACAAAAACTTGTCTGAAGTTACAGTATTGACAAGTGGTTGGCTAAGAAGGCGGCCATAAACAAAAAACATTGCAGTGAAGAAGAAGTGCCTGCGCCCATAAAACGAAGAACATTCTGATCAGATGAAAGCAAGTAAGACTTGAGAGTAATTTCAAAGGCACAAAAATATTGGTCGTCGTATGGAAGGTAAAGGTAGTAATCTAACCAATTTAACAGCCTAAATCCTGGAAGATGCCTATCTTCATGAGCTTTCCTAAGTAGATTGAAAAGCTCTTTTGCCATGAATATTTGGATAACCACCACCATAGCTGTAATATAGAGATGACCCATGTAGACAATTAATGCAAACCCCCCAATCATCCAAACAGTAGAGTGTGTTCGAATCCACATCGATTTGTATTTGTTACGATCATCAGCAAGAAAATTTCCACCATTTGCTTTAGGTTCTGGAACAACCTGATAGAATGTTTGAACTTTTTGAGGTTGAGGGAAAGAATTCCTTGGCTAACGATGGAAAATGTCTTGTATAAATGCAACAACATCATGAACCACGATCATAGACATGAAAAGGAACCAAAACAAAACATATTAGTATTTGGGTAACAAACCTCATTGGACCGTTTACGGTGCCTAACTCTTGGAGTAGCAGATGATGGCACAGCTGTATTATTCTCCTTTTGCATGTCTCTGTACTTAAATGCTGACCGCCAAATGGAAAACCTCACATATATTTCTGGTGCAGAGTAAATTGCTGCGCTGCTACTAAATTATACACTGTAAAGGAGAAGCAACCGGGACTCACTGGAAGAAACGTGACCAATTGTATTGAACAGCCTACTTTGAAGAAGCAGATCAAAATCTCTTAAAACATTCACAATGCTATATTTAGTTCCTTACATTCACAATGCTCCACCATTAAACTAATAAATAGGCATAACACAGCCAGACAAGAAGTTTTTTATTCAATATACACCACCTTAAAAGGATATGAAAATTCTATCCAGCTCAAAAGCATGTATATATTAGGACATTATGTATTCTCACTATTCAAATCTTTAGGATTTTATTACCTTATAGAATCTCATCCTGAATTCGTTCTCACTGGGTAGTTATTTATACCAATAGAAAATACCAGTACCGACCCATAGGTTCTCATTGTAAGGAGCTCCCCGTTGGCCTTTTCCACTCACCGCCCACTCCCTAGGGGAAAAGTTCAGAAGAGAGAGAACAAAAAACACTGAAAAGTAGTTTTCTTATTCAAATATGATTGTGGAATCAGATGCTTAAGTGATTTTTTTAGACAAATAGTTATATTCCTCATCTTTATTCCTTCTTTTTGTTAGGCAATATAGTAATCTTCACATGTTCAAACTCTAAATAAAAATTAGGCACAAACCATGAAGCGAACTTTACTGAATGACACAACTTCTGATGGGAGCCAAACAAGAGATTCCCAGATTTAACGATAACCTAATCAACATAGCAATTACCTAAAGAGAAACTATAAGTCAGACAAAAATCCCAGTTTCCACTAGCAACAACAACCTTTATGAAATAGAACTCTACTCAAACTCTAAAGCTAATTACAAACATAAACCTATAGAAATGAATCCAGTAACATAAATCCAGCAAAGTAACGAAACTAACCACACAAAATCAAATCTGAAGCAGAAAAAACTTGATTTATTGAACCTAAAGGATCGAAAACAAGTGATAAATTTACATCAGCAAAATTAAAGGAGTATGAGAGCAAGGGAGAGTTGGAAACCTTGGTTTGGTTTAGCCTTCGGTTGCAGTAAAACTTGGAAACCCACCAAATGACAGCAAACGAAAGAGTGAGGAAGAGAATAATAAAAGTAACAAAAGGTTGAAGACGCCAACCGCAATAAAATAATATTTGAAATGCTACAGAAACAGCTGTGTAAATTTTTTGGTTTATTTCCCTTTTTTTCCAGGAGAACAAAATGATTCTGGTCACGTGTAGAATTTTGCAATTTACATTTTCGCCCCCTTAATTTTAGTAAATTATAATCTTAACCACTATATTTTTTTATGTGGTGAAATTATGGTTTTGATTTTTTATGCTCTAATTTAGAATTTAATTATTATATTCGATACGTTTTGATCAACCGTATTTACAATGTCATTAGTTAGTTTAAATAATCATATCAATATTTCAATAAAAATGTTGAATTATTTTTTTTCCTTAAAAATACCAATTTTGTAACTCATTATTTGAAGTTTTTAGAAAATCACTTCAATGTTTAAATTGAAATTAAATTAAGGGTTTTAATTAGTTGAATTATCTAATTATATTATAAAATTAAAGGGGCTAAATATGATAAATTAAAATAAAAGAACTATATATCATATTTGAATTTAGTAGAAAGACCAACATCAAATTTTAATTTTTTTTCTTCTTTTCTGATATTGAAAAATAAAAATAAAAAGGCTAGTGCTTAGGGTTTGCCTTCTCATCCCTGGTCTGAAATTTTCTTATATATCCTTGTCAATTGATCAAATTTGGCAATGTGATGGCGCTATCTACGGACAATTAAATTATATATTTAAATTTTAATTTTAAACATAATTTTTAATATTAAATAATATATAAAATAACAAAAAATAGAGGATTTTTATTATTCTCCCTTTATTCCCTAACACTTTTTTTAATTGACATGCTTTTTTTTTTCCTCCCTTAAGAGCATATTTTAAAGTTCGATTGGCGATGAATTTGATTTAAAGAATTCGAATCGAATATTGATTAAATTGAATTTGAATAATTTACGATTTATCTCATCTCATTTACGTACATTCGGAGCACTCTAATAATAATAATAATATTAGTATTATCATCCAATCGAATTATGTGTTGATTAAACTTTGATTGAGACAAATTCAAATAACTTGCGATCTATCTTGTTTAATTTATGATCTTATATGAAATAATCTTCATCCTAAACGAGGTTTATCGTCTGAAGAATATATTATCACGGGATTATTACTCTCTTCCTAAAATATTTTTTTTATTCACGGGAATAATATTTTTTTAATTTTTTGATGTGAGATTAATATTTTTTTTTCGAGCGTGACAATATACTAAATGAGTGAATAAATGACAATAAAGAAAAAATATTGAAGTTTTTAACTTTGTATACTTCCACCATCATAAGAAAATGAAGACAAATTGTCCTGCGGATGCCGCTGGCGTATTGCTAGAGTTTAAGAAGGTGTGGTTGCAGTAGCTAATAGTGGGGCGGATAGTCCAACGATGTGGAAACCTAAAGGGGGGCTATTTAGTACTTACATCGTCTATGGGTAGTGAATCTGCGGGAAATGCTCATCTGGTTTATAAAAAATCCATGGAAAGGGACAAAGACCGGGCATGGCGAAGCAACTTACACGTCACTATTCAGTACAAATGGCAAAGCAAATTTGGCACGAATCCTTGCATGAATTGACGAGGAAGAAGGATCTGTCACTATACCGTCTATACGTATCCATACAGTGACAAACGGAAAGAGTATGGTCGGAAATTATTTAAGGATTAATAGTATATTTTTTAAATAGAAATCTAAAGTATATTTTTATTCAAATAGATATATAATGTCTTTATTGTTATTATTTTAAATATTTTGTTAATTAATAAAAATATAATATATGATAAGTCTTAAATCTTGATTTCGATCATTGTTACCCTCAAGTCGGTAGTGTACAAAAATTGATTAACAGTAATTGATCATTAATGTACCTTATATCAAAATAAAATTGATTGATAAAAAAATTAATTAACAATAAATAACGAATGATCAAATTACGTTTGACATGAAGATAGGTAGTTTTTTTTACTATTAAACCATTGTTTAATGACGATTCCCCCCTATATATTTCATGTGTTTTTTACGATGCTTTCAAAGAGAGCTCAAGTTTCCACGTACTTCAGATTGTTAGAAATATGTAATGTTTGAATCCCACACTCAGTTTTTATAAGTTGTATGAGAGTAATTCAGTTGATTTAAAATTCTCTTTGAATTTTAAATACTTAACCGAATAGATTTAATAACAAAATATCCGAGATTTAAATAGATATTTTCGGTTATAAAATCTACTATTTTTAGATAAATATTAACAAATTATCTGAGATTTAATTAGATTTTATCTGATAATAAATCTAATTTTGAATAGATTTTATCCGAGATTTAAATGGATATTTTCGGTTATCAAATCTATTATTTTTGGATAGATATTATCTGATATTAAATTTAAAATTTAAATCAGATTTTATTTGATTCTCGGACAGATTTGCCCCTGCTTTCAACCTATAAATAAGATGTTTTTCTTTCATTTTTAATAATCTCATTCAGA
The DNA here is from genome assembly GCA_035048815.1 of Abelmoschus esculentus. Taxonomy (NCBI): domain Eukaryota; kingdom Viridiplantae; phylum Streptophyta; class Magnoliopsida; order Malvales; family Malvaceae; genus Abelmoschus; species Abelmoschus esculentus. The sequence continues at coordinate 5,220,552 of JAUCBN010000008.1, forward strand.
GTTCATCTGTCTTACTTGAGAGAGAATTAGAGAGCATCATTCTGTTCGACTCCGGTTCCGACGATCATTTCCTTTATAGTCTACTCCAAACTTTGGGTGTACATTGTTTGGAGGACCGTGCTAACCTTCGGGGGACAACCGCCTAAAGTAGCGAGTACACACATCAGCGCGATTTGTTTCTAAGGCAGTGGCCTCCATACCACGACACGTTCAAACTTTCTATCAGTTCGTTCTTTTAATTTTTCCTATCAGTGTTAACGCCCTGTTTTGCAGTCTATTTAACCAACACCAATTACATTAAAAAATACAAACACCAAAAAAGAGGGGTTTTGGGTTACTCGTAAAGATTTAATGAAAAATTTATATTGAATCAAACGTAATTATTTATATATTTTTAACTCTTTAATAATATATAATATAATTTAAATTTTATATTTCTAGTATGAACATATTTTTTTATTAAAATATTAATTAATTTAATTTTTAAAAAATAAATAAAATTTAATATAATTGTATAATCGTCGAGGGATATTTTTTGTGTCGACATTTTATAAATGCCAATATATTGTTATATCAATACTTATTTCATATGAATAATGCTCATCTATAATCATATTTAACAATTATATTTATAAAAATAATAACAACGTTTTAAACATTATTTGTTGAGGCCACTTTTTAATGATTATTACTATTTACCAAAAATAATCTAAAAAATCACTATGTTGTATAAGTCAATGCATCTGTCACCATGGTCCTATACAGGGGTGTTTAAAATTATCTGACTCGATTAACCTGATCCGACTACTGAAAATAAAAATGACGGGTAATTTTTTTAAAAAAATTACTCGATCGGGCTGAGCTTGAGCCGATTTTTCACAGTTATCGGGTACCCGACCCGACCTGACTAATTTAAAATTATATATTTTTTAGTTTTAAATTATATTTTTATGATAAGTTCCTTAATATTTATACATAAAATTAAATTTAATTCTTTAAATTATTTTTATGTTTGTATTATATACTTTTAATTTTTAAAAAATTTAAATATATTTTATTAATTTGTTAATATCGAAAGAAAAAAAAACGATATTAATATTTTTAATATCATTTTAACGATAAACTCTAATAAATATATGTGTATATATATTAAAATATTTTAAAATTAACTTTAAATCACTAATATTTATGTTTGTTCATATATTATAAAATTTTAAAATCTGTGTTTAATATATGATTTTTTTTAATTTTTAAATAAAAAATTAAAAATATATATACGAATCGAGTACCTATTACTCGATTAGCCGAGTACTAATTTTTACGGATACCCGATAACATATACCTGATATAAAAAAGCTGAAATAAGGACCGAAAAATTACTATCCAAAGCAATCGGGTACCCGATAATTAACCCCTATTCCTATGGAGGATGGCAGAAAGTTTGGTAAGTGAAGCTGTCAAAAATTTATAGGCTCACACATGCTGATACAAAAAGCTATTAGTGTACGGTTCAAACAACAATTAATCCACGATTTTCATCCCAAATATTATGGATAGAACTCTTCTGACATATAATCATATTTTTTTAATGTTTTTTTAATAATATATTGAAATTTAGGGTTTGAGGTAACCGATGAAGCTAGACAGAGATGCACTGTAAAAGACTAAAAGCTAGTTGAAAGTTGAAAGTTACCCTTTTTATTTGTGGGCTCTCCAACACCAACCATTCAAATATGATAGTATCTTTTGCGCTAACATACACTTCACACGCCTCCTCTCTTTGATCACTTTTTCTCTCAAAGAAGTGAAAATGGATGTTCTGCAGAAGCTGATGGTTCTGGTTGTCATGGCAGCCACCCTTGGAGGGGAAATGGCTGGAGCACAAGGGTAACATGTAGTCGGAGGTGACGAGGGTGGGACCCTTCATCTGACGTGGCATCTTGGTCCTATGGTAGGAGCTTCAGTGTTGGAGACAAAATACAAAATCTGTAAGCTTTTGCTTTACTCTTACTTTCTAATTATAAAGTAGAAACACAATACACATAGCAACTCCGGTTTTTACTGTTGCATGCGCAGGGTTTGCCTACTCTGCAGCAGAGGAGAGCATTGCCGAGCTGAATAACAAGGAAGAATATGAGTCGTGCGAAGTGAGCAACCCCACAAGAATGTACACGGACGGCTTAGATGGCATACCACTGGATGGGGAAGGGATTCGCTATTTCGTAAGCAGCAAGGTTGAGAATTGCAAGAACGGTCTAAAGCTGCGCGTGGAGGTGAGGGCTTCAGAGAACTCCAGAGCCAAAATGCCCACACTTGCAGTGGTTGCCGAGCCGCCCACAACCCCTTCTGGATCAGTCCGGTTGCATGGGAGTTCCAGGTTATTATTGATCGGGCTGTGGCTTTTCGTTTATTGTATGACTACTAAGTTATAACGAGTTCGTGACTCGTCTGTCTGCACTTTCTTCTCCTTTTCTAACTTCTTAGACTCGTGTTAGTATATGCAAATCAACCTTATTTTTAAAATATGTATTTGATATTCTCAAAATTTTTCGGAGAGGTTGAAAATGAAAATCTTGTATTAATAAATTAAATTAGACCTTTGGTTTTAAATTAATTATTATCTGTTATAAATATATACCAATTAAAATTAATATTTACTCTTATAAATAGATGCATCTAGAAAACCTAGTTTTGGTACTATTTGATAAGTCTGGTTCCATCTCCCATAGAGGTTTGATTTTATTATTCTTCTATATTTTTTAACTTATTATTATTTGATTGACGATATTTTTTTATATATTATTATTATTATTATTATTATTATTATTATTATTATTATTATTATTATTATTATTATTATTATTATTATCATCATCATCGAATAATATCATTTATGTCATTGTTTATTAACCAAATTATTTAGTTAGAAAATATTTTTTTAAGATTAAGTAAACTATAAAGAAGGTCATTTAGTCATGGGTAGAGTTATATTTGATTATTTATATTATATTTGAATTACTAGTTAGTAAAGATTAGATTTGGATAATGTTTTATATTTAAAAATATTGATTTATGTATTAAATAATTAATAATTTTAAATAAAATACTTTAATATTAATGAAAATAAACAAATGATTAAAAAATAATTAAATTATATATTTTTTAAATATGAAGAGTGATTCAATTATAAAATTATTTATAATTAAATAATTTAAATATTTTAATAATTAAATGATTAAATATAATTTTATATATAAATAATTTAAATATTTAATAAATAAGCCATCTAAATAAAATCTTATTATAATTGAGTAACCTCCCGCTGCTGTTTAGCCTTTGCCTTTAGAATTTGTGTTTGGTTTGTTAATGACTTCCGTTGTGGTCCCCATCAGGATAAGGAATAGGAAAAATTATTACATGAACCTTTTTTATCATCTAGGATATGGTCTTAACGAGAAATTATTATATGAATCTTTTTTATCACTTAAGATATGATCCCAACCAATTAAATTAAGATACAATATATTTTTTTCATATCAAATTTACACATAAGCATTGGTCAAATCATCTAATTCAATGTCTTTGATTTAAAAAAGGAAAAAAATATTATCAAAGATTTTTTGTGTCATCTTTCTTTTTTAAAATTTTTCTAATTATTTTTATATATATATAGATTTGAGGTTTAGGGTTTAGGGTTAGGGATTAATTGTGTATGGATTAGTGGTTTAGGGTTTATGTGATTTAGGTTTAGGGTTTAGGGTTTACATGGTTTAGGGTTAGAGTTATGGTTTAGGATTAAGGTTTAGGGATAGAGTTTAGGGTTTAGGTTTAAGGTTTAGGGTTAAGGTTTAAGGTTTAGAGTTAGAGATTAGAAAAAATAATTAAAAAAATTGAACAATAAAAAGAAAGACAACATAAAAAATCTTTGGTAATATTTTTTCTATTTTTAAATCAAATGCATTAAAGTGGATTATTTGGATGATGATTATGTGTAAATATGATATGGAAAACATATATTATGTGTCTTATTTTAATTGGTTGGGACTATATCCTAGGTGATGGAAAGAGTTCATGTAATAATTTCTCGGTCCCAACCAATTAAATTAAGACACATAATATATGTTTTCCATATCAAATTTACACATAAGCATTGGCCAAATCATCTAATTTAATGTCTTTGATTTAAAAAAAGAAAAACATATTATCAAAGATTTATTATGTCATTTTTTTTAAAAAAAATCCTAATTAATTTTTTATATAGATTTGAGGTTTAGAATTTAGAGTTTAGGGTTAGGGATTAGTGGTTTAGGATTTATGTGGTTTAGGTTTAAGGTTTAGAGCTAGGGTTATGTGTTAGGGTTAGGGTTAGGGGTTAGGGTTAGGATTTAAGGTTATGGTTTATGATTTAGGATTTAGGGTTTAGGGTTAGGGTTTAAGATTTATGGTTAGGGTTTAGGGTCTATGGTTTAAGATTTATGGTTAGGGTTTAGGGTTAGGGATTAAAAAAATTAATTAAAAAAATTAAACAATAAAGAGGAAGATAACATAAAAATTTTTTGGTAATATTTATTTCCATTTTTAAATTAAATGCATTAAAATGGATGATTTAAATGATACTTATGTGTAAATATGATATGAAAAATATATTATATGTCTTATTTTAATTGGTTGAGATTATATCTTAGAAGGTGAAAAGGGTTAACTTAATAATTTCTCAAGGAATAGGCCATTTTTTTAATTTTAACCTAATCCACTTAAAAACTGAGCGAAAGAACAACGTGGCAATTATTTGCTATATATCTCGAACCGAACGCTGGAATTCGAAAGGTTCTTCTGGTCAGCCCATTTTTACTTTTGTCGTCTCCTCTCCTCTCAGCCTCTGTTAGTCTGCTTCAGCTTCACCTTTGCCCCACCTCTCCCCGACGCCGTTTATAGACATGGCTCTGGAATCATTCATCCAAGTCCTTCCAGACTCCCACTTCTCCATCCATAACCTTCCATATGGAGCGTTCAAGCCCCAACCGACCGCATCTGCCCGTCTCGCCACCGCTATTGGTGACTATGTGGTAGATCTCTCCGAGATCGCCAAAGCCGGTCTTTTCAACGGCCCTCTGCTCGCTGATTCCGATTGCTTCCTTCAGGTTGTTTCTTGCTTCTACTTCTTTCACCATGACACGTATCTCATTTGGTAACCGAAAATTTCCCTGTAGCCTAATTCACGCTATAATCATTTAATCTAGTTGTGAAATAAGAGTATGAGTTGTCGATGATGTTGCCTAGATAATTCATATTTGTATTAAAATTCATTTTATTTTAAAAAATTTAAGTTAACTCAGTTTGCTTCAATTTGGTTGGCTTTTGTGGTGTCAGCCTACTCTGAACAAGTTTTTGGCGCTGGGACGGCCTGCCTGGAAGGAAGCTCGTGCTACTCTTCAAAAGCTATTATCTTGTATGTTAACGTGTTATTGAGTTTATCCTCACTTTTTTTTTCTTCTTTTTGGGGTTTAAACGTTTACATAATTGAGGCTGAACTGGTGAAGATTATAAGACTGCATGAAATTAAAATGTACTAAATATTATTGAAGTTGCAGTCTCCTGGTTGTTCAAAAATATGATATAGTTTTCAACTGAAAAAAAAGTGCATTTTTGAAATATGGAAAGGGAACAATTTACAATTACCCTATATTGCAGCTACAGAGCCAATCTTGCGTGATAATGCAGACTTAAGGCAGAAGTCACTTGTCCCGATGGTAAGAATAAACACGTGTTTCTATATGGGACCTGAATTAAGATGTTTGTTTTCAATTTCCTAATGTTTCGTTTATTTGTGCATCTTTAGAGCAAGGTAGAATTGGTCATTCCTATTGAAATTGGAGATTATACAGACTTTTATTCATCCATGCATCATGCAAAGAATTGTGGGACCATATTTCGTGGACCTCAAAATGCAATTCCACCAAACTGGTATGCTGGTTTTGGAAGTTTTAATAAATGGAGAATGATAATTTGTTTGAATGAAAAATAATGTATATCACACCTTTCACTTGGATGCGTGATCATTGTGCCCTATTCAGGTTCCATCTTCCTATTGCCTATCATGGTCGAGCATCATCTATTGTCATTTCTGGAACAGACATTAATAGACCAAGGTTAGAGGTTCAATAACTTGATCCATATAATTTAACCTTACAGTGTTTGGAAAATTCTGTCAAAATGTTTAATTGTTGCTTGCAATTAGTCAATGGGATACTTAACGAACCGTCCTGTCAGCTGTAGATACTAACTCTCCCAATTATATACCCTTACAGGGGTCAAGGCCATCCAACCAGTCAATCTCCACCATATTTTGGACCTTCATTGAAGCTTGATTTTGAACTTGAAATGGTCAGTCTTTTGTTCGATTGTTATGTTATTGTCTTACCTAGCGATAAATTACTCTTACATAAGTTCTTACCAAGCTGCAGGCTGCTGTAGTTGGTCCAGGAAATGAATTAGGGAAATCCATAGAAGTAAATGAGGCTGCAGATCATATCTTTGGACTTCTCTTGATGAATGACTGGAGTGGTATGTTTACCTTTTGCTACTTCTCATCATCATCCTCGATATTTTTCTTTTTGGGTACCATATTTAATACACAATTGGTTTTGGCAGCTCGAGATATTCAAGCTTGGGAATATGTCCCCCTCGGGCCCTTTCTTGGAAAGAGTTTTGGTAAGACATCTTATTGCTGCATTTTTTCTGAGTTCTGGCTTACACAGCATGTCTAATAACTCATATGTGGATAAACCACAGCTTATTTTGATAGGGACAACCAAAATTAATGAACAAGATAATAAGGCATTAATAGAATCCAATATAAGGGAATGAGATCTCTTTACCATATTAATTTTGGTGAGAAAAGATTAGATAAATCAGGGGAAGTCATGGCCTCTACTAGGCTAAGAATAGTTGCACTAAGATGATAGTTCGTATGGCATATCTTCTCTCGAGTGATTCTTCACAGCTTGTTACAGTGTGGATTTACTCTATTACTCTCATCTTTTAGGTACAACAATATCCCCTTGGATCGTAACATTAGATGCTCTAGAGCCTTTTGCATGCGATGCTCCTAAGCAGGTACGTATCTGTCTTTGGTGTCTTAGATCATAAAGCCATTTGTGTTTCTATCTTTTATCTGTAATTATCTTTTGTGGTGATTATTTTAATGAACCAACTAAAAATGCATGTTCTGCACTGCAGGATCCCCATCCATTGCCATATTTGGCAGAGAAGATATCCAAAAACTATGATATTGATTTGGAGGTAGCATCCATCTTACCACTGGATTTTTGATACTTCACCTGTGATCTATTTTATTTTATTGGATGTTCCCAGGTCTGATATAATGCGTTTGTAGTACCATGCATTTTAAAGTTATTTTCATGCTATTGAACTACAAATGCTTAAATTTTATAAAATTTCCGAGGTTAATTTGTTTTTTGCTTCTAGGTTCAAATTAAACCTTCTGGGCAAAAGGATTCATGCGTGGTTACAAGAAGTAATTTCAAAAACCTGTAAGGAGCTCCACTTCATTACTGCTCAGAATGCCCTTTCAGATGCCAGCTGCATTTTCCCCATATATGTGTGAGCTTTGTTTACTCTTGTAACAGATATTGGACATTAACTCAACAAATAGCACACCATACAATCAATGGCTGCAACCTGAGGCCAGGCGATCTCCTTGGTACTGGGACCATTAGTGGGCCTGTATGTTTACTACATTACCTTTCACTTCTATATCCTTATCCCTTTGCATACGTCTTCCAATCCACACACGAAAATGTGCCAAGTAATCATGTACGAATCTAGGCAATAAAAAGCTGTTAAACTTAATGTACTACCCCTAGCCTCTGTTGTCTTTTTGAAGAACTGAAGAAGACATCTAAGTTTGGTATTTGGATATTGTGAATCTGTTTGCCCTGAGAAGCTTTTCTTTTGGCAAATCCCTGAAACTTCTTTTAAACAGATTCTCATAATTATATATTACAACCAGTTTTAATGTGAAGAGGTGGAAGAATTACATTGATTTATTTTTAGAGAAGTAAGAAATTGGTTTTCACTGAATAGAATGGTTATGCTACTAACATGTCATTTTGAGGGGTTTATATAATCTTTCCTTGAATAGTCCTGTAGTTTTTTGTATTTATGTTAATTGCCTTGGATGAAGTGAAAAATAATTGAGACTGGTCTCTGGTATAGTGTTGATCATGCTGTTTGCTGGTATGCAAGTTATAATAGGTTGAATATTTGGTCCTGCACTCATGCTGCATCTAATTTTAATCTTTTGTTCTTCAAGCTATAATGATAAATGAGTCTGGTATTGTTTGCTCAAAACTTAGCCTCTTATATTTTGAGCAGGAACCTGAATCTTTTGGATGCATGCTGGAACATACATGGAATGGACAAAAGCCATTGCAATTAAATGGGACAACTCGAAAATTCTTGGAAGATGGGGATGAAGTAATCATCACTGGTTGCTGCAAGGTACTTCATCTGTTCCACATGGGTTTTAAAACCAAAGTTCCAAACATACTCGTTTATCTCCCCATCATGCAATTAATAAATAGGCTTAAGTTGGTCTGAATGGAAATTTAAATAGGTGAATAGAACCATACAATGTTTTAAGATCTTTGTTATCCTGGTTTATTGGTTTAAGTTTGAGCAACGATAGGGTTTAAAGTTATGGAATTCAGACGCCTGGTAGATTTGGGCTTTGAATCTAAGGTTTCAGCCATGAGGAGATTTTAAAATCATTTATCCCCAACTCCATGTTGAAGGGGAAAGTTGCTATATAGAATCTGGAGTCGCTCGATGTTAATGCTGTTGCCATGTATTGTTTCCCAAATTTTTTTACCTCCAATAAGGAAGTAATAGAAACATGTGAAGTAGTACAGAGTAATTGATTTTTGAGTTTAAATCCCATGCAGGGAGATGGTTACAATGTTGGTTTTGGAACCTGTGCCGGTAAGGTTCTCCCTCCTCGCGATTGAGGAAACTGTTATGCATGGCGATAAAAGAAGAGCATGTGCTACTTGCTGGAATCGTCAATTTCAAAGTAATCTCGCTGGAAATCCACAGAGCTGATGAAATATGTATTTACAGATTGCACCTACATTGTTATTTTGGTTTTTTATACATAACATTAATTTAGTTGTAGCACTTGATTGTGTGCTGGAACCTGGAGAGCGTAATAAGTAACAATCTAGATAGCAGATCAGAGTTTTTTTTCTTTTTGAAGGAAAACTAAGCAAAGCACTTGCACACACTACGGTCTGATACATCATTTTCTCCTCATTGATTCCATAGAAAATTTTTATAGGTTCGACTCGGTAGTCGGGAGAGAGCATGAGTGAAATGGTAAATGACCAAATCATGTATGGTATCCATCAAAATACTGGCTTGGGAAATAAATGAGAAATCAACTTTCATACAAATTTTCTTGATATGGATGGTTCAACATTGGTGGTATTAGCAAAAATTTCACCACTAAAACCACGAGAAATGTTGTCCATCATGTCATCTGCCTCTTAGATGTTGGAACCATTGCAATTTGCAGTTATTAACTGCCAAGGAGAATAGAGCAGTAACCGTTAGGAGTGGCGAAGTCTGGGTTTGAATTGGAATTGTTCTAGAATGCCAAGATTCTCACTAATTCCTCGTCATCATTCAAGTTCCGATCTTCCTCCCTTATCGTCAGTATGTGGCCCCATTGTGACCGTTGCCTCACCCCAACCGCGACTCTAATTACCACTCGCATCGTTGCCACCCGTATTGATTCAGGTGTTACAACACAAGTGGACGAGGATTTCATCATATCTATGCTTTTAACCTTTCCTTGATTCCCTTGTTGCAAATTTTGGTCAAAATTTGTTAAGTTGAAAGCGAAAAGAAACAAAGGTAGTTGGTGACAAAGAAAGATAAAGAAAAACAAAATGAAGTTTAGGGGGCAAAGCATATATATGCTTCGGCCAACTTTCAACTTTAACATCGAGGTAAACAAGACTAGACCATACAATTAATGGAACGGCCCACATCAAAAGTTTCACCTTTCCTTCTCAATTACATATCCAATCACATGAAGGAAGATTGAAAGCAAAAGCTGAACATTTTATTAATCCATTCCTAAAGAAACTAATGTCTAACTGCAACTTGGATTCAGGTAAAACAGAAAGCTTTTTGATTAACTCTCTTCAGTGTATAGATGATTCCTAGTCTCACTCTCACACTTGATATGGATGTCAAATAAGAACAGTAAATGAACTATGGTTACATCTAAAGCAGACAAGACAAAACATCGGACACGACCAAACCGGTTTAACTGTAAATGTTTCATTCATATGTCGTCTACGATTGCCATTCTTTACGGATGTCAAAAGTGTAGTTGATCTCCATGTAGCACTTGTTGTCGTCGTCAACAAACTGCAAACAGAAAAGAAGAGAGAGAAATGGGAACAAAATAAATAAGGCCTTGAGATTGCACAGAATTTCAACTATGGTTTATTGTCTATTGCCTACAACATGAGATGACCCACAAATTTGAATCTCGAAAGCCTGTTTCACATGTATCCTGACAACTCAATAATGGAGTGTATTAATTCTTGGACATAGGGGGGTCATTGATGTAGCATTGTTCAAGACCTGAAACGATTGTTAAGGCCCATGACTCTGGATGACGACACTATCAATATTGAGTAATTGCCTGTTGGTGAAAATTTGAATTATTCCTTTTGGTTTTCGTTCTCTCCCCTTAACAACAATTTTGTGCAATTGCTGTTTATAACAGATGACAAAAAAAAAGACTTTCTGTTTATTCTACCTTACTTCTAGCTGAATAAGATCCTCTAGCAAACATCCCAGATGGAGTTGTTTCTTCAGATATTTCATGTGTGTAAGTCCCTGCCTGGGGGCTGAATGTCCCAAGCATCTCTTTCATGCTATCAACTGGTACAAGAATTCATCAAAAAGGACATCAGTCTGAAGTTTATATAAAGAATGTGATTCTTCCATATGAACTACATAGAGATTAAAAAGAGTTACCCTTGACACCAGTTTTCCAAACCATGTTAGTGTACTTGAGTCCGGATACAATGTTGTTGCTCACTTGGAAAGTGAATTTCAGGCTGTATTTGCTCCCTTCTTTTAGGGTAAACCACGAGCCTTTAGGCTTTCCGTTCTCCGGAATTGTAAGTAGCATATCAGGTCTACCAGGTGATTTGATTGCAAGACTCAGGATCTTAACATCAGGTTCCACCTTTTCTATACCATCATAAACAATGGAAAGAAGTGTCAGGATACAAAGAAAGGGCAACCTTTCTTCTTTTCTTTTTCCTTGGATTTTTAAGGGTTTGCAGGTGGAGAAATGCATACACATGGCTTGGAAGGTGAAACAAGAAAGAAACAACAGAGAACTGAAACAAGAAGTTGTTCAGCAACTGACAAAGACCCTCAATTTTCAAAGAACAGAGACAAAAGACGAGATAGAGATGTGGTAAGAGAAGCCAAACCTCCAACGGACTCGAAATCCACAGTCCCAAGAAGTTGTTCCTTCCACCGCCTTAAGCTTTCATCATCCTGAATCCTCAAATTCAAAGAAAATAAAGATACTAAGAACTAAAAGACAATGGGGGAAAAAGAACTGAAACATGAAGGAAACCAACCTTATCCTTTTCGAGTTGTTCTTTAAGGGTGCACTTAGGGCCCAACTCAATCTCCCTCTCTTCATCATCGTCGTCGTCTTCATCTTCAGTTGGACAAAAAGAACTCTCGCTAGCTTTTCTACCAAGACCAGGGTGATGTCCTTCATCACTACCACCGTTTGGAGGCATCTTTGGTGCTGTTTTTGTCTCTAAAGCTTCACTGTCAACAACAGTCCCGTCTTTGTCAAACCCCATGCTTTTGGAACTCGAGTCCTCACCAACCGCCAAAGACATCAACAGCCCATCAAACAGGTACAAAGAGAAAAGATGCAAAACTCACTCACCAAGAATATATAATACTTCTAGTACTAAAACTAACAGAACTGTCCAAAGAGCAAAAGAACGCAAAAGATAAGCCAAAAACACTACTAGGGTCAAGGAAGAATCTTAGAAGAAAACAACAAAAGATGAGGGAAGGGAACCCCAATTCAAAACAAAAAGGAAATTACAATAATGGTGTTAAAAGATGAGTCAAAGAATCCAAGAAAGGTGAACAGAAACCAAATACGAAGGAAAGAATAGGATAACCCGTCGAACAAGAAAAAGGAAAAGGAGAGTGAGATGGGGTTCGTCGAGGGAAAGTTCAAAACACTCAAAGAAGACTCATACGGGGATCTGAAATATGTATATTCATGAAACGAAACAAAGAAAGAGAGAGAGGTGGCCAGATCGTGAAGACCACTCCTGCACTAGCTTCCACGAAGACCACGATTCCATCACCAACTTTTCGATTTTTTAAAAAATTTCTTATTTAACAGCCTAGATTGCTTCGACCCTTTGTTTAATATATGGTTTTGACCCTTTCCTCAAAGACAGATAATGATTGGAATAAAGGGTGGAAATGATGTCATTAGAAATTTAGAATTGGCAATGACAGGGTTTTTTTACTTTTATCAGACTCTGGTAGACCGACCATACAGCCTACGCTGACTGCTAGGAACCTTTGTATTGGTTTACCTCGGATGTGTTACTCTGTGTACGCTGAATCAACTGTTTGAGTAGTGATGGGTTCTGAATTCCATGGCGTACTTGCAAGTTGCAACCCTAAGTTGTCAAAGTGGCTTCCTTTGGCTTCACACAGTTTAGACTTCCAATTTCTCTGACATTTATTATATAGGCGGGAATTTCTAGGAAAATTTGAATCCATTCCCATTACTTTGAAAAAGTTTCAATCTTTTAGTACTTAACTATTAATCCCATATCTCCATTTCAACTTGTTACCGGGGAAAAAATGGACCCGCAGAGGGATTATGCGTGATTAACGCGAGAATAGATGTCCCTGTGCATGCTGTCAATAGCATTGTTCCAGAAAACACCCATTTTTATAATTGATTAGTGATTAGCTGGTTTGTATTGGTTGAGAAGACTGTTCAGTATTCTGGACGTGGAAAAACAAATGCTTTCTGCACGTTGCTTCCATCTCTTTCTGTTTCTACAACCAACATTCATTCATCCAACACCTGCATTGATAAAGGAATTCAGGTTTCAACCAATGAATCCAATAATATATAATCTCCAAAACTGCAATCTTCAACAATTGCATGTTTAAATTTCGATAAAGAGGGAGATGGTGTTGTCCTCATAATAGATGTGTTTAAATTATAGCCGGTGAAGAAATTAATATAGCTCATCTACCAGCAGTCTGTGTCATCTTTAAGTATGGCAAACAGGTCATGACAGCAATAGCCAGTAGCCTTTACTCAATCATGAGGTACTAGTCCTAGTTCTAACATTAAAAGAATGGGAATCATACCTTGAAAGAGTAGGAAATAAATATCATGGTCCGTTTATGATGCAAGCAGAAGTCACCATTGGACCAACCAAATCTTCCACTCCATCAAAGCCAACCTCCACCTCTTCTATTATTTTCTTTGTGCCGCTTCTTAACTTCTAATTTAAATTTTTTAGATATATTTTTCTTCTTTCGGTATTCTATCGGTCTATTTAAGAGTATAAATGAATCAAGTCGAGTTTAAATAGTGTTAAGTTTGATTTTACTCGTTAAGAATTCGAGTTGAGTTTAATCGAATTGAATATAGATCGAGTTTTGATCAAGTCGGACTTAAATAACTCACGATTAGTCTCATTTGGTTTACAACCCTAATAATAATAATAACTTATTATTTTTTTTTATCAAATTTCATAATTTCATTATAGATAGAATCATAAAAAAATATATTTTTATGTGCTTCGTTAAAATCCCTAATTCAATTATGAGAAATATACATTTTTACGCCTCGTTAAAAACTCTAATTTAATTATGAGATATGATACAATAATTGTTCTCACCGATAAGATTGAAAAAGAGTATATATAAAAATATACAAAAAAGGTAAAGTGAAAATTAAATAATCAAAAACATCAAATATATATTTTAATATATTATATTTCGAGTAAGTCATAAATTTTTTGAGATAAATATTAAATAACTCGATTTGTTAAAATTTTAAGTCAAATTCAAACTTGAATTGAGTCTCATTTGTAATTTTTCTCTCTCGCTAGTTTAATTTTATACTCGAATGGTCGTCCTGAAATAAATTAATATTATTAAATCATAAATATATAATAAATAATTATTAACATTGGTGACTAAATCAAAACTTTTATAGTATTTTAGTGACTTTTGTGCAGTTTTACCCTTAGTAATAACAATAATTACAAAAATAAAAATTGAAGACTCCAACAATTGGATACATGTGAAGGAGCACAGAGACAACATAACCCTAAATCTGTTTTCGTCGTCGGAGCAAATAGTAGTGATGGCGGAAGATCTGGTGTTGGATACGGCGATCAGAGATTGGGTGCTGATACCTCTATCGGTGGTGATGGTTCTCATTGGCATCCTCCGCTACTTTGTTTCTAAGCTTATGCTCTCCTCTCAAGTTCCCGATCCTAAGATCGTCAAAGAGGGGTATTTCTCTCCCACCTCTGTTTCTTTGTATATATAAAAAATTAGGTATAGATAAACAGATCTCAGATTCATGGATTCCTGAATTTCTATTTGCAGGCAAGTAATTGTTCGGGCTCGGAATTTGCGAGCTGCTGCTAATTTTATCCCTCCTAAGTCCTTCCGCTCACGTAGGGCTTATTTCAGCAATGAGGTTTGCTTTTTTCTTTTTCTTTTAAAGCTTCTGTGACCACAATTATTACCAGTAATTGCCTTTTTTCGAACTTCGTTTTTTTCTTCTTCTTTTGTTTAGAGCTTACTGTGCTGTTAGCTGATTGCACATTAGCCATAGATGAATTGTTATTTTGTTGGGATTGCTACTAATGAGTAGGGTGTGGATCTGCTAATATTAAGCTTTGTTAAAATCAGTTTAAATTGATGAAAATAATCCATAAAGTGTAAGTTCCTTTCCCTCTTAGAAAGGAATAAACTAAAGCTAAGTTTATGACAGTATGACACTTTGTAGGAGAATGGATTACTGTTTGTCCCTAAGGGGCAGGCGCAAAATGCCCAAGCTCAAATGTTCTCTGACCCTAACATGGCTATGGATATGATGAAGAAAAACCTCTCTATGATTATACCTCAGGTATTTTTGTAGTGCTTGCACCTTTAATGTAATTGCTCATTTTAGAGAACTCACTGTTTTTATAAACTTGATGCTGTTGTCAGACTCTCACTTTTGCATGGGTCAACTTCTTCTTCTCTGGATTTGTTGCAGGTCTGGCTCTTTACTTTAGTTTTTACAAGTGTTTTAGTTCCAAAATTTCTGAGTATTTTCCTTTTCATGCTACATTAGAGATATTTTATTAAAGATTTTTATTTATTGGTATTATTGTGCTGTTGTTAATGATACTGTAGTTGCCTCTTCTATTTGTTCTCTCTCTTGCAGCCAAAATACCCTTCCCGTTGACTCAGAGGTTCAGATCAATGTTACAGAATGGAATTGACCTTAGCACAGTTGATGTGAGCTATGTTAGTAGCCGCTCATGGTACTGGTCTTATTTCGTATGCGATAAGCTTTTCGTAAATTTTCTTTTAATTGTTTTTTTCTTTCTTTCTGATCTCATCTATTTTGAGATGCTTTCTTGACTAAGTATTACACCAATTATTGACAAATTCTTTCATATCCAGGTATTTCCTCAATTTGTTTGGTTTGAGGGGGTTATTTAGTCTGATTCTGGGAGAGGAAAATGGTTAGTGTTGGATCATAAACATCCTTTTATGATTTATATTAGATAGCAATCAGCACTTTCTCGGTTCTTGGATTTATCATCTATTGTAGGTTTCATAAGGACATATTTTTTTCTTTCTTAACAGCAACAGATGATACACAACGAATGATGCAGATGAGTGGATTTGGTTTTGATCCATCGAAGGTATTGATTCAATCTGTTTTGTATTGAGTGTTGTAGCTTCAAGAAGTCTTACACATTTCAT
The DNA here is from genome assembly GCA_035048815.1 of Abelmoschus esculentus. NCBI lineage: Eukaryota > Viridiplantae > Streptophyta > Magnoliopsida > Malvales > Malvaceae > Abelmoschus > Abelmoschus esculentus. The sequence goes on from JAUCBN010000008.1 coordinate 5,236,671, forward strand.
ATTGTTTTATATTAGTCAAAATCCTGTTATTTGTCTTTTAATGGAGATTATTTTCCATTAGTAGCGTGTATAGGAAGCAAATTAGAATTTTTATTTTAATAACACTTTGATCTTAGGCTAGTTGAAACCCTTTTGCAATAGTCAAGTTTCTCAGGTTTTGGTAGATAAGCTTAGGATGGCACCTTAAATGGTATTAAGTAGGGAATATAGAATAATAGAACGTACAGGTTTCTGCCTCAGAGTTTGAACAGTTGTCTTCCAAAGAGTCCTTGATCTTAGAATTTAATTGGTCTTACAGGCAACAATGTTTGCGACCTTATATACAAACATTTATGACAAGTTCTCTTCTCATCCCCAAGATGTTTTGTGGAAGCAACATCTATCTTTTTTTTTTTCTTAATTGACTAAGAATTCTTTATTTATATCTCTTAGTAGAATGGCTTGTGAAACATATATTAGTGTGAGCTTAGGCTACAAATGATTGTGTTGCTGTGGGCTGGACAGTTTGTTTATGATTTGATGTTGTCCGCAATACTTGCTTGTCAGTTAGAAAACTTTTAGACAGGTAATTTGGAATTCCATTCCCATGATGATGGACCTACACTGCCCAATGTGCTACCACAATCTTTTGTTCTTCTAATGTCCATGCAGCTTGGGCTGCCAGATTCAAATAGGTTCTGATGTGTATGTGGGTCAGGCCCTCAGGCTCTTCATCAAAATATATATATATATATATATATATATATATATTATGTGTCTTTGTCTTTCTGAGGCATTATTATGAATGGCCAACTTTTTACTCAAGAGCTTAGTTTCTTTCTCAACAACTTTAGAGCTGACCATGCTTTGGGGGTTTGATATTTACCTGTTGAGAATTCTTGTGGTAGGAATTTCAGCTAGTGCTTTTCCTTAACAGCCCCAGGTTGTGCCCCCCTACCCTCTGCTTTGCTATGCGATCAAATCCACAATGAAAATGATTACAATTACATGCAACTTTTGATTCAATGACGATGGACCAAACTGTTTTTGTGGTTGATATTTGGTTTAGGTTTAAGAAATCCAGGTCCCTTTTTGTGATAATAGCTGTATCCCGGAAGTCATTGCCTTTTTATTATTTTGTTGGTATGTATGGTTTAAATTTATAAGGCATCCTGTAAAAAAATTTAGAATAAAAAAGATTTTGTTTGATTTCTCAACTTGCATCCTAATCCTGACTACCATTCTTATTAGAGTCTGGGTGCTGAGAAAGATGGTCTTGACATTTTACAACATGAGTGGGCACTCCCTAAATTTGAGCATCGGGCTGAAGCAGTGTTGAAAAATCTCATCAGGTGAACGCCACCAGAACATATAAACGGCTGTCAGAAGAGGGTGGTTGAGGCGAAGTTTTCCTAATAGATGAAATACATTGAGAAACCATGTTTAGGCTTTAGTAGCAAAAAGAAGATTTTCACACAGGAAAGCTTTGTCACCCTACCATGGAAGATGACAAACGTTTATACTCGGTTTCTAGTAACCATTATCATGTTGTCTAAACTCTTGGAAGAACTAAATCATTAGTATTGTATTCGGATGACTTTATACTGGTGACCCGAAACTTTAGGTACTTTATAATATTTTGTTAGCTGTCCCGAAACTTTAGATACTGTCAAAAGGCTCACTTCATTGCGATCAGAAAACTTTAAGCTGTCCCGGCTCTTTAGCTCTTTGCAGCAAGCAAAGGCTGCAGATTGGTTTAAAAATTATTCTTAACAATTATTTAAGAACCCCAAAAAGATACTAACAAGCCCGGTCTCGATCCATCAGAGCTCCTTCCCTATCCTGTCTTGTGAGCCTAATGTAGGCTCACAAGCACGGAACCATTTCATGAGTAGTGTTAGCATTGGTTTTGGCAATAATTAATTCGATACCATGCAACCAAATCATCTTTTTCGATTTGCAGACTAATTGCTCAAAACTGCCTAAAACAGGGTCGACAATAAGATATGTAACATGATGATGACGAGGAGGATGTGGTAATGGTATAATGTAAAAGGGTAGATGGTGTCTTTATAGCCTTTTATGAGGACAGGATCTCATGAGGATGATTGGGATCCAGCGTGGCAAATCAGAGGGACACGATAAAGCAGAGAGGCATCATCATTCACATGATCAAAGCAGCAAATTTTCAAAATGAATTGGGAGAGTGGGACCTCGTTGGTTACTTTGCCACCGTCCTAGACTCTTGCCTGTCTGTCCTTTTTCTTCTTTCGTTTGGCAAATATCAAGTACCATTGGACCATTAGCTTGATAGATCAGTTATCGATGGAATTTATTATATCTAATTAAAATCAAAGGAATGGGAAAGTGAAACCGACTGAATTGCAATTAAACTTAACATTAATTTGACCCTCTAGTTTATTGTTGCGTGACATATGATTAATTAGTTCTCGTAACTCTCATTCATTCATTGCTTAATTAATTGTTGATTTAGTAAAAATAATATTTGGTTTACAACATAGTAATAAAATAAAATATTGGATAAAAAAAATTAAAAAGAGATTGGCTTTTGATGCATTCAAAATGCCAAATTGATATATACACATAAATACATGTATAATGTTATCCGATATTTAAATATAATCATATAAAAACATTATCAAAATGACTACTTTATTGATGAAAGAGGTTGGAACATGAGGCAATGGTACTGTCCAGACTGAGTGACATGGAAGTGTGTCACTTTGTTATGCTCTTATCTCTCTCTACCTAATTTCCTATTTTCTCCAATTAATTATACTGCTAAAACCAGCCATTTACATCCTATAAATACCTCTCGTATTCATCTCCCTTTCACTTCCCTCAGAGCAGTTTTTTAAGATCCTCCTCATCTCCATTCTCTTTTAATAGTTTCTTCTGCTTTCCTTCTCTTTCTTTCCAAATGGCCAGTGTGGAGGTAATGGATTCTGCTTGGTATATGTGTGAATATAGCTGTTATTAGCTATAGCTTTTATTAAGCGATGATTGAGTTTGTTCGATTGGTTTAGAACAACATTAATATCCTAATCCATCATTTGTTTCCATGACATGGTGCCTTCCTTTGCAGGTTGAGGTTCAACCAACGGAAACAGCATTGCCGGTGAAGGAGACGGCAGAGGCAACCCAGGTTGATGAGACACCAAAGGAGGAGGCAGTTGCCACGAAAGCAGAAGAAGCAACAACAGAATCCCCTGTTGTAGTTGCAGAGGAAACCGTAGTTGTCGAAACTGAATCCCCTATTGCAGAGGAACCTGAAGCTGATACCAAAGAAGCCAATGTTGATGAGGATGCAAAAGAAGAGGCTGAGGCTGAAGCAGTTACGGAGGAGGTGAAAGCAGAGACTGCTGAAGCACCAGCAGAGGAGGAAAATGCTGAAAAAGCAGACGAAGATCCTGTTGCAAAGGCTGAGGACTAGAGAAGTCCAGTGACCAGGGCTGTGCTTGTTCTGCTGCCTTGTTCTATTATTTGTTTACCGTATGAAAGATGGATGTGTGATGAGGAGTTTTATTTATCTTTATTTTCGCTCTATTTGGGATTTGATATAATATATCTATCTATAGTATGTGATCTCTACTATGTTTGCATGAAGTTTGTACTCATTGTGCCTGGGATTAAAACAAGAGCCTGTTAGATGCATGTCATAATATTATTTGGGGCAAATAAATGTTCTCTTGTTTTCTGCAACAGAATTCAAACAAAATCAAAAGGAAACCATGACCCCACCATTTCAGCTTATCCCCCAAACTAATTAAGCAGATTGAAAAATTATTGTTTAAAGGATTTCTGTGAGTCGGTATGTCATTGTCCAACTGTTTACAGTATATAATTTTATCGACCCTAATACCTTTACTATCTACTTTCAACTTATAAAAAATTTATGAAGTAAAGGTTATGTTGAACATATGTGACGTAGTACCAATAAATAATATAAGATGCGAGCCGAGACTGAGATAATAGGAAATACGTAATGTTGGGTATAAGGGCGTGATATTAGCTCCTTCTATATCTCCTGTTAAAATTTTTCTATAAATTAAATTCTAAACACTAATTCTAACTTTATTGTTAAATCATTCACCTTAAAAATACATCTAGAACCTTAAACCTAAATTCATTGCACGATTAGAAGGTAAAAGATTTGCACCCGTGAGATTGAGTGAATAGATTATGAGATCCAGAACAAGATAGTGCATCTACGCATCAGATGGGAAATCTTCACAAACTAAAGCCATGCATGCCTGAATCCACCCCCCCCAAAATACTCATCATACGCACCATGCACCAAAAAGGGAAGAAAACAACCATTCCGATTCCAAGATTAATCTGCATGGTGGATTTGCATTCGTACGGAGTACATATGCAAGTATCCATTATGACAACATTTTTTTCAAAACAAAGGCTGATGTTCATTCAACACAAAACAAACATACAAAACGGAGAAGAAATACGTATACAAGGGGAGAGGGAGGAGACGAGACTCGAGCAACAATCAAACAGGAAACGACAAAAACATGAAGATAAATCAACCAACAGAACATGCAACACTAAACAGAGTAGAAAATACAACAGAGCAGGGGAAAGCAAAAGCCCCAACACAACAGGGAAGCAAGACCCGAAGAGGGAGAGAACCAGGAACACCAAGTCAGCTACTATCTTGAACTTGCATACCCGCTTCTGTTGGCACAAGAGGATGGAAACATGAAAGTAATGCAGCAAGAAATCCTACCGAATCATCACGTCTGGATAAGAGGAGGGCGGAAGAGGAGGCAAAGACAAGGTCACAGTCGGAGAGGCACAGTAGAACATTCTTAAGTCCTAACTATTATAGTGTATTATAGCTACAAACACCATGATCATAGTTACTCAATATGAATCACGAGGTTCATGTCAAAGATTTAAGACAACTGGTTCTACTTCAAGCAATAGTCGCTTTCTCAACTATTAAGAACTTCGAGTGAAACAGTACTCTTTGCAACCATTGCTTTGGCTTAAACATCCCCTTTAAGTCCAAATACAGGATGCAGGAACGAAGGAGTTCTTAAATTCCCTTACAATGAAAGTTATCAACGTATTACAACAACCAAATAAACACATTACCTCCAGAATGTACCACTTTTCGTTCCTATGTTGATCCAAACAAAACTCTGACACTCGCATTTCTATGAAATAAATCTGCCACATTACTCTAATGACTAATCCAAAAGCTTCCTCTTTGTAACCCGTGTTCTTCAACATTTCTTTTCATGAGATCAGTATATGGACACACAATCTGGTCCCTGTAAAAGAAAGTAAAAAAATCCATTCAAAACATACTATGATTCTTTAAATGAAAGAACTATCTTCAACCAAGAAGCAAATCATGTCAGCTAGAGATATGACCCTCTCAAGCCAACCCTCAGGGGGGATCCGCTGCGCCAGAAAGACAAAGACAAAGGGAACGTGCAAGCTTCTCTACCCTTCAAAACATACTTATAAAATAAGTCAATTTCCAAATCAAAAGCATCAAAATTTTAAGATCACCAAGATTTAAGTTCCCAAACAAATACAGAAACCAAAACCAGTGAGAAATTTAAAAATAAACAGGTACCTCTATGAGTTATTTCACATCCAGCACTCGTCTCCGTATCCTAGACATTTCATCATTTCAGACTATAAAACCAATTTGAATCCTTGTGAAAGGAAATCATCCCTGAAAAAAAAAAAGAACCAATATTAAGCATAAAGCTTATAAGTTTCCAAGTAACAATTGTCTTATGATTCAAACAAGTTTAAGTTCTGTATGGTTTCACTGTTTACCTCTTCTTTCTATTCCCATTCCTCAGACTCGGTTCATCTTGTTGATTTTGCTTCTGATTTTCTGCTAATTTTGGGTCTTCTATCTGAATCAGGCTTCCTACATAAACTTCTGCACCAAATGTACCGAGATTACCACCAATTTTCACACTCCGCATCTTCTTCGTTTGTAAATCATACCAAACAAACTTTTGATCGTTAACCTCTAGCAGAACCTTATCACGATACTTAGAATATGCCAGTGGCTTCGAAAACGTTAAAGGGTTAACGGCTCTAGTTTTTTTAACAGAAAGCAACCTGGTCCAAGATTCTTTCACTCCATATTCCTTCATAACCCAAACATCAATATTGACTTGGTCATAGTTACAAACAGCACATAGGCATCCTTCTAGCACAGCTACATCCAGGAGATATCCCCTATCAGCAAACTCAGGCTGAGGCACTTCAGTGAACTCTTCGGTACCAAGATCGAAACCAACAATCTTATTTCTGAAAATTCCCAATTCCATTCTTGGAGGCATCACCCAGTGTAAAACCCCAGCAGCAAGCACACCATAGCCTCGCCTATGCAAGAGATGGTAGAAAAACTGAAACATAAATCGAAGATAAAACGGAAGCTTAGTGATTTTTCGCCATGAATCATTCTTCAAGCTATAAACCTTAACCTCGTAATCAAACGAGTGCCCTTCATCATCTTCATCGTCATTTTCCTTGAACTGTGCCATTCTCACCACTTTGTAATCATTAGTTCTAACATCCTGTCCAAACCCAAAAAAAACATACCCAGGTCTACAGGATTCACCATGGGGAGGATCAATCTCGGACACCGGCAGCTGACGGAACTGTCTCGTTGAAGGGTTATACAACCCAACATTCTTATCGGACATATGGATTGCAAGCAGTCCGTTACAAGAACCAAAGGACAGTCGAGTGGAACGGCAACATCTAAGGTATCAAAATCAACGGAATAGAGATGCAAACCCTTGAGGATAATGTTGAGGTTCGATCCGGTTTGCACGGAACGGTTCAAGTGAGCTCTGATGAAATCAGGATCGTCGATCAAAGAACAGCACGGTTTAGACAAAGACTTGAAGCGTACGAGAGTCTTCACCGGGAGACGATACAAAACGTCGGTGATTACATCCATCGGAACCTTAGCCATTTTTTTGAGATCGCGTTTGGAGGAAAACGAAGGAATCGTTACTTTTGAGGAGGAAGTGTGAGAGTGCGTGTCTACGCGTGAGAGCATAGATAGGGTTACCTGCTTTAAGGGTTAAAGGCTAAAACGCGTCGCACAGTAAACATCCATTAAAATAACGATTAGCGTACAGATGAAATTGTTAGCTAATACAAATCGCAGATTGAGGATGATGCGGCGCGTTGGGCTGCTCTGCTCTGCTCTGCTCTGCTCTGCTCTGCTCTGCTCAGTGCTCACAGAATCTGAAAACACTAATAGAATGAATCACCTTCCCAGTTCTGATAATCAGACCTTAATTTTCAAAACATCATCCCTTCGGATCAGATTTCTCCTTCACAAATTTTTAATATTTATTTAAAATAATTATAAAAATTATTGTTGTTATGATATATAAATTTTACATTAAATTATATTATTAAATTATTAATATACAAAAGTGAAATTTACGTGTATATATATAATTATTGTCTAATTATATATATAAATTTGTTAAAATAAAAATATTCAATCAATTAAGTAAATTGTTAATATTTTAAATAGTTACTCGATAGTTAATATGAAATTTTCATCGTAAAAATTAAAATTTATTGATTAATCTCTAAATATTTATCAAATTGTTTATTTTTATGTTTTTCGTAAATAAACTTGTGAAAAAGAGAAACATCCATATATATTATTTTAGGATAATATAATTAAAATATTTAATGCACATTGATATAAAATAAAAAAGTTTTACGAGCGTTTAATTTTAGAGTTTGATATCAAATTTTAGGGTTTATAAGTTGAGATTTTAGTTTAATCGTATAATTGATAAATTGTAGTTATAATTTAAGGTTTATAGGTAAGAGTATAAATGAATAAAATATTTGATAAATTGTTCGTTAAATATCTGTATAATGTTCATTTATTAAACTAAATAAACGAGTATAAATTTTTTATATCCGTTTAATAAATGAGTGGATACAGAAAAATGTGTCTTTGATTCGTTTATATTCATGTTTAAAACTTATTTATAAGTTTATTTATTTTTTTCTTTTTTCTTTTTAAATATTTATAAATTTTAAAATTCGAACTATAAAGTCTAACGATTTTAAAATTAATAATATAATTTCACTGCATTAATAAATATGTTAACAAATATATAAATAAATATATTCATAAATATATAAATAAATATATTCACAAATACTAAATAAATGAACACAACTGAATAATTTTTTAACAAATTTTAGTTTTATCAGATAAAAGTAAGTTTTATATAATAATATTTTAAATTTTTTATTAAAATATATACTTTATAAATATTATAATTAAATTTATATATTTTTAAATAAACACCATTTTTCTACTTTAGATCACTTTTATTAAAAACATAGAGATTTTTAAAACCAATCGAAATTACTTTAAAAATTTTCGAGACCGGTATGGGAATTGGGATAATGATCATCCCCTCCCCCCTGGACATTTCCGAAAATGTCCTTTCATATTTAATGCTTTATGTAATAAACCGTCAGCATTAAACCATATTGAAATTAACTGTTCTGATCCTTAGGTGTGTGGGTTCCAGGCTTACAGCCTTGTAAACCATTATCTGTTTAACAAGACCAACTTCTTTTCTTTCACCAGGACAGAATTCGGCCATTTTTGGGTTCCAGAAAACTCTCTTAGTTTTTCATCTATCAGATAACCACCAAGAGAATAGGATTAAAAAATTAAATTATTATTTAAAATCATATTTTAACGAGTTGGATTTCAATGTTACTCTTTAAAATATAATAATTTTAAAAATAATTTTTAAAATTTAATATTTTGAGAAATGTTTTTTATGTTATTTTAAAAAAAAATTCTTTCGAAGGTTTAAGTGGATGGAATCATGAAAAGATATTTGATCCAATTATGATAAAAAAATATTTACGTACATTTAATTTTAAGTTTTAAATATTATTGTTTTAAATTTTAATATTTATAATTAAATTTTAATTTTTATAATTTAAAATTCAAAGTTTGAGATTTAAAAGGTAAAATTTAAACCTTAGGAGTGATATATTACTGTTTTAAATACCGACTTTTATTTTTAAAATAAAAAATTAAAATATAAAATATAAATAAATTAATTTTAAATAATAAAAACTTTAAAAAACACTAAAATAATAATATTTTTATTATGTCAAGAATTTCCCTTCGAGGTATTATACTCTGTAAAAATGTAAAAATTATCGAATTAGTCTCTCTAAAATTTAGAAAGTCAACTGCTCCTCTGAATATTTAAAATAGAAACTGAAAAAACCTGTCTGTGGAGCTACATCCAAATAAACCCCACTTTTGTATATACGTGTCAATATATTATTGGTGTTATTGAATCCATGGGAGTTGTGTAATCTTATGTCGTTCCGCAATCGAAGAGCAATAAACAGTCATCTCAGCTGAACACAGAAGGAAAAGAACGGCAAGAAATCATCCACCAACAATTAGAGTGAGTGATTCATGTGCGAGGAGATCCCACAGCAGCCGTTGGATAGATAGAAATCAATCAAAATAACCAAATCGCGGAAAATATTGGGAACAAAAGCCAAACGCACCCAAAACCATCCATCTTTGAGAAGCTGAGAGTGGGCTTTTTTGTTTTGTTTTCGGAAGGATCGGAATCTGTATATCCAAGTAAGGCGGTGCGGCGAGAAGAGCTCTGCGCAGAGGCTATCGCAACCGGTTGCGTTACCTCACACCGCCACTACCGCAAACATCGTCATCGCTTACCAACATGAAGGGACTCTTCAAATCAAAGCCGCGAACTCCCGTTGACATCGTGCGGCAAACGCGTGATCTCCTCATCTATGCTGATCGATCCCCCGATATCCGTGAATCCAAGCGCGAAGAGAAGGTTCTCTCAATCAAACACACCTTTAATTTTAGCACATTAATTATTTCGACTTTTGTTTATGTGTTGATATGGACTTCTTAACCTTTTTTATTTTTGGAATCTTTCTTTTCTTCGAATTTTGGCCCCGATAAGAATTCAATTAGATGTTTATCAGTTTGTTTTATGTGGCTAATATTTGGCGTGGATTTACAGAGCTTAGAAGTTGTTTGATTAAGTGAAAGTGGCAAACCTTTAGATTCTAACTTTAACTCTCACCTTTGATCGCAATTTTGATTCAGATGGCTGATTTACGTAAAAACATAAGGGATTTGAAGTGTATTCTTTATGGAAATAGTGAAACTGAGCCAGTTTCCGAAGCTTGTGCACAATTAACCCAAGAGTTCTTTAGAGAGAACACGCTAAGGCTGTTGATCACTTGTCTTCCTAAATTGAATTTAGAGGTAACCCAAATTGACTGTTACTTTATCCTAATTGGTGCTTCTATGGTAATTTGACAAGTATTCCTTTACAGGCAAGGAAAGATGCAACTCAAGTTGTTGCAAATTTGCAAAGGCAGCAAGTGCAGTCACGGTTGATTGCTTCCGATTACTTGGAAGCGAATATAGATCTTATGGATATTTTAATAGCAGGGTAAGTGACAATCAAAAACGGTTTGTAGAAGTTATGATTACTATTTCGCCATCTTCTGATTCTTAGATGTTTCTCAGTTACGAGAACACGGACATGGCTTTACATTATGGTACAATGTTGAGAGAATGCATACGTCATCAAACTGTTGCAAGGTGAGCGTAGGCAACCAATTATTCCATCAAGATTTAGCTTCTCATCCATTTAATGAATCTAAATGGACGACCCAAGACATTTCGTTTGGTGTTACTCTTAAGAGGCACTCTTGCCTGTTGAATTATCTCCTTTATATAACAAAATTTTCACTTGATATATTATTGTCTGTCTGTGTCATGTTTGTTTATTTACAGGTATGTTTTGGAATCTCAGCACATGAAGAAGTTTTTTGACTATATACAACTTCCAAATTTCGACATTGCTGCTGATGCTGCTGCAACTTTTAAGGTCGAGTAAACTATGTTAAAATGATATCTCCTATTCCCCCATCTCTTGTCATTCTCTGACTGTTTCACTTATGAATCTGTATGTGTCATTGGAATCTAATTTCATAACAACTTGCCTTCTGCTGGTAGGTGCTAGATTTGCTTTGCAATTTTAACATTAAAAAAGAAAAAAATAGTTGTTTGGCGTTGAGTCATTCCTGACCTTTCATTGTGTTTTATGTGGCAACTGCCTACTGCTAATGTCATGTAATATTTCATTTTCTTACAGGAGCTTCTGACAAGGCATAAGTCCACTGTAGCCGAATTTCTTTCCAAGAACTATGACTGGGTGAGTGCTAGTGATGTATTGTTTTTATCCTATAAGTAGTGAAGTTTTGATATTAAATACTTATCATGGTACTTAAATAATCAGTTCAGCTCTAAAGTATCAGTATCTTTTTTTTCCTCACTGATACTGTCAACCTTAAATTGTTTCAATTAAAATGTTTTGTTTACTGTCATGTTTGATTAGATATTGTTTATCACATTATTGTAAACTGTAATTATGGTAAAATAGCCATGTTAATGGTCCCTGAATTTCTTCTTCATGTCTCTTTTATGTTGAAAGTTTCCATTGATTAGAGCTCAATAAACAAGTTTTTGGTTTCAGTTTTTTGCAGAATATAACTCAAAGTTGCTGGAATCTGCCAACTACATTACAAGAAGGCAAGCTATTAAGGTATGACATTTGAGAAACAAACTTCATGCATTTAAGTGGGTCTTTTCAATCAAAACAAAAGCTTGGTGCTTTTAAACATGCTTGAGTTAATGTCTGTTAAAAGGGTTCATTCTACGATTTCAAGCTGAAAAAATGAGTTTTGAGAAGTATGTGGAAGTAGAAAAATTGTGGTCCCTTCTAGGATTTGAAATTACTAAATCCAATTGAGGTTCCATTTTTTGAAATGTCAAAATCTTTGTATATGACGTCCCATTTATTTTAAAATTTTTGAAATAAGATGTGGTAGCATCCATTGTTGTTTAAAAAAATTTTGTTGCTTAGGAGACATTTTATACTGCGTTTACTCTATTCTCTTCTTATGTTTCAGTTATTGGGGGATATGTTGTTGGACCGCTCAAATTCAGCTGTCATGACTAGATATGTGAGCTCAAAGGATAATTTAGGATTCTTATGAATCTTCTAAGGGTATGGCATTTCCCCAGATTTCTTGATTATCCAAATGTTATTTTTATGATGTTTGATGTCGTGGTTTATTTTATTCCAAAAATATACTATACTCAATATGAAGCTTTAGTTAATTAGTTGTAATTGACTATAGTCAAGAATGATAGGCCTAAGTCAGCAAATATCGTTCTTCATTTATTTTATGGTTTTATGGTTGAAGTGTAATACTGGCCTATCGTTATTACCAGCACAATAGCTTCAACCATTGAGATTTTCCTTGTTCAAACACAGCTATAAAATTCAAACACTAAATAGTGAATTCCTTTTCCGCAGGAATCAAGCAAGAGCATCCAATTAGAAGCTTTTCATGTTTTCAAGGTGTTGTGTTAAATTTCTTTTCCGCTAGGATCACTTAGATAGTAATTTGAAACATTAAACGGCTCACCCTTTCCTCTGGTTATATATTTGTGTATGTTCCTACAGTTGTTTGCTGCAAATCAGAACAAGCCGCCAGACATTGTTAGCATACTGGTTGCCAATAAAAGCAAGATTTTACGTTTGTTTGCTGATTTCAAGCCTGATAAAGGTACAATACGGTAACAAAACCTTTTCCATGTAAACTTATAGGTTAGACACTTTATTTATGTTTTCCAGTTGGATGTCTTGCAGCGGACGAACAGTTTGAGGCGGACAAGGCTCAAGTTGTGAAGGAAATCGCCGCCCTTGAACTTTAAGACCAGCCCAGGCATAGTCAGCTCTAATACATTGTATTCTTGTTATTTCTGGTTTAAATGCTACTAAAAACTAGTCGACTGTGATTAGCATTGTGGTTGCCATTTTAGTACCTGTGTGCAACATTATACATATATGTAAAAGAGGCTCTTATTATTAATCTACTATTATCGTTAATGGTTTGGAACTGGCTGGGTGGGTACCGACTACCGAAGCGTCTCAGATCGGGATAATGAGTCAGGCAGTAACGAGTAAGTTGTTAGAAGCTTTACAAAGTACCATCCGAGTGCTATTTACTGGTATTGCTGGAGTTGGTTGGGTTGGGTGGTGTGGGGTAAGTATTTTCATGGATTTGGGTTGTTTCAGGTTCACAAATCATGTGATTCTGGATACGTATGGTCATCATCAAATTCAATCGAGAAGCTTTTGGCAGCTCATTCGCATATTCCACGAGATATTCTCCTGACAAGGACACGACTGGACTAGAATCGCCGTCAACTTTCCAAGTGCTTTCGCCACTGCTAACAAAATTATTGCACGTTTCAGGCATATTCGTCGAGCAACGTGAGGAGGATGAGAACCATTTTTTAGTCCTAATAAACAACTATTATAAGATCCATTTTTCCTCGGTAACATCCCTAACCGGTAATTGAATCCACATGTCATAAGAATGACATGTAGTGGATTTATTTTTTATTTTTAAGATTTTAAACTTTGTTAATTGAAATATTTTAATTATTATAAGTTATGGATTTAAGATGGGTGTGAAAAATGAATTTAGATGTCTGAATTTGCTTTACTTTTAATATATTGTATTTAAACCGCTTAATTTGTTAAATGTGGATTTTAATATATTTAGATATTTATCTACATAATTTAGGTTTAAATTGAATTATTTTAAATTAAAATTAAATTAATGGTATGTATAAATTTTAAAGATTAAAATTATTATTATATCAAGTCGTTGATTTTAATTTTAATGTATATAAATTTGTTTATAACATAATTTTAGTTAAAAGATTATATTATTAATTTAAAAGAACAACTTATTTATTATCAATATATGATTAAACTAGTATTTTACTTAACAAAGGCTTTCAAATTAAAATTCAGGTTTTATAAATATAAAATTGTAAATATCTGATGTGCTACAATTGCTACATTTCAACTGCAAATTGCTGTGGAAAATAGAAGTAATATTTTTAGAGGACGCTATTTATTGAGAACGTGGATGACATAATAAACCTAAAGCGTAAGAAAATTAGAGAGAAGAAGAGAATTCGAAGAAAATCCAGGGGCATTTTGTTCCACTGATGAAATCATTGTGCTATATAAACACAAGACGCATGGTCTCTTTTTGCTTGTCGCTTGCTACGTGAAAAAAGCACTCCAAAACCCACCCATCATTTTTCCCAGTACTTTCGACGGTTTAGCAATTAGCATGGCTGACAATGGTAGGAGTAGGACCCCCTATTAATCTCTTTCTTGAGCATTGTCGTTCTTCCTTTGATTTCTTGTTTTTGTAAATTCTCTGGATTCCAGGTTCTGTTGAAGAGTTCTTGGCCACTGCAATCGATGCAGCTAAGATAGCCGGCGAGGTTCATTCAAGATTTCGTTTCTTTCTCTCTTTTTCTTGTCCTGCAGTTTACTTCATTCAAGATTTAATCTATTTTTTTTTACCTTTTTTTTTCTTGGTCTTTAATGATTTTGTAGATAATCCGTAAAGGGTTTTACCAGACCAAGCATGTGGAGCATAAAGGCCAGGTCTTTATTTAATTTCTGTCTCAAACTTTGATCAAATCATGTCTATAATTTCACTTTGTTTTCCCCCATTTCTGGTTAGTTGCCATGATATGATATCTATGTATGATGAAAAGTGTGTTGTAATGGTTAATGCTGCTGATAGATTACTGAGGTCCAATCAATGCTTTCATTGGTTGGTCCCGGGGTTTTAGTATCTAATCTTCCTAGAAGTTGTTTTCAAGTACATTTCAAAATGGAATTGGAAATGATTACTTAAAGTTCTCTTTCTTATCTGAATTCAGGTGGATTTGGTCACAGAGACGGATAAAGCTTGTGAAGATCGTGTGTTTAATCATCTTAAGCAGCATTACCCCTCTCACAAGGTTTGCACATTTTATAATTCTCTACCATTATCTAGCAAGAGTAATAGTTAACTTGGGCTTAAGAGAAAATCCAGTTCTCTCATCAGTGAATCTTCTTTTCTGATTTTTTATAGTTTGATATTTATTGTAGTTTATTGGGGAAGAAACTACTGCTGCCAATGGTGCATCAGAGCTTACCGATGAACCTACCTGGATAGTTGATCCCCTTGATGGAACAACGAACTTTGTGCATGGGTAATAACTCTTCCTTGAATTGTGTCTTATTTTATTTGTAAAGTCATTTTCATGTTTCTATTGTTGCAATCCTGCAGGTTTCCCTTTGTCTGTGTTTCCATTGGCCTTACCATCGGAAAGGTTCCTACAGTCGGTGTTGTTTACAATCCGATAATGGATGAGGTGAGATTTGCTTTTTTAAGTCATTGAATTATAGTTGTGTATTTTATCACGGGCTATATAAATATCACTGGCTTTATAACATGCAGCTCTTTACTGGTATACTTGGGAAAGGTGCTTTTCTCAATGGATCCCCTATTAGAGGTGAATCTTGATGTATGGTCCTCAAGTTTCGTTTCAAGTGAATCTCTAAAAGCTGGTATCTTGTTTTCTGAAATTTTGCAGTGTCATCTCAGACTGAACTTGTAAAGTCTCTCCTTGCAACAGAGGTATTAAAGTTCTTATCTGTTGAAATTTCAAACTTTGCTTTTTATTTTCCTCCTTTGTTGGGTGAAACTGAACCTGAATATTCTGCCTCCAACTTCCAATCCCATTTCACAAAATTATGCCCTATTGAACAGGCTGGAACAAAACGAGATAAGTCGACTTTGGACACTAGTATGAATAGAATCAATAACTTGCTTTTCAAGGTAAAAGCAAAACTGTCTCCACATTTGTTGTTTTGTTACTGTGTGTTGAAATCCATAACCACTTCCTCTCTTTAACAGGTGAGATCACTTCGAATGAGTGGTTCGTGTGCATTGAATCTTTGTGGAGTTGCATGCGGAAGACTTGACCTGTTTTACGAAGTTGGATACGGGGGACCATGGTATGCTTTTAATCGTTTTTACATTTTATGAAGTTAGAATATTTGGGACTTGACTGACACAGTGTTCCTGTACGATCAGGGATGTGGCAGCTGGTGTTTTAATTGTTAAAGAAGCTGGAGGCCTTGTGTATGATCCGTAAGTAGCTAACTTGGTTGCCGATGCACTTTCTATCTTATTCTAAATCTAACAGGACAAGACTAGAAGTTAAATAGCATGGAGGACCTGCCTTCCACAATATGCAATGTTAATTTCTAAATGTTTGAGATAGAAATTACAGATGGCTGTGTTGTTGTGCAACAGGTTTGGTAAAGATTTTGACATCACAGTTCCACAGGTCGCCGCCTCGAATCCGTCCCTGAAAGATGCATTTCTTGAGGCTTTGCAGCTTTGATAATTTCTATAGGCCTGAATCTGCCTCTACTTGATCTGATGTATTAGAATGCTCTCTTCTTGTTGCGATTGTTTAGAGACTCCCTCCTTTTTGCTGGATTTTGTTTAAAACACTAGTGATTCTTCGAATAGGCTGATGCCCCGGAACGAACCCAAATTGGGCAAGATCGGCTATGTGTATGTATCTTTCTACTAGCCCAATTCAATGGAACCATTTGGACCACCTTAAAGCCTGATGGATCCATAACATACACGTGGTCTCCTCTTCGTGTCAAGTTCAATGAAGATTGGATTTAGAATACTGTTAGATCGGCCTGTCATAAATCTAATGGTGGGAGCACGCCCGCAGTACAATCGGTGGTGCGGTTCTCGCCGCACATTGATCCATTGGCAATGGCATATATCCGAAGGGTAAGTGTCCACGTAGTAGATGTGGCCCTCCGACCTCCCATTGGGCATATACCTGCCACTACTCGAGTCAGCACTTAAACGAGCCCATTAGGCATTTGGGTCGAAAACTGAAATAATAAATTCAATTTGCAGCCGGCAGGGCTCACGACCCAGCTTTTTTATAGGTCCCACAGACAAAACCAGAGCTCACCACGTGTTACTTTATCTGGTTGTTCAGTTTTACTTTTTCACTAACAAACCAAGACCAGATGCATTATTATTAACCAGAAAAGCAAATCCGGTTTCGTTCAGTTTCAGTCCATAAATACATAAAATCGACCCTTCGTCCTCCTACCCTCACCATTTATATCAAAAATTAATTTGTAAACAAATGGTTTATGTCGAAGGTTCCAGTTCAAGCATTGGTCGAAACGGTTGCAACCCAGGTTCGGCTTTGATCACCAACCTCGACCGACACACTACTGGTCGTTCCATGCGTACGATACGCTCAAATTTCTACCAAAACGACAACAGCGGATGCTGCTTAACTGAAAGGTTCGGGTCTGTCTCCGAAAACCTTGCCGAATCCGTTATGGACCTGTGTCTCGGCCAATTGGCTTCCAAAACCAACTCCAAATCTGTAAAGTCTGACTCAGAAAGCGACGGCTTTTTAGACATTTTTCAAGCCTTCAGCGATTTATCCGCTTGTAGCAGCGATATCTCCGGTGAGTTGCAGCGCCTGGCCACCCTTCCCTCGCCCGGAACCGCATTAGTGAATGAGAGCAACAATGGAGCTGAGTGTGATCCGGAGGTGGAGCCGTGCCATGGATTTCTGCTGAGAGAGAATTTCTCGACAGAAATTATCGAGAATATTTCAGCCGAGGATCTTCAACCAACAGTAAAGATCTGCGTCGGCGGCCTCCAGTCATCGTCCGTTGCTGTGAAGCGATCAGCTGCGGCGAAGCTAAGACTTCTAGCGAAGAACCGCGTGGATAACCGTGAGTTAATCGGAGAATCCGGAGCGATTCCTGCTCTAGTTCCGCTCCTTCGGAACAGCGATCCTTGGACTCAAGAGCACGCGGTGACTGCATTACTAAATTTGTCGCTTTTCGAAGCTAACAGAGCCCGAATTATAAACGCCGGAGCTATAAAATCGTTAGTGTATGTTCTCAAGACAGGAACCGAAACCTCCAAGCAAAACGCGGCGTGTGCACTTATGAGCTTAGCTTTGATCGAAGAAAACAAGACTTCAATCGGAGCATGCGGAGCGATACCTCCTCTGGTATCACTCCTCATCAACGGATCCAACAGAGGCAAGAAAGATGCACTAACAACCCTTTATAAGCTGTGTTCGGCAAGGCAGAACAAAGAAAGGGCAGTTAATGCAGGTGCAGTCAGGCCTTTGGTGGGGATGGTAGGAGAGCAAGGGACCGGAATGGAAGAGAAGGCGATGGTTGTTCTTAGTAGCTTGGCTGGAATTGAGGAAGGCAGGGAAGCTATTGTTGAAGAAGGTGGGATTGCGGCACTTGTGGAGGCAATTGAGGATGCGTCTACCAAGGGGAAGGAGTTTGCAGTGTTGACACTGTTGCAGTTGTGTTCTGATAGCGTTAGGAACCGGGGGTTGCTTGTAAGGGAAGGTGGGATCCCTCCTCTTGTGGCTCTTTCTCAGGCCGGGAGCACTAAAGCTAAGCATAAGGTAATTCTAGTTCATGTTGGTTGACTTGTGTTTGAATGAAGATAAATTATTCCTTTGATTGATTGCCGGAGGATAAAGTTGGTTGAAGATAATGGAATAGATGTCTCTGGAAATCATACTGCCGCTTGTAGTTCGATTGAATTACTTTGTTGAATAAACACTGTTCTGTTATCAAGTAATTTGCATCTGAATGATCAGAACCGAACCTGTATGTACACAGTAAAATGCAACATGTATCTCATGGTGAATGCTTAGTCTTGCATCGAATTCGAATCTACCTATGCATTTATATGCTGAACATTATGGAATGTTGAATGTTGAATGTTGATTTTGCAGGCTGAAACTCTTCTTCGGTATCTGAGAGGTTCCAGACAAGAGCCTTTGTGCTCCAGTCCTTAAAGAAGAGAAGTTTAATTAGTAATAACTATACCAGGTTATTTATTTATTGTACAGGGAGTGTATTAATTATGTTTGTGCTAATAGTTTATTTGGGCAATGGATTGGCATTGAGTTTGATTTTTACTAGATTTTTCGGGTTTTTCCCTCTTAATATTGACTTGTGTTCTCAGGATTGAATTTGGGGTGATAAGATTTGGAGTATTTCCCTATGTTCTGTACATTCGAATACCAACATAATTAAACCTTAACCTGGTACTTTGTCTTGTTCTTAATGCAATTGTGTTGAGTTCATTGCACAGAAAATCCACAAATTGAGCAAACAATTATCATTGCAGTGATAGTAACAGGGGATTATATGTAGAATTGCTACAAGAGATTATTGGCAACAACATTCTCAAAGTCCACCCCATTGGTATTGGTAAGTTGCTCCTAAACTTGGCTATGGTGGCTCAAAAACTCGCCTCTTCCGTACTTGGGCGCCTCAAGAAATATCTTAAACTATTAGCAAGAACCTGCCAGATTTCATATACCAAAATTTCATAAGCTGATAAGCGTACTATAAACAGATAAAAATTATGCATGCTGCAAGCAATTAGGACGTGTGCCTCCACCTCAATGGTTAACCCTATGGAATGTTATTTAAAAAGCTCACATTTCTCTATAGTCAAAGTTTATTGTTCTTTACCTGCTGAAGAGGCTTGATGAGGGCTTTACCCTTGTAGTTGACGTGAAATGTTGCCTTTGCAAGCAACCCCTAGGTGGCCAAAGTCCGAAAAAAGTAGACTAAATAACTTATTATCTTAATACTTCGTTATTAACACCAATTCTCTGAAAAGAAGGTGAAAGGATAATCGTCTAACACAAAGAAAATGAATAACTCACCTCGGTGTCAAATTCCCCAGACTCAACTGCAATGTTGATATCAGTTATAGACTTCACAAGATCCACCAACAATCCTGGGCGATCAGCCGTCTCCACAAATAGCAAGCTGAGCCAATTTTTTTAAGTAAATAAAATGCTATGAAATGAAGAATTTAAAAAGGCAAAGATATCGACCCTTTCATTTACATTAATACACCAAAGAATCATCGGGCATGGGAGCCAAGCCAACTAGCAAAATTTCAACATGGGGCCAAGACTAGTAATCATTACCTACGGTCAGGACCATCATCACGGACTCTTACATGGGTTGCAATATCCACATCAACCTAAGGAATTCCAGGAATGGAAAATTTAAGCCAAGATTAATGTGTGATATCATGCTCAGAACAATAATTGATTGACGAATGACGATTTGTAACATTTTATGACCAGTTGCACCGGTACTTGTAACAAGCATGAAAAGTATCCTTTGAAATTACAACAAATGCCAATATAACAGTTTCCAACAAACATTCAACATAGGAAAATTCCCGAACTCATTGGGTGAGGCAAAAAGAGAGGTTTTGCAAGAGGAATACCATTTCTTTTGGTGGCTCAACACCAAAGGTTGCACCCATTGCTAACAGGGAGCTTGATTCCTGGACAGCATAACATATCAATAGACTTCACTAGGAGATTCTTCACCCGGAATAACTAATAAGAAAAAGAGATTATTACCGGATGATACTGAAGTAAGTTGTTTATAATCGTCAAACGTATTGCCTCAAGCAGTTCTGGATCTTCAACTTTCCTTCCAGTACTACTGCAGAAACACACTATGACTATTAGTAAAACTGCATCTGAAATAGCTTTTATAACAACTGAAGCAAAACATTAAATTTTTATCAGTGTTTTTATAAACAGCATTGAATTTCCAATGTTGGCCTTAACATATCTGAGTGTATTTACTTCAAGAATCAGATGCCACAGGCCAACAATAACAAGAATATAATTCAAGGGAAATGAAGAACTATATTAGACCATCTTGCAGTCCACGAAAGATATAATTGGTTTCGCTAGCTGTATCATTGTCACATTTGAGTTATTTAGGAGTATGTATAAAGACAGCTTTAATCACTTCTGATTTTTCTATAGATAAATTGGGTAGTTTCAATCTAACTTGAAAATAATCCTAGTCAGAAAACTGACTTATGCTGAATTAGGTGAGCATTAACCACAAACAAGAAGAAACTTACACTCATTAACTCTTTCAGATAGCAAATTGTGGCAGAAAATGTAAAGTGCTAGAAAGGATTAACCGAGTACCATGAAAATACAAACTGAAAAAATACCTTAAAAGGCATACAACTTACGCCTTAGTTATGGAAAACTTGTTGTGCTTCCCAGATGAATCCAGATAGATATTTGCCTTAGTAACATTCAACCCGAGACTTTTAAGGGCATTCATCTGCAGCTCATTAGCTAATAGTTAAATTATACGCACAAAAAATCTTTTCACAAAAGACAATACAAAATTGTATATGGAAACCAAAATATAGATAATCTAAAGTGATTAAGTAAAACTGGATTTATACAGTATCAAGAAGCGCTCCAAGGCGATCGCCAAAGGTTATTTCCACAATAGTGGCATCCGGATCAGAGTCCTGATCAATTATAACTTTGGGGGTTGGAACTGTATCAAGCAAACTCCCATCATTCTTCAAACATAAAACCATAAGGAACATTAGCCAGTTAACAGATGGTTAACTACCAAATATATAATTGCTCTTCCATACCTCTACAGCAGTGGCCAATGGTGCTACCCGTGGATTGATTCCGGTCGTTGACGAAGACAAGCTGAAACTGTTATGAATTCTGATCAAAACTCAATAGTATGCATACATATAATGTTACCAAGTGCAAAGACAACAGAACAATAACAGCAGGGCAATTGAAGAAAGTTTGGAAGCAAAATTGCAGCCAAAGCCCAAAGTTAGACATGAAATCTGCAGTGTGGTTTAAAACTATAATGGTCGAGTAGATTTATCATTATAGTCATATTCAGACAAAGTTAAAGAGTCAAACGTGTCTTAAAATGCCATCTCTAATTCGATTCTTAACATAATAACCCATTTCCCCCCTAAAGACATCATCCAAATGAGCTTATCCAGTTCCAATGGGTTTACAAATGCATTAAATTGTTTCAGTTCAAGAAGAAAAAGAAACACCGTATAGAATTCCCAAATCAACAATTTCAACGCCCAGAGAAGTCAAACAGGAAAAAAAAAATCAGATTGCACAATCATACCTTCTTTTCCCAAAAGTGTTGGGTTGTCTGCTAACAAAAGTAGCAGGCAAAGAATGGTTTTTGATCTCAAATACAGTAATATTGCTGCTAAAATATAGTGCACAATTAGCTGCAGAAGCCATAGCTACAAAAAGTTATAGAGCTCGAGAAAGAACAAAAGGAAAAAAGAAAAAAACAGAGAGATCAAAGAGAAGAAGAAGAAGAAGAAGAAGAAGAAGAAGAAGAAGCAAGTTTGAAGAAATGTGAGTAGCAAGCTGAGGCTCTTGTTTTATCCGCCATTAAAGATTAGAGAAAGAAGATAACACTCATTTTGCTCCTCTCTTTTCGTTTTCTTCCCTTATTGAATCACTTATAAATATCCTCCTGTATAATCTCCCCCCCCCCCCCCCCCCCCCAACGTTTAAACCGATACATCAAATTTACTGAGACGTGTTTGGTTTCCGCACTTCGTCATTTTCCTCCCATTGAACAAACGACAACTTTGAGAATCTCGATAACCAAACATGGCCTTACAAGTTGCGGAAGTGACAAGAAAATATTTTGAAGGTTGCTGTCTGGGGCAACCAACCTTAATTCTTACAATTCCGAAACTGCCCTTATCCCAACGACACATATGACGCCGTTTGGGATTAAATAGTAAGAAATCAATATTTTGAGAAAAATAAATAAATCTTTATGATATTTATCCGAATTAATCAACTAAGAAAATAAAAATATCGCACATTTAATATAAAATACATCAGCTTGGTAGAACAAACACCAGTCTTGATTAGTTTTATACGAATGTGCAATTGAGGAGTAAGGTTGATTGAAAATCCCCAGTTATGGGAGTCGAAAGTGATGAAAATGACTGCAAAGTCTAGCTATAGGAAAGGATAAGAAGATAAGGGACCAATATGACCACACAATTCTGGTATTAATGGAAGATGACTCAACGTGTTTGGTTCATGATTCATGCCAACTTTTGTTTACAATAACAGTATGATACAACCCCCAGTGGACGGTTCACTCATCATCTTATGTGTATCCCATTCCCAACACAATGTAAATGCCTACAATATACATGAACCCGGCAAACTTCACTGGGTATAACAGCTGACAACATTAAAAAAATGGAACCACTCTGAAGTCCAAAGGAAAGAGAAATACTGAAAATACCCAGAATTTGGGGTTGCATTTTCTTGACCCCTGTAAAGGAAAACCTGTGTTAGAACAGGAAAAATGGACATACATGAATTCTATGAAGTTGTCTGTATAACAGGATCGTCCAGACAGGTAAACTGAAATAGCTATACTTGTATTTGCATATGAAAACCGAAATATCTCGCTGGGGAAATGTAGAAATCTGGTCATTCACCCGCTACACCATACCAATATCCTATCTTATCAGATCATCCAATTTCTGGAAAATATGGTAAGCAACAGAAAATGAGTACAACAATAAAGAACCTGTTTGTCAACTAATAACTCATAAATAGACTTCTTTTCATTGCTAAACACCGGTTGATAATGTTCTATATCATGAAAGATGCACAGCCATTGATTTGTTTAAAACAGCTATATATATGGGAGGAGAAAAAAAGTTGAGTAATGGAACGATAAAATGCAAAATAAATCACGTCTTACCCCCATTTGTCTGCATATTAGTACCACCAATGTAACCAGCAGACTTAATAGCTATAACATCTGAAGTTGTATTTCCCAGATCAAAATCAAATGAACTAAACGGTTCTAGGTCTAAGGGCAAAGATCCCCAAATAGAATCCCCATAAAGTGAACCATTTTCATAAAAATCAGCATAACCACCATTTGAAGCACCATGGGATGATACCCGGGTATCACTGATTCTCTCATGGTTTATCCCTCCGGTCCGGATGCAACACCAAAATCTCCACTTCCATTCCTAAGATTGTCGTAAGCAGAAGCAGCACCTCCACCGAGACCTGACTCAGGAGAGGAATCCCAAAGTGCTCCAATCAATCATAAACAAAATGAATAAACATATCATACGAAACAAAAATCAAACTATATTTATATTCAACAAGAGAAGAAAGCAAGCATCGGATCTAGAATTCGACTCGTAATTCCATGCAAATAACGCCAGATATAATCGAAACTTTGCTTTCTTCAATTCAAAAAGCAACACATAATTCAGCATCGTGTCTTAAAAGACAATCCAACTTAAACAACGCAATGTGGATTAAACGAAGATAATCGAGCCTAGTCGGAAAACGGAAATCAACCCGAGCTTGGTTTCTTATGTTGCTGGAATCAATCGACCAACATAAGACTGATTACGGATCGACTATGAACCGACCAATAATCCAGTATTCCCAGAAACCAAAGAATCGACTTTAACGAGAAATTAATAAATTAAAAACAAACAAACAAGTTTTACACATTAAATATACCAGGGGGAACCCAGAAGGGAAAGCAAGACAATCTATGATCTGAGGACTGAGACGAAGCATAACAAGAAGAGAGGGCTGAAAGGCCCTCCTTTTCGTAGGCTATTATCCTTTTCTTACAAGAAAGTTGTTAAGGAGACGATGCAATATTTTCATTGGTAACTTCTCTGTTTTCGACCTTGGAATTTAATTTCAAATATGGTTCTAACGCGGCATAAAATAATTAAATTAAACCAAATCAAATCATTAAGTTGTCATAATTTTATATATTTGGATCCGTTTATAAAATTTTGTTGGCCTTGTTCAATAAATAGGATTTAAGTTAAAATTAGAGGTTCTAATTAAAATTTGATATTTGATCGGCCAAAACTGTTAATTTGATTGTTTGGTGAATAACGAATTAAAATAGTGAATTGTCGTTAAATATCTAATTTTATAAAAACTAATAATAAGATTTTTTTCAAATAAAAAATTTGATATAATAGTTATAAAGAATTTTATAAATATAAACAGGCCAATATTATTTATAAATATAAATGTATCATACATATTTTATTCAAATTTACTCATTTATTAAACGAACATAAAAAATTATTCGTATTTATTTAGTTAACTTGAAAACAAACCTAATAACTCTATACAAACGGTTCTATCGTTATGTTCACTCACACCCCTAAGCATAGATAACATCCCTCACGTCAAAATCTAATCCTAACAGATAGATGTCTCTTCTCATCATCAGTCATCACGCCACTAAATTCTAAACGTCCCTCACCCTTGTTCATCAACTCGTCTTCTGTGATGCTCCTCGGCTTTTGGATTATCCCTTCTTTTCCCTCCAACCTGCAGTCTTATAGGATAGCAAAAATGAAAGCATAACAGGTTTAGTACAAACCAAAAAGCTTCAAAATTGTGTATAGCTATTAGTGTATATTACTTGAATGTTGATATAATGACAGGCTTCACCGGAAATCCTGTTGATGACTTCAGTTTTCATACAAACATTTTATCCGTTTCAGACAAAACAAGACTACAGAAAGACAACTCTGATGTAACCGATTCGGTAGGATATACAGTCAGGAGAGACACATGATTTTATGTAAGGGTACAAACTATTATGAATTATGATGTTATATTAGAAATGTAAAGATATGCATGAGCCCTTTAGCTGGTTAAAGGAACGGTTGTTGTTCTTAGAGGTCATGGGTTCGAACACCAGTGATGCCAGCAGAGTGATTGAATGATCAATGTTAAATGGTGGAGATTATATTCTAGAACAAATATTACTGTAATCAATGTAATGCAACGTGAAATAGAAATATAAACTATATGTAAGGTTCTCTGGAAAAAAAAAAAAAAAAACTAACTAGTGTAATTAACTTACAAAATCTTCAACCGAAAGAATCTTGGGGAAGAGCCAAAACAAATTTGTGCAAGACTCATCTGGAAAGATTCATCTTCACCCTAAATCATAATAGCAAAACGTTTTCAATTCTTCTCAGAGAATACACATGTTGAACTGACTAAATTGCATCATAAAAGCAACTATTAGTTTATCAGATATACCAATAATTTCAAGAACTATAATATGTTTAAATCATCATTTTCAAATCAAAGATTATTGAACTGTAAGATATATACATACACCATGCCTTATCAAATGAGTTTCTCCCCAAAGCTGATTCATTTCAGCAACATAAAAGAATGTATACACTATGCCTTACTGTTCCTGACATGGTACAAACTAAAGAATGTGCATATACATTCTTACCTTCTGTTATGCATTGACGGCTTTGACTAGGAGTCTCTTGCACAATAGGATTTACAGACCGAGCGATGCGTTTAATACGGCTTAATCGTAATCTTTTCGATACTAAACCTGAACAAGATATATTTTTATACATAAATTTGGAATCTAAAATTGGGTCAGGTCATTTATAGATGGTTTCGAATGTACATCAATCAGATAACTAACATCTATTCTTAAACAATATAAACTAAGATGAAATCCTTAAACTTACAATTGGAAGTTCCATTTTCCTTCATTATCCCACCCATTGCAAACAGGATCATTTATTACTCGTGCCAGATGTTTTATGCGATTCAAGCGTACCTTCCGGGGCAAAATAGCTAGCTTATGAGCAGGGATTTCCAAACCTGTTGAGTAAATTACAAGGAAAAAGTAAGAACACAATACATGGAAAATTGGAAACCATAAATTCCAGAACTGAAGTATTGGAAGCTGACTCTGGGAGCTTCTTGTATCCAGCAATAGTCTATCACGTCCATGATTGGGATCCACAACAGCAGCGGCTTTAAACTGAGGACTTAAACTTGAAACAGAATTACATAAGGTTAAGGGCGAGTGAATTTTTGAAATGCTTGTTGTTTCTTCGAATTGAATGGCAGGCGGAAGGGTGTATAACCGAGCAGTTTCAGCTCTCTGCCTCCGCAATTGATAATTTCTCCGGCGTCGAGCGAGATGTTTCTCTCTCTCCTCATGGCTCATAGATTGCCTTCTTTCCCGGTCCCTTAAACGACGTCGTTCTCTCTCTAGCTCTTTGCGCAACTCTGATCTGCTTGCTAGCCCTTCCATAATCATCGCCAAACAAAATTCAACAGAATCACAACCTTAATAAATATACATGTTCCAATGCACCTTTTTACGTTCCTGATCTTAAGAATAAATCATAAATCAAATGATGAAATCAAAAATTAGGAAATAACCATTTTTTATTTTAAAATTGCGAATGAAAGGGAAAATGCATATGGTAAGAATGAAAAGAAGGGAAGGAGGCCTATTACCCATTCTAGTTTCAATTCATACGTTTAATTAGGACCCGTTTTGCCATTTTTGCCGTTTTGGTTCGGGTCGGGCAGAATTATTTGTTTGTAACAGAAAATACTAATTGGACCCAATCGAGTAGCCTTAAGACAATTTGATTATCTCAACTTAAGTTGTGAAATTTGATTGGTCTGATTCTAAAAGAAAATAAGTTGATGTGATTAAAAAAATCGACCTAACCCGTCGCAACTCGAATTTAGCTTTAAATTCAATATCATTATTTTTAGAATTATTAATAAAAATCTTTAAATTATATTAGATTTTTTATAATAAAAATCTCATCTAATTTATTAAGATATAATTATCGTAATGGTATAAAAATTTATTATATTTCATACCTTATACAACTCGTTATATAAAATTTTTGGTTCAACTCCTGATTTAAATTTATACAAAATACAATAATATGAATATCTTCAACTAATCAATTAGTAGAACTTCTATTACTATTGTATTTTATTTAAAATTGTGATTAAATTCATATATTGTATAAGTAATCAAGATTAAATATATAATTATATTAATTTTATTTAACAATTACGTCACCCTTGCGTTAAGATTTAACGACAGGTGGCTATACTAAAACTACTAAATTATTAGTTATTATATTTATCAAAATTAAAAGTATAATAATTTTATCAACACTAATTCTGTAATTGAATAATTATTTATATAATTTATCTTTAATATTATTTTAAATATATATTAAAAATTATCTGTATATAACATTTTTTTTTTTGAAATATATCACTAAAATTATTACATATTAGCATACAAATCTAATAAAAATGTTAGCAGGCGAGTATATGCCTATAATTGTTGGCTGTTATCAAATTTTTTTATTATTATATTATAGTTATTAAATAAATACTTTCGATTTTATAAATAAATAATATACAAATTCTATTATTTGTATAGGTTATACTACCGTTATTAAATAGTAAATAGTATTAAATAGTGATTCAAAAAAAATTTTGTATTAAATATTGATTATTTTTCAATGATTTGTATTAGCATTTAGGGTACATTATATTTTTCAAAATCCGGTTTAATTACAGTTAAAGAAACCATAAGTGAAACGACGTCGGATTTTAAAAAACCGCAGGCCCCTGCCCATAACAAAACCCTACACCCAAACAGACAAAAGGCATATCAGAGAAACCCGATTCTCCCTCAGATGAACTCAACGATGGAGGCAACACAAAATGAGCAAAACAGTGAAGTAAATTCTCCCGATCCCCAGCCTCAGAGTCTTTCAAAGACCGCCCAAAAGAAGCTTTTGAAGCAACAGAAGTTCGAGGCGAAGAAAGCAGAGAAGAAAGCGCAAATGAAAGAGCAAAAACAGAGGGATGCGGAGAGGAAGCGGAAAGAATGGGAGGAGAAACTGGCCTCCTTGCCTGAAGACGAAAGACTTAAACTCATAGATTCAAGAAAAGAATTAAGGAAAGAGAGAATGGAGAAAAGGTCCGAGGAAAGAGGGTTGAAAATCCAGAAACTGACACAAGCCAAAGAGACCGGCCAAAACATTGTCGTCGATCTTGAATTCTCTCATCTCATGACCCACTCTGAGATTCACAGCCTCGTCCAACAGGTTGTCTTTGAATCTTTAACGAATGACTAAAGATGTTCCTTTTATTACATCGTATTAGTTATGTATTTTATGTCGTTGTCGATACCCTGCAGATTATGTACTGCTATGCTGTAAATGGAAGATGTAATCTGCCTGCTCACCTCTGGTTGACTGGATGCCAAGGGGAAATGGGAACTCAGTTGCAGAGGATCCCTGGGTTTGATAAATGGATTATTGAGAAGGAAAATCAATCTTATATAGAAGCGTTTTCGGAACGGAAAGATGATTTGGTGTACCTTACGGCAGATTCTGAAACTGTGCTGCATGAACTTGATCCCACCAAAGTTTATATTGTTGGGGGATTGGTGGATAGAAATAGGTGGAAAGGTATAACTATGAAGAAAGCGGAGGAACAGGGAATTCACACAGCAAAACTCCCAATTGGAGATTATATGAAGATGTCCAGTTCTCAGGTATGCTTTACTTTCTTTCATCATGTAGAACAACTGCACTCGCAAAAAGGGTCTTGAATATTTTAACCTGGTTGTTTTGATGCAATTATATGTTTGCTGAAAGGAAATGTCGAGATTCGAGAATGCAATAGTTAGCCTGGGGTCTCTAGGGGAATAATTCTGCAAATGCAATGCAAAGTGTATTATTGCTTGCTAATTGCCATGGCCATGCTTTGTAGTTGGCAACTTATCGGTCTAATTTTTCCGATGAAGGATTAAAGAAGCAAATGTTGATATAAAGCTTTTCATCTCTAATTAGCATTCCAATCCTATGAGTGCAGGTCCTTACTGTGAACCAAGTAATAGAGATACTCCTCAAGTTCCTGGAGAATAAAGACTGGAAGGCTTCCTTCTTTCAAGTAATTCCACAGAGGAAAAGAACCAATGGTGATTCAGAAAACTGCCAAGTAGTAGATGGAGAAGAGGACGAAGAAATTAAGGAATCCGAGACGAAAAAGACGTGCCTTGAAGTGCTTTCTCATGACTAGAAGGGCTGGCTGAATTTTGTTTTCTGTTGACACTTAGCTTTAACAGGTAGAAGAAACATTACATGGAAAATGATTGGTTTTGAAGTTCCATTATTTGCCTCAATGTCTCAATAGTGCTTTGATTCATGAATTTAAAACTTTAATTAGAAAAGTAGAGGGAAATTCTTACTCACATTTGAGCAAAAACTGGCTCTGAATTGATGTTAGAAACATCATTTATAAGTTTCTCAATCCTTACCCCCTGAATATGTTTATAACTGTGATGTTATTATAAGTTGAAACATTGATGTCCAAACGAGAAGCTAAAAGCTAAAGAAAATGAATGACCTTGTCAATTAGCAGATGCAGAATGGAGATACATTACTGATATTTTGCCATTCAAGTTGCTTCCCTAGCCTACCGCTATCATAACAGTACAAAATGAAAAGGCTAAGAAGCTCATCTTTCTTTATATTTACATCGACACTAAATGCCCTTTTTCTTAAATTGAAAACCAGAAAACAAGCAAAAGTCTGGACAGAATTTCTGGAGAACCAGGCTTTCACCTCCAAGCGGAACTTGTCGACATTGCTCTATTTACCCAACAAAGATAGAGAGCACCATCCATCTCTTCAAGTTTAAAGTTATTGTCATACTCCTTCAACATATCACTTACAGCCATAGTTACAGAAGAGCTCAACGGATATTGTGAAAATCCAGCCATCATAAATCTTGACCTCCACTTTCCAAGAAGTTCGTGCCTTTCCACTCTCTCAGGCCCCTCACAAGCAATCATATTCACGATATCGCGAGCCACACAATGCTGCTCAGCGTTGATCCTTTGTTTGTCGTCTCTTGGACAAGCTATATCTATGGATTCAAACATAGCTGAATAATAATCCAGTGTCTCAAGGTACCTTGAAAAGAATGGAGATGTATTAGTATTGGACTCTTGTTCAGTAAGGGTCACAACCTTGGGTGACAAACTCTTGACCAGCCTCAACAGCCGATCTCTGTGATTACAGATGCTTACACTCTCATCTGGCATGTGATGCAATACGTATGGAAAGTTCACGGCTAAGGCTTCCCCAGGTTGAACCTGAAGGTGCTCCGGTTGAATTTCACAACCTGACATAGCTGCATCATGAAACTCAAACGGCACATTGTATGGCCGAGCAAATTCTGATAGCCTCTTCCCCACAATATCAAGTCCCCCACCTCGAGCATGATTTGATTGTGAATCATCAATACCGGTTACGCGGATAGACGGTGGGCCACCAGGGCGTTTCGCAAGTGCTGCAATAAGAAACATCCATTGGGTCCCCTGTGCTATTTGGAAATCAATGATGTGAATCTTTTGTTCATATTCCATGACTTCCTTGATGACAACATTAGCTGACGTGTATGCGAACTTCCAGTAAGGGCAGATCCTGAAGAGAATATGCATGTAAGACATCAGTTCTGAACTTGTTGGTTCTGTGCATTTTAGGGCTTTGTAGATATTACTCCCCGATGATTCCACCTTCGCTCTAAGCCCTTCCAGCACGTAAGCACCCAATCGTTGAATAGGTTCCCCGGACACTGAAACCATTTTCTCCAATACATGCATTAAACCTGTCACTGTCGACATATCACCATCATGAAGTGCTTGACCACAGACAATAAGAGCCTGTTTCAGTTCCAAATTGGGGATCATGCCCACCAATTGATCACAGTTGAAGCTCGCCATTGAAGCAGCTTGGTGGGTTCCGATAGCGAAGCAGCCATTGCAGCTATCTATAGTATCTGATTCAGGCCCCAACAACGAAAGTTCCAGCTCCCGAAGCTTGTGCTTTAATTCATTGCTACCATCAACAACGGAAGATCCACTGAATGGTGATCCAAGATGATGGTAAGACAGGCATGATTGAGAACCATGTTGGGAGAAAGAACTCATACTCGATGAGATGCTTAGAGCAGAAGGGGAGTCAAAACCGACAGCTGCGGTGGATGATTCCAGGGTAAAAACTTGATCCTTGTAGGCTTGAAAGGAGACATCAGTTCCGTGACCGGTCATACCTGAACATGCATTATTGTCTAATATCTGAAAATGAGACGAACAAAATGGATCATTTTCTTCATACAACCTGTGTATAGTTGCCGGAGTTTGGTGTTTCTGAGATGTTCGCATCTAACACACTTACAAACAACCAGAAAATATTTTGTCCCCGACTGATGTTTGCAACAACAACAAAATTTTCGGATAAAAGTATCAGTCTTCACCCACTAGGCCCTAATAGCATCACCAGTTGCTTGATTGAGCAAAATCACTATTTTTCATACGCGGATAAAACTGAATTAACCCCCCAGCATCAATTTGAACCGTCAAATGCTTTGGCTGTGCACCGCAGCGAGATTAAGGAACAAAGACGATCTGGAAAATAAACCCAAGAAAATAACAGATATCAGACTAGGCAAATGATGTAAAAACCAGAGAAGGAAGAAGAGCAATAACCAAAAGAGACAACATGGAGAAGGGGACATGATCTCTAAGCTAACCATTATTCTTCCCCAGAACATGAATTATGAACATAATCCTCTGAATTGATCGATCCAGGAAAATAGAAACAGAGGGGGAAACAATTGAAGGTTGTAATGATGAAAGCAAGAGCAGATAAGATAGGAGATGACATACCTTATGTAAAATAACAGTCAGCTTTTAGATTCTTACTCGACCAGCATCAAAACAAAACCCGTGTCTTTACCAGTTACCACCTTGTATCTGTCTCTGTTTCTCTCCAGAAATATATGGCCTTGTTTATGGAGCTACATGCTGGAGCTCATAGATATAGATGCAAGCCAAGATGGAAGGAAACATGGAAATTATAGTTATATCTCTAACTGACCTTGAAATCTGATTCTATTTACAAAGAAGCCACTGAGAAAAATCTCTAAAGATACGGTCAACTTTTTAACGCTTGCAATGCAATTGCATATGAAATTAGCCTTTAGTGGCTCGCAACGTGTGTGTCTGCGTGCCTATGGGTCACTCGGTACTCGGTAGCAAACCGACTGTGAGGATATAATATCTTTATTTAATAAAAAATAAGTGACTTGATTTGAGTATAAAAGTGGGAGGCTTGGCCTAGCAAGCAAGCTTTTTTCTGACTTTAGCTTTATTTCTTTAACTGTACAAGGAAGGAATTGACATTGACGTGGATAAATAAAAACAAGTAGGAAAATAAAGTAGAATCTTGGTGCTTTTCTTTTTCAGTGTCGATATGCTTTAAGCAAAAGGCTGGTGCCTGGGGCATATTGGCCCACGTTCGTTATCTTGATAACCTCAGCATGAGATGAAATTCTAACAAAAAAGTAATGGCCATAGCCAAAGTTCAGACTTAGGAGCAGCTTGGTGATTGATGTTACATGAAGATGTTGATTAATATTAGTTACTAATTAAACAAACCCATGCTCTAGTTTCCAAAGCAGGTGTATCATAATTTTTGGTTTAGACGCGTTACCAAAAAAGAAAGGCTTGGACGAGGGACAGTCAGTTGCTGTTAAACATATAAACAAGCAAAATACATGAAACAAACTGAAAAAAGTGCATATTAGTCCATTAAAATGTGGTTTCATATTTCTTTGTGGAACAGACAAATCTGTTATCAAACCGAACCTTGGGTGCATCTTTGGCAGATACTCAAACCGTCCTTACAACTCGGTTGTCGGCAACAGCAGGGGTGGGGCGGTCTGCCAACCAATAACATGAAAGGGAATATTCCCACAGGAGATGGAGAACGAGTCCAAACTTTCTGTATTCTTTATATTTTATAAGTATAAATCCTAATCACTGACCTCACTCCATTTCTTTATTCTGTTCATCTCTTTATTACTCTGTCTTCGTAAATGGAAAGTCGCATCACGTGTGTGGAATAATAAAGGAAGACTTGGAATTAGAAAGTAAGTTCAGGAAGTTGCTGGCTGATTTCAGAAACACATACTACTTGGTAAAGAAAGATTAAAAAATAAACTGAAACAGGAGAAAGATGGAGCATACCACAAGTTCTCCACCCATTCAGTCAAGCAGACAGACATTACGGTTGTTAGAGTCGGAATTATTACAAGCAATGCCGTCCTCCCAGTCCCTTTATGATGCTGGACTAAAATCATAACTTGAAACGGGGCCAGGCTAATATAAAAAATTGTGGGCAATGGGCATCTAGGTGTAAGGTGGGTGATAACAATGAGAAAGAATATGAAGAAATGAAAGGTAAAGGAGGCTAATATAAACGAAGATGGTGCCAGAAAAGGTTAATTCGGTTGATATAAAAAAATGGAGTCAGCAATGAATAGACATAAAACAGAGGGAATTTCAATAGCAATGCTGAAGAAAATTGAAGCATTCTCAAGAGCCATGGAAGTGGAGGCTAAATGGATGAAGAGAGAAGCAGTAGTCAGTAGCTAAAGAAAGGGAAATGGAGCAGCCAAAATGGATGATGATGCCAAAAGGATGAAAAAACATTAACTCCTCTCGGACAAGAAGGTTGGACAATTAGACTTTTATCTCATAATGTATATCAGACAGATGTTTTGTTGCAGAACATTTTGCTTTTATTGATGCGTTTGCCAGTTAAGACCTTTTAACACATTGGACGGTTGGTTGTAGCTGGGTAAGCCAAACATCTTGATCTTGAAGATTTCCATGGAAGTTGGAAGATGAAGAAAACAAAACTGTGACAGTTCAGACATACAAAGAACTTTAATATTCCAACAGAAAATCACAAAGCATAACACCGGCGAGGCGAGGGAAGGTACTGCAAGAAGAAGAAAAGCATCGCAGCAACAGTCTTCCGGGCAGGTACTATCTACAATTCTACACGGTTTTACAAAATACTTTACAGATTTGCTCCCTTGACTGAAAATAACAGGCAGCAATCCCTGTAATTAGTCTTAAAAACCAGCCACCTCAGGAATGGCCGATAAAGATGGCTGCCATCTCCGATTCCCCGGCTTGAAAGTCTCCGATAACGATGACTGGAACATCTTTACATTTCTGAGCAGAAACTCAAGTTGTTGCCTTGAAACCACAATCTTTACACTGCTACGTCCTTGGCAGCCTTCTTTTTTGACGATTTTGAGTGAAATTGGATGATGATTTGTCGAGATACAACCAAGCTCCCCATGAACAGGAGGAGGAACACAGTGGACCTGTTTGAGTAGCGTTGGGACTCTATACTCCGCCTCTCCTTCTCCTCCATTAACAGGTCTAACTTTGTTGGCCCGAGACGGAGAAATGCAGTTCCCCATGTTTTGGTTGATACTTTCAAGTTACTGTGTCTTGTCGACTTTGTGCATATATAATGTTTCACGCCCGAGACAGTTGGAACTTGAACGTGCAAACCATGTCTTGTCGACTTTGTGTACATGTACACTAATCACTTAGGCGTCTGCGAGTTCTTAACATGTGAAAGGAATAAACTTTGCCAATTTTCATAAATAAAAAATATAGCAAGGTCAGCGCTTGTTTGCTTTAGAAGTAAAGGTCTAATGTTGCCCTAAGTACTTATGCAATTTGGAGTTTTAAAATTAATTCCTTTATAATAAATAATTTAGTCCCTTTATTTTTCTGCACATTCAAAATTAACAAAGATGTATTAACACTATTATCAATTGGAGTTTATTTAAAAAAAAATAAAAACAGTAGAACTAGAGTCTGAAATTAAAAGCAAAAGGACTAAGAATTTAAAAGTTCGAAGAGTACAATGACTTGTAGAAGAATTTAACCAATTAAAATATACAAGGGAAAGTCAAATTACCTACTTATATTTTAGTCTTGGAGCAGTTTATTTATAACTTTATCAAATGACAATTAAAATAAGTCATGGTAGTGGGGCAGTACCACTACCCAAATAAGTTTATGTCTCATAAATTGACAACTAATTTCTTGCTTTTTATATTAAAATAAATTAAATTTAAATTTTATAATATAAATACATAGAGATTTGATATACGATTAGTTTAGAAATACTTTTGGGCTTTCGAGTTTCAACTTCCTATTATCGCTTACTGAGAAGCCTGTAAGTGGTGTTCTGTTTCCTGACACTGAAAGTAACGTAACGGCCCAACCCAGCGGATCATATCCGTATAATCAATTGTGACCAAGTTCGGGTCTAGATTCGGGTATGGGTTTGGGTTCGGGAGGCCGTTAAATGTCTATTAGGACCCGTTCATGATTGAGTTTAGAACGGATTTTTAATGAAAAAGTTGGTTTTAAACTGATAAGCATTGCTGAACAGCTGTATAATTGTTGTACAAGTTGGTTTAAAACGGTAAAATGGAATCAAAACCAAAAAGTTATAAAAAGCAGCAGTCACGGTGGGAAATCCCGGTAGAAAAAGTAAAAGACAAATTTATCCTCATTTATTATTCCCAACGGTCCTCAACATAAAAGAATTTTTTTTCTTTCCTCTGCACTTCATCTTTCTTGAAATCATCTGAATATCTTTCTTCATCATCTTCAGTTCATCTTCCATTAAGGTTCGTCATTTTTTATTTTTTACTTTTTATTTATTTTTTTGTTATGAATGGATTCATATAATTGAGTTTTAGTAATTTTATTTATGAAAGTGATTGATTTATGAAATCAATATTGATAATCTTTGGGGTTTAAGTTTGATTTTTAGAATTTTTGGTTATGGCTTTGGTTGATTTATGAAGCATATCCCATTTGTTTATGACTGTGGTTGATTTATGAAGCATATACCATTAGTTTTTTTAGCGTGTAAGTGGAATATCTTCAAATGTTTAACTTCTATAAAAACCTCTCATTTATATGATAGATGAAAAGTACTTCGCTTGTTGAAGCAAGTGGTGAAAAACTTAAAGCAGTATGGGATAGGAGGTTAACAGTAATATTTTGTGATCTTTGTATTAAGGGGATATTAAATGATAATAGGCCTGACACTCATTTTTAAAAAGATAGATGGATAAAAATAGTGAAAAGTTTTGAGAGTGAGACGGGAAAGACTTATACGCAACGACAATTAAAGAATAGATGGGATTTATTGAAGAAAGAGTGAAAATTATGGAAAAAGCTTAAAGAAAAAGAAACTGGTCTAGGATGGGATCATATAAAAGGGACCATTGATGCCTCAAAAGGGACGATAGATAGTGATGACAATGATGAACTAAACATTTCATCTAGTTATGAGATGGAATTGGTGAGAGATGACATAGCTTGTAGTTTAATGAATTCACTTTAAACAACAAGCATTGATACCCTTTTTTGTATTGATAATTGGTGCTATAACTTGCAGATGAAATCACTTTAAATTACAAGTACCGATGTATTTTTTGTAATATTTATAATAGGTGTCTTTGCTTGTAGTTTAGTAAAAATACTTTAAATTACCTCCATAGGTAATTACATCATCATTGAGAAGTCAATTTATTGATAAATTACCTCCATAGGTAATTACATCATCATTGAGAATTCAGTTTATTGATAAATTACCTTCATAGGTAATTACACTATTAATTGAAATAAATTAATTTAAAATGAAAACTACTAAGAGGAAGTGACATTCACCTCTTGGCACTATAGAAATTATCGTAATTAACTATTTTTTTTCGTAACATCGTATATTCAAAATTTTTTGAATGGAATACCTTATTCCTCAAAATATTGTTATTGAGTTTATTTTGTGTTTTTTTTTTTTTGTTATATGGGTTGAGAAATGAGAATAGTTATTGGGTTTGGGTGTAGAGTTGATTTGGACCTCAAAAAGTAATAACATCAATTAATCCAAGGTGGACATCAATTATATCCAGGGTGGGCACTAACTTATAAAATAAATATTTATCAAGTCAAATTTAAATTTCAGGGTGAGCCTGTGCCCACCTCACCATACAATGGATTTGCCACTGCTTCGATATGTAACTTGAATAATATAAACAACAATTTGGACATTTTTTTAAGTTATCAATCTAAATATTTTAATCCATGAACCTATTTATTTATTAATAATTTATATATTTTTATCAAAATTTTCAAATAAAAATATTTCATTTATTAATATTTTTATATTTTATTATAATTTAAATTAATATTATAATATAAAAGAATTTGATTATCATTTAAATGTATACATTTTAACTTATAACATCATGTCTAAAATAATCATTTATATTATCTCAAATCAAAAATTCTAAAAGAACTTATTCACCTAACGTTTTCAACACATTTTTCTACCGTACTTTTCAAAAGTAATACTAAACTGGTCCTTATACTATTATTACAGTATACAATACATTTTTCGCCTTGCCACGTGTCATAACCTTTTCAGCCCTACAAATAGTTAAATACTGACACTTGCCAAGTGCTCGCCTAATTGGTATCCTGTTGATTAAAAATCAACCAAGAATCGCAAGCTTTACTCCTAAAACTGTCTGCGTGAGGAGAGATTATTAGGTGAACCTTCTTTACTATGTTATTTATGGTTCAAGCAATTAGTATCGTTGATCTTTAAATAACTACTTAATAACTATTCACCCACTAAATTTATGTAGGAAAAAGATGATAATTCAATTAGAAAAATTAAGATCAACTATCCTGATTAATTAGGACCATAGATGACGTGATTAACAGGGTTCACCTAATAATTTTTCCTGCGTGAGAGAGCGAGAGGGGATCCAGCTAGGGGAGACTTCGCAAGAAAGGAGAGACAGATGGAACGCGGAGGCTTCATGGCTACCGAAAACTCCCCGACACTACCTCTGGTAATATAATATAACTGGAGAAATAATGGTGAAAATTACTGCTTGGATCCATGTTAATTTGTCGAAATTATCCACATGCAACTGCACTTGTAATATATCTTCACAATGTATATCTTCTTGTAGATGATTCTATTATGTTTCGTGCATGACTCTCTGATACTGTTTTGGATTTGCTTTCTTAATTTGTTGCCGACGCCGTAGAATTTTCTTTATCTTTATAATGTATATTTCCTCTGAGTTCTTCCTCGATCGGGTTGCGTTGGGCTGCTTGATTTTCTGTTTGGTGGTGCTTGTGAAGATTCAAGTGGAGAACACAAGATGATGGAAACCAACTTAACCAAAGCAAATGGCTTACGGCGGGCGTTAATCCAATCGGAAACGTATTGTCCCATGACTCCACGAGAACAAGCTGGCAACTGGCAACCATGCATTCATTCTATGCTTTCTTTACTCATTTGACATAGAATGAATGCATGGTTGCCACTTGTTCATCCTTCCATTGAGCCTTGCATTACATGCTTCCCAAAGATGGGATTTTCATCCTCTCCTTGTGTAGTTGTGTTCATTCAAATTTAACATATTTTCTCCCATTCGCCCGATATCAATGACCAAATCTTGCTAACACGTAGTTGAATTTTAATTATGTGATTAGTGTTTTATGTCTTTGAATTAAGTTGTTTGGTCCAGCGTTGAAGATGAGTGAAGCGGTCAACCATGCAAACAACCACCACTCCATCTCTGACGATGAGTGCACCGTAAGAGAACAAGACCGCTTCATGCCGATTGCTAATGTTATCAGGATCATGCGCAAGATTCTCCCTCCGCACGCCAAGATATCCGATGATGCCAAGGAAACGATCCAAGAATGCGTGTCCGAGTACATCAGCTTCATAACGGGCGAAGCCAACGAGCACTGCCAAAGTGAGCAACACAAGACCATCACTGCAGAGGATGTGCTGTGGGCAATGAATAAGCTAGACTTTGACGACTACATCTAACCTCTGACGGTATATCTCCATCGCTACCGAGAACTTGAGGGTGAGCGTGGATCAATCGGGGGTGAGCCGGTGGTGAAGAGAGTAGTTGATTATGGAGCTTTAGTTGTTCCTGCTTTTGCACCTGCTACCTTCCACATGGGGCATCACCATCACCATGGCCATGTCTTCTTAGGGAATGGAACCATGGGAGTATATCTCAAGGATGAGTCCAATGCAAGCTCATCACATGCCGCAGTGGCAAATGGGGAACCATATGCCCAGCAGCTTAAGTGAAGCCCGGAGCTGCACTTATCATCATCATCATCATCAAGGATTAAGGAATGTTTGCTTGGTTTTTTTTCTTTTGTTCATTTCTTGATGCTTGGCTAATCATGTGGAACTGATTAAGTCAGTGAACTCTTTCGGTATGTTGATTTTCACCTGCAGCTGCAGTGATTTCATTTCCATGATTTCGAAGGTGATACAATTAATAATATCAATCGAGTTAATTTTAAAAATAATTACGATTAATGAACGAAAAGATAATAGACTTGAATCAAACTCATTCCTTCCTGACTCGACAAACATACACGATTTGTAGAATCCATTCGTACACTAATTTGCTCGTCTTAGAAACACAATTTTCTTTACCAAAAACTTTTCGTTCTTGTTGTGTCACCAAAGTAAATGTGACATCAACTTCAACGGATTCCATTATATTATCGAGGCCAATGCTATACAGCAAAGAGGGGAAAATACTTTATTGCATTCAACTTCCTTTTTAAGGGCGCCTTATCAAACTGTTCTTACGATGGACATTTTTCTGTTTAGGTATTATAAGAAAGATGGTGGAAATTTAGAATAATAGTCTACTTTATTGTTAAAAGTAATATATGTTCGGGTATAATAATAATTTTAGTCCTTAAAATTTATATATTTTTATCAATTTAATCCTTACTATTTATAGATAAGTAAATTTTAAGATAAATTATACAGATAATCATCCTACTATGAAGTTGATATCAAATGGCCACAATTCTTTAATATGCTATTAGGAGGAGTTAAACCTATGACCTTCAACATGCTTGAGCAACGCCAAAACCACTGAATCAAGCTATTTTTTGTAATATAAAACCTTACAATATATATATATGAAATACAATTTTCTATATTCATTTTATTCGCTTCACACATATTCTTATATTTATTTTTTAATTTAATTAAAATATTAATTAAATTATTTTTTATATAATAAATTAAAATATTTAAATAACAATAAAATTTTATTTAACAAACCCTAAACCTTAAATAGTAAGTCCTAAAGTCATTTCAAATTTTATTATAATAAAATTAGGACTAAATTAAAAAATGCATGAATGACAGAGAGTAAATGTATAATTATTATATTTTATTTTTAACTGACACATCATCAGTCCATTAATTTTTAACAGTCAGTGGTTATATTGATATCATTTAA
Organism: Abelmoschus esculentus; assembly: GCA_035048815.1. Taxonomy (NCBI): domain Eukaryota; kingdom Viridiplantae; phylum Streptophyta; class Magnoliopsida; order Malvales; family Malvaceae; genus Abelmoschus; species Abelmoschus esculentus. The sequence continues at coordinate 5,277,745 of JAUCBN010000008.1, forward strand.
TAATTGATTGGTAAATTTAACGTTTTTTAAAGTATTGTTGTCATTTTAATACTTAACCTTATAGTATAAGGATTATCTGTGTAATTAACCATAAATTCTAAACTTATGTAACTTTACCATTAAAAGTTTTATTCCTTTTTGGCTTTGCTTTGTATTTTGGAAGCTTAATGAAATGTAAGGTAATTTTTACAGTTTTAGCTTCCTTTTCTCTCATCTCCATCTCTCCGTTCTTTGTTGAAAATTTTCAGGTGGTTTTAGTTACAAAAATGAACAAAGTTCTTTGATGAAATCTTTTGGCTTCGATTACAAGTCAGCCTTACAAGGCCAAGTAGCAGGTTGTGTCAGGACCAAAACGTGATTATAGAAAATTAGAAATAAACAAAATCCAGCACCGACATGCAGGGGAGATTTGAACAGGCGAGCAACATTAATTAAAGATTAAACAAGAAAGTCAATATTCCTAGAAGATTTGCATTTTGTAATGCATGCTGAAAGCAGCTTACTTCCACAGCAAATCGTAAGACCACGTCGGGTACAGAGAAAATGGCAGAAAATAAAGCGTAGTGCAGTACTGCCTAAACGAAAAAGAAAATGGGAAGTGCAAGCAGCATAAGTACTGGAACGAAGGCAAAAGCAGGGCCAGGGTACAATGCAACGGCGGATGAAGTTGAGTGTCCCCGAGCACGATGGGTATTCGTAAACCGGCCTCCTCCTCCTCTACGGCCGAAACCGCCACCTCTGGCGGCTGCTTTCCCTAACGCTGATGGTGCCATCAGAGCCAGAACAATGACAATGACAATGACCGTGATTATTATAACCGTGTTTGCAGTCTTCTTAGCTGAAAAGATCTTACCCATCTTTGTTCCCGTAGCTGAGACCTCAAAAAACAGAGCTTCGGGAAACCAAATTGATTCTCTGCTTAAAGAGAGAGCCGGGAAGAAACCATAAGATGGGATTGCAGATTGCTTGCTTCTTTAAAAAGGAAGACATTCAATTTTTCTCGGGGAGGAAGTAAAAAATAGAATATTTTTATTTATATAATTATTGATATTTTATTTATTAATCGATTAATTCAAATTAAATATTATTAATATTTATTATAAAAATAAATATTTTAATTTAGTTCATCCATTCATCACATCTAAATTAAAATATTTAATTTTTTTCGAAATTTCTAAATGTACATTTTATTTCACTGTAGTAAGAAATATACATAAATGGCAATCATCTGAGCTGGGTCCAAGTCTGAAACACGTTTATGAGGCTAAGTAGAGCCCAATTCTTTACTGCTTTCTATTTTGGACTCTAACTTTGACTTTTCAGACACAGAGAGTAAAGTCAAAAATATCTTCACATGACTCAAAAACTGATTGCCAACCTGTTTGAGGTTGAGATTCTAATCTATGACAGATCTCATCCTGTCTTTTTCTTATATGTTATATTCTTTGTTTTGTTTTTTTATCTGTGTCTGAGTCATCAACTTTTTTATATTCCCTTTAATGTTTGTTTCGGCCTTTGGGTCATAAAATTTAATCAATCCATCACAAATAAATGAATAAATATAAAAAATAAAACAAATTTAATTTAATTCAATTGATATTATAATTCAAAGATAATTATATCCGTATTATGAGGGAAGCAAGTCTAGCTTAATATTTTTAAAGATTTTGTTTAATCTATAAAGAAAAAAAATTCATATTCGTACGGAGAAACATATATTTTAAAGCTTATTTTTTAAATTTTAAGTCCGTCATCGATCGTTATTATTAATATAATACTAATTTTATCAATTGTATAAAGTTACTAAGGTCTAGATTATAATTATTGTTGAATTTTGAAAGGTATTATAAAAAATATTGTTGAAAAGTGTTGTGACAAAATATAGTATGTTAATTTATAGTGTTTGATATTGTTATAAACAACACTATAAAGATTAAAAATATTTGTTTCAGATATTATGTTAAAAATTTACTTTCTTTTAAATAAAAATATTTTTATATTCAAAAATTAAAATTTGTTGAACCCAACAAATCACAAATGGTACCAATAAAAAATTGAATAATTTTTATTTAAAAAAAACTTAACTTTAATTAACCTGTCTATATTATATGTGTTCATTATAAAAAAGAAATTAAAAAAATATATAAATACATATTATCTTTTTAATATTTTAAACTATTAAAATAACAAACGTTAGTTTTTTCTAAGAGTGAACATTATTTATTAAGAATCTACTTTTTAACTTCGGTCTTTATTTTTTTAAGTTTTAAAAATGTTCTTTTTCACTCAAATATATATATATTTCTGAACATTTTCATTTATGTGGATAATATATTTGAAACATTATTCCTTTTAATATGTATTTTTCACGTGAATCAGATTAAATGAAGTTGGAGTTGAAGTGTAACGCTAAGTCCAAGTTCGGACACCAACGTTCCCGATCCACATTTCTTGATGTCTATAAAAAATAGCAATTAATCAGAGTCAAATTGCCCAGTTTCTCTTCCCATTTTGACAGTCTTTCTTTTTCTATCCCTTCATCCATTACCAATACAACTGAAGCAACTTGTCAACTACTTATTTGCTGCTTCACTGTACTGGTGGAGCTGAAGAGGAGAGAAGGTGCAGTTCCAATCTTTCAGAAATATTGGCTTTGATTTGATGGCGGATCTCAAGGCAGAATTTCTTAATGTGTATTCCCAACTCAAATCGGAGCTCCTTCGGGACCCTTCGTTCGAGTTCACTGAAGAATCTCGGGAATGGGTTGATCGGGTATTCCACTTTCTCATCCTTTGTTTTCCGTTTAATACGTAACGAACTATCCGTGTGGACTTAGTTTCTTTAATGGTTTAACCATTCGGTTTACTTTACCCTTGCAGATGCTGGAGTACAATGTGCCTGGAGGTAATTTAACTAGTATTCTATGTCTCGGTTAATTTTGTAAGCTTTTATTGGCTTGGATCTTGATTCACTCGTCGGGTTTCTGTTTACTGTTGTCAGGGAAACTGAATCGTGGGCTCTCTGTGATTGATAGCTATCGCCTGTTGAAAGAAGGAAAGGAGTTGACCCAAGATGAGATTTTTCTTGCAAGTGCTCTCGGTTGGTGTATTGAATGGGTATCCCTCTAAATCACTATACAATGTTTCTTCTTCTTCTTTTCATTAACATGAGTTGCCTGATGACAAAAAAACTTGTATTTTGTCACAATAAAAACTGCAGCTTCAGGCATATTTTCTTGTCCTCGATGACATAATGGATAACTCTCACACCAGGCGTGGTCAGCCTTGTTGGTTCAGGGTGCCCAAGGTTTGTGCTAAGTTTGTACTTTGTATCAAGTCAATTAACTTTCCCTATTCTGATATTTCCCCTCTGCCAAAATCCATTAACTTCGTTTAAACTCCTTGTAGGTTGGTATGATTGCCGTAAATGATGGTGTGCTACTTCGCAATCACATCGGCAGAATTCTCAAAAATCACTTTCGTGGGAAACCTTACTATGTAGATCTGCTAGATCTATTCAATGAGGTAATGAGCTTGGATGCATATTAAATTCTGTTCATTCAAAAACTATCCTAAATTTTTTCACATAAAAAGAATAGAAATATAGTATAGAGAAAGTAGGGTCGATCCACAGGGACTAAAGAATTTCCAACGTTGAATTGTATTGATCCTGATCCAAAAAAACAATAAATTATAAAATTGGAGGTTTAATATTATAAAACTAAAAATAAACTTAATCTAATAATAATTGAAATTAAATAAAAAATAAATATTCGAAAGTAATAAATTTAAAGGATATAACCTCAAGCTTCGCTTCGACTCAAATCTCAATTGATCATCGAAATAGATTTTACTTCAAGATCCATGCCAGTTACAGTCTACAAGGCCCAACCCTTGTAACTTGCTTCTCTCTTCGGTGAACCAATACTCCCAAGTCTATCTCCGGAATTTGGTCTTTGCTGGACTAACCACGCCTGCCGTTAGGGCTAATACAACTTTAAGCACTGAAAAAGCCTAACTCGAGTTATAGCGTCTCACAAAGAATCAAACCTGATCTTAATTTCCCTTAGTGGACCGCCACTAAGTTTGTTCACAGGAGGCCAAATTTGCTACCAGCCGATTCTTCTTCCCAACGATAGATCTAAACAATCTTCAAGTCAACGTGCACTTTTTGAAATGAAGACGTCAAGATCATTAAAGGAAAAGCCGATTGTCAATCCTTGATTTCAGAAAATCAAGAATGTTATCCGAAGGTATTAAGTGTTTTACGATTCTCACAATATGGATTGAGTCGTCAGTAGCTTTCGGCTAAATGAAAGTTTAGCTAAGCATGATCGAAATCATACTTAGCATTTTTCTAAAAGAAAAGAAATAAAAAAAACTCAAAGAAAATAAAAAGAACTAGAGAACTTTTATAATTCAAGAGAAAAATGAAAATAAAGTACATCTCAAGCTTTACCTCTATGGGTATTTATACTATTCTAAAACCCTAAAAATGTAACAATTCAAAATTAATAAAAAAGATAAAGATAAAGATAAAATAAATGTTCTAAAATTTAAAATTCCTAAGATAAATCTTTAGGATAATTCCAAAATAATCCATTCATCCTTCTAGAATATGCTGACTGGACTATCTTCTAGAAACTTTTGCTGACTGGATAATCCAAATCTGCCAGATCGGAAAACGTCGTACGTGCCCATGACTCCAGTCACGATGGATAAAAAAATGCAGAGTTCACTCTTTTCTGTTGGTTCTGAAAAATAAGTTCCTACATTGAAAATAATCAAAATAGAATCAAATTAGTAATATTAAATCGACAACGGAAGATAATTATTAATAAAATATATATAAATTCGAACACTCATCATTGTTTTACACAGGTGGAATTTCAAACAGCTTCACGACAGATGATAGATCTGATTACAACACTTGAAGGAGAAAAGGATCTATCCAAGTACTCATTGTCTAAGTGAGTGAAACTTCAGATATTCTTTGTTTCAAGAAATAAAGGTTTTATGTACAAATATCATGCATGATGTAAATGTTAACTGATCTTTTATCATATTGTACTGTAGAAAAATTTCCACCCTTTGCCTTGTTTCAATTTTTCCCATTTCAACTCTTTGTAATAGTAATTCTTATGTATGTTCTTATCCTTATTTGGTTAAATCTCTTCAGGCACCGCCGCATTGTTCAGTACAAGACTGCCTATTATTCATTTTATCTTCCTGTAAGTATTAACCTCCATTTCACTTGAAGCATGCACATTTTTTTGCTTCTTATGCCCCATATGTATTTTTAGGCAGCGCTTAAAGCTAATATTTTTACATATGACACTTTCTCTTAATACACTTAGTCATTTACATCAGAGTTTGACAGTTATATGAGCTATCTGCTCTTATATTATCTAAACGAATGCAGGTTGCGTGTGCATTGGTTATGGCGGGTGAAAATCTTGACAATCACATTGATGTAAAGAACGTTCTTGTTGACATGGGAATCTACTTTCAAGTACAGGTAATATTTGGACAAAGTCATCTGACTTTTAGCTTCTACAATTTATGCTGCAGATAAAGTGGATAGATTATGAGAACTGAAAGCAAAATACAAGGGTAAATGTAATAGTTTAGTCCTGTAAATGTCAAAAGTTTTATTGAACTTTTAGAGATTTGTATAATTCAGTTGAACTTTTTGAAAGTTCTATTTATGAATTACCCAGCGTGGTTTATGACTCCCAAAATGAGCTTTCGATCTGCTTTCATGGTAGGTGGAACTAATTCTCTTCTTTTTCACAGATCCTGCATGATAATATTGATTTTCTCCTTGTCTGCAGGATGACTATTTGGATTGCTTTGGCAATCCTGAGACCATCGGTAAGGTGAGATATGAATTATGGAACTAAAAGTCCTTTAAGTGAAAATTAGAAAACAGTCAAAGCACCCATCATTTGTTTTATGCTAAATCTCACTCGAGCTCTGCTTAATCTCAGATTGGGACTGATATCGAAGATTTTAAGTGCTCCTGGTTAGTGGTTAAAGCATTGGAAATCTGCAATGAGGATCAGAAGAAAGTGTTATATGTAAGATTGGAACTATTTCTGTCAGTTGTCTTGTTTGTTAATCAAGTTTGATATGGTTACTTATCTGATGTTATGGTTTGCTCGCAGGAGAACTATGGGAAGCCAGACCCTGCCAACGTTGCTAAAGTGAAGGCTCTATACAATGAACTTAATCTCAAGGTTCGATATTATTCAGGATTTCTTCTTGGAACATAAAAAGGAAGCAGGAAATGTTGGGTGGTAAATATATTTTCTATTGTTGTCCTTATTGACAGGGTGTATTTGAGGATTACGAAAGCACAAGCTATGAGAAGCTTGTTACCTCGATCGATGCTCATCCGAGCAAAGCAGTGCAAGCCGTGTTAAAGTCGTTCTTGGCGAAGATTTACAAGAGGCAGAAATAGAGTATGCGGTTTCTAGGAATGAAGAAGGTGTGGGGGATAATGCTCCCACTCTTCTATGCTATGCTCGTTTATGTATCTTCAAATGGATCTTCATCTTGTACTCTATTCTGACAAACTGGTTTTGGATTTAAATAAATTAAATGCAGTTCAGTCTTATTTGAAAAAAGTTTACCAAAATAGGATGCATGCTCATGTCTATTGTTTGTGGTTATTTGTATTATGAAGTCTCCTGATGCTCTGGTAAGATGGCTTTTGCTGGGATTGTCCTGCAGTAGTTTCTAGGTTTGTCAGACTCTTGGTCGATCAGAGGAGATTTTGAATACATGTGTTGCAGCATGTCTAATGGTGAATGGTTTGTTGCATGATGATGGGTTTGTTGATATCTGAGAACTGAATATCATTTCCTTTCCTTTGATATGGATTATTAAAGTATATGCATAAAGTATCAGTAGTAGTCATACAGCCATATCAACCAATACCAACACATTTAACTGGCGTTTTAATAATCTCTGCCACTGTAGGGCAGAAATAAGTAACAAATATGAAGTAAAATGAACCTGAAATTGTCTAGGTCTTGACAAAATCAGGCTGATTGGAGACAGACCTGACCCATTCCCATTTATGGTCCTTGGTGTTCACTTCATTCTTAGCTTGTGCCACATCTATCAACGGAATATAAGCATGATTTCCGTTACTAGGAAGAGCCACGAAACCAGTATACTCCGCCATTACCCCATCCCCATGAATAGCCGAGTGAGCGACGAGTGTACAGTACAAGTTAATTGTAGCATTTGCTGACATTGCACGTATCATATAAGTGGGATCTCTCCTCATTTGGGTGGTCTCTGTCCCACCATTTCTTCAGCTCCGACTTCAACCACGCTCTGACATCGAGAAAAACCTGGTTGCCTGACTCGTCCCTTCCTTCTTCCTGGCTTTGGTTCTGGGTATTAAATCCTGCCCTGCCCCTTCAGCAACGATCACAACTGCATGCCCCTCTCTTTCGGCCTCTGTTCAAGGAATTCAAATAACCCTCCCTCCCCTTCCAAGTAAAATTCAGTTTTGGGAATCAAACATCAGTCTACGTCTCTGCTGCTCAATGTAGCATGAAGAGTTATATGCCCTGTGCTTCGACCCATTAACTTCACTAAACAATCTCATTCACTGCACTCTCCGTTTCCACATGAGCTGCATGGATCGCTTGCCGTGCCATTTCTACTGCTGCCTGGAATCCGAATGGTCTTTTGATTATGCATTATGCCCACATCATTGTCTACAGTTTTAGGAATCCCGGTAACTCCTACTCTCAGTTTCCGCCGAACCTCCTCAAATATTTTGACAGTACCACGCATTGTGTCATCTCCGCCGATAATGTGAACCTAAAGAAACCACCCATCAAGCTGGCTGTTATGAACAAATATATACATATAATGGGCAGACAAGAAACAAGCCGTGGTTTTGAATAGCGTGCCGCCAACAATCTTTTTGAGGTCGAAGCCACCCCTAGATGTTCCAAGCACATTCCCTCCTTTCATATCCCAGTTATGTACCATCTTAGCACTGAGCTTAACAGGGGGAGTGGAGTAGAAGCCTCGGTAGCCAGCTTTAATACCAAAAATTTGGCGCACTCCATAGAGGTCCCAAAGGCCAACAACCAGCTCTCTTATAACCGTATTCATCCCAGTACGTAGTCCTCCACGTGTAACGATAGCAGCCCTGGTGGTACTAAGGTCAAAGAAGGTGTTTTTTTCGAGGCCCTGCTCTGATATATGCCACGTGATGAGAAGGAGAATCAGGGGTTCCGGAAGGAGAGACTGAGAGGCGGCAGACGTTGTGGTGGAGAACAACATCGGATGAGGTTATGTAGAAGCCGTAGAAGGATAGAAGAATGGGTTACGGTCGAGTGGATTGGAGACTGCAGGGTTGGAGATCTTGCAGGTACACTCACTCAGTTGAGGCAGCTTTTGGAGGGTTATAGGAGATGACGAGAAGGCTTGATGATCATCAAAGTGATCATTTAGCTGCTGTGGTGGTGGTGGTGGGTTTGAATGGCGGATCCGGCGGCGTGATCGGTGGCTTCTGGCTGTGATAAGTTAGCCATAACATATGCAGATTCAGACGGGTCTTTCACTTAGATTTAGCTTTGAATATCTGCATCCTGATGGACGATTGTTGTCTATGCGTGTGTGGCATATTCTGCTTTCTACACGTGACCATTTTCGGTGCCATATGTTGTTACGTGGACTATTATTTATTTGTAGAAATTTACTAGAACATTGTTGATTTGGGCTGGGCTCAGACTAGAAATTGACCAATTTACCGTACTAACTATTCTGATGGAGGGATTCAAGTCCACCGGAATTACTGGGCCTTGCTTGCATGCAAGGGGGGAGTCCTGGAGTCTGTGGAGCCATGGAGGGTCAGGGAAAGGAGCAGGTTGCTCCCGGCCATATCTTGCTGGCAATTGGCAACTATAGGCTAAAAACATGTACACCGAGTTCAATGTTTAAAACAATGTTGCTATTTTTTGAGTCGGCTAATACAATACGCCACTTAACATTTATTTGAGTCACGAAACATTCCTACAGGCTACAGGTTCCATTAGGTTAGATCTTTTTCTAGTTTAAGTAATCAAGGTCGGCTCTCTCTCGCCTTCCAAATTCAGATCATCCGATCCAACCGAGGATACTAACGGTTCGTTTACCTCTATATTCTTGGGATTTTGTTTGGTGACCTGGTCGTCTTCTCTTCTCCTACAGAATCAGAATGTCTTACGCTTACCTTTTCAAGTACATAATCATCGGCGATACTGGTATATGTAGTCAATCTCTTCTTTCTTCTTTCTCATGTATTACCATTGATTATTGATGAATTCTTCATCTGATTTGATCTTTTAAGGAGTGGGTAAATCATGTCTCCTTCTTCAGTTCACCGATAAGCGGTTTCAGCCAGTACACGATCTCACCATCGGTGTTGAATTTGGGGCCAGGATGATCACCATCGACAATAAATCCATTAAGCTCCAAATCTGGGACACCGTAATTTTCTCCCTCTTCCTCTCTCCCTTCTTTCATTTTTGTGCATCTGATTTCTTATGTATAGAAACATGGACAGGCAGGTCAAGAATCCTTCAGATCCATTACCAGGTCCTACTATAGAGGTGCTGCGGGTGCCCTGCTTGTGTATGATATTACCAGGTAACTCTTACAATAGTCGTGCTAGTATCTGTGTTTCTGGTCATCTGTAGTCAATCTTTTTCAAATCTAAAATGATAATTGATTTGATTCTACACAGGAGGGAAACTTTTAATCACTTGGCTAGCTGGTTGGAGGATGCCAGGCAGCATGCTAATGCTAACATGACCATTATGCTCATTGGTAATAAGTCTGACCTTGCTCATAGGAGGGCTGTAACAACCGAGGAAGGAGAGCAATTCGCAAAGGAGCATGGTTTGATCTTCATGGAAGCTTCTGCCAAAACCTCTCAGAATGTTGAGGAGGTCTGCTCTACTCTCCATTATGCTCCACAACTTTGTTTTGATTCCTATTGTATGCTTTGTGATTACCAAGTAGTTTACCTCATTCTCTGTTGTTATGCAGGCATTCATAAAAACTGCTTCAACCATATACACAAAGATTCAGGATGGAGTTTTTGATGTCTCAAATGAGGTTTCCTTTTCTTAGCAACTTTTGCATCTCCTTGCATCAATTTATTTTACTGTTTATGTTTCAAATGAATCATATTTACAGTTACGATAAATATTACTTGTCCATATGGTTTATATGATTATTAATGCCTGTATTCAAAAGAGTTTGATTGATCAGGTTATTACGGACTTCTAGAGTAGCTTGAAATACAGAAAGGGTGAAGCATATTGCTTCTTGATTATTATTATTATTATTATTTTCCCCGGTAGTGAATTTTCTGGTAATGCTCTACTAGCCAATACGTAATTAAAAAAAAAAAAACAGATACTTTCTTCTATTTGCATAATTCTTCATCACGTTTGAAAGAACCTTTTCAAGATAAGTTCTTCCGAAGACAAGATTTTTTGTTTGTCAGACCTCTATGCTGCTATGTACCTTTTCAAGTACATAATCATTGGTGATATATAGCCAATATGCATATTTTCTGGCGGAATTATAATTCCAAGTAAAAATAGACAAAACTGGCTATAAGCTGAGGTGTGGGTAGGTCTGGTGGGAAGGTTGTTGAGCTTCATAGTATTCTTAATGAAAGGGTAATATTGGGTGCAAGAAAAGTTACCTTACATTAAGGTGTCCTTGAATATTTGGCTAACAGTGGACAGTAACCTTATAAACAAGGTTTAATCGACCTAGATCTTGACCCAGAACCAGTGCCATTCTTTCAACAGTGTTATACCATCATCGATATTATTCTTTTAAGAGGTTTTGAAGTTTTAATGCTTTGATGCAGACTATATAAAAAGCAACTTATCTTTGGATATTGACAAAAGAAGACAAATAATTGTTCTGTTTCTCTTTCTTTTCCTTGTTGAATAAGTACAAGTTGTGAATTCTGTGCCTGACGTTCTTTTCTGTTTTGTTTGAAGTCTTATGGCATAAAAGTTGGATATGGTGGGATTCCAGGTCCATCTGGAGGCCGAGATGGTTCTTCTTCTCAAGGTGGTGGTTGCTGCAATTGAAATTCTGGATTCTCATTTCAAAAACAAAGTACAACTTGTTCATGTAACTTCTTTATTTATTCTTTCAGTTCCTTGTTTAATTCGATAGTCCCTGAATACTGCTGGTCAATGTGTGATTTATTTAATCCATTTAGATATATAGTGTTCTCCATTTGGCTTTAAACTTAATCTCATTTGTGAGAACTATGATGAAAGGAAATTGTGAAGAACATGGGTGTTTATTTATTTTCAATGTTGTCTTTATATTTGAATCTAGTGAAAGCCTGTATTTATCGGGACTATTTCAGTTAAAATGTTGATATATACACAGTGGAGCTTATGAAAATATTGAACCTATTGCGTCATAAGAAGGTAATTTAATCATTTACATCACGCTCGAAAAATCATTCCTCACTACGGACCACATCTTCATTTCATTGCTAAATGATAGTCTCTGTAAATGTGCATGGTCTAGCAGGCCATGCTTGGATAGCTGTTCAATCTAAATAAGTGAGTACTGCATTTATACATTTATCAAACCAAAGCTTGGAAATCTGCATAAGCTTCGAGTTTAAAATGACTTGAACACTTTATACTGAACTGGAAACAAGAAAAGGGTAATCAGTTGAATGTTAATGGGGACACTCATGTAGAACGTTGCCTCCGGTGATGAACTCGTCTCAGGATGCAAAGGCGTAGTCGTTTGCTAAGGGCTTCGAGCTTCTCGTGCTTGGGCTTTGGGGTTGTTGAAGCTTTCTTCTTTTTCTTCTTCTCCTTTGGTGGATCACACGGTTTTTGTGGCATGTTTTTACGAGGGGTTGCAAGCACGTTAAGAGTTGCCTAATGACAGCCGATTTTTAGTAAGAAAGATAGATCCATAAATAGGCAGGAGCTGGCCCGTTAGAGTTGAAATAAAATATATAAATCATGCAGAAAACAAAGCTTGGAACTCATGCTCAAGATCTCTTATGTTAATATACCCTGCATTCATTCTTCTTGATAGACTAAAAGCAGCTTAAATCTAACCGCCTGTTATATGAGCAACATTCCATGGTGAAGAATGAAGATTACGCTTGCCATTGGCAGGGTTACAGAGAGAGACAAAGACATAGAGGAACCTGATTGCTATTATCAGCCGTTGTACAATCCGCTGAAGATCCTTCATCACTGCCCCCTAGTGAAGAGCATCTTCCCCAACTTTCTCTGTTTGAGCTGGTATACGAGCAACATTCGTCACTTTGGCCATTAGGCTTATCCTGCAAGTAAAAAAGCAAAATTCTCTAATGAAGCGAAGTGTGAACATCGGAAAACAAGTTCACAAATTATTTCACATATGCTGCCGGTTCAGAAACCATGTTCAGTAACAGCGATAGCTACATTGGAGGTGGAGTCATAAGTGCAAAGTGAATCTAATATTAAAATTAAATATAAATCATGGTAGTTCTCAGGACCAATTGAGATTTGAGAGTACATCAAGCAGGAACTGAATAACATGTGTATATGCAAAGACGGACACCGAGCGATAGATATAACAAGAGATGATCAGAGGAAATTCATGGATACCTGTAAATTTGATTGTTCATCACTGTCAGGTCTAATGTTACTAGTAGCCATGGAATCCTGCAATTATAAGAAACAATAAATTATAAAAGTGCATATATAATTTGAGTTTTAGTCTAATAAGAAGACAAATACCAAACACAGTGAATGGAATACTACCAATGTAGTAAGTGGTGCAACTTCTGAGATCAGTTCATTAACTGGCTTAATCGTCAAAACTCTAGGTGCATCAGATGATGAACTTGCGGCATTGGTCGGTTCAGGTTCAATGCCGGTGATTATTTCATACAACAGACTCTAAAAAGAAATACACAAAATTCATGTTAAATATTTGGTAGCTATATATCCCCATATTCCAATTTCAACAAAAGCTTTTACACAACAAATTACTACCACCAAATACTGGGGTCAGATCATTTAGCAAAGACCTTTCTCTGGCAAATTAAATTTCAAGCTCCAACATAGTTGTTGCCTCGTTGGTATCTTAGGCATAAGAAATTTGTGAATGACATGGTTATGGGGATGTGTTATAACTCTGAGCATTCCTAAAAGTATAATATTTCTCATTGCACCCTAAAAATACCCAAAGATAAGGTAGATATCCCCATAATTTGTTTCATAATGCAGCTGAGCTTAACTCCCAAACTCTTGGAGGAGGGGGTTATTGAAACAATGCCTAGCTAGTAGCTACTGATGCACATCCTAATGGAAAATCTTTACAAAAGGCAGAGCTTATGAAGAAGTTCAGAAAATATGGAAAGATACCTACATCATGTAGGTGATACTAACACCAATCAAAAGGACACTCATCTTTACTCTTAAACTACTTTCTCAAAAGCTCTGACATGAAAAGAAATTCACCTCATCCATTCCAGCACTGACTTTCAAATCACCAAGGTCATAGTATTTCTCAAGCTTACTCGAACAAGCAGAAGAAATCTGAGGACGGAGCACGTTGAAGAAGAAAATGGCGACGGAGTCATAATAAAACTGTGGCCTGGAAGTGTTATGATCACCATCAAATTTTATAACATTTTTATCTCCCTGCATAGAATATGCTTGTTAAACACTTTCAGGATCAGCCAAGACATTCAGGGTGCATTCAGTTTGTGGATGTAAGATTACGGTTGGAATAAGATTACAAATGTAAGACTACTTAGAATTACATTTTACTGAATTGTCCTTATTTAAAAAATATAGATCTTTTGATATTTTGACATTTAAATTTATAAAAATAAAATATTCTTTTCAAAAAATAAAAGTTAATTTATTAAAATTACAAAATGCAAAAAATAAATAAGTTGACTTTCACTAGGCAAAAATATTTTTGACATTTCTTTAATCTATGCTTTCTCTCGTTCACCAAAATCAAACCCTGTCACCACTTCAAATTTATTTTGATTAACAATTTAAAACCAACATCGTATTTTTAAGGTGTTATATATATATATATATATGATATGTTAATATTAAATCATTAACATATTTATCTCGTGATATTTTTTTAGTGTCAAGTTTCAATAATCAGATAACATAATTACTGATGATATCTACCAAGTAATTTCCTTCATTGAGTTTTGAGTTAAGTAATAGAGTATTTTGTTATAATTTTATATAAAGGGTAAATTGATTAAAATAATAAAAAATAAAGGGTAAGTTGAAGATACCCTGCCCGTAATGTACACATACTAAACACCATAATCTTATGCTGGATTAAAAAAAAGATATCCTGTAATCTTAAATAATTGCAAACCATACGCCTCAAGAAAATGTAAGAATTTTCAAATGGTAAATTACCGCATATGATTTAAATATGAGGTCAGAGTGATGAGGTTGAATAAATTTGTCCTCGCTGGCATGTCCAAATAATGCTGGAATGAATGTTTTGGGAGCTACCTGTGAACCAAAAGTCTAGAATGTTACTCAAACAATTACCAGTTGGTAAGGAAACAAACCCCCACACGAAATGAAAAAGAAAAAAGAAAAAAATTCTGTCAATACAAGTCTATCATCGATCTGAAAGGTTTTAACATTAGGAAGTACGAAAAAAAAAATAATCAACTCACGAACTTGTGAACATCATCCGGTTTATTAAAATATGAACAAACCTTCAGACAGTTTAGATCCATAATGTCAAACTTCGCCTTCTTCTGAATTACACGCCTCATGTACTGCACAGCCATCTTAACCTAATTGAAATAGAAGGCAGGAAATACAATTTATTGCAATATTAAAAATATCTACACAAAGAAGATACAAACATCAAAGAACCCCATTGTGATTCAGATATCGTGAACAATAAAGTATTGATGATTTCTGTACTAGTACCACCAAGACCAGCATCAATAAATCACATTTTGGAAAAAGCAGCACATCAACACTATTTATCGCACCTCACATCTGGTATTGTGGTGTAGTGGCATTTTTTGACCATACCCACTTACTAAATTAGGACATGTTAACTAGACCACTCTTTCTGCTTCCATTGGTGGCTATAATGGGGGAGGGTGGGAAATATGAGATCATGCATCTCATGTTTAGCCCCATTATTTGCTTTGTCAGAGCATGCATATCTTCCGGTGCCTATTAGTTAATAAGTAACATGTGGCATCTTCACAGGGTATAAATGGTACTTATGCTAACACAGTCACAGGTAAAGCTTCATACCGTGAATTTAGGAAGCTTGATTTTATACACATCAACAAGCTCCATTATAAGATCAAATAAGTTTGAGAAGGCACTGTCCAACACCATTCCTGCTATTGAAGGGTCTTCTGCTCCATAAAGAAGGCTGCATTAAAATAACAAAGAGAGAAACCTGACATTCTAGTAAGTATAGTTTTCCTAGGAAGAAACAAAATAAAAATCTGAGAAGTGCCATAAAGAGAAGAAGCATTCTAAACATCCAGAAACAAGGGTTTGGTTCACATCCTGTTTAAGAAAGCCAAGGGTGTCTGAAAATGCAATAAACTGAGAAGTGAAAGAATGAGGCACCTGGTGACAGCACCCATTGATCGTCCCCAGAGACCTATACGAGATATTTTTCTTTCACCTCTCAAATATGATACAACAATCTTGAGATCGTCTCTCTGTCAGGTGTTTTAAAAATGGATAAAGAAAAATATAAAAAAGACAAAAAAGAATCCATAAATGTTCATCAAACTTAGATAACAGAGGCTCTCAAGTAGATTGAGAACATACCTCGTGCCACCCTAGGCTAACATAATCACCATCAGATAAGCCTGAACCCGAGAAATCAAGTGTGAAAACCGTAATATTTGATGGGAGGAGAATTACAGCAGCTTCATTGGCATCAGCTCTACATCCACTGTGATATCATCCACAGTAGAAAAAACAGAGTGAAACCTACCACTTTATGCTACACAAATCTTTGATAGTGATTCAAAACAATTCTTGTTGAGGCACAATCCCATCTAAAAGCTATTTATTTCTACAATGTACACTTAAGCAGAAGTTATGGAAAGAATTCCATACCTGTTTCCATGGCAGTATATAACACAAGGAAGTGGAGTTTCTTCAGGGAATGATGAAGGCAAATAATGACTACATCGCAACTTATGGCCCCTTGCATTTGTAAGCTGTATACATTTGAAATAGATGATCTAGCATGTTCCAAGAAGCTAAGCATAAAGCACAGAGGCAACACGTATATAAAAGAGATAAAAGGTAGTAAGGTGACTAATTAACGTCCATACTTGCCTCCAAATCTTGTCTTTTATATTGCCTGCCAGCAAGAGTAAACTCCTTTTCCCAAAGATATTGATATGGGTTGTAATCAGCCCTGCAAGTACACACGGCAAAATCATAAAAGATGGTAACTTAAAGGAAGATCGATGATTGGAGCAACAGAGCAGCTTAAAGGTTACAAGCACTCAAGGATGTCAGAGTAATAAAAAAAAAGGAGTTGCAAGTCAACAAATGAGATGGAAGCAGCAATAATTGGCTAAGACAGCTCCTTAACACATGCCCTCATACTAATGCTATAAGTTTTCTCTTTGCAAAACAGAGAGATGAAGCAAAATTGTAGTTTGGTTGGGAAAAAACTACTACTTTCTTGGCAAAACAGACAAGAAAGAACTAAAATGCACTAGAAATTTAAGTTCCGTGACCAGGGTCGGTTCAGCTTTAAGAGATGAGCAAAGAATTAAGGTTGAATAGTGCAACAGAGAGATACCTTGGAGGTCGAATAACAAAATTGATGAATTGATCAATCATCTTGCTAGCAGTGAGCTTTTGAACGTGGATCTTCAGAAGCGTGTAATTACTCCAGCGCAATGTATCAGCAGCTCCAAAATTCACTTTTTCAACATTTTTGTTCGCTCCAATTCAATTATTTCAATATAACTCTCGTTCTCTCGCTTAATAAGGGAGAGTACGAAACAAACCTCCTTCTTTTAGTGAAAAAGATGGGGCAATAGACACGGATGCATCTTTTAAAACCCGTACATCAAATTATAAATTTGCAGTCCCACAGAGAGAGATGGGCAACAGAATGTTTCCCCAACATCTTCATGAAACGTACAGCATTACGTGTCAAGAAAGAAAAAATAATCGTTGAGCTGAATGTAAGCTGTTTGGCAACTAAACAAAAATAGCAATTAATACGAAAAAAAAAAAGAGGTGACGAAACACAGTAAGCTCGTTCACGAGCTTTTCCTTCCAGATCTACGGTGGCTACACTTTTGGACGGAACTTTTACCTGTTTCCTTGGAAGAAATATCAAAGAGAAATGGGGTGTGGGGAATTCGATTCCAGATCTCGGGAAAAAGGGAAACAAACTTTTTCAAAAGCAGGCGGAAGAAAAAGTCAAACAAGAGGGGAAACTCTACCAGAAGAGAGAAAGGAGGACGGAGAGCTTACAGCTTTGTGGTGTGTTGGCGGCCGAGAACGGAGGTGGCAGCACAGCTCAGTGACAGACACAGACAGAGACAGAGACGGTAGAGAGAGACCGATCTTCTTTTGTTCCCCTCTTTACTGGGTCTCTCTCTATTTCATAAAATATTTTAATAATATCTGAATTTAAAAGCTTTGATTGAATTGGTGTTTGATGACTAAAATTATAAATAGTATCAATTTTCTAACATAAAATTATAATATCAATTTATTTCAAATATAAGACAAATATTGGGGGCTTAAATGAAGGCGTATTAGTATACGAATAAACGACTGTTTTTTATAATGATTGAATGATATATTTTTAAAATTTCAATAATCAAATAAAAGAAAATGTATAATTAAAAATATGTATAACCGATAAATTAAAAAATTTATAACTTAAAATATTACTACTAATTTAAATGTTATCAAAAGATATAACAATATTTTAAGTTTTTAAACTTACTAACAAATAGCTTAGATTCTAAAAGATTATCCCAATTCCCTATTTGTCTCAATCCTCTATACATCTTCTTCAACCTTAAAGGAAAAAGGAGTTGCCTCTTGCGAAGGCAAGGTGAAAGCAAACGCATAACACATGGCATATGGGACATAGCTGTTCCTACCTTTTGTGTTGAGTGGAGCCTATTTCTCATGAATAGTTTGCCGTCCCCGAGTGAACCTTTGCATTATTTCGGCTAACTTCCTATCCTAAGGTTTTCATGAAGCCTGCCATATGGTCCAAACCAGGTAAAGAAAAGCTAGGGTCATTCACTAATTCACAAGGCTCGGAACAAATCCAACTGTAGAACAAGAAATGATCTAATGCATAGAGTAATTGAATCCAACGGTTCAACCTGCCGCTTATCGTGCCTTATTTCTTCCAAGTGGAATTGCCTGTATAATTTATACACAGTCAATTCTTATAACAATCCAGTAATTAGTTTACATTATCGGTTTCATCATACGTTATGTGTGCGCGAGTGGAATATAATGAAGCTACCAAAAGACCAACTGTTTCCAAGTCGCCACCCCTATATATATTCCACATATAAACCTCTACAGACTGGAACTGCCATGTTTTGATCAAGGTAGATTTAACAGTATAGTATATTAATAAAAACAGGAACTCTTGCCAAGAACTCTTGGCATGGCGGAGTAGTATGAGGCGGCGATAGAAAGATTGGGCCTCCGAGGCGGCTAGCTCCACCTCCGCCTCAATCATCAAACACTTCCTCCTCCTCAGGGGCAAACAGATAGGAACCGGGCTTAAGCCAATGCTCGAGGGCTTGGAGATTGAGAGGCAAGAGCCCCCTGCCAGTGTAGCACTAGCATTCATTTTCTGATTTCAGAGAGTTTCTATTATTGAATGTATTTCCTTGAGGAGATGTTCGAGTTGCAAATAGTTGTTTTGGTGCTTTTTTTTGGGGGGGGGGGGGGGGGGGGGGGATGGTCAGTGACTGTTCTTGTTTGCAAAATATATTTTTTTATTGATATTATTAGTAATTTATTTTTATTATTTATTTTTTAATAAATAATTAAAATTTAATGTTTGAAGTTTTGATTTAAGATTTAAGGTTAAATTTTGTAGCTTAAAATTAATAATTAAAAAATAAATATTTTAACTTTAAAAAACTTATATTAAAATATAATTTATATATTATTATTTTTAATATTGGCCATTTGTTGATTGAAATATGTGAAAATAAAATAATGATTGAATTTAACTTAACGGCTCAATTTAGAATATATTAACTTCGTAATTACAAACTTATCCTTATTTTCAAGTATATTAAATACTTTAATAGAGATTTTTCATGTGTTAATAAATTTATCTCGTTAAATCTTGAATCTGAAATTAAAAAAGAAGAAGAGAATATATAAATAATTTCGATCGACCGATATTAATACTTATTCATATATTATCAAATAATTAAAAATATATAAATACATATTACATTATAATATTTTAAATTATTAAAAACTATATTATAAATTACAATAATTAATCAAACATGCTAGACTTAATATTATTATACTAAAATATACTTTTAATTAATTATTTTTTTCAACAATTTCAAAAAATATTATACACTATATATTTTGTGATTTGGTTAGGTGATTAACTAATTTTTTTATTAGGGCAAATAGTATATACTCCATATCTTAACAAATTAGTTGCTTTATCAGTTTTATGTAATTAAACAACTTTTTCCAACGTTTTATCAATCCGGAAAGGGAGAAATTGGGCGATTCATCTACTAATACTACAAGTGTATAGGGTTTTAAGGATTCCCGGTTACACTCGCAAAAATGAGAACAACGGTCTCTTTCTTGTCGATTTCCTCCCAATTCAGCTTGTTTATTTTTCTCAGCATTGATTTGCTTTGATTGCGGGCGTGGATTATTAACTTTTGAATGAATGGTTTCAGAGTGAGCAGCAGGAAGAAGAAAGAAGGCGACTGGAGGAGTTGGTCGAAAGCAATCCCGATGACTCCTCCCTTCATTTTCAGCTTGTAAGTTGTAATCAAAACAATAATAATAGCAAATCTCGGTTCCTTTTGTTTCCTTGTTTTTATTCCTGGTGTTTGCTATGAGCTAATAGCATAATACCGATACTAACGGAGCAATGCACATGTGAATTTGCATTGCAGGGAGTATGCTTGTGGGAGACACAAACAGAGAAAGAGAAAGCGGCGGAGCATTGGGTGATTTCCGTTAAACAAAACCCTAAAAACGCTGATGCTTTCACATACTTGGGCCATTTCTACGCCGCCGTTTCGGTTGATATCCCCAGAGCCATCAAGTGTTACCAGCGAGCTCTCTCACTTCATCCCGATGATTCCGATGCTGGGGTATATATAAAGTTCTTTCCTCCTATAGTTTTCTCTTTCGTTATTTGTTCTTTGATTAACCGTATACACTTGCAGGAAGCTTTGTGTGATTTGTTGGACAGACAAGGGAAGGAGACCTTGGAGCTTGCAGTTTGCAAAGATGCTTCTCACAACTCTCCCAGAGCTTTCTGGGCTTTCCGCCGAATGGGTTTTCTCCAGGTTTTCTTTTTCTTTTATCCTTTGAAAGTGTTGAAGTTTTATTTATTTATTAATTTAAT
The DNA here is from genome assembly GCA_035048815.1 of Abelmoschus esculentus. Lineage (NCBI taxonomy): Eukaryota > Viridiplantae > Streptophyta > Magnoliopsida > Malvales > Malvaceae > Abelmoschus > Abelmoschus esculentus. The sequence goes on from JAUCBN010000008.1 coordinate 5,298,420, forward strand.
TATTTTATTGGTGTGCATTTGCATTTATTCAAATGGAGCAGGTGCATCAAAAGCAATGGTCTGAAGCTGTACAAAGTCTTCAACATGCCATTCGGGGCTATCCCACTTCTCCAGACCTGTGGGAAGTAATTTTTTTTTTTATCCCCTTCAACTATACCTTCTATCTATTCTGTTTTCAAAATGTTGCTTAATTTTGTTCACCCTTGTCTTTTAGGCTCTTGGTCTTGCCTACCACCGACTTGGCATGTTTACTGCCGCCATTAAGGTATTTCACTCTCCTTTTATCTTCTAAAGTCTAAACTCATTTTGATCTTTGGAGCAAAATACTCTCCGCAACTTATTCAGCATGTGATTCACATATCAAATATGGAATTGGGGCAACTAAGCATTAGATGCTTTCATCAGATAATGCTGCATAACATGAGTACCTCTTGCACTCAACTTGGAACACTTGAGAACAAGCAGTTAACTGCCTGTTATTTTCTTGTACAAATGAACATGCAGAAAGAAAGATACCCCATTAATATCAATGTTTTCTTATTAGTCTTATCCATGCCCACCATAACGAAGGCTCCCCATTTAATTGTCAAAGGAAATTTTCCCTAAATTTATCTTCCGGTTCATATTAAACCATTGAGCAATTAATTATTCCATTTTTAACAGTCCTATTTGCGAGCAAATGAATTGGAAGATACAAGAATCTTTGCACTGATTGAATGTGGAAACATCTTTCTTATGATTGGTTCCTTTAGAAAGGTAATTCTTTTTTATGTTTTCCTTCTGATTCATTGTATGTCTTTTCCTTTTAACTTTGCAAGATAGAACCTACGTTTTCACATTTTAAACAATATCGACGTGATAGATTAGAGTTGAAGTTAATCTCAATTCTCAATGGGATCTTGTGAGACGTTAATCATGATAAAATGCTTAACTGTCAGCCAGCTGTTATCCTTTTTTTGGCTCAAAATTAAGAATTGATTCCATCTTTTGATTGTTCATTCAGTCATTCAACTACTGAATCTATTGAAATCATTTTCTTTATTGTCCATTGAAGCTGTGCAACATCTTTGTATCATTTGTACAGGGTGAGTTGGAGTGCTCCTGAATATTAAGCTGACAATCTGTGATTTTCATTTATTGCACTACTTTTCATTTGTGCTTTATGAAATGATCACCATATGTGTGATAGTTCTGTCTTTGTCCATCAAGGGAATTGAGAAATTTCAGCAAGCACTTAAGACCTCACCACAGAATGCGTCTGCACTCTATGGACTTGCTTCTGGGCTGCTTGGTATGTCAAAAGAATGTAGAAATTCAGGAGCATTTAGATGGGCAGCTTCATTATTAGAGGTTAGTTACCTTTCAGTTAGATTGAATGACTTACAACTTTTATGGCAGGACAAGAAAAAAATTCTAATAGTTTGATCCTGAATTGTCGCAGGATGCACGTAAAGTTGCAGAAGCAATCATCCAATCAGCTGGAAATTCATCGTGTTCATGGAAGTTACATGGTGATATTCTGGTAAATAATCTAAATTTAAGAATTAGACATCCTTTGATTTTTACATTCTTTATTTGGTGGTGGTGGTGGTGCTGGGGAATCACCTTATGCGCACCATATTTGTTGGCAATCTATTATTGTAATATGACTGATTCAATATCGAGGGATATTTTTCTCCTGGCCAGCTTACATATGCACAAGTCTTTCCATGGATGGAGGAGAGCCTGAGTTTAGAATACCATGCAGAAACTTTCAGGAAGTCCATATATTCATGGAAGAATACTTGTCGTTTGGCTGCTATTTCTGCCAGAAACTCTTATCAACGAGCTTTGCTCTTAGCCCCATGGCAGGCTAACATATACATTGACATTGCAATTAGTTCTAATCTAATTTCTTCTTTCAATGAGGATTACACACTTGATAATACTTGGTAAGATCTTGGGTGTTATTATTTTTTGCACAACCATATTATGTTCTTGCTTATTTGCTCGCTTGACTTACAACTTTTTAGCAGGAAGTTGCCCGAGAAGTTGACATTGGGGGCTTTAGCACTAGAAGGTGAGAACTTTGAGTTCTGGGTGGCTTTGAGCTGTTTTTCTGAGTGTAATGCATTGAAACAGCATGCATTAATCAGGGCACTGCAGTTGGATGTTTCTTTAGCTAATGCTTGGGCATATCTTGGAAAGGTACAATCCACTTATTTTATTTTTCTTGGATTTAGTTTGTAGTTTGAAAATAAATGAAATGACCTTTGTTATTTAATTATTTATGAATTGACTAATGTTGCATTTACAACGTGCCAAGTATGGAGAAAAATAAATCCTGTATAGGCAGGCTATATTCTATGGGAAGAATGCTAATGCTATCAGATATCATATTCAATAGATGGTTAGTAGTTCTGCTATGTTAGAAATTACTTTCTACAGATGGTCAGGAACATGAAAAAAAATGCAGTTCTTAGCTTAAATGCAACCCTAAGGTTAACTTTTGAAGTGTGTGCTTAAACTTGTCTTGATCCATGCTTGTTGTTAGAGTCTAATCGTTGATGCCTTGATGAGTATCCACCAACTCTCTGTTTTGGCAGCTTTATAGAGACGAGAATGAGAAGAAATTGGCTAGGCAAGTATTTGACTGTGCTAGAGGTATAGATCCATCACTGGCATTACCATGGGCTGGCATGTCTGTTGATACTCACACCAGGTAAAGTTTTTACTATTTTCTGTTAAACAAGATATCTAGAAATGATTTGTTAGTTAATAGTCATATCAGTACTGAGTCATACTTGATATTTTTCAGGGATTCAACACCAGATGATGCTTTTGAGAGCTGCTTACGTGCTGTGGAGATATTGCCGGTAAGTGTTGATTACATTTTATGCAATTCCCAATCTGAGAATTAACCTTGAATTAAATGCTTGTTGTATAATCATGAATGGTCAGAATAGAAATTAGTATATGAACGCAGTTATCAAATCCTAACATAACAATTTTAACTGTAGGGGTTGACCTGCATTTTACAAAATCTTTCTGCATAATTAACCTTGAATTAAATGCTTGTTGCATTTCACTAATACTTTATGTAACTGTAATAAGCTCTTTGATTTATTTGCAGCTTGCTGAGTTCCAAATTGGACTTGCTAAACTTGCTTTGCATTCAGGGAACCTTTCATCTTCGCAGGTATAGTAAGTAAAATGTAACAGCACGTCTTCAAAAAAAAAGAAGAATAAAACATGAGAAAGTCACATAAGTCTATTAAAATCAAATAGTGCCAAACAAATGGAATGCCGTTTCTAATACTAAAAAGAAAGTCAACATCGCAAGTAGTCCGTTTATTTCAAGACACTTATCTGCTATTCTCCTGAAAGACTTGCCTTGCCTGTAGCAGGTATTTAAGTGACGGTTCTAGTGTTTTATAACAGGTATTTGCAGCTATCCAGCAGGCTGTGCAACGTGCACCACATTCCCACGAATCCCATAATTTAAATGGGCTAGTACACGAGGCACGTTTGCATTTTCAAGCTGCCATTGCTTCTTATAGACTAGCTCGCCTTGCCATCAACATTTCTTTAGGCACTGTCCTCAAGTCTCATTTGAAAGACATATCTACTAATTTGGCTAGATCACTTTGTAAGGTAAAGAACCTTGACCTTTCTTGTAAATGTGTATTTTTTGTAGACTTTTGTTGATATCTTTTAATTTATTCTTATCGCCAGAGGCTCAGTAGTCAGTAGCATAAATAGCAGGGTTTATCCTTTCCTTAACAAGCAAACTTGTATTTCTTTAATTTATTTACTTATTTCATGGGCAGGCAGGGAATGCCGTTGGTGCTGTGCAAGAATGTGAAGACTTGGAGAAAGAAGGTTTTTATTGTGTTGACTTTTGGTTATTCACTCATAGCTTGTTTACATTTTTTATAGTTCTATGCTTTAATCCGGTAGGGGCAGGAGTTGGAATCTTGATGCAATGGATTTTTTAATTTTGAACCATAACTGGTGTTTTCTTGGGAAAGCATACTCCTTTAGTTTTTTAATGGCTATCATGTTTTCCCTGATGGCCTGATCTAATTCAAAACATATGGATAAGGAACATACTCGACTTTTGACTTCACTAGATTATGTATATATACATATATTTGAATGAATTAGATTCTATTTTTGAGCTTACAAAAAGTGTGATTAATCTTAGATTATGTATATGTAAATATATGTTTTCTGTAAGGTATGCTTGATGCTGAAGGTTTGCAAATATATGCTTTCTCCTTATGGCAACTGGGTGAGCGTGAGTCAGCCATCTCTGTGACTAGAACCTTAGCTGCCAGCGTTTCTACCGTGGATAGGATATCTGCAGCTGTGTCTGTTAGTTTCATTTGTAGATTGTTGTACTACATTTCTGGACCAGATTTAGCAATTGGTAGGATCCTGAAAATGCCAAAGGAACTATTTAGAAGTTCCAAAGTAAGCTTTATTGTCTCTGCCATTAATGCTCTGGATCAGAATGATAGGTTGGAATCTATTATTTCAAGCAGTCGTTACTTTCTTGCATCACAAGAGGAGATCACCGGAATGCACTATCTAATAGCACTTACAAAACTAGTATGCTTTCTCCTTCTATTTTAGATTGAGTATTCAGTTCTGTACTAGTTTAGGCCCTATGCTTATGCCACTGTACCTTTGGGTTTTATGCAGATCAAACATGGGACAAAGGACCACCTTGGGTTTCACAGTGGAGTCAGTCATCTTAGAAAAGCTCTTCACATGTACCCTAACAGTAATTTAATAAGGTATTTTTTATTCTAGCTAGCAATTTTTGGAAGTCCCTAAGCAGCAATCAGGGTTTTAATAAGGTGCTATTTGTTATTACTGAGCTCATTTTGATGCTACCTATGCCAGACATGCATATATAATAGTTTTTCGTCTAAGCTTTACACCAACCTACTTGCAAAGTTGCAATTCTAACATGAGCTTCATGGGAACAGGAATCTACTTGGTTATCTTTTGCTAGGCAGTGAAGTATGGAGAAATAGTCATGTATCAAGTAGATGTTCCATCATTGATGCTTCTGACTCTAAGAACAAAGAGGGATTAAAATCTGCGTTGGAGATTTTCAGTGCTGGGACAGTTGCTTGCCATGCGATCGGCAATAGTGAACCGAAGTTCTCTTTCCCAACATGTAGCTGTCAATGCTCGAGTTCTGGAGCTGTGCAAGAGCTACAAAAGTACATTAACTATTACATGATATTGTTTTTATTTATTTATGTCGTAGTTTTTGGCTTGTAGGTAAATTACTCTAGAAACCAGTTCTCTGCATTTTAGGAAATATGTTACTTATTGCAGACTCTGCATGGAATACATTATGCAATTTCTAAATTTGGTGCAGATAACAATTTTCTTTCCTCTACCTTAAGAAAGGCTACCTGCATCCCTCCCCTCAAAGAAGAGGACTTAAATCTCAAATTTTAGTTGGAAAACGATCCTGAAGACTTCTCTTTCAGTTTATTCTGAATTGTTTGAGTTGGTTAAGTAATTACAAATGACTTGTTTCTATTTTCAATTTGCAGGTGCTTACGCAGAGAGCCGTGGAACCATAATGCCCGATACTTGCTTGTGCTTAATCTTTTACAAAAAGCACGTGAAGAGAGATTTCCTGTAAACATTTCTATTGTTCTTGGGCGCCTCATAAGTGTGGCTCTTTCCGATGAGTTCTATTCCGGAAATGATTCCCCTTGTCAATATCAAAAGTTTCAGCTTCATTTATGTGCTTCTGAAGTTCTTTTACAAAGGGGGAATATAATGGGTTGTATCAACCAAGCCAAAAATGCTTCAGCACTTTTTCTTCCTGACAGCTACCAGTTTTTTGGACACTTACTATTATGTCGTGCCTATGCTGCAGAAGGAAATTTAAAAAATTCTAAAGAAGAATATCAAAGGTGCTTGAAGCTTAAGACAGATTTTCATGTTGGTTGGCTATGCCTAAAAGTAATGGAATCTCAGTATCAAGAAACTGTTTCAAATATTTTTGAGTTAGCCTTCGAGGATGGCTCCAAAGGGAGGAGTGAATCATGGAATATGTGGATGGCTGTATATAGTTTAGTGATGGGTATAGTATGTATATGGAATCAGGATTTTCTTTCTGCAGAAGAATATCTGGGGCAACCTTCTTCATTAACCGATGCTGAAAGCTGCATTTCCCTTTGTCATGGTATCCACCAATGGAGATTAGTTTTTTGGTTGACTTCTTAGTGTCAACATGCTTCTTTAAAAACTTCAGCTACATGGATTTTTGTGTGTGGATGTTTTAATTTTTTTCTTCTCATGGAGACTATATTGTTGATGGTTCAGGTGTCACTTCTATGGAGATTGCAAGGAGGTGTCATGATTTGCAATCCTTATCCAATGCCATAACGAGTCTCAGTAAAGTTCATCTGACTTCATCTGTCCCAATACCCATTGTCTCAGCATTGTTAGCCCAAGCAAATGGAAGCATTGGATCCAAGAAAAACTGGGAGAGAAACCTTCGCCTCGAATGGTTTTCTTGGCCACCAGGTTCACTCCTAGCCTACCCTCTCTTCCTAATTCTGTGTATGTGTTGTTGGTTTGTACACGCACGCACACATACACACGTATATATTGCCAAGACATGTGTTGTAGAAAGCTACTTGGGGGGTGAAGTTCTAATTTTGTTTTGTCAAACAATGAAAATTTTCATTGAAAATCTCGCTAAAAGAAATCTCTCCTTAATCTTGTCCAAACACACACACCTACCTGTAGTTTGTCAAATAAATATAAAGAGAACAAGAATTATGATGTTTTATAGCACTAAGATTTGTGACTATTATATTAGACCAATCAGTTTGTCTGGGTCTCGCAACGCTGACCATTTGGTTTTTTGAATCAGCTACAGTGGTTACAATAGTATCTGTTCTAGAGTATGCAACACTGACCATTTACTTTCATGGGAGTAGTTTGTAGAGTAACCGACAGGTGCTAGACATTAAGTATTTATTGTCATTGGATGTTCTGTCAATCGAAGGATTAACACTAACTAATATACTAAATCTAATTTCATAAGCTGGCTTCATACATAAATGCTTCTTGACTGTGAATCAAAAGGTTTGATGAGTAATGGTTTTTGTGTGTGCAGAGATGAGACCGGCGGAGCTTTTCTTTCAAATGCATTTGCTTGCACAACAGGTTGAATCTGAGTCCGACGGTTCATCCAGGGTGGAGCGCTGCCAAAGTCCCCTGCAATGGGTTCTCCGAGCCATTCACACAAACCCTTCTGACTTGAGATATTGGAAAGTTCTGCCTAATCTTTTGTAACAACAGAACAGAGACTCAATTCTGCAATTTGAACAATCTGCAAAACTTTCAAGCTCCTTCTTTGTTTATACAGATTACAGAATGAATGCCAAGGAGGACTTGCTCCTCGTCTTTGGATTTTGTAGATCGACCTCTGTTTTCATGCAGGCAATTTCTTGTCCTCCCCTTTTTGGAGCAAATGAAGCGCTACCTAAACCCTAAAATAAATTATTACAAAATATAATTGGAATATATCCATGTCTAGATTAAAATGGGTTTAAGTAGATTATATAAGATGAGAATTTCTGGGATAGTAATGATCTAATCTTATTACTTTTTTTCTTGTTTCTTAAAATATAACCATCGACCTTTTATTCATTAGACGATAAATTTTAATCGAATATTATAGAATCACTATAAGAATGATCCTTTTTAGTTTATGCACAATATTATAACTCAAACATATAATGCATCTTGCCCGGTTAAACCAACTAATGATTGGTCTCCTTTTCTCTATTAATCTTATTTATTCTTAGTGGCCGTGGAAAAATGGCAGGCAGACACATACGATACGAGGCTGGTAGACTAACCACACATTTGAGAATTTCATTGAATTTGCAAAAATAGCCCAAAAATATCAATGATATATGTGGAGCATAGAAAAGCCCGCTCGAAAGACTCTTCTTTGGGCATGGGCTTCTTCTTCAGCTCAATAGCAAGTAGCCGAGCCATTTGAAACAATCAGGTTAGGATACAAGTTAGAAGCTTTGAGAGAGAATCAAAAAAGATGCTGATGCAAAGTTCAGTACTATTTTCATCGAAGCCTGCGTTGGTAAAAGCACAGTACAGCACATCCCCCGTCGATTCCAGTCCCATGGCTGCCACCGTCCCCGGTCCCAAATGGGCTCAGAAGACCATTACGCTTCCTCCTCATCGGCGAGGCTGCCATCTCGTTACGTCCCAGGTAATCAAACATGTCAACTACCTATTTTTGCCTACCAATAATTCCATTTCTTTTACCGTTTGATTTTGCTTTTGGGTATCAGATATTGAAGGAAATTAGACCCGATTTGTCAGAGTTTAAGTGTGGCCTTGCTCATCTATTCCGTGAGTGTCTCTCGTCCAGTGTTTTTTCACTTTACTCCTTTGATCCTCCCTCCCTCCCTCTGTACAATGTTTTTTATTTTTGTTTTTAATCAAATATTTGCGATCTCACAATTCCAGTGCAACACACAAGTGCTTCTCTTACCATCAATGAGAATTATGATTCGGATGTTCGTGACGACACCGAGACCTTCCTCAACAAAATAGTTCCGGAGGTATAGAGAGAGCGGAAGGCTGAGATTTATCTTTGCTTTTCTTTTAAATGGTGCTTTAAATTTCAATCTTCGTTTTGCAGGGAAGGTCTGCGCCTTGGAAACATACGCTTGAAGGTTTGTGTCAGTTCATATTTACAAATTGAGATTCCTTTCTCTTTCAGCTATATTCTACTAGTATAACTTGAACCCTGCTCCTGCTATATTTAAGCTCCATTTAAACCTTTGCAGGCCCTGATGACATGCCTGCCCATATCAAATCATCAATGTTTGGCTGTGCCCTAACGTGAGTATATTTCAGTTTGTTAAGGTTCAGTTTTTGTTCTTTGAATTGCTTCAGAAAGTTTGGTCTTCAATCTCCATTTTCAAATTTCACCCAACCTTCATTTTTTTATTATACAGGGTTCCTATTACAGATGGAAAGCTTAACATGGGAACTTGGCAGGTACATCATATTTAGCAAAATGTTGTCAATGATCACATCATATCCAACTGTGAATTCGGTCTTTATAAGCTTTGATTGTCCATACGCATGGAGAACTTGTAGGTTCTCACTTCTCATGCATTGCATCGCTTGTGTTGAATACCCTTTGATTAATTTGCTCTAGGACTTCTAAAATTTGGGTTACATCTTGTTTGAATTGGCTTTCCAATTTTCCCACTTAACCAAAGATGTACGTTTTTTTTTCCTCTGTGTTATGCTTTAGGGCATTTGGCTTTGTGAGCATCGCGATGCTCCAACAGCTCGTAGAGTGGTGGTGACCCTCAATGGCATCTGAGGTACTAAACATGGAGCTGCTCTGTTTCCCTCAGCTGCGTAATGGTACTATGTTTAAGATGGTTTCACAACCACTATCTTTAAATTGTTGATGGGATATATTAATATGAGTTGTGGAATGCTATAAACTGTTGTGTTTCTTTGTCGAAGTAAACATCGACTGTAAGATGCTATAGCAATGAGTTTGTAATCGGTTGTGTTCAACTTCAATCAACTTCTTTGCAATGGCATAATCTTGCAAAATACATGCTTAGAACTTTGATCTCATAATTTCTCTACTCTTAGACATCGTCTGCCGATGCTTCTCCAACGGGGCGTTGGAGCACCAAATGAAGAAGCAATAACAAACATATCAAGGTTTGGCGTTGCTCACTTAATTTGTACCCTAACAGTGTTGTCGACTAACGGACTTTTACCCCTCGATGAAAATCTTAGCCTTATACTCTCTGTTTTTCTACATTAGGATGTACGATGATTATCTTTGTGCTTGTGTTTTTATTCTTTTTATGGAGTATATTTGTGATGATTTCCTACTCAAGTCACTTATGCTCCTACAGTTTGGTTTGGGTAGAATTGATAAATAGACGTAATCTTAATAATCTAACCCACACAAAATCATGATTCATGAGAGCAATCTACAAAATATGACTATGAGCAGGTTGGGGGGGGGGGGGGGCACTTCAGTTGCTTATCGTTTACAGTGAAAGAAACGAACACATGCAATTCAGGGTAGAAAAACTCTAAAAAAGGAAGATAAGCACCACTCTCTGAAAACAGAATAATGAAGAGAGATCAGAGCTGTAATATATTTTTATTAGTAGAAGCGTAAGTTATCAGCAGTACAATTACCGGTGCAGGAGACAGTGTTGAGGAGACCATAGCCGTGGTTATCTTTTAAAATGAACTACACATATGACTATTGAGTTAGTTAAAATTATTTACGTTACACTTAATTATAAAAATTATTAATTAATTAATTTTAATTAAAATTCTAACGGATAAATAATAAAAGTACGATGTGATAGTTAACTGAATAAGCTGATTCAATACATGTATAGGGATAGCAACAAGAGTCTTCAATCTTCATTCATATAACTTCGTACCTTATAGTAACAGTTTCCTGAACCATGGAAACATGATGTTAATATCGGTGTATCTTCAGAAGGGAAAAATATTAATATATAGACAAAGGAAAACAACTGGGTCTGAATTCTGACCTGGGGGTATTCTGAAGCTGACAGTCTATTGTACAACAACTAAATTATGATACTATTTACATTTTGTGCATAATGAATACATAATTAGGCGGTGATGATGATGATGGTCTCACTGTTATCATCAATCTGAGAACATGAAACCAGAATCTGACAACTCCCCTTCTCTTAGTCCTCCCAATATGCTCACATACGCACGCATAAATCTCTGTCCTTCAGCAACCGACTTTGCATTTATGATTCTACTACCACCACTCCCCTATGGACTCCATTAGATTTTTTTTAAACCCTCAAATTCTCTTGGTTTTCCGAGAAAAATTACTTTTATAGATTTTTTCTCTAGTTTTGGAAGGTCTTTCAGGTGCATGTTACTCACCCTGGTTACCCATTCTATTCACAACCACAACAACGACCGACCCCTTGATTTGTTGTTGCAAGCCACACTAACTTTTGCTCTCTCTTTCTCTTATATTCTCATTGCAAGACATAAGTATCGGGTAGAGATGTGTTGGAAGATGCTGGCAGTTGAAGAACTTCTGAGTGAACTCACCGGGGAAGAAGTGAGCGAGCAGGGTTTGCCGCCGGGGTTTCGGTTTCACCCCACCGATGAGGAGCTTGTGACCTTTTATTTAGCTTCAAAGGTATTTAAGGGAAGCTTCTGCGGAGTGGAGATTGCTGAGGTTGACCTTAACCGATGTGAACCATGGGAGCTTCCAGGTAGCTTTTTGCCAAAGTCAAATTTTAATAGGTGATTATATGAAATTATCCAAGAATATTCTCTACCAGCCTTATATCATGTCATTTTTCTTACCAAGTCTAATAAACATTTTCACCAAAATATGGAGACATGTTGGGTTTATAGCAATCTTTCTTGCAGACATTTTAAATTCGAAAATTTAAAGGCATAGTCGTTGTCTCATTGACAAGCAGTATATTATTAATATTCTGACTCTATTGATGAATATTGTACAATATATATGAGACTATATCTCTATATGTATGCAAATAAATATATATGCAGTAGTAATTAATTTTTGACATGGATGATGTTCAGATGTGGCAAAAATGGGGGAAAGGGAGTGGTACTTCTTCAGCTTGAGGGACAGGAAATACCCGAGCGGGTTGAGAACAAACAGAGCCACGGGAGCAGGGTATTGGAAAGCCACAGGAAAAGATAGGGAAGTGTACAGTGCCTCAACCGGAGCTCTTCTGGGCATGAAGAAAACCCTTGTTTTCTACAAGGGCAGAGCTCCCCGTGGGGAGAAGACCAAGTGGGTCATGCACGAATACCGCTTGGACGGTGAGTTCTCCTGCCGCCCCTCCTGCAAGGTAATGGGGAGCCTCCGCCACACGGGAATCCAATCTCATCTCGATCAAATATCTCCCTTTGTCGTTTTCTGGGTTTGACTTATTATAGGAGCTAATATATATATATATATATATATATATATATATATTGTCATGAAAGTGATGGTCTGAACTGGTAGGGGCATGGTATATGGTGTCTGCGTGCGTGCCGACTTGACATGTTTCACCTTGTTATTAACCACTCCAGCTAGCAGGCTTGTTTTTGATGTGATTGGTTTTGGTTTTCACTCCACCGCTGTTATTTGGCTGTCAGAAGCAGCAGCTACCATTTATTTTCCCTTTTGTTTATCTTAATAATCTAATCATACAAACAAATGGTTAATTCTTGCAGGATGAATGGGTGATTTGCAGAATATTTAACAAAACGGGTGAGAAGAAAAAATCCCTAGCTCAAGGACAAAGCTATGCTATCTTGCCTGGGCTGCTTGAACCCCCAGGTTCAGCAGCGTTCTTAGAGTCTCAAACTCTAATGCAAGTTCACAACTCTTATCTGGTTAAACGCCAAGAAAATGACCTGAGAAGCCTGCTAAACCCGGTTGTTCCACAATCACATTCCCGGCTCTTTCCGTCTGACGGTTTCCTTTCAGCCGCTTCCACCATTACTATTAGTAGCACAACCGACAAGCAGGGTTTGACAAACGCCAACAACTCATCAGCATCAATGCTCTTCAAGTCCCTACTCTCACATCAAGGTTACATCTCGAAGGAACCAGCTACAATTCCCAAACAGTGCAAGATAGAGGCCAGTTTTTCTCATTTAGATTCCAACAACACCTTGAACTGGATGGACAAGATTCATCCAAACCCAGCATGTCAAAATCCCTTGTTGTTTGAGATGGATTATACTGTGTTGGGGTTCTCTGAAGGTGCAGTTGCGGGCCATGACACGTCCTTTTCAACTGCTTTCAATAGGGCCACGAGTCAGATGACTTTAAATCCTCCCACCACAGCCTCTGGAGAATCATGGCCGCTGGATTGTTAAGATCTCTTGTACAATTAAGAATAGGATCCCTATCATGATTATCCGGTTCCTATGTATGTGCATATCAGTATATTGGTTGAAGGGGTCTAATTGCTATGTTTTACGAGTATTTAAGCACTCTTTAGAATGAATGAATGAAATATATTATGACGCTAAGTATATATTGATATGACAGCATAGATGGTGAGATGAGAAGTGTTTACGGTGTTTGACGTCACGTATAGCTATAAAGAGTGTAGGGTATGGTCGAAAGGCCGTATGTATGGTGCTGGGGAATAGGGTCCTTTGAGCCTTGTGCCCAAGTTTTGTAGGCCGTTGTTTAGGGAAACAAGGGGATTTGAGCATAGATATGATCGTATCTAGACAAGCGTGCATTTACGAGACATTGCACGTTATAGGATATATTGTTGTCATTGCCATTTCTTGGGAAATAAGTATTCATTTGTGTTCATCCATTTTTACTCTCTTCCTCGGCTACTTGAAATGCATGCAGGGAAAGAAGGTTAAGACGATTGATTGAGGTTTACGGTATCTGAAACCTATGACCTCTCGATTATTCTGCGTACGTTGATCAGTAATTAGAGCTACATTCTAATTTATATGCATGTGTATTTGAAGAATTAAAATTATAGAATATACATACGGTGTGTGATCTAGTTTTTATTTTAGATATTGATTAATTGGAAAAAAAGAATTTTGTTATCTTCAAGAGATTAAAGTTCAAATAATTCGTCTAACATTAAACATTTCATGAATCAAAACAAACTTCTGGTATTCGCATGTTCATGTTACCAAGGAAATCATCCAGAGAACTGATCAGTTATACCTGTGTGGAGAAGCAGGTGTAAGAGGAGCTACAGTAAGACTTGTTAGACCAGAATCAGCATGAGCATGAGCATTTCGCTGTTTAACATAGAGGAATCTGCAGATTCTGCATTCTTATAGTATGGATAAATCTAATACTGCAATTATATGTACAACTTTGCTCTCCCTTTTTTAAAACAGCAGATCAGTTTGGGCCAACTAGTGGTATTTCACAAGGAGAGTATCTTTTCATATACTACAAAACCAAAGACTTCATTGCTGAATAAAACTAGTACCCGATAAACCGACACCAAGTCAACCAAATATTTCAGGGTTGCTGCAATTCCTCCGAAGAAATATCGCTTTCAATCGAATCGGAGACAAGTTCTGGTTTAGAGGGCTTAGTTTCAACTCTGGAATTGTTGATGGGGGCCTGCTCAACGGGTTCTTCTGATCTGTCATTTAATTTGAATGGTCTTTGGAAATCTTTGGCATTTCTACTGTCGATGAACAGATTGTTCAACTTTTCATCCTGCATACAAACAATTTGAATTTTCGAAAGGAGGCAGCAAATTACATGTCTGGTAAATCACACGTACAATAGGTTAAATATGTAGATACGATGCAGAATAAATAGGGCTCCATTAACCATCAGGGTAGGTAGAAACTTCAATCTGTATGCCTGCAGGTGTGAATCCCTAACACATTATCCATCCCACCCCACCCCCAAAAAACTCATTTGGGATAAGCAGAATTGTTTGACAAAGGTTATTTAGCTTCATATGTGCAATAGTCCGTCAAACAAATTGCAGTTGCCAAACGTAAGTGCAAACTAACTTAGTCCATTAGTCACTTATTAATAATATATAAGCTATGTACCCTGTAAAAACTTGATAATAATATCTCATTGCCACAGCAAGACTTACAGAACTACTTACCTTCTGTAGTGCTTCAAGCTTTCTCTGCAGTGCATCATGCTCAGCCTGAATACGGAATGGAACACCACGTTGTTGGTAGACATTATTTTGTGCCAAGTCTTCATCAATGTCACTAGCAGTGGTTGCAAAAGGATGATTTGCAGGAATCCATCTGATTGTGTCAGGATCAACATCAGGAGGAATCGAATCCCCCTCTTTAAGGAATACTGTTGGTCTCTTCCACTGGTATGCTCTTGACCTCCTTTTCTGATGGATAGCTTGCTGCTCTTCGGTAAGAGTAACTGGAGCCAAGCGGTATTGCTTTCCACACATCTCTACAGTTGAATTGCTCTTCCCCACCTTAACCAATGGATTATTAAACGGGTCATCATACTTGAGAGGTCTTGATCTGTAAAATAAAACAGGTTACTAACATCGCTGTAAACACAAGGTAAGCACATTGTCACCAAAGACATGAAATGTAAAAGAACAAAATGCTAGCCCTTCAATATTAGATAAAAGCACCCAGTAACCAAACTACCAATAAGCAATATATTCACAAAATTTATATCCTTTGCACAGGGTGCAAGATAAAGGAAAAGATATCACAGAACGAAATCATACATGCCTCTTCTATCTGATCTTAGCTGGCCACGCCTTACAAGATCGGCTACAGAACCAGGATGACTCTGGCTTGACTTCCTCTTTGCGTATGCTCTCAGAAAAACAACCACAATTGCAATTGTAATGCATAACCCCATTGTGAAGTAGTTTTTTGGGCAAATTTTCATCTGATACAAAAATGAAAAGGACATGTTTCTTCATGTTAGACTTCCATTTTTCTAGTAATTCATGCAAACAACATCTCTACTGGTTTTACAGGCATGATAATGAATAGCAATGTAACAAATACTAGTAACACAAGTAAAGCCAAATCATATTGAGGAGCTGATGTGGAGAAATTATATAGTGAAATACTTATATAGGCTCAAATCTAGTTAGCAATTACGTTTAGGCTATTTGGAATACATATAACTGTAGGTAAACATTACCAGGAAAACAACAGGAGGGAAAGATGTAATGGATTCCTGAAATAAAGCAAGTGGGTGTTTGAAATCTACCACCAGGGTACTTTTTGGTGTATCAACAACCACGTTCTGTGCACAATTGTCTTCCTTGGAGCTCATTGAATCATTGATAGCTTTTATCGAAAACGTCCTATTAGGTGTTAGAGGAATCCAGTTGAGCCGTTGGCTAAGGCAATGCCTATGGTGTTGTAGCAACGATGTTCCATTTGATGAAATCCGGCGCTTCCACCCAAAATTGAACGCAAATATAAAGCAAATATCAGAGAATCCACCGAGATAAAGATACCCAATTCGATGGAGACAAATTAAAAGGCAACTAATCAAATGCTTGGAAACAAAATTGGGAATTACCTGGAAAGGAAGAGAAGGGAATTGAAGAAGCCAAATCGATGCCATTAGATAAAGGTATTCTTACACTGAACAACAACAACACAAGATTCAGTTCAGTCCCCTCCACTTGAGGACGACGACGTTGAGTATTTAAATAATGAGTAAAGCAGGTAGGGTTACTTAGAGAGTTCTGAAAATTTGCCGCTATAAACAAAAAACGATATCGGCAACGGCAAGCAAGCGGCAACGGAGCAGTAGCAGCAGCAGCAGCAGCAGTGCCAGTGAGTTGCCTTAAAAACTTAAATCAATTTTTAACACAAATCCATTTTTTATCCTTTTTAGATTTAAAAAATAAAAATTAATTTTCTAAATATAAATTTGTCATTTAAATTATTTTACACTACATAATTTTTCTTATATTATATCAAATAGTATGTTAATATCCTCTAATTTATTATTATCACCATCATTTCTATTTGGTAAGCTTCCCACCTACAATGGCCAGGGAGATTGCATTTCCACCGCAGCTCGTCATGTCCATTTCCATGCCACAGTTCCCAAACTTTTAGATGGACGGATTGGTCTTAGCCGACGCAACTATTTTATCATGAAATGGACGACCTACAATAACTTGGATTACTAAAGAGCAATCTTTTCCTCGTGGTTGCTTATGATCAAGATGTGGCATCTATCTTCTGCATAAGTTTGCATAAAATTATTCCCAACAATTTGGCTGGCAGTTGCAGAGTAAAATGAATACCAGAAAATTAAACAAAGCAAATCCTTAATGATTCATCCATGACATTATTGGGTT
Organism: Abelmoschus esculentus; assembly: GCA_035048815.1. Taxonomy (NCBI): domain Eukaryota; kingdom Viridiplantae; phylum Streptophyta; class Magnoliopsida; order Malvales; family Malvaceae; genus Abelmoschus; species Abelmoschus esculentus. Next base: position 5,315,330 of record JAUCBN010000008.1, read on the forward strand.
TCAACTTTCTATAAGCCTCAACAGGGCAATGCCGGTTCCACCGGAATCGAAACCATCGTTATACATGTTTATAACGCTTACATTACATATCTCACCACCACAAGTGGTCAATCTTGCACATTCTCACAAATCGAATCTTATATTCCATCGACCATACATGTCAGAATTGAAGGTCCAATTGTTTTCCCTGATCTGCACATATGGAACCTGAAAGAGGAAGGTTCACCGAGCAATAAACAAAGAAGCGGGTAAACAATGGAATTTACAAGTTCTCATGAAAGGAAACAAAGCATAGATTTCTTTCTTTGAGGGTCAAGATAAATTTGAATCGAATAGTTCTTGTTAACGATATTGAATATGAATACGTTCGACATCAAAAATGAATCCGGGTTAAAGAGATTACATAGTAGGTGATAACATCTTAACAAAAGCATTATAAAATGGTACCTTCTCAAATATTTCATAGCCAACTTTGAGTCTAACATCTTGGTCTCTCTGGAAATTCAGTATTTTATAAGTAAACTCAGCAGCTCCCTCTGATTTCCCCTGTCACGGTAGAGGCATAAACTATTAGCGAAATATCGGTGAAACGACACATAAATTCCTGCATTTTTCTCCCTAAAGAATCACTAGAAAAAGAATCATACCAACCAACATTGTTCTTCAAATGTTAAGCGTGTTAAAAGAGAAACACTGAAAAAACTTAAAGCTTGCACCTACCCCCTTGAATTCTTGATCAACATCATATCTTCCCTTGACAACGAAATTCACTGAATCATCGTTGGTTACAAGAAAAGAGGTTTTTCCTCGCAGCGTGTACCGCACCTTATCACGCTTATCATAGCGTAATCCTACACCAAGGCTTGTAGACAACTACAGAAACATTACCAGACACATTAATAAACTTGGAAAAGAAAAGATCTAAGTTTGCAAGAGAATGTTCTTAAAACAAGAGCAGAACCATTGGAGCCTGGAGGTAGCATACATCACCATACAAGTGTCTCATCATTGCACAAAAGTTGGTGGGTACTCCAGTTTTAGTGTCCAGCTCGCCTTGAATCTGATATATAAATACATAAATACAAAGTTTGATCAAATAAAAATGGACCCAATGTGCATATATATGTAGAATTATCCCGTACAAAAGCATGAAAAGGCCTAAAGAAAAAGGGTCATGCTTGGGTATTTGGAATATCCGACTGACATTCACAGCCAAATATCAAGAAGCATAACAAAAAAAATCTCAAATCCTATCTCTCTCAGAACATAATTCAAAGAAACAATCCACAAAAGGATGGAAAGAAACAGAGAGTAAAGTTACAATCTTGAATAATCTAGTCCAGTAACTCTGAGAAAGAAAATGAAAGAGCAAAATCAGCAAAGTAGAATAGCAGAAGTTAGAAGCATACGTACCTGCAAATGTGTTTTGGAATCGATGGTGAACTTCTCCTTGGCGTGTATTCTAAGAGCTTTGGAATCTCCACTGTATCTCAATGAAGTCTCCATTTTTTCCTTGGTTCCTAGTTTCCTGTCTATTGAATAGCGTACAGTGTTTTGTTTTCGAGCTTTTTGATGCTCTACGCTACGCACGGCTAAGATGGTAAGATAGGGCAGGTGGAGCTGACTTTTATATCCCTATGTTTAAATTCGGTGATTATTAGGAAAAATTACACTTAAAGTCATCTAATTATGTGTTTGATTATAAACATGTTATTTTTTTATAATTTTCTTGCAAACAAGCCATTTAACATGGTCTAGTAATATTAACAATTTTAGTCTAAAAATTCATATAGCATATCAATATGGTCCTAATTCAAATTAATTAAATAAATTTAAAATTATGATATTACACTTTTTAGTACGCCTTCCAACCACTTATCGCACTTATTGTTAATATCCATCAACTCAATAAATAAAAGTGTGATAATTCGATAATCATAATCATTTTATTATTTGATAATCGATAAATTAATAAAAAAACTTACTCTAAATTTAAATATAAATAGAATTTTCGCTCGAAAGCATTGTCCATTAAAAAACAAAATTCACATGGGATAACTCTATGCCATCCATTATATATATCACGGGGGATTTTTTTAACATAATATCAAATAACTTTTATTATTAAAAGAAAAGCAAAAATAAAAATATTCAAAACAAATAATAATAATAATAATAATAATAATAATAATAATAATAATAATAATAATAATAATAAAGATAAATTGATTCTTACACAGGAAACCAGGCACTGTTTAATCAAACACTGCAGTCTACTGATGGACTCGGTAAATAGTTTTTGTGATAGATTATATGTCTAATGGATTAATTGTTTTGGCGGAGAAGAAAATTGAAGGTTTTGGTTGTGATTGTCCAGAGGCTCTTAGATGCTTTCACACCGTGACTTGAGAAGAGCCAGGCTACAGGGCTGCAGCATTCTACATTATACCAACAAGTACAGGTGCTGCCAAGGCTGTCTCCCTTGTGCTTCCTCAACTCAAGGGCAAGCTCAATGGCATTGCTCCCCGTGTGCCGACACATAACGTATCAGTTGTTGACCTGGTTGTGATTCTGTGAATGTTGAGAAGAAGGGTATCACGTCCGAGGATGTGAACACTGCATTCAGAAAAGCGGCTGAGGGGCAATTGAAGGGAGTATTGGACGTGTGTGATGTCTCACTGGACTTTGGTGCTCTGATGTTTCATCCACGATTGACTCTTCATTGACCATGGTCAGGGGAGATGACATGGTCATGGTGGTGGCCTGGTATGATAATGAATGGGGTTACAGGTAAGCTAAAGCAAGCAAGCCAATCAGTCAACTTTTTAATCTTTTGCAACTTATACACTAATAACTGTGGCAAACTGGCAATGTGATTGATGTTTTTTTGATTTACAGCCAAAGGTTTGTTGATTTGGCACACATAGTGGCAAGCAAGTGGCCAGGCTGCCAGGAGCTGGAAGTGGCAACCCCATGGAAGATTTCTGCCAGATGAACCCAGCTGATGAAGAATGCAAAGCTTACAAGGCTTAAATGGTTGCAATTTTCATTTTCAATTTTTTTTTTTAAAAATTTGTTTTCCATGCTAGTGGTACAGTCGGTGGTCAAGGTTTCCTACTATCATTTGCTAACAAATAAATGCTTGAAGCTATAGTAAAACCACAATTATCTTGGATTGAATTACCTGTTGCTGTGTTTGATATCAGAACCCTTCTTACAATATTGCTAACAACGGATGCTTTGACTTTGAACACATGAACAATTATGTTGCTTTAAAAATTAAAATACGGTGAATCAAATGAAAGTAGCATAGTTAACAGTTAGGTATGTCCAACCCCAATGGATGAACTGAGGAGTAATTAATTGCTCCAAGTGACATTCCTATCGCTATTGTTCCTTTCTCTCCTCTTGGGCGAACTCCCCAACTCTTCATCACCATCATTGTCCACTTTCCTTCTCTTGTGGCCATTTTTTGATGGGTCTTCTTTCTCATCCAATAGTGACAGAATCCTCTGCAGCCGTCGGGAACGTGAGCTACCTGAACCAGTTGCTGAAGCAGATTCAGGAGCAGGAGGTAACTGCTGCAATATCTGCATAAAATATATGAAAAGAGAAATGAAGCAAGCAATCCCACAGATGAGGAATAGACCCCAGAAGCTGGATAGATTAAGTTGGCTTGTCTCTATCTCTGTACTATCCAAACTGCAGGTGCTTTGCATCAACCACTTGTCATGTATCCGTTGCAGATCACCATTCTCAGCGAGTGTTAGAATTGCACTCGACATGTCAATTGCCAACGGAGAATCCCGAGGAAACGCCTAGGGAGAAATCAGGCAAGCAAATAACTAGTCAGAATATTATGCGACTAAAAGTGTGTCTGCATGCCAATGATGAGGCTCATTTCAATTCTACATTTAATTAATGTGTGGATTTGACTCATTTATCAGCAAGAAAAACCTTGCCTTGAGATGTCGTGCCATGGAACAACTAAAAATGGTCGATTATGCTTATATGCATGTGATGTGATGTTATTCTAATCCTCGTGATCATTTCTCACAACGATTGGAAAAAAATACTCACAAAACCCCAGCCACTTTTGGTAAATTCTTGACCGACGATCCTGAATTTGCACTGGCTCGAGAGGAAAAGCTCCACATATGGACGTTCATCAACTACAGCAGCAACACCTCCATTTCCAGGACCACGTTCGAGAGCCGAAGCATATTCTTCAGGTGATCCAAGAGGAACGAGCCTAGATCTAGATATGTTGAGTTCCTCACTTAGATAACGCTCAGCAAAAGAGCCTACTTGATATCCAATAGGTTCCTTATCAGTTACCAAGCTTTCAATTCCTTTAATTGGAGAAGACAAATGTTCTACTGTGAGGATTGATGTCAGACTTGCAGTGTAACTAGAGTTGATTATTAAAACCACAAAGAGCCATATAAGCAACACTAGACGGCCGAGAGTGCTCATAGTATTCTCTCCTGCAAAAGGAGGAAAGCTTAATCAAATCTATCACACACAATTTCTGCCTTGCCTTTAGCTATTTTTGTTTCTTTATATTATAATAGTTGAAATTTCACTTACTGTGGGCAAAGAACATCGTTGAGAAGCTAAACCTGCAAGGATAGGACACAAGTTGCAAATTATTTCACATCGGGAGATAACTGAAAGGGAAGAAAGTAATTGTACGCTTTGTTCCAAACATACTACTGATGTCTGCATCACAAGAAATTGTAAACATAATCACTCACCATAAAATGGTTATAACTTGATATTTAGGTGGCCCCCTAAACTCATCGTTTATTCGGTGCTCAAGGATCCAAATAACTATTCCAACAATGAGAAAGAAGGAACCAGTGACAATCCACATGCGGGGACTAAATGGCCGAAAAAAAGCCCAAGCACCACTTCTTTGCTTATTCAATCGAGCTACAATGACTAGCCCAGATGAAACATAAGGCTGGGTAAAATCAACTATCTTTGTCCTATTTGTAACAATGGCAATGTCACCCACAACAGCATCAAAGTCCTGCAGTAATAGTTCAACAATTAGAGAGCAGGAGAACGCAACATTTCACATATGACAAAATAACACAATAGTCACGGTCATAATGATACTCACACCCGTTGTGATCTTATTCACAAGCTCTGCATAGCTTGGGTTCTGGCGACCATCTCCAAAGGAGACAAATTTATAAGGAACAGCATACGGTAACAAATTAACAGCGGCTGTAAATACATCTATACAAAATCCCTTGAACATATCAGTTCCTTGAATCCGTGATACAAATTCCTTGTAACTGACCCTATTTGGAACACCGATTCTCAATAGCTTTCCATTGTTCGGAAAAACCCACCCACGAGGAGTGGATATCGTCTCTCCTGGCCAAATTACACTATGTAGTTTTTGGTTAGCACTTGAACGGTTTGGTGGACTTGTATAAAGTGTCTCTGGGGATACAGTGGATAAACCAGAATAGTTTGACCAGTAACCAATCTGTCGAATCCCAGTTCCAAGAACATTAATAATATCAAATGCAGGATGAATAAGAGACTTGTCTGGATTAAACTTAAGATGGCCTGTCAAACCAACAAAATCGCTCAGCAATATGTTCTTCAGCAAGAGCTTTCCATCGTCAAAAATGCTCATTGCTTCAAGGTGGAGTGTACTGCCTGTCACAGAGTTTATCCTAGAATCATTAGAGAATGAGATAACCCCACCCTGTTTAAAAAACGCATCAAGAGAATAAGCAAGCAGCCAAACTGTATCATAAGCATATAGCCCAAAAGAGTTCAATCCAGGAGAACCTCCCGTTATCTTGTTCCACCTATCAAAGAAGGCTCTTTTTTTGCCTGAATCGGTTGTGTGTTGACGCAAAGTAAGAACCCCTTGTATTGTGTCCATAGTCTCAGAAGAAGGAGGATTGGAATCTAAAACTAATGAAAGCTGATCTGTAGCTATCCATACATAACCATTGCCCATCATTCCAAGATGGTTTGCAACCGCGAAAACCATAAACGCTATTGCTGGATTTACATGCAGAACAACAACTCGAGATTGCATTAATGCTACCTTAACAAGAATATCCATGACGTCACTTCGAGTCACTGTAGAATACGGTTGAATACCTACCTTGTAGGAGATTCTGCAGCGCCTCTCTGCAAGTTTATCCTTCAATGCTGACACACCATTTCGCCCCCAGTCATCATCTGTATAGATTGCAATGATCTCCTTCCAACCATAATGATCAACGATATCAGCCACAGCAGCCATTTGATACAAGTCACTCTGTGTAGTCCTAACAAAAAAAGGGAACTCGAGAGAAGAAAGGGTGGGATCTGTAGCTGCAAACGACAGTAGCGGAACTTGGAGTTCACTTGCAACATGTGATATAATAGGAGCAACCACAGAACATTGCGGACCTATAATTGCAACGACATCTGTTGCCATGTATCGCAAAGCTGTTATTCAACACATAATTTGGAGTATATTAATTATCAGGAGCAAGCAATATTCTGTATTGACCATTATATGTAAGAAAAAAACAAGTAATCCTCAAAGCAGATCAATAGATTGTGAAATACCTTCAACCATGCCAATAAAGCCATTACAATTGGAATCTTGCAGTGTTATGTTAAGTTTAGTTCCTTTGAGAATGCTTGAATTGGAGTTGATATCTTTCAGAGCTTCATCAATGGCAATCTTGGCAACTCGTCCAATGGTAGATTCAAATTTAAACATTGCTCCAATATTTACAACAGCTGGTCGAGCAGAAGCATTTCCGCTGAAACCAATTTGAAACACTCCTAAGTGGAGAAAGAGTAGGAAAATGAAGCCAGCTGCGTTCATTTCCATCAACTACGAAATCAACTTGACCGGCACAAGATGTATCCAGTCTGGCAGTCCACTGTTGCCTCCAATTGATTCAGAAGCTCTACATATAAAACAAACCAAAAGTTTCTCAGCAAAACCATTAAAAGATATATTATGCATATACTGTGTAACAGATTAAGACCCAAAAAGTATCAGCAGAAAAAGAACATCAAAGGGCAAGGAATTTCAATGTTCAAGCAAGAACAATAAGGAAAACCCATGTTTATTTAACTCTACCAGCTTACCTACGAACAAAACCCTCAAGTTAACCTCACCTACCAATCCAAGTGTTTCATTGTGTTTCCATACACCAATAAGAATACCTAAAAAGACTTTGGTAATAGAAATGATCAGGTGATAGATAAAAGCAAGGAACATAATAGTTTGTGGAAAGCAGAATCAGATTCCTGGAGCAAATCAAACCCAATAAAAGCTAGCAGGCTTAAGCATCAAGATTCAAGAGTAGCAAAGTCATTCATGTGGCCGAGTATTGTATAATATTGTTTATTCCAGTGAAAATGGAACCCCAACAAGTAACTGCACTAAACCCCTTATCTCAAACTAAAAAAACACCAAGTAAAGAAAGAAAAAGCAGATTAAAATAATAATAATTAGCAAGATGAGATAAAGCAGGAAGGAAGCTATAATAATATAAAAACCAAAAAGACAAAGCTCGGTCAGCAGCTGAAAAAGCAAATCTAAGATGAGAATTGTTTACTTTCACCAAATAACCCACCGGCCTCGTACTTCTATACCTATGGGTAGGGGTGGGGTGGGGGGAGCACTATTATCAGTGGTCGATATACAAAAGTAAAGGAACCAGGTGCGGGCACAGAAATGGGATTTTACCATCTCTTTCTATAAGCAACTTTCAAATGTTCCATTTATGACAAAGATTGACAAAGAAGTATTTGCAAAGGGAACCAATGCTTCTTGCTGTTCAGCCTGTTCTTAACCACATAATGAACTAAAATTAATTTAATTGAAACGCTGGACTTAAGCACAAGTGGTTATCCACACGCATTTGAAAACCTACACCACGAGTTCAATGAGGAATTAAACTTTTAATTAAGGGAAAACAGAGCAGAAGTCAAAAAGGCCGCCTTATAGAAACACCGGCCAATTTACTTGGTATAATAGTGGACTAATAACCACTTGAACAAATTAGTGGTAGAAACTGGAACTTAATCATTTATGGTGGTTGGAAATGGGGTAAGATTACGTTTTGCTTGAATGAAAAGTCACAAAAAAAGTGAAAGGAGAAATTACATTACAATTTACAAACGCAAATTGTGATATGAGACGAGAATAGAGCAGATTGGTGCATTATGAAGATGGGCCATCGATTCTCATCCGGTGGCGACAGATTGCTGTCTGCTTCTCCCTTCCGTCAGTACCTGTTAAAAATACACATGTGAAAGATTCTCTGCTGGCTTGGCCGTATCAGAGATGGGCCACCAACCTGGGAGATATCCTCATTCGTTTACAGCTACTGCAACTTACGCTGCTTAACGCCACTCTCCGCCCTGGTTACCTGGAATCGCCGGTTCCCGACCCACTGTCGTTGTCAACAAACTAAATTATTACTCTGCCGTCTCTAGCATGGTGGCCTGCATCACGGATTGGTCTATTCCAAAGGGTGTGCAAGAACTTGCCAAGCGATGGAGGCCCAGTGCTGCGATGTCCACTCAACTACCTTAGCCTGTAACTAAATCAATCGTCGAATTAATTAAAATAATTTTAATTAATTTATTCAATTAATTTTAAGTAATTTTAATTAAAGATTATTTAAAAAAAATCAATTACCGATTATTTATGTATAAAATTAATTAATCTAATTAAATATTATATATATTATATATTTATTTTTAATTCTTTAATTTTTAAAATTATAAAAAAAATTTATTAATATAAATTTTTATCAAAATATTATACCAATATTGATGTGTTTTGATGTATTTTTTTAATATTTTTAATTAATACAATAATTATACATTGATATTAATTGAAAAACCCATGGGTGGATAGTTCAGATCCTAGCCCAAACATTTGTAACGATTAACGACACAATCCACTGCCCACTAGGCTAGCGCCTAGCGGATTAGCTTTATATTTGAACGACACTCTAAATGGATATGGGCTTTACTTTACCTTGTGGTTTTTATATATTCTGATTTTTTTTTTCTCGCATTCTTGATTTCTTGAAATATCGGAAACACTACGCTCAAAACTCCCGCCAAAACATCCATTCTCTCCGCTTACAATTCCATTCCATAGTTTCAAGTCTCAACTCAAATCAAGCGTCCGCATACACTTTTCTTTCTCGGAATCCAAACAAACCATGTCCACACCACCTGGAAGTGGAGCTATCCCCAGTCGTAACCCTAATCCTAAACTCAACAACTCCAAGAATCCTAAAAACGTCCACCATATTGCCGGAATTCCGGTGGAGTTCCCATACAAGCCGTATGGCACGCAGTTGTCCTTTATGCACAGAGTCATATCAACCCTAGATCGAGCTCAGAATGATGGCCATTGTCACGCCTTGCTCGAGTCGCCCACGGGTACCGGCAAATCACTCTCGCTTCTTTGCTCCACTCTTGCTTGGCAGAAAAACTATAAGATCAACAACATCAAAGCTATTTTGTCTCAATCCATTCCGGCTCCAGAGGCCAGCACAGATCCTATCGGTCACGGCGGTGGTTTTATCCCAGAAACGCAACCTGCAAGTAAGTTTACAATGCTTTCTCACATTCCCTTGATTTTCTATTTTAGCTCAGCTTTTCAATTTTCTGCATTGATTTGCTTTAATTTGGAATCTGATAGAACAAGTACCGTTCATCGATATTCAAGAGTGCATGATGGACTTTGATTATTTTCTTAGGCATTCCTACATCAAGTGTGTCAGAGCCACGGGATTCAGGAAATAGCAAGAATAAGAAGAAAAAGTTGGCTCCTACCATATATTATGCTTCGTAAGTTTAATTAATAAATTGAAGTTTAATATTATTTTCTTTGGATTTGTTTGAAGCAGGTTTCATTTTAAGGTCATTTTCTATTTAATTTATCCCTCTCTTCATTCTTTTAACGTCAAAATATCACTCAAAGACGAATATGGTTCTGAAACAATCTAATTTAGTACATATTATCAAATTTTATTTTCAAGCAGCTAGAACAGGAACAAAGGTTAATGGTGTATGTCTAGTTAAAGGATGCTAAATTTTATTTCATTCACTTTTCTTTTGTGGGATAGAAAATGGTTCTTTTGGAGTTGGTATTGTACTTGGAATCATTGCTCAGTGAAGCCTTTACATTTCTCCTGATAACTGAGCTAATATTTTCAATGCATTAATCTTTGTAAAAAGCTGCTAGAACTTGTTTAATTGGAATGTTGATCTGTTATTAAGCACTGCGGGTTACTAATAATGTCAGGAGGACTCATTCACAAATTTCTCAAATGGTTCGTGAATACAGGAAAACTTCTTATCGAGTTCCAATGGCAATCTTGGTGTGTTTTACCTTCTTCATTTAGATTTCTTCTTCTTTTCTAGTAATGTTCAATAGATTTATTATTGGAAACTATCAACTTTTGATTTTTTGAAAATTTCACAGGCTTCAAGGAAACATTATTGCACAAATCCTCATGTTTCCAAGGAGAATATTGATGAAGAATGGTGCAATATCTGGACCTCATGATTTTTATTATTCCCCAGTATGTTTTCCATCACTTTTTTATGCTAAACCTGCTTCTGGAATTTTGACAGCAAGCTTCTATTGAGTAATCGAGAGGAAGGGTGCTCTGAATTTAAGTGAGTCATTCCGCTGTATGATATCCATTTATGGTGTCTTAGTTTTGGCTGTACACAATTTCACTATCAATTTCAGAGTTAAAAATATAACCAACAGAAATTACTCGTTTCAAGCAGGAATACGCATAAAGTCAAATGTCACCCCTCACTTCAGAAAGGAGGCTGTCATGAGGCCCATGATATTGAAGATCTTGTCAAAATTGGACAAGTTGTTAAAGGTTGTTCTGTCCTTTCTTTTTTTTTCAATTGTGTTTCTACCCCTATTTGCTCTTCTGAATTTGGCTGAAGGTTTTTTTTTTCATTTTCTAGGATGTGCATACTATGCTGCTCGTTCAATGGCTGATGATGCACAATTGGTTTTTTGCCCATATAGCTACATCATCAATCCTGTCATTCGTGGGGCAATGGATGTAGATATTAAAGGAGCCATTATAGTTCTTGATGAAGCTCAGTATGTTACTGCCAAGTTTTAAGTTTCACAATGATTTCTTGATAAAAATATGATTGTTTTAAGATGAACTTTAGCAGAAACAAACATTCTACAGTAACAACTTAGATTTTGATAAATAATTATTTTCATTGACTGTCTCTACCCTTTAATTTGGCTGGGTTGAGGTTAGCCTTTTTTTTGTTGGAAGCATTTGAAGACCGGTACCCGAAAGTTACATTCCTTTTGACCTTTTTGTGGTTTTATACGATGGAGGACACACTAAAGCATGTCAATATATCTTTATTTTCCTTTTTTCTTATTTCTAGAAACAAACTCCTCCAAATTCTGCAACCTTAGACCCACTCAAAAGAACCACTTAGTTAAAGTTTATGATTACTTGACATTTGACAATCAGGAGAATAAGACATGCTACTGCATTTAAGGCTGTGTTTCATTATTGGGATCTGCATAGAATAGATGTGATTTGGTTCAGCCCAAATGATTTCAGAAATATCTCATTAGATCCTTATAAAAGTTTTTATGATTGACACCTATAATAGTTGGTGTCTGCCTATTCCCTTGCCAAATTGGACGTGTATTATAAAATGCAGGTGGTTTGGGATGACTTCTCATGCCATCTTGGATGATTGGTAGACATTGATTTTCTTTATATTTGTTTTATTTGTGTTCTGATATCAAAAGAGTTTTTCTTGTTACAGCAATATTGAAGATATTACCCGTGAAGGTGGTAGCGTGGATCTTGAAGAAGATGATTTGCTTAGTAGGTTACTAAACTTTTAATGTTAGCTCTACTTTATCACGTTAGGGTTCTAGTTCTTATAGCAATTATTGGCCATGTTAGAATTGCAGATGGAGCTTAATCAGCTCAAGACGATAAATGCCGACATTTACCAACCATTGTATGAAATGACAATGGTAAGGAAAGCCATTTATCATGCAACAGTGAGGTCTGACATTACGGAGGTTAATCTTTTGCTTTTAATGATTGGTGTTGTGGATGTGTAGAACCTACTAAGCTGGATTGAGCAGACGAAAAGCAAATTAGAAGAAACACATGATTCTAAGCACTACTTCTCCTCGTAAGTTTTGCAAAACCCTTCATTGTCACGGTTATCCTCATCTACCTTTGCGGGACTGTCATGTTGTCAAATTATAATGAAATGCCTTTAATCTTTCTTTTTTAGCACATTTTACATTCTTGTTAATGTCTAATCTAAGGTGTTTTCAAACTAACTGAGATTCTACAAGCTGGATGTAGATTGCATTATGTCTGCCATTGCATTGAAAAGAGATTAGCAGTAGTATACTTTATCGTATGGTTACTATTCTTGTGAATAAGGACCATTTTGCTTTTTTTTTTTTTTAATTTCTCCATTCTTCCCCATATCCAGTGTTTTTCATTTTTTATTGTTGACACTATTTAAATGGAAGACACGTCCACCCATGTTCATGCAACAGTTTTAGGGATAATGTATGTTTTTCCTGACATGTTATGCTTTCTTTTGTAATAAAGAAATCAATGGAACTATTGCACTTTTCACCTTAGTTCCTGCAAACAATTCTGTTTGGGAAGTTATAAAGTAATCAGGTGTTTTCTCATGTTTTTTCTCTTTAGAATTTGGTTTCCATAGTCTTACATGTTTCTATAAACATGTTTTTAGTTGGACTGGTGACAAGGCATTAAGGCAACTCCAAGAAGCTAACATTTCACAGCAATTCTTCCTTTCCTTGCTGGAATGTGCAACAAAGGTACTTAACAAAATTTTGATTCTTGATTCTTACTGTTTTATATTGACTGTGAGCCACGTTTTTTTTCAAGGCAATCAAAGCTGCTTCAGATACAGAATCAGATGTACTTCATTTAAGTGGCAAGTCTGTGATAACCTTGGAAGGTACATATTTTATCTTCTTGTGTCTAGACTGCAAGCGAATAACCCCCTGCAGTTTTCATATTGGTATTAACTACATCAATATGTGTAGTACAGGGCTGTTCTCTTCACTGACATATTTCTTCTCAAGAGATGGTTCTCACATATGCGATTATCAGCTTGCTCTACAACGATATTTAAAAAAAGATGAGAGTAAGTTGTTGATGAGTTTATTACTTGTTTTTATTCTGTCATTTTAATTAGAGATGACAGTGGGTTGGATATGATTATCAAAATTTTATTTTGTAATATCCGAATTTGAATTATCGCAACTACTTTAAAATCCGATTCCTTTTATCATTTGCATTACATCTGAGCAGAACTATCTAAACCTGTATTAAATAATATTATCCACCAGATATTTGGATCTGCTAAATATCCAAATTCATTTGGTCAAGTTTTTTTTTTTTTTTTTCATTTTGCATTTTACAAATAAGAAGATATGGATGCAGGCTTGGATGTCCAAATTAATATTGTGGACTTATATAATGGATATTTGAGGGTTAGCATTCACATCTGCTTTAAATCTGTTGTGAATAATAATTATAATATTTGAATCTGCAGAGTGTATCATTGTTCTATAAGTAACTTTGAAAGAATTTCATCCATGTTAATATTAGTGAATGGGATTGTTGATATGAGTTTGCAGATTAGACTCAGAGCCAATGTCATAGGCTCATAACTTACAAAGAATTTAAATGATACTAAGCTTAAGTTTGTGATTTAGTTGTTTGTTTCTATAGTTATTTGTTCCCTTCGTTGCCATGATAGTTAAAAAGTTTTCATAGGGAGCTTAGTTTTTTTTTTTTATCAGTTTTATGTTTTCTGCTCTTTTGATTACAATAAAAAGGTTGCTGATAGGATTTTGCATACAGAAAATGCTTTTGGCAGTTGGACGTGTTCATTAGGCTTGTGGTGCTTGAACCCATCTGTTGTCTTCAGAGATGTAGCTGATCTTTCATTATCAGTCATCTTAACTTCTGGGTAAGAATGATCCTTATTTGAATGTTTCAGCTGCTGGTCTTGCATTAATGAACCTTCTATGCATCATAAAAATGTTTTTTTTCCAGCTTTATGCAACTTTAAAATATCTTACCCTAAATTTGTGATGCCTGATACTGTGATGCAGTTAAGGGAAGGTTCTCAAATATATTATTATGTCCTTTCCATTACTGGTTTCTTCGGACTCACTTGCATTTCCTAATAGCATTTTCCACTTGTAATTTTGTTAATAATTTCCGTAATCTAGGACGTTATCACCAATGAACTCCTTCTCATCTGAACTTGGAGTGCAGTTTGGAAACTATTTGGAAGCTCCTCACGTTATTGATATTAAATCCCAGGTACAACTTTTATTTGCTTCATGCTTATGATTCTTATTTTCACTTTAATTTTGTTAGGGCCTAGGGGTTATCGACTATTCTGTTGCAGGTATGGTCTGCTATAATCTCCCATGGTCCAGACAATTGCCGGTTGGATGCAAGTTACAAAACAGCAGATCAATATGCTTTCCAGGTTTTTTGAATTTTGTTGAAATTGGGGTTTGAGTGAGAATTATTTATTATTTGACATTTGCACATCTGTATTTTTGGTCCTGAAGGATGCACTTGGCAAGTCATTGGAAGAAATTTTCAAGATTGCTCCAGGTGGGTGTCTGATATTCTTCCCAAGTTACAAGCTGATGGAGAAGCTTTGTGACCGTTGGCGAAACACAGGCCAATGGTCACAGCTTAAAGCACGAAAAACCCTTTTTGTTGGTAATACATATTTTATCCCTTCCCCAGATCTAATGTGGTTGCGCAATCATTAATTTTCTTGTCAGAAATTGCTACTTAAAACTTTGTTTCTATGCATAATTACCTGGCCTATTGCATTGATGTTGGAGATGGCCTGATACGCACAGCATCTCTTATTGTATTGGAAATCTGATCTAGTGGAGTCTGTGCAGAGCCAAGAGGGGGTAATCAGGAAGAATTTGAGACTGTTCTGAAAAGTTATTATGATTTAGTATCTCGAGGCAAGAAACCTTTTCTTCGGAGAACGAGAAGGACAAAAAGAACAGATGACAATGTGG
Source organism: Abelmoschus esculentus (assembly GCA_035048815.1). Classification (NCBI taxonomy): domain Eukaryota; kingdom Viridiplantae; phylum Streptophyta; class Magnoliopsida; order Malvales; family Malvaceae; genus Abelmoschus; species Abelmoschus esculentus. The sequence continues at coordinate 5,330,472 of JAUCBN010000008.1, forward strand.
GTGAGCATGCAGAAGTTACTAACCATGGAGGGGCAGCTTTTTTTGCAGTTTTCCGTGGAAAGGTTTGCATTGCACTTTTCCTCGTCGAATTGATATTGTTCAGGAGATTTTTTTTCTTTTTTCAAGCATTGATTTCGTTGTCTTGTTCGGGAAAGTGAAATCCAATTGTCACCAATTTATATTTCTCCTTTAGGCTTGGTTTTGGTCCCCATTTTGACTAATTAGTGTAAACACAATTTTTAATGCCTCATGTCTTGGTGCTTCTTATTGGTGGAAATACTTTTGTGCTGTCTGTTAAAGCTGATTTCTATATTTTCTCTGCAGGTGTCAGAAGGCATAGATTTTTCTGATGATAATGCTAGGGTGGTTGTATCCTTTGATCCCTTTGAAGTTTTGGTTCTTTTCCTATATTTCAGTCATTAACTTGATGCTTTCTGGCCACTTGTCAATTGTGTTCATTTTCCTTCTGATTACTGCTGTTTGCTTATACCTTTAAAAGCACAATGACATTCTTTGTTGTACGATTGTTAACTAATTGTGAGTTCTTGACTATCTAAGATAGCTGTTGGCATTCCCTTTCCGAATATGTATGTATTCTCACACGTTGATAATGTTTTCCAACAAAAATGTCATTTTTCTTGATTTCTTACTCCTATAAACTTTGCAGAAATGATAAACAGGTTGCGTTAAAGAAGAAATATAACAACACTTACAGATCATCTAAAAACCTTCTCAGCGGAAATGACTGGTACTGTCAGCAAGCCTTCAGATCTCTAAATCAAGCTCTTGGTATGTCTCGTAAATTTCCAGCCTCAAGGTTTATTTATTTGTCCATTCTTCTTGTATTGCTTGTTACAGGATTTGATACTGCAACAGGTCCAAGTATTTGTACGTTATTTTGGTTATATACCAATAGTCAATTATTTATTTAAGCTTATATTCTTCCTAAATCTCCCCTTGAACAAAAATGAAAAAGGAAAAAACCTTTATGTACTTCCGTGGTATTATTGATAACTACCTTATACCATGCAGGGCGCTGTATACGTCATAGATATGATTATGGAGCCATCATCCTGTTAGGTAATGATTTTTAATTTGGTTTTAGTAATTACAGAAGTTTCTGAAAATAAGATGCTAACATGACACAGATTACTATCAAATGAAAAGATAAGAAAGAGAACATCTTTGTGGACAATGTCTAAATCTTATAACAATTTTCTTTTACACAAATTACCACCGGTGCCAATGGTTTGTGATGCTTCACCAGTTTATTGGGGTTTATACATCCTGGGCCTTCAAAATGAGTCTCGACTCTAGAAATGCATCTAGAAAGCTATTTGTCTGGTATGTGAGCAAATTTTGAAATGAGCAATGTTCTATTCCTTAGGACGTGGACTAAGATAGTATGAAACAGTAGTCGTTGTTGGTTTATTTGTGCATCTAGTGAGATGCACACACAAGCATCTGGTTATTGCCACTTCATGGATAATTGAATGTTGTATCATATAAATAACCAGTTGGTTTTGGTTTAAGTCTAGAATTGCTTTCTAGTTTCCCTTTGTGCATTTGTGGCAAGGATGAGTTGTGCAGGGCAAGGAGAAAATTCTTTATCTTCTGAGAATTTTTTGTCAGCTCTACTTCATTGTCCTGAAGCATCAAACTTGTAAGTTAAATACATGAATCAAAGCCCTAAAAATGAGCAGATGTTACTATTAGGTAGCTAGTAGTCGTGTTTCCTCAGAGTCTTCTATTAGATTCTTTTGTACAAAAGTTAAGCAATGTAATGATTTGATATCATTTAATAAAAATATGGCTTGTGACATTTTGCGGCACTGAGGTAGTGTTCTTCATAACATTAAGAAAATGGGGAGTGATCCTCACTTGTTTTAATGCTTTTTTAAATGGAAATGTTTTTTTTCTACGATCAGATTGGCGTTTTCAGGATGAAAAGAATAGAGCATATATTTCAAAGTGGCTAAGGCCATCCATTAGAATGTATGGAAGTTTTGAGAAGTCATTAGACGAGCTGAGATCCTTCTTCAGCGAAGTCAAGGTCCGTTTTGAGTTCTTTTATTAGTATATGTTCCTTTTATTTTTAAACTGTTTGATTTTCTTGTCTGTGGACTTTGGTTTAATGGTGTTACAAAAAGTCTATTCTTTGGCTTCACTCGTTTGCAGGAGTTGGTTGCCAAGAACAAGGTTTGTAACATTAACTTGAAGAACTTCAATGGAAAATTTCCCTTTTAAGGATCAAAGCTTCAAATTTTCCAGAGAGAGAGATTTGAAACTTAACCTATCTATTCATCGTGGACAGCAACTATCTTCTTTGGCAAAATATGATATCACTTCTGAAATGAAGCCTCAAAGTGATGTTGCAGCTCAGACAAAAATGCAAACAGATAAGGATGAGAAGACCTGCAATGAATGTATTGATCTAGAATGCAACTCTCCAAAGGATTCAAGGTAAATGACTGACCTTATTCTGTACTAAGAGGCTGAAATGTAATGATAGCAAACCATATGCTTGTGCAACAGTGCATGTCACTTTGCTGGTGAATCAATGTGTAGCAGTACTGTCTGCATCAGGTTTAGGAAATTTGTGTTTGATCATTTGCTTTTGGATGCTGTTCAATGTTATTACTTATATCTAACAGTACATAACTATTTTTTTAAGAATTTAAAACATCAAACTAGTATTATTGGCTTGGAAGCATCGTTTTGCAGGTGTTTTGAGGCTTCATCTATGACCTTTTCCAGTGAAGATCAAGATGTAATCATGGTCCAGGAAACACCATCTGTTAATACTTGTATCTCTTTACCTAGTCCGGGTTCCTTAACTAAGGATGGTAGCTGTTGTTCAACTATAATTCAGGCCTCAACTAAGTCTCCGCATCCATTTTTGTTTCATCCAATGTCAACAAGCTTGAATGAAGTTCCTTACGTTTGTGGATCTGAGACAATATTCACCCCTGGAAAATATGCAGATCAGAAGACAGCTGGGGAGATACCAACAAAAGAATCACCTTTGAATCCTAGTGTGTGTTCTTATATCCAGAAAAGGAGGAAATCCATGGCTTCAACTTTCATTAGCCTTGTTGATGAAGGCAGTGATACTCAAATTCCAGGTTCCATGAATTTTGAGGGACTAGCCAATGGAGATATGCTTCGCAGGATTGAATTTGGTTTTGAAACTAGCACAGCTGAAAACGGTTTCCCGAAGGAGTCAACCGTTCCACAGCCGTTGGCAACTGATAATACTATTTTATCTTGTCCTGTTATGGATAAAAGACTACAAATATCCTGTTTACTCTGCAGAAGCCCTTTAGGTCGCCCTGAAAATCATTTGTATCTCAGTCTCTCATTGACCGTGTCTTCAAAAGTCTACCTATTATCTCTTTTCAAAGAGAGATTAGTTTCTTGTGATTCAAATACACCACCAACCGTACCAGTGATAATAACTGACATGTCATCCGTTGATCCAAGACTCTGCAATAGAACTCTAGAAGGTGACAGAGAGCAGGGCATTTGGCGTGAAGAAGATGGGTGTGTATTCGAAAAGGTCTTTTGCCCCTTCTGCAGCAACCCAAACAATTGTCTTGGTGTGCAAATCAAAGCAGTTGATGAAAAAAATGTACAGTTGCTAAACAAAGTAAGCTTATTAAGACCTTAATGTCACATTTTTTAAAATTGACGCTTCATACAGTCTAATCCTTTTTTAACATTTTTAAAACGCTCTTCTGAAACATTTTCATCTGCAGATCATGCTTTACCATGGAAGTGTGGTAATTAGAAATTCTGAAGCAGCAGAGGACCGGGCAGGAAATGATAAGGTAAGTTGTAAAACTTGGCCTAATCATTCTTCCACCATTGACCCCTTGTCTTTTCCAGATATGTCAATATACCAACATGCTGAAATTTTATAGTTTTTCCTTCACCCATTTAGCAATCATTAAAGAGAACTTTACAATTCAGAATCTATATCGCATGCTGTCCAAAAATCGTTTGGTAGGATTTAATATAACATAGGATTTGTTACAGGTTAATGGCTCAAGCACGAAGAAGACTGCCGCTTTAAATTCCATTGCTAAGTATGCATATTCCCCCAAGCAGTCCGACTTGGGAGGATGGAGGACTACAAAATCGAAGGTTAGACACAAAGAAATGCGTAGAGCTTTGAATTACACTGTTCTTTCCAACATTTTTTATTTTATTTCTATCTATTATGTTGCAGCTAAAACTTTCCAAGAGATAAGCGTTGGTCATAGCTAAATTTTGTTCTTTACAAAACCCTCAGTATTTCGAGTCGTAGATACCAGGTTTCAGTCTAATTTATGAAGCTGAGTTTTCTGTCCTGTATGTTTGATAGGACTTTTCACTTTTGTATACCCTTTTTATGGTGTTTCAGGCTTGGTCACATCAAATTTGTTATTCCAGATCCAGATTGAAATGACGACTGATTGGCTTCGCATTTACATGCTCATTGGTACTAAATCAAAATCACCCCAGAAGGGATGAGAAATCTACACCCCGACTCATTATGAAATTAATGTTAATATAATTGATTAGAAATATTACAAATACATATTGTTAGTATTTATTATTAATAATAAAAATGTTATTTGACAAAAGTAATTTGAATGATTTTCTTATTATCTACTCCGTATTAAGTTTATAGGATAAAATAATTTAATATTTAGGTTTAATTGTTGCAGTAATGGTGGAATGAATTATACTGAAGAAAAACAATTGATTATTGCGAATAGTAGATAAATATTAGTAAATATATATGCAATAAATATTAAAAAAATATCCACTTTTAAGAAAAACAGTAGATGCATGGAGAAACAAGGACGCTCTATCTAGTCCAGTCCAGTTCTGTTGAATAGATTCTTGAATAAAATCTTAAATTGTAGCCCAATTCCAACCACAGCCCATCATTTTTTCATTTCCAGCGTAATTAAACCTTTTTTTTCTGTTGAAGGACAGCTCAATTAAACTATAATTTGCAACTTAATCTCTATTTTATTTCCTTTCCCCCTTTCTCACTCCCCTCAACCCTAACCCTACCTTACTAATCAGGTATTTCCCCTCGACCTTCCTTTGTGTTCATCATTTTCCCAAGAATTATCTCCTCTTTCTATCGATTTTCATTTTTATATATTTGTCTCTGATCTTAATTGCAGATTCAGCATGAAGGGAGGTAAATCAAAGTCAGATGCAAAGAGTGGCAGGTTCGTTTTTCTTATTCTTTATCTTCTTCATATGGATTGTTCTTAGATCTCAGATATAAGTGAGGGTTTTACGTTTCTTCGTGGTTGACTTTATTCTCTGATTTTTTTTTTATAGGCTCGCAGTCAACAAGAAACCAACCGCCAAAGCTGGAAAGAAAGCGGGGAAGGCAGCTAAGGATCCAAACAAGCCAAAGAGGCCTGCTAGTGCCTTCTTCGTTTTCATGTAATCATTCACAATTCTCTCCTGTACATGTTGGTTTTTTCTTTATATTTTCTGGTGTCATGGAAAGCTCTGGCGTTTATATTCTTCGTGTAAACCACAATTAAAGAGGTGAATTGAATGATTCTTCTTATGTTCAAAGCTTCGAGGAATCATATCCTTATCTAACTCAGTAATATTTGATTCTTGATCTTTAGGGAGGAGTTCCGTGTGCAATACAAGAAGGAACATCCTAAAAACAAATCTGTTGCTGCTGTAAGTATGAGCTATAATCTTTGTTTCTCCGAAGCAGTTGCTTTTTTTATGTATATTTCTCGTGTGGTCAAATTTAGGTCGGCAAAGCTGGTGGAGATAAATGGAAGAGCCTGTCTGATGCTGTAAGTATATATATACTTTTTTTTGCTGTGTTCATTGTTAAAATTCTTTAAAACAAAGCATACAAATCTGTTTTATGATTAATTTAATAATAACATTTAGGAAAAAGCACCTTATATAGCAAAGGCAGAGAAGCGAAAGGCTGAGTATGAAAAGAACATGAAAGCCTACAATAAAAGACAGGTATTTTCCCCTTTACATTTCCAAATTAGTTGTTTTTAGGGATGTTAATAGTTCTTGAACTTTTTTCCTTTTTGGGATGAATATCAGGCTGAGGGTCCTCAAGAAGAAGAAGAAGATGTGGAGTCTGAGAAGTCGGTGTCCGAGGTGAATGATGAGGAGGATGAGGAGGACGAAGAGGGCAGTGGAGAGGTGAGTTTCAACTTTCAATTAGGGGTGTTGATGGTTAACCATTGTAGTGCCAACCGTAATGAGATGAACACATTTCTTTAGACATTATCATCTAACTGCACTAAGAACATAACCTATAGGTTAACCAGTGCGGTATGTCGTTCAACCATGAACACCCCTAGTTTCAATAATTCGTTTTCTCATTTTGTTGCTGACCGTGTTTGTTATTGAAATGGTCTTTTTAAAAATAATGCAGGAAGAAGATGATGACTAGGAAGGAAGAAAAATATGAGGAAGAAGATCTAGCTTAATGAATGTAGGCTGGTAATAGTTGGTTTGGTCAAAATCTTATTATGTTAATGTTTCCATATTATTCCTTTTAGATGGGCAATCCCGTTAGTTCCTTTTGACATTTGAGAAACCGATGGTTGTAGATGGTGGAAGATTTACTTATCTCTATTTATAAATACACTATTTTATGTCGTACATTTGTAGTCTTGATAATTTTTGTTCATTTTAGTTTTTAAAAAATCTCTAAAAATCATTTATTTAATGTGAAATTTACTCTCTTTTATCAAATTTAGTATAACTTTTACAGGTTTTTTTTTATATTGTTGTTGAAAAAGTATTTCAAGATATATCGTATTTTTATTTCTATTTCGTGATTTATTGTACTTGCTAAAGTTAAAGTAAAAGTTGTTTCTATAGTCATGCCAACTACAGCCAACCCGAAATTTCCATGTAACTTATCACCTTCAGGCAAAATAAAGGTGAATCACTAAACGATCACTGTCTTCCATTCGTTCATGCAACTTCGTCGCTGAAGATCACGCACCGTTCTCTTAACCGATTCTCCAACCATTGAACGCGTAAAAATAGTAAAACAATTAAAGAGGACAGATTAGCATCATCAATAATAGATTAAATTAAAAATATGTAAATAAATTCAGTATATAACCGATACAAAAAAAGGTATTATAATTTTTCATATTAAAATCAATCCAAAAAATTTAGAAGCATCCTTGAATTTGATTGTTTTTTTAACTTAAATAAAAAATGGATATATACCTATCTGGTTTAAATCACTGTCATGGCTCATGATATAGATAGAAATTGGTATTGTGATGGATGCTATTTTTTCTCTACTAATAATTAATTTTTAAATCTATTTTTATCTCTGATTTATTTTTAAATATTTAATCTTTTTTATTTCAGTGATTATAAAAATTTTAATTTTTTATTTTAAAATATATTTTTTAAAATTTCCTATAAAAATACATGTATTTTTTCAAATTCTCTCGGAAATTTAGGTTGGAGTTTCTCCGTCTTTTAAGACTTTTATTCACCGACCAAGATGAAAGAAATGGGAGATTTTTGTATTTTTTTTTGTGTGTGTTGTATGTACAGAACTCAGAGGCAGAGCACTATTGTTTTTTTTTACTGGACAAGTAACCTGTTATGTTTCTTGAACAAAAGAGACTTTTTTTTTCAATTTTAATTTCTTAGTTAATGCTTATGTGGCTTAAATATATCATCACTAAATTAACGGTAGTAATAAAAGAACTCAATCTCAAAAACTGGGTGACCAAATTAAAAATATTTAAATTTTAATGGCTAAAACAGAAGTAAAAACAAAGTTTAGTGATAAAATTTATAATTTACCCATGTAAAAATATCATATAAACGAAATAATGAATCAAAATTCTGTTTAGAGAGAAAAAAGAAAGAAAGAAAAAGCAATGGGCGGTGGAGGTGAGATAGCAGCGGAGACGAGGAGGAAGAGGAAGAAGAAGGGAAGACCCTCTCTCTTAGAACTCCAAAAACGCTCTCTCAAACAACAATTGCAGGAGCCGCTGCAAAAAAACCCTAATCTCATTAACCCTAATTCTTCCCTCAATTCGACCCGCCGATCCGCTCGCCGCGTTACTAATGTCAACGGTGGCTCCCCTATTTCCGGAGGAGATGACGACGACGACGACGACCGCCAACAGAAGAAGCATAAATTATTGGTTGGCTTCAATTCATCTAGTAGTCATCAGCATTATCCAATTTCTTCGGCGCACAATTCGGCATCCCATGGATCTGATTCTAATGCTGATGGTGACGAACCCGACGCGCGCAAATTTACCACTGTCAAGCCTGGATCTGATCAGACGGTGATTAATCATACACTAAACCATATAATACTATATTCGTTGGTTTTCCAAAGCACTGTTTTTGAAATTGAAACAAAAAGGATTTTCCTATTTTGGGGGATATTTTATTTTCAGTGTATATTTTTGGGTTTCGAAAAATAGCTTTTAGTACGCCGAATTTTTATAATTGGAAGTTGAAACGAGATGAAGGAACGAGTTTGACTTGAGAAATGTGTTTGCTTTATTTATTTATTGGGCCTTGTTTTAATTTTTTTGATTTTCTTCGAAGTTCAAATTTTGTTGAAAACAGTTTTCCTTTTTTTTTTTCCTGATTTATGAATTTTCCCTTATGATTATATTTGTTTATTGTCTTGAATTTAATCTGGCCTTTATTTTTGTGCAAAATAATAGATGCATAGACCATCATGTCTGACAAGCTTCGTTTTTTTGTCTTTTTTCCCACTTTAATACTAATATTTCAATACCCTTTTTCTGGGTACTTGCTTTGCACTATTGTAGCTTTTTTACTGTAACTTTCCTCTCTAATTCTTCAATAGTCAAGGCAAATATCTATTCCAATAGATTTTTATTTTGTATTTTTTGGTAAATAATAATTATACATATGTTTGTTGTTGATATGAGAGTTTATCTTATTTACAGGAGGAAAAGTTATCGAAAGTGACAGACACTCTTCATGGTATAAATCAATCTCGGTTTTCATGAAAAAGGCATTTCTGGGAATTCTTAAAAAGAAATCTCAGGCGTTGGGTTTTGGCACCTAAACTGATTTTATGTTTTATTTGTGGACAGGGTCACCGGTGGAGTCTGGCCCCACGACTCCTTTGCCAGACAAAAAGTTGTTGGTGTTCATTCTTGACAGGCTTCAAAAGTATTATTTTTATTTTGAAGTTTTTTGGTTCATTTGATTGTTCCCTTTTTTTTATGGGATCTTCTGTTTATTGGGTTTTGACTGTTTTTATAGGAAAGACACTTACGGGGTATTCTCAGAGCCAGTGGATCCTGAAGAGGTGCAGTTTCTTTTTCATTCTTGCATAAATGTATATTACTAGAAAGTGAAATCCCGGTTCATGAGATAATGTTGGGTTGGTCTTGATACAGCTTCCTGATTACCATGACATTATTGCACACCCGATGGACTTTTCTACAGTCAGGAAAAAACTTGATGGTGGAGCGTATGCTACCTTGGAACAATTTGAGGTTTGTTTTGCAAGCCTTCTCTTTGCTAATATGGATGCAATGTTCATCCGTCTGTCTACCTTCAGGCAGGGTGGAGAAGGATGGCTGATTAAGTTGATTGACAGTATTACCTTGAATGATGATTTTCTTTTTTTTCCCTTCTGAAATTTGGTTGATTTGTAGAAAATTGTATATGACGATTCAAGTTTTTGTTGCCAATCAAGCAAATTCTTGTTGAAGGCATGCCGTGCCTTTTAAGATAGCTGCAGTAATGTTGTTGGCTATAATGTTTAGTTCTTCATTTTAAGTCCAGTTGTTAGGGATAGCATTTTGGTCACTTAAGACTACAAGATTCTCTCTTCTTTTTTTTTGATAAATTTTACTGCCACTAACAGCAAACTTTTGCTACAATGTCAGTGGCAAACTACTCAATAAAAATAATTACAATTATTCCAGCCCTGGCATATCCTGTCTGGGTTATTGTCAATTAAATTTTTATCACTAATCCTGTACCGCACTATGTTCTTTATACATATTACAGATTTATATTTGCCTTTTTCTTATCAATGTTTATGTGATATAGAATTCAATTGGAAACACCCATGATTTGTGAGTTTGATTGCAGAAATTGTTTTGTTTAGATTGAGATCATAACAGCGTTCTCTTCCCTAGCATATATGCTAGAGGAAAATCCCAATGAAATAATTTTCAAATCGGTATGAATACACTATATTTGTCCGGTGAGGATAGTCTTTAGTTTTTACAAACATGCAATTAAACTTCGTTTTGGGGGAAATAGTTTCCCGTGTATGCTTTCCTAGCATGAACTTGATGTCTCTGGAACTGGAATTGAAACTTGCAAGTTTTTTCATGCAGATGGATGTTTTTCTAATATGCTCGAATGCAATGCAGTACAATGCACCGGATACAATTTATTTCCGACAGGTTTTTCTTGGTCATAGTCTTAGTTGTATTAATTCCTTTTTCATGATACTCTGATTTCTTTTATTTTAATTTTTGATTTGTTACTTAGGCCCGATCAATACAAGAGCTGGCTAAAAAGGACTTTGAGAATTTGAGGCAAGATAGTGACGAAGGTGAACCCCAACCGAAAGTTGTGAGGAGAGGGAGGCCCCCTGGAAAGAGCCTGAAAAAGTCATTGGTGTCATCATCTTCTGACCGTGTTGGTTCTGAGCATCCCACAGATGCAACTCTAGCTGCTGGTCGAGATGCCTCCAACCTTTCAAACACTTACAATTTGAGGAAAGAACTTACTTCCCGCAAGTTATGGCCTTCTGATACACTAATCAGGTCCTCTTGGGGTTCTCCTAGCAAAGAAAATTATGCCAGCTGTTCAACTGAATGGGAGAATGAATTTCCAGGTTTGCTATTTTAAGAACCTGATTCTTAACTTTTTAAATGTGAAGTGTTATTACTGAATGTTTTTTATTTTTTTTATTTCCATATTGAGCTATTTCCCCCCTCCTTTTGTAGCTTCTGTTGTGAAGGCTGTGACGAAGTATGGGATGAAACATTTTGCAGTAGATGAGAACAGGCGTGACTCCTACAACCATTCATTGTCCTCTGGACATGAGCAATGTACCTTTTCCACCTTGAATGGAGAAGTCAAGCAACTAGTTCCGGTGTGTTTATTGTGTGTATGCTGCAAATAATGGTCATTAATGCATTAGTTAAAAGATTAATAATGAGTTATATAGATGGAATGTCTGATCGACCTTTTCCACCCTAAACTAATTGTGACAATAAATTGCATAAAAACGTTCTGGTGCAAATATAGGTAGGTTTGTTATATGTTTATATATCTATCTATCCAAAAGGTTTTTTGAATACCTGACAACTTGTGTTTATGGAAAAAATAGAATACAATCCAGATCACTGGAATAGACTGCTTGATCCCTTATATAATATGGAAACCACTCCGAGGACTACCTTTTATCTCAATTTTATTGTGTCAATTATATTGTTTTTACCCATTGGTAAGGGGTAACCTTTTCCCCGCTTTCATTGTCTATCAGGTTGGTTTGAGTGCAGAGAATGGTTATGCTACAAGCCTTGCTCGTTTTGCTGCAAATCTTGGACCTGTTGTGTGGAAAACTGCTTCAAGAAAAATCGAGAGTGTTTTGCCTGCCGGTCTCAAGTTTGGTCCTGGCTGGGTAGGAGAAAACAGGACAGTTGAGCAGCCTCAGTATTCCTTCTCCGGAATGAAGCGATCTTCAGATTCTGTGTCTGATAACCCTCCTGGCATATTTCTATCTGCAGCTACTTCTGGTTCAAACTCCTTTGCTGCAAGTAAATCTCCTTTGGGAGGTAGTGAAGACGCAGAAACTTCTCAAAATGACTTGGCTTCTGCACCTTCCCATCTGTTTCAACAAAGACATTTATCACACTCGGGTATCAATGGTTCTATTGTTGGCTCAGGGGTTGGTTCTTCGTCTCAAATGGGATTAATGTCTGGAAAGGCTGACACGGTGTTGCATGCGGCAACTAACACCGGGCTTCCGCGGAAATCCTATAATGAACAGGATTTAGTTCCATTCGCCCCTGATCTTAATGTGAGATTCCTGTCACCTGTTTCACCTAGCTCTAGTGTGCCAATTGGTTCACCCCAGCACCCGGATTTGGCACTGCAACTGTGATAATTAGCCAACAGTTTCCATATGGTGTGGCTAATTGCGAGTGTATATGAATTTACTTACCGCATTCTTCATCCGAAGGTCCGCTGTACTTCCTTAACAAGACAGGATCAGATTGTAGTGGAGATTCTGTACAGATTGGTATTTCAAATTATTTCATAGGATAAAAAATCATATGCAACATCTGACATCTAACATTATCTTGTTATATTTTGAACTGTTGGATTCCAAAAAAGAACATGTATATTGTTACAGATACTTCTACTGGTATTAATCATGAAATGTTTATCTTTGCTGCAATGTTTATTGCACGTTAAATCTTGGTAGTTGATGTAAAATTGGTAGTTGTAGATGGTGGAAGATTTACTTTCTGCTATATGTAAATACACTGTTTTTCATTGTACATTGAACGGCCAGGAAAGAAAATCTGGTTTAGCCCTCGAGTCTTGTATAATACAATGGTTCTTATGAAAACGGGCTGACTTGGGAGAGCAATTCCATAGGCGGCCCATAATTACATGATTTTAATAGAATGGCCCTTACCCTATTATCACAGTAGTCAAGTGTTTTCGCCGCCGCCGCCCTTTCCCTCTCCCCGTCCCCCGAGTGTTCTCTGCCCTACTATCTGCTTTTATCAGGCTTCATTTCCACTCGATGAAGATGAAGATCAGCTCGCCCTCTCCTGTCCTTAATAGGTTTTCTTTCATCCATTAATCCTTTGATTTCGTTATGCTATTATAGTCTTATTATCTGAATCTCTTTTGTTTTCCTCCTTTTATTAGTTGATATTATTATTACCCGGTCCTCTGCTCGGAATTAGGGTTTTCTTAAATTCCATTTGCTCACCCGTTCGTTGCTCTCATTAGATTAATATCAAGTTTGAGATGCCCTTTTTGTATTATGACAATTGGACGAACCTCTTATTGTTAAAGGGTGCATGTTTTGTTTGTAGTAGCGGTTTCATCCGTCTGATTCACATTAAATATTTTTGAAAAAAGGAATTACAGTGTAGTGATTAGGTAGTGTGCATGTGTGACCGGTGTTTATCAAATGGTATCGGTTTTGATTATCGTCCCTTTATGTACAAATGGTAACTAAATATTTTGATTTTTTTGGCAATAAATTCTTGGTTGTGGGGTGGGGAGAGGGAGATAGAGGAATCTGTGTAAATTGTTGTTATGACTTTAATTTGTGGTGCAAAACTAGTGTACGTGATGCTTACACTTGATCTCTGAACTTCAGGTAAGTTCACCTGTTGAGAAGTATATGTACTGATGCACTCCTCGTTGCACCACTTTTTACAAACTGCAATAGATCATTTTCTTTTGCCCTTTTAGTCTTTTGTTTTCTTTTTAAAAGAAATGATCTCTTTGATCTGATTTATGCATTTAGCGTCCCTTGTTGGCTTGTTGCTTTGAGTATGAAGTCGTGGCTGATTTTTCTCTAAGCTGGGGATAAATGGTGCCCCCATATCCATTCAAGGGTATCTTTTTCATCTATGTTCACCCTGATATGAGTTTCAATATCTAATTAATTCATCATATAAAAGTTATTATTTTAAATCGTGGTGCAAAGCTAGGGCGCGTGATGCTTACACTTGATCTCTGAACTTCAGGTAAGTTTACCTGTTGAGAAGTATATGTCCTGATGCTCTTTGCCTTGCACCACATATTACACATTACAATAGATCATTTTCTTTCATCCTTCTAGTCTTTTGTTTTCTGTTCGAAAGAAAATAGTTTTTTGATCTGATTTCTGCCTTTAGCGTGCCTTGTTGATTCAAAATCTGAAGCCAAAGCTTACTTCTTTTTCTAGATGCAAATAAAAGATGGCCCCATATCCATACAAGCCCCAAGGGGATCTTTTTCATCTATGTTCACCCTGATATGAGTTTAAATTCATCATATAATTGTATAAAAGTTCCTTTTTTAAGAAATAGGTTACTCATATTTTATTTGTGTATGTTTACAGATTTTCTTTAGCTATAGACTGAAGAATGAGTTACCATTTATGCTATAATGGTAGCATATTAATTTATTCTATGCTAGTGAAAGGTATACAGGATGAATTTATTGAACTCCATTTGTAAGCAGAACCGTTAATTTCTAAAATACAGAATGCACATCGAGGAAATGTCCATATCTAAGTGTGCCCCTCAGTTTCTTTTTAAAAGGTGCCGTGTTTCATTTTTACGCAGTGAATTATTTGAGGTGAAGAACTGTTCTTAATCCCTTTTAACTACCTGGTTGTATTTGATTCTTTCCTATATGCTATCATTGCTAAGATCTTATTGACAATGTGAATAATGGGTAAATCTAAGAATATTAATGTGAATAAAAGGGATGTTTTGAAGTGGACACAGCCTATGGATGATGTCCTCATTAATGGCTCTCTTGCTAGTTGCTCCAACAGAGTTAGGGAAACAGGTTGATAAGTTCTTCACTACAATGGCATATGAAAATATGGTGAATGAATTGCCTGACAAGATTGGGATTCCACTTGAGAAAAGTCCACTGAAAATTCGTATAAAGACTCTGAAGCATAGCTTTTTCTAGTGTTGTAGCCTTTTCATGTGCAGAAGTGGTTTTGCTTTGGAGTCCAGACACTAAAATGTGGACTGCTAAGCCTGAACTCTGGAAAGTATTAGCGAAGGTTGGTAAAATAGACTACTGTTCAAACTATCTGCTTTATGTGCTTGGTTATATTAATTCATGGAATTAATTCCTGCTCCTGTTATGCTGTCTTGTTTGCCAGTGAAAACCTGATGCAAGAAAAATGGATGACTACAACTATTGCTAATCATGATTAATTGTTGATGATTTTTGGTAGAGATGGAGAAAAGAGTGAAGGGGCTAAAGTATTTGATGGTATTCCTTTGCAGATGTAGTTGATTTGAATATGGAAATGATACCACCCAAGTTTATTCACAAGCACCATTCTCAACGAAAGGGATATTGTACAGAAGAGACCTGAGTATTTTTATTTTCTTTTGGGTACATTTGAATACCACCACCACCACTCTTATGTGCATAGTTTTGAAAAGTGAAACTAAATGATTCCTGGATTATAATATTGGGTTGGAATTAGGGATGTAAATGAGAAAAGACAGATCATTAGTTACTTAATTTTGATTCAATTAAAGTTTGAGTAAATTAGATTTTATCCGAGTTCGAGCTTAGCGTGAATTTTTAACAAGGTGAGTTACTCAATACTTAATTCGTAAAGTTTGCGACTTATTTAAAAATATAATACATTGTTTTTTTTTTAAAATTTCTTAACATTAAAGTGGACTAAAATGAATGTTGTTGGATTATTATCATTATTATTAGGGTTGTAAAAGAAGTGAGTCACAAGTGATTTGAATTTGATTCGGTTAAAATTTGATTAATATTTACTTGATTAGACTCTGATGTTTAATAAGCTGAGTAAAGTTTGATATTAATTTGGATTTATTCGACTTTTTATTAGATTAAACGTGAGATAATTGTTATCTATTTTTCTTTTATATTGGTAATTATGTTATTTAAATTGATTATTCATTTTATTAGACTGCTTACTCTTCAAGTTTGTACCGTGGGCTGCTTCCTTATACGATCTTATTATTTTATAAGCTTTGTTTCGAAAGGTAAAACTACTCTTTGCTGTCTTCCGCATCTTAGTATCTGCAGATGTTTTGTTTTCAAATTTTGATTTCTAAACAAATAACCACGAAATTGGCTATTTTTCTAGTTTTCATCTTCAAAGTAAATAAAAACGAAATTGGCCTCTGGCAGTCGATGAATATTGGGCACGCGCGCTTCCGTCCATTTCACGTGACTTCATCTCCAAGCTGGCATCTTATACCCCCTCCGTTCGCCTATTAATGTTCCTATTAAAAACATCAATAAAAAATAATATAATAAACGGAATAATGAATCCAAAGGCTGTTTAGAGAGGAAACAAAAAACAAAAGGCAATGGGCGGTGGAGGTGAGATAGCAGCGGAGACAACAACCAGGAAGAGGAAGAAGAAGGGAAGGCCCTCTCTCATAGAACTCCAAAAACGCTCTCTCAAACAACAATTGCAGGAGACGCTGCAAAAAAACCCTAATCTCATTAACCCTAATTCTTCCATCAATTCAACCCGCCGATCCGCTCGCCGCAATACAAATCTCAACGGGGGCTCCCCTGTTTCCGGAGGAGATGATGATGACGACGACGACCGCCAACAAAAGAAGCATAAATTATTGCTTGGCTTCAATTCTTCTCGTAGTCATCAGCATTATTCGATTCCGTTGGCGCACAATTCGGCTTCTCATGGATCTGATTCTAATGCGGATGGTGACGAAATCGACGAGTCACTCAAATGTCGCAAGTTTACCACTGCCAAGCCTGGATCTGATCAGACGGTGATTAACCATACACCAAAACATATAATACTATATTCGTTGGTTTTCAAAAGCGCTGTTTTTGAAATAGAAACAAAAGAAGATTTTCCTACTTTTTGGGGAGATTTTATTTTTAGTGTTTATATTTTTGGGTTTCGATAAATAGCTTTAGTACGCCGAAATTTTATAATCGGAAGTTGAAACGAGATGGATGATCATGTTTGACTTAATTAATGTGTTTGCTTTATTTATTTATTTATTTATTGGTCTTGTTTTTACTTTTTGATTTTCTTCGAACTTCTTGTGTTGAAAACAGTTTTCCTTTCTTTCCTGATTTTCGAAATTTTCCATTATGATTCTAGTAATTTATTGTCTTGCATTTAACTGGCCTTTATTTTTGTGCGAAATAATATGCACAGACCATGTCTGACAAGCTTCATTTTGTCTTTTCCTTTCTTTAATACTATTACAGTAATACTTCAATGTCCTTTTTCTGGGTACTTGCTTTGCATTATTGTTGCTTTTTACTGTAACTTTCCTCGCTGATTCTTCAATAATCATTAATCAAGGCAAATAACTATTCCAATAGAATTTTATTTTGTGAGCTTTATAAATAATAAATAAATGTATTTTTTGGTAAATAATAAATATACATATGTATGTGTTGTTGATACGAGTGTTTATCTTATTTACAGGAAGAAAAGTTATCGAAAGTGACAGACACTCTTCATGGTATAAATCAATCTCGGCTTTCATGAAAAAGGAATTTCTGGGAGTTCTTAAAAAAATAAAAAGTGTTGAGTTTTGGTAACTAAACTAATTTTATGTTTTATTTGTGGACAGGGTCACCGGTGGAGTCTGGCCCCACGACTCCTTTGCCAGACAAAAAGTTGTTGGTGTTCATTCTTGACAGGCTTCAAAAGTATTGTTTTTATTTTTAAATTTTTTGGTTCATTTGATTGTTCTTTTTCTTATCCTATCTTCTGTTTATTGGGTTTTGATTGTTTCTACAGGAAAGACACTTACGGGGTATTCTCAGAGCCAGTGGATCCTGAAGAGGTGCATTTTCTTTTTCTTTCTTGCATAAAAGTAGATTACAAGAAAGTGAAATTCCAGTTCATGAGATAATGTTGGGTTGGTCTTGATACAGCTTCCTGATTACCATGACATTATTGCACACCCGATGGACTTTTCCACAGTCAGGAAAAAACTTGATGATGGAGAGTATACTACCTTGGAACAATTTGAGGTTTGTTTTGCGAGCCTTCTCTTTGCTGATATGGATGCAATGTTCATATCTGTCTACCTTCAGGCAGGGTGGAGAGGGATGGCTGATTAAGTTGTTCAACTGTATTACCTTGAATGATGATTCTGTTTTTTTTTTCTCCTGAAATTTGATTGATTTGTAGAAAATTGTATATGATGAATCAATTCTTGTTGCCAGTCTAGCAAGTTCTTGTTGAAGGCATGCCGTGCCTTTTAAGACAGCTGTAGTAATGTTGTTGGCTATATTGTTTTAGTTCTTAATTTTAAGTCCAGTTGTTTGGGATAGCATTTTGGTCACTTAAGCCTGCATGATTCTCTAATTTGTTTTTTGGATAAGTTTTATTCCCACTAACAGCAAACTTTTGCTACAATGTCAGCGGCAAACTACACAAACAGAAATAATTACAATAATTCCAGCTCCTGCATATCCTGTCTGGGTTATTGACAATTAAATTTGTATCACTAAGCCCGTACCGCACTATTTTCTCTATACATATTTCTATTTGGCTTTTTTATCAATGTTTATATGATTTAGAATTCAATTGGAAATGTCCATGATTTGTGAATTTGATTGCAGAAATTGTTTTGTTTAGCTTGAGATCATACCAGTGTTATCTTCCCTAGCAGACAACTATATATGGTGTGAGTTGGTTTTTGTGAGGTTAACTGAGAAGATGAAAATCCTAATGAAATAATTTTCAAGTCAGTATGAACTATGAATGCACTGGATTTGTCCAGTGAGGATAGTCTTTAATTTTTGCAAACGTGTAGTAACAAAGCTTCATTTTTGGGATTTAGTTTCCCGCATACGCTTTCCTGGCATGATACTTGATGTTTCTGAAACTGGAATTGAAATTTGCAAGTTTTTTTCTCCTGCAGACGGATGTTTTTCTAATATGCTCGAATGCAATGCAGTACAATGCACCAGATACAATTTACTTTCGACAGGTTTTTCTCGGTCTTAGACTCTTAGTTGTATTTATTCCTTTGTCATGATACTCAGGTTTCTGTTATTTTAAATCTTGTGTGGTTGGTTAGGCCCGATCAATACAAGAGCTGGCTAAAAAGGACTTTGAGAATTTGAGGCAAGATAGTGACGAAGGTGAACCCCAACCGAAAGTTGTGAGGAGAGGGAGGCCTCCCGGAAAGAGCCTGAAAAAGTCATTGATGTCATCATCTTATGACCGTGTTGGTTCTGAGCATCCTTCAGATGCAACTCTAGCTGCTGGTCGAGATGCTTCCAGCCTTTCAAATACTTACAATTTGAGGAAAGAACCTACTTCCCGCAAGTTATGGCCTTCTGATACATTAATCAGGTCCTCATGGGGTTCTCCTAGCAAAGAAAACTATGCCAGTTGTTCAACTGATTGGGAGAATGAATTTCCAGGTTTGCTATTTTAACAGTCTGATTCTTAACTTTTAAAAGTGAAATGTTATTTACTGCATATTTTTTATACTCATATTGAGCTATTTTTTCTCTCATTTTGTAGCTTCTGTCGTGAAGGCTGTGATGAAGTATGGGATGAAACATTTTGCAGTAGATGAGAACAGGCGTGACTCCTACAACCATTCATTGACTTCTGGACATGAGCACCGTACCTTTCCCACCTTGGATGGGGAAGTGAAGCAACTAGTTCCGGTGTGTTTTATGTGCGCGTTGTCACGGAGGGTTGTGACAGCGTGCTGCAAATAATGGTCATCAATGCATTAGTTAAAAGATTAGTTAATAAGTTATATATATGGAATGTCTGATCGACCTTTTCCACCCTAAACTAATTGTCATAATAAATTGCATAAAAAGGGTTCCGGTGCAAGTATAGGTAGGTTTGTGCTGGTGATTTGATCGTATTATCTGTTTATATATCTATCCAAATGGGTTTTTGAATATTCTGACAACTAGTGTTTGTGGGGAAAATAGAAAACAGTCCATATCACATTCACCGGAATAGGCTGCTTGATCCCTTGTATAAATATAGCAACCACACCGAGGACTACTTTTTATCCCAATTTTATTGTGTCAATTATATTGTTTTTACCAATTGATAAGTGATAACCCTTTCCCCACTTTCATTGTCTACCAGGTTGGTTTGAGTGTAGAGAATGGTTATGCTACAAGCCTGGCACGTTTTGCTGCAAATCTTGGACCTGTTGTGTGGAAAATTGCTTCAAGAAAAATCGAAAGTGTTTTGCCTCCCGGTCTCAAGTTTGGTCCTGGATGGGTAGGAGAAAACAGGACAGTTGAGCAGCCTCAATGTTCCTTCTCCGAAATGAGGCGATCTTCAGATTCTGTGTCTGATAACCCTCCTGGCATATTTTTATCTGCAGCTACTTCTGGTTCAAACTCCTTTGCTACAAGTAAATCTCCTTTGGGAGGTAGAGAAGACGCAGAAACTTCTCAAAATGACTTGGCTTCTGCACCTTCTCACCTGTTTCAACAAAGACATTTATCACACTCGGGTATCAATGGTTCTATTGGTGGGTCAGGGGTTGGTTCTTCGTCTCAAATGGGACTAATGTCTGGGAAGGCTGACATGGTGTCGCATGTGGCAACTAACGCCGGGCTTCAACGGAAATCCTATAATGAACAGGATTTAGTTCCATTCGCCCCTGATCTTAATGTAAGATTCCTGACACCTGTTTCACCTAGTTCTAGTGTGCCAATTGGTTCACCCCAGCACCCGGATTTAGCATTACAACTGTGATAATTAGTCGACACTTTTCATATGATGTGGCTAATTGCAATATTAGGTCTTCGCATCTTGTGATGTTTTGAGTGGTTGGGTAGGGAAAAAAGATGAATATTGTTACCAATACTACTACTGTTATTGCCATTTAGCTAATAAAACTGATATTAATCAAGAAATGTTTATGTTTAATGCAAAATAGTTGATGTAAAATCGAGGGAGTTTGAGTAGAAATGAAAAGCTACAGATGGTGACGTTTGTCTGTCTGATTTGGAACAAGGAATCAGCATATCCATCCATCGAGTTTGATAGTTTTCAACTCTGTCTTCCTTAGCTTTATTCAAAACATAAACGAAGCAAAGAATAAGCATCTGTTTATGTAAAATAGTATCTTGAAAATATAAAATCAGCAGTGCTTTTCATGTACATGCACAAAGCAAATAATATCTTCAAAATATAAAATCATAGTTTTCATCATCTAAGAGTTATTTTCCATTGTTCCTGGTTACATCTGAATAATATATACAGCATGCATTGTGAAATTGTATATGTAAGGTAAAAAAGCTCATGCAGTCTTTGGAAATATCTTCTTGTCTAATGGTATATATTGTATGGGAAACGTGGTTGAAAATAGGCATTGGGGTGACCCAAGGTATGCAAACTGCAGAGCATAGTCATCAACCTCAGTTCTCCGCATCACATCACAAGTATTTCTTAGAAAATTCTATCTTTTCCTTTATTTTACTTCTGCTACTGTCATATGCAAAGGAAGTCCGAAACGAGTGTTTCCTTCGTCACTGCATTCAACAATCAAGATTTTTGACTTCATTGAAGCAAACCACATGATTTAAACACCAAGACAAATTCATCTCCCGGAGATGACTGAGCTTTGTCTAATTGTCACGCGAAAGATTTGAGATTTTGAACACCGGAAACTTTTATAATTTCGAGACCAGTGGTTCCATAGGAGGTCTTGGGCTATGCTTTGCAACACTCGACAGCCACAAATCTCTAGCTTTTTAAGCATTACAGGTAAGTTGGCATTAAGAAAGAAGCTGCTCAGCTCTGGACGTTGGTGAATTTGGAGATGCCGAAGCCGATTGCATATGTTACCCTTGATGATAACCATATTAGAGAGTTACATTCTGCAAATTTCAAGTGTTACTGCTCATACTCTCGTAAAACAAATACCGCAAATTATTACAATTCCAAATCCTCAGTTCTTTTAGTGCTCGTATTAGATATTTTATCCTTGAATAAAAAAGAGCTACCTTGCCCCCTCATTTCTCAATAAGCAGCAACTTCCATCAGTCGTAAAAACAAAGCCAATAAAGGGGCAGTGTGTGCTTGAGTGTTGAAACAGGAATGGAAGAAATAAGTGCCGTTTTCATTTTCCAGAGATGATATCTCCCATTCACATAATATTTTTCTGAACATATATTTTCACTAGGCTTGAACACACGACGAACGCCATTTATCAACTTAAACACATATGACAAGCTAGATTGTTCAGTAGTCCATACGGCACAGAAGAAAAAGGAACAAACATAAGTTTACGATTCAAACAACCAGACTTCCATATCCGGTCCTTATTCACCCAGCAACTCCAAAGGATACAGGTCGACAGTCCTTTCACATGTTCGGTTTAACATTTAAACGAGATGCTAACTTCTCACCCAAGGATTTATCAGCCTGTATCATATGACCGTCACAGATAACACGATCGGTAAGCTAAAGTACAAAGAATAGGGCAAAGAGGCCTATAAAGCTAACATGGATATATAATTTGACAAGTATTGACAGGGAAGAGTGTTGAACCTGAGACCAGTATGAGATCCATATGCTGCGGATTTCATGAGTCACACGTGGATCAGACAAGGCATCGACCCAGCGGCAGATGAATCTCTCTTGCCTGGTTGCAGAAAGACAAATCAGGGGGAAAACATTTCAGACATTTTTATTTATTCCATTTATTTACATTTAAAATAGTTGAGAGAGCTCAATTTATAACCTGTCTGATTGCCATGATCGGTATCTCTCTCCAGGCTGTTTGAAATTGTTCTCCTTCTCAATAATGCACTGTGACAAAAATACTTGGCAAGTTCATTGCTTCCACAAACAAAAGTTATTGCAATTTGTAGATAATATTGAAAGTTGCAAACTAAAGTTAAAAGAGATAACACAGCCTGAAAAGTTAAATAGAAGTATGTTTATCCCTCTACCCTCTTCCCTATGCCCCAAAACCAGACAAACAAGCTACTTTGTTATTTCCCGATGCTACACTTTAGTCACTCGACCTTGCTTATTGGACAGTAGGAAATTAATGATTACTACTAATGCTGCTTTTGCAGCTTTAATATGAAAATTTAACAGTTGAAGTCAAGCCAATGGTCGCGGGAATTGGATTGTCGAAAAACGTACATATAAGCTCATGCATTTTAATGAAAATACAACTGCGCTGCTAAACTGCTGAAATCACAAACACCACTTTGTAAATCAGAAAGGAGAAGACAGGAAGATGAACTGACCTTCTCACGCTTTCCAGTGCAAATAGCAGGAGGGACAGGGAACCTCTCAGCATGACGGACATGATCATACCTTGAAGGAAAGTAATTGACCTGTAAAACAGCATAATAGCATCTGATAAGAGTACTGACCATCATGATTTATAGAATGCAAGTTAAATCCTATGCTGATCTGGTAAACAAACAGATATTTACTTCAATCTATTTGCACATTCAGGAACCCATTATTTGCTAAGAGATATTAATAAAAGAGTAAAATACCTCCTCATCCCTGTGCATAAAATTCATAAAACCTTCATGGTGGTTGTTGTGATGAGCACACTTAGGGGCATTAGCTGGGAGTTGCAGATAGTTTGGTCCAAGCCTGTGCCTCTGGGTATCAGAGTAGGAGAAGATACGAGTCTGGAGCAACTTATCATCTGAATAGTAGATTCCAGGAACCACAATGGCAGGGCAAAATGCAAGCTGCTCATTTTCAGCAAAGAAGTTGTCAATGTTCTTATTCAAAACCAAGCGACCAACTGGCTGCAGGGGCAATATGTCCTCGGGCCACGTCTTGGTCACATCAAGTGGGTCAAAGTCAAATTTATCTTCATGATCGGGATCTATTGTCTGGATGAAAAGCTTCCACTCAGGATAGTTGCCAGCTGCAATGGAGTCATAGAGATCCTGAGTGGCGTGGCTGTGATTAGATCCTCCAACCTTGATTGCCTCTTCTTCTAGCAAGCATTTGACCCCACAAGAGGGCTTCCAGTGGAATTTAACATAGTGTGCTTTCCCAGCCTTGTTGATCAGAGAATAGGTGTTTACACCAGAACCTTCCATATGTCTATAATCTTGAGGAACACCCAAGTCATCAAAGAGGAAAGTGAACATGTGCAAGCTCTCTGGATGATGAGAGAAGAAATCAAGGATCCTCCAATTCTCCTGGATGTGAGACTTAGGGTTGGGCTTAAGAGCATGGACCATATCAGGGAATTTCATTCCATCACGAATAAAAAAGACTGGGAAGTTGTTTCCAACAAGATCAAAATTACCCTGTGTTCAGATGAAAAGTTTAGAATAAAAACAGACCAGCAAGTTGGAAAACAAATCATATTTCAACAAAGCTATTGATTGTATCCACAAACTAAGTCTTAAACCCAATGATGACAATTATGAAACAAAATATATTAGAAAATCTTCAAAGCATATTTTAACTAATTTAACCAAGTTACAAGCACTCTAAAATTTCTTCCTTTAGAAATTACAACACACCAAACATGTCCTTTAGATTGCTAACCAGATTAGTAACAGAACAGAGGTGGCAGTTGAACTCTTACCTCTCGGGTGTAAAACTTCACTGCAAAACCACGAGGATCCCTCAGGGTTTCAGGGCTTCCACGCTCGTGGATGACAGTTGAGAAACGTACAATAACAGGGGTCTGAACTCCAGGGGATCGCAGAAAATCTGCACATGTAAGGTGAGAAAAGTCATGGGTGACCTCAAAGAAACCCTTTGCACTGGCTCCCCTAGCATGGACAACGCGTTCTGGAATCCGCTCTCTATCAAAGTTGGCTAGCTTTTCCACCAGATGATAGTCCTCAAGGAGGATTGGACCTGTCAAAGGGGAAGAGTAGGATCCATATAGTCAACACCATGTTATCAATAAAAACTTATTCCCACAGAGAATTTTAACATAGTCTTCCTGTTTTGTAATTGATTGACAAAAATCCTAACTGAAAACCTTAATGGAACTATTATATCAGTGATTGTGACCAAATGATCAAATAGGAATAACATAAGCACACCAAAAGAACGGGGACGCTGACGCTGACTATGGAACATTTCTCAATTAAAAACCATGACTAAGAATCTGACAGTCAATAGGTCTTGAATTTTCTCATAGTGATAAATAAAGGGAAAAATACCTCTGGGTCCAACCGTAAATGATGAGTTGTTGTTCCAAACTGGAGCACCAGAGTTGGTTGTCCAGAATTGAGAATTGAAAGCACTTGAAGGACGGTGCTGCATCATCCAATTTAGAATACCAATAAAATAAAGATTATGCACAAAAAAATACAGTGATGGCGTAGACCAAAAGGTAAAGATTATGAAATGGCTGAAAATTTTACTTGAATCATCAAATGACAAAAAAGATTATTATTACAAAGAAGCTTATTTAAAACGGTTAATACTTTGCTCTTGGAAGTGAACCAAATTTCATGATCCCTCATCTAAATCTAAGAATTCCAGCCAAAAACAAACCTTGAAAAATCATTATCAAGCAAGCAACCGTTTGATTCAAAGATCAAATCCAGAACGCATCATATTCGACTTGATTCAAAGGAGAAGTCCGTACATCGGGTATAAATAGAGAGAAATCAAATCTAGCGAACGATTAAAAATCAAAATAAAATAATTAGAAGAGACATAGAGAGTACCTTGTATGGATCCATGAGCAAAGGGAGAAAAGATAAAGCAGACGTAGAGATAGAAGAAGCTTGAACGGGAGAGAAGGGCGGTGCGGTGGATTAAACGAGGAGCAGCTGTTCTATCTGTGATTGTTATTTATAGTATCATTTATAATGTCAACGCAACTGGATATGGATGATAGAGGATAGAAATGTGAAGATATTTTTTTATATAAATTTTAGTTAAACTTAATTTTATTCGGAAAAAGAAAAAAATAGAAAATTAAAAAAATAATAAATTTAAAATTTATAGTTTAAGAAAATACGAGAGAATAAAAATAATAATTTAGTTTATTGGTGTTCGTTTAAATTTAAATATTTTAATTAAATAAAAACTTTGATTAAAAATTTAATTTTTATAAATTAAAGTTTAAGAAAAATTTACTTTAATTCTATAAAAAAACTTAAACTCTTAATTTAAGAGTCGAAATAAAAAATCATGTAATATTTTATAATTTAAATTATATAATTTAATAATTAAAAAATGTATATATTTTTAGGTATATTGTATAAAAATAAACTCAAAATAATTATTATCGCAGTAGATTTTTAGGTGAGGTGGAGATATCAATTCTTGAATATATATCAAGTGGATACATTTAACAAGAAAAAATCGAAGTATAATATTGTCCCAATTTCTACCGAATCCATTATTTCATCTACACTTTCAATTAATTAGCTATAAATTATTGTTTAAACATGAATTAAATAAGGCTGGGCGTCCTTCCCCTGAAGTATTAAAATTGTCGCCAATATTTAATTATTAGATACTGATCACTTAATCACTGTACTGATAATATTAATATTCGAATTTGTAATTTTCAACAACAATAACAATTCTTTAATTGACGAGGCAAAAATTTGTGTGATATTTGAGTTGCAGAAGATTGGGCCCGGAACTGACATCATAATTTTTTTTATGACAAAGAAAATGTAAGAAAAATAAATAAGTTGAGAACTTTGTCTTGATTCCTTATACTTATCCAAATCAAAGGCTTGGGCTTTTGGCTAAGATTAGAAATTGAATACGTAATCATTTACAGGAGTGACGTGTACCACTTCTATGATGACACGTATGAAGTTCAGTCCTTTCTTAGGAAACCCTCTATTTATACATGAATTAGTACACGGTGATTTTTTTATTTCGAATTAATGAGCTAGGTTAAGGAAGCCATTAATTATATAGAATGCGGAGCAGCAACACATGGAAATGACCAGAAGTAAGTCTCTTGATATCTCGCTCACGCAGTCACGCTCATATATGCTTCGGTTCTGAATAAAAATATCATTTTTGTTGCTGAGAAAATGGAAATTAAGAATGAAAAATCTGACACTGGTATGGCCATCAGGGCAGTTTAATTGGTTGCTTGCCGCAACCCTTCTCGCCATTTGTTATGTGCACTGGTCTGGCCATCAGGGCAGCTGGATAGTCATTGCTCTGGTTCTTTGAGAAAGAGCTAATTTGAATCTTGCTCTGGTTAACCCTGTTCTGTCCAAGGTGAAATACTAGATCAATCCTCTGATTTACATTCATAATACAGTTACAGTTCCGTATCCTCTCTTGAACGTCTTGCTTCAGAGAATTACTATGACACCTAGCACCCCAGCTTCAAGACACACTGACCCCAAGGTTTTGGTATCAAGAACTTACCAGGTATGATGAACCAAACCTTTTCGAAGGTCTCCTGAACAAGTATAAATCACAATGCATGCATTATTTTGCTTAACCAAATATGTCCTGCTTCAGGGAACGTATTTTGCCGGGCCTCGTTTCTGTGCAGGGTGGCTGGTTGACTGGCCAAGATCATCAGGTTCCCGCTCTGATCTCTTATTAACCCTCATACTATAAGAGCATTCATTTAGTTGTATTTTCGATCTCTTCCAGCCATAGACTGTACCAGGATTTATTTGATTGTCCTCGGCTCTACATTTGAGTATAACTGTTAACCAATTTTCTAAATAACAATCGGACGGCAAATGTGATTAATGCAGCTTATGTGCAACTACTACACATTGAGACAGGACGGCTCCAGGGTCTTGAAAGTTTCAGGTAATGACTATATAACTGAATTCTAAGAATGGATGCGAAGCGAACTGTAAGTTTACTGTCCTCGACTTCCCAGGCTTGTATGGATGGAAGGACTTGGATAGATTTGAGAGTGCACGAGAACGACCAAACTATGTGCAACCCCGGTCAGTTGCATCATGGCCTGTAACTGGATCAAATGCTCTGCTTCCATTCAGATTCTTTAGGTTTCTACTCACTGGTCCAACCATAGATGACTCAACCCCTGGAATTTGCTTCTTGGAGCTGTACGGTTACTTCCACTGAATTGAATTAATTATGTGCATCTATTCAATTCTAGAGTTTTCCAATATCAGTTCCTCTTCAAGTTTTTCTTTTTGTTTAACCCATACCAATAAAATTTTTGTAGTCAACATTGAGGACTGAATTTACATTAACAAGCGTCATGGCACTTGGAACAATCACTTGACTCTGTAAGTTACTTGAAACCGATCTAGATCGAAAATGTTACTGGGCAATTTCATGTTAAAGTATGCATGTTTCTTCACTCAAACGATTATAGACTGCAAAAAAACAATCGAAATCTTTAATGAGGAAGAGAGGGAAGATGAACCGGAGTTTTATTTTCAGAAAATTGAAACAGAGAAACTTCATTCATTTCATTCAGCAAATTCATTTCTTTGCTTATTTTCCTTTATTCAACAAGAAACCATAAAATCTGAATGCTAAAATATTGGAGCATCTCCTTCCTATTCATATTACTTAACCTACCAGATGCTAATAATGGAGCATCTCCTTCCTATTCATATTCCATCAAACGAAAACACTTAACCTACCATTCCTGATTGAAATCCAATTTCCTATTTTCAGACCCTCCTAGTAGTACCAACTCGTCTAGCCGCAGTTTTGCTTGCAGTGCCAATCACAGATACTGAGGGGTTGTAATTATTGACAGCAAGGGGAGGTTTCTTCTTATTATTAATATCTTTGGCCTTGCTTATGCTTCGGAGAGAATACCTAGGAGTCTGAATCTCATTCCTCTCCACGGAATAAGCAGCAGACACAGACTTCCTCAAGCTCTCAAGCTTCTTCGACTCTCTTCTCTTTGATGATTCAGTGGTTACTCCGAGTCCAAGATGGTGCCTACTCTTCGACTCTGTCCCGGTTTCGCCTCTCCTTCTGCTCAACCTCTCGTTTCTCCTCGCCGAGTACTCCTCGTAAAACCTGCCTCTCTCGAACAGAGTAGTCGACTTAGCGCCGAGACTAGTCTCGCAAAAACCAGCGTTCTAGGCGGATAGGCGGTTTAGCAAGCGGAGGCTTACGATCATATCTCATCGCCGACATGGTATCTTCCTTTCCCTCTAACAAAGAACCGACGTAGATTCAAACAGTGTATAAATGGAGACTGTTCTATTGTGAGAGAGTGACGTGACGTTTAAACTTTAGAAATTGCAGTGAGAATGAGAGATAAAAGGAGCGTTTCAAACGGTCATATCTTTTGATCCGACGGTTTACGATTATTTCAGATTTAAATGGTAATTGACAGTTCACTTTCTATGAATAAACAAGATACGGATTCACTCAACAGGCCCACCTAGATCCCTAAAAGGCCCCAAAATAAGAACAGTGACCCACAAGAAGCAATCCACACTGGCCCAATGCAGCAACTAAATACGAATTTCCTAAAGTACCACATATTGAGACGTTTTTTTCCCAATGCAGCTTTTTTTTTTGTCATATTTCAAAGATAAAAATAAAAGTATAGGAAAAAGATGGAGCTAGTTGCAGCCTCCTTATTTGACAAGTCTAAGCTTCAATAAGTCAACCAATCTGCAATGGAGGAGCCTCCATACTCTCAAATTAGATAAACGACAGTGGTGGGATCTTTGTAAATCAGTGTTTCGTGATCTTAGTCTACACATTTCTGTTCCACTTCTGGCATATATAAATCAGGTCGAACCTATTAATTTATTAAACCTTAGCTCAAAAACAGAAGTGGATTTTCACCAAGATAAAATTATGAAAATGGGTGTGGAAATCATCTCCACCCAACTCATAAAACCATCTTCTCCTACACCTCAACACCTTAAAATCTTCAAACTCTCGCTTCTGGACCAGCTTATTCCTGCTCCATACGCTCCAATCATCTTATTTTATCCCACGGATCATGATGCTGCTACCCATCTCGATGAGATTGTTCCCAACAGAGTTGAGTTGTTGAAGAATTCTTTATCTGACACCTTAACACGCTTTTACCCTCTTGCTGGGAGGGTCAAAGATGATTTGTCCATCGTGTGCAGTGACGAGGGAGCTTGTTTCGTTGAGGCTCGAGTTGACTGTTGTCTTGACGAGTTTCTCCAACGGCCCGACCTCCTTGCGTTGCCTAAATTCCTTCCCTGCGACGTCAATTCGATGGAACCGACCGCAGGAACTTACGTGACCAATATTCAAGTGAACATGTTCCGATGTGGCGGTATTGCTGTCGGCGTATGCATTTCGCATAAGATTCTTGACGGAGCCGCCCTAAGTACCTTTCTCAAAGCATGGACTGCTGCAGCTCGTGGATGTAAGGAAGCTATAAATCCCAACATCATCATTTCAACGTCTCTCTTCCCTGCCGCGGATGGTTTGTGGCTTAGAGATTCATCTCTGGTGATGTGGGGTTCTTTGTTTAAGCAAGGCAAAAGTGTTACCCGGAGAATCGTATTCGACGGTTCATCGATGGTAGCTCTCAAGGCCCGAGCTACCGTCTCAGGCAAGTGCCCTACTCGAGTGGAGGCCGTTTCAGCTTTCTTATGGAAATGTACCATGGCTGCTTCGAAAGAAAAAAAGGGTTTTCATAGCCCTTCCTTATTAACCCACCTAGTGAATCTACGAAGAAGACTGGCGCACGACATGGAGAATTCTACAGGGAATCTCCTGTGGATAGCATCGACAAAGACAAAGGGTGAGAATATGCCAGATTTGGCTGATTTAGTGGGACAGGTGAGGAAAGCAATATCGACAGTCGATGGTGATCTTATAAAGCAACTAAGAGATGAAGATGAAAGAAAATCTCTGATTTCTGAAATGATTAGAGATATAGGCGATGAAGCATCCAAAGATGGATTAGAGCATTTTGGGTTTAGCAGTTGGTGTAAGTTGGGGTTCTATGAAGCTGATTTCGGATGGGGAAAACCGGTGTGGGTCAGCAGTTTTGGGGTGGAAAATTCAGTGTTCATGAATCTCATCATTCTGGCGGACACACAAGCTGGTGACGGCATAGAAGCGTGGGTGACCTTGGATGAACAAGACATGGCAATTCTCGAACATGACGAGGAGCTTCTGCAATTGGCCGTGTTCGATCCCAGTCCTATAAATCTGATGATCAGCAACTCTTTCGTGCACTACCTTGTTCACAATGATTAATATTCCGGTTGTTTCCGGCAATTAGGGGAGTAAATGAAAGTTCGAACGTGTTCGTTCATAAACGAGTCTTAGTAATAACAAGTAGTATTTATATATTTATAAGTATTTTCATCCTATAAACGAATTTATAAATAAATCTATAAACGAACCTTTAAACGAACATTTAAATAAACATATAAATAAATTTATTTATGAATATAAACGAACCGAATACACATTATTTATATTCATTCATTTATTAAACAAAAATAAAAATTTTCACATATTCATTTATTTTCACATAAATAAGTGTGTGTTTACTTGTACTTAGAGCTTTTCACCCATGCAATGAATGATATGGGTCCAACCGTCAAAGTTGAATTTTGGCAATACGATAAGATTATGTTTTTGAAACATCAACCAACACCCACCTTTCTTCTCATTGTCATCTTTGTTTGAATCTTCCACTAAAACAAATTGAAAAACATCTAAAAATTGAAATTTCATTTAAATAACAAATTAGGAGTTGGGAGTTAGGACCACATAAACAATAAAGATCTCCCACCAAATTCTACACTAAAAATTCTAAAAATTTAACAAATTTCCTATTAATATATTTCTAAAAAATATGCTTTTGTAATTAGAAAAATAAATATATGTTACTTATATTTTTTTCAATTTAATTAATTAAAAATTATTTTAAAAACTGAAAATGCTCCAAATAGCAAGGGTAATAGTGCTGCTATCCTGCTCATACCCTAAAATAGACCCAGATGGCGGTAGAACGGAGAAAATCCAGGAGACAAACGGATTGGAATCCACACATTTCTCAGTCTCTCTCTCCTTACGAATCCAATATAATCAATCCATCATAGAAACATGAAAGAAAAGAATAGACTTTGTTGAAAGGAACAAATTTTGGCCTTCTTATATTATCGTCCCGGCAGCCTCAACGTTCTTCTTGTCGTTTTGCCGGGAAATGGCTGGTCCATTTCTTCTCTCCTTCTCTATCCTCTACCTCTGGACTTGTTTCTCTTCGGTTTACGCCGCTGAGGGTCGATCACCACATTTTCAAACTCCCATCAACCACGATCTATACCACTCCGGGTAGGTTATCTTTTTCTCAGGATCCGTTTGTTTCTTTGAATTTTGAGAAGCAATTAGTATTTTAAAAAATGAACTGCAATGTTTTCCCGCTTCGAAGGGCTTGATATTTTGTTAATTAAAAAGAGTAAATTACCAGCAAGGCCAATATATTTTTGAGATGATTCTTTTTTGACCACTAAACTATAATATTTTTCGATCAGATTATTAACTATTTAAATGGTTTGAATCAAATGAATAAAATTTTTTAATGCTCAGGTAATGGTAAAATTTTATAGCAGAATACTTCCGATAGTTCAGTAGGAAGTTATCAACTGAAATTCTTAAATGCAAACTTCAGCAATTTTTTAAAATGGTTTGCAAGATTTTTGTTACCTATCTTGTTGTTTTGATTCATTCTTCATCCAATTTTGCAGTACTGGTTTGATTGAAAAGATTGAATCTTTGGCCCATCGACACCCTGACAAACTCACTGTAGGTGGAGCATAAGTTCTCTTATACTTGGAAACAATTATGGTGTGTGGATTTGGTTTAATATCATCAATACCATGAACAGGTCGAAACCCTCAAATCCGGAACCGAAGGCTACAATGCAGATGTCACGGTTGTTACTTATGGCCAGGGTGAGGACAGGTCCAAGATCAGGATCCTTATTGTAAGTTTCTTGCATTATACTGTTCTAATCTGATGTGTAGTTGGTAGTTGGTACTTATGGCCAGAGTGAGGACAGGTCCAAGATTTGTTCCTTGTTTTTCAGGGTTTTGGGCAGCATTCGCGGGAGCTTATTACGTCGGAACTGGCTTTACGGATCGTGTCGATCATAAGTGAAGAACAGTTTCTACCCGGAATGGACCATGCTTCCTTGAATGGTACCCTTGAGAATTTAGTTATAAAGGTATATGTTATTTACTTGCAAGAACATTCTTAGCTTTTGTTTTCCTACAATATTTAGTTCATCTTTAACTTCAATTAACTCGACTGCTAACATCCAATAATATGGATAGGTAGTGCCATTGGAGAATTTGAACGGCCGAAAGCTCGTCGAAGCGGGAGAACTTTGTGAAAGGAGAAATGGTAATGCTATTTTATCACAAGAATGTAAATATGTCGGATGAAATGGTTTAAATTGGGTTTCCTTGGCAGGGAGAAGAGTTGATCTCAACCGGAATTGGGGTATAGATTGGGGAAGGAAGGAGAAGGTTCATTATGTCTTCATATTGTTTTTTTCCCCTACAGTTTGTGTTTTTAACTTCATTTACATGGTGAGGCATTTCATTCAAAAGATCTCTTCGATTTTATAGGACTATGATCCAGCCGAAGAGTATCCCGGAACTGCTCCTTTCAGCGAGCCTGAAACCCAAATCATGCGACAAGTTGCCACATCATTTAATCCTCACATTTGGGTTAATGTACACTCTGGGACGGCGGTAAGTGATGCTGTACATAAATGTGAACTCTTTGGATATTACCATTCCCTTTTTGGTTGAGATCTTGCTTCTCGAAACAGGGTTCGACGCAGCTTAACTCCCGATTCAGTCGGATGTTTTGTGGCTTCTTGAGCTAGCTTCATACCAAAGAACTAGTTTGTGTTTGTTTTACCTGAGATATTTTGTTAAGATGGATTAATCCTGTTTTATTTGCATCCATGTCAGGCACTATTTATGCCATATGACCACAAAAAGAGTACCCCGGACGGACTACCATCGCAGCGAACGAGAGCTTTGATTGAAGAACTGAATAAGGTTCATTGCCACGGGCATTGCAAGACTGGTTCTGGTGGAGCTTCTGTTGGGTTTGTATTCCTATACTGGTTTTAATACTGAAAACTCTTTCCAGTTGGAGCAGGACCAGTAGGCAGTAATACCTGAATGTTAGTGATTTCAGGTATCTAGCACATGGGACAGCTACAGATTACATGTACGATGTTGTTAGAGTACCGATGTCGTTAACCTTTGAGGTATTTGAACTGTAAACTGTGTATTATGTCTGAATAATTTGCACCCTAATTGCCTGATTAACATAAAGAGCTTGCATTTGCATGTTGTGTGGGAGATCTTTGCTGGTGATAAAACGTTGGACGAAGACTGCTTTCGAATGTTCAATCCAGTAGACCAGACCACCTTCGAGGTAAATCCCATTGCTTGCACTCATTTTTTTTTGTTTATATTTTCATAATATGAGACTGTTACACACACAAACACACAATTTTTAGAACATATTTTTTGTTCTAAACTGTTTGGTTTATTTTCCGAACAACTAACAAAGACTTTGTTTCTGTATCAGAGAGTTTTGAATCAATGGTGTGCTATTCTTCTTGCACTTTTTAAACTTGGACCGCGCGAGATTGATGGGCATTCCAATAATATGGAACTATAGGTAATGGATTCATTTTACAGTTAAATTAAATACTTTGAGTTAATTTATTAAGTTTAAATACTTTAGTTTGAATTTGAAATATATAACTTGAATAATTCAGTCTTACTTCTTTCTCACAGTTTTGATAATAAGACGATGGCCACTTTTTGATCAAGTTCAAATTTGTTTAGTCTACATTCAAATCTATTTTAGTTGTCAGTTTCCCTTTATATTTTGTATTGATTAATTTTATTTATACAAATATGTTAATTAGTTAGTGTCTTATATTGAGTAAACTAATTATACCAACAAGGAATGTCCAAGAATAGGCCCAAAGCACCAATTAAGGCTATGTCGGGACAAGAGTTTTGGTAAGACAATGTTGGGCCCAACATCGACGGGAAAGGCCCGTAACCACAGACAAATGTGCTGACACAATTCGGTTTAAAACGCGCGGGGAACCTTGTCTTCCATCGAAAACCACCTAAGCCTAAACACAGATTTCTTGGGCACCTTACAGAATCTGAAGCTTAAACCTAGGGTGAGGTTGGCTCAAATCTGTAAATCGTCCATTATAATACAGGATGATTGGATTCGATTTTCAATTTTTCCAATATTAATGTTGGATTATGACATTTTAAATTTCATTTTTATATTATAAAAAACGATTATAATTTTTTTTCAAAAGAACTTCTTTGGCCAAGCCAACCTACCCTGGGTAGCATTTTCTAAATTTCCCTTGAAAGCGCCAATAAAAAATGAGCTGAAATAATCCAAAATGTTTCCTAACACATGCTTGGAGTTCAATCAAATATGATTAAATGATATGAACCACCTAAAACAAAATAAATGAGGATCCTAGAAGAAAACCAACCAACCAACAGATTACTCATGATTTTAAACTAGGAGGCTTGTCGGATTGGTCATCACCTTGACGTGTTGATGCCCCGAAATCAACGGGTGGGTAGACACCGGGTGGCCTCTCCCGAGGTTGGATAGATAGCAACTGGCTCGAGTCGCCCACCACATCTGCCCATCCATAGTGAGGTTCACTCCTAAAACAAAGTACCAAAGACTCGTCAGATTTCTACTGTAAATTACTTCTATCTTTACAATAAATATCATTACATTGTACTCTCATATTACACAA
Source organism: Abelmoschus esculentus (assembly GCA_035048815.1). Classification (NCBI taxonomy): domain Eukaryota; kingdom Viridiplantae; phylum Streptophyta; class Magnoliopsida; order Malvales; family Malvaceae; genus Abelmoschus; species Abelmoschus esculentus. The sequence goes on from JAUCBN010000008.1 coordinate 5,365,952, forward strand.
ACAGAAAAACATTTGCAACTGTTGAACTAAGCCAAAAGCTGCATGCTCTTACTCATAATACGTCTCCTCATCGACAACAATATCCCAGCTTTCACCAGTTGTGCTCTTCCCGTATTTGTGAACTTTTCTGTTTATGATACAAAGCACATCAGTCTCTACCATAGCATATAATGCATATGAGTGAAATACATGATCAAAGTAAAAAGCCTTGGGTCCAAATTTAATAATAAAATAATTTAAAAAAGAACATGAGCAGTTAAAACATGCAAATTGTAGTTTAGTACATCAAGTAATGTTTCATACCCGTTTCCAAAATGCTCCTCACCCCATTTTCTTGACCAGCCTGTACGCCCAAGCATATCTTAGTAAGAAGGAAAAAGGATAAAAACAAATAAAACTGGATGAGCAACAAACACAAATATGAAATATCACATCAGAACTGTATAGAGGAATTTCAGCCAAAACATCCCCTAGGTTGCTTTTATATGCATAGTCATCAAAAACAAAAATAGAAAGCAAGTATCATATAACTACTCAGCCTTTATATCCAGTGTTGATGAATTCTACAGGCCTTTTTACAGCTTACTACAATTCAACAATTCACTTCAGTGTAAACTGATTTGAGATTTTCCACAGGTGTTTGCCTTCTGAAATATGGTGCTCATGCTAACTTTGGAGAAATATATAGGATATTTTTTCCCCAAGGATAATGAATATGGTTAATGTATTATGTACAACCTAAACCTGAAACCAAACAATTTTGTGAAATTATGCATCACAATTCACATGCAGATAGAATGAAATGACTACACATACGTTCGCCAATTGGAGATACATGCCATGTCTCCCCTTGACGTGAGCCAATACCAGCAAAGAACTTCTCTTCCCACTTATCACCCCATTTAGTTCCCAATTCAGTCTCAGCCCATTTATCTGTCCTGCATATTATAGAAACATAAATTTTAATATAATCACCATAGCAAAGTGCTTGAAGTGGGATGGTCACCAAATATGAGAATATAAGAAGAAAATTTTATAATCTCAATATTGGTTTAAGTAAATAGAACAGAAATTTTAATATAATTATCTTAGGGATACACTTGAAATGGGATGACCTGAACAAATACGAGAATGCAAAGAGAAGGAAATTTTATAATCTCAATATCAAAGTATTCATATGAAGACGATAAAAATTGCCAAAGAAATTTCCAAGAACCTAACATCTTTCCAGATAAAACATGGAATGATATACTTTGTCATATTACCATGTGACGATTGACAATAGTAAATTGATATAAAAAGGATCATGAGTGCAAACTACTACTAATAAAAATCTAATAATGCACTAGTACACTGAATGGTTCTTCATAAAGGCAAACTGAAAATTACCATTTGAGAACAGAACCACTTCCATCATAATGTTCTCCCCACTTCTCCCACCATGACTGTTCGTTCAGTCTACCATACTTATGTGCCCCTTTTTCTGTCCAGCCTTTAGCATCATACTTCTCCCACCTAACAAAATAAATTTATCACCGTATGAAGTAATAGGAATACTAATATCGATGGAATTTAATACCATGAATTTCATACCATTTCTCATACCAACCAGCATTTTCACTGCCTGATTTAGCTTGCTTCTGAGCACTCCTCTCTATCCTTGCTAAATTACTGCGGTTTCAAAGATCTAGTAATGATTGTACTGATGATAATTGCAGGCATGATAAACTGAAAATATTCTATTTGTCAATATATGATAATTTATGGATTTAAAGTTAAGTGTTTCCTGCTCAGGTGAATGATGTGGAAATAAAGACCTCCATTCATCTTGATGAAGCACCTCTTGCCAAGTTTCCCACCATGAATCTCCTTCCGCATTTCTTCCTGATTTCTCAACACCTACGAGATATAAAAATAAAAGTTAGGCATATCCATGCTCAGATGACTTTAGATCATATAAGCAAGAAAGCATGTAGAATACTACAATTCAGTTCATAGAATAAAGCAATGAAAAGGTAACTAAAAGTACCTAGCTCTTTGTATCCACTCCAGTCACTTTTCTCCCACCACTGTCAAGGAGATCAATAAATCAATTAACCACCTGGGATGATACTTAATATGGTTATAAACACAATGTTATGTAAGAGAAACAGAAAAATCATTACTGTTTGCTAGCACTTTTGAGATTCAATTCTCAAAATCTTTAAAGTTCATTTCTCCTTTCTTAATTTAACTAACATTAAAAGTCATTAACACTATTTGAGTGCCTAGATCTCTTAAGCTAAAGACCCCTGAATAGCTCTTGAGTTACCACAGCCTCAAAGAAAGAGTCTCACTATCCCAATATGTCAGCACCCGCATCCAAATTAAACTAAAATAGGCTGATAAATCTTTTACGCAAAACACAGAATTATAACTGAATTTGAGTGTTTCATTTAAATTATAATGATAACAAATATATACTTCACATAATGCCATTGAATACACTGGTAATTTTGAATACAGAAAGAGATGGTAAGCATGATAACAATCAGGAAACAAGGCTACCAAATCAGCAAATTTAGACATTCAACATGCAGAACTTTGAGTAGATTAGAAATCATAGCAAATGACGGCCTCTTGGAAATCTCTTCAAAGTTGAAGAAAAAGCAGAAAGAAATTTCTCACTAGAATGACTTCTCTTAAAAGGATTGGTTTGAAGGGTTTTTTGCTGACAAGATTGGAATTTTTAACGTGGGCATCTTTCATAATATTGCCTTATTTTTTACAGCAACTAAAGTGGCGAACGCAGCACCGAATTGCTTTAATCTACAGTCTTAAGCCCATGTTCAGTCCATATCAGAAAGAACATAGGAATTGCTTCTCAATTGCCACTTAAAATCAACAAAACTCATACATAAAAATGTCATATGATAAGAATGACCATACCGTTTCCTTCCATTCAGAGGAACCATCATGGGATTTACCACCCATCCTTGTCCACCTACAACGGTATCCATTTTCACCAAGGTCTTCCCCACTTTCCTCATACCAGGTACTGCCATCTTCATTAGTGCCAGACTCATTAACACTCTCGTTTAACAGACTAATGCCCCAGTCCTTCTCATTTGCAATACCAGTGTCTACAATAAAAAATAAACAAACCCTGTCCTTTATTATACATGGTTATCTCATCTAAATGCCATTAGAAATTCTAAAGATATAAACCAGCACAGCGAGAGTTCCATAATAACACTCTGCAGTTTAAACAGCACCGCATGTTACCTCTTTTTGGCGGAGTATCACGAGACTGAGGACCAGAATTTCTTGGGGTACACCGAGAGTAGAACTTTTCTTGTTTGGAAGTAACTCGAGATCTGTAAAGGTCATACCATAACATCAACATTAGCTTTGGTAAATTCATAGTGATCACAAGTCACAACATTTCAATTTTCTACATTTAACAACAAAAGACCCTACTAGCAATGGACTTGAGCGGATGTCACAGTAAACGAACAAAAACAGATTAACTTCAGAGCCTGAACAGAAAATAACCAAATCCTATTCTAAAAAACACCTAAATCAGCAAGTCACTTATCCTATTGTTTCCGAGATAAATACAAAGCTACTAACACCATTATTCACGACAATGATCAACATGAGTATAGATTTAGGCGAATTGGAAAGACACACAATACGCGAACAAATTTCAATCTAAATGTGATACAAAATAGTATTAGAAGAGTGTAACGTACTGAGCTGAAGCGAACGGCAATGCAGAAGGGGCCTGGACTCGGACCCTAAGAGAGCTCCTCTTTGAGTCGAATCGCCAGTCCTCCACCTTCTCATTGCTCTTGCCGGAACCGGTGGGTCTCCTGACCGGAACCACGGGGTCGGAGCAGCAGCAACTGATTCGACTCAACAAATTGAGCGGGTCACGAGGAAAGCACATTCTCTTCTTTTTGCTCGGTGCCAATCCATAAGTGACGGAGAGTGTGGAGAGTGTGGAGAGCTTCAACTGGAGCTGAGTCGTGAATCCTCTTGAACTCGCCACCATAATTAAGAAAATGCCATAGAAGAGACAACAAAAACCCTTGAAGATATACGGAGAGAGAGGTTGGGAAGGGGGATTTGGAGAATTAGGAGGGCCGGGCAATGAGAATTTGGGGAGAATCTTCGCGTAGTAGAGGGGATATAATCATTCCTCCTTTATGCAATACTGGACAAATGGTTCCTTCGGTAACCGCGACTCGCTGAGTCTTTGCGAGTAGCGAGTGAGAGGAAGAATGAAATCAGATCGGTGACTCCTCAGCGCTGAAACTGATAGCTTAGGTTGTTGGCCTTGCCCCTGGGCAACGCAATGCAAATCTCAGGATTTAATCATACCGCTTGGGTCCCGCATTGCGGGTTTTGGTTCCGCTTATGCCTCTCTAATTCTGACACGTGTTCTCTACATCTCGCATTTTTGTTTTTTTCTCATTTGTGACGTGTTAATTAATTTTAGGACATCTCCTAATGGATTAATCGTTTTATGTTATAATTATGAGGTATGACGTGATTATTAATATTTTTGTCCTTTAATAGTAAATAAAAATTAATTTCTATTTATAAAGATTAAACCTTTTATGATTAACTAATTACATTATTGGTTATAGATATTGATATTTTAGCAGACGATTTTAAGATGAAAAAAACGCAAGGTCTCAACTCCAGTCTTTACCTTATCCAAGCAAAAGGAGTAGTTGAAACGGCTGCCCAGTGGCGCGTACCTTTCCGGCCTCCCACTGACGTGTCAGCACATCACCCTTTTATGACACGGCAAGCAGCTGTTTACCATGAGATTTAATTGCGGATAAGCTGAAAAGGCGAGGAGCTTGCGTGTCATGTTATACGTGGCAGTGCATTCGTGGTGACGAGAACCGCCACGTGTAATGGAAAAAGTCACCCCTGCTTATTGGCTTATTGCCAGGCCTGCCTTTGGACGAGGAAACCAAAATGAAAGCAGAATCCATTACCTAAATCGTTTGTTTTGAATTTGGATAAGCTTCATGTCTCATCAAGACTTTTAGATGCTGTGTGTGTATTATTGTCTACCAAATCTAATTTGTGGATCCTGTCCTTTGGTTCTTTTCTCCTGCCTGTTGCTTTCGGCTCAACTGTGATTTGCAGCTCACGACGTAAACCTTGCATTTTACTCGTGGCCGTGTTGTTGTTTATCCCTCCCAGGCATCACAATTCAATAAATCAGAACCACAAGTCGTGTAAAATTGCCATCTTTCTGCCTCCAAAACATAAAGTAAAATTATGCAATTTTTAATCCAACTAATATTTCATCATACCCTGACATATTTGTAGTTTTCCAATTGAGGAATCGGGCTAACATAAAGGGAAAAGGTATCAGGCAGAGAGATGATATGCGCCTAAAATGACATTGCCCAGACAAATACTTGTAACCAGCCCAGTCTTAATACTTATACCCAAAGAGGAACCTAACTAACCAAGATAAATGCTCGGATCCAATTAGTTTCAAAGAAAACACAGAGAACCAGAAGTAGCCCATCATACTCGGTATTACATGTCACAGCCCATGTCCTGCCAACATTATTATGCAAGGACCAATCTTTGAACTAAAAGCACCCGAACATTACCTATTGGCTATTGCTATTGTTCCATATTATTGAAGTTCAATATATTTTTTTGTTGAAAGATATTGAAGTTTACTATAGATGGGCGGCGTTGTTGAGTGAGGATTTGAAAGAGCATGGGTTGGAAGTATCCTAAGAAATTTGGAAGAGCAGGGGTTGAAAGAGGCCGTGTCATTATTTGAAGATTTGATGTAATTTCGTTCGTTTAGTTTAATCTTAGAAATTGATTGTTTGATTTATGTTAAAGGTTTAATCATCTTAATTTCTATTCTAATTATACTAACTCAATTAAAAATATCTACAAAAATCTTAAAAACGTTTAAAGAAATAAACGTAATTCTTTATTATTTATCGTAACCACACCATTAATACCTTTGAGTGCGCCACAAAATATAATCAATGTCATGTAAGGTTAGGTTAGGTTAGGCTAACAGCAAAAACTGGCACATCAAGTATGCTTCAATTTATGAGCAAAGTAACCGAAGCAGCGGGCAGTGTTGGTATTGGCAACGTTTCACTCAAAAGAGAAAACGACTTTCTTCTACAGAGCTATTGGTGCGTGCCTTCATGTTAAAGCATGCAATGAGCTGAACTGCAGCCAACTAACATATATCAACTCTCGCCAAAAAAGCTTATCTATGATCTTCCTAATCCCAATCTTAACTCGTACCCGACATTGCTCTTAAAACTCTCATCACCATCATTTTCCTGTTCCAGTTTCTCCTTTGTAGGTGAAGCTAAAGAAAACCCCATATATTGATGTATTGAACTGGAGTAGAGATGATAAAGAAACCACAAAAGATCAGCATGTTTATAAAGAAGTGGTCGGAGCTTGATTGGCGTCTTCTCTTCTTACTCATCGTTCCTCTTTTGCTTTTCTTTTTTGTTTCTTCATTATCGTCTATACACATCGATTATATTGTACCGCACCGGTCTTTTATCTTCAGCAAAAACTCGTCGGATTCTAAAAGTTTGCGTTCCCACTTAGGCGGAGTTGATCGGTGGAGGATTGCGGTGTGTTTGGTTGGTGGAGCCAGACGGTTCGAGCTGACGGGACCCTCCATCGTGGAGAAGGTTCTTAAACGGTATCCCAATGCAGACCTTTTTTTACACTGTCCCTTGGACAAGAACGCCTTCAAGTTATCGCTTCTAAAAACTGCACCTAGGCTCGCCTATGTTCGGATATTTGAACAGAAACCAGTGCCGGAGACGGAGGAGCAAATTCGCGTCCTCACGGCGGCCAACTCCCCTAATGGCATCCAGGTAAAAACTGTGCACTTTTATTGAACCGTTGGGCTACATGCCTACATCATATTTTGCTGGTTTGGGAGTTGGTAGCCCACTCCTTTAGAAGGTTTTTACTTTTTTTCCACATATATTTTTTAATTATTAACCAGTAATCGTTTCAAATCTGCACAATTTGCTTGTTTGATATATCCGTTCCTTCCTCAGCATCTACCGGAACCTTGTTAGTATCAGTCGTGGTAAATTCATGGTCAATTCAAAGTTAAATGTTTCTCCCGCAATCTAAAATTTACGTGTCTGGTATGTAGGGTCTCCTGCAGTATTTTAATTTGGTGGAGGGATGCATCAAGATGATCGAATCACACCAAAAACAACACAATTTTACCTATGATTGGATCGTTCGTACCAGGGTAGATGGTTATTGGAATGCACCGTTACATCCTAAAAATTTCGTGGCCGGTCGATACACCGTCCCTTCTGGATCCGTCTATGGTGGTCTTAATGATCGCCTCGGTATCGGCGATTACCACACCTCCAAAGTTGCTATCTCCCGACTTTCTCTTATCCCTGAAATTGACAAGGCGGGGTATAGGCAACTTAACTCGGAATCTGCGTTCAAAGCCCAGCTCATCGCTCTAAACATATCGTTCGTTGAAAATAGATTGCCGTTCTGTATCGTGACGGATCGAACGTACGAGTTCCCGCCTGCCCATTTGGGTGTGCCAGTGGCGTCGATGTCGAGTTTGGGTCCACTGAGCGGGGCCAAATGCAGACCGTGCACTCCTGTTTGTAAAGAGGGTTGCGTGGAGGACGTAATGTCATCGCTTGACAAGAGATGGAGCTGGACCGAGTGGAGTAACGGTACTGTTGAGCTATGCAATGCTGAAGGCGAGTGGGAGAAGGGATGGGAGAAACTTTTCGATAGAGTTGCAGGTAAGAAACTCAGTCAGGAGAGGCAGAGAGTTGACGATTTGAAGTTCGAGGAATGCGTTGACGATTTTAGAAAAATGATAAAAAGGGCTGGCAAGTGGGAGGCACCCTCGGCGGCGGAGATTTGTGGGATGGGGTTGGGAGTAACGCGAAAATAAATCTTAAGAAATCTAATCTTTTTAGCTAGAGAGTACCTAATTTAGAACTTGTAAATTAATTTAGAAAATGAAATTCTTTTTTCCCTACAAAACACAATTATGCCAACAGTACAGGGTCCCTCAACTACTTCCTCTAAAACCAGTCTACGCAACGCAAGGGATAGAAATTCTAAGTTAGATTTCATGTCAAAATTGGAGTGATATTGAAGTAGGAACGGTGGTTGAAAAGCAAAGGTTTCAAGTTTTGGACTAGGACTGGCTGCTCCTGAAACCAATCTATCAAATAGGCAAATACTACATGGTGATATCTCAGTAACACCATCCGCATGGACCACCAACACCCCTTGTATTTATTGTTATTTGGTAATTTACTTATCCTTTCTTTGTCACCAAGCACTCCGTTCTATCTTCCATCAAATCAATAGTTTTATTTTCACTCAATAATTAAAACAACTTCCTTTTCCTCTTCACTTCATTTCGTTAGCAGTTTCTTTTTACAGTCTATTATATATAGTTGCTTTTTTATTAAAAAATTACACGTCTAAAGTATATTTATCTTGAACCGAATTTAATTAAAACCCAAAATAAATAAAGCCTCTATAATAGTACTATTTTTCATCCAAATAATTTAAACTTAAATGTTTATTAAAAGAATATCACCTTTCGGTATTAGATTTATTAGATATTTGGGTTATTATTCTTAATTTTATAGGTGTTTTAATTTTAGAGATTAGTAATTATAGTTTTTAGCATAAATGTTTAGAATTTGGAATTTACGGTTAAAATTTTAAATTTAGAGCTAAAGTTTAGGTTTTAGTATAAAATTATATGTTTAGATTTTATCTAATAAAATTTATATTTTAACCCTAAATTTAAAATTTTATCAATTAGCTATAAATTTAAAATTATTATACTTAAACTTTAAATAAATTTTAAAACTAAAATATTATATAAATAATTTTTTTTATAAAATACTTGCGCTTGAAATAATTACAAAGATAGTAATCACGCTAGTAGTACATCGCGTGGCCTAAGGCTGCGGTAGGCCTGGCCACGACCTTATATTAACCGTTTCATTGCATGCAATACAAGTCTAGCAAATAGCAAGAGTCTTTCTAATTTTTGGGCCCCTTAATTACATAACAAAGAATGAAACTAATTTGGTTTTAAAGGCCCAACCATCACCATTGCGTAACTCAGCTTGGTCTTTTAATACGTTCGATTCAAATAATTAAACAAGTTAGTGTAACATACTTTGTCGCATATCAAGTAATGTTTTAAAATGATTTTAGTATTCTATGTTTTCAAATTTTCAGCTTTAAAATAATTTTAGTTTTGAGACGGGTAAACGATTTAAGAGATTATGTGTAATTTATTAAAATGAGACTCTTAATTTATAGTATAAACGAGGTATAAAAGGTTTTTTAAAATAAGTTCCTTAATATAAAAAATGTTAAAAACTATCTTGAACAGCATGAAAATTCTTTACGAACATCTTAAAATCTAAAATTTTTACTTATAAAATATTGTTCTCGCATATTTTTTTTCAAAATTAATGGAATTGAATCGCCCGCAATCACAAAATAATATTTTTAAATTAATATTTTTTTCAAAAATTGTTATATATATATATATATTATTAGACAACTCATTTTAAAAAAAAATTCAAAGATCATGTACGATGGCACATATAAAACATGGCTAGAGTCGCCCTTATTTTGTTCTACTAAATAATGAGTTTGCAAGGTGAAATGTCTATTGATAGTCAATGATATTGCAACACCCAAGACCTCTCGTGGGAGAACATAAATGCAGGCATCAGCAAATCATGTCCGGCATATCTCGTGAATGGCGGCACAGACAAATGATAAAAAAAAAAAAAAAACAAGTAGAAGAAACTATAATAAGTTTCATAAACGAATAACATTATTATTTTTTTTTCCTATAAGATACGTGCACTGCCACTTGGCATCAGTCATCAGATACGCAGTCATGCATTTCCCTCCGTGAAGAATGGCTAATCAGACGATTAATCTGAACCATGCAGTCTTTAGTTGACTTAAAAAGATATCCATCGGTGTCTGAAACTAGTAGTATTAATATTCAGAGATTCTTAAGCTCCAGAGAATCCCTCTTGCACTGCGTGAAAATTATAGCTTAGCTATGCAGAATCTTCTTCGTTGTACAGCGATGACCTGGATGCTGGCAGCGCGGAAATACACACAATCACGCATTTCAAAAGATTCTTATTTATTTTTATACTATTACGTTTAAAGTCGAATGTTAAAATTACAAGAAATATTTTAAATTTTGATAGTTAAATTGAAATGGGTTTTAAGTTCAAAGTCTTACTCTATTGAGTGTATAGCACTAGCAGAGCTGACACCTATGAAAGCCGCCATGGTTTGTAACTCAACCCACAGGCCACATGGCAGGAGATTTATTATTTACGTTAGCGGCTCTATTTTTAACAATAACAGCTTATTAGCGGATCCAGATCCTCCGGCTTCGATCCTCACCCTGTTCCTCGTGCGTGCGTGCGCCTTAGTTGCCCTCCCTTTATATACCCATTTTCCAATTTCCCTGTCAAAGAACACTCCTCCGAGTGAGACCAAATCAAACACTATTTTTAACAATAACAGCTTATTAGCGGATCCAGATCCTCCGGCTTCGATCCTCACCCTGTTCCTCGTGCGTGCGTGCGCCTTAGTTGCCCTCCCTTTATATACCCATTTTCCAATTTCCCTGTCAAAGAACACTCCTCCGAGTGAGACCAAATCAAACACTATTTTTAACAATAACAGCTTATTAGCGGATCCAGATCCTCCGGCTTCGATCCTCACCCTGTTCCTCGTGCGTGCGTGCGCCTTAGTTGCCCTCCCTTTATATACCCATTTTCCAATTTCCCTGTCAAAGAACACTCCTCCGAGTGAGACCAAATCAAACACTATTTTTAACAATAACAGCTTATTAGCGGATCCAGATCCTCCGGCTTCGATCCTCACCCTGTTCCTCGTGCGTGCGTGCGCCTTAGTTGCCCTCCCTTTATATACCCATTTTCCAATTTCCCTGTCAAAGAACACTCCTCCGAGTGAGACCAAATCAAACAGCCAAAAAAATGGTTGGTGTTTTCAGGCGCTCGCTTTCTTTCTCAAACAAACCCCCTAATCGTCCATCGATACCACCGATTTGTCAACCCTTCAGGTCCATCTCTCTTCCATGCAGATCCCACCCTTTGATTCTCCAACTCAAAGATGAAATCACCGAGCTCAAAACGTTGTTGTCCAATCCCTATAACCAAACCTCAGCTTGGCTTTGTGATGGTTTGAGTCTCCTAAAGGACGTTCAAGATTCCCTCCACGATATCCTTCAGCTCCCACAGACTCGGGAGATGTTAAGCCATAATCGTGAATGGGTCGAGAAGCTCCTCGAAGATTTCATACGTTTTGTCGACGTTTACGGGATCTTCCAAACATCGTTTCTCTCGCTCAAAGAAGAGCAACTCGCAGCGAGGGTGGCTCTAAGGAGAAAAGACGACTCAAGGATCGCTATGTATTTGAAAAGTCGGAAGAAGATGGCTAAAGAGATAGCTAAGCTCGTGTCCTCTATCCAATGCATCGGGCGATACTCATCCCCTGTGTCAGCTACAATGTCTATTCCAGATACTGAGCTGACCGGCGTTATCACCGATGTTATTGAAGTTACGGTTTCGGTTTCGGTGACACTCTTCAATGGGATTTCCATGCCGTTTGCTTCTAAAAAAGTGTCATGGATGGGTTTGTCACTGTCTAAGAAAGCCAACAAAGTTAAGTAGAGAAAAGTATCAAAGAATTCGAACAAATCAGTGAAGAGAACATGCGGCGTTTGAGGAGCAAAAGAGACGATGAAGAAGTGAAGATGGTATTGAAGAGAATGCAAGACTTGGAAAGGTGCATTGTTGATATCGGAAGTAGCAACGACAAAGCTTTTAGGAGTCTGATAAACACTAGGGTTTCGCTGCTCAATGCTCTCACCAAGTAGAAAAAAAAAGAGAGAAACGTGTAATTCACCTTTTTATTCATGTAAAGTCGCACTGTTTTTTTGCTTCTCCAAGGTTTTGGATTTTCAATGGTGTACAGTTGTCATATATATAATTTTCTAACATTTGGGTCTACGAAAGATCTATCTTCTTTAGTTGTTTGGGAAAATATTTGGGAGATAGCAGTTTTCTAAAGAAACAATGTCATACAAATAAGGTCATATATAAGTCTGCAAATCATTTAATTTTTTTATGTCTTCATTTATGTGTTTGTTTTAAATTAAAAGTTAGGGTTTAAGGTTAGCAATTATGGTTAAGGTTTAAAAAATTAAGAATATTGTATGTTTTTTAGGGTTTAGAAAATTAAGAGTACGGTATATTTTTTAGGGTTTAAGATATAAAAAGTTAGAATTTAAAATTTAATTTTAAAAAATTAAAGGAAGCATAAAAAAATGCATAATAAAAAGGAGATACTTTTACTAACAAAAATCATCTGTCCTTTTTTCATGTCTCTTTTGGTGCCTCCTTTGATATTTTAAAAAAAATTCAATTTTAAGCCATAAACCCTTATTTTTTATATTCTAAATTCTAAACCCTACATCCTAAAAAATACACCCTACTCTCAATTCCTTAAACCCTAACCAAAACCCCTAACCTAAAACCCTCTAATTTCAAGTAAGGGTATAAATAAAGACATGAAAAAAGAACAAATGATTTGCACTCTTTTTACTCCATAAATAACTATCTCGTTATCATTAACAAAGGTTGGTTTCTTAAAATATAAAAAAAATTATAATATTTATCTATTAAAAATAAAATTTTAAACTAATAAAAAATATAAAAAATAAAATAAAATTTATTATTATATATATTTTATTAATTATTATGCCATCTATTATTTATTTTAAATAAAATTATATTAATTGATTAATTATAATTAATCAAACAATTTAATTATTATTTTTATAATCAATAACTTTAATAAAAAATTGAGCCTGATTATAATTTATATACTTTACAAAAAAAAATCACAACACGGGAGAGAGAGAGAGAGACAAAGTCGTACCCAGTGAAGAAGAAAAGGACAGTAGAAAGCAAAATGAGAAAGCTGCCGCTGCTTCTCACTCTTTAGATCTCTTTTTTAACTCAGCCACAGCCACAGCCACAGCCACACGAGCGCTCCATTTCTTTCTCATCTCCCTAAGTCCCCAACCTTCTTTTTTATTTCATTTAATAAGCAACAAGAAGAGGAGGAGGAGGACCCTTATGGTTATTATTATATATTAATTGTTCGGCTCAACTCACTCTCTGAGTTATGGGCTGCTGCGGGTCTTCCTTTCTTAAAGGACACGACTCGGACCAAAAACACAATCACAACTCCAACAACGGTCTCCACCAGGCCAGTAACGGTCCTGTACAACCCTCTCCCGGAACAGATTCACTTGCAGTTGCCGCCGGAGGCATCCCTCGATTCTCGGAGTTCTCTCTTGCTGAGCTTAAGGCTGCCACCGACAACTTCAGCTCCGATTTTATCGTTTCCGAAAGCGGCGAAAAGGCTCCCAATGTGGTCTACAAAGGTCGCCTCAAAAACGACAGTAATCGACGATGGATTGCCGTCAAAAAATTCTCCAAATTAGCCTGGCCCGATCCGAAACAATTCGCCGTACGTTTTTCCGCTTATTTTTCACCAGTCAGATTTCTTATTGTAGGATTTCATTGCTTCGTTTCTTTCTTTTTTGGGTCTCTCCTTAAAGGATGAAGCTTGGGGAGTCGGGAAGCTGAGACACAATAGAGTGGCGAATTTGATTGGCTATTGCTGCGACGGAGACGAGAGATTGCTTGTTGCTGAATACATGCCCAATGATACCCTTGCAAAGCATTTATTTCACTGTATGTTTCCAGCTTCAGTTACTATTTTTACTGAACAAAAACAAATTAAATTTCATTAAATTTAAGTGCCATTATTACTTCCTTTGATTGTTGCGTTTTGTATCTGTTGATTGTTTCAATAAATTTGTGTCCAGCTAATTAATTTTCAGTCAGTTAGATACTGAATAATATTTTCTCTACTACTTGTTTTTTCAAGTAAATCGAATCAGGTCATATTGTTTGGCCATATTCTCCAATGGAAACATAATCTTTGGTCTACTCTTTCCTTTTCTGATGTTTTCATTTTTGGCTTTGAGATAACTTCAGTTCTTTAATTGTTTGACAGGGGAGAACCAGACTATAGAGTGGGCCATGCGTTTGCGAGTTGCTTTACATATAGCTGAAGCATTAGAATATTGTAGTAGTGAAGGTCGTCCACTGTACCATGATTTGAATGCATATAGGGTTCTCTTTGATGAGGTGTTACAACAAATATCTTTTTTTTTGTATTGGTATCAGTTATGATCTTGAGTGAATCGGTAATCTTGTTATTGGGTTTGGCAGAATGGTGATCCTCGACTTTCATGTTTTGGCTTCATGAAGAACAGTATGGACGGAAAAAGTTATAGTACCAATCTTGCGTATACACCTCCAGAGTATCTAAGAAATGGTAACTCTTTTTGTTGTTTAAGTATTTTTCGCTGCCCTCACTGTAAAAAGAAAAGAAAACAATCTTCCTTGCCATTGCACGTGGAAGTCTAAAATTTATGCAATGTTTTAAAAAGTTCAGATTAGTGTTATCATTCATTACAGAAATTTATGCATACCTACAGAAATGGTGTTTTTTTTCAAACACCTGTTGCACTTGAGTGGTCTCTGTCAAATGAAATCTAATGGCATCTCCATTTAGCAAACAAAACTTGCTCATAGATCGTTCCAGGAGTCCTGCCATCACTTTGTCGTTACCAAATAATAATGTGGAAAAGGTGAGGAGTATGTGATGCTGGAGTTTTAAGATCACTAATGGACCTTCCTCCTCTCTTTGTAAAGCAAGCGTGCTCAGACGCATCTGGTTAATAGCAAGCTTGAGGCCTGAGCCTGAGGGACAGTAAAAGTTTTACCATTTCGTGCATATTGTTTAACCTTCTGCGAATTCTGAACTGTAAAACAGCATAATCTGTGAAAATATAAACTAAACCAAGTCTATCATCAAAATTGAATATTCAAAGTTAGGAATTTCTAGGACTGGTAATTTCACCACGAATTAGTTGTCTGAGAATCTTTTCTGGTTTAGTGATTGATTAACTTACTAACATCTGTGTTCTAGGAAGGGTCACTCCTGAAAGTGTTATATTCAGCTTTGGAACTGTCCTTTTAGATCTTCTCAGTGGAAAGCACATTCCCCCGAGTCATGTAAGTAACTGTTTTTTTAGTTTCTTTTTCCCTTGTAGAGTTGTAATGTACATATGTAATGAAGTTATTCCATCACCAAAACTGCATACTGTTGTGGTGGTTTAACCTAGGGTGGGATAGCCAAGGGAAAATTGAATAATCATCTAGAACAGGGGTCATAAGTGTTGGAATTTTGGGTCAAAAGGATTTCTGAATTTCTCATGCATGGTAAGATTAGATCTATAAACACACTTAGTTTTGTTTTGATATAATACATCATTCAACTCTCTTATCTGATTACTTCACCCGATTTAGATTTGAAGATTCGTGAAAAATAAAGTACAAAAATATAATTTCTTTTGTCACTTGATTTCCCCGTCTTTAGTTCCACCACCTTGTTGATCTAAAGTTGTAACTTTAGGAGTATTGCTCTATTTGTATGTAGGCCCTTGATATGATACGGGGAAAAAATATTCTTCTTTTGATGGATTCTCATCTAGAGGGAAACTTTTCAACTGAAGAGGCGACAGTTGTCTTTGATCTCGCCTCACAATGTTTGCAATATGAACCAAGGGAGCGGCCAAATACTAAAGATCTTGTTGCTACACTTACCCCATTGCAAAATAAATCTGATGTGAGCTGTCTCTCATACTCCATTCTTTCTTCAAATTTCCTCATTTGCTTTATTAGGATGTGCAGGGGCGCAGCCAGCAAATTTAGATTGTGGTGTTGTAATTTAAAATTTTTATGAAGGTTTTTTTAAGTAGGTGGTAGCAAATAATGGGTGTCAATTTCTTTTTAAGGGTGTCAATATTCTTTTAAGGAGTGTCAATTTTTATTTAAAGTTTGTGTTAATTTTATTTTAACATTATTTTATATTAAATTTATAGTGGAAAAAATTCTCCAAATTTTTTGACTAGGGTGGCTCTGCCCATGAGGATGTGCATTAAATGAAATCTTGTTTGTTTGCATTTGCAGTTATGTTCTTATGAAAGAGAGAATTTGTATTTTTGCCAGACTACGAATCTTGAGTCTTCATATGCAGGTTCCATCTTATGTGATGTTAGGAATTCCAAAGCAGGAGGGGGGGCCTCCAACTCTTCAGCAACCTCCGTCTCCTCCCCAGCACCCTCTGTCTCCAATGGGTGATGCCTGTTCGAGGATGGATCTCACTGCTATCCATCAAATTTTGGTAATGACACATTACAAAGATGATGAAGGAACAAATGAGGTAATTGGGTTTTAGAAATATTGGTCTGTGAATGCGTATCAATCTTGTGTTGCTAAATCGCATTTGATATGGACTGGTTTCAGCTATCCTTCCAAGAGTGGACTCAACAAATGAGAGATATGTTGGAGGCAAGAAAGCGTGGAGATGTAGCATTTCGTGACAAAGATTTTAGAACTGCTATAGAATGTTATTCTCAGGTACACATTCCATCTCTTACTGGAAAGAAGAGATGTCATTTATGCACAAAAATTATATTTATCCTCAAAGTGCCTAGGACTTGCTCATCTAATTCGTTAACTTAATGGTGGTTCTAGTATTTTATCATTTGTATCCTGTTTTTTTTTGGCTCAATAGTTAAATGAAGGTTTTGATACCTAGCCAAGCAATTAAATATAGTAAGCAAATTGGAAAGTTGATATCCTTAAATTTTCTCACGCTTCATGCATTGGAGCACTTTGGCAGCTCAAGAATTCTAGGTGCTATTTTTACTTGTTTTATATATTGAATATGGTACCGAGGAACCAGTTGGTGCACTTCTTTGTTGAGGAGTAAAAAGAAGGTTAGTGTTTTTATGCATTAATGTCTGCTTCATTTAATCCCAATTTATTTGCAGTTCATAGATGTTGGAACCATGGTTTCTCCAACTGTGTATGCACGGAGAAGTCTATGCCATCTTCTCTGTGATCAGCCAGATGCTGCTCTCCGAGATGCAATGCAAGCACAATGTGTCTACCCTGACTGGTCGACGGCATTTTACATGCAAGCTGTATCCCTTGCCAAGCTAGAAATGCACAAGGATGCGTCTGATATGTTGAATGAGGCTGCAGCTCTAGAAGAGAAAAGGCAACGGGGAGGAAAATGATATTGAGAAGGTCTAAGTTGTGGATCTGTAATATTCATTTGTAAGGGGGCTGAAATCACCTATTATGATGGTGGTTGTAACCAAACATGTGAAATTCATGTATAGTAGAAAGTTGGAATCCTGGCTTCCTTCCGAATATGGCATGTTCTATTTATCCAGGGAGGGAGAGGAGGCACTTGTATTTCCCACTGGCACTTCTACTTGGTAATGCCATCACCTCTTTCTTCTCTATTGCTGTTATCTTAATGAAACAATCGATTTTGCTTGTTCATCGTTGTCTCTTTTTACCACCATTGAAATGTTCACTAAATTCGGTAATAAATTAAATGCCACATCATACTGACACCAACTATTGTGTGTAACTCTGTTGTCATCGACTTGTTTAATCACAGGAAGAAAATACATGGGAATTGGGATTTGAATTGGTAGCAATACTAGCGCGAAGACTCAACGGAGACTTAAGCCTAAAATGTGCAGTCTTTATCTAAGAAACATATAGCTCAGCTTTGCCATCAATGAAAAGGCTCATAAACTCTTCTCCATCAACGGTTTCTTTCTCTATCAGCAGTTGAGCAAGCTTGTGGAGAATGTCAATGTGGGTTGTAATAATCTCCTTTGCCCTTGAATATGCCGTCTCTACTAGATCCCTTACCTCAGCATCCACCACATCGGCGGTTGCCATTGAGTAGTCCTTTTGAGATGACATCTGCGTTGCGGTTGCGGTTGCAAGTCAGATTATGTAAAGAATAAAACCAACAGGAGGCTAGTAAATGGCATGATATAATGCAGGTATCGAATACAATGCCCGTTGATACTAAATTGAAGAACATTACCTGTTGACCTAAGAAAGGGTTTCCACCAGCTCCGCCAATGGCAACTTGTCCAATCTTTTTGCTGAACCCGAATCTTTCAACCATCTGCCTCGCCACTCGTGAGACTTGCATAAAATCATTTGATGCTCCTGTTGTCACGTTTTCCTCGCCAAAAATTACTTCCTCAGCAATCCTGCATAAGTGACAATACCGAAGATCCTTGAAACTGTAAGCCTGAAAGAATAGAAACATGCAAGCAACAACAGGATACTATTCTTGCATTTAGTGCTGTGGTGGCAGATTTTAAAACTAAAAATTGTTTTCCTTCAACATAGGATTTTACTATCACATGAATCTTATCCGATCATCCCTTCTCATCCAACAGCAAACAAGGAGTCAAGGACTAAGATTAAGATTGGGCGCTGTACCAACTGCTCAAGACAACGATAAACCTTGAGAAACTTACCTTCCACCAAGTGCAACAGCCATCTGGTTCTCTAGGTAGCTTCGGCTGTAGAGACCAGATTCAAGCCTCTCCTCGCTTGGAGCAAAAAAGGTAAGGCCACCAGCTTGACCACGTGGAATGATGGAAATCTTGGCCACAGGATCATATTCAGGCATAAGTGCACCAACTAAAGCATGGCCAGCCTCTGTGAATTGGAAAGCATACATAATGTCAAATACCAAGGACCAGATCATAGACAAGAAAAAGAAACTAGGGACTAACTGCATACCATGATAGGCAACCAATTTCTTCTTCTCATCCGAGACAACAGCATTTTTCTTCTCAGGTCCAGCAATAATCCTCTCCAGTGCATCAGATATCTCATCTTTGCTTATTTCCTTGAGGTCACGCCTGGCGGCAATGATGGCTGCTTCATTCATCAGGTTCTGCAAATCAGCTCCGGTGAAACCTGGGGTTCTCCTTGCAATCTTGTCAAAGTCCACATCCTTTGCAAGTGCCTTTCCTCTAGAATGCACCTACAATATAATAGAACATGGATTGAGAAAGAGCCAACAAAGGAGGTCCAAAGTAAACAAACTCAACAATGAAGTCGAGGACGCAGCTTATCAAGTTTGAACAGGATAGATACTGCTAATAGGAGCAAGAGATTGATGCCCCATTGTAATACTACAAATCTTAACATTGATTTCACTCAAATCGGCCATGCCAACTACCTACACTGAAAAATAAGCAAGTATGCAAATGGAATTTCTAAATGGCTAACCTGAAGAATCTTGACTCTCCCAGCGACATCAGGCCTATCAACCGTAACCTGCCGGTCAAATCTACCGGGCCTCAATAAAGCTGCATCAAGAACGTCGGGTCTGTTAGTTGCTGCCAAAACAATGACACCAGAATTCCCCGAAAACCCATCCATCTCAGTCAACAACTGATTGATTGTCTGCTCTCTCTCATCATTTCCTCCTCCAAGGCCAGCTCCTCTCTGCCTCCCAACAGCATCGATCTCATCTATGAATACAATGCAAGGCGCCTTGGATTTCGCCTTTTCAAACAAATCTCTTACTCTGGACGCGCCTACTCCAACGAACAGCTCTACAAACTCCGAAGCAGCGCATGAGAAAAACGGCACACCGGCTTCTCCTGCAACTGCTCTCGCCAAGAGGGTCTTTCCAGTACCAGGAGGGCCAACTAATAAACAACCTTTCGGGATTTTAGCTCCCAAAGCAGTGTACTTGTCTGGGTTCTTCAAGAAATCAACAACTTCTTGGAGTTCCAATTTTGCCTGGTCAGCACCAGCTACGTCAGAAAAGGTAACGCCAGTCTCCGGAACTTCCTGGAACTTGGATTTGGAGCGTCCGAAATCCATGGGTCCGCCAAGTCCACCAGGGCCACCTGGACCACCTTGAGACTGGCGGAAGAGGAGAAATAATCCGGCAAAAGCAAGGACTGGGAAAAGCAAATTCCCAATAAAATTGAAAAGTCCATTACCCGATTCACCCTCGGATACCGAAATATCGACGCCATTCATTGCTAACATGTCGATAAGGTCAGGATCATTGGGGACAATCACGGTGGCTCGACGGCCATCGACGGCGGTGAGTTGCAGGGCGGAACCGTCTTTGCTAAACCTGACTCTCTCCACCCTCCCCTTCTTGACTGCGTTCAAAAACTCGCTGTACCTCCATTGGCTGCCTTCTGGAAGGTCCGAGGATTGGGATTGAGGCTTGGGAGCATTTAAGAGCAGGTTCTGAGAGAAGGATGACTGGTTCGAAGGACTTGGCTTGGTTGACTGCGCTTCAATTACAGTCGGTGGTGACGGCGGGGCGTTATCCACGGCCAGTGCCTGTGGAGTCACCGACGAGAATAGTAAGGCAGCTAAAGTAGCATGAGATTGGAGGTGTTTAAACGTCTGGTTTGAATTAGATTTGTTGTTGAGGATAGACTGGGTTAGATGGACTTTTCTTGTAGTTTTTGGGGTTGGAGGAGACAATAAAAGTTGGGTTCCGAAAAAGTTTGACGAGAGCAAGGAGTTAGCCATTGATAATGGCTTCTGCAAAGGTGGAAGATTGAACAGCTGACTGAGCCTAGCGGTTTCTGTTAGTTCAGTTGAAAAACATGAATTGCAGGAAGGCAAATGATTCGGCCTTGATTTTTGATTTCTTGGGGTTTTTATTTTGAGCTGATCAGGCAACTCAATGGACTTTGATGTTGCAGGTTTTGCGCCACGCGTTCATCTTATAACCCACTCGTCCATTGTCAATATGAATCTTGTAGTCCTCATATTTCGCCATGACCTTCGTTTTGGAGTTCACAAATCGAATTCAAATCTTGGGAACAAATCCATGCTTCGTGCTAAACGAAGAACCACAAAATTAAGGTAAAAAGTAGGCCATAAGAACTAAGAAGTGATAATATCCAGCACCAAATAACCTTTTAATTAGATGGTTCAGACATACATAATACGTGAATACAATCGTTTCGGGTCCCAGAAACAAAATCTAAGTGCTTGTTTGTTATAAATGGATGAAGCCCAAAGGAAGACGTATTGAAAGGCTTATAATCTGGGCTTTAGTTCACTTGAGAGATTAATATTCCGTTATGATTCGGTTGGCCCAGTTTCACGATTTGGAGTCGTTAAACAATGTTTATTTATTTGATGGATTTTTTTTCATTCTTTCGATTCGGTTTACGACTCGCTGTTTCTTGCCCAAAATTCGAAAATGGAGCCTCCCCAAGACACCTCCGAGAACCTTAACGATGTCGTTTCCGACGATGATTCTTCTCCGGAAAACACAAACCCCGAAGACCATGAAAACCCCAGTACGACACTCGACCCCCATATTTCGGATACCCAAGATGAATCCTCCGACCCCGTACCCGACGAACAACCCCAGAACACTAATTCGAATCCAGCCGAGCCTGGTCCACCGGTTCGTAGACGCCGCCGCAGGAAGCGCTTCTTTACTGAGCTTATTGCCAATCCATCCTTCTCGAAGAACCGTCGACCTAGAGTATCGGGCCTCGCTAAAGAAATGGACACTGAAGCTTTAATTGCGATCTCCGTCGGTTTCCCTGTTGATTCTCTTACTGAAGAGGAAATTGAAGCCAACGTGGTGTCGAGAATAGGAGGCCAAGAGCAAGCTAACTACATCGTTGTAAGAAACCACATTTTGGCTCGCTGGAGATCCAATGTATCTGACTGGTTGACGCGTGAGCACGCCCTTGCAGCAATCCGAGCCGAGCACAAAAACCTAGTGGACGCAGCTTACAATTTCCTTCTTGAACACGGTTACATTAATTTTGGTTTATCCCCAGCTGTTAAAGAAGCGAAATTGAAGTCTTTTGATGGTGCGGAAAGATCCAATGTGGTGATTGTGGGCGCGGGTCTTTCAGGTTTGGTGGCGGCGAGGCAATTAGTTTCAATGGGGTTTAAAGTTGTCATATTGGAAGGTAGGACGCGCCCAGGGGGACGTGTGAAGACAAGGAAGATGAAAGGTGATGGGGTGGTGGCTGCAGCAGATCTTGGTGGTAGTGTTCTCACCGGAATAAATGGAAATCCATTTGGGGTTCTTGCTAGGCAAATGGGGTTACCTCTTCATAAGGTTCGAGATATTTGCCCTTTGTATTTGCCTGATGGAAAGGCAGTAGATGCTGATGTTGATTCTAGGATAGAAGTTTCTTTTAATAAGTTGTTAGATAGGGTTTGTAAGCTTAGGCATTCCATGATTGAGGAAGTTAAATCAGTTGATGTTCCATTAGGGACAGCACTAGAAGCCTTTAGGAATGTTTACAAGGTTGCTGAGGATTCGCAGGAGAGTATGTTATTGAATTGGCATCTTGCTAATCTAGAATATGCTAATGCTTCCTTGATGTCTAATTTGTCTATGGCGTACTGGGATCAAGATGATCCGTATGAGATGGGCGGTGATCATTGTTTTATACCTGGAGGCAATGAGAGGTTTGTTCGAGCACTTGCGGAAAACCTTCCCATTTTTTATGGGAGGACGGTGCAGAGTGTCCGGTATGGTATTGATGGTGTTAGGGTTTATGCCGGTGGTCAGGAGTTTTGTGGGGACATGGCTCTTTGCACTGTTCCGTTAGGAGTTCTGAAGAAAGGTTCTATAGAATTTGTTCCCGAGCTTCCGCAAAGGAAGAAGGATGCCATTCAGAGGCTAGGATTTGGGTTGCTGAATAAGGTTGCTATGTTGTTTCCATACAATTTTTGGGGTGGAGACATTGATACTTTTGGCCACCTGACAGAAGATCCGAATATGAGAGGTGAGTTCTTTTTGTTTTATAGCTATTCTGCCATGTCAGGTGGGCCACTCCTTGTTGCTCTTGTTGCTGGAGGTGCAGCGATCAAGTTTGAACTGATGTCTCCTGTTGAGTCTGTGAAAAGGGTTTTAAACATATTGAGTGGCATATTTCATCCGAAAGGGATTGTTGTTCCAGATCCTGTCCAGGCTGTTTGTACTCGGTGGGGGAAGGATCGCTTCACGTATGGATCCTACTCTCATGTTGCTATTGGTTCATCCGGGGATGATTATGATATTCTTGCTGAGAGTGTTGGAGATGACCGAGTCTTCTTTGCTGGTGAGGCAACTAATAAGCAGTATCCTGCCACAATGCATGGAGCCTTTTTAAGTGGCATGAGAGAAGCTGCTAACATGCTTAGAGTGGAGAGGAGGAGGTCGTTGAATCTGTCTAACAAAGTTAGTAATGATTTTGAGAAATTTGATGGTTTGAATCAATTGTTCGAGAACCCTGACCTGACATTCGGGAGTTTCTCAGCTTTGTATGATCCCCATTCAGATGATATTGGATCTCATGCATTAATAAGGGTCAAAATCCAGGGGGAGAAATTAGTCTCCGGTCATCTGTATCTTTATGGCTTGATGACGAAGAAGCAACTCATTCAGTTAAGTGAAGTAAATGGAGATGGTAACAGGATGAATATGTTACATCGCAACTTTGGGGTGAAGTTGGTTGGTAGGAAAGGATTATCAAATATCGGGGAGTCTCTTATCTCAAGCATCAAAGCAACTAAACTCAACCAAAATGCAAGCGACAACAGCTAATGCTGCCTGGGTCACTTCACCAGCATTTCGAGCAATAGGAAGATGTTTCTTAGTGGACATATCTTCCGTTTGATTGCAATAGTGTGTATTGGTTGTAACATTCATAGGGACATGTGTCAGTTAATTTTAATCTTGAAACGAGTCATTCAGTTGCCTGGTACTGTTGATTTGTAGTTTAGTTCCTTTGAGGAAATGCTGCCATCCTTCTTACATCAATGTGCAGTTATTGTTATTGCATTATCATTCATTGAGGTTCGTTTAAGACTCTTGTTAGTTTTCAGCATTGTTGGAGAAACCGAATGTCATGGCTTTTTTATGTGTCTGGATTCAAGGCATTCGTTGGGATGCATCTTGTTGAAAACCAGTGTTTTCCAGCTCTCCACAAAGGAAGTAGACGAAATTAACTTCTCAATGGTGGAGTCAACCTTGTTTTCAATTCCTGAACCCAAGGCAAGATGGAGGTATAGCATCAACACGTGGAATATCGATGAAATGGAATATGACAATGTATTATTGATGAAACAGCTGGAGGACTCGAGTAAGGTTGTACCATATCTTTGAACATGAAGTAGACAGCATGTTCAGGCAGCGTTTGAAACAATAATCTCCCTTTCAATCTTCTTGGTTTTGTTAATATAACAGGTCCTTTTACTTCACATTTTGAGCATCCGTAGCAATACTGGGTTTCATTGACCCAAAGAACAAAAGGTTTTGATTAAGTTGCAGAAAAATATTTTTTTACAGTAATACTAATCACTTTTTTAAGGGAAAGTAACAATATTAAAATAGTATTTTTTAAGGGAAAATACTTTAAGATGACACTTAAAGTTGCCAAATGTAAAAACATAAATTATATAGTATTTATTATATAAAGGTCATTTAATTGCTAAATATTCTACAATTTTATATATTAAAATGATTATATATTTAAATAATATCAAATATATAATTTCATAAAAAATTGTAACTAACACAATTTCAAATAATAAAACATAAATTTATAAAAAAAATAAAAAAAAATATACATAGTTTACCTTATTCTTATTTATGCTGGACCGGATCCTGAGCTCGTTTCTTCTACTGGCGTTTCGGGTCCATACTTTTACGGATGCTAAACAAATTTAATGAAACCCAAAACCAAAAGGAATAGCTTTTCCTCGGCACAAATACAAATTGTCGGCCGACAAAAGTGTGTTAAAAAAGCCTTGAAGTTCAACTGCGTATTAAAAGAGGAAACCGGTTGCCTTATGCTCGGGATAATGATGTTTAGAATCCAAAATGCCAATAATTTGTCTAAAGTAAAGTGGCATAATTATGATATGTGCATTGATAGAAAAAAGGACTTTTCCACTTGACACATGAAAAAAACTCAATTTAAATTATATTTTCATAAAACCCGATTAGAATAATTCAAATAATATTTAAGTTATAAAATAATCTTAAATAACTCAATTTTTTAGTAATTAATGAATTAATTTTTAAGTTCACGTTAAATCCTTTAACTTTATTTGATACATATATTACATATGGAGAAATATATATGATATATATATATATATCATACATGATTTTAAAAAGATATTTAAATTGAAATCAACTAATATTATAAATAATTAAAATAAATTTTAACAAAAATTTAAACAACTTGACATAAATTTTATAAAATCAAATAAAATTTGAGTTATAAAAATAAGACTCATCAATTTAATTAAATTTTTTTTAATTTAACTTATCAAATACTTATTCTTAATCCAATAAAATGGATACCTTGAATCTAGAAATTCGTGTACTTTTTCATGTGTTGTGATTTTTGCTCACTTAATTGTGGGATCCGTCGTAGTCTCCTAGGTTTCATCAGGTTCTATGATTATGGCGAAGATCTTTGTTGTCGGAGGATGAAGGTTTCGGTATCATGATTGGGAAGAGGCGTTTAGTTAGTTGGATGTGAGGCTTCACGATTCTCAAAAACACTCGAGCAGAGGCAACCACTGAATTCTTTAACATGATCTGAAGGGATGTTTGCACATGGACTTGGACAGACTACAGGTCTCGCATCCCAAGAACAAATCTCAGAAACTCAGGAGTTCAGTAATCACTATCGGTGCAGTTAAAGATGCTGGCTTCTGAAGCTAAAAAAAGATACTTCACGTCTTAATAAAAACCCAGCAACTTCTGCTTCTCACTTGTCAGCTTATTTAGATGATTTTAGAGGTACCAAATACGGGAGATAGAGTTGGTTATAGAACTTGACTGCCTAGATCAAACTTAAAAAAAGGTTCTTTCCTAAGGATTTTACGCTTGCACCTTTTTCAAAGCATAGAATCTAAACCTTTTTCATCTTGAATTGAAGTTATTACAATCAGAAAGCCCGTGGTGACTAAAATCCATGTGGATTGCTAGGACCCTCACCACATGTTCAGGAAAATCCAAAACCAACCCACGTCCATATCATCTTCTATATCCAATCAGCACATGGTTTTGAATTGAATCTCATACTTCGATAGCTTTCTGCACATATATATACTGTTCAGTTCGTACCGGCAGAATTCAAATACAAAAAAAGCTGCCAACCTTCTTCTTTTGACTGCCACTGCAGGGCGTGCTTATTCCCATGATCAGCGCGAAGAAACTGGTGGCTCTCGCAAGGAAGTGGAAAAAGATGGCTGGCATAGGAAGGAGAACGATAGCAATCCCTAGGATCAACCGCAAGTTAGGAAAGCCGGGTCATTTTGTTGTCTACTCTTTGGATGAGAGACGGTTTGTTGTTCCATTAGCATATCTCTGCACCAACGTTTTCAAAGAGCTCTTTAGATTGTCGGAGGAAGAGTTCGGATTGCCGAGAGACGGCCCTATAACTTTGCCGTGTGATGCAGCAGTCTTGGAGTACGTAATTTCTTTGGTTCAAAGACACGACTCCGAAATGCTGGAGAAGGCATTGCTCGTGGTTTTGGGCTCGCATCAATGTTACTCCACCATTGCTTCACAAGAGTTGAGTTGACGATAATTCCACCATGGAAAACCCAAATTGTTTGTACCAAAATTGGTAGTTACCTTGGCGTTTGGGTTTTGTTTCGATAAATAAATAAAACAACTCCTTGTGAAGCTAAAATTGCAGCAAACTAACTTTGTTTCCTTCTAATACATAGTTTCAAGATAAGAACTCATCAATTCCATACTTCATAGCTCAGCAGAAATACACAACCAGCTGAAACTCTTAAATGTGGAGGATTTGTTCCCAACCTTAAAACATTATCTAATTAATGAAACTCTTCATTGATCGAACAAAAAAAGTGATGCATCGAAGATCACTACGGCTACTCAACGTCAAGAACTGTTTACGAAGACAAAAGTTCATATCATGACGACCCAATGGAAGAATAATACACCATGGCTATGATTTTCAGTGATCTAAATGCCTTAATAAAAAACAATACATGGAAATAGATGGAGATAGAAAGAAAAAATTATTAATCAATGTATAATTTAACAGTGGGCAATTGAACTCTTTAATCAACGTATGCTATTAATCTGTTCTAAATCAACTTTACGGGTTCATCATACATGCAAAAATGTTTCAACATTCACAGCATCCACTCCTTTCCTCTTCTGTCTTTTAGGCTACAACCAAGTTTAAACACGTTACAAAATAAAGCAAATATTTTTACTACATTAGCACCTGATGCTATAAAAATTCTACGATTACAAGAAAAGAAAAATAAGGTAGTGAGAACCACATCGTACCTTAAAGTTAACTGCTACAAGTTCAATTAGAACATCCCCACTTTCCACCTCAACTCACTAGACTCCCCAATGGTTCACTGGCTTTGGAGGTGATCATATCAAAACCATATTCCATCATTTGCTAGCCATAGGCCAAGTTATATACTCTTTTACCACAGTAAGCATGGGCCAAATGCATTGATCAATAGATATCAAATTTACACAGCAAGTTAGTCCGTTTTTAAAAATCAAGCTCCAAGTAGTTTTACAAAGATAAAGGAAGAAGCATCCTTCTTTTCTTTTTCCTAGACAATCTAATTTGTTTTGTGATTTTCATGCAGAAAAGCAATAGCATTGAGATGCATACAAGCATAAAGGCAAGTTGCATATGCCTAAAATACAAAGAAACAGCTGAGAAAACCAAGAAAGCTAAAATAACAAGCTCCCATATAACAAAGAGCATAACATCAAACCTGCAACCACAAAACAAGAAAGCACATCGATTAGAAAACAGGACAAAGAAGACTAAATCAATGGATCACTATAAAATAAGTAGTTTGTATGTTACATTCTCTGATAAAAGGTTGAAATCTCCTTTCTCATACAATTGATTTAATATAATAGTAACCCTAAAAACATTTCAAAATCTGTTGGAACTACTGCACATACATCACAAGTAACCAAAAAAAAATACACACATCCTGCAAAGCATAGGTTCAATGCTAACAGCTTAATATTTTCAACTTCTGGCGTCAAAGCTTCTCAATCAGAGTAATAAGGACTCCTAGCCTAATCTACCATGATCTCAGCAAATCCAAACTTTAAAGAACCTATTCCTAACAGATTGGTAAGCATTCTGCTCTTATAGATATAGATAGTTCAAAGCTTGGGAGAAAAACTGGAGATACACTATGCACAATCATTACAGCTGAATCATTGGCAAGATATATAAGCAAGCATTGGAAACTCCTACCTTCATACAGTTAATTCGCAAGCTAACCACCCAATTCATTCAGTTGTTACAGCATTATCAAAACCCGTACTCAGCTCCACAACAAACTCCCACTCCCACGAATCAGCTACATGAAACAAACAATGGAGGAATTTTCTAATTCTAGGATGACCCCCAACAGCAGGCTTCTTTCAGACCATCTTATTTCTATTTCTGATGAAAATTAAGATGAACGTATAATTTCAAACATTATTTTCCTATATTTTTTGAGAGTCTAAAAGCTAATGCGGTAATTCAGACCGACAGCAGTCTGTATAGCTCCAGAGTCAAATTCGCTTCTTTGACCACCTAAAATTTCGAAGTATTTCTAAACAATAATTTAATTGCTCTATAATTCTTTGCCCGGGACCCACCGTCCAATTCTTAGTGAATGTATCAATGGATTGAGAAAACGGGATTTTCAAAAGAAATTCAAAATTACCTAAGGAAGCTTGAGCCGAGCTTAATTTTTTATCCTAATTATCTCATGTACTTACCAGTAAAGTTTTCCGACTGAATATCAAATAAAAAAAAATCATAACCGAACGTAAAGCACGAAGATCTTGACATGGAATCAAAATCAAGTTTAAACAGATACAAAATTTCAACGCTATATTGGAAAGAGAAAATTAACAGAAAAAATACTGAAAAACGCAAATCATGGAATTAACCATACCTAGAGGACGAAAGATTAGACGAAGAAGTGAAAATCGAAACGGAGGCCCAATCGTTCTTAGATCGAATCTGATACTCTCTCAACTGCTCTGCTAAATTTGATCGCGTTATCATCTTTCCCTTCTTCTTTCCCTGACTATCGTCCTTCAGTTTTGTTGATAAAAATTGGTTAAAATTTAAGAATCTGCAGACCAATATGCGAATCGAAGCTAGGAAAAAAAAGTAAAGTGGTAGCAATTAGCATCAATGCTCGATTCAGTTAGGCCTCGGTTCGTCGCGTTGGCGCGTAGCTTCTCTCTCTCTATTTTCCCTCTTTCCACTCTAAAATATTTAAATACTAATGAATTTAAATATATATAAGCCGAGCCCGCGTGTTCGACGGGCTTTCAGTTAGACTGAGCACGATCCGTCAGGCCTATATCTGACTGGGCTATGTATTTAGTATGGGCCAGACACATTTTAAAGTTTATTAATTTTAGGATACAAAACTATTTAAATTGATTTTTTTTATTTAAAATTATTTCAAGTGTTCGTGCTTAGAAACATAAACAAAGAACACTTTAATTATTTTTACGGTTCGAATCAATTTATCTTATCTTTACGAAGCATTGTTTAGATATAAATTCATTTTAGTATTAATATTTTAAGTCTTAATCATAACTTAATTATTCATAAGTCAGAGACACTAATTCAATATTTTATTTTTTAGATTAATTAGATGTTAATATTTTAAGTATAAGTAAGACAAGAAGCTTTAGGACATATATGGTAACTCTATTCAAATTTTTATTCTTCAGTTCTGTATAATTACAAATATCATTAAAAAAATTAAAATATATTTTAAACTTTATCTTTTAAATTCGAAAAACATTCTCGTTTATTTTTTTTAACAATAAAAGGTAAAATAATTTTTTTTTGTTTATTCGACTTAATACTTGTACGATTCCGCAAACTTCATTTCAGATACTGAAAATAATGTAACAATATCTCTTTATTTATTTTTAATTTAAAATTAAATGTTCGAAGTCTCAAACAAGTAGTATAAAACATGATTATCTCTTTATAAGAAACTTGGCATCCATTTTCGCTAATCTTGTCGGAATTTATATCAAATTTTCTCCAATCATATACAATATTGGATCAATCCTTCACTGTATAAATAAATCTTTCGAAGCTGAATTTTGTATTCTTACATAATAACATTTCAATTATAAAGAAAATTTTCTTCACCAAGATCTTAAAAGTCAATTTCTTTTTCTGCCACGGACATACCATCATTTACCCCCTGTCCCCCATGTTTTTTTTTCTCAACAATGTTAAAAAATATTTTATTTATCCCATTATTGTTATTTTTTTATTGGTTTTAGTAAAAAAAATATAATTTTTTAGATAAATGTTTGGTTAAGTGTTTTGTCCTAATTTATTTCTAAATTTTTTTTATTTATTAAAATTTATGAAAATGACCTTAAAATTTTTAAATATCTAAATTCAACTGATAATGTTATCGTTTATCACGTTATTGACGATAAAATAAAATTTTCTTCTTTTATTATAAGATTTAAACGTCGTTCGTCAATCGACTTAGTATTTTTATTTTTTATTAGTTTTATTAATTTTTATAAAAATTAAAATATTTGAATAAAAATTTTAAATTATTAAAAACTTATTGTTTAAAAACTTATTTCATACTTGAAACTAAAAAATCTTAAAAGTATGACATTCCAGACCGCCCACCTGTCACAATCGTATCGGCCCCACCCAATTAACGACAGAATTTAAAAAGTGAAATTAACGTACAACGAAGCTAACCTCACGATTCATTCATTCCACGAGGCCCCACCCCATAAACCGAACAGTCATGGATCTCGAAACCTCCTTCTCCTTCTTCGGTAAGAAACAATACGTGGCTCACCATCCTTTTTGTCTGGGCCCCTACACCGTCCTCGCAGGCCAAAACCGTCCATCACGTTCTTATCCAACGTGTCACCCATGTGATTGGTAGCATGCTTGCATAACTACAGAGTGTATTCTTTTCCTTTTTTCCTTTTGACTGTTCATTTCCACCAGCGCTAGCTTATAAACCACGCTTACACTCGCTTCCATTAGTCGGCACATGGGTGCAAAGGACAGGTGTCCCACAAAATAAAGCGAGTACAAAATATTTAGAGAGTATATTGTTTTCGACCTTTGTTTCCCGCTTAGATTAATGCAAACGTCGGTTACATAAATGGCGCTCGATTGGCTAGCTCGTTAGCTTCCGTTAAGTTTTGACGTCTCCTTTTTTAGATCGCGTCAGAAGCGCGTTGTGATGACGAGGCCTTGGTTGCTATAAAACACCAGTTCCTCATTTCTGAAAATCATCCAATCTGAACTCGGTAGCCAACTCTAAAGAAGTGAGACTAGCCAGCTTTGATCATATTTCGTGCTTGTTGATACAAAGAGAAATGGCCGAGGAGCATACCGACAAGGCCCCTGAGGTTGAGAGCAGCGCTGCCGGTGAAGAAGCAGTGGAGTCCAAGGACCGAGGGTTGTTTGATTTCTTGGGGAAGAAAGAAGAGGAGAATCCCCAAGAGGAGGCGCTCGTAACTGAGTTTGACAAGGTTAAGATTGAAGAATCAAAGGTGGAGGAAGAGGGAGAAGAGAAGAAGAAGCACAGTCTCCTGGAGAAGCTTCAACGATCAGATAGCAGCTCCAGCTCCGTAAGAACGTTAATTTCGCTTTCTTCTTCTTATGGTGTTTACCGGATCGCCGAATTTTTACTTTGGGGTTTGTAATTTAATTGTCCTAACATGTAATCTGTTTGTCTGAAACGTTCAGTCCAGCGAAGAGGAAGAAGGTGAAAATGGAGATAAGAAGAAGAAGAAGAAAAAGAAGGGATTGAAGGAAAAGATCGAGGAGAAGTTAGAGGGAGAAAAGAAAGAAGAGGACACAACAGTCCCAGTTGAGAAGTGTGATGAACCAGTGGTTCAGCCGGAGACGCCGGAAAAGAAAGGTTTCCTTGAGAAGATCAAAGAGAAACTCCCCGGACAACATAAGAAAGCTGAAGAGGTGAGCAGCCCTCCTCCACCTCCAGCAGCTGCTGAGCCCCACCATGAAGGTGACGCAAAGGAAAAGAAGGGGATTTTGGAGAAAATCAAGGAGAAGCTCCCTGGTTACCACTCCAAAACAGATGAAGAGAAAGAGAAGGAGGAGGCTTGAATTTCTAGTTAAAAAGAAAAATGGTGATGGATTTGTGTGTTTCTTAAATTGTTGAAATTGTCTGGTTTTCGGTTTCTGGCTTGTATTTGTATATTTCATGCAAGTTTCCCTTCTTTTTCCTGCTTTTAGTACAATTCATAAAGGAAAAAAAAACATCTGTTTCTCTTCAGTAATCAGTATGTAAGAAAGAACATGTTATTACCTTTATTTATTTTTATTTGAACAGTACTTAATGGATCAATTTCTTGCTTTTATCGTTATCCTATGGAGTCCCACTTGTTTTTGCTTTTTCCCCCTAAATGAATTATGTCACACCTTGCTTCTGTGAACGATTTCCACCCTAATTATAATGGATGGAGACAAAAAAACAGAAGATTTCCGCCCTAATTATATAAATTAAATCATATTTTAATTTAGTATAAATCCTAATGGATGGACAGAAGTATTCGGGTGCTGTTGCATTTTGAAATGATCCCCTCCTTTCGTTTCAAAATACTGTCGTTTAATTGTTTAAAATCCTCTCTTTAATCTTTCAAGGAAAGTGATTGCATTATCTTGCCTTTCTCCTTTCTCCTTTCGGTTGAAATGTCACTTACTAGCAATTAGTACTCATCTATCACCTCCTTTTTATGCAGGGAACTAAAGATATATCTTTTTATACAAACCTAATCCTTTATGGATGAGTTTAAAATATAATCAATTATATTAATGGTCACATAATTATTATCGTTTTTTCTTATGATCCATCAGATCACCATTGAAATGATATTATGTATGGTGAGAACTGATTTTTTTTATATATTTAAGGATGAGTAAAACTCATTCTAACTCGATTCGAGGCAAACTTTTTTCTTTTAATTTTTTTTTTCATATATTTAAGGGATGAAGCTGTTCAAGCCCGGTGAACGTATTATATTTAAGGGTAAAACTCGACTCGACTATTAAAATCACTTGGTAAAACTCGACTAAACTGGTAAAATTTAATTTCTTCACCAACAGTTTAAAAATCATTTTCTCTAAAAAAAAAGATGATACCATCATTTCAATTAAATAATTTTTTATTTGATCCCTATCGTTAAAAAGAACGTCTCATAGTTAAGGGTAAGTAAAATTCGACTCGAAAATTTTTTAAATAAAGTTCGAGTTATAAAATAAAAATTTAAATAACTTGAAATTTTTAGTAATTAAAAGATTAAATTTTAAGTTTGAGACGAGTTTATAAATTTTTATGATGTATACATTAATATATAAAAATATAAAGAAATGTTGCTATATATGAAAAACTATATATATACTTATCTTATATGATTAGAGAAAGTTATTTAAATTAGAATAAAATCATACTATAACATGTTAAATAATTACGACTAAATATTTATAGAAACTCGAAAACTCGATTCGATTCGACTCGACTCGAACAAAAAAATTTCAAATAAAATTTAAGTTATAAAATATGGCTCTTCAATTCGAATAACTCAAATTTTTTAATTCAACTCGATCGAATACTCAACCCTACTCATATTACTATCGCTAATTATACATCATTCTCTCTCTCTCTCTCTTTTAATTTGGGCTTTGGAAGAGATCGGCCTTGTGCAAATTAGATGGGTTCAGTTGAGATGAAACCATGGGAATTTCCTTTTCACTCCACGCCTTAGTACTAAAACCTACGTCCCTTTGGCGGCTATTTACTCATTTTTTTCCCATTGGATTTCAGATTCTTAAAGTTCTTCAACCCTGACTGAACCTCAAACTCGACCCTGAATTGTCCATCTCAGACCCAATTCTATCGAAACATATGTCATTTATGGAAGTCGACACCAAATCTAAGAAACCTGGGACTCGACTCTGTTGCGCGTGTTACCAGCGAAGGGCTGCTCTCAAAAGACCCAAAACCTTAGAGCAGGTGATTTATTAAACTTTCCAATTCAGTTTCAAACTTGCATCGAGTTGTGGAAATTTGTCTATGTTCTTAGATACTAAAATTGCGTTGTTGTTAAAGATATGCCGGGAGTGTTTTTACGCGGTGTTCGAGGAGGAGATTCACCAGGTGATTTTAGAGAACAAGCTGTTCAAGCCTGGTGAACGTATTGCTATTGGTGCATCCGGAGGGAAAGGTTAATCTTTCTTTTCAAGCTGACACGGAACACCACTCATTCTTATAGCAAAATTTTCGTATCTTTTCTTGTTGTCCTAATAATATTACTGCTGGGACTGTTGCAGATTCCACTGTCCTTGCTTACGTGTTATCAGAACTGAATCGACGACATAACTATGGCCTTGATCTTTTTCTTTTATCTGTTGACGAGGGTATAACAGGGTACAGGGATGACTCACTTGAAACTGTCAAAAGAAATGAACTTCAGGTCAACCCCCCTTTTATCTTGTTGAATTTCTTCCAAAAGCTTATTCTTTTTGTTCAAAAGAAATGAACTGCTTCAAGCTGTTTGTTTTGATTGTTTAGGAACTTTTTCTTCTTTTTTTGATGCATGATTCTTCTTGTTTGTATGCAGTATGGGCTGCCACTAAAAATTGTTTCCTACAAGGATTTGTATGGATGGACCATGGATGAAATAGTAAAGATGATTGGCTTAAAAAATAACTGCACGTTTTGTGGTGTTTTCCGCCGTCAGGTATACAAGCTGCTCTGGTTTCATTAATTCTGCCATTTTTGTTAGGATGTACATGTGTGAGAGACTACCTTAATATCTGAATTTTAAGATGGGTCCTTCTTCCTTGGAAATGGCTCGGGAACTTTGTCCTATTAATAAATTTAAAAACAACTAAATTCATCAACTCCAATTAGGAGAGCTTATAGACATTTTATATGTTGTAGAATGGCCAATATTTCGTATGTGGTTTTAGCACTTTGCATTGTTGTGGTTGAGTATTGATTTGTTCGACTTTCTTTTTGTTAAAGGCCCTTGATCGAGGTGCTGCGTTGCTGAAAGTTGACAAGGTTGCTACTGGACATAATGCCGATGATATTGCTGAAACTGTCCTTCTGAACATATTACGAGGTGATATTGCTAGGTAATGTATTTGCTGTACTTTTTGTTTCCTTTTGGCTCAATTGATTGTTATGCTGAGATAATGGCTTTTACTTGTGTAGGCTAAGTAGATGCACTTCAATTATTACTGGTGAAGATGGACCTATTCCGAGATGCAAACCTTTTAAATATACCTTTGAGAAGGAGATCGTGATATATCCTTGAAATGCTTGCCGTTTTGATTGTGAATTTATTTATTAGTTTTCCATTTCACTTGGTTGCCAAAACCTTAACAAGTTCTCCACGTATGCTTATTTCAAGAAGCTGGACTACTTCTCAACTGAATGTAATTGTTTCTTGCCATTCCTTTTTGTTCCTTCTCCTATTATATCCGGAATTCGATTGTCTTGAGTTGTCAAGCTTCTTTTCTAGGTTTATGTTTAGAGGGTATTGCAGCACGTCCCATAATGTCACACTAAGAAACTGATGGAGTTGTTTAAGTTTCAGGCATTTATTCTCCAAATGCATATCGTGGTTTTGCTCGTGAATTCATAAAAGATTTGGAGAGAATCAGGTTAATACCTTTGTGTTTCCTCTCTAGTCTCACATCTGTAAATTTTGTTGTTGATTGCTTTTTCGGCTTACTATTTCAGGCCCAGGGCTATACTCGACATCATAAAGTCCGGGGAGGATTTTCGAATTGCCACTTCCACCAAAATGCCTGAGCAAGGAACCTGTGAACGATGTGGTTATATTTCCAGCCAGGTGAGCATTCCTTTTACCTTGCCTGACACCTTTGGCATGCATTTGGTATGCAACATTTATGGTAAAGTTTTGCCTCCCTCTGGAGTGCTTTAAGCACTAATAGCCGTCTGCAATGCGGTTGAAACTGATTTAACCTTATACATGGGATACAGAAATGGTGTAAAGCTTGTGTCTTGCTAGAGGGGCTGAATCGAGGTTTACCGAAGCTCGGCATTGGTCGTAATCAAGGCCTAAACAGTGACGCTGAGAAAGATATTACTAATAAAGATGGCAGAACAAAAGGTATTGAGAGCAAGCAATGTGGAAGTTTGGAATTCTGATGCAGTGTGTAGCCATGGCTCTGCTGGTTGATTCTGTTTTGAAAATGTATAATTAAATTTGTTATTTTCTATTTTGATTTAGATTGATTAATCAGGAATGCTTGATGTTATTAATATAGTAGTTGATTTCCTTACCATGCATAAACTTAAATTATGTTTTAATTAGTATTACAAAGTACAATAAATTTTATTTTTTAGGCTACGTATTATATTTAATTACTCTCATTGTACATGAATATAAAATGTATATGTTTTATTTGTGAAAATAATGTACCTTTATTTTTAATTTATAAAAAATAATAATTTTTTAATATATGAAAAACCTTCCTTATTTTTAACTATATATAGTGGAGAAAAATAATAGATATGATAGTATTATAATAAAATATAAAAAACTTCAACGTTATAAGAATCAGAAAAAAATTAACACAATAAAATTAAAAAGAATTAAGAACCATAAACAAAAATAAATATTAAAATTTAAATCTATATAAAATAAGATAAATATCTTTAATTATTCGATCGATTAATAGATTTTTTTAATTTACTCACTTTAGTTCATATAATTAAAAATGTTTTTCGTGTATTGTATAGATAATACTGATTTTTTTTTAAATTAAAAAAAGTATAGTAGAAGAAGTTAATCAATTAAGAGTTTTAGGACTAAATTCCAATTAATGCATAATGTAAAGACTAACTACAAAATTTGAACTTTTAGAAACAAACCCTTGCGAGTTTACAGCGCAGAACAAAAGCGAAGCCCCACGCCTAAACCCAAACCCTGCTTCTGTTCCCTGTTCCCTGTTCTCGGCGAGATCCGTATTGCCATCTCTCTCAAACATCGAGCACAAGATCAGGTCTTTTAAAAATATCCTTAGAGAGTTATATTACGGTTCCTAGGGTTTCTGAATCATACGATTTCCCCCCTTTTCACTCAATTTTTGCAGTTATGTTACTGTTTGTCTTTTGAAAGTTATTTCGATTAGTTTCTCACTGAAATGAGGGAAATGAAGTGAAAATGCAGGAGACAAACTTTACCAGTTCATTATATAAAAAACTAGGGTTTATTATGTCGCTCTTTAGATTCGAGCTTCTAGATTTATTTCATTTTTGTTGTTGATTTAAGATACCTTTATTTCTTGTTTCAGGTCCTTTTACGTGCACTGAAACTCCGAGCTACTCTTGTCATATTTATTTTTCATGGCGGTGCGTTATTTGCCTAAAAGAACTTGTTTTCAGTTTGTTAGATTTGTTTTTAGTATTCTTTTCCCCCAGTATTTGAAGTTCTATCTTGCGTTTGTTTTCTTGGTAATGTGATAGATTGAGAAAATCCTTAAAGATGATGCTAGTGAAGAGAAGGGTGAACGTGCCAGAATGGTAAGTCATTATAAACATATATAAAATTATATAATGCTGATCATCTGATTTTAAGGGAAAACACCTACTTGTTTGGAATTCCATGATTATACTTTTTTTATTGAATTTGTGCTATTTTGAGCATCTTATCTTCAATAATTGAAGATACATTTGTTATTCATTATTTTTAGGCATCATTTGTTGGAGCTATTGCAATTACCGATTTGATTAAGACAACCCTCGGGCCAAAGGGAATGGTAAATATTCCAATGTCTATTCAAATGAAGATAATATTGATGTTTCTTTTTCTCCTCCACTTTAAAGTTTAAATTGTGAATATATTTTTGGTGAAATTATCTGCCAGGATAAAATTTTACAGTCAACAGGCAGAGGACATGGAGTCACTGTCACAAATGATGGTGCTACCATCTTAAAGTCCCTGCATATTGACAATCCGGCAGCAAAAGTCTTAATTGGTATTCTTAAAGTTTTTTTTTTCTTGACTACTCTGTTGCTAACATGCGTACTTTTTTATGTTCTAAAAATGAATTTGATGATTTTTTTTTTGTTGCAAAAGATAGCTGTTATGTTTTTATATATTGACAATTGATGCCAAATCCAGACATCTCGAAAGTTCAAGATGATGAAGTTGGAGATGGGACAACCTCTGTTGTGGTTTTGGCTGGAGAGCTTTTAAGGGAGGCAGAAAAGCTAGTCGCAGCCAAGATTCACCCAATGACAATAATATCAGGTTCTTTGGGGCTCGTGTAGCACATTGCTTCCTCTTATTCTTCTTTTATGCTGCCTCTTGGGTCTTTTATGTTTTTATTTCCCTTAAAGTATTATTGCAAAGGTATGAAACTGCTGGAAATCTAAATTTGTTATCTGGTTTCCTTATATGTATAGTATTAAAAAAGGATTCGTGGATTTTACTAGTGAGTTCTTTTGTGTAATATTTTTGATTTGCTTCTATCTTGGAGTGACATTTCCTGAGAGTTCAGAAAAAAAAAAAAAAGAGAGACGAGTCTCTGATAAAATCTGTTAAATTTTTTTACTTCTCTTTCTTTCCTTCTGATAGTAATCAACCTTTCCTCATCACACTCTATATTATTTACAGAAATCTTCACTCTGAACTTAATAGCAGTGTAGCTGCATTTGTACGTGGACTGTGTTTGGTTTTATTCACTTTTATTTTGTTGGTGTTCCAATAACCAAATAAATTCTGTTCCCTAGTTTATAAAAATACATGTTGGTTTTGTAGGTTATCGAATGGCTGCTGAATGTGCTCGTAATGCTTTGTTACAGAGGGTTGCGGATAACAAAGGGAGTGCAGGTTAAGATCATATCATATCATATCATTCATTTTATTTTTTTCTTTTATGAGACCTCTATCGTTTGCTTTATGCCCAATGTTTTTGGTGTCTTGTTCCTTATTGAACGCGACTCTTTAATATGTCTGATTTGATGAAATTTGTAATGGAGTTGTTCTTGTTATTGGAATGTTTTTTTACTCATGCACATGACATTTCTGAATTTTGCAGAGAAATTCAGGTCAGATTTGATGAAAATTGCAATGACCACTCTGAGTTCCAAAATTCTCTCTCAGGATAAGGTGTATTTTGCACAGCTAGCTGTGGATGCTGTTATGAGGTTAAAGGTGATAATTTCTCTGCATCTAACATTTTACATTCAAGTGTTTAATGCTGTTTGATATATGACTTCAACGGAATTTCTTCTTCCATTTTTATTTATCGAGTTTTTACGGCATGTTATTTGTTACTCCAGGGGAGCACAAATTTAGAGGCCATCCAAATTATCAAGAAGCCTGGAGGATCTTTGAAGGATTCTTTCTTAGATGAAGGGTGAGTTCTTGTGAACCTCTTATCCGGTTCAATATTTATTATAATAGTTCTTTGGTGTAATCAGCTGGGTCTCTAGTACAACATCCTTTCCCTTTGGTCTCTGTATTCTGCAGAAGTTTTGCTTCGATTATCACACTTGTCATTGATGAAAATGTATTGCGACTACAGACAGTTGTCACTGAATGGTTTAAGGCATTACTTATGATTTATTTTGTTGATTTAAACATAATTTTTATGCTTTCAGATTCATTCTTGACAAGAAAATAGGCCTTGGACAACCAAAACGAATAGAGAATGCAAAGATTTTGGTGGCAAATACCGCAATGGATACAGATAAAGTGAAGATATATGGTGCACGTGTTCGTGTTGATTCAATGTCTAAGGTTGCTGAAATTGAAGGGGCTGAAAAGGAAAAGATGAGAGAGAAAGTGCAAAAGATCATAGCACATGGGATTAACTGCTTTGTTAACAGGCAGTTAATTTATAATTTCCCTGAAGAACTCTTAGCGGATGCAGGTGTACTTGCTATTGAACATGCTGATTTTGATGGGATAGAGCGTCTGGCTTTGGTAACAGGTGGTGAAATCGCTTCAACCTTTGACAACCCAGAGTCTGTTAAGCTTGGGCGTTGCAACCTTATTGAAGAAATCATGATTGGCGAGGATAAGTTGATCCACTTTTCTGGTGTTGAAATGGGTCAGGCTTGTACTATTGTGTTGAGAGGGGCAAGGTATAGATAGTATTGATGTATCACATTCTAGTTCTCTTTTGATATGTTTGCATTCTCCATAACGTGCCTCTGTTTATGGCAGCCATCATGTGCTGGATGAAGCTGAAAGGTCTCTTCATGATGCCTTGTGCGTGCTGTCTCAGACAGTCCATGACACTAGGGTATTGCTTGGGGGTGGATGGCCTGAGATGGTAATGGCAAAGGAAGTGGATGAACTGGCACGAAAGACTCCCGGGAAGAAATCTCATGCTATTGAAGCTTTCTCACGTGCGCTTGTGGCCATCCCAACAATTATTGCTGACAATGCTGGTCTGGACAGTGCAGACTTAGTAGCTCAGCTTCGTGCAGCGCACCACAAGGAGGGATGCAATGCAGGGATTGATGTTATCTCTGGATCTGTAAGTGCTTAAATTGAAGTAGGATCAAATATCTTTATCTTTTGTAGTTTTTTTAATTACTATTATTATTATAATAGTAGCTGCAGATTTGTTTCATTGGCCCTGTGTATATAAGGTCTAGTCAGTGATTTCGTGCTAAGATATGGCTGCTGAACATAGTTACAGATACATGAATGCCTTAGCAAGTTTATTAGATCCAAGTATTGATATGATTTATTGCCTATTTGGTAGGACAACCAAACAACATGAAATGCTTTTAACTTTCCTTCCTCTCTCTGGTGGGTGATATGTTTTATACATTTTAACAGGTAGGAGATATGGCTGATCTAGGAATCTCCGAGTCCTTCAAAGTCAAGCAAGCTGTATTGCTCTCCGCAACTGAGGCAGCTGAAATGATCCTTAGAGTTGATGAAATCATTACATGTGCTCCAAGGCAGAGAGAAGACAGAATGTGAAATCAATGTCACCTTTGCTGTAACGGATTTGGTATTTTCGTGTTGATTTTGTTTGTTTTACTACAGTCTTGTTGATTTCTTGAACTGAAGTTTTGATGTCATGTTTCTTTTTTGAATGAAAGCAACTTTCGGTAATTTTATTAATGATAATTTTTCCATACCATGTCTCCATTTTTTTGTTGGTTACTGTTTTATAATATGATAATTAATATTATTAATGTTTCATTAGTGGTATGTTTCTGTTTTACACAATTCTGAAGTTTATTTGAGGGATCCAAGTTCATTTACAGGGAAGCAACAGAACCGTGGAGGTGAACAAAGCCTGGCAATACAGAGCTCGATAAATGGCATCAACACATTTAAGTTCATTGGTATAAATGGCATCACGTCCACATGATCCGACACTCAAGGCATAGATAGCCACATCTGTGTACAAGGAAACCTATCTTGGTATACAAATTACACTAGAAAACAATGTTCGGACAGTACCTCAGGAGAATCAGATAAGAGAGTTAAATATCAAAGCAATTCTATTAAACTAATAAGAACTGTCTGAACAGCTTGAACCCTATGACCAGACACAATTTGTAGCTTTGTTTAATGAAAAAACAAAACAAAAAACAGAGAGGTTTGTAATTTGCACCCGACATCAGGAGTGGGCCTTTGCTATTTATTTTTCTGTCCACCATCTGTTCAAGCAAATTGTTTCTGGTCTTGGGTTCAAGCTGTTCAGACAGTTCTTATTAGTTTTCCAGAAATGGTTTCGTTGAGCATCTTAATTTATCTTTGCTCCAGTTAGGACTATGGTCTATGGAGGTCCAGTGGCTCATGTATTTGACTGTTATTAGCCCAGTTATCGTTTCGGGATTTTAAGGATTAATACCCATCGCTGTCTCGCCTGTTCAAATCAAACTCATCTAAACTAAAACTCGGCTTCTTAACTGCCGTCATCTACAGTAAACACTTAAACGTTAAACCCCACTTTTTAAAACACCAGTGTTTCGAACGAGGTCGAATCCGCGCAGGTTAACGACGCTACAGAGGTGAATCAGCTTATTAGCTCGGCAGCAGAGGAGAGCCACGCCGGTTTCTGCGACGAGGAGATGCCGTTGCTGCTTCTAAATGATGTCGTTCGGTCAATGCCTAGTCACGTCGTCAAGGCCCTCTTGTCTATCGGGGTACGTTCTCTTTGTATTTCTATC
The DNA here is from genome assembly GCA_035048815.1 of Abelmoschus esculentus. Taxonomy (NCBI): domain Eukaryota; kingdom Viridiplantae; phylum Streptophyta; class Magnoliopsida; order Malvales; family Malvaceae; genus Abelmoschus; species Abelmoschus esculentus. Next base: position 5,408,299 of record JAUCBN010000008.1, read on the forward strand.
GAACCGTTTATTATTGCATCGACATTTGAATTTGATAATCATGGTGATCTTGGGCGCACCCAGCCTAGGTACTTTGCTAAACTGAAACTAATATGGTTATACTATCAGTTCATGACGATAGTAGAAAAACACCAAGTATTGCTTGATGACTATTCTCACCTTTTTCTTTGGGTTCAAACAAGTTTCCCCACAATCAATTTTAGTATATATTTTAGCCTAATGATTCGAGTATTTGACCTAGGATATGTATGTGTACTTGCAATCTCGTGGGACTCAAACGTTTCTACTCTTTTGCAGTATCGGATCAATCCTGGGATGCAGAGCAGAGATACTACGACTCGATGTTACAGACGTGAAAATGGATTCTTTCTGACCGAAAGATGCGGAAGTATACACACTCGTATATCAGCGTCTTCCGATTTCTCTTTGACCCCTTCTGTTTTAAATAACGTGAGACATACCTTATTACAGAAGGTTGGCATCCAAAGGCAATGTTTTTCAAGTTGCTTCTCTCGCTCTGTTCTGTGGGAAAGTAATATCCGAGGTTGGGTTGTAGGTATTATTACTGCCCTTAGGTGTTAGTTCCAGTAATTAATATGTTATGTCCCTGTGGACAAGGCAGTTGCTGTTTTCATTATATATTCAACAAAAGCTTTTAATTGGCCAAAATTTTTAAAAGCATTAATATAATAATTGCTAACCAGAAAGCTAAAAATCTGGTCTTGTTTTTATGTGTGTATATATTTAGGCCCAGCTCATAATGGACCAAATTAAAAGGATTCATAAAGTTGGTGCCTTGGTGGGGGATCCATAAATTTATTGATAAAACAATAAACGCAATATACCATCCCATTTACACCTCGGCCTAACTCCTTACGTAATTAAATCGTGGCACTGTATCGTTTCTAACCAATCCCGTGAAGAAACATTCTTCGCAACCCTGCACACGCGTGCTTTTCACGCTCAGCATTCACCCGCCAATAGGAGAAACAGCCACAGCACGGCGACATGGACTCCAAAGCCAGTTAAAGAAACTGCGAGTACACTCTTTTGAATCTTGATTATTGATAAAGCTGGCAAGAATCCGTCCAACTTTGGAGTTTGTTGAGCATTTGATCTTTGACTTGAAGAATGGGGAGCGTTTCGTCTGAGGAATGTTTCGATCAAATAAGTGAGCGGTTCGAGAGCTACAGTTTGAGCGCCGACGTGAGCGAATCGGAGAGCTCAGGTGGGTTTTCTTATCGTCGTTTTGACCGAGGTGGTTCGAGTTCTTTGGCCTCAAGTGGGGCTGAGTTCGTTGACGTTTCTAGTGTCTCGACGGGAGTTCCCGTTATGTTGCCGGTTGTCGGTGATAGACACGTGGTCATTCCATCGACGAAGGTGGAGGTACCAGTACCAGAGCCCGACGTGATCGGTGCGTTCACTACATTTTTTATTTTTGTTCTTTTTAGCACTTACGAAATTGAGAGTTGAATTGGTTGCTTCATTGAAGGTTTTGCCGGTAATTTTAGCTTATAATTGTCAAGATGGAAGACTTGTTGAATCTTTTGCTGCATTTACGTTGAATCTTTTAATTCTTTCCGTTTTTTGGTACAAACCGGACTTTTACTTCAAATATTTTTTCTGCGGAGTCTGGTTTGATTTTCCTGTTCATCTTGCTTAGGGTTAGTTGTGTTTTACTTAATTTCTATAGATGTTGCAGAAGTAGAAATGATGAAGGGAAGGTTCGCCAAGCTTTTGCTTGGAGAAGATATGTCTGGTGGAGGGAATGGAGTTTGTACTGCCCTTGCAATCTCCAATGCCATTACAAACCTTTCTGGTTTGTTTCTTGTACTTAAATTTCATTTTGTTGATGTGTTTCTTGATTCATCATTAAAAGAAGGTTGGAACCTGAATCGATTTTCTAATTTCTTGCAGCTTCTGTGTTTGGGGAATTGTGGAAGTTACAACCATTATCACCAGAAAGGAAGTTAATGTGGCGCAGAGAGATGGATTGGATTTTGTGTGTAACTGATTCCATAGTGGAGCTTAAACCATCATTGCAAGAGTTTCCAGGTGGGGGAAGCTTTGAGGTTATGGTGGCTCGACCACGCTCGGATCTCCTTGTAAACCTCCCAGCACTCAAGAAACTTGATGCAATGCTGATAAGCATTCTTGATGGCTTTCATGATTCAGAATTCTATTATGCTGATCGTGGAGTAGTTATCAACGATACCGATGGAATTGAGGCATTCCCTTCGTCTTCTCCGTCTAGGAGTTCATCTGTTAGACCAGAAGAGAAGTGGTGGCTCCCATTTCCTAAGGTTCCTCCCTCTGGTTTATCTGAAGATTCAAGGAAGAGACTGCAGCAGTGTAGGGAATGTACACACCAGATACTTAAGGCTGCAATGGCAATAAACAGCATTGTGTTGGCTGAGATGGAAATCCCAAATGCATACCTCAAAAGTTTGCCCAAGGTTTGAAGACTGCTATACAAAATTGTTCTCTGTGGCATGAGAAATTATAAATGTGCTTTTAGATGGAGCATCAATGAGGCGAATTGCATTAAATATCCATGCATTTCGATTGATTATTATTTCCCATGCATCTCTTTGTTCCCTTTTTTTTCTCTTTAGGGTGCGTATTGTTCACTAGCCTTCTTTTGCTTGTCTTCCAGTGTGGAAAGGATTGCTTGGGTGAGGTCATATACCGTTACTTAACTGCTGACAAGTTCTACCCGGAATGTCTTCTTGATTACTTAGACCTATCATCAGAATACACTGCTCTGGAAATGGCCAACAGGGTTGAGGCTTCTGTGCATATTTGGAAACAAAAATGCTTGAAAAGGCACTCACTGCTTACAAAGGTGGGAAAGTCAGCCTGGGGTGGCAAGGTTAAGGGTTTTGTCAGTGACATAGAAAAGACAAAGGTTTTAGCTGAGCGGGCTGAGACACTCTTACAAAACTTAAGGCTACGTTTTCCAGGCCTTCATCAGACTTCTTTAGACATGAGCAAGATTCAGCATAACAAGGTACTTCATCTTTAGCGTGAATTAGTTCTTAAAGCATTATATAGCCTCTGCACCTGTTCCGTTATGTTGAAAGCTAGGCTTTCTATAACTCCTTGAGAGCTACTCGAGAGTGATGGAAAGCCTAGCTTCCAACATAGCTGCAAGGATTGGTGATCTGCTATATATGAGCTAACTTGTATTGTCTCTGTTTTTTTTTTTTGGTTCGGAATTGTTGAAATATGCTAAAGGCAAAGAGATCAGAATAAAATTGTTAGTTCTTGTAGGATGTAGGGCAATCAATCCTTGAGAGCTATTCGAGAGTGATGGAAAGCCTAGCTTTTAACATAACAGCAAGGATTGATGATCTGCTATATGTGGACGATGCCACAAAGAAACGTGCAATTGCAGCAGCAGAATCCATCTCCGTTTATGAGCCAGGGCGGTTTGATGTTGGTCTTCCAAAACAAATTCAGATGTCAACCAATCCACTCGCATTTCAGCATTCTGGTATTGGGACTCCATGTGGGATGACAGTATCCTACGATTCAGATGAAATAAGTGAAAGCACTGATAGGAGGATTTATCAACCTATAAATACCGGGAATCTTAGGGACTCATTGGATGGCTCACTGGTAAGGCTAGCTTTTTGAGGAATGAAAGCAAAGTCGTCATGCATATCACCAACCTGGAAACAAAGAAAAAAAAGAAGGGAAAACATCAGGTAGTAACACTTCCCGCACTATTATGTGCGAAGCTCTGTTTTATCATTAGTTTCTACGTATCCGATTGAATCTTTGTATATATTAGTTTATGGTCATACATTCAAAGTAGACTTTTGTTTTTCAGATAACCATGGATATTGTTTTAGCTAGATCACTTTGAAGCGACACCCTTGCAATTTGCAGCAGGAGCAGGTAGCATTTTTCTTTTTTTCTCTAGAGTAGAGTAGAGATGCATTCTGATCAACCGGAACTTCCATTTCTGATGTTACGGGACATTCCATTTCTCAGTATTCTATGTATGCTTTCTAAAGGTTGCGATATGGATACCTTTCAGGGTGTATAAAAAAACATCGGAACAGCTTTGTTAATGGAGCGGATCAAATAAGGCCCATTCTCTTGTCACTTTTATTCTCTTTGCATTTCAAGTAGAGATAGAATCCTTATTGAATTAATTTTATATTTGTGTAAAAAAAGTATTATTTGTTTCGTACTTTGGTTATTATTCTTAAACCATCTCAAACAAGTCTCGAGAAGAAAATTACATCTTAACCACCATTTTTTGATTCAATCACCTTGAAAGCTGGCTTCAATTCCTTGCCTACAACTTCAAAAGTACGACTATTATTTATACTGAATACATTTTGTACATATATTTTTTTTGCCAGATATACATGCATTCCCCTCTTTTTGTTGCAAACCCTGAGAGAAAGACATTCTTCTATTAAACTCCTTCAGAATTCAGATAGTGAACATATATGATTGCCACGTGTTTGAGGGCCCAGAGCAGCAACAAAACGAAGACATTACGGACATACTCTTCACCACTCACCAGAACTTACCGCAACCAAAATGATGACGCACAAAAAGGAACTTGAAACGAAATGTAGAGTATGGTCCCCCTCCCCCCCTTGATTTTTTGAGCAGCATCATAACCCATCTTTTCATTCGTCGTGCTCTTGACCTAAACCCTTAACGCATTGACCCAAAGCAACAACGCCTACGCAGCAAAATAGCAAGTAGTCAAGGCCGGACAATCAATGGTCCACTATCTCCACCCACTACTAAACCTCAAAACCCAAGATTCCTGCTTCGAGCCATGACTTGAATATCCTCCATTCAGTACACTTAGTTTCAAACCTCATTATAACCTACACACAATAGACCTAATGAGAACATATCTGAAACCACCTTCAAGAAAATGGTAAGTATAAGCTGATTACTGGAGATGTCCGGTTACCAGAATTGAATAGGGTGATTGGAAGTTTCCCTAACTATTTGTTTTCTATGTTTAGGGTTTGAGCAATATATTAATGGTATTGGCAGTTCTTCAATCATGAGGCTATCGTACAAGGTGTTTGGAGAGAGTAGAAGATGTATTCAATACTAGGGCTAGCTGTCCCCCTAAATAAAAGAGACCTGCCCTACAGATTCATTACTGCACTGTATAGGATTTTTATTAATATGTATTAATATATAATCAAGAAAAATAAAATAGATGGCTGACATTTTGAAATTGGTGGCGCAATCATGCATGAGAGGCCATGAACATAAAAATCTTTTCTTTTTGCTTTAAAATGGCAATCTTATACTATATAAACAATGTTTACAGCATCAGACAAAGTGTTCCGAGAAACTAAAATAATAATTCAAACACCTTCTATGGAGTTATCATTTGGGTCTCATGCAACACTGACAAAGTCCTTGTTCCTGTCTTTTGATTTTTTAGGGTTACTGTGCAATGTCCAGCCTTTCCCTTTTGCTCTTCAAGGGGTTTGCTTGGATATCGAATTCTCAGATCCATCCTTCAAAAACATAGAGCTTGGCGTCAAACCCTAAATGGTTCCATAGATGATAATTCTGCATCTGTAAAAAAGAAAAAGTATTTGATGTTTGGGATAGGAGAAAATGGAGAAAAACGAATATGATTTTTTTTTCGTTATGGCTCGCAATTGGAAATCAAAACATCAAAAGCATGTATAGAATATGACCGGTTGAGCAGTCATGTTCCTCACACTAACCCTCAGGCCTCAGTTGAGCAGTCAGTACCTATCTCACAACTAATAATCAAACCCTGCAAGTAGAAGAAGCATAAAGAAAGTACGAAACATATAATAAAATGTTAGTCACTCCATTTCTCTCCGCATAAAATAGTGAAGTTAAAGCTACCGAACCAGAAGGGCGACTGAGAATCTACAACATATATGATCATGGTATAGGTAAAGATATTGAGATATGAATGTTTCATAGTTACCTGATCATGGGAGTAGAGGAAAGCCGGAAGAAATGCATCACAAAGATTTTACAAAGAGATGCCGACAGAGCACAGTTGGCAGTATGCCCACCTCCATGTCGAATCGAAAGGGAAAGAACTGGTCCTTTTTTTCCATGGAGGGGAGGTGGACAGAATGCCAATGAACTCTGTGAGAAGCCCTTTGCTAAACCCCCATGAAAACAAACAAAAACATAAACAACAGTCCTTGTAATTTGTATTCACCACAGAAAGACACGCAGAGGAAACATGGAAGGAAAGGGAGGGAGGAGAAGAGTGTTAATGAGAATAAGGTCAAACAGGAGAGTGGAGTAGATGCAGATGGGGTTCTCCTATTTAAGAAGCAATGAAGAAACAACAGTAAATAAGAGGGAGGAGATGGGTGTAATTAATTAAAGAGGGAGGTGCCGAGGTGGAAGTAAAAATAAATATAGAGAGAGACAGATAAGAAGAGATTGAATGGTTTATTGGTTCATTCCCCTATAAGGGAAGGGCATATTTAGAAGAATCAAAGGATCGTCATCACCATTCACCATCATGGTTATTCTCCACCCTTCCCTCGTTACTGATGAACAAACCCACTAGTTCCCCACACCCCTCGTTTCTGCTAATACAAGATAAAAAACATGTAAAAATTAAAAATTCTTAATATGTTACTGATCATGTCCCTGCATATACATACGTAGCAGCAAGAAAAAGGGTTTCCCTTAAGCAAGATACATGTGGGTGGTAACTGGTTATTAATTCCAATAATGACAAAACCACACACCATGTACTCTTGCATTACAAGCAGCGAGAATTGAACTGTTGCGAGGCATGGACACCCACAATTAGTGGTTTTAATGACATGTCGAACCACTATACCTCCGTTTATATACGCCACACTCCTCATCGATTGTCCTTAGCTAAGGGTTGCAGAATTTTTAGCTACAGTCTCAAACCAATATTAAGTAACGCTGATGAAAATAATAAATACTCCCCCATCCTTCTTTAAAACACTGCTTCAACTAGTCAAAAGTATGGTGTCCGTCAGTGGGAGTTTCATTGTTGTATATTATTACGTAGACAAAAATCATCTGCATTTTTTATGTCTATTTTTATGTTTTATTATAAAAAATTAAAATTTAAGTCATACTCTTAGATTAAATCTTAAACTAAAACCCTAAACTTTATCCTAAACTTGATTTTTTAGTGTGAGGCGTAAAAAGAGAGACACACACAGAAAAACAGATGATTAGTTTGTATTCCATATGCATTGTTTTTTATTTTTCTTTTTTAGACACATGCTTTCAATTTCTGTACTGAATTAAATTTGTCGAAACCCTCGACTACTTGAGTCAAATTTCGGCCATTCCTCCATAATTAGTCAAAAAAACACAACAGTGATCGCTTTACTAAATATTGTACACCTTTGTAATTAATGGCACCAGATAAATATTGAAGAATCAATGGTCGGTAACAAGTAAAATCAAAATTGACTGTGAGTAAAAAAGCTTGAAAATTACTGCTTTAGCAAATAGCTATATAACCCGACTCCTAAATGTAATGACAGTTCTTCCACCAACAAATGTAAAATATTGAATACTAAGTGAACTGTATCATCTCCATCCCTTTTCATTATGAGAAGATGACACCAGTAAAAACCATTGAACAGTAACTAATAATTCTTTGCTACATAGAATACACTCTACTGTTTAATAGTTTCTTTATATTATATAGGCTGTTGGTTGTATAGGTGAATTTTTTGTAGTTTTTTCTGTGTTCTTGGATGAAATGAAGTTCCATTTATCCAAAAAAAAAAAAAAATTCTTTGCTACATAGTTAGCTAATGAATATTTATGGACTTTGTTACATCCTTCAGCATGTGATTAATAATATGCTTTCTAAAATCATTACTGAATTTCCCTGTCTGGTTTTGACCCCCTGTGTTTTCCATACTAGGCCGATAGTTTCTGTCAAAAACTCTTTTTAACTTTGAATTTTTCTATGTTTTTAGGACAGATGTGAAAATTCATCCAGGAAGTAATGTTGTGTGTTGTTAATTTAATCCATTATGGTGGGAAGGAGCCAATTTCATGGGTCCTACGAATTACAGCACTAAGTGTGGAATCCTAGGTGCTTTCCCCGGTTCTCCATACAAAGAAGCTTCAAATTTGAGACCCCAAATTCCTTTTTGACCTATCAAGGCCTGATATCAAACCTGATTAAAAAAAGGAGATTAAAAAGGTAAACTCTAGGTCAATCTTCTATTTCCAGACCATTATAATATGAGCAAATTATCACTTCACTGTTTTTTTTTTCAAGTCATTCGATAATCGATAATCATTCGAATTCAAAATAATATATTAAATCTCGAATAAAAAACAAAACTCTTTCGGCACTGTTTTTTTGTATTATTTATAAACTGTATCTAACAAGCTCAAACTCTTTCATCATTTATGATTGCCAACCTATAAAATAAGAAAATGAAGAAAACTCAGAAAAGCACAAATGCCAATGGTGTTAGTTCCTTGGCTTAGACAGATAAAGCAGTGAAATCTCAAAATAAAAAATCTTCCCTTTTGTCGACTGATACGTCGCACTCATCACTCGCACGACCTCAGCCGGCTCCTTAAACCTTGTGTTTTGACTGTGATTTCTTTTCTTTTTATTTTCCTTTCATGTGCAATAGACTGTGTTATGTTAGTAACATACTTGTTTACTAATTCCCAGAACCAGCGGTTAATACCTAAAAGAAGAGAACAAACTCCCACAAATACTTTTTTACATGTATGTAAAGATTATTAATGGCACACACCACCATTTATTGCTTTGAACCTACCCCAACTATATCCAATTAATTGTTTACAGTTCAAATTTTCAAAACAGGCATCAATATCTGTATCTATATATGTATATATATGTATATACCTGTATCACCTCGGAGAAGTTGCAGATTAAATTGACTTCGTTCCTTCAACGTCCCATTAGACTCTCCAGGGTACATACCAGTTGTAATACTGAGCTACTGTCAGAAGCTCAGATCCAGCCATGATTGAATCATTGGAACAATGAAACGTTTTTAAGATTGTTTTACTTCTTAACAACATAATCAATGTACAGTGATAGTATATGGAGAAATATAAATCTTGAGAAAAATATATATTGGACTTACCCTTTCAATTACTCATGATTAAGAAGTGGTTGGAACTTGGAAGGAAACTATTCTGCAAATGGGAAAACTGGTGCAGTAATGTTCATAGTAAATATGAGACAAATATAGGTGGTTGAAGAGGGAACCACCTTGTCATATCAAAAAGGTTTCAAAGAAGTAAAAGAAAGGTCTTGACTTTTAATGACATGGTCTGGATTTTCTTGACTGTTTTCCATTAAACAAACAGTACTGCAGATTTTACAGTTTGGGTTATGGTTCTGCTACTTTTTTTACTATAAGGTAGAACAATAGGTCTAATGGTGAAAGAGAAGAAGAAAAAAAAGGAATAGTATTCAACATGATTCAAAGAACTGTCACATAAAGGCCATATGCAAATTAAAACTGTATTGATCGTGTGAGGTTTGAACTTTGAAGGCGAAATTGCTTTCTCTACTCCTTTTCAGTCCTCAATCTTAGCTATGTGAAAGACAAAAAGTCAGGCTCTTAGTTTCGCTTTGCTCTGTGCAACTTTCAATTGTCAACTTTTATTCTCCTATACTTTTCCTTGTCCTTTATGGAAAGCTTTTATGCAATGGTGCGATTGTAGGGTAATGGTTTTCTATTATGCAAATAACTGGGTGCTCAAGTTTGTGGTTTTGATCTGATTTATTTCATTGCATTTCCATCTCGGGCTGAGGTTTGAAGATGAGGATGACATGATTTTTGCAGTAAATTCAGGCCCTAGTGCTGAAATGGTGATTTAGTTGACCAGTTGTTATATAGAAGGAAATGAAGGGGCCACCAACCCAGCAAGAGTGTAGCGGCAACGGTTGAGGGAGGATTATGATCGCACAGCTCGATGCATGGAAATCTACCCTTTTTAATGATTGTGAGCTATGGCCTATGTGCGTGTGTTTCAAGTGGATCTGCTCTCGGTTCACGTAATCTTAATGAGCTAGGCCAACATATTTTCATTTATTTTTAAACCATTTCCTGTATCAATTATTGGTTCTGTAGGTGCTGCTCGACCGGGGATGGAATCACTGTTACTGTATCTCTCTCTATATTTCCTTTCCCTCAGTTTAGAATAAAATAAAATGAGATGAATTTCTTATATTGTTATTGTGAGCGTTTTGAAGGTGACCTATAAGGTTTAGAAGATTATGCAGAGAGTTGCAACATCTCATTCTACCCTAAAAGCTATATCTGAGTTGCAACATGAACTGAAATCATATATAAATAAAAACTAAAACATGAAAATCTTTTTACCAAAAAAATATATGAAAAATCTAAAGTGTGAAAAGAGAAACTAAACTTTAAGTTCATGAGATAAATTAAAGAAAAGTATATCAAAATAAATAACTGATAACAAATAAACACTTTGGAAGAAAAATAAGAGTTTTGATTTACGTGGCCATGCCATGCACCTATGATTATGAATATTCATATTGGGTGTACAATCACAAAGCTAAGGGCGCTCCATCTCACTTTTGATGCGTGCGGACCACCTTAGATCCAATTGTCATACTTTCTCATCATTGAAGTCCTGTTACACCCTGGTGGTCAAGTTTAACATCCGGGAAAGGAAGTTGGATCGGTAAACTTAAATCATTAGCTAGTTGCTGTATTTATTCTTTATAATGGTAAGTCACGAGAATCTTTACATATGTAATAATCTACATATCTATACTGTGTGCAGATAAAGTTGGTACAGCTCCTGAATCCTGATGAAATATTCCTTCATAATCTAAACTCGAACACTGACTTATTCTGACAGACATTGCAGTAGAAGAAAGGTTTCTTATACTTGAAAACAAAGGGTATGTAAGTTTGAAGGAAAACATTGGATAATATCTAAAGAAGGTGATGGTTGAGATTGGAATATATTGGGAACAAGGAAGGTGTTTGAATTCTTTTCTTTAAAAAAAAATCAATGAAATGACAGATTTTGAAGCAGTACATGTCATGTGAGATGGAGAGGACATTTAGCATAGTGATTTGTTGTTTTGGGCGTTAGGTATAGGGCGCTCATAGTGTGTGGTGGCCTGGTGGGGAATGGGGTTTTATTTTATTTAGTTTCAAAACTAGAATGATGGTGCCGATGACCATTGCTGATCATTGTCATACTACTACTCTCTCTCTTTCCAGCTCTACTTCCATGTGAGTCTTTGTCTCTCTCCCCACGTCCCATACTAAACATTTACTACCAAAATCTCTACTAATTTGCCTGCTGGGTTAATGCTCAAAACACAATCAAATAATCTGTCATTTCTGCAGATATATATGTCCACATAAAGCTTTCTCCATTATTTTCAAAGCTTCCCTACTTGTTGGAGGACATGCTCAAGATGCACACCTCACAGTCACGCCCATGTGGATGTCAAATGATGGAACTTCTAATAATTATACTTAGCTCATCTAATCCATTCAGTTGGTTTTTCTGGACTTTGAAGCAAACATCATAGTCCAAAATTGTAGAACTGATTGATGATCATTTGGTTTGGTCGGTCCAATTAGTCAAATATGTAAGTATATGATGTTGATTTCTGCTGACTAATTTGAACTTGGGTCTCATTTTGGTGTTCGGCTTAACCTATGGTCAAAACTTACAAGTTAGCAATCAACTACAAAACTATACAGAGATCGCCGCATAATCATTTCTAATACTAATTGGGTAGTATTATTCTCTACTTTGTCTACTGTTTTCTGAAGCTATGGTAGGCGCTCTATAAATGCAAGTTTGATGAGTTCCCCGGTAGCATGGGATTAAAAGTCCAGAAACGAGGTACAGGAGTCATTTGCATCTCTCTGTAGGGAGATATATGTAAAACCATGCACGATCTTGCAATGTCGGTAACTTTCTTTTTAAGTTTCTCCACCGGTCTTATTTGCTGAAGACGAATCCCTTAGCTTCAAGAGTCAAGTTAACTGAGAACAACTTTTCTGCAAATGGGCGCGTTGTCATGTAAACTCATCTGGTAGCGGTCCAAATTTGACGCTGAATAGATAATATCAATCTGTTTCTATTCCACAGACAATCTCATTTGTCGAATTGGGGCACTTGGTTCGATTTTGCAACATGGTTGATTTGGAAACAAAGGAATGCGTGTGCAACGGCGTTGTTGGTGAAGATTTTCTAGCTATGTACGTACAGGACTATGCAAAGCAATTTTGTAGCAATCGCAGCTAACCTAAGGAAGCAAACAACGTCGGTCAAATCTAAGGAAGCAATTTAGGAGATATTATATTATAACTATTATTAAGATATAATAGTTCCACACATCAACAAGGTGTCGTGGTGTAGTTGGTTATCACGTCAGTCTAACACACTGAAGGTCTCCGGTTCGAGTCCGGGCGACGCCATTCAAAGTCTCTTTTATATTTTACAGGTACAAAGAAGGAGAAAAAGAAGGAGAAAAAAATTAAAAAGCGCCGTTGCCGGGGATCGAACCCGGGTCACCCCCGTGACAGGCGGGAATACTCACCACTATACTACAACGACCTTGTTGCCTGATGATATTTTGTTTGCTTATATAAAGTATACAGGAATCACCTACAAACTAAAATAGTCTTTTAGTTGATGAAGAACTTCATCTTTTTGATACAATCAATACGAAAGATATTATATTGTTTGTTTAAATATAGCGTTGATTCCACTCTCTATCGGTGAAAGGATCTGATTTTAATTACTATTAGTTATTGATTTTGCTAACATCTACTAAACCACTAAAATTTGTACCCAAGGGACCATATATCACTCTCACAAAGCCTGGCAAATGTGTCTTCAAACTCTCTCATCCCTTTGTTAGTGCCATACACTAAAATCGTAACCAACAATAACTCCAGACATGTATACCTTCAACTAGTTGTCTGTGAAGCAGATGAATGCAGTTTTACTTTGCTCACTTGATAACTCATTTTGATTCAAATAAAAATCTCATTTTCTCGTACGACTCTAACCAGTATCAAACACCTTCCCCCCATCCCACCAAAGATCCATGCCATTGCAACTTGTTCAAACGACTGGCATTTTTAAGGCCTAACCCAAATCATGCTGAAGGAAAATTGACCCTTTTATTAATTATAATAAAATGTTTTGAATTATAAACTCTTTTAATAAACGATCAAATAAAATTATAATATCGGGGTACTTTTGTTCTTTAATATTTAACAATCAGCTTTTAGATATGAATGAAATTTCAGATTAAAAAGAGAAAAAAACAAAAACTGAGCTCACTTAAAACCATGGCCAATCTTGCATAAAGGTTGAAACAACACTGTTTTCCCTTAGCAGGTACATAACAGAGAGATCCAATGTCAGCTTAAAAATAGGGGGACGACAAAGCACTGCAAAGGCTCTTCTTTTCCGATTACCTTTGTCTTTTAGAATCTGCAATGGGAGGTATGGAAATGCCAGATTCATATCCAGGTTTAGGGATTGTAATGGATCCTTTAGTGATGAACTGGATCTTAAATTTATAAGTGAAGAGTTCAAGAATTACAATGCAAACAGGGTTGTTCTTCTGTCGAATATATTTGGTGGAAAAGAGTGCTGAACATGAATGAGAACCTGCTTTCCTCGCATCCCACATCGATTGAGAATTTGGTGATGCTGGTCCCTACGTTATATAAAAGGACAACGGCGTCATAATCAAAAGCATCTTTGCGCTTGGGGCAATGACGCAGCTCATGAGGTTCTAACCGAGGCGCGTCTATTGCTGGTTGAAAACTATTTCCAAACCCCCTCGTAAGCCTGGGCTTGCCCCGGGCCTTCGAGAATTTCTGGAAGGGATCCCCTCGGGGTAAAGCCCTGCAATTATTAGTACAGAATTCTTTCTGTTTGTTTTGAAAGCATTTCGTTTGAACTGAAGAAGGTTCGAATGTTTAAAAGCTTATTTTGGGCTTTTAGTTTTGAATTTCTTGTGTTGTGAATACAATGAATCACTGGAAATCCAAAAGCTACTGCAGTTACGATGGTTGAAAACTTCCCACATCTGATTTTCACGGCACAGCTATTGTAATTTGTAACCACAAAAACTTACATTTGGAAGGCTAAGATTTGTTTCAACAGTACGTATTCCAGTTCAACGGATATAAAGATGACCCAGTACTACCATACAAAGTATAAAGCAAATTGTACCATACAAAGTATAAAGCAAATTGACCAAATATTAAGAACCCAAGTAAAAAGGTTGGTGCTTTTGAGACGCTTGTAATAACCCATTTTAATACAAAAGCCCATTACACTAAAACCCAACAATAAGCTCAATCCAGAAATTAAATCTTAACCTTAATTCTATCAAACCCTAGCCACCATCATCCCCAGTAACTGCCGCGGCCGTTCATCATGTCTGCATAACTCCGACGCGTGGTCACCACGCGCCCAATCATTGGTTCTTCAAGCCGAGCCACGTGTTGCTTCATCGGTGGAGGAGAAGGCCGGCCACCGCCATAGTCACATCTCCACCGCCCAAGCCTCCTGTAGATCTGCAACATAATAAAAGAAAAGGAAGATTAGACCAAACTTTTAGGAATTTTTATATGTAAAATATATGGGTATAAATACCCCAAACAGATCTGATGTAGGGGACGGATTTTCAGAGAGAGGAATGAAAAAATAGAGATTCAAACAAAAATCCAATACCGTCCATATCAAAATACATTCGAAATAAAAAAACAGAGAGTGATCGAAAAGAAATTCGAAGCAAATCGAACGAAAAAAGAAAGGTAAAAAAGACATTTGTACTTATCTTTTCGGTTAGATCTACGCTTGTATACATTTCAAATCGAAAATCCGAGTTCATATTCGGAATCAGGACGATGAAGACATTCGGAAAGTACTAAACTTTTTGATCTCCGGCGACGGAGGACGGCGGTACCGGCGCTGGTGACCGGCGGACCACGGTGGCGACGGTGGCCGGCCATTCTCACAGGGGCAAAGAAATAGAGAGAAACTCTCCTTCTTAAGTTGAATATGAAATGTGAAATGAAGATGATGGTTGTTTTCTTATGAAAATGGGTATTTATTGTGTCATCAAAATGATGCCGTTTTGGTGTCGTTCTTTAAAGGCCAAAACTACGTCGTTTTACACCCCTGACCCGTGGATCAACTCAGAATCGTACCCGACCCGCGTGTAACCCGTAATGAGAGGAAAATCACACTCCTGCCCCCTGCGCTTCGTATCCTCCTTATTTGTGCATCACAGTTTTGATTTTTCTTTGATTTAGTCACTGTTATCATGTTTTTGGCACTAAACTTTTACTTTTCATGTGATTTAGTCCCTAATTTTATTAATCTAACCCTATAATTTAATGTTTTTGCAGATTTTGGTTACTGGTTATTATTATTATTATATTATATTATTTTATATCTATCAATACTATTTTATTATTTATAAACCATGAATACAAGTTTTATTATTATTATTATTATTATTATTATTATTATTAATCTTATTATATGTTTTCTTCTTCTTATTATTATTAGATATTATTATTAGTATTATTATTATTGTTATTATTATTACATCCTTTACTACTAATCTATGTCCTTTTAACTATTTTTGTCATCTAATACTTTATTTTGCAGGTTAAAAATTATGGATCATAAAATTAAATACCGAATTTATATTTTCGATTATATAAAATATTTTGTTACCGATAGGTGCCAATTTTGGGCGTTGTAGGGGTGCTCATCCTTCCCTACGCGTAACAGACTCCCGGACTCAACTCTGGTTTCGCAAACATATTTTTTGGTG
Source organism: Abelmoschus esculentus (assembly GCA_035048815.1). Taxonomy (NCBI): domain Eukaryota; kingdom Viridiplantae; phylum Streptophyta; class Magnoliopsida; order Malvales; family Malvaceae; genus Abelmoschus; species Abelmoschus esculentus. The sequence goes on from JAUCBN010000008.1 coordinate 5,424,170, forward strand.
TTCCAATCGCACCGTGAAATGATTGGTGGCGACTCCCTGGACCAAAAACGATGATTACAGCTGGCGACTCCGCTGGGGACATTTTTTAGAGTCGAGCCTAAAATCGGTTATATTTTATTTAATGATCGAAAATTTAAATTCGGTTTATTTTAATTTTGTGATCTTTTATTTTATTTATTTTAAAATATTTACTAATATATTTAAATGTTTTTTTTCAGGTCTCCTCATTTTATGAGCTCTCAACCCGGGCTCCGTCCATTTAAGCGGGAGCATGAAACCACTCCTTCGTGAGGTTTTGCCTCCGTGTAGGATGGGGAATTGCTTCCGGGATATTTTTCCCTTTGTCTTCGTGAGATTTATGTCTCCGCATAGACTTAGAGGAACGTACCCCCCCTGAATCATGCTTATTATCCTTAGTAGGGTAACAAGTATTGTTCGGGTACATTCTAGAACCGAATCACATGTAGTGAGACCTAGAAGCCTACCCCTTAGAGCCATCAAGCCGAAACTCTCTCTATTTAGCAGTAACCCTTTAGGCTTTGTTGCCTTTAGGTACAGTTTTTTATTTGTGTTGTTATATTTGTAATTTAATTAATTAATTTATTTTAATATGAATTAACTTTGTTTCTTTTTGAAGGCACCATAATATTTCATAATCATCCATGTTGCATCAATCATCACGATCATATTTTAATTTATGCATTTCACGAGCATAAAAATATCGATTCACGATTGATTTTTAATTTAAAATATGTCGGAAGAAAATCTAGCATTCTAGATATTAATACAACATTCAAAGTTGTGAATAAATCCCGTGCACGTAAAACGATGGACCCAAGAACCCTTTTTGAATCGATATTTTCACATCTAAGTCATGCATCATGCATCCACATGCATTCATTTTTATAACATTAGTACTAATGTTTGGGGTCCCCTATCTCATCAATACTGGACCAGACGATAATTCAACATCCCTACGGAACTCGACTCAAGACGAAGAAGATGAACGAGGACAGATTGGATAAGATTGAGCAGACTCAGAAGGATCTACAGGATGATTTAACGCGAAAAATGGAAGATCAGTTAACAAGGGCTCGACAAGAAATGAAAGACCAGATTGCAAGATCTCAACAAGAAATACTCGGTAAATTAGCACAAATGCTCGGATTCAAGCAAGAAGACACTTCTATGGTTGACTCAGAAGCAAATCCTGCTAACATGATTGAAGATCCCATATATCCTTCGGGTTTTACTCCTCTTCAAACCAAGATACCACCGGAGGCTCATCCCCAGGTGGTCTTTTCTAAAGGGAAGTTACCGCTACATCCGACTGATACATATGGCCCCATGAACATACCCTCCATATCAGAAGTCAAACCGAGGGGCAATCAAGCAGAAAACTTTGTCTCAGAATTAGACCAACTGGTCGAACCAAAGATTGAGACTTCAAAAGAAATTGAAGAGCGCTGTAAACGGCTCAAAGAGAAAATGGATGCTATGGAGATTAAAGACACCTTCATCGGAAAAAGAGACCAGTTGCCCTCGAGCGCATCTTACTATGTTTTGTCAAAGAATGACAGGGCACGACGGGGAGGACAAACTACTGATATACTGCTTTCAAGATAGTTTAACGGGGTCTGCCACTAAATGGTATAATCAGCTGAATCGTCATCAGATAAATTCTTGGAAAGACTTGGGTAAGGCTTTTCTGGAGCAATATAAGCACGTTAGCGATATGATACCAGACCGTTTGACTTTGCAACACATGAAGCAAAGGTCTAATGAAAGCTTCAGACAATACGCACAGCGTTGGAGAGATATAACAACACAAGTCCAACCTCCTCTCAATGAAAAAGAGACGGTGATTATATTCATCCAAACTTTGGAAGGCCCAATCCTAGATCATCTTATAGGCAACGCAACCACTAATTTTGTTGATCTGGTGTTATCCAGAGAGCTCATTGAGAATGCCATCAAGAGTGGCAGAATTGATATCGGTGGAAGTTCGTCCCAGAGAAGGTCAACACATGGAAAGAAGGATAATGAAGGGAATTCTATAGGAATCTATAGCGTCAATTATTCTAAGCCTGTAACAGTGACACAACCTGCAGCCACGGGTACTTATAACTCCTCCAATCAAGATTTTAGTCAGAGAAAGAATTTTGAAAAGAAAGAATTTACTCAACTACCAATATCTTACGAGGAGCTACACAAAGAGTTGTATGATAAGCGTTTGGTGTCGCCTTTCTTTCAAGCCTCGATGCAACCCCCTTTCTCGAAATGGTACGACGCTAATGCAAAATGTGATTATCATACGGGACAAGTGGGACATTCGATTGAAAACTGCCTAGGTTTCAAAAGACTAGTGGAAAAGTTTATCAAGCTCGGAGTAATAAAATTCGATGACCCAGTTGAAACGGCTACAGATCCTTTGCCGAAGCACGAAGACACCAAGTAGGAATGACAATGTTTTTTTTGAGTTGTACAAAAGTAAATTATGCCTAGGCTAAAACATTATTCTACCTTGACCATAGTAGGTCACTTGTAGTTTTTATCTCTTCCGATGAGATGTTTTTGTGAACCATCTCGTTAGCCTAAGCCCACTGACAGCGAGAGTCTTTTGTATGGGCCCAAAACTACAAGTTGCAATGAAATATATTTGGATACAATACTCTGAGGTAGAATGCTAAGCAAAACAACTTCAAAAGATAGAGACAACTCAACTGGGTAATATGACCATACGAATGTTTGCACTCTAAAAGTTCAGATTGTTAAAAATTGTTTGGGGCATCTATTTTGAGAAAATGTTCCGAGGAAGGAGGCCAAATCAGAAGAATTCAAGCAGCTTTCATCATGATCAGTGAAATCGGGGCACCCCTAGAAAAATCATGACATTCATGCATTCAAGCATTTTGCATTTACAAACCATGCATTTAGATTAAACATGCGTCAAGCACAAATTAGAACATCCTTCGAAAACAGAAATCATGTCATTCATGCATTCAGATATTTTGCATTCAGACTTGACATACATTGAGCATTCACGATGCACATATTTTTGCTTGTACATATAAACAGGTCCATAGAAGAGACCGAAAGACCTTGATCAGGGGGGCAACAACACGATGACCAACCTTTGGCCCCGAGAAGGCTAAAATAACACAGGTTTCACAGGTAATAACTCTAGAATTTTGAACCATTACTAACTAATGCTTCATTTTGCTTTCAGGCCATGGCTACCTATTATGGAGTATCAAAACTAACTTTTTCCCAATGTCACCTTCGTTAGTGGTGGAAAATCAATTTTGATAGAATCATGCTCCTCCGACAACTATGTTGCGGATCAAGCTTTGATGCACATTTCACTTTTCCATATTTGTACAGACGATACATGTGAATTAAAACTATATTGAGAGAAAAACAACAAAAAAGAAAAAATAAATAAAAATGAATGATGAGTGAAAACAAAAAAAATGAGAAAATGAAAAATGAAAAATGGAAGAAAAATGAAATGAAAAATTGAAAAGATACAAGACATTGGACAATTCAAATGTCCTTCAAAACTCCATTTTCGCGAGTGGTCGAAGGAAATCCATTCCTTTGGAAAAATCTAATCTTTTGATTGGTGCAAACTGCTTGTACCTAGGGTAATGGTACAGCTAGCCCGGAGCAAATGGCTACCGGTAAAGACAAAACAAATTCGTTAATCCCTGTGCATTTGGGGAAAATGCATTGATAAGGACCATTCAAATGTCCATTGAAATCCATTTTTATGAATGGTCAAGGAATTAAATCCTTGGAACCAAATGATTGTACCCAGAGTAATGGTACAGCTAGCCCAGAGCAAATGGCTACCGGTAAAGGCATATCAAATCTGTTGATTCCTGTGCATTTGGGAAAAATGCAAAGAAGATATATGACATCAATTGAATCAAATATTTAGATCTTCCAGATATGATCTTACCCCTCCGTTGATGGAGTGGATGGAACCAACTCAGTCCTGCTTCTCCATTGATGGCGCAGTAGGATTCAAATCATAGACTTGATCTGGTCCTCGTTGATGGTGTGGCCAGATCCCATGCTTCTCCGTTGATGGAGCAATATGATTTAGACTTGATCTTACCCCTCTGTTGATGGAGTGGATAGATCTAATTCGATCCTGTTCCTCCGTTGATGGCGTAATAGGATTCAAATTACAGATTTGATCTCGTCCCCGTTGATGGTGTAGACAGATCTCATGCTTCTCCGTTGATGGAGCAGTATGATCCAGACTTGATCTTACCCCTCCGTTGATGGAGTGGATAGATCCTAACCCGGTCATGTTTCTCCATTGATGGCGTAATAGGATTCGAATTACAGACTTGATCTCATCCCCGTTGATGGTGTGGCCAGATCCCATTTAATCATGCTTCTCCGTTGATGGAGCAGTATGATCCAGACTTGATCTTACCCCTCCGTTGATGGAGTGAATAGATCCAACTCAGTCCTGCTTCTCCGTTGATGGTGCAGTAGGATCCAAATTGCAGACTTGATCTCGTCCCCGTTGATGGTGTGGCTAGATGTCATTCAATCATGCTTCTCCGTTGATAGCGTAGTAGGATCCAGACTTGATCTTACCCCTCCGTTGATGGAGTGAATAGATTCCAATCCGGTCCTATTTCTCTGTTAATGGCGTAATAGGATTCGAATTACAGACTTGATCTCTTCCCGTTGATGGTGTGGCCAGATCTGAATCACTGAAGTTCAATCTTACTTCTCCGTTGATGGCGAAGTAGGATCCAAGTTGCTGAAATGTTATCTTACCCCTCCGTTGATAGTGTGGATAAGATCCAACCTTACACTTCATGTCTTGCCTCTTCGATCTAACAAGTTCTCATTCTGCCATTGATGGCATAAGCATATCACAGTTTGATCGGCCTCGTTTTACCGTTGATGGTACAATTAGACCAAATTTTGTATTTACGGATATTATATCTAAAATATATATATATATATATGTCAGATCATGCTTCTTCATCGGATGTAGCTGAATTCAGCTTGACGTCCCTTGCCTATCTGTCAATATTGTAGCAAGATCAAGTTTTCTCCAAAGATGGTAACATCATGAGTATCATAGCAAGCCAAGCTTATTTTGTCTCCTTCAATGGTTCAGTCGCAACTTTTGTTCTCTTCAACAGATCTCCTCATTTTAAAGATTTTGCTGACAAGAGCGGTGAAGTAGATGAAGTCAAAGCTCCAGTAGAAGAAGCGGTGGCCAAAAGAACCTCTACCTTACCAAAAAAATCTCAATCTTACCAAAAGAACCTCTACCTTACCAAAAAGAATCTCAATCTTACCAAAAGAACCTCAACCTTACCAAAAAGAACCTCTACCTTACCAAAAGAACCTATACCTTACCAAAAAAGAATCTCAGTCTTACCAGAAAGAATCTTAACCTTACCAAAGAACCCTTACCTTATTAGAGAAGAACCCCGAAACCATACCAGATGGAATGGGTTATTCTTTATCTTTGCTCTATTGCCGTTACACAACAATGAGCAAAGAGGGGCAGCTGTAATAACCCATTTTAATACAAAAGCTCATTACACTAAAACCCAACAATAAGCCCAATCCAGAAATTAAATCTTAACCTTAATTCTATCAAACCCTAGCCACCATCATCCCCAGTAACTGCCGCTGCCGTTCACCATGTCTGCACAACTTCGACGCGTGGTCACCACGCGCCCAGTCATTGGTTCTTCAAGCCGAGCCACGTGTTGCTTCATCAGTGGAGGAGAAGGCCGGCCACCGCCATAGTCACATCTCCACCGCCCAAGCCTCTTGCAGATCTACAACATAATAAAAGAAAAGGAAGATTAGACCAAGCTTTTAGGAATTTTTATATGTAAAATATATGGGTATAAATACCCCAAACAGATCTGATGTAGGGGACGGATTTTCAGAGAGAGGAATGAAAAAATAGAGATTCAAACAAAATTCCAATACCGTCCATATCAAAATACATTCGAAATAAAAAAAAACAGAGAGTGATCGAAAAGAAATCCGAAGCAAATCGAACGAAAAAAGAAAGGTAAAAAAGTCATTTGTACTTATCTTTTCGGTTAGATCTATGCTTGTATACACTTCAAATCGAAAATCCGAGTTCATATTCGGAATCAGGACGACGAAGACATTCGGAAAGTACTAAACTTTTTGATCTCCGGCGACGGAGGACAGCGGTGCCGGCGCCGGTGACCAGCGGACCACGGTGGCAACGGTGGTCGGCCATTCTCACAGGGGCAAAAAAATAGAGAGAAACTCTCCTTCTTAAGTTGAATATGAAATGTGAAATGAAGATGATGAGTGTTTTCTTATGAAAATGGGTATTTATTGTGTCATCAAAACGACGCCGTTTTGGTGTCGTTCTTTAAAGGCCAAAACTACATCGTTTTACACCCCTGACCCGTGGATCAACCCAGAATCGTACCCGACCCGCGTGTAACTCGTAATGAGGGGAAAATCACACTCCTGCCCCCTGCGCTTCGTATCCTCCTTATTTGTGCATCACAGTTTTGATTTTTCTTCGATTTAGTCACTGTTATCATGTTTTTGGCACTAAGCTTTTACTTTTCATGTGATTTAATCCCTAATTTTATTAATCTAACCCTATAATTTAATGTTTTTTCAGATTTTGGTCACTGGTTATTATTATTATTATATATTATTATTATTATATTATATTATTTTATCTCTATCAATACTATTTTATTATTTATAAACCACGAATACAGGTTTTATTACTATTATTATTATTACTATTATATGTTTTATTATTATTATTAATCTTATTATATATTTTCTTCTTATTATTGTTATTAGATATTAGTATTAGTATTAATATTATTTTTATTATATGTATTATTATTATTATTGTTGTTATTATTATTACATCATTTACTACTAATCTATGTCCTTTTAACTATTTTTGTCATCTAATACTTTATTTTGCAGGTTAAAAATTATGGGATCATAAAATTAAATACCGAATTTATATTTTCGATTATATAAAATATTTTGTAACCGATAGGTGTCAATTTTGGGCGTTGTAGGGGTGCTCATCATTCCCTACGCGTAACAGACTCCCGGACTCAACTCTAGTTTCGCAGACATATTTTTTGGTGTTCCAATCACACCGTAAAATGATTGGTGGCGACTCCCCAGACCAAAAACGATGATTACGACGCTGATTTCCATTAAATCTACGATTGAGATGCCTCTGTCAACCCCATCTAAAGCGTAAGCTGCTGCATTACAGAACTGGAACCAAAAAAAGACTACTGTGCTAGATATCTTCCAACAGATGTACGTTAAGAAATGTTCCGGAAATCATCAAAACAAGAAGTCCAAGTGCATGTCATCGTTTGGAGAAAGCAATAAACAGAAGAGCAAGCAAAAGCCATATCGTTCGTCTGCAGAGATGTCAGGCTTCGAATGACACGAGAGGAAAAGAGAGAGAGGGGGGAAGCCAAGCCAGTTTATCATAATGAACATCGCCAGTATTAAATAACCAACCATTAGGAGACTATTAGTTCATTGGTTGGTCATTCAAAATGCCAGAAAAAGACGACTTCGCGTAATCGTTACTTGTTCCAGCGTCCAATATCTCCGTTTCTTTATTTTTCAGCTTTTATGCCTCCCCTTAATTACAATCTTATCATCCAAATCATCTTTTTTTCTTTTCCATTTCTTACTCTCTGTCATTATCCTCCCATAAAGCAGAACTAGTATTTCCCTCCCACAAGTGTCTTCAGCCACCACCGTCAATGGATGGGGCCTCCAGCAAAACGTCGCCGTCTTCCGCTGGGAAAGCCAAGGGTCGGAATGGGGTTGTTGAGAAGAAAGAATACCCTGACCCACTTACCTCTCATGAGGAAGTTGTTAAGGATTCTATTGTTTTCTGGGATACTCTTAGGCGGTTTCATTTCATAATGGGCACCAAGTTTATGTAATTCTCTTCTTTCAAACTCTTTCATAGAGGTGCTATGTTTTCATACTCCTTTGTGTTAATTTTTTGTTCGACAGTTTATATATATTTTTTTCATTTTTGTACTTTAAAGGATTCCTGTGATTGGAGGAAAGGAGTTAGATTTACATGTTCTGTATGTAGAGGTCATCAAAAGGGGTGGTTACGAGAAGGTTAATCATCTTTTATTCTTAATGTTTTCCTTCTGTTTTCCTCTAAATGCCCATCTTTAGAGTATGAAACATGTTTTGGCCGGATAGGTTGTTGCAGAGAAGAAATGGAGGGAAGTGGGTAGTGTTTTCAGGTTCTCTCCGACGACAACAAGTGCATCTTTTGTGCTTAGGAAACACTATTTCAGTCTTCTCTTCCATTACGAGCAGGTTCATTTCTTCAAGATGAAGGGTCCTCTAAATAATCCAGCAGGTTGTTGATTTCTTTAGGCGTATGCCTCATATTGCATGGGATTTTCCTTGTTTCCCACTTTCTTCTGTTTGGTTTTACACATGTTTTCCTTCTAGTTTTATGCCGGTTCATGTACGGGTTTAATGCTGTTCTTTTGGTGTCCTTGCAGTTCCATTTCCTGTTCATGACCCTTCATGTAGACCTGAATTAGCTATCGTGGAATATTCCCCTAAGCCGATAAGAGAGTTCATGGATCCACTTGTTGAAGGTAGCTTTTTTTGTCTTTAAATTCTCTAATTTCTCTTTTTATTTTTCTTCGTTAGGATAAAGTCAGTGCCGTACGCAGTCCACACAATACAAAATGTTGGAATTTAATTTATAAAAAGGACAGGCTCGTTTGGTAACATAGAAATGTAGCTATTTTATCGGTGTGGCCTTGATGTATATTTGTGTAGATTAGTGTTGTCTGAATCTTATTTTTCATACAGCTACGTTTATCCATATGATTCTGCTATATGTGGCTATGATCTTTATGATATCTGTATATTTAGCTGTCTCTGTCTGTGGTTCATTCTGGTGTTTTCACTTGCCTGGTACCACATACCCTAGGCAAACATTTGGTTTTAGATGCCATTACATGTTCAAATCTGCACCTAACTTGTCCATGTAGCTTCATACTGCTATGATGTTCTATGTTCTTGCAGTTCACTGGGATATGGCTATCTTTGTAGGAACGATTGAAGGGAAGTTCGATTGTGGTTATCTGGTATCTGTGAGGTTGGGTTCTGAGGTTCTCAGCGGTGTACTTTACCATCCAGAGCAACATCCTGTTTCCGATTATTGTAATGCCATTGTCCCGTACAAACACATTCACAGGGGGCACCATTCTGGGAGGAGGAGGAGGAGGAGAAGCCGAAGGGCAGATGACCCCAGCTATCCGAAACCCAACAGGAGCGGCTACAACTTTTTCTTTGCAGAAAAGCATTATAAGCTCAAATCAATGTATCCAAACCAAGAGAGGGAGTTCACGAAAATGATTGGGGAGTCTTGGAGCAACCTTGGTCCAGAAGAGAGGATGGTAATTGCAGAAAAAGATGAACATAACTTAATCTATACATTTTGTGTAGGATGATTAATGAAAATTTGAGTGTAGGTGTACCAGAACATTGGCTTGAAAGACAAGGAAAGATACAGGAGAGAATTGAAAGAGTACAAGGAGAGACTGAAGCAGAGGCAGGGTGTGGAAACTGGGAAACCTGATTCCTAGAGGATTAACCAAAGAAGCTAGCACAGATGTTTTGGGTTGATGTCCTGACTGTATTTTTTTACTTCTTTTATACTAGCTCTATGCTTGCTGCTTTCAATGCTAACACTATGAAAGATTTCAGACCTATCTCATGTTGCAATGTTATCTACAAATGTATCTCCATCATTCTGGTTAATAGAATTAAGGGGTTCTTGCCGGATGTAATTTTCTCAAGCCAGAGTTTTCCATCCCTAGATATGATATAACTATTGATAGTACTTGGATGGCACAAGAACTAGTTAGCGGGTACAATAGAAGCATTCTATCTCCTAGGTGTTCCTTGAAGCTGGACTTACTGGGGTTTCATCTTAACTGTGCTAGAAGCTTTGAGTATGACCTGAATCAGCGAAAGCAATTTGCTCTTTCAAGGTATGGATACCAACTGATATCGAGTTTGAACCATTTCATTGATGACCATTCACCGGTTACATAATAAGCTGCCATGCTCATTACTTCGAAAATAAAAATAGTGTTCGAGTCCACATATGGAAAGGAAACTAAAGAGGTATGCATATTACAAGCTACAAATGACATAAATTTTCTTAACAAAAAGCTAAAGTAAAGGATGATTTCTTACAACCTCCCTATCTGTTGGCTAAGTCTTCCAAAATATTTGAAATTTCAGAGAATTCAGGTCTCAGAGATGGATCCTGTTGCCAGCATCTCTCCAGGAGCTCCACAAAATTTGGGTGAGTATGCTTAGGAATAACAGGCCTTAAACCCTGAAATTCACACAAGGAAAGCTCTGTTGCTTCAAGTCTATGATGCTGGGTAGTCATGAACTAGAAATCTTGTAGGAAACAATTACCACCTATACTAAAAGCCAATAAGCACACTAAATTTTCCGAATATTTCATGCATGTGAATGAACCAATATAATATATATAAAGATAATAGATATACATGGATATACATGTCACTAAGATAAAAGAGTAATGCTAACTCTAAGCTCTATCTTTTAAAAGAATACCTTCTGGACTACACCCACCGCTGCTTGTAAGGGTGTTAAATTCCCATATGGAAGCTGGCATCAATTACAAAAATTAGATAGATTTTTTCGACAAGTAAACGAGGAAAAGATGAAGAAAAGAGTTGCTTTCTTTACAGCCAAAATATTACCTTCCCAGTAAGCAGTTCCCATATAACAACTCCGAAACTGAAAACGTCAGCTTTGTGATCATATGGTTTGTGTTCAATCACCTTCCATGAACCAAGAGTAGATAATATGTCAGAGAGCTGGATGAAACTGCTAAGGCAAATATTGATAATCATCAATACAGTCATGGTCTGGAATGTCATCAAAAGGGTCATCTCTCATAAATTTATAGGTGTGTACTCAAAGAAATAGCCATAGTTAAAACAAAGCTGAATATGTTATGCAACTACTGTTTGTAGTATGGAATGAACAATAATCAACTCTGACATTCAAGGTCTGCTTATGTGAACAAGATTAAGGAATGGAAACTGAAACAAAAAAACATAAGATCCACAACCTTTATCCAGCAAAAATGCGGGGTGGGTGGGGGGTGGGGGGTGGACATAAGATCGCCTTAAAACAGAAAAAGTAAGAAAATTCGTAAGGTAATCAACCAAACCAATTCTCACCGTGGTTGAACTCATTAAGCTATATGCACCAACAAAAAATTACTCGATCAAACCTTTCTCCTAGTTCTACTCTACTTAGGTTCACTTTTTGTTAATGAGACTGTCACCTCTTACAATCTTAACTCATGCTCCAGTAAATGCAGCATAACTGTTGCTGACCTTCAATTTTCACCACAGCACACAACCTTAAATCCTTCACCTATTCAAGCATTCACTGAAAAGCAATTTAAACATCCCTTAGTGGCCATTAAATGATTTTTACAAAGGCTCGTTTAGGGCAAGCATCCCGCAGATTACATGCTAGAACTGGCTTTAAAAAACTTGATTTGTTATGGACTAATATTGCGGGCATACATTTTTACAAAGTATCGAAATGTTAAATATACAAGAATACCAACCTCTGGAGCCATCCAACGATATGTTCCAGTTTCTGCAGTCATCACGCCTGGCTGAGCCTGCACCCTGGCAACACCAAAATCAGCTACCTTGACAACCTGTGACACAGAATCATTAGGGGTGTAAGGGAGGATTGAAACCAAGGGCTAGCCAGCTCAATCAATGGGTAGATATATATAGCATACCCATAATCTGAATGCAAACAAAAAGACCAAAAATAGGTCGATATTTCATGTTATAAGCAACTAACTCCTCACCCCCCCAAAAAAATAATTAAGCTACTGTATGGAAAAGAACTTTTCCTAGTTTAATATGTTGAATGAGTTTGACCGCTAATAGCAAATAAATAGCAGATGCTGACTAAGGCAACGAATTTATCAGTAAATAATATAAACAAGTGCACCACTTACTCCATTTTCATCCATCAAAAGATTGGCAGCTTTCAGATCCCTATGCATTATATTATTTTGATGCAAGTAGCTCATTCCCTTGGAAACATCAATTGCGACTTTGAGCAAGAACGGAAGGTTAAGACCAGAATTTTGTTTTTGTAGGAGGTCATAAATACTTCCACCAGACATAAACTCTGAAAAAAAATATAAAATCGAAATTGAAAATAAAGTTGGAAAAGAATATGAAAATTGCATGTCTAATCAGGCAACTTGGAAAATAAACCTGTCACGATGCATAAGGTAGGAGGGCTGGTGCATGCCCCGATGAATCGAATAACATTCTTGTGCCGAATTTTCCTATAAATTCCAAAGAAGAAAAAGTAAATTTCATGACAGTAAGGTGTAGATGGTAGTTTATTTTTTTCTAAAGAAATCCAAAGGAAAATTAATTAGCTCAGCAACAATAGGTATATTAAGGAAAAATAAATGGAGAGTGCCTGCCGTAACTACAAACTGTGATTAAACAGACCTCATGATATTAACTTCTTGAGTAAATTCCTTTTGGAGGTTCTGATTTTGATGCTCAGTCCTAAGAACTTTGATAGCTACATCTTGACCGCAGAAAGTACCTTTATACCTGCAAGTGTCACAATACCATTTACAAATAGCATATTCAAACAGAGCATGGCAATAAGGATAAAGAACTCACAGATCACTGTAGGAGCTGGAACTCAATTTGCTTTCATACTTCAATAGGCCAATATCAATTTCCAAAACATCATTGTCACTACCATGCATGTTTCCGTGATTGGAGTTAAGTTTGTTTCCAGTTTGCTCTAGCTCCCTAACATGAGATATGGCATGAGACTTTAAACTGGAATGCTTCTGCATGGGTAGAAGATCACATAAACAAGGTATTTCAGCCTTTTCCCTCAATAATGATCATCCACTTCTTTTAACAAAATAATAAATATGTTGGAATGAAAGAAGAAAAGAAGCAGAGGCAGGAGGAGCAGATTCAATTTGTTAAAATCTCCCAGAAAATTAGGACATATCCTCTGAAAGAGAGTTAATATTAAATCACCAAACATTCACTGCACCAAATTTTATAGTACTGAAAAATAAAAACACAGTTACTTTTTCATTATCACTCAAAATAATCATCAACATTGTAATATAAATGTCAGTACAAAATAAAATATTTTCCACACTCCGGGTGTTTTTCTCTGTTTGGTGGGTGGGGGTGGAGAGAATACCCACTCCATTTAAAATCCAAAAAATGGATGATTTAGAATTTAATCAGCTGTTTCTTGTGTTGAGCATAAACCATTATAGCCAAATTGTCTTAAAAGTTGACAGTAAATGTAAAAGGTGACTAAACAAACCTTCCTTTTCAACCATTAGTGAGCAAGTGACATCAAAAAAATGAATTATTGTAGTTGTAAGATGGAATAGCAGCTTAGCATACCTCAACTTCGGATATCTCCTTTATCAATACATTTCTGAGTTGCTCGGTATCCTAGAGACCATAAATATAAATGTATGTTAATCACAATGAGTAATTGATGGAGAGGCACACAATTTAGAAAAGAAAATGTCTAATTGGGCAAGATGCAAGATAAAAAACTACTTCAAGATTGATAATAGACCAGAGAGACAGAAATCAATCACGGTGCTATAAATATGCAATTAAAGAGACTAATGAACATTTTATTAACAGCATTAGAAACTCTGTGATGTTCTTCCCAAGTGATAGTGACTTGGTGTGACATAATATCAGAAAAGAAGAAGGGGTTAAATACCTCAACAGCCCAACCATCAACAAGAAACACATCCAAGGAATAGCCATCTGTAGTGGAAAAGGCATGTGCTTCTTGTATGTTCAGCCCAAGTTCAGATAGCAAAGAAGTCAACTGAAATTCAACATGAAATATCTTAAAATAGTAAATTGGAAAATAACTAATGGCCAGATATAAGATATTGTTTCCCCAAAAAATTAATACAACTAGAAAAAGTTGGAGACATCGACTACCTGAGTTAGAAGTTTAGGTTTATCATTGGTTGAAATAGTGATCTCATGCATCAGCCTAACAAATCATGAATTACACAAATTATTTCACAAACACCCAAATACAGACTTCCAGAAATAAATAGAAAATACTTACTTTCAAAGTCTTATAGCTTTCATTTACCAGTAAGAATACAAAAAAAAAAAATTAAGGGGAAAATAATATTAGATACAAAGCATAAATGACATCGTTGACAATAAAGCATGCAACAACAAATGTCCAAAAGAATGGATAATCAGGGTACAGAGTTTTGCACCTAGCTAATCAGTTTACAGAGCCATATGTGGAAAACAGTTTAACACAGATCGCAAACAAGTACAAAAAATACCAATCAGCAGCTGATAGCTGTTTTAGAAGTATTACCGATAGTAAATTGGTTTGGCATTAAATACAACTTCCATGTCTTTAATCACTCTTCTAGCTTCATGCGCAAACTCACGATCTGATGAGGTACCAAAGGCAGGTGCAGGGTGAACCCTGAAATAGAGGGAAAAGTAACAGGAAGTCAGGAACAACAAAAGCATTGAGACCATTAGATATTAGCAGAAATTTAAGTGATTGGAATTGACTATTTTGATTCCTTAAAAGAGAAAGACCAAATAGATGTTTACATAACCATGCCTCTTTTTGTTGGGATACTCTGAACACTGAGCATCAGCTTTTCTTGCAAACTTCATATGCATCGATTCAACTAGATTTCCATCTGAAGCAGAACGAACCTGTATAAGAGAAACAATTGAAAAGATGAAGATGGCTGAGCTAATTGTTATAAGTCCTTCAAAGGGGCATGATAAAACAACCAACATACAATAATTGGACCACCCTTTCATCAACAAACATCAAATATCACTAAATAAGAAAGGAGCAACGCTTAATCAGAAAGATGAAAGACAATATCTGGCAAAAAATACTTGCACAAGCCGAACTTCGATTGCAGGTCTGGTAGCAGGATTGCGTGCCTTCAAAAGTAATCTTTTGTGCATAAGAACATCTTCTGCCCTCTCTACATTTACATCAAATGCATACCTAAAACAAACAAACAAAGTACATCTTTAACTTATAAAATCAACGCCAAAAGAGCCAATGAATGGAAATTACAGTAAGCTTCTACTTATTGCCAAAATATAGGGAAAAGCATGGTATTGTTGACGCTCAATGTTGGAGCTAAGAAACCAACAAACAACAACGAAAAAAACAGGAACAGAAAATAAAAAAAGTCAAGTAACTCTGTTAAATTACACTCTTCTCCTCTAAACGAAACATCATTGATGATCAGCTTCCCCTTTTCTGTATCCAAACAAAAAATATTCTACGAAAACTTGAAATTCAAACAACAAATCAAATCCATCGAATAATAAGCGAGAGGAAAATAAACAAATACATGCACTCAACGGGATTCGGCGATTGCTACCTGGTAGGAAGTCTAGAGAAATGAGCCCAAAGTTCATCTTCAAAGGCAGGGAAGTTTGACTCCTCAATATTCAAGTCCCTAAGTCGACAAAGAACTTCATAATACACATCAATCTTCTGCATCTGTTTTCGTCTCTGACCAGGCGCAAAATCCACCGCTCTACTACTGCAACTCTCCGTATCCCCCATTACAAAAGATGGGGGAAAGCAAATGATCCAGAAAAACAAAATACAAGGATCAGAACTGAACGAATTAGCAAATTAACGGCAGCGACTCATTCCCTTTTCTAAAAAATTAGCGCATGATGAAATCAGCTAGGCGCTACGCCAATGGGCTTGCTTGCTTTCTGTGTGTACTCTGTATATGTTTCTTCTTCTCCTCCGTCCTCCCTTTATAGATTACAAACTGCTGAGTTTTGATTTGTGTTTGTGTGAAAATAACGTTAAATCAGCTTGGCCTAATGCGCAGCGCACCAGCACAAATCTACATGGATTCTATCGCTGCTCTTGCCTGCTTTGCTTTGCTTATATCACCCCCTCCGACATTAAAACTGCTAATAATATCAAAGTGTTGGCCATTCTGGTTTTCTTTTATTATTCTATATCTGTCCTTATCATATTTTGATTAATAAAATCCCAATGTGCTTGGATGTGGACCAACGCCAGTGGGATTGGTTTCCCTAGTCTCATTCCTCTACCTAATCTGCTTACATCTCCATGGAATCTTTCAATAATATCTTTCCTAAATGTAAAGTCTATGCTGAATATTCTCTTTGGATTTATTATAAGATATCAACAATAAATCAAAAATATCTAAAGTATTAAAATTTAAATCATTAAAACTTTAAAAACAAAACTTAAGTTATAAATATAATTTTTTATCTTAAATATTAAATTTAAAATTTTTAAATTAGATCCGTTTGTAGAAAAAGAATCACGGTCAATGCGTGAAAAAAATTATATAAATGTTGTAGTTTTATGATTTATGAATTTGATTCAAACTTTAGAGTTTATGGGTAGAATTGTTAGTTTATAATCTTACATTTGTGGTTAGAATTTAAAACTCAAGATAATATGATTAAGAAATTAATCATATATCTCTAAACCTATACTCTACACCTTAAACTAAATTCAAAACTCTAAAACTAAGACATTTATAAAAAAAAATCCGCAGTAAATATTTAGAATAAGTACCAATTGTAATGCATGAAATTATGTAATCTAAACTTCTAATGCTTAAATATATACAACTAACAACTTAATGATTTATGACTCACTGATTTTGGATTGATCCATTTAGATCGATTATTATAAAGGTCTATTATAAGAACAAGTCTCTTGATTTAATTTAATTTATTTATAATTATAAAATTTAAATTCGAAATATATCAACCACTTTATTTTATCTATATTATAAAATTTTATTTGATTTATCTACAGTTTTTTAATAAGTAAAATAATAAATAATAACTATTAATGATCATCGCTTGTGTAAAACTAATGTTTTGATATAATAATTGAAAAATAGTTTTGGACTAATTTGAAAAGATTTCAAAAATGGTTCTTATGTCCAAACTACTTGAAATTATATTTAAGATGTTTTTGAGAAAGTTTAAAAGTGTTTTAAATGAGTTAAAGAAACCAAATGAGTGATTTTTACCCAGGTGTTTCGATACACCTTCAAGGTGTTTCGATACCTGTTCTTCGTGACATGTTTTCAAAGACAAAAATCACAGTGGTATCGATACTGGTATCGATATCCTTTCACCACTGTGATGTTTGGTTTCTATACCGGTATCTATACTAGTTTCTATACCGGTATCCATACCACTTGTTTCTATACTGATATCTATACCAGTTTCTATACAGGTATCTATACCATATGTTTCTATACCGGTATCTATACCAGTTTCGATACCAGTATCTATACCACATGTTTCTATACCGGTATCTATACCACATGTTTCTATACCGGTTTTTATACCTGTTTCGATACCGGTATCTATACACTCCCAAAGGTCAAAACGATTTTATGAAAAACCCCAAACGGCTAGGAGTGGTATCGATACTGGTATCGATACCTGTTCATAAATGCAGGTCAACGGCTATTTCCCAAAGCAGCTGTTTCGAACCCTGTTTCGATACCGCCTGCACCAGAAGAGAAAATAAGCTTTGTAATCAACTCCAAACGGCTCCAAACCAATCCCAATAGTCACCAACAGCTAGAAGCTCATTTGGGATGATAAAAGGAAGCCTCAAGCATCAAGAGAAGACCAATGCTTCATTGTAAACAACAATATGATCAAAGATTTGTCTTAGTGCTTAAATTCTTATTATTTGGGTAGACAAACACTTGTGAGCTTAATTGTCATATATGCTCAAGTGTAATTAGGAATTGGGTGAGTGCTTAGATTGCAAACAATAGTCTTATTAGAAGGATTAAACAAGTTTGCTAAGTTTCTTCTTGTTTGAGTGAATTCCTAAAGTTCGAGTTGTGAACTTTGGATGCTAGATTCGGGTTTGAGTCTAGGATTGTAAGGTTATCCCTTTGGTCTCAAAAGGTTGAAATTCTTAGTGAATTTGGAAAATCCTTAGTGGGAAGCTAAGGTAGTGGATGTAGGCGAGGCCGAACCACTATAAATCCTTGTGTCATTGTCTATATTTTTGCTTTCACACATATCCACCTAAATTGGCCAATTCTCCATCACTTGGCAAGTAAATTCGGTTGTGCATCGAGCTATTTCAAGCCTAACAGCTTGAGAAATTATTAAAATTATAAAAATTAAAGGTGGGGTTGAGCGGCGGCTCATGTTTTTCTCCATCCGACAACACCTTGTTTTCTATAAAATGTGTTAGAAATTGTTGACATATACAGTGTTATGTTTATCTATTATAAAGATTCAATATGACAGTAGGATATGATGTACGCAACGCTGTCTGGTTATAAACAATATGACTTTATTTATATTTTATGTCTTGTAAACTCCTTTTTCTTCCGAGCAGATAGCATATCACCCCATGCTCATGATACCTAAAACTAGGGCCGAAAATGAGACAAGACAGATCGTGAATTATTTGAGTTCGACTCGGTCAAAGCTCGGTCCAAACTCGATTCGATTGGACTAGACTTGCGCTCGAACTCAGCTCGAGTTCTTAACAAGCCAAGTCGAACTATATGATATTCGACTCGAAAAGCTCACGAGCTACTCGAAAACATAAATATACTAACTTTTATTTTTTTATAATATCAAATATAATTTTCTAAACTTAAAACCCTAAAATTTAAACCTTAAACATAAGTCTTAAAACCTAAATTAAGATATTAAAACCTAAAATTAATAAGTTTGAGTTTATACAACTTGTGTATCAAAGTTTTTTCTCCATTAGACTTTAAATGAGACGTGAGAGATAAGAGTTACTCGAGTCTAACATGGTTAAAGTTCGGTCAATACTTGACTCGATTAGGCTTGAAAAAAGCTCGAACTCGACTCGAGTTCTTAACGAGCCGAGCCGAACTCAGATATTTCAGGCTCGTTTAAAATTACTCAAACTCGAACTCGACTCGAAATCTTAACGAGCCGAGCCGAGCTTAACACTACTCGAGCTCGACTCGACTCGTTTACACCCCTACCCAAAACCGGATAGTCTCCGAAAGCGGCCCATATGCAGTATTCACCCGCGCTGCTATTTAGCCTAAATGCCTAATGCAATATCACGATATCTTACGTACACTTGGTCCAAAGGTTTTAGTCCAAAGACCCATTTCCGTAGGATTCCCCAGGCCCTGTTGGCCAGTTGAAATCATGGTTTTGCTCCTACATGAAACGAGCTCAAAACTTGAACGTCCTTCTCGCTGCTCCCTGGAGAACATAACATTCTAAAGAGGATGGAGCCAGGAGGGTCTCCGTACTCTCACTGAAGTTCACCAACTCAAAGGCAGTGAACTAAACGGGTAGGTAACCAATGGCAATGGACAAATTATGTATCGTTCATCTGATGAGATTCTACAAGTAGTAATTAAGAAGCAGCAGTTGGGAGAGTTGTAGATACATAGAGTTATGAACTTACGGGTCGATTCCCTTTATTAATTACGCTTCAGTGTTTGCAGTCTGCGCCTTCTGATACTCACGCCTGATAGTGCAAACATGAGGGAAAGGGAAAGAATTCAAAGGCCAATTCCATTGTATGGACAAGGGTAGCCAGCAACTTGGGTATTTTGAAAGAGAAAGGGAGAGAATATTAGGGGGATGGGTCGTGAGCGTGAAGGTTGTGTTATTAAATGCTCTGGTCCTAGATGTGGCTTTTGGTAGTCGAGGGTTTTTAATGCACAACTTTCTCCTTTTATGCCCTTAAATTAGATCCAACAAAGTCCCATTTCTTCTCACCCCACTTCTTCTTCTTCTTCTTCATTGAAATCACTGCTAGCAAGCTACTTCTTTTAAGTGAACAGCATGGTGTTCTCTAATATTGTTGAAACAGCTACTGCGATGTTGGTTCGGTTCATTCAGACAAAACCAAGCTCTACGCTTGAAAAAAATGAGTTTTTACATATAATTTGGCGTAGCTTGCTGTGGTTTGATTGAGCCGTGCCAATATCCTAGTGCTTTTTCATCTCTTGTTCTGATTTACAAGGCAATCCATTTGGTCAGCAACGTGGTTGTAAATTGTAAGGTACAGTAGTCTCCACCCTATGGTTTTCTGCATTGCCCTTTCATTTTATCTTCATGTTATTTCAAGTTTCAACATTTTTCTTTCATTTTATGGAAGAAACCAAAGAATATCCGGAGTTGAAAGTCGAAACTGTAGTTCATTACCTTTGACCTGACATCAGAATAAAAATCTTTCTTCTTTTTTTATGACTCAACATTAAAAAAAATCAAATACTAAACTCTAATCTTAAATTATAAACATTTAGAATACTACAAACCCTAACTCTAACCCTAAATCATAAACTTATTTTTTAAAAAAGTTTGTAGATCAAATAGAGACACCAAAGGTAAGAGGATTTGTACTCTAGTAGGTTTCAAGCTTAAAAAATATACTATACTGTTTTTTATTCCATTTCGGTTTGAGGGATCAACTAACTGTTAGTTAATTTTACCTATTTGCTAATGAACAGAATCCATCTTCTACATACGACACACTTTCTTCATGCTACTGCATCCCAGTTCATATGGGTGGTATATACACTAACCCTAGTTTAAATAGAAAATGTTCCCAAATTTGGACTGGCGTAGACCGCTGCTAAGGAGAAATTACCCCCCTGAGCTCCCTCCCGCAGAAAGAACGTTGATTTTTGAAACCAGTGGCATCTGTATACGTCAAAATCATGCATAAATTTGACTCGTTTGTGAGGTAACATGTTTCGATATACGTACTGCAATTTACGTAGCTAGCATGCAGCAAACTATAAAGGTGATGGAATTAACATCAAAATCATCCTTTGTTGAAAATAAAGAAAGGCTCGTTTGTTAACGATGAGTCCATCTCTAGCCAATGCAGCTGATGCCACATAACGTCGAACTAGATTAATATTTTTGGTTATTAATTTCTCAGGTTCACACCAGTTATTACTCTTTTAAATTTAATGCAAGTATTACTTTTATTAATGAAATCGAAGGAGTTAGTTGAAAGAAGTGAATGCGAGGAAGAAGAGCGTTGGACAGTCTTTAATAAGCAGAGTAAATTATCTAGGTGGGAGAATCTGTATACATTTATTTACAACTACAAAACCTGCCGTGATGGACAACAAGATTGGAATGATCAGTTCATTGGATTGGAAATGTAGTTTTTCTCATCGGGAGTGAAACAAAATCATTTAAGTAAATTAATTAGGATTTAAATTTAAATCGATTGATATCGTTATTGATATTATATGTAAAAAAATATAAAATTAAATATGTTTAAATACTCGATATTTTTAATTTATATACGAAGAGAAACTTTGTTAAATAACAGGATCAGAGTTATTATCCGTGTCGGGACTTTCATTTTGATAGTCAGACAAAGATTCCTTCCTTCATTTATCACTGTTCATCAATGCGTGGAACAATATTTCTCAGTTCATGCAATAGTTGCATGCACTTTCCCTGGCCCTGGGTCCACCAGATTCCCTTCTGGACAGGGCGAAAGGATGGAATTAAATGAACGGGATCCAATTGTTTTTTCTACCGGGCATATACTTATAAAAAAATTTTGCATCTTAATCGTGATTTTTTTTTTACAGTAGTATATGTTTTAGATTATACTTTCAATCGTTAGACATTGATCGCTCAATCATTGTGTTAGCGTTATTGATGCTCAAATTCGTAACCTCCAAGAACAACAACAGTTCTTTTAACCAATGAGACTAGATGATTCGTGCCCTGTCCGCTTACTTTCGGTGGGCTAATTACGAGAAAACATCTACATTATTATTGGGTAAATTACTTTGGATTACTAAACTATTAAAATATTTCTATTTCGACTACTAAATTGTGAATTTTATCAATTAGGTTATTAAACTGTTTAAATGATTTCATCAAACCAGACTCTTAATTTTTGACAGAATTGTTAATATGATAGTTTAATGAGAACAAAATATATAATTGTACAAATTAATTTAACTTTTATGTCAACAATTCCGTCAACAAATTTTAATAGTTTAATGACTTCATAGATGAAAGTCATAATTCAATAGTCAAAATAAAACTATCTCAACAGTTTTGTGACCAACATGGTAGTTTACCCTAAAAAAAACTAGAAAACTTGGAGCAGGGCCCGGACCGCTAAGCCTTTTCATTTTGGGTTTGAATCTGAATCTCGAGTATGGTCGGCTCTGAAAGTAGGCATAATGGGCTGTTCTTTCAATTACGTATAAAACTAATGAATGGAGTGTTAAGGCATTACGTGTCTGAGACAACCGGTTAAGTGGCCCTGAGTTTGCGGTGGGATCCTGCGGACAAGTCCTGAAATCTGAGAATCCATTTTTATTCGAAGCTTTCTCCATCGGCATCGACATCAAAGCAGACGCATAGCGTCTCCCATGGAAACACTCACCTCTCCGGCCACCGCTATGACTATCGTCTCCTCATCCTCATCTTCTTTCTCCATCTTCTTTCCTAAGCCAGAACTTTCTCCGCGCCCTAGAATCATACGCTTTCCCACCCGCGCCAAAAGTATTCACTTTTACCTCTTTATTTCAATCTTTCTTCCCATTTCCTTGATTATAATTAACACATTTTTCTTGTCTTTTTATGTTTTAATTATCAGAGAACAGTAGTGACTCCGATGTCCAATCTGATTCTAATAACACAAGCATCGTTCCTTTCTTCGGTAATCAAACTCTCTCCCAGGTAAAACAAATGAAGTTGGTATCTTTTTTTTTTAATAATTTTCTTTTAGGACAGAACATTGAATATGGTTTTGTTATGTGGGCACTTGGGGAATTCAATTTAGGATGCAGCCATGGGGCTGGTTCTGAGCAACGCATCTGTAAGAGGGTGGACTACGGGATCGGGTATGGAGGGTCCGTCTTCATCCGCCGGAAACGAGGACCAATCCAATACGGAGAAAGTCTCTACCTTGCCATGGTCTCTCTTCACCAAATCCCACGTAGACGGATGCGTGTGGCCTTCACTTGCAATGTTTGCGGTCAACGAACCACCCGTGCTATCAACCCCCACGCTTACACCGATGGCACTGTATTCGTGCAGGCAAGTTTTTCTAAACTTCGAATATTGGATTTGCATATGAAAATGAAATGTTGATTCTTTTCTTCCTCTGTGAATTTGCGCTTATTTTTGAGTTGAGGGGAATGATTTTGTGATGGTGGTGGGTTGCAGTGTTGTGGATGCAATGTTTTCCACAAGCTGGTGGATAATCTGAATTTGTTTCATGAGATGAAAAGCTATGTCAACCCCAGCTTCAATTATCAAGGAGATCCGCAATGGGATGTCGGATTCAAGTTATTCAATGAGGAAGATGATGACCGTAGTGGCAATGTGTTTGAAGATGATGATGGTAGCGGCAATGTGTTTCCTACATAAAGTGATGGATTCATATCACATAAACTGTACATTTCTTTGCGCATATGCGGAAACTGATTTGAATCATGTTTGTGTATAGCTTTAGCCTCTGTGGAATTGATGATAACTTATAGTGTTCTTGTTAGTTAAACATTATATTTAGAATATTGATTGCTGGTATTTATAAATAAAACAACATCAAAACTATGCTTTGCATGATAGCAGTAGTATTTTGATGTTCACCTCAGTATTCCTTTGCTCTATGTACTTTTAAGTGATAACGATTTCTATGCTTTTTATATGATTGTTATAGTTTTCAGTCTTATATTTGCATCATATATTGATGTTTTCAACTCTGTACGGATGTATATATGACCCCTTTGAATATTTAGGCACAATTTATCTATAGAAATGTTGTTCGGTTAATTTTGGCTTAAGTAATGACACTTTTACACTTAGAATGTGTTTTCTAAGTGCATTGCTATTGCAACTCAAATTTAGGGTTGTCTAGAGCTTTAATGATGATCAGGTGATAATGCCCTTTCAAGAACTAGTATTGACATAGTGACCGAGTTAGGTAAATTATAAACGATTCTGCAGATGGTTATTAGAATGCTTCTTTTTTAGGTATCTATTGTCCTTCGTCAAAAGCAATGGTGACATGTTAATGTCAACCATCTTAACTCTGCTTAAGACTCTGTTAGAATAGGGTGACAATGGCATCTCTTTCCAGTTCTATTCTTTCCTCGTGTCTCTTTGCCTGTAACACCATGCTAATTATCTGTTAAATCTCATCATCTTAAGATTTAGTTGCATGGATCTCATCTTAAGATTTAATTCTTGCAAAGTATTACCTCCTCCAATATATTCATGGTTGTAGGTGTATAAGATTTAGTAGTCACTCTGGTCACAAGACTATGTAGAATGATTATGTCCACTCTTCCTGCTGCATTTAGAGGCTTTTTCTACAAAGTTTTCAAGTCTGATTGAGGACGCATTCGAGTCATACCGGAAATGTTCAAGGGATGATGAAAACATGACTTTGTATGACTGTAGGTATACCCCCCCTCTCTAGTCTATTAGCTAATGCATGAGGGAGAATTCCTCAAATTTGAGCCTGGTGATTCCTTCTCTTTGTATGTGGTAGAAATACAAACTTCTAATACTGATAGGGCTTGGGAATATATGCAGAGTGAGTTATTAATCTTATGGTTTGACTTTTGAGAGTTGAAATTCATGGTTTTAGCTTGTAATCTCGATATTCCAAAGCTTTAGATTAAAATAGACGGAAATCGTTGGATTTTCAATGAAGGGTGTGGCTATTACTTTGTGGGGACTTTTAACTCTCTGAGTGGTCGTTATGTTGCTTCAAATAAAATATCTTGTAATGAGGCTGTGCGATGTGCACCGTACTTGGGACAAGTGGTGGAAAAAAATATCAGCTCCTTGATTATGGATTGAGTGCCTGTTTATCCCATTAAACTCTTCTCCACCTCACTTCTAAGGGCAGATGCCACGTGGAGGGATAGCATCCGAGCTAGCCAATCATATCAATCCTCTGAAGATGACCCATTTCTCTATCCATCCACCCTTCCATCCTGATAATCACAGATTCCCCAACAATTCGAACCACACAAATCGAACTTCATCTTCTTAAAGCCCAACCCCTATCCACCTCTCTTCTCCATTTGCTTTCCTCTCACTGCGACTCGGGACGCATATCCACTCAACAAAGCCTTATTTCCCAATGGCCACCGTCACCTCTGCAGCTCTCACCATCCCATCCTTCACTGGCCTCAAAGCTGGTGCATCCGCAGCTAAAGTAAGCTCTGCTGCCAAGGTTGCAGCCTCTCCCGTCCCAAGGGTCGGCATCAAGGCCTCCCTCAAAGACGTTGGTGTTGCTGTTGCGGCAACCGCTGCAAGCGCAATCCTCGCCAGCAATGCCTTGGCCGTTGAAGTCTTGCTCGGTGGTGATGATGGGTCTCTGGCTTTCGTCCCAAGTAACATCAGCGTGAGCTCTGGGGAGAAAATTGTGTTCAAGAACAATGCTGGGTTCCCACACAATGTGATATTCGACGAAGACGAAATCCCATCTGGAGTCGACGCATCCAAAATCTCCATGTCCGAGGAAGACCTCCTCAATGCCCCAGGAGAGACATATGCAGTTACCTTGACCGAGAAAGGAAGCTACACTTTCTACTGCTCTCCTCACCAGGGTGCTGGTATGGTTGGCAAAGTGACCGTTAACTAAGTTACGCAGCTTTGTGTTCTGTGCATGTTTACATCTCAGGCATCTCTTGTACTTTTTGAGCATTAGAGTTTTGAGTGCTGAGGATGGACAACGTCATCATGAATCTGTATCTTGATATCTCTACTTTAAATTTGTGTTTATATTTTGCCTGTAACTAGATTTCAGTTTTGCTTTACCTTCCAATTCCATCCAATGAAACGACTGAACTCTGATATTAATTAAAACCCAGTATATTACAAAGTTGAAGGCATACGCCCAAATCTAATGATAGGATGCATAGATAATGAACTTCACAAGAAAACCAAAGAAAAATCACAATTGAGGTGTGCTGTGCTCCTAGAAGGAGGTACCAGCATTCAGTTCAGTTCGGCTCTTGAAGAGGCAACTGAAAAAATATTCCTTTTCTGGCTTCAACAGCGGCACCACTGATCGAGCAGGCTCAAAGCTCTGCATCTATGATATGTTAGCTATAAGGACCATTTCAACTTCACAAGTTGTACTTAAACATTTCTAGTAGTTACTAATACTTGCATACAGCTAGAAGATTTTCACAGGCAATGTCAAGCCGAGTGAGATTCAGGGTTTTGAACACGTATTGCTTGCTAGGCTTCGATTTAGTTGCCATCGCCAGATCTTTGGCTTGATATAGGAGGAATGGCCCTTATCATGAGACTCTGGACAAAGGCTATCATCTGCTTATGAAAATAGAAAATTTTGGTTAGTAATTGTACCCTTAACAAGTAGTTGCAGATTAAATTTATTTCAGGACTGCATTTTCTAACTTCAAAATGAAAGAACATGTATGTCTCGTAGTCTTACCGAGGCAAACCCAACACACATGACACTGAAACCAGGGAAATTAAATGGTGCACTTTCCGAAAGGAACAGAGCTGGGAGAATGAATAAACTGTGTCAGTCTTACATTTCGAACGAGTTTGAGGATGAATTGAGTCAAGTTTTGGTTGACCTGTTAGAGGAGAGAAAACCAAGGGAGAAGCAACTTGGGCAAAGGAACCTATGCCTGAAATAAAGCCTTGAGCCTTCCCCTGAATACATAATAGGCTTTAGATAGACTGTTCTAAAAAACACAGAAAAAAAAAGCTTATCTACCAAATAATACCTGCTCACAGGACCCAACTTGTTTAGACACGATGCTCCTTATCTGCAGATTGTAAAATAAACATTCCTTACAAAATATGCTACAAGTTATGAAAGATTTTGGGAAATTAAAGGAAGTAAAAACTCACACATGGTGGTGAAAAAACATAGAACAAGGAAAGCACAGCTGCTGCATAAGGTACCTGCCATTTTAGGGGGGAAAACAAGTATTGGCCATAGAAAGATTTAAGCAACTTGAAGCAAAAAAGGTCGCTCATATCAAGTATTCAAGGAACAAAAATTTTGGTTGTTGATTAAGTTTTGATTATTACCCAGAAGGACCATGCAATGCTATAGAAGAGAATCTGCATTCAAACCCAAACAAAGAATTAGAAGGCATGCCAATTACAGTTTACATGTCAAGATCTGCAGTATGCACAGGATCATGACACAATATATAATCATATGGTCAATGATAACATGTGAAATATCAAGAACAATGTAGCTTACATGTGCACAGTTAAAAAATAGTCCTATCGACAGCAATCTCTCTTCTCCAAGAGCAGGAGCTAGTACGGGCATGAGCAGCAGCTGCAAGAATGGCGATGTCGTATCAATAGTAAATAAAAGAAGAATCAAATGACTACAGAAATGCAAAGTGTCATGCCTGCGAAACGGTTCCTGCAACTCCAGTTATAACCATTAAGTCTGCAAACTGGTCTTTGTTGAAGTGAAACTTGGCCTTTAAATAGTACTGCACAGAAAAGTTTAACATGTTCAAAACTTAATTGCCGGTTTGTTATTTTTCTAGGAGAATCAAAGGGGTTTTGATGGTTCATATGGGATTACAAATGTACCAGTAATGAAGCTTGGAGGCCAACATCCGCAAGATTGATGAAAAATGAAACAATTGCCGCTTGTGAAAATGTCAAGCTGTTGCACCATTCACGTTCAATTAAGAACATTAGTCACTCATTCGAAGAAGATTCGAATAAAATTAATGCATGAAGTATTTTAGTATGAGTTTGAGGCCAACTAAAACGCTTTTATCAAATGAAGGATAGTTTGGAGACCTGCTCTTCAACAAGGCAAGCATATCTTCTATGGAAGGCATGGTTTTAAATGCCTGCATTCTCTTGGTCGACTCCTCATCGTGATTAACAATGCCATTAAAATATTCTTTTGAGATAATTGGAGTCGAAAGATTGTCATTTATGACGGATTCCGGGAGGAAAATCCTCATGTAAACTGCTGACAGCATCGCCATTGCGGTTGCAACCTAGTAAAGGAAACAATCAAATCCTTTGCATTAGAAAGAATTTATATGTAAAAGAGTAGGACAGACAGGGAGAAGCAGAAACCTGGAAAGTGGAGGCTGTGGAAAGAAAACGGGTAAACAGAGTTCCGCAGACAAAGGCACAAGATCCAATACCAGACAGAATCCCAAAAGCTGAGGCCCGTCGTCCCTCCGGAACGTTGTCTGCCTGGAAAACAACTCAAGTTTGAGGCACTGAAAAACAAGAGAGGGTTCCGAGGGACATCCAAACCCATGTATATTGTATTCTGGTATACAACTAGCCCACAGTACATTATGACAACCTTAGACAAGACCTCATTTAAAGAAGGAAAAACGAAACAGAGGTTTACCACATAAGCAAGAGCAAGACAGTGAACGCTTCCTTCACAAAACATGGCGGTGAGAATCTTGAAGAAGTAGTAGGCATAAAAGAAATTCCTTGTTCTGCTGTACGCCAGTATGGCTGCCAAAAGAACAATACGTCATTTTTTTGGTCTTGAACAATTGCATTTTTTCTGCATCATATGTCCGTTTATGAATCACTCATATTTCATTTGTCTTTGAATTCAGGACAGTCATTACAATTAGGAATCGAAATATAAATTGTTTTCTAATAATGTTGGATCCTACCAAGAAAAGATCATGCACTACATAGTATATTACAATTTCGAATCAGACCATAAATTGCATTGTGTCAACGGAGTGGTTATTATGATCGGAAACTTCTCCTAAAATAAGACTTCGTTAGCATTCAACTGGTGCTCTTGTCTTTGGGTTGCATTTATTAAGAAAACACCATTTAATAAAAATGAGAA
Organism: Abelmoschus esculentus; assembly: GCA_035048815.1. Classification (NCBI taxonomy): domain Eukaryota; kingdom Viridiplantae; phylum Streptophyta; class Magnoliopsida; order Malvales; family Malvaceae; genus Abelmoschus; species Abelmoschus esculentus. The sequence continues at coordinate 5,453,219 of JAUCBN010000008.1, forward strand.
TCGGGAATATAACCATCTTGTCATCATTTTATTCGTCAAAACCTGAGTATTCACCGTCGATAATGGTAACTAATTTCCTCGACGTTAGTGTTTTCCAAAAAATACAAAGTTAACATCTTGACAAGAATACAATATACATGGAATACAATATGGAATTATGGTATAGTTTTGCACTGTAATTACCTAATGGAATTATGGTAAGAGTGATGGGTAGTGTAAGCAAAGCCTTCCTTCCATACTTATCTGAGAGATTTCCAACGAAAGGCATCATCACGAAGGACCCAAGCCCAATAATCTGCATACATCTTATGTTACTTCACGTTAATGGATCATAATACTGTTTCTGTCACCCCCAAACCCAAAACAGGTAAGCTTTGGTACGTACAGTAAAGAAGAGAAACAAAAACAGTACGGTCGATTGATTGACCATTATGTGAGAAGATCCAAATCCAAGAAAGAGGAGGAAATGCAACGTTAGACATTAAGGTGAGGTGTGGGTCCTCTATGTTTTCAATTTATCGTACGTATAATTGAGAGTTCTGTAAAATATTGTTTTCCCTGAAACCCAGGGGAAGGTTCCTTTCGTTAATGTCAAAAACTTCTGTCTCTTGCGCTTATAGAGGCACATGTTGGGAAAGAATTTCTGCCCTTATCGATATATCTGCTACTATATCCTTGAAAACTACAAATAACATTAAATAAACAACCTTACCCTGGATGGAGAAAGAACTGTTATCTAAATGTAATTAGTTTAAAGGAAAACATGGTGACAGGGTTAACATCAGTTCAAGTGGAATTGAAGACATAGATAACAGTTCAAATGGAACAGTAAACATGGTGACAGGGTTAACTTCAGTTCAGTTTCCCTTCTGTAACTAATACTCCATATAGTCGCAAATAGCCTAGGGGCAGGGTTTGAACGCCTAGACGAAAAAAACGAGCCTGGAGGCTGAAGCTCTGGTCCAGTAAAGATTTGATTTAACTCTTTATCCATGTTTCTTCTTCCTTCTTTTTCTTTTGTATGGGGAGTTGGCAATTTCCATCAATGTCATTATTTTTTTCAATTACTTGAATTATCATTCAAGCAATAGTTAAAAGATCAATGAAAATGACACGTTGCTTGTAAAAAAAACACAGTCCCTGTGACTTAAAAGAAAATTCTCGTTCAAGTTATAGTAGAAAAAGATAGAGTTAAATGTGTGTATCATTTATAAAGAACAGAAACCCTCTGTCCCTTGATGCTCATGTCTATACTCCAACATTAAAAAACTAGATTTAGGGTTAAGATTTAAGTTAGAGTTTATAGTTAGAAATAGTCCATGGAGGGGAAATTGAAGTACGAGGTGGAAGGATGTTTTGGCATTGGAATACGTATACTAGGCGGAAAGGAGACAAAGGAAAAAGGCATACTATGTTCTAAATTCTAATGTTGAAATGGCAGGGAAATTTCGTTGAGTAAGTGAGACAAAACAGAGTTAACCTTTTGCGATTGTCATATATGATGTCTTCCTAGGGCGTAGTTTCTGCTTCCTAACGTTTTAACATAACAGTTTGTTACTTGTTAGAATTATGCATTAAGTTTCCATTTAAGATCGACCAAAACCTTCAACCATGTGCTTTTTTCCCTGGGTAAACTGGAGTATAACGCATCTTGGTAGCTTTGGTTTTGGACGACAATGAACAACGCCATTGATGTCAAAGAAAAAGAAAATTGAAGTTTTATATATAAGCATGGGAATTAAAGCTTGTAAAAAACTGACGTTATGAGTTTATTACCGCTTGTTGACATCCGGAGATGTAAATGGCGAGGGAGCATTCATCTCTTCCAGGGCAAATCGCTGCCATTGTAACATCTGTGATGGCCGGAATCACCATGAAGGTGGCGAAGTTGTGGAGGAAGATTGTCATGAAGAGGTGGCTCAGCCCCGACAGTTTCTCCATTGTTTTTTCTTCTCTCTCTCAAACTAATAGCTAATGAGAAAAACCACCTAAAGCTAGCTCTCTCAATCTACAAGCAAAACGCCTTGGAAAACAAGTGAAGGGTAAAGGACGTTAATTTAAAGATCAAGTGAAGGGTAAACTTTGCCATTTTATAACACTATTGCGCATGTCCTTTTTCGCTATTTGTAGTGGTTATTGCTGACAGATTGTTTTCCGCATGAAGAAATTACAGACAAATAGGTACAAACTCGATGTTAGGTGGATAAATGGGCTTGCTGTAGACTGATTGGTCTTGTTGAAGCTGAAGTAAGGAGGCAATATCACAGCCGAAAAGTGAAGGTAAAGACTACAAAAGGAAGAATGCGTAGCTTGCAAGACGTGCAAGCTTGGGTTAGTAGGCAAGTGGATTAGGCTTACATTACTTGAAGTCTTGAACCGGTTTACTTCAAGTCTGAATATGGACATATAGATTGAACCCGTATGTTATTTGGACCTAATGTGCTGGAAATTTGGGCCAGTATGGAGCTGGGTGTTTATTGTACTGTCCCACTCCGACATCGGGTACAAGTGCTAACCTTCAGAGATGAGAGAACGACCAACCATTTCATCAAATGCTCAAAGCCCTTCGTTATGGGCAATCACTGTCTTCATTCGAACTTAAAAGGCTAGAAGCCTAATTTGGAGCGTTGATGATGTCGGATTCGGACAAGTTTTGGTGGTGCTAGATTTGCTTGGTGGAAATTGTTGTGTGATGTAGACTTCCTTTGAGCTTTTAAGTTTCGAATGAATCTTATCGATAAAATTATGAATAACATGATGAATTTAGATTATATAATAATTAGGGATGGGCACAGAACTCGAATACGATGGGTTTCGACTAGACCCAATCTGATCGAGTCGGATTTTTTTTGAAAAATTCAGGTTCGGGTCGGGTTCGAGTTTATGGTAAAAAAACGTTCCAACCCGGGATTAATAGTGTAATTTTCTCATATATATTTTAAGAATATTTGCAATAATGACTTCTCTTTATATATATTTTATACAATCAGATCACTATTTTTTTAACAACTAGGTCACTAAAATTAAATATGTTTACAATTATATCCCTAAATTTTATTTTTAACAGTTTAGTCCCTAAAATTTTGATTTTTTTTAATGATTCGGGTTGGATTAGATTTTAGAACTTAAAAACCGGGTCAGGTCGGGTCGGGTCGGATTTTTTTCACCCTAAACTGACTTGACCCGAGACTAATAGTATAATCTTCCCATATATATTTTAGGGATATTTGCAATAATGACCCCTTTTTATATATATTTTATACAATTAGATCACTAATTTTTTTTATAATTAGGTCACTAAAATTAAAGATTTTTATAATTATATCCCTAATTTTTTTTATAGTTTAGTCCTTAAAATTTTAAAATTTTTTAATAATTCGGGTCTGGTCGGATCAGATTTTAAAACTTAAAAACCGGGTCGGGTCGGGTCAGATTTTTCACCCTAAACCCGAGTCGGATCGGATGACAGGTGGAAGGTATAATTTTTCGGGTCGTATGCGGGTGGGCTGAAAGTCCAACCCGACCCGACACGTTTCCATCCTTAATAATAATTTCTAGATTCATAAAAGATATTAAATATAAAATAACTTTACTTTTGAAACTTAACTGTCTTACTCTAACATTAAACTTAAATTGAACAATTATCAAGATATAATATTATATTATCAATCATAATTAAAATGATACTCCTTTTATCTATATATCATATACTTGATAAAATTTATTTTATTTATTTCTTATCGATATTTAGCTTTATATTACTTTTTTTTTTCTTTTAAATATTAAAATAAATTTAAAGACTAAAACCGACCTATTTTACCAAAATTTTAAAAAATCTTATATGATCAGAAATATCTTCGAAATATCCAAAAAACCAATAGAAAGAAGCATCCAAGTAATACAAGAAATCTGTTTGAATTATCTAGCGTCATTTGTTACTATCCATCCATTTAACTCTCATTATAAAAGCAGCTATAGTTGCCGAAAACGTTGATGAAAGCTGGAGCATCATCGTCAGTAGCGTTGGCATGTCCAGAACCAGCTCCAAATTGGACCACACTTCATTAATACACCTCCAAATTGACTTTTAAACCACTCCATTGCATGCCTGGGTTTGGTTTATAAGGATATTGCCATTTTGACAGGCGGATTTAACTTGTAAAGCATATCAATCAACCCGTTAGTGTACATCCATTACAACAAGTTCTACGGGCAAAGTAAGTTCAATATACAAGTTACAACAATCATAGGGGTTAATTTGGTGAGAAATAATGGATAATCGTAAGGATTCAAATCAATAAATTTATAGAAAAAAAAAATTTAAATCTTCGTCCATAAAAGCAAAGATAAAAATGAATTTATCATTGAAGTTTAAATGAGAATAGGGACGAAGATTATCATATCTGAAATATTATAAGAAAAATTAACTCATACTCGTATAAATTATGATAAGAATCCCTAAAATTATTTATAAGGATCCCAATATTTTACAAAATCAGATGACTACAGATATAATATATCATTTTTAAAAAACTAATCTATAACATAAGTATGATTGGCTGAAGTAAGTTTAGAAGTTACCAGTAAATTTTATAAAAATAATTAAAAAGTGATATGCTATGATAATTTTGATATATCTTTTTAAAAATATAAATATTTAAATGTTGAAGGTCATAAAATAGATAATAAATTTATTAAAAAACAATTTTAGCTATAATTTTTAAAAGTTATCAAAAATTCTATAAGATAAATTATGAAGTGAACTTTATTATTGTATAACCATATGAAAATATAGATTCATTTAAAATAAATTGTTCTTTATTTTGTGTTATACATTAGGAGTTTAAAATAATTAATATTTTAGTATGTTTTATAATTTTAAAATGATTTGTTTATTATTGATAATCTTAAATTTAACATTTATTTGTACTTTTCAGATTTAATGTTAAACATGTATTTCAATGTATAAATTTTGTTTATTTTTTCAGGTACGAGGATTAATCGAAAACCGTTTTAATATAAAAATAAATATAAATATAATTTTTTGAAAATATCTAATAAAATTTTCTAAAATCATATCCACAAATATTAAAGACTAAGTAAAGAATATACGACTCTCCCGCCCCACCCATTACCGCCCCTTAACAGCCATGTGATCACGTTCCTTCTTTGATTAATTGTATTAAACGAGCCTTATTCAAAGGGATTGCGTATAACCATGGATAAAGCGTTGATTTAGAAAAACGAAACAAAAGAAAAATTGGATCAAGTACTAAATAGTAATTATATTTTTTCTTCAGTTAATCCTTATCCTTTTTTGATGCATGCAACACTTTATCTAACTGTAATCTCCGAGAAAAGAAAAGAAAAGAAAAGAAAACGTATGAAGTATTGCTCATATTTTATCTGTACAGAAACCAGGAATCAACAGATTCACTTACATTACAGATTTCGCTATGTTTTATAAGGAAGAAGAAGAAGAAAGAACAAGGAAGAGGACAACAGAAAATAAAAGAATATATATTAAAAAGAAAACAATCAATTTGCGGTGGCTGTGGGATTCAATTTAAGGGGTCTAGGTGGGTTCATGGTTCTTCTTTTCCATATGTTAATTTCTTTCTTTGGCTGCAAAATCACCCCACCACCACCACCACCAACCGTGATTGGTGCTGAGAAAGGAATGATAACGTCTTCCTCGTCAAAACCACTATCTCTTCTCTCTTCATCATCATCAGAGTAATAATCCCTGCGATGATCAGCTTCCACAGGTGCTATCTGAGTCGTCCAATCAAAGCTAGCAAAAGCTTCACGCCCACTTGCAAACCGTTTCAGTTGCCCCAAAGCAGGCGCTCTATCATCAAATTTCGGTGCTTCCTCAGGTTTCTTTCCCGGTTTCCCCATGCTGAAAATCCGCTTAAACTTGGACCCATGCTTCTTTACTTCTCCAGCAGAAGAAGATTCGGAGACGGGATTCGACGACGCTTTAGGTTTAGGAGGCAGAACGATCTTACCTTTCTTAATACTTTTCTTGTGCTTGATCTGTCCCATGCATGAAACTTTGGGTGAAGTTGGTTCTTGAGTCTCGAAGGTTTCAGCCTTGGGTTTCCTACGAGCTTCGACAGGGATCATCGGGAAGATGGGACCGGAGAATCCTTTCCCTGCAAAGGCTTTATGCTTCCCTGGGCTGAACGGATGGTTTTGAAAGCTGACACTAACAGATGAAGCTGCCTTAGGCAAAAACCTGAGGATCTTGTTTTTGGTTTTACCTTGTTTCTCCATTGCTTGTAAAAACACTTTCAGAATTCGACAGAAGGATTCCCTTTTGGAACTCTCTTTATATGTACTGAATAATATAAACTCGGAGGTTGAAATGAAATGAGAGCGAAGCTTTTATTTTTGACCAGATCAGATATGGAAGAAGGCTTGGGTCAAAGACAATTTAAGACTGCGCAAAGTCGAAAACTATGCATTTACATTACAGCTTCCTTCGGTGACGAACGAAAAAATCATTTTATTGAGAGTTTCCATTAAGTATTAAGCAAAATGATTTAAATTAATTGGCATGCCTTGTGGCTTTAGATTTGTCGGTTTTTGACTTGTCAAGCTATGATATAATCAGCGCGAATTTAGCTTATTATATGCAAAATTCACAATAATATAAACATGCCGTATTAGACATAATAATATGATTAAAAATTAATGTGTTTACCAATTACCAACATGGTTGGTATAAACCGTAAGCTGATTTATTTTATTTAAGTAGATCTTTAGTTTGAGATATTGTGTATATAAAAAATTTATGTTGGGAGATTCATTCATCAAAACTAAATGTGCGACATAATTTGATCCAAATTAATTAGGACAAAGTACTATAAATCAAAAGAACAATCAAAAAAAATTTAATATAATTTTACACATTTATAATTTATTATTTATAATTTTGATGGGGCATTCAATAATTTAAGTTACAAATTTAACCAAAGATTTTAATAATAAAAAATGATCATTTAAAAAAATAAAATACCAAAATTTAACTATATTTGTTTATAAGATATGTACCTTATTATAACTATATTTTCTTTAAAATATAATAATAATAAAAGTATAAGTAGATTATAGTTTCTTTAAAATTATTAAAAAATAACTATATTTTCTTTTAATCAGGATGTTTAAATCAAGGCTACAGTTATTATTATTATTATAATAATAATAATAATAATTATTATTATTATTATTATTATTATTATGGTTAAGGTAATAATGATTATTTTTTTGGAGTAGATATACTTTTAAATTAGCCCACAAATTTGAAAGTTATGCTAATACTGTTCTAAATATGGTAATGTTGATCTTTTCAGGAAAGGTCGAAACCTATATCATACAGATTGGATTGAAAGGGTTTTAAAATTTTAAAGTCAACGATGGACTTCGTAATTTAATCATGTGTATTTTACTGCAGCGAAGATAAGTCAAAGGTTCTACGTAAACAAAACGAATACTTAAATTTTGGTGATGGATGAGGCTGGGTATAGTTTTATAATTATGCAGATAGAGAATATGAATAAATAATATGGACTAACATAATATTTTATTAGATTAAATGTGTAATTTATTAATATTTTATAAAACTATTAAACATAAGATATTTAATGCATATTTTTATATAAAAAAATAATTGGTGCCCAACAACTATTATATATTAACTTTTAAAAAACTATAATATTAGAAAAAATATTGAATAGATTTTTTAAATGAAAAAAATATAACAAGATAATGTTGTATTAAAATATAAGTTTTTTTTTTTATATTAAAGGAACAGTAAACTAAGGATAAAGTTTCATTTAGGCTAGTTGTACTCAAAGCAATCGATCTTAGAAATCAATGAATTATAGGGCTGAGCTTGCTCGCTTGCCTACCTGCCAGACATGGACCGACCTGTATTTTCATACAGCAGAGCTGATTGTGTCTCTCCACTACCATGTGGTCCACGGCAAATTTTACTTTCAACGAAACGTATCAATGCCACAACTCAGACTTCCATTTTTAGCATGAAACAAATTCTTGATGTTGAGTAGGGAGTAATTGCTCAGACAAGTGTTGTCTCTTCCATCTGGAGTCGACTGAGGAGTTCGTATTGTTTGTTTTGTTACAAAATCAAATACTTTCTTAGTTGGAAATGAACACAAAATTGAGGTTTTGGTCCGAACAATAAAAAACAAAGATTGACCTATCTTAGAAGACTTGCTCACATCCTGTAACATCTCCGTATCACTTGCCTACGGAGTAGGGCAAGGTCCGCAACCAGCCTTGCCTCCTAGAAAGGTTAAGTGCACTTCCTCCTGTTTGAACACCTCGGAACCTTCATCATCGGACTCTTGAATCATCTTTTGTGACTCTTGGCCACAACAGGAGCAACCTTAAACCTTTAAATTCTAAACCTCACGTCACCTGGACTTCAAGTGATTTATCCAGTTTTCATGGTGGCTGAGTTTCACAAAGACAATTTTGTGTTGTTACAAATCAAATAAAACCGAATAAGTCCAATCGAAGAGAACTGAAACTAATTATGCAACCACCTTTTATTAGATACATCAATATCGGAATCTCAACATATAAGTTTCTTCTCTATCCTCATATTGCTGAAGCTATTAACTGCTTATAGAGGTGAAGCTAGTCTAGCTACTACTACCGAATTTAAGACTCATAAAAGAACTCTAGAAAATCATGCTGCTGCCTGAGATGTCAAAATGTAACCCAGATATCATTGAATTTTCCATGAAATGAAAACGAGCATGCAAAGGAAATTCTCCGAGTGTGATGCTCAGGGAGTAAAGAGCATCCATAAACAAATTATCATTCGAATAAATTACTCCAACAGAATAGAACACCAAATAAAATTGGAAGATGTAATCAAAATTTGAAGGAGATTTGATAACTAGAAGAGGTTACTTGGAGTAAAATTAGTCGAAATAAGTCTACTAGTAGAACTCTAAAGGATGAACATACAACAGTGTGTTCTATAACTCATAAATCTACAAACTTATGACAATACTAATCGAAAATATGAGATTTGAAGCTGTTAATTAATTGATAACATGGAAAATTGAAGAAATAAAATACCTAGGGCATATAGAACAGCAAGAAGCTCCTTCTACAGAGGACGTGTTGCAAAGCCCCTATCAACCATCTTCTCTACTAGTTCCTCATGCTTCTTTAACTGCTGAGCTTTTCTCAGCTGCTCCAGCACCATCTCATAAAGAGGCATACTTGGTTTCAAGCATTTTTCCTCGACCATCTCTTTAAACAGCTTGTAAGCATTGTTCCAATGCCCCATCCCACAATACATTGTGATCAAAATCCGGTACGTATTCACATTAGGCTCAACCTCATTCTCATCCATCTCCTTCTTTAACTTGAGAACCATATCAGTGGACTTTGAGCCAGCAAACATTCGCATCAAGACGTTATATGTAACAGTATTAGGCATACATTTAAACTCCTTCATCTTAGTATACATACGGTGAGCTGCATTCACATCCCTTAACTTCTCAATACACTTAAATATAGTATTGAAAGTAGACGAATTCGGGGTACACCCTTTCTTTAGCATCAAATTAAGAACTTTAACAGCCTCGTCGAGATTATCATCCCTACAATGACTCTCAATAAGAAAATTATAAGTTACCGTATCAGCAGGACAACCGAGTCTTTTCATTTGATTATAAACCTGCAAAACTTTCTCCGTGCGTCTGGCCTTGACATGAACCCTCATCAAATTATTAAAAGTAATGGCATTTGGCTCACAACCTACATCGATCATCTCAGCAAAAACATCATAAGCGCGAGTAATTTGGCCACATCTACACAATGCATCAATCACAGTAGTATAGCTATACACATTAGGCTTAATCCCTGCCATTTTCATTTCATTAAACACCCTTTCGGCCTCTGAAATATTACGGGCACGACACCAGCCGTTAAGCAAGCTGGTGTACATAATCACATCAGGTTCAAACTTGTCCTTCAATTTATCGAAGAAAGTCTGAGCCTCATCAGCCCTTCTTTTTCTGCATAAAATACTAATCAAAACTGAAAATGCGATCTTATCAGGAACGCACCCGTAATCCTCCATGCGATTAAACGCGTGCACAGCCTCTGCAGCCAATCCGGCCTTCACATAACGTCTTATTAGAATGGCGAATGTTTCGAGCGAGACTTCAACGCCTTTGGCTTTCATCTGATCGATGAAATGCCAAGCCAAACCGAAATGCCTCAACTTTCCAGCAAGGTCGATCATTTCGTTGTAAGGGTCGGGGGATTGAACAAAATCGGGTCGGGCGGTAGCCCAATTAAAGAAAGACAGTGTTTGGAGGAAGGGTATTCCATGGCGAACCCCACTGCATCTGTCGATGACGTAGCGTACGATGGAAGGGGAGATAGGGTGGACAGTGGAGATTTTGGAGAAGTCGAGGGAGAGAGAAGGGATGGTGAAGTTTGGGGTCGGTGGAGGTGAGTTTGGGTCTGGGTTGGGGTTTTTGCGGTGGTGCTCTTTGATTAAGTTACGGAATTGTTCGGCGACATGGGTTTCTTCGGGTAGAAGGGCGGCGGTCTGGGACTTTTCACTCGTATCAGCTTCGCCGGCTTCAACTTCTTGTATTGGCGTTGGCGATGAAGAAGAGTAAAATTTGATGAATTGCAGGGATAAAGAGGATGGGAAGCCTAGTCTTGACTTGGTTAAAGCCATGGAAATTGCCTTTGCAGCTTAGAATGCAGAGTGCTTGCAGTTGCCGCTGCAGCTCAATGTTAACGAGCTTTTTGAAGGGTTTTAGGAGGGTAAAATTTCGACGCTGCCAATCCAACCTAGCCAAGGTATATCGGCTCTTTCTCGTGCCAAGTCTGGTTAATGGATTTTCGGCCCAAAAATGTCATGTTGGCTTCTTCGGACCATTATTGACTGATGAATTAATTCGGATTTAGTCACTTTACTCTAATTTGATAGTTTTTAGTCTTTGTATGTTTTCAAGTTTTAAAATTTAATCTTGAACTATGCGTAAATTATAGTTTTAATTTATGATCTTCAAACTATCATTTTCAAGAATAATGTCGAATTAATTTTTATTTTAATGAATCTTTTATCTCATATTTTATTTTTAATCAAATTTATTTTAACTAATTTCTTTATCATTTTCATTACATGTCTGAGATAATGGTTTTATTTCAAAGGTGTTATGATGAGAGTTGAATATTAAAATCGTCAAATTATGGGGACTAAATTGATGAAAATGAAATTAAAGGGGCTTAAATCCAAAAGAACAAAATGTACAGGGGCCTAGAACATATTTTAACCTTAAAAAAGTACTAGTAATGTTCTTAAATGGCGTACCCAAGTCGGTCAGTCCATAAATGCTTCCATTTCTTTTAAATATTTTCAAAGAAAAATTCTCAAATCCTTTTAATCCGACTTTTACCTAGAATTAGGGGTGGTCTTCTTCTATCGATCTTTGGGTTTTAAGTTGAATTCTTTCGTTTCTTGTTCTTAAATTCAAGAATGGCGAAACTGAGACATTCTCGGTTGCAGGCGAAGAAGCTGTCGACAGTAACGCTTGTATTATCGATGTTGTTTATGTTAACGGTAGTTTTATTGATGCTTTTAGGGTTAGGGATTTTCTCTCTCCCGATAAACAGCGATGATTCTCCACCCACTGATCTTACTTCTTATAGACGCTTGGCTTCTGAAAGGTAATCGACTCATCGTGTCTTGATGGTTTGATTTCTAAGCATTGATCTCTTTTGATGAATAGAGATGTGTTTTTTGATTGTTTTCGTTGATTTGATTTTGATGCAGAGGAAAAGGCTTGGGGAAAAGAGGGCAGCAGTGGACTGAAGTCCTTTCTTGGGAGCCTAGAGCTTACATTTATCATAACTTCTTGGTTAGTTTATAGTCTATTCTCATCTTTGTTTGTAATTTATATTTATTGCAGTAATCTATCAAAGATTCTTTTTTCTTTTAGATCTATTGATTATTATAAAATTAATTTGAAATTGTCAATCTGATCTCGTCGATTGTGTATGGCCGCTAGAAATTTCTGTCATGAATGTGGAATTGAGAAGAGTATTAGTTGTCCCTTCGAAGTACAACGTATTTGATGAGTCAAATAACGGACATTAAGGGGATTTCCTTTAACTCTTTCTTATTACTGAATCGGTATAATTCTGAATTGTGGGTAGTGGGCTCTGCTTGTTTCTATGATCAGCTTGTAGTGTATCTTGCATTTTTGGTTTTTCTTTTTGTTAGTAATAAATACTCATGAATGTGATGATAATAGTATTTTCTATGATTTTTTTTTCTGGGTTGTTTTGATTTTTACTTTTTACTCGTATCAACAGTCCAAGGAAGAATGTGAATACCTAATAAATCTTGCTAAACCTCACATGGCGAAGTCCACCGTTGTTGATAGCAAAACAGGGAAAAGTAAAGATAGCAGGTTTTGTTTCCTATTCCAACTTCTTCTTGTAGTTTATATATGCTGTGGTATGATAGTAAGGAGTTGAGCTCCTTTTTCGGTGGGGGATAATTTAAGATATTGAATTTTTTCTCTCCTGTAATGTTATAATTTTACTTTTAATTTCAAAGTTATAATGCTATATCTTATTTGTGGATGCCTTAATTTGTAGGAAGACCAGTTATATGTTAAAACTGTGAACCTAATCTTACATTGACTTGTATTGTTCACAGGGTGCGAACAAGTTCGGGTATGTTTCTGAGAAGAGGGCAAGATAAAATCATTAGGGACATAGAAAAAAGGATAGCTGATTATACTTTCATTCCTGTAGGTATGTGATTGTAGTACCAAGTGAAACCTTCTGTAAGTAGTTAATCTGAAATAAGTAATAAACCCTTTTTTGGTGCAAAAATCTGTTGAGATGTCCTTTATTTCTTCTGTCTCTGTAAGCGCTTAATTATGAGTCTAATTTAAATTCGAATGGTGATCATGTGCAAATGAAATTTTTGTACCTGTTTTTCAATAGCATTTTATTACTTCTAATGATGTCCAGTTCCAGATTACAGTTTTCCTAATTTTGGTTATGTGTTTCTTTCTTTTTGCAGTTAAGTGGATTGTTATCATTTTTTAGGTTTATTGTTTTTTTTCTCTAATATGTCTTGAAGCTAACTTTGTAATACACAGAGCACGGAGAAGGTCTTCAAGTTCTCCACTATGAAGTTGGACAGAAATATGATGCACACTTCGATTACTTCCTTGATGAGTTCAACACTAAAAATGGAGGCCAGCGGATGGCTACTGTGCTTATGTATTTGTAAGTTTTATACTTTTATCCATGCATGTCTATGATGTGTTCCAAAGCCAATCAAGTTTCAAAATCATTTCACCTTTTTATATTTGAAAAGTAATAGGATTTGGTGTCCCTTACCTTTCCTGCTACTCATGCAGGTCAGATGTTGAAGAAGGAGGTGAGACGATATTTCCAGCAGCCAAGGGAAATGTTAGTGCTGTGCCTTGGTGGAATGAATTGTCTGAATGTGGTAAACAGGGTCTAGCTGTGAAGCCAAAGATGGGAGATGCATTGCTGTTCTGGAGCATGAGGCCTGATGCCACACTAGATCCTTCAAGTTTGCATGGTTTGCTACAATCCTTTTCCATACGTTTTTTTGCTTTTATCTTCAATTGCGGTTATAGAATAATTAAGCATTTTTGCAGTTCCCATAGAACAAATTTGATTCGTTACCATAAATGTTTGACACTTGTTCAAAAACTATTTTTCATTTTATCATATCTAGCAACATTTAATTATCTACTGCTAAAAAATAAACGAGTTTTTCTGTGTTTCTTTTGGCTGACGCCAGGTGGGTGCCCTGTGATTTCGGGGAACAAATGGTCCTCAACAAAGTGGATACATGTTGAAGAATACAAAGTTTAAGCTGCTATATAAGGTACCTTATATGCCTAACACACTTAGTAACCTGTTACCTGTCTATGCTAAGGGTCAAGGACTGTTCTCAAAATTCAAAATTATTTAGTGAAGTTTATGAGCTGAACTATTTACATAGCTTTTTTAGTGATACGTGACATGCTTGGGTATATATGCTAAGGGTCCTGAAAAATTGTTTGGTTGAGGGTGTTAAATGAAAGTATGCCATGCGTTAATACAAAATGCTGAATCATAATAGGTTTGGCTTGGTTGTTTTAAGGGTTAATGTTCTTATATATCTTCGTAAACGTAGTGGCTAAAAGCTAAGTAAATATGAAGGTCTGCTTGTTCAACTGATTCCGTGCTGCTTTCTCTTGACAGGACGACCAGGTATCAGTACATGTTATAACCCTGCAGTGCTAAGGAATTGAAGTTGAAGGCTTGAAGCAACCCCTTTAGTGCAGGTCCATTATTCTTTTTTGACGTGGCATTGTATCTCTTGGCCTAATTCTTAGGTTGAGAAATAATTGTTCTCCCTTTTTTTTCTGGTGTTTTCCGTTGGAAACTATCGAGTTGAGAGAATGTAGTTCATACTTCATACATGTTAGACTCATTATAAGATGGTAAGAATGGTTGCAATTGAATACATTAACAGACGATTGTAAAGTAGCTAAATAATAATGAAGAAATGGGTATTGAAGTTCCCTGCCAAAACTCTTGTTTAGCACCCCAAGGCAGTACTAACTTGTCCTTGTTGATGTTATGATGTTTTATGTAACAAATATTAGTCACTCCAACGGAAGAGCCATTGAAATGAGTCTCATTAGCTTCTGCATGCATACACAGTTATAAGAAAACACAAATGTAGTTTCAATTTCAAACAACAAATTCTTTCTGCGGTAGACATCAAACTGGGATTTCCTTCAAATTTCTAAACTTTTCTGTCTCACTGTCTTCAAATCCGAGCAACAATAAAGCAGGTGGACTGTCTGTGCTATCATCGGCATTCAACGGAACAAACTTCGAATCCTCGTCTAATTCACTAGGAAGTCATTAAGATTCTCGTTCCTTACATCCGTAGATTTGGAGTCGAGCTGAAGTTGCATGTTCGATCCACGTCGTCAAGGCTCAACCGGACTCCCTATTAAGACAAAGGAGAGAAGATTGGAATGGTGGTGATAGAGAACTGGGGTGTGCCCATGGATGGTAGAGAAGAATGGTTCTCTTCCCCTGTGAGAGAGTTCCCCTCTTATGTGGTGTTAGTTGGCTATCATATAAGCTTTAATTTAGTGCGACGGGTGTTGATAGGGGTTATGGGATGTATGACCCCTATCAATATCCGTACATATCACACGATCCGAAAAAAATTTACATATTAAATCTATAAAAGATCATGATCATATCATGATCTATTAATATAATTTATAAAAGAATATTTGTGTGATAATAATTTACCTGTGTTAATATAAATTTATTACTTAAATTGATTTTTTTATCAAATTAATCCTTAAAAATTTTGTTTTAATTTTTAATTATAATTAAATATTTATTGAATAAAAATAATTAATATGCTTAATTTATACATTTTTATTTAACCCAATATCTTCCTTTTTTAATTAATAAATAATTGTATGATTTTATTATTTAAAATTGATACATTGCCTCAAAGACCGACTTGCATCGCAATTTTTTAAACTTCAAGAGTCAATTTCATAAAAAAATAATTAGAAAGTAATATTTATCATATTTATGTACCCATGGCCATTTCTATATTAAATCTCCTGAGTAGGTCGTCCTCTCAAGTGTGATACTGATAGGTGCCGAAAGTAAAATATTTATTATTATTATTATTATTATTATTATTATTATTTCTTTCCTGCCCTCCACCTGAGTCTCTGTTCCTTTCAATAAACTAGTCATTGTGGTTTTTGATATCCATCGAATACCTTGTCACCAAGCGGGAACTTCTGGCGTATAAAATATTTCTTAAACTGAAAATATATAAACTAGGGGTTATGTAAACCATGCAATAATTATTATTGATTTTTACAATAAAAAATAGGAAATTGAATATATCTAGTGTTGGAAATATGTAATGCTTGAATCTCACACTCTGTTTTTATAGGTTGTATGAGAGCAGTTCAGTTGATTTAAAATTCTCTTTAAATTTTAAATACTTAACCGAATAGATTTAATAACAAAATATCCGAGATTTAAATGGATATTTTCGGTTATAAAATCTACTATTTTTAGATAGATATTAACAGATTATCTGAGATTTAATTAGATTTTATCTGTTAATAAATCTAATTTTGAATAGATTTTATCCGAGATTTAAATGGATATTTTCGGTTAGCAAATCTACTATTTTTGGATAGATATTATCTGATATTAAATTTAAAATTTAAATTTAAATCAGATTTTATTTGATTCTCGGATAGATTTGCCCATGCTTTCAACCTATAAATAAGATGCTTTTCTCTCATTTTTAATCATCCCATTCAGAGTTCATCTGTCTTACTTGAGAGAGAATTAGAGAGCATCATTCTGTTCGACTCCAGTTCTGACGATCATTTCCTCTACAGTCCACTCCAAACTTTGGGTGTACACTGTTTGGAGGACCGTGCTAACCTTCGGGGGACAACCGCCTAAAGTAGCGAGTACACACATCGGGGCGATTTGTTTCTAAGGCAGTGGCCTCCATACTACGACACGGTCTAATTATCTTTCATTTCGTTCATTTTATTTTTCCTGTCAGTGCTAACGCCCTGTTTTGCAGTCTATTTACCCAACATCTAGTAATACTCATAATAATTATTTAAAAATGATAGCTTCGAAATATAACAAATTTTTTAAAAATATTATAATCCAATTATATATGGTGTAATATCTTTTATAAATTTCTCAGTTATATGAGTTCAATTATTCAATTTAGAATTTAATGTCTTAAGTTTGTGTTTATATTTTAAGGGTCGTAGTAAGAATTTAAGCTTTATAAACTAGAATATAAATTATAATATCTAACGTTAAATTCTAAATATAAATTTTGAATTATAAATTCATAAACTCAAATCAAATCTCTAAACCCTAGTACGTTTATAAAGATTATTTTCACTTTCAATGTATTAAACATAAATCCATCTAAAATATTATTTATTTTAGCAAAATAATAAGGAATTATAAAATTTTATAAGAAATGTAAAAATAAAATTAAAATAAAATATTATCATCGATTCAATGATTAATCTCTTTATTATGAATGACTCGATAAAAAATAAATTGTTGAACATAAAATTTACATTGTTTTTCACTAAAATATTAAATCCCAAATTCTTTGCACAAATATTGTGATTTTTCATTTGATATGTAGTATTGCTATAAATAAAAAAATAAACTTCACATTGTTATTTTTGTTTAATCTAATATATATTATATATTTAAAAGTTATATTCCTTTTATAATTTTAATAATAGCCGAGTTTAATATATTTTATCTCATACCATTTTAAAATATTAAAAAAAATTATTTTGGCCAGCATAGTCGACGACTTTGACCCATAAGGCCATAACTATAATGTCTTCGCCTCACAAAAATGAAATAATTAAATTGAAAACATTCTCCCCTGTTTCCTCTACCTGTGCACACGACAAATTCATAGATTCAAGTTCGGACACTTTCAAGTTTCAAACCGGGGGTGTCTTGCTTGGCCTGTTTTCTGTTATTTAGACGCCATTTTCATGTCCTGTAATTTTCCAGTTGAAGAGGCCAGGGAGTTGTGCTGCTCAGCTGCTTCAGCAATTATAATCAAACTGTTCTATGCAATCTTCGTCCTTATATTTGCAGTGGGTTAGTTATATTTTCGTTGAGAATCTCTGCTACAAAACTATGAAGTGATGTTCGCTTGGATTCCATTACTAACCAGAATTTTGCGTTGATCTGTAGTGGGAGCAACTTTAGGCGTCCTGACTGGAGCTTTTGTTGGGGCGAAAACAAAGATGGGTTGTCTTCAAGGAGCCATGGTTGGAGCCATAAAAGGCAGCTTTTTCTCAATCAATCTCTTCAAAATTTCAGTCAGATTTTGCAGTTTAGATGATGATACAGCGACGACAAATCTCCTGCAACCGGTAAGATTATTACATGATGCCATTTCCGGTCTTCCCATGCATGATATTTATTTCAATGCTTGAATATGTATTTGGCTTTTCCTATTACCAGGTCAACGCATTTGAGTCCACACTGGACGAAGCCGTGTGGAACGAAGGACTGCCGATGGATTCAATAGCAAAAATTCCTAGGATGAGAATCACGGAAGATAACGTATGGGATTCATTCAGGAACAGAATCTCTTGTTCTCAATGCCCTTCGCAGCCAATTCCAATGAAACTTTCTCGAAAATAGAGTCTGTGCCAAAGTTGACCAAAAGAAGAGATTTCAAACGATGTTGTAAAGTGCTTACTAGAAGACTCGAAGCTCAGAGGAAAATAGAAAGGATAAATCACAACTACTTTAACCAACTCCCGTCTTTTTCCCGGCAATTCAACTTTTAGAAGCCACCTTCAATTAAAAAAAGAAATCTCTTAGCAGCCAGTTAATATAAAATAATTTTCTTGGAAAAACTCCAATGCTTCTCGATAGAATAATCATACGGCCGTCGTAGAGAAACCGTCCTCCGAGGTTGGTTTTGGCTGTGATCATGCAGCAAAGGGAATGATTCGGGTAAAACAATCCGTCGGCAACTCGATTCAGATGAAAATTAAGAGGGTCTAAATAGGACAGACTTGTTGCATCACGATGCGAAGCAAAGTCCAGACTACATCGAGTTCTAAAAGGATGGGAATCCTGTTCTAAAAGTATGTTTCAAAAATAAAATAAAATAAAATATTATTTTATATTTTATCGAACATTTAAATATTCCGCATACAACTTTTTTATCAGAAAAATAAAATTTGTCCGATAACAACGTTTACCCGTGGGTTTATACTCGAATCTAATGCTGTTTTTTTTTTGCCAACAAAGCGATAGGATTTGAAAGCTTTCAAATCAAAGTGTCGATTTCTTTTAGGTTTATTTAGTAAAACTCGTTTATTGGGTGACTTAAAAAACGACAGTCTTTAAATTTTTTTTAAAAATAATAGTATTGTTTTTTATAAAAATTATAAGAAATTCGATACATATTATTAAAATTTTTATAATTTTTATAAAAAAAATAGTATATATCAAAATTTTTATACTTTTTATAAAAAATAATAAATCTTTATATTTTTTTTAAAAAATTCGATTTATAAATCAAAATTCTTATACTTTTTGTAAGAAATTTAGTATATACCGTTTTTCTTATAAAAATTATAAAAGTTTTAGTATATACCAAATATAGATACCAAATTTCTTACAACTTTTATAAAAAAAGGATATCATCGTTTTTTAGTTTTTTTTAATACCGCGGTTTTTAATAACCACCCTAGGGTTATTTGATTACTTATTCCAATTAAAGAGAGCAAGTCAGCGGCTTTCACAAAAAGAGAGGGGCAGGGTGTTGCAGAGGACAAGATAGCAGCGGTCTTGATCAGGGGTAGGGGTTGTCCATCGCCGAAATTTTTTTTCTTTATGTTTTTTATTAAAAATTTTAAAAAAATTAAATTTTAACTTTTATTATATTTTTTAAATTCTAAATCTTACGCCTTGAAGAATATATCTTACCTTTAATTTTTTAATCTTAGTCATAACCTTTAACTTTAAACTTAAAACTTCGAATCCTCTAATTTAAAATAAAAATATAAGAAAGATCTAGACTATTAATACTCCGTTCATCGCACGTGTGTATATTTTTTTTGTGTAAATTTACTTGTCGGTCTGAATTAGCATGACTTACGCAAGATTTTTTATTGCCAAGACTCTAATAACATATACGGGAAAAAATTTAATAGTACATATATATTAATAAATATTAAAACATTTTTAGGAATAAATATTAAAAAATAGATTCTTAGCAATAATTATTGTAAAAAAATAAGATTTATAATAATAAATATTAAAAAATTAAATTTTAAAAATAAATTAATATAAATACTAAAAAAATATAAACCATAATAACAAGTATTAAAAAATAAAGCATATAAAACTAAGTATTGAGAAAATAAAAATTAATTTATAATAACAAATATTAAAAAATTAAATCACAATAATATAAAACATGTTTGATTGCATGAGAAACGCCCAAGACTATAGATTGACATTTTTGTTCTTATTAAGTATGGTATAAAGTGAAAAATTTTGGGTTACGACGTGTTTAAGCATTTGGATAATTGTATAGTTAGAAACTGGGAGCTTACTTAATCCTTAGAGGAGTTTAAAATTGTTTTTTTTTATATATTTATTTTGAAGTTATTTAGATGAATAAAATTTATTTATTAAAAAATAAATATATTTAATAAAAATTTTAAATATTTAAAATTATAAACGATAGATCTTAAATAGACATAGACCTTGAACTGTTGTTCTTATAGTCCACTTCTAAAGACGGCCGTAAATAAGATTAAGAAGCAAGTTCGAATTTCATAAATTGATTAAATTTATATTTTAAATAGTATTTAAATAATAAAATAATACACGAACTTAATTAAAAAATCATTTAAATAAACTTAATTAGTTACTCACCCGATGACAGATGTTGAGATACATAAATTAAATTAAATTAATAATTAAATAATATTTATTTTATTTCATATAAATTTAAATCTTAATAAAAAATATAATATTTTATTATTTAATTAAAAAATCACGAGGCAGATACCTCTTTAGCCGCTTGCTCGACGGTGCTATTGTCACCGTTTGAAATATATAATTGAAATTTATAGAAAATATTATATGAAAAATTACCATTTGGAAAAAGAGTTGTCAGAATTGGGATTCAAAACCTATATATATACTATTATTTTAAGTGAGATGATAAATTATTTCTTGGGAAAACTTTACAGTTGACCATTAAATTATGAAGTTATTTTACTTTAACCATTTAATTAAAAAAATCATCAATTAAATCATCAATCTTTTAAAGTGTTTATATACTGTTAAATTAAAATATAACATAAAAAATTATATAATTACATATTTAATTTTTTCAGTTATCTGATTTTATGTTAATATTTTTTAAGAGTGAATCTTAATTTTTTTTGTTGCATATAAATAGATAATAAGTAATTAAATAAAAGTTAATTAAGAAAAAAATAACATAAGAAATGAAAATTAACTGATTACTTTTTTTGAACAAGCTAAAAGCTAATAGTGATTATAAGTAGTATCTATTTTAGAATATAATATTTATCATATGATATTGATTGCTCAATCACTTTATTAACATCGTTAATGCTCGAACTCGTCACCTCCGAAAACATCAATCGTTCTTTTAACCTTGATTACTTTTTAATGATTAAAAATCATTAATGATGTAATAAAAACGATCATAAATAATATCTCCATTTTTAACATCCGTAACTCCATTTATTTTTTTCCAGAGGACATTGTTCCTGTTTTCAAGGATGAACTTGAAGACATCTCCCCTACATCTACTGTCAAAACGAATATGCATGTGCAATAACTAGTTTCATATGGCTCAAACAAAAGGCCATGTGAACTTGTATACGTGTTTGGATCTGATTCAAATATTCTATTGCAAAAATAGAAACAACAGGTGATGGAGGTGTCTGTTTTTATCTTCAAATGGGAACAAGTGTGAAATAAAAGAAACCCCATAAAACAACAGTTGGAGCTTATGGTTTTCGATCCATTCACGGCTCTTCTGTTGGAAGAGAACACGTGGAAGGGGGAGGAGGAGAGAGAGAGAGAACGTGGGAATAATTGAATCAGACTCAGAAATCTGGAGTCTTTGCAGGGATAATTTTATTTTAATTTGCTGAAAAAAATAAAATGAATCGGTTGTTCATTTCTCCTCTACTTGCAGGTTCACATGGGTCTGTCTTGGCATAGGGAGTGAGCTTGGTCCCTTATTTAAACATCCAAGTCTTCTCCTTCCACTTGCCAATACATGTAAATACGAAATACAATATCTATTTCCCAGTATTTCTCCAAAGTCCAATCAATCTTAACAACCTCCAGGCTCCAAGAAATGGCAGAAATCGTTTTTGCTTTAGCAATCTTACTCGGGTCCTGCTATGCAGCGAGCACCGTGAATGCCTTTGTAGCTTCGGGATGGACTAAAGCTCATGCCACCTTTTATGGTGGCAGCGATGCCTCTGGAACTATGGGTATACTCCCTTTTTCCTTCCCCTTGCATGCATTTTCTTCTTCCTTTTTCATCTTTGTTTAATATTTGAATGGTTTTAATGAAAAATAGGGGGAGCTTGTGGGTATGGGAACTTGTATTCGACTGGCTATGGAACCAGGACTGCTGCTTTAAGTACAGCCTTGTTCAACAATGGCGCTTCATGTGGACAATGCTATAAGATCATGTGCGATTATCATACAGATCCCAGATGGTGCATAAAAGGAACATCCGTCACCATCACCGCCACAAACTTCTGCCCTCCTAACTTTGCTCTCCCGAACAATGCCGGAGGCTGGTGCAACCCTCCTCTCCAGCATTTCGATATGGCTCAGCCGGCTTGGGAAAAGATCGGTATCTACAGAGGTGGTATTGTTCCCGTTTTGTTCCAAAGGTACCATCTCCAGACTCCAATCCATAACATTCCCCTCGTATTTTTTTATTAGAATCTTATCTCTTATCGTTTTGACGCTCTTGACTCTTGTAATACAGAGTTCCATGCAAGAAGCATGGTGGAGTAAGGTTCACTATCAACGGGAGAGACTATTTTGAACTTGTTTTGATTAGCAATGTTGGTGGGGCAGGATCGGTCCAATCCGTGTCCATCAAGGGCTCCAAAACTGGTTGGATGGCCATGTCTCGGAACTGGGGGGCTAACTGGCAATCCAATGCCTATCTCAATGGTCAATCATTGTCGTTCAAGGTCACCACTACCGATGGAGTGACTCGGATGTTTAACGACATCGTGCCGGGAAATTGGGTGTTTGGCCAAACATTCTCTAGCAAACTACAATTCTAAGGTTCATGATTTTGGGTCTAGTTCCAGGCAGAGGCGTGCTTATTATTTTACAAAAAGCTGCCCGCCATACAGAATTGGAACGATGTCTGAAATTGTTATTAAGACCATGGTTAAACTGTCAATAAGAAGCGCGATAAAACCTTTCAGCTTCACCATTTTGTAAAATTTGTTTTCTCAAATAATATGTTCTACTTCTAGCATTCCTCCAAGGTAAGAAATCAACCGACAAGGCTTTGGTCGTCTACTCACCGTCTTTGTCAGATTTTGGCCGAAATATAGTGTTTTTTAATGAAAAAATCCAAGAGATGCGTTTCTCAGAACTTAAACAGACGGATACAGTTTCTGACATTATTAACTAGACATGAATCTAAGAAAAAAAATTCTACGACGAACGTTGAATACCGTTAATGATGAATGTTGTTTAATACTATTAAATTAATTAATAAAAATTAAAAATTTTAAAGACTCATCATATAATTAATAATTATTTAAAATAAAATTTTAATTAATTTATTTTTTATATAATTATTTAAAATAAAATTTTAATTAATTTATTTTTTATTGAGATAAATATAAAGGTCGTCACTCAATTGTCACATTTTTTTGTTTTGGTCACTTAATTATTTTTTTATCAAAATTATCACTAATATTTTATTTTATTATTATTTTAGTCATCAAACATTAAATGTTTAATAAGATTGTACCATGACATAGTTTAATAATAATTTTAATCCCTAAATTTATGATATAATATTAATTTAATCTTATTAAAAAAAACTCATCAAATAAGTTCTTATATTTTTATATAAACCCGCATAATAATACAAACAATATTTATCCCCGAAAATAGTTCCCTTTCACATCTTTTAATCACTCTATATTTCTCCTTGTTTGTTATGTTCAACTCTTTATCAAGGTTTTGATATTTCAGTTTCTTTTCTTTAATTTTAAAACCCAACAATCACATTTCTTTCTCTCCATCAATTGTCAGCGAACCTCTTTAAAACAATTAATTAACAAAAATAAAGATAATAAAATATAGAAAATTATAACAAAATTTTATGTTTAGCTTTCTGGTTTTACCCATACAATGAAGAGAAAATATAACAAAACTCTATTAATTTTATATTTTAATCATTTTAAGTTGTTCAAGAAATAACGAGTTATACTGATCTATATTAAATTTATTTTTTAATTATGTGTGAAAAAAATTAAAATAGCTTTTTAATCACAAATTCAGGGTTTAGTATAGTTATAAGTACATTTTATGTGGTTTAATAGTTTAAACAATACCAATAATATTGTTTGTTTTTACAATATTATTATGTTGTTATATAATGTTTTTAAAAAATATTTTGTCTTTGAGTTGTATATTGTTTGTGTGTGGATTTTAATTCATATAATATGTAAAATTGAAACATAGTAATTGGTTACAATCTTACAAATATTCATTAAATAAAGTAAAAACATAAATTATGCAATAATCACATGAATAAACTGTTTGGTTTTATCTATCTAAAAAATTATTTAATTTTTTTACTATTCAATCCTTGTAACTAATATAATTTAATTAAAATATTTAATAAATTTAAAATTATGTTGGAAATGTATTCTTTAAAAACTGATTTTTAATAGAAAAATAGTTATGAATTGAATTTTGATTAAAATTAAGAAGAAACTGATATTCAATTATTATTTTGTAAGTTTAGTATTAAAAAACAATAATTTTGTGTACAATAAATTTGATTGAAATTAGAATAAATGTTTAAAAAATCGTTGAATTGCAAGAATAATTTTTCAATTAACATTGCTTTATTTTAATATTTATATGTTAAATGTTAAAATATTTATACAAATTTGACTCAAAAAATAATGTATAAGAATAACTTAAAGAATCAACAAAGTTAAATTAGATTTAAAAAACAAATCATAAAATTAAAATGGTGTTTTATAATTTAAAACTTAATAAGTTGCCCAAAGACAAAAAAATAAATAAAAAGTGAGTTGGTTAATTAATTTTAAGAGTAGTGTTGTAAAGGAAAAGGAAAATGGATGAAAAATTTAGGGTTTAATCCAAATATTTGATGATTTATTTTCTATTAGGATTAAATTGATATAGTATAATAATTTTAGAAACTAAAATTATTATTAAATTACGTTATTTTATAATTTTCGTTAAATATATAATGAAAGATGACCAAAATGAGAATAAAATAAAATGTTAGTGACGGTTATCACTAAAAATTTTGTTGGATGACCAACACAAAAAAATGATGATAGTTGAATGATTACCTGTGTAATTCTTCCTATAGAAAATAATTTAATTAAAATTTTGTTTTAAATAATTAATAATTATACATTGAGTCCTTTAAATTTAAAATTTTTATTAATTAGTTTAATAGTGTTCAACAATAATTAGCGCTAGTGGTGTTCAGCGGTGTTTGACGCACGTGGTAGACTCATCCATCTAACAAATAAAATATTTCATGCGTGATGAATAGTTTCTGCCAATCTCTTTTCTATGGGTTAGATAGATTATGTTCGTAAATAAGACATACAAATCACTATTCGAGGTTGATTTAATTAAAATTTTATTAAAACTCGATTTGATTCGAGTTCGAACACGATTCTAATTCGTTAAGAATTTGAGTTGAATTATTTGTTATCTGACTCAAAAATCTCATAAAGTACTAAAAAATATAATACATTGTTTTTTTAATTTTAAATCTAAATTCTTAAAATTAAAAATTTAAAATCTAAACTCTAAACTTTAACAACTTAAACCTCTAAACCTTATACTAACATAATATATCTTAAAATTAAGAAGTTTGAATTTATACTATTTGTGTATCGATATTTTTCTAACAGAGCTTTAAATGAAACGTGACAGATGACGAGTAATTCAATCCAATATGATCAAAGATCGATTAATACTTGATTCGCGAATAAAGCTCAAACTCGACTCAAATTCTTAACGAACTGAGTCGAGATCAGATTTCTCAAATTCACTAAAAAAATTTAAACTTAAACTCGATATAAAATCTTAATAAATCGAGTCAAATTTAACCCTATTTAAACTTAACTTTGACTTGGTTCGTTTACTCTCCTAATATAGATAATGGATTTCAAGTTCTGAACTGATTCATTTTCGAGTTTCAATGCTTTAGGGCCTTAGGCCGTTGGCAATAAAATATTGAAGGGGCCTTAGACTGTTAAACTGGAGTGTTTTTTAATTGCATGAATGTAGAAAATGACAGCTAAACGGACGCCGGATCTGTCCAAGTCCAATCTTCCCTCCACCAAACTAGTACCTTTTTAAGCTCTGTAGGGTAACGAAGCGCTTTGCTTAAGTCCCAATCGCCCATCATCAATAGAACTTTTGGCTGATAACCAAATATGACCCATCACCCATCACATTTTTATGGTATTAAAATTTATTTTAATATAAAATAATAATTTAACTTAAAGTGAAAACAAATACTATAGTTTTAGATTTTGCTCCGCATGGATTAACTCTTGACAAAATAAGCGAATGATCTTTGCTTCAATTATACATGAAAAATGATTACGTAGCAATCGATTAACATGCAGAACAAATTTGATAGGGCTTATCGTTCTTGCTAGGAGCCTGCTTCAATACTACTCCACGAAGAAAGAGTTCTTCATCACCAAATACGCTAACAACCATTATTGATGAGTAACAACTCTAATTTATAGTCTTATTTGTATCGTTATAAGAACACGATATTCAAGTCCATCCCATTCCAACAGACTTGCAGAGCTAATCTGCGTATACTAGTTGGTTTTCAACTATGGAAGCCGTCGCCGTTGCACTTTCTTTCGCTTTTCTTGTGTTTCTATTTTCGTCTACCGTCGGAGCATTGAGCTTGAATTACTATGAGAACAAGTGCCCTCGGTTCGAATCCATCGTTAGGGGTGCAGTCGAGAAGGCGGTTTCCAATGACAAAACTGTTCCATCTGGGTTACTTCGGATGCACTTTCATGACTGCTTTATCAGGGTATATAAATTTCATATGTTGTAAGAATTTGGTAGAAAGGAAAATAATGAAAAGATTGTTCAGATGTCTTGTGCTGAATAATTACTTGATTCATGTTTGTTTTTTATTTCAAGGGCTGCGATGGTTCTGTGCTGCTGAACTCCAAAGGAAAGAACAAGGCAGAGAAAGATGGACCGCCTAACATTTCGTTGCATGCATTTTATGTGATTGACAATGCGAAGAAAGAGTTGGAAGCTGAATGTCCGGGCGCCGTTTCTTGTGCCGATATCTTGGCCATGGCTGCCAGGGATGCAGTTGTTATGGTTAGTAACATGACATTAACATACATACTTTGGTTATTCTCATGATAATATTAATATTCCACGTATCCGACTGCTTTGTTTTCAATATGTTAATGTTGTGTATGTTTTTTAGTCCGGCGGTCCCCATTGGGAGGTGCCTAACGGAAGGAAAGATGGGAGAATTTCCTTGGCGAATGACACCCGGCAGTTACCGGCTCCCGTCTTTAACATAACCCAGCTGAAACAGAACTTTGCTCAGAAGGGTCTGTCCACAAAAGATCTTGTTGCTCTCTCAGGTGGGCACACTCTGGGGTTCGCCCACTGCTCTTCTTTCCAGAATAGGATTCACAATTTCAACATCACCCACGACGTGGACCCGACGTTGAATCCGTCGTTTGCGTCCAGGTTAAAGAGCGTGTGCCCGGCACACAACAAGGTGAGGAATGCAGGGGCCCCCCTGGATCGTTCTAATTTAATATTCGACAACGCGTACTACAAGCTGCTTCTTCAAGGGAAGAGTATGTTCTCGTCCGATCAAGCTCTACTCACCACCCCGAAAACCAAAGCATTGGTTTCTAAATTTGCGAGCTCGCAAAAGGCTTTTGAGAGGGCTTTCGTGAATTCCATGATCAAAATGAGTAGCCTCACCGGTGGCGAAGAGATCAGGCGAGACTGCAGAGTGGTCAATTAAGTTTAAAGCTAGACATGGAGAAAGTTGATTCTTCTTCTCTCTAGTGTTTATTGTTCAAAGGCTATTAGCGAACCAAACCAAATAAATTAGAGAAAAGACAGGTGTGCTTTGCAGCCTATTTATGAATTTCAAGAGTGATGATCAAACCAATAAAATAGAGAATAAGCATGTGTTATTTGTCTGCGGTCGAATAGAACAGCTAATGTAATAAAATTTTTGTAATGTTTCTGTCATAAAAAATTTATTAATCAATCATCTAAAATATTATGACTTTCTTAATCTTAATGTTTGTGTAGTTACGCAAAACATTGGTTGGTATAAGAGTAAATCGAACAAATATATATTCGTGGATCAATTATCGAGTGCGGACATAACTATATAAGAGATAAGAAGAATAAATGAATAACTGAAGAAAAAAAAAAAGAAAACTAACCGATCCTGATTCGATCTTTACAGCTTGGAGTTTCCAGCAACGTCAATAACGAAACGGTATCTAACATCGTTCCTGGCAAGGCGATCCAAAGCTTCATTGATTTGGTCGGGCTTGATAAGTTCTATATCGCAGGTGACGTTAAGCTTCCCACACACATCCATCATCTCTCGTGTCTCTGATACTACCTGTCATGCTTCCTTTCACCGCTCTCTTTCCTGTAAAAAATAAAACATGTCAAGTTATTTACCTCATGTCTCCACCCGTCTTGCTCATATCACCCACAGGGGAAGGTGAAATCGTACCGAATATTAATGGAAAAGAAGGGAGATTCATTGGCCTCTCTGGTAAACTCAGCATAGCAACTATCATTTAAGCTAAAGGAAAAAAAAAATCCTATTTATTCTAGAGATCAGCTACAAATGTCGGCCAATTTGTTTCTCAATTGGAAGTCTCTTTCAGTGTGTTGTATCCACTGGCATCAGGTCATAGAAACTGGCAAACAATAGGCAGGATAAAAAGGTGAGGAGGCATAATGACAGGATGTACGAAAATTGTCGGAGTCGACGATTATCGAACATCAACAATCAAATTTTAAGCTTAAATAAAAAGCGTACTTAAATTATTATTTTTAATTATTTTAAATTTGATTTTTTTATTTAATCATCGATTTTAATATAACTATATTTTCTATTATTTTTTTATGGAAAAAAATATATATATATATAGTAGTAATAAAGACGGAGTTGGTGTCTGAAAATATACTTATACGTACAATATTGTCCATGTGTTGACAAAAAAGTTGTGGTCACACACGTACAACACAGATCTAGCAAAGATACTCTGGTACTGGACCTGCCAGAATTAGGTTCACTCACACCTGCAAACAACATCTCGACATAGAAGGCTCAATCCGAACGGCGGAGAAGCTCGTGGTCCAATTCCGGTGACGATTTGATTTTCGTAACATTCAAGGCTTCTTACGGAGGAGTCCGTCGGTTCCTACGGTTGTCGAAGAATGCAACCAGACAGCGTGGCGAACGACGTGATGGTGGACGATTTTGTATTATATATTTCATTTTAATGCTCTGAGATTATAATTTTAAAGAATCTTATTGGAGTGTTGATTTTTTTCCGTTGTATCTTTTCTGCGTGGATTCTCATGATTTTTGGAAAATTTTATCCCTAAATAGATTAAATAAAATTATTGTTTCATTAATCAATATAAATATTACATTTGGGTATATTACAACAAAAATCAATAATTATGATATAATTATATTTAAATCATTTAACTATTAAAAATATATTTAATTCACTCAATTATTAAAGATTATATTCATGTCAAACAAATTAAACAAAATAATATAACATAGTAATATGTTAGATAATGAATTATTCTAAAAATCATATTAAGAGTAATATGTTAAGTAATGAATTATTCCAAATGCTATTTTTGCTTCTTCTTCTCCTCCTCTGTTTTTGGGCTGTACTTTGCTACATATTCCAATCCAAAAACCCTTTTCTTTATTTTTGGCCACAACAATAGGAAAAAGCTTCATTTAATTTTTTTATCCAAGTTGAGCTATTTATTATTGTAATACTACTAGGCTTATATTTGAAAAAATATGCTCACCACTACTACATACTACATATTTTATGCCTTAAAAGCTCATGTTGGGCATCACTAGGTATAACACAACAATCACCTTCAAAATCCTCCTTCCCTGCACATCACCATCTCCAACTACCCTACCCCCTCTACTGTTAGCCGTAAGATACATGGAGGAAGTGTGGAAAGATATTACTCTGACTTCCCTAAATGACCACCCTGTCGGTTCCCTCATATCCCCCAGAGTTAACAATCCCAACTTCCCCGGCATGATCCTTCTTGACTTTCTGGCTACACCCATCAAGTGTAAAGAAACTCCAACTCCAGGAACGTCTCTCGCTGGAGGAACCGTCCCTTTTGACTCCAAACCAACCACTCCCGGCGCAATATTGAGCTTAAATCCATGCTCTGACTTGCAGTACGTCGACAGTGGTGACCCTGTGAGGCCAAACCCAGCAGTCAAAACTCCCACCGGTGTTACAGCAGCTCCATTTTTTAGTCCTTCTCGTAATTCTACTTTTCATGGTTTTGGTTCTTCGACAATTTTCCCTTCTTTTGGGCAAAAAAGGGCTCCTGATAGTAATGAAAAATCCGACAACCGGCGGCATAAGCGCATGATGAAGAACAGAGAGTCAGCTGCTCGGTCGAGAGCTCGAAAACAGGTGCGAATCTACTTGATTCTTCATTCCCACACAAACTTGTGTGTATTAGGATATTTTTTGTGAGTTCCTTTGAGTATCTCAGGCTTACACAACAGAGTTGGAGCTTGAAGTTGCTCATTTACAGGAAGAAAATGCTCAGCTTAGAAGGCAGCAAGAGAAGGTGATGTTTATTATATCGGTTCTGGTTTATTTATAAACGCAGTGGTCATTATAATCCACTGATTTGTGCTTTCTAAAAGCAATACATGCAGTTGGTTGATAATGTCTTGGTATGGATTTGTGTTCTTTGTTTTGCAGTTGTTGTCAGCACCAGATCAGCCTCCAAAAAAGAATACTCTAACTAGAACATTAACAGCTCCATTTTGAGAAGCAGTATGAAACTAAGATGGCAGACCTTTCTTCTTTTTCAGTAATCCTAGGTTCCCAAGCTGCTAAACCAAATGGGAAAATGGTAGGGTGTTTTGTTTTGTTTTACCTTTTTTAGGGTTTCTTTGGATGCCAGATTCCCTCCGTTCCAGTGCGTTTAGCTACCTTTCCCAGTCGACTTTAGTGCACCGCACCGCATCACAACCTTTGGACAGCTGCGGTTGAAGGGTTTTCATCGCGCAACAAACTTGTATGTAATATTATATCTAATGTCTTGATTGATAATTTTAATTTGTCACTATACAATTAGAACTGAATCTAAATATTTTTTTATTAAATAAAAAATATAATTAAAATAAAATATTAAAATTTAAATTCGTACAAAATAAAAAATACGTATAATATACATATATTACTCGACCGATTAATCCACTTTCAGCGTTCATTTTATCCATGGTTCGTCTGTCCTTTTCTATTCTATTCTATGTTTGCTTTCTCTCCGACCAATGAGGATGAAAGGCATTTAAAGGGAAAGAATCATAGGTATATTTATTTTCCTATTAAGACGCGACATGTTTGGCTGTGGATACTTTTTCTTTTCATTTTTTATGTAAACAACTTAAAGCATTTTGATGAAATCGATTTTATTATATTTTTTTTTCCTGTCAAAATTAGCCGTACACGCTAGATTCCTTTGAAAGGAGAGGTGCAGGGTGGCTGAGGCCCATTACCTGTGGGTCATTGGCTAATAAATCCAGTGGGACCGGGAACCAAAGCTTCACCAATAGGTTGCCTACACTTGAAGTTCAGGCTGAGGCGGTTGCTTTGAGATTATGATATATTTCTGGTAATCTTCACTGTGAGGTTGGTCCCATGGACTACTCCGTTTGTTTCTATTTTCATATTACCTCAGCCAATACAATCTCGAGTTAATGAGCCACGAATAATCGTGTTACTTTTTAAATAGATTGCATTTAATTTTGGTGAATTTCCCATGGGTTCGATTTGGGATTTTCTGTTTCGGTTGAATTTTAATTTAATGTGTTTTAGTTTTATAGTATAATATTTTGTTATGTTTTTAAATACACCAATTGATTTATTAATTAATATATATTATGATCTTATATGAGTTTAAATCTTATTAAATATAATATATTTTTATTTAAAAAATATTTAAAATCTTCCCTAAATTGTGCCCTTAAAGAAAATTAATGTAGCATCACTCGTTAAAATTAATATAAATTTAATGTTTTTTTGGTAAAAAAATATAATTATATTAGAATAGATCATACACAGGACGGATTATAGTGTGCCTCGTTAAAAACCTCCCTAAACCTAAATGGAGAGAAAGAGTACACACCATAATAATTATAAATACAAGAAAGGAAAATTCTACAACGGGCGTCAAACACCGCTAATGATGAACATCATTGAATATTATTAAACTAATTAATAAAGGTTAAAAATTTAAGAACTCAACATGTAATTATAAATTATTTAAAATAAATTTTATATTAAATTCATTTCTATATATATTATTTCATTTTTTAAATAATTAATAAAATATTAATTTAAATTAATTTTAAAAATAAAAATCTTAAACTCTAAATCTTAAAATCAAAAATCCAAAACCTAAATCACTCAACATTAAACTCCAAACCCTAAAATATAAAATCTCAAAAACCTAAATCCAAAACTTAAAATAAAAAACCCTAAAACCTAAACAATAAACACTAAAATTAAACCCTAAAATAACCAAAACTTCTGTATCTAAATCTTAAACTAATTTTGGGTTTCAAGTTTAGGGGTTATATTTTTAGAGTTTCAAGTTTTCTATTTTAGGGTTTAGGTTATGGTTATATTTTTAAATTTTATGGTTTATGATTTTAAGGTTTAGAGTTTATGATTTAGTGTTTTGGATTTTAGGATTTAATGTTTAGTATTTTTACCTTGAGTTTAAGGTTTTAGGTTTTGGATTTAATATTTTTTATTTTTAAATTAAAAATAGTTTAAATAAATTATTTTAAAAAATTAAAATATA
This sequence comes from Abelmoschus esculentus, assembly GCA_035048815.1. Lineage (NCBI taxonomy): Eukaryota > Viridiplantae > Streptophyta > Magnoliopsida > Malvales > Malvaceae > Abelmoschus > Abelmoschus esculentus. The sequence continues at coordinate 5,486,327 of JAUCBN010000008.1, forward strand.
ATATATAATTCATTTAAAATTTATTTTAAATAATTTAAAATTATATGTTTAGTCCTTAAAATTTTTAATTTTTATTAATTAATTTAATAGTGCTCAGCGATGTTTAATATTAGTAGTGTTCAGCAATGTGTCGACGCATGTGATAGACTCATCGATACAAGAAATTAATATCGGAGGGGTTTCCATATAAAAGAAAACAAGCGCAAGCACTCTCGTAATAATTATAAATACAAAGGATCTGTAAAATTTATAAACAAGCAATGACTCGGTAACGAACCATTTTCATATGCACAATAACTTGAAAGGAAGACCAAAGGTCCGCCAGGTTTTGAACAAATAAATGAAAACACAGAAATCTAATCCATATTACTTTTATTATAATCACAATTAGGTATGGAAATGAATCCTGAACCCGATTCTGATTTGTAGATTCAGGTTCATTTTATAGGATCTAGATCTTAAAATTTTAGACCCGATAGATCTGAGTCGGATCTGGATCTTTTGATTAAAATACGAATCTGGATCTGACATTTAAAACCCGAATCTGTTTACCTATTTATTAAAAAAAAACAGTTTAAAATATATATAGATATATAATAGGTTTTATATTTTATATTATTCTATAATATATTTTTATTTATTTATGATAAAAAGAAATTTTTTTTAATGAATACATATTTGTTCTACTATTAATGAAGATTGTGATAATGATACGAAAATGATAAATATCATTGACAAGTTATATAAGAAAATTATTATATTACAGAACCTTAATATTAATATTTAAATTTCACAAATATTATTCTCATAAAAAAATTCTTTTTAGTGGGTAGTTTCTTGTTTATTTTAAGATGTTTATAATTTAAGTAGTGATGGAGACTAATACTCTAAAAATAAAAGTACGATACTCGATTTGCGACAATAAAATATTTTATGACATACATTTCTTAATATTTGTGTTACTCAAAAGATATTTGTGTAATTGTTGAGTTTTTTTAAGATTTTAATTTATCGTTTTTTTATCCTGATACTAGTTAATTGAAATTAATCATTTCTTTATCGAAATTGTGATATAAAATGAATTAATGATGGTTTTATTACGTTAAAAAATAGATCGAATAGTCATTTTTAAAAGATCTATTTTAGACCCGTTTTAGACCCAGATCAATAAAATCCATTGGATCTAGATCTTAATTTTCTAGACCCGTAGATCTGAACTGGATCTAGATCCATAGTATAAATATAGATCTGAATCTGGATCCAACTAGATTCGATCTAGATCCGACCCGTTGCGATCTCTAATCACAACCTCAACATGAAAATAAATTGAGAAAATTAAGAGCCTTCGTTGGTGACAGAAGTCCATGATCAATGGGTAGGAAAGGATGCTGGCACACCCCACATTCAACGGTCTCGGAGCCTGAGCTGGGAACTTGTACCTGAAAAGTTCTCAAATTCAGTCATACTATAGTCACAAATTGATAATAGGAGCTGAAATCTCTTTGTTGCATTGCTAATCTAACGAAATTTCTTCTGTGTTTGCTGAGAGAGAATTGCGACGGCTAATTTAGCTAGGTTTTCTTCCCTCTCTTTTCCCCCGATTCCTATCTTCTATCGGTCGCAGAGTCAAAGTCAGACGGGAATTGGAAGAGGAGAAAATTAGATGCGCAACAATGTATTTAGATTTAAGTACATGATAGAGCGTGGATCGATCTTAGATGGGTGAAGCCCAGCGATAACAGGTGGTCAGCCGTTGGATGATAAAGATTCGAACCGTTAGATGATAAGATGCAGCCAACATTGAACCGTTTGGGATATTGAAGCCTCTAAGGCTCAATAATTATCAGCCTGTTTATTACTAAAGTATATGAAACCTTTGATTCACAAAATATAATATTACTTTTAAAAATATATTATTGAATGTAAGATTATTTAATATATTATTATGAATATTATTAAAATTTGTGTTTTCTATTTTATTTAAAATACGTGTCCACAGTTTAACACATCTCTTTTAAATTATTTAATTTATTTTAGAAGATAATTTTTATATATTTTATAATCAAATTTAAATAAATATATACTTTTATTCATTTAAATTATATTCGGACTAGGTTGAACATAAAAAGATTTACCGACGTGCTGAATTGCAAGTGTCAGGGACCCTTGAATACAAATAACAAATCGTTCCAAAGAGGAAAACGACAGCTACTAACATTAACTACAACAGGAAACTCTGGTTTTCAGTTGACAAGTGTAAAATTATTTATACAGCACAAGTTTTTTTTAATAAGATAGAAGTAATAAAGTAATCTCATCCCGGGTCATACTTTTGCCTATTAGTGAGAAGTCTCACCATTTGCATAATCTTACTCACAAATCTGGGTTGGAACTTCTTTTCCACCAGCCAAAATTGTTATCTTACTCCTTAATTCTAGCAGGCTCTCCCACGGTATTCTCCATGCGACTATACCATTCACCGATACGTGTATGTTCCACCATATCTTTACCGGACGTTAGATACCGGATAGGCCTCAGAACACCAAAAACAGCAAGGTCGGCTAAATTGGGTTTTGAACCACCTGGTAATACAGAGTACACAGAGATGTCAATGGCTGTAAATGGATCATATCACGTATTTTGCCGATACCACACTATATTATGTATGAATGTAAACTAAAACACACCCAGATAATGCCGGCCATTCAAGGCATGCACCCACGTTTCAGCAGCTTCATACAAGGCTGCTCTCTCATCAGTAATGTTGTACTTCTTCTTCAGTTTCTTTGAGACAAAATACATAGCTGCTGCTCCAGCATACTTAGCTACTAACCTCTCAGTGAAACTGAAATTGCCTACATTTATAAAAAAAAAAAAAAAAAAAAAACATGAACTAAATATGAATACAAGAAATATCAACCTTTCTAGTTTTCAGAGCATGATGCAAGCAAAGAATAGTAGTACAAGTAATCAACTAAAGAATATTAATTAAAGCATCATTATTGGATAAGGTTAGATAAGTTATTAATGGTTGAGTAAAATATACTTCGGAAAAGGACATAGTCAGCACGATTGACGTTGACGATAAAATACTGATTTAAAAAATGACTAGAAAACAATAAAATATCAAATGAAGGTTCAAATACTAAAACCTCCAAAGTAAAGCATTGAACATCAACCTCGACAATAACCATGCATTAATGAAGTGATGACTTCATTCAAAGTTAATTATAAACCCAGAGTTAACAACACCAGAAAATGCTGATAACTGTAAATATCCTCCCATCCATTCCAAATAGTTAATCCTCATTCTCAGCAACAAAAAATTGTAAAAGAAATAAAATAACACTACAACCATGAAATGGTAGACTAGGCATAGCAGGAATATAAAAGCAATATATCTCCCACTTATGTTAAGTAAATATAAATAAATCTTTGAATGTAGAGGAAAAGTTGATATTACCATGAGTGGTGATGTAGTCAAATGATTCAAGTGCCTCAGAAGTACTTCGATATATGTTTGGTGATAAAACATGCACAAGGTGATTATCCACCCACCTACATCATTGTATTTTGACCATAAATTATAATGAAAGCCTAACTCCATATTGATGGTAAATCAACCATAATAAGAAAATTCTTCAAAATAGGAGTAATATGAATTTTGTATAAATATTTGACAGAATATTCCTGATACAAAAATTGACAATCTAAAATGATAAGAATCAGAGTGGTATACTGGTATAGGAACATACTCACGCCATTTCTTCTCTTCATCGTCAAGTATTGAGCTATCAGGGTTGATCCTAAGAAAAAGCTTATCGATTATATCTGAGACACAAACGAAGGATGTGAGTGTTAACTTATAAGGAGAAAATAAATGTGTCTACCAAAAGAAAATAGAAAAAAGATTGAAAAAGAGCAAATAACCTGAAGAATCAACCATCTGTTCACCATCAACTTTAAGTACAGGCACCTTCTTGTAATCAGACCACTTGATCTCCTTTTTGCTGATGGGGTTCACTTCCACAATTTTATATGGAATGTTATTATAATCCAAAAATGCTGTAATGAGAACAATAAGTTCAACATATGAATTACTACAATAATGATTATGGTAAACAAGAGGAAAATTCAAAGAAATGGGCGGGGATGGAAATAAGAGAAGGGGTGGGGGAAGTTAATAACTTGTTTGGGGATCATCAAAAAAATGTGTAAAATCAATGGCCTGTCACTCTTTGAAGATTCCGAACAAAGCAAAAAACAGATTCCGCTTATTATAATAATTTCAAGGTGTTCATTTATTCCACTGATTATCACTATCTCAACTGTCATAATCCCTTTACAATTATCAATCAAATAGAACATTATACATTCACCAAAAACAAGGGAAATGAGAAGGAAGATAAAGTTAAAAGTCAAATTGTCAAGTATTTCTTTACTCATTTCCCCCAACAATTTCAATGAACTAAATTGTTTTCACAACCATTATCTACTCACATTTAGAAGGCATATTGATGAGGCTATTAGGGAGAATTAATCCCTCCAAATAGTAGCTAGAGAGCTTAATTGACCAATGAAAAGGATACAGACATAATGATACAATTTGTATAATTCAAAAATCAAAAAGCTAAATCTATCTCTATGTTTATTCAAAACTAAAATCCACAATTCATTTTTTTAACTTATTCTTCAAAAGGAGCTTATTTACCTTTAACCTTGTTGCAAAAAGGGCAGGCTTCATACTGGTACAGAATGACTTCCTTGGGGAGGAACTTTTCAGAGGGAGGCTTCTTCTTAGCATGAGCATCTTGAACCAGAGACGATGCCGCCGCAGAAAACAACATGGTCCCGGAAACACTGCGCGCAAGGGATGGACGCGATAGCCCCAATTGATCGGCGAGTTTCTGCGATAAAGTGTGAGAATCTGACGATGAAGAAAAGCATGTACTCATCAACACCGCTTGGGCTAGTCGTTTCTCAACACTGCCGCCGCAGGATAAGGCTCTGCTGAGCATAGCAAGTCCGTTGACCCTTCTCATGGCTGCAAAACGAAATCGTAGTTTCAAAAGCTTTTCGGATTTCCGCTATTCTTGGTTGAAGACTTAACTTTTTTGAGGGTTGGTTGAAGCCTTAAACCACCAAGGTTTAGGGTTTAAGCTACGTCTACGTGGCATTTGCTTCGTCTACTAAACCAGCGACATCGCATTCGGTCCTTACTAAAAAAAAGTAAATTTCAAATTTCATCATTTAATATTTTTCTTATTCCTATTTTACTTATTTAAATTCAAAATATTTTAATTTAATTTTTTAATTGTTAATTTATTTTTATTTTAATCACGCGGAGTTTAAATCAAAAATAAAAATATATATATATGTTAATGTGAATTGATTTTTGTTAACATAGAAACCGCATGACATTAATGTCGTTTCTTATTTTTTTTCAATTATTTTATTTTTTAAATAATTCTTTTATAATTTTATTCATTTTATCGACGTTTCGATACTAAAACAATCATTATTTAATATTTTTTTGATCGATCAAGATATTATAAATAAAAATAAAAAATATTATATTAGGTTGGATTGAATTTATATTTAATTTTTTATTTAAAAATTAAATTAAATAAACTATTGTAAAATATCAGATCAAATTTAAATAAAGATAATTACATTTTTGTATCTGATGCAAATCGAACCCCCGACTTATAGCCATCCCTACTTCCACCAACAAAGACAACTGATGTCTTTATGGAACGCCCACTGTTAATGGACTAGGGTCCAAATCTATTGGGCTCCAATCTAGAATGTTTTCTTAAGTCTTAACTGGGCAGCTCGTTCTTCTTTCTTTCGGGGAACTAATTACTGGTCAAAGAAGAATCAACCCTTGTTTTCTCGGTCAAGTGAGAAGTTCGACCGAACGCTGGTAACGTTCAAGGTCTCGAGCAACTCGACTGGAGGAGAAAGGGAGATAACGATGTTAAACGGAGCAGAGGATGAAGAGAAATGGCTGGCGGAAGGGATCGCTGGTATTCAACACAACGCTTTTTACATGCATCGAGCTTTGGTATCTCCTAAATCTCACTGTCTCAACTTGAATTTTGAGCTGATAATGTTCTCCGATCCTCTCTCATTGGTACTGAATTCGGACCATCTCATATAGGATTCCAATAATCTTAGAGAAGCTCTCAAGTACTCGGCTCAGATGCTATCGGAGCTACGGACCTCTAAACTCTCTCCTCACAAATATTATGAACTTTGTAACTCTATTTCCTTTTGTTCTTTTATTATTTTGATTGATCGAGCGGAGTGTGTTTGAATTTTCAAATTTTGATTGGATTTTTTAATGTAATTATTATTGCAATTTTAGATATGCGAGCTTTTGATGAATTGAGGATGTTAGAGATGTTCTTCAAAGATGAAAGCAAACATGGTGTTTCTGTGGTTGATCTGTACGAGCTAGTTCAACATGCTGGGAATATTTTGCCTAGATTGTAAGTGGTTTAAATGATTTTATTCGTAAATTTTAATAGCAGAATTCTATAATTTTTTATAATATCTTTTCCCGATTTCGAACACTTCAAATCATGCATTCTCGTTCATTTTAGGTATCTGTGTACATTTTCTTTTTCGCAATTTTAGTACCTCACAAGCTCACACTAAAGTTGGACTCCGGTTCTTATGTGAAATAAACCATAAAAAGAAAAAAAAAACTGTAAGCAATCCTTTGTTGCGGGAAGTGGAAAGTGATTTTCTGCTTCATAACTAAATAAGCTCTAAGTAGTAAATTCTCTTTGTGCATATTAAGATTCTCAAATGTTAGACCTCCTCATCATTGCATATGAAGTTATATTTATAAACCTATCAGGTATCTCTTATGTACGGTAGGATCTGTCTATGTCAAATCTAAGGATGCTCCTGCCAAGGAACTACTTAAAGATCTTGTGGAGATGTGTCGCGAAGTTCAGCATCCCATACGCGGCCTTTTTCTAAGGAGTTACCTTGCTCAAATTAGTCGAGACAAGTTAACAGATATTGGTTCTGATTATGAGGGGTGAGATCTCTTGATGAGTTCTTATTTTCCTTCCTCTTAACACGTGTTTTTCACTTCAAAATATGATTGATTCATTTTTTTATGTCTTTGCTGATGCCTGATGGGGATTGATATTTCAGTCTTGTTGACTGCAGTGCTTCATAAGATGTTATGGTCTCATAATTTTTCTCTTTTCAGTATTGGCTATTTTGTTACATTGGATAGATGAAATTTATACTTCTCTCTCTTCAAGTATATCTTAAATACTTGAAATAAATAAACTAGTTTTATCAACCATCCTTCCGGGTTTAGGAGTGTATGGTGTGTTAGGTTCTTTAAGAACTAGGAAGAGTTCATTAACTAATATACTAACATGGTGTATCCCTATAGTAACTGATGCTGAATTTGCTTAGATGATGGGTGCATGTAGATCTTGAATTTTCATTTATGTGTCTAAATTAGAACATGTAACAGAATTTGGAAAAAGATTTGTTAATTAACCACTTGCCGGGACATGATTGTGTTCCTACAGGGACGTGGACACTGTGATGGATGCTGTGGAATTTATTCTGCAGAATTTCTCCGAGATGAATAAACTTTGGGTGCGAATGCAGAATCAGGTTTGTTGAATGTCTGTTATCTCTATTTTTTCAGATATGCAGTGCACCACAGTACTTGCATGCCATAAAAGTGAAAATATTTCACATGGGAATAAATTTTGGCCATGCAGGTGTCATGGTGCTTGTGATTCATTCATACTCTTTGGTCACTCTGAGTTGAAGCCTTCAATTCGGATTTCTGGTCTGCAGGAACCTGGTAAGCTAGAGAGAAGCGTAAAAAAGAACGGAGTGAACTTCAAGATCTTGTAATATCAACAATCTATTTTTTTTTGATTGGATAAACTATGGATCAGCGTTTTTGATGCACAATCGAGAGAAATTTATGCTTTTGTACTTAACTTTCTCATTAGGTAGGGAAAAATCTCCATGTTTTCAGTCAGATAGAAGGGGTGGACCTTGATATGTACAAAGAAACAGTTCTTCTGAGAGTCATAGAGCAGGTAATTGTACTTCTTTATTCACTTTTTTTTTCTTTTCTTTAATATAACAAATCATAGGTCTATAGCATCAAAGGATTTTATTTGATTCTTTTACAGGTTGTCAATTGCAAAGATGATCTTGCCCAATATTATTTGATGGATTGCATAATTCAGGTGTTCCCTGATGAGTATCACTTGCAGACCCTTGAGACGTTGTTGGGGGCTTGCCCCCAGCTCCAGGTGTGTAGTGGATATCAATCTTCTAATTTTATCCTGCGGCTTGCTCTGAAAACTAGGTCACCTACCCTAACACTTCTTAACACAATTTTTATCTCATTGCGCTAGATAACTTGATTGTTTCCATATAGGAGCCAAGTACTGGTTTTCTTAACAAGCCCTGCATTCCTTAACATACTGCGTGTCCTATAGAGTGAGTGTGGATTGTAAAATAGCCTGGTAGAGATTGGTTCTTCTACTGTGTGAACACCTCGTGTATGGGAGGATCTTGTTCATTGGAACTGGCTTATGAGTTTCTTTTATTTTGTTATATAATCTTCTGTATTATGGGGAACTAAGCTTGACGAATACATTTTTCTTCTTTTCTTTCTCAGCCAACAGTTGACATCAAGACAGTTTTGTCTCGACTAATGGACAGACTGTCAAAGTATGCTGCTTCAAGTACTGCTGTAAGTTATCTGTATAACAACATTTACTCTTCATGCATTTGCATGTTGTTGACAAGCCTTTTTTACATTAGGTATTACATGAATTTCTACAAGTAGAAGCCTTCACTAAATTGAGCAACACAATTGATAAGGTAAATCAGCTATTACTCTCACCCCTGAAGTTGCAAATCACTTTGAAACATTGTTCATTGTTATAAAGGAATGATTCTGTTAAAGCATGTGCATGCTTTGACGTAACCAAGTCCGATGGTAACCCCGGACTTGACTGTACACAACGACCATTATCTTTCCCCTTTTCTCCATTTCCCTACAGGAAACTTTGTTTTTTATGCATTTAATGTGGAATCTGAGGCGTTTTCTGCTTGCTGATTAGATATGATTAAATGGCAGGTCATAGAACTGCAGGTAGACATGCCAGCTGTTGGAGCTATAACTTTGTATGTCTCTCTTCTTACCTTTACTCTTCATGTCCATCCTGATCAGCTTGATTATGCGGATCAAGTACTGGTATGTTTCTTCTGAAGATCTACTTAGAAAATATTTACTTCACTGTTGTACTTCGGGCTTGCTATTTTACAGTAACAAGGAACATATCAGATTAATATTGATCGTTTGTAACAGGGAGCCTGTGTTAAGAAGCTGTATACCAAAACTTGAAGATAGCCTGGCAACAAAACAAGTGGTTGCTCTTTTGCGTGCTCCATTGGAGAAGTATAATGATATAGTAACTGCCTTGACACTTTCTAATTATCCACGAGTAATGGACCATCTTGATAATGGAACAAATAAAGTCATGGCAATGGTTATCATTGAAAGCATTATGAAGAATAATACATGCATATCAACTGCTGACAAGGTATGCCTCTTTGGTCTTCTCTCTTCCTCTCCTTGTATCAAGTTCTTTTCATGAAGAAAATTGCATTGCTTTTTGTAGGTTGAGGTATTGCTCGAACTAATAAAAGGACTCATTAAGGACCTAGATGGTGATGAGGATGAGGTGCGTACTGAAACTAGAATTTTCCTGCTATTCTGTTGAAATTGAAATATTTCAATTATATAACTTTTAATGCTCCGGTTCCAGGTCTGTATTAGATTATTTATTTCCCCTGTTGCTTATTTTGTGTGTCATGTTATTGAGAATGTGCATAAGTTATTAGCCATAAGTTCTCCTTATGCCTCTTCATGTGTTACATATCTGTCCTAGCTCGATGAGGAGGATTTCAAGGATGAACAAAATTCTGTTGCTAAACTCATTCACATGCTATACAATGATGAACCGGAGGAAATGTGGAAGGTAAGTTTTTTCCAATATTTATTTTAATGCTAATTTCTATGACCATTTTCAGGACAATAGATCCAACATAATATGTAAGTGGATAGTTTTGAAGGATAGTAAACTGGAATTTCACCATCTTCTGAGTATGGTTTAATGCCTGCTCACTCTCCATGGAATGTCACCGCTATACCAATACCAGGGCTCAGGATAATGTTATGTTTAATTTTATTGTTTTCATTTACTTTGTTTATAACTGATCTAATACATTTTCCCCTGAATGTTTATGTAATTGACTTCCCTTCAGATTATCTGTATTGTTTGGAAGCATACCATGGCTGGGGGACCAAAACGCCTACCCTTTACAGTTCCTTCACTTGTTTTTTCTGCACTTAGGGTAGGTTTAGTCCTTTCAATGTTATGTTTCTCTGTCATCTTAATTCTATCTATAACATGAAAGGATTAAATGCTGCTTATCAGTAAAACTCTAAAAGATTATAGTTGGGCTGATTTTTATATGCAGAAATTCAGATTTTTTTGAAACAAATTTCAGAAAGGGGGTAAAGAATGTAGATAACATGGTAATTATTGGTAGTGAATATAATGCAGACTTATTGTGGTGCTTGTGTGCAGTTGGTTAGGCGACTGCAGGACCAGGAGGGAGACATAGTAGAAGTAGTACCAGCAACACCAATGAAAATTTTTCAGCTCTTGAGTCAGGTTTCTCTGTTGTTGTTGTTTTACGGATTTATCACTGTTTATTCAGTGTTCATATTTTATACACACCCCTCTATTATCTGGCCAAAAAAAATTACTCTAATAGCTCTTTCTTCAGATTATCGAGGCACTTTCAGCTGTTCCATCACCTGAACTTGCCTTAAGGTTGTGCCTACAATGTGCAGAGGTAATCTTGGGTCGTGATCATACTAGCTACAGCATGAAGTCGTTCATTAAATAATTAATGGAACCCCAAGAATTCCTTTGGATAATATTAAATTTTGATTACATCAACAATAGTCCCCATTTTTCTGATTGAAATTAGGCAAAAGACACTGACGGAGCCAGGAACATAGAAGAACAATCAGCTTTATTTGTGACAACCTTTAGTATCATGATTAATATTTCTTTAAGTTTTTACCTTGATTCCATGCATTATAGATCAGTAATTTTGTTTTAGATGATAATAGGATGTTCTCATTGCTAATCTCCTGTTGCTATGGCTTAAGTTTAATGGCATTCTACCATTATGATAATGACAATTCATATCTCAAGGAACAGTATTGCAGACTTTTTAGTTTTGTATGAAAACCTAACTTGTTTGAACATTCTAACCTTTAATTTGTGCTTTGTCTGTTTCCTTCTGACTATCAGGCAGCTAATGACTGTGATCTTGAGCATGTTGCTTATCAATTTTTCACTCAAACATTTGTATTGTATGAAGAAGAAATTGCGGTAATTGCTTGGTCATCAGCTAATGTTTCAATAAAAAACCATGAAATCAGTCACATTCGTGCATCCAAATTTGTATTGAATGTTTGTTGCTCTTAGAACTCCAAAGCTCAATTGACCGCAATTCATCTGATAATCGGGGCACTCCAGAGGATGACTGTATTTGGTGTTGAGAACCGAGATACTTTGACACACAAGGCCACAGGAGTAATATTGCTTACCTCTCTCCAATTATGATGCTTTATCGATCTGTTTATACAATACTTTAAATATGTGCTACTTTGATCAGTATTCGGCTCGGCTATTGAAGAAGCCTGATCAGTGCAGAGCAGTCTACACATGTTCACATCTTTTTTGGGTTGATGATGAGGTTGGCATTAGGGACGATGAGAGGTTTGACCTCAAAACTTGCCCTTTTTGAGCTTAAAAACTTTATGCTTTCATCAAGTCCGCACTTCAAAACATTGTGAATTGCTTCTTTAATAATCCCTATCCCTTCAGATTTATTTATTTACTTTTTGTAAACAAAGAATTCCTTTCAATAGTTGGAACTAACATTTTCGGGGAGGTTGCAGGGTCGTGCTGTGCCTAAAGCGAGCATTGAGGATCGCAAATGCTGCTCAGCAAATGGCTAACGTTGCACGAGGTAGCGGTGGACCTGTCACACTCTTCGTCGATATATTGAACAAGTCAGTGCTTAGAGATGTACAAGATTGAACCATTTCCTACTAAACAGCCTAAATTTTACCCACTATAAACATGTATTTTGATGACTTGGTTCAGGTACCTCTATTTCTTTGAAAAAGGAAACCAACAAATCACCACTGCTGCAATCCAACACCTGATAGAATTAATCAATACGGAAATGCAGGGTGATTCTGCAAACCCAGATCGCGATTCAGATGTTTTCCTCGCCAGCACCTTGCGTTATATTCAGTTCCAGAAACAGAAAGGAGGTATAATGGGTAAGAAATTCGAATCCATCGAATTGTAAATTTTGGGGAATACAAAGAATTATGGGAGCAAGCATGTTTTTAAGTTTTTGATCAGTTGAAAGTTGGAGTTCGGGGAGTGCTTTAATTTGATCGAGGTTTTGGAATTCTGTTGCTTTTTACCATATCGAAGTTGTGAATAAGGTAAAAGTTTCCCCCCCTTAAATATATGTAATATTTAATTTTGAATACAAACTGAAAAAGGAAAAGTTAAAAAAAAAATCAAATAAAATGCTTTAAACATAATGCAAAAAACAAATAAGTTTAACCATGAGAAGCAGAAGAGACGAGCATATTAACAACGAATGCTTGTCATAAAACTTGACACTAAACATGATCGCTTTCTATTTCCTTGAATTAGAAAAAAAAAAAAAAAGGTGGCAGTGATGGAAACACTACCAGCAAGAAGCTGGGAGGTGGATCCATTTTTCTTGGACTTGAATCTTCCTCTGTTCATAATATCGAGCAACCACCTGACTTTTTCTTCTTGTTTTTATTCGGAGGTTGGAGCACCACCTTAATGGCTGCATCAAAGACTCCCTTCACATTCTGCATTGAGATTTGATTAGAATTCAACACAAGTATCCAGTTCAAAGATTATGAAGAATGCGTAGACAATGGCTAACCTGCTGTGTTTTTGAGCTACACTCGATGTATGCAGGAGACCCAATCTGTTTCTTTAATTCCTCTCCCTTAAGAAAAAGAAGTTACACAAAACAAATATTTTTAAAATAATAGGAACACATTCTCCTTGAAAGAAATAATCAGTAAATAGCAAAAATAATCTGTAAATTAGTACTTGAGCTGTAGAAATGGGTACTGCGTTGGGATGGTCTGTTAAGAATTGTTGATCATCACGGAGATCTGCAACAGCAAAGAGTATTTGAACATTAGTTTTGAGAAAATTTTCAGGTACTTGGGAATCAACTCAATAACAATTCAAAAGGACAAACATGGCAATTGACAAGCATATCACTATTTGGGGGAGAAAGTATAATACCAAGCTTGGTTCCGACAAGAACTATCGGAACACCGGGTGCGTAATGCTTTAGTTCAGGAATCCACTGAAATGGAAAGCAAGAAAACACATGATCAGCATGCACAAGACATTACATACATCTCATTTCATACTGAACAAAGTTATTATCTCTAAAGACAATACTATTTAAAGGTAAAACCTTCTTGGCAACATTTTCATAACTGGCCTTGCTGATGAGAGAAAATGCAAGAATAAAGACATCAGCCCCACGATAGCTCAGCGGTCGTAATCTATTGTAATCCTCTTGACCTGTTCCAAGGCAATAAGTTCAAACCAAAAGCTAGAAAGTATTTACTATTAGAAAAAGGAATTTCAGATTCCATTTCCAAATTACCAGCAGTATCCCATAAACCTAAGTTGACAGTGCTGCCATCCACGACAACATTTGCACTGAAATTGTCGAAAACAGTCGGGACATAGTCCTGTTACCATAGTAATTGTAAAACCAAACAGTTAACCAATAAGAAAATCAGTATTAAAGGTGGTCTGACCCATGACATGGTGCAACAGCCCCGATTTTTGGTTTCAATTAACCATGAAAACATCTGGTTGCAGCTGACTTGTGTACATTGTACGGCATTAAGCCCAATATTGACGACATTTATGAAAGACAACAAAATTTCCATAGCAATTTCAACCTCATAGAAGAACGAAGCTCACTCGAGTATCAACAATTCTAAACAATTCTTCTATCATTTATCCGAAAACAAATTATACAAACACTCAGGCTATGTTACCTGAGAACCAGCCAGAACATTTAAAAAGGGATGCTGATAATCATGCGATCATCTTTCATCACAGATCCGAAAATTAAGGAAAGTTAATGGAAAAGGCTCACCGTAGGGAAAGTGTTGCTGGTGTAGGAAATCAGCAAGCAGGTCTTTCCAACGGCGCCATCGCCGACAGTGACGCACTTTATGAACCTCGAGGCGCTCATTTTCCTCCGTCGCCGTGGGAACTAAAAGGTAACAAATATCGAAATCGTTTTTTCCAATAATACCGGGGTTCTCGGTTTTTCTTTCACAGATTTGCTTCAGGCACTTGAGGTTGTCGTCGTCGGTGCTAAACGTAGAATGAGATCCACAGGCTTCATCGCCTGTTTCCACGAATCAAATCCGAAGGAACAGATTGATGGGAGAGTGGAAGCAAGTGAGACAGAAAATGGAGAAAGAAAAGGGAAAATGGCAAAATGGAAGGAGATGGGGAAACAAATGCGGTTTAAGGTTTGAACTGAATATTAAGTTGACCTTGCCACATAAGCCTCATATCCAAGTACCAATATCACGAAAAATTATATCATCGGTCAGTCCCATCACGTGTCTATGAGACCGATCAATAATAACTACCCATTTCATCAACTTTTCCATGTCATATTTTTTTCAGGTGAATCTTCACTTTAAAAATTAAAAAATAATGAGGTGGATGATTATCATTGGTCAGTCCCATGAATGACGTGATGGGACTGACCCATGATATAATTTCTCTAATATCACATTTTTTTCTTTTAATTTTAGACAATAGGCACTTGCAATTTTTTTTATGATCTATTATCGAAGAAAATTATATATTATACGTAAAACACAGTTAAACGTAACGTAATATTAAATATTATTAAATCAATTAATAAAAATTTAATATACAATTATAAATTATTTAAATCTTAAAGACTCATACTACAATTAATAATTATATGTTAGGTCTATTATTATTTTAATAAGGCATAAAGATAATTTTAACCCTTAATGTTTATAATTTTTGTCGTTTAGGCTCTTATTCTTTTTTGGGATAAATTTAGCCCTTAACTTATATCTTTTTGACAAATTGCTTATTTTTTAACACCATGGTAACTAGACCGTTAAAAATCTAACAATGATGACATGTTATATGCATATGATAATATATTTTAAATAACATGACATCTAACCTATCAAATACATATATATAATATCATTTTATTCTAATATAAAATAAAAAATAATTAAAATTCAAATAAAATATTAAAAAATTAATTAATTCTAAAATAAAATACTATTAAACATTCTTAACCCTAACTACGATAGAATTAAAATCCTACCTAAAAAAATTAATTTCGAACTGTTAAGGTAGGATTTTAATTCTATCGTAGTTAGGGTTGAGAATGTTTAATAGTATTTTATTTTAGAATTAATTAATTTTTTAATATTTTATTTGAATTTTAATTATTTTATATTTTATATTAGAATAAAATTATATTATATATATGTATTTGATAGGTTAGATGCCATGTTATTTCAAATATATTATCATATGCATATAACATGTCATCATTGTTAGATTTTTAACGGTTCAGTTACCACGATGTTAAAAAATAAGCTATTTATATAAGTTAAGGGATAAATTTATCCCAAAAAGAAATAAGGGTTAAAACGATAAAAGTTATAAACGTTAAAGTTTAAAATTATGTTTATGCCTTTTAATAATTATATATTGAGTCTTTAGTATTTTTATTAATTTTTAATTAATTTTTCTTTTTCCAACCCTATATATATGAAAATTGATATTCTGAGTCAACTTAAATATATTCATTGAACATCATATTTTCTCATCATACATTCATACTTATAAGCTACTTATATAAAACACTGTTGCTGTCACAGACTGCTCTCTCCTTTAACCGCCATGCAAACTACATTTCCATTCACAGGATTCACTTTTTTCATTTTCATAAATTTCTTTTTTAAGAAAAATGGCTTTTTAGAACTTTTCCTATGTTTGTAAGCTCGTGCAAGAGAGAGAAACCCGAAGGAATTCATAAATCATAACCAACCAACCAATAAGACGGCCAAAGGCCAAATATCACGCGGTTGAAGAATATTTCATAGCCAGGGCCGTTGTATAGGTCCAAAACACCGAACGGCTTCATGATACATAAACTATAAGATCTATTTCCAGCATTTGTTTCATTTTTTTTCTTCTGAATTTTACCTTGATCAAGAATGTCTGTTACTTAGATTCCTTTTCTGGGTTTTCTTTTTTAAATTCTGTTGTTATTCTTATTTGAACAGAGGGAAAAAGCTTCGGCCCATTTGTTTAACTATTTGGCATCTTTAAGAAAGAAAAATGGGTATACTGAGCATTGTATTGGGTATTTTCGGCTTCGGAATTGGAACTCCGATTGGACTCATCATTGGCTATTTCGTGTTCATATACGTACTGCCCACTGATGTGGAGGTCAGGTTTTTTCTTTGTTGAATTCATGTTATGTTATGCTTTTATTAATTTGGTGCGGATTTTGATATATTTTGGTTCCTATTCGTTTTGCTTTTTCTCATTTTTGTACTTCTACAAGCAGATTTAAATTTTGTCCATTTATTAGTTGAATATGAACAAAAGATGAAACTTTACTCTGAATGATCAACTGTTTCTTTTATTATGGTCTGATAAAATATATGAAATCATATTTCTGGTTTATTAAGGTGTTTGACCCTATCTTGGTTTATGAATTCCATCTCCAGTTTCAATGTGCAAAGATTTGTACTTTACAATTTAATTCGGAAGCAAAACATCATAAATTGCCACAAATGTCATGATTCAGCCTTTTGAACATTGATAAGATGGTTGCATTCTTTTTTTGTTTTTGGTTGTTAACGTGTATGTGTTTTAGGATATAAAAGTTCATCAGTTGGTCGAGGACGACACAGAGACTATGCAGCGGTTGCTTCCAGAGATCCCATTGTGGGTCAAAAATCCAGATTTCGACCGTGTATGTTATTATTTATTTTTTCCTAGGGTTACTTTGATGTTTTGTCTCTACTGAATTAACTTACTGAACAAGGTAATAATTGTTTTTCTCTGAAGGTTGACTGGCTTAACAAATTTATTGAGTGTATGTGGCCTTACCTGGACAGGGTATGTGGAGCTGCAATGATCTTTGATCTGTTATTTTTGTTTGGCTTCCTTTTTCTAATTTCCATGCTTAGTTTTGACACCTGAAGTTTTCTAGGCAATTTGTGCAACCGTAAAGAGTATAGCGAAGCCCATTATTGAGGAGCAAACTCCACAATACAAAATCGAATCGGTTGAATTTGAAACTCTCACTCTCGGTACCGTACCACCAAATTTTCAAGGTTGACTCCTCTTGCTCTAATAGATAATCCTAACATTTACATTTTACAGACATAAGTTCAACTGCATATGGCATATCAAATATGTTCCCCTTATATGATCACTTTATTTGACTTCTTTTCTGCATTCAAAGAAGAGATATTTATCCAAGGCGTCGTATATGTTGAAGAGAATGCAGCATGCGAGATGTCTTGATTATGCTTTAGAATGACATAAGTTGACAGTGAGGTTCTGAGTTTATGTATTTATATGAATAACCCTTGCATTTCATTTGTTATAAACAGGTAATTTTCAGATTGGAACCGAAGTTATAGATACTGAGGATCTGTAAGGGAATTGGGTTAGAACAATGGCCTTTTGTAGTATAATAATTCAAGTACTGGAAAGCATTCACCGGGAACAGTACATGGTTGCTTAGTGTCATTTAAAATAAGATAGTATGCATATGGTGGTTATGATGTTGTTGGTTTATATGCACAAATGTGTTATATTCTTTTTCTTTTCCCTCGTTCTTATCGCACAAATTTTTACAGTGATAGTCGTTGTTGATTTAATCATATGCCAGGAATGAAAGTCTATGTCACTGACGACAAGGAACTTATAATGGAACCATCAATTAAGTGGGCAGGGAATCCTAACATCATAATCGCTGTTAAAGCTTATGGATTAAAAGTCACTGCTCAGGTATTTGCTAGTGTAGTGGTGGATTGAGAAAGCAGTGTGCACGGTGAGATGTGAGAGAAATGTGTAGTTGTGTAGACATTCGGTATATCTGCCTGTGCCGCCTAATCAACAAATACCAGTGCACACACATGTGAAACAAAATGGTTTAGAGAGAGAACCTATGTATGGCTCTAGTGGGGAGTATTGATTCTTTAAATGTTTCAGGTTGTTGATTTGCAAGTATTTGCTATTCCTCGAATCACCCTGAAGCCATTGGTCAGTGTCATTCCTTGTTTCGCAAATATATTTGTATCCTTGATGAACAAGGTATGTTGAATTTAACACGCTATATATCATATATGGTTATATATTCAATAATTAGGTTTGTGCTGCATTGTAGCTTCTTACGGAGAGTGTTATGGATATGATGCCAATGTTATCTCTAAGCATTGTTCTTATTAGAACAAGCCATACATGTCGATAGAAGGCTCTTGATCTCTTGCCTGTCTTTTTCTCTTAAATCATCTATTCTTTATTTTGTAGCCACATGTTGACTTTGGGCTGAAGTTACTTGGGGCGGATCTTATGGCCATTCCTGGATTGTACATGCTTGTCCAGGTAATACTTTTATTTCTTGAGCTTCTTGTAATAGATTAGGTTTTGTGAGGAAGAACACTCTTACCTCATGGATGATGGTTATCCTCCCCAGTCCCCATCTTGGATATGTACAGTACACTGCTAATCAATATGCCAGACAATGCCATCACCCTTTTATTTTCGAGGAATCCTGTTTGAGATCCCAATACACCCTCCAGCTCTTTGTTTCTCTTTGCTTAATAAGGATTTACTTTTTTTTTCATACAGGAGCTCATAAAAGATCAAGTTGCAAATATGTACCTGTGGCCTCAAACCTTAGAAGTGCAAATAATGGATCCTGCAATGTAAGCGTAAAGTGTGCATATTCCAGGCTTTCAAGTTACAGATGAGATTCTATTTCTTACTGGCTAAAGTTTCAACTAATTGACAGAGCTGTGAAGAAACCTTTAGGAATTCTTGATGTTAAGGTTTTGAAGGCAGTGAAACTTCAGAAGAAAGATCTCCTTGGCAAATCGGATCCCTATGTGAAACTAAATTTAAGGGATGAAAAACTAGCGGTGAAGAAAACTACTGTGAAACGTTCCAACTTGAACCCTGAATGGGATGAGGAATTTAGTTTTGTTATTAAAAATCCAGCTGCTCAAATTTTGGACTTGTATGTCTATGACTGGGACCAGGTATGATTCCTTTTTGTGTTTTCTAGATTAATTGTAGGTTCTGAGGTTGCTTCTAGTGTGACCAGCATAACCATTCTATTTGGCGTTGCCATGTGCTTATAATGGGGCATGTCACTGTTCTTTCTTCCTTGTTGGAAAACTTTACTTTGTTAGGATATAAAGCATTCAATGCCTGCCTGTGTATGTTCCACATGTATTTCAGTATTTCTCAAGCTGTATATTAACTAATTCAGTTTGGAACACATGGAGAGATGGGCATGACTACTGTTCCATTGAAAGACCTTACACCAGATGAGCCAAAAATTTTGACTCTTGAACTGCTGAAAAATTTGAACCCGCTTGATCCTCAAAATGAAAAGTCACGGGGGCAGCTTGTCATCGAAGTCATTTACAAACCTTTCAAGGAGGATGAGATTTTAAATGACATTGGGGAATCAGATATGGTAGAAAAAGCCCCAGATGGAACACCAACAGGTGGAGGTTTGCTTGTAGTTGCTGTGCATGAAGCTGAAGATCTTGAAGGAAAGTACCACACAAACCCACAAGTGCGTTTGTTGTTCAAAGGGGAGGAGAGAAAAACAAAGGTATGTGCCATAAATCTATGCTGTATATACTAAATAGTTTGCCTACGTCTTTTATTTTTGCTTGTATGAGTTTTGTATCCTTGTTATTTATCGTACTTTTTGGTTCCTCATACGGAATTGACAACCATGTTCCCACTGATACAGCGTATAAGGAAAAACAGAGATCCAAGATGGGATGAGGAATTTCAGTTTACGTTGGATGAACCACCCACAAATGAGAAACTTCATGTGGAAATCTTCAGTACATCCTCTAGGATGGGAATAATGCATTCCAAGGTTAGCTTCGCATTGCATTTATCGCACACGTAGTATTCAAAGGGTCTCGTTAACTTCGCATGATAGCATCATTTTCCTTCTTTAAATGTTTTTTCACCTCAATATTAACACTAGATATCATGACGATGTTGCACTTTAGTCATTTTCCCTTTTGTGTAATGAAAAAATGACAGCAGCTTCTCACTTGATTTACCAGGAATCCTTGGGTCATGTTACTATAGACCTGTCTGATGTTGTTAGTAACAGAAGAATCAACGAGAGGTATCATCTCATTGACTCAAAGAACGGTCGGATTCAAATCGAATTGCAGTGGAGAACTTCTTAAGTATGACACAATAATCGGAAAGTTTGTAAAAGAGTTTAGTCCAGTTGTTTTCTGTTGCTTGCAATTTATATATCATTGTCACTTTGTACCCTTCTCTTCTCCAGTTAATCAAAGCTTCTAGACACTCTTTTAATTCGTGATTAATGTCAGTACTCCAGATGACTATGGCATAATCATCTACCAATGCTCAATCCCAAACTTGTTGAAGAAAAACCAACCCATTAACGTTGCTTTTGTTAAAACAGGTAAAAGTAGGCATAATCACATTTCTTTATAGCTTGAATTTTCAGGTGGAAATGCTTCAAAGCTGTCGAATAATAGGTAAGACTTCTTTTCCTAATGGCTTAACATTGAGCTAGGTGTTTTGGCAAGTAAGTGACTCAACCAGATGACTATGGCATTAAGAAAAAGCTTTCTCTTGTGGATCAATACCAACCAAGACTTTGGAGAAACCTCAACTCTTTCCCCATCTTTTTCGGGTCAAATCGGAGATTATATGCTAACACAGATCGAATTTGGATCAGGTAGACAAAGTTTCAGAATTACAAACTTTGAGAATTAGAACAAGAACAAAAGATGTGGAAGCCATCGGCAGTGCAACTTTTTTAAAATACTATTTCTTATTCAAGGAAAGTGGAAGGTGGGAGCTCAGTGTCTCCTTTGAAGCACTACAAGTGGTAATCCTTCATTTTCTTTCTTCCAACTTCAATATATTTTAAGGGTATTTTTTTGAATGGATTCTTCATTTCTCCATGCACGAATGGAGAACGAGTGCTACTCAGTTTTTCTTTTAAAAAAAGACCAAACCTAAATACCCAAATAGGTTTTATTTGCTTTAAAAGTTGGTATCTTTATTCCCTAAAACACTCCCTTAATATTCTTAGCAGAGAATTCTCCACTAACACCCCATATTTTTACAGAACAGAATATGAATTTATGCTGTTTCTAGTTTAGTGGATCGAAATAAACCGAATAAATGCTTGTCTTCCTTAACACGGTTCTTGCAACGCTCATTTTTGTAAGTAGTATTTCACAAGGAAACAAATTTTCTCAAATCTAACGGCTTTTATCCCCAGAATAAAGATGGCCAAAAAAAGTCACTTTAGGCCAAGATTTTAATACATATTACAAAGTCCACGATTTGCTTTCGAATAACATTTAACATTTAAAACATTTTCTCAGTATTGTCAAAATCTCCACCTGCTTGAGTTAAAAATATAAACATTTGCCAAGATGATCAAGTGTTTCCACCATTGGTCATTAAACAGGCGGATGCAGGTAAACATAAGAGGTTATGTAAGGCTAAGGGATCTATAACCGGAGCCTCGACGACCCTGGAATGTCTAGGGCGTGGCTAAATTTAGGTTCCAACCTAAAATGTTATTCAATTAATAAGAATTTATGTTCTAACTTAAAACAACGCACCAGCCCTTGTGAGAGAGGAAAAGGGTGGACTTTTAGGACACACCTGCAGGGGAGTCAGAGAGGGAAAGGGTATTTTTTCTTTGGGAAAGGACATACGCAGACTTTCCTCAGGTCCCGGTCTTCATGAGTTCTCCCAAAAGGATAGGATCCATATTGATATTTGATGATGCCTAAAGCTGAAAGAGTAAAAATTGTGATAAAACGACGTTGGTTTCATGGTTTTATCCAAGAAAACGACACCTACAAGCTGATAAAATGAGCGTCAGTAAATATTATAATGTACGGTGGGAACCTGGAGCCATACTAAATTGCAGAGTGTTACGGGTTCCATGCAATCTATACTCTCTCTGACTTTTTCTGATTTTGTATTCTGTTAATATCTAAATTCGATACTTTGGGGACTACGATTCTCTTTACAAAGCACTGCACAACTCTACTTAACGTAGCATCTCAGGACTGAGTTGCAGTGCATAGAGTCAGAAAACGCTACATTCTTTTCTCTCTCGCTCACCGAGGAGAGGAACAGTTGAATACCGAGACATGAGAAGCTCTTACAGTTATTTTCTCCTTTGTTTTTCTCTGAATCTTCTTCTATTCTCTACCAGCATCGATGGATACAGTGATCTTGAAGTTCTGTTGAAGCTCAAGTCTTCCATGATTGGACACAATGGTTCAGGTCTCGATGACTGGGGATCCTCTTCATCTCCATCTGCCCATTGCCACTTCTCTGGCGTTGAATGCGACGAGGATCTGCGTGTTGTTGCTCTCAACGTGTCCTTTACTCCTCTCTTTGGCACCATTCCTCCGGAGATAGGGTTCTTGAGCAAGCTCGTTAACCTCACAATTTCAATGGTTAATCTTACAGGATATATTCCGGTGGAGATGAGAAATTTGACTTCCCTCAAGATATTCAACATCTCCAACAATGTTTTTCGAGGTAATTTCCCTGGAGAAATACTTACAGGTATGGCTCAGCTTGAGATTCTTGATGTTTACAACAATAACTTCACGGGTCATCTTCCTGTTGAGGTGGCGAACCTGAAAAATTTAAAGCATCTATGTCTTGGAGGCAACTATTTCACGGGAGAGATACCGGAGAAGTACGCTGACATCCAGAGCTTGGAGTACTTGGGTCTAAACACCAACGGTTTAAAGAGTCAAAGCCCTGCATTTTTAGCTCGTTTAAAGAACCTGAAACTCTTGTATCTTGGGTATTACAACTACTACGATGGAGGAGTTCCTCCTGAGTTTGGATCATTAAGCCAACTCCAATTGCTCGACATGGCAAGCTGCAACCTCACCGGCGAGCTTCCTGCGAGTTTGAGCAATTTGAAGCAGTTGCACTCATTGTTCCTTCAGCAGAACAATCTTACCGGCCGTATTCCTCCCCAACTCTCTGGTTTAATCAGCTTGAAATCGCTTGACCTTTCCATTAACGGGTTAACAGGGGAGATACCCGAGAGTTTCTCTACCTTGCAGAACATTACACTTATGAACTTGTTCAGAAATAATCTTAACGGTCCAATCCCATCATTCATTGGTGATTTCCCCCACCTCGAAGTGCTTCAACTCTGGGGAAACAACTTCACTCATGAATTACCGGAGAATCTTGGCCGTAACGGTAAGCTTTTGGAGCTTGACGTTGCTTCGAATCACCTCACTGGGATGATTCCACGGGATTTGTGCAAGGGAGGGAGGTTGAAGTTGTTAGTTCTGATGGAAAATTTCTTCTATGGTCCACTCCCTGAAGAACTTGGTAACTGCAAGTCTCTTACCTTGATTCGTATCATGAACAATGAGCTCAGTGGAACAATTCCATCTGGGATTTTCAACTTGCCCTTGCTGACTATGTTCGAGTCAGACAACAATCACCTCTCCGGTGAACTGCCACCCCAGATGTCTGGTGCTTCGTTAGCTCAGTTAAAAGTTTCAAACAATAGGATCACTGGTAGAATCCCTCCAGCGGTCGGAAATTTGGACTCTTTACAAATCCTATCTCTTGGAATGAACAGATTTACTGGGGAAATTCCTGAGGAAATCTTTAACATCAACTCACTATCAAAAATCGACGTCAGTCAGAACCATATTATTGGTGAAATCCCTCCTTCGATCTCTCGGTGTGCTTCACTTACTGCAATTGATTTTAGTCAGAATAATCTCACCGGTGAGATTCCAAAAGGAATTAAGAAATTGAAGGATTTGAGCATTCTCAATTTCTCTCGAAACCAGCTAACCGGCGAAATTCCGGGTGAAATCCAATACATGATAAGTCTCACAACTCTTGATCTCTCTTTTAATAACTTAATTGGCAGAATACCCACTGGCGGCCAATTTTTAGCCTTCAACGGTAGCTCGTTTACGGGAAACCCCAATCTATGCCTACCGCACCAGGTTCCTTGTCCATCTTTGGTGAACCAAGCTGGAGGTTCCGGTCATGGGCATGCGTCATCTTTCACTGCTTCAAAGCTTGTTATCACAATCATTACGCTGATCACAGCTTTGCTGCTGATGACGGTCACTGTGTACAGATTGAGAAAGAAGATTCTCGAGAAGTCACGAGCATGGAAGCTCACTGCTTTCCAAAAACTAGATTTCAAAGCTGATGACGTGCTGGTTTGCTTACAAGAAGAGAACATTATAGGGAAAGGTGGAGCCGGGATTGTCTATCGCGGCTCCATGCCGGATGGCCTTGAAGTTGCAATCAAAAGATTAGTGGGTCGAGGAACCGGAAGAAGCGACCACGGGTTCTCAGCGGAGATTCAAACCCTGGGTCGGATCAGGCACCGGAACATTGTGAGACTATTGGGTTACGTATCGAACAAGGACACGAATCTGTTGTTGTACGAGTACATGCCGAATGGAAGCTTAGGAGAAATGTTGCACGGTTCAAAGGGTGCTCATTTGCAATGGGAAAGGAGGTACAGCATTGCAGTGGAGGCTGCCAAGGGACTGTGTTATCTTCACCATGACTGCTCGCCTCTGATCATACACAGGGATGTGAAATCGAACAATATTTTACTTGACGAGAACTACGAAGCTCATGTTGCTGATTTCGGTCTGGCTAAGTTTTTGCAAGATGCAGGTGCCTCGGAGTGCATGTCCGCCATTGCTGGTTCCTACGGTTACATTGCTCCAGGTTTCATTTCACTTAACAGCATGCAATCTTTTCTAATACTTAATGTAATAAAATACTTTGTTGACATCCTTTATGCAACAGAGTATGCTTACACGTTGAAAGTGGACGAGAAAAGCGACGTCTACAGTTTCGGTGTTGTGCTGCTGGAGCTTATAGCCGGAAGAAAACCTGTAGGGGAATTCGGAGATGGGGTGGACATTGTGAGGTGGGTGAGGAAGACAATATCAGAACTCCCTCAGCCGTCGGATCCTGCTTCGGTGTTGGCCATCGTGGATCCCCGGTTGAAAGAGTACGCATTAGCGTGTGTCATCCATCTGTTCAAAGTAGCTATGAGGTGTGTTGAAGATCAGAGTTCCGATAGGCCTACCATGAGAGAAGTTGTGCACATGCTCACAAATCCTCCACAGTCTACACCAAGGCCATGCCTCCTCACCTTTTGATGCTCATTGCTCGTCACTCATCAGCCCATGGGCATTGTAGTAAAAATAAGAACTATAGGAACCAGTAATAGTTTTCTAAAGCATGCAAGATTTGACCTAAAGTGTCACGCTAACCTTCCATGATGGGGATGGTTGTGTTTGTTCTAGTTTGCTTATGTTTGTATTTGGTACCACTGCTGCATACTTTTGTACCATATATTTGTTCAAGGTTTGACCTAAACTGTTTTAATTTTTAAACTTCTTTATTTAAGTACTCTCTTAATCTTTTAATAATTTATAAATAAATTGTTAGAATCTGAACCTTCTATGTATACCAAATTTCTTTGTTGAGATCACTTAAAACATTTTTAATTATTATATTTTTATTATTTATTGATGATTAATGTTGGATAAGATGATTATCAATCATTATTTTTTATTTTAACTGGAAAGTCGCAATCAACAATAGGGGTATTCAAAACCGGTCTAATGGATATCCAATGACCCAATAAATTTATAATACAAATTAAAAGATAATAATAAAGTATTAATAATAAATTTATTGAATCGATCTAATTAATAATGATGATGATCGATGATGATAACAATAATAAGGATGAACGAGAAACATGAGGTATGGTTTATCATTATATGTGAGGTTCAGCTTTGGAGAAAAGTTGACAACTTGCTACTAAAATTTTTGATTGATCCCATTTTAGAAAAATTCTTTGACGGAGATCATAATAATATAATTCAGTTATAATTAATTATGAATAAGTCATACTATTTATTACAAATAAAAATATTTATATTTTTAATAAAATAATATAAATATTATTAATCACTCTATCGATTAATAGACGTCTCTATTTATAATATTTCGAAGGAAGGAAACCAGTGTACGTGGCCTTCTTTTGGATCTAGTTTTAAGTTTTAACTATTGGGCCTAAACTCGTAAAATCGATGATCCAAATAAAACCCTTTATCCGCACCATCTTTATTCTTTGTTGTTATTGTTCAAACACTGTTTCAACGTTCGAGTGTGCAGGGCGAAATGCAATGGTGAATGGAGATCACCATACCAATTTATTCAGTCACCACTCCCGTCGAAACCCATATCGTAAGGCCAGGTCCGCGGCCTTATTATATACATCACACGTCTTCCCCTTCAGTTCACTACATCCTCTGAATTACCTCAAATTGCTTCATTTCCAATCCAAGACATTCTCTCAGAAAAAATCCCCTCCGTCACTGTAATAATTTTAATTGTGTTGCCAGATTTTATTAAAATCAAGTTGTTGACAGGTAAAGTGAATAAGGGTCGGAAGTGGCGGTGCAATGGTGATTCTAATGATAAGTTTAAGTCTAGGTTCAACCGTTCAAGTATAACCTTCTGGGATGGTGCTGGCATGTTAGAGGAAAGATAATGTTTTTTTCCTGTGTTTGCAAACTAGATAATGGCCTATCATATATGTTGATTTCTGGGGGTGGGAGTGGGGGTATTTCCTTCTCCTTCGGTCTATTGTTTCACCTATATGACAATTTTAATCTTTTTTCACGTTTTGCGGTTGACTTTCAAGCAATGAAAGTAGTACATTTGTACAGCCATGTCAACCGTTTGGTGAAAACGATGAGGTTAGTGTCTGTTACACGTTCTGCATTAATGTCAAATTTGACCATTACCCTTTTTTGTTTCTTTGACAACGTTTCTTGCCCTCTCTCGGACTCACTGGATCTGCCGGTATCACGTAAGCATGTTGAACGAACCCAACAGCAAGACCTTACTGATGTCCCCGAGAGTGAAGTAAGGCTTAATACTGCCTGCAGCTCTTCAAGGAAGGAAAAACCAAAAAGGTAAGCTAGGTGGATTTTGGATCACAGTAAATTGCCTTGCTTTACATGATTATTTGCTCATGGACCCCCTTGTTTCTATTGCTAGTTTGCTACATATTGCACAAACAGGGGACTTCTGCCTAAATCATCCACTCTAGTCAGGGAAACCAGCACCTATGATGCTGATGAGATTGACAAGCCAAATGTTTGATGATAATCTCGTGATCTATTGTTTTGAAGTTTTCATAGTAATCTAACTGCACTTCACAGTTCACAGGGAATATGATGCTTATTTCGCAAGGTTTTGATTACTAAAGGACAGCAAGTGACTCGCTGCAGCAGTTGGACCATCTACAGTGGAATATTTAAAATCCGAAAGGGCCTGTGTTACTTTTCGAGACAAATGGCCCAGTCGCTTTTCTCCTGGCGCTGCGAGATAGGATTTCGAAATTGATGATTAAGTTATGAAAGTGACACTTTTCATCTTGTTCCAGTGGTCAAACCAGTCCATGTCTGATGTCTCCACAAGCAACAAAGGGTCAGTTCCTTTTTAATTATTGCATCTTTTTATTGGACAAGCAAACGCTATATATTCCTCCATAAGCAGGCAAACATAGTTTACAACTAAAGCCAATTGCCCAATCTAGAAAAACTAGACATCTCATCAAGGATGCATAACCAAGTAAAGGAAATACTACTTTGGAAAAAGTGGCAGGAGAAGTACTTCATGAATTTATATCAAGAGACCATTTTGTTTGCATCTCAAGAGAGTAGTCCAAATTCCAGAAACAGAAAAATTACCAGACCTAGAATCCAATTCCACCACAGAATCAGCTTTCTGGAAGTTCGGCATCAAAGTCCTATAAATAGAAGTTCGGATGTGGATGAAGTGCTTGAGGCCATTGCCAACAAGATGATGCCCTTTACTTTTGCTTCCTCGCATAGACCAGTAGGGTGGCCTAACATGATGTTGGAACTTAGGGACGGGAACAGGTTGAATCAAAACTCGATTGGATCGAGTGAAATGTTCATCCCTAATTGGAATACCGGTGCAGCCGCAGAGGAACTCTCAAGTCTCAACTATAACATTGTTCCAGGTGACAAAATCTCATAAAGCCAAGCCATTGCTGTCTTTTTTTTTCCTCCACAAGAAACAATTGCATGATTGTGTAGTCAGCAGTATTTATTATCTTAATCAAAGAAGTTATGGGGAGACAGAGAAAGGTTATCACAATAATTGGCTTTATGACAATAAACATTTGGAACTGTTTGTAATTAAATACTAATCTGTCAAGCTGTCACCACCATTCTAAGCTTCCTTTTTTACAAGTTTTTCATTAAAACTAAAGGTCGGACTTTTGAAAGAAAGGAAAAACACTAACTGAGTGGGGTTGTAATGTTGTATGTAATAATAACAAGCTATGACCGCATCCGATGTCTACGCTGATTACCTCAAATCTTTTCGATCTTATCTTTATTTTTCTCTCCTTTAACCACTTTCTGGGTTCACAAACCATTGCTCGACTGTTGGCCCACCTTCATGCAGGAATATCATAAGCGTGGACAAGCTACTGGTACTACCATGTTGAATCTTGCAGTATAACTAGGGGCGATAACGAGCCGAGTCGAACCGAACCGAACCTGGTTAGGTTAGGCTTGGTTTAGAAATAGTGTTATTAGACTCGACTCGAAAATGATATTATTGGATTTGACTCAGCTCGACTCAAAACGAAAAAAAATGCCTAATTTATTTTAGTAGATTTCTCATATTTTATTTTATTGTTTTTTTTTGTTAAAAAAATTATTTTTAGTGTATATACAACATATATATAATATAGTTATTTTGAATCTATTCACGAATTTTTTGAGTTTTAATTGAGTTAAACTTAAATAACTCGCGAGCTGACGAGACTCGTTATCTATCCCTAAGTATAACCAAACTTTATCAGGCATAAATCAAAGCTGGATACAATCCAATTTCCTTCCAAGATGATAAAAAAAATAAAATAGTCGTGGGGGACCTAAGTTTTGAATTGATCGTGACAACTGACAACAAGCGATAAGCTGCTGCTTCTCTCTCGTTTTCAAGGGTGGGTGAGTGGGAGCATGACGCTTTAGACCATGTCAAATCCACACTCTTACCATAAAACAAAATGCATCGTAGATTAAGGGTTAATTACATCAATAATCACTTGAATATTACTTTTTTATTTTAGCTATGTTATTTTTAATTATCTCTAACATCTCAATTATGTATTATTTTTAATTTATTCAATCAGATGACCAATAAAATGGTGATATGTTAGTTTTACAGATAAATATAATAAAATTCAGATGATTTTGGTGAGATTTGATTTTTGGACCTCTAGCTCTAGTTAAGTGTGTTCAAACTTTTGGTTTAAATGAATCAATCGATCGAATTAAAGTTTTTTGGATAAATTGTGATTTTATTATTTAAGTTTGAATATCGAATTAAAGTTTTTTCAGTTAATTATCGATTAATTTTATGTCTAGTCGATTAATGATTAATAATTTGTTCAAACTTTAATTGTCGTTTATTTCAATTCGGAATAAGTTAATTAATCGAATTTATAAAAAAATTATATATTATATATTTATTTTTATCATTAAACTTTTAAAAATTATAAATGATGATTAAATTTTTAGTATGTTATGAATTGGTCATTGAACTTTATCAAATTGACATAAATGATCCTTAAATTGATTAAATTATTAAAAAAATAATCATTAAAGTTTTGAATACTTATTAATATTTTATAACGTACGACGAGTCAATGATTATTTTGTAATAATTAGATAAGTTTAATAGTTATTTTATGCAAAAAAATTATTTTAACATGGTTTGCTAACCATTTGCGTAATCTATATAACTTTTTATAACAAATTTTGATTAACTTAAAAACCAACCGAATTAACTGAATATTTTTTAATTTGGTTATTTTTTTAAAAAACAATTTGATTAATAATTAATAAAAATTCAATTAATATTTTTTTAATAATTCAATTTAATTGATTAATCAAATCGACCAATTGAACACTCCTACCTCTAACCCGAGGGTCTAAGCGTTTAGTCACTAAATAAAAAAAACAGTTCGGTGATAAAAATAAAAAGATAATAATAATTTAGTGACTACTAACGTAGTTTAACCTAAATTAAAACATAATAGTAAAAGAGAAAGCCGTTCCACCAATAATAACTCGAATTGACTGCTTTTGGGTCCAACTCTTCGGCTGATTCACTCGGTTTTTTATCAGACCGGGAATTTCATTTCGCACAAACTGCACTGCACGTGTCATTTCTCTTTAACTGTAAAACTAAAACCGAAACCCACCCCAAAATTGACATTTGACAGTGTAAAAATCAAACTTAGCCTAAACCAAAAATTAAAAATAACAAAAACAAAATCATTTCGAGGAATAAACGTTCTTTCTCTCTGTCTCAACCTGGTTCGGGAAAGGTTTTTCACAGGCCACAAAGCCAGGGTTTTCCTTTTAATAGAGCCAGATAATCATAAAAGAAAAGGGGGAAAAAGAACACTGTTTCCACGGGGAGGGAAAAGCTCAAAACCAAAGGGTCGAGAACTTGAGAGCGATTTTGTTTCTTTTCATTTCGAGGGCAAAAAAAAGTGGTGTGTCGTCTCTTTATTGGAGCTCAGCTTCAAAGGTAGGGTTTCGTTTTTCTTTGCCTTTTTTGAAGGTTTTGGATGAAGGTAACTAAGGATAACGCTGGTAATTATTTCGATATATTGCTTCCTTTTTTGAAAGGAAAATTGGGTTTTTATCAATTTTATTTGCACATTGAGGACTGGTGTTATTAGAGTCAGCTGTATCTCTGCATTAAGTAAGATGATCTTAATTAATTCACATCACTTTTCAAGCTGTAAAACTAGGGTTTTGTAATGCTGTTTCTTCTGAGCTTTGTTTTTTAGGGCTAGATCTTCACCGTCTACTATGTTAATTGATGTTCTGTTCACTGTAAAACGTTTTAGAGGAAATTGGAAAGTACTACTTATTTGCTTCTTCAGGTTTTCAGTTGTTCTAAGAGTAAGTTTTTGTTTGTTATTTGTTTTGAGGTTAATTCTATTTTAGAACTGAAATTCAAATTTTTACAAAATTGATCAAGTTTCTGTTAGTTTGATAATTTTAAAAGCTAGAGGTTTTAGTTAATTATTTTATTTTAGGTTTTGAGGAGTGCCATCATTTATCTTTGTATAATGTTTAGATGACAATTAATATGATTTTACATGATCAGCATGTTTGGAAGGTATAATATGGCTGTTTTAGCTCAGTTTATCCTTGTTATTTGATGATGAATTGATATTTTCAGTGTTTCTTTCCCTTTTATTTCGATACCAATTAATCGATCAACCATTTATGTAATGCAAATTTACAGAGAACTTTATTATGGATGAGGAGTTATGGAATTAACCATTATGGCATGCCATTTTACAGGTTTCTTTCTAGATATCTCCTTGAAACTTTGCCTCTTGTTCTAGATGGGACAAAAGTTGTCAGTATATTTCAAAGTTCTCTTTGTTTAGTGGTTTTGCATCTGAAGCACTATGACGCTGGAGGATTTTTTTACACTGACTGAGATGAAAGATGGGCTCACAGTCCCTTCACGAGTTGAGGAGTTAGTAACTGTAATGAAGGAGGAGAAGGAATCTGCCGTTAAAAATGTCGGAGATGTGACCAGGCAGTGGACTGCTGTTGCAAGCACAATTGCAGCCACCGAGAATAAAGATTGTCTTGATCTTTTTATTCAACTAGACGGACTCTTGTTTCTTGACAGATGGCTGAATGATGCTCAGGATTTTGGTAATGAATCAAGTGATAGTTTTGTGGAAGAATCAATTACTGCACTCTTACGGGCACTTGAAAAGTTGCATAGAAATAGGGAGACATCTATTTCTTCAGAGATTTGGACTACAGTCGAGAACCTTCTTGGCCACAATAGCTCTCGAGTTCAGGAAAGTGCTAAGTTGCTCTTTGACAGCTGGAAACAAAGTAGAGTTACTGGCCACGTTGATAGTGGTGGAAATGAGATTTCAGAGACTGCTACTGTGACTAGAGAAAATAATGGGCCACAATGTTCTGTCAAAGATGGTCCGGTTTCAAGAGGGGGTTCCCATGAGGAAAATGATGGAGTAGATGCTGCAAAAAGTGAAAACATTCCTTCCAGCTCCAGCCTAGATGGTGTTCAACCTGAAAGCGCCAAAGATTTACCCATTGAAACTACTAATGATGAGCTCCAGCCCCACATAAATTCAGACCATTCAGACATGGAAAACAGATCATGCCATATGGCCTCGTTTGTGTCAAATCCGGTTCAAGAGAATTTGCCCAAGAAGGAAGAGATCACTGCAAAAATTGTGGAAGAAAATCCTTCCCATGAAACCTGCAGTTTACCAGATTCAAAGCAAGAAAATATTGAAGTTTCAGATGCTCAGAAATTGAATGAGTTATTAAGTGATAAAAAGTTGTTTGATGCGACTGTTTCGAACTCTAGTACTGTGGAGCATGCTGGTTTTGAAAGTGCTCTGGAGGTTGCAGCAGAACCTAATTCCCAAAATGATTCTGAATCCAGTAGGAGTCATGTTCTAAAATCTGCCAATCTTGCCAATGAGAGGACGCATGGATCTGAGCCAAATGAAGAAGTGGATGATTTTGCAGCAAAGAATCATTCCAGCAATAGTTCACATCCATTCAAGAATGCAAGCAAAGACATTGAATCCCATTTGAGCATGTTGCGGAGCTCCTCTGAGTATGAGCTTGAGTATAAAAAGCCTGGGAATTTGGGGACTAGGTTTTCCAGGAAGTTAGATATTGGAACAGCAGATGAAGATAAGGGGAATTGTGGACTTGAGGGTTTGAGGGGTGGTTCCAGGTTTACTGGTAGTCCTGTTGGGATGAATACGACAACATCTGACATTGAGCTCAAGTATGGTATAGTTGATGCTCTAGAAGTTGCCCGACTAGTTGCTCAAGAAGTGGAACGAGAAGTTGTAGGCGATAGAGAGCCTTCCACCAGCTCTTCAGAGAAAAATTTGGAAGGTGGCATTAGGCAACCTGATTCCCCGGGATCCGGAAATGGAAAGCAAGATCTACCCAGCAAGATCTTGCCAAAGGGGGTGTCAAGTGGACCCACTCAGTCTGCTGGACCGCAAACTGACGGGGAAGGGATTATTAATTCAGATGATGTAGACAATGAACCAAAAAATGAGTTGCATGACATGGAGTCCTCTCAGGTGACTGTGGCTCAAGATCTTGAGCCCAACACAGAGAAAAGTCTATGCAATTTTGATTTGAACCAAGAAGTCTGTTCTGATGATATGGACCGTGCAGCGACCTCCATCTCCACCCCCGTTTCAGTGGTTTCTGCTTCTAGGGCGGCTGCAGTGCGTGGGTTACCGGCAACTCCTCTACAATTTGAGGGGAGTCTTGGATGGAAAGGATCTGCTGTCACAAGTGCTTTTCATCCAGCATCGCCTCGCCGAAACTCTGATGGTGATAAGACTCTATCCCTTGGCGGAACAAGCAATAGCTCAAAACAGAGACTGGATTGTCTTGATTTCGATCTTAATGTTTCTGAAGCTGTTGATGAACAAGGTGCTGAACTAATTTCCGGGAAACAGGTTACAGACTCATCAGGCCTCCATTCCGCTGAAACTTCAAAAGCAAATCATAGAAAATCCGAGAGATTTGGGCTGGATTTGAATTGTGCCAGTGATGATGGTGATACTCCAGCATTAGATTCAAGGGTAGAGGAACAGCTTTTTTATGACAGGAATGGCCATCGTAGCCAATCACCCGTTTCTTCATCATCTCCAATGCAGTCTTCTCTGAGGAACTTCGATTTGAATGACAGACCATATACTCACAATAATTCTTTAGAACAAGGGCCATTTCCTGGTAGATCTTCTCGAAATGCTATTGCCCATGGAGGGCCTAAACCTAATGATCCTGTCATTTCTATAATGGGTGCTAGAGTGGAAGTTAATAGGAAGGACTTTGTTTCTCAGGTCGTATCCTTTCCAAATGGTAAGGCTCTTGAGCCTTTAACCGATGGAAGCATGACAAGAACTGCAGGGTTTATGGGGCTGGTTCCCACTGCGTCATTTACACATTCTCCTGTTTTTGGTTCTAATGGACTGCCTTTGGCACCAAAGATGTCCTTCTCCCCTACCGTTTTTGGAGCTAGTGGTTCAATTCCTTGTATTGTCGATTCAGGTGCACCTGTTGTGACTCAACTTATGGGTTCTACATCAGCTGTTCCAATAGCCTACCCTCAAGCACAGTTCCTTATGGGCATGAGCACTGCGGGTGCTGGTTTAAACGGTTCAGCCCCCTCACGGCCTAATTTCGATCTGAATTTTGGATTAGCAATTGATGGAGGAAATACCGAGTCCATGAGTTCACGGCAGCCTTTCTTGCCTACTCAAGGTAGGTCAATAGAACATTTGAGGGCAAACACACAAGCCTCCTCTAGTTCTGGTGTCGCCATAAAGAGGAAGGAACCAGATGGGGGATGGGATCCATACACATTTAACTACAGACAGCAGCAATTCCCATGGAAACAGTAAGTTCATATTCATGTTGCTCATCCCTCCCTTCATAAGTCCAAGTTAATTGATGCTTGCACTACCGAAGATACCTGGAAAATCGAAGAACCCATTGACTGTCGTAGGAGGGGAGTTTAACTGAATATAACAGGGATGTAATTGATTCATGAGATTGATTGCCAAAGGGTGGGAATTAGGTTTTAATTGTTTATCTTGCCTTGTTTTCATTTTCTGCGTTACATAGAAGGCCACTGAAACCGCAGAAGGGCTTGGTTGGTACATGTAGGTATACAACGGGTGAGCCATAGCATTGAACACCACTAATGTTGAATGTCGTTGAATATTATTAATTTTTTTTAATAATTTTTAAATAATTATTAAAAATCATAATGATGATCATATTTTTAAACAAAGTTAGAATTTGGTATCATCGCCCCCGCCATTCATTGTTTTATTTTTATGTTTGTCATAATCAGATTAAAAGCTGAGTAGAAAACTTATGCAAGACTATTTATATGAACTTGCAAGAACCACGATAAATACTTTTATTATTCTCGTGAGAGAAGGATAATTGTATTAGACAATGAGTAAACGGCAGTCGTTGGCGTGCCAATCTCGCACGTAGAAC
The DNA here is from genome assembly GCA_035048815.1 of Abelmoschus esculentus. Taxonomy (NCBI): domain Eukaryota; kingdom Viridiplantae; phylum Streptophyta; class Magnoliopsida; order Malvales; family Malvaceae; genus Abelmoschus; species Abelmoschus esculentus. Next base: position 5,522,088 of record JAUCBN010000008.1, read on the forward strand.
TGTCTAGAAAACTTTGTTTTCATACACATCAAGCCAGGGACCAATACCCATTCGTATTCTGCCACGTTTCTTGAGGCTAAACCGATAGATTATCCATCAATAGGTAGACTTAGAACTTGAGGTCGTCTCATGTGGAGCCGACCATAACGAAGACTTCTCCACGTCGAACAAACAAAGCAAAACCAATAGTATTATTACACGTGTTACCAGTTAAATCCGTTACCGTTAGATCACCCACGCTGGCACTAAGAACCAATCGAGAGACAATCCTAAAGGTACAATCTTTTCAAGATCTAAATCTCTTTCCCTTGCTAAAACCTCAAATATTTAAAGTCTCGCTGAACCGATTTCACTCAAATAGATCAACTAATCCATTTTACTGGTAAATCCTACTTAAAACAGCGTTGAAACAATGAGGAAGTGGGCGATCCCTTCCGCTTTGATTCTTCTTTGCCTTCTTAGTCTCCTCTCAGATCAAGGTCAGCTTACTACAATTTTCCTTTCATTTTTCTGTTTTTTTCTTTTTCTTTTTTAGTGTTCGCGCGTGAATATGGATTTACGGTTGCTTCAGGTAGAAAAGTACAGGCAAATGCTGAGGAAGGAGCTGTAGATCCTCCAAAAGTTGAGGAAAAGATCGGCGCTGTGCCTAATGGTTTACAAACTGATTCTGATGTCGTTAAAAGGTTTGCATAATTTTGTTTAAGAATAAGCTTTCCTTACTTTTTTTTACCTCTATTTGTGATTCTTTGAATCCGAAAATGTAATTTGTTTTTTCTTTTTGCTTGTGTTTTCAGGGAATCCGAGTCGATCTCTTCTAGATCGCTTCGCAATAATGCGGAGAAATTTGAGTTCCAAGCTGAGGTGTCTCGGCTTATGGACATTATTATCAATTCCCTTTATAGCAACAAGGATATTTTCCTCCGGGAGCTGATCTCAAATGCTTCTGATGTAAGCTTTCAGCTTTTCTTTTGTAATTGCTTTTGTTGTCGTATAGCTCAGTATTTGAATGGAAACTTCGTTCAAATTTCAGGCGTTGGACAAGATTAGGTTCCTTTCACTCACGGACAAAGAAGTTTTGGGTGAAGGTGACACTTCCAAGCTGGAGATCCAGGTTAGTGTTGCCCGTTAAAACTTTAATTTGTGGAAATTTAAAAGCAGAAAGATCTTGTTTTCATTACATAGAAATGTTTCAAAACGAGATTGAGCATGCACGTGTGGAGTTTCTGTATCAGTATTTCTGAGCCCTATAAACCTGATGAAATTGCAGATTAAGTTGGACAAAGAGAAGAAAATACTTTCACTTCGTGACAGAGGTATAGGAATGACAAAAGAAGATTTAATCAAGAACTTGGGAACAATTGCAAAATCTGGAACTTCTGGTAAATAAATCTTAGATTTTTTTTCTTCAAATGTTGTTAAATTATAATTAAGTTTGATTTGTTAATAATTTTCTTTTCTTTATTCAGCATTTGTTGAGAAAATGCAGAGCAGTGGAGACCTAAACCTGATTGGGCAGTTTGGGGTTGGTTTCTACTCTGTATATCTGGTAGCTGACTATGTTGAAGTTATTAGTAAACACAATGATGATAAACAGTAAGTATTTTATCTTAATGTAGTTGTTATGCAAATGTTTTAATCACTGTTACCTAATGATTTATTTTTTTCAGGTATGTATGGGAATCTAAGGCTGATGGAGCATTTGCTATTTCCGAGGATACTTGGAATGAACCTTTGGGACGTGGAACTGAGATTAGATTGCATCTTAGGGAAGAAGCTCAGGAGTACTTGGAGGAGACCAAACTGAAGGTTTGTTTACATTACCTTAATTGTAGACATATGATTTTGCGTGAGTTTTATTTGACCCATCATGTCACCAGTTGTATTGTTATCTTCGTAAATGAACTTATTTGATGTATTATATTATGCTTGGTGTTTTGAAGATATGCTAAGAATACATGCTATGGTTTTCATATGCAGGAGTTGGTGAAGAAATATTCTGAATTCATTAACTTCCCCATCTATATCTGGGCAAGCAAAGAGGTTGATGTTGAGGTACCTGCAGATGAAGATGATTCAAGCGATGAGGAGGAGAACGGTATGCATCACTGAAAACTAGCATCTTAATATTTATATAAGGCCCTTTGATGCCATCTTTCCTCATTTCTATTAGTGTGTGTGTGTTCTAATTTTTATCTTTGGTGTTTGTTTGTTGTTCTTGCTGCAAACAGCTGATACCAGCTCTTCAGAGGAAGGAGAAGATGAAGATGCTGATAAAAGTGAGGATGATGATGCCGAAAAGAAACCAAAGACAAAGACGGTGAAGGAAACTACTTATGAATGGGAACTTTTGAATGATGTCAAGGCTATATGGTTGCGCAGTCCAAGGGAGGTGACAGATGAAGAATACACAAAGTTCTATCACTCCTTAGCAAAGGTAATTTGGCATATTTCCAAGCTTCGGAATTCTTAAAATTCTATGGAGAGGTTTCTAACCTATATTCCTGTAAATGTAATTTTTCATGCTCTGCAGGACTTTAGTGATGAGAAGCCCATGGCTTGGAGTCACTTCACTGCCGAAGGTGATGTTGAGTTCAAGGCTGTTCTGTTTGTGCCTCCTAAGGCTCCTCAAGATCTCTATGAGAGTTACTACAACACAAATAAAGCCAACCTGAAGTTGTATGTTAGACGAGTTTTTATCTCCGAGGAATTTGATGAGCTTTTGCCAAAGTATTTGAGCTTTTTGAAGGTAATTGAAGATATACAATGTTGTATGGTTCACTGGAATCTGTAGTAGTGGTATCTTAGTTGTTTTCTGATACACTACCACTCAATGAGCAGGGTCTTGCTGATTCTGATACACTACCGCTCAATGTGTCAAGAGAGATGTTGCAAGCCCACAACAGTTTGAAAACAATCAAGAAGAAACTCATTAGGAAAGCCCTTGACATGATTCGTAAAATAGCTGAGGAGGATCCTGATGAGTCCAGTGGCAAAGATGATAAAGGCATGTTATGTTTCTTCTTTTTATAAATACATAGAAATTAATTAACAAGCAGTTCAGCCTGGGTTGTGGTCTAATTACCTTTGAAAATGGAACTCTTTCATCTGAGTTTTTTCTATGTTGCTTATTGTACTGAATTTGGTATGCAGAAGTTGAAAAATCTGGTGATGATGATGAGAGAAAGGGTCAATATACCAAGTTTTGGAATGAATTTGGAAAATCCATTAAACTTGGAATCATTGAGGATGCAACCAACAGAAACCGCTTGGCAAAACTCCTACGATTTGAGAGGTATCTGACCTTATACATGTTTCTTCCTTCATAAAGTAGTCGTTTTTAGCAGTCTTTAGTTTCTTTGGATACGACTTCGCTTTATTACCAGTCATGATTATTAGTGTATAAATTGGTATGCAGCACCAAATCAGATGGTAAATTGACTTCACTAGATCAGTACATCTCAAGAATGAAATCAGGACAGAAAGATATCTTCTACATTACAGGAAGCAGCAAGGAGCAGTTGGAAAATTCTCCATTCTTGGAGAGGCTTAAGAAGAAAAATTATGAGGTATTGAAAAACATGTTGTTAACTTTAGATATGTACTTGTTATAAATCATTTCTTCACAGTTTTCTTCAACTTGTTTTATTCTGCTTGATCCGTGTTTTCTTCTTTTCTTCTGTTTCTAATGGCTTTTGTTTTTTCCAGGTTATTTTCTTCACCGATCCTGTTGATGAATACCTGATGCAGTACCTGATGGATTATGAAGGAAAGCAGTTCCAAAATGTATCCAAGGAAGGCCTGAAAATTGGGAAAGACTCTAAGAACAAAGAACTCAAGGAATCATTTAAGGAACTTACCAAATGGTGGAAGGGTGCACTTGCAAGCGAGAATGTTGATGAGGTGAAAATTAGCAACCGTTTGGACAACACTCCTTGTGTGGTTGTTACCTCGAAGTTTGGATGGAGCGCTAACATGGAGAGAATCATGCAATCTCAAACCCTATCGGATGCAAGCAAGCAAGCATACATGCGTGGCAAGAGAGTCCTTGAGATCAACCCTAGGCATCCGATTATCAAGGAGCTTCGTGAGAGAGTGGTTAAAGACCCCGAGGTACGTACATATGCATGTTCAATGAAACCATGATATATTGTAGTGATCGAGAGCATGAATATGTAGATTGTATGTACTATTTAGGATTAATTCATCATTAATTGGTCATGATATGTACAATAAAATGATGCTCACGTTTGTGAATCTGAAACCGGGATGATTGCTCCCTAACTAAAATGTAGGAATTGGTAATTTATTCTTCTACTTTCATTCTTTTGATGAAACCATTTGCTGTATCTTCAGGATGAGAGTGTCAAGCAAACAGCTCAGCTTATCTACCAGACAGCTTTGATGGAGAGTGGCTTCAATCTACCCGACCCCAAGGATTTCGCCTCACGCATCTACAGCTCAGTTAGGTCTAGCCTAGATATCAGTCCCGATGCAACAGTAGAGGAGGAAGATGATGTGGAAGAAACCGAGACAGAAGATGCAGGCAGTCCGAAGGGTGAAGCTGAAACTGCCAAAGACGATGCAAACACAGAGCCTTCTGATGTGAAGGACGAGTTGTAGATTGTGAGGCCTTGGGATTCCACTTCGTGGAGTTTTTCCCTTAGACTTTGGTCAGTCAAGTAAAACCCGAACAAACTACATTATCTTATAGACGTTAAGAGTTACAATGCAACAATATTGGCAGGAATTTTCTTTTCTTCTAATGCATGACCAAGCTTTCCAGATTTTTCGTATATTAATTAAAAGGCCCAACTAATCTACCCTTATGCCTTTTCTGGGCTTAGTCTTACTGAGCTGGACTAAACAGTTCGAAAACTAACATTGATTTTTTTTACCCTTTTTTCATGGATAAATTATTCTGGAAAATAATTGAATTTTACTGAATCAAGGTGAATGGGAGCTTTTGACGAAGAAGATTCCCCATGTTTACTATATTTACAATTTCTGACAGGCAAGTTTACTAATAAGTGCGCTGGCTTTTCATCGTAGCCGTCCAAAGAATCATCAAAAGCAGCACTACCAAAAGAGGCAGATCTGATTCTCTAGAGATTAGATTAGACTCTCCAGTAGACCATTATTTGATCGTTCTTTTATTTTCATCAGCTGCCATGGCTTTAGATTTTATGAGTGATTAAATTGTTGATTCTGATTCATTTAATTTATGTCATTCAGCGGATGAAGGGAATCATTTTTCTTTCTTCTTGGCCTAAAATTTGTGGGCTTCTTCTCTTCAACGTGTGAAGCAAGCATATGAGGCATACAAAGTTCGATGAGATCAAAATATTTGAGACGAACGACCCCATTGTGACATTTTGAAGTGTGCAAAACAGTATTTCTGAACTCCAAAGTGCAGAATCTTTTGTCCAAAAGCGACCAAAGCTGTGCTCAACATCAATGGCCCCTTGACAACAATGAGCCATGGCACCTTTCTTTGCGGCTTAATCAAATATTCTGTGTCATGGTTGCTAGAAATTCTCCTTGCCTTTTGGTGAAAAACTACTGAAATGAAGGCTTTGGTTTTGGACCACTCGACTCTTTTTGAACAAAAACCAAATGTACGTTCTTTGGAAATCAAAAGACACCCCTAGACGAACAGTCGCTTTGTTCAGAAGGGTCCCCTTGGAAGGTTTTAGCCAAATTCTCACCGCTCAAATCCCACTGAATATAGCATCTCAACATAGCTTTTTCGGTCTTTACCCACTAAATTTCGGAATCTTTCACCTTTCTTATCTCAAGCTTCAAAGCCAGAGTTTCAAGTGGAGAAAATGCTACACCGATCACCCTTCCGTCGTATAATTTAATGACAATAAACTTAAGGTTCGTTACTAAAGATAAAAGAGAATCCAGCAGCCACCTCTCCCCCTGGATCTGTCAGATATACACAAGATACCAAGGTAGAACCAGTTTTTGTAAGCCTTAAGAAATCACCTCAATCCCCAAGTGATCAAAAACCAAATTTGATGTTCACCGACAGCTTTAGAAGGAGTGTTGGAAAAGGCAATATGGGTTCCTTTTCTTTCTCATCCTCTAAGCTTTTATGATAAAAGAACTGATTTTTCTTGTAACTTTGGGTTCTATAATTAATCATATCATATGACAGACAAAAAGTAATAGGAACAAGATGCCATTGTCATAGTCTCCATAATTGCTAAACTACATGGCGGATAAAATAAATAATCGAACTACCAAGCTTGCAATTCCAGCAAAGTAACAACTTCAAATTTCTTCAAATGGTGTCCTGTCCTAATCAATTAAAATTAATGATTACAGATCTTCCCTTTTTCTAGTCTGTTGCTTTTGGTGTACAACTCTTCCAAAACTAAGTTACGAAAAAAAATCATGGTAATCTTGTGTTGTATACACATGGCCTTGCCTTGAGATTCAGGCTTTAACCATCTGCTCTTCAGCAGCATGCAACATGCACGCAGTAATCCCAATGAAGCCGAAGAATCCCGAATTAAATTTCCATCTCAGATGTTAATTCATAACGGATACAGCTGCTTTTCGTTTGAAGATCGTTGAGATTATGAATGCAATCTAAAGAGGAAGATGATGGAAACTGCTGAAGCCAACATTGTGGTGTGGAAAACATCAGAAGAAAGGATCCTGGAAGATTCTCCTGTAAGAAAATCTGGTAACCATGTTGGAACCTGTCCTGATGACCCTGTAATAGGTCCATAGGTTGTGTTTGTCATCCCTGTTGTTGTTGGGGCTGTACTGCTTGCAGATTTTTGACTGTAAAATGAAATTACAATATTAAAAAGGGTGACAGAAAATACAGAATTTGGACCTACAGCAATTAAATGGTTGATTAAAGAGGAGATTCTGTTTCTGATATAAATGGAACAAAGTTGTTTTAATCTTCATACCTTTTTCTTTTTCATTTGGTTCTAATCTATAGATCAGAAAAGGATTTCACACCAAATTATGCATATAAAAATGAGTCCTTTTGCACATTATCTGATAAACAATTGACAGCAAGATACTTAATGTATGCCACAAGCTAAAGGCACTGACTAAATGACTCATGACCTGTTAGCTTGTGCCTTACAAAAAGAGCTTTGAAAAAATGGTATGAAAGCAATAAATTAAAGCGTAAATCATCGTATAACTTTATTCTCAAATTTATTTTAATCATCGAAGTTTTATAATATTCAATTTACTTATTAAAATTTAGACAAACATTTTTATCGTTTTTTCGTTTATTTTCCGATAACGTTCATTTACAATGACCATAAAAAAATTTTAAAATTTGGACGGTAGAAGACTATTGACATGAAAAAAAATAAAATAATAAAAAAATTTATATGGTGACGGAGAATTAAGATCAACGATTTTTTTAAAAGTTGTACGGTTCATGAATGATCATTTTTCAACGAAATAAATGTCAAATTTAGACTCAAATGATAAGACAAAGTGACTAGTATAATTTGATACCAAATACTAATGACGGTGAATGGGGGATGAAAAAAACTTTCAATGTATAAACTTTCACGAATAAAAATAAACATTTTAAAATTTTAATGATCAAAATAAATTTAAAAATAAAATTTAATAATAATTTACGTAATTTACTCTAAATTAAGAAAAATAATTTCAGATTCTTTTGAGAATCTCACCGCCCCAACTACAATACTTGTAAATTAGTTGTATAATATTTCTTTTTTAAACAAAAACAATTTAGCGTATGAAATTGAGATCTCCCCTGAAAAGTGAAAACCCAAAAATATTTTTTTATAAAACCAAAAAAAAGAAAGAAATAATGGAATATTGCCATGTCGTCAGTGCTTACCTTGTTGATGAAGGGCAGAATGTAATCGTATAGTCGGCTCCGGTACATGTAAACGTACTCGTCGCATCATCATACGCGTAGCTATACGATTTTGGGCAACTGGCTTTGAACATCTCCGCATAAACGGACGGTTTACAGGTATCAGGAGTGGCGTATGCGCCGCTGCAGCAATACTCGGGACTCCCGAAAGCCTCGCAGGCACTCTTACAGGCCTCGCCGGAACTAGCCCTTAACTCAGACGGGCACTTCCGGTTCAAGTCGTTGACGCACCCCGTTGACAAGCATGTGCCTGACCCGCCGCTTGCCTCCACGATCATTGGCAAGTTGTAACCATCAACTAAGCTAACGTCGTAGAAATCCTGGGTGCCTGACCCGATCGTGAACTCTGCTAAGGTAGCCGGGGGAGTTGCACCTCTTCCATTGCATTCGACTTGGTTTGAGCCACAGTCAGCGGTTTGGCAGGTGAGTTGGCCTGTGATTTGATCCGATGTGCATCCGGATCTTCCCCAGAACCTACCTGACCAACCACCTGGTTGTGCCTGGAAGGATCGGGACCCTCCCGTCGGTAACTCGAACCCAGTGCTACCTAAGTCGGAATTTCCAAGTATACCAGGCCAAATTGTGTAGTCACATTTATTCACCAGAGTAAATGTAGTCCCTGAAATCCCTGTGCATACATGCATAAATGCAAACTGAGTTACAGACTTGCAGTTCCTGTTGAATTGTTACTGCTATATTATCTGAACTTTAAATGATGAAAAAATCTTACCTTGGAAGAAGGAGATGAGACATAATAAACAAGTGGAGAAGATCAGATCCATCTGTAATGAAATTTATGGATTGGGGTTTGACTAAATACTTAGATTTCACTAGGCAATGAAAAGATTATACCTTTCTCTTATGAACAAAAAGTCTGCATTTCCAGTATGATGATAATAAATTGAAGGGAAAATAAAGGGTTGGTCCAAAAAATCTGTGTAAGTTTTGATGTCTCTTTCTTTACGGAAAGAGACTTTGATGACAGGAAGAAATTTGATGTCCTATATATAGAGGACGAGGGATAATAGGAGTAGGAGTAGGGTGGGAAGTGGAGTAAACTCTAAGTTGTAGTAGAGGACAGAGGTAATTTTGACCATCAGTTGATTTAAAAAATTATTCATTCTTTGTTAAAAACGTATTTAGATACATAATTGGAAAGCAAAATTGATTTTACTTTTGAAATAATGATAAAACAAAAGAAACCGAATTGAAAAGTAAAATTAATTTTTTATCGGATTTAAATATTTAATTAATTTTAGTTGAAAGTTCGATAATTTATTTAATATTTAAGTTAAAAATTATTTTTTATGTTAAATATTAATGAGTATCAGTATAATGTGGAAAAACAAAAAATAATTTGAGTTATATTATTATTGTAATTTAAAGTTGATTTTATTTTAAAAAATTATTCAATAAATGGTAATACTCAAACCGACCAAGTCGAAAACTATTTTGATTAAAATATTTAATACTATTACGATGATTAATTGTAGCGTTAAGATAATCTTTAGCATTAATAATGATAATGTTTAGAGTATTATTTTAAAATTAAGGTTCTCTCTCTTATTTCTGATTTTCCTTTGGAGACCTGTTGAATTTCTGTTGGCTGGTAGTCTTCATCATTTCTCTTCTTCTTTCCATTGCCCTTGTGGGGATCTGGAAAGGAGAAATGCTGTTAAGATGTGATACTATTTTGAACAATTTATCACACCTGGTTTTCTTCACTTTTCCTAAGAAAAAGTAGCATCTCATACAAAACTAATGAGTGGATTAGGAGCCAATGTGGGGATGATACGAGATTTACTCTGTAACAGGATCTGCTTCTTTGGCATAAGGGAGCATCCTACTCGGTTAAACTTGTGAGACAGACAAACAAAACGACGAGCTTGAAGAAATACATACGGCCAAGCAGCTCAGCGTCTAAGGCTTAATTATAATGGATGCTGCTGATATCATTCTTGGTTTAAGACTTGAAAACAGTACTGATTGTTCAATGGAATCAGATTCCTCGAAATCAGGCTTTTTCGTGCGTTGTTTACACATCGGTAAAAAATAACCCATTTCGAGGGATCCACTTTCTTCGCTAATTAAAGGCTTACACGTGAATTATTTCTCTTTGGGCATTGGATCATGAGAAAATTGCAGATTAATATGTAAAATAAAGTATCATTTCATTAATATATCGTTGATAGTCGAATGTTTATGTATAAAAAAATGGGCTCATTTCTGGGGCTGATTCCCAGATCGAGAATGCATGGAGTCTAGGGATTGAGGCCATTAATATACTGGAGAAAACCAAAAACCCGACTTTGCCTTTTCAGTAAAAGATTTTGCTGATGCTGATCCCGATCCACGCATATGTATAAGCGTTGCCCAGAAAGGCATTTTGCCGGTAACAATCACCATTTGCTCTCCACTACTCACCCGCTCCGTCATTCATGATTCATCATCACCTTCATTCTTTTCGGCCATTACTGCGTCAGATTGCCGAGTAGTCTAATCGTCCTGGCTAATGGCTATGGTTCTCGTTAGAGAGCGTGGGTCCAATGCGCTTTTAGTAGTTATACTTATCGGCCCATCAAATCTAACGGCAAAGCTATTTTTGATGCTAACAAGAATCCTCAGTCCCTGTTCGATATCTTTTTTATATCGTTATATTAAAAAATTTAATTATAAATATTAATATAAATCATAAGCCTTAAACACCTTACAACAAATTTTATAAACTTTAATTTAAAATTTTAAACTTAAATTTTTAGTGTAAGAACATAAATAAAAATATCAAAAAAAGATCGACTATTCGATTATAAAGGTAACAAGAGCCCATGCAACTAGGCAATTGCAGTTCTTTGCTTCATTCATAAACCAAATATATCCTAATGATGTCTCAGCTGAGATGGAAGATTTTTCATTTAAGGAGGGTTTAATTCAGAAATAAGTGTTTGAACTATAATTTTTTTAAAATAAGTGTTTAATATTTTTTTGGCTATTAAAAAAAATATATGATTTAAGTATTTATTTTAGTAAAAAAAACATTAGACACCTATTCTAAAAAATATAAAATTTAAATATTTATTTTTGAATTAAACCTAAAAAAAAAACTTTGGAGAATGCATGGCGTGTCTGACAGCACATGCCGATGTTTTTGCTAAAGTGAAAATGCCTACGTTGTATGGGGAAAAGTTAACACTTTTTCATCTAATTTATCAAAATTTGTTCAAGATAGGATTTGGAAGAGCTTTTACAATACTAAATTTAAATTAATAAATTAAATATTGATATTATATTTATATAATCAACATAAGTTTTTAGAAAAGGAGACAACAAGAAATATATGTAAGATCAGTATATATATTTCTCCCAGGTATTAAAGTAACTTTTCCTTGAAAATTAATTATGAGGATTAACTATTAAGAAATCATAACACTCTCTTCGTTATTATTTTAAGTCTCCAACTCAGTTTTGATGGAAAAAAGTTGAATTTCCCCGCATCATATGTCAACACATCATAGACATTTAGCCTGCCATTTATTGAGTATATGTATTTGGAACCGTATATATAAATCTATATATTTTATATGCATGTGATTAATTAAAACCTTTTAATTTTACAAACGTATTAAGAAATCATCATACATATTTAATTATTATTTAAGAATCAAGACAACCTGTTTATAAGTTTAAAAGAATCCACTTTAACAGAAAATTATCTATATAAATTCAACAATACATGAGTTCACAACCTAATCAAATATTGAATTCTCGTACGCTTAATTTCTTAAACCTAAACTATAACTTTAAACCTTAAATTTTAAATTCATTATTTTAAAGTTAGGACAATAAAATAGACATAATTAGAAGTAGAAGATTTTCGTATGTTATATAGCTATATTTCACCTACCTAAACAAGGGTGGAAATCATTTACCTCTTTCTTATGCATCCTTCCATGCCTCCATTTAAAATTAGAGGGTTTAGGGTTTAAGATTAGGGATTGTTGTTAAAGTTTATGAAATTAGGGGTATAGTGTATTTTTTAGAATGTAGGGTTTAGGATACAGAAAATAAGGGTTATAGTTAAAATTTAATTTTTTAAAAGTTTTTAAATGAGACATGAAAGAAGGTATAAAAGAGACGAATGATTTTTATACTAAACAAGCGGTTGGGCATTCACCACCAACACTTTAACTGTTTTGGCATTTCCATTTATTTAGTACATATAGATTGGTATTTGTTATCCCTTTTGCCATAAACGTATTGACATGCAAAAGTGGGATGTCTACGTTGCATGTTCAAACATTTCTGCATCAAGCTAACCTACTGATGTCCATGTGCTTATAACCAGAGGGAAAGTAAGCAATCCCAAGCTATATTATCAACTAAGACATTTTTATGACATATTAAAGGACAAGGGGAGTGACCAACTTGTCTGCAAAGAAATTACTCCCAAACTCTCTAAGTCAAGTCACGACCAGATAGCAAGAGAAATTCAGCAATATCTGTGACTGTGAATGTACTTCGACACGTTATATCCATCGTGTAAAGCACAATTTTGGATAATAGTCATTGGTAATAACTTACTTTTACTTTCCCTCTCGGCCTCACCCTTTCTATTACTTTACAAAAAGATTTGCGTCATATCGACAGAAATCCATATGATTTCGAAGACCCTCTAAAAGCAATGCTGGTGTTTGCTTTTTCCCTTTTGTTTCTCAACTTTACATTATCTGCTAGAAGAGTCATTATCATTCATACCAAATCCCTGATAAAAGCTCTAAAAAATACCTTGACCGCACAAGTGAATCGGGCTAACACAGTCATGCCGGCCATGTTCATCATTGATGGGATATCATGTTCAGACGGGACCAGATAAACACAAATTTCTCAGGGCAAAATCATCAAGAGAACCCCACACTATCCCAATCCTTTAGAAATTTCATAGATTCATGGGGACCTGATCAGACCTGTATAAACAAGTTTTGCCTTCACAAAAGATGTTTACTTTAGAAAATGCACGAGTATTAGTTGAAGAGATGTAGGAAAGATGTCAAAAGGCAAATGAATGACGTGGATGCCAATATGAGTATCGATAAACAAAAGGTAAAAAGTGTAAGAAAGTTTAAAGAGGTAAGAATGTCCCAAATTATCTTCTATGTTACCCAACAAGAGTCTCTGCAATTCTCAAACCTACTGCTTTAATATTTACTGAAAACGAAAGAGATCTAATACAAGATCTGTAAAGCTAGTCATATATGTTTTAGTTGTGGAAAAACTCACCAACCTTAAACGCTGACTAGGTGCTTCGACAGATAGTACTAAAAGAGTAGTGAGAAATCCGATCTTTTTAGTAAAATATATAGCTACTATAACTTTATTAAGACCAGTCTTGTTCATCAAATAGTGATTAGTTTTTTGATTATTCGGTATATAATATATGTTACTCGAATTTTTTCTCACACGTAAATTAAAGTATATTAAATGTTTAAGTATAATGAATTTTTCGTCCTTAATTTTATATCTTATCGATAATAGACGCAAATCATCGGATCATAATTCTAAATAAGTTATTAAATTCTTAAAAAAGAATAGATTATTGCAAGCAAAATCCACGATAAACTGGTTATTCTAATAAATTATTAATGGGTAGAAGTCATGCCCTCATGCTTCATAGTTCTCTACCAGAGAAATGGGAAGAACTTCATATGATAAAATAGGCAATACTTTCGGGCCATTTAGTTGAGGCCCAAAATCACGTTATACCCCGGTCTAATGAACTTTGTTTAGGCTTGTGAGTTCCTACCAAATCTACAGACGATCTGCTCATAGCTGAATTAATGGAGAGGCCATCGACAGTTTCACGCGTGGGGCAACACAGTCACCAGCTAATTAGCAGACTGTGACGTTTCATCTGCCTGTTTTTAGTCACGCACCAACCGGGAAATTCTAAAAAAAGCCGATCAAGCCTAAAAAAGGTCGTACCGTTTTTTTATAAAAGTTGTAAGAAATTCGATACACATTTTTCGGTATATACCGAAATTTTTACAACTTTTGTAAGAAAAGCGGTATATACCGAAATCTTTATACTTTTTGTAAGAAAATCGGTTGTACCGTTTTTTAGGTCTTTTTTAAGACCGGTTTTTTCTAGAATCACCCCGCCCCAACCAGCAACCACTGAGCGTTCTAACTGCCGTAGACCTAATGGAATGGATTACTATGCACACGCATGCGACCAACGAAATAACAGTCTGGTGCGTCTAAATCGCTATGGTTGCGATTAATTTATGTCAACAAGTTGAAGCCAATTAGAGCATATACTCACAGTCTCACATACTTACAGAACAATTATTTGCCTGATCTTATCTTCAAAACCACTTTGCTTTGAACAGAAAAATAAAAAAGGATTTATTTAATCAAAATTTCCATTAAAGAATACGACATAAAATGTTAACAAAAACCGGTGATTAATAAAATGATTAATTCCATTTCTCTTGTAAGTAAATATTGCAGTTGTAGTAGTGGTAGAGTACACTGTACATATAATAATACTAAATATATTTCATACCCTCCATGAAATCAACAATCAAAAGAATCCCATCCCCTCTTATAATATAAATTAAATTCAACCTAAAAAGACTTTAAAATAAACCTAAAAGCCTCTCTTTCGTACATGTACTCCATTGGATTGTTGCAAGTTGAATAGGCAAATTGACGGGTGAGGTTTTCAGTATTGACTGCATTCCACGTCACCGTTGGACAAACTATGGGGACCCATCGGAGTCACGGACACGAAGTCGATGTGGAGTTTACCGTTTCTATATGGCATCTACCCTATCTTACAAATATAGTTAGTGAGTGAGTTAGAAGAGTTGCCATGACCAACAAAACGCCATAAACGTTGCGATGCCGACAAAAACGTGGGTGCACGAGGACGGTGATGCTGCACTTTCGTCCAAGGCACCTTCGTAGACCATTGTGCTGTCTGCTGGCGTTGTTGTTTCCGCGTTCTGACCTTTTGATGATTTCTGGCTGCAAATTTTACGTGCCAAAACAGAAGGTTAAAAAACCTGAGCATTTAAATATAATAAAAAAGACACCCCAGCTCATTGGAAACGTGTTCCATCGGGACTGGAAGCATTTATTTTATGAGTATTATATCAACTACAATAATAGAATTTTGATGGGCGTGCACTGTTCAGCCTGGCAGAGCATAATTGGTCTCAATTTGCGGGTTCGGTATCAAAAAGCCTGCCTATAGGCTATAATAAAATGCATCTCCAATATAATAGCTGTCTGGAGATGTAGACGTATTGAAGACAATACTGTATTATGTTTTACAGTGTTGTGTATTAATTAGGAAGATAATGTATTTTCAGCTACACAACGCTTTTCTCATGATAAAGATTGCACTTTGACGTTGAAACTTGAAAGTGGAAAGCCAAAAAGTTGAAAAAAAGGTTGGTAAAGTAAAATTTACCTGGTGTTAGGCGAAGGGCAAAAAGTAATCGTGTAATCGGCGTCGGCACATGTGAAGGTACTGGTTTTATCATCGTAGGCATAGCTGTAGGCGAGTGGGCAAGCCGTCTTAAAGACCCTCGAATAGGAAGAAGGCTTGCAAGTATCAGGTGTTGCATAGGCGCCGCTGCAACAGTACTCAGGCTGGCCGAAGGCCTCACAAGCGCTCTTGCAAGCGACGCCTTCTCCGCCGTCTGTGTTCATCACCTTGAGATCCGTAGGACATGAGTCATTAAGATCCACCGCGCAGCCGGTGTAGGTACAATTCGTCCCTGTACCGCCCTGAGGAACTACCAACATAGGGATGTTGTAACCATCCACCAAACTAACGTCAAAAAAGTCAAGACCACCAGCACCATCTAAAGTAAATTCAGCCAAAGTGGCAGGTGGAGCAGCGGTATTTCCTGAACATTCTATCTTGCCGGAGCCACAATCTCCGGTCAAACATGAAAATTTACCGGTGGAATCTTGGGAGCAATGGGTTCTGCCCCAGAAACGACCACCCCATGATGTCGGTGCGGCAATGGTTTTCGTTTCACCGCTTTGAAGAGTAAAACCTGTTGTGGGAAGCGGTGGAACACCTGCGTTTGTGAGAATTCCAGGCCATACAACATAGTTGCATTTGTTTACCATGGTGAAGGTTGTTGCTTGCAATCCTGTTTACAATGCAAAGAAAAACAATTCAAAACAACCCAATCTTGAATCCAAAATCCAGATAATTAACTTTAGATTTAATTAAATATATATCAATGTTTCTCAAACCAGTACCTGATATGAACGAATGTGACAGAATAAGAACACAAATAGAAGCAATAAATGTAAGTTGGGCCATGAAGCTTGCAAGGAAAACTCTATATAATACGAAAGAAGACGAGGAAGCTTGGGGGATGGCCAAAATCCAGCACTAATCTTCTTCTTCTTCTTCGGATATGGTGATCGGGAAAGTGTGAGATTGATTCTGCAATATTGGCGATACAGAATGGGCATTTATAAAGGGAATTTGAGCTATAAAAACTAACGTCAGACACAGTCAGAAAGATAAATGCGGGCCCAACTAGAAACTAGAAAGTTGCTGTTGTGTTATCGAGTGTTACTCACCGATGTTGAGGGCGAGTTGCTGTGTTTAGGTGAGCGTTTATTTCCTTCCTTTTCTGCTTTTTGGCATGTAAAATTTTGTCTATAGATACAAATATTGGATTTAAAACGAAATAAAACGGTTTCATATGCTGAAATAACTTCCTTTAATATTTTATTTAAATTTTATTCTATAAACGGATCACTTGAATTTTTATAAATTAAAATACATTTATATTGAATTTTAAATTATTTGATTTAATTCATAAGTTCAAAATAATAAATTGAATTAGATAATTTAACTCGTTCTAACATTATCTATAGATGTTTAATAAATTATTAATTCATAGGGAGATCACTTGATCAAGTTTTTTTATAACACAAGGTCAAAATTCAATTCCGAAAGAAACACGTTTAAAAAATTATGCACAAGAGAGGTAAATCACTGCCGAGGATGATGCAGAGCACCAAGTCAAGAGCGGCTTGCTACATCCCTTATAGGTAATATGTTCACTTGGTCGGTCCCTTCATTAGACATCTTACAATGGGTTTAATTTATCATAACTAGTTTTATTTTCCGTGCAATAAAAATTATATTATTATTTTTTAATTTAAACAATTAAAATATATGAGAAACCAATAAATCATAATAATCGAAGATTATATATTTTATAAAAAAAATATTATATAACCTTTATATTTTAAATTATATTCTGTAAAATAAAAAACATATAATTTAAAAACTTAATTTTATTAAAAATATACTTTAAATATTTATTTTTATAAAAAATACTTTAAATACCTAAATAAAAATTATATACTTTAATTATTTTTTTATAATATAAACTTATTTTCAGATTAAAGAAAAAAATTGGTTATTAGTTGAAAAACACGAGGTAAATAAAGTATTAATGTGTCAACTTTCAAATATTTATTTCGGAGAAACACAAATGGTCTGACCTGAAAACAACAGCTTAAAAGATTTTTTTTTTACCATCCGCTTAAAAGATCTTCAAAATACATCCCTTCTAAATATCTAAACTAAAATATCCCAAATCTCTATGCTTAAATGCCGCCGTTTCCCATTGGAGTAAACATAAACAAGTTGTTTTGAAGAGTTTCGAGCGCAGCCGTCGGCTTAAACGACAGGACAGCAAGGTTTGTGCCGGGGATTTGCAGTTAGCAAGCTGCGCACGTCTGCTTCTAAGACTGATATATGGTCGAAATTCATCAGTTTTTCGCTATTGGGCTTGGGTCGATCTAGCTTTCCGCCCTTTGCTTGAAATTAACACTCGTCAGCCTACGACCGTTTTATTGTTTAATTTTTTTTTAATTATTAGTAAAAAAATATTTATTTAATTTTACGAACAAACATAAAAACATTAATGTGCTGAAATTTACATGATTGGATTACGTCACTGTGTTTTCTCCCACTTTAAATCGTCAATATTTTATGAGATATACACCGAATCTTTATGAAATTTTGCTATGGCTACGGGACAAGAGAACAGGTATAAATCAAATGAGAGTGATTAGCTAGAGAGGTAGAATCCAAATACTACTACTCGTAGGGATTCGGTATGACATTGAAACGAACAATATAGGCAATAGTTGACATTTTAAAAAAATATTAGTACCTTCTCCAATAGTAACTGTATGTATAAATGTTAAGTGATCTCGAAAAAATATATGATATTTGTTGGAAATATGTGATGCTTGAATCCCACTGTTTTTATAGGTTTCAGTTGATTTAAAATTTTCTTTGAATTTTAAATACTTAACCGAATAAATTTAATAATAAAATATTCGAGATTTAAATGGATATTTTCGGTTATAAAATCTACTATTTTTAGATAGATATTAACAGATTATCTGAGATTTAATTAGATTTTATCTGTTAATAAATCTAATTTTGAATAGATTTTATCCGAGATTTAAATGGATATTTTTGGTTAGCAAATCTACTATTTTTGGATAGATATTATCTGATATTAAATTTAAAATTTAAATTTAAATCAGATTTTATTTGATTCTCGGACAGATTTGCCCCTGCTTTCAACCTATAAATAAGATGTTTTTCTCTCATTTTTAATCATCCCATTCAGAGTTCATCTGTCTTATTTGAGAGAGAATTAGAGAGCATCATCCTGTTCGACTCCGATTCCGACGATCATTTCGTTTATAATCCACTCTAAACTTTGGGTGTACATTGTTTGGAGGATCGTGCTGACCTTTGGGAGACAACCGCCTAAAGTAGCGAGTACACATATCGGGACGATTTGTTTCTAAAGCAGTGGGCTCCATACCACGATACGGTCAAACTTTCTATCAGTTCGTTCTTTTAATTTTTCCTCAATGCTAACGCCCTGTTTTACAGTCTATTTAACTAATAATATTTATTTTAAAAGATATAATTTCGATAGTAATATTTATACCGTATAACACGAAATGTTTGAATTCAATATAAAGCCCCCATGTTTTTTCTTTCTTTCTGAATTAATGTCAAAAAAGTGTTCAACAGCTGGCTTATGGATAACATTCATCGGTCAGCAACGACAACGACCTTTCGATTACCGCAACAAGACCAGTGAATAGTGGTAATCTATGATGCATAAATCTAAACCGTTTCAGTCTAGAAATTAGATTCACATTCTGGAAGACTTTTAACACACAAATACGACATCTTGATCACGGGAATCGTTGAAAATTTGGTAATAAAAAGAACTGTCGGATGATGTTCGAAAATTCAAACAAGAGTTCCAAGAGTATAAGCATGAAAGAGGTGTAAATTATTGATGTTGGTTTTTCGCGTATGGATGAATCGAAACAGAAGGAAAAAACCAAGACATTGTAATGTGAGACATTGAATTTTCGCAGCTGGCAAGGACAAGATGCAACCCTGAGACTTGGTGCTGAAATTATATTATATCGAGGGGAAGATTAGAAGCACTGAGAAGAGATGTCATCATGCTATTTGTAATATTCTAACAAGGTGGTGGTGGTGGTGAGAATATTTATCCATCTTGATGGTTTTTGGCTGCATCTTTTTTAAAATCACATCAGCTGATGCAGGGGAGAGAATTAAACCACTAATTATTGATGAGAGTCTCAAGATTGCTTCATTTAACAAGCAAGTTTTCGTTGGTTTCTGTTATGACAAAGATGTTGGGGTCTCTCACTACCGTCTATTGGCAACGTGTTCAACAATTTCAGATTAGTTCAAGTATTCGACTAAAAATCATTTATCTCTTTATCATACTTTTATTCATGTCCTTTGTAAAAAAAAATTTAAAAAATTAAATTTTAAATCATAACCCTTTTTATATCTTACCTCCTAAATCCTAAAAAATACACTCTACCTCTAATTCTCTAAACCCTAATCACAATTTCTAATTTAAAACCCTAAATCCTAAACCCTAAAAAATACACTATACCTCTAATTCTCTAAACCATAACCACAACTCCTAAATTTGAACCTTAAACCAGAAATATGAAAAAGAGGTAGACGATTTATACCTATCTACTGTGTTAGGATTTATGAATATAAGTGTAAATGAAATGAATTTAACGAAGGAATTTGATTAAGTTTCGCAATTTAATCTCTAAAGTCTATAAATAAATTTATTTATGAACATAAATAATTTTTTATTCGAATTAATTAATTTATTAAATAAATATAATTTTTTATACTTATTAATTTAATTTAATAAATAAAAAACATAAACAAATATCATAAGAAGAATTCATTTTATACTCCTTTTATTTATTTCCGACCAAATTAAGCCCCAAAGACATTTCATTGGTCTCATGTGTTCGTTACTATACTTTTTTTCCCACTGGTTTCCCAACATAGTAGTTTGGGCCGTTAAACCTTCAAACTTTTCCAATGGCATAAAACCAAAAAATACTTTTAATGTTTATTGAACAATTATTTTAATTTTAATTTTTAAAATTAATTTAGGTTTAAATATTTTATTTTAAATTAAAATAGTTTTTTATGGATAAAATTTATTAGATAACCAATGATAAATAACCTAAAATAATTTGATATAATTACGTATCAAAAAATTATTTTTTATATAATTTTATATAAATATTTTTTATTGATAAATATTTTATATAATTCTTATAGCATCAGTCTGAGGATTTTGAAGGCTTCCTCAGGGCCGTGTGAAGCTTAGCTTGCTTTAGCAGCCACGTGATGATTCAAGTTCGTGGTAGGCGTAGGAGCTGGGCGAAGCTCAGGTGGTGATGCAAATGCGCGGTGAGCGTAGTAGCCCCCTCGGGCATGCTCCTTGTAGAACCAAGCGAAGAGCTAGTGAGGGCCGGAATGGAATATCGTATGTAGTGTAGAATCGGATCTGAAGCTCTTTACTAGGATTGGAACAAGCGAGGAACGAGTGACCACAAGCTCCGCTTAAGCGCTCGACATGCAGTTAGCTCAAAACATGTTCATCATGTGGCCGAGCGAAGCGCACCTGTGTGAAGCAGCCTAGCATCACTTTAGATAGAAGCAGAATGGATGACTTACAACTGAAAGTAAGTTCTTCGTCTCGTACGACGTAATGGAGATCTTGGTCTAGATCCGGTGGTTCGCAGAATTCGGGACCTAACGATGTTCGGTTCGTCCCATGAACGGGAGCGGACAATTCCCTTTTCGGGGAATGGCTGCAATCACAAGCAAGTGATTGAATGAGTGGGGGGTCGTGGAAGAATTGGGTTCGAATCCCATAGCCCTGAAAAAGGTACGGTGACGTATCAAGAACAGTGCAGAAGGACCAACGACGATGAAGGTTACGAATACGAAGGAGGAGCTAATTCGGACGGAATCGAATGATTACGAGATAGACAATGAGACAAAGCCAAGAGAGGAGAGCACTTAGACAATTCATTTTGAGTACAGGGAAGTCTGCTGGTAGGAATTCCTCAGGGCGTATTACGGTTTTTCACCGAGGGAAGCGAAGATTGAATGAATCACAGGTTCTTCAAGAGAGTGAACCACCAGGGTCCGTAAGGAGATAAACCAGGGCTACGAAGTCGCAACCACTACTTCTTTTTCGCCAGGATCCGTTAGGAGTGCATTTGAAAGTGACGAGACTGAAGGGAGAGGAACGACTCAAGGAGCGAGTTACTCGATCGACTAATACCTAAGCGGGAGAGGTTATGAAATAGCTCGACTGAAAGAAAGGAGAGGGAAAGAGCCTTGAGTCTTTGTTTACGTTGATTGTCCGGAGTCAAGCGTTGAAGCCATCCCATTTTAAAAAGGAGAACCGGGCTCCATCTAACTACAAGAAAAACAACCTTAACGCACGCAGCTATAATGCGCCTGTCTTCCGAGCCCTTCCCTTTCTTCACCGGTAATTCAGTAAAGCTCACTTCGCTTGACAAATATATAATTGATCTTTCTACTAAGAAGTTAACCAAGTTGGCACCGATATCATAATGACTCCTAGTCACTTTTTACCATGCTTTTTATCACTTTTGGAATCAAACTTCACAGATTCTTTATCTATAGAAGAATCATTATTCTTTCAGGACATAATCATTGATGCTTGCACTCGAGCTGGCATATATCTCTTTTATTAGGTCTATGGTCTGAGTGAGTCCTTGCTTATTGATTAGTTATAAAATTCTTATGCTAAAGGAGCTTTTAAGCCACTTTTAGGAATCGAATAAGCAATCACAAAGAATGGTAAGCGCTACGAACCTTTGCCCAGTTAATCCGAGTAAGGTTTAAGCGTATATATAGATATAATAGATAGTTTAGGGAATGGCCAGCAGTTTAGTTCCCCAATTTGGTTTGAAACTCTCTATCTAAGAGTCTTAGGTTATAGAAAACCCTATAGTAAGATGCAAGCTTAGTTGAGTAAATTAGTAGGTAGGGCGGACTACCCAGGGTTGTTTATGTAGTTGCTAGCTATAAATAATGATTTATAGTTCAGGAGAGAGAATCAATGTTCAGTAGTACGCCTGGGAGAGAGGCGCATCTGTCTGAATGATGAACGAGTCGCGGGCTCATTCCGGAAAGGAATAGCAGGACGGGAACTCAATCAGTCTTAGATTATCCCCTCAGCCCCTTCCTTTACCGGCCGGAAAAGTTTACTTTTTTTCTGCAATTAGAGGGGCCTCTTTTATACTCAATGGCTTTCTCTAAGCAATGGAAGGCGATGCGCTTACTCTGAAAATGGATTGCCCTTTTACTGCAACTACAAAAGAAAGGGCTGGGGATTCGCTGAGCTCGAAGGCAGATGGCACTTTTTCCGAACTGGCTAAAAAAGAACTCACTTGCTCAATGGCTGACAAAAGGGCTTACCCTACGACTGCTAGAGAAGAAGCTCTTAGGGAATCGATCTAGACTAGATGAGATGTCGGTGCCATTCAACTAGCTGCCAGAACGAGTTCAAGAGATGAGGATCCAGGTAGTTCAGTCACCCTCGGGGGAAAAATCATTCCATTCACTTGTTTAACTGCTAAGAAGAATAGCTTTTCTCTTTCGACTGGGAACTGCTTACCTTTGGTGCTTTATATTTATATAAGTAGTAGTTGATCCCGTAGAGGCAAGGGCGAATCGAGTTAGCATCCCGCCATTCATGCCATGCCTTGTTAGCTAGGCTAGTTAGCTAATTCCTTCCAAGACAATCGATTCTGCGATGATGCGCGTAATCGATCTCTTATTAGCTTATTCAAAAGTCATTTCTAGAGGAAATCTTTATCTTCTTATCCCAAATTGGCATATCTGTCTTTTGCGCCTCTCTTTTACACCGAATCCGATCTGGAGAACGACTCGGCTAGCTTTGAAGAGAAGACAGAGTGGGATTTGCATGGCAGGTCTACGAACCTGGGCTTTGGCAAGAAGGCAGAAATGGAGGAAAAGTCACTCGCGGAGAAGAATCATTCAATACCCTGAAACTCCGATTCAAAAGCAAGATAGATAAAGTTGTTCATTCGGGTGAGGAAGTTCACTCGTTAGGGCGAGGCAACATAGTCGCTTTAGCGAAGCTTAAGGATGAGACGAAACCTTAATGAAATAAAAATAAGGATATCAATCCTTACACGAGACGCAGACTGCGATTTTCTTACTTTTAAAAAAACGTTTAACCATTCATATGGAGAAGATTCTCCACATGATGTCCAGAAAACGCATGAGAAAGCTCTAGAGAGCAAAATAGAACGAAGTCAGACATTGCATTTCCAGTTAGCGTAGTCGGCCTCTTCCCTTGAACTTGAAGAACCGGTCTCTTCTCGCTTTTAATATTAATGTAAAAGGTCACTGCACTCTCCTGTAAGGAGAGGAAGACATCAAATAATCATGCTTTAGTTCATATCGAAAGGATGGCACAATAGTGAACTATTTAGAAAGACTTAGAGCTTGGGAGGAGATAGATAGTTTAGTGCGAATCGATCTGTCTAGGTCTGTAAATACGTTATCGTCTTATAAAGAAGGTGCAAGCTCTTGTTCAAGATGCTATGTTGACAAGGTTGGTCTTATCTTTTTGTGATCTTCCCATATTCGGGGAGGGATCTCTCTCTAAAGAAGGGGGTGCCGCCTTTCTATTTCACTATTTCATCTCCCCTATTATTCTATTTAATCTGCTCTTGGATGATTTAGATGTCGAATTGGAGATGCGGTTCAAAAACCTTACTTACTTCTATAATATATATAAGAATTCTCGTCTTCTGAGATTAGTCCTTTTCTTTTATTTGATGGCATTCTAATTAGATGGATGGTAAATCAACTAGGATCAAATCTCATAGCAATAGTAGTTCTTCATCAATAGGGTACGAAACTACGCTATTCTTCGCATCTATCAAGGCGCTGAAACTCACGTTTTTGACCCATTTCCAATGGCTCATTCAGAAACATAAGAGATTATCGCCCTTCTTGATAGGCAAGTAGCAAAGGCAGCTACGACAGGTACAGTATGAAGGGAAAGGTTAGAGATAGGAAATAGAGTTCTTTTTTCCATTCCCGGTATAGCTCAGTCAGCTAGTTCGACACGAGCGTTGATCGGTTATTTTAGAGATATCCCTATCCCCGAAAGGGGAATATGGATAGATAGTCTTCGTATATGTTGAAGAGGCACTATATTCCGGAAGCACCCTTTCGCGCTTAATGCTTTCCTCAACTCAACCCTTGGATCTTAGGTTCATTAGGGAAAAACCTTAGAAAACTGGCCTCAATGTCCATTTTCCCATAACAAGATAGGGATTTTTCGGCCTACACCTGCCTTCTCGGGCTTCCCGGTCAAGTAATCCAACTTCCTGTCTTCGAGATGCTAAGAATGTCTATCTTTCGTACTGGAAAAACCTCACTGCGATTCTCTTATCTCTCAATCGCTAAAGCAAGCCCTCAACTCAATTAACAAAAACAAAGAGCCTAGCCTCGATGAGGAGCTCTCGGTACTCGACCGTTAGTCTGTTACGGAAGACCCTTTGCCTATTAGTAATAAGACTCCCCCCGGGAAATAGAAAGTTCGTAATCCCAATCCCAGGACGTGTAGCATTTTGGTTCTGTCCGCTTCGTCCCAATGGATATCTCTAAAACATCAACCTGAGGAATCTGTCTTTCCACACGAGCATGTCACTGGTAACCTTTTTGATAGGAGAGTTGCTAGTATAGCTGCCAGTACCTGTATCCTAATTGAATAGATATGCCTAGCAAGAATCAGATAGCTGACTAGCTTGTTGATTTGAGGTGTGATCGGCATTCTATATAAGAATAGATTGAATTGCTAGTCCTGGTATCAGTTAGAAAAGTGATCGAGAAAGCGGCTTGTTCTATTGGATTGAGCTCGGAGAACTCAATTTAGTCATATGCTTAACACATGCAAGTCGACCCGTCGTTTAGTTAGTAACAAAGATAGTAGACCGGTAGAGAGAGGGCTTTAGTGATGCTAGACTGTTAAGGAGAGGTAGGTAAAGCAGCCTTAACTTAACCAGCCAAAAGCAATTATAGAAATTTCGTAGAGAAAGTGAACCACTTTCGTTGTAGCGCTTCCATCTCAAAGCTTGATTTCAGGCGGGTTCAACCCCCTGGCGTCGAGATCTCTTTCTTTTTCCCATGTAGTTCGTCGGTCAAAACCAACGATTCTATTCTCTATAGGTCTTTTTTTAGTTTGACTTATATCAATACAATGAAAGAACCGCCCCTTCCTATTTGTTTGTCCTGTCAGATAGAAAGATAATTAGACCCAAAATAGCCCTTATAGGGGGTGAAGGTGGGTTTACATACAACCGAGTAAAAAAAGCTATGACTAAGCAAAGACGTGTTTCAATGTTTCATTTTTTTGTCCTAATTTCGATCCTTTTTTTATTCTATTTTTCATTTCTTTTTTTTTTCCATTGATTTCAATCTGGTTCTTATATTTATTAAAATATGAATAAATTGATTTTTCAGGTTAATTCTTTTAAATATGAATAAATTGATTTTTCAGCTTAATTCTTTTAGGTAAGTGGGAGGCTTAGAGCGGCAAGGGAGTGGGCGGCAACCCTTGCGGAAGAAAAGATCAGATCGAGAAGCTAGTGCTTGTTTAAGAAGGTGGGTAAATGAAAGATAAAGATCAAAGCGTGCATAATCTTCTGATGGAATGTCATCATAAAAAAAGGTATCAGATTCATTAAAAGGAGTGGGCTAGTACAAGTAGTTATTTCAAGGAAAGAAGAAAGGTTCGTTCACTTGAACTCCGTAGTTGCTTAAATAAAATCATTATTTATCAGAGCATCCGATTTCTGAGTTATATTGCCAGGATGGGAGCTGCAGTTCAAATACCCCTTATGAGTGGAGCTCGTTGTTCTATTTGAGTAGCTTTGTTTGGTAAGCTGTTACCCCGGGTAAGCAAGCTCAATTACAGTACTACTTCCAGCGATCCACTTTCCTTTCGCGTGTGATATTCTCACAAGATTTAATTGACTCCTCCTTATGAAGCATGCTTATCAGAGGTAGCATCTTGTCTAGTAAGAGTAAGTGATTGCCCTGGTAAGTCACATACCCCAGCTTATGTTATCCATAAACCGTCCGTAAAAAAAAGATCATTCATCCTGCACTCAATCGAAAGCAGGTTTCCATACAGGGGTTCCCTACGAGGCGAGGGTTCTGAGAGCTTGGGTGGGGCACTAGTTAGTTATCCATTCGTCATAATTTGGCAAAGACCTATTATTCATGGGAAAGCACCCACCTATGCCTCAGGGCATAGCTAATTTATAGTTATACGTAGTATCCCCCTTACCTTGGGTTGGGTAATCCCAGGTAGCTCCATAGGTTATCCCACTCGCTGGAACTAGTGCTGCAACAGTTTAACGCTCCGATTTCTCCTCAAAGACTACCTAGGGCTTGTGGCTTCTCGGTATCCTAGCTTCTAGGGACCATTTGTCTTTGTCCCTCCTGCTGAGGACCCTAAGGGAGATCCCTCATCCAGGTTGCCCTTGCCTTTGGGTGGACTACAGAGGCCAGTCTTCAAAGCGGTAGGATTTCCTTTTCACATTTCATTTTCCCACGTCGGTAAAACCAACGATTCTCTTCTCAAAGTAATAGAGAGATCATTTTCTAGTTAGACTTCTATCAATGCAATGAAAGAACCATCCCTTCCCTATTTCTTTGTCCTGTCTGTCAGATAGAAAGAAAATTAGACCCCAGCCCTTCTTTACCACTTTAGGGGATGAGGGTGAAGGTGGGTTTACATACAACCGAGGGAAAGTGGTTTATGATTGAATCTCAGAGGCATTCTTATCATTTGGTAGATCCAAGTCCATGGCCTATTTCTGGTTCACTCGGAGCTTTGGCAACCACCGTAGGAGGTGTGATGTACATGCACTCATTTCAAGGGGGTGCAAGACTTCTCAGTTTGGGCGTCATATTTATCCTATATACCATGTTCGTATGGTGGCGCGATGTTCTACGTGAATCGACGTTGGAAGGACATCATACCAAAGTCGTACAATTAGGACTTCGATATGGTTTTATTCTGTTTATCGTATCGGAGGTTATGTTCTTTTTTGCTTTTTTTTGGGCTTCTTCTCATTCTTCTTTGGCACCTACGGTAGAGATTGGAGGTATTTGGCCCCCAAAAGGGATTGGTGTTTTAGATCCTTGGGAAATCCCTTTTCTTAATACCCCTATTCTCCTTTCATCCGGAGCTGCCGTAACTTGGGCTCATCATGCTATACTCGCGGGGAAGGAAAAACGAGCAGTTTATGCTTTAGTAGCTACCGTTTTTCTGGCTCTAGTATTCACTGGATTTCAAGGAATGGAATATTATCAAGCACCTTTCACTATTTCGGATAGTATTTATGGTTCTACCTTTTTCTTAGCAACTGGCTTTCATGGTTTTCATGTGATTATAGGTACTCTTTTCTTGATCATATGTGGTATTCGCCAATATCTTGGTCATCTGACTAAAGAGCATCACGTTGGCTTTGAAGCAGCAGCATGGTACTGGCATTTTGTAGACGTGGTTCGGTTATTCCCATTTGTCTCTATCTATTGGTGGGGAGGTATATGAAGGAACGAAACGGTGGATTAAAAAATGAAAGCTCGAAGACAAAGAGAATCGGGCTTTTCCAAAGAATTACTGTTGCTTTCCCACTCCCTCTGATTATCATATACAAAAAAGTATCTTCCACTTTCCTACCAAATCTCTTTTTATTCTGGCACATAAATGAAGGGATCGAAGAGATTATGGCAGATCATGTTCACCAAGAAATGACCCTCAATTTGATCTTGGTCTATTTGAGATTGTTCTTTTTAATCGTAATTAAAGATGTTTTCTTGTCTCTCGTTTCTTTTATGAATAAATTGAAGAACCTAATGGATTGGATTTAAACTCCGCCCCGACGGGGTTTCTCTGACGCAGAGGGCCCTGAGAAGCGCAGCACTCCAGTAACGGATCCTTTAGTAGGTGAAGGGGCATAGCGGACCCTTGGAAATTGTTTAGCTTCTTATGTCTGCGTGGGAGAGGTAGCCGAATTCGGTTGTTCTCATTCCTTCCCCTCCATCGCATCCTCCGCCCCTCTTTCCATCCATTAAAGAAAAGCGACATGAAAGATATTATTCTATCTATCTGCTGATATGCGATTTCTCAACCTTCCCTTCCTAACAGCTGATCTGCGACCTTCATTCACTAGATGTAAAGCAACCTTCCTAATGGGAGAACCCTCATACCCCCTCTTTCTCTATGGATCGAGCATATGAGGTGCCACTCTACCGCACCAATGCGCTCACTCCCGTAACTCTTTCGGTGGGCGAGATCAACAAGACGTAGGAAATATAGTTCGCAGCTTTCGTTCGGGATCTATTCCATTGCACCCTCAGCGAACCAACAGGGTGATCCTACTCCTCCGCGAACCGTAAAGCAACGGAGGAATACTGCTTCTTTTCCTTCCTTCCATCGAAGCCGAAGCCAATAGCAAGAAGCACTCCGGCCATGGTCTTAGAGGCTATGGCAAAAATGGTTCCGGAGAGGTTGGAAGGAGAACAAGCAACTATTCCAATCGTTGAAGAACCATTGCCAACAAAACGAGTAGTGTTGAACTAGTTGCCCAGGATGAGGCCATTGAAGCCACTAGCACGGCCAAGTCATCAACCAGTGAGGAAGAAGTAGCAGCTCCAACTGCTGAAGATGTGGGAGATGCTGCAGAAAAGAATGATGCACAGGTTGGCGGCAACGAAGCCTCCAGGATAGATGTAGATTTGCACACAGCCCAGAAAATGCTGAAAACAACGTCCCTGATGACAGCTTATTTTATTAGAGAGAGAATGCTCCTGCTATAGCACCCACCGAAGGTCGAGATAGGGAACAACTATCGGTAGAGGCTGCTCCAGAGGAGGTTCAGGTTGAGGCTTCCGCCAGGGCAAAACTGCTAGCTGCTTCGGGTATTACTCTTATTGCTCAATCAGTCACTGTGGAGCACACCGGAGCTCAGAGAAAGAAAGAATCATTAGTCCAGAGGCAGTGCAGACTGAAGTTGACGAACTCCCCACACTCAAGAGCTACGAACCTCGCTAATCCAACAAGACTTCTTTGTGATTATGATTAGCTTATGAAAGGAGTTCCCGCATACCGTACTCTAAGAGCTCCCTAGTCTCACTCTTTGTAGGTAAACCCTACTCCTAGTAGTGCACTCAGTCCTTTCAGAGAAGACATCGGGCAAGGAAGACTTCCTTATTTAACTTATTTCTATACGATAAGTTTCCACTTGAGCAAAAACATCTTATTCAACCGCATCTATTTCTATGTAATATGGCACTGCACTTGCACTGTGATCGGAGAGGAATCTTATCCTTGTTTGGCAACTTTACTACGCTGCCGAACCACTACTCGTACTAGTAGCTCATCCTCTCGTCCGTCCCTTGAGATAAGAATCAGTTAAGATAGCAGCTTTGCCTGGGGATTTTATTGAACTACTCCGAACTCTTTCTTTATCAGCATCTGTTTTCAATGCCAGCTGGATTGCTCTGTTGTATTCCTTTGCCCGCCTGTGAGAGCTACGATCTTTCTTCTCTTATGAAATTTCTAATCAAATGAAACTGATTCAATGGCAGCCCCTCTTCCTTGTTCACAGAAACCATTTTCTAAAGAGCAAAGAGAACAAGAGCAATCGCAGCTGAGTCAACTCTATCCATTCTTGTTCCAAGCTAAAAGCTTGAGGAAGAAGAGCTTATGCAACTCGAGGGTCAAAGAAGACCAAGGAAATCTCGATTCAACTACAAGCCCAGATTACTAATGGAAGGAAGAGCTTCTGGCTATCGAGAAAGCCCTGCTTGAAGAAAAGGCTACTGCCCTCCCGGCTTCATGCACACACCTGCTGTATTCAGCACAAATTTTACCAAATAATTGGTCCGGGAGCAGAGCAGTCAAAGAGAAGTTTCAAAGCAAATGAATAGCACGGAGCTCATACTATATGATAATCCAACGCTTAGTGATATCCACTTTATGATGGATACAGATTTTACTTCCTTCCCTTCTTCCGCTTGGACCAAGCCTTGAGGCTAAAAGACTCTCATTAAAGGAGGGGCAGATGTTACTATACTAAAAAAGAATGCCCTTTTGAGAACCTTTATCACATACCTAGACCCAGAAGAGAGCAGAGCCTCGGCTCACGTTTTCACTAAAAGAATCAAACCATTGCCACGCAGCCAACTCGAACGGAAAGGAAACAAAGCGTTCTTCCATGTTTTCGGTATTTAACCCCCGCAACCCTCAATGCCACGCTTGGACCCCTATACCACGCTAACGAAAGCAAGCTGACATAAGCGCGCTAGCGCACTCATTTCAATCTGTTTTGAATCTGTTTTCATCTACTCTTGAAACTCACTTCCTTTCGTAAAAGCCAACCCTGAAAAGAAGAACTTTATGCCCCCTTTGTACACTTAGTTTAGGCAACTTCTTGAAACGTGCCAAGCTGAAAAGAGGGCTAGGCCAGAACAGAAGTGGCTGGGTGCCAAGCTCTTCCTTCCATAGATAGAGATAGGTGGTATTCCCGGATCACGCGTAGAGAGAGCCCTAAAAGGAAGGAGTTTTTTCGTTCGAAAGAGGTACTACTACAAGCTTTTATCAAAGCCTGATTGCTCAAACCTCTTTTACCAACTAGAAGTTCCTAGAAAGCTAGCGTAGAAGTTTTCTATCACAGTTAGCGGTATTCCTTTCATTTAGGAAGGTAAGATAAGACAAGTCTAGCAGCAAATCCTTCTATTCGTAAATCTTATCTTTCCAGGTAAATGAAATTCTCTTGCTTTGGCCAATTCTTCCTGAAAGCCGGGAATTCTCAAGCAGCGGAGTCAATAGCAACTTGGCTTCGCGGTCAGACAACGACACGGGAAGTTTGATGATAGGGCTTTAGCGAGTAAGAAACTATGGGAGAAAGATTCTGCACCCTGGTATTCAAGAAGAAGTGCTTCTGCAAACCGATGACGGCCATACAGAACCTCTTTCTGTCGAGATGAGAAATGGAAGAGTCTGCTGGGTCACGGAGAGAAAACCAATAGGGTTCTATGTATCCAAGATTCCGAAGAATGCGAACAAATGGACAGAATGGTGTGAAAACGTATTAACACACTTCCGCCCAACCCTCTGACAGGCCGGCATTCTGGATGCTGTTAATTAAACTCGTTCCGCCTTCGGAGTAAGTAAGAAGATGTATATGGCGTGCTTGGAACTTTTTGACATCCATTCCAACACAGTAAGATTTCAGCTGTCTCACAGACGAGATTCTTCTGTATTATCTTCTAATAGGAGCGCAAGCCTTTTAGCTCGTAGTTTCACTCTTGCTTCTCTAAACGAGCCTGACCTTCTATTTACTATTTTAGTCAAAGTAAAGGCTCGAAGAGTCTCATCGTTGAAAGACTCTCCTGCTGGTCGACCCAAAGTCAGCCTTCTTTGGTTTGTTGCGGATCACCTACCACGCTAAGGCCTACCTGACTTTGACTTCTAGTTTCACATTCTTTTGAATTTCAATTCTTCCGTGTATCTCTGGTATTGGGAGAACTTCAAGCCCCTCAGCTCGCTTGGATCGTGGGGAGCTTACTTCACTTGTTTTCTTTAAGTGGAGGGAAAGCAGGGGAAAAGCATAGAGCGTGCGGACTCAGCTCTCGACCTCCTCCCGCCTTGCTTCTTACCCGAAGATACTTTGATATTCAACTGCTTGGCCAGTGAAGAAAGCATCTCTCAAGTTCGAATGCTTTTCTGCTGTTCAAAAAGAAATGCTTCCAATTCGTTTGGTCTGGGCTCGATCCCTATAGTCTTAGTTCTGTTCTTTACCGTGAACCTGCTATTCCTTCTTATTGATATGAAGTGAAGGATGCCGCGAGGTTTTGTATCGGACCACCATATGGGCTAATTCCTCATGCTTGCCCGAAAAGTCACCGAAGTTGCGATACATTGCCTCTTTCTGCCGGAAGAAAACAACGACACGAGATTCTTTCCGGCGTGCTGCTCGAAGCTCCTTCCCAGTGAACTGAACAAGCCGTACCTAGATTGATTAAAGAGTACCGAGATGTGAGCCTACGGTCTCCCTTCCTGCTCCAGTCAATCAGAAAGACAAAGAAGGAGATGATTAGTCTCTCGTTGAAGGTTTGGCTTGACTCTGTTCGCTGAGCTCTTCGCCTTGCCTTTGTCGGATGGGGATTGGTTACATGTCCTGTTCATTCTGCTTTAGCGTGCTATGGTGAGTCCACTACTGAGTGAGCAACCAATTTGTGATACTCCGAGAAGTGAAAGAGGGCTTTTGCATCCCTATAAGATAAGAGTTTTCTTCTTTGCGCAGGAGGATAAAGAAAGCGTAAACTCTGGAGGCGTAACCACCGAGGGTTAGGTTCGTAGCAACTAAATAAGTTTGCAAGGTACAAACAAAGGTCTGGTTTAGACTACAAAGAAAAGGCTTCGGGCCTATCTAACTTACTGTTAGCTAGCTTTGCCACAGCAGTACTCCTACATCCAGAAAGATTTTAAACAGCAACAAACTAGTGGAATAGTGAAAACCCCGATGAGGTTAAAGTAAAAGCCGTCTTTTTACCTGTCGGTCGAAAGGGACACCCTTATGAATGAATGAAACCCTGTTCTGCTCGGAACCCAGGTTGGTACCTTCTTTTGAAGAGCGTTATTCGGCTGAATCAGCAGATTGGAAAAAGCGGGGATCCAGCGGTTGTATCGGACAAGGATCGAAAAAGGCTGGCTGGCTTGGATTGTCTCGGGCTGTTAAGAATGATATAATTCTAGAGGCGGAGCGGAGACTTTACATTCTTCTGTTTACGAAGGCCAGGATGATATACTATTTGCATAGTTGGCGAAAGATGCGAGGATTGGGGAGGCCTCTTAACGGGCAGCAGGGTGGACATAGATATGCAAGATCGTCTTACCGATAGGACAGAATTGGTTAAGCCGTAAACCAAGGCTTTACTAAAGGGCTTGAGTACCAAGGTCCACTTCTGAGCATGTGGATAAGCCGAATCTTAAACTACAGACCAGGAAGGCGCCCTGAAAAGAGCTCTTGCGAACGCCTCGCTAAGCAAATGTTCTTGATCCAGCTATCTGGAAGCGTGGCAGGCCAGCTACTTACTAGCTTGAGGAACCTTAACAACATAGAAAAGGAAGAAAGTTTCTGGTTCTGCCTCCGCGAAAGAAGAAGATTCCGATCCTGAAGATGAAGACCGGTCCAGCACAGGGGGTCAAAGCCCTGAACCGACAAGGCAGCCCGTAAAGGGCCCCACTCAAAAGACTAAGAGAGCTCGAGCTCAGGCAGCGATCTACATCGTCGTTCCAACTGCCTAGAAAAAAGCCTGCAAAAGGACTTCATCTTCGTATCAAAACACGAAAGTCGGGATATCCTCGGCTAATTCAATTCTTGCAGTATTCTAACCTCAGGAGTGGAAAATTGTAGAAAAAGCCGAAAGCGTGTACCTCTCTCGATTGAACGTATGACCTAGCAGCAGAGGCGCGAGCCCTTACTATACTTTATCCCGAGGGCATGGTATGGAATAGACCTCACCGTGGTTGGTCAGCATTGGTGGATCGTCTTCTCTCAGTTCGATGGCTTCATTGCAAAAAGTAGCTAAGTAGCTCCGAGGGTTTTCTTTCCCTTCAATCCCTCCTTACCAAGCACAATCAACAGTTCGCCAGGGAGAACAGCCTAATCAGCATCCGAGTAGTCACGTAACTCAAGGGAGGAATGCGCCGAGAAGTGAAGGCCATGAAACAAGGTGCCCTTGATATAACGAAGAATATCAAGAGGAGTAGATGTAGTCTTACTCTCAGTCAATCCAGCCCGAGATAGGAGATCAGAAGCATCTTTGGCCTGAGAAAGAGAATATGCATCAGAAGCTCCATAGCCCTCAAGACTTAAGAAATAACTAAGAGATCCTTCATCTCAAAGTGCTGACTAAGGAACTGCTTAAGATCTGAGATGCCTGTAAGATCATCCCCCATGATTATCATATCATCTACATAGAGTAAAGGCTCGAAGACCTCTGTCAGATTTACGAATGAAGAGAGCTGTGGGACTGAAGAAGCTCATGCCATCTCGTGATCTTAGATGCGGCATTAGCGGTCTTATAGGAGGAAGCGGTGCATCAAATTTAGTAAGTGTTCCATTAGGGGCTAATGTCTCCATATCTGGAGTTAGAGTGATTGTTAAAAGGAAGCTTTTTAACAATTAGATTAGGATCGGAGAAATAAGCCAAGGAAAGGAAGAAGCCCACTACTTACTTATATATAAAGAATTACCTGCCTCTAAAGGCTTTGAGCAAGAAAAGGGATTGATATAGAGCATCGTGCTGATCGATGCGCGAAATGCCCGTTTTTCTAGTAAGCTAGTCGTAAAAAGATCTGCTAGCTATGGAGAAAGTCTCCCGTCGACCAGTTCTATTCCTTTAGGAAAAACCTCATCCTCATCCGGACAGGGCCTAACCTAAGTGTGGGACCGGTAAGGAAGATAGAGATATTCTTTACCAATGAAAAATAAGAGTATAAAAAAAAGGTTATCATAAGTGAGCCGGTAAGACGAGATAGCTCGAGACGAAAGGGGCTGTGGAATCATTAGCCGAAGCCCATAAAGAAATTGGTAACCCCAAGTCTTATAAAGCTGGAGGCCTTCTCATTAGGGCATCAATCTCATGTAAAATAACCCTTCTTCCTCCCTCGCTTCAGGAAGCGAGCACAGGTAAACCTCCCTTACGGGGCGCTAACTATCAGGGGATGGGGACAAGCCAGTCAGCCCAAGCAATCAAGTTACAAAGCGAAGCACTTATCTTTGGCTAGGAAAGCCGGGAGAAGACTGACAACTATATAGGAATGCGAGTAGGCCAATAGATGAGGAGCAGAAAGGGAAAGAAAAGAAGATAGAGGGCTAAGAAAGAGACCCTTGCTTTCGGGCAATGATTCCGACTTTCAGAAAGAACGGAGAGTGAGAAGAAAGAACTCTACTTACCTTCAGTAGGACAGGAAAGTTCTCTTTTCAACCGCTAAAAGTATATTAGAAGGGGAGAAGTCGACTCACTTCACTCCGATTGACCCAAGGTAAATTATAACTGCAAATAGCGTATAAGAGAGAAGGGTAAAGCCCTAGCAAACTATCTTGACTTTCTTTATACTTTATAATATAAGGCCCTTTAAACGATCGTAAATGGCGTTGTGCCTATTTGGAGCTTTTCACAGTCAAAGTCAAACGTTTGTCGGTGGCAACATCGGCATGCGTTATATAAGACTTTCAGCGCACCTGAACTACCCATAGTCTATCTAGTTACGGGGTTGCACTCAATAGTCAATCAATTCGTTTTTCCGTAGGTTGATGCTTTGTATCGCACGCTTGTTATATTTAGATAATAATAATAAATCTAGTGTTAGAAGTAGAACTAAAGCGCCTATGAATGAGTTCCAAGAAAGCGGCCGTTGCACTGATAGGGGTGTAATCTAATCTATCTTTCCTGTCCTTTCCTTGCGGATTAGCTATTCCTGTCCTTTAGGAACTGGTTAAAGTTTGGCAAGAGCAGCTTCAACTTGGGCTTTGACAAGACTTGGCTACGTGGAGTAGACCTCACTCGCTCTTTGGCTCGCTCCTTACTTTTCTTTTGTAGCAAACTCTTCAACTTGTTGGACAGCAGCTGCAAAGCCCTCTCCTTTCAGTCGAGTACTACCAAAGCAGCTTGCTAGCTGTAGCTTCGTACCTTGCTTTAGCTCTAGCTTCCGCACTTCGCTCGGTTCCACCAAATAATGAAGGGAGCCATTTTCAGATCCTTCGAGTGCAAAGCTAGCGGCAGAGATTGTGGTTCCATACGCGGATTTAGATGCATCCCCATACACTACCTCGATCAGAATCAATTCCAACAAAGCTATAGCCCGTTGTAAGGTTCGTAGCCTTTATAACGAGCACCTGGTCTAGTGGCATATCTTTCAGTTACATATACTGCTCCAGATGCCAGTGGACTCGTCGATCAACCAGTGAAGGGAATAGAAGCATAGGTAGGTAGGAGGGATGAGAGAGCAAGCTGGCTGAGTATATCGTGGAGATGCCCGCTTTGTACATTTTCTGAGTCAGACCAACTCGGCTACCGAATTGTCTTCTTGGAATGTATTTAATTTATTAGGAAAACGACTGTTCACTCAAAAAACGAGCTCAACAAAGTCACTTCTTGAACAGAAGCCCTTTAAGGCAGGCTAGATGGATCAACTAGGTGTCTTGCCTAGGGTGCTATATAAGTCCTACCATTTTCATGGAAATAAATAGTTGTAGACCAATACTATTCTATTAATAAGAAATATAGTTTCAACAATAGAAGATTACTCTCCCAGCTTCCCCCACCAGCGCTCACTCTGACCACCATGAGATTTCCTCTTCAGAGGCCTCCAAACCAAAGGAGAACGAAATTTTTGATAACAAGCATGGGTTCAATCGCTACATAGAGAGCTTACAAATCTAATGAATATACTTCCTCATTGAGTGAGGCATTCCATACTGAAAGTAACTTTCTTTGATGCCAGGGTTCAAGACTTCTACATACCGGATACCTGGGTCGAGGGTTTCGTTTCGTCACACAGTTACAGTTGCTGTGAGAGTTGCGTGGCAGGGAGTACACTTGACAGGAGATAGACACAGGCGGTAGAGAGAGAAAGGCAGCCCTCGTTATAGCTATATAACGTTGGGGGGAGGGGTTGTTATATTCCAATCCAGGTGGAGTAAATCCACTCTATGTTCACTAATCGAAATTCCTCCAACTTTAGGAGACATTTCATTCACTACTTTTAAATCGGTAAAGGACCAAACTGTTTAGCAGCCATCCTTTGATGAAAGCGTAGAGGCTCTGCCGGAGATGGAACAACTTCTTCTCTTCACTCTTTTTGATTAGAGCATCTCAGATCGGATTCCAATCACCTTAGCGAGTCTCCTAGGTGCGAAGCCATTCTTTAAGCCCAAAACAAAAGGATAAGTGAAGTCACTATCTAGACAAAGGGGATCGCCTACTTAGAAGGTAGGAGTTCACACCGGGCAATCTCTTTCTTAATGAATTGAAAGCAGATGCCATTGAAAGAGAGTGAGGGAACTGACGGGAATAAGCTTAAGCCTGACCTCAGGGTAGGAAAAGATTTCATCACAAATGAACTTAGATAGAGGATGAATCGAATAAGCGAGCGTTCATCCCCATCTCTTATCCTTGAAGGAGGGACAAAGAATGGATCTTTCTGCTCTTGCAGGAAGGGCCAGTAGTCTTGGTGCTAAGGGCATGGCTTAAAGTAAAGAAGCGAGTGACTCTTGGAAAGGTATCGAAGTGACTTCCGGATTTACTGATTAAGGAGTTCCAGTCGAAAGATAAATAAGTTAGCTCAGGCTCCAAAGGGCTCCACAAACAGTGCCTACCAAGCACATGTGAAGGAATGAGGTGAAAATCTCATATGGGGAGTTACAGACCTGGGATCCTGTCCCTCGGACGATCCTACACTCCCAACCGAGATGTAGCCTCCGCGGAACTCGAGCATCCTAATCCTAACAGGATGAACAATGACATAAGGAACATGTCATCTTGAGGTACATCACCATCATAGCGATAATGTTATTGTTGATCCAATCAGGCGATCCGAGTCAGGATTTAAACCTCGCCCTGAGTTCGTGAGAACTCATGACGCCAATAATCAGAAATACGGAAAGCACTTTTCCTTTCCTATCCCTCATTACCGGAAACTTATTAGCATAGAAAATAGGCCATGATCCATAAGCCTCCAAGCCTCATTCAAACGAAGGAACCTAAGTCAAAGATCAGATCATCTTGTGGAACCGCCGATTGCTTCTTTTTCTTATTAAGAAGAGCTCAGTCATTTAGGATCAACAACACGTTATGAGGCCAGGCCGCCCTTAACAAAGCCCACCAATTAGATGTTCAGTTCAAAGCCTAACTACCACAATAATGCAAGGCGGGAGAGAAGCCGGATGCGTATCATAGAAGGACTTATTGGTCTATCTAATATTAGTACAGTCGCTACTAATACTAAGACAGAGATGACAGGATTAGTCTTGAAGTCTTTATCTCTCTAAAAAAGGGCTCTCTAAATCCCTAGAGATTGTTAACTTCTCTATATGAAGAATAATCCTAAAGAAAGATCTAATCCAATTTTGGAAAAAATTCGTGGATCGACTAAGGAAGGCTATGAAGCTATCGATTCAATGAAAGAAAGAATAGTTGTGCTCAAACCGCTCAGTACAATCACGGAGTTGTCACTACAATGGCTGCCCATGTACTGGTACCCTTTAGGCGTTTTTCTCAATAGGTAGAAGCATAGCGCTGTCAAAATTGATAGCAAAAGAGCCTTCTTTCGCCCTAGATAGAGAGAGCCCAAGCCTTGCTTAGTTTGGTCAGTCCTACGAATTCTATAGAAATAGAATAAGGAGTGAACCCATTGATTGTTGATTAAAGAGAATTCTTTTTTCCTTCTTATGAAAGGATTGATTCATAGTCATTTCCTCGGTTTATTTAAGCATAACAACTTTTTTTCTATTAGAGAAGATATCAATGACGAGGCATCTCGGGGATGCAGACTAAGTCCTTGAGACACTTATGATTGATGAGCTATTGGGAATCGAGGAGAATAAGAAGAATACCACACTGTTATTTACAAGCTAACCGCAGGGAATAAAGTGAGATCCGATGTGTCGATACTGGATCCGGACACGCTAACTAAACTGCTACCTTTTGCAAGGAAATCAACGGATACTTCTAGCGCGCACCTACGCTAAAGAAGCATCAAGTAGGACCGCAGGTTAAGTGAAGTTGCAAATGGAAAGAAGATGGACTCAGATCAGACACCTCCTCTTCCTACTTTCGTAGGGTAGAACATTGAATTGACCAAAGGATCTTCCTGAATTTGCCACCAGGTTCGTTGAAGAGGCTTTCTCCTCTCTTACACACAATGCCGAGCAAGAAAGGTTTTCTGCTTTCCGATCGTGTCCTGAATTTCATTTCCTAGTAAAGTAAAGGACGACTTTACCGATGCCTGAATACGCAAGGAAGAAAGGGCAGGGCTCGCTCTACCCGACCCGATCTGACTTTTGTTGTTTCCTGACTGACAGTCATTCTCCGCAGCGACCATTTCCTTCGTTGGCAGAATAGAATGTAAGTCTTCAATAAATCCCGATTGGTGTGAAGCAAGCAGGAATATCTAGCCTAGGTTTACTACCATTGAGAAAGAGACTTTAAAGCAAT
Source organism: Abelmoschus esculentus (assembly GCA_035048815.1). Classification (NCBI taxonomy): domain Eukaryota; kingdom Viridiplantae; phylum Streptophyta; class Magnoliopsida; order Malvales; family Malvaceae; genus Abelmoschus; species Abelmoschus esculentus. Next base: position 5,561,738 of record JAUCBN010000008.1, read on the forward strand.
GGACATAGGTTCGGAATGCTTGTTCAGCCCCAGGTAGCGAACATAGACCAGAAGAGCTTGACTGGCATGGATGACCAGCCTTTCCCCACCGGCTAATCAAAAAAGCAGAAGAAGTGCATATCGCACCCTTAGCTTAGGATATTTTCCTTTGTCTCTCAAGAGTAGTTATGATTCCTGTTGGTGGAGTTTTATTAAAATAGATAGCCTTTTAGACGAAAGAATTACCTTTTCGTTGAGAGAATCATTTTTTCTCGGGAATGTGACACATAAGTGAAGTACGGCCCTAAAGAAGACGGTCAAGGGGAAAAACACAGGCTTTCCTCTCCCTTAGGTCGAGACTTGAAGTACCTTCGACTGAAGGGAATGCTTTCAACCGGTTCCTCGCTTCAACAACTGCAACTGCCGCTTTCGCTGTGGAAGTAGCTCGCTGCGCACCTTGTCCATCTCCTGAAACTGGTTCAAGCTTTCGGGCAGTCACTGACGCAACCTGACCTTCGGACTACTTATTTGTGGAATGGTCTTTCCGGGGACTACCAGCATTTCATGAGGGTGGAATCAGACCTGTAAGCCATACCATTTGAAGCCACTGTCCTCTCTTATATGAATGGGAGTTATGCTGTACTATTTCTTTCTTGATGGTTACTCGCTTCCTCCTATACCACTGTGTCCTACTGGTATTACTCCTAGATGCAGAAAGCTTATGACTACTCCTGGACGGTAAAAAGAAAGACCTCCTGGTGATCCGGGCAGTCAGCTCTACTCTTGCATCTAGCAAAACACTCCTGAACTTGCTTAGCTTCAGTCTATCTTTCTCAAACTAGCTCAAACCTATTATCAGGAACCTAGCAAGGAAGTCATATATTGCAGTCGCGCTTCCGGACCTCAGAAAGACCGAGTGAGTGGTGCAGGTTCGGGACAAGGGTAGCAATCCTTTCTTTCCGGGAAAGAAACTTCCAAGCTTAGTCTCAAACTGGTAAGCAAGTAAGTCCTCCTGTAGAGGAGAGCTACGAAAAAAACTTCTCTTACGAAATAGGTGACGAACCAGAAGAGCTCTTCTGTTCAGGTATTTACCTACTTTGTTTAGGCTCCCGAACCGGCCTACAAGGCTTAGTGTGGTACGTCTTCAAAGAAAGAACTTGTTTTGCTACCTTACTGAAAAATCCCTCAAGGGGGCTCTTGGCAGACGTGGTATTTTGCTTTTGAGGCTAGGAACCTTGGACAGACAGACAGGCAAGTACTCTTGTACGTTGACCGAGTGAGTGGTTGTTCTGGTCTTCTTACTTGTGACTTGGCTGGTATTCTCCTCCTATCTTACTTGGATCAGTTAGCAAGTCAAGTAGAATCCCAAGAACGTAGGTTATATCTTTTTTGCTAATCCGAAGTCTTTCCATGGCAATCAAAACAGTGTTCGGCCTTTCTTCACCTCTCGCTTTAGCTCGAGCTATTTCATACCCTATCCTTTTAGTCGAGACTTTCAGTACCTTTCTTGTTCAATTTCACCATCTCGTCCGTCATTGATCCGGGAATCCAAAGATTGGTTGGCTCGGGGAATCACCAAATAAAGGTGAGAAAGCCCCCTACAGATATTCAACTTGACCAAGAAGCCTTTCACCCAGTCGTCATGCCAGCATCCAATCGCATCTCCCAAAGGCCGAGGACGAAGCCCCGGGGTTTGTTTTCAGATTTTATTCTCTATGAGAAGGTTAGTTAAGCAATGGAATGAATTACCCCTCCTCTCAGCGCACTGCACTCAAATAGAAGCTTATTTCAGTAGGTAAAGGCACTAGAGCCTAAAGTCTTTGTTACATCAATCTCTCTCTTTAGTTATGGTCAACAGAGATTCTCTTCCTATCCCTTTTTACTTTCAATGCTCAAAAGCTCTGTGGCAGCCAGTTCAATGTCAGCTAGATTTCCACGTTCAAGCTCTAAGTCAAGCAGTCCCTCTTTCTTAGTAGGACTCCTTCCGGCAGTGATTAGATTACGGGTAAGCCTTTCCAAGCAGTGGTTATCTATAAGTGCTTCCATTCTATATCGATACGAGGGACGATGGAACTCTCACGTACAAGCGAGGGAAAGGTCCTGGGTTTCAAATAAGGTGAGTTGGTAAGTTTTTGGGGTAAACCATTCACAGATCGAAAAGTGTCGTTAGCATCCAAGAATGATCTGAGCTGAGGTCTAGCCAAAAAAAGGGATAGGGTTAACCGGTAAGGAACTCACACTTCCCTGGAAGCCTAATCCAGGCTGTAAGGACTTCCTCATGATAATGTTGAACACGCATCCTCTCCCAGATGTCCAGTATGAGTTACTCCAGCCGCTTATTCATACTAGTAATGGTGCCCGACCCTTGCAGGTATACTTTGACACATACATCTCTGTTTGAACGAGCAATTTCGATGCTTCTTCTGACCTCATCTCGCCAACCTTTAGGAAGCGATCCCATTCGTAGGAATCTCCACTCGAGAAAGACCATTCACCGAAGCAGAAGCGCCTGTACACAACATAACAAAGAAAAACCTCCGTCTCAATAGACGGGCAGTTCCATATTGAAATCGATAGCCGGGGAAGGGTACGAGAAGTCATCATATAGAGGACCATGCCCAGCAGCATCACGCCACCCATAGTCGAGGAAAAAAAAAGGGAGTCGTAGCTCGATGCCAAGTTTCACTCTCGTCTCTGGTAAGATGCATGGGTAATGAGTGAAAGCACTCAATCTAGGCCATGATAAAGCAGGTGCAATCTACCAACCACGTAGACCCACGGAGCGGTAGGATTGGGACGAAAAAATCCCATGTCCTTGTAAACCCCTAGTGAACCGATAGGTGGGAGCAGAGCAACCTTGGATCGGGAAGCTCTAGATAATGATAAACGAGAGTAGTCAGGAGTGCGGAGCTTCGGGCTCAGGGAGCACCAGGTGCTTGTTTATGAAAGATTAACCGGGCGGAAGTCAAAGTGTTTATGAAACGTGTCCGATTTTTTTTGGGTGTCTATGAAGGGAAATGGACTTTCAACCAAAAATCCCGAGAAAATACTCAAATGTCACATTTCGATGTCTCGTAGGAAAGTAAATCCGATCTATGCCCCGGGAAAATGAAAAATGGATAGATATTATTTTTTTTAGCTCTCAGATATCCCAACGGGAAGTTCAGAGTTCATGCTAATGGTATCAGTAGCTGTCCATTCAATGACAGAGTCTTTGGAGCAAATTGGTTCAGGCTGCTCAGGTTAGCAAAGAGTTACCAAAAAAGGGAGGAACATGATATGTG